>JAQQTO010000063.1:49805000-54805000 GCA_029884595.1 Ormosia semicastrata
GGAGTATTATTTTAGGAATGTATATATTTGGTGTAATTGGGGTGTAATAAATGTAATATCCTAAATCAAGGAATTACATCCTAGGAATAGGAGATATTCTATATCCTAAATTAGTGCTAGGAAGTTTAAGACATTTCCTAAAATAGAGCTAGGACCTTCTATACATATACCTCTGTGATTGTCTCAATGAATATACAATTAAAACCCTATTTTCTCTTAGAGAAACAATAAGTCAATAAAGTTTCCAAAAATAAAGGAAGAATTTAAATTTTAGATGTCATAAACTGAACATTAAAACAAACCATGATTACCATGAGCAGCTGTAATAGCAGACATACTAGCGACCTCCACAGATGCAGAAGATGATACGCCTTTCCCTTCTGGTACTGCAGATGAAACCTATACATATTTGATTACAATATCTAGATCTTAGCAAAAGGGATGGAGATAGAGTAAGTAGCACAATTATAGACCTGGTTATCAAATGGCACTAAAAAAGAAGCATGATCCCTCCATCAATAGCCTATGGAAATTATAGAAAAACAAAGTAAAGGATTTCTCTGTATCTTATTATTTCATGAAGGAGATATGTACAATATATAGACGTTGGCCACATACGGGATTGGCCGATCAAATCCCATAATTTCATGAAAGTAAAAACTAGGATTACTAAAAGATGGAAACAAAATATTTTAAGGTTGACTAAATTAAGATCCTAATCAGCCTATACTAGGAAACAAATAACTGGAAAAAAAAACATAAATAATATAAAAACGGATAGGATCACGTGGAGAATCACACGTGACTAATAACACTCCCCCTCAAGCTGGAGAGTAGATGTTGATCATTCCCTACTTGTAACTCAATTCTTCAAATTTAACCCTTGACAAGAACTTGGAAAGCACATCTGCAACTTGAGAACCAGTGGACACATAATTCAATTCAATAAGGCTTGAATCAATCTTCTCCTTAATGAAGTGTCTATCAATTTCAACGTGCTTTGTCCTTGTTAGAAGATATTAGGGTTATTAGTCTTAGTGTTAATGGACTTGAGCTTGTACACCTAAGTATTAGCATAAATAGGAGTACTAGGTTATGGAATTGTATCACATCTGTTAGGACTTGGGGAAGATGATGGAAAGATTAGAGGAAAGGGAATTATTCGTCCCTGTAGTTTATTGATTGAAATTGAAAAAAGGTACACAAAGGAGTCTACTCCTCTCATACTGGGAAACTAGTAGCTATGAAAAAGATTCTCCACGTCCTAGACCTCCCCTAGAGAGTCTTATTTATAGGCTCTCTATAATAAGGGATACCACAGAAAAATAACTACTCTAACCTACCAATAACTACTAAACAAAAAACATAACAGCGTTGTAACAGAAATAACTAACTGCTAACCTATTTGTTTACAACCTTCCCTTTTTTCCTATAATAGACCCTTAGGGTTCTATCTTTTTCTAATGGCTCTTTTAAGTTCCTATCAATACCTCCCGGTCCCAAAACAACCTTGTCCTCAAGGTTGAAATCGGGGAATTGATGCTGAATTACTGTCAAATCTTCCCATGTCACTTCCTCTGCTGATTTGTCTTGCCATTGTACCAGCACTTGTTGTACTTGGGTACCCTGCTGCACCGTGCTCCGAGTTCCCAAAATGGCAGCTGGTTGATAAAGAGGAATTTTAGCTTGCAAATCAATAGGTAGCTGAGGTGTTGCCTCTGTTTGTTGCCCCTCGGCCTTTTTTAATTGGGAGACATGAAAGACTGGATGAATCCTTGAAGTAAGTGGAAGCTGCAATTTAAACGCGACTGCCCCAATTTGTTTGATGACTAAGTAAGGTCCATAATACCGTGTGGAGAGCTTTGGATGAATTTTAGTAGTAAGAGACCCTTGCCTATGGGGGCGAATCTTCAGATAAACCCAATCACCTTCTTGTATTTTGGATTCCTTTCGGTGTGCATTCGTATAGTGCATCATGTGATCTTGAGCTCTTCTCAAATGGTACTTTAATTGGGATAATGCTTCATCTCTAGTGAGTAAATCGCTGGCCACAGCTTCCACTATAGTATCGCCTGGAAGGAACTTAGTCAATGACGGTGGGGGTCTACCGTATACGACCTCAAAGGGAGTGCACTTTGCTGCCCCTTGGAAGCTGGTATTATACCAATACTCGGCCCAAGGAATGAACTCAGCCCACGTCTTGGGTTGTTTAGTACAAAAACAGCGCAAGTATGTCTCAAGGGTTCGATTTAAAACCTCTGTTTAGCCATCGGATTCAGGGTGGTAAGCAGTGCTCAATTTGAGAGTGGTTCCTTGTAGTTAAAAAGTTCTTGCCAAAAGTTGCTAAGAAATGTAGGATCCCGATCACTTACTATGGAAATAGGTATACCATGTAGGCATACAATCTCCCGAATGAAAATCTCAGCAATGGTTCGAGCAGAGTAAGGATGTTTGATTAATAGAAAGTGACCGTATTTACTTAAACGATCCACCACCACGAGAACTGCATCATACCCTTTTGACTTTGGCAACCCAACAACAAAGTCCATACTAATCTCTTCCCAAATAGCATTGGGGATCGGCAATGGTTGAAGAAGGCCGGCAGGAGAGGAAGCTTGGTATTTGCTTCGCTGACAAACTGCACAAGCTGCCATGAAATTAGCCACGATTCCCCTCATGCCCTTCCAATATAAGGACTGAGCAAGTCGTCGGTAAGTGCGATAGATTCCGGAATGACCTCCATGGGGAGTAGAATGAAATTCGGCTATCAATTTTGTAATCCACGGTGAGTTGGTTGGAATAACCAATCTGCCCCTGTAGCAAAGGCGCCCTTGCTCTAAAGTATAAGGAGAGTGTGAGTTTGGATCAGCTTGCAAGTCATTTATAATGCGGGACAGTTCCGGATCTGCTTTAATTTCTGCGTCAAGTGCTGCAAAATCCTGCCAAAAGGGCCTTGAAATTCCTTGTAGCTCTTTATCCTCATCCCTTCTAGATAGGGCATCAGCTACTTTATTGGAAGCTCCCACTTTGTAAAAGATTTCAAATTCATATCCTAGCAGTTTGGCCAGCCAATTCTGCTGGTTTTGAGTGGTTATGCGCTGTTCCAGCAGGAATCGAAGGCTCTTTTGATCCGTGTATACCAGAAATTTTTTTCCAAGTAGGTAGGGTCGCCAATGTTGAATTGCTAACACTAACGCCATTAGTTCTTTCTCGTAAACAGATTTAGATAGTGAGGAATCAGCTAAGGCTTTGCTGAAAAATGCAATAGGCTTACCATGCTGAGATAAAACAGCCCCTAGACCATGTCCTGACGTGTCGCATTCAATTGCGAATGGTTGAGAAAAATCCGGCATGGCTACAACGGGAGTTGTAGTAACAGCCTGCAGCAATTTTCTGAAAGCCTCCAAGCTGTCATTAGTCCAAACAAAACAGCCCTTTTTTAATAGACTAGTCAACGATCGCGCAATTTTTCCATAGTCGCAAATAAATCGTCGATAATATCCGGTGAGGCCTAAGAACCCTCTCACTGCTTTGATTGTCTTGGGAATGGGCCATTGAAGAATAGAGTCTATTTTCTGTGGGTCCATTGATACCCTTGCAGCTGAAATGATATGTCCCAAGTAGCCAATTGTCCTTTTCCCAAAACTGCATTTTTTGTAATTTGCAAAGAAACTATGCCGCTGTAGTGTGTGCAAAACCCTTTTCAAATGAACTAAGTGTTCGTCCCATGATTTGCTATAGACCAACAAATCATCAAAGAAGACAAACAAATTTGCGAAGAAACGGTTGCAATGTAGAGTTCATCGCACATTGAAACATTGCCGCAGCATTTGTTAGGCCAAAGGGCATTACCAACGATTCGTAGTGGCCGTGATGTGTTCGGAACGCAGTTTTAGGGATGTCCTCTTCATGCATCCGGATTTGATGATAGCCCGCCTTAAGATCAATTTTAGAGAAATAAGAGGCGCCGTTTAATTCATCCAGGAGTTCTTCAATGACGGGGATTGGAAACTTGTCTGGTACCGTAGCCCTATTTAAGGCTCGAAAATCCACGCAAAAGCGCCAACTCCCATCCTTTTTCTCTACAAGAATCACGGGACTAGAGTAGGGACTATTGCTGGGTCTAATAATCCCATTAGTTAACATCTCTGCCACTTGTTTCTCGATTTCATTTTTCTGCAAGTGAGGATATCGATAGGGTCGAACATTAATAGGATCCACTCCCGTCTTAATAGGAATCTTATGATCCACCTCTCTTTTTGGAGGTAAGCCTTTTGGTTCCTCAAAAACTGAAGCATAATGATCCAGGAGTGACTGAAGTTGTTGTTGGTGGTGGTTAGCAAGGTTGCTTGGCTCTTGGAAAACCGGTTCTGGACCCAGATCAGCCCCCCAAAGCATTGACACAGCTTCAATTTCTGATAGTTTCAGCAACGATCTAGGAGAAATTAAAGCTTTAGTCAAACTGGGGTCCCCTTTTATCAACACTGGTTTCCCATTCTGTATGTATGACATTGTCAAGGTCTTCCAATTCACCTTCACGTCCCCAAGAGTAGCCAACCATGCCACCCCCAAAATTAAGTCCACTCCTCCCAAGTCAAGGACATAAAAGTCACCTTTGAGGATGCACTCGGGCAGTGTGACCTCCAAATTAGGACAAAATCCTTGGGTTGGCTTGCGTTGACCATCACCTAGACGGACCCGATAGGATGTTGTGGGTTCCATAGGAATCTTCAAGCTTTGGACCAGTTTGGAAGAGACAAAATTGTGGCTTGCCCCACTATCTATTAGAATAAGAACCTACTGTCCTTGTAAATGACCTTGCAATTTCATGGTTTGCGGCTGTGTCATTACCCCTGCCGAAAACAGAGAAAGATCCATCCATTGACATTCAATTTCCTGATTTTCTGGGAGCACCGTGTCACCCATTGTTTCTTGGTTGAGAGCGGCGAGTTCCCCTGCTTCTGTGTCGGTCTCATCCTCTGCTAGAATCACCACGCGCAGCGTCTTGTCTGGGCAGTGATGACCTGGCCCAAAAGCGAAATTGCAGTGAAAGCAGCGACCTTCTTCTCTTCGTTTGACATATTCTTGGTATGGCAGACTTCTGTTGTTGCGGAATCGTGGGACTAGAGCAGAATTGTCCCCTGGTTTGTGCACCGATTGATTAGAGTTGGCCCTGCCATTCTGAAGGTTGCGGCCAAAAGAATTTATTACTTGGCTGTTGCTGGCTGCGGTGACTGTTGCCGTGTGCGCGACGATGCCGCTGCCTCTGGTGGGCCGAAAGCTGGAATTGGGATTCCGATTTTGGGAACCGATTTGTGGCTTGATTTCTTTCATTGCGATCTCAATGTCGCGAGCCAACTCCATGGCGCGCATTAGATCTGTAGGATCATGGGGTCGCACTTGGTTCCTCACGTCCTGGCGTAGACCGGCCAAGAAGTATCCAAGAAGCTGCTCCTCTAGAGCTACCATGGCTTGTGCGACGAGCTGTTCAAATTCCCGAACATAATTGCCCACTGTTCCGCTCTCTTTCAGCGCAGCGAGCCGTTCGTAGATGGACCTGTGCTCGGTGCCGCCGTATCGGCATAGCAAGGCTGCCGTAAAATCTGTCCAAGATGGGTTCTTGGTTTTCTGGCGCCAAAATTGGAACCAGTGAACCGAGTTCCCTTCCATGCTGATCAATGCAAGCCTCAATTTCTCCGATTGCTTCACTTCTGCACCTCGAAGAATTTCTCAGCCCGTGCTATCCAGCCCATGGGATCGTTGCCTTCGAAGGTTGGTAATTCCACCTTTTTTACCCAAGAACGGGGCAGATCCTCTTCCTCGGTGTCGGACCCTCCTCTTCCTCGGTGTCGGACCCTTGTTTTTCATCCTCATCAGTGTCCTTCGCCATTGTTTTCTTGTTCCCGGAATGATTTTTCTTGTTCACCGATTCTTCCTCATCTGCTGGCACAGTGATTTTTGCTTTTAATTCCAGTAAAAGCTCTTTGATGGAATTCACATTGTTTTGTAAGGCGTTCATCTTTGTTGTTTGATCAGTGGCAAAACGTTCCAGGGCTGCAACGCGATTATCCATGGGAAAGAGGGCAGGTCAAACCAATTGTTAGGACTTGGGGAAGATGATGGAAAGATTAAAGGAAAGGGAATTATTCGTCCCTGTAGTTTATTGATTGAAATTGAAAATAGGTACACAAAGGAGTCTGCTCCTCTCACACTGGGAAACTAGTAGCTATGAAAAAGATTCTCCACGTCCTAGACCTCCCCTAGAGAGTCTTATTTATAGGCTCTCTATAATAAGGGATACCACAGAAAAATAACTACTCTAACCTACCAATAACTACTAAACAGAAAACATAATAGCTTGGTAACAGAAATAACTAACTGCTAACCTATTTGTTTACAACCTTCCCCTTTTTCCTATAATAGGCCCTTAGGGTTCTATCTTTTTCTAATGGCTCTTTTAAGTTCCTATCAACATCTCATTCTTGTCAATACTATATTCAGTGTTTCATTGTTAGCCGCCCTCTTTTTCCTCCTTCCCTACTTGAAACCCTGCAAATTCAACATGGAATTAGAAAGGTACCATCCTCCGTGACCTATCCCATCACTTTCGCTGCCGAGTTCCCAAAGATCTGGAACTCTGATTAGCCGCCACCTCTGGTTGACAAGTTCTCCTTTCGGCACTCTTTTTCTATATCTTTTCTGGCCAACTGTGTTTCCATTCCGGTTGGTCAGCCTTTCTCCCTTGCCATGACGTCTTTCCAACATCTCATCTCCCATTTCCGCCACTGCCGTCTGCCGCTGCAATCATACTTTTCCAGCGACTTTTCCGACGACTGGCAATTTTTCCGGTGACCTTTCCAGCCGGCGACCCCACCACCTGAATCGCCTTTGCCTGTTCTGTTAGACCCCAGAAGCCCGAGCCTAGCAGCCCCACAAAGCGCCCACATGCGCCGTCAACAGTACCTGAGCACAGCAACGTGCGCTGCTCTTTCGCCAGCGCGTGGGCCACCACCTCCGTCAGCTGTTTGTAGTGTCGTGGTTGCCCTTCTCTCTTCTGTTTGGATCTCCCCTCACCTTTTGTGTTCGTGACCGTTTGTCGTGACCCCCTTTTGAATCGGTGCATTCAGGTACCTTGTGGTTTCTGTTTTTGGTCATTATACACTGACCCATGGCTATTTCACCCTCTTTCCGAGCTCCTCCGCCGTTTGTTTGCCTCAGTACATCATCTCTGACCTCCACGTGGTTGTTTAGCATTCTTTGTAGTGATTATACCTGGTTTTGGCTACTGTTTGGTTCTTTTCAAATGCTAGCATAGCATTAAGGGGGAGAATGGGAATAAATCCATCTGTACATATACTTCAATGGCGGTGTTTGTCATGACTTCTCTCCCACAAACGAATCATACTAGTGATGACTTCTCTTCCCATCGACGATCATTCTGATGGTGACTTCATTCCCACAGATGAATCATATTAGTGGTGACTTCTCTTCTTGTTGATGATCATTTTGATGGTGACTTACGTTGGTTATGACTCACTACCCTTGGCTTTGTCCTAGATGCATTGGTCCCCAGTTTTGTCCTAGATGCACTAGCCCTATCCGTCTTAGTCCGAGATGCATTGGCCCCATCTCCATCTCAGATTTAGTTTCCTACCACTATCACATTGTTTGAAGGATTATGTTTTTAGTTTATTTTCTTTTAGATGTAATTGTAACAAGCTTAAAGCATAGTAAGCTTTAGCTTGAGGGGGAGTGTTAGAAGATATTAGGGTTATTAGTCTTAGTGTTAATGGACTTGGGCTTGTACACCTAAGTATTAGTATAAATAGGAGTACTAGGTTATGAAATTATATCACATCTCATTCCTATTAATAATATATTCAATGTTTCATTGTTAGTCGCACTCTTTTTCCTCCTTCCCTAACTAAAACCCTTCAAATTGAACAGTCTTGTCATGCTGAATAGGATTTTTCAACTATCCCTATTGTTTGCCATGTTATCACAGAACACCTTCATTGGCAAGTCGTTGCTGAAGTTTAATTCCTTGAGGAGCCTTAATATCCACATTCCTTCACATATTCCAAGAGCTAGAGCACGAAATTCTGCCCCTGCACTACTCTTGGCAACCACTTGTTGTTTTTTACTCCTCCAAGTTACTAAGTTCCCCACACAAATGTGCAATAACCTGTAGTAGATCTTCTATCAACTACTGATCCAACCCAATCTGGGTCTGAGTACACTTCTACACCTTTATAATTTCCCTTTTTGAAAAAATAATCCCTTACCAAGGGTCATTTTAAGATAGCTCTGAATTTTGTACACTGCCTCTAAATGCTTCTCATTCGGTTTGTTCATGAATTGGCTCACTACACTGATTGAAAAACTGATGTCTGGACGGGTATGAGTTAGGTATATTAACTTTCCCACGAGCCTCTAATATCTCCCAGTGTCAACAGGGGAACTTTCTAATTTGAGACCCAGTTTGTAGTTAGCTTCCATGGGGGTATCTGTAGGTTTACACCTAAACATACCGGTTTCTTCAAGTAGGTCTAGTGTATATTTTCTTTGAGAAATAGAAATGCCATTTTTGGTTCGTGCCACTTCCATGTCAAGAAAGTACCTTAAGCTCCAAGATCTTTTACTTCAAACTCATTTGCTAGGGACTTCTTTAATCTGTCTATTTCATCAATGTGGTCTCCAGTGATAACTATATCATCTACATAGACAATTAAGATTGCTAACTTTTGATCTGGTCCTATCTTGACATACAAGGTGTGATCAGTTTGGCATTGTTTGTACCCTTGAACTTTAACTGCAATGGTGAATTTTTCAAACCAAGTCCTTGGTGATTGCTTGAGACCATATAGGGATTTATGAAGTTTACATACCTTTTTGGAGCCATTTTCATACTCCACCCCTTGTGGAATCTCCATGTAGACGTCTTCCTCCAAGTCTCCATTTAGGAATGCATTTTTTACATCCAACGGATGAAGAGGCTAGTCCAGGCTTGTAGCAGTAGAGAGTAACACTTTAATAGTGTTGAATTTGGCCACAGGGGTGAAGGTTTCCTAATAATCAATTCCATGGGTTTGTGCAAACCCTTTGGCTACAAATCTAGCCTTGTAACGGTTGATGCTTCAATCTAGATTATATTTTACTGTGAAAATCCATTTGCATCCTGCAGGTGACTTGTTTGGTGGAAGATCTACTATATTCCATGTTTTATTCTTCTCAAGAGTAGTTAATTCTTCTCTGATGGCATTCCTCCTTTCTTCCTTCTTTGCTGCCTCATAGAAGTTGTTGGGGATTTTCTCAAGAGCCACACTATTCACAAATGCCTACAACTTCGGAGATAATTTGTCATAGGAAACAAAGTTGCTAATTGCATGTTTAGTACATTTTCTTACTCCTTTCCGCAAGGCAATGGGCATATCCAACTCTTCTTCAGAACTTGAAATAGGAGAAATGGCCTGACTTTGCTTAGGACAAGTGTTGTCCTCAACATTTTGAAAATCTCTTGAAGTATGTTGCTCTGCCCTCTGCTGCAGATCAGTCTTCTGACCTTGCTGTCTTCTGGTATACACTATCAACTCTTTCTGCTGTGAGGCATTAGTAATGGGTGCAGGCTCTTTAGGATGTATGGTCTGAGTTGGCTTAAGGTAAGAGGTGGTGTTTGGCTCAAGGGAAGGGGTAATTTCAGGTCTGTTTTGGTCACTAGAAGGGATGATTTCAGGGCTGTGTTGGTCACTTGTTTTAGGTTCTAGTGTGATACCTCTTAAGATGGACAAACTGTTTACTGAATTGTTTGAGGAAAACAGCCTCAACACCACTAATTATATACAAGATTTACATTCACTAATATTAGGAAACTATGTAAATAAGGAAACTAAATAATAGGATAGATATACAAATCAAATTAGAAAATATACAGCTCCTAAATAGATGAAATACTCCCTGATATTCTTCCTAAATAGGAGATACTCTCCAACACTCCCCCTCAAACTGGAGCATACAAATCATATGCACCCAACTTGTTACAAATGAACTGAATCCGATGACCTCGAAGAGACTTTGTAAGGATATCCGCGAGCTGATCATTAGAGTTGACAAACTCAATAGTAATTTCCTTGGAGAGAACGTTCTCTCGGATAAAGTGACAATCAATTTCTATATGTTTGGTTTTTTCATGAAAGACTGGGTTTGACGCAATGTGTAAAGCAGCTTGATAATCACAGTATAGTTTCATCTGATCAACACTTCCAAACTTCAACTCACGAAGTAACTGTTTTACCCATATAAGTTCACAAGTAACCATTGCCATAACCCGATATTCAGCTTCTGCACTTGACCGAGCAACCACATTATGCCTTTTACTTTTCCAGGATACAAGATTACCACCAATGAAGACACAGTATCCTGAAGTAGACCTCCTATCAACAAGTGAACCAGCCCAATCTGCATCTGAATACCCTAAAACATGAGTGTTTCCTTTATCTTCATATAACAACCCTTGACCTAGAGCATTCTTAATGTATCGTAAAATTCGAACCACTGCATTCCAATGATCAACACATGGTGATTGCATGAATTGACTTACCACACTAATCTAGGTATCGGATTTTCAGTTTGAGCATGCAAGGCTATCAGAGGATTATATGCTTGTGCTATTGCACCAGTACCCGTGGGTTTCTCTAGCTTGTGAGCATTAATCATTTTTGGGATGATCTCCTATTGTTCCTTGCTGAACATGGCAAGTTCAAGTGAGGTAGTTGGTTGTTGGTCCTCTGTAGATATCATGAGTCCTCGATTCTCTCTTGGTTGCCAAGGCTTCCAATTAGCAGGCTTTCCATGTACTTTCCAACAGCCCTCTTTGGTGTGACCTGTTCTATTGCAATGGTCACACCATGGTTTACCATTCCTCCTAGGTTTATTTTCAGAGTTAAAGTTGCTCCTAACAGCAAGTGCAGAGAGCTCTGAAGTTGGTTCTTGAGTTTTGTGGCCCATGAGTCAATTGTTGCCTACTCTCTTCCCACTATACTACAACAAACACTTCTCTAAGTGAGGGTAATGAGCGTGTGGCCATGATCCTACCTTTGGCTGGATCATACTCTGTGTTAAAGCCCAAAAGGAAGCTATAAATCCTCTCTTTTTCCACGATCTTCTTATATGTGGCTGCTTCTGTGTTGTTGGTCCATTGATGATCTTCATAGAGGTGAAGTTGTTGCCAGTACTTCACTAAGATGTTTTAGTAGTGAGTAACATTCTTATCCCCCTGTTTCAGATCCCTCAAGATGCCCTTTATCTGGAATAAAGCAGCAGTATTGTCAACCTTGGAATAGGATTCACGTATAGCATCCTAGATCTCTTTAGCTGTGGTGTACAACATATAACTTTCCCCAATCTCCGTTGTCATGGAATTCACAAGCCAAGACATCACCATGTTGTTCTCAGCTTTCCATATCTTGTATGTTGGATCAGACTTGGCTGGTTGAACAGCATCTCCAATTAGGTAGTCTTCCTTTCCACAACCGCAGATAAACATCATAACACTTTGGGACCATATTAGATAATTGGTCCCATTGAACCGGTGTCTTGTAATCATGAACGGAGGGCTATCGGCAACCATGGCAAGGGTAGGGGTGCTGTTTGGCTGACTGTCTAGGGTGGATGATGTTTGATAAGAACTCATGGTGTCAAAACAGATCATGAACCCTTGTTCAGCTATAGAAAAACAGAGTAAAGGATTTCTCTGTATCTTATTATTTCATGAAGGAGATATGTACAATATATAGATTTTGGCCACATACGGGATTGGCCAATCAAATCCCATAATTTCACGAAAGTAAAAACTAGGATTACTAAAAGATGGAAACAAAATATTTTAAGGTCGACTAAATTAAGATCCCAATCAACCTATACAAGGAAACAAATAACTGAAAAAAATAACATTGTGGGAAAGAATCTCGGTGATGAGAATATAATCACGTGGGTTACTGTTGTAATAAGTCAAATAGATATGTTAGGAAAGTTTATATTTTGGTTTCCTAGAATTAGAGATTTGATTTATTCCATTTCCTAAAATAGTTTTGTTTCTTTTTTAGTGTAGCGTTTCTCTTGCATAAAGTTTGACCTATGTAACAAAATTGCATATATGAAATACAAAAAGTTATTCACCAATTTACAAGATGGTATCAAAGCAGTTTCGATCAGGGACTGCTCCTAGTTTCTGCTGTAACACTCATCTCTAAACTAATTGGCCTTCATTGCCAACAATTCTTGGCCTTCATTGCCGTTGTTTTTTTTTTTTTTTTCTGGTTCCATAAAGAGTGCCGCAGCACACCCAGTTTTTCTGGTTCCATAAAGAGTGCCGCAACACACCTCCAATTGTGTCGTGTGAACAGTGCTGGGATTTGTTTAAGTGCCGCGACCCACCTCTAATTTGTGCTACATGAACAATGCCACAAATCCATAAAAGAAAAAGATGATCCTACACCTCTTTTAGAGGTGTAGGTACTGTACACACCCCTTTTAAGGATGTGTGATTGAGAGAAAGAAAGTGATAAGAAAAAATAAGTATGATGAATGATATTAGATGATGTGTGAAAAGTGGTGTATGCACTGCTTGTGGTAAGAATA
This sequence comes from Ormosia semicastrata, assembly GCA_029884595.1. NCBI lineage: Eukaryota > Viridiplantae > Streptophyta > Magnoliopsida > Fabales > Fabaceae > Ormosia > Ormosia semicastrata. The sequence continues at coordinate 49,817,637 of JAQQTO010000063.1, forward strand.
TCATAGTTGATCCATAAATTGAGGGATTGTTTTTTTCCAACCATAGTCAATTGTTTTTGGTGTGTTGAATATGTCACACGAAGAGGACAAATCTGAGTCCACCACTCTCAACCAGGAAGAAATAAACAGGATGAGAGCTTTCCTTACCAGCCTTGAGAAGCCTTCAGGTACTTGTTCTCTAACTTATTCAGTTAAGCTTCCATTTTCTGTTGGATTAAATACTTCAGATATAACCTTTATTAACTCTTGGATCATGGACTCCGGAGCCACTGACCACATGACTCACTCATCCAAATGGTTTTCAACATACACCCTAGGTCCTAGTAATAGGAAAATAGCCACAGCCAATGGGTCCTTAACAACAGTAGCAGGAATAGATGTCGAAATAAGCCCATCGTTGACCTTGAGAAATGTTCTCCATGTCCCTAAATTATCTACAAATCTTGTCTCCATACACAAACTTACACAAGATTTATGTTGTAGTGTGATTTTTCACAACAATTATTGTGTATTTCAGGACAAGGATTCGAGGAGGACGATTGGACATGCTAAGGAAAAGGACAGCCTCTACTATCTTGAGATACCAAGTCAATCTACAATACTCGAGTGAAATACCAAGTTCCTTTATGTCAGAATCTGTCCTGTCAAACAAAGAAAAGATCTTACTTCATCATTCTCGTTTGGGGCATCCATCATTTATGATCATTAAGTTTTTGTTTCCCTCTTTGTTTACAATTTGAGTGTTGAGAGTTTTCATTGTGAAGTGTGTGAATTTTCCAAACACAAGCATGTATCTTTTCCAATCAGTAATAAAAGAAGTTATGTTCCTTTCTATGCTATCCATAGTGATATTTGGGGTCCATCTTCTGTCCCTAACATTTCTGGGGGAAGATGGTTTGTCACTTTTATTGATGATTGTATTCATGTCACCTGGCTTTTCTTACTTAAACATAAGTTTGATGTTAGTACCATTCTTCCCAATTTCTGTTCCATGATAAAAATTCAATTTGGAGTCAGTATCAAAAGGTTTAGGACAGATAATGCGAGAGATTACTTCAATCAAACACTCACTCCTTTATTCCAAAAAGAGGGAATTGTCCATGAGTCATCATGTGTTAAGACCCCACAGCAAAATGGGGTAGCTAAAAGGAAGAATGGTCACCTTCTAGAAAAGACCCGAGCCCTCTTATTTCAAAACCATATGACCAAAACATTTTGGTGGGAAGCTGTCCTTACAGCTACCCATCTTGTAAGCCCTCTCGAATTTTGGACTTCAAGAGTCCTATGGACATCCTCTCATCCTTCTATCCAAACCTAAAGACCACAAATAACCTTATTCCTAGAATTTTTGGCTGTACAGCCTTGTCCATGTCCATGGTCCAAAAAGGGGAAAATTAGATCCAAGGGCTCTAAAGTATATTTTTGTAGGCTATTCCTCAACTCAGAAAGGATATAAGTGTTACCACCCTCCATCAAAGAAAGTTTATGTCTCGGTGGATATCACCTTTAATGAACAAGAAACTTATTTCACCAATCCTTATCTTCAAGGGGAGTATTCAATACAGGAAGATAAAGAAAACTTTTTGGATTTGAATCTGGATCTACCTTCTACTTCCATACCAGAACCTGAACTTGAATCCATGTACGAAATTTCACCTCCTCCACCTCCTCAGTCTCCCAGTTTGTCCCCTATCCTCAATCCAAATGTCTCACTCAACTCCTGGAAATAGGAGGTTTGGCAAGGTATTCACAAGAAGGAACATGGCTGTCCCAGAACTTACGCAGGCTCAAGAGTCTAACTTGAATTCTTTGAATGAGGTAACAATTTCTAACTCTCCACTACAAGATGAATCTGAATTTCAGGAAGATGATGATGACTTGAACCTACCAATTGCTGTTAGGAAAGGTACCCGAGAGTGCACTAAACGTCCTTTATATCCTCTTGCAAATTTTCTGTCCTTTAAAAAATTCTCACCATCTCATAGAGCCTTTCTTGTAAGCCTAAACTCCATTGTTGTCCCTACCAAATTATCAGAAGCATTGTCTAATGAAAAATGGAAGCAAGCCATGAATATGGAAATGGAGGCTTTAGAAAGGAATTAGACTTGGGAATTAGTAGAATTACCAGCAGGAAAAAAATCTGTGGGCTGCAAGTGGGTATATACGGTGAAGTATAAAGCTGATGGGTCTATTGAAAGATACAAGACTCAATTAGTAGCCAAAGGATATACACAGACCTATGGGATTGACTACCTAGAGACCTTTGCTCCTGTTGCCAAAATGAATACAATAAGGGTCCTGTTGGTAATTGCTGCTAACTACAGCTGGGAGTTACAACAATTTGACATGAAGAATGCATTCTTCCATGGAGAATTGCAGGGGGAGATTTATATGAATATTCCACCAGGTTATGATAAGAACATGACTGCTCACACTGTGTGTAAATTGAAGAAGGCGTTGTACGGCCTCAAGAAATCACCCTGGGCATGGTTTGGAAGATTTGCAAAAGTTATGTTGACTATGGGATACAAACAAAGCCAAGGGAACCACACTCTTTTTATTAAACACTCCAACAAGGGGAGTTACCATTCTTCTGGTATACATTGATGACATAATAGTGACCGGTAATGATGATAGAGAGAAACAAGTTTTGAGCCAGCACTTGGCCAAGGAATTTGAAATCAAGGCTTTGGGAAGATTGAAGTACTTCCTTGGAATTGAGGTTGCTCACTCTAGAAAGGGAATTTTCATCTCTCAACAGAAATACATCACATATCTTCTCAAGGAAACGGGCAAGACAGCATGTAAGCCGGCAAGTACTCCCATATATCCTAATCTAAAGCTTGGAGTTGCAGAAGAGGATGCTACAATAGATAGGGAAATGTATCAACGGTTGGTGGGAAGACTAATTTATCTTTCTCATACAAGACCGGACATAGCATATGCAATGAGTGTAATTAGCCAGTTCATGCACAGTCTAAAGGAGATCCATTTGCAAGCTGCCCACAGGGTACTTCAGTACCTTAAAGGAACACTAGGAAAAGGTATCCTATTTAGAAGGAATGGAGGATTGATACTTGAGGCCTATACTGATGTTGACTATGTTGGTTCCATTGTGGACAGAAGATGAACTTCAGGTTACTGTACTTTTTTTGGTGGAAACCTTGTAACTTGGAGAAGTAAGAAAGAAAATGTAATAGCTCAGTCTAGTGCTGAAGCAGAATTTCGAGCAATGGCTCAGGGTGTGTGTGAACTACTTTGGTTAAAGATCATTCTAGAAGATTTAAAGTTTAAGTGGGATGGTCCTATGAGGCTCTATTGTGATAATAAATCTGTAATCAGCATAGCACACAATCCGGTATAACATGACCGAACGAAGCACATCGAGATTGATAGACACTTTATCAAAGAGAAGCTGGAAAGTGGTATAGACCCTAATCTGCACACCTTATGTCTCCTCACAGAGTCAACTTGTTGACGTGTTGACAAAAGGGTTGACCAGTTCAGTGTTCAACACAATTGTTTCCAAGCTGGGAATGGAAAATACCTATTCACCAGCTTGAGGGGGAGTGTGAGAAAGAATCTCGGTGATGAGAATATAATCACGTGGGTTACTGCTGTAATAAGTCAAACAGATATGTTAGGAAAGTTTATATTCTGGTTTCCTAGAATTACTAGAGATTTGATTTATTCTATTTCCTAAGATAGTTTTGTTTCTTTTTTAGTGTAGGGTTTCTCTTGTATAAAGTCTGACCTATGTAACAGAATTGCATATATGAAATATGTTGGAAACTGTATATAAATATAATTAGGTGTAATTAGTTAGTCCCACATCATGTAAATTGTGTAATTATTTATTACTTATTGAGTATATATTCAGTCTCCGTTGTGTAGTTGAAACACACGATTTTCTCATGTCTCTCACTTTCTCTCTCTCTCTCAACATGGTATCAAGAGCCTAAAGAGAGGCAATCCTAGAACCGTGCACGCCCGGTGGGCCCACTGCTCTCCGGTGAAATTTTTTCCAGCCAACCGTGTTTCCATTCCGGTTTGCCGGCCTTTCTCCCGTGCCGTGACGTCTTTCCGGCCCTTTTTTCTCCCTTTCCCGCCGCTGTCTCCGCCGGCCGCCGCCTCCTTTCCGACCGGCGACCACACCACCAGGATCGTCTCCCGCCGATCGGCCGGCCCCCAAAAGCCCAGCCCCAGCGCCGCCAGCACGCGCCCCCACGAGCCGCCCATAGCCGCTGCCAAACAGCCACCGCGCGGCCCCGTTTTCTCGGCGCGTGACGGCGTGTCCGGCCACCTCTCCGGCCGCCGCTCCTCTCGTCTGACTCGTCTCTGTCTCCTCTACGCCGATCTGCTCTCGGATCCTCCATCGGACATCTCCATCCCCTTGTTCCCTTGCGTTGGGACTCTCAGGTATATTGTGGTTTCACTTTTTAACACTTTGTAGTCTGACCCATGGCTAGTTCTACCTCCCCAGATGGTTCAAAAGACAACCCAAAGGCTGAGCCTCCTGTGTTCACGAGTTACCTAAATGCTCCTCTCTCCGCTGATAAATTAGATGGCAGCAACTATGATACTTGGGCCTCAGATGTCAAGTTGTGGCTTGAGGGTCAAGGATATGAAGACCACCTCACCACCGACCTTGCCTCTGTGCCTACGGAAGAACAACCCAGGTGGAAGAAGATTGATAAACAGTTATGCGTTGCCATCAAGTCCACTATTCACTCGTCCCTTAAGCAGATCTTCCGTGCTTAGACCACTTGTGCTTCTGTTTGGGAGCAGGCCAAAGTTCTTTACACTAATGACACTCAGCGGCTATATGGGATTTGTCACAATCTCATGAGTGTTATTGCTCCTCGACAGTTTGATGGCCCTATGTCTGCTTACTTGGGGAAGGTTCATGCTGCTCTCCATGATTTCAATGAGTTGCTACCTCCTGCTGCTACCCCAGCCAAAGAACTCAAGCAACGCAGCACCTTCTTCATGCTCATGGCCTTGTATGGTTTGCCTCCAGAATATGCTGCCAACCGTGATCAGATTTTGGGTTCGCCTACTATTCCTACTCTGTCCTCTGCTTGGTCTACTTTGCTCCGGGTCCCGGCTAAGCACCCCTCTGATTCTGTCCTAGCCTCGGCACCGATTGATACTTCTGCCCTCGTCTCCCACGGTGCCAATCGTGGTCGTTCTTGCCCTAGCATTTCAAGTAAGCCTCGTCTGAAGTGTACATTTTGTAATAGGTTGGGTCATACAGAGGATAGATGTTGGACTAAACATGGCCATCCTCCACGGGCTGCCAATGTTGCCCAGGTTGCTGTATCTGATTCACCTGAGCCTTCTGCATCATCAATCCCATCTCCGACTGTCTATGCAGATTTTCTGAAATGGTTTGAGCAATAGCAAGCTTCTAACTCTACTGCATCTGTTGAGCACACTGGTAATGCTTTTGCTTGTCTCTCTCAATCACCTTCCTTAGGTCCTTGGGTCCTTGACTCTAATGCATCTGACCATATATCTGGCAATAAGCGTCTTTTCTCCAAACTTTCTAACTCTGACTATTTACCTATGATTACTTTAGCAAATGGTTCTCAAACACGGCCCCAAGGGATTGGCACTGTCCATCCCCTCCCTTCTCTGTCTATTGATTCTGTTCTTTATGTCCCTGGATGTCCTTTTAATTTACTGTCCATTAGTCGTTTGACTCGTTCTTTAGATTGTCGCATTAGTTTCACTAAAGATTCTGTCATTTTGCAGGACCGGAGTTCGGGACGGATGATTGACGTCGGATGTGAGTCTAATGGCCTTTACCAGCTTTCTGCCACCTCTCGTGTATGCTCTACTGCAGATTCCCCTCTCACCATCCATGCTAAGTTGGGTCATCCTAGCCTTGCCAAATTATAGCAAATGGTGCCACACTTTTCTAAGTTATCTAGTTTACCTTGTGAGTCGTGTCAACTTGGGAAACACACCCGTAGTCCATTTCTTGATAGGATGTGTCGTCGAGCTGCGTCTCCTTTTACTTTAGTACATTCTGATATTTGGGGTCCTAGTCGTGTTGAGTCTACTTTTGGGTCTAAATACTTTGTTACTTTTATTGATGACTATTCTCGATGTACTTGGTTATTTTTAATGAAAAACAGATCCGAGTTGTTTTCAATTTTTCAGACCTTTTATCATGAAATAAAAACTCAGTTTGGTGTTCCAATTCGTATTTTGTGTAGTGACAATGCCCGTGAATTTTTATCTCATAATTTTCAAACTTTTATGGCATCTAATGGAATTCTTCACCAAACATCTTGTGCCTATACCCCACAACAAAATGGGGTTGCTGAGCGCAAAAATAGACATCTTATTGAAACCACCTGGACCCTTTTGCATCATGGTCGTGTTCCTTTCCGTTTTTGGGGCGATGCGGTTCTCATTGCTTGCTATTTGATTAACCGTATGCCCTCTTCTGTGCTTGATAACCGGGTACCTCATTCTGTTTTGTTCCCTCACCAAGCCCTCTATTCTCTTCCGCCTCATGTCTTCGGGTCAACATGTTTTGTCCATGATGTTACTCCAGGTCTTGACAAACTGTCTGCTCGCTCCATAAAATGCGTTTTTCTTGGTTACCATCGGTCTCAAAAGGGTTATCGGTGTTTTTCACCCACTCTTAAGCGTTATCTTGTCTCTGCCGATGTCACCTTCTTCGAGTCTGTTCCTTTCTTTGAGTCTCATGACCTGCCTCTTCCACCCATTACTGAGGTCCTCCCTACTTTTCCTTCTCTTGTTCCAGTTGACCTTGCTCCATCATCACCTTCTCCTGTTGGTAACCTGATTCCTACTACTCGCCCCATCCAGGTATATCATCGCCGGTCACAGCCACCGCCACCGCCACCACCATCAGAGGTTGTAGAAGTTACTGAGGCCCCTTTGGACTCCCTTCCGGCTCCACCTCCTTTACCTGCTCCGGAACTGCCTCCCGTGCCTGACCTTCCCATTGCTCTTCGAAAAGGTATACGCTCCACTCGTAACCCTTCTCCTCATTATGTTACTTTAAGTTACCATCGTCTCTCTTCATTACATTATGCTTGTCTTTTCACCTTGTCTTCTGTGTCTATTCCTAAGTCTCTAGGTGAAGCTTTATCCCATCCTAGGTGGCGCCAAGCAATGATTGACGAAATGTGTGCTCTTCAGAGCAGTGGTACTTGGGAGCTTGCTCCTCTTCCTCTAGGGAAGTCTATTATAGGTTACAGGTGGATTTATACAGTCAAAGTTGGCCCTGATGGTACTCTTGATCGCCTCAAGGCTCGTCTGGTGGCAAAAGGGTATACCCAGATATTTGGTTTGGATTATGGGGACACTTTCTCACCAGTGGCGAAGATGACTTCTGTTCGGCTTTTTCTGTCTATGGCCGTTATTCGCCATTGGCCCTTTCATCAGCTGGATATCAAGAATGCTTTTCTCCATGGTGATCTAGAAGAAGAAGTCTACATGGAGCAACCTCCCGGGTTTGTTGCTCAGGGGGAGTCTTTTGGCCTCGTTTGTCGTCTACACAAGTCTTTGTATGGTCTCAAACAATCCCCTCGAACTTGGTTTGGGAGATTCAGTACTGTTGTTCAGCAGTTTGGCATGACTCGCAATGAAGCTGACCACTCGATTTTTTATCGCCATACAATCCGATACTGTATCTATTTGATTGTGTATGTAGACGACATTGTTATCACAGGCAGCGATCACCAAGGTATAACTCAGATAAAACAGCATCTCTGTCATCATTTTCAGACCAAAGATCTTGGCAAACTTCGTTATTTCTTGGGAATTGAAGTGGCACAGTCCAAGGATGGCATAGTTATCTCACAAAGGAAGTATGCTATGGATATTCTTGAAGAAACAGGTCTATTAAATGCAAAGTCAATTGACACTCCTATGGATCCCAATGTTAAACTTTCTGGGATCAGGGGAAGCCATTTTCAGACCCGAGAAGATATAGACGATTGGTTGGAAAACTTAACTATCTTACTGTTACCCGTCCAGATATCTCCTTTGCGGTGAGTGTAGTAAGCCAATTTCTAAACTCACCTTGTGAAGGACATTGGGATGTAGTGACTCGTATCCTCAGATATATTAAGGGAGCTCCAGGAAAAGGCCTTATCTATGAAGACAAAGGACACACTCAGATTGTTGGATACTCAGATGCTGATTGGGCAGGTTCTCCTACTGATAGGAGATCCACTTCTGGTTATTGTGTATCCATTGGGGGTAATCTGATATCCAGGAAGAGTAAGAAACAAAATGTGATTGCAAGATCAAGTGCCGAAGCAGAATATCGTGCCATGGCCTCAGCCACTTGTGAGCTCATTTGGTTAAAACAACTTCTTAAAGAACTTCAGTTTGGAAACATTATGCAAATGACTCTTATTTGTGATAACCAAGCTGCACTGCATATTGCTTCCAATCCAGTATTTCATGAGAGGACCAAACACATTGAAATAGACTGTCACTTTATTAGAGAGAAGATCTTGTCTGGAGACATCACCACCAGCTTTGTCAATTCAAATGATCAACTGGCAGATGTTTTCACTAAGTCTTTGAGAGGTCCTCGAGTAAACTATATTTGTAACAAGTTTGGTGCATATGACTTATATGCTCCAGCTTGAGGGGGAGTGTTGGAAACTGTATATAAATATAATTAGATGTAATTAGTTAGTCCCACATCATGTAAATTGTGTAATTATTTATTACTTATTGAGTATATATTCAGCCTCCATTGTGTAGTTGAAACACACGATTTTCTCATATGTCTCTCACTTTCTCTCTCTCTCTCAACAAAATACAAAAAGTTATTCACCAATTTACAAGAACAATAAATAATATAAAAACGGATAGGATCACGTGGAGAATCACAAGTGACTAACAAATAGTTCTTCTGAATATACCCCGGAAAAATATTATCCTGATATTCTAATACAAAAATAATTCTATAATTTTTTCACAGAAAGACAAATATAGCAATGAAAGTGGTATAGTGGAAACCTACAAGCCATATGCCTCTCAACAAAGGAAATATGAGGAAATTCAAAGCTGTTAGTGAGGAAAGAGTGGTAAGAGGCAACCATGGGTGAAATGAAACATGTATTGCAGGAATAACTTATTTAGCCAAGACAAAAAATAATAATAATAAAGTTTAAAACAAATAACATAGGATAATTTAACATTATCATCAACATATCACTACTGATCATACTTACTACAAATCATACTTCTAACATGCTATGTCAAACTCCGTGGCAACAGAATTTCATTTTGATTGAAAACAACTGTATTGCAGTAACAGTTCTTCTGAACCGATTGTGAATCCAAGTAGTAATGTATTGTATATGAACTTCGTTTTATGTATTATAAAAGAAAAAAGAAAACTGAAATACTATACCATCAACAATATAGCACTAACAAGCCTGGTATATTTTTACACCTTAAGATACGAGATGAAAGTGAAACACATTGGCAATTATGTTATCAACACCCATGGAAAATTCTCTGAGCATTCAGTAGGATATTTTTTAGCTGAAATTAAGTATTAATAACTTAGGAGGAGAACAGTGGGTACCAGCATACTGATACTATCTTCAAAACGTACACCCAATTCATTCATTAAGACCAAAATTGCCCCAGCAACATATGCTGCCCACTTTTGGGAAGGATCTTGAGCAAAGTATTTCTTTGCTTTCTCATACGAGATTGGCTTGCCTTCTTCATCCATAAAATCAGACAAATCCATGTCAAATGTTGGGCCACGATTGCTCAACTCCGAGCCATATGATACCTGACATGATCCAAATTCAGTGAAAACACACATTAAGAAAAGTCATTATCAAATCAAAAACTGCAAGTATATTGCTAGAGTGATAAAGATATCCAGATCAATACACATATTTTCTCATCAAGAATATTCACTCGTCATGCTTCAAAGATACAAATTTCAACCAATAGTTGTCATTGTTAATTGAAAGTATTATTTAGTAATTTTGCAAGTTCTCCAACATACAATTTGCAAAACAGCAGTTGGATTTTCTCCTTTGTCATTCTGTCGAGCCTCAGCATGTTTCCACAACCTATGCTTACTTGGATGGACCCTTTGCAAAGCAACATGGCAGGCTTCTCTAATTGGCATCTGCAAAGGAGTGAAAAGAAAGAAAAGAAGTATGCAGAGAGTGAGTAGTTCTCTAAAAATTTCAAGAATAACTTTGCTGGTTCTGTAACATTTTCATAATCAACAGTTATTCTTGTAACCTTAAGTGTATAGAAACATATGTCAATGTTTAGCATAGTACATCTTGTAACATTCTCTCCAACCCAATAGACTTAATCAGGTTATAGATGCTCAATAATATGTATAGAAAGGAGGAATATTTGAATATCTGAATATTATTCCTTAATTCATCTGTACAGAGAAAGTTACAATATATATAGACTAATGCTATTAATTGCTATCCTAAAAAAAGGGAGAAATATCCGCCCTAATAAAAGCAAGAATAAAAAACGTATCTGTACATATCTGATATTAAAGCTAATATATTACAACATATATTACAACACTCCCCCTCAAGCTGGTGAGTGAATATCAATCATTCCCAGCTTGCAAGTAAGACTATGAAATCGCTCTGTGAGAAGCCCCTTGGTGAAGACATCTGCTAATTGGTGCTCTGAAGGGACGTACTCTGTAGTTATAAGGCCATCATCTAATTTTTCCTTGATGAAATGGCGATCAATCTCTATATGCTTTGTCCGATCATGCTGAACCGGGTTGTGAGCAATGCTGATTGCCGACTTGTTATCACACAATAACCTCATAGGAGCTTCATACTTTATTCTGAGATCATCGAGTATGATTCTCATCCATAACAGTTCGCAAATTCCTTGTGCCATAGCCCGAAATTCAGCCTCTGCACTTGACCTTGCAACCACATTTTGTTTCTTACTTCTCCAAGTCACCAAGTTTCCTCCTAAAAACATACAGTAACCTGAGGTAGACCGCCTGTCGACAACTGACCCGGCATAATCTGCATCTGTATAGGTTTCAATGGTCAATGTTTGTTCTTTTCGAAATAGAAGTCCTCTTCCCGGGCTTGTCTTCAAATCCGAAGAATTCTATTCACGGCTAGCATATGTCTCTCACGAGGATCATGCATGAATCGGCTAACCACACCGACAAAGATAGGCTATGTCGGGTCTAGTGTGAGACAAATATATCGTTTTCCCACAAGTCTCGATATCGTGCCTTACCCACCCTTGGGCTCTCCTCATTGTTTCCAATCCGTGATTTTGTTCAATAGGTGCCCCTGTGGTTTTGCAACCTAGCTTCCCTGTTTCCTTAAGAAGATCTAGGACATATTTCCTTTGGGAAATAAAGATGCCTTGTTTGGAATAGGCAACCTCTATCCCAAGGAAGTACTTGAGCTTCCCAAGTCCTTCATTTCAAAGCGTGCAGCTAATTTTTCTTTTAGGACTGTTTCTCAACCTCATCATCACCAAGAATGATCATGTCATCAACATAAACCGGAAGAAGTGTAAGCCTGCCCTTCTTTGGAATGTTTTATAAAGAGGTTATGATCTCCTCGGCTCGCCTATAACCTAAGGACACCATAGCATTGGTGAACCTCCCAAACCAAGCACGAGGAGACTGCTTGAGTCCATATAAGGCCTTCCTTAACTTGTATACCATATTCCCTCCACCGGTAGGTCCATATCCTGGTGGGATGTCCATATACACTTCCTCTTCCAAATTCCCATGGAGAAAAGCATTTTTAACATCGAATTGGTGCAAGTCCCATCCAAAGTGTGCTGCCAAGGAGAGAATGATCCTGACTGTGTTCATCTTTGCTACGGGAGCAAATGTTTCCTCATAATCAATCCCATATGTCTGAGTGTACCCTTTTGCAACCAGCCTTGCTTTGTACCGGTCTAGAGTACCATCAGACCGATATTTCACTGTGTAAATCCATCTGCACCCAACTATCCTTTTGTCCTTCGGCTTCTCAACAATTTCCCAGGTCTCATTCTTGTTTAAAGCACTCATTTCTTCATGCATGGCTTGAACCCAATTCTTATTCATTAATGCTTCTTGTACTGAAGTGGGGACTCTGATAGAATCAATTGCTGAAATAAAACTCTGATGCTGTACTGATAGGTTTTTAGTGGACACAAACTGAGATATGGGGTATTTTGCACAAGTTCTTCTGGCTTTTCTTAAAGCTATTGGCAAGTCATCAGGGTTAGGTTCACAAATATCATGTAAAGAACTATTCAAAGGTTCAGAATCAGGAATGCTTACCTCTGGTTCGGACGACTGAAGCTGCTGTTGGACCAGGTTGGGTTTTTTCCGATAATACACCTGCTTGTAGCGATCTATAGGAACAGATACTGATTCTTTAGGTGTCTCTGAAGTTCCAGACGATGATGTGACATCCTTTATCAGAGGAGGGATAGAAGACTCAATCGATTCAACCAAAAGAGGAACAAAAGATGACTCAAGGGACTCAGCTTCTTGACCACTCTCCCCCTGAAGCTGAGGACGAAGGTGAAAAGACTCGGACTCATGAAAAGTAACATCCATGGAGACATAGACACGACGACTTTGAGGATGATAACATTTGTACCCTTTTTTGTCTGGTGCATACCCTATGAAGATACATTTGACAGCCCGAGGATCTAACTTACCACGATATTGACTATGGACATGAACAAAGGCAACACAGCCAAAGACACGACACGGTAGATTCTTCATGGTAGGGATGGAAGGGAAGAAGGAAGTCATGACTTGCACAGGACTAAGACCATCCAAGACACGGGAGGGCAATCTGTTTATCAAGTATGCGGCAGTTAAGACAGCTTCCCCCCAATAAGACTTAGGGACAGACATTTGGAATAAAAGAGCTCTGGCAATTTCTAGGAGATGACGGTTCTTTCTTTCTGCAACCCCATTTTGTTGGGGAGTATCAACACAAGTTAATTCATGTAACACACCATGGTCTTTATGGAAATTTGTAAAATGGTGATTCACATATTCCTTGCCATTATCAGATCGTAACCGTTTTATGGATTTTCCAAACTGGGTTTGAACCATGCGATAGAAATTCAAGAATATTTGAAACACTTTGATTTATCTTTCATAAGAAAAGATCCATGTGACCCTAGTGCGTCATCAATAAATGAAACAAACCATTTTGCACCCAATATATTAGAATTAGAGGAAGGTCCCCACACATCGAATGAATAAGATCAAAAGGTTCAATACTTTTATTATTATTTGGAGAAAACGTTGTGCGATGGTGTTTCGCAAATTGACAAACATCACAAAGAAAAGACTCAACAGACTCATTTTTAAACAATTGCGGAAATAAAGACCTAAGAAGACTGAAAGGAGGATGACCAAGGCGTTTGTGATGAAGCCATATCTGAGATGCGGCGAGAATCGGAACTTGTCGCATGATTGGATGTGGACATCGTCGGACTAGTATGACCGTGAAGCCGGTGTAGAACATATAACCCTCCCTGTTCCTTAGCAACCCCAATCGTCCTCCCCGTGGTAAGATCCTGAAACACACAATGAGAGGGAAAGAAGGTCACTGTACAGTTTAAATCTGTGGTAAGCTTATGAATAGAAATGAGGTTATTAGACAAATGAGGGACATGAAGCACATTATGTAAAGGAAGGGAAGGGTGAAGTGAAATAGTACCACATCCTAAAAACGGGAACATGGGATCCACTAGCAACAGTGATGTGATGCTTACCGGATAATTTAGAGTAAGTGGAGAAATATGAGGGATGAGGGGTCATATGATCAGTAGCACCGAGTCAATAATCCGAGAGATCCTCAGATACAGTACTAGAAACATTAAAAGAAAAAGAACTGAAATTCTTACCAGTCATAGTTAGAGAACAAGTGCCGGAAGGCTTACTCATAGAATCCAAGAGAGTGCGCAAACGATCCAACTCGGCTTTACTAAGCGCCGGAATTGCCTCCCCAGACGGTGGTGCAGAGACCTCTTCACCCTCAATAACCAAATCGGACACTGTTTGATTAACTTGCCTTTGTTGACTGCCTTTAAAACCCCCAGAGCGTCCAAGAACCTTATCTCTGCCATGGAGTTTAAAACAAGTGTCCTTAGTGTGCCCAGACTTCTTGCAAAAAGGACACCAGCGCTCGTCACGTTTGGCGGACGACTTCCAAGAGGATGAGCCAGGCTTTTCAGATGATAACCCACCAATAGGACCTTTACCAGTGGCCAAAGCAGAACCATCACCGGAATTACCAGTATTCAACATGACTGCCCGACGACTCTCTTCCCCCCTAACTGTGTAGAACACCTCGGAGAGAGAAGGAAGCTTGTCCTTACCCAAAATCTGAACCCGAATAGGATCATATTCAGCATTCAACCCAGAGAGAAACTTAAAGACCCGTCCACGCTCAATAAACTTGGCTAAAGTAGCAGAATCCTCACTGCATTTCATTTTTAAATCTTGGTTTTGATCCAGCTCAATCCATAAACCATTCAGAGTACCATAATAATTAGTGACAGAAAGAGATCCTTGCTTGGTATTAAAAATTGTATTTTCTAATTCATAACAGGCAGCAATATCTTGTTTCATAGAATAAGTTTTACCCAAACTATCCCAAATTTCACGTGTAGAGGTAAAAAACATACAATTCTTACTGATATCAGGTGTCATAGAGTTCCATAGCCAAGTCATAATCAACGAATCTTCATCATCCCAAATGCCGAACTGTGGGTCATTGGCCTGCGGAGGATCTCCTACAATGTGCGACAACTTCCGACGACCCTTGAGAGTGGTGCGAATAACCTGGGCCCATTGGAGATAATTCTTACCATTGAGATGATAAGAAGAGTGTAAAACTGGAAGATCATGAGGATTTAGTGCTGGAACGGCAACGGGAGGCGTTGGAACGACAACCGGAGGGGCGTAGTGATGGCGGAGGACTGGGTGTCCACGTAGACATCTTTGGGTGGACCTGAAAATAAGCAAAAAGGCACGGGGAGGAGCCGACGATCCGAACGGCGTTGGTCGCGCGGTGAACGGAGGCGTGGAGGGCGGCGCGTGGCTCTCACGCGCGTACAGGGCGGCGGCGCGTTGGAGGCGCGTGGCGGCGCGTGGCGGCGCGGTTTGGGGTGGGCTTTTCTGTGGAGGCCGGAAAAACGCCGACAAGCAGTCCCGGCGGGGCGGTGAGGCCAAAAACGGCGCAGACAGGTGGCAGGTGGAGGTTTGAAACTAAGGCAAAGAAGAAGGTCGCAAAGGGAGGCAAACAATAAGGTCGTCTCGGCGGAAAGAAGGCAGCAATAAGGTTGCTCGGCGGAAGAAAAAAAAAACAAGGCAAGCCCTAGGAAACGCCCTAGGTCTGCGATACCATATAGAAAGGAGGAATATTTGAATATCGAATATTATTCCTTAATTCATCTGTCTGAGAGAAGGTTACAATATATATAGACTAATGCTATTAATTGCTATCCTAAAAAAAGGGAGAAATATCCGCCCTAATAAAAGCAAGAATAAAAAACGTATCTGTACATATCTGATATTAAAGCTAATATATTACAACATATATTACAACAATATGGGTATAAGATGTTTGAAAATTTTGGAAATGATTTGGATTAGATTGAACATAAATTTATAACATTGTATGTGAGAAATAGCTCTTTTAAGTTTGGAATATTATTAAATAAGTTGAGAAAAGAATACTGAAGCCTAAGAGACTAACAATACAGTATAAGAAAATTGGTGGAATGATAATTCAGAGAGTAAAATGAAATCTTAGAATTTTCTACGATACTTATGAAAGTTGGAGAATTTGTTTATGAGAAATTAAAGTGTCCTTAGCAGATATAAGATTATTAGTTGAATTTCAATTTTGAAACTCAATTTCACGCTCCATCTACTGTAGCATTTTGTCACACTTCTACCAAACATAAGATATTTTGGTTATTTTCCTTCTCTCTCTCTCCACTTGTTCACGTTTCCTCCCATCTCATTCGTCACCCTCACTTTTCACCCTCACTCATCTTTTCTGTTCTCTCTCGGTTTGCAGCCCAGCCAAGGAGAAAAAGGAGCACAAGAAAGAAGCAAGTGAAGGGGAAGGAAGAAACAATCAAGAAAGGAGGAGAGGAAAAGGAAAGACGAAGGTGACAAGTTAAGGTAGGGGGGTTTTTCTCACCTTTCCTCAGCAAATCTTGATGAGTTTGTTGAGATTTTAATTTGAAGATGAAAGATCTATGCATTTGTGCTTTGATTGTGAGTTAAAGCTTTATACTTGGTTCTTAATTCTTGATGAGCATGATGGTTCAAAAATGGGTTTGAAACCCACTCTTGATTAGCTGGCTTGATAATATTTTGGATGCTTAGATATGACAAAGTGCATGGTTTGTTGATGATTTTTGGAATGGTTTTGATTTGATTTTGTAAAGGGATGGATTTTTGGCTGAAAAACCAGAGAAATCTGGTTCTGGTTTATAGAAAGAAGGAATGTTGGAATGTATGAATATTATTCCTTGAATATTTCTGTACAGAGAAGGTTACAATATATATAGGCTAAAGCTATTAATTGCTATCCTAAAAATAAGGGAGAAAAATCAGCCCTAATAAAAACAAGAATAAGAAACGATATCTGTACATATCGATATTAATGTTAATATATTACAACACTCCCCTCAATTTGGTGAGTGAATATCAATCATTCCCGGCTTGCAAGTAAGACTTTGAAATCGCTCTGTGGGAAGCCCCTTGGTGAAGACATCGCTAATTGGTGCTCGAAGGGTCGTACTCTGTAGTTATAAGGCCATCATCTAATTTTTCCTTGATAAAATGGCGATCAATCTCTATATGCTTTGTCCGATCATGTTGAACCGGGTTGTGAGCAATGCTGATTGCCGACTTGTTATCACAAAGTAACCTCATAGGAGCTTCATACTTTATCCCGAGATCATCGAGTATGATTCTCATCCATAACAGATTCACAAATTCCTTGTGCCATAGCTCGAAATTCAGCCTCTGCACTCGACCTTGCAACCACATTCTGTTTCTTACTTCTCCAAGTCACCAAGTTTCCTCCTAAAAACATACAGTAACCTGAGGTAGACCGCTTTGTCGACAACCGACCCAAAGCATAATCTGCATCGTATAGGTTTCAATGGTCAATGTTTGTTCTTTCCGAAATAGAAGTCCTCTTCCCGGGTTTGTCTTCAAATACTTCGAAGAATTCTATTCACAAACTAGCATATGTCTCTCACGAGGATCATGCATGAACTGGCTAACCACACTGACAAGCATAGGCTATGTCGGGTCTAGTGTGAGACAAATATATCACTTTTCCCACAAGTCTCTGATATTGTGTCTTATCCACCCTTGGGCTCTCCTCATTGTTTCCAATCCTATGATTTTGTTCAATAGGCGCCCCTGTGGTTTTGCAACCTAGCTTACCTGTTTCCTTCAGAAGATCCAGGACATATTTCCTTTGGGAAATAAAGATGCCTTGTTTGGAATAGGCAACCTCTATCCCAAGGAAGTACTTGACTTCCCAAGTCCTTCATTTCAAACGTGCAGACTAATTTTTCTTTTAAGACCTGTTTCTCAACCTCATCATCACCGGCGATGATCATGTCATCAACATAAACCAGAAGAAGTGCAAGCTTGCCTTCTTTGGAATGTTTTATAAAGAGGGTATGATCTCCCCGGCTCTGCCTATAACCTAAGGACACCATAGTATTGGTGAACCTCCCAAACCAAGCACGAGGAGACCGCTTGAGTCCATATAAGGCCTTCCTTAACTTGCACACCATATTCCCTCCAGGTAGGTCCATATCCTGGTGGAATGTCCATATATACTTCCTCTTCCAAATTCCCATGGAGAAAAGCATTTTTAACATCAAATTGGTGCAAGTCCCATCCAAAGTGTGCTGCCAAGGAGAAAATGATCCTGACTGTGTTCATCTTTGCTACTGGGGCAGATGTTTCCTCATAATCAATCCCATATGTCTGAGTATACCCTTTTGCAACCAGCCTTGCTTTGTACCTGTCTAGAGTACCATCAGACCGATATTTCACTGTGTAAATCTATCCACACCCAACTATCCTTTTGTCCTTCGGCTTCTCAACAATTTCCCAGGTCTCATTCTTGTTTAAAGCACTCATTTCTTCATGCATGGCTTGAACCCAACTCTTATCCATTAATGCTTCTTGTACTGAAGTAGGGACTCTGGTAGAATCTATTGTTGAAATAAAACTCCGATGCTGTACTGATAGGTTTTTAGTGGACACATACTGAGATATGGGGTATTTTGCACAAGTTCTTCTGGCTTTTCTTAAGGCTATTGGCAAGTCATCGGGTTAGGTTCACAAATATCATGTAAAGAATTATTCAAAGGCTCGAATCGGGAATGCTTACCTCGGTTCGGGCGATCGAAGCTATTTGTTGGACCAGGTTGGGTTTTTTCGATAATACACCGCTTGTATCGATCTTTAGGTGTCTCGAAGTACGAGAAGATGATGCCACATCCTTTATCGAGGAGGGATAGATGACTCAAGTAGATTCAACCGAGAAGAGGAACAAAAGATGACTCAAGAGACTCGGCTTCTTGACCACTCTCCCCCGAAGCCGAGGACGAAGGTGAAAAGACTCGGACTCATGAAAAGTGACATCCATGGAGACATAGACACGACGACTTTGAGGATGATAACATTTGTACCCCTTTTTGTCCGGGTGCATACCCTATGAAGATACATTTGACTGCCCTAGGATCCAACTTACCACGATATTGACTATGGATATGAACAAAGGCAACACAGCCAAAGACACGACACAGGAGATTCTTCATGGTAGGAATGGAAGGGAAGAAGGAAGTCATGACTTGCACAGGACTAAGACCATCCAAGACACGGGAGGGCAATCTGTTTATCAAGTATGCGGCAGTTAAGACAGCTTCCCCCCAATAAGACTTAGGGACAGACATTTGGAATAAAAGAGCTCTTGCAATTTCTAGGAGATGACGGTTCTTTCTTTCTGCAACCCCATTTTGTTGGAGAGTATCAACACAAGTTAACTCATGTAACACAGCATGTTCTTTAAGGAATTTTGTGAAATGTTGATTCATATATTCCTTGCCATTATCAGATCGTAACCGTTTTATAGATTTTCCAAACTGGGTTTGAACCATGCGATAGAAATTCAAGAATATTTGAAATACTTCAGATTTATCCTTCATAAGAAATATCCATGTGACCCTAGTGCAGTCATCAATAAATGAAACAAATCATTTTGCACCAGATATATTAGAATTAGAGGAAGGTCCCCACACATCAGAATGAATAAGATCAAAAGGTTCAGTACTTTTATTATTATTTGGAGAAAAAGTTGTGCGATGGTGTTTCGCAAACTGACAAACATCACAAAGAAAAGACTCAACAGACTCATTGGTAAACAATTGCGGAAATAAAGACCTAAGAAGACTGAAAGGAGGATGACCAAGGCGTTTGTGGTGAAGCCATATCTGAGATGCAGCAGAAGCGGAACTTGTCGCATGATTGGATGTGGACATCATCGGACTAGTACGACCATGAGGCCGATGTAGAACATATAACCCTCCCTGTTCCTTAGCAACCCCAATTGTCCTCCCCGTGGTAAGATCCTGAAACACACAATGAGAGGGAAAGAAGGTCACTGTACAGTTTAAATCTATGATAAGCTTATGAATAGAAATAAGGTTATTAGACAAATGAGGGACATGAAGCACATTATGTAAAGGAAGGGAAGGGTGAAGTAAAATAGTACCACATCCTAAAACAGGGACATGGGATCCACTAGCAACCGTGATGTGATGCTTACCAGATAATTTAGAGTAAGTGGAAAAATATGAGGGATGAGGGGTCATATGATCAAGTAGCACCGAGTCAATAATCCGAGATCCTCCTCGGATACGTACTAGAAACATTAAAGGAAAAAGAGCTTAAATTCTTACCAGTCATGGTTAGAGAACAAGTGCCAGAAGGATTACTCATAGAGTCCAAGAGAGTGCGCAAACGATCCAACTCGGCTTTACTAAGCGCCGGAATGGCCTCCCCAGATGGTGGTGCAGAGACCTCTTCACCCTCAATAACCAAGTCGGACACTGTCTGATTAACTTGCCTTTGTTGACTGCCTTTAAAACCCCCAGAGCGACCAAGAACCTTATCTCTGCCATGGAGTTTAAAACAAGTGTCCTTAGTGTGACCAGACTTCTTGCAAAAAGGACACCAGCGCTCGTCACGTTTGGCAGACGACTTCCAAGAAGATGAGCCAGGCCTTTCAGATGATAACCCACCAATAGGACCTTTGCCAGTGGCCAAAGCAGAACCATCACCGGAATTACCATTATTCAACATGACCGCCCGACGACTCTCTTCCCCCCTAACTGTGTAGAACACCTCGGAGAGAGAAGGAAGCTTGTCCTTACCTAAAATCTGAACCCGAATAGGATCATACTCAGAATTCAACCCAGAGAGAAATTTAAAGACCCGTCCACGCTCAATAAACTTGGTTAAAGTAGCAGAATCCTCAGTGCATTTCATCTTGAGATCCTGGTTTTGATCCAGCTCAATCCATAAACCATTCAGAGTACCATAATAATCAAGTGATGAGAAAGAGATTCTTGCTTGGTATTAAAAATGGTGTTTTCTAAATCATAACACGCAAAGAATATCTTGTTTCATAGAATAGGTTTGACTCAAACTATCCCAAATTTCACGTGCGAAGTAAAAAACATACAATTCTTACCGATATCGGGTGTCATAGAGTTCCATAGCCAAGTCATAATCAAAGAATCTTCATCATCCCAAATGCCAAAGCGTGGGTCATCGGCCTTCGGAGGATCCCCGACAATGTGCGACAACTTCCGACGACCCTTGAGAGTGGTGCAAATAACTGGGCCCATTGGAGATAATTCTTACCATTGAGGTGATAAGTAGAGTGTAACACTTTGGAAGATCATGGGGATTCGGGTCGCAACGGCCACCAGAGGCGTTGGAACGACAGCCGAAGGTGGCGTATTAATGGTGGAGGACTGGGTGTCTACTGTAGACATGCCGGTTGGACCCGAAAATGGTCAAAAAGTAACGGGGAGGAGCCGACGAGCAGAACGGCGGTGGTCGCGCAGTGAACGGCGGTCTCGGGAGGGCGGCGCGTGGCTCCCACGCGCGTACAGTGCTGCCGGCGAGGTGGCGGCGCGTGGCTGATCGGTTTGGGATGGGCCTTTCGGTGGTGGCCGGAAACAAGCCGACAAGCAGTCCGGCGGTGGTGGTGAGGCAAAAAAAGGCGGCGACAGGTGGCTGGTGGTGGTTTTACGGCAGCAATAAGGCTGTTCAAAACGAAGAAAAAACAAAGGCAAGCCCTAGGAAACGACCTAGGCTGCTGATACCATATAGAAAGAAGGAATGTTGGAATGTATGAATATTATTCCTTGAATATTTCTGTACAGAGAAGGTTACAATATATATAGGCTAAAGCTATTAATTGCTATCCTAAAAATAAGGGAGAAAAATCAGCCCTAATAAAAACAAGAATAAGAAACGTATCTGTACATATCTGATATTAATGTTAATAAATTACAACATGGTTCATGGTTAGCGCCATGGCACGTGGCATGCCTGGGCGCCAGCCAGGAAGAATGTGATTTTGAATCTGTTACTTAAGAATTTGATTTCCAATTGCAATGCAAAGCCATTTTAAGACCTATTGGATGAAGATAAGCATAAATAATGCTATACAAAGTATGATGATGTTTTTTGATTTAATTTGAGTTTTATGATGATGCTCCTCACAAAGGATCACTAGAATTAATGGAAACAAATGAATTAAATGTTGAAAATGATGAATCTTTTAATACACAAATGTCATCTCAAAATGGAAATGTTAAAACTACAGAGATGTGTGTGAAACAATATAAAGGTCTTGTTTATTCAAAGGAGTATCAAGCACAGAAAAGGAGAGGCACCATTCAGCAGCATCACCAAGAATCTAATAAGAGGTTGGATCATGAAATTCAAGATAATTCTTCAAAGACTCCTAAAAATAATGCTCCAGGTATTTCTAAGTCAAGTTCTTCGAGTCAACTTGATCTTCCTATCGCTCTTAGGAAAGGTGTTAGGTCTTGTACAAAACATCCTTTGCCAAATTTTATATCTTACAATAATCTTTCAGCTTCATACTGTACCTTTACCTCACAAGTGTCTAGTGTAGCTATTCCTAACAGTATCCAGGAGGCTCTAAATGTTTCTATGTGGATGACATAATCTTGATTGGGGATGATATAGACGAGATGAGCAGACTAAAGCAAAGCCTAGCCAAGGCATTTGAAATTAAAGAATTAGGCCAACTAAGGTACTTACTCGGAATGAAAGTGGCAAGATCAAAGAAGGGCATCGTGGTGTCACAACATAAGTACATTCTTGACCTCTTGAAAGAAACTAAGATGAGTGGTTGTAAACCTTCAGATACTCCAATAGAAGTCAATACTAAGCTAAGAGAAGTCAAAGATGGTGTACCTGTTGACACGGGTAGATACCAAAGGCTGGTTGGGAAATTGATTTACCTGTCACACACTCGTCCTAACATTGCTTTTGCTGTGAGCATGGTGAGTCAATTTATGCAATCCCCGTATGAAGTACATCTTGAAGCTATGTATAGAATCCTTCAGTATCTAAAAGGCACACCAGGAAAGGGACTCTTCTTCAAGAAAAACGAGAAGAGAGGAGTTTAGGTGTATACCGATGCTGATTGGGCAGGATCAGTTATAGACACAAGGTCAACTTCCGGGTACTGCACGTTTCTATGGAGTAATTTGGTCACTTGGAGGAGCAAGAAGCAAAGTGTTGTTGCTAGAAGTAGTGTCGAGGCTGAATTTAGATCAATGGCTCAAGGAATTTGCGAAGTTCTTCGGCTAAAAAGAGTTCTAGAAGAGTTTAAAAGCCAATGAGTTTTCCCATGAAGTTGTATTGCGATAACAAGGCAGCTATTAGTATTGCTCATAACCCGATTCTACATGACAGGACGAAACATGTTGAGATTGACAGACATTTCATAAAGGAAAAACTTGAAGAGGGAATAATTTGCACTCCATTTGTACCAACTACACAACAAGTGGCAGATGTTTTAACTAAGGGGCTGTTGAGACAGCCATTTGAACTTCAAGTTAGCAAGTTGGGCATGATAGATATCTTTGCACCAACTTGAGGCGGAGTGTCGATAATTTAGGAAAGATAAGATTTGGGAGTTATATTCAGAATAAGTTAGGAAAACAGATTTTCTAGGATTAAGGGGAGAATAAATCAACCCTTGATTTTATGTAATTTTAGGGTTTGACTTTTGTTCCTCTCTTTCTGTTTATACTCTATAAAAACATTATTTTAGTATCATGAAAGAATGGGAGAACCTGAGCGTTCTCTTCTCCTCTCTCTGCTTTCTCCATATATTTCTACACAAAATATCTGCTGTTTGATGACAAGAGGGAATGTGATCTAGTCTGATGACCCCATCATCAATTTTTTCTTTTATGAAGTGTCGGTCAATCTCAACATGTTTGGTTCTGTCGTGATGAACAGGACTAATAGCAGCTTTGTTGTTACATAATACTTTCATAGTATGGTTTGAAGAAATACCAAGTTCCTTGAGTATCCTTTGCAACCATATTCCTTAACAAAAACCATGGGCCATAGCTCTAAATTCTATTTCTGCACTGCTTCTAGCCACTACAGATTGCTTCTTGCTTCTCCAAGTAACCAAGTTACCTCACACACGTGCAATACCCAGTAGTGGATTTCTGGTCAGTTACTGATCCAGCCCAGTCTGCATCAGTAAATACTTCAACATCTCTGTTAGGATTCTTTTTTAAATGGAGTCCTCTACCAGGAGTCTTTTTTAGATACAGAAGAATTCTATTTATAGTCTTCATATGATTCTCAGTAGGATTGTTCATAAAGCGACTTACCATCCAAACAGAGAACCCAATATCTAGTCTAGTATGAGTCAAATAAATCAATTTTCCCACCAATCTCTGGTACCTGTCTCTATTGGTTGGAGGACTTTCTTCTTCTGCTTCAATTTTTCCTATTGGTTCCATTAGAGTGTCTGCGGGCGTGCATCCCAACATACCTGTTTCCTGCAGTAGGTCCAGTGTATACTACCTCCGAGACACAGAGATTCCATCTTTGGAGCGAGCCACTTCCATCCCAAGGAAGTACCTAAGAAGGCCTAAGTCCTTGACTTCGAACTCCTTTGCCAAAGAGCTCTTGAGATGTTCTGTCTCTTCAAGATCATCACCAGTGATTATGACGTCATCTACGTAGACTATAAAGCTATTTTTCCTTCTATCGAGTGCTTGACAAACATAGTATGATCTGTTTGGCACTAGATGTACGCATATTTCTTCACCACTTGAGTCAGTCTATCAAACTAAGCATGGGGTGACTGTTTAAGACCATAGAGTGACTTTCGAAGTC
This sequence comes from Ormosia semicastrata, assembly GCA_029884595.1. Classification (NCBI taxonomy): domain Eukaryota; kingdom Viridiplantae; phylum Streptophyta; class Magnoliopsida; order Fabales; family Fabaceae; genus Ormosia; species Ormosia semicastrata. Next base: position 49,842,166 of record JAQQTO010000063.1, read on the forward strand.
TGCACACCTTGCTAGAAGTTTTTGGTTTTTCTAGTCCTGGAGGAATTTTCATATAGATCTCCTCCTCTAATTCACTATTGAGATATGCATTTTTTATATCTAGTTGGTGTAGAGGCCAATCCAGATTTACTGCTGCCTCTGAAGCATGGGTACTCCTCCCAGGGAGGAGTACCGGTACCCGGTACGTACCGGGTACAAGTACGCGTATGGTACGCATTGGGTACGTACCTGGTACGTACCCAATTTTTTTTTTTTTTTGAATTTGGGTACGGCTCGGTGCGACTTAGGGCGGCTCGGTGCGACTAGGTGCGGCTTCACCACCGGCTGGGTACGGCTCCACCATATTTTTTCCAAACACGGTCGTGTTTTGACCAACAAATGGTATTAATTTCAGATCTGCACCCTGCTTCTTACACGAGCTTCGAATCCGAGTCTCACACGAGCTTCCAAATCTTCATTCTTCTTCTCCCCGAGTTGCGCGACCAAGCTCCAAGGACTGCAACTCTGGTGACTTCAGCGACTGCAACTACGGCGACTTCAGCGACTACAACTCCGGCGAACTTCAGCGACCCTGCCCTAAACCATTCAGATCTTCATTCTTCTTCTACCAAAGCTGCGCGACCAAGCTCCAGTGTGGAACGACCGGCCACGAGCTTCAGTTCGTCCGTTCTCTGCCCTCTCTTCAGCCCATCTGTTCAGTCCGTTCTCTGCCTTCTCTACAGTTCGTCCGTTCTCTGCCCTCTCTTCAGTCCGTTCTCTGCACTCTATTCTAGATGTTTTCACAAGGTTCTGCTAGTGTTGGTGGATTTGGGTCTGGCAGTGGGTCTGGTAGTGGCACAGGCTCTTCTAGTTCTTTGATTAGCAAATATGCTACTGGAATAGCTGAAAAAAATTGTCCCCTTTGGGTTTATGTGACTATATTGCAAAGTTAAAAAGCAGGAGGAGGGAATGCAAGCTGGAAATGCAGTTTTTGTGATGGAATTTATAAGGGATCTTATTCTAGAGTGAGATCTCATCTACTGAGGGAAAAAGGACATGGAATTAGCATATGTAATGTTGTGCTAAATGACTATCTTCAAGAAATGAAGCAAATAGAAAGAGAGGCTATTGAGAAGAATGCAAAGCCAGTGCAAGTTCCTTTACCCTCTGGCTCTACAAGTTTGAACCCTCCAAGAGTTGATATGTCTTCTGATGGGAGCAAGAGAAGAAGAGGCACTGAGAGTGCAATAGGAAAGGCATTTAATAATGAGGCAAGAGATCATTTGTCATGTGAAATAGCTAGACTATTCTACTCTGCTGGTTTGCCATTCAATGTGGCTAGAAATCCTTATTTTGTTAGCTCATTCACATATGCTGCAAACACTACCTCTCAAGTTTTCTTCCACCTAGTTACAATGCTATAAGAACTTCAATGTTGCAAAGAGAAAAAGCCCACATACTGAGATTACTTCAACCCATCAAAGACACTTGGCCAGAAAAAGGTGTGAGTATAGTGAGTGATGGTTGGACTGATGCACAGAGAAGACCATTGATTAACTTCATGGCTGCATCGGATTCGAGACCTATGTTCTTGAAGGCGGTTGATGGCTCTGGTGAGTTTAAGGACAAACATTACATTGCTAATTTGATTTTGTCCACCATTGATGAGGTTGGATCACAAAATGTGGTGCAAATCATTACTGATAATGCACCTGTTTGCAAGGCTGCTGGAGCAATTGTTGAATCCATCCATCCTCATATCTTTTGGTCACCGTGTGTGGTGCACATCTTGAACCTTGCTTTGAAAAATATTTGTGCTCCTAAAAATACTCCAAATAATGAGAGTGTTTATGCTGAGTGTCATTGGATTACTGCTGTTGCTGATGATGCATTTTTCATTAAGAATTTTATGATGAATCATTCCATGAGGCTAGTCATGTATAATCAATTTGTGCATCTGAAGCTACTTTCTATTGCTGAGACTAGATTTGCCTCCATCATTGTAATGCTTAAAAGGTTTAGAACTATTAAGCATGGTCTCCAATCTATGGTCATTAGTGAAGAATGGTCTCATTATAGAGAAGATGATATTCAAAAGGCTGCCACTGTGAAAGAAACAATTTTGAATGACCTTTGGTGGGATAAAGTTGATTATATTCTAAGCTTTACAAAGCCCATCTATGAAATGCTTCGTTCTTGTGACACCGATGAGCCAAACCTTCATTTGATTTATGAGAAATGGGATTGTATGATTGAGTAAGTGAAGCTAGCCATCTATCAACATGAGGAAAAGGAGTTGAATCAACATTCATCCTTCTATGGAGTGGTGTATGACATCCTAATTTCTAGATGGAATAAAAGTTGCACACCTCTTCATTGCTTGGCTCATTCACTTAATCCTAGGTAAATTTAATTAACTTCCAAGTTCCAAGTTCTTTTACTTTTTCATCTAAGAGATGTACTTTGGTTTTTGTATTATAGTAATCACAATTTATATTTTGTATAATAGGTATTATTGTAGACAATGGCTTGAGGAAGCTCCAAAACGAGTCCCCCCACATAAGGACAATGAGATTTGTATGGAGAGAAACAAATGCCTGAAGGATTACTTTCCGGATTCTCAAAAAAGGCGAGAGGTCACTTCAGAGTTTGTTAAATTCTCAAGTGGTGAAGAAGAGCTTAGCCAATTTGATTGCTTGCAAGATAGGTGGGACTTGACACTAAAGGAATGGTGGGTCATGTATGGAGCTTCAATCCCCAAACTTCAAACCATTGCCTTGAAGCTCCTTTCACAACCTTCCTCTTCCTCTTGTTGTGAAAGGAATTGGAGCACATATTCCTTTATCCACTCCATGAAAAGAAATAGGCTAAATCCCAAGAGAACTGAAGATTTAGTTTTTGTCCACACAAATCTTCGCCTCCTCTCAAGGAAGAATAAGAACTATAATGAGGGTGAGACTAAAATGTGGGACATTGGTGGAGATGAATGGGATCCATTTGAAGGAGCTGGGATTCTTGAAATTGCTAGTCTCTCTCTTGATGAACCAGATTTGGAGGCCGTTCTTTTCATTGATGATGGGCAAGGAAATGATGAAATTGAGACTGTTGGAATTTGATTTCTGTAATCATCTTTAGAAGTTGTCACGTTGAACAACTTAAGTATTGTAATTTCTTATTGTAGATGTTGTCTTGTTTGAATAACTTAAGTTCTTTTCTATGTTTTATGTTGAAATTCGTGTGTTTTAATTTTTATGCTATGTTGTCATATTTTATTGTATGAGATTTTAGTTTATTATACATATATATATATATATATATATATAAAATTTATTTTTATGTATATATATGACGTAACCGTACTCTAGTTTTTTGAAAATTTTTGTACCCGTGCAGTATCTATCTAAGAATCTAAATCTGCACTGCATCTGCGTGCATTGTAGGCTCATTGTTGATAAATTAGGAAAGATAAGATTTGGGTGTTATATTCAGAATAAGTTAGGAAAACAGATTTCCTAGGATTAAGGGGAGAATAAATCAATCCTTGATTTTAAGTAATTTTAGGGTTTGACTTATGTTCCTCTCTTCCTATTTATACTCTGTAAAACATTATTTTAGTATTATGAAAGAATAGGAGAACTTGAACGTTCTCTTCTCCTCTCTCTACTTTCTCCATATATTTCTACATGGTATCAAAGCTTTAAGGTTCAGATCATGAACTTTAAGGCTGCCATGGTTGGCTCTAGTTTGACCCCTTCAGATGCTAGCAGTGGCGTGACGACTTCAGAGGGAGGAAATCAACAGCTAGCAGTAGTTTCTATCTCTGAGAACTCTCTATAGATTACCATTCATAAATTGAATGGAAAGAATTACCTTAGTGGTCTCAGTCCGTGCATTTGGTGATTGACGACAAGGGGAAACTCGACTATTTGAACGGCGAAATGAAACCACCAGCCACCACAGATCCGAAATACAAGCAGTGGTGTTCCGAAAACTCAATGGTCACTGCTTGGTTGATCAACTCTATGGATCTAGTGGTTGGAAAACCTTTCATGTTTCTGCCAATGGCTCGCGATGTGTGGGAAGCCGTAAGGGAAACCTATTCAGATCTAGACAATCATTCGTAATTGTTTGAACTAAACACACGGATGTGGAAGATGCAGCAAGGAGAACGTGAAGTAACAGCATATTATAATGAGATGATGGCTGTTTGGCAGGAGTTGGATTTATTTGACGACGAAAACATGGGAAAGTTCGAATGACAGTGCTCGGTACAAAAAGAAGATAGAGAGAAGCCGAGTATTTGTCTTCTTGGCAGGATTGAATAAATATCTTGATGAGGTCAGAGGTCGCATCTTAGGGCGAAAACCTTTGCCGACTATCAGAGAAGTCTTCTCGGAGGTGAGTAGAGAAGAAGCACGAAGGCAAGTGATGCTGAAGAATCCCAATGAAATAAAAATAGAAAATGAGAAATCAGCTCTTGTGGTCTGAGGTGCAGGTGCAGACTCAAAAGGAGAAAGGCAGGGAGGAAAGTAGAGGCCTTGGTGTGATCATTGTAGAAGGTCGTGGCATACTTGGGAAACCTGCTGGAAGCTACATGGGAAACCAACAAATCCTAAGAAAAAATTTAGTGGTGGTAACAAGTAAGGGGGAGATGTTAGCGTATTTCAAGTGAGCAATTCAAAACCAGGGTAGCAATCATCCTCAGAATCTCTTCCTTTCACAAAGGAACAAATAAAGCATTTATATAAAATGTTTCAATCTAAATCTTTAGGAAACTCTAATCCATCTTGCTCTCTAGCCCAGTCAGGTAATTTTTCCACTGCTGCTATTGCTTGTACAAAATCTAATGGCTCCTAGATATTAGATTCAGGTGCCACTGATCATATGAGCGGCACTTCGCAAATTTTTTCTTCATATACACCTTGTGCAAGGAATCAAAAGGTCAAAATTGCATATGGTTCCTTTGCTACTGTTGCTGCAAAAGGAACTGTGTCTATTTCCTCTTGTCTAATCCTTAACGATGTTCTGCACGTTCCTCATCTATCCTACAATCTATTGTCGGTTAGTAAATTAACGTTTGATCATAATTGTCAAATTAATTTTTGGTCCTCCCATTGTGAATTTCAGGATTTAACCTCGGGGAAGATGATTGAGGGGTGCTAAACAGGATGGTGGCCTCTACTTCCTCAATCAAGGATCAATCTTTGGAAGGCAAGGCCGGCAGACTTGTTTCAATCCTATTTTTGTGCCTAGTGACAGTGAAATTATGTTATGGCATGATAGATTAGGATATCCCAACTTTCAATATTTAAAGTATTTGTTTCCAAAATTATTCATGAATAAAAATCATTTGTCTTTCCGGTGTGAATCTTGTGTGTTGTAATATATCAGCATTAATATCAAATATGTACAGATACGTTTTTTATTCTTGCTTTTATTAGGGCTGATTTTTCTCCCTTATTTTTAGGATAGTAATCAATAGCATTAGTCTATATATATTGTAACATTCTCTGTACACATTGATTCAAGGAATAATATTCACACATTCCAACATTCCTTCTTTCTATATGGTATCAGAGCCTAGGTCGTTCCTAGGGCTTGCCTTAGTTTTTTTTCTTTTTGAGCAGCCTTACTGCTGTCTCCTCCTTCCTTTGCAGCCTTATTGCTGCCATCAAACCACCACCCGCCACCACCCGCCGCCCTTTTTTGCCTCACCACCACCGCCGGACTGTTTGTCGGCGTGTTTCCGGCCACCACCGAAAAGCCCACCCCAAACCGACCAGCCACGCGCCACCAACGCGCCGCTGCACTGTACGCGCGTGAGAGCCACGCGCCGCCCTCCACACCGCCGTTCACCGCGCGACCACCGCAGTTCTGCTCGTCGGCTCCTCCCCGTTCCTTTTTGACTATTTTCGGGTCCAACCGGAATGTCTACAGTAGACACCCAGTCCTCCACCATCACTACAACGCCTCTGGTTGCCGTTGCCGCACTGAATCCCCATGATCTTCCAGTTTTACACTCTTCTTATCACCTCAATGGTAAGAATTATCTCCAATGGGCCCAGGTTATTCGCACCACTCTAAAGGGTCGTCGGAAGTTGTCGCACATTGTCAGGGATCCTCCGAAGGCCGATGACCCACAGTTTGGCATTTGGGATGATGAAGATTCTTTAATTATGACTTGGCTATGGAACTCTATGACACCTGATATCAGTAAGAATTGTATGTTTTTTACTTCTGCACGTGAAATTTGGGATAGTTTAAGTCAAACTTATTCTATGAAACAAGATATTGCTGCGTGTTATGAATTAGAAAACACCATTTTTAATACCAAACAAGGATCTCTTTCTGTCACTGATTATTATGGTACTCTGAATGGTTTATGGATTGAGCTGGATCAAAACCAGGAGCTCAAGATGAAATGCACTGAGGATTCTACTACTTTAACCAAGTTTATTGAGCGTGGACGAGTCTTTAAGTTTCTCTCTGGGTTGAATTCTGAGTATGACCCTATTCGGGTCCAGATTTTAGGTAAGGACAAGCTTCCTTCTCTCTCCGAGGTGTTCTACACAGTTAGGGGGGAAGAGAGTCGTCGAGCGGTCATGTTGAATAATGGTAATTCAGGTGATGGTTCTGCTTTGGCCACTGGCAAAGGTCCTATTGGTGGGTTATCATCTGAAAGGCCTGGATCATCCTCTTGGAAGTCGTCTGCCAAACGTGACGAGCGCTGGTGTCTTTTTTGCAAGAAGTCTGGTCACACTAAAGACACTTGTTTTAAACTCCATGGCAGAGATAAGGTTCTTGGACGCTCTGGGGGTTTTAAAGGCAGTCAACAAAGGCAAGTTAATCAAACAATGTCCGACTTGGTTATTGAGGGTGAAGAGGTCTCTACACCACCATTTGGGGAGGCAATTTCGGTGCTTAGTAAAGCTGAGTTGGATCGTTTGCGCACTCTCTTAGACTCTATGAGTAAGCCTTCTGGCACTTGTTCTCTAACCATGACTGGTAAGAATTTAAGTTCTTTTTCCTTTAATGTTTCTAGTACTGTATCTGAGGATCTCTGGATTATTGACTCTGGTGCTACTGATCATATGACCCCTCATCTCTCATATTTTTTCACTTACTCTAAATTATCTGGTAAGCATCACATCACGGTTGCTAGTGGATCCCATGTCCCTGTTTTAGGATGTGGTACTATTTCACTTCACCCTTCCCTTCCTTTACATAATGTGCTTCATGTCCCTCATTTGTCTAATAACCTTATTTCTATTCATAAGCTTGCCACAGATTTAAACTATACAGTGACCTTCTTTCCCTCGCATTGTGTGTTTCAGGATCTTACCACGGGGAGGACGATTGGGGTTGCTAAGGAACAGGGAGGGTTATATGTTCTACATCGGCCTCATGGTCGTACTAGTCCGATGATGTCCACATCCAATCTTGCGACAAGTTCCGATTCCACTGCATCTCAGATATGGCTTCACCACAAACGCCTTGGTCATCCTCCTTTCAGTCTTCTTAGGTCTTTATTTCCGCAATTGTTTAAAAATGAGTCTGTTGAGTCTTTTCTTTGTGATGTTTGTCAGTTTGCGAAACACCATCGCACAACTTTTTCTCCAAATAATAATAAAAGTATTGAACATTTTGATCTTATTTATTCTGATGTGTGGGGCCTTCCTCTAATTCTAATATATTTGGTGCAAAATGGTTTATTTCATTTATTGATGACTGCACTAGGGTCACATGGATATTTCTTATGAAGGATAAATCTGAAGTGTTTCAAATATTCTTGAATTTCTATCGCATGGTTCAAACCCAGTTTGAAAAATCTATAAAACGGTTACGATCTGATAATGACAAGGAATATGTGAATCAACATTTCACAAAATTCCATAAAGAACATGGTGTGTTACATGAGTTAACTTGTGTTGATACTCCCCAACAAAATGGGGTTGCAGAAAGAAAGAACCGTCATCTCCTAGAAATTGCAAGAGCTCTTTTATTCCAAATGTCTGTCCCTAAGTCTTATTGGGGGGAAGCTGTCTTAACTGCCGCATACTTGATAAACAGATTGCCCTCCCGTGTCTTGGATGGTCTTAGTCCTGTGCAAGTCATGACTTCCTTCTTCCCTTCCGTTCCTACCATGAAGAATCTCCTGTGTCGTGTCTTTGGCTGTGTTGCCTTTGTTCATATCCATAGTCAATATCGTGGTAAGTTGGATCCTAGGGCTGTCAAATGTATCTTCATAGGGTATGCACCAGACAAAAAGGGGTACAAATGTTATCATCCTCAAAGTCGTCGTGTCTATGTCTCCATGGATGTCACTTTTCATGAGTCCGAGTCTTTTCACCTTCGTCCTCAGCATCAGGGGGAGAGTGGTCAAGAAGCTGAGTCTCTTGAGTCATCTTTTGTTCTTCTTCTGGTTGAATCTATTGAGTCATCTATCCCTCCTCTGATAAAGGATGTGGCATCATCTTCTGGTACTTCAGAGACACCTAAAGAATCAGTATCTGTTCCTATAGATCGATACAAGCAGGTGTATTATCGGAAAAAACCCAACCTGGTCCAACAGCAACTTCAGTCGCCCGAACCAGAGGTAAGCATTCTTGATTCTGAGTCTTTGAATAATTCTTTACATGATATTTGTGAACCTAACCCTGATGACTTGCCAATAGCCTTAAGAAAAGCCAGAAGAACTTGTGCAAAATACCCCATATCTCAGTTTGTGTCCACTAAAAACCTATCAGTACAGCATCGGAGTTTTATTTCAGCAATTGATTCTACCAGAGTTCCCACTTCAGTACAAGAAACATTAAGGGATAAAAATTGGGTTCAAGCCATGCATGAAGAAATAAGTGCTTTAAACAAGAATGAGACCTGGGAAATTGTTGAGAAGCCGAAGGACAAAAGGATAGTTGGGTGCAGATGGATTTACACAGTGAAATATCGATCTGATGGTACTCTAGACCGGTACAAAGCAAGGCTGGTTGCAAAAGGGTACACTCAGACATATGGGATTGATTATGAGGAAACATTTGCCCCAGTAGCAAAGATGAACACAGTCAGGATCATTTTCTCCTTGGCAGCACACTTTGGATGGGACTTGCACCAATTTGATGTTAAAAATGCTTTTCTCCATAGGAATTTGGAAGAGGAAGTATATATGGACATCCCACCAGGATATGGACCTACCGGCAGAGGGAATATGGTGTGCAAGTTAAGGAAGGCCTTATATGGACTCAAGCAGTCTCCTCGTGCTTGGTTTGGGAGGTTTACCAATGCTATGGTGTCCTTAGGTTATAGGCAGAGCCAGGGAGATCATACCCTCTTTATAAAACATTCCAAAGAAGGCAAGCTTACACTTCTTCTGGTTTATGTTGATGACATGATCATTACTGGTGATGATGAGGTTGAGAAACAGGTCCTAAAAGAAAAATTAGCAGCACAGTTTGAAATGAAGGACTTGGGGAAGCAGAAGTACTTCCTTGGGATAGAGGTTGCCAATTCCAAACAAGGCATCTTTATTTCCCAAAGGAAATACGTCCTGGATCTTCTTAAGAAAACAGGTAAGCTAGGTTGCAAAACCATAGGGGCACCTATTGAACAAAATCACAGGATTGGAAACAATGAGGAGAGCCCAAGGGTGGATAAGACACAATATCAAAGACTTGTGGGAAAACTGATATATTTGTCTCACACCAGACCTGACATAGCCTATGCTGTCAGTGTGGTTAGCCAGTTCATGCATGATCCTCGTGAGAGACATATGCTAGCTGTGAATAGAATTCTTCAGTATTTGAAGACAAGCCCGGGAAGAGGACTTCTATTTCGGAAAGAACAAACATTGACCATTGAAACCTATACAGATACAGATTATGTCGGGTCGGTTGTCGACAGGCGGTCTACCTCATGTTACTTGCATGTTTTTAGGAGGAAACTTGGTGACTTGGAGAAGTAAGAAACAGAATGTGGTTGCAAGGTCAAGTGCAGAGGCTGAATTTCGAGCTATGGCACAAGGAATTTGTGAACTGTTATGGATGAGAATCATACTCGATGATCTCAGGATAAAGTATGAAGCTCCTATGAGGTTACTGTGTGATAACAAGTCGGCAATCAGCATTGCTCACAACCCGGTTCAACATGATCGGACAAAGCATATAGAGATTGATCGCCATTTTATCAAGGAAAAATTAGATGATGGCCTTATAACTACAGAGTACGTCCCTTCAGAGTACCAATTAGCAAATGTCTTCACCAAGAGGCTTCCCACAGAGCGATTTCAAAGTCTTACTTGCAAGCTAGGAATGATTGATATTCACTCACCAGCTTGAGGGGGAGTGTTGTAATATATCAGCATTAATATCATATATGTACAGATACGTTTTTTATTCTTGCTTTTATTAGGGCTGATTTTTCTCCCTTATTTTTAGGATAGTAATCAATAGCATTAGTCTATATATATTGTAACCTTCTCTGTACACATTGATTCAAGGAATAATATTCATACATTCCAACATTCCTTCTTTCTATATTGTGAATTAGCAAAGCACCATCCTGCTGTTTTTCCATCTCAACCATATAAAAAATCAAAACCATTTACCATGATTCACAGTGATGTTTGGGGTCCCTCTAGAGTGGCAACCTTTTCTAGAAAATGTTGGTTCATTACTTTTATTGATGATCATACTAGGATCACTTGTGTTTTTCTTTTGAAAGATAAATTTGATGCTGAAAATGTGTTCAAAATTTTTTATAATATGGTTACTTGAATAGAAAAAACTTAGAGAGGACTTCTGAATTGCTCGAGTAAATTGTACTCAGCATATTGGGTTTATATATACACAAGGAATTAATTACAGTATGATATTTACAAGGATAATAAAAGATGATAAACATTTCCTAGGATGCTATGGTTCCAATGTTACTAGAAAAACACAAACTATAAATTGATCAAGTTCCAACAATATGAAAATTCCAACACTCCCCCTAAAGCTGGAGCGTATATATCATAAGCATCCATCTTGTCACAAATGTATATTATTCTTGGACCCCGAAGTGACTTGGTAAGAAGATCTGCCAGTTGGTCATTATAATTTACAAACGAAGTAGAGATCTCCTTTGAAACAATCTTCTCACAGATGAAAAGACAATCAATCTCTATATGTTTGGTTCGTTCATGGAAGACCGGATTTGAAGCAATATGAAGTGCTGCTTGATTATCATAAATTAACATCATAGGTCCTATCTCGCAAAACTTCAACTCTTTCAAGAGTTGTTTTAACCATACGAGTTCACATGTAGTGAGAGCCATAGCTCGATACTCCGCTTCAGCACTCGATCGAGCAACCACATTCTGCTTCTTGTTTTTCCATGAGATAAGGTTTCCTCCAATAAGAACACAATAACTAGAAGTTGATCTTCTATCACTGGGAGACCCAGCCCAGTCAGCATCTGTATAAGCAACAACATTTGTATGTCCTCTGTTTGTATACACTAACCCTTTTCCAGGGGAGCCCTTAATATATCTCAAAATCCGAATAACTGCATCTCAATGATTAACACAAGGAGAGTTAAGAAATTGGCTTACAACGCTAACAGCAAAAGATATGTCTGGTCTAGTCACAGTGAGATAATTAAGTTTTCCCACCAATCTCTGATACCTTCTTGGATCTAAAAAGGGTTCTCCCTGATCTGGTAGGAGTTTAACATTCAGGTCCATAGGAGTATCAACTGGTTTGTAGCTTAGCATTCCAGTTTCTTCTAAAATGTCAAGAGCATACTTCCTTTGTACGATAGCAATACCATCCTTTGATTGAGCTACCTCAATCCCAAGAAAGTATCTTAGTCAACCCAAATCTTTAGTTTCAAAATGACGAAACAAGTGTTGTATCAGTCTTTGAATTCCTTCATGATCATTTCCTGTGATAACGATATCATCCACATAGACTACAAGATAGATACACAGGTTAGATGAGTGTGTATAAAACACAGAGTGATCTGCTTTACTGGGGATCATGTCAAGCTGCTGTAAAATTGTACTGAAATGTCCAAAGCAACATCAAGGAGACTGTTTTAGACCATACAATGACTTGTGTAATTTGCAGACCAATCTTGACTCCCCTTGAGTAACAAACCTCGGAGGTTGCTCCATATAAACTTCTTCAGCTAGATCACCATGTAAAAAGGCATTCTTGATGTCCAATTGATACAAGGGCCAGTGATTCATGGCTGCCATGGATATGAATAACCGAACAGAGGCCATTTTTGCAACAAGGGAGAAAGTATCACCATAGTCAAGACCAAAAATCTGAGTAAAGCCTTTCGCAACAAGACGAGCTTTCAAACGATCCACCTTGCCATCAGGACCTACTTTGACAGTGAAAACCGACCGACAACCAACTGTCGATTTTCCAAGAGGAAGGGGAATGAGTGTCCTTGATTAGATTCTAAAGCTGTCATCTCATCAATCATTGCTTGCCGCCATCCTGGACGGGATAGTGCTTCCTGGATAGATTTAAGAATAGAGATAAACGACAAGACAGATGTAAAAGCATAATGGGATGGGGACAAACGATGATAACTCAAAAAATTATAACTTGGTATGAGGATTACGAGAAGAACAGATACCTTTACGAAGTGCTTAAGGGAGGTCTGTAGGAGAGGAATTCGGAGCAGGTGTGGACGCTGAAGCAGGAGATGAATCACCGGATTCTGCAGTAGGGACATTTTCTGGAGGTGAAGGACGAGGACAACGATGATAGGTGATGAGAGGACGAGGTGAAGACTGTTGGGAAGAAATTTTTGGTTCTGCTGGACTCGAAGACTGAGGAACAAAGACCGGAGTGCTCAGGTATGGAGCTGGTAAGACTTGAGATATAGAGTCTAGTTCAACCTGTGTATTATAGTATGGTGTTTCCTCGAAGAATGTAACATCAGCAGATATATAAAAGCGATGAGGGGTAGGAGAGTAACACCGGTACCCTTTTTGCAGGCGAGAGTACCCAAGAAAAATACATTTAACAGCACACGCAGTTAATTTATCTTTTCCTGTAGAAAGATCATGCACATAGCAAGTGGAACCAAAGACACGAGGAGGAATTTTATAAATGGGTTCCTTAGGAAACAAGAGGGAATAAGGAACTTGGTTATGTAAAACAGAAGATGACATGCGATTTATTAAGTACCCAGCAGTAAGAATAGCATCCCCCCAAAATTTCAAAGGTGCATTGGCTTGTAATAACAAAGTACAGGCAGTATCAAGCAAATGACGATGTTTTCTTTCTACAATGCCATTCTGTTGTGGAGTATGGGAGCAACTAGATTGATGGAGCATACCATGAGAAGACAAAAGAATTAAAAGGAGAAGAAAAAATATTCTTTTGCATTGTCACTGCGTAAAATACATATTGTGCACCCAAACTGAGTATAGATTTCATTGCAAAAATTTTGGAAGATGCTAAACAACTCAGAGCGGTCTTTCATTAAAAATATCCAAGTATATCTTGAGTAATCATCAATGAAAGTAACAAAATATTGATATCCTAAAATAGAGTTGACACGACTAGGACCCCAAACATCTGAATGAACAAAATGAAAAGAGGATTCAGACCGATTATTGACTTTACTTGGGAAATTACCTCGAGCATGTTTTCCAAGCTGACACAACTCACACTCAAAAGACTGCAAATTGGTGGCGGCGCGTGGCTGATTTTCCGGCAACGGGACTTGGAGAAACATCCAGAAATGTCTGTCTGAGTTGACTAGGGCCCTCACTCTGACAGAGGAGGGGACTTTGGACGAGGTTCCAACCTTGACAGTGGCTGAATAGTAACGTGAACAGTACAGAAACAATAACAGAACAGTGCAGAAACAGTAACAGAACAGTGAACCGTATGCAAAACAGTGTAGGAACAATATCGGAACAGTACAAAACAGTGACATGAACAGTACCAGAACAGTGATGGAACAGTACGGGTTGAGAGACCAGAAGCGGGATCAACCCGCTCTGATACCAACTTGAATATAAAAAACTTAGAGAGGATTTCTAAATTGCTAGAGTAAATTGTAAGTAAATTGTACTCAACATATTGGGTTTATATATACACAAGGAATTAATTATAGTATGATATTTACAAGGATAATAAAAGATGATAAACATTTCCTAGGATGCTAAGGTTCCAATGTTACTAGAAAAACATAAACTATAAACTGATCAAGTTCCAATAATATGAAAATTCCAACATGGTTCAAACACAATTTCAAACTAAGTTTAAAATTTTTCGAAGTGATAATGGAAAAGAATATTTTAACAGTGTTAGGGAATTTTTTTGCTAAGAAAGGAATTGTTCACTAAAGTTCGTGTAATAATATACCTCAACAAAACGGGGTGGCTGAAAGAAAAAACAAACCTCTCCTAGAAGTCACTAAAGCTTTAAGTTTAAAACTGAAGTTCCTAAGTATCTATTGGGAGAAGCTGTTTTAACAGCCACTTACTTGATTAATAGACTTCTTACACGAACTTTGGACTTTAAAACTCCTTTACAGGTTTTCATGAACTATTTCCCAAACACTCGGCGAACAACAGACATTCCCTTAAAAGTCTTTGGCAGTGTGGCTTTTGTTCATAATCATGACCCAAAACGCTCAAAACTTGATCCAAAGGCACATAAATGTATTTTTGTAAGTTATCCTACTAATCAAAGAGGTTACAAATGCTTTGATCCAGTTTTGAAAAAAATGTTTATCTCTATGGATGTCACTTTTTTTGAAGGAACCTCATACTACAGCAACTCCCATCTTCAGGGGGAGAGCAACACTAGTGAAGATGGTTTTCTTGATGGTTCTGATTTAATTTGAGTTTTATAATGATGTTCCTCACAAAGGATCACCAAAATTAATGGAAACAAATGAATTAAATGTTGAAAATGATGAATCTTCTAATACACAAATGCCATCTCAAAATGGAAATGCTGAAACTACAAAGATGTGTGCGAAACGGTATAAAGGTCATGTTTATTCAAAGGAGTATCAAGCAAAGAAAAGGAGAGGCACCATTCAACAACATCACCAATCTAATAAGAGGTTGGATCAAGAAATTCATGATAATTCTTCACAGACTCCTGAAAATAATGCTCCAGATATTTCTAAGTCAAGTTCTTCAAATCAACTTGATCTTCCCATCGCTCTTAGGAAAGGTGTTAGGTCTTGTAACAAACATCCTTTGTCAAATTATATATTTTATAATAATCTTTCAACTTCATATTGCACCTTTATCTCACAAGTGTCTAGTGTAGCTATTCCTAACAGTATCCAGGAGGCTCTAAATATTTCTGAGTGGAGAGAAGTTGTTCTTGAGGAGATGAGAGCTCTGGAGAAGAATGATACTTGGGAGAAAGCGGATCTACCGATTGGTAAGATAGTTGTTGGTTGTAAATGGGTATTCACCGAAAAGTACAAGTCAGATGGATCCTTGGAAGATACAAGGATCGCCTGGTAGCTAAAGGCTTTACTCAGACATATGGAGGGGACTACTCTGAGACGTTTTCCCCTGTGGCAAAGCTAAATATAGTTCAGGTGCTCTTATCAGTTGCAGCTAATCTTGATTGGCCTCTGAATCAGTTAGATGTGAAGAATGCTTTCTTTAATGGAGACTTGGAGGAAGAAGTATATATGGAGCCTCCACCTAGTTTCTCTGAGAAGTTTGGAACCAAGGTATGCAAGCTAAAAAGATCTCTATCCGGGCTCAAATAGTTTCCCAGAGCATGGTTTGAAAGATTCACAAGATTTGTTACAGACCAAGGATATAGTCAAGGACATTCTGATCATACTCTTTTTACAAAGAAATCCACCAAGGACAAAGTTTCAATTTTGATTGTCTATGTGGATGACATAATCTTGACTGGGGATGATATAGACGAGATGAGCAAACTGAAGAAGAGCCTAGCCAAGGAATTTGAGATTAAAGACTTAGGCCAACTAAGGTATTTCGTCGGAATGGAAGTCGCAAGATCAAAGAAGGGCATCGTGGTGTTACAACGGAAGTACATTCTTGATCTCTTGAAAGAAAGTGGGATGAGTGGTTGTAAACCTTCAGATACTCCAATGGAAGTCAATACTAAGCTCAGAGAAGTCAAAGATGGTGTACCTGTTGACACGGGTAGATACAGTTAAATTCAAATTTGAATGTATTTCTCTCTGTATATTGCAAAATGAAACTACAAGATATATACACTTGACTACAGACTAGAACATTAATTATCTATGCTAAGTCCTAGAAGTGTAAGTATAATGAATACATAGATACAATGAATAAAACTTCACCGTCCACTAATTTATGGGAATAATCAACACTCCCCCTCAAGCTGGAGCATATATGTCTGATGCAACCAGCTTGTCACATATGTATGCTATCCTAGGTCCTCGTAAGGACTTAGTCATTATGTCTGCTAGTTGATCTTTAGTACCCACAAAAGAAGTCTTAATCATGCCTGAGAGGATCTTTTCTCTAATGAAGTGACAATCAACTTCTATATGTTTAGTCCTTTCATGAAAAATTGGATTCGAAGAGAGATACAAGGCTGATTGGTTATCACAAGCAAGTTCCATAGGACCTATCTCACAAAACTTCAACTCTTGAAGCAAATATTTTAGCCACAAAAGTTCGCAAGTAGTATTAGCCATAGCACAATACTCTGCTTCAGTGCTCGATCTTGCAACAACAGTCTGCTTCTTGCTTTTCCATGAAATCAAGTTACCTCCAATAAGGGGGCCAGAGGACGCCGGCGAGCAAGACGGAGAAGACGCGCGGACGAAACGGCGCTTGGAGCTCACGCGCGTGGAGATCTACGGACTGTGGAGGCGCGTGACGGCGCGTGACGCGGAGAACGGAGGTGGGTCTTCTCGGAAACGAATCGCCGGCGCTTTCTGAGTTGTCCGGTCACCTTACTTTGGTGATCGGAAACGGTGGCCGGTGACGGTGGCCGGAGACAGTGGCCGAAGACGATCGCCGGAGAACGGTTCTTGACCAGATCGAACCCTAGCTCTAGATACCAAGTTATGATAGCTGAATGGCTTGAGAATAACCTTCTCAGCCTCCTCAATTTAAAGAATGATAAGTTACAACAATTGAATACAAAATCCCTTGATTTTAGGGATTGACTATTAACAACTATATCAATCAATATCTAGCTATATCAAACTATATCAGACTATATCAAAACTAAATCAAACAATATCAACAATATGTAAGATGGGCTAACAATAAATGGACTAGCAGTACATGGGCTTGCAATACAAAATAAAGTACATACATAATATCTACTCTTAACACCTATTAATCAGGAACCGATATCCAACAAGATGTATTAGTCGAATTCACTAGAACTAAATTTTACAGCATCAAGTCTATAATTACATATTATCATAAATGTCAAACTACATGGAGAAGTTTACAGAAGAAGCTATTTGCAATCAAATGCAATGAAAATTAAAACCCTCAGGAGATAGAAAGATTCAACCTGCAGAACAAGGCTTCCAGAATAGTCAGCAATACCACCCATTACATCTAACCTTCCAGGAGCTCTCGCCACAAAAATTTCTTCCTGTCACAAGAATTGAACGGATTCAAAACTGAGAATAAATAACAAAAAAAATTAGGTATTTGAATTTAGTAGATAATGTAGTATAGTGTCATAATAATATAGTTTCTTCAGTACTTCTATCTTTAAGAGGGTTGCATGTTGCCATTGAGAGATATCAGTCCAGATAATAGAAATTTATAAAGAAATGACTTTCATATGAAATTATCAAGACCTCCCAGTTGAAGAGATTAGCTGCAGCCTTACGCTCCCGCCTTGTGTGCTTCTCGTCTAATTCAGATAAGCTTTTTAAGAAAGCCACGGTATCTGGAAGACCTTGAACATCTCCATGAAGAATCTCAAAGTCTTCGATACCACTGAAGAAAGAATAAGGAAACAAGAAGAAGAGGCAGTTATCTTGTCTATTAGGAAACAACCAAGAAAATTATACCCATGAAAATTATTATAAACACTCAGAAAAATTGAAGTGATACTCACGAGCTGAATACAGAGCTTCCATCATCCACAGGAGAACTTGGTGATGAGTGGCCAAGTTGGTTTTCAGCAGTTACATACCATTCTGGGATTGCAATATCTCGGCCAGGGGCCCTTTGTAGTTGATACCCAAGAACTATGGCATCACGCAATCTTCTTGCTCCACTAAGCTACATATTATTAGGTCAAAATTGAAATGAAAATCTAAGTTTCTTCACTAAACCAAAGTAACCAGAAGCTTGACAAAATTTTCAAAAACCAAAACTGCAACTAACCAGTATCAGAAGTCCTTTACCTTATCCGATGCATAATTTTTTCCAAAAGCTGTCTCCTGCAGGATGTGGGCTGCCACCTACATTTTCGATATTTTTAGAAAACTTCAAAGATGACATAGAAGTACATGCCAACATCAAGGTGGGGTAAAGAGAAACCCTAGAAGAATTTATATACATGGTACACTGATGAATAGATAGTTACTGTGAGAATCCGTGTGTTGTACGCTATTTTGGGGATGTTAATATACATGTTAATATTGTATTAATTAGTCAATCCCTCAAATCAAGGGATCTAGAATTAAGGAAGGAAACATCAGTTGTTTCCTGAAATAGTTGCTAGGACCTGTGTATATATTGCATATGATTGATCAATAATATAATTGAGTTCAAATCCTATTTTCTGATTCTGACATGGTATCACAGCCCTCGTTCTAAGGGGGCCTGCTTCCGCAAAGCAACCCTACAGCCGTTAGCCTTCATTGCCGACGCACAAACATTTCAGTTGGCCTTCATCACCAACACACCCTACCCATTGGTTAGCCTTCATTGCTTACCTTTCTCCCAGTCGCACCTTTCTCCATTCATTCCGCCTTTATTGCCATCAGTGGTGACAACCTTCATACCTCACAATGTCTAACACAGAGGGCGAAGTTCTGAACACAGAGAAGGGAACGAAGGATACCCAACCCCACCAACCTGGAGAATTGCAAACTATCCATGCTGCCTATCGACTAAATGGGAAGAACTACTTGAAATGGTCCCAACTTGTTCGGACGGTGCTGAAAGGGAAAGGAAACTGAGCCACATCACGGGGACTGAACCAAAACAGGGAGACCCCAAGTTCGACGCATGGGATGAGGAAGATGCTATGATCATGGCTTGGCTGTGGAATTCAATGATTCCCGAATTTAGCGATACTTGCATGTTTCTCAGCAGTGCAGAGGAGGTTTGGGATGCAATGGAGCAGACCTACTCCAAAGCCAAGGATGCGGCCCAGGTATATGAAATCAAGGTACAAACAGTGGCAGCAAAGCAAGGGAATAAGACTATTACTGAATATGCCAATCAGCTGAAGTCCCTATGGATGGAACTAGACCTTTATAGAGTAATCAAGACCAAATGTTCAGAAGATGCCACAATTCTCAAGGAGTTTATTGAGCAAGACAGGGTTTGATCAGGTCAAAATTCAAATTCTTGGGAGACAAACGCTTCCATGCTTCAATGAAATGGTGGCCATAGTACGAGGAGAAGAAAGCCAAAGATGCTTGAAGCTGGAAACTCCCAATGTGGATAGTTCAGCCATGGTGACTGAACGTATTAATGGAGAGCTTGCAAATGGTGGGAAGAAGAATGATGGGATGTGGTGCACATTGCAACAAGCCACGCCACACTCACGAGAAGTGCTGGAAACTGAATGGAAAGCCTCCTACCCGTGAGTGGAGTCAGAAAGGGGGACCTTCCAAGAAAAATGAGCATGTTAACGTTGCAGTAAGCGACACTAGTGGCGGAAATAAGCCTGAATCCAGCAACCTGAATCAGGACGAGATAGAAAGGGTGAGGTCTTTTCTTAGCAACTTGGAAAAACCTTCAGGTACTTGTACTTCAGCATTCTCAGTTATGTTTCCATTTTCCGTTGGATTAAATGTTTCAAAAAAACCCTCTACCCTACTCTGGATTTTGGATTCTGGAGTCACAGACCATATGACACCTATATCCACACACTTTTCCACCTATTCACCTTGTCCTAGTAATAAAAAAGTTATTACAGCAGATGGCAATCTTGTGACGGTGGCAGGTTTGGAAGACATTAAAATAAATACATCTTTAACATTAAAGAATGTTCTTCATGTTCCCAAGTTATCCACTAACCTTGTTTCTGTACAAAAACTTACTCAAGATTTATCTTGTAAAGTGATTTTTCACACCAATCATTGTGTTTTTCAGGACAAGGACTCGACGAGGTTGAAGAACCAAAACCGCACTCCTTGGCTGCCACCAATGTGCCTCACTTGTCCGAATCTATGTTATCCAATAAGGAAAGAATTCTTCTTGACCATTGTAGATTAGGACACCTTTCCTTTAGGATTATCAAAATTCTTTTTCTGTCACTATTTACCCAAATTGAGGTTGAGAGCCTACATTGTGATGTGTGTGAGCTTGCTAAACACAAGCGTGTATCTTTTCCCATAAGTAATAAAAGACGCATATTTCCCTTTTATCTTATTCATACTGATGTGTGGGGTCCCTCTAAGGTTCCTAGTGTGTCTGGTGCTCGCTGGTGTGTGACCTTTATTGATGATTGTACCCGTGTTACTTGGACCTTCTTACTTAAAAATAAATCTGAAGTAAGCTTGACTTTCCAGAATATTTTCTCCATGATTAAAAATCAATTTGGTGTGACTATCGAGCGCCTTAGGTCTGATAATGTTAAGGATTACTTCAATTCCACCCTTACACCTTTCTATCAAAAAGAAGGCATTGTACACGAGTCCTTTTGTGTCAAAACACCACAATAGAATGGGATAGCTGAAAGAAAGAATGGGCACCTTCTTGACCAAACACGGGCACTTTTGTATCAGCATAATGTTCCTAAAACCTTCTTGGGGGAAGCTGTTCTTACAGTAACATACTTAATCAATAGACTTCCTTCCAAGGTCCTAGGTCTAAAAAGTCCAATGAACACCCTTTCTACCTTTTACCCAAATATCTCCATTACAAATAACCTTACCCCTCGGATTTTTGGGTGTGTATCCTTTTCCATGTCCATAGTCAAGATAGAGGGAAACTTGATCCTAGGGCCCTTAAATGTGTGTTTGTTGGATACTTGTCCACTCAAAAGGGATATAAATGCTACCACCCTTCTTCCAAAAAATTTTTTGTTTCCCGGGATGTCACCTTTCGTGAAGCTCAACCCTATTTCCCTCAACCTTATCTTCAGGGGGAGAGCTTTAGGGAAGATAAGGATCTAGAACCCCCTAGGTTACCTGACTTGCCTAGTTTTGAGCCTAAAAACCTACCCTCTGATGCTAAACCTGATATGGCTGAAACTGAACCTGAGATGGCTGCAACCGAATCTTCTGATGTAGCCAAGCCTGATGTGTGGTTTGGACAAAATCTGGTTTACAAAAAGAGGTCAGTGGCTGTTCCAAACTCTCTGCCAGTTCAGGAGTCCAACTCCAGCCCTTCTACTGAGGTAATAAATTCTGATTTTGAAGCTTTACAGGATAAAACTGAGTCTCAATCTGTTGTTGATGATCTTGACCTTCCAATTGCTGTTAGAAAAGGAACCAGAAAAGCCA
Source organism: Ormosia semicastrata (assembly GCA_029884595.1). Lineage (NCBI taxonomy): Eukaryota > Viridiplantae > Streptophyta > Magnoliopsida > Fabales > Fabaceae > Ormosia > Ormosia semicastrata. The sequence goes on from JAQQTO010000063.1 coordinate 49,863,790, forward strand.
CTAAACAACCCTTATACCCCCTCTCCAACTACCTCTCATTTAAGCATTTTTCACCCACTCACAAAGTCTTCCTAATTAACCTAAACACTACCTCTATACCCACTACACTATCTGAGGCATTGTCCAATGAAAAATGGAAACAAGCCATGGATGTTGAGATGGAGGCCCTGGAGAAAATTGAAACATGGGAATTAGTTACTCTCCCAGGAGGAAAAAGGCCAGTTGGATGCAAGTGGGTATATACAGTGAAATATAAAGCTGATGGGTCAATTGAAAGGTATAAGGTGAGGCTTGTTGCCAAAGGGTTCACACAAACCTATAGGATTGATTACTTAGAGACATTTGCTCCGGTTGCTAAAATGAACACAGTTAGGGTACTACTGTCTCTTGTTGCCAATAAGGGTTGGGATTTACAACAGTATGATGTAAAGAATGCGTTCTTACACGGGGAACTTGAGGAGGAAATCTACATGGAAGTGCCTCCAGGATATGGAAAAAATGTAGCTGCCAACACAGTGTGCAAGTTAAAAAAGGCCCTATATGGGCTGAAACAATCTCCTCGGGCTTGGTTTGGAAGGTTTACTAAAGCTATAACTGCCTTGGGGTACAAACAAAGTCAAGGGGATCATACACTGTTCATTAAACATTTTGCCTCAGGGGGAGTAACAGTGCTATTAGTGTATGTAGATGATATTATTGTGACCGGAGATGATAGGAGAGAACAACAAGCTTTGAGTCAGTCTTTGGCCAAGGAATTTGAGATCAAAACCTTGGGAAAGCTGAAATATTTCCTGGGAATCAAAGTGGCACACTCCAAGAAAGGCATCTTCATATCACAGCAAAAATACATAACTGATTTACTCAAGGAAACAGGTAAAACAGCATGTAAGCCTGCAAGTACTCCCATGGATCCAAGCTTAAAATTGGGGAATGCAGAGGAGGATACTGTTGTTGATAAGGAGATGTATCAGCGCCTTGTGGGTAGGCTCATTTACTTGTCCCACACCAGGCCGAATATCGCCTATGCAGTAAGTCTAGTCAGCCAATTTATGCATAGTCCAAGAGAAACTCATCTGCAGGCTACTCACAGGATTTTGCAGTACCTCAAGGGGACTCCGAGAAGAGTAATCTTGTTCAAGAGAAGTGGGAATATGTCTCTTGAAGCTTATACAGATGCTGACTACGCAGGGTCGATTGTTGATAGGAGATCAACTACCGGGTATTGCACTTTTATTGGAGGAAATCTTGTGACGTGAAGAAGTAAAAAACAGAGTGTAGTGGCGCGATCTAGTGCTGAAGCAGAATTTCGTGCCATGGCACAGGGTGTGTGTGAATTACTTTGGTTAAAAATCATATTAGAAGATTTGAAGATCGAGTGGGAAGAACCAATGAAGCTTTACTGCGATAACAAATCCGCAATCAGCAAAGCGCATAATCCAGTCCAGCATGATCGAACTAAGCACATTGAAGTGGATAGGCACTTCATTAAAGAAAAGCTTGACAGCAGTTTAATATGCACTCCATATGTGCCTACACAGGGACAACTTGCGGATATCCTCACCAAAGGATTGAATAGCTCCACATTCGAGAGAATTGTTTCCAAGCTGGGAATGGAAAACACCTATTCACCAGCTTGAGGAGGAGTGTGAGAATCCGTGTGTTGTATGCTATTTTGGGAATGTTAATATTGTATCTTTTACTTATTTAGAATTAGAATCTGTATTTATTTTTGTAATTAGTCAATCCCTCAAATCAAGGGATCTAGAATTAAGGAAGGAAACATCAGTTGTTTCCTGAAATAGTTGCTAGGACCTATGTATATATTGCATATGATTGATCAATAATATAATTGAGTTCAAATCCTATTTTTTGATTCTGACAGTTACCATTCAACAAAAAGTTAAACAATTTAAGGTTTCATTTCAATTGCAAAAACAGAGCTAATGAGATTGGAAAATTCATCCCAAAAATTAAAATTACTGGTAATCACAGTGCTAGGCTAAAAATTATTGGTGTTATTGTTATTACTAACTGATCAGATAAACTCGAAATACTCCTAGTTTTTAAGATTTCCTTTTTCCAAACCCATTTGTATTATTAACTGCATATAAGGAAGGGATTCCCATTCACAATTCTAGTGGGGGCTACAAGCTGTTGAACACTATGTAAATAATGTCTAGATTCGTTGTATAGGCTAACTAAATCATAACCAAATCATGTAATTACGGTAATTAGGATCTTTTGTAACCTTTGTATTTATTACAATAACTCTATATAATTCAACCTCCGTTGTGTAATTCATACATACAGTTTTCTTCAAATGTATCTCTTTTCTCTCTTTCAACTTGGTATCAGAGCCTAAAGAGAGGCAATCCTAGAACTGTGCATGCCCGATGAGTCCACTGCTCTCAGGTGAAAAAAAAATTCTAGCTAACCATGCTTCTACTCCAATTTGCCGGCCTTTCTTCTCCTATTGTGTCCTCTTTTCAGCAGACTCATCTCCTTTGTTGCTGCCCACTGGTGTCCACTATTGTTGCCACCGTCCACTGCTGCCATCCAACTTTCCAGCAACCTTTCCGGCCGGCGACCTCACCATCAGAATCGCCTCTCCCTGTTCGGCCAGAACCCAGAAGCTCGACCCTAGAAACTACAAGATGCGCCTACATGCGCTGACAATAGTCCTTGCACACAGCTCTAAACGTCGTTCTTTCACCACCGCGTGACGGCACGTGGGCCACCCCCTGTGGCCGCCGTTTGTAACGCCGTGCTCGCCCTTCTCTCCTCTTTTTGGATTTGCCCTCACCTTTTGTATTTGTGATTGTTTGTCGTGACCCCCTTTTGAATCGGTGCATTCAAGTACTGTTTGGTTGTGTTTTTTGGCACTTTGTGTTCCAATCTATGGCCCCCACTGCTTCGACGAACATGGTAGACTCATCCGCCCAGCCAAGACCATCTCGGGCTGAGTGTGCAAATTTTTTACAGTGGTTTACACAACGTAAGTCCTCTAGTTCCTCTGCTCCAACGAATGCCTATGCTGACTTTCTGAAGTGGTTTGAGCAACATCAAACCTCAAGTTCCACTGCCTTTGTTGCACATTGTTAGATAAATAGGCTTTTACCTTTGGTCTTTTTACTTTATTATTCCTTTGTACTAGCTATTCTTTTACACACATATAATAGAATCAACAGGATGACCAAAAGGTCACAACTTTCCTCTCAATGGTTTTCTCTATTCTCTCCTTTCTCTTTCCTCTAAGTTCACATGGTATCGAGAGCTAGGGAGGAGAAAGCCATTGCCTTTACCCACTTGCCCACTGCAAGTGGTGAACATTAAACCCATACCCACCATTCTCACGAAGTGGTGGTGATTGTCGTGACCCAACATCCTTGCTTGGGTGCATTTTTTGACTTCTCGTATGACTTTTCCACGGCTGTGACTTCTCCAACCACCCAAGTTCTTCATCGTTTCGAGTGGATTCAACCTCAGGGAGACTCAGAAGGCTTCGATCGGATAGAACACAAGAGCTCATCGCCATTCACAACCGGACGCGCCTCCACGTGCCACCTCATTCCCTATGCGCGACCGTCACGCGCCACCCCAGCTTGAGTGCGTGAGCAAAACGCACCACTCTGTTCGTGTTCTGGCCTTCTCCGAAGCTCTTCTTGGTGGTTTTCCGACTTGTTCCAACCACCTCCGACCAGATCGAAGCACCTTCACTTCTCCCTCAATTGTTCTCTTGTTTCTCTTTCTCTCACAATCATGGCTGAACCTCAAATTGAGTTGGATGCCAAAAATGACACTTCTGGCAAAGATAAACTCCCTCCTCGATCACTCAAGTGTGTCTTCCTTGGATATCCTCGATCACAAAAGGGGTATAGATACTTTTCTCCTGACCTCGAGAGATATGTAATTTCTGTTGATGTTACTTTCTTTGAGTCAACCCTCTTTTTCCACTCAATCTCCTTCGAAGGACCACCTATTTCTATGGTACTCCCTATTCCTACTCTCATTACCCTTCTTGAGTCTAAAGTTGATCCAAATTACCATATAGACCCGACACCTCCTTCACCACCACCATTATTGACTTACCATCGCCGTCCAAGGTAGGTCCAACCTTCTGGACAAACCACTATTGATGCTCCTAAGACAGTTGAAGCCACAACTGATGACTCACATCCTACTCCAACATTATCTCCCACTGCTCCGAACCTTCCAATTGAGTCTGATCTTTCTATCGCTATGCTTAAAGGTATTCGTTCTTCCTGTAACTCTTTTCCTATTTATGTTGGCTTGAGCTACCATCGTTTATCTTCACCCCATTATGCCTTTGTATCCTCCTTGGATTCTATGCCTCTCCCTAAGAATACAAGTGAAGCTTTTTCTCATGCAGGATGGAGACAAGCTATGATTGAGGAGATGTCAGCCCCTCATACTAGTGGAACTTGGGATTTGGTCTCCCTTCCAAAAGGCAAATCCATTGTTGGATGTAGGTGGATTTACACTGTTAAAGTAGGTCCAGATGGTCACATCGATCGCCTTAAAGGACGATTGGTTGTTAAAGGCTATACTCAGATTTTTTGTCTTGACTATGGTGATACATTCTCTCCTGTCGCCAAAGTAGCATCTGTTCGTCTTTTTTTATCCTTGGCTGCCATTCGTCATTGGCCCCTTCACCAACTAGATATTAAAAATGCCTTTCTTCATGGTGAGTTACAGGAAGAAGTCTATATCAAGCAACATCCAGGCTTTGTAGCTCAGAGAGAGTGTTCTGGACATGTGTGTCGTTTACGAAGATCTCTCTATAGCCTCAAACAATCTCCCTGGGCCTGGTTTGGTCACTTCAGTACTATGGTGCAACAATTTGGTATGGCTCGCAATGAAGCAGATCATTTAGTGTTCTACCACCATCCTTCTCAATGATGTATTTATCTAGTTGTATATGTTGATGATATCGTTATCACAGGCAGTGATCATCGTGGCATTCAACGGCTTAAACAATTCCTCTTCAATCATTTTCAAACAAAAGACTTGGGCAAACTTCGATATTTCCTAGGAATTGAAGTTGCTCAGTCTAAGAATGGTATTTCTATCTCACACCGAAAGTATACTTTGGACATACTTGAGGAAACTGGTATGCTAAATGCTAAGCCTATTAATACCTCGATGGATCCTAATGTTAAACTTCTACCAAATCAAGGGGAGCCCTTAGCCGATCCAAGCATATATCGGAGACTTGTTAGGAAACCGAATTATCTCACAATGACTCGACCTGATATCTCTTTTCTTGTGAGTGTTGTTAGTCAGTTTTTGAACCTTCCATGTGATAGCCATTGGGATGCTGTGGTTTGGATTTTAAGATATATTAAAGGAGTACCAAGAAGAGGACTCCTCTATGAGGATAAGGGACACACTCAAGTGGTTGGTTATTCTGATGCTGACTAGGCAAGTTCACCTTCTGATAGACGTTCCACTTCAGGCTACTGTGTTTTTGTTGGCAAGGATTCCCCTCTCACCATCTATACACAATTAGGTCATCCTAGCCTTCCCAAACTACAAAAATTGGTGCCCAAACTCTCTAAGTTGTTAAATCTCCCTTGTGAGTCATGTCAACTAGGAAAACACACCCGTAGTCTGTTTCCTAGTAAAGTAGCAATCGAGCGACATCTCATTTTACTTTAGTACATTCTAATGTTTGGGGTCCCAATCGTACTGTTTCTACTTTAGGGTCCAGATATTTTCTCACTTTCATCGATGACAAGAGGAGATGTCAAGAGCATACTTCCTTTGTGAGATAGCAATACCATCCTTTGATTGAGCTACCTCAATCCTAAGAAAGTATCTTAGTCGACCCAAATTTTTAGTTTCAAAATGAAGAAACAAGTGTTGCTTCAATCTTTGAATTCCTTCATGATCATTTCCTGTGATAACGATATCATCCACATAGATCACAAGATAGATACACAGGTTAGATGAGCATGTATAAAACACAATGTGATCTGCTTCACTGCAGATCATGCCAACTGTAAAATTGTACTGAATCGTCCAAACCAACATCGAAGAGACTGTTTTAGACCATACAAGGACTTGTGTAATTTGCAGACCAATCTTGACTCCTCCTGAGCAACAAACCCTGGAGGTTGCTCCATATAAACTTTTTCAGCTAGATCACCATGTAAAAAGGCATTCTTGATGTCTAATTGATACAAGGGCCAGTGATTCATGGATGCCGTGGATATGAATAGCCGAACAGAGGCCATTTTTGCAACAGGGGAAAAAGTATCACCATAGTCAAGACCAAAAATCTAGGCAAAGCCTTTCGCAACAAGACGAGCTTTCAAACGATCCACCTTACCATCAGGACCCACTTTGACAGTGAAAACCCACCAACAACCAACTGTCGATTTCCCAAAAGGAAAAGGAATGAGGGTCCATGTGTGGTTAGATTCTAAAGTTGTCATCTCATCAATCATTGTTTGCCATCATCCTGGATGGGATAGTGCTTCTTGGACAGATTTAGGAATAGAGATAGATAACAAAGCAGATGTAAAAGCATAATGGGATGGGGACAAATGATGATAACTCAAAAAATTATAAATGGGATGAGGATAACGAGAAGAACGGATACCTTTACGAAGTGCCATAGGGAGGTCTGTAGGAGAGAAATCTGGAGCAGGTGTGGATGCTGAAGCAAGAGATGAATCACCAGATTTTGGAGTAGAAACATTTTCTGGAGGCGAAGGACGAGGACGACATTGATAGGTGATGAGAGGACGAGGTGAAGATTGTTGGGAAGAATTTTCTGGATCTGGTGGATTCAAAAACTGAGGAACGGAGACCGGAGTGCTCAGGTAAGGAACTGGTAAGACTTGAGATATGAAATCTGGTTTAACCTGTGCAGTAAAGTACGGCGTTTCCTCGAAGAATGTAACATCAGCAGAGATGTAAAAGCGATGAGAGGTAGGAGAACAGCACTGGTACCCTTTTTGCAAGCAAGAGTACCCAAGAAAAATACATTTAACAACACGAGTAGTTAATTTATCTTTTCTTGGAGAAAGATCATGCACAAAACAAGTGGAACCAAAGACACGGGGAGGAATTTTATAAATGGATTGCTTAGGAAACAAGAGGGAATAAGGAACTTCGTTATGTAAAACAGAAGATGGCATGCGATTTATTAAGTACCCAGCAATAAGAATAGCATCCCCCCAAATTTTCAAAGGTGCATTAGCTTGTAATAACAAAGTACGGGCAGTATCAAGCAGATGACAATGTTTTGTTTCTGCAATACCATTCTATTGTGGTGTATGAGGGCAACTAGATTGATGGAGCATACCATGAAAAGTCATAAAAGAATTAGAAGGAGCAAAAAAATATTATTTTGCATTGTCACTACGTAAAATACGAATTGTGCACCCAAACTGAGTATGAATTTCATTGCAAAAATTTTGGAAAATGCTTAACAACTTGGAGCGGTTTTTCATTAAAAATATCTAAGTAAACCTTGAGTAATCATCAATGAAAGTAACAAAATATTAATATCCTAAAAAAGAGCTGACACGACTAGGAGCCCAAACATCTGAATGAACAATATGAAAGAGAGATTCAAACCGATTATTGACTATACTTGGGAAATTACTCCGAGCATGTTTCCCAAGTTGACACGACTCACACTCAAAATACTGCAAATGAAAGAGAAGAGGAACCATCTTCTTTAATTTATTCAAACTTGGATGACCCAAACGACGATGAAGAAGACTAGGAGACTCGGTAACAACACATATGGTAGATGATGGAGTTTGAAAATAATAGAGCCCTTGTGATTCAAAGCCTGCCAATCGTCCGCCTCGTATCCTAGTCTTGTATATGGAAAGAACCAACAGAAAAGGTCATGGAACAATTAAGAGGCGAGTAAGCTGACTAATGGAAATTAAGTTAAAAGGACAGCCAGGAATAAAAACAACAGAGTTCAAAGTTAGAGATGGTAGAGATGCAGCTTGACCAACACCAGTGGCTTTAGCCTTTGAACCATCAGCGAGGGTGATGGAATGAGGAATTTTGGTGGATGCTATCTTGAGAAAAGTGAGGGATTACCAGCAATGTGGTCGGAAGTACTAGAATCTAGACTCCATGATTCAGTAGACATAGAATGAGTGAGACAAGTCGTAGAATTACCGGTGTGGATGACACCAGCTGAACTTGATCCTAAATGGACTGCCTTAAGTTGGAGGTACTCCTTATACTCACTATCAGACAGGATTTTATGATTCTCAGTAAATTCAGTCTTTTTCTCAGTACTCATTATTGGCAACTGTGCCATATTGGCAGATTTTCTGGAAAGCCATGTAGAGAATAACATCAATCCTAAGTATGTCCAATATGTTTGCCATAGGAGCATTGAGGACGACTACCACGGCCTCCTCTTTCACTACCATGACCACGACCTCGACTCCCACAGTTACCAAAATTAGAGACGAAGGCAGTGGATTCTGTTTGAGTCCTGAGAGATCCCTCTGAAGGAACTTGAAGTAATCGATCAATGAGTTCTTCCACCGATGGAACACTTGGATTTGTCAAGACTTGGTTTCGAACATTTTCCAAATCCTTATGAAGACCATGGAGAACAAAAACTAGAAACATATTATCCAACTTATCTAATACCTTCTGAAGATCATCTCTGATCAAAATCATTTGAATTTGTTGTACAGTGGTCTACGCCTTGTTGAGATAGGAGGGTAAATCATGATCAGTCATTTGGAGGGTTGCTAGATTATGAACTGAGTAGTAGAGACGCTGAATATCATTCGCATAGACACTTTAGCCTTTTTCCAAATTTCATAATAGGATTTATAGGAGCGATAATGAACCAATAGAGTTGGATCAATGGATTGCCACAATAGGGACACCAACTGATAATCAACTCTCTTCCACTCGTCCCGTGAACCAGCATCGATCTCTTCAACTTTCTTGGTTAGATGATCAAAGAGTCTCTGCCCTAAAAACCACACTTCAACTACAACATACCAGTCTAGATAATTTTTACCATTAAGTTTCTCAGAGGTAATGGCAAGAGAGCCTGGAAAGGCAAACGAAATGAGACCCTTTTGAGACTTATTAGAGGCCATGAGAGTAGGTTTAGAGATAGTTGAAAGCTTCTAAAAAAAATCTCGAACAGTGGTAGCGAAGGACGCTTTTTCAGTATGAGAACAAAGGTGGGCTCCTAGGACCCACTAGCCAAACAGGGACGAATAGAGCAGGTGACCACCTAAACAGGGACGCTTTTTCACTAAAGAAAGCTAGTTATCAGGCTGAAAAATAGGAACCAAAAAAAGGAATAATTTCCTAAACTTCAACCAATATCAGATTACTACCTAAAATAGAAAAGGAAACAAATATACACCTAATAATTACACACTTATAGCTAATAATCCCATAATTATGGGATTAATCCAATCCCTTAATCATTGGGATTTCACGTCAACAGTCCCCCTCAAGCTGGTGAACAGATGTCGATCATTCCTAGCTTGCTAACATTTGAATGAAATTCTGACTTTAGTAAAGATTTTGTAAACATATCAGCTTCTTTTGACTTGGTAGACAGACACATAATGTAAGCTGAAAATTCCATTTTCAATTTCTGATTTTATGAAGTTCTTGTCAATCCTCACATGCTTCATCCTATCGTGTTGTACAAGATTGTGAACTATGCTAATAGCTGATTTACTATCATTGTACAATTTCATAGGGCCTTCAAGTGGAATAAATAGGTCTTGTAGTAACCTACTTATCCAAATAAGTTCACAAACTCCTTGTGCAATTGCCCTATATTCTGCTTCAGCAGCACTACTTTTTGCAACAACAGTTTGTTTCTTGCTTCTCCAAGTCACAACATTTCCCCACACTTTTGTGCAATACCCAGTAGTTGACTTTGCGCCTTCTACAGAGCCTGCCTAGTCTGCGCCTGCATAGCACTCAATCCCTCGGTGATCATTTTTCTTGAACAGCAGTCCCTTGCCAAGAATCCCTTTTAGGTAGCGAAGGATTTGGTTTACAGCTTCTAAATGTCTCTTGATAGGAGAATGCATAAACTGACTTACTACACTTACATTGTAAGCAATGTCAGGTCTAGTGAGGAATAGGTAGATCAACTTTCCTACTAAGCGCTGGTAGGATTCCCTCTCCACAAGAAGATCTTCTTCATTAAAGTTATGTTTCCAATTTCTGTCCCATGGAGTTCCAGCAACCTTGCACCCCAGTTTTCCTATCTCCTTTAGCAGATCAAGGGTATATTTCCTTTGGGAAATGAAAATGCCTTTCTTGCACCTTGCTATTTCCATCCCAAGAAAGTATTTTAAGTGTCCAAGGTCTTCTACCTTAAATTCTTCCTGAAGCTGAATTTTGAGTCTTCAATTCCTTCGGTGTCATCTCCAGTAATGATTATATCGTCTACATAGACAATAAGAACTACCTTCTTCCCATTTTCAGCTTGTTTGACAAAGAAGGTGTGATCTGCCTATCCTTGTGTGAACCCAAATTGTTTCATAGCCAAGCTGAATTTGGTGAACCAAGCTCTAGGGGACTATTTTAGTCCATATAAAGACTTCTTCAACTTGCACACCATGCCTGATTTATTCTTTTCTACAAAGCCTGGAAGGAGCTTCATATAAACTTCTTCCTCCAAGTTTCCATTTAGGAATGCATTCTTCACATCCATTTGGTGCAATTCCCAATCAAGATTCACAGCAAGATAGATGAGGACTCTGATAGAATTTAATTTGGCTACTGGAGCGAAAGTTTCTTCATAGTTAATACCATAGGTTTGAGTATACCCTTGAGCTACCAACCTTGCCTTGTATCGATCTATGTTTCCATCAGCTCCTATTTTTATGGTAAAGATCCATTTGCATCCCACCACCTTTTTTTCTACAGGAAGGTCTACTACATCCCATGTCTTGTTTTCATTTAGAGCATTCATTTCCTCCATTACAGCACTTCGCCATTTTGGATCTTGAAGAGCATCATGAACATTTTTGGGAACCTCCATTTGATCAATCTTTGTGATGAAAGCCCTATACTTTGATGACAGCTTAGAATAAGAGAGATAATTAGATATGGGACGTTGAGTGTAGGACCTAACTCCCTTTCTAATAGCAATAGGAACATCAAGATCATCAACAGTAGTATTTAAATCATTAACTGTGCAATTACCTTCACCAACCTATGTTGCCCTAGTTCTAGTGTTTGGTTTTGTTGAGGAATTCATGGTCTCCTAGAGTAGACCTGAAGTCCACCTTGCAATTGTTTCTTAAGTTCTTCTCCTTGAGGTATAAGTTGTATGGGTTTAGGATTTTGAATGGTAGGTTCCTCTGAATATGAAATAGGAAGTAAGATAGGAAGGGATATGGAAGGATTCCAATGTTTATCTTCACTTGAGTTCTCCCCCTGAAGGGAAACGTTGGGAAAGAAAGGTTGATGCTCAAGGAAGGTGGTGTCATACAAGATATAAAATCTTTTTGTGGAAGGACAATAGCATTTGTACCTTTTCTGAGAAGGTGAGTAACCAACAAAGATGCACTTAATGGCTTTGGGATCAAGCTTGCCCCAAGTGGGACTAGAGTTATGAACAAACATAGTACACCCAAAGACTTTAGGAGGAAGTGACTCAAGGAGTTTGACATAAGGAAAATATTTGTGTAAGCAACTCAAAGGAGTTTGAAAATTAAGAGATCTAGAAGGAAGCCTATTGATAAGATATGTAGAGGTTAAAACAGTTTCACCCCAAAAAGAATGTGGGACATTACTTACAATCATGAGGGAACAAGCAACTTCAAGAATATGACAGTTTTTTCTTTCGGCTATATCGTTTTGCTGTGGAGTGTAAACACATGTACTTTGATGGAATATGCCATGCTCAGTAAGGTAATTTTCCAATTCATGAGAAAAATATTCTTGCCATTGTCAGTTTGAAAAATATGAATAGTGGACTGAAAGACCTTTTTGACAAGATTATGAAATTGTTTGAAGATGACACTTGTCTCGGATTTGTCTTTTATAAGATAGGTCCAACATATTCACATGTGGTCATCAATAAAGGTAATGAACCATCTTGTTCCAGTAAGGTTAAAGACACGGATAAGACCCCATATGTCACTATGGATGAGGTGAAAAGGTTTTGAATTTTGATGAGTGCTCAAGATGATGTTTTCTAGGTTGTTTTGCAATAATACAGTTTTCACATTGGAAAGAAGAAACATCTTTATTGAGAAACAACTTTGGATACAAGAATTTAAGATAATTGAAACTAGGATGACCTAGGCGTTTGTGCCAAAGCATTAAATCAGAATCTGAAACAGTAGACAGGGAAACCTTTGATTATACTTGCAGTTTTGAAGAAGAACCGGGGAAAAAATAGAGACCACTTCGTTCCTCAGCATTGCCAATCATCATCCCCGAGTCCAAATCTTGAAATTCACAACCAGTAGGAGAAAAAGTTACTGCACAATTTTGATCCTTGGAAAGTTTGCTAACTGAAATTAGGTTGTATTTCAAGTTAGGAACATAAAGAACAGATTTCAAACTTAAACCACACAAATTCAGATCACCAAAACCAGTCACAAAGGAGGAACTTCCATCTGCCACTGTAATTTTTATGTCACCATCACACCTTTTATAGGAAGAAAACAAATTTGCAGACCCAATCATGTGGTATGACACTCCTGAATCAACAATCCACTCTGCAGAATTTTCCTGTTTTGAAAGAAAGGAGTTACCTTGTTGTGCAACATGAGCATAAGAGTTTGTAGGTGTAGTATGTTTGGTTTTGGACTGCCGAAGTATGTCCTTTAGCATCTCCATTTCTTCAACAGTGAATGGAGATGTGTTTGGAGTATTGTGCTTTGCAGTAGTTTCAGCCACATGTGCTGATGCATAATTATTTTGTCTCCGTTGACTGCGAGGCTTCCAATCCGTGGGTTTTCCATGGATGTTCCAGCATGTTTCCTTGGTGTGGTAAGGCTTTTGGCAGTGATCACACCATAGTTTGCTATCTTTGGAGCATGGCTCTTGTTGTTTGACTCCCCCCGATTTGAGAATACAGCTGAGCCAAGCTGGTGGGTTTCTTCCACAGTTGGAGTTATGTTCAACATTACCTTCCTTTGGCGTTCTTCCCTCCTAACGTCAGCGAAGACTTCCCTGATTGTAGGTAGGGGCTTAGCTCCAAGGATACGACCTCTCACTTTATCAAGATCTTTGTTGAGTCCATGAAGAAAATCGAGGACCCTTTCCTTTTCAAGCATTTTACTGTATAGTTGGTTGTCTTCATCGCACTTCCACTGTATGGTATAGAAAAGATCTATTTCTTGCCATAATGCAACTAATACATTATAGTATTCAGTCACAGACTTGCTTCCTTGTTGTGTATTGCGAAGTGCAGATTTCAAAACATTGAGATGAATTCTGAAGGTCCGAATACATTTCTTGGACAGTTTTCCAAATTTCATGAGTTGTGTTGTAGAATAAGTAGGTTCAGGCAATTTTTGGCTCCATCGAGTTGATCAACCACACCAACATAATAGAGTTCTATGCTTCCCATGTCCGATAATTCGGATCTGTTGAAGCTGGTGCAGAGATGTCTCCAGTGAGATAGGTCATCTTCCTTTTCCCTTTGATAACAAGGACGGATTGGTACCATTCTCGGAAATTTAACCCAGTGAGTTTATGTTGGGTTATTTGGAAGGGATGGTTGAGGTCGGTAGAGAAACTGGGTGCTGCATTTTGCTGCACGGTGAGGTTTGGTTGGAGGTTCTGTGTGCGTGAGGCATCACCAGACCTGGGTGTTTGAGGGTCGGCCATGGGAAAATCCTGGCCATGTTTTGGACGTACGGTTTCAGGATAATTCTGGCCCTGTTTTTGGACTCACGGTTACAGGATAATTCTAGCCCTGTTTTTGGACTCACGGTTACAGGATAACTGCAACTACAGGATAACTGCAGCTCTGAATACCATGAAAGCAGAGGTTCTTTGCATGAGACTCTGATCTATATTATTCATCATAAAATAATTACAATATATACACTAAAGAAAGCTAGTTGTCAGGCTGAAAAATAGGAACCAAAAAAAGGAATAATTTCCTAAACTTCAGCCAATATTAGATTACTACCTAAAATAGAAAGGGAAACAAATATACACCTAATAATTACACATTTACAGCTAATAATCCCATAATTATGGGATTAATCCAATCCCTTAATCATTGGGATTTCACATCAACAAATCTTTTCACGAATGAAATGACAATCAATCTCTATATGTTTGGTTCGTTCATGGAAGACCGAATTTGAAACAACATGAAGTGCTGCTTGATTATCACAAATTAACATCATAGGTCCTATCTCACAAAACTTCAACTCTTTCAAGAGTTGTTTTAACCATATGAGTTCACATGTAGTGAGAGCCATAGCTTGATACTCTACTTCAGCACTCGACCTAGCAACAACAATCTGCTTCTTGCTTTTCCATGAGATAAGGTTTCCTCCAATAAGAACATAATATCCAGAAGTTGATCTTCTATCACTGGGAGACTTGGCCTACTCAGCATCTGTATAAGCAACTACATTCGCATGTCCTCTGTTTGTATACACTAACCCTTTTCCAAAGGAGCCATTAATATACCTCAAAATCCGAATAACTGAGCCCTTAATATAAGCAACTACGACTAGGTCCTCTAGGGTCAGGTGTGCATGGTTCAACTCATTCCATGACCATGAGATAACAAATATGGAAGGTTAGAAATTTATATCATTCCTAAGGTAATTATTTACACATACTATCTTCATTGTTATAGCCTGTATTCCATTGACATGAGTTCATCCCCTACTTCCATCATTAACCAGCCATTCCTTTATTCCACACACTAGACTAGGGGAAATTCTAAAGAACTACAGAATAATCAACAAATAAAGCTTTATGAAATTACATAAAAATAAAACTGTGCAAAATGATACTTTTGAAAGGGTCAATTAATTCAAGAAAAAGAGGTTACCTCACCACCATTAATGCATGCTTCATAGCAGGGTTTCAAACTTATTGCACGTTCAAGATAAGGTCTCCAGTGACCAGTGAGTAAATCCCTCCTAATCATTTCAACACCACATTGATAATACTACATAAAATGTTAAAAAAAAAAAAGGATTATTACTTATTTGTAAGGCTCTAAACGAAAGACAAGGTAGAGGACATGAAATTAATATAGAGAAAATCAAGAGAGAGTACCTCAAGCATATTTCTCAAAAAAGGTTCTTCGTTGAAATAATCTCTACGTACAAAAACAAAAGGACACTTGTATGCCAAGGCTTCACTAACGGTGCCATATCCAATTTTTCCTAAAATGACAAAATGCAATAAGTATAACTCGTTCATTTAATCCAGCTTCGCAGATATGGAAGTCTCATACAGACCAAGCATACAGTCAGATGCTGCAATAACGTCAGGCGTATATGCATCTTTAGCAAGTTTTTTAAAGTTTGGAGGAAGGTCCTCGCTCTCAGAAGCACCACAAACCTGGATCATAGAAGCAAGACATCACCAAATAATGCATAAGAGTACAATAAACAAATAACATTTTAAATGAGACAATGATACAAAGCAGAATGGTGGAATAAATACCAAGCACAACCAGCCAGAAGGTAAGAAATCCTCCTTTAGCTTCCATCCTGATGGCTGGAGATAAGACAAGATATAACCAAGGCCGAAGTCAGATGGTGGGCGTGACTCTGTTTAGAGTCTTTAGAGCCAAAGGGGCCCATGGGAGAAACACAAGAAAAATTTAAGTTACAAATTATAGGGTCATAGATGACCAAAAAAAAAAATAACGAACTAGCATGACAATAACAAACCCAATAAAATATATTTATAAGAACTGTAGACCCTATTCCAAATCCATGTGATTACCAGAGATGTTGCCTCAGATAATTACAACAATACATGAATATATGAACTGCCGATTTTACAGAATGTCAAGGACTATAACATTCAAGACCAATTGATGGAAGATATCATAAATTTATCTAGACAAACTTATGAAGTATGACTCACGATTTTTTTGTTGTTTTTTTTTGGATAAAAGAAGAAAGACTTGTATGATTATGCACAAATGACTATGGTAAATGTTGAAAGATGCAGTTTTAAAACAACAATAATCCCAATTAAAATGATGTGTTCAAAAGTATAACAATATGATGTAGTCATTGTGAGTTTGGGTTTGTGTTTCCATTCCCACCAAACTAGAAATTAAGTTTGCGAAAGTACAAATGTACTTTTGGGAACCTTGAAGCAAAATCCCAAACATGTTATCAATCTTAATGATACATAATAACCAGCACATCTGTGCATGCATGGACAACTGCAACTGGTATCAAGTATGCCACTGGATTTAATTCAGAATCTTGAAAAGAGATTGATTTATCAATAAATTATGTGAAGATATGTTACATATAAACATCTGGGTATTAATTAGGACAGAATATATAGTAATTAAGTTAGAATATTTGGCTGATATTTTGTTTCCTTATTTTCCTCTATTAGCTGTCAATTACCCTCAATCATTATTGTATTGTCTCCTCTCTGTAAAAAAAATTATATATATATATATATTTACACATGCCTGGCCAGATTATGGCTTATGGCTTCAGCTCATTCTCTTTCGTTACCTGATAGCCCGGTATCAAAGAGCCTGGGTTGCTGAAAGTTCCGGTAAAACCTCTTTATCCCCTCCCTCTCATTTCTTTTCTTTTCTTCTCTTCTCTTTTCTTCTTCTTCCTATTTTTTTTCCAATCCACTGATCAGCTAAACACTTTCACCGGCACTTCCCTCTTTTCTTCTCTCTACGGTGCGCAGCCTTGCTGATTGGCTGGGGTTTGATGTACGGGTGATCCAGACAGGATCACTGCTGTTGTAAGGGCGAGCCAGGGGGCCTTGCAATTTGCAGGGAGCTGCGCCACCCAGTTGCTGTCTTTGTATCAGAATCTGACTTTGGTCTCCCTGTTGCTGTTTTATTCTTGCTATAGATCCTTTGTTCTGGACACGGTGGTGTAGCACAATTTTTTGGTTGATTTATCCTCTGTTCTGTGCAGCTTGGTTCGGTGATGGCGGATAACAAGAAGGTCGTGACTGAGGTCATCCTTTAATTCCATAATCACTAATCACAAATTAAATGATACAAATTATGTGTTATGGAAGGGCTTTGTTCAGAGACATCTCTTCTGTAATGACCCAGGCACCCACCTCACTGCTGATCCTCCACAGGAGGCCGACGCCAAAGCTAAGTGGCTGAAGGACAATGACAGAATTCTGAATCAAATTCTGAACTCCATGGAATACCATATACAAGATTTGGTCAGGCACTGCAGTACGGTAAAAGAGCTGAGGTTATATCCTGAATTTTTATATGCTAGTAAACATAACTTGTTCCATGTTCATGAGCTGTTAATAGGCTTATATCAGGCAGCACAGCAAGGGAGACCATTGCTCCAATACTACTCTGATGTCAACCGCATGTTTGAGGAAATGAGAACCCTATACCCTCTAACAGCTGACATCAAACAGATGCAAGAACAACGAGAAGAAATCATTGTCCAGTGTTTTTTGGCTAGATTAGACTCTGAGTATGAGGTGGCTCGCACCTAGCTCCTCACGGGCTCAGAACTTCTAGGCAAGCTATCTGAAGTATTTTCTCGGCTCCAATGAGTTTGTAAAGATGCTAGAAAGGATGCTCATGTAGGGTTACTGCCTTAGTCAGCTCCACATCACGAAATGACAATACTCGTGGTGGAAGGAGTGGTACTAGAGGTGGTAGGGGTGGAGGAAGAGAGGGCGGCAGACCTGGTTCCCGCACCTATCATCACTGTGGGGAACTTGGTCATATACAAAGAACTCGTCCTTTCCCTAACCTAAATTTGCCAATGCTGCCACGCATGAAGGATTACTGCCTACCCCTGCCCCACCTCCTCCGAAGTTCCAGTTACTGTTGCTGTCTCAGTTGATGAGTATGCACACCTCCATCAGATTTATGCTTCACAGTAGCCTGCTAAGCCTTCCACAGCCACCTTAGTTCAAATAGGTAACCCCACCGCTTGCCTTTCCACTACTCCTTATGGCTGGGTCATTGACTCCGGAGCCACAGATCATATGATCGGAAACACAGGTACTTATCCAACTTCATTCCCTCATCCACTTTGTCTCATGTTAGTTTAGCCGATGGTTCCACCTCCCATATTACAGGCAGTGGTACTGCACAGCCCACTGATTCTTTGCCTCTTACCTTTGTTCTTTGTCTGCCTAAATTTCCCTTTAATCTTCTCTTTGTTAGCCAAATTACAAAAACTCTTAATTGTGGTGTTTATTTCTTTCTTGATTATTGTGTTTTTCAGGATCTTGGTACAAAGAAGATTATGGGCAGTGGTCGTGAATCCGATGGTTTGTACATGCAGATACACCTATTGATGATGTGCCACATCCTATTGCATGCACTTATGGGGTTGCTTCGCCTCTTCATCAACTTCATTATTGCTTTGGTCATCCTTCCCTTTCGGCCCTGAAGATCCTTTGTCCAAGTTTGAAGTCTATGTCTACCTTAGATTGTGAGTCTTGTTAATTAGCTAAACATCGTAGGACCTCCTATTTACCTATAGAAAATAAGCGGGCTGTGTCCCCATTTGATATTGTACACTCCAATATTTGGGGTCCTTGTCCTGTCATTTCAAAATCTGGTTTCATTATTTCGTGACTTTTGTTGATGACTTTTCCCAAGTACTTGGTTATATTCCATGAAGCATTAGTCTGAGTTATTTTCCATTTTTTTTGGATTTTGTGATGAAATTCAAACATAATTTAACTCTGTCATTCGTATTTTAAGAAGCGATAATGCTAAAGAATACTTCTCTGCTCTATTCTCCACTTTCTTGTCTCAACATGGCATCATTCATCAATCCTCATGTGTTTCTACCCCTCAACAAAATGGGGTTACCGAACAGAAAAATAGACATCTCTTAGAAACAACAAGAGCACTTTTGTTCCATATGAACGTTCCTAAGGTATTTTAGGAAAATGTCGTTGCTACAACATGTCATTTGATTAATCATATGCCCTCGGCTATTATGCATGATAAGATCCCTTACTCAACTTTATTTCCTTCTTGTTCTTTGTTTCCTTTGCTTCCCTGCATATTTGGTTGCACTTGTTTTGCTCAGGATGTTTGTCCTCAAATCTCTAAACTTGATCCCAAGTCCTTGAAGTGTATATTTCTTGGCTGCTCTCGATCCCAAAAGGGATACCGTTGCTTTTCTCCTGAACTCGTACAGTACTTGGTATTTGCCGATGTTACCTCTGAGTCCACACCCTTCTTTAGTACTGGTCATTCTACAACTCCATTCATTACATCTTCTGTTCCCTCTGCCATTGATTCTAATGATGATTTTCTTGTCTATACTGTTACTTCTGAAACCTCACAGGTGCATGCCAGGCCACCAATCACACAGGTGTATACTAGGCCACCACAACCCCCTGACTTGGTTGCTTCCCCCACCCTTGATTTTCAACCACTACCTATGGATTCTTCGGCTCAAGATCCAACACCTTCCTCGTCAAATCTTGATCTTCCAATCGCTCCTCGAAAAGGTAAACGGTCTTGTACTTACCCCATCTCTTCCTTTGTCTAGTATAATGTCTTGTCCTCTTCTTCCAAATGCTTTGTTGCCTCTTTAGACAGTGTTGTTGTGCCTAAAACTGTTGCTGAAGCATGCTCTCATCTTGGTTGGCGTGCTGCCATGGAAGGGTAGATGAGTAGAGCTGTCAAAAAGGCCTAACCCACCCCATCAAGCCCTAGCTCACGTGAGCTAGGGCCAAAAAGCCCATAGTGCCAAAAAGCCAATAAGATCAAAAAAAGCCCATAAGGCCAAGTGGGCTAAGGTTAGCCCATGGGCTGGCCCACAATAATTTTTTATTAATTTTGGCCCACTTATTTAATGGGCTAGCCCTAACCCACCCATGGGCTGACCCTAGTGATCTGTCGATTATTTTCATACTTTAAATACCTTATGATTGATTTAATTGGACTCCATATGTGCTCAATTGTTGACATTTAGCTAAGTTTTTGATTTAGAGTTGTCTTTGGATGTTTATTGTGAAACTATGCTAAATGTGGTTATAAACACTCATAAAAGAATTATGCTTTTCAGGATATCTTTGAGTGTTTGAGTCCATTAGCATCAAACCAAGCTTGATGACCATTTGAGGAGAGAGATGAATACTTAAGAAGATCAGTTTTACCCTTAGAAGCAAAGGAAGAAGGGCATTTATGAAGAATCAATGTTGCATTTGAAGAAAGTGAGTGACACGGCCCATGTGATATGACACGGGGTGAGCCATGTACTCCTCTGACTATTTCAAGACGGGTCAAATCCTATTTTTTGGACAACACGGGCCATGTCATACAACACGGGCCATGTCATATAACACGGCCCGTGTCAAACGACATGGGTTGGGCCGTGTTCTTCTCTAACTTTGAGATTAGTTAGAATTTTGTCACCAGATTCAGACACGGGTTAGGCCGTGTCAAATGACACGGCCCGTGTCGTCGCACCAGAAAGTTAAATTCGAATTCTATTGAGAAATTAGGTATCTAAAGCTATAAATAGAGATACCTAGAGCCCCAAAAGAGAGGTCTGGGCTGAGAGCAGCCAAGGGGCTGAAGAGGATTCAAAGAACAAGGGAGAGGAAGATTGGATCGAAGATTGGAGTCTCGGGTTCGAGCAATCGGAGAGCGATCATCCCCAACCTTTGGAAACTAGTTTGATCTTCAGTTTTCTTTTGCACTTTCATTCTGAACTATGTTTTTCTTTTGTTTTTCTTCTGTTTTTGAATTTGCCATGTGTGGCTAGTTTTCTTATTTGGTTAAGGGAAGATGAAACCTTAATTTTAATTATGTGAATCTTGCATATTTCTTTATATCAATACAGTTATGTTTTTATTCATATATTTCTGAATCTATTGTTGGTATGAAGGTTTTTATACTTGTTCCCGCTTTCAAAGTGGTAGATCTGGATTTATTATGCGCGGTTGCGGTAGTAAATCTAGCAGAATGTATGATGTTCATGTGGGTATAATTATCTTTATGCTATTTACCAATTATAAAGGTGGTAGATCTTGATATATTATGCGCGGTTGCGGTAATAGATCTAGTGAAATATATGTTATAAGTAATTTAATCCCGGTATGTGATTAGATCTTAGTGTGTTTGGTTTTCTAAATCTTAATGCAATTGTTGGATAGTTGTAAGAGCGGTTGCTTTATAACTAATCAATGATTAGGAGTTGATTTGAGCGGTTGCTAAATTGGCCAACACTTAAGAAAAACAGGGGATTTATCTCACAATCACATAAGAACATAATTGATCATGTTGGTATAAAGAGTATGTAAGTTAACACAATCATATAAATCTAGTGGTGGATTCCATCTCTTAACCAATATCTTTAACTTGATAATTCAATTTGTGTTTACTGTTTTGGTTTAAGTTTAATTTCTTTTGTTAGTTTAAGTTTGATGACCATTTGAGGAGAGAGATGAATACTTAAGAAGATCAGTTTTACCCTTAGAAGCAAAGGAAGAAGGGCATTTATGAAGAATCAAGGTCGCATTTGAAGAAAGTGAGTGACACGGCCCATGTGATATGACACGGGGTGGGCCGTGTACTCCTCTGACTATTTCAAGACGGGTCAAATCCTATTTTTTGGACAACACGGGCCATGTCATACAACACGGGCCATGTCATATAACACGGCCCGTGTCAAACGACACGGGTTGGGCCGTGTTCTTCTCTGACTTTGAGATTAGTTAGAATTTTGTCACCAGATTCAGACACGGGTTAAGCCGTGTCAAATGACACGGCCCGTGTCGTCGCACCAGAAAGTTAAATTTGAATTCTATTGAGAAATTAGGTATCTAAAGCTATAAATAGAGATACCTAGAGTCCCAAAAGAGAGGTCTGGGCTGGGAGCAGCCAAGGGGCTGAAGAGGATTCAAAGAACAAGAGAGAAGAAGATTGGATCGAATATTGGAGTCTCGGGTTCGAGCAATCGGAGATCGATCATCCCCAACCTTTGGAAACTAGTTTGATCTTCAGTTTTCTTTTACACTTTCATTCTGAACTATGTTTTTCTTCTGTTTTTCTTCTGTTTTTGAATTTGCCATGTGTGGCTAGTTTTCTTATTTGGTTAAGGGAAGATGAAACCTTAGTTTTGATTATGTGAATCTTGCATATTTCTTTATATCAATACAGTTATGTTTTTATTCATATATTTCTGAATCTATTGTTGGTATGAAGGTTTTTATACTTGTTCCCGCTTTCAAAGTGGTAGATCTGGGTTTATTATCTTGTGTTGCGGTAGTAAATCTAGCGAGAATGTATGATGTTCATGTGGGTATAATTATCTTTATGCTATTTACCAATTATAAAAGTGGTAGATCTGGATATATTATGCGCGATTGCGGTAATAGATCTAGTGAAATATATGTTCTAAGTAATTTAATCCCGGTGTGTGATTAGATCTTAGTGTGTTTGGTTTTCTAAATCTTAATGCAATTGTTGGATAGTTGTAAGAGTGGTTGCTTTATAACTAATCAATGATTAGGAGTTGATTTGAGCGGTTGCTAAATTGGCCAATACTTAAGGAAAACAGGGGATTTATCTCACAATCACATAAGAACATAACTGATCATGTTGTTATAAAGAGTATGTAAGTTAACACAATCATATAAATCTAGTGGTGGATTCCATCTCTTAATGAATATCTTTAACTTGATAATTCAATTTGTGTTTACTGTTTTGGTTTAAGTTTAATTTCTTTTGTTAGTTTTAATTAACAAAACCTCCTTTTACTTTTTACTATTTTATTGTTCATCTAAGTTTAATTTAGGAATTGGATTAATAGTGTTAATTGAATTGGTTCTCTGTGAATCGACCCTTGCTTACTATAACTGGTTGCAAGGTTTTTATATTTTTGGTGAAACTTGGCAACTGCTTTTGATATTATATTTAATCACAATCCACACCACACCACCCTAGCCCACCCATGGGCTGACCCATTAAATAAATATCTTCCACAACTAAGTCTATTATCGGGAACCAACCTACTTAAAAGATCTCAAATCCTTCACTCAACTTAGTAAAAAGACATCTTAAATCAACACCAATCTCAGTCAAAATCACAAATACAGTATTCCAAAGAAATAACAGAACTATAAACCATACACTTTCAATTCAACAATACTTGCATCATAACCATAGTATCAATAAATATCAATAAACAAAGTAACACGACCAACACGCTCAACTAAGAATTTTATCAATGTAAAGGTATTTTAAAATGATATGATATGCCTAATTGAGTGGTAAAGAGAATTTTAAAATGATATTCTCATTTTAAGATAAACTGATATCATTTAATTGAATTGAATTGAGTGGTAAAAAGGCTGAAATCATAATTTGTTAAGATTTAAAATTAAGAATTCAACTTCGTATTGAAGGGATAATTTGATGGAGAGAATGAGAAACTAAGTAGGAGACAAAACAAAAGGGAAAGACGTTTTTTATTCTAATTTTTTCCCCATGATAACAGCTTAATAAGTCATGTGAAACCAGCCTATATACATACATACTGCAATTAATTAGCTTTGATTCTATGCAACCTAAACAGAAGTAAATTGGGTTGTTTAAGTCAAGTAATTGGGTGAATAAAATTTAGATATTGGGTTTTATAGTGTCAATTTGCTGATAATGTTGAGATCCCAACGTTTATATTGCTGACCAAAATGTTGTTTTTCAGGTATGAGCCTAAAGGTGAACCCAACATGCTTGTTCCTGTGGATGTCTTTGTTAGTACTGTGGATCCCATGAAGGAACCTCCTCTGGTTACAGCCAACACTGTTCTTTTGATCTTGGCCATGGATTACCCAATTGATAAGATATCACGCTACATTTCTGATAATGGAGCTTCAATGTGTACATTTGAAGCCCTGTCAGAAACTGTAGAGTTTGTTAGGAAATGGGTACCATTTTGTAAGAAATTTTCCATAGAACCTAGAGCTCCTGAGATGTACTTCTCTGAGAAGACTGAATACCTAAAGGACGAAGTGCAACCCACCTTTGTTAAGGAGCGTCGAGCTATGAAGGTCTGTATTTAAGTCTACCATAATATTTGAAAACCTGAAAATTAGATATCATACTGATATGCCTAATTTAGTGGTAAAGGCTGAAATCATTTAATTGAATTGAATCCTGAGCTTTACAGTGTGGAATGTGGATTATACAAAAAAAATGACATAATTTTAAGATAGAAACTTTTGGCAGATGTGAATGGCATAACTTGAAATAGCCTCCCCCCCAACTGCAAAAAGAAATTAAAATAGCAGTCAACAGATCAGAAAGTAACATATCCTCAAAGACAGAACATAATTGACTAACAATGCCCATGGTTTTGGTACCAAATCCCACGCCTAGGTGAACCCACTCCTAGGTGAAGACATAAATTGACTAACAATGCTAACAGAGAATGCAATGTCTGGCCTTGTTACTATAAGATAGTTGAGTTTTCCAACAATTCTCCTATACCTCTCAGGATCTATTAATAATTCTCCATCATCTGTTGTTAATTTTATGTTTGGCATCCATGGAGTGTCACATGGCTTTGCTGCCAACAACCCAGTTTCTTCTAACAAGTCAAGAACATATTTTCTCTGAGATAGGAAGATTCCCCTGTTGTTTCTCAGAACTTCAATCCCAATAAAGTACTTAGGAGCACCCAAGTCTTTTGTTTGGAACTGACTCTGAAGAATGTTCTTGAGTGCAGTAATTCCCACAACATCATTGCCTATAATGACAATATCGTCAGCATAGACTACTAAAAGGATGCATCCAGAACTAGCTTGTCCAAAGAATACAGAATGATCATTTGCACTCCGCTGTAACCCAAATTTGATGACCACTTCACTAAATTTCCCAAACCAAGCTCTTGCGAGGGGGATTGTTTCAGCCCATACAAGGATCTACGTAGTCTATACACCGTAACGGAACCGGACTCCCCCTGAGCAACTAACCTAGGTGGTTGCTCCATATTCACCTCCTCTTGAAGATCACCATGCAAGAACGCATTCTTGAAACAAGTTGATGAAGATGCCAACCATTAGTAGCAGCCACGGAAATAAATAACCATACTGATGTGAGCTTAGTAATAGGAGAGAAGGTCTCTAAGTAATCCGTACCATAGACTTGGGCATATCCCTTAGTAACCAACCGCACCTTTAATCAAGCAATGGAACCATCTGGATTCATTTTGACAGCAAACACCCATTTACAACCAATTGCTTTCTTTCCTTTGGAGGCAAGGAAACGAGGTCCCATGTGTGGTTATGATCAAGGGCGCTCATCTCTTCTTCCATGGCAGCACGCCAACCAGGATAACAGCACGCTTCAGCAATAGTTTTAGGTACAGCAACACTATCTAAAGAGGCAACAAAGGATTTGGAAGAAGGAGACAAGGCATTATACTGGACAAAGGAAGAGATGGGGTTAAGTACAAGACCGTTTACCTTTCCAAATGGCAATTGGAAGATTTGACGAAGAAGGTGCTGGATTTTGAGCCGAAGAAGTCATAAGCAGAGGCTGAAAGTCAGGTGCGGTTGAATCAACCAAGTCAGAAGGTCGTGGTCTCCTAGTATACACCTGTGTGATTGGTGGCATAGCATGCACATGTGAGGTGTCAGAAGTAATAGTATAAACAAGAAAATCATCATCAGAATCAATGACAGAGGGAACAGAAGATGTAATGGATGGAGCTGTAGAAGGACTAGCATGAAAGAAAGGTGTGGACTCAAAGAAGGTAACATCAACAGAGACCAAATACCATCCGAGGTCAGGAGAAAAGTAGCGGTATCCCTATTCGGCCAGCGTTTGTTGCGCAGTGCTCGACTCTCTCTCCCTTATCTAGATTTGCCCTCGCCTTTTGTGTTCGTGACGGTTTGTCGCGACCCCTTTTTGAATCGGTGCATTTAGGTACTGTTTGGTTGTTATTTACTGATTCATGGCTAATTCTACCTCCTCAAATAGCTCTAAGGATGCCCCGAAGGCTGAGTATGCAGATTTTTTATAATGGTTTGCACAACGTAAGTCCCCTTGTTCCTCTGTTCCAACAGCTGCTTATGCGGACTTTCTAAAGTGGCATGAGCAACGTCAGATTTCTAGTTCCACTGCCTCTGTTGCACATATTGGTACTTCATTTGTTTGTCTCTCTCGTTCCCCATCCATTGGTACTTGGGTCTTGATTCTGGTGCAATTGACCACATTTCTGGTAATAAGACTCTTTTCTCCAACCTTTCTCACAATGGTTATTTGCCTGCTGCCACTTTAGCAAATGGTTGCAAGTTTCAATCCCAAGGGATCGGCACTACCCATCCCCTCCCCTCCCTTCCCTTTCAGTAGACTCTGTCCTTTATGTTCCTGGGTCTCCTTTTAATTTGCTTTCCATTAGTCGCTTGACTCGATCTCTTGATTGTATGATTACCTTTACTAAAGATTCTGTCATTCTGCAGGACCAGAGTTCGGGTCGGATACTTGGCACCGGATGTGAATCCCATGGCCTCTACTAGCTCTCCAAACCCTCTCGTGTTTGCGCTGTCAAGGATTCCCATCTCACCATCCATGCACAATTGGGTCATCCTAGCCTTCCTAAACTACAAAAAATTGGTGCCCAACCACTCTAAGTTGTCTAGTCTCCTTTGTGAGTCATGTCAACTAGGAAAACACACCCGTAGTCCGTTTCCCGGTAAAGTCCGCAGTCGAGCGTCTTCTCCTTTTGTTTTAGTACATATGATGTTTGGAGTTCCAGTTGTACTGTTTCTACTCTAGGATCCAGATATTTTGTCACTTTCATCGATGATTACTCTCGTTGCACTTGATTATTTTTTATGCAAAATCGGTCTGAGTTGTTTTCCACATTTCAAAACTTTTATCATGAAATTAAAACTCAATTTGGTGTTCCTATACGTAGTTTGCGTAGTGATAATGCTCGTGAGTATTTGTCTCAACCTTTTCAATCCTTTATGGCTTCTCATGGCATTCTTCACCAAACCTCTTGTACTCATACCCCTCAACAAAATAGGGTAGCTGAATGTAAAAATCGACATCTCATAGAAACAATTCAGACCCTTTTACTTCATCGTAATGTTCCTTTCCGCTTCTGGGGCGATACAGTTCTTATTTCCTATTATTTGATTAACCGCATGCCCTCCTCTATGCTTGATCACCAGGTTCCTTACTCTATTTTATATCCCCATCAACCTCTGCATTCCCTACCACCTCATATAATTGGGTCTACCTGTTTTGTTCATAATCTCACTCCTAGTCTTAATAAACCTTCTGCTCGATCTATTAAGTATGTTTTTCTTGGTTACACTCGGTCCCAAAAAAGTTATCATTGTTTTTCTCCTGATCTCTAACGTTACCTCGTCTCAGCCGATGTTACCTTCTTTGAGTCTGTTCGCTTCTTCCAGTCCCC
Organism: Ormosia semicastrata; assembly: GCA_029884595.1. NCBI lineage: Eukaryota > Viridiplantae > Streptophyta > Magnoliopsida > Fabales > Fabaceae > Ormosia > Ormosia semicastrata. Next base: position 49,891,389 of record JAQQTO010000063.1, read on the forward strand.
TTCATCGACTCTTAAGCCTATCCCTGAGGTCTTACCCAACCTTCTTCCTCTTATCACTATTGAGTCAGATACACCTCCAACCCCCCATGTCGAGCAAACCACCACTACTATTCGTCCCTTCCAGGTATATCATCGTCGGCCACAACAACCTCCACTGCCCCTACCTCCACCAGAAGTTGCAGAGGTCAATGTGGACTCCCCTCCGGCACCAATTCCTTTACCAGCTCAAGCACTGCCTCCTGAACATGACCTTCCTATTGCTCTCTGAAAAGGTATACGGTCTACTTGTAACCCTTCTCCTCATTATGTTAATTTGAGTTATCATCGCGTATCTTCTTCGCATTATGTTTGTCTTTCTTCCTTGTCTTCTATGTCTATTTCTAACTTTCCAGGTGACGTTTTATCTCATCCTGGGTGGAGACAAGCTATGATCGATGAGATGTGTGCCCTTCAGAGTAGTGGTACTAGGGAACTTGTTCCTATTCCTCCCGGGAAGTCTGTTGTAGGCTGCCGGTGAATTTATACGGTCAAGGTTGGCCCTGATGGCAGGATTGATCGCCTCAAGGCTCGTCTGGTGGCCAAATTTTTTACTTGGATTATGGGGACACTTTTTCGCCTGTGGCGAAGATGGCTTCGATTCGACTTTTTTTGTCAATGACTGCTATTCGCCACTGGCCCCTTCATCAGTTGGACATCAAGAATGCTTTTCTCCATGGTGATCTAGAAGAAAAGATTTACATGAACCAACCAGGGTTTGTTGCTCAGGGGGAGTCTTCTGGACTTGTTTGTCGTCTTCACAAATCTCTGTATGGCCTTAAACAGTCTCCTAGGGCTTGGTTTGGCTGATTTAGTATTGTAGTTCAGCAGTTCGATATGACACGCAGTGAGGCTGACCACTCTGTCTTCTATCGCCATTCAGCTCAAAGGTGTATTTATTTGATTGTATACGTCAACGACATTGTTATCACTAGTAGTGATTACCATGGCATAATTCAGGTAAAACAGTATCTTGGTCATCACTTTCAGACCAAATATCTTGGAAGACTTCGATACTTCTTGGGAATAGAGATGGCACAATCCAATGATGGTATAGTAATTTCACAGAAGAAGTATGTCATGGACATTCTTGAGGAAATAGGTCTGTTGAATGCAAAGCCTGTTGACACTCCTATGGATCTGAATGCTAAACTTCTACCAAATCAGGGGGAGCCACTCTCGGATCCAGGAAGATACAGAAGGTTAGTTGGAAAACTAAACTACCTTACTGTTACCCATCCTGATATCTCCTTTGCAGTTAGTGTGGTAAGTCAATTTCTAAATTCACCTTGTGATGCACATTGGGATGTAGTGATTCGCATCCTAAAGTATATTAAAGCAGCGCTAGAAGAGGCCTTGTCTATGAAGATAAAGGACATATTCAGGTCATTGGATAGTCAGATGCTGACTGGGCAAGTTCTCCTACTAACAGACGATCCACTTCTAGGTATTGTGTACTCATTAGAGGCAACCTAGTTTCCTGGAAAAGTAAGAAGCAAAATGTAGTTGCAAGATCTAGTGTCAAAGCAGAATACCGAGCTATGGCCTTAGTCACTTGTGAACTCATTTGGTTGAAACAACTCCTCAAAGAACTTCAATTTGGTGAGGTTATGAAAATGACACTCATATGTGACAATCAAGTTACTTTGCATATAGCTTCCAATCCAGTGTTCCATGAAAGGACCAAACATAAGACCAAACATATTGAGGTCGACTGTCATTTCATTAAGGAAAAGATTCTATCAGGAGACATCACCACAAACTTTGTCATCTCAAATGATCAGCTAGCAGATGTCTTCACCAAGTCCTTGAGAGGTCCACGAATAAGTTATTTGTGTAACAAGCTTGGTGCATATGATCTATATGCTCCAGCTTGAGGGGGAGTGTTGGAAACTGTTGGAAACATATGTAATTAGATGGAATTAGTAGTACAACTGTTAGTCCCACGTCATGTAAATTATGAAATTATTTTTTTACTTATTGAGTATATATTCAACCTCCATTGTGTAGTTAGAACACACAGTTTCTTCATATGTCTCTCTATTTTCTCTCTTTCAACAAAGAGTAAAGGAGATAAAGGATCCCCTTGCCTCACACCCCTTTGGCCCTTAAACCAAGACTTTGGTTCTCCATTAATAATGACAGCCAAAGTAGAAGAAGATAAACAACCCGAAATCCATTTTCTCCATCTAACCCCAAAACCTTTCCTGTCCATAACTTTATCCAAAAAACCCTAACTCACACGATCATAAGCTTTCTCAAAATCTAGCTTAAACACCAGACCTTATTTCCTCCGAGTTTTAACATCATCCACCACCTCATTAGCAATTAATGCAGCATCAAGAATCTGTCTACCTAGAATAAAGGCACTTTGATTTTCCGAAATGGTATGGGAAAGGACCTCACTCAACCTAGAAGCAAGAACTTCCATAATGATTTTATAAACACTAGAAACCAAGCTAATAGGGCGGAAGTCCTTAACCTTCACTGACCTATCCTTTTTAGGAATGAGAGAGATGAAAGTGGAGTTCATACTAACTCCAATTTTATCATTATTGAAAAATTCAGCAAACACCCTAAGAAGGTCAGGTTTAACAATATCCCAACACTTTTGAAAAAAACCAAAAGAAAAGCCATCTAGACCAAGAGCTTTGTCTTTCCCCAAACTAAAGACAGACCTACGAATTTCATCCTCCTCAAAAGGCCTTTCCAACCAACAAGCCTTATCTGGATTGATGGGGCACCAATCTAAGTCTTTAATGAAAGGTCTAACAAGCATATCCTCAGCAAATAAATCCGAGTAGAACCTAGTAATTTCAGAGGCAATGACCCCCATGTCCCTAACAACTGTACCATCCTCCAATTATAATTCTTTAATAAGGCTTTTCCTACGCCTCCCAGAAGCCACCATATGAACAACTTTGAGTTAGCATCCCCATCCTTAACCCATTGGAATTTCATCTTTTGTCTTCTACCTATTTCTTCCTTAAGCAAAAGTTCATCTAAATCAAGCCTCAATTTCTACCTTCTAACACAAAGATCCTCAGTAAGATTACCCTCTAACTCCAACCTATCCAACAAATCAAGTTCTTTCAAAATAGCATCTTTGCTAAACCGAATGTCACCAAAAACAGACAAATTCCACTCTTTCAAGATTTCCTTGAGAAGCTTCAATTTCCTCATAAATTTATATCCTTCCCAACCCTGAATTGAATTTGTCTCCCACACTTCCTTAACAAAAGGAAAAAAACAGTGATGAGTAAGCCACATGCTTTCAAACCTAAAAGGGGAAGGACCCCATTTCACCTTACTAGAATCCAGAACAGCAGGAAAATGGTCAGAAACTGGACGAGATAAACTCTCTTGTACAAGATCAGGAAAGGCATTGTACCAAGTAGTGGTGAACAGGAATCTATCTAAATGGGAAGCCACAGTGTAGTTTCTTCTAGTAGACCAAGTGAAACGGGCGTTAAAGAGGGGAATGTCTCTAAGACTACACTCCCTGATAAAACTATCAAAACCCCTCATAGAGGAAGTGAGATGATCACCCCCCAACTTTTCAAATGGAGACCTCACAACATTAAAATCCCCACCCAAACACCAATTCAGACCACAAACCAGATAAGAAACCTAATTCCTCCCAGAAAAACAAACGATGCCTGGGATTGTTAGGACCATAAACAGATGTCAGCCACCAATGACCTCTCCCCTTGATATCCAACAAAACCGACACTGAAAAAACACCATGAATAGAGTCTAACTTAGAAGCAAACCTAGTGTCCCAAACCACAACCATACCACCCGAAGCCCCAAGAGAAGGAAGACACTCCCAATCCTTAAACCTAGAATCCTATATATCCCTTATTACCAAAGCATCCAAAACTTCTGCTTTAGTTTCTTGAAGCATAACAATATCAGGCGTAGCCTTGTTGATCACCTCCCTAACTCTCTTCCGCTTCAAGCAACTACCTAACCCCCTCACATTCCAACTAAGGATCTTCATTAGGTAACTTACCCTCCCGCCTGCCAGCCTTTCCTCCATAATTAATTGTTGAAACCAAACGATCAAGTTCCCTCAACAGTTTCTTTTTCTTACGAACATAAGTATTAGGTGACTCAACGAAAGAACTAGACACCCCTTTTTGATTAAGCACCTTAACCCCCAACTCCTGAACTAGAGGATGGGAACCCAGGTTATCCTTAGCATTGTCAAGGCAACTAGAGACTTTGGTGATTTCCTCCACCTTGTCTTCTTTGACGCCATTTTGAAAAGTGGAAGGTTTTTGCAAAGGAATGGGTAGCAGACCATCTCCTTGAGGTAAATCCCCAAATAAGTCACCTAAAAAAATAGTAGAGGACTGAGGACACAAAGGTTTAAGAGGAATAACAGGATGAGCAGATAAAGAAAGGAAGGACAAGTGAGGAGATAGATTTAGACAAACACTCCCAAGCTTGGTCAAATCTCCAGGCTGAACATTAATGTTCTTTATAAAATTAACACCAACTCCCAAGCAAGAAGGAGATCCTTCATCTGCTATGCCTTCGTTTTGTTCAAAAAGCTCTAGAATTCCTGTCAAAACAGCCTCAGGTTGAATAATATGATTGGTTTCATCAGAGAAGTCCTGAATCAGCTTCTGCATAGATTCAACAAGCAACCCACCATCATCAAATGCTTCCGAACCAAATAGTGAGTCTATATCTTCATCTTCATTCTGAAGAAAGGAATCTGAATCTGAGTCATAATCTAATTTTTTATTAGTTACCTCATCAGAATCTTGTTTACCCACTTTAGAACTCAAATTGTCTACCCTCTCTGGCAACATAGAATGTATAACCCAAGGTGAAGCCACAAGCATATCAGGTAAAGACCGAACCAGTTGATTAGAGACATTTTGACAAGGGAGAGAAGATACACTCCCTCCAGATCTCTCCGCTGCAGAAATCTCCCTCAAAAGCCTAGCCTCTTCTCTGCCAGGTAAAGTCGATCCCTTCACTGCAAACCGCTCAGCAGAAACAGGGTGATGGGTCGAAGATTTAGCTTGCTGAATTGGAACACAGATTGGAGTTAAGGGAGATGGTTGAACCTTAGGCACCCATAATTTTCTCACTCTTACAATCGGTTTTCCAAACTTTTTTTTAGACCCATTTGAAGTTTTGGGCTGATTAGAGCCCAAATTAGGCCCTAATATGGTGAAGACACTCAACTTAGGCCCAATTCTTGAAAACACACTTTTTTTTGGGCCTACTAACACCTTTAGGCTCACTTTTAACCCATTTAACCAATCTTTTCCCCTCAGGATCCACCTCAATTTTCAGGGAATATTTTAAAACATTCACCATAGCATCATTCTTCTTCCTAGCCAAAATTTGCGCACTACCACCCAAAAGATCCACCTTTCTTAAATCTGAAACGTTACCACTGGGTTTCAAAATTTGAACACTTCGACGATCATCTCCAGCGCTGCAACTCTTTACCACATCAAAATAGGATATTCTTTCGAAGAAAGACTGCTTTCTGATTGGGGAATTCTGTTTCACCTGAAATGCAGCTCCCTTAGAGTGTGATCCATCACCAACAACTCAAACAAGGCTCTCCCAAAATGATTCCAAATTGCATGTAAGTGACCTTCGGGGACAAAAATGGAGCTCCTCCTTCCATTGCCATAGAATTTTGTGACCATAACATATCTTCCTCTATTATTATGACCTCGAAAAACAGAGAAAATTTTTCCTTCACCTTCAAAGCGTCTGACAAAAAAGGGTGCAGCATACAAAGATTTGTCCTTGAAGGTAGATAATAACCAAAAAGAAGCATCTCTGCCCAATAGCAAAGACTTGATAAAACCTCGGCCTCTTTCTATCACTTGTACACAAAAAAATTTCGCATTATCATCAAGCACCAAATCAAATCATTTGGATTCAATGGCGACGAGTTTAACACCACCCATTAATGAAGTAGGTCAAACTGATAAAGTTGTTGACATATTCAGGACTCACCCATACTCACAATACACAAGTCAAATCCACAAAACAGAGACCTGAAGCCAAGAAGGAGGGAAAAACACCAAAAACCACCAAAAAAATGAAGTAAAATGTCCCAAACAGTGTCAGAACGGGCCAAACAGGGACTGAAACGTTTCATCGAAGTGCTACGCCGAAAACCAACATGCCGGCGACCATCCTTACCAGCGCCGCACCTCTCTGGGCTGGAGAAGTCAGCCAACAACCACCCACAGCCATAGCTTCGCTGGAAACTGTGCGGGTCCCCCAGAAACCGCATCTAAAACGAGAAAAAAAAAAACAGCCCACGTCGCCGCCGGCCATCAGTAGGTCCCGCCAGCCCTCCCCTGGCACCGGACCGGTCTGTCACCGACAAGAGTCCTGCCGGAAGGTTGGAGGTCATGTGGCAGCCACACTGACGGCTGCCCTAAAAATACGATAAAAAAGACCTTTGAATTTACTCAATATTAAAAGCCAGAAATTCCACTCAGCATATTTGCAGTGAATTTATAATCATGACATTTCAATCGAAACATATATTATGGCAAAGTGATGATTGTAAGAAAAGAAAATTATGACAAAATTGGAAGAATGATGATAGAAATCTGGGCAACACATGGATTTATGTTTGATACTTAAGATGAAGGAAATAGAAGGCACCTCACACCAACAAAAAATATATCATTATAGAATTGCAGCAATCCAGAGGCGAAGTAGAGTTGAAAAACATAAATAATACAATAACAATAAAGGTAGACACAGTAGAAACATTTTTTATTACCCATCCAAAAAAACATGCTATCAAGTTCTGACCCATAAAAATGGGATTTAAGTAATCACCTGTCCACCAAAGTTGAGAATAACTAGCTTCACATCATCAGCTATCCGAAGTTCCTTCCTCACCTTCAACAAGGAAAATTACAAGCTCATCGATTAGGAGCTAAATCATCCTATATAATAGCTCCACAGAGGTTTGTGAGGTTGTACCTCTTTTGCAGATTTGTGCAACCTCCTCACAACCAGAGGTACATCAATAACATCACGAAAAGCAGGCACTACAAATATAGATTGCAAAATTCTTGTTAATCATTTCAAAGACCAAATTTAGGTGGACATTCAAATAATGTTAGGCTATTGTCATGAAATTATATAAGAATCTACATACTTGGGCAATATCCTGGGAGGCGAATAAGGAACTCACAATGGGAATAGTCCTCAGCTATCTGCATGAGTGTATATGCAACTACACTTATTTATCATGTTTCAAGCACCAAACAAAGCAAAAGGAAAAAGGAAAAACTAATTTCCAATTCAAAAGTTTTACTTCCATTCAGCCTATTGGTAATTTGGTATGCTTCATAATTATGAGATTAGCTTTACAAACTATGAGCACAGATGAAATCCAAATATTCTGATTTAATTTCAGATTTGTTTGAAAAATTCAAACATTGATCAAGGCAAAGTGGAAAACAAGTTTAAACATTTAATTGTCAGAAACATTTACTAATTACCAGTACATGCAAGAAAGGCGGAGAAAGTGAAGCAAGGAAGCATCAATTTTGTAACAAGAAGAGGAGAATGGAAAACCGTACTCTATTTGGGTGCAGGTTGTGTACTTATATATATATATGTAAGATGGGCTAACAATAAATGGGCTAGCAGTACATGGGCTTGCAATACAAAATAAAGCACATACATAATATCTACTCTTAACACTCCCCCTCAAGTTGGATCATAGATGTTAATCATGCCCAACTTGTTACAAAGATAATTGACCCGATTTCCATTAAGAGCCTTTGTGAGTATGTCTACTATCTGTTCACCAGTCTTGACATGGCTTGTAGATATAAGTCCCTGTTAGATCTTCTCTCGAATGAAATGGCAGTCAGCTTCTATGTGCTTTGTCCGTTCATGAAAAACTGGGTTCGAGACAATGTGAAGTGCAGCCTGGTTGTCACACCATAGTCTCATAGGTAGAGAAACCTTGAACCCACTCTCATCAAGTAAATGATAGACCCATAGTAATTCACAAGAGGTTTGAGCCATTGCTCGATATTCGGACTCAGCATTTGACCTTGCTACTACATTTTGTTTCTTACTTTTCCAAGAGATCAAATTTCCTCCGAGGAACACACAATACCCAGAAGTTGATCTCCGATCTACAGGACACCCAGCCCAGTCTGCATCGGAATAACCTTCTAACCTGCAATATCCATTATCTCTATAAAGAATCCCACGACCTGGGGCTCCTTTCAAAGATCTTAGTTTATGTAATACTGCATCCCAATGAGATTGTCGAGGAGATGACATAAATTGACTGACTACACTTACTGGGAAAGAGATATCTGGGTGTGTCACAATAAGGTAGTTAAGTTTGCCCACCAATTTCCTATATCTCTCGGGATCTGATAGTAGTTCTCCATCATCAGCATTGAGTTTCACATTTGGAACCATAGGAGTATCACAAGGTTTGGTTCCCAACATGCCAACATCAGATAGTAAGTCAAGGACATATTTTCGTTGTGAGAGGAAAATGCCCTTTTTGCTTCTACTTACCTCAATTCCCAGGAAATATTTTAGAGGACCAAGATCCTTTGTCTGAAATTTAGTTTGAAGGAAACTCTTGAGTTTTGAGATGCCAAAGAAGTCATTGCCTGTTATCACTATATCGTCAACATACACAACCATGAGAATGCATCCTCCCTCAGACTTTTTATAGAAGACCGAGTGATCATAGCTACTCCTTTTCAGGCCAAAATTCACAACAACTTCACTCAATCTCCCAAACCAAGCCAGGGGGGATTGTTTCAACCCATACAAAGAGCGTCTCAGCCGACAAACGTGCCCAGACTCCCCCTGAGCAACAAAGCCAGGCGGTTGCTCCATATAGACTTCCTCCTGTAAATCACTATGAAGAAAGGAGTTTTTAACATCAAGCTGGTGTAGGGGCCAGTGATGAGAGGCAGCCAATGAGATGAATATGCGAACAGAGGCCAATTTGGCCACAGGAGAGAAGGTCTCTAAGTAATCAACACCATAAGTCTAAGCATAACCTTTTGCCACCAGCCGAGCCTTTAAGCGAGCAATGATACCATTCGGATTGACTTTAATAGTGAATACCCAATTGCACCCAATGGCATGCTTACCAGAGGGAAGGGAAACGAGATCCCACGTCTGGTTATGTTCCAAGGCAAGCATTTCCTCCTCCATGGCATGGCGCCACCCATCATGAGACAGAGCCTCACCAATATTTTTGGGGACTGTGACAACATCAAGAGAGGTAACAAAAGATTGGGAGGAAGGGGAAAAATGGCCATAATGAATAAAGGATGCAATAGGATGGTGAGTGACACAAGAACATTTACCTTTACGAAGGGCAATAGGAAGATCTAGAGTCGGATACTGTGACGAAGAGGTGGATGGAGGTGATGTGCCTGTTGAAGAGCAATGTACATCCATGGGTGCAGTACCGGCGGAGGGAGCACACATCCGACGAGCGTACACCTGCCGTATGGGTGGCCGATGGGGAAGACAAGACGGAACAAGAACATCAGAGGAATGAGTTGACGCAGAATCATGAGACCGAATGGTGTGGTACATGAGAATTTCTTCATCTTCCTCAATAACCGGAGGAGGAGACTGAATAAAGAACGGAGTAGACTCAAAAAAAGTGACATCAACGGACACAAGATACCGTCCCAAATCAGGAGAGAAGCATCTGTATCCTTTCTGATGGCGAGGATAACCCAAAAAGACACTTAAGTGAGCGAGGATGTAGTTTGGAAAGTTGAGGCCGAACATCCTGCACAAAACATTAACAACCAAAAATATGAGGAGGTAGGGGAAACATGGATTGAGAAGGACAAAGTACAGAATAAGGAACTTGGCCCTGTAGGACAGAAGATGGCATCCGATTAATTAGAAAACAAGCAGTAGAAACAGCGTCAGCCCAAAAAACTTTAGGAACAGACATATGAAGCAACAAGCACCAAGCAACTTCCAAAATATGCCTATTTTTATGTTCAGCAACCCCATTCTGCTGAGGAGTAACAACACAGGAGGATTGGTGAACCATCCCCTGTTGAATCATATAGGAAGTGAACTCATGAGAGAAATATTCTTTAGCATTATCACTTCTAAGAACACGCACAGAGATGCTAAATTGGGTTTTAATTTCAGAGCAGAAAGCAGTAAATATAGAAAATAATTTAGAACGAGATTTCATAAAATATAACTAAGTCATTCTTGAAAAATCGTCCACAAAAGTTACAAAATATCGAAAACCAGACTTAGAAGTAATTGGACACGAACCCCAAATACCAGAATGAACTAGTTCAAATGGGGACGCAACCCGCTTATTGGCTCGTGAGGGGTAAGGACTCCTATGGTGTTTAGCCAACTGACACAACTAACATTCTAAAATAGATAGACGACTCAAACTAGGACACAACTTTTTTAAAGACTGTAGAGACAGATGACTCAAACGACAATGAAGATGGAGAGGATCAGCCACACCCGAACAAGCAACAGGCACCGATTCTTTATCTGGACAGCAGTCAAGGATGTACAAGCCGTGTTGCTGACGACCTCTACCAATCACCCTTTTCGTCCCAAGTTCTTGAAAGACACAATAATCAGGGAAAAAGTGAACACTACAATTAAGTGACCGAGTAATTTTACTAACAGAAAGTAAATTAAATGGAAATTGATTCAAACATAAAACTCGAGAAAGAGTTAGGGCAGAGGTGGGAGACGCAGTACCACTCCCAATGACAGGAGCAGCGAACCGTCAGCTAAAGTAACACTAGGAATATGAGGGGAGCGGGTAAAGGATGTAAGAGTACCTATCTGGCCAGTCATGTAGTCGGAAGTTCCTGAATCAATGACCCAATTGCGGGAAAGTGATGATAAACATGCAGTAGGATTACCTGTATGAGCAACAGAGGCAACAGAAGGAGATGGTGGAACGGACCAAGAGGCTTGAAACTGAGTGTACTGAACAAACTCGTCTGTTGTCATCATAACAGACCTGACTGATGGGGTGCTGGGAGGAATGCCTTCATCAGTAGCAATATGAGCAAAACGCTGCTGATTGGACTGATTTTTCTGCTGAAGTTTCCAACAGTTCCGCTTAATGTGACCAGGTTCCTTACAATAGCGACAAATAAGTGGTTCCCCAGGATCCCGTCCTCCACCGCCACTACCCCGTGGATCTCAAGTATCACGACCACCAACTCGTCCACCACGAGTACCACCACGACCACCACGGGAACTGTCCCAACGAGAACTAGAACTCACCAAAGTAGAGGCATCGCTCGCAGCTAAGGGATGGGACTTAGAAAGCTCACGATCAACTCGGAGGAGGCGAGAGTATACATCTTTCAGGGTCAAACTACCAGAACCGGTCAAAATCTGAGATCGGGCAGCACCAAATTCACCACGCAGTCCTGACAAAAAACACATCACTGCCAATTGCTCCCGCTGAGCCTGCATCTCCTGCACATCCGAAGTGATAGGTAACAATGTGTTCAATTCCTCAAATAAGCATTTGAAGCCTGTATAATAATCACTAAGAGATTCATCCTTCTGATTGGCACGATATAGATCCTGTGTCTTCGTATATAGGAGGGATAAATCATCGGCACCTGAGAACAAAGAGTGAAGGTACTGTCATAATTCCTTAACAGTGGTGCAATGGGTGGTAATATCATCAACCCGAGGATCCAAGGGCCGCTGAATCAGTGAATACAATCGCATATCTTCGCGAATCCACAAATCCTTAGTCGCTTCATCCTACGGACTATCGTGGGTGAGATGGTCTTCCTTCCTGTGACCTTTTAAGTACATCAAAATAGACTTCTTCCTCTGAGGATAGTTAATACCATCACCATCAAGCTTCCGATCAGTAATTTTGATGTTGGAGGGAATCAGCTCAGCCAGAACATTAGCAGAAGTGGTGTCGGAAGCGCCACTCTTGCTGCCCGTACCCAGAATCTCAGAGTGTTCGTCACCCATGGTGACTACCACAACGAATCAGCCTATAAGGAGAGAAAAGAGCACAAACAACACACCAAACGGACTTGGAAGACCACAAACGACGCAGATTGCGCCAATATAGAACAGAACAGCCCAAAAAAACGAAAGAAATCAGCACGAAATACTCCAAAATCACCTCGTCGGAGACGTCGCCGGACCTCTGAACGCCGGCAGACCACCACCAACCGTCGGTCGCACCCCTCTATGGCGGTCGACGGCCACACCAATCACCCATGAGGGCTGGGTGTTCCCCAACGATTCGAGCCCGCGAGATACGCACAGGCAGGACACCCAAACGGAGCGCTTCCTGCGTCGCCGGCACCACCCACCGCCCGCCGGCCCTCCCCCGGCGCCGGACGGCCTCACATCGGCATTCCCTGCCAATCGGAAGTCGAAGCTACGCGGCAGCCACCGTTGGCTGCCCTAGATCTGAACGTACACTGTTTTTGAAAATGCTCCTCTGTTTGTTTTTTTTTTTTTTAGTGGAAGGCTGAGAGAGAGAGGAAAAAAAATTTACAATCTAGCTCTTGATACCATGTAACAAGAAGAGGAGAATGGAAAACCGTACACTATATAGGTGCAGGTTGTGTAGTTATATATATATATATGTAAGATGGGTTAACAATAAATGGGCTAGCAGTACATGGGCTTGCAATACAAAATAAAGCACATACATAATATCTACTCTTAACAAATTTATTTGTGAGGTTTGTCACGCTTCACGATAGCTTAGAATGTTAAAAAGTATTAAGTAAAATTTAGATATTTGTCACAAACTTCATACAAGTGACTAAATGATAACACATAAAATTCCAAAAGCTAGACTTTTGAATCCAAAATGAACTTGGACATATAGTATGAAAACATGATGAATTGCATCTAAACAAATATTGAACAAGCAATCACAAATGAAACTCTCACATTGAGGAAATGACTGATTTCAGCCATAGGACACCAACACCCAAAAGACTCAGGATCAGGATAGCACAAGTTACTAGTATTTATGGTATCCAATTCATGTGTAATTCATATAATAAAGACATCAAGATAGCATTGGATATAAGGTAGACAATCAGAAACTTCTAACATTTCTCTCAAAGAACAAACACAAGGGACAAGATAACTTCCTATGAAGAAGATTGTTGTCACCTGCCAAACTATTGAGCGATGATGAAGTCCAGCAGCCATGACATATTCTGCATAGATGAAGTCCCAACTGAAATCATGAAGATATGGAATGAGGATAAATATGGACACACTTTAATATATATATCTCTCAAGTCATGAACTAAAACAATTACTCTTGGGCATCCATGTAAATTTAAAATTTTGACTACTGCTGGTACAGACTATTTAAGGCCAATTGAACTAGAAAGTAAATTCAAATCCCCAGAAGCAACTTAAGGATATGATGAAATCTAAAAGAATTGATACATACAGCATGTGTTTGAAAGAATAAAATGATGAAGAGACCTAAAACTGAGATGAAAGGATATACAAAGCTTATGACAATATTTTTGTTAGCTAAATTTTCTATTACAATGGCATCATTGGCAAACAGCATATAAGCTTCCTACCCATGATCCTTCTGCCTTACCCAATTACTGACTGTAACTGTAAGTAACGCCTTACCCAATTACTGTAACTGTAAGTAACAAAAGAAAATATCATTAAGAAGGAAAAATTGCAGTCTACATGAGTTACCTGAAATTGGTCACACAAACAGAGCGAATGCCAGCATCTGCTGCCGCACGACATGCAACTGGGACAACATCAGAGACCTGCTTTCTCATATTAGCTTTACAAGGATCCACCAAGTATAATGTATTCTATTCAAAGTTACTCTAAGTAGAAATCAAATTCATAATGTCGTTTTGTTTTGCTTCAGGTTGTTCGCTCTTAGTCAGTTAGTCATAAGTAAGATGATTCCCCTTCAATTAGACTTTCAACTCCAAACATTATGAATTACTTATCAGTTTCTCTTTTCATTTTTGTTTCCAATATAAATGGGAACAATATAACATGTACCACTAAGTCGGCTTTGATAGAGTTCAGCCACTCTGTTTCTTTTGCCAATATACTAGCACGGGGCTTCACTGCTGTCTCAGAATACTAACATAACAAAATACAAAGCAAGGGATCAGCAACAGAAAGAAACTAATGTTAAAGCATCTACTTCAGAGCATTACAACTATTAAAAATCAAATGTGAAGTAACATTCCAATACCTTCTCCAAAGAGGCAAGGCGATCAACCGTCAAAGCATCTGCCTGAACAGCTCCACAGTCCAAAAGCACCTATTTTGTACAAATGGATAAATATGTGCTTTGAAAGCAGTTTCTTTAATTTGTAAGGCATTGTACTCAGACAACACTAAAGTGCAGTTCACAAACAATTAAAAGTAAATCCATTGAACATGTAATAAACCCTAATAATCTGGAACAACTTCAACATTTTTTTACTGTACAACACTAAAACTACCCTTTTTACCCAAATCATGTGGCTTTTCAGAGGTTACACGAATAGGCTACAATCCACAGGTCACATATGCGTTTAGCTAATATTTCGTCCTTAACTAAGATATCCATTGTTGACTAGATTATGAACATTTCCCCTTTTGGGTAGCAATACAAAGACTTTGAATTAAAAACACAACCTTGCTTGTTGACCTTAAAAATATAAAATAAAATTAAAAAAAAACTCACCTTGCGAATGAATAGGCGAGGAGACTGTATTTCAGAGGTGAAAACAAAATCAGGAGCACCAGTGACCACATGCACATCATGCCCGGCAAGGATCAAATGCCTCACCACCTAAGTATTCATTCCAAATCAAAATTCACATCGCATGCCAAAAAAAAAGAGCACCAACAAAGCAAAATCACTTCCAAAAACTCAAGCTTTTTCTTCAATTCTCAATTGGCCAAAGCCAAAACTGGAAACCCAAAATCCAAAATCAATTCTTTAAAAAATAAATAAATAAATAAAAGAAGGAGTGAACAAGCACCCCAGTGGGCCAAAAATGACGTGAAAACACAAAAGGAGAGGAGAGAAATTGAGAAAGAGAAGGAGACCTCGGTGACTCGAGTGGCATGGCCAAAACCATGACCAGTGACGTAGTAAGCGAAGACGAGGTGCTTTCTGGAAGCGGAGACTCCATCACTTTCTGGCTCGATCCTCATTTTGTTGATGATCAAGTTCAATCACTCTATAACACAATGATATATGTAGAATCCAATCAAATCAAAACAGATGAGAAATTTATGTTTATCTATCTATAATAATTGAATAATGGAAGATAATTAATTAATTATTAATTATTAATAATATGTTTTTTGGTACAAAATTAGTATTTTAGTTATTATATTTATGGAGAATATGGAGACTCCTAATCATGGTTTTAAATTGCGGTTGCGGTCGCGGTTGCAGTTGCTGCGATTGCGGGTATTGCGGCTGTTGCGATGCGGATTGCGGTCATTGCGGTGTGATTTTTTCTTAAGCTTGCACAAAAATGTTGTGTTCGATGTGGTTCGATGCGGTCGTGATGCGGTCCGATGCGATTTGATGCGGTTCGATGCAGTCGTAATGTGGTCCGATGCAACTCAATGCGGTCCTGATGCGGCCGTAACGGAAATTTTTTTTGTGATTTCTTGCCACAATCGCAATATTGCGACGGTTGCCGCAATCGCAATATTGCGGCCGCATTAGGTGATGCGGTCCGCATTTTAAAATCATGCTCCTAATCCTAATATAGACAAATGATGATGAATTGATGTTGATGATGATGATGTTGAAGTGGATATGGATGAGGGAGTGAGAGTTCAATTGCGTGCAAAACTTGTTGCGAAATGGATATGGCAAATAGGTAGGCATTACGTTAGACCTATTTGAAAATGGACGTAAAGTGTCTGTTCAGTTTTTAGTGATGACTGATGAGGAATATCCATTGGTTAATTTGGTTTGGACTATTGAATATTACCGATCTTGCCATTGCCACGCCATCTTATTATGCAACCAAAATTTGGGGATTGAATTGATGATCACGCCATTCCATTCTAAGCTTTTAAGTTGTAACCAACTCTGAACCGACTGCTAACACGGAGGATCGTTACCCTATCCAAACCGTAGAGCCTTGCATACTATCTCCTTCTATATATATTTTTATATTTATTTGCAAATCTTGTTGGAATTTTGGTAAAATTTTCAATTTATTATGGAAGGGCTTTAGATTTTTTATATTTTATGCCGCCATCTATATCTATATTTATTTATAGTTATATACTATGTATTTTGTAATGAATTTTGGGTTAGTGTTTCATGACTAACTCGATTCGCTCTAATTAGACTTTAGATATTTATGTGCATTATTAGATAAGTAAATTTACCTATTTATGAGAAATAATTTTTTTACAAAATTTCTCTATAGACATTAATTACATTTCACATAAATATCACACAAGGCTACAAAGTATACATCTAATTTCAAATAATGCACACATTATACACGATTTAACTTGAGTATCTGAGTATTTTTTGTAAGTACCTACCTACCTATGATGCACGGGTACGAGTATCTAGTACGATACGAGTATGGTACGGGAATATAATATTTTCTTAAAAATTAGGATACAGGTATGATAGAAATACGGCTCAACATATATATAAGAAATCATAAAATATATCATTTTAAATAACTCAAAGTATTAAATATCAACAAATAAATTATATCTAAAGTACAAAATAAATAGTTTAAAAATCCAAAAATTTGCAAAGTCACGAATATGTTATAAACAAAATAAGTATGTTTGAAAAGTTTATTCACAAAGCCACTCACGAATGACTAGAAAAAAAAAATTTAACTACCCATTTCTCTTGATAAATATTTTAAAAAAACTTAAAAAAAGAAAAGAAACAGACCAAACAACAATAAAACAAAAAGTAATGAAAACGGAAGCTTACATAAGGGAAATGCACGCAGAGAGGGCAAAGAATGCAAGGTTCAATAGCAGAGAGCCAGCGCAGGTGGCGGCGTCGGCTAGGATGGTGACCAGACGACATATGGTAGTGGCATCATGACTCCGGTGACTGAGGCGTTCGATGGTCTAGGTTCGATGGAAGGACACTACTAGAAATTTGAGTTTTAGAAACTGAAAAATCGGTCTCTAAATCAAGAAAATCAGTCTCTAAAATAATTAAAGACCGATTTAGAGACCTATTTAAATCAGTCTCTAAAAGCCTCGTCGCTAAATATTAGAGACCAATTTAGAGACCGATTTTAAAGAGACCAATTATTTCATTCTCTAAATCAGTCGCTCATTTTCGGTCAAATATTGATCAATCATATTTTTAAAAAAGGTACATTAGAGACTGATTTAGAGACTGATTTTTTAATTTCTAAATCGATTTCTAAATCAGTCTCTAAAAGCATGAATATATTATATATTTTATAAAATCGGTCGCTAAAGCAGTCTCTAAACTAGAGACTGATTTATCAATCTCTAAAACAGCCTCTAAAACTCTGAATATATTATATATTTTATAAAATCAGTCACTAAATCGGTCTCTAATTATCAGTCTATAATTCAGTCTCTAATTTGTGATATAAATTTGTAATTATTTTTAAATATAATTAAGACACAAATGTAAAGGAGATAGAGTTGAGAGAAGCAAACACAATATTTATCCTAGTTCAGCCACCAACTACTTGTGGCCTATGTGCAGTCCTCAAATAAACCACCTGAGATTTTTCACTAAACCTTCAAGCTTGAACAGGTGCTTGAAAACCTTTACAACACAGAGTACTCAACACACCTCTAGGATGTCTCACCCTTTGTGCTTGAGCCTCAAAACAGGGATACCTCACCCTTTACAACTTTTGGGGGATACCTCACCCTCTTTACAATCAAAGGATACCTCACCATTTTCTCTAGATGAATACTTCACCCTCTTTATAGGAAATCAAAGTGTTTAAGAAAGATAAACTCTCAAAAGAATAGATATTATAAATTGAAGCACAATGGGTATATCGATATTCACACTTTAGCTCATAAACAGAGATTTTATGGAAATGGTAGTTAAAGCTAGTATTGATGCTCAACAATGATTTTCATATTGATCTCTAACATTTCATAAATGCCCAACAACTTAAATTTATAGCCAAATGCAATTAAGAGCCGTTGGGGGTAGTTGGAAACATTAAATGCTCTTAATAGAGCCGTTGTGTGTATGTTCTGGTTGCTCAAATAACTAGTTAAGAAGTTTGTCCTAATTGGTTAGGAGTCAAAAATTGACTCCAGATTCATTTCCTAACCAATTAGAGGGAGTTGCTAATCGGTTAGGAGTCTCAAAAATTGACTCTAGATTTATCTTCTAACCTATTAGAGGGAGTGCTTAATTGGTTAGGAGTCTCAACATTTTACTTCTGACTTTCATAATAACTTATTAGAGGATATGCCTAATCGGTTAGAAGCTTTTATAAACTGCTTCTTACTTGCCCAGTAACCGATTAGAGGAAGGCCCTAACTGGTTAGGAGCTTTAAAAAATAGTTTCTAACTTGTCCAATAACCGATTAGGGAAAGGACCTAATCTGTTAGGAGCATTAAAGAAAACTTTAAAAATTACATTTTTAAGATACGTAAATAATTTTTTTACCACAATTCCATTACAGAAAATATTTCTCATTTCTTCAAAAATTCTATTTCCACTTTTCTCAAAATAATATGACTTTATACTTTATTTAACACATTTTATTTACTCAAGAAAATCTTTTTCCACATTTCTTTACTCAAGAAATCCTTTTTCAAAATATAATTCACAAAATCACTTTTCCATTGATATAAATCATCGTTTCAAAACTTAATATTTTCTAACGTACTTCAAAACTCGAAAATAAGTTATACATTAGTAAATTTTCAAAATACCATTATATTCTCTATTTTTCCCAAATCATTTCCAAATCAACCTTCCTCAAAATAATATAACTTTATACTTCATTTAATATATCTTCTTATTCAAGAAAATCCTTTTTCACAGTATATTCCACAAATTCACAATTCTATTGAATTAAATCAATGTTTCTAACTTTAAAAATTACTAACGCTTTCCAAAATCCAACGGGATAAATTCTTTTTAAAACAAATTGAGGCTCACTTGCAACCTCTCTTTTTCATTTACATAAAAATTCATTTCTCAAGTGCTAAAATACTCTAATTCACTTTTCAAATTCCTTGTATTAAATTAATTATATTTCCACTTGGAAAATCACTTTGTTTCATCAAAATCAATGCATTACAAGCCTTCGAAAACATGGACATGACTATTGAAAATTTTCAAAACATTTTTCCTCCTAAATTGATATGGTTTTACACAAACAAAACCATTAAAATTTTATTTTCAAAACCGAAATACCGATGGTTATAAAAACCAAACTTATTTGTTCAAATTCATTTTTACTTTCTTTGCAAATCCTTTTTCACTTTCTTTGCAAATTCTTAAAATCAATGTTTGCTCGTTTCATTCAAAACTCATATTTAGAAAAATACTTAGGATCTTTTTACACAAAATAAATCAATAAAAATTCCTCAAAGACCGTAGTCTTATTTTCTTGAAAAACAAACCCTTTGTTTATTTTTCATACTCTTCAAATCATCCATTTTCATTTTTCATGAAAATATTAATTTGTGAACACCTATTTTGAGGTGTCTTGGCTGAAATTCTCATTGTTCTAAGGACCCAAAATCAATTCCCTTGTTCTTGAAAAATTTCAACATGAACCTTAATCAAGGGCATCAAAAATCGAACCTTCTCCTTTGGCTATTGGAGCCAAAAATTGAATTCCTTTTCATCACCACATCATGACATACACATATATATATTTCATCATAAATACTATAAGCATACCATATACTTATCATGCATAATATAAGCATATCATCAAAGCTATAAAATCATACAAAACATATCAAGCATAAGCAAATAAATCAAAGCTCATAAACACACATAAATTATTACATGACCATGGATTGGAATCCTCACATGGATTCACCATCCATCAAATATAAGGCCATCTCTCACCACCATACTTGGTTGGCGAGATGAATCTCCCTCTTACCTCTTGAAGACAAGCTTTTCAAGCTCTCCTCCTTCTCCTTAATTTTCGTGTGGCTGACAACAATTCCTAACAATTCTAAAATAATTAGTAAAATCACAAACAAAGCTTAATAATAACAAACCATGGAACAAACATGACTTAGAAAATCATAAACATGAATTTAAACCATAGAAATCAAAGTTTACCTCCAAGGAAGTAAGCTAAAAGTGGGATTTTGAAGCACTTAGAGTGTGATTTTGGGAAAACTTTCTAAATGGAAAGTGTTTAGAATGTTGTTTAGCTTTAGGAAATGATGTGAGTGAAAATTATAGGTGAGTGATAGTATATTTGGTGGTGGAGGCCGAACCAAATGGAGAGAAAATGAAGAAAAATGGTGCTTTGGTTCTTGGAATTTTTGAGAGGAAAAGATGAATGCTTTTTGATGTGAGAGAAAAATGAAATTGTGAGAGTAAAGTTAAAGGTGCTGCTGCCGTGGGATTCATGGAGACTTAAGTGATATACTTGACTCAAAATATCACCAAGTACATGGATGTGCACATGGCTTATGTCATCCACTTGACTTGCATGGCTTTATTGGATTGTTCAAGAATCATGTAGAATTCTCCTCCAAGCTACTGAAAAATCATGGGACTCCTTGAGTGTTTAGGGAATTAATTGTTTTCAATTTACACCTAATTGCATGCTAATTAATTAGGTAATTAGTTAGGTTAAATTTCCTAATCAATCTTAATTAACATTCTAACTATATAACTAATTAATTAAACATATTATTTCATATATTATAACCTCTAATTAAAATTAGGATATCTAATTAAGAATTAAATTATAACAATTTAACATTTAATTTAGTTTACTTAGCTTGTTAATTAGGCCATTAGATTAACCAAATTAGGATTAATTAGTTACTAATTAAATTCAAGCTACTATTGTTGACTTCATCTTTTTTTTTGGCCTAAAAAGCCCATTCAAAGTTGTCTCCCCTCTCCCTTGCATCTCCAAACCGTCTCCCCCTTCCATGCTTCATAAAATGTGACAAATTTCATAGCCATCATCCTAAGTCATCCTAACCCTTGATTAAAAAAATGGTTTGGATTAAAATAGTTATTAGGTTTAGGTTATAGATGAAAGACTTTATTTGAGCCATTGGATCATTTTTGGCTTGCAATCCTAACCATTGAATGTGTCTCCAAAATGAAGGGTCAAGATTACACCTTCAAACTTTACATCCAAGGGTCCAAAATGGTTGTAGTCATTTTTGATGACCAATTCTCCACCATTGATCTAAATCCAAATCCAATGGTCATTAATGATCCATCTCCACCATTGATTAAATCTACATCCAAGGGTTGATAATGGTCATAGCCATTTATAAGACTAAATCTCTACCCTTGATTTAATTTCCATCCAACGGTTATAATTGATCCTATTCACTTTTAAGATCAAATCTCCACCGTTGATTAAATCAAGATTAAATCTCCAACGGTGATTAAATCGATGATGGATATCCAAACCACTAATGTTGACTTAACAGTATAGAATTTTATTTTTATCTGTTATAACCCCACGAAAGAATATATTTACTGTATTTTTATCGACCGATAATTAAATACGGTACAAAATACAGTAAAAGAAATTTTCTAAAACTGTTTCTGGATTCAGGTTTAGTAAGATCCCCTGTCTCCGTCTAAACAGTATAAATTTTTTTATGCGTAGAAAATTTTTTCACTTTGCGGGACCCACTTGGGCCCACGTATGGCCACCTAGGCCCACATACACCCCCTGGGCCCATAAACAGTAAAAAATTTCATAATCACACATAAAATTACAAAAATTAGAAAACTCACAAATATCAAATCAGAGCACGTAAAATAATTAAAACCTAACGGTAAAAATTAAATTACGTAAAGTTTTTCCCGGCTCGAAAATTTTTATTTTCCTGACATGGAGTAAATCTCTCAAAACAATCAAATACGCTGACGGGATAATCAAAATAATTTTACAGCATCCAAAAATTATTAAACAGTAAAATTCTGTTAACTGTCAAAATTACTGTTTAAGAGATAGAAAATTTTGGAGTGTTACATTACTCCCCCTCTAAAAAGAAATTTCGTCCTCGAAATTTAATAACCATGATTTCATACCCTCAGAATAAATATGAACATTACTCTTTTATCTTATTTTCTAATTCCCATGAAGCTTCCTCTCTTACATCTTGCTATACTATTCTAACCAACAAAATCTCTTTGCTGATGTTTAACTTCTCTTGATCAAACAGATATCTCAGACTCCTATAATTACTGAAGATGTTGAATGTTACTCCAGAAAGAAAGAATTTCCATATCTCTGATACCAACATAACGACAACCAATCTTCATTCATGCCTAGAATAGTTTTTCTCAAATAACTTCTAACTAATGTAATGTATTACTTAAAATTTCCTTATCCTCATATCACTACATATTCTAGATTTTTGCTTTTAACAGGAAATGTCTCACTAATCGAGTTCTCCTTTCCACAGCACTATACCAAATACTATGACATAGAGTTAAATAGGAATATCGTTTCTTGTTCGTTCAATTGCAGGAGATGAAAGAAAACATCATGGAAGATAACAAAACGAATCGAACTTGTTATCGAACATATCCAGCAAAGCATTGGATGTAACCCGATTTTCAAAAATGAATTTTCTCTGGATTACTCACACTCCGTTGAAATAATCTCATTAGATATGGTTGAAAAATAACCAATCTATTTTCAAAAATCACGTCTGTTTATGAAACAAATCAAACTAACACAAAAATTTTGAACAACAGATCAAATTAATACAAAGATTTGATCCGCAACAACAATTTGAATAACTTGAATAGCTCGATCAGCTAAGAAGAGAAACAGAAGTAAACAAATCAGAGGATAACGAATAACTCTAACATATAATTGATCTACTCAATCATATGTCATAAGGAATAGGTTATTCACAGAAATATTCAGTATAGTTTATAGGATTAGCTCTAATGACACAATCTCCATTGTTTAAATCTTCCGCTCAGAATACTCCCGTTCCATTCAGAGTAACAACTTTCCTTACTATAAAAAATTTTACTAATAGAAAACTCTGTTTTCAAAAAGCATAATCTCTGGGAAAATGTGTCCAACTTTTTCGCAAATTGTTTTCTTGACGTACATTCCTTCATTAAGTACCTTCTTTCACATCACTTACTGCTTTTGATTTCCTCAATGGCTGTAAATACATCTTCCGTCGAAATCAATTACTTTCTCAATATTCTAAAAAGAAATTTCAGGTTCCAAAATTACGAAATCTTATATTCCAAGACTGATTCTCTTCCATCAGATCCTAAACTTCAAATTCCAGTTCCCACTAAATAGCAGTCCTTTGTTCGTGCAGTCGTCTTTCCACATTGCTCCTGTTGCTCCCGTAGCTGCAACTGCTTTACTAGTAACATGTTCTACTTCCACACAAGTATAACTATCCCGAGCCATTCCCTTTTTATGAATCCCTAATTAGTTTCTAGTCATCCAATTATTTACGATTAATATGCTTATATTAGTCCAAAAGCCTTGAGTCTAGGAAGATACACGGTCAGAATCACCAGCAAAACCTTTAATTTAATAGCTAGGTGTTGGGTGATAAATTATACTTTTGAATTCGACGGAGACAATGTATCTATTAAAAAAAATTGAGGCTGCCTTTCGACAAAAAATAACATGGCAGAATGATGAAAGAGGTCAATCATAAGGTGATTTGGTGACGGAAAGAGCTGAGTGTTAATTTTGACAAAAGTGGTTAAAAATCAATTTCTGTCGAATGAAGGTTCTGTCGAATGAAGATAAAAAACTGTCGAATATGCTAGAAGATTAGCAGAAATCCTAATTCGACAGATGGGTGTTGACGTTGGAGAAATCTTCCAGTGTTGAACCGATGAAAACACAAAATGGTCAGAAATTCTGATTCGATGGATATGTCACTCGACGGATATTGACATTCAAACTCGATGGATGTTGACATTGGGGAAGTTTTTCTATTAAACGATCAGAAATTCTACTCGACGGACATGTCACTCGATGGATATTGACATTTGGGGAAGTATCTCTATTAAACGGTCATAAATTCTACTCGATGGACATGTCACTTGACGGATATTGACATTTGGGGAAGTTTCTCTACTAAATGGTCAGAAACTCTACTCGATGGGTTTGGTATTCTAACTCGACGGATTTGGCATTGGAGAAGTTTCTCTACCTTTATTACATAATGTACAGTTGATTCTATTTTGAAATTCTAATTGTTACAATTGTTCACAAGGGACCCCAAAGTTTGTGCTCAAAACCGTGGCCATCCGAGAACCAATCCGACATCATTTCTTCCATTTCAGGCATTCTAATCCAATCCAATATATCAATATACACAGACAGACATTCTAATAGCATAAACACCTAACAAGCAAAATGCAAATAAAGGATGACCCTCAATAGGGTTCCCTTATTATTAATCACAGAGAATACAACACAAGCAAAATAGACCTAACCACAAATCCCAAAAGTCTCAAACCGTGCTCTGATACCAACTAATGTAACACCCTCCTTAGGGCATCACATTTCCGACTCCCGACTCATAATCTGAAAAGAAGTTCGCACAAAGTTTGAGTTATAAAAGATGGGTTTCAAAATTTCTTCTTTACTGAAATGTAAATTTACTGAAAATATTAGGTAATATTGAAAAAAATCATATTTTAACTATTCATTATGCAATATTGACACCAATTAATATCACAATTTAAAGAGAAATATAAAATTAACAGACTTATTTTTTTAATAGTAACAAACCCCATGACGGGTCCTACTTAATAGCACGGTACAACACTAACATTAAATCTTAATATACTCGTTCCTTCTCTTGTATCAACTTGATGAATCAGAACTTTACTCCTTGTCTACCCAGCACATCTTCGAACTTGAGACAACCACTTTTCAATGTTTCCATCAACCTCTGAGTATCTACCACTCGTTATGTCTAAGACAACTCATTCCTTCTACTGTATAATTTTAACAATACAGACAAAGCAAAATAATATAACAAAGAGATGAGATCACCTACACCAATACCAACATGGCAGCACAGAGATAACACAAACAATAATATCATACAGATAGATCATACCATAATCATGCTATCAACATTAATCAACTATCATCATCTAATCATTTATCAATTCAATCATCATTCAAGTAATCAAAATAATTTTCATACCCAACATTCCTCAATTAATATATCATACAGATATAAATGCTCAGATTTATGCATATGCACAAAGACTCAGTTTATCAAAAACAACTCCATGGAGGTTTTCACAATTTCGAGAAGAATGCTGTGGTTAATTGTCAGCCTTAACCCAAAGACAATCTCCCAGTCATTGAAAAGAATCGTGTTCTTGTCGGGTGTCGTCAATGCGTTGCAACGGACTGCATCGCCAAGTGGCACAGGGTACTCGCCAACTGTCCACTGGTCGACCACCACGCCTCGACGCCACCAAGATCCATCATAGACCTCACTATCAATTCTCATTCCCTCTTCAACCACAAGGGCCATAATAGCTATTAGCTATATTTTATACAATGCACGAATATATCAGTGCAAGTCCAACCCCAAAGGGCCAAATCTTTTCAATTTCATTTGTTCAATGTAATCATATGCTTCAACGCATATTTTTCCAATGCACGTATAATGCACCAAATCCAATCACAGACATATCTTTCCAATGCATGTATAATGCACCAAATGCCAATCACAGGCAAAACATGTCATTTTCTCACACAGCATCCATATACTGGTTCTATAGTATTTATATTGTATTTTCAACAGGAAAATCATATTATCACATTTTCATAGTTATAAAACTCTTTCGTTGTGTTTTCACAAAATTGCGCAACATTTCCATTTCGTTTTCACAATTCCAAAACATTTCTGTTACGTTTTCACAATACTGCAACTCTTCTGTTGCACCTTTAAATCACGTATTAAATTTTTTAACATTTTTCTCAATCACATAAAAATATACGTTTCTCAAATCGCGTAATAATTTTCATCATTTTCAAAATCGCGTAACTTAAAAATCATTCTTTTAAGTCGCATAAAACATTTTCCATCATTCTCAAAATATTTAAAACACTTTCCAAATCACATAATGATTTTCTGTCATTTTCACAATCACGTAAAAATATTCTATCACTTTTAAATCATATAGTGATTTTTCAACAGTAGTTCAAATTACATAAAATATTTAAACGTAATTCAAATCACTTAAAATGTTTCAACGCATCTCCAATCGTGTAGTAATATTTTATCATATTTCAAATTACGTAAAAATATTTTACTGTATTTCTAAACACTTAGAAATATTTTACTGTATTTCAAATCACGTACTTTAAAAATTATGTTTTTAAGATACGTAAATAAATTTTTTACCACAATTCCATTACAGAAAATATTTCTCATTTCTTCAAAAATTCTATTTCCATTTTTCTCAAAATAATATGACTTTATACTTTATTTAACACATTTTATTTACTCAAGAAAATTTTTTCCACATTTCTTTACTCAAGAAATCCTTTTCCAAAATATAATTCACAAAATCACTTTTCCATTGATATAAATCAACGTTTCAAAACTTAATATTTTCTAACGTACTTCAAAACTTGAAAATAAGTTATACATTAGTAAATTTTCAAAATACCATTATATTCTCCATTTTTTCCAAATCATTTCCAAATCAACCTTCCTCAAAATAATATAACTTTGTACTTCATTTAATATATCTTCTTATTCAAGAAAATCCTTTTTCACAGTATATTCAACAAATTCACAATTCCATTGAATTAAATCAATGTTTCTAACTTTAAAAATTACTAATGTTTTCCAAAATCCAACGGGATAAATTCTTTTTAAAACAAATTGAGGCTCACTTGCAACCTCTCTTTTTCATTTACATAAAAATTCATTTCTCAAGTGCTAAAATACTCTAATTCACTTTTCAAATTCCTTGTATTAAATTAATTATATTTTCACTTGGAAAATCACTTTGTTTCATCAAAATCAATGCATTACAAGCCTTCGAAAACGTGGACATGACTATTGAAAATTATCAAAACATTTTTCCTTCTAAATTGATATGGTTTTACACAAACAAAATCATTAAAATTTTATTTTCAAAACCGAAATACTGATGGTTATAAAAACCAAACTCATTTGTTCAAATTCATTTTTACTTTCTTTGCAAATCCTTTTTCACTTTCTTTGCAAATCCTTAAAATCAATGTTTACCTGTTTCATTCAAAACTCATATTTAGAAAAATACTTAGGATCTTTTTACACAAAATAAATTAATAAAAATCCCTCAAAGACCGTATTCTTATTTTCTTGAAAAACAAACCCTTTGTTTATTTTTCATACTCTTCAAATCATCCATTTTCATTTTTCATGAAAATATTAATTTGTGAACACCTATTTTGAGGTGTCTTGGCTGAAATTCTCATTGTTCTAAGGACCCAAAATCAATTCCCTTGTTCTTGAAAAATTTCAACATGAACCTTAATCAAGGGCATCAAAAACCGAACCTTCTCCTTTGGCTATTGGAGCCAAAAATTGAATTCATTTTCATCACCACATCATGACATACACATATATATATTTCATCATAAATACTATAAGCATGCCATATACTTATCATGCATAATATAAGCATATCATCAAAGCTATAAAATCATACAAAACATATCAAGCATAAGCAAATAAATCAAAGCTCATAAACACACATAAATTATTACATGACCATGGATTGGAATCCTCACATGGATTCACCATCCATCAAATATAAGGCCATCTCTCACCACCATACTTGGTTGGCGAGATGAATCTCCCTCTTACCTCTTGAAGACAAGCTTTTCAAGCTCTCCTCCTTCTCCTTAATTTTCGTGTGGCTGACAACAATTCCTAACAATTCTAAAATAATTAGTAAAATCACAAACAAAGCTTAATAATAACAAACCATGGAACAAACATGACTTAGAAAATCATAAACATGAATTTAAACCATAGAAATCAAAGTTTACCTCCAAGGAAGTAAGCTAAAAGTGGGATTTTGAAGCACTTAGAGTGTGATTTTGGGAAAACTTTCTAAATGGAAAGTGTTTAGAATGTTGTTTAGCTTTAGAAAATGATGTGAGTGAAAATTATAGGTGAGTGATAGTATATTTGGTGGTGGAGGCCGAACCAAATGGAGAGAAAATGAAGAAAAATGGTGCTTTGGTTCTTGGAATTTTTGAGAGGAAAAGATGAATGCTTTTTGATGTGAGAGAAAAATGAAATTGTGAGAGTAAAGTTAAAGGTGCTGCTGCCGTGGGATTCATGGAGACTTAAGTGATATACTTGACTCAAAATATCACCAATTGGATGCACATGGATGTGCACATGGCTTATGTCATCCACTTGACTTGCATGGCTTTATTGAATTGTTCAAGAATCATGTAGAATTCTCCTCCAAGCTGCTGAAAAATCGTGGGACTCCTTGAGTGTTTAGGGAATTAATTGTTTTCAATTTACACCTAATTGCATGCTAATTAATTAGGTAATTAGTTAGGTTAAATTTTCTAATCAATCTTAATTAACATTCTAACTATATAACTAATTAATTAAATATATTATTTCATATATTATAACCTCTAATTAAAATTAGGATATCTAATTAAGAATTAAATTATAACAATTTAACATTTAATTTAGTTTACTTAGCTTGTTAATTAGGCCATTAGATTAACCAAATTAGGATTAATTAGTTACTAATCAAATTCAAGCTACTATTATTGACTTCATCTTTTTCTTTGGCCTAAAAAGCCTATTCAAAGTTGTCTCCCCTCTCCCTTGCATCTCCAAACCGTCCCCCCTTCCATGCTTCATAAAATGTGACAAATTTCATAGCCATCATCCTAAGTCATCCTAACCCTTGATTAAAAGAATGGTTTGGATTAAAATAGCTATTAGGTTTAGGTTATAGATGGAATACTTTATTTGAGCCATTGGATCATTTTTGGCTTGCAATCCTAACCATTGAATGTGTCTCCAAAATGAAGGGTCAAGATTACACCTTCAAACTTTACATCCAAGGGTCCAAAATGGTTGTAGTCATTTTTGATGACCAATTCTCCACTATTGATCAAAATCCAAATCCAATGGTCATTAATGATCCATCTCCACCATTGATTAAATCTACATCCAATGGTTGAGAATGGTCATAGCCATTTATAAGACTAAATCTCTACCCTTGATTTAATTTCCATCCGACGGTTATAATTGATTCTATTCACTTTTAAGATCAAATCTCCACTATTGATTAAATCAAGATTAAATCTCCAACGGTGATTAAATCGATGGTGGATATCCAAACCACTAATGTTGACTTAACAGTATAGAATTTTATTTTTATCTGTTATAACCACACGAAAGAATATATTTATTGTATTTTTATCGATCGATAATTAAATACGGTACAAAATACAGTAAAAGAAATTTTCTAAAACTATTTTCGGATTCAAGTTTAGTAAGATCCCCTATCTTCGTCTAAACAGTACAAATTTTTCTATACGTAAATTTTTTTTTCACTTTGCGGGACCTACCTGAGCCCACGTATGGCCACCTGGACCCACATACACTCCCTGGGCCCATAAATAGTAAAAAATTTCATAATCACACATAAAATCACAAAAATTAGAAAACTCACAAATATTAAATCAGAGCACGTAAAATAATTAAAACCTAACGGTAAAAATTAAATTACATAAAATTTTTCCCGGCTTGAAAATTTTTATTTTCTTGACACGGAGTAAATCACTCAAAACGATCAAATACGCTGACGGGATAATCAAAATAATTTTACAGCATCCAAAAATTATTAAACAGTAAAATTCTGTTAACTATCAAAATTACTGTTTAAGAGATAGAAAATTTTGGGGTGTTACAACTGCTAATAATAATTGCTAAATCCCTTACCCAAGAGCAAGAGGAGAGCATAATTTCTGTGTTGAAGGAACACAAGACAGCCATTGGGTGGACTATTGCGGATATCAAAGGTATTAGCCCCTCCATTTGCATGCATAGAATCTTAATGGAGGCGGGGGCTAAGCCAATGAGAGAACCATAGAGGAGGTTGAATCCCCCGATGATGGATGTTGTGAAGAAGAAGATACTGAAGCTCCTAAGTGTGGGGGTCATCTACCCCATTTCTGACAGCAAGTGGGTAAGCCCGGTCCAAGTAGTACCAAAGAAATCTAGCATTATTGTGGTAAGAAATGCTAAGAATGAGCTTATTCCCACTAGATTACAGACAGGGTGGCGTGTTTATATAGACTATAGAAAATTGAATGCTGCCACCAGAAAAGACCACTTCCCTTTACCCTTTATTAATTAAATGTTAGAGAGGTTAGCTGGTCATTCTCATTATTGTTTCTTAGATGGATTTTCAGGTTATAACCAGATTGCTATTGCTCCGGAAGATCAAGACAAGACCACTTTCACTTATCCTTTTGGCACCTTTGCTTATAGGCAAATGCCTTTTGGACTTTGTAATGCGCCAGGGACCTTTCAGAGATGTATGGTGAGTCTATTTTCTGATTATATAGAGAACATCATTGAGGTCTTCATAGATGATATTAGTGTATTTGGGAATAGCTTTGAGAAATGCTTGGAGCATTTAGCTTTGGTTTTAAAAAGATGCATTGACACTAACCTTATTTTAAATTGGGAAAAATGTCATTTCATGGTAGAAGAAGGTAATGTGTTAGGTCATGCAATCTCTGCTAGGGGCATTGAAGTTGATAAAGCTAAGGTAGAGCTTGTGCGTTCATTACCCTCGCCCACTAGTGTCGGGACATTCATTCTTTTCTTAGTTATGCAGGTTTCTATTGGTGCTTCATCAAAGACTTCTCCAAGATATCAGTGCCCCTCTGCACACTTCTCCAAAAAGATGTGTCATTCCATTTCAATGAGAAGTGTATGAAGGCTTTCACTAAACTTAAGGAGTTGATGATCGAGGCACCTATCATTAGGCCACCAAATTGGGAGCTTCCATTCAAGTTAATGTGTGATGCAAGTGACTTTGCGGTAGGGGCTGTGTAACACCCCTCGATTTAATAACCAATGCACAATCGTCATTATGTCACGGTCACTAAATGTCGGCGTGCTAAGTTTGTCAAACAATAAATTTACCATAAAATTCTTAACATTTCTTATATGAGGAAAATAAGAGCCACGAATGAGTAGTTACATATACAACCAGTTAAATTATGAATTATAATATGTACTCAATTTACAACATTTAAGTCTGGATAATTGCCTTGAAGCATACATGTAATCAAAAATACACTTTATATAGGTAATGCAAAATAAAATATAAACTACCCATAATATATCTACGACTAAGGAGTTGGGCACTCCATCGTATCCCGAATGCGTGAGGCGATTCGGGTTCACCGGTGTAGTGAGAAATACAAGATAAGGTCTTCAATCACAGTCCTCTTCATGGTCAAAGTCGATCCCAAAGCATGCCACATACGCTTGTCGGCCCGGTCGATTTTACTGGTCTTGGTATCAAAGTGAACACAATTCGAACAAACCCCAATAATGAGCTCCCTTCGCGACAGCGTCACCGGGTGCGGTAGGTCAAACCAATAAAATCCAAAGGAATCCAACTTCGTTCCCACTTATAGTCTTTAACCAAAATTTAATATAGAGCAAGAAAAGTACAAGAAAGAGGTAAGACATCCTACCATCATTACCAATTATAGCATCGAGAAACCAAACGGCGCAAAGCGCCCACATAGCATTTATGAAAGCAATAATGATAATAAACATTTAGTAGCAGTTATGATCATCCAAACAGTTCCAGGCAGTCACATACATATATATATAGATATATCAAAAATGCAACAGTTCCAATTATAATAACAATGTATGCCAGATAATTCATGGACTCACTATGCACATGTGCCCTCAATAATCAAAATCCTACTCCATGGAGCTAGACACAAAAACACTCGGAGAGAATGATCAGGGAGACATGCCAGTATCTCGTCAGCCATACAAGTGCTTTCCATATAATATAATCGGTCATTTTGCGCAACAAGGCTTTATACAGCGGCATTCTCACAAGATCTTGATATAGGGGCGTGGCCGATTAGGATCGTCGGTGCGTGTGTATCGGTCTGTCTCCACGGTCCCGGAGGAGCTACCACGCCCTCTGCGAGACGCCCGCGCCCGACGCCCTCAAGGTCATCTACGGGACCCCACGTGTCTATTCGCACCCGCACTAAGGTGTTATTCAACTCCTAGGCTAAAATCCTCAACAAAGTCCAACGAGACATTCTTTTTCTCTTTTGTGCAATGCATGACTCTATCATGCTTCTCATGACAACTCGGTCAATCATGCCTCAAATGCATGTCATATAATTTATCCACAATGCATACAGACTCTATGCATAATCATGTATGATCATTATTACATACTATTCCATCATGCGTCACAATTTGCCCAAGTAAGAATTAACCCAATCAATGGTCACCCAAATGGACCCACAATAGCATGATATTGTTGTTAAATAAAGTAATACCTTTTAAAGCGTATTATGAATTCTTACTTAGGTTTAGCTTTACTTACGAGTTTATCTCTAAAGGAATTCTCTTAGTTAACTTAAATCCTCTTAGGTAATTTATTCATATGTCCTTAGAAGATTATTCTAAGATCTCAAAATCTCACACTCTCATGTTCTTCCTTTATTCCAAGTTCTCACTAGTTGTAAGGCTCAATCACGCTCCTTGTTTTTCCTTCATTATGTGTCCCTACTTTGTTTCTAGTCATCGATGTTATTTATGATTAATATAGTGTATATTAGTCCCAAAAGTTGAATTCGGGAGGTCACAAGGCCGAGAATCATCCATTCGTTTGCTAGGTAAAAGAATTGAGATATACTTATAATTTCGACGAATGTGTGTATCGGTGAGCTGGAGGCGCCGTTCGACGAGTAGCGAAGCACGACAGGATCAAGGTAAATGGAAAACAATCGGGGGGATAAACTCTAAGTGCTGTCGAATTGGGAACGAACTTCGACCAGATGAAGTATATAACTGTCGAATATGCTACCACATTTACAGAAAACATGATTCGACGGACACTGACATTAGGTCGGTTCCTCTATTAAACCTTCAGAATTCTACTCGACGAATTTGGAGAAAATCTCTCTATTTAATAATCAGGAACTCCACTCGACGGGCATTCACATCCTAACTCGACGGATTTCCACACTTTAGTTCGACGGATATTCTCATTGGGTAAGTTTCTCCATTAAACCTTCAGAACTCTACTCGACGGGTTTTCACACCTTAACTTCGACGGATATTCCCATCCTAACTCGACAGATTTTCACATCTTAACTTCGACGGATATGATCCATGACCCTAACTCGACAGATTTTCACATCTTAACTCGACGGAAATGATTCACGGCGACTCGACAGATTTTCACATCTTAACTCGACGGAAATGATTCACGGCCTAACTCGACATGATTTTCACATCTTAACTCGACGGAAATGATTCACAGCCTGACTCGACAGATTTTCACATCTTAACTCGACGGAAATGATTCACAGCCTAACTCGACGAATTTTAACTTTGAAGGAGTTTCACTCGTGTACAACCGACGAATACGCTAAAAGTTCAATTCTAACTCGACAGATTTTGGATAATGGGAAAAGTCCCGTTCCTGTCGAACCGACAAGAATGTTAGGGTTACAAGGTTCTAATTCGACGGGTTCTGGAAACGTTGAGATTTCACTCCTACTGATTCGACAGATGCAACTCGACAGATCCTGGAAAATGCTAAGGTTTCACTCATGCTAATTCGACAAATACACTCGACAGGTTTTGACATTCAACGGAAAAGTAAGAAGTCTAAACTCGACAGATTTTCACATTGTGTTTTAGTGGTCAGAAATCTAAACTCGACAGGGATGTCACTCGACGGATTCTGACTTTGGGAAAATGTTGAGGTTTCACCTATACGTCCGACAGACACTAAGAGGGCCACTCTTTCTAATTCGTCGAATTCACCGACGGAGGTGTTAATGGGGGGGGTCACTAGCTTCGACAACTTTTGACATGATGAAGGGCCCCACTTGTCGACAGGTTTGGCCAGGAGCTCATACTCGACAGGTTTTAACATCTTAATTCGACGGACATGGCTTACTCACTCTTGACGGATTTTAACATTTACTTTAGGATGGATCAGCAAACCAAGTCATTACCATTTTCAATATAGGATCTCTGTTTTCTGGGTTCAAAACCGTGACCATACGAGAACCAAAACGGGGCTCATTTCTTTCCATATTACACATTCCAAATATATATATATATACATACAAAACTCCAGCAATCAGCTAGCATCTATACATCACAAACAACATTTAAAAACAGAAAGACCCTAAACACAAATTACTGACGTTCCTAAATGCTAAGAGAGGTTGAGGAGGAGTGTCTTCCTCTTACCTAAGTGAAGAACAGGGATAAAAAGCTCCTTTTATGCTTGAAAATCTGATTTTCTTCACCACCACCGAACCTTGGGCGTTCAAGATCCACAAAATTTAAGGTCAAGAGAGAGAATGGCGGCAGGAAACCGAATGCACGAAAATGAGGAGAAGGGAAAAAGTTAAGAACTTTACCTTAAAGGTCCAAGCTTTGGGGCTGTTTTGAGAGAAAGAAAAATGAAGACACAGGGAGGAGTTCTAGCGAAGCAAGGTGTGAAGGTGGAGAGGGAAAATGGTCTCTGTCGGGTTGAGTAAAGGAGGCTTGAAGGATCAACAATGGTGAATGTGGGTGGTGTGCGGCCGTGAAGAAGAGAGAGAAAAGAGAGAGAGAGAGCTGCGTGAGGGGAGGAGCGGCGTGAATGAGAGAAAATGGGAGAAATGAAATGGAAAATGTGAATGAGCGACAGACGTGGGGGAGTGGGAAAAATGGAATAGTCAATGTAATAATTCCCTCAACGTGGCCGTGCAAAGCATAAATGGGGAGGAGAGAGGAAAGGTTGATTAGATGGAAATAGGAAGCTTCCTTGAGAAGCTTTGTGCGCTTCTCGAGGAAATAAAGTGTAAGGTTGTCACCTTAATTAAATTCATCTGACAGATAAATAATTAAGCTGCTAAAATTATTTTCTCAATGAAGTAAAATTACAATTGATGAAAATAATATTTTATTACTCATCAGACGATTTTATGATACAGTGATTTCATGTATCAGATAAAGTCTCGTGAAGCGTAAACCTCGTAAACTGTGTCCAGCCTCGGGTTTAGTAAGATCCCCCGTCAACGTTTCCACAGTCCAAAGTTTATCAGCCTTAGGAAAAAAAATATTTTATTTTCCAGGCTCAGCAAAATATACACGTAAAATGAAAAATATATTAAAATATTCATCGTTCACAGAAAAAAATCTAGAAAATTTCCTAAAATTCACAAATATTATAAAATAATTATTTATAATGAAGTAAAGAATTTTCAGGATGTTACAGGCTGTCTTAGGACAGCAAGTTGATAGGGTTCCTTATGCTATTTACTATGCATCAAGGACCCTAAATGATGCTCAACTAAATTATTCCACAACTGAGAAAGAAATTCTTGCTATTTTTTTTGCTTTAGAGAAATTTAGATCATATTTTATTGGTTCTAAAGTAATTATTTTTTCTGATCGTGCAACATTAAAGTACCTACTGGCAAAGAAGGAGGCGAAGCCAAGATTGCTCCGATGGATTTTGTTGCTCAAAGAGTTTGACTTGGAGATTAAAGATAAAAAAAAGGGAGTGGAAATTTGGTGGCAGACTATTTGAGCAGGTTGGTGACTGAAGAGGAGGACATACCTATTCAAGAGAACTTTTCGGATGAGCATTTAATGGCTATCACAACCACTATTTTGTGGTATGCTGATATTGCTAATTACTTGGCCACCAAAGACTTTCCGGAGGGCCTGAACAAAGCGCAACGAGATAAGCTGAGGAGTGATTGCAAGTATTACATTTGGGATGATCCTTACCTTTGGAAGCATTGTGCGGGTCAAGTGATTCGGAGATGTATTCCGGATTCAGAGACTAACTCCGTTCTCTCTTTTTGTCATACCTATGCTTGTGGAGGACATTTCGGCATGAAGTAGACAGCCAACAAAGTACTTGACAGTGGTTTTTACTGGCCTACCATATTTAAGGATGCTTATAATTTCTGTAAGTCATGTGACCGCTATCAAAGAACAGGTAATATTGGTCTGCGAAATCAAATGCCTCAAACTCCAATAATCTTTGTGAAAATCTTTGATGTTTGGGGCATTGACTTCATGGGACCATTTCCTCCTTCTTTCGGTTTCTCCTATATTCTTTTAGCTGTGGATTACGTTTCAAAATGGGTGGAAGCTAAAGCCACTAAATCTGACGATTCTAAGACTGTTGTGGATTTTGTGAAGTCCTATATTTTTTCTAGGTTTGGTGCTCCCAGAGCCATCATTAGTGACCAAGGAACCCATTTTTGCAATAGAATCTTTGCAGCCCTTTTGAAGAAATATGGTGTGGTCCACCAGACCTCTACTCCTTACCATCCTCAAATGAATGGCTAGACTGAGGTGTCCAATCGGGAGATCAAGTCTATCCTTGAAAAAACTGTGAATCCAACGCGCAAGGATTGGAGTACTAGACTTGCTAATGCTTTGTGGGCTTATCGGACTACATACAAGACCCCTATTGGCATGTCCCCATTCCGATTGGTCTATGGGAAGCCCTGTCATTTGCCAGCAAAGCTGGAACATCGATCTTACTGGGCTATCAAGCAAGTTAACTTGAACTTAGAAGGTGCTGGCAAGCAGAGGAAGCTCCAAATTCAGGAGTTGGAAGAATTGAGGAATAAGACCTTTAAGAGTGCCCTCATTTACAATGCCAAGACTAAGGCATTCCATAATCACATGATCTCCAAGAAAAGTTTCCACCAAGGCCAAAGAGTGTTGCTTTATCAATCCAGACTTAAATTATTTCCAGGTAAGCTACGTTCTAAATGGATTAGCCCATTTGTAGTAACTACTGTTTTTCCTTCTAGTGCAATGGAGATCATGAATGAGGCATCTGGAAAGACATTCAAGGTCAATGGGAACCATCTCAAGCCATACCATGAGCTTCCGGAGAATGCTGAAGTTGAGGACATGCCTCTTCTCCATCCATCTTATGCAGAACAATGAGGAGCATCACAATGTCTAGCTGAGGACAATAAACCAAGCGCTTATTGGGAGGCAACCCAATCAGATTTGCTTTCTTTTCCCTTTCTATTTTGCGTTGTTTAGTTTCTGAGTTTAGCCCATTTTCATGTGTTCCTTGCTTGATGATACTTGTATCTTTGCCGGTATTTATGTTTTGACTTGCTCAGTTTTGGTTTGTTAAGTGCATGCAGTCTTGAGGCACAGCTTGGAGTGATTCTTTATAAGACAGCAGCCTACACGGGGTTGGCCGTGTCATATGACACGGCCCGTGTCCTCATGACAGCACCCCAACTCCTGCAGAAAAGTACACGGGGTGGGCCGTGTCATATGACACAGCCCGTGTTTTCATAGGCAGCAGGTCTGTGGTGATTCTAGAGAGGTACATGGGGTGGGCCGTGTCATATGACACGACCCGTGTTGTCATGCGCAGCAGTTCACTTGATTTTCAGAGGAGTACACGGGTGTGGTCGTGTCATATGACACGGCCCGTGTACTCATGGTAGCATATCACTTAAACCCTGTTTAGGGTTTTCTTCCTTATTTTTCCCTAAATTCCCCTTCTTCCCCTATTCTCTGCGCAGCCACCACCCTTTTCCTCCTCCAAAATCTTCTTGACCCACCACCCTCTCCACCATTCTCCACCATCTTTCACCTTCAATTTCTCTTCCCTCTTTCTTTCTCCTTCCATTTTTCCACCATTGTCACCTCCCCATCTTCCACCACGCAGCTCCATAGCCACTCTCTCCACTATTTTTTCTTCCATTTTCTAGCTCCACCTTCTATCACCACCACAATCTTCCATTGTTCTTCCCCTTTCCCACCAATTTCTCCCTACATTTCTTCTCTTTCAATGCTTCTTTCTAGACCTCCATACCCTTTCCTTCACATTCCATTTTTTCTTCTTCTTCCTTTCTTCTGCTTCCTCAGTGATGTGTCCTAAAAAGCGCGTCAAGATCACAGCTGCTTCCTGTTCGCTCTATCCCCATCGTACCAGCTCTAGGCGTGCTTGGTCTCCATCACCCCCGCGTGAGCCCTCACCCCTTAGGTGCCAGTCAACCCTATAGACAGAAAAGTAGTGGTTCCTACTCGCTTTTTAGATGTAGATACCCTTAGGGCTATAGGGTTATATGATGAGGTGTTTGCTTTACTGAGTAGGATTGATTAGGTTGATCTTGCACTGTTAAAAAGGCCTACTATTGCTGAGTTAACTAAGGAGTTTATTTCTAATTTTAATCGTAAGGTTTATCCTCTATGTGATCAAGACACATGGCCTGGTGAGATCACCTTTAGGTTGCTCTGTAATTCTCATTCTGTTGATATTCATATGTTTAGAGCTGTTTTTGGTTTTCCTGAGGGGCAAAATATGTTACCCCGTGATTTTAACCCTGATCGTGTGTGGTCTGTTCTCACTGTGTCTGGGTCTGGTGACTATGACCCTAAGATGTCTAAGGCTTCTAGGCTTAGGTCCCCTGCCCATCGCTATATTCAGAAACGGTTGGCTAATACTATTTGTGGTAGGGGGAAAGTCAAGGCACAATTAGCCGTTTTGAATTATTTTTCTTGCACTGCATGCTTGTGGGAGAACCTGTTAATGGGGGGTATTGGCTCTGTAATCAGTTTCACTATGTAGGGACCACTCTAGCTGGCTGCATAGTGATGGGGGGTATGTGACTGCCATTATTGATCATTTTGATTATTTGGATATACTGGAGGAGGCACCGGTCCCGGGTCCTAATGCTATTGATGGGGCCATTTTGGTATCTATAAAGCTTTGCACTCGTCTAAATGGTGCTCTTATCTTGCTTGGAGCTGATGGCACTACCTTGCCTGAGGCTGATCCGGCCCCTGAGCCGCATGAGGATATTGCAGTTTCCCCACCTCCAGAGTTTGCTAATGACGGGGGCCCTTCCACTCAGCCTAGCGCAGCTTCCTATGATGCTATTTTTGCTTGTATTGACTGCCTGGAGCTGGACCATGCTGCTCGCTTCCAACACTTAGAGGACCACTTTCAGGCTTTGGAGGTTGGTCGCGATTAGAGGATGGATGCCATTGATGGCAAGCTTGATCTTTTGCTTTAGCATTTTTCTTATCCCCCTCCCCCATCCTGATGTATTTGCATTTTCTTTTGCGACATTGTACTTGATTTTACCTGTATTAGTGGACATTGTATTGGTTCCATTTTGAATTTAACTGTGCTTCGTAATCCAGTAATCATTTTTTTTGCATATACTTTGCTGCTTTATTTGAGTTCCTTTTATCTATTGTGTATGCTTTGACATTGAGGGCACTGTCTATTTTAAGTGTGGGGGGGATGTCCCCGTCTGAATTTAACCTT
Source organism: Ormosia semicastrata (assembly GCA_029884595.1). Lineage (NCBI taxonomy): Eukaryota > Viridiplantae > Streptophyta > Magnoliopsida > Fabales > Fabaceae > Ormosia > Ormosia semicastrata. Next base: position 49,931,243 of record JAQQTO010000063.1, read on the forward strand.
AATTGCACATTCTGATCTTAATTGCATACCTGGTGCATATCTTTCTAACTAGTTTTTAGAGTATGTTGAGTAATTAGCAAGGGATTGATTTTTATTGACATGTTTTTAAGCCTAAAGGAGATGACTTTCTTGCTTCTAAACTTGCACTGAGAGGTTTTGAAAATTAAAAGGGTTTTGAGAATATGATAAAATTGGGACCTAGTGAGTTTTTGGGCCTTGATGTGAATGACTAATTTTAAGTCATTTTTGTTCTTTGTTGTGTGATTCCACTTATGATTATATACTTTTTAGAACTTGATTTGACTCTCTTTTAACCTGCAAATGATTGCTGCACATTTTTGAGATGATAAAGACATTTCTTTCTTTCAGTCACTGGCCAAATAACTATCCTTGTATTTTGATCCATTGTTTCACCCCTTTGGGCCTGAATGATATCCTTTCTTTTTATTATAGCTCAATACAAGCCTAATAGTGAAAAACCATTGCTACCCTACCCTAGGGAGTAGAAGAGCTTCATAATTATGTTAGGAATTGTGTTTGAATAAGTGTGCGGGTGGTTACACTGTTTTGCCTATGTTTTTTTTATTAAAAAAAAGAGAAAGAAAGAAAAAAGAGCTCTTAAAAGAGAAAAGAAAGAAATAAAAAAGAGAATGAAAAGTTGGTTGTTGAATAGAGAAAGTCAAGCAAAAGATGAAGATGGATTGAAAAGTGCTGGGGTAATTGTGCAAAAGCATTTGATTTTTATATTCCCCTTTGCTCTTCTATTTCCGATGGTCTAACTTTATTTATCCTTGATATATCCTACCTTGACATTGACCTCATTACAACCTGATTAAAGACCTTTTGATCTTTGTGTGCATGTGATTTAGGTGCTGAAGAAGTAGAGGCTTGTCAAGCCTATGATAGGGCACGTTTTCATGAGTTGGTTGAGAGTAAATACAAGTCCAAAATACTTGAGTGAAAGAGAGTATATCAGTGAGGATTTATCATGTTGATTTAACCCTGATATTAGATTGACCTGACTTGCTGATTTGGACTATTGAGAGAGGAAATTCTCGATTGCTTAGATTCCTTGAAAGGACTGATGTGTGTAGATCTTTGCTCATTGTTCAGTATTTTTATTACTTTTTAGGAAGCATGTGCTTGATTTTATGTTTTTGCCCAGGAGTGCAAAAGGTTAAGTGTAGGGGTATTTGATCTGTTAATAATTTTAGCTCTTAAATGTCTTTTGTTTGATCTAATTGGACTCCATATGTGCTCAATTGTTGACATTTAGCTAAGTTTCTGATTTAGAGTTATCTTTGGATGTTTATTGTGAAACTATGCTTAAATATGGTTATAAACACTCATAAATGTATTGTGATTTTCAGGAGATCTATGAGTGATGGAGTCCATTGGCATTGAACCATTGAGAAGAGAGTTAAAGACTCAAGGAAATCAGTATCAACCCCTAGAAGCAAAGGAAGAAGGGTATTCATGAAGAATCAAGGTTGGATTTGAAGAAAGTAATCAACACGGCTCGTGTCAAATGACACGGGGTAGGCCGTGTACTCTTCTGACTATGAAAATTGGAATTTTTGGACTAACACGGCCGGTGTCAAATGACACGGGGTAGGCCGTGTACTTCTTTGACTTCACGAGAAAAAAATCAATTTTCAGCCCTGACCGAGAACACGGCCCGTGTCAAATGACATGGGGTGGGCCGTGTTCTTCTCTGACTTTGGAATTAACTGGAGTTCTGTCACCAGAATCAGACACGGGTTGGCCCGTGTCATCGGCTCAGAAGTTTAATTTCGTGTTTTAATGCTAAATTAGGTATCAAAACCTATAAATAGGGTTGCTTAGAGTCCCTAAGGAGATCTGAACAGAACGAGCCGTCAAGGGAACTGAGAGAAACACGAAGACCAAGAAAGAGAGGGATTCGATTGAGGATTGGAGACTCGGATTCGAGCGATCAAAGATCAATCATTCTCAAGCCTTGGAAACTAGTTTAATCTTTAGTTTTTTTCTTCTTCTTTTGTTCTGAACAATGTCTTTCTTTAATTCTTCTTCTATTTTTAATTTTGCCATGTGTGGCTAAACTTCTTCATTGGTTAAGGGAAGATGAAACTCTAGTTTTGATTATGTGAATCTTGCATATTTCTTTATATCAATACAATTATGTTTTTATTCATATGTTTCTGTTCTTAAATTAATATAAAGGTTTTTATATTCTTTGCCAAATTTCGAGAGTGGTAAAACTAGGATTGCTATGCGCGGTTGCGGTAATAAAACTAGTGAAATATATGATCTAAGTAATTTAATCCCGTTGTGTGATTAGATCTTAGTGTAATTAGTTTTCTAATTCTTAATGGAATCATTAGGTAGGTGTAAGAGCGGTTTCTTTACAAATAACTAATGGTTAGGGTTTGATTTGAGCGGTTACTGAATTAAGCGAAACTTAAGGAAAACAAGGGATTTATCTCACAATCACATAAAAACATAATTAACCATGCTGGTATAAAGAGTATGTAAGTTAGCATAATCATATAAATCTAGTGGTGGATTCCATCTTTTAACCAATTTCTTTAACTTGATAATTCAATTTGTGTTTACTGTTTTGGTTTAAATTTAGTTTCTTTTGTTAGTCTTAATTAACAAAACCCCCCTTTTTACTTTTTACTATTTATTACTCATCAAAGTTTAATTTAGGAATTGGATTGATAGTGTCAATTGAATTGGTTCTCTGTGGATCGACCCTTACTTATTACAACTGGTTGCAAGGTTTTTATATTTTTGGTGGAACTTGGCAACTGTTTTTGATATAATTCTTAATCATATTCCACACCACACCACCCGCACTAAGGTGTGATTTAACTCTTAGACAACATGGCCTTAACAATAGTTCAACCACCATTGTACCGTTCCCAATGGTATTAAAGCAACTATCCATACAATTGTTTAATACCATTTTCATCGGTGATATTATATAGTTGTCCATACGACTACATAGTACCACTATTATCTGGGTTTCCTCTGATAACCAGTCTTATCTAACTCGCTCGTCTATCTGACGTTTCTGATTATAAAGGCGAAACACATCTGACTAAATCGTCCATCTAATGTTTCTTGGTCCAGTACTTCGGTTCCATAATTACAATGTCAATGCATGCTTCAATCATGCTCGTCTTTCTCAATCATGCCACAATGCATATGGATTCAATGCGTATATATATATATATATATATGTATGTATATGTACATACATAGGTTCACAATAATAACATAACTTATCCAAATTCTCAAGCCACAACAAATCAATATTAAGACCTCAAAGGTGAACACATACTTTTCAAAGTTACTACGAAAGTTATGCTTTAATTCCATTATGTTCTTGTATTTAATTTCTTAGAATATTTACTTTAAGTTCCTCACAACCCTCCTCACACTCATGTTCTTTCTTTATCCAAACCTCGCTCTAAGTTTATGATAAGGTCGTGTTCTTTATCCTTTTCACATTATGAGTTCCTAATTAAGTGTATATTCATTTATTTAATTAAGTTCTAGCTCGTCAAAGGTCTCATAATGAGTGCCCAATGAGACTGTGAGCCTCCAAGGAACTAGAAAAGCCAACTATTCTTTATTACCCAGGGTACACGACCGTGCCAAAATATACGGCCTAGAGTACACGATCATGCCAAATTACACGGCCTGGAGTACACGGCCGTGCCAAATTACACGGCCTAGGCCGTGTACTCCTCTGGAAAATGCTCCTCTTTACGTTGCACGATTACACGACCGTGTAATATTGCACGGCCTAGGCTGTGTATGCCTCTGGCCTGGGGATCTAACACCAAAAACTTGCAAAAATGGTCCCCCAAGCCTCCAAATCGAATGGGTATGAATCCCTTACTTCCCAAACACATACTCAAGCATTTATATGCTTTCATATCCATCAAAATTCACAATATTAAGCATAGAAATCATACAACACATTCAAATCATACATTATTAAAAATCACAAGCAAAGTGAACAACCCATAAAATGGATTCTCCACCATTAACACTAAAAACTTTCCCTCACCACCAAGATTGGGTGAAGAGGATTATCTTCTTCTTGCCTCAAGAGAAGACAAGAGAATAAACTCCTTGATGCCTCTTGAAATTCATCCAACACCTCTAAGAAAATCCCTCAAAAGCTTCAAGCTTGAGCTTCAATGGTGGAAGAAGATGAAGATGGATTTAGGAGATGACCACCAAGGAGAAAAGCCTTAGGATGAGGAAAGGAATCAAGATCCTAGATTGGCTTGAACAAAAGAGCTTGAGTGGCCTCCCATAGTGGCTTGGCCGTGTGGGAGAAGAGAGGAAGAAAGGAGAGTGTGCGTGAGTGAGAGATGAGAGAACGTGAGAGATGAGAGAGAAAAGTGAAATAGGATTTTGAAATGGAAAATGGGAAATGAAAGATGATGATTTTTGCCATATTTCTCCCCTTTCTAGCCATGCAACCCATTTGAAAGGAGAGAGTGTGTGATGGTTGAGTAGGAAGCTTCCTTGAAGCTTCCTTGAGAAGTTTCGCTCGCTTCTTGATAAAGTGAAGGGTGATGATGTCACTTAGATGCTATCATAAAAGTGATCAGATAGGAATAATTTGCTAGAGTCATTATTCAATGGACAAATGTTAAAGTTAGCAGAAATAATATTTTATTATTTCACAGATAATAAAATATACTGTGATTTTATTTATCAGATAAAATCTTGAAAAACAAAAACCTCGTAAATTATGTCTAGCCTCAGGTATAGTAAGATCTCCCGTCGATGTCTCTACAGTTCAAAGTTTTTCAGCCTCAGGGAAAATATTTCATTTTCCCGGCCTCATTCAGTGCGCACGTAAATTAAGAAAAAATATTAAAATAATCAAATAATTCCTAAAATTCCAAAAAATCATAAATATTATGAAGTGATTATTTATAATGAAATGAATAATTTTCGGGATGTTACAACTCTCCCCTTCTAAAAGGAATTTTGTCCTCGAAATTTATCATATCTTAGAACAAACACGACTATGTTTCTTTCATTTTGTCTTCTAGTTCTCATGCTGCATCTCCAGCTGCATCAATCCAAATCATCGATACTAAGGTTACTTCCTTCCATTGAGTATCTTATATTTACGGGCAAAAGCATGTTGACGGCGTAGGCAAATCAATAAAAGATCCTACGCCCTTCGAGTCTTCGGCCATTCCAACAGCCAACTCCCCAAACAACTGTACATTGCTGAATGGCTCTATCGAACTTATTCTCCTTGCCCACCGTAGTAGACAAACTAAGCTTATTTTCTTCTTAAGGTATCCGCTATGGCATTTGCCTCTTCCGGGATTATACTAAAATGGAAAATCAAAATCTTTTGGAACTTCTAATCATCGTCTCTGCCTTATATTCAACTCATTCCGATCAGACAAAATACTTCTGACTCTTGAGATTACTATAGACATTGGAAATTCCTCCTTGTAGAAAATGCCTCCAGATTTTCATAGCAACTACAAAGGCTAACTCCGAGTTAGTGTAAGGTAATCCTTCTTATGTGCTCTCGATTGTCTCAAAGCATACATTACTATTCCTTTTATTCCGATCAAACACACATTCCAAACTTCCAATGCGAAGCATCACTAGGCATCCCAAAAGGTTTCGTAGGGATTGGGCAGAATCATCGTCGGTAAGGTAGTCGAGTGCCTTTCCAATCCTAAATTTTTTTTCCTTATATGCATTAATCCTACAAACATGACTCTCTCGTACGAGTTAGATGAGAAGTCTCACCATTTTGGAGAGTTTTGCGATGAGTCTCCCGTGTTAACTAGCTAATCCTATAAAGTTACAAATCTTCATTACGGTCGTCGGTCGTTCTCATTGAAGAACCGCTTCAACTTTTGATGGATCCATAGCAACTCCTTCCTTTGAGATCATGTGACCCGAAGGTTGAATTGCCTCTAACCAAAATTTGTACTTAGCTAACTTCACACATAACTTCTTCTTCTTCTTTAGGATCTGAAGAATCACAACGAGAGGTTCGGTACGTTCCTCTGTCCGTTAAGAATAGATCAGAATGTCACCAACAAGGACAACGACAAATCTATTTTCAACAAGGAAGAGAAATTCTATTCAGGTAATCGATGAATATTACCAAAGTGTTCGTTACACGAAACGACACTACGAAATACTCGTAGTGCCCATAACGCGTTAGAAAAAGTTGTTCTAGAAATATCTCCTACTTTCGAGTGATCTTGATGATAACCAGGACGCAAACTGATCATGGAGATAACAGGGGCTTCTTTTGGCTGATTCATTAAATCATCGATCCTTGATCTCAACAGAAAATATCTCATAGGGTATGTTCTTTCCTAATTGTACTGCATTCAGCACTGATTTATCTGATGAAGAATTTGACATGGTTCAACAAAATTTTAGAATGAGCTTCATGAATTCAAATCCAGAAATCTCTGTCTCAAGAAATACTAAAGTTTGATTGGAATAATTTAACAGGATAATGTTGGAAAATAACCAATCCATTTCCAATATTACATTTAATTTGTGAAAGAAGTAAACAAATCAAATTAACAGGAAAGATTCCATCTTTAATAGGTCATAGGATAATTTAAACAACTTGGCTACTTGATGTGTGAAATTCGCAAGTGTATAGTTTTGTCGTCAAGTAATAAAAAGATCGAATCCACAGGGACTATGTCTATGAATACCAATTTATTAATTAATTAAATTAAATTAAACAAAAAGGGAATATGATTGTTGATTAAGAAAAACGTAATAACAAACCAATAAAATAAAAATCAAAGAGCAGAATTTAGAACAAAGATAGCAAGTTATCAAGATTGGTATTCAGATTCAAGAAAGCTTCCAAGATTGGGATACCACAATGATACAAGATAAATCCTAATTGACAATCCTTTTATTAAATTTGAAATTCAATTGAAGATGAATTACCCTAAATTAGTTAATGTTCTTTCTCAAAATACAAGATCCGTATCCAATTAAACCAATTTCTACTCTCGTGGTAATTGAATTTAAATTGAACCCATTACGCTTTGTGGTAATTCATTGAATCCTCGAAAGGCTAAAACTACTCTCGTGATTTAGACCTTAAGTTCAATTCTTATAGTTCCAACACTTAGGTTCACCTCTCAGTACGTCCCTAAATGCCTATGAGATGCAAATTAGTGGCCAGTATATTCACATAAATAAAAGCAATAAGGATTGAATCAAAGAACATTCAAGATTAATAAAAGGAAAAACAATGTCAATTAATCATTATCAATGTATCAAAAGACATTGCCCAATCCTAGAAACAAAAGAAACTACTCAGACATAGAGAAGAAGAGACAAGAAATCAAACTTAAAAACATCCCAAGCCCGTAACAATGGAAGAAGAAGGGAGAAAGATGAAGATCAAGAGCCAAAGCCTCCAATGTGCCTCCTCCAAAACCAAATTAGAACCCTCTAATTGTATTCAGAACATCTATTTATAATCCTAGGGTTTTAATTGGCTAAAAAGGCCCCAAAAGAAATAAAAATAAAAACTTAAAAACTGCTGCATACTGCGATCCACGGCCGTGGATCATTCCACGAGCTGGCCGTGGATCTTGCTGTCAGAATTCCATGGCCATGGATCATTCCATGGCCAGGCCGTGGATCATTCCACGGCCAGGCCGTGGAACTCCCTGGAATCTCTCTTTTCCTTCTTTAAGTTACCCTTCGATCCATGGCCGTGGTTTGATCCATGGGCAGGCCATGGATCCCTCTAAATGACCTTTTTGCACCTTTATTGCTATCCATTAAGCTCCAACTTCAAACATGTGAGCATTCCATTCAATCCAAGGCCAATTCAACATTAATCCTGCACAAGAACACCAAAAACACTGCAGTTATCTGAACTAAGGGGAAAACAAACTAAAAAGGGAAGCTAAAATGTCTAAAAAGCTCAAGAATGCATGCAAAACAAGAACAAAACACGAAGTTGTTTCACGCACATCAAATCCCCCCAAGCTTAAGACTTTGCTTGTCCCCAAGAAATAACTAATGTCAAACCAAGAAGTGGGATCAAGAGACAATAATGAATAAGAAACCCGAGAAAACAATATCCAAGCAATATGCTAAGGCAAACAAAGAATCTGAGAAGTAATCAAAATCAAGTCCAATTAGGGGCTAAGTTCTCAAAAATCATGCATCCTCATTGATTGAATTAAGTTCACTCCACTAACCACACTCAAAGTGTTTAAGGATGAAAACCATACGCTCAAAATCCTTCAAAGAAAATGCACTTCCATATGCTTGATAAGAAACCAGATTTTCACTAATAATCAGCATGCATGCAAGAATCAAAAGGTCTTTCAAGAGTTGTAATTGGGCCATGGGAATGATGTTAGGTAAAGTAGAGAAAGGAAGGTTTGCACAAAAGGGCTCATCAAGATTTTCAATAAATACAAGTAATCCAATAGAACATAAATGGAGCAAAGACAATTTTTCAATCTAAAACATAACTCCACATTTCAAAGAATTTTCTTCCTTTCTTTTCCTTCTTCTCTTTTTTTTTTCAAGCTTCAATCTTATGATTTTCTTTTATTTGATCCTTTTTTTTATTTGAGAAAAAGAAGGGTCAAAAACATATAATTCCCAACACATCTTTACATAACTTTTAAATCCAAATTACTCCATTTAATATTCTAAATGATTACCAACAATGTATCATCATAGGCATCAAGAAAAACAATTATGCAATAGGCTCAAAATGGGCAACTAGAGGATGAAAGTGTAACAATCTCAGAAGGTCAGAAAAATACCTAAGATGCCTTAATCACATTCAAGCATGCAACCAAAATTTTCGCCTTAAAATGGTTTCAAATCAAGTTCTAGAGCGCATGATCAATGAGGAATATCACTCAACACAAAGAATGGGAACAAAAATCATATAATGCATAAGTCTCATATAAGCTCAAAACTCACATTTAGAGGTTTAAAAATTCAATGAGAAGCACAAATTCAGAGAACATTATGCTAATTATCAACTATCAAAAGATCACCTCTACTATTAATTAAAACAATGCTTGTTGCCTACCATAAGAATCAACAAATTGGGTTCCAAATCAATACCATCTCAAAAATCCCCAAAAGAGAGGGGCACAAGTTCAACCAAAAAGCCGAGAGATATGATGGTATGAAAATGCAACATGAAAATGCAATGCAAAACAAGACATGAAAATGCATGAAACTAATGAAAATGAAAATATGAAAATATAAAAATACCCCCAAGCTTAGAACTTACATTGTCCCCAATGTAAAAATCTAAAACAAGAGAAGGGATAATAGAAAAGAACTCACTGTGGTGGTGGAAAAACTTCTGGTGTTCAATCCATGGCCATGGAATTTTTCATGGGCTGGGTGTGGAACCTTCCGACTTCACTCTTCTTCTAATTTGAGCTTCAAAAAGGGTCAAACCTAGACAAGATCGATGAAACAAAGATCAAACCAACAATCTAACACACAAAATCAAAAGAAAAGAAAAAAAGGAATAAAAAGGAAAAACAAGAAAACTTGAGTTGCCTCCCAAGAAGTACTTGTTTAAAGTCATTAACTCGACTTTGGTCTGGTTTTTGTGCTCAGGTGATGTCAATGGAGTAGTGCTCAGTCCCCACTCCTTCAAAGTGTTTCACTCTTTGGCTATTTATCATGAAAGGCTTATGACCTTCTTTCTTCACCTCAAGCACACCGTAGGATAAAACTCGAACAATCTCATATGGTCCTGACCATTTCGACCATAACTTATTAGGACAGAAACATAGAAGCGAGTTATGGACAAGGACTTTATCCCCGAGTTTAAATTCACGCTTCTTAGTACACTTGTCATTTTGATTCTTAGGTCTTTTCTTGCAGGGCTTGGACTTCTCAAATTTTGTAGTACCCTTGGGCAAGGTCTTTTCTAGCATAGCATCAGTCACTGATTCCTGCACACCTGAAAGCACAACACTATCCATAACATTAGTAGCATCTATGCGATTACATGAATTTAAGAAATTAGAATTTTTTTCAAAATTAAAAACATCAAAAACTACTTCCTCATCATTCAATCGCAAAGTCAATTTTCTTTCATGGACATCAATGATCGCCCTTCCAGTGGCAAGGAATGGACGCCCAAGTATGATCAGCATTGTAGCATCAACTTCCATGTCAAGCACAACAAAATCCACCGGCATGTAAAACTTACCAACCTTAATGGGAACATCCTCCAAGATTCCTATGGGGTATTTGATAGACCGATCCGCCAATTAAAGTGAGATTATTGTTGGTTTTAGCTCACCCACCTCTAACTTCTTACACACAGAAAGGGGCATAAGACTAACACTAGCCCGCAAATTACACAGAGCTTTATCAAAGTTAGTGTTGCCAATCAAACAGGGAATAGAGAAGCTACCTGGATCCTTTAACTTAGGAGGCAATTTATTTTGAATTAAGGCACTACACTCCTCAGTTAAAGCTACTGTCTCATAGTCTTCTAGCTTCCTCTTATTAGACAAGATGTCCTTAAGAAACTTAGCATAGGTAGGCATTTGTTTTAACGCCTCAGTGAAGGGTACATTTATGTTCAATTTCTTAAGAACCTCTAAGAACTTCCCAAACTGCTTATCTAACTTCGCCTTAGCCAATCTTTGAGGAAAGGGAACTGGGGGTTTGTAAGGTTCAGGGGGTACATACTTAGACACCTTCTCAGTGGTTTCCTCCTCTTCTAAGGGTTGTGTCTTAGTCTCTTTTTTCTCATTCCCCTCATCTCTATTACTCTCCCCATTACCCTTAGGATCCTCTAACTTATTTCCACTCCTCAAACTCACAGCCTTACAATGTTCATTGCCTGGGTTGACTTCAGATTGACCAGGAAACTTACCTTGCTACCTAAGAGAAGCACTTGCTTGTTGGGCAATATGGGTTTCCAACATCTTATTATGAATGGCTAAATTGTCAACCTTAGCTGACAACTCTTTAATTGTCTCAATCACAACTTGCCCATGGTGCCTAAACTCCTCATTCTGCTTAGACTGGCTCTTAACAAAATTCTCAAGAAGAGACTCAAGTCTAGATTTCTGTACCTGTGGGACTCCTGAAGAGGGTTTAGCATTACCTTGCCCAGCTTGGTACTGACTATTTCGGTAAGAGAAGTTAGGATGTGACCTCCAACCAGGGTTGTAAGTTTGAGAATACGGATCATTCCTCCCCTTTTGGTTAAAGTCATGGAAATTGTGGCATGATTCCACTTGCTCCACCGGTGCACCATGCGAGGATCCATTTCCAACTTGGCATTTGGCACCTATATGTCCCTGTGCTCCACAAATCTCACAAAAATTGTTAGAGGCACCTATGGCATTAATATGAGCTTTCTCAAGCATGTCAAAACGTTTATTCAAAGAATCAAACTTTAACATAATTAAATCAACACCATCTACCTCAAACTTACCTCCCGAGAGCTTTCTCGGATTATGGCCTCTTTTATTAGCCCATTGGTGATGATTTGAAGCTACACTCTCAATTATCCTATAAGCTTTTATGAGCCTTCTATTTATTAAAGCTCCACCAGCTGCGGAGTCAAGAGACACCTTCAAAGAATATTCTAAACCATTGTAGAAGGTGTGGACAATCAACCACTTCTCTAACCCGTGGTGTGGCCAGGCTTCCAGCAAAGCCTTATATCTATTCCAAGCTTCTGACAATGACTCGCCATCTTTCTGATCAAAGCTTGTGATTTGGGTCCTTAGATGAGCAGTCTTGGAAGGTGGAAAGAATTTATCCAAGAACGCTTGCTCCAATTAGTCCCAAGTAGTTATCATCTCAACCAAAACGGACTTCAACCAAGCTCTAGCTCGATCTCTCAAAGATAATGGAAATAGGCGGAGACGAATAGCATCAACAGAGGCGCCTTCGATCTTGAGGGTCTCACAGAACTCCAAGAACATATCCACATGATAATTAGGATCCTCTGACAGCAATCCTCCAAACTGGTTCTGCCTTATCATAGATAGTAAGGCAGGAGGTATGGTGAAGTGCCTAGCTTCGATGTCTGGCCGAGCATTTCCAGATCGCAAACCCCGAGCATTAAGGGCTGCATACTCTTTTAAAGGTTTATTATCCTCAGCTGCTGCCATGACAAGTGGTGGTTTAGATATTTCTCTTACTCTTTACCTTTGTTGTCTTCTCCTTCTACGTAAAGTTCTTTTAATTTCAGGATCTACTTCAATAAGAGTCCCAGAACGTCTAGTACTTTGCATAAATAAGAGAAATTACCTGCAGAGAGTCAAAGAGAAATCAAGAACGTAAGAACCAAATAAAAGAAAAAGGTTTAAAATAATTAAATTAAAAATTAAACTGATATTCAAGAAAAACACAGTCCCTGGCAACGGCGCCAAAAACTTGGTGCGTGAAATCCGCAAGTGTACGGTTTCGTCGTCAAGTAATAAAAAGATCGAATTCACAGGGACTGTGTCTATGAATACCAATTTATTAATTAATTAAATTAAATTAAACAAAAAGAGAATATGATTGTTGATTAAGAAGAACGTAATAACAAACCAATAAAATAAAAATCAAAGTGCAGAATTTAGAACAAAGATAGCAAGTTATCAAGATTGGTATTCAGATTCAAGAAAGCTTCCAAGATTGAGATACCACAATGATACAAGATAAATCCTAATTGACAACCCTTTTATTAAATCTGAAATTCAATTGAAGGTGAATTACCCTAAATTGGTTAATGTTCTTTCTCAAGATACAAGATCCGTGCCCAATTAAACCAATTCCTACTCTCGTAGTAATTGAATTTAAATTGAACCAATTACACTTTGTGGTAATTCATTGAATCCTCGAAAGGCTAAAACTACTCTCGTGATTTAGACCTTAAGTTCAATTCTTATAGTTCCAACACTTAGGTTCACCTCTCAGTACGTCCCTAAATGCCTATGAGATGCAAATAAGTGGCCAGCAAATTCACATGAATAAAAGCAATAAGGATTGAATCAAAGAACATTCAAGATTAATAAAAGGGGAAACAACATCAATTAATCATTATCAATGTATCAAAAGGCATTGCCCAATCCTAGAAACAAAAGAAACTACTCAAACATAGAGAAGAAGAGACAAGAAATCAAACTTAAAAACATCCAAACCCGTAACAATGGAAGAAGAAAGGAGAAAGATGAAGATCAAGAGCCAAAGCCTCCAATGTGCCTCCTCCAAAACCAAATTAGAACCCTTTAATTGTATTCAGAACATCTATTTATAATCCTAGGGTTTTAATTGGCTAAAAAGGCCCCAAAAGAAATAAAAATAAAAACTTAAAAACTGCTGCGCACTGCGATCCACGGCCATGGATCATTCCACGGGCTGGTTGTGGATCTTGTTGTCAGAATTCCATGGCCATGGATCATTCCACGGCCAGGCCGTGGAACTCCCTGGAATCTCTCTTTTCCTTCTTTAAGTTGCCCCTCGATCCATGGCCGTGGTTTGATCCACAGGCAGGCCGTGGATCCCTCTGGAATGACCTTTTTGCACCTTTATTGCTATCCATTAAGCTCCAACTTCAAACATGTGAGCATTCCATTCAATCCAAGGCCAATTCAACATTAATCCTGTACAAGAACACCAAAAACACCGCAATTATCCAAACCAAGGGAAAAACAAACCAAAAAGGGGAGCTAAAATGCCTAAAAAGCTCAAGAATGCATGCAAAACAAGAACAAAACATGATGTTGTTTCACACACATCACTACCATCAACAAGTTCTTAGTAGCAGAAGTAGAAATAACTTAGTCAAAAGGTGATGAAGATACAAATGACCCTAATGGATTCATACAGTCATATGCCATAAAGAAATGGGTTACCCCCAGAATTATACAGTAAAATCATAAAGTCATCTATTGCAGTACAAGCTTCCTCATTTAGGCCTTCAGTCTGAGAGACCTTCGCTCCACTTGATGAATTAACTCCCTCTTCTTCGTGAGATTTTGAAGTACATACATCTCCAACGGAAGGTTTCATCCTATGCAAGGTATAATTCCTAGCCACATGTCCTAGCTTTCCACACTTAAAACAAATTATTCCTTCAATCGTACAGTGCCTTGTTAAGTGGCCTTTTCTGCACTTCTTACATTTTGGTGAAGATACCACGGTCGGATTGGATTTACTACCATTCGCACCTCCTTCATGCATTTGTTGTCGCTGCTGCTCCTTCGGTCGTCGTGTATATGGTTTCTGCTTAAACTGATTAACCTTCCTATTATTCCTCCTTTGGAACTTAGGTAATCTAGAGTTTCCCCAAAATTGACTTTCTTCCATCAAATTCCAAACCTCAATTTCTAATTCCTGCTGCTGTGCGGCCCTCTGATCCTGGTGCGTTGTTACATCACCCATCCTTTGCATTACTCCAGCTGTCGCAGTCATATCATCATTGTCACTCCCTGCATTCACATGCTTATGCCTACTCCGAGTCATTACCTTCCTTCAAGGACAAACAAATCAAAACATATGGAAAATCAAAAGCAATCAATCCAAACATTATTGTCTCCTTTCGGAAACCAAACGCAAGGAGTCACACAACACAACAAGACAAACCTAACCACCAAAACCCAAAGGACTTTAACTTGAGCTCCTTCATTCTGCCTTCTACGATGCGATCTTCTGTAAGTCTTTATCTCCTAAGCAGCTCCTCGAACCAAACTTACGCCAGGTATTCTTTTCCCAAGAAAATTGATTCTCCAAAACCTCTTAGACGCCTCAGTCCACAAACCTTGCCAGTCTTATTTAACTACCCTTTTTTCTAGTCTATTGGCTCAAACAATTCTAGAGGTAACACAACAAGGTTATAAATGCAAATAAATCCTAAGTAAGTTCAGTCATACCAGCTGAGCTTCTTTCTAAAAGAACTTCTATTACCTTAATACACCTAGGTGAAGTCATAGTTTCCCGTAAACACAGAACATTACACATTGAGTGGGCCAATACTCAATATCATGTAACTGTGCAATAGTAGCTACCAATATTCAACCTATGGCAAGTCATGCCTTCCTTTCCCAAACATCTCAATCAAGAGACAAGGAAGTGCACAACATACAGAGAAACTTCTAACATGTCTAAGTATAGTCAGTCCATACTCCGGCTCAACAGGATGAACTGAGCTTTGATACCACCTAATGTAACACCCCTAAATTTAATAACCATAGCACAATTGTCATTATACCACAGTCACTAAATTTTGGCGTGCTACATCTAAAATAACAATTTTCCCCAAATTTAATCATAACGTGTATATAAAGAAATTATGAGTCACGAATGAAATATGTTTATTGCATAGCTCCCAAAAGACAATCACTGAGTGAAAAACATTAAATATATATATATATATATATATATATATATATATATATATATATATATAATGATTACAAGGTATTATTAACATGAAAACGTAACACTTATATACCCAAATAACAAAAGATATGTACCAAAACGCTAAAGGGTAAGTAGTAACCCCGAGATAGGTACTATCTATGAACAGAGCCACTACCCCTATATACAATGAAACGTTCGGTGTCTCGTTCGACTCGCTAGGCATCAATGCCCCCATGAAGCTGCATTCGCACGTTGCCAAGGACATCCCATCTCAACGCCATCACAAGAATTAGAAAGTCAACTCAACCATAAACAGCCAATTCAACCGTGTCCCCTCCACAGCCTTTATCGAACACAAAATAAAGCGGGATAATACAACGAATAGGTGAGATATCCTACATCATTATTAACATGGCAGCAAAGGAACATAACAGGAATGACATAGTCATTCCATACATATAGATATTACAAATATATTCAAGTTAACGATTGCATAGATATCATCAGGAAGCATATTCCACAATATTATAAATATCAATAGCAATATAACAGCAAGTATCCACTATAGATATATAACAAATATTCATGTCTACACAATATATATGTTGACAATGCCATGACAATATGTGAACTGACCATGCATATGCACAATGCGTATGCTGACTATGCTCATGTACAATGTACTCATTTCCTACTCCATGGAGCTAGACACAAAACATTCGGAGAGAATGATCAGGGGGACATGCCAGTATCTCGTCAACCGTAAAATCAAGTGCTTTCTAAAAAATAATCAATCATTTTGCGCAATAAGGCTTTATACAGCGACATTCCCACAAGATCACAATATAGGACAGTGTCTCACGTCAGGATCGTCGGTGCGTTTGCATCAGTTTGTCCCACGGCCCAGAGGGGCTGCCAATTGTCCGCTATGAGACGCCTACTCCCCGACGCTCCCACGGTCAACTACAGGACCTACACTAGTCTATTCGCATCCACACTAAGGTGTGATTCAACTCCTAGACAACATGGCCTTAATAATAGTTCAACCACCGTTGTACCGTTCCCAATGGTATTAAAGCAACTGTCTATACAATTATTCAATACCATTTTCATCGGTGATATTATATAGCCGTCCATATGACTACATAGTACTACTGTTATTTGGGTTTCCTCTGATAACCAGTCTCATCTGACTCGCTCATCTATCTGATGTTTCTGATTATAAAGGCAAACCTCATCTGACTAAATCGTCCATCTAATATTTCTTGGTCCGATACTTCGGTTCCATAATTACAATGTCAATGCATGCTTCAATCATGTTCGTCTTTCTCAATCATGCCACAATGCATGTGGATTCAATGTGTATATATATATATGTACATATATAGGTTCACAATGATAACATAACTTATCCAAATTTTCAAGCCACAATAAATCAATATTAAGACCTCAAAAGTGAACACATACTATTCAAAGTTACTACGAAAGTTACGCTCTAATTCCATTATGTTCTTGCATTTACTTTCTTAGAATATTTACTTTAAGTTCCTCACAACCCTCCTCACACTCATGTTCTTTTTTATCCAAACCTTGCTATAAGTTTTATGATAAGGTCATGTTCTTTATCCTTTCCACATTATGAGTTCCTAATTAAGTGTATATTCATTTATTTAACTAAGTTCTAGCTCGTTAAAGGTCTCATAATGAGTGTCCAATGAGACTGTGAGCCTCTAAGGGACTAGAAAAGCCAACTATTCTTAATTACCCAGGGTACACGGCAGTGCCAAAATACACAGCCTGGAGTACACGGCCGTGCCAAATTACACAGCCTGGAGTACACGGCCGTTGCAAATTACACGACCTAGGCCGTGTACTCCTCTGGAAAACGCTCCTCTTTACGTTGCATGATTACACAGCCATGCAATATTGCACGGCCTAGGCCGTGCATGCCTTTGGCCTAGGGATCTAACGCCAGAAACTTGCAAAAATGCTCCTTCAAGCCTCCAAATTGAATGGGTATGAATCCCTTACTTCCCAAACACATACTCAAGCATTTATATGCTTTCATATCCATCAAAATTCACAATATTAAGCATAGAAATCATACAACACATTCAAATCATACATTATTAAAAATCACAAGCAAAGTGAACAACCCATAAAATGGATTCTCCACCGTTAACACTAAAAACTTTCCCTCACCACCAAGATTGGGTGAAGAGGATTATCTCCCTCTTACCTCAAGAGAAGACAAGAGAATAAGCTCCTTGATGCCTCTTGAAATTCGTCCAACACCTCCAAGAAAATCCCTCAAAAGCTTCAAGCTTGAGCTTTAATGGTGGAAGAAGATGAAAATGGATTTAGGAGATGACCACCAAGGAGAAAAGTCTAAGGATGAGGAGAGGAATCAAGATCCTAGATTGGCTTGATCAAAAGAGCTTGAGTGGCCTCCCATGGTGGCTTGGCCGTGTGGGAGAAGAGAGGAAGAGAGGAGAGTGTGCGTGAGAGAGAGATGAGAGAACGTGAGAGACGAGAGAGAAAAGTGAAATGGGATTTTGAAATGGAAAATGGGAAATGAAAGATGATGATTTTTGCCATATTTCTCCCTTTTCCAGCCGTGCAGCCCATTTGAGAGGAGAGAGTGTGTGATGGTTGAGTAGGAAGCTTCCTTGAGAAGCTTCGCACGCTTCTCGATAAAGTGAAGGGTGATGATGTCACTTAGATGCTATCATAAAAGTGATCAGATAGGAATAATTTGTTAAAGCTATTATTCAGTGGACAAATGTTACAGTTAGCAGAAATAATATTTTATTATTCCACAGATAATAAAATATATTGTGATTTTATTTATCAGATAAAATCTTGAAAAATGAAAACCTCGTAAACTGTGTCCAATCTCGGGTTTAGTAAGATCCCTCGTCGACGTCTCTACAGTTCAAAGTTTTCCGACCTCAAGAAAAATATTTCATTTTCTTGGCTTTACTCATTGCGCACACAAATCGAAAAAAATATTAAAATAATTAAACAATTCCAAAAATTTTAGAAAAATTCTCAAAAATCATAAATATTACGAAGTGATTATTTATAATGAAATAAATAATGTTAGGGATGTTACAAAGCACATCTATCAAGTATAAACATTATTCTTTTTGTCTTGTATTTGTCATCATCAAAACTTAACATATTAAACTATTAGGGCAAACTTATTTCCACACCTTTAATTTTGAAAGGAGAAGTTCGGCGTCATGCTAGAAACATTACCTATACAATGAGTTAATCATTAGAATGTCAAGATTCAAGTGATCTTTTTACTAATTACTTTGAGGAACAAGATTGACCAACTCACTTAAAAAGGTAAAAAAATAAAAATAAAAAATAAAAAAGCACAACAATACGTGAAACGAAAGGAAAGAATGTTGTCCACTTTCATCATTATATCAAATTTAGGTAGAAAAGAATTTCAAGTATTAATTAAGCACTCATCACACACACGTGCTTTCAAGCCAAGTTAAATTGAAAGGCCATTGATTTCATACCCGTAATGAGGAATTGATAGGGAGAAACAAAGCCTCAAATGCTTTGCTGAAGACCAAGAGAAACCACATTCTAGACTGCCAATAAAAGCTCTATGTGTATCAAACTCTTTCCAACCTATTGTGCTTCTCTCTTGCGTCTATGAATTTGTGCGTAATTGTGTGTCATCGTTCCCTCTTGTGAATGAGTAAGGGTTCTATTTATAGGCAATTATTAAAAATTCTAATTCCCATATAAATATCAATACATTAAATGATAATTAATCACAAAAAATTTCAACAAAATTAGCATCCTAAATTATTTCATGATTTATTTATTTTAAGAAAATCGAATCATAATCTCTCATTTAAAATGCATTCCTCATTTTCCTTTATGATTAAACCATCACAATCTCTTAATTTCAATTATTATTTTTTTAAATTTTAAATTTATTTTTTAAGAGTATCAAATCATAATTCCTCATTAAAAGCACATCCCTAAATTATTTTTGTAAGAAAATCAAATTACGATTTCTTATTAAAAGCATATCTCTCAATTATTTTTCAAGAATATCAAATCATGATTTCTCATTAAAAGCATATCCCCTAATTATCTTTTAAAAATATTAAATCATGATTTCTCATTAAAAGCATATCCCCCTTTTTCTTTTCTCTCTCTCTTCTTTTTTTTGAATTTAATTTTTTTATTTTAATTTTCATTGGAAGCATCCAATAGTTATGAGTTGCCATAGGTAGGTATCTAGCTCCTTAGGCAACATAGAGTTGCATTTGATATCACATATGAGATGATGAGGATAGGGTATACTGGATACAAGTAAGTTGAGTTCAGTTGGCAATAGTCATTTGCCATAATGCATAAGTTGCTCCTAAGAGAGAAAATGGAGTTAATGATGCATGAATGGACTCAGTATGGTGATATTATAGAAGTTCTAGCCTTTAAGCATTATATAAGTTTTGAATTACTTAAAGTAGATGTCTAAGACCTTAAGCACACTAGTGTGGCATAGGTTACCACTTGTGGTGTGAAAATAAGGCAAGCTAGAAACAAGAAACATTAGTATGATTACTTAACTAGAAACATGGAATATGCTCCTTTATGAGTTAGAAGTGAGTTAACAATACATGTTTGTTAGAGTTTAATTCTTCACATAGTTAGAGAGAATCATGTGATGAGTTAATGTGGCAGTTTTGTATGAGTTAAACATAACGTCGCATAGTTTCCTATACTTGCTAATTCCCAAGTAGAGTAATCTTTAATGGTGTACAATCATTTGGCCAAAGGAGGTAAATGGAAAAGTCCAAAAGTCTCTTTGAGTGAGGATTTAGCCCTATCTTCTCGTTAGTGCCAAGATTACTAGTTTTTATGTAGTGGAAATAATACTCTCACAAGTGTGAGTAAGAACCAGTCCACTTACTACTAGGTAGTTTGAAAAGTTAGTCTTCTTAACTACAAGTATAAAGAGAACGTGGAAAATGCAAGTGACACACACATAATTCTACACTTACATAATTACATTGCATTTCATAATCAACATTCTCGAACATTTCATACACGCGAGCATACTGCATACATATTCATTTCATTTTCCTTGACAACTGTATGGGCAGATGCCTAGTGTTGATGATATTTTATAATTGTATGGGCAATTGTTCGATATCATTGATAGTTATATATGTGAGTTTAAGGTTATGGATTGACTTAGTGAATGTTTACACAGAGTAAGGAAATAAAAATATTCTAGTGGTATCGAGTAAAGACTCCATTGCCTGTTGCACATCCTAAATCCAAAGTTAGCAAGTTTATTCATAGAAGAAAGTTATATGTATACTACTTATTACAAGTTTATGAATGAACTAGCTATTATATTTTACGATTGTATAGATAGTTGTAATTATCATATGAATAACGAGCTTATGTTTATAGATTATGTTTTAGTTTTAGGAACCTTTACATAAGAGGAATATGTAGATGTTCTAGTGATGATGAATAGAGATTCAATGTCTTCATGAATTCATAATATATTGTTAGTAAGTTCTAGTATTAATATATATATGACAGATTTGTTTATTCAATATAAATGCTACCTGTATTGGTTTTGGAATTTCTTATACTGAGAATTATGATTTCTCATCCCGTTTGTGTTTCCATGTAAATCCAACTTAAGACCCTTCAAAGGGTAAGAAGATAAAGAAACAGAAGAACTAGCGTAGTATAGTTGTATTTGTTTTTTTATAGACAAAGCTTATATAATTATTTATATTTGCTTTTGAGGATGTAAAAGTTGTATGTTTAACACTTTGCCCTTAGGGCTATTGATGTATATGTGTATGACTGTTAGTTATGGCTCTCCATAATAATTATATAAATGTTATGGGTTAGTTGATGTCAAGTTAGAAGTAGTATAACTATTACTATTTATTCAGGTATTTGTTAGTTATATTAAGGTAACAGTATTAAGATGTTACATTTCCAACCATAATCATGGCCTCTAAACATGATATATACCTAATGTACAATCACAACTCATCTAAGCATAGATTTATGAACAAAACCACAACCTCAAATACCCATTTCTCAACTCCTAACCCAAGGTATTTCATGGATATTCCTATGATCAAAATCATTAACCATGCATAGACTAACTCAAACTTAAACCCAAAATAGATTTCCAATATGTTCTTCTAGCCCAAACCGTGGAAAAACCATAGAAAACCCATTTTTATCTCCAACATGCAGCTCACAAGCATGAAGCGAAAAACAAAGGATAGAAGTTGAACATCAATCACCCCTTCCTCTTGTAGTCAAGATGATGATCAAGTTCTAGCTTTCCCATTTGCCTTCCTCTTTCTCTTTTCTTCGTCCTTCTCCTTTTCCTCTTTCTTTCTTTCTCTATTTTCTCCTCTAGTTGCTGTTGTTGTTAACGTGAGAAGGGAGAGAAAACAAGAGAAATAGGCAAGAAAGTCAAAGGGAGAAAGATGAAAACAGTGACTCAAAAGCAAATTTAGATATTTTGCTGAAACTCTATACATGTTAAGAACACTTAGATTCTGCAAAATCAAGTTTCTTAACTTCCACAGGTACTATGAAAAATCATAGAATTCATCTCAGTCCTATTCTCATCATTTTTATAAACTTCCATATATCTGCTAAGTTAATCCGGTATTAAAACACCCACTCAGTGTACTTAAAAATACTAAACTAACTCAGTTTACCCTCAAACTTTAACTAAATGATATTTAACACATTTTTAACTTAGAAACAAATCCTTCATATTTATTTCCATTAACTAAGCAGTTTAATCCATTTCTTGAGCAAATAACAGCTATTTTTCACATATAGTGTTACAGCAAAATGATTAAACTAACTCAAAAAGTCACAAAATTAAAGATGCATGTTAAGTAAGTATTATGCTACTCCTGTAACCATATACAAGTCTAACATGTTAGAGAGGATATTATAGTGCTAGCATCATAGGGACCTATATTGGGCTGGACTAAGGGAGAAGAAAATTGTGGGATGGAAATGGCAGCCCAAATAGAGGTGTTGCTAGAACCCTAGCAGAAGTAAGTTCTAGGGATTCCCAGTCACTTGGCCAACAAATTTCATAGTTAGCATATAAAATCAAAATATAAGTGTAAATTTGAAACTATCGAGTATGCCTTGGCACACATAAATATAAGAATTGAATTAAATAATTTGCAAAAAAAAAATATTTACCATATAAAAGGGTAGTTGTATCTCATTTAAATTGAAAGTTAGTCTTTAGAAAATTATTTACTCCAAGTGTAACATCCTCTTAAATATGTTAGACTTGTATATCGTTACAGAGGTAGCATGATACTTGCTTAACATGCTTGTTTAATTTTGTGACTTTTTGGGTTAGTTTAGTCATTTTGCTGTAACACTATATGTGAAAAATAGTTGTTATTAGCTCAGGAAATAGCTTAAAATACTTATTTAATGGGAATAAATATGGAGAATTTGTTTCTAGGTCACATATGTATGAAATCTCAAGTAGTTAATTTTTTAGAGTTAACTGAGTTAGTTTGGTATTTTTAAGTATATTAGGTGGGTGTTTTAATACTAGATTGACGTTACTAAAATATGGAATTTTATGGTATTGATAAAACTATGGTTGAGATGAATCCTAGGATTTATTTTAATACCTATGAAAGTTAGGAAACTTGATTTTGGTAGATTAAAGTATTCCTAAGAGATATAATATTTCTGCAAAATATCTCATTTGGCCTTAAGCTTCCACGGTTTTCCAGCCTACTTTCTTTGATTTTCCTTAGGATATTTCCCTCACTTTTCTTTGATTTTCCTTAGGATATTTCCCTCACTTCCACTCACTTTCTCATTTCTCTCTATCATGAAGTAGCAGCAGAAATAGAGAAAGGGAAAAGAAAGAAGGAAAAGGAGGAGGAAGAAGAGAAGAAGAGGAGGAAAGCTAAAGTCAAATCAAAAGGTTGATCATCATCCTTGCCACAAGAGGTAGGGATGCTTGTTCTCAACTATAACCTTTGCTTTTTCCTCACTTTATGTATAAGTTATGCATGTTAGGTTAGAAAAATGAGTTTTTATGGTTTTTCCATGGTTTGAGATGAGAAAATGGGTATTTTGTGAATGATTGGTTTGGATCATTTCCTATGAGGTGATGTGTTGATAGCGTGTATGATAGTTTCTTTGTGCTTAGTGACCATGAATGATGTTAGAGAACACTTAGAACCTGATTTTGGGGGTTGGTTTCTGGTTTGAAAACTAATGGAACAGGAAAAACCTATTTCTGGTGCACTGGCAACCAAGTGCTAGAGCTGGGCGCCCAAGTGCCCACTGCCCAAAAATAGCATAACTTGGTACTATGCATAGAGTGCCTAAGCGTAAGGTGATGGGCGCTTGAATTCCAGCGACCAGGGGAAATAGGGATGAGTTTCTGGTGATTGGGCGCCTGAGCACCCAGTGTTCACTATTGAGCACCAACGGCTGGGAAAAATAGGGCAGTGTTCTGCCATGCCAGCGCCTAGGCATTGCGTTGGAAGGGTGGCACCTAGGCGCCAGGTCCAAGTTTTCTCTGGATGTTTATTTTGAGGAAATGAACCTCTCTACTTATTAAGATCCTTTATATATGCTCTTTTATGTTTATTAAGACACTATTAGAGGTATTTCATGGAGGAAATAACTACCTTGCATATATGGGATTTGGTGAAACCTTGAGCATCCAAAGTGTTGTGGAATGTCGTAAGGTAGTGTCTAGAACCTTGAGCAACATGAGGTTGTCTTGAAATCATTTGAGAAGTGATGATGTGAGGTGATAGATACAAGAATGCTAGTGACATGAATCTTGCTACTTTGAGTGATAAGTTAAGCTAGAGTCTTAAGTTACTAGTATTGCTTTTTCACTTGGTTGTTGTGAACCTTGTGATGTTCAAATGTGATTTGAAAATAACTTTGCATGTTTTTTAAACTTGCTATTCATACGTATTGTGACCTTATATGGTATGCACAACCATTTGGCCAGAGAATAAGGACTAGCCCTAAAATCTCGTAGCTAGAGAGCTATTATGGTCAAGGTTACTAGTACTTGGGGTGGTAATAGTACTTTTACTATTGTAAGGATAAGGAATCCTCCGATTACTAGGTAGTGTAAGGGCTCTTTTGCCTAACCTACCCAAAAAAATACAAAGGAATGCAGTTCTTAGGATTTAGCAAGTATCATGTGTTTTCTAAAACAAAAACCTACATAAGCATTGTATAAGCATACTTTTAAGAAATTTATTAGGCATAATCATATGCCATATTATACATTTTATTATTTGACAATTGTATGGGTAGTTGTCTCTCTTGTTGGTAATGGAGTGTGATAAGGTTATAGTTTGCCTTTTGAGTATTACATAGTAAGTATGTTCATATTCTTATAGTAATAAGTAGAGTCTCATTTATCTATTACAAACATAATTTGCTGTTATTGTTAGTTCGATTCATAGAATTTGGTTAATTGTGTAATGATTAAACCATATTTCGTAACTGAATAAACTTACAACCTCAGGAAGAGAAAGGACTGGTTTTAGCTTATGCCACCTGTCTAGTTATTAGTGTATAACTTGCTTTTCCCCAAAGTAACTGGAGTTATCATGATGACATGTTTTAGACTGATTATTGAAGATTGTGAATTCTCATCCCGTTTACTTGTTTTCGTGATAAATCCAGGTTAAGAATCTTCTAAGAGGAAGAAGAAGAAGAAGCAAAAGGATTAAAGTAGTTTATTTTGTTTCTTTTGATATAAAGCATGTATTTATTTGTATCGCTTTGAGTTTGTGTAAAGTTTGTATATAACAATGAGCCTATTTGTGGCAAATGATGTATATATCTAACTTTTCTTCCCTCTTAGCTCTCTATAATAGCATGTATGGTTTTTATTGTAACATCCTCATTAACATGTTATACTTGTATATGGTTACAGAGATAACATAATATTTGCTTAACATGCTTGTTTAATTGTGACTTTCTGAATTAGTTTAGTCACTTTGCTGTAATAATATATATGAAAAATAGCTGTTATTAGCTCAAGAAATGGCTTAAACTGCTTAGTTAATGAAAATAAATATGGAGGTTTTGTATCTAAGTCACAAATGTGTAGAATGTGATATGATTAATTTTTTAGAGTTAACTGAACCAGTTTGGTATTTTTATGCACACTGAGTTATTGTTTTAGTACCGGTTTGGCTAGTCACATATATGAAAATTTAAGGTAATGATAAAACTATGGTTGAGATGAATCCTAGGATTTATTATAATGCCTATGGAAGTTAGGAAACTTGATTTGTGAGATCAAAGTATTCCTAAGAGATATAAAGTTTCTGCATAATATCTTAAGTGTTTTAAGGGCCTTTAGCCTTCACGTTTTTAGCCTCCTTTCTTTGACTTTTTCCCTTGATATTTCACTCAATCTCACCCACTCTCTTATGCTTTCTTTGTGAAGCGGAAAACAACATAGAGGAAACAAAGAAAAGAAGGAAAAGAAAAAAGAAAGAGGAGAAGGAAGAATAAAAGAAATAACAACACAAGTTAGGCACTTCATTTCAACCAAAACAAAGTCCTCTCAAAAACTAGATAGGGTGCTCAGACGCTCCACGTTGGGCACTTAAGCACTCGGGTGGTAGAGAGACTCTCCTATTCTTCCTAGAAATGGGCGCTCAGGAGCTCAAGTTTGGTGCTCATACACTCGTTGTGCGCTTAAGAGCTCAACCAAGGGCGCTTAAGCTCTGGCTGCACAATACCACGTACAAAATTATTCGGTAGTGGGCGCTCAAGCGCCCAACTCCCAACACTCAAGCGTTGGTTGCCCAAAAATATTTTATGCAGAACTGCCGCTGTTCCATTAAGGAACAGTGTGCTTCCAATCACTCAAACTCCAATTTCAAGTGATTTCCAATACCTCACATGGTTCATTAATACATTGCAACTCTTATACCACTTTGATTTCACTCAAACATGCAATTTGTGAATCTTTCATCAACCTAAAACTTAAACCCCCAATTCTTGACCTAAAAGGGAGCAAGGGTGTCCAAGTGATGAAAAATTCATCCTTATGCATCCAACAAACCATTTTTCACACAACCAAGCCAGCCTCCAGTTCCTCATCAAGATTCAAGTCAAAAACAACAAAACCATACTTCCAAACTCATTTCCCTCATCAAGCCCCTCATGAACCAAATGAAGAAGATGAAAGCAAGAAGTCAAAACAAGTTTCCCCCTACCTCAAAGGCTAGAAATGAAGTCAATGAGTAGCTCCTCTCCACCACTAAATTTTTCCTCCTCTTTGGTTGTTGATCCTCCTCCCTTGGCTTCCTTGTTTGCTCTTCCTTTTTGATCCCCTACTAGCAGCCATGAGAAAGGTGAGAAATGAGAGAAAAAAATATCATTTTGAACCTTTAAGTCAAGGTAGCAACACATGGGAACCATGTGATATCTTGGTCACTTAAGTGACCATGATAAAACTCCTGATCTGCTAAGAACACTTAGATTTCATCGAATCCAGTTTTCTAACTTTCAACAAATTTAAAATAAATCCTAAGATTCATAAAAAATCTTGTTTTACCATTTTCATATTTTTTCATATCTGTTGGTAGTCAATCTGATATTAAAACACACACCTAATATGCTTAAAAATGTCAAACTAACTCCAATTAACCTAAAATTTTAACTACACCATCTTCCACACATTTGTGACCTAAAATCAAATTCTTGATATTTATTTCTATTAACTAAGCAGATTGAGCTAATTTTGGAACTGATAACAGTTATATTTCACACATAGTGTTATAGTAAAGTGACTAAACGTGCTCAAAAGATCACAAAACTTAACAGGCATGACAAACAAGCATTAGACTACTTCCGTAACCATATACAAGTCTATCATTTTTTCACAGGTGTTACAAACGCCACTGTAAACCATCATCTAAGGACTCGTTGGAAATTGCCTGCATCGCCAAAAAATCTCTTAAGAAGGCTAGGGAAGTAGAAAAGTACGAGGTTTTCTTCCACTTCCCTATTTATAGGCCTCTGGTGCATCAACTGCCACCATCATGCAGACACACACTAAGCATTTCAAAATGTTTGAAATGATGGTAGTGCGAATCCCAAACGACGGCATCCACTTACCATCTACCATGTGTCCCCTACAAACTACTAATAGCAGGTGTAATGACTCCGATAGCAGATGAAACGTTGTAAACAAGCTAAGCATCACCCTCTCAAACACAATCTCAGATCCTGGCCAAAGATAATCCTAGATGTAGGATCCTAGTGTGACTTCTCGGATCCCTTACACTCAAAATAATAGTGACTAAGATCCTGGTTTGGCAGATCAATTTGGCATGAAATAATCTAGGAATTCAATGCTAGTTGTGTACCACTTCTGCTAATATTTCGCAAACATCGCAATGGATGCCAAGCAAAAATGACTAGGAAAACCTATACATCGGACATCGAATAATAATTACTATTGCATTATCAAAGAACCTGGCGCCAATGCTTCTTTTCCAACACCATCTGTAACACCCTAACCTTAGATACTATCGTATTTTCAAGATATATGCTAGCAAACGGAGTTAAGTGTGTTACTTTTAGTCCATTAAACATAAAACATAACCCATAATACAATTCATGTCATTATGGAGGTTCTCAAAGGAAATAAAGATACATGTTTATACATAAGTAGCCTCAAAAGGGCCATTGTAATACATAATATTTTTGTACAACTCAAAGCAAAAGTAAGCATATACAAGCTTTGACAAAAGAACTAGCTACCTAATACATTTGTATCTTTCTCTTTTCCTTTGAAGAACCTTGACTTGGAATTACATGGAAACACAAATAGGGTGAGAATTCATAATCCTTAGTATAAGTATTCCAAGACCTTCATTTATAATAATAAGTATACAATCACAACAATATGAAGTAAAACATGTTATAAAAGCTCATACATGACTCATCTTTAATAAATAAAGTAGTCAAACTACATAAACATTTATGAATCATTAAAGACTCAAGCTATTAAAAATTACCATGACCCATTAAGGAATCAAGCTAAATGCATTTCTATGACCCTTTGAAGGAAACCAAGCTAATTCATATTCATGGCTCATTTAAGAGCCAAGCTATAACCTAGCAAGAGCCAATCAAGGAACCAAGCTATTTTGGTCACCATGGTTCACTTGAGAACCAAGCTGTTGTTCATTTTATAGTTCGTCAAAGGAAACTAAGCTCATACATTCCTTAACTTATCAAAAGAAACTTATAACATCTATTAGTATCTGACTTCATACTAAAAATACGCATGAACATCTCTATTGAAATATAGGTATTCATTTCATAGCTTAAACAAGCCTTACGTTAAACCCAAGAGTGTTAAACTATGTTTTCATAAATTCTTAACCCTTATCCCTCTTGAGAAGTTGGCTAAAACAAGCCAAGAATCTAATTTTCTTAACTTGCCATAACCGGTTATGGAGCACCGGATGCTCTTCTTATGTCTCTATCTTCAAGCAATCACCAGCTATGCTATCATGCTAACCGGTTATCAAGTCAGAACAACTCTCTACTAGATAACAATAACCGATTAGGCCTTGTGCCTAATCTGTAACACCCTGAAAATTATTTATTTTATCATAAATAATCATTTTTCAATATTTATGATTTTTGGGAATTTTTCTGAGTTTTTCTGAAAATGATGAATATTTTAATATATTTTTCATTTTACGTGCACACTGAGCAGAGTCAGTGTAACACCTCAGAAATTAGTTGTTTTGTGATGAATAGACGTTTTCTAATATTTATGATTTTTGATGATTTCTGCGGAATTTTCTAGAAACGTTGAATATTTTAATATATTTCTCGTTTTGTGTGCGCACTGAGCAGAGCCGGAAAAACGGAATATTTTTCCTGAGGTTAGTAAACTTTGAACTATGGAAACGTTAATGGAGGATCTTACTAAACTTGAGGTCGAGCACAGTTTACGAGGTTTACGTTTTACGAGATTTTACTTGATAAATAAAATCACAGAATAATTAATTATCTGTGAAACAATAAAATATTATTTATGCTAACTGTAAAATTTTTGTCCACTGAGAAATAGTTCTAGTAGATTATTTCTATCTAATTATTTTTATGATATCATTTAAGTGACTACACACTTCACTTTATCGAGAAGCATGCGAAGTTTCTCAAGGAAGCTTCTAGGAAGCTTCCTCCAACCACTTCACACTCTCTCCTCCCTCTCCTATTGCTACACGGTTGGGGCTAGGGGGATCACATTTCACTCCCTCATTTTCTCTCATTCATGCAGCTCACTCTCTCTTTCTCTCTTCTTCACACAGCTGCACACACACACACCCACCATTGTTAGTTTTCAAGCTTTTCATACTCAAGCCAACATAAACCATTGTTTCAGCTCACCATTCTCAAGCTTTCTCCCCTCCTTACTCCTCCATTTTTGTGTTCCACAGCCAGCCCCAAAGCTTGGAGCTTTAAGGTAAAAGCTCTCAACTTTCTTCTTCTCTTTTCCTCATTTTCGTGTTCCATGGTCACCTTGGTGACTATGGCTACCATTTTCCCTCTTTGATCTTGATTTTGTGGATTTGAACACCCAAGGTTTCTGTGGTGGTGAAGCACGAAATTTCTAATCAAAAAGGAGCATCCTTTCTTTGTGTTTCACTAAGGTAAGAGGAAGATCCATTCTCTTCAACCCATTTTGGTAGTTAAGAACTTGTTGTTGTGTTGATGGGGTGAAACCCATTTTGGTAAACCCCTTTGTTTGATTATTTTGGTTGAATTTCAAGAGTTTGAATGGTATGATTTTGAAGTACATTGATGGATTTTGAGATGTTGGATGATTGGAATGGTTTCCTGGTGAATTTCTGCGTCCACAGAGGGATACACGGCCTAGGCCGTGTATCTCCCTGCGTGACACAGGACTCAGACATGTTTTCTAGTGCACTCCAGAGGAGTACATGGCCTAGGCCGTGTATGACCACACGGCTGTGTACTCGGGGCTGTGTATTTTACACACGGCCGTGTAACATGATCAACAATGAATTTGAGGCTTTTCTAGCCTCTTGGAGGTTCAAGGTCCCCTTGGGCACTTGACTCAAGGCTTTTGGATTAATGTAAGCGTAATAATCTTAAATAATTGGATGACTAGAAACTAATTAGGGATTCATAAAGAGGGAAAAACAAAGAACGGGAGCATGCCTTACAACTTATAAGAACTTTGAATAGAGATAGGACATGAGTGTGATAGAGATGCGAGCGACATAATGAAATTAAGAATTTGACTTACTTGATGAGTTTGAATAGGGTGTGAATGCCTAGAAACTTATTATTGACTTAGTATGGACCCTTGAACGGGATCGAATATTGATGATAAATAACATAACATGTGATCTTAGACCTGAAATGCTATGACTGTGAATTTGTAAATGTACATATGAGTATGCATTGAATTTATGTGCATTGAGCATGATTGAGTCATGCATTGAAAAAGTCCGTTGGACAATTTGTTAAGGCCAAGTTGCCTAGGAGTTAAATCACACATTTGTGCGGGTGCGAATAAACAAGTATAGGTCATTTGTTGACCTTGGGGTGGTTGGGGTGCAGGTACCTTGCAATGGACAGTTGGTAGCTCTTCTGTTCGTGGGGCAGACCGATGCAAACGTACCGACGATCCGGACCAAGACACTGTCCTATATTGAGATCTTTGTAGAATGTCTTGTATAATGCCATGATGCGCATTTTGATAAATTGAGAATTTTTCGCACTGGATGGCCTCGGTAGCCGCGATACAGACATATCTCCTGATCATTCTCTCCGACTATTTTTGTGTCTAGCTCCATGGAGTAGGATTATTGGTATCAAGTGCATGTGTATAGTGAGTCGTCATACCATTTGTTAGTTAATTGTTCATATGGGAATTTAATATGTTGTTTCATTATTGCGATAGCTGCCTATATATGCTAAATTACTTATTATTTGTTTTAATGTTATTTATCATTTCTGAAATGTTATGTGGGCGTCATGCGCCGTTTGTTCTTTACTGCCTCAATTGGTAATAAATGTTGAATGTCTTACCTCTTTTTCCTATGTTTCTACTATTTTTGTATATCTATATATGTGATTCTCTGAAGACGAGGGTGAAGAAAAGGAAGAACCTGATTTCCCCAGCTTCTGGCCCAACCTTGACTAGCACCCTTTTGATCATGACGGCCCGACCTCAAGGATTTTTGGGATACGTACGTCTGGCCTTCCTTGGAGGTCCTGATTACTGGTACCTTAACCTAAATTCTGAACGTTTCATCTATGTGGGTGACGTGTCATTATCGCTGCCTTGGGGGCGTCATGAGCCGCCGATCTTTACTTGCTGCATCAACTTACGCTTGGAGTTTTATCTACCCATCAGGGAGATGTAGGGTGATCGTTTTTACACCCCACAGGAGGATTCTATCGTTTCTACTGCTCGAGCCCTGGCCCGAAACTCAGTGGCTCCTATGTGGGTTTCCTCGGATAAGGAAGACCCCGAGGAGGATCTCGCGGAGGATCCTGACACGGTTCCTCCTCACCTCAGGGATTGATACGGTTGGTAGCTACTGATGGCTACCCGTGTTTTATTTTGGTGGGCTATATATGCATGATCCTTTGGGCAGGTATAGTTTTGCTTTTTGGTATATCGAGCTTTATAACTAAACAGATTTGGTATAAATCTATATATGAATATCATATTTGGGAGCTGGTAAAGCTTAGGCTTCTTTTTGATGAGCCTTGATGTAATTATTGACTCATAGTTTGTATCTGAACAATACATAAATATATATATATGACGTATCTTATGCATGGATGTATGGTTTAGTCTTCATGTTTTCCATTAAAGTTTTATGTTTTCTGCTTATGATTAGACAAAGATATATGTACGTACTTATGAATCTTTTATAAATGTTAATACCTTTGAATACTTGAATTGATGAGTAGGTTATCGAGTATAAATATATATATATATATATATATATATATATATATATATATATATATATATATATATATATATATTCGTACAAAAAAAATATTTACCATTTTATTTATGCAACTAAAATCAAATAAGTTTAATGATGTAATGAACTGGGTCTTACATTATTACACTTTCATTTTCCACAAAAATATTTAATTGACAATGTGACGTCTCCTCCTAAAAAGGGGCGTTACACTATGTTGGTATCAGAGCCCCAATTTATGTTTCTTTGGGTCTTGTGATTAAGTCTATCTTGTTTGTGCTATGTGTTCTCTAAAAACTAAACACAGAGATGTATTGTTTGGTATTCCTAGTGGATACAATTGACTTTTCTTGTGTCTTTCAGTTACTCTGACTTGAGACAGTAAGATGGCACGAAGAGAACACATGGCAGCTGCAATAGAGGCTATGCAGAGGATGGCTGAAGTCATCGCACAACAAACTGAATGAGCTACTCAGCAACAAGAGAGAGTTGCTCAACAACAAGAAAGAGCTGCTCAACAGCTCGAAGC
The DNA here is from genome assembly GCA_029884595.1 of Ormosia semicastrata. Lineage (NCBI taxonomy): Eukaryota > Viridiplantae > Streptophyta > Magnoliopsida > Fabales > Fabaceae > Ormosia > Ormosia semicastrata. The sequence continues at coordinate 49,964,255 of JAQQTO010000063.1, forward strand.
TACTATAGATGCTCAGAACTTGGCGGAGTTTCGTTGTCACAATCCTCCCCAATTCAAAGGAGAGTTCGATTTGGACAAAGCTAGTCTGTGGATTAAGGAGTTAGAGAAAGTCTTTCGAGGCATGAACTGCGCTGAGTACAAGAAGGTGACCTATGTTACCTTTATGTTGGTGGGCAATGCTGAAAATTGGTGGAATGGAGTGCAGAGAATGTTGGAAGCTACAAACTGTGAGATCACTTGGTATTTATTCAAGGATAAATTCTTGGATAAGTATTTTCCTGCGAGCATAAGGCACGTGAAGGAGTCGGAGTTTCTCAACTTACGGCAAGGGAATATGACCGTTAGTGAGTATGCATCAAGATTTGAATACTTGTCACAGTTTTTAACGTACTTTCAGCACCAACCTAATGAAGCCTGGAAGTGTCGGAGATTTACCGAAGGACTGAGGTATGAGGTGAAGAAGGCTGTTATCACCCTGAGGATCAATGAGTTCTTGGAGCTGCTTGATACATGTTGTGAAGTAGAAGCTCTGGAGCAATCTAGAGATACGAGGAGCAGGAACTTTAGGCCTACGAGTTTCCGAAGGGGCAGTGGCAACAGTTCCAGCTGCTTCCAAAAGAAGCCCTATGCCAGACCAACGGGAAACCAGCAGCAGACTGCGGGTGGAAGCTCTGGTGGAGGTTCTACTGGGAACCGGACTAGCCAAAATGTGGCATATCCTTCCAGATGCCTGAAGTGTGGGAAAGATCATCTCACAAGGACTGCACCATAAAGGGGATTATCTGCTTCAGATGTGGCAAACCTGGCCACGTATCCCGAGACTGCAATCAAGCTAAGGCTGAGCCTTCAGTCAATGTTACCCAAATTACAAAGCCACAAGCAGGAGGCAGGGTCTATACCATGAGCGGAGCTGAAGTCTCCGAGTCCGAAGACTTGATTCAAGGAAAAGGCACCATAGAAGGTAACCTTTTAACTGTACTGTATGACTCTGGGGCAACCCATTCTTTCATATCATATGACTGTGTGCAAAGACTTGGTCTACCTGTGTCGTCCTTACCTTTTGACTTAACTGTTTCTACCCCCACTGATAAACCGGTAATTACTACCAAAGTCTGTCTAAATTATCTATTGATTATTGAAGGTCGAATCTTTTCTGTCGATTTGATCTGTTTATCCCTTTCTCAACTAGATATAATTTTAGGAATGGACTGGTTGTCTTCCAACCATGTTCTATTAGATTGTTCAAGAAAAACCATAGTTTTTCTCATAGATGAGGATTCTAGATTTCTAACGGCCAACCAAGTTCAAGCTCTCTTGAAAGAAGGAGCTCACGGATACATGCTACTGTCTTCTTTGAAAGTCGAGAGTGAGGTTGATATGAACACAATTCCAGTGGTAAGTGAATTTTCTGAAGTCTTTCCCAAGGATGTACCTGGTCTACCACCGGCACGAGAAATAGAATTCGCTATTGACCTTGTACCGGGAGCTGGTCCCATGTCTATAGCACCTTATCAGATGGCACCAACAGAATTAGTTGAGCTTAAGAAGCAGCTAGAGGAACTTTTGGAAAAACAATTCGTCAGACCGAGTGTTTCATCGTGGGGAGCACCAGTGCTGTTAGTTCGCAAGAAGGATGGTTCATCAAGATTGTGCGTGGACTACAAACAGCTGAACAAAGTGACAGTCAAGAATAAATATCCACTCCTAAGAATTGACGACTTAATGGACCAATTGAAGGGAGCAGCGGTGTTTTCAAAAATTGATTTGCGATCTGAGTATCATCAGATACGAGTGAAGACGGAGGATATACCCAAGACTGCTTTTCGTACCCGATACGGCCATTACGAATACCTCGTGATGCCGTTTGGCGTGACGAATGCACCAGCTATCTTTATGGACTACATGAATCGAATCTTTCGTCCTTACTTGGACAGATTCGTTATGGTCTTCATTGATGACATTCTGGTATACTTTCAGAATTAGGAGGATCATGCTAAACACCTCAGTATAGTCCTCCAGGTTTTAAAGGAGAAGGAATTGTATGCCAAACTGTCGAAATGTGAATTTTGGCTAGAAAAAGTTAAGTTTTTGGGCCATGTGATCTCAAAGGATGGGATTGCAGTGGATCCGTCAAAAGTAGAGGCAGTTCTATAGTGGGAACGACCAAAGACAGTGACAGAAATCCGAAGCTTTTTGGGTTTGACTGGATACTATAGGAGGTTCATTGAGGGATTCTTCAAAATTGCAGGACCTCTCACCCAGCTCACAAGAAAGAACCAAGCTTTTGAATGGACTGAGGCTTGCAAAGAAGAATTCCAGGAATTGAAGAGACGGCTAACTACCTCGCCATTGTTAGTGCTACCCGATCCGAATGAACAGTTCGAAGTGCTTTGTGACGCTTCATACCAAGGACTGGGAGCTGTGCTTGTGCAGGATAGAAAGGTAGTGGCTTATGCTTCAAGGCAATTGCGAGTACACGAGAAGAACTACCCGACGCACGACTTGGAGTTAGCGGCTGTGGTTTTTGCTTTGAAGATATGGAGACATTTCCTCTATGGAACGATGTTCAACATCTTTAGTGATCACAAAAGCTTGAAGTATTTGTATGATCAGAAAGAGTTGAACATGAGGCAGCGAAGGTGGCTGGAGTTCCTAAAGGACTATGATTTCCAACTTCTATATCACCTTGGTAAGGCGAACGTCGTGGCAGATGCCCTGAGTAGGAAGATAATTAGTGTCTCTGCCCTGATGATTGATCTGTTGATTATTCCTATATTTTAGTTGCCTTATAATTGATTCATTGAACTCCATTTGTGTTTAATTGTCATCATTTAGCTTAGTTTCTGATATCAAACCCGAATTGGATCATTACTGTGAAACTTTGCTTAAATGTATTCATTTGCACTCATAATTGAATTATGCTTTTCAGTCACTGGGCTTTTTAAGGTTCAATTAGGTTTAATTAAATTAGTTTTGACATATTTTATGATATTGAGCCTAATTGGATCATTGAAGGAATTATTGCATGAATTAGCCTCAATTTATCCCTTTGACAATGTTCAGTAAACTAGCTATAATTTAAGTTTCAAATATCTGATTGATGTGATTTTGGTCTTGTAGGAAAGCTAAGGCAATTCCCTACTACTTTCATGAAGACCTCAAAGGCCCAATCACATGTTTGGATAACTCAAATTGGAGTTGAAGCAAGAACTAGGGTGCTAATCCTGACAGCTTGACCTTTATGTACTGTTCATGGCATATCTCGAGATACAAGTTGTCAAATGAGCTGAAATTTTGATGGTTGATAGTTAAGATCCAATTCTACAACTTTCATGTTAAACACTTTTCCAGATTTGGAGGTCTAAGGGGTCATATTGAGCTTGGAAGTCAGATTACAGAATCAGAGTCAGAATACAGGGCCTGCGTCAGAATACAGGGCCTAAGTTGCGTAAAAATACACGGCCGTGTACGCTACTGACTTTTCAATTGGAATAGTGAAATTTTGCCCCCAAACTCAGTGTCATACACGGCCTAGGCCGTGTATGCATACACGGCCGTGTATTCATGCCAGAAACTCAATTATTGAGACTTCTACGCGAAGTTTGTGTTGGAGGCCTATATATTGAAACTCTTGGCACGTTTTGAAGGGAATTCTGACCTAGGAGAGTAGCTACAACTCCTTGGAGAAGGAAAGGGGAGTCTTGGATCAAAGATTGGAGTCTCGGGTTCGAGCAATCAGAGATCCATCATCCTCAATCCTCAGAAACTCATTTGCTTTAGTTTTTCTTCTGCACTTTGTTTCTCATGTTGTTCTTTCTCAGTTTTTCTTGTGATTTCCTTCTAGCTATGTGTAACTAAACCTCCCTTGGTTAAGGGGGTGATGAAACCACTAGTATTGATGTTGTGAATCTTGCATATTTGATTATTTTAACACAGTTATGTTTTTATTTATATATTTCTGAATTTATTGTTGGTATGAAGGTTTTTGTACTTGTTCCCACTTTCAAAGTGGTAGATCTGGGTTTATTATGCGCGGTTGTGGTAGTAGATCTAGCGGAATGTATGATGTTCATGTGGGTACAATTATCTTTGTGCTATTTGCCAGTTATAAAAGTGGTAGATCTGGGTTTATTATGCGCGGTTGCAGTAATAGATCTAGAGAAATATATGTTCTAAGTAATTTAATCCCGGTGTATGATTAGATCTTAGTGTAATTGGTTTTCTAAATCTTAATGCAATTGTTGGATAGTTGTAAGAGCGGTTGCTTTATGACTAATCAGTGATTAGGAGTTGATTTGAGCGGTTGCTGAATTGGCCAACACGTAAGGAAAACAGAGATTTACTCTCACAATTGCGTAAAAACATAATTGAGCATGTTGGAATAAAATGATACGAGGATTTACATTATCATATAAATCAAGTGGTGGATTCAATCTCTTAACCAATTTTCTTATATTGTTGATTTCAGTTTGTTTATTGTTATTGTCTTTGAAGTTGTTCATTGTTCATTAAAACTCCAAAACCCCCCTATTTACTGTTTATTATCAATCAGAGTCTAAATTAGGAATTGTTTAATAGTGTTAATTGAATTGGTTCTCTGTGGATCGATCCTTACTAACTACAACTAGTTGTAAGATTTTTATTTTCTGGTGGGCCTAACAACTGATTTTTATCTGAATTTTAATCACTATATCCTTACGCATCAATGATCAAGGAAAAGGATCTAATAGAGCAGTTCAGAGATGTATGGTCTTTTATGGAATTAGAACTAGGGAAGATCTGTATTAATATGGTTACCGTCTCAAGCGAGCTAATGGATGACATACGGGAAAAGCAGAAGGTCGACAAGTTCTTGCAAGAAGTGAGAGAGCAAATGAAATAAGGTAACGAAATAGCATTTACGGAAGGAACAGACGAAATTCTGAGATTCCGAGATAGAGTCTGTATTCCCCGTGACCAAGAGCTTAGAGAGTATATTATTAATCATGCTCACATAAGTCAGTTGAATATGCATCTGGGCATAACAAAAATGTATCAAGACTTGAAGAAGTTGTTTTGGTGGCATGGAATGAAGAGTGACGTCACTAGACGTGTATCGACTTGTCTGGTTTGTCAGAAAGCTAAAGTAGAACATCAAAGACCGGCAGGATTGCTGCAATCATTGTCTATTCCTGAATGGAAGTGGGACAGCATTGCAATGGATTTTGTAGTAGGTTTGCCAAGGACAAGAAAATGTCATGACTCAATTTGGGTAATTATGGACCGACTCACGAAATTAGCACATTTTCTCCCGATCAACATAAGATACAAACTGGAGAGACCGACCTAGCTGTACATTGGAGAAATTGTTAGACTGCACGGTGTGCCTACAAGTATTGTGTCGGATAAGGATCTGAGATTTACTTCAAGATTCTGGAAGAGTCTACAAGAATCATTAGGGATGAAGTTACGTCTAAGTTCTGCTTATCAACTATAGACCGATGGCCAATCGGAGAGAACAATCCAATCATTAGAAGATTTACTTAGAGCTTGTACCATAGAACAGACTGGAAGTTGGGATGATATTCTACCGTTGATAAAATTCACTTACAACAACAGTTATCATTCGAGTATAGGGATGACATCCTATGAAGCTCTATATGGACCACGGTGTCGAATGCCTTTATGTTGGTACCAAGACGGCGAGCGCCTCACTATTGAACCAGATGTTATACAGCAGACAACCAAAAAGGTTAAGATGATTCAGGAGAAGATAAATATGACTCAGAGTCGACAAAAGAGTTATGCAGACCAAAGGAGAAAGCCTCTTGAGTTTGAGGAAGGCAAGCATATATTTCTGAAAGTCACACCTACGACTGGGGTAGGCCGGGCCTTGAAATCTAGAAAACTCACTCCAAAATTTCTTGGACCATACCAGATTATTCGTCGAGTAGGTCCAGTAGCCTATCAAATAGCCTTGCCCCATTTCCTCTCAAACATTCACAATGTCTTCCATGTATCACAACTGCGAAAATATCTTCCTGACCCAAGTCATGTCATAGCACCGGACGCAGTACAATTAAAAGAGAACTTAACTTATGAGGCACCTCCTATAAGAATTAAGGGCTCGTTTGGTGGTCAGGATAGGATAAGAACGGATAGGATAAGAGAGCAAGATAAAAGTGGGATAGGATATGAGCAGGATAAACTGTTATCCTATCTGATGTTTGATGTCCACTAGATAACCAACATGATAATATTATATTATCTTGCCTTGTGTTTGATATAAATCAGATATTATCAAGATATGATATAAATTATATGCAAATGACAAATTTACCTTTACATCAGAATTACATATTTTTTTTAAAAAATTAATTTTTTTTTTACATTTTGTACATTTAAATTATAAAAAATTATATAAAAATTGCATAAAATAGATAGAATAAAAATGAAAGCAAGAAACAGAGAGGCAAAAGAGATAGAGTTATCTGTGTGTGACTAAAGACTTAGAGGGAGGCATGGTGCTTGGGTTGCTACGGCTGCTGCGTGAAGAGGTGGTTGATTCGCGGTGAAGGAGTGGTCTCAGGTAGCACGAATGGCGCATGGATAATGATGGTGGCCTCGGATCTGCGACGTGGAGGCGCGACGCGGCAGAGGAGCGACCCTACGGCGGCTCACGGTGTTGGTGCGCGATATGGATGGATCTGCGACAGCAGTAGCGGGAACAGCAGTGGCGGTCGGTGATTCTGGGCTTGGTGGCTGAGATGTAGAGGTTTGTTTGGGTAGAGGTTGAACGTTGGTTATGGAGGTGAGAGATTGGACCATGGTGGTCTCGGTTGGGATGGTGGATGGGTGGTGTTTGTGATGGAGGGCTGGAGTGGAATAGAAAAATGATATCCTATCCTACTTGCTTCTAACCCAGCCTCACCCTTAGGATAAAATTTTAACTAGTGAGTAGGATAGGATAAGCTGATAGGATAACCATATCCTATCCTATTGGTTCACCAAATTATAGATTAAAGTAGGATATGATAGCTTATCTTATCCTACCTTCCCTATCTTGGCCACCAAACGAGCCCTAAGGATAGAATGATAAAGCAACTAAGAGACAAAGAGATCTCATTGGTAAAGGTAATCTGGAACGAAATGACTGGAGATGCAACATGGGAGCTGGAAGACAAGATAAAGGAGCAACATCCACAACAATTATAAGGTATGAAAATTTCGAGGACGAAATTCCTTTTTAGAAGGGGAGAGTTGTAACACCCCGAAAATTATTTATTTTATCATAAATAATTATTTTTTAATATTTATGATTTTTGAGAATTTTTTGAATTTTTTCGGAAATGATAAATATTTTAATATATTTCTCGTTTTGCATGCACACTGAGCAAAGTCAGTGTAACACCTCAGAAATTGGTTGTTTTGTGATGAATAGATGTTTTCAAATATTTGTAATTTTTGATGATTTCTGTGGAATTTTCTGGAAACGTTGAATATTTTAATATCTTCTTCGTTTTACGTGTGCACTGAGCAGAGCCAGGAAAATAGAATATTTTCCCTGAGACTGGTAAACTTTGAACTGTGAAAACATCGACGGGGGATCTTACTAAACCCGAGGTCGAGCATAGTTTACGAGGTTTACGTTTTACGAGATTTTACTTGATAAATAAAATCACAGAATAATTAATTATCTGTGAAACAATAAAATATTATTTACACTAATTGTAAAATTTTTGTCCACTAAGAAATAGTTCTAGTAGATTATTTCTATCTAGTTATTTTTATGATATCATTTAAGTGACCACACACTTCACTTTATCGAGAAGCGTGCGAAGCTTCTCAATGAAGCTTCTAGGAAGCTTCCTCCAACCACTTCACTATCTCTCCTCCCTCTCCTATTGCTGCACAGTTGGGGCTAGGGGGGATCACATTTCACTCCCTCATTTTCTCTCATTCATGCAGCTCACTCTCTCTTTCTCTCTTCTTCACACGGCTGCACACACACACACACACACCCACCATTGTTAGTTTTCAAGCTTTCCATACTCAAGCCAACATAAACCATTGTTTCACCTCACCATTCTCAAGCTTTCTCCTTTGTGGGACTCCTCCTTACTCCTCCATTTTTGTGTTCCACAGCTAGCCCCAAAGCTTGGAGCTTTAAGGTAAAAGCTCTCAACTTTCTTCTCCTCTTCTCCTCATCTTCGTGTTCCATGGTCACCTTGGTGACTATGGCTACCATTTCCCCTCTTTGATCTTGATTTTGTGGATTTGAACACCCAAGGTTTCTGTGGTGGTGAAGCACGAAATTTCTAAGCAAAAGGAGTATCCTTTCTTTGTGTTTCACTAAGGTAAGAGGAAGATCCATTCTCTTCAACCCATTTTGGTAGTTAAGAACTTGTTGTTGTGTTGATGGGGTGAAACCCATTTTGGGAAACCCCTTTATTTGATTATTTTGGTTGAATTTTAAGTGTTTGAATGGTATGTTTTTTATGTACATTGATAGATTTTAGGATGTTGGATGATTAGAATGGTTTCCTGGTGAATTTCTGCGTCCACAGAGCGATACATGGCCGTGTATCTCCCTGCGTGACACAGGACTCAGACATGTTTTCTGGTGCACTCCAGAGGAGTACACGGCCTAGGCCGTGTATGACCACACGGCCGTGTACTCGGGGCCATGTATTTTACACACGGCCGTGTAACATGATCAGCAGTGGATTTGAGACTTTTCTAGCCCCTTGGAGGTTCAAGGTCCCCTTGGGCACTTGACTCAAGGCTTTTGGACTAATGTAAGCATAATAATCTTAAATAATTGGATGACTAGAAACTAATTAGGGATTCATAAAGAGGGAAAAACAAAGAACGGGAGCATGCCTTACAACTTATAAGAACTTTGAATAAAGATAGGAGATGAGTGTGATAGAGTTGCGAGCAACATAATGAAATTAAGAATTTGACTTACTTGATGAGTTTGAATAGGGTGTGAATGCCTAGAAACTTATTATTGACTCAGTATGGACCCTTAAACGGGATCAAATATTGATGATAAATGACATAACATGTGATCTTAGACCTGAAATGCTATGACTGTGAATTTGTAAATGTACATATGAGTATGCATTGAATCTGTGTGCATTGAGCATGATTGAGTCATGCATTAAAAAAGTCCGTTGGACAATTTGTTAAGGCCAAGTTGCCTAGGAGTTGAATCACACCTTTGTGCAGGTGGGAATAGACAAGTGTAGGTCATTTGTTGACCTTGGGGCATCGAGGTGCGAGTACGTCGCAATGGACAGTTTGTAGCTCTTCTGTCCGTGGGGCAGACCGATGCAAACGCATTGACGATCCGGACCGAGACACTGTCCTATATCGAGATCTGTGTAGAATATCTTGTACAATGTCATGATGCGCATTTTGATAAATTGAGAATTTATAGCACTGGATGGCCTCGGCAGTCGCGATATAGACATATCTCTTGATCATTCTCTCTGATTATTTTTGTGTCTAGCTCCATGGAATAGGATTGTTGGTATCAAGTGCATGTGCATAGTGAGTCGTCATACCATTTGTTAGTTACTTGTTCATATAGGAATTTAATATGTTGTTTCATTATTGCGATAGCTGCCTATATATGCTAAATTGCTTATTATCTGTTTTAATGCTATTTATCATTTTTGAAATATTATGTGGGCATCATGCGCCGTTTGTTCTTTACTGCCTCAATTGGTAATGAATGTTGAATGTCTGACCTCTTTTTCCTATGTTTCTACTATTTCTGTATATCTATATATGTGATTCTTTGAAGACGAGGGTGAAGAAAAGGAAGAACCCGATTTCCCCGGCTTGTGGCCCAACCTTGACTAGCACCCTTTTGATCATGACGGCCCGACCTCAAGGATTTTTGGGATACGTACATTTGGCCTTCCTTGGAGGTCCTGACTGTTGGTACCTTAACCTAAATTATGATCGTTTCATCTACGTGGGCGATGTGTCATTATCGTTGCCTTGGGGGCGTCATGAGCAGCCGATCTTTACTTGCTGCATCAGCTTATGCTTGGAGTTTGATCTACCTATCAGGGAGATGTGGGGTAATCATTTTTACACCCCACAAGAGGATTCTTTCGTTTCTACTGCTCGAGCCCTGGCTCGAAACTCGGTGGCTCCTATATGGGTTTCCTCAAATGAGGAAGACCCCGAGGAGGATCTCGCAGAGGATCTTGAAGAGGATCCTGACATTGTTCCTCCTCACCTCAGGGATTGATACGGTTGGTAGCTACTGATGGCTACCTGTGTTTTATTTTGGGGGCCTGATGTTTTATTATTTTGGTGGGCTGTATATGCATGATCCTTTGGGTAGGTTTAGTTTTACTTTTTGGTATATCGGGCTTTATAACTAAATAGATTTGGTATAAATCTATATATGAATATCATATTTGGGGGCTGGTAAAGCGTAGGCTTCTTTTTTATGAACCTTGATGTAATTATTGACTCATAGTTTGTATCTGAATAGTACATAAATAAATAAATAAATAAATAAATATATATATATATATATATATATATGTATATATATATGACGTATCTTATGCATGGATGTATGGTTTAGTCTTTATGTTTTTCGTTAAAGTTTTATGTTTTCTGCTTACGATTAGACAAAGATATATGTACGTACTTATGAATCTTTTATATATGTTAATACCTTTGAATATTGAATTGATGAGCAGGTTACTGAGTATAAATATATATATATATATCCGTACAAAAAAAAAATTCACCATTTTATTTATACAACTAAAATCAAATAAGTTTAATGATGTAATGAACCGGGTCTTACTTTATTTCACTTTCATTTTCCGCAAAAATATTTAATTGACAATGTGACGTATCCTCCTAAAAAGAGGCGTTACATAATCGGTTATAGCTTCTTCCATAACTCCCTATAACACATAGATAATCGGTTATGGATTGTGCATAAATGGTTATCTATTGTGCTTTTTAGCCGAAGAACAGGGCAACCAAGACCCTTCATCTTCCATCATCTTATATAAACTTATGGAAAACACTTTAAAACATAAGTGCTGCCAAAACCAATCTAGATGAGGTTCCATTACAATAACCAAGTCATCAAACATGGATTTACATTATCATGCTTCAAAGAAATATCTATTATTGAACTTTTAACTTAAGCTTACAAATGGCAGTTTCTAAGCTCATAATCCATAACCTTACACAGGTTAAGCTAAAAACAATCCAAGTTCAGCCATTAATGGCACTAAGCAAGCTAGAAATTGACCTAAGTCCCTCAAACCCACTAATCATCCCTCAATATACAACATGCATATGATGAAGATAGTTAGATATGTTCTTATGAGTTCAAGCACCCTTACCTCACTTGTAGTCTGGATGATCTTCAAACCTTGGCTTTCCCTTTTGTTTCTCTTTTCCTTCCCTCTTCTTCCTCTACGTGTCTTTCTCTGTTTTTTTGTTCTATTGGTGTTGCTAAAGATAACGTGAGAGGAAGAATGAGCAAGTGTGAAAATGAAAGAAAAACAAGCCACAAAGTTAATAAACTCGGCTAGAACTTACAAGAACCATGAGTCATAAGTGACTTATTCTTTGCTAAAATATTATATCTGTTAAGTATACTTAGATTCCATGAAATCAAGTTTTCTAACTTCCAATAAGAGCATGTTTGGGAAAGATTAAATCTTTCCCAAATAACTATTTTTGGAGGATTAAGTTATTTTGTGAAATAATTATTATGTTTGGGTAAAAAGATTATTTTTTAAAAAAGCTTTTACACGAAATTCAATGCAAAATAAAAGCTTTTTTCAGCTAATAATCATAAGCTAAAGATTAGAGGTTATGATTTTAGCTTATAGATTATTTCTTACATTTTGATATGTAAATACTATTTTGCCCTCAATCAAATAATTTTTTTAATCATTCTATACCTATTTTAGTAATTTAATGCATAAAAGCGATTCTTTTTTATATCATCTAAACGAATCATATTAGCTTAAAATTACTTTACAGCTAATGCATCCAAACATAAAAATGAATCGATTATAACAATAATCGATTATAATCGATTATAACAATAATCGATTATCAGCATAATTTATAATTTTCAGCTTTTCCAAACAAGCCCTAACTTTAGAATAAATATTAAGATTCATCTAAATTATTGTTTCATCATTTTCATTCCATATCTGCTACAAGTCAATTCGGTATTAAAACACACAACTAGTATACTTAAAAATATCAAACCAACTCTGATTACCATGAAACTTTAACTACATCTCATTTCATGCATTTGTGACCTAGAAATAAATTATCCATATTTATTTCTCTTATTTGAGCAAATAATGCTATTATCTGAGTCATTTTAAGTTACTTTTTACCTTCTACTATGTTACAGCAAAGTTCCTAAACTAACTCAGTTTGTCACCAAATTACACATACATGTCAAACAAGTATTTTGCTACGTTGGTAAGCATATACAAGTCTAACATATCTAAAAAAAGGATGTTACACCATCACTTGGTGGCAACTATTGCTCCCGTTGACCTTTGTTTGAAATGCCTCGACTCTCCACTTACAGTGAAGCGCTGAGTTGGGGGAAACTATTATGGACTAAGATCCAGCTCCCATACCCTTAGGGGCAATCCGGTCAACATGAGCATCTCGGCCATGAGCACCATATAGCGGAGCAAGAGTCATTGCCACCTCATCACTGGTAGTTACACTATCAAGAGGCAATTTGTAATACCTTAGAAAAATATGTTAAACTTGTATATAGTTACAGAGGTAGCTTAATACTTACTTAACATGTCTATTTAATTTTGTGATAATCTAGGTTAGTTTAAGCACTTTGCTGTAACCTGGAAAGTGAAAAGTGACTTAAATTGACCAAGATATTAGCTAAAATGGCTTAGCTGATGAAAATAAATATGGATAATTTGTTTCTAAGTCACAAATGTGTAGCTGAACGTGTGGTTAAGTTTTGAGGTTAATCAGAGTTAGTTTGGTATTTTTAAGCATATTGGTTGTGTATTTTAATACTGGATTGACTACCAGTGGATATGGAAAAATATGGAAATGGTAAAATAAGATTTTTGATGAATCTTAAAATTTATTTTGAGTTTGTCAGAAGTTAGGAATGTGGATTTGGTGAATCTAAGTGTTCTTAGTCAATCGAGAGTTTTAGCATGGTCACTTAAGTGACCAAAATAGTACACGGTTCCCATGTGCTACTGCCTTGATTTAAAGGCTAAGTGACCAAAATAGCTCACGGTTCCCATGTGCTACTGCCTTGATTTAAAGGCTTAAGATGAGATATCTTCTCTCACTTCTCACCTTTTTCATTGCTGCTAGTAGGGAAGCAAAAAGGGAAACCAAGCAAGGAAGCCAAAGGAGGACTAGCATCAACCAAAGAGGAGGAAGAAGGAAGTGGTGGAGAGGAGCTGCTCTCTAACTTCATTTCTGGCCATTGAGGTAGGGGGAAACCTTGCTTGACTTCTTGCTTTCATTTTCTTCATTTGATTCATGAGGGACTTGATAAGGGAGTGGTTTTTGAGTTGAATCTTGATAAGGAGCTTGAGGATGGCTTAGTTGTGTCAAAATTGGTTTGTTGGATGCATAAGGATGAACATTTCATTAATTGAGTGCCTTAGTTCCCATTTAGGACAAATTTGGGGCTTTAGGTTTAGGTTGATGTTTGATTCATAAAATTGCATGATTGAGTAAAATTAAAGTGGTTTAAGAGTTGTAATGTGTTAATGGATCTTGCTTGATGTGATAAATCAAGTAGAATTGAAGTTGGAGTGATTGGAGCACCTTTGTTCCTCAATGGAACAGTAACTCCATCTACAGAATTCCGTAGATTTCGTTCTGCCCTGTCAGCGCTCAAGCGTTGAGTGTTGGGTGCTTAGGCGCCATCAAGGCAGACAAAGAGCACTTTTTGCCACGCAACACGCGCCTAAGCGCCCATGGAGGAGCGCCTAAGCGACCATCGCTGGGGAAAATAGGACAAATCCTTATTTTGGGTGAAAATGAAGAGCTCACTTGTGTGGTTCTTTCTTTTATGCTTCTTAATGAGTAATGAGACTCTTTTAGGAGTATTTGATAAAGTAAATTTTGAGATGCATGTAAATCAATTATGGTGCTAATGATTATAGGTAATTAGTAATTGTTTTTCATGAGATTATTGTGGAACATAGTGAGGTGGGTAATATCCTCTCTATATGTTTATTGAGTAGTGAGGTGAGTAATATCCTCTCTATGATTGTTGAGCAGTGAGGTGAGTAATTCCTCACTATGTTGTTGAGTATTTAAGGTGAGTAATTCCTCATTATGTTTGTTGATGAGTAGTGGAAATGAGTCATATCCTCACTACGTTTGGTAATTTATGGCATATCATAGTATATCTCAGAGTAGTTGAGGTGAGTAATATCCTCAATATGTCTGAGGACTCATGATATTCTTGAATTTCATTCACTCTTAGGACTTGCATAGATATAAACATTAGACATAATTTGGCATAACATGGTAATTGTGTGGATGGTTGTCACTATGACATGAACTCATGACATTGTAATTGTATGAGCGATTGCGTATTTCTTTAATTGAAGTATTAACTTAATGGATGTGTATTATGTATGAATGTATAAAATATTAGTTTTGGAATACTTTTACTGAGAATTGCAATTTCTCACCCTGATTGTGTTACCATGTAAATCTAGGTGCAAATTCTTCAAAAGGAAAAAAGAAGATGTATGAAGATTAGCATAACATATATGTTGTTTTAGACTAAGCTTGTATATAGTTTATATTAGCTTATCTTGTTTTGAGTTATGTATGACAATATGTCCTTTGAGGCTATGATGTATATATATAACTGTTGGTAACGTTACTCTCCATAATGATTTATTTATGTGAATATTATGAGTTTAGTTGTTAGAAGTAATATGGCCAGTACTAAATATCCCTATATAGGTCAGGTATATCAAGATATCAGAATTGGGATGTTACATAATTACTCCCAACAAATATCATGCAAATAGGAGTGATTACAAGTCTAATCAATAGTAACTGTTGCCATCACTGACAATTCAAATTAGAATTCCTTCATATCCTGCTTAGCAACTAAGCAATGCTCCCCTATAAATAATAGGGTAAGCCACTCAGGTTTCTCTTTGAACCCAAAACGCTCTCTCCTAATGCATTACTTGACTTGACCATTAAAGTGTCTTTCGCAAGTACACCACTCCTCTACTCCATCACTTTGGCAGCTGCACCAAGGAAGAAAATGTCATATTCAACTCACTAGAAATCTTTTTAGGTGACCTTTTGAAACTCATTCAAAACAATTTAGTATAAAATATTTACACAATAATTAATATAATTCAACAAGTAAATTAATTCATGTATAAAAAAAAGTAAATTAATTAAGATTATTTTCATTAAAAAAATCGAGATAGTTCCCTCTCGAGAACATAATTTGGGCCTTTGGGAGATGCAATATCTATAAAAAAAAAAAAAAGAAGAAGCAGTTATTATGGGATATAAACTAGTGGTTTTGGAAGGCTCCAGTCCCACCAGTGAAGATTTGGCCCATGAAACTTAATACAAAATCAATTTCAAGCACGAATATTCATTAACACAATCGACAATACATCGGCTTCTGCAAGTACTGAATACAAACGAACCATAAGTTGAAGAAGTAAACATCCTTATTCTCCACATCAAAATTCACACATCTTATTTAGATAAGCACTTAACCTCAAGCTAGCCAAACCCCGTTATTTTTTATTTGTTATCTTCTTCAGCGCTTTTGGTGCTATGCCTTGAGAAGATAAGCATCGATATCTTTAGTACTCTTGGTTAGGTGGTCCATGAAGCCATATGGAGGTTCAACATTGTTATTGACCTTCTCATATTCAATAGTCCATTTAACAAAAGCAATACCATCAACCTTTTCAATCACTTGAAAGATGAGCTTGAAGACCTTGTAATGCTGACTGAAATCTCCATCAAAGAGCTCGTATGTGATTGCCTTGTTCCGTTCATCAATGGCTTCAATTTTTTCCTTATACGATGATACCTTACCATCTGTTGTTTCACAAGAAATTAAGATCAATAACAAAAAAATTTAGGAGATGAATTAGATGGCAAAATAATTTATTGACCCTTTGCTGTTTACATATTAATTTAATTAGAAGCTTAATTACCTATGATATCAGTCCATTCCTTAATTGAACCAATGCTATGCCAGTCACCTTGGAGCAACCTGGTTTGATGCACTCTATCAGAAGTGTTTTGAACACTGTGAAGTTCCTTAGCGAAGAGGTTGTACCACTTGGCGGCAGGTGCTAGGATACCTACTTCAGAACTCAATTTACCAGTAAGAGCCATGTCTAATAAGGAAATAAACACACAATATGCTGTAGGGAATGCAACAAACAAGGATAAGAGATGGGGTAGGAAATGAACCCTTATTGGGTCTTAAATAGAAAATAGCTTACCCACCATTGGCAGCTAAATTATTGGATTATCACATAATAGTTTGCTCCATAAATTTTGCTTTGTATTAAAATATGAATGTCAAGAAGTTCTTGGTTATCATTTTCCAACAGATATTGAATAGACTAATTTCTCAAACTATAAAATTTGAATATAAAAAATCAATTGAAGCAAATAACTCATTAAAAAATTCACATAAAAATTGATCTGCAATTTTTTTTGTTAATGTTTTATTACGGAGCATATTATTATGCATTTTAGGATATATATATTTTCCCCCTCATGTTGTCATAATCCATATATTTAGGACTAGTTTGAATGAAAATAATAATTTTGTCAGTTTTAAGATATTGTGGATAATGAATTGTCTTAATTGACATATTCAATATGTAAATTATTGGAAAGATCAATTAAAAAATTACGTTATTAAAACTTATCTTATGATATATATATATATATATATATATAAGGGACATATCTAGTGAGCTTGGTTGTATGGTAACTTTTATAAGGGATATATATGTATATATATATATATATATTAGGGACATATATATAATCTTTCAAGTAACTTTTAATTTTGACCATCTATGTATGGTTGTATGGTCAAGATTTACTCCTCTCACCCTCTCACCATAAAAACTCCTCTCACTAGATATGTCCCTATATAGGATCTTACTCAGGTGAGAGGAGTGTTTATTGTGAGAGGTGAGAGGAGTGAATATTGACCATTAGATTTATGTAGGATCTTACTCACATGCATTTATGTTCTAATCTTAACCATTCATGAAAGATCCAATGGTCAATATTCACTCCTCTCACCTCTCACAATAAACACTCCTCTCACCTGAGTAAAATCCTCTATATATATATATATATACTATTCCTTAATTTCTATTGATTCTAAAGTTATTTGTTTAATCAAGGCATAAAGCACATCTCATTAATAGAAAAACTACATTTAGTTGGATTCTTTCAAAATTTTAATTTATTTTTCTGGTTGTGTAGCATTATTTATGTAACAAATATGAGGAAAGAGGCTAAAGGGTTTATAGCGTTGTTGGTTCTTAAATAGAAAATAGTTTATCCACTATAACAAACTCAATTATTGGACCATCACAAAGCAGTCTGCTCCATAAATTCTACTTTGCTTTAAAATATAAAATTTAAGATGCTTTTAAGTTAGGGATAGAAATAGGTCAGGTGATCTGTCGAGAGCCTATGGCCTGGACTGTTTAAAGCCTAATTTGATCTAACTAGTTTAATAAAAAAGTTAAATTAAGACTTTTTAAAAAGTCTATTTAATTAAACAGTTCAAGCTTAAAGGCTTTTAGAAAAGCCTTTTAGGCTTAACATGTTAGTCTATTTAATTATATATATTATTATTTTATATATTATAATTATTATGATATTTTAATATTCATATAACATAATTAATTTTATAAAAAATAAAATATTTTTTAAAGTCTAAATTCTTTAACTTATCTCGTTAGCTTATTTAAAAGTAGGCCAATAAATTTATCTAAAGGTTTTATTACAAAATAGACTTTTTAAATAAGTTTTTAGGTTAGACTAGATTTTTAAAAAGGTCAAGACAAACTTTAAAATATGACCTATGTTAAATAAATAAGTCAAATTTAGACTTTGTATTTAGAAAATAGATCAGATTCATTTCAGGTAAGGTCTGATCTAAGTATTTCCACCCCTACTTCTAATTATTTTTTTTCCAGCAGAAATTGAATTATTTTCTAAATCGGAAGGGAGTTGAGACATGTTTTAAAAAATGTTATCAATTGAAGCAACTACGCACATGACGAAATTAAATGTTATATGATTTTATTTAATTTTTTTAAAAAAATTGTATTAGGGAACATATTACTTATGGCTTATGCGAGATGGTATCTGAGAAACAATTCCCGTAGCGGCATCAGAATATGGTTTCTACATCTCAATATACTTCAAAATACATTTGAGATAGCCTTGTCATAATCGAGTTCGTAAATCATGATTTTGAAGTAATTGTTGGGATTCAACTAAATTCTTAATTTGAAGATTTTAATTGATAATTTTTATTTTATTAGTAGATTTATATATTTTGTAATTAATATTAAGATATGTAAAAAGATATGCGATAAATATAAAAAATATGAAAGAATAATATGCAAGATATAAAAGATTTTTTTGTAAAAAGGAAACTAGGATTGGTGGAGGGCTACAACTTTGTGATCCTTAAAAGTTATTTTGTGGAGAATTTGTAATTTTGTGATCTTCAGAAATTACATTAGAGGATAGTTTATAATTTTGTTTGTACAAAATTGTCATGGTAAAAAATGATATTTTATAACTTTATCCATGCAAAAATTGCATGATAAAAAAGAAGGATTATTTGTAACTTTATCTATAGAAAAGCTATAGTATAGAAAGATTTATAACTTTATCTATATTTAAGTTGTTGTATTTAAATGTTACTTATAGTAGATTTGATTTTTTCTCATATGTAGATTTAAACATGTTGAGTCAAACCATGTTAAATAGTGCATAATTATTTGTGAAATTTTTCGTAATTACTTGTACTTATGCAAGCACATATAAAAGGGGAAGAGATATTTCCCTAATAATCTCTTAAAGAAATGGCGAGTTCTTTTTTTAAATAATTTCATAAATTAGTCCATAGATTTTTTTAATAAATACTCTTTTCATTCCTTTTAGTTACTGTTTTAATATTATTTTTATATTTCATATTAGATGTCGTTTTAAAATTTTAACACAGAATTAATTATTTCATTTTAATACTAACTTTATTTTTAATTTTTCTTATTCTTTTAATTATTTAACTCTTAAAATCTCTTAATATTTATTCATTCAACTTTTGTCTCTCTCTTATTATCTCTTTTATTGGTTAATTATATTCCTTCTTTTTTAATTAATGAATCAAAAGGTAATACTGTCTTTTATGATTATTATTTTTTAAATAAATATTACTAAATTATTTTCTTAATATTAATCATTTTCTTAAATGAAAGATAAAAAGGAATGGAGGGAGTAGTTGAAAGATATAGTTTACCTTTATTTGTTTAGAGAAATTTCAATTATATATGACCAGTAAAGCTTACGATAAACAAACACAGAGATGATACTAAAGATGTTGGAGATAGTTGAAGATTTTAGAAAACTGTCCTTATCACTGTCGACTAATCAATAAATTATATTTTTCTTGACAGTTTTCTAATTGAATTAAAAACTTCTCTATTGCTTGCTAACTATTAACTAGCCCCGATTCTCAAATATATGAAATATCATATGAAACATGTATAAGAGCGAATACACAATATTGTGCTATTAACTAGCCCCCGATTCTCAAATATATGAAACTAGCGTATTGTATTTCTGTGATTCAGGTGATAATTAGTAATAATTTTATTTGTGTGTGGGATAATTAATAAAAATTTTATTTATATAATTATTGGAAATATGTTTAAAAAACTATTTGTTCATTATAAAGCACTGATGTCAATAATAAGAATATAACGTATAACGAGAAATAAGAATAAACATAATAGCCAAACAATTAATTTTAGTGTATAAAATATATTATAAAACTGTTTTTTGAATAAAAATTATTTTAAATATATATAATTAGTTAATTTATATTTACGTTAATAACTTATATTTCAATTAATTTTATTAAATTTTCTTATAAAATTTTCATCTCATTATTGTATATATTAATATAATTTCATGTCAAGTTTTCAACATCATAAGCTTTAAATGTAAAATTTAAACAAAAAGAGCAAAAAACAGCTTACTTTCTAAATTTTATCACTTTTGGGATATGATGATTGAATAGCAACTTAATTGTATATATGACATTTTATTAAGTATTTGCGTAACAAAAAATGCACAACTTTAGAATGAAGCACCTAATGTCTTTATATATAAGTACATATGTGTAATGAAAAAGAAATATAGATATAGATATTAACTCAAATAACTCAAATTTTTTAATATAGATATAGTTAAATCATTTGTTAGGTGAAACACCACGTGAAAGGATCTATTCTCATTGATAACTTGTGTGATGCACAAACTTGTTAATTAAGCATATTTATGCTGAAATATTTTGAAAAGTAAGTCATAAAATATTATGTATATATGTAACCTATTAAAAGGTAATATATCATAATATATATCTATATATATATATAATAGATTAATAAAAAAATTCCAACATTAGTTTTACTATTATTACTCTTATGACATTCTTTCCTAATCCCTTTATAATCCGAAATTAATTATAAGTTTTTGTGTTTAGATAAAATTGGAAAGAAATATATTAACTATATATCATTTTTATATTTACAAATTATTAAAAATGTATAAAAGCAAATTATTAAAAATGTATAAAAGGAAAAAATTAAATTCTTTTTAGCTCAAAAAAGAGTAAAAGAAAAAAGAAAGAAAGGAAGAGAGAAAAATGTTTCAATAGTGAGAAAAAAATCAATAAAATTTTTATTTAAAAAGAAGAAGAAAAAAATAGAATTTAGGTATAAAAAATAAGATAGGTAAATATTTCAAAATCAAAATCTAAAATTTAAAAATGAGATAACATACAAACATTTCATAAAAATAGTGAGAATTGTAAGAAAAACAATCCACCAATGACTAACACATGTAATTGACAACACTTACATAAACTGTGTATTATATAATAGCATATAAATATAAATAATATCCTTACAAAGTAGAAAGTGAGTGACATTAATATGCTTGGTGGCAATTGATACAACCACCAGCAAAACTTATTATCTCATTAATAGGTTCAATACAAAGTGTTTGGCTGTATGTTTAATACAACCACCACCAGAAGTTATCTCATTATATAAAAAAAAAACATTTCATTAATAAATTTTTTATATAAACTAAGAGTATCTAAGTTGGGTATGTTAAGTCAATTATATTATTAATTATAATATATTATAAAAATTATTTATTAATTAATTATATTAATTATCTATTAATTATTAACGTCATTGACTAAATATACCCAAAAATTAGTATTTTCTTATTGCAATAATGATATCTTAGTGTATAGCATTGGTTACATAGCCAATGATCAGAAACCAAAATTTCAAAATAATGATAAAACATGTTCTAGTAGCTAAACCAATAATTGCATGAATAGAATGGCCATTTCTTTTTTTTTTTAATAGGATACATTTCTATCATTTTATTGGAGGGAATGATATTATCTCATTTTGAGTGAATCACAATTTTTTTTTCTATAATATCTTTTAAACACACTTTTTTTTTTAGCTAGGGTATATCCTCATAGGTATTGCGATGAGACTAGCTTGGTGGACACTGTTGTGACTAAGAAATCCTTCTAACAATTGCTTTTTCTAGAGTTTGAACCTTGGTCTCCTCCTTTGAAGCATAACTCGCTTATCACTGCATCCAACCTTTGTTAGTTTCTTTTAAACACACTTTAACTACTCATTTTGGCAAACTAAACATCCCTATAGGTTCGTACCAAACCAACATATATTTGGAGCTGTGAGGAAAATATCTATATATATTTTTGCACCAAAAACTAGTGTTTGCAAAACTGGACTAATCTTTAAAATAGAAGTGCCAGCTTCAGGCTAAAGCCATCAAAGCAAAGGCTTTAGGTCCCATAATTTTATAATGATATAATTTTTATATTTAAAATAAAATACTAAGATAATTAATATGATACATGTTATTTCATTTCTTAAATTAAGTGCTTAAAAACTCTTTCTTACATCTCTATTAATTTTCAACTCTCATTTTTCCATTAAAAATATGCAAAAGTCAAGATGATCAATAAAATGACATATTCTCTCACTTTCCTATTTAAGTATATAATAAATCTTTACTTTCTATCAACTTCCACAATGCTTTTAATTATCAACCATTTCCCTCATTTCCAATTATTTAAGGGTAAGATCTCAAACAAAGAAGAGTGTTGGGAGTAACCACAAGAAATTAAAGAATTTGCTATGAAAACATCCTTAACTAATCTATAATTAATCCCTACCTAATCAATTTAGTTATTGAATAGTTACGGATTGGTTTGTAGACAAAGTCTCATCACTAATTAGCTACCAAAAATTTTCATAACTAATCTGTAGCTAATTCTTAATTTTTTGTAACTAATCCGAAGCTAAGCTGTAACTAATTTTTGTTCAGAACTTTCTTCGTTTCCGTCGCTAAGTAGCTACAAAATATCTGTAGCTAATTTCATAGCTAATTTTTAACAATATGTAGCAAGTTTGTAACAAATTCATAGCTAGATCAAAACAAAACACATGACAGTCCGTAGTTGTTGTGCAACAAATCTATAACTATTATGTTACTAAATCGCTAACAAATTGATAACTACCGAGGCTACTAAATTTAAATCAATTTATAACTGAATTACCAAAATTACTTACAGTATATGGTAACACCGGGTCAAGCCTGTAAATCACTCTAATTATACAATCATATTAAGCAGCTGATAAGCAGGGGGGAAAGGGTTTATAAGATTAAACAATAGAAAGCAATTAAAAAGAGTAAATAGAATTTGGAAAACAACCAATTCAAGAGAATTAACCAATCTTGATCTTAATCCATCCTTGATCACTAAAAGTCCATTCAATTATTAATTGAATCCTTGGTCTTAAATCATATCAAGAAGCCTCAAAATGATCCATGGATCTTCTACTAGATACACATCCAGAATTCAATTAATTAAGATTAGACAAATTAAGCATCCATCCAAAACCTAAATTAACTTAAAAACCAAGATCCAACCAAGCTAAACATTTCATCAAACACCTTCAATGCCTTGTTTAATCTCCGAATTGATCTCTTAGTACATGGTAATTACACAATTATCAAATTCAAATCCCAATCAAATTAAGCACCCAATCAAAATTAGAAAAAGAGAAGAAGAAGAGAAACTAGCTCGATTAACAATTGAATGTAAATAATTAAAACAGAATCTCAAGATTAAGCATAAAAAATGTTCAATCCCTTGTATTGATTAAAGGCCCTACCCCCTCCATGAATGGGAGGGAAGAACTCAGAAAAAGAAGAGAAAATCTAGAGAGAAGGAAGAGAAGAGAGAAAGATCTAGATCTAGAGAGATGATGAAAAGTGTAAAATGAAAACTCAGTCTCAGACTTCTGCTTCAAACCCCTATAACTACCCCTTAATTTGGCCTCACATGATTAGAAACCTATTAGTTACAAAACTGGGTGCATTAGGAATCACTGGGCCCAAGTCCCATGTCAATTAGAGGCTCACAACTCAAGTTATGCCCATTTAAGTGACATAAACTCGTTAGCAACTCGTTTCTATTTTCCAACTTCAATTACATACCAAAAATGATGTATTTTGGCTTAGGAATAAGAGTTGTTTCTTTGGATCTTATATTTCATTTGGGCTTGGGTTGACGTCCATTGCATTCCTGTAACTCAAGATATGGGTCAATGAGTGCGCAAAGGTCAAGCTGTCAGGATCAACATTCTAACTCTTGCTTCTACTTCAATTTAAATTATCCAAATGTGTGATTTAGCTCCCAGGGTCTTCATGAAAGTTGTAGAGATTTGTCTTAACTTTCCTACAAGACCAGAATCACATGAATTAGATACTTGAAACTTAGATTATAGCCAAAATATTGAACACTGCTCAAAAGACAATTTAAGACCAATTCATGCAATAATTCTCACAATGATCCAATTAGGCCTAATATAATAAAATCTGACAAAAACAATTTAATTAAGGCAAATTGAACCTTAAGATACCTAGTGAGAGGATCATTAAATGAATAAAATATATTATTATCACAGTAGAAACAAAAATAGTAACAATAGAGACAAAAACATCATAAACATCAGAAATAGCAAGAACAAAAAAATTTAAAACACTCACAATAGAAATGAGAAAATTAAATGACAAATAACAAAATAGAAAAAACTAAAACAGTTAAAACAGTAAACACAATAAAAATAGTGGAACTAAAATGGCAAACAACAAAAAAACAAAATACTAAAATTCTTCCCTTACACTTAAATTTTACATTATCCTCAATGTAAAGCTCAAAAGAAAATAACATCCCTCAAGTAACATCAATTAATTTAGGACAAGTAAAATAAAAGAAAGAGAAAGAAAAGAAACATCCTTATCAAGTGGGGTAGACGACTTCTTGCAAGTGGACCTCCTCTAAAATGTCCTCTTGAGCTTGAGCTCCTTTATAAAATGGTTTGAGGTGATATCCATTTACTGTGAAAGCTTTGTTAGTATTCTCATTTGTAACCTGCACAGCACCATAAGGGAAAATCTTAGTAACAATAACTAGACCAAGCTACTTAGATCGGAGCTTCCCGGGCATGAGGTTGAGGTGAGAGTTATAGAAGAGAACTTTTTGGCCAATGGAGAACTCTTTCATTGTCAATAGCTTATCATGAAGAAGCTTGGGTTTTTCCTTGTAAATATGAGAGTTCTCATAAGCCTCCAACCGAAGCTCTTCAAGTTCTTGAAGTTGGAGCTTCCTTTGGGTTCCGGCTTGGTTCAAGTCAAGGTTACACTTTTTTACTGCCCAATAGGCCTTATGCTCAATCTCCACCGAAACGTGACATGTCTTGCCGAAGACTATCCTATAGGGAGACATGCCTAAAGGTGTCTTGAAGGCAATCCTATATGCCCACAATGCGTCCTCAAGTCTCTTGCTCTAATCTTTTCTGTTCGGTTGGACTATTTTTTCCAAGATTTGTTTCAAGTCCCTATTCGGAACTTTGGCTTGCCTATTGGTTTGTGGATGGTAGGGAGTCAAAACCTTATGCATCACACCATATTTCTTCAACAATGTCTCCATGCTTTTATTACAGAAATGGGAGCCTCAATCACTGATTATGACTTTTAGAACTCCAAACGTGCAGAAAATGTGAGATCTAACAAAGTCTAAAATCACATGAGAATCATCAGTCCGAGTGGCCTTTGCCTCCACCCACTTAGAAACATAATCAATAACTAAAAGAATGTAAACAAAACTAAAGGAAATAGGAAAGGGACCCATGAAGTCAATACCGTAAACATCAAATATCTCAAAAAATAGTAATGGTTGTTGAGGCATCTCATTCCTATGGGAAATGTTACCTGTTCGTTGGCATTGTTCACAATTCTGACAATAACTGTAAGCATCACGAAACAAGGTGGGTCAATACAATCCAGAGTCTAAAATCTTCTTAGTAGTGCATTGCGATCCAAAGTGACCACCATATGCAAGGGTATGACAAAAAGGCAGAATAGATTGAAACTCATAATCAGACACACAATGTCTAATGACTTGGTCACTACATAGTCTCCACAAATAAGGATCATCTCATACATAATGTTTAGACTTACTTATAAGCCTATCAATATGATGCTTATTAAAATCAGCAGGTAACTCAAATGCATCCAAATAATTCACTAAATCAATATACCAAGGATCCTTACCCCTTACTTGAAAAAGCTGCTCATTCGGAAAGGTTTCTCAGATAGGAAGAGTGTCTACTGCCTGTGGGATCCAGCTCAGATGATTTGCCACCAAGTTTTCGGCTCTGCTTTTATCTCTAATGTCAGTATCAAACTCCTGTAAGAGCAACATCCACTGAATGATTCTAGGCTTCGCCTCGAGCTTCTTCAATAAGAACTTCAAAGCTGCATGGTCATAGAAAATAATAACTTTAGTGCCCAGTAAATGATAATGAAATTTATCTAAAGCGAAAACAATTGCTAAAAGCTCCTTTACAGTGGTATTGTAATTAGCTTATGCAGAATCCAAGGTATGAGAGGCATAAGATATCACATGAGGATGCTTTCCAACTCATTGAGAAAGGATGACACCAACTGCAAAGTTGGAGGCATCACACATAAACTCAAATGGAAGCTCCCAATTTGGCGGTTGAATAATGGGAGGAAAGGTCAGATTTTTCTTTAACTGATCAAATGCTTCCTTACAATGCTCATCAAATTCGAACTTAACATCTTTTTGGAGAAGCTTGGACAATGGAAGAGTAATTTTGCTAAAATCCATGACGAAACGCCTGTAGAACCCTATATGACCAAGAAAGGAACGCACTTCCCACACACAAGTAGGGTAGGGTAAAGAGGCAATAACATCAATCTTTGCTCTATCTACTTCAATGTCTTTGCTAGAAACTACATGCCCTAAGACAATGCCTTATTCTACCATGAAATGACATTTCTCAAAATTAAGAACAATGTGTCTCAATGCACCTATCAAGCACCCTAGCAAGGCTATCTAAACATGCATCAAAAGATCCATAAACTGTGAAGTCATCCATAAAAACTTCCATGCAATGTTCTAACAAGTTAGAGAAAATACTCACCATACATCACTGAAATGTACCAGGGGCATTATAGAGCCCAAAAGGCATCATTCTATAAGCAAATATGCTAAATAGGCAGGTGAAGGTTGTCTTCTCTTAGTCCTCTGAAGCTATATGAATCTGAAAGTAGCTTGAAAATCCATCTAGGAAGTAATAATGTGACTTGCTAGCCAACCTCTCTAGCATCTTATCAATGAAAGGCAAGGGAAAGAGATACTTCCTGGTGGCTTAGTTTAGCTTCTTGTAATCAATACCCTCCAGTTGTTCTGTACTCTAGTGGGGACCAGCTCATTCTTCTCATTCATGACCACTGTCATCCCGGTCTTCTTGGGATCCACTTGCACCAGACTTACCCTCTTGCTATTTGAAATAGGGTAAATGATACGGGCTGACAACAGTTTGCTCGCTTCTTTCTTCACCACATCTAAAATTAGCGGGTTAAGTCTTCTTTGAGGTTGCCTCACTAGTTTGGCTTCTTTCTCTAATAAAATCCTATGCATGCACGTGGAGGGGCTAATCCCAAGAATATATACAAATGTCCATCCAAGGGCTTTCTTGCGCTGCTTCAAGATATGCAATAATTTATGCTCTTGGTCAGGTTGCAAATTCTTGCTATTATCACTGGCAGCTTCTCATTTGCTTCCATGAGCACATACTTCAAATGTTAAGGTAAAGGCTTTAACTCAAGCATAGGTGGTTGTTGCACTGAAGGTGTCAATCTAGTTGAAGAAACCAATTTTTCTGATTTAACTGTAACATCACCTATAATCTGTGTACAATCTTCCAAAACAGCATGATCATATCTCATAGAATAAGGAAATTCAGAGCATGCAGCACTATCTCCCACAATAATAAAAATTTCAGAACATACAGCACACATACTAGTCTCATCACAATTAGAAACAGCACATCCTAAACATCCAGGAAAATCAACACTATCTAGAAATCCACCAATTTCAGGAAATTCAGCTAGCATATCAACATGCATATCATCAACAAGCAAATCAATGACATCTAACTGAAAAACAGAATGCTCTTCTAAAGGATATTTCATGGCATCAAAGATGTTAAATTGAATTATGTTATCCCCAAATTCTATGGAAATGGTACTAGCATGCACATCAATCTCAGTCTTGGCAATTTTCAAAAAGGGTCTACTTAAAATCAATGGCAGTTGACTAGATGCAAATTCATTTTTCATGTTCAGAATATAAAAATTTACTGGAAATATTAACTTATTTACCTTGACCAAAACATCCTCAAGCACTCCAACAGGATGAGTTGTGCTCCTATTTGCTAGCTGAATGATAACTCTGGTGGGCTTCAACTCTCCAATCTGTAGGGATTCAAAAATTGATTTGGGCATGACATTAATTGAGGCACCCAAGTCCAACATTGCATGAGTGAATTATTGGTTGCCTATTATGGAAGGATTGGTGAATGTTCCAGGATCCTTGCATTTAGGAGGCATATTTGGTTAGACCAAGGCATAAACATTTCTTCTCATGCTCACTTTCTCATTTCCTTTCAACCTTTTCTTATGAGTGCATAGCTCCTTCAAGAATTTGGCATACTTTGGTATCTGCTTGATTGCATCCAGCAGTGGAATGTTGACTTTCATTTTCCTAAAAGTCTCAAGTAGGTCTTTATCTTTCTCAACCTCTACTATTTTTCTGAACGCTGTGGATCTGTGTGGAAAAGGAAGAACTATGGCAGGCTGCTGCTGCCCATCCATAATTGCTGACTTTTTCACACCCTTAGATTGTTGGGTTATTTCATCAAAATTAGAATCTTCTATTGGTTGTGGTTTTCTTGTTACAACTTGAGGTTCAGGTGATGCTTGAATAGACTTTCCAAACCTCAGCATAATAGCATGCACATCTTTTTTTGGATTAGGAACTATTTGGGAAGGGAGCTACCCAGAACCTTGGTTCTGTAGCTGACTCAATGTAGAGGCTAGTTGTCCAACCTGAGTTTCTAAATTTTGAATAGTGACTTCTGTCCTCTGCTGGAACTGAATGTTATTTGTGACAATCTGCTTCACCAAGTCCTCAAAGGAAAGCTCAGATTTTGTGGTTGTTGGACTTGGTTGCTGCTGCATAGACTACTAGAATTGCCTACTTGATCCAGCTTAAGGTTGAAACTGTTGTTGTCTCATTAGCTGCTGGAATGGCTGCTTATATTACAATGGTTGTTGCTGTTGTGATGCTGCATTGCCATATCTCAGGTTAGGATGGTTTCTCCATCCAAGGTTGTATGTGTTGGAGAATGAATCATATCTTTGTTGCTGCTGCTAGAACTATGGTTTACCAGAAAAAGCACCAACTGCTACAATAGATTGATCTAGAAAAATAGATCCACCATCTTGGAATGTGGGGCATGCATTAGTGGGATAAGATGAACAAGAGAAAATGTCACACACGGTTGCAGCCATCTGCATAGGTGGTTGCTGTCCCACTACTAACTGCCTCACCAAAGAAATTAATTCATCAAGTCTATATTCCATTCTCTGTTAGTGTACATGAGACAATTGAACCTCATTGACTCCTCTGGTTGAGATAAAGACTCTTGTGCCAAATTGTTGAGCATTGGCTGCCATATTTGCTATGAAATCTCTTGCTGCAGTAGGGGTTTTATCCACTAAGGCACCTCTAGAGGCAACATCCACCATACTTCTGTCCATTGACAGTAAGCCCTCATAGAAATATTGAATCAAAAGTTGATCACTGATTTGGTGGTGGTAACAGCTCAAGCACAACTTCTTGAATCTCTCCCAATATTCATACAAAGCCTTATTTGTCATTTTCCTTATACCACAGATGTCTTATCTAATACTAGTAGCTCTACATGCATGGAAGAACTTCTCCGAGAATAACCTCTTCATATCATCCCAACTCATGATAGAACCTAGTGAAAGGTAGAACAACTAATCATTGGCTGCATCAGCAAGAAAGAAAGGGAATGCCCTCAGCTTGATGTGCTTCTCAAGGATCCCATGCAGTTTCATAGTTGAACAAACCACATGGAACTCCTTTAAGTGCTTATGGGGGTTCTAGCCTGCAAGACCATGAAACTTGGGCAACAAGTTTATTAATCCAAATTTTAATTCAAAATTAGCATTAAGATCAGGATATTAAATACACAAAGACTGGTAAGTAACATCAGGGGCAGCAAGTTCATTAAAAGTCCTTTTCTGTATATTACCACCCATAGTTGCAAAATTACTTAAGATATCAAGTTCACTTTCAAATTCAAGATCAAAATTAAGTTCAGAAGTAATTCTTTGACTAAGCTTACGAGCTCTAATCAGTGCATGCAAAGTCCTATCAATCTTAGGATCAATATCAAGCAATTGGCTAGCAGAAGATCTAGTCATGCATCATCCAAAGCACAAAATATAAAAAATTAGTAAACAAGCAAAATACACTAGACAATGTAACACTCTAAAAATTACTTGTTTCATGATATATATTTATTTTATAATATTTATGATTTTTGAAAATTTTTTTAGAATTATTTGAATTGTTTGATTATTTTAATATATTTCTTGATTCACGTGCGCTGAACGTGTAACACCCCGAAAATTATTTGTTTCATCATAGATAATTAATTTATAATATTTATAATTTTTGAGAATTTTTTAGAAATGTTGAATATTTTAATATATTTCTCATTTTACGTGCCCACTGAGCAGTGTCAGTGTAACACTCCAAAAATTATTTACTTCATGATAAATGGTCATTTTCTAATATTTGTGATTTTTGAGATTTTTTGTGAATTTTTTTAGAAACGTCAAATATTTTAGTATATTTTTCATTTTACGTGCACACTGAGCGGAGCCTAGAAAACGAAATGTGTTCCCAGAGGCTGGTAAACTTTGAACTGTGAAAGCGTCGACGGGGGATCTTACCAAACCCGAGGCTAGGCACAATTTATGAGGTTTACATTTTTTGAGTTTTATCTGATAAATAAAATCTCTGTACGTACTGTTAAGTAAAATTTTGCAATACACTTCATTATCCGTTGGATAATTAATACTGGCTTTGTTCATTGTAACAATTATCTATTGGGTAATAGCTTGTAGTAAAATCCTAATTATTTTATTATTTTAATTACTTTATCACTTAATTATCTTATCCAAATGTAATCCACTTTATATCTAATCAAATCCTTCTTTTTGAAAAAGCTACTAAGCTTCTCAAAGAAGCTAAACACTCCCTCTCCCTCTCCTCCCTCCTACACGGCAGCATGCTCCATTTTGGAGCCCAAAAATGTGCTTCACTTAATTAACTATTCTATTCTAATTTCAAAATAAAAAAAGTCATCATCTTTTTCTACTATCCACTTCTCTCTCTACCTTCATCTTCCTCTCATGTTCTCCTCCTTCTCTCTACACCAAACCACACGACCAGCCCTCTTCCTTGCCCTCCACCATCACAAAAATTTCAAATAACCCCATTTTCTTAATCTGCACTACATTCTAAACACCTTTCTAGTTGGATATTTCTTGAAAAGCTTCCATCTTCATCATATTCTTCAAGCTTCAAGTGTGAAGCTTTAGGGTAAGATTCATGATCTCTTACCTATTCTTCTTCATTTTCGTTTTCATGGCCTTCACCATGACCATGAATCCATTCTTTTTCAAGCCTTAGTGTTGATTTGATGAAGTTGTAATTTCTAGGGTTTGTGGAGGAGTGAATCCGAATTTCACTAGGAGCTTCAAGGGAGTTTCATTGCTTGACTTCTCCCCTAGGTAAGAGGAAGATTATCCCCCTCAACCTCTATTGGTAGTAGGAGACTTGTATTGCTTGTTGGTTGTGAGAAACCTTTGTTAAGGTTACTCTTTATAATGTGTGATTTTGATTATTTATGTATTGATTTTGTCATGTATGATTTGTTTGATTTAAATGTATATATAAATTGATGATCTTGATTGGTTTGGATTGATTGGAAGCATGAAATGGAGGCAAGGGTTCCTTACCCCCTTTAATATGGCTCACGGCCATAATCCTAGATTAGGGTGCCCATGATTGAAATTTTGTATCAAGATGGAAAAATGATTAACCAATGTATGGTAGGTAATGTGGTGATGAAAAATTTGGGTACCTAATCCCATAGAGAGGCCACGACCTCTAGGACCATTTAGGGCTCAATTATGTAACTTTAGGTAATCTTGGAACTTAAATAACCAAGTGATTAATTTATTGATAATATGGTGGAAAGAACCAAGAATGAAATTTATCATAAGACTTAGGGTAATTTTAATTAAAGAAAGAACAAGAGAGTGTGAGACTTTGAGACCCTTAGAATAATTTTCTAAGTGAGTATGAATAAATTTATAATAGAGAACTTAATTAATCAAGAGAATTCCTATAGAGACGAACTTTGTCAGAAATGCTACATTAAAATGAGAATTCATAATAAACCTTAAAAATGTATTATTTCATTTAGATTGCGATAATATGATATTGTGGGTCCATGAGAGGGACCAATGACGTGTTGATGCTTAATTTGGCTAATTGAGGCATATTGTGGAGAAGTATGTTAATGATAAATATACATGAATATGCATTGAATCATCATGCATTGTGAAGGTCCGATGGACTATTGTTAAGGCCATGTTGCCTAGGAGATTGAACACACCTTAGTGGGGGTGCGAGTAGACTAGTGTAGGTCATACTGTTGACCTTGGGGGCGTCGGGGTGCGGGTACCTCGCAATGGACAGTTGATAGCTCTTCTGTTCGTGGGACAGACTGATGCAAACACACCGACGATCCGGACCGAGACACTGTCCTATATCGCGATCTAGTGTAGAATGTCTGTATAATGCCTTGATGTGCACGTGGATAAATTGATGAGTTATAGCATTTTGGCTGTGACAGCCGAGTTACAGACATGTCTCCTGATCTTTCTCTCCGACTGTTTGTGTCTAGCTCCATGGAGTAGGATTCTAATATCATATGCATGTGCACAGTGAGTCGACATATTTTCTGGCACGTAATTTTTATTATAATTGGAATTGTTGCATTACTGCTGTATAACTGCCTAAAACTGCTTAATTGTTTATTGGTACTATTTAATGCCTATTGTTATTACTTTTGAAATGCTATGTGGGCGCTTCGCGCTGTTTCATTTCTTACTGCTATAATTGGTAATGATGGTAGGACGTCTTACCTCTTTCCTGTATTTTTATTATTTCTGTCTATATTTGTATTCCATCGAAGACGTCGGCGAAGAGGGTGAAGTCCACGGGTTCTGGGTTTCTGGCCTGACTTCGACTAGTACTTGCTTTTGATCATGACGGCCCGTCCACAGGGATTTTTGGGATACGTGCGTCTAATATTCCTTGGAGGTCTAGACTGTTGGCATGTTAACTTCAGCTTGGATCGCTGTGTCTACATGGGAGATGTGTCGTTGTCGCTGGCGTTGGGGCGTTATGATCCGCCGATCTTCTCCTGCAGCGTTCGTTTACATTTAGAATTTTACATGCCCATTAGGGACATGTGAGGTGAACGTTACTACACCCCACAGGAGGATTCATTCCTCTCCACTGCTCGAACCCTGGCCTGTAATTCGGTGGCTCCAATGAGGGTTTCCTCTGATAAGGAAGACCCTGAGAAGGACCCTGACACGGTTCCTTCTCTTTCTTTATAGGGGCTGATTCTGTCAATAGCTATTGATGGCTATCTGTGTTCTTTTTGGGGCTTGATGATTTACCTTTTTGATAGGCTGTACATGTAAAATATTTTGGGCATGCATAGTTTTGTTTTTGTATATCAGGCTTTGTAACTGAACAAGTTTAATATGATGAAATATTTATATTTATGTATACTATTCAAATGTATGTTTTACTTTTATCTTACTCTTTCTTGTGATTATGTTTCGTCACTATATTTTAATAAAAAAAATAGTCACCATTTTATTTATACAACTATAATCTAACAAGTTTAATTGTAATATAATGAATCGAGTCTTAATTTATACTTTTGTTTTTCGCAACGTAGTTTGTAATGTGGTGTTCCCTCCCAAAAAGGGGCGTTACCTTAAGTTGGTATCAGAGCCCCGGTTTATGTTTTCTTTGGGTCTTTGTGGTTAGGTCTGACTTGTGTGTGGTGTGATTCTCTGTGATTGGTATTCCGAAAGGATATATCTAATTCTTCATTATGTGTTTCAGTTAGTATTACTTGAAAGAACGATATGGCACGAGGCGGAGATATGGCAGCAGCGATAGAGGCGATGCAGTGAGTGGTAGAAGTCATTGCCCAACACATGGAGAGAGCTGCTCAACAGCAAGAAAGGGCTACTCAACAACTCGAAGTTACGGCTGATGCGCAAAATTTGGTGGAGTTCCGTCGCCACAACCCTCCTCAATTCAAAGGAGAATTTGATTCGAAAAAGCTAGTTTGTGGATCAAGGAGTTGGAGAAAATCTTCAGAGGCATGAACTGTGCCAACGACAAGAAAGTGACTTATGTTGCTTTTATGCTGATTGGGGATGCTGAAGACTGGTGGAACAGAGCACAACGAGTGTTAGAGGTAGAAGGTCACGCAATTACTTGGGATTTGTTCAAGAATAAGTTCTTCAACAAATATTTCCCCACAAGTGCCAGACATGTGAAAGAAATGGAATTCCTCAGCATGAGACAAGGAAACTTGTCTGTCAGCGAATACGCCGAAAAGTTCGAAAGCTTATCCAAGTTTTTGACATATTTCCAGCACCAGTCAGACGAGGTATGGAAATGTCAAAAATTTGAGGAAGAACTGAGGCATGAGGTGAAGAGAGCAATTATCACATTAAAGATCAACCAATTTTCGGAGCTATTAGATACGTGTTGCCAAGTGGAAGCTCTAGATCAAGCTCGGGATACAAGAAACTGAAACTTTGGACCTACCAAGTTCCAAAGAGGAGGCGGCAACAACACAAATCGTTTCTAAAAGAAGCCTTATTCCTAACCACCAGGAAATCAACAGCAGACATCGGGTGGAGGTTCTAGTGGAGGTTCTGGTGGGAACTGAGCCGGGTATATAACATCCCGAAAATTCTTTATTTCATTATAAACGATCATTTTATAATATTTATGATTTTTAGGAATTTTGGTGGATTTTTCTGAAAATGATGAATATTTTAATATATTCTTCGTTTTGCGTGTACACTGAGCGGAGCCGGGGAAACTAGAATATTTTTCCTGAGGCTGGTAAACTTTGAACTGTCAACGTGTCAACGGGGGATCTTACTAAACCCGAGGCCGGGTACAGGTTGCGAGGTTTACATTTTTTTGAGGTTTTATCTGTTAAATAAAATTTCGGTATCATAAAATCATCTGGTGAATAATAAAATATTATTTTCATCAATTGTAAATTTTATTCACTGAGAAGATAATTCTACAGTGTAATTAATCGTCTATCAGATGTATTTAATTTGGAGACAAGCTTACTATGTACTTTATCGAGGAGCGCGCGAAGCTTCTCAAGGAAGCTTCCTCCAACCATTATTTTTATCATTTCTCTCTCCTCCCAAATTTGTGCTGCACGTTTGAAATTAAGGGGGTCTAATTCATTTTCTTTTCTCACATTTCCTCTCCTCCCAATACGCAGTTACTATTCACTCATCTTCTCTCTTCTCTTTCACCCTACAGCAGCAACACCATTCACCCACACCTCCATTTTGTTCTTCAAACCGTCACAATCTTAGCACCATTTCGTGTTTGGAGAACCACCATCATTGAGGAAATCAGCTTCAAGGTTCTGCCATTTCCTCCATCTTCATTCTCTTACGTCTTTGAAGCTTAAAGGTTGGAGCTTTAAGGTAAAGCTCTTAGCTTTTTCTCTCTCTCTTCTCTTTTTCGTAAACCACTGTCATTTTGATGACAATGGGTGTCCATTTCAATATTAGGATTCTGATTCTTGCAAGTTTAAATATTTAAGGATTTCCTGGAAGCTGAAAACGAAATCCTGACCAAAAAGGAGCCACCTTTCTTTGTGCTTCTCCAAGGTAAGAGGAAGACACTCCTCCTCAACCTCTTTTAGCATTTAGGGACGTTGTTTATGATTGGTACTGTGATTCATCTCTGTTTGTATGCCGCTGGTGATGCATATATATATGCTATTTGATTGTTTGTGTGTTTTGATATATATGTCTGGAACGTATAATCTGAAAGGAACGCTGTCGGGCTGTCTCTCGGATGGCCACGCCTTGAGACTAAAATTTTGGAATTATTGGTGAGAAGTGGTAATGACTTGGGTTTCTGACCATTAAGTGTAATGTCAAAACTTGTCGAGTATGAACCCCTGGCCAAACCCGTCGAATGTGATGTCTTGATCACTTAATAAAGTCAAAACTTGTCGAGTATGAACCCCTGGCCAAACCCGTCGAATGTGATGTCTTGATCACTTAATAAAGTCAAAACCTGTCGAGTATGAACCCCTGGCCAAACCCGTTAAATGTGATGTCTTGATCACTTAATAAAGTCAAAACCTGTCGAGTATGAACCCCTGGCCAAACCCGTCGAATATGATGTCTTGATCACTTAGTAAAGTTAAAATCCGTCGAGTATGAACCCCTGGCCATGCCCGTCGAATTTGATTCCTGGTCATTTAGTGCAATATCAAAAACCGTCGAGTATGAACTCCTGACCACTTAGGAGAGAAACTCCTCCAATGCAAAATCCGTCACATTTTAATGACCACATCCGTCGAGTGACATATTCGTCAAGTTAGAATGCCAATACCCATTGAGAGACATACCCGTCGAGTGGATCTTCTGTCCATTTATCAGAAGCTTACCAAAGTTGATATTCGTCGAGTAGAATGTCAAGATCCGTCGAATTAGAGTTTTGATCACAGTTTTTTTGTCGGTTCGACACTTGGGAGATTTCTCCAACGTCGACACCCACATCTGTCGAAATTGGAGTTCTGCTGACCTTCTGGAAAAATTTGACTGTTTTGATCTCTGTTCGACAGAACCTCCATCCGACAGAAATTGGTTTTTATCCAATCTTGTTATAAAATGTTCTCCCATTTTTCATCCTTCTGCCATGTTAGTCTTCGTCAAATGGCAACCTCAATTTTTCACTAAATGCATTGTCTCTGTCGAATTCACAACTATGGTTTATCCCCAATACCTAGCAATTGAATCTGTGACGTTGTTGGTGATTCTGGCCATGTATCTTCCTGGATTCAAAACCCTGGGATTAATAAAAGCACATAAATCATAAATGATTGGATGACTAGAGAATAACTAGGGATTCATAAACAGGGAAGAACATGAGTATGGGTGAGCTTTTGAGGCACATAATGAATTTAATGGTTGACTTTTGTCATGACTATGAATGGAAATTGTGGATATCCTTAAAATGTACTATTGGCTTATTGTGGACCCGTGAATGGGATCAGATATTAATGATAAATGATATGACATGCATTTGAAGCATGATGGACCTAGTTGGTCATGAAGAGTATGATTGTGTCATGCATTGAACAAAAAGAAAGAGTTTGTCCGTTGGACTTGGTTAAGGCCGGTAGCCTAGGAGTTGAACTTACACCTTTGTGTGGGTGCGAATAGACAAGTGTAGGTTACTTGTTGACCTTGGGGGCGTCAGGGTGCGGGTACCTCACAATGGGCATGGTGGTAGCTCTGTCGTGGGGCGGACCGATGCAAACACACTGACGATCCGGACCGAGACGCTGTCCTACGTCGAGATTTGTGTAGAATGTCTTGTAAAATGCCATGACGTACAAAATGATAATTTGAGAATTTTAGCACTTGAGGGCATGGGCAGCCAAGAATACAGACATACCTCCTGATCGTTCTCTCCGATTTTTTTGTGTCTAGCTCCATGGAGTAGGATTTTGGTTATTGAGGGCACGTGTGCATAGTGAGTCCATGAATTATCGGCATACATTGCTATTATAATTGGAACTGTTGTACCTCGATATATCTGTACGTACATGACTGCTTGGAACTGTTTGGTTGACCATAATTGCCATTGAATGTCTATTACCATTATTGCTGTCATAAATGCTATGTGGGCGCTTTGCGCCGTTTGGTTTCTCGATGCTATGATTGGTAATGATGGTAGGATGTCTTACCTCTTCTATGTCTCTCCATTTCTGTTTTGTCCGTATACTGCGTTCCATAGAAGATAACTGCAAGGAACCGGAAGCCCCCGACTTCCCTGGTTTTTGGCCTCATCTCGACTGAGCGACTGCAAAAGAGTATGGAGCCACGCACGCAAAGATTTTTGGGAGATATGCGCCTGACCTTCTTGGGAGGGCCAGAGTGCTGGTACATCAACTATGGTTCTGAGCGTTGCGTCTATACGGGGGATGTGTCGTTATCTCTAGCCTGGAGGCGTCACGAGCTGCCTGTCTTCATCTGCTGTATTAGTTTACGTTTGGAGTTTCAGCTACCGATACGCGAGATGTGGGGTGACCATTATTTCACTCCGAGGGAGGACTCTTTTCGTTCCACAGCTCGGGCCCCGTCCCGTGACTCTGCGATTCCTATGGTGATTTCCTCTGACGAAGAAGATCCTGAGGAAGATCCCGAAGAAGTTCCTGAGGACGACCCCGAAGAGGATCCTGAAGAGGACCCTGACTCGATTCCTCCTCACTTGAGGGACTGACTTTACTTGTAGCTACTGAGGGCTACCAGTATTTTATTTTGGGAGCTTGATGTTTTATCTGTAGTGGGCTGTATATTCTGATACCGTTGGGATATGTATGTATAATCCTTTAGGGGCAGGTATAGTTTTGCTTTTTGATATGCCAGGCTTTGTAACTAAACAGTTTGATAATTATATATATATATATATATATATATATATATATATATATATATATATATATATGAATGAAATGTTAATTTCCCATGTATGTTTCGTCACCATGGATATTGATTATCATTAACGTAAATGTAGAAAAAGGAAAATAAAAATATACTTGCTAATTTAATTACCCAACTACAATTGAGTAAATGTATATATTATTAAAATGAACTGGGTCTTAACTCACAAAATTTTTATTTCCGCATTGTAATTGAAAGTGAGATGTTCCCTTGGATTAAAAAAAAAAAAAGGGGCGTCATAGGGTAGAATGTGACATTTTCTTCAAAATGCTTGAAATGCGGGAAGGATCACGCAACTAGAGACTGCACCATCAATGGGATCATATGTTTCTGATGTGGGAAGCTTGGACATGCCTCTAGAGATTATAACCAAGCTAAGGCTGAGCCTTCAGTCAACGCTACACGGGCTGCAAAGCCGCAAGGAGGAGGCAGAGTGTACACTATGAGCAGAGAAGAAGCCTCCAAATCCAAAGATCTGATACAGGGAGAAGGTGTCATAGGAGGTAATCTTTTAACTGTACTGTATGACTCTGGGGCAACCTACTCTTTCATTTCATATGACTATGTACGACGACTTGGTTTACCTATGTCTTCCTTACCTTTTAACTTAATTATTTCTACTCCCACTGATAAACCTGTTGTTACTACCAAAGTCTGTTTGAATTGTCCATTGATTGTTAAAGGTCAAATTTTTTCTATTGATTTGATCTGTTTACCCGTTTCTCAGTTAGATGTAATTTTAGGGATGGATTGATTGTCTTCGAGCCATATCCTGTTGGATTGCTCTAGTAAAACCATAGTTTTTTCCATAGATAAAGATTCTAGATTTTTGAAGGCCAACCAAGTTCAAGCTTTCTTGAAATAAGGAGCTCAGGGATACATGCTATTGTCTTCCTTGAAGGTCAAGAGCGAGGCTGATGTAAATGTAATTCTAGTGGTTAATGAGTTCCCCAAAGTCTTTCCTGGTGATGTACCTAGTTTACCGCCGAAGCAGGAAATAGAGTTCGCCATTAACCTTGTACCTAGATCTGGTCCTGTGTCTATAGCACTTTACAGAATGTCACCATCGGAGTTAGTAGAGCTTAAGAAGCAGTTGGAAAAGTTTTTGGAAAAGCAGTTTGTTAGACCCAACGTGTCACCCTGGGGAGCACTAGTGTTGCTAGTCCGAAAGAAGGATGGCACACACTTCGCAATTATGTGTGGACTATCGCCAACTGAATAAGATCATGATCAAGAATAAGTATCCACTTCTGAGGATAGACAATTTAATAGATCAACTGAAAGGAGCAGCAGTGTTCTCTAAGATTGATCTACGATCGAGCTATCATCAGATTCGAGTAAAGGCGGAGGATATTCCTAAGACGGATTTTCGTACCTGATACAATCATTACGAATATCTTGTGATGTCGTATGGTGTAACGAATGCACCTGCCATATTTATGGACTACATGAATAGGATCTTTCATCCTTACTTGGACAGATTCATTGTTGTCTTCATTGATGACATCCTGATCTACTCTCAAAATCAAGAGGATCATGCTGAACACTTCAGTATAGTTCTCCAGATTCTGAAGGAGAAGAAGTTGTATGTCAAATTGTCGAAGTATGAATTTTGGTTAGACGAAGTCAAGTTTTTGGACCATGTGATCTCGAAGGAAGGGATTGCAGTGGATCCGTCAAAGGTGGAAGCGGTTCTACAATGGGAACAGTCGAAGACAGTGATAGAAATCTGAAGCTTTGTGGGATTGGCTGGATATTATCGGAGGTTCATTGAAGGATTCTCTAAAATTACAGGACCTCTCACTCAACTCACAAGAAAGAACCAAGCCTTTGAATGGACCGATGCTTGCCAAGAAGGTTTCCAAGAATTGAAGAAACGACTAACTACTTCACCAATGTTAGTCCTACCAGATCCGAATGAACCATTCAAAGTGTACTGCGATGCTTCATATCAAGGATTGGGAGTTGTGCTTATGCAGAATGGAAATGTGGTGGCTTATGCTTCGAGACAGTTGCGAGTGCATGAGAAGAACTATCCAACACATGACTTTGAGTTAGAAGCTATAGTTTTTGCATTGAAGATATGGAGACACTTCCTGTATGGGGCGACATTCAACATCTTTAGTGATCACAAGAGTTTGAAGTACTTATATGATCAAAAGGAGTTGAATATGAGACAGCGCAGGTGGTTGAAATTCCTGAAGGACTATGATTTTCGACTTCTATATCACCCTGGAAAGGTAAATGTCGTGGTAGACACATTGAGTAGGAAGAAGCTCAGTATATCAGCCATGATGATTAAGGAAAAAAATCTGATAGAGTAGTTCAGGGATGTATGGTCTTTCGTGGAATTAGAACTTGGAAAAATTCGCATGAACATGGTTACTATCTCAAGCGAATTAATGGAAGACATCCGGGAAAAGCAGAAAATTGATAAGTTTTTGTAAGAAGAAAGAAAGCTGATGAGGCAGGGCAATGCAACAATATTCGAGGAAGGAACGGATGGAGTTCTAAGATTCTAAGGTAGGGTTTGTATACCCAGGGATCAAGAGCTAAGAAAGTATATACTTGAACACACTTATATGAGCAAGTTGAATATGCACCCGAGAATCACTAAAATGTACCAAGACCTGAAGAAGTTATTTTGGTGGCATGGGATGAAGAGTGATATTACCAGGTGTATGTCTTCTTGTCTAGTTTGCCAGAAAGCGAAGGTTGAGCATCAAAGACCGTCAGGACTATTGTAGCCTCTATCTATTCCCGAATGGAAGTAGGACAGTATAGCGATGGATTTTGTGGTTGGACTGTCGAAGACCCGAAAAGGTTATGACTCAATATAGGTAATCGTTGATCGATTCACGAAGTCAGCAAACTTCCTACCGATCAACATAAGATACAACATGGAGAAGCTGACCCTGGTGTACATCGGTGAGATTGTTAGGCTACATGGTGTGCTTACCAGTATTATTTCAGATAGGGATCCAAGGTTTACTTCCAAGTTTTCGCAAAGTTTGCAAGGAGCATTGGGAACAAAGCTACAATTGAGTTTTGCTTACCATCTACAAACTGATGGACAATCGGAAAGGACAATCCAATCGTTGGAGGATTTGCTCAAGGCTTGCACTATAGAACAGATTGGAAGTTGGGATGAAGTTCTACCGTTAGTAGAGTTCACCTACAATAAAAGTTTTCATTCAAGTATAGGGATGGCACCCTATGAAGCTCTGTATGGACGACGGTATCGAACACCTCTGTGTTGGTACCAAGACGAAGAGTGCCTTACTATTAGACCTGATATTATTCAGCAGACAACTGAGAAGGTCAAGACGATTCAGGAAAAGATGAGGATGGCTCAGAGTCAGCAGAAGAGCTACACAGATAAGAAGAGAAAGCCTCTTGAGTTTAAGGAAGGCGAGCATGTGTTTTTGAAAGTCACACCAACGATTGGGGTCGGCCGAGTTCTGAAATCTAGAAAACTCACTCCTAAATTCCTTGGACCTTACCAAATTCTTCGCCGGATAGGTCCAGTAGCTTACCATATAGCCTTACCACATTTTCGTTCAAACATTCACAATATCTTTCATGTGTCACAACTACGGAAATATATTCTTGACCCGAACCATGTCTTAGTGTAACATCCCGAAAATTCTTTATTTCATTATAAACGATCATTTTATAATATTTATGATTTTTAGGAATTTTTGTGGATTTTTCTGGAAACGATGAATATTTTAATATATTCTTCATTTTGCGTGTACACTAAGCGGAGGTGGGGAAACTAGAATATTTTCCCTGAGGCTGGTAAACTTTGAACTGTCAACGTGTCAACGGGGGATCTTACTAAACCCGAGGTCGGGCACAGTTTACGAAGTTTATATATTTTTGAGGTTTTATCTGTTAAATAAAATTGCGGTATCATAAAATCATCTAATGAATAATAAAATATTATTTTCATCAATTGTAAATTTTATTCACTGAGAAAATAATTCCACAGTGTAATTAATCATCTGTCAGATGTATTTAATTTGGAGACAGGCGCACTATGTACTTTATCGAGGAACGCGCGAAGCTTCTCAAGGAAACTTCCTCCAACCATTATTTTTATCATTTCTCTCTCCTCCCAATTTGTGCAGCATATTTGAAATTAAGGGGGGTCTAATTCATTTCCTTTTCTCACATTTCCTCTCCTCCCAA
This sequence comes from Ormosia semicastrata, assembly GCA_029884595.1. Classification (NCBI taxonomy): domain Eukaryota; kingdom Viridiplantae; phylum Streptophyta; class Magnoliopsida; order Fabales; family Fabaceae; genus Ormosia; species Ormosia semicastrata. The sequence goes on from JAQQTO010000063.1 coordinate 50,007,206, forward strand.
TACGCAGCTACTATTCACTCATCTTCTCTCTTCTCTTTCACCCTACAGCAGCAACACCATCCACCCACACCTCCATTTTGTTCTTCAAACCGTCACAATCTTAGCACCATTTCGGGTTTGGAGAACCACCATCATTGAGGAAATCAGCTTCAAGGTTCTGCCATTTCCTCCATCTTCATTCTCCTACGTCTTTGAAGCTTAAAGGTTGGAGCTTTAAGGTAAAGCTCTTAGCTTTTTCTCCCTCTCTTCTCATTTTCATGACCCACTGTCATTTTGATGACAATGGGTATCCATTTCAATATTAGGATTCTGATTCTTGCAAGTTTAAATGTTAAAGGATTTCTTGGAAGCTGAAAACGAAATCCTGACCAAAAAGGAGTCACCTTTCTTTGTGCTTCTCCAAGGTAAGAGGAAGACACTCCTCCTCAACCTCTGTTAGCATTTAGGGACGTTGTTTGTGATTGGTATTACATGTTGTTGGTGATGTATATATGTTATTTGATTGTTTGTGTATTTTGATATATATGGATGTGCTGGAATGTGTAATATGGAAGGGAATGATTTCCGATTGGTTCTCGGATGGTCACGGTGTTGAGCCCAGAAATTTGGAAATTTCATGTGAAAACTAATAACAGTATGAACTCCTGGCCAAACCCGTCGAGTATGATATCCTAATCATCTAATGAAATGTTAAAATCCGTCGAGTATGAACTCCTGGCCAAACCCGTCGAATTTGATGTCTTGATCACTTAGTAAAGTTAAAATCCGTCGAGTATGAACTCCTGGCCAAACCCGTCGAATTTGATGTCTTGATCACTTAGTAAAGTTAAAATCCGTCGAGTATGAACCCCTGGCCATACCCGTCGAATTTGATTCCTGGTCATTTATTGCAATATCAAAATCCGTCGAGTATGAACTCCTGACCACTTAGGAGATAAACTCCTCCAATGCAAAATCCGTCGAATTTGAATGACCACATCTGTCGAGTGATATATTCATCGAGTTAGAATGCCAATACCCATCGAGAGACATACCTGTAGAGTTGATCTTCCGTCCATTTATCAGAAGCTTCCCAAAGTTAATATTCGTCGAGTTAGAATGCCAATACCCATCGAGAGATATACCTATCAAGTTGATCTTCTGTTCATTTATCAGAAGCTTCCCAAAGTTAATATTCGTTGAGTTAGAATGCCAATACCCATCGAGAGATATACCTGTCGAGTTGATCTTCTGTCCATTTTTCAGAAGCTTCCCAAAGTTAATATTCGTCGAGTTAGAATGCCAATACCCATCGAGAGATATACCTGTCGAGTTGATCTTCTATCCATTTATCAGAAGCTTCCCAAAGTTAATATTCATCGAGTAGAATGTCAAGATCCGTCGAATTAGAGTTCTGACCATAGTGTTTTTCGTCGGTTCGACACTTGGGAGATTTCTCCAACGTCGACACCCACATCCGTCGAAATAGGACTTCTGCTGACCTTCTGGAAAAATTCGACAGTTTTGATCTCTGTTCGACAGAACCTCCATCCGACAGAAATTGGTTTTTATCCAATCTTGTTATAAAATGTTCTCCCATCTTTCATCCTTCTGCCATGTTAGTTTTCGTCGAATGGCAGCCTCAATTTTCCACTAAATGCATTGTCTCCATCGAATTCACAACTATGGTTTATCACCCAATACCTAGCAATTAAATCTGTGACGTTGTTGGTGATTCTGGCCATGTATCTTCCTGGATTCAAAACCCTTGGATTAATAAAAGCACATAAATCATAAATGATTGGATGACTAGAGATTAAGTAGGGATTCATAAACAGGGAAGAACATGAGTATGGGTGAGCTTGTGAGGCACATAATGAATTTAATGGTTGACTCCTATCATGACTATGAATGGAAATTGTGGTTATCCTTAAAATGTACTATTGGCTTGTTGTGGATCCGTGAATGGGATCAATTATTGTTGTAAAAGGATATGACATGCATTTGAAGCATGATGGACCTAGTTGGTCATGAAGAGTATGATTGTATCATGCATTGAACAAAAAGAAAGAGATTGTTCGTTGGACTTGGTTAAGGCCAGTAGCCTAGGAGTTGAACTTACACCTTTGTGCGGGTGCGAATAGACAAGTGTAGGTTACTTGTTGACCTTGGGGGTGTTAGGGTGTGGGTACCTCACAATGGGCAGCTCTCTGTTCGTGGGGCAGACCGATGCAAACACACTGACGATCCGGATCGAGACGCAGTCCTATGTCGAGATCTGTGTAGAATGTCTTGTAAAATGCCATGATGTACACAATGATAATTTGAGAATTTTAGCACTTGAGGGCCTGGGCAGCCAAGAATACAGACATACCTCCTGATCGTTCTCTCCGACTGTTTTGTGTCTAGCTCCATGGAGTAGGATTTTGGTTATTGAGGGCACGTGTGCCTAGTGAGTCCATGAATTATCTGGCATACATTGCTATTATAATTGGAACTGTTGTACCTCTGATATATCTATATGTACATGACTGTCTGGAACTGTTTGGTTGATCATAATTGCTATTGAATGTTTATTACCATTATTGCTGTCATAAATGCTATGTGGGCGCTTTGCGCCGTTTGGTTTCTCGATGCTATAATTGGTAATGATGGTAGGATGTCTTACCTCTTCTCTGTCTCTCCACTTCTGTTTTGTCCGTATATTGCGTTCCATAGAAGATAACTGCAAGGAACCGGAAGCCCCCGACTTCCCTAGTTTTTGGCCTCATCTCGACTGAGCGACTGCAGAAGAGTATGGAGCCACGCACGCAAAGATTTTTGGGAGATGTGCGCCTGACTTTCTTGGGAGGGCCAGAGTGCTGGTACATCAACTATGGTTCTGAGCGTTGCGTCTATACGGGGGATGTGTCGTTATCTCTAGCTTGGAGACGTCACGAGCCGCCAGTCTTCACCTGCTATATTAGTTTACATTTGGAGTTTCAACTACCGATACGCGAGATGTGGGGTGACCATTATTTCACTCCGCGGGAAAACTCTTTTCGTTCCACAGCTCGAGCCCCGTCCCATGACTCTGCGATTCCTATGGTGATTTCCTCTGACGAAGAAGATCCTGAGGAAGATCCCGAAGAAGTTCCTGAGGACGACCCCGAAGAGGATCCTGAAGAGGACCCTGACTCGATTCCTCCTCACTTGAGGGACTGACTTTACTTGTAGCTACTGAGGGCTACTAGTATTTTATTTTGGGGGCCTGATGTTTTGTCTGTAGTGGGCTGTATATTCTGATACCGTAGGGATATGTATGTATAATCCTTTGGGGGCAGGTATAGTTTTGCTTTTTAATATGCCAGGCTTTGTAACTAAACAGTTTGATAATTATATATATATATATAAATGAAATGTTAATTTCCCATGTATGTTTCGTCACCGTGGATATTGATTATCGTTAATGTTAATGTAACAAAAAGAAAAAAAAATATACTCACCAATTTAATTACCCAACTATAATCGAGTAAATATATATATATATATTATTAAAACGAACCGGGTCTTAACTCACATAAATTTTATTTCCGCATTATAATTGAAAGTGAGACATTCCCTTGGTCAAAAAGGGGCGTCACACTAAGTTAGTATCAGAGCCCCGGTTTATGTTTTTTTGGGTCTTGTGTTTGAGTCTGTCCTCTTTGTGCTGTGTGTTCTCTGAGTAGTATACGTAAGGGTGTATTGTTTGGTGTTCCTAGTGAATGCAACTAACTTTTCTATGTTTTCAGTTAATCTGATCTAAGAAAGTAAGATGGCACGAGGGGAAGATATGGCAGCAGCTATTACAGCGATGCAAAGGATGGCTGAGGCCGTCGCACAACAAACCGAGCAAGCTGCCCAGCAGCAAGAGAGAGTTGCACAACAACAAGAGCGAGCTGCTCAACAGCTAGAGGCCACCGCTGATGCTCAGAATTTAGCAGAGTTTCGACGCCATAACCCTCCTCAATTCAAAGGAGAATTTGATCCGGACAAGGCTAGTCTGTGGATCAAGGAATTGGAGAAAGTCTTTCGAGGAATGAGTTGCGCCGAGGACAAGAAGGTGAACTATGCTACATTTATACTGGTAGGCAATACTGAAAATTGGTGGAATGGAGTGCAGCAAATACTGGAAGCTGCGAACCGAGAGATTACTTGGGGCTTATTCAAGGAACAGTTCTTGGATAAGTATTTTCCTGCAAGCGCAAGGCATGCGAAGGAGTCGAATTCCTCAACCTGCGACAAGGAAATATGACTGTTAGCGAGTACGCAGCGAAATTTGAAAACTTGTCACAGTTTTTGACGTACTTTCAGAACCAACCAGATGAAGCATGGAAATGCTTAAGATTTACGGAAGGGCTGAGGTATGAAGTGAAGAAGGCTGTGATCACCTTGAGGATCAATGAATTCTCACGACTACCGGATACTTGCTTTGTGATGTAGAGGCTCGGAGCAATCTAGAGACATGAAGAGCGAGAAACTTTGGGCCTACGAGATTCCGAGAGGCGGCGTAGCCGGCTGCTAACCGTTTCCCGGAAGAAGCCGTACTCCACCCACGGGAATCGACAACAAGCCATGGGTGGAAGTTCGGTGGAGGTTCTACGGGAACCGAGCCCGGACGAACACGGCGTATCCTTCCAGATGTCTGAAGTGTGGGAAAGACCATCTCACAAGGGACTGTACCATGAAGGGATTCATCTGCTTCAAATGTGGCAAACCTGGCCACGTGTCCCGAGACTGCAACCAAACGAAGGCCGAACCTTCAGTGAATGCTGCAAGAGCCAAGAAACCACAGGCTGGAGGGCGAGTCTACACTATGAGCGAAGCTGAGGCTTCCGAATCCGAAGATTTGATACAGGGGGAAGGTACCATAGAAGGTAATCTTTTAACTGTGCTGTATGACTCTGGGGCAACCCATTCTTTTATATCATATGACTGTGTGCAAAGACTGGGTCTATCTGTGTCGTCATTACCTTTTGACTTAACTGTTTCTACCCCCACTGATAAACTGGTAGTACTACCAAAGTCTGTCTAAATTGTCCATTGGTTGTTGAAGGTCAAACCTTTTCGGTCGATCTAATCTGTTTACCCCTTTTCCCAACTAGATATTATCTTAGGGATAGACTGGTTGTCTTTCAACCATGTTCTGTTAGACTGTTCCAGAAATACCATAGTTTTTTCCCATAGAGGAGAATTCTAGATTTTTGACGGCCAACCGAGTTCAAGCTCTCTTGAAAGAAGGAGCTCACGGATACATGCTACTGTCTTCTTTGAAAGTCGAGAACGAGGTTGATGTGAACACAATTCCAGTGGTGAATGAGTTTCCCGAAGTCTTTCCTGATGATGTACCTGGTTTACCACCGGCTCGAGAGATAGAGTTTGCTATCGACCTAGTACCGGGAACGGTCCCGTGTCTATAGCACCGTATGAGGATGGCACCGACAGAGTTAGCCGAGTGAAGAAACTTGACTAGAAGAGCTTTTGGAAAAGCAATTTGTCAGGCCAAGTGTGTCACCATGGGGAGCACCAGGGCTGTTAGTTCGCAAGAAGGATGGCACCTCAAGATTATGTGTGGACTATCGGCAGCTGAACAAGGGAACGATTAAGAACAAGTATCCACTCTCGAGAATTGATGACTTAATGGACCAACTGAAGGGAGCAGTGGTGTTTTCGAAGATCAATCTGCGGTCTGGGTATCATCAGATACGAGTGAAGACAGAGGATATACCCAAAACAGCTTTTCGTACCCGATACGGTCATTACGAATACCTAGTGATGCCATTTGGTGTGACGAACGCACCAGCTATCTTTATGGACTACATGAACCGAATCTTTCATCCTTACTTGGACAGATTCGTTGTTGTCTTCATTGATGACATTCTGGTATACTCTCAAAATCAGGAGGACCATGCTGAACACCTCAGTGTAGTTCTTCAGATTCTGAAGGAGAAGGAATTGTATGCCAAACTGTTAAAATGTGAGTTCTGGTTGGAAGAAGTTAAGTTTCTAGGTCACGTGATCTCGAAGGATGGGATTGCTGTGGATCCATCGAAGGTGGAGGCAGTGCTGCAATGGGAAAGACCAACGTCCGTGACGGAAATTCAAAGCTTCGTGGGTTTAGCTGGATATTACCGGAGGTTCATTGAGGGATTCTCCAAGATTGCTGGACCACTTACACAACTCACGAGGAAAAACCAAGCTTTTGAGTAGACCGACAGCTGGGAGCAAAGTTTCCCAGAGTTGAAGAATCGACTGACTACCTCACTGGTGTTAGTGCTACCCGATCCGAATGAGCAGTTTGAAGTGTACTGTGACGCTTCATACCAAGGGCTAGGATCTGTACTTATGCAGCATGGAAGAGTTGTGGCTTATGCTTCAAGGCAGTTGCGAGTGCACGAGAAGAATTACCCGACGCACGACTTAGAGTTAGCGGCTATAGTTTTTGCTCTGAAGATATGGAGGCATTTTCTCTACGGAGCAACGTTCAACATTTTCAGTGATCACAAGAGTCTGAAGTATTTGTATGATCAGAAGGAGTTGAACATGAGGCAACGAAGGTGGTTAGAATTCTACGAAGGATTACGATTTCCAACTCTTGTATCACCCTGGCAAGGCAAATGTTGTGGCGGATGCTCTAAGTAGGAAGATGATCGTGTCTACGCACGATGATCAAGGAAAAGGATATGCTAGAGCAGTTTAGAGATGTGTGGTCTTTTGTGGAGTTAGAACCTGGAAAGATTTGCATGAATATGGTTACCATCACAAGTGAGCTACTGGATGACATAAAGGAAAAGCAGAAGATTGACAAGTTCTTACAAGAAGTGAGAGAGCAAGTGGAGCAAGAAGATGAAACAGAGTTTGCGGAAGGAACGAATGGAATTCTGAGGTTTCGTGGAAGAGTTTGTATTCCCCTTGACAAGGAGCTTAGAGAATACATCATTAACCATGCTCATACAAGCCAGCTGAGTATACATCCAGGCATAACAAAAATGTACCAAGACTTGAAGAAGTTGTTCTGGTGGCATGGAATGAAGAGTGACGTCACTAGACGTGTATCGACCTGTCTAGTTTGTCAAAAAGCTAAGGTGGAACATCAGAGACCAGCAGGGTTGCTGCAACCGTGTTCTATTCCGGAATAGAAGTGGGACAGTATTGCAATGGATTTTGTAGTCGGATTGCCAAGGATAAGAAAAGGTCATGATTCGATTTGGGTAATTATGGACCGACTCACGAAGTCGGCACACTTTCTCCCGATCGACATAAAATACAAACTGGAGAGATTGACTCAGATCTATATTGGAGAAATTGTTAGGCTACACGGTGTGCCTATGAGTATTGTTTCGGATAGAGATCCGAGATTTACTTCAAATCTCTGGGAGAGTTTGCAAGAAGCGTTGGGGACGAAGCTACGTCTGAGTTCTGCTTATCATCCACAGACCGACGGTCAATCAGAAAGGACGATCCAATCTTTGGAAGATTTGCTTAGAGCCTGTACCATAGAGCAAACTGGAAGTTGGGATGACATTCTACCTTTGATAGAATTCACCTACAACAACAGTTATCATTCGAGCATAGGGATGGCACCCTATGAAGCTTTGTATGGATGACGGTGTCGAACACCTCTGTGTTGGTACTAAGACGGCGAGCGCCTTACTGTTGGACCAGAGATTATATAGCAGACAACTGAGAAGGTTAAGATAATTCAGGAAAAGATGAAAACGGCTCAGAGTCGGCAAAAGAGTTATGCAGACCAAAGGAAAAAACCTCTTGAGTTTGAGGAAGGCGAGCATGTATTCCTGAAAGTCACACCTACGACTGGGGTAGGCTGGGCTTTAAAATCTAGAAAACTCACTCCTAAATTCCTTGGACCATACCAAATCATTCGTCGTGTAGGTCCTGTAGCGTACCAAATATCCTTACCTCCTTTCCTTTCAAACATTCATAATGTTTTCCATGTGTCACAACTTCGAAAATACCTCCTTGACCCAAGTCATGTCATAGCACCGGATGCAGTACAATTAAAAGAAAACTTAACTTATGAGACGTCTCCTGTAAGAATCGAGGATAGGAAGATAAAGCAATTAAGAGGTAAGGAGATCACATTGGTGAAAGTAATCTGGAATGAGGTGACAGGAGATGCAACTTGGGAGCTAGAAGACAAGATGAAGGAGCAACACTCACAGTTATTCTAAGGTATGCAAATTTCGAGGACGAAATTCCTTTTTAGAAGGGGAGTGTTGTAACATCCCGAAAATTCTTTATTTCATTATAAACGATCATTTTATAATATTTATGATTTTTAGGAATTTTTGTAGATTTTTCTGGAAATGATGAATATTTTAATATATTTTTCATTTTACGTGCACACTAAGCGGAGCCGGAGAAACTAGAATATTTTCCCTGAGGCTGGTAAACTTTGAACTGTCAACATGTCAACGGGGGATCTTACTAAACCCGAGGCCGGGCACAGTTTGCGAGGTTTACATTTTTTTGAGGTTTTATCTGTTAAATAAAATTGCGGTATCATAAAATCATCTGATGAATAATAAAATATTATTTTCATCAATTGTAAATTTTATTCACTGAGAAAATAATTCCACAGTGTAATTAATCATCTGTCAGATGTATTTAATTTGGAGACAACCGCACTATGTACTTTATCGAGGAGCGCGCGAAGCTTCTCAAGGAAACTTCCTCCAACCATTATTTTTATCATTTCTCTCTCCTCCCAATTTGTGCAGCACGTTTGAAATTAAGGGGAGTCTAATTCATTTCCTTTTCTCACATTTCCTCTCCTCCTAATATGCAGTTACTATTCACTCATCTTCTCTCTTCTCTTTTACCCTACAGCAGCAACACCATCCACCCACACCTCCATTTTGTTCTTCAAACCGTCATAATCTTAGCACCATTTCGTGTTTGGAGAACCACCATCATTAAGGAAATCAGCTTCAAGGTTCTGCCATTTCCTCCATTTTCATTCTCCTACGTCTTTGAAGCTTAAAGGTTGGAGCTTTAAGGTAAAGCTCTTAGCTTTTTCTCCCTCTCTTCTCATTTTCGTGACCCACTGTCATTTTGATGACAATGGGTATCCATTTCAATATTATGATTCTGATTCTTGCAAGTTTAAATGTTAAAGGATTTCCTGGAAGCTGAAAATGAAATCCTGACCAAAAAGGAGCCACCTTTCTTTGTGCTTCTCTAAGGTAAGAGGAAGACACTCCTCCTCAACCTCTTTTAGTATTTAGGGACGTTGTTTGTGATTAGTATTGCATGCTGTTGGTGATGTATATATGCTATTTGATTATTTGTGTATTTTGATATATATCTGGATGTGCTGGAACGTGTAATATGGAAGGGAATGATTTCCGATTGGTTCTCGGATGGTCACGGTGTTGAGCCCAGAAATTTGGAAATTTCATGTGAAAACTAATAACAGTATGAACTCCTGGCCAAACCCGTCGAGTATGATATCCTAATCATCTAATGAAATGTTAAAATCCGTCGAGTATGAACTCCTGGCCAAACCCGTCGAATTTGATGTCTTGATCACTTAGTAAAGTTAAAATCTGTCGAGTATGAACTCCTGGCCAAACCCGTCGAATTTGATGTCTTGATCACTTAGTAAAGTTAAAATCCGTCGAGTATGAACTCCTGGCCAAACCCGTCGAATTTGATGTCTTAATCACTTAGTAAAGTCAAAATCCGTCGAGTATGAACCCCTGGCCATGCCCGTCGAATTTGATTCCTGGTCATTTAGTGCAATATCAAAATCCGTCGAGTATGAACTCCTGACCACTTAGGAGATAAACTCCTCCAATGCAAAATCCGTCGAACTTGAATGACCACATCCGTCGAGTGACATATTCGTCGAGTTAGAATGCCAATACCCATCGAGAGACATACCTGTCGAGTTGATCTTCTGTCCATTTATCAGAAGCTTCCCAAAGTTAATATTCGTCGAGTTAGAATGCCAATACCCATCGAGAGATATACCTGTCGAGTTGATCTTCTGTCAATTTATCAGAAGCTTCCCAAAGTTAATATTCGTCGAGTTAGAATGCCAATACCCATCGAGAGATATACCTGTCGAGTTGATCTTTTGTCCATTTATCAGAAGCTTCCCAAAGTTAATATTCGTCGAGTAGAATGTCAAGATCCATCAAATTAGAGTTCTGACCATAGTGTTTTTCGTCGGTTCGACACTTGGGAGATTTCTCCAACGTCGACACCCACATCCGTCGAAATAGGACTTCTGCTGACCTTCTGGAAAAATTCGACAGTTTTGATCTCTATTCGACAGAACCTCCATCCGACAGAAATTGGTTTTTATCCAATCTTGTTATAAAATGTTCTTTAATCTTTCATCCTTCTGCCATGTTAGATTTCGTCGAATGACAGCCTCAATTTTTCACTAAACGCATTGTCTCCGTCGAATTCACAACTATGGTTTATCACCCAATACCTAGCAATTAAATCTGTGACGTTGTTGGTGATTCTGGCCATGTATCTTCCTGGATTCAAAACCCTTGGATTAATAAAAGCACATAAATCATAAATGATTGGATGACTAGAGATTAAGTAGGGATTCATAAACAGGGAAGAACATGAGTATGGGTGAGCTTGTGAGGCACATAATGAATTTAATGGTTGACTCCTATCATGACTATGAATGGAAATTGTGGTTATCCTTAAAATGTACTATTGGCTTGTTGTGGATCTGTGAATGGGATCAATTATTGTTGTAAAAGGATATGACATGCATTTGAAGCATGATGGACCTAGTTGGTCATGAAGAGTATGATTGTATCATGCATTGAACAAAAAGAAAGAGATTGTCCGTTGGACTTGGTTAAGGCCGGTAGCCTAGGAGTTGAACTTATACCTTTGTGCGGGTGCGAATAGACAAGTGTAGGTTACTTGTTGACCTTGGGGGCGTCAGGGTGCGGGTACCTCACAATGGGCGGTGGTAGCTCTCGTCCGTGGGGGGCACCGATGCAAACACACCGACGATCCAGGACCAAGATCTTTGTCCTATGTCGAGATACGTGTAGAATGTCTTGTAAAATGCCATGATGTACACAATGATAATTTGAGAATTTTAGCACTTGAGGGCACAGGCGACCAAGAATGAGACATACCTCCTAATCGTTCTCTCCGATTGTTTTGTGTCTAGCTCCATGGAGTAGGATTTTGGTTATTGAGGGCACGTGTGCCTAGTGAGTCCATGAATTATCGGCATACATTGCTATTATAATTGGAGGCCGTTGTACCTCGATATATCTATATGTACATGACTGTCTGGGCCTGTTTGGTTGATCATAATTGCTATTGAATGTTTATTACCATTATTCTTTGTCATAAATGCTATGTGGGCGCTTTTGCGCCGTTTGGTTTCTCGATGCTATAATTGGTAATGATGGTAGGATGTCTTACCTCTTCTCTGTCTCTCCACTTCTGTTTTGTCCGTATACTGCGTTCCGTAGAAGATAACTGCAAGGAACCGGAAGCCCCCGACTTCCCTAGTTTTTGGCCTCATCTCGACTGAGCGACTGCAGAAGAGTATGGAGCCACGCACGCAAAGATTTTTGGGAGATGTGCGCCTGACTTTCTTGGGAGGGCCAGAGTGCTGGTACATCAACTATGGTTCTGAGCGTTGCGTCTATACGGGGGATGTGTCGTTATCTCTAGCCTGGAGACGTCACGAGCCGCCAGTCTTCACCTGCTGTATTAGTTTACGTTTGGAGTTTCAACTACCGATACGCGATATGTGGGGTGACCGTTATTTCACTCCGCGGGAAGACTCTTTTCGTTCCACAGCTCGGGCCCCGTTCCGTGACTCTGCGATTCCTATGGTGATTTCCTCTGACGAAGAAGATCCTGAGGAAGATCCCGAAGAAGTTCCTAAGGACGACCCCGAAGAGGATCCTGAAGAGGACCCTGACTCGATTCCTCCTCACTTGAGGGACTGACTTTACTTGTAGCTACTGAGGGCTACTAGTATTTTATTTTGGGGGCCTGATGTTTTGTCTCGTAGTGGAAATTTGTATATTCGATACCGTAGAGATATGTTTGTATAATCCTTTGGGGGCAGGTATAGTTTTACTTTTTGATATGTCAGGCTTTGTAACTAAACAGTTTGATAATTATATATATATATATAAATGAAATGTTAATTTCCCATGTATGTTTCGTTACCGTGGATATTGATTATCGTTAACGTTAATGTAACAAAAAGAAAAAAAAATATACTTGCCAATTTAATTACCCAACTATAATCGAGTAAATATATATATATTATTAAAATGAACCGGGTCTTAACTTACATAAATTTTATTTCCGCATTGTAATTGAAAGTGAGACGTTCCCTTGGTCAAAAAGGGGCGTCACACTTAGCACTGGACATAGTATAATTGAAAGAGAACTTAACCTAGGCACCTCCTGTAAAGATTGAAGATAGGAGAGTAAAACAACTCAGAGGAAAGGAAATCTCATTGGTGAAAGTGATCTAGAACGAAAAGACCGGAGATGCAACATGGGAATTAGAAGACAAGATGAAGGAGCAACACCCACAACTGTTCTACGGTATGAAAATTTTGAGGACGAAATTTCTTTTTAGAAGGGGAGAATTGTAACACCCCAAAAATTATTTGTTTCATCATAGATAATCATTTTATTATATTTATGATTTTAGAGAATTTTTTTGAAATTTTTTAGAAACGTCAAATATTTTAATATATTTTTCGTTTTGTGTGCACACTGATTAGAGTCAGTATAACACTCCGAAAATTGTTTACTTCATGATAAATGGTCATTTTTTAATATTTGTGATTTTTGAGATTTTTTGTCGATTTTTCTAGAAATGTCAAATATTTTAATATATTTCTCATTTTACGTGCACACTGAGCGAAGCCGAGAAAACGAAATATTTTCCCAGAGGCTGGTAAACTTTGAACTATGAAAGTGTCGACGGGGGATCTTACCAAACCCGAGGCTGGGCACAATTTACGAGGTTTATGTTTTTTGAGGTTTTATCTAATAAATAAAATCTCTGTACGTACTGTTAAGTAAAATTTTGCGATACGCTTCATTATCCATTGGATAATTAATACTGGCTTTGTTCACTGTAACAATTATCCATTGAGTAATAGCTTGTAGTAAAATCCTAATTATCTTATTATTTTAATTATTTTATCACTTAATTATCCTATCCAAATGTAATCCACTTTATGTCTAATCAAAACCTTCTTTTTGAAAAAGCTACTAAGCTTCTCAAAGAAATACTCCCTCTCTCTCTCCTCCCTCCCACACGGCAGCATGCTCCATTTTGGAGCCCAAAAATGTGCTTCACTTAATTAACTATTCTATTCTAATTTCAAAATAAATAAAAAATCATTATCTTTTTCTACTATTCACTTCTCTCTCTACCTTCATCTTCCTCTCATTTTCTCCTCCTTCTCTCTACACCAACCCACACGGCCAGCCCTCTTCCTTGCCCTCCACCATCACAAAATTGTAAACAACCCTATTTTCTTAAACCCCACTACATTCTAAATACCTTTCTAGTTAGAGATTTCTTGAAAAGCTTCTATCTTCATCATCTTCTTCAAGCTTCAAGTGTGAAGCTTTAGGGCAAGATTCATGATCTCTTATCTATTCTTCTTCATTTTCGTTTTCATGGCCTTCACCATGACCATGGATCCATTCTTTTTCAAGCCTTAGTGTTGATTTGATGAAGTTGCAATTTCTAGGATTTGTGGAGGAGTGAATCCGAATTTCACTAGGAGCTTCAATGGAGTTTCATTGCTTGACTTCTCCTCTAGGTAAGAGGAAGATTACCCCCCTTAACCTCTATTGGTAGTAGGAGACTTGTATTACTTGTTGGTTGAGAGAAATCCTTGTTAGGGTTACTCTTTATAATGTGTGATTTTGATGATTTATGTACTGATTTTGTCATGTATGGTTTGTTTGATTTAAATGTATGTATAAATTGATGATCTTGATTAGTTTGGATTGATTGGAAGCATGAAATAGAGGCAAAGGTTCCTTACCCCCTTCAATATGGCTCACGGCCATAACCCTAGATTAGGGTGCTTATGATTGAAATTTTGTATTAAGATGGAAAAATGATTAACCAATGTATGATAGGTAATGTGGTGATGAAAAATTTGGGTACCTAATCCCATAGAGAGACCACGGCCTCTAGGACCATTTAGGGCTCAATTATGTAACTTTAGGTAATCTTGGAACTTAAATAACCAAGTGATTAATTTATTGATAATATGGTGGAAAGAACCAAGAATGAAATTTATCATAAGACTTAGGGTAATTTTAATTAAAGAAAGAACAAGAGAGTGTGAGACTTTGAGACCCTTAGAATAATTTTCTAAGTGAGTGTGAATAAATTTACAATAGAGAACTTAATTAATCAAGAGAATCCCTCTAGAGACGAACTTTGTAAGAAATGCTACATTAAAATGAGAATTCATAATAATCCTTGAAAGTGTATTATTTCATTTAGATTGCGATAATATGATATTGTGGGTCCATGAGAGGGACCAATGATGTGTTGATGCTTAATTTGGCTAATTGGGGCATATTGTGGAGAAGTATGTTAATGATAAATATACATGAATATGCTTTGAGTCATCATGCATTGTGAAGGTCTGATGGACTGTTGTTAAGGCCATGTTGCCTAGGAGATTGAACACACCTTAGTGTGGGTGCGAGTAGACTAGTGTAGGTCATACTGTTGACCTTGGGGGCGTCGGGGTGCGGGTACGTCGCAATGAACAGTTGGTAGCTCTTCTGTCCGTGGGGCAGACCGATGCAAATGCACCGACGATCCGGACCGAGACACTATCCTATATTGCGATCTAGTGTAGAATGTCTGTACAATGCCTTAATGTGCACGTAGATAAACTGATAAGTTATAGCACTTTGGCCACAGCAGCCAAGTTGCAGATATGTCTCCTGATCTTTCTCTCTGACTATTTGTGTCTAGTTCCATGGAGTAGGATTCTAATATCATATGCATGTGCATAGTGAGTCGACATATTTTCTGGTATGTAATTTTTATTATAATTGGAATTGTTGCATTACTGTTGTATAACTGCCTAGAACTGCTTAATTGTTTATCGCTGCTATTTAATGCTTATTATTATTACTTTTGAAATGTTATATGGGCGCTTCGCGTCGTTTTGTTTCTTACTGACATAATTAGTAATGATGGTAGGATGTCTTACCTCTTTCCTGTATTTCTATTATTTCTGTCTATATTTGTATTCCATCGAAGACGTCGGTGAAGAGGGTGAAGTCCACGGGTTTTCGGGTTTTTAGCCTGACTTCGACTAGTACTTGCTTTTGATTATGACAGCCCACCCACAGGGATTTTTGGGATACGTGCGTTTGACATTCCTGGGAGGTCTAGACTGTTGGCATGTTAACTTCAACTCGGATCGCTGTGTCTACATGGGAGACGTGTTGTTGTCACTGGCGTGGGGGCATTATGATCCACCGATCTTCTCCTGCAGCGTTCGTTTACATTTAGAATTTTACATGCCCATTAGAGATATGTGGGGTGAACGTTACTACACCCCATAGGAGGATTCATTCCTCTGCACTGCTTGAGCCCCAGCCCATAATTCGATGGCTCCAATGAGGGTTTCCTCCGACTAGGAAGACCCTGAGGAGGACCCTGACACGATTCCTTCTCTTTCTTCGTAGGGACTGATTCTGTCGATAGCTACTGATGGCTATCTGTGTTCTTTTTGGGGCCTGATGATTTACCTTTTTGATGGGCTGTACGTGTAAAATATTTTGGGCAGGCATAGTTTTGTTTTTGTATATCGGGCTTTGTAACTAAACAAGTTTAATATGATGAAATATTTATATTTATGTATATTGTTTGAATGTATGTTTTACTTTTATCTTACTCTTTCTTGTGATTATGTTTTGTCATTATATTTTAATAAAAAAATAGTCACCATTTTATTTATGCAACTATAATCTAACAAGTTTAATTGTAATATAATGAACCAGGTCTTAATTTATACTTTTGTTTTTCGCATCGTAATTTGTAATGTGGTGTTCCCTCCCAAAAAGGGGCGTTACAGAGCGGGGTCGGGAAAATAAAATACTTTTCCCTGAGGCCGAAAAACTTTGGACTGTGAAAACGTCGATGAAGGATCTTAATAAATTCGAGGCCGGATACAGTTTACGAAGTTTTTGTTTTTCGAGATTTTATCTGATAAATAAAATCGCTATAACGTTTTATTATCCGTTGGATGATAAATACTATTTTTACTAACTGTAACCTTTGTCCAATGGATAATAGCTCTAATAGAGTGTTAGTCATCTTTTCTAGAGAGCCCTTTAATGACATCACCAAGATGACATCATCACCATGACATCATCCTTGACTTTTTCAAAAAATGTGTGAAACTTCTCAAGGAAGCTTTATACCAAGCTTCTCAAGGAAGTTTCATTTTCTCTCTCCTTCCTTGTGACCCGACAACAATTGAGGGGAAGAAATGACCAAAAATTGTCATCTTTTTCACTTACCCATCACTTTTTCATTTCAAACAAAGTTTCACTTTTCCTTTCTCTCATTTTTTCCCTCCTCTCCATTTTCTCTCCATTCTCACGGCCATAACACCATTGTTAACCATCCATGCTTGCTTGCTCAAACCAATCTAAATTCTTGAATCCTCTTATCATCTTGTAGCTTTCCTCTTTGGTGATCATCTCTTGATTCCTCCATTTTCATCACTTTCTACCAAGCCCTAAAACTTGAAGCTTTGAGGTAAAGTTCTTGACTTTCATCTTTTCTCTTCTCATTTTCGTGATCCTTGGTCACCTTTGTGATCAAGGACTCCTCTTTTCAAGCTTTAGTTGTTGATTGTGTGAGTTTGACTATCCTAGAGTTTCATTGGTGGTGGTGGACAAAAATTGCAAGGAAACATCAAGGAGGTTGCTTTCTTTTGTTGTCTCTTAGGTAAGAGGAAGATCATCCTCTTCAACCTATCATGGTGGTGAGGAACACGTTTTTGTGTTGATGGTGAGGAATCCATGTGTGGGTTGCTCACTTTATTGTGTGATATTTGGTAATGTTGTAATTAGCTGTGTTGTATAACTTTAATACTTGCTATTGTGTAACTTGATGGATTGGAATGCTTTGGATGCTTGGATGTGTATATGGAAAGCAAGGGATTCTTAACCCTTTTGCTTGGAGGTTCACGGCCATGAGGCCATTGATGGGTCCATGATGGAATTTTTGTGCTACTTTGGGACTTAAGAAATCAAATAATAAGTAAGTAATAATGTGATGAGAATTTTAAGTTCCTAGCCCTTGGGAGGTCACGGTCATCTAAGGCACCCATTGATAAAATTTTTGTATCAATTAAAACTTAGGTAATTAGGTGATTAGATAATTAATTAGGAATTCATAATATGGAAAGAATAAAGAACAAAACTTTATCCTATAGCCTAGAGTGATTTTTGGACGAATAAAGAACATGAGTGTAGGTTAGGTTGTGAGGAGTTTAAAATAATTATCTTAAGTGAGTTTGAACTAAAACAAAGGAAATGACTTATCTAATTAAAAGTAATAAAGGTTGAATGAAAAATACTAGAGAATTTCCCTAGAGAGGTTTAATAAGAAAAATATGTTTTCACCCTTGAGATTTGGACAATGACTTGTTGTGGGTCCATAAGTGGGACCAAGGATTGTTGATAATTGATTGGGCCTAATGTGACGTGTAATCATGGACAAGTCACACTATTATTGAATATCTGTATATATGTGCATCGAGTCATCATGCATTGTGAAAGTCCGTTGTACTCTGTTTGTAAGGCTATATGCCTAAGAGATGAATCACACCTACGTGCGGGTGCGAATAGACTACTTTAGGTAACTTGTTGGCCTTGGGGGCGTCGGGGTGCGGGTATCTCACAATGGACAGTTGGTAGCTCCTCTGTGCCGTGGGACAGACCGATGCAAACGCACCGACGATCCGGACCGAGACACTATCTTATATCGTGATCTTGTGAAGAATGCCTTGTATAAGCCATGTTGTGCAATTTTGTTGATATTGAAAACATTGATTTGAGGCTGATGAGATACAAGCATATCTTCTTGATCATTCTTTTCGATGTTGTGTCTAGCTCCATGGAGTAGGATTTTGACACTTTGTGCATGTGCATAGTCTATCAACATATTTATCTGACATAAATATATGTGATTATGGAACTGTTTCTTTTAATGATGTTATGACTATATGTATTATTAAACTACGTATCATCTGAATCTTGATGCTGTTTATTATGTTGCCATGCTGTAAGGTGTCCTGCGTCGTTTCTGGTTCTTTACCGCCATAATTGGTATTGATGTTGGATATCTCACCTCTTTTCTGTATTTTGCTATTCTATTTATATTTATACTTCTTAAAAGACCGAGGCGAGGAAGAGCCTGAGTTTCTTGGTTTTGGGCCGAGTTAGTCTTCTGCTTGGCTATGGCATCCTAACGAGGTTTTCCAGGGTATGCCAGACTGAGGTTCCACGGAGGCATTGACTGTTGGCACGTTGACTTGATCACTGAGCATTTCATCTACATGGGAGATGTGATTGTATCTTTGGCTTGGGGTCGTTATGATCCACCTGTCTTCTCTTTTGACGTTTCTGTATGGCTGGAGTTCTACATGCTGATGCGTGAGGTGTGAGATGACCATGAGTATACTCCACACGAGGATTCTTTCCTATCTTTTGCATGAGTTCCTACTCGTGAATCTGTTGCTCCTGTGAGGATTCCCTCTTTTGAGGAGGAACCTGAGGAGGACCCCTCTGAGGCTCCTTCTCAGTAGTTTGTTGGGGGCATGATACTTTTTGTAGTCTTGGTGGCTGTCTGTATTTATATTTTTAGGCATGTAAAGTTCTTGTTTGCTTTTGCCAAAACTATTGGTATATCTTGACGCTTATGTTATGTATCCAAATATGTATCTTCTATATAAATGTATGGTTTGATCTTCATGTTGAGTTCCGCTAAGTTTATGTTTTCTGCTTACAAAAAAGAGAGAGAGATATATATATATATATATATATATATATATATATATATATATATATATAAAAGATAAATTGCCAAGTTGCTTTATAATTTATAAATGAACAGATTACCGCCTATATGTATATAAACCGGGTCTTAGTGTATGTTCTTAATATGTTTTTTTTTTAGTTTCGTATGTTTGGTGTGATGTCCTCCTCCCAAAAAAGGGGGCATTACAGACAACACTAAAAATCTACCAAAATAAATCTAATTAATCTATCTAATAATTTTTAAAAATCATGGGACAACCACAACATAAAAACTACACAAAAAAGAAATTAAAAAATGTAATAAAAAATCTTGAAAAATTGAAAAATTGTCTAAATGATGGAATTTGCCTTAAATCTGAGTGACCTTAGTTGCATTAAGCCTAGTTTTTCTGGTTATTTTCCTTCAACTGACCAAGTTTCAACTCGTTCTAAGATTAGGCAACTCGTCCAAAATTTACAAAGATGCCATCGGCTGAAGTAATCTTGGTGAAAACCACTTGAAACAGCAAAACAGAGGCAAAACAAGGTTTAGTGAATGGTTAGTGGTCAAATAAACTCCTAATATGATTAATTAAAACTAGAATGATCCCTGACAACGGCGCTAAAAATTTGATAACTGTCGAGACTACTAAATTTAAATCAATTTATAATGCAGTATATGGTAACACCTGGTTGAGCCCGTAGATTACTAATTACACAATCAGATTAGGAGGTTGATAAACAAGGGAGAAAGCATTTGTAAGACTAAACAACAGATAACAATTAAAAAGAGTAAACAGAATTTGGAAAATAACCAATCCAAGAGAATTAACCAATCTTGATCTTAATTCATCATTGATCACTAAAGATCCATTCAATTATCAATCGAATCCTTGGTTTTAGATCATATCAAGAAGCCTCAAAAAGATCCATAGATCTTCTACTAGATATGCATCTAGAATTCAATTAATTAAGATTAGACAAATTAAGCATCCATCTAAAACCCGAATTAACTTAAAAATCAAGATCCAACTAAGCTAAACATTTCATCAAACACCTTCAATGCCTTGTTTAGTCTTTGAATTGCTCTCTTACTACATGATAATTACACAATTATTAAATGTAAATCCTAATCAAATTAAGCACCCAATCAAAATTAGAAAAAGAGAAGAAAAGAAACTCGATTAACAATTGAATGTAAACAATTAAAATAGAATCTCAAGATTAAGCATCAAGAATGTTCAATTCCTTGAATTGGTTAAATGTCCTACCCTTCCATGAATGGGAGGGAAGAACTCAAAAAAAGAAGAGAAAATCTAAAGAGAAGGAAGAGAAGAAAGAAATATCTAGATCTAGAGAGAGGATGAAATGTGTAAAATGAAAACTTAGTCTCGGACTTCTGCTTCAAACCCCTATAACTATCTCACAATTTGGCCTCACATGATTAGAAACCTATTAGTTACAAAGTTGGGTGCATTAGGAATCATTGGGCCTAAGTCCTATGTCAATTAGAGGCCTGCAACTCAAGTTATGCCCATTTAAGTGACATAAACTCATTAGCAACTTGTTTCTATTTTCCAACTTTAACATACCCAAAACGACGTATTTTGGCTTAGGAATCTTCACAAGAGTTGTTTCTTTGGATTTTAGCTTTCAGGTTGACATCCATTGCATTCTTGTAACTCAAGATATGGGCCAATGAATGCGCAGAGGTCAAGCTATCAGGATCAGCATTCTGACTCTTGCTTCAACTTCAATTTAAATTATCCAAATGTGTGATTTAACTCCCAAGGTTTTCATGAAAGTTGTAAAGATTTGTCTTAACTTTCTTACAAGACCAGAATCACATGAATCAGATACTTGAAACTCATATTATAGCCAAAATATTAAACACTGCTCAATAGACAATTTAAGACCAATTCATGCAATAATTCTCACAATAATCCACTTAGGTCTAATATCATAAAATGTGACAAAAAATTTAATTAAGCTAAATTAAACCTTAAGACACCTAGTGAGAGAATAATTAAATGAATAAAATATATTACTATCACAAATTCGTAACTATTTCCTAACTATTAGTGTTTCAAAATCGCTAACAATTCCGTAATTATTTTCTAACTATTGTGTTGCTAAATCACTAGCAATTTCGTAACTATTTTGAAGCTAACCCAAATTAATTTTATAATGACAATTAATATATTTAAAAATTATACCTGTATAAATATTTCAATCCAAATAAAAAAATCCAACAAATAAGTTCTGCAAAGTAACAAAATATTATAATTGCATTAGTAAGTTTAAAACATGTTTTACAAAGAAAGCATAGCTAATCAATAAGTCTAAGCTATTACAAATAGATCAAAACAAGTTCTACAAGAAAAAAAAAGCATAACTAATCAATTCAAGTTAATGTCATCATCATCAATAAAGCACATCCAGTCAATCCAAGTTAGCCATCATCATCATCATTAATAACCACAACTAATCAATCCAAGTTAGCCCCATCATCATCATCATCATCATCAACTTCATGATCCTTCTCAACTACGTCGCCTTGTGATGGTGCCTGCGGCACACCACTTCCTGCTTGGGAGCCAACAATCCTATATAGGATGGGCTCCAACATAGAAGTTATCGCTTCATTAACAGCTTCCTTTATGGCTTCCTATCATCCTTTGAAGAGACAGCTAGAAGACCTGCGAGTTATTTTCAGGAGGAAAGACAATTAATTCCCAAAAAACAGTTTGAAGAAGGAAAATAGAAGGAAATTTAAAAAAAAGAAAAAAAAATCCACCCTAAGTATAGATACTACTATATTTGAAAGAGAAAATCAAAAGTAAAAAGGAAAAGACAAAGAAGAAGAAGAAATGTACTAAGTAGTCCCAAAATCTTACATGCCACAGGATGGTCAAAAGCTTCATGGTCTGAAAAGGAAGCCATACGGACAAGCTCTTTATTGAGAAATTGAAACCAGGATGGTGTATTTCTGTATTCAGAACCTAACAAAACAATTGTTAATCAAACCAAGTCTTAGACAATGACCGAACTTCAACTACCTTCACGTCACGCTAACAGAAATTTTACAATTCATCCTAGGGCTGTAAACAAGTGGATCCAAGCAGAGCACTAGTATGCTCAAGCTTGTTCAGTTAAATTATTAAAATATACCAAGCCCGAGGTTTAATCAAACTAAAAATCTGTGCTCAAGTTCAGCTCATTTCCGAGCCCAAGCAATTCAGAAAGAGTATTATTAATATGATGTATACTCGCACATGAATATATAAAACTAATATAAGAAACTATTTTGCCATGTAAAGGCATGTATATGAAAAATATATATATATATTACAAAAAATATATATTACAATCCCAAATTACTCACAAACTACACTATGTCTGTATATATGATTACACAAACTATATTATGTCTGTATATATGATTACAGATAAAATTATATATAAATGAAGAAATACGAATCTACCACAAACAACAGTTTTTGTCAACTAAAACAAACCATGGCTGAAAACAGATTCTATACCGTAAATGTGACTTACTAGCAAGTTCATGATTAATTTCTGGTGCATCTGAAGACAGCTCAGAGAGCACTTTCTCCCCTGCCTCTGTGATAACTTGCTTCAAATGCTCTTTAGCTACCTAGTAGAAAGGAGTGGATACACAAATAGAACCAGGTAATAAATCCTAACAGAAAAAAAAAGATTTGTTGTTAACAACAGACCCATAACAAAAAAAATTAGTCTTTACCATTCCTCCTTTATGATCACATTCTAAATGCAAAGTGTTTCCTCTTATCAACATTACAAACTAGTATAACGAAGAAGCAAATACAGACAGCGGGGAGACACAATCACCTTATCAAGAGTGACAGCAAGATTCTGAAGCCTTTGGTTGTACACACCCTCAGCCTGAGTCATACAAAAGACAAGATGAAGGCAAATAAACGTGTGAAGGGAAAATGAGAATACAAATTACAAATGTCATCTTATATGATAATAAAGCATATGAAGGGGAATAGACAGACAGACAGAGAGCACACCTGAACCTCAGCATCACTCCTTTCAACTTTAAGACATATATCTGAAAAATATTTTCTTTTTTCCTCTAGATTATGCTTTAGAATTTCCTCAGGAAGTTTAGTTCTTTCAAAATTGATGAATCTCACCTTCACCACAGCACAAGTGTCAGGGAAAATGAAAACATTAAACAACCACAAAAACTGAGAAATATTGGTAACAACATTAAAGAAGTCACATACAAGGCGAGCCGCATATGCAACAAGCCAGTCTGGCAGGCCTCCAAGCAAACAACTGCGTAAACCAGCTCTACTCAGGTCATTACAGTCTGCTGCAGACAGAGTTTAATTCACAAGCTTCTAGCATCAAATAGTGATGATCAAGAATTCCATGCCACTCCTTCAATACTTGAAAAGAGGGACAACATATTCCAGTCAACAGATAAAGCAACCAAACGATTTAAATTACAATAGAAACTCTATTATTCCACTTGTTACAGCAACCCAAGCCAGGTTTCATGTAGATGATAACACTAGCAACATGGCAAGCGTGCTCAGTAATTCCACTGAAGACTTGAGCATAGTTACATGTTTCTCCTTGCATCTTTTCTTAGCACCTAAAAGTTGAAAATTTCCTAAGTCCAAACCTTTTGGAAAGCCCCTTCACCAGTCAGATTCAGATAGCTCCCCCAACATACTTGGCTTCCACACAAAACCAAAAAGCATGCACTAAAAAGGGACTAGACATTTCCAACATTTAAACAATCCCATGGTTTGGTTCTGATCTATTACGGTTCACTCACAGGCTCTATCATTGACACACGGAGTTAAGCATAAATGCATTCAAACATGTCTCTGATAGATTTTCTTTAAAATGGAACTTTAACTTGATCAAATCTTTAAAGGTCAGCGACAAGACGAAGTAACCACTAAGACATGGTAAGCCACTCAAAATCAGTCCATTTGTGATTTAATCAAATCTTTAAATCCTAATATAAGTAAGCCAAAAAGAAATCCCCAACAGTGGAAAATGAAAAATCAGACCTCTGCAACCCCAGCCCAAGATGCTCATGAGTTCAGAGACAAAACCAAGCAACAAATGAGACATGACAAGTCACTCAGATTCAGTTTACACTAGAGAAAAAGAAAACATTTGATTAATTTCATCAGGAAATGATCTTGGTCATACCACAAACCGGAATTATCACATGGAAACTTTTATCAAACAGGTATTGTGCATCAGAGAGTACATGTGATTATCCAAAAATTTCCCAACCCATTATGTAGTTTCAATCACAGTTTACAACCAAATTACTCAAATCATTCTGTAAACATGGAAATATGAGGAAAAAGCCAGAGAAATAAAAGTGAGATAAATAGAAAAAGAGTTACCTTGATTTTCCCCTACAATTAAGAACAACTGAGGAACGAATTCACATGGCCTTGTTCTTCTTCCCTTCCAATTTCCAGATTCGCACTCTCAATTTCACTCAAAGCTTTACATTCTCTCAGAACCCCCCTTTCTTCGAACCAGATAAAACACTTCTTTTTTTCTTCTGTCTCCGTCTTTCACTCGCATCCCCTGATCCAACCCGCACTGCTTTCTTATAGAGTCCTTTCTGGTCTCCTGCTTCCCGTCCTCTTTGAGTGTTCAATAGCGACACCGTGTGTGAGTGGCTTGATGTGCAGGGGAGTGGGTGGATGGGTGAGTGTTTGGAGAACTTACGTGCTGCAGGAACGAGGAGGGCAGAATGGCGTACGGCGTGTACAGGGGGTAAAGAAGAAAACTGTGGAGAAGGACAAAGTGTTGGGCGCTTGGATGATGATTTGAGTTTGCAGATAGAGGAGTTTGCAGACCACATTTTAAAATTTGCAATCTGGACCTTCCATCCAAATTCATAAATAAAAGCTTTTTAAAGTTTGCAGACGCTTAGGATGTGTTTGTTTGATTAATTTTTTTTTAAATTATTGTAATAATATTTAATCATATTTAATAAAATTAATTTTAATTTTTATATATGAAATTTAATATAAAATAAAAATATTTTATAATTAATTTTTATAATACTAAAAATTAAAATTTATAATTTTAATTTATAAATTATTCTTTATATTTTGATATGTAAATATCATTTTATTTTTAATTAAATAATGTTTTTAATTATTTATATTTATTTTAATAATTTAATATATAAAAATAATTCTTTTTTATATCATCTAAATAAATTAGATTAACTTAAAATTATTTTATAACTAATACATCTAAATATAAAAATGAATCAATTATAATTAATTATAACAAAAAAAATTTATACAATAATCAATTACTAAACATAATTAAATTTTTACAATTTTTCTAAATACACACTTAACTGTAACTTTATTAAATGAAGTTTGTTAAATTTTGCAATATGCATCCTCTATCCAAGTTCAAGAAAATGTAGCAGGTTTGTTAAATGACCAAAGCTTATATTTTTCGCGCTCTATGCTTCAACTTACTATCCTTCTCCGTCTATGTCTTCCACTCAAAAGGAACTTATTACTAAAAATGATGAAAAAATTAAAAGAGATGAACAATAACTTTAATTGAATATTGGTAAAGCTAAGACAGTGGAAATTCACATGACATGCAAGTTTACTTCATGGCCTCACAAAATTAAATCTTATAATTACTTTTTAATCTTCACACAAGTTATAATTTTTAAAAGATGACATTAGCAAGAGATGGGTAGTGTTGCCGATGAACAATGGTTAAAGATGCAGGTCGCGTGAAGGTAATCGTGGGTAAATATTGTGTCTAGAAAGAATTTCTACTTTTCTTAAGAGTGAAAAAGAACAAATGAAAATAGAAATTTAGAGCTCTCATACACACTTTTTTTATATTTTCTTTTAAAAAAACTTCTATAGATTTAGAGACGAATAATAGTACGTTTTTAAACCATTTTAACATTAAAATTTTATCTTAAGAAAGTTATTAACTTTTTTTTAAAAAAATTATCAGTTAGAGATAAAAATATTCCATCTCTATATTTTAGAAAAAAAATAATTTATTTTATTAATTTTTAAAATTTTAAAATTATATAAATTATTTAGAGATCGAACATTTTTCATCTCTAAATATATTTGATATTTTGAAATACTAAATTAACCGAATAGAGACACAATTAGAGATGAAAAAATCTGAGACGAGTAAATTTTGTCTATAAATATATTTGATTTTTTAAAACACTAAATTGACCAAATAGAAATGTAACACCCTCAATAACATGCTAAACTTATATATAGTTACAGAGGTAGCCTACTACTTGTTTGACATGCCTGTGTAGTTTTGTAAAAAACTGAATTAGTTTACGTATTTTGCCGCAACACAGAAAGTGAAAAATAGCTTAAAATGACTCAAATAGTAGTATAAATTACTAAATTGAGGGAAATAAATCTAGATAATTTGTTTCTAAGTCACAAATAGGTGAAAGATGATGTAGTTAAAATTTGAGAATAATCAAAGTTAGTTTGGTAATTTTAAGCACACTAGTTGTATGTTTTAATACTGGATTGATCAGTCGCAAATATGAAAAAATAGGATAATGGTGAAACAAGAATTTAGATGAATTATATGATTTATTCTAAAGTTGTTGGAAGTTAAGAAACTTAATTTAGCAAAATCTAAGTACTTTTAATAGATCAAGAAGTTACAAGAAAATATCAAAATGACTTTTGAGTCATTGTTCCTATCCTTTTTCTTTGCTTTTTCTCTCTTTTCTCTCCTTTCTCACGATAGCCACCAGCAAAAACAGAGAAAAAGAAAGGAAAGAAGAGAAGAAGGGAAACAGAGGAGAAAGAAAAGGGGAAAGAACGGAAGAGCAAAGAGGAATATAACATCCCTATTTCGATATCTTGATATATCTAGCATATATAACAGTAACCAAGAATAGCAATGCTACTTCCAAGTTAAAACAATAAATTAATCCTATAACATTCATTCATATAAATAATTATGGAGAGCTACGGCAAACTAAAAGTTATATATATACATCATAAACGTTACAAGGCACATTGTAATACATAACTTTATACAAACTCAAAGCAAATATACAAATATACAAGCTTTGTACTAAAAGAAACAAAATAAAACTAAACTAGTTATTCTACTTCTTCTCTTTGAAGGTTCTTGACCTAGATTTATATGGAAACATAGCGGGGTGAGAATTTACAAAATCCTTAGTATGAGTAAACCAAAACCAGCAATTATTTATTCACAATGAATAAACAACTGAACATAACAGATTTCATTTGCAATAGCTAAATGAACCTCAATTCATAACTATAAGAATATTTACATACACATTATGTAAAACTCATAAAGCAAACAATACCGTTAACACAATTTTCATACCAATAGGAATGGAACAACTGCCCATACAGCTGTCAAATAATGCAATGCATAATATGCTAGGTGGTTATGCCTAGAAAATATCCTAAAGGTATGATTGTGCAATGCGTATGCAAGTTTTATTTTTGGAAAATACATGATACTTACTAAATTCCCAGAACTAAGTTCCATTGTATATAGTAATTAGGATAGGCACAATGGCCTTTACACTATTTGGTAATAAGTGAATTCTTTCCCCTCACGATAGTAAAAGCACTACTACCACTCCCATACTGGTAACCTTGACCATAATAGCATAAATGCTAGGAGAATTTAGATCCAATACCTCATTCTCAAGCCATATGGTTGTGCACAACATCTAAGGTTACAATATATAGGAAATAGCAAATAACAAGTTTGAAAACCAAATATGCAAAGTTATTATTAAAAACATACATACTCATCACAAGGTTCACATAACCAAGCGAAAGACAACACTAGTAACTTAGGACTTTAGCTCCACTTATCACATAAGTAGTAAAATTCTTGCCACTAGCCTTCTCATATCTAGCACCTCACTTCATCACTTTGCAAGTGATCTCTAGGCAACCTCAAGTTGCTCAAGATTCTAGATACTACCTTATAGCATTCCCTAACCTTAAGATGCTCAAGGTTCTACTAACTTCTATCACAAGATTCACCCCAACTAAGTGAAAAGGCTATAACTAGAAAACATGTACTCTTGGCTCAACTCTATCACATAAAGGAACTAACCCATGTCTCTAGCAAAACACAAGGTTTAACCTTTATAAACAAGGAAGCACCCATTAACTATGCATCTTAAGCTCAACTTTAACTCTAAAGGAGCAACCTATGCATAAAGATAGGTATACCATGCTAAATAAACTCAAACTAGTTGTTTCTAGTACACCTTACCATTACTTCTCAAATGATATCAAAAGCAACTTCATGTTGATTAAGGTTCTAAAAACTCACCTATGGCATTCTACATCTCAAAGGATACTTAAGTTCTTCTTAACTTCTTATATATGCAAGATGGTAATCCCCTCCATGAAATTCCCTTATTAGTTACTCAACACACTTAAAAAGACATATATGAGTGATCCCAACACTTAGGGAACCCCAAAACATCAAGAATACAATTCTTGAAAAATTCTGGAACTCACGCTTAGGCATGACTTTCCCATGCCTAGGCGTGGTTAGTGCCCTATCTCACGTCTAAGCATGAAATTTCCACGCCTAGGCGTGGCACTCTCTAGCTGATCCTGGACTAAAAATTTTCAGTCCATGCCTAGGCATGGAAACCTTGCGCCTAGGCGTGACCCTGTTGCAGAAAATTTTGCAGAACACAAATCATTGTTCCATTAGCTCTAAATCAATTTCTAATCCTCCAATCTTAGATTTTAAGTGTTTTCCAACCCTAATCATGGTATCTAATCATGTTAGAATCATTAAACACTAAATTCAACTGATCAATCATAGATTTAAACTCAATCAAGCAAGGAAAATACTTCATTTACCAAAATGCTCTTCAAAGTGGCCTATAGACATCTACCAAGCAAAAACAAGCTACCATGCTTCCAACAAGATGAAAACACTCTAACTCAAATCTTGGAATAAAAAACCAAGTTAAGAGCATAGATTTGGCTCACCAAACTCATTTTTTCTATTCATGAAACCTAACTTCATTCAAGATGAACGAGAAGGGAAAAGATGAATAGAAACTCCTCTACCTCTTGTATGGATGATCAATGATGCACAATTTTTAGTTTCAAACAAGTCTACAAACTTGATGCGGGATTAATTGTTGCTTTGCGAACCCAAGTGCAGGTTGTCTCAAGTAATAAATTTCTCGGGAGTCCGAGGTCGATCCACAGGGAATTGTTGAAGATTAATTAAGGTGAAGTAAATAATTTGTTACTATGGTAAAAATTATTTACTTGGGTTAAAAGATCTACTCTTGGTAAATAAATTAAAGGTAAGATCAATTTCTTTTATAACTCAATTAGAATCCTCGCAACATGAAGGTTCCAATCAGAAAATACAACATTAAAAGTTCATTTAAAATAATATACGTAATTATATTATATTTCCTAAAAATATTACCACCACTTATAAATGGGTTAAAACATTCATTGTGCCAATATTTTGTCTACAACAAATCAAGAACTCCTATTTACAAAGATGGTTTCTAAATTATAAGAAACAAATTATAATACGTATAATGGTTACTAGAAAATATAAATCATTTAAGCACAAGAGAAGAATAAATCTAACCTTACTTTATTACCAAGAGCTTCACCCTTTCACCCAAGTAAAATGAAACTTAGTTACTCATAGATAAGAAGAAAGAAAGAGAGAAGAAGAAGAAGAAGAACATGACTTTAATTTAGAACAAAGGAAAATTACTACAAGAAAACCTAGTAACAAAATGGTATCATTTTGGTAACTAACACCTCACACCCTCAATGATCTGCCAAGGCCTCCTTTTATAGAGGATTAGAGATACAAAATGACAAGGGGGCTGAGTCATTAGTGGTTGGATGAGTGGAAAATGAGTGAAAAATGTCAAATGACTTTAGGTGAATAGAGGATTAGAGATACAAAATGACAAGGGGGCTGAGTCATTAGTGGTTGGATGAGTGGAAAATGAGTGAAAAATGTCAAATGACTTTAGGTGAGTGGAAAATTATGGAGATTCCTTGTCTCCGAAATCATGCAGCTCTGAAGTCATTGCATTCGTCATTTTTGAACCAAGTGGTCTTCATGAAAGTTTTAGGTCTGGATCTTAGCTTTCAAATGGCTTTAGTTTGAGTCCAATATCATTTCTATAACTCCAGATACATTCAAATTACTGCACACTGCCTAGGCCCAGTCACAGCTCCTCTGTTCTGACTTCCAAGCCCAATATCACCTTTAAGGAGTCCGATTCTGGAAAAGTGTTCAACATGAAAGTTGTATATATGGGTCTTAGATATTCAACATCCGAATTTCAACTCATTTTACAACTTCTAGCCCGAACAATGGCATGAACAGTATACATAGGTCAAGTTGTCAGGAACAGCACTCTAGTTCTTGCTTCAATCCCAATTTGAGTTATCTACTCGTGTGATTGGGCCTTTGAGGTCTTCATGAAAGTTATAGAGATCTCTCTTATCTTTCAAATGCCACTAGAATCACCTCCAAATACTACCTACAGCCCAAGATATGGCCCAAATACAGAAACAGTGTAAGATATGAATCATGCTGAAAAAGTCAATTAAATCCAATTTGAGCCCAAACTTACAAAACATAATAAAACTCAATCAATTAAGTACATAGAGAGTGTAAATGACTAAGAATGAAAGCTTATTAATGTATCAAATATGTGATCATCAAATTCCCCCACACTTAGCTTTTTGCACTTCTGAGCAAAACACACAAGATTACTCACAAAAAAAAAAAAAAAACGAAACAGACTCAAAAGCTAAACACTCTAAAAGACTCAATTTCTAATAATAATAAAAAATGTAGAGCAATCAATCATTCAAGTAATCAAAACATTCATGAGGTAATATATCTTCACATCTCAAATTAACAAGTAAGGATATTTCAATTGAAAAGCATGAGTCAAGAATGATAGATTTTCACAATATTCACTCTCAATCCCTCAAGTGTTTAAAAGGTAGGTATTTCGCTCAATTCAACCCATAAAAATTGCACTACCATAAGCTTGCTTCTCTTCTACTTCTCCACTACTCAAAACACATGCACACACAAATCATGAGGACTTTATTCAAGGTTGTAATGAGGTCAAGGTAAAGGAGAAGGTAATATGGATATGACAAGTTAAATACCAGAGAATAAAAGAGCATGAGAGCTGAGTTCAATTAACAAGTATGAAAGTTCATCCCAACTCCACTTAATACAAATTTCCTTTACCTATTCTTTTCCTTTCCTTTATTACCTTGTTGACCCTCTTCTTTTTACATTTTTTTTTGATTTTTTTTTTTGATTTTTTGATTTTTTGATTTTTGATTTTTTTTTTGAAGAATAAGAACATCATATATATACATTTTTTTAAATATTCTGCACACACACCCCCACACTTGTTCAAGAACTCATCGAATGACAAACTAATGTTCTCTTATTCCCTAAGGTCAAGTAAGAATATGGTTTTTCATTTAAGGTACATAATGAGTTCGAAACAAAGAATAGTCAAATAAGCTCAAAGGGGTTAAGCAAGGGAAAATAGGTCATTTCTAATGCTTTATGTTGACAGGAATCAGAGAATTTTCAAGAAGTCATAAGAGTGCTTGATATCATATTGAAACAACATACTGCTAAACAAGGCTGGCTATTTGATTAAAGTAGCTATTTCAAGAAAAATGTCTCAATCATATTCATGTATGCATATGAAAATGTAGTCTCAAAAAGAATCAAAGCAAGTTCTAGAGCGACAATTCCATGAGTGAAATTCACACAAGAAAGAAAAGAATGGTACAAATGTTCAATCCATTCATCAATAAGCTCAAAATCTCACAAGGCATAATTCTATCATTCTCAGTCCACCAATTCAACATCCATAACCAAGCATGTGAATTTTAAGAAAGAAGACAATTTACTCAATCATGCAAATTTCCCTGAATTTGAATTGCTACTTCCACATAAATTAGTTACTACCCTAATTACTCCTTACTCTGCCATCAATTTTTTATGCGTCTCAAGAGTAAATAATTTACTCTTTACTCTGCCATCCCTAATTACTTTTGTTGTTAATAAATTAATGACAAACACAACAAATATATTCACAAACACACTTTTGAAAATTTTTTTTTTGGTTTTTTTTAATGATAAACACAATAAACATATTAACAAACACACTTCCTAATTTTTTTTTTAGGGTTTTTTGGGTTTTTTTTTTTTTACAACCATCCTTCCCCCCAACCAGATCACAACATTGTCCTCAATGTCAAAACATAGATAGGTAAAGGATAGAATATATTACCTGTTCTTTGCAATTCTTGAAAAGAAAAAAAAATCTCACACAAATTTAAACAGAAACAAAGTACGATAAATAAAACCAAAGCTTGTAATTATTTAAATAGTTGGAGTGTCTTGGCTGGCTTTCTTTTCATTTTACTTCGTTCACCACTTCCTTCACCGTTTCCTTCGGACCAATCTATCGAAAGTACATTCTTGGATCGGTTCATAAACAAATGCTTCTAATTTATCAATCAATTCATCAACAGTAGAAGCAGAGATAAGGAGTTGTCTTGCTGAAGGTGTGACAAATTTCTGTTCCACAGCATGGTCAACAAAAGATAACAAATTATCAAAGAAATTATTAACATTCAACAAACCTATGAGTTTATGGTGGATGTTCAATTGGGCCCAAGAGACAACTTGAAAGACTTCTTCCAAAGTACCAAAACCACCAGGTAAGACAATGAATGCATCAGAGTTTTCAAGCATTGCTTTCATTCGTCCATGCATAGATGATACTTGAATTTCCAGTCCAATTATCTTTCCAACGATGTTCCTTCGAGTTAAAAGTTCAGGAATGACACCTAAAACTTGACCACCTCTTACAAATGCAGAAAGTGATACAGCCCCCATTAACCCAAGGCAACCTCCCCCATATACTACACGAATGTTCCTCGCAGCAAATGTTCTACCAACAGTGCTTGCTGCGTTTACAAACTCTAAACCATTCCCCTAACTTGTCCCACAAAATACACCAATACTGAGAAATCTACAAACTGAAGAAGAAGCTCCCTCCATTTCTATACTCACTTTCTTTGAATGATTAAGAGTTGCAGAAAAGTAAAGAAAATGGAGTATTTAAATAGGGAAGAGAATAGAAAAAGTAATAATAGCTCCTATACAGGTAGGTTGGCTGGTGTCAGAAAAGTTTGAAATAATAATAATAATAATTTTTTTTTGTTTTTTTTTTGTTTTGTTTTGTTTTGTTTTGTTTTTTTTTTTTTGACTTCAAGAAAACCATCAGGGTAAAGAAGTCTAGAAACCCCCGAAGGATCCTATCCAAAGGATCGTCTGTCCAAAACCAAAATTCAATAAAATCATACAAAGATAAAATAATAATAACAAATGATTGCATACCTTTATGTACAGGTTTCATGGCAGATCTTTATACTGCGCGTCATGAGTGCAGTAATACCAAGACGGCTCAGCCAATCTGGGTATTCTTCTCCCTCCCGCTTGTGGGATATTTTGGATTGAGCTACGATGCCACTAATTAAAGTGCGTAAATCTGACAGCTACCACCAACGACCACAGCCAGTGAGAGGTCGCTGAAGAGCCCATGGCATTAAATCACAGGATCCAGCTTAGAGGCATTATCATGCGAGAATGCAAACACGGGACGCTTTTTTCTATCCATCAACAAGCAGAGCCTTTGGTTAAAACCTGGGAATGCTTGCGCGGCTCTCTGCAGAGCATGGCACATGAACCTTATTTACCGACCGGCGTGCGAAGGTCCACCCGAGTCAATGACGGGTCTGCCACTCCACTGGCAGGGGCTCCTAATCTAATTAAAGACCAAGTACAAAGAAGTTTCGCCACTTTTTTATTTTTATTTTTTTTATTTTTTTTTTTTTTTTTTTTTTTTTTTTTTTTTTTTTTTTTTTTTGAAAATGTACAAGATAATATATACATGTTGTTGTGATTGTGACTCACATCTTCCTCTGGTTTCACGTCCAGAAACGGCTTAAACGCCTTCTATGAGTCGAGGATAAGTTTCCCATCCAATTTTCTTATAAATTGGCAAACAGGGTCTTTTTGAGTCAGATTCCCAAGACTATAACGCTCTTGTTCATCCTTGAAGAGATTCCACAAACTAAGAAGTTCACACTGTACAACTCCACAAGAATGCGTCTCAAGAGTTAATAAGATATTATCTAATGACTCCTTACTCAGTCCATTCTTAATGAAGAATATTTTATCTTCTCTATTTAAAGAAACCATCCCTAAAGAGTGACATCGCGTGTTGCAATTCCATCATGCACACTTGTAACAAACTTTTATTCTTTTTGCTCTTCTCCTTTTTGAAAATGAACTTTTACCGAGACCAGGCATGTATGGGACAAATGAATCTGAAGATTCACTAGCTAAACGAACCTTTGCTTCGATTATCCAGCGTATATCTTCTGGAATGCCCTTATACATTAACAATCTCAGTCTTTCACACCTAGCTTCATAGACTTTTTTTAGAGCATTTAGAGGGAGAGAAGGAAAATGTTTTCTTAGATTTGAGAGAATGACATCCATTTTGAAAGGAGAAGAAATCAGTTATTATGGGAAACTGAAAAACAAACCGACTTGAGAGTCACGGAGTACCGTTATCCGCCATTTAACCAGGGAACACAAAGAAGCGCAAAAAGAAAGAAACAACATTAAAATAAATTCTACTCATAACAAGGATTAGAAAGAGAAATGGATTCTACCTCAACAACTTGATGTTCCAGAAATGGTTTGAGTCTTTGTCCATTAACCTTAAATACAATACCATTCATAGGATTCTCAATGTCTATGGCCCTATAAGAATACACATGTTTGACAATATACGGACCAATCCACCTAGATCTCAATTTTCCAGGGAATAGGTGAAGGCGAGAATTATAAAGCAGAACTTTTTGACCAATTTCAAAAGTTTTTCTGAAAATTGATTTGTCATGAAAAGTTTTTGTTCTAGCTTTATAAATCTTTGAGTTTTCATATGCATCATTTCTTAATTCCTCAAGTTCATTCAATTGCAATTTGCGTAACTTGGAAGCATCATCAAGACTTAAGTTGAAAGCTTTAATGGCCCAAAATGCTTTATGCTCCAATTCTACAGGCAAATGACAAGGTTTTCCATAAACTAACCGATAGGAGACATGCCCAAAGATGTTTTAAAAGCGATGCGGTAAGCCCAAAGTGCATCGTTTAGTCTTAAAGACTAATCTTTACGATTTGGGTTAAGTTTTTTCCAAAATTTGTTTAATCTCCCTATTTGCTAGTTCAACTTGTCCACTTGTCTGAGGATGATAAGGGGTTGCAATTTTGTGGGTAATGCAATATTTCTTCATTAAGGATTCAAATGGTTTATTGCAAAAATGTGTTCCCCCATCACTGATGATAGCTCGAGGAATTCCAAATCGACTCAAAACATTTTCTTTTAAAAATTTTAGAACAGTTTTATGATCATTGTGCCGACATGGAATTGCCTCAATCCATTTTGAGACATAATCAACTGCAACCAAAATGTACACAAATCCAAAAGATGATGGAAATGGACCCATGAAATCAATTCCCCAACAATCAAAAATTTCAATGACAAGGATAGGGTTCAAAGGCATCATATTTCTTTTAGAAATGGACCCCAATTTTTGACAACTTTTGCAAAAAGTATAACTGTCCTTGAATAAAGTGGGCCAATAAAATCCACTTTGCAAGATTTTCGCATCTGTTTTCTTTGAAGAAAAATGACCTCCACATGCTTCTGAATGACAAAATTTAATGACACTACTTACCTCATTGTCGGGTACACATCTCCGAAAGATTTGATCAGGACAATATTTGAACAAATATGGGTCATCCCAAAAGAAAATTTTCACCTCAATCAAAAACTTTTTTTGTCTTCTTTGTGTCCACTGAGGATGCATCTTACCTGTTACAAGAAAATTGACAATGTTAGCAAACCAAGGCATAGAATTGTGAGAAAATAAAAATTCATCGGGAAAGAATCATTGATAGGTGTGCTATCAAAAGATGAGCCTGTTGTCAGCCTTGACAAATGATCTGCAACAACATTTTCGGCTCCTTTCTTGTCTTTTATTGTGATGTTAAATTCTTGAAGCAATAAGATTCACCGTATCAACCTAGGTTTGGCATACTGTTTAGACATTAAATATCTAACAGCAACATGATCAGTGAAAACAACAGTGGATGAACCAATTAAATAAGCTCGAAATTTGTCCAATGCAAAAATTACAGCAAGTAGTTCTTTTTCAGTAGTGGTGTAATTCATTTGTGCACTATTCAAAGTTCGACTTGCGTAATAAATTACATGAGGCTTACCTTCCTTTCTTTGGCCTAAAACAACGCCAACAGCAAAATCACTAGCATCACACATCAACTCAAAAGGCAAAGACTAGTCAGGAGATTGCATGATAGGACCAGAAGTCAAAAAACCGATTAATTTTTCAAAAGATTTTTGACAATCTTGAGTCCAATCAAATGGTGTATCTTTTGTTAGAAGATTACATAAATGTCTAGATATAGCACTAAAGTCCTTTACAAATCTTCTGTAAAATCCTGCATGTCCTAAAAAGGAACGAACTTCTCTGACTATTTTTGGGAAAGGCAAATGAGCAATTAATTCAACTTTGGCCTTATCAACTTCAATTCCCTTAGAAGATATCACATGACCTAACACTATTCCTGAGGTAACCATGTAATGACATTTTTCCCAATTTAACACAAATCCTTTTTCTTCGCATCTTTTAAGAACTTTTTCCAAATTATCAAGACAATTTTCAAAAGAATTTCCAAAAGCGTCAGATCATCCATGAAAACCTCTAAATAATGCTCAATCATGTCACTGAAAATACTTAGCATGCATCTTTGAAAAGTTACCAGAGCATTACAAAGACCAAAAGGCATTCTTCTATATGCAAAAGTGCCAAAGGAACAAGTAAAAGTGGTCTTTTCTTGGTCCTCTAATGCAATTGGTATTTGATTATACCCTGAATAACCATCAAGAAAACAATAGTAGGGATGTCCTGCTACTCTTTCTAGAATCTGATCAAGAAATGGCAATGGAAAATGGTCTTTCTTAGTGGCTGCATTCAATTTTCTGAAATCAATACACATACGCCAACTAGATGAGACTCGGGTAGATATTAATTCTCCTTTTTCATTTTCAACCACTGTTATTCCATATTTCTTAGGCACAACTTGTGTAGGGCTTACCCACTAGCTATCAGAGATAGGATAGATAATTCCAACATCAAGTAATTTAAGAACTTCAGCTCTAACTACCTCTTTCATGCGTGGATTTAATCTTCTTTGAGGTTGTTGAGATGCTTTAGCATTATCCTCTAAATGTATTCTATGTGTACAGATTAATGGATTAATGCCTTTTATATCCTTTAATGTCCATCCAATTACACTTTTATGCCTTTTAAGTACTTCTATCAACTTACCTTCTTATTCTTTGGTCAAGGATGAGGAAATTACCACTAGAGAACTTTGTTCTTCTCCCAAAAATGTGTACTTCAACCCATCAGGTAATGGCTTCAGTTCCAGTGTGGGTACTTCTTCATGGGTATCATCATTCATGAATTTTAGCTCTTCGAATCTTAGCTTCCATCCTTTGTATTCCATTTCCTGTGTACAGTCAAGCAAAGAGCATATTTTAGAAATATTATCATCTAATTGTGTAGCTGAATCAAATGAATTAATTAAACAGATTTCTAATGGGTCAGAAGAACTCCTGATTTGAAGATGATCATCTATAATGGCCTCAATCCCTTCAATCTCTTCATTGTCATCATAAACTTCATGTGGTTGCTTGCACATGTTGAAAACATTAAGCTCCAGTGTCATATTTCCAAAAGTTAGCTTCACCACTCCATTTTTGCAATTTATCAAAGCATTAGATGTTGCTAAAAATGGGCGACCCAAAATAACGAGAACCCGACTTAGAACTATCAACCATAGGTTCAGTTTCCAAGACAATAAAATCCACAGGATATATGAATTTATCAACTTGTACCAACACATCTTCTACTATTCCTTTTGGAATTTTAATTAATCTATCAGCAAGTAGAAGAGTTACAGAAGTTAGTTTTAACTTACCAAGGTTGAGTTGTTGATAAACTGAATATGGAAGCAAATTAACACTAGCACCAAGATCAAGTAAAGCTCGTTCAATTTTATGTTCACCAATAATGCATGAAACTGTAGGACAACCAGGGTCTTTATATTTCAACTCATTATTGTTTTGAATAATGGAGCTTACCTGTTCAGTCAAAAATGCATTCTTTTTCACATTATGTTTCCTTTTAACAATGCACAAGTCTTTCAAATATTTGGCATAAGAAGGAATCTGTTTGATAGCATCTAACAGAGGAATATTGACCTTCACTTGTTTAAAGATTTCAAAAATGTCACTGTTATGATTCACTTTACTTGAATTGTTTAATGCTTGAGGAAATGGGGGTGAAGACGAGGGTTTGATCTCCTTTTGGCTAGGTGGCTTATCAACTCATTCCTCATCTTTGGGAATTGACTCATCATCTTTCTCAAAAAGTTCAGGAATTTGTTTTTCAACAACCTTTCCACTCCTAAGAGTTATCTTGAGTTGACTTGATCTATTTTTTGACTTTCTCGAACTACCCTCATTTAGGCTAAACCTGACCCTTAGGATTTGGTTGAGGTTGAGAGGGAAATTTTCCTTTCTCATGAATGGCAAGTGCGAGAAGAAAGTTTAGCAAGAGTGTCTTTTATGTCAATCATGGCTTGAGTGTTTTGACTATTGATGGCCTCTTGTTTTTCCATGAATGCATGCAATGTTCCTTCAAGGTTTTTCCTATATGGTGGGACATAGGGTGCATATCCTTGAGGATTTTGAGAATCTTGCTGTGCTTGAGGAGGTGGTGGTTGCATGAATTGTGGTGGTTGCTATTCCTCCAAGTGAAATTCGGGTGATTTCTCCATCCTGGATTGTATGTATATGAAAAAGAAGAAGTGAATGGCTTTTTAAAATTATTCATTGCATTTACTTGCTCATGCACAACTTCTTTAAAAACAGGAATTTTTGGACATTCATTTGTTAAGTGTCCTAATTCATCACAAATGCCACAAATTTCTTCATTTTGCCTGATTTGATTTCTTTTACTTTCCTAGGATTCCATGGCTTCAACCTTTCTAGCCAAACTAGCAAACCTAGCATTCAGATCTTCTTCTTGACTAAGATGATATTTTCCTTTACTAGCATTTGCAAGGTTTGATCTAATTGAATTTTCAGAAGGATTAGTACCATGCCAAGATTGAGAATTTTCAGCCAAATGGTCTAAATAGTCTAAAGCTTCATCAGGTTCTTTATCAAGAAATTCACCATTGCACATTGTTTTCACAAATTGCTTGGTTTCAGGTGTTAACCCTTCATAAAAGAAGCTTAAAATGCGCCATTTTTCAAAACCATGATGTGGGCAAGAATTCAACAAATCTTTAAAACGTTCCCAACTTTGAAAATATGCTTCATTTGAATTTTGGGAAAAATTTTGGATTTGTCTTTTCAAAGCATTGATTTTTTGTGTTGGAAAAAATTTCTTCAAAAACTCACATTGCATTTCTTGCCATGTGCCAATTGATCTTGGTTTCAAAGTGTTAAGCCAAGTTTTTGCTTTGTCTTTCAAAGAAAAAGGAAACAATTTAAGCTTAACAACCTCTTCAGTGCAAGTTTGATCATGAAAAGCAGTACATACTTCCTCAAATTCTTTTAAATGTAAATATGGGCTTTGATTCTAAACCATGAAAATTAGGAAGTAAAGAAATCATACCTGGCTTGAATCTAAAATTGTTGGCATTATTTGGAAAGATAAAACATGATGGACTAGAATTTGGGGTGGTTGCAAATACTCACGCATGGTTATAGCGGTTGATTTTCATGTTCATCATGCACACTTTCGTTTTCACCATTGTACTTAATGTGTGTGATTGTGATTCAAACAAATCAATATGTAAAGTACCTGGATTAACTCTAACCAAGCGACCGAGAATTTAAATCACGATACCAATTAAGCATAAACAAGTAACTTATAGTATAAAATAAAATGTACAAGATAGCAATATAAAGCGTCCATTAAATATTAACAAAGGTGTGGTATAAATCAACCACCAAATAAGTTAATAAGTATAAAAATTAAAAAGTTAGTATACGAGATAAATTAAAATGTTAGAAGCGAGAAAAAGTAAAAAAAGTTAGATAGTTAGTAAGAGAATTAGTAAGTTAGTAAACAAAAAAAATGACGAGAAAATAAATAACAAAAAAAAATGAGAAAATAAATACGAGAAAATAAAGTACAAAAAAAAAAAAAAATAAAAGGGAGAGTTATCCCCACTAAGTTAAAATGTACAAGAAAATAAAATGGAGAATTACCCCCATTTTTGTATAGAAATTAAAATGAAGAAAATAAAGTACAGAAAGTAAATTACAAAAAAATAAAATAAATAAAAGGGAGAGATTCCTCCACTAAGTTAGTGCGTAAAATGAAAGGGAGAGGTTCCCCCACTAAGTTAGTATGCACAGAAATTAAAAAGGGAGAGGTTCCCCCACTAGTTAGTATGTTAGTATATATACAAATTTTTTTTTTTACACCAGAAATTCAGTCTTCAAATCAAGTCCCCGGCAACGGCGCCAAAAACTTGATGCACAATTTTTAGTTTCAAACAAGTCTACAAACTTGATGCGGGATTAATTGTTGCTTTGCGAATCCAAGTGCAGGTTGTCTCAAGTAATAAATTTCTCGGGAGTCCGAGGTCGATCCACAGGGAATTGTTGAAGATTAATTAAGGTGAAGTAAATATTTTGTTACTATGATAAAAATTATTTACTTGGGTTAAAAGATCCACTCTTGGTAAATAAAGTAAAGGTAAGATTAATTTCTTTTATAACTCAATTAGAATCCTCGCAACATGGAGGTTCCAATCGGAAAATACAACATTAAAAGTGTATTTAAAATAATATACGTAATTATATTATGTTTCCTAAAAATATTACCACCACTTATAAATGGGTTAAAACATTCATTGTGCCAATATTTTGTCTACAACAAATCCAGAACTCTTATTTACAAAGATGGTTTCTAAATTATAAGAAACAAATTATAATACGTATAATGGTTACTAGAAAATATAAATCATTTAAGCACAAGAGAAGAATAAATCTAACCTTACTTTATTACCAAGAGCTTCACCCTTTCACCCAAGTAAAATGAAACTTAGTTACTCATAGATAAGAAGAAAGAAAGAGAGAAGAAGAAGAAGAAGAACATGACTTTAATTTAGAACAAAGGAAAATTACTACAAGAAAACCTAGTAACAAAATGGCATCATTTTGGTAACTAACACCTCACACCCTCAATGATCGCCAAGGCCTCCTTTTATAGAGGATTAGAGATACAAAATGACAAGGGGCTGAGTCATTAGTGGTTGGATGAGTGGAAAATGAGTGAAAAATGTCAAATGACTTTAGGTGAATAGAGGATTAGAGATACAAAATGACAAGGGGGCTGAGTCATTAGTGGTTGGATGAGTGGAAAATGAGTGAAAAATGTCAAATGACTTTAGGTGAGTGGAAAATTATGGAGATTCCTTGTCTCCGAAATCATGCAGCTCTGAAGTCATTGCATTCGTCATTTTTGAACCAAGTGGTCTTCATGAAAGTTTTAGGTCTGGATCTTAGCTTTCAAATGGCTTTAGTTTGAGTCCAATATCATTTCTATAACTCCAGATACGTTCAAATTACTGCACACTACCTAGGCCCAGTCACAGCTCCTCTGTTCTGACTTCCAAGCCCAATATCACCTTTAAGGAGTCCGATTCTGGAAAAGTGTTCAACATGAAAGTTGTATATATGGGTCTTAGATATTCAACATCCGAATTTCAACTCATTT
This sequence comes from Ormosia semicastrata, assembly GCA_029884595.1. NCBI lineage: Eukaryota > Viridiplantae > Streptophyta > Magnoliopsida > Fabales > Fabaceae > Ormosia > Ormosia semicastrata. The sequence goes on from JAQQTO010000063.1 coordinate 50,049,364, forward strand.
TACAACTTCTAGCCCGAACAATGGCATGAACAGTATACATAGGTCAAGTTGTCAGGAACAGCACTCTAGTTCTTGCTTCAATCCCAATTTGAGTTATCTACTCGTGTGATTGGGCCTTTGAGGTCTTCATGAAAGTTATAGAGATCTCTCTTATCTTTCAAATGCCACTAGAATCACCTCCAAATACTACCTACAGCCCAAGATATGGCCCAAATACAGAAACAGTGTAAGATATGAATCATGCTGAAAAATTCAATTAAATCCAATTTGAGCCCAAACTTACAAAACATAATAAAACTCAATCAATTAAGTACATAGAGAGTGTAAATGACTAAGAATGAAAGCTTATTAATGTATCAAATATGTGATCATCAATCAACCTTCAAGCTTGAGCTTTGATCTTGATCTTCCCTTGCTCCTCTTTCTTTTCCTCCATTTTCCCTCTTTCCCTCTTTCCTTTCTTATCTTTCATTTTCTATTTGTACTTCTTACAGCATCAGTTGCTTTAAAAAAAGAGAATCGTAGGAGACTTTAGCACTTAGATATTTTACTAGAAAACTTATATATGTTAAGAACATTTAGATTTCGCTAAATCAAATTTCTTAACTTCTAACAAGTTTTAAATAAATCCTAAGATTAATCAAAAATCTTGTTTCACCAATATCATATTTTTCCATATCTGTGACTAGTCAATCTAACATTAAAACACATAACAATATACTTAAAAATACCAAACTAACTCTAATTATTCTCAAATTTTAACCATATCACAGTTTATATATTTGTGATCTAGAAACAAATTATCCATATTTATTTCCATTTTCTAAGCCATTTAAGCTAATACTTGGGTCATTTTAAGCTACTTTTCACTTTTCGAGTTAAATTAAAGTACTTAAACTAACTCAGATTATAACAAAAATAAATAGGTATGTTAAGCGCGTATTAAGCTACCTCTGTAACTATTTATAAGTCTAACATATTTTAGAAGATGCTACAAGGAAGATCCAAGAGAACTCCAAAGCTTGAAAATCATATTGTCTACAAGAGGTAGGGGTGTTTAATTCATCTTTTCCTACTTATCTTTATCTTGTTTCTTAGTTTTTCTTGATGAAGGAAAATGGGTTAAGAGGTAAATGATGTTTTCTTGGTTGGTTATGGCTTCCAATTACTAAGTTTGGTTGGTTCATGACCTAACCTATGCTTGGATGTAGTTTATGAACCTATGAACCTCCATTGATAACTTGAGTGGATAGTTGAAAAATGGGTAGAGAAAGTGTTGTTTAGGTTCATGAAATCCATGCTTGAATAAATTAAGAAATATGTATGAGGTTTATGACATGATTAGTGATTAAGAGTGATGTTCAAGAACATCTAGGAACTAATCATAAGAGTTGGAATTGGTTGGAAAAACCAATTACGCAGAAAACAGATTCTGCAGAAGTTTATGGTCTACTGGCGCCTAGGCAACAGAGTTTGGGCGCCTAGGACTAGCAAAACAGGGCACGCGGTTTGGGGTCTTGGCACCTAGGCGCTAGGCACCCATCGCCCAGAAGCAAAAGGATGTGTAACAGAGTGCTCAACGCCTAGGCATTGGGAAGGGGGCTCCTAGGCTCCTAGAGCAGCTTTCACCAAGATGTTTATTCTAATGAATTGAGTTTCCCTACTTACTTGGATCCCTTATATATGCCTTGTAGAGTGTCTTGAGACACTAGTAGGGGTATTTCTTATGAAGAAAGACCACCTTGCATATAGGGAAAAGTAAGAGATCATAGTGCAACCAAGAGTAATGGATTGCTATAGGTAGGTATCTAGTCCCTTAGGCAACATAGTGTTGCATTTGATATCACATATGAGGTGATGAGGATAGGGTATACTAGATACAAGTAACTTGAGTTCAGTTAGAAATAGTCACTTGCCATAGTATATGAGTTGCTCTTAAGATAGAAAGTGGAGTTAGTGATGCATGAATGGACTTAGTATGGGGATATTATAGAAGTTCCAGTCTTTAAGCATTCTATAAGTTAGGAATTGCCTAAAGTAAGTATCTAGGACCTTGAGTACACTAGGGTGGCATAGTTTAACACTTGTGGTGTGATAATGAGGCAAGTTAGATACAAGTATCATAAGTATGATTGCTTAACTAGAAACATAAAATATGCTCCTTTATGAGTTAGAAGTGAGCTGAGAGTACATGTTCACTAGAGTTTAGTTCTTCACTTGATTAGAAAGAATCATGTGATAAGTCAATGTGGTGGATTTGCATGAGTTAAACATAATGTAACATCCTGAATTTAATGACCATAGTATAATCTGTATTATACTACAGTGATTAGATCCAAGAATACTACTTACTGCAACTAAGCATTTTCCAATATAATTATTATGCATGTATAGAAAATATGAGCCATGAATGAATATATTTATTACACAACACTTGTATGTTTTATAAATACATTACATACATAATTACAAAAGAAACTACAAGCTACACTAAGCTAAGCCTTCCAGCTCCTTCTTTGTCTTCACTTTCCTTAAGTCTTCCTCCTTGGAACCATCATGGAAACACACACACATGGGGTGAGAATTATACATTCTCAGTAGTAAAATCCATAAAAAAGCCATCATAATAGTTCCATCCATTTCGGGGAAAAACACTTTTAGTTCTCAAAACTTATAAATAAACACACTAGAAAGGTGGCAAAAGCTAAAACCGTTTCCTTTCTCTTCTCAAAATGGAATCCCAATATTATAAGTGTTGGGAATTGCAGATACATCACACAGCGGAAAATAGAGATTCCCACCGAGGATCAATGCGAAAAAGCCATAATCCGAGTTTTTTTTTAAATGATTTACCTATTGAAGTGTGAATCACCAACACCGTAATAGAAACGATGTCTGTGCGGTATCCACACAAACAGACTCACGAACGTCCAACATCCGCAAGAGGAGCCTCACGTCACTCATACAGTGCTAGCTGCGAAGAGAAGAGAAGAAACCTATTGCTCTCTCACTCACTTTTCTGTAGGTGCGGCTAGGGTTCTGAAATTATCTATCTTAGCAGCCCCTTAGCAGTACTATTTATAATAGTGACTGCCTTAAGTGAGTGCGAGCAACAGCAAGGTAAGCTATACAACCCTAGACCCATCTGTTATGAGTTTGGCCCATATTTGAATCCGAGTCCAACTTGGATCCATTGCTCCAATTTTAGTCTGCTCTATGTGTGTGACCCTGCAGGTTCTTATTACGTTGACAGTAATATTAAAATTCCATTTTAATATTAGAAGCAGTGAGTGGTATCTAGCAACACATCGCTGCTACCTAAGTAATAAGAATGTCAGTGATTTGACATAACCTTTCCGTGACTAATGTTTCCGTGTCGTTTAGTCCCTTTGTCAAGATATCTAGATTGAACACAAGGCATGGAATGCGTCACCCTTGCATAGTCCAATCTTTCATTTCCTGATACTCGAGTAGACTTTGTAACAACAAATGAGATCAATATCTTATATTGACTCATTTGAGCATGACTATGCATTTCGCAGTCTCACTCAATCAGGGGGCCCGAAGATATCGCTCCTGTTATGTAGGAGTGACAAATCCCATCTAGGTCACTCACATCCCTCTGCATGATTCGTGGTATGTCCAATAACCAACTTTATAATCATGTTACAGATGACGTTTGATGGTATTAAAACACACAACTCCTCATGTAGGAATCGTAGTGAGTTCAGGTTAAAGGACCACAGACACCATTGTCACTATGAGAATCATTTATGACACTCACGTAATGATCCATGTAGTGTTCTCATGGTGGGTCAGTCCAGTACATCATTACTCTAATATGTACCCATGTGAAGACTTGATATCTCATATCCATGACCCGTGAGATGTGGTCATCAGTCTATGCACATACTAATCTCAATGTATTATTGTTATCCTAATTAACAATAATACTTGACTAGGGACATTTAAGAATAGTGTTGTAACCAAAAAGGATCTCACGATCAAGTCATCCACTTGATGTCATATGGCATCAAACTTACTATTCTAAGGACTTTATTATGTTTATCAAAAAAGAATACAATAAATGAAATGCCTCATATATATAAAATGACATAATAGAACGTATGTAAATACAGAAAATGTATTGGCCTCTAGGGCATACACCAATAATAAGTTTGTATAAAATCTCATTTTCACAAATTACAACTCACAGATCAACATTTCGAAGAATAGAAATTGCTCAAACAATTGCCATGCACATGCTTAGTGATGCCTTATGTTCATGCCTATGTAATAAACTAAAATGAATGTAGACAATGTCATGATTCCTTAGACTTAGAAACTTATCTTCAGTCCCTCAGGAAATGTATGGTATGTATGAGCCTTGAACAGAATAAAGGAACCCGGTTCCACAAGTCCTGAACAAACATTGGAACCCATTTCTAGTCATTTCACAAGGTGTGAGGGAATGCACCATCCTCAGCTCATCACTATGATAGGGAAGGCATGTTACCTCTTCACTTACAATCATGTATGATCACCCAAAAACACATGAGTATGGAAAACAACGATGCTAATTACTACAATAACTAGCATACCAATTAGTTTATAATCCATAATCATTAACAATGAGGACTATATCCTCAGCAACATAGTTATGAGATACAATGATGCCAATTAAGACTTACTAGCATGCCACATGATTTACACTCATAACCATATGTGTGAATTTCAATGATGTCAATCACTACATAGATAGCATACCAATTGATTTACAATCATTATCTCAAAATTGGATCACAATGATGCTAAATATCTCCATAATTGACATACCAATTGATTTACATTCACTACATAAACACTTTTTAAAATATTCCTATTAGAATCTCATCAATCAAGCATGAAGGTATCCCACAATATCACCTCATGCCAAGACATCTGCATTCCCTAGCTATAGCACACAACTTTTACCAACCAGGCATTATGGCCCTCAACTCTTACCAACTACCATCACAAAACACTTTAAATCTTGCCTAAAAAGGCTGATTTCCAAGATTGCACCAAATGTGCATCATAACTTCAAAAATTCTAAAATTTTTACCACATGAAACCTTATATCTTAGCTTTCAAATACCATAAAAATCAAGTAAATCTAATAACTACAACTCAAATTACGCTACAAACACTACATGCTGTCAGGAACTTTTGTTCTAGGCTCCTAGACAACCTTTATTCAGCACTTGGGTGCTCACTGGGTAGCGCCCAGTAATTTCTTTCAGGTCACTGGGCACCTAGACGCCCAAGTGATGGTGCCTGAGCACCCGTGGATCAGAAAGGGTTCTGCAGAACTCGTTTTCTATAGAATCTTGATTCCAAAACAAGGTTTCTCCTTCAAACTAAATTTCTATGATCACTAAGAGTCTCTAAGCATGTTATAAACTTCAAACTATCTTTTGATTCAACCAAGCAAGGATCAGAACTCAAATTTTAAATTAAAACCCTATTTCTCAACTTTAAACTCAATAAAAAACTATGGATTCCATGGACTCCAATCCATCATCCAAGCTTCAAATTAACTAGTATCTAACTCATTTCAACCTTAAGAGAAAATATCTAACATCTATTCTCACTATATTCACCCAAAACCTACTATTTTCTCATCAATTTCAACTAAGAAACAAGAGGAAGATAGAAGGAAAAAGGATAAAAGCAACACCCCTACCTTAAGATCTTGAAATTGAAACCACATTCACTTGATTCCTCTTCCTTGGTGGTTGATCCACCTCTTTGGTCTTCTTTCTTTCTTCTCTCTCTTCTTCCTTCAGTTCCCTTTTGCTTTCTTCGTTTCTTCCAGCAGAAACCCCACGAGAAAGAGAGAGAGGAGAATAAAGTGAGATTTTATCTCACTTTAAAAATACACATTAAGGGCAGTTTGGTCTTTTGCTAAACTTTGTATCTATTAAGAACACTTAGATTTCACCAAATCTAGTTTCCTAAATTCCAACAAGCTTTAAATAAAATCTAAGATTCGCTAAAAATCTCATTTCACCATTTTCATATTTTTTCATATCGGCTGGTAGTCAATCCAGCATTAAAACACGCACTTAGTATGCTTAAAAATGTCAAATTGACTCCGAATGATCTCATATTTTAACTATAACATCTTCCATACATTTGTGACCTAGAAATAAATGCTTCATATTTATTTCCATTAACTAAGCAGTTTAAGCCATTTCCAGAGCTAATAATAGTTATATTTGTCGCATAGTGTTACAACAAAGTGCTTCAACGTGTCCAGAAAGTCACAAAACTACACAGACATGTTTAGTATGTATTAGGCTACCTTCGTAACTATGTACAGGCGTAACATGTTTTCCCAAGATGTTGCATTTTCCACCCATTTTTAGAATTTTGTCCTCAAAATTCATTCACTATCAACACTTAGTCTCTCACAACTAAGGTTTCAAAATCTCCATCAGACATCACACTCGAAGAAATCCCACGTTCTATAATGATATCCAATTCATCATTATCAACTCAAGACAATCCAGTCTCATACGGGTCTCCGGTTCCCAAGTAGCTCCTCAAGCCAAACCTATGCCAGATATTATTCACCTAAGAAATCATTTTCATCAAAACTCTTGGATTCGTCAATCCATAATCCTTGCAAATCTTATCTAACAGCCCTTTATCTAACCCATGAGCTCTACCAACTCTAGAGGTACCACCCAAAAGGGTATAGATGCAAACAATTCTTGAATGAGTTTAGTCATCCAACTGGACCTTTACTAGGAGAATTTCTAATTCCCGTAGTTCGCTTAGGTGAAGTCATAGTTTTCTGTCCACACAGAACATTACATGTTGAGTAGGCCAGTCCTCAATATCATGTAACCGTGCAACAGTAGCTACAACATCCAACATAAAGCAAGTCATGCAATCCTTTTCCAACATCTCAAACAAGGGACAAAGAAATGCACAACACACAGAGAAACTTCTACATGCCTAAGCATAGCCAGTCCATACCCTAGCTCAACAAGATGAACTGCTTTGATACAATAATGAAATATCCCGAATTTAATAACCATAGTATAATCTGTATTATACTACAGTGATTAGATCCAAGAATGTTACTTACTACAACTAAGCATTTTCTAATATAATTATTATGCATATACAGAAAATATGAGCCACGAATGAATATATTTATTACACAACACCTGTATCTTTCATAAATACATTACGTACATAATTACAAAAGAAACTACAAGCTACACTAAGCTAAGTCTTCCAGCTCCTTCTTTGTCTTCGCTTTCCTTAAGTCTTCCTCCCTGGAACCATCATGGAAACACACACACATGGGGTGAGAATTATACATTCTCAGTAGTAAAATCCATAAAATATGTCATCATAATAGTTTCAACCATTTCGGGAAAAAACACTTTTAGTTCTCAAAACTTATAAATAAACACACTAGAAATGTGGTAAAAGCCAAAATCAATTTTCTTTCTCTTCCCAAATAGAATCCCAATTTTATAAGTTTGTATAAAATCTCATTTTCACAAATTACAACTCACAGATCAACATTTCAAAGAATAGCAATTGCCCATACAATTACCATGTATGATTATATTATGATTAGCAACTGCCTATACAATTGCCATGCACATGCTTAGTGATGCCTTATGTTCGTACCTATGTAATAACCTAAAATGATTATGGATAATGTCATGATTCCTTAAACTTAGCGAAGAAACTCATCTTCAGTCCCTCAGGAAATGTATGGTATGTATGAGCCTTGAACAGAACAAAGGAACCCAGTTCCACAAGTCTTGAACAAGCACTAGAACCCATTTCCAGTCATTTCACAGGGTGTGAGGGAATGCACCATCCTCAGCTCATCACTATGATAGGGAAGGCATGTTATATCTTTACTTACAATCATGTATGATCACCCAAAAATACATTAGTATGAAAAATAATGATGTTAATTACTACAATAACTAGCATCCCAATTGGTTTACAATCCATAATCATTAACAATGAGGACTCTATCCTCAGCAACATAGTTATGAGATATAATGATGCCAATTAAGACTAACTAGCATGCCAATTGATTTACACTCATAACCATATGTGTGAATTTCAATGATGTCAATCACTACATAGATAGTATACTAATTGATTTACATCCATTATCTCAAAATTGGATCACAATGATGCTGAATATCTCCATAATTGACATACCAATTGATTTACATTCACTACATAAACACTTTTTAAAATACTCCTATTAGAATCTCATCAATCAAGCATGAATGTATCCCACAATATCACCTCATGCCAAGACATTCTGTATTCCCTAGCTATGGCACACAACTTTTACTAACCAGGCACTATGGCCCTCAACTCTTGCCAACTACCATCACAAAACACTTTAAATCTTGCCTAAAAAGGCTAATTTTCAAGATTGCACCAAATGGGCATCATAACTTCAAAAATTCTAAAATTTCTACCATATGAAGCCTTATATCTTAGCTTTCAAATCCTACAAAAATCAGGTAAATCCAATAATTACAACTCAAGTTATGATACAATCACTACATGCTATCAGGCACTTCAAATCAACTAGTATCTAACTCATTTCAACCTTAAGAGAAAAGATCTAACATCCATTCTCACTATACTCACCCAAAGCCTACTCTTTCCTCATCAATTTCAACCAAGAAACAAGAGGAAGATAGAAGGAAAAGGATAAAAACAACACCCCCACCTCAAGATCTTGAAAATGAAAACAACATCCACTTGATTCCTCTCCCTTAGTGGTTGATCCACCTCTTTAGTCTTCTTTCTTTCTTCTTTCTCTTCTTCCTTAGGTTCCCTTTTGCTTTCTTCATTTCTGCCAGCAGAAACCCCACGAGAGAGAGAGAGAGGAGAGTAAAGTGAGATTTCATCTCACTTTAAAGATACACATTAAGGGTAGTTTAGTCTTTTGTTAAAACTTCGTATCTGTTAAAAACACTTAGATTTCACTAAATCTAGTTTCTTAACTTCCAACAAGCTTCAAATAAAATCTAAGTTTCGCTAAAAATCTTGTTTCACTAATTTCATATTTTTTCATATCTACTAGTAGTCAATCCAGCATTAAAACACATACTCAGTATATGCCTAAAAATGCCAAATTGACTCCGAGTGATCTCATATTTTAACTGTAATATCTTCCATACATTTGTAACTTAGAAACAAATCCTCCTCATTTATTTCCATTAACTACAAAGTTTAAGCAACTTCCATAGCTAATAACAACTATATTCGTCACATAGTATTACAACAAAGTGCCTAAACGTGCTCAGACAATCATAAAACTACACAAACATGTTAAGTATGTATTAGGCTACCTTCGTAACCATGTACAGGCCTAACATATTTTCCTAGGATGTTACACATAACGCACATAGTTTTTTGTTACTTGCTAATTCCCCAGTATATTAATCTTTAATGGTGTGCATAATCATGTAGCCAAAAGAGAGAGTGGCAAAGTCCTAAAAGTTCTTTGAACAATTTTTTAGCCCTAGATTCTCAACATGTCAGTGTGTATAATTGTAACATCCTAATACAGATATCTAGATATATCCTAGATATACAGCGATATATAAAGATAAATAATACTAGAGACGTCATTTCTACATACTACATACTAACATATATCTATAATTATAACTAAGTAATTATAGAAAGCCTTGAAAGATGATGAAAAAAATTAAACTCAAACATATTTATGTACAATACTAGTCACAGAAGAGCATATTGTAATACATATTACTTAAAACATACAAAGCAAATATAAACTTTATACATCAGCTTTGTCTACTAAAGCATATAAAAACTATACTATTCTTCATGCTTCATCTTCTTTTCCTTAGCAAGGTCTTTACTTGGATTTATATGGAAGAACAACTAGGGGTGAGAATTACAATTCTCAATAAAAATAATTCCAATACTAGCTAACTATAACATTGTATAACAAATTTAACAATTGCTATAACTACCAACATCAGAGTTTCCTTCACTTTTTCTCATAACTGCACACTACCTATATAGTGTGATCTAAACCGATAGCCTACATACCATTGGATATAAACAACTGCCTATACAATTGTAAATACCAACATCAATAGACAATGCCCATATAACTGTCTGTAAAAGCAATGCAGATGATATGCAATATGATTATGCCTAAGAAGATCCTAAAGATATGCTTGTGCAATGTTTTGTTTTGAAATACATGTAGAGTTTTGTGTTGAAAATAAAGAAGTTCATTAAGAACTAGTTCAATATATTATCCCGTGGTGAATAGAGGGAAAGCTCATCCTCACATCACACATATCTTGGCCTGCTGAAAAGTTCGATCTTCATCTTTCCTCAAAGAGGCTTTCGAATTTCCTATTTATCTCTTTTGGCCTTAGCACTATCGAGATATCAGGGTTATGTCTTTCCTCAAAAGAGTCTATTAGACACCTATCTATCTCCCTTAGTTTCCATGAATGGGCATCAAAGGATATTCACTAAGATCATACTATTAGACCATTTCCATTTGCATACATACATACTGTCATCCTTACATACTTAGATCATCTAAGATCTAGGAATGTTTTACTAGGAAATTCTGACTTCTCATGTTTACCCCTTGTAGATAAAAAACTGGCATTTCCACACTACATGCAACCCTAACACTTAGTTAGGAATACTTGTCCCCTTAGGAACTTCTTGACTCCCTTCCTTCTTGGCTAAATGACCTTGCGTCATATAAGTCACATTAAAAGGTAGACAATGCCATCTTATCCTAGTTTACTTATATCTAACACCCATCATCATCACATCTATAGTGAAGCTAAGTAACAATAAGTTACCATAGGTGATAGATACTTATCTATAGCTAACCCTAACTTTTAGTTGCACTAATATTCTTACTCTTCACATACAAACTAGATTAACTAACTAGTGTATGAAAAGCGTAGTGTTATTTTTATCTCTTACATAAACACCACCTTAACATTCCTATAGACTTAACTCATCCTAGTGAAAGAGCCTATCTTAGCTAATGTATCATTCGACCTTGCTTAAGGAAACAAATGAGCATTTTTCTAGAACTTTGCATACTTAATGAATGTAACAAGCTTACAAGTCAACATTCATCCTTTTATGTATTCTACAATGCACAAGGTCCTGTTTAACTAGGGACTTAGTACATAACATTCCCTCTTTGGAACTAAATATACAACCTTATCTCCATTCAAATGAATCTAACTCAAGAGTAGTTATTACTTGCAACTCTTTGTTGCTTAAGGTTCTAGGTATTTTCCCAAGGTAATCCACTACTTTTAGATATCCGTAGATTTATACCTTCCTTATCCTTACTAGAGTGAATTCTACAATCCATCCTAGTATACTTGACTCCATTGCACCATCTCATCACATCTTGAGTGATATCTAATGCAACACTAGGTTGCCTAAGGTGCTATGTTCCTACCTAGGGCAATCCTTCACTTTTGAATGCTCAAAGGCTTAAGATTTCTCATACATGCTAAGTGATAATTTTTCTCTTGAAAATATCATCATTTGTGTCATAACACACTTTAGGAAACATATACTAATGATCCCATCTAGTCCATAGCTTCAAAACATCAAAAATGACATTTTTGAATATTCTAGCCTCAGACACGAGCCATGTTTGATTACACGCCCCCCAGTGTCTTGCTTTGTTAGTACATTTCACAAACTAGAGCAGGTAGAGAGGGACACGACCCCCCTGTGTCTTTGGACACAGGCTATGTCTTTGAACCAGAGAACTTCTGCAGAACCGTGGTACTATTTCATTAGTTCTTTTCTTGGATTTTGGCTATTCCAATCTAATTTCTAGGTAATCTTAGGTCCCTAATCAGTTATTAAATACTTAGGAATCATCAATCCTTAACTTAAATCTCTTAATTTGGATTATGAATTAAAATCCCACTTAACTTGACCTAACCCTTCTTTTGGGCATTAATGCCCTAAATAAGATGTTCTAAGCTTCTAGCCTTAACTTATGCTATGAACAAGTCATAAATGACCAAAGAAACACATTCATCCAAGCCAAACTCATCAAACACCTCTAGAATTCATTTTGATATTTTAAGCACCAAAGGTGCATCTATGGTGAAAATAGAGAAAACAGATGAATATGGACATAAACCCCTACCTCTTGGCAACTGAGATGATCCATCTTCAAACTCTATGCTTTGATCTTGATATTCCCTTGATTTCCTTCTCTTCCTCCTTTTCCTTTTTCTCTCTTCTCTTCCTCCTTTTCCTTTTTCTCTCTTCTCTTTCTTCGTTTCTTTCTTTCTCTATTTTTTTATTTTTCTTCTCATTTTGCAGCAACAACTGCTTATACGTGAGAGGGAGAGGAAATGGGAGTTTACCAAAATATCATTAGGATATTTTGCTGTAACTTTCTTATCTGCTAAGAACACCTGAATTATGCTAATTCAAGTTTTTTAGCATCCAACAACTTTAGAATAAATCATAAGATTCATCTAAATTATTGTTTCACCATTTTCATGATTTTTCATATCTGCTAGTAGTCAATTCGGTATTAAATGCACAACCAGTATGCCTAAAAATACCAAACTAACTCATATTCTCTTGAAACTTTAACTACATCTTACTTAGCTCATTTGTGACTTAGAAACAAATTCTGTATGTTTATTTCCCTCAACTTTACCTTTAAAGCCATTATCTGAGTCATTTTAAGCTACTTTCAACTTCTGTGTTACAACTAAGTGCCTAAACGAACTCAGTTTGTCACAAAACTTCACTGGCATGTTAAGCGAGTTATATGCTACTTTTTGTAACCATATTCAAGTCTAACATATTATTAAGGATATTACAATAATCCTTTGGTCAAAGAAGATAAAGGAAAAGTCCAAAAGTTTCTTTGAGTGAGGATTTAATCCTAGTTTCTCAGAGTGCCAAGATTACTAGTTTTTATATAGTGGAATCAGTACCTTCGCCAGTGTGAGGAGGAACCAATTCACTTATTTTCGGGTAGTTTGAAGAGTTAGTCTTCTTAACTACAAGTTTTAAGATAATATGGTTTATGCAAGTGAATTTTGTAAAATAAAAAGTTATGTATTATATTATGTCACTTGAGACTAATATGTATTTATATGAATATGTATGTTTCAGTAAGGCTCTCCATAATGATTTATTTACATAAATGTTATGGATTAGATTGAAGTTTAAGTTAGAAGCAACATAGCTAATACTGGTTATCAAGGTATATGTCAGATATACTAAGGTGACGGTATTAGGATGTTACAAATACCATGTTTCTAGGAATCATGGTTAAGGAGATAATCACTCTAACTAATTCCTCATTTATAGGGATTGCCATCAATGGCACTTATAATCCTTTAATACTTATTTCAAATAGGATTTCTCCCCATCATGACACTCCTATAAATACTAGACAAAGTCACCATGGTATAGATCTGAACCTCTAAACACTACCCACATTGTGCATAGTCTAAATTGAGCATCGGAGTATCTTTTGCAAGTACACCACCCTTCGCACCACCGTTGCTGTCACTATGTTACAGAGGAAACCATCACCATTAACCTCTTTGAGATATACCTTTGAGATCTGTTCAAAACAAAATCGATTCTTGAAAGAAAGTATTTTATCACTAGATGAATGGTTGTTTTTTTGGTATATATATTATATTTATCCATTAATTTATTCGAATGAAAATTTTTAAAACCAATATTGCTAATTTTCCCTTATTAGTTAGACTTTCTTTGTGATTTTTTCTATGTAGTTTTAATATTTTTCTAGTACTTTACTTTATCATAAATTATTGGGTTAATTATACTAAACTCTCTTAAGATTAGCACTTATTACACTCAACACATCACTTGTTTGGAAAATTACTTTCATCCCTTACACAATAAGAATTTTACAAATTTGCTATAAAATTTAGCTATGAAATAAGTTTCCCTAGCTAAAGTTTGGATGCCTGAAGAAAAACTTTTATCAAGTAAATAGCTACAGAATAATTACGATTTAGCTACGAAAATTTTTGTAGCTAAATAAAATTTTGTAGCTAGTTAGCTAGGAATTATTTGGTAGCTAAAAAAATTTAGCTCAAAGTTAATTTTAGCTAGAAATTTAGCTAGGGAAAAACTTAGCTAATTATCCAAATTTACATTTATCTTTGAATTTTTAAATTATTAATTAATAACGATAATTTTATAAAAACAAAGAAAGAACAACCAAAGCGGGATAAAGATAAAAAAAAACATTTTGATATTTCACTACTAGGAAATTCTGATTCAAAGATAGAATTTAGAGATGGAAACAATTTCATCTCTAATAGAGACTAAAAAAAAAGACAGATCTGATGATTTAGAGAGGGAAAGTAAATTTTACAACTTAGAAACGAAATTTACTCATCTCAGAATTTTTCGTCTCTAATTACATCTCTTGCAACAACCTAAAACTGGTAACCTAGTATATCTAACATATACCTGGATAATTAGTATTAGCTATGCTACGACTAACTTAATCATCAACTAACACATAATATTTAAACAAATATTATGGAGAGTCATAGCTAAAAGTCATACACATATACATACAACCTTAGCCTCAACAGGGCATATTGTAATACATAAACTTGTACAAACTCAAAGCAAATATAAATAAATACATAAGCTTTGTCTTTAAAAGCATATAAAGCTACACTAGTATTTCTGCTTCATCTTCTTTCCCTTTGTGAGGTCTTAAACTGGATTTACAAGGAAACACAACAGGGTGAGAATTCACAAATTCTCAGTAAAAGTATTCCAAAACCAACATTTATCCATTTACAATGAATAAATAAAACTGTAAAGATCAGGTTATGTTTGCAACAAGTATATGAGCTACTACTCATTACTAAAGGAACATTCACATACTTACTCTATGCAATATTCCTAAGTAACCCATAATCCTAAACTAAACTCATTCTGCAGATAAGACAATCGCCCATACAATTGAAAAGATAAATGCAATGTTTATGTCGTATGAATATGCCTAAGAGATGCCCTAAGAATATACTTGTGCAAATTTTTGTTTTAGAAAACCATGATACTTTCTTATTCCCAGTAACCATATTCCCTTGTATCTTTCTGGGTAGTAGGGCTACGACCACTTAACACTACTTGGTAATTGGTGGATTCCTTCCCCTCACAAAGATAAGAGTACTGCTACCACCCCATCACCGGTAACCCTGACCATAATAGCGTTGCCTGCTATGAGAATTTAGGATCTCATATCCCATTCTCTGGCCAAATGGTTGTGCACACCATATAAGGTCACAATACATAGGAATAACAAGTGTAAAAACATGCAATAGTGTTCACATAACACAAATCCTTCACAAGGTTCAACCTAACCAAGTGAAAGAACTAAAACTAGGAAACATGCACTATTGGCTCAACTTTATCTCATAAAGGAACTAACTCATATATCTAGCATTTTCTCAAAGCTCAGCCTAAGTAAACAAAGGAGCATTCATCATCCATGCACCTTAAGCTCAACTTTCACCATAAAAGAGCATCTCATGCATAATGATGGGCATACCATGCCAAACAAATACAATTTAGTTGTTTCTAGTACACCTTTTCATCACTTCACAAGTGATATCAAACACAACCTTGTGTTGCTCAAGGTCTTAGATAACAACCTATGGCAATCCACAACCATTGGATGTATTGTAATGTCCTAACTCAACTACAATATGCAAAGTCCTAATTACCATATTTTTATCCAACACAGTTGCCTCTTCTTTGCCTTAATTATTAAGGACTCATAGGATTTAAAGCTTTTTAATAGTTAATCGATCATGATTAAAACAGACAAATATTTAAGAGAAAGAAGAAAGCATCACTGAAACGAGCTTATATAAGTTGCATTGTTCATCGGTTGTGATTAAAGATTACAGTCTTCCCAAAAATTTGACCTCACAAGGTCATCTACAGTCGTCATAAAAAAGAAACTATTATCATAAAACAGTTCCTCCCTTCAAGAAGTACAAGGGGGAGGAAATCCAAACGAGGAGCTAACAGAAACAAATACGTCGAGAAGAGGTGCATCATACAATCACCATGGAGGCATGACTTGTAACATCCTGAAAATTACTTATTTCATGATAAATAATCATTTTATAAAATTTATGATTTTTGGGAATTTTTATGGAATTTTCTAATTTGTTTGATTATTTTAATATTTTTCTCAATTTACGTGCACGCTGAGCGAGGCTGGGAAAATGAAATATTTTTCCCGAGCCCGAAAAACTTTGAACTGTAGAAACGTCGACAGGGGATCTTACTAAACTTGAGGCTGGACACAGTTTACGAGGTTTTTATTTTTTAAGATTTTATATGATAAATAAAATTACAGTATATTTTATTATTTGTGAGACAATAAAATATTATTTCTACTGACTATAACATTTGTTCACTAAATAATAGCTCTAGCAGATTATTTCTATCTGATCACTTTTATGATAGCATTTAAGTGACATCATCACTCTTCACTTTATCGAGAAGTGTGCAAAGCTTATCAAGGAAGTTTCAAGGAAATTTCTAGGAAGCTTCTGATCAAGCATCACACACACTCTCTCCTCTCATTTGGGCTCTGCGGCTAGAGGGAAAAGATGACTAAGTCATCATCTTTTTCCCATTCTTCCCTATCACATTTTATTTCAAACACATTTCATTTTCTCTCTTTCTCTTTTCTTCTTCTCTCTCCCACGCCCACTCCTCTCCTTCTTCTATTCTCTCACACGGCCACACACCATCATTAGAGGTCACCCACAATTTCTTGCCCAACCAACCTTGTTTCTTACATCCTCTCATCATCCTAAGACTCTTCTCTTTGGGGGTCATCCCTTAAATCTTCCTTTTTCATCTTCCACCATTGAAGGCCAAAGCTTGAAGCTTTTGAGGTAATGTTCTCGATCTTCATTTTCTTTTCTCATTTTCGTGGTCCTTGGCCACCATTGTGATCAAGGACTCCCTTTTCAAGCTTTAATTTGGATTTCTTAGGTATCACCATCTTAGGGTTTTCTTGGAGGTCTTGGACAAAAATTGTAAGAAAAATACCAAGAAGGTTCCTTTTCTTGTTTTCTCTTAAGGTAAGAGGGAGATAATCCTCTTCACCCAATCTTGGTGGTGAGGAAATATCTTTGGTGTTGATGGTGAGGAATACATATGTGGGTTTCTCACTTTGTCTGTGATTTTTGATAATGTTGTGATTTGAATGTGTTGTTGATCTTCTATGCTTGATATTGTGAATCTTGATGGATTTGTATATGCCGAAATGCTCAAATATGTATATGAATTTTTACCCATTTGATTTAGAAGCTTGGAGAAGATCATTTTCATGATTTCTAGTGTAGATTCATGGGCTGTGTGAATTTACATGGCTCAGGCCGTGTTCCCCACTGGAAACACAGCTCAACGCACATGACAGAGTGTTACACGGCCGTGTAATCGAGCTTTTCAGTTTAGACACGTATTCAGGTACTTCCAGAGGAGTACACAACCTAGGCCGTGTAATTGGACATGGTCATGTACTCCAGGCCGTGAAATTGGACATGGCCTTGTAAATGAGATAGTGAAGAATTATTTGGTTTTTCTAGTCCCATGGAGGCTCACAGTCTCATTAGGCACTCATTGTGAGGCTTTTTAATAAGCTAGAACTTAGCTAATTAAATGAATAGGCACTTAAGTAGGAGTTCATAATGTGGAAAGGATAATGAACACAACCTTATTATATAACTTAGTGTGAGGTTTGAATAAAGAAAGAACATGAGTGTGAGGAGGGTTGTGAGGAACTCAAAGTAAATATTCTAAGAGAGTTAACGCAAGAACCTAATGGAATTGAAGCATAACTTTCGTAGCAACTTTGAATAGTATGTGTTCACCTTAGAGGTTTTAATAATGACTTGAGGTGGGTCCATAATTGGGATCAAAGATTTTTGGATGAATGATTGGGCTCTATATGACATGTGAATTTGAATAAGTTATGCTATCGTTGTGATTCTATATATATGTGTATATATATATATATATATATGTATGTATGCATTGAATCCATATGCATTGAGGCATGATTGATACAGTCTGACATGATGAGCATGATTGAAGCATGCATTGACATTGTGATTATAGAACCGAAGTACCAGACCAAGAGATATCAGGTAGACAATTTAGTCAGATGTGGTTTGCTTTATAACCAGAAACGTCAGACAGACGAGTGAGTTAGATGGGACTGGTTATCAGAGGAAACCCAGTTAACAGTGGTACTATGTAGTCATATGGACAGTTATATAATATCACTGATGAAAATGATATTGAACAATTGTATGGATGGTTGCTTCAATACCATTGGGAATGGTACAATGGTGGTTGAACTATTTTTAAGGCCATATTGCCTAGGAGTTGAATCATACCTTAGTGTAGGTGCAAATAGACTAGTGTAGTCTCTTATTGACCTTGGGGCGTCGGGGTACGGGTACCTCGTAATGGACAGTTGGTAGCTCTTCTGTCCATGGGGCAAACTGATGCAAATGCACCGATGATTTGGATCAGATACTGTCCTATATCGAGATCTGTGTAGAATGTCTTGTACAATGTCATGATATGCATGTTGATAAATTAAGAATTTTAGCACTTTGAGGGTCTTGGTAGTCGTGATACTGACATATCTCCTGATCATTCTCTCCGATGTTTTTGTCTAACTCCATGGAGTAGGAAATGAGTACATTGTACATGAGGATAGTCAGCATACGCATTGTGCATATGCATGGTCAGTTCACATATTGTCATGGCATGGTCAACATACATATTGTAGAGACATAAATATTTGTTATATATCTATACTGGATACTTGTTGTTATAGTGCTGTTGGTATTTATATTATTGTGATATATGCCTTCTGATGATGTCTATGAAATTGATAACTTGAAAATATCTGCAATATCTGCATGGATGGAATGATTTCGTCATTCATATTATTTTCCTTCGCTGCCCTGTTAGTAATGAATGTAGGATATCTCACCTCTTGCTTGCACTATTCTTGTTCTATGTGTTTTTTTTTAGTCAAAGACTATAAATGGGTAGAGGTAGAATCTCCTGCATTCGGTGAGGGCAACATGAAAGGGTTCTTTTGGTTTCATCAGGATCGTGCTCACCAAGGGTGCCAATGCTTGGTGAATCGACTAGGCCAGTGAGCGTAAATGGTATTATTTGGGATCTGACCTTGACCGTGAAGAGGACTACGATTAAATATCCTATCCTGGTTCTCACTACATTAGTGCATCTGGAGTTGCCTTACGTATTCGGGAGCTATAGAGTGATCTAATTCATACCCTCAAAGAGGACGAGGAGTCTATGGCATCAGCTGTGAGGGCACCGGCCCATGAGGCCGCACACTGTTCTACTTTCATGTCGTCAGACGAACTAGGAAAAGGATCCCGAAGTGGATTCGATGGAGTGCCCAACTCCTTAGTCCTGGCATCATTGTGGGTAGTTTATATCTTCTTTTGCATTACCTGTATAAGGGCTTTTTGAGTGTATGTATGTTTTAAGGTGATTAACTAGTCTTATTTGTTGTATCTTGAGTATATCTTGTCGAACTATATTTAAAAATGACAGAATGTGTAACTATTCATTCAAGGCTCATATTTCCCTTATATGTACAATGATAGAATTTTGGAAAACTTGTTATTTAAGTTGTAGCACACCAAAAATTTAGCGACCGTGGTATAATGACGATTGTGCCGTGGTTATTAAATCGAGGGGTGTTACATTAGGTGATATAAGAGTGCAGTTCATCCTATTGAGCCGGGGTATGGACTGACTATGCTTATACATGTTAGAAGTTTCTTTGTATATTGTGCACTTCCTTGTCTCTTGATTGAGATGTTTGGGAAAGGAAGGCATGGCTTGCCATTGGTTGAAGGTTGGCAGCTACTGTTGCATAGTTACATGATATTAAGTATTGGCCTACTCAATGTGTAATGTTCTGTGTTTACGGGAAACTATGATTTCACCTAGGCATATTAAGGCAATAGAATTTCTTTTAGAAAGAAGCTCAGCTGGTATGACTGAACTTGCTTAGGATTTGTTTGCATTTACACCCTGGTTGTGTTACCTCTAGAATTATTTGAGCCAAGGGGTTGGAAAAAGGGTAGTAAAATAGGACTTGTAAGGTTTGTGGACTGAGGCGTCAAAGAGGTTTTGGAAAATTGATTTTCTTGGGAAAATAATATTTGGCGCAAGTATGGTTCGAGGAGCTATTTGGAAGTTAAAGACTCATAGGAGATTGCGCCATAGGAGGCAGAATGAAGGAGCTCAAGTTAGAGTATTTTGGGTTTGGCGGTTAGGTTTGTCTTGCTGAGTTGTAACTCTTTGTGTTTGGTTTCCAAAAAGGTGACAATAATGTTTGAGTTGATTGCCTTTGATTTTCCTTATGTTTTGATTTGTTTGTCCATGAAGGGAGGTAATGGCTCGGGGTAGACGTAAGCATGTGAATGCGAGGAGTGATGATGATGATACGACTGCGGTAGCCAAAGTAGTGCAAAGAATGGTTGATGTAACAACACACTAGGATCAGAGGGCCGCACAGCGGCAGGAATTAGAAGTCGAGATTTAGAATTTATTGCACGAAAGTCAATTTTGGGGAAACACTAGATTGCCTAAGTTCCATAGGGGGAATAATAGAAAAGTTAATCAGTTTAAGTGAAAGCTATATTCACGATGACCGAAGGAGCGACAGTAGCAACAAACGCATGAAGGAAATGCTAGTAGAAATCAATCCAATCCGACCGTGGTATCTTTACCAAAATGTAAGAAGTGTGGAAAGAACCATTCAATGTGGAAGTGTAAGATCAAGTGGGTAATATGCTTCAAGTGCGAAAAAGGCCACTTAACAAGGGACTATACATCGAGGGAATAATTTGTTTCAAGTGCGGAAAGTTAGGACATGTGGCTAGAAATTGTACTTTGTATAGGACGAACCCTTCCGTTGGAGATGTATGTACTTCAAAATCTCACAAAGAAGGGAGAGTTAATTCCTTAAGTGGAGCAAAAGTCTCTTAGACTGAAGACCTAAACGAGGGACCTTGTACTGCAATAGATGACCCTGTGATTTTACTGTATAATTCCAGGGGTAACCCATTTCTTTATGGCATATGACTGTATGAATCCAGTAGGGTCATTTGTGTCTTCGTCATCTTTAACTAAGTTATTTCTACTTCTGCTACTAAGAACCTATTATTGATAGCCAAGTTGTTTAGATTATCCTATGGCCTGTTAAAGATAGCATCTTTTCTGATTTGTTTACTTCTTTCACAAATTAGATGTAATATTAAAAATGGATTGGTTATTTTCCAACCATATCCTGTTAAATTATCCTAATCAAACTTTAGTGTTTCTTGAGATAGAGACTTCTGGATCTAAACCCATGAAGTTCATTCCAAAATTTTGTTGAACCATGTCAAATTCTTCATCAGATAGATTCATACTGAATGTAGTATAAATAGAAGAGAACTTAACTTATGTGACATTTTCTGTTAAGATCGAGGATAGATGGCTTAATGAATTAATTGAAGGAAGCTGCTGTTATCCCCACGATCAGTTTGCATTCTGGTTATCATCGAGTTTGCTCGAAGGTAGGAGATATTTCCAAAAACAACTTTTTCTGACGTGTTATGGGCACCACAAGTGTTTAGTAGCATTGTTCTATACAATGAACACTTCGGGAGCATTCAATGATTACATAAATAGAATCTTCTTCCCTGTTGAAATAGATTTGTCATTGTCTTTATTGGCGACATTCTTATTCATTCTTAACGTTCAGTGGAACGTACTGAACCTCTCGCCGTGATTCTTCAAATCCTAAAGAATGAGAAGAAAATATACGAGAAGTTATCCAAGCATGAAATTATGGTAGGAGGCAATTCAACTTTTGGGTCACGTGATCTCAAAGGAAGGAATTATTGTGAATCCATCAAAAGTCAAAGCATTTCTTCAATGAGAACGATCGACGACTGTAACGAAGATTCGTAACTTTATAGGATTACCTGGTTAATATAGGAGACTCACTGCAGAATTCTACACAATGGCAAGATTAGAGAGACACTCGACTACCTTGCCAACGATGATTCTGCCCAATCCCAATGAACCTTTTGGGATACCTAGTGATGCTTCGCATTGGAAGTTTAGAATGTGTGCTTGATCAGAATAGAAGGAATAATAACATATGCTTTGAGATAATCAAGAGCACATGAGAAGGATTACCTTACACTAACTCGGAGTTAGCCTTTGTAGTTGCGTTGAAGATCTGGAGGCATTTTCTGCAAGGAGAAATTTTCAATGTCTACAGTAATCTCAAGAGTCAGAAGTATTTTGCTTGATCGGAATGAGTTGAATATGAGGCAGAGAAGATGATTAGGAGTTCCGAAAGATTTCAATTTTCCATTTTAGTATAATTCTGGAAGAGGCGAATGTCATAGCGGATGCCTTAAGAAGAAAACAAGTTTAGTTTGTCTACTACGGTGAACGAGGGGAATGAGTTCGATAGAGCCACTCAGCGATGTGCAGTTGTTTATGGACTTGGCTGTTGGATGGCTGAAGACTCAAAGGGCGTAGAATCTTTGATTGATCGGCCTACGATGTCAACACGCCTTTTCTCCTATTAACATAAGATACTCAATGGAAGGAAGCAACCTTAGTACCGGTGATTTGGATTGATGCAGCTGGAGATGCAACATGAGAACTAGAAGACAAAATGAAAGAAACGTAGTCGCGTTTGTTTTAAGATATGATAAATTTCAAAGACGAAATTCCTTTTAGAATGGGAGAGTTGTAACATCCCAAAAATTACTTATTTCATGATAAATAATTATTTTATAATATTTATAATTTTTTAGAAATTTTCTAAAATTTTCTGAATTGTTTGATTATTTTAATATTTTTCTTAATTTACGTGCACACTGAGCGAGACTGGGAAAATAAAATATTTTCCCCGAGGCCGATAAACTTTGAACTGTAAAAACGTCGATGGAGGATCTTACTAAACTCGAAACTGGACACAGTTTACAAAGTTTTCATTTTTTGAGATTTTATCTGATAAATAAAATCACAGTATATTTTATTATTTGTGGGACAATAAAATATTATTTCTGCTGACTGTAACATTTGTCTACTGAATAATAGTTCTAGCAGATTATTTCTATCTGATCATGATAGCATCTAAGTGATATCATCACTCTTCACTGTATCAAGAACTGTGCAAAGCTTCTCAAGGAAGTTTCAAGGAAATTTCTAGGAAGCTTCCTATCAAGCATCACACACTCTCTCTCCTCTCGTTTGGGCTCCACGGCTGGAGGGAAAAGATGACTAAGTCATCATCTTTTTCCCATTCTTCCCTATCACATTTTATTTCAAACACATTTCATTTTCTCTCTTTCTCTTTTCTTCTTCTCTCTCTTACGCCCACTCCTCTCCTTCCTCTCTTCTCTCACACGGCCACACACCATCATTGGAGGCTACCCATAATTTCTTGCCTAACCAACCTTTTTTCTTACATCCTCTCATCATCCTTAGACTCTTCTCTTTGGGGGTCATTCCCTAAATCTTCCTTTTTCATCTTCCACCATTGAAGCCCAAAGCTTAAAGCTTTTGAGGTAATGTTCTAGATCTTCATTTTCTCTTCTCATTTTCGTGGTCCTTGGCCACCATTGTGATCAAGGACTCCCTTTTCAAGTTTTAATTTTGGATTTCTTAGGTTTCACCATCTTAGGGTTTTCTTAGAGGTCTTGGACGAAAATTGCAAGAAAAACACCAAGAAGGTTCCTTTTCTTGTCTTCTCTTAAGGTAAAAGGGAGATAATCCTCTTCACCCAATCTTGGTGGTGAGGAAATATCTTTGTTGTTGATGGTGAGGAATCCATATGTGGGTTTCTCACTTTGTCTGTGATTTGAATGTGTTATTAATCTTCTATGCTTGATACAGTGAATCTTGATGGATTTGTATATGCTGAAATGCTCAAATATGTATATGGTTTTGTACCCATTTGATTTGGAAGCTTGGAGAAGATCTTTTTCATGATTTCTAGTGTAGATTCATGGGCTGTGTGAATTTACACGGCTCAGGCCGTGTTCCCCATTGGAAACACAGCACAACACACATGACAGAGTGTTACACGGCCGTGTAATCGGGCTTTTCGGTTTAGACACGTTTTCTGGTGCTTCAAGAGGAGTACACAGCCTAAGCCGTGTAATTGGACACGATCGTGTACTCTATGCTGTGAAATTGGAAATGGCCATGTAAATGGGATAGTGAAGAATTGTTTGGTTTTTCTAGTCCCATGGAGGCTCACAGTCTCATTGGGCACTCATTGTGAGGCTTTGTAACAAGCTAGAACTTAGCTAATTAAATGAATAGGCACTTAAGTAGGAGCTCAGAATGTGGAAAGGATAATGAACACAACTTTATTATACAACTTAGTGTGAGGTTTGGATAAAGAAAAAACATGAGTGTGAGGAGGGTTGTGAGGACTCAAAGTAAATATTCTAAGAGAGTTAATGCAAGAACCTAATGGAATTGAAGCATAACTTTCGTAGCAACTTTGAATAGTATGTGTTCACCTTGGAGGTTTTAATAATGACTTGAGGTGGGTCCGTAATTGGGATCAAAGATTTTTGGATGAATGATTGGGCTCTATATGGCATGTGAATTTGAATAAATTATGCTATCATTATGATTCTATATATATATATATATATATATATATGTATGTATGCATTGAATCTATATGCATTGAGGCATGATTGATGCAGTCTGACATGATGAGCATGATTGAAGCATGCATTGACATTATGATTATGGAACCGAAGTACCGGATCAAGAGATATCAGGTAGACGATTTAGTCAGATGTGGTTTACTTTATAACCATAAACGTCAGACGAGTTAGTCAGATGAGGCTGGTTATCAGAGGAAACCCAGTTAACTATGGTACTATATAGTCGTATGGACAGTTATGGAATATCACTAATGAAAATGATATTGAACAATTGTATGGACGGTTGCTTGAATACCATTAGGAATAGTATAACAGTGGTTGAACTATTGTTAAGGCCATGTTGCCTAGGAGTTGAATCACACCTTAGTGCGGGTGCGAATTGACTAGTGTAAGTCTCTTATTAACCTTGGGGGCATTGGGGTGCAGGTACCTTGCAATAGATTGTTGGTAGCTCTTCTGTCCGTGGGGCAAACCGATGCAAATGCACCAGTGATCCAGACCAGACACTATCCTACATCGAGATCTGTGTAGAATGTCTTGTACAATGCCATAATGTGCACGTTGATAAATTAAGAATTTTACTTTGAAGGCCTTGGTAGCCGCGATACAGACATATCGCCTGATCATTCTCTCTGATGTTTTTGTCTAGCTCCATAGAGTAAGAAATTAGTACATTGTACATGAGGATGGTCAGCATACGCATTGTGCATATGCATGGTCAGTTCACATATTGTCATGGCATGGTCAACATACATATTGTGGAGACATAAATATTTGTTATATATCTATAATGGATACTTATTGTTATAGTGCTGTTGGTATTTATATTATTGTGATATATGCCTTCTGATGATGTCTATGAAATTGATAACTTGAAATATCTGTAATATCTACATGGATGGAATGATTTCGTCATTCATATTATTTTCCTTTGCTGCTTTGTTGGTAATGAATTTAGGATATCTCACCTCTTGCTTGCACTATTCTTGTTCTATGTGTTTTTTTTAGTTAAAGACTATAAATGGGTAGAGGTAGAATCTCCTGCGTTCGGTGAGGGCAACAAGAAAGGGTTCTTTTGGTTTCATCAGGATCATGCTCGCTGGGGGTGCCAATGCTTGGTGAGTCGATTGGGCTTGAGAGCGTAAATGGTATTATTAGGGATCTGACATTGACCGTGAAGAGGACTACGATTGAAGATCCTATCCTAGTTCTCACTACATCGGTGCATCTGTAGTTGCCTTACGCATTTAGGAGCTATGGAGTGATCTAATTCATACCTCAGAGAGGACGAGGAGTCTATAGCATCAGCTGCGAGGGCGCCTGCTCGTGAGACCGCACACTGTTCTGCTTTCGTATCCTCAGATGAACCAGGGAAATGATCCCGAAGTGGATTCGATGGAGTGCCTAACTCCTTAGTTGTGGCGTCATTGTGGGTAGTTTATATTTTATTTTGCATTACCTGTATAAGGGCTTTTTGAGTATATGTATGTTTTCAGGTAACAACCAGTCTTATATGTTATATCTTGACTATATCTTGTCGAATTATATTTTAAAATGACAGAATGTGTAACTATTCATTCGAGGCTCATATTTCCCTTATATGTACAATGATAGAATTTTGGAAAACTTGTTATTTGAGTTGTAGCACGCCAAAAATTTGGTGACCGTGGTATAATGATGATTGTGCCTTGGTTATTAAATCGAGGGGTGTTACATTAGGTGGTATCAGAGCGCAGTTCATCCTGTTGAGCTGGGATATGGACTGACTATGCTTAGACATGTTAGAAGTTTCTTTGTATGTTGTGCACTTCCTTGTCTCTTAATTGAGATGTTTGGGAAAGGAAGGCATGACTTGCTGTAGGTTAAAGATTGATAGCTACTATTGCATAGTTACATGATATTGAGTATTAGCCCACTCAATGTATAATGTTCTATGTTTACAGGAAACTATGACTTCACCTAGGCGTATTAAGGTAATAGAAGTTCTTTTAAAAAGAAGCTCAGCTAGTATGACTAAACTTGCTTAGGATTTGTTTGCATTTACACCTTTGTTATGTTACCTCTAGAATTGTTTGAGCCAACGGGTTAGAAAAAGGGTAGTTAAATAGGACTTGTGAGGTTTGTGGACTGATGCGTCCAAGAAGTTTTGGAAAATTGATTTTCTTGGGAAAAGAATATTTGGCATAAGTATGGTTCGAAGAGCTGCTTGGAAGTTAAAGACTTATAGGAGATCGCGCAATAGGAGGCAGAATGAAGGAGCTCAAGTAAGAGTATTTTGGGTTTAGCGGTTAGGTTTGTCTTGCTGAGTTGTGTGACTCTTTGCGTTTGGTTTTCAAAAAGGAGACAATAATGTTTGAGTTGATTGCCATTGATTTTCCTTATGTTTTGATTTGTTTGTCCATGAAGGGAGGCAATGGCTCGGGGTAGACGTAAGCGTGTGAATTAGGGGAGTGACGATGATGATACAATTGCGACAGCCGAAGTAGTGTAAAGAATGGTTAATATAACAACACACTAGGATTAGAGGGCCGCACAGCGGCAGTAATTGGAAGTCGAGGTTCATATTTTGTTGGAACAAAGTCAATTTTGGGGAAACACTAGATTGCCTAAGTTCTAGAGGAGGAATAATAGATAAATTAATCAGTTTAAGCGAAAATCGTATTCGCGACCACTGAAGGAGCAACAGTAGCAACAAACACATGAAGGAAATGTGAGTGGAAATCAATCCAATCCGACTGTGGTATCTTTACTAAAATGTAAGAAGTGTGGAAAGAACCACTCAATGAGGGAGTGTAAGATCAAGCGGGTAATCTGCTTCAAGTGCGGAAAAGGCCACTTAACAAGGGACTGTATGATCAGGGGAATAATTTGTTTCAAGTACGGAAAGCTAGGACATGTGGCTAGAAGTTGTACTTTGTATAGGACGAAGCCTTCCGTTGGAGATGTATGTACTTCAAAATCTCACGAAGAAGGGAGAGTTAATTCTTCAAGTGGAGTAAAAGTCTCTCAGACTGAAGACCTAAACGAGGGAGCTTGTATTACGATAGATGACCTTGTGATTTTACTGTATAATTCTGGGGGTAACCCATTTCTTTATGGCGTATGACTGTATGAATCTAGTAGGGTCGTTTGTGTCTTCATCATCTTTTGACTAAGTTATTTCTACTTTTGCTACTAAGAACCTATTATTGATAGCTAAGTTGTTTAGATTATCCTATGGCTTGTTAAAGATAGCATCTTTTCTGATTTGTTTACTTCTTTCACAAATTAGATGTAATATTGAAAATGGATTGGTTATTTTTCAACCATATCCTGTTAAATTATCCCAATCAAATTTTAGTGTTTCTTAAGACGGAGATTTTTGGATCTAAACCCATGAAGCTCATTCCAAAATTTTGTTGAACCATGTCAAATTCTTCATCAGATAGATCCATACTGAATGTAGTATAAATAGAAGAGAACTTACTCTATGTGACGTTTTCTGTTAAGATTGAGGATAAATAGCTTAATGAATTAATTAAAGGAAGCCGCTGTTATCCCACGATCAGTTTGCGTTCTGGTTATCATCTAGTTCACTTGAAGGTAGGAGATATTTCTAAAAATAACTTTTTTTGACGCATTATAGGCACTACAAGTGTTTAGTAGCGTCATTCTGTGCAACGAACACTTCGGGAGCATCCATCGATTACATGAATAGAATCTTCTTCCCTGTTGAAATAGATTTGTCATTATCTTTGTTGGCGACATTATGATCTATTCTTAACGTTCAGAGGAACATACCGAACCTCTCGCCGTGATTCTTCAAATCCTGAAGAAGAAAAAGAAGAAAATATGCGAGAAGTTGTCCAAGCACGAAATTCTGGTAGGAGGCAATTCAACTTTTGGGTCACATGATCTCAAGGGAAGGAATTGCTGTGAATCCATCGACAGTTGAAGCATTTCTTCAATGAGAACGATCGACGACTATAATGAAGATTCGTAACTTTACAGGATTAGCTGGTTAATATGGGAGACTCACCGCAGAATTCTCCACAATGGCAAGATTGGAGAGACACTCGACTACCTTGCCGACGATGATTAATTCTGCCCAATCCCAACAAACATTTTGGGATGCCTAGTGATGCTTCGCATTGGAAGTTTAGAATGTGTGCTTGATTTGAATAGAAGGAATAGTAACGTATGCTTTGAGACAATCAAGAGGACATGAGAATGATTACCTTACACCAATTCGGAGTTAGCCTTTATAGTTGCGTTGAAGATCTGGAGGCATTTTTTATAAGGAGAAATTTTTAATGTCTACAGTAATCTCAAGAGTCAAAAGTATTTTGTTCGATCGGAATGAGTTGAATATGAGGCAGAGATGATGATTAAAAGTTCCGAAAGATTTCAATTTTCTATTTTAGTATAATTTCAGAAGAGGCGAATGTCGTAGCGAATGCTTTAAGAAGAAAACAAGCTTAGTTTGTCTACTGCGGTGAATGAGGGGAATGAGTTTGATAGAGCCACTTAGCGATGTGCAGTTGTTTGTGGACTTAGCTATTGGATGGCTGAAGACTCAAAGGGCATAAAATCTTTGATTGATCGGTCTGTGACGTCAACACGCCTTTGTGCCTGTTAATATAAGATACTCAATGGAAAGAAGCAACCTTAGTACCGGTGATTTGGATTGATGCAGCTGGAGATGCAACATGAGAACTAGAAGACAAAATGAAAGAAACGTAGTCGCATTTGTTCTAAGATATGATAAATTTTGAGGATGAAATACCTTTTAGAAGGAGAGAGTTGTAACATCCCAAAAATTACTTATTTCATGATAAATAATCATTTTATAATATTTATGATTTTTGAGAATTTTTTTAGAATTTTCTAAATTATTTGATTATTTTAATATTTTTCTCAATTTACGTGCACACTGAGCGAGGCTGGGAAAATGAAATATTTTCCTCGAGGCTAGAAAACTTTAAACTGTAGAAACGTCGATGAGGGATCTTACTAAACCAGAGACTGGACACAGTTTACGAGATTTTTATTTTTCAAGATTTTATTTGATAAATAAAATCATAGTATATTTTATTATCTGTGGGATAATAAAATATTATTTCTGCTGACTGTAACATTTGTCCACTGAATAATAGCTCTAGCAGATTATTTCTATCTGATCACTTTTATGATAACATCTAAGTGACATCATCACTCTTCACTTTATCAAGAAGTGTGTAAAGCTTCTCAAGGAAGCTTCAAGGAAATTTCTAGGAAGCTTCCTATCAAGCATCACACACTCTCTCTCCTCTCGTTTGGGCTCTACGGCTGGAGGGAAAAGATGACTAAGTCATCATCTTTTTCCCATTCTTCCCTATCACATTTTATTTCAAACACATTTCATTTTCTCTCTTTCTCTTTTCTTCTTCTCTCTCTTACGCCCACTCCTCTCCTTCCTCTCTTCTCTCACACGGCCACACACCATCATTGGAGGCCACCCATAATTTCTTGCCTAACCAACCTTTTTTCTTACATCCTCTCATCATCCTTAGACTCTTCTCTTTGGGGGTCATTCCCTAAATCTTCCTTTTTCATCTTTCACCATTGAAGGCCAAAGCTTGAAGCTTTTGAGGTAATGTTCTAGATCTTCATTTTCTCTTCTCATTTTTATGGTCCTTGGCCACCATTATGATCAAGGACTCCCTTTTCAATCTTTGATTTTGGATTTCTTGGGTTTCACCATCTTAGGGTTTTCTTGGAGGTCTTGGAAGAAAATTGCAAGAAAAGCACCAAGAAGGCTCCTTTTCTTGTCTTCTCTTAAGGTAAGAGGGAGATAATCCTCTTCACCCAATCTTGGTGGTGAGGAAATATCTTTGGTGTTGATGGTGAGGAATCCATATATGGGTTTCTCACTTTGTCTATGATTTTTGAAAATGTTTTGATTTGAATGTGTTGTATGATCTTCTATGCTTGATATTGCGAATCTTGATGGATTTGTATGTGCCTAAATGCTCAAATATGTATATGGATTGGTACCCATTTGATTTGGAAGCTTGGAGAAGCTCATTTTCATGATTTCTGGTATAGATTCATGGGCTATGTGAATTTACACGGGTTAGGCCGTGTTCCCTACTGGAAACATAGGTCAACGCACATGACAGTGTGTTACACGGCCATGTAATCGGGCTTTTCAGTTTAGACAAGTTTTCAAGTACTTCCAGAGGAGTACACGGCCTAGGCCATGTAATTGGACATGGCCGTGCACTCCAGGCCGTGAAATTGGACATGGCCGTGTAAATGGGATAGTGAAGAATTGTTTGGTTTTTCTAGTCCCATGGAGGCTCACAGTCTCATTGGGCACTCATTGTGAGGATTTGTAACAAGCTAGAACTTAGCTAATTACATGAATAAGCACTTAAGTAGGAGTTCATAATGTGGAAAGGATAATGAACATAACCTTATTATACAACTTAGTGTGAGGTTTGGATAAAGAAAGAACATGAGTGTAAGGAGGGTTGTGAGGAACTCAAAGTAAATATTCTAATAGAGTTAACGCAAGAACCTAATGGAATTGAAGCATAACTTTCACAGCAACTTTGAATAGTATGTATTCACCTTGGAGGTTTTAATAATAACTTAAGGTGGGTCCGTAATTGGGATCAAAGATTTTTGGATGAATGATTGGGCTCTATATGGCATGTGAATTTGAATAAGTTATGCTATCATTGTGATTCTATATATATATGTATGCATTGAACCCATATGCATTGAGGCATGATTGCTGCAGTCTGACATGATGAGCATGATTGAAGCATGCATTAACATTGTGATTATGGAACCGAAGTACTGGACCAAGAGACATCAGGTAGACGATTTAGTCAGATGTTGTTTGCTTTATAACCAGAAACGTCAGATAGACGAGTGAGTCATATGGGACTGGTTATCAGAGGAAACCCAGTTAACTATGGTACTATGTAGTCGTATGGACGGTTATGTAATATCACTGATGAAAATGATATTGAACAATTGTATAGACTGTTGCTTCAATACCATTGGGAATGGTACAACGGTGGTTGAACTATTGTTAAGGCCATATTGCCTAGGAGTTAAATCACACCTTAGTGTGGGTGTGAATAGACTAGTGTAGGTCTCTTATTGACCTTGGGGGCGTCAGGGTACAGGTACCTCGCAATGGATAGTTGGTAGCTATTCTGTCCTGGGGCAAACCGATGCGAACGCACCGATGATCTAGACCAGACACTGTCTTATGTCGAGATCTGTGTAGAATATATTGTACAATGCCATGATGCGCACGTTGATAAATTGAGAATTTTAGCACTTTGAGGGCCTCAGCAGCCGTGATACAAACATATCTCCTGATCATTCTCTTTGATGTTTTTGTCTAGCTCTATGGAGTAGGAAATGAGTACATTTTACATGAGGATGGTCAGCATACGCATTGTGCATATGCATGGTCAGTTCACATATTGTCATGGCATGGTCAACATACATATTGTGGAGACATAAATATTTGTTATATATTTATAGTGGATACTTGTTGTTATTGTGTTGTTGGTATTTATATTATTGTGATATATGCCTTCTGATGATGTCTATGAAATTGATAACTTGAAAATATTTGCAATATCTTCATGGATGGAATGATTTCATCATTCGTATTATTTTCCTTCGCTGCCCTGTTGGTAATGAATGTAGGATATCTCACCTCTTACTCTATTCTTGTTCTATTTGTTTTTGTTTTGGTTAAAGACTGTAAAGGAGTAGAGGTAGAATCTCCTGTGTTCGGTGAGGGCAACAAGAAAGGGTTCTTTTGGTTTCATCAGGATCGTGCTCACCGGGGGTGCCAATGCTTTACGAGTCAACTGGGTCGGTGAGCGTAATGGTATTATTGGGGATCTGACCTTAACCATGAAAAGGACTACGATTGAAGATCCTATCCTAGTTCTTACTACATTGGTGCATCTGGAGTTACCTTACGTATTCAAGAGCTATAGAGTGATCTGATTCATACCCTCAGAGAAGACGAGGAGTCTGTGGCATCAGCTGCTAGGGTGCCTGCCCGTGAGCTTTCGTGTCCTTAGATGAACTGGGGAAAGGATCTCGAAGTGGATCCAATGGAGTGCCCAACTCCTTAGTCGTGGCGTCATTATGGGTAGTTTATATTTTCCTTTGCATTACTTGTATAAGGGCTTTTTGAGTATATGTATGTTTTAAGGTAATCAACCAGTCTTATTTGTTGTATCTTGAGTATATCTTGTCGAACTATATTTTAAAATGACAGAATGTGTAACTATTCATTCGAGGCTTATATTTCCCTTATATGTACAATGATAGAATTTTAGAAAACTTGTTATTTGAGTTGTTGCACGCCAAAAATTTAGTGACTGTGGTATAATTATGATTGTGTCATGGTTATTAAATCGAAGGGTGTTACATGACTAGCTAAAAGGTGAAGTGGCCGGTTATCATGACTGTCCCGTACTTCGGGTGGGTGGACAACTGTACTTGAATGGTGACTTGCCCCTCGAAGGTAAAGAGTTGTACTTCCTAGTCATAGTGTTACCGTCCTTCACCGAGCCAAATCACTATAAAACTCATATCTATGGGTCTGAAATACCATGAATATATCGAAAGGGGGTGAGAAACCAATTTCTCAGTAGGAAAAATAGTAAAAATAGAACTAATGGTATTTCAGGGGAATCCATTTTTTTTAAAGAAAATAACTTTTGTTATTGAGTAAATAATTCTGCCTTTGGAAAATTCTGATTCCCAAAACATTTTCTTTTTACCTTTCAAAAATGTCTTCTCTACAAGACAAACAAAGGTTAGTGAATAACAAGAAACTAAGAGAAATTAAATGCATATGTATGAACATCCAATATTACAAGTATGCCACAGATAACTCATAGTGATGCAAACATGACAAACTTAATATATCAAATGGAAACCGTAATTATAAGGACATGCATAAACAAAAGAAATAAGTATAAAGTTTAGATGTATTTTACTGATTACTCTTACTCTTACTCCATGGAGTGCTCCACTGGAAAAGGGGTGGATAAGACTACACATGCTCCCTCCTACATGCTCTCCAAATCGTCCTGGAGAAAAAGGGTCTGTCGGATGTAACACCATTTCCAGAAGCGATCTTCCACGGCTAGAATACCAATTCCAAGTCCTAGCCGGACCCGTGAAGTCACAATGGCATGTTACTCCTATAGGGTTTCAGCACCCTCCCAATCTACTCTTCACCTATCCTTGTGTCTGCTTATCCCAAAGAACTGTTGCTTTAAAGTTTTAACTTGTTTTATCTTAGAATTAAACATTACCAAGGACTCCAACATGTCTCAAGGCCCACGACCATCATCAAAAGATCATGTCAAATAGTTCAAAAGTCCATAAGGCTCACGGCCTCATCCGTCATCATGTCCAATGGTCCTCATGTTTAATCCAAAGCATAGTGTTCAAGTTCAAGGACTCCAAATCAAGCATAGGTCAAGCATAGGTTCAAAATTCCAAAATTAAGTATAGGTGACTAAGTCCAAGGAATTCCAAGCAAAGCATAGGTAACTAAGTTCAAACAATTCAATAACTCCACAATCAAGCATAGGTAACTAAGTCCAAGAAATTCCAAATTCAATGAGTAACATTATCTATATCTTAGTCTTAAAGATATTTTCTTATTTCAACTTCCAAAATCGTTTAAATTGAAGGTATAGATTAATTAAATTAGTATGAAATCAAAGTTGGACAACATAGTGTTTCTTTAAAATTATCTACCCAAACAAGAGAATAAGTTCATATCATTAATTCTAATTCATTTTATGATAGAAACACAACACGATTAGTGATGCAAAACATTAATAAGTTTGTAAACAAAACAAAACAGTAGCTATCTAAAAAAAGAAGAGTAGAAATAGAAATAGAAAGGAAGTGGATGAAGATATAAAATGAAGAAAAGATATAGAGAAGATTGCCCTCATTTTTCCTACCTTGGTTTTCCTTCTAAGCCAAGAGAATGTTGATCTTCAACCTTCAATGGATCACGAACGAAGAAGAATGAGATGATGAGAGGTAGTGGAAAAGGAAAGGTAAGGGGATCTCTAGGAGTCTTGCTGTTTGGAATTGGTTCAAGCTCAAAGCATATGCTACCAAAGAGTTGCTTGAGAAGCCTCAAGCTCTTTAATATCACGTCCCTCACCATAATCTTCTTTCTTTTTGGTAGAACCATGATTGCAATCATTACCAAGGGGCTAGGGTAGGCTTTAGGTTTAATGTGCCCTTTAAAGAAATAAGATGAGTATCCATGGATGATGAGTTGAAAGGACAGATATAGAGACATCACAATGTCTCTTAAATCACAAAATAAAAAGAAAGATGTGAGGTGAAGTTAAAGAAGTGGCTCAGCAGCCCCCTTCTATGGTAGGCGAGGAATGATTTCATCTAGGCTTCAGTGTCACTTTGCATGAATTGGAAGCATGCAGCTTCACAAGTGTCTTGGTCATGTGGAATGTGTCAAATTGCTCACTTTGGAGCTGCACAAGTGTCTTGGGGTCGTGGCACCTTACATGGATAGGAGTGTGCATGCTTGCATACTTGTCTTGGTATTCAACAAAGCTTTGGAA
The DNA here is from genome assembly GCA_029884595.1 of Ormosia semicastrata. NCBI lineage: Eukaryota > Viridiplantae > Streptophyta > Magnoliopsida > Fabales > Fabaceae > Ormosia > Ormosia semicastrata. The sequence continues at coordinate 50,084,885 of JAQQTO010000063.1, forward strand.
ATATGTCATTTTGTATGTAAAAAGGTGTGCATGCAGCACATTGGTCTTATCATTTGAAATGCTTAGATAGGTGTCGTGTGCATGCTTTGAAAGAATGCATGTTGCTGGCCACATGTCATTGCCATGCTTGGGAGTGGATTCCATGGGTGATGGTATGGCATTTTGCATGCATTGAAGAAGTGCATGCAACACAGTTGGCCTTGGGTATTTTGTGATGACCAAAGAGGTGTCAATTTGCATGATTTGAAACACATGCAGTAGCCCACTTGTCCTTGAGCATGTGAAGGTCATCTTGGAGTTGCAACAAGTGGCTTGGTGGCATGTTGCATGAAAAGGAGTGTGCATGCTTACACACTTGGCTTGAAAGTGAACATGCAGTCCTATAAGTGCCCTTTGCAGTGGCTTCCTCTTGGAAATTGAGAGAATATATTCTCGTTTCTTGACAAGTGTGTTCCTTTGTGCGTATGAAATCCATGTGTCATTCTTGCTTAGCTCACTAATTACCTTACTTTATGTGCTAATTTTCTGGTTGCTCTAATCTTCTTTACTAAGTTATGATCATTTTCTTAAATCATCCTTTACTAAAGAATTAATACTTAGTCTTATGCATGCATGCCGCCACAACTTGATAAAATTCCTTTCCAATGCTTGACAATATGTCTTGCGATTATGAAATCAAGGGCCTACCCTCTAGGTCATTGCCATGACCGTAGGGGTTATGTAGGAAACCTTAATTAAATTAAAAACTTCTCAATTCATCTCAATTTAAATCTTGGATTGCTATCCACTAAGTCTTAATTTAAGCCTAATTTTTTGAATAAACTAGTCTAAGAATTCTTTAGATCACACATTAAGGTATTAAAAATCTTGGGATGTTGCATGCACAAAGGCTTAATCTTTTACACATACACTAGCTAGTTATTTCTTTCATGAAATACCCCTAATAGTATCTTAACTCGCACTAAAAAGTATACATAAAACATCCTAACCAATAAGGAACTCCATTCCCTTCACAAGAAACTCATAGAGTTTTTACCCTTTAGGTGCTCAAGCACCTAGACACCAGAAATCAGCCCTGTCTCACTGGGCCATTAGCGCTCAGGAGCTCCAACCCTGGTGCTCAGGTGTCAGGCCTCAGCCTCACGCAGAACATAGTTCTGGGTAGTGGGCGCTTGGGCATCCAACTCCTGGCACCTAGGCGCCAGTGCACTAGAAAAACATCTGTTATTCTATTAGTCTCCAAACTAGTTTCTAACCCTCCATACTCAGGTTCTAAGTAGTTTCCAACCATAATCATGACCTCTAAACTTGATATATTCCCCATTTACAATCACAACTCATCTAAGCATAGATTTATGAACAAAACCACAATATAAAATGCCTATTTCTCAACTCTTAACTCAAGGTGTTTCATGAATATTTATATGATCAAAACTAACAATCATGTATAGACTATCTCAAACTTAAACCCAAAATAAATTTCTAACATGTTTCCCCAACCCAAATTATTGAAAAACCATAGAAAACCAATTTTTATCTCAAATATACAACTCACAAGCATGAAAAGAAAAACGAAGGATAGAAGTTGAACAACAATCACCCTTACCTCACTTGTATGGTTGATGATCTTCAAGCTCTAGCTTTTCCCTTTGTCTTTCCTCCTCTTTTCCTCTTTTTCATCCTTCGTTTCTCCTCTTCTTTTCTTTCCTTCTCTTCCTCTATTTTCTGTTAGTTGAAATGTGAGAAAGGAGAAGAAATACCAAAGAAAGTCAAAGAAAGGAGGATGAGAACGATGACTCATAAAGCCATTTAGAAATTTTGCAGAAAATTTATATCTCTTAAGAATACTTTGATCTCATAAAATCAAGTTTCCTAACTTTCGTGGGTGTTGTGAAAAATCCTAGGATTCATCTCAATCCTATTCTCATTATTTGCATAAACTTTCATATATCTGCTAAGTCAATGTATTAAAATACTCACTCAATGTACTTAAAAACACTAAACTAACTCAATTTATTCTTAAACTTTAACTACATCACATTTCACACATTTATGACCTAGAAACAAATCCTCCATATTAATTTCCATTAACTAAGTATTGTAAGCCATTTTCTAAGCTAATAATAGCTATTTTTCACATATAGTGTTATAACAAAGTGACTAAACTATCTTAGAAAGTCAAAAAATTAAATAGGCATATTAAACAAGTATTATGCTACCTCTGTAATCATATACAAGTCTAACATATTAGAGATGATATTACAGAAGAGACGGTTTGATCTCAAAATTATCAGCTTGTATGGTGGGTCGCACTGTACTGGTTGCAACCCTTTCAGCAGACAGAGTTTGACAATCTACCAAAGTGCGTCTTCAGTCTTCATTAGTTTCTGCCATGTGTTCTTCAATTCTTTTTCTTTCTCTTGCTGCTTTTCTATTTGCCCTTTCTACTTTTTCAATTTTTGGATCAAAAAGTAATGCTTCCAAATTCACAGTATCGCACATAAACAAAGCAAACAATAGTGAATTAAATGAACCAAATTAAGAAGAAAATTAAATAAAGAAAAATAAAATTAAACAAGAAAAAATAAATTCCTAAATTAGTGTCTTTCATACTACTATTTAATATTGACAATCAATAATCCCCAGCAACGACACCAAAAGCTTGTTATGATATTGACAAGTGTACTAACTCGCAAAAGTAATAAATGCAGAGTAGAGTATTATTCCCACGAAGATTATGTTATCAATTACTAAATTTGTTAAATCAATTCTATTTAAGCTAACGAAAAGTGGGATATGATAAGAATGCAAATAAAAGAAAACACTAACAAGAAAATATTTAAAATCAGCAAGAGTAAAATTAAGGGTGGAAAACAATGAGATCAAAGTGTTAGGGTTCGGATTTCACTTAAACTTTTTTTATACAAATTCAAAGATTAGTTTATCTAAGTTCTATTCCATGATTCATGATCAAATTTCCAAAATTAATCAATATCCAATTTCTTGGTATATTAATCCTCTTCACAATACTTTGAATTAACCAATTCCTTAGTATAACCCCAAATAGAGAAGGTTTTATAAAAAATGAGAGAATAAAGAGCTAGATCACACAACCTACAACGTCTATTCCTAGCGATTGTAGAAATTGAGGTGTTTATCACAAGTTCTAGGTTCGTGCACAATTTTCTCAAATCATATATAAACTATAAAATCATTCCAAAATTGATTAGATTTGGAAAAACATTAAGAGAAGAGATAAACACATAAATCATGAAATAAAAACATAGATTAAACACAAAAATGAATTTACATCATCTAAGAATAAGATCCATTATAACCCTAACTACATAAGTTTAGCTACACATGGAGAAAGAAGAAAAGAAAGAAGAAATTCTGACAAACTCCATGGAAGATAGGTGAAAAGGATGAAGAAAATTCCTAATCTTCAAGCTTGGATGCGCCCACATCAAATTAGGTTTTTTGCCTCTGCTTCTCTCTCTGAATATCTACACAAGAACCTAACTTCTTCTATTTATAGGCTTCAAAATGCGTCATTAAATGTACTAAGTGCTTAAGCACTCAGTTTTTGAGCTGTTAGGTGCGTTGCGTATGTTTCTCTGTGCTTGGACACTTAATCGGTCAGAAAGTTAGGCACATAAGCGCCCAACACCAGAATCTTCATTTCAACTTTTTCTTCCTTTTTCAAGCATCCAATCTTCTTCTATGTGTAAACACCTAATAAAAATAAATAAAACACATAATAAGAACAAAGTTTAAAATAATAAAAACATGATAAAAATGGAGAGCAAAGCTCAATCAAAAGGGATTGAAAGAGGGTGAAAACCAAGATTTTGAAATAGAAAAACATGTGTTTTTACAATTTCATCAACAATCACACATTGTCCTTGTTGAATATCTAATCTTAATTTTATACACACACAATTGGATTCATATCAGACAACCAAATAAAGCAATAACAAAAGTTAGATCCCTCTTTCCACTTGATCGTAAAAGGGTCGACTTTCAAAGTTTATGCCACAATTTGATTGCGTAGGCCATATATTAAAGCACGAATAGTTTCCTAAGAAACAAGAAGAAAACAAAACTTAATTGCACTTTCAACTACTGAAACTAAGTACATGTCTGCTTCTAATTGTTGTTCACAACTTCTGTGGATGAAACACCAACTTGAGGACTACACTCTTTAATATTCCAGAATCCCTGTCTTCTGTGATAATACTTGTAACATCCCAATTGTGAGAACCTGATATATCTGCTATATATATAAGGCGCATAATATATAGCAACAATCTAACCCATAACATTCATTCACATAAGTAATTATAGAGAGCCAGAGCAACGAGAAAGTTATATATATACATCATTAGTCTCAAAAAGGTAAATTGTAATACATAACTTTATACAACCTCAAAGCAGCATAAAAAGAATATACAACATATTCTCAAAAGAAACAAAATAAATTACGCTAGTTCTTCTGCTTCTCTGCATCCCTTTGCTTATACCTGGATTTACATAGCAACACACGGGGTGAGAAATCACAATTTCTCAATATAAGTAACCAATACCAGAGTTTAAACATTCACAATCAATATACCACACTAAAAACATAAGACTAAGCTTGCAACAGATAAGTGAGCCAATGCTCAACACTATCAGAATATACATACAACCCCATGTAATATTCACAAGGAAAGCTATAATCTTAACTCACGTATGAGACAATCAATGACATCAAACAACCACCCATACAATCAGAAGATATCATCGCGCAACCAACAAACAAGTAAGAAGCAAGGTAACCGCCCATACAACTACCAACAAATACAATGCTTTATGATATGATGTATGATTATACTCACCCAATGTCCTAATATTATAAGTATGCAATGTAAATGCAGGTTCTTAGTTTTAGAAAACACATGCTGCTTGCTCATTCCCAGGAACCATATTCCCTTGTATATACTAAGCAGGATAAGCCTAAGAGCCTTTTTCACTACTTGGTAATAGGTGAATACCTTCCTCTTACCAACGTAAGAGTACTACTTGCACCCCTATACCGGTAACCCTGACCATAATAGCATTACTTGCTACGAGAATCTAGATCCAACATCTTGTTCTCTGGTCAAATGGTTGTGCACACCATGTGAGGTTACAGTACATAGGAAATAGCAACTAGCAAGTTTGAAAATAAGACATACAATGTATTTTATAAAAAACTTACACCCATCACTAGGTCCTTCCTAACCAAGTGACAAAGGAAAACTAGCAAACCTACTAACCAAGCTCAACTTATCATATAAGGAGCAAAGTCACGTTTCTAGTACTTCCTATATCTCTACCTTGTCTCACAAGGGAGTAAATGTCATCCATGCACCTCCAGCTCTACTTTCTACTCAAAGGAGTAATCTATGCATGATAACAAATACAACTACCCAAGTAAACTTAGCTTACAACGCCTAGTACCTCACTTCATCACTTCACAAGTGATTTTCAATGCAACCTCAGGTTGCTCAAGGTGTTAGGCATTTACCTATGGCATTTTACATCTTAGAGGATGCCTAGGGTTTATCAAATCTCTATTTAGGTTAGGTGGTCATTCTCTCCGAGAAATACCACTAGTTGTGCCTTACCACCAATACTCTTGTATCTAGAACCTTACACCATCACTTCACAAGTGATTCTAGAGTCAACTTCATGTTGAACAAGGTTCTAAACACTACCTTATCGTATTCTATCGCACTTGGATGCTCAAGGTTCTCAAGACTATCCTATGGCATTCCACCACACAATGAAAGTCTAAAGCTATCCCAACACACCACCCCTTGACACTTCACCTCACTTTAGGTGTCTAAGGTCCCTCGACTGTATCCTAAGGCATTTTCCACACTTTGGATGCCTAAAGGTTTTCCAATCTCATCCTAAGGCAAATCCCCTCACTTGGGTGCCTATGGGTTCTCTAACTTCTCATATATTCAAGGTGGTAATCCCTCTATGAAATACCCCCAATGATGCCTCAACACACTTAAAAAGGTATATTAGAGTAATCCTAACACTTAAGGAACTCTATTTCAACAAGATAAAAATCCTGTAAAATTCTGGACTAGGCGTTCAAGCACTCAGCACTAGGCACTCAAGCGCTGGGGTGGCAGAGGCTCTCCTCTATTTTTCGCTGCGATGTTCACTCAGGAGCTCAAGCCTGGCACTTGACGCACACTTAGGCGCTCAACGCATACTTAGGCGCTCTAACATGATCGCTTGGGCGCTCCTCGCGTAGCACAAAAGTGCTCCCTGTCTGGGCAATGGGCGCTTGGGCACCCAAGCGCTGATCGCCCAGCACAGATTCTATAGAATTTTGCATAATCTGGCCACTATTCCATTATGGAACAGCCCGAATTTTGGCCTTCTAAAGGCCAATTCTTGGTGGTTTCTACCTCAATTCCACCCTCTAAACATATTGCAACTCTCAACAAGTTACATCACTTATCCATTCAAGATTTGAAATACAAATCAAGCAATGGAGTATCCATTTGCAAACTTGCACTTCAAAGGTGCAAATGGATATTTAACAAGCTAAAACATGCCATAACACATCTAATATGATAGAAATAGTCTAACTTAGTCGTTGGAATCAAGAACCAAGCCCAAAACTCAAATTTGGCTTTCCAACCCCATTTTTCTACTCAAACCCTCATGCCACACCATGGAGAAAAGAATATAAAAAATGAAACAACAAGGCAACAACTACCCCTACCTCAAAATCTTGTAGATGATGAAGCCTTAGCTTAGCTATAGAAGATTCTCACTTGTCTTCCCTTCTCCTTCTCTCCCTTTTCTCTTTGTTTTTCTCCTTTCCTTGATGCCTTGGCTACCAGGCACGAAAATGAGAGAAAGAAAAAGTGAAATGAGATATAAATCTCATGAATTGGTCAACAAAAGAGGCAGCAACTGTGAGCCTCTCATTAACCTTTGATACTTTGTTGTATCAGCTATATCTGCTAGGAACACTTAGATTTCTCCAAATTAAGTTTCTCAACTTCCAACAAATTTAGAATAAATCATAGGATTCATCTAAATTATTGTTTCACCATTTCTCTATTTTTCCATATCAGCTACTAGTCATTCTGGAATTAAAACACACAACCAGTATGCTTAAAAATACTAAACTAACTTTGATTGTTCTCAAATTTTAACTGTAGCACAGTTCACACATTTGTTACGTAGAAACAAACTCTATATGTTTGTTTCCACTAACTAAGCAGTTTAAGCCAATTCTAGGGTTAACAACAACTATTTTTCACACATAGTGTTACAGCAAAGTGACTAAACATGCTCAGAAAGACGCAAAATCCAACAGACATGTTAAGCAAGTATTAGGCTGCCTCTGTAAGAATTTACAATTCTAACATGTTTATCTGGGGTGTTACAATACTAGTGCTATTAATTTAGCTTAAGGTCATATTCAGTATTCTAGATCCAAACATATAGATATCAAACATCATTTTATTAGGGATCATGTTTAGAAAGGTAATTTTGAGCTTAAGTTTGTTAAGGCTAGAGAACAATGGACTAACATCTTCACTAAACCTCTATCAAAAGATAAATTTTGTTTAATAAGAAATCATCTCAACATGGTTTGTATTTGAAGCATGATCACATTACATACTACATAAGAAGTTGTCTAAGAGAAGCTAGCTCAGTAAGTTGGATCATGATGAGAAGGAAGATTAGAGATATGGTCAGAAGTATTCTTCAAAAGCACAATTAGAAGTTTATTATGAAATCTACTTCAAAAGCCAAGAAACAAATCAATTGAGAAAATAGCAAAAGTTTTACTGCTGCTAACTTAGCACTGCCCAATGGTAATATATCCGTTGAGACGTAGTAAGTGCATAAATGAAATCTAACATTAGGATTCTCACTCTTCCAATGGCTAGTTTTTACTAGGGGTGTTAAAATGCTCGATAAAATGGGTGAGCTGGACTAAAAAATTTGATACAAAATTAAAATTTGGCCTGATGCTTAATTTTTAATTAAGCTATTTTTATATAATTTATATGATATAAAAAGATTTTATTTCTATTTTTTAAAGTAAACTTATATTTTTTCATAAAAATAATTTTATTTGAAGTTTGATGGGATTTCAACTATAGAAAAGAAGAAAAAAGCGTTGAAACATAAGAACAAATTACTTTTAATTGTTGATAACAAAAGAAAAACAAAAAAAAAATATAATACGAGTCGACGGGCTAGCCCGGCCCAACCCATAGCACTCATAGGGCTAGGCTGGGCCAAGAATTCATCAGCCTGCAATGTTCCTAGCCCGGCCCGCTTTAACACCCCTAGTTTCTTGTAACGTCCTAATTTGAGTTACCACAGTATATTCAAAATATACATAGTAAAAAGGATTAGACTCATTACTTCTAACTTTTAAACATCATTAAAAGCTTTGTAATAACTACATGTATCGAAAATATAATTTCGAATAACATCAAAAATAGAGTCTCGAAAAGAAAGTAATCGAAATAAACATCATTCAATTTATACAACAAAATTACATAATTGAGAATTTTGATTCTTTACAGAACATACTTTCGATTTTCTACAAAAACACTAAATATAAATAACTAATACATTAGTCAAAATTAACTATTCTACTCGAAGCCACTATCTTCACTTGCTCTCCTTGGAAGGATTTTGATTTTGATTTGTAAATTTACATATAGACAAAAGGGTGAGAATTTGAAAATTCTTAGTAGCATAAGATATACAGTAACAATCTTAATATAATTATATATACATAGATAGCATCTCATATGCAATAATGTACAGATGCTCATAAAATGATCAATGTTGTTGCTTATGAAATGTAATATGATGATGTTTATGAAATGTATTATGTTTATGCTTATGATGTCATGTACTTCGACAAAATGCCCCGTATGCTACTTTGCTCTGTATGCTTATGAAATGTCAGGTTCTTTATCAAAGTGCCCTGTACGCTACTTTGACATGTTTATGGAATGTCATTATTTTTAACAAAGTGCCCTGTACGCAACTTTGACCTGAGCTGAGTGCTTTCTCACTCTTTAGCCATGTGTTAATGTTATGAAATACAAATGTCATTCTAAACTCTATTGTTCATTTAGCTCTCTAAGCCCTTTTTTCAAACAACATCGAAAAACAATTTCTTATGCCTTTAAAAATATTTCATTCCCTTTCGATTAGAATCGAAAACATGTCATTCGAATAACTCTCTTAGTTTATTTGATTAGGTTTGAAAACATTATGAAATAGTCTTCTCGAATAGCTCTCTAAGCTTATTCAATTATCATCGAAAATATCACTTCAAATAACTATCATATTCTTTTTATTAACATCGAAAATCTTACCAATCGAATAGCACACTTTGTCTACTTGATTAGCTCTAACAATGTCCTTTTGAATTATGCCAATCAAATAGATCAAATAGCTCACCTAGTCTATTCGATCAGCCTCGAAAGTCATATCATTCGAATTGCTCACTTAGTATACCAAATTTAACATTGAAATTATGCAATCTCAAATAAATGACTCATCAAAACTAGAACATTCTATAATATTCTATTCGAGTAGCCTCTTGGCCTATTCAAACAGAACACTGTAGAAATGTCTTCTAGTGCATCAAAACATCACTTTTATATTCATAAATCATGTAAAACTATGGAAAATCATCAATGGAAAATCATCAAGTTCTTGTGGATGTATTCATGCTTATGCATGTTCAAACACATGTATGCTCAAATCTCATCACATTAACAAATCAATACACAGAATCATGATTTTCTTCGAGTATCATGAAAAACTTCATGTTGTCCATTCCTTGCCAATTTTCGACAAGCAGAAAAGGAAACAACATAGCAAAAAAACACAATAACCCCCTACCTCAACTCTCTATGGATGGTTTTGATCCTTTTCTTTGTTCTTCTTCCTTTTCTTTCCTTTCACGTTCGACTTTCTCTTTCTTCCTGTTGCTCTTTCTTTCTTTTCCTTCTTTTCTTTCTTTATTTCACGTTCTTTGTTTCTTTCTTTTCTCTCTCTTTTCTTTTCTTTCTTTCTTCTCTATTTTCTCGATTCTTTTTCCTATATATTTTCTCTCTTTTTTTGCTGCTTAGAGCCTTGTAAAATGAGAGAAAGTGAGATATTTATGCCTCAAGGTCAAAGACGGTGGGAAGAAAGATGAAATGGATAAGATTAATTGACTTTGGGTTATTTATACCTCTTGAGGCATTTTAGTCCTCCATGTTTATTGAAAATTCTCAACTAACTCATACTATTATTAATATAAATCTATAATCATAAACTAATACTAATACGTTAGGGAGGATGTTATATTTCTTCCCTCATTTTAAAAATTTTTTCCTCAAAATTTAATTTCCCGATATTAAAGTTCTAGAACCTCTATTAGACATCATACTCGAAAGAATTTTACCTTTCTTAATTGTATCTAACTTATTATTTCCAATTTCTATCTAACCAAACTTAGGGATTCTCAATCTGTAAGAGTAACTTACTAAATATAAAAACTATCTAACAACTTAACTTATACCAATCCCTTAAGAATATCCTAATGAGTTTCCAACTATTGGTACACACAGAAGGATACCTTCAAAAACAAAACTCATTCACACTATACTATAATTCTTTCATGAACTCGAAACTTTCATCCCAAACCATTCATCCAATTATTCATCATACTAACTCAATTTTTTGATATTAATCATCAATAACAAGATAACTTCATAACATCAATCCCTTGGCACAAGAATTCATCATAACCTATGACCACACTTTCATAAACCATCATAATATAGTAGTACTTATCCTATGCATGTTTAAGCAAATTTAACAAGTTCATATTATTTTTTCTTGATAATGGATTTTAGCCATTTCCCTAAGAGTTCCCATGACTTTTGCCATTTCACTATTAGCAAAAGTATGCTTCGTGGATGTTATTGGCTGCTAGCACACAGAATAATACATATTGAGTTGATCAATCTCAATATCATGTAAACAATGTGACATTAACCTCTAACAATCACACCTAAGGTAGTTATGCATATCTAAACTAATTATACATTTCTCCATCAGAGACAAGAAAACTATAATGCATAAGATAAAACATGAACAACTAAATATACTTAAAAGCATAGTCAGTTCATACCTCGGCTCAATAAGATGAACTGCTATGATACCATAATGTAATGTCCTAATTTGAGTTACTACAATATATTCGAAATATACAAAGTAACTAGGGTTAGACTCGTTACTTCTAACTTTTAAATATCATTAAAAGATTTGTAATAGCTACACGTATGGAAAAAATAATTTCGAATAGCGTAAAAGATAGAGCCTCAAAAAGAAAGTAATCGAAATATACATCATTCGATTTATACAACATAATTACATAACTGTGAATTTTGATTCTTTACAGAACATACTTTCGATTTTCTAAAAAAACACCAAATATAAATAACTAATACATTAGTAGAAATTAACTATTTTACTCGAAGCTACTATCTTCACTTCCTCTCATTAAAAGGATTTCAATTCCGATCTGTAAACTTACATATAAACAAAGGGGTGAGAATTCAAAAATTCTTAGTAGCATAACACATTCAGCAACAATCTTAATATAATTCCATAAACATAGATAGCATCTCATATGCAATAATGTACTGATACTCATGAAATGATCAATGTTGATGCTTATGAAATGTAATATGATGATGTTTATGAAATGTATTATGTTTATGCTTATAATGTCATGTACTTCGACAAAGTTCCCCGTATGCTATTTTGCCCTATATGCTTATGAAATGTCATGTTCTTTGTCAAAGTGCCATGTACGCTATGAAAGTAGAGTTATTACACCCCCAAACTTAAGATTTTGCTAGTCCTCGAGCAAAAGAACAATAGTGAGCAACACCCAAGATTTATCAACTTGTGCACATTAGATTCTCAGCTTAGTCTTCAAACAATCATCACATTCACTTAACATCTCAATATTCAGAAATATCATCCTAATATGCTTTCACTCAGCCACAAAACATGAGTTAAGTTGAGTTTCTCGTGTTTGTGTGTATTGCCTCTTAGCAAAAATTTGTATGTTATCCGGAAATGCTTATGCCAAATGATACTCGCCAAAATATATGAACCTCATAACTTTCATTTCCACTCTCTCACCACTAATGTGGGCATGACCCCAATACTCAGATCAGAAGGACTTTCAAGCTTGTAATGTTAGGCCAGGGTACTTGGCTATGAACAAATGGGTGGATATCACAAAATTTATGGGTATCACAAGATGCATCAATTTTTTTTTTAGTAAATATTTTTCCATAAAAATTCTCAACTTTGACTTTGGTGTCTCTCTTTACTTTTAACACTTTGCACTACTTTATTTCTCTTTTCTTTTCTTTTTTTCTTTTTTTTTACACATTCGAAACAAATGCTTTTTACAACACAAAATTGAGACATCCTTAAATATAATCAAATACTGTCCAGACCCAAAGTAGATGCATCCAAATAATACCTAAAACATAATAAAGTTTGACAATTATAAATAGGCTCATTCAGGTTGATCATGTCATGGCTTAACAAAATAAAAGGCTTATACATCACAAGGCTCAAAAGAGGTACTAAGGATGTATATCACAATGGTAGGCTTGAAAGGCACAAACGATCCAAAAATTGCCTAAACCATATCCAAATTCTGGGGTCACACCTAGGATTTCACCTCAAAAGAGCATCATAATTATTGTAAGATCCCATAAATAAAGAGCACAAATTACATAAACATTCTCTAAATAAACATGCATCTCAAAGCAAAAGACTAAGTGGAAATATTTTTATAGGCCACTTAACTTAACCAAACCAATTGCAACCAAGCTAAGCACCTATCAGACAATCTTCTATGTTCTCAAGAGTCAAGCAAAATGAATGATTCAATTCTATCATGGGAGCTAAAAATCAAACATGCACACAAAATAGCAAACAATTTACAAGAATGGAATACCCCCCAAACTTAAACAGTGCATTATCCTCAATGTGCTAATCATGAAACTAACAAAGAACAATAAATGAAAAGAAAGAAAAATAAGAAAATGCAACTTCTCAGGTAAAGTCAGCTAATCAATAACCGAATCCTCGCGACCATCATCCAACTTCGGAGGTGGAGGAGGAAAAGTAGGAAATATGGTCATATCAACCCCTAGCTAAATAGCACATACCTGCATCATCTGCTCAAGAGTGGTAATACAAGACATCTGATAATCAAGCCATAAATTCACCTGAGCCAGCTACGTAGGTGTAAATAATGGAGTCCAACAAGGTGGAGGTGGGGGACGCACAACAGATGGTCGCACAGTAGAAGAACTTGCACCAGCAAATGGACCATCAGCTCCACTCAAAATATGAGAAATAAGCGTGTCATCCATAGGGGCCTTTGTTGGAAGAACTTCTTCAGTAGAATGCCATTGGACCCCTACCTGCTCACAAAGTGAAGTAATTAGATAAGGATACCATATACCTTCACGACGGCTATTAGCAGTGTGAAATATCATCGCATGGATTAAACACCCCACATCAATACTCAAACCAGAGCTGATGGCATATAGAAGTATAGCCCGCTCCTTGGTAACTGAAGTAGAATACAGACAAGGCAACAAATGGGCTAACTCAAAGTGAAACCAAACACGTGCCATCGACACCAAATCACCCTTCAAAATGGAACAGGGATTATCATTAGAGAGCTGCCATGTAGTTCCTAAAACATAAATTGTGTTCAACACAACATCCAAATCTACCTTTCCCTGGCTCAACTGACTATAATCATTATCAAGGATATTGGGAAGCTCATAAACGTGGTTAATAGCCTCAGCAAAAAAATCAACTTGCTTATCCTGCTTAAATACAAAACTATCAGTGTGCTCCACAACATTTGCATAAAATTCCCGCATAACAGGCAACACTGCAGGGCCTAGGTGAGTATAGAAATTCTCCCACCCCCTAGAATTAATAACAGCAAATAGGTCCCTATATCTGTGAGCATTGACACACATACACTGCTCCGGTACAAATTTCTTACACACCAAAGTAGATTGGAAGCGATTAGTGGTGGTGGTGAATGGGGGAATGAAACGAAAATGGTGTTTTGGACTTAAAATGGAAGAAACCGTGGGTAAGGGTGATGGGTGAAGCTTGCACAGTAGTGGCATTAGTCGTTATGGTAGAATGGTGATGATGAGTGATGGTGGGCTATGGTAGAAATGTTGTAGTTTGGGGTTTATGGTGATGGGTTAGAAGGGAAAGAGGAAGAACAATGGTGGGTTATGGAGCTCAAAGGATGGCTATGGTGTTTTCAGGTGGCTGGAGGAGGTGTGGAAGGATGGGGAAGAAGAAGAAGAAGAAAAATAGATGGGAATGGGGGTGTTGCGGTACAGCATATATTAGGACATCAGCCCGCTGCAACCCCGTGCCTGGCTGTCGCGACATTGGTCACTTGGCTGTCATGGCGTCAAGTTTTTTTTTTCCTCATAGCCACCGTTACTGCACTGGACACTTGGCTGCTGCGGCAGTCAGAGTCTAGCATTTGTGCGAGAACATTTCACTGTCAGCGCCTTAACACTGACTGGTGACTGCTGCAGCGCCTAGTCTTCGATCTTAACAACTTGATTTTCGTCTCTACTCTCTATCTGGATGTCGTAGCATCATTTCTTTATTACCCCAACACCTAGAAACTACATTTGTTCAACAATTCAACTGGGAAACTTGCTATTCATCAACTAAAAATGAAAAAAATACAAGCACTTAAAGATTAATTTTAAAATAAAAGGTCAAGAACTTGGATTGCCTCCTAAGAAGCGCTTGATTTAAAGTCGTCGGCTTGACTTTATCCCTAATTATGCAGGATTAGCCAAAGTAATTGAGGTTTTATCATGCTTAAAATCGCTACCCCAATGTCTCTTAAGATGCTGGCCATTCACCAAGAACTTTCTTTGTTCCTTGATATCTTCAACTTCAACAGCTCCATGTGCAAATATCTTAGTTACCAAAAAAGGACCACACCACTTGGATTTGAGCTTTCCTGAAAAAAATTTCAATCGAGAATTAAATAGAAGTACATAGTGACCCAGCTTAAAAGTACGTTCCAAAGTTCGCTTATCATGCCATCTTTTTATTTTCTCTTTATAAAGCTTGCCATTTTCATAAGCTTCACTTCGAAACTTTTCCAACTCATTAAGCTGAAGAAGCCTGCACTCACCTGCTACTTGCAAATCAAAATTGAGCTTTTTTATAACCCAATAAGCATTATGTTCTAACTCTAAAGGAAGGTGACAAGCTTTCCAAAACACAAGCCTGAAAGGAGACATGCCTATCAGAGTTTTGTAAGTTGTACGGTATGCCCAGAGTGCATCATCCAACTACTTTGTCCAATCCTTCTGAGTTGGACTAACAGTCTTCTCTAAAATGTGCTTTACCTCCCTATTTGACACCTCAACCTAGCCACTGGTCTGAGGATGATATGCAGTAGCAACCTTGTGTTTAATGTTATACTTCAAGAGGAGAGCCTCAAAGTATTTGTTAGATAAATGTGAACTTCTTTCACTGATAATTGCTCTTGGTGTCCCAAAGCGAGTGAAAATAATTTTTCTCAAAAAATTCGGCACCACGTTGGAGTTATTGGAAGGCAATGCCACTGCTTCAACCCATTTAGACACATAGTCTACTGCGACCAAAATATAATAATTACCGAAATATGGTATAAAGGGACCCATGAAATCTATCCCCGACACATCAAATAACTCCACTTCTAACATTGATTTCAGTGGCATCTCATGCCTTTGGGATATGTTACCCACAGGCTGACAGTGATCACAACTTGCAACAAATCTATGAGCATCTTTGAAAATATTAGGCCAATAAAAACCAGATTGAAGTACCTTTGTTGCTGTTCTTTCACCTCCAAAATGACCACCATAAGGGGAAGAATGACAATGATGCAGTATATCAAAAATTTCCTCATCTGGAATATATCTTCGCAGAATTTGATCAGCACATTTTTTAAATAAGAAAGACTTTTCCAAGAAATAAAATCTAACATCATGCTCAAATTTTTTTTTTACTGATAATTTAAATCAGGTGGATAAATACCACTTACCAAGAAATTCATATAATCAGAATACCATGGGTAATTTACTTGATTAACTGCTAGCAGCTATTCATCTGGAATTTTTTTGTTAATCTGAACAAAGTCTTCCAATGCAACCTCATTCTCTAGCCTAGGCAAATGATTTGCAACCTGATTCTCATTGCCTTTTCTATCTCGAATCTCAAGATCAAATTCTTGTAATAATAGAATCCATCGAATTAATCGGGGCTTAGCATCCTTCTTTCTAATCAAAAATTTGATTGCAGAATGATCAGTAAACATAATTACCTTGGCACCTAATATATATGACCTGAACTTGTCAAAAGCAAACACCACTACAAGCAACTCCTTCTCTATTGTTGTGTAGTTAACTTGGGCATCGTTGAGAGCCTTGCTGGCATACTAAATAGAATGAAAGATCTTCTCTCGTTGTTACCCCAATATTGCTCCAAATGCAAAGTCACTTGCATTACACATCAACTCGAAAGGGAGATTCCAATCAGGAGCAATAATAATAGGAACAGATAGCAGTTTCAGTTTTAACCCCTTGAATGCTTTCAAACAAGTCTCATCAAAAAGGAAATAAGTGTCCTTCTCCAACAAATTGCATAATGGTTTTGAAATTTTGGAGAAGTCTTTAATGAAGCATCTGTAGAAACTTGCATGCCCCAAGAAACTCCGACTCGCTTTTACAGAAGAAGGAGGAGGGATTTTAACATTGACCTCAAGCTTTACTTTGTCAACTTCTATTTCTCTGTTGGAGATTCTGTGGCTCAACACAATGCCTTATTGGACTATAAAATGACATTTTTCCTAATTAAGCACCAAATGAGTCTCTTCACAGTGTTTGAGAACTCGAGATAAATTTAGCAAACAACTATCAAAAGAATTCCCAAACACCGAGAAGTCATCCATGAAAATCTCAAGATTTTGTTCAACCATATCTGAAAAGATAGCCATCATACACCTTTGAAAAGTGGCTAGAGCATTGCACAGACCAAATAGCATTCTCCGAAAAGCAAAAGTGCCATAAGAACAGGTAAAGGTTATCTTTTCTTGGTCTTCAAGAGTTATAGCAATCTGATTATAGCCATAATATTCATCTAAGAAGTAGTAGAACTCCTTTTCTGCCAATCTATCAAGAATCTGATCAATGAATGGAATTGGAAAATGATCCTTCCGAGTGGCCTTGTTCAATTTCCTATAATCCATGCAAACTCGCTATCTAGTAACTGACCGAGTTGGAATCAGTTCATTGTTATCATTGGCCACCACTGTCATTCCTCTTTTCTTTGGCATACACTGCACTGGACTCACCCATGAGCTGTTAGAAATAGGATAAATTATACCTGCATCCGACCACTTGATTATTTCCTTCTTCACCACCTCTTTCATAATTAGATTAAGTCACCACTGATGCTCTATAGATGCTTTATGTCCATCCTCCAAAAGAATTTTATGCATACACAAGGAAGGACTGACACCTCTGATGTTAGCAATAGACCAACCCAATGCTCTCTTGTGCTTTCACAAGATGTGAAGAAGCTTTTTAACTTGCACATCAGAAAGTGTAAAAGATACAACTACTGGCAATGTAGAATTGGTCTCTAGAAAAATATACTTTAAATGAGAAAGTAGGGGCTTGAGCTCCAAAACTGGTGGCTGCTCAATTGAAGGTTTAGGAGCCTCTTAGTACCACTAGGAAGATCAAGAGATTCGAACTGTCGCAGTATTCTAGAGAATTTAGGAAATGAATCCAACCACTTCACATACTCTTCCACCTCTTCAGAAAATCCAACATGCTCTGTAGAGCACAATGATGTCATTAATGGTTTAGAATAAGTACCACTAAAAACATCACGAACTAAGTTATCCACCATATTGATACTGAGACATTCTTTAGAATTTGAAGGGTATTGCATAGCTTTATAAATATTGAAAGTAATCTAATCATCCTGCACCCTCATTGTGAGTTCTCCCTTCTGCACATCAATCAAGGTCCTCCCCATAACTAGAAATGGTCTTCCAAGAATGATGGGTGTAACACCTGTGAAAGCATGTTAGACTTGTATATGGTTACAGAGGTAACCTAACACTAGTTTGTTATGCCTGTGAAGTTTTTTGACCATCTGAGTACGTTTAGTCACTTTGTTGTAACTTTATGTATGAAATATAGCTGTTTTTAGCCTTAGTTTTGACTTAAATTGCTTAGTTTGTGGAAATAACTATGGAGAACTTGTTTCTAGGTTACAAAAATATGGAAGAAGTTGTGGTTAAAGTTTGAGATTTATCAGAGTTAGTTTGACATTTTTAAGCATACTGGTTATGTGTTTTAGTGCTAGATTGACCCCTAGCATATATGGAAAATTATGGAAATGGTGAAACAAGATTTTTAATGAATCTTAAGATTTATTTTACTTTTGTTGGAAGTTGAGAAACTTGGTTTGGTGATAACTAAGTGTTCTTAACTATTCGAGTAAATTTTGGTCATATAAGTGACCAAAAAAGGAGGGCACGACCCTTTGTTTTGTCGATGGCCTATTTAAGGCCAAAATGTGAAGTAATTCTCATTCTCACAACTCTCTCTCATGGCTGCCACAGGAAAAACAAAGGAGAAGGGAAATCAAAGTGCTAAGGGAGAAAAATCAACAACCAAGCAAGGGAGAGAGCTTAGCTTTGCGGAGGAACAGTTAACCGACTTCATTTTTAGGAATTGAGATAGGGGGAACCTTAGTTTCACACTTTCTTTCCATATTCTTCATTAGGCTATTTAGGTTGCTTGATATGAATGATGGACTTTTAGTGTGTTTTTGGTGTTCTGGCTTGAATCTTGTTGGAGAACTAGAGGATGACTTGTTTTTGAGTTGTGGGGTGTATGGAAAAGGATTTCCAGCCCTTGTATGCCTTAAATCCCACTTGAGTTGAGTTTGGCGTTTTATGTTTTGTATTGGATGATTTTTCATGATCTTTAGTTTTGAGTGAAATTGAAGTGGTTTAAGAGTTGATTTATGTAGTTGGACCTTGATGGAGTTTGGAAATCACTTGAAATCAAATTTTGAGTGATTGGAAGAGGGTTTAATTCCAATGGAATAGTACCTGTATCTGCAGAATTTTACAGAATGCAAGTTCTGCAGTGGGTGCCACGGCGTAGTGCGTAGAACATCGTGACGTGAGTGTGATGCAAACCTAGAATTTTGGGACCCAAGAGTTGGGCACTGCGACTTAGCACTTTGAGTATCACGACGTGTTGAAGAACAGAGGTGCGCGCTGTGGCGTGTTGAAGAACAGGGGTGCGCGCCGCGTCGTGACACAAGGATGTCGTGATGTTGGTGGCATTTTCCTCCCAGTACTTGAACCCGTGGCTTGGGCGCCGCGACATGGCACAGGGCAACGTCACGACGTGAATGCCAGAAACAAACTAGATGTTATGTGTTTTGCCTTGGAGTCTTCCAATGGTATAGTTTCTTCATTTATGCTTCTTTTTTAGTATGGAGGCTCTATTAGGGGTATTTAAGGAAGTAGTTGTATGGTGAAAGTAAATCAATTGGCATGTTAATTATTGTGGTATTTAACATCATTGTATTTCATGTTGGTAGTTAGGAATGTAAATCAATTAACATGCTAGTTATTATAGTAATTGGCATTATTGTTGTTCCTTATCTATGTTGATGCGGGTAAGTCCTTATTGTAGATGATCTAATGTGATTTTGAATGAGAAGGTAATAAATCCTTCCTATCACAAAGGTTATTGTTGCTGAAGACCTTGTAGTTGATGAGACTTCACTACCCGGAGAGCGTGATCATACATGATTGTAAGTGAAGAGGTAACATACCTTCCTGATCATAGTAATGAGTTGAGGATGGTCTTTCCCTCACACCCCATGGATTAGCTGGAACTGGGTTTCCTATGCTTGATCAAAGCTTATGGATCCGGGTTCCTCTGTTTTGTTCAAGGTTCATGCATCTCATGACATTACCATAGAACTGGGTTATTGAAATGGTATCATACATTATGCATTACATATTTAGGTTATTTCATAGACATAAACACTAGACATAACTTGGCATAGCATGACAATTATATGGGCAGTTGCTATTATGACATTATTCATGCATTGCAGTTGTATGGTCAATTGTGTGTCTCTGAGATTGAGATGTTGTTTGCTTCTGTGACTGAAGTGTTTATTTGATAATTGAGTATATTATCTGTTGTATATGTATATATACTGGTATTGGAATACTTCTAATGAGATACATTTTCTCACCCTGATTGTGTTGCCATGTAAATCCAGGTGCTAGTTCCTTAAAAGGGAAGGAGAAGATGGATGAAGATTAGTATAATTATATGCTTTTTGATGATAAAGCTTGTATAATATGCTAGTTTATGTTGTTGTAAAAGTTTATGTATTACATTGTACCTTAGAGGCAGTGATGTATATATATAACTTTTATTTTTGTGGCTCTCCATATTTACTCATTACGTATGAATGATATGGGTTAGTGGTTGTATGTTAGAAGTGACATGGTCAATATTAATTATTCTTATATATGACGATATATCTGGATAGTAAATATTGGGATGTTACATTTTGGTATCAAAGCAATTCATCCTGTTGAGCCGGGAAATGGACTGACTATGCTTAGGCATGTTTTGTGTTAGTTATGCATTTCTTGTCTCTTACATGTGATTGTTTGAGTGGAATCGCATGTTTTGCCTTTGAGGTATTTGCTTTAGCTACTATTGTACAGTTACATGATATTGAGCCTACCTAACTCAATATGGATTGTTCTGTGTTTACAGAAAACTATGGCAGTACGGGGGCGACCGACAGCAAGAGGACAACCTTGTGGAAGCTGGAACCGGAACCTTGAGAATGAGGGCTCAGGGATGGCCGAGGCCATGATGGCAATGGCTGAAGCGATGCTTGAGCAGATGACTGCGAATGCCATAGCAATGAGGGAGCAGACAGTTGTAACTGCTAGGGAGCTTGAGAGGCTCGAGGCCAATCAAACACAGCCTACACCACCACTGATACCACCACCTAGGCATGAGGTACAAGGAGAGAGGAACCAGGACTTTCATGACCTTTCTGAGTTTCGAAAGGCGAGTCCACCATCGTTCAGAGGAGATTATGATCCGATAAAGGCTGAGGAGTGGATAGTTGAGTTAAAAAAGATTTTCATATCTATGAGATGTTCAGAGAAGCAGAAGATGTCTTTTACGGCATATATGCTAAAAAGGGAAGCTGAGCACAGGTGGAATAGTTCAAGGAGACTAAGTGAGTACGTTTAGTCACTTTGTTGTAACTCTATGGGTGAAATATAGCTGTTTTCAGCCCCAGTTTTGACTTAAACTACTTAGTTTGTGGAAATAGGTGTAGAGAACTTGTTTCTAGGTCACAAAAATGTGAAAGAAGTTATGGTTAAAGTTTGAGATTTATCGGAGTTAGTTTGACATTTTTAAGCATAGTAGTTATGTGTTTTAGTACCAAATTGACCCCTAGTAGATATGAAAAATTATGAAAATGGTAAAATAAGATTTTTAATGAATCTTAAGATTTATTTTAATCTTTTTGGAAGTTAAGAAACTTAGTTTGGTGATAACTAAGCGTTCTTAACTGTTTGAGTGAATTTTGCCAAAATAGGAGGGCACGACCCTTTGTTCTATTACTAGCCTATTTAAGGCCAAAATGTGAAGTAGTTCTCATTCTCATAACTCTTTCTCACGGTTGCCATAGGAAAAGCAAAGGAGAAGGGAAATCAAAGTGCTAAGGGAGGAAGATCAACAACCAAGCAAGGGAAAGAGCTTAGCTTTGTGGAAGAACGGTTAACCAACTTCATTTATGGGGAATTGAGGTAGGGGGAACCTTGGTTTCACACTTTCTTTCCATATTCTTCATTAGGCTATTTAGGTTGCTTCAATGTGAATGATGGACTTTTAGTGTGTTTTTGGTGTTTTGGCTTGAATCTTGTTGGAGAATTAGAGGATGACTTGTTTTTGAGTTGTTGGGTGTATGGAAAAGGATTTTCAGCCCTTGTATGCCTTAAATCCCACTTGAGTTGAGTTTGGGGTTTTAGGTTTTGTATTGGATGACTTTCCATGATCTTTAGTTTTGAGTGAAATTAAAGTGGTTTAAGAGTTGTTTTGTGTAGTTGGACCTCGATGGAGGTTGGAAATCACTTGAAATCAAATTTTAAGTAATTGGAAGAGGGTTTAGTTCCAATGGAATAGTACCCATATTTGCAGAATTCTGCAGAATACAAGTTCTATAATGGGCACCACGGCATCGTGCATAGAACGCCTCGATGTGAGTGTGATGCACACCCATAATTTTGGGACCCAAGAGTTGGGTGCTGCGACGTAGCACTTTGAGTGCTGCGACGTGTTAAAGAATAGGGGTATGTGTCACAACGTGACACAAAGATACCGCGACATTGCTGGCATTTTCCTGCCAGTACTTGAACCCGTGGCTTAGGCTCCGTGATGTGGCACAAGGCAACATCGCGACGTGAATGCTAGAAACTAACTAGATGTTATGTGTTTTGCCTTGGAGTCTTCCAATGGTGTAGTTTCTTCATTTATGCTTCTTTTTTAGTATGGAGACTCTATTAGGGGTATTTAAGGAAGTGGTTGTGTGGTGAAAGTAAATCAATTAGTATGTTAATTATTATGGTATTTAACATCATTGTATTTCATGTTGGTAGTTAGGAATATAAATCAATTGACATGCTTGTTATTATAGTAATTTGCATTATTATTATTCCTTGTCTATGTTGATGAGGGTGAGTCAATGTAGATGATCTAATGTGATTTTTGAATGAGAAAGTAATCAATCCTTCCTATCACAAAGGTCATTGTTGATGAAGACAGCTTAGTTAATGAGACTTCACTACCCAAAGAGAGTGATCATACATGATTGTAAATGAAAAGGCAACATACCTTCCTGATCATAGTAATGAGTTGAGGATGGTCTTTCCCTCACACCCCGTGGATTAGCTGGAACTGGGTTTCTAATGCTTGTTCAAAGCTTATGGAACCAAGTTCCTCTGTTTTGTTCAAGGTTCATGCATCTCATAACATTACCATGGAATTGGGTTCTTGAAATGGTATCATACATTATGCATTACATATTTAGGTTATTGTATAGGCATAAACACTAGATATAACTTGGCATAACATGGCAATTGTATGGGCAGTTGCTATCATGATATTATTCATACATTGTAGTTGTATGGGTAATTGTGTGTCTTTGAGATGGAGATGTTGTTTACTTCTTTGATAGAAGTGTTTATTTGATAATTGAGTATATTGTATGTTGTATATGTATATATGCTGGTATTGGAATACTTCTACTGCGATGTATTTTCTCACCCCGATTGTGTTGCCATGTAAATCCAGGTGCTAGTTCCTCAAAAAGGAAAGAGAAGATGGATAAAGATTAGTATAGTTATATGTTTTTTGATGATAAAGCTTGTATAATATGCTAGTTTATGTTGTTGTAAAAGTTTATGTATTACAATGTGCCTTGAAGGCAATGATGTATATATATCACTTTTGTTTTCATGAATCTCCATATTAACTCATTACGTATGAATGATATGGGTTAGTGGTTGTATATTAGAAGTGACATGGTCAATATTAATTATTCTTATATTTGACGATATATTTGGATAGTAAATATTGTGATGTTACAATGGGGACCTTGTGGTCTTCTTCCATATCAAGCACAGTAAAATCTGAAGGGAATATAAATTTATCCACCTTCACCAAAACATTTTCAATGATACCCATGGGGTAAGTATAAGAACGGTCCTCCAGTTGAAAGGTGACTGTAGTGGGTTTAGCTTCTCCCAAACCTAGTCTCTTAAAAATTGATAAAGGCATTAGATTAATGCTTGCCCCCAAATCACATAGAGCTTTTCCAAAGAAATGATTGCCTATGATGCATGGAATAGTAAAGCTTCTAGGATCTTTGAGCTTAGGAGGGAGCTTATTCTGAATAATTGCACTGCATTCTTCAGTCAAAGCTACAGTCTCATAGTCACCTAGTCTTCTCTTTTTAGACAAAATGTCCTCATAAATTTCATATAACTAGGTATCTGCTTTAGTGCTTCAGCAAACGGGATATTGATATGTAACTTCTTGAAGACATATAGAAATTTTTTAAATTGAGCTTCATTTTTTTGTTTCTGGAGTCTCTGAAGAAATGGAGGAGGAGGAATAAGATTCAAAATTGCCTCCTCTTTATCTTGATTTTTCTCATTCTGGTCTTCCCTCAAAGTGTTGGAATTTTTTTTACATCATTCTCAATTTCCTTGCCACTCCGAAGTGTAATTGCTTTGCAATGCTCCCTGTCTTCCAATCTTGGATTTGCCTTTGTATTGCTAGGAAGAGTTCCATGAGGTCGACTATTAATAGTAGAAGCTAGCTGGCCCACCCGATTCTCTAGACTCCTAAGAGAAGCTAATTGACTCGAAATCATGGCATCATTCCTTGCCATATATTGCATAAACATTTCCTCTAGTGATGGCTTCTTCTCTTTCTACGTAACAGTATTCTGCTGATTAAAACCAGGAGGAGGGCCTTATGGTCGAGAAGATGAAGCGCTAACATTCTGATTTTGACCCCAAGCAAAATTTGGATGATTCATTCATCTTGGATTAAATGTGTTGGAGTAGGGATTGTTCTTCTGCTGATTAAATCACCCCACATAGTTCACAGATTCTGGATTTAATGAATAACTCTCCAAAGAATGGGCCTCTCCATAATAATTACAAGTAACAAAAGGACTTGCAGCAGACTGAACACCAAGGCCATCAAACTTCTTTGACAAAGAAGCAATCTGAGCTGATAATGTGGTGATATCATCCACCTCATATACTCCTACCGCACACCTGGGTACTTCTATTTTCGAAGGCCACTAATAGCTATTAGAAACCATTTCCTCCAGCAAATCAAAGGCCTTATCAGTGGACTTACTCATTAAAGTTCCTCCAGCTGCTGCATCAATAGTAGTTCTCAGAGGTTCGTTCAGAGCATTATAAAAGTTTGAACCTACAACCACTTAGTAATGCCATGATGCAGACATTTTCTGATGAGTTCTTTGAATCTCTCCCATGCTTTATAAAGAGATTTCTCTCTCATACTTCATAAAGAGATTCACTGTCGTATTGAACAAAAGATATGATGTCCTTTTGCATTTAGGCTATCTTCCTAGGTGGAAAGAACTTGTCAAGAAATTTATCAGCTAAGGCATCCCAGGTTGTGATAGACCCTTCTAGAAGTGAATGAAGCCAACGCTTAACCTTATCTTGGAGAGAGAAAGGAAAGAGCCTCAATCTGATAGCATCTTCTGTAACTCCGTTGTGTTTGAAAGTGTCGCATATTTCCAAAAAAATCAATAAGTGAACATTTGGATCTTCATTAGGCAACCCTCCAAACTGCATAAAGGTCTGGATCATCTGGATAATGACTAGCTTAATTTCAAAATTATTAGCTTGGATGGCCGGCCTCCGAATGCTAGAATGAAGACTCTAAACTTGAGGGACAGAATACTCCCTCAAAGATTTCATTGGCGTTTCTTCAGCCATTAATTAAGAGTTGCTTTTCGACACCGAATGCTCCTTTCTAATTCCTCGGAGTGTTCTTTTGATCTCAGGATCAAAAGGTAATAACTTAGGACTTTGCGTTCATCGAGTTTGTCGCATATAAGGTAAAAGATTACCTGAAATTAGTAAAACCAACTAAACTATTTAAAAATTAGATTGAATTAAATAAATATGAATATACAACCAAAACCCAATTTGAATTAATAATAAGCAATTCTATGTATTAATATTAACTACAAAATTAGAAACTAAATCCTCAGCAATGGCACCAAAAACTTAATGGGAAAAATCCAACAACGCAAGTAAATATGTCAATCAAGTAATATAGTAGTGAATAAGAGTCGTTCCCACGAAGATTTGTTACCAAATTTTATAGTTAACTATTAACATTCAGAACTCTTACTATTATCCAAATAACAATTTAATTTTGACCAAATTGATTAGTTAAAAATAATAATATTGCAAAAGCATAAAATATTAAGAACTGAATAATTTAGAAACTCTATTTTGATGAAACCTAGGATTGTGATCTTCCTTCTCACTTCATTTGAATTAATTTAAAACAACTTTTTCCTATTCCAATTTACTCAAAAATATCAATCTAGAGCTCTAATATATTTGCATCCCTTTTCCGATGACAACACAAATTTTATCCCACTTAAATTTAATATCTATATTCCTATGAGACAAACAATCAAACAGGATACGTGCATAATCAAGCTCTATTCGAAATCACATATTGCTCTAACAGATATTCCTATCCTTAGAACAAATTTTCCCCAATTAACAACAATTGGTTTAAACACATGTTACTCGTACTAGTTCATAGATTCAAATTCCCTTTTCCAAGTTCAATTAAAATCCTCAAAATCATCCAATTGATGATCAGACAATCAGAAGCATCACACACAAGCATGAGTAAATATTTCTCGTAAATTGAGATAGGAATTCAACAAAATAATGATTCAAATTACATGAGAAGTTCGATTACAATCCTAAATATAAAATTTAGTTCATGGTATACATTGAGAACAACCATAACAATTCAGAAACAGTTATCCATATAAAAACTTAGAAATTCAAAAAAAAATCGTAAATGTGGAGTTGCAAACGATGAATTCAAGACTCTAATCTCGATTCCCCCTTTTGTTTCCGTCAAGATTCCTTCTTCAAAGCCCTCTTTCTCTCTTTTTTTGTCCTTTTTTTTGTCTCAGACGGCCTATTCTTAAGTAAAATTCTATTTCAACTGTTAAAAAACTGAACAGATGCTAGACAACGTATCTAGCTGCCGCAGCACTAGAGTGAATACCATTGCAGTAGCCAGTAGCTTGTGCTGTCTTGGAATTCTCCTTTCTTACTGGATGTTGTGGTATTGAGCATTGTCATGTCGCGACAGCCAGCAGCTTGTGCTATCCTGGCATGTTAAATGATTTTCCTCTTCTTCTTAGATTTAATTCTTGCATTTTTCTTCATGTTTGTCCATGCTTTTTACCTTTCCATCAGTAGAAAGAAACCCAGTAATTAAGATCGAAGCACTACGATAAAGAATTCATTCAAATTCATCACATATAATTATAACTAATCAAAGATGGATAACCATTCTTAACTTGACAAAGAAAAAGTGTTTCAATGCTCATCATGATAATAAAACAAGGATTTAGCACAATTTAAAGATCAAATAGAGTTCAAATAACTCTACTTTCATAGAATTATCAGATATTTTTTATGATAATCGAATAAGCTTGGAGAGCTATTCGAGAAGACTATTTCAGAATGTATTCAACTTTGACCAGGGTTGAGTGCTTTCTCACTCTCTATCCATGCATTAATGTTATGAAATGCAAATGTCATTTTGAACTCTATTGTTTAATTAGCTCTCTAAGCCCTTTTTTGAACAACATCGAAAAACAATTCCTCATACCTTTAAAAATAGTTCATTCCTTTTTTATTAGAAATGAAAACATGTCATTCAAATAACTCTCCTAGTTTATTCAATTTGCATTGAAAACATTGTGAAATAGTCTTCTCGAATAGTTCCCCAAGCTTATTCGATTATCATCGAAAATATCCTTTCAAATAACTATCATAATCTTTTGATTAACATTGAAAATCTTACTAATCGAATAGCACACGTAGTTTACATGATTAGCTCTAACATTGTCCTTCTGAATTATGCTGATCAAATAGCTCACCTAGCATATTTGATCAGTCTTGAAAGTCATGCCAATCAAATTGTTCACTTAGTATACCCAATTTGACATCAAAATTATGCAATCTCGAATAGATGACTCATGAAGACTGGAACATTTTGTAATGTTCTATTAAAGTAGCCTCTTGTCCTATTCGAACAAAACACTGCAAAAATTCCTTTTGGTGCATCAGAATATCACTTTTATATCAATAAATCATGTAAAACTATGGAAAATCATCAAGTTCTTGTGGATGTATTCATGCTTATGAATGTTCAAACACATGTATGCTCAAATCTCATCACACTAACAAATCAGTATACAGAATCATGATTTTCTTTGAGTATCATGAAAAACTCTATGCTGTCAATTCCTTGCTAGTTTTTGACCAGCAGAAAAGGATACAACATAGCAAACAAACACAACAGCCCCTTACCTCAACTCTCTAAGGATGGTTTTAATCCTTTTATTTATTCTTCTTCCTCTTCTTGCCTTTCACGTTTGACTTTCTCTTTCTTCCTGCTGCTTTTTCTTTCTTTTTCTTCCTTCCTTTCTCTGTTTCACCTTCTTTATTTCTCTTTTTTTTCTCTCTCTTTTTTCTTTCTTTCTTCTCCATTTTCTCAATTCTTTTTCTTATATCTTTTTCTCTCTTTTCTGCTGCTTAGAGCCGTGTAAAATGAGATAAAGTGAGATATTTATACCTCAAGTTTAAAGACAGTGGGAAGAAAGATGAAAGGGATAAGATTAATTGACTTTGGGTTATTTATACCTCTTTAGACATTTTAGCCCTCTATGTTTGTCGAAAATACCTAACTAACTCATACTATTATTAATATAAATCTATAACCATAAACTAATACTAATATATTAGGGATGATGTTACATTATACATTTTATAAAAAGAACCCAACAGTGAATTTAGAATCACTATTGCTCTCTCTCACTCAACCAAGACCTTTAATCTCATCTCTTAAAACTCTTTGAAATTCCTCTTTTCTCAACCTCAGAAACCAAAAATGCTCACCTTATTACACTTCAACTTGTAATCATAAAGAAGTTAGGATCTCTTATTAATGCCCTACATGAGAAAAGAAAGAGCCCTAGAACCAACTCATCTCCTCTTGCCAAGAAATCGAAAAAGAAAGAGTAAGAGAAAAATAAGATTTTATTGAAGTATCAAATTCTTCTACTCTTCTTTTTTATTATGATGCCATCCTAGCCAAGTACTACTCCCAATTCAAGGATAAATTGATTGTACAAGGAAGATTTATAACTATCGAGAAGATTGCGAAGATAGAAATGGATGTGTAAGCCCTTATAAACTTCCAACACTGGAGGAAGTTTCCAAAGTTGAATGACGTAATCTATGAAAGGTTGGCACGATCTTTCTATGTTGCTACTCATATCTCACCTAACCCACTAAAAATCACCAGTAATGTCAAGGATGAGGAAATTGTTCTGAATGAAGAGGCTCCGATGAAAATAATGAAGGCCAAGATTAGAGGAAAGTCTCTCTTTTCTGAAGAAGTTTAGTGGCAAGAATACAGAATCACCTATGATATGATTCTAAACTCTCTTCATGCTAATCCCTTTGATAAGGTGATTGTGGCAAAGAAGCTAAAATCAAAAACTAGATTTTTTGCACTCCCTAATTCAACCCGTCATTCTTCCAATGGATGAAAGTTTCAATGTGGTTTCTAAAGTGGATTTTATAGTCCTTTACCACCTAAAGAACAAACAGTTGCTAAATCTTCATCACCTCATTATAAACTTCATGATTGCTACTCTTCAAGCCCTTAAGAAGACTGCAAAACTACCTTTCACAATGCTTCTCACCAAGGTATTCCTTCACTTTAATGTTGCTCTTGAAGGAGGACAACTTTAGATGCTAGACCAGAATTCTTAGAGAAGAATCTTACTACTATGGGTATCAAACTGAAGCCCAAGCAAAGAGAAAAGCAAGAAGTAATATAAATCCTTGCTTCTACTGCTGAAAAATTAGGGGGGAAAAGATCCAAGGAAAAGAAGACATTGTTATAGGGAACGAAAGAATTGAAAAGAAGGCTCCAAAGTCCTCTATTCCTAAAAGAAGAAAGTTGAGAAAGAAGGAGAAGAAGAAGATAAGAAAAAAAAAAAAAGCAGAGAAAATAGAAAAAGAAATATAGAAAAAATAAGTTGAAGAAATAGATAAAGAAGAGAAAGAATGAAAGAAAAGAAAGAAAAAGATCAAACAAAAGAGAAAATAAAGTTGTTGAGATTTCTAATGAAGAAAAGGAAGAAGAACAAAGAAAAATAAATATCAAACAAATAATCAAAGAAAAGAAAGAAGAATATAAAAGAAAAAGGCAAAGCAAAGGTAGAAGAAGAAGAAAATATGGACATAGCTGAAGACACTATCAAGATTGACACGGCAACAGAAATCAGAAGAAAAGAAGAAGAGAAAGGAGCTGTAGCCTCCAAGTCTCAGAAAATCAGCTTCTTAACTTTAGCTTTTCCTTAGCAAAGTGAAATTAAAATATCAGGTGATTGCTGAAACTATTGAGAAGCTATATAAGAAGCCATAAGAAGAAAACCCTCCACCACTCCTGACTATCACTAAGCAAGATGTAAAGACAAAGGATTTGCTTGCTGAAGTAAAAGAATATGAAAAGGAGCTTATTAGAAAGAAGGAAAGAAAGAAGAGGAGGAAATATTGAAAGAGAAGATGTTCAGAAAACTACTAAAGCTTTTGAAAATGAAAAACAACAAATGCAACCTTCTATTTCTAATCAAATAAGCTCATCTAATCCAAAACCATTTGTTGAACCCATTACACCTCCTACCAAGAAACTTGCTCCATCTTATTCTAGACCTTCAATTCCTCCTACCATGGGAAAACCACTCTTTGATCACTCAGAGCCTCAATGAATAGAACCTTTTCCAAAAGCCTATACAACTTTTGCTTAACCTTCTCAAACTAAGATCCTTGAGCCTGAATCTGAATATAAGAGTTTTTGGAATCAAGAAAAGACTTCTAGTACTAAAGATGTTGCATACCTTCATAAATTAGTTGAATTAAAGAAAGTTTTGCAGCCACGCCCTCATCATGAATATTTATTCACATTCCTGCTTTGCATCCTGTCTATTGGAAAGAAAAAAAAGCATTAACAAGCTATTAAAGACCATTTGAACTCTCTAAGCAATGATGTCTAGAATCTAAAAAATGAAGTTCAAATTAGTTTTGCTGAGATAAATGCTATCGGTGCATCCTTTATGGTAAAGTTTGCATAGTTTGAAGGATGGTGGGTTCAAAAGTTCGAGAATGTAGTTCTTCCAAATGATCCAAAGAAGTAATCAAGACCCTTCAGATCAGGACTAACTTCTGAGATCTCTATGATGTGCAAGAAATTTCTCCTTCCACACTTTTTGCTGATGTCAAAAGGGTGACAAACAAAGATCAAAATATACCCTAATAAGACACCAATCTTGAATGATACATAATTAAACCAATTTAACTCCTAATCAAGCCTATTCAACACTAAAGCACATGGAATTCAAGATATTCAAATAATTTACAAACTTTGCTAATTTCTAAACAAAACAAGGACTTAGCATATAGTTAAGCACAAAACTTGGATTTAATAACTCTATTTCATTGTGGTACCACACCCCCAAACCTAAGAATTTGCTAATCCTCCAGCAAACTAGTAAAGTGAGGAATCTACATTAAGATCACAAAAACATAGGTGTCACAATCACTTAACAAAATTTAAACTCAATAATACCAAGGTTCAAGAGCCATCCATATCCTCAAGAATCAATTCATGACTTCAATTGAAAGCAACTCACATATAGACCCTAACTCACATTGTTTCACTCCAGAATACTATCCATGTTAGGGCTGGCAATAAAATTTATTAATTTTTAATTCATCCAATCCATCCATATTAAAACCAGTCTAGTCCATCTAATTAAAATAATGTATTTTGTTGGATTAGATCTAATTGATTAAATTTAGTTATGGATAGTTAGTAATCTAACCAAAACATACATTGGATATCCAATGAAAATTTAATCCAATGGATATCTAATATATTTTAGAGAGAGAAACATTTTTTAGAGAGAGAATGCAAATTTTTAGAGAGAAAAAGAAAATTTTAGAGAGAGAAACATTTTTTAGAGAGAGAAAGAAAATTTTTAGATAGAGAATGAAAATTTTTAGAGAGAGAAATATTTTTTAGAGAGAAAATAAATTTTTTCAGAGATAGTTTTTTTTTTAAATGAGTAGATAGTTTTTTTTTTAAATGAGTGAGTTGGATATTTATCCGTCCTTTATTCTTTATATACCATTTTTTTTTCGGGTGGTCAGACATTGATTCAACTTATTTTCAACTCAATAATTTCCCTTAGAAGATGTTACCAAAGATATCATTTCAAGAGAGATTTAAACAACCATAAGGATATTTAAGCTTCATTGTGGATGCATTTTATAAACTTTCTCTACATATGTAATACCAATCCTAATCTAAGATTCTACGTATGCTCTAATGGAAAGTCATGCATATACAAGTGGAAATAAATAGGCTCAACATGTAAGAAGAGAGTCATATGCAATTTCCATTAACCAAAGTCATTTCATGTTCCACTCAATCATTAAATGGTCATATTAGACACTTAGTTTATTGAGATCCAAAGCTATCTCATGATTGGACAAGAAAAAAAAAATCCTCAAGTCCAGCATAATCAAGTTTTCTGACCCAAACCTGTAACACCTCCTTTTTCGAGAGGGAGGACGTCACACCAAACGTACAAATACAAAAGAAACTATTTAAGACCCGATTTATTTTATCCATAGGTATTAACCTGTTCATCAATAAAGTATTCTAATATAGCAATTCTCTTTTATATATATATATATATATGTCTTTTTTTTTTCTTTATTCCTATTGTAAGCGAAAAAACATAAACTTAGCGGAATTCAACATAAAAATAAAACCATACATTTATACAAAAGATGCATACTATATATATATGTGTGTTTAGTTACATAACATGAGCCATTAATTACGTCAAGCTCACAAAAAGAAGCAAAAGCTTTACATGCCCAAAAATTATGTACCAACAACCAACATGGCTACAAAAATATATCGAGCCCCCAACTACTACTGAGAAGGAACCTCAGTTGGATTCTCCTCAGGCTCCTCCCTAGGATCCTCCTCGGAAGAGGAAATCCTTACAGGAGCAATTGATTCACGAGCAGGAGCTCGTGCAGAAGACAAAAATGAATCCTCATATGGAGTGTACTCACGATCACCTTACACCTTACGTATTGGCATGTAGACTTCCAGCGATACAACCATAACCAAAGAGAAAACAGGGGGATCATAACGTCCCTAAGCCAAAGATACCGTCACATCTCCTACGTAGACACATCGCTCGGTGATTAAATCAACGTGCCAGCAATCCATACCCCCATGGAACCTCAGTCTGGCATACCCTAGGAAGCCTCGCCGGGATTATAACACCCCAACTTTTGGGATAATTACAAAATAGTCCCGAAATGTACTGTTTTGTGAATTCTGTGAACAGTAAATTTAATTTGACTGTTTCGTGAGTGTACTTGACTGTTGTATGTAATTTGCTCCGACCTAAGGAAATAATAATTTTCTGGCCGGATAAATCTTATTTTAATTAATTGGAGCTGGGGGATCTTACTAAACCCAATTCTGATTGATATATATATTAATCTCGTAATTTTTGGATTTAAGCTGTGCAATAAAATAATTTTATATTTTTATAATATTATTTTATATTACAAGATACCTCTTGTCTCAAAAACAAGTAAAAATGCTCTTGATTTGACCACAGATCTTTAAAAGTACTGTGGGACCCGCGTTTAGGAAAAATAGTCAACTGTGCTAACTGGACAATTTCTAACCAATGAGAGCAAGTCAACAAAAGTAGGCTTGACTTTCTAAACCAATAGGAATTGGTCAACGAAGGAAGCATAGACTTTCGTGTGGACCATTGGATGAAGACTTAGTTAGGAAGCCTTTGATTTCAACCGTTGATCAAATCAATGGTGAGATTAGAATTCAAGATTTATGACCAAGTGATATCTACCTTAGATCTAATCTAGGGCTAAGAATTAAAGATGAAATCAATGGTTAGAATTAAGTCAAAAATTGTAGGCTTGAATTTGATTAGTAGCTAATTAAGCTTAATTTGACTAATCTAATTACTTAATTAGCTAACTAAGTGAACTAGTTTAATTCTTAATTAATTATAATCTAAATACTAATTAGATGTTCTAATATTTATTAAAGGTTATAATATATGCTAATATATGTTAAACTAATTAGTTATATAATTAGAATGTTAATTAAATATTATTAGGAGACTTAATCTAATTGATTAGCTATTTAATTAGCTTGTAATTAGTCATTAATTGAAATCAAATTAAGCTCCTAAATTTCCTAAAGGGCACACGATTTTCAGTAGCAACTTGGAGGGCTTGGTGGCTTGGTTCTACTAGTTTCTTGAACTCTCCAAGTGTCATAAACCATGTGCACTCCATGTGAACACACTTGGATATTTATCAATTCAAATCAAACACTCAACCTCACCTAAAACCACTCACTACGGCAGCAGCCCTCTCAATTCCCTCTTCACTTTTATTTCACACTTATCCTAAATCTAAGCTATTCATCTTCTCTCCAAAAATTCCAAGAACTCAAATAAACTTTCTCTTCCATTTTCTTTTCCATATTCGGCCATACACTCCAACCCACACCAATCAACTTCTATAATTTTATCTCATCACATTTCTTAAACCCAAATCCTATTCTAAACACTTTTCCTTCACAAAGTTTTCCCAAAATCCTACTCTATCTTGTCCAAAATCCCACCTTTTGCTTACTTCCTTAAGGGTAAGCCTTGATTCTATGGTTCAAAATTGAATTTCTAATTTTTCTAACCATGATTGTTCCATGGTTTTTCAATATTAAACCTTGTATGTGTTTTTACTAATTGTTTAAGAATTTTAGGGATTTGTTTGGGAGCTTGTACGAAATTGCAAAGAAAGGAGGAAACTAACCGATTAAATTGTCTACAAGAGGTAAGAGGGAGATTTAATCTCATCAACCCTAAGTGGTGATGGGAAAATGGATTTGTATGTGTGTGTAGAATCCATAAGGATTCATTTGTGTGATTGTTTTATTGTTTGTATTATTATTGTGTGATTGTTTATGGTTTTATTATTTTTGTGATTGTTTAAATGCTTTCTTATTTGTGATTTATTTTGCTAATGCATGATTATAGTTTTATTATTTTTGCTATGCATATTTATGGTTTTAAAATATATTGTATGTATATTGTATGTGATTATATAATTGCATGTGTTTATAATTGTATACTTATTAAAGTAGAATGTGAATAACATGTACGATTTGCATGAGTGTTCCAAAGAACACATTATGAGGCTCACGGCCTTACATCAAAATAGAGAACCAAAATGTTCTCAGTAATTTTCTAAATCACTGATTTAAAGAATCTAGGTAAAATAATTAATTTAAAGTTGATTTAAGTTAATTATGGCCAACATGCCATTTAGAGTATAATTGAATACCATTTTATTTTTGATTTGGCCAACATGCCATTTTATTTTCTAAGGTAGGTTAGGTAATGGATTTACAAAATAAATTGATTCCAATGAATCATTGAGAAAATAAAAGGAATAAATTCAGTTTCAGAATTTTAACTTAGCAGAATTTAGTTTAAATAAAGAACTAAATCAAACGCTTGAAAAATACTAACGTAAAGCTCATCTTATGAATTTTGAAGCGCGTTAATAAGTTTCAAAGTGAAATTATTGGGTAAAAATAAAATAAACTATATTTAGAGGAAAACATTAAAAATACCTTATACTGATTTTATAGGCAAAATGCTGCCAAATTTTATTAAAATCAGACGCATAAAATGAAAAGATTCCATACTATATTTAGAACACAAGAAAAATACTCTACGTATTTTAAATATACTAGATATAGTTTTACACATATTGAAAATAACAATTATAAGCTATTCGGTTAAGAAAATGAATTAAAAATCCTACGCGATTGAGAAAATGATTTAAAAAGATTTTGCGATGTTTAAAAACATCAAAATATATTTACGCGATTTAAAAACGTTTGTGAAAACGATGAGATTGTGAAAATGCGATAAAATTCCTACGCGATTGGACAATACTGTGAGTTTTGCTGTCGGGCCAAAGTGGTGGACCCAG
This sequence comes from Ormosia semicastrata, assembly GCA_029884595.1. Classification (NCBI taxonomy): domain Eukaryota; kingdom Viridiplantae; phylum Streptophyta; class Magnoliopsida; order Fabales; family Fabaceae; genus Ormosia; species Ormosia semicastrata. Next base: position 50,121,156 of record JAQQTO010000063.1, read on the forward strand.
ACATATTATAGTGTAGTACTATCAGGTGGGACGTACTATACTCTGTTATTTTGTGACTAAGGGCATTTTGATAATTTTTCGTAATTATGGTAAAATTTGGATAATAAGGGTATTTTTGTAATTTTAGATCATACTTAGAGTGTTGTGCCAATTTGGGTTATAATTGGTAATTGATTGACGAGGCGAATTACACCGTGTTTGGTGTGATAAGCATAGTGTGGTTCATTTATGAACTTGGAGGCATTAGTGTGCGGAGGATCCCATATGTGGACAGTGGTAGCACCTCTGGGCCGTGGTAACGGGCAACACACTAATGATCTTGACAAGCACTATTCTTAATCGAGATCTTGAGGGGATTATTAAGTACTATGCCTGTGGTACACGATGTTGGACTGTGTACTGCTACACGATGTTTTGGACTGTGGGCTATAGACACGACGTATTGACAGTGCAATAGCTTGGTTGGGCAGCCATAAAGTATTTCTAGTTTCTTTTCGGATCATTCTCTCAGATATCCGTGTTTAGCTCCATGGAGTAGGAACGAGTCAGTGTGTGTTCATGCATTACCTGTATTTTACTGTTCATGCATCCTCTGCACTTTACTGTTTACCCTATTCTGTGATAAAATATATGATGTACTGTTTTAATATATTATGTATGATATGTGTTATTTTGCTTTAATATATTATGCATAATATAATGGTATGTGTTATTTTAATATGTATTACTTTGTTATATTATGCATGAAATGTTGGTATGTGCTGTTGGAATATTTGTTTGTATTGTCGTTTTCTTTATTGCCATGCGGGTAATGGTGTAGATTGTCTCACCTCTTTATTGTATTATTTTGTCTGTTTCTACTTTATGTTCATATCATCGAAGACTACAATGGCGGCAAGGGGAGATCAATTAGGTTTCTTTAGACTTTAGTTTCTCGAAGGCGCAGAGGCTTGGTATGTCCACTGGGACATAGGACACATAGAGTACAGCGGTAACGTGACCTTATCAGTAAGTAGGACTCGACAGGGGTTCGTTACTACACGTTATACAGTTGCTTTCTTAGAGATCATTTTACCTATTAGGGAGTTGTGGGATGAGTTTCACTATACCCCTAGAGAGAACTTCGATACACTTTTGGGTCGAATTTCTATCGGTCAAGACATTCCTAACTAAGGAATTTGTCTTATGACGAGGGCTCATATCTTAGGTGTTATGTTTGAGTAGTATACTGTTTTTTATTGTTTCTATTAAATATTAATAGTTGTAAATTAATTTTATACTTCAGACAAGAATCACATGTATATTATGATGAGTTTATGTTTGTTATATTTTGTGTTCCATGTTATTTTATTTAAATGTTATAATTATAAAAAGGAAAAAAATATACCACAAATATTAGTCAAGTATCAAGTGTTTTACAACTTGGGTAAGGATTTTATTTATTTTTATTTTCTGCATCATAAATGTGACATCCCCAGAAAGGGTGTTACAGGGATGCCATGGCCCAATAGAACGCTAGTTCGTCCCAAAGTCAAGAAACTTAGGCCTTTCCTCACCTCGGTCTTTTAAGACACATAGATAAATACAGAATAATAGAATACAGAAAAGAGGTGAGATAACTAACTTCATTACTAATTATGGCAATAAGAAACAGAAATGGCGCAGGACGCCTTATAGCATTGCAAACATGATAAACAACATTAAAGCACAGATAGTAAGCAATTTAATGGTATAGATAATCATAATCATTATTTAAAAGAAACATTCTCATAATCATATATAGTTATGCCAAATAAATATGTTGACAGACTATACTTGTGCACAAGGTACCAATTTCCTACTCCATGGAGCTAGACACAATATCGGAGAGAATGATCACAGAGACATGTCTGTAACTCAGCTGTTGCAGCCAAAACTGCTATAATTCATCAATTTATCAACGTGCACATCAAGGCATTGTACAAGACATTCTACACTAGATTGCGATATAGGACAATGTCTCAGTCCGGATCGTTGGTGCCTTTGCATCAGTCTGCCTCACAGACAGAAGAGCTACTAACTGTCCATTGTGAGGTACCCATACCCCGACGCCCCCAAGGTTAACAAGTGACCTACACTTGTCTACTCGCACCCGCACATAGGTGTGATTCATCTCCTAGGCACACAACCTTTCAAACATAGTCCAACGGACTTTCTCAATGCACGATGATTTGATGTATATGTATATACACATATATCAATTCTCAATAACAGCATGACTTGTCCACGATCACATGCCACATCAGGCTCAATCATTTATCAACAATCCTTAGACCCATTCATGCACCCACAGCAAGTCAATATCCAAATCTCAAGGATGAATGCATACTTTTTAGAGTTAATATCTAAAGTTAATATCAAAGTCACGCCTCAATTACGTTATATCTTTCCACTAACCTCTCTAGGGAAATTCTCTAGTGCTTTTCATTCAACCTCTATTACTCTCAATTAGATAAGTCATTTCCTTCATTTTTTGATCAAATTCACTTAGATTAATTATTCTAAGTTCCTCACAACCTCATCTGCACTCATGTTCTTTCTTTATCTAAAGACCACTCTAAACTATAGGTTAAAGGCTTGTTCTTTATTCTTTTCATATTATGAAGTCCTAATTAAGTGTCTAATCATTCAATCAACTAAGTCTCATCTTAGTACAAAATTTTCATATCGAGTGCCCAAAGAGACTGTGAGCCTCCAAGGAACTAGAAACCCAACCATTTTTCATTGCCCATCTTACACGACTGTGTCACACGGCCATGTCACATTACACGGCCTGGGCTGTGTACTCTTCTGGAATGCAGCAAAAAAAATCCCATCCAGTCCACTCACTAACACTGCCTGTCCCACACGGTCGTGTACCCTTACACGGCCTAGGCCGTGTAACCCACTAGAAGGGCAAAAAAACCCCCAAACATATTCAAGCATTTAAGCATTCCAAATCCACCAAGTTATGCAACAACATATATATGTACAATACCATACAATAAATCACAACACTACCAAAATCACACAACCAAATGGGTAACCCACACATGGGTTACTCACCATTACCACAAAGATGTGTTCCTCACCACCAAGATAGGTTGAAGAGGATAATCTCTCTCTTACCTTAAGAGACAACAAAGAAAGCAAGCTTCTTGATGCTCCTTTGCAAGATTTCGTCCACCCCTACCAAGAAAATCCTAAGATGGTCAACTCAAGAAATCAACAACCAAAACTTGAAAAGAGGAGTCCTTGATCACAATGGTGACCAAGGGTCATGAAAATGGGAAGAGAAAAAGAAGAAAGTCAAGAACTTTACCTCAAAGTTTCAAGCTTTTAAGCTTGATAGAAAGTGATAAAGATGGAGGAATCAAGAGGTGTTCACCAAAGAGAAGAACTTCAGGATGATGAGGGGAATCAAGATCGTAGATTGGCTTAAGCAAACAAGCTTGAATGGTCATAATGGCGGTGTAGCCGTGTGGAAGAAGAAGAAGAAGAAAAATAGAGGGCGTGAGAAAGAGAAGGAGGAGAGAGAGAAAGAAAGATGGAAAATGTTTGAAATGAAAAGATGATATAAAAAGGTTGAAAAGATGATGACATTTGGTCATCTTTTCCCTCCCAACCGTGGAGCCAAAATGAGGAGAGAGAATGTGAAGCTTCCTTGAGAAGCTTGGTAAGAAGCTTTATTGAGAAGCTTTGCACACATTTTGATAAAGTGAAGGGTGATGTTATGGTGATGATGTCATTAAAGTGCTCTTCTAGAAAAGATGACTAACACTCTACTAGAGTTATTATCCAGTGTGTAACGTCCCTTTTTGGGAGGGAACGTCACATCATTATCTACGATGCGGAAAACAAAAAGAATAAACTAAGACCTGGTTCATTATATTACAATTAAGCATGTTTGTTTGTAGTTGTATAAGTAAAATGGTGAACTCCCCTTTTTTTCTTTTTTTTTCTTTTTATATAAATAATAAAATATGGTGACGAGACGTAGTTACAGCAAAGGGTAAAATAAAAGCAAATCATACATTCGAACAACATGGATGTGCATATATATATTGTTCATATATATATATATATATATATATATATATATATATATATATATATATATGTATTGTTATATTAAACTTGTTTAGTTACAACACCTGATATACAAAAAGCAAAACTATGCATGCCCCAAAAGATTATACATGTACAGCCCATTAAAAAGGTAAAACATTAGGCCCCAAAAGAAACACAGATAGCCATCAGTGACTATCAACAGTGTCTGCCCCTAAGAAGAAAGAGAAAGAATCGTGTCAGGATCCTCCTTAGGGTCTTCCTCGTCAGAGGAAACCCTCATCGGAGCCACCGAATTATGGGTAGGGGCTCGGGCAGTAGAGAGGAATGAATCCTCCTGTGGGGAGTAATAACGTTCACCCCATATATCCCTAATGAGCAAATAAAATTCTAAATGCAAATGAACACTACAAGTAAAGATAGGCGGATCATATCGCCCCTAAGCTAGCGATACCGTCATATCTCCAAGTTAAACATAGTGATTCGTAGCTAGGTTGATAAGCCAGCAATTCAGACCTCCAAGAAAAGTCAGCCTCACGTAACCCAAAAAGCCTTGCGGATGGAATGTCATGCTCAAGCAGGTACTAATCAAAGTCAGGCCAAAATCTATAACACCCCTCGATTTAATAGCCACGACACAATCGTCATTATACCGCGGTCACTACATCTTTGGCGTGCTACAACTTTTTCATAATATCTTTCCAAAATTTGAATATATATATATATTGTGTATATGTAAAGGAAATATGAGCCACGAATGCAATACTATGTAAGTCATCGTTAACAGATATGATTCAATAGAATATATGCAAAACACAATACGTAGGGCTAAATTAATTAAGTTAAAGCATACAGAGCGTGGCGCATTTCTCATACCACTCACAATGAAATACATCAAGATTTACTTAAAAAGGTAAATATATTAAAAATACATTATAACATAATCAATGCAGAAGAAAAACATAATCTACCCATAAGACATCCAAGTCTAAGGAGTTGGGTACTCCATCGGATCCACCTCGGGATCCTCTCCCGGGTCATCTGAAGATATAAGGATAGGACCGAGTGCGGTCCCACGGGTAGGTGCTCTAACAGCTGATGCCATGGAATCCGCGTCCTCTCTAGGGGTGTGAATCGGGTCACCCCATAGCTCCTGGATAGGCAAAGTGAACTCCATATGTACCGAAGTAGTAAGTGTCAGGACAGGATCTCCATCGCGGGTCCTCCTTACGGTCAGGATCAGGTTTCCCACATATCATATGCGCTATCCAACCCAGTCGACATGCCACGCATTGGCGCCACCGGTGAATACAATCCTAACGAAACTGATAGAACCCCTTCTTGACAACATCCTCGAAAGCAGGTGATCAATACCTAATAAAGTCTAGGAAAACAATCTCGTCCCTCCTACAGTCTTTAACTGAATATCATATAGAACAATAACAATGCAAGCAAGAGGTGAGATACCCAACTTCATTACCAATTATGGCAGTAAGAGACATAAACGGCGTAGGATGCCCATATAGCATAACAAAATAATAAACAGTATCAAGAAACAGATATTAAGCAGTTTAACAGTTGCAAGCAGTATATCATTAATAAGATATCAAATCCAATTATCATATAAATTAAATACCAAGTAATGTATTGACTCACTATACACATGTACATGATATCAAATTCCTACTCCATGGAACTAGACACAAACATCGGAGTGAATGATCAGGGAGACATGCCAGTATCTCATCAGCCTAAAATCAAGTGCTTTCCAGAAAAATAATAGTTTTGCACAACAAGGCTGTATACAGCGGCATTCCCACAAGATCGCGATATAGGACAATGCCCGATCAGGATCGTCGGTGCGTTCGTATCGGTTTGTCTCACGATCCAGCGGGGCTACCAACTGCCCGCTGTGAGACGCCCGCGCCCCGACGCCCCCAAGGTCAACAACAGGACCCACACTAGTCTATTCGCACCCGTACTAAGGTGTGATTCAACTCCTAAGCAATATGGCTTTGACAAATAGTCCGTCGGACTTTCACAATGCATGATGACTCCATGCATATATCAGGTAATGTTTATTATCACATACTTTTTCACCATATGCCACAATTGGCCAAAGTAAGCATCAACAGATTTTGGGTCCCACTCATGGGCCCATTAACAAAGTCGTCATTCATAATCTATTTAAGACTTACCATTGTCTCTTAAAGTTTTGTCATTGTTCTTCTCTCTGTCCTTAATAAGATTCATTTAATTAAATGTCTCATGATTCTCAAAGTCTCACTTACACTCTTAATTCTTGTTTCTTTTATTCAATTAGTCCTCAATTAATACATTATACTTTTAGGCACATTATGAAATTTACGCTTAACTTTCTATACCCTTATTAATAAGTTCCCCTCACGTTATTCTTTTTGTCTTTATTATTTTAATTATACAAGTTCATCTTCAAATTATAGACAAAGTTGCATTAGAGTGATTTAAATTGAGATATTCAAGATTCTTACTTATAACTATGATCTTCCTTTGAATAGAAATTATTCTAAGTTTTATGACACAATTCCATTTTTGGATCATTTTCATTTTATGAATTCTTAATAAATTCTAATTGTTCAATTTATTTGAGTTTCACATTGATCTAGTATTCCTTACGAGATTCTTCTCTAGGGGAATTATTTTAATTATTTAGTTCCATATTTTAAGTTTGGTTATATTCATTTAGAAAATCATTCCAAGTCTCACACATCCTTATTCACTTTCTTGAGTCTAAAAAATCCCCTTTAGGTTATTAAATTGATTTCTTCCCATCTTATGTTCAATCACTTAATCACTTGATTAGTTAAATCTTAAAGTTGTGAAAAGTCACATGGTTGAACCCTAAATGGCTCTTGAGGTCATGGCCTCTCCCAAGATAGGAACCCTAAATTTTCATTCACTTTATTACATATTATGCTCTTAATAAAATCATTCCTCAACTAGTTACAATTTTTCACCAAGAATACCCCATTGGAGTTTGAGGCCGTGAGCCTCTCAGAAGAGAACAAGGATTAATTTGCTTCCATTTAAATTTCCAGTCCATACCAATCAAACCAAATAAATTAAAAACAACACATTCAAGATCACATTCAAGCATTAATCCAATTTCAAAAACACTAAATCATGCAAAATCATCAAACAAAGTAAGCATACAAAGATGGATTTCTCCATCAACAAGCACACAAGGTTCCCTCACCACCATATTTTAGTTGAAGTGAGTAATCTCCCTCTTACCTAAGGAAGAATCACGAAAATGACTCTTACTTCCTCCTTGGTGATTTCGGTTTTGGGGTCTCCAAGAACCCTAAAATCTCCAACATAAAGAACCAACATTAAACATGGTAAAGAATGGATCTTTGGTCTCCATTAAGACCCTCGAGCACTAAAATGAAGTGAAAAGGGAAGGATGATGGAAGCTTTACCTCAAAGCTTGAAGCTTTGTCTTGGATGACAATGGAGGAAAAGTTAGTTTTTGAAGAAAACCCTTCAAATAGAAGTTATAGAGGAGCTTGAGAGGAGTATAGAAATAATGTTTATGAAGAGAAAAGTGAAGAGAATGATCTCTAATGGTGGCTGGAATTTTGTGGTAGTGAAGAGGAAGAAGAGAGGAGGAAGAGAGAAAATAGAGGTGAAGATGGAAAATGAAGAAACTTTCTAAATAAAGAAGGTAGAGGAGGTAAAGGTGAGTGTAGAAATGAGCTTGGTGGAGAGAAAAGATGAAGAGAAATGGTGGAGGAGGGGCTGCAAATTTTGTAGCTATGGAGGAGGGTAGAAAGAAGGAGGAGAAACTTGAAGAAGATGAAGATTAGAGAGAGAAAATGTGTGGGAAAGTGAAGGTATTTTTGTGTGTGTGTTAGGTTAAGTATGGGAAGCAATTTTGCTTCCCATTATGCCCATGGGTCCACGGCAATGAGAGGGAAGAGAGGGGTGGAGAGGCTTCTCCAATAAGCCAAGGGCATTCTTGTTATTTGGTGGTCAAAGCTTCTCAAAGAAGCTTTGAAGAAAGTACACAAATTTGAATTAAAGTGGATTTGATTTGACATAAAGTGAATTGCATTAGGATAATGTGATAGGATTCCTCATGCATGCTATTATCCAATGGACAATTATTACAGTTGACAGAAGTCAGTGTTAATTGTCCAACAGATAAAAATTACACAGTGATTTATCGTTCTATCAAATCAAATTTCTCAAAAAATGTAAAATCTCGTAAACTGTGTCCAACCTCTAGTTTAGTAAGATCCCCCATCGACGATTCCATAGACCAAGGTTCTCAGGAAAAAATATCTCATTTTCCCGGGCCTGCTCAGTTTGCACACAAAATGAGGAATATATTAAAATATTCGACGCTTCTAGAAAAATCCAGAAAAATTCTCAAAAAACACAAATATTGGAAAAATGACTATTTGTGATAAAACAAATAATTTTCGTAGTGTTACACTGATTCTGTGCAGTGTGCATGTAAAACGAAGAATATATTAAAATATTTAATATTTTTGAAAAAATACAAAAAATTTCACAAAAATTACAAATATTATAAAATAATTATTTGTGATGAAAAAAATAATTTTCGTAGTGTCACACTGACTCTGCTCAGTGTGCACGTAAAATGAAGAATATATTAAAATATTCAACGTCTTAGAAAAATCCTGAAAAATTCCTAAAAATCTCAATTATTATAAAACAACCATTTATGATAAATGAGTTAATTTTTGGGATGTTATAACTCTCCCCTTCAAAAAGAAATTTCATCCTCGAAATTTGATCTATCTTAGAATACACGTGGATATGATTCCTTGTAGAATGTTTCCAGATCTTTAGCGTAATCCCAATGACTAACTTTGAGTTTTTGTGTAGAGTAACTCCTTCATATGCTTTCTATTGTCTTGAAGCACAGGCTACTACACCTCCTATCTGCTCAAGCTCACGTTCCAAAATCTAACGCAAGGCATCAATGGGTATCTCAAAATGTTCATTGAGATTGGGCAGGATCTTCACTGGTAAGGTAGTTGAGTGTTTCTTCAACCCTTGAAAATTTCCTTTGTATGCATCGGTCCACACAAAATTTGACTCTCTCGTATGAGTTAGATGAGAAGTCTCGCCACATTGGAAAATTCTACGACGAGTCTCCCGTATTAACCAACTAATTCCATCTGGCTACGAATCTCTGTTATAGTCATCGGTCTTTCTCATTGAAGAGCTACTTCGACTTTCGATGGATCCATAGTCACTCCTTCCTTTGAGATCATGTAACCCAAAAGTTGAATTGCCTCTAACTAGAATTTGCACATGAACAACTTCACGTATATCTTCTTCTCCTTCTTCAGGTTTTGAAGAATCACAACGGGAGGTTTGGTACGCTCCTCTGAACGTTAAGAATAGATCAGAATGTCGCCAACAAAGACAGCGACAATTCTGTTTTCAGTTGGGAAGAAGATCCATCAAATGAACTCGATGATAGTCCAGAACATAACCTGATCTTGGAGAAAATAGTTGCTTCCTTCGGTTGATCTATCAAACTAATTAACTTTGACTTTAGCAAGAAATGTCCCACAGGGCAATTCTCACGTAATCGCGTTGTATTTGGCACTATGGTTTGAGTTGAGTTCGGGAACACCTTTCCTCAATCGAAGTACACTAGAAGCATTATAAGGGTTAGAAGGAAAAGATAATAAAGTCACTTGGTACACTGTCAGCCCATCCGGCGAAGAATGTGATACGACTCGATAAGGTTTAGGAATGAGTTTCATGGATTCAAATCCAGGAAATTTCTATCCCAAGAGACATTAAATTTCTGTTGAAACAGAATGACGAGACCTGTTTAGAAACAACCAATCGCCCTCTTGAGATCAAGCCCATTCATGAAGAAAGTAATTTAACTGAATAGGCAAAAAGGGCTTTAATTTCTAATAACAATAGAATAGTTTTAAACAAACTTGTGTAATGAGAGTAGGCTTGTAAACCAGAACAGTAATATTCGGGTCAAAAGGAAGTCAATACACAGACAACTCGATTCCAGAAATGAACTCGTAAAATTTCACCGGAATATTTCAATAGGATATGGTTAGAAGATAACCAATCCCTTCGTTAACATTACATCTAACTTGTAAAAGAAGTAAACAAATCAGATCAACAGAAGGATTCAGTCTTTAATAAGTCGTAGGATAATTCAAACACTTGACTATCAACAATAGGTCCTTAGTAGCAGGAGTAGAAGTAGAAATAACTTAGTCAAAAGATGACGAGATTACAAACATCCCTACTGGATTCATACATTCATACGTCATAAAGAAATAAGTAACCCCCGAAATTATACAGTAAAATCACAGGGTCATCTGTTGCAATACAGGCTTCCCCATTTAGGCCTTCAGTTTGAGAGACATTCGCTTCACTTGAGGAATTGACTCTCTCTTTTTCATGAGATTTTGGAGTACATCCATCTCTAACAGAAGGCTTTATCCTATGCAAGGTACAATTCCTAGCCACGTGTCCTGGCTTTCCGCACTTGAAACAAATTATTCCTTTGACCATACAGTGCCTTGTCAAGTGGTCATTTCCACAGTTCTTACATTTCGATAAGGGTACCACAGTCGGATTGGATTCACTACCACCCGCACTTCCTTCATGCGCTTGTTGTCGCTGTTGCTCCCTTAATCGTCGTGTATACAGTTTCTGCTTAAACTGATCAACCTTCCTATTGTTCCTCTTCTGGAACTTAGTCAATCCAGAGTTACCCCAAAGCTGACTTTCTTCCAACAAATTCTGAACCTCAACTTCCAATTCTTGCTGCTGTGTGGCCCTCTGATCCTGGTGTGCTGTTACATCAACCATTCTTTGCATTACTTCTACAGTCGTATCCACTCCTTTGTTGTTGCGTTCCACATTCCTACGCGTATGTCTTCTACGAGCCATTGTCTTCCTTCGAAAACAGATAGTCAGGCATAATGGAGACAAGAGGTAACCATTTTCAGACAATATTGTCTCCTTTCGGAAACCAAACACAATGGGTCATATAACACAACAAGGGTGAAAATGAAAACAAATCCTAAACAAGTTCAGTCATACTAGCTGAGTTTCTTATTAAAAGAACTCTTATTCCCTTACTACACCTAGGTGAAGTCACAGTTTCCCGTCCACACAGAACATTACATATTGAGTGGGCTAATACTCAATATCATGTAACTATACAACAGTAGCTACGAACATTCAACCTATGGCAAGCCATGTCTTCCTTCCCAAAACATCTCTATCAAGAGACAAGGAAGTACACAACATACAAAGAAACTTCTAACATGTCTAAGCATAGTCAGTCCATACCCCGGCTCAACAGGATGAACTGAGCTCTGTTACCACCTAATGTAACATCTCTCGATTTAATAGCCATAGCACAATCATCATTATACCGCGATCACTAAATCTTTGGCGTGCTACAACTTCTTCATAATATATTTCCAAAATTTGAATATATATATATATATTGTGTATATATAAAGGAAATATGAGCCACGAATGCAATACTACGTAAGTCATCGTTAACATATATAATTCAACAGAATATATGCAAAACACAGTATGTAGGGCTAAATTAATTAAGTTAAAGCATACAGAGCGTGGCGCATTTCTCATACCACTCACAATGAAATACATCAAGATTTACTTAAAAAGGTAAATATATTAAAAATACATTATAACATAATCAATGCAGAAGAAAAAATAATCTACCCATAAGACATCCATGTTTAAGGAGTTGAGTACTCCATCGGATTCACCTCGGGATCCTCCCCCGGGTCGTCTGAAGATATAAAGACAGGACCGAGTGCGGTCCCACGGGTAGGTGCTCTAGCAGCTGATGCCATGGAATTCGCGTCCTCTCTAGGGGTGTGAATCGGGTCACCCCATAGCTCCTGGATAGGCAAAGCGAACTCCAAATGTATGATGTGTGAAATCCCAAAGTGTACGGTTTCGTCATCAAGTAATAAAAAGATCGAATCCATAGGGATTGTGTCTATGAATACTAATTAATTAATTAATTCAATTCAATTAAACAAAAGGGAATATAATTGTTGATTAAGAAGAATGTAGTAACAAAGTAATTAAATAAATAAAAATTAAAGTGCAAAATTTAGAACAAAAATAGCAAATTATCAAGAATGGTATTCAAATTCATGAAAGCTTCCAAGATTGGGGTACCATAATGATACAAGACAAATCCTAATTGACAACCCTTTTATTAAATCTGAAATTCAATTGAAGGTGAATTACCCTAAATTAGTTAATGTTCTTTCTAAAGATACAATATCCGTGCCCAATTAAACCAATTCCTACTCTCGTGGTAATTAAATTTAAATTGAACCCATTACGCTTTGTGGTAATTCATTGAATCCTCGAAATGCTAAAACTACTCTCGTGATTTAGACCTTAAGTTCAATTCTTATGATTCCAACACCTAGGTTCACCTCTCAATACGTCCCTAAATGTCTATGAGATGCAAATAAGTGGCCAACAAATTCATATGAATAAGAGCAATAAGGATTGAATCAGAAAATATTCAAGATTAATAAAAGGGTAAACAAAGTCAATTAATCATTATCAATGTATCAAAGGGCATTGCCCAATCTTAAAAACAAAGAGAACTACTCAGACATGGAGAAGAAATGATCAGAAAACATATTCATGAACATCCAAACCCGTAATCCAAGAGAGAAGAGGGAAGAAAGATCAAGACCAAGAGCCTCCAATGTGCCTCCTTCTAACCAAATTAGAACCCCTCAATTGTATTCAGAACATCTATTTATACCCTAGGGTTTTAATTGGATAAAATGCCCCAAAAGAAATAAAAAATAAGACTTAAAACTGATGCGCACTGCGATCCACGACCGTGGATCATTCCACGGTCTGGCCGTGGATCTTACTGTCAGAATTCCATGGCCGTGGATCATTCCATGGCCAGGCTGTGGAATTCTCTAGAATTTCTCTTTTGCTTCTTCAAGTTGCTGCTCGATCCATGACCGTGGGGAATTCCACAAGTAGGCCATGGATCCCTCTGGAGTGGTCTTTTTGAACTTTTTTGCTATCCATAAAGCTCCAACTTCAATCACGCAAGCTTTCCATCCATTTCAAGGCCAATTAAGCATTAATCCTGCACAACAACACTAAAAATACCGCAGTTATCCAAATTAAGTAAAAAATAAACCAAAAAAGAAAACTAAAATGCCCAAGAATGCATGCAAAATAAGAACAAAACATGATGTTGTTTCACACACATCAAATCCCCCCAAGCTTAAGACTTTGCTTATCCCCAAGCAATAACTAATGTCAAACCAAGATGTGGGATCAATAGACAATAATGAATAAGGAACACGAGAAAACAATATCCAAGCAATAGGCTAAGGCCAACCAAGAATCTAAGAGGTAACCAAAATCAAGTCCAATTAGAGGCTAACTTCTCAGAAATCATGCTTCCTCACTGATTGAATTAAGTTCACTCCACCAACCGCACTCAAAGTGTTTAAGGGTGAAAACCATACGCTCAAAATCCTTCAAAGAAAATGCACTTCCATATGCTTGATAAGAAACCATATTTCCACTAATAATCAGCATTTATGCAAGAATCAAAAGGTCTTTCAAGGGTTGTAATGGGGCCATAGGAATGATGCTAGGTAAGGTAGAGAAAGGAAGGTATGCACAAAGGGCTAACAAAATTTTCAATAAGCACAAGAAATCCAATAGAACATCAATGGAGCAAAGGCATTTTTCAAACAGGATCATAACTCCATATTTCCAAGTATTTTCTTCCTTTCTTTTATTTTCTTTCCTCTATTTCTTTTCTCTTTTTCAAGCTTTCATCTTATGGTTTTCTTTTATTTGATCTTTTTTTTTCATTTGAGAAAGAGAAGGATCAAAAACATATGATTCCCAACACAACTTTACATAATTTTCAAACCCAAATTTCCTCCATTTAATATTCCAAATGATTATCGATAATATATCATCATAGGCATCAAGAAAAATAATTATGTAATAGGCTCAAAATGGGCAACTAGTGGATGATAGTGTAACAATTTCAGAAGGCCAGAAAAATACCTAAGATGCCTTAATCACATTCAAGCATGCAACTAAAAATTTTGCCTCAAAAATGATTTCAAATCAAGTTCTAGAGCACAAGATCAATGTGGAATATCACTCAACACAAAGAATGGGAGCAAAAATCATACAGTGCATAAGTCTCGTACAGGCTCAAAACTCACATTTAGAGGTTCAAAAATCAATGAGAAGCACAAATTCAGAGAACATATGCTAATTATCAACTATCAAAAGATCACATCTACTATCAATTAAAATAATGCCTGTTCCTACCACAAGAATCAACAAATTAGGTTCCAAATCAATACCATCTCAAAAATCCCAATAAGAGAAGGGCACAAGTTTAACTAAAAAGTCGAGAGATATGATGGTGTGAAAATACAACATAAAGATGCAATGCAAAATGAGACATGAAAAAGCATGAAACTAATGATCTAATATGAAAATGAAAATACTTCCCCCCAAGCTTAGAACTTACATTGTCCCCAATGTAAAAATCTATAACTAGAGAAGGGAGAAAAGAAAAGAACTCACTGTAGTGGTGGGAAATCTTCTGGTGTTCAATCCATGGCCATGGATTTTTCTATGGGCTTAGTGTGGAACTTTCTGACTTCACTCCCCTACTAATTTGAGCTTCAAAAAGGGTCAAACCTAGACAAGATCGATGAAACAAAGATCAATCCAGCAATCCAACACACAAAATCAAAAGAAAAAGAAGAAATAAAAAAAAGAAACTTGGGTTGCCTCCCAAAAAGCGCTTGTTTAAAGTCATTAGCTCGACTTGGTCTGATTTCTATGCTCAGGTGATGTCAATGGAGTAGTGCTCAGTCCCCAATCCTTCAAAGTATTTCACTTTCTGGCCATTTATCATGAAAGGCTTATGGCCTTCTTTCTTCACCTCAAGCATACCGTAGGATAAAACTCGAACAATCTCATATGATCCTGACCATTTCGACCATAATTTACTAGGACAGAAACGTAGAAGCGAGTTATTGACAAGAACTTTATCCCCGAGTTTAAATTCACGCTTCTTGACACACTTGTCATTTTGCTTCTTAGGTCCTTTCTTGTAGGGCTTAGACTTCTCAGATTTTGTGGTACCCTTGGGCAAGGTCTTTTCTACCAAAGCATCAGTCACTGATTCCTGCACACCTGAAAGCATAACACTATCCATAACATTAGTAACATCTATGCAATTACATGAATTTAAGGAATTAGAATTTTTTTCAGAATTAAAAACATCAAAAACTACTTCCTCATCATTCAATCGCAAAGTCAATTTCCCTTCGTGGACATTAATGATCACCCTTCCAGTGGCAAGGAATGAACGCCTAAGTATGATTGGCATTTTAGCATCAGCTTCCATGTCAAGCATAACAAAATCCACCGGCATGTAAAACTTACCAACCTTAATGGGAACATCCTCCAAGATGCTTATGGGGTACTTGACAGACCGATCCACCAATTGAAGGGAGATAGTTGTGGGTTTTAGTTCACCTACCTCTAACTTCTTACACACAGAAAGGGGCATAAGACTGACACTAGCCCCCAAATCACACAGAGCTTTATCAAAATTAGTGTTGCCAATCAAACAAGGAATAGAGAAGCTACCTGGATCTTTTAACTTGGGAGGTAATTTATTTTGAATTAACGCACTACACTCCTTAGTTAAAGCTATTATCTCATATTCTTCTAGCTTTCTCTTATTAGACAAGATGTCCTTAAGAAACTTAGCATAGGTAGGCATTTGTTTCAACTCCTCAGTGAAGGGTACATTAATGTACAATTTCTTTAGGACCACTAAGAACTTCCCAAATTACCTATCTAGCTTGGCCTTAGCAAGTCTTTGAGGGAAAGGAACTGGGGGTTGGTATGGCTCAGGGGGTACATACTTAGACACTTTCTCATTAATTTCCTCCTCTTCTAAGGGTTGTGCATTAGTCTCTTTTTCCTCATTCCCCTCATCTTTGTCACTCTTCCCGTTACCCTTAGTATCCTCTAACTTCTTTCTACTCCTCAAACTCACAGTCTTATAATGTTCATTCCCTGGGTTTATTTCTGGTTGACTAGGAAACTTACCTTGTTGCCTATATGAAGTGCTTGCTTGTTGGGCAATCTGGGTTTCCAACATCTTATTATGAATGGCTAAATTGTCAACCTTAGCTGACAAGTCTCTAATGGACTCAATCACAACATGCCCATGGTGCCTAAACTCCTCATTTTGCTTAGACTGACTCTCAACAAAATTCTCAAGAAGAGACTCAAGTCTAGATTTTTGTACCTGTGGGATTCTAGAAGAGGGTTTAGTATTACCTTGCCCAGCTTGGTACTGACTATTATGATAGGAGAAGTTTGGATGTGACCTCCAACCAGGGTTGTAAGTTTAGGAATATGGATCATTCCTCCCCTTTTGGTTGAAGTCATGGAAATTGTGGCACGATTCCACTTACTCCACCAGTGCACCTCGTGAGGAGCCAATTCCAACTTGGCATTCAGCACCTAATTGTCCCTGTGCTCCACAAATCTCACAAAAATTGTTAGAAGCACCTATGGCATTAACATGAGCTTTCTCAAGCATGTCAAAATGTTTATTCAAAGAATCAAATTTTGATATAATTAAATCAACACCATTTACCTCAAACTTACCTCCCGAGAGCTTTCTCGGGTTATGGCCTCTTTCATTGGCCCATTGGTGATGATTTGAAGGTACACTCTCAATTATCTCATAAACTTCTGTGAGCCTTCTATTCATCAAAGCTCCACCAGCTGCGGAGTCAAGAGACACCTTTGAAGAATATTCTAAACCATTGTAGAAGGTGTGAACGATCAACCATTTTTCTAACCCATGGTGTGGGTAGGCTTCCAGCAAAGCCTTATATCTATCCCAAGCTTCTGACAATGACTCGCCATCTTTCTGAACAAAGCTTATGATTTGGGTCCTTAGATGAGCAGTCTTGGAATTTGGAAAGAATTTATCCAAGAAGGCTTGCTTCAATTGGTCCCAAGTAGTTATCGTCTCAGCAGGAACAGACTTCAACCAAGCTCTTGCTCGATCTCTCAAAGATAACGGAAACAGGCGGAGACGAATAGCATCAACAGAGGTGCCTTCGATCTTGAGGGTCTCACAGAACTCCAAGAACATATCCACATGATCATTAGGATCCTCTGACGGCAATCCTCCAAACTGGATCTGCCTTATCATAAACAGTAAGGTAAAAAATATGGTGAAGTGCCTAGCTTCAATGTCTGGCTGAGCAATTCTAGATCGCAAACCCCGAGCATTTGGGGCTGCATACTCTTTTAGTGGTCTATTATCCTCAGCTTTAGCCATGACAAGTGTTGGTTCAGGTATTTCTCCTACTCTTTGCCTTTGTTGTCTTCTCCTTCTACGTAAAGTTCTTTCAATTTCAGGATCTGCTTCAATAAGAGTCCCGGAACATCTAATACTTCGCATAAACAAGAGAAATTACCTGCAGAGAGTCAAGGAGAAAAACAAGAACATAAGAACCAGATAAAAAGAAAAAGGTTTAAAATAATTAAATTAAAAATTAAACAGATGTTCAAGAAAAACACAGTCCCCGACAACGGCGCCAAAAACTTGATGTGTAAAATCCGCAAGTGTACGGTTTCGTCATCAAGTAATAAAAAGATCGAATCCACAGGGACTGTGTCTATGAATACTAATTAATTAATTAATTCAATTCAATTAAACAAAAGGGAATATAATTGTTGATTAAAAAGAACGTAGTAACAAAGCAATTAAATAAATAAAAATCAAAGTGCAAAATTTAGAACAAAAACAGTAAGTTATCAAGAATGGTATTCAAATTCATGAAAGCTTCCAAAATTGGGGTACTACAATGATACATGACAAATCCTAATTGACAACCCTTTTATTAAATCTGAAATTCAATTGAAGGTGAATTACCCTAAATTAGTTAATGTTCTTTCTCAAGATATAAGATCCATCCCTAATTAAACCAATTCCTACTCTCGTGGTAATTGAATTTAAATTGAACCCATTACGCTTTGTGGTAATTCATTGAATCCTCGAAAGGCTAAAACTACTCTCGTGATTTAGACCTTAAGTTTAATTCTTATGGTTCCAACACCTAGGTTCACCTCTCAGTACATCCCTAAATGCCTATGAGATGCAAATAAGTGGCCAGTAAATTCACATGAATAAGAGCAATAAGGATTGAATTAAAGAACATTCAAGATTAATAAAAGAGGAAACAAAGTCAATTAATCATTATCAATGTATCAAAGGGCATTGTCCAATCCTAGAAACAAAGAGAACTACTCAGACATGGAGAAGAAAAAATTAGAAAACATATTCATGAACATCCAAACCCGTAATCCAATAGAGAAGAGGGAAGAAAGATCAAGAACAAGAGCCTCTAATATGCCTCCTTCTAACCAAATTAGAACCCCTCAATTGTATTCAGAACATCTATTTATACCCTAGGGTTTTAATTGGATAAAAGGCCCCAAAAGAAATAAAAAATAAAACTTAAAAACTGATGCGCAATGCGATCCACAGCCATGGATCATTCCACGGTCTGGCCGTGGATTTTGTTGTCAGAATTCCATGGCTGTGGATCATTCCACGGCCAGGCCGTGGAATTCTCTGGAATTTCTCTTTTGCTTCTTCAAGCTGCTGCTCGATCCATGGCCGTGGGGAATTCCACAGGCAGGCCGTGGATCCCTCTGGAGTAGTCTTTTTGCACCTTTTTGCTAATCCTTCTAGAGTGGTCTTTTTGCACCTTTTTGCTATCCATAAAGCTCCAACTTCAATCACGCAAGCTTTCCATCCATTTTAAGGCCAATTAAGCATTAATCCTGCACAACAACACTAAAAACACTGTAGTTATTCGAACTAAGGGAAAAACAAACCAAAAAGAGAAATTAAAATGCCTAAAATGCCCAAGAATGCATGCAAAACAAGAACAAAATATGATGTTGTTTACACACATCAATGTAGCGAAGTAGTAAGTGTCAGGACAGGATCTCTATCGCGGGTCCTCCTTATAGTCAGGATCAGGTCTCCCACATATCGTATGCACTATCCAACCTAGTCGACACGCCACGCATTGGCGCCACCGGTGAATACATTCCTAACGAAACTGATGGAACCCCTTCTTGACGACATCCTCGAAAGCAAGTGATCAATACCCAGTAAAGTCTAGGAAAACAATCTTGTCCTCCCTATAATCTTTAACCGAATATCACATAGAATAATAACAGTGCAAGCAAGAGGTGAGATACCTAACTTCATTACAAATTATGGTAGTAAGAGACATAAACAACGTAGGACGCCCACATAGCATAACAAAATAATAAACAGTATCAAGAGTAGATATTAAACAGTTTAACAGTTTCAGGCAGTATATCATCAATAAGATAGCAAATCCAATTATCATATAAATTAAATGCTAAGTAATGTATTGACTCACTATGCACATATACCTGATATCAAATTCCTACTCCATGGAGCTAGACACAAACATCGGAGTGAATGATCAGGGAGATATGTGTTGGTAATTGATCCGTAAATCCGCAAGCGCATGGGTCGACAAGTAATATAAAGGAGAGTTAGAGTATCGTGTCCCAAGGGATTGATTAATTAGAAAAATGTTAAACTTAATCAAAATTCACAAATTTTTATCCAAGCAAACGAATTGTGAGAATGAGTTGCAATTAAAATAACAATTTATAGAAGTAAAATAAGAAAACACCAAACACTAATTCCACAAGAGAAGATGAGAATGATTAAAGCCTAGGGGTCCCTATTCACTTGCTACTTCAAAGAATAATTACAATCAACAAGTACCAATCAATAAAATGATAATTGTTAGCTGATAACCTTCAATAGATAAGAGCCTATGTCTAGGACAATTACCCATGCAAAACCTAGTTAATCCACTATGTGTCCATGTGGGTTAACATAAGAATCACTCATTGAGACCAATTATCAAACACTTGCTATGCATGACTAATGGGTATGTGTCCATCCCATTAGCTAATCAACACACTCAATGCAATAGAATGTAATTGAACATACATCAACCATACCATATCCATATTCACAACTCCCTATCTCTAGTTCAATTGGAATACTAAAATCATGCAATTGATGGCCAATCAACAACAAGCATTAAGCATAGATATGGATGAACAAAACCAAATTCATTGAAAGGATACCCAATTAATTACAAATTAATCAAATCCATAGCAAGATCCTAGAGAACCCCTAGATTAGGGTTTAGCTACACATCATGAAGGAGAAGAAAACACATGAAATCAAATGATCCATCAAGTTACAAATCAAGAGGTAAAGGGAAAGAATAGACAAAAATGGAGAGATTCCAAGCTTGATCCTCTTCCTTGATCTTGATTATCCCTTGAGTCACCTTCAACCCAAATGGGTTCCTCCTCTTCTCACTTGCTCTCTGAAATTCGTGTTTGAGTGTCCCCAAAAAAGAATATCCCCTGCTCCCCCAAAAATCAGAATATGAGGTTAAAATTTTCGTGCCAGGGTTTCCCCCACGCCTAGGCGTGGATTTAACACGCCTAGGCGTGGTTATGTATCACGTGCCCTTCTTCTGCTTGTCACGCCTAGGTGTGACTTTACCACGCCTAGGCGTGGTGGTCTCTGCCTGACATTTCTAATAAACTGCGAAGAACACGCCTAGGCGTGGATTTGCCTCGCCTAGGCGTGGTTTAGCTGCCCTTGCTTCCTTTTTGCATCTTTCTCCATTTTGAACTCTTCTATGCTTCCATATCCTTTCCAAGGTCTTTCCTTCTTGAATCTCTACAACAAAAATAATGCTTTAACTCATCAAGCCATGATCAATCTCAATTTCTTATTACAAGCATTAATAATTAAATTATCAAACGATTGAGATACAAAGCTTAAAGAATCAAGATCATGCATGAATTTGGACCGTTGGGTAATGTAAATTTAAGGAAAGCATACTCCTATACATTCAAAGCCATGTGAAATAACTTCATTTTCCGAAGTTATCACACCCCCAAACCTAAAGTTTTGCTAGTCCTCGAGCAAACTAAACCAAGCAAGTAAAGGAAACAAAATCCAATCCCAAGGTCAAGAAATATTAGACAAATTGAATTAGGGCATATCCAGCTTCTAATTATCATTCATACCCTCAGAAATCACATTTCAATCCTTACAACAAGGTCCACACATGCAAGAAATTCTCAACTGTCATGCTCACCCTTTAATGCCATCTTTTGTGCATGAAAGATTTCCCAAGCTCATGAATTTAAAACCCTTTCCTAATCATGAAGAGCAAGGTGGATGAATTTATAAAATGCACATGCACTCTCAAAAGAATGTCCTTCATCCCTTTCTCCACTAATGTAGGCAACACATGATCAAGAATCATGAGGGTCTTTTAGGCTTGTAATGTGAGGCTAAGGGTAATGGTTAAGAAAGAAGGGGAAGGAATTAAATTCAAATATCAAACACATAATCACACATTCCCATTGAATCAAGCCAAGCATGCAAGATGTACAAAAAGGATCCAATATATATAAAAAAAATCAACTCTCTTTATTCCATTTTTCTTTTTTTTTATTTCCTTTGCAAAAGGGGGCTACATTTTGTGCAACTCACGCATTTTTCTTTCTTTTCTTTTTATATTTTTTTTTTGGATAGAGTTTGTTCCAAAAAGATTCTGATTTTCTATTACCATGCACAAATATTGATTTGGCTCAACTCAACAAAAATGTTAGATCATGCATTCAACAAGGGATATGTAATCAAGGATAAAATGATTTTTCTCATGCAGGGATAACAGGGTGGACAATTAAAGTTTAAAGAAGGAAAAATTAGGCAGCACATACACACACACACTAGGCTTCAAAGGGGGTACTAGGAAACTCATTCAGTTAAGGTTGGCTTGAAAGGCCCAATCGCTTCAAAGAACTGCCCTAGTCATTTCCTTGAAAACACATCACCTAGGATTTCGCCTTGAAAGGGAATCAGACAAGCTTCTAAGATGCAAAATGATTATACACATGCCTTTTATAAATTTTTCTCCAAATATGCATTTCATTTATATTCCAAGATTTATCACACATGCAACTGGGAAATCCACTCATACACTAATATAACAAAAGTGTAAGCACAAAATTTGAAATTTTTACATGTGATTTCCCAAGTAATGAGGCATATCTGTGATCCACACAATCATTGGATAATCAAATCAAAATTCCAGCATGCATAAGTTCAATTTGCCTCTCAACATACTCATCAATTAAGAGCATAATTCAGGCAGCCCATTAATCCTAATCAATCAAGCACACTCACATCCACAAATTTGGAAAAACAAAGCAAGACCAAAGGAATGAGAAAGTAATCCATATATATCAACAAAAACTGATTCAGCAATTAACAGAGAAAGTACTAAATCTCCCCAAACCCAAGTCATGCAAGTGTCCCACTGCATACAAAATAAGGAATGTATCCAATAAGTACAGAACGGTGACTGAAATCAAGACAGAAAAACAAAGCAGAAAATAGCATGAAAGTAATAGGCCCTGGCGCCTCAAATCAAGTCATCCTCATTCAACAGGTCATCGCTCTCTGCGCCCATCTCCGGATTATCAGCAGGTGGGGGAGGCGGCTGAGGAGGTGAAGCTGGAACTGGTGGAGCTGCAAAAGGTGGAAAAGCTGGAAAATCATCCATCGGGCGCCCCTGACCCAAGGCCATCCAATGAATGCCCTGGTAAAGCGAAGCCAAGCATCTCCCTTTCGCCGATCCAGTATTTGCTCAATGGAGTGTGCCTGTGTGGCATCAAAACCGGAACAGCCGTGGAGCAGAGCAGTGTAGGTGCAGGAGCTTGAGCTCGGGATCTGGCCGGGGCCGGACAGGGCTCGCTCGCGCTTCTCCGGGCAGTCATAATAGTCTGCACTGCCCGTTCTGTCATAGGAGTCTTCAGCTTCACACGGACTTCAGTGTCCTTCCAAGTTACTTTCGCCTTCCGACACAGCTCACAAATAAGAGAGGGGAAGAACAACGATTTCAACTTCGATGTGATGCAAAGCTTGAGGTGATCATAAAGAATCTGCGCAGTGTCCACCTGCTGAAGAGTGTGGATGGCATATAGCATGTATGCGCGCTCAGGATAAATCTCTGATCTGTGCTCCGTAGGTAGCAATGAGGAGCAAACAAAATGATTCCATGGACGCAGCTCTTTGCACAGACTTTCCTGTTTAATGAAACGGATCGAATGATCTGCGTTGCGTTGCACTTGAACAGGAAAGGTAGAGTCACAGATGGCTGCCAGTACTGTTTCAAAAGGTGTACCACCCTCCTCTTCCGGCAGCTGCAAGGTTTTGTACGCACAGATCAGTGGAGGAGGGCCAAGGTGCAAAACCTGGCTGATGCGCTCAACAGAGTAGTTAACTGTCCTCCCTCTAACTTTAGCAGTGGTTTCAGAACGCTTTTCAGCAAAGGCATTGGCATAGAATTCCTTGACTATTGCAGCAACTGGTTCGTCCACAGGATGCTCCGCAAAATGTTGCCAATGGAGCTCTTTAGTGGCACTAGTAATGGCTGGATATCGCACCACATTAAGGTCATGGAATCCCTGCTCAGCGATGATGTTAATTTTCTTCAAATGCAGCCAGAAGTAATCATATGCTTCCGAGATATGAAAAATTGTGGGTCAAAGATGGGAATTGCCTCAGCATCCTCTGTGTTACTTGGTTCTGCCTCAACAGTTTTGCGCTGTCTCTTTGACATGGTTAGGAACCTGAAAAAGAAGATGGTGCTGGTTATTACCATTGAAGCAAAGACTGAAAATAATTGTAATAAAAACAGCCACGTCCAAGGGGACAGCATGCATTGCAATCAAGCAACCCAAGTCAATAACCAACCAAAAATGCAAGCAGAACCAAAAATAATGCAACATACCACAAAGATGCAACAGGGTCCTGCTCAGTAATAAGCAGTGATGGATCAGATCCCAATCAGTACAAATATAAGCATGCAATTGCAGCAGGGTCCAACATAGTATTGCCAACCAAATACTCATGGGAACACATTAAACAGCACAGTCAACAAGGCCAACTATCCAAACCAAGGTTATCCCCAAATCAAATGAATCAGAAATAGGTAAACAGGTCCAACCAGTAATGTTCCAATCAATCAGAAATAAACAAGTGACAATGCAAACCAGTCTCAGCTTAGCCAGTGCACAACTTAGAATCAAACCACATCAATCACCCAAAAAAATTGATAACAGATACGAAGAACAACCACAGGGTGATTTAAACTAAAGGAATACCTCACGTATGTCAACAGGCAGAGGATTAACACAAATAGGCATGTAACATAGTCTTGTTCATCAGAAATAATCAAGCCACAAGCCCAATGGAAATCAAAAATATTGTGAAACTAAAGGTAAACAATAACTAGCAATTAATGAGCAATCAACAAATATAAAAAGAAATCAGATTGCAAAACACACAAACAGAACACATGAAAACCAAAAGACAAAAGGAAGAGGAGGAAATGGAGAAGCAATCTAACCTTGAAGGAGGGGAAATGAACAAGGTACCCAAAATTAGCAAGAAACCCCAATCAAGCACACAAACAAGCAGCAGGAAGGTGTATTGGCCGTGTGGTGGGTACGGTGGAAATGTGGTGTGTTGGTGAAGTGTTTGTACGGTGGAGAGGGAAAAAGAAAGAAGGAGGAAAGGGGTTACGGTGGTGGTGGAAATGTGGGTTGTGTGGAGAAGAAAAGAGGAGGAAGAGGGAAGAGGGGTTTGGTGGTACGGTGGAGTTACGGTGGAGGTATGGTGGAGAGGAAAGAAAAAGAAGAGAGAAAAGATGAGGAAGGGGCTACGGTGAAGTGGGTATTGTGGAGAAGAAGATTGGAGGAATGAAGGCTAGGGTTAGAGGTGAGGAGATTGGAGGGGGGAAGAAATGGTAAATGAAAGGGCAACAGAGGAATGAAAGAATGGGGGAAATTAGGGATTTAGGAGCTAAATGGGGGGCTGTGTTTTGTGCAGTAGGAGGCTCATCACGCCTAGGCGTGACATTACCAAGCTTAGGCGTGGAATTTTTTTTTTTAAATTTTGTTTTTTTTTTGTTGTTTTTTTTTTGGCAGAAACCTGCGCCTAGGCGTGTAAAAATCACGCCTAGGCGTGATGCTCGCAGGTCAAAACTCCAGAAAACACAGAGAGGGCCACGCCTAGGCGTGATAAATCCACGCCTAGGCGTGGAACTCTCTGGAAAAGTTTCAATTAGCAGCTGGGAGGGACACGCTTAGGCGTATAAAACCCACGCCTAGGCGTGGGTTACTGGAACAAAATACTAAACAAAAACACCAGAAAACCCCACAACCAAGCATCAAACACACCCTCCTTATTCTCAAACACCTAAGAAAAAGCATAGGACTAATATGAATAACCAAAGCCTCCAAATGAAAATCAAACACAACAAAACAATAAAACAACATTCAATCAAACTACAAAATAAAAGAAAAAGCATGCAAAATATTGTCCTAAGAGAAGAGATAGGATTAGGAAATTGGGTTGCCTCCCAACAAGCGCCTTATTTATAGTCCTGGCTGGACTTTATTTTCCAGTTTTACTTGCACGTGCTTATGGGAGGAGGATCTTCCTCCTTTTCTTCAAGGTAAGCATGGTATGCATGAAATGGCAAAGGTTTTAACTCCATGGTTAGAGCCTCCTTAATGGGTGATTTGCATGAGTAAACCATCTTGCTTGCGTGCCGCTGCTTCAGTTGAACTTCTTCCCTATCATCCGCAGAGATCTCATGACTTGCACCAGGAGCACAGATTAAATCTCTTGCCTCGGATGTCTTCCCTTCAGCTACTGTCACCGCAGAACATTCTTCTTGATCTTGAGGGCTCTTGGTATCTTTGAAAATAGTGAAGGTAACTTGTCTATCTTGAACTCTCATGGTAAGTTCTCCTTTCTCCACATCAATAAGGGTTCTTCCAGTTGCAAGGAAGGGTCGGCCTAAAATCAAAGGGACTTTACTATCTTCTTCCATATCAAGTATGACGAAATCCGCAGGGAAGAAAAAGTGGTCCACTTTAACTAGCACATCTTCAAGAACCCCCTTCGGGTAAATGAGGGTTATATCTGCCAACTGTAAGGTAATTGAAGTAGGTGCAGCTTCCCCCAAACCTAGTCTTTTGTAAATAGAGTAAGGCATGAGATTAATGCTAGCTCCCAAATCACATAATGCCTTACCACAAAATTTCTCACCGATTGTGCAAGGGATGGTGAAACTCCCTGGATCCTTGAGCTTCGGAGGTAGTTTGTTTTGCAATATGGCACTGCACTCCTCTGTGAGAGCTACTGTCTCATAATCCCCCAGTCTTCTCTTCTTAGACAAAATGTCTTTCATGAACTTCACATAACTAGGCATTTGTTCCAAAGCCTCAGCAAACGGTATGTTTATGTGAAGTTTCTTGAAAATATCCAAAAACTTTTGGAATTGAGCATCAAGCTTTTGTTTAGCTAGCCGGTTGGGGAAAGGTGGAGGTAGTGTATAAGGCTTGTCCTCCTTCTTCTTGTCTTTAACCTTCCTCTCTGCTAGCTCTTCATTCTTCTCCACCCTTTGGCTCACAACTTCTTCATCTTGAGCTACCTCCTCTTCTTTTTCAAGTAGCTTAGTCTTCACATTTCCTTCAATTTCTTTCCCACTCCTCAGTGTTATAGCCTTGCAATGCTCCTTGGTAGAACCTCCGGGATTGTTGATGGTGTCACTAGGAAAACTCCCTTGAGGCCTACTACTTAAGGCTTGGGCAAGTTGGCCAACTTGGGTCTCAAGATTTCTCAAGGAGGCTGCTTGACCTTGCATCAAAGCATCATGCGAAGCAAGCCTTGAGTCGGTCTTAGACATGTACTCTTGCTGGCTAGTCATAAACTGAGCAAACATCTTCTCCAAATTGGATGTGGATGTTGAGGTTTGGGCTTGAAGGGGGCTCTGTTGTTGAAAACCCGGAGGAGCACGGGGAGCTTCCCTATTCTGATAAGAAGAAGAGGAAGGACCTTGAACTTGACCACCCCATGAGAGATTGGGATGGTTCTTCCAACTAGGATTATAAGAATTGCCCAAAACATTGTTGTGAATTGGCTGACGGAATTGATTTGCATATTGCACACTTTCCAGGCTAGCTGTGCAATTAGCAGTTGAATGAAGGTCCCCACAGTGATCACAAATTTCAGCTGAGTTACTAACTCCACTTGCTACAGAATTAACTCCCATGGTGTCCAGCTTCTTAGAAAGAGCTGCTACTTGAGCTGTAAGAGATGTAAGAGCATCAACTTCATGAATACCTGCTGCTGATCTCTTGGGAGTCACTCTCTCAGCTGGCCACTGATAGTTGTTATTAGCCATTTCCTCCAAAAGGTTGTAGGCTGCATCCACGGTCTTGCTCATGAGAGCCCCTCCAGCTGCTGCATCAATTATGGATCTAATGGAGGTTGTCAAGCTATTGTAAAAAGTATGAACCAACATCCATTTTGCTATACCATGATGGGGGCACTTCCTTAGCAACTCCTTGAATCGCTCCCAAGCCTCATACAAGGTTTCTCCTTCGAATTGTCTGAAGGACAAGATGTCATTCCTATACTTCATTGCTTTCATGGGAGGAAAGAATCGATCCAAGAACTTCTGAGCCAGCTCTTCCCAAGTAGTGATGGAATGTTCAGGTAATGATTGAAGCCATGCCTTGGCCCTATCTCTCAAGGAAAAAGAGAAAAGCCTCAATCGAGCCGCATCATCAGTCATCCCTTGATGCTTGAAGGTATCACAAATTTCCAGGAAGTTGGCTAAATGAGCATTAGGATCTTCATGGGGAAGATTCACAAATTGTAAATTATTCTGCACCATCTGGATAATAGCAGGCTTGATCTCAAAAGTCTGTGCCTGTACAGCTGGCCTTCTAATGCTAGATCGAATGTCTCTAGCATTTGGAGTGGCATACTCTCTCAAGAGTCTTTCAGCATTCGCTTCTTCTGCCATCTCCGAGTCACTATCCAATTCAAGTGTCTTTCCTTGTACTAGTCGTTCTCTTAGCAATCTACGAAAAGTCCTCTCGATCTCAGGATCGTAAGGAAATCGAGATACACTTTGAGTCCTTCGCATACAAGAGCTAAGTACCTGAAAAACAAAACAAAACAACAAAGAAAACTTGAAATAAGAATTGTGAATAATTGTAAGAAATAACACAAATTCTAAACTCAATCCCCGGCAACGGCGCCAAAAACTTGTTGGTAATTGATCCGTAAATCCGCAAGCGCACGGGTCGACAAGTAATATAAAGGAGAGTTAGAGTATCGTGTCCCAAGGGATTGATTAATTAGAAGAATGTTAAACTTAATCAAAATTCACAAATTTTTATCCAAGCAAACGAATTGTGAGAATGAGTTGCAATTAAAATAACAATTTATAGAAGTAAAATAAGAAAACACCAAACACTAATTCCACAAGAGAAGATGAGAATGATTAAAGCCTAGGGGTCCCTATTCACTTGCTACTTCAAAGAATAATTACAATCAACAAGTACTAATCAATGAAATGATAATTGTTAGCTGATAACCTTCAATAGATAAGAGCCTATGTCTAGGACAATTACCCATGCAAAACCTAGTTAATCCACTATGTGTCCATGTGGGTTAACATAAGAATCACTCATTGAGACCAATTATCAAACACTTGCTATGCATGACTAATGGGTATGTGTCCATCCCAT
Source organism: Ormosia semicastrata (assembly GCA_029884595.1). NCBI lineage: Eukaryota > Viridiplantae > Streptophyta > Magnoliopsida > Fabales > Fabaceae > Ormosia > Ormosia semicastrata. The sequence goes on from JAQQTO010000063.1 coordinate 50,150,130, forward strand.
TAGCTAATCAACACACTCAATGCAATAGAATGTAATTGAACATACATCAACCATACCATATCCATATTCACAACTCCCTATCTCTAGTTCAATTGGAATACTAAAATCATGCAATTGATGGCCAATCAACAACAAGCATTAAGCATAGATATGGATGAACAAAACCAAATTCATTGAAAGGATACCCAATTAATTACAAATTAATCAAATCCATAGCAAGATCCTAGAGAACCCCTAGATTAGGGTTTAGCTACACATCATGAAGGAGAAGAAAACACATGAAATCAAATGATCCATCAAGTTACAAATCAAGAGGTAAAGGGAAAGAATAGACAAAAATGGAGAGATTCCAAGCTTGATCCTCTTCCTTGATCTTGATTCTCCCTTGAGTCACCTTCAACCCAAATGGGTTCCTCCTCTTCTCACTTGCTCTCTGAAATTCGTGTTTGAGTGTCCCCAAAAAAGAATATCCCCTGCTCCCCCAAAAATCAGAATATGAGGGTAAAATTTTCGTGCCAGGGTTTCCCCCACGCCTAGGCGTGGATTTAACACGCCTAGGCGTGGTTATGTATCACGTGCCCTTCTTCTGCTTGTCACGCCTACGCATGACTTTACCACGCCTAGGCGTGGTGGTCTCTGCCTGACATTTCTGATAAACTGCGAAGAACACGCCTAGGCGTGGATTTGGCTCGCCTAGGCGTGGGTTTAGCTGCCCTTGCTTCCTTTTTGCATCTTTCTCCATTTTGAACTCTTCTATGCTTCCATATCCTTTCCAAGGTCTTTCTTTCTTGAATCTCTACAACAAAAACAATGCTTTAACTCATCAAGCCATGATCAATCTCAATTTCTTATTACAAGCATTAATAATTAAATTATCAAACGATTGAGATACAAAGCTTAAAGAATCAAGATCATGCATGAATTTGGACCGTTGGGTAATGTAAATTTAAGGAAAGCATACTCCTATACATTCAAAGCCATGTGAAATAACTTCATTTTCTGAAGTTATCAATATGCCAGTATCTCGTCAGCCTAAAATCAAGTGCTTTCCAGAAAAATAATAGTTTTGCGCAAAAGGGCTTTATACAGCGGCATTCCCATAAGATCGCAATATAGGACAGTGCCCGGTCAGGATCGTTAGTGCTTTTGTATCGATTTGTCTCATGGTCCAGCGGGGCTACCAACTGCCCGTTGTGAGACGCCCACGCCCCGACGCCCCCAAGGCAACAGCAGGACCCACACTAGTCTATTCGCACCCACACTAAGGTGTGATTCAATTCCTAGGCAACATGGCTTTGACAAATAGTCCATCAGACTTTCACAATGCATGACGACTCTATGCATATATCAGGTAATGTTTATTATCACATACTTTTTCACCATATGCCACAATTGGCCAAAGTAAGCATCAACAAATTTTGGGTCTCACTCATAGGCCCGTTAACAAAGTCGTCATTCATAATCTATTTAAGACTTACCATTGTCTGTTAAAGTTGTCATTATTCTTCTCTTTGTCCTTAATAAGATTCATTTAATTAAATGTCTTATGATTCTCAAAGTCTCACTTACACTCTTAATTCTTGTTTCTCTTATTCAATTAGTCCTCAATTAATACATTATACTTTTAGGCACATTATGAAATTTACGCTTAACTTTCTAAACCCTTATTAATAAGTTCCCCTCACGTTATTCCTTTTGTCTTTATTATTTTAATTATACAAGTTCATCTTCAAATTATAGACAAAGTTGTATTAGAGTGATTTAAATTGAGATATTCAAGTTTCTTACTTATAGCTATGATCTTCCTTTGAATAGAAATTATTCTAAGTTTTATGACACAATTCCATTTTTGGATCATTTTCATTTTATGAATTCTTAATAAATCCTAATTGTTCAATTTATTTGAGTTTCACATTGATCTAGCATTCCTTACGAGATTCTTCTCTAGGGGAATTATTTTAATTATTTAGTTCCATATTTTAAGTTTGGTTACATTCATTTAGAAAATCATTCCAAGTCTCACACATCCTTATTCACTTTCTTGAGTCTAAAAAATCCCCTTTAGGTTATTAGATTGATTTCCTTCCGTCTTATGTTCAATCACTTAATCACTTGATTAGTTAAATCTTAAAGTTGTGAAAAGTCACATGGTTGAACCCTAAATGGCTCTTGAGGTCGTGGCCTCTCCCAAGCTAGGAACCCTAAATTTTCATTCACTTTATTACATATTATGCTCTTAATGAATCATGTCCTCAACTAGTTACAATTTTTCACCAAGAATACCCCATTGGAGCTTGAGGCCATGAGCCTCTTAGAAGAGAACAAGGATTAATTTGCTTCCATTTAAATTTCCAATCCATACTAATCAAACCAAACAAATTAAAAACAACACATTGAAGATCACATTCAAGCATTAATCCAATTTCAAAAACACTAAATCATGCAAAATCATCAAACAAAGTAAGCATACAAAGATGGATTTCTCCATCAACAAGCACACAAGGTTCCCTCACCACCATATTTTATTTGAAGTGAGTAATCTCCCTCTTACCTAAGGAAGAATCACGAAAATGACTCCTACTTCCTCCTTGGTGATTTCGGTTTTGGGGTCTCCAAGAACCCTAAAATCTCCAACATAAAGAACCAACATTAAACATGGTAAAGAATGGATCTTTGGTCTCTATTGAGACCCTCGAGCACTAAAATGAAGAGAAAAGGGAAGGAAGATGGAAGCTTTACCTCAAAGCTTGAAGCTTTGTCTTGGATGACAATGGAGGAAAAGTTGGTTTTTGAAGAAAACCCTTCAAATAGAAGTTGTAGAGGAGGTTGAGAGGAGTATAGAAATGGTGTTTATGAAGAGAAAAGTGAAGAGAATGATCTCTAATGGTGGCTGGAATTTCGTGGTAGTGAAGTGGAAGAAGAGAGGAAGAAGAGAGAAAATGGAGGTGAATATGGAAAATGAAGAAACTTTCTAAATAAAGAAGGTAGAGGAGGTAAAGGTGAGTGTAGAAATGAGCTTGGAGGAGAGAAAAGATGAAGAGAAATGGTGGAAGAGGGGATGCAAATTTCCTAGCTATGGAGTAGGGTAGAGAGAAGGAGGAGAAACTTGAAGAAGATGAAGATTAGAGAGAGAAAATGTGTGGGAAAGTGAAGGTATTTTTGTGTGTGTGTTAGGTTAAGTGTGGGAAGCAATTTTGCTTCCCATTATGCCCATGGGTCCACGGCAATGAGAGGGAAGAGAGAGGTGGAGAGGCTTCTCCAACAAGCCAAGGGCATTCTTGTCCTTTGGTGGTCAAAGCTTCTCAAAAAAGCTTTGAAGAAAGTACACAAATTTGAATTAAAGTGGATTTGATTTGACATAAAGTGAATTGCATTAGGATAATGTGATAGGATTCCTCATGCATGCTATTACCCAATGGACAATTGTTACAGTTGACAGAAGTCAGTGTTAATTGTCCAACGGATAAAAATTACACAGCGATTTATCGCTCTGTCAGATCAAATTTCTCAAAAAATGTGAAACCTTGTAAATCGTGTCCAGCCTCAGGTTTAGTAAGATTCTCCATTGACGTTTCCACAGATCAAGATTCTCGGGAAAAATATCTCATTTTCCCAGGCCCGCTCAATTTGCACACAAAACGAGGAATATATTAAAATATTTGACATTTCTAGAAAAATCTAAAAAAATTCTCAAAAAACACAAATATTGGAAAAATGACTATTTGTGATGAAATAAATAATTTTCGTAGTGTTACACTGACTCTGTGCAGTATGCACGTAAAATGAGAAATATATTAAAATATTCAACATTTCAGAAAAAATACAAAAAATTTCTCAAAAACCACAAATATTATAAAATAACTATTTGTGATGAAACAAATAATTTTCGTAGTGTCACACTGACTCTGCTCAATGTGCATGCAAAATGAGGAATACATTAAAATATTCGACGTCTCAGGAAAAATCCTGAAAAATTCATAAAAATCTCAAATATTATAAAACGACCATTTATGATGAATATGTTAATTTTCAGGATGTTACAAAAATTTGGGGAACTCGTGTACTTCCCCTTCTTCACCACCGTCTTCAAAGAAACATATATATATACACAGAGATAGTAGAAATACAGAAAATAGGTGAGACATCCTACGTTCATTACCAATTATGGCAGTAAAGAAACAAAACAGCGTAGGACACCCATATAGCATTACAAGAGTAATAAACAATAATCAAGCGGCAAATATTAAACAACTTAACAATTCCAGGTAGTTATACATCAATAAGGTAACAGTTCCAATTATCATAAGAATTCCAGACAAGATATTGACTCACTATGCACATGCATACGATATCAAAATCCTATTCCATGGAGCTAGACACAAACATTCAGAGAGAAAGATCAGGAGACATGTCTGTAACTCGGCTGTCGCGGCCAAAGTTCTAAAATCATCAATTTATCCACGTGCACATCAAGGCATTGTATAAGACATTTTTCACTAGATTGCGATATAGGGCAGTGTCTACTCCCACCCGCACTAAGGTGTGTTCAATCTCCTAGGCAACATAGCCTTAACAACAGTCCATCAGACTTTCACAATGTATATATCATGTATATTCAACAATAATATACTTTCCATATCATGCCACAATTCGACTAAGATAAGCATCAACACATTCTTAGTCTCACTTATGGACCCACAATAAATATTATTAAGTCCTTAAATAATACATTATAGTTTTAGGGTACATTATAGGATTATGCCTGAATTTCTACATGCTTCTTAATTAGTTTCTCTTTTAGAGAAATTCTCTCACATTATTCATTTAATCATTATTATTTTAATTAAATAAGTCCATCACTAAATTTTATGCCTAATTCCCTTAGAATGATTTAAATTGAGTTATTCAACATTCTTACTTACACTTATGGTCTTACTTTAATTCAAATTATTCTAAGCTTTTGGATCAAACTTCTTACTTGGTTCTTTCCATTTTATGAATCCCTAATTAATTCCTAATTATCGAATTAATTAAGTTCCACTTAAATTTAATATTTCTTATGAAATTCTTCTCTAGAGGAATTCTCTTGAATGTTAAGTTCCTTACTTTAAGTTTATTCCAAGAGTCACTTTTAGGTTGTCAAATAGGTTTCTATCCATTACATTATTAGTCATTTAGTCACTTGATTATTTAAACTCCAAGGTTGCATGATGTTACATAATTTGATCCTAAAATGGCCCTAGAGGCTGTGGCCTCCCAATGGTGCAACCCTAATTTTTTCTTACTCCATTGCATTTTATTCTCTTGATTAATTAAGTTTTCATCCTAGTTACAAAATTTCAACCATGATCACCCCTTTTGAGGGTCATGGCCGTGAGCCTCTATGAGGAAAGCAAGGGACTTTTATTTCCATTCCATTTTTCCAATCCATTCAAATCAAAACAAAGTCATCAATATACATATACAATCAACCAAACATATTAAACAAGATAAAATCAACACATAAGCATAAAGATCAAACATCAAAGAGAGTAACCCTAACAAATGTTTCTCACAACCAACACAAAATCAAGTCTATAACTACCAAGAGAGGTTGAAGAGGATCATCTCCCTCTTACCCAAGAGAAAACAAGAAAATGAATCTCCTTTGTAGCTCCTTGATGAATTCAGTTACACCCCTTCAAAACCCTAGAAATTTCAACTTCAACCAATCAACACCAATGCTTGAAAAAGATAAAATAAATGGTCATAAAGATGACCATCAAAACGAAAATGAAGAGGAGAAGATGAGAAATCAAGAATATTGCCTAAAAGCCTCAAACTTGAAGGTTGAAGAAGATGATGAAGATGGAGGCTTTTTCAAGTAGATGTAAGGTAGAAAGGTGTTTAGAATGTAATGGAGATTAAGGAAATGTGGTTAGTTGGAGTAAACAAAAGAGAATGGAGGGTGATGGTGGTGTGGCCGTGAATGGAGAGGTAGAGAGAGGGAGGAGAAAACTTGGGAGAAGAAAAGAGTAGAGAGAGGGAGGAGAAAACTTAAGAGAAGAAAAGGGTAGAGAGAGAAGTTGATAGTAAAAGTGATGCACACTTTTAGGATTTTTGAAATTAGAAAGGTAAAGTGTCAAGTAAAATGTTTATTTTTTACTCCAAAAAGGCCCTCTTGGCCGTGGAGTTGGGAGGGAAGAGAGAGGGTGTGTAGCTTCCTTGAGAAGCTTGGTACGAAACTTCCTTGAAACTTCCTTGAGGCTTCCTTGAGCAGTTTCGCACGCTTCTCAATAAAGTGAAAAGTAAAGTTGTATCCTAAAGTAAACACTTTGGAAAAGATGATTAACACTCTACTAGAGCTATTATCCAATGAACAAAAGTTACAGTTAATAGAAACAGTATTTATTGTTCATCGGATAATTTTACGGTACAACGATTTTATTTATCAGATAAAATCTCAGAGAACGTAAACCTCGTAAACTATGCCTGACCTCAGGTTTAGTAAGATCCCACGTCAACGTTTCCACAGTTCAAAGTTTACCAGCCTCGGGAAAAATATTTCATTTTTTCGACTCCACTCTATGCGCACGTAAAATGAGAAATATATTAAAATATTTAACATTTCTGAAAAAATTCACAAAAATTCTCACAAATCACAAATATTAAAAAATGATTATTTATCATGAAACAAACGATTTCTGGGGTGTACACTGACTCTGCGCAGTGTGCACACAAAATGAGGAATATATTAAAATATTCAACGTTTTCAAAAAAATCCAGAAAAAATCCCAAAAATCCCAAATATTGGAAAATGATCATTTATGATGAAACAAATAATTTTTGGGTTTTACAACTCTCTCCTTCTTAAAAGAAATTTTGTCCTTGAAATTTTCATACCTTAGAACAGTTGAGGGTATTGCTTCTTCATCTTGTCTTCAAATTCTCATGTTGCATCTTCGGTCTTTTCGTTCCAGATCACTTTCACCAATGAAATTTCCTTTCCTCTGAGTTGTTTTACTCTCCTATCTTCAATCCTTACAAGAGATGTCTCATAGGTTAAGTTCTCTTTCAATTGTACTATGTCCGGTGTTATGACATGGTTCAGGTCAGGAATATATTTCCGTAGTTGTGACACATGAAAGACATTGTGAAGGTTTGAAAGAAAAGGTGGTAAGGCTATCTGGTAAGCTACTGGACCTATCCGGTGAAGAATTTGGTAAGGTCTAAGGAAGTTGGGAGTAAGTTTTCTAGATTTCAGAACTCGACCGACCCCAGTCATTAGCGTGACTTTCAAAAACACATGTTCGCCTTCCTCAAACTCAAGAGGCTTTCTTCTTTTGTCTGCATAGCTCTTCTGCTGACTTTGAGCTGTCCTCATCTTTTCCTGAATCATCTTGACCTTCTCAGTCGTTTGCTATATAATATCAGGTCCAACAGTAAGGCGCTCTCTGTCTTGGTACCAACACAAGGGTGTTCGGCACTGTCGTCCATACAGAGCTTCATAGGGTGCCATCCCTATACTTGAATGAAAATTGTTGTTGTAGGTGAACTCTACCAATGGTAGAACTTCATCCCAACTTCCAGTCTGTTCTAAAGCGCAAGCCCTGAGCAAATCCTCTAACAATTGGATCGTCCTTTCCGATTGCCCATCGGTTTATGGATGGTAAGTAGAACTCAATCGTAGCTTTGTTCCCAATGCTTCTTGTAAACTTTGCCAAAACTTTGAGGTGAACCTTGGATCCCTATCCAAAATAATACTGGTAGGCATACCATGTAGCCTAACAATCTCATCGATGTACAACTGGGTCAGTTTCTCCATGTTGTATCTTATGTTGATCGGTAGGAAGCGTGCTGACTTCATGAGTCGATCAACGATTACCCATATTGATTCATAACATTTTCTGGTCTTTGGCAATCCAACCACAAAATCCATCACAATGCTATCCCACTTCCATTCGAGAATGGATAGAGGTTGTAACATTCTTGATGATCTTTGATGCTCAATCTTCACTTTTTGGCAAACCAGACAAGAAGACACACATCTGGTAATATCACTCTTCATCCTGTGCCACCAAAATAACTTCTTTAGGTCTTGGTACATTTTAGTTATCCCCAGGTGCATACTCAACTTGCTCGTGTGAGCTTGCTTGAGAATATACTTTCTAAGCTCCTAATCCCTTAGGTATACAAACTCTACCTCGAAACCTTAGAATTCCATCCGTTCCTTCCTCAAATGTCGTCGCATTGCCCTGCCTCATCAGTTCTCTTTCCTCTTGCAAAAACTTATCAATTTTTTGATTTTCCTGGATGTCTTCCATTAATTCACTTGAGATAGTAACTATGTTCATACAAATTTTTCCTAGTGCTAATTCCACGAAAGACCATACATCTCTGAATTACTCTATCAAATCCTTTTCCTTGATCATCATGGCTGAGATACTAAGCATCTTCCTACTCAATGCGTCTGCCATGACATTTGCCTTTCCAGGGTGATACAGAAGTCCGAAATCATAATCCTTTAGAAATTCCAACTACCTGCGTTGTCTCATATTCAACTCCTTTTGATCATATAAGTACTTCAAGCTCTTGTGGTCACTAAAGACGTTGAACGTCGCCCCATACAGGAAGTGTCTCCATACCTTCAAGGTGAATACCACAGCTACTAACTCCAAGTCATGTGTTAGATAGTTCTTCTCATGCACTCGCAACTGTCTCGAAGCATAAACCATCACTTTTCCATTTTGCATAAGCACAGCTCCTAATCCTTGATATGAAGCATCGCAGTACACTTCGAAGGGTTCATTCAGATCAGGTAGAACTAACACTGGTGAAGTAGTTAGCCATCTTTTCAATTCTTGGAAACATTCTTCGCAAGCATTAGTCCATTCAAAGGCTTGGTTCTTTCTTGTGAGCTGAGTGAGAGGCCCTGCTATTCTAGAGAATCTTTCAATAAACCTTCGATAGTATCCAGCCAAACCCACAAAGCTTCAGATTTCTGTCACTATCTTTGGCCGTTCCCATTGTAGAACTGCTTCAACTTTTGACGGATCCACAGCAATCCCTTCCTTCAAGATCACATGGCCTAAAAACTTGACTTCGTCTAGCCAAAATTCATATTTCAACAATTTGGCATGCTACATCTTCACTTTTAGAATCTGGATAACTATACTGAGGTATTTAGCTTGATCCCCCTGATTTTGAGAGTAGATCAGAATGTCATCAATGAAGAAAACAACGAATATGTCCAAGTAAGGATGAAAGATCCTATTCATGTAGTCCATGAATATGGCAGGTGCATTTGTTATACCAAACGGTATCACAAGATATTCGTAATGATCGTATCGGGTACGAAAAGCCGTTTTGGGAATATCCTCCATTTTTACTCAAATTTGATGGTAACCTGATCGCAAATCGATCTTAGAGAACATTGCTGCTCCTTTCAGTTGATCCATTAAGTCGTCTATCCTCGGAAATGGATACTTATTCTTGATCGTGACCTTATTTAGTTAGCGATAGTCCATACACAATCGCGAGATACCATCCTTTTTTTGGACTAGCAACACTGGTGCTCCCCAGGGTGACACACTAGGTCTAACAAACTACTTTTCTAAGAGCTCTTCCAACTGCTTCTTAAGCTCTGCTAACTCTAATGGTGACATTTTGTAAGGAGCTATAAATACAAGACCAGATCCAAGTACAAGGTCAATAGCAAACTCTATTTCCCGCTTCGGCAGTAAACCAGGTACATCATCAAGAAAGACTTCGGGGAACTCGTTAACCACTGGAATTGCGTTCACATCAGCCTCGCTCTCGACCTTCAAGGAAGACAATAGTATGTATCCTTGAGCTCCTTCTTTCAAGAAAGCTTGAACTTAGTTGGCCGTCAAAAATCTAGAATCCTCATCCATGGAAAAACTATGGTTTTACTAGAGCAATCCAACAGGATATGGTTGGAAGACAACCAATCCATTCTTAAAATTACATCTAACTGAGAAAGGGGTAAACAGATCAAATCAATAGAAAAGATTTGACCCTCAACAATCAAAAGGATAATTCAAATAGACTTTGGTAGTAACGACAGGTTTATCAGTGGGAGTAGAAACAGTCAAGTCAAAAGGCAAGGAAGACACAGGTAAACTAAGTTGTCACACACAGTCATAAGAAATTAAAGAGTGGGTTGCTCCAGAGTCATATAGTACAGTTAAAAGATTACCTCCTATGGCACCTTCTCCCTGTATCAGATCTTCGGATTTAGAGGCTTCGGCTCCACTCATCGTATAGACTCGGCCCCCTGCCTGTGGCTTTGTAGCTCGTGCGGTGTTAACTGAAGGCTCATCCTTAGCTTGGTTGCAATCTCTGGAGACGTGTCTAGGTTTCCCATATCAGAAATAAATGATTCCTTTGATGGTGCAGTCTTTTGTTGCGTGATCCTTCCCGCACTTCAAGTATTGCAATGAAAATGCCATATTTTGTCCAGTCTAGTTTCTACCAGAACCTCCACCAAATGTCTGCTGTTGATTTCCCAGTGGTCGGGAATAAGGCTTCTTTTGGAAATGGTTTGCGTTGCTGCCGCCTCCTCTTTCGAACTTGGTAAGTCCAAAGTTTTAATTTCTTTAGTCCCGAGCTTGATCCAGAGTTTCCACCTAGCAACACGTATCTATCAGCTCCGAAAATTAGTTGATCTTTAAGGTGATGACTGCTCTTTTCACTTCGTGCCTCAGCCCTTCCTCAAATTTTTGACATATCTACACCTCATCCAGCTGGTGCTAGAAATATATAAAAAACTTGGATAAGCTTTCGAACTTCGCAGTGTATTCGCTGACAGACAAGTTTCCTTGCCTCAAGCTGAGGAACTCCAATTCTTTTGCATGCCTGGCGCTTGCGAGAAAATATTTTCTAAGAACTTATTCTTGAATACCTCCCAAGTGATTGCGCGACCTTCAGCTTCTAACATTTTCTGTGCCCCGTTCCACCAGTCTTCAGAATCCCCAATCAACATAAAAGTGGCATAAGTTACCTTCTTGTTGTTGGCACAGTTCATGCCTCTGAAGATTTTCTCCAGCTTCTTGATCCACAGACTAGCTTTCTCCAGATCAAATTCTCCTTTAAATTGATCAGGGTTGTGGCGATGGAACTCCACCAAATTTTATGCATCAGCCGTAGCTTCGAGCTATTGAACAGCCCTCTCCTGTTGTTGGGTAGCTCTCTCAGTTTGTTGTGCGATAACCTCAGCCATTCGTTGCATCGCCTCAATTGCTGCAACCATGTCTCCACCTCGTGCCATTACATTCTTTCAAGTAAGACTAACTCAAAACACAAGAAAGAATTAGATGTATCCTTTCAGAATACCATATAATACATCTCTGTGTTTGGTTTCAGAGAAACACATAGCACAAACAAGTCAGACCTAACCACAAAGACCCAAAGAAAACGTAAATTGGGGCTTTGATACCAACTGAATGTAATGCCTCTTTTTGGGAGGGAACGTCACATCATTATTTACGATGCAAAAATAAATGAAATGAACTACCGTGCGGAAAACAAAAGTATAAACTTAGACCTGGTTCATTATATAAATATAAACTTGCTTGATTGAAATTGTATAATTAAATTAGTGAATATTTTTTTTAAATAACGTTAAAATATAGTGACGAGACATAGTTATAGCAAATGGTAAAATAACGTAAACCATATATTCGAACAACATGGATATGCATATATATATATATATATATGTATATATTTCATTATATTAAACTTATTTAGTTACAATACCTGATATACACAAAGCAAAACTATGCATACCCCAAAGATTATACATGTACAGCCCACCAAAAAGATAAATCATCATGCCCCAAAAAGAACACAGATAGCCATCAGTGACTATCGACAGTATCAGCCCCTAAGAAGAAAGAGAAGGAACCGTGTCAGGATCCTCCTCAGGGTGTTCCTCGTCAGAGGAAACCCTCATCGAAGCCATTGAATTGCGGGCAGGGACTCGGGCAGTAGAGAGAAAAGAATTCTCTTATGGAGAGTAATAACGTTCACCCCACATATCCCTAATGGGCAAATAAAATTCTAAATGCAGACGAACACTACAGGTAAAGATAGGCGGATCATAACGCCCCTAAGCTAGCGACACCGTCACATCTCCCATATAAACACAGCGATCCGAAGCCAGGTTGATATGCCAGCAGTCCAGACCTCCGAGGAAAGTCAGTCACACATATCCCAAAAAGCCTTGCAAACGGATCGTCATGATCAAAACAGTTACTAGTCGAAGTCAGGCCAAAAACCCGGGAACTCGTGTACTTCTCCCTCTTCGCCGACGTCTTCGAAGAAACATAAATATAGACAGAAATAGTAGAAATATAGAAAAGAAGTGAGACATCCTGCATTCATTACCAATTATGGCAGTAAAGAAACAAAATGGCGTAGGATGCCCACATAGCATTACAAAAGTAATAAACAATAATCAATAGGCAAATATTAAACAACTTAACAATTTCAGGCAGTTATACATCAATAAGGTAACAGTTTCAATTATCATAAGGATTAAATGCCAGACAAGATATTGACTCACTATGCACATGCATACGATATCAAAATCTTACTCCATGGAGCTAGACACAAACATTTGGAGAGAAAGATCAGAAGACATGTCTATAACTTGGCTGCCGCAGCCAAAGTGCTAAAGTCATCAATTTATCCATGTACACATCAAGGCATTGTACAAGACATTCTTCACTAGATCGCGATATAGGATAGTGTCTCAGTCCAGATCATCAGTGCGTTTGCATCGATCTGCCCCACGAACAGAAGAGCTACTAACTGTCCATTGCGAGGTACCCGCGCCTCAATGCCCCCAAGGTCAATATTATGACCTACACTAGTCTACTCACACCCGCACTAAGGTGTGTTCAATCTCCTAGGCAACATAGCTTTAACAACAATCCATCGGACTTTCACAATGCATGATGACTCAATGCATATATCATGTATATTCAACAATAATATACTTTCCATAACATGCCATAATTTGGCTAAGATAAGTATCAACATATTCTTGGTCTCACTCATGGACCCATAATAAATATTATTAAGTCCTTAAATAATACATTACACTTTTAGGGTACATTATGGAAATATGCCTAAATTTCTACATTCTTCTTAATAAGTTTCTCTTTTAGAGGAATTCTCTCACATTATTCATTTAATCATCATTATTTTAATTAAGTAAGTCCATCACTAAATTTTAAACGTAATTCCCTTAGAATGATTTAAATTGAATTATTCAACATTCTTACTTACACTCATGGTCTTACTTTAATTAAAAATTATTCTAAGTTTTTGGATAAAACTTCATTCTTAGTTCTTTCCATTTTATGAATCCCTAATTAATTCCTAATTATCCAATTAATTAAGTTCCACTTCAATTTAATATTTCTTGTGAAATTCTTCTCTAGAGGAATTCTCTTGATTAGTAAGGTCCTTACTTTAAGTTTATTCAAAGAGTCACTTTTAGGTTGTCAAATAGGTTTCCATCCATTACATTATTAGTCATTTAGTCACTTGATTATTTAAACTCCAAGGTTGCATGATGTTACATAATTTGATCCTAAAATGGCCCTAGAGGCCGCGGCCTCCCAAGGGTGGAACCCTAAGTTTTTCTTACTCCATTGCATTTTATTCTCTTGATTAATTATGTTTCCATTCTAGTTACAAAATTTCAATCATGATCACCCATTTTAAGGGTCATGGCTGTGAGCCTCTATGAGGAAAGCAAGGGACTTTTATTTCTATTTCACTTTTCCAATCCATTCAAATCAAACCAAAGTCATCAATATACATATACAATCAACCAAACATATTAAACAAGATAAAATCAACACATAAGCATAAAGATCAAACATCAAAGAGAGTAACCCTATCAAGGGTTTCTCATAACCAATACAAAATCAAGTCTCTTACTACCAAGAGAGGTTGAAGAGGGTCATCTCCCTCTTACCCAAGAGAAAACAAGAAAAGGAATCTCCTTTGTAGCTCCTTGATGAATTTGGTTACACCCCTTCAAAACCCTAGAAATTTCAACTTCAACCAATCAACACCAATGCTTGAAAAAGAGAAAATAAATGGTCATAAAGATGACTATCAAAATGAAAATGAAGAGGGGAAGATGAGAAATCAAGAGTATTACCTAAAAGCCTCAAACTTGAAGGTTGAAGAAGATGATGAAGATGGAGGCTTTTTCAAGTAGATGCAAGGTAGAAATGTGTTTAGAATGCGATGGAGATTAAGGAAATGTGGTTAATTGGAGTAAACAAAAGAGAATGGAGGGTGATGGTGGTGTGGTCGTGAATGGAGAGGTAGAGAGAGGGAGGAGAAAACTTGAGAGAAGAAAAGGGTAGAGAGAGAAGTTGATAGTAAAAGTGATGCACACTTTTAGGGTTTTGAAATTAGAAAGGTAAAGTGTTAAGTGAAAAGTTTACTTTTGGCTCCAAGAAGGCTCTCTTGGCCGTGGAGTTGGGAGGGAAGAGAGAGGGTGTGTAGCTTCCTTGAGAAGCTTAGTAGGAAGCTTCCTTGAAGCTTCCCTAAGAAGCTTCGCACGCTTCTCGATAAAGTAAAAAGTAAAGTTGTCTCCTAAAGTGAACACTCTAGAAAAGATGATTAACACTCTACTAGAGCTATTACCCAGTGAACAAAAGTTATAGTTAATAGAAACAATATTTATTGTTCATCGGATAATTTTACGGTACAATGATTTTATTTATCAGATAAAATCTTGAAAAATATCAACCTTGTAAATTGTGTCCGACCTCAGGTTTAGTAAGATCTCCCGTCGATGTTTTCACAGTTCAAAGTTTACCAGCCTCAGGGAAAATATTTTATTTTCCCAGCTCTGCTCGATGTGCACGCAAAATGAAGAATATATTAAAATATTTAATATTTCTGAAAAAATTCACAAAAATTCTCAAAAATCACAAATATTAGAAAATGATTATTTATCATGAAACAAACGATTTCTGGAGTGTTATATTGACTCTGCGCAGTGTGCACGTCAAATGATAAATATATTAAAATATTCAACGTTTTCGAAAAATTTAGAAAAATTCTCAAAAATCCCAAATATTGAAAAATGATCATTTATGATGAAACAAATAATTTTCGGGGTGTTACATTTTCTAAGTCTCACTCTTTTCTTAGGTCTAAAGGATTGCTTTAGGTTATCAAATTGGTTTCCCTTCATCACATTGTTAACTACTTAATCACTTGATTAATTACATTTCAGTGTTGCCTAAAGTTACATGATTTAGTCCTAAAACGGCCTAGAGGCCGTGGGCCTCACAAGGGTAGGAACCCTAAATTTTCTTTGACTCCATTACATTTTATTCACTTGATTAATTATGTCTCCATCTTGGTTACAAAATTTCAACCATGATTACTCCATTTGAGGGTCATGGTCGTGAGCCTCCAAGAGGAAAGCAAAGGACTTTTATTTCCATTTCATATTTCCAATCCATCCAAAACAATTCAAGATCATCAATATACATATACAATCAACCAAATAGATTAAACAAGGTAAAATCAACACTTAGTCACAAAAATCATACATCAAAGAGAGTAACCCTAATAAGGGTTCCTCACAAACAACACAAAATCAAGTCTCTCACTACCAAGAGAGGTTGAAGTGGACCATCTCCCTCTTACCTAAGGGCAAAACAAGAAAAGAACTCTCTTGAAACTCCTTGATGAATTTCAGCCAAGCTCACCAAAAACCCTAAGAATCACAACTCAACAAATCAACACCAAGGCTTGAAAAATGGATCAACGGTCATGGTGATGGCCATGAAAACGAAAATGAAGAAGAAAAGATGAGATGTCAAGAATCTTACCCTAGAGCTTCAAACTTGAAGCTTGAAGAAGATGATGAAGATGGTAGCTTTTCAAGTAAATTCAAACTAGAAAAGTGTTTAGAATGTGATGGAGATTAAGAAAATATGGTTGCTTTGAATTTTTGCAATGGCGGAGGGCATGGAAAGGGGTTGGCCATGTGGTGTAGTGGTAGAGAGAAGGAAGAGAAAATTTGAAAGAATAAGAAAGAAGAAAATGTAGAGAGAAAAGTTGATAGTAAAGAAATGATAACTTTTTAAATTTGAAATTAGAAATGTAATTGATAAAAATGAAAACAAATGTTTGGCTCCCAAATGGCCTTCATGGCCGTGTGGTGAGAGGGAGTGTGTAGCTTCCTTAAGAAGCTTAGTAGGAAGCTTCCTTGAAACTTCCTTGAGAAGTTTCGTATGCTTCTCGATAAAGTGAAAAGTAAATTTGTCTCCTAAAATGAACACTCTAGAAAAGATGATTAACACTCTACTAGAGCTATTATCCAGTGAACAAAAGTTACAGTTAATAGAAACAGTGTTTATTGTTCATCGGATAATTTTACGGTACAACGATTTTATTTATCAGATAAAATCTCAAAAAATGTAAACCTCGTAAACTGTACCCGACCTCAGGTTTAATAAGATCCTCCGTTGACGATTCCACAATTCAAAGTTTACCAGACTCGAGGAAAATATTTTATTTTCCCGGCTTCGCTCGACACGCACACAAAACGAGGAATATATTAAAATATTTGATATTTCTGAAAAAATCCACAAAAATTCTCAAAAATCACAAATATTAGAAAATAACTATTTATCATGAAACAAATAATTTCTGGGGTGTTACACTGACTCTTCTCAGTGTGCACACAAAATGAGAAATATATTAAAATATTTGACATTTCCAAAAAAAATCAAAAAAATTCTCAAAAATCACAAATATTAGAAAATGATTATTTATGATGAAACAAATAATTTTTAGGGTGTTACACAGTGGACAAAAATTACAGTTAGCAGAAATAATATTTTATTATTCCACAAATAATAAAATATACTGTAATTTTATTTATTAGCTAAAATCTCAAAAAATGAAAACTTCTTAACTATGCCCAGTCTCAGGTTTAGTAAGATCCCCCGTCAACGTTTTTACAGTCGAAAGTTTTTCGGCCTTGAGGAAAATATTCTATTTTCCCGGCCCTGCTCAGTGCGCATACTAATCGAGAAATACATTAAAAATAATCAAACGATTCAAATAATTCTAGAAAAATTTTTAAAAATCACAAATATTATAAAATAAATTTATATCAGAAAATAAGAAATTTTTGGGGTGTTACAAAACCCCCATGCAACCAAACAATACACGGATAAACACTAGCAACAAACATTAACATTGTAAGGCAAAAGGGCAATAAGTCCAATCAAGCATCACATGAAAAATAAAGAGTCATAATAAGAGGAATAGTGTCCTCATAGTTCAACAAAAAAACAACATAGGAAAAATAATGAAAGAAAGACAATAATAAAAGCAAAAGAGACTTCTTGAGGTATGGATCAAGTGGGTGGGAGAAAGAGATGCAAGCTTATCAAGAATCCTTATTTCAAAGCTCCAAAAGATCTGTTCCAACTACTATGTCACCCCGCGATGCTGCCACACCTGCACCAACACACCAAAAACATTGTTAAGCCACTGTAACACAAGAAAACCTACTCTAAACAAAAATTAGTCACACTTAAAACAAACACAAATTGTTACCAAATGGCTTCCAGTACTAAAGAGGGGGGTGAATTGAGTATTAAAAACTTTTCGCAAACGTCTTTTAGTGAAAATACAAATATTAAAACTATTAAATGAAAGCACAGAAATAATGAGATGTAGAAGAAAAGCTTAAGAAATAGCAAAGGATAAATATGCAATAAAATGAAGCTACGTAAAATAAAGAGATTAAGAAGAGAGAAGCAGGCACAGTATTTATCCTGGTTCGACCACTAACCCACTTGTGGTCTACGTCTAGTCCTCGAAACAATAGCCGAGATTTTTCAATATGTATACAAGTTTCAATAGGTGCTTGCAACTGTTACACAAAAGAGCACTTTTCACACACAGGGAAACTCTACCCTTGTGCTAAAGCCTCAGCCTGCAGGGATACCTCACCCTTATACAAACCTTGAGGGATACCTCACCCTCGATACAGAATAGAAAAAAGTAGATGAAAAGAAACTCTCACTCAGAGCAAATTATACAAATTGAAGTACTAATGGAGCTCTCACAGAATATCTCAAAGTTTTAATTGAAAAAAGAGCGTAGAAAATAAATTCACGAGTTAGTGCAAGTAGAAAATAATTCAAAGTGTTAGACAATTTTAGATGTGACCCAAGGCTTCTATTTATAGAGAAAATTTCAAACAAAAGGCTGTTGGGTGTAATTAAATCTCATAAAAGCAAATTAAAAGCCTGTTTGTTTCCATATCAGTACGTAAACAACTGTGTTTATTCGAATAGCTAAAGCTGTTATTCGAATAACATTATTTAATAAAAACTTCGTGAAAAGCAATATGATATGGGTTATTCGAATAACATTAAGTTTATTCAAATAACTCTTTAAAAACAGAGTTCTGAAAAACTAGTATTATTCGAATAACTACTGAGTTATTTGAATAACTCATTTTAGAAAAATAGCTCTGGAGGCCTTTTTGTTCGAATAATCAATGTATTATTCGAATAGCCATTTTAGAAAACAGAAGCTTTTAGCAAGATTTAAAAAGGCATTATTCGAATAACTTAAGTTGTTATTCGAATAGCAGTTTAGGAAACAGGAAATGCTGAAAGGTTTTATTCGAATAGCAAGAACATTATTCGAATAAAGCTATTAAAAATAGTTTTTAAGATAATTCATTTCAAAAGGCCAATTTTATTTTTCTTTCAAAACAATGAGATATTAAAGTGAGCTCTGTACAAAAAGACTCTAAGTCTTAAAGCTATTCTTATAAGATCTTGGACTTAGTCTTTCCATCATCTTTATTTTTGTCTTCACGTTTGTTATCATCAAAACAAGTCTTCAAAGGCATATGTCCAATCACATTCTCCCCCTTTTTGATGATAACAAACTATCAATGAGAAAAGAATTAGTGTATATAATTGGAATTCATAAAGAGGTATTAAAAGCTTACTCCCCCTTTTTAATTATAAGAGGTAACGTTTATCAGAGATGTGTGCAGCTCCCCCTTTCATGTGGAATCCAAACTCTTTTTAATTTTACCTGTCTTTTCTCAGTTAAATTCAAATTTTTCTCCCCCTTTTGTCATAAGCAAAAAGGAGAGGTAAGTTCTATAGACAGATATTCAAATATAAGTGCATAAAATGAACCAAATAATGGAAAAGTATACTCATATCAATGCAAGATGAATATGCCACAAAAAGAAAACTTTATTTATTCATTAACCAAAAAGGATGCATTTACAAAAGCTATAGATAAATAAAACAAAGGTAAAACAAAGATCCTAAGAACTAAAGTTCCTAGAAGTAGGCATCTGGTGGCGGAGGTGAAGAAGCAGGTGCAAAGGCAGGTGATGCAGCTCGTAAGGCAGCAACCTCACATTCAACACCTTCTATTCTATCAAAAAGAATAGAAAAGGTGTGTTCCATATAAGCACGGTTATCATGCAGAGTAACCATGATTTGCTCCAAAGTGACGGGAGCAGGAGCAGGAGCAGGAGCAGGAGCATTAGCAGGGGTAGTAGGTGCAGCAGGGGTGTCAGCAGGGTCAACCTCGTCATCAACCTCATCTGGGTACACCTAACCTTCATCAGTCTCGATCATCTTCATTTTACGCAAGGTGTGGGAGCCGAAGACATTGTGATGAGTCAAGGCAATGGCTCGCTCAGTCTCCAAGACCTGAGGATACTTGCTGAGCAAGGTAGTGATGAGAATACCATAAGGTAAGTCAAATTTTTCCTTGCCCTTGGCCCTCATCATGTGTTTCATGATAAACATAGGCTAGTTGATGTGATGACCATTCTTCAGAATCCAAAGCATGAATATGTCATCTTCACTAAGGTAGGCATAATTTTCACCGCGGGGAGCCAGAATGTGAGCAAAGGCATAATGTAGAAGCCTATCTTGGCTCTTCAGCATGCCACCCTTGAGGCCCTGGTCAGGCAAGGCTAGGCCAAGTTTCAGCAGGTCCTCAATCACCCGAAACCTGTTGAATTCCTCAAGAAAGGGGTTGTCATCATCTTCAATGAGAGTGCCGACAAACTGTAACCCAAACAGAGACTGCCAGTCCTGTGGAGTGATTACAATGTTTTGATCGCAGATTTCAGAGAGGAGGTTCTGGCCATCAAATGCCAGATTATAGAAAAACATCTTTACAAGAGCTGGGTAGAGAGTAGCCCAGTAAGAACAGAGCTGTAGAACCCCTTGGTTTTGCAACAGGGTCAGAAAGTCGAAGCCTCTGTGTTGCTAAAAGAAGGAGAGGTCAAGGTATTTAGGCTGGACAAGGTTACGCTCCCAGAAGTGCGTAATGAAGCGGCCACGGTGCTCTTCATTAGAGGAGAGCCTTCTCAAGTCAAGCGGATTATTGCAATGTGCAGTCTTTGTGCGAGGACGCTTAGAAGAAGAAGAGGTCATGGTATTTGGAGGGTTGGTGGAGAGAGAGAGAAAAAAAAAAGTAAATGATAGAGGAAAGTAGAGAAAAGATGGAGGTGTGGGCAGAGAAGGAGAAAAGCAGGGAGTAAGACGGGTTGGCGCGCAGGGGCCTTTTAAAGAGAGGCCTATGTTTATTCGAATAACCAAGAGGTTTATTCAAATAAACCCTTGTAGAAAACTCAAAGGTCGGGAAGTCTGCTAGGTTTTATTCGAATAGAGGGGGATCCTATTCGAATAAAATATCAAGGAAGGCCAAGCGTTATTGCCTTTTAACAAGTTTTATTCGAATAACCTAGGGGTTATTCGAATAGACAGAGAGTAGCCAAGCAAGACTGATTAACCAAGTCTCTGGTTATTCGAATAGGCTTGATTTTATTCGAATAGACAGAGAACAACAGTAAATGACTGATAAAACATATCTCTGGTTATTCGAATGATCTGAAATTTATTCGAATAGACAGAGAGCACAGCAAACACAGAACTGATATAGAAGTCGGTTTATTCGAATAAACCTAGATTTATTCGAATAAAACTATTAAAAGGCATAGTAAAGCATATGTTCAGAATATGATTTAAAAGAGAATTAAGTTACCCAAATATAAAGTACCTGCAAAACAAGATTTGGGATATCTTTGAAGCTTAAGTCAGTAAAAGATTCAAGGGAGATAAAAGTAATATTTAAGCAATAAATTCAAATAATTATATATTGGATTTATCAATTATGCCCAATTCTCCTCTAATATAAAAGAATGCTTCTTTTGCTAAGGGTTTAGTGAAAATATCTGCAAGTTGCTTAGTTGTTTCAACAAACTCAAGAATGCAATCCCATTTTTGTACATGATCTCTGATAAAGTGATGTCTTATCTCTATATGCTTTGTTCTAGAATGCATAATGGGATTCTTAGAGAGATTTATTGCACTAGTGTTATCACATCTTATCAGGATGTGATCAAGCTGAAGACCGTAATCTTGAAGTTGTTGCTTCATCCATAGGATTTGAGTACAACAACTCCCGGCTGCAACATATTCAACCTCAGTGGTAGACAGAGCCACACTATTTTGTTTCTTGCTATGCCAAGAAACTAAAGAACTACTAAGCAAGTGGCATGTCCCACTAGTACTTTTTCTATCCAATTTGCATCCAGCAAAATCAGAGTCGGAATAGCTTATTAGGCTACATGAGGCACCTTTAGGGTACCATAAGCCCATTTGTGAAGTGCCTACTAGGTATTTCATTATTCGTTTAATAGCACTTAAATGAGATTCCTTAGGGTTTGCCTGATATCTGGCACACATGCATATAATAAACATAATATCTGGCCTACTAGCAGTAAGATAAAGGAGAGATCCAATCATACATTTGTATTTCATTATTTCTACTAATTTACCTCATTCATCTTTGTCCAAATAGCAAGAAGTGCCTATTGGAGTGGCCTTGCATTTAGCGTTTTCCATTTTGAACCTTTTGAGCAATTCCTTGCAGTATTTGGTTTGACTTATGAATGTTCCTTCGTTCGTTTATTTGATTTGAAGTCCGAGGAAGAAATTCAGCTCTCCCATCATCCACATTTCAAATTCATTCTGCATTGTCTTAACAAATTCTTTGCAAAGGGATTCATTAGTAGCACCAAAAATAATATCATCCACATATACTTGCACAAGAAGAATATCATGCTTTTTATTTTTAATGAAAAGGGTAGTATCAACTTTTCCTCTTAAAAAACATTTTCTAAAAGAAACTTACTCAACCTTTCATACCAAGCTCTAGGAGCTTGCTTTAAGCCATATAAAGCTTTTTTAAGTTTAAAAATATGGTTGGGTAGTTCATGATTTTCAAAACCTGGAGGTTGTTCAACGTATACCTCCTCTTGAATAAGGTCATTAAGAAAAGCCCTTTTAACATCCATTTGATATAATTTGAAATTCATGATGCAAGCATATGCAAGTAACATTCTAATAGCTTCTAATCCAGCTATTGGTGCATAGGTTTCTTCATAATTTATTCCTTCTTCTTGATTATAACCTTTAGCAACAAACCTAGCTTTGTTTCTAGTTATTAAACCATTTTCATCAAGTTTGTTTCTAAAAACCCATTTTGTGCCACTTATAGGATGATCATTAGGTCTAGCAACTAATTCCCAAACTTGATTTCTTTCAAACAGATTTAATTCCTCATGCATAGCTAAGATCCAATGTTCATCATCAAAGGCTTCAATTATATCTTTAGGTTTAATTTGAGAAACAAAGGCTAAGTGATTACATGCATTTCTAAGGAAATTTCAAGTACTTACACCTTTAGACACATCACCTATTATTTGATCAAGAGAATGATATTTTGAAGTCCGCCATTCTTTGGGAAGTTCCAAGACTTGAGGATCTTCTTGTTTTTGTTTATCTTCTTGCTCCTTGACTTCTTTTTCTTTGCTGCCCAAATGAGTTTCTGCCAAGATTTTTGTGACATCATCAATAATAAGATCCTTTCTCGATTCATTTGGGTTAGTTTCATCAAATGTAACATGAATAGATTCTTCGATAGTCATAATTCTTTTATTATATATACGAAAAGCCTTACTATGGTTGGAGTAACTAAGAAATATACCTTCATCAGACTTAGCATCAAACTTGCCTAAGTTATCTTTTCCATTATTTAAAACAAAACATTTGCAACCAAAAATATAAAAATGTGAAACATTTGGCTTTCTTCCCTTGTATAACTCATAAGGAGTTTTCTTTAAAATAGGCCTTATAAGGGCCCTGTTCATTACGTAACAAGTTGTACTTACAGTATCTGCCCAAAAATATTTAGGAAGAGCAGCCTCATTAATCATAGTTCTCGCCATTTCTTCTAAAGAACGATTTTTTTTTCTACAACTTCATTTTGTTGTGGAGTTCTAGGGACAGAGAAATTATGATTAATGTCATGTTCATCACAATAATTTTTAAAAATGTTGTTTTCAAATTTGCCACCATGATCACTTCTTATTGAGGAAATTGAAAAACCTTTTTTGTTTTGAATAACTTTGGCAAGTCTTTTAAAAGTTAGAAATGCATCATTTTTATTTATAAGAAATAAAGTCCATATGAACCTAGAAAAATCATCCACAATCACTAAAGCATATTAATTCCCACCAAAACTCATAGTTCTAGATGGTTCAAAAAGATCCATGTGCAAAAGTTGTAAATGTCTAGTAGTTGAAACTATATTTTTTGCTTTAAAAGAGATCTTTATTTGTTTACCCTTTTGACATGCATCACATAATTTATCTTTTACAAAATTAAGCTTGGGTAGTCCAATTATTAACTCTTTAAAGACTAACTTCTTTAAATGATCCATGTGAATGTATGCAATTCTCTTATGTCATAACCATGAATCATTATTCTTACTTAAAAGGTATTTCGCATCATTTGAAGATATATCATCAAGACTAATCATATAAATATTGTTTACTCTATGACCAATAAACTTAACATGCTTATTATTTTTATCTTCAATTATGCAACAATTTGAATCAAAAATTACTCTATTTCCTTTATCACATAATTGGCTAATACTAAGCAAGTTATGTTTCAAGCCTTCAACAAGCAATACATTTTCAATAGAGGAGCTAGGATTCTTACCAACTTTGCCGATTCCAAGAATTTTTCCTTTGTTGTTATCCCCATATGTAACGTGTCCATGATTTTTGGGAATGAGCAAGGTGAATTCTGAGTCGTCCCTGGTCATGTGCTTGGAGCAGCCACTATGAAGATACTAATTTGAACTCCTGGCTTTCAAGCACACTTACAATACATGTTTAGTTTTTAACTTTTTGTACCCAAACTTTCTTGGGTCCTTGTGTGTTAGTTTTGGGTATAGTACCCTTGGGAACCCAAACCATTTTTATTCCAATTTTTGTGTTAATGTTTTTCCTTGCATTACATGTTGATGCACTATGTCCTTTCTTTCCACAGTAAAAACATTTAATAAAAGGACTATTTGAAACACTAGAATGCACAAAGAAATTTTTATATAGTTTTTGTTGATTTTTTTAGTTATAACCTATCCTGGCTTTTTGAAAAACTACTCTCTGTTTTTCTAATAAAATATTTAAATTATCCATTCCAAATGTGAATTTTGAAAGAGTATTTTTTAAGTCTTCAATCTCTTTTTCAAGCATATAACATGAAAAACAGGATGAAGATGTAGAAGCATGTGAAGAATGATTTGTGCATGCATCAATAATTCCCACGGTTTCATTTTCAATTTTCAATTCTTCTACTTCTTTGTTTAAAATCAAAATTTGATTTTCTAAAGAAGAGATTGTTTTCTTAGAAGAAGAAATTAATTTTGTGAGTTTTAAAAACTCGTCATGCAATTCTTCAAAGGCATCTTGTAACTCATCGTAAGAAGGCAATAAAGTAGTATTAGAACTTACCTCATTTTTGCTTTCTTCTTCTTCTCCTTTTGCCATGAGACATAGTTAGGCTTCCTCACTATCTGAGCTATCAGTTGAATCCATATCGTTTTCATCCCATGCTATGTAGGCTTTTCTTCCTTTTTTTTCCTTAAAGGGCTTTTTTTCAAATTTCTCTTTCTTTTTTTGATAAACTGGGCACTCCATTTTCACGTGACTCGGTTTAACGCATTCATAGCAAGTTAGAGTTGATGAAGCTCCTTTATCTTTGTAATGATTCTTCTTCAGAGGAAAGGGAGGTCGTCTTTGCGTTCCCTTCTTCCTGAGAAATTTTCCAAATTTTTTAACTAAAAGACTAAGATTTTCTTCATTTACCTCAATATTTTCTGAGCCTTCTTCATCTTCTTCATCATCATTGTCGATTGTTGAGGAGGTGGCTTTGAGTGCTATTCCTTTTTTCTTTTTATCATTTTCTTTGCTTTGACTTAATCTGCTTAGTTCCAGTTCGTGCTCATAAAGTTTTCCAAAGAAGGTAGCTAGAGTCATTTTCGACAAGTCCCTCAATTCTGATATGGCTGTTACCTTAGGTTTCCAAATCCTGCTAAGACATCTCAATACTTTGTTAATTAAATCTTCGTTAGAGAAACTTTTTCCTAAAGATGCAAGATGATTAACTATATGGGTGAACCTCTTTTGCATTTCTTGAATGCTTTCTCCTTAGTTCATTCTGAATAATTCATATTCATGAGTTAGAGAATTGATTCTCGACCTCTTTACTTCACTAGTACCCTCATGGGTAACTTGCAAAGTGTCTCACATTTCTTTAGCAGTTTTGCAATTTAAAATTCTAAAAAACTCATCATATCCCAAAGCAGTAGTAATAATATTTTTTGCTTTTAAATTATGTTGAACTTTTCTTTTGTCCTCATTAGACCATTTATTTCTTGGTGTTTCGGTCCTTACACCATCGACCTCATGCGTAGGTATAAATGCGCCGTTTTCGACAGAATCCCACACATCTAGATCAATAGCTTCGATGAAGATTTTCATTCTTTCCTTCCAATATGCATAACCATCCCCATTGAAAAAGGGTGGTCGATTTATGAAAGATCCTTCTGAAAAACCATTTGAAGAAGCCATGTTCTCTTGAAGCTGCTAAGTTCTTTATACAAGAGTCTAGCACTGATACCACTTGTTACCAAGTGGCTTCCAATACTCAAGAGGAGATGAATTGAGTATTAAAAAACTTTTTGCAAACCTCTTTTAGTGAAAACACAAATATTAAAACTATTAAATAAAGCACAGAAATAACAAGATGTAGAAGAAAAGCTTAAGAAAAAGCAAAGGATAAATATGTAATAAAATGAAGCTACGTAAAATAAAGAGATTAAGAAGAGAGAAGCAAGCACAATATTTATCCATGTTCGACCAGTAACCCACTTGTGGTCTACGTCCGGTCCTCGAAACAATAGTCGAGATTTTTCACTATGTATACAAGCTTCAATAGATGCTTGCAACCGTTACACAAAAGAGCACTTTTCACACACAGGAAAACTCTACCCTTGTGCTAAAGCCTCAGCCTGCAGGCATACCTCACCCTTATACAAACCTTGAGGGATACCTCACCCTCGATACAGAATAGCAGAAAGTAAATGAAGAGAAACTCTCACTCAAAGCAAATTATACAAATTGAAGTGCTTCTCTCACAGAATATCTCAAAGTTTTGATCGAAAAAAGAGCGTAGAAAATAAATTCATGAGTTAGTGCAAGTAGAAAATAATTCAGAGTGTTAGGCAATTTTAGATGTGACCCAAGGCTTCTTTTTATAGAGAAAATTTCAAACAAAAGGCCGTTGGGTGTAATTAAATCTCATAAAAGCAAATTAAAAGCCTGTTTGTTTCCATATTAGTACGTAAACAATCGTGTTTATTCGAATAGCTAAAGCTGTTATTCGAATAACATTGTTTGATAAAAACTTCGTGAAAAGCAATCTGATATGGGTTATTCAAATAACATTAACTTTATTCAAATAACTCTTTAAAAATAGAGTTCTGAAAAATCAGTATTATTCGAATAACTACTGAGTTATTCGAATAACTCATTTTAGAAAAATAGTTCTGGAGGCCCTTTTATTTGAATAGTCAATGTATTATTCGAATAACCATTTTAGAAAACAGAAGCTTTCAGCAAGATTTAAAAAGGCATTATTCGAATAACTTAAGTTGTTATTCGAATAGCAGTTTAGGAAACAGAAAATGCTGAAAGGTTTTATTTGAATAGCAGGAATATTATTCGAATAAAGCTATTAAAAACAGTTTTTAAGATAATTCATTTCAAAAGGCCAATTTTATTTTTCTTTCAAAATAGTGAGATATTAAAGTGAGCTCCGTACAAAAAAACTCTAAGTCCTAAAGCTATTCTTATAAGATCTTGGACTTAGTCTTTCCATCATCTTCATTTTTGTCTTCACATTTGTTATCATCAAAATAAGTCTTCAAAGGCATATGTCCAATCACACAAATAATCAAAATGGAAACTCAACACAAACACCCCAAAACATAAAGAAAGAGAGAAAGAGAAAGTTAAGAACTTGGGTTGCCTCCCAAGGAACGCCTTATTAATAGTCTTGGCTGGACTTTGTCTAGTGATTGGTTCATGGTGGCTTGAGATGTGATGAAATTAGTGTCCCATTTCCTCTTGCACTGTAGTAATTCATACCATGACCAATGAGCAGCAATAAGACTCCAAAAAAATATTTTTATCTTTCTTTTATATATCTTTCAAATTTTTTTGTCGACACTATATACAATACCCTTACAAAGTGTTTGAACTCAAGGAAGCACTTAAGTTGACTCTCTACAACACTAACTAACTACAAATAATCCTCTTTTCTCAATAAAAAGTATAAAAAATGAATATTATATATACAAGAAGAAGCTTTATCAAATATTTAACATACATAAGCAAAAGGCTAATGTCTATACAAGAACAATTAAGTACTACAAACTTACTAAGAGACAAAAAGAGAAGGAAAAGTAATTTCAACACGTTTGTACACCTCTACATATTACTACCATGTAGCTTATTATCTAATCTTATTAACCCATGAAAAATTAAAGTCCTAGGCATATGCTCTTATATTGCAAGCGCCTTAATTTTAGGGTTAGCAATAGACACATTAGGGTCAAGAAAGGGAATATTCTCCTCTAAAAAATGTTTATCCCATAACTCTTGAACCTCATCTAATTTATAATTGGTTCCTATTGTCACTTCAATATCATCATCAAAATCATGATCATCATGCACATAAGGTCCAAAGGGAGTGATGGGATGAATATGATAGTGTCCCCTATTAGAGCCAAATACTTCATTAAATTCATTGTGTCCATTAAGATGAGGACTAAGTTGGCTAAGGAACTAGTTTATGTCCAACTTCACCACTAGGGAAGCTGACTAACTTACTGAATTGTCAAGCTTTGCTAAATGAGTAGTGGCTTCCTCCACCCTTTGAATGTATTCCTCCGTCTTTTGCATGGTATATTTAAACGTTGCAACAAGCCTCTCCCATTGGGAATCTTAGCTTGAATCCCGAGGAAAGAAAAAATGGTTGATCATAGCCATGGATAGGAGGGTAGAATAGATTTTTATAATCTAGATATTGAGGATTGATGTCACCTTGTGACCAAGTAGGAATAGGAGATTCAACACAAGCATGTAGGATGCTTAGGACTTGAACATATGTCATAATGATACCACTTAAGATGATATGGACATAAACATGAAGGATGAATAGAATTTCTGCATACTACACATTTATAGTCTTCAATTGAAGTGTAAGGTGTACAAAACAAGACAAAACAACAAAAACAACCGCAAAAAAAGAAGAAAAAGAAACATCCAGTGGACAAATACCTACAAAATATGAAAAGAAAAGATTAAGTCAAGAAAGAGAAATTAATTCAAAAGTAGCACGCAATTGCGCTAGTCCCTAACAATGACACCAAAAACTTGTTAAAGCTTGGGCAACTACAAGTGCATAGGCTGCATAAGTAATAAACGATGAGTAATAGAGTATCGTCTCCATATGGACTGGAATAATTATGCGCTAACAATTAATTAATTACTAAATTCAGGCTTAAGCCCCCACAATTCAAGGAACAATTTAGAAAATTAAAAAGCAAAGAATTGAACGAAATAAAAACAAATAACAATAACTAACTTGAAGAGAAACCAACAATGATTAAGATTATGGGTTCTTTTTCCTTTATTACTTCAATTAACATATGCAATTCCCAATTCCATTACCAATGAAGCGGGCTTATGTTAGCCGAGATACTTAATTAATTACAAGCCTAATTATAGGTCATATAACCATGTTTCCCTTTATAAAGACATTATGTTTCCATGTGAAATCAAAAATCTCCACCCATTGAAGCCAAATCTCAAACACTTTCTATGCATAGCTAAGAGATATATTTCTATCCAAATAGCTAATCACTTTATCCACATAATAAGATGAATATGAACATGCATTATGCACATCAATGGCCAAACACCCAAATCCCTATGTCTAGTTCAATGGGGTTTTCCAAATCAACATAATTGATGGCCAAGCAATTGAATGTATTAAGCATGAATATGAATAAACATAAAACCCAATATCAATGATAAAATTAAGAGAACCACATAGGAGTCAATTTACATAACAAGAACCAAAGAACCCCTAGCAAGGGGTTAGCAATCCATATCAAACAAAACTCAAGAAACTAGAAAATAAAGGAAACAAAAGCAACACCCAATTCCAAATGAGATAAACTATAGTAAAGAGCTTAGGGGTCCCATTTCACCCTTTACTTCACTTTGATACCCTTCTTAGTTAAATGTCTATGTCTAGGTCAATTAACTATGTGTCATTGCCTAACCCACTATATGTCCATGTGAATTAACACAATTTCACTCATTAAGACCAAATATCAAGCACATGCTATGTTAAGCCAATTGGTATATGCCCATCCCATTGGCTAATTAACACACCCAACTCATGCAAGTATAATTGAACAAGCATCATTCGTACCATGTCTATGTTTTGAAATCCATATGTCTAGTTCATTTAAAAACACCCAAATCTTGCAATTGGTGATCAAGCAACTACAAGCATTAAGCATAGATATGAATGAAAAATCATAGCATTAACATAGAATATGCAATAATTTACATATTATCCAAGATTCATAAGGGGATCCAAAGGATCCCCTAAATACAAATCTAGAAATCCATAGAAAATAAAGAAACAATATCAAAATAGAAAACCATTGGAAAACAAGAAAAATCAAGGAAGGGAAGAGAAGGAAGAACTAAGATGGTGGGTCCATGGTCTTGATCTCCTCCTTGATTTTGATCTCCAAGCCTTTAATGGAACCTCTCTCTCTAAAATTCTAACCCACGCTCTCTTTCACTAAAATTGGATGGAAAACCAAAATCTCCTTCAAAATGACACAAAAGAGGGTTAAAAACATAAAATAAAAAAAACAAATTTAGGTAAGTTAACCCATGCCTACGTGTGCCTGAGCCACACGTAGGCATGGAACCCATATGTAACACCCCAAAATTTCCTATCTTGTAAACAGTAATTTTGACAGTTAACAGAATTTTACTGTTTAGTAATTTTTGGATGCTGGAAAATTATTTTGATTATTCCATCAGCGTATTTGATTGTTTTGAGTGATTTACTCCGAGTCAGGAAAATAAAAATTTTCGGGCCGGGGAAAACTTTACGTAATTTAATTTTTATCGTTATGTTTTAATTATTTTATGTAATCTGATTTGATATTTGTGTGTTTTTTAATATTTATGATTTTTGTGAATAATTATGAATTTTTTTATTGTATGTGGGCCCAGGTGGCCATACGTGGGCCCAGGTGGGTCCCACAAAGTAAAAATTTTTCTACGGATAGAAAAATTTGTACTGTTTAGATGGAGACAGTGGATCTTACTAACCTGAATCTGGAAACAGTTTTTATAATTTTCTTTTACTATGTTTTGTACTGTATTTATTTATCAGGTGATAAAAATACAGTAAAAATATTATTTGTAGGGTTATAGCAGATAAAAATAATAAAAATTATACTGCGTAGTCAACAAAGAGGGCTTGACTTGATTTGTACCCTTAGATGAGAATACTTAGTTTGAAGATTAACCATTGATTTAATCAACGGTTAAGAAACAAACTTAATAAAGATGCTTTAGATGATCACCATTGATTTAATCAATGGTGTGAGAGAAAACTTAGTTAGGAAGCTTTGGATGTTCACCATTGATCTAATCAATGGTTGTAAAGACAAGCTTAATAAGGAAGGCTTTGGATATCCACTGTCGATTTAATCTACGATGGAGATTGGTCTCACAAAATGGCTAAGACCATTTGTGACCATTGGATGTAAAGTGTGTAGAAAAGATTTTGACCCTCCATTTTTTAAGATGCATCTAATGGTTAGGATTTAGTCAACAAAAGTGGCTAGGTTAATTAGTTAAGTAATTAAATAATTTAACTTATCCTAGTAGCTTAATTAACTAAGTGAACTAATTTAATTACTAAATAATTAGAAGCTAGATAAATATTTAAATTATCTAGAAACATGATATCATTATGACCTATACCATGACATAATAATGTGATTAATTAATTACAAAGTAATTAGAAATCCTAACTAAACTAGTTTAATAGAAACTAGATGAATTAATTATTTAATTAAAATGTAAATAAGTAATTAAAATGAACCAACAGAAACAAGTGTGGAGGAAGTCAAAGTCAAGTCATGAACCAATTAGGAGTAATCAAAGAAAGTGGCCACCAATAGGAAGC
This sequence comes from Ormosia semicastrata, assembly GCA_029884595.1. Lineage (NCBI taxonomy): Eukaryota > Viridiplantae > Streptophyta > Magnoliopsida > Fabales > Fabaceae > Ormosia > Ormosia semicastrata. The sequence goes on from JAQQTO010000063.1 coordinate 50,181,896, forward strand.
AAGGTAAGCTTGCAAGTAAAAAAAATGACCACCAAACAAATCTTTGGGAGTGCACGGCCAAGTAGTTTTCTAGGACAATCTAAGGAGATTAAATTCTTTTTCTTTTCCTCTTTGTGATTCACGGCTATACCCCACCAACAGCCATCACTTTTGTTTATTCTTATCTCACCTTTTCTTTCCTTGGAATTCCACGGCTAGGAGACCAAGGAGAATTGCTCTAGGACATTCTAATTTTTATGACACACTAAATTCAATCAAGAAACTAGTCAAACTTGGTGGCTTTTCTCCTATGCATTCTATGGTCATCCATGCTTGTGAGATATAAATATTATACTTAACTTATTTCTATTATCTTTCTATCAATCAACAAAGAAACAAAATAAAAACATCTCATCCTTTTTCCTAGAGTAACTCCACGGCCAAGACTCTTGAAAAGCTAAAGAAGATTTGTTCATTTGTTTCAAAAGTCTTCATCTTTTTCCTAAAGCATCAACAAGCAAAAACTCTCAAAATTTTCTTCTCACTTTCTTTCCCAACCTCACGGCCAAGATCCACAAATTCACCTTTCACTCTTCTATAATTCCAAACAACCTAATACCTTACATCCTTGTATCATTCCAAGATACCTTGTAGTAGAAACCTAAGCTTAATTCCTCCATCTTCATCCTTGTTCTTCAAGCTCAAGATCTAGAATTCTAAGATGAAGTTTGTAAAATTTTCACTATTGGTTTCATTATATTCTCCTAAACCATATTTTGATCCATGGTTTTCTCATTCAAGTCTTGGATATTGATTATGTATGTTTACTTTGATTTTTAAGAAAGCTTTTAGTGGTGGAAGACTTGTACAAGAAGCAAAACTAGGAGCTTTGAAGGTTTCTCCAAGAGGTAAGAGGGAGATCCATCTCACCAACCAAGCATGGTGGTGAGAGATGGTTTTATATTTGATGGATGGTGAATCCATGTGAGGATTCATATCCATGGTCATGTAATTATTTGTGGGTGTTTATGTGCTTTGATTATTTACCTATGTTTGGTATGATTTGCATGATTTATTGCTTTGATTATGGCATGTTTGTGATATATATTTAAATATGTATATGTATGCCATGATTTGATGGTGGAAAGGAAATTGATTTTTGGCTCTAAAGGCCAAGGGGGAGGCTACGATTTTGAGCTTTAAAAAAAAATTAGAGTTCATATTGAAATTTTTCAAGAATAAGGGAATTAATTTTTGGTCCCTAGAACTTAGTGAATTTCGGTCAAGACACCTCTAAATAGGTGTTCATAAATTAATAATTTCATGAAGGATGAAAATGGATAATTTGAAGAGTATGGAAAATAAACAAAGAGTTTATTTTTCAAGAGAACAAGAATATGGTCTTTGAAGAATTTTTATTGATTTATTTTGTGTAAAAAGATCTTAAGTGTTTTTCTAAATATAAGTTTTGAATGAAACAGGCAAACATTGATTTTAAAGATTTGCAAAGAAAGTGAACAAGGATTTGTAAAGAAAGTGAAAAAGGATTTGTAAAGAAAGTGAAAAAGGATTTGAACAAATGGGTTTGGTTTTTATAACCATCGGTATTTCGGTTTTTGAAAATAAAATTTTAATGGTTTTGTTTGTGTAAAACCATATCAATTTAGAAGGAAAAATGTTTTGATAATTTTCAATAGTCATGTCCACGTTTTCGAAGGCTTGTAATGCATTGATTTTGATGAAACAAAGTGATTTTCCAAGTAGAAATATAATTAATTTAATACAAGGAATTTGGAAAGGGGATCAGAGTATTTTAGCACTTGAGAAATGAATTTTTATGTAAATGGAAAAGAAAGGTTGCAAGTGAGCCTCAATTTGTTTTAAAAAGAATTTATTTTTGTTAAAATTGATTTAAGAAAAAAAAATGAAGAATACAATAGTGATTTAGTATTTTCTAACGTATAACTCATCCGTTGGATTTTGGAAAGCGTTAGTAATTTTTAAAGTTAAAAACATTGATTTAATTCAATGGAAAAGTGATTTTGTGAATTATATTTTGGAAAAGGACTTCTTGAGTAAAGAAATGTGGAAAAAGATTTTCTTGAGTAAATAAAATGTGTTAAATAAAGTATAAAGTCATATTATTTTGAGAAAAGTGAAAATGGAATTTTTGAAGAATGAGAAATATTTTCTGTAATGGAATTGTGGTGAAAAAAATTATTTACGTATCTTAAAAACGTAATTTTTAAAGTACATGGTTTGAAATACAGTAAATTATTTCTAAGTGTTTAGAAATATAGTAAAATATTTTTACGCAATTTGAAATATGATAAAATATTACTATGCGATTGGAGATGCATTGAAACATTTTAAATGATTTGAATTACGTTTAAATATTTTACGTAATTTGAACTATTGTTGAAAAATCACTATGTGATTTAAAAGTGATAGAATATTTTTACGTGATTGTGAAAATAACGGAAAATCGTTATGTGATTTGGAAAGTGTTTTATAACTATGAAAATGTGATAATATGATTTTCCTGTTGAAAATACAAATATAAATCTTTTGTAGAACCAGTATATGGATGTTGTGTGAGAAAATGACATGTTTTGCCTGTGATTGGTATTTGGTGCATTATACATGCATTGGAAAAATATGTCTGTGATTAGATTTGGTGCATTATACGTGCATTAAAAAAATATGCGTTGAAGCATATGATTACATTGAACAAATGAAATTGAAAAGATTTGGCCCTTTGGGGTTAGACTTGCACTGATATATTCGTGTATTGTATAAAATATAGCTAATAGCTATTATGGCCCTTGTGGCTGAAGAGGGAATGAGAATTGATAGTGAGGTCTATGATGGATCTTGGGGGCGTCGAGCGGCGGTCGACCAGTGGGACGGTTGGCGAGTACCCTGTGCCACTTGGTGATGCAGTCTGTTGCAACGCATTGACGATACCCGACAAGAACATGATTCTTTTCAACGACTGGGAGATTGTCTTTGGGCTAAGGCTGACAATTAACCAGAGCATTCTTCTCAAAATTGTGAAAACCTCCATGGAGTTGTTTTTGATAAACTAAGTCTTTGTGCATATGCATAAATCTGAGCATTTATATCTGCGTGATATATTAATTGAGGAATATTGGTTATGACAATTGTTTTGAATACTTGGAAGATGATGATGATGATAATGCTGAGGGCATTATCATAATTATTGTTTATGATAATTGAATTGATAAATGATTGGATGATGATAGTTGATTAATGTTGATGGCATGATCATAATTATGGCATGATCTATCTGTATGATATTGCTGTTTGTGTTATCTCTGTGCTACCATGTTGATATTGGTGTAGGTGATCTCACCTCTTTGTTATATTGTTTTGCCTTGTCTGTATTGTTAAAATTATACAGTAGAAGGAATGAGTTGTCTTAGACATTACGGGTGGTAGATACTCAGAGATTGATGGAAACATTGAAAAGTGGCTATCTCAAGTTCGAAGATGTGCCGGGTAGACAAGGAGTAAAGTTCTGATGCATGGAGTTGATACAAGAGAAGGAACGAGTATGTTAAGATTTAATGTTAGTGTTGTACCGTGCTATTAAGTAGGACCCGTCATGGGGTTTGCTACTGTTAAAAAAAATAAATCTGTTAATTTTATATTTCTCTTTAAATTGTGATATTAATTGGTGCCAATATTACATAATGAATAGTTGAAATATGATTTTCAATATTACCTAATATTTTCAGTAAATTTACATTTCAGTAAAGAAGAAATTTTGAAACCCATCTTTTATAACTCAAACTTTGTGTGAACTTTTTTTCAGATATGAGTCGGGAGTCAGAAATGTAATACCCTAAGGAGGGTGTTACACCATAGGTATATCAATTGAGAGCATGACGCCTACATGTGGCCTTTGATTCTATTTTCCTTGATTTCTTCCATTTTACTGAACTTTTATGTCATTTTTTGTAATATACTCTACAAGATGTCACATTTATGTTATCAAAACGATCATAAACGTGGGTAAGGTTTTATCTTGCAACATACGAATATTAGAATTTCTTTTTCAAAGGCATAAGCTTTAATAAAATATAACAGCATATTATATAATTACAGAACATTACACACCAAAAGATTATATACATCAGTGGCATGGATCATAGTCCACCCAAAATTTACAAATTTGTACAAAAAGACATAAGCAACTGTTTCACAAAACATCGACTAGCCTAAGTCTAAAGACCTAGGGAGCAGGATCTTCCTATGGACCCTTTATTGGATCCTTTTCAGATTCCTCCATTGGTTCCTCCTCTTCGGACTCTTCCCTAGCTAAACCTCTCAGCTGTGGCAGAAGCTCGCGAAAAGGAGTCCTAATGGATGACACTACAGGGTCTGGGTCCTCCCTAGGGGTGTAATGCAAGTCACCCAACAGCTCCCTAATAGGCATGAAGAACTCTAGATGCACAAAAACACTAAGAGAGAAAAAGGGAACCCCATCACAGGTCCTACTAATAGACAAAGTCAATTCCCCTACGTATCTAATCTGTTCAAGGCCCCAATCGAAGTGCCATGCCTTTGAACCTCCGTGGAAAAGAACTCGAACAAAACCAATAGAATCTCTACGAGCAACCATCCAAAAACAAAACAACAAAAATTACAAGTTTCGCTTCTGTCTTCCTTAGTCTTTATCAACAGGAACGCATAGAATAGAAACAAACATAATAACAACACAAAGAGGTGAGACTCTCTACACCATTACTAACATGGCAGCAAGAAATAGCAACATCAATAAAATCATAGCATACAGATATAGCAATTTACAGTCATAATGTTTGTCAACAGATATCTCAATAATATATCAATGGGCAAATCCATAGTATAATAGTAATTAGTTTCACAGTATAAGTATATCACAATAAAATGCGCAATGATTATGTGGATGCACAATGGACTAACACCTACTCCATGGAGTTAAAACCAGCATCGGAGAGAATGATCAGGGAGAGTCAATATCTGTATATTGTTAGCCTCAAATCATGTGCTTCTCAATATACTCAATATGCGCAACATGGCTATACAAGACACTCTCAACCGGATTGGGAATAGGATAGTGCTTGGTTGAGATCAACAGTGCATTGCACAGTCACCACGTCCCATTGGAGCTACCTACTGGCCACATGTGGGATACCCGCGCCTTGACGCCTCCAAGTTCAACAAGTGAACCACTCCACAAGTGAACTACACTACACAATTCGCACCCGCACAAAGGTGTAATTCATCTCCTAGGCATCCAGCCTTAACAACAAGTCATTCCGACTTTCACAATGTATGCCCACATGACAAAGATGAACAATATTTATTAACAGTATCCATCTCACCAAGAGGGGCCACCACAGAACTTAGATCAACCATTAACCATCCAGGGTCCAGTACGTTGGCCAAACAGCACAATGCCATCATATTCAATCACAAGGCATCTCAAATGCACAAGTTCAGAAAGTCATCCTCTTTAATTTACATGAAGCATTCTTCACAAGCCTTTCTTTTTAAAACTTTCAAGAATTAATATGAATGTGCACTTTAAACTTGAAACTCTTCTAATTAAATTCCTCTAGGTAATACTTCTTCACATTTTTCATAAAAACCTAAAAAGAAAACTACATTGTATTAAACTCACCAATTCATTTCCTTTTTCCCTTAAGCCCTAAAAATACTCTAAATTATTATGAATTCTCTTCCTAACCTATTTTTCCCTCTCAAGGCCAAAATCTCTCTCTAACTAAGGGATTAAATTTTATTTTACCACTCCCTTATTATTACCAATCCTCAGTCTACTTCCTTTCTCATCTAAACACCTAAGTTTCAATTCAACATAACATTTTATCTTGAATACCTTATTTGGGCCTCTTAGCCGTGAGCTCTCTAGGATACTTTTAACACCCTTCGATTTAATAACCACGACATAATCGTCATTATACCACGGTCACTAAATTTTGGCGTGCTACAGCTCAAATAACAAGTTTTCTAAATTTAATCATTTTGCATATGAGGGAAATATGAGCCACGAATGAATAGTTACACATTCTATCATTTGAAAATATGATTTAACAATATATACTCAATTTACAGCACATATAAGACTGGTTAATTTTCTTAAAACATACATATACTTAAAATAGCCCTTATACAGGTAATGGAAAAGAAAATATAAACTACCCACAACAACGCCACGACTAAGGAGTTGGGCACTCCATCGGATCCATCTCAGAATCCTTCCCCAGTTCATCTGAAAACACAAGGACAGGGCAGGGGTGGTCTCTCGGGCAGGTACCCTAGTAGCTGATGTCATAGAATCCTCGTCCTCTCTAGGTGTGTGAAGCGGATTGCTCCATAGCTCCCGAATAGATAAAGTAAACTCCAGAAGCACTGATATGGTGTGAATCAAAACAACATCTTCATCGTGGTCCTCGTCACGGTCAATATCAGAATCCCCAACATGCCGTATACGCTTGCCAGCCCAATCAACTTGCCAAGCCTTGGCACCCCCGGTGAACTCAATCATGACGAAACCAATAGAACCCCTTCTTGTTGTCCTCACTGAACGTAGGAGATCAAACTAAGTAAAATCTAGGAGATTCAACCTCGTCCCCTTTACCATCTTTAACCCAAAAGAAAAATCACATAGAACAAGAATAGTGCAAGCAAGAGGTGAGATATCCTACATCATTACCAACATGGTAGCAAAGGAATATAACACGAATGACGAAGTCATTCCATACATACAGGTATTACAAATATGTTCAAGGTATCAATTGCACACACACACACACACACACACACACACACATATATATATATATCATTAGAAAGGCATATCCCACAATAATATAACTATTAACAGCACCATAACAACATATATCCACTATAGATATACATAAGTAATAATTAAGCCACTACAATATGTATGTAGACCATGCCATGACAATACGTGAACTGACCATACATATGCACAATGCGTATGCTGACCACCCTCATGTACAATGTACTTATTTCCTACTCCATGGAGCTAGACAAAAATGTTCGGAGAGAATGATCAGGAGATATGTCTGTATCGCGGCTACCGAGGCTTTCAAGTGCTAAAATTCTCAATTTATCAATGTGCACATCATGGCATTGTACAAGACATTCTACATAGATCTCGATATAGGACAATGTCTCGGTACGGATTGTCAGTGCATTTGCATCGGTCTGCCCCACGGACAAAACAGCTACTAACTGTCTATTGCGAGGTACCTACACCCCGACGCCCCCAAGGTCAATAAGAGACCTACACTTGTCTATTCGCACCTGCACTAAGGTGTGATTCAACTCCTAGGTAACATGGCCTTAACAATAGTTCAACCACCGTTATACCGTTCCCAATGCTATTAAAGCAATCATCCATACAATTGTTCAATACCATTTTCATCAGTGATATTATATAACCGTTCATACGACTACATGGTACCACTGTTATCTGGGTTTCCTTTAATAACCATCCATTTCTAACTAAATCGTCTACCTGATGTTTCTTGGTCCGGTATTTTAGTTCCATAATCACAATGTCAATGCATGCTTCAATCATGCTCATCATGTCAGACTGTATCAATCATGCCTCAATGTATATGGATTCAATGCATACATATATATGTATATACATAAATAAATTCACAATGATAGTATAACTTATCCAAATTCACATACTATATAGAGCCCAAACATTCATACAAAAGCTTTAATCCCAATCACGAACCCACATCAAGTCAATATTAAATCCTCAAAGGTAAACACAAACTATTCAAAAGTGTAACCAAAGTTATGCCTCAATTCCATTATGTTTTTGCGTTAAACTCTCTTAGAATATTTACTTTAAGTTCCTCACAACCCTCCTCACACTCATGCTCTTTCTTTATCCAACCTCACACTAAGTTGTATAATAAGGTTGTGTTCATTATCCTTTTCATATTATGAATTCCTACTTAAGTGCCTATTCATTTAGTTAGCTAAGTTCTAGCTTGCTATAAAGCCTCACAATGAGTGTTCAATGAGACTGTGAGCCTCCAAGGGACTAGAAAAACCAAACAATTCTTCATTACCCTTGATTTCACGGCCATGTCAAGTTTCACGGCCTGGAGTACACGGCTATGTCAAATTTCATGGCCTAGGTCATGTACTCCTCTGGAAGAACCAGAAAACGTGCAAAAATGGAGATGCCTGATTACACGGCCGTGTAATATTACACGACCTAAGCCATGTAACACTCTGTCTTACTTTTTTTAGCTGTGTTTCCAGTGGGGAACACGGCCTGGGCCGTGTAAATCCACACAGCCCGTGAATTTATACCAGATACCATGAAAATGAGCTTCTCCAAGCTTCCAAATCAAATGGGTACTAATCCATATACATATTTGAGCATTTAGACACATACAAATCCATCAAGATATTCAATAATAAGCATAGAAAATCATACCATACAATCAAATCATAACATTATTAAAAATCACAACAAAGTGAGAAACCCACAATGGACTCCTCACCATCAACACCAAAGACATTTCCTCACCACCAAGATTGGGTGAAGAGGATTATCTCCATCTTACCTCAAGAGAAGACAAGAAAAGGAACCTTCTTGGTGCTCTTCTTAAGATTTTCATCCAAGACCTCCAAGAAAACCCTAAGATGGTGAAACCCAAGAAATCCAAAATCAAAGCTTGAAAAGGGAGTTCACAATGGTGGCCAAGGACCACGAAAATGAGGTGGAGAAATGGAAAAGCTATGATCTTTTACCTTAAAGCTTCAAGTTTTGATCTTCAATGGTGGAAGAAGATGAAGATGGATTTAGGAGATGACCTCCAAGGAGAAAAGCCTCAAGATGATGGGAGGAAGTAAGAAATGGAAGTAGTTTAACAACCTAGTGAAAATGGCTTCCCCTTGGTGTGGCTGCCGTAGAGTGGAGAGGAAGAAGAGGAGAGAACACGTGAGGGAGAAGAGAGAAAGGTGAAATGGGTTTTGTGATGAAAAGTAGAGTGATGGTTTTTAGTGAAAAGTTGACAATATTGTCATCTTTTCTTCTCTCCAACCGTGGAGTTCAAAGGGGAGGAGAGAGAGTATGAAGCTTCTTTGAGAAGCTTGGTAGGAAGCTTCCTTGAGAAGCTTCGCACGTTTCTCAATAAAGTGAAAGGTGATGATGTCATTTAGATGCTATCATAAAAGTGATCAAATAGAAATAATCTTCTAGAGCTATTATTCAGTGGACAAATGTTACAGTTAGCAAAAATAATATTTTATTGTCCCACGGATAATAAAATATACTGAGATTTTATTTATCAGATAAAATCTCAAAAAATAAAACCTCGTAAATTGTGTCCAGCCTCGGGTTTAGTAAGATCCCCCATCAACATTTTTACAATTCAAAATTTTCTAGTCACAGGGAAAACATTTCATTTTCCCAACCTCGCTCAGTGTGCACGTAAATTGAGAAAAATATTAAAATAATCAAATAATTCAAAACATTCCAGAAAAATTCTCAAAAATCATAAATATTATAAAATGATTATTTATCATCAAATAAATAATTTTTTAGATGTTACAATTCTCCCCTTCTAAAAAGAATTTTGTCCTCAAAATTCGTTATACCTTAGAATAAATGCAGCTATTGTTCTTCTATTTCGTCCTCTAGTCATCAGGCTGCATCTCTAGTTGCATCAATCTAGATTACCGGTACTAAGGACACTTCTTTCCATTGAGTACCCTCTTTTAACGGGCAAGAAGTGTTCTGACTACACATTCAACTCATCCAGTTTGGATAAATATTTCAGATTCTTGTGACCGCTGTAGACATTGACAGTTGCTCCTTGTAGAAAATGCCTCCATATTTTCAATGCACTACAATTGCTAATTCCAAGTTTGTGTAGAGTAGTCCTTCTCATGTGCTCTCGGTTGTCTTGAAGCATACGTTACCAACTTCCTATTCTTCACAAGCACACATCCCAAACGTTAATGTAAAACATCACAAACTTATTTGGGATCACGATGTACTCAGTTGTCTCCTTGACTTTTGAAAACTTTCTTCACATGCCTTAGTCCATAGAAAACCTTGATTCTTTCTCTTAGGCTGAGTGGGAGGTCCTGCCATCATGGAAAACCCTTTGGATGAATCATCACTAATAATCGATTAATCATACGGAGTTACGAACCCATGTTATGGTCTTCAGCCTTTTTCATTGAAGAACTTCAATTTTCGATGAATCCATAGCAACTCCTTCCTTTGAGATCACGTGACCCAAAAGTTAAATTGCCTTTAACCTAAATCACACTTGAACAACTTTACGAGTAACTTCTTCTTCTTCCAAATTTGAAGAATCACGATGAGAGGTTCGATACGTTCCTCTAAACTTCAAGAGTAGATTAGAATATCGTTAACAAAGACAACAACAAGTCTATTTCAATAGAGAAGAAGATCTCATTCACATAATCGATGAATGCTACCGAAACGTTCGTTACACGGAACGATATTACAAAATACCCGTAGTGCCCATAACGCATCAGAAAAGTTATTTTGGAAAAATCTCCTACCTTTGAGTAAACTTGATGATAGTCTAGAACACAAGCTGATCTTAGAGAAAACTGCGGCTTCCTTCAGTTGATTCATTAAGCCATCTATCCTTGATCTTAACAGAAAATGTCACATAGGGTATGTTCTTTTTTAATTGTACTACATTCAGCACGAATCTATCTAATGGAGAATTTGACATCGTTCAACAAAATTTTGGGATGAGCTTCATGGATTTAGATCCAGAAATCTCTGTCTCAAGAAGCATAAAGTTTGATTGGAATAATTTAACAGGATATGGTTGAAAAATAACTAATCCATTTTCAATATTATATCTAATTTGTGAAAGAAGTAAACAAATTAGGTCAATAGAAAAAATTTCATCTTTAATAGGTCATAGGATAATTTAAACAACTTGGCTACCATCAACAAGTTCTTAGTAGCAGAAGTAGAGATAACTTAGTCAAAAGATGATGAAGATACAAATTACCTTATTGGATTAATACAGTCATACGCCATAAAGAAATGGGTTACCCCCGAAATTATACAGTAAAATCACAGGGTCATCTATCGCAGTACAAGCTCCTTCGTTTAGGCCTTCAGTCTGAGAGACTTTCGCTTCACTTGAGGAATTAACTCTCCCTCCTTCGTGAGATTTTGAAGTAAATATATCTCCGACGAAAGGCTTCATCCTATGCACGATACAATTTCTAGCCATATGTCCTGGCTTTTCGCACTTGAAACAAATTATTCCTTTGATCTTACAATGCCTTGTTAAGTGGCCTTTTCCGCACTTGAAGCAGATTACCCGCTTGATCTTACACTCCTTCGTTGAACGGTTCTTTCCACCCTTCTTACATTTTGGTAAAGATACCATGGTCGGATTGGATTGATTTCTACTTACACTTCCTTCATGCATTTGCTGTCGTTGTTGCTCCTTCGGTCGTCGTGTATACAGTTTTTGCTTAAACTGATTAACCTTTCTATTATTCCTCCTTTAGAACTTAGGCAATCTAGAGTTTCCCCAAAATTGACTTTCTTCCAACAAATTCTAAACCTCGACTTCCAATTCTTGCTGCTGTGCGACCCTCTCATCCTGGCGTATTGTTATATCTATCACTCTTTGCATTTCCTCTACTGTCGCAGTCGTATCATCATCATTACTCCCCGTATTCACATGCTTATGTCTACCCCAAGCCATTTCCTTCCTCCAAGGACAAACAAATCAAAACAAAAGGAAAATCAAAAGCAATCAATTCAACCATTATTGTCTCCTTTCGAAAACCAAACACAAAGAGTCACACAACACAGTAAGACAAACCTAACCACCAAACCCAAAATACTCTAACTTGACTCTTTCATTCTGCCTCCTATGGCGCGATCTCCTATAACTCTTTAACTTCCAAGCAGCTCCTCGAACTATACTTACGCTAGATATTCTTTCCCCAAGAAAATTGATTCTCCAAAACCTCTTGGACGCTTCGGTCCACAAACCTTGCAAGTCTCATTTAATTACCCTTTTTTAACCCATTGGCTCAAACAATTCTAGAGGTAACATAGCAAGGGTGTAAATGCAAACAAATCCTAAACAAATTCAGTCATACTAGCTAAGCTTCTTTCTAAAAGAACTTCTATTACCTTAATACGCCTAGGTGAAGTCATAGTTTCTCATAAACACAGAACATTACACATTGAGTGGACCAATACTCAATACCATGTAATTGTGCAACAGTAGCTACCGACATTTAACCTATGGCAAGCCATGCCTTCCTTTCCTAAACATCTTGTGAAAATAAGTTTGTCCCAAATGGTTTTATATGTTAAGTTTTGATGATGATAAATACAAGACAAATAGAATACTTTGCTTATGTGCTTTGTTGCATCCTATATAGAGCATATTCATTAATAATTGATAAATATCTTATTTGGATGTGTCTATGAAAGTCTTATATGCATGTTAAACTAACTAGAATTATACATTTATGATTCATGCATATGAAGATATTGAATTATGTTTTTAGACTAATTATGCTTGTTTAAGAGAGCAATACTTTACAGGATAGTCCAAATACTAAGGGTGAGCTTGCAACAAGAAAGCAATAGATATCTATTAAGCTCAACACAAGGAGAATGCGACTAAGCATATGTCTTTGAAGATTTGTCTTGATGATAACACACATGATGGGAAGACTAAGTCCAAGATCTTTTAAGGATAGCTTTAGGACTTAGAGTCTCTTTGTTCGAGGATCTCTTTGGATATCTCCTAGTGCATGAAGATAAAACAAAAATGTTTTTCTTAAACTTATACCAAAACTATTTTGATCTTGAAAATAACTTAAAAATGTTTTGGTGTTTTTGATAAACTTTCTGGGATGTTTTTCAAGCTTTTATAACTGTTTTACAAACTGAGTTATTCGAATAACTCATTAGTTATTCGAATAAAGCTTTATATTTTGGATGCTATGTGACTGTGTTTTAAAGTGTTATTCGAATAACACTCCTGTTATTCGAATAAGTATTTTCTAAATAACTTGTTTTCACATCAGCTATTCGAATAACTCATCAGTTATTCGAATAGACCCTTTTCCCAGAAGTCTGTTTTAACAAATGTTATTCGAATAAAACTATCTTTATTCGAATAACCAATTTTCTAAAGAAAGCTTTTATGGCAGCGTTATTCGAATAACACGAAGGTTATTCGAATAACCAGTTTCAGAAATGTTTTTAAAAGAACATGTTATTCGAATAGCCAAAGGCTTATTCGAATAAACACGGTAAGCACAGATACGAATATAGAAACTAACGGACATTTTTTTCATATTAATCGCGGAATTAATTGCTACAACGGCTAATTTTCTATCTGGCTCTATAAATAGAGACTGTGGGTCTCATCTGCAATAAGCCCAGCTATTTGTTTAATTTGCGCTTACTCTGAAAAATGTGATTTATATTTTACGCTTATTTTTTGTGCTCTTTTTGCTAAAACTTTGAGATATCCTGTGAGAGCCTCTTAGCACTTCAAATTGTATAATTTGCTCTGAGTGAGAGTTTTTATCCATCTATAATTTCTATTCTTCTGTATTGAAGGTGAGGCATCCTTCAAGGTTTGTAAAGGGGGTGAGGTATCCCTCTAAGGTTTGTATAAGGGTGAGGTATCCCTACAGGCTGGGACTTTAGCACAAGGGTAGAGTTTCCCTGTGTGTGAAAAGTGCTCTTTTATGTAACGGTTGCAAGCACCTATTGAAGCTTGTACATATAGTGGAAAATCTCGAACTGTGCTTCGGGGACTGGACGTAGACCACAAGTGGTTGGTGGTCAAACCAGGATAAATATCGTACCTGCTCTTCTTCTCTTTATCTCTTTATTTTATACAATCTTTATTTCACATAATTTTATATTATTACACATTTATTTATTTGTTGTTCTTAAAGCTTTTATTCTTCATCTTGCAATTCTTTCTCTTTTATTTAATAGCTTAAATATTTGTATTTATTTTAAGAGCTTTTGTGAAAAGTTTTTAATACCCAATTCACCCCCCCTCTTGGGTAATGGTTGCCATGACTAACAAGTGGTATCAGAGCTTCGTGCTCTGGTGAAAGCTTAACCGCTTAGAGTTAAAGATCCTTGTTTATTAGCAACCTTGAAAGTTTTTCAAAATGGAAGGTTTTGAAATTGATAAACCACCATTCTTTGATGGTGTGAATTTTGTTTATTGGAAAATTAGAATAGAGTTTTATATACAATCTATTGATTTGGATTTGTGGGATGTTGTGCTAAATGGATTTATTTATAAATCAAAACAAACTTGGAATAGTTTTGATAAAAAATGTTTTTCTTTGAATATTAGAGCTACGCAAATTTTGAGAAGTAGTTTGAATGATTATGCTTATGCTGAAATTAAAAATTATTCTAGTGCCAAAGAAATTTTAGACACTCTTGATGATATTTATCTTGCTAACAATGATTTTGTGCATAAAGTTATATATAGAAAGCAAGAAGAGCAAAAGCCATTGAAGAAAGCTTATCATGAAAAATATCCTCAAATAGATGCTCAAACTATTGAAGGGAACCAAATGCCTCTTGGTGACGATGGTGCCCAATTTGAAGAAAAGGCAAAGCAAAATAAAATTGATGAGGAAGAAGGTGATTCCCTTCAAGAGCCAAGTGTGCTACAAATTGCGACTACTTCCTATATGGCTAAAAAGAACTTTGAGGTAAATAATTTTAAACTATATTATAGTCCTTCGTATGATAAGTTGCAAAGTGCATATAATGAATTGTATGATGGTTTATTGAATTTAGAAAAGAAAAACTTATCTTGTTTGGAAAACATTTCCTTTATTGAAAATGAAATTGAAACTTTGAAAAATGAGTATGCCTTTCTTGATGAGGAAATATCTTTAAAATGTAAAACTTCAACTTCTTGTGAAAACTGCATCGATTTAGAAAATCAAGTTGATGACTTATATTCTGAATTTGCCAAAGCTAATGATTGTAATTGCTTAAATTCTATACTTGTTAATGAGAATAAAAATAGTGTTATTCCATATGAAAATTCAAGCAAGGCTTATGGCAAAATTAATTTAGAATATAATAACAATAAAATGCTTAAGTTTTTCAAAAATGATATTCAAATGATCAAGTCATCATTAAATTCAATTGTATGTAATTTTTGTGGTCATCTAGGACATATTTATCATTTATGCAATTATAGAAGAAATCCTTATATGAGAAATTGTATAGTATGGGTTCCTAAAAATCCTAAAGGCCCTAATATTAACATTCAAGGACCCAAAATGAAGTGGGTACCAAAGTGTCCTCCTAGTATTTCAACTGTGCAGAAAATTTCTCAAAAGGATGGACTTATTGGTCAAAGGAAAGAAGAATCATCACAAAGAGCGCTTCCAAAGCCCAATGAAAGAAATTTTAGTCAAAGAAGGAAGATGACTTCAATCAAAGCTTCTCAAGTACACAATGTAGAACTTGCAAAGTTCAAAACACCAAAAGAGAAGCAATGAGTAAGGAAAAGAGTTTCCTTAATTACCAAGGCCAAAGTATGAATAGTTTTTACCTCTCATGAGCATTTACTTGTAAAGTCAATTAATTTGAGTATATTCATTGTAGGCCTTAAGTAATTGATTGAATCATGTGTACTTGGTAAAAATTGAATATTAAATATAACGCATGATTATATTCCTGTTACACCCTTTGGTCACTGTCTTGCATATTTATTGATCATAAGATATTCTATGACTATGTATGTTTTATATGCTTTAAAATTGTCTATATATCATGAAAGTGAGCATGCTATCAACTATGTGCTTAATGATATTTAATTATTTAATTTATTGTGCTCAATTTACATATTATGAAAAATTAATCTTTATGAGAGCATAATAGATTAATATTCGAAAACTAACACACAAGGACCCAATAAAATTTGGGTACCAAAAGTCAAAAATTGAAGTGTGTTGTAGGTGTACTTGAAGGCCAAGGAGTGACATTGACATCTTGAAAATGGCTGCTCCAAGTATAAAGACAAAAAATAATTTCAAGCTCTCTTCCTTGTCTCCGTAAAGTTTGGACTTACAATTCTGGATAAGTGAAAACTTTTATTATGCTTTTCTAACCTTATAATTTGAAAATATTTCTACATATTAATATGCTAGATAAAGTATACTTCTTGTTTGAAACGACATGTCTAATGATAATATCTTTGAACTTGAGCTTTTGATCAATTATACGTATAATTAAATATTTGAATTTATTGTTTAAACATGGTTTTTATTCTCTCTTTATTTTCATTTTTAAACGTATGCTTTACTATGCTTGTTAATAGTTTTATTCGAAAGCTTATTCGAATAACGTTCTTTCAAGCTGATCAATTTGTGTTGAATATCATCTTTATTCGAATAACATGAAGTTTATTCGAATAAACTGACTTCTATGTCAGTTTTGTGTTTGCAGTGTTTACTGTCTATTCGAATAAATCCTTTACTTATTCGAATAAACAGAGCTTTGTTTTATCAGTTTCTTACGTTTGATCTCTGTCTATTCGAATAAACCGTAGGCTATTCGAATAACCAGAGACTTGGTTTTTCAGTCTTGGGTGTTTGCTTTCTGTCTATTCGAATAACCCCATAGGTTATTCGAATAAATAGTGTTAAATGGCCAAAACGGTTGGCCTTCCCAATTCGAATAGGATCCTCTTCTTATTCGAATAAACACGGTTTGTTTTTAAACGTAATCTGTTCTGCTACGTTTCGATTAATACATGTTAAATTCTTTTGATGCTTATATATAATTGGCTTGATTGATCATGAAATATTTTTTGCCTTTGTGAACTCATTTATTAGTTTGAATGCTTTTTTGCTCATGAGTTTGGCATAATGATTAACCTCTATGGATCCAAAATTGATGGATACCAAAGAAAGTTCTTTAAATTGTATTGTAGGGTGACAACTACCTCAAGCAAGCATTTAAATGGAATAAGCTTATTCAAGTTGAGGATAGTAAAAGAATTCAACTTTTGAAAGGGGTGCAAAGAATCTCTATTCCCTCGTGAAAACTTGAAGCTTGGAAGTGAGAGTCATCTACAAAAATTCAAAGACTACACTTCTGGTGACATCAATCCTTATTTATGCTTTAAATTTGATATCATATGATATTTGGAGAAGTAGAAAGTTATGTTATACCTTCACATGCCTTACATGAAAATTATTTGCCTAAAAATGTCTAAATAAGTTTTGATGATAATTATATGCTTCTTGATAAACTTGAATCATGCCTTAAAATGCTTAAACAAATTTTTTTATTATTCAAGTGCATATGTGCTTCATGCATTCTTGTTAGAACTAATATTGCATGGTTGATAATGTGATACATGCTTTAAATTATATATCAACTTAAATTATGCTTATAAATTGGCTTACAGGATATTTGATGCTAACCTATATTTTAGAGGACTTTTAAAGTTAGCTTTGCAAGTCTCTCTATGTATTTCAAATATAGCCATCAGATTTTTTTTACATACAAGCATATGTGGATAAATGAGAAAAGCTGAATGGAATTCAAATAAAGAGGAAGATAAAGAATATTTTCTTCTAGTGCAATGGAATGTAGAATTCAAAGGAAGAAAGCTCAAAGTTAAAGGACCAATAAAGAAGGAGCATCACTCTTTATATGATTCAATAAGTATCTTTATCCCTTAGTTTTTATGGTATTCTATATGTTATGAATTGTATGATACTTGTTGATAAATTAATCTTAAATAACTAAATGTTTCCAAGGAATATATGGTTTTTTTTTTATAAAACATCTCTACCTTTCTAAAATGCTGCTCTTATAAAATTCTTTTTGAAATAGGGAGAAGTCTGAAAATTTTGGATTAAGAATAAATATCTTTGCCCTTACTTTATTTTGATAATAGGCATATTTTGAGGGGGAGTCTAGCTCTTGAGTTGTTTATATCTCTTGCCTTACATCCTTATTTGATTACATAAAGTGTTTTAATATTGTCATATGCTAAATGTTGATATACAAATATATGACAAGCACTGCATGAATTATTTTCTATATCTTGAAAGCATAATCATTTCATCTCTCTATTCTTGAATCATATGTAGAATCTATAAGGGGAGAGAAAATTATTATATTTCCTTCCTAAGCCTTTTTGTTGATGTCAAATAGGGGGAGAGAAAATTAGAAATAAAAATATGTTCTTGTACTTATTGTTTGATATGCTTACATGAATATTCATTCTTGTATATTGCTCAACATATTTTTCTTTGGTAATTTGTCATCATTAAAAAGGGGGAGATTGTGAAAATAAGTTTGTCCCAAATGATTTTATATGTTAAGTTTTGATGATGACAAATACAAGACAAATAGAATACTTTGCTTATGTGCTTTGTTGCATCCTATATAGAGCATATTCATTAATAATTGATAAATATCTTATTTGGATGTGTCTATGAAAGTCTTATATGCATGTTAAACTAACTAGCATTATACATTTATGATTCATGCATATGAAGATATTGAATTATGTTTTTAGACTAATTATGCTTGTTTAAGTGAGCAATACTTTACAGGATAGTCCAAATACTAAGGGTGAGCTTGCAACAAGAAAGCAATAGATATCTATTAAGCTCAACACAAGGAGAATGCGACTAAGCATATGTCTTTGAAGATTTGTCTTGATGATAACACACATGATGGGAAGACTAAGTCCAAGATCTTTTAAGGATAGCTTTAGGACTTAGAGTCTCTTTGTTCGAGGATCTCTTTGGATATCTCCTAGTGCATGAAGATAAAACAAAAATGTTTTTCTTAAACTTATACCAAAACTGTTTTGATCTTGAAAATAACTTTAAAATGTTTTGGTGTTTTTGATAAACTTTCTGGGATGTTTTTCAAGCTTTTATAACTATTTTACAAACTGAGTTATTCGAATAACTCATTAATTATTCGAATAAAGCTTTATATTTTGGATGCTGCGTGACTGTGTTTTAAAGTGTTATTCGAATAACACTCCTATTATTCGAATAAGTGTTTTCTAAATAACTTGTTTTCACATCAGCTATTCGAATAACTCATCAGTTATTCGAATAGACCCTTTTCCCAGAAGTCTGTTTTAACAAATGTTATTCGAATAAAACTATCTTTATTCGAATAACCAGTTTTCTAAAGAAAGCTTTTATATTCGAATAACACGAAGGTTATTCGAATAACCAGTTTTAGAAACGTTTTTAAAAGAACGTGTTATTCGAATAGCCAAAGGCTTATTCGAATAAACACGGTAAGCACAGATACGAATATAGAAACTAACGGACACCTTTTTCATATTAATCACAGAATTAATTGCTACAACGGCTAATTTTCTATCTGGCTCTATAAATAGAGACCGTGGGTCTCATCTGCAATAAGCCAGCTATTTGTTTAATTTGCGCTTACTCTAAAAAATGTGATTTATATTTTACGCTTATTTTCTGTGCTCTTTTTGCTAAAACTTTGAGATATCCTGTGAGAGCCTCTTAGCACTTCAAATTGTATAATTTGCTCTGAGTGAGAGTTTCTATCCATCTATAATTTCTATTCTTCTGTATTGAGGGTGAGGCATCCTTCAAGGTTTGTAAAGGGGGTGAGGTATCCCTCTAAGGTTTGTATAAGGGTGAGGTATCCCTGCAGGCTGAGACTTTAGCACAAGGGTAGAGTTTCCCTGTGTGTGAAAAGTGCTCTTTTATGTAACGGTTGCAAGCACCTATTGAAACTTGTACATATAGTGGAAAATCTCAAACTGTGCTTCGGGGACTGGATGTAGACCACAAGTGGTTGGTGGTCGAACCAGGATAAATATCGTGCCTGCTCTTCTTCTCTTTATCTCTTTATTTTATGCAATCTTTATTTCACGTAATTTTATATTATTACACATTTATTTATTTGCTATTCTTAAAGCTTTTATTCTTCATCTTGCAATTCTTTCTCTTTTATTAAATAACTTAAATATTTGTATTTATTTTAAGAGCTTTTGTGAAAAGTTTTTAATACCCAATTCACCCCCCCTCTTGGGTAATGGTTGCCATGACTAACACATCTCAATCAAGAGACAAGGAAGTGCACAACATACAGAGAAACTTCTAACATGTCTAAGCATAGTCAATCCATACCCAGGCTCAACAGGATGAACTGCGCTCTGATACCACCTAATGTAATACCCCTCAATTTAATAACCACAGCACAATCGTCATTATACCATGGTCACTAAATTTTGGCGTGCTACAACTCAAATAACAAGTTTTCTAAATTTAATCATTTTACATATGAGAGAAATATGAGCCACGAATGAATAGTTACATATTCTGTCATTTGAAAATATGATTTAACAATATATACTCAATTTACAGCACATATAAGACTGGTTAATTTCCTTAAAACATACATATACTCAAAATAGCCCTTATACAGGTAATGCAAAAGAAAATATAAACTACCCACAACAATGCCACGACTAAGGAGTTGGGCACTCCATCGGATCCATCTCGGAATCCTTCCCCGGTTCATCTGAAAACATATGGATAGGGCAGGGGCAGTCTCTCGGGTAGGTACCCTAGTAGCTGATGCCATAGAATCCTCGTCCTCTCTAGGTGTGTGAAGCGGATCGCTCCATAGCTCCGGACTAGATAAAGTAAACTCCAGAAGCACTGATATGGTGTGAATCAGAATAACATCTTCATCATGGTCCTCGTCACGATCAAGATCGGAATCCCCAACATGCCGTATACGCTTGCCGGCCTAGTCAACTTGCCAAGCCTTGGCACCCCCGGTGAACTTAATCATGACGAAACCAATAGAGCCCATTCTTGTTGTCCTCACCAAACGCAGGAGATCAAACCAAGTAAAATCTAAGATATTCAACCTCGTCCCCTTTATCATCTTTAACTCAAAAAAAATCACATAGAACAAGAATAGTGCAAGCAAGAGGTGAGATATCCTACATCATTACCAACATGGTAGCAAAGGAATATAACACGAATGACGAAGTCATTCCATACATACAGGTATTACAAATATGTTCAAGGTATCAATTGCACATATATATATCATCAGAAAGGTATATCCCACAATAATATAATTATTAACAGCACTATAACAATAGATATCCACTATAGATATACATAAGTAATAATTAAGTCACTACAATATGTATGTAGACCATGCTATGACAATACGTGAACTGACCATGCATATGCACAATGCGTATACTGACCACTCTCATGTAGAATGTACTCATTTCCTACTTCATGGAGCTAGACAAAAACATTCAGAGAGAATGATTAGGAGATATGTCTGTATCGCGACTGCTGAGGCCTTCAAGTGCTAAAATTCTCAATTTATCAATGTGCACATCATGGCATTATACAAGACATTTTACACAGATCTCGATATAGGACAGTGCCTCGGTACGGATCATCGGTGCATTTGCATCGATCTACCCCATGGACTGAAGAGTTACCAACTGTCCATTGCGAGGTACCCGCACCCCGACGCCCCCAAGGTCAATAAGAGACCTACACTTGTCTATTCGCACTCGTATTAAGGAGTGATTCAACTCCTAGGCAACATGGCCTTAACAATAGTTCAACCACCATTATACCGTTCCCAATGGTATTAAAGCAACCGTCCATACAATTGTTCAATACCATTTTCATCAGTGATATTATATAACCGTCCATACGACTACATAGTACCATTGTTATATGAGTTTCCTTTGATAACCAGTCCTTTCTGACTAAATCATCTACCTGATGTTTTTGCTTATAAAAGCAAACCACATTTGACTAAATCGTCTACCTGATATTTCTTGGTCCAGTACTTCGATTCCATAATCACAATGTCAATGCATGCTTCAATCATGCTCATTATGTCGATCAGTATCAATCATGCCTCAATGCATATATATATATATATATATATATATATATATATATATATATATATATATACATATATAAATTCACAATGATAGTATAACTTATCCAAATTCACATACCATATAGAGCCCAAACATTCATCCAAAAACTTTAATCCCAATCACGGACCCACATCAAGTGAATATTAAATCCTCAAAGGTGAACACAAACTATTCAAAATTGTTACCAAAGTTATGCCTCAATTCCATTATGTTTTTGCATTAAACTCTCTTAGAATATTTACTTTAAGTTGCTCACAACCCTCCTCACACTCATGTTCTTTCTTTATCCAACCTCAAACTAAGTTGTATAATAAGGTTGTGTTCATTATCTTTTCCACATTATGAATTCCTACTTAAGTGCCTATTCATTTAGTTAGCTAAGTTCTAGCTTGTTATAAAGCCTCACAATGAGTGCCCAGTGAGACTGTGAGCCTCCAAGGGACTAGAAAAACCAAACATTTCTTCACTACCCTTGATTTCACGGTCATGTCAAGTTTCACGGCCTGGAGTACACGGCTATGTCAAATTTCACGATGTAGGCCGTGTACTCCTCTGGAAGAACCAGAAAACGTGCAAAAATGGAGATGCCCAATTACACGGCCGTGTAACACTCTATCTTGCGTTTTTAGCCGTGTTTCCAGTGGGGAACATGGCCTTAGCCGTGTAAATCCACACAGCTCGTGAATTTACACCAGAAACCATGAAAATGACTTTCTCCAAACTTTCAAATCAAATAGGTACCAATTCATATACATATTTGAGCATTTAGACACATACAAATCCGTCAAGATATTCAATAACAAGCATAGAAAATCATACCTCACAATCAAATCATAACATTATTAAAAATCACAACAAAGTGAGAAACCTACAATTGACTCATCACCATCAACACCAAAGACATTTTCGCACCACCAAGATTGGGTGAAGAGGATTATCTCCCTCTTACCTCAAGAGAAGACAAGAAAAGGAACCTTCTTGGTGCTCTTCTTGAGATTTTCGTCTAAGACCTCCAAGAAAATCCTAAGATGGTGAAACCCAAGAAATCCAAAATCAAAGCTTGAAAAGGGAGTTCATAATGGTGGCCAAGGACCATGAAAATGAGGTGGAGAAATGGAAAAGCTATGATCTTTTACCTTAAAGCTTCAAGCTTTGAGCTTCAATGGTGGAAGAAAATGAAGATGGATTTAGGGGATAACCTCCAAGGAGAAAAGCCTTAGGATGATGGGAGGAAGTAAGAAATGGAAGTAGTTTAACAAGCTAGTGAAAATGGCTTCCCCTTGGTGTGGTTGCTATGGAGTGGAGAGGAAGAAGAGGAGAGAACACGTGAGGGAGAAGAGAGAAATAGAGAGAGAAATGTGAAATGGGTTTTGCGATGAAAAGTGGAGTGATGGCTTTTAATGAAAAGATGACAATATTGTCATCTTTTCTTCTCTCCAACCGTGGAGTTCAAAGGGGAGGAGAGAGAGTATGAAGCTTCTTTCAGAAGTTTCCTTGAGAAGCTTCGCACATTTCTCGATAAAGTGAAAAGTAATGATGTCACTTAGATGCTATCATAAAAGTGATCAGATAGAAATAATCTGCTAGAGCTATTATTCAGTGGACAAATGTTACAGTCAGCAGAAATAATATTTTATTGTCCCACGGATAATAAAATATACTGTGATTTTATTTATCAGATAAAATCTCAAAAAATAAAAATCTCGTAAACTGTGTCCAGCCTCGGGTTTAGTAAGATTCCCCCTTAACGTTTCTACAGTTTAAAGTTTTTCAACCACAGGGAAAACATTTCATTTTCCCAGCCTCGCTTAGTATGCACGTAAATTGAGAAAAATATTAAAATAATCAAACAATTCAAAAAATTCTAGAAAAATTTCTAAAAATCATAAATATTATAAAATAATTATTTGTCATGAAATAAGTAATTTTCGGGATGTTACAATACTAAGGTCTCAAAATTTTTAACTTCCACAAGAAATTTCAAGCAACCAATATATATCAACCATCTAGAATTTCATATTCCACCTAGATCATAAACAACACCAAGTCACAAAATCATATAGAACAAAAATTTACACAAATCACCAAGAACCAAACAATCAAGTGAGCAATCCTCACAAGGATTCCTCACTTTCTACACATCAAATTCGTTCCTCACCACCATGGAAGGTTGATGAGAGTAATCTCCCTTTTACCTTAGAAGATATCTAGCCACTTGTTGAAGGACTTTTTGAAGCAAACCTCCACTTCCAAGAGACTCTTGAAAATGAAAATGACATGCCAAAGGATCAACATTTTAAGCTTGAAAAAGAATGACCATGGATCAAATCATGGTCTTAGAAAAGGAAAGAAAAGAGAAAAGAAAAAAGAATGAAAATGGAGAAAATTTACCTTAAGAGTCTTCAAGCCCTAACTTGAAGAGATACTTGAAAAATGATGAACAAGCCAAGATCTTCACTCTAAAGGGTCTTAGAAAAAGATATAGATTCAAGAAATAGGGTTTGTTAAAATTAAAGAAGATGAGATGGTGGATTTTGGGAGGTGGCTGTAAGGTGGGTGGAGAGAAAAAGAGAGAAGAAAATGAGAGAAAACTAAGTGAGCAACTTTTTGGGTGAAGAGAGAAAAATTGATAGAAAAGTGATAAGATGAAAAATGAAATGAAAACTTAACCAAGAAGCCTCCTTTTCCCCCTCATGGCCATGCAACACACATAGGGAGGAAGAGCCAAGCTTCCTCAACAAGCTTAACTAAGCTTCCTTGATAAGCTTCCTCCTTTGGTCCAAAGTCAAAGATGATGTCATGTGAGTGATGTCATCAAGAGAAGTTTTCAGAAAAGTGACTAGATAGAAATAATCTACTGAATTTTTATTACAAGTTATTATCTAATGGACAAAAGTTACAGTTCACAAAGCCGGTATCTATTGTTCAATGGATAATAGAGCGTACCCAAATTTTACTTGTTAGATAAAATCTCAAACAACAAAAACTCTGAAAACTATCTCCGGTTTCGGGTTTAGTAAGATCCCAACGGCCCAGTTCAACAGCCCAAATTTTTTTGAAAATAATTCATAAAAATTCACGAAATTCACAACAACACAGATAACATAGATAAACCAAAAATAAGAGAAAGTTAGGGCATTACAACTCTCCCATTCTAAAAAGGAATTTCATCCCCGAAATTTATCATACCTTAGAACAAATATGGATATTGTTCTTTCATTTTGTTTTCCAGCTCCCATATTGCATCTCTAGTCGCATCGTTCCAGATTACTTTTACCAATGCAATCTCCTTGCCTTTGAGTTGCTTTACTCTTCTATTCTCAATCTTGATAGGAAGTGTTTCATAGGTCAAATTCTCTTTTAGTCATACTATATCTAGTTCAATGACATGGGCTGGATCAGGGATATACTTCCGTAATTGCGACACATGGAAGACATCATGAAGATTGGAAAGAAAAAGTGGTAAGGCTATTTGGTGGGCTACTAGACCTATCCGACGAAGAATTTGATACGGTCTGATGAATTTAGGAGTGAGTTTTCTAGATTTAATGGCCCTTCCAACACCAGTCATAGGTGTAACTCTCAGGAACACATGCTCACCTTCCTTAAATTCAAGAGGTCACTGGCTCTTGTCGGCATAGCTCTTCTATTGGCTTTGAGTTGCTCTCATTCTTTCCTGAATCATCCTAACTTTCTTAGTTGTTTGTTGCACAAGCTCAGGTCCTACCGTAAAATTTTTGCCATCTTGGTACCAACACAAGGGTGTTCTACACCGTCACCTATACAACGCCTCATAAGGTGCCATTCCAATGCTTACGTGGAAACTATTATTATAAGTGAACTCTATCAAAGGCAAGAATTCATCCCAACTCCCAGTCTGTTCCAAGACACAAGCTCTTAGCAAATCTTCCAAAGACTGGATTATTCTCTCTGACTGACCGTCTGTTTGTGGGTGATACGCAAAACTTAGATGAAACTTCGTTCCCATTACTTTATGCAAACTCTGCCAAAATCTTGATGTAAACCTTGGGTCTCTATTAGAAACAATGCTTGAAGGCACACCATGAAGTCTAACGATCTCCTCGACATATACTTGAGTCAATCTCTCCATCGAATACTTTATATTGATCGGCAAGAAGTGTGCTGACTTTGTAAGTCGATCAACAATCACCCATATTGAATCATACCCCTTTTTAGTCCTTGGTAACCCGCTCATAAAATCCATTGCAATGCTATCCCATTTCCATTCTAAAATAGTCAAAGGTTGCAGTATTCCAGAAGGTCTTTAATGTTCCACTTTAGCCTTTTGGCAAACTAAACACGATGACACATACTTGGTAACATCGATCTTCATTCCTTGCCACCAATACAACTATTTTAGATACTGGTACATATTAGTAGTTCTGGGGTGCATGCTCAACTTGCTCTTATAGGCTTCATCAAGAATCATCTTCCTAAGTTCGAAATCATTCGGTACGCAAACTCTATCTCTGAATTTTAGGATTCCATCATATCCTTCCGTGAATTTAGATATAGCACCCTACTTCACCAGCTCTTTCTCCTCTTGTAAGCATGGGTCACTTCCCTGCTTCTCTTAGATTTCTTCCATCAATTCACTCCAAATAGTGATCATTCTTAAGCATATTCTCCTAGGCGCCAACTCCACAAATAACTGCATATCTCTAAACTATTCTATTAACTCAATGTGAACAGCATATTTTGACCGGGGTTTTGATTTTATTTATTTTTAAAAAAACAAAAAAAAAACAAAAAAACAAAAACAAAAGAGTAAGAGAATTTATTTTCTTAGGCCCAATTGCAGGCCTGCTACTACTAAAAAAAAAAAAAGAAGAAGAAGGAGGAGAACACTGATCTCGTTCAAAAAAAAAATTGAAAGGCGGGGGGGGGGCATTCTTTGCACGTAAAAGGAAAATGATAAAATAGTAGTGCATTAAATGCACTTGGATGAGCAGTAGGGAAGAGAGGATGGTGAGGGGATTGAAAGAAAAAGAGGCTCGATAGATGAAGGAGGGGGCTCAATGTGGAGTGGTTGACGAAAAAAAGGAAAAAGGAAGAAAACTGTCAGCTGGGATATATACAAGGGGGCTGGCACACAAAAAAAAAAAAAAAACCTCACCTTCCATCCAACTTCATCTGCTGGAACCTGAGACGACACCCTTGATTAGCCCCAAAAGCACATTCCATTTTGTTACAACAAGAACCAAAACCTCAAAAACCAGCAGCAACATCTCGGCCATTAAAACACCCTCTGCCAACACTACACCCTTCATCAACACCAACACTTTCACCTGCATTCTCAACACTCATCTTCATAAGAGAAAAATACCCTCTGCTACTTCCATAAGGACTTCCCACATATCACCATTTTCACTTCCTCTTATTTCCACGTCCATTTCACCACCTTGCTGACAATAGCCTTCACCATTCTCACATCCTCCACTCTCATTACCACCTTCACCTCACCTCATCATTAACCTCCACAAAACATCCTCCACTCTCATTACCACCTCCACCTTCAATCTCATTTCCACGTCCAACTTTCACTATTAACCTTCTGCAATCAGCCTTCCAACCGACTGTTGAACCCCATTTTCAACCTTACCACCGTGACCACGTGGAACACCTTCCAAAGCAACCATCCTTCATCATATCCCATCTTCAGCCAAGGAAAGGAGATTGATGATGTTGGGTTGATCCCTGGTGGTAGCTGGGAAAAGAAAAAAAAAACAAGAATACTGGGGAGGTTGCTGGGAACGAAAGGGATTTTTGATTCTTTTTGAGTTGAGTGTGTTATTGGTAGCACGGAAGAGGTAAGCCTTTTTTTTTCATCACTATCCTTGCACTGTTGTGAGTAAAAATGTAATGTTCAAATGCATGCTTGGATATTGGCTGGTTCGTTATGTTGTCCATCTTCTTTTCTTTTTCTTTTTAACCATGAGCACCATACGCACACTGGCACTCCTCCCCCTTCGCATCACATTTCTCAAACCACCAAAGAATTCATCTTCACCTCCAGAAAACCGTAACCACCACCTTCAATAACTTCACAAAACACCATCATTCCCCATTCGACCGTCGAAATCCAAAGAGCCACATCCTTCCCCTTTCCGACCGTCGAACCCAAGCACCGGATCCATCATACCTTTAACCGACCGTCGGACCCCACGATCCGCACCATTGTGACCCTCAACCAACTTCACAGAATTCACCTTCACCTTACTCGACCGTCGAACCACACCAGCTACTACCCCCTCACCGACAACCCATCCAAACCTTCACACCATCAACCAAACTCCGTCCCATCCGACCGTCGGACCCCAAAAACGCGTGACCTCCACCATCTTCATCAATTGCAACCGACCATCGAACTCCTGCACTGGCCTTCAACCAACTTCACAAACACTACCATATCCTCACCACCGACCGTCGGATCGCACCAAAACTCCATCACCATCTCTTTCGACCAACCGCCATCCTCACCGACAACCCATCCAAACCTTCACACCATCAACCAAACTCCATCCCATCCGACCGTCGGACCCCAAAAACCGACCTCCACCATCTTCATCAATTGCAACCGACCGTTGAATCCATCACCCCTTCCCAATCGACCGTCGAATCCATCCCATCCTTACCCCCAACCGACTGTCATACTCCAAAACAGAATCACCCCTTTCCAACCAACCGTCGAATCCTTCACCATCCTTTTCACCGACCGACGAACCTCAAATCAAATCACTACCCTCTCACCTCCAATACACCCACCATCTTCAAAGCCTCCATAATCCCCATCACCCAAGCAATTTCCATAACCTCTCCAAACACTATCAAACCCAACCAGAATCGACCGTCGGACCGTAACCCTTCAAACCAAATCCTCTCCTCACTCGACCGTCGAACCATACCATTGCGACCTTCACCGACCCGACTTCACAAACCATCACATCCTCCAATCGACCGTCGAACCCCAAAACAGAATCATCCCACCATATCCTCCAATCGACCGTCGAACCCCAAAACAGAACCACCCCATCTCCTCAAACCGACCGTCGAACCTCGCCTAGGTCGCCCCTCACCGACCGTCGAACTCAAAACACCGGATCCATCATACCCCCAACCGACCGTCGAAACCCAAGAAGCCATGTCCTTCCCCTCTACGGACGTCACCCCATCATCTTCATCAACCTTCATCCGACCGTCGAATCTTAAACAGGATCCCTCCCCAAACATCCCCGGCGTGTCTTGCCGCCATGGTTGCCAAAGTCTCCAAACCTTTATTTCTTTAAATTGCACCTTTGTTGATTATCCCTGTTGAGTTTGAATTTGATTCACGTGAAATTTCTTTGTCCATTTCATATTAAGGCAAAAATGATACACTGTTTGGTAAAAAAAAAGAGAGAAGGGTAAAAGAAAAAAAAATAAAAAAAAATCTTTTGATCCATGCAATGACCAATGATGATGATTGAGTAGTGAATACTACCTTCAATGTCATTTGGATCATAAGGGTTTATTGAGTAGCCTAGTGCTAACTTGAATCCTGTGCAAGAATGGATTCACTTTCAAATAAAATCTTTTTTTAAATAAAATCAACCAACCCACACTTATTTTATAAAGAACTACGTAACTTTGAGTTCCCCATTGCACCAGGGGATACGTAGGAGCAGAATTTCATTTCTGTCAAGCCCAAATTAAATTTTCATAATTTTGTGGTTTCGCTTTTGTAAATAGTTACAATGCTTTTTGTAAAAATGGGTAAAATAAATATTTCAAAGAATTATTAAGAATTTGCACAATTAATCCAAGGTACCGTCTTAGGACGGGTGCGTTAGGGGTGCAGTGGGATTAAGTTTCCACCCTTCCCTAAGCATAACCGACTCCCGAATCCAATCTGGTTTCAAAGACCATTTTCAAAGAGAGGTTTTCCAATTTTTTCAAATTCAAATAAAATTGGTGGCGACTCCATTTTCCTATTTCATATTTTAAAATCCTTTCGAGTTGCTATTTCCCGCCGCGATCCCGGTCGCGACAGATGGCGACTCCACTAGGGATATTTGGAGAGTCAAGCCTGTTGTTGTTACTTGTGCAAATTGTTAATAATTTTTTATTTATTTATTTTACCCTTTTTATCCTTGTTTTTGCTTTCTTTTTGTTTGTAAATGGATTTTATTTATTTTGTTCTGTGTAAATATCTGATAGCGTTATTCCTGTGTTTGTTTCGACATGATGTACCTATATATATTTTGTATTTAATTGTGAATAATTGTTGAAACCTTAGGATAGATGATTGCTGCTTGGCTATTGTATATATGTTTTTGCAGGTTGGGGGTTGTTTCCTTTTAAATTTTTGTACAGGTTTGTATGCTCCCTCACACACATCACTATCACTTACCTCACACACTTTTTGGGCTCTATACCCGAGTCTGTGCGAAGCCGAGGAATAGGAGGAGTCTCGACTTTTGTTATTGAGGGGCTTTATGCTCACTTGACATTTGTTGAGATGCCACTCAGATTGTTACTAATATCATGAACTAATCATATTGAGAGGGTTTATCCCTACTTGTGATTAATTCATGATTTGGGTCTTTGTCTTTCGAGATAAGGGCAATCTGGGAACCATGACTTTTTAGAAGTTTAGACCTGTCCCGAAAATCTTGCACTGATAGATTGAGCATAGTGACTGTCAAATCTTAGGTTCCACCTGACTAGGGCACAAAAGGGAGCGTACTTCTTTTTCTTTAGTTATCTGTTTCTCGTATCATTCATTCTTGCAAAAAAAAAGGAAGAAAAATAAAAAAAAAACTTGCATTTCACGGCATTGCATTCCAAAAAAAAATAACTTGCATTTCATGCCATACACTTGCATTTCATGACATTGCATTTCAAAAAAAATATGTCTTACATTTTCATGACATTGCATAAAAAAAAAATCATGCATCTTTATAGCGTCCCCAGCATTTCAAAAAAATATCTTGCATTTTCATGACATTTGCATTAAAAAAAAATCATCATCATGCATTTTCATGGCATCCTTGACTTAAAAAATCATGCATCTTCATAGCATCCCCCATCATTTCAAAGATAATAACTTGCATGTCATGACATTGCATTTCAAAAAAAACCTTGCATTCTCATGGTATTCATTGCATAAGAAGAAAAAAAGAGGGGATGTCTCATCTTGCATTGTCATAACCCTAAAAAAAAAAAAAAGTGTAATTTGCATGTCATGCATTATCCTTTGGGTTTACAACCCTATAAGGGTTTCTCCATGTAGAGTTGTTAGGATACATTCTTTAGAGTTACCTCGATAAGAGGTACCCTTAGAGTGCATCATTCTTTTTCTGGCATGCTTACAATTTTTTTTTAGTATTGTAGGGTGAGTTTGCTTGGTAAAGCGGAAAGATTGGTACTTATCAATAGCAAAGGATGGAAGAAATGTGTCATGGGCAAAATACAAGCAATGCAGTTGACCACAAGAGGAACATGAAGATTGCAGTTAATGGCAGTGATCTGAGGCATGTGAGAGACATTACTCAGCAGATGACTCCTGAGGCTCGATCAGAGTTTTCAAGTAGTTATGGGCAGATCCTGGATTTATTGCGCATCACAGTTGAAGAGCCTGTTTTGAGCGGCCTAGCTCAATTTTGGAACCAGTCTCTGAAATGTTTTGAGTTGCCGGACCTAGATATTGCACCGACCCTTGAAGAGTACGCTATCATGTTAAGACTCCCAATGAGCAAGCACCCAAATGTGTATCTTTATGGAGGGTATTATGTGTCAGTAGGGAAGATAGCAGAACTGATAGGGGCTCAAACAAGTCAATTGGGCATGGAAAAAAGAGGAGGAACAGAAGGCTTGAAGAAAAGTTACCTCGAAGCACATCTTCAGTATCTAGCACAACAAGGAAAGTGGGATTTCTTCAACAAAACACTGGCCTTAACCATCTTTGGGTTAGTGTTATTCCCATTTACCTCGGATATGGTAGATCAAGCAGCAATGGATGTATTCTTCAAGTTTGAGAAGCATAAAGCGAATCCAGTCCCTGCCATTCTTGCTGATACTTTCTTGACAATGGAAATCTGTCATCAAAAGGGTGGTGGAAAGATTCGATGTTGTACACACATGTTGTACGTTTGGATCATAACACACATGGATGTACACAATCGCCTGGGACTCCTACCTGACCCGTTAAGGAATTTTGGTCGCATACCAGTGAAACAACAAAAAGCTTATGAATGGAAAAATGAGTTCATGAGGATGGGGCCAGATGCTTTCAAATGGGCATGCCCGTGGTATCATGGAGAAGAGATAGTTTTCAGCTGTGGTGACTTCCCTAATGTTCCTTTGATGAGCCCTAGAGGTGGCGTATCATACGCGCCAATCCTTGTGCTTAGACAACTCCGATGGACTCAATATGTGCCCAACGAAAAGCAACTTGAAGGGTTCAGCTTCTTATACCAGCAAGACGGAGGCACTACTAAGCGCGAAAAAGAGATTAGAGATGCTTGGAAGAATGTTCATATGGCAGGAAAAAAGGAATTGGGGAAGCATGTGGTGGTCTGTACCCCTGAATACTTGCAATGGAGAGAGGTAAGAAGGGTGCAAAATAGCATCCCTCAGACAGTTTCAGAGGATAAAGGTCATCCTCAGATCATACCTCAAATGGCCACCGAGATGGAAAGATTGAAAGCACAGATAAAAGTCTTGGAACAAGAAAAGGAAGCCGCTGAATTAAAAGTAGTCATCCACCAGAGTCGATGTCAGAAGCTAGCTGATGAAGTTGAATATTTAAAAGACACATGTGCGCAGATATGGCCGAAACCCCGAGTAAAAGGGCAAGGAAAGGAAAGGAGACAGGATTTGAAAAGACCACAACTGAAGTTCGTGAATTGCGCGCAAAGATAAGCGCTCAGGAAGAGACAATGGCGTTGATCTTGCAAGAGAAAGAAAAGTTGGAGGCAAATGCTAGGGTACAAGATCGTAGAATGCAAGCCTTACAAGAAGTTCTGGCTGAAGCAAAGTGCCGCTCTGACCAAGGACGGGCATTAGCTACCAAATATCATGATGCACTCATGGAAGCAAACCTAGAGAATGAGCATTTGAGGCTGCAACTTCAAGAGTTGGGGCGAGACCAGGAGCAGTGGAGACTCGAGGCCCAAAGACTAATGAGGCAGAAAGAAGAATGGGCAGAAATGTGGCAATCAGCAGCACAAGAGCAAATGGCTGAAAAGGAAGAATGGAGGAAGAAATATGAGAGCATGTCTGACAGGGTGCAATATCATGCTGCGCAACTAGTTGATCATTTTGAAGAGGCAGACTTTCAGACTCGACTGAATCCATTGTTACGGCTACCACAAAAAGTAGCCGAGTTCATGAAATATTGTCGAGGTCTTGCTAAAGGTCTTAGGAAGAAACAAACAAAGTTGTTAATGTAATATTGTTCATGCTACCTTTTGAGGAGTCTAAGACCTTGTACTGATTGAATTTTGGAATGAATATGAATGATCAATTGCGGTGTTTTGTTCCAAACATTGATTTTATTGTTTTGCACTGGACATTATTCATTGAAGGGTGAATGCCCTCTTGAATAAATTTGTCAAGCTCGCGCTCTCAACACGAGACAATTCGTCCTTCGGCCGAAAGTATAGGAAGCCTAGTGTTCGGTGAAGGGGTAAGCGCATTGCATGTGAATATCCAAGAAGATAGCACCCATTGAGGAGAGAATACTCCCTTGGGATCGGCTGTCAACCATATTCTTGCCTAAGGGATCTTTGAACCCAAAGTGCGAGAATTTGGGATCCTGCATTGCTATTGAATGTCCGTGTCGATCTTTCCACAATCACTAAGCATCCTCACAATAGTGCTAATTTCTTCTTTCCTTTTCTTTGTTTAATGTTATTTTGTTTTACTAAATCAATTTGATTCAGGAATCATTGCGCGGCCTAGGAAGGAAGATACCAATCAAACCCGAGTTCACAATACCAGATCTCGGACCAGGATGGCCGCTAATAATCCTGAGGCAGGGAGGAATTTGAGCAGGGAAGTCGATGAAATGACAGGAAGGATAAATGAGGTGTCAGAATCCCAAGTACGGTTGGAAGCAATATTGCAAGACATGAGGGAGTCTCTTCACTTGATCAGCGGGAATAGATGCACAAATGGGGTTGAAGCATACGAAAATGTACCATCAATGACCGCCCCGACCTTCCCGGCTATTACCTCAGGCATCACTGGGGGGATCCACGAGCTGCCACCTCAAACGACACCGGTTGTCATGCCTATTGGGGAGGGGTATCGCACTTTGGAAGGTGCTCATAATGAAGTTCTGTTTATGCCGGCCCTACCGGGAACAACCTCATGTATCCATCACGGGGCAAGCAACATGACCTCACTCACTGGGATTAGCCACGTCATGACCGAGAAAGACAAGATGAGGGAAGAGTGGATGGAGAAAATGGAGGAACAGATCAAGGCAATCAAGGGCCCCGGTGCTTATGGGCCTGTGAGAATAGAAGAACTGTGTCCTACCACCGATGTCATAATCCCTAAGGACTTCAAGATTCCTGATTTTACCAAGTATGATGGAAGTGGCAACCCTCGGTTTCATTTGATTAGTTATGGAACCAAGATGGCGGTTTGGTCCAAGGATGATAAGTTCCTGATTAGCTTTTTCCACGAGAGTCTCACAGGTCCTGCTTTGGAGTGGTATCTTCAACTAAACCATTCTAAGATCTCTCGTTGGACGAATTGGTGACCTATTCATGGACCAAGTACAAGTTTAATCTAGACGCAACTCCGACTCAGGCCGGGAGCAATTAGGCTCGATGCGAAGGGAAGTGATGAACCTTTCAGACAATACGCACGAGAGGTGGAGAGCCTTGGCGGCTCAAGTTCAGCCCCCATTGACACTATCTGAGATGTGTTCATATTTCATGGGAACCTTGGGAAATCCTTTTATCGGGGCAATGGTCGGGGCAGCCTATAAGGATTTTGCAGACTTGATAATGGCTGGTGAAAGGATAGAGATTATGGCTAAAGCTGGGAAGTTGCCGGTGAGTAATACGGAGAATACTGCCTTCAAGAAAGGATTAAAAGCCGAAAAAGAAGGAACCCGAGGTGAATTATGTCCAACGCCAGCAGACTTTCAGACCCCGATATTCCCCACAAAACTCAAGCCGCCAACTACCATATAACCTTAACCCTCACCTTCCGTACCAAACACCTGCACTTCCTTATTACCCACCCCACCAAGCTATGCCTGCTGCAAACATCACCCCAACTCCGCAATTCCAAATCAATAATGTCCCCACACCACAACCATATATGCCAACTCGCCCGACCTATACTCGATACCCACCTGCACCTCCGCAAGCCTACCCAAATCACCCACAACCTCGGCCAAACTTTCAAAACCAAGGTCGCTTTCGTCCTCTAAACCTACCCCCTTTCCCAAGACTGTCCATTTCAAATGCGGATCTGTTCCAAAAGCTGTTCGATACCCACCTCATTTCGGGAAATCCTGTACGTCCCTTAGAACCGCCGTTCCCAGCGTGGTATAACCCGAATCTGACTTGTAAATACCATATGGATATCCCCGGACATTCAATTGAAGATTGTGAGGCTTTCAAGATGGCAGTAAGGAAGCTTATTGCTTATGGGAAGCTTGACATTCAAGAAGAGGCTGGACCCAGTATCGTTAACAACCCAATCCCTAACCATAGCGGAAGGAATGAGGCGAATGCCGTGGAGATGGAAGGACCTCCAATAAGGAATGCCATGAACCTGCGCACGCCGATGACTCGGATATTTGAGGGGTTGAAGAAAGCAGGTTATGTTATCACGGCACCAGCTTCATCAATAAAAGAAGAGGAGAAGTATGATGAAGAATCAAGATGTGTTTACCACTGTGGGGGAGCAGGACACGATATCGAGAATTGTTGGGACTTTAAGGATCGAGTCCAGAGGTTGCTCACATTGGGAGTAATACAAGCAAGACCAGGGGTAACTTCCTCTGAGGAGGTCCATGTGATTGAACGATTTGTACTTAAGGTACCACCCCATCTCCTCAAACCGACCGTCGAACCTCAGCTAGGTCGCCCCTCACCGACCGTCGAACTCAAAACACCAGATCCATCATACCCCCAACCGACCGTCGAAACCTAAGAAGCCATGTCCTTCCCCTCTACAGACGTCACCCCCATCATCTTCATCAACCTTCATCCGACCATCGAATCTTAAACCGGATCCCTCCCCAAACATCCCCTGGCGTGTGCTGCCATGGTTGCCAAAGTCTCCAAATCTTTATTTCTTTAAATTGCACTGTTGATTATCCTGTTGAGTTTGAATTTGATTCACGTGGGCTGCTGTCCATTTCATATTAAGGCAAAAATGATACACTGTTTGGTAAAAAAAAAGAGAGAAGGGTAAAAGAAAAAAAAAATAAATAAAAAATCTTTTAATCCATGCAATGACCGCGATGATGATTGAGTAGCGAATGCTATCTTCATTATCTTTTGGATCATAAGGGTTTATTGAGTAGCCTAGTGCTAACTTGAATCCTGTGCAAGAATGGATTCGCTTTAAAATAAAATTTTTTTTAATTAAAATCAATTAACCCACACTTATTTTATAAAGAACTACGTAACTTTGAGTTCCCCATTGCACCAGGGGATACGTAGGAGCAGAATTTCATTTCTGTCAAGCCCAAATTAAATTTTCATAATTTTGTGGTTTCGCTTTTGTAAATAGTTATAATGCTTTTGTAAAAAGGGGTAAAATAAATATTTCAAAGGATTATTAAGAATTTGCATAATTAATCCAAGGTACTGTCTTAGGACGGGTGCGTTAGAGTGCAGTGGGATTAAGTTTCCACCCTTCCCTAAGCATAACCGACTCCCGAATCCGATCTGGTTCCAAAGACCATTTCCAAATAAAAGGTTTTTCCAATTTTTCCTAAGTTGAAAATAAAATTGGTGGCGACTCCATTTTCCTATTTCCATATTTTAAAATCATTCGAGTTGCTATTTCCCGCCGCGATCTCCGGTCGCGACAGATGGCGACTCCACTTTCCTATTTCATATTTTAAAATCCTTTCGAGTTGCTATTTCCCGCCGCGATCCCGGTCGCGACACTCAAGTTCTTTGAGCATTATAACAGAAACACCAAGCATCTTTCTACTCAAAAGCATCTGCTACGACATTCGCCTTTCTGGGATGATATTGAAGTTGGAAGTCATAGTCTTTCAAAAGCTCTAACCATTGCCTTTGCCTCATATTTAGCTCCTTCTGGTCGAACAAATATTTCAAACTCTTGTGGTCACTGTAGACGTTGAATGTTGCTCCATAAAGAAAGTGCCTCCAAATCTTCAATGCAAACACAACAGCAACTAGCTCCAAGTCATGCGTAGGATAACTCTTCTCATGCACCTTTAACTGCCTTGAAGCATACGCTACCACTCTTCTTGTAACACCCCTCAATTTAATAATCACGGCACAATCGTCATTATACCACGATCACTAAATTTTGGCGTGTCAAAAAATAAGTTTTTCAATTTTGATCATTTTGCATATAAGGAAAATATGAGCCTCAAAATGAATAGTTACACATTCTATCATTTTAAAAATATAGTTTGACAAGATATACTTAAGATACAACATATAAGACTGGTTAATTACCTTAAAATATACATATGCTCAAAATAACCTTTATACAGGTAATGCAAAGGAAACATAAACTACTCTTAACAAATCCATGACTAAGGAGTTAGGTACTCCATCGGATCCACCTCGGGATCCTTCCCCGGTTCATCCGAAATCACAAAGACAGGACAAGGTGCAGTCCCGCAGGCAGGTGCCCTAGTAGCTAATGCCACAGACTCCTCAACCTCTCTAGGTGTGTGGATCTGATCACTTTATAGCTCTCGAATAGATAAGGCAAACTCCAGATGCACTGACGCGGTAAGAATCAGAATAGGATCTTCATCACGGTCCTCCTCACGGTCAAGATCGATTCCCCAACGTACCATATATGCTTACCGGCCCAGTCGACTCGCCAAGCTTTGGCACCCCTGGTGAGCACGATCCTAATGAAAACAAAAGAACTCTTTCTTGTTGCCCTCACCGAATGCAGGAGATCATACCAAGTATGGTCTAAAAAATTCAACCTCGTCCCCTTTACAGTCTTTAACCAAAAGTCACATAGAACAAGAATAGTACAAATAAGAGGTGAGATATCCTACATTCATTACCAACAGGGCAGCGAAGGAAAATAATACGAATGACGAAATCATTCCATCCATACAAATATTGCAGATATTTTCAAGTTATCAATTTCATAGACATCATCAGAAGGTATATATCACAATAATATAAATATTAACAAATATCCACTATAGATATATAACAAATATTTATGTCTCCACATTATGTATGTTGACCATGTCATGACAATATGTGAACTGACCATGCATATACACAATGCGTATGCTGACCATCCTCATGTACAATGTACTCATTTCTTACTCCATGAAGCTAGACAAAAATATCAGAGAGAATGATCAGGGGGACAGGCCAGTATCTCGTTAGCCGTAAAATCAAGTGCTTTCAAGAAAAATCGATCATGTTGCGTAATAAGGCTTTATATAGCAGCATTCCCACAAGATCACGATATAGGACAGTGTTTGGTCCGGATCGTTGGTGTGTTTGCATCAGTTTGCCCTACGGATAGAAGAGCTACCAACTGTCCATTGCGAGGTACCCACAACTCAATGCCCCCAAGGTCAATAAGAGACCTACACTAGTCTATTTGCACCCGCACTAAGGTGTGATTCAACTCCTAGGTAACATGGCCTTAACAATAGTTCAACCACCGTTGTACCATTCCCAATGGTATTGAAGCAATCATCTATACAATTGTTCAATACCATTTTCATCAGTGATATTATATAACTGTCCATACGACTATAAAGTACCATCGTTATCTAGGTTTTCCTCCGATAACCAGTCCCATCTGACTCGCTCGTCTATCTGATATTTCTGGTTATAAAGGCAAACAACATCTGACTAAATCATCCATCTGATGTTTCTTGGTCCAGTACTTCAGTTCTATAATCACAATGTCAATGCATGCTTCAATCATGCTCATCATGTCAGACTGTATCAATCATGCCTCAATGCATATGAATTCAATGCATACATATATATATATATATACACACACACATATATAAAATCATAAT
This sequence comes from Ormosia semicastrata, assembly GCA_029884595.1. Lineage (NCBI taxonomy): Eukaryota > Viridiplantae > Streptophyta > Magnoliopsida > Fabales > Fabaceae > Ormosia > Ormosia semicastrata. The sequence goes on from JAQQTO010000063.1 coordinate 50,221,208, forward strand.
GATAGCATAACTTATTCAAATTCATATGCCATATAGAGCCCAATCATTCATCCAAAAATCTTTGATCCCAAAAATCTTAAAACCTCCAAGGTGAACATATACTATTCAAAGTTGCTACGAAAGTTATGCTTTCAATTTCATTATGTTCTTGCATTAACTCTCTTAGAATATTTACTTTGAGTTCCTTATCAATCAATTTTGAGGTATTCATTATTACTTTATATTTAGCCTAATTGATGATAATTGTATCCAATATTATGTTTGTGGGTGAGTTTTAGATGATTGGGCCTCATTGAGCTTAGTTGTAAAAGCTTCATTAATTTTTTGAATTTAACTCATTTTGACCTTTCTATCTTGTACAGACCATATCTTGGGTTACAAATGTCACATTTGGATGATCTTGGTGTGCCCTGAAAACTGAGACGAAGATACACAATTTTGCATCTAATGCAGTTTTTCTAATTCAGTTGGATTTAGGGCAAAATTGAGCCTCAAAGTTAGGATGATATTGCTGTGATAAAGCTTGGACCTTCCCTCACTGATTTGGGCTTAACTCTCTCAATTTAAGCCCAAATAAGGCAAATTATATGTCTCTGAAAAGCTTATTCAAAGGGCTATAGTTTGGGCCATGGGTAGATTAGGAATTACAGAAGAATTTTTAGTTACAAATAGGTTAAGGTAGAATACGAAAAGTACCTCTTTTTGAATCCTTATTTTTGAATTTTACGATTTGAATCAAGAAACCTTTTCTCTCTTTTCATTTTCTCTATTTTCATTTTCTCTATTTTTGTTTTCTCTCTTCTCTGAAGGTTCTATATCTTTTCAATGGTGATGGCCATGGAAGGCTAAAGATCCAATCAATCCAAGGAATTCAATGATTGTGGTTAGAGTTTTGAGTTCTTTTGTTTATTTGTGATTTCTGATTGTGTTCTTCCCTTTTCTCCTTCTTCAATTGATTTATGATTATGTTTTCGAAATTGAAGATAGATTTGGATTGATTAATCTAAATTTAATGGAGAATAGATCATCGATTGGTAATCTATGTTAATTTGAAATTGTGTTTAATTCAATCTTAATCAAGAATTACGATTGTGATTCTATTTTAGTTGATCAAATTCTAGGAGATTATCTAGTTGAATTCGAATTAATAGAGGTAATTGCATAAAGAATTCTACTCTCTTTGAACTATGATTAACTCTGCCACTTGAATTGAAGACCTTGGATTGGTGTTTCCAGTTTCGAATTTATTCCTAATTACTGTTGAATTTGCACTCTGTTACTTGATGAACAAAACCCCCTACTTATTGATAACTTCTAATATACTTGAGAAATCCGATCCTTGGGAGATGACCTAGGTTATGCACTACGTTATATTCCATTTAAATCCTATTATATTTTGAGGCGAGTACAACATCGCTCATCAGTTCCTCACAACCCTCCTTACACTCATGTTCTTTCTTTATCCAAACCTCACACTAAATTGTATAATAACGTTGTGTTCATTATCCTTTCCACATTATGAACTCCTACTTAAGTGTCTATTCATTTAATTAGCTAAGTTCTAACTTGTTACAAAGCCTCGCAATGAGTACCCAATAAGACTGTGAGCCTCCAAAGGACTAGAAAAACTAAACAATTCTTCACTATCCCATTTACACGGCCTAGGCCGTGTACTCCTCTAGAAGTACCTGAAAATGTGTCCAAACTGAAAAGCCCGATTACACAGCCATGTAATATTACACGGTCTAGGCCGTGTAACACTCTGTCATGTGCGTTGAGCTGTGTTTCTAGTGGGGAACACGGCCTGGGCCGTGTAAATCCACACAGCCCGTGAATCTACACCATAATCCATAAAAATGAGCTTCTCCAAGCTTCCAAATCAAATGGGTACCAATCCATATATATATTTGAGCATTTAGACACATACAAATCCATCAAGATTCATAATGACAAGCATAGAAAATCATACAACACATCCAAATCAAATCATTATTAAAAATCACAAACAAAGTGAGAAACCCACAAATGGATTCCTCACCATAAATACCAAAGACATTTCCTCACCACCAAGATTGGGTGAAGAGGATTATCTCCCTCTTACCTTAAGAGAAGACAAGAAAAGGAACCTTCTTGGTGCTTTTCTTGCAATTTTGGTCCAAGACCTCCAAGAAAATCCTAAGATGGTGAAACACAAGAAATCCAAAATCAAAGCTTGAAAAGGGAGTCCTTAATCATAATGTGGCCAAGGACCACAAAAATGAGAAGAGAAATGAAGATCTAGAACATTACCTCAAAAGCTTCAAGCTTTAGGCTTCAATGGTGGAAGATGAAAAAGGAAAATTTCGGAGATAACCCCCAAAGAGAAGAGTTTTAGGATGATGAGAGGATGTAAGAAAGAAGGTTGGTTGGGCAAGAAATTGTGGGTGGCCTCTAATGGTGGTGTATGGCCATGTGAGAGAAGAGAGGAATGAGAGAAGAGAACACGTGAGGGAGAAGAGAGAAAGAAAGGAGTGGGCGTGAGAGAGGTGAGAGAAAATGGAAGAAGAGAAAGAGAAAAATGAAAAATGAGAGAGAAAGTGATAGTTTTTCAAATGGTAAATGAGAAATGAAAAGATGATAACACATTTGGTCACTTTTTCCCCCACATGGTCATGGGATTCACATGTGAGGAGAGAGGGGAGTGAAGCTTCCTTGAAGTTTCCTTGAAATTTACTTGAGAAGCTTCGCACGCTTCTCGATAAAGTGAAGGGTGATGTTGTCACTTAGATGCTATTATAAAAGTAACCAGATAGAAATAACTTACTAGAATTATTATCCAGTAAGCAAAAGTTATAGTTGGCAGAAATAATATTTTATTGTCTCACAGATAATAAAATATACTGCGATTTTATTTATCAGATAAAATCTAGAAAAATAAAAATTTCGTAAACTGTGTCCAGCCTCAGGTTTAGTAAGATCCCCCGTCGATGTTTCTATAGTTCAAAGTTTTTTGGCCACAGGGAAAACATTTCATTTTCTCAGTCTCGCTTAGTGCACACGCAAATCAAGAAAATATTAAAATAATCAAATAATTCAGAAAATTCTAGAAAAATTTCTAAAAATCATAATATTATAAAATGATTATTTATCATGAAATAAGTAATTTTCGGGATGTTATACTTTCATTCTGCATGAGGACATAGCCTAGACCCTGACTTCGACATGTTCCTCCTAATTTCGTGAATAGATCAAAATATTGTCAATAAAGACAACAACGAATCTATCCAGATAAGGGTAAAAGATCTGATTCATGTAACCTATGAATACGGCAGGAGCATTTGTTACTACGAACGACATCACAAGATACTCATAATGCCCATAACGTGTCTGAAAAGTTGTCTTAGGTACATCTTCTACCTTCACACGAATATGATGATATCTAGAACATAGATTAATGTTTAAGAAAATAGTAGCTCCCTTCAACTGATCCATCAAATCGTCAATCCACAGAAGTAGGTACTTATTCTTGATTGTAGTCTTGTTCAGCTGACAGTAGTCCACACATAACCGAGAAGTCCCATCCTTTTTCTTAACTAGCAACACTAGAGCTCCCCACGGTGAAACACCAGGTCTCACAAACTTCTTCTCCAATAGTTCCTCTAACTGTTTCTTGAGCTCGACTAACTCTGATGGCGACATCTGATATGGTGCCATGGATATAGGACCAGATCCCGACACAAGATCGATAGAAAATTCTACCTCTCTTTTTGGCGGTAAACCAGGTATATCATCAGAAAAGACTTCAGGAAACTCATTAACCACAAGAATAGCATTCATATCGGTCTCACTCTTGACTTCCAAGGAAGACAAAAGCATGTATCCTTGAGCTTCTTCCCTCAAGAATGTTTTGACTTGGTTGGCAGTTATAAATCCAAAAATCTAAGAATCAGGGAATACTAAGGTTTTATTGGAATAATCAAGAAGGATATGGTTAGAAGATAACCAGTCCATTCCTAGAATAACATCTATTTATGACAAAGGTAAGCAAATCAAATCAACCGAGAAGATTCGACCCTCCAAGAAATAGGACAGTTCAAACAAACTTGAGCTGTAACAACGGGTCTAGTAGTGAGAGTAGAAATAATCAAATCAAAATGTAAGGAAGACATAGACAACCCTAATCGGTGCACACAATCATAAGCAATAAAAGAATGTGTCTCCCCTGAGTCATATAATACAGTTAAAAGATTACCTCATATGACACAATCTCCTTTGATCAGATCTTCGGATTGGGAGGCCTCTGATTCACTCAAAGTGTAAACTCTTCCTCCCGCCTGAGGTCTTGCGGTATGCACATTGTTAACAATGGGCTCCGCCTTGGGTTGATTATAATCCTTCGTAATATTGTCGGGCTTCCCACATTTGAAGCAGATGATCCTTTTGATTGTGCAGTCCCTCGTCAAGTGGTCCCTTCCACACTTGAGACATTTTGGTGCCGATGCCCCAGTCTGACCAAACTTGTAGCTACTAGGACCTTCTCCATGTGGTTGTTGCTGAGCTTGATTCCCTTGCGGCCTCGAATACGACTTTTCCTAAAAATGATTTCCGCCGCCACTCCTCCCTCTTTGGAGCCGAGAGGGTCAAAAGTTACAGTTCCTGACTTTGCGTGACTGGTCCAAATCCTCGAGCCCAAGACACTTGTCCAAAAGGGTTGGGAACTAATCAATTCCCAAGGGCAACACTGCTCTCTTTAAGTCGTGCCTCAAACCCTCTTCGAACTTGTGGCACTTCCACTCCTCATCGGGCTGGAGCTAGAAATACCTTGAAAACTTTGATAAACTCTTAAACTTGGCAGCATACTCACTAATCGACATGCTTCCTTGTTTTAGGCCTAGGAACTCCATCTCCTTTGTGTGCCTCGCACTAACTGGAAAGTACTTCTCCAGGAATTTGTTCTTGAAGGCCTCCCAAGTGATCATTGTTCCCTCAGCTTCCATCAATAGATGGGCTCCTGCCCACCAGTCTTTAGCGTCCCTAACCAGCATAAAGGTAGCATAGGTTGCCTTCTGAGCATCAATGCATCCCATTCCTTGGAATATCTTTTCTAGTTCTTTGATCCAAAGTTTGCTTTCTCCGGATCGAACTCTCCTTTGAATTGTAGAGGATTGTTGCGACGAAACTCCGACAGAGTTTGAGTCTCAGCGGCGGCTTCTTGTTGTTGGGCCATTCTCTGATTCTGCTACATCATGGCCTTAACCATCCTTTGCATCGCCTCGGCTGCTGCGGCTTAGGGTTCACACGTACTGCTCCACCTCGAGTCATCACGTTCTTTTGGAGTCAAACTAAACAATACATGAGGAAAGTCAAGTGAAGTCATATCAAACAATTTTGCCCCCTTTCGAAAACCAAACACAGAGGATCACACAACACAAGCAAGACAAACCTAACCACAAACTCCAAAAGACTCAAACTTGGGCTTTGATACCAACTAATGTAACACCCCCCACAGGATGTCACATTTATTTTATCAAAATGTTCATAATCTACCAAAACGTGGGTAAGGTTTTATCTTACAACATACGAATATTAGAATTTCTTTTTCAAAGGCATGAGCTCAAATAAAACATAACATCATATTATATAATTACAGAACATTACACACTAAAAGATTATATACATCAGTGACATGGATCATAGTCCACCTAAAATTTACAAGTTTGTACAAAAAGACATAAGCAACTATTTCACAAAACATTGACTAACCCAAGTCTAGAGACCTAGGGAGCATGATCTTCCCCTGGACCCTCCATTGGATCCTCTTCGGACTATTCCCCACCTAAACCTCTCAGTTGTGGCAGAAGCTCGCGAATAGGAGTCCTAGCAGATGACACTACAGGGTCCAGGTCCTCCTTAGAGGTGTAATGCAAGTCACCCCATAGCTCCTTAATAAGCATAAAGAACTCTAGATGCACAAAAATACTAAGAGAGAAAAAGGGAACCCCATCACGGGTCCTACTAATAGACAAAGTCAATTCCCCTATGTATCTAATTCGTTCAAGGACCCAATTGATGCGTTATGCATCTGAACCTCAGTGGAAAAGAACTCGAACAAAACCAATAGAATCCATACGAGCAACCATCCAAAAACAAAACAACAAAAACTGCAAATTTGCTTCTATCTTCCTTAGTCTTTATTAATAGGAACACATAGAACAGAAAACAAATAGAATAACAACACAAAGAAGTTAGACTCTCTGCATCATTACCAGCATGGCAGTAAAAAACATCAACATCCATAAAATCATAGAGTATAGACATAGCAATTTACAATCATAATGTTTCTTAGCAGATATCTCAATAATATATCAATGGGCAAATTCACAATATAATAGCAATTAATTTCACAATATAAGTATATCACAATAACATGCGCAATGATTATGTGGATGCACAATGGACTGACACCTACTCAATGGAGTTAAAACCAACATCGAAGATAATGATCGGGGAGAGTCAATGTCTATATATCGTTAGCCTTAAATCATATGCTTCTCAATACACTCAATATACGCAACATGGCTATACAAGACACTTTCAACTGGATCGGGAATAGGATAGTTCCTGGCCGAGATCATCGGTGTGTTGCACAGTCACCACGGCCTAGTGGAGCTACCTACTAGCCACATGTGGGATACCTGCGCCCCAACGCCTCCAAGTTCAACAAGTGAACCACTCCATAAGTGAACTACACTACACAATTTGCACCTGCACAAAAGTGTAATCCATCTCCTAAGCATCCAGTCTTAATAACAAGTCATTCTAGCTTTCATAATGCATGCTCACATAACAAAGATGAACAATATTTATTAACAGTATCCATCTCACTAAGAGGGGCCACCACAGGGTTTAGATCAACCACTGACCATCCAGGGTCTAGTACGTTGGCCAAAAAGTACAATCCCATCATATTCAATCACAAGGCATCTTAAATGCACAAGTTCAAAAAGTCATCCTCTTCAATTTACATGAAGCATTCTTCACAAGCCTTTTTTTTAAAAACTGTCAAGAATTAATATGAATGTGCACTTTAAACTTTAAACTCTTCTAATTAAATTCCTCTAAGTAATACTTCCTCGCATTTTTCATAAAAAACTAAAAAGAAAACTACATTGTATTAATCTCACCAATTCATTTCCTTTTTCCCTTAAGCCCTAAAAATACTCTAAATTATTATGAATTTTCTTCCTAACCTATTTTTTCCTCTCAAGGTCGAAATCTCCCTCTAACTAAGGGACTAAATTTTATGTTACCACTCCCTTATTATTACCAATCCTTAGTCTACTTCCTTTCTCGTCTAAACACCTAAGTTTCAATTCAACATAACATTTTATCTTGAATACCCTATTTGGGCCTCTTGGCCGTGAGCTCTCTAGGATACTAGGGTCTCAAAATTTTCAACTTCCACAAGGAATTTCAAGCAACCAATATATATCAACCATCTAGAATTTCATATTCCACCTAGATCATAAACAACACCAAGTCACAAAATCATATAGAACAAAAATTTACATAAATCACCAAGAACCAAACAATCAAGTGAGCAACCCTCCCTAGGATTCCTCACTTTCTACACATCAAATTCATTCCTCACCACCATGGAAAGTTGATGAGAGTAATCACCCTCTTACCTTAGAAGATATCTAGCCACTTGTTGAAGGACTTTTTGAAGCAAATCTCCACTTCCAAGAGACTCTTGAAAACGAAAATGACATGCAAAAGGATCAACATTTTAAGCTTGGAAAAGAATGACCATTGATCAAAATCATAGTCTTAGAAAAGGAAAGAAAGGAGAAAAGAAAGAAGAATGGAAATGGATAAATTTTACCTTAAGAGTCTTCAAGCCCTAACTTGAAGAGATACTTGAAAAATAATGCACAAGCCAAGATCTTCACTCCAAAAGGTCTTAGAAAAAGATATAGATTCAAGAAATGGGATTTGTTAAAATTAAAGAAGACGAGATGGTGGATTTTGGGAGGTGGCCATGAGGTGGGTGGAGAGAAAAAGAGAGAAGAAAATGAGAGAAAACCAAGTGAATAGCTTTTTGGGTGAAGAGAGGGAAATTAATAGAAAAGTGATAAGATGAAAAATGAAATGGAAACTGAACCAAGAAGCCTCCTTTTCCCCCTCATGGCCATGCAACACACATAGGAAGGAGGAGCCAAGCTTTCTCAACAAGCTTCACTAAGCTTCCTTGAGAAGCTTCCTCCTTTGGTCCAAAGTCAAAGATGATGTCATGTGAGTGATGTCATCAAGAGAAATTTCTAGAAAAGTGACTAGATAGAAATAATCTCTTGGATTTTTACTACAAGTTATTATCCAATGGACAAAAGTCATAGTTAACAAAGGTGGTATTTATTGTCCAATGGATAATAGAGCGTATCCAAATTTTATCTGTCAGATAAAATCTTAGACAACGAAAACTCTAAAAACTGTCTCCGGTTTCAGATTTAGTAAGATCTCCTGGCCCTGGTTCAACAGCCCAAATTTTTTTGAAAATAATATTAAAATAATTCACATAAACCAAATAATTCATAAAAATTCACGAAATTCACAATAACACAGATAACACAGATAAACCAAAAATAAGAGAAAGTTGGGGCGTTACATTTTTCACCTTTCAAAATTTAGAATTAGACTTCGAGCTCTTGATAAGAGTTGTAGATATTTTTCTTAGTTTTCCAATGCCGCAAGAAGCATACAAAAACAAGGTCATTTTCTCCAGTTATGATCAAAATACTGAAGCTGGACTAGGATGCCAGTTCACCAATTTGGCCCAAACTTCCCTTAAAATTTAAATAGTCAATCCGATGGAATCAAGGAAATTGGCCAACATAAAAGTTGTAGATATATATATTAGCTTTCCAATGACTTTAGTCTTGTTTCGATCGGAGGTCTACGTCTTCAAATATACTTCATTTAATCTAGCATGGTCGACAAGGCTCTAAACTTGATTTCCTTATCTTCTTGGCTTAGCTTGGCTTGATTCCTTTCATTCTTGTCACTCTTTTGGGTCATCAATTTACATTTCAAGATAAAGATATACCCAATGAGACACCAATCATGCATGATATGTAACTAAACCACTTTAAATCCTAATCAAGCATATTCAACACTAAAGCACATAGAATTCAAGATATTCAAATAAACTCACAAACTTTGTCAATTTCTAAACTAATCAAGGACTTAGCATATATTTAAGCATAAAAATTAGACATAATAACTTTATTTCAATGAGTTATCAAATGTATTTTGAAGTTATCTCTTTTCTGAACTTAATTATCTCTTGAAGTTACGTATATTCTAAATTTTCTTTTATCCTCAAATTTCTTAACTATTATTGGCATTCTTTATCCTTAAAAATCTAAGTTTAATTTGTCGTCATCAAAAGGGGGAGATTGTAAGTTCCAAAGCCCTTTAGAAGTTATAAGAAGTTACTGAAGTTCTTTAGAACTTTCTAAGCTTTGATGGTCGATAAACTTACATTTAGATTCATGTGTTACTAATGAATTATATTAAATATGTCAAAGTACAGAAAAGATGTTTATTGGAACTTGTTGCATGTATCAAGCAAATTTTATATCAAGTTCTGTCTCAGGAGATCTAAGAACTTTGAAGTATCCTCGCATTTTCTGAAGAAGTCTTTTGACTGAAAGAACCATCAAGTCTTACTCAACACTTAGAAGAGAAAGGATCCTTGTAGTTTTGAAGAATACTAATCCTGTTAGTTGTTAAAGTTTGACATAGTTCAAATCTAAAAGAGGAGTAACTCAGAAACATGTCAACTAAAAAGAAAAAAATTTAGAATCTTCGAAACTTAGAAGAAAGACAAGTTTAGAAGTATTGAAACTCAGAAGAGAAACAAAGCTCTCAATCATAAGAGATAAAGTCAAAAAAATCAGAAGACTCATCGCTTTTGACTATCCTTAAAAAAGACAAAATATTTGAACAAAAGTTGTCTGACCATTAAAGGACAAGAAAAACATTAATTGTCCTTGTAGCAGGAGACTATTAGAAGCTGTAACGGCTAGATCTGAAAATCTTTAAATACTAAAAGCTTCAAACTAGAAAGGAAAGATGCACACTATTACATTGCCATACTTCTGATCATTCATCTAAACATACTCTCTTGCTTCTGAACTTAGTTTCTTCTTTAAAGATTCGCTTATGATCAAAAGTCTAAGTGAGAAATTTTTATTCTCTATTGTGTAATTGCTTAGATCCACTCTTTGAGTGGTAGATAGTTTATCCAAACATCATCTATGTACTAAGTTGCTTAAATCCACTCTTTGAGTGTTAAGAGAGAAACCAAAATTCTTATCAAACTCTTGTAACCTGATCCGATAGTGATCATTGTGAGTTTCTAGCTTGGAGAAGCTAGGATTGAAGAAGGAATACTTGGTTGAATGCAAAATCTTGGTTTCTGTAACACCCTCAATAACATGTTAGGGTTGTATATAGCTACATAAATAACATAATACTTGCTTGACATACTTATGTAGTTTTGTGACAAACTGAGTTAGTTTAGACACTTTGCTATAATACAGAAGGTGAAAAGTAACTTAAAATGACTCAAATAAAAACATAAATTGCTTAGATGAGAGAAATAAATAAGGATAATTTATTTCTAGGTCACAAATATGTGAATGAGGATATAGTTAAAGTTTCAAGATAAATAGAGTTGATTTGGTATTTTTAAGTATACTGGTTGTGTGTTTTAATACCAGATTGATTTGTAACAGATATGAAAAAATATGAAAATGGTAAAACTAGGATCTAGGTGAATCTTAGGTTTTATTTTAATATCTTTGGAAGTTAAGAAACTTGATTTAGTAAGATCAAAGTATTCCTAAGAGATATAAAGTTTTAGCATAGAAACTCAAGTAGCTTAAGTTTCAATCATTCCTATCTTTTTTATCTTTGACTTTTTATGTTTTCTTCTCTTCTTATCCACGAAATTCTACAGCAGAAGGGCAAAGGCAGAAACATGAGAAAATAGAAGAGAAAATAAAAGGAAAGAAAGAAGAAAATGAAGAAGAGAAAGAGGAGAAAGAAGAAGAGAGAAAGAGCAAGACCAAAGTCAAGGCAAAAACTTGAAGATCTCCATCCATCCAAGTGAGGTGGGGTGTTTGCTATCTAGTTCCTTCATCTTCTACTCCTTTTTTCATGTAAGATGCATGTGGGTTTAGGATAGTAAATGAGTTTTGAGAAGAGTATGATGTTTTCTAAGTGTTGAATCTGTCTTTAATGGTTGAAATGGTGGTTTATGACTTATTCTATGTAATTTTATAAGTTATGAACTTAGAGAAGTCCATAGGAACCTTTGAGGATGAAAGTGAGAAATGGGTTTTTAGGTTGATGGTTGATGCTTTAAGTCATACTTGAATGAGTTAAGATATATGTATGGGGGTTACAACAAGATTAGAGATCATGGTTGATGTTGGAGAACATCTAGGAATTGATTTTAAGGGTTAGAACTCGATTAGAAACCAAGTTATGCAGAAAATCCAATGTTGATAGCTTGTGGTGTTTATTGTATAACTTAAGCTGTAGTTATCGAAATGACCTGCTACTTCTTTCATTTGAAAGCTAAGATATAAGGCTGCATGCAGTTAAAATTTTAGATTTTTAGGCTAACCCAAGTAGTACTAGTTTCAGTTTGAATTTGAGTCAGATTCTGCAGAAACAAGCAGATTGACACCTATTAAACCAGATTGCATAACTTCTTGCTTCGAGGCCTAGATTACATGAGACTAGTGGCATTTTGAAGCTAACATGTAAGGCTATAAGAGGTAAAAAATTTAATAATTTTGCACTCTTCATATGTTCCCAATTTCAATTTAAATTAAGGTCAGATTCTGGTAAAATAGCTAGTTGCCCTGTTTTAACCTCTGTCTTTCGTTGCATAACTTTAGCTACACTAAGTCAAATGAAGTGAGGTTTATTTCATTTGAAAGATATGAGATAAGACTATTTGCGCATAAAATTCTTGAGTTTTTGAAATTAGGATGTATATTTGGCGCATTCATGAAAATCAGCCTTTCTAGGCGCCTAGAGCAGATTTTCTTAGGAAGCTTTGTGCATCCATTTGGTATGAATTGCCATAGGTAGGTGTCTAGTTCCTTAAGCAACATAGTGTTGCATTAGAGATCACTTGTAAAGTGATGAATTGCTCTCATAGAGTTGAGGTAGAGCTAGTAATATAAGGATAGACTTATTATAAAGTCTTTGTGGTGTTTATGTGTGAGTTTAACATAGCACCACATTTTTCACACACACTTGCTATTCCTATGTAGTGTTATGTAGTGGAACAGTCCACTCATTACAAGGTAGGTTAAGGAGGTAACAAATTCTCTCCCTACTAAGTAAGTTAAGGAGGTAAAACATTCCCTCCCTGCAAAGTACGTTAAGGAGGTAAAAGATTCTCTCCCTACCAAGTAGGTTAAGGAGGTAACACATTCCCTCTTTACCCAAATAAATACAAGGAATTGAGATCTTGAGAGTAATCAAGTCTCATGACATTGCATCTACACTAACACATACATTTTATAAGCATAATCATACATAACATAATCATTGCATTTCTTGACAATTGTATGGGCGGTTGTCTTATCTGTGAAACATGATTTGCGATGGTAATAAGTAGTGCCTTATATACCTGTTGTGATCATGTTTCTAATGTGTATGAGTTGTTTCTTCTTTATGAATATTACAAATTCTAGTATTGGAATACTATTACTGAGAATTATGAATTCTCACCCCACGTGTTACTATGTAAATCTAGTTGGAAGCCCTTCAAAAGGGAAGAAGAAGAAGTATGAAGACTAGTATAGTTTTATTTATTTTAGTAGACAAAGCTTATGTAATTATTTATTTATATTTGCTTTGAGTTTGTAAAAGTTGTATGTATAACACTTTGCCCATTGAGGCTATTGTTTTATACATATATATGACCTTTTTAGTTTTGACTCTCCATAATTATTTGTTTAAATATTATGGGTTAGTTTGATGTTTAGTTAGAAGTAACATGACTAATACTGTATACTAAGGCATCCAGTATTAGGATATTACAGTTTCTAACTGGGGGCTGATTGTAGGCATGTGGGTTTGGCCGAACCATTATAAATCTTTTGTGTGTTGTTTTCTTAGCTCTTCCTTTTAATTTTCAATATATTTTTACTTTTGAATATCTATCTTCTGAACTAATATTTGAGTTATTAAGGTTTTAAGAAGAATTCTTAAGTTTCCTTTTAAACAAATCTGTTCTTCTCCTTAGCAATTACTTCTCAACTTCTAAAGTTTCTAAATCTAATATCTTGTTTATCCAAGTAGAAATATTTGAGAAGTCTCTAACTTGACTAAAAAGTTGAGAAAGTTAGAAGCACGATTCAACTCCCTTCTCTAACTGTTGCCACCTTCAATTGAGATGAAGATTTGGTAGTCTTCTAAGTGGTTTTGAAGGCCATATACTTTCTTTTTTTTGGTAAATCCTCATTAACTTTAGCAAGCTCCAATTCATGAGTTTTAAGGGATCCAAGTAACTCTTCCAATTTGAGCGAGTTCAGATCATTAGCTTTTTGGATTGTAGTGACTTTCGGTCTCCGAATCTTTGAAAAACTTCTCAAAATACTTTTGACATTATCCTGATTGTTGTAGGTCCTTCCAAGAGATTTTAAACCACTAACAATTGTATGGAATCTAAACATTTCATCAATAGTCTCATGTTTATGCATCTTGAATAGTTCATATTGATGAACTAGCATATTGATCTTAGATTCTTTCACTTCATTAATACCTTCATGAGTTATGGCCAAAGTATCCTATATTTCCTTAGCAGTTACATAGCCATGAACCTTATCATATTTAATACTAAAGTACATGAAATTCAATATATTCAAATAAACTCACAAACTTTGTTAATTTCTAAACAAATCAAGGACTTAACATATATTTAAGCACAAAACTTGGACACATTAGTGTTGATGTGACTTGCGTGCCTCCCTCAATGATGGTGCCCTCTGCTTCTTCCCCCTACAACTGTGAGCATCCCTTAGCCAATGACCATTAAATATAGTATATTGATAGCAATTTTTATTAATTTGTTCAACTTTTGTAATTGGTTCAAAGAATCAAAGATATGGTTATGAGTTGTCTCCTTTTTTGTTTGCCTTGATTAAATTCATTTATTATTTGTGTTTAATTTTGTTCTCTTTATGGTATCGAATAAGCATAGCCAAATATGGTTTGTGTTTATTTTATTTATTTAATTTTTTCTATTTTAAACATTGAAGAAAGGCAGATATAGTTGTGTTTTTTTTTTTGTCTTAGTGTTATGTAGATTGGGTTTGAAGATCGTATAAACCACCTTGTGTTAGTGTTGTATGGAATACTTATCCCTTTGCAATCTCAATGGGCTAGACGATTTATTTTGTTTCTCATAGAATAGATTTCCTTTCTCTTTGGGCTTGTAGTCATATATCAAATTTTGTTGGAATTATATATTATATTGTTTTATTTTCTTTATTTTTCTATTTTTGATACATGCTAAAAAAACTATAGTTGTATGAACTAGATCAGATTGGTCGATTCGCTTAGGAAACTCGTGACCCGGGTTCCAAGCTGGTTCAATCAACCAACTGAACTATTTTTCCCACCGACCCGGTCAAACCAAAGCAACCCAATGACCCGCCCGATAGGTTGACTTGGGTTGCCTCGATTTTTTTAATATATATTTTTTTTAGAATTGAAACTTAAAAAAATGCTACTTTTAGGATTTGAACATTGTACATAAAAGTCATTGTCATGAAAGTATATAGTATATTCTACCACTAGATCATATGCTCTTATTTAATATTATTATCAATTTCTTAGTTTATATTATTATCTAACTAATAAGTTATTATCACTGCTTGTTTTGAAGTATTTTTTTCATATAGTATTTTTTTGTTTAGTATTTTTTAATAATATTTTTTATATTAAGTAGGTCTTCATATAATATTCTTTTTAAAAAATATTTCTCTTTATTTGGGTTTTTTGGTTCAACCATTTGACCCGCGGTTAGACCATTGACTTAGTGATCCAGCCTTCTGACATGGTCAACCTCTAATCTGAGTTATACAACTATGAAAAAATACACACTAAACCCAATTACCCGATCTGAGCTAACTCGATTTTAGTGAAGTTGGTTTGGTTTAGATTAAGTGTATTGTTTGACCTAAAGTTTGGACCTTGATTTTCCTATAACTCGAATTGACCTGTGTGCAGCCCTTCTTGGATAAAATGCCTAATAGGTAACAATACGATGTCATTTCATGAAGAATTTGAATGAGGGTTTTGGACATGGTTGGCAAGAGTGTTCATTGGACGGGTTAGGACGAGTTTATCTTGATAAGAATTGGATCCAATATGTTGATTGGGTCATTTCTTCATACTCCGAACTAGACTCGCTCTTGGCCTGACTAATGACCAAGCCAAGACAAGGTTGACTCACTATTTAAACAAAATATGCAAGATTGAACATTAGCATATCTAAGTCATAAAATTTTAGAAGTAAAAGATTAAAACCAAGAAAAATTTTACAATATATATTACGAAACAAATTATATTAATAGAAAAAATCATTATGTTATGTTAAATGTATTAATTTATATATAATTGATCATAATTTTAAAAAAGAAGTATAAGTTTTTAAGTATCATATAGCATCGAGTCGAGACAGACCAGCTTAAAGCATTACCTAAACCTGACCCAAAAATACACTAGGTTTAATTTTAAAAGCTTGAATTAAACTCAATTAGTTTCGGGTTAGGAGGAGTTGTGAGGCTGAGACAGTTCATGAATACAGCTAGGTAGGGGTATTCAAGACCTAGCCTGACTTAATAACCTGTCCTAGCCCAAAGCTAATTGAGATGGGTTTGGGTTCTAGAAATTGGACTAGGTGTATTTTTTGGGTAATGCTTTGGGTTATCCCAACCTAACCCGGTGTTACATAATACTTTAAAACTTATAATTTTTTTTATAATTAGTAATAAATAATTAAACTTCTTGACTTAAATTAATACCTTTTGCATAACATAATAATGTGTTTGTAACATCCCGCCTTCTTGCTTGCTTGTATGAGTTGCTAGGCAACTAATGCTATGTTTATGCTTGTCTATCTGTCTTGTTTGTGCATGTAAGTAGGTAACTTAATGAAGAAGTTATCTCATAAGAGTAATTAAAATAATTATTTAAAATATGAGATAATTATAGAAAAATAGTAATTTAGTCAAAATAATTATAAATATAATTATGACTTAAATATGTTTTTAGTCCCTCTAAATATAGCAATTTTTTTTGTTTTGGTCCCTCTAAAAAAAATTTCTTATGGTTTTGGTCCTTTTAAATTTCGAGACAAGTGAAGTTAGTCAATGTCATTATCTAATATCTATTAAATGGTGATGTGGCAAACGAAGCTTCATGTCAGCATTGTCACTTGTCATTCATCTCACATGTCTTTGTGCTATGTGGATTCTTGTCATCAACTTGGGTCCTGCCTTCTCATTAAACATCACGTGGACCCCATGTGACTTTTTCTTCCTCTTTTTCTTCCCCACTCTGCAAAGAAGGAGAATCAACTTGTGCATTTGAGTTAAGAGAGATAGATCTTTCTACCAACAACTCTTTTGCTCTCTCTTTTTTTCTTATATTGTTGGTTGCAATAATAAATAAGTGCCAGACAAGACAACCAATAGAGAATAGACAAAACCCACGCAACTTCCATAGTCCATGCAAATTGTAATGCATACACACTCATCATCCCATCCATTTAACAATCAACCTTTCAACCTCACTAAACCAACAATGTAAAAGTAAAAGTTGAAAACCCCAAAATACATTGAATTCAACCATCTTATGTTTTTGTTAGTAAAAAAAAAAGTTCCCCCAAAAAAGTTTGGAGCTACCTACTTTGCTTTGCTTTGTGTACCACCACAAACCTTAACTTCAAAATCCCATCAAAACCTTCTTTTAATAAACAATAGAAACCCAAAAATTGCACTAAACCCCACCCCCACTAATCTTTCTTTCTCTCTAACAATGACTGATATTTGTCGCCTTCAACTACGACTTTCCACCACTTACCCCATTCTCTCTCTCTCTCTCTCTCTCTCTCTCTTTCTCTCTCTCTAATTGGTATATAAAAATCAAAGCCTCTTCTTTTGGGCATGAATCAAATTGATGAGACAAAGGACCCAGAGGCTCAGTCTCAAACTCAACCCCAGTAAGGTTTGGAGAAGAACGAAGCAATAGTGAGTGTTGAAGAAAAAGAGAAGCCACTAATGGAGGAAGACTCAGTTAAACCCACCATTATTTTTACCATTAAGCTTAAGCAGCCCAAATCCAATTTGCTCCATAAGATGAGTGTCCCTAAACTTTATTGCAATTTCAGATATCTACAGTGCTGGAAAATCACAGGATTATACCTCAATTTCTTTCAATTTGTTGAATTGACTAGTTGTTGTCATATAGGTTCAAAAAAAAATTGATTAGGGTTTGAATGTCTCCGCAGAATGGGGAAGAAAATGAGGAATAAGAAGTCACGTGGGGTCCATGTGATGTTTAATGAGGAGGCGGGACCCAATTTAATGATAAGGATCCACATGGCAGAAAAAAATGTGAGATGAATGACAAATGGCAACGTTGACATAGAACTTCATTTGTCACATCATCACTTAATAGAGATTGGATAACGGTAGGGATTAACTTCACCTGTCTCGAAAATTAAAGGGACCAAAATCATAAGAAAAATTTTAAAGGGACCAAAACAAAAAATTGCTATATTTAGAGGGACTAAAAATATATTTTAAGCCTATAATTATTTGTAATTATTAGAGCTTTGCTTATATTTTATGAATTTTAGTCATTACAAATAAATATAAATTAAGCTAAGTTATTATTAATTAGTAATTAAATTAATTAATTAAGAGCTTAATTAAATTAGTTATATTAAGCTAAATTATAAATTAAATATAATAGTTTATGATATATTTATATCAAGTAGAGATTAAGTAAGATATAATTGTATTGTTTAAATTAAGTAATGATTAGCTTTGAACCTGTTTGATTTCATGCACCTAAAAGTAACCCACTTAACTCAAATTTTATTGGACCAAATAATTTTAAGGGTATATTAAATATATTAAGTAAATTAAAATTAGAATAAATATAATTAAGTGAGATTATTAGTTATTAAATACACATAAACTTAGTTTTAGCAACTAAGGTCAGTGTATAGGGATCCTAGGCTTTGCATTGGACTATTAGAGGTCTCAAATGCAACCCAGGAAAATCACAAGTTCTAAGTTAGGAACCCAGAGATAGTTGCACTCTACCCAGGACCCTTGTTCGGACTTGAAACAAACACGAAACTAACGCAAAAATACTTTACCTCGATAACTTAGTGCCCAAGCTATCAAGGCAGGCAGGGGACCACGCAGTCTCTAGCCTCTAAACTACTTAAGGCTACTGGTTTCCCTTTAAAAACCATAAAACCAGTAGCCCCCTTTCCCTTCCCCTTCATTTCATCTTCTCCTAAACACTATAGAGAGAGATAGAGACACCGCTAAAGAAAGAGAGAGAGAGAGAAAGAGCATCACCATTGGAAAAGGAAGCAACCATTATTGCATGCACCAGGTTCTGGCAAGGAAGAAGTCATGCCATCCTCCTCTTCAACCACCCATACCTCCAAACTAAGCATCATCAGCAAAAAATAGGGGTCCTAAAGATTTTACCTTCATTTTCTTATTGAAATCTTGATGGACTGAGTTGTTGAGTTGAGAAAAAGGGATTCTGCAAGCTCAATGGAGTCGGAACAAGCCCTAGCTGGTCAAAGACTTCATCTTAGGCATGAGCTCTGGTGAGCTTGAGGAGGTTCCCTTAAGGCTGGAAAGATGGATTTTTGGCCTCCATTGGGCCTAGGAACCAAAAGGAACTACCTTCCATGGTGGCGGTGTAAGTTGGGTTTTGTGGTGGTGGTGGTGGCACGATGGCCACCACCCTTGTGGATGAAGTCAACTACAAGCTAGAGGTTGTTTGGGAGTTTTGTTTTGAGGCCTAGTTGGCCAGAAGAAAGGGCAAAATTGCCACTTAATGGTGGTGGTGTAAGTGAGTTGTGCTGGTGACCCGAACGATGAAGATGATGATGGAGGGTGGAGGTGGCTACTTAGCCATTGTGTGGGGCCTGTTCAGGCTAGAAAAGGTGAAAGAGAGTTTGGTGGCAGAGGCCATGGTGGCCACCATCCATAGAGGGAGTTTCTCTTGAAAACCATGGGCCAAAGGTGGTTTGGTCACTGGTAATGTTGAACCACCACCAAGATGGTTGGAAATTTAATTAAAGGACTAGTGGTGGGGCCACCAAGAGGCTGCCATCAGAACCATCACTCTATGTCCCCAGTTTTGGTGGTTTTTAGAAAAAAAAAATATGTAAAGGTGGGACTGCCACCGGGAGTGGCTACCCACAGTGAGTCAAGGTGGAAGGTCCACCATACTCACTAATTATTTATTTAATTAAAGATAAAGTTTATTGGGTCAAGGTCAGGCTAATAGAGTCCAAGCTATGATCTGGCATAGGGCCAGATGACCTTAGTTACACCCAGATACAAGGTAAACCCTAACTTTAGGTACGAGTAATTAAATGAGTTAGACAAGTGGTAACATGTTTGTAATGGTTGATTAAAGTATAATTAACCTAGGACTAATGATTTGTGAGAAGCCACTTACTCCCAAAGGTTAGATACGTCAGTGGGAACTTGTATGATATCAAATAATGCTTGCTTATGTGAAAAGTTGTGTATATGTGCTACTTGTATGTCAAGTTATCTATAGTTAGGCTTGAACTATGCCTAAGATTATTATTGGTATTGGTAACTATATATTATGAGATGCATGACTTGCATGGCTGCTATATGAGAAAGTATATGAGAAATTGTTATAATGCCAATAAAAGCTATCAGAAGCTTAATTATATGTGAAAGTTGTGCCTTATACAAAACTCAAGAGAAAGATTATGCATTCCCAAAGATCAGGATAAGTGAATCTTACCTTTAGTTGTGAGATCCTTATCATAGTAAGTGCAAGGAAAGAATTCACCTTGCTTTGATAGAACTGTATAACACGTACGACTATTGAAAGTGGGTTAGCTTATGTCTGACAAATACACTATCTTGTAGAATGAGGGTTATTCCCCCTTAAAGAGGTGGGTCATTCCCCATCAAGGAGGTTCATGGTACCTTAAGGAGGACCAAAGTTCCTCATAAAGGAATTACAGAAATTTAATAATAACCAAAGAGGAAAGCATTGCATTCATACTTTGAGACAATTATTATTTAGCATGTTTACATAAGAAAAATTGATATAATAGTAACTGCTGCATCTAGATAATAACTTTACAAGATTTTTAACTTATATCTGTTATCTTTTTTTTCAATTAGAGACAGCTGAATTTATTATGATGTTATTTTTATATAGAATTATTAAGAATTATTATAATTCTCACCTCATTTATATGTTTTCATGATATATCTAGACATTGAAAATGCATTTATTCAACATTTATTTTGAGTTTATTGAGGACAAGTGAGTGTACTTTGCGGACATCAACAGTTACTCATTCATTGAGATCATCAAAGTTCACATTATGTGCACCCCTAGTCTGCCAGGGGAAGGTGCTGCTTAGGTTTTATGACGTAGGACCAGACTAAGTAGGATAGTTACATAGACATCTAGATTTGTTTTGACTGTATGTATATATGTGCTTCATTGTTATATTTGGATGTAGATGTCTACCTGTTTGGTCCTATATCACATTCTGCTGCTAATACTTATTTTCTGTTGACTTGACTTAAAGGACTGTATAAGGTATTGACGCCCTAATTATGTTTATGTTTTGTGAACATGTTGTACCTACAAACTAACAAATAATTCCTAGAGGAAGTAGAGGCCCAGAGGGTTAGTATCTTGACTAATGCATATTTATGCTAGTAGAATTATGCATGAAAAGAGTTAAAGTTCTTTAAGTTAAGACTCACTCTAAGTTACTAGATATGCTCATCTTGAGAGATAACACACTCAAAATCCTTTATGAAATAAAAGTTAAAAACTAAGTAAGATGACAATGCTTTTAAATGTAAATCAAATAAAGTTGAAATTAAAAATGAGTAAAAGAAATAAGGAAGTTAATTAAATATATAATTGGTAATAAATATGATTATTGTTTTATTCTATGTAGTTTACTTGCTAGAGCATAAGATGAATTATATAGAGTTAGGGCGTCACAATTTTTATCTAAACTTGTCACAGCCGATCCTATGAACACCGCTACGGCGCTAGGGTTGGTGCTACAACGGTGCAAGAGAGAGAAAGGGAATCCCTTGAAAGATCTGGGTAAGCTGTATTTGGTTTTTCTTCCTTCGAAGACGAAAAACAAATTGAGCTTAAAATGAAGGAGAATAATGACGGCAACGACTCCCTTTGTGGTGCTCGACGCACGCGATTTCAAGCCGCTCCGGATTGGACTGTAACGGAATCGCTCATTCTGGTGAACGAGATCTCCGCGGTTGAAGCAGATTGCTCCAGAGCCCTATCCTCGTACCAGCAATGGAACATCATAGCCGGAAACTGCGCCGCGTTGGATGTCGGTCGGAATTTGGGCCAGTGTCGGAGGAAGTGGGACTCGTTGCTCTCCGAGTACAACAATATCAGGGGCTGGGAGTCGAACCACGCTCGCGGTTCGTATTGGTCTTTGAAAAGCGAGAGGGCTAAGAAGCTTGGGTTGCCAGAGAATTTTGAGCCCGAATTGTTTAAGGCGATTGATGACCTCGTCAAAGCAAGGGAAGAACGAGGCGGGGTTGAGCCCGAAAGCGATCCTGAACCAGGGAATGAGGCGCTTGATGTGACAGTGGAAATTGGTACGCTTCGTTTCGCCATGTTGCTGTTGAATTTTTCTTAGTTTCTGAGTCTACTCTAAAGAGATATATGTTATCTCATGTGTCACACCAGAGCATTGGTCATAATTCATAAGTTAACTCATAAGCAAGACATAATTTTCATGATGGCAGCATTACTAAATAGGAATTCTGCATCTACTAACTAGAGTGCACAGTGATATATCATGTTGTATTGTCTAGGATCATTCCATAGTAATACGTCAAGAACCGGATCAATTCAGATCAATTCATAGTACTACGCAGAATGTGGCGCAGAGCAATCACCTTCAGAAATGCTATAGCAACATTGTGAATCGCAGAGCATCCACTACGGCAATGAAAGCAGACAAAGAAGCTTCTGAGTATGTTTAAAAAATAGGAAGAAAAACTGGGGACTATCCTAAATAAGTATGCAACGGAGATATAGAATATAGAATTAGAACCCAAAGAACAATAGACTCGTGGAACAGAATGACATAGGCATGTAATGAGTATGCAGACAGAGCTACAGAGAACCATACCCTGAGTTGCTGCTGACAGTGAAGCGGAGAACAGAGAGCCACCCGGGAGTTGCTACCAGTTGCAACTTGCAAGGGAGAGTACAGTGAGCCACGAGCTGCTGTTGGCAACATCATATGGCTACAATCCAGTCAGATAGAGCCAAAAGACACGGACAAAGGGAGTTTGGGGTATTTTGGCTTGTCTAAGTACAAAATAAAACATAGAATAGTAGCTGCTATGGCCACTATTGTATCCACTATTGCCCGCTATTGCAACCCTCCAGGCTGCTATACTGAAACATTCCGTTATGGGCATTCTGAAGTGACCAAGCTTTGTCCTGCTCCTCTATGCCGCAATAGCGGATGCTACAGCCGCTATTGACAATGTTGAGCATAAGTATGGCTTGAGATAAGCTGATAGTAATAAGCATAATTCTTGTTTCACATTCATTACATCATATTCAATCAGCCGTTTGTAAAGACACATAACCAAAACATGGTATTCATTTGACAAAATATAAAGGGTATTTACAATTTTCAGATATCTAACTTTGTATCATTGATTTGGCATAGAAGTTATTTAGTCATTTGATTAATTTTATCTAAGGTTGCTTCTTCATCGGATGTTGCGCTGGATGTGTGGCCATACAAGACAAGATAGGATTAAGAATGAATGAATTAGAGAGAAAGTAGAGGTAGTGCCTATTGTGGAAAAGATGGGAGAATCTTGCCTTAGGTGGTTTGGACATGTAAGGAAAAGATTCTTAGAAGCCCCTGTAAGAAGAGTAGATCAGGTAGAGGATAGCCCAATAGCTAGAGGTAGAAGGAAACCAAGAAAGACTATACGTGAAACAATTAAAAAAGATTTAGATTTGTATGGTATTTCTGAAGACTTGGTTTTTGATAGGGCACAATGACGTCATTTGATCCATGTAGTCGACCCCACCTAGTGGGAAAAGGCTTGGTTGTTGTTGTTTTTAAGGTTGCTTCTTCTTCATATAGTTCTATTTAATGACAATTTTGTTCTTGTTCTTGTTTTGATACACATTGGTATAAATATGTTTGCTACCATCAATATCATGGTGATTGATGAACTAGTCTTGTTCAATGCATTTGAACATTGAGCAGTGAAATATGGAGTTTCCATTATCCAAGTTATGTGTATCTGTATACCTTGGCTTATAGCAATAACTTTTAAGTTATACTAGGATCATCTAGTTGAACTTGTTTGACCCGTTGTGGCCATAAATCTGGGCAAGTTGTTTGTATGCCAAGTCTAAAAGCTAGCACAGAATTTGTATTTTTGGTGTGGGAGGGTGCTAGGGAGGAGGCTTCCTGCTCAGCATCCATACATCTTAATTGTACTTACCTGAACTTGCGTAACCCAATATTTGGTTAGCTTAGGCTAGCTTAAATGTATTCCTGAGTTCTAAAGGGCACACATATATGCCAGATGGTAGTGTTGGTGATTGTAAAAAAATAATTGAAGCCTACTATTGGTGCTTAATTAATTGGGGGATATATAAGAGTTTAGGGTTTTACATTGGTGGAAGAAAAGCTTAGGGGGCCTGGACTCCTGGGTTGAATTAGGGCCCTCGTTAATGACTAAATTTGATGAAAAGAAAAGGTTAACGGAATTTTTACTTATAAACTTTAGATTCTCTCTTGTTCAACAAAGAATAAAGGACAAAATATGATATTTAATTACTGACTTAAAATGTAAACCCATAAGCTGTATATTTTTAACTTTAGATTTGAACATGCACTTCAGAACTCCTAATATATAGAGACTGTGGACTTACTGAATAACAATAATAATTCTGGGATCTATAAGGAAATAAGTTGTTAGGAATCTCTTTTTGAGATAGGGAAAAAGGAATCCTAACCAATATCCGCACACACTCACAGCAAGAAAGAAAAACTGAATTGCCTCTTTATTGATGTCACACGGAACACTCACAAAAACAAAGGTATACAAGTATACCCCCAAAAGGATCACTCTCCTTTTCTCACTGGAAATGTCCAGTTAAGATGATTTTACAAAAGCTGCCTCTCCAATACAATAGAGGACTTATTTTATAGGATCTTACATCTGTCTAATAACAAGCTATCACAATTGATTTAACTAACTCAACTACCCTATCCAATTAGTTACAATTTGACCTTGTCAACTAACAATTTAACCCTTTCCTCTTTCTATAATAAACCTGTAAAGGTTTCCCATGCTCCCTGAAATCATTCCTATCATTCCTAACAATACTCCCTCCCTCAGAAACAACCTTGTCCTCAAGGTTGAAATCCGGAAACTGAATGCTAATGTAGGAAGTGTCTTCCTATGTAGCTTCTTTTGGAAGTTTGCCTTGCCAATGCACCAACACTTGAGGAGTTTCAGTACCAAATTGATTCACTGATCCGGTGCCGAGAATCGCAAAGGTTGATAGTTGTCTCCGCCGTTTCGTGCAACTCGCTGGAATGTCCGTTTCAACCTGGATGATCCCCTGCATGACCTTCTTAAGTTGTGAGACATGGAACACTTTGGATGTATGTGGGCCTATTCTGGAAGTCGTAATTTGAAAGCTACTTGCTCCAACCTTTTGTAAAACCAAATAGGGTCCATAATACCTAGCTGATAGTTTAGGATGAAGTTTAGTAGGCATTGAAGTTTGCCTATGAGGTCTAATCTTTAGGTAGACCCAATCTCCTGGATGAATCTGAGATGTTTTCCTGCGCACATTTGCATAGTGAATCATTTGACTTTGTGCCTTATGCAGACGAAATTTTAATTGCTTCAAAGCTTCATCTCTGTCCATTAAATCCTGAGCCACGACTTCCACCAATGTTTCCCTTGGTATAAATTTAGCCAAAGAAGGTGGGGGTCTCCCATAAACTACCTCAAAGGGTGTGCAGTGCGCAACACTTTAGAAATTGGTGTTATACCAGTATTCTGCCCAATGAATAAAATCTGCCCAACACTTTGGTTGTTCTGAACTGAAGCACCTAAGATAGGTCTCCAAGGTTCTATTTAGGACCTCTGTCTGCCCATCAGATTCAGAGTGATAGGCTGTACTCATTTTTAAGACAGTACCTTGCAATCTGAAAAGTTCCTTCCAAAAATGACTCATGAAAGTGGGGTCTCTATCACTGACAATGGAAATGGGCACCCTATGTAGTCGTATGATTTCTTTAACAAAAACCTCAGCAATAGATCTAGCAGAATATGGGTGTTTGATCAAAGATATAATGCCCATATTTGCTTAACCTATCCACAACAACTAGTACAGCATCAAATCCTTTTGATTTTGGAAGCCCCACAATAAAATCTATGTTGATCTCTTTCCAAATGGCATTTGGGATGGGCAATGGCTGTAGCAGCCCAGCTGGAGAAGAGGCCTGATATTTGCTCCTTTGACATACATGATAGGCTGCAACAAATTTTTTGATTGTCCCCTTCATTCCTAACCAAAACAGTGACTGAGCCATTCTCCTGTATGTTCTGTAGATGCCTGAGTGTCGCCCCATAGGTGAAGTGTGGAGCTCATGTAGTAATTTTGGAATCCAAACTGAACCAGCTGATAGGACCAATCTCCCTTTATAGTATAATCTACCTTGTTCCAAGGTATATTGGGGATGTGAATCTAGGTTTGCCTGTAAGTCTTCTAGAATTTTAGTCAAAGCTGGATCCTTCCGTACTTCTTCATCAATTTCTACAATGTCTAGCCAAAAAGGTCTTGTAATACCTTGCAGCTCTTTGTCTTCATCCCGTCTAGAGAGAGCATCAGCCACTCTATTCGAAGCCCCTACTTTGTAGACAATATCAAACTCATACCCCATCAATTTAGCCAACCAATTCTGTTGATTCTGAGTTGTAATTCTTTGCTCCAAGAGATGTCTCAGGCTCTTTTGATCAGTAAACACAGTGAATTTCTGTCCTAAAAGTTAAGGCCTCCAATGCTGAATGGCTAACACGAGGGCCATCAATTCCTTTTCATAAACGGATTTGGAGAGTGTTGAATCTGTCAAAGCCTTGCTGAAATAAGCAATTGGCCTTTTGTCCGGGTGAGAACACCCCTACTCCTTTCCTGAAGCATCACATTCTATGGAAAAGGGTTTTGAAAAATCGGGCATTGCCAAAAATAAATTTGTGGTGATAGCTTGTCTGCAATTGTGTGACTGACCTCAAGTACTATCATTTGTCCACTTGAAATTCCCCTTTTCAACAAATCAGTTAGGGGACGAGCTATGTGGCCATAATTACAAATAAATCTCCTGTAATACCCGGTGAGTCCCAAGAATCCTCTCAAAGCCTTAAGAGTCTTAGGTAATGGCCACTGCAAAATGGCCTCAATCTTTTGTGAATCCATTGAAACTCAATTTTTAGATATAATATGCCCTAGATATCCCACCTTAGTCTTGCCAAAACTGCATTTCCTTTGATTGGCAAAGAAAGAATGTTCTAGCAGCCTAGCCAAAACTTGTCTCAAGTGATCCACATGTTCTTCCCATGATTTACTATAGACCAAAATGTCGTCAAAGAACACTAACACATACCTTCGGAGAAAGGGTTTTAGTGTGGCATTCATAGCACATTGGAAAGTTGCTGGGGCGTTTGTTAATCCAAATGGCATTACTAGAAATTCATAATGCCCTTGATGAGTTCTAAAGGTTGTTTTTGGGATGTCTGGCTCGTGCATTCTAATTTGGTGATATCCAGCCCTTAAGTCTATTTTGGAGAAGTATGTGGCTCCATTGAGCTCATCCAATAGTTCTTCTATGACTGGAATAGGGAACTTGTCTGGAACTGTAGCCTTGTTTAGAGCCCGATAATCAACACAAAACCTCCAACTCCCATTCTTCTTTTTGACCAAGATGACTGGGCTGGAATAAGGACTATTGCTGGGCCTGATAATTCCTGATGCCAACATTTCAGCTACCTGTGTTTCTATCTCATTTTTTCGCAAGTGAGGGTATCTATAAGGCCTCACATTTACTGGATCTACCCTAACCTTAATCGGAATCCGATGATCAACTTCTCTAGGTGGCAGCAATCCCTTTGATTCCAGAAAGACTTTGGCAAATTCTGTTAATACCTTTTGCAATTGTTTTATCTGGTCACTTGATAGCTCCTCCTCTGCTACATGATTTTTCTCAATCACCGATAGTATAGACATCATGTCTACTTCCTTCTTGGCTAGTTTCATTAGAGCCCTGGAAGAAATCACTGATTTGGACAAACTGGGATCCCCTTGGATGACAATGCTCTGACCTCGATGAACAAATGACATACTCAGAGGCTTCCAATTTGCTTTAACCTCCCCCAGAGTCACCAACCAAGCTACACCCAAGATCAAATCCACTCCACCCAGGTCGAACAAAAAGAAATCACCTTCCATCACATAAGCCCCCAGCTGCACCTTTAAGTTCTTGCAGCAACCTTGAGTAGATTTACGATTACCATCCCCTAACCTTACATAGTATGGCTTTGTTGAATCAATTCCGAGCCCCAATTTCTGCACCAATTTGCTGGATACAAATTGTAACTCGCGCCACTGTCAATCAAGATCAACACTTCTTGCCCCTGTAATTCACCTCTCAGCTTCATAGTTTGAGGTTGGTCCTCCTGCTGAACATACCGAAAGATCCATCCACTGACATGCCACCTCAGGAGCTTCCTCTCCCTTTTCCTCATTTTGGGTCTCCTATTCCATTCTTGCTATCTCCCCATCTTCATTAATCTGCTCATCCTTGGCCAAGATTATCACCCTCATACTTTTTTCAGGACAACGGTGTCCTGGCCCAAAGGCCATTACACAATGATAACACCTTCCTTTGTCTCTTCTTCTGACATACTCAGCATAGGGAATAGTTTGAGTTCCCCTGCTTTTGGGTCCCGAAAAATTTGGCTTAGCCACCGAAGACATCGACCCCTGAGAATTCCGAGTCCCACCATTGGACGCTTGGGCACTGTTTGCGCCACCGAACGCCCCTGCCCGAGGTATGATTCCTCTGCCACCTTGATATCTAAATCCCGAGCTCGCACCTCTCCCCTGTGTGTTCCCACTATTCCGCACTTGCTTCACGGCTTCTTCAATGACGCGGGCTACCTCCATGGCTCGAGTGAGGTCCTTAGGGTCATGTGGACGCACTGAGCTCCGTATATCTTGGCGCAGCCCAGCCAAGAAATACCCCAGCAATTGGTCCTCCCCATTGGGTTTGGCTTGTGCGACCAAGAGCTCGAATTCCTGGACATACTCCTCAACTCCTCCAGTTTGTCTCAAAGACGCCAATCTCTCGTACATCGTTCCTCTGCCATTTCCGCCAAACCTCCTCATCAAGGCTTCCGAAAAACCCTTCCAAGATGGGTTCTTGGATTTCTGGCGCCAATACTGAAACCAATGCACTGCATTCCCCTCCATGCTGATGAAAGCCAGCTTTAACTTTTCCGAGGATTTGACTTGCTGCACCTCAAAAAATTTCTCTGCTCTCGCCAGCCATCCCAGTGGATCTTGCCCTTCGAAGGTGGGTAATTCCACCTTCTTGACCCAAGAACGTAGTGGCACATTTTCTCCTTCCTCAGATCCTCCGGTTTCCTCCTCCTCTTCCAAGGACTGCTCATTCTCGATCACAGAATTGTCCCCCTTAACGGAGGGAATTTTCTTGTTCTTGTTTACAGAATTGTCCCCCTCAACAGAGGGAGTTTTCTTCTTGTTCATCTGTAACAAGTCCTTGATGGAATCCATATCAGTCTTCAATTCTGCCAACTTCACCCCATATTCGTTGATAGCTTTCTCTAACGCTCCAACCCGATTATCCATCGCAATTTTGATCCGGTAGGTCGGACCAAACTTGTTAGGAATCTCTTTTTGAGATAGGGAAAAAGGAATCCTAACCAATATCCGCACACACTCACAGCAAGAAAGAAAAACTGAATTGCCTCTTTATTGATGTCACACAAAACTCTCACAAAAACAAAGGTATACAAGTATACCCCCAAAAGGATCACTCTCCTTTTCTCACTGGAAATGTCCAGTTAAGATGATTTTACAAAAGCTGCCTCTCCAATACAAAAGAGGACTTATTTATAGGATCTTACATCTGTCTAATAACAAACTATCACAACTGATTTAACTAACTCAACTACCCTATCCAATTAGTTACAATTTGACCCTGTCAACTAACAATTTGACCCTTTCCTCTTTCTATAATAAACCTGTAAAGGTTTCCCATGCTCCCTGAAATCATTCCTATCATTCCTAACATAAGTGCATAGCCATATCTATACTAAATTACTAATATATAATGGCAAAACTTGCTTTAGGTGTTTGGTGTCTTCTCACCAGTCACTATACATTACTAAGCAGGAAATTGTAGTTAGTGAGATAGTTATTCTCTTATTTTGTTTCCTTTAAATAAATAAAAGTAGATTAACAATCAGGCAGTTATTATTTAGTTTGAAGATTTAAAATTCTCTCATTATTATTAAATAAAAGTACAATAAAAGGCGGATAGGTACGCACATATTATATAACACAAGGCCAGAGTATGTCTAAAATTAAAATTGGATATTAAGCAGTTAACAGAAAGTTTGGTTCTTTTTCTTTCTGTATAACACAAGGCTGGTGCAAGTTGAGAAAAAACTTTGACTGGAGCCTACACATTGTGCTTGGGCATAAATTTTAAATACTTACAAAGTTAAAACATTGATAAACTTGTTGCAAATTGGTGAAGAGCCATGATACATATGGAGACCTGTACAAGATTTGGCACTTCAATAATTTTGTGGGTAAGTATAAATCTAAACTAATCAGTGTGGTAGTGTCCAATTTGTCAATCTTGATGCCAATTTTACTTTATCCATTCTTGGATCGTGAAAATTAAATGGTAGCATGTGGAATGTTTTGATCAACATGATATAATTCCATATTTTGCTTCTTTTTTTCACATTTTTAATTTTTAATTATTGAGGAAATGAATGAAATTCAGTTCTTTATCCCATTAGGCACATAGTAACTTGTATGTGATTTTCTCTTTACTGCTTAGAAGTTTTCAACTGATGAATTTTTTTGAATTTGATGATTAGGGTCCAAAAGAAAAAGGCAACGAAGTAAATCCGACAGATACCGAGCACAAAAGCCTAGGAAATGCCTCCCAGTTGAGTCTTTCAAAAGCCTCTCAGAGGAACAGGATCAAAGAGGCTGTCATGAACAAAGGCCCAAGGAAAGCCATGAAGAAAAGCCGGAGAAATATCGTTTAGAAGAAGAGTATTTTAAAGACTTATTGGAAGATAAACCAAAGTTGAAATGTAGAGCAGAAAGACCTCCGAATGGTCACTTAGAAATGTCACTGAAGAAACTTGCCGAAGTAGAGCTTCATGAAAACCACGTTATTGAAAGGCCAAAGTCGACCAGTGTAGAAAAGAAAACAATTAGCAGGGAAGAAAATGAGGAAATAATAGCTCTGAAATTGCAAGAGTTGGCAGTAAGTATTCAAGCAATTGGTGCTGAATCAGCAGACTATCAGGCAGCTGGCCCACAGAATGTAGAGGACTACCACACTGAATTTACAAGACGCCAAGGGGACAAGCTCATAGCAAGCCTGGGAAATTTTGCGAACAACCTTAAGCAACTATGTGATCTTCTCCAGGAGTGTAAATAGATATTACTATTTGCTTTTATTTTCTTTCTTTGTTGGTGAATGAACGCAGCGTAGGAGAATGCAGTTTACACTTGTGTTCACTGTGCTTCTTATGCGTAAATAGAGAGAATATATATATATTAAGAGTGGAAGACTCATTTATCTTCTATATATAAATTGTACTTTAGTCACGAAAGGGTTCATAAAATCGAAAAGCTCATTACAAATTTCCA
The DNA here is from genome assembly GCA_029884595.1 of Ormosia semicastrata. Taxonomy (NCBI): domain Eukaryota; kingdom Viridiplantae; phylum Streptophyta; class Magnoliopsida; order Fabales; family Fabaceae; genus Ormosia; species Ormosia semicastrata. Next base: position 50,252,570 of record JAQQTO010000063.1, read on the forward strand.
TTATTGTTTTCAATGTTGAGGGGAAAATTGAGTGTTGACACTCACTGTGAACCGGTGTTTTTCCTGGTGAAAAAAATTTGAATACTAAAATTAGTTAGAAAAAATGGAATATGTACGAGATTTGGCAGGTGTAAAAAAAAAATAACAGACGACTCCACTGGGGATCGAACCCAGAATCTCTGGTTCCGTAGACCAGCGCCTTATCAATTGGGCCATGGAGTCATATGCTGTAAAAGTTAGTTTATTTATTATTTAACTCAATAAACGATGACAAATAGGTACAACACACCAGGGTAAATCTACCACTTGTTCACTACTGGCTTCGTAAGAAATTTTCACGTGAGCATTCAAACTTCAAAGAGCTATGTCGGCTGTCAAAATAAAAATTCAAAAGGAATACTGTATGTCTGTAACCCAAATGGACGTTAAATCACAATGTTACTTGAATAATTTCATATTTTATATACAGATATATTAATTGCAAAACATTTTTATCCGGTCTTATTGGATATCTCTCCTTACTGCTATTTTGTTTATTAAAAAAAAACTGCTAAAATTTTGCGATCAAATTAAAATGTAAACATTTGAAACGAAAAATTAATTAAAAATATATTTATGCTGAGTTTGTGTTAGTAAATCCACTCATCCACCCATATATATTAAATTGGAGTACATGTTCTTAAAAGTGAATAAATTTATTATTGTACTCTTCTTTAAAGAATAACACATGTCATTTTTAAATTCTCTTTTAATTTTTGAATTTTAAATTTAAATTCTTTTTTATTTCTTTTCTAAAAAATTCTCTTTTAATCCAAATATCATGTGTATCATCCTTTTTAAATTAAAAACATCTTTCTTATTTTAATCTAAACATTTTAAGTTCTATCTAAATTTAAAAAATTGTGCATTGCATGGACACTCACTAATTTATATAAATAACTTGCATTTTTTTATTTAGTACATGATTTTTGGTCATAGATTAATTAATCATGTAATTTTGAATTATGGTAGTAGTTAAGTAAAGTCCTCTTTAAAGTAACATCTTCAATATCATAATTGATAATGCATGATTGATAATGCATAGGATCATAATTGTAAATTCTGAATTGCAAACTCGATAAATCAATATTAAATAATTTAAGGGTATATTTAGTTTTGATTAATTATTTAGAAAAACAGCATTTTCTATCATAAAAGTTAGGGCATTATTTTGGTAATCCATTTTTTTATTATGACATTTAATGTGAGTTGTCAAGCATTTTATTAGTAATTATTTATATTAAATAGACTGTTAAATATTTATTATAAAATTATCAATTAATCAATATTTGATAACTCATCATAGATACAAATCTATAGAAGTACCACAGCAATTCCCTAAAAACTACTTTTACTTTTTGGTAATATGTTTGAGTTGTTAAATTAAAAGCTATTGATTAGTTTTTTATACTAAAAACAACTTTTTCTACCTACAAGTTGTTGGGTGCAGTGGTAAGCAAATTATGCAAGAACAAAGTTTTTGAACATGGAGACACTACTTATAGAGAAGGCCTAACCATATCGCTTCTTTCCCAAATAAATTAGACTCACATTCAAAGGATATGGCATAACCAACACATTTTGCTTATAATATGTTGTGATTATTTCACAGCTATGGGAAATAAATATAATTTTATTCTAAAGTAAATAACTTTTTCAATTATTCAATATCTTTTGAGTAATTTAATATATAAAAATAATATTTTGTATACAATCCAAATAAAATTATTTATTTTAAAATTGATTATAAATTAACATATCTAAACATAAATTAAAGTTGTTATAATTAATTTTCTTATAAATCAATTATGTAGATAATCGATTTTTAATATAATTTTTTTTCGCATCTAATCAAAATATACACTAAATTCAATAAATTAAAGGAAAAAAATAGTCAACTTAATAAATATTGAAAAGCTATGTTGGTTTTTAGAGTATCTCTCTCTACCATAAGCTAAAACTCATTCAAACCAAAGATTAGCTGCACTTACAATTTCAAAGAAATTAATAGATCTATAAAAATACAAAAATAGATATAATCTTCACCAAAAGCTAACTTATGATAAGTAATTTTGCTTTTGGTTTGTTGTGTAACGCCCCAAGACTAATACTCTTAGTAAATCTGGATTACACTGAAGCACTTAAGCTTAGGCACGTCAAGGTTAAACTATTATTTTATTTGATAATTAACTATACTTATTTTATTTCCTATTCGAGCCTTGTGAGGGATAATAATATTTTTAAGTATAAACATACATCTGAAAATACCCGATTATATGCTTGTCATGTATCATCCATACTGACATTAGTATTTCATACAAACTAGTACATTGTTATCCAATATATACATACCAAGCCTTCATAGGCATTTGTACATATAAACCATATACAAACTACTCCATAAGTATAAATACATGGCAACGGTCAAAATGAATAAATATCTCTATTCAACAATAACATCTTCATCTCTACTCCGTGGATGGATCACGTGCTGGAATCATCAAGGAAAAGAAAAATAGAAGGGTGAGAATTCTAGGAATTCTTAGTTTATCTAACAATATGTGACACCACAATAATTCTAGCTGTTTCAGGGAATAAAATATTTTCTTAAAATCATTCATAGAAAGGTGGCAAATGCCAAACTGTTTCCTTTCTTTTCTTGAGGGCAGAAGTTCAATTTTCAATCAATGAACAATAACTTTTGTATTCATGAATACATGAATTACATAGCTTTATAAGAACATCAACCAATGAATCATTTCACACTAACAATAGAGTATTTAAAAATAACTCAAATTGTAAATATTCATTTTCAAATTAATGATTTATGTGACATATTCATGAATGTGTGTCAATGCTCAAGCAAGACCTTTATTCTTTCCTTTAGTGCTCATTAGTTATTATCTTTCTCAGTTCATTCCCCTGAACTCATGTCCTTTTGTATCAAACAAGTAGTGAGGGCATGTTACCTCCTCATTCTACCTAATACTTGGTAATAGTCTGCTTATCAGCTCGATGCACTCAGCCTATACGTAATAGTCTACCGTTACATAGCACTATCTCAAGTAACCTTGGCCAGATATCCAAAGGATCACCATCATTTCCAAAGGATACATATATCTAGGATCACCCCTAGGTACGAGGATCATTTCCATTATTAGATCTAAGATCATCGTAATTTCCTAGATCAAGATTTAGGATCACTGTCATTTCCTAAATCCATCATTGGCCAAATCTAAGATACCTAAAGGATCACTGTCATTTCCAAAGGATACATATTTAGGATCACCGTTATTTTGTAACACCCCCTTTAGGGTATCACATTGACGACTTCCAAGTTACCAAAATTTAACCAAGTTATAATTACTAATAATATTGTACATACGTTTTTCAAATATTTTTCTTGATGGATAATTAAAAACTAATAAATTAAATAAAATACAGAATATACCAAACCAAAATAATTTACATCATTTACATACCAAGTTTTAATATTTAAAAACATCCAATTTTATCCTCAAAATAATTATACAGATACTATGGCCCAAACATCAACTAACCTAGTACCCAACATGTAACGCCCCTTTTTGGGAGGGAATGTCACATTGTCATTTACAATGCGAAAAATAAAAGTTATAAGTTAAGACCCGATTCTTTATATAAATGTAAATTTACTTGGTTGTAATCGTGTGCTTAAATTAGCGAGCATATATTTTTTTTGTTATAATTAATAAAAATAGTGATAAGACATGATTGCAATGAAGAGTAAAACAGAAATAAGGCATACACCAGGTCAACATACATAAACAACGACATATCATTATATTGAACTTGTTTGATTAAGCGCTTGAATATACAAAAAGTAAAATTATACATGTATGTCCCAAGAGATCATAAATATACAGCCCACCAAAATAACGACACATCAGGCCCCCAAAATATACCCTGATAGCCATCAGTAGCTATCGACAGTATCAGTCCCTATGATGAGGAGGAACCGTGTCAGGATCCTTCTTGGGATCCTCCTCAGGATCTTCTTCATCCGAGAAAACCTCCATAGGAGCCACCGAGTTACGGGCCAGAGCCCAAGCAGTGGAATCAAAAGAATCCTCCTGTGGGGTGTAATAACGATCACCCCACATCTTCCTGATGGGCAAATAAAACTCCAAACATAAACTGACGCTGCAAGTGAAGATCGGCGGTTCATGATGCCCCCAAGCCAGTGAAATTGACACGTCTCCCAAGTAGACATAGCGATCAGAATTTAGGTTAGTGTGCCAACAGTCTGGCTCTCCAAGGAAGGTCAAACGCACATCACCTAAAAATTCGCGTGAGTATGCCGCCATGATCCAATAGTAGGTGCTAGTCGCGGTCGGGCCAGAAGTCGAGAAATTCGGGAGCTTCACCCTCCTTGCCGACGTCTTCGATGAAACATATTTATAAACCGGTAGAAATAATAGAAACACAGGAAAAAAGTAAGACATCCTACTATTATTACCAATTATGGCAGTAGAGAAACAAAACGGCGTAAAGCACCCACATAGCATCTCAAGAGGTAATAATAATAAACATTAAATAACAGCAATAAACAGTTAAGCAGTTCCAAGCAATTATACATCAGTACAGTGACAGTTCCAATATATGGACTCATTATGCACATGCATACAACACCAAAATCCTACTCCATGAAGGTAGACACAAATAGTCATAGAGAAAGATCAGGAGACATGTCTGCAACTCGGCTGCCGCGGCCAAAATGCTATAATTCATTAATTTATCCATATGCACATCAAGGCATTGTACATACATTCTATGCTAGATCACAATATAGGACAGTGTCTCAGTCCGGATCGTCAGTGCGTTTGCATCGGTTTGCCCCACGAACAAAAGAGCTATGAACTGTCCATTGCGAGGTACTCGCACCCCGACGCCCCCAAGGTCAACAGTATGACCTACACTAGTCTATTCGCACCCGCACAAAGGTGTGTTCAATCTCCTAGGCAATGTAACCTTAACAACAGTCCAACGGACTTTCACAATGCATAATGACTCAATGCATACATATACAACGTATATTTAGCAAAATATGCTTTTCATACCATATTTCGGCTAAGATAAGCATCGACATATTCTAGATCAACTCATGGACCCGCAGTCAATATAATTAAACCCATAAATGGTACATTACGTTTTTAGGATATATTATGGAATTATTTAACATACTTACTCACACTCTCTTGTTCTTTCTTTAATTAAAATTACTCTAAGTTTTATGGTAAAATTTCATTCTTGGTTCTTTCCAACTTATGAAGTCCTAAGTTGATTTCTAATTGCCCAAATTAATTAAGTTTCACTTAAAGAATTATTCCTAAATCTTACCAAGTCTCACACATCCTTATTCGTTCTTAAAATTCAAAGAGTTCCATTTGGTTACGTAATTATTTTCCTTCCATCACATAATCCTCTTATTTATTTACTTGATTAATTAAATGTCATAGTTGTATGAAATTACATGATTAGGCCATTATTAACCCTAGAGGCCATGAGCCTCACTAAGTCTTAGGATTCCAAATTTTCATTCCATTAATTACATATTGTCCACTTGATTAGCTATGTCTTCCACTTATTATAAATTTTCATCAAGAACCCTAATTTTTGGGCCCTAAAACCGTGAGCCTCATGGGAGAGGACAAAGTCATTTTTGCTTCCATTCAATACTCCAATCCATCCAAACACATACATATACATACTCAATCAATCAAATATCTTAAACAAATTAAAAACAATATGTAATCATACAAATCATACAAACAAAGAATAACCCTCAATAGGGTTTTCTCACAATCAATCACAACACAATGTTCCTTACTACCAATAGAGGTTGAGGAGGAGTATCTTCCTCTTACCAAAGAGAAGAAAACAAAAGAACCCCCCTTGAAGCTCCTTGCAATTTTCGGATTCCACACCTCCAAGAACCCTAAAATTTACAACTTCATTAAATCAACAAGAAGACTTGAAAAAGAATGGATCAATGGTCATAAGAAAGACCTTGAACCCGAAAATGAAGAGAAAAGGGTGAGGAGTCAAGAACCTTACCCAAAAGCTTGAAGCTTGAAGCTTGAAGAAAGTGGTAAAGATGAAAGCTTTTCAAGAAACTACCAACTAGAGAAATGTTTAGATGATGGAGGTGATTAAGAAAATGGGGTTGGTTGAAAATTTTGTGATGGTTGAGGGCTTGAGGGTGTGGTGGCCGTGAGGTGTGGCTAGAGAGAAGGAGGAGAGAAAGTTTGAGAAAGATGAAGGTAGAGAGAAGTGAATAGAAAAAGTGAAAGATGCTTTTAGGGTTTTATTTTTGAAATTTAATAGGTTAATTAATTAAATTGAAGCACGAATTTTGGCTCCCAAATTTGTGCAGCAGCCGTGTGAGTGTGTGGAGGAGGAGAGAGAAATGGTTAGCTTCCTTGAGAAGCTTGGGTACATTTTCAATAAAGGAGATGTGATTAGACATAAAGTAGATTACATTAGGATAGGATAATGTGATTTAATAGTTAAAATAATATGGTAATTAGGATTTTACTTCAAGCTATTACCCAATGGATAATTGTTACAGTGCACAAAGCCAGTATTAATTATCCAATGAATAATAGAGCGTATCGCAAAATTTTAATTAATAGTGCCTACAGAGATTTTATTTATCAGATAAAACCTCAAAAATTACAAACCTTGCAAACTGTGCCCGACCTCGGATTTAGTAAGATCCCCCATCGACACATCCACAGTTCAAGGTTTGCCAGCCTCAAGGGAAACATTTCGTTATCCCGGCTTCGCTCAGCGTGCACACAAAACGAAGAATATACTAAAATATTCGACATTTCTAGAAAAATCCAGAAAAATTCTCAAAAATCACAAATATTGAAAAATGACTATTCATCACAAAATAAACAATTTTTGGGGTGTTTCACTGACTCTGCTCAGTGTGCACGTAAAATGAAGAATATATTAAAATATTCAATATTTTCGGAGAATTTCAGAAAAATTCTCAAAAATCATAAATATTATAAAATAGTTATTTATGATGAAATAAATAATTTTGGGGGTATTACAACTCTCCCCTTCTAAAAAGAGATTTCGTTCTCGAAAATTTCATACCTTAAAATAGTTGTGGGTGTTGCTCCTTCATCTTGTCTTCTAGCTCCCATGTTGCATCTCCAGTCATTTCGTTCCAGATTACCTTTACCAATGAGATCTCCTTGCCTCTTAATTGCTTTATCCTTCTATCTTCAATTCTCACAGGAGGTGCCTCATAGGTTAAGTTCTCTTTTAATTGTACTGTATCTGGTGCTATGACATGACTTGGGTCAGGAATGTATTTTCGCAGTTGTGACACATGGAAGACATTGTGAATGTTTGAGAGGAAAGGAGGTAAGGCTATTTGATAGGCTACTGGACCTACTCGGTGAATAATTTGGTATGGTCTAAGAAATTTTGGAGTAAGTTTTCTAGACTTCAAGGCCCGGCCCACCCCAGTCGCAGGTGTGACTTTCAAATATACATGACCCACTTTCCTCAAACTCAAGAGGGTTTCTTCTTTTGTCTGCATAACTCTTTTGTCGGCTTTGAGCAGTCCTCATCTTCTCCTGAATCATCTTAACTTTTTTAGTTGTCTGCTGTATAACATCTGGTCCAATAGTGAGGCACTTGCCGTCTTGGTACCAACATAAAGGTGTCCGACACCGCCGTCCATACAGAGCCTCATAGGGTGCCATCCCTATGCTTGAATGATAACTGTTGTTGTAGGTGAGTTCTATCAATGGTAGAATGTCATCCCAACTTCCAGTCTGTTCTATGGTGCAAGCTCTAAGCAAATCTTCCAATGACTGGATTGTTCTCTCCGATTGGCCATCGGTTTGTGGGTGATAAGCAAAACTTAGACGTAACTTTGTCCCTAATGATTCTTGTAGACTCTGCCAGAACTTTAAAGTGAATCTTGGATCCCTATCCGAAACAATACTTGTAGGCACACCGTGCAGTCTAACAATTTCTCCAATATACAGCTGGGTCAGTTCTCCAGGTTGTACCTTATGTTGATCGGGAGGAAATGCGCTGATTTCGTGAGTCAGTTCACAATTACCCAAATCGAGTCATGTCCTTTTCTTGTCCTTGGCAAACCCACCACAAAATCCATTGCAATGCTGTCCCACTTCCATTCAGGAATAGACAATGGTTGCAGCAATCCTGCGAGTCTTTGATGTTCCACTATAGCTTTCTGATAAACCAGACAGGTCGATACACGTCTAGTGATGTCACTCTTCATTCCATGCCACTAAAACAACTTCTTCAAGTCTTGATACATCTTTGTTATGCCTAGATGCATATTCAACTGGCTTATGTGAGCATGGTCGAGAATATACTCTCTAAGCTCTTGGTCACAGGGAATACATGTAACACCCTCCTTAGGGCATCACATTTCTGACTTCTGACTCATAGTCTGAAAAGAAGTTCGCACAAAGTTTGAGTTATAAAAGATGGGTTTCAAAATTTCTTCTTTACTGAAAAGTAAATTTTACTGAAAATATTAGGTGATATTGAAAATCATATTTTAACTATTCATTATGCAATATTGACACCAATTAATATCACAATTTAAAGAGAAATATAAAATTAATAGACTTATTATTTTTTTTTTACAGTAGCAAACCCCATGACGGGTCCTACTTAATAGCACGGTACAACGTTAACGAGAAACTTTAACATACTTATTCCTTTTTCTGTCCATCTTGATGCATCAGACATCTGTTCCTTTGTCAACACTGCACACCTTCGAGTCCTGAATGTCCACTCCTTATTGTTGTCACCAATCTCAGAATATCCATCGCCTATTATGTCTAAGACAACTCGATCCTTCTATTATTTGATTTTAACAGTACAGACAAAGCAAAACAGGATAACAAAGAGGTGAGATCACCTACACCAATACCAACATGGCGCACGAGAGATAACACAAACTTGACAATATCATACAGATAGATCATACCATAATCATGCTATCAGCATTAATCAACTATCATCATCTAATCATTTATCAGTTCAATCATCATCAAAGTATTCAAAACAATTGTCATAACCAATAACCAATATTCCTCAATTAATATATCACACAGATATAAATGCTCAGATTTATGTATATGCACAAAGACTCATTTTATCAAAAACAACTCCATGGAGGTTTTCACAATTTCGAGAAGAATGCTCTGGTTAATTGTCAGCCTTAGCCCAAAGACAATCTCCCAGTTGTTGAAAAGAATCGTGTTCTTGTCGGGTATCGTCAATGCGTTGCAACGGACTACATCGCCAAGTGGCACAGGGTACTCGCCAGCTATCCACTGGTCGACCGCCGCGCCTTGACGCCCCCAAGATCCATCATAGACCTCACTATCAATTCTCATTCCCTCTTCAACCACAAGGGCCATAATAGCTATTAGCTATATTTTATACAATGCTCGAATATATCAGTGCAAGTCCAACCCCAAAGGGCCAAATCTTTTCAATTTCATTTGTTCGATGTAATCATATGTTTCAATGCATATTTTTTCAATGCATGTATAATGCACCAAATCCAGTCACAAACATATCTTTCCAATGCATGTATAATGCACTAAATGCCAATCACAGGCAAAACATGTCATTTTCTCACACAACATTCATATACTGGTTCTACAGTATTTATACTGTATTTTCAACAGGAAAATCATATTATCACATTTTCATAGTTATAAAATTCTTTCGTAGTGTTTTCACAAAATTGCGCAACATTTTCATTTCGTTTTCACAATTCCAAAACATTTCTGTTACGTTTTCACAATACTGCAACTCTTCTGTTGCACCTTTTAAATCATGTATTAAATTTTTCAACATTTTTTTCAATCGCATAAAAATATACGTTTCTCAGATCGCGTAACGATTTTCCATCATTTTCAAAATATTTAAAACACTTTCCAAATCACATAACAATTTTTTGTCATTTTCACAATCACGTAAAAATATTCTCACTTTTAAATTACATAGTGATTTTTTAACAATAGTTCAAATCACGTAAAAATATTCTCTCATTATTTAATCACGTAGTGATTTTTCAATAATATTTTCAATAGTGTAAAATATTTAAACGCTTTCCAAATTGCATAGAAATATTTTAACATTTTTCAAATCGCATAGAAATACATTAATATTTTTCAAATCTTGTAGAAATATTTTACTGTATTTCAAGTCATTTTTAAGATACGTAAAATATTTTCAACATTTTACAATTACGTAAAATATTTCTCAATATTCCAAACATTATTTTGGGCTTAAATAAATCAATATTAATTTCAACACATTCTTCAAATTGCGTAGCTTAAAAATCATGTTTTTAAGATACGTAAAACATTTTTCATCACAATTTCATTACAGAAAATATTTCTTAACCTTCGAAAATTCCTTTTTAACTTTTCTCAAAATAATATAACTTTGTATTTTATTTTTCATATTTTCCTTATTCAAGAAAATCTTTTTCCACATTTCTTAATTCAATAAATCCTTTTCCAAAATATAATTCACAAAATCATTTTTCCATTGATATAAATCAACGTTTCAAAACTTAGCATTTTCTAACGTACTTCAAAACTCAAAAATAAGTTATACGTTAGTAGATTTTCATAATACTACTATATTCTTCATTTTTCCCAAATCATTTTCAAACACAACCTTCTTCAAAATAAATTGAAGTTCGAAAACATTTTCGTTTACAAAAACTTAATTTCTCAAGTGATAAATGCTCTAATTCCATTTCCAAATTCTTGTATTAACTCAAGTTACGTTTCCACTTTGAAAATCACTTTGTTCATAAAAATCAAGGCATTACAAGCCTTCAAAAACGTGGACATGACTATTGAAACCATCAAATATTTTTCCTTCTAAATTGATATGGTTTTACACAAACAAAACCATTAAAATTTTTGTTTTCAAAACCGCAAGACTTTATGGTTATAAAACCAAACCCATTTGTTCAAATTTATTTTTATTTTCTTTGCAAATCCTTTTTCACTTTCTTTGCAAATTCTTTTTCACTTTCTTTGCAAATTCTTAAAATCATCATTGCTATTTTCATTTAAATCTCATGTTTTGTAAAACACTTAGAAACTTTTTACACAAAATAAATCAATAAAAATTTCTCAAAAACCATGTTCTTGTACTCTTTGAAAAATAAACTCTTTGTTTATTTTTCTTGTTTTTCTAAACATTCATTTTCATCATTCATGAAAATATTCATTTATGAACACCTATCTTGAGGTGTCTTAACCGATATTCACCATGTTTCTAGAGATCAAAAATTAATTCCCTTGTTCTTGAAATTTTTTAATATGAACCCTAATCAAGGGCATCAAAATCGTAGTCCTTCCTTGGCCATTGGGACCAAAATTAATTTTTTTTCCATCACCAAATCATGGCATACATATACATACACATCATATATATATATCAAAAGCATGCCATATTATCATCATGCATAGTATAAGCATACCATCAAAATCATAAACTCATGCAAAGTATATATTAAGCATAGGCAATTAATCAAAGCTCATAAACACATATAAATTATTACATGACCATGGATATGAATCCTCACATGGATTCACCATCCATCAAATATGAGACCATCTCTCACCACCATACTTGGTTGGTGAGATGGATCTCTCTCTTACCTCTTGAAGAACCTCAAAAGCTTCTTGATTTGCTTCTTTTTCCAAGTCCTTCACCACCAAGGGCTTCTCAAATACAAAACAAAATATATAGAAATTAGTATACTAAACTTGATTAAGAGGAACCATGGATCAAACATGGTTTAGATCATGAATAAGAAGAGAAGAAATGAAGTCTTCTTATACTTCACCTCAAAAACCCAATAACTTTGATCTTGAAGAAAGTCCATGAAGATGAATGATTTAGAGAAAATCTCCAACATGAAAGTTGCTTAGAATATCATGTAGATTCAAGATCTATGGTTGGATGAAATTAAAAGAGATTGGAGAGTGGTTTTAGTGTCTTGACCGAATGGTTTCTCTTGAAGCACAAAGATGAAATTTTTGATTTTTGATAGAAACTTGAAGCTTGGATTTGAAGCTCAAGATGAATGATTTTGGAAAAACTCATAACTAGAGATGTTCTTAGAATGGTGTTTAGGTTTAGAAAATCAAGTTGGATGAAATGATAGAAATTTGGATGATGGTTCTAAGGTGCTTGACCGAACCATATGGTGAGAAAAGGAAGGAAAATGGTTGTTTTGTGTTCTTAGAACTTTGAGAGAATTTGAGAGAATTTGATGAAAGCTTTTTGGTGAAATAGAAAAATGAATATTGAGAGAGTAAATTAAAGGTGCTGCTGCCCAAAACCGTGGGATATCAAGAAGAGAGAAAGTGAGAATTATTTGATAGCTTTAATAGATATTGAGTAGGATGATGACTATAGGGTACATGTGCAAAGTTACTAAAATTGACTAAGCTTTGCATTAAAAGATGATAGCTTCCTTTTTGTCACAAAGTGAAGACAATGAAATGAAATGTCTTCTTTCTCAAGTGTATAGTCGTAGAGTGTGATGAAAAATGAAGGTGATAATGCATGAAATAATTTTGGCCCCCCTCCAAGAAATTTCCTAAGGATGCAAACAAAGAAATCATAATCAAGGATGATGTAATATTGACCATGACATGTAATAATGGTCATAAAGTTTTTTTTTTCTTTGTCTTCTAAACAATCCAAAACCGTCCCATTCCTTCACACTTGTTTTTATTGGTTCATTTTAATTACTTATTTATACTTTAATTAAATAATTAATTCATCTAGTTTCTATTAAACTAGTTTAGTTAGGATTTCTAATTATATTTTAATTATTTAATTACATTCTTATGGTCATGTCATATTTCTAGATAATTAAATATTTATCTAGCTCCTAATTATTTAGCAATTAAATTAGTTCACTTAGTTAATTAAGCTATTAGGATAATTAAGTTAAATTATCTAATTACTTAACTAATTAACCTAGCCACTTTTGTTGACTAAATCCTAACTATAAGATGCATCTTCAAAAATGGAAGGTCAAGATCTTTCTACACACTTTCTATCCAATGGTCACAAATGGTCTTAGCCATTATTTGAAGCATTTCTAACCATTGATTAATTCAATGGTTAGGATTTAGGTAGACTTTTGATTTAGAAGACTTAATCTAGGCCATTAGATCTTTTCTTTAAATTCTAACCATTAGATGTGTCTCCAAAATGAAGGGTCAAGATTACTCCTTCTTACTTTTAATCCAAAGGTCATAATTAGTCTTTACTACTTTTTAAGACCAAATCTCCACCCTTGATTAATTCTTCATCCAATGATCATAAATGGTCTTTTTCACTTTTTAAGACTAAATCTCCACCCTTGATTTAATCTAAATCCAATGGTTATAAATGGTCCTTGTTACTTTACAAGACCAATTCTACACCGTTGATTAAATCTACGGTGGATATTGAAACCTTTCTTATTAAGCTTGTCTAGATTAAATCTCTACCATTGATTAGATCAATGGTTAACATCTAATGTTTCTTTATTAAATTTATTTCTCAACCGTTGATTAAATCAAGATCAAGTCTCCACCGTTAATTAAATCAATGGTGGATATCCAAACCACCAATGTTGACTTAAGCAATATAATTTCTATTTTTATCTACTAAAAAGCCTACGAAAGAATATATTTACTGTATTTTTATTGCCCGATAATTAAATACAGTGCCAAACACAATACAAGAAAATTTCTAAAACTATTTTCGGATTCAAGTTTAGTAAGATCCCCTGTCTTCGTCTAAACAGCACAAATTTTTCTATGCGTAGAAAAATTTTTACTTTGCGGGACCTACCTGGGCCCACGTAAGGTCACCTGGGCCCACCTAGGACCACCTGGGCCCACATACAGTCAAAAATTCATAATCATCCACAAAATCACAAATATTAGAAAACACACAAATATTAAATCAGATTACGTAAAATAATTACCTAACGGTAAAAATTAAATTACGTAAAGTTTTCCCTGGCCCAATAATTTTTATCTTCCTGACATGGAGTAAATCACTCAAAACGATCAAATATGTTTAAATTACTGTTTAAGAGATACGAAATTTGGGGTGTTACAATACAGACTCTACCTCAGAATCTCAGAATTCCGTCTGTTCCTTCCGTAAATACTGTTTCGTTGCCTTTCTTCATTAGCTCTCTCACTTCTTGCAAGAACTTGTCGACCTTCTGCTTTTCCCGTATGTCCTCCATTAGCTCACTTGAGATAGTAACCATGTTCATGCAGATCTTTCCTGGTTCTAATTCTACAAAAGACCATACATCTCTGAACTGCTCTATTAAGTCCTTTTCCTTGATCATCAGGGCAGAGACACTGATCATCTTTCTGCTCAAGGCGTTTGCCACGACGTTTGCCTTGTTGGGGTGATACAGAAGTTAAAAATCATAGTCTTTCAGGAACTCCAGCCATCTCCGCTGCCTCATGTTCAATTCCTTTTGATCATATAAATATTTCAAGCTTTTGTGATCACTAAAGATGTTGAACGTCACTCCATAGAGGAAATGCCTCCATATCTTCAAAGCGAAAACCACAGCCGCTAATTCCAAGTCGTGCATCGGGTAATTCTTCTCATGCACTCGTAATTGTCTTAAAGCATAAACCGCTACTCTTCCATGTTGCATAAGCACAGATCCTAGTCCTTGGTATGAAGTGTCACAGTACACCTCGAAGGGCTCATTCAAATCAGGTAGCACTAACACTGGTGAGGTAGTTAGCTGACTCTTCAACTCTTGAAAACTCTGTTCACAGTTGTCGGTCCATTCAAAAGCTTGGTTCTTTCTCGTAAGTTAAGTAAGAGGTCCCGCGATTTTAGAAAATGCCTCAATGAACCTCCGGTAATATCCAGCCAAACCCACGAAGCTACGAATCTCTGTCACTGACTTAGTCCTTTTTCATTGTAGCACTGCCTCCACTTTTGATGGATCCACCGCAATCCCATCCTTCGAGATTACATGACCCAAAAACTTAACTTCTTCCAGCCAAAGTTCACATTTTGACAGTTTGGCATACAGTTCTTTCTTCTTCAGAATCTGGAGAACTATACTGAGGTGTTCAGCATGATCCTCCTGATTTTGAGAGTATATCAGGATGTCATCGATAAAGACAACAACAAACCTGTCCAAGTAAGGATGAAAGATCCTGTTCATGTAGTCCATGAAGATAGCAAGCGCATTCGTCATGCCAAACGACATTACAAGATACTCGTAATGGCTGTATCGGGTACGAAAAGCAGTCTTGGGTATATCCTCCGTCTTCACTCGTATCTATGATACCCCGATCGTAGGTCAATTTTTGAAAACACCGCTGCTCCCTTTAGTTGGTCCATTACGTCATCAATTCTTGGGAGTGGATATTTATTCTTGATTGTCACTTTGTTTAGTTGTCTGTAGTCCATGCACAACCTTGATGAACCGTCCTTCTTTTGAACTAGCAGTACTAGTGCTCCCCAAGGTGACATACTTAGTCTAACGAATTGCTTTTCCAAAAGCTCCTCTAGCTGCTCCTTAAGTTCAGTTAATTCCGTTGGTGACATCCTATAAGGTGCTATAGACATGGGACCAGCTCTCGGTATAAGGTCAATAGCAAATTCTATTTCTCACACCGGTGGTAAACCAGGTACATCCTCAGGAAAGACTTCAGGAAATTCATTCACCACTGAAATTGTGCTCATATCAACTTCACTCTCGATTTTCAAAGAAGACAGTAGCATGTATCCATGAGCTCCTTCTTTCAAGAGAGCTTGAACTTGATTTACCGTCAAGTATCTAGAATCCTCATCCACAGGGAAGACTGTGGTTTTTCTTGAACAATCTAATAGAACATGGTTGGAAGACAACCAGTCCATCCCTAAAATTATATCTAGCAGAGAAAGGGGTAAACAGATCAAATCGACAGAAAAGATTCGACTTTCAACAATCAAGGGACAATTTAAATAGACTTTGGTAGTGACTACCGGTTTATCAGTGGGGGTAGAAACAATCAGATCAAAAGGTAAGGTAGACACTGGTAAACTAAGTCGTAGCATACAATTATAAGATATGAAAGAATGGGTTGCCTTAGAGTCATACAGTACAGTCAAAAGGTTACCTTCTATGGTGCATTCTCCTTGAATTAAGTCTTCTAACTCGGAAGCTTCGGCTCCGCTCATAGTATAGACTTGTCCTCCTACTTTCGGTTTGTTGGCCCTTGCAGCATTGACTGAAGGTTCAGCCTTCGCTTGGTTGCAGTCTCGGGTTATGTGGCCAGGCTTGCCACATCAGAAAACAGATAATCCCCTTTATAGTGCAATCCCTCATGAGATGATCCTTCCCACACTTCAGGTATTTTGAGGGATATGCCACATTTTGGCCAGTTCGGTTCCCAGTAGAACCTCCTCTAGAACTTCCACCAGCTGTCTGTTGCTGGTTTCCCATTGGCCGGGAATAGGGTTTCTTTTGGAAGCGATTAGAACTGTTACCACTGCCCCTTTGAAACCTTGTAGGTCCAAAGTTCCCACTCCTTGTATCTCTAGCTTGCTCCAGAGCTTCCACTTTGCAGCACGTGTCAAGCAGCTCTGAGAACTCATTGATTTTTAGTGTGATAACAGCTTTCTTCACTTCATATCTCAGTCCTTCTGTAAACTTCCGACACTTCCAAGTTTTGTTCGGTTGGTGCTGAAAGTACGTTGAAAACTGTGACAAGTTTTCAAATCTCGCTGCATATTCACTAACGATAATGTTCCCCTGCCTTAGGTTGAGAAACTCCATCTCCTTCGCGTGCCTCGCGCTCGCGGGAAAGTACTTATCCAAGAATTTATCCTCGAATAAATCCCAAGTGATTTTGTGATTTTCAGCCTCTAGTATTCTTTACGTCCCGCACCACCAGTTCTCAGCATTGCCAACCAACATAAAGGTAGCATAAGTCACCTTCTTATTCTCGGTGCAATTCATGCCTCAGAAGACTTTCTCCTGCTCTTTGATCCATAGACTAGCTTTGTCCGGATCGAACTCTCCTTTGAATTGGGGAGGATTGTGGCGATGAAACTCCGCCAAGTTTTGAGCGTCAACAGTAGCTTCGAGCTGTTGAGCAGCCCTCTTTTGTTGCTGAGCAACTCTCTCTTATTGTTGAGTAGCTCGTTCAGTCTGTTGTGTTATGGCTTCAGCCATCCTTTGCATTGCCTCTATAGTAGCTGCCATATCTCCACCTCGTGCCATCTTGTTTTCTCAATTCAGATTAGCTGAAAAACACAAGGAAAGTCAATTGTATCCACTAGAAATACCAAACACAGAGATTCACACAGCACAAACAAGATAGACTCAGTCACAAGACCCAAAGAAACATAAACCAGGGCTTTAATACCAACTTAATGTAACGCCTCTTTTTGGGAGGGAATGCCACATTGTCATTTACAATGCAAGAAATAAAAGTTATAAGTTAAGACCCGGTTCTTTATATAAATATAAATTTACTTGGTTGTAATCGTGTGCTTAAATTAGCGAGTATATTTTTTTTTGTTATAAATAATAAAAATAATGATAAGACATGATTGCAATGAAGAGTAAAATAGAAATAAGGCATACACCAGGTCAACATACATAAACAACGATATATCATTATATTGAACTTGTTTGATTATAGCGCCTAAATATACAAAAAGCAAAATTATGCATGTATACCCCAAGAGATCATAAATATACAGCCCACCAAAATAACGACACATCAGGCCCCTAAAATATACCCTGATAGCCATCAGTAGCTATCAACAGTATCAGTCCCTAAGATGAGGAGGAACCGTGTCAGGATCCTCTTCATCCGAGGTAACCTCCATAGGAGCCACCGAGTTACGGGCCGGAGCCTGAGTAGTGGAATCAAAAGAATCCTCCTGTGGGGTGTAATAACGATCACCCCACATCTCCCTGATGGGCAAATAAAACTACAAACGTAAACTGACGCTGCAAGTGAAGATCGGCAGTTCATGACGCCTCTAAGCCAGCGAAATCGACACATCTCCTAGGTAGACACAGCAATCAGAATTTAGGTTGATATGCCAGCAGTCTAGCTCTCCAAGGAAGGTCAAACGTACATCACCTAAAAATTCGTGTGAGCGTGCCACCATGATCCAACAGTAGGTGCTAGTCGCGGTCGGGCCAGAAGCCGGGAAATTTAGGAGCTTCACCCTCCTTACTAACATCTTTGATGAAACATATTTATAAACAAGTAGAAATAATAGAAACACAGGAAAGATGTAAGACATCCTACCATCATTACCAATTATGGCAGTAGAGAAACAAAACGGTGCAAAGCGCCCACATAGCATCTCAAGAGGTAATAATAATAAACATTAAATAACAATAATAAACAGTTAAGGAGTTCCAGGCAATTATACATCAGTACAGTGACAGTTCCAATACATCATAAGAATTAAAATGCCAGATAATATATGGACTCATTATGCACATGCATACAACACCAAAATCCTACTACATAGAGCAAGACACAAATAATCAGAGAGAAAGATCAGGAGACATGTCTGTAACTCGGCTGTCGCGGTCAAAGTGCTATAATTCATCAGTTTATCCACGTGCACATCAAGGTATTGTGTAGACATTCTACGCTAGATCACGATATAGGACAGTGTCTCAGTCCGGATCGTTGGTGCGTTTGCATCAGTTTGCCCCACGGACAGAAGAGCTACCAACTGTCCATTGCGAGGTACCCGCACCTCGATGCCCCAAGGTCAATAGTATGACCTACGCTAGTCTACTCGCACCCGCACAAAGGTGTGTTCAATCTCCTAGGCAACATGGCCTTAACAATAGTCCAACGGACTTTCACAATGCATGATGACTCAATGCATACATACACAACGTATATTCAGCAAAATATGCTTTTCATACCATATTTCAGCTAAGATAAGCATCAACATATTCTGGATCAACTCATGGACCTGCAGTCAATATAATTAAACCCATAAATGGTACATTACATTTTTAGGAGATATTATGGAATTATTTAAGATACTTACTCACACTCTCTTGTTCTTTCTTTAATTAAAATTACTCTAAGTTTTATGGTAAAATTTCATTCTTAGTTCTTTCCAACTTATGAAGTCCTAAGTTGATTTTTAATTGCCCAAATTAATTAAGTTTCACTTAAAGAATTATTCCTAAATCTTACCAAGTCTCACACATCCTTATTTGTTCTTAAAATTCAAAGAGTTCCATTTGGTTACCTAATTAATTTCATTCCATCACATAATCCTCTTATTTATTTACTTGATTAATTAAATGTCATAGTTGTATGAAATTACATTATTAGGCCATTATTAACCCTAGAGGCCATGAGCCTCACTAAGTCTTAGGATTCCAAATTTTTATTCCATTAATTACATATTGTCCACTTGATTAGCTATGTCTTCCACTTGTTATAATTTTTCATCAAGAACCCTAATTTTTGGGCCCTAAAACCGTGAGCCTCATGGGAGAGGACAAAGTCATTTTTGCTTCCATTCAATACTCCAATCCATCCAAACACATACATATACATACTCAATCAATCAAATATCTTAAACAAATTAAAAACAAGATGTAATCATATAAATAATACAAACAAAGAATAACCCTCAATAAAGTTTTCTCACAATCAATCACAACACAATGTTCCTTACTACCAATAGAGGTTGAGGAGGAGTATCTTCCTCTTACCAAAGAGAAGAAAACAAGAGAACCCCCCTTGAAGCTCCTTGCAATTTTTGGATTCCATACCTCCAAGAACCCTAAAATTTACAACTTCATTAAATCAACAAGAAGACTTGAAAAAGAATGGATCAATGGTCATAAGAAAGACCTTGAACCCGAAAATGAAGAGAAAAGGGTGAGGAGTCAAGAACCTTACCCAAAAGCTTGAAGCTTGAAGCTTGAAGAAAGTGGTAAAGATGAAAGCTTTTCAAGAAACCACCAACTAGAGAAATGTTTAGATGATGGAGGTGATTAAGAAAATGGGGTTGGTTGAAAATATTGTGATGGTTGAGGGCTTGAGGGTGTGGTGGCCATGAGGTGTGGCTAGAGAGAAGGAGGAGAGAAAGTTTGAGAAAGATGAAGGTAGAGAGAAGTGAATATGAAGGTAGAGAGAAGTGAATAGAAAAAGTGAAAGATGCTTTTAGGGTTTTATTTTTGAAATTTGAATAGGTTAATTAATTAAATTGAAGCACGAATTTTGGCTCCCAAATTTGTGCAGCAGCCGTGTGAGTGTGTGGAGGAGGAGAGAGAAATGGTTAGATTCCTTGAGAAGCTTGGGTGCATTTTCAATAAAGGAGATGTGATTAGACATAAAATAGATTACATTAGGATAGGATAATGTGATTTAATAGTAAAAATAATATGGTAATTAAGATTTTACTATAAGTTATTACCCAATGGATAATTGTTACAGTACACAAAGTCAGTATTAATTATCCAATGAATAATAGAGCGTATCGCAAAATTTTAATTAACAATACATACAGAGATTTTATTTATCAGATAAAATCTCGAAAAACATAAACCTCACAAACTGTGCCCGACCTCAAATTTAGTAAGATCCCCATCAACACATGCACAGTTCAAGGTTTTTTAGCCTCAGAGAAAACATTTCGTTATCCCGGCTCCGCTCAGCGTGTACGCAAAACGAGGAATATGCTAAAATATTTGACATTTCCAGAAAAATCCAAAAAAATTCTCAAAAATCACAAATATTGGAAAATGACTATTCATCACAAAACAAATAATTTTCGGGGTGTTTCACTGACTCTGCTCAGTGTGCACGCAAAATGAGAAATATATTAAAATATTTGACATTTTCAAAAAATTCCAGAAAAATTTTTAAAAATCATAAATATTGTGAAATGATTATTTATGATGAAATAAATAATTTTTGGGGTGTTACACAACATCTAGCCAGAAGGGTACTCGTCCGGATCCTTTTCCAGATCTTCCTCAGATTCCTTAGATGACAATAACCCCGGATGGGTTACAGGGCTACGGATTGGAGTCCATGCAGATGAAACTATCGAGTTCTCCCAAGGAGTAACACAACGACTACCCCATATAAACTCTATAGGTATAATAAAACTCAAATGCACATAAGCATTAAAAGTAAAAACAGATTCCCCATCATGAGTCATTCTCAGAGTCATAGTTATATTCCCAATATAACTGATACGATCAGTGTCCGCATCAATACGCTAAGCTTCAATGTCTCCCCCAAATTGAATCTTCATGAAACCAAGGAAACTAGACCTCGATGCCATCCCAAAATATAGATAAACTAACACAAATAGAAGTGAGGCGATCCTTCCTCTTCCTCTTCACACTCATTATCAAACATACAAATAAATAGAATAATATAGTAAAGAGGTGAGATCCCCTACATCAATATCATCATGGCAGTAAAAAGACAGTAAAACAACATACTATTCATACACAGCATCTAACAGATATATTCATATCATCATATAATCATTGCATCAAATAACAAATAATTACTACAACACACACACACACATACACACACACACACACACACAGATATATATATATATATATATCATAGTAAAATGATGACTGACTATGCACATACACAATGAACTAATTTCCTACTTCATGAAGCTAAGCTCAATTTCAGAGAGAATGATCCAGAGGATATGTCTGTATATCGGTCGCCTCAGACCAAGTGCTATAATTTATCAATGTGCACATCAAGCACTATACAAGACATTCTATGCCAAATCGTGAATAGGAATAGTATTCTTATCGAGATCGTCGGTACGTTTGCATCGGTTGCCATGACATAGTAGTGCTACTAACTGGCCACATGTAGAATTCCTCGCCCCGACGCCTCCAAGTTCAATAAGTGAACTACACTATGCAATTTGCACCCGCACTAAGGTATAATTCAACTCCTAGGCAACAATAGTGTAACACTCCAATTTTTTCTTTTTCTTGATATTTAAGAGTTTTATAATATTTGGGAATTTTTGTGAATTTTCATGAATTTTTAATTTATTTTGATTATTTTAATATTATTTTGGACTGTATGTGTGTTGAGGCAGGCTTAGAAAATAAAAATATTTCTTGGACCAAAAAATTTTGGACTGTTAATGCGAGGTCAGGGGAAACTTACTAAACCTGAAATCGAGAACAGTTGACGAAAATTTTTTGTATCTGAGTTTTCTATTACCCATTGGATAATGTTATTATCTATTAGGTAATGCTTTTATTTATTGTGTAATGTTATTATCCATTGAAAAATAACTAGCAGTAGCTATTATCCATTGGGTAGTAGTTTTTAAAAATATCTGAAAAATATCTTAGATTTTGGAAAGTATCTATGCTTTTGGAAAATATCTTAACTTTTGGAAAATATCTAAAGTTAGTCAAGGAAGGTAGGCTATGACAACTTTATGATCAACCTATTAGAAACAAGCTTAGTCCACCCTTGATCTAATCAACGGTTGTGAGGGCAAGCTTAATGAAGAAGCTTAGGATGTCTACTTTTGATTAAATCAATGGTTATGATAGCTTGTAGTAAATCAAATATCTCTTCTCTCTCTCCATGAAGGCTCACGGCCATTTAGCTCTAAAGTGACTAAAGTCATTTTTCTATCATATTCAAAAAGCTATCATCTTTTATCTCAAAGCTAAACACCATTTTCTTTTACTTTCTATCATTTTCCCTTCCCTACCTCACGACTTCACTACCTAGAATCACTATCCAACCACTCATAATTCAAACCAACTACACCACTTGGTCCTAAACTTCATTCTAAGCAACTTTCATGTTATGATCAAGACCTAATTCCATCATCTTCAAGCTTGATTCTTGGATTCAACTTCTAGGGTTTCAAGAGACTGCTTGGTGGTGGAAGTTGATACAAAGGATCATACAAGGAGCTTAGGAAGCTACATCTAAGGTAAAAGGGAGATTAACCTCATTAACCAATTATGGTGGTGAGGAGCAAAATTTGTATGAAGTTGATGAATCCATGTGAGGATTATTCACCTTGTTTGTATGATTTTGTGATTTGTGTTTAATTGTTTTATGTGATTTTATTGCTTTGATATTATGCATGAATTTGATATAGTAGGATTATGATGTTTTATGTATGTTGTATGATATAAATTGTGATTGAGAGGAAAATAATTTTTAGTTCCAAAGACCATGAGGCTCATGACCTCTATGCCCACAAATGGGTAATCCATTACAAAAATGATTTATTAAATAATAACCTAGAGGATTA
This sequence comes from Ormosia semicastrata, assembly GCA_029884595.1. Taxonomy (NCBI): domain Eukaryota; kingdom Viridiplantae; phylum Streptophyta; class Magnoliopsida; order Fabales; family Fabaceae; genus Ormosia; species Ormosia semicastrata. Next base: position 50,276,018 of record JAQQTO010000063.1, read on the forward strand.
GTGGTAAGAAATGTAATTAAGGAATTACAAAATAAAAATAGAAATGAATATATTTTTATTATTAAATGGAAAGTAAATTTCGACTATGATATTGAAAATAGGATGGAGAAATAATTTGAAAACTTAAAGTATTTTATTTAAATGGATTTTTAAAGAGGAAGATGGAAAAGGTTTTATTTAATTAAAATAAATGTAGGTTTTGTAAAGGATATTAGAAAATATTATTTAGAGGAGTTTCGGCAAGGAAATAATTTCTTATGATAGTTTGGAGTTTAAAATATTTAATTTAAGAAAGTTTTATTAGGAGTAATGAACAAAGATTTTGAGGTGTTTTGAATTAATTTAAATGATTTAGGTTTTAGTATAAAATGTTAGAAATATTATTTAAAAGTGATTTATTAAGGAAATATTGGAATTAAAGTCCAATTTTGATATAAATGAGAAAAGTTTTAATTTGAACTTAGAATATTGAGAAAATATTTTACGTGATTGAAAATATATAGAAAAACTCTTATGCAATTTAAAAATGACAATTTTTAGCTACGCGATTGAGAAAATATTTTAAAATCTCTATGCGATTGAGAAAATGTTAAAAAATTATTACGCGATTTGAAATTGTAACAAAAGTGTTACGCGATTGTGAAAATGAGATAAAAATGCTACACGATTGAGAAATATAGTAATTTGTTGTCGGGCTAATGTATTGAACCTGGATATATGAACGTATGGTTATAGCCGGTAAAAGCTTGTAATATGCATAGAGTCATTGATCATGCATTATTTGCAAGTCGGTGTCTGTTAAAGCTATTGTTGCCTAAGAATTGAATTACACCTTAGTGCAGGTGTGAATTGCGTAGTGAAGGTCTATAATGGATCTTGGAGGCGTTGAGACGCGAAATTTCACATATGGCCAGTTAGAAAGCACTATTGTGTCATGGCAACTGATGCAAACGTACCAACGATCTTGATGAAAATACTATTCCTATTCCCAATCTAGCGTAGAATGTCTTGTATAATGCCTGATGTGCACGTTGATAAATTATAGTACTTGGTATGAGGCAGCCGATATATAGACATATCTTCTGGATCATTCTCTCTGAAATTGTGTTTAGCTCCATGGAGTAGGAAATGAGTGCATTGTGCATAAGGATGGTTATTATACACATTGTGCATGTGCATAGTAAGTATACATATTGTTGTGGCATAGTCAGTATATTTAGTTTGTGGTATGGTTAGTATTCATATATTGTGAAAAATATTGATAAATTATCTATTAGTTGATAATATGATTATACTTGTTGTTCTGTGATATTGCTATATATGAATGACATTATTGTCATTATTGTTCTTTGCTGCCATTATAGTATTGATGTAGGGGATTTCACCTCTTTATTGTATTGTTCTGTCTATTTCTGTATTATGTTTACGTCTTTGAAGACTGCGATGACGGCAAGGAGGGATCTGCTAAGTTTGTTTAGACTACAGTTTCTTGAAGGTGCTAATGCTTAGCGTGTCTATTAGGGCATAGAGCATATAAAGTATTGTGGTGACATTACTCTATCTGTAAGTAGGACCCTCTATGGAGTCCCTACTTCTTCTTTTACCATTGCATATGTAGAGTTGTTTTACGTATCAGGGAGTTGTGGAATGATCTTCACTATACTCCTAGGGAGGATTTCGAGTATCTTTTGCTCGGATTTCTATCCATCGAGACATGCCCAGCTAGGGAATTTATCTTCTAAGAAGGACTCTTTTCTTTAGATGTTGTGAATTTGGGTCAGTCTAGGTTGGTTATGTGAGACGTTTTATGTTTTGGGTATGTAAGTATAATATACGTATGGTTGTAGTAAACTTTGTTTATATGTAAAGTATATTATTTAGTTCTTATGTTTGGTGTTTCTGAAATTCGGTAAGTTTATATTATCCGCGAAAAAGGAAATTTGAAACCCGTATTAAAATAATATGAAATATTTTATAACTTGGGTAAAGAATTTAAAAGGAGTTAGTCTGAAATGTAATGCCCTTCGAGAGGTGTTACAAATAGGATTAACAGACTCCGTCTGTCAACAATGCATGACTATAGACTCAATACACATTATAAGCCACTACTGGCCACAATCACATAGTGATATATCTGGGTCCAGTATGTCGGCTTGACAACAAAACTTGTTTCTCTCAATCGTGTGGCATTTTTATCACATTTTCACAATCGCATAAAATTTCTGTTACGTTTTCAAATCGCGTAACAGTTTTTCAATGTTTTCTTAATCGCGTAAAGATTTTAAAACGTTTTCTTAATCGTGTAGCTAAAAATCACCATTTTTAAATTGCGTAAGGGTTTTTCTGCGTATTTTCAATCATGTAAAATATTTTCTCAATATTTTAAACTCAAATTAAAACTTTTCTCATTTAATATAAAAATTAGACTTTAATTCCATTATTTTCTTATTAAATCACCTTTAAATAATATTTCTAACATTTTTCTCAAAATCTACCTCATTTTAATTTTAAATAAAAATCTTTTTCCATTTAACTTATTTATATCATCATAAATAAAATATTTTAAATCTCCAAATTACTTCTTAGTTCTAATTTCCTTATAATGGCCAAAAATCACATCTTAATTAGTGATAAAAATATATTCATTTCCATTTTTATCTTGTGATTCCTTAATTAAATTTATTACCACTACTGCACTAAGTTAACATTTAATAAAACATTTTGCATTGGATTTTTCCTATGGAGGGTTTAGAGGCCGTGAGCCTCTATGGCCATTGGAGCCAAAAATTTCTTTCCTCTCAAGTAAAATTGATAACATACAACATACTTTAAGTATCAAAATTCTATTCTAACAAGTTCATACATAATATCAAAGCAATAAAATCACATAAAACAAGTAATTACAAACCACACAATCACACACAAATTCATGTCCCTCACCACCATAAGTAGTTGATGAGGTCAATCTCCCTCTTACCTTAGATGTAGCCTCCTTGCTCCTAGTAGGATCCTTTGTATCAACTTCCTCTACAAAGTAGCTCTTAGAATCAAAGTAAACACAAATATATTAACATCCAAGGCTAGAGTACGACAACCATAGATCAAATATGGTCTTAGAATTTCAAGAATCAAATAAGAAATCAAGTTTCAAGAACTTTACCTTAGAACCCTAGAACTTAAACTCAAAAATCAAGCTTGAAAATGGTTAAACTAAGACTTGATCACAACATCAAAGTTGTTTAGGATGATGTTAAGAATCAAGTAATATGGTTGGTTTAAATTATGAGAATTTGGATGGTAGAAAAGGGTAGTGAGGCCGTGAGCTTTGAGAGAAAATGGAAGAGAGAGTTTTTGTGTTTTGCATGAGAAAATGATAAGTGTAGAAATGTGATTTTTTTTTTGTCTCCTGAAGCCCTTATGGCCGTGAGCTTGATAGAGAGGAGGAGTGGTCAATTTGCTCACTACAACCCCTCACATCCATTAATTAGATCAAGGGTGGATATCCAAAGCTTCTCTTCCAAGCTTGTTTCTAATTGGTTGTTCAAAAAGATGTCACGACCATCATCTTTGACCACTTAAGATATTTTTCAAAAACTATTACCCAATGGACAAAAGCTACTGTTATTTATTATCCAATGGATAATAACATTACCCAATGGATAATAGCTTTACCAATGGATAATAACTTTATCCAATGGATAATAAAAACTCAGATAAAGAAAATTTTCGTCAACTGTTTTTGGTTTCGGGTTTAGTAAGTTCCTCCGGCCCTGCATTAACAGTCCAAAACTTTCTGGTCCAGGAAAATTTTTTATTTTTCTGGGCCCGCCTCAAACACACATAGTCCAAATAAATATTAAAATAATCAAAATAAATTAAAAATTCACAAAAATTCACAAAAATTATAAAACTCATAAATATTAAGAAAAATGAAAAATTGGGATGTTACAACTCTCTCCCTCTAATAAAAATTTCATCCTCGAAATTTCTCTTATATCAAAACAAATAAGGATATTGTTCCTTCATCTTGTCTTCAAGCTCCCATGTAGCATCTCCTATTACGTCGTTCCAGATCACCTTTACTAAGGTAATTGCCTTCCCTCTGTGTTGATTTACTTTCTTGTCTTCAATCTTTACAGGAAGCGTCTCATAGGTCAAGTTATCTTTCAATTGTACCGTATCTGGAGCTATAACATGGGTGGGATCAAGAATATACTTTCTTAACTGTGACACATGAAAGACATTATGGAGATTTAAAAGAAAAGGTGATAAGGCTACCTGATATGCTATCAGACCTATCTGACAAAGAATTTGATACGGTCCAATAAATTTAGGAGTGAGTTTTTTGGATTTTATAACCCGTCTAACCCAGTCGTGGGTGTAACTCTTAAAAATACATGTTCACCTTCCTTAAACTCAAGTGGTCTCCTTCTCTTATCAGCAGAATTCTTCTATCAGCTTTGAGTTATCCTCATCTTTTCTTGAATCATCTTCACCTTATCTGCCATTTGTTGCACAAGCTCAGGCCCTAACATAAAACTTTCTCCATCTTGGTACCAACATAGAGGTGTTCTGCATCGTCTCCCATACAACGCCTCATAGGGTGCCATCCTTATGCTCGAATGGAAACTATTATTGTAAGTGAATTCTATCAAAGGCAAGAATTCATCCCAACTTCCAAACTGTTCTAGTACACAAGCCCGTAACAGATCTTCTAGCGACTGAATTGTCCTTTTTGACTGGCCATCTATTTGCGGATGATATGCAGAACTTAAACGAAGTTTAGTCCCCATCGCTTCTTGTAGACTCTGCCAAAACCTCGACGTAAACCTCGGGTCTCTATCAGAAATAATGCTAGAGGGTACTCCATGAAGTCTAACAATCTCACCAATGTACACTTGAGCTAACCCTTCCATTGAATATCTTATGTTAATAGGCAAGAAATGCGCTGACTTCGTAAGCCGATCAACAATTACCCAAATACAATCATGACCTTTTCGAGTCTTGGGTAATCCATGTAACACCTCAAAAATTATTTATTTCATCATAGATAATCATTTTATAATATTTATGATTTTTGGGAATTTTTTTAGATTTTTTCTGAAAATGTTGAATATTTTAATATATTTCTCATTTTGCGTGCGCGCTGAGCGGAGCTGGGAGAACGAAATGTTTTTCCCTGAGACTGGTAAGCTTTGAACTGTGAAAGTGTCGATGGGGGATCTTACTACATCCGAGGCCGGGCACAGATTATAAGGTTTATGTTTTACGAGATTTTATCTGATAAATAAAATTACAGAATAATTAATTATCTGAGAAATAATAAAATATTAATTACGCTAACTGTAAATTTTGTCCACTGAGAAATAGCTTTAATAGATTATTTCTATCTAGTTACTTTTATGACATCATTTAAGTGACTCCACACTTCACTTTATCGAGAGGCGTGCGAAGCTTCTCAAGGAAGCTTCAAGGGAAACTTCTAGGAAGCTTCCTCCCAACCACTTCTCTCTCTCTCCTCTCTTATGTTGCTGCACGATTGGGGGAGGAAAATATCACATTTCATTTTCACATTTCTCCTCCTCTCTCCCTCACGTAGCTCTCCCTCTTTTCCTCTATTCTCCCACACACAAACACTCCATTGTTGAGTTTTCAAGCTTCCTTGCTCAAAGCCAACATAGAGCATTGCTTCCCCTCACCATCTCTGAACTTTCTTCTTTGTGGGACTCCTCTTAACTTCTCCATTTTCATCCCTTGCAGCCCAACTCCAAAGCTTGAAGCTTTAAGGTAAAGCTCCCAACTTTCTTCCTTTTTCATCTCATTTTTGTGGTCCATGGTCACCTTGGTGACTATGGATACCATTTCCACTCTTTGATCTTGATTTTTGGATTTGAACACCCAAGGATTTTGAGGTGGTGAAGCATGAAATTTCAAGGACAAAGAGAGCTTGTTTTCCTTGTTCATCACTAACATAAGAGGAAGATTATTCTCTTCAACCCATTTTAGTAGTGAGAAACTCCTTGTTGTGTTGATAGGGTTAAAACCCATTTATGAGATACCCATTTGTTTGAGTTATTTTGGTTGTATTTTGATTGTTTGAATGGTAGGATTGAGTTGTATGTTGATAGATCTTGGATTGTATGAAGGTTGGATTGATTTTTGGTGATTTTCTGCTTTTACAGAGGAGTACACGGCCTAGGCCGTGTGATCGTACACGGTCGTGTACTCCAGCGTCCCAGAACAGAAACTCCAGAGGCATACACGACCTAGGCTGTGTATGGTTACACGGTCGTGTATTTTGGACAGGCCGTGTAATTCCTCCTAGCCATGTAATTGGGATAGTGAAGGATTTTGGACTTTTCTAGTCCCTTAGGGACCCTCGATCTCTTTGGTCACTCATTGTGAAGCTTTAGCACTAAGATAAACTTATTAAACATAATAAATTGAATGATTAGAAGTCGATTAGCGATTCATAACATGGAAAGAACCAAGAATGATAGTTTGCCTTATAGTTTAGAATAACTTTGGAATAAAGAAAGAACATGAGTATGGGTGAGGTGGTGAGAAACATAATGAACCTAAGGCTTAACTTTTATCATAACTATGAATGGAGTTGTGTTCACCCTTAGGGTTTGTTATTGGCTTGATGTGGATTCGTGAATGAGATCAAATCTTGTTGATAAATGGTATGATATGAGTTGAGATTTGTATATGAATATACATGTATGTATTGAATCTACATGCATTTGAAGCATGATTGACATAGTTTGTCATGATAAGCATGATTGGAACATGCATTGAAAATGTCTGTTGGACTATTGTTAAGGCCAAGTTGCCTAGGAGTTGAATCACACCTTTGTGCGGGTGCGAATAGACAAGTGTAGGTCATTTGTTGACCTTGGGGGCGTCGGGGTGCGGGTACCTCGCAATGGATAGTTGGTAGCTCTTCTGTCCGTGGGGCAAACCGATGCAAACACACCGACGACCTAGACCGAGACACTGTCCTATATCGAGATCTATGTCGAATGTCTTGTACAATGCCATGATGCGCATTTTGATAAATTGATAATTTTAGCACTTGAAGGCCTCAGCAGCCGCGATATAGACATATCTCCTGATCATTCTCTCTGACTGTTTTGTGTCTAGCTCCATGTAGTAGTTTTTTGGTACCATGTGCATGTACATAGTGAGTCGTCATACCATTTGATAGTTACTTATTCATATGGGAATTTAATCTGTTGTTTCATTACTGCTATAACTGCCTACATATGCTAAATTGTTTTTTATCTATTTTAATGCTATTTACCATTTCTAAAATGTTATGTGGGTGTCAAGCGCCGTTTTATTTCTTTACTACCATAATAGGTAATGATGTAGAATGTCTTACCTCTTTTCTGTATTTTCTACTACTCTATCTATATTTATGTCCCATCAAAGACGACGGCGAAGGGGGTGAAGTCCACGAGTTTTCAGGTTTTTGGCCTGACTACGATTAGCACTTGCTCCTGATCATGACGACCCGACCTCATGGATTTTTGGGATACGTGCATCTAACATTCCTTGGGGGTCCAGATTGTTGGCATGTTAACTTCAGCTCTGATCGCTGCGTCTACATGGGGGACGTGTCGTTATCGCTGGCTTGGGGGCGCCATGATATGCCCATCTTCTCTTACAACGTCAGTTTACATTTAGAGTTTTACTTGCCCATTAGGGAGATGTGGGGTGATCATTATTACACCCCATACGAGGATTCTTTCCTCTCCTCTGCCCGAGCCCCGACCTGTAACTTGGTGGCTCCAATGAGGGACTCCTCTGATGAGGAAGACCCTGAGGAGGAACCCGAGGAGGATCCTGACCCGGTTCCTTCTCCTCTTAGGGGTTAATACTGTCGATTGCCATTGATGGCTATCCGTCTTTTTAGGGCCTTGATATTCTTTTGGGAGTCTGTATATCATTTTTGGGAGCTAGTAAAGCTTAGGCTTCTTTTTGATGAGCCTTGATGTAATTATTGACTCACAGTCTGTACCTAAACAGTATATATATATATGATGTATCTCTTGAATGGATGTATGGATTAGTTTTTATGTTTTTCCGCTTACAATTAAACAAAAATGTATATATACATACTTGTGAAACTTTTATAAGTGTTAGTATCTTTGAATACTGAATGGATGAGCAGGTTATTGAGTACAAATATATATACGTAGTAAGAAGAAAAAGAAAACAAAATATATTCACCATTTTATTTACACAACTATAATCAAATAAGTTTAATTATGATATAATGTACCGGGTCTTAATTTATATTTATATTTTTCCGCATTGTAAATGACAATGTGACGTCTCCTCTCAAAAAGGGGCGTTACAATCCAACCACAAAATCCATAGCAATACCATCCCATTTCCATTCGGGAATAGCCAAGGGTTGCAACATTCTAGATGGTCTTTGATGCTCAACCTTTGCTTTCTGACAGATCAAACAAGACGACACATACTCAATAACATCTCTCTTCATCCTTTGCCACTAATACAATTACTTCAGATCATAATACATCATGGTTGCTCCAGGGTGCATACTCAACTTGCTTCTATAGGCTTCATCAAGAATCAATCTTCTAAGTTCTGGATTACTTGGCACACAAATTCTATCTCCAAATCTTAGAACTCCATCAAGTCCTTCCTTAAACGTTGTCTCAACACCTTGTTCTATTAAGTCCCTCTCATTCTATAAATATTGATCACCTTTCTACTCCTCTCATATTTCTTCTATCAAACTATTTGAAATGGTAATCATATTCAAACAAATCCTCCCCAGCGTCAAATCCACAAACAACCGCATATCCCTGAATTGCTCTATCAATTCACTCTCCTTGACCATCATAGCAGATACACTAAGTTTTTTTCTGCTCAAGGCATCCGCTACGACATTTGCCTTTCCAGGGTGATACTGAAGTTGAAAATCGTAGTCCTTAAAAAATTCTAACCGTCGTCTTTGCCTTATGTTCAACACCTTGTGATCGAATAGATACTTCAGGCTCTTATCGTCACTATAGACATTGAAGGTTGTTCCATAAAGAAAATGTCTCCAGATCTTCACTGCAAACACCACTGCCTCCAATTCCAAGTCACAAGTAGGATAATTCTTCTCATGAACTTTCAACTATCTAGAAGCATACGCCACAATATTTCTATTGTACATCAACACACAACCTAAACCCAAATATGAAGCATCACAATACACTTCAAACAGTTCGTTGGGATCAGGAAGAATCAACACCGGTGTAGTAGTCAAACGTCTCTTCAATTCTTGAAAACTCGCCTCGCATGCATCAGTCCATGCAAAAACTTGATTCTTCCATGTGAGTTGGGAGAGAGGTCCTACTATCTTTGAAAATCCTTCAATAAACCTTCGATAGTACCCGGCCAATCCAACAAAACTACGAATCTCTGTCACTATCTTTGGCCTTTCCCACTGAAGAATGGTCTCCACCTTTGTTGGATCCACCATAATCCCTTCCTTTGAGATTACGTGTCCCAAGAATTGAATTTCTTTTAACCAGAATTCATACTTGGACAGCTTTGCATATAACTTTTTCTCCTTCAAAATCTGAAGAACCACACTGAGATGTTCAACATGTTCCTTCGGACTGTGAGAATAGATCAAAATGTCATCAATGAAGACAACAACAAATCTGCCTAAATAGGGACAAAAGATCCTATTCATGTAATCTATGAATATTGCAGCAGCATTCGTTACCCTGAACGGCATTACTAAATACTCGTAGTGCCCATAACGTGTCTGAAAATCCATCTTAGGAACATCTTCAACCTTCACGCGAACCTGATGATAACCAGAACGCAAATCGATCTTGGAGAAAATGGTAGCTCCCTTCAGTTGATCCATCAAATCATCTATCATTGGAAGTGGATACTTATTCTTAATCATGATTTTATTCAACTGATGATAATCTATGTATAGATGAGAAGTTCCATCCTTCTTCTTTACCAACAGCACTGGAACTCCCCACGGAAACACACTGGGTCTTACAAACTGTTTCCCCAACAATTCCTACAACTGCTTCTTTAGTTCAACTAACTCTGACGGTGACATCCGGTATGGTGCCATTGAAATAGGACCAACGCCTGGTACAAGATCAATAGAAAACTCTATTTCTCTTTCCGGTGGTAGTCCAGGAATGTCATCAGGAAAAATCTCAGGAAACTCGTTTACTATCGGAATAACATTCACATCCTCCTTACTCTTGACCTCTAAGGAAGATAACAACATGTATCCTTGAGCTCTTTCCCTCAAGCAAGCTTCGACTTGGTTTGCCGTTAAAAATCCAGAATTCTCAGGTTTAAGAAAAACTAAAGTCTTATTGGCAAAATCTAATAGGATATGGTTAGAAGATAGCCAATCCATTCCTAGAATTATGTTTATTTGTGACAAAGGCAAACAAATCAAATCAACAAGAAAGATTCGATTCATAACACAAACAGGGCAGTTTAAACAAACTTGGGTAGTAATAACAACCTTAGCAATAGGGGTAGAAACAATCAGATCAAAAGGCAATGAAGACATAGATAATCTTAAACGATCCACACAATCAGAATCAATGAAAGAATGCATCACTCCAGAATCATATAGTACATTTAAAGAATTACCTTCTATGGCACACTCTCTTGTAATAAGATCCTTTGATTTTGAGGCTTCCTCTCCACTCATTGTGTACACTCTCCTTCTTGCCTGTGGCCTGGCAGCATGAACATTGCTGACAGAGGGCTCCATCTTGGGCTGATCGCAGTCCTTTGAAATATGTCCCGACTTTCCACATCGAAAACAAATGATGCCCTTGACCGCACAGTCCTTTGTCAAGTGGTCCTTCCCACACTTAAAGTACTTCAATGTAGACACCACTGTCTGACCAAATTTGTTGTTGCCAGAACTCCCTCCATAAGACTTTTGCTGAGATTGACTCCCCGTTGGCCGTGTATACGGCTTCTGCTGTAATCGAGTGTTGTTATTGTTGCCTCCCCTTTGGAACCATAACAGTCCAAAGTTATGATTTCTGGTTTCACGAGACTGATTTAACTCTTCTGTTCAACGACACTTGTCAAGCAAAACTAGGAATTGCTCAATCCCCAAGGACAACACTGCACGCTTCAAGTCGTGCCTTAGACCATCTTCAAACTTTCTACACTTCCACTCCTCGTCAGGATGAAGTTAGAAGTGCCTCGAGAACTTCGACAGGCTCTCGAACCTTGCAGCATACTCTCCTACCATCATTCCTCCTTGTTGTAAACCAAGGAATTCCATTTCCCTAGCATGCCTTACACTGGCTGGAAAATATTTTTCCAGAAATTTATTCTTGAAGAGTCCCTACTTAATCACCCTTCCTTTAGCTTCTAGTAGCCGTCGTGTTCTGGCCCACCAGTCTTTTCCATCTCTAACGAGCATGAAGGTAGCGTAAGTTACCTTCCTCTCATGTGTGCAACCCATTCCTCTGAATATCTTTTCCAGCTCCTTGATCCAAAGATTAGCCTTCTTCGGATCAAACTCTCCTTTAAACTATGGTGGGTTATTACGATGTAACTCCAATAGACTCTGAGCTTCTATGTTTTCTTCATGTTGTTGAGCAACTCTCTGATTTTGTTGCACGATGACGTCTGTTATCTTTTACATTGCTTCAGCTGCTGCAGCCATGCTCTCATTATCTCATCCAGTATCCACACTCAAACCCACGCGCCATTGTACGCCTTCGAAATTAAACTAAACAATACAAAATCAAAGTTAAATAAAATCATTTGAAATCATTTTAAACAATATTGTCTCCTTGCGGAAACCAAACACAGAGAATCACACAACACAAACAAGACAGACTTAATCACAAACCCAAAAAACTCAAACTTGGGCTCTGATACCAACTAATATAACATCCCCTTTAGGGCATCACATTTATGACTTCCAAGTGTAGGGAATTGCGGATACATCACGCAGCGGAAAAATAGGATTCCCACCAAGGATCCATGCTAAAAAGCCATAATCCGAGTTTTAAATATTTACCTCTTGAAGCGTGATCAAAAGGAAGTGATGTGAATCACCAACACCGTAATAGCAACGATGTCTCTGTGGTAGTCACACGAACAGACTCACGAACGTCCAACGTCTACAAAGAGGAGTCTCATATCTCTCAAATAGTGCTAGCTGCGAAGAAAATGGAAGAAACCTGTCACTCTCTCACTCACTTTTTCTATAGGTGCGGCTAGGGTTTTGTAATATGTATGTCTTAGCAGCCCCTTAGGAGTACTATTTATAATAATGACTGCCTTAAGTGAGTGTGAGCAGCAGCAAGGTAAGATGTGTAACCCTAGACTTATCTGTTATGAGTCTGACCCATATTTGAATCCGAGTCCAACTTGGATTTATTGCTCCAATTTTAGTCTACTCTATGTGTGTGACCCTGTAGGTTCTCATTACATTGACAATAATATTAAAATCTCATTTTAATATTACAAGCAATGAGCGGTATCTAGCAACACGTCGTTGCTACCCAAGTAATAAAAATGTCAGTGATTTGACATAACCTTTTTGTAACCAATGTTTCTGTGTCATTTAGTCCCTTTGTCAAGATATCTAGATTGAACATAAGGCATGGAATGCGTCACCCTTGTATAGTCCAATCTTTCATTTCCTGATACTCGAGTAGACTTTGTAATAACAAATGAAATCAATATCTCATATTGACTCATTTGAGCATGGTTTTGCATTTCACAGTCTCACTCAATCAGGGGGCCCGAAGATATCGTTCCTATTATGTAGGAGTGACAAATCCCATCTAGGTCACTCACATCCCTCTACATGAATCGTAGTATGTCCAATAACTAACTTTAGAATCACCTTGTTACAAATGATGTTTGATGGCATTAAAACACATAACTCCTCATGTAGGAATCGTAGTAATTTCAGGTCAAAGGGCCACAGACACCATTGTCACTATGAGAATCGCTTATGACACTCACGTAACGATCCATGTAGTATTCTCATGGCGGGTTAGTCCAGTACATCATTACTCTAATATGTACCCATGTGTAAGACTTGATATCTTATATCCATGACTCGTGAGATGTGGTCATCAATCTACGTACATACTAGTCTCAATGCATTATTGTTGTCCTAATTAATAATAATACTTGACTAGGGACATTTAAGAATGATGTTCTAATTTTATCCAATAAGATCTCACGATCAAGTCAGCCACTTGATGTCTTATGATATCAAACTTATTATTCTAAGGACTTTATTATGTTTATTAAAAAGAACACAATAAATGAAATGCCTCATATATTAAAAAATAGCATAATAGAATGTATGTAAATATAGACAAATGTATCAGCCTCTAGGGCATACACTAACACCAAGTTACCAAAATTTAACTAAGTTATAATTACTAATAATATTGTACATACATTTTTCAAATATTTTTCTTTGCAGATAATTAAAAACTAACAAATTAAATAAAATACAGAATATACCAAACCAAAATAATTTACATCATTTATATACCAAGTTTTAATATTTAAAAGCATCCAGTTTTATGCTCAAAATAATTATACAAATACTATAGCCCAAATATAAACTAACTTAGTACCCAACATCTAGCCAGAAGGGTACTTATCTAGATCCTCGTCCAGATTTTCCCTCAAATTCCTCAGATGACAACAACCCCGGATGGGTTACAAGGCTACAGACTGGAGTCCGTGCAGATGAAACTATTGAGTTCTCCTAAGGAGTAACACGACGACTACCCCATATAAACTCTATAGGTATAATAAAACTCAAATGCACATAAGCATTAAAAGTAAAAATAGATTTCCAATCATGAGTCCTTCTCAGAGTCACAGTTATATCCCGAATATAACTGATACGATCAGTGTCCATGTCAATACGCCAAGCGTCAGTGTCTCCCCGAAACTGAATCCTCATGAAACCAAGGAAACTAGACCTCGACGCCATCCCAAAATACAGATAAACTAACACAAACAGAAGTAAGGCAATCCTTCCTCTTCCTCTTCACACTCTTTATCAAACATACAAATAAACAGACTAACATAGCAAAGAGGTGAGATCCCCTACATCAATACTATCATGGCAATAAAAAGACAGTAAAATAACATACTATTCATACACAACATCTAACAGATATATTCATATCATCATATAATCATTGCATCAAATAGCAAATAATTGCTACAACACACACACACACACACACACACACATACATATATATATATCACAGTAAAATGATGACCGACTATGCACATACACAATGAACTAATTTCCTACTCCATGGAGTTAAACTCAATTTTGGAGAGAATGATCTAGAAGATATGTCTGTATATCGGCCGCCTCAGACCAAGTGCTATAATTTATCAATGTGCACATCAGGCATTATACAAGACATTCTACGCCAAATCATGAATAGGAATAGTATTCTCATCGAGATCGTCGGTACATTTGCATCGATTGCCATGGCACAGTAGTGCTACTAACTGGCTACATGTGGAATTCTGCGTCCCGACGCCTCCAAGTTCAACAAGTGAACTACACTACATAATTCGCACCCGCACTAAGGTGTAATTCAACTCCTAGGCAACAATAGCCATAACAGACTCTGTCTGTCAACAATGCATGACTATAGACTCAATGCACATTATAAGCCACTATCGGCCACAATCACACAGTGATATATCCGGGTCTAGTATATTGGCCTGACAGCAAAACTTGCTGTTCCTCTCAATCACGTTGTGTTTTTATCACGTTTTCACAATCGTGTAAAACTGCTGTTACGTCTTCAAATCGCGTAAGAGTTTTTTTGCATATTTTCAATTGCGTAAAATATTTTCTGAATATTCTAAACTCAAATTAAAACTTTTCTCATTTAATATAAAAATTGGACTTTAATTCCATTATTTTATCATTAAATCACCTTTGAATAATATATCTAACATTTTTCTCAAAATCTACCTCATTTTAATTTTAAATAAAAATCCTCTTCCATTTAACTTATTTATATCATCATAAATAAAATATTTTAAATCTCCAAATTACTTTTTAGTCCTAATTTCCCTATAATGGCCAAAAATCACATCTTAATTAGTGATAAAAATATATTCATTTTTATTTTTATTTTGTGATTCCTTAATTAAATTTATTACCACTAATCCTCTAGGTTAACATTTAATAAAATATTTTGCATTGGATTTTCCCTTTGGATGGCTTAGAGGCCGTGAGCCTCTATGGCCATTGGAGCCAAAAATTTCTTTCCTCTCAAGTAAAATTGATAACATACAACATACTTTAAGTATCAAAATTCTATTCTAACAAGTTCATGCATAATATCAAAGTAATAAAATCACATAAAATAATTAATTAAAAACCACATAATCACACACAAATTTGTGTCCCTCACCACCATAAGTGGTTGATGAGGTTAATCTCCTTCTTACCTTAGATGTAGCCTCCTTGCTCCTAGTAGGATCCTTTGTATCAACTTCCTCCACCAAGTAGCTCTTAGAATCAAAGTAAACACAAATATATTAACATCCAAGGCTAGAGTAAGACAACCATAGATCAAATATGGTCTTAGAATTTCAAGAATCAAATAAGAAATCAAGTTTCAAGAAATTTAACTTAGAACCCTAGAACTTGAACTCAAAAATCAAGCTTGAAAATGGTTGAACTAAGGCTTGATCACAACATCAAAGTTGTTTAGGATGATGTTAAGAATCAAGTAGTATGGTTGGTTTAAATTATGAGAGTTTGGATGGTAGAAAAGGGTAGTGAGGCTGTGAGCTTTGAGAGAAAATAGAAGAGAGAGTTTGTGTTTTGCATGAGAAAATGATAAGTGTAGAAATGTATTTTTTTTTGTCTCATAAAGCCCTTATGGTCGTGAGCTTGATGGAGAGGAGGAGTGGTCAATTTGCTCACTACAACCCTCACATCCATTGATTAGATCAATGATGGATATCCAAAGCTTTTCCTCCAAGCTTGTTTCTAATGGGTTGTTCAAAAAGATGTCATAACCATCATCTTTGACCACTTAAGATATTTTTCAAAAACTATTACCCAATGGATAAAAGCTACTACTATTTATTATCCAATGAATAATAACATTACCCAATGGATAATAACTTTATCCAATGGATAATAAAAACTCAGATAAAGAAAATTTTTGTCAACTATTTCTGGTTTCGGGTTTAGTAAGTTTCCTGGGCCCCGCATTAATAGTTTAAAACTTTCTGGTCCAGGAAAGATTTTTATTTTTTGGGCCCGCCTCAAGCACACACACAGTCTAAGGGAATAACATATAAGGATCATGTCATAAAGGATTGGGGTGTTACATTTCCTAAATCATTTCTATGGGTTACCCTTCATAAGGGAATAACATATAAGGATCATGTCATAAAGGATTACTGTCATTTCCTTTAGCATATCCAATTTCTTTTAAACTTTGAACACTTAAAGATGTACTTTACATTTTAAATCATTTACTAGCTCAACTTTAACAACTTAAAGGAGCAAATCATTTTCTAGTGCATATCAAATTATTTCATAAACATAATGATGAACCTTCAAAAATTCATATTTTTACGGTTCAAATTCTGGGTTTTTATCCTCTTTTAATTTCTTTGATTGAGTTTCGTTCTCAAGTTTTATTATGTTTTTATTATTTTAAATTATGTTCTTATTACTTATTTTATGTGTTTTTGATAGGTAAATATGCATGGAAAAGACTGGACACTTGAACATGCAAGAAAAAGAAACAAGAAATTTTATTCAGATGTCCAGTGCCCAAGCACTGGGATTGCAGTGTGTAATATCCTTTTTAAATTAAATATGACAGTATTTATTTTGATTTATGTATTCATAGGACATACACATAATTTATTAAATTGTTATAAGGGATGTAAGTGGAATTAATAATTTTTGCATACAAAGGATGTACGTGGAATTAAAAATTTTTACGTACAAATTGAATTATTTATTTACAACAAATCCGAAAGACCGACAGAAAATTTCTAGAGCACTGGAATTTCTTAAAAACATTTATAAGATACACTAAATGAAAATTTAAGAAAATTTAAGTAAAATAAAGCTTTAAACCCTAAGTAACTAAGCTACTAATTAGTTAGTAATTTAGTTAGTTTGTGGAACTAGATTAGTAACTAAGTTAGGTTAGTTTGGTTTGAGTAACTAAGTGTCATCATGAACCAACCATGAACAAATGAAAATCTACACATTTGGCAAACTTTCTATTAGTCGTCATTTGATGTCATCATGAATTAACTAAGAACCAGCGAAAATCTACACATTTAGCAAGCTTTCTATTGGTTAGAAGTTTAGAGAAGTTACACTTGTTGCATTTATCATTGGATGGTTAGAAAATATAAAAGGAAAATAATTGAAGAAAAAAAGAAGAAAGATGAGCACTTAAAGCTACTTGGAGTCTCAGCCAAGAGAGAACCAAGGAGGAGAAAAGAAGAAAAATTGAAGAAAAGCCAAGGAATAAGAAGGATCAAAGGTTTCCAAGTTCATCCACCAAGAGATTAAGCCAAGAATGTCATATTTTTCATCTTAATTTCATCTAACTTGAGGTAGGGAGTCATACATTTTTTCTAAAGTTTTCTTGAGTTGTTCTTGTTTCTAAAAGTGTTTAAGTATGTTTTTCACCATGCTTTTGGATCAAGAAGTCTTGTTTATGACTATTTTTGTTAGTTTGGAACCCTAGGTTAGTAAGACTTAAATTGTGCTCTTGAGACTTTGTTTGGGTTTCTATGAAAGATTATTGAAGAATAAGGTTGTTGGTGGAGAAAGAATCATAAGGATGATGTTAATTTTGAGAAATTATGGTTAAGAAATGAAGATTCAAGAACTTGGGTTTTATTCTAAATTAATTTGGGAATTTTGGTCTAAACTTTGGTTTAATGTGAAATTGATGTTAAAAATGGTTTTTTGAAGCTAGAAGTATTCTAGAAACTATGAGAATAAAAAGAAAATTTTCTTTGTCACAAAATGAGTATTTCGGCCAAGCATGGATTTAGGGTTAGAATTACTTGATGATGAATTGTATTGTATTTTATTGTTATAATTATAGAAATAAATTATATAAATTTTATTGATGTTGAAATCTTGAGTAAATGATTGATTATATTAATGTCACAAACTATGAACTACTAATGCAGTTTTTGATGAAAGAATGATATTCAAAGTTGTTATATGTTATCAATTGGTTTTGAGCCTACAGATATGACATTAATATTTAAGGAAAATTATGTAGTATTCTATTTGAAAAATATTTTCTACAGTGAATGCAGCTGGACATAGCATAGTTCAAAATAAATGATTTTCTTAACTATGTGATTTCCTTACTGAGAATTATAAATTCTCACCCCTTATCTGATATGTTCAGAGAAACAGGATGGTACGCATCACTCTATTGATTGACATTGATGCTCACTTTTTGTTTCACCCTACTACTAAAGAATTTCATTTGGTTATAAATAGATGTATATAGCTAACTTGGCTGCATTGTGGGTGTGCATTGTTTATTGATGTACCGACCTTATTTATTTATTTAGGCATTTAAGATGTCTTCTCTTTGTAGTTTTGTAACTTTTGGGGTTTTGTAAATATTCTAGACAAATGTATTAGCACACTGGATGTAAATATTAAAAATAAATGCAGTTAGAGTGTTACTAGAAATATTTTGTTTGTATTTTATTAGATTTATATTCTATTGATATGTTTATCATATGAGTTATAAAATTTAAATATGTTTATATAAAGGAACTTCAACTTAATTAATTTAAGTTTTAAATTAATTCCATTATGTATTTAACTGCTACACATATTTAATTAAAACCTAAATAAATAATAAAGTACGTAATATTCTATCAATGTTAAGTAAATATAAATATAAATGAGGTACGTATCAGTCATTTATCACTATTATTAAATTATAATAAAATGACTGGTAGGATGTCATGCAACGACTAAGCGCGCATTACGTATTAGCAAAATTCAGAAAGGATGTTTAGCACCTGAGCGTTGGAAAGCTAGCGCCTGAGCGCTGGAAAGCTAGCGCCTAAGCACTGGTCGAGTAACAGAACATGATAATTTGTTTTTAAATAAAAAAGTTATGCCATTGAGCAATGGACTTGCATAGAATTTCATAGCCGTCAAGGAGCAAAGCGGAGGTACAAGCCGTAGCTTGGTGTGAGAGTATCTAGGCTTGAAGATTAGAGATTTTCTTCAACCTATCCATGTCTTCTATAGAGTTTGTCGAATCATTTTCTTTGTTTTCTTCTTTTTCCATCTGTCACTAAATCCCTTTTGTTAGGGTGATGATGGATCTTGATACTTGGATGATGTAAATTATTTTATGAGTTTAATCAATGTTTTTATTTAATGATTTATGTGTTTATCTCTTCTCTTAATGCTTTTCTAAACTTGATCAATTTGGGAATGATTTTTGAGTTATGTATGATTTGGGAAAATTATGCACGAACCTAAAACTTATGATAAATACCATAATTTCAACAATCGCTAGAAATAGACATTGTGGGTTGTGTGGTCTTTCTCTTAATTCCCACATTTTTAATAATGCCTTCTCTATTTGGGGTTAGACTAAGGGATTAATGAATTCTAAATAGTGTGAAGAGAATTAATATACCAAGGGATTGAATATTGATTAATTTTTGGAATTGACCATGAATCATTAGAATAAAACTTGATTAAACTAATATTTGATTTTGCATTAAAAGAGTTTAAGTGAAATCTGACCCCTAACATTTTCATATCATTGTCTTTCATCTTTACCTAATTGATTAAGTTTTACTCTAATTATTTTTGCTTATTCTTTCTTATTATTGTTTTTACCAACTCTCGTTTTGATAGCTTGAATAGTATCAATTTGGCGAATTTAGTAATTGACAACATAATCTTCATGGGAATGTTACTCAACTCACTCTTTATTACTTTTACGATTTGGTGCTCTTGCCAACATCACAACAAGTTTTTGGTGCCTTTGCCAGGAATTATTGTTTTTAATATTAAATAGTAGTTAAGAAGATACTAATTTAGGCACTTATTTTTCTTATTTAATTTTATTTTTCTTTATTTAATTTTCTTTTAATTTTGTTTCTTTTTATTCACTTTTGTTCTTGTTTGTTTGTTTTTATTAGTTGTTTATTTTTATTTTTAATTACTTTTCTTTACTTCACTCTGCTTTGCTTGCATATTTGTTTGTTTATGTGAGGTATTGTGTGTTGGTGTATGCCCAGAGGCTGATATATTTTGACAGTACTTACATACATTGTATTATGCTATTTTTTAATATATGAGGTATTTCATTTACTGTGTTATTTATGATAAACATAATAAAGTCCTTAGAATAGTAAGTTTGATGCCATAGGACATCAAGTGGATGACTTGATCGTGAGATCCTATTGGATAAAATTAAAACACTATTCTTAAATATCCCTAGTTAAGTATTATTGTTAATTAGGACAACAATAATGCATTGAGACTAGTATGTGCATAGACTGATGACCACATCTCACGGGTCATGGATATGAGATATCAAGTCTTCATATGGGTACATATTAGAGTAATGATGTATTGGATTGACCCACCAAGAGAACGCTACATGGATCGTTACGTGAGTGTCATAAGCGATTTTTATAGTGACAATGGTTTTTGTGGTCCTTTGACCTGAAATCACTATGATTCCTACATGAGGAGTTGTGTGTTTTAATGCCATCAAACGTCATCTGTAATAAGGTGATTATAAAATTAGTTATTGGACATATAGCGAGTCATGCAGAGGGATGTGAGTAACCTAGATGAGATTTGTCACTCCTACATAACAGGAGCAATATCTTCGGGCCCCCTGATTGAGTGAGATTGCGAAATGCATGGCCATACTCAAATGAGTCAATATGAGATATTGATCTCATTTTTTGTTACAAAGTCAACTCGAGCATCAGGAAATGAAGGATTGAACTATACAACGGTAACGCATTCCATGCCTTGTGTTCAATGTAGATATCTTGACAAAGGGACTAAATGACACAAAAATATTGGTCGTGGAAAGGTTATGTCAAATCACTGACATTCTCATTACTTGGGTAGTAGCAATGTGTTGCTAGATATCGCTCATTGCTTATAATATTAAAATGAGATTTTAATATTACTGCTAACATTACGAGAACCTACAGGCTCACACATATAGAGCAGACTAAATTGGAGCAATAGATCCAAGTTAGACTCGATTCAAATATGGGATAGACTCATAATAGATGACTCTAGGGTTACATAGCTTACCTTGTTGCTGCTCAAACTTACTTAAGGTAGTCACTATTATAAATAGTACTACTAAGGGGCTGCTAAGCACACATAACAGAACCCTAGCCGCACCTACAGAAAGAGTGAGTGAGTGAGTGACAAGTTTCTTCTCTTCTCTTCGCAACTAGTACTGTGTGAGAGACGTGAGGCTCTATCTGCGGACGTTGGACGTTCATGAGTCTATTCATGTGAATACCACAAAGACATTGTTGTTGTTATAGTGTTGGTGATTCACGTTGTTTGTGTTTTCATCTCGCTTCAAGAGGTAAATTTTAAACACGGATTATGGTCTTTTCGCATGGATCCTTGGTGGGATTTTTTATTTTTCTGCTGCGTGATGTATCTACGATTCCCAACACTGTGAATTTAGAAAAATTATTTTTTGATCCAGAAATTGAAAGAACAACAAGAGCAAACAAAAAAGCAATAAGAGAAAGAAAAAAAATTGAAGTACAGAAAATGGCTGAGATTACTGAACAAAGAAGATGCATTTTGGCTGACTATGCAACTCCATCTTCTGAAAGTGTCTCAACTAGTATTATGCGACCTACTATTCAAGCAAATAATTTTGAGATTAAACCAACTTTTTTATAGCTGGTGCAATAGGATCAGTTTGGGGGAGGTCATGCAGAAGATCACAACTTGCACATTACTAATTTCTTGTAGCTTTGTGATACTATCAAATATTATGGAGCTAGTGATGAGTCCATATGGTTAAGACTTTTTCCATTTTCTTTAAGGGACAAGGCTAAGAGTTGGGTTCAATCTTTATCTCAAGGAAGCATTTCAACTTAGGATGATCTGGTTAGTAAGTTCTTTACTTGGTATTTTCCTCCATCAATATTCGTGAAGGTAATGAGTGAGATTGCGTGCTTTACTTAGAATCAAGGAGAATCTCTCTATGAAGCATGGGAAAGATTTAAGGAGCTGTTGAGAAAGTGTCCTCATCATGCCTTTGAAGTTTGGCAGCAGGTGCAAATCTTTTATAATGGTTTGAATCATCCCATATGACTTATGATTGATGCATCTGCAAGTGGGTCTTTAAATACTAAAACTCCTGAAGAAGCCCAAGAACTATTTGAGACCATGGCTACTGATAAATATCAGATGCCTAGTGGAAGTGCAGTAATTAAACAGGGAGTTATGGTGCTTGGCACTCTTGATGCAATTCTTGCCTAGAATAAGAGTCTTTTGTAGCAAATCGCCAGCCTGACTAAGTAAATTGGTAGTGTGTAGGTAAGTTCTGTAAACTATCAAGTTTTACATTGTGATTTATGTGGAGGTAACCATGCCAATGGTGGATGTGAAGTAATCATTTCAGGTGTTAATCCTCAAGAGCAGGTTAATTATATGGGCAATCCTTTGCGACCACAAGGTAACCCATATTCCAATACATACAATCTAGGGTGGAGGAATCATCCAAACTTTTCATAGACCAATCAGAATATACTGAGACCACCACCACCTCTATATGAACAACCATCTTCACAACCTCAATAAGTAAAGCCATTCAATCTTAAAAGTATTGTTGAGAAACTTGCTCTTAGTATCAGCAAATTTATGGAGGAAATAAGAGCAAATTTTCAAAATCAAGGAGTAGCTATTCGAAGTCTAGAGAATCAAATGCGTCAGATAGCAAAACAGCTCTCTGAGAGACCTCTAGGCACATTACTGAGTGATACAGTAGTCAATTTGAAGGAGCAATCTATGACAATGTCCTTGAGAAGTGAAAAAGTTGTTAGCCGTCAACTGAAAGAAAATGATGCTAAGGAAGGAATTAATCTTTCAAGACAAGTCCAAGAGAAAGATGGCAATAAAGAAGAAGAGATTAAGAAGGACAAATTGAAAGAGGAATAACCTAGAGTATGAAGAAAGAAGAAGGATTTAGATTTGGATAAACCTTTTGACCCTTCACTGTACGCTAGGCTTCCATTCCCTCATAGACTGAAGAAGGAGAATTAAGTGAAACAAGAGAGGCAGTTCTCAAAGTTCCTTGATATTTTCAAGCAATTACAAATAAACATCCTTTTTACTGAAGCACTCGAGCACATGCCTTCTTATGCTAAATTCATGTGGGATTTGTTATCCAAGAAGAGAAAGTTGAAGGAGGATAAGACAGTCATACTTACTGAAGAATATAGTGCCATAATTCAGCGGAAGCTACCACCAAAGTTAAAGGATCCAGAAAGTTTTAGCATTCCATGCACCATCGACAAACTGACCATTGAGAAGACTCTATGTGACTTAGGAGCTAGAATCAATCTAATGCCATTGTCAATTCTTTGCAAGCTTGGGATTGAAAAGGTGAAGGCAACTATGATGTCTCTTTAATTAGCTGATAGGTCAATCAAATGTCCATATGGTATAGTTGAAGATGTGCTAGTAAATGTGGACAAATTCTTTTTTCTAGCAGATTTTGTGATTTTAGATATGTATGAGGATGCTGACATTCCACTTATTCTTGGAAGACCATTCTTAGCTACTTCGGGAGCAATGATTGATGTACCAAGAGGTGAGCTTATTTTGAGGGTAGATAGAGATCAGGTGACCATTACTGTTTTTGATAAATCTGCACGACATCAGATCTCTATGCCTCCGTTAATTGCCTTCAAGGTAAGCCTCAAAAGGATTTGGTTAGTAAGAGCCCTTCATCAATTAATGTCGATCTTTCCACTTCCAAGATGATTAATGAAGAAGAGAAATGTCCTCATATCTCTAAGATTGCTAGAATAGATAAAGATCCTGCTATTTCTCCTGATTCATTGTAGATTGGTTCATTATCTAATGATTCATTGAAAGTTGATCCCTTATCTATTAATCAATTGAAACCACCATGGCCTGGTGGAATTTTTCATGCCAAGAATAATTCAAGACAACCCGACTCAGGTCAAGTTCAAATCACCTTTGGAGGTACTTCTAAGGCTATTGACCGAGAATGGAGGCATAAATTTGAAAAAGGAAAGGTGTCATGTTACTTCTATTGTTTGAAGCCACCTTGATTAATTGAAAATGCAACATTGAGCTAACGACGTTAAACAAGTGCTTGTTGGGAGGCAAATCAAGTGTTCTTTCTTTTCTTTACTCTTTTATCCTTTCAGTTTCAATTAGTTATTTGCTTTTGCTATTATTTTGTTATTTCTTATTTTATTAACTACTATTTTTCTATTTTTGTTTTGCAGCTAATGTTGACTCGACTTAGGTACCTCCCCGAGTTTGGAGCCTTTGTAGGGGGATGTATATAGTTGTCGGCCGTTAAAAAGACTTTTCTTCTCTTTCCTTTAGCATTTTATTTATGCATTTATTTATTTGTTCTTATTAATTTTATTTTGTCTTCATCACCCAATTGTGTTTTGAGTCATTTTTTTGAAACTGTGCATATCGGTTTGTTGAATTGAATATCCAATGATTGCATAAATTGTGGATTGATCTATTTTCTTGGGATATCACATGAGAATCCATGAATTATGTTTATCTCTATTGTTTCAATTGTGTATGAATGTATTTCCCATCTTTATGTTTGGTAGAACTTGGAATATAAATGCATGTCAGGCTTAGAGAAAATTTATGAGAATGCATGTGTGTGGATTACTTACATCTAGAAGTTGTTAGATTCTTTCTTGAGGCAAAATCCTAGACAATGCATAATCAAGGAAATGATAAGGGTGTGCTTTAGACCGTTTTGAGCCTTTCAAGCCAACCTGTAAACATAGTATATCACTAAATCCCTTTTGTAGCCTTGTTTATGTTTAGGCTTTATTTCCTTTCTTTACCCACATTTTCTTTTACCATATCCATAAAAAAAGAGAAAAAATATTCTTTTCTTACATACCATTTATTGAATGCATATCTTGTATTATTTTATTATTCAAGCCTTAGTCATTTTTTGTGCATGAAGTATTTATGGAGCTAAAAAAAAATTCCAAAAGAGAGAGTCCACCCAAAGTATTACAAAGAAATGAGTTTGGGAGTGGAGATAAAAGAAAAGAGAGAAAAATTCATAAATATATATATATATATATATATATATATATATATATATATATATAAATCAAGTGATGAATTCTTATGCTCTTTTTTGCACTTGTTCAACATTTTGAGACTTGGATTGTGAAATTTTGTATTTCAACTTTTGTTTTATTTATCTTCCCCCTTCTTTCTTAACCCTTGTCCTTGGCCTTACATTACAAGCTTTAAAAGACTCTTTTGATCCTTGGTTATGTGCTGTTTACATTAGTGGAGAGAGAGATAAAAAATAACACTATGGATGCAAGTCTGATGTGCATTTGTATTTTATTAGTAGGAATTGGTCTTACATTTATGTCTACAGGAAGTCATTTATGCATGAGAGTTATATTTAAGAGATGATGTAGCAATTCGATTGTACATGTGTGACACTTTGAAATTAGATTGTGAAGCAATTTTTGAGGATATGTATTGATATTCACTACCCAATATTGCCATGTTTGAGTTGCAAGTTTTGAGTATTTAGTTGTTTATTTTTATTTTTTTTTCTTTTTGCTTGAGGATAAACAAAATATTAAGTTTGGGAGAGTGATGAATCTTCAAAAATTCATATTTTTATGGTTCAAATTCTTGGTTTTTATCCTCTTTTAATTTCTTTGATTGAGTTTTATTCTTAAGTTTTATTATGTTTTTATTATTTTAAATTATGTTCTTATTATGTGTTTTTGATAGGTAAAAATGCATGGAAAAGACTGGACACTTGAACATGCAAGAAAAAGAAACAAGAAATTTTATTTAGACGTCCAGCACCCAAGCACTGGGATTGTAGCGCTTGAGCACGCATCACATATCAGCAAAATTTAGAAAAGACGTCTAATGGCTGAGTGCTGAAAAGCTACTACCTGAGCACTGGTTGCGTAACAGAACACATTAATTTGTTTTTAAATAGAAAAGTTGCGCCATTGAGCCACAGACTTGCACAGAATTTCACAGCCATCAAGGAGCAAAGTGAAGTCACAAACCCTAGCTTGGTGCGGGCATATCTAGGCTTGAAGATTAGGGATTTTCTTCAACCTATCCATGTCTTATAAGGAGTTTGTCAAATCCTTTTCTTTGTTTTCTTCTTTTTTCATGTGTAACTAAACCCCTTTCGTTAGGGTGATGATAGATCTTGATACTTGGATGATGTAAATTATTTTATGGTTTAATCTATGTTTTTATTTCATGATTTATATGTTTATCTCTTCTCTTAATGCTTTTCTAAACTTGATCTATTTGGGAATGATTTTTAGGTTGCTTTTGATTTGGGAAAATTGTGCGCAACCTAGAACTTGTGATAAACACCATAATTTCTGCAATTTCAAGGAATAGACGTTGTGGGTTGTGTGGTCTTTCTCTTAATTCCCTCATTTTTTTAATAATGCCTTTGCTATTTGGGGTTAGACTAAGGGATTAGTTAATTCTAAATAGTGTGAAGAAGATTAATATACTAAGAGATTGTATATTAATTAATTTTGAGAATCGACCATGAATCATTGGAATAAAACTTAATTAAACCAATATTTGATTTTGTATTAAAAGAGTTCAAGTGAAATCTGACCCCTAACACTTTCATATCACTGTCTTTCATCTTTACACAATTGATTTAAATTTTACTCTAGTTATTTTTGCTTATTCTTTCTTATTATTGTTTTTACCAACTCTCTTTTTGATAGCTTGAATAGTGTCGATTTAGCGAATTTAGTAATTGACAACATAATCTTCGTGGGAACGATACTCAACTCACTCTTTATTACTTTTGTGATTTGGTACACTTGCCAATATCACAACACATAACAAGTGTACATCACAATTTATTTCATAATCTTAACAAGTGTGCATCATATTTCATTTGATAGATATACCAAGTGCATTTCATCTCATAAACACATCAAATGCATAACATATAAGCATAAGTCACCTTACTTAGTGAACTTAATTCAATTTAATCATACCATATAGCATAGATATATCCCATTTGTTCCCAAAAGAGCTGAGAATTCTATTTCCTCAAATCAGGGGATTAGTAATCGATTACCAGGCTTGGTTATCGATTACCACAAGCCATTGTCTCAAAACAGAGGCTTGGTAATTGATTACTAGCTTAAAATTTCTCAAGACAGAAGCTTGGTAATCGATTACCATTTTGGGTAATCAATTACAACACTTCATTTTCTCAATTATGCAAATTACTAATTGATTACCTCAACTGGTAATCGATTACCACAATTCTAATTGCAATTTTTGTAGGTTAGTAATCGATTATTGACATCAGTAATCGATTACCCACTTGTTTTCCAACAACCAAGAGGTATTCTAAACATAGTAATCTTAGTTCAACACATTTCTCTTCATTTTCGAGTCAAAACAATATCAAAATCTCATATATACTCATGCCAAAAATCCACAAGGTATAATACTAAAGCTCAAACTAATAAGACAATTCATCAACCTCAACCTTAGAGTCTTGTTTATATTATCAAAACTAAACTTATGTATATATATATATATATATATATATATATATATATATATATATATATATATATATATATATATATATCATCTATCCAACCTATAAATTACAATACAATTTCAAACCAATCTACTAATATAAAATTTAGGAAGCAAGAAGAGAAAAAGGTGAGATAGAGAAGCACAAACCCCTACCTAGGTTTCCTTAGTGATGATATTTCTTTCCTCTTCTTTGTTCCAACTTTGTTTCCTTGTTGATGGTGTTTATCTTTATTTTCTTTCTTATCTCCTTCCTTCTGCTTCTTTTTGCTAAGAGAAAGTGAGAAAAGTGTGAAGAGTGTTTGTGAAGAAGAGATGAGGTGGTGGAAAGGTGAAAGGAAAAATATTAGGATAAGTATGGAAAGAAGGTGTATTGTGATAGTTAAGTGGAAGAGGTTTATCTCTTAGGGATACTTTGACCTTCCATTATTGAGTTTTCTAACTTCCATAGATGTTACAGAAATTTCTTTGATTACATTCAATTTCTATACTCATCATTTAATAACTATCTATACACACTATTGATAACCATTAAGCTCTATTACTCTTCCTTAAGTTAAGATAAACTTAAGGAGTTAAACTAATATGCTTATATGTATCTACCTTAACCTGTAATTATTTCTAAAATAATCTCCATCCTCTATTTAACACTCCACAAAGTTTCATAATTTTTCAAGCTACTCTCCTATTTGATTTGGCCTTTAAACACTCATTATGTTTATTAAAAATGTCAAACTAATTTATTTAATTTCCCAAAAATTACCATAACTTGTTCTAGTTGTTTATGACCTAGAAATAAATTTTTCATATTTATTTTCATCACCTAAGCAGTTTGTGCTAAGTTTTGAGCTAGTATGAGCTATTTTTCACATCCTGTGTTATAGCATTACGCTCAAACTATTTCAAAAAATCACTAGAATCAATAGGTAACTCACATAAGTGTTAATAAGCTACTATAACAATCCATTAAGGCTAATAGGTTAAGGAGGATATTGCATGTTGACTATCAATGATGTTGTATCTTTCACTATGGAGACCGCCAAGCGACACATAGCGTGCTATCATATGAAAAAGATATCGGATGACATATAACATGATGCCATATGAAAAGGGTATTAAGCGACATATAATATGCTGTCGTATGAAAAGGGTCAATGTTTTTAAAATTTACCCAATTGGACTGCGTATCAAACACTATATCAGCTAGGTTTGAACCATAAAATTGTTGAAGTGGTTGATTCATCAAAATTAGTAAAACTTGTTAAAATCGATGAACCTCAACCTCTAAAACTAGATGGTTCTACTAAGTAAAAAAAGGTTTGGAAGATCTGCCGATTCTTTTGTCATTCTTCTCTGTTTCCAACCAACATTGTTCCAGATCTGGCTGTCTACGTTCATCTCTATTTTCAAGGAGCAATAACGAAGCAACAATGAGGCTTTCTTTTCGTTCATCTTTGGTGGATTGGTTTAGGGAAGAAAGAGGGAGAGGGAGAAGGAGAGGGAGAGGGAGAGGAAGAGTAAGAAAGAGCAGCATAACAAAACACTTCATTAGATTAGATATGTTGGATATGTAGGAGAGAAAGAAAAACTAGTCTGGAAGTGCAGAATTTTAACTTTTCATAACATTTAGTTTAATTTTATATTTAATACATTTCTCTTTATGGCATTTTAAGACCAAAATGGCAAAAACTTAATGGTTACTGAATTTTAAATTTTATATTAAGACTTGCATAATTAAAATTTCAAATTTGATTTTATACAATTTGTACACTAATTAATATAAAAACTATTAATTTCATTAAGAGTATTTATTGGATTTATACTATTATTTTTTATATTAATTTATTATTTTATTAACTATAAAACCTGATTCAACCATCAATTTAATCAGTTGAACTGGTTAAACCATGAACTGCCTTCATTTTAAGTTCAATAGGTTTTTAAAACATTGAAAAGGATATCACATCTCTTATCTCAGTAAATCTGAAGATCTTATTGTTTAGAAAGGCCAAAGCATGTCTAAGATACTCAAAACCAAACTCCACAAATCTATCTATAAGATAATAGAGAAAAACAAGAACTAATACCTCTTTAAATATATAGAAATAAAATACGTAATTGATAAAATAAAATCAGCTTAGGGTTGTTGCTCCTATATTCTCGTTGGCCTCAAGTGTTGTTGAGCAGTTGCCATCCATTTTGTGTAACATTCTCCATAACCTAATATTTCTAATTAGGGTTATAGAAGCTCAATAATTTCGGTATGAGTTATCTATAAATTCAGATAACCTTCTGGACTAGTTTGAGCCTAATTCTATAACATCGAATGTGAAAATTAGCTAAAGTTTCTACACAAACACCTGATATAATGAAAATAAATATGAAAATTTTATTTCTAGGTTATAAGTGATTGGAAAGAGATGTGGTAAATTTTGGAGAATTAGATGAATTGATCTGGCATTTTTAACGATACTGAATGAGAGTTTAGAAAACCGATTGGACAGTTAAGTAGCTCAGAAAATTATGAAATTTCATAGAAATGACAAGTAAGATATAGAGAATATTTTAGTAAAGAATACCAGTTAAGATGAATATCAGTAAATATATTTGCTTAATTTTTAAGTTTAACTTAACTCAAGGAAGAGTAATGGATCTTAATTGATAGATAGCAGTATATAGAAAATCATGAAAAAATGGATCTAAGGACTAAGTTGAGTCCTAAAATTTTCTATAACATTTATAGATACTTGAAAACTCAGTTTTGAAAGATTAAAGTGTACGTAATAGATACAAAAGTTCTAATATGAAATTTTTGTCACAAATTTGGTCACCCACTGTAACACCCACCGTAGGGTATCACATTTATGTTACTTAATTACCAAATTACCCTTTCACTACATAGTATGCTTTGTAATGTATATACGAGTTGTAAAATTTCTTAATAACAATAAGATAAACTTAACGAAAAATAAAAACATTTCAACATCATCACAAATAATTTACATCATATATACACAAGTCTTAGTACTGTCATACTTAAACATTTTACAAACTAGACTTTCAAAATATTTAAACTTTAATTGAAACTAACATACTGCCCAAGTACTACTAAATAGTAGAACCCTCAGACACCTCAGCCGATAGGAATCCGACTTGATGCGAAGTCCTATGGACAGGTGTCCGTGCAGACGACACTATGCTAATCTCACTAGGAGTACGGTAGTAAGTCCCCCAGTACTGCCTAATGGATAACAGAAACTCTACGTGTACATTAATATTCACACTAAAATAAGGATGTCCATGATAAAGCCTACTTAAAGTAATATTTAAGTCTCCTATGTAGTAAATACGTTCTCTATCTAAGTCCACGTGCCATGCCTCCGATTCTCCACGAAACGTCAATCTCATATATCCTAGAAAACTAGGCATCTCCATTTTTTTAGAACTCAGCTTCTTCTATAGGAATCTGCTCCTCTCCGCCTTCTCGATCAACTTCTTGCTCAACGTCTTTACAAATATAAATACAATACAAGGTAGGCATACAAAGAGGTGAGATCATCTATGCCAATACCAGTATGGTAGCATGAAGATAAACACATACAATACATCATACAGCTACATCATACCATAATTACAGTTATGCCATCAACATCATTTATCATCACAACACATGAAATAAACAATAATTACGATCATGCTAGTACCAATATCTAAATATTCAACAATTCAATTATCATAAACAATAATTATAATAATGCCCTCAATAACTATGCATATGCACCTAGACTCAATTTCCTACTCCATGGAGCTAAAACTCAGATCTGAGAGAGTGATCGAAAAGATCTGTCTGTACCAACATGCCTCAGACCACGTGCTCAATTTTGCACATCTAGCATATACACGACAGTCTTTATCAGATCTTGATTAAGAATAGTGTCTTGGTTAGGATCATTGGTGTGTTGCGTCGGTCTAACCCACGGTACAGAAGAGCTACCAACTACCCATTGTAGGTAACCCGTACTCCAATGCCCCCAAGGTCAATGAGTGACTTATACTATGCATATCGCACCCACTCAGGAGGTGTATTCTCTCCTAGGCAATTAACCTCATAAAGTCCATCAGACCTTTCTAATATATGTACTATACACCATTCACAGTTCCAATTCATTATCTCATATTCGGGGTCCACTCATTAACCCAATAGTATCTTTACTGTATTTTCATCGCATAGTCATATTTTTATGTTTTCTCAATCGCGCAACAATTCTGTCACATTTTCAAATCGCGTATTGATTTCTCAACGTTTTCTCAATCGCGTAAAATATTTTTCATACGTTTTAAATAAAAAATACTATTTTTCTCATTTAATACTAAAAATTGACTTTATTTTTCATATTTGTATAATAGTCCCTCAAAAATATAATATTTACATTATAGTCCTCATTTAAATAATATTTTCACAATAGTCCATCATAAAAATAATATTTACAAAATAGTCTCTCTTTATAAAATATTTGCAATATAGCCCATCTTTTATAAAATATTTGTAATATGACCCCTCTTTAAATAATAATTACAATATAATCCTTCTTAAAATATTAATTATAATATAGTCCCTCTTTTATAAAAAAATTGTAATATGACCCCTCTAAAAATTAGTATTTGTACTATTTCCCAGAAAATGACCATTCTTTCTTTTACTTTAAATATTACAGCTCAAATTTTCTCAACGTGCTTCAAAACTCGTAGGGTGAGCTATACGTCAGTAAACTTCAAGTATTGACATCCATTTTTATTTCATAACCTATTTATTTAATTGTATAAATTTGTTTTCCCAAAAACCATTTGCTTGCTAAATTCAAGCTTTTCCAAAATTATTTCCTTCTCAATTAAACCATTAGTCCTTAATTCGAAACCATCATTTTTAGGACTTTGGTCCTCTTGAACCTAGTGAGGTCGTGTGCCTCTAAGCTCTTTGGAGCTCTCATGTAATCTTTCCATCATGTTATTCACATCCTAAATTACACATACACTTGCATACTTTCAAAATTATACATACAAACGTATTATCAAAGCTATAGTCATACTATCACACATGCAACCATAAACACAAAATCATACACATCACAATCACAACAAAGAAGCACCAAACAACAAGTGAATAAACCTTTATGGATTTTTCACCATACACAACCATCTTCTCACCACCAAAACTTGGTTGGTGAGGTAAATCTCCCTCTTACCTCTTGAAGACAAGATCTCCAAGCTCCTCCTCCTTCTCTTGATTTTCGTGTGACCCTTAAACAATTCCCAAAAATTCTTAAACAATTACCAAAGTCATAAACAAAGCTTAATAATAAAGAACCATGGAACAATCATGGTCTAGAAAATCAAAAACTTAAATTTAAACTAAAGAATCAAAAGTTTACCTTTAGGAAGTAAACCAAAGCTTGGATTTTGAACACTAGGAGTAGGATTTTCACAAAACTTTCTAAATGAAAAGTGTTTAGAAGGTTGTTTAGGTTTAGGAAATGTAGAGAAAAAAATTACAGAATATGGGAGGTGGTTTTGGGTGATAGGGCTGAAAACTCCAAAGAGAAAAGAAAGGAAAAAGTTCTTGGGAATTTTGAGAGAAAAGGAATGCTTAGCTTTTAGGTGAGAGAAAAGTGAATATTGAGAGTGAAAAGAAGAGGTGTAGCCATGTGAGAGTGTATAGGAGAGATTAGGAGATAAACTTTGATGGTAAATATCATATTGTATTCACATTTGAAAGGCACATGGCCTATGTCACCACATGTTTATGCAATGGTCACAAAAGACCATTCAAGAAGGCTTGAGAAGCCTCCTTGCCCTCCTTGGCCGTGTGGCCTCTAGAGAATTAGTGACTAGGTTTGACTTCAATTAAAGCTTAATTACATGCTAATTAGATGGCAATTTAATTAGGTTAAGTTTCCTAATTACACTTAATTAACTATCTAATTACATAGCTAATTAATTAAATAGGTCATTGCATATGTCATGCATAGTCATGGCTTCTAGATGAAATTAGGATATTTAGTTAGTAACTAGATTATAACTAATTAGTAACTAGGTTAGTTCACTTAGTTTCTTAATTTGACATTTAAGATAATTAAATTAGGTTTATTTAGTTACTTAGTAACTAGTCAAGCCATTATTATTGACTAAATCCTAACCATTGAAATTAACTTCATCTCCTAACCATTGATTTAATCTAAAATAGATATCATAGGTTACTTTATCAAGTTTGTTCTCACACCATTGATCTGATCAATAGTTATGATCAAAGGCATCTTAATCAAGTTTTTCATCCAACGGTCCACCATAAAGTCTATGCCACTATATTTGACCAACTCCTATTGGTTTAGAAAAGTCCAGCCATGGTTTTTGACTGATTCTCATTGGTTCATTTTAATTTAGGTTACAAAAAATATTCTAAGTACATTTTCTGTCAATTAAAATATATTGGGTCTAATAATTTATAGCAGAAGCTGCTATAAATAAAACAGCAGATTATTATCAGTGAAATATTTTTATTTCATAAATAAATCCTAAAAATTAAAAGATTCTTTTCTGTATCTCTCAGATTCGGGTTTAGTAAGATCCCACACCTCTGAATAAATCAAATAAGATTTTCTCCGGCCCGAAAATTATTATTTTCCTGACCCAGAGCAAATCACACAAAATAATCAAAAACAATCTCAGAACAGTCAAATTAATTTTATATCACACAGAAAATGCAAAACAATGCAATTTAGACATTACTATGACATAGTCTAAAATTTGGGGTGTTACACCCACTGTCTCACTCTTTCTACACAATTCTTGACCATTCTTTTATTGAATTTGGCTTCTCCATTTGTGTGAAAACAATGGCCAAAAATAGAGAAACAAAACACCACACGGTTCACTTCATCTTGCATTCTTTATCCTTTCATTTTCATCATCATTTAACCCTGTTATTTCTTCCTCTTCTCCATTGCTTCTTACAGCTGAGCAGCTCCAAAAGTGAAGAGAAATTAAAAATAAGAGAAGGAAGAAAAAAGTTGGCAGCCAAGGGAAGAAAAAGGGAAGTAGAAAAAGGAAGCAAGAAAGTGAAGAAATCCAAGAATCAAGGCTTGATAAGCTAAGGAAGTGAGGTAGAGGATGCTTGCCTCTTACCTTACTCTTCTTTTTCTATGGTTTTTGAATCTAAATTCTAGACTTCAACTAGTTCTTTTTCTTTGACAAATTATTGAATAAGAAACTTGGATAGTTGATGGTGTTTTTGGTTATGCTTCACACGGCCAAAACAAGTTTTATTACTTCTAATATGTGCTTCAACATCTATTGAGTATTGTGTTGATTTTGTGATTGTTTTAGTGAAGTTTGTGGCCAAGTTTTGCTTGTTTGAAGGTCACGACTGTGTACCCTGTTCATGAACAGAATTTGTGATGCTTTTATAGTTTAAATCGAAGCTTGAATGGTGATTGAAATTGATGTAGAATGCTGCCCAATTT
This sequence comes from Ormosia semicastrata, assembly GCA_029884595.1. Taxonomy (NCBI): domain Eukaryota; kingdom Viridiplantae; phylum Streptophyta; class Magnoliopsida; order Fabales; family Fabaceae; genus Ormosia; species Ormosia semicastrata. The sequence continues at coordinate 50,311,460 of JAQQTO010000063.1, forward strand.
TTGACAGAATTTGTGATGCTTTTATGCTTCACATTGAAGCTTGAATGGTGATTGAAATTGTGGTAGAATGCTGCCCAGTTTTGACAGAATTTGTGATGCTTTTATGCTTGAAAATGAAGCTTGAATGGTGATTGAAATTATGGAAGAATGCTGCCCTATTTTTGACAAAATTTTGATGTTTTTTTGTGCTTGAAATTGTAACATGAAAGGTGATTAAATGCCTTGACAGAATGCTGCCTTGTTTAACTAGAATTTTGGTGTGTTTCTATATGTAATTTTTACTTGAATAATAGAGTGAAGGTCATGGCAGTAGCTACCTTATGGTGACTAGAATTTGTGTGCATAAGTGTTATGCATTGGTGTTAAATGTTGATTAGAAATGCCAAGAAAGTATTGTTCTAATGTTTTAAAATTTGATGTGTAGATGTCATTGATAAAGTTTACTAGTTAAAAGTTCCTGAAGTATAATGGATGATATGAATTTGTGCATTAGTTATGTAATAGAGAATTTATTGCTCCTTGATTAGACAATTTGAGCTTGAATTTGAATTTGTATTACTCCTTTGAATGCAAAGTTGAGCTATTTGGTATGACTACGAGAATTTGCTCACTTAATTCTTTAAGATTGAGCTAGAATAGTAATTTGTGCTTGTGATTGAATATACTCTGGGAAGGGAGTAATCTTGAATATACTCCGAGAAGGGAGTAATCTTGAATAGACTCTGGGTAGGGAGTAATCTTGAATATACTTCGCGAAGGGAATAATCTAGATAAACTCTGGGTTAAGAGTATTCTTGAATACTTGAGATTGTGATACAGTAGATAAAGGTACCACACTTACTTGTGACACAGTAGATTGATGTTAAGATATTCGCTCTCTACTTGAGACTTGATTTATGAGATATGATGATTGATATTTAATATTGGAGATATGATAAATAATAATATAGGATGAATAAATATATTTAATGATTCATGATATATGATGAATGACGATATTTGATGATTATGATATATGATGAATGAATACTGAGATGAATTTCAATTTGATATTCATATTATGACTTAGTTATGATATAAGAACCACTGAATGAATTTGAGTTCATGGTTCTTGTTTGAAAATTGTTACTGAAAGTGTTTATGGATATAATTTCTAATGCTTGATAATAATGTTTTTAGAAACTATTAATAAATGGAATTCTGTTTCGGGAAGAGGAATGACTTAATTTGGCTTTTGCCATCTTCCAACTTTATAAAAATGAGTTGTGAAATGATTTTTCCTTAAGCAACTGAAAGTATAATGATGACACGTATTTTTAAAAGTACTACTGAGAATACTTAGAATTCTCAACCCGTTTTATTTGTATTCCATAATATTTCCAAGTACTAGCCATTGAGTAAGGAGTCAAAAGATGAAGATATAGACAAGTTTTAATGTTATTTTATATTCTTGAGATGTATACTTAGTACTTTGGAACAAAATATGTAAATGTTGAGTATTGTAATACACTTTGTTTATTGTGTATATACATATATATATATTATCTCAGGCCCTTCTAGGCTTATATTTTTTGTATAATATTTAAATGTAATTAAAGTTATTTTATTAATTTTATGTGACATACTTAATTCTGATTACTATTACATAATTCTAGATACGTTATTAGTATTAGGGTTATGAATGTTACATTACAGTATTAGAGCAGTTCATCTTATTGAGCTGGGGTATGGACTAGCTATGCTTTGTTATGTATTTGTCCTGTCTTAATGATAAGATGCATAGGTAGAATTGCATAACATCCTTGAGTTTGTATGTTAATGGTTAGCTATCACACTGTTACATAATATTCAATCTGACCAACTCAATATATAATGTGTTGTGTGTGTAGGAAGCTATGACATCGACCATGCATACCTGAGAAACTCGAGCCCCAGTTGGTAATAATGTGCTAGATATGTCTGAAGCTTTTAGAAACATAGTTGAAGCAGTTAAAGAGCAAGCTAATATGATTACTAGAATATTGGAGGAAATGAGAAATAATGTGTATCCGGTACATCTAGCACCACCAATACCCCCAGCCCATGTAATTCTGGTGGAAAATCTAAATTTTCATAACTTGTCTGAGCTCAGGAAGGCAAATAACCCATCCTTCAGAGGAGAATATGATCCTGCGAAAGATGAAGGATGGATAAGGGAGTTGGAGAAGATTTTTACAGTTATGAGATGCACAGATGATCATAAGGTATCATTTGCTACCTATATGCTAAAAGGAGATGCCGAGCATTGGTGGAACAACGCCAAAAAATTAAGAGAAGCAGCTGGCACTCAAATAACTTGGGAGAAATTTAAGACAACTTTTTTAGAAATATTTTCCAAAGAATTTACAAGATGAGAAGGAGTTGGAGTTTCTAGGACTTAAGCAAAGGAGCATGACTATGGGGCAATATGAAGTGAAATTTGAAGAACTATCGAAATTCTCTTCTTACTTCCAGTATAACCCAGATGAAAATTGGAAGTGTGTGAAATTTGAGGCTAGATTGATAGATGAAATAAGGAAGATGATAAGACCCCTAGAGATTAGAGATTTTACAACACTGGTAAATAAATGCAGAATTATAGAATCTGAAAATAAATCTCAAGGGAAGCAAAAACTACAGAACTTCCAAAAGAGGAAGAAGATGGATGAGGAATTTGAAGGGGATACTTCTCAATTTGAGTATTTACTAGATGAAGGGATGTAGGTTCAAATAGAAACTTGGAGACTAAAATGTGTAAAATGTGGGAAAAATCACAATACAAAAACTTGTATGAAGAATCATATTATATGTTAAACTTGTGGCAACTCGGGCCATTATGCCAATAAATGTTCCCAGAGACAGGAAGTGAAATTTGATCGAACTGTATGTTACACTTGTGACAGATCAAGACATTATGCTATGAATTGTCTTGAGAGAGTCTTCATTCTGAATACAGACAAGACAACAGGAACTTCAACTTTCGATCTAATGCAAGGTAAAGACTCCTTAATTGTATTATATGATTTAAGAGTATTTTCCTTCATTGAAAAGAATTATAAGGAATTGGTGCATGTTGAGTTGCTATCTTATTAGAAAGAAGTCTCTAAGTTTTGATAGAAAAAAGCTGGGTATGAAAAGTTGAATACAAGTAAAAGAAAGGTATATGGAAACTCAAATTTAGTATGATGTGAAAATTACTTGGAACTTTTTGCATATGGTAATCAAATTTTAAGGACAAAATTGTTAAAAGGGCAGAGAATTGTAACATTCTCCTTAACCTAGTACTCCTAATTAGGGTTATAGAAGCTCAATAATTTCAGTATGAGTTATTTGTAATTCGGGTAACCTTCTAGACTAATTTGAGCCTAATTCTATAACACTAAAAGTGAAAATTAGCTAAAGTTTCTGTATAAACAGCTAATATGATGGAAATAAATATGAAAAATTTATTTTTAGGTTATAAGTGATCGAAAAAAGATATGGTAAATTTTGGAGAATCAGACGAATTGATCTAGTATTTTTAACGATATTGAATGAGAGTTTAGAAGACCGATTGGACAGTTAAGTAGCTTAGAAAATTAAAAAAATTCCATGGAGATGACAAGTAAGACATGGAGAATATTTTGGTAAAGAATACTAGTTAAGATGAATATCAGTAAGCTTATTTGCTTTATTTTTAAGTTTAACTTAACTCAAGGAAGAGTAATTGATCTTAACTGATAAATAGCAGCATATGAAAAATCATGAAAAAATGGATCTGAGGACTAAGTTGAGTCCTAAAATTTTCGATAACACATGGATACTTGAAAACTCAATTTTTGAAGATTAAAGTGTATGTAACAAATACAAAACTTCCAACATGAAATTTTTGTCACAAATTTGGTCACTCACCGCCTCGCTCTTTCTACACAATTCTTGACCATTCTTTTATTGAATTTTGCTTCTCCATTTGTGTGAAAACAACGGCCAAAATTAAAGAAACATAATACCACACCGTTCACTTCTTCTTCCATTCTTTATCCTTCCATTTTCATCATCATTTAACCTTGTTATTTCTTACTCTTCTCCATTGCTTCTTATGACCGAGCATCCCCAAAAGTGAAGAAAATCACAAACAAGGGAAGGAAGAAAGAAGTTGGCAGCCAAAGGAAGGAAAAGGGAAGAAGAAAAAGGAAGCAAGAAAGTGAAGAAATCCACGAATCACGGCTTGATAAGCTAAGGAAGTGAGGTGGGGGATGCTTGCTCCTTAGCTTACTCTTTTTTTTCTATGGTTTTTGAATCTAAATTTTGGACTTCATACTCATGTTGGTCACAGCTACACTAAGATAGAAAGGGCAAGATTTTACTATTTTTTGTGCTCTAGTTCCTTACTTTCAACTAGTTCTTTTTCTTTGATGAATTATTGAATGAGAAACTTAGATAGTTGATGGTGTTTCTAGTTATGTTTCAAATGGCCAAAACAAGTTTTATTACTTCCAGTATGTGCTTCAACTTTTATTGAGTATTGTATTGATTTTGTGATTGTTTTAATGAAGTTTGTGGTCAATTTTTGTTTGTTTGAAGGTCACGACTATGAACCTTGTTCATGAACAGAATTTGTGATGCTTTTATGCTTGAAATTTAAGCTTCAATGGTGATTGAAATTGTGGCAGAATGCTGCCCATTTTTTGATAGAATTTATGATGCTTTTATACTTGATATTGATGCTTGAATGGTGATTGAAATTGTGGTAGAATGCTGCCTAGTTTTTGACATAATTTGTGATGCTTTTATGCTTGAAATCGAAGCTTGAATGGTGATTGAAATTGTGGCAGAATGCTGCTCTATTTTTGAAAGAATTTTGATGTTTTTTTATACTTGAGATTGTGGCTTGAATGGTGATTAAAAGTCTTAGCAGAATGCTACCTTGTTTTACTAGAACTTTTGTGTGTTTTTGTATGTAATTGTTACTTGAATAATAGAGTGAAGGTCATGCCAGTAGCTGCCTTATGGTGACCAGAATTTGTGTGCATATATATTATGTATTGGTGTTAAATGTTAATTAGAAATGCCAAGAAAGTATTGCGTCCAATATTTAAAGATTTGATGTGTAGAAGTCATTGATAAAGTTTACTTGTTAAAAGTTCTTGAAGTATAATGGATGATATAAATTTGTGCATTAGTTGTGTAATAGAGAATTTATTGCTCATTGATTAGTCATGTTGAGCTTGAATTTGAATTTGTATTGCTCCTTTGAATGCAAAGTTGAGCTATTTGGTATGACTATGAGAATTTTCTCCCTTAACTCTTTAAGGTTGAGCTAGAATAGTAATTTGTGCTTGTGATTGAATATACTCTAGGAAGGAAGTAATATTGAATATACTCCGGGAAGGGAGTAATCTAGATAAAGTCTGGGTAGGGAGTATTCTTGAATACTTGAGATTGTGATATAGTAGATAGAGGTACCATACTAGCTTATGATGCAGTAGATTGATGTTGAGATATTCCCTCTCCACTCGAGACATGATTTATGAGATATGGTGATTGATATTTAATATTTGAGATATGATAAATAATAATATAGGATGAATAAATATATTTAATGAATCATGATATATGATGAATGACAATATTTGATGATTATGATATATGATGAATGAGTATTGTGATGAATTTCAATTTGATATTCATATTATGACTTAGTTATGATATAAGAACCATTGAATGAATCTGAGATCATGGTTCTTGTTTGTAAATTGTTACTGAAAGTGTTTATGGATATAATTTCTAATGCTTGACAATAATGTTTTCGAAAACTATTGTTTCGAGAAGAGGAAGGACTTAATTTGGCTTTTGCCACCTTCCAACTTTAAAAAAAAAAGTTATGAAATGATTTTTCTCTGAAGCAACTGGAAGTATTATGATGACACCTATTTTTAATAGTACTACTGAGAATTCTTAGAATTCTCACCCCGTTTTATAGTTTTATTTATATTCCATAATATTTCTAGGTACGAGCCCTTGAGTAAAGAGACAGAAGACGAAGATGTAGACTAGTTTTGATGTTATTTTATATTCTTGAGATGTATACTTAGTACTTTGGAACAAAATATGTAAATTTTGAGTATTGTAATACACTTTGCTTATTGTTCTTCATAATATATATATATATATATATATATATATATATATATATATATATATATATATATATATATATATATATTATCTTAGCCCTTTCCGGACTTATATTTTTAGTATAATATTTAAATGTAATTAAAATTTATTTTATTAATTTTATGTGACATACTTAATTCTGATTACTATTACGTAATTTCGGATACATTATTAGTAATAGAGTTATGAATGTTACATTATGGTATCAGAGTAGTTCATCTTGTTGAGTTGGGGTATGGACTAGCTATGCTTTGTTATGCATTTATCTTGTCTTAATGATAAGATGCATAGGTAGAATTGCATAACATCCTTGAGTTTGTATGTTAATGATTAACTGTCACACTATTACATAATATTGAATATAACCAACTCAATATATAATGTGTTGTGTGTGCAAGAAACTTTGACATCGACCAGGCATACTCGAGAAACTAGAACCCCAATTGGTAATAATGCGCTAGACATGTCCGATGCTTTTAGAAACATAGTTGAAACGGTTAGAGAGCAAGCTGATATAACTACTAGAATATTGGAGGAAATGAGAAATTATGTGCATTCGGTACATCCAGCACCACCAGTACCTTTAACCCATGCAATTCTTATGGAGAATCCAGATTTTCATAACTTGTCTGAATTCAAGAAGGAAAATCCCCTATCCTCAAGAGGAGAATATGATCCTACGAAAGATGAGGGATGAATAAGGGAGCTAGAGAAGATTTTTACTGTTATGAGATGCATAGATGAGCAGAAGGTATCATTTGCTGCCTATATACTGAAAGGAGATGCCGAGCATTGGTGGAACAACGCCATAAGATTGAGAGAAGCAGTTGGCACTCAAATAACTTGGGAGATATTTAAGACAACTTTCTTAGACCAATATTTTCTAAAGAATTTACAACATGAGAAGGAGTTGGAGTTTCTAGGGCTTAAGCAAGGGAGCATAACTATAGGACAATATGAAGTGAAATTTGAAGAACTATTGAAATTCTCTTCTTACTTCTGGTATAACCTAGATGAAAATTGGAAGTGTGTGAAATTTGAGGCTAGATTGGAAGATGAGATAAGGAAGATGATAGGACCCCTAGAGATTAGATATTTTATAACACTGGTAAATAACTACAAAATTGTAGAATTTGAAAATAAATCTCAAGGGAAGCAAAAATAATAGAGCCTCCAAAAGAGGAAGAAGATGGATCAGGAATTTGAAGGGGATACTTCTCAGTCTGGGTATTTACAAGACGAAAGGAAGCAAGTTCAAAGAGAAACTTGGAGACTAAAGTATGCAAAATGTGGGAAAAATCACAATACAAAAACTTGTATGATGAATCATATTATATGTTACACTTGTGGCAACTAGGGCCTTTATGCCAATAAATGTCCTCAGAGACAAGAAGTGAAATTTGATCGAACTGTATGTTACACATGTGTCAGATCAAGACATTATGCTAGGAATTGTGTAATACCCCAAATTCTGACTATGTTAATAGTAATACCAGAATTACACTATTTTACATTTTCTGCATGTTATAAAAATAATTTGACTGTTCCGAGATCATTTTTGATCGTTTTGTGTGATTTGCTCTTGGTCAGGAAAATAATAATTTTCGGGCTGGGAAAATTCTTATCTGATTTATTCAGAGGCGAGGGGATCTTACTAAACCCAAATCTGAGTGACACAGAAAAGAATCTTTTAATTTTTAGAATTTATATGTGAAATAAAAATATTTCACAGATAAATATCTGCTATTTTATTTATAGCAGTTATTCCTATAAATTATTTGACTCGATAAATTTTAACTGACAGAAAATGTGATTAGAATATTTTCTGTAAGCTAAATTAGAATGAACCAATAGGAACCAGTCAAAATAGGTGGTTGGACTTTTCTATCCAATAGGAAGTGGTCAAATAAACGGGCATGGACTTTGTTGTGGACCATCGGATGAAAAGTTTCATTTAGATGTTTTCGATCATAACCGTTGATTAGATCGATGGTGTGAAATGAATCCTGATAAAATCACTAAGTGATATCCACCTTAGATTAGATCAATGGATAGGAAACAAAGTTGAATTCAATGGCTAAGATTAAGTCAAATATAGTGGCTTGACTTTTACTTAGTAACTAATTAAACCTAATTTAGTCATCTTAAGTGCTTAATTAAGAAACTAAGTCAACTAACTTAGTTATTGATTAGTTATAATCTAATTTCTGAGTAGATATCCTAATTTTATTTAGAGGCTATGATATATGTAATTATATATTTAATTAATTAGTTATGCAATTAGAATGTTAATTAATTATAATTAGGAAACTTAACCTAATTAATTAGCTATTTAATTAGCATGCAATTAGGCTTTAATTGAAAAAAAAATTAAGTCCCTAATCCCCTAGACACCCCACGGCCAAGAGGGCCATTCCACCAAGTTCCACAAGCTTCTAGGACAATCTATGTGACATAGGCCATGTGCTTCAAGTGTGAACACAAAATGGGATATTTACTTCAAGTTAATCTCTTTAATTTCCCTATACACTCACCTCACATGGCTGCACACTCATTTCACTCTTAAATATTCACTTTTCTCTCTCACCAAAAAGCAAGCATCATTTCCTCTCAAAAATTTCAAGAATACAAAGAAACTTTTATCTTCTTTTTTCTCTCTCTCTAGAATTCGGCCCCAACACCCAAGACCACCATCTATATTCTATAATTTTTGTTCTTATCATTTCCTAAACCTAAACCACCTCCTAAACACTTTTCATTTAGGAAGTTTTGTGAAAATCCCACTCTAAGTGCTTCAAAATCCAAGTTTGGTTTACTTCCCTAAAGGTAAACTTTGGTTTTTATGGTTTAGAATTTAGTTTGTGATTTTCTGAACCATGATTGTTCCATGGTTTATCATTATTAAGCTTTGTTTGTGATTTTACTAATTATTTTAGAATTGTTAGGGTTTTGTGTTGGTTCCTACGAAATCAAGGAGAAGGAGAGGAGCTTGAGGATCTTGTCTTCAAGAGGTAAGAGGGAGATTTTACCTCACCAACCAAGTTTTGGTGTTGTAGGGATGATTTTGTATGGTGAAAAACCCATAAGGGTTTATTCACTAGTGTTTGATGCTTCTTTGATTGCATTTGTGATGTTTATGTTTTTGTTTTTGTGATTGCATGTGTGATATTATGATTATTACTTTGATATATGCTTGTATGTATGATTGTGTAAGCATGAAAATGTATGAGTAAAGTAAGATGTGAATAACATGATGAAACGAATTTATGAGAGCTCCAAAGAGCTTGAGGCTCACGGCCATATTAGGGTTTAGAGGACCAAAGTCCTGAAAATGATGGATTCAAATGAGAATTAAGGATTTAAATGAAAAGGAAATGAATTTGAACAAGTTTGAATGTAGCAAGCAAAATGGTTTTGGGAAAATAATCTGATATAATTAAATAAATAGGTTATGAAATAAAATGAGTGTCAATACTTGAAGTTTATTGACGTATAGCTCACCCTATGGGTTTTGAAGAGCGTCTATAAAATTTGAGCTATAATATGCGAAGTAAAAGAAAGAAATATTATTTTTGGGGAAACATCACAAATGCTGATTTTTAGAGGGGTTATACTACAAATTTTCATAAAAGAGGGACAAAATTATAATTAATATTTTAAGAAGGACCATATTGTAATTTTTATTTAAAGAGGGGTCATATTACAAATATTTTATAAAAGAGGGATCATTTCATAAATATTAGTTTTATGAGGGACTATTTCATAAATATTAGTTTTAAGAGGGACTATTTCGTAAATACTAGTTTTATGATGGACTATTGTGAAAATATTATTTAAGTGAGGATAAAAATATAAATATTATGTTTTTGAGAGACTATTGTGCAAATATGGAAAATAAAGTCAAATATTGGTGTTAAATGAGCAAAATAGTGTTTTTGATTTAAAACGTATGAAAAATATTTTATGCGATTGGAAAACGTTGAAAAATCGATACGCGATTTGAAAATGCGAGAAAATGGTCGCGCAATTGAGAAAATGCAAAATTATGACTACGCGATGAAAATACAATAATAATACTATTAGATTATTGAGTGAACCCCGAATATGTGATATGGATTAGAATTGTGAATAGTGTATAATACATGTATTGGAAAGGTCTAAAAGACTGTATGCGGCTATTTGCCTAGGAGAGACTACACCTCTTGAGTGGGTGTGATATGCGTAGTATAAGTCACTCGTTGACCTTGGGGGCATTGGGGTGCGGGTTGCCTACAATGGGCAGTTGGTAGCTCTTTTGTACCGTGGGTTAGACCGACGCAACACACCGATGATCCAGACCTAGACACTATTATTAATCAAGATCTGATAAAGACTGTCGTGCATATGCTAGATGTGTAAAATTGAGCACGTGGTCTGAGGCATGTTGGTGCAGACAGATCTTTTCGATCACTTTCTTCAACCAGAATTTAGCTCCATGGAGTAGGAAATCGAGTCTGTGTGTATACATTTAGTCATTGAGGGCATTATCGTAAATATTATTTATGATGATTGATTTGTTAAATATTTGAATATTGGTAATGGCATAATTGTAATTATTGTTTATTATATGTGATATAATGATAAATGATGTTAGTGGCATAACTGTAACTATGGTATGATAGTTGTATGAAATATTGTATGTGTTTATCTTCATTGCTACCATACTGGTAATGGCATAGGTGATCTCACCTCTTTGCATGTCTATTCTATATTGTATTTATAATTTAAAAGACGTTGAGCGAGAAGTTGAGGAAGAGCAGATCCCTGTTGAAGACGCTGAGTTTTGAAGAGATGGAGATGCCTTGTTTCCTTGGATATATGAGATTGACGTTTCTTGGAGGACCAGAGGCATGGAACGTTGATTTGGATAGAGAGCGTATCTACTACTTGGGCGACCTAAATATTAGATTGAGTAGACAACAATTAGGACATCATTACTTTAGTGTTAATATTTATGTACAACTAGAGTTTCCAATATCTATTAGGCAGTACTAGGGGACTTACTATCGTACCCCTAGCGAGGCTAGTATTGTGTCGTCTGCTCGGATACCTGTCCATAGGACTTCACGTCACGCTGGATTCCTACCTGCGGAGGAATCTGAGGAAGACCCATTTGAGGGTTCTACTGTCTAGTAGGACTTGGGTAGTAAGTTAGTTTAAATAATGTTCTAAATATTTTGAGAGTCTAGTTTGTAAATATTAAAATATGACTGTACTAAGACTTGTATATGTATATTGATGTAAATTATTTGTGACAGTGTTGTTATGTTTTTATTTTCTGTTAAGTTTATCTTATTATCATTAAGAAATTTTATAACTCGTATTTATATTACAAGCACGATTTCTAATGAAGGGGTAATTTGGTAACTAAGTAACATGAAATGTGGCACCCTAAGGTGGGTGTTACATTAGTTGGTATCAGAGCCCAAGTTAGAGTCTTTTAGGTTTGTGGTTAGGTCTGTCTTGTTTTAGTTATGTGATTCTCTGTGTTTGTTTTCTGAAAGAAAACAATACTATTTGGAAGATTAACTTCAACTCTTCTTTGTGTTGTTCAGTCTATTTGAGATAACGAAATGGCTGGACAAGGAAGAGGATGCATGAATGCGAGGGTAGGAGCTGGAAATGGTGGTGATGACAACCAAAACATGGCTACAGCTGTAGCAGCAATACAACAAATGGCTGAGGTTGTTGCACAGCAAAATCAAAGAGCAACTGATGATGCTCACAGCTTGTCGAAATTTCAGAGAAACAATCCACCGAAGTTTCATGGAGAGTTTGATCCAGAGAAAGCTGATCTATGGATCAAAGAACTGGGGAAGATATTTGATGGCATGGGTTGTATTGATGAGAAGAAGCTTATTTTCGTGACATTTGTGCTAGTCGGTGATGGAAAGGCTTGGTGGGCAGGAGCCCGGAGATTAATTCAAGTTGAAGGGAGAGTTGTGATATGGCAACTCTTTAAACAGAAGTTTTTGGGGAAGTATTTCCCATCTAGTGTTCGACATCCTAAGGAGATGGAATTCCTTAGTCTGAGGCAATGGGCGATGTCTGTTAGTGAGTATGCAGCAAGGTTCGAAAGCTTGTCTAAGTTTTCGAGGTATTTCCAAATGCATCCAGATGAGGAGTGAAAGTGCCGAAAGTTTGAAGAGGGGTTGAGGCTTAACATCAAGCGAGCTTTAGCAACTGTGGATATTGATAAGTTTATGGTATTGTTGGATAAATGCCGAAAGGTGGAAGAAATTAATCATCTCCGTGAAGCGTGGAATAAGAACTTTGGACCAGCACGGTTCCAAAGAGGAAGGGGTAGCGGTGGCAACCGTTATCAACAGAAACCATACACTAAACCAGCAGGAAGTCAGAATCAGTAACAATCATTTGGAGGATGTTCGAGTGGCAGTAGGGCGGTTGCAACTGGAACTTTTGCACTTAAATGTTTTAAGTGTGGGAAAGGACATCTCACTAAGGACTGTCAGCATAAGGGGGTGATTTGTTATTGATGTGGAAAGCCTGGACATTTTTCTAGAGAGTGTGATCAGCAGAAGGCGGAGCCATTAGTGGGCAGTGTTTGTATTGCAAGGCCACAGGCGGGTGATCGGGTGTATACTATGAGCGGGGAGGAAGCCGCTAAATCCGAGGACTTGATAATGGAGGAGTGTGCGATTGAAGGTAATCCTTTAACCGTGTTATATGATTCGGGAGCAACACATTCTTTCATTGCATGTGATTGTGTGCAGCGTTTGGGATTGATTGTGACTACATTGCCGTATGATTTGAGTGTTGTTACTCCTACTGATAAGCCTGTGATAACTACAAAAGTATATTTGAATTGCCCTGTATGTGTTAGGGATAGAATCTTTCATGTGGATTTGATCAGTTTGCCTCTTTCCAAGATTAATATAATCTTAAGAATGGATTGGTTATCTTCAAACCATATCCTGATAGACTGTTCGAATAAGACATTAGTTTTTCCTGAGGTTAAGGATTCTAGATTCCTAACGGCTACTCAAGTGGAAGCTTGTTTGAAGGAAGGAGATCAAGGGTACTTGTTGATGTCTTCTATGGAGGTGCAATGTGAAGACATTCTGAAGGATATTTTCGTTGTGAATGAATTTCTTGAGGTATTTCCTGAAGATTGTAACACCCCGAAAATTATTTATTTTATCATCAATCATCAATTTATAATATTTATAATTTTTGGGAATTTCTGTGGATTTTTTCGAAAATGTTGAATATTTTAATATATTTTTTATTTTGCGTGCACACTGAACGGAGTCAGTGTAACACCCTGGAAATGATTTGTTTCATTATGAATAGTCATTTCCCAATATTCATAATTTTTGGAGATTTTTCTGGATTTTTCCTAAAATGTCAAATATTTTAATATATTCTTCGTTTTGCATGCACACTGAGCAGAGTTAGTGTAACACCCCGGAAATGATTTGTTTCATCGTGAATAGTCATTTCCCAATATTCGTGATTTTTAGGAATTTTTCAGAAATGTTGAATATTTTAATATATTCCTCATTTTACGTGCGCACTGAGTAGAGTCAGTCAAACGCCTCAAAAAATTGTTTGTTTCATGACAAATATCCATTTTCTAATATTTGTGATTTTTAAAAATTTTTGTGGATTTTTCTGAAAATGTCGAATATTTTAGTATATTCTTCGTTTTACGTGCATGTCGAGCAGAGCCGGGATAACGAAATGTTTTCCCTGAAGCCAGTAAACCTTGAACTGTCAACGTGTTGATGGGGGATCTTACTAAACCCGAGATCGGGCACAGTTTATGAGGTTTGCATTTTTTAAGATTTTATCTGATAAATAAAATCGTTGTATCATAAAATTATCTGATGAACAATAAAATATTATTTTCATCAACTGTAACCTTTATTCACTGGGAAAATAATTCTAACAGTGTAATTAATCATCTGTTCAAGAGTGTTTAATTAAGGAGACAAGTTTACTTTGCACTTTATTGAGAAACGTGCAAAGCTTCTCAAAGAAGTTTCAAGGAAGCTTCTAGGAAATTTCCTCTAAGCTTCCCAAGGAAGCTACTCATCCCTTTCTCCTCTCTCCACACTCACGGCTGCTGCACCTCTTTTGGGGGGAAAATTTTGTTTCACAAATCAATTATATCACATTAATTTCAAAAACTAAAAAGCATCTTTCACTTTCTACTATTAACTTCTTTCTCTATGCTTCATCTTTCTCCTTCACAAAATATTTTCTCCTCCTTCTCTCTAGAAGCCACACGGCCAGCAGCCTCATTGTGCCTCATCCATCACTAAAAATTCAACCAACCCCATTTTCTTAATCCTCTCCATCTTCTAAACACTTCTCTAGTTGGTGGTTCATTGAAAAGCTTTCATTTTAACCATTTTCTTCAAGCTTCAAGCTTAGGGTTTTTGGGTAAACTTCTTGATTCTTCACTTTCTTTTACCCATTTTCATTTTTATGGTCTCCTTTGTGACCATCCATACCTTATTTTTCAAGTATTGGTGTTGTTTTGATGAGATTAAAATTTTAGGGTTCTTGGTGGTGTCCAATCCGAAAATTGCAAGGAGATTCTAAGAGGCTTCTCTTGTTTTCTTCTCTAAGGTAAGAGGAAGACGCTCCTCCTCAACTTCTATTAGCAATAAGAAACCTTATTTGTGATTGATTGTGAGAAAATCCTATTGAGGGTAATTCTTTGTTTGCATGATTTGTATGTTTACATGTTGCTTGTAATTTATTTAAGCTATTGGATTAACTGATTATGCATATTGATATGTTTGAATGGATTGGAATGCATGAAATGGAAGGAAATAATGTTGGATTCCCTCTTGAATGGCTACGGTTTTGGGGGCCCAAAATTAGGGTTCTTGATGAACAATTGTAACAAGTGGAAGACAAAATTAATCAAGTGTACAATATGTAATTAATGGAATGAAAAATTTGGGAACTTAATCCCCTAGAGAGGCCACGGCCTCTAGGGCCATTTAGGGCTTGATTATGTAATTTTTGGTAATCTTGGAACATAATTAATCAAGTGATTAATCTATTGGTAAATCGTGAGATTAGAAAATAAATTAGGATTCATAAATTTGAAAGAACCAAGAATGAAATTTATCATAAGACTTAGGGTAATTTTAATTAGGGAAGGAACAAGAAAGTGTGAGACTTTGAGACCCTTAAAATAACTTTCTAAGTGTATGAGAATAAATTACATTAGAGAATTTAATTAATTAAGAGAATTACTCTAGAGACGAACTTTGTAAGAAATGCTAAATTTAAGTAAGGATTCATAATAAACCTTAAAAATGTATTAATTCATTTAATTTCAATATTATAATATTGTGGGTCCATGTGAGTGACCAATGATGTTGATACTTAGCTTGGCCAATTGTGGCATATTGTGGAAAAGTATGTAATGATGAACATACATGTTTATGCATTGAGTCGTCATGCATTGTGAAAGTTCGTTGGACTGTTGTTAAGGCCGAATTGCCTAGGAGGTGAACACACCTTAGTGCAGGTGCGAGTAGACTAGTGTAGGTCATAATGTTGACCATGGGGGCATCGGGGTGCGGGTACCCCGCAAAAGACAGTTGGTAGCTCTTCTGTCCGTGGGTCAAACCGATGCAAATGCACCAAAGATCCTAACTGGGCACTGTCCTATATCGTGATCTAGCGTAGACTGTCTGTACAATGCCTTGATGTGCACGTGGATAAACTGATGAATTATAGCACTTTGGTTGTGGCAGCCGAGTTGCAGATGTGTCTCCTGATCTTTCTTTCTGACTGTTTGTGTCTATCTCCATGGAGTAGGATTTTGACTTTGTATGCATGTGCATAGTGAGTCCATGTATTATCTGGCATCTATTTATTATTATAATTGGAACTATTATATTACTGATATATATATTAGCCTGGAACTGCTCGATTGGTTAATACTGCTATTTAATGCTCATTATTATTATTGCTGCTGAAATGCTATGTGGGCGCTTTGCACAGTTCTGTTTCTTGCTGCTATAATTGGTAATGATGGAAGGATGTCTTACCTCTTTCCTGTATCTCTGTTATTTTCTATCTGTATATGTGTCTCATCGAAGACGTCGACAAGGAGGGTGAAGCTACTAATTTCCGTGGCTTTTGGCCTAGTCACGATTAGCACTTACTTTCGGTTTATGGCGACGCGCTCACGTGAATTCTTAGGCGATGTGTGTAACATCCCAAAAATTCTTTATTTCATTATAAACGATCATTTCATAATATTTATGATTTTTAGGAATTTTTGTAGATTTTTCTGGAAACGATGAATATTTTAATATATTCTTCGTTTTGCATGTACACTGAGCGGAGCCGGGGAAACTAGAATATTTTCCCTGAGGCTGGTAAACTTTGAACTGTCAATATGTCAACGGGGGATCTTACTAAACCCGAGGCCGAGCACAGTTTGAGAGATTTGTATTTTTCAAGATTTTATCTGTTAAATAAAATTTGCGGTATCATAAAATTATCTGATGAATAATAAAATATTATTTTCATCAATTGTAAATTTTATTCACTGAGAAAATAATTCCACAGTGTAATTAATCATCTATCAGATGTAGTTAATTTGGAGACAAACTTACTATGTGCTTTATCGAGGAGCGCACAAAGCTTCTCAAGGAAGCTTCCTCCAACCATTATTTTTATCATTTCTCTCTCCTCCCAATTTGTGCAGCACGTTTGAATTAAGGGGGCCTAATTCATTTCCTTTTCTCACATTTCCTCTCCTCCCAATATGCAACTTACTATTCACTCATCTTTCTCTCTTCTCTTTCACCCTACAGCAGCAACACCATCCACCCACACCTCCATTTTGTTCTTCAAACCGTCACAATCTTGGCACCATTTCGTGTTTGGAGAACCACCATCATTGAGGAAATCAGCTTCAAGGTTCTGCCATTTCCTCTATCTTCATTCTCCTACGTCTTTGAAGCTTAAAGGTTGGAGCTTTAAGGTAAAGCTCTTAGCTTTTTCTCCCTCTCTTCTCTTTTTCGTAACCCACTGTCATTTTGATGACAATGGGTTTCCATTTCAATATTAGGATTCTGATTCTTGCAAGTTTAAATGTTTAAGGATTTCCTGGAAGCTGAAAACGAAATCCTGGCCAAAAAGGAGCCACCTTTCTTTGTGCTTCTCTAAGGTAAGAGGAAGACACTCCTCCTCAACCTCTTTTAGCATTTAGGGACGTTGTTTGTGATTGGTACTGAGAGTCATCTTTGTTTACATGCTGTTGGTGATGTATATATGCTATTTGATTGTTTGTGTATTTTGATATATATCTGGATGTGCTGGAACGTGTAATATAGAAGGGAATGACTTCTGATTGGTTCCCGGATGGTCACGGTATTGAGCCCAGAAATTTGGAAATTTCATGTGAAAACTAGTAACAGTGTGAACTCTTGGCCAAACCCGTCGAATATGATATCCTAATCATCTAATGAAAAGTTAAAATCCATCGAGTATGAACTCCTGGCCAAACCCGTCGATTTTGATGTCTTGATCACTTAGTAAAGTTAAAATCCATCGAGTATGAACTCCTGGCCAAACCCGTCGAATTTGATGTCTTGATCACTTAGTAAAGTTAAAATCCGTCGAGTATGAACCCCTGGCCATGCCCGTCGAATTTGATTCCTGGTCATTTAGTGCAATACAAAATCCGTCGAGTATGAACTCCTGACCACTTATGAGAGAAACTCCTCCAATGCAAAATCCATCGAATTTGAATGACCACATCCGTCGAGTGACATATTCGTCGAGTTAGAATGCCAATACCCATCGAGAGATACACCTGTCGAGTTGATCTTCTGTCCATTTATCAGTAGCTTCCCAAAGTTAATATTCGTCGAGTTAGAATGCCAATACCCATCGAGAGATATACCTGTCGAGTTGATCTTCTGTCCATTTATCAGAAGCTTCCCAAAGTTAATATTCGTCGAGTTAGAATGCCAATACCCATCGAGAGATATACCTGTCGAGTTGATCTTCTGTCCATTTATCAGAAGCTTCCCAAAGTTAATATTCGTCGAGTAGAATGTCAAGATCCATCGAATTAGAGTTCTGACCACAGTGTTTTTCGTCGGTTCGACACTTGGGAGATTTCTCCAACGTCGACACCCACATCCGTCGAAATAGGACTTCTGCTGACCTTCTGGAAAAATTCGACAGTTTTGATCTCTGTTCGACAGAACCTCCATCCGACAGAAATTGGTTTTTATCCAATCTTGTTATAAAATGTTCTCCCATCTTTCATCCTTCTGCCATGTTAGTTTTCGTCGAATGGCAGCCTCAATTTTCCACTAAATGCATTGTCTCCATCGAATTCACAATTATGGTTTATCACCCAATACCTAGCAATTAAATCTGTGACGTTGTTGGTGATTCTGGCCATGTATCTTCTTGGATTCAAAACCCTTGGATTAATAAAAGCCCATAATTCATAAATGATTGGATGACTAAAGATTAAGTAGGGATTCATAAACAGGGAAGAACATGAGTATGGGTGAGCTTGTGAGGCATATAATGAATTTAATGGTTGACTTCTATCATGACTATGAATGGAAATTGTGGTTATCCTTAAAATGTACTATTGGTTATTGTGGATCCGTGAATGTGATCAATTCTTGTTCTAAAATGATATGACATGCATTTGAAGCATGATGGACCTAGTTGGTCATGAAGAGTATGATTGTGTCATGCATTGAACAAAAAAAAAGAAAGAGATTGTCCGTTGGACTTGGTTAAGGCCGGTAGCCTAGGAGTTGAACTTACACCTTTGTGCGGGTGCGAATAGACAAGTGTAGGTTACTTGTTGACCTTGGGGGCGTCAGGGTGCGGGTACCTCACAATGGTCAGCTGGTAGCTCTCTGTCTGTGGGGCAGACCGATGCAAACACACTGACGATCCATACCGAGACGCTGTCCTATGTCGAGATCTGCGTAGAATGTCTTGTAAAATGCCATGATGTACACAATGATAATTTGAGAATTTTAGCACTTGAGGGCATAGGCAACCAAGAATACAGACATACCTCCTGATCGTTCTCTCCGACTGTTTTGTGTCTAGCTCCATGGAGTAGGATTTTGGTTATTGAGGGCACGTGTGCATAGTGAGTCCATGAATTATCTGGCATACATTGCTATTATAATTGGAACTGTTGTACCTCTGATATATCTACATGTACATGATTGCCTGGAACTGTTTGGTTGATCATAATTGCTATTGAATGTTTATTACCATTATTGCTGTCATAAATGCTATGTGGGCGCTTTGCGCCGTTTGGTTTCTCGATGCTATAATTGGTAATGATGGTAGGATGTCTTACCTCTTCTCTGTCTCTCTATTTCTGTTTTATCCGTATACTACGTCCCATAGAAGATAACTGCAAGGAACCGGAAGCCCCCGACTTCCCTGGTTTTTGGCCTTATCTCGACTGAGCGACTGCAGAAGAATATGGAGCCACGCACGCAAAGATTTTTGGGAGATGTGCGCCTGACTTTCTTGGGATGGCCAGAGTGCTGGTACATCAACTATGGCTCTGAGCGTTGCGTCTATACGGGGGATGTGTCGTTAGCTCTAGCCTGGAGACGTCACGAGCCGCCTGTCTTCACCTGCTGTATTAGTTTACGTTTGGAGTTTCAACTACCGATACGCGAGATGTGGGGTGACCGTTATTTCACTCCACGAGAAGACTCTTTTCGTTCCACAGCTCGAGCCCCGTCCCGTGACTCTACGATTCCTATGGTGATTTCCTCTGACGAAGAAGATCTTGAGGAAGATCCCGAAGAAGTTCCTGAGGACGAACCCGAAGAGGATCCTGAAGAGGATCCTGACTCGATTCCTCCTCACTTGAGGGACTGACTTTACTTGTAGCTACTGAGGGCTACCCGTATTTTATTTTGGGGGCGATGTTTTGTCCGTAGTGGGCATGTATATATTCGATACCGTAGGGATGTGTATGTATAATCCTTTGGGGCGGTATAGTTTTGCTTTTTGATATGCCGAGGCTTTGTAACTAAACATGGTTTGATAATATATATATATATATATATATATATATATATATATATATATATATATAAATGAAATGTTAATTTCCCATGTATGTTTTGTCACTGTGGATATTGATTATCATTAACATAAATGTAACAAAAAGAAAAAAAAAATACTCACCAATTTAATTACTCAACTATAATCGAGTAAATATACATATTATTAAAATGAACCGGGTCTTAACTCACACAATTTTGTTTCCGCATTATAACGGAAAGTGAGACGTTCCCTTGGATCAAAAAGGGGCGTCGCATTAAGTTGGTATCAGAGCCCCAGTTTATGTTTCTTTGGGTCTTGTGTTTGAGTCTGTCTTGTTTGTGCTGTGTGTTCTCTGAGTAGTATACGTAAGGGTGTATTGTTTGGTGTTGCTAGTGAATGCAACTGACTTTTCTATTTTTTCAGTTAATCTGACCTAAGAAAGTAAGATGGCACGAGGGGAAGATATGGCAGCAGCTATTACAGCGATGCAGAGGATGGCTGAGGCCGTCGCACAGCAAACCGAGCAAGCTGCCCAGCAGCAAGAGAGAGTTGCACAACAACAAGAGCGAGCTACTCAACAGCTAGAGGCCACTGCTGATGCTCAGAATTTAGCAGAGTTTCGACGCCATAACCCTCCTCAATTCAAAGGAGAATTTGATCTGGACAAGGCTAGTCTGTGGATCAAGGAATTAGAGAAAGTCTTTCGAGGAATGAGTTGCGCTGAGGACAAGAAGGTGAACTATGCTACATTTATGCTGGTAGGCAATGCTAAAAATTGGTGGAATGGAGTGCAGCAAATGCTGGAAACTGTGAACCGAGAGATTACTTGGGGCTTATTCAAAGAACAGTTCTTGGATAAGTATTTTCCTGCAAGCACAAGGCATACGAAGGAGTCAGAATTCCTCAACCTGCGACAAGGAAATATGACTGTTAGCGAGTACGCAGCGAAATTTGAAAACTTGTCACAGTTTTCGACGTACTTTCAGAACCAATTAGATGAAGCATGGAAATGCCGAAGATTTACGGAAGGACTGAGGTATGAAGTGAAGAAGGCTGTGATCACCTTGAGGATCAATGAATTCTCACGACTACTGGATACTTGCTGTGATGTAGAGGCTCTGGAGCAATCTAGAGACATGAGGAGTAGAAACTTTGGGCCTATAAGATTCCAGAGAGGCGGCAGTAACAGTGTTAACCGTTTCCAGAAGAAGCCGTACTCCCGACCCACGGGGAATCGGCAACAAGCCATGGGTGGAAGTTCTGGTGGAGGTTCTACTGGGAACCGGACCGCCGAACACGGCGTATCCTTCCAGATGTCTGAAGTGTGGGAAAGACCATCTCACAAGGGACTGTACCATGAAGGGATTCATCGCTTCAAATGTGGCAAACCCGGCCACGTGTCCGAGGCGCAATCAAATGAAGGGTGAACCTTCAAGTGAATCTTTGCGAGAGCCAAGAAACCACAGGCTGGAGGGTGAGTCTACACTATGAGCGGAGCTGAGGCTTTCGAATCTGAAGATTTGATACAGGGGGAAGGTACCATAGAAGGTAATCTTTTAACTGTGCTGTATGACTCTGGGGCAACCTATTCTTTTTTATCATATGACTGTGTGCAAAGACTGGGTCTATCTGTGTCGTCATTACCTTTTGATTTAACTGTTTCTACCCCCATTGATAAATCGGTAGTTACTACCAAAGTCTGTCTAAATTATCCATTGGTTGTTGAAGGTCGAACCTTTTCGGTCGATCTGATCTGTTTACCCCTTTTCTAACTAGATATTATCTTAGGGATGGACTAGTTATCTTCCAACCATGTTCTGTTAGACTGTTCCAGAAAGACCATAGTTTTTCCCAAAGAGGAGAATTCTAGATTTTTGACAGCCAACCGAGTTCAAGCTCTCTTAAAAGAAGGAGCTCAAGGATACATGCTATTGTCTTCTTTGAAAGTCGAGAACGAGGTTGATGTGAACACAATTCCAGTGGTGAATGAGTTTCCCGAAGTCTTTCCTGATGATGTACCTGGTTTACCACCGGCTCGAGAGATAGAGTTTGCTATCGACCTAGTACCGGGAGCTGGTCCCGTGTCTATAGCATCGTATAGGATGGCACCGACAGAGTTAGCTGAGCTCAAGAAACAGCTAGAAGAGCTTTTGGAAAAGTAATTTGTCAGGCCAAGTGTGTCATCATGGGGAGCACCAGTGCTATTAGTTCACAAGAAGGATGGCACCTCAAGATTATGTGTGGACTATCGGCAACTGAACAAGGTAACGATTAAGAACAAGTATCCACTCCCGAGAATTGATGACTTAATGGACCAACTGAAGGGAGCAGCGGTGTTCTCGAAGATCGATCTGCGGTCTGGGTATCATCAGATACGAGTAAAGACGGAGGATATACCCAAGATAGCTTTTCGTACCCAAAACGGTCATTATGAATACCTAGTGATGCCGTTTGGTGTGACAAACGCACCAGCTATCTTTATGGACTACATGAATTGAATCTTTCGTCCTTACTTGGACAGATTCGTTGTGGTCTTCATTAATGACATTCTGGTATATTCTCAAAATCAGGAGGACCATGCTGAACACCTCAGTATAGTTCTTCAGATTCTGAAGGAGAAGGAATTGTATGCCAAGCTGTCAAAATGTGAGTTCTGGATAGAAGAAGTTAAGTTTCTGGGTCACGTGATCTCGAAGGATGGGATTGCCGTGGATCCATCGAAGGTGGAGGCAGTGTTGCAATGGGAAAGACCAACGTCCGTGACGAAAATTCGAAGCTTCGTGGGTTTAGCTGGATATTACCGGAGGTTCATTGAGGGATTCTCCAAGATTGCTGGACCACTTACACAACTCACGAGGAAAAACTAAGCTTTTGAGTGGACCGACAACTGTGAACAAAGTTTCCAAGAGTTGAAGAATCGACTGACTACCTCACCGGTGTTAGTGCTACCCGATCCGAATGAGCAGTTTAAAGTGTACTACGATGCTTCATACCAAGGGCTAGGATATGTACTTATGCAGCATGGAAGAGTTGTGGCTTATGCTTCAAGGCAGTTGCTAGTGCACGAGAAGAATTACTCGACGCATGACTTGGAGTTAGCGGCTATAGTTTTTGCTCTGAAGATATGGAGGCATTTTCTCTACGGAGCAACGTTCAATATTTTTAGTGATCACAAGAGTTTGAAGTATTTGTATGATCAGAAGGAGTTGAACATGGGGCAATGAAGGTGGTTAGAATTTCTGAAGGATTACGATTTCCAACTTCTGTATCACCCTGGCAAGGCAAATGTTGTGGCAGATGCTCTAAGTAGGAAGATGATCAGTGTCTCTGCCCTGATGATCAAGGAAAAGGATATGCTAGAGCAGTTTAGAGATGTGTGGTCTTTTGTGGAGTTAGAACCTGGAAAGATTTGCATGAATATGGTTACCATCACAAGTGAACTACTGGATGACATAAAGGAAAAGCAGAAGATTGACAAGTTCTTACAAGAAGTGAGAGAGCAAGTGGAGCAAGGAGATGAAACAGAGTTTGCGGAAGGAATGGATGGAATTCTGAGGTTTCGTGGAAGAGTTTGTATTCCCCGTGACAAGGAGCTTAGAGAATACATCAATAACCATGCTCATACAAGCCAGCTGAGTATGCATCCAGGCATAACAAAGATGTACCAAGACTTGAAGAAGTTGTTCTGGTGGCATGGAATGAAGAGTGACATCACTAGACGTGTATCGACTTGTCTAGTTTGTCAAAAAGCTAAGGAGGAACATCAGAGGCCAGCGGGCATGCTGCAACCGTTGTCCATTCCGGAATGGAAGTGGGACAGTATTGCAATGGATTTTGTAGTCAGATTGCCAAGGACAAGAAAAGGTCATGATTCGATTTGGGTAATTGTGGACCGACTCACGAAGTCGGCACACTTTCTCCCGATCGACATAAAATACAAACTGGAGAGATTGACTCAGATCTATATTGGAGAAATTGTTAGGCTACACGGTGTGCCTACGAGTATTGTTTCGGATAGAGATCCGAGATTTACTTCAAATCTCTGGGAGAATTTGCAAGAAGCGTTGGGGACGAAGCTACGTCTGAGTTCTGCTTATCATCCGCAGACCGATGGTCAATCAGAATGGACGATCCAATCTTTGGAAGATTTGCTTAGAGCCTGTACGATAGAGCAAACTGGAAGTTGGGATGACATTCTACCTTTGATAGAATTCACCTACAACAACAGTTATCATTCGAGCATAGGGATGGCACCCTATGAAGCTCTGTATGGACGACGGTGTCGAACACCTCTGTGTTGGTACCAAGACGGCGAGCGCCTTACTGTTGGACCAGAGATTATACAACAGACAACTGAGAAGGTTAAGATAATTCAGGAAAAGATGAGAACGGCTCAAAGTCGGCAAAAGAGTTATGCAGACCGAAGGAGAAAACCTCTTGAGTTTGAGGAAGGCGAGCATGTATTCCTGAAAGTCACACCTACGATTGGGGTAGGCTGGGCTTTAAAATCTAGAAAACTCACTCCTAAATTCCTTGGACCATACCAAATCATTCGTCGTGTAGGTCCTGTAGCGTACCAAATATCCTTACCTCCTTTCCTTTCAAAGATTCATAATGTTTTCCATGTGTCATAACTTCGAAAATACCTTCCTGACCCAAGTCATGTCATAGCACTGGATGCAGTACAATTAAAAGAAAACTTAACTTATGAGACGTCTCCTGTAAGAATCTAGGATAGGAAGATAAAGCAATTAAGAGGCAAGGAGATCGCATTGGTGAAAGTGATCTGGAACGAGGTGACAGGAGATGCAACTTGGGAGCTGGAAGACAAGATGAAGGAGCAACACCCACAGTTATTCTAAGGTATGCAAATTTCGAGGACGAAATTCCTTTTTAGAAGGGGAGTGTTGTAACATCCCACAAATTCTTTATTTCATTATAAACGATCATTTTATAATATTTATGATTTTTAGGAATTTTTGTGGATTTTTCTGGAAATGATGAATATTTTAATATATTCTTCGTTTTACGTGTATCTTTGAGCGGGAGTAGGAAACTAGAATATTTTCCCTGAGGCTGGTAAACTTTGAACTGTCAACGTGTCAACGGGGGATCTTACTAAACCCGAGGCCGGGCACAGTTTGAGAGATTTGCATTTTTCAAGATTTTATCTGTTAAATAAAATTTACGGTATCATAAAATTATCTGGTGAATAATAAAATATTATTTTCATCAATTATAAATTTTATTCACGGAGAAAATAATTCCATAGTATAATTAATCATCTGTCAGATGTAGTTAATTTGGAGACAAGCTTACTATGTGCTTTATCGAGGAGCGCACGAAGCTTCTCAAGGAAGCTTCCTCCAACCATTATTTTTATCATTTCTCTCTCCTCCCAATTTGTGCAGCACGTTTGAATTAAGGGGGTCTAATTCATTTCCTTTTCTCACATTTTCTCTCCTCCCAATACGTGCTTACTATTCACTCATCTTTCTCTCTTCTCTTTCACCCTACAGCAGGAACACCATCCACCTACACCTCTATTTTGTTCTTCAAACCGTCACAATCTTGGCACCATTTCGTGTTTGGAGAACCACCATCATTGAGGAAATCAGCTTCAAGGTTCTCCATTTCCCCCATCTTCATTCTCCTACGTCTTTGAAGCTTAAAGGTTGGAGCTTTAAGGTAAAGCTCTTACCTTTTTCTCCCTCTCTTCTCTTTTTCGTAATCCACTGTCATTTTGATGACAATGGGTATCCATTTCAATATTAGGATTCTGATTCTTGCAAGTTTAAATGTTTAAGGATTTCCTGGAAGCTGAAAACGAAATCCTGACCAAAAAGGAGCCACATTTCTTTGTGCTTCTCTAAGGTAACAGGAAGACACTCCTCCTCAACCTCTTTTAGCATTTAGGGACGTTGTTTGTGATTGGTACTGAGAGTCATCTTTGTTTACATGCTGTTGGTGATGTATATATGCTATTTGATTGTTTGTGTATTTTGATATATATCTGGATGTGCTGGAACGTGTAATATAGAAGGGATTGACTTCCGATTGGTTCTCGGATGGTCACGATGTTGAGCCTAGAAATTTGGAAATTTCATGTGAAAACTAGTAACAGTGTGAATTCCGGGCCAAACCCGTCGAATATGATATCCTAATCATCTAATGAAAAGTTAAAATCTGTCGAGTATGAACTCCTGGCCAAACCCGTTGAATTTGATGTCTTGATCACTTAGTAAAGTTAAAATCCATCGAGTATGAACTCCTGGCCGAACCCGTCGAATTTGATGTCTTGATCACTTAGTAAAGTTAAAATCCGTCGAGTATGAACCCCTGGCCATGCCCGTCGAATTTGATTCCTAGTCATTTAGTGCAATATCAAAATCTGTCGAGTATGAACTCCTGACCACTTAGGAGAGAAACTCCTCCAATGCAAAATCCATCGAATTTGAATGACCACATCCGTCGAGAGACATATTCGTCGAGTTAGAATGCCAATACCCATTGAGAGATATACCAGTCGAGTTGATCTTCTGTCCATTTATCAGAAGCTTCCCAAAGTTAATATTCGTCGAGTTAGAATGCCAATACCCATCGAGAGATATACCTGTCGAGTTGATCTTCTGTCTGTTTATCAGAAGCTTCCCAAAGTTAATATTCGTCGAGTTAGAATGCCAATACCCATCGAGAGATATACCTGTCGAGTTGATCTTCTGTCCATTTATCAGAAGCTTCCCAAAGTTAATATTCGTCGAGTAGAATGTCAAAATCCGTCGAATTGGAGTTCTGACCATAGTGTTTTTCTTCAGTTCGACACTTGGGAGATTTCTCCAACGTCGACACCCACATCCGTCGAAATAGGACTTCTGCTGATCTTTTGGAAAAATTCGACAGTTTTGATCTCTGTTCGACAGAACCTCCATCCGACAGAAATTGGTTTTTATCCAATCTTGTTATAAAATGTTCTCCCATCATTCATCCTTCTACCGTGTTAGTTTTCATCGAATGGCAGCCTCAATTTTCCACTAAATGCATTGTCTCCGTCGAATTCACAATTATGGTTTATCACCCAATACCTAGCAATTAAATCTGTGACGTTGTTGGTGATTCTGGCCATGTATCTTCTTGGATTCAAAACCCTTGGATTAATAAAAGCCCATAAATCATAAATGATTGGATGACTAGAGATTAAGTAGGGATTCATAAACAGGGAAGAACATGAGTATGGGTGAGCTTGTGAGGCATATAATGAATTTAATGGTTGACTTCTATCATGACTATGAATGGAAATTGTGGTTATCCTTAAAATGTACTATTGGTTGTTGTGGATCCGTGAATGGGATCAATTCTTATTGTAAAATGATATGACATGCATTTAAAGCATGATGGACCTAGTTGGTCATGAAGAGTATGATTGTGTCATGCATTGAACAAAAAAAAAAGAAAGAGATTGTCCGTTGGACTTGGTTAAGGCCGGTAGCCTAGGAGTTGAACTTACACCTTTGTGCGGGTGCGAATAGACAAGTGTAGGTTACTTGTTGACCCTGGGGGCGTCAGGGTGCGAGTACCTCACAATGGGCAGTTGGTAGCTCTCTGTCGTGGGGCGGTCGATGCAAACACACCGACGATCCGGACCGAGATTTGTCCTATGTCGAGATCTGTGTAGAATGTCTTGTAAAATGCCATGATGTACACAATGATAATTTCAGAATTTTAGCACTTGAGGGCCTGGGCAGCCAAGAATACAGACATACCTCCAGATCGTTCTCTCCGACTGTTTTGTGTCTAACTCCATGGTGTAGGATTTTGGTTATTGAGGGCACGTGTGCATAGTGAGTCCATGAATTATCTGGCATACATTGCTATTATAATTGGAACTGTTGTACCTCTGATATATCTATATGTACATGACTGCCTAGAACTGTTTGGTTGATCATAATTGCTATTGAATGTTTATTACCATTATTGCTGTCATAAATGCTATATGGGCGCTTTGCGCCGTTTGGTTTCTCGATGCTATAATTGGTAATGATGGTAGGATGTCTTACCTCTTCTCTGTCTCTCCATTTCTGTTTTGTCCGTATACTGCGTCCCATAGAAGATAACTGCAAGGAACCTGAAGCCCCCGACTTTCCTGGTTTTTGGCCTCATCTCGACTGAGCGACTGCAGAAGAATATGGAGCCACACATGCAAAGATTTTTGGGAGATGTGCGTCTGACTTTCTTAGGAGGGCCAGAGTGCTGGTACATCAACTATGGTTCTGAGCGTTGCGTCTATACGGGGGATGTGTCGTTATCTCTTGCCTGGAGACATCACGAGCCGCCTGTCTTCACCTGCTGTATTAGTTTATGTTTGGAGTTTCAACTACCGATACGCGAGATGTGGGGTGACCGTTATTTCACTCCGCGGGAAGACTCTTTTCGTTCCACAGCTCGGGCCCCATCCCGTGACTCTGCGATTCCTATGGTGATTTCCTCTGACGAAGAAGATCCTGAGGAAGATCCCGAAGAAGTTCCTGAGGATGACCCCAAAGAGGATCCTGAAGAGGATCCTGACTCGATTCCTCCTCACTTGAGGGACTGACTTTACTTGTAGCTACTGAGGGCTACCAGTATTTTATTTTGGGGGCCTGATGTTTTGTCTGTAGTGGGCTGTATATTCTGATACCGTAGGGATGTGTATGTATAATCCTTTGGGGGTAGGTATAGTTTTGCTTTTTGATATGCTAGGCTTTGTAACTAAACAGTTTGATAATTATATATATATATATATATATAAATGAAATGTTAATTTCCCATGTATATTTTGTCACCGTGGATATTGATTATCGTTAACGTAAATGTAACAAAAAGAAAAAAAAATATACTCACCAATTTAATTACTCAACTATAATCGAGTAAATATACATATTATTAAAATGAACCGGGTCTTAACTCACACAATTTTATTTCCGCATTGTAACGGAAAGTGAGACGTTCCCTTGGATCAAAAAGGGGCGTCGTACTAAGTTGGTATCAGAGCCCCGGTTTGTGTTTCTTTGGGTCTTGTATTTGAGTCTGTCTTGTTTGAGCTGTGTGTTCTCTGAGTAGTGTATGTAAGGGTGTATTGTTTGGTGTTCCTAGTGAATGCAACTGACTTTTCTATGTTTTCAGTTAATCTGACCTAAGAAAGTAAGATGGCACGAGGGGAAGATATGGGAGCAGCTATTACAGCGATGCAGAGGATGGCTGAGGCCGTCGCACAGCAAACCGAGCAAGTTGCCCAGCAGCAAGAGAGAGTTGCACAACAACAAGAGCAAGCTGCTCAACAGCTAGAGGCCACTGCTGATGCTCAAAATTTAGCAGAGTTTCGACGCCATAACCCTCCTCAATTCAAAGGAGAATTTGATCCAGACAAGGCTAGTCTGTGGATCAAGAAATTGGAGAAAGTCTTTCGAGGAATGAGTTGCGCCGAGGACAAGAAGGTGAACTATGCTACATTTATGCTGGTAGGCAATGCTGAAAATTGGTGGAATGGAGTGCAGCAAATGCTGGAAACTGCGAATCGAGAGATTACTTGGGGCTTATTCAAGGAACAGTTCTTGGATAAGTATTTTCCTGCAAGCGCAAGGCATGCGAAGGAGTCGGAATTCCTCAACCTGCGACAAGGAAATATGACTGTTAGCGAGTACGCAGTGAAATTTGAAAACTTGTCACAGTTTTTGACGTACTTTCAGAACTAACTAGATGAAGCATGGAAATGCCGAAGATTTACAGAAGGACTGAGGTATGAAGTGAAGAAGGCTGTGATCACTTTGAGGATCAATGAATTCTCACGACTACTGGATACTTGCTGTGATGTAGAGGCTCTGGAGCAATCTAGAGACATGAGGAGTAGAAACTTTGGGCCTACGAGATTCCAGAGAGACGGAAGTAACAGTGCTAACCATCTCCAGAAGAAGCCGTACTCCCGACCCACGGGGAATCGGCAACAAGTCATGGGTGGAAGTTCTGGTGGAGGTTCTATTGGGAACCGGACTGGCCAGAACACGGCGTATCTTTCCAGATGTCTGAAGTATGGGAAAGACCATCTCACAAGGGACTGTACCATGAAGGGATTCATCTGCTTCAAATGTGGCAAACCTGGTCATGTGTCCTGAGACTACAATCAAACGAAGGCCGAACCTTCAGTGAATGCTGCGAGAGCCAAGAAACCACAGGCTGGAGGGCGAGTCTACACTATGAGTGGAGCTGAGGCTTTCGAATCCAAAGATTTGATACAGGGGGAAGGTACCATAGAAGGTAATATTTTAACTGTGCTGTATGACTCTGGGGCAACCCATTCTTTTATATCATATGACTGTGTGCAAAGACTGGGTCTATCTGTGTCGTCATTACCTTTTGATTTAACTGTTTCTACCCCCACTGATAAACTGGTAGTTACTACCAAAGTCTGTCTAAATTGTCCATTGGTTGTTGAAGGTCGAACCTTTTCGGTCGATCTGATCTGTTTACCCCTTTCCCAACTAGATATTATCTTAGGGATAGATTGGTTGTCTTCCAACCATGTTCTGTTAGACTGTTCCAGAAAGACCATAGTTTTTCCCAAAGAGGAGAATTCTAAATTTTTGACGGCCAACCGAGTTCAAGCTCTCTTGAAAGAAGGAGTTCACGGATATATGCTACTGTCTTCTTTGAAAGTCGAGAACGAGGTTGATGTGAACACAATTCCAGCGGTGAATGAGTTTCCCGAAGTCTTTCCTGATGATGTACCTGGTTTACCAGAGCTCGAGAGATAGAGTTTGCTATCGACCTAGTAACGGGAGCTGGTCCCGTGTCTATAGCACCGTATAGGATGGCACCGACAGAGTTAGCTAAGCTCAAGAAACAGCTAGAAGAGCTTTTGGAAAAGCAATTTGTCAGGCCAAGTGTGTCACCATGGGGAGCACCAGTACTGTTAGTTCGCAAGAAGGATGGCACCTCAAGATTATGTGTGGACTATCGGCAGCTGAACAAGGTAACGATTAAGAACAAGTATCCACTCCCGAGAATTGATGACTTAATGGACCAACTGAAGGGAGTAGCGGTGTTCTCGAAGATCGATCTGCGGTCTGGGTATCATTAGATACGAGTAAAGACGAAGGATATACCCAAGACAGCTTTTCGTACCCGAAACGGTCATTATGAATACCTAGTGATGCCGTTTGGTGTGACAAAAGCACCAACTATCTTTATGGACTACATGAATTGAATCTTTCATCCTTACTTGGACAGATTCATTGTGGTCTTCATTGATGACATTCTGGTACACTCTCAAAATCAGGAAGACCATGCTGAACACCTCAGTATAGTTCTTCAGATTCTGAAGGAGAAGGAATTGTATGCCAAGCTGTCAAAATGTGAGTTCTGGATAGAAGAAGTTAAGTTTCTGGGTCACGTGATCTCGAAGGATGGGATTGCCGTGGATCCATCGAAGGAGGAGGCGATCTTTGCAATGGGAAAGACCAACGTCCGTGACGAAAATTGAAGCTTCGTGGGTTTAGTGGATATTACCGGAGGTTCATTGAGGGATTCTCCAAGATTGCTGGACCACTTACACAACTCACGAGGAAAAACCAAGCTTTTGAGTGGACCGACAACTGTGAGCAAAGTTTCTAAGAGTTGAAGAATCGACTGACTACCTCACCGGTGTTAGTGCTACCCGATCCGAATGAGTAGTTTGAAGTGTACTGCGACGCTTCATACCAAGGGCTAGGATCTGTACTTATGCAGCATGGAAGAGTTGTGGCTTATGCTTCAAGGCAGTTGCGAGTGCACGAGAAGAATTACCCGACGCATGACTTGGAGTTAGCAGCTGTAGTTTTTGCTCTGAAGATATGGAGGCATTTTCTCTACAGGGCAACGTTCAATATTTTTAGTGATCACAATAGTTTGAAGTATTTGTAGGATCAGAATGAGTTGAACATGAGGCAACGAAGGTGGTTAGAATTCCTGAAGGATTACGATTTCCAACTTCTGTATCACCATGGCAAGGCAAATGTTGTGGCAGATGCTCTAAGTAGGAAGATGATCAGTGTCTCTACCCTGATGATCAAGGAAAAGGATATGCTTGAGCAGTTCAGAGATGTGTGGTCTTTTGTGGAGTTAGAACCTGGAAAGATTTGTATGAATATGGTTACCATCACAAGTGAGCTACTGGATGACATAAAGGAAAAGCAGAAGATTGACAAGTTCTTACAAGAAGTGAGAGAGCAAGTGGAGCAAGGAGATGAAACAGAGTTTGTGGAAGGAACGGATGGAATTCTGAGGTTTCGTGGAAGAGTTTGTATTCCCCATGACAAGGAGCTTAGAGAATACATCATTAACCATGCTCATACAAGCCAGTTGAGTATGCATCCAGGCATAACAAAGATGTACCAAGACTTGAAGAAGTTATTCTGGTGGCATGGAATGAAGAGTGATGTCACTAGACATGCATCGACTTGTCTAGTTTGTCAAAAAGCTAAGGAGGAACATCAGAGGCCAGTGGGCTTGCTGCAACCGTTGTCTATTCCGGAATGGAAGTAGGACAGTATTGCAATGGATTTTGTAGTCGGATTGCCAAGGACAAGAAAAGGTCATGATTCGATTTGGGTAATTGTGGACCGACTCACGAAGTCGGCACACTTTCTCCCGATCGACATAAAATACAAACTGGAGAGATTGACTCAGATCTATATTGGAGAAATTGTTAGGCTACACGGTGTGCCTACGAGTATTGTTTCGGAAAGAGATCCGAGATTTACTTCAAATCTCTGGGAGAGTTTGCAAGAAGTGTTGGGGACGAAGCTATGTCTGAGTTCTGCTTATCATCCATGAGACAAGACGGTCAATCAGAAAGGACGATCCAATCTTTGGAAGATTTGCTTAGAGCCTGTACCATAGAGCAAACTGGAAGTTGGGATGACATTCTACCTTTGATAGAATTCACCTACAACAACAGTTATAATTCGAGCATAGGGATGGCACCCTATGAAGCTCTGTATGGACGACGGTGTCGAACACCTCTGTGTTGGTACCAAGACGGCGAGCGCCTTACTGTTGGACCAGAGATTATACAGCAGACAACTGAGAAGGTTAAGATAATTTAGGAAAAGATGAGAACGGCTCAAAGTCGGTAAAAGAGTTATGCAGACCGAAGGAGAAAACCTCTTGAGTTTGAGGAAGGCGAGCATGTATTCCTGAAAGTCACACCTACGACTGGGGTAGGCCGGGCTTTAAAATCTAGAAAACTCACTCTTAAATTCCTTGGACCATACCAAATCATTCGTCGTGTAGGTCCTGTAGCGTACCAAATATCCTTACCTCCTTTCCTTTCAAAGATTCATAATGTTTTCCATGTGTCACAACTTCGAAAATACTTTCCTGACCCAAGTCATGTCATAGCACCGGATGCAGTACAATTGAAAGAAAACTTAACTTATGAGACGTCTCCTGTAAGAATCGAGGATAGGAAGATAAAGCAATTAAGAGGCAAGGAGATCGCATTGGTGAAAGTGATCTGGAACGAGGTGACAGGAGATGCAACTTGGGAGCTGGAAGACAAGATGAAGGAGCAACACCCACAGTTATTCTAAGGTATGCAAATTTCGAGGACGAAATTCCTTTTTAGAAGGGGAGTGTTGTAACATCCCACAAATTCTTTATTTCATTATAAACGATCATTTTATAATATTTATGATTTTTAGGAATTTTTGTGGATTTTTCTGGAAATGATGAATATTTTAATATATTCTTCATTTTGCGTGTACACTGAGAATGAGCCGAGGAAACTAGAATATTTTCCCGATTTGGTAAACTTTGAAGCTGTCAACGTGTCAACGGGGATCTTACTAAACCAGGTAGGGACACGGTTTGAGAGATTTGCATTTTTCAAGATTTTATCTCGTTAAATAAAATTTGCGGTATCATAAAATTATACGGTGAATAATAAAATATTATTTTCATCAATTGTAAATTTTATTCACTGAGAAAATAATTCCACAGTATAATTAATCATCTGTCAGATGTAGTTAATTTGGAGATAAGCTTACTATGTGCTTTATCGAGGAGCGCGCGAAGCTTCTCAAGGAAGCTTCCTCCAACCATTATTTTTATCATTTCTCTCTCCTCCCAATTTGTGCAGCACGTTTGAATTAAGGGGGTCTAATTCATTTCCTTTTCTCACATTTCTTCTCCTCCCAATACGCAGCTTACTATTCACTCATCTTTCTCTCTTCTCTTTCACCCTACAGCAGCAACACCATCCACCCACACCTCCATTTTGTTCTTCAAACCGTCACAATCTTGGCACCATTTTGTGTTTGGAGAACCACCATCATTAAGGAAATCAGCTTCAAGGTTCTGCCATTTTCTCCATCTTCATTCTCCTGCGTCTTTCAAGCTTAAAGGTTGGAGCTTTAAGGTAAAGCTCTTAGCTTTTTCTCCCTCTCTTCTCTTTTTCGTAACCCACTGTCATTTTGATGACAATGGGTGTCCATTTCAATATTAGGATTCTGATTCTTGCAAGTTTAAATGTTTAAGGATTTCCTGGAAGCTGAGAACGAAATCCTGACCAAAAAGGAGCCACCTTTCTTTGTGCTTCTCTAAGGTAAGAGGAAGACACTCCTCCTCAACCTCTTTTAGCATTTAGGGACGTTGTTTGTGATTGGTACTGAGAGTCATCTTTGTTTACATGTTGTTGGTGATGTATATATGCTATTTGATTGTTTGTGTATTTTGATATATATCTGGATGTGCTGGAACGTGTAATATGGAAGGGAATGACTTTCGATTGGTTCTCGGATGGTCACAGTGTTGAGTCCAGAAATTTGGAAATTTCATGTGAAAACTAGTAACAGTATGAACTCCTGGTCAAACCCGTTGAATATGATATCCTAATCATCTAATGAAAAGTTAAAATCCATCGAGTATGAACTCCTGGCCAAACCCGTCGAATTTGATGTCTTGATCACTTAGTAAAGTTAAAATCCGTTGAGTATGAACTCCTGGCCAAACCCGTCGAATTTGATGTCTTGATCACTTAGTAAAGTTAAAATCCGTCGAGTATGAACCCCTAGCCATGCCCGTCGAATTTGATTCCTGGTCATTTAGTGCAATATCAAAATTCGTCGAGTATGAACTCCTGACCACTTAGAAGAGAAGCTCCTCCAATGCAAAATCTGTCGAATTTGAATGACCACATCCGTCGAGTGATATATTCGTCGAGTTAGAATGCCAATACCTATCGAAAGATATACCTGTCGAGTTGATCTTCTGTCCATTTATCAGAAGCTTCCCAAAGTTAATATTCGTCGAGTTAGAATGCCAATACCCATCGAGAGATATACCTGTCGAGTTGATCTTCTGTCCATTTATCAGAAGCTTCCCAAAGTTAATATTCATCGAGTTAGAATGCCAATACCCATCGAGAGATATACCTGTCGAGTTGATCTTCTGTCCATTTATCAGAAGCTTCCCAAAGTTAATATTCGTCGAGTAGAATGTCAAGATCCGTCGAATTAGAGTTTTGACCCTAGTGTTTTTCGTCGGTTTGACACTTGGGAGATTTCTCCAACGTTGACACCCACATCCGTCGAAATAACACTTCTGCTGACCTTCTGAAAAAATTCAACAGTTTTGATCTCTATTCGACTAAACCTCCATCCGACAGAAATTGGTTTTTATCCAATCTTGTTATAAAATGTTCTCCCATCTTTCATCCTTCTGCCATGTTAGTTTTCGTCGAATGGCAGCCTCAATTTTCCACTAAATGCATTGTCTCCGTCGAATTCACAATTATGGTTTATCACCCAATACCTAGCAATTAAATCTGTGACGTTGTTGGTGATTCTGGCCATGTATCTTCCTGGATTCAAAACCCTTGGATTAATAAAAGCCCATAAATCATAAATGATTGGATGACTAGAGATTAAGTAGGGATTCATAAACAGGGAAGAACATGAGTATGGGTGAGCTTGTGAGGCACATAATGAATTTATTGGTTGACTTCTATCATGACTATGAATGGAAATTGTGGTTATCCTTAAAATGTACTATTGGTTGTTGTGGATCCGTGAATGGGATCAATTCTTGTTGTAAAATGATATGACATGCATTTGAAGCATGATGGACCTAGTTGGTCATGAAGAGTATGATTGTGTCAGGCATTGAACAAAAAAAAAAGACAGAGATTGTCCGTTGGACTTGGTTAAGGCCGGTAGCCTAGGAGTTGAACTTACACCTTTGTGCGGGTGCGAATAGATAAGTGTAGGTTACTTGTTGACCTTGGGGGCGTCAGGGTGCGGGTACCTCACAATGGGCAGCTGGTAGCTCTCTGTCTGTGGGGCAAATCGATGCAAACACATTGACGATCCGGACCGAGACGCTGTCCTATGTCGAGATCTGTGTAGAATGTCTTGTAAAATTCCATGATGTACACAATGATAATTTGAGAATTTTAGCACTTGAGGGCCTGGGCAACCAAGAATACAGACATACCTCCTGATCGTTCTCTCCGACTATTTTGTGTCTAGCTCCATGGTGTAGGATTTTGGTTATTGAGGGCACGTGTGCATAGTGAGTCCATGAATTATCTGGCAGACATTGCTATTATAATTGGAACTATTGTACCTCTGATATATCTATATGTACATGACTGCCTGGAACTGTTTGGTTGATCATAATTGCTATTGAATGTTTATTACCATTATTGCTATCATAAATGCTATGTGGGCGCTTTGCACCGTTTGGTTTCTCGATGCTATAATTGGTAATGATGGTAGGATGTCTTACCTCTTCTCTGTCTCTCCATTTCTGTTTTGTCCATATACTGCGTCCCATAGAAGATAATTGCAAGGAACCGGAAGCCCCCGACTTCCCTGGTTTTTGGCCTCATCTCACCTGAGCGACTGCAGAAGAATATGGAGCCACGCACGCAAAGATTTTTGGGAGATGTGAGCCTGATTTTCTTAGGAGGGCCAGAGTACTGGTACATCAACTATGATTCTGATGTTGCGTCTATACGGGGGATGTGTCATTATCTCTAGCCTAGAGACGTCACGAGCCGCCTGTCTTCACCTGCTGTATTAGTTTACGTTGGAGTTTCAACTAACGATACGCGAGATGTAGGGTGACCGTTATTTCACTCCGCGGGAAAACTCTTTTCGTTCCACAGCTCGGGTCCCATCCCGTGACTCTGCGATTCCTATGGTGATTTCCTCTGACGAAGAAGATCCTGAGGAAGATCCCGAAGAAGTTCCTGAGGACGACCCCGAAGAGGATCCTGAAGAGGATCTTGACTCGATTCCTCCTCACTTGAGGGACTGACTTTACTTGTAGCTACTGAGGGCTACCAGTATTTTATTTTGGGGGCCTGATGTTTTGTCTGTAGTGGGCTGTATTTTCTGATACCGTAGGGATGTGCATGTATAATCCTTTGGGGGCAGGTATAGTTTTGCTTTTTGATATGCCAGGCTTTGTAATTAAACTGTTTGATAATTATATTTATATATAAATGAAATGTTAATTTCCCATGTATGTTTTGTCACCGTGGATATTGATTATCGTTAACGTAAATGTAACAAAAAGAAAAAAAAATATACTCGCCAATTTAATTACTCAACTATAATCGAGTAAATATACATATTATTAAAATGAACCAGGTCTTAACTCACACAATTTTGTTTCCGTATTGTAACGAAAAGTGAGACGTTCCCTTGGATCAAAAAGGGGCGTCGCAATGTGCGTCTGACCTTCCTTGGAAGGCCAGACTGTTGGTACATTAACCTACATTCTAACTGTTGTGTCTACCTGGGAGATGTGTCTATCTCACTGGCTTGGAGGCGTCATGAACCGTCGATCTTTACTTGCTGCATTAGCTTACGCTTGGAGTTTTATCTGCCCATCAGAGAGATGTGGGGTGCCCGCTATTACACCCCACAGGAGGATTCTTTTGATTCCATTACTCGGGCTCCGGCCCGTGGCTCGGTGGCTCCTATATAGGTTTCCTCGGATGAGGAAAACCCCGAGGAGGTTCCCGAGGAGGATCTCGCAGAGGATCCTGACACGATTCCTCCTCATTTGAGGGACTGATATTGCTAGTAGCTACTGATGGCTACCAGTGTTTTATTTTGGGGGCCTGATGTCTTTATTTTAGTGGGCTGTATATTTCTGATATCTTGGGGATATATATATGTACGATCCTTTGGGCAGGTATAGTTTTGCTTTTTGTATATTGGGCTTTGTAACTAAACAGATTTGATATATATATATATATATATATATATATGAATATGCAATGTTGATCAAATGCATGCTTTCCTTTCACTTTACTCTTCATTGTAATCATCGTTATTGTGCCTTATCACTAAATTTTATTAATTATAAACAAAAAAATATTCACTAATTTAATTACATGACTATAATCAAGTAAATTTATATTCATAATAAAAAGAACTGGGTCTAAACT
The DNA here is from genome assembly GCA_029884595.1 of Ormosia semicastrata. NCBI lineage: Eukaryota > Viridiplantae > Streptophyta > Magnoliopsida > Fabales > Fabaceae > Ormosia > Ormosia semicastrata. The sequence goes on from JAQQTO010000063.1 coordinate 50,350,203, forward strand.
TATATATTTTTTTTCTACATTGTAATTGACAATATGACATTCCCTCCCAAAAAGGGGCGTTACAAAGATATACCTAGACTACCACCGGAAAGGGAAATTGAATTCTCTATTGATTTATTGCCTAGAGCTGGACCTATATCTATGGCGCCTTATCGGATGTTGCCAGTGGAATTAGCAGAGCTTAAGAAATAGCTGGAGGATTTATTAGAAAAGTAGTTTGTGAGACCAAGTGTATCACCTTGGAGAGCTCCAGTATTGTTGGTAAAGAAGAAGGATGGGACTTCTCGTCTTTGTGTAGACTACTGACAATTGAACAAGATTACGATCAAGAATAAGTATCCACTACCAAGGATCGATGATCTGATGGACCAATTGCGAGGAGCCGCAATATTTTCCAAGATTGACTTATGTTCTGGTTATCACCAGATATGTGTGAAGGTGGAGGATATTCCAAAAACTGCATTTCGTACGCGTTATAGGCATTACGAGTATCAAGTGATGCCTTTTGGTGTGACAAATGCACCTGCGATATTTATGGACTTCATGAACCAGATTTTCCGTTCATACTTGGATAAGTTTATTGTTGTCTTTATTGATGATATCTTGATTTATTCTTGAAGTCAAGAGGAACACGCTGAACATCTTAGAGTGGTTCTCTAGATTTTGAAGGAGAATAAGTTATATGCCAAGTTGTCCAAATGTAAATTTTGGTTGAGTGAAGTTCAATTTTTGGTACACGTTATATCGGCTGTGATGGAATTGAAGTTGATGCTGCAAAGGTGGAGACAGTTGTAGAATGGGAAAGACCGAAGACTGTATCGAAAATCTGTAGTTTCATCGGATTGGTCGGTTACTATCGACGTTTTATAGAGGGGTTTTCAAAGATAGCAGGACCTCTTACCCAACTTACACGAAAGAATCAACCGTTTGTATGGATTGAAGCATGCGAGGAAAGTTTTTAGGAGTTGAAAAGACGACTAACTACTTCACCAATTTTGATTCTGCCAGATCCGAATGAATCTTTTGAAGTGTATTGTGATGCTTCGTACCAAGGATTGGGTTGTGTACTTATGCAGAACCGTAAGGTTGTGGCATACACATCGAGACAATTGAAAGTGCATGAGAGGAATTATCTGACTCATGATTTGAAATTGGCAGCAGTAGTGTTTGCATTGAAGGTATGGAGACATTTTCTCTATGGGGCAACATTCACTGTTTTCAGTGATAATAAAAGTTTGAAGTATCTGTTTGACCAGAAAGAGTTGAACATGAGACAAAGGCGTTGGCTAAAGTTTTTGAAGGACTATGACTTTCAGTTACAGTATTATCCCGAAAAAGCGAATGTCATAGCAGACGCTTTGAGTAGGAAGATGCTTAATGCTTCTGTTATGATGATTAAGGAGAAGGAACTGATAGAAGAGTTTTGGGATATGCGATTATCCGTGAAGTTGACACCGGGGAAGATGTGTCTGAACATGATCACTATTTCCAATGATTTAATGGATAGAATACGAGTAGGGCAAAACAGTGATCAGTATTTGCAAGAACCAAAGGAAGCAAGAAGTCAAGGAGCAGAATTGGAATTTAGCGAAGGTGTTGATGGAATTTTGAAGTTCAAAGGGAGAGTTTGTGTACCAAATGATCCAGAACTTAGAAGATCGATTTTGGATTAAGCTCATAGAAGTAAGTTAAGTATGCATCTAGGAGCCACAAAGATGTATCAAGATTTGAAACAGCTGTATTGGTGGCAAGGAATGAAGAGGGATGTCGCTGATTATGTATCATCCTGTTTGATTTGTCAGAAGGCCAAAGTGGAACATCAGAGACTATCGGGAATGTTGCAACCTTTGCCTATTCCTGAATAGAAATGGGATGACATAGCAATGGATTTCGTCACTAGACTACCAAGAACTCGGAAGGGCCACGATTCTATATGGGTAATTATTGATTGGCTTACAAAGTCAGCGCACTTTTTACCGATTAATATTAAGTACTCAATGGAAAAGTTGGCTCAGGTGTACATCAATGAAATTGTTAGACTTCATGGTGTACCATCCAGTATTATTTCTGATCGATATCCGCGATTTACATCAAGATTTTGGAATAGTTTGCAAGAAGTGATGGGAACGAAGCTACATTTGAGTTCTGCTTACCATCCACAAATAGATGGTCAGTCAAAAAGGACGATTCAGTCATTGGAGGACTTGTTGAGAGCTTGTGTTCTAGAGTAAACTGGTTGTTAGGATGAATTTCTACCATTGATAGAGTTCACCTACAACAATAGTTTTCATTCGAGCATAGGGATGGCACCCTATGAGGCATTATATGGGAGAAGATGTAGAACACTGTTGTGTTGGTACTATGATGGTGAAAGTACTGTGGTAGGATTAGAATTCATGCAGCAGACTGCTGAGAAAGTGAAGATGATCCAAGACAAGATGAGGACAACTCAGACACGGCAAAAGAGTTATGCTGATAAAAGACGAAGACTGCTTGAATTTGAAGAAGGTGACCATGTATTTCTACGTGTGACACCTATGACTGGAGTTGGACACGAGTAATCAAGTCGAGGAAACTCACTCTGAAGTTTATTGGACCGTATCAGATACTTCATCGGGTAGGTCCAGTAGCTTATCAGATTGCACTACCACCATTCTTATCAAATCTTCATAATTTATTTTACGTATCATAACTACGAAAATATATTGCTGATCCTACTCGTGTCATCGAACCAGACACTATACAATTGAAGGAGAATTTAACCTATGAGACGTTTTTGCGATCAAGATTGAAGATCGAAGGACAAAGCAACTTCGAGGTAAGGAGATCGCATTGGTTAAAGTGGTTTGGAACGATGTAAGTGGTGAAGCCACATGGGAGTTGGAAGAGAAGATAAGAGAGCAGTATCTGTTTTTATTTTGAGTGTGTGTCAAGTTTCGAGGATGAAACTTATTTTTAGAGGGGGAGAGTTGTAACACCCCAAATTCTGACTATGTTAATAGTAATAGCAGAATTACACTGTTTTGCATTTTCTGTATGTTATAAAAATAATTTGACTGTTCCGAAATCATTTTTGATCGTTTCGTGTGATTTGCTCCTGGTCAGGAAAATAATAATTTTCGGGCCAGAAAGATTCTTATCTGATTTATTCGGAGGCGGGGGGATCTTACTAAACCCAAATCTGAGTGACACAGAAAAGAATCTTTTAATTTTTAGAATTTATCTATGAAATAAAAATATTTCATGGATAAATATCTGCTATTTTATTTATAGCAATTATTGCTATAAATTATTTGACATAATAAATTTTAACTGACAGAAAATGTGCTTAGAATATTTTTTGTAAGCTAAATTAGAATGAACCAATAGGAACCAATCAAAATAGGTGGTTGGACTTTTCTATCCAATAGGAAGTGGTCAAATAAACGGGCATGGACTTTGTTGTGGACCATCGGATGAAAAGTTTCATTTAGATGTTTTCGATCATAACCGTTGATCAGATCGATGGTGTGAAATGAATCCTGATAAAATCACTAAGTGATATCCACCTTAGATTAGATCAATGGATAGGAAACAAAGTTGAATTCAATGGCTAAGATTGAGTCAAATATAGTGGCTTGACTTTTACTTAGTAACTAATTAAACCTAATTTAGTCATCTTAAGTGCTTAATTAAGAAACTAAGTCAACTAACTTAGTTATTGATTAGTTATAATCTAATTTCTAATTAGATATCTTAATTTTATTTAGAGGCTATGATATATGTAATTATATATTTAATTAATTAGTTATGTAATTAGAATGTTAGTTAATAGTAATTAAGAAACTTTGCCTAATTAATTAGCTATTTAATTAGCATGCAATTAGGCTTTAATTGAAAATAAATTAAGTCCCTAATCCCCTAGACACCCCACGGCCAAGAGGGCCATTCCACCAAGTTCCACAAGCTTCTAGGACAATCTATGTGACATAGGCCATGTGCTTCAAGTGTGAACACAAAATGGGATATTTACTTCAAGTTAATCTCTTTAATTTCCCTATACACTCACCTCACACGGCTGCACGCTCATTTCACTCTCAAATATTCACTTTTCTCTCTCACCAAAAAGCAAGCATCATTTCCTCTCAAAAATTTCAAGAACACAAAGAAACTTTTCTCTTCTTTTTTTTTTCTTTATAGAATTCGGCCCCAACACCCAAGACCACCGTCTATCTTCTATAATTTTTGTTCTTATTATTTCCTAGACCTAAACCACCTCCTAAACACTTTTCATTTAGGAAGTTTTGTGAAAATCCCACTCTAAGTGCTTCAAAATCCAAGTTTGGTTTACTTCCCTAAAGGTAAACTTTGGTTTTTATGGTTTAGAATTTAGTTTGTGATTTTCTGAACCATGATTGTTCCATGGTTTATCATTATTAAGATTTGTTTGTGATTTTACTAATTATTTTAGAATTGTTAGGGTTTTGTGTTGGTTCCTACGAAATCAAGGAGAAAGAGAGGAGCTTGAGGATCTTGTCTTCAAGAGGTAAGGGGGAGATTTTACCTGACCAACCAAGTTTTGGTGGTGTGAGGATGGTTTTGTATGGTGAAAAACCCATAAGGGTTTATTCACTAGTGTTTGATGCTTCTTTGATTGCGTTTGTGATGTTTATGTTTTTGTTTTTGTGATTGCATGTATGATAATATTATGATTATTGCTTTGATATATGCTTGTATGTATGATTGTGTAAGCATGAAAATGTATGAGTAAAGTAAGATGTGAATAATATAATGAAACGAATTTATGAGAGCTCCAAAGAGCTTGAGGCTCACGACCATATTAGGGTTTAGAGGACCAAAGTCCTGAAAATGATGGATTCAAATGAGAATTAAGGATTTAAATGAAAAGGAAATGAATTTTAACAAGTTTGAATGTAGCAAGCAAAATGGTTTTGGGAAAATAATCTAATATAATTAAATAAATAGGTTATAAAATAAAATGAGTGTCAATACTTGAAGTTTACTGACGTATAGCTCACCCTATGGGTTTTGAAGAGCGTCTGTAACATTTGGGCTGTAATATGTGAAGTAAAAGAAAGAAATATCATTTTTGGAGAAAGATCACAAATACCGATTTTTAGAGGGGTTATACTGCAAATTTTTATAAAAGAGGGACAAAATTATAATTAATTTTTTAAGAAGGACCATATTATAATTTTTATTTAAAGAGGGGTCATATTGAAAATATTTTATAAAAGAGGGGTCATTTCATAAATATTAGTTTTATGAGGGAATATTTCATAAATATTAGTTTTAAGAGGGACTATTTTGTAAATACTAGTTTTATGAAGGACTATTGTGAAAACATTATTTAAGTGAGGATAAAAATATAAATATTATATTTTTGAGGGATTATTGTGCAAATATGAAAAATAAAGTCAAATTTTGGTGTTAAATGAGCAAAATAGTATTTTTGATTTAAAACGTATGAAAAATATTTTACGCGATTGAAAAACGTTGAAAAATCGATATGCGATTTGAAAATGCGACAAAATGGTTGCCAATTAAGAAAACGTGAAATTATGACAACGTGATAAAAATACAGTAATAATACTATTAGATTATTGAGTGGACCCCGAATATGTGATATGAATTAGAATTGTGAATGGTGCATAGTACATGTTTTGGAAAGGTCTAAAAGACTGTATGAGGCTGTTTGCCTAGGAGAGACTACACCTCTTGAGTGGGTGCGATATGTGTAGTGTAAGTCACTCGTTGACCTTGGGGGCATTGGGGTGCGGGTTGCCTACAATATGCAGTTGGTAGCTCTTCTGTACCGTGGGTTAGACCGACGCAACACACTGATGATCTGGACCGAGACACTATTCTTAATCAAGATCTGATAAAGACTGTCGTACATATGCTAGATATGTAAAATTGAGCACGTGGTCTGAGGCATGTTGGTGTCGACAGATCTTTTCGATCACTCTCTCCGACCTAAGTTTAGCTCCATGGAGTAGGAAATCGAATCTGTGTGTATACATTTAGTCATTGAGGGCATTATCGTAAATATTATTTATGATGATTGATTTGTTGAATATTTAAATATTGGTAATGGCATAATTGTAATTGTTTATTACATGTGATACAATGATAAATGATGTTAGTGGCATTACTGTAACTATGGTATGATAGTTGTATGAAATATTGTATGTGTTTATCTTCATTGCTACCATACTAGTAATGGCGTAGGTGATCTCACCTCTTTGCATGTCTATTATATATTGTATTTATAATTTAAAAGACGTTGATCAAGAAGTTGAGCGAGAAGTTGAGGAAGAGCAGATCCTTGTTGAAGACGCTGAGTTTTGAAGAGATAGAGATGCCTTGTTTCCTTGGATATATGAGATTGACATTTCTTGGAGGATCAGAGGCATGGAACGTTGATTTGGATAGAGAGCATATCTACTACTTGGGCGACCTAAATATTAGATTGAGTAGACAACAATTAGGACATCATTACTTTAGTGTTAATATTTATGTACAACTAGAGTTTGCAATATCTTTTAGGCAGTATTGGGGGACTTACTATCGTACCCCTAGCGAGGCCAGTATTGTGTTGTCTGCTCGGACACCTGTCCGTAGGACTTCACGTTAAGCTGGATTCCTACCTGCGGAGGAATCTGAGGAGGACCCATCTAAGGGTTCTACTGTCTAGTAGGACTTGGACAATAAGTTAGTTTAAATAATGTTTTAAATATTTTGAGAGTCTAGTTTGTAAATATTAAAATATGACTGTACTAAGACTTGTATATGTATATTGATGTAAATTATTTGTGACAGTGTTGTTATGTTTTTATTTTCTGTTAAGTTTATCTTATTATCATTAAGAAATTTTATAACTCGTATTTATATTACAAGCACGATTTCTAACGAAGGGGTAATTTGGTAACTAAGTAACATGAAATGTGGCACCCTAAAGTGGGTGTTACAAATTGTCCTGAAAGAGTCTTCGTTCCGAATACAGACAAGATAACAAGAATTTCAACTTTCGATCTAATGCAAGGTAAAGACTCCTTAATTGAATTATATGATTTAAGAGTATTTTCCTTCATTGAAAAGATTTATAAAGAATTAGTGCATGTCGAGTTGCTATCTTATTAGAAAGAAGTCTTTAAGTTTTGATAGATAAAAGCTGGGTATGATAAGTTGAATACAAGTAAGAAAGGTATATGGAAACTCAAATTTAGTATGATGTGAAAACTACTTGGAACGTTTTATATATGGTATTCAAATTTTAAGGACAAAATTTTTAAAAGGGCGGAGAATTATAACATTCTCCTTAAACTATCTTATTTTGGTAAAGAATACCAATTAAGATGAATATCAGTAAGCTTATTTGCTTTATTTTTAAATTTAACTTAACTCAAGGAAGAGTAATGGATCTTAACTGATAAATAGTAGCATATGGAAACTCATGAAAAAATGGATTTGAGGGCTAAGTTACGTCCTAAAATTTTCTATAACACTAATGGATACTTGAAAACTCAGTTTTTGAAGATTAAAGTGTACGTAACAAATATACAAGTTCTAACATGAAATTTTTGTCACAAATTTGGTCACTCACTGCCTCACTCTTTCTACACAATTCTTGACCATTCTTTTATTGAATTTGGCTTCTCCATTTGCTTGAAAACAATGGCCAAAAATAGAGAAACAGAACACCACATGGTTCACTTCTTCTTCCATTCTTTATCCTTCCATTTTTATCATCATTTAATCTTGTTATTTCTTACTCTTCTCCATTGCTTCTTATGGTTGCGTAGCCCTAAAAGTGAAGAGAAATCACAAACAAGAGAAGTAAGAAAGAAGTTGGAAAGAAGAAAAAAGAAGCAAGAAAGTGAAGAAATCCAATAATCAAGGCTTGATAAGCTAAGGAAGTGAGGTAGGGGATGCTTGCTTCTTAGCTTACTCTTCTTTTTCTATGGTTTTTGAATCTAGATTCTAGATTTTATACTCATGTTGGTCACGACTACACCAAGATAGAAAGAGCAAGATTTTGCTGTTTTTGTGCTCTAGTTCCTTACTTTCAACTAGTTCTTTTTCTTTGATGAATTATTGAATGAGAAACTTGGATAGTTAATGGTATTTCTGGTTATGTTTCACACGACCAAAACAAGTTTTATTACTTCCAGTATATACTTCAACTTCTATTAAGTATTGTGTTGATTTTGTGATTGTTTTAGTGAAGTTTATGGCCAAGTTTGCTTGTTTGATGGTCATGACTGTGTACCTTATTCATGAACAAAATTTGTGATGCTTTTATGCTTGAAATTGAAGCTTGAATGGTGATTGAAATTGTGGTAGAATGCTGCCCAATTTTTGATAGAATTTGTGATGCTTTTATGCTTGAAATTGAAGCTTGAATGGTTATTGAAATTGTGGTAGAATGCTTTGTGATTGTTTTAGTGAAGTTTATGGCCAAGTTTTGCTTGTTTGATGGTCACAAATGTGTACCCTATTCATAAACAGAATTTGTGATGCTTTTATGCTTGAAATTGAAGCTTTAATGGTGATTGAAATTGTGGTAGAATGCTGCCCAGTTTTTGATAGAATTTGTGATGCTTTTATGCTTGAAATTGAAGCTTGAATGGTGATTGAAATTGTGGTAGAATGCTTTGTGATTGTTTTAGTGAAGTTTATGGCCAAGTTTTGCTTGTTTGATGGTCACAAATGTGTACCCTCTTCATAAACAAAATTTGTGATGCTTTTATGCTTGAAATTGAAGCTTGAATGGTGATTAAAATTATGGCAGAATGCTGCCCAATTTTTAACAAAATTTGTGATGCTTTTATGCTTGATATTGAAGCTTGAATGGTGATTGAAATTGTGGTAGAATGCTTGAAACATCCTAATACCGTTACCCTAGTATAACTAACAAATACCTGGATAAACAGTAATAGCTATGCTACTTCTAACTTGAACATCAACTAATCCATAATAGTTATACAATTATTATGGAGAGCCATAACTAACAGTCATACACATATACATCAATAGCCCCAAGGGCAAAGTATTATACATACAACCTTTACATCCTCAAAGTAAATATAAATCATTACATAAGCTTTGTCTATAAAAGAAACAAATAAAACTATTCTTTTGTGTCTTTATCTTCTTACCCTCTAAAGGGTCTTGACCTAGATTTACATGGAAACACAACAGGATGAGAATTGACACATTCTTAGTATAAACATTTCAAAACCATCATTGGCATTATCCATAAAGAATAAATAAACCAACCTTACATGGCATCATAAAACAAGAACTTTATAATAACAGATTATGGTTGCATCAAAACATTAAATCTTTATTCAATATAACTAGAACATTCACATATTACTCTTATGTAAAGGTTCACTCAACATAACACATAATAAGTAAATATAAGTTCATCTCTCATATGATAGAAACAACTATCTAACAGTTGTAACATATCATAACTAGTTCATTCATAAACTTGTTATAAGTGCTACACATATAACCTTCTTTTATGAATAAACTTACTAACTTTGGCATTTAGGATTGCAACAGGAAATGGAGTCTTTACTCGATACCATTAGAATATTTACATTTTTTTACTCTATGTAAACATTCACTAAGCCAATTCATAACCTTAAACTCACATATATAACTATCAATGATATTGAACAACCGCATATACAACTGTAAAATACCATCAATACTAGGCAACTGCCCATACAATTGCTAAGGAATGGAAATGAATATGTATGCAGTATGCTCGTATGCACGAATTGCTCGAGAATGGTGATTATGAAATACAATATAATTATATAAGTGTAGAATTGTGTGTGTGTCACTTGCATATTCCACATTCTTTTTAAACTTGTAGTTAAGAAGACTAACTCTTCAAACTACCTGGTAGTAAGTGGATTGGTTCCTATTCACACTTGTGAGAGTACTATTTCCACTACATAAAAACTAGTAATCCTGGCACTAATAAGAAGCTAGGGCTAAATCCTCACTCAAAGAGACTTTTGGATTTTCCCATTTATCTCCTTTAGCCAAATGATTATACATCATTAAAGATTACTCTACTTGGGAATTAACAAGTACAGGAAACTATGTGGCGTTATGTTTAACTCACACAAAACCACCACATTAACTCATCACATGATTCTCTCTAACCAAGTGAAGAACTAAACTCTAGCAAACATGTACTTTCAATTCACTTCTAACTCATAAAGGAGCATATTCCATGTTTCTAGTTAAGTAAAACATACTTGAGTTACTTGTATCTAGCTTGCCTTGTTATCATACTACAAGTGGTAACCTATGCCACACTAGTGTGTTCAAGGTCCTAGATACCTACTTTAGGCAAATCCTAACTTATGGAATGCTTAAAGACTTGTACTTCTTCAATACTCTTTTCTTCCATTCATGCATCATTAACTCCACTACATCTCTTAGGAGCAACTCATCCACTATGACAAGTGACAATTGCCAACTGAACTCAACTTACTAGTATCTAGTATACCCTATCATTGTAACATCATCATTTTAGCATGTTAGGCTAGTTTATGGTTACAAAGGTAGCATAACACTTGCTTGACATGTTAGCTTATTTTCATGACAAACTGAGTCAATTTAAGCACTTTGTTGTAACGCAGAATGTGAAAAGTAGCTTTAAACGACTCAGAAAGTGGCATACATTGTCCAGTTAATTGAAATAAATAAAGAGAAATTATTTCTATATCACAAATAAGTGGAAGAGGATGTAGTAAATTTTTGAGAATAAACTGAGTTAATTTGGTATTTTTAAGCATACTACGAGTGTGCTTTAAGGTCGGATTAACCGGCAACAAATATGGATATTTGAGAAAATGGTGAAACAATATTTTGGATGACTCTTAGGATTTATTTGAAAGTTCTTGGAAGTTAAGAAACTTGATTTAAAAAAATCTAAGTGTTCTTAACAGATATAGATTTTCCAATATAAGGTTTAAGTAGTATGACCTTATCTCTTGTTCTCCTTTTCTCTTACGTTTTTACTATCAGAACTAAAAGAAAAGAAATGAAAGAAAAGAAGAGAAAACAAAGAAGATAGAGGGAAAGGAGAAAAGGGAAGAGGAAGAAGAGAAGACAAAGGCCAAGTTTGATCATTCATCCTTTTAAGGTAGGGGATTTCAATTCATTTTCCCTCTTTATTCTTTTTGATTGGGGTTAGGGTTCTTGAATGGAAAAAGGGATTTGGAGAGTCAAATTTTAGTTCTTAACTTGATTCTTGATTCCAAGGATTAAGTTAGGTTAGTTTCAGCTCAATGAGTGCTAGATGGCCATTTATGGCTTAACCCAAACCATGTTGGTTCATAGAGCCTCGGGCAAATGGTTGGGGTTAGTGTGATTTGGAATCTAAATTTATGCCCTAGAGAATCAATAGGTTGTATAAGAGTTACAACAAGTTTAGGGGGATGAATTAGTGTTAGAAATGTGACTGGCATGTATCTCAGAAAGAATGTGTTTTGATGATAACAAACTTAAAGATGTTGCAAGATCAAGTCCAAGAGTATCAAGACCAATCAAGTGTAGCTTTTAGGACTTCAATCATTTTGTAAAGGTATATAAAGATTCACAAATAGCTCAATCTTATGTTTTGAAATAGCACACAAGTTTTCAAGGCTTCAATATGATGTTTAACTTCCAAAGAATCAATCATCTCGTGTCCATAAGCTTACAAGATAATATGGAATCAAAAGCAACATTTAAAAAGGCATGAAACCTGTTTTACACATGTATTATTCGAATAAGGGGTTCCTTATTCGAATAACACAAGTCAGAGATTCCAAATAATCTTTCAGGAAAGGATTTATTCGAATAAGCCCTGTGTTATTCGAATAAATGATTCAAAAACGTTTTGGCACCAATAAGTTATTCGAATAACAAAGTGTTATTCAAATAACACATCTCCAGGAAATCATTTTATTAAATGGTTATTCGAATAACAAAGTTGTTATTCGAATAACAAGCGATTCTGGAAAACCATGTTTAAATGGTTATTCGAATAACAGTGTTGTTATTCGAATAACAAGCGTTTTAGCAAAACTATGTTTAATTGGTTATTCGAATAACGATGGTGTTATTCGAATAACGAGAACTCAGGAAATCAAATATTCGAATGAGTTATTCGAATAACATGAATGTTATTCGAATAACATCTTTTCCCAGAAGCCAAACATTTAATTGGTTATTCGAATAACCAGGATGTTATTCGAATAACACATTACAGAGGAAAATATGCTTGTGCTATTTAAAGCCTTATTCGAATAAGACTTCTCTTATTCGAATAAGAGAGCTTTCCAGAAACAGAAATTAACGGATAGTTATGTATCATTAAATGCTCCAACCACCTCCCAACGGCTCTAAACTTCAATGACTTATAAATAGAAGTTGTTGGGCATTTATGGAGGTTAGACAATCAATCTGAAAAACCTTGTTTGAGCATTAAAAACGAGTTTTCATCTATTCCTTCGTTAATACTCTGTTTCTGAGTGTAAACCGTGAATCATATACCCATTGAATTTCCAGTTGTAATATCTGCTCTTTGAAGAGAGTTTCTACCTATTCAATCTTTGTATAATCTGTAGTGAGGGTAAGGCCTCCCTCCAAACTGTAATAGGGTGAGGTATCCCTTTGAAAATAGAGGCTCAAGCATTAGGGTGAGGTATCCCATAGTGTTGAGTGCTTAAGGTTGTAGTGGTTGTCAAGCACCCATTGAAGCTTGAAGATATAGTGAAAAATCTCAAGTTGTTGCTTGGGGGCTGGACGTAGATCACAAGTGGATTGGTGATCGAACCAGGATAAACGATTGTGTTTGTTTTCTCCAAACCCTTTTCTTTATTTTGTGCACTATTTTATTGAATTGCTTGGATATTGTCTCCTTTGGCTATCACGTTTATAAGTAAGAGGCTTTATCTCATCCATCCAATTATCTCTAATCATTCAATAGCTTCAATGAAAATTGGTTATCAAATGATTTGCGAAAGATTTGTGAACTTGTTTTACTTACTCAATTCACCCCCCCTCTTGAGTATTGAGGCCACTTGGTAACAAGTGGTATCAGAGTTAGACTCTTGTATAAAGAGCTTAGCAGCTTCAAGAGAAGTGATGACTTCAAATGGTTTTTCAAATGAAGGTTCTTCTATAAATAGACTTCCTTATTTCAATGGGGATAGTTATGCCTATTGGAAAGAAAGGATGAAAATTTTCATTGAAGCTATTGACTTAGATGTGTGGGACGCCATTGAAAATGGTGCTTTTGTCCCAACACAAACTAAAGATGGTGTGAAAATTAATACACCTAGAAATGAATGGACCGATGATGATAAAAAGAAGGTTCAATATAATTTGAGAGCCAAGAACATCATCACCACATCCTTGGGGTATGATGAATTCTTTAGGGTGTCAAATTATAAGACCGCAAAAGAAATGTGGGATACCCTACAAGTAACTCATGAAGGTACTAGTGAGGTAAAACGATCTCGAATAAACACTCTTACTCATGAATATGAATTATTTAGAATGAACCAAGGTGAGAGTATTCAAGATATGCAAAAAAGATTTACTCACATTGTTAATCATCTCATCTCATTGGGAAAGACATTTTCTAATGAGGATCTTATTAACAAAGTCTTAAGATGTCTAAGCAGGAATTGGTAACCCAAAGTAACGGCTATTGCGGAATCAAGAGATTTATCGACAATGTCTCTAGCCACCCTATTCGGAAAGCTTCAAGAACATGAGCTGGAACTAAATAGGCTCAATCAAAGTGAAGAGCATGATAAAAAAAAGAAAGGAATTGCACTCAAAGCCACCTCTTCCATACTTGAAGATGATGATGAAGATGGTGAAGAGGATGCTGAAAATATTGAGCTAAGTGAGGAGAATCTTAGTCTCCTTGTGAGAAAGTTTGGAAGATTCCTAAAGAAAAAGGGATTTCAAAGAAGACCACCCTTTCCTCAAAAGAAAGCATATCACAAAGGAGAAGGAACCTCTACTCCTCCAAAATGCTACGAATGCGGAAAACAGGGACACATGAAAATGGAGTGTCCCATATATCTCAAGAAGATGGAAAAGTTTGAGAAAAGGCCCTCCAAAGAAAAGAAAGGAATGAGAGTATACATAGCTTGGGAGGACAATGACTTAAGTTCCTCCGACAATTCAGAAGATGAAGAAGCTCATCTTTGTCTCATGGCTCAAGGAGAAGAAAGTGAAGAGAGTGACACTGAGGTAACTTCTTCTAACTTAGAATCTCTACCTTCATATGATGAATTGCAAGATGCCTTTCAAGAATTGCATGATGAATCCTTAAGGCTCACAAAAATGGTTTTGTCCTCTAACAAAACAATTTCCTTATTGGTAAACAAAGTTTCTATCTTAAGTAAGGAGATAAATAAGCTTAAGATTGAAAATGAGACCTTAGGACTTATAGATGCTAATTCACTATGCATAACATGCTCTTCATATGATAACACATCCATATCATTACCTTGTTCATCATGCAAAGTATTTGAAAAAGAAATTGAAGACTTGAACAACACTCTTGCAAAATTCACTTTTGGAAGAGACAACTTGAATGTGTTGTTACGGAAACAAAAATGTGTGTTTCAAAATGCTAGTTTGGGATTTAATCCAAACAACCATAAAAAATCTTATAAGAACTTCTTTGTTTCCTCAAATACTTCAAGTAGTCCCTTTGTTAAATGTTTTCACTGTGGTAGGAAAGGGTATAGTGCATCAACTTGCAATGTTAGAAAGAACATAAACACTAAAGTTGGAATAAAAAGAGTTTAGGTTCCTAAAGGCACCATGCCTAATTCTAACACACAAGGACCCAAGACAATTTGGGTACCAAAAGTTAAAACTTGAATGTGTGTTGTAGGTGTGCTTGAAGACCAAGAGCTCAAGTTGGTATCTTGATAGTGTTGCTCCAAGCACATGACCGGTGATGGCTCCAAGTTCTCCTCCCTTACACACAAGAAACATGGTCATATCACATATGGTGATAACAACAAAGGGAAGATTCTTGGAATTGGCAAAGTTGGTAAGGTCCCTTCATCATCTATTGATAATATTTTGCTTGTTGAAGGACTTAAACATAATTTTCTTAGTATTAGTCAATTGCGTGATAAAGGCAATAGAGTTATATTTGATTCTTCTTGTTGCATAATTGAGGGAAAGGATGATAAGCAAGTTAAGTTTGTTGGTCATAGAGTCAATAATATATATATGATTAGTCTCGATGATATCTCCTCAAATGATGCTAAATGCTTTATGAGCAAAGAAAATGATTTATGGTTATGACATAGAAGAATTGCTCACATTCACATGGATCACTTAAACAAATTGATTTCTAAAAAACTAGTAATTGGTCTTCCAAAGCTCAAATTTGAAAAAGACAAACTCTGTGATGCATGTCAAAAGGGGAAACAAGTAAAGGTCTCTTTTAAAGCTAAAAACATGGTTTCAACTTCTAGACCTTTACAACTTTTGCACATGGATCTTTTTAGTCCCTCTAGAACTATGAGCTTTGGTGGGAATTACTATGCATTAGTGATTGTGGATGATTTTTCTAGGTTTACATGGACATTATTCTTGGCCCACAAAAATGATGCTTTTCAATCATTTAGAAAGCTTGCCAAAGTTATCCAAAACTAAAAAGGTTTTTGTATTGCATCCATAAGAAGTGACCATGGTGGTGAATTTGAAAATCATGAATTTGAAACTTTTTATAATGAACATGGCATTGAGCATAAATTTTCTGCCCCTAGAACACCATAACAAAATGGTGTTGTAGAAAGGAAAAATCGATCTTTAGAGGAAATGGCAAGAACTATGCTCAATGAAGCCAACCTTCCTAAGTACTTTTGGGCGGATGCGGTTAACACCGCTTGTTATGTTATGAATAGAGCCCTAATAAGGTCAATTTTAAAGAAAACCCCATATGAATTGTACAAAGGAAGGAAACCAAATGTGTCACATTTTCATGTCTTTGGATGTAAATGCTTTGTTTTGAATAATGGAAAGGATAACTTGGGGAAGTTTGATGCAAAATCTGATGAGGGAATATTTATTGGCTATTCTATACATAGTAAGGCCTCTAGAGTCTATAATAAATGAACTATGACCATAGAAGAGTCCATACATGTTGCATTTGATGAAACTAACGCAAATGAGCCGAGAAAGGATCTTATTGATGATGTTGCATGTAACACCCTTGTGGGGGTGTCACATTTGTTATTAAAATAAAATAACGATTAACGAGAATATTTAAATTATAAGGTTTTGATATAAATAAATAATAAAACCTGTACACTTACTTTGTTTCGAAAACATAAAAAAATTGTATTATCAAGATATTATATCTATATAAATAACATCACACACAAAAATAACATCATCACTACCCAGTACATTATACATTATATTCACATGCATATTCATCAGATACTAATATACAAAAGTTTACATAAGTTTTGTTTTCAGAAGTTATACGAATAATTTACACATAATTTACAAACCCAAATAAAAATACATATTAAAAGAAAAAGAAAGCATGAAAGGTTTATATTTACAACCCAGCATCAGAAGATAACAAACCCAAGTGCACGTCATACATTTTTTTTTTTAGTCACTTGGAGAAACATTCCTGGATGATTCCTCCAAAGACAGAAATACATGACGCCTCCCAGAAGACCTGTGAGCAGGAACTCTGGGTGCTCTGTGGACCGGAATATAGTTAGGGGTCCGAACAGCAGGTGTTCTAGCAGAAGACACAACACTAAACTCATAGGGAGTCCGAAATAGACCGTTCCAGTGACGGCGAACTCCTAATGGTAGTTCTAACTGAACATAGAAATCTGATACAAAAACTGGGACAGAAACAGACTCTGGTCGCAAAGACATAGTAATAATTCCTGTATAAGCAACAACATTACGTTCTCCATAGATGCGCCAATTCTCAGCTCCTCCGTGGAATTCCAAACTGATAAAACCCAAAAATCCGGGTGTCGACATCTCACCCTATCAGTACTAACACTAGAGATTATCTAAGGCTCCGGGTCTTCGGACTGAAAATCTGTGGATCGTGGTTCTTCCTCTGCTATGTACTCACTGCCCAACTCTGGTTCTTCAACCCCTTCTTCATAGTCTAAATATATATATATATAAACATACAACAAACAAAACAAACAATATATACAACAAATAGAGAGGTAAGACAACTTAAAGTAACCAATAAATATCACATATGAAATAATAATACAACATTAACATAAATAAAATCCATAATGTACATAAATCCCATAATGAGTTCAAAATACTCACCACACAATATAATGAATTTAAAATGAATATGACAAAGTATAAAATGACTCATTCCTACTCCATGGAGCTACAACACATACTCGGATATCGAGAGAATGAGATGAGACTTCTATTAGTCTTGCCTTGACCAATCCAACTATTGCCTTGTCCACCCTTTGTGTCTATAGCTTTGGCTACCCCGACCATGCCTATTGCCTTGTCAAAACTTTGTGTCTATAGCGATCGTTGTGATTGCTATTACCTTGTCAAAACTTTGTGTCTATAGCCCACGAAAAATAATATAATGGCATAGCATACAACCCGGACACACAGTCAATTTATTGTATACTACAGCGGTCGATAGTCCTCTCAAAACTTGATTAAGGATAGTGCTTGTCGAGAACATAAGTGTGTTGTCACGCACCACGCCTGAAGGAGCTACCTCCTGTCCACATATGGAATAGTGCACACTATGAACTCCAAGTCCATATCGAGGCCCGAACACACTATGCCTATCACATCGACAACACGATGTTATTCATCTCGTCAATCAAATCACCAATTTGGCACGACTCAATGCATGAACAAATGCGTAATTACCAAAATATCCTCAGGTTTCAATTATTTATATATGTGCCATCAATTTCTAATTATTTACAAAAATACCATCAAATCTCCATTATTTACAAAAATGCCACTAAACTTCCATTATATACAAAAATGCCATCAAACTTTTCATTATTTACAAAAATGCCATTAGATTTCAAATAATGTCAAAAACGCCCTCAATAGCGAAAATAATTACATAAATGTCCTCAGTGGAAAAAAATCTCCAATTACAATACACTCCCACTTGGTTTACTCATACATTCCACACATCTGGGTCCACCACTTTGGCCCGACAGAAAAACTTGCTGTTTTCATCAATCGCGTAGAAATTTTATTTCATTCTCACTGTCTTGCCGTTTTCACAACATACATCACATTTCCAATTACTGTAAAATATTTTAAATTATATATATTCTTTGTAAATACTAACAACACTTAAATTAGCTTCAAAAATTTATTTGGTTTTCGTTAACAACATTATAAAACATTTTAATTCCTTCCATTCAATAATGTGACCAAACCTAGGGTTTTGCATTCTTTGGAATGCTCATGCATTTCTAACATTAATTTAATATATACAATGTATAACACATACAATACATCAAAGCTTAAACAAGTAATAAAAACTATAAAAATCAACACATAGAGGAATCCTTATGGATTTTACAAATACAATCAAACCCGAATTTCTTAATAACACTTAAATTTAACTAAATTTTAGTCTTCCTCTTACCTAAAATGATGAAAATTTCTTCTTTTCCTCTCCCTTGTGATTTCGGTTTTGCTCTTTAGAATTCTAGGAAAATAAATAAAATTTTCTAAAGGTTAATACAAGAAAATAGAACCATACCATGGTTCAATCATGGCTTGGAAGCTTAGAAATGAAAATGGAATTGAAAAATAAAGAATTTTACCTTTGAAGAAGGATTCTCAAAGGTGGTCTTCAAGCTTGAAAATGGAAGAAATGAAGGAAGTTGTCAACTAGAAATGGTCTTGTAATAAGGTCTTGAAGTAGGAAAGTGAGAAAATGGAATTTTTTTTTTTTTAGGTGAAAGGGTGGTATTTTATGGAGCTTGGCCGAATGGCCTCCTTGGGTTTTCTTTAATGGTGTTCGGTGAAAGGAAGGAGAAAAGGAGAAAAGGAAAGAATTATTTGGTGAATTGTTTAAGTGATAGCCATATAAGTGAATGGAAAAAGTCTAAATGCATGTGCAAAATTTCAAGAACCAATCTAGGCCATCCAATGGTTCAAAGGCTAGGATTTTGTCTTACTTGATAAGCTTAATTCCTATTGGTTGCATGGTGATGAGTCATGACATGAATAAGCATTTGTCTAGAGCCTTCTCGGTTGCTCTCCTTGCTTGGCCGAAATCTCCACTTAAAAAGCCAACTAAATTTGTTTCTTCCAACTAGTTAGTTATATATATTTAAGTGTAGGTTTAGTTACATATTAAATTAATTAGTTACTTCAAGTTACATTAGGTTAACTTAATTAGTTTAGGATTCTATTTAGTTAGGCCTAACTAGATTACTATCTAGTTATCACTATTTAGTTACACTAAGGTTGTAGTAATTAATTTAGTTAGATTCTAAGGTAACTATACTAACTAAATTAAATATTCTAGTTCTAATCTAACTAGCTTAGCCATTTTTGTTGACTTAGCTTTATTAATTTGACTTCTAGGTGTCTTGTTCCCATTGGTCCAAAATTCCTAATTTCCTTATTGTTTACTTTATTTATACGTGGGTCCCACACATATAGTATCGGGTCCTTTGTCAAGTTTTATCTTGAGTAATAAAATAATACCGAAAATTATTTTATCGCTTGAGTTAAATTCTAAAAATTAAAACATTGAAGCAGTGTCTTTCAATTGAGTTTAGTAAACTCCTTCTGCTCTAAAAAAAACAAAACAAAAATAACATTTTATACAAACAAGCATAAAACAGTACATTGGGGACATAATTGTCATTTACCCTAAAGTCAGAATTTTTAGGGTGTTACATTGCAGAAATCTTGGTAAAAACGCACTTGGAAAATCAAGAGAAAGAGTCCAAGAAGCAAGAAGAGAGACTCCTTGATCACTCATGGCAAAAAGATTCAGAAATCTTGGACCTACCCAAGGAATGGAGGACTTCAAGATATCACCCTCTCGACAAGGTGATTGGTGATGTATCAAAAGGGGTAATCACTCGAAACTCACTTAGAGATGCATGTAATCACCTAGCCTTTGTCTCTCAAGTTGAACCTAAAGATATAAATGAGGCCATTAATGATGAGCATTGGATCTTGGCCATGCAAGAAGAACTAAACCAATTTGAGAGAAATAAAGTTTGGGAATTAGTTCCAAGGCCCAATGATCATCCTATAATTGGCACCAAATGGGTCTTTAGGAATAAACTTGATGAAATGGGCTTAATAATAAGAAATAAAGCTAGGCTTGTAGCTAAGGGATATAATCAAGAAGAAGGCATAGACTATGAAGAAACTTATGCTCCCGTTGCTAGGTTAGAGGCCATTAGAATGTTACTTGCATATGCTTGCATCATGGATTTCAAACTCTATCAAATGGATGTCAAAAGTGCCTTTTTAAATGGTTTTATACAAGAAGAGGTGTATGTAGAACAACCTCCTGGTTTTAAGGATTTTGAAATACCCAACCATGTTTTTAAACTGAAAAAGGCCTTGTATGGCTTGAAACAAGCTCCTAGAGCTTGGTATGAAAGGTTGAGCAAATTTCTTTTAGAAAAAAGTTTTTCTAGAGGTAAGGTTGACACTACCCTTTTCATAAAACACAAAATGCATGACATACTTCTAGTTCAAATCTATGTTGATGACATTATATTTGGAGCTACTAACAACTCTCTTTGTAAAGAGTTTTCAAATATTATGCAAAATGAGTTTGAGATGTCGATGATGGGTGAGCTCAACTTCTTCCTTAGTCTCCAAATTAAGCAAATAAGAGAATGAACTTTCATAAGCCAATCCAAGTATTGCAAGGAATTGCTCAAGAAGTTTGGAATGAACAATGCCAAGCATATGGCTACACCTATGGGCACCTCTTGCTATTTGGACAAGGATGAAGGAGGTAAATCGGTAGAAATTACAAAATATAGAGGTATGATTGGCTCACTCCTTTATCTCACTGCAAGTAGGCCTGATATAATGTTTAGTGTATGCATGTGTGCTAGATATCAAGCTAATCCTCATAAATCGCACCTAAGTGTTGTTAAGAGAATAATGAAATATCTATTAGGCACATCACAAATGGGTTTGTGGTACTCTAAGGGTGCCTTATGTAGCCTTATTGGGTATTTTGATTCTGATTTTGCTGGATGCAAAATGGATAAGAAGAGCACTAGTGGGACATGCCACTTGCTTGGAAGCTCACTAGTTTCTTAGCATAGCAAGAAACAAAATAGTGTGGCATTGTCTACAGTTGAAGCTGAATATGTTGCAGCGGGGAGTTGTTGTGCTCAAGTCCTTTGGATGAACTCTTGGACTATGGTCTTGAGCTTGATCACATCCCCATAAGGTGTGATAATACTAGTGCAATAAATCTGTCCAAAAATCCCATTTTGCATTCTAGGACTAAACATATTGAAATAAGACATCATTTCATTAGAGACCATGTTCAAAAGGGTGATTGTATGCTTGAATTTGTTGAAACCACTAAGCAACTAGCTGACATTTTCACTAAACCCTTAGCAAAAGAAGCATTTTTCTATATAAGAAATGAACTTGGTATTTTGGATCAATCTTGCATAAATTGACTTTTTACTGCATAATAAAAAAAAATCAAATATTGTTGCTTTCTGCATAATCATGCCATTTTGCTGTATAATTTCTGAGCTATTAATCATATTTGAATTCAAAACTAATTTGAGCGTTGGAGATTTCCCCTAAGCTGTTTTGCAGGTGCTCCCTCATGATCAAGATTCCCAAGCAACTCAATAACTTCACAATTTCACCAAAAAGGGTGAAATTCTTGGTAAAAATAGTATTCTTGCAAAATTGAGTGCATTGAAACATAATATGATTAGATTATATGCTTGTAAGATGATTTAATTTAAGATGTTCTGGAATTGATTTGAATGATTTAAAGTTGACTATATGTTGTTCAGAATTAAACTGGCATGTCACTGACCAAATAAATGATAGAAAGATTGATCCTCTCCAAATTGATGCATAAAACTTTTTTTTCCCCTTTGCCCTATTCGAATAAGAAGCCCTTTATTCGAATAAAACCTGCCAGTGAAGCCCAGTCAGTTTTCTAACAAGCGTATATTATTCGAATAAGGATTCCCTTATTCGAATAACACCTCACAGAATGTGCTCCAACAACCTAATATCAACTGGTTATTCGAATAACCAACTGGTTATTCAAATAAAGCATGCCAGTGGCAAAAGCCATTTTCATGTTATTCGAATAACAGAATATATTATTCGAATAACAAATGATGGAATTCACCAAACACATGAGCTGCTATGCTGTTATTTGAATAATAATATTGTTATTCGAATAACGCTTGGTAGTGAGCCAAGACGCTTCAGGTACCATTCTGTTATTCGAATAACACCACTGTTATTCGAATAACACGCGACTTATAAGAGGACTTCACAAGCATCCTCGGTCATTTCATAAGTTCTATTTCCCCCCTTCTCTGTTTTCTCTTCTTTGTATCCACCATCTCCTCCTTCTCTCCATAACCCACCAAAATTCCATCATGGCCTCCTCTTCTAAACGCCCACGTAGCAAAACTGCTCCCACCAACAACCCCATTGATCTTCGAAGACTCTCGTCCAATAACGATGATCTCAAATGCTTTAGGGAAGAATTCTGGACCAGAGACGTCATTCAACCCAAATACATGGATTATCAGTTCTTTGAGGACGATGGAGGATTTGATTTCCTCGATGATCTCTCCCATCAGGGCGTGCTCGATCTCTGCAGCTACAAGGACTCCATTTTCCCAAATTTAGTGAAAATGTTCTACTGCAACCTGAAGATGGACGGTCCTAATCTCATCTCTGAAGTAAAGGACCAGGAAATAGTTATCACTCCAGTTGATTGGATGCTGTTCTTCAAATTAGACACCACAGGTGCTGCAGTGGAGCCAGATAGCAGGCCCTACGTGAAGGCATACAGAAGAGAAGAACCTGTGTCATTACTGGTGAAGCCTGGAACAGCTGGGTCCAAGGTTGGTCTGAAGAGTAGAATGTTGAAAAGCCAGGAAAGGCTACTTCACTACTCATACGCGCACATTCTCGCTCCTCGTGGAGGCAACTACGCTTATCTGACTGAAGATGACATTTTTCTTCTCTGGGTATTGAAGAAAAATTGGAAGATCAACTAGCCCAATTTCATTGGAAAATACATGATGAAGATCAAGACCACCAAGAATTCTGACCTGCCATATGCTCTGATTATCTCAGCCTTTCTTAAGAAATACTCCCTGCTCAGACAGACTGAATGGACAATAGAACTGAACCATTTCCACATCTTTGGGGAATTTACTCTGAAGAAAATGAAGATGGTTCCGGATAATATTGGAGGGTGGGTATACCCTGATGAGCTGGAAGAAGCTGCGGTAGACGAAGACATTGCAGATGCCCCTGCTCCTGCTGATGACCCTGTTCCTGCTAATCAGCCTACTGAAGCCCCTGCTCCTGCTCCAGTAACCCTGGAAGGCATTATGACCACTCTGCTCGACAATCGTGCTTACATGGAATACACCTTTTCTATTCTCTTCGACAGAATAGAAGGTGTTGAACGTGAGATTGCTGTCCTGCGAGCTGCACCTCCTGCCCCTGCACCGGACTCACCTCCTCCCCCACCAGACACTTACTTTTGATCATAGGAATTTAGCTTTTATGTTCATATTTTTCTTGTATCTCTGGCATACCCATATTTGAACTTGTATATCTTGACCATGCCTGCAATCACTGAATAAAATATGATTTAGCTTCCTTGATGCCTCCTCACTTTCTAAGACTGTTCATTTAAAATGTTCGTTTAATTTCTTGCTAAATGATATAAAAGCATGTTTGTTAATGCTGGGTATATGCATGTCTTGCCCCATCTTTTTTATCATGACAAAAGGAGGAGAAGAACAAGAACAAGCTAAAGTTAACTCTGTTAATCCATACTTAAAGATAAAGATAATCACTTCTAACAATGTTTGGTTTTGGAGATTGTGTTGAGAAAAGACAGATCTGAAAAATTAAATCTGAAAAGGATCAAGAGACTCCAAAAGAAAGGGGGAGCTGCGCTTGTCTCTGATAATTTATGCTCCTCTTACAAACTAGAGGGGGAATAAGTCTCCATAATTAATTCTGTGATTTCAAATTTACAAATGAACTAACTCTTTCCTCAATGGTTGTTTGTCATCATCAAAAAGGGGGAGAATGTGACTGGCATGTATCTCAGAAAGAATGTGTTTTGATGATAACAAACTTAAAGATGTTGCAAGATCAAGTCCAAGAGTATCAAGACCAATCAAGTGTAGCTTTTAGGACTTCAATCATTTTGTAAAGGTATATAAAGATTCATAAATAGCTCAATCTTACGTTTCGAAATAGCACACAAGTTTTCAAGGCTTCAATATGGTTTTTAACTTCCAAAGAATCAATCATCTTATGTCCATAAGCTTACAAGATAATATGGAATCAAAAGTAACATTTCAAAAGGCATGAAACCTGTTTTACACATGTATTATTCGAATAAGGGGTTCCTTATTCGAATAACACAAGTCAGAGATTCCAAATAATCTTTCAGGAAAGGATTTATTCAAATAAGCCCTGTGTTATTCGAATAAATGATTCAAAAATGTTTTGGCATGAATAAGTTATTCGAATAACAAAGTGTTATTCGAATAACACATCTCCAGGAAATCATTTTATTAAATGGTTATTCGAATAACAGAGTTATTATTCGAATAACAAGCGATTCTGGAAAACCATGTTTAAATGGTTATTCAAATAACAGTGTTGTTATTCGAATAACAAGCGTTTTAGCAAAACCATGTTTAATTGGTTATTCGAATAACGATGGTGTTATTTGAATAACGAAAACTTAGGAAATCAAATATTCAAATGAGTTATTCGAATAACATGAATGTTACTCGAATAACATGTTTTCCCAGAAGCCAAACATTTAATTGGTTATTTGAATAACCAGGATGTTATTCGAATAACACATTACAGAGGAAAATATGCTTGTGCTATTTAAAGCCTTATTCGAATAAGACTTCTCTTCTTCAAATAAGAGAGCTTTCTAGAAACAAAAATTAATGGATAGTTACATATCATTAAATGCTCCAACCACCTCCCAACGGCTCTAAACTTCAATGACTTATAAATAGAAGTTGTTGGACATTTATGAAGGTTAGACAATCAATCTGAAAAACCTTGGTTGAGCATTAAAAATGAGTTTTCATCTATTCCTCCGTTAATACTCTGTTTCTGAGCGTAAACCATGAATCATATACCCATTGAATTTCCAGTTGTAATATCTGCTCTTTGAAGAGAATTTCTACCAATTCAATCTTTGTATAATCTGTAGTGAGGGTGAGGCATCCCTCCAAACTGTAATAGGGTGAGGAATCCCTTTGAAAATAAAGGCTCAAGCATTAGGGTGAGGTATCCCATAGTGTTGAGTGCTCAAGGTTGTAGTGGTTGTCAAGCACCCATTGAAGCTTGAAGATATAGTGGAAAATCTCAAGTTGTTGCTTAGGGACTGGACGTAGATCACAAGTGGATTGGTGATCGAACCAGGATAAACGATTATGTTTGTTTTCTCCAAACCCTTCTCTTTATTTTGTGCACTGTTTTATTGAATTGCTTGGATATTGTCTCCTTTGGCTATCACATTTATAAGTAAGAGGGTTTATCTCATCCATCCAATTATCTCTAATCATTCAATAGCTTCAATGAAAATTGGTTATCAAACGATTTGCAAAAGATTTGCGAACTTGTTTTACTTACTCAATTCACCTCCCCTCTTGAGTATTGAGGCCACTTGGTAACAAGAAATCACAAGAAAACTGATCACAAGTGATTAGAAAATGATTTTTGGCCAAAGGAATCAATGGCTCAGTTCTGCAGAATTAGTCATGCCTAGGCACAACATGGTCACGCCTAAGTGTGGACTGATCAGTTTTTACTCCAAGCGAGGTAGAGAATGTCACGCTTAGGCATGGGAAAGTCATGCATAGGCGTAGTTCCAGGTTTTTACAAGAAGTGAATACTTGAAGTTTGATGTTCCTTGTTTGTTGGGATCACTCATATAAGCTTCCTTAAGTGTAATGCAACACTTTTAGGGATATTTCGCAAAGGAAATAATCCAACTAGTATATAAGAACAAGTTGAGTTCTCAAGCCTTTCAAGGGTAAGACTTGTAAGAATTAGATCCCTTATGCAATAAGGTTGAACCTAGTGAATTGGATCCCTTATGTGATAAGGTTGAACCATATAAAAAGTGGTTCCTTTATTTGCTAAAGTTGAACCAAAGTACACAAGTGAAATTAATATTCTACATTTGACTAGTCATGTAACACCCTCGCTTGAGTATTACATTTCGAACCAACACTTTATTTTATTTTGAAACTTTACCCAAGCCATAATTAAGATTTATATTATAATATACGGGTTTTGAAATTCTTTTTCGCAGATGACATAACCTTAACAAAACATAAATAAACTCAAGATATAGAGAACTAAATAAAACATTCCATACACACACACACACACACACACACACACACACACACACACACATATATATATATATATATATATACATACATACATACATAAGATATTGAACAAAACATAAGTACTTAACATTTACACACCAAAAAGACATAGATATAACTTAACAACAAATTTAAACTGGCCTAAGTTCATACACCTAAGGGAAGGGTCCTTCTCTGAATCCTCCTCAGGATCCTCTTCAGATTCCTCAGAAGACAAGTCCCCATCCGGGGCAAGTCTCGACGGGCAAGAGTCCGAGCAGAAGATATCTCGGAATCCTCCTTAAGGGAATAGTGAAGGTCACCCCACAAATCCCTTAAGGGCATATGAAACTCTAGATAAATTGTAGAAGAAAATGAAAAAATAGTGACCCCATGATGGGTACTACTCAGGGATAGAGCAACGTCTCCACGATACTCTACCCGCTCTGTATCCAGATGGATATGCCAAGCATCAGTACCTCCAAGAAATTGGACTCTCACAAAATCTAGTAGGTCTCTCCTTGCTGCCATCATAGTCTTTAAAGGGCATAAACATAAAATAGAACAAGCAGAACAAAACAACATAAAGAAGTGAGATCCCTTACATCACATACCAGCATGGTAGCAAGAAATAGTAATAACAATAAAACCACATAGTACAGAATTGATAATTATAGTCATGATATTTATCAGCAGATAATTCAACAATATATCTACAAGTAATTCAATAGTATAAATATATCACAACAAAATGTTCAATGACTATGAAAATGCATAATGAACTAACACTTACTCCATGGAGCTAAAACCAAACATCGGAGAGAATGATCGGGGAGTCATGTCTGTATATCGTTAGCCTCAAATTAAGTGCTTTCAAATATATCAATATGCGCAATATGGCTTAAACAAGACACTCTCAACCAGATCAGGAATAAGAATAGTATCTCGTCGAGATTGTCGGTGCGCTGCATAGTCACCACAGCCCAGTGGAGCTACTAACTGGCCACTTATGGGATACCCGCTACCCGACGCCTCCTAGGTCATTCATAGATCTTCAGTATGCAATTCATACCTACACAAAGGTGTAATTCATCACCTAGGCATACAGCCTTAACAACAAGTCATTTTGACTTTCACAATGCATGACCACATGGCATAGATAAAATAATACTTATAAACAGCATAAATCCCACCCAAAATGAGCCACAACAGGGCTTAAGTCAACAACTGACATTTCCAGGTCCAGTACGTCGGCCCGACAGCAAACTGTTGCTTTTTTCTCACATGTGAAACATTTTCACTAAATTTTCACAAGCGTACAACACTTTTCGTCACGTAATAAAACCACGAAACATATTTACATCGATTTTCAAACGCATAAGCATTTTAAAATATGTTCTCAATTGCATAAACATTTTAAAGCATTTTCCATCACTTTTACAAAGAACTCACTTAGACAAAACACTTTAATTTTCAAAACATCCTTCAAAACTCATTTCCATTATCAAAATTTAATTTCTTTTTAATTAATAAAACTTTGTTCATCTTTTTTTTAAATTGTGAATCCTTAAATCCTATTAGTCCCCTAATCATCTAAGTTTTCAATTAATAAAACAATTTTGTCTTGAAAATCCTATTTTGAGCTTCATAGCTGTGAGCCATAAGCATTCATTGGAACCAAAAAGCTTGCCTTTCGCACATGAATCAAAGTATACAAGGCATTTCAATCATTAATTCATATAATAGCAATTTCAAACATACCAAAACAATCACATAATCACATATAGCCCAACATCCATAAATCACAAAATACACACAGCCAAGTGAATAAATCCTCACATGGATTATTCACCAACAAAACATAAAATTCGTTCCTCACCACCAAGATGGTTGATGAGGTTAATCTCCCTCTTACCTTGGATGATGATCAAAGCTCTTTGATGTCCTCTTGAAAAAGCTTCTCCTTCTAAGAAGATCCTTAAAACAAAACAAACATATGAGCATCAACATCTAGGGCTTGAAACAAGATGGCCATTAGTCAAGATTATGGCCAAGAACTTAAGAAGAAAATTTAGAAATAAAGATGAGAAACTTCACCTAGAGCCTCCAAACGTGAAGCTTTGAGAAAAAGGTTGAAGATGGATGATCTTGAAGAAACTCACAAAAACAAAGTGTCTCAAAAAAGTGTTTAGATTCAAGAAATGAGGTTGGTTGGAATTGATGAAGATTGATGGGTGGAGAAGAGGTGTTGGCCATGAGAAACAAAAGGAGAGAAAAAGAGAGAGTTTGCTAGATGGTTGCTAAAAAATAAGACATGAAAGGCTTAGGAGAGAGAAGGAAACATTTTTGGTCACCAAGCTTCTCCAAGAAGCTTCCTTGGCCGTGGCGTCCCAAAGGCTTTTTGGGTAAAGCTTCTCCAAGAAGATTCACTTCAAGCTTGCTTAGGAAGCTTTTTTCCAAGCTTGTCTTGGAAGCTTTTTTTTTTTCCCATTGGCTCAAGATTAAACATCTACCCAGATATTTACCGGTAGCTATTGCCCAATGGACAAAGGCCACTGCTAGCAAAACTAGTATTTATTGTCTAATGGATAATAGAACGTACCTAGATTTTATTAGTCAGATAAAATCTCAGAAAAGAAAAGTTTTGAAATTCGTTCCTGATTTCGGGTTTAGTAAGCTCCCTTGACCTCCCGTGAATAATCAAAATTTTTTTGGCCCTAAAAATTCTTATTTTTTCGGCACCGCCTCAGGCACACAGAAGCCCAAGAAAAATAATAATATAATCAAAATAAATCAAACAATTCATAAAAATCACAAAAACACATAAAAACGCAGACAACAGGAAAAGGAATTTCGAGGTGTTACAAGTCATTTGTTGGATATTAATAGAAAAGTTATAAAATGTAGTGTATAATTGTACATTGTATTTATTTTTGTGTTAGTCCCATGAGATATATGTCATTACAGAGAATTTTTATGTTTTCATCCCTTTTTATGTTTCATGGATAAGCAGGACAAGACTTTACTGAGGAAATTGAGAATAAAAAAGGGAAAAAGAAGAAAAAGTCTCAAGAATAAATAGTGTAGTTTCATTTTTTTTATGACAACTCTTATAATTTGGTTACTGTGAGTTGTGTTTTGTTGTGTATATTACATTATGCCCTTGAGGCTTTTATATGTAAATATGTATAACTTCCTTTTAACGTGGCTCTCCATATTTTTTTATATAAATGATATGGGACTAGTTTATTAAGTAGGATAGTGGTAACATAACTAATACTATTTAAATTTATATATTTATGTGATATATCAATGTAATCGTATTAGGGTGTTATATTATAGTATTAGAGTAGTTCATCTTGTTGAGTTGGGGTATGAATGACTAAGTTTACGTAAGTTAGAGTTCCACTTATTGTTGTGCATTTTATGTCTCTTTAGTGAGATGTTTGCATGACTTGCCTCTTGTTGAATGTTAATAGCTACTGTTACACTCTTACATTGTATTGAGACTAACCAACTCAATATTTAAATGTTGTGTGTATACAGGACACTATGGCTTCTTTGAGGTGCATTAGAGGAAACAAACATTCTTCTGGTGAGAGCCCTAGCATGGCCGAAGCAGTAATGGCAATAGCCAAGGCTATATAGAAACAGATAGCCACTACAAATAGGATGTTGGAGAGGATGCAAGCCAATCAACCTCAATAACTCAAGCTTTAACTAGTACCCCCTCTAATGCATGAGGTGCAGGCGGGAATAAATTAGAATTTTCAAGATCTTGCAGAGTTTAGGCAGTTGAACCCTTCTTTGTTTAAAAGCGAGTATAATCTTATGAAAGCCAAGGAGTGGTTGACCAAGATGGAGAAGATTTTCGAAGCCATGCAATGCTTTCATGAATAAAGGGTATCGTTTGTGATTTTCATGTTTAGTAGAGAAGCAAAGTGGTGGTGGAAGAATGCTAGAAGGTTACTAGAAGCTACAACAACACCGATTACTTGGGAGGTGTTCAGAAACACTTTCTTGGAGAAGTACTACCCAAAGTCAGTGCAAGAAGCAAAAGAGGTTGACTTTTTGAAGCTCGAGCAAGAAAGCATGACCGTGGGTGAGTATGAGGCGAAGTTTGATGAACTGTTAAAGTTTTCACCTTAATATAGACTTAACCCGAATGAGAACTCCTTGTGTGTTAAGCTTGAATCTGGATTAAGAGAAGATATTAAAAGGATGGTCCAACCATTGGAGATTAAAGATTTCTCTTCACTAGTGAATAAGTGTAGAATTGTGGAAAGGAATTGTCTCCAATTCCAACCAGAGCAAAAAATAGAAGATTCTCTTAAGTGGAAGAAGATGGATGAGAAAAAAGAGTACTTCTAAGTCAGGTTACCCATAAAATAAGGGTAAACAAGTTAAAAGAGGATCTGGGGAACCTAAGTGTCCCAAGTGTGGGAGATTCCATGGGAGCAAGCAGTTTGTTATACATGTGGTCAGCCGGGGCATTTGTCCAAGGAGTGCCCACAAAAGTAGTTCACCCTAAGACCGCAAGCTCCAGGAAGAGTTTACACTCTGAGCGGTAATGAGGTGACTCAATCTATGGATCTAATCTAAGGTAAATGCATAATCCATAATCACCTATTAACTGTTTTATATGATTCGGGAGCATCCCACTCCTTTATTTCTTATGATTGTGTGAAGATGCTGGGTTTATCTATAACAGACCTTCCTTATGACCTAGTTGTTTCCACTCCCACCAGCAAGTCTGTTACAAATTCTAAAGTTTGCGTAGACTTTTGTATCAAGATCGAAGATATGATTTTCTTTGTAAATCTTATTTGTTTACCTCTTATAGATATTGATGTCATTCTTGGCATGATTGGTTGTCCTCTTGCCATGTGGTTTTAAATTGTGTAGATAAAACCCTTGCCTTTATGTCTGATATATCTACCAAAGTTATCCCTTCTGAGTCAGTGTTTCTCAATGCAAATCAAGTGCATCACTATATAGAGGAGGGAGCTCAAGGGTATGTTCTCCTTTTCTCTCTAACTACAAAGGTTGACTAGAGTTTGGAAAATATACCAATAGTAAGAGAGTATCCGGAAGTGTTCCTAAAGGATATAGTTGAGTTGCCACCCATAAGAGAGATAGAATTTATTATAGATTTAGCACCAGGAATGGGACCTATAGCACCCTATAGGATGGCACCTCTAGAACTAGCTGAACTTAAGAAACAAATAGAGGATTTATTAGAAAAACAAATCATAAGACCTAGTGTTTCTCCTTGGGGAGCACCTGTTGTGTTAGTGAAGAAGAAAGATGGTACCATGAGGTTTTGTGTAGATTACAAGCAGTTAAACAAGGTAACCATCAAGAACAAGTATCCATTGCCTAGGATAGATGACCTTATGGATCAATTGAAAGGAGCATCAGTATTTTCAAAATTTGACCTAAGATCAGGATATCACCAAATAAGGGTAAGAGAAAAAGATATCCCTAAAACCGTTTTTAGAACTAGGTATAGGCATTATGAATATCTTGTGATATCTTTCGGGATAACAAATGCATCAACAGTATTCATAGATTACATGAATAGGATTTTTAGACCCTACCTAGACAAGTTTGTAGTAGTATTCATAGATGATATCCTAGTCTATTCTAAGACTATGGAAGAACATAAGATACACCTCCGAGCAGTTTTGGAGATTCTCAAAGAAAAAAAGTTGTATGCCAAACT
Organism: Ormosia semicastrata; assembly: GCA_029884595.1. NCBI lineage: Eukaryota > Viridiplantae > Streptophyta > Magnoliopsida > Fabales > Fabaceae > Ormosia > Ormosia semicastrata. The sequence continues at coordinate 50,382,630 of JAQQTO010000063.1, forward strand.
TTCAAAGTGTGAATTTTGGCTTTTAGAAGTTCAGTTCCAAGGGCATATGATTTGTAAAGAAGGAATTTTAGTAGACCCTAGTAAAGTGGAAGTGGTGTTGTAGTGTAAGAGACCTACCACTGTAACTGAGATAAGAAGTTTCATAGGCCTGGCTGGGTACTACAGAAGATTCATTAATGGATTTTCTCAGATAATACTACCCTTGACTTGATTAACTAGGAAATATAGTACTTTTATATGGACTCAAGAGTGTGAAGATAGTTTCCAAGAGCTTAAGAGGAGCTTGACAACTATGCCATTTTTGGTAATTCCGGATCCTGAAGAGAGTTTTGAGGTGTTGTGATACTTCTAAAATGGGTTTAGGGTGTGTTCTCCTGCAACATAGACGAGTAGTTGCTTATGCATCGAGGTAGTTGAGGCCTCACGAGGAGAACTATCCCACCCATGATCTGGAATTAGGCACAATAGTGTTTGCCTTGAAAATTTGGAGACATTATCTTTATGGAGTTCAATTTGAGGTGTTTAGCGACCATAAGAGTTTAAAATATTTATTTGATCAAAAGGAGCTAAACATGAGATAGAGAATATGGATGGAATTCCTAAAGGATTATGACTTTGAGCTTAGATATCACCCAAGTAAGGCCAATGTAATGGCCGATGTACTAAGTAGGAAATCTCTACATGTGTTCCAGATGATGATTCAAGAGAGTTAGCTTCTTGAGAAGTTTAGGAATTTGAGCCTTAGGGTAGTTATGACACCACAAAGTCTCTTAATGAGTAAGGTGGACATAGTTAGTGATCTGAGAGCTCAAATTCTAGAAGCTCAAAGTGAAGATGAGACGTTAAATGAGATAAGAGAGCAAATCTTTTTAGGGGATCAAACTGAGTTTGAAATGGCGGATGATCGAATGATTAAGTTTAGAGATAGACTTTACATTCCAAGAAAGTCAGCAATGAAAGAGAAACTCTTAGAGGAGGCTCATAGGAGTCAATACACCATCCATCCAGGAGCCACTAAGATGCATCAAGATTTAAAATAGTTGTTTTGGTGGTCAGGAATGAAGAAAGAGATAGCGAAGTTTGTGTCTAGGTGCTTGGTGTGTCAAAAAGTTAAGATAAAGCACCAAAAACCTTTAGGATACTCCAATATTTAGAAATTCCCGCATGGAAATGGGATCATATCACAATGGATTTTGTGACAGGTCTACCTAGAACTCAGTCAGGTAATGATGCAATCTGGGTCATAGTGGATAGACTAACCAAGTCTGCCCATTTTTTGCTAATTAGAGCTAACTACTCCTTAGATAAACTACCTCAGTTATATTTACAGGAAATAGTTAGATTGCATGGTATTCCCCTCAACATAGTTTCAGATAAAGATCCTAAATTTACATCTAGATTTTAGGGAGCCTTACAGAAGGCCTACGGGACTAAGCTCAGTTTTAGTATAGCATACCATCCACAGACGGATGGGCAGTCAGAAAGGACTATCCAAACTCTAGAAGATATGCTTAAGGCAAGTGTGTTAGATCAATGAAGCAGTTGGGATAGACTCTTGCCCTTAGTAGAATTTGCTTACAACAATAGTTACTATACCAGCGTTGGAATGGCATCGTATGATGTAACACCCACTGTAGGGTATCACATTTAATACTAATCCTAATATGACTTACCTAAGTTGTAAAAGAATTAATCTTGTAAAAACATTAATTTTAAAATTTCTAGTTGCAGAATAAATTTAAATAAGTAAACTAAGTAAAAATCATAAGTATCACTTGTAAATGAAATTACACCTATATTATACATAAATACTGAAAGCCTTGTCTACAAATAAAATTTACATAATACCCTTACATACCAAAAGATAAAATGTACAACAGACACTCCAAAATATAACTGCTAAACTTAAGACTCCTAAAAACTAGCCTAAGAATTTGGGTCCTCAGAAGTATCCTCCTCCACTTCATCATTGAAGAACCCAGGCGGATATAACATTCACCTCACAGGGGTCCTTGCGGAAGACACCACAGAGTCTTCACGCGATGTATACACAGTGCCACCCCAGAGTTCACTAATCGGCATCGTAAATTCTAGGTGCACAGACGCATGTTGCGTCAAAATAGGAATCCCATCGCGGGTTCCACTCAGACTCAGAGTCAAGTCCCCAGTATATACAAAGTGTTCATTATTAAAATCAACCTTCCAAGCATCAATCCCACCATAGAAATTTACTTGGACAAAACCTAAAACTTGGTGCCTTGCTGCCATTTCAAAACAAAGAGTAATATCACTGATAGTAAAAAGAGTTATCAGCTCCTCCATCTTCTCGGTCTTCATCAGACATACACAGTAAAATAGATATAATACAACAAAGAGGTGAGATCCCCTACATCAATACAAGTATGGCAGTAGAGAAAATGACAAAAAATAAATAGAACATAATATCAAAGCGGTAGATCATTTTATCACACAACAGATAAAGTATCATATAAACATAATTATCATGCCAATATGTTGACCAGCTATGCATATGCACACAGACCCATTCTTACTCCATGGAGCTAAACACAAGTTCAGAGAGAATGATCCAGAAGACATGTCTGTAACTCAGCTACCATTGCCAAAAGTGCTATCAATTTATCAACGTGCACATCAAGGCATTATACAAGACATTCTATACCAGATCGTGATATAGGACAGTGTCTTGGTCCGAATCGTCGGTGCGTTTGCATCGGTTTGCCTCACGGACAGAAGAGCTACCATTTGTCCATTGCGAGGTACCCGCACCCCAACGCCCCCAAGGTCAACAAGTGACCTACACTTGTCTACTCGCACCCATACATAGGTGTGATTCATCTCCTAGGCATACAGCCTTAACCAAATAAGTTGACACACTTTTCAATGCATGATATATGATCCAAACACACATACAATCATTATTATAAAAGTATTTCACATACCCTCGCCTTCTCTTGGCGGTATCATTATTTAACATAACCGGACCCACCACAAAGCCCAACATCAAACTGCTATTACGTTTAATCGCGTGTAGCGATATTATCGCATTTTCACAATCGCAGAACACTTTTCTTACGTTTTCAAATCGCGTAAAGATTTTTCAACATTTTCTCAATTGCGTAAATATTTTATTGCATTTTCTTAATCGCATAGCCAAAAATTACTATTTTTAAATTACGTAAAATATTTCTAACATATTCTAAGCTTAAATTAAATATTTTCTCATTTAAAATATGACTTTAATTTTAATGTTTTCTCACTAAAGACAATATTTTCTACTATTTTCCACAAAATAACATTTCTTTGATTGAGTTATGATATTACAGCTCAAAATTTCCTAACGCACTTCAAAACCCAAAAGTGAGCTATACGTCAGTAAATTTCAAGTTTCAACTTTTATTTTACTTAATGACCTAATTACACTAATTTAATTAAAGATTAGTTTACTTTCTATTTAGGTCCAAAAACCTATCAAATTAATTTCCTATCAATCAAAAACTAAATCCTACAATTAGTAAAATAATTTTGGACTTAGGATATAAAAAATTAGTAAGTTGGCTAAATTCCACATTTTGCTTTATAAATCATATATAATTATTTTCTAACACTTTATTCCCTGTAAAAACACTTAATTAAATTCATTGTTATAAAATCATTTAATCCTTGAATAGGAAAATATTTTAGAGCATTTGGCTCCCTTGGTGGTGTTGAGGCCGTGAGCCTCTAGGTTCTTTGGAACCATCATACAATTTCCCATCATGTGAATCACATCCTACTTTACAAGAGAATCAACATGCTTTCTAAATCACATATTCAAGCATACTATCAAAGCTATAAGTATACCAATCATAAATAAAGAAAGCTTAAACAATCAAGTGAATAAATCCTTATGAATTTCTCACCACAAACAATTCCATTTGCTCACCACCAACACATGGTTGATGAGGTTAATCTCTCTCTTACCTCAAGGAAGACAACAAACTTCAAGTTCCTTCTCCTTTTGATTTCGTGAAGCATCAAGAAAACCCTAAAAATCTTAAACAAATCCTAAAGTCAAAAACCAACCTTGAAAACAAGAAACCATGGATCAATCATGGTTTAAAAATTCAAGAATCCACCTTAGGATCAAGAAATCAAGAAGTCACCTTAAGAGTAGAAAATCAGAGCTTGATTTTTGAAGCCCTTAGAGAATGATTTAGGTAAAACTCACAAAAGAAAAAGTGTTTAGATTTGTATCTAGGTTTAGAAAGTAGGATTGGATGGAATTATTGAAGTATGGAAGTATGGTTTAGGGGTGGAGGCCGTGAGCTCTAAGAAGAAAAGAAGAATAGTGTTCTTGAGGTGAGAGAAAAAGATGAACACTTTCCTTTGTCACAAAGTGTTAGTAAATAAAATGCAAAGTCCAATTTTTACAAGCCTTAGCCGTGTAGGTGGTTTGATAAAAAGATCAAGGCTTAATTATGTTGATAGAAAATATCGTATGATTTCACATGACTTTCACATGGCCTATGTCACATAATGGTCATCATTTAGTCATTAGAAGAACCATGAACTTCCTAGAAGTCCTTGTTGGCCATGTGGTTCAAAGGGAATGACTAACTAAATTTGATTTCAACTAGTTTCTAGTTACACCTAAATTGGGTAGCTAGTTCACTTAAGCTAACTTAGTTAGGTTATTTAGTTACATAACTAACTATTTAGTTACATGATTAAGCCATTTCATAGGTCATGCATTGGTCATTCCTTCTAGATGATTCTAGATTCATTTTATAACTAGGGTTCCTAAGTATTTAGTAACTAAGTTAGTTCCATCTAGTTACTAGTTAGGCTTTTAAGGTAACTTAGTTTATCTTGTTACTTAGTAACTAGTCTAACCATTTTTATTGACTACTTTCAATTGGTTAAGAAAAGTCTAACCATCAATATTGACCATTTTCTATTAGCTCCCCAAGAATGAGTCACAAAGACTATTTCCAGTATAGTTTCCGACAGATAAAAGATACCGGATCTATTACCCAATAAGCAGAAGCTGCTATTAATAAAATAGTGGATATTTCTCTGATAGATAATAAAACATAATATTTTTATTTTACAGATAAATCCTAAAAATTAAAAGATTGGTCAAAGTGTCTCTCGGATTCGGGTTTAGTAAGATCCCCCGGCTCTGAATAAATCAATAAAGATTTTCACCGGCTCGAAAATTATCATTTTCTTGACTCGGAGAAAATCTCACACAATGATCAAAAATAGTCTCAGAACCATCAAAATAATTTTATATCACACAGAAAACACAAAATAGTATAATTCAGACATTATTGTAAAATAGAAAATTTTGGGGTGTTACAACTCTCCCCCTCTAAAAAGAATTTCATTCCCGAAATTAATCATACCTTAAAACAATTGAGGATATTGTTCCCTCATTTTATCTTCCATCTCCCATGTAGCATCTCCTTTCATTTCATTCCAAATTACTTTCACTAATGAAATTGTTTTCCCTCTGAGTTGCTTCACCTTCCTGTCTTTAATCTTAACAAGAAGCATCTTATACGTCAAATTTTCTTTCAATTGTACCTCATCGGGCTGAATGACATGAGAGGGATCGGGGATATACTTTCTCAATTGGGACACATGGAAAACATTATGAAGGTTGGAAAGAAAAGGTAGTAAAGCTATTTGGTAAGCGACTGGACCTATCCGACGAAGAATTTGATAGGGTCCAATGAATTTAGGAGTGAGTTTTCTGGATTTCATAACCCTTCCGACACCAGTCGTAGGAGTTACTCGCAAAAACATATGCTCACCTTCCTTAAATTCAAGTGTCTTCTTCTTTTATCAGCATAGTTTTTCTGTCTACTCTGAGTTGTCCTCAGTTTCTCTTGTATCATCTTTACCTCCTCTGTTGTCTGTTGCACCATCTCAGGTTCAATGGTCATACTTTCTCCATCTTCATACCAACAGAAAAGTGTTCAGCATCGTCGTCCATATAATGCTTCATAGGGTGCCATCCCTGTACTTGAGTGAAAACTGCCATGATAGGTGAATTCTACCAAAGGCAAGAATTCATCCCAACTCCTTCTTTGTTCTAACACACAAGCTCTCAACAGATCTTCCAATGACTCCTCTCCATTTGACCATCAGTTTGCGGATGGTAAGCCAAACTCAAACGAAGTTTAGTCCCCTTTGCTTCATGTAGACTTTGCCAAAATCTCGATGAAAACCTTGGATCTCTATCGAAAATAATACTAGAGGGTACACCGAGAAGTCTAACAATTTCACCAATGTACACCTGGGTTAATTTCTCCATTGGATACTTGATATTGATTAGTAAGAAGTGAGTAGACTTTGTAAGCCGATCAACAATGACCCATATAGAATCATAACCTTTCTTAGTCTTTGGCAATCCAGTAACAAAATCCATGGTAATATTATCCCATTTCTATTCTAGAATAGTGAGTGGTTGCAACATACCTACTAGTCTTTGATGTTCAACTTTCGCCTTCTGACACACAAGACAAGATGACACGTATTCAGCAACATCTCTCTTCATCCCAGGCTACCCAAATAATCGTTTCAAATCTTGATACATCTTGGTTATTTCGGGATATATACTCAACTAGCTCGTATGAGCTTCATCAAGAATCAACTTCCTCAGCTCTGGATCATTAGGCACACAAACTCTGCCTTCAAATCTTAGAATATCGTCATGTCCTTCCTGAACCGTTGACACAATATCTCGCTTCATCAACTCCCTTTCAGTTTGTAGAAACTCATCATCCTTCTGCTTCTCTCGAATTTCTTCCATTAAATCACTGGTGATTGTAACCTTGTTTAAACAAATCTTTCCCGACGTTAACTCCATGGACACCCACAAATTTCAGAATTGTTATATTAATTCCTTTTCCCTAACCATTATTGCAGAGACACTAAGCAGCTTCCTGCTTAAAGCATCTGCCACAACATTTGCTTTTCCAGGATGATACTGGAGTTAAAAGTCATAGTATTTCAAGAATTCTAACCACCTCCTTTGTCTCATATTCAGCTCCTTTTGGTCGAACAGATACTTCAAACTTATGGTCACCGAAGACATTGAATGTAGCTCCATACAGAAAGTGCCTCCAAATTTTCAATGCAAAAACAACTGCAGCTAGCTCCAAGTCATGCGTTGGACAATTTCGTTTATGTACCTTCAGTTGTCTTGAAGCATACGCTAAAACTTTTTTATTCTGCATTAGTACACATCCTAGCCCTTAGTAAGAAGCATCATAGTACACCTCAAAAGATTCGTTCGCATCTGGTAAAATCAACACTAGTGCAGTAGTCAATCTCTTCTTTAATTCTTGAAAACTCTTTTCGCATTCATCGGTCCAAATAAAAGCTTGATTCTTCCTCGTGAGTTGTGTAAGAGGTCTTTCTATCTTAGAAAAACCTTCAATAAAACTCCGGTAATATTCGGCTAATCCAACAAAACTCTGGATTTCAATCACAATCTTTGGTCTTTCCCATTGAAGAACTGTCTCCACCTTTGCTAGATCCACTGTAATTCCATCCTTAGAAATCACATGACCCAAAAATTGTACTTCTTCAAACCAAAACACACATTTTGACAACTTTGCATATATCTTATTCTCCTTCAAAATCTGGAGAACTATGCTAAGATGTTCAGCATACTCTTCATGATTTTGAGAATAGATCAGAATGTCATCGATAAAAATAACGACAAATCTATCTAAGTATGGATGAAAAATCTTATTCATATAATCCATGAATATCGCAGGAGCATTCGTCACTCCGAACGGTATTACAAGATAATCATAATGACCATAGCGCATTCGAAAAGCAGTCTTTGGTATATCCTCTGCCTTGACACGAATTTGATGATAACTTGATTGCAGATCTATCTTAGAGAAAACAGTTGCTCCTTTCAGTTGCTCCATCAGATCATCAATCCTTGGAAGTGGATACTTGTTCTTTATCGTGACTTTATTTAGCTGGCGGTAATCTACACACAAACGTGAAGTCCCATCCTTTTTCTTGTCTAACAACACTGGAGCTCCCCACGGTGAAACACTAGGTCTCACAAACTATTTTTCTAACAACTCCTCTAATTACTTCTTTAGTTTTGCTAGTTCCGACGGTGACATCCGGTATGGTGCAATTAATATAGGACTTGCTCCTGGTACAAGATCGATAGAAAGCTCTATCTCTCTTTCCGGTGGTAATCCAGGTACTTCGTCAGGAAAAACTTTAGGAAACTCATTTACAACAGAAATAGCATTCATATCTTTCTTGTAACACCCCAAATTCTACTATTTTATAGTAATGCTTAAATTGTACTATTTTATGTTTTCTGTGTGATATAAAAATTACTTTGACTGTTCTGAGATTGTTTTTTATCGTTGTGTAAGATTTGCTCCGAGTCAGGAAAATAATAATGTTCGAGCTGGGGAAAATCTTTATTGATTTATTCGGAGCCGGAGGATCTTACTAAACCCGAATCTGAGAGACACTTTAATCGATCTTTTAATATTTAGAATTTATTAGTGAAATAAAAATATTTGGCAAAAAAATATTTATTATTTTATTAACAGTAGCTTTTGCTATCAGGTAATAGACCTGGTATATTTTATCTGTCAAAAAATAGATTGAGAATAATTTCTGTAACTTATTTTAAATGAACTAATAGAAAATGGCTCAATATTAGTGGTTAGACTTTTCTAAACCAATAGGAAATAGTCAATGAAAACGGTTGGACTAGTTACTAAGTAACTAGATAAACAAACTAAGTTACCCTAATAGCTTAATTAGTAACTAAATAAAACTAACTTAGTTACTAAATGTTTAGAAAACCTTAACTACACAAAAGATCTAGATTCGCCTAGAAGGTGTGACAAAGCATGACCTATGCAATGACCTAATAATGTAACTAAGTAGTTAGTTATGTAACTAAAAGATCAAACTAAGTTAGTTTGGATGTAACTAGATGAATAAACTATCTAAGCTAAGTGTAACTAGGATCTAGTTGGAAACCAAACTTAGTTAGCTACCCTAGTGTGTTCCATGCCCAACTTGGCCTTTCTAGCCAATTCTTGAACCTTCTTATGACCATTTGATGACCATAATATGACATAGGCCATGTGAGACACCATGTGATATTTTATTACATTGATTAAGCTTTGGTCTTTCCTACACACTCATTTACACGGCCAAGGCTTGGAAATTTACTATCCTATTTCATTTTTACTACACTTTGTGACACAAAGATCCATTCTCTCCATTCTTTCACTTCAAGAACATCAAGAACACTCAACTCCGTTTCTTCTCTTTTCCTTCTTGAAGCTTACAACCTCCTACCCTAAACCGTACCTCCACACTTCAAAAATTTCATCCAATCTTACTTTTTAAACCTACACATAATCCTAAACACTTTTTCTTTTAAGAGTTTTACCTAAATCATCCTCTAGGTACTTCAAAAATCAAGCTTTGATTTTCTACTCCTAAGGTAATTTCTTGATTCATTGATCCTAAGTTGGATTCATAAATTTCTAGACTATGATTGATCCATGATTTCTTCTTTTCAAGGTTGGTTTATGACTTTAGAATTTGTTTAAGATTTTTAGGGTATTTCTTTGGTGCTCCACGAAATCAAAGGAGAAGGAACTAGAAGTTTGTTGTCTTCCTTAAGGTAAGAGGGAGATTAACCTCATCAACTATGTATTAGTGGTGAGGAAATTGATTGTTTATGGTGAAAAATCAATAAGGATTTATTTACTTGATTGTTTAAGCTATCCTTAATTTTGATTAGTATATTTATGGCTTTGATAGTATGCTTGCATATGTGATTTGGAAAGTGTGTTAATTATTGTGTAACTTAGGATGTGATTCACATGATGGAAGAGTTGTATGATGGTTCCAAAGAACCAAGAGGCACACGACCTCAACACCACCCATGGAATCAAGCATTCTAAATTATTTTCCTAATTGAGGATTAAGTGATTTTATGACAAGAAATTAAATTAAGGATTTTTGCAAGGAATAAAATGATGGAAAATAATTAAACATGATTTATGAAGCTTAATATGAAATTTGACCAACATGCCAATTTTTAATTTCCTAGATCCAAAATTATTTTACTAAGTGTAAACCTAGGTAATTGAATGATAGGAAATTAAATTAATAGGTTTTTTACACCTAAAAAGAAAGTAAACTAATTTTTAATTAAATTAGCGTAATTAGACTATTACGCTAAAACTTGAAATTTGCTAACGTATAGCTTACCCTCTGGGTTTTGAAGCGTGTTAGGAAATTTTGACCTGTAATGTCTCAAGTAAAGAAATATATTTTTCTGGGAAATAGTAGAAAATATTGGTTTTAATGAGAATATCTTAGAAATATTATTTAAAGAAGGATTATTATGGAAATAATGGAAATAAAGTCACTTAGCGGTCTTGGTAACCCTGACACAAGGTCTTTTCTTAAAAAGCTTTGTAGCATGCACAAACCTGACTTTCTCTTTGTGTCTGAGCCATGGATTTCTTCTGATCAATTCCTTATGGTTTCTTTAATAGTCTGAATATGAAGATTTTTGCTGAAAACAATAGGGGCAGTTTTCCTTCTAATTTGTGGTGCCTTTGTACAAATTCTTTTTCTCCTGCCATTGTTGCTTGTTCAAAGCAACATGTCTCTTTTTCGATTGATGTTGATAATCATCTACTTTATATCTTAGCTATATATGCTCCTGTTACTTATATTACTAGGAGAGATCTCTGGACAGATTTGGAGCGGTTGTAGCATACTTATAAAGCTCCTTGGTGTTTTATAAGAGATTTTAATGTTGTCTTGGGAGCTCATGAACATAGAGGTAAAAATCTGCCTTCTCAAATTTCTTGTGAAGACTTTAGGAACTGGTCTGATTCTAATCACCTGATCCATATTCCTACTCATGGTTCTTCTTACACATAGTCTAATGGTAGAGTGGGCAGCAATTATACTGAAAGAAGACTAGATAAATCAATTTGTAATGTTGATTGGATAAACCACTGGAGTAGTGTTGCTTGTAGCACCTTAACTCGTAGTCAGTCTGACCATTTTCCTATCACGCTTAAAGTGAACATGGTTAATAGGGAACATGCCTCATCTTTCAAATTCATGAAAATATGGTCTAGGCATCCAGCTTGCATAAATATTATTAAAGATGTTTGGAAAACTGCTATTGTTGGCTGTCCAATGCATATCTTATCTTAGAAGTTAAAATTGCTGAAAGTTAAGCTCAAGGATTGGAACAAAAATGTTTTTGGAGATGTCCATAAAAATGTCAGTTCTGCCTTGTCTAATGTGGACAGAATTCAAGAGCTGATTAATCTTAATGGAAGTTTAGATGAGTTACTAAAACAGGAAAAAGAAGCTCAATCGTTGTTGCAGTTGGCTTTAAGCTATGAAGAATATTTCTAGATGGAGAAATCTAGGCTAGATTGGCATTTGCAAGGAGATAGGAACACTGAATTCTTCCATAGATTTGCTAAAATCAGGTCTGCTACAAAGCAAATCTCTGTTTTGAAAAAGGGTGATAAGGTTTTGGACACCTCTGCTGATATTGAGAAGCACATTTTGGACTATTATATGGATTTGTTTGCTTCTGGGAATGCTTGTTAGCCCAATGATCTTATTCAAAGTGTGATTCCAGCTATGGTTACTCATCAAGATAATGTTATGCTCACTAATCTTCCCTCATTGGAAGAAGTTAAAGCTGCTATTTTTTCTTTAAATGGCAATAGTGCTCCTGGTCCGGATGGGTTTGGTGGTTTTTTCTTTCGTCAATACTGGGATGTAATTGCTCAAGATGTTCATAATGCTGTTCTTCAATTTTTTCAGCAAGGTTGGCTTCTTCCAAATTTAAATTCTAATGTTGTTGTCTTGATTCCTAAGGTTTCAGAGGCAGATAAGATTGAGCAATATAGGCCTATTGCATTAGCTAATTTTCAGTTCAAAATTATAACCAATGTGTTAGCCGATAGATTAGCTTTGGTTGCCCCTAGGATTATTTCTAAAAATCAAAGAGGTTTTGTTAAAAGGAGGCAGATTGCAGATTGTATTTGCACAGCTTCTGAAGCCATTAACTTAATTGATAAGAAAGTTTATGGTGGTCAAGTTGCTAAAAAGATAGATATTAAAAAAGCTTTTGACACATTAGACTGGAATTTCCTTCTTCAAGTGCTTCATTCTTTTGGTTTTGATGCCAAGTTCTGTAATTGGATTAACCTGATTTTACATTCAGCTAAGCTTTCTATTTCTATTAATGGCAAGGCTGTTGGTTTCTTCAATTGTAAAGGAGGGGTTCGGCAAGGTGATCCCTTATCTCCTATTCTTTTTTGTCTTGCTGAAGAAGTGTTAAGTAGAGGAATAACAAAACTGGTTAATGATGGTCAGTTACAACTTATGTCTGGTCCTAGAGGTGTTGTGATGCCTAGTCATGTTTTGTATGTAGATGATGTACTGGTATTCTATAGAGCTTCTAAAAATAGTCTTTTCAATTTAATGAATCTGTTTAAGGTTTATGAGCAGGCTTCTGGTCAGGTGGTTAGCAAAGACAAGTCTAAATTTTACTCGGGTATAACCTCCTTTTCCAGATCAGATGGTATTTCTTCAATTCTTGGTTTCAATGCTGGTTGTCTTCCCTTCACTTATCTTGGAGTGCCCTTGTTTAAGGGAAGGCCCAAAAGGGTTCACTTAATGCCAATTGCTGACAGAATTAAAAATAAACTTTCCTCTTGGAAAGGATCATTGTTGTCTTTGATGGGGAGAGTTTTACTAGTTAAGTCAATTATTCAGGGTATGCTATTTTATAGCTTCAGGATCTATGCTTGGCTTGCTAATCTCATTAAAATGGTGGATAGTTGGATCCAAAATTTTGTTTGGTCAGGAAATATTAATAACAGGAAGTTGGTTACTATTGCTTGGAGCAAAGTTTGTAAACTGTGGTTGGAGGGCGGCCTTGGCATAAGGTCCATTAATTCTATCAATACAGCAGGTTTGCTTAAGCTGGGTTGGGAGTTACTTTCTTCTAATGATCAATGGACTACTTTATTGAAAGCTAGAGCCTTCAGGAAAAATAAACCTGTTAGCTACCATATTTCTTCTTCGATCTGGTCTGGTATTAAGACATTTATTCCTATCATTCAAGAGCACTCCTTGTTGCAGCTTGGCAATGGGGCTACTATAAATTTTTGGACTGATCCATGGTTGTCTAGTCCAATTGTGGATATAATTAGTGTTCCTATTATTTTGCATAGTTCTTTGAAGTCAAAAGTTAAGGATTTCATTGTCAATGGTAAGTGGTCAATTCCCAGTGATTTGGTTTCCAAGTTTCCTGCTTTGAAATCAGAAATTCAGCAGGTTATAATTCCTTCTCAGCCTTGTCATGATTCTCTGATCTGGACTAAATCTGATACTGGCAAATTGAGTTTTAAGGATGCTTACACTTTTCAAATCCTATAGGAAATATTGTTCCTTGGGCTAAGCTCATATAAAGTAAATGCATTCCTCCTTCTAAATCATTTCTGCTATGGAGAATTATTCATGACAAAATGCTAATTGATGACAAGCTTTAGTCTAAAGGGTGTACTATCTTGTCTGTTTGTAGCCTTTATGGTCAGGCAGCAAAAACCACTCATCATTTGTTTCAGGACTGTAACTTTACTATGCATATTTAGAGCTGGTTTGGCAACATTATTAATATGCATGTGGACTATTCCAATTTTCTTTCTGTCCTTTCATTGTGCAGCAGAAGTTGGAGCTCTCAGGCCCGAGATGTCATCTTAGCTGCTATCATATTTGTTCTTTGGGCTATTTGGTTCTGCAGAAACAGGGCTAGATTCCACAACAAAATTATTTCAGTGCACTCAGCTATTAGTTTAATTGTGGCTAATGTTTCTCTCTCTAGTAACTCGAGTGTTAGCAACATGTCTTCTTCAATAATAGAATTCATGATCCTTCAGTCCTTTAAGGTTGCTTCTCATCCGAGGAAAATGCCTGTTATTAAAGAAGTTATTTAGTCTCCACCTTCCTGTTATGTGATAAAGTGTAATGTTGATGGTGCTGCCAAAGGGTGTCATAGTCCTGCCGGCTGTGGTGGTATATTTAGAGACAGTAGAGCTACTACTCTTGGCTGTTGTGCTTCTAGTCTTGGTATTAAAAATGCTCTTTTTGCTAAACTCTCAACAACTATTCTAGTTATTGAGATAGCTTTCAAAAAAGGTTGGTTTAATCTTTGGATTGAATATGACTCTCAACTGGTTGTCTATGCTTTTAGCAATATTAATATTATTCCTTGGCAATTACAAAATAGATGGAAGAATTGTTTAACCTTATCCAAGCAAATGAGGTTCTCATGTTCTCACATTTATAGAGAGGGAAATGCTTGTGTAGACAAACTTGCTTGTCATGGATCTTCTATTTCAGGATTTGTTTGGTGGAATTTAAAACCTTCATTCATTGTTGACGTTTTCTTTAAAAATAGGTATAGTGTTTCTAGTTATAGGTTTAAGAATTTGTAATTCTTCCATGGGTAAGGTTAATGTCGCCCCATGTTTCCTTTTGTTTTCTTTTTTCTTTCTTAATAAATTTATGGTTTGCTACAAATGATTGATATTGGCAGGGGTGCCAACATAGTTAGGATGTCTGCCTTTAGAGTGATGCTTTTGTAAACCATTTGCGTAAAAAAAAAGTCAAATTTTGATAATAAATGAGAAAAATATTATTTTGAGCTTAAAATATGTTAGAAACATTTTACGCAATTGAAAATATGTAGAAAATCTTTTACATGACTTAACAACAGTAATTTTCTACGACGTGATTAAGAAAATGCGATAAAATATTTAAGCGATTTGAAAACGCAAGAAAAATATTTCACAATTGTGAAAATGCGATAATATCGCTACGCGATTGAACATAACAGCAATTTGCTATCGGGCTATTATGGCGGGCCTAGTAATGTTGAATAATTATACCACCAATAGAAGGCGAGGGTATATGGTATACTGTGTAAATAATAATTGTATGTGTGTTTCAACTATACATCATGCATAGAAAAATGTGTCGGCTTATTTGGTTAAGGTTGTACGCCTAGGAGATGAATCACACCTAAGTGTGGGTGCGAGTAGACAAGTGTAGTTCACTCGTTAACCTTGGGGGCGTCAGGGTGCGGGTGCCTCGCAATGGACGGTTGGTAACTCTTCTATCCGTGAGGTAGACCGATGCAAACGTACCGACGATCCGGACTGAGATACTGTCCTATATCACAATCTGGTATAGAATGTCTTGTCCAATGCCTTGATGTGCACGTTGATAAATTGATGTATTATAGCACCTTTGGCCATGGCAGACGAGTGATAGACATGTCTTCTAGATAATTCTCTCCAAAATTTGTGTTTAGCTCCATGGAGTAGGAATGGGTCTGTGTGCATATACATAGTTGGTCAACATGTTGGTATGATAACTATGTTGTTTGATATTTTATCTGGTATGTGAGAATATGATTTACTATCTTGTTATTTTACTCTATTTATTTGCTGTCGTTTTCTCTACTGCTATACTAGTATTAATGTAGGGGATCTCACCTCTTTGTTGTATTATATTTGTTTTACTGTGTATGTTTAATGAAGATCAGGAAGATGAAGGAGCGGATAACTCTTTCTATTATCAGTAATATTACTTTTGTTTGTTGAGATGGCGGCGAGGTGCCAAGTTTTAGGTTTTATCCAAGTAAACTTCCATGGTGGGGTGGATGCTTGGAGGTTTGACTTTGACAATGAACGATTTGTTTATACTGGGCACTTGACTATGAGTTTGAGTAGAACTTGCGACGCGCTTCTTGTTTTGACACAACACGCGTCTGTGCGCCTAGAATTTATGATGTCGATTTGTGAACTTTGGGGTGGCATTGTGTACACACCACATGAAGACTCTGTGGTGTCTTCCGCAAGGACCCCTGTGAGCTGAATGTTTTATCTGCCTGGGTTCTTTAATGATGAAGTGGAGGAGGATCCTTCTGAGGACCCAAATCCTTAGGTTAGTTTTTAGGAGTCTTGAGTTTAGCAGTTATATTTTGGAGTATTTGTTGTACATTTTATCTTTTGGTATGTAAAGGTTTTATGTAAATTATTTGTAAACAAGGCTTTCAATATGTATGTATAATATAAGTGTGATTTTAGTTACAAGTAATACTTATGATTTTCATTTAGTTTACTTATTTAAATTTATCCGCGAAGAAATTTTAAAAACAATGTTTTTACAAGATTAATTTTTTTACAACTTAGGTAAGTTATATTAGGATTAGTTTTAAATGTAATACCCTATGAAGGATGTTACATTTCTCACTCTTAACTTCTAAAGAAGATAGCAGCATGTATCCTTGGGCTCCATCCCTCAATAAAGAATCTACTTGTTTGGCAATTAAAAATTCAGAAACCTCATTAGAAAATACGAAGGTCTTTTTAGAATAGTCTAATAGGATATGGTTAGAAGATAACTAATTCATCCCAAGGATTATATCAATATTGGTAAGAGGCAAACAAATTAAAGTAACAGAAAAGACTCGATTACTGATACTAATAGGACAATTTAGGCTTATTTTAGTAGTACTAACAGGTTTGGCAGTAGGTGTAGAAACAATCAGTTGAAAACTCAAAGAAGACACAGGCAATCCCAATCGATCCACATAGTCATATGCAATAAATGAATGAGTTGCTCCCAAATAATATAGTACAGTTAAAAAATTCCCTGAGATGACACCTTCTCCCTGAATAAGATCTTCAGATTGGGAGGCCTCAGCTCCACTCATAGTATAAACGCGTCCACTAACTTGTGGTTTAACAGCACGAACATTGCTTACTGAAGGCTCCATCTTTTCTTAATCACAATCCTTAGAGATATGACTAGGCTTTCTACATCGAAAACAGATTATACCTTTGATCGTACAATCTCTCATCAAATGACCTTTTCCGCACTTCATGCATTTCATTGGCGATGCCACTGTCTGATTAAACCGATTGCCACTTGAACCTCCTCCATGTGGCTGCTGTTGTTGCTGCTGCTGACTTCCCGAGGGTCGAGAGTATGGTTTCCTCTGAAACCGATTGTTATTATTGTTGCCTCCCCTTTGGAACCTAGACGGTCTAAAGTTGCGGTTCCTGGTATCTCAAGCTAGCTCTAATCCCTCCAGTCTGTAACACATATCCATTAACGTTGAGAATTGGTTCATACGCATTGGTAACACTCCTCTCTTTAACTCAATTCTTAGACCTTCCTCGAATTTACGGCACTTCTAAACCTCATCTAGCTGGATTTGGAGATACCGCGAGAACTTAGACAAACTCTCGAACTTTGCAGCATATTCATTGATGGTCATTCCACCTTGTCGCAATCTAAGGAATTCCATTTCCTTGGCGTGCCTCGCACTTTTTGGAAAGTATTTCTCCAAAAATACTTTGCAGAACAGCTCCCACGTAATCTCTCTCCCTTCAGCTTGTAGGACCCTTCGAGTGGCTTTCCACCAATTCTCGCCATCACCCATTAGCATAAACATAGCATACGTCACTCTGTGATCATCTGCACACCTTATTCCTTCAAAGATCTTCTCTAGTTCTTGGATCCACAAACCCACTTTCTCAGGATCAAACTCGCCACTGAAATGTGGCAGATTGTTTCGATGAAATTATGACAAATGCTGGACTTTTGCACTAGCTTCTTGTTGTTGTGTGGCTTTTAGATTTTGTTGTATGATTACTTCTGCCATTCGCTGCATCGCTTCGATAGTAGCAATCATTGTGTCATCGTCGTGTCCTGTATTCATACATGTTCCTCTACCACGAGACATAGTTTTCTTCACAAACAATCAAACATAATCCAAGAAGAGTCAGTTGTAACCTTTTAGAAATCAAACTCAAAGAATCACACAACACAAGCAAAACAGACCTAACCACAAAAACCCCAAAAGACTCTAACCGGGAGCTCTAATACCAACTAATGTAACACCCACCGTAGGGTATCACATTTAAGACTAATCCTAATATGACTTACCCAAGTTGTAAAAAAATTAATCTTGTAAAAACATTAATCTTAAAATTTCTGGTTGCGGAATAAATTTAAATAAGTAAACTAAGTAAAAATCATAAGTATCACTTGTAACTGAAATCACACCTATATTATACATAAATACTGAAAGCCTTGTTTATAAATAATTTACATAATACCCTTACATACCAAAATATAAAATGTACAATAGACACTCCAAAATATAACTGCTAAACTTAAGACTCCTAGAAACTAGCTTAAGGATTTGGGTCCTCAAAATGATCCTCCTCCACTTCATCACTGAAAAACTTAGGCGAATATAACATTAACCTCACAGGGGTCCTTGCAGAAGACACCATAGAGTCTTCACGCGGTGTATACACAGTGTCACCCCAGAGTTCAGGAATCAGCATCGTAAATTCTAGGCGCACAGACGAGTGTTGCATCAAAATAGGAATCCTAACGCGGATTCCACTCAGACTCAGAATTAAA
Organism: Ormosia semicastrata; assembly: GCA_029884595.1. NCBI lineage: Eukaryota > Viridiplantae > Streptophyta > Magnoliopsida > Fabales > Fabaceae > Ormosia > Ormosia semicastrata. The sequence continues at coordinate 50,401,206 of JAQQTO010000063.1, forward strand.
TCCCTAGTATATACAAAGCGTTCATTATTAAAATCAACCCTCCAAGTATCAATCCCACCATGGAAATTTACTTGGCAAAAACCTAAAACTTGGCGCCTTGCCGCCATTTCAACAAACAAAGAGTAATATCACTGATAGTAAAAAGAGTTATCAGCTCCTCTGTTTTCCCAGTCTTCATCAAACATACACAGTAAAATAGATATAATACAACAAAGAGGTGAGATTCCCTACATCAATACCAGTATGGCAGTAGAGAAAATGACAGAAAATAAATAGAACATAATATCCAAGCGGTAAATCATTTTATCACACAATAGATAAAATATCATATAAACATAATTATCATGCCAATATGTTGACTAGCTATGCATATGCACACAGACCCATTCCTACTCTATGGAGCTGTGGAAATAAACTTGCCCCAAATAGTTTAATATATTAAGTTTTGATGATGACAAATACAAGACAAAAAGAATGATGCTTATGCTTGATAGATGTGGTTTATAGATGTCAAATGCATCACAAAAGAATATTAATCATGTTACATAGATGTGCTTAATGTGATATATTGTATCATGCATGATTATGTACCTTATCTAGTTATATTTCACTTAATAATCATGCAATGCGATATATGTAACATTCTTCACATAATATATCCAATAATGCTTTATATGAGTTATAAATGAATTAATATTGGATTTGACTCAGTTTAAATGAAAAGGTGAAAAGTGTTCTTTGTTGCATTCTACATAGAGCATATCTATTAGTAATTGATAAATGTCTTATTTTGATATGTCTATGAAAGTCTTATATACATGTTAGACTAACTAGAGTTATACATTTATGAATCATGCATATAAAGATATTGAATTATGAATTTGGACTAACTATGTTTGCTTAAGTGAGCAAATCTTTGTAGGATAGTCCTAGTACCAAGAGTGAGCATTGCAATAAGAAAGCAAAAGATCACAACTATGCTCAACTTGAGAAGAATGAAAATGATAGAGATGTTCCAAGCATTTACAAGATTTGAAGAGAAGAAATTTTTGGAAGCTTGGATTACATCAAGAATTGATGATGACAAAAGATCAAGTCCCAAGGTTCTTCAAGAATAGCTTATAGGACTTAGATCTTATGTAAAATTAAATGAGAATCACACTAAGCTCAAATATGGTTTTCAAATCTTTAAAGATGGTTTTCACATGCTAAAATGCCCAACAAATAAGTTTTGAAAAGCTAGTTATGGTAATAGTTCAAAACTATGAAAAGTAGTCAAGTTTGTATTTTGCAAAACTGACCTTTGGTTACTCTTTTGATCATATCTTTCAAATACTTTGAGTTATGTTCTGAAACTTGTTTCATATGAAAATAGGCACAAAGATCTTTCCAATGACTAGTCGTTTGCTTAAAACGGATAAGAAACGAAGAAGTAATGGCCATTTAAAGTTTGTTTTCAAAACCAGAGGCTCCTAACCAATTAAGGATTTTCCCTAACCGATTATTCACCCTATCAGAAGCCATTTTCACGTTCTGAAATGTCCTAACAGATTAGGAAATTGGCCTAGCCAGTTAGTATGATAAAAAGGAGCATATTTCAAGTGTCTAAAGCTCCTAACCGATTAGGAAAATCACCTAATCGGTTAGTATGATAAACACGAGCATTTTTCACATTTTCTCAAGCTCCTAACCGATTAGGAAAAGTTCCTAACTGGTTTTTTCATTTCTCAGTGACCAAATTTGCAATGTCCTAACCGATTAAGAAATTTTCCTAACCGGTTAGTAGTGTTTTCAAAACACACATAAAAATGATTTTAAAGAGGCTTAACCGATTAGGCAACTTACCTAACCGGTTATTCTATTTTCCAGAAGCCAAAAATTAAAGGCCTAACCGATTAAGAAAAAGTCCTAACTGGTTATTTGCAAACCAGAAACGCTCCTAACGGTCATAAAATGGCTAGTTTTCATAATTAATCATTTCCAAACTTTACCCAATGGATCTAAAATACTTTGGGTTATAAATACAAGTGTTTTGACATCAAAGAAATTAAGGAGAACAATATGAAAATCACTCTTGAGCATTAAATTTATTTTTCACTATCTATTTCTCCAAAACTCTGTTTTGAGCTTAAAAGTGTGAAACCTTGATACCCATAGTGCTTCAATTTGTATTATCTACTCTTTGAAAAAGTTTCTATCTTCTACATCTTTGTATAATCTGTAAAGAAAGGGTGAGGTATCCCTCTAGAGAAAAGGGTGAGGTATCCTTTGAGGGTGAGGCATCCCTCAAAAGTTGTAAAAGGTGAGGTATCCCTGTTTGAGGCTCAAACACAAGGGTGAGATATCCCAAGGTGTGTTGAGTGCTCTCAATTGTAAAGGTTTTCAAGTACCTATTCAAGCTTGAAGGTTTAGTAGAAAATCTCGGGTGGTTCACTTGAGGACTGGACGTAGGCCACAAGTAGTTGGTGGTTGAACTAAGATAAATCTTAGTATTTGCTATTCTCAACTCTATCTCCTTTACATTTGTGCTTTAATTATATATGCTTGAGTTGATTTTGATATCTAGCTTATTTGCTTGATTTATCCTATAGCCCAAGTGGTATTTATGAAATCTCTGATAATTGCACATTTATTAGACTTACTCCACTGCATGTGTTGATTGAAAATATCAAAATGCATAATTTGTCAAAATTGCATTAAATTTTATAATTACCCAATTCACCCCCCCTCTTGGGTAATGGTTGCCATGGCTAACAAGTGGTATCAGAGCTTCGTGCTCTAGTAAAAGCTTAACTACTTGAAGTTAAAGATCCTTATTTATTTGGCAACCATTAAAAGCTTTTCAAATGGAAGGTTTTTAAATTAATAAACCACCATTCTTTGATGGTGTGAATTTCATTTATTGGAAAGTTAGAATGAAAATTTATATGCAATCTATTGATATTGATTTATGGGATATTGTGCTTGATGGATTTACTTGCAAATCAAAACAAACTTAGAATGCCTATGAAAAGAAATGTTTTTCTTTGAACATTAGAGCTATGCAAATTTTGAGAAGTGGTTTAAATGATGATGCTTATGCTAAAATTAAGAATTGTTCTAGTGCTAAAGATATATGAGATGCTCTTGATTCTATCTATCTTGCTAATAATGATTTTGTGTATAAAGTTGTATATAGAGAGCAAGAAGAGCAAAATCCTCTAGAGGAAAACATCATTGAAAAATGTCCTCAAGAACATGTTCAAAGCAAGAAAATGAGCTCAATGTCTCTTGGTGATGATGGTGCTCAATTTGAAGAAGAGGTAAAGTAAAACAAAATTGATGAGGAAGATGGTGATTCCCTTAAAGAGCCAAATATGCTAGAAATTGAGACTACTTCATATATGGCTAAAAAGGACCTTGAGGTAAATAATGCTAAATCATATTATAGTCCTTCCTATGATGAGCTAAAATGTGCATATGATGAATTGCATGATGGTTTGTTGCTTTTAGAAAAGAAAAACTCATCTTGTTTAGAAAACATTTCCTCCATTGAAAATGAAATTGATATCTTGAAAAATGAATATGCTTTTGTTGATGAGGAAATGCCTTTAAAATGTGAAACCTCAACTTCTTGTGAAAAATACATTGATTTAGAAAATTAAGTTGAGAACTTATATTGTGAATTTGCAAAAGCTAATGATTCTAATTGCTTACATTCCATGATTGTTAATAAGAATAAAATTGATGTTATTCCACATGAAAATTCAAGTAAGTCTTGTGGTAAAAATAGCATAAAATGTAATAATAATCAAAGGATCAAGTTTGTCAAAAATGATCTTCAAAGGACTAAGACATCATTGAATTTAATTGTTTGTAATTTTTGTGGTCATCTAGGACATATTTCTCATTTATGCAATTATAGAAGAAATTTTTATATGAGAAATAATATGATATAAGTTTCTAAAGATCTTAAATGCCCTAGTACTAACATTGAAGGACCCAAGATGAAGTGGGTACCAAAATATCCTCCTAGTGTTTCAATTATGCAGAAAATTTCTTAAAAAGATGGATAAATTGGTCAAAGGAAAAAGAAATTATCAAGGGGAATGCTTCCAAAGCCCATTGGTAGAAGTTTTGATCAAAGAAGGAAGATGACTTCAACCAAAGCTTCTCAAGTACAAAATGTAGAACTTGCAAAGTGTAACACCCCAAATTTCCTATCTCTTAAACAGTAATTTTGATAGTTAACAAAATTTTACTATTTAGTGATCTCTGTGTACTGTAAAATTATTTTGATTATTCCGTCAGCATATTTGATCATTTTGAGTGATTTACTCTATGTCAGGAAAATAATAATTTTTGGGCCGGGGAAAATCTTTCTGTATTTATTTCTCTTGACTGTTAATTATTTTTAATAATCTAACTTGATTTTCATACGTTTGTCAAAAATAGCATAAAATGTAATAATAATCAAAGGATCAAGTTTGTCAAAAATGATCTTCAAAGGACTAAGACATCATTGAATTTAATTGTTTGTAATTTTTGTGGTCATCTAGGACATATTTCTCATTTATGTAATTATAGAAGAAATTTTTATATGAGAAATAATATGATATGAGTTTCTAAAGATCTTAAATGCCCTAGTACTAACATTGAAGGACCCAAGATGAAGTGGGTACCAAAATATCCTCCTAGTGTTTCAATTATGCAGAAAATTTCTCAAAAAGATGGATAAATTGGTCAAGGGAAAAAGAAATCATCAAGGGGAATGCTTCCAAAGCCCATTGGTAGAAGTTTTGATCAAAGAAGGAAGATGACTTCAACCAAAGCTTCTCAAGTACAAAATGTAGAACTTGCAAAGTGTAACACCCCAAATTTCCTATCTCTTAAACAGTAATTTTGATAGTTAACAAAATTTTACTGTTTAGTGATCTTTGTGTACTGTAAAATTATTTTGATTATTCCATCAGCATATTTGATCATTTTGAGTGATTTACTCTATGTCAGGAAAATAATAATTTTGGTAGGGAAAATCTTTTCGTATTTATTTCTCTTGACTGTTAATTATTTTTAACAATCTGACTTGATTTTCATACGTTTTCTAATATTTGTGATTTTTGTGGATGATTATGAATTTTTTTGACTATATGTGGGCCCAGGTGGGTCCCACAAAGTGAAAATTTTTCTACGCATAGAAAATTTATACTGTTTAAACGGAGACAGGGGATCTTACTAAAGCTGAATCCAAAAACAGTTTTAGAAATTTTCTTATTTTGTGTTTGGCACTGTATTTAATTATCGGGTGATAAAAATACAGTAAATATATTCTTTCGTGGGGTTTTTAGTAGATAAAAATAGAAATTATATTGCTTAAGTCAACATTGGTGGTTTGGATATCCAACATTGATTTATTTAACGGTGAAAACTTGACTTTGATTTAATTAACGGTTAAGAAATAAATTTAATAAAGAAGCATTGGATAATCACCATTGATTTAATCAATGGTGTGAGAATAAACTTAGTTAGGCAAGCTTTAATATCAACCGTAAATTTAATCAACGGTGTAAATTTGATTATATAAAGTGACCATTTACAACCATTGGATTTGGAATTAATCAAGGGTGAAGATTTAGTCTTAAAAAGTGACAAAGACCATTTATGACCATTGGATGAAGAGTTAATCAAAGGTGGAGATTTGATCTTCTAAAAAGGCTATGACTAATTATAACCATTGGATTTAAAGTTTGAAGGAGCAATCTTGACCTTTTATTTTGGAGACACATCTAATGGCTAGAATTTAAAGGAAAAAGATCTAATGGCCTAGATTAAGTCTCCTAAAAATTAAAAGTCTACCTAAATCCTAACCATTGAATTAATCAATGGCTAGAAATGCTTCAAATAATGACATGAAAAGATGACAACTTTGCATGCATTATGAAGAGGGGGGACGGTTGGAGATGCTTGGAAAGGAGGAGACAAATTGGAGTAGCCTTTTTAGGGCAAAGAAAAAGATGATAAAGTGGAAGACCATGTGTTTCAAGTGTGAACCCAAAATGGGATATTATTTCAAGTAAAACTCTTCAAACTCTCCAACACTCACACGGCAGCCCACTCACTTTGTACATGCATTTTCACTTTTTCCTCTCACCCAAAAAGCCTCCATCTTATTCTCTCAAAATTCCAAGAACCAAGCAACCATTCCTTCCTTCCTTTTTCTCTCCATAGGTTCGGCCTCCTCACCCAAAAACACCTTCCATCACTTTTAATTTCATCCAACCATAGATCTTGAATCTACATGATATTCTAAGCAACTTTCATGTTGGAGACTTTCTCTAAATCATTCATCTTCATGGACTTCCTTCAAGATCAAAGTTATTGGGTTTTTGAGGTGAAGTATAAGAAGACTTCATTTCTTCTCTTCTTTTTCATGATCTAAACCATGTTTGATCTATGGTTCCTCTTAATCAAGCTTAGTATACTAATTTTTATATATTTTGTTTTGTATTTGAGAAGCCCTTGGTGGTGAAGGACTTGGAAAAAGAAGCAAAATAAGGAGTTTTTGAGGATCTTCAAGAGGTGAGAGGGAGATTCATCTCACCAACCAAGTATGGTGGTGAGAGATGGTCTTATATTTGATGGATGGTGAATCCATGTGAGGATTCTAATCCATGGTCATGTAATAATTAATTTTATGTTTATGAGCTTTAATTTATTTTCTTATGCTTTGATTATTTTTGTCTATGCTTAATATGCTTTGCATGATTTTATGACTTTGATAGTATACTTATAATATGCATGATGAGTATATGGCATGTTTGTGATATTTATGATGAAATATATATATGTATGCCATGATGTGTGGATGGAAAGAAAACTAATCTTGGTCCCAATGGCCAAGGAAGAGTTATGGTTTTGATGCCCTTGATTTGGGTCAATGTGGAAATTTTTCAAGAACAAGGAAATTAAATTTTGATCCCTAGAATAATGAGAATTTCGATCAAGACACCTCAAAATAGGTGTTCACAAATTTATATTTTCATGAATGATGAAAATGAATGTTTGGAAAAACAAGGAAAATAAACAAAGAATTTATTTTTCAAAGAGTACAAGAACATGGTTTTTGAGGAATTTTTATTAATTTATTTTGTGTAAAAAGTTTCTAAGTGTTTTACAAAACATGAGATTTAAATGAAAATAGCAATGATGATTTTAAGAATTAGCAAAGAAAGTGAAAAAGGATTTGCAAAGAAAATAAAAATGAATTTGAACAAATGGGTTTGGTTTTATAACCACAAGTCCTTCGGTTTTGAAAATAAAATTTTAATGGTTTTGTTTGTGTAAAACCATATCAATTTAGAAGGAAAAATGTTTTGATAATTTTCAATAGTCATGTCCATATTTTCGAAGGTTTGTAATGCATTGATTTTAATGAAACAAAGTGATTTTCCAAGTGAAAATATAATTAATTTAATACAAGGAATTTGAAAAGGGAATCAGAGTATTTTAGCACTTGAGAAATGATTTGGAAAAAATGGAGAATATAATGGTATTATGAAAATCTACTAACGTATAACTTATTTTTGAGTTTTGAAGTACGTTAGAAAATGTTAAGTTTTGAAACATTGATGGAAAGGTAATTTTGTGGATTATATTTGAAAAGAATTTCTTGAGTAAAGAAACGTGGAAAAAGATTTTCTTGAGTAAGAAAATGTGAAAAATGAAATACAAAGTCATAATATTTTGAAAAAAGATGAAATGGAATTTTTGAAGGTTGAGAAATATTTTTCGTAATAGAATTGTGGTGAAAAATGATTTACGTATTTTAAAAATGTAATTTTTAAAATACATGGTTTGAAATACAGTAAAATATTTCTAAGTATTTGGAAATATAGTAAAATATTTTTATGCGATTTGAAAAATGTCAAAATATTTCTACGCGATTTGGGAAGCGTTTAAATATTTTACACTATTGAAAATATTATTGAAAAATCACTATGTGATTAAATAATGATAGAATATTTTTACGTAATTGTAAAAATGATGAGAAAATCTTATGTGATTTGGAAAGTGTTTTAAATATTTTGAGAATGATGGAAAATGATTTACGCAACTTAAAAGAATGATTTTTAAGTTATGCGAGTTTGAAAATGGTGAAAAATCGTTACGTAATTTGAGAAATGTATATTTTTATGTGATTGAGAAAAATGTTAAAAAAAATTAAATACGTGATTTAAAAGTGCAACAGAAGTATTGGGGTATTTTGAAAATGTAACAGAAATGTTTTTGAATTGTAAAAATGTAACAAAATTGTTACGCGATTGTGAAAATACGGCAGAAGTATTTTATGACTATAAAAACATGATAACATGATGATTACTGCCAAAATAGTGTATGAACACTGTGTGAGAAAATGTCAAGTTGCCTATGATTGGCTTTTGATGTATTTTATATGCATTGGAAAGAGATGCCTGTATTTGGTATTTGGGGCACTTTACGTATAGGAAAAAAAAATGCGTTGAAGCATATGATATAAATTGAACAAATGAAATTGAAAAGTATGGCCCTTGTGGTTGGACTTGCACTAAGATATTAGTGCATTGTATAAAATATATTTTGAAAAATTATGAGTTAAACCTGTGATTGATATTCTATCTATGATTTGGTTTTTGGTGCATTATACATGCATTGGAATGGTCCGAGGGACTGGATAAGGCTAATTGCCTAGGAGGAACGTACACCTCTTGAGTGGGTGCGATATGCGTAGTGTAGGTCACTCGTTGACCTTGGGGGCATCGGGGTGCGGGTTGCCTACAGTGGGCAGTGAGTCACTCTACTGTAACTGTGGGTTAGACCGATGCGACACACCGATGATCCTGACCGAGACACTATTCTTAATCAAGATCTGATAAAGAATGTCGTGTATATGCTAGATGTGCAAAAATCAAAATGAGGAATTTAGCACGTGGTCTGAGGCATGTGGTACCAACAGATCTTTGCGATCATTTCTCCGACTTGAGTTTTAGCTCCATGGAGTAGGAAATCGAGTCTTGTGCATATGCATAATCTGAACATTTATATCTGTATGATATATTAATTGAGGAATGTTGGCTATGACAATTATTTTGAGTACTTGGATGATGATTGAACTGATAAATGATTAGATGATGATAGTTGATTAATGCTGATAGCATGATTATGGTATGATCTATCTGTATGATATTGCTGTTTGTGTTATCTCTGTGCTGTCATGTTGGTATTGGTGTAGGTGATCTCACCTCTTTGTTATCCTATTTTCCTGTGTCTGTACTGTTAAAATCAAATAATAGAAGGATCGAGTTGTCTTAGACATAACGAGCGATGGATATTCTGAGATTGGTGACAACAATAAGGAGTGGACATTCAGGACTTGAAGGTGTGCAGTGTTGACAAAGGAACAGATGTCTGATGCATCAAGATGGACAGAAAAAGGAATAAGTATGTTAAAGTTTCTCGTTAACGTTGTACCGTGCTATTAAGTAAGACCCGTCATGGGGTTTGCTACTGTAAAAAAAAAAATAAGTCTGTTAATTTTATATTTCTCTTTAAATTGTGATATTAATTGGTGTCAATATTACATAATGAATGGTTGAAATATGATTTTCAATGTTACCTAATATTTTCAGTAAATTTACGTTTCAGTAAAGAAGAAATTTTAAAACCCATCCTTTATAACTCAAACTTTGTGCGAACTTCTTTTCAGATTATGAGTCGGAAGTCAGACATGTGATACCCTGAGGAGGGTGTTACACAAAGGTCAAAACACCAAAAGAGAAGCAATGGGTAAAGAAAAGAGTTTCCTTGATTACCAAGGCCAAGGTATCAAATGTTTTTACCTCTTATGTACATTCACTTAAAAAGATAATGAATATGAGGTATATTCCTTGTAGGCCCAAGGTAAAGGATAAAATCATGTGCACTTGGTAAAATCTGAATATTTTTATTTAGCACATGATTATGTTTATTCTTATTGTACCATAACTCATCAATTTGTTATATATTATGGTACATGAGCTTCTACAATACCTAGGTATGCTTGCTATGTTTTGAATTGTCTATATACATCATGAAAGTAAGCCTACTATTAGCCATGTGGTTATGGTAATTGATTTCTTGTACTCAATGTACATATTATGGAAAAATAGCTTTGCTGCATAATGTCATTTTGATGCATGATCTCAACCTTGCTGTATAAGTCATTTTTCTACTGCATAATTACCTTGGAATGAGTATGGCACATTAAAACTTATTTCTGTGAAATCAAGATAACCAATTAGGATCATTTCCTATTCTATTATTCAAAGTAAACAGAGGCTTAATCTATTGTGGATCATGAAAATAATCTATTAGAAGCCTTTAGTATACAAGGCAGAATCCAAAATTCTTCTAAAAATATCAAGCTAACCGATTAGCTACCTGATCTAATCAGTTATGAAGGAAAAATGGGCTCTGTTTTGTTTTAAAATTCAAGCAGCTAACCGATTAACCATTTGTCCTAATCAGTTAGTGTCATAAGTCAGAGAGCCCAGCATTTCTTATGAACACATCCTAATCGGTTAGCCAACCACTCCTAACCGATTATTCTCTTCAAACAGAGGATTGAAATTTCTTGACCCATGCTCATAATCGATTATACCCATATTCTAACTGGTTAACTAAAACACCTAACAGGTTATTCACTCATCTGTGGCTGCCCATTTATGATTTTCCATACCATAATCGGTTACCCTGTTTTCCCTAACCGGTTAGGCCACTCCAAATTAAAATCTCCCAGCCGTGTCCTCTTTTATCTAATCTGTCAAATTAGCTTTATCATTATGTTTTACAATCTAACCATGGTAGTTTTATCTCTTGAACATGATGCTTATTATCTTGACTTGCTTAACTATATTTTTTTTAAATGATTTTTTTTTTGAAATGAGCTTCATGCAATTATGGTTACATTGTTGCTAAATTATTATTGAATATTTTGCAATGGCTAAAATATACTATGAAAATTGATTATTTGATTTATTGTGTTCAATTTACATACTATGAAAAATTAATATTTATGAGAGCATAATTGATTAATAATCAATGACTAACCATTATGAATCCAAAATTAGTGGATACCAAAGAAAGTACTTTGAAATGTGTTGTAGGGTGACTATTAGCTCAAGTATATTTTGAAGTGAAATACAACCATGCTACTTGAGGTTGGGAAAACTTAAAATGGTCCAAGTTCTCCAAGAGTGATGAAAACATAAAAGGAATGACATGGAGAACCACAACATTCTCAAGAAGCCTTGAGGCATAGAAGTTGGAGTCATCCACAAAAACTCAGAGTACACTTTTGGTGATATCAATCTCTTATCCTTATTTATGTTTTAAATTGAATATCATATGATATTTGGATAAGTAGAGAGTTATTTTATGCCTTAACATGTTTTAAGTTATGTTTTTCTAGCATTATTTCATGTAAATATCTTTGAACTTGAATTTTTGGATCAATCATGCATCTAAACTCTTAATGCACAATTCTCTCTTGCTGCACACAATTCTCTTTTGCTGTACAATGTGTCATTTAAGTTTTTGGATCTATTTTGTCTTGAACTTGCCTTTGAATGGTAATTATTCTTACATTAAAGTATATCTTGAAATGAATCATAAATGTTCAAAAGTTATAGTTCCATGGTTTTTCAATTCTTTTATTACAATAAGGGACTTTTTGTTCTTCATTGGCATGTGTGCATACTAGAATTCCTTACTTGATATTACATATCTTACATGATCATTGTTTGTCCCACAATGCTTATATAAGTTTTGATGTTCATTATGTGTTTCTTGATAAACTTGGATCTTGCTTTGAAAATGCTTAAACTATGCTTTTGGAATTAAATGCATATGTCCTTCTTTTGTTCTTGTTAGAGTTAACGTTGTATGGTTAATAATGTGGTACATGTTTTACATTATATATCAATCTAAATTATGCTTGTAAACATGTTTAAATGATATTTGATGCTAACTGATGTTTTAGAGAACTTTTAAAGTTAGCTTTGCAAGTGTCTCTATATGCGTCAAGTATAGTCATCAAATATTAAAGTGTCAAGCATATGTGGATAAATGAGAAGAGTTAAATGAAGAAGGACACGATGAAACTTTCTTCAAGTGTAATGGAATGGAATACTCAATGGAAGAAAATACAAACTCAAAGGACCAATAAACGAAGAACAATCTAAAGAGCATCACTCTCTTAATAAGTATCTCTATCCCTAAACTATTGTGGTATTTTATATGCTATGAATTGTGTGATACTTGTTAATAAATTGATCTTAAAAGATTATATGCTTTCCTTACATAAGAAGTATGCTTAGCATTGACAAAGTGCCTAATTGAATATTAACTTGTTAATTTTGTCATTGCATATAGGGTGGATGATATTAGCTCTATACATATTTTGATCCCTATAGCATATTTCATCATGATAAATGTTTAATATCTATGATTCTCTTGATCTATGATTTCTTAGTAGTATAACACTTATAAGAATCATGCTCTTGTTTTGAAAAGAATTTCTAGTTTGATTAAAAACATTTTTAAGCAAAATCTCTTATCATATTTAAAAGAAGCTTTTCAAGTTCCATATCCTTGAGAATCTTTTGAACTTGTCTTAAAAACTTGAAAGTATTTTCACCTCCTAATTGTCTTTAAAATTTGGAAATCACTCGATTTTTGTTATAAATGTAGTATTCTCTTCATTTGCTTTGAAATGTTTTATTAAATTTTGAGAGAATAGTTCAGAAAGTTTCCAAATAGATCTTTTGAAATACTATAGAGCTCTTCTTGATACTTCAAAAGATAAGCCTTGTTCTTCAAAAGTGTTTTATCTTTTCAATGCTCTTGTTTAATGAGAAAAAAGGGGAGATGTACTTTCAAATGCTCTTTTGACTTAGATTTGATCACTCTCAAGGAATATGTGGTTTCAATATAACACCTTTCTACCTTTCTAAAATTCTTTTGAAAATATAATGTGTTCTTGTAAAATTCTTTTTAAAAGGGGGAGAAGTCTCAAAAATGATTTTTGATTAATGAATTAAGAATATGTATCTTTGCCTTACTTTTCTTTATGGTAATGTGCTTATGCAACACCCCTCAATTTAATAACCACGGCACAATCGTCATTATATCACGGTCACTAAATTTCGGCATGCTAACATTGTCAAATAACAAACTTTACAAATATATTAATTATTTTGCATATAAGGAAAATAGGAGCCACGAATGAATATTACATATACAACTAATTAAAATATGAATTATAGAATGTACTCAATTTACAACCTTTAAGTCTGGATAATCACCTTAAAACATACACATACCCAAAATACATTTTTATATAGGTAATGCAAAATAAAATATCAACTACCCACACCCTATCTACAACTAAGGAGTTGGGCACTCCATCGAATCCCGAATGCGTGAGGCAACTCCGGGCTCACCGGTGTAGTGAGAAACACAGGATAAGGTCTTCAATCGCAGTCCTCTTCATGGTCAAAGTCAGATCCTCAGCATATTAAATACATCTTGTCGGTCCAATCGACTCGCCGCGCGTTGACACCACAAGTGAACACAATTCGAACGAACCCAATAGAACTCCCTTTGCGACGACATCACCGGATACAGTGGGTCAAACCAAGAAAATCCAAAAGAATCCAACCTCGTTCCCACTTACAGTCTTTAACCAAAAATTGACATAGAGCAAGAAAAGTACAAGAAAGAGGTAAGACATCCTACCATCATTACCAATTATAGCATCGAGAAACCAAACGGCGCAAAGCGCCCACATAGCATTTATGACAGCAATAATGGTAATAAACATTCCATAGCAATTATGATCAACTAAACAGTTCCAGGCAGTCATATACATATAGATATATCAGAAGTACAACAGTTCCAATTATAATAACAATGTATGCCAGATAATTCATGGACTCACTATGCACATGTGCCCTCAATAGTCAAAATCCTACTCCATGGAGCTAGACACAAAACAGTCGGAGGGAACGATCAGGAGGTATGTCTGTATTCTTGGCTGCCCAGGCCCTCAAGTGCTAAAAATTCTCAATTTATCATTTTGTACAACATGGCATTTTACAAGACATTCTACACAGATCTCGACATAGGACAGCGTCTCGGTCCGGATCGTCAGTGTGTTTGCATCGGTCTGCCCCACAGACAGAGAGCTACCAGCTGCCCATTGTGAGGTACCCGCACCCTGACGCCCCCAAGGTCAACAAGTAACCTACACTTGTCTATTCGAACCCACACAAAGGTGTAAGTTCAACTCCTAGGCTACCAGCCTTAACCAAGTCCAACGGACAATCTCTTTCTTTTTGTTTAATGCATGACACAATCATACTCCTCATGACCAACTAGGCCCATCATGCTTCACATGCATGTCATATCATTTATCATAAGATCTGATCCCATTCACGGGTATACAACAATCCAATAGTACATTTTAAGGACATTCACAATTTCCATTTCATAGTCATGATAAAAGTCAACCATTAAATTCATTATGTGCCTCAAAAGCTCACCCATACTCAAGTTCTTCCCTGTTTATGAATCCGTACTTAATCTCTAATCATCCAATCATTTTTGATTTATGTACTTTTATTAATCCAAGGGTTTTGAATCCAGGAAGATACATGGCCAGAATCACCAACAACATCACAGATTTAATTGCTAGGTATGGGGTGATAAACCATGGTTGTGAATTCGACGGATATTATGCATTTAGTGGAAAATTGAGGCTGCCATTCGATGAAGACTAACATGGCAGAAGGATGAAAAATGGGAGAACATTTTATAACAAGAGTGGATAAAAACCAATTTCTGTCGGATGGGGGTTCTGTCGAACAGAGGTCAGAACTGTCGAATTCTTTCCAGAAGGTCAGCAGAAGTCCAATTCGACGGATGTGGGTGTCGACGTTGGAGAAATCTCCCAAGTGTCGAACCGACGAAAACACTGTGGTCAGAACTCTAATTCGATGGGTCTTGACGTTCTACTCAACGAATATTAACTTTGGGAAGCTTCTGATAAATGGACAGAAGATCCACTCGACATGGGTATGTCTCAATGGTTATTGGCATTCTAACTCGACGAATATTTCACTCGACGGATGTGGTCATTCAAATTCGACGGATTTTGCATTGGAGGAGTTTCTCTCCTAAGTGGTCAGGAGTTCATACTCGACGGATATTCGACGGGCATGGCCAGGGGTTCATAGTCGACAGGTTTTGACTTTACTGAGTGATCATGACATCACATTCGACGGGTTTGGCCAGAAGTTCATACTCGACAGATTTTGATAATGCACTAAATGATCAGAAATCAAATTCGACAGGCATCACATTCGACGGGTTTGGCCAGGGGTTCCTACACGACAGGTTTTGACATTGCACTAAATGACCAGGAATCAAATTCGACGGGCATCACATTCGACGGGTTTGGCCAGGGGTTCCTACACGACAGGTTTTGACATTTCACTTAATGATCAGAAATCAAGTCATTACCACTTCTCACCAATAATCCCAAAATTTTAGTCTCAAGGCGTGGCCATCCGAGAGCCAGCCCGACAGCGTTCCTTTTAGATTATACGTTCCAGACATATATATCAAATCACACAACAATCAAATAGCATATACAAATACATCACCAGCAGCATTCAAACAGAGATGAATCACAGTGCCAATCACAAACAACGTCCCTAAATGCTAAAAGAGGTTGAGGAGGAGTGTCTTCCTCTTACCTGGGAGAAGCACAAAGAAAGGTTGCTCCTTTTGGTCAGAAGTTACGTTTTCAGCTTCCAGGAGATCCTTGACAATCAAACTTACCAAAATCAGAATCAAGTATTGAAATGGATACCCATGGTCATCAAAATGACTGTGGGTTACGAAAATGAGAGGAGATGAGGAAAAAGCTAAAAGCTTTACCTTAAAGTTCCAACCTTTAAGCTTCAACAGTGGAGAAAAATGAAGATGAAGAAAACGTAGAACTTTGAAGATGATTTCCTCAATGATGGTGGTTCTCCAAACACGAAATGGTGCTAGGAGTGTGACGTTTTGGAAGATAAAAATACAAATGTGGGTGGATGGTGTGCTGTTGTGGAATGAAATGAAAAGAGAGAAAGATGAGTGAATAGTGAGTGCTGCGTATAGGAGGAGGAAAATGTGAGAATGAAAAATGAATTAGACCCCCTTAATTTCAAACATGCAGCACAAATTTGGGAGGAGAGAGAAATGATAAAATAATGGTTGGAGGAAGCTTCCTTGAGAAGCTTCGCGCGCTCCTCGATAAAGTACATAGTAAGCTTGTCTCCAAATTAAATACATCTGACAGATGATTAATTACACTGTGAAATTATTTTCTCAGTGAATAAAATTTACAATTGATGAAAATAATATTTTATTATTCATCAGATGATTTTATGATACCGAAATTTTATTTAATAGGTAAAACCTCAAAAAATGTAAACCTCGTAAATTGTGCCCAACCTCGGGTTTAGTAAGACCCCTCGTTGACACGTTGACAGTTCAAAGTTTACCAGCCTCAGGGAAAATATTCTAGTTTCCCCGGCTCCGCTCAGTGTACACGTAAAACGAAGAATATATTAAAATATTCATTATTTTTAGAAAAATCCACAAAAATTCCTAAAAATCATAAATATTATAAAATGATTGTTTATAATGAAATAAAGAATTTTCGGGATGTTACAACACTCCCCTTCTAAAAAGGAATTTCGTCCTCGAAATTCATCATATCTTAGGACAAACGCGACTGTGTTTCTATCATTTTGTCTCCTAGTTCTCGTATTATATCTTCAGCTGCATCAATCCAAACCACTGGCAATAAGGTTGCTTCCTTCCACTTAGCATCTTATATAATCGAACAAAACGTGTTGACGTCATAGGCCGATTAATAAAAGATCCTACGCTCCTTGAGTCTTTAGCCATCCAACAGCCAACTCTCCAAACGTGTACACCGTGAGTGGCTCTATCGAACTTATTCTTCTTGCTCACTGTAGTAAACAACTAAGCGTACTTTCTTCTTAAGGTATTCGCTACGACGTTCGCCTCTTCCGGGATTATACTAAAATGGAAAAGTTGAAAACTTTCGAAACTTATAATCACCATTTCTGCCTCGTGTTCAACTCATTCCAATAGGCCAAAATACCTTTAGCCCTTAAGATTACCATAGGTATTGAGAATTTCTCCTCGTAGAAAATGCTTCTAGATCTTCAATGCAACTACAAAGCTAACTCTGAGTTGGTGTAAGGTAATCCTTCTCATGTATTCTCAATTTGTCTCTAAGCGTACGTTACCATTCCTTCTATTCTGGTCAAGCACACGTTCTAAACTTCCAGTGCGAAGCATCACTAGGCATCTCAAAAAGTCCACTAGGATTTGGGCAGAATCACCTTTGGCGAAGAAATCGAGTGTCTCTTCAATCTTTGAAAATATCCCCCTGTACACATAAGCCCATACAATACTTGACCCTCATACATGAGTTAGATGAGAAATCTTGCCACTTTAGAGAATTCTGTGATGAGTCTCCCATATTAATTAGCTAATCCTATATAGTTACGAATCTTTGTTACAGTCATCGGTCTTTCCCATTGAAGAATTGCTCCAATTTGCGACTGATCTCTAATAGTTCCTTCTTTTAAAGATCACTTGACTCAAAAGTTAAACTGCCTCAAACCGAAATTCGTACTTGAATAGATTCTAGCGTAACTCAAAGGTTGAACTACCTCCAACTAGAATTCGTACTTAGATAAGTTTTCGCATAACTTCTTCTTCTTCTTCAGGATTTTAAGAATTATTCCTAGAGATTTGGTACGTCCCTCTAAACGTCAAGAATAGATCAGAATGTCATCAACAAGGACAATGACAAATCTTTGAGCGAACTCGATGATAGTCCAGAATACAAGTTGATCTTAGAGGAAATAGCAGCGTCCTTTAATTGATTTGCCAAACCATCTTTCCTTGATTCGAACAAATGTCTCATAGGGTAAGTTCTCACCTAATTGTACTACACTTGGCGCATTGTTATGGTTCAGATTCGGGAATACATCTACTCAATCGAAGCATACTAGAAACGTTATAAAGGTTAGAAAGAAAAATAGGGAAGTCACTTGATTTACCACTGGACCCACCTAACGAAGAGTATGATACGATACAATAAAACTTAGGAGTGAGTTTCATTGATTCACATCTAGGAAATTTCTACCTCAGGCAACACTAAGTTTCCATTGGAATTGAATGACGAGACCCGTTTAGAAAATGATTAATCTCCTTCCTGAGATCAAGCCTATTCATGAAGAGAGTAGGTAATTAAATTGGAAAAAGGGTTCCAATTTCTAACAACAATAGGATAGTTTTTAAATAAACTAGTTGTAATAAGAGCAGGCTTACAAACGAGAATAGTATCATTCGAATTGAAAGGAAGTCAATACATAGATAACCCAATTCCAAAAACGTACTCTTAGAATTTCATTGGAATATTTCAACAGTATATGGTTGAAAGATAACCAATCCTTTCGTTAACATTATATCTAATTTGCAAAAGAAGTAAACGAATCAGATCACCAAAAGATTCAGCCTTCAACAGGACATAGGACAATTTTAAACAACTTGGCTACCATCAACAAGTTCTTAGCAGCCAAAATAGAAATAACTTTGTCAAAAAAAAATAACGAAGGTACGAACATCCCTACTGGATTCCTACATTCATACATCATAAAGAAACGGGTTACCCCCGGAATTATATAGTACAATCACAGGGTCATCCATCGTAGTACAAGCTCCCTCGTTCAGGTCTTCAGTCTTGGACATTTCTACTCCACTTGAGAAATTTACTCTCCTTTCTTTGTGAGATTGTGAAGTGCGTGCATCGCCGACAAAAGGCTTCGTCCTTTGCGAAGTACAGTTCTTAGCCACATGTCCTAGCTCTCTGCATTTGAAACAAATTATCCCACCGTTCGTACAATCCTTGGTTAAATGGTCCTTTCCACACTTGAAGCAGATTGCCCTTTTGATCGCATATGGAGGCTTTGTCTCATGTAAAGCA
The DNA here is from genome assembly GCA_029884595.1 of Ormosia semicastrata. NCBI lineage: Eukaryota > Viridiplantae > Streptophyta > Magnoliopsida > Fabales > Fabaceae > Ormosia > Ormosia semicastrata. The sequence goes on from JAQQTO010000063.1 coordinate 50,420,338, forward strand.
CAATCCCTCCACACATGTCCTTGCTTTCTGCACTTGAAATAAATTCTTTCTTCGATCTTACAGTCCCTCGTGAAGTGGTCCTTTCCGCACTTCTTACACATTGATAACGGTACCACAGTTGGATTGGACTTACTACCACTCGCACCACCATGATGCGTTTGATGTCGCTGCTGCTCCCTTGGTCGTAGTGTATACGGTTTTTGCTTAAACTGATTGGCCTTTCCACGGTTCCTCCTTTGGAACTTTGGTAATCCAGAGTTACCCTAAAATTTGACTTTCTTCCTTCAAATTTTGAACCTCAACTTCCAATTCCTGCTGTTGTGCAGCTCTCTGATCTTGGCGTGTAGTTACATTAACCATTCTTTGTATTTCTTCGGTTACCGCAGTCGTGTCATCATTGTCACTCCCCGCGTTCACGTGCTTATATTTACCTCGAGTCATTGTCTTCCTTCAAGAACAAACAAGTCAAATAATAAAGGAAAATCAAAAGCATTCATTCCAAACAATATTATCTCTTTTTGGAAACCAAGCACAAAAGTCACATAACCCAATCAAGACAAACTTAAAAGACTATAACTTGAGCTCTTTCATTCTGCCTTCCGCGGTGTAATCCCCTGTAAGTTTTTGACTTCTGCGTAGCTCCTCGAACCAACACTCACGCCAGATACTCTTTTCCAAATAGTATCGATTTTCGAAAACCTCTTGGACACCTCGGTCCACAAACCTTGCAAGTCTTATTCAACTATCCTTTTTCTAACCCATAAGCTCAAACAATTCTAGAGGTAACACAACAAGGGTATAAATGTAAATAAATCCTAAGCAAGTTCAGTCATACCAACTGAGCTTCTTTCTAAAGAATTCTTATTGCCCTAATACGCCTAGGTGAAGTCATAGTTTCCTGTAGACACAGAACATTACACATTGAGTGGGCCAGTACTCAATGTCAGGTAACTGTGTAACAGTAGCTACCAACACTCAACCTATGGCAAGCTATGCCTTCCTTTCCCAACATCTCAATCAAGAGACAAGGAAGTACACAACGTACAAAAACTTCTAACATGTCTAAGCATAGTCAGTCCATACCCCGGCTCAACAGGATGAACTGAGCTCTGATACCACCTTAATGCAACACCCCTCAATTTAATAACCACGGCACAATCGTCATTATATCACGGTCACTAAATTTCGGCGTGCTAACATTGTCAAATAACAAACTTTACAAATATATTAATTATTTCGCATATGAGGAAAATAGGAGCCACGAATGAATATTACATATACAACTAATTAAAATATGAATTATAGAATGTACTCAATTTACAACCTTTAAGTCTGGATAATCACCTTAAAACATACACATACCCAAAATACATTTTTATATAGGTAATGCAAAATAAAATATCAACTACCCACACCCTATCTACAACTAAGGAGTTGGGCACTCCATCGAATCCCGAATGCGTGAGGCAACTCCGGGCTCACCGGTGTAGTGAGAAATACAGGATAAGGTCTTCAATCGCAGTCCTCTTCATGGTCAAAGTCAGATCCTCAGCATGTTAAATACGTCTTGTCGGTCCAATCGACTCGCCGCGCATTGACACCACAAGTGAACACAATTCGAACGAACCCAATAGAACTCCCTTTGCGATGACATCACCGGATACAGTGGGTCAAACCAAGAAAATCCAAAAGAATCCAACCTCGTTCCCACCTACAGTCTTTAACCAAAAATTGACATAGAGCAAGAAAAGTACAAGAAAGAGGTAAGACATCCTACCATCATTACCAATTAAAGCATCGAGAAACCAAACGGCGCAAAGCGCCCACATAGCATTTATGACAGCAATAATGGTAATAAACATTCCATAGCAATTATGATCAACTAAACAGTTCCAGGCAGTCATATACATATAGATATATCAGAAGTACAACAGTTCCAATTATAATAACAATGTATACTAGATAATTCATGGACTCACTATGCACATGTGCCCTCAATAGTCAAAATCCTACTCCATGGAGCTAGACACAAAACAGTCGGAGGGAACAATCAGGAGGTATGTCTGTATTCTTGGCTGCCCAGGCCCTCAAGTGCTAAAAATTCTCAATTTATCATTTTGTACAACATGGCATTTTACAAGATATTCTATACAGATCTCGACATAGGACAGCGTCTCAGTCCGGATCGTCAGTGTGTTTGCATCGGTCTGCCCCACAGACAGAGAGCTACCAGCTGCCCATTGTGAGGTACCCGCACCCTGACGCCCCCAAGGTCAACAAGTAACCTACACTTGTCTATTCGCACCCGCACAAAGGTGTAAGTTCAACTCCTAGGCTACCGGCCTTAACCAAGTCCAACGGATAATCTCTTTCTTTTTGTTCAATGCATGACACAATCATACTCCTCATGACCAACTAGGCCCATCATGCTTCACATGCATGTCATATCATTTATCACAAGATCTGATCCCATTCACGGGTATACAACAATCCAATAGTACATTTTAAGGACATTCACAATTTCCATTTCATAGTCATGATAAAAGTCAACCATTAAATTCATTATGTGCCTCAAAAGCTCACCTATACTCAAGTTCTTCCTTGTTTATGAATCCGTACTTAATCTCTAATCATCCAATCATTTATAATTTATGTACTTTTATTAATCCCAGGGTTTTGAATCCAGGAAGATACATGGCCAGAATCACCAACAACATCACATATTTAATTGCTAGGTATGGGGTGATAAACCATGGTTGTGAATTCGACGGATATTATGCATTTAGTGGAAAATTGAGGCTGCCATTCGACGAAGACTAACATGGCAGAAGGATGAAAAATGGGAGAACATTTTATAACAAGAGTGGATAAAAACCAATTTTTGTCGGATGGGGGTTCTGTCGAACAGAGGTCAGAACTGTCGAATTCTTTCTAGAAGGTCAGCAGAAGTCCAATTCGATGGATGTGGGTGTCGACGTTGGAGAAATCTCCCAAGTGTCGAACCGACGAAAACACTGTGGTCAGAACTCTAATTCGACGGGTCTTGACGTTCTACTCAACGAATATTAACTTTGGGAAGCTTCTGATAAATGGACAGAAGATCCACTCGACAGGTATGTCTCAATGGTTATTGGCATTCTAACTCGACGAATATTTCACTCGACGGATGTGGTCATTCAAATTCGACGGATTTTGCATTGGAGGAGTTTCTCTCCTAAGTGGTCAGGAGTTCATACTCGACGGATATTCGACGGGCATGGCCAGGGGTTCATAGTCGACAGGTTTTGACTTTACTGAGTGATCATGACATCACATTCGACGGGTTTGGCCAGAAGTTCATACTCGACAGATTTTGATAATGCACTAAATGATCAGAAATCAAATTCGACAGGCATCACATTCGACGGGTTTGGCAGGGGTTCCTACACGACGAGGTTTTGACATTGCACTAAATGACCAGGAATCAAATTCGACGGGCATCACATTTGACGGGTTTGGCTGGGGGTTCCTACACGACGAGGTTTTGACATTTCACTTAATGATCGAGAAATCAAGTCATTACCACTTCTCACCAATAATCCCAAAATTTTAGTCTCAAGGCGTGGCCATCCGAAACCCGCCCGACGGCGTTCCTTTTAGATTATACGTTCCGGACATATATATCAAATCACACAACAATCAAATAGCATATACAAATACATCACCAAGAAAGCATTCAAACAGAGATGAATCACAAGTGCCAATCACAAACAACGTCCCTAAATGCTAAAAGAGGTTGAGGAGGAGTGTCTTCCTCTTACCGGGAGAAGCACAAAGAAAGGTTGCTCCTTTTGGTCGAAGTTACGTTTTCAGCTTCCGGAGATCCTTGACAATCAAACTTACCAAAATCAGAATCAAGTATTGAAATGGATACCCATGGTCATCAAAATGACTGTGGGTTACGAAAATGAGAGGAGATGAGGAAAAAGCTAAAAGCTTTACCTTAAAGTTCCAACCTTTAAGCTTCAACAGTGGAGAAAAATGAAGATGAAGAAAACGTAGAACTTTGAAGATGATTTCCTCAATGATGGTGGTTCTCCAAACACGAAATGGTGCTAGGAGTGTGACGTTTTGGAAGATAAAAATACAAATGTGGGTGGATGGTGTGCTGCTGTGGAGTGAAATGAAAAGAGAGAAAGTTGAGTGAATAGTGAGTGCTGCATACAGGAGGAGGAAAATGTGAGAATGAAAAATGAATTAGACCCCCTTAATTTCAAATATGCAGCACAAATTTGGGAGGAGAGAGAAATGATAAAATAATGGTTGGAGGAAGCTTCCTTGAGAAGCTTCACGCGCTCCTCAATAAAGTACATAGTAAGCTTGTCTCCAAATTAAATACATCTGACAGATGATTAATTACACTGTGGAATTATTTTCTCAGTGAATAAAATTTATAATTGATGAAAATAATATTTTATTATTCATCAGATGATTTTATGATACCAAAATTTTATTTAACAGGTAAAACCTCAAAAAATGTAAACCTCGTAAACTGTGTCCGGCCTTGGGTTTAGTAAGATCCCCCGTTGACACGTTGACAGTTCAAAGTTTACCAGCCTCAGGGAAAATATTCTAGTTTCCCCGGCTCCGCTCAGTGTACACGCAAAATGAAGAATATATTAAAATATTCATCATTTTCAGAAAAATCCACAAAAATTCCTAAAAATCATAAATATTATAAAATGATCGTTTATAATGAAATAAAGAATTTTCAGGATGTTACAGCTTACATGGTTTTGACATGTATATTTTCCTTTATATATCTTGTGCTTCAATAAGGGAAAGCTTTTCTTACTTATCTTACATATCTCTCTTCCATGTCCTTGTTGACTATAAATATATGCATGACTATGTTGAATTATTATGTTTTATTTCTTGATAATATGCATATTTTAAGGGGGAGCCTAGCTCTTAAATTGTGACTTATATCTCTTGGCTAGCATCCTTGTTTGACATGAAGTGCTTCATTGTTAATACTATCAGCATGTCAACAAAGATCATCTCTTATTGTCTTTCCCTCTATCAATGAAAGAAGGTAAATATTCTTAAACTTCATATCTTTTGATTCTTTCATTGAGAAATGCTTAATATATAACAAGTTGTATGATCTTTCATTTAAAAACATTGATTCCATGATCTTATACGAATATTTTGTAACTCCTAACAAGTGATATCAAGTGGTACTTATTTATCGTATGGTATGCAAAATATTATATGCTAGACATAATTTCTTAAGCTAATTGGTATCATATGTTAAATGTTGACGTACCAAAATGTGACAAGCATTACATGAAAAATCTCTTATATCATGACAACATGCTTGTTTCATCTCTCTTCTCTTGAATCATGTGTAGAATTAAATAAAGAGAGATAGTTATGATTAGAATAACTTGAAGAAGTTTTTGAAGTTTGATGATTCTACCTTTTTTGACAACATGAGTTTTATCTATAAGGGGAGAGAAAATTATTATCTTTCCTTCCTAAGTCTTTTTGTTGATTTCAAATACGGAGAGAGAAAATTGGAAAGAAAAATATATTTTTGTGCTAAATTATTTGATCTACTTACATGAATATCTATTATTCTATTTTGTCCAACATATTTTTCTTTGGTGATTTGTCATCATCAAAAAGGCGGAGATTGTGGAAATAAGCTTGCCCCAAATGGTTTAATATGTTAAGTTTTGATGATGACAAATATAAGATAAAAAGAATGATACTTATGCTTAATAGATGCACTTTATAGATGTCAAATGCATCACAAAAGAATATTAATCATGTTACATACATATGCTTAATGTGATATTTCACTTAATAATCATGCAATGAGATATATGTAACATTCTTCATATAATATATCCAATAATGCTTTATATGAGTTATAAATGAATTAATATTGAATTTGACTCGGTTTAAATGAAAAGGTGAAAAGTGTTCTTTGTTGCATCCTACATAGAGCATATCTATTAGTAATTGATAAATGTCTTATTTGGATATGTCTATGAAAGTCTTATATGCATGTTAGACTAACTAGAGTTATACATTTATGAATCATGCATATAAAGATATTAAATTATGAATTTGGACTAACTATGTTTGCTTAAGTGAACAATACTTTGTAGGATAATCCTAGTACCAAGAGTAAGCATTGCAATAAGAAAGCAAAAGATCACAACTATGCTCAACTCGAGAAGAATGAAAATGATAAATATGTTCCAAGCATTTATAAGATTTGAAGAGAAAAAAAATTTGGAAGCTTGGATTACATCAAGAATTGATGATGACAAAAGATCAAGTCCCAAGGTTCTTCAAGAATAGCTTATAGGACTTAGATCTTATGTAAAGGTAAATGGGAATCACACTAAGCTCAAATATATTTTTCAAATCTTTAAAGATGGTTTTCATATGCTAAAATACCCGACAAACAAGTTTTGAAAAACTAGTTATGGTAATAGTTCAAAACTATGAAAAATAGCCAAGTTTGTATTTTGTAAAACTGACATTTGGTTACTCTTTTGATCATATCTTTCAAAATACTTTGATTTATGTTCTAAAACTTATTTCATATGAAAATAGACACAAAGATCTTTCCAATGACCTGTTATTTGCTTAAAATGGATAAGAAATGAAGAAGTTATAGCCATTTAAAGTTTGTTTTCAAAACTAGAGGCTCCTAACCGATTAGGGATTTTCCCTCACCGATTATTCACTCTGTCTGAAGCCATTTTCACATTTTGAAATGTCCTAACCGATTAGGCAATTGGCCTAACCGGTTAGTATGATAAAAAGGAGCATATTTCAAGTTTTAAAGCTCCAAACCGATTAGGAAAATCACCTAATCGGTTAGTATGATAAACAAGAGCATTTTTCACATTTTCTCAAGCTCCTAACCGATTAGGAAAAGTTCTTAACTGGTTATTTCATTTCTCAGTGGCCAAATTTGCAATGTCCTAAGCGATTAGGAAATTTTCCTAACCGATTAGTAGTGTTTTCAAAACACACGTAAAAATGATTTTAAAGAGGCCTAACCGATTAGGCAACTTGCCTAATCGATTATTATATTTTCCAAAAGCCTAAAATTAAAGGCCTAACCAATTAGGAAAAAGTCCTAACTGGTTATTTGCAAACCAGAAATGCTCCTAACGGTTATAAAACGACTAGTTTTCATAATTAATCATTTCCAAACTTTACCCAATGGCTCTAAAATACTTTGGGTTATAAATACAAGTGTTTGGACATCAAAGAAATTAAGGAGAACAATATGAAAATCACTCTTGAGCATTAAATTCATTTTTCACTATCTATTTCTCTAAAACTCTGTTTTGAGCTTAAAAGTGTGAAACCTTGATACCCATAGTGCTTCAATTTGTATTATCTACTCTTTGAGAGAGTTTCTATCTTCTACATCTTTGTATAATCTGTAAAGAAAGGGTGAGGTATCCCTCTAGAGAAAAGGGTGAGGTATCTCTTGAGGGTGAGGCATCCCTCAAAAGTTGTAAAGGGTGAGGTATCCCTATTTGAGGCTCAAGCATAAGGGTGAGGTATCCCAAGGTGTGTTGAGTGCTCTCAATTGTAAAGGTTTTCAAGCACCCGTTCAAGCTTGAAGGTTTAGTGGAAAATCTCGGGTGGTTCACTTGAGGATTGGACATAGGCCACAAGTAGTTGGTGGTTGAACTAAGATAAATCTTAGTGTTTGCTATTCTCAACTCTATCTCCTTTGCATTTGTGCTTTAATTATATATGCTTGAGTTGAATTTGATATTTAGCTTATTTGCTTGATTTATCCTATACCCCAAGTGGTATTTGTGAAATCTTTGATAATTGCACATTTATTAGACTTATTCCGCTACATGTGTTGATTGAAAATATCAAAATGCATAATTTATCAAAATTGCATGAAAATTTAAGATTACCCAATTCACCCCCCTCTTGGGTAATGGTGGCCATGGCTAACAGGAGCTAAACACAATTTCGGGGAGAATGATTCAGAAGACATGTCTGTAACTCGGTTGCCGTGGCCAAAAGTGCTATCAATTTATCAATGTGCACATCAAGGCATTATGTAAGATATTCTACACCAGATCGTGATATAAGACAGTGTCTCAGTCCGGATCATCAATGAGTTTGCATCAGTCTGCCTCACGGACAGAAGAGATACCAACTGTCCATTGCGAGGTACCCGCACCCTGACGCCCCCATGGTCAACAAGTGACCTACACTTGTCTACTCGCACCTGCACATAGGTGTGATTCATATCCTAGGCATACAACCTTAACCAAATAAGTCGACACGCTTTTCAATGCATGATGTATGATCCAAACACATATACAATCATTATTATTAAAGTATTTCACATACCCTCGCCTTCTCTTGGTGGTATCATTATTTAACATAATCGGACCCACCACAAAGCCCGACAGCAAACTGCTGTTACATTCAATTGCGTAGCAATATTATCGCGTTTTCACAATCGCTGAATACTTTTCTTATGTTTTCAAATTGCATAAAGATTTTTTAACATTTTCTCAATCGCGTAAATATTTTATTGTGTTTTCTTAATCGCATAGCCAAAAATTACTATTTTTAAATCTCGTAAAATATTTCTAACATATTCTAAGCTCAAATTAAATCTTTTCTCATTTAAAATCTGACTTTAATTCTAATATATTCTCACTAAAGATAGTACTTTCTACTATTTTCCACAAAATAACATTTTTTTGATTGAGTTATGATATTATAGCTCAAAATTTCTTAACGCGCTTCAAAACCCAAAGAGTGAGCTATACGTCAGTAAATTTCAAGTTTCAACTTTTATTTTACTTAATGACCTAATTACACTAATTTAATTAAAGATTAGTTTACTTTCTTTTTAGGTCTAAAAAGCTATCAATTTAATTTCCTATCAATCAAATACTAAATCCTACAATTAGAAAAATAATTTTGGACTTAGGATATCAAAAATTAGTAAGTTGGCCGAATTCCACATTTTGCTTCATAAATCATATATAATTATTTTCTAACACTTTATTCCCTGTAAAAAACACTTAATTAAATTCCTTGTCATAAAATCATTTAATCCTTGATTAGGAAAATAATTTAGAGCATTTGACTCCCTTAGTGGTGTTGAGGTCGTGAGCCTCTAGGTTCTTTGGAACCATCATACAATTCCCCATCATGTGAATCACATCCTACTTTACACAAAAATCAACATGCTTTTTAAATCACATATTCAAGCATACTATCAAAGTTATAAGCATACCAATCACAAATAAAGAAAGTTTAAACAATCAAGTGAATAAATCCTTATAGATTTTTCACCACAAACAATTCTATTTCCTCACCACCCACACATGGTTGATGAGGTTAATCTCCCTCTTACCTCAAGGAAGACAACAAACTTCAAGTTCCTTCTCCTTTTGATTTCGTGAAGCACTAAGAAAAACCCTAAAAATCTTAAACAAATCCTAAAGTCATAAACCAACCTTGAAAACAAGAAACCATGGATTAATCATGGTTTAGAAATTCAAGAATCCAACTTAGGATCAAGAAATTAAGAAGTTACCTTAGGAGTAGAAAATTAAAGCTTGATTTTTGAAGCCCTTAGAGAATGATTTAGGTAAAACTCACAAAAGGAAAAGTGTTTAGAGTTGTATCTAGGTTTAGAAAGTAGGATTGGATGGAATTATTGAAGTATGGAAGTATGGTTTAGGGGTGGAGGCCGTGAGCTCCAAGAAGAAAAAAAGAATGGTGTTCTTGAGTGTTCTTGAGGTGAGAGAAAAAGATGAAAGCTTTCCTTTGTCACAAAGTGATAGTAAATAAAATGCAAAGTCCAATTTTTACAAGCCTTAGTCGTGTAGGTGGTTTGATAAAAAGATCAAGGCTTAATTTTGTTGATAGAAACTATCTTTTGATTTCACATGACTTTCACATGGCCTGTGTCACATAATGGTCATCATTTAGTCATTAGAAGAACCATGAACCTCCTAGAAGTCCTTGTTGGCCGTGTGGTTCAAAGGGAATGACTAACTAAATTTGATTTCAACTAGTTTCTAGTTACACCTAAATTAGGTAGCTTGTTCACTTAAGCTAACTTATTTAGGTTATTTAGTTACATAACTAACTATTTAGTTACATGATTAACCCATTGCATAGGTCATGCATTGGTCATTCCTTCTAGATGATTCTAGATTCATTTTATAACTAGGGTTCCTAAGTATTTAGTAACTAGGTTAGTTCCATCTAGTTACTAGTTAGGCTTTTAAGATAACTTAGTTAGTTTATCTAGTTACTTAGTAACTAGTCCAACCATTTTTATTGACTACTTCCAATTAGTTAAGAAAAGTCTAACCATCAATATTGACCATTTTCTATTGGCTCCCCAAGACTGAGTCACAAAGACTATTTCTAGTATAGTTTCCGATAGATAAAAGATATCGGGTCTATTACCCGATAAGCAGAAGCTACTGTTAATAAAATAATAGATATTTCTCTGACAGATAATAAAACACAAAATATTTTTATTTCACAAATAAATCCTAAAAATTAAAAGATTGGTCAAAGTGTCTCTCGGATTTGGGTTTAGTAAGATCCCCCGGCTCCGAATAAATCAATAAAGATTTTCCCTGGCCCGAAAATTATTATTTTCTTGACTCAGAGCAAATCTCACATAACGATCAAAAATAGTCTCAGAACTGTCAAAATAATTTTATATCACATAGAAAATACAAAATAGTATAATTCAGACATTATTGTAAAATAGTAAATTTTGGGGTGTTACAACTCTCCTCCTCTAAAAAGAATTTCATCCTTGAAATTAATCATACCTTAACAATTGAGGATATCGTTCCCTCATTTTATCTTCTATCTCCCATGTAGCATCTCCTGTCATTTCATTCCAAATTACTTTCACTAACGGAATCATTTTCCCTCTGAGTTGCTTCACCCTCCTGTCTTCAATCTTAACAGGAAGCATCTCATATGTCAAATTTTCTTTCAATTATACCTCATCGGGCTGAATGACATGAGAGGGATTGAGGATATACTTTCTCAACTGGGACACATGGAAAACATTATGAAGGTTGGAAAGAAAAGGCGGAAAGCTATTTGGTAAGTGACTGGACCTATTCGATGAAGAATTTGATAAGGTCCAATGAATTTAGGAGTGAGTTTTCTGGATTTCATAACCCTTCTGACACCAGTCGTAGGTGTTACTCGCAAAACATATGCTTACCTTCCTCAAATTCAAGAGGTCTTCTTCTTTTGTCAGCATAGCTTTTCTGTCTACTCTGAGTTGCTCTCATTTTCTCTTGTATCATCTTTACCTTCTCTGTTGTCTGTTGCACCATCTCAGGTCCAATGGTCATACTTTCTCCATCTTTATACCAACATAAAAGGTGTTCAGCATCGTCGTCCATATAATGCTTCATAGGGTGCCATCTCTATACTTAAGTGAAAACTATTATTATAGGTGAATTCTACCAAAGGCAAGAATTCATCCTAACTCTTTCTTTGTTCTAACACATAAGCTCTCAACAGATCTTCCAATGACTGAATAGTCCTCTCTATTTGACCATCAGTTTGCGGATGGTAAGCCAAACTCAAACAAAGTTTAGTCCCCATTGCTTCATGTAGACTTTGCCAAAATCTCGATGTAAACCTTGGATCTCTATCGAAAATGATACTAGAGGGTACACCGTGAAATCTAACAATTTCACTAATGTACACCTAGGTCAATTTCTCCATTGGATACTTGATATTGATTAGCAAGAAGTAAGCAGACTTCGTAAGCCAATCAACAATGACCCATATAGAATCAGAACCTTTCTTAGTCTTTGGCAATCCAGTAACAAAATCCATAGCAATACTATCCCATTTTTATTCTAGAATAGTGAGGGGTTGCAGCATACTTGCTGGTCTTTGATGTTCAACTTTTGCCTTCTGACACGTAAGACAAGATGACACATATTCAACAGCATCTCTCTTCATCCCAGGCCACAAAAATAATTGTTTCAAATCTTGATACATCTTGGTTATTCTGGGATGTATACTCAACTGGCTCGTATGAGCTTCATCAAGAATTAACTTCCTTAGCTCTGGATCATTAGGCACATAAACTCTGCCTTCAAATCTCAGAATATCGTCATGTCCTTCCTGAACCGTTGACACAAAATCTCGCTTCATCAGCTCCCTTTCAGTTTGTAGAAACTCGTCATCCTTCTGCTTCTCTCGGATTTCTTCTATTAAATCACTAGTGATTGTAACCTTGTTTAAACAAATCTTTCTTGGCGTTAACTCCACAGACACCCATAAATTTCAGAATTGTTATATTAATTCCTTTTCCTTAACCATCATCGCAGAGACACTAAGCATCTTCCTGCTTAAAGTATCTGTCACAACATTCGCCTTTCCAGGATGATACTGGACTTGAAAGTCATAGTCTTTCAAGAATTCTAACCACCTCCTTTGTCTCATATTCAGCTCCTTTTGGTCGAACAGATACTTTAAACTTTTATGGTCACTGAAGACGTTGAATGTAGCTCCATACAGAAAGTGCCTTCAAATTTTCAATGCAAAAACAACTGCAGCTAGCTCCCAGTTATGCATTGGATAATTTCGTTTATGTACCTTCAGTTGTCTTGAAGCATACACTATAACTTTTCTATTTTGCATTAGTACACATCCTAACCCTTGGTAAGAAGCACCACAGTACACCTCAAAAGATTCGTTCGCATCTGGTAAAATCAACACTGGTGTAGTAGTCAATCTCTTCTTTAATTCTTGAAAACTCTTTTTGCATTCATCAGTCCAAATAAAAGTTGATTCTTCCTCGTAAGTTGCGTAAGAGGTCCTGCTATATTGGAAAAATCTTCAATAAATCTCCGGTAATATCCGGCTAATCCAACAAAACTCTAGATTTCAGTCACAGTCTTTGGTTTTTCCCATTGAAGAACTGTCTCCACCTTTGCTAGATCCACTGTGATTTCATCCTTAGAAATCATATGACCCAAAAATTGTACTTCTTCCAACCAAAACTCACATTTTGACAACTTTGCATACAACTTCTTCTCCTTCAAAATCTGGAGAACTATGCTAAGATGTTCAACATGCTCTTCATGATTTTGAGAATAAATCAGAATGTCATTAATAAAAACAACGACAAATCTGTCTAAGTACAGATGAAAAATCCTATTCATATAATCCATGAATATCGCAGGAGCATTCGTCACTCCGAACGGCATTACAAGATATTCATAATGACCATAGCGCACTCAAAAAGCATTCTTTGGTATATCCTCTGCCCTGACACGAATTTGATGATAACCTGATCGCAGATTTATCTTAGAGAAAATAGCTGCTTCTTTCAGTTGGTCCATCAGATCATCAATCCTTGGAAGTGGATACTTGTTCTTTATCATGACTTTATTCAACTGACGGTAGTCCACACACAAATGTGAAGTCCCATCCTTTTTCTTGACTAACAACACTGGAGCTCCCCATGGTGAAACACTAGGTCTCACAAACTATTTTTCTAATAACTCCTCCAATTACTTTTTTAGTTTTGCTAGTTTCGATGGTGACATCCGGTACGGTGCAATTGATATAGGACCTGCTCCTAGTACAAGATCGATAGAAAACTCTATCTCTCTTTCCGGTGGTAATCTGGGTACTTCGTCAGGAAAAACTTTAGGAAACTCATTTACAACAGAAATAGCATTCACATCTTTCTTGTAACACCCCAAATTTTACTATTTTACAGTAACGCTTAAATTGTACTATTTTATGTTTTCTGTGTGATATAAAAATTATTTTGATTGTTCTGAGATTATTTTTGATCATTGCGTAATATTTGCTCTAAGTCAGGAAAATAATAATTTTCAGGCTGGGAAAAATTTTTATTATTTTATTCGGAGCCGGGGGATCTTACTAAACCCGAATACGAGAGACACTTTAATCGATCTTTCAATGTTTAGAATTTATCTGTGAAATAAAAATATTTCACAAAAAAAATCCACTATTTTATTAACATTAGCTTTTGCTATTAGGTAATAGACTCGGTATATTTTATCTGTCAGAAAACAGACTGAGAATAATTTCTGTAACTTATTTCAAATGAACCAATAGAAAATGAGTCAATATTAGTGGTTAGACTTTTCTAAACTAATAGGAAATAGTCAACAAAAATGGTTGGACTAGTTACTAAGTAACTAGATAAACAAACTAAGTTACCCTAATAGCTTAATTAGTAACTAAATGAAACTAACTTAGTTACTAAATGTTTAGAAAACCCTAACTACACAAAAGATCTAGATTCGTCTAGAAGGTGTGACAAAGCATGACCTATGCAATGACCTAATAATGTAACTAAGTAGTTAGTTATGTAACTAAAAGATCAAACTAAGTTAGTTTGGATGTAACTAGATGAATTAACTATCTAAGCTAAGTGTAACTAGGATCTAGTTGGAAACTAAACTTAGTTAGCTACCCTAGTGTGTTCCACAGCCAACTTGGCCTTTCTAGCCAATTCTTGAATCTTCTTATGACCATTTGAGGACCATAATGTGACATAGGCCATGTGAGACACCATGCGATATTTTATTACATTGATTAAGCTTTGATCCTTCCTACACACTCATTTACATGGCCAAGGCTTGGAAATTTACTATCCTATTTCTTTTTACTACACTTTGTGACACAAAGATCCATTCTCTCCATTCTCTCACTTCAAGAACATCAAGAACACTCAACTCCATTTCTTATCTTTTCCTTCTTGAAGCTCACGGCCTCCTACCCTAAACCCTACCTCTACACTTCAAAAATTTCATCCAATCTTACTTTCTAAACCTACACATAATCCTAAACACTTTTCCTTTTGAGAGTTTTACCAAAATCATCCTCTAGGTACTTCAAAAATCAAGCTTTGATTTTCTACTCCTATGGTAATTTCTTGATTCATTGATCCTAAATTGGATTCATAAATTTCTAGACCATGATTGATCCATGGTTTCTTTTTTTCAATGTTGGTTTATGACTTTAGGATTTGTTTAAGATTTTTAGGGTATTTCTTTGGTGCTCCACAAAATCAAAAGAGAAGGAACTAGAAGTCTGTTGTCTTCCTTAATGTAAAAGGGAGATTAACCTCATCAACTATGTGTTGGTGGTGAGGAAATGGATTGTTTGTGGTGAAAAATCCATAAGGATTTATTCACTTGATTGTTTAAGCTTTCCATAATTGTGATTAGTATATTTATGGCTTTGATAGTATGCTTGCATATGTGATTTGGAAAGTATGTTAATTATTGTGTAACTTAGGATGTGATTCATATGATGGAAGAGTTGTATGATGGTTCCGAAGAACCAAGAGGCACATGGCCTCAACACCACCCATGGAATCAAGCATTCTAAATTATTTTCCTAATTAAGGATTAAGTGATTTTATGACAAGAAATTAAATTAAGGATTTTTGAAAGGAATAAAATGATGGAAAATAATTAAACATGATTTATGAAGCTTAATATGAAACTCAGCCAACATGCCAATTTTTAATTTCCTAGATCCAAAATTATTTTACTAAGTGTAAACATAGGTAATTGAATGATAGAAAATTAAATTAATAGGTCTTTTACACCTAAAAAGAAAGCAAACTAATTTTTAATTAAATTAGCGTAATTAGACTATTACGCTAAAACTTGAAATTTGCTAACGTATAGCTCACCCTCTGGGTTTTGAAACGTGTTAGAAAATTTTGAGCTGTAATGTCTCAAGTAAAGAAATACAATTTTCTGCGAAATAGTAGAAAATACTGGTTTTAATGAGAATATCTTAGAAATATTATTTAAAAAAGGATTATTATGGAAATGATGGAAATAAAGCCAAATTTTGATAATAAATGAGAAAAGTATTATTTTGAGCTTAAAATATGTTAGAAACATTTTACACGATTGAAAATACGTAGAAAAACTTTTATGCAACTTAAAAATAGTAATTTTTGGCTACGTGACTAAGAAAATGTAATAAAATATTTATGCGATTTGAAAACGTAAGAAAAATGTTCTACGATTGTGAAAATGCGATAATATCACTACGCGATTAAACATAACAGTTGTTTGCTGTCAGGCTATTGTGATGGGCCCGGTAATGTTAAATAATTATACTGCCAATAGAAGGCGAGGGTATATGGTATACTGTGTAAATAATAATTGTATGTGTGTTTGAACCATACATTATGCATAGAAAAGCATGTTAACTTATTTGTTTAAGGCTGTATGCCTAGGAGATGAATCACAACTAAGTGCGGGTGTGAGTAGACAAGTGTAGGTCACTCGTTGACCTTGGGGGCATCGGGATATGGGTACCTCACAATGGACGGTTGGTAGCTCTTCTGTCTGTGAGGTAGACTGATGTAAACGCACCAACGAACCGGACTGAGACACTGTCCTTTATCACGATCTGGTGTAGAATGTCTTGTCCAATGCCTTGATGTGCATGTTGATAAATTGATGTATTATAGCACCTTTGGTCACGGCAGTCAAGTGACAGACATGTTTTCTAGATCATTCTCTCTGAAAATTGTGTTTAGCTCCATGGAGTAGGAATGAGTCTGTGTGCATATGCACAGTTGGTCAACATGTTGGTATGATAACTATGTTGTTTGATATTTTATCTGGTATGTGAGAATATAATTTACTGTCTTGTTATTTTACTCTATTTATTTGCTGTCATTTTCTCTACTGCAATACTAGTATTGATGTAGGGGATCTCACCTCTTTGTTGTATTATATTTGTTTTACTGTGTATGTTTAATGAAGACCGAGAAGACGAAGGAGGATGTAACTCTTTCTATTATCAGTAATATTACTCTTGTTTGTTGAGATGGTGGCGAGGCGCCAAGTTTTGGGTTTTGTCCAAGTAAACTTCTATGGTGGGGTGGATGCTTGGAGGTTTGACTTTGACAATGAATGATTTGTTTATACTGAGGACTTGACTCTGAGTTTGAGTGGAACCCGCGATGGGATTCCTATTTTGACGCATCATGCATCTGTGCGCCTAGAATTTACAATGCCGATTTGTGAACTTTGGGATACCACTGTGTATACACTGCGTGAAGACTCTGTGGTGTCTTCCGCGAGGACCCCTGTGAGGCGAATGTTATATCCGCCTGGGTTCTTAATGATGAAGTGGAGGAGGATCCTTCTGAGGACCCAAATCCTTATGTTAGTTTTTTGGAGTCTTGAGTTTAACAGTTATATTTTGGAGTATCTGTTGTACATTTTATCTTTTAGTATGTAAGGGTTTTATATAAATTATTTGTAAACAAGGCTTTTAGTATGTATGTATAATATAACTTTGATTTCAATTACAAGTAATACTTATGATTTTCATTTAGTTTACTTATTTAAATTTATTCCACAAATGAAATTTTAAAATCAATATTTTTATAAGATTAATTCTTTTACAACTTGAGTAAGTTATATTAGGATTAGTCTTAAATGTGATACCCTACGAAGGGTGTTACATTAGTTGGTATCAAATGGTATCAGAGACAAGACCTCTCCCAGTACGGTGTGGTTCGGGGACGAACCAAGCGGAAGTTGGTGGGCATGTGTATCCTGGGGCCGACGAGGACCGAAAGTGATCGCCGGTGTAATGAAGCACGACAAGGAGCGGCTTTTGGTAGGCTTCTAGGCAAAGGGTCACATGAATGAATTGAATACGCACCAGAATGAGAGGTATTCAGAGACTGTGCAGGTATGAGACTGCATAGTTGAGGATGGCTTAAAGGAATTGATTTGGCGTAGCCATATCAACAACTTGCAACTTCTTTTCGGGAGCCTAGAACATAAGAACTCCATGGTTAAGTGTGTTTGACCTGGAGCAATTGTGGGATGGGTGACCTCCTAGGAAATTTCCATACCTACTGCTAAACTTGTTAGTACGACAAAAATATGCCTAAATTATCCTATTACTATCCATAATCGAGTCTTTTCTGTTAATTTAATTTGTTTGCCTCTTACCAATATTAATATAATCTTAGGGATGGAATGGTTATCTTCTAACCATATCCTATTAGACTGTTCTAGAAAGACCTTAGTATTTCCTGATGAGGTTTCTAGATTTTTAACTGCCAAACAAGTCGAATCTTTATTGAAGGATGGAGCCCAAGGATACATGCTGCTATCTTCTTTAGAAGTTAAGAGTGAGAAAGATATGAAAGCTATTTTTGTTATAAATGAGTTTTTTGAAGTTTTTCCTAATGAAGTACCCAGATTACCACCAGAACGAGAGATAGAGTTTTCTATTGACTTTGTACCAGGAGCATGTCCTATATCGATTGCGCCTTACCAGATGTCGCCGTCAGAATTAGTAGAGCTAAAGAAGCAGTTAGAGGAACTATTGGAAAAATAGTTTGTGAGACCTAGTGTTTCACCCTGGGGAGCTCCAGTGTTGTTAGTCAAGAAGAAAGATGGAACGTCACGATTATGTGTGGACTACCGCCAACTGAACAAAGTCACGATAAAGAACAAATATCCACTACCAAGGATCGATGATTTGATGGACCAACTGAAAGGAGCAGATGTTTTCTCTAAGATAAATCTGCGATTAGGTTATCATCAGATTCGTGTCAAGACAGAGGATATACCTAAGACAATTTTCGAATGCGATATGGTCATTATGAATATCTTGTAATGCCATTTGGTGTGATGAATGCTCCTGCGATATTCATGGATTATATGAATAGGATCTTTCATCCATACCTAGATAGATTTGTCGTTGTTTTTATCAATGACATTCTGATCTACTCTCAAAGTCAGGAAGAGCATGCTGAATATCTCAATATAGTTCTTCAGATTTTGAAGGAGAAGAAGCTGTATGCAAAGTTGTCAAAAAGCAAATTTTGGTTGGATGAAGTTCATTTTTTGGGTCATGTAATTTGTAAGGATGGAATTACAGTGGATCCAGCAAAGGTGGAGACGGTTCTTTAATGGGAAAGGCCCAAGACCGTAACTGAGATTCAGAGTTTTGTTGGATTAGCCGGATATTACTGAAGGTTTATTGAAGGTTTTTCCAAGATAGCCGAACCTCTTATGCAACTTACAAGGAAGAACCAAGCTTTTGTTTGGACAGATGAATGTGAAAAGAGTTTCCAAGAATTGAAGAAAAGATTAACTACTGTACCAGTGCTGATTTTACCAAATCCAAACGAATCTTTTGAAGTATACTGTGACACTTCTTATCAAGGGTTAGGATGTGTGTTAATGCAGAATAGACAAGTTATAACGTATGCTTCAAGACAATTGAAGGTACATGAAAGGAACTACCCAACGCATGACTTAAAGCTAGCTGTGATTGTTTTCACGTTGAAGATTTGGAGACACTTTCTATATGGAGCTACATTTAACGTCTTCAGTGACCACAAAAGTTTAAAGTATCTGTTCAACCAAAAGGAGCAGAATATGAGGCAAGGGAGGTGGTTAGAATTCTTGAAAGATTATGACTTTCAACTTCAGTATCACCCTGGAAAAGTAAACGTTGTGGCAGATGCTTTAAGTAGAAAGATGCTCAGTGTTTCTGCGATGATGATTAAGGAAGAAGAATTAATAGAACAATTCTGAAATTTGTGGGTGTCTGTGGAGTTAGCATCGAGAAAGATTTGTTTAAACAAGGTTACAATCACAAGTGATTTAATGGCAGAGATCCGAGAAAAGCAGAAGGATGACGAGTTTTTGCAAATCGAAAGAGAGTTAATGAAGCGTGATATTATGTCTATAGTGCAAGAAGGATCTAACGGTATTCTAAGATTCGAAGGCAGAGTTTGTGTGCCTAATGATCCAAAACTGAGAAAGTTAATTCTTGATGAAGCGTATACAATTCAACTGAGTATACATCCCGAAATGACTAAGATGTATCAAGATCTGAAGCGTATGTTTTTGTGGCCTGGAATGAAGAGAGATATTGCTGTGTATGTGTCATCTTGCCTAGTATGCTAGAAAGCGAAAGTTGAACATCAAAGACCAGCAAGTATGCTGCAAACCCTAACTATTCCAGAATGGAAATGGGATAGTATTGCAATGGATTTTGTTACTAGTTTTCCAAAGACTAGGAAAGGTTATGATTCTATGTGAGTCATTATTGATCGACTTACGAAGTCTGCTCACTTCTTGCCAATCAATGTCAGATACTCAATGGAGAGATTGACCCAAGTGTACATTGGTGAAATAGTTAGACTTCACGGTGTACCCTCTAGTATCATTTCTGATAGAGATCCAAGGTATACATCAAGGTTTTGGCAAGCCTACATGAAGCAATGGGGACTAAACTGCGTTTGAGTTCTGCTTACCATCTGCAGACTGATGGTCAAACAGAAAGAACTATCCAGTCACTAAAAGACCTACTAAGAGCTTGTGTGTTAGAACAAAGAGGAAGTTGGGATGAATTCTTGCCTTCGGTATAATTCACCTATAACAACAGTTTTCACTTAAGTATAGGGATGACACCCTATGAAGTGCTTTATGGACGACGATGCCAAACACCTTTGTGTTGGTATCAGGATAGGGAAAGTATAACTATAGGTCCTAAGATTGTACAACAAACCATAGAAAAGGTAAAGATGATTCAAGAGAAAATGAGGATAACTCAGAGCAGCTAGAAAAGCTATGCTGACAAAATAAGAAGGCCTCTTGAGTTTGAGGAAGGTGAGCATGTGTTTTTGCGAGTAACACCTACAACTGGTGTCAGAAGGGTTATAAAATCCAGAAAACTCACTCTTGAATTCATTGGACCCTATCAAATTCTTCGTTGGATAGGTCCAATCGCTTACCAAATAGCTTTACCACCTTTTCTTTCCAACCTTCAAATGTTTTCCATCTGTCCTAATTGAGAAAGTATATTCCCGATCCCTCTCATGTTATACAGCCCGATGAAGTGCAATTGAAAGAAAATTTGATATATGAGACACTTCCTATTAAGATTGAAGACAGGAGGGTAAAGCAACTCCGGGGGACAGCGATTCCCTTGGTGAAAGTAATCTGGAACGAAACGACCGGTGACGCTACTTGGGAAATGGAGGATAGAATGAGGGAGCAGTATCCCCAATTGTTTTAATGTATAATAAATTTCGGGGACGAAATTCTTTTTAGTGGGGGAGAGTTGTAACACCCCAAATTTTATTATTTTACAGTAATGCTTAAATTGTACTGTTTTATGTTTTTATATGATATAAAAATTATTTTGACTATTCTGAGATTACTTTTGATCATTGTGTAAGATTTGCTCCAAGTTAGGAAAATAATAATTTTCGGGCTGGGGAAAATCTTTATTGATTTATTCGGAGCATGGGGATCTTACTAAACCTAAATCCGAGAGACACTTTAATCGATTTTTTAATTTTTAGAATTTATCTGTAAAATAAAAATATTTCACAAAAATTATCCGCTATTTTATTAACAGTATCTTTTGCTATCGGGTAATAGACCCAGTATATTTTATCTATCAAAAAATAGACTAAGAATAATTTCTGTAACTTATTTTAAATGAACTAATAGAAAATGGGTCAATATTAGTGGTTAGACTTTTCTAAACCAATAGGAAATAGTTAACAAATATGGTTTGACTAGTTACTAAGTAACTAGATAAACAAACTAAGTTACCCTAATAGCTTAATTAGTAAATCAATGAAACTAACTTTGTTACTAAATATTTAGAAAACCTTAACTACACAAAAGATCTAGATTCATCTAGAAGGTGTGACAAAGCATGACCTGTGCAATGATCTAATAATGTAACTAAGTAGTTAGTTATGTAACTAAAAGGTCAAACTAAGTTAGTTTGGATGTAACTAGATGAATTAACTATCTAAGCTAAGTGTAACTAGGATCTAGTTGGAAACCAAACTTAGTTAGCTACCCTAGTGTGTTCCACGGCCAACTTGGCCTTTCTAGCCAATTCTTGAACCTTCTTATGACCATTTGATGACCATAATGTGACATAGGCCATGTGAGATACCATGTGATATTTTATTACATTGATTAAGCTTTGATCTTTCCTAGGCACTCATTTACACGGCCAAAGCTTGGAAATTTACTATCCTATTTGTTTTTTACTACACTTTGTGACACAAAGATCCATTCTCTCCATTCTCTCACTTCAAGAACATCAAGAACACTCAACTCCATTTCTTCTCTTTTCTTTCTTGAAGCTCACGACCTCCTACCCTAAACCCTACCTCCACACTTCAAAAATTTCATCCAATCTTACTTTCTAAACCTACACATAATCCTAAACAATTTTCCTTTTGAGAGTTTTACCTAAATCATCCTCTAGGTACTTCAACAATCAAGCCTTGATTTTCTACTCCTAAGGTAATTTCTTGATTCATTGATCCTAAGTTGGATTCATAAATTTCTAGACCATGATTGATCCATGGTTTCTTCTTTTCAAGGCTGGTTTATGACTTTAGGATTTGTTTAAGATTTTTAGGGTATTTCTTTGGTACTCCACGAAATCAATGGAGAAGAAACTAGAAGTTTGTTGTCTTCCTTAAGGTAATAGGGAGATTAACCTCATCAATTATGTATTGGTGGTGAGGAAATTGATTGTTTGTAGTGAAAAATCCATAAGGATTCATTCACTTGATTGTTTAAGCTTTCCTTAATTGTGATTAGTATATTTATGGCTTTGATAGTATGCTTGCATATGTGATTTAGAAAGTATGTTAATTATTGTGTAACTTAGGATGTGATTCACATGATGGAAGAGTTGTATGATGGTTCCAAAGAACCAAGAGGCACACGGCCTCAACAGCACCCGTGGAATCAAGCATTCTAAATTATTTTCCTAATTGAGGATTAAGTGATTTTATGACAAGAAATTAAATTAAGGATTTTTGCAAGGAATAAAATGGTGGAAAATAACTAAACATGATTTATGAAGCTTAATATGAAATTCGGCCAACATGCCAATTTTTAATTTCCTAGATCCAAAATTATTTTACCAAGTGTAAACTTAGGTAATTGAATGATAGGAAATTAAATTAATAGGTCTTTTACACCTAAAAAATAAGCAAACTAATTTTTAATTGAATTAGCATAATTAGACTATTACGCTAAAACTTGAAATTTACTAACGTATAGCTCACCCTCTAGGGTTTTAAGCGTGTTAGAAAACTTTGAGTTGTAATGTCTCAAGTAAAGAAATGCAATATTTCAAAAAACAGTAGAAAATACTAGTTTTAATGAGAATATCTTGGAAATATTATTTAAAGAAGAATTATTATGGAAATAATGGAAATAAAGTCAAATTTTGATAATAAATGAGAAAAGTATTATTTTGAGCTTAAAATATGTTAGAAACATTTTACGCGATTGCAAATACGTAGAAAAACTTTTACGCAACTTAAAAATAGTAATTTTTGGCTACACACTTAAGAAAATGCGATAAAATATTTATGCGATTTGAAAACGTAAGAAAAATGTTCTGCAATTGTGAAAATGCGATAATATCGCTATGCGATTGAACATAACAGCAATTTGCTGTCGGGCTATTGTGGTGGGCCCGGTAATGTTGAATAATTATAGCGCCAATAGAAGGCGAGTGTATATGGCATATTTTGTAAATTATAATTGTATGTGTGTTTGAACCATACATCATCCATAAAAAAACATGTCAGCTTATTTGGTTAAGGTTGTACGCCTAGGAGATGAATCACACCTAAGTGCGGGTGCGAGTAGACAAGTGTAGGTCACTCGTTGACCTTGGGGGCGTCGGGGTATGGGTACCTCACAATGGACGGTTGATAGCTCTTTTGTCCGTGAGGTAGACCGATGCAAACGTACTGACGATTCGGACTGAGACACTGTCCTATATCACGATCTAGTGTAGAATGTCTTGTCTAATGCCTTGATGTGCACGCTGATAAATTGATGTATTATAGCACCTTTGGCCACGACAGCCGAGTGACAGACATGTCTTCTAGATCATTCTCTCCGAAAATTGTGTTTAGCTCCATGGAGTAGGAATGGGTCTGTGTGCATATGCATAGTTGGTCAACATGTTGGTATGATAACTATGTTGTTTGATATTTTATCTGGTATGTGAGAATATGATTTACTATCTTGTTATTTTACTCTATTTATTTGCTGTCATTTTCTCTACTACCATAATAGTATTGATGTAGGGGATCTCACCTCTTTGTTGTATTATATTTGTTTTATTGTGTTGGTTATTTTACTCTACAGATAACTCTTTCTATTATCAGTAATATTACTCTTGTTTGTTGAGATGGCGGCGAGGCACCAAGTTTTGGGTTTTGTCCAAGTAAACTTCCATGGTGGGGTGGATGCTTGAAGGTTTGACTTTGACAATGAATGGTTTGTTTATATAGGGGACTTGACTCTAAGTTTGAGTGGAACCCACGATGGGATTCCTATTTTGACGCAACATGCATCTGTACGCCTAGAATTTACGATGCTGATTTGTGAACTTTGGGGTGGCACTATGTATACACCTCGTGAAGACTCTATGGTGTCTTCCGCGAGGACCCCTGTGAGGCCAATGTTATATCTCCCTAGGTTCTTTAATGATGAAGTGGAGGAGGATCCTTCTGATGACCCAAATCCTTAGCTTAGGTTTTAGGAGTCTTGAGTTTAGCAGTTATATTTTGGAGTATCTGTTGTACATTTTATATTTTAGTATGTAAGGGTTTTATGTAAATTATTTGTAAACAAGGCTTTCAGTATGTATGTATAATATAAGTGTGATTTCAATTACAAGTAAAACTTATGATTTTCATTTTGTTTACTTATTTAAATTTATTCCACAAATGAAATTTCAAAATTAATGTTTTTACAAGATTAATTCTTTTACAACTTAGGTAAGTTATATTAAGATTAGTCTTAAATGTGATACCCTACGAAGGGTGTTACATTTCTCACTCTTAACTTCTAAAGAAGATAGCAGCATGTATCCTTGGGCTCCATCCCTTAATAAAGAATCGACTTGTTTGGTAGTTAAAAATCCAGAAACCTCATCAGGAAATACTAAGGTCTTTTTAGAACAGTCTAATAGGATATGGTTAGAAGATAACTAATCCATCCCTAGGATTATATCAATATTAGTAAGAGGCAAACAAATTAAATTAATAGAAAAGACTCGATTACTGAAAATAATAGGATAATTTAGGCATATTTTAGTAGTACTAACAGGTTTGGCAGTAGGTGTAGAAACAATCAGTTGAAAACTCAAAGAAGACACAGGCAATCCCAATCGATCCACACAGTCATATGCAACAAATGAATGAGTTGCACCTAAATCATATAGTACAGTTAAAAGATTATCTGAGATGGCACCTTCTCCCTGAATAAGATCTTCAGACTGGGAGGCCTCAACTCCACTCATATTTTAAATGCGTCTACCAACTTGTGGTTTAATGGCACAAACATTGCTCACTGAAGGCTCCATCTTTGCTTGATCACATTCCTTAGAGACATGACCAGAATTTCCATATCGAAAACATATTATACCTTTGATCGTGCAATCTCTCGTCAAATGACCTTTTCTGCACTTCATGCATTTCATTGGTGATGTCGCTATATGATTAAACTGATTGCCACTTGAACCTCCTCCGTGTGGCCGTTGTTGTTGTTGTTGTTGACTTCCCGAGGGTCGAGAGTATGGTTTCCTCTAAAACCAGTTATTAATATTGTTGCCTCCCCTTTGGAACCTAGACAATCCAAAGTTGCGATTCCTGGTATCCTGAGCTGGCTCTAATCCCTCCAGTCTGTAACATATATCCATTAACATTGAGAACTGGTTCAGATGCATTGGCAACACTCTTCTCTTCAACTCAATTCTTAGACCTTCCTCAAATTTGCGGCACTTCCAAACCTCATCTGGCTGGATTTAGAGATACCGTGAGAACTTAGACAAGCTCTCAAACTTTGCAGTATATTCATTGACAGTCATTCCACTTTGTCGCAATCCAAGGAATTCCATTTCCTAGGCATGCCTCGCACTTTCCAGAAAGTATTTCTCCAAAAATACTTCGCAGAACAGCTCCCACGTAATCTCTCTGCCTTCAGCTTGTAGCACCCTTCGAGTGGCTTTCCACCAATTCTCGCCATCACCTATTAGCATAAACATAGCATATGTCACTCTGTGATCATCTGTACATCCTATTCCTTCGAAGATCTTCTCTAGTTCTTGGATCCACAAACTCGCTTTCTTAGGATCAAACTCGCCTTTGAAATATGGCGGATTGTTCTGATGAAATTCTAATAAATGCTGGACTTCTGCATTAGCTTGTTGTTGTTGTGCAGCTCTTAGATTTTGTTGTACGATTACTTCTGCCATTTGCTGCATCGCTTTGGCAGCAACAGTCATTACGTCGTCGTCATGTCCTGTATTCATACGTGTACCTCTACCACGAGACATAGTTTTCTTCACGAACAATCAAACACAATCCAAGAAGAGTCAATTGTAACCTTTTAGAAATCAAACTCAAAGAATCACACAACACAAGCAAAACAGACCTAACCACAAAAACCCCAATAGACTCTAACTGGAGCTCTTATACTAACTAATGTAACACCCACCGTAGGGTATCACATTTAAGACTAATCCTAATATGACTTACCCAAGTTGTAAAAGAATTAATCTTGTAAAAACATTAATTTTAAAATTTTTGGTTGCGGAATAAATTTAAATAAGTAAACTAAGTAAAAATCATAAGTATCACTTGTAACTGAAATCACACCTATATTATACATAAATACTGAAAGCCTTGTTTACAAATAATTTACATAATACCCTTACATACCAAAAGATAAAATGTACAACAGGCACTCCAAAATATAACTGCTAAACTTAAGACTCCTAAAAACTAGCGTAAGGATTTGGGTCCTCAGAATGATGCTCCTCCACTTCATCATTGAAGAACCCAGGCGGATATAACATTCGCCTCACAGGGTCCTTGCGGAAGATACCACAGAGTCTTCACGTGGTGTATACATAGTGCCACCCCAAAGTTCACGAATCGGCATCGTAAATTCTAACCTCACAGATGCGTGTTGCATCAAAACAGGAATCCCATCGCGGGTTCCACTCAGACTCAGAGTCAAATCCCCAGTATATGCAAACAAGTCATTATTAAAATCAACCCTCCAAGCATCAATCCCACCATGGAAATTTACTTGGCCAAAACCTAAAACTTGGCACCTTGCCGCCATTTCAACAAACAAAGAGTAATATCACTGATAGTAAAAAGAGTAATCAGCTCCTCCGTCTTCTCGGTCTTCATCAGACATACACAGTAAAATAGATATAATACAGCAAAGAGGTGAGATCCCTTACATCAATACCAGTATGGCAGTAGAGAAAATGATAGAAAATAAATAGAACATAATATCAAAGCGGTAGATCATTTTATCACACAACAGATAAAATATAATATAAACATAATTATCATGCCAATATGTTGACCAGCTATGCATATGCACATAGACCCATTCCTACTCCATAGAGCTAAACACAATTTCGGAAAGAATGATCCAGAAGACATGTCTGTAACTCGGCTACCATGACCAAAAGTGCTATCAGTTTATCAATGTACACATCAAGGCATTATGCAAGACATTCTACACCAGATTGTGATATAGGACAGTGTCTCAGTCTGGATTGTCGATGCATTTGCATCGATCTGCCTCACGAATAGAAGAGCTACTAACTGTCCATTGCGAGATACCTGCACCTCGACGCCCCCAAGGTCAACAAGTGACCTACACTTGTCTACTCGCACCCGCACATATGTGTGATTCATATTCTAGGCATACAGTCTTAACCAAATAAGTTGACAAGCTTTTCAATGTATGATGTATGATCAAAACACACATACAATCATTATTATTAAAGTATTTGACTTACCCTCGCTTTCTATTGGCAGTATCATTATTTAACATAACTAGACCCACCACAAAGCCCAATAGCAAACTGCTGTTACATTCAATCACATAGTGATATTATCGCATTTTCACAATCGCGGAACACTTTTCTTATGTTTTCAAATCGCATAAAGATTTTTTAATGTTTTTTAAATCGCGTAAATATTTTATTGCATTTTCTTAATCGCATAGCCAAAAATTACTATTTTTAAATTGCGTAAAATATTTCTAACATATTCTAAGCTCAAATTAAATCTTTTCTCATTTAAAATCTGACTTTAATTCCAATATTTTCTCACTAAAGACAGTGTTTTCTACTATTTTCTACAAAATAACATTTCTTTGATTGAGTTATGATATTATAGCTCAAAATTTCCTAACGCACTTCAAAATCCAAAGGGTTAGCTATACGTCAGTAAATTTCAAGTTTCAACTTTTATTTTACTTAATGACCTAATTACACTAATTTAATTAAAGCATAGTTTACTTTCTTTTTAGGTCTAAAAACCTATCAATTTAATTTCCTATCAATCAAATACTAAATCCTACAATTAGTAAAATAATTTTGGACTTAGGATATCAAAAATTAGTAAGTTGTCCGAATTCCACATTTTGCTTCATACATCATATATAATTATTTTTCTAACACTTTATTCCCTGTAAAAACACTTAATTAAATTCCTTGTCATAAAATCATTTAATCCTTGATTAGGAAAATAATTTAGGGCATTTAGTTCCCTTGGTGGTGTTGAGGTCATGAGCCTCTAGGTTCTTTGGAATCATCATACAATTCCTCATCATGTGAATCACATCCTACTTTACACAAGAATCAACATGCTTGCTAAATCACATATTCAAGCATACTATCAAAGCTATAAGCATACCAATCACAAATAAAGAAAGCTTAAACAATCAAGTGAATAAATCCTTATGAATTTTTTACCACAAACAATTCCATTTCTTCACCACCCACACATGGTTGACGAGATTAATCTCCCTCTTATCTTAAGGAAGACAACAAACTTCAAGTTCTTTCTACTTTTGATTTTGTGAAGCACCAAGAAAAACCCTAAAAATCTTAAACAAATCCTAAAGTCATAAACCAACCTTAAAAATAAGAAACCATGGATCAATCATGGTTTAGAAATTCAAGAATCTAACTTAGGATCAAGAAATCAAGAAGTTACCTTAGGAGTAGAAAATCAAAGCTTGATTTTTGAAGCCCTTAGAGAATGATTTAGGTAAAAATCACAAAAGGAAAAGTGTTTAGAGTTGTACCTAGTTTAGAAAGTAGGATTGCATGGAATTATTGAAGTATGGAAGTATGGTTTAGGGGTAGAGGCCGTGAGCTCCAAGAAGAAAAGAAGAATAGTGTTGTTGAGTGTTCTTGAGGTGAGAGAAAAAGATGAAAGATTTCCTTTGTCACAAAGTGATAGTAAATAAAATGCAAAGTCCAATTTTTACAAGCCTTAGCCGTGTAGGTGGTTTGATAAAAAGTTCAAAGCTTAATTATGTTGATAGAAAATATCTTATGATTTCACATGGCCTATGTCACATAATGGTCATCATTTAGTCATTAGAAGAACCATGAACCTCTTAGAAGTCCTTGTTGGCTGTGTGGTTCAAAGGGAATGACTAACTAACTTTGATTTCAACTAGTTTATAGTTACACCTAAATTGGGTAGCTAGTTCACTTAAGCTAACTTAGTTAGGTTATTTAGTTACATAACTAACTATTTAGTTACATGATTAAGCCATTGCATAGGTCATGCATTGGTCATTCCTTTTAGATGATTCTAGATTCATTTTATAACTAGGGTTCCTAAGTTTTTAGTAACTAGGTTAGTTCCATCTAGTTACTAGTTAGGCTTTTAAGGTAACTTAGTTTATCTAGTTACTTAATAACTAGTTCAACCATTTTTATTGACTACTTCCAATTGGTTAAGAAAAGTCTAACCATTAATATTGACTATTTTCTATTGGCTCCCCAAGAATGAGTCACAAAGACTATTTCTAGTATAGTTTCTGACAGATAAAAGATACCGGGTCTATTACCCGATAAGCAGAAGCTGCTATTAATAAAACAGTGGATATTTCTCTGACAGATAATAAAACACAAAATATTTTTATTTCACTGATAAATCTTAAAAATTAAAAGATTAGTCAAAGTGTCTCTCAAATTCGGGTTTAGTAAGATCCCCCAGCTCTAAATAAATCAATAAAGATTTTCTCTAGCTCGAAAATTATTATTTTCTTGACTTGGAGCAAATCTCACACAACGATCAAAAATAATCTTGGAACTGTCAAAATAATTTTATATCACACAGAAAATACAAAACAGTACAATTCAGACATTATTATAAAATAGTAAATTTTGGGGTGTTACATATGAAACCCTTTATGGTAGGAAATGTAGTTCACCATTATGTTGGTATGAGGTTTGAGAAAGAGCTATTCTAGGACCTGAAATAGTGCAGCAAACTTTAGATCAAATTAGAAAAATTAAGGATAGAATGGCCATTGTAACATCCCAAAAATTAATAATTTTTACGACAAATGATCATTTTACAATATTTGGGATTTTCTGGAATTTTTCTGGATTTTTCTGAAAATGCAGAATATTTTAATATTATTCTTCGTTTTGTGTGCACACTGGGCAGAGTTGGCAAAACGACTGTAACGCTCCCAAAGTTGGAAAATTTTATTACGAATAGTTATTTTCTAATATTTGTGATTTATGTGAATTCTTTCAGAATTTTTCCGAAATGACGAATATTTTAATATATTTCTCGTTTTGCGTTCGTATTGAGTAGAGTCGGGGAAAACGACTATAATGCTTCAAAAATTGGAAAATGATAAGGCGAATAGTCATTTTATAATATTTGTAAATTTTGAGAATTTTCTGGGATTTTTCCGAAAACGTCGAATATTTTAATATATTTCTCGTTTTACGTACACGCTGAGAGAAGCCGGAGAAACGAGATGTTTTCTCCGAGAACCTTGAACTATGGACTCGTCGATGGGGGATCTTACTAAACCCGAGGCTGGACATAGTTTACGAGGTTTTACGTTTTTTGAGAAATTTAGCAGTCGGAATAATAAAATGCTGTGTAAATTTCATCTGTCAGATAAATTAATACTGACTTCTGTCGACTGCAACTATTATCCATTGGATAATAGCATGCATTAGAAAATCCTATCACCCTATCCTAATGTAATCTATTTTATGTCACATCAAATCTACTTTAATTCAAATTTGTGTGCTTTTTCAAAGCTTCTTTGAGAAGCTTTGACCACCAAATGACCCAATTACCCTTGGCTTGCATGAGAAGCCAAATTTTTCCCCTCACTCTCTCCTCTATTCAGCAGCCCACGTTAGCCAAGGAGGGCATAATGGTGACTTGCCCACTAAAACTAAATCTATCAAACCCTAATTTCACTTTACCTATCACTTTCTCTCTCTTCAATTCATCTTCTTCATCTTTTCTCCTCCTTCTCTCTACCTCCACCATGAGCACGAAAATGGCAGCACCTCCTCCTCCATTTTTACTCATCTTTTCTCCTCTCTAAGCCCATTTCCACACTTGCACTCACTTCCTCTACCTTCTTTGTGTAGAAAGTTTCTCCATTTTCCATTTCTACCTCCATTTCCTCTCTACGTCTTCTCTTCTTCCTCCTCTTAGATCCGAAATTTCCAGCCACCATTAGAGAGTCTTCTCTTCACTTTTCTTTTCATAAACACCATTTCTAGGCTTCTCCCAACCTCCTCTACACTTTCTCTTTAGAAAATCTCTTCAAAAATCTATCCTTTCTACCCCTCCTTCTTCAAGTCCGAAAATCACTTCTCCATGGATGGCCAAGCTTTTTGATTTTTCTCTTCACTAAACACATTTATACACTCATCTTCATCTTCTCTACAAGTCTCATTTGGAAGGTTTGCTCAAAATCCAACCTTGTCTCCATTGTCTTCCAAGGTAAAGATTCTTGATTTCTCTCCATTTTCTTCTCATTTTCATTTTCCTTGGTTGCTATGTGACCAAGGGCTTCTCTTTTTGAGCATTGATGAGTGATTTGAGTGATTTTGAACACTCTAGGGTTCTTGGGAGAGTGGAATCCTAAAATCACCAAATAAGGAATCTCAAGGAGTTCAAGCTTAAGGCTTTAGGTAAAGTTCTTCCAATTCACCTATCAATTTCATTTTCCTTGGTTACCTATGTGACCAAGGATCATTCTTTTCAAGCTTTAGTTTGTAAATATGAGAATTTGACCACTTTATGGTTCTCTTGAAGGTGGAATCCGAAATTTACAAATCAAGGAACCAAGGAGTTGTTTTCTTGCATTGTCTCCTCTAGGTAAGAGGGAGACTACTCACTTCAACCACTTATGGTGGTGAGGAGACTTTGTATATGTGTTGATGGAGAAATCCATCCTTGTATGTTCTTTGTATGCTTGCTTGAATTATAAATTTTGCATGATTAGTATTCTTGAATTTGATTGATACTTGATTATGCTTTTGAATATGTTTGATATATTAATTGTGCTTGATCATGTTGGGGTTGCTAAATGGAAAATTTGGAGTTTCCTACCTTAACATGGTGCCACGGTTTTGGTCTTGGTAAAGAGACAAATGGGTCAATTTTGATGAACTAAATTTAAGTGAATTAGTGGTAAGAAAACTAATGCGTAAAAGTGGAAAGAAAAATTGGATAAAGGACATCATGAAGCCACGGTTTTGGCATTGAATTTTAGGCACTTGGATTGATTTTAATGAACTAAAAACTTAAGTGAATTAATAACAAGAAGTTAATACCTAAAAGAGAAGGAAAGATTGGACATTGAAGACTCATTGATGGCCACGGTTTTAGCTTGAGCAATAAGGCAAATAGAATGACCTTGATACATTAAACTTAAGAAAATTGATATTAAGGATTTAATACACAAATGAGGAATAAAAAGTGGAACTTAGAAGACCGATGAAGCCATGGTTTTGGCATGGATCTTAGGCAATTAAATAAATCTTGTGAGAAGTGGAAATTGAGTAATTAAGTATCAAGTAACTAACACATGATATGTGAAAGAATGAAATTTTGAGGATTTAGAAAGGTCACGATTTTTGAGCCCAAAATTGGGGTTCTTGGTGAACTAATTTAACAAATGAAAGATTAAGTAAATCAAGGATATGACATGTAATGTGATGACTTTAAAATATTTGGGAATTGAATCCCTTGAGAGGCCATGGCCTCTAAGGCCTTTTGAGGCTTGATTATACAACTTTAGTAACTTAGAAGTTTAGGTAATCAAGTGATTAAAAATCTATGTAAGGGGATAGGTAATTAATGAATTTGAAGGACTCAATATGATTAGAGGTTTCATAAATTTTAAAAGAACCAAGAGTGAAACTTTCATAAGACTTAGGATAGGTTCAAGAGAGCAAGAACAAGAGAGTGTGAGTCTTGAGAACTTATGAGAACGAATTGTATTAGGAAGATTAGACTAATTATGAGAATTTAATTAGAAATGAACCTTGTAGGAAAGACAAAATTTAAGTCAGGATTCATAATGGACCTAGGAATGTACCATGTGATTTGATCTCAATATTATGATGCTATGGGTCCGTGTGAGTGACCATTTGTATATTGATGCTCTCTTGGCCAATTGCGGCATATTATGGAATTATATGAAATTGTGAATCATACATATTAATGAATGGGATTGTGGCTATCCTTGAAATGTGCTATTGGCTTGATGTGGATCCGTGGATGGGATTAAACCTTGTTGTTAAATGATATGACATGCATTTAAAGCATGATTGACCTAGTTGTCATGAGGAGCATGATTGAGTCATGCATTGCACAAAAAGAAAAAGAACGTCCGTAGGACATTGTTAAGGCCGAGTTGCCTAGGAGTTGAACACACCTTAGTGCGGGTGCGAATAGACAAGTGTAGGTCTTCTGTTGACCTTGGGGGCATCGGGGTGCGGGTTGCTCGCAATGGACAGTTGGTAGCTCTTCTGTACTTTGAGTTAGACCGATGTAACACACCGATGATTTGGACCGAGACACTGTCCTATATCATGATCTAGCGTAGAATGTCTGTACAATGCCATGATGTGCACGTGGATAAATTGATGGATTATAGCACTTTGGTCGCGGCAGCCGAGTTACAGACATGTCTCCTGATCTTTCTCTCTGACTATTTATGTCTAGCTCCATGGAGTAGGAATTGTGGTGTCATAATGCATTGTGCATCGTTCATTGTCGGTTTCATAAACTGTTGAGCATGAACACCTGTGAATGTGAAGATAACTGTTGTACTTCTGTAAATGATTATCTTATTGTTGTGTTGATTCCTGGAAATACTATTGTGATCTACCTGCTATTGCTTACTGTTGTTCTACCTTTACTATAAATATCATTGTTATTATTGACTCTGATATTTGCTTAGAATTGAATTGCTTTTATTATAAATTTCACTATTGCCGTTGATGAATATATGAACTGTATTGCTTGGTGGGTGCTTTGCGCTGTGCTGTTTTCTTACTGCCAATAGTGGTAATGAAGGATGGGTGTCTCACCTCTTTCTTATATTTGTGCATTTATGTTTTATATTTATATTTGATAAGAGATCGTGAGGAAGATAAAGAGAGACCACACCTTGGTTGATTCGCTTGAGCGTCTGGACAAGATTTCTTTGACTACGTAAGAGTGCAACCGCGTGGAGGCATTGATGCCCGTCGTGTCAACTAGGACACCATGCGTCATGTACATTTGGGGTTGCGGCTTTGTCTACTGGTAGTACCCATCCCTGGGTTACTACTTTTCCCCCCTTTAGTATTTTATCTCCGCTGTATTTTATTGGATTCTGTAATTGTTATATTCTATGTCATTAGTGATTTGTGTAAACTGACTATAAAATATGTATATGAGGAATATGATTTTATTTCAGTGGTTGTATTATGGGTTGAATATATTTATATTTCATTCGAGGCTTATATTTTTTACTTATGCAAATAAAAAAATATATATATATAGACTCTTGAGAATTTAAATTACTGTTATCATGACTGTGACACACTTGGATTTAGTAACTATGGTGCAATGACGATTATGCTCCGGTTGCTACATCAAGGGGTGTTACAGCCATAGCTCAAAGTAGGCAAAAAAGTTATGCTGATAGAAAGAGGGGACCTCTAGTGTTCGAAGAAGGAGAACATGTTTTCTTGAGAGTTCCTCTTACAACAGGAATTAGTAGAGCATTGAGAACATGGAAGTTAAACCCTCGTTTCATTGGTCCTACCAAATTCTCAAAAGAATTGAACTTGTAGCCTACCGGATAACTCTTCCTCCCAGTTTATCAAACCTTCATGATATTTTTCATGTATCTCAGCTCAGAAAGTACAGTCTGGATCCTTCACACATCATAAGAGATAAATCTATATAGTGAAGAGATGATTTATCTTATGCAATGAAACTGGTGAAGATTGTAGACAGAGCAATCAATGAGCTCAGAGGTAAGCAAATTTCTCTAGTAAGGTACTTTGAGGTGAAGCTGGCATAGAAGAGGCTACACGGGAGCTAAAGTCCCAAATGCAGCAAGATTATCTAAAGTTGTTCCTATGAGGTAAGCAATTTTGAGGACAAAATTTTAAAAAGGAGGGGAGAAATATGACATCCTCTTTTTAGTATGTTAAGCTAGTTTATGGCTACAAAGGTAGCATAACACTTGCTTGACATGTTCACTTATTTTTGTGACAATCTGAATCAATTTAGGTACTTTGTTGCAGTATAGAATGCGAAAAGTAACTTAAAATGACTCAGAAAGTGGCATAAATTGCCTAGTTATTTGAAATAAACAAAGAGAATTTATTTCTAAGTCACAAATAAGTGGAAGAGGATGTAGTAAATTTTTTAGAGCAAACTGAGTTGATTTGGTATTTTTAAGCATACTGCGAGTGTGCTTTAGGGCTGGATTGACCAGCAGCAGATATGGATATTTGAGAAAATAGTGAAACAATATTTTGGATGAATCTTAGGATTTATTTAAAAGTTGTTGGAAGTTAAGAAACTTGATTTAGAAAAATCTAAGTGTTCTTAACAGATATAGATTTTCTAGTATAGGGTTTAAGTAGTATGACCTTATCTCTTATTCTCCTTTTCTCTCACATTTTTGCTATCAGAACCAAAAGAAAAGAAATGAAAGAAGAGAAGAGAAAATGAAGAAGATAAAGGGAAAGGAGAAAAGGGAAGAGGAAGAAGAGAAGACAAAGGCCAAGTTTGATCATTCATCCTTTTGAGGTAAGGGATTTCTATTCT
Organism: Ormosia semicastrata; assembly: GCA_029884595.1. NCBI lineage: Eukaryota > Viridiplantae > Streptophyta > Magnoliopsida > Fabales > Fabaceae > Ormosia > Ormosia semicastrata. The sequence continues at coordinate 50,456,615 of JAQQTO010000063.1, forward strand.
TTTTCCCTCTTTATTCTTTTTGAATGGGGTTGGGGTTTTTGAATGAAAAAAGGGATTTGGAGAGTCAAATTTTAGTTCTTAGCTTAATTCTTGATTCGAAGGATTAAGTTAGGTTAGTTTCAGCTCAATGAGTGTTAGATGGCCATTTATGGCTTAACCCAAACCATGTTGGTTCATAGAGGAGGAATGGGTAAATGGTTGGGGTTAGTGTGATTTGGAACCTAAATCCATGCCCTAGTGAATCAATAGGTTGTATGAGAGTTGCAACGAGTTTAGGGGGATGGATTGGTGTTAGAAATCACAAGAAAACTAATCATGACTGATTGGAAAATGATTTTTGGCCAAAGGAATCAATGGCTCGATTCTACAGAATTTTCTACAGAATTGGTCACGCCTAGGTGCAGCATGGTCACGCCTAGGCGTGGACTGATTTGTTTTCAGTCCAAGCAAGACAGAGAGTGTCACGCCTAGGAATGGGAATTCCATGCCTAGGCATGAGGCAGCCACGCCTAGGCGTGGGAAAGTCATGCCTAGGTGTGAGTTCCAGGTTTTTACAAGAAGTAAATTCTTGAATTTTGATGTTCCTTGTTTATTGGGATCATTCATATAAGCTTCTTTATGTGTAATGCAACACTTTTAGGGATATTTCACTAAGGAAATAATCTAACTAGTATATAAGAACAAGTTGAGTTCTCAAGCCTTTCAAGTGTAAGACTTGTCAGAATTGGATCCCTTATGCAATAAGGTTGAACCTAGTGAATTGGATCCCTTATGCGATAAGGTTGAACCATATAAAGAGTGGTTCCTTTATTTTCTAAAGTTGAACTAAAGTACACAAGTGAAATTAATATTCTACATTTGAGTAGTCATTTGTTGGATATTAATAGAAAAGTTATGAAATGTAGTGTATAATTGTACATTGTATTTATTTTTGTGTTAATGCTAAGATATATATGTCATTACTGAGAATTTTTATGTTCTCACCCCTTTTTATGTTCCATGGATAAGTAGGACAAGACTTTATTAAGGAAATCGAGAAGAGGGAAAAAGAAGAAAAAGTCTCAAGAATAAATTGTGTAGTTTCATGTTTTTTTTATGACAACTCTTGTAATTTGGTTACTGTGATTTGTGTTTTGTTATATATATTACATTATGCCCTTGAGGCTTTTTGATGTAAATATGTATAACTTCCTTTTAACGTGGCTCTCCATATTTTTTTGTATAAATGATATGGGACTAGTTTATTAAGTAGGATGGTGGTAACATAACTAATACTATTTATCTTTATATATTTATGTGATATATCAAGGTAATCGTATGAGGGTGTTACAATCTTCATCACCTCATCATCTTGATACCTACCTAGGGCAATCCATTACTCTTGATTGCACTAAGGTCTCTTACTTTCCCATATTTGAATAGTGGTATTTCTTGTGGAAATAGGTTTGCCCCAATGGTTTAATATGTTAGGTTTTGATGATGACAAATACAAAACAAAAAGAATGATGCTTATGCTTTATAGTTGTGCTTAATAGATGTCAAATGCATCACAAAAGAATTTTGATCGTGTTACATAGATGTGCTTAATGAGATATATTGTATCATGTATAATAATGTAATTTATCTAATTATATTTCATTTAATAATTATGCAATGAAATATATGTAACATTCTTCATATAATATATCCAATAATACTTTATATGAGTCTTAATGAATTAATATTGGATTTGATTCTACTTAAATTAAAATGTGCAAAATATTCTTTGTTGCATCCTACATAAAGCATATCTAGTAGTAATTAATAAATATCTTATTTGGATGTGTTTATAAGAGTCTTATATGCATGTTAGACTAACTAGAGTTATACATTTATGAATCGTGCATATGAAAATATTGAGTTATGAATTTGGACTAACTATGCTTGTTTTAAGTGAGTAATACTTTGTAGGATAGTCCAAGTACCAAGAATGAGCATTGCAACAAGAAAGTAAAAGATCACAATTATGCTCAACTCAAGAAGAATGAGAATGATAAAGATGTTACAAGCAATTTCCAAGATTTGAAGAGAAGAATTTTTGGAAGCTTGGATTACATCAAGAATTGATGATGGCAAAAGATCAAGTCCCAAGGTACTTCAATAATAGCTTATAGGACTTAGATCTTGTGTAAAGGTAAAAAGAAATCACACTAAGCTCAAATAAGTTTTAAACATATTTATAAGTGTTTCTAAAATGTTTAAATGCCCAACAAACTATTTTTAGAAAGTTAGTCTTAGTGGTATTTCAAATCTATGAAAAATAGCCAAGATTGTGTTTTGCAAAACTGACATATAGTTACTCTTTTGATTATAACTTTCAAATTACTTTGAGTTTTATTTGAAACTTATTTCATATGAAAATAGACTCAAATATCTTTCCAATGAGTGGTCATTTGCTTTAAACGGATAGGAAACGAAAAAGTTATGACCAATTAAAGTTTGAGTTTTGAAAATCTGACCTTTGGTTACTATTTTGATCATATCTTTCAAATTACTTTGAGTTTTGCTCTGACACTTCTTTCATATGAAATAGACTCAAAGATCTTTCCAATGAGTGGTCATTCACTTTAATTGGATAAGAAATGAAGAAGTTATGACATTTTAAAGTCAGTTTTCAAAACCAGAAAATACTGTAATCGATTACAAAGGCCATGTAATCGATTACAACGTTGACAGAAGCCATGTAATCGATTATAGGAAGTGTGTAATCGATTACAAAGTGCCCAGAATGCTTGTAATCGATTACATGAAGCTTGTAATCAATTACCAAGTACCTAGGAACATTTCTAACGGCTATAAACAGCTAGTTTTCATAGAAAATCATTATTAAACACTACCAACAGCTATTTTATCATTTGGGCTCTCTATATAAGTGATATTTGAAGCATTTACACTTGGAGAAACTTTTGAACACTTAGTTTGATCCTTGAATTATCAAAATCATATTTTGAGCTTTAAAGTGTGAATCCTTTATACCCATTGAGCTTCAACTTATATTATCCACTCTTGAGAGAGTTTTCTTATTATCCATACTTTGTTCTTCAAGTTGTATATCCACTCTTATGAGAGTTTCTATTCTTTCTCTTCATCTTGAAATCATTGTAAGAGGGTGAGGTATCCCTCAAGAGAGAAAAGGGGGAGGTATCCCTTGTAGTGAGACTCAAACATAAAGGGTGAGGTATCCCAAAGGTGTTGTGAGTGCTCTTCATTGTAAAGGTCATCAAGCACCTGTGAAGCTTGAAGAATTGGAGGCTCTAGCACAAGGGTGAGGTATCCCAAGGTTTGAGGAGTGCTCTTGCATGTACAAAGGTTTTCCTAGCACTTGTGAAGTCTAGGAAATAGTGAAGAAAATCTCAAGTTAAGCTTGGGGACTGGACGTAGGCTACAAGTGGGTGGTGGCTGAATCAGGATAAATCTCAGTGTTTGCTCTTCTCAACTCTATCTCTTTATATTTGTGCTTTAACTATATATGCTTGAGTTGATCTTGATATCTAATTTATTTGCTTGATTTATCCTTTAACCCAAGTTATATTTGAGTAATCCTTAATAGTTGTGCCTTTGCTATGCATGTTCTGCTGCATTTATTAATTGAGTGTTTTAAAATGCGTAATTTGTTAAAGTTGCATTAAAACTTGTCATCACCCAATTCACCCCCCTCTTGGGTAATGGTTGCCATGGCTAACAAGTGGTATCAGAGCTTCATGCTCTGGTAAAAACTTAATCGCTTGGAGTTAAAGATCCTTATTTGTTTGGTAACCATTGAAAGCTTTTCAAAATGAATAGTTTTGAAATTAATAAACCACCATTCTTTGATGGTGTGAATTTCATTTATTGGAAAGCTAGAATGGAAATTTATATGCAATCTATTGATATTGATTTGTGGGATATTATGCTTGATGAATTTACATACAAATCAAAACAAACTTGGAATGACTATGATAAGAAATGCTTTTCATTAAACATTAGAGCAATGCAAATATTGAGAAGTGGTTTAAATGATGATGCTTATGCTAAAATTAAGAGTTGCTCTAGTGCTAAAGATATATGGGATACTCTTGATGATATCTATCTTGCTAACAATGATTTTTTGTATAAAGTTATACATAGAGAGCAAGAAGAGCAAAAACCATTGAAGGAATCTTGTTGTGAAAAATATCCTCAAAATGATGCTCAATTTGAAGAGGTGGCAAAGCAAAACCAATTGGTATATACTCTTGAAGCTTTGATGCACAACAATGAGAAAGATGGTGATTCCCTTGAAGAGTCATTAGTGCAAGAAATTGTGACAACCTCCCACTTGACTCCAAAGAACCTTGAGGTAAATAATACCTATCTTGATTATGGTCCTTCTTATGATGAGCTACAATGTGCATATGATGAATTAAATGATGGTTTGTTGAATTTAGAAAATAAAAATTTATCTTGTTTGAAAAATATTTCCTCCATTGAAAATGAAATTGAGATTTTGAAAAATGACTATGCTTTTCTTGATGAAGAAATGCCTTTGAAATGTGAAACCTCAACTTCTTGTGAAAAGTGCATTGATTTAGAAAATCAAGTTGAAGACTTATCTTCTAAATTTATCAAAGCTAATGATTTCAATTACTTATATTTTATACTTGTTAATGAGAATAAAATTAATGTTATTCCATATGAAAATTCAAATAAGGCTTATGACAAAAATAGTTTAGAATGTAATAACAACCAAAGGCTCAAGTTTTTCAAAAATGATCTTTAAAGGACCAAGCCATCATTGAATTCACTTGTTTGCAACTTTTGTGGTCATTTAGGACATATTTCTCATTTATGCAATTATAGAAGAAATTCTTATATGAGAAATAATATGAAATGGGTTCCTAAAGATCCTAAATGCCCTAGTACTAACATTAAAGAACCCAAGATGAAGTAGGTACCAAAATGTCCTCCTAGCATTTCAATTATGTAGAAAACTTCTCAAAAGGATAGACAAATTGGTCAAGTGAAGAAGGAATCATCAAGGGGAATGCTTCCAAAGCCCATTGGTAAAAGTTTTGATCAAAGAAGAAAGATGACTTTAGCCAAAGCTTCTGAAGTACAAAATGTGAAACTTGCAAAATTCAAAACATCAAAAGAGAAGCAATGGGTAAGGAAAAGAGCTTCCTTGATCAACAAGGCCGCCAAAGTATCAAAAGTTTTTACCTCTCATGAACATTCACTTGTAAAGTCAATAAATTTGAGGTATATTCCTTATAGGCCTTAAGTGATTAATAGAATCACGTGCTCTTGGTAAAATCTGAATATTTTATTTAGCACATGATTATGTTTATTCTTATTGTACCATAGCTCATTAATTTGTTATATATCTTAGTACATGAGGTTCTACAATGCCTAAGTATACTTGCTATATTTTGAATTGTCTATATATCATGAAAGCTAGCATGCTATTAGCTATGTGCTTAATGGTAATTGATTATTTCATTTGTTTTGCTCAATTTACATACTATGAAAAATTAATATTTGTAAGAGCATAATGGATTAATAATTAATGACTAACTCCTATGAATCTAAAATTAAAGGATACCAAAGAAAATACTATGAATTGTATTGTAGGGTAATTATTAACTCAAGCATTGCATTGAAGTGAAGTGAAACTATGCTACTTAAGATTCAAAAATTTGAAATGGTTCAAAGTTCTCCAAGAGTGATGAAAACATAAAAAGAATGGCATGGAGAACCACAACATTCTCAAGGAGCCTTGAGGCATGGAAATTAGAGTCACCTACAAAAATTCAAAAAGTACACTTTTGGTGATATCAATCTCTTATCCTTATTTATGCTTTAAATAGAATATCATATGATATTTGGATAAGTAGAAAGTTATTTTATGCCTTAACATGTTTTAAGCTGTTCTTTTTATAGCATTGTGTCTTAAAAGTATCTTTACATGTATTAACATGTTAGATAAGTGCACACCTTATTTGAAAAAACATGCTTTAGAGTAATACCTCTATTCTTGAGCTTGTGACCAATTCTCCTTGTTTACATATGTAAATTCACTTGCTCATAAGTAGTTCTAATCCTTTCTTTTTTATGCTTAATTTGCTTATATGCTTACTTAGAGATTAGAAAGTAAAATGTCATATGTCTTTTGTTTGAAATTGCTTGATATGTTCATATCTTGAAAACAAGAAGTAAATGATTCATTTTGTGTCTTGAACTTGTATTTGAACTTCAATGGTTTTTACAATGAAGTATATCTTGAAATAAATCATAAATATTCAAAAGTTATAGTTCCATGGTTTTTTAATTCTTTCATTACAATAAGAGACTTTTTGTTCTTGATTGACATGTGTGCATATTAGAATTCCTTACTTGATATTACATGTTTTACATGATCATTGTTTGCCCCAAAATGCTTATATAAGTTTTGATGTTGATCATGTGTTTCTTGATAAACTTGAATCTTGCCTTGAAAATGCTTAAACTATGCTTTTGGATTCAAGTGCATATATCATTCTTTTGTTCTCTTTAGAGCTAACAATTCATAGTTGATAATGTGGTACATGTTTTACATTATATATCAACCTAAATTATGCTTGTAAATGAGCTTAAATGATATTTGATGCTAACCCATGTTTTAGATAACTTTTGAAATATAGTCATCAAATATTGAAATGTCAAGCATATGTGGATAAATGAGAAATGTTGAAGGAAGAGGAACATGAGTTGAAGGAAGAGGAACATGAGGAGACTTTCTTCAAGTGCAATGGAATGAAATACTCAATGGAAGAAAGTACAAACTCAAAAGACCTATACATGAAGAATATTCTAAAGGAGCATCACTTTCTATCTAACCCAATAAGTATCTCTATCCCTAAACTATTGTGGTATTCTATATGCTATGAATTATATGATACTTGTTGATAAATTGATCTTAAAAGATTAGATGCTTTCCTTATATGAGAAGTATGCTTAGCATTGACAAAGTGCTTAATTGAACATTAAATTGCTAGTTTTGTCATTGCATATGGGTTGGATGACATTAGTTCTATACATATAGCATATTTCATCATGATGAATGTTTGATATTTATGATTCTCTTGATCTATGGTTTCTTAATGGTATAACTCTTATGAGAATCATGCTCTTGTTTTGAAAAGATTTTTTGGTTTGATTAAAAAAGTTTTTAAAGCAAAATCTCTTATCATATTTGAAAGAAGCTTTTCAAGTTCCATATCCTTGAGAATCTTTTGAACTTGTCTTAAGATTTAAAAATTATTATCATCTCCTAATTGTCTTTAAAAAATTTGAAAATCATTCGATTTGTGCTATAAATATAGTACTCTCTTCATTGCTTTAAAATGTTTATTAAATCTTAAGAGAGTATTTAAGAAAGTTTCCAAATAAATCTTTTAAAATATTTTATAGAAATCAATCTTTATACTTCAAAAAATAAGTCTTGTTCTTCAAAAGTATTTTATCTTTTCAAGGCTCTTGTTCAATGTGAAAAAGAGGATATGTACTTTCAAATACTCTTTTGACTTGGATTTGATCACTCTCAAGGAATATGTGATTTCAAAATAAAACCCTTCTACCCTAAAATGCTTTTGGAAATGTAATGTGTTTTTATAAAATTCTTTTTGAAAGGGAGAGAAGTTTTTAAAATGGTTTTGTTTGAGGGATTAAGAATATGTATCTATGCCTTACTTTTCTTTATGTTAATGTGCTTATATGGTCTTGGCATGCATATTTTCCTTTATCTATCTTGTGCTTCAATAAGGGGGAGCTTATCTTACATATCCTTCTTCCATATTCTTATTGACTATAAATATATGCATAATTATGTTAAACTATTATGTTTAATATTTTGATAATATACATATTTTGAGGGGGAGCCTAGTTCTTAAATTGTTGTTTATATCCCTTGACTTACATCATTGTTTGACATGAAGTGTTTTATTGTTAATACTATCATCTCTTATTATCTTTCCCTCTATCAATGAAAGAAGGTAAACTTTCTTAAACTTCATATTTTTTGATTCTTTCATTGAGAAGATCCTACCCTTCTTGACAATATGAGTTCTATCTATAGGGGGAGAAAATATTATATTTCCTTCCTAAGCCTTTTTGTTGATGTCAAATAGGTGGAGAGAGAATTGGAAAGAAAAATATGTTCTTAAGCTTATTGTTTGATATGCCTACATGAATATATATTCTTATATATTGTTAAACATATTTTTCTTTGGTGATTTGTCATCATCAAAAAAGGGGAGATTGTGGAAATATGTTTGCCCTAATGGTTTAATATGTTAGGTTTTGATGATGACAAATACAAAATAAAAAGAATGATGCTTATGCTTTATAGTTGTGCTTAATAGATATCAAATGCATCACAAAAGAATATTGATCATGTTACATAGATGTGCTTAATGAGATATATTGTATCATGCATGATGATGTAATTTATCTAATTATATTTCATTTAATAATCATGCAATAAAATATATGTAACATTCTTCATATAATATATCCAATAATGCTTTATATGAGTCTTAATGAATTAATATTGGATTTGATTCTACTTAAATGAAAATGTGCAAAATATTCTTTGTTGCATCCTACATAGAGCATATCTAGTAGTAATTGATAAATATCTTATTTGGATGTGTTTATAAGAGTCTTATATGCATGTTAGACTAACTAGAGTTATATATTTATGAATCATGCATATGAAGATATTGAGTTATGAATTTGGACTAACTATGCTTGTTTTAAGTGAGTAATACTTTGTAGGATAGTCTAAGTACCAAGAAGGAGCATTGCAACAAGAAAGCAAAAGATCACAATTATGCTCAACTCAAGAAGAATGAGAACGATAAAGATGTTCCAAGCAATTTGCAAGATTTGAAGAGAAGAATTTTTGGAAGCTTGGATTACATCAAGAATTGATGATGGCAAAAGATCAAGTCCCAAGGTTCTTCAAAAATAGCTTATAGGACTTAAATATTGTGTAAAGGTAAAACGAAATCACACTAAGCTCAAACAAGTTTTAAACATATTTATAAGTGTTTCTAAAATGTTTAAATGCCCAACAAACTATTTTTGGAAAGTTAGTCTTGGTGGTATTTCAAATCTATGAAAAATAGCCAAGATTGTATTTTGCAAAACTGACATGTAGTTACTCTTTTGATCATAACTTTCAAATTACTTTGAGTTTTGTTTTAAAACTTATTTCATATGAAAATAAATTCAAATATCTTCCCAATGAGTGGTCATTTGCTTTAAACGGATAGGAAACGAAAAAGTTATGACCAATTAAAGTTTGAGTTTTGAAAATCTGACTTTTGGTTACTATTTTGATCATATCTTTCAGAATACTTTGATTTTTGTTCTGAAACTTCTTTCATATGAAAATAGACTCAAATATCTTTCTAATGAGTGGTCATTTGCTTTAATTAGATAAGAAATGAAGAAGTTATGACATTTTAAAGTCAGTTTTCAAAACCAGAAAATGCTGTAATCGATTACACAGGTCATGTAATCGATTACAACGTTGACAGAAGCCGTGTAATCGATTACAAGAAGTGTGTAATCGATTACAAAGTACCCAGAAAGCTTGTAATCGATTACATGAAGCTTGTAATCGATTACCAAGTGCCCAGGAACGTTTCTAACGGCTATAAATAGCTAGTTTTCATAGAAAATCATTATTAAACACTATCAACAGCTATTTTATCATTTGGGCTCTCTATATAAGTGATATTTGATGTATTTACGCTTGGAGAAACTCTTGAACACTTGGTTTGATCCTTGAATTATCAAAATCATATTTTGAGCTTTAAAGTGTGAATCCTTTATACCCATTGAGCTTCAACTTGTATTATCCACTCTTGATAGAGTTTTCTTATTATCCATACTTTGTTCTTCAAGTTGTATATCCACTCTTGTGAGAGTTTCTATTCTTTCTCTTCATCTTGAAATCATTGTAAGAGAGTGAGGTATCCCTCAAGAGAGAAAAGGGCGAGGTATCCCTTGAAGTGAGACTCAAACACAAAGGGTGAGGTATCCCAAAGGTATTATGGGTGCTCTTCATTGTAAAGGTCATCAAGCACCTGTGAAGCTTGAAGAATTGGAGGCTCTAGCACAAGGGTGAGGTATCCCAAGGTGTAAGGAATGCTCTTGCATGTACAAAGGTTTTCCTAGCACCCGTGAAGTCTAGGAGATAGTGAAGAAAATCTCAAGTTAAGCTTGGGGACTGGACGTAGGCCACAAGTGGTTGGTGGCTGAATCAGGATAAATCTCAGTGTTTGCTCTTCTCAACTCTATCTTTTTATATTTGTGCTTTAACTATATATGCTTGAGTTGATCTTGATATCTAGTTTATTTGCTTGATTCATCCTTTAACCCAAGTTATATTTGAGTAATGCTTAATAGTTGTGCCTTTGCTATGCACGTTCTGCTGCATTTATTAATTGAGTGATTTAAAATGTGTAATTTGTTAAAGTTGCATTAAAACTTGTCATCACCCAATTCACCCCCTCTTGGGTAATGGTTGCCATGGCTAACATTTCTTTCTAGGAAATACCCCTACTAGTGTCTTAATACACTCTACAGGGTATATAAAAGGGATTCTAGCAAGTAGGGAAGTCCTTTTTCCCAAAATCAACTTCCTAGGAAACTACTTTGGGCGCCTAGAAAAGCTGATTTTCATGAATGCACCGAATGTACATCCTAACTTCAAAAATTCTAGAATTTTATAAGCAAATATCCTTATCTCATATCTTTCAATTGGAATAAACCTCACTTCATTTTACTTAGTGTAGCTAAAGTTATGACACAAAATGCAGCAACTGAAATAGGGCAACTAGCTAACTTACCAGATTCTAACCTTACTTTAAATTGAAACTGGGAACTCATAGAGAGTACAAAATTCTTAAATTTCTTTACCAATTATATCCTTACATGTTATCTTCAAAATGCCATTAGTCTCATGTAATTTACACCTCGGAGCAAGAAGTTATGCAATCTGGTTTACTAAGTGTCAGTCTGCCTGTTTCTGTATAATCTGACTCAACTTCACATTGAAACTGGTGCTACTTGGGTTGTTCTAAAAATTTGAATTTTTTACTACATGAAGCCTTGTATCTTAGCTTTCAAATGAAATAAGTAGCAAGTTATTTTGATGACTACAACTCATGTTATGCTACAAATACTACAAGCTATTAGGATGCCATATTCTGCTGGTCTTTGGGCACGTAGGTGCCAGAACACCAGAATGCATTCTACAGAAATGTGTTCTGCAGAATTCATTCCCAAACTCAAATCCAACTTTTATATCATGGATTCTAAGTGATTTCCAATCCTAAACATGATCTCTAATCATATTAGAATCATCAAACACTAACTCTAACTCATTAAAACATGGATTTAATCATTAACCATTAACCTAAAAACCCATTTCTCAATTCACAACTCAAGTGTATATCATGGATTCGAAGGGAGGAAATCTAAATGCCATGCATTAAATAATCTACTATCAAACTCACTTCAACTATAGACATAAGAATCAAGCGTCAACATTCATTAACATCTCTAAAACCCATTTTTCTTCATCAAGAAAAACTAAAAACAAGATGAAGATGAGAATGAGATAATGAAGTTAAACCCTCTACCTCTTGAAGTGCAGTAGGTCTTCAAGTTTGAGCTTGGCTCTTGGATCTTCCTCTTCTTTCCCCTCTGTTTTCCCTTCTTCTTTTGTTTCCTTTTTCTTTCTTTTCTTTCTTTATTTTCTGGCCATCTACAGCTGTGAAAAGGAAGAGAAAATAGAGAGGAAAAGTCAAACTTTGCCACTTATAGGATAGGAAACAAGTTTAGTTGAAACTTTGTATATTTTAGGAATACTTTAATCTAACTAAAATAAATTTCCTAACTTCCAACAACTTTAGAATAAAACCTGTGGTTCATCTAAATTCTTGTATCACCATTATCCTATTTTTTCATATCTGAGACTAGTCAATCTATCATTAAAACACACAACCAAGTGTGCTTAAAAATAGCAAACTAACTCTGATTATTCTCAAATTTTAACTACATCCACTTCCACCTATTTGTGACCTAGAAATAAATTCTCTAGATCTCTTTCCCTCAACTTAGCAATTTATGCTACTATCTGAGTCATTTTAAGCTACTTTTCACCTTTTGTATTGCAGCAAAGTACCTAAACAAACTCAATTTGTCACAAAAATAAGCAGACATGTCAATCAAGTGTTATGCTACCTTTGTAATCATAAATTAGTCTAACATGCTAAAAAGAGGATGTCACAATGCTGCCTTATTTTTTATAGACATTTTGATGCTTTTTTGTGATTGAAATTGTGGCTTGAATGGTGATTAAAAGTCTTAGCAGAATGCTGCCTTGTTTAACCAGAATTTTGGTGTGTTTGTGACTTGAATAATAAAGTGAAGGTCATGACAGTAGCTACTTTGTGGTGACTAGAATTTATGTGCATAAGTGTCATGCATTGGTGTCAAATGTTGATTAGACATGCTAAGAAAGTATTGCAGCCAATATTTAAAGATTTGATGTGTAGCTGTCATTAATAAAATTTACTTGTTAAAAGTTCTTGAAGTATATTGGATGATATAAATTTGTGCACTAGTTATGTAGAGAATTTATTGCTCCTTGATTAGTCAAGTTGAGCTTGAATTTGAATTTGTATTGCTTCTTTGAATGCAAAGTTGAGTTACTTGGTATGAATATGAGAATTTGCTCCCTTAATTCTTTAAGGTTGAGCTAGAATAGTAATTTGTACTTGTGATTGAATATACTCCGGGAAGGGAGTAATCTTGAATATACTATGGGAAAGGAGTAATCTTGAATATACATGATTAATAATAGAGTTATGGATATTACATTTTGGCCCTTCAAGAGTTTAGACCACTTGTTGTTCTAACATCTCAGTGCAAGCATGTGCCAAACAACTCTTTCATCGACACAAATGAGGAAGCAAAGATCCCCCCCTATTTTGAGGAGGATGAAATTCAAGTGAACATAGTGGTCTCTAAATGATGCATGATCAAAAAACTCTTCTATGATTGGCTACAAGTTCATAGCACCACATTGACAATGTTGTTGGCTTTTTTGAAACCTGCCCAAAGGATTATGATATAAAGAAGTTTAACCATTGCTTTACTACTACTACTTTTATGACAAAATTGATATGCGCAAGATGATCTAGAATTAACCATGGTTATGCAAAAATCAGTTATTGGTATGCAAGCAAAGGGAGCAAGGTTGTGGCATTGCCTCATATGAGACAACCTATTAGGTTAGTTATATACTCGTCCTTCTAACATGAACGTGGAATCTAGATTGATTTTCGATACAAAAAATTACCTTCACTTTGTTATTACTGTGAAGGAATTGGCCATCAGGACCGTAACTGTACTATTTTGATTAAGGATGAATTGTGTACCATAATAAAAGACACAAAGTTCAGGCCATGGCTTCGAGATGATCATGTTGAAGCATTGGGCATAGGATCGATTCTGCAATAGCTAATTGGTCTCAAATAATTTCCAATCAAAAGTCCTTTCCTTACATCGATCAAAGAGAAGATAAAGTAATAGTGGAACAAATGTCCACCCACCTATCACACTTCACCATGAAGGACAAAGCCTAGTTATTAAGTGGTTTCAATACGTAAGACGGGGTGAATTGAGTTTATAAAATTTTTTTGAAAACTTTTCACAAACACTTCAAAAATAATTTTTGTTGAAGCCATTTATTGATCGAGGTGAATGGATGGAGAAGATTGAATATTTTACTCACAAATAAATAAGCCAAGATAGAAAGTAATCAAGCAACCATATGAAATTAAAGAGCAAAAATAAAGGAGTTTGAGTTTAGAAGAACAAAAATAGTATTTATCCTAGTTCAGCCATCAACCACTTGTAGCTTGCGTCCAGTCCTCAAGTAATCACCCAAGATTTTTCACTATTACTTTAAGCTTGAACAAGTGCTTGCTACCTTTACAAACTAGAGAACTCTTCACACCTTGTGATGCCTCACCCTTGTGCTTGAGCCTTGACAAACAGGGATACCTCACCCTTACAATTTCTTTGAAGGACATATCATCCTTTTTATAGTGAATCAAAGTATAGAAGAAAGAGAAACTCTCACAAGAATAGATGATAGAAATTAAAGTCCTACGAAGCTCTCAAAGATATCTCAAATGTTTTACAAAAACAGAGAACAAAGATTTGATAAGATGAATCATGGATTAAACCCTTGAGAAGGATGTTTCGCAATGTTGGTTCTGTGTAAAAGATGTCTAAAAAACATGCATGTATAGTGTTATGAGAAAAAGAGTCGTTGGGGATAATTTATTTCAGCATTAAATGCATTGAAAAGAGTCGTTGCGGACTTTCAGGCTTGTGGTAATCGATTACCAATGTAACATCCATGAAAACATGATAGACATGTATGTAGTTATAGAGGTAGCCTAATACTTGTTTGTCATGCCTGTTAAGTTTTGTGGCCATCTGAGCAAGTTTAGTTACTTTGCTGTAACACTATGTGTGAGATATAGTTGTTATTGGCCCTAGAATTGACTTAAACTGCTTAGTTAATGGAAATAATTATGGAAAGTTTGTCTCTATGTCACAAAAGTGTGGAAGGAGATGTGGTTAAAGTTTGAGGTTAATCAGAGTCAGTTTGGCATTTTTAAGCATACTGGTTATGTGTTTTAATGACAGATTGACTACTAGCAGATATGGAAAAATATGAAAATGGTGAAACAAGATTTTTTATGAATCTTAGGATTTATTTGAAACTTGTTGGAAGTTAGAAAATTAGATTCAGTGAAATTTAAGTGTTCTTAGCAAATCAGGAGTTTTGGTACCTTTTAGTAGCTATCCTTTAAGTAGCAAAGTTAAGCTTTGCTACTCAATTTTCACGGCAGAGGAGGAACATAGAAGAAAGAAAAGAGATAAAGGAAATAAGAATGAGAAAGAGGAAGAGAAGAAGGAAACCAAGAGGTAATCAAGGATTGGAGAGCTTAGATCCATCATTAGCCATCTGCAAGACCTTGAGGTAGGGAGAAAAATCTATTTTGCATTATTCTCCTTTCCTCCATCTTGTTCATATGTGGCTTAGTGTGAGTAATAGAGTTTAGTGTGAGTTTTGTGTGTTCTTGGCCTATTTCTTATTGTTGAACTTTAGTATGGCTTGATGTTGGTTTGTTGATTGAGGATGAATTTTTCATCACTTGAACACCTTTGTTCCCATTTGAGTTAAAATTGGGAGTTTAGGTTTTAAAGTGGATGATGGGTTCATCAATCCATGATTTTGTGAAATTAAAATTGTACAAGAATTACAATGTGTTAATGGATCTTAGTTGATATGAGAAATCAATTGGAATTAAAGTTGGAGTGATTGGAGCACCTTTGTTCCTCAATGGAAAATAACTCCATCTGCAGAATTCTGTAGATTTCATTTTGCCTAGTCAGCGCTCAAGCATTGAGTGTTTGCGCTTAGGCGCCAGCAGGGCAGACAGAGAGCACTTTTATGCATGTAAATCAATTGTGGTGCAAATTATTGTAGGTAATTAGTAATTGTTTTTCATGATAAGATTGTGGAACATAGTGAGGTGAGTAATATCCTTTCTATATTTGTTGAGTTTTGTTGAGTAGTGAGGTGAATAATATCCTTTTTATTTTTGTTGAGTAGTGAGGTGAGTAATTCCTCTCTATTATTGTTGAGCAATGAGGTGAGTAATTCCTCACTATGTTGTTGAGTATTTGAGGTGAGTAATATCCTTTCTACATATTGATGAGTAGTGGAGGTGAGCCATATCCTCAGTACGCCTGATAATTCATGACACATTATAGCATATCTCCGAGTAGTTGAGGTGGGTAATATCCTTAATATGTCTAAGGACTCATGACATTCTTAAATTTCATTCACTCTTAGGACTTGCATAGACATAATCATTGGACATAATTTGACATAGCATGACAATTGTATGGGCGGTTGCCACCATGACATGAACTCATGACATTACAATTGTATGGATAATTGCGTATCTCTGAGATGGAGATATTATTGTTGTTGTTGTTGTCATATCTCTAAGATAGAGATGATACTTTGGTATCTCTGAGACGGAAACAATGTTTTCATGAGTGTGGTGTTTACTTGAAAATAATTTGTGATATATGAGTTTTTATACAATCTTGTAAAATGAGAATCTATTTTGGGAAGAGAAAGAACATGGTTTTGGCTTTTGCCACCTTTCTAGCTTGTTATGAATGAGGCTTGAGTTTTAGAATTATGTTTTCCTTGAAATAGCTGGAATGATTGTGATGACATGGTTTAAGGATTTAACTATTGAGAATATATGATTCTCACCCCTTGTGTGTGTTTCCATGATAATTCCAGGGAGGAAGACTTATGGAAAGTGAAGACAAGCAGGAGCTTAGAGTGCTTAGCTTAGAGTACCTTTATAGATTCTTTTGATGATGTATGCATTGTATTAGTGATAAATATAGATATTGTGTATTATTTATACATTCGAAGCTCATATTTTCTATATATATAAATAACTGTTATATTTGAAAATGCTTAGTTGTAGTAAGTAGCATTCTTTAAATCTAATGACTATGGTATAACACTGGTTATAATATGGTTATTAAATTTGTGATGTTGCAACTAACATATGGTAATCGATTACCAAACTCTTAGAACATGATCTGGGCTTTCTGGGCAAGTGGTAATCGATTACCAACCTTTGGTAAGGTTGGTTAGTATGTGGTCAAGTTTAAAGAAGTAAGAGCTAAGTACAGAGTAAGCTACAGAATCGAACTTCAATCCATAGAACTCTGAGTTAAGGGGTTGTGGTATTCATTTTTCTATGTTCATCATTCTTTGTATTGTGAAAGCTGACAAAGGATGGATGATATTGAGTTCTTCATGATACTTGAAGCAAAAATCATGATTAAATGAAGTTGAGTTATGTTTTCTAAGTTTAAATATTGTTTGTGTGTAATCCGCAAGTGCATGGGTCAACAAGTAATATAAGAGAGTTAGAGTATCGTGTCTCAAGGGATTGACAATTAGAGAAATGCTAAACTTAACCAATTTCTATAAAAACTTATCCAAGCAAACGAAATGTGAGAGAGGTTTGTAATTAAAATAACAACTTAAAAAAATTAAAACAAAAGAGCACCAAACGCTAAATTCACAAGCGAAAGATAAGAATGATAAAGGCCTAGGAGTCCCTAGTCACTTGCTACTTCAATGAATAGCTTGCAATTCATAAGCATCTAACAATGAGTTGGTTTTGTTAGCTAAAACAAGCAATAGATAAAAGCCTATGTCTAGGATAATTACCCATATGAAACTTAGTTAATCCACTATGTGTCCATGTGAGTTAGCATAAGAATCACTCATTGAGACCAATTATCAAACACTTGCTATGCATGACTAATGGGTATATGTCCATCCCATTAGCTAATCAACACACTCAACCCAAAAGAATGTAATTGAACATACATCAACCATACTATATCCATATTCACAACACCATATTTCTAGTTCATTTGGAATACTAAAATCATACAATTGATGGCCAATCAATAACAAGCATTAAGCATAGATATGGAAGAACAAAACCAATTTCATTGAAAGAATACTCAACCAATTTACAAGATAATCAAATCTATAGCAAGATCCTAGAGAACTCTTAGATTAGAGCTTAGTTACACATCATGAAAGAAGAGAAAACATATGGAATCATAGAACCCATCAAGTTATAAATCAAGAGAGAAAAGGGAAAGAATGAACAAAAGTAGAGAGAATCCAAGCTTGATCTTCCTTCCTTGATCTTAATTCTTCACTTGACTCACCTCTATCTTGTGTGATTTTCTCCTCCTCCCACTTTCTCTAGGGATTTTGTGCATGGTCCAAAACAGAAGCCCCCATTCTAGTCCCAAAAAATCAGATATTAAAGGCTAATTTTGTGGACCAGGATTTTTTCCACGCCTAGGCGTGGTTATGAAACACGTGTTGTCAAGTGCTGGGCACGCCTAGGCATGACTTTTACATGCCTAGGCATGAGTGTCTCTGTTTGAAATTCTTGAAAACCTGAGAATGCCACGCCTAGGCTTGGCTTTTCCACGCCTAGGCGTGGGTTTTGTCAAGCCTAAGCGTGGGTTTGTCAAGCCCAGGCTGGGGTTGGCAGCAACTTCTCCTTTCTTGCTTTCTTCCAAATTTGAGCTCCTCTTTGCTTTCCTCATCCCTTCCAAGGTCTTTCCTTCTTGAATACCTACATCAAGACAATGCCAAAGTCCATCAAATCATGATCAGTCCAAATTCTTTAAATAAAATCCTCAAAGATTCAATTCTCAATCATTTGAATTAATAAGCTTAAATCATTAAAGACATGCATGAATTGAACCTTTGGCCTATATAACTTAAGGATAGCATGCTCATATACATTCAAATTCATGTGAAATAACTTCATTTCCTAAAGTTATCACGCCCCCAAACCTAAATATTTGCTAGTCCTCGAGCAAACTAAGCTAAGCAAGAGAAGAATGAACATAATTCAGTGCAAAAATCATGGAGCAAATTGAACTAGAACATAGCCAGCTTTCAATCATCATTCATACCCTCAGAGATCACTTCTCAACCTCTCAACAAGGTTTACATATCAAGAAAAATTCCAACTGTCATGATTACCCTTGAATGCAATTTTTGTACATGAATGATTTCCCAAACTCATGTGTTTAAGACCCTTTCCTAATCTTGAAGAGCAAGATGAATGAATTTATAAAATGCACATACACTCTCAAAAGAATGTCTTTCATCCCTTTCTCCACTAATGTAGGCAACACAAAATCAAAGATCATAAGGGTCTTTTAAGCTTGTAATGTGTGGCTAAGGGTAATGGTTAAGAAAGAAAGGGAAGGAATTAAATTCAAATATTAAACACATAATCATATATTTTCATTGAATCAAGCCAAGCATGCAAGATGTACAAAAGGATCCAAAATATGAAAAATCAACTCTCTTTATTCCATTTTTTTCTTTTTCTTTTTTTTTTGAAAAACATATGTACATGTTTATTTTCTTGGCAAAAGGGGGCTGCAAAAGACCTGTAATGAGGGTAAGAGATTTTTTTAACACAACCAGGGGTGAAGTGGTGGAGATTATGGGTTTTAAGAAAGAAAAATTAGGCAACACACACGCACACTAGGCTTCGAAGGGGGTACTAGGGAACTCATTCAGTTAAGGTTGGCTTGAAAAGGCCCAATTGGTCCAAAGAATTGCCCTAGTCATTTTCTAAAAAATACATCGCCTAGGATTTCGCCTCAAAAGCGAATCAGACAAGCCTCTAAGATGCAAATTGACTTTACACATGCCATTCATAAATTTTCTCCAATCATGCATTTCAATCATATTCCAAGGCCCACCACATATACAACATGGAAATACACTCACACACATTTATGATAACAAGTGTAAGCATAACATTTGAATTTCTACATGTGGTTTCCCATGCAATGAGGCACATCTTTGATCCACACAATCATCGGATACTCAAATCAGCATACTGGTATACACAAATTCAACCTGCCTCTAAGCACACTCATCATTTTAATGCATATTTTTAAGCAGCCCACTAATCTTAATCAAGCTCTCTCAAATCCATGAAAACTACATAAAAAAGATAAGGTAAACAAAATCAAACGTAATCAAGAAATCAAAAACTTAACAGAATCAAAAGTAGGTAGATAACTAAAATAGGAATACAAAAACATCAATAAAGAAAAATAAAGATAAGGTAAAAAACTTGGGTTGCCTCTCAAGAAGCGCCCCGTTTATAGTCCTAGGCTAGACTTTCTCTGTAATGGTAACTGGGAGATGTAGCTTTGTCACCAAGATAGGCATAGCTCAAATGAGATGGTAATAACTTGAGCTCTCTCAATTCCTCATCTTCCCTTTCACATGCAGAAAGCAAAAAAGCTTCAAAAAGGTCACACGGGACATTTGCACTAATTCTTTTAGTTCCCGTCCCATCAAGCACATTCACATATGAGCATTCTTCAAGATCTTGAGGTAATTTCATTGCTTTAAAAATATTAAAGGTTACCTCTTGATCTTGAACTCCCATGGTAAGCTCCCTTTTTTGAACATCAATAAGGGTTCCTCCAGTTGCAAGGAACGGTCTTCCAAGGATGAGAGGGACATTTCTATCTTCCTCCATATCCAGGATGATGAAATCAACTGGGAAAATGAACTTGTCCACCTTGACCAAGACATCTTCTATGACTCCCCCCTTAGGGTACTTGAGAGAACAGTCAGCTAATTGTAGAGTAACTGAAGTTAGCTTTACCTCCCTCAAACCTAATCTTTGGTATATTGAAAAGGGCATGAGATTTACACTGGCCCCCAAATCATATAAAGCCCGACCAGAGAATTTCTCACTAATGGTGCAAGGAATGGTGAAACTTCCAGGATCTTTGAGCTTGGGAGGAAGTTTATTTTGCAAGATAACACTACATTCCTTCGTGAGAGCAACAGTTTCAAACTCACTAAGCTTTCTCTTCTTGGACAAGATGTCCTTCATGAACTTCACATAACTAGGCATTTTTTCCAAAGCCTTAGCAAATGGTATGTTAATGTGAAGTTTCTTAAAAATCTCTAGAAATTTTTGAAATTGAGCATCAAGCTTTTGCTTAGCTAATCAATTAGGGAAAGGTGGAAGTGGTGTATACGGCTTGTCCTCCTTCTTCTTATCTTCAACCTTCCCCTTTGTAATTTCTTCATTTTTCTCCACCTCTTTGCTCAAAACCACTTCATCTTGTGCCACCTTAGCTTCTTTCTCAAGTAGCTTGATCTTTGATTTTCCTTCAATTTCTTTCCTACTCCTCAATGATATGGCCTTGCAATGCTCAGGAGGGGCACTTTTTGGATTGTTAATGGTGTCGCTTAGAAAAGTGCCTTGTGGCATATTGTTTAGAGCTTGGGCTAGTTGACTAACTTGAGTCTCAAGATTCCTCAAGGAAGCCACTTGACTTTGCATCAAGGCATCATGGGAAGCAAGCCTTGAATTAGTTTTAGTTATATACTCTTGTTGGCTAGTCATGAATTGAGCAAACATCTTCTCCAAATTGGAAGTTGAAGTTGAACCTTAGGATTAAGGGGAGCTCTGTTGTTAGAAACCTGGTGGGGCACGGGGTACTTCTCTGGGCTGATAGGAAGAAGAAGGACCTTGAGAATTTCCACCCTAAGAAAGATTAGGATGGTTTCTCCAAGTTGAGTTGTAAGTATTACCAAAAGTATTGTTGTGACTACTTGGGTGGAAATGATTGGCATATTGCACACTCTTCAGGCTAGCTGTGTAACTCGCAGTAGAGTGACGATCCCCACAATGATCACAAATCTCAGCTGAGTTATTAGCTCTACTCGCCACTGAATTAACTGCCATGGTGTCAAACTTCTTAGATAGTGCTGCTACTTGAGCTGAAAGTGATGTGAGAGCATCAACTTCATGTATACCGACGGCCACTCTCCTAGAAGTAACCCTCTCTGCTGGCCACTGATAATTATTAGTGGCCATTTCCTCCAAAAGGTTGTAGGCAGCATCTACAGTCATGCTCATGAGAGTCCCTCTAGCTGCTGCATCAATTATAGATCAAATAGAGGTTGTCAAGCTATTGTAGAAGGTATGAACCAACATCCATTTTGCTATGCCATGGTGGGGCACTTCCTTAGCAACTCTTTAAATCGCTCTCATGCTTCATATAAGGTCTTTCCTTCAAGCTGCCTGAAGGACAAGATATCATTTGTGTACTTCATTGACTTCATAGGAAGAAAAAATCGGTCCAAAAACTTTTGAGCTAGCTCTTCGCAAGTAGTGATGGAATTTTCAAGTAATGATTGAAGTCATGCCTTGACCCTATCTCTCAAGGAAAAAGAGAAAAGCCTCAAATGAGCTGAGATGAGCATTGGGATATTCATAGGGTAAATTCACAAATTATAAATTATTCTGAACCATCTAGATAATAGCAGGCTTGATCTCAAAAGTCTGTGCTTGTACAGCTGGCCTTCTAACGCTAGATCTGATGTCTCTAGCATTTGGAATGGCATACTCTCAAAGGAGTCTTTCAGCATTTGCTTCTTCTGCCATCTCAATTTCGCTTTCCAAATTTAGTGTTTGCCCTTGTACTTGTTATTCTCTTAGCAATCTACGAACGGTCCTCTCGATCTTAAGATTGTAAGGAAATTGAGATACACTTTGAGTCCTTCGCATACAAGAGCTAAGTACCTGAAAAACAAAATAAACAAATAAAACTTGAAATAAGAGTTGTGAATTGAATTAAGAAATAACACAAAATCTAAATTCCCGACAATAGTGTCAAAAACTTGTTTGTTGTAATTCGCAAGCGCACGGGTCAACAAGTAATATATGAAAGTTAGAGTATCGTGTCCCAAGGGATTGATAATTAGAGAAATGCTAAACTTAACCAATTTCCATAAAATCTTATCCAAGCAAATGAAATGTGAGAGAGGTTTGTAATTAAAACAACAACTTAAAAGAATTAAAACAAGAGAGCACCAAACGCTAAATTCACAAGAGAAAGATAAGAATGATAAAGGCCTAGGAGTCCTTAGTCACTTGCTACTTCAATGAATAGCTTGCAATTCACAAGCATCTAACAATGAGTTGGTTTTGCTAGCTAAAACAAGAAACAGATAAAAGCCTATGTCTAGGACAATTACCCATGTGAAACTTAGTTAATCCACTATGTGTCCATGTGAGTTAGCATAAGAATCACTCATTGAGACCAATTATTAAATACTTGCTTTGCATGACTAATGGGTATGTGTCCATCCCATTAGCTAATCAACACACTCAACCCAAAAGAATGTAATTGAACATACATCAACCATACTATATCCATATTCACAACACCCTATTATGAGATTTCTCAGTTTGTCTTTCTGCACTATTCTTTTCGAATAAGGCCAAAGTGGTAATTCGAATAGAATAGTACAAATGGTTTCAAGTTTTTATTGTATCAGCTATTCGAATTTGTAAAATTTTAGAAATAAACCAAAGTATACTAAGTGAGCAAATTTCAAATGGCATGGTCATCGAGGCTAATCAAATAGACTAAAAGAGTTATTCAATCGACACAGTTTAGAAAGATAGGCTTGTGTTAATCGGGTAGACTAAGTGTGCTATTCGATACAAGGTAATTTCAATGTTAATCGAAATATCATGTTAGTTTTTTTTTTAAATAGTAGCTCAGAATGACACACTTTCGAGGTTGATCGAATAGGCATAGAGAGCTATTCAAATAAGCCATTTCAAAAAAGTTTAGGCCATTTTAGAATGGTAAGTTAGACTAACTAAGTAGACTGAGAGTTACTCAATTAGCTGAAGTTTCACGTTAACAAAATATACTATAAGAGTTATTTGATTAATAAGTTTTTGATTTTGTTTGGAAAAGGCCTAGTGAATAGACAACTATTCTATAGGCATGACTTCGAGAATAATCAAACAAGCTTGAGAGTAATTCGACTCTCATGATTTTGATTAGTCTAAATAAGAAAAGACAGGCTTATTTTTTATTGATCAAAAAAGGAAAAATGGTGTTTTTTGTGCCATTCAAAGAGAATAGTTTAGGGTTTTGATAACTAGCCTCAAGTGGAACAAAATTTACAAGGTTTTAACAAGAGCAAAAGACGAGATGATAGGTATAAGAAGGGTGCTTCTAGACCTAGTTAACCTCTAGATAAAGGCAAGTAAGTTTAGGCAAAAGTGAAGGGACCAAAGTGTGATACATGTGGGAGACAACATGGTGGCAGACCTTGTCTAGTAGGCCAAATGGTATGTTACACTTATGGCCAACTAGGGCACTTTTAAATAAGTGTCCATAGAATTTGGGAGCAATCTCAACCTCAAACCTAAAGCTAAAGGAAGAGTTTATACTCTGAGTGGTAGGGAGGCGGCTCAATCTCCCAATCTTATACGAAGTAAGGGCATAGTTAAAGATGATCTCTAGGTTGTATTGTATGATTTAGGATTATTCCACTTCTTGATTTCATATGAATATGTGAAGAGATTAGATTTATATATTTTTGAGTTTTCCCATGTTTTATCCTTGTCTACACCAACAGGAAAGCTAATCACAACTCCATTTGTATGTTTGGATTGTTGTGTGAAGATCAAAGGTAGGATTTCCTTTGTGAATCTTATTAGTTTATCTCTTATTGACATGGACATCAGACTAGGCATGGTTATGGTTATTAGTGAACCATGTTGTTTTGAATTAATCGAATATGACTTTAAGGTTTATATCTGATGATTCTTCTATGCCTATTTCTTTAGAGTCTATGTTTGAGAGTTAAATAAGTGAACAACTTCTTAGTAGAGGGGACTTAAGGATATGTTCTCCTTTTCTCCTTGTATGTGGAAGTTGAGCAAGTCTTAGGGAATATACCTATGATAAGATGATATCCAGAAGTGTTTCCTAGGAAAATAATCGAGTTACCACATAAGAGAGAAGCATAACTCACTATAGGTTTGGTACAAGTTAAGTTAGTAGGTTTATTCATAGAAGAAGGTTATTTGTGTAGCACTTATAATATGTTTATGAATGAACTAGCTGTGATATGTTACAATTTTTATAGCAGTTATCATATCATAGGAAAGATAAGGTTATATATATATATATTATGCATTTACTTAGTGAACTTTTACATAAGAGGAATATGTGGATGTTCTAGTGATATTGAGTAGAGATTCAATGTCTTAATGAAACCATAATCTATTTTTAATAAGTTCGAGCTTTATAACATTATGTATGATTGGTTTGCTTATTCTTCATGAATATTACAAATGCTGGTTTTGGAATACTTTTAATAAGAATTTGTGAATTCTCACCCAGCTATGTTGCCATGTAAATCCAGGTGGAATCTCTTCAAAGGGAAAAAAGAACAAGCATGAAGACTAATATAAATTATATGCTTTAATAGACAAAACTTATGTATTGTTTCTATTTGCTTTAAGTTTCTATAAAGTTATATGTATAACAGTTTGCCCTATGAGGCTATGGATGTATATATGTATGACCTTTTCTTCATGGCTCTCCATAATTATTTGTTTAATTGTTATAGGTTAGTTTGATGTTAAGTTAGAAGTAGCATGACTAATACTGTATACTATTGTATATCTAGTATATACTAAGGTATCTGGTGTTAGGATGTTACATTAAACCCTGTGGTAATCCATTACTAGCAATCTAGGAACTTGGTAATCGATTACGAAGTGGTGGTAATCGATTACCACCATTCTGAGTTATAATTTTTGTGAAGCAAAGCCTTGGTAATCGATTATCAGTCTTCTAAAAGTTGTGTTCTCACTTCATAAAAGCAGAAAACATGTTCTTAAACCCTTCAATTCAATTCCAGAAGCTTATCAAACCATTTTACCTTATTGTAGGGACTTGTTTTGATTAAAAATAAATAAAAATTTCTTGCATGTTCACCATCTTGTCCAAAGATCAACCATTCCAATTTGATTTACCTCATTTTTTCAAAACTCATTTTGCAGGAAATGGTGCTGACAGTCCTTGAGCAAGTTAGAGGACTTAGTCATGATGGGAGCACTTGCAAAAAAAATTGAGCTCCGATGCTCAATTCAGTATAGAATTCAAAAGATAATCAAAGAAAGAAATATTATGCAGAAAAAATTATGCAACAAGCATATTCAACTTTAAATGCATGGTTGATCTAATATGCCTAGTTTTCTTCTTATATAAAAGAACGTATCTTTAGGCAAAGGTTTAGTAAAGATATCAGCAAGTTGTTTACTAGTTTCACAAATTCAAGCATGCAATCTCCTTTTTGCATATGATCTCTTATTAACTGGTGTCTTATTTCAATATGCTTAGTCCTAGAATGCAAGATGAGATTTTTAGACAATTTGATTGTACTAGTGTTATCACACCTTATAGCGATGTGATAAAGTTGGAGTCCAAAGTCTAGAAGTTGTTGCTTCATCCAAAGGATTTGTGTACAACAACTTTCAACTGCAATATACTCAGCTTCAGTTGTAGACAATGCCACACTGTTTTTCTTCTTACTATCCCAAGAAACTAAAGAGTTTCCAAGCAAGTGATATGTCCCACTAGTACTCTTCTTATCTATTTTGCATCCAGCAAAATCAGAATTAGAATAACTAATTAGGCTACAAAAGGCACCTTTAGGGTACCACAATCCTATTTGTGAAGTGTCAACAAGATATTTCATTATTCTTTTTACTGCACATAAGTGTGATTCTCTAGGATTAACTTGATATCTAGCACACATGCACATACTAAACATTATATCTGACCTACTGGTAGTAAGATAAAGGAAAAAATCAATCATACCTCTATATTTAGTAATTTCTACAGGTTTACCTCCTTCGTCCTTGTCTAAATAATATGAAGTACTCATTGGTGTAGCCATATGCTTGGTATTTTCCATTCCAAATTTTTTGAGCAACTCCTTGCAGTACTTGACTTGACTTATGAAAGTCTCATCTTTGGTTTGCTTGATTTGGAAGCCAAGGAAGAAGTTGAGTTCACCTATCATTGATATTTCAAACTCATTTTGCATGGTATTAGGAAACTCCTTACAAAGAGATTCATTAGTAGCAGCAAAAATTATATCATCAACATAAACTTGTACAAGGAGTATGTCATGCTTTTTATGCTTGATGAAGAATGTTGTGTCAACCTTTCC
Organism: Ormosia semicastrata; assembly: GCA_029884595.1. Taxonomy (NCBI): domain Eukaryota; kingdom Viridiplantae; phylum Streptophyta; class Magnoliopsida; order Fabales; family Fabaceae; genus Ormosia; species Ormosia semicastrata. The sequence goes on from JAQQTO010000063.1 coordinate 50,483,433, forward strand.
TCTAGAAAAACCTTTTTCATTTTGAATAACTTTGGCAAGTTTCTTAAAAGCTTGAAAAATGTCATTTTTGTGAGATAGAAATAATGTTCATGTAAATCTAGAAAAATCATCCACAATCACTAATGCATAGTAATTCCCACCAAAGTTCATTATTCTAGAGGGTCCAAAAAGATCCATGTGCAAAAGTTGTAAAGGTCTAGAAGTTGAAACGACATTTTTAGCTTTAAAAAAAACCTTTACTTATTTTCCCTTTTGACATGCATCACATAGTTTGTCTTTTTCAAATTTGAGCTTAGGTAGTCCAATTACTAGCTCTTTTGTGACCAACTTATTTAAGTGATCCATGTGAATGTGTGCAATCCTTCAAGACCATAACCATGAATCATCTTCTTTACTGATAAAGCATTTAGTATCATTTAAAGATATATCATCAAGGCTAATCATATATATATTATTTACCCTATGACTAACAAATTTAACTTGCTTATCATCTTTTCCTTTAATTATGCAACAATTAGAATCAAATAGAACTTTATTTCTTTTATCACATAATTAACTAATGCTAATTAAATTATGTTTAAGTCCTTCAACAAAGAAGACATTATCAATAGAAGAGGAAGAGATTTTACCAACTTTGCCAACTTCAAGGATCTTCCCTTTATTGTTGTCTCCATAGGTTACATGTCCACGAGTCTTGGGAACAAGGAAGGAAAACTTGGAATCATCTCTAGTTATGTGCTTGGAGCAACCATTATCAAGATACCAATTTGAGCTCTTGGCCTTTAAGTACACCTGCAACATATATTTAGTTTTTAACTTTTTGTACCTAAATTTTCTTGAGTCATTATGGTTAGCTTTTGGCATGGTGCCATTGGGAACCCAAACTGTAACGCCTTAATATAGATATCTGGATATATTTAGAATATATAGAGATAAATAGTACTAGCCACATTACTTACTACATAACTACCTCATAATATATCCATAATCACAATCAAGTCATTATGGAGAGCCTTGAGAGAATGCAGAAAATATAAAACTCATATATATATATATATATATACAACACTAGTCACAAAAGGGCATATTGTAATACATATCTCTTTAAAACATTACAAAGCAAATATAAAGTATATGTATAAGCTTTGTCTAGGAAGCAATAAAACAAAACTAGTCTTCATGCTTTGTCTTCTCTCCCTTAACAGGGACTTGACCTAAATTTACATGGAAACAAACCGGGGTGAGAATTATAATTCTCAGTAAAAGTAATTCCAAAACTAGTTATACATATCATAATCTTAGCACATGCTAAAAATAAGATAAGCTTAAAGAATTTACAAGTTTTAACTTTAATACTAAAGAAACCATGATAATATACATTTATAATTAGCTCATCAAAGAACAAAGATGTTATACTAGGAACACTAGCTTATTGTATTATCCTGTAGCAAATAAAGGGAAAGCTCATCGTCACACTACTCGTAACCCGGGAACTATCGAGAAGCAAGGGCTGAATCTAGGCTCAAAGAGCCTTTATGGACTTCCTACTTATCTCCCTTGGCTAAATGATGATTTACATCATTTAAGGTTACACACATAGGAATATACTACCAACTTATCCTAGCATACATGCAACTAAACACCACATCATCACTCATACATCTTAAGTGATATTCATACAACACTAAGTTGTTTAAGGTGCTAGACACTTACCTTTAGCAAAGCTCTACTCTTGGTTGCTCTAAGGTTCATACATATAACATACATACCAAATGATCATTCCTTTACCGAATTACCTCTAGTAGTATATTAAACATAACCTATGTCAATCCATTATTCTTCATGTGCTAAGGTTCATACTTTTCACTTACATACTAAATGAATAGTAAATGTGTGAAAGTTGTAGTGCTATGTTTAGTTCGTACATAAACACCACCATAACTTCATACCAAGTTCATTTTTGCATTTCAAACTTACCCTTTTACTCTTAGGAGCACTTATGCACTAAGACAAGTAACTATTTCTAACTGAACTCAGCTTACTTGTATCTAGTATACCCTACCATCATTACCTTATATGTGAATTCAAATGCTAGATTATGTTGCCTAAGGGACTAGATACTTCTTTATGGCAACCCGTAACTATTGGTTGCTTAAAGCCTCTTACTTCCCCATATATGCACGATAATCATTTTTTCAATGAAATACCTCTACTAGTCTCTCAACACACTTTACTAGGCATATATAAGATATTCTAGCAAGTAGGGCTCTTTCCCAAAATAAACTACATAAGCAACTACTCTGAGTGCCTAGAAATGCTGACTTTCATGAATGCACCAAATGCACATCTTTACTATAAAAATTTTGGAATTTTATAGGCAAAAAGCCTTAACTCATATCTTTTAAATAAAAGAAACCTCATCTCATTTGACTGATTGTAGCCAAAGTTATGCATCAAAATGCAGTGGCTGAAACAGGGCAACTACCTGTGTTCCTAGAATCTGACCTTACTTTAATCTAACACTTGGAAAGCATGAGGAGTATAAAAATTCTAAAAATTTTACCCCTTATAGTCTTACATGTTAGCTTCAAAATGCCACTAGTTTCATGTAAATATGACCTCAGAGCAGGAAGTTATGCAATCTAGTTTATGGGGTTCCAGACTACTTGTTTCTGTAGAATTTGACTCAGATTCAAACCAAAATTGGAGCTACTTGGATTGGCCTAAAATTCTGAACTTTTTACTACATGAAGCCTTGTGTGTTATATTTCAAATGCAATGATAAGCAGGTTGTTTTGATAATTACAACTCAAGTTATGCCACAAACACTACAAGTTGTCAGGATGCTACCCTATCTTACTCCTGGCCATGAACTTCTCACGCCTAGGCGTGGCACTCTCTATCTGGTATGGACTGAAGGTTTTTAAGTCTATGCCTAGGTGTGGCAAATGGCGCCTATGTGCCATGCTGCATTAGAAATTCTACATAAATGAGTTTTCTACATAATTGATTCTCGAACTCTAATCCAACTCTTATATCGTGGATTTTTAGTGATTTCCAATCCTAAACATGATCTCTAATCATATTAGAATCATCAAACTCTAACTTGAACTCATTAAAGCATGGATTAAGCACCAATAATCAACCTAAAAATCCATTTCTCAAAACACAACTCAAATGGACATCATGAATTCTAAGGAATCAAAATTGACAACCATGTATCAAACTAGCTATCAACAAACTCACTTTAACTATAGAAGCAAGAATCAAGCCTCAATCTAACACAAATCACTAAAACTAATTTTTCCTTCATCAAGAAAATCTAAGTATAGAATGAAGATGAGAAGAAAAAGATAAAGTTAAGCTCCCCTACCTCTTGGACACAAGATGATCTTCAAGCCTTAAAGTATCTTGGATCTTCGTCTTCTTCTCCTCCTCTTTCTCTTCTTCGTTTCTGATTTTCTTTTTTCTCTCATTTTCTCTCTTCTATTTTTCACTCCTAGTCGTCAGAAAGGAAGAGAAAATAAGAAGCAAAGTCCAATTTTGCTACTAAAAGGATAAGGATGAGGTTTTCTATAACTTTTTGATCTGTTAAGAACACTTAGAGTTAGCTAAATCAAGTTTCCTAACTTCCAACAACTTTAGAATAAATACTAGGATTCATCTAAATTATTGTTTCACCACATCTCTAATTTTTCATATCTACTACTAGTCAATCCGGCATTAAAGCACATAACCAGTTTGTTTAAAAATACTAAACTACCTCTGATTACCTTAAAACTTTAACTACACCTTGTTTCTTATATTTGTGACCTAGAAATAAATTATTCTTATTTATTTCCTTCAACTTAGCCTTTAAAGCCATTTTTAAAATTATTTTAGGCTACTTTTCACCTTCCATGTCGCAGTAAATTGCCTAAACTGACTCAGTTTGTTACAAAACTTCACAGGCTTGTTAAGCAAGTATTATGCTACCTTTGTAACTATATACAAGTCTAACATGTTATTGAGGATATTACATTTCTCCCCTCGTTTTTAAAATTTTGTCCTCAAAATTGTTTACCTCTTACAATCAACTCTAGGTAAACATGCATTATATGATATTCTAACTCCCAAGTAGCCCTTTCAATGCTAGCTTCTCCCAACCGTACCTTTAATAGAGGAGACCTACTTACCTTTAAGCTCTTGAACCCTTTGTTCGTGGATGGTAAGCTATGCCAAAACTTAACTTAATTTTGAACTTCTTTTGCAAGGCTTCCCAAAAACTAGATGTGAATCTAAGATCTCTATTATACACTACATTCACTAAGACTCAATGCAATCTAACTATTTCTTTCAAAAGTAGTTGAACTACTTTATCTAAAGAATAGCTAAATTTACTTAGAAAAAGGTGGGTAGATTACTTAATCTATCCACCATTACCTATAACTCATCATATTCTGCTATGCTCTTTAACATTCTAGGCCACCAAAACATCTTCCTTAACTTTTGAAATATCTTAGTATCCCTTAGACAGATGGTATACTTATTCTTGTGAGCTTCCTTTAGAATCCCTTCCTTGATTTTTGACCTTCTTGGAATACAAAGTTTGTCTTTAAACGTCATCGTTCCATTATTTGCTAAAACAAAAATCCTATTGGGTTCGTAAGAAGATTTGCTCACTGATGTCCCTTAGAATTTCATCCCTCTTTTAAGTTTCTAAAATCTGAGTCCTTAAGTCATTTACTATGCTCACTCTGCTCACTATGAGACTATGTGGCATCATAGTCACTGCAAGACTCAAATTCCTAAAACTCTCAAGAAATTCACTCTCTTGAACCATCATCTGGGACACATTTAGGAATTTCTTACTTAGTGCATAAGCCAATATATTGGCTTTACCCTAATGATACTATAACTCAAAGTTATAATCTTTTGAGAATTTCATCTATCTTCTCTGCCTCATGTTCAATTCCTTCTGATTAAACAAGTACTGCACACTCCTTTGATCATTGAACACCTCAAACTAGACTCCATACAAGTAATGTCTCCAAAACTTTAAGGCAAACACTACTGTGGCATATTCTAAATCAAGCATAGGGTAGTTCTCATCATGTGGCTACAACTGACTCGATAAATAAGTAACTACTTTCCTATTTTGGATCAGAACACACACTAAGGCCATTTTTGAAGTATCAATAAACACCTCAAAGTTCTAATGAGAATCTGGAATTACCAACACTGGAGTAGTGGTCAACCTCAACTTTAGCTTTTAGAAAGTATTCTCACACCCTGGAGTCCACTCAAACTACTACCTTTCCTAGTTAACCTAGTTAAGGTAGCACTTTAACATCTTAGGACTTCTTGTAGGATTGATGAGTGTCTCCACAAACTAACACGGGTCTTTTTAGCGTGCTTTTGTCCTCACTTACACGCATCCTAGGAAACTTCCCAGGAGGTCACCCATCCCACAATTGTTCCAGGTCAAGCACGCTTAACCATGGAGTTCTTACGTTCTAGGCTCCCAAAAAGAAGTTGCAACTTGTTGATATAGCTACACTAAATCAATTCCTTTAAGCCATCCTCAACTATGCAGTCCCATACCTGCACAGTCTTTGAATCCCTCTCATTGCAGTGCATATTCAGTTCATTCATGCGACCTTTCGCCTAGAAGCCTGCCAGAAGCCACTCCTTGTTCTTGCTTCATTGCACCGGCGATCACTCCCCGTCCTCGTCGGCCCCGGGACATACATGCCCACCAACTTCCATTTGGTTTGTCCCCGAACTACACCGTACTGGGAGAGGTCCCATCTCTGATACCATCTGTAACGTCCTGGGACTGCCTGTAGGATTGACGAGTGTCTCCACAAACTAACGCGAATCTTTTCAGCGTGCTTTTGTCCTCACTCACATGTATCCTAGGAAACTTCCCAAGAAGTCACCCATCCCACAATTGCTCTAGGTCAAGCACGTTTAACCATGGAGTTCTTATGTTCTAGGCTACCGAAAAGAAGTTGCAACTTGTTGATATGGCTATGCCAAATCAATTCCTTTAAGCCATCCTCAACTATGCAGTCCCATACCTGCACAATCTTTGAATCCCTATCATTGTGGTGCGTATTCAGTTCATTCATGCGACCCTTCGCCTAGAAGCCTGCCAGAAGCCATTCCTTGTTCGTGCTTCATTGCACTGGTGATCACTCCCCGTCCTCGTCGGCCCCGGGACATACATGCCCACCAACTTCCGCTTGGTTTGTCCCTGAACCACACCGTACTAGGAGAGGTCTCGTCTCTGATACCATCTGTAACGTCCTGGGATTGCCTGCAGGATTGACGAGTGTCTCCACAAACTAACGCAAATCTTTTCAGCGTGCTTTTGTCCTCACTCACATGCATCCTAGGAAACTTCCCAAGAAGTCACCCATCCCACAATTGGTCTAGGTCAAGCACGTTTAACCATGGATTTCTTATGTTCTAGGCTCCCGAAAAAAAGTTACAACTTGTAAATATGGCTACGCCAAGTCAATTCCTTTAAGCCATCCTCAACTATGCAGTCCCATACCTGCACAGTCTCTGAATCCCTCTCATTTTGGTGCATATTCAGTTCATTCATGCGACCCTTCGCCTAGAAGCCTGCAAGAAGCCATTCCTTGTTCGTGCTTCATTGCAACGACGATCATTCCCCATCCTCGTCGGCCCCGGGACATACATGCCCACCAGCTTTTGCTTGGTTTGTCCCCGAACCACACTGTACTGGGAGAGGTCCCATCTCTGATACCATCTGTAACGTCCTGGGACTACCTGCAGGATTGACGAGTGTCTCCACAAACTAACGTGAATCTTTTCTGCGTGCTTTTGTCCTCACTCACATGCATCCTAGGAAACTTCCCAATAAGTCACCCATCCCACAATTGCTCTAGGTCAAGCACGTTTAACCATGGAGTTCTTATGTTCTAGGCTCCTGAAAAAAAGTTGCAACTTGTTAATATGGCTACGCCAAATCAATTCCTTTAAGCCATCCTCAACTATGCAGTCCCATACCTGCACAGTCTCTGAATCTCTCTCATTTTGGTGCATATTCAGTTCATTCATGTGACCCTTCGCCTAGAAGTCTACCAGAAGCCGCTCCTTATCCGTGCTTCATTGCACCGGCAATCACTCCCCGCCCTTGTCAGCCCCGGGACACACATGCCCATCAACTTCTGCTTGGTTCATCCCCGAACCACACCGTACTGGGAGAGGTCCCGTCTTTGATACCATTTGTAACGTCCTGGGACTGCCTGAAGGATTGACGAGTGTCTCCACAAACCAACACGGGTCTTTTCAGCATGCTTTTGTCCTCACTCATATGTATCCTAGGAAACTTCCCAGGAGGTTACCCATCCCACAATTGCTCCAGGTCAAGCACGCTTAACCATGGAGTTCTTATGTTCTAGGCTCCTGAAAAGAAGTTGTAATTTGTTGATATGGCTACGCCAAATCAATTCCTTTAAGTCATCCTCAACTATGCAGTCTCATACTTGCACAGTCTCCGAATCCCTCTCATTCCGATGCGTATTCAGTTCATTCATGCGACCCTTCGCCTAGAAATCTGCCAGAAGCCGCTCCTTGTCTGTGCTTTATTGCACCGACGATCACTCCCTGCCCTCGTCAGCCCCAGGACACATATGAAATAATTAATTAATTAATTAAATATTTAATTAATTACCCAAGTTGTAAAATATTTAATATCATTTAAATATGGGTTTCAGAATTTTTTTTTCACAAATGAAAGAAACTTTATTGAATTAGGAAAACATAAAATATAAGAACTAAATAAAATACATTTCTCGCATACATCATAGATTCGTAACATCTTCATTACATAAAACTTATACTCTAAGCAATATTTAATTACCACATAAAAACTCGACCTAGCCCAAGCTAAAACACTTGGAGAGTAAGGTTCTGAACCTGATCCTCTCCCGGATCCTCTAAAGGCACATTCTCTGGTCGGGAAGTGTCTCTTTGGATAGGAGTCCGAGCAGTTAACTCCGTAGAGTTTTCACTAGGCAAACGGTGAGCAATGTCCTATAGTTCTACAATAGGCATGGAAAACTCTACATGTACATAAGCATGATATGTAATAGTAGGGTTTCCATGGTAGGTATCACTCTGGGATAGAGTCACCTCTTCTATATAGCTAAAATGTTGAGTATCTGAGTCGACATGCCAGACATCAATGCCATCGTGGAACTATGCTTACATATAATCAGAGAAATCCCTCCTTGCAGCCATTGCAAAATGATCAAATAAAACCAGTCCAACTCAAACCAAGGCGATCCAATCTCGTCCCTCTTACTGTCTTTACCAATCATAACCATAAAATATAACAGACAAACAATACAGCAAAGAGGTGAGATCCCCTATATCACATACCAATATGATAGCAAAGAAACGACAGACATACCAATACAATACAGCATACAATCCATTTAATCGGCAGATATGTTCATAATACTTAACAAATAAATAATCCAATAAACTTGCAGCATAATATCAGGAATAATAATAATACCACTATAATATCATACCTCAACAATATTATATCACAACAGCATAAATGCTGACTATGCATATGCATAATGCAACCAGTTCCTACTCCATGGAGCTAGACTCAAAGTCTGAGATGAACGCCAGAAGATCTGTCCCCCATAAAAGACAGTCTATGCTGGATCTTGAAGAGAAATAGTGTTTGTTGGGTAGCCCATGCGTTGCAACCGGTGTTCACGGCCACCGGTATATATATATAAAGTGATAACATCATCACATAATCATTCGTGATAACATAATCACGAAGTGAATCACCGCGCCCTGGGGTCCCCTAGGACACATCTAACCATCCCACCATTCTAGTTCTCGTTCACTCCTTAGGCATAACATCATGCCCGTCAAACTAAGCGAATACGCTTTTCTATGCATGATGAATGATTCAAACATATACTGTCATTAAACACACAGTATTTCTTATTCATATGCCATCACATGGCAATATCACTATATAATGCTCAATAGCATATCAAAGTACTGTTGTATTGTTCCTAATGATATTAACGCAACCGCCCATACAATTGTCTAATACCATTAGTATCAATGATATTATGTAACTGCCCATACAACTACATAATACCAAAGATCCACTCGGGTCCAATACTTCAGTCTCACAAATTACTTGGTTCAATACGTTGGCCCTACAGCAAAACTCGTTGTTCGTCTCAATTGTGTAGTAATATTATAGCATTTTCATAATCGCGTAACACTTCTATTACATTTTCAAATTGCGTAAAGATTTTCCAACGTTTTCAAAATCGTGTAAATATTTTATCACGTTTTCTTAATTGGGTAACTAAAAATTACTATTTTTAAGTCGCGTAAAAGTTTTTCTACGTATTTTCAATCGCATAAAATATTTCTAACATATTTTAAGCTTAAAATAAGATTTTTCTTATTTATTATCAAAATTTGATTTTGTTTCCATTATTTCCATAATAATCTTTCTTAAAATCAATATTTTCTGCTATTTCCCAGAAAATTATATTTCTTTAATTTACTTGAGATATTACAACTCAAAATTTTCTAACGCGCATCAAAACCCAAAGGGTGAGCTATACGTTAACAAATTTCAAGTTTTAACTTTTATTTTACTACATAAATTAATTAGGCCAATTTTATTTCTAAAAAGTAAATTACTTTCATTTTTTATTCAAAAACTTACCAAATTAATTTCTTATCATTTAAACACCTAAGACTACCCTTGGTAAAATAATTTTAGATCTTGAACATCAAAATGGCATCATAGTCGAATTTCACACTATGCTTCACAAATCATATATAATTATTTTCTAACACTTTATTCCTTATAAAAATACTTAATTCAATTTCTTGTCATAAAATCACTTAGTCCTTAATTAGGAAAATAATTTAAAATACTTAGTCCCCTTAGTGATGTTGAGGCCGTGAGCTTTTAGGTTCTTTGGAACCATCATACAATTTCTATCATGTGAATCACATCCTACTTTACACAAGAATCATCATGCTTTATAAACCACATATTAGCATACTATCAAAACTATAAACATACCAAACACATACAAATCACGCATACTTATCAAAGCAATAAAATAATCACACAATATAATCCAATCAACATTAACCAAAAACCACACAATCGAGTGAATAAATCCTCACATGGATTTTTCACTCACAAACACAAACAATTCCATTCCTTCACCACCACATATGGCCAATGAGGTTAATCTCCCTCTTACCTGGTTGATGTCCTCCTAGCTCCTCATAGGATTCTCCTTGTATCAAATGTTCACCACTAAGTAAATCTTAGAATCAAAACAAACACATATAAATTAGTATCTAAAGCTTGATTAAGATGACCATAGATCAAACATGGTCCTAGGATTCTAAGAATCAAATAAGAAATCAAGTTTGAAGATTTTTACCTCGAGACCTTAGAACTTAAATCCAAGATTCAAGCTTGAAGATGATGGAATTTGATCTTGATTACAACATGAAAGTTTCTTAGAATTAGGTTTAGGATCAAGTGATGTGTTTAGATGGAATTATGAGTGATTGGAAGGCAAATGTAGAGAGTGAGGCCATGAGTTTCTTGGATAGACAAGGTATGAACTTTTTGATCTTCAACTTGAAGAACAAGGTTGAAGATGATAGAATTAGGCTAAAATCTCAACTACAAAGTATCTTAGAATTGTGTAAAGATTCTAGATCTAAGATTGTTCAGAATTATTAAAGATTGGAAAAGGTTTCAATGGGTTTGGCCGTGAGGTGCCTTGGAGAGAAAAGAAGAGAATGAAGTTGTTCTTGGCTTGATAAGATGATGAAGATGAATGAATTTTGAGAAGTTCTCAATATGAAAGTGTTTTGGATTGATAAGAGGATTCAAGATATGTAGCTAGATAAAATTATGGAAGATTGGAGATAGGTTTTGAAGATGGTGGCCAAATTATTCAAACAAGAGAGAAGAATGGAGTTTTTTAGTGTTCTTGGTGTTCTTGGATGTGAGAGAAAGATGATAGATTTTTGTTTTCACAAGGTGTTTAGAAAATGAAGTAGAATAGCCTAATTCTCTATGCATGGCCATGGAACACATAGAATAGAAAGTTTAAGGCTTATTCAATAAGCTAGAAGCTTAAGCACATGGCTTCACATGGTTGCACATGGCCTATGTCACAAAATGATCATCATTTGATCATTAGAAGAACCATGAACATCCTAGAATGCCTTAGGTGGCCGTGTGACTCACTAGGGTAGCTAACTAGGTTTTGTTTCCAACTAGATTCTAGTTACACTTAACTTAGATAGTTAATTCATCTAGTTACATGTAAACTAACTTAGTTGGGCATTTAGTTATATTCGAACTATTTAGTTACTTGATTAAGTCATTGCATAGGTCATGATTCTAGAAACTCTAGATATTTTTCTAGTAACTAAAGACTCTAAGTATTAGCAAACTAGATTAGCTCCATTTAGTTACTAATTAGTCTATTAGACTAACTAAATTAGATTATCTAGTTACTTAGCTAACTAGTCTAACCACTTTTGTTGACTTTTTCATAAACTATGATGATTCTAATTGATTAGTCATTAATATATGTAATGATGGTTCATCATTACTCTTAAGATATTTAGCTTAGATATTTTCAGCTTTCATGATTACACTTAAGATATTTAGCGTAGATATTTTCTTATTAAAAATATCTTAGATATTTTTACCTAGATATTTGTATTCAGATATTTGTCTAAGATATTTTCCTGAGATATTTTCTCGTTAGATATTTACTAGGTGAGTCATCATAGAATTTTCTAGAACAACTGGGTCAACATTCTACTACCTTCTAGAATATGGCGAGTCATCACTTCTAGAAAAAAAATGATGACAAACTTAAAATATCTTGAAAGAGTAAGTAATCAAATTGAATTTGTCTTCTAGCTTAAGTAGTCAATTTAAATTTCTTCTCTTCAAGTTGAGTATCCAATTTGCCTTTTTCCTGCTTACCATTGGTCCATCGCTTTGACTCATCCCCATCAAGATATTTTCTAGCAAATATTATCCAATGGACAATAGCTACTACTATTATTACACAATGGGTAATAGAAAACTCAGAAATAGAAAATCTCTGTCAATTGTTCCTGGTTTCGGGTTTAGTAAGATCCCCTGATCCCGCCTTGACAGTCCGAAACTTTTTGGTCTAGGAAAATTTTTTATTTTTTCTAGCCCACGTCAAGCACATATACAGCTTAGAATAGTATTAAAATAATCACAGATTCAGAAAATTCCATAACAATTCTCAAAAATTATAAAAATTATAAAACTCATATATTTAAAAAAAAACTAAATTCAAGCATACGGTTCAAAAATAATATTAAAATAATGAAAATAATATTAAAATATTCAAAATAATTAAAAATTCCCAAAAATTCACAAAAACTCTTAAATATTATAAAACTTAATTATTTCAAGAAAAATAAAAAATCGGGGTATTACAACACTAACTGAGAATATCTACTAATAAATTCTCTAACCTTGGTCTTTCCTATTATAATACACTACTTAAACTTTGCTAGGGTCTTTGAAATTCCTCTATGAGAAATTACATGACCCTAAAACTATACCACTTGTAACAAAAACTTACTCTTAGTTAACTTGGCATGCAACCACTTTTCTCTAAAAGTTTCCAAAACTATTTTAACATACCTATCATGTTCTTTCTTAATCTTGGAAAATTTTTAGAGATATTATCTTCCTAACTTTGATTCTATGATAACTAGATCTTAGATCATCTCATGAGAAAATTCCAAGCTTCTTTTGACTAATCTATCTGATCATCCATTCTAAACAAAGACATTTATTCTCGATAGCCTCGTGTACAACTGCTTATAATCTAAGCACAGTCTCACACTTCTAACCAAATAAGAACATAATATCATTTGTCCATATAGCAATTGATGCATGAGGATATAGTGATTAAAATTTAGATAAAAATCAGTTGTCAGGCCCACCAGAAAATAAAAACCCTACAACTAGTTGTAGTTGGTAAGGGTAGATCCACAGAGAACCAATTCAATTAACACAATCAAATAATTCCCAATTTAAACTCTGATTAACAATGAACAGTAAATAGGGGTTTTGGAGTTTTGATGAACAATGAACAGCTTCAAAGACAATAACAATAAATAAACTGAAATCAACAATATAAGAAAATTAGTTAAGAGATTGAATCTACCACTAGATTTATATGATGATGTAAATCTACATATCCTTTTATTCCAACATGCTCAATTATGTTTTTACGCAATTGTGAGAGTAAATCTCTGTTTTCCTTACGTGTTGGCCAATTTAGCAACTGCTCAAATCAACTCCTAATCACTGATTAGTTATAAAGCAACCGCTCTTACAACTATCCAACAATTGCATTAAGATTTAGAAAACCAATCACACTAAGATCTAATCACACACCGGGATTAAATTACTTAAAACATATATTTCTCTAAATCTATTATCGCAACCGCGCATAATAAACCCAGATCTACCATTTTTATAACTGGCAAATAGCACAAAGATAATTATACCCACATGAACATCATATATTCTAGTAGATCTACTACCGCAACCGCACATAATAAACCTAGATCTACCACTTTTAAAGTGGGAACAAGTACAAAAACCTTCATACCAACAATAGATTCAGAAATATATGAATAAAAACATAACTGTGTTGAAATAATCAAATATGCAAGATTCACAACATCAATACTAGTGGTTTCATCACCCCCTTAACCAAGGGAGGTTTAGTTACACATTGCTAGAAGGAAATCACAAGAAAAACTGAGAAAGAACAACATAAGAAACAAAGTGCAGAAGAAAAACTAAATAGCAAACGAGTTTCTGAGGATTGAATGATGGATCTCTGATTGCTCGAACCCGAGACTCCAATCTTTGATCCAAGACTCCCCTCTCCTTCTCCAAGGAGTTAAAGCTGTTCTCCTAGGTCAGAACTCCCTTCAAAACGTGCCAAGAGTGTCAATATATAGGCCTCCAACACAAACTTCGCGTAGAAGTCTCAATAATTGAGTTTCTGGCATGAATACACGGCCTAGGCTATGTATGACACTGAGTTTGGGGGCAAAATTTCACTATTTCAATTGCAAAGTCAGAGGTGTACACGGCCTAGGCCGTGTATTCTTACACGGTCGTGTATTTTTACGCAATCTAGGCCTTGTATTCTGACGCAAGCCCTGAATTCTGACTCTGGCCCTATAATCTGACTTCCAAGCTCAATATGACCCATTCGACCTCGAAATCTAGAAATATGTTCAACATGAAAGTTGTAGATTTGGATCTTAACTATCAACCATCAAAATGTCAGCCCATTTGACAACTTGTAGCTCGAGATACATCATGAACAGTACACAAAGGTCAAGCTGTCAGGATCAGCACCCTAGTTCTTGCTTTAACTCCAATTTGAGTTATCCAAACGTGTGATTGGACCTTTGAGGTCTTCATGAAAGTAGTAGAGAAATGTCTTAGCTTTCCTACAAGACCAAAATCACATCAATCAGATATTTGAAACTCAAATTATAGCTAGTTTACTGAACACTGTCAAAGAGATAAATAAGGGCTAATTCATGCAATAATTCCTTCAATGGTCCAGTTAGGCTCAATATCATAAAATGTGTCAAAACTAACTTAATTAAACCTAATTGAACCTTAAGAAGCCCAGTGATTAAAAAGTATAATTCAATTATGAGTACTAATGAACACATTTAAGCAAAGTTTCACAGTAATGTTCCAATTAGGGTTTGATATCAGAAACTAAGCTAAATGATGACAATTAAGCACAAATGGAGTTCAATGAATCAATTACAAGGCGATTAAAATATAGGAATAATCAACAGATCAGCAATCAAACTTTACTAACAAAGGTAAACCAACTAGATTCACGAAGTAAATCTACACTCTACTTATACACATTTTTAAAAGATTTTTCTTTAAATGTGCTCTTACCTCATAACAAGTTAGAAGATTTCATTGCTCCTTTTTTCTGTGGACAATCTTTCATATGATGTCCTGGTTTCTTAGATATATAACACATAGACTGGTCTACCAAGCACGGGCTGCCACCATGTATCCTCTTACATTTAGCACATCTTGGTGCCTTGGAGTCTACTATACCTTTTCCCTTAGGGTTGCTCGGTTTAGAGGCACCTTGCTTATACTTATCATCACCCCAAGTTTCCACTTGAATTAGTTTTCCATTGTTTGGTAAAAATTGAGGCCAAAAAGCACCCTCTTTGATCTCAACATCTAATCTTTTCCTCTTTAGGGAATATTCTAATTCATACTCCATTGTGGTTTTGAGATTATTTGCTTCTACCATTTTACAATTACTAACTAGAGTGCAAAAGTCCTTAATCTCCATTTGTTTCACAACTCTTCTAATATCTTCTCTAAGTTTTGTTTCAAATTTTACACATTTCCAATCTTCATCTAGATTACTCATAAAATAAGAAGAGAACTTAGAATATTCTTCAAATTCCTTCACATACTAATCCACGGTCATATCCCCTTGTTTAAGCCTTAGAAATTCCAGTTCCTTTGCTCTTTGTAACTTAAGGGAATAACACTTGTCCAAGAAAGTAGCTCTAAACACCTCCCAGGTGATTTGAGTACCAACTATCTCTAGTAACCTTTTAGTTTCGACCCACTAGCTTTCTGCCTCTCTTATTAACATATAAGAAGCAAAGGTCACTTTCTGATCATCAGTACACGTTATGACCATAAAGATCTCTTCCATCTCTTGAAGCCATCTTTCAGCTATGACTGAACCATACTCTCCTTCGAAGAACGAAGGAGTAACTTTACTGAACCCCGATAAATCCTGATCCCTCTTGAATTCCTTATTGTCCCTTAACTTACCAAGCAAGTCCTTTTCCATTTTTTCTAATAGTCTTCTACTAATGGTTGTTTGCTCTCTCACTGTAGTAGTCATTTCTCACAGAGCTCTGGTTATCTCTTTCCTTACCAGTCTCCTAGTCTTATGGGTTCGCTCAGTAGTTGCCATAATTTCCTGTACACATAGAACTATACATATTGAGCTGATTAGTCCCAATATCATGTAATTGTGTGACAATAACCATTAGCATCCATACCTAAGGCCATCATGCAATTCTAGTAACAAATCTCACTATAAGATAAAAGAATGCACAAAACTCTACTAAACTACTACACATGCCTAAGCACAATCAGTCTATACCTCAGCTCAACAAGATGAATTGCTCTGATACCATAATGTAACGCCCTAATACATATATCTAGATATATCCAGAATATATAGAGATAAACAGTACTAGATATGTTACTTACTACATAAATACTTCATAATATATCTATAATCATAATCAAGTCATTATGGAGAGCCTTGAGAGAATGCGAAAAACATAAAACTAATGCATATATATATATATATATATATATATATATATATATATATATATATATATATATATATATATATATATTTATATAAAACACTAGCCATAAAAGGGCATATTGTAATACATATCTCTTTAAAACATTACAAGGAAAATATAAACTATATACATAAGCTTTGTCTAGGAAGCAATAAAACAAAACTAGTCTTTATGCTTCGTTTTCTCTCCCTTAACAGGGTCTTGACCTGGATTTACATGGAAACATAATCGAGGTGAGAATTCTAATTCTCAGTATAAGCAATTCCAATACTAGTTATACATATCACAATCTTAAGATATGCTTAAAGAATTTACAAGGTTTAACTTTAATACTAAAGAAACCATGATAATTTGCATTTATACTTAGCTTATCAAAGAACCAAGATGTTTTACTAGGAACACTAGCTTATTGTATTATCCTATAGTAGGTAGAGGGAAAGCTCATCATCAAACTACTCGTAACCTTAGAACTATCGAGAAGCTAGGGCTGAATCTAGGCTCATAGAGCCTTTATGGACTTCTCACTTATCTTCCTTGGCCAAATGATGATTTACATCATTTAAGGTTATACACATAGGAATATACAACCAAATTATCCTAGCATACATACAACTAAACACCACATCATCACTCATACATCTTAAGTGATATTCATACAACACTGAGTTGTTTAAGGTGCTAGACACTAACCTTTGGCAAACCTCTACTCTTGGTTGCTATAAGGTTCATACATATAACATACATACCAAAGGATCATTCCCTTACCGAATTACCTCTAGTAGTATATTAAACATAACCTATGTCAATCCATTATTTTTGGATGTGCTAAGGTTCATACTTTTCACTTACGTACTAAATGAATAGCAAGTGTGTGAAAGTTGTTGTGCTATGTTTACTGCATACATAAACACCACCATAACTTCATATCAAGTTCATTTTTTGCATTTCAAACTCACATTTTTACTCTTAGGATCACTTATGCACTAAGGCAAGTAACTATTGCCAATTGAACTCATCTTACCTGTATTTAGTATACCCTATCATCGTCACCTTATATGTGATTTCAAATGCTACATCATATTATCTAAGGGACTAGATACCTCTTTTTGTAACCCGTAACTATTGGTTGCTTAAAGCCTCTTACTTCCCCATATATGCATGGTAATCATTTTCTCAATGAAATACCTCTACTAGTGTATGACACTGAGTTTGGGGGCAAAATTTCACTATTTCAATTGCAAAGTCAGAGGTATACACGGCCTAGGCCGTGTATTCTCACACGGCCGTGTATTTTTACGCAATCTAGGCCTTGTATTCTGACGCAAGCCCTGAATTCTGACTCTGGCCCTATAATCTGACTTCCAAACTCAATATGACCCATTCGACCTCGAAATCTGGAAATATGTTCAACATGAAAGTTGTAGATTTGGATCTTAACTATCAACCATCAAAATTGCAGCCCATTTGACAACTTGTAGCTCGAGATATATCATGAACAGTACACAAAGGTCAAGCTGTCAGGATCAGCACCCTAGTTCTTGCTTCAACTCCAATTTGAGTTATCCAAACGTATGATTGGGCCTTTGAGGTCTTCATGAAAGTAGTAGAGAAATGTCTTAGCTTTCCTACAAGACCAAAATCACATCAATCAGATATTTGAAACTCAAATTATAGCTAGTTTACTGAACACTGTCAAAGAGATAAATTAGGGCTAATTCATGCAATAATTCCTTCATTGATCCAATTAGGCTCAATATCATAAAATGTGTCAAAACTAACTTAATTAAACCTAATTGAACCTTAAGAAGCCCAGTGATTAAAAAGCATAATTCAATTATGAGTACTAATGAACACATTTAAGCAAAGTTTCACAGTAATGTTCCAATTAGGGTTTGATATCAGAAACTAAGCTAAATGATGACAATTAAGCACAAATGGAGTTCAATGAATCAATTACAAGGCGATTAAAATATAGGAATAATCAACAGATCAGCAATCAAACTTTACTAACAAAGGTAAACTAACTAGATTCACGAAGTAAATCTATACTCTACTTATACACATTTTTAAAAGATTTTTCTTTAAATGTGCTCTTACCTCATAACAAGTTGGAAGATTTCATTGCTCCTTTTTTCTGTGGACAATCTTTCATATGATGTCCTGGTTTCTTAGATATATAACACACAGACTGGTCTACCAAGCACGGGCTGCCACCATGTATCCTCTTACATTTAGCACATCTTGGTGCCTTGGAGTCTACTATACCTTTTCCCTTAGGGTTGCTCGGTTTAGAGGCACCTTGCTTATACTTATCATCACCCCAAGTTTCCACTTGAATTAGTTTTCCATTGTTTGGTAAAAATTGAGGCCAAGAAGCACCCTCTTTGATCTCAACATCTAATCTTTTCCTCTTTAGGGAATATTCTAATTTATACTCCATTGTGGTTTTGAGATTATTTGCTTCTACCATTTTACACTTACTAACTAGAGTACAAAAGTCCTCAATCTCCATTTGTTTCAGAACTCTTCTAATATCTTCTCTAAGTTTTGTTTCAAATTTTACACACTTCCAATCTTCATCTAGATTACTCATAAAATAAGAAGAGAACTTAGAATATTCTTCAAATTGCTTCACATACTGATCCACGGTTATATCCCCTTGTTCAAGCCTTAGAAATTCTAGTTCCTTTGCTCTTTGAAACTTAAGGGAATAATACTTGTCCAAGAAAGTAGCTCTAAACACCTCCCAGGTGATTTGAGTACCAACTATCTCTAGTAACCTTTTAGTTTCGACCCACTAGCTTTCTGCCTCTCTTATTAACATATAAGAAGCAAAGGTCACTTTCTGATCATCAGTACACGTTATGACCATAAAGATCTCTTCCATCTCTTGAAGCCATCTTTCAGCTATGACTGAACCATACTCTCCTTCGAAGAACGAAGGAGTAACTTTACTGAACCCCGATAAATCCTGATCCCTCTTGAATTCCTTATTGTCCCTTAACTTACCAAGCAAGTCCTTTTCCATTTTTTCTAATAGTCTTCTACTAATGGTTGTTTGCTCTCTCACTGTAGTAGTCATTTCTCACAGAGCTCTGGTTATCTCTTTCCTTACCAGTCTCCTAGTCGTATGGGTTCGCTCAGTAGTTGCCATAATTTCCTGTACACATAGAACTATACATATTGAGCTGATTAGTCTCAATATCATGTAATTGTGTGACAATAACCATTAGCATCCATACCTAAGGCCATCATGCAATTCTAGTAACATATCTCACTATAAGATAAAAGAATGCACAAAACTCTACTAAACTACTACACATGCCTAAGCATAATCAATCTATACCTCAGCTCAACAAGATGAATTGCTCTGATACCATAATGTAACGCCCTAATACATATATCTAGATATATCCAGAATATATAGAGATAAACAGTACTAGATATGTTACTTACTACATAACTACTTCATAATATATCTATAATCATAATCAAGTCATTATGGAGAGCCTTGAGAGAATGCAAAAAACATAAAACTAATACATATATATATATATATATATATATATATATATATATATATATATATATATATATATATATATATATATAAAACATTAGCCATAAAAGGGCATATTGTAATACATATCTCTTTAAAACATTACAAGGAAAATATAAACTATATACATAAGCTTTGTCTAGGAAGCAATATAACAAAACTAGTCTTTATGCTTCGTTTTCTCTCCCTTAACAGGGTCTTAACCTGGATTTACATGGAAACATAATCGAGGTGAGAATTCTAATTCTCAGTATAAGCAATTCCAATACTAGTTATACATATCACAATCTTAAGATATGCTTAAAGAATTTACAAGGTTTAACTTTAATACAAAAAGAAACCATGATAATATACATTTATACTTAGCTTATCAAAGAACCAAGCAGTTTTACTAGGAACACTAGCTTATTGTATTATCCTATAGTAGGTAGAGGGAAAGCTCATCATCAAACAACTCGTAACCTTAGAACTATCGAGAAGCTAGGGCTGAATCTAGGCTCATAGAGCCTTTATGGACTTCCCACTTATCTTCTTTGGCCAAATGATGATTTACATCATTTAAGGTTATCCACATAGGAATATACAACCAAATTATCCTAGCATACATACAACTATACACCACATCATCACTCATACATCTTAAGTGATATTCATACAACACTGAGTTGTTTAAGGTGCTAGACACTAACCTTTGGCAAACCTCTACTCTTGGTTGCTATAAGGTTCATACATATAACATACATACCAAAGGATCATTCCCTTACCGAATTACCTCTTGTAGTATATTAAACATAACCTATGTCAATCCATTATTTTTGGATGTGCTAAGGTTCATACTTTTCACTTACATACTAAATGAATAGCAAGTGTGTGAAAGTTGTTGTGCTATATTTACTGCATACATAAACACCACTATAACTTCATATCAAGTTCATTTTTTGCATTTCAAACTCATTTTTTTACTCTTAGGATCACTTATGCACTAAGGCAAGTAACTATTGCCAATTGAACTCTTCTTACCTGTATTTAGTATACCCTATCATCGTCACCTTATATGTGATTTCAAATGCTACATCATATTATCTAAGGGACTAGATACCTCTTTTTTGCAACCCGTAACTATTGGTTGCTTAAAGCCTCTTACTTCCCCATATAAGCATGGTAATCATTTTCTCAATGAAATACTTCTACTAGTGTATGACATTGAGTTTGGGGGCAAAATTTCACTATTTCAATTGCAAAGTCAGAGGTGTACACGGCCTAGGCCGTGTATTTTTACGCAATCTAGGCCTTGTATTCTGACGCAAGCCCTGAATTCTGACTCTGGCCCTATAATCTAACTTCCAAGCTCAATATGACCCATTCGACCTCGAAATCTAGAAATATGTTCAACATGAAAGTTATAGATTTGGATCTTAACTATCAACCATCAAAATTTCAGCCATTTGACAACTTGTAGCTCAAGATATATCATGAACAGTACACAAAGGTTAAGCTATCAGGATCAGCACCCTAGTTCTTGCTTCAACTCTAATTTGAGTTATCCAAACGTGTGATTGGGCCTTTGAGGTCTTCATGAAAGTAGTAGAGAAATGTCTTAGCTTTTCTACAAGACCAAAATCACATCAATCAGATATTTGAAACTCAAATTATAGCTAGTTTACTGAACACTGTCAAAGAGATAAATTAGGGCTAATTCATGCAATAATTCCTTCAATGATCCAATTAGGCTCAATATCATAAAATATGTCAAAACTAACTTAATTAAACCTAATTGAACCTTAAGAAGCCCAGTGATTAAAAAGCATAATTCAATTATGAGTACTAATGAACAAATTTAAGCAAAGTTTCACAGTAATGTTCCAATTAGGGTTTGATATCAGAAACTAAGCTAAATGATGGCAATTAAGCACAAATGGAGTTCAATGAATCAATTACAAGGTGATTAAAATATAGGAATAATCAACAGATCAGCAATCAAACTTTACTAACAAAGGTAAACCAACTAGATTCACGAAGTAAATCTATACTCTACTTATACACATTTTTAAAAGATTTTTCTTTAAATGTGCTCTTACCTCATAACAAGTTGGAAGATTTCATTGCTCCTTTTTTCTGTGGACAATCTTTCATATGATGTCCTGGTTTCTTAGATATATAACACACAGACTGGTCTACCAAGCACGGGCTGCCACCATGTATCCTCTTACATTTAGCACATCTTGGTGCCTTGGAGTCTACTATACCTTTTCCCTTAGGGTTGCTCGGTTTAGAGGTACCTTGCTTATACTTATCATCACCCCAAGTTTCCACTTGAATTAGTTTTCCATTGTTTGATAAAAATTGAGGCCAAGAAGCACCCTCTTTGATCTCAACATCTGATCTTTTCCTTTTTAGGGAATATTCTAATTCATACTCCATTGTGGTTTTGAGATTATTTGCTTCTACCATTTTACACTTACTAACTAGAGTACAAAAGTCCTTAATCTCCATTTGTTTCAGAACTCTTCTAATATCTTCTCTAAGTTTTGTTTCAAATTTTACACACTTCCAATCTTCATCTAGATTACTCATAAAATAAGAAGAGAACGTAGAATATTCTTCAAATTGCTTCACATACTGATCCACGGTCATATCCCCTTGTTCAAGCCTTAGAAATTCCAGTTCCTTTGCTCTTTGTAACTTAAGGGAATAATACTTGTCCAAGAAAGTAGCTCTAAACACCTCCCGGGTTATTTGAGTACCAACTATCTCTAGTAACCTTTTAGTTTCGACCCACTAGCTTTCTGCCTCTCTTATTAACATATAAGAAGCAAAGGTCACTTTCTGATCATCAGTACACGCTATGACCATAAAGATCTCTTCCATCTCTTGAAGCCATCTTTCAGCTATGACTGAACCATACTCTCCTTCGAAGAACGAAGGAGTAACTTTACTGAACCCCGATAAATCCTGATCCCTCTTGAATTCCTTATTGTCCCTTAACTTACCAAGCAAGTCCTTTTCCATCTTTTCTAATAGTCTTCTACTAATGGTTGTTTGCTCTCTCACTGTAGTAGTCATTTCTCACAGAGCTCTGGTTATCTCTTTCCTTACCAGTCTCCTAGTCTTATGGGTTCGCTCAGTAGTTGCCATAATTTCCTGTACACATAGAACTATACATATTGAGCTGATTAGTCTCAATATCATGTAATTGTGTGACAATAACCATTAGCATCCATACCTAAGGCCATCATGCAATTCTAGTAACATATCTCACTATAAGATAAAAGAATGCACAAAACTCTACTAAACTACTACACATGCCTAAGCACAATCAGTCTATACCTCAGCTCAACAAGATGAATTGCTCTGATACCATAATGTAAAGCCCTAATACATATATCTAGATATATCCAGAATATATAGAGATAAACAGTACTAGATATGTTACTTACTACATAACTACTTCATAATATATCTATAATCATAATCAAGTCATTATGGAGAGCCTTGAGAGAATGCGAAAAACATAAAACTAATACATACATATATATATATATATTTATATAAAACACTAGCCATAAAAGGGCATATTGTAATACATATCTCTTTAAAACATTACAAGGAAAATATAAACTATTAACATAAGCTTTGTCTAGGAAGCAATAAAACAAAACTAGTCTTTATGCTTCGTTTCCTCTCCCTTAACAGGGTCTTGACCTGGATTTACATGGAAACATAATCGAGGTGAGAATTCTAATTCTCAGTATAAGCAATTCCAATACTAGTTATACATATCACTATCTTAAGATATGCTTAAAGAATTTACAAGGTTTAACTTTAATACTAAAGAAACCATGATAATATGCATTTATACTTAGCTTATCAAAGAACCAAGATGTTTTACTAGGAACACTAGCTTGTTGTATTATCCTATAGTAGGTAGAGGGAAAGCTCATCATCAAACTACTCGTAACCTTAGAACTATCGAGAAGCTAGGGCTGAATCTAGGCTCATAGAGCCTTTATGGACTTCCCACTTATCTTCCTTGGCCAAATGATGATTTACATCATTTAAGGTTATACACATAGGAATATGCAACCAAATTATCCTAGCATACATACAACTAAACACCACATCATCACTCATACATCTTAAGTGATATTCATACAACACTGAGTTGTTTAAGGTGCTAGACACTAACCTTTGGCAAACCTCTACTCTTGGTTGCTATAAGGTTCATACATATAACATACATACCAAAGGATCATTCCCTTACCGAATTACCTCTAGTAGTATATTAAACATAACCTATGTCAATCCATTATTTTTGGATGTGCTAAGGTTCATACTTTTCACTTACATACTAAATGAATAGCAAGTGTGTGAAAGTTGTTGTGCTATGTTTACTGCATACATAAACACCACCATAACTTCATATCAAGTTCATTTTTTGCATTTCAAACTCACATTTTTACTCTTAGGATCACTTATGCACTAAGGCAAGTAACTATTGCCAATTGAACTCATCTTACTTGTATTTAGTATACCCTATCATCGTCACCTTATATGTGATTTCAAATGCTACATCATATTATCTAAGGGACTAGATACCTCTTTTTTGCAACCCGTAACTATTGGTTGCTTAAAGCCTCTTATTTCCCTATATATGCATGGTAATCATTTTCTCAATGAAATACCTCTACTAGTGTCTCAACATACTTCACTAGGACTATATAAGAGATTCTAGCAAGTAGGGAAGTCCTCTTTCCCACAATAAACTACCTTGGCAACTACTCTAAGTGCATAGAAAAGTTGATTTTCATGAATGCACCAAATGCACACCCTAACTGTAAAATTTCTGGAATTTTATAAGCAAAAATTTGTAACTCATATATTCCAAATGAAGTAAACCTCACCTTATTTGACTGAGTGTAGCCTAAGTTATGCATCAAAATGAATAGGTTGAAATAGGGCTACTACCTGTTTTCCTAGAATCTGACCTTACTTTAAACTAACACTAGGAACGCATGAGGATTGTAAAAATTCTGAAATTTTTACCCTTTATAGTCTTACATGTTAGCTTCAAAATTCCACTAGTTTCATGTAAATATGACCTCAGAGCAGGAAGTTATGCAATCTGGTTTATAGGGTGTCAGACTGCTTGTTTCTACAAAATCTGTCTCAGATTCAAATCGAAGCTGGTACTACTTGGATTAGCCTAAAATTCTAAAATTTTTACTACATTAAGCCCTGTATCTTATCTTTCAAATGCAATAATAAGCAGGTCATTTCAATAATTATAGCTCAAGTTATGGTACAAACACTATAAGTTGTTAGGATGCTGCCTTATCTCATGCCTAGGCATGAACTTCTCACGCCTAGGCGTGGCACTCTCTATCTGGTCTAGATTGAAGGTTTTTCTGTCCACACCTAGGTGTGGCAAATGGTGCACTAGAAATTCTGCAGATCTGAGTTTTCTGCATAATTAATTCTCAAACTCAAATCTAACTCTCATATCATGGATTCTAAGTGATTTCCAATCCTTTACATGATCTCTAATCATATTAGAACCATCAAACACTAACTTGAACTCATTAAAACATGGATTAAGCACACTAGAAATTTTGCAGATCTGAGTTTTCTGCATAATTAATTCTCAAACTCAAATCTAACTCTCATATCATAGATTTTAAGTGATTTCCAATCCTTTACATGATCTCTAATCATATTAGAACCATCAAACACTAACTTGAACTCATTAAAACATGGATTAAGCACCAATCATCAATCTAAAAATCCATTTCTCAAAACACAACTCAAGTGGACATCATGGATTCTAAGGAATCAAAACTGACAAACATGCATCAAACTAGCTATCAACAAACTCACTTCAACCATAGAAGTAAGAATCAAGCCTCAATCTTCACTAACATCACTAAAACTCATTTTTTCTTCATCAAGAAAAACTAAGAATAGAATGAAGATGAGAAGAAAAAGATGAAGTTAAGCTCCCTTACCTCTTGTAGACAAGATGATCTTGAAGCCTTAAAGCATTCTTGGATCTTCATATTCTTCTCCTCCACTTTCTCTTCTTCGTTTTCCCTTTTCTTTCTTCTCTTATTTTCTCTCTTCTATTTTCTACTCCCAACCGTGGGAAAGAAAGAGAAAATAAGAAGCAAAGTTCAACTTTGCTACTAAAAAGATAGGGACAAGGTTTTCTATAACTTCTTGATCTATTAAGAACATTTAGATTTAGCTAAATCAAGTTTCCTAACTTCCAACAACTTTAGAATAAATACTAAGATTCATCTAAATTATTATTTCACCATTTCTCTAATTTTTCTTATCTGCTGCTATTCAATCCGGCATTAAGCACACACTAATATGCTTAAAAATATTAAACTAACTCTAATTACTTTGAAACTTTAACTACACATTGTTTCTTACATTTGTAACTTAGAAATAAATTATCCATATTTATTTCCTTAAAATTAGCCTTTAAAGCCATTTTTGAAATTATTTTAGGCTACTTTTCACCTTCTGTGTTTCAATAAAGTGCCTAAACAGACTCAGTTTGTCTCAAAACTTTACAGGCATGTTAAGCAAGTATTGTGCTACATCTATAACTATATACAAGTCTAGCATATTATTGTGGATGTTACATTTCTCCCCTCTTTTTTAAAATTTTGTCCTCAAAATTTCTTACCTTTTACAAGCAACTATAGGTAAACATGCTTTATATGGGATTCCAACTCCAAAGTAGCCATTTCAGTGCCAGCTTCTCCAAACTGTACCTTCATTAGAGGAAATCTTCTTACCTCTAAGCTCTCGACCCCTCTGCTCGTGGATGGTAAGCTGTACCAAAACTTAACTTAATTTTGAACTTCTTTTTCAAGGCTTCCTAAAAACTAGATGTGAATCTAAGATCTCTATTAGACACTACATTCACTGGGACTCAATGCAATCTAACTATTTCTTTCAAAAGTACTTGAACTACTTTTTCTAGAGAATTGCTAACTTTACTTGGCAAAAGGTCAGTAGATTACTTAATCTATCCACTATTACCTATAACTCATCATGTTCTGCTTTGTTCTTTAACATTCTAGGTCACCAAAACATCTTTCTTAACTCTTGAAATATCTTAGTAGCCCTTAGATAGATGGTATACTTATTTTTATGAGCTTCCTCTAGAATCCTTTCCTTGATTTATGACATTCTTCGAATACAAAGTTTATCTCTAAATGTCGTCACTCCATCATTCGGTAAAATAAAAATCCTGTTGGGTTCCTAAGAAGATCTGCTCACTGATGTCCTTGAGAGTTTCATCCTTCTTTTGAGTTTATAAAATATGAGTCCTTAAGTCATTTACTATGCCTACTTTGCTCACTACGAGACTATGTGGCATCATAGTCACCGCGAGACTCAAATTCCTGAAACTCTCAAGAAATTCACACTCTTGGACCATCATCTCGGATATATGTGGGAATTTCATACTTAGTGCATCAGCCACTATGTTGGCTTTACCCGGATGATGCTATAACTTAAACTTATAATCTTTTGAGAATTCTATCCATCTTTTCTGCCTTATGTTCAATTCCTTTTGATCAAACAAGTAGTACACACTCCTTTGATCATTGAACACCTTAAACTAGACTCCTTATAAGTAATGTCTTCAAAACTTTAAGGCAAACACTACTATGGCATATTCCAAATCATGCATAGTGTAGTCCTCCTTATGTGCCTATAACTGACTCGATGAATAGGTAACTACTTTTCTATTTTGCATCGAAACACACCTTAAACCCATTTTTTAAGCATCAATAAGCACCTCAATGTTCTCATGGGAATCCAGAATTACCAACACTGGAATAGTGGTCAACCTTAACTTCAGCTCTTGGAAATTATTCTCATAACCTGGAGTCCACTCAAACTACTACCTTTTCTAGTTAACCTAGTCTGGGTAGCATTAATTGAGAAATTCTACTGATAAACCCTCTAACCTTGGTTTTTCCTATTATACTACTGCTTAAACTTTGCTAGGGTCTTTGAAATTCATCTTTGAGAAATTACATGAAATTAAAACTATACCACTTGTAATAAAAACTTACTCTTAGTTAACTTGGCAGGCAACCACTTTTCTCTTAAAGTTTCCAAAACTATTTTAACTTACCTATCATGTTCTTTCATAATCCTAGAAAAAATTTAGAGATATTCTCTTCCTAACTTTGATTCTATGACAACTAGATCTTCAATCATCTCATGAGGAAATCCAAAGCCTCTCTTAACTAATCTATCTGATCATCCATTCTAAACGAAGACATTTATTCTCGATAGTCTCTTGTTCAACTGCTTATAATCTAAGCATAGTCTCACACTTCTAACTAAATAAGAATATAATATCATTTTTCTATATAGCAACCAAACTATACCAACAAAGGTAAACAAACTAGATTCATAAAGTAAATCTATACTCTATGTATACACATTTTTAAAAGATTTCACTTTAAATGTGCTCTTACCTCATAACAAGTTAGAAGATTTTGTTGCTCCCTTTTTTTGTAAACAATCTTTCATATGATGTCTTGGTTGCTCATATATGTATCACACAGACTGGTTTGCCAAGCATGGCCTGCCTCCATGTATCTTCTTACATTTAGGACATCTTGGTGCCTTGGAGTCTGCTTTACCTTTTCCCTTAGGGTTGCTCATTTTAGAAGCACCTTGCTTATACTTATCATCACCCCAAATTTCCACTTGAATCTATTTTCCTTTGTCTGTTAAAAATTGAGACCATGAAGCACCCTCGTTTATCTCAACATTTAATCTTTTCTTCTTTAGGGAACTTTCTAATTTATACTCCTTTGTGGTTTTGAGATTATCTGCTTCTACCACTTTACACTTACTAACTAGAGTGCAAAAGTCCTTAATCTCCATTTGTTTCAGAACTCTTCTAATATCTTCTCTAAGTCCCATTTCAAATTTTACACACTTCCAATATTTATCTGGATTACTCGTAAAATAAGAAGAGAACTTAGAACATTCTTCAAATTGCTCCACATACTGATCCACGGTCATATCCCCATGTTCAAGCCTCCAAAATTCTAATTCCTTTACTTTCTGTAACTTAAGGGAACAATACTTGTCCAAGAAAGTAGCTCTAAACACCTCCCAGGTGATTTAAGTACTAACTATCTCTATTAACCTCTTAGTTTCGATCCACTAGCTTTCTGTCTCTCCTATTAAAATATAAGAAGCAAAGGTAATTCTCTGATCATCAGTACATGCTATGACCACAAAGATCTCTTCCATCTCTTGAAGCCATCTTTTAGCTCTGACTGAACCATACTCTCCTTCGAAGAACAAAAAAGTAACTTTACTGAACCCCGGGAAATCCTGACCCCTCTTGAATTCCTTATTGTCCCTCACCTTACCAAGCAAGTCCTTTTCTATTTTTTCTAATAGTCTTCTACTAATGGTTGTTTTCTCTCTCACTACAGCAGCCATTTCTCACGGAGCTCTAGTTATCTCTTCCCTTATCAGTCTCCTAGTCTCATGGATTAGCTTGGTAGTTGCCATAGTTTCCTGTACATACAAAACTATACATATTGAGCTGATCAGTCTCAATATTATGAAATTGTGCAACAATAACCATTAGAATCCATACCTAAGGCCACCGTGCAATTCTATTCACATATCTCACTATAAGATAAAAGAATGCACAACACCCTGCTAAACTACTACTCATGCCTATACCCCGATTCAACAGGATGAATTGCTCTGATACCATAATATAATGCCCTAATACAGATATCTAGATATATCCATAATATATAGAGATAAACGGTACTAGCTATGTTACTTACTACATAACTACTTCATAATATATCCATAATCATAATCAAGTCATTATGGAGAGCCTTGAGAGAATACGAAAAACATAAAATTCATACATATATATATATATATATATATATATATATATATATATATATATATATACAACACTAGCCACAAAAGGGCATATTGTAATACATATCTCTTTAAAACATTACAAAGCAAATATAAACTATATATATAAGCTTTGTCTAGGAAGCAATAAAACAAAACTAGTCTTTATGCTTCGTCTTCTCTCTTTTAACAGGGTCTTGACTTGGATTTACATGGAAACACAATTAGGGTGAAAATTATAATTTTTAGTAAAAGCAATTCCAATGCCATTTATACATATCATAAACTTAACACATGCTAAAAATAAGATATGCTTAAAGAATTTACAAGGTTTAACTTTAATACTAAAGAAACCATGGTAACATACATTTATACTTAGCTCATCAAAGAAC
The DNA here is from genome assembly GCA_029884595.1 of Ormosia semicastrata. Classification (NCBI taxonomy): domain Eukaryota; kingdom Viridiplantae; phylum Streptophyta; class Magnoliopsida; order Fabales; family Fabaceae; genus Ormosia; species Ormosia semicastrata. The sequence goes on from JAQQTO010000063.1 coordinate 50,513,838, forward strand.
CAAGATGTTTTACTAGGAACACTGGCTTATTGTATCATCCTGTTGCAGGTAGAGAGAAAGCTCATCCTCACACTACTCGTAACCCTAGAACTATCGAGAAGCTAAGGTTGAATCCAGGCTCAAAGAGCCTTTATGGACTTACTGTAACATCCCGAAAATTCATTATTTTGTTAAAAACGATCATTTTATAATATTTGCAATTTTTAAGAATTTTTGTGGAATTTTCTGGAGATGATGAATATTTTAATATATTCTTCGTTTTATGTGTGTGCTGAGTGGAGCCGGGAGAATAAAATATTTTCCCGAGAAATTTGGTAAACCTTGGACCGTCAACGTGTCAACGGGGATCTTACTAAACCCGAGTTCGGGCACGGTTCTGAGGTCTACATTTTGAGGTTTTATACGCTAGTGTAATAAATCATCCGACATGAGGTATTTAATCAAGGAGACAAGCTTACTATGCACTTCGTAGAGAAGCGTGCGAAGCTTCTCAAGGAAGCTTATTTGAATCATTTTTTAATATTTCTCTCTCCTCCCATTTTTGTGTTGCACATTTGAATTAAGGGGCTTAATTCATTACGCAATCCACACATTTTCCTCCTCCCGTACGTAGCACTCATCTTTCTCTCTTTCCATTTCTCCTTCCAGCAACACCATCCACCCACCTTCATATTTTCATCCTCCAATACCGTCACACTCCAGCACCATTTCGTGTTTGGAGAAGCACCACACCTGAGGGAATCATCTTCAAAGCTCTACGTTTTCTTCATCTTCTTTTCCTCCACGGTTGAAGCTTAAAGGTTGGAACTTTAAGGTAAAGTCCTTAGCTTTTTCCTCATCTCTCCTCATTTTCGTAACCCTTGTCATTTTGATGACCATGGGTATCCATTTCAACACTTGATTCGATTTTGGTGAGCTTGAATATTTAAGGATCTCTTGGGAGCCGACAATATCATTTCGACCAAAAGGAGCAAAGCCTTTCTTTGTGCTTCTCTAAGGTAAGAGGAAGACACTCCTCCTCAACCTCTCTTAGCATTTAGGAACGTCTGTGATTTTGTTGAGGGTCTTTCTCGCTTTTGTATGTTGTTTGTATGGTATATGTGTTATTTGAGTGTTTGAGTTTGAATGTACATATATATATATATATAAGCTGGATGTATTGGAATGTGTAATATTGAAGGGAATGAGTTCCAATTTGTTCTCGGATAGTTACGATGTTGAGCCCAGAATGTGGAAACTTCATGTGGAAATTAGTAATAGTATGAAATCTGGCCAAACTCGTCGAATACAATAACCTGATCTTTTGGTGATATGTCAAAATCCGTCGAATGAAGATTTCTGACCATTTCGTCGAATGATAAGACCTGTCGAACGTGATAACCCAAGCCTGTCGAACGTGATAACCCAAGCCTGTCGAACGTGATAACCCAAGCCCTGTCGAACGTGATAACCCAAAACCTGTCGAACGTGATAACCTAAAACCTGTCGAACGTGATAACCTAATTACTTAATAAAATGTTAAAGTCCGTCGAGTAAGGACTCATGGCCAAGCCTGTCGAATTTGATGTCCTAACTACTTAGTGAAATGTTAAAATCCGTCGAGTTTAGACTCCTGACCCTTTCGTCGAATGTCAAACCCGTCGAATTTAGATTTCTGACCAGCAAACACTAAGTGAAAATCCGTCGAGTTTGGATCTTCGACCACTAAACACAATGTCAATATCCGTCGAGTATGAACCTCGATCATGCCCGTCGAGATCGATCTTCCGACCAAAAACCCGTCGAATAGAGTCCCTGGACACTTACAAGAAAATGCCCCAAAGTCAATAATCGTCGAATTCGAGAGACAATGCCTGTCGAGTAGATGAATTTCCCCAGACCCGTCGAAATTAGAGATTTCGACCAGTGTTCGTCGGTTCGACACTTGGGAGATTTTCTCCAACGTCGACACCTATACCCGTCGAATTGAGGCTTTTGCTGACCATCTGGGGAGTCCGACAGTTTTGATCTTCGTCCGACAGAACCCCCATCCGACAGCAAATAATTTCTTCGTCCGACAGAACCCCCATCCGATAGTAAATAATTTCTTCGTCCGACAGAACCCCCATCCGACAGCAAATAATTTCTTCATCCGACAGAATCCCCATCCGACAGAAAAATGTTTTCCCCATTCTTTCCCCCTCCTGTTACATTATTCTTCGTCGAATAGCAACTTCAATTATTCATAAAACGTAGTCTCTGTCGAATTCAAATGTATACCTATCACCCAAAACCTTGGGACTAATAGAGGAATATTGATCATAAATAAATGGGATGACTAGAAATTACTTAGGGATGCATAAACAGGGAAGAACCTGAGAGTGTGAGATTTTGAAATCTTAAAATAACCTTCAAAGGGCATATGAATAAATTACCTAAGAGGACTTAAGTTAACTAAGAGAATTCCTTTAGAGACAAACCCTGTAAGTAAAGCTAAACCTAAGCAAGAATTCATAATACGTTTTAAAAAGGTATTGAATTATTTAGTGACAATATTATGCTATGGTGGGTCCATGTGAGAGACCATTGACAGTATTAATTCTTACTTTGGCAAATTGTGACATATGATGGAATAGTATGTAATAATGATCATGCATGATTATGCATAGAGTCTGTATGCATTGTGATTTGTCCGTTTGATTTGTCGTAAGGCCTAGTTGCCTAGGAGTTGAACACACCTTAGTGCGGGTGCGAATAGACAAGTGGGGTCCTGTAGTTGGCCTTGAGGCGTTGGGGCACGGGTGTTTCACAAAGGGCAGTGGTAGCCCCTCCGGGACCGTGAGACAAACCGATGCAAACGCACCAACGATCCCGACCGGCCACGAGTCCTATATCGAGATCTTGTGAGAATCTTCTTTGTATAAAGCCTTGTTGCGCAAAATGAGTGATTATTTTCGGAAAGCACTTGTTTTTATGGTGACGAGATACTAGCATGTCTCACGATCATTCTCTCCGAATGTTTTGTGTCTAGCTCCATGGAGTAGGATCTTGGTTATTGAGGGCTCATGTGTATAGAGTCCGTGCATTATTTGCATTTATCATTATTATGGTCCGGCATTGATATATTGTTGATATACCTATACCGCTTGTACTGGGGACCGTTTGCTTGATCATAAGCGCTCTTGAATGTCTATTACTATTCTTGTTGTTGTAAATGCTATGTGGGCGCTTTCTTGCCGTTTGGTTTCTTGATGCTATAATTGGTAATGACGGAAGGATGTCTTACCTCTTTTCTTTCTGTCTCTCCATTTCTGTTTATACGTACATTGCGTCTCATCGAAGACAACCGTGAGGAACCAGGAAGCTCCCAACTTCCCTGGTTTTTGGCCTTATCTTGGTGAGCGACCACGAAGACTATGGAGCCCCGTACACACGTGATTTTTGGGAGATGTACGTCGATTTTCTTAGGAGGGCCGGAGTTTGGTATATCAACTACGATTCGAGAACGCCGTGTCTACACGGGAGATGTCTCGATATCACTAGCCTGGAGACGCCACGAACCACTGTCTTTACTGCTTTGCATTAGCCTACGTTTGGAGTTTCGGCCACCGATACGTGAGATGTGGGGCGATCGTTACTTCACTCCGAGAGAGGACTCTTTTCGTTCTACGGCTCGGGCCCCGTCCCGTGTCTCTCGCTATTCCTATGGTGATTTCCTCGATGATGAGGAAGATCCCGAGGAAGATCCCGAGGAAGTCCCCGAGGACGACCCGAAGAGGACCACGAAGAGGATCCCGACACGATTCCTCCTCACTTGAGGGATTGATGTTACTCGTAGCTACCGAAGGTTACCGTATTTTATTTTGGGGGCCCGATGTTTTGTTTGTAGTGGGCTGTAAATTCGTCGATACCGTGGGGATGTGTATGTAATACTTTGGGGGCGGTATAGCTTTGCTTTTGATGTACCAGGCTTGTAACTAAATGTTTTGATAAACTTATATATATATATATATGATGATGAGATGTTAATTCCTATGCATGTTTTACTTCTGTTTGATCTTTTATTTCCATTGATGTCTCGTCAATATGGTTACTAATCAAGAAAAAAAAAAGTATATATATATATATAACCTAACCGCCAATTAAAATACCCAACTATAATCTAGTGAATATACACGTCTTATTAAAACGAACCGAGTCTCAACTCACCTAACTTTATTTCCGCATTGTAATTGACCATGTGGCGTTCCCTTGGAAGAGGGGCGTTACATTCTTGGTATCAGAGCCCCGGTTTATGTTTCTTTGGGTCTTGTGGTTGAGTCTGTCTTGTTTGTGCTGTGTGTTCTCTGAATGGTATTCGTAAAGGAGTAGTGTTTGGTATTTTTAGTGAATGCAACTGACTTTTCTATGTTTTTAGATAATCTGAATCTGAGAAAGTGAGATGGCACGAAGGGAAGACATGGCAGCAGCTATTACAGCGATGCAAAGGATGGCTGAGGTCATCGCACAACAAACTGAGCAAGCGCACGACAAAGAAGAGAGAGTTACGCAACAACAAGAGCGAGCTGCTCACGGTTAGAGGCTACTGCGATGCTCGAATTTAGCGAGTTTCGACGCCATAATCCTCCTCAATTTAAAGGAGAATTTGATCCGGACAAAGCTAGTCTGTGGATCAAGGAGTTGGAGAAGGTATTTCGAGGAATGAATTGCGCTGAGGGTAAGAAGGTGGATTATGCTACTTTTATGCTGGTAGGCAACGCGGAGAACTGGTGGAACGGAGTGCGGAGGATGCTAGAAGCTGCGAACCGAGATATTACTTGGGAGTTGTTCAAAGAAAAGTTCTTGGACAAGTATTTTCCTGCGAGTGCAAGGCATGCGAAGGAGTCGGAATTCCTCAACCTGCGACAGGGGAATATGACTGTTAGTGAGTACGCAGCGAGATTCGAAAACTTGTCACAGTTTTCGACCTACTTTCAGAACCAACCAGATGAGGCTTGGAAGTGCCGAAGATTCACGGAAGGATTGAGGTACGAACTGAGGAAAGCTGTGATCACCTTGAGGATCAATGAATTCTCACAACTGTTGGATACTTGCTGTGATGTAGAGGCTCTGGAGCAATCTAGAGATATGAGGAATAGAAACTTTGGGCCTGCGAGATTCCAGAGAGGCGGCAATAACAGTGCTAACCGCTTCCAGAAGAAGCCATACTCTCGACCAATGGGAAGTCACCAACAAGCCATGGGTGGAAGTTCAAGTGGAGGTTCTAGTGGGAACCGGACTGGTCAAAACTTGGCATATCCCTCCAAATGCCGGAAGTGTGGAAAAGATCATCTGACGAGGGATTGTCCTATCAAAGGGATTATCTGTTTTCGATGTGGGAAACCTGGACACATCTACGAGAGACTGCAATCAAGCGAAGGTCGAACCTTCAATGAATGTTGCGAAAGCCAAGAAACCGCAACTGGAGGACGAGTTTACACTATGAGCGGAGTGAAGCCTCCGAATCCGAAGATTTGATACTGAGGGGAGAAGGCATCATAGAAGGTAATCTTTTAAGCTGTCTTGTATGACTCGGGGCAACCCATTCTTTTATATCGTATTTGTGTGCAAAAGCGAGTCTACCGTGTCGTCCTTACCTTTTGACTTAACTGTTTCTACCCGCACCGATAGGCCGGTAGTTACTACCAAAGTTTGTCTAAAGCGTCCATTGATTATTGAAGGTCGATCCTTTCTCGGTCGATCGATTTGTTTACCTCTTTCCCAATTAGATATTATCCTAGGGATGGGTGGTTGTCTTCTAACCATGTTCTGTTAGACTGTTCCAGAAAGACCATAGTTTTTCCCATAAATGAGAATTCTAGATTTTTGACGGCCAACCGAATTCAAGCTCTCTTGAAAGAAGGAGCTCACGAATACATGCTACTGTCTTCTTTGAAAATCGAGAACGAGGTTGATGTGGACACAATTCAGTGGTGAATGAGTTTCCGAAGTCTTTCCGAGAGTGTGCCCGGTTTACCACCGGCTCGAGAGATAGAGTTTGCTATCGACTTAGTACCGGAGCTGGTCCCGTGTCTATAACACCGTCTGGGATGGCACCAACAGAGTTAGCCGAGCTAAAGAAACTTGACTAGAAGAGCTTTTGGAAAAGCAATTTGTCGGCCAAGTGTGTCACCATGGGGAGCACCGGTCTTTGTTAGTTCGCAAGAAGGATGGCACCTCAAGGTTATGTGTGGACTATCGGCGGTGAACAAAGTGACGATTAAGAACAAATATCCACTCCCGAGGATTGACGACTTGATGGACCAAGCGAAGGGAGCGGCAAGTGTTTTCCAAGATTGATCTGCGATCTGGGTATCATCGATACGAGTGAAGACAGAGGATGTGCCCAAGGCGCTTTTCGCACCCGATACGGTCACTACGAGTATATGGTGATGCCGTTTGGTGTGACGAATGCACCGCCTATCTTCATGGACTACATGAACCGAATCTTTCGACCTTACTTGGATAAGTTCGTTGTGGTCTTCATTGATGACATTTCGGTATACTCTCAAAATCGGGAGGACCATGCTGAACACCTCCGTATAGTTCTTCGATCTCGAAGGAGAAAGAATTGTATGCCAAACTGTCAAAATGTGAGTTTTGGTGGAAGAAGTCAAGTTTCTAGGTCACGTGATCTCAAAGAGTGGGATTCTTTGTGGATCCATCGAAAGTGGAGGCAAGTACTACGATGGGAAAGGCCGAAGTCGCAACAGAGATTCGAAGCTTCGTGGGTTTAGCGGGATATTACCGGAGGTTCATTGAGGATTCTCCAAGATTGTTGGACCACTTACACAACTCACAAGGAAAAACCAAACTTTTGAGTGGACCGACAATTTGTGAGCGAAGTTTCCAAGAGTTGAAGAATCGACTGACTACCTCACCGGTGTTAGTGCTACCCGATCCGAATGAACAGTTTGAAGTGTACTGTGACGCTTCATACCAAGGGCTAGGATCTGTACTTATGCAACATGGAAGAGTGGTGGCTTATGCTTCAAGGCAGTTGCGAGTGCACGAGAAGAATTATCCGACGCACGACCTGGAGCTAGCGGCTGTAGTTTTTGCTCTGAAGATATGGAGGCATTTTCTCTACGGAGCAACGTTTAATATTTTCAGTGATCACAAGAGTCGAAGTATTTGTATGATCAGAAGGAGTTGAACATGAGGCAACGGAGGTGGTTAGAATTCACGAAGGATTACGATTTCCGACACGTATCATCCTGGCAAGGCAAATGTTGTGGCAAACGCTCTAAGCGGGAAGATGATCGGTGTCTACGCCACGATGATCAAGGAAAAGGATCTAATAGAGCAATTCGAGATGTATGGTCTTTTGTGAAGTTAGAACCTGGAAAGATTTGCATGAATATGGTTACCATCTCGAGCGAGTTGATGGATGAAGCATAAGAAAAGAGCGAGAAGAAGGACAAATTCTTACAAGAAGTGAGGGAACAGATGAAGTAAGGAAATGAAACAGAGTTTGCGAGAGGAACGGATGGAATTTTGAGATTCCAGGGGAGAGTTTGTGTCCCTCGGAATCAAGAACTTAGAGAATACATCATTAATCATGCTCACACAAGCCAACCGAGTATGCACCGGGCATGACGAAGATGTATCAAGACTTGAAGAAGTTGTTCGGTGGCACGGAATGAAGAGTGACGTTACTAGACGTGTATCTACTTGTCCGGTTTGTCAAAAAGCTAAAGTGGAACATCGAGACCAGCAGGATTGCTGCAACCGTTATCTATTCCGGAATGGAAGTGGGACAGTATTGCAATGGACTTTGTAGTTGGATTACCAAGGACAAGAAAAGGTCATGATTCGATTTGGGTAATTGTGGACCGATTCACGAAATCAGCACATTTTCTTCCGATCAACATCAAGTACAAGCTAGAGAGATTGACTCAGATCTATATTGGAGAGATTGTCAGACTGCATGGTGTGCCTACAAGTATTGTTTCAGATAGAGATCCGAGGTTTACTTCAAATTTCTGGGAGAGTTTGCAAGAAGCATTGGGGACAAAATTACAACTTAGTTCGCTTATCATCCATGAGGCCACCGAGCGGTCGATCGGAGAGAACAATCCAATCTTTGGAAGATTTGCTTAGAGCTTGCACCATAGAGCAACCGGGAGTTGGGATGACATTCTACCCTTGATAGAATTCACCTACAACAACAAGATTACCATTCGAGCATAGGGATGGCACCCTATGAAGCTCGTATGGACGACGATGTCGAACACCTATGTGTTGGTACCAAGACGGCGAGCGCCTTACTATTGGACCCGAGATTATACAATGACAACTGAGAAGGTTAAGATGATTCAGGAAAAGATGAGGACGGCTCAGAGTCGACAAAAGAGTTATGCAGACCGAAGGAGAAAACCTCTTGAGTTTGAGGAAGGTGAGCATGTATTCCTGAAAGTCACACCTACGACTGGGGTGGGCCGGGCTTTAAAATCTAGAAAACTCACTCCTAAATTCCTTGGACCATACCAAATCATTGCTCGTGTAGGTCCTGTAGCATACCAAATATCCTTACCTCCTTTTCTTTCAAACATTCATAATGTTTTTCATGTGTCACAACTTCGGAAATACCTTCCTGACCCAAGTCATATCATTGCACCAGATACAGTACAACTAAAAGAAAACTTAACTTATGAGACGTCTCCTATAAGAATCGAGGATAGCAGGATAAAGCAATTAAGAGGCAAGGAAATCGCATTGGTGAAAGTGATCTGGAACGAGGTGACTGGAGATGCAACCTGGGAGTTGGAAGACAAGATGAGAGAGCAATACCCACATGACTATTCTAAGGTATGCAAATTTCGAGGACGAAATTTCTTTTTAGAAGGGGAGTGTTGTAACATCCCGAAAATTCATTATTTTGTTAAAAACGATCATTTTATAATATTTGCAATTTTTAAGAATTTTTGTGGAATTTTTCGGAGATGATGAATATTTTAATATATTCTTCGTTTTATGTGTGTCTTTGAGTGGAGCCGGGAGAATAAAATATTTTCCCCGAGGTGGTAAACCTTGAATTTGTCAACGTGTCAACGGGGATCTTACTAAACCCGAGTCCCACACGTTTACGAGGTCTACATTTTGAGGTTTTATCTCGCTAGTGTAATAAATCATCCGATGAGGTATTTAATCAAGGAGACAAGCTTACTATGCACTTCGTAGAGAAGCGTGCGAAGCTTCTCAAGGAAGCTTCTTTGAATCATTTTTTTAATATTTCTCTCTCCTCCCATTTTTGTGCTGCACATTTAAATTAAGGGGCTTAATTCATTCTGCAATCCACACATTTTCCTCCTCCTGTACGTAGCACTCATCTTTCTCTCTTTCCATTTCTCCTTCCAGCAGCACCATCCACCCACCTTCATATTTTCATCCTCCAATACCGTCACACTCCAGCACCATTTCGTGTTTGGAGAAGCACCACACCTGAGGGAATCATCTTCAAAGCTCTACGTTTTCTTCATCTTCTTTTCCTCCACGGTTGAAGCTTAAAGGTTGGAACTTTAAGGTAAAGTCCTTAGCTTTTTCCTCATCTCTTCTCATTTTCGTAACCCACTGTCATTTTGATGACCATGGGTATCCATTTCAACACTTGATTCTGATTTTGGTGAGCTTGAATATTTAAGGATCTCTTGGGAGCCGACAATATCATTTCGACCAAAAGGAGCAAACCTTTCTTTGTGCTTCTCTAAGGTAAGAGGAAGACACTCCTCCTCAACCTCTCTTAGCATTTAGGAACGTCTGTGATTTTGTTGAGGGTCTTTCTCGCTTTTGTATGTTGTTTGTATGGTATATGTGTTATTTGAGTGTTTGAGTTTGAATGTACATATATATATATATATAACTGGATGTCTTGGAATGTGTAATATTGAAGGGAATGAGTTCCAATTTGTTCTCGGATAGTTACGATGTTGAGCCCGAATGTGGAAACTTCATGTGGAAATTAGTAATAGTATGAAATCGGCCAAACTCGTCGAATACAATAACTCGATCTTTTGGTGATATGTCAAAATCCGTCGAATGAAGATTTCTGACCATTTCGTCGAATGATAAGACCTGTCGAACGTGATAACCCAAGCCTGTCGAACGTGATAACCCAAGCCTATCGAACGTGATAACCCAAGCCTGTCGAACGTGATAACCCAAAACCTGTCGAACGTGATAACCTAAAACCTGTCGAACGTGATAACCTAATTACTTAATAAAATGTTAAAATCCGTCGAGTAAGGACTCATGGCCAAGCCTGTCGAATTTGATGTCCTAACTACTTAGTGAAATGTTAAAATCCGTCGAGTTTAGACTCGACCCTTTCCGTCGAATGTCAAACCCGTCGAATTTAGATTTCTGACCACAAACACTAAGTGAAAATCCGTCGAGTTTGGATCTTCGACCACTAAACACAATGTCAATATCCGTCGAGTATGAACCTCGATCATGCCCGTCGAGATCGATCTTCCGACCAAAAACCCGTCGAATAGAGTCCCGGACACTTACAAGAAAATGCCCCAAAGTCAATAATCGTCGAATTCGAGAGACAATGCCTGTCGAGTAGATGAATTTCCTGACCGTCGAAATTAGAGATTTCGACTCAAGTGTTCGTCGGTTCGACACTTGGGAGATTTTCTCCAACGTCGACACCTATACCCGTCGAATTGAGGCTTTTGCTGACCATCTGGGGAGTCCGACAGTTTTGATCTTCGTCCGACAGAACCCCCATCCGACAGCAAATAATTTCTTCGTCCGACAGAACCCCCATCCGACAGCAAATAATTTCTTCGTCCGACAGAATCCCTATCCGACAGAAAAATGTTTTCCCCATTCTTTCCCCCTCCTGTTACATTATTCTTCGTCGAATAGCAACTTCAATTATTCATAAAACGTAGTCTCTGTCGAATTCAAATGTATACCTATCACCCAAAACCTTAGGACTAATAGAGGAATATTGATCATAAATAAATGGGATGACTAGAAATTACTTAGGGATGCATAAACAGGGAAGAACCTGAGAGTGTGAGATTTTGAAATCTTAAAATAACCTTCAAAGGGCATATGAATAAATTACCTAAGAGGACTTAAGTTAACTAAGAGAATTCCTTTAGAGACAAACCCTGTAAGTAAAGCTAAACCTAAGCAAGAATTCATAATACGTTTTAAAAAGGTATTGAATTATTTAGTGACAATATTATGCTATGGTGGGTCCATGTGAGAGACCATTGACGGTATTAATTCTTACTTTGGCAAATTGTGACATATGATGGAATAGTATGTAATAATGATCATGCATGATTATGCATAGAGTCTGTATGCATTGTGATTTGTCCGTTGGACTGTCGTAAGGCCTAGTTGCCTAGGAGTTGAACACACCTTAGTGCGGGTGCGAATAGACAAGTGGGGTCCTGTAGTTGGCCTTGAGGGCGTTGGGGCGCGGGTGTTTCACAAAGGGCAGTGGTAGCCCCTCTGGACCGTGAGACAAACCGATGCAAACGCACCAACGATCCTGACTGGCCACAGTCCTATATCGAGATCTTGTGAGAATGCTGCTGTATAAAGCCTTGTTGCGCAAAATGACTGATTATTTTCTGGAAAGCACTTGTTTTTATGGCTGACGAGATACTAGCATGTCTCCCTGATCATTCTCTCCGAATGTTTTGTGTCTAGCTCCATGGAGTAGGATCTTGGTTATTGAGGGCTCATGTGTATAGAGTCCGTGCATTATTTGCATTTATCATTATTATGGTCTGGCATTGATATATTGTTGATATACCTATGACTGCCTGGGACTGTTTGCTTGATCATAACTGCTCTTGAATGTCTATTACTATTACTGTTGTTGTAAATGCTATGTGGGCGCTTTGCGCCGTTTGGTTTCTTGATGCTATAATTGGTAATGACGGAAGGATGTCTTACCTCTTTTCTTTCCTGTCTCTCCATTTCTGTTTATCGTACATTCATTGCGTCTCATCGAAGACAACCGTGAGGAACCGGAAGCTCCCAACTTCCCTGGTTTTTGGCCTTATCTTGACTGAGCGACCACAGAAGACTATGGAGCCCCGTACACACAGATTTTTGGGAGATGTACGTCTGATTTTCTTAGGAGGGCCAGAGTGCTGGTATATCAACTACAGTTCTGAACGCTGTGTCTACACGGGAGATGTCTCGATATCACTAGCCTGGAGACGCCACGAACCACCTGTCTTTACCTGCTGCATTAGCCTACGTTTGGAGTTTCAGCTACCGATACGTGAGATGTGGGGCGATCGTTACTTCACTCCGAGAGAGGACTCTTTTCGTTCTACAGCTCGGGCCCCGTCCCGTGTCTCTGCTATTCCTATGGTGATTTCCTCTGATGATGAGGAAGATCCTGAGGAAGATCCCGAGGAAGTCCCTGAGGACGACCCTGAAGAGGATCCTGACACGATTCCTCCTCACTTGAGGGATTGATGTTACTCGTAGCTACTGAAGGCTACCAGTATTTTATTTTGGGGGCCCGATGTTTTGTTTGTAGTGGGCTGTAAATTCTGATACCGTGGGGATGTGTATGTAATACTTTGGGGGCAGGTATAGCTTTGCTTTTGATGTACCAGGCTTGTAACTAAATGTTTTGATAAACTTATATATATATATATGATGATGCAGATGTTAATTCCTATGCATGTTTTACTTCTGTTTGATCTTTTATTTCCATTGATGTCTCGTCAATATGGTTACTAATCAAGAAAAAAAAAAGTATATATATATATAACCTAACCGCCAATTAAAATACCCAACTATAATCTAGTGAATATACGCGTCTTATTAAAACGAACCGGGTCTCAACTCACCTAACTTTATTTCCGCATTGTAATTGACCATGTGGCGTTCCCTTGGAAGAGGGGCGTTACACTTACCTCTTATCTCCCTTGGCCAAATGATGATTGACATCATTTAAGGTTACACACATAGGAATATACTACTAAATTATCCTAGCTTACATGCATACCAAAGGATCATTCCCTTACCGAATTGCCTCTAGTAGTATATTAAACATAACATATGTCAATCCATTATTCATGGATGTGCTAAGGTTCATACTTTTCACTTACATAATAAATGAATAGCAAGTGTGTGAAAGTTGTAGTGCTATGTTTACTTCATACATAAACACCACCATAACTTTATAGCCAGTTCATTTTTGCATTTCAAACTCACTCTTTTACTCATAGGAGCACTTATGCACTAAGGCAAGTAACTATTGCTAATTGAACTTAGCTTACCTGTATCTAGCATATCCTATCATCGTCACCTTATATGTGATTTCAAATACTACATTATGTTGCCTAAGGGAATAGATACATCTTTATGGAAACTCGTAACTATTGGTTTCTTAAAGCCTTTTACTTCCCCACATATACATAGTAATCATTTTCTTTATGAAATACCTATACTAGTGTCTCAACATACTTTACTAGGCATATATAACAGATTCTAGCAAGTGGGAAAGTCCTCTTTCCCAAAATAAACTACCTAGGCAACTACACTGAGTGCTTAGAAAGGCTGATTTTCATAAATGCACCAAATGCATATCCTAACTGTAAAATTTTGGAATTTTATAGAAAGAAAACCTTAACTCATATCTTTCAAATGAAAGAAACCTCACCTCATTTAACTTATTGTAGCCAAAGTTATGCATCGAAATGCAGAGACTGAAATATGGCAACTACCTGTTTTCCTAGAATTTGACCTTACTTTAAATTGACACTGGGAATGCATGATGAATGTAAAAATTCTGAAATTTTTACCCTTTATAGTCTTACATGTTAGCTTCAAAATTCCACTAGTTTCATGTAAATATGATCTTGGAGCAGGAACTTATGCAATCTGGTTTATAGGGTTCCAGACTACTTTTTTCTGCAGAATCTGACTCAGATTCAAATTGAAGCTAGGGCTACTTGAATTGGCCTAAAATTTTAATTTTTTACTACATGAAGTCTTGTATCTTATCTTTCAAATGCAATAACAAGTAGGTCGTTTCGATAATTACAACTCAAGTTATGCTACAAATACTACAAGCTGTCAGGATGCTGCCCTATCCCACGCCTAGGCATGAACTTCTCACACTTAGGCTGGCACTCTCTGTATGGTCTGGATTGAAGGTTTTTTATTCCATGCCTAGGCGTGGCAAATGGCACCTAGGTGCTATGCTACACCAGAAATTCTAGAGAAATGAGTTTTCTACATAATTGATTCTCAAACTCAAATCCAACTCTCATATCATGGATTCTAAGTGATTTCCAATCCTAAACATAATCTCTAATCATATTAGAATCATCAAACACTAACTTGAACTCTTTAAAACATGGATTAAGAACCAATCATCAACCTAAAAATCCATTTCTCAAAACACAACTCAAGTGGACATCATGGATTCTAAGGAATCAAAATTGATAATCATGCATCAAACTAGCTATCAACAAACTCACTTCAACTATAGAAGCAAGAATCAAGCCTCAATCTTCAATAACATCACTAAAACTCATTTTTTTATCATCAAGAAAACTAAGAATAGGATGAAGACGAGAGGAAAAAGATGAAGTTAAGCTCCCCTACCTCTTGTAGACAAGATGATCTTCAAGCCTTGAAGTATTCTTGGATCTTCGTCTTCTTCTCCTCATTTTTCTTTCTTCGTTTTCCCTTTTCTTTCTTCTCTCATTTTCTCTCTTATGTTTTCTGCTCCCAGCTGTGGGAAAGGAAGAGAAAATAAGAAGCAAAGTCTAGCTTTTCTACTAAAAGGATAAGGACAAGGTTTTTTTGTAACTTCTTGATCTGTTAAGAATATTTAGATTTAGCTAAATCAAGTTTCCTAACTTCCAACAACTTTAGAATAAATACTAGGATTCATTTAAATTATTGTTTCACCATTTCTCTAATTTTTTATATCTACTGCTAGTCAATCTAGGATTAAAGCACATAACCAGTATGCTTAAAAATACTAAACTAAGTCTAATTACCTTGAAGCTTTAACTACACCTTGTTTCTTACATTTGTGACCTAGAAATAAATTATCCATATTTTTTTCATTCAACTTAGCCTTTAAAGCCATTTTCTGAATCATTTTAGGCTACTTTTCACCTTTTGTGTTGCAGCAAAGTGCTTAAACTGACTCAGTTTGTCACAAAACTTCACATGAATGTTAAGCAAGTATTATGGTACCTCTGTAACCATGTGCATATCTAACATGTTATTAAGGATGTTACACAAATCATTCTAGTCCCAAATTTGGTGTTGATGTTCTTCCTCACATTACATGTTGAAGCACTTTGCCCTTTCTTCCCATAATGAAAACATTTAATAAAAGGACTACTTGAAGTACTTGAGGAAACAAAGAAATTTTTGTAAAACTTTTGTTGATTTTTGGGATTGTACCCTAAACCGGCCTTTTGAAAAACACATCTTTGTTTTCCTAGCAAAATATTCAAATTGTCTCTTCCAAAGGTGAATTTAGAAAGGATATTTTTCAAATCCTCGATTTCTTTTTCAAAAGCTTTACATAATGAGCAAGATGAAGATGTAGATGCATTTTCATGTGAAGAACAAGTTATACAAGAAGAGTTAGCATTAATTAGTCCTAGTATCTCATTCTCAATTTTAAGTTCATATATTTCCTTGTTTAAAATACTAATTTTGTTTTCCAAAGATGAGATTATTTTCTTGGATGCAAAATCTTATTTTGTAAGTCTTAAGGATTCATCATGCAACTCTTCAAAGGCATCTTGTAATTCACTATAGGAAGGGGAAGAGTCAAGGTTAGAAGAAATTACCTCTATGTCATTTTCTTCTAATTCTCCTCTGGTAATAAGACATAGATGGACTTCCTCATTATTTAACCTATCTGTGGAGTCCATGTCATTATCATTTCATGCAATATAGGCTTATCTTCCTTTCTTTTCCTTAGAAGGTCTCTTTTCAAACTTCTCCACTTACTTTTGATAAATGGAACACTCCATCTTCATGTGTAGCAGTTTTCCACATTCATAGCAAGTTGATGTGGATGACATTTCTTCCCCTTTATGATAGGTTTTCTTTGGAGGTAAAGGTGGTCTTCTTTAAATTCTCTTTTTCTTGAGGAATTTTCTAAACCTTCATACAAGGAGACTGAGATTCTCATCATTTAGCTCGAGGTTCTCTATGTCATCTCCATCATCTTCATCATCATCATCAATTATGGAGGAAGTGGCTTTGAGTGCAATTCCCTTCTTTTTCTTGTCATGCTCCTCATTTTGATTGAGTCTGTTTAGCTAAACTCATGTTCTTGAAGCTTTCTAAAAAGAGTGACTAGTGTCATTATTGAAAGGTTTCTTGATTCTGCAATAGCTGTCAATTAGGGTTGTTAATTATTGCTCAAACATCTCAAAACCTTATTAATAAGATCTTCATTAGGAAAAGACTTTCCCAATGAAGCAAGATGATTTACAATATGTGTGAACCTCTTTTGCATTTCTTGAATGTTTTCTCCTTGGTTCATTCTAAAAAGTTCATACTCGTGAGTAAAAGTATTTGTCCTTGACCTTTTCTCCTTACTATTACCCTCATGGGTAACTTGTAAAGTGTCCTACATTTCTTGGGTAGTCTTGCAACTTGAAATCCTAAAGAATTTATCATACCCTACAGTTGTGGTAATGATGTTCTTGACTCTCAAATTATATTAGACATTTTTCTTGTCTTCATCAGTCCATTCACTTCTTGGTGTATTAATCCATACACCATCAACAATTCATGTGAGAACAAAAAGGCCATTTTCAATAGTATCCCACACGTCTAGATCAATAGCTTCAATAAAAAAATTTATACGTTCTTTCTAATAAGCATAACCATCCCTATTGAAAGAGGGTGATCTATTTATAGAAGATCCTTTTGATGAAAAACCATTTGAAGAAGTCATCACTTCTCTTGAAGTTGCTAAACTCTTTACACAAGAGTCTAACTCTGATACCACTTGTTACCAAGTGGCTTCAATACTCAAGAGGAGGGTGAATTGAGTTTATAATTTTTTTTTTTGAAAACTTTTCACAAACACTTGAAAAATAATTTTTGTTGAAGCTATTTATTAATTAAGGTGAATGGATAGAGAAGATAGAATACTTTACTCAAATATAAACAAGCTATGATAGAAAGTAATCAAGCAAACATATGAACTTAAAGAGCAAAAATAAAAGCAATTTGAGTTTAGAAGAGAAAACACAATATTTATCCTAGTTCAGTCACCAACCACTTGTAGCCTACGTCCAATCCTCAAGTAATCACTCGAGATTTTTCACTATTACTTTAAGCTTGAATAGGTGTTTGCTAGCTTTACAAACTAGAGCACTATTTACACCTTGGGAAGCCTCACCCTTGTGCATGAGCCTCAACAGACAGGGATAACTCACCCTTACAATTTCTTTGAGGGATACCTTATAACACTGTTAGACCATTTGTGTACTGCAAGTGTGTAACACCCCCATCCGAAGGGCATTACATTTTCTGACCAATACATTTTCAAAAACACTTTATCCAAACTGTAAAGATATTTGATATTATAAAATACGAGCCTTAGAATTTCTTATTCGCGAATATTATCCACTTACTAAAATAGAAAAAAAATAAGATATAAGAACTGAATAACACACATCTCATATTCATAACACAGATTAGTAACAACTTAATTACACAAAACTTACATACCCCCAAAAGACTAGAATGACTACCTTATGAAAACTGAACCTAGCCCAAGTCCAAACACTTGAAGAGTAGGGTCTTGAACTCGATCTTCCTCCAAATCCTCCTCGGGATCCCTAACGGGCAAAACCCCAAGTCGAGGCACGTCACCACGAATGGGAGTCTGAGCAGTCAACTCTACAGAGTCCTCCCTAGAGAGTGTTCCACGATTACCCCACAACTCCCCAAAAGGCAAATCACACTCCCAGAAAACATCTACGTCCACAGTAAACGTAGTAGCCTCATACTGGGTTATACTCCAAAATATGGTGACATCTCCGACATACTGAATGTGCCCTGTGTCCCAACGAACATTCCACGCTTCGATGCCCCCATCAAACGGTAGCCTAACAAAACCTCGTAGACCTTACCTTGCTGCCATCGCAGTCTTCACAGGCATAAGCACAAGATAGAGACAGATAGAACAAATAGAACAATATAATAAAGAGGTGAGATCTCCTACATCAATACCAGCATGGCAACAAGAAATAAGAAGAATAACAATAATATCATTCATAAACAGCAAGATCAAGGAACAATAGATATAATTATGTTATCAACTGTTAGATAATTCAACAATAATTATCACAATACATGAATACTGACCATGCCATAATAAGTAACTATACTGACCATACCACCACAATATGCATACTGACCATACCACAACAATATATATACTGACTATGCATATGCACTGACACGCACTCCATGGAGCTAAAACCAAACGTCAGAGAGAATGATCGGGAGAGTCACTGTCTATATATCGTTAGCCTCAAATCATGTGCTTCTCAATATAATCAATATACGCAACCTGGCTATACAAGATACTCTTAACTGGATCGTGAATAGAATAGTGCCTGGTTGAGATCATCAGTGCGTCGCTCAGCTTTACCACGGCCCAGTAGAGCTACCAACTGGCCACATGTAGGATACATGCGCCCCGATGTCTCCAAGTTCAACAAGTGAACTACTCCATAAGTGAACTACACTATGCAATTCGCACCCAAGTAAAGGTGTAATTCATCTCCTAGGCATACAACCTTAATCACAAATCATTCCGACTTTCACAATGCATGATCACATGACATAGGTAAAAGATAATACTCGTGGGACAGTATAAGTTCCACCAAATAAGCCACAACAGGCTTAAGTGAATCACTAACATTCTCGGGTCTAGTACGTCGGCCCAATAGCACAATGCTAATATATTCATTCACAAGATATCTCAGTTGCGTAAATTTAAGAATCATCATTTTCAAATCACATGAAGCATTCTCACAAATTTCTATAACATGTAGAACCATTATTTCACCTTTGGGCTTTCATTGTGACACTTTCAAGAATAAAAGTAGGAATTAACTCTAATCACCAAACTCTTCTAACTAAGTTCCTCGAGTGACCTTTCCTCATATTTTTCATGAAAAACCTAAAAAGAAACCACATTATCCTAACCTCATAATTCTTTTCCTTTTTCCCTGAGTCTTTCAAGTTTTCACTATTTCTTTCTCAAGCTTGCTTTTCCTCTCAAGGCTGAAATCCCTTTCTTATTAAATGACCACAACTTGTTGTATCACTCCTTCATTATTATAAATCCTTAATCCATTTTATTTTTCATCTAAGCATCTAAGTTCCAAATCAACACAAAGTTTATCTTGGATAACCTTTTTAAAATCACTTAGCCGTGAGCCTAAAGCCTTTGGACCTCAAAATTTTCATCTCCAACCTCAAGATTCCATCTAAAACTTCATCAAATAAAAGTACTTCAAATTTTAGATCATCTTCCTATCTTATTTCTAGAATTGAAGCCAAAATCAATTTCCTTTAATCCTAATTTAATCCCCAAATCATCTAAGTAATATTTTCTAACATTCTTTCCAAACTTCCATTATCCTAATTCTAAAAAAAAATATCCTTTCCATTCAAATTATCAAAATCATCTTAACTAAAATACTTTAAGTCTCCAAATTGCTTCTTTATCCTATTATCCAATATCATGGCCAAATTCCAATTCCTTTCAATGGTAAAACTTTGTTTCTTTCCTCGTTCGGCTTGTAAACTCATAAATCATATTCTTACTACCTAATTATCTAAGTTCTTAATCTATAATATATTTTTCTCATGCATACCTCCTCCTAGGCCCAAAGGCCGTGAGCCTCAAAAGATCAATGGAACCCAAAAATCATTCCTTTACAACATAATCATAGAATGCATCATACTTTAATCCTCACATATAACCCTTAAGCTACCATAGTCATTTCATGCATACAAACAACATCATATAGTTGTACAAAATCAAACAAGCACAAACTAACAATCATACAATCGAGTGAATAAATCCTCATATGGATTCTCCACTCACAAACACATATATTTCATTCCTCACCACCATAACATGGTTGATAAGGTTAATCTCCCGCTTACCTTAGATGTAGCTTCCTAGCTCCTTGTAGATCTCCTTGTGTAGCAACTTTCATCACCAAGAGGTTCTTAAAATCAAGGCAAACACACAAGAATTAACATTCAAGGCTTGAATAAGATGACCATAGATCAAAGTATGGTCTTACATCTTTAAAAATGGAGCAAGAAAGAAGATTCAAGAACTTTACCTTAAAACTCTTGAACTTGAGATCAAAAGAGAAACTTGAAGAAATACTTGAAGATGGATGAACTAAAGCTTGATCTCTACATAAAAGTGTCTTAGAACGATGTATAGATTCAAGATCTAGGATTATCTTGAATTATGGAAGATTGAGTGATGGTTTTGGGGGTTTAGCCGTGGCTTATAGAGAGAAAGATTAAGATGGAGGAATTTCACCATAAAAGCTTTCAAACCCTAGCTTGAAAAAGCACTTGAAAAAGGATGAATAAAGTCAAGATCTTCACACCAAAGGGTCTCAGAAAGAGATATAGATATAGATTCAAGAAATATGATTTGTTAAAATTAAAGAAGATGAGAGGGTGAGGTTAGGAAGGTTGGCCGTGAGGTAGGTGTAGAGAAAATGAGAGAAGAAAATGAAAGAGAAGGTGGGTAGCTTTTGGTTGATGAGAGAGAAATGGATAGAAAAGTGACAAGATGAAAAGTGAATGGAAACTTGCTCTTGATGCTCCTTGCCCCTATCATGGCTGTGTACTTCACATAGGGAGAAGCTCCAAAGCTTCCTTAGGAAGCTTCCTCCTTGGTCCAAAAAGTCAATAGGTGATGTCATATGGGTGATGTCACAAAAGTGACTAGATAGAAATAATTTACTAGATCTTTTCTACAAGCTATTATCCAATAAACAAAAGTCACAGTTAAAGATGCCGATATCTATTGTCCAATGGATAATAGAGTGTACCTAAATTTTATCTGTCAGATAAAATCTCAAACAACAAAAACTCTGAAAACTATCTCCAGTTTCGGGTTTAATAAGATCCCCAAGCCCTAGTTTAACAGTCCAAAATTTTTTAAAAATAATATTAAAATAATCCACAAACACCAATTTATTCATAAAAATTCACAAAATTCACAACAACACAAAAATCACAGATAAACTAGAAACAAAAGAAAATTAGGGCGTTAAAAAGTGCATAGATCATTCAAATAATACAATGAAGAATAAAGTTTGTTCCCATGAGAATGTTAGCTTCCAAAGCTAAATATCAACCAATAGATTAACTAATTATATTCAAGAACATAAAAATAGAGAAAGTACAAATAAACTAAGTCTAAACTCCAAATTAATAAAGATAATGTTTAGAACTTTAGAAAATCCTTCTTCACCTCCTATTTCAACTAATAGCATGCAAATCTTACAAGCAACATCAATGAAATGATTAAGTTAGCTTGAGAATCTGATTTAGTTAAAAGCCTATGTCAAGTGCAATTAACCATAGCTTATTTACCGAAAACTCCTTAGTTAGATGCAAAATCCACTCATGAACTATCTATTCTCAATCACACACTATGCATGGCTAAAAGGTATATTTCTATCCAGTTAGCGAATCAACTTATCCAAGCCAATTGAATGAAATCAAACATGCACCAACCATACATTAAATCTAAAATCCAAATTCTTATGTCTAAGTTCATTAGATTTTAACAAATCACTCAAAAGCTGATCAAATATTCAAGAGTATTAAGAACCATATGATTGAACAAAACCAAGCATCAATATATTCTCAAAAGATTACCAAATTATTAATATTCATAGGATGATTCAAAGTCATCCCTAAATATAGCTTAGCTAATCATTGAACACGAAAATACAACCACAAAAATCATGCTCAAGATAGATGAAAAAGAGAAAAGAGAAAGGAGAATGAAGGAAACTCTTAAGATGTCATCATTTATGCATGAATCATCTTCCCTAAAG
The DNA here is from genome assembly GCA_029884595.1 of Ormosia semicastrata. Taxonomy (NCBI): domain Eukaryota; kingdom Viridiplantae; phylum Streptophyta; class Magnoliopsida; order Fabales; family Fabaceae; genus Ormosia; species Ormosia semicastrata. Next base: position 50,535,962 of record JAQQTO010000063.1, read on the forward strand.
AATATGACCTCTATCCTTGCCTCCTTAGGCTCCTTTAGCCTCCAAATAGTAAAACCTAGCGTAGCTTCTCTAAAACTAAGTAAAGCTCTCACCTAAAATCTAATAAAACAGTATTTATAGGCGCAAAAAAAGGGGACGCTGCGACATGAACATGCCTATGCCATGACACACATTCATTTAGGTCACCTACGCTCGAGGCGTTCACTCTCAACATCGCAGCGCCTTGGCCTCGAGTATTTGTACTGATGCAGGGGATGCACCACCACCGCGACATTGAATTGCCCACGTCGTGGCGTTGCCTGCTGAGATGCAAATTTGGCTTTCTCTACCTATTTTTTCTCAAATGCTCCATATATCATCTTGGTTTGAGCTCTTCCTATGATAGAGAAATCACCAAATCAATAATAGTTACAAATCCACTCAATCAATCAAATAATACACACAATTTGCTCAATATCATAATGGAAGGTATCAGAATTGAATATTACAGATATAAACATAAAAACTTCCAAACATGCATAATAACAAGGACTTAAGCAATCAATAAAGCATAACTATAGGGACAGATAACTACATTTCATGGAGTTATCAAACACCCTAATACAATTATCATAAAATGACTAGAATATTTCAAGATAAAGCATATCAAGTATGTCACTTCCTAAAAATTTATAAAACACAAATCCATAATAACCTGTGTAGTTATTATAGAGAGCTAGAATAGAAAAAAGTTTTATATATATATATAGATATATATATATATATATGTATACACACACATCACGACTAAAATGTCACATTGTAATACATAAACTTTTACAAACTAAAAGCAAAATAAATAAATACAAACTAATACATAAAGAAACAAAATAACTAAAACTAAGTCTTTTGCTTCTTCTTGCCCTTTCTCTTTGGAGGGTCTTAACCTAGATTTACATGGAAACACAGCAGGGTGAGAATTCACAAAATCCTCAGTATGAGCAAACTAAAACTAGCAGTTATTCATTTACAATGAATAAACCACTAAACACAATGGAGTATATTTGCATTAGCTAAAAGAACCTCAAATCATAACTATAAGAATATTTGCATACACATTACGTTAAACTCATAAAGTAAACAATACCGCTAACATAATTTTTGTACTAATAGAAATGGGACAATTGCTTATATGACTATCAAACAATGCAATGCATTGTATGCCAGATGGTTATTCCTAGAAAATGTCCTAAAGGTATGATTGTGTAATGCTTATGCAAGTTTTATTTTTGGAAAACACATGATACTTACTAAATTTCCAGAACTAAGTTCCACTGTATATAATGAGTAGGATAGGCACAATAGCCTTTACACTACTTGGTAATAAGTGAATTCCTTCCCCTCACGATAGAAAGAGTACTACTACAACCCCCAATACCGATAACCCTGACCATAATAGCATAAATGCCAGGATAATTTAGATCCAACACCTCATTCTCAAGCCATATGGTTGTGCACACCATCTAAGGTTAATACATAGGAATAACAAGCTTTAAAAACATGCAAAGGTGTCACAAGGTCCTCATTAACCTAGTGAGATCAACACTAGTAATCATGAAATTCTAAGCTAACTTATCATACAAAGTAGCAAGATTCATGACACTAGTAAATATGGTATCTAGTACCTCACACCATCACTTCACAAGTGATTTCAAAATCAACCCCATGTTGAACAAGGTTCTAGACACTTCCCTATAGCATTCCCCCACACTTTGGATGCCTAAGGCTTCTCAACTTCTCACATATGCAAGGTGGTAATCCCCTTTATGAAATACCCTCATTAGTGCCTCAACACATTTAAAAATGTATATATAAGTGATCTCAACACTTAGGGAACCCAAAAACATCAAGAATACAATACTTGAAAAATTATGGAACTCAAGCCTAGGCATGACTTTCTCACGCCTAGGCGTGGCTGGTGCCTTGTCTCACGACTAGGCATGACACTCTCTGGCAGATCTTGAATTGAAAACTTTCAGTCCGTGCCTAAGCGTGGAAACGCTGTGCCTAGGCGTGACCCTACTGTAGAAAATTCTGCAGAATACAAATCACTATTCCATTAGTGAACCATACGAATTTCAATCACCCCAAAATAGTTTCTAGGTTATTTTAAGTTCCTAACAAGTTCACTAATATATAGGAATCATCAACCACCAAATTTGGATCCATAAACGAAATCGGTCATCCAAAATACCCATTTTCTCACTTTGTGAATCAAAGGTCCAAATGAAGAGTTCCAAGTTTCTAACTCAAACTCATACCATGAACAAGTCATAAACAACCATTAAAAATGCCTCAAAATCCCATTTTGAACTATTATACCTTAACTAAGCATAAAAGATGGAGATGAGAAAAAGAAACTAATTAGACTCAAACCCCTTACCTTTTGTGCAGCAAAGATGGAGTCTAAGCCTTAGATTTGCCCTTGATTTCCTCTTCCTTTCCTCCTCTTTCTTCTTGTGTTTTTCCTCCTCTTTCTCTTGTGTTCTTGCAGTTGCTATTGTAGTTCCAAACCATGAGAGAAGTGAGTGAAAAACAAGGAGAAATGAAGCAAAATTTTAATGACAAAAGTCAACAAAGGAGGCAGCATATGTGAATGACTCATAAGCACTTAGATATTTAGTTGTATCAACTATATTTGCTAAGAAAACTTAGATTTCTCCAAATCAATTTTCTAACTTCTAATAAGTTTAAAATAAATCTTAGGATTCATCAATAATCTTGTTTCACCAATACCATAGTTTTTCATATTTGTGACTAGTCAATCCGGTATTAAAACACACAACCAGTATGTGCAAAAATACCAAATTAACTATGATTATTCTTAAATTTTAACCATATCACAGTTCACACATTTGTGACCTAGAAACAAATTATCCATATTTATTTCCATTAGCTAAGCCATTTAAGCTAATATCTGAGTCCTTTTAAGCTACTTTTTACCTTCCAAGTTACAAGAAAGTGCTTAAACTAACTCAGATTGTCACAAAATTAAACAGACATGTTAAGAAAGTATTAAGCTGCCTTTGTAACTATTTACAACTCTAACATGTTTTAGAGGATGTTACATACCTCACCCTCTTTACAGTGAATCAAAGTATAGAAGAAATATAAACTCCCACAAGAGTAGATGATACAAATTGAAGTCCTATGAAGCTCTCAAAGATATCTAAAATGTTTTACAAAAATAGAGCATAAAGATTGGTTAAGATGAATCATGGATTAAACCCTTGAAAAAGATGTTTCACAATGCTGGTTCTGTGAAAAAGATGTCTCAAAAATATGTATTTATAGTGTTCTGTAAAAAAGAGTCATTGGGGGTAATTTATTTCAACATTAAATGCATTGAAAAGAGCCGTTGTTGACTTTCAAGGTTGTGGTAATCGATTACCAACATATGGTAATCAATTACCAAGATCTTAGAACATGATTTAGGCTTTCTGGGCAAGTGGTAATCGATTACCAACCTTTGGTAATCAATTACCAAGCCTCTGTAAGCAGTGGTAATCGATTACTAAGCCTCTAACTTTTGAAAATCAGGTTCCTGCATGACTGTAATTGATTACCAGGCCTTGGTAATTAAGTACCAGCTTCCAAAAAAGTTTTTAATTGATTACTAAGCCATTAGATGAGATTGCAATCATCCTAAAACCTATTTTTGTGCCCAAATTAGCTTGGTAAACATTTCAAACTTAGAGAACTTGGATTTTTCAAAGATACAAGCTCGATTTTCATGATCCAAGGTTAAAACATCATTTGTTTAAAAATTACCCACTAACTACAAATAATTTTCAAGAGAAAAACTTTCAAAAGCATTATAAGTCATTTTGAGATATCTAGAAAGCTTCTCACATAAAGACTCTAAGTCCTATAAACTATTCCATTCTTGCTTCCTTTGGACCTGGTCTTTGGCTTGGCTTTGTTATCATCAAAACCTTCATAATCTTCATGACATAAGCATTCATAAGCCCTCCTTTCTTGATAGGACAATTGTGACTCGTCTCTAACTCAAGAACAATTAGTGGAATCTGAATCACGAATGACTAATAATAATTTGCAAAATTCTTCACAACAAATGACTATTGGCTCCAAAGCCCTTCTGATGATCTTTTCACCTCATATTTTGATGATTAATAAAGTTACTTATATTGTTCTTTATCACTCTTATTATTTTAATGATTGTCTTAGTGCGTAGAATATTTTTAAGGCAAAAAGATGTATCATTTGCAAACAAGTCTTAGGAACAACTGCACATATCAAGTATGAATGCCTTTGAAGTTCAAAAGAGTTCATGTGACCTAGATTAGAAGTTGGTCATTCTATTCTAAAGTATCTGCAAACAAAGTTGAGAAATTTGCATATATGAGTCAAGGTTATTTATCATGAACTTAAAGTCAAAAACCTTAAAGTGAGAAACTCAAAGATCAAAAAAATCGAGTTCAGAAAACTATAAGTCAAGCTCATCTCATTATCTCTTAATAGGATAAAATCTTGATGCAAAAGCTGCAAAAAGAAGTTTGGCACTAGAAGACAAGAAAGTGGCTAGTGTATTGTGAATCAAAAGGCGTTAGATAAAAAGACAAATGGCTAGTTTTCAAAAAGTATAAATAATTGAAGACCAAAAGATTAAAGCTATTGAAGCACTGTTATTTTGATCAAATCTTTTGAGCTCTTGTGTTAACCCTTCTGAACTATTCTTAGCACACTTACATTTTTCTGAATCATACTCTGAGTGTGTAACTCATCATTCTCTATATCGCAATTGCTTATATTAACTTCTTGAGTGTTGAGAGAAACCCAAAACTCTTAAACTTTCTTTGTATCCCTGATTTGGTAATAATCAAAGTGCGTTTCTAGCTTAGAGAGGCTAGAGTGGAACAAAAAATACTTATGGTAATTCAAATCTCAATAATTTGTTAGGGACTAAATGTAGGCATGTGGTTTGGCAGAATCGTTATAAACGCTTTATATTAAGCTTTTATGAACTCATCTCTTACAATTTATTTGTTATTGTTTCACTAAGCCTTACTTTTTTGAATTTGTTATCTACCCTTCTCATTAATATAAGAGGTTTTTGATGGAGTTAAGCAAAGAGAAAAGTTTTTAAAGTTAACCTAAGACAAAATCTTTTAACTTAACATTTCTAACAACAACTCTTTTGATATCCAAGTTCAGAAACTTGAGGTTTTTTTGAGTTTTGCATAAATAGTTAAGAATGTTGGTCATGCTAAGATGAAAACAATTTCAAGCTTGTGAAAAAAGAACTTGTAAAAGGATTACCCAAGATCATATTTAATGCTTTGTGAAGTACGTCAGAAAGGTAAGCAGACCAAAGCTTCTTTTCAATCAAAGAATGTAATTTGAACATCAAGACCACTTTGAGCTTTTACATGTTGATCTAATTGGTCCAACTAGAACTAGTAGTCTTAGTAGAAAGAAATATGATTTTGTATTGTTGCTGCAAGAAGTAATTATGGACTAGAATTTGAAAATTTATCTTTTAAAACTTTCTGTGATGAAAATGTAATCGCATACAATTTTCTTGTCTAAGAATACTTCAACAAAATAATGTTGTGGAAAGCAAAAATAATTCCTTATAAGAAATGACCTGAACTCTTCTAAGTGAAAATAGTCAACTAAAATATTTTTAGGCTAAAGTAGTAAATACATTATTATATTTAAAATAGTTTTTAAAAGGTCAGTACTCATGAAAACTCCATATGAATTATAGAATGGAAGAAAACACAACATTTCTTATTTTCATATATTTAGTTCTAAATGTTTTATTCTTAACAACAAGGATCAACATAGTAAATTTGATTCTAAAGTTGATAAGGAAATTTTTTTGGGTTATTCAACCTTGAAGTCTACAACACTCAAACTTTTGCAGTTGAAGAATTTATGCATGTTATGTTCAATGATGTCAATAAATCTTCTCATATACTCAAGGTTTATGATATGGAAGAAGAATTTGAAAACATCTTCTCTTAGTGATAGATCAAAGATGTTTATCGCCATTGCTAAAACCAAGAAGGAAGATCGAGACTTTTCTAATGTTTGGGCTTCTGATCCAAATCTCAAGTTTTCTTATGATTATAAGTCTTCTGATGCCACTAAAGACTCTTCTAATAAAGCTTCTGAAGCAATTGCTCAAGAAACTCTCAGTTGCCAAAAGAATGGAGACACACCTCATTTCACCCAAAAGAACTCATCATTGGGGAACCTTTTGATGGTGAGATGACTAGATTAGCACTAAGAAACAACAACAACATGGCACTCATCTCTCAAATTGAACCTAAAGCTCAGGTTTGATGGTTCGATTGGATATGTGATTGGTTCTGGTGTTTCCTGGTGATGCCTGGCTAGCGTGGTGATGCGTGAGACGGTAAAGGATAGTGGAGCTCTGGTCGATGTTTCTGATTTCTTTCTTTGATCGGGAATATGGGTTTTGTTGTTCTTGATTTTCTATGAAGAGGGTACTTGCTATTTTTGTTCTTGTTATAATGCTTTCTCGGCAGCCAAACAGAGCTCTAGCTTCGAATTAATTTTCTCTTTTTTATGATATTTTTTATTATAAATTGGGGTTCTGTTTCAATTTTTGGATGTGGTGGGTATTAGAAACCCATCGCTTTCCATATTAACCAGCTCATAGATATCTTAGTTTTGTATAATGTTATCATATGATGTGTGTATGGTTCTCTGTTTTGGGCTTCTCTTCTGTTTCGAGTTTTGAGAAGAGGTTATGCCATAATATGTAATTATGTGTAGTTAGCATCAAAGATTTAGAAAACCCATATTTTTGGTTAATGGTTAGTGGAATTAAGTCCACTATTTTCTCTATTTTGGAAGTTTTGTTCATTGAATTAGGACGTGGATGGTTTTGGGCAAGTCCATGTGCATTTCCTTTTATGCAATACATTCAATTTTTTCTTTTGTCTAAATTGTCCGATTTCTGTTTTAGGCAAGGATGTTGAATTGGAGTTTTATAGTGTCAACGAAAGAAAAATGCAATGGAGTTTCAGTAAAAATGTTCAGAGATGACACTTTTGGTATTTCTATCTTTAACTATTAATTTTGGCTTAAATTTTTGAATAATAGAAAGCAAACACCTAAAGGTTGGGCATTGACTGATTCTAATTGATTGGTCCCATGCATAAGGTGTGGTGCCTAAGAGGCTCAATCTCAGTTATTGACATTTAATATTTAAGCCAAACTCCCATTGAGCAACTCTACATCCCTCTAGACTGTCAGAATTAGAATAGTGAAATTAGTTGGAAGTTTAGGGAATTACTGATATTAGGTTGAGAGTTATAAGTTTGTTAAATGTCAAGTATCAAGTTGCATATAGAACTCTAGTAGCTCTATGTTAGTAAGCCTCTAATTAAAAGGGTGTACACTAGGAGACATAAGCAGGCAGTAGGGGATCAAAACCAATAGTAACAATTATTACTGTAAGTGGGTATAAATAGTAAAAACCATTACTGTGAGTAGGTAATTATTATTGTACTATAAGTGGGTAATTATTATTGTGAGTGTGTATAAATAGCGGGGGTTTATTGGGGGAGGGGAATCAGTTTTTTGGGAGTTAACAGGAGGGTATAGGGAGAGTCAAGCCTCTCGAATGTCTTGGGAGAGTGAGAGTTTATAGCAGACTATAGAGTTATCAAGTGTGATATTGCTTATAATTTTTCCTCTTGATTCTGTCTCCCTCTACTTTGAAACAGAAAGAGGATAGTCTATCAATAAAACTTTTTACTTTTATCTTCACTTTCTGGTCCAGTTTCATTAGCTAGTATTAGAGCTCCCAAATCTTAGGAGTTTTTCATTCAAACAAGAATGGAAACTGTAATACCCTTAGTAACATGTTAGACTTGTTTATGTGTTCCAAATGTAGCATATAACTTGCTTAACATGCCAGTGAAGTTTTGTGACAATCTGAGTTCGTTTAGGCACTTAGTTGCAACATAAAAGTTGAAAAGTAGCTTAAAATGACTCAGATAATGGCTTAAAAGGTTAAGTTGAGGGAAATAGGTATAGAGAACTTGTTTCTAGGTCACAAATAAGCCCAATATGAAGCAGCTAAAGTTTCAAGAGAATCTGAGTTAGTTTGGTATTTTTAGGCATACAGGCTATGCTTTTGATGCTAGATTGACTACCAGTAGATATGGAAAATCATGAAAATGGTGAAATAATAATTTAAATGAATTTTATGATTTATTCTAAAGTTGTTGGAAGTTGAAAAACTTGAATTAGTATAATTCGAGTGTTCTTAGCAGATAAGAAAGTTACAACAAAATATCCTAAGGATATTTTAGTAAACTCTCATTTCCTCTCATTCTCACGTATAAGCAGCTGCTGCTACAAAATGAGAAGAAAAATTGAAAAGTAGAGAAGAAAGACAATGAAGGAAGAAAGAGAGAGAAAAAAAGAAGGAGAAGGAGGAGAGGAAGACCACAGGAAAGATCAAGATCAAGGATCAAAGCTTGAAGATTGATCATCCAATCAAGAGGTAAGGAGTTTCTATTCATCATTCTCCTATTTGATTCTCATTGAATGAGGTAGGGACTTTTAAGTAGAAATAGGGATTTGGAGAGTCAAATCTGAGTTCTTGGCTTGATTCTTGATTCCAAGGATTAGGTTAAGTTAGTTTAACCTAAGTAAGTATAAGATAGTCATTTATGACTCAAGATCAACCATAGGATCCATAGATTTAAGAATTGGACAATGGTTGGAGTTATGTGATTTGGACCTAGATCTTTGCCTAAGAGAATCTATAGGTTGTATTTGAGTTACAACAAGTTTAAGGGCATAGATGAGTGTTAGAAATCACTAAGAAATAAATTTTTAGATGATTGGAAGTAAAATTTGAATCATGGAACAGTGCCACAATTCTGCAGAGTGAGCTGCAGATTGTCTAGTTAAGAGACACAGCCATCTGAAAATATAAGGGATTGTGTCCCTCTCTACCTATTCTAATTCATGGAATTGCACTAACAGAACAAGACACTAGGGGGTATGTAATTAGACAAGGCTCGTGTTTGAGGCCAGAATCTTCAAAAAAGTCATTTTTTATGTTTTAAAGCTATTGACTAAATGGGATCATTAGTATATGTTTCCTAAAGTGTGTTAAGGCATAAATGGAAATATTTTCAAGAGAAAAATTATCACCTAGCATATATGAGAAATCTTAAGTCTTTGAGCATTTAAAAGTGAAGGATTGTCCTAGGTAAGGACAGGCAACCTAGTGTTGCATTAGATATTACTCAAGATGTGATAAGATGGTGCAATGGAGACAAGTATACTAAGATAGATTGTAGGATTCACTTTAGTAAGGATAATGAAGGTATGAGCCTTAGGATATCTAAGAGTAGTGAATTACCTTTGGAAGGTACCTAGAACCTTAAGCAACAAAGAGTTGTAAGTAAGAACCACTCTTGAGTTAGATTCACTTGAGCGAAGATACGGTTATATATTTAGTTCCAAAGAGGGGATGTTATACACTAAGTCTCTAGTTAAACGGGACCTTGTCATTGTAGAATACACAAAAGGATGAATGTTGACTAGTAAGCTTCTCACATTCATTAAGTATGCAAAGTTCTAGAGAAATGCTCATTTGTTTCCTTAAGCAAGGTCGAATGAGGCATTTGCTAAGAAAGGCTCTTTCACTAGGATAAGTTAAGTCTATAGGAACGTTAAGGTGGTGTTTATGCAAGAGGTAAACATAACACTACACTTTTCACACACTAGTTAGTTAATCTAGTTTGTATGTGAAAGCTAAGAATCTAAGTGCAACCAAAAGTAAGCGTTTGCTAAAGATAAGTGTCTAGCACCTATGGTAACTTATTGTTACTTAGCTTCACTATAGATGTGATGATGAGGGGTATTAGATATAAGTAAATTAGGATAAGTTGGCATTGTCTACCTATGAATGTAACTTATATGACGTGAGGTCATTCAGCCAAGAAGGAAGGGAGTCAAGAAGTTCCTAAGGGAACAAGTATTCCTAACCAAGTGCTAGAGTTGCATGTAATGTGGAAATTCCAATTTTTCCTATCTACAATGATGTAAACATGAGAAGTTAGAATTTCCTAGTAAAACATGACTAGGTCTTAGATAACCTAAGTATGTAAGAATGACTGTATGCATGTATGCAAATGGAAATAGTCTAATAGTATTGATCTTAGTGAGTATCCTTTGATGCCTATGCTTGAAGGCCAAGGGAGATAGATGGGTATCCAAAAGACTCTTTTAAGTAAGGATATAACCTTGATATCTCGATAGTGCCAAGGCCAAAAGAGATAAATAGGGAGTCCATAAGGTTCTTTTGAACAAGGATTCAACTCAAACTTTTCAGCGTGCTAGGATATGTATGATGTGAAGATGAGCTTTCCCTCTATTCACCACGGGATAATATACTAAACCAGTTCCTAATGAACTTCTTTGTTTTCAACATAAAACTCTGCATGTATTTCAAAATAAAACATTTCACAAGTATATCTTTAGGATCTTTCTTAGGCATAATCATATTGCATATCATTTGCATTGGATTTACAAACAGTTGTATAGGCATTGTTTGTTGCTGTTGATATTTACAATTGTATGGGTAGTTGTTTATATCCAATAGTATGTGGGCTATCGGTTTAGACCACACTACTTAGTAGTGTGCAGTTATGAATATTAGTGGAGGAAACTCCTATGTTTGTAGTTATAGCCATTGTTATATTTTTTATACAATGTTAAAGTTAGCTGGTATTAGAATTGCTTTTATTGAGAATTATAATTCACACCCCAGTTGTTCTTCTATGTAAGTCCAGGTAAAGACCTTGCTAAGGGAAAGAAAATAAAGCATGAAGACTAGTATAGTTTTTATATGCTTTAGTAGACAAAGCTGATGTATAAAGTTTATATTTGCTTTGTATGTTTTAAGTAGCATGTATTACAATATGCCCTCTTGTGGCAAGTATTGTATATATATGTATGAGTTTAAGTTTTTTTCACATTCTCTCAAGGCTTTCTATAATTACTCATTTGTGATTATGGATATATGTTAGTGTGTAGTATGTAGAAGTGACATCTCTAATACTGTTTATCTTTATATATCTTTGTATATCTAGAATATATCTAGATATCTGTATTAGGATGTTACAGAGACCAGATATGATGCCTTGGAGAGAGGGTTTGAAGCTTGGAGATGCTAAGCAGAGGAAGATCGTGAGATCTATGAGGCTAAGAGGGAGCTGCTAGAAGCAAGAATGAAGAGAACGGAAGAGGCCATTAATGAAATTCTAAGGTTGGTGAGAAGGAACCATCAGGACACATCCCTGGGGAACCGTACAAGTAATGTAGAGGAGGAAGGGGAGAGAACAGTTAGAGGAGTAGGAACTAAGGAAAGGGAGAATCGATGAAGGAAACTAGAAATTCCTCTGTTCTTGGGAGATGATGCGTATGGGTGGGTAAATCGCATTGAGAGGTATTTTCAAGTGAGAGGTGTGGTGAAGGAGGAACGGCTGCATGCTGTAATGGTGGCCATAGAGGGTCGAAGGCTAAGTTGGTTTCAATGATGGGAATCTAGCACCTAAAATGCAAATTGGGAGGCTTTTCGCACTGCTGTAATCAGAAGGTTTCAACCAGCCATGATTCAAAATCCATATGAGATTCTTCTTGGGCTGAAACAAAGTGGTATTGTAGAAGAATTGAGGGAGGCTTTTGAGTTATATGCAGGGCCCTTGAGGAATATGGATTAAGAATATCTTCATTGGATTTTCTTGAATGGATTAAGAGAGGAGGTACATGCAGAGCTAAAGTTGTATTCCACTGAAACCTTGTCTGAATTGATGGACTTAGCTCAATTGATTGATAGAAGAATTGGGTTTTACGCAAGGGAGGTGTAGGGGACAACTCAAAGCCTAGAGGGAATATCAAAGGGTTTTCGTCAACTAGAATGATTTCGATGGAGCTGAGACTAAGGTCAGTTGCTAATCAAGGTTCTCGAGGAACAACATCCAATATTGGCTCTACAATTAGCAAACCCAATACTGCTGCTAGGGCACTCGAGGTCAGCACAGTCAGCATGAGGGGAAGAAAATTCAGGCACTTATCTGAAATTGAGTTGCAAGATAAGAGAAGAAGGGGGTTATGTTTCCACTATGATGAGAAGTATAGGCTAGAACATGTGTGCAAGAATAAGCAGCTTCATGTTTTGTTAATAAGAGAAGAAGTTGGAGGTGAAGAAAAGGAAGAAGAGTTAGAAATTTTGGAAGAATTGGAGATAGAGGACAAAGTACTTAATTGTCAATCCACAACATTATGGATCTTACTTCAAAAAAATCCCTAAAACTATGGGGTGAAGTAAAGGGAAGGAGGGTGATGGTTTTGGTGGATTGTGGAGCATCTCATAATTTCATCTCAGATAATATAGTGGAGGAGCTCCAATTACCAGTGGTAGAGACCCCGCCATATTATGTAGAGGTGGGGGATGGACATAAGGTTAAATGTAAGGGCCTTGTCAAGGTGCAGTGCTACTATTGCAGGGGCTAGAGGTCAAGCAAGATTTCTTCTTATTTGGCCTAAGAGGTGCAGATATAGTGCTGGGCATGGAATGATTGGAAGGTTTGGGAGAGATAAGAGCAAACTTCAAGGACTTTACCTTGAAAATTAAAGATAGAGGAAGAACATGGACTATTAGAAGGGAACCATCCTTGTCTAAATCAGTTGCTTCTCTTAAATCAATGTTGAAGGCACTAAAGGATGATGGACAGTGGGTTTATATTGAGTACAAGCCCATGATAGGTCTGACTTTGCAGGAAAACTTTGTTTCAGATGGTATAGCAGGAGTTTTACATCATTTTGAGGATTTGTTGCATGAGCCACAAGGTCTACCTCAATCTCTTAGGCATGATCATGTTATATTATCTTACGAGAAGGAGCCAATATTCCCAACCTGCATCCATACAGGTATCCTCATTACCAAAAAGTTGAAATAGAAAAAATGGTAGATGAAATGCTAACTGCTAAATCATAAGACCAAGTGTAAGCCCCTATTCTAGTCCTATTATATTAGTTAAAAAGAAAGATGGGGGATGATGATTTTGTGTAGATTATTGGGCTCTCCATAAGATAACAGTGCCGGATAAGTTTCCAATTCTGGTAATAGATGAGTTGCTGGATATGAGCTTTCATTTTTTTCAAGTTGGACCTTAAATCGGGATACCACCAAATCAGAATGTGGGAGAAAGATATTCCTAAGACGTCCTTTCATACACATGAAGGGCATTACGAGTTTTTAGTTATGCCTTTTGATTTGACCAATGAATCTTCAACTTTTCAAGCGTTGATGAATGAAATGTTGAGACCATTTTTAAGAAGATTTATTTTGGTTTTTTTTATTTATGATATCCTTGTTTATAGTAAGGATGAGGAAGCTCACAGTTATCAATTGAGAGTAATATTATAATTGTTAAGAGAGCATTAATTGTTTATCAACAAGAATAAATATAGTTTTGGCAGCTGTAAGTTAAATATTTGGGGCACATTATTTCAGGTCAGGGAGTTTTAGCAGACCCAAAGAAGATTTAGGTAATGTTACAGTGGCCAATTCTTACTGATGTTAAAGAGATAGTGGTTTTTTAGGACTCATTGGTTACTATAAGAAGTTTGTCAATGGATATGGTTGAATTGAAAAGCCTTTGATCAAGTTGCAAAAAAAAGACCGCTTTTATTGGAGTCAAGAGGTGCAGGAAGCATTCAATACTTTAAGGGTGGCTATGACTACACTCCCTGTATTAGTAATTTCAGATTTCTCCAAGACCTTTGTTTTAGAAACGAATGCCTTAAGTAAAGGGTTAGGGGCTGTTTTACTATAAGATGACAGACCTATTGCTTATTTCATTCAAGGTTTATCAAAGAAGGCTCCGCTGAAGTCAGTATATGAAAAGGAACTCATAGCCATTGTCATAGCAGTCTAGAAATGGTTACACTACTTAATGGGAAGATCTTTCATTAAATGTAACACCCTCAAAAATATGTTAGGCTTTTATATGGTTACAGAGATAGCCTAATACTTGTTTAACATGCCTGTTAAATTTTGTGACTTTCTGAGCTTGTTTGGTCACTTTGTTGTAACATTATATGAGAGAAATAACTGTTATTAGCTCGAGAAGTGGCATAAATTACTTAGTTAATGGAAATAAATATGAAGAATTTGTTTCTAGTTCACAAATGTGTTGAAGAGGATATAGTTAAAATTTAAGGATAATCAAAGTTCGTTTGGTATTTTTAAGCATACTGAGATTGTGTTTTAATGTCGGATTGACTAGTTGCAGTTATGGAAAAATAGGGGATATGGTGAAAGTAGGTTATAGATGAATCTTAGGATTTATTCTAATACCTTTGGAAGTTAGGAAACTTAATTTGGTGAAATCTAAGTATTCTTAATAGATCATATGTTCCAGCCAAAATATCTAAAGTGGCTAAATGCCTCACGTCTCTCTCTCTTTTCTGCCTTGACTTTCTTTGTTTCAAGAGATATTTACCCTTATTCTCACCCACTCTCATGGCTGCCAATAAGAAAACACAAGGGAAAAGAAAAGAAAGAAGACAAAGGAGGATAAAGAGAAAATGAAAGAGGAAAAGAGGAAGAAGAACGAGGAAGAAAAGGAACTCTTGAGCTCATTCTTTCAAGACCCTAGGTGTAACACCCTAACTTTTGGGATAAATACGATATTGTCCTGAATGTACTGTTTTGTAATTTCTGTGAGTAGTAAATTGAGTTTGACTATTTCGTGAGTGTATTTGATTGTTGTATGTGATTTGCTCCGAGTCAAGGAAATAATAATTTTATGGCCGAAAAAATCTTATTTTAATTAATTAGAGCTGGGGGATCTTACTAAACCCAATTCTGATTGATATATATATTAATCTTTTAATTTTTAGGATTTAACTGTGCAATAAAATAATTTTATATTATTATAATATTATTTTATTTGACAGTACCTACTGTCTCAAAAATAGTAGAAATCTGCTTCAAAATGACCATGGACCCTGAAAAGTCTATGGGACCCGTGTTGAGAAAAGCAGTTAATGATTCTGACTAGACTAAATTTTAAGCTAATAGGAACAAGTCAACAAAAGTGGCTTGACTATTTTAAACTAATAAGAAGTGGTCAAATAAAGAGGCAAAGACTTCTTTGTGGACCATTTGATGAAAAGCATGATTTAGATGCCTTTGATCATAATCGTTGATCAAATCAATGGTGTGAAAACAATTCTAATGAAATCACTAAGCAATATCCACCTTAGATCAAATCAAGGGCTAGGAATTAAAGTTAAAATCAAAGGTTGAGATTGAGTCAAACATAGTGGCTTGACTTTACTTAGAAGCTAATTAAACTTAATTTGGTTAATCTAATTACCTAATTAAGGAACTAAGTAAGCTAACCTAGTTATTAATTAGTTATAATCTAATTATTAATTAGATATCCAAATTTTGTTTAGGAGTTATGATATATGCAATTATATATTAAACTAATCAGTTATGTAATTAGAATGTTAATTAAGTGTTGTTAGAAGACTTAGCCTAATTAATTACCTATTTAATTAGAATACAATTAGACTTGAATTGAAAACAAATAAAGCCCCTAATCCTATTAAGGTCACACGGCCAAAGAGCTTGGGAAGCCTCTCCAAGTTTCTTGAACCATCTTGCATGCACATTAGGTGGCCAAATGATGACATATGCCATGTGCTTCAAGTGTGAACCCATTTGTGATATTTTGCTATTCAAGTAAATCCTCTAAACTCTCCTACAACACTCACATGGCAGCCCCTCACATTTTACACTCTCATTATTCACTTTTCACACATCTAAAGACTTTACTTCATTTTCTCTCAAATTCTCAAGAACACCAAGCAACTTTTCTCTTCTATTTTCTCTCTCAAATTCGGCCCACGCACCCAACACCACTATACATCTTCTATAATTTCTCTTCTTAGCTTTTCCTAAACCTAAACTATCTCCTAAACACTTTTCCTTTACAAGGTTTTATCAAAAACCTACTCCTTCTAGTTCAAAATCAAAGCTTTTGTTCACTTCCCTAAGGGTAAGCTTTTGATTTTATAGTTTAAATTTTGATTTGTGATTTTCTAAAGTATGTTTGCTCCATGGTTCTTCAATATTGAGCCTTGTATGTGATTTTACTAATTATTTAAGAATTATTAGGGTTTTGTATTGGTTCTCAAGAAAACAAAGAGCAGGAGGAGACTAGGAGATCTTTGTCTTCAAGAGGTAAGAGGGAGATTTAATCTCATCAAACTTGTATGGTGATGAGAAAATGGAATTGTATGTGTGTGAAGAATCCATAAGGATTCATTTGTGTGGTTGTTTAATTGTTTTTCCTATTTGTGGATAGTTTTATTTGTAAGCATGTCTATAGCTTTAAAAATATATTGCATGTGTTATAATTATATGATTATTAAAGTAGGATGTGAATAACATGTGAGGTTTGTATGAGTGTTCCAAAGAACACAATAGAGGCTCACGGCTTCTCCAAGAAACAGAGAACAAAAATGTTCTAAACCATTTTCTAAAACACTAATTAATAAATCTAGGTAAAATAATGAGAAATGGCCAACAAGCCATTTTATTTTCTAAGGTAGTTCAAGTAGCTAATTTACACAAGAATTCAATCTAAATGAGTCTTTGGGAAATAAAATGAAAAGAACTTAGTTTTACAATTTAATTTTTAGAAGGATTTGTATTAAGTAAGAAATAAAGAAACGCTTGAAAAATACTAACGTAGAGCTCACTCTCTGAGTTTTGAAGCACGTTAGCAAGTTTCAAGGTGTAATTATTGGGTAAGGTTAACATGAACAGTAATTAGAGAAAAATGTCAAAAATACCATATACTAATTTTCTAGGCAAAATGCTGCCGAAATTTACTAAAATCAGACAAATAAAAAGAAAAGATTTCATAATATATTTATAACATAAGGAAAATATTCTACGTAGTTTAAGAGTACTAAATAAAGTCTATGCATTGTTAAAATAAAGACTTTAAGCTGTAAGGTCAAGAAAACGATTTAAAAATCTTACGCGATTGAGAAAATGATTTAAAAATATTACGCGATGTTCAAAAACATCAAAATATATTTACGCAATTTAAAAACATTTGTAAAAGCGACGCGATTGTGAAAATGTGATAAAATTTCTACGTGACTAAATGGAACAGTGAGTTTTACTGTCAGGCCAAAGTGGTGGACCCGGACATGTTGTGAGATAGTACTGTCAAGTGGAGACATACTATATTTTGGTATATTGAGACTGAGGGTATTTTCATAAATATGGTAAAATATTGAAACTAAGGGTATTTTGGTAATTCTTGATCATGCTTAGAGAGTTGTGTCAATTTAGTTGATAATTGGCGATTGGTTAACGAGACGAATTACACCGTGTTATGGGTGTGATAGGCGTAGTGTGGTTCATTATATGAACTTGGAGGCATTAGTGTGCGGATAATTCCACATATGGACAGTGGGTTGCTCCTCTGGGCCCTGGTAACGAGCAACACACTAATGATCTCGACAAGCACTATTCTTAATCGAGATCTTGTGGAGACTATTTAGTACAATGCTTGTAGTGCATGATGTATTGGACTGTGTACTGCTACACGATGTTTTGGACTGTGGACTATAGACACGACGTTAGACAGTGTAATAGTTTAGTTGGGTAGCCTGAGGTACTATTAGTTCTTTTCGGATCATTCTCTCAGATATCTGTGCTTAGCTCCATGGAGTAGGAACGAGTCAGTGTGTGTTCATTCATTATCTACATTTTAATGTTTACTATAATTTGTGGTAAAATATATTATGTATTGCTTTGCTATACTGTATGTGATATAATGGTATGTATTGTTGTGATATCTGTTGTATTGTCATTTTCTTTATTGCCATGCTAGTAATGATGTAGATTGTCTCACCTCTTTATACATATTTCTTTGTATTATTATTATATTCCGTAAAGAGTTTGAGGAAGAGGAAGAGGAACTGCCTCTTGAGATTCAATATCCGGATGAGTGCCAGCCGAACGAGCAGTGCGAGGAAGGCGAGCCGATAGATCACCCCTATCATCTAGATTGATCCTGTGATTATGGCATTGTCGGAATTCTTCGGTTTCGTGAGACTTGATTTTCATGGAGGTTCGGAGGCCTGGCGTATACGTGAGGATAGAGGATCAGTAGTCTACATGGGACGTCTGACTGTTTCCCTGAGTAGAGAGTTTGATGGGGAGATTATATTCACTACTACTTTGTATTTAGATCTTGAGTTGCCTCTGACTCTTAGGCGTTATTGGGAGGGAATTTTCCATGCGCCTAGTGAGCTCAGTAGTGAGTCAACAGCCCGGACTCAGGTCCGTAGAGCTGTGGGACCTCCAAGATTTCTGTCATTCGATGATCTCTCTGAAGATGATCCATCGGAGGGTTAGAAAATCTTCGAGGTGCACTTGGGCAATGTTATGTTTTAGTTTTATGTTGACACGTTACTGCTTTGATAAATATTTATAGTTGTAAATTATTTATATACTTAAGACAAAATCATATGTATATTATGGTGTGATTTTGTTTTGCTTTATTTTGTGTTCCGTGTTATTTTATTTAATGTTATAAGTATAAAAAGAAAAATTTTACCACTAATATTATTTATGTACTAAACGTTTTACAACTTGGGTAAGAATTTTATTTTATTTTATTTTATTGCATCATAAATGTGACACCCCCACAAGGGTGTTACAAGAGGTAGGGGGTTTTTACTCATCTTTCCCTTTTTTATTCTTCTTGTGTGATGTTAGGTTACATGAGTAGAGGGAAATGATTTTGGTGAGCAAATATGTGTTCTTGGCTTGATTCTTGATTCCAGGAGTTAAGTTTGAGTGTTTTCAACTTGTTAGATGTATGGTTGCTTGTTTTAACTTGTTAGATATCCATGAGTTTCTTTGATGAGTAAGTTAGTAAATTAGTATTTTATTGTTTGAGTAAGCTTAAATCCATAATTTGATGAGTTGAATTTAGTGCTTGAGGAGTATCATATGTTAAGGGACCATGTTTGATGTTGAAAATCCTTTAAGATTGTTGTTTGAGAGGTTGGAAGAGGGTTTGTTCCTAATGGAGCAGTGACTCGATTTCTACAGAATTCTGTAGTAACCAATCTGGTGCACTGGTGCCTGGACGCCAGCGTTGGGTGCCTAGGCGCCCACTTTCCAGAAGGTGAGCAGCAACATGCTATGTGTAAGGCACCTGTGCGCCCATTGTGGGTGCCTAAGCTCTATTTGAGCGCTTAAGCGCTAGTTGAGGGGTGCTTGAGGGCCAGTCGCAGGGAAAAACAGGGCATTGCTCCTACCTTTCCAGTGCTTGGGCACTAGGTATTGGGTGCCTGGGTACCTAGACCAGTTTTTGAGAGGATCTTTATTTTGTTGAAATGAAGCTCCTAACTTGTGTAGATCTTTATTATATGCTTCTTAATGAGTGATGAGACTCTAATATGGGTTTTTATGAAGTGATAATATGATAAATGTAAATCAATTGGTATATTAATTATTGTAGTAATTAGCATAATTGTTTTTCATACTTGTGATTGATGAAGGATGTGATCCTTACACTTGGTGATGATATATGATTGTAAGTGAGGAGGTAACATTTCCTCCTTATCATAATAATCAGCTAAGGATGGTCAATTCTCTCCCTCATTATCCTGGTAGTTGACCTAAGGACGATGTTTTCCCTCTCTCTTTACTAGGTATTATCCTAAGTGGAAGATAGTTGAGGACAGGACATTCCTTCACTATCGGAGGTGATCCTATGTTGTTGATAATGTGAGGATAGGTATTCCCTCCCTATCACCGAGTAGTTGAGGAAGGACATTCCTTCACTACTTGGAGAGACTTATGGAATTGGGTTCCTGTGCTTGTTCAGGACTTGTGGAACTAGGTTCCTCTGTCTTGTTCAAGGCTCATGACAAATCGTAATATTACCATAGAACTGGGTTCCCGAATATGGTATCATGACGTTATTAACTACATTTCTAGGTTATTGCATAGGCATGAACATAAGGCATAATTAGGCATATGCATGATAATTGTATGGGCAGTTGCTAATCATGACATATTCATGACATTGCAATTGTATGGACAATTGCTTACTTTTGAGATTGAGATGATGATTTGTGAATTGTTTATGTGGAAATGATTTCTATTTAACCTAATAAAATGAGATTCTATTTCGGGAAGAGAAAGGAAGTTGTTTTGGTCCTTGCCACCTTTCTAGTGTGACTTATTATTTACTTAGTTTTTCCTTGAAATAGTTGGAATAATTATGATGACATGTTTTACTGTTAAACTACTGAGAATATGTGATTCTCACCCTGTGTGTTGTGATTTCCATAATGATTCTAGGGAAGAAGACTTATGGAAAATGAAGTGCAGACAGGAGCTTGGAAGCTTAGTTTAGTTTCAGTTATAGCTAGTAGTTTCTTTTTGAAACTTGTATATTTTGTGCCTTGAGAGGCCTAGTATACAAGCTTTATATATATATATATATATATATATATATATATATATATATATATATATATATATATATATATATATTATGTATTTGTGATAAATATAGACGTTATGTAATATTCATCTTCTCGTGGCTCATATTTTCTATATATACATAATTGTTATAATAGAAATGTTTTTTAGTAGATAATAGCATGCTTGGATCTAATTACTTTGGTATAATCTCAATTATACTATTGGTATTAAATTTGGGATGTTACATGTAACGTCCCAGGACTACCTGCAGGATTGACGAGTGTCTCCACCAACCAACACGGGTCTTTTTAGCATGCTTTGTCCTCACTCACACGCATCCTAGGAAACTTCCCAGGAGGTCACCCATCCTATAATTGCTCTAGGTTAAACACGCTTAACCATGGAGTTCTTACAGATGGTATTGGAGAAGGGACCTATCCCAGTATGGTGTGGTTCAGGGACAAACCAAGCGGAAGTTAGTGGGCATGTGTGTCCCGGGGCCGACGAGGGCGGGGAGTGATCGCCAGTGTAATGAAGCACGGACAAGGAGCGGCTTCTAGAAGGCTTCTAGGCAAAGGGTTGCATGAATGAACTGAATATGCACCGGAATGAGAGGGATTCAGAGACTGTGTAGGTTTGGGACAGCATAGTTGAGGATGACTTAAAGGAACTGATTTGGCGTAGCCATATCAACAAGTTGCAACTTCTTTTCAGAAGCCTAGAACATAAGAACTCCATGGTTAAGTGTGCTTGACCTGGAGCAATTTTGGGATGGGTGACATCTTAGGAAGTTTCCTAGCATGCGTGTGAGTGAGGACAAAGCACGCTGAAAAGACCCATGTTGGTTTATGGAGACACTCGTCAATCCTGCAGGCAGTCCTGGGACGTTACATTACACATTATACAAATTGACCAATGCAGTCTAAAATTCCTTTAGAACAACGTTTAATGGGAGAAGAACAGTTCAAATGGACATCCAAGTTGTTGGGGGTTCAACCTTGAGATTAGATATAAGTCTGGTTGTGCTAATAAAGTAGTTGATGCTCTCAGTAGGAAAATGTTTTTTTTTTTTTTTTGCTCTATCTATGGTGCATTTCAGCGACCTAGATACATTGGATTAGGAGTTACAGGCTGATAAGAAACTGAAGTTCATCATGGAAGAACTTATTCACAACTCAAGTTCACACCTAAGCTATCAATTGGAGGGTGGAAGACTTTCATTTAAGGGCAGACTAGTTTTACCAAAGCACTCCACCAGAATTCCTCTTCTCTTGTCCGAGTTTCATATCTTTGCATTGGAGGTCATTCTGGATTCTTACAAACATACAAAAAGATTGTTAATCTGGTTTATTGGGAAAAAATGCGTGGGGATATTCAGCAGTTTGTTTTAGCTTGTGATGTGTGTCAACAGAATAAATACCAAACCTTGTCACCAGCAGGTCTTTTACAGCCATTACCCATCTCTACTTATACCTGGTTTGACATCTCAATGGATTTTATTGGGGGTCTTCCTAAAGCTTAGTGAAAGGACACAATCATGGTGGTAGTTGATCGGCTAACTAAATATGCTCATTTCGTGGCTATTTCCTATCCTTTCTCAGCTAAAGAAGTGATAGAAATATTCATTAAGGAGGTGGTTTGTTTACATGGGTTTCCAATCTCAATTGTTTAGGATAGAGATAAGGTGTTTCTCAGTCATTTCTAGACTGATTTGTTCAAACAATCTGGAATTCACCTAAAATTTAGTTCTACCTACCATCCTCAAATGGATGGACAAACAAAGGTTGTGAATCATTGCTTGGAAACTTACTTATTGTGTTTAATTGGAACTAAGCCAAAATAATGGCCTAGGTGGTTAAATTGGGCAAAATTTTGGTTAAACACTACAACTGCTCTACTAAAACTACTCCCTTTAAAGCTCTTTATGGTAGGGATCCTCCATTACTATTTCAAGGAGCCACATTTCCCTCAACAGTGGAAGAAGTCAATCAGTTAACTAAGGAGAGGGATCTTATGTTAGATTAGCTAAAGGAGAATATGTTGAAAGCACAAAATAGAATGAAAATATTGTTGGTGTATGCTTTAGAGGCTGATACATTTTTTTGTATTTACATACATTCTATTATGCTATTTTAATATATGAGGCATTTCATTTATTGTGTTCTTTTTTAATAAACATAATAAAGTCCTTAGAATAGTAAGTTTAATGCCATAGGACATCAAGTGGATAACTTGATCACGAGATCCTTTTAGTTATAACACTATTCTTAAATATCCCTAGTCAAGTATTATTATTAATTAGGACAACAATAATGCATTAAGACTAGTATGTGCATAGACTGATGACCACATCTCACGAGTCATGGATATGAGATATCAAGTCTTCATATGGGTACATATTAGAGTAACGATGTACTAGACTGACCCGCCATGAGAACGCTACATGGATCGTTACGTGAGTGTCATAAGCGATTCTCATAGTGACAATGGTGTCTGTGGTCCTTTGACCTAAAATCACTATGATTCATACATAAGGAGTTGTGTGTTTTAATGCCATCAAACGTCATTTGTAACAAGGTGATTATAAAGTTGGTTATTGGACATATCGCGAATCATGCAGAGGGATGTAAGTGACCTAGATGGGATTTGTCACTCCTATATAACAGGAGAGATATCTTCGGGCCCCCTGATTGAGTGAGACTGTGAAATGCATGGCCATGCTCAAATGAGTCAATATGAGATATTGATTTCATTTGTTGTTACAAAGTTTGCTCGAGTATCAGGAAATGAAAGATTGGACTATACAAGGGTGACGCATTCCATGCCTTGTGTTCAATCTAGATATCTTGACAAATGGACTAAACGACATGGAAACATTAGTCACGGAAAGGTTATGTCAAATCACTGACATTCTTATTACTTGGGTAGCAGCAATGTGTTGTAGATACCGCTCACTGCTTGTAATATTAAAATGAGATTTTAATATTACTACTAACGTAATGAGAACCTGCAGGGTCACACACATAGAGCAGACTAAAATTGGAGTAATAGATCTAAGTTGGACTCAGATACAAATATGGGGTAGACTCATAACAGATGGGTCTAGGGTTGTACAGCTTACTTTGCTGCTGCTCACACTCACTTAAGGCAGACACTATTATAAATAGTACTGCTAAGGAGCTGCTAAGATACACAATTTACAGAACCCTAGCCACAACTACAGAAAAGTGAGTGAGTGAGCGACAGGTTTCTTCTCTTCTCTTTGCAGCTAGCACTGTGTGAGAGACGTGAGGCTCCTCTTTGCGGACGTTGGACGTTCATGAGTCTGTTCATGTGGATACTGCAGAGACATCATTTCTATTACGGTGTTGGTGATTCATGTCACTTCTTTTTTATCACGCTTCAAGAGGTAAATTATTTTAAAAATCAGGTTATGGCTTTTCGCATGGATCCTTGGTGGGAATCCTATTTTTTCACTACGTGATGTATCCATAATTCCCAACAAGTACAAGCTAACAAACACTGGAGATAAGTTATTTTTCAAGTGGCAGATTTGGTTTACTTGAAACTTCAACCCTACCGACTCAAATCTCTAGCTAAACGAGTCAATGAGAAGTTAAGTTCTAGATTTTATGGACCATATCAAATTAGGGACAGAGTTGGGGATGTTGCCTATCAGCTTGACTTACCAGTCGATTGCAGAATCCATCCTATTTTTCATGTTTCCTTATTAAAAAAGTTGTTTCTGCATAGTAGGTGCCACAACATTATCACCTATGTTATCCGATGATCTAAAACTACAGGTGCAACCAGATCAAGTCCTCCAAGTCAAAATGAATGCTGGGGGTGTCCAAGAAGTCCTCATTAAATGGTTGGGCCTTCCAGATTGTGAGAAATCTTAGGAATTAATGTCATCTATTTAGGAGCAGTTTCCTCATTTTCCCTTTGAGGATAAGGTGAAAGTCTTGGGGGAGTATTGTTAGCAACCCTCTAATTAAAAGAGTGTACACTAGGAGACATAAGCAAGCAATAGGGGATCAAAACCAGCAGTAACAGTTATTACTATGAGTAGGTGGTTATTATTATGAGTGGGTATAAATAGTAACAATCATTACTGTGAGTGGGTAATTATTACTGTACTGTGAGTGGGTAATTATTATTGTGAGTGGGTATAAATAGAGAGGGTTTATTGGGGGAGGGGAATCAATTTTTTGGGAGTTAATATGAGGGTATAGGGAGAGCTAGGGCTCTCGAATGTCTTGGGAGAGTAAGAGTTTATAGCAGACTATAGAGTTGCCCTGTGTGATATTGCTTGTAATTTTTCCTCTTAATTATGTCTCCTTCTGCTCTGAAATAGAAAGGGGATAGTCTATCGATTAAATTTTTATCTTTTATCTTCACTTTCTGGTCCAGTTCTATCACTCTACCTATTATTCTCTTAAATTTACAATGCTTCTGAATTTCTTTAAGCTAAATTCTTTCCCTAAAGAAGGTCATAACCTTGTTGGTTCTTTGGTATTCGTATTTCTAAAATTATGTCATTATATATGTTCGCTCCTATACTATTCCAATTTGCATCCTCTAGCATCTCAAGCCTTTGTACATATCCTCTGGCATCTCAAGTCTTTTACACTTTCAAATTTCATTATAGTTGGCAAGTGGTGGTGGTGTTTTATGGGCATTTCAAGTGACAGGCTGAATACCTTAAAGGTATGCATTTCATACCTTCTTATTGGGAGAAGCTTCCTTAGTGACCATTTAGTTGACAGATAATAGTTGTCTTAAATATCTTATATCTTGTTTTCCAGCTGTTAATCCATGCATTTTGAGCAAAGGCAAGTGGTTTTTCTTTATTTAAACGAAATGCTAAGGTTTATATATATATCTATAATGGTTGGAAGAGTTAGTTGATATATATGAGTAGCGGTGCTACAATAGTTAAGCATCTTAAGTAAATCTTAAGAAAAAAATTCAAATAATAGTATGTGATGAAGTTATATTTATGTAAGTGGTAAACTTGAATTTATTAATTAAAAGGAAAATAGTAAGTTGGCTTACTAGAAAGTAACTACTTTCTATCTCTTATACCTTTGTTCTTTATTTTTTACTATAGTAATTGTTAATTAATTTTTTTATTAATTTCCCCAATATTTTTTCATATAGGTGTGCTTATGACTTTTTGCTCACGTGTTTCTAAGCTAAGGTCTTAGTAAAGTAAATAAGTAAAAAGAGGAGTTGACCATATGTTTGATGTTTTGAAGTGCTTAACTTCTCATGCCCATGAAAATGCATAGGACAAGAATTAAGGATAACTAAGGCTTCCTTCAACAATGTAGCAGACGGTCTGCTTGATTAGGATGATGTGCACAATGATGATTTTTGCTCTTGGCGTGGAGTCTACTGTGATAATGTTAGCCTTACTATGCTTTCTCTATGCATTTTCTATCTTTCTGACCTTTACTTCAACTGTGTTAACAACTTTGATTAGCTAAATTTTCTTTTTAGATTAATTTAATGTGCTTTTGTCATGTTTCTGAATGAATTTGTCAAGCTTGAACCTGGGTGGGGAGATATCACTGGCCATTCGTGAATTATGAAACTTGCAATCCATATAATAACAATATTAATTCATTTTATAACTTTTTCACTAGGCTTCTTAAGGTTCAATTAGGCTTAATTAAGTTGGTTTTGTTACATTTTATGATATTGAGCTTAATTGGATCATTAAGGAATTATTGCTTGAATTGACTTTAATTTGTCTATTTGGCAGCGTTAAATAAACTAGGCATAATTTGAGTTACAAATATCTTGATGATGTGATTCTATTCTTGTACGAAATTTAAGACAATTCTCTACAACTTTCATGAAGACCTTAAGAGTCAAATCACACATTTGGATAATTTAAATTGGAGTTGAAGCAAGAACTAGAGTGCTGATCTAGATAGCTTGACCTTTGCACACTCATCAACCCATTTCCTGAGCTATAGGAGTTCAATTGACGCCAAATTGGTGGCATTGGAAAAATATACAACTTTCATGAAGAAACAAGAGTCAGACCAGAACTATAGTAGGTCATATTGGACCTAGAAGTCAGAACAGAGGAGTTATAGTTGTGCCTGAACAGTGTTTACAGATTAGGCCATATCTTGAGCTCTAGGAATGATATTCGACTGAAACTAGTGGCATTAGAAAGCTAAGATAAGAGCCTACAACTTTCATGAAGACCAATTTTCCATTTTCTAATGGCAGCCATGAGTTCAGCATCGAATAATTTGGGAGACAAGCATCTCAATAATTTTCCTCTCATTCACAAGTATCAAACAACTGCCTTTTGGCATTTTTTACTCATTATCAAACAACTCCATTTCATTTTGCTTCCTTCAAGCTCTGTAAAAGGGAGCATTGGCTGCTCATTTTAGGCATCTTGGCTTAGAGATCAAGATCATGCTATTGTGTTATTTGTTTCTCTTATCATAGTTTTCTTTTGTTCTAAATAAAAGTTATATTCATCTCCTTCTTCTCTCTTTCTTTTTTCTTGTTCATGAGTAACTAATTTTCATTTTTCTTAGGTGAAAGGGTGAAACTATTGGTAATAAATTAAGATTAGATTAATTTCTTTCTTGTGCTTGATTGATGTATTGTCAAGTGGTCATTATATGTGTTGTATTTTGTTTCCAATCAATTTAGAAACTCTCCTTATAAAGTGGAGATCTTCATTCATTATAGACAAGAGGTTGGTATAATGAATACTTGAGCCCATTTAGAAGTGTTAGTGTTAATGAATAATTTAAGGAACCATAATATAATTACATATAAAATCTTAATTGAACTTTGAATGTTGTATTTTCTGATTGGAACCTCCGTTGTGTGTGGATTTCAATTGAGTTATAAAAAGAAATAATCTTGCCTTTAATTTATTACCAAGAGTGGATCTTCTAGCCTAAGCAAATATTTTTTCATTTGTTAATAACTTTTATTACCTTTATTATTATGACAAATCTTTTCCTTACCTCAGAATTTTTCTTCATCAATTCCCTGTGGACCATCGGACTCCCAAGAATTTATTACTTGAAACAACCTGCACTTGGGTTTGCAACTTATAATTTGCATCAAGTTTTTAGCGCCGTTGCCGGGGAATTGATTTGAAGAACAAATTTATTGAGGTCTTCTTTCTTTAAGTAAACTTCACCATCTAGTATATATATTTTTTTACTCTTTTAATTTTCTTACTTTCTAACTTACTAACTTTCTAACTTACTAACTTATTAATTTATTAACTTACTAATTTACTAACTATGATATTTAGTAGTAGGTTTATACTGCCTACTTATACATTTTCTTTTCTATTTTAAGTTACTTATTTATGCTTAATTGGTATTGTCATTCAAATTCTGGTCGTTTGGTTAAAATTAATCTTAGTACTTTATATATTGATCTATTTGAATCATAATCACACACATTAAATACAATGGCTGAAAATGAAAGTGTACATGATGAACATGAAAATCAACTATTATGAACCATGCGTGAATATTTGCAACCATCTCGAAATTCTAGTCCATCATGTTTTGTCTTTCTACTCAATGCTAACAATTTTAGATTTAAGCTGGGAATGATTTCATTACTTCCTAATTTCCATGGTTTAGAATCTGAAAGCCCATATTTACATGTAAAAGAATTTGAGGAAGTATTTATCACTTTTAATGATCAAACTTGCACTGAAGAGATTGTTAAGCTTAAATTGTTTCCTTTTTCTTTGAAAGATAAAGCAAAAACTTGGCTTAACACTTTGAAACCAAGATCAATTGGCACATGGCAAGAAATGCAAGGTGAGTTTTTAAAAAAAAAAATTCCAACACATAAAACCAATGCTTTGAAAAGGCAAATCCAAATTTTTTTCCAAAATTCAAATGAAGCATATTTTCAAAGTTGGGAATGTTCTAAACATTTGTTAAATTCTTACCCACATCATGGTTTTGAAAAATGACGCACTATAAGCTTCTTTTATGAAGGGTTAACACCTGAAGCCAAACAATTTGTGGAAACAATGAGCAATGGCGAATATCTTGATAAAGAACTTGAAGAAGCTTTAGAATATTTAAACCATTTAGCTGAAAATTCTTAATCTTGGCATGGTACTAATCTTTTTAAAAATTCAATTAGATAGTAAAGGAAAATATCATCTTAGTCAAAAAGAAGATCTAAATGCTAGGTTTGCCAGTTTGGCTAGAAAGGTTGAAGCCATGGAATTAGGGAAAGTAAAAGAAATCAAATCTGTGTAAAATGAAGAAATTTGTGGCATTTGTGATGAATTAGGACACTCAACAAATGAATATCCAAAAATTCCTATTTTTAAAGAAGTTGTGATGAGCAAGTAAATGCAATGAACAATTTTAAAAAACCATTCACCCCTTCTTTTTCAGATTCATATAATCCGAGATAGAGAAATCACCCAAACTTCAGTTGGAGGACTAATAATCAGGCACAATTTATACAACCACCACCTCCTCAAGCGCAACTGGATTCATAAAATTATCAAGGATATGCACCTTATGTGCCACCATATAGGAAAAACTTTGAAGGAACATTGCATGCATTCATGGAAAAGTAAGAGGCCATTAATAACCAAAACACTCAAGTCATGATTGACATAAAAGACACTCTTGCAAAACTTTCTTTTGCACTCACCATTCACGAGAAAGGAAAATTTTCTTCTCAACCTCAACTGAATCCCAAGGGTCAATACAACCTAAATGAGGGTAGTTTACAAAACCAACAAATAGATCAAGTCAAGTTAATGATAACTCTTAGAAGTGGAAAGGTTATTGAAAAACAAATTCCTGAACCTTGTGAGAAAGATGATGAATCAATTCCCAAAGATAAGGAAGGAGTTGATAAGCCACCTAGCCAAAAGGAGACCAAACTCTCGTCTTCACCCCCATATCCTCAAGCATTAGACAATTCAAGTAAATTGAACCATAACACTAAAATTTTTGAAATTTTTAAGCAAGTGAAGGTCAATATTCCTCTGTTAGATGCTATCAAACAGATTCCTTCTTATGCCAAATTTTTGAAGGACCTATGCATTGTTAAAAGGAAACTAAATGTGAAAAAGAATGTCTTTTTGACTGAACAAGTAAGCTCCACTCTTCAGAACAATAATGCGTTGAAATATAACGACCCTAGTTGTCCTACAATTTCATGCATTATTAGAGAACATAAAATTGAACGAGCTTTACTTGATCTTGGTGCTAGTGTTAATTTGCTTCTATATTTAGTTTATCAGCAACTCAACCTGGGTGGGTTAAAATCGACTTCTGTAACTCTTCTACTTGCCAATAGATCAGTTAAAATTCCAAAATGAATAGTGGAAGATATGTTAGTACAAGTTAATAAATTCATATATCCTGTGAATTTTATTGTCTTGGAAATTGAACCCTATGGTTAATAGTTACAAGTCAATTCCTATTATTTTAGGTCACCCATTTTTAGCAACATCTAATGCTTTGATAAATTGTAGAAATGGAGTGGTGAAACTAACATTTGGAAATATGACACTGGAGCTTAATGTTTTCAACATGTGTAAGCAACCATAAGAAGTCTATGATGAAAAGGAGGAAGTTGAAGGGATTGAGGCCATTATAGATGATCATCTTCAAACCAAGAGTTCTTCTGCCCCATTAGAAATTTGTTTAATTAATTCATTTGATTCAGGTACACAATTAGATGATGATATTTCTGAAGTATATTTTTTGCTTGATTGCACACAGGTAATGGAATACAAAGGATGGAAGTCAAGATTCGAAAAACTAAAACCCATGAATGATAATTGTGAATGCTTATGTCCCTAAAGCATGTCAAATAGTTTTTTATGATAACAAAGGCCAAAGTGAAGATCAAGTGCCAAAGTGAAGATCAAGCGCAAAAGGAAAAATCAAGATCAAAGAAAGAAGTCAAGAGGTTTATTTAGTTATAAGACTTAGAACATTAATGTTAAATGCTCTCAAGATTTCTCAAATAGTTTTTCAATATATGATTTCAAAATAAGTGGGAAATTTCAAAGTTAAACATGGCTTTCAAAAAAACTTGAGTTTCAACCTTAAATCTAACACTCTTAAAAGGATTTATGTTTAATCAAGTGACTTGAGGTGTTAGAAATGACTTACAAGCTTTATTGGACTTGAAAAATGTGTTCAAAAGCCAATGTAATCGATTACATGATGTTTGTAATCGATTACACAGCAAACAGAGGCCTTGTAATCGATTACATGAGTAATGTAATCAATTACAAGCAAGTCAGAGGCCATGTAATCAATTACACAATATATGTAATCGATTACAATAAGCCCAGAAAGGCAAGAACACGTTCAAAGAGTTATGTAATTGATTACATGGATATTGTAATCGATTACACAGCAAGTCAGAAGTCATGTAATTAATTACAAGGATATTGTAATCGATTATAAGCAAAGTCAGAAGCCATGTAATCGATTACACCAATAATGTAATCGATTACACAAAGCCCAGAAAGCCAAGAACACGTTGGAACAACAATGTAGTCGATTACATGAGTTGTGTAATCGATTACACGAACCCTGACAACGTCCAACGACTATATTAAATGCATTAAATGCATGCCCAAACCACCCCAACGGCTCTATTAATTGAGAAACTTATAAATACTAAAGTTGGTTCTTCATTTGAGGTTGACCTTGAACCAAAAACTGATCATCAATACTTCCAAACGTGAATCAATCCTCAAATCCATTTCTTGCTCTGTTTTTTGTTAAAAACGTGAAAAATCTTTGAGAGCATATTAGAGCTTCAATTTATAATTATCTACTCTAGTGAGAGCTTCATTCAATCAATCTCTATTGCTTTGTAAAGAGGGTGAGGCATCCCTCCAAAAGTGTAAAGGGTGAGGTATCCCTTAGTTGAAGAGACTCAAGCTCCAAGGGTGAGGTATCCTAAAGTGTTGAGTGCTCAAGGTTGTAAAGGTTATCAAGTACCTATTGAAACTTGAAGAAATAGTGCAAAATCTCTAGCAGTTGCTTGAGGACTGGACGTAGATCACAAGTGGATTGGTGATCGAACCAGGATAAATCATTGTGTTTGTTTTCTCTAAACCCTTCTCTTTACATTGAGTACTGTTTTATTGATTTGCTTGAATATTGGTACCTTTGGCTATTGCATTTATAAGTGAAAGTGTTTATCTCTTATATCCATTCATCTTTAATCATCAATTAGCTTCAACGAAAATTGTTTATCAAACGATTTGCAAAAGATTTATAAACTTAGTTTTCATACTCAATTCACCCCCCCTCTTGAGTATTGAGGCCACTTGGTAACAAGTGGTATCATAGCTAAACTCTTGTATAAAGAGCTTAGCAGCTTCAAGAGAAGTGATGGCTTCAAATAGTTTTTCAAATGAATGTTCTTCTATAAACAGACCTCCTTATTTCAATGGGGATGGTTATGCCTATTGGAAAGAAAAGATGAAAATTTTTATTGAAGAAATTGATTTAGATGTGTGGGACGCCATTGAAAATGGTGCTTTTGTTCCAACACAAACTAAAGATGGTGAAAAAATTAATACACCTAGAAATGAATGGACCGATGATGATAAAAAGAAGGTTCAATACAATTTGAGAGCCAAGAACATCATCACCACATCCTTAGGGTATGATGAATTCTTTAGGGTGTCAAATTGTAAGACCGCAAAAGAAATGTGGAATACCCTATAAGTAACTCATGAAGGTACTAGTGAGGTAAAACGATCTCGAATAAACACTCTTACTTATGAATACGAATTGTTTAGAATGAACCAAGGTGAGAGTATTCAAGATATGCAAAAGAGGTTTACTCATATTGTTAATCATCTTATCTCATTGGAAAAGACATTTCCTAATAAGGATCTTATTAACAAAGTCTTGAGATGTCTAAGCAGGAATTGGCAACCAAAGTAACGGCGATTATAGAATCAAAAGATTTATCAACAATGTCTCTAGCCACCTTATTTGGGAAGCTTCAAGAACATGAGCTGGAACTAAATAGGCTCAATCAAAATGAAGAGCATGACAAAAAGAAAAAGGGAATTGCACTCAAAGCCACCTCCTCTACAATTGAAGATAATGATGAAGATGGTGAAGAGGATGGTGAAAGTGTTGAGCTAAGTGAGGAGAATCTTAGTCTCCTTGTGAGAAAATTTGGAAGATTCCTAAAGAACAAAGGATTTCAAAGAAGACCACCCTTTCCTCAAAAGAAAGTGTATCACAAAGGAGAAGGATCCTCTACTCCTCCAAAATGCTATGAATGTGGAAAACTGGGGCACATGAAAATGGAGTGTCCTATGTATCTCAAGAAGACGAAGAAGTTTGAGAAAATGCCTTCTAAGAAAAGGAAAGGAAGAAGAGCATATATAGCTTGGGAGGACAATGACTTAAGCTCTTCCGACGATTCGGAGAATGAAGAAGCTCATCTTTACCTCATGGCTCAAGGAGAAGAAAGTGAATAAAGTGACACCGAGGTTGTAACACCCTCCTTAGGGCATCACATTTTTGACTCCCAACTCATAATCTGAAAACAAGTTCGCACAAAGTTTGAGTTATAAAATATGGGTTTCAAAATTTCTTCTTTACTGAAACGTAAATTTACTGAAAATATTAGGTAATATTGAAAATCATATTTCAACTATTCATTATGCAATACTGACACCAATTAATATCACAATTTAAAGAGAAATAATAAATTAACAGACTTATTTTTTTTTAACAGTAGCAAACCCCATGACGGGTCCTACTTAATAGCACGGTACAACACTAACATTAAATCTTAACATACTTATTCCTTCTCTTGTATCAACTTGATGCATCAGAACTTTACTCCTTGTCTACCAGGCACATCTTCGAACTTGAGACAGCCACTTTTCAATATTTCTATCAATCTCTGAGTATCTACCACTTATTATGTCTACGACAACTTATTCCTTCTACTGTATAATTTTAACAATACAGACAAAACAAATCAATATAACAAAAAGGTGAGATCACCTACACCAATACCAACATGGCAGCACAGAGATAACACAAACAGCAATATCATACAGATAGATCATACCATAATCATGCTATCAGCATTAATCAACTATCATCATCTAATCATTTTTCAGTTCAATCATCATCCAAATACTCAAACAATTGTAATAGCCAACATTCCTCAATTAATATATCATACAGATATAAATGCTCAGATTTATGCATATGCACAAAGACTCAGTTTATCAAAAACAACTCCATGGAGGTTTTCACAATTTCGAGAAGAATGCTCTGGTTAATTGTCAGCCTTAGCCCAAAGACAATCTCCCAGTCGTTGAAAAGAATCGTGTTCTTGTCGGGTATCGTCAATGCGTTGCAACGGACTGCATCGCCAAGTGGCACAGGGTACTCGCCAACTGTCCACTGGTCGACCGCCGTGCCTTGACGCCCCCAAGATCCATCATAGACCTCACTATCAATTCTCATTCCCTCTTCAACCACAAGGGCCATAATAGCTATTAGCTATATTTTATACAATGCACGAATATATCAGTGCAAGTCCAACCCCAAAGGGCCAAATCTTTTCAATTTCATTTGTTTAATGTAATCATATGCTTCAACGCATATTTTTCCAATGCACGTATAATGCACCAAATCCAATCACAAACATATCTTTCCAATGCATGTATAATGCACTAAATGCCAATCACAAGCAAAACATGTCATTTTCTCACACAGCATCCATATACTGGTTCTACAGTATTTATATTGTATTTTTAACAGGAAAATCATATTATTGCATTTTCATAGTTATAAAACACTTTTGTCATTTTTTTTCCACAAAATTGCGCAACATTTCCATTTCGTTTTCACAATTCCAAAACGTTTCTGTTACGTTTCACAATACTGCAACTCTTCTGTTGCACCTTTAAATCACGTATTAAAGTTTTCAACATTTTTCTCAATCGCATAAAAATATACGTTTCTCAAATTGCGTAAAAATATTTTACTATATTTTCAAACACTTAGAAATATTTTACGGTATTTCAAACTACGTACTTTAAAAATTACGTTTTTAAGATACGTAAATAATTTTTTTCACCACAATTCCATTACAGAAAATATTTCCCATTTCTTCAAAAATTCCGTTTCCACTTTTCTCAAAATAATATGACTTTATACTTTATTTAACACATTTTCTTTACTCAAGAAAATCTTTTTCCACATTTCTTTACTCAAGAAATCCTTTTCCAAAATATAATTCACAAAATCACTTTTCCATTGATATAAATCAACGTTTCAAAAACTTAACATTTTCTAACGCACTTCAAAACTCGAAAATAAGTTATACGTTAGTAAATTTTTAAAATACCATTATATTCTCTATTTTTCCCAAATCATTTCCAAATCAACCTTCCTCAAAATAATATAACTTTTCACTTCATTTAATATATCTTCTTACTCAAGAAAATCCCTTTTCAAGTATATTCCACAAATTCACAATTGCATTGAATTAAATCAATGTTTCTAACTTTAAAAAAATTGCGTAGAAATATTTTAACAATTTTCAAATCGCGTAACTCAAAATTTACATTTTTGAGTTCCGTAAATCATTTTTCACCGTTTTTACCCTTCGTAAAATATTTCTTAACTTTAAAAATATTACTTCAGACTTTTCTTATAATAATATAATTTCCTACTTTATTCCCTTCTTATTCTTAGTCAAAAATCTTTCCCTTAATATATTTTCTCAAAATCACTTTTTATTGATCTAGTCTTACAAAATCACATTTAGTTGATTTAATTATTGTTTCTAACTTTAAATTTCCTAACGTTTTCCAAAATCCAATAAATAAATTCTATGTTAGTAAATTTAAGTTACAAACGTTTTCTTTTATATTTCTAAATCACTTCTAAAAATTGATTCTCTTTAAAATAATTTGAAGTTCAACACTTTCAATCTTCTTTTTCTTTTATTTATGAAAATTCCACTTCACTTAATTGATAACACTTTAATTCCCTTTCCAAAATCCTTATTTGAAAATTCTTGTATTTTATAACATCAAAATATTTTTCTAAATTATCAAAACCTTATAGATGGCCATTGAAATCATGAAATATTTTTTCTTTCTAACTTAAATAAATTTCATTCTTGTTTCTACAGAAAAAATAAATTCATGAAAACATAACTCAAAACCGTTTGCATTCTTTTTGCAAAACAAACCCTTTTGTTTATTTTCTTTACTTCTCAAATCATTCAATTTTATCATTCATGAAAATATAATTTTGTGAACACCAAATTGGTTGGTGTCTTGGCCGAAATTCACTAAGTTCTAGGGACCAAAAATTAATTCCCTTATTCTTGAAAAATTTCAACATAAACTCTAATTTTTTTGGAAGCTCAAAATCGTAGCCTTCTCTATGGCCTTTGGAGCCAAAATTTCTTATTTTATCATACTTTCATCATAATATATTCAATATATCTTCATCATGCATATCATAAGCATACCATATAAGCAAATAAAAATCATACTAAGCATGCATACACAAGTAAATCATGCAAAGCATATCAAACATAGACAAAAATAATCAAAGCACATAACACACACAAATTATTACATGACCATGGATATGAATCCTCACATGGATTCACCATCCATCAAATATAAAATCATCTCTCACCACCATGCTTGATTGGTGAGATGGATCTCCCTCTTACCTCTTGAAGATCCTCAAAAACTTCTTGATTTACTTCTTTTTCCGAGTCCTTCACCACCAAAGGCTTCTCAAATACAAAATAAAATACATAGAAATTAGTATATTAAGCTTGATTAAGAGGAACCATAGATCAAACATGGTTTAGAACATGAAAAAGAGAGAAGAAATGAAGTTTCCTTACACTTCACCTCAAAAACCCAATAACTTTGATCTTGAAGAAAGTCCATGAAGATGAATGATTTAGAGAAAGTCTCCAACATGAAAGTTGCTTAGAATATCATGTAGATTCAAGATCTATGGTTAGATTAAATTAAACAAACTTGAAGGGTGGTCTTAGGGTGG
The DNA here is from genome assembly GCA_029884595.1 of Ormosia semicastrata. NCBI lineage: Eukaryota > Viridiplantae > Streptophyta > Magnoliopsida > Fabales > Fabaceae > Ormosia > Ormosia semicastrata. The sequence continues at coordinate 50,572,661 of JAQQTO010000063.1, forward strand.
TTGACCGAATTCCTCACAAGAAGGAAAACAAAAGCTTTTTGATCTTTAACTTGAAGGACAAGGTTGTAGATGATAGAATTTTAAGAAGTTCCTAACATGAAAGTGTTTTGGATTGATGAGAGGATTCAAGATATGTAGCTAGATAAAATTATGGAAGATTAGAAGTGGTTCTATGGGTGGTGACCGAATAACTCAAGAAAGGAAGAAGGTGAAGTTCATGGTGTTGTTCTTGGTGTTCTTGACAAATTGGAAGAGAGAGAAGAGAAAGAATGGTCTTTGTGTTACTAAGTGTGATAAAAAATAAAAATAGAGGGCTGAATTGAAGTGGGCAGCCGTAGGAGTGAAAGAATGGAGAGATAAAAATTTATTTAGCATAATTGAATGCTTTCACATGCATGCACATGGTCTTCACATGGTCTAAGTCACTAAATGCCATCCATTGGTCATAAAAGTCCATTCAAGAACCTTGGAGAAGCTCTCCAAGCTGCATGACCGTGTGGCTCTTCATAGGATTAGGGACTTAATTGTTTTCAATTAAAACCTAATTGTATGCTAATTAATTAGTTAATTAATTAGGTCTAGTTTCCTAATTTCACTTAATTAACATTCTAACTATATAACTAATTAATTAAACATATTATGGCATATATCATAGTCTCTAAATAAAATTAGGACATTTAATTAGTAATTAGATTATCACTAATTAATAATTAGATTAGTTCACTTAGCTTGTTAATTAGGCCATTAGATTAACCAAATTAGGATTAATTAGTTACTAATCAAATTCAAGCTACTATTGTTGACTTCATCTTTTTCTTTGGCCTAAAAAACCTATTCAAAGTTGTCTCCTTAGATTGTCCTAGAAAATTACTTGGCCGTGCACTCCTAAAGAATTATTGGGTGGTCATTTTTTTTACTTGCAAGCTTACCTTGCTTCCTATTGGTAACCACTTTCTTTGACTACTCCTAATTGGTTCATGACTTGACTTTGACTTCCTCCACACTTGTTTCTATTGGTTCATTTTAATTACTTATTTACATTTTAATTAAATAATTAATTCATTTAGTTTCTATTAAACTAGTTTAGTTAGGATTTCTAATTATATTTTAATTATTTAATTACATTCTTATGGTCATGTCATATTTCTAGATAATTAAATATTTATCTAGCTTCTTGAAAAATGAATCAATAATGACCAAGAGAACATATAATTGATGTCTTAAAACTTGGCTAAGCTATTAAGCCACCAAAACCATGCCCCCCCTCCAAGCATTCTCCTAAGGAAGCAAACAAAGTAATAATGGTTAAGAATGATGTAATATTGACCATGACAAGTAATAATGGTCATCAAATCACCTTTAGCTCCAAAATATTACAAAAACAGTCCTCTCCTTACATTATGCATGCAATAATATTGTCATCTTTTTCAAGCCATTATTTGATGCATTTCTAGCCATTGATTAATTCAATGGTTAGGATTTAGGTAGACTTTTGATTTTTAGAAGACTCAATCTAGGCCATTGGATCTTTCTCCTTTAAATCCTAGCCATTAGATGTGTCTCCAAAATAAAGGGTCAAGATTACTCCTTCTTACTTTTAATCCAAGGGTTATAATTAGTCATAACTTTTTTTTTTAGAAGACCAAATCTCCACCTTTGATTAATTCTTCATCCAATGGTCATAAATGGTCTTTGTCACTTTTTAAGACTAAATCTCCACCCTCGATCAATTCTAAATCCAATGGTCATTAATGATTCATCTTCACCATTGATTAAATCTACATCCAAGGGTTGATAATGGTCATAGCCATTTATAAGACTAAATCTCTACTCTTGATTTAATTTCCATCCAATGGTTATAATTGATCCTATTCACTTTTAAGATCAAATCTCCACCGTTGATTAAATCAAAATTAAATCTCCAATGGTGATTAAATCGATGGTGGATATCCAAACCACCAATATTGATTTAACAGTATAGAATTTTATTTTTATCTGTTATAATCCCACGAAAGAATATATTTACTGTATTTTTATCATCCGATAATTAAATACAGTACAAAATACAGTAAAGAAAATTTTCTAAAACTATTTTCGGATTCAGGTTTAGTAAGATCCCCTATCTCCGTCTAAACAGTACAAATTTTTCTATGCGTAGAAATTTTTTTCACTTTGCGGGACCCACCTGGGCCCACGTATGGCCACTTGGGCCCACATACACCCCTTGGGTCCACAAACAGTAAAAATTTTCATAATCACAAATAAAATCACAAAAATTAAAAAACTCACAAATATCAAATCAGATCACGTAAAATAATTAAAACCTAACGATAAAAATTAAATTACGTAAAGTTTTTCTCGACCCAAAAAATTTTATTTTCCTAACACGGAGTAAATCACTCAAAATGATCAAATACGCTGACGGGATAATCAAAATAATTTTAAAACATCCAAAAATTACTAAACAGTAAAATTCTGTTAATTGTCAAAATTACTGTTTACAAGATAGGAAATTTTGGGGTGTTACAGAGGTAACCTCTTCTAACCTAGAACCTTCACCTTCTTATGATGAATTGCAAGATGCCTTTCAAGAATTGCATGATGAATATTTGAGGCTCACAAAAATGGTTTTGTCTTCCAATAAAACAATCTCCTTATTGGCAAACAAAGTTTCTATTTTAACTAAGAAGATAAATGAGCTTAAAATTGAAAATGAGACTTTAGGACTCATTGATGCTAATTCATTATGCATGACTTGTTCCTCACATGATAATACATCTATATCATTACCTTGTTTATCATGCAAAGCTTTTGAAAAAGAAATTGAAGATTTGAATAACACTCTTGCAAAATTCACTTTTGGAAGAGACAACTTGAATGTGTTGTTAGGGAAACAAAAATGTGTGTTTCAAAAAGCCGGTTTAGGATTTAATCCAAACAACCATCAAAAATCTTATAAGAACATCTTTATTTCCTCAAATACTTCAAGTAGTCCCCTTGTTAAATGCTTTCACTGTGGTAGGAAAGGGCATAGTGCATCAACTTGCAATGTTAGAAAGAACATAAACACTAAAGTTAGAATAAAAAGAGTTTGGGTTCCTAAAGGCACCATGACTAATTCTAACACACAAAGACCCAAGACAATTTGGGTACCAAAGGTTAAAACTTAAATGTGTGTTGTAGGTGTGCTTGAAGACCAAGAGCTCAAGTTGGTATCTTGATAGTGGTTGCTCCAAGCACATGACCGGTGATGGCTCCAAGTTCTCCTCCCTTACACCCAAGAAACATGGTCATGTCACATATGGTGATAACAACAAAGGGAAGATTCTTGGAATTGGCAAAGTTGGTAAGGTCCCTTCATCATCTATTGATAATATTTTGCTTGTTGAAGGACTTAAACATAATTTGCTTAGTATTAGTCAATTGTGTGATAAAGGCAATGGAGTTATATTTGATTCTTCTTGTTGCATAATTGAGGGAAAGGATGACAAGTAAGTTAAGTTTGTTGGTCATAGAGTCAATAATATATATATGATTAGTCTCGATGAGATCTCCTCAAATGATGCTAAATGCTTTATGAGTAAAGAAAATAATTCATGGTTATGGCATAGAAGAATTGCTCACATTCACATGGATCACTTAACCAAATTGGTTTCTAAAGAACTAGTAATTGGTCTTCCAAAGCTCAAATTTGAAAAAGACAAACTTTGTGATGCATGTCAAAAGGGAAAACAAGTAAAGGTCTCTTTTAAAGCTAAAAACATAGTTTCAACTTCTAGACCTTTACAACTTTTGCACATGGATCTTTTTGGGCCCTCTAGAACTATGAGCTTTGGTGGGAATTACTATGCATTAGTGATTGTGGATGATTTCTCTAGGTTTACAAGGACATTATTCTTGGCCCACAAAAAAGATGTTTTTCAATCATTTAGAAAACTTGCCAAAGTTATCCAAAACGAAAAAAGTTTTTATATTGCATCCATAAGAAGTGACCATGGTGGTGAATTTGAAAATCATGAATTTGAAACTTTTTGTGATGAACATGGCATTGAGCATAATTTTTCTGCCCCTAGAACACCACAACAAAATGGTGTTATAGAAAGGAAAAATTGATCTTTAGAGGAAATGGCAAGAACTATGCTCAATGAGGCTAACCTTCCTAAGTACTTTTGGGTAGATGCGGTTAACACCGCTTGTTATGTTATGAATAGAGCCCTAATAAGGCCAATTTTAAAGAAAATCCCATATGAATTGTACAAAGGAAGGAAACCAAATGTGTCACATCTTCATGTCTTTGGATGTAAATGCTTTGTTTTGAATAATGAAAAGGATAACTTGGGGAAGTCTGATGTAAAATCTAATGAGGGAATATTCATTAGTTATTCTATTCATAGTAAGGCCTTTAGAGTCTATAATAAATGAAATATGACTATAGAAGAGTCCATACATGTTGCATTTGATGAAACTAACCCAAATGAGCCGAGAAAGGAGCTTGTTGATGATATTGCAGAAATCTTGGCAAAAACACACTTGAAAAATCAAGAGAAAGAGTCCAAGAAGCAAGAAGAGAGACTTCTTGATCACTCATGGCAAAAAGATTCAGAAATCTTGGATCTACCCAAGGAATGGAGGACTTCAAGATATCATCCTCTCGACAAGGTGATAGGTGATGTATCAAAAGGGGTAATCACTCGAAACTCACTTAGAGATGCATGTAATCACCTAGCCTTTGTCTCTCAAGTTGAACCTAAAGACATAAATGAGGCCATTAATGATGAGCATTGGATCTTGGCCATGCAAGAAGAGCTAAACCAATTTGAGAGAAATCAAGTTTGGGAATTAGTTCCAAGGCCCAATGATCATCCTATAATTGGCACCAAATGGGTCTTTAGGAACAAACTTGATGAAAAGAGCTTAATAATAAGAAATAAAGCTAGGCTTGTAGCTAAGGGATATAATCAAGAAGAAGGTATAGACTATGAAGAAACTTATGCTCCCGTAGCTAGGTTAGAGGCCATTAGAATGTTACTTGCATATGCTTGCATAATGGATTTCAAACTCTATCAAATGGATGTCAAAAGTGCTTTTTTAAATGGTTTTATACAAGAAGAGGTGTATGTGGAACAACCTCCTGGTTTTGAAGATTTTGAATTGCCCAACCATGTTTTTAAACTGAAAAAGGCCTTGTATGGCTTGAAACAAGCTCCTAGAGCTTGGTATGAAAGGTTGAGTAAATTCCTTTTAGAAAAAGGCTTTTCTAGAGGCAAAGTTGACACTACCCTTTTCATAAAACATAAAATGCATGACATACTTCTAGTTCAAATCTATGTTGATGACATTATATTTGGAGCTACTAACAACTCTCTTTGTAAAGAATTTTCAAATATTATGCAAAGTGAGTTTGAAATGTCCATGATGGGTGAGCTCCACTTCTTCCTTGGTCTCCAAATCAAGCAAAAAAGAGAAGGAACGTTCATAAGCCAATCCAAGTATTGCAAGGAGCTGCTCAAAAAGTTTGGAATGGACAATGCCAAGCATATGGCTACTCCTATGGGCACCTCTTGCTATTTGGACAAGGATGAAGGAGGTAAATCAGTAGAAATTACGAAATATAGAGGTATGATTGGCTCTCTCCTTTACCTCACTGCAAGTAGGCCTAATATAATGTTTAGTGTATGCATGTGTGCTAGATATCAAGCTAATCCTAAAGAATCACACTTAAGTGCTGTTAAAAGAATAATGAAATATCTAATAGGCACATCACAAATGGGTTTATGGTACCCTAAAGGTGCCTCATGTAATCTTATTGGGTATTCCGATTCTGATTTTGCTGGGTGCAAAATGGATAGAAAGAGCACTAGTGGGACATGCCACTTGCTTGGAAGCTCACTAGTTTCTTGGCATAGCAAGAAGCAAAATAGTGTGGCATTGTCTACAGCTGAAGCTGAGTATATTGCAGCTGGGAGTTGTTGTTCTCAAATCCTTTGGATGAAACAACAACTCTTAGACTATGGTCTTGAGCTTGATCACATACCCATAAGATGTGATAATACTAGTGCGATCAATTTTTCCAAAAATCCCATCTTGCATTCTAGGACTAAACATATTGAAATAAGACATCATTTCATTAGAGACCATGTTCAAAAGGGTGATTGTATGCTTGAGTTTGTAGAAACCACTAAGCAACTAGCTGACATTTTCACTAAACCCCTAGCAAAAGAAGCATTTTTCTATATAAGAAATGAACTTGGTATATTGAATTAATCATGCATAAATTAACTAATTGCTGCATAATCCTAAAACTAATGCATAAACTTGTGTTTTTCTGCATAATTATGCCACATTACTGCATAATCTCTGAATTTTTCATTATATTTGAATCCAATACTGACTTGAGCGTTAGAGATTTCCCTTAAGTAGTTTTGCAGGTGCTCCCTCATGCCCAAGACTCCCAAGCAACTCAACATCCTCAAAATTTCACCAAAAATGGTGTATTTCTTGTTAAAAATGGTAATTTTGATCAATTATGTGAGTTGAATCATAATATGATTGGATTATATGTTTGCATGATGATTTGAATTGATCTAAGTTGCTTTGGAACTATTTTGGATGGATTAAAATTGATTATATGCTGATTGGAATGCAAAATCTGAGTTAAAGAGTGTTGGTAATCGATTACAATGCCCTTGTAATCGATTACACAGGTTCTGTCAAGCATGTAATCGATTACACATCTTTTGTAATTGATTACAATCAACTCAGAACTCAGGTAATCGATTACATCAACTATGTAATCGATTACAAGGTTCCCCAGAAGCGTGGTAATCGATTACACCACAAATGTAATCGATTACACACCCACCAGAATGCATATAATCGGTTACACACCCAATGTAATTGATTACACAGGGTTTTTTAAAAGGTTTCTGACGCGCGCAGAGCTCATTTTTTTTTCAGAACCTTTCATCTCCTTCATCTTCCTCCTCTGCTCCCACGCAACCCAAACCTCTAAATCTCTCATTTCTCACTCAAATCTCCATCAAAATCCCTCATTTCACCTCTCTCAATCTCAGAAAACCCTCTCCACACAGCCCATCTCTCAAAATCTCCTCACATCCCTCACCCAAATCTCCCCATCTTCTCTCACGAACCCCACCTCCATTTTTCTGCCCTAACCTCGTCCCTCTTTCTCTCCTCACTCATCCCACTCTACTCCTTCTCATCAATGGCTGAATCCTCTCATCGCTCAAAGTGCCCAAGAATAGGGGCTGCCATTGGAGGGTCCTCTGGTGGATCTTCACGTAACATCTCTGGCCTGGACCTCACGAGACACTTCTCCACTGTGAAGCAAACTGAGTTGTTCCGGAAGAACTTCCAGCTTCGCAAGATCATCTCTCCCAAGTATCTTCCCATCACCTTCTGCGAGAGTGAACCTTTAGTGAGCTTTAGAACCATAGAAAATTTAGGCTTGCTAGGTTTCCTAAGTATAGAGAAGGCTATCTACCCAAACCTTGTGAGAGTCTTCTATGCTAACCTGAAATTTGAAGACAATTGCTTGATCTCTGAAGTGAAAAAGCAACAAATAAGGATAACAATGGCAGAATGATATAGGCTAACAAAGCTCACTCCTGATGGAGCTCACTTCTGTGGGAATGCCAATGTCTGGGGGTATGAGTTTGAGCATAAGACTGCTCTTCTCTCATTAATTAGGACTGGCTACTACCCCCTAGTGATCCTAAAAGAAGAATCATGGCCACTGGCCTCACTATGGAGAACAAGGTTCTCCACTACCTTTTGGTCCGAGGATTGATTCCCAGGGGAGAGAATTACTCCCAAGTCCTCAAGGATGATATGGTGGCCTTATGGACAATGACCACCGAGCGGCCAATTAACTGGGGTTATTACATTATAGAGCATATGCTGGATGTCAAGAAAAAGAAGAACTCTACTCTCCCATTCGCCATGTTGGTAACCACCATCCTAGAGCACTGTCGCATTTCGCTGGCTGAAAAGTCTAAGGACACCAGCTCGAAAGGACCGCAATCAATTGGCTTGCATACCCTGAAGAAGCTCCAGCTCTACAAAGTGGATGATAGGTGGCATTACATCGCTCATGGCACTTTTGGTCATATCCATCACGATTCGGATAGTGACGATGATGAGGAGGCTCAGCATCCTGCCCCTGCTCTTGCTCCCACTCCAGCTACTCTTGACCTCCTGCTCCAAGAGATGCGCAACCTGAGCGCTAATGTAAACACACGCATGGATCACCTTGAGCAGAAGATTGACCACCTTGAGCTGAGGATGGACTACTCAGATCAGGAGCTTGCCTCCATTCGATCTCTCCTGGGTGGACCTCCTATTCCTCCGAGTGCTGCTGCTGCCCCTCCCCCATCCTCTGCCTCTCCGGTTCCCCTGTCCTTCGCTGGTCCATCTGGCGTCCCTGTTGATGATGAAGAGCTTCTGGACTCTGACGATGATCTTGAGCCCGGCGATGATAACGTTAATCCAGAAGGCGATGTTTTTTGTGACAACGAGGCCACTGATAGTGATCATGGCTCATTGCCTTGATTTTTGTTGTTGTTTTGTTTGATGACTACCTTGTATTTATTTTGTTTTGACTCTGATTATATAACATTGGTATACATTTATGGTTTTTTTTTTACTATTGGCTACTGGTTGTGAGAAGTTCCTTTGTTCATACTGATAAATGATAAATGAACTTGTTTCCGCTTTGACTGTTGGCTTCTTGAAATATTGATTGGACTGATTAATCTCTTTGGCGTTCTTGTTCTGGCAAAATTTGGGAATCATGAAATATAGCTGTTATGCTGTCCATTTTTCTTTAAATGCTTATGTCTTTTTGATAATGCCAACGGGGGAGAAAATAAGGAAAAATAAAATGAAATCTAATTAAAGGTTGCATGAGTACAGGGGAGTTATTGAGCTTTTGAAAATCTAACCCAATATCATGCATAAACTTCGGGGGAGCATTGCGCCTAAATGTCTATTATATACAAATGCAAAAACTCTTTCTTTTTCCTATGATCAGTTTGTCATCATCAAAAAGGGGGAGAATGTGAATGCTTATATCCCTAAAGCATGTCAAATAGTTTTTGATGATAACAAAGGCCAAAGTGAAGATCAAGTGCCAAAGTGAAGATCAATCGCAAAAGGAAAAATCAAGATCAAAGAAAGAAGTCAAGAGGTTTATTTAGTTATAAGACTTAGAACATTAATGTTAAATGCTATCAAGATTTCTCAAATGGTTTTTCAATATATGATTTCAAAATAAGTGGGAAATTTCAAAGTTAAACATGGCTTTCAAGAACACTTGAGTTTCAACCTTAAATCTAACACTCTTAAAAGGATTTATGTTTAATCAAGTGACTTGAGGTGTTAGAAATGACTTACAAGCTTTATTGGACTTGAAAAATATGTTCAAAGGCCAATGTAATCGATTACATGATGTTTGTAATCGATTACACAGCAAACAGAGGCCTTGTAATCGATTACATGAGTAATGTAATCGATTACAAGCAAGTCAGAGGCCATGTAATCGATTACACAAAATATGTAATCGATTACAATAAGCCCAGAAAGGCAAGAACACGTTTAAAGAGTCATGTAATCGATTACATGGATATTGTAATCGATTACACAGCAAGTCAGAAGTCATGTAATCGATTACAAGGATATTGTAATCGATTACAAGCAAAGTCAGAAGCCATGTAATCGATTACACCAATAATGTAATCGATTACACAGAGCCCAGAAAGCCAAGAACACGTTGGAACAACAATGTAATCGATTACACGAACCCTAACAACGTCCAACGGCTATATTAAATGCATTAAATGCATGCCCAAACCACCCCAATGGCTCTATTAATTGAGAAACTTATAAATACCAAAGTTGGTTCTTCATTTGAGGTTGACCTTGAACCAAAAATTGATCATCAATACTTCCAAATGTGAATCAATCCTCAAATCCATTTCTTGCTCTGTTTTTTTGTTAAAAACGTGAAAAATCTTTGAGAGCATATTAGAGCTTCAATTTGTAATCATTTACTCTAGTGAGAGCTTCATTCAATCAATCTCTATTGCTTTGTAAAGAGGGTGAGGCATCCCTCCAAAAGTGTAAAGGGTGAGGTATCCCTTAGTTGAAGAGACTCAAGCTCCAAGGGTGAGGTATCCCAAAGTGTTGAGTGCTCAAGGTTGTAAAGGTTATCAAGCACCTATTGAAGCTTGAAGAAACAGTGCAAAATCTCTAGCGGTTGCTTGAGGACTGGACGTAGATCACAAGTGGATTGGTGATCGAACCAAGATAAATCATTCTGTTTATTTTCTCTAAACCCTTCTCTTTACATTGAGTACTGTTTTATTGATTTGCTTGAATATTGGTACCTTTGGCTATTGCATTTATAAGTGAAAGTGTTTATCTCTTGTATCCATTCATCTCTAATCATCAATTAGCTTCAACGAAAATTGTTTATCAAATGATTTGCGAAAGATTTGCAAACTTAATTTTCATACTCAATTCACCCCCCCTCTTGAGTATTGAGGCCACTTAGTAACAATAATACTCATGAAGAATTACCTACATTGGAACTAAAGTCATTACCTGTTGGGTTGAAGTACACATTTTTGGGAGAAGAACAAAGTTTTCCAGTGGTAATTTTCTCATCCCTTACCAAAGAACAAGGTATGTTGATAGAAGTACTTCAAAGGCATAAAAGTGTAATTGGATGGACATAAAAGACATTAATCCATTACTTTGTACACATAGAATACATTTAGAGGATGATGCTAAAACATCTCAATAACCTCAAAGAAGATTAAATCTACACATGAAAGAGGTAGTTAGAGCTAAAGTTCTCAAATTACTTGATGTTGAAATTATCTACCCTATCTCTGATAGCCAGTGGGTAAGCCCTACACAAGTTGTGCCTAAGAAATCCGGAATACCAATGGTTGAAAATAAAAAAGGTGAATTAATACCTACGCGGGTCTCATCTAGTTGGCGTATATGTATTGATTTTAGAAAATTAAATGCAGCCACTAGGAAAGATCATTTCTCATTGCCATTTCTTGATCAGATTCTGGAAAGAGTAGTAGGATATCCCTACTACTATTTTCCTGATGGTTATTCAGGGTATAATCAAATACCAACTGCATTAGAGGATCAAGAAAAGACCACTTTTACGTGCCCCTTTGGCACTTTTGCATATAGAAGAATGTATTTTGACCTTTGTAATGCTTTGACAACTTTACAAAGATGCATGCTAAGTATTTTTAGTGACATGATTGAGTATTATTTAGAGGTTTTCATAGATGACTTGATAGTTTTTAGAAATTCTTTTAAAAATTGTCTTGATAATTTGGAAAAAGTTCTTAAAAGATACGGAAAAAAAATGATTTGTGTTAAATTGGGAAAAATGTCATTACATGGTTATCTCAGGAACAGTGTCAGGTCATGTGATATCTTCTAAGGGAATTGAAGTTAATAAGGATGAAGTTGAATTAATTGTTCATTTGTCTTCCCCAAAAATAGTCAGAGAAGTTTGTTCCTTTTTAGGACATGCAAGATTTTACAGAAGATTCATTAAGGACTTTAGTACCATATCTAGACCATTATGTAATCTTCTAACAAAAGATGCACCATTTGATTAGACTCAAGATTGTCAGAAATCTTTTGAAAAATTAATCGGTCTTCTGACATCTACTCCTATCATACAATCTCCTGACATGTCTTTGCCTTTTGAGTTCATGTGTGATGCTAATGATTTTTTTGTTAGTGCTGTTTTAGGCCAGAGAAAGGAAGGTAAGCCTCATCTAATTTATTACGCAAGTCGAACTTTAAATAGTGTACAAATGAATTACACCACTATTGAAAAAGAACTACTTGCTGTAATTTTTGCATTGGACAAATTTTGAGCTTATTTAATTGTTCTTCTACAGTTGTTTTTACCGATCATGCTACTATTAGATATTTAATGTCTAAGCAGGATGCCAAACCTAGGTTGCTACGATGGATCTTGTTGCTTCAAGAATTCAATATCACAATAAAAGAAAAGAATGAGCCAAAAATATTGTTGCAAATCATTTGTCCAGACTTACAACGGGCTCACCTTTTGATAACACACCTATCAATGATTTTTTTCCTGGTGAATTTTTATTTTCTATCAATTCTTTGCCTTGGTTTGCTAACATAGTAAATTTTCTTGTAACAAGAAAGATTCCGCCTCAGTGGACACATGGAGATAGAAAAAAAAATTTGACTGAGGTGAACATTTTTTATTGGGATGACTCATATTTGTTCAAATATTGTCCTAATCAAATCTTTCGGAGATGCGTACCTGACAGTGAGGCAGGTAGTGTCATTAAATTTTGTCACTCAGAAGCATGTGAAGGTCATTTTTCTTTAAAGAAAATAGTTACGAAAATCTTGCAGTGTGGATTTTATTTGTAACACCCCGATTTTTCATTTTTATTGAAATAAATACGTTTTCTAATATTTATGAGATTTTGTGAATTTTTGGAAATTTATAATTATTTTGAATATTTTAATATTATTTTGATTATTTTAATATTATTTTTGAAATATATGTCTGAATTTCATTTTTTTCTGAAAATATATGAGTTTTGTAATTTTTGTGATTTTTGAGAATTTTTGTAAAATTTTCTGAGTCTGTGATTATTTTAATATTATTTAAGTTGTATGTGTGCTTGAGGCGGGCCCAGAAAAATAAAAATTTTTCCTGAACCAGAATGTTTCGGACTGTCAAGGCAGGATCGGGGGATCTTACTAAACCCAAAACTGGGAACAGTTGATGGAGATTTTCTTTATCTGAGTTTTCCATTATCCGTTGTGTAATAATAGCAGTAGCTATTATCCATTGGGTAATATCTGTTAGAAAAATATCTTGATGACACAACTGGTGACTTAGCACTACGACTCACCATGCTGACTCAGCTGTTCTAGAAAATTCTATGATGACTCACCTAGTAAATATCTAAGGATAATATCTAACGAGAAAATATCTCAGTAAAATATAGACAAATATCTGAATACAAATATTTAGGTGAAAATATCTAAGCTAAATATCTTAAGGGTAATCATGAACCATTATTACTAAGCTTTATGACTAACTAATAGGAATTGGTCAAACATAGTGGCTTGGACTTTGCTATGAACCGTTGGATGGAAAACTTGATGGAAAAGCCTTAGATCATCACTATTGATCTAATCAATGGTGTGAGAGCAATCTTGATATAGAAGCTTATGATATCTGTAATACCCTAGAAAATCATGTTAGGCTTGTATATGGTTACAGAGGTAGCCTAATACTTACTTAACATGTTTGTGAAGTTTTGTGACTTTCTGAGCACGTTTAGGCACTTTGCTGTAACGCTAAGTGAGGAATATAGCTGTTATTTGCTCTGGAAGTGGCTTAAACTGCTTAGTTAGTGGAAATAACTGTGGAGAGTTGGTTTCCAAGTCACAAATGTGGGAACTGTGCTACAGTTAAAGTTTGAGAATTTTCAGAGTTAGTTTAGCATTTTTGAGCATACTGGTAGTGTGTTTTAGTGCCGGATTGACCCCTAGCTGATAGAGAAATATCAGTTTTTGGTGAAACAGAATTTTTAATGAATCTCAGAATTTATTTTGAATCTGTTGGAAGTTACAGAATTAGATTTGGAGAAGTTTGAGTGTTCTTAGTAGAGCGGGGTTTTAGTACCCAATCAAGAGAATTCAAAAGGAATTTCTCTTCTTGAAATATCCCACGATGGGGATATTTGAGGGGTAAAAACTGAGCAAAAAAATAGAGAGGCTGAAAACGTGAGAAAGAAGAAGAGAAAAGAAAGAAAAGAGAGAAGGAGAAGAAGGAAGAGGAGGATCCAAGTGAAGGTCTTGCTTCATCTTCATCTTCAAGCCTTGAGGTAGGGGGTTCTTACTCTCATCTTCCAACTCCCATCTTTGCTTCTATGATTGTTATGCTTGGGGTATGTATGAAATAGGTGAAAATGAGGATTTATGGGTTCTTGAGGGTTTGAGTGGATTGAACACCTTGGAAACTTGAATTAGAACTTGTAAAGAGTTAAATGAAGCTTGGTGGTTGAATTGATTCTTAAGAATATTTATGTAATGTTTTGTGGTGGAAAGTGAAAAATAGGTATTTGGGAGAAGGGTTTTGACTCTTGATAAATAATTGTCATTTGAAAGGTTAATGAGAGATTAATGAGTTGAGTTTAGTGTTTAATGATTCTAATAAGTTTAGACACCATTATTGGAGTTAGAAAACACTTAGAATCCATGTTTGTATGGTTGGAAACAGATTTGGGGCCATTGGAACAGTGGTTCGTGTTCTGCAGAATTTTCTGTAGAAGGGTCACGCCTAGGCGCAACCTGGCCACACCTAGGCATAGACTGATCAGTTTTTCAGTCCAGCGAGACAGAGACTGCGACGCCTAGGCGTGGTAAAACCAAGCCTAGGCATGATATAGGACAGTAACCTGACAGCTTGTGGTATTTGTAGCATAACTTAAGTTGTGGTTATCGGAATGACCTGGTTCTTGTTGCATTTGAAAGATAAGATATAAGACTATCTATCTGTAAAATTTCAGAGTTTTATCAGTTAAGATGGATTTTTGGTGAATTTATGAAAAACATCCTTTTTAGGGTGCCTAGAGCAAATTTCATCAGAATTTCTATTTTGATGTTTTGAGGTTCCTAATTACTAGGATACTTTGCTTATGCCTAGTAGAGTATGTTGAAACTCTAATAGGAGTAATTGATGAAGTGTGAATGTATTAAGTCAAGTTGACTTGAAATGCTAATTACGGGAGGTAATTAGACGTGGCTATGTACATACATATAATTTGTATTGTGATGGAATCGAGGAATTGATTTTCCCTAAGTGTGGAAATTATTTGTGTATGATCTTTTAAGAGAGATAAGGTACTTTTTAAAGTATTTGATGATTTGTTTGTGAAATGAAATTGGAATGCATATAAATCAATTGCGAAAACTAGTTATGGGAAATAATTAGTAATTGTATTGCATGAGATGTTTGTGAAACCTATTGAGGTTTGTAATGCTAATTATGAGAAGTTAAGTAGACATGATGATATACTTAATGGTATGATAAGCCTTTTTGAAATGTGTAAGCCCCAAAGTGAAAGTGGGTGTTCTATATCAGGTAAGGCACATGGTAACCTTCCTAATATAGTGAAATTCTTAAGGATGGACTTCCTTGTTCATTAACGATAACCGTGTAGTTGATGGGACTTCACTACTCGGGGGATGGATTTCCTCTGGGATAATGATGTTTCTTTGGATGGGAATTCAGGTGCTTGTTCAAGGTTATGGATGAAACTATGGACTTCCATTACTTTGTTCATGTTTCATGCATTCATGACATTACCATGGGATTGGAGGTCCTGGATGTGGTATCATGCATTATTCACCTTCATACTTAGGAAATTGCATAGACATAATCATTAGTCATAATTAAGCATAACATGGCGATTGTATGGGCAGTTGCTATCATGACATTTTCCTGTATTGCAATTGTATGGGCGATTGCATGTTGTTGAGATGAGGAGTTGTTGCTTCCATGATTGAAGTGTTAACTTGATAATTGTGATATTATCTAATTGTACATATATGTATATATGCTGGTATTGGAATACTTCTACTG
This sequence comes from Ormosia semicastrata, assembly GCA_029884595.1. Taxonomy (NCBI): domain Eukaryota; kingdom Viridiplantae; phylum Streptophyta; class Magnoliopsida; order Fabales; family Fabaceae; genus Ormosia; species Ormosia semicastrata. The sequence goes on from JAQQTO010000063.1 coordinate 50,588,364, forward strand.
AGATATGTTTTCTCACCCTGATTGTGTTGCCATGTAAATCCAGGTGCAAGTTCTTCGAAAGGGAAGAAGAAGGTGTATGAGGATTAGCATAGCTTAGATGCTATTTTGAGCTGAGCATATGTAAATGTTTTATATTTGCTTAGTTGTTTCAGGTTATGTATAACAGTATACCCTTGAAGCTGTGATGTATATATATAACTTTTGCTATCGTGGCTCTCCATATTTACTCATTATGTATGAATGATATGGGTTAAACGTTGATGTATGTTAGTAGTAGCAGGGTCAATATTGGGTTATTCATTTATATGACGATATATTTGGGTAGCAAATATTGGGCTGTTACAATATCCACCTTAGATTTAATCAATGGCTAGGAGATGAAGTTAATTTTAATGGTTAAATTTGTTAGTTGAGAAACTAGATAATCTAACTTAGTTACTCTTAAAGCCTAACTAGCAACTAAATGGAACTAACTTAGTTATTAAATACTTAGAAGCTATAGTTACTAGGAAAATATCTAATTTTTCTAGAAGTATGATCTAAGCATGATTTATGCAATGACTTAATCAAGAAACCAAATAGTTAGTATGTAACTAAATGGTTTAACTAAATTAGTTCAAATGTAACTAGATGGTTAGCTAGGTAACTAATTAAATTAACTAAGGGTAACTAGAAAGCTAATTGAATTAAGACTTGGTTATTTTTTTTCCTATTGAGTTCCACGGCCAACTAAGCATTTCTAGGATGTTCATGATTTTTCTAATGACCAAAGAATGACCATTTGATGACTTCAACCATGTGCACCCATGTGAGCCCATGTGCTTATGTTTTGTCTTGCAAAACAAGCCTTGAATCTCCTATGCAAGCACTCCTATGGCCATGCATTGGATATTAGGCTTTTCATTTCATTTCCAACATCTTTTCTATCTTAGCATCTTTTTCATTAAAGCTAACAACTAATTCTCTCACTTTTCCTCCAAAGAACCTCATGGCCATTCACTCTCAATTAGCTATTTCATTTGCATTTTCTTACACTTTGTGATACAAGTCTTCATCTTTTTCCCTCACCTCTCAAGAACATTTCTTTCTTCCCACCTTAAACCACACGGCCACTACACCAAAACCATACCTCCTCACTTCCATAATTTCATCTCATCTCACTTTCTAAACCCAAACATCATTTTAAACACTTTTTTTAGTGAGTTTTGTCTAAATCTCTCTCTAAGTGCTTCAAAAATCAAGCTTTGATTTCCTACCTCAATGGTAATTTCATGATTGTTTGATCCTAATTAGGATTTCTAATTTTCTAGACCACGATTGATCTATGGTTTATTATTTTTAAGCTTTGATTATGACTTTTTGAATTGTTTAAGTTTGATTAGGGTTTTGTTTGGTGCCACACGAATTCAAGAGGAGAAGAAAGCTTGAAGTTTATTGTCTTCCTTGAGGTAAGAGGGAGATTAACCTCATCAACTAAGTGTTGGTGGTGAGGAAATGGATTGTTTGTGGTGAAAAATCCATAAGGATTTATTCATTTGCTTGTTTAAGCTCTCTTTGTTTGTGTTTGTTATGTTTATAGTTTTGAAAATTATATTTGCATATGTGTTGGTATGATTATAGTTTTGATAATATGCTTGTATGTGTGAATTGTAAAGCATAAAAATTTATGTGTAATTTAGGATGTGAATAACATGATGAGGAAAATTGTATGAAGGCCCCAAAGAGCCTAGAGGCACACAGCCTCATCACCACAAAGGGGACCAAGAGTCCTAAATTATTTTCTTAATTGAGGATTAAAGGATTTTGTGACAAGAAATTTAATTAAGTGAGTTTATAAGAATTAAAGTGTTAGAAAATGATTTAAACATGAATTTTAGAGCACTATATGAATTCAGCCAACATGCCAGTTTTTTATGATCAAGATCCAAAATTATTTTACTAAGTGTAAACTTAGGTGTTTTAATAGTAAGAACTCAATTTGGTGAGTTTAGGAATTTAAAATGAAAGTAATTAAATTTTAAGAATTAAAATTGGCTTAATTAAGCTATGTAGTAAAATAAAAGTGAATACTTGAAATTTACTGACGTATAGCTCACCCTATGGGTTTTGAAGCGCGTTGAGAAATTTTGAGCTGTAATGTCTTAAGTAAATTAAAGAAATGAAGTTTTCTGGGAAATAGTAGAAATACTAATTTTCAGAGGGACTATATTGAAAATATTCTTTAAAGATGGACTATTGTGAAATTATCATTTGGAAAGGGACTATTGTGAAAATATTATTTAAAGAGGAACTGTTATGTTAATATTATTTTACAGAAGGACTATTATGTAAATAATGGAAATAAAGTCAAATTTTGATAATAAATAAGAAAAATCTTATTTTGGGCTTAGAATAAGTTAGAAATATTTTATGTGATTAAAAATACATCAAAAAACTTTTACGTGACTCAAAAATAGTAATTTTTGACTACATGACTAAGAAAATGCGATAAAATCTTTACGCGATTTGAAAACGTAAGAAAAATATTTTGTAATTGTGAAAATGCAATAATATCGCTACGCGATTGAGCAAAAAAAGCAGTTTGCTGTCAGGCTATCGTGGTGGGCCTAATAATGTGGAATAATGATACTGCCAAGTGACGACGTGTGAATATGAAATACTATGTGATTAATGACAGTATGTGTATTTGGATCATACATCATGCATAGAAAAGCGTATTCGCTTATTGATTAAGGCTATGTGCCTAGGAGATTGATTTACACCTAAGTGCAGGTGCGATGGTCGTAGTGTAGGTCAAGTGTAGACCTTGGGGGCGTCGGGGTGCGGGTTTTCCACAATGGCCAGTTATTAGCGCCCCTGGCCGTAGATCAGACCAATGCAAACACACCGACGATCCAGACTGAGACACTATCGCTAATCACGATCTAATGTAGAATGTCTTAATCAATGCCTAATGTACACTTTGATAAATTGATAAATTATAGCACTTTTGGTCATGGCAGCTGAGTGACAGACATATCTTCTAGATCTTCTCTCCGACATTGTGTATTAGCTCCATGGAGTGGGATCTAGTTGCATTGTGCATAATGATGGTCCTTGTACTCATTAAGTATGTGCATAGTTAGTGTACACATTGTTCATGAACATACTCAGCGTTTACACTGTTGTGATATAATATTATTGAGGTATGATGTTATAATGATATTATCATTATTTCTAATTTTATGCTGCAAGTTTATTGGAATGTTTATCTATTAAATATCCTGAATATATCTGGTGATTTTATATTAATCTATGGATTGTATGTGTGGAACAACATTGTTGTTCGTATCATTTCTTTGTTGCCATACTGGTATTGGTGTAGGGGATCTCACCTCTTTGCTGTATTATTCTGTCTATTTCTATTTTATGCTTACAATTGTGAAGACGACAATGGCGACAAGGAGGGATCAGTTAGATTTCTTTAGGCTACATTTTCTTGAAGGCGCTAAAGCCTGGCGTGTTTATTGGGACACAGGGCATATAGAGTATTGTGGTGACGTTACTTTATCAGTAAGCAGGACTCGTAATGGGATCATTACTTCGTTTTATGCGATTGCTTATGTAGAGGTTATTTTTCCTATCAGGAAGTTGTGGAATGAATTTCACTATACTCCTAGAGAGAATTTCGATATATCTTGGGTCGGACTTCTATCCGTTGAGATATTCCCAGCTAGGGAATTTGTCTTCTGAGGAGAAATATTGCTCCTAGGTATTGTGAACTTGGGCCAGTCTAGGTTAATTACCTTTTGGGCATGTAAGTATTATGGATGTGTATTATAGTAATTTTTGCTTATAGATAAAGTATATTATTCGATGCTTGTATCTTGTGTACTTCATTAAATAAGTTTATTTTATCCGTGAAAAAGAAATTTTGAAACTCGTATTAAGTTAATATTAAATATTTTATAACTTGGATAATTAATTTTATAAGAAGTTGGTTTGAAATGTAATACCCTTCGGAGGGAATGTTACATTATTGACCCACTTTATTTAAGGATAGCTATACTTTTTGAAAAAGTTATGAAAATTATCAGAAATTGGGTTTCATTTCTAAACGAGACATGATGCCTCTGAACCCTATCATTGTCATTGAAATTTTTTATTGTTAGGGAATTTATTTCATGGGTCCATTTCTATCATCATTTGGATTTGTATATGTTTTGGTTACAGTTGATTATGTCTCAAAATGGATTGAGGCGATTCCATGTCGACATAATGATTATAGAACTGTTCTTAAATTTTTAAAAGAAAATGTTTTGAGTCAATTTGGAATCCCTCGAGCTATCATCAGTGATGAGAGAATACATTTTTACAATAAATCATTTGAATCCTTAATGAAGAAATATAGCTTTACCCACAAAATTGCCACCCGTTATCATCCTCAGACAAGTGGACAAGTAGAATTAGCAAATAAGGAGATTAAACAAATTTTGGAAAAAATGGTTAACCCAAATTGTAAAGATTGGTCTTTTAAGACTAAACGATACACTTTGGGCTTACCATACTGCTTTTAAAACATCTTTAGACATGTCACCCTATCAGTTAGTCTATGGAAAACATTGTCACTTACTTGTAGAACTGGAGCATAAAGCATTTTGGGCCATTAAAGCTTTCAACTTAAATCTTGATGATGCTTGCAAGTTACACAAATTGTAATTAAATGAACTTGAGGAATTGAGAAATGATGCATATGAAAACTCAAAATTTTATAAAGTTAGAACAAAAGCTTTTCATGACAAATCAATTTTGAGAAAATCTTTTAAAGTTGGTCAAAAAGTTCTGCTTTATAATTCTCATCTTCACCTATTCCTTGGAAAATTAAGATCTAGGTGGAGTGGCCATTTTGTTGTCAAACAAGTGTATCATTATGGGGCTATAGACATTAAGAATCCTAGGAACGGTAATGTATTTAAGGTCAATGGACAAAGACTCAAACCATTTCTAGAAAACCAAGTTGCTGAGGTAGAATTCATCTCCCTTTCTAATCCATGTTATGAGAAGAATTTATTTTAATTTTGTTGCTTTCTTTTTGCAGTTCTATGTGACCCCGGTTAAGTGGTAGATAAAGGTACTCTGTGACTCTCAAGTTGGTTTGTTTTTCAATTTCCCATAATAACTAATTCCTTCTCTTTTAAAATGGATGTCATTCTCTCAAATTTAAGAAAGCATTTTCTTTCTCTTCCTCAAAATGCTCTAATAAAAATCTACAAAGTTAGGTGTGAAAGATTGAGACTGTTAATACATAAGGGCATCCCAGAAGATATACACTGGATAATCGAAGCAAAGGTTCATTTAGCAAGTGAATCTTCAAATTCATTTGTCTCATACATGCCGGTCTCGGTAAAAGTTCGTATTCTAAAAGGAGAAGAGCGAAGAGAATGTAATTTTGTCACAAATGTGCGCGATGGAATTGTAACACACGATGTCGTTCTTTGGGGATATTTTTGCAAATCGAGAAGATAAAATATACTTTATTAAGAATGGACTGAGTAAGAAGTCATTAGATGATATCTTATTGACTCTTGAGATGTATTCTAGTGGAGTTGTGCATCGTGAACTTCTTAATTTGTAGAATCTCTTTAGGGACGAGCAAAAACGTTATAGTCTTGGGAATCTGACTCAAAAAGATCATGTTTGCCAATTTATAAGAAAATTCGATGGGAAGCTTATCTTTGACTCATAGAAGGCATTTAAACTGTTACTGGATGCAAAACCAGAGGAAGATGTAAGCCACAATCACAACAACATGTACATATTATCTTGTTCAACTCCTAAAAAAAAGGGGCGATCAAAAGAGTACCATGCTCTTAATTGAGTATGGAGCCCCTGCCAGTGGCAGACCCGTCATTGACTTGGGTGGACCTTTGCATGCCAGTTCGTAAATAAGGTTCATGTGCCATGCTCTGTAGAGAGCCGCATTGTCCATTCCCAAGATTTTCCCGGAGCTTTGGATGATTGATGGACAAACAGAAGCGTCCCATCTTTACAGTGCACGTGAAACTATCACTGAGCTATATACTTACTTTAATTAATAGGCCTCTATGGCGAGTTCTAACTGGTTCCGACAATGTACCACCTTCTTAGAGTACAGGCCTTTAATTAGGTTTGTAGGAAGATAGGGCCATTAATCCGTAAGTTGGACAGAAAGGGCTTAAAGGTTTTGTGGCCTATTTTGGTAAGGTGTTCCCAATCCTTGTGGAGTTCTTATGTTGCACTGGTGACACACAACTCAAAGACATGTCACCTACTACACTGATGACACGCAGTATAAAGATATGCCATCTTTGTTAAATAAACGGGCATGAGAGCCTAGCCTCCAGTTTTAGACTGGTTCCAATGCTCGTTTTCTTTCAAAGAAATAAAAAATAAAATAAACAAAAAATATTTAATAATAATAATAATAATAATAATAATAATAATAATAATAATAATAATAATAATAAAATAGTAAAAAAATTGTGTTTCTTAATTTCAAACTTTTCTGACAACAGCCAACCTACCCATTTAGGTATTATCATTACCTTTTTCCATTCTCTTCCCTATTTAAACACTCATTTTTCTTCACTTTCCTCCAACTCATAATCATTCAAAGGGAGTGTGAGTGTAGAAATAGAGGGAGCTTCTATTCGTAGACTTACCAATATCTGTGTATTTTGTGGTCAAGTTATGGGAAGGGTTTAGAGTTTGTAAATGCAGCAAGCACTATTGGTCGAACACTTGCTGCGAGGAACATTCGTGTAGTATATGGGGGAGGTAGCATTAGGTTAATGGGGGTTGTATCACTTTCTGTACATCTAAGAAGCGGTCAAGTTTTAGGTATCATTCCTAGACCTTTAACTCAAAAGAACATCATTGGAAAGATAATTGGGCAGGAACTAAAAGTATCATCTATGCATGGACGAATGAGGACCATGCTTGAAAACTCTGATGCATTCATTGCCTTACCGGGTGATTTTGGTACTTTGGAAGAAGTTTTTCAAATTATCTCTTGGGCTCAACTGAACATCCACCATAAACCCATAGGTTTGTTGAATATTAATAATTTCTTTAATAATTTATTATATTTTCTTCACCATGCTGTGGAATAAAACTTTATCACACCTTCGGCAAAACGACTCCTTATCTCTGCTTCCACTGTTGATGAATTAATTGATAAATTACAAACTTTTGTTTATGAACCTGATTCAGTAATAGCTCAGATAGATTGGTCAGAAGGAAGCAGTAAGGGAGGCCGCAAGGAATATAGGTTTGATCTGACACTTCATCTATAACCTTCCTTTACCTTTGCGTTTATTCATCGTACTTTGTTTTTGTTTAAATTTGAGTAAAGTTTCTCTTTTCAGTAATTGCAACAATAGGTAATATCTTCTATCCTTTACCTATCTATGTTTTGACATTGAGGACAATGTTGTGATCTAGTTGGGGGAAACGATAGTTGAAAAAAAAACCTAAAAAAAATTAGAGAAGTATGTTTATTGATATGTTTGTCATCAACTTTACTAACAACAAAACTAATTAAGGATGACAGAGTAAGGAGTAAATTATACCCTTGAGGTAAATTTACTCTTGAGATGCATCTAAATTGGTGGTAGAGTAAGGAGTAATTAAGTAGATAACTATTTTGCGTAGAAGTAGTAATTCAAATTCAAGAAATATAGCATGATTGAATAAATTGTCTTTTTTCTTAAAAATCACATGCTTATGTATGGATGTTGAATTGGTGGATTGAGAAAGATAGAAATATGCCTTGTGAGATTTTGAGCCTATTGATGAATGGATTGAACATTTGCACCATTCTTTTCATTCTTGTGTGATTTTCACTCATGGAATTATTACTCTAGATCTTGCTTTAACTCTATTTGAGGCTATATTTTTACATACATATATAAACATGATTGATGCATTTTTCTTGAAATAGCTACTTTAACCAAATAGCTAATCTTATATATTTTCCTTTGCTTAACCCCTTTAAGCTTATTCAACTATTCCTTATTTTTAGCTCATTACATGGCTTAAAAAAATATGTTCTTACCTAACCTTAGGGAATAAGAGAGCTTTGATATTGGATGAGTTCTTAAACAAGTGTGGGGGTGTATGTGCAAAATGGTTGATGAAAAAGGAAAGAGTAGCCATTTTCAAAAATTAAAAAAAATTAAAAAAAACAAAGTGTAAAGAAAGGTCAACAAGGTAAAAAGGGGAAGTGAAAAAGAATATGTAAAGGGAATTTGCATTATGTTGGAATGAACTTTTCATGTTTGTTATTTTAACTTAACCCTAATGCTCTTTTATTCTCTTTGGTATTTAACTTATCATATCCATATTACCCCCTTCCTTTACCTTGACCCTATTACAACCTTGAGTAAAGTCCTCTTGATTTGTGTGTGCATGTGTTTTGAGTAGTGGAGAAGTAGAAGATAAGCAAGCTTATGGTAATGCAATTTTTCATGGGTTGAATGGAGTGAAATACCTACCTTTTAAACACTTGAGGGATTGAGAGTGAATCTTGTGAGGATCAATCATTCTTGACCTATGCTTTTCAATTGAAGTTTCCTTGCTTGTTGGTTTGAGATGTGAAGAAATGTTACCTCATAAATGTTTTGATCCCTTAAATCTTTGGTTGCTCTTCATAATATAAACTTTTGCATTCTAGAATATTATTAGAAATTGAGTCTTTTAGAATTTTTAGCTTTTGAGTTTGTGTTGATTTTCCTTACTTCCTAGCTTTGGTCTTATGTATTTTTGCCCGGGAGTACAAAAGTTAAATGTGAGGGAATTTGGTAGTAATATATTTTTATTCATTTTATAACTCTTTCACTGGGCTTTTTAAGGTTCAAATGGACTTAATTAAGTTAGTTTTGTTATATTTCATGATATTGAGCTTAATTGGATCATTAAAGGAATTATTGCTTGAATTTGTTTATTTGGTAGCGTTTAGTAATCTAGCTATAATTTGAGTTACAAATATATGGTAGATGTGATTCTGGTCTTGTATGAAATCTAAGACAATTCTCTACAACTTTCATGAAGATCTCAAGAGCTAAATCACACGTTTGAATAATTTAAATTGGAGTTGAAGCAAGAACTAGAGTGTTGATCTTGACAGCTTGACCTCTGTGCACTCATCAGCCCATTTCTTAAGCAATAGGAGTTAAGACCCAAATCTACAATGTTACTAAGTGGCCTCAATACTAAAGAGGGGGGGTGAATTGAGTATGTAAAATTTTTTCAAAAATCTTTTGTAAAATGATTATTTTTTTAATTTTCATTGAAGCTATTAGATGATTGAAGTGAATAGATAAATGAGATAGAATACTTCACTCACAAATTAAACAAGCCAAGATGAATAACATTCAAGCAAGCATATAAAATAAATGCACAAATATAAAGAGATGAGTTTAGAAGATCAAACACAAGGTTTATCCTGGGTCAGTCACCAATCCACTTGTGGCCTACGTCCAGTCCTCAACCAACCGCTAGAGATTTTCCACTATATCTTCAAGCTTCAACAGGTGCTTCACAACCTTTACAAACTAGAGCACTCACCATACTTTGGGATACCTCACCTTTGTGCTTGAGCCTCAAAGTGGGATACCTCACCCTTTACAACTTTTAAGAGATACCTCACTCTCTATGTGATACCTCACCCTTTTCTTTAGAGGGATACCTCACCTTCTTCATAAAGAATCAAAGCGTATATAAGATGAAACTCTCACAAAAGTATATTACACAAATTGAAGTCCTATAATGCTCTTCAGGAATATCTCAAATATTTACAAAAACAGAGCACAAATGATTCAAGGATTGATTCACAGATTTGAGTGATTGAAATATGTTTCTCAGTTGTTGTTCAGTCACAAATGATGCCCCAAGACATGTATATAAACTTTTTTTCATTAAAAGAGCCGTTGAGGGGGTTTAAAGCCAAGCATTTAATGCACCTAATATAGCCGTTGGGCACTGTCAGGCCAGTAGTAATTGATTACACCGAAGTGGTAATCGATTACATGGCTGTTTGAACATGTTCTCAGATTTCTGGGCAGGATGTAATCGATTACCAGCCTAATGTAATCGATTACATGGCCTCTGCCTGACTTGTAATCGATTACAGCCTCAGTGTAATCGATTACAAGGCTTCTACCATGCTTGTAATCAATTACATGCTCAATGTAATCAATTACAAGGCCTCTGTTTAGCTTGTAATCGATTACAACACATGTATAATCAATTACCAAGACCTTTGGACACATTTTTCCACTCTAATAAAGTGCATTGATCAATCCTTTCATATTGAGCTTGGATTTTAACAAGATTTACATTTGAGTTATGAAAATCCAAGATTGAAATCAACATATCTTTAAAAGGATGAAGTTTGAATTATTGGTTGATTTGAGAAGATCTTTAAAAAACCATTCGAAGATCTTTGAGATACCTTGAGAGCATTTTACATTGAATTCCTAAGATTTATGTCTATATACCTCTTGGTTTCCTCCTTTTGATCTTAGTCTTTTCTTTTACTCATGATCTTTTCTTTTTGATCTTGATCCTCTATTTTTGCTTTTGTTATCATCAAAAACTCATTTGACATGCTTTAAGACAAAAGCATTCACATACAACTTTCATGAAGAATACAAGAGTCCGATCGGAAGTATAGTAGGTCATATTAGACCTAAAAGTCAGAACAGAGAAGTTGTAGCTAGGTCTGAATAGTGTGCAAATATTGGGTCATATCTCAAGTTATAGGAATAATATTGGGCTGAAAGTAGCGGCATTGGAAAGCTAAGACAAGAGCCTACAACTTTCATGAAGACCACTTTTCCAATTTCTGATGGCAGCCATGAGTTCAGCACCAAATCATTTGGGAGACAAGCATCTCAATAATTTTTCACTCATTCACAATTATCAAACAACTCCCTTGATATTTTTTACTCATTGTCGAACAACTCCATTGTCATTTTGCTTCCCTCAAGCTCTATAAAAGGGAGCATTAACTGCTCATTTTAGGCATCTTGGCTTAGAGATCAATATCACACTATTGTGTTATTTGTTTCTCTTGTAATAGTTTTCTTTTGTTATAAATAAAAGTTATATTCATCTCATTCTTCTTCTCTCTTTCTTTCTTCTTGTTCATGAGTAACTAATTTTCATTTTTCTTGGGTGAAAGGGTGAAGCTTTTGGTAATAAATTAAGGTTAGATTAATTTCTTTCTTATGCTTGAATGATGTATTATCAAGTCGTCATTATATGTGTTGTATTTTGTTTCCAATTAATTTAGAAACCCTCCTTGTAAAGTAGAGATCATGATTCATTGTAAACAATACATTGGCACAATAAATACTTGATCCCATTTACAAGCGTTGGTGTTAGTGAATAATTTAAGGTACCATAATATAATTACATATAAAATCTTAATTGAACTTTGAATATTGTATTTTTCGATTGGAACCTCCGTTTTGTGTGGATTTCAATTGAGTTATAAAAAGAAATAATCTTGTCTTTAATTTATTACTAAGAGTGGATCTTCCACCTCATGCAAATCATTTTTCATTTGTGAATAACTTTTATCACCTTTATTGTTGTGACAAATTTTTTCTTTACCTCAAAGAATTTTTCTTCATCAATTTCCTGTGGACTAACCTCGAACTCCTGAGAATTTATTACTTGAAACAACCTGCTCTTGAGTTTGCAACTTATAATTCGCATCACCATGTATGTATCATATTTTTGGTTTATTTGGTCATTCTGTTTCTCTTATATTAGACTTTGATTTTTTTATTTATTTAATCTAAATTATACATTTCTAGTAATAACATATACTTGCAGGGGAATAAACTAACTGGTAAAATCCTAAATGAAATTTGGAACTTTGTTGCACTTATTTATCTGTGTGGACTTTGTCCTTGATATCTATCAATTAACTGGTTTATGGTATTTGTGAGTATTTCAATCGTTGAGGTTTCTATGTATAACCGATACAACTAGTGAACCTTTACTTCCACTGCTTCTTTTCCTGTTCATTTGCACGTGTCACTTCCTCATCAATTGGAAGAGGTTTTCATTCTATATTAGCTTCTACATGTAATGTTTTGCCGCTTTTAGAGAGAATTTTTTTTTGCATATTTGCTAAATGAGAAAAAATTTAATAGAGGCGTGTACCACACTTCACGCTACTGATACACATAAAACATTAGTGATTGTTTACTCTTTTTTTTTTTTGAAGATGCTTACTCCTCCTCCCATTCTTTTCCTTTTTTTATTTTGTAGTGTTCATCTTCCTCCTCATTTTGTATCCATTGCTTTCAGAGTGCATAACCTCAGTTACTTTCTAGCTGATTTTTTTTCTTAGTTGGTCACTTCCTCTCTCAGTGAATGTAGAGCTCAGGAAGGGTTTGTGATTGTTTCTTTACTATCATCTTTGATTTCTTATACGCTAAGGAGATTTGAAGCTGAAGAGGATGACTTCAGAGACCAATCCATTGATCTAATCTTACTTCTCTCCGAATTAAAGATTGAGTAGCATACAAATGCCAGCTTGGGTGAGGAAACTCTTATTTCTCTCTCAACTAGGACAATCTTAGCAATAAAATTGTTCTTCCTCCTCAACAACGTTGAGTTTCAAGAAAGTAAACTATGCCCCTTCACTTCCACTTGGATATATTTCCTTTATTCTTCTTCGCCTCATTTCGTTGGCTGATCTTTCATCTTCCTTCTAGAAATTAAAAATTGCTTCAACTAACTTTTGTTCCTCTTTCCTTTCATTTTCAAATGGACTTTGGCTAGGTGTTGGTTTTTTATTTCCTTCCTCCTTTGGCACTGTGTTATCTATATCTGCTGACAGTGATTGAGTTTGTTGGTTAAGTTCGGTGATGGAGCTGCTTTAGGAAAGAGTCATCCTCCATTATAGTTTATAATTCATGCATTTTTTGTTGAAATTTATAGGTCAAATAACTTCTAATCAATTATTTGTTAAAAATTAAGAACCTTCCTAGCCAACGTCAACCTAGCTTATTACGATTTGGTCCATGGCACATTGGTGATTTGTCCATATGGTTACACTATTCGGGAATCCATTTTGTTTTGTTCTTCTAAACCAAATCACAACACCAATGGCTATGAACCCTTTTGGGATGATTTTTTCATTCATATTATTGATCATTTTTTATTTTGGGGATATTTTTTTTTGCTATTTTTAATTTGGGAAAATTAAGATTTTGTTGAGGGTGTTGACCAATTTATGCAATGGGGTGTGTAGGAGTATTTTAAGCTGAAGTTCAAGGAGACTGGACACAGTAACATACATTTTCCTCAGGTAAAGTTCTGAATTCTGATGGATTTTATATTTTCATGTTAGGGAAGGGATAGTATAAACGAACAACTACCTAAGATTATGGTTATGCTAAACTTTTGAAAATAAAATTAACACCTTTGGCTTTTAAGTTTTAGCTGTACTGCAGAAAAAATCTACTCCCACTCCAACTTGCACTAGGAAACTTAGCATCTCTGTCTTTGAGATTTCAAGCTCTTCTTGGAAACTAGATAGTTTAATCCTTGGTGAGGTTTAGAATCTTTGATAAAATTAAGGACATATACGTTTAAGAAGCTTGGTTCAAGTTGCTGAGAAGAATCAAGCTATTATGTTAAGTATTTAAATTTAGATGTATATGGTAAAATAAATAGTTGAAAGGTGAATTACAAAGAGGTTGAAGAATTGAAATGAAATTCTATTTTCATTCTTCCTATATTACAAAGGCAGTAGTGCATAGAAGTGTTGTTGTGAATGTTTTCCTTGACCTATCTTTCGTTTGGGGTTTAGGTGAAGAAAGGGCCTTTGCTTTTGCTAAATCTTTGAATTTAATTATTGTTTGATACATTTTTCTCCTCACCCATTTCTGTCTATATATTCTAAGGTAAAAGAAATGTAGCTAACACTTACGATTATTCATGAAAAATAGCAAAATAATGTATTAGGTACTTAGGATGTGTTGTATATCTGTAATTTTCATTTCTTCTCTTTTGTTATGCAATCAAACCATGTTTATACTTTATAGATATTGTAACTCCTCAAATTCTGACTATGTTAATAGTAATAGCAAAATTACACTGTTTTGTATTTTTTGTATGTTACAAAAATAATTTGACTATTTTGAGATCATTTTTGATCGTTTTGTGTGATTTGCTCTTGGTCAAGAAAATAATAATTTTCGGGCCAGGAAAAATCTTATCTGATTATTTTGGAGACGGGGGATCTTACTAAACCTGAATCTGAAAGAGACGGAAAAGATTCTTTTAATTTTTAGAATTTATCTGTGAAATAAAAATATTTCATGAATACATATCTGTTATTTTATTTATAGCAGCTTCTGCTATAATTTATTTGACCCGATAAATTTTAACTGACAGAAAATGTGATTAGAATATTTTCTGTAAGCTAAATCAAAACGAACCAATAGGAATCAGTCAAAATAGGTGGCTAGACTTTTCTATCCAATAGGAAGTGGTCAAACAAAGGAGCATAGACTTTGTTGTGGACCATCAGATGAAAAGCTTGATTAAGATGTTTTCGATCATAACCGTTGATCCGATCAATGGTGTGAAATGAATCCTGATAAAATCACTAAGTAATATCCACCGTAGATGAGATCAATGGATAGGAAACCAAGTTGATTTCAAAGGCTAGGATGGAGTCAAACTTTTACTTTGTAGTTAATTAAATCTAATTTGGTTAATCTAATTACCAAATTAACAAACTAAGTAAACTAATCTAGTTATTAATTAGTTATAATCTAATTACTAATTAGACATCCTAATTTTATTTAGAGGCTATGATATATATAATTATATATTTAATTAGTTAGTTATGTAATTAGAATGTTAATTAAGTGAAATTAGGAGACTTAACCTAATTAATTAACTAATTAATTAGCATGCAACAAAGCATTAAGTGAAGTCAAATTTAGTCTCTAAACACCTTAGAGCCACACGGCTAGCAGCCTTGGGAGGCTTCTCCATGGTTCTTGAACCATCTTGAATGACAATTTGATGACCAAAAGATGACCAAGCCATGTGCTTCAAGTGTGAACACAAATAGGATATTTTATTTCATGTAAATCTCCTAATATTTCCCTACATTGACTCACGGCAGCCCACTCCCATTTACTCTCTTAATATTCACTTTTCTCTCTCACCAAAAAGCTTTCATCTTATTCTCTCAAATTTTCAAGAACACTAAGCACCATTTTTCTTCCATTTTCTCTCTATATGGTTCGGCCCCAACACCCATAAACCTTATCAATCTTCTATAATTTTTACTCTCATCATTTGCTAAACCTAAACTACCTCCTAAACACTTTCATTTAGGAGATTTGGTCAAAATCCTATCCTAAGTGCTTCAAAATCCAACTTCTACCTTACTTCCCTAGAAGTAAACCTTTGATTTTATGGTTTAAAATTTAATTTGTGATTTTCTAAACCATGTTTGTTCCATGGTTTATCATTATTAAGCTTTGTATGTGATTTTACTAATTGTTTTAGAATTGTTAAGGATTTGTTTAAGGCCACACGAAATCAAGGAGAAGGAGAGGAGCTTGAAAGACTTGTCTTCAAGAGGTAAGAGGGAGACTTTACTTCACCAACCATGTTTTGGTGGTGTGGAGATGATTTTGTATGGTGAAAAACCCATAAGGGTTTATTCACTAGTGTTTAATGCTTTTTTGATTTTGTTTGTGGTGTTTGTGGTTATGTTTTTGTGATTTGCATATGTGATATATGATTACTGCTTTGATAAATGTTTATTTGTATGTGATTGTGTAAGCATGTAAGCGCATATGTAATTTATGATGTGAACAACATGATTAAATGATTGTATGAATGCTCCAAAGAGCAATGAGGCTCACGACCATACTAGGGATCAGAGGACCAAAGTCCTGAAAATGAGGGATTCAAATAAGAATGAAGGATTTAAATGAAAAGGAAATGAATTTGAACAAGTTTGAATGTAGCGAGCAAAATGGTCTTGAGAAAATAATCTGATATAATTAAATAAATAGGGTTTAAAATGAAATGAGTGTCAATACTTGAATTTTACTGACGTATAGCTCACCCTACGGGTTTTGAAGCACGTTTGCAAAATTTGAGCTGTAATATGTGAAGTAAAGAAAAGAAAATACTTTTTTTTGGGAAACAATACAATTATTGATTTTTAGAGGGGTCATACTGCAAATTTTTATAAAAGAGGGACTAAATTATAAATATTATTTAAATGAGGGGTGTAACACCCCAAATTCTGACTATGTTAATAGTAATAGCAGAATTACACTATTTTATATTTTTTGTGTGTTATAAAAATAGTTTGTCTGTTCTGAGATCATTTTTGATCATTTTGTGTGATTTGCTTTGAGTCAAGAAAATAATAATTTTTCAATTAGAAAAAATATTAATTTAATTAATTGAGAGTGGGGATCTTACTAAATCCAATTCTAATTGATATATATATTAATCTTATAATTTTTAGGATTTAATTGTGTAATAAAATAATTTTATATTATTATAATATTTTTTATTCAACAAGATACCTAATGTCTCAAAAAAGTAGAAAAATTATTTGTGGACCCGAAAAAGTTCATGGGGCCCACGTTTAGTGTAAATACCAACGATTCCGATTTGGACGTAAATCTAAACCAATAAGAACAAGTCAAAATAGGTGGCTTGACTTTCTAAACCAATTAGAATGAGTCAACAAAAGAAGCATAGACTTCTTTGTGAATCATTAGATTGTAAAGCTTGTTTTAGAAGCTTTAATCTTAACCGTTGATCCGATCAATGGTGTAAAACGAATCTTGACAAAACCACTAAGTAATATCCACCGTAGATGAGATCAATGGATAGGAAACCAAGTTGATTTTCAATGGCTAAGATGAAGTCAACAATAGTGGCTTGAATTTGATTAGTAACTAATTAAACCTAATTTGGTTAATCTAATGGCCTAATTAGCAAGTTAAGTAAACTAACTTAATAATTAATTAGTTATAAACTAATTACTAATTAAATATCCAAATTATTATTAGAGGATATAATATATATAATTATATGTCTTTAATCAATTATGTAATTGGAAAGTTAATTAAGATTGGTTAGGAAACTAAACCTAATTAACTAGTGAATTGATTAGCAAGTAATTAGACTTGAATTAAAACAAATTAAAGTTCCTAAATTCACTTGAAGCTCACGGTTTGCAGCAGCTTGGAGGAGGCATCTACATGGTTCTTGAACCATCCATAATAGCCATGCAAGTCAAATTGATGACCTATGCCATGTGCTACTCCATGTACACTCAAATTGGATATTTTTCTTCATGTAAATCTTCTCATTTTGCCTACCCATTCACGGCAGCAGCAGCCATCCATATTTACTCTCATAAATTTATTTTCTCTCTCACCCAAAAAGCTTTCATCTTTTCTCTCCAAAAATCCCAAGAACCAAGCAACCGTTTTTCCTTCCTTTTTCCTCCATAGGTTCGGCCTCTTCACCCACAAGCACCATCACTCACCTATAATTTTCACTCACACCATTTCCTAAAGCTAAATAATATTCTAAACACTTTCCATTTAGAAAGTTTTCCCAAAATCACATCCTAAGTGCTTCAAAAACCCACTTCTAGCTTACTTTCTTGGAGGTAAACTTTGATTTCTATGGTTTAAATTTATGTTTATGATTTTCTAAGCGACGTTTGTTCCATGATTTATCATTATTAAGCTTTGTTTGTGATTTTACTAATTGTTTTAGAATTGTTAGGAATTGTTGTGAGCCACACGAAAATTAAGGAGAAGGAGGGGAGCTTGAAAAGCTTGTCTTCAAGAGGTAAGAGGGAGATTTAACCTCACCAACCAAGTTTTGGTGGTGTGAGGATGGTTTTGTATGGTGAAAAATCCATTAGGGTTCTTCACCGATTATTTGATTGTGATTGTGTTGTGTTTGATTGTGTTTTTATGCTTGCATGTGTGATAAAATGCTTAAAGCTTTGATATTATGTGTGTATGTGTAATTATGAAAGCATGAGATTGTATGTGTAATTTAGGATGTGAACAACATGATGAATCGATTGTATGAGTACTCTAAAGAGTACCGAGGCTTACGGCCATACTATGGAAAAGAGGACCAAAGTCCTCAAACTGATGAATTAAAATGAGAACTGAGAGATTTAAATGAATTTGGGAAAAAATTGAGTATAGTAGAGTAAAATGATTTTTACGGGTAGTAAAGAAAAGAAATAACATTTTTTGAAAAATAATACCATTTACTGATTTTTAGAGGAATTATACTGCAAATTTTTATAAAAGAGGGACTAAATTATCAATTTTATCAAAATGAGGGGCCATTGTAAAAATACTTGATTTTAGAGGGGTTATATTGTAAATATTATTTTTAGAGGGGTCAAATTATAAATATTTTATAAAAGAGGGATGATTTTATAAATATGAATTTTATGAGGGACTTTTTCGTAAATATTAAATTTTGAGGGACTATTTTGTAAATATTAATTTTGAGGGACTATGACATAAATATTAATTTTTGAGGGACTAATGTGTAAATATGAGTTTTTGAGGGACTAGTGTGTAAATATGGAAAATAAAGCCAATTTTAATATTAAAATGAGAAAAATAGTATTTTTGATTTAAAACGTAAGAAAAATATTTACGCGATTTGAAAACATTGAAAAATCACTACGCGATTTGAAAAGGCGACAAAATTGAGTCACGATTGAGAAAACGCGAAAATATGACAATGCGAATAAAATACAGTAATAATACTGTTAAATTATTATGTGGACCCCGAATATGTGATATAAATTGGAAATGTGAATAGTGCATAGTACATGCATTGGAAAGGTCCGATGGACTGTATGAGGCTAGTTGCCTAGGAGAGACTACACCTCCTGAGTGGGTGCGATATGCGTAGTGTAAATCACTCGTTGACCTTGGGGGCATTGGGGTGCGGGTTGCCTACAATGGGCAGTTGGTAGCTCTTCTGTACCGTGGGTTAGACCGACGCAATACACCAATGATCCGGACCGAGACACTATCCTTAATCAAGATCTGATAAAGACTGTCGTGTATATGCGGGATGTGCTAAACTAAGCACGTGGTCTGAGACATGTTGGTACCGATAATTCTTTTCGATCACTCTCTCCGACCTGAGTTGTAGCTCCATGGAGTAGGAAATTGAGCCTGTGTGCATACATATAATGATAGAGGGTATTATCGTAGTTTCTGTTTATGATAACTGATTTATTGGTTATTTGATTATTGATAATGGCATGATTGTAATTATGGTGTATTACATGTTTTATGATGATAATGATGTTAGTGGCATAATTGTAATTATAGTATGATAACTGTATTGAGATATTGTATGTGTTTATCTTCATTGCTACCATACTGGTATTGGCGTAGGTGATCTCACCTCTTTGTATGCATGTTTTGTATTATATTTATATTTGTTAAGACGTCGAGCAAGAAATAGAGCGAGAAGGTGAGGAGGAGCAGATTCCTGCTGAGGACGTCGAGTTTTGAAGAGATGGAGATGCCTAGTTTCCTTGGCTACATGAAGCTGACATTTATCGGAGGAGATGAGGCATGGACTGTAGATTTAGAGAGAGAGTATCTATTACATGGGAGACCTAAATATTAGACTGAGTAGACAACATTTAGGACACCCTTACTTTTCTGTCAATATTTATGTACAACTAGAGTTCCCAATATCTATTAGGCAGTATTGGGGAGCTTACTATCGTACTCCCAGTACGGTTAGTATTGTGTCGTCCGCTCGGACACCTGTCCGTAGGACTGCACCTCATGATGGATTCCTATATGCTGAGAAATCTGAGGAGGACCCGTCTGAGGGTTCTGCTGTCTAGTAGGATTTGGGCTATATGTTAGTTTTAAATTAAAGTTTAAATATTTTGGAAGTCTAGTTTGTAAAATATTTAAGTACGACAGTACTAAAGGCTTGTATATATATATATGATGTAAATTATGTGTGACAATGTTGTTATGTTTTTATTTTCTGCTAAGTTTATCTTATTATCATCAAGAAATTTTATAACTCGTATTTATAATACAAGCACGATTTCTAATTGAAGGGTAATTTGGAAATTAAGTAACATAAAGTGTGGCGCCCTAAAGAGGGTGTTACATTAGTTGGTATCAGAGCCCAAGTTAGAGTCTTTTGGGTTTGTGGTTTGGTCTGTCTTGTCTAAGTTATGTGATTCTCTGTAATTGTTTTTCGAAAGAAAGACAATATTGTTTGAAGACTGACCCTCACTTTTCTTTGTATTGTTCAGTCTGATAGATAGAACGAAATGGCTGGACGCGGAAGAGGACGCATGAATGCGAGGGCAGCAGTTGGAAATACCGGCGACGACAATCAGAATATGGCTGCAGCTGTAGCAGCAATACAATGAATGGTCGAGGTTGTTGCACAGCAAAACCAAAGAGCACATGATGATGCTCATAGCTTGTCAGAATTTTGGAGGAATAATCCACCAAAGTTCCATAGGGAGTTTGATCCAGAGAAGGCTGATCTGTGGATCCAAGAACTGGAGAAGATATTTAAATGCATGGGTTGTACTGATGAGCAGAAACTTACTTTCACGACGTTCGTGTTAGTCGGTGATGGAGAGGCTTGGTGGGCAGGAGCCCTGAGGTTAATACAAGCTGAAGAGAGAGTTGTGACTTGGCAGCTCTTTAGGCAGAAGTTTCTGGGGAAGTATTTCCCAGCTAGTGCCCGACATGCTAAGGAGATGGAGTTCCTTAGTCTGAGGCAAGGGGCGATGACAGTAAGTGAGTACGCAGCAAGGTTTGAAAGCTTGTCTAAGTTTTTGAGGTACTTCTAGATGCATCCAGATGAGGAGTGGAAGTGTAGGAAGTTTGAAGAGGGGCTGAGGCTTGACATCAAGCGAGCTTTAGCAACTGTGGACATTGATCAGTTTCCAGTATTGCTAGATAAGTGCCGAAAGGTCGAGGAGATTGATCATCTACGAGAGGTAAGGAATAAGAATTTTGGACCAGCACGGTTCCAAAGAGGGAAGAGTAGCGGTGGCAACCGTTTCCAACAGAAACCATATACTAAACCAGCAGCAAGTCAGAATCGGCAACAATCATTTAGAGGAAGTTCAAGTGGTAGTAGAGCAGTTTCGACTGGAACTTCTGTACTTAAATGTTTTAAGTATGGGAAAGGACATCTCACCAGGGACTGTCAGCATAAGGGGGTGATTTGTTATCGATGTGGGAAGCCTGGACATTTCTCTAGAGAGTGTGATCAGCAAAAGGCAGAGCCATCAGTGGGAAGTGTTCGCACTGCAAGGCCACAGGCGGGTGGTCGAGTGTATACTATGAGCGGGGAGGAAGCCGCTAAATCCGAGGACTTGATAATGGAGGAGTGTGCTATTGAAGGTAATCCTTTAACAGTATTATATGATTCGGGAGCAACGCATTCTTTCATTGCATGTGATTGTGTGGAGCGTTTGGGATTAACTGTGACTACATTGCCGTATGATTTAAGTGTTAGTACTCCTACTGATAAGCCTGTGATAACTACAAAAGTATGCTTGAATTGCCCTATATCTGTTAGAGATAGGATCTTTCATGTGGATTTGATTTGTTTGCCTCTTTCCAAGATTAATGTAATCTTAGGAATGGATTGGTTGTCTTCCAACCATATCTTGATAGACTGTGCTAGTAAGACATTAGTTTTTCCTGAGATTAAGGATCCTAGATTCCTAACGGCTACTCAAGTGGAAGCTTGTTTGAAGGAAGGAGATCAAGGGTACTTGTTGATGTCTTCTATGGAGGTTCAATGTGAAGATATTCTAAAGGATATTTTTGTAGTGAATGAGTTTCCTGAAGTGTTTCCTGAAGATATACCTGGAATACCGCCAGAAAGAGAGATTGAATTCTCTATTGATTTGGTACCTAGAGCTGGACCTATATCTATGGCGCCTTATCGGATGTCGCCAGTAGAATTGGCAGAACTTAAGAAGCGGTTGGAGGATTTATTGAAGAAGCAGTTTGTGAGACCAAGTGTATCACCTTGGGGAGCTCCAGTATTGTTGGTAAAGAAGAAGGATGGGACTTCTCGTCTATGTGTAGACTATCGGCAATTGAACAAGATTACGATCAAGAATAAATATCCGTTACCAAGAATCGATGATCTGATGGACCAATTGCGAGGAGCCGCAATATTTTCTAAGATCGATTTGCGTTTTGGTTATCACCAAATACGTGTGAAGGTGGAAGATATCCCAAAGACTGCATTTTGAACACGATATGGGCATTATGAGTATCAAGTGATGCCTTTTGGTGTGACTAATGCACCTGCGATATTTATGGACTTCATGAACCGAATTTTCCATTCATACTTGGATAAGTTTATTGTTGTCTTTATTGATGACATCTTGATTTATTCTCGAAGTCAGGAGGAGCATGTTGAACATCTCAGAGTGGTTCTCCAGATTTTGAAGGAGAATAAGTTGTATGCCAAGTTGTCCAAATGTGAATTTTGGTTGAGCGAAGTACAATTTTTGGGGCATGTCATATCGGCCGATGGAATTGAAGTTGATGCTTCAAAGGTGGAGACAGTTGTTGAATGGGAGAGACCAAAGACTGTATCTGTTGGTGTATGCCCTAGTGGCCAATACATTTTGTTTGTATTGACATACATTATATTATGCTATTTTATATATGAGGCATTTCATTTATTGTGTTCTTTTTGATAAACATAATAAAGTCCTTAGAATAGTAAGATTGATGCCATAGGACATCAAGTGGATGACTTGATCGTGAGATCCTTTTGGTTACAACACTATTCTTAAATGTCCCTAGTCAAGTATTATTGTTAATTAGGACAACAATAATGCGTTGAGACTAGTATGTGCGTAGACTGATGACCACATCTCACGGGTCATGGATATGAGATATCAAGTCTACACATGGATACATATTAGAGTAATGATGTATTGGACGGACCCGCCATGAGAACGCTACGTGGATCGTTACGTGAGTGTCATAAGCGATTCTCATAGTGATAATGGTGTTTGTGGTCCTTTGACCGAAATCACTACGATTCCTACATGAGGAGTTGTGTGTTTTAATGCTATCAAACGTCATCTCGTAACAAGGTGATTATAAAGTTGGTTATTAGACATACCGCAAATCATGCAGAGGGATGTGAGTGACCTAGATGGAATTTGTCACTCCTACATAACAGAGCGATATCTTCGGGCCCCCTGATTGAGTGAGACTGCGAAATGCATGGCCATGCTCAAATGAGTCAATATGAGATATTGATCTCATTTATTGTTACAAAGTCTACTCGAGTATCAGGAAACGAATGATTGGACTATACAAGGGTGACGCATTCCATGCCTTGTGTTCAATCTAGATATCTTGACAAAGGGACTAAACTACACGGAAACATTGATCACGGATAGGTTATGTCAAATCACTGACATTCTCATTACTTGGGTAGCAGTGATGTGTTGCTAGATACCGCTCACTGTTTGTAATATTAAAATGAGATTTTAATATTACTACCAACGTCATGAGAACTGCAGGGTCGCACACTTAGAACAGACTAAATTGGAGCAATAAGGATCCAAGTTGGACTCGGATTCAATTGTGGGCCTAACTCATGACAGATGGGTTTTAGGGCTGCACAGCTTACCTTGCTACTGCTCACACTCACTTAAGGCAGTCACTATTATAAATAGTACTGTTAAGGGGGCTGCTATAGAGGTTACATCACAACCCTAGCCGCACCTAAGAAAGTGAGTGAGAGACAGTGAAAGGTTCTTCTCTTCTATTCGCAGCTAGCACCGCGAAAAGCAGGCGTGACTCCTTTTGCAAGTCTGTTCGTGTGGATACCGCAGAAACATCGTCGCTATTACGGTGTTGGTGATTCACCTCGCTTGTGTTTATCACGCTTCAAGAGGTAATTTTTAAAAACTCGGATTATGGACTTTTTCGCATGGATCCTGTGTGGGAATCCTATTATTCCGCTGCGAGATATTTTGATCCGCAATTCCCAACAGTATCGGAGATCCGTAGTTTCATCAGATTGGCCGGTTACTATCGACGATTCATAGAGGGGTTTTCAAAGATTGCAGGACGTCTTACCCAACTTACACGAAAGAATCAACCGTTTACATGGACTGAAGCATGTGAGGAAAGTTTTCAGGAGTTAAAAAGACGACTGACTACTTCACCGATTTTGATTCTACCTAATCCGAATGAACCTTTCGAGGTATATTGTGATGCTTCGTATCAAGGATTGGGTTGTGTACTTATGCAGAATCGTAAGGTTGTGGCATATGCGTCGAGGCAGTTGAAAGTGCATGAGAGGAATTATCCCACTCATGACTTGGAGTTAGCAGCAGTAGTGTTTGTATTGAAGGTATGGAGACATTTTCTCTATGGGGCAACGTTCACTGTTTTTAGTGAGCATAAAAGTTTGAAGTATATGTTTGACCAAAAAGAGTTGAACATAAGACAAAGGCGTTGGCTCGAGTTTCTTAAAGACTATGACTTTCACTTACAGTATCATCCCGGGAAGGCGAATGTCGTAGCAGATGCCTTGAGTAGGAAAGCGCTTAATGCTTCTGTTATGATGATGAAGGAGAAGGAATTGATAGAAGAGTTTCGGGATATGCGATTATCTGTGAAGTTGGCACCGAGGAAGATGTGTTTGAACTTGATTGTTATTTTGAATGATTTGATGGATAGAATATGAGAAGGGCAAAACCGTGATCAGTATTTGCAAGAAGCAAAGGAAGCAAGAAGTCAAGGAGCAGAATTAGAATTCAGTGAAGGTGTTGATGGAATTTTGAAGTTTAAAGGAAGAGTTTGTGTACCAAATGATGCAGAACTTCGAAGATCAATTTTGGATGAAGCTCATAGAAGTAAGTTGAGTATGCATCCAGGAGCCACGAAGATGTACCAAGATTTGAAACAGCTATATTGGTGGCAAGGAATGAAGAGGGATGTCGCTAAATATGTATCATCTTGTTTGATTTGTCAGAAGGCCAAAGTGGAACATCAGAGACCATCAGGAATGTTGCAACCTTTGCTTATTCCTGAGTAGAAATGGGATGACATAGCAATAGATTTCGTAACTACACTGCCGAAGACTCGAAAGAGTCACGATTCTATATGGGTAATTATTGATCGGCTTACAAAGTCGGCGCACTTTTTACCGATTAATATTAAGTACTCAATGGAAAAGTAGGCTCAGGTGTACATCAATGAAATTGTTAGACTTCATGGTGTACCATCCAGTATAATTTCTGATCGAGATCCGCGATTTACATCAAGATTGTGGAACAGTTTGCAAGAAGCGATGGGAACGAAGCTACGTTTGAGTTCTGCTTACCATCCACAAACAAATGGTCAGTCAGAAAGAACGATTCAGTCATTGGAGGACTTGTTGAGGGCTTGTGTACTAGAGCAAACTGGTTGTTAGGATGAATTTCTACCGTTGATAGAGTTCACCTATAACAATAGTTTTCATTCGAGCATAGGGATGGCACCCTATGAGGCATTATATGGGAGAAGATGTAGAACACCGTTGTGTTGGTACCATGATGGTGAAAGTACTGTGGTAGGACCTGAATTTGTGCAGCTGACAACTGAGAAAGTGAAGATGATCCAAGACAAGATGAGGACAACTCAGACGCGGCAAAAGAGTTATGCAGATAAAAGACGAAGACCGCTTGAATTTGAAGAAGGTGACCATGTATTTCTACGTGTGACGTCTATGACTGGAGTTGGACGAGTAATTAAGTCGAGGAAGCTCACTCTGAAGTTTATCGGGCCGTATCAGATACTTCGTCGGGTAGGTCCGGTAGCTTATCAGATTGCACTACCACCGTTCTTATCAAATCTTCACAATGTATTTCACGTATCACAACTACGAAAATATATTTCTGATCCAACTCATGTGATCGAGCCAGACACTGTACAACTGAAGGAGAATTTGACCTATGAGACGTTTCCGATCAAGATTGAAGATCGAAGGATTAAGCAACTTCGAGGAAAGGAGATCGCATTGGTTAAAGTGGTATGGAACGATGTAAGTGGTGAAGCCACATGGGAGTTGGAAGAGAAGATAAGAGAGCAGCATTCGTTTTTATTTTGAATATGTGTGTCAAGTTTCGAGGACGAAACTTTATTTTAGAGGGGGAGAGTTGTAACACCCCAAATTCTGACTATGTTAATAGTAATAGCAGAATTACACTGTTTTATATTTTCTATGTGTTATAAAAATAGTTTGTTCGTTCTGAGATCATTTTTGATCATTTTGTGTGATTTGCTTCGAGTCAAGAAAATAATAATTTTCTGACCTAGAAAAATATTAATTTAATTAATTAGAGTTGAGGGATCTTACTAAACCCAATTCTGATTAATATATATATTAATCTTATAATTTTTAGGATTTAACTGTGCAATAAAATAATTTTATATTATTATAATATTTTTTATTCAATAGTACCTCTTGTCTCAAAAATAGTAGAAAAATTATTTGTGGACCCGAAAAAGTTCATGGGGCCCACGTTTAGTGTAACAGATCAACAATTAATTTGGGATGAAATCTAAACCAATAAGAACAAGTCAAAATAGGTGGCTTGACTTTTTAAACCAATTAGAATGAGTCAACAAAAGAAGCATAGACTTCTTTGTGAACCATTAGATTGTAAAGCTTGTTTTAGAAGCTTTAATCTTAACCGTTGATCCAATCAATGGTGTAAAATGAATCTTGACAAAACCACTAAGTAATATCCACCGTAGATGAGATCAATGGATAGGAAACCAAGTTGATTTTCAATGGCTAAGATGAAGTCAACAATAGTGGCTTGAATTTGATTAGTAACTAATTAAACCTAATTTGGTTAATCTAATGGCCTAATTAGCAAGTTAAGTAAACTAACTTAATAATTAATTAGTTATAAACTAATTACTAATTAAATATCCTAATTATTATTAGAGGATATAATATATATAATTATATGTCTAATTAATCAATTATGTAATTGGAAAGTTAATTAAGATTGGTTAGGAAACTAAACCTAATTAACTAGTGAATTGATTAGCAAGTAATTAGACTTGAATTAAAACAAATTAAAGTTCCTAAATTCACTTGAAGCTCACGGTTTGCAGCAGCTTGGAGGAGGCATCTATATGGTTCTTGAATCATCCATAATAGCCATGCAAGTCAAATTGATGACCTATGCCATGTGCTACTCTATGTGCACTCAAATTGGATATTTTTCTTCATGTAAATCTCCTCATTTTGCCTACCCATTCACGGCAGTAGCAGCCATCCATATTTATTCTCATAAATTTATTTTCTCTCTCACCCAAAAAGCTTTCATCTTTTCTCTCCAAAAATCCCAAGAACCAAGCAACCGTTTTTCCTTTCTTTTTCCTCCATAGGTTCGGCCTCTTCACCCACAAGCACCATCACTCACCTATAATTTTCACTCACACAATTTCCTAAAGCTAAACAATATTCTAAACACTTTCCATTTAGAAAGTTTTCTCAAAATCACATCCTAAGTGCTTCAAAAACCCACTTTGATTTCTATGGTTTAAATTTATGTTTATAATTTTTTAAGCCATGTTTGTTCCATGGTTTATCATTATTAAGCTTTGTTTGTGATTTTACTAATTATTTTAGAATTGTTAGGAATTGTTGTGAGCCACACGAAAATTAAGGAGAAGGAGGGGAGCTTGAAAAGCTTGTCTTCAAGAGGTAAGAGGGAGATTTAACCTCACCAACCAAGTTTTGGTGGTGTGAGGATGGTTTTGTACGGTGAAAAATCCATAAGGGTTCTTCACCGATTATTTGATTGTGTTTGTGTTGTGTTTGATTATGTTTTTATGCTTGCATGTGTGATAAAATGCTTAATACTTTGATATTATGTGTGTATGTGTAATTATGAAAGCATAAGATTGTATGTGTAATTTAGGATGTGAACAACATGATGAATTGATTGTATGAGTACTCCAAAGAGTACCGAGGCTTACGGCCATACTATGGAAAAGAGGACCAAAGTCCTCAAACTGATGAATTAAAATGAGAACTGAGAGATTTAAATGAATTTGGGAAAAAATTGAGTATAGTAAAGTAAAATGATTTTTATGGGTAGTAAAGAAAAGAAATAATGATTTTTGAAAAATAATACCATTTACTGATTTTTAGAGGAATTATACCACAAATTTTTATAAAAGAGGGACTAAATTGTAAATTTTATCAAAATGAGGGGCCATTGTATAAATACTTATTTTTAGAAGGGTTATATTGTAAATATTATTTTTAGAGGGGTCAAATTATAAATATTTTATAAAAGAGGGATGATTTTGTAAATATGAATTTTATGAGAGACTTTTTCGTAAATATTAAATTTTGAGAGACTATTTTGTAAATATTAATTTTGAGGGACTATGACGTGAATATTAATTTTTGAGGGACTAATGTGTTAATATGAGTTTTTGAGGGACTAGTGTACAAATATGGAAAATAAAGCCAATTTTAGTATTAAAATGAGAAAAATAGTATTTTTGATTTAAAAAGTAAGAAAAATATTTACGCGATTTGAAAACTTTGAAAAATCGCTATGCGATTTGAAAAGGCGACAGAATTGAGTCGCGATTGAGAAAATGCAAAAATATGACTATGCGAATAAAATACAGTAATAATACTATTAAATTATTATGTGGACCCCGAATATGTGATATAAATTGGAAATGTGAATAGTGCATAGTACATGCATTGGAAAGGTCCGATGGACTGTATGAGGCTAGTTGCCTAGGAGAGACTACACCTCCTGAGTGGGTGCAATATGCGTAGTGTAAGTCACTCGTTGACCTTGGGGGCAATGGGGTGCGGGTTGCTTACAATGGGCAGTTGGTAGCTCTTTTGTACTGTGGGTTTGACCGATGCAACACACCAATGATCCGGACCGAGACACTATCCTTAATCAAGATCTGATAAAGACTGTCGTGTATATGCGGGATGTGCAAAACTGAGCACGTGGTCCGAGACATGTTGGTACCGATAATTCTTTTCGATCACTCTCTCCGACCTGAGTTGTAGCTCCATGGAGTAGGAAATTGAGTCTGTGTGCATATATATAATGATAGAGGGTATTATTGTAATTTCTATTTATGATAACTGATTTATTGGTTATTTGATTATTGATAATGGCATGATTGTAATTATGGTGTATTACATGTTTTATGATGATAATGATGTTAGTGGCATAACTGTAATTATAGTATGATAACTGTATTGAGATATTGTATGATTTTATCTTCATTGCTACTATACTGGTATTGGCGTAGGTGATCTCACCTCTTTGTATACATGTTTGGTATTATATTTATATTTGTTAAGACGTCGAGCAAGAAATAGAGCGAGAAGGTGAGGAAGAGCAGATTCCTGTTGAGGACGTCGAGTTTTGAAGAGATGGAGCTGCCTAGTTTCCTTGGCTACCTGAAGCTGACATTTATCGGAAGAGATGAGGCATGGACTGTAGATTTAGAGAGAGAGAGTATCTATTACACGGGAGACCTAAATATTAGACTGAGTAGACAACATTTAGGACACCCTTACTTTTCTGTCAATATTTATGTACAACTAGAGTTCCCAATATCTATTAGGTAGTATTGGGGAGCTTACTATCGTACTCCCAGTACGGTTAGTATTGTGTCGTCCGCTCGGACACCTGTCCATAGGACTGCACCTCATGATGGATTCCTATATGCTGAGAAATCTGAGGAGGACCCGTCGAGGGTTCTCATTGTCTAGTAGGATTTGGGCTATATGTTAGTTTTAAATTAAAGTTTAAATATTTTGGAAGTCTAGTTTGTAAAATATTTAAGTACGACAGTACTAAAGGCTTGTATATATATATATGATGTAAATTATGTGTGACAATGTTGTTATGTTTTTATTTTCTACTAAGTTTATCTTATTATCATCAAGAAATTTTATAACTCGTATTTATAATACAAGCACGATTTCTAATTGAAGGGTAATTTGGAAATTAAGTAACATAAAGTGTGGCGCCCTAAGGAGGGTGTTACAAGGGGCCATTGTATAAATACTTATTTTTAGAGGGGGCATATCGCAAATATTATTTTTAGAGGGGTCATATTATAAATATTTTATAAAAGAGGGACTATTTCATAAATATAAATTTTATAAGGGACTATTGTGAAAATATTATTTAAATGAGGACTATAATGTAAATATTATATTTTTGAGAGGCTATTATGCAAATATGGAAAATAAAGTGAATTTTTAGTATTAAATGAGAAAAATAGTATTTTTGGATTTAAAATGTATGAAAAATATTTACGCGATTGGAAAACGTTGAAAAATCGCTATGCAATTTAAAAAGGCGACAGAATAGAGTCGCGATTGAGAAAACGCAAAAATATGACTACGCAATGAAAATATAGTAATAATACTGTTAGGTTGTTAAGTGGACCCCAAATATGTAATAATAAGTGCATAGTACATGCATTGGAAAGGTCCAATGGACTGTATGAGGCTAGTTGCCTAGGAGAGACTACACCTCTTGAGTGGGTGTGATATGCGTAGTGTAAGTCACTTATTGACCTTGGGAGCATTAAGGTGCGGGTTGCCTACGATGGGCAGTTAGTAGCTCTTCTGTGCCGTAGGTTAGACCGACGCAACACACCAATGATCCTAACCGAGACACTATTCTTAATCAAGATCTGATAAAGACTGTCATATATATGCTAGATGTGTAAGATTGAGCGCGTGGTCTGAGACATGTTGGTACCGACAAATCTTTTCGATCACTCTCTCCGACCTGAGTTTTAGCTCCATGGAGTAGGAAATTGAGTCTGTGTGCATACATATAGTTATTGAGGGCAATATCATAATTTCTGCTTATGATAATTGAATTGTTGATTATTTGGTTGTTGTTAGTGGCATGATCGTAAATATTGTTTATTTCATGTGTTTTGTTGATAAATGATATTGATGGCATGTTTGTAATTATGGTATGATAGTTGTATGAAATATTGTATGTGTTTATCTTCATTGCTACCAAACTGGTAATGGCGTAGGTGATCTCACCTCTTTGTATGTCTGTTCTGTATTATAATTATATTTGTAAAGACGTCGAGCAAGAAGTGAAGCGAGAAGTTGAGGAAGAGCAGATTGAGGACACTGAGTTTTGAGACGATGGAGATGCCTAGTTTCCTTGGCTACATGAGGTTTACGTTTCTTGGAGGAGAGGAGGCGCGGCATGTCAATTTAGATAGAGAGAGTATTTACTATATAGGGGACTTAAAAATATTAGATTGAGTAGATTACATCTAGGACATCCGTACTTTAGTGTTAACATATATGTACATCTAGAGTTTCCAATTTCTCTTAGGTAGTACTGGGGGGCTTACTATCGTACCCCTAGTGAGGTCAGTGTTGTGTCGTCTGCTCGGACATCTGTCTGTAGGACTTCACATCATGATGAATTCCTATATGCTGAGGAATCTGAGGAGGACCCGTCTGAGGGTTCTGCTGTCTAGTAGGACTTGGGCAATATGTTAGTTTAAGTTAAAGTTTAAATATTATGAAAGTCTAGTTTGTAATTATTTAAGTTTGACAATACTAAAGGCTTGTATATATATATGATGTAAATTATTTGTGACAGTGTTGTTATGATTTTATTTCTGCTAAGTTATTGTATTATTATTATGAAATTTTATAACTCGTATTTATATTACAAGCACGATTTCTAATTGAAGGGGTAATTTGGTAACTAAGCAACACCAAGTGTGGCCTAAGGAGGGTGTTACAGATATTAAAGGAACATTCTTCTGCATTTGGTTCTCATGCTAGGCCAGCTACAATTGCATAAGCATTGATAAGAGAGTTTTCTATAATCCTCAATTATGGGAATTCAAGTTTGCAGAATGGGAAGCAAAATAAAAGGAAAAAATAGTAAGGCAATGGGGGAAGTTTTCTATGATTTTATACAAAATCATGAAGCTAACAAGAATTAAGAGAATCATGGAATAAATATAGTATTTACTGCAAGTATGCCTGCTTGATCTTTTTTTCTTTAACTTCAAAATTGTTAATGCATCTTTATATTAGTATTTATATAATTATTTTCATTAGATCTCTGTAGCAGGAGCAAGGGCTATTTGATTGATTAGCAATTTAGCATTGAAATGAGGGAAAAAAAAAACAAAGCTGCAAAGAAATGCAAGTGGGTGTGCTAGTGCAGCAAAATTTCAAATCTAGGTCTTAAAGTCATTTTTGGCATTGTCCATTATGATCTATGATTTGAAATTGATTAAGAAGCTATGCTCTTGGGCTAGAGATTGATTTCATCTCAAAAAATGTGTTTGCTTAATATGCCATTAAAATTATACCATTTTTTTCTTGGAGAAATTCTCTGTTGATCCTAACATAGGTAAATATTAAGTTTCTTTTTTATTTGTACTTATTTTAAAATAGTAATATATTGGTTTCAATTAACTTCTATTTCTCATATCTTTGACACAATAATCCTCTTTGATGTTGTTGATTTGCTTTTTGTTTTTTGAATTCATCTCTACTAATTTATTTTCAGATTTAATGTTACTAAATGTAATTTAGTCATGACCGCGCAATCCTTGAAACATCCATTTCCACATTCATCTTGAATGCGGTGTATAGTTTGATCTCACTTTGTCTTTTATCTGACTAACATTTGTTAGACCTATACAGAAGAAAAACGAGCCAGCAGTCTCTTAAATTACTTCTGTGACAGAAATGCTATAATCGTCACAAGGTAACTGAGTCTTAGACCAATACCGATAACTTTAAAAATTGACTTTCTCTCAATAGTAGTTTTGATTGCGTATAACATTTAATATTCTGCATGATTTGTTTTCTAATATATCCATTTTTGTAGAATGAGAGTCCCTATGGCTACATCTTGCAAATGCATCTTAAAGATTTACTCATTCATATGTAGCTGTAGAATATTGACTTTTTTTAAATGCTTTGATATGTATTAAAGGTTTTAACAATTTTCTAGCTTAAACTTATTAACAGTAAGTATCTCCAAATCCTCTTTGTAATGCACACACTGCTGAGTATATTCCTTACTTGGAAGCAGTAGAAAATGGTTGACATAGTTTATAAGAGGTTTTTAGACTATATTCCTAATAAGTTTGATCTTCATGTTTTATAATTTTTTATGATTATAGAAACTAATTTATGAAGCCCATTTTAGATGCTATTTTATAAATGAGATTAGATTGCTACATCAGTTTATTTTACATTGCAGGAAAGTTAAATGCTATTCTGGCAAAATTAATTTTTGTAGAACGAAGCAGCCTTGAATAGGAAACATTGTAACTTGCATGAGAACTATATATGTAATTTAAGCATTTCTAAACATATTATTTGAAGCAAGTATTCCATGGACTGAAGTCTTGGCTCCTGCTTTGATTATAGGATAGTGAGTAATTATTTATTTTACCTGCCATGGAATTTCATCATGGTGAAATGTTCATTTGGAACTTTTCATGTGCCATTCTTTTTAACATTGGTGTTCTAACTTAGTGATGCTTCTTTTGTTACCTTTGGAGTTTTAGAGGTGGTTTGTTTTGAGTATTTTAAATTGAGTTTCATTAGCTAGATTTTGAGTTATTGACTTTGACATTAAAGCATGTTTTGTTTTTTTATTTCTCTTTTAGATTATGCATGATTGGGATCCAAGATCTGAATCAAAGATTAAAAAGGTATATAATAACTTCCAAGTTTTAATTTTGGATTATATTGGCAAATTTGTTGAAAGGACATCAAAATTTTGTTTTGTGCAAATTTTCATGTCATTTATGTTTCAGAATTCTGCCCTTTATGTTTGTTTTTTTTTACAAAAAATGTTTGCATGTGAATGATCTAATGAATACTTTTTCACGATTACATGGGTTAGAGTGCCCCTCATATGACTCTTTCAATGTGACAAAGGTTGCCTGCAGTTTGAAGAATACCTAGAAATAACTTGATTATTACTTTTGGAGAATGAAGATCCATTCAAATTAGTGCAGAAGAAAAATTTGTCCATCATTTTTGAAGCTGCTATTATAAAAGAGCTCAACATCCATCCAAAGCAAAAGAATAAAAAAAATTTGTTTTTAGATTTCAAATGTGTTGTAGTATAACAACATTCTTCCCCCATGTTTTCTCCCATTTCTCCTTTTGTGGTCTTTTTTTTAGGAAGACTTACAGATTTTCTATTACAAATTTGCAGCCTCTACATCGAGAGTTGTACACTATGAATCCTACTACGTTCTTTGATCAAACATTTCTGAAAAGTAATCGATACAATATACAACTAAAGAATGTTTTCTTCTACTGATTCTTTTCCTATTCCGTTACATGTGTTGGCATCACCTCATCCATTGTTAAAGCTTTTTTTCTTGGGAGTTTCATACTTTTTTCTATTTTATCTTTCTCTTTCAGTGTCACTAGGTAAACTTTGTAGGAATATACTTTCGAGACACTCCAGCTTCACCCATGAGTCCACTCTATCATTTCTTTGCCTTCAATTTGCTTTCTTTCTTCTCAATATCTCTCTTCCTTCTATTTCCTATCCCTTCTTTCTGCTTTAGGGTTCTTTTCATTTTGTGCCCTTTGCTCTTGGTGGAATTGCAATCGAAGCAGGAAGATATCCAAAAAGGAATCACGGACGATGATAATGTATAAGGATGCTAAGGGCTTTAATCTCTTGATCCATTATATCCTGAAGGTAAGTACTTCTATTGTTAGGGTTTTCTTCCATTGCTAATTTTTTTCCATTTTTGAATAGGGTAGGCAAGTATTCTTTTGTTAGACATATATCTTTAGGCCTGAGATAAAATAAAATCTTCTCACTAAATTTTAAATTTGAACTATGATGTTGGATTTGATTAATCCCTGAAATGATATTCATGACATTTTGGTTCTTTATGTTGTGCTAGATTTTGTTTTATTTTACTTTATTTTTGCTATTGTTGCTTGCAATTTATCAAATCCCTAAGGTGTATCTATTCATATTTTTTCACATACAGTGAACATTTGGTCAAGTTAGGATTAAGAAAATTCCCAATTGACATTTGGTTATGTTATCTTAACAAGGCGCAAGGAGCAAAGTGCTAACATGCCCAAGATTCCTAATATTGCTAAGTTTCTTGAGCATTTGTTGCCATTGAAACAATGAGAGGATGTATTTCTTGCTAAATTTTTAGTATTGAAAATGGTATGTTCTTCGAGAACCTGTTTCTTTCTATAAATAATATGTCTCTTTTCTTTCTCATTTGGAATGACTAATACTCTCTTTGTCCAAGAGTTGTCATTCCTGCACCACTTTATGCACACCACTTGCTCACCTACATTCATAACTACACCTGGGATCTATCTAAACTGGAATTGGACACACATAATGGAATTATTTAAATTTGTTCATATTGTTCACTTAACTAAGGTGCTAATTGATGTCCTTGCTAACAAAAGAATTGCAAGTAATTTTTTTTACAGTTGAAATTTCACTTTTCTCATCCTATATTTGAAATTGAAACTTTCTTTACTGCTTGGTTAGTTGTCTTAATGTGTATTTTCTTGTGTCTTGTGAAATTCCTATTCTTGCTCCATATTCCTGTGTGTTATGCCTAGGAATAGCTTATTATTTTATTGTTAATTGTTGACCCTTCATTATGTGTGTTTTCAGAAATTCCTTGATGCATCCTCTCAAACATTTATGTTCGTTTTCCTTGCCTTTAATAATTTCTTCATATAGTAGATCAATCTTTTTATTATTATTTTCATCTGTACTGTGAACAAAATATCCTTTCCTTTTTTGAAAAATAAGTATAGCTAATAATTTATCTTTACTAATGGTCATGGTTATTTAAGACTCTGTAATTGTTATTCTGAGTAGAACCCATATCAAATGTTGTGTTCATTGCTTCATTTCTGTGGCATGAAATTGTATCATTTATAGTCACTTATTAGCATTTTGTGATTGACTTTGGACTTTGTTTTTTAATAAGAAAGAATGCAAACATGTGGCTGCAAGGTGTAATTTTTAGGTATATAAAAATGAAAAGTCACCTCTTTGCTTCTACCTTTAATACTATTGAGATTTTCCAAAGGGTTAGCTCATGTGCCCATGTCCTGCATTTGGTGTCTTTGATACAACTACAATTGCTCAAGACTTATGAATTGACACTGTTTGAAACTTATGGCTTGGTTAAGCTTTGGTTCACTTGCATTAGAATTTAGTTTCTTCTATCCATTTGGATTTTGTTCTATCATACATCACAACACCTTACTTTGCAAATCCTAAAGGTATGGTAGTCTTTCGATACTAAACATCTGTAACTAATACATCTAGAGAAAGTTTTTTACTATTGTTTCTTTTACTGTTCAAGTACATGTGTTGCATTCTCTTTAATGGAGTCCTTTATTTGTTGTGAAATTACCATTTGGTTCAAAACTATTTATTTTGATGAAATGTGATCAGCTGAATGGAGCATAAATTTGTCTTTTCATAATTATTTATTTCATATTTTTTCTTATTTACACCTTTATCCTTGCTTTTTGTTTGTTGATCATATGTCATCCTTAAGATTGAGGGTGGTTTGGTTATTTTATGTACAATTCATTTCTCTTTCTCTTTTATCTTTCTCTGTCCATTCTCCTTCTTCACTTTGCCGAGACAACATCTAACTTATTTGTTTTCAAAATTTGAATTGTTCTTCTCTAACTTTCTTTCTCTCTTCTATATCTCTCAGATTTCATTTCAAATTCATATCAGTGGCAGCTTATGAACGTTCACACTGCACTATACGCGGTGGGTCACAATGAAAGGTGCTTGCAGCAATGGGTTCTTGACGACAACCGTTGTCAACTTGGCTGCTTCCTGTGTTCGCGATGGTTATAGGTTTTGGTGCATCTTTGATGCTGGTTGTCGGTGATGATGATCACCACCCCGGCTGAATCTGTATGCCATGCCATTTTCTCATTCTTACTTTTTCCCCCAATTTTTAATCAATTTTTTAGGGTTTGAGCATAAATCTAGCACTGATTGATGGTAGGAAATTGAATCTATATCGGTTCGATAAGGAAGAGAACCAATGGATGGAGAAGAGCGGGGGCACCATCAAATTTATGAAGCACTAGGTGACTGGCAAGGTTAGGCTCCTCATGTGGCAATCCAAGATCCTCAAGATCTTCACTTTTCATTTTACTAAGTGCTCTCTTCCTGTGCATGTTCTTTTGAAAGTTTTTTATTTATTTTTCTTTTTTGATAATTAGTATTGTGTTTTTAATTATGCCAGTTTTGTTTTGCCTACTACGAGTGTGCAAGAGCATGTTGGGAGCGAGAGATATTGCATTCGGCTTGCCAGGGTCTTTGCTGATAGTGAACTCAAGGTTGAACTTTTCTACATTTGTTTTCCTTCTATTAAAAGTAAGTGTGCGTTTTACTTAATTTTGCCTAAATATAAAAATGCATTAAATTTGTGTAGCTATGAATATGCATACTTTTCATTCCTTTTTACTGTTTCTACTTCCTTTACTGCAATCCAGTGGTGCATATGTTGTGAGGTGCGAGTTATCCTTCAAGTTTCCTCTTTTGAGAACTATCTTGAATCTCTGGTATTTATTTCTATTTTCTTAATGTATATAAAAAGTCAATGTAAATACTATGACACCCTAATAACATTACTGTCATTTGAAGGTTATGAACGTTTGATTTCATTCCAATGTATTTGTTTATTGTTCTGTTCATTTCTATCAAGTTTATAATCATATTGTTGGAGTGTTAGTATTTGAAATGTGAAACTTAAACATTCTTTCATACTTTTTATCCGTGTGTGGGCATGTGAACATGTGTGCTTTTGTGCCTGTGATTCAAAAATTACAATAAGTGGTCCTTATCATCCAATGGTAGAGATAAAAATTGGGGAGTGTTTTTTGTGCAAGGACACTTAAGAAATTGTTAAACAAATAAATAGTAAGGTTGCTATTTATGTTTGAAAAAGTTTATTATTTGAAAGAAAATAGATTTCTTTCTTAGTTTCTTCAAAGTAAATTATTTCTCCACGACCTTATGTAACAAATTTTGTTTTCTAGTGCCTTTTATAGGAACTCTCTCTTCCAACCAAAAGAAGGTTTTAAAAAATGATATGGAAAAAACCATTATGTATTATAACTTCATTCTCTCCTTATGTATAATTTTCTTGCTACATATACATGTATGTGAATCATTAGTCCCCTCTTTTTTCCCGTTTAGCCTTGACTTTAGCTTTCACAACCTGAGTAGTCAGAGGGGTGGCTTGGGACTCCTATGTACTTCATCTGTTGAATTTGACAGTAGGGTCGATTTTTTCTCCTGTTTGTAGGGAAACATGGTTTGTTTGTATGCTATGATAACCCAACTTTGTGATTCCCTATGAATTGTGGGGAGAAAAGGAGATTATATTCCCAACTTTGTTAATTTTATTGCCATTTGATTCAATGAATTCGATTCTCTTAACAAATACTATCACAGTCTTTACTTTGTTCATCATATAAAAAAGATTGTAGTTGTAGCTTACCTTTTGATTATGTAAGTAATCTTATCTTAAAAATGCAATTCATGTTATGAGTTGCATTTTACTGATTGAATTTAATTGTCTATGGTTTTAAATGAATTGAGATGCTGGGCATTCTCCCCAGTTAGCTTTACCTGCAGATTGTTAGATGATGGGTCCAAAAGATCGAGGATGTGTTTATTGTATATCTCTAAGAAAGAACATTTGCATGTAATTCTTCTATTTTCATCTCTACGCTGCCAATTAGGAATAATGTCTAATATTTTAATTATAATTTTCACTGTAATGGGAGATATTCATTGGCCTGAGGTTAGTGGTCTTACAACACATCTCAAGAACTTTACATAGTGGTAATTTCCTTTTATTTTTCTTTCCTTTTTTCTTTTACTTTTCAATTAATTGAAACTTGGAAAGCTACTTGCCCACCATTATATGAAAAGTAATTACATGGTTTATTCTCTATGATGCTAACTTGCTCATATTAGTGGTAACTTTTACTAGGGTAGCTACATCAGTGATGGGCATTAACATAAAGTTATTTTTATGCACAAATGCAAACCAAAATAAAATAGAAAAAGCTAGGAAACTAGAGGTACACTCTGTTGTAGGAACACTGCTTCAAGACAAATATTGAGTTAATGATCATTGCAAAATTGCTTCATAAGAAATTTATATTAAGATACAATAGCCAATAAATAGTATAAAAGAAAATGGGAAGTTGAAAATTTTGGCTTCATTACTAACCAGCTCAGCAACATTATTCATTACTCAATGAAATCCTATAGGCTATATCACATGATATTCATCAAATATACAAGTGGTGAATAAAAATCTTAATTAAGGTAAAAGTGTTCCTTAAATAATGATTGAGTCATCTGCATAAAAAAATTTATACCTTTTTTATTATAAAAAATAAGTGCTCATGAGTCAAATAAACTTTGTGGAGTATTTTGTTTATTTAACTTCCTAGGTGGTCTTTTTATTTTGTAGCATGAGGTAGTGAAATAAATGGCTTCAGGTCAAAAACTTCGCCCATTTGAGAAAGTGGCAAAGCACGATTATACCAAAGATTGATGGCTTATCATTTATCAGAAGGTAATAATTTTTTGAGAATTTCTAATTTTTTGTGAATGGTTGAATTTCTAAATTCATTGACACTAAGAGAAACAAGGATACAATAATATGTATGTATGTATGTATATACTTCAGAAGATTATCAACTTCTTTTCATGTATAAGACAATTTTGTTGCTTTTGACTTTGAGTCAATCCCTCTTTATGGTTTATCTTTATCTTCTTTCAAAAACATTTATAAACATGATAGTTACTCTAATTCCTTAGTGAGTTAGTCTAATTCACTATAGCATTGTGAATAGGATTTTTTTAGTGGGTTAGTCTAGGGTGATAGAAAGCAAATAACTAAAATTATGAATAGGATTTTTTTCCTTGCAAAATTGAATAGAAAACATAGCATTCTATTTACCAAATTTTTATTAAATATCATGTTATAGATGTATCATATTCTACTAAGAGTCTGTTTCGCATATCCTTAATAATAAGGATAAAAAATTAAGAAATTAATTTTTAAAAGTTTATTCAGTATTAAGGTTAAAGTTGTATGGTAATGATACATATAACATTCTCTTTAACCTAGTGATATTAATTTGGGTTATAAAAGTTCAGTAATATTGGAAAGAATTATTTACTAATTCAGATAATTTTTTGAACTAGCTTGAGCGTAATTTTATAACAATAAATACAATAGAATAATTAAAGTATATGCTGAATCAGTTGATATGATAGAAATAAATATGAAAATTTTATTTCCTAGCCAAGGACCATTAGTAAGAGTTGTAGAAAATTTTGGAGAAACAACAGAGCAAGTTTGGTATTTTTAAGGATACCGATAAGAAATTAATAGAATAGTTAAGTATCG
Source organism: Ormosia semicastrata (assembly GCA_029884595.1). NCBI lineage: Eukaryota > Viridiplantae > Streptophyta > Magnoliopsida > Fabales > Fabaceae > Ormosia > Ormosia semicastrata. The sequence continues at coordinate 50,628,998 of JAQQTO010000063.1, forward strand.
TAGAAAATTATGAAATTTTATGGAAATAACAAGTAAAATATGGAGAATGTGTTGGTATAAAATACCAACTAAAATATGCATCAGTAAGCATAATTACTTAACCAGAAGTTTAATTTAACTTGAGACTGAGTAATAAAGCTTAATTGATAAATAGTGGTATATGAAAAATTATGGAAAAATAAATCCAAGGACCAGGATAAGTCCTAAAATTTTTCCTAATACCTATGGTAACTTGAAATCTTAGTATTGGAAAATTAAAGAATGCTTAACAGATATAAAAGTTCCAACATTAAAAGTTAGGCTTTTTTACCAAACTGTCACTGTTGGCCAAACTATTTACCAAAATGTCATTTTTTAAACTATTTACCAAAATGTCACTTTTTTTAAACTATTTACCAAAATACCACTCTTTTGAAACTATATACCAAACTATCACTTTTTTATCCTACGTGACATTTTTTAACATTTTTTGGCCACGTTGGATGCACCAAATAGGATGGTGCATCCCAAGTTATTTTTACTGAATACGCCAACACAGTTGGCGTAACTAAGCTAAATATGCCAACTAGGTTGGCGTAACATAAGTATATCGTTACACCCCCTCCCCCATCCGTGACATTCATTCCATTTTCTCAATTCTCAATATCTCTCTACAAATTTCTTCTCTCTAAACGCTCTCAACTCTCTAAACGTACTCAATTCTCACTAGAAGTAGTGTCTAGATCTCCATATGTGATCAAATTCAGATAGTATTCCTTATATGTAAGTATATATTTCAATGTTTGAATTTTTTTGTTAATGATTTGTTGACTGTTTTTTTATTATATTAGTGTTAATTATACATTTATGTTATTCTATACGTATTTAGAGGTTAAATTTTTTTTCTTTACTAATTAATAATGTGATTAATAGGATACGTAGTATGAATTGTATGAATTATTTGTATGTAAAATAATAGTATAATCTTTTTTCTTGGGGTACTTGACATGGTTTAAATAACTAAATATAGTTTAATTCAAATTAGTAGAGCTTAGGAAGTTATTTGTACGTAAAATAATAATAATATAAATTCATTGTTATATGTGCAATTTTGTTGTAATTGACACGTGTATGTTGATTTTATATGTGTTGAATTGTTATTGTTTAGAAGTGGAATTAACATGGCAAAAATCCCTTAATGTGCACATTTACTTCAATGGGATAAAGTATGATGGTGAAAAGGGTCTCATGTATCAAGGTCTTCCTCCTAGGCCTATTATGATCACAGCTAATATGACTTTGGATAGCTTCAAAAATAAGATCCATTCAAAGTTGAGGCTCCAAGCAAATGTACATGTGTCAAAGGTTGTCTATCGATGTCCATAGTACTACAATCCATAGAGATGGGTAGGTCTTCCATTAGAAGACAATGATGATGTAATCATATTGTCATATTATATTTTATTATAGTAATCATATTGTCACACTAATTGTTGTTGTTGTTGTTTCGTATTCAGCGTGACAGATGGCATTCCGTGTAAACCCCAGACTAGAGGACGACTCAATTTTGGAGTTACAAGAGTATCATGTTTCTCAGTATATATGGCAGGGACATGGGGACCGGCACTTGCGTGTTAGACGTGCCAGAAGAAAAAACATATGGACCCCCTATGCCGATTCTTCCATATCTACAACAGGCTGGCTTCTTAGGGGTTGCCCATATGGTTTATTGCAGTATTGATCACTCCTTGATCACTGCGTTGGTTGAAAGATGGCGCCTAGAGACGCATACATTTCATATGCCTACCAGAGAGTACACCATAACATTGGAGGATATTGGTATCATATCAGGTCTTCCTATTGACGGTGCTACATTTACTGGCCATACCTATCAGAGGGTCTTCCTTGATCTATGTGTTCGGTTGTTAGGGATTGATGAGACTCCCTCGCTCATATCTAGTGCACGCATTGATATGACATATCTGTGGCATCCAAGTGTTTCAAATGTCACTTACGATGATGATGATAAGTACGTGCAACAACGTGCACAACATTACATACTTAGGTTGCTTGGGGGTTTCTTATGCTCCGATCATTCTAGTAAGTCTATGCACTTGATGTTCCTTCCATTGTTGGAGGACTTTGTTGTTGCCAGGACATACAGTTGGGGGTCTGCAGTCTTGGCATACTTGTATAGAGAGCTTTGTAAAGCTACGGACCACAAGGCATGCGAGATCGGAGGGGCTGGCATCTTATTGTAGTATTGGACATGATACAGATTCCCCCTGCTTACCCCTACACTAGCTGACCATGTTGAACCATATGTATTCTATGGAGCTGATTGTGGTCAATTACGTCTATTAGGATGGGAGTAAGTTTCTTTTTCATATCATTTCTTTACATTACTTTGCTCTATTACTTTGCTAATATTTCTCACTTATGTTCATAATACTTTCATTTACAAATAGGTGGCGCAAACATAAAGTTTTGAGTGATATTGTGATCGACATCCTTGAATATTATTGTCGGTTCTTTGATCAATTGAAGAATGATGATGTATGTATTATTTTACATTTGTTTGAATTAATTATTTATGTATATGACTTTTTAATTATGTGTGCATCTCATTTTGCAGATTATATGGCAACCATACACAGATGAGAAGGTGGCATCACTTCCATCTTTTTGTATGACTGGTAGGGACATAGCACTAGCAATGGTCCCTCTCATATGTTTTCAAATTGTTGAGTGGCACCAACCAGACCGAGTGGTGCGCCAATTTGGTCTTGACTAGCCCATACCACGGAGACCGCTCCAGCTTGACAGTTTGCACTCAATTACATTGGCAGGTAGGCATAACAAGGATTGGCCAGCTACACATGCTGTTTATATAGCCACATGGCATAGTCGAAGGGAGAAGCTTGTTAGGGGAATCCCATTGCTCACACCCCTCACTTCGTGTTCTGAGTACATGTGTTGGTATAAAAGAATTACCAGATGCTGGATTTCTCCCACTAGTGCATCTATTGGGAATGTGGTAAGCTTTTTACCAATTTGTTAATGACTATATGTACTTTGTATTCAATATAATGACATAATTTATATCTATTTCTTAGGAGAATATTACTGAGCATTTGTTTAGTTCAACTACTAAAGCTATCACTCGAGAAGCTGCTACATAGATCCTACATTCATTGTAGGAGCATGATCACATTACAATGGAACATCTGCGTCCAGCTTCAGCAGCAGATGACATTCAAGGCCGCCCGAGGAGTCCAATCAATAGGGAATGCAGCATAGAAGGAGGACAGGATTAGCGAGCACTTAGACACAACTTCGACATCTCGAGGGCTCTGACTCTACGAGCCAGAACACGACTCAGCCTCCTACCACTGCTACATACCCAACCACTCAGCTACCACCTACATATCACCCACCATACCCACCATACCCTTACCCACTGTATCCTTATCCACCACCAGGTTACCTATCATATCCTTACCCACCACAAGGTTACCCTCCATATCCTTACCCGCCACCAGGTTACCCACTATACCCATCACAGTCAGGACCTTCTTTCGATCCTTCTCGCAGGCCACCACATTCTAATGCGAGCCCATCTCATTGACGTGTAATTATATGTCATTAGTGTATCTGAGATTGTTATACTTAGTGGTTTTGTTTAAATTACTATTGATGATTTTCTATTGTGATTTTGGTACCCTTGTTGGATTAAATATGTTTGCCGCTTAGTTTTTATTAATGATCTTCGTAAGTGGTTGAATTAAACAAGTTCATGTGCTTTTGGGGAGGTCCAATATTTAGGGGAAGCTCTGTCAAAATTTTCATAGAATCTGAATGATTGAACTATGGTTGAATTATATCAAACAAGTTTATGTCTTTCTGCGTTAACCAAAAATATAAAAAAAAATGTCACTCCTCAAAATTTGGAGGGTCATGATTGGGAGACTACTCACCAAATAAACGTTTGAAAACATATTTTTTTTTCTCAAATAAACATGCAAAAAAATACAAAAAAAAACTATTTTGACTTTAAATACTCTTTGTTGTGACAAGCAAATGGGTATGAGTTTGGTGTTATAGTTAACCTATATTATGGTTTATAATTCTATATTTTATAGTCTTAAATCGGATATATTATGGTAATTTACTTATGTTTATTAGTGAATTTTACACAGATCCTTATTATTGTCTTCATTTATGTAAATTGAATGAGATTTATCACATTCAAAGTGATACCATGTAAAGACATCATTTTCGAAGCAAAAGATAATCATTTTGGCTCTTACAAGGTCTTGTGAGCGATTGAGGAATTACACACGCCCGTGTGTAACGCCCAAATCGCTTTTGTCTGAATTTTTTTGGATACACGACTGTGTCTAACTTGGAAAAAGCTTTTATTTGATTTATAGAAGAAGACACGGCCATGTGTAGATTGACACGGTTGTGTGTTCATTGCGCAAAATAGGATGACGTATTTGCCTTAGTTACGCCAACAAGCTTAGCATATTTTATGTAAATACGCCATCATAGATGGCAAATCCACTTGGGATGCGCCAAATAGGATGACGCATCCATGTAAGTTACGCCAAGCGTGTTAGCATAACATACGTGGATGCGCCATCCTATTTGGCACATCCAACGTGGCCAACAAATATTAAAAAATACCACGTAGGACAAAAGGGTGGCAGTTTGATATATAGTTTCAAAAGAGTAGCATTTTGGTAAATAGTTAAAAAAAGTGACAGTTTGGTAAATAGTTTAAAAAAATGACATTTTGGTAAATAATTTTGTCAATAGTGGCAATTTGGTAAAAAAGCCTTAAAAGTTAACTTGGTAAAAAATTGTTACCGTCTAAGTCTCTAGATAAATTTACAATTTTCTCTTCATCTTTCCTCACTATTTCATGTCTCACTCTCCTCTCATTTCTCCTATTTCTGCTGAACGTAAAACAACCACCAAGAAGGAGAAAACTCACCAAGAAAATCAAGAGGAAAACAAGAAACAAAAGCAGGAAACCAAAGGCAAGAAAGGGAAATGAGTGGTGATAAGTTAAAGGGCTGAGGTAGGGACTATTTTCTCTTGTTCCTACATGTTTCTTGGACAGAAAATTCTGTGTTTTTCTCTTTAGTAGGTCATAGTTAGGGCTTGCCAAGGTTGCATGATTTTTGGTTTCAATTTGTGCTTTTTTTCCCATTAATTCTTGTGATGAATTTGTGATGTTGTGAAGTAAAATTTTGAAGCCATGAATATGATGGCTCATGGCCAAAAATAGGGCAGCCAAGAAAATGATGATTTTGTTTGTGTTCTAATGAGTGTCTATTGTCTTAAACCTCTTGTAAATCGATTTTTGTATGTATGGAAAGAAAAGGCTTGAATTTGGTATTGTTGGAGGACTTACGGCCATACATGGAAAGTTTACCAAATCTTGTTAATTTGTGTAACTCTTTGGATTATTATACCAACTGTTTGTTGAATTGATCATAGAAATGTTGATTTGAAAATGAATTTATGACTGGTAATTTGAATAAGATATGGTTGTGACTTATGCTTGGAGTGGTATGGTTTAATTTTGAATATGGATTGTTATGTGAGGTGAAGATTTATTTCCATTTCCTTGATTGTATAAAGTATCTTGAATAGGAATTGTGATGTTGAAAATGCATATTTGTTTTGATAAGAGCCATGTAGGCTAAATTAGAAGCTAATGGAGATGTGGAAATCTCCATGCATCATGGATGTGTATGAGAAAGAATTGTATTTGTTTGAAGTATAATTGAATGCTTAATTATGAATGAAATGAATTTGACATTGTATACTTGTTGAAAGTTGTGAAATGTGATGATGGAATTTGTTATAAGGCTCCTTGATCATTCAAGTTGAGCTAGGTTTTGCATTGAATATGCTCCCTTAATTCATGAGGTTGAGCTTGAATTTGAAATGTTAGTGCTCCTTGAATACTCAAGTTGAGTTATAAATGAAAATTTGGAACGTGGATTGGAATCTATATTGAATATGTGATTTGAATAAAATAATATATCTTAGAATTGTGAATTTGAATTGTATGTTATGAATCTAAGGATAAGCTCCCTTTGATGTTAAGGTTGAGCTAATAGTAAGTATTGAATGAATGATTCAATAATCAGTGCTCATGAGAATGGAATTGTATTGAGAATTAGAATATGGACAATTATCCTTGAACAGGAAGGTAATTAGTCCATGCTTCCCATTCAGTATCCTTTGTATTTATGTGAATTGTGTTTCACTTAGTATAATGGATCTTGGAGATGATCTTGTATGAAGGCAGGGTATTCGAGATTCCATCTGAACCATGGAGATAACATCTTGTGAGGAAGAGGGATCTTGTGTTCTTAGATGAATTCCTCATAGTATCAATATTAGTATAATCCTCACGTATTAATTCCCTCATAGGATACTAGTGGTAGTGTGAGGCCTTGAATCGCTCCCTACCACGAGTATATAGAACCCGAGCTATGTGAGGTGGCTCCCACCCTTGTGGTGCTTGAGATATGGATTCTGTGGTATAGCGAGTATTTGAATGAGCATTGAGATCTGAATTGTATTTATATGTCATGATATGACTTGAAAGTGTATCTGAATATTTGAATGAGATTGGTACTACAAAATTGGTATTTGGAGACAAATTTCTAGAAGTTATTTGTGATTGAAATTTGTATTGAATTTGAACATGAATGTTTGTATGCTTGGTACATTATGAATACGAATATTTGTACAAAATTTATATTATGGTAGTTGTGTTTGGTACAATTACTGGAACTACATATGTTTGGAATTTGTATTGCTAGTAAAGAATATTTTTTCAAATTATTAAATGGAATTCTGTTTCGAGAAGAGAATGGACCAAATTTGGCATTTTACCACCTTTCTAACTATATATATATATATATATATACGTATATATTTAAATTTAATTCCAAATACATTTTTCCTCAAAACAACTAGAATTATTATGATGACACGTATTTCAAAATAGTATCTACTAAGAATTAGTATTCTCACCCCATTATTATTATGTATTCCATGATAATTCCAGGTTCAGTATTTGCAGCGCAATGGCACAGACAGAGGAAGATATTTGCTTTGGATTTAGATTTTGTATAATAAATGTATGGAAAATGCCTTGAGGGCATATGATATGTATTTGTACTATAATGTATACTTTGTATAGCCATCCTTCAGTATATGTAAATTATTATGACACCCTGTCTTGGCACATATTTTTGTATATTAAAGAAAAGTATATTCAAATTTTTGTGGTAAAATTTTAAGTGATGTGCTTACTATTATTGCTATGGTGTAAATCTGAATACACTATTAGTAATAATAGTAAGGGCATTACATTTTAGTATTAGAGTAGTTCATCCTGTTAAGCCGGGGTATGGACTAGCTATGCTTTGTTATGCATTTGTCTTGTCTTAATGATGAGATGCATAGGTAGAATTGCATAACAGCCTTGAGTTTGTATGCTATGGTCAACTGTCACACTGTTACATAATATTGAGTCTGGCCAACTCAATATATAATGGGCGGTGTGTGCAAGAGATTATAGCATCGACCAGGTGAACTCGAAATGGTAGAGCCCCCGTTGGAAACAGTGTGCCAAACATGTTAGAGACTTTTAAAAAGTATAGTTGATGTTGTGAAAAAACAAGCAACTATGACTACCAGAAAGTTAGAGAAGATAACTGTAGGGATGAGATAAGAAGAGTAGTAAGGCCTTTGGAGATCAGAGATTCTTCCAATGTTAGTAAACATAGGCAGTATTGTGGAATCAGACAACTTAAGGTTACAATAGAAGTTTAGAAAATGAGGTTTCCAAACATGGAAAAGGGAAGATGAGAAATCCAAACGAATTGTTCCAGGTGGCCTGAGCAGATCAGCAAGATGGAGTTTACTTGAAGGATTAGTTAGAATGTTCTTAGTTAGGTATTTATAAATTAGTCATAGTGATTTTTATTTACCCCATAAAATTTGTATACAATGCACGGTGATGTATATTTTGTATATTACTCTTTTCATTATGTATGTAAAATATGCTTCTGCGAAGGCTCATATTTTGTATATTGTTAAGTTGTTTATTTGAATAATTTGTGAATATTCATAAGTAATGTACCAAATTCTAATTACTGATACGTAAGTTGGATACATCATTTGTAACATCCCAAAAAATCATGTTAGGCTTGTATAATGTTACATAAGTAGTCTGATACTTGTTTAGCATGTTAGTTAAGTTTCGTGACAAACTGAATTAGTTTAGACACTTTGCTGCAACACAGAAGGTGGTAAATAGCCTAAAATGACTCAGAAAATAACATAAATTACTATTTGGAGGGAAACATGTGTGGATAACTTGTTTCTAGGTCACAAATGAGATAAATAGGGCGTGGTTAAAGTTTCAAGACAATCAAAGTTAATTTAGTATTTTTAAGCATACTGGTTATGCTTTTAATGCCGGATTGACCCCCAGCAGATATGGAAAAGTAGAGAAAAAGTGCAACAAGATTTTTAATGAATCTTAGGATTTATTTTGAGTTTGTTGGAGGTTTGGAACCTAGATTCGAAGGAATCTATGTGTTCATAGCAGATGAGGTCTTTTAGTACCACTATAGTGGTTATCTTATAAGAAGCAAAGTTAAGATTTGCTTCTTATTTTGTTTTCACTCTTCACGACAGAGAAAAGAAAAGAGAAAAGAAGAAGAGAGAAAGAAGAGCCACAGCCGTAGGAGAGAAAGAGGAAGAGGAGCAGCTCAAGGACAAAGGCCAAGCTTGAAGATCTCCATCCAAGATCAGAGGTAAGGGTGTTTTCTAGCTTTGGTTATCCATCTTTTCTATGTTTTGGTTTTAAGCCTTTAGATGGAGAAGATGGGTTTTAAAGAGGGAAACCTAGTTTCCTTAGTTAGATTCTTATTTTCATTGATTGGAATTGATTATTTCAACTTGATGGAAACAAGATAGATGGATTTATCCATAGTTTGAGTTAGTTGGTTCTTGAAAGGAACCTGGGGTTTTGATGAACCAAGAGAGTGATTTAGGTGCATGAATCCAAATTAAGAGGTTTAAGTTGGTGATTGATGATTGTATAGGTAGTTATTTGTTATCATCGTGGTTTCAGATATCATATTAGAAGTATAGATTTGCTAGGAACGTTACATAGAGAGAGAAAGTTTTGTAATGGTTCTTATGCAATGAGTTTCAGTATGTTTATCAGTTTAAGTAGGGTTTATTCATTCTCGAATGTTTAGGCTGCTGGTTTTGGTTACTCATACTGAGAAATGTAGTTTCCCACCCCGTTTGTTACCATGTAAATCCAGGTGGAAGTTCATCCAAGGGCAAGAAGAAAAAGTATGAAGATTAGGATAGTTTTTATGCTTAGTAGTTTAAAGCTTTGTATTTATTTACTTTGCTTTTAGTTTGTATAAAGTTTATGTACACAATGAGTCCTTTTGTGGCAATATGTATGTATGTATGTAACTTTTAGTTTTCCGCAAGGCTCTCCATTATTATTTGCTTAAATGATTGGATTAGTATGATGTTAAGTTAGAAGTAGCATAACTAATGCTGTTTATCCTAGGGTGTGTTTGATATACTAGGATATCGGCATTATGGTGTTACATCATTAGTGTTAGTCTTTGGGACGTTACTATATACATGATGATTTTACTTAAATAATTGAGTAATGTGATAAAGTTATGTAATTATGGTTTAGATTAACTATATCATGTTATAGATATATCATATTCTACTAAGAGTCTGTTTCGCATATCCTTAATAATAAGGATAAAAAATTAAGAAATTAATTTTTAAAAGTTTATTCAGTATTAAGGTTAAAGTTTTACGGTAATGATATACATGATGATTTTACTTAAATAATTGAGCAATGTGATAAAGTTATGTAATTATGGTTTAGATTAACTATACAAATTTAAAATTTTGAAACTTTAATTCATTATTACTATTACTATCTATAACAAAAATAAAGACAATTAAAAAAGTATGAATTAAAGAAAAACTTGATAAACCATAAAATAATAAAGTTACCCGTATTACCCCATGCGTTGCACGGGTAACTATACTAGTTCTTATAAAGAAAGTTTTTCTATTGAATGTTGTTAATACCAAGGATAATGTGTCTTTTAGTAAAGTCCTTGGTATTCATTTTAAAAAAAGAGAAATGAAAACATGATAATTAGAAATCTCAATCTAGCCTAAACTGTATATATATTTTTAAAATAAATTGTAGGGTTCACCAATTGTGGCTCTGTATAGTTTGGGGAGCATTAGAGATGAAAGGCTTTCAATTTTTATTCATTTGTTTTTTGTATAGGTAAGAATGATAACTATGTTGTGTGTCAATCTAGTTCCTCAAGTCTTCAAGCTATTGTCTGGTACTTCCTTCCAATGAAGCCAGGCAATTATAACTACTTGGGACATAATTTTAAAATCACTTTCTTACTCAACTAAACTCACTCAACTGAAGTCTGAATATTTGTGCTTTTCAAATGAATACACAAAATGATAGAAACATAGTCTATATTCTATCATTTGTTCTTCTTGACTTTATATAATTATGAGCATAACTTTTCCCCTTTATATTGAGTTTCTTGAAATATGATTATATTCTTGTCATTTGTTTTGTCGGAGCTAGTGTGAAAGCACTTGATGTTCTTATCTTTCTGCTTTATTCTAAGGATGCTATACTTAGTGAACATATTTACGATGATTAGCAAAAGAGTGCTAAAACATTTTGTTAGACTTTATTGTACAGATTTATTTCTTATAATTTAGCTTTAGTTTAGGCAAGTCATTATTGTCACAAGTCTATATAATGTAGATCATACTTGTACAATTGTAATTAAGCAATAATATTCATAAAAATTCTTTCAATTTGGTATCAGAGCTCTTAATTTGGGAGCCTCCATTATTTCCGCTGCAATCAGCCTTCATTGCTGATCGGACCAGCTATCATTGCTGATCGAACCAACCTTTATTACTGGGTTTAGAGCCAACCTTCATCATTGGGATTTTAGCAACCTTCATTGCTACCTTCAATAAGCCAGACACCAAATAGACTTTATTCCATCGTCAAGCAATTCCTCTGTTGTGGCATCGTCATCGTTGTTGTCTTTGTGCGACTTGTGGTGTCTCCTCACAGCCTTCATGTAACACCCACCTTAGGGTGCTACATTTCATGTTACTTAGTTACCAAATTACCCTTTCATTAGAAATCGTGCTTGTAATATAAATACGAGTTATAAAATTTCTTAATAATAATAAGATAAACTTAATAGAAAATAAAAACATAACAACACTGTCACAAATAATTTACATCAATATACATATACAAGTCTTGGTACAGTCATATTTTAATATTTACAAACTAGACTCTCAAAATATTTAAAACATTATCTAAACTAACTTACTGCCCAAGTCCTACTAGACAGTAGAACCCTCAGACGGGTCCTCCTCAGATTCCTCCATAGGCAGGAATCCAACTTGACGTGAAGTCCTACAGACAGGTGTCCGAGCAAATGACACAACACTGACCTTACTAGGAGTACGGTAGTATGTCCCCCAGTACTGCCTAATAGATATTGAAAACTCTAATTGTACATAAATATTAACACTAAAGTAATGATGTCCAAGTTGTCGTCTACTCAATCTAATATTTAGGTCACCCAAGTAGTAGATACGCTCTCTATCCAAATCAAAGTTCCATGCCTCTGATCCTCGAAGAAACGTCAACCTCATATAGCCAAGAAAACACGGCATCTCCATCTCTTCAAAACTCAGCGTCTTCAACAGGGATCTGCTCTTCCTCAACTTCTTGCTCAACGTCTTTTAAATTATAAATATAATATAGAATAGACATACAAAGAGGTGAGATCACCTACGCCATTACCAGTATGGTAGTAAAAGATAAACACGTACAATATCTCATACAGCTATCATACCATAATTACAAATATGCCATCAATATCATTTATCAACAAAACACATGAAATAAACAATATTTACGATCATACTACTAACAACAACCAAATAATCAACAATTCAATTATCATAAGCAAAAATTATGATAATACCCTCAATGACTATATGTATGCACACAGACTCAATTTCCTACTCCATGGAGCTAAAACTCAGGTCAGAGAGAGTGATCGAAAAGATCTATCTGCACCAACATGCCTCAGACCAAGTGCTAAATTTTGCACATCTAGCATATGCACGACAGTCTTTATTAGATCTTGATTAAGAATAGTGTCTTGGTCCGGATCATCGGTGTGTTGTGTCGGTCTAACCCACAGTACAGAAGAGTTACCAACTGCCCATTGTAGGCAACCTGCACCCCAATGTCCCCATGGTCAATGAGTGACTTATCGCACCTACTCAAGAGGTGTAGTATCTCCTAGGCAAATAGCCTCATACAGTCTTTTAGACCTTTCCAATGCATGTACTATGCACCATTCACAATTCAAACTCAATATCTCATATTCTTAGTTCAATTTCATTATTTCATATTCGGGGTCATCAAATTGGCCCAACAGTACCCTTACAGGATTTCATCGCCTAGTCATATTTTTACGTTTTCTCAATCGCGTAAAATATTTATAATGTATTTTAAATTAAAATACGATTTCTCTCATTTAATACTAAAAATTGACCTAACTTTTGGTATTTGCATAATAGTCCCTCTAAAATATAATATTTATATTTTAGTCCTTTTTCAACTAATAATTTCATAATAGTCCCTCATAAAATTTATATTTATGAAATAGTTCCTCTTTTATAATATATTTGTAATATGGCCCTTCTAAAAAAATAATTACAATATGGCCCGTCTAAAAAAATGAAAATTACAATATTGCCCCTTAAAAAATGAAATTTGCAATATGACCCCTCTTTAAATAAAAATTACAATATGGTCCTTCTTAAAATATTAATTATAATTTTGTCCCTCTTTTATAAAAATTTGCAGTATAACCCCTCTAAAAATTAATATTTGTAATGTTTCCCCAAAAATGATATTTCTTTCTTTTACTTCACATATTACAGCTCAAATTTTACGGACGCGCTTCAAAACTCGTAGGGTGAGCTATACGTCAGTAAATTTCAAGTATTGACACTCATTTTATTTCATAACCTATTTATTTAATTATATCAGATTATTTTCCCTAAAACCATTTTGCTTGCTACATTCAAACTTGTTCAAATTCATTTCCTTTTCATTTAAATCCTTAATTCTCATTTGAATCCATCATTTTCAGAACTTTGGTCCTCTAAGCCCTAATATGGCCGTGAGCCTCATTGCTCTTTGGAGCATTCATACAATCATTTAGTCATGTTGTTCACATCCTAAATTACACATATACTTGCATGCATTCCAAATTATTCACACAAACATATTATCAAAGCAATAATCATACAATCACACATGCAATCACAAAAACAAAATTATGAACCATACAAACACAATCAAAGAAGCAATAAATAATAGGTGAAGAACCCTTATGGGTTTTTCACTGTACAAAACCATCCCCACACCACCAAAACTTGGTTGGTGAGGTTAAATCTCCCTCTTACCTCTGGAAGACTAGATCCTCAAGCTCCTCTCCTTCTCCTTGATTTCGTGGGAACCAACACAAAACCCTAACAATTCTTAAACAATTAGTAAAATCACAAACAAGGCTTAATAATGATAAACTATGGAATAATCATGGTTTAGAAAATCACAAACTAAATTTTAAACCATAAAAACCAAAGTTTACCTTTAGGGAAGTAAACCAAACTTGGATTTTGAAGCACTTAGGATAGGATTTTGATGAAACTTCCTAAATGAAAAGTGTTTAGGAGGTGGTTTAGGTTTAGGAAATGTTAGAAAAAAAATTATAGAAGATGGATAGTGGTGTTGGGTGTTGGGGCCGAAACCTAGAGAGAAAATGGGAAGGAAAATGTTCTTGGTGTTCTTGGGAAATTTGAGAGAATATGATGCTTGGCTTTTTAGGTGAGAGAAAATAAATATTGAGAGTGAAAAATGAGAGAGGTGCTGCCGTGAGTGTGTAGGAAAATATTAGGATTTACTTGAACCAAAATATCACAATTTGAGTGCACATGCAATTGCACATGGCTTGGTCATCTTTTGGTCATGCAAGATGGTTCAAGAACCTTGGAGAACATGGTGGAATGGCCCTCTTGGCTGTGGGACTCTAGTAGATTTAGGGACTTAATTTGATTTCAATTAAAGCCTAATTACATGCTAATTAATTAGGTTAAGTTTCCTAATCACTCTTAATTAATTATCTAATTACATAACTAATTAATTAAATATATAATTGCATATATCATAGCCTCTAAATAAAATTAGGATATCTAATTAGTAATCAGATTATAACTAATTAATAACTAGGTTAGTTTACTTAGTTTCTTAATTAGGCAATTAAGATGACTAAATTAAGTTTAATTAGTTACTAAGTAAAAGTCAAGCCACTATTGTTAACTCAATCCTATCCATTGATTTTAAATTTGTTTCCTATCCATTGATCTAATCTAAGGTGGATATCACTTAGTGATTTTATCTGAACTGTTCTCACACCATTGATCTGATCAACAGTTATGATCAAAGGCATCTAAATCAAACTTTTCATCCAATGGTCCACAACAAAGTATATGCCCCTTTGTTTGACCACTTCCTATTGGTTAGAAAAGTCCAGTCACCTATTTTGACTGGTTCCTATTGGTTCATTTCCAATTAAGTTACAGAAAATATTCTAAGCACATTTTCTGTCAGTTAAAATTTATCGAGTCAAATAATTTATAGCAATAATTGCTATAAATAACACAATAGATATTTATCCGTGAAATATTTTTATTTCACAGATAAATTCTACAAATTAAAAGATTCTTTTCTGTGTCACTTCGATTTGGGTTTAGTAAGATCCCCCGCCTCTGAATAAATCAGATAAGAATTTTTCCGACCCGAAAATTATTATTTTCCTGAGCAGGAGCAAATCACACAAAACGATCAAAAATGATCTCGGAATAGTCAAATTATTTTTGTAACATACAAAACATACAAAACAGTGTAATTCTACTATTACTATTAACATAGTTAGAATTTGGGGTATTACAACTCTCCCCCTCTAAAATTAAGTTTCGTCCTCGAAACTTGACACATACTTAAAATAAAAATGGATACTGCTCTCTTATCTTCTCTTCTAACTCCCATGTGGCTTCACCACTTACATCGTTCCAAACCATTTTAACCAATGCGATCTCTTTACCCCGAAGTTGCTTTGTCCTTCAATCTTCAATTTTGACTGGAAATGTCTCATAGGTTAAATTTTCCTTAAGTTATATAGTGTCTGGCTCGATAACATGAGTCGGATCGTAAATATATTTCCGTAGTTGTGATACGTGAAATACATTATAAAGATTTGATAAGAATGGTGGTAGTGCAATCTGATAAGCTACCGGACCTACCCAACGAAGTATCTGATATGGCCCGATAAACTTCGAAGTAAGTTTCCTCGACTTGATCACTCGTCCAACTCCAGTCATAGGTGTCACACGTAGGAACACATGATCGCCTTCTTCAAATTCAAGCGGTCTTCGTCTTTTATCTGCATAGTTCTTTTGTCACGTCTGAGTTGTCCTTATTTTGTCTTGGATCATCTTCACTTTCTCAATAGTCTGATGTACAAATTTTTGTCCTACCACAGTACTTTCACCATCATGGTACCAACACAACAGTGTTCTATATCTTCTCCCATATAATGCCTCATAGGGTGCCATCCCTATGCTCGAATGAAAACTATTGTTGTAGGTGAACTCTATCAATAGTAGAAATTCATCCCAATAACCCGTTTGCTCTAGAACATAAGCTCTCAACAAGTCCTCCAATGACTGAATCGTCCTTTTTGACTGACCATCTGTTTTTGGATGGTAAGTAGAACTCAAATGTAGCTTTGTTCTCATCGCTTCTTGTAAACTATTCTAGAATCTTGATGTAAATCACGGATCTCGATCAGATATAATACTGGATGGATACCATGAAGTCTAACAATTTCATTGATGTACACTTGAGCCAACTTTTCCATGGAGTTTAATATTAATCGACAAAAAGTGCGTCGACTTTGTAAGTCGATAAATAATTACCTATATAGGATCGTGACCCTTCCGAGTTCTTGGTAGTCCAGTGACGAAATCCATTGCTATGTCATTCCATTTCCATTCAGGAATAGGCAAAGGTTGCAACATTCTCGATAGTCTCTGATGTTCCACTTAGGCCTTCTGACAAAGTAAACAGGATGATACATATTCAATGACATCCCTCTTCATTCCTTGCCACCAATACAGCTGTTTCAAATCTTGATACATCTTCATGGCTCCTGGATGCATACTCAACTTACTTCTATGAGCTTCATCCAAAATCGATCTTTTAAGTTCCGGATCGTTTGGTACACAAACTCTACCTTTGAACTTCAGAATTCCATCAACACTTTTGCTGAATTCCAATTTTGCTCCTTGACTTCTTGCTTCCTTTGCTTCTTACAGATACTGATCACTATTTTGCCCTACTCGTATTCTATCCATCAAATCATTCGAAATAGTGATCATGTTCAAACACATCTTCCCCGGTGTCAACTTCACAGATAATCGCATATCCCGAAACTCTTCTATTAGTTCTTTCTCCTTCATTATCATAACAGAAGCATTAAGCGCTTTTCTACTTAACGCATCTACTACGACATTCGCCTTCCTGAGATGATACTGTAACTGAAAGTCATAGTCCTTCAAAAACTCTAGCCAACGCCTTTGTCTCATGTTCAACTCTTTCTGGTCAAATAGATACTTCAAACTCTTATGATCACTAAAAACAGTGAACGTTGCCCCATAGAGAAAATGTCTCCATACCTTCAATGCAAACACCACTGCTGCCAACTCCAAGTCATGAGTTGGATAATTCCTCTCATGCACTTTCAATTGTCTTGATGCATATGCCACAACCTTACAGTTCTGCATAAGTACATAATCCAATCCTTGGTACGAAGCATCACAATACACTTCGAAAGATTCATTCGGATCAGGCCGAATCAAAACCAGTGAAGTAGTCAGTCATCCTTTCAACTCCTGAAAACTTTTCTCACATGCTTCAGTCTATACAAATGGTTGATTCTTTCGTGTAAGTTAGGTAAGAGGTCCTACAATCTTTGAAAACCCCTCAATAAATCATCGATAATAGCCGGCCAATCCGATGAAACTACGGATCTCTGATATAGTCTTCGGTCTTTCCCATTCAAAAACTGTCTCCATCTTTGCAGCATCAACTTCAATTCCAATTGCCGATGTCACGTGTCCCAAAAATTGAACTTCGCTTAACTAAAATTCACATTTGGACAACTTGGCATACAACTTATTCTCCTTTAAAATTTGGATAATCACTCTGAGATGTTCAGTGTGTTCCTCCTGACTTCGAGAATAAATCAAGATGTCATCAATAAAGACAACAATAAATTTATCCAAGTATGAAAGGAAAATCCAGTTCATAAAGTCCATGAATATCGCAGGCGCGTTAGTCACACCAAAAGGCATCACTTGGTATTCGTAATGCCCATAATGCATACGAAATGCAGTTTTTGGAATGTCCTCCACCTTCACACGTATCTGATGATAACCAGAGCGTAAGTCAATCTTGGAAAATATTGCGGCTGCTCGCAATTGGTCCATCAGATCATCTATTCTTGGTAGTGGATACTTGTTCTTGATCGTAATCTTGTTCAATTGTTGGTAGTCTACACATAGACGAGAAGTCCCATCCTTCTTCTTTACCAACAATACTGGAGCTCCCTAAGGTGATACACTTAGTCTCACAAATTGCTTCTCCAATAAATCCTCCAACTACTTCTTAAGCTCTGCTAACTCTACTGGCGATATCCAATAAGGCACCATAAATATAGGTCCAGCTCCAGGTACTAAATCAATAGAAAATTCAATTTCTCTTTCTGGTGGTAGTCCAGGTATATCTTCAGGAAATACCTCAGGAAATTCATTCACAACTAAAGTATCCTTTAGAACATCTTCACACTAAACTTCCAAAGAAGACATCAACAAGTACCCCTTATCTCCTTCCTTCAAACAAGCTTCCACTTGAGTAGTCATTAGGAATCTAGAATCCTTAATCTCAGGAAAAACTAATGTTTTATTCGAATAGTCTATCAGGATATGGTTAGAAGATAACCAATCCATTCCTAAGATTATATTAATCTTGAAAAGAGGCAAACAGATCAAATCCACATGAATGATTCTATCCCTAACACATACAGGGCAATTGAAACACACTTTTGTAGTTATCACAAGCTTATCAGTAGGAGTAACAACACTCAAAGTTGGATAGTGGTGTTGGGTGTTGGGGCTGAAACTTAGAGAGAAAATGGGAAAGAAAATGTTCTTGGTGTTCTTGGGAAATTTGAGAGAATATGATGCTTGGCTTTTTAGGTGAGAGAAAGTAAATATTGAGAGTGAAAAATAAGAGAGGTGCTGTCGTGAGTGTGTAGGGAAATATTAGGATTTACTTGAACCAAAATATCACAATTTGAGTGCACATGCAATTACACATGGCTTGGTCATCTTTTGGTCATGCTATGGTTATGCAAGATGGTTCAAGAACCTTGGAGAACATGGTGGAATGGCCCTCTTGGCCGTGGGACTCTAGTAGATTTAGGGACTTAATTTGATTTCAATTAAAGCCTAATTGCATACTAATTAGATAGCTAATTAATTAGGTTAAGTTTCCTAATCACTCTTAATTAATTATCTAATTACATAACTAATTAATTAAATATATAATTACATATATCATAGCCTCTAAATAAAATTAGGATATCTAATTAGTAATTAGATTATAACTAATTAATAACTAGGTTAGTTTACTTAGTTTCTTAATTAGGCAATTAAGATGACTAAATTAAGTTTCATTAGTTACTAAGTAAAAGTCAAGCCACTATTGTTGACTCAATCCTATCCATTGATTTTAACTTTGTTTCCTATCCATTGATCTAATCTAAGGTGAATATCACTTAGTGATTTTATCTGAACTGTTCTCATACCATTGATCTGATCAACGGTTATGATCAAAGGCGTCTAACTCAAACTTTTCATCCAATGGTCCATAACAAAGTATATGCCCCTTTGTTTGACCACTTCCTATTGGTTAGAAAAGTCCAGCCACCTATTTTGACTGGTTCCTATTGGTTCATTTCCAATTAAGTTACAGAAAATATTCTAAGCACATTTTCTGTCAGTTAAAATTTATCGAGTCAAATAATTT
This sequence comes from Ormosia semicastrata, assembly GCA_029884595.1. NCBI lineage: Eukaryota > Viridiplantae > Streptophyta > Magnoliopsida > Fabales > Fabaceae > Ormosia > Ormosia semicastrata. The sequence goes on from JAQQTO010000063.1 coordinate 50,648,364, forward strand.
ATAATAATAACTGCTATAAATAAAATAGCAGATATTTATCCGTGAAATATTTTTATTTCACAAATAAATTCTAAAAATTAAAAGATTCTTTTCTGTGTCACTCGGATTTGGGTTTAGTAAGATCCCCCGCCTCCGAATAAATCAGATAAGAATTTCCTCAGCCCGAAAATTATTATTTTCCTGACCAGGAGCAAATCACACAAAACAATAAAAGATGATCTTGGAACAGTCAAATTATTTTTATAACATACAAAAAATATAAAATAGTGTAATTCTGCTATTACTATTAACATAGTCAGAATTTGGGGTGTTACACTTCATCCACCATCTACGAGCATCACCACTGCGGCATCGTCAACGCTGTTGTCTTAGTCTAACTTGTGACGTCTTCTCATAACCTTCATCCACTGTCCATCCACGAGCATCACCACTGTCTGCGACAAATCCTCAAACTTCACCCAACAGATCTGCAATAGCACCAGATCTAATTGTCTCTCTCATCTCAAATCCATTCTTAACCTCTCAATGTGTTAAAAAAAATAGGTTGCGCTTGTAGTACAAGAGCATGCAGCAAAGTTAGGAAAATATGACCATTTTGGATCCTATACCTATGGGTGAAGCCTTAAATATGGGTGATAAAGTTCCAACCCTCAGTAAAAATGTGCTGGAGTGCTTGTGGACTCTCATTGACACTCCCAGTAAGCCTTCTGGCTCCTGTTCTCTGACTATGACTAGTAAGAATTTTTGTTTTCAATCCTTTAATGCTTCTAATACTGAGAATTTGTGGATTATGGACTCTAGTGCTACTGACCATATAATCTTTTATTCACCACCTCTGTTATCTTATCAACCCTCTTCTAGTAAGAATCACATGACCATAGCTGATGGCTCTCACACCTCAGTTATAGGTTCTAGTGTGAATGCTTATGTCGTGAAGATAGTACGATCTTTTGATGATAACAAAGCCAAGTCGAAGTTTGATGACAACAAAGCCAAGTCAAAGACCAAGTCTAAGTACAACAAAGTTGGTATAGTCTTTAGAACTTAGAATGTAAATGTAAGAAGCTCGCCAAATTATCTCAACGACTTTCTAAATGGAGTTTGTTTTAATTGGTTTTTCTAAAAATCTTATTTTCATGAAACACAGAACCTTTTCTTTAACAAACCAAGGTTTTCTGAAATCTCAATGTTTGCAAACCTTAATTGGGCTTAGGAATGAGTTCAAGGATGTTTGTAAGTTTATCTTAGGCTTAATAATCAATTTACAGCTTCTTTGGGAGCTTATAATCTATTACAATTGCCTGGTAATCGATTACAAACATGCGGGAAACCATTTCTTAAAAATTAGAAGCTTCATGTAATCGATTACATTACTTCTAGAAGCATGGTAATCGATTATATGACGTTTGTAATCGATTACATTACTTCTAGAGACTTGGTAATCAATTACATAAGTTATGTAATCAATTACACTCAGCCCAGAAAACCAAGAACTGAGTTCAAGAACAATGTAATCGATTACACTATTCTTGTAATCGATTACATCGCGGCTGAAAGTGCTCAACGGTCAGTTTTTGGGCTTTTATTATAGCCTTAAATTGCCCTAACATGTATTTTTCATGGGAACACTATAAATGGATGTTTTTAGGTCTTTCTTAACATAGAACAATAACTGAAAAACATCTTTTAATTGCTCTTAATCCGAGTTTTCACTTCTTTCTCATATTTTGCTCTGTTCTTGAAATTCTTAATATATTTTTTAGAGAGCTTCATTAATGCTTTAAGTTGTAATACACACTCTTGAGATAGTCTCTTTCTCTAATATTCCTTGTTTCGATTGTAACGAGGGTGAGGTATCCCTCAGAATTTTTGTAAGGGTGAGGCATCCTTGCTATCGAGGCTCAAGCACAAGGGTGAGGTATCCCAAGGTGCGAGGAGTGCTCAGGTTTGTATCGGTAGCAAGCACCTATTGAAAACTTGCATTAATAGTGAAGAAAATCTCGGATGGATGCTTGAGGACAGGACGTAGGTCACAAGTGGTTGGTGGCTGAATTAGGATAAATCCCAGTGTTTGCTTTTTTTGAACTCTTCTCTTTATTATTGTGCTTTAATTTCATATATATTTGTTTAAATCATTGTTTGGCTTATTAAGTTAGTGGAACCTCTTCTTCTTCATTGTTCAATCTTTTCACCTCATAAATAATTTCAATGGAAATTATCTTTAAAGTGTTTGTGAAAAGTTTTTTTTAAAGAAATTTTTTAATTACTCAATTCACCCCCTCTCTTGAGTATAGAAGCCACTTGGGCAACAAGTGGCATCGGAGCTAGGCTCTTATGTAAAGAGCTTAGCAGCTTCAAGAGAACATGACTTCTTCAAATGCTTTTTTAGAAGGGTCTTCCATAAATCGACCACCCTTTTTCAATGGGGATGGTTATGCCTATTGGAAGGAAAGAATGAAAATTTTCATTGAAGTTATTGATCTAGATGTGTGGGATGCGGTCAAAAATGGTGCTTTTGTGCCCACAATTGAGGTCAATGGTGTAAAGATTGTGACACCAAGAAGTGATTGGATTGATGAGGACAAGAAAAAGGTTCAATATAATTTAAGAGCCAAAAATATCATCACCACTGCTTTGGGGTATGATAAAATTTTTAGAATTTCAAACTATAAAATTGCATAAGAAATGTGGGACAATTTGCAAGTCACCAATGAGGGTACTAGTGAAGTTAAGAGGTCGAGAATCAATTCTCTAACTCGTGAATATGAACTATTTAGAATGAATCAGGGAGAAAGTATCCAAGAAATGCAAAAGCATTTCACCCACATTGTAAATCATTTTCCATCTTTAGGTAAGACTTTTTCTATCAAAGATCTTATTAATAAAGTTTTAAGATGTTTGAGCAGGATTTGGCAGCCCAAGGTCACAGCTATTTCAGAATCAAGAGACCTAGTAACCATGACTCTTGCCACTCTCTTTGGGAAACTTCAAGAGCACAAATTGGAACTCAATAGGCTTGACCAAAATGAGGAACATGATAAGAAAAAGAAGGGGATTGCACTTAAAGCCACTTCCTTAATTATTAATGATAATGAAGATGAAGAAGATGACACAGAAAACTTCAAGTTGAATGAAGAAAACCTTAATCTCCTAGTAAGGAAATTCAAAAAATTTCTCAGAAAGAAGGAAAATTAAAGAAGACAACCTTTTCTACCAAAGAAGACTCATCATAAAGGAGAAGGCACCTCGTCCACACTCACATGCTACGAATGCGAAAAATTGGGACACATGAAGATGAAATGTCCTATGTATTAAAAGTTTCAGAAATTTGAAAAGAGACCTTCCAAGGAGAAGAAAGGAAGGAGAGCCTACATAGCATAGGACGACAGCGACATAGATTCTACAGATAGCTCGGATAATGAAGAAGCTAACCTATGTCTCATGGCTAGAGGAGAAGAAGACGATGGAAGCGACATGAAGGTAACTTCTAACCTTGATTTATCTCCTTCTTATGATGAACTGCAAGAAGCTTTCGAAGAATTGCATGATAAATCCCTAAGGCTTATAAAGTTAGTTTCTTCATCTAAGAAAACAATCTCTTCTTTGGAAAATAAAATTAAAAGTTTAAATAAAGAAATTGAAGAACTAAAAATTGAGAATGAAATATTAGGATTAATAGATGCTAACTCTTCTTACATAACATGCTCCTCACATGCATCAACATCTATTTCCTGCTTATCATGTCAAACACTTGAAAAAGAAATTGAAGACTTGAAAAATATTCTTGGAAGATTTACTTTTAGTAGAGACAATTTAAATGTTTTGTTTGGAAAACAAAGGTGCGTCTTTCAAAAAGCAGGTTTAGGATATAATCCCAAAAATAAACAAAAATTCTTTAAAAATTTCTTTGTTCCTGTAAGCACTTCAAGTAGCCTTTCATTAAATGTTTTCACTATGGAAAGAAAGGACATAGTGCATCAACATGCAATGTGAGAAAGAATATTAATACTAAAGTGGGAACAAAAATGGTTTAAGTTCCCAAAGGCACATTGTCACAAGCTAACACACAAGGACCTAAAAAAACCAGGGTACCAAAAGTTAAAAATTGAATTTGTGTTGTAGGTGTGCTTGAAGGCCAAGAGCTTAAATTGGTATCTTGATAGCGGCTGCTCCAAGCACATGACCGGAGATGAATCCAAGTTCTCTTTCCTTGTTTCCAAGACATATGGATACGTAACCTATGGAGATAATAACAAAGGGAAGATTCTTGGAGTCGGTAAAGTTAGTAAAATTCCCACTTCCTCTATTGATAATATATTACTAGTTGAAGGACTTAAACATAATTTGCTTAGTATTAGTCAATTATGTGATAAAAGTAATAGAGTTATTTTTAATTCTCATTGTTGCATAATTGAAGGAAAAGATGATAAGCAAGTAAAATTTATTAGTCATAGAGTAAATAATATTTATATGATTAGCCTAGATAATATATCATCAAATGATGTGAAATGCTTTATGAGTAAAGAAGATGATTCATGGTTATGGCATAGAAGAATCGCACACATTCATATGGATCACTTAAATAAGTTGGTCTCTAGAGAGTTAGTAATTGGACCACCAAAGCTTAAATTTGAAAAAGATAAATTATGTGATGCAAGTCAAAAGGAAAAACAAGTAAAAGTTTCTTTCAAAGCTAAAAATGTTATTTCAACTTCTAGACCTTTACAACTTTTGCACATGAATCTTTTTTGTCCCTCTAGAATAATGAACTTTAGTGAAAATTACTATGCTTTAGTAATTGTAGATGATTTTTCAAGGTTTACATGGATCCTATTCCTAGCCTTTAAGAAACTATCCAAAGTTATCTAAAATAAAAAAGGTTTTAATATTACATCCATAAGAAGTGACCATGGTGGTGAGTTTGAAAATCATGATTTTGAAACTTTTTGTGATGAACATGACATTGAGCATAATTTTTCTTCCGCTAGAACTCCACAACAAAATGGAGTTGTAGAAAGGAAAAATCGATCTTTGGAAGAAATGGCGAGAACTATGCTCAATGAGGCTACTCTTCCTAAGTATTTTTGGGTGGATGCGGTAAGTACTGCTTGTTACATAATGAACAGGGCCCTAATTAGGACAATTTTAAAGAAAATCCCTTATGAACTATACAAAGGAAGAAAGCCAAATATCTTTCATTTTCATGTCTTTGGATGAAAATGTTCTGTTTTAAATAATGGAAAGGATAACTTCGGAAAGTTTGGTGCTAAGTCTGATGAAGGTATATTTCTTGGCTATTCAAATCATAGTAAGGCTTTTAGAATTTACAATAAAAGAACTATGACTATTGAAGAGTCTATTCATGTTGCTTTTGATGAGACTAATCTAAATGGACCGAGAAAGGATTTGGTTGTTGATGATGTTGCAGAGATTTTGGCAAAAACACACTTGGATAACAAGGAGAAAAAAGAGAGGAAGCAAGAGGAAGGCCAAAAGGACCCCTCAAAACAAGTAAATTCACAAGTCATGGACCTACCCAAGGAGTGGCGAACGTCAAAATACCATCTGCTCGACCAAGTAATAGGTGATGTATCTAAAGGCGTAAGTATTCAAAATTCAATTAGAAATGCATGTAACCACATGGCCTTCGTTTCACAAGTTGAGCCTAAGGACATAAATAAGGCCTTTAATAATGAACATTGGATCTTGGCCATGTAAGAGGAACTAAACTAATTTGAAAGAAATCAAGTTTGGGAACTGGTTCCAAGGCCCAATGATCATCCAATTATAGGCACCAAATAGGTCTTTAGGAACAAGCTTGATGAAGCAGGCTTAATAATTAGAAATAAAGCTAGACTTGTAGCTGAAGGGTATAATCAAGAAGATGACACAGACTATGAAGAAACATATGCACCTGTAGCTAGATTAGAGGTCATTAGAATGTTACTTGCATATGCATGCATCATGGATTTCAAATTATATCAAATGGATATCAAAAGTGCTTTTTTAAATGGCTTTATTCAAGAAGAAGTATATGTTGAACAACCTCCCGATTTTGAAAACTATGATTTGCCCAACCATGTTTTTAAATTGAAAAAGGCGTTGTATGGCTTGAAACAAGCGCCCAACGCTTGGTATGAACAGTTGAGCAAATTTCTTTTGGAAAAAGGTTTTATAAGAGAAAAGGTTGACACAACCCTTTTTATAAAGAACAAAAAGCATGATTTACTTCTTGTACAAATTTATATAGATGATATAATTTTTGGTGTTACTAACGAATCTCTTTGTAAAGAGTTTGCAAATCTTATGCAAAGTAATTTTTAGATGTCCATGATGAGAGAGCTCAATTTCTTTCTCGGGCTTCAAATCAAGCAAACAAGAAATGGAACCTTCATTAGCCAATTTAAGTATTGCAAGGAGCTCCTCAAAAAATTTGGAATGGACAACTCAAAGCATATGGACACACCTATGAGCACCTCTTGTTACTTGGACAAGGATGAGGCAGGTAATTCAGTAGAAATCACTAAGTATAGTGGTATAATCGGATCCCTTCCTTATCTCACTGCTAGTAGATCAGATATTATGTTCAGTGTCTGCACGTGTGCTAGATACCAAGCAAATCCTAAAGAGTCACACTTAAATGCAGTAAAATGCATCATGAAATATCTTGTTGGCACTTCACAAGTAGGCTTGTCGTACCCCAAAGTTGCCACTTATAGTCTTATTGGTTATTCCCATTCTGATTTTGCTGGATACAAATTGGACAGGAAAAGCACTAGTGGGACATACCATCTACTTGGAAGCTCTTTAGTTTCTTAGCACAGCAAGAAACAAAATAGTGTGACAATGTTTACGACTGAGGCTGAATATATTGTAGTCGGAAGTTGTTGTGCTTAAATCCTATGGATGAAGCAACAACTTCTAGACTTTGGTCTTCAGCTTGATCGCATCCCTATCAGATGTGACAATACTAGCGTAATCAATTTGACTAAGAACCCTATTCTACACTCTATAAATAAACACATTGAGATAAGACATCATTTTATAAGGGATCATATACAAAAAGGGTGATTGTGTTTTAGAATTTGTTGAAACACATAATCAACTTGCTAATATTTTCACAAAACCCCTACCTAAAGATACTTTCTTTCATATAAGAAGAGAACTTGGCATCCTAGATCAATCTTGTCTCTAATGTCTGCTGTATAATTTGTTTCTGCATAACTTTATCACTTTATTATTTTTTTCTTTCTAATACTGACTTGAGCATCGGAGGCTCCCCTAAGTTTGTTTTGTAGGTACCTCATCATGACTAAGTCCTCCACCCGCCCAAGATATTCTCTTATCTATGATGAAGTTCCTTTTCTTGAAGTTTAGGGAAACTCTTTTCTGATGGTTTGATTCTTGATACTATTTCTATTGCCAAAAAAAAGTAATGAACAGAAGTTGGATAGATTTCTGAGTTGCAAGCGGTTTGGAATATTTTCAAGAGACTTTGAAAATGTTTTGAAGTAAAAATAGGCAAGCTCTCTGCTATTTGATGTGAAAATGCAAGTTTAAAAGGCTTGTAATCGATTACAGAGGGTCTGTAATCGATTACGAAGGTTCTGCCAAGTAAAAAATGCAAGATCAGAAGTCTTATAATCAATTACATACACTGAGTAATCGATTACAAAGGTGTTGGAAGGCCCAGAATGAAGAAACAGAATGGATGTAATCGATTACATATCCCTTATAATCGATTACAAGGAGGATTTAAAGGGTCTCTTCATGCGGCAGTAGCAATCACCAAAATAGTTTTCTCTCTGTTCTTTCTCCACCCGCAGCACCGACAGACCAAATCACCTCTTTTCTTCATTCTTTCTTTACCAAATCACCATATTTAACCTCCAACTCTCTCAAAATTCCCTTCTCCACAAGACCCATCATCCTTTTCTCACCAAAAATGCCCCATCACCGCTCGTCTTCTTCCACCTCCAAGACCCACGCACCAAATCTCCAGAAAAACCTCTTTCCTTCATTTTTTTCCACCACTTTCTTAACCCAAACACTCCTAAATACCTTTTCCCTCACCTTCCTTCCATCTGTTTCACCCCATGGCAGAATCCTCTTGGAAAGTGAAAAAGCCACGAACAGGGGTGGCCAGTGCTTTGTCTTCACAGGCTTCTCCTCTTGTCATTCCTGGACTTGATCTTGTTGCACACTTCAAGACCTCCAAACAAGAAGAAACCTTTCACAAGGATTTTTATTTGTGAAAAATTATCCAGCCCAGGTATATCACTGTTGAATTCTATGCTAGTGAACCTTTACAGTATTTTCAATTGATTGAGCGCCTAGATTTGATTCCTTTTCTGAGCATTAAGAAAGATATTTACCTTGATCTGGTTAGAGTATTTTATGCAAATTTAAAGTATGAGAATAACTGTCTGGTTTCTGAAGTGAAGAAGTAGAAAATTATCATTAATCCTGGGTTGTGGTATCAATTAACTGGCTTAAGCTCTGATGGTACCAATTTCACTGGCACTAATAAATGGGGAGATGAGTGTGATTATAAGTCTGCCTTGAACTCTTTGGTGCAGATAGGCTACACACCTGATCAGCGGGTTAAGGCAACAAGGCTTACTATGGAAAATAGAGTCCTGCACTATATTCTAGTTAGGGCCCTGATTGCCAGAGGAGGCGATTATTCACAAGTACTATATGATGATGTTCTCACTCTATGGGCCATGAACACAGACTGCTTCATTAACTGGGCCTTCTATGTTATTCAATACATGTTGCACGCTCGGAAGGATCCTCATCCTCTGCCCTATGCAATGCTCATCACTATGATCTTAGAACATTTTCACATTCCCCTATTTGGAGAAATTAAGGATGAGAGCTCTGATGGACCAGCATTCATTAGCCTCTACACTTTGAAGAAGCTCCAACTGAAGAAATATGATAACACATGGTATTATCTGCATCACGGGGCTGCTAGGAACATACCCCGGGGAGATAACGAGGATGATGGAGATGCACCTCCTCAGGATAGTTCAGCTGAGCCTCTCATGCAGCTCTTGCTTTAGGAAATCTGCAGCCTTCGCACACACGTCAACGATCAGTTTGGTGAACTGCACACCTCTGTTCATCGGCTTGAGGAGCGTGTCATTCATTCTGATCAGGACATTGCTTACATACGCTCTATGCTTGAGGATGATCCGAGTCATCAGGCTGGGCACGCTATCACTTCCTCTACTCCACCTCCTTCTTCTCCAGCTGGTGTTGGTACTGGTACTGATGATGCGGCACTTCCAGCTGAGGATCTTGATGCTGAGGATATCAATGACAGCGAGGCTACCCAGTGATGATGGGGCAACTTAGTCATGATGATTTCTTTTTATTCTGCTCTGATCATTAGTACTTTTATCATGTTTTGTCTATATAACTATGCTGTTCACACACTCTGATCCATTGATTTCTATATAGTCTGCACTGATAACTAGTACTATTTTGTCTCTCTCTCCTTGGATATGATTCCTTAGTTTGTTGCTGATATCTTATCTGCTATTTCGTTGATCTATTTTTTTTATTGGTGATCCTGGACACGCTGTACTGCTGTTGAAACTCTGTTCATTTTCCTTTTATGCTTATGTCATTTATTGTTTTGCTAGCTTTTTTATAATGCCAAAAGGGGGAGAGTTTGTGCATATTTATATGAGCAACTATTGCATAAGTGGTTGAGAAAGGGGGAGTACATAACAGTGTTTCTTTTGACTTTTCTTTTAACACCTCTTTGATCTTTCTACATAACCTCAGGGGGAGAGCGATATTTCTTTTGTGTCTCTTTTTACATATATATATTTTGCTCTCTGTTTTCATTCCTTTTCTTTGGTTTGTCATCATCAAAAAGGGGGAGACTGTGAATGCTTATGTTGTGAAGACAATACAATCTTTTGATGATAACAAAGCCAAGTCGAAGTTTGATGACAACAAAGCCAAGTCGAAGACCAAGTCTAATTGCAGCAAAGTTAGTATAGTCTTTAGAACTTAGAATGTAAATGTAAAAAGCTCTCCAAATTATCTCAACAATTTTCTAAATAGAGTTTGTTTTAATTGGTTTTTCTAAAAATCTTATTTTCATGAAAAACAGAACCTTTTCTTTAACAAACCAAGGTTTTCTGAAATCTCAATGTTTGCAAAGCTTAATTGGGCTTAGGAATGAGTTCAAGGATGTTTGTAAGTTTATCTTAAGCTTAGTAATTAATTTACAGCTTCTTTGGGAGCTTGTAATCGATTACAACTACTTGGTAATCAATTACAAACATGCGGGAAACCATTTCTTAAAAATCATAAGCTTTGTAATCAATTACATGAGTTTGTAATCGATTACATTACTTCTAGAAGCTTGGTAATCGATTACATGAGATTTGTAATTGATTACATTACTTCCAGAGACTTGGTAATCGATTACATAAGCTATGTAATCGATTACACTCAACCCAGAAAACCAAGAACAGAGTTCAAGAACAATGTAATCGATTACACCATTCTTGTAATCGATTACATCACGGCTGAAAGTGCACAATGGTTAGTTTTTGGGCTTTTATTATAGCTTTAAATTGCAACAGGTATTTTTCATGGGAACACTATAAATGAATGTTTTTAGGTCTTTCTTAATATAGAATAACAACTGAAAAATATCTTTTAATTGCTCTTAATCCGAGTTTCACTTCTTTCTCATATTTTGCTTTGTTCTTGAAATTCTTGATATATTTTTGAAAGAGCTTCATTAGTGCTTCAAGTTATAATACACATTCTTGAGAGAGTCTCCTTCTCTAATATTCCTTGTTTTGATTGTAACGAGGGTGAGGTATCCCTCAGAATTTTTGTAAGGGTGAGGCATCCCTGTTGTCGAGGCTTAAGCACAAGGGTGAGGTATCCTAAGGTGCGAGGAGTGCTCAGGTTTGTAATGGTAGCAAGCATCTGTTGAAAGCTTACATTAATAATGAAGAAAATCTCGGGTGGATGCTCGAGGACTGGACGTAGGTCACAAGTGATTAGTGGCTAAACCAGGATAAATCTCAATGTTTGCTTTTTCTGAACTCTTCTCTTTATTATTGTGCTTTAATTTCATAGATATTTGTTAAAATAATTGTTTGGCTTATTAAATTAGTGGAACCTCTTCTTCTTCATTGTTCAATCTTTTCACCTCATAAATAGTTTCAACAGAAATTATCTTTAAAGTGTTAGTGAAAAGTTTTTTTAAAAAGAATTTTTTAAATACTCAATTCACCTCCCCTCTTGAGTATAAAAGCCACTTGGGCAACATCTGGTACTATTAAACTTTAGCCCTCTCTACACTTAAACAATGTGCTCCATGTTCCAAAGCTTTCCAACAATCTTATTTCCTTTCATAAGCTTACTAAAGACAATAATTATGTTGTAAGCTTTTTTCATTCTCATTGTATCTTTTAAGATCTTGCCACAAGGAGGACGATTGGAGTTGCTAAGGAACATAAAGAGTTTTACTATCTCTTTAATATGCTAAATAATGGTGGTCCTGATTAGAAGTTACCACTTTCCTGTCATTAGTCCAGTTCTGAGTCTCTACTTCTCAAATTTGGCTACATCACAAGCATATGGGACATCCTCCTTTTTCTTTGCTTAAGTCTATATTTCCATCTTTATTTTTAAAAGAATCTATTAAGTCTTTTCATTGTGATGTTTGTGAGTTTAAACACCATCATGTTACTTTATCACCTACTTCTAATAAAAGTATTAAGCCTTTTGTACTTATCCACTCTGATGTTTGGGGTCCTACATCTATTTCTAACATTTCTGATACTAAATGATTTGTTTCTTTCATTAATGATTGTACTCAAGTAACTTGGCTTTTTTTAATAAAGAAAAATTAGATGTGCTTCAGTTGCTTGTTTAGTTTTACCACATGGTTCAGACTCAATTTGAAAAGTACACTAAGCATTTGCGTTCTTATAATGGTAAGGAGTATGTCAACCAAAATTTCCCTACATTTATTAAAGAGCATGGTATTGTGCATGAACTCACATGTGTTGATACTCCTCAACAAAATGGTGTTACATAAAGAAAAAATCATCATTTACTTGAAATCACTAGAGCTTTACTATTCCAAATGTTTGTTCCTAGCTCATACTGGGGGGAAGCTATTGTACCTACTACATATTTAATCAATCGGTTATCATCTCGTGTCCTGGGTAATGTAAGTCTAGTCCAACTCATGGCCTCTCACTTTCCATCAGTTCCTATTATGCAGAGTCTATAGTCTCGTGTCTTTGGTTGTGTGGTTTTTGTCCATGTACATCATCAACATTGTAGTAAACTTGATCCTCGTGCTGTCAAATGTGTTTTTTGGGTTATGCCCCTAATAAGAAGGGGTATAAATGCTATTACCTTTCAAGTCAACATTTTTTCATCTCCATGGATGTCAATTTTCATGAAAATGAGTCATTCTTTACTCATCCTTAGCTTTAGGGGGAGAACACTCAGGAAGTTAAGGCTGAGTCCTTCTCTCCCGGGTCCTTCGAGTCATTCTCTCTTGGGTCCTTCCTTCCTTTACCATCTAACACTACACAATAATTGACATCTTCTTCTGGAACCCCACTTGAACTAGCTAATGTCAAGGCCAATGCTAGCACACCAAAATTGGTGTATGATGTATCAGAGGAAAGGGAAACCCGAACTGGACCAATAGCAACTTCAGGCGTCTGAACCAATGGTAAGTACCAATGGTAATTACACCAGTTTGATGCTAAAAATGTCTTTCTTCATGGTGACTTAAAGGAGGAAGTTTATTTGGAAATTTCCCCTGGATACGACTCCACTAGTGGAAGGAACAAGGTGTGCACGTTAAAGAAGGCTTTATATGGGTTGAAGCATTCTCCTAGTGCTTGGTTTGGAAGATTCACAAAAACAATGGTGTCCCTAGGATATATATTCAAAGTCAAGGTGATTATACTCTCTTTTTTAAACATTCATAAGAAGGTAAACTCACAGTCCTACTTGTGTATGTTGATGATATCATTATATTAGATGATCTAGTTGAGAAACAACTCCTAAAGAAGAAATTAGAAGATGAGTTTGAAATGAAAGATCTTGGAAAGCTAAAGTACTTCCTTGGAATTGAAGTTACCTATTCCAAGTAAAGTATCTTCATTTCTCAAAGGAAATATGTCGTAAATCTTCCCAAAGAAATCGAAAAGCTTGGGTGTAAAGTTGCCAGTGTACCTATTGAACAAAATCACAAAATGGAAAGTGATGAAAAGAGCCCCAAGATATAGCTCAATACGAGAGACTAGTAGGGAAACTAATATACCTGGCACATACCAAACTAGATCTAGCGTATGCTATCAATATTGTTAGCCAATTCATGCATGATCTGTGGGAGAGACACAAGCAGGTTGTGGATCGAATTCTACAGTATCTTAAAACCATGCTTAGAAGAGGATTCCTATTTAAAAAGGGGGAAACTTATCAATGGAAGTGTACACAGATACTGACTATGCAGGTTCAATTACTGATAGGAGATCGACATCGGGTTATTGTATTTTTCTGGGTGGAAATCTAATAACATGGAGAAGTAAGAAACATAATGTAGTGGCTCAGTCAAGTGCATAAGCTGAATTTCCAGCTGTGGTACGCGGAGTTTGTGAGTTACTATAGATGAAAATCATAGTAGATGACCTGAAACTAAAGCATGAAGCACCTATGAAATTATTTTGTGACAATAGCATTGCGTATAATTTGGTTCAACATGACAAGACAAAATACATTGAGATAGACTGACACTTTATCAAGGAGAAATTGGATAGTGGACTCATAACTACAACATACATTTTTTCAAGATATCAATTGACAGATGTATTAATTAAGGGACTACCCACAGAGCGCTTTCAAGATCTTACTAGCAAGTTGAGAATGATAGATATCTATTCACTAGCTTGATGGGAAGTATTGAACTTTATTGTACAGATTTATTTCTTTATTATATAAATTTATTTTGTGTAATTTAGCTCTATTTTAGGCAAGTCATTATTGTCACAAGTCTATATAATGCAAATCATACCTGTATAATTGTAATTAAACAATAATATTCAAAAAATATTCTTTCAATTCCTTCATAGATGGTTCGTATGTTTACTTTATTAATCATTCCAATGGTTAATATATCCTAAAATTCTAAATATGTAACCAGGATATCCTAAATTGTAATTCTCTCCTAAAACATTTTGTCCTGATAAGTCCTCACATGTATTTCCCGAATCCCCCTTTTTTGTATCTTCTTTCATATCTTGCATGATTCATGATGAAACCAATTCCAGTTCTTTAATGCCTGTACTTATAAATTGTTAAAATAAACTGGGGTTACATTACTTTTATAAAAAAAATGGGGGTTACATTACCCCTATGTCAATCAATGAAAGTCATGTCTTATGCTAGATTCTTTATATATTGTAATGTAATACTACTATGCATGTGAAACCAGGTTTCTTTTATTCTCGATTTCAATGCAATAAATGTGTTTGATCTTGATGTAATGTTCTATAGATAGGTATCTGAAACTTTCGGCAGGCTTATTATTGATTTTCTTTGTTATAAGTTGTTTGTTGGGTTAGTTACTATTTGTTGTGTATATAATTGTATAATTTTCTTATATGTTCAATAATTTTATGCTTATGGTTTTCTTTCAAATTTTGTTTCAGGTATTCGATTTGGTTGGATAGCAAATTACGCCTTCAGCTTGATCCTTTACTTATCTTGAAGTACTTCTTGTGGCGGAAGGGTTATGAATTTGCAATACCTAACCACTATGATCGGCATTGTGTGTGGGAAGAGGTAGCACAAAACAAGAAATTGAACAAGTATAATCATCCATGGTACATAATATTGTGGTATATTTTATCATATCTCTTGTATCCATCCATTTGTGACAGCATTCATTTATGCCTTGGATTTTTTGTTGTATGTAGAAAATTTTGATAGGTCATTCATACTCGTTAGAAATCTGACTCGTGATTATTACCTCATTGATTTTATTACTTAAATAGAGACATAATTTTAATGAAAAATTTTGTTGTATGCACACACTTGCATTACTTGTGATTGTAAAAATTACAAAGAAATCAACTTGCAAAATGTAATAATAATTAATGATGTGTAAATGATTTTGTAATTACTTCGTATGCTTTCAATTATGTTGAAATCTTTTATAGTTAGTTGGATAATTATAATGATTGATCATTTATTGTGATTTTTGATAAATTTTTGTTTTGGATAATTATGTGTATAGGAAAATAATTTTTTTTAAATAAAATGAAGATGCCTAGTTATGGCAAATTGCAGCTAGACACCAATTTTTTTTAAATATTTTAAAATATAAGAGATGAATTTAGAGATGAAAAATTTCATCTGTATTTTAGAAACGAAAATAGAGATGAAAAAATTTCATCTCTAGTTAAAGAATTAAAGATGAATTTTGGTAGCTGATTAATGATGGAATTTTAAAATTTAAAGATGCCACTTTTTTCCATCTCTCTTCTAAGTTTTGCATAAATAATTAGAAAGTTGGAAACATGATTCAACCTTTCTTCTCATGCTAGTGCCACCTTCAACGACGACCCTCATATTGGCCAATAACTTGATTTAGGAGAATATCTTAGTGAAGGAAGACTCACACCTAATGAAGCTAGCAGCTAACGATACCATTATCATTTTTAACAGCTCAAGCGAGGAAGAGGTGCGCGTCTAAGTAAGTGTGACATGGAATTCAATGGAATGGTAGTGGAGATCAGAAAACAAGGGAAAGGACGACTCTTTTAAATCTTAATAAAGGTCTAGAACATCTTGAAGAGGGTCCTAAGTCAAACTCCTCTAGGAATCTTACAGTTCTACCTCCTTTTATCATGCATTTCTTAGCTAAACAGCCTGATGATTTGTTACAGAGGAAAACAAGGAAGATCTTTAAACCAAGTGATAAAATCAAGGTCAAACAGAATGCCTTGATATGATGCAAACTTACACATATTTTATGTCTTAATTATTATAATTTTTGTTTAATTTTACTTAGTTTGGTTTTATTTTAATTTATTTATTTAGAATTTTAATATATTTTTATCTTTCATATGTGTTCTGGACCGTGATCCGGGATCCCGTCTAGTTGGATTAACCTGATACACGTGTGGTTGGACTCCACCCTAGAAGGCATTGAAGTCAGATTGGGCCTCTGAGCTATACACGCTAAGCGACGTTGGGCCATAATATCGAGAATGCTAGATGCGTGTAAGGATATATCCCTAAATATCCATAATTACTAATCATCTGCTTACGGTATTATAGGATCCATAACATACTCAGATTGATAAGTAGTCCTTATATTGAGAGTTCCTAATTTATAGGGATTGGTCCTAATTATAGAAGGAAAGTGATTCCTCTAAGGATCTTAACCCAAAATACTTGCATTCAATACGGATTTCATGAGGATTCTGTACACGCTCTATAAATACAAGCCCAAGTAACCTCAATCAGGTATCAGTAAAATACTCAACATATTCTTCTTACATGTGCACAGCCTGACTTGAGCATTAAAGTCCCTTTGTAGGTACCTACCCCCTGTCTCAACACGCTCGATCACTACTGCTCAAGAAGGGAACCACCACATACGTACCTGATAACTCCATGAAATGTAGTTATTTATGCCCCATATTTGTGCTTTATGGCATGCTTAGTCCTTGATCTTAAGCATATGTGGAAGGTTTTATGCTTATATTTATGGAATTCCATTTTGGGATCTTCCTTTATGTTTTTGAGTAATTTGTGCATATTTGTTGATTGATTAAGTTAATTTACAATTATATTTAACTTGGTGCCTCATCTAATGCAGGAAAGGCTCAAAAGAGACAAATTGATACAAGTAAAGGCCCAGCATTGGAGGAAAAAAGCCAAGGAAGCATTCCAGAGTTCCGCGCCTCGGCGTGGAAATGTTCATGCCGCGGCATGAGGGTCTCAGCCAGCCACATACTGATAGGATAGACAGCTCCACGCCGAGGCGTGGGAATTTGCACGCCGCGGCGCGCGTCGGCGAGCTGATCCTATTTATTCTATTTTTCACGCACCCTCTCTTGCTCTCTCAGTTTCTCTCTTTTTGGTTTTAGGTTTTTAGTTTTTTGGGTTAGAGGCTGCGGCTAGATCTCCATTGGAGGTGGAGATGGAGCTTGGGGAGCTAAGGATGGAGCCCTCTTTCCATTGGAGGAGGATCAGAGCTTCAATGGCGAAATCTATAAGCTTTCTCCTTCTCTCTTTTCTCTTTTCTCTTCTTCATTTCTTGAACATGTATTTTGTAATTTGTTCTGATGTTAATTGTATAGCTGAGCTTTATTTAGGGATGACTTTGGATCCTTTTATTAATATTAATGATTTGTTCTTCTCTGAGTTTGTGTGGATCTTTGATTTTGATCAATCATATTGTGCTTAATGCTCTTGAGTGTTTGGCCAACATTTGAGTGATTTGATAAATTCTAATGAACCTAGACATAGGGATTTAGGTTTGAGATCGTATGTATGGTTGATGCATGTTCGATTCTATTCCAATGGCGGGATGAGTTGATTCGCTAATGGGATAGACATATACCTTTTAGCCATGCATAACACGTGTTTGAGAATAGACCTTAAAGAGTGGATTTTGTGTTAGCTCTCAAGGATACTTAGAGAGTTGGGCAAATGAAACCATGGTTAGATAACCTAGACATAGGCGTTTAGCTAATGTAGATTCTCAAGCTAACCTAATCATTGCATTCATATTTATGAGGAGGATTGCATGTTGTTGGTTGATGTACAAGGTGAAGAAGGATTTCCCTAAGCTCTAACCGTTTATCCTTATTGCTTTATGTCTTTACTTTCTTTACTTTTATCCATTTTTATGTTCTTGAATAGAATTAGGTAAGCTATCGGTTAATACTTAGCATTGGAAATAAAATTATCCTCGTGGGAACGATCTCTTACTCCGTAACTGTATTACTTGTGCGACCCATGCACTTGCGGTTAGCAAATGGGCAAACACGTTTTGACCCTAACAAGTTTTTGGCGCCGTTGCCGGGGATAAGGCATTATTTCTGTATTGCTAATATTGATAATGAGCTTGCTTAATTCTAATTCAAGTTTTTATGTTTTGCTATTGTAAATAGTTTTAATTCATGTTTTTATGCCTTTGTTTTTTGTTTGCTTAGATAAGTAGTTATAGTTTGATTTTGTGTTTTTGTTATGTTTTTGTTGTACATTTTGTGTTTTAAGTTTTTAGACTTGTTTTGGAGGTGCTATGGGCCAAAATGGAGCACCAGTTTCGGCAGAGACGAGTTTGCTGCAGAATTCTGTAGACTGACCTCTCACGCCGTGGCGTGAGAATGTCCACGCCGCGGCGTGATAGTCTTTGCCTGATCAGGAACACACCAGAGAGCTCCACGCCTCGGCGTGGAAATGTTCACGCCTCGGCGTGGCCCCTGTTTTTGCATTTTTCTATTGTTTTTCTCTGTTTTCTTTATTTAATAATGCTTAGTTCTAGTTTGGATGTTGTTTTGACTTGCTCAAGTACCCTATAGACCATGAACACCAAGAACACACATTCACTTTGGTTTGGGGGAGTATCATTGCATATTTTCACCCTTAATGCTTAATGTTTACACATGTTTTGATACTTTAAGTATGTGTTAGTGATAGTCATCATGCTTTCATGATTATATCCTGTTTTGGCTATTATTGGTAGGCTGTTGATAAAAGTTTCAATTTTCAACATTCTTTACATGATGTTATGCATGCTTGAATGAAAAATGATAAATCTTTTGAATGCATGATTTGTTGCCATTTGCTAGTGTGTGACGGTTGGCCAATGATATAAATGCTTGCAATTGTCCTCAATTCTTTTGTGAAACCATTTGTGATCTTGAAGCATGCTTAAGCAATCTTGTTTGTTTTTATGCATGATGTGTTTCTCACTTAGATGCTTGTTTAACTTTGGAAAGATTTGAGTGTTTATCTAGAGAATGTTTATGGATTGTGCATGTGGATGATTTCTACTATCCTTGAAATTGTTTTGCAACTCTCTTGAGGTGAAATCCTAGATTATGCATGATTGAAGAAATGATTTGGGCATTGTTTGGACCGGTTGAGCCTTTCAAGCTTACCCTTACATGATTATATCCATAGGTCCCCTTTTGAAGCTTTCTAAATGTTTGGCATTCTATGTTCTTCTTTCACCCTCATATTTCCTACCTTGTAACCATTCTAATGCATGCGAAAGCATTGCATTTTTTCCTTCCCTTTATGTTTGTTGAGTGCATGATATGTTATTTCTTCACTTGAGTCCAAGGTTTAGGGTATTTATGTTGTTCAATACAGAAGTGGCTAGAAGGAACCATTTGTTGCACAAAAAGTTGTTTTTGTTAAAGAAAAAAAATACAAAAAGAGAAAAAGAAAATAAAAGAAAAACAAATGAAAGAAAGAAAGCATAAATGAAAAAAAGCATCAAGTGGTTCTGAATAGTGTTATTTGTTTCATTTTGTATACCCTTGTTGTAGTGACTCAAGTTTTGAAATATCATGTTATGTTTCTCAATGTTTGTATGTTTTTCATTCCCCTTTGTTCTTCACCCCATCACCTTGGCCTTACATTATAAGCTATTAAAGTCCCTCTTGATCCTCAATCATGTGTGATTTACATTAGTGGAGAGAGAGTTGTGCTACAATTTTGTGGAATCTTGATTTGTATCCATGTGTAGGTTCATAAACTTATCCGAATGAGCATGATTTGAAAAAGATAAGTTGAGCTTGCATGTTTGTAAGAGATGTCATGTGCATGATTGGAAGCTTGATTGATGGCAAGTTAAGGATTGTGTATGTGTTGAGCTTAACTGTGAGGCATGCGCATTCTTTGAGGGCCATTATAATCATTGTACACTGGTTGTGGTTAAAAGAAAATTGAATTTATCATTGTTGAATGCATGTGAGCATGAACTGTCAAAGTGAGTTTTCTTAGTCATACTTTGTGTTGCTCAAGGACTAGCAACATCTTAAGTTTGGGGGTGTGATAACTCCATGAAATGTAGTTATTTATGCCCCATATTTGTGCTTCATGGCATGCTTAGTCCTTGATCTTAAGCATATTTGGAAGGTTTTATGCTTATATTTGTGGAATTCCATTTTGAGATCTTCCTTTATGTTTTTGCGCAATTTGTGCATATTTGTTGATTGATTAAGTTAATTTACAATTATATTTAACTTGGTGCCTCATCTAATGCAGGAAAGGCTCAAAAGAGACAAATTGATACAAGTCAAGGCTCAGCATTGGAGGAAAGAAGCCAAGGAAGCATTCCAGAGTTTCACGCCTCGGCGTGGAAATGTTCACGCCGCGGCGTGAGGGTCTCAGCCAGCCACATACTGACAGGACAGACAGCTCCATGCTAAGGTGTGGGAATTTGCATGCCGCGGCGTGCGTCGGCGAGCTGAGCCTATTTATTCTATTTTTCACGCACCCTCTCTTGCTCTCTCAGTTTCTCTCTTTTAGGTTTTGGGTTTTTAGTTTTCTGGGTTAGAGGCTGCGGCTAGATCTCCATTGGAGGTGGAGATAGAGCTTGGGGAGCTAAGGATAGAGCCCTCTTTCCATTGGAGGAGGATCCGAGCTTCAATGGCGAAATCCATAAGCTTTCTCCTTCTCTCTTTTCTCTTTTCTCTTCCTTATTTCTTGAACATGTATTTTGTAATTTGTTCTCATGTTCATTGTATAGCTGAGCTTTATTTAGGGATGACTTTGGATCCTTTTATTAATATTAATGATTTGTTCTTCTCTGAGTTTGTGTGGATCTTTGATTTTGTTCAATCATATTGTGCTTAATGCTCTTGAGTGTTTGGCCAACATTTGAGTGATTTGATAAAATCTAATAAACCTAGACATAGGGATTTGGGTTTGAGATCGTATGTATGGTTGATGTATGTTCGATTCTATTCCAATGGCGGGATGAGTTGATTCGCTAATGGGATAGACATATACCTTTTAGCCATGCATAACACGTGTTTGAGAATAGACCTTAAAGAGTGGATTTTGTGTTAGCTCTCAAGGACACTTAGAGAGTTGGGTAAATGAAACCATGGTTAGATGACATAGACATAGGCATTTAGCTAATGTAGATTCTCAAGCTAACCTAATCATTGCATTCATATTTATGAGGAGGATTGTATGTTGTTGGTTGATGTACAAGGTGAAGAAGGATTTCCCTAAGCTCTAACCGTTTATCCTTATTGCTTTATGTCTTTACTTTCTTTACTTTTATCCATTTTTATGTTCTTGAATAGAATTAGGTAAGCTATCGGTTAATACTTAGCATTGGAAATAAAATTATCCTCGTGGGAACGATCTCTTACTCCGTAATTGTATTACTTGTGCGACTCGTGCACTTGCGGTTAGCAAATGGGCAAACACGTTTTGACCCTAACAGTACCTATCCCAAGTATCTTCTGAATCCACTTCAGAACATTTGTGTCATCTGTGGGAAGTAGTAAACTTCTAATCTCACTCAAATCATGGTAAATACAAGGCAGAATTCTCGAAGAGATGCTGGCAGGCCTCCCCCAAACAAAGGCAGGACCAGGCCACTCAACGCCCTCATCTTCCTGCCCCTTCGCCTGCTGCTGAAGCCTCCGTTGTGAGAAACTAGACACTCAATGCAAAAAACCAATGCGATGGGCATACCACCTTGGTTTCTGATAAAAGCCTAAACCCACTGCATAGGATTCCTGTAAGAGATAGGCTTGGAATCCCAACACAAGGAGGAAACCCTGATTCCCAATAGCGCAAGATCCCGGTTCATCAGCGTTTGGGAATGCCTAACAATGAGATTGGCGATCGTACATCCCGCTCTCAACGCACAGATCAGTCTCAGGCATCCCAATATAAATTTCAAGACATGCTGCAACAGCATATGCCTATGCTAAACGAGCAATATCGGAGGTTGGAAGACATGTAACATGTCATGCATGAAAACCGACCTAGACCTCACCGTAATGATATTAGTCTTAGCACAGGAAATAATCAAAGAAGGGCACACGCTAACATTTCTATGGTTAATATCCAGAATGACAATCTGAACCACGGGTTCGAAGAGCACCCCTTTTTTGATCAACTGATGGCATACCGCGTTCCTAGGAACTTTAAATTTTCAGCAAACTTGAAGATTTATTATGGAACCACAGATCCTCAAGAGCATATCAACGCTTATGAGCAATCCCTATGTTTTCACGGAGGGTCTATGGAGTTGCTATACCGTGCTTTTCCTCTCTCCCTGAAGAAGGGGGCCCTCAAATGGTTCTCAAGCTTATCACGGAGGTCCGTGGTTGACTGGTCAGACCTTAAACAATGCTTTCTGCTCCAATACACCACCAGTAAGGAATAACCCAGATCCATCGAATCCTTGGCAAAACTCAGCTAAGGGAAGGATGAGTCATTCCACAACTATATAAGGCGTTTTTATGACGGCTTGCACCAACGTGGAAAACTTCGACAATAGCATAGCCCTTCACTATGCCAGAAGTGGTTTACGGGTTAATTCTGAGTCCTTTGCTTCTCTGGTCAATAAAAAATCAGAGAACCTGAGTAAGTTCCAAAAATGATCCCAGAAGTATGTAGACTTAGAGGATGCTACCATGGACCAGAGGAGGTGGGACAAAGGTGAATCCTCTCACCAGAAGTCTAATCGTAATTCCTCACGACCCTGATCTTCCAAAGATAGTCCACCTCGGGTTGGATACTCCGTTTATACTTCGCTGAATACCCCACGAGAAAAAATCTTGAGGGAAGTAATGAACACAGAGTTCCAGAATATACGGAGACCACCCTCATCAGGAAAGGCAAGCAGAAGGGCCATTCTAAACATTGTACATGGCATAAGGGTTATGGGCATGACACTAAAGACTGCTATCAACTCCGTGACGCCATCAAATTCTTAATTAAGGTCGGATGACTACAATAGTATATCCTTCAGGTGCAAAATGAAGAACATCGTGGCAACCGTAGAGATGATAAGCGCAGTCCGCGAAGAAGCCCATCCCCTTACCGCAGAAGAAGGACTCGAAGTTCTAAGAGAAGATGCCAGACTCCGCCTCGCTAGGATAACAATGACTAGCAGGATAAGAATAGGGACGTCCCCACCAAAGATAATGGTGATAGACATTCTGAGCCAAACAGAATGATCAACACCATTATAAGTGGCTTTGCTGGTGGAGGGTCGTCGAATGAAGCCCGAAAAAAAGCTCTGAGGATGGCGATGTTTAGTGTATCCCACTCCTAACCCCGAATGCAGGTTACTAAAAGAAAAATGGCCCCATCACTTTTTTGGATGAGGACTACGGTGAAATTATCCCAAAACATGACGGCCCACTTGTTATCTCAAGAATAATTTCCAATGCCGAGGTTCGCCAAATTTTCGTGGATCAATGAAGCTCGACGGATATCATGTTCCTAGATCTCTATCAAAAGTTAGAACTGCCACCATCAGATTTGACTCCTCATGATGGGGAATTGACAGGTTTTATGGGTGAGAAGATCACCCCAGTAGGCTTCTATGAAACCCACCTGACTATGGGATCATCCAAACTCTTCAAGACGGTCAAAGTGAAGTTTCTGGTCATAGTTTGCCCTTCTGCTTACACCATTATCTTAGGCTGTCCTTCTCTAAATGCTCTTGGTGCTGTGATCTCTATTACTCACCTCGTGATGAAATTCCTAAATAAGAACAGTGAGGTTGTTACCGTCAAAGGAGAACAAATAGCCGCTAGGAAATGTTATAATGAGAGCTTGAAGATTTGCAAAGTTACCAAGAGCAAAAAATCATCCACTCTCGGCTTAGTCCTGGATTAGGTCAACATACTTATGACTGAACTGGACATTAGAGAAAAAATTTGTGATACCGGGCCTCAGCCAAAAGGCGAGTTGCAGCCTCTCCAACTTGGAGCCAAGCTGGATTAGGTCACCAAGATTAGAGCGCATCTATAAGAAAATGAAAAATAGCAGTTGATAGAGCTCCTGTTGAAAAATAAAGACCTTTTCGCTTGGACAACGTTTGACATGTCGGGGCTTGACCCAAGTTTCATCTGTCATCGCCTTTCCGTCTACGAAAGTGTGAAGCCGGTTGCTTAAAAGAAGAGGAAGGTCGGCCTAGAAAGGTAACAGGTCATTGAGGAACAAGTTAAGGAGTTATTAAGTGGCAACTTCATCAGGGAAATCTCCTATACAACCTGGTTGTCCAACGTCATCCTGGTCAAGAAATCTAATGGGAAATGGAAGATGTGCATAGATTACACCGACCTCAATAAGGCCTGTCCTAAGGATCCTTACCCACTTCCCAATGTGGATAAGTTAGTGGATAGTTCCTCAGGTTTTAAGTAGTTATCGTTTATGGACACGTATTCCGAGTACAACCAGATTCCTATGTTTCCCGGGGATGAAGATAAAATTACCTTCATCATTGACAATGCGAGCTACTGCTATAGGGTCATACCCTTCGGTTTGAAAAACGCAGAAGCCATCTATCAGAGGATGATGAACAGAGTCTTTGAAGACCAAGTGGGGAAGATGCTAGAGGTGTATATAGATGACAAGATAATAAAAACCTCCCAAGGCGGATCATATGCGACAGACCTTGAGGAAGTATTTGCCCAAATCAGAAAGTATAACATGAGGCTAAATGTCTAGAAGTGTGCCTTCGGGGTTTAGGCTGAGAAATTTTTGGGTTTTATGTTAACCTATCATAGGATTAAAGTCAATCCTAACAAATGTCAGGCAGTCCTAGACATACAAAGTCCCCAAAGCGTTAAGGAGATTCAATAGCTTGCAGGCCATATTGCAGTTCTTATGAGATTCCTCGCCAAAGCGGCCTACAAATCTCTTCCCCTTTTTAAACTTCTAAAGAAGGAAAAAAATTTGAGTGGACTTAAGAGTGTGAGGATGCCGTTTTATCTTTGAAAAAGTTACTTTCCTCCCTTTCTATTCTGACAAGACCGGACCCCGGTGAGACGCTATACTTATACCTCTCGGTACATGAGGAAGCAGTGAGCTCTGTGTTAATCTAGGAAACAAATGAAGGATAGAAATCGGTCTACTTTGTGAGCAAGGTCTTGCAAGTACCTGAGCTCCGCTACCAGAAAGTTGAAAAGGTGGCCTTCGCACTGATCATCATGGCCAAAAGACTGTGACAATACTTTCAATACCATCTAATGGTAGTGAGAATGGATCAGCCCATCTGATAGGTATTACATAAGCTAGACTTAGCTAGAAGAATGATTGCCTAGTCAGTTGAGCTCTCTGAATTTGGGATCATTTATTAGCCACAGCTAGCCATTAAAGCCCAAGCATTATCTGATTTCGTAGGGAAACTCACATCAGACCCTGGCAACTATAAAGGAATCTCTTGGACTATCTTTGTGGACGGATCTTCCAACCCCAAAGGGAGCGGCACTGGGATAATCCTAGAAAGCTCAGAGGACTAGCTCTAGAGCATTCCCTAAAGTTTGAGTTTATAACCTCGAATAACCAGGCTGAACATGAGGCATGTATCGTCGGGCTGGTGATGGCCAAAGATATAGGGGTAGCAAAGATCAAACTCTGTAGTGATTCCCAGCTTGTAACCTCCCAAATCCGGGGTGAATATCAAGTGAAAGGACCCCTTTTATAGAAATACTTGATCAAAGTACAAGAGCTCCTTAAAAACTTCGAAGAGACAAAGGTTGAGCACATCCTGAGAGAATAAAACTCCAAGGCAGACCTTTTGTCCAAACTGGCCAGTACTAAGGGCCCTAGAAATAATTGCTCAGTAATTCAAGAGACCCACTCTCAGCCTTCCATCACGAATCATTTCGTATTCCAAGTACAAGAAGAGAATCCGTCTTGGATCACCCTATCATAGAGTACTTGCAGTCCGGGGTTATGCCTTTTGATCCCAAAGAAACCTCTAAGCTGGTCAAGACAACTATAAGGTACACCGTCTATGATAGATGGTTATACTATCGCGGTTTCTCCTCACCCCTCCTTAAATGCATCAACCCGAAAGAAGTAGAATATATCATTGCTGAGATTCATGAATGAAGTTGAGGACATCATTTAAGAGGCAAGGTCTTAGCTTCGAAAGCGCTCAGGGTATGATATTATTGGCCCACAATAGAAGCTGATTCCAATGCGCATGTCTTGGTTTTCAATAAGTGTCAATGCCACTCGGACCATTACCAGGCCCCCTCAGAAGAGCTGTCTACAATATCGGTACCTTGGCCTTTCTACAAATGGGGCATGAACATCCTGGGCCATTTCATCAGTCCCCAGGTTAACTGAAATACTTGGTAGTTACAATGGACTATTTTATGAAGTGGATTGAGGCAGAACCCTTGGCCACGATTACTTCATCATAGATCTAGAAGTTTACTTGGCACCGTATCATCACTAGGTTTGGAATTCTAGAGTCTATCATAACGGACAACAGAAATCAGTTTAAGGATAAGGGCTTCGAGGAACTCTTGCAAGCTTAAGAATAAAGCACCACTGCAGCTCTGTGGAAAATCACAGAACTAACAGGCAGGTCGAGGTAGCCAATAGAATTATTGTGTATGGAATTAAAAGAATATTGGACGATGCCAAGGGAAACGGGGCCGAGCAGCTGGACCACGTTCTCTGGGCTTACCAGACAACACCCTATTCTACTACGGTGAAACTCCCTTTAAGCTTACCTATGAGTGTGAGGCCATGATCCTGGTAGAGATGGGTGAGCCAAGTCTCCACAACCAGCAATTCTCAGAGGACGACAACCTCAGTTTGATCAGGGAAAACCTAGATTTGATCAAAAAAAGAAGACGCATAGCCCATATTTGTGACGTCGCCCTCAAATAGAGAACTGCGGCCAAATACAACCAGAAAGTGGTCTCTAGAAGATTCCAACCAGGAGATTTAGTGCTCAAAAGAGCTGATATCGGAGGAAAAAAAGCTTCTCAAGGAAAGTTAGCCCTTAATTAGGAGGGCCCCTACCGTATTGTTGTCAGCACCAGCAAGGAAGCCTACACGTTGGAGACTTTGACCGGCACCCCAAATCAAGAATTACTGGAATGAGGATAAACTAAGAAGATACTATAGCTAGATATCCTTGACGACCTAGTCTGTTAGTAAAGCTAAAGTCTAATTTGTCCATTTTGTTGAATAATACACTCTGTACAGACTTTAGTCCCATAAGAATCATCAATGAAAACAGAGTTATCTAAGTTTTATTTACTTTGAGACTTGTTAACAAGCCCAAGTCATAGGGAAGGGTCAACACCCATCCTCGACACTTAGCAGTGATTTCCAAGTGGCCACACAATCAAGAGACTTTACGGAATTAATGTCCATAGTTCTCAATGACACCTAAGCCAGATGGGATCTTGAGAGGACCCCGGTTAAAGTTTCACATCATGCCCATATCCGGAATGCCATATATTCGATAAGATGAACATAAGACTTCGGACTAAGGTTTTAAATCATGCTCATGTTTGGAGTGCCATATGTTCGATGAGATGAACATAGGACCTCGGACTAAGGTTTTAAATTATGCCCAAATATGGATTGCCATATGTTCGATAAGATGAACATAGGACCTCAGATTGAGGCTTTAAATTATACCTAAGCCAAAAGGGATGATAAACACCCTAGGAAAGGTGTTACATTGCCTAAATCCTAACGTGCCAAACGTTTTTCATTACGAACTCTGGTTTATGGATTAAGGTGTTATGTTGCCTAAATCCTAACATGCCAAATGTTCTTCATTACGAACTCTGGTTTATGGATTAAGGTATTATGCTGCCTAAATCTTAACATGTCAAACGTTCCTTATTATAAACTATGGTTTACAGATTAAGGCGTTATTCTTGCCTAAGTCTTAAATTCCAAAATGCTTGATAATGATAAGCATTGGACCATAGACTAAGCCGTAATTTTTGCCTAAGTCCAGTGGAATGTCATGCGCTCGTTATTATGGGTGTAGGATCCCGGACCATAGCCTTTTTTATATAAGAAAACTATTTCCTATGTCCACATAAGGGAATTGTCACTTTCCATTTTGGGCGTTGGGCCCGAAATGGACCATGGAAATAAATTTAAGTTAGCAAGCTTGGGTCAATAAAAAACCTCAGATACCAGGTAATTGTCTTTACAATAAATAAAAAAGCCCTCGAAGGGGGCAATGAAGAGGAAAAAGAAAAAGATCTAAGCCTTAGATTCCCTTTCCACTGAAGCCGGAGCTGTATCCTGATTGACACCGGAGTCGACCTGAGCAGCCTCACTTGCCCAAACAAGCTGACTGTCGCGAAAAATCTTTTTTGAGTTGAGCTCTTCCAAGGAGAGAGTGACGTCAAGGTTAAAATGTTGGATTTGAGCCACAACATTCTAGAACTACTCTCCACCAATATTCCCTGAAATAGTGTCAAGCTCCTCCACATCTTTCTCCAACTAGATAATTCGAGCTTGAAGGTTGCTGATGGTATCCTCGGCCTGAAGACTCTTTGACTCTAGTGTCTTCTTGGCCAAGTCAGATGAAGCCAAGGCAGCCTTTAGCTCAGTAATCTGGGCTTGGGCATCCTCATTCAGTTGAAGAGCCACGGCCAATTTTCGGGCAGCCTCCTCATTCTCCTTTTTGTTCTTCTCCGCCATCTTCTCAATGGTCTTCTCAATATAGCAAACCTCAACGGCAGCTTGAAGTGTAGAAGTTTGAAGCTTGGCCAAGGTCAGAGCCAGATCCCACCCAGAAATATGTCCCATCACCTCTTCACTCAACAACCGTCTGTCTATAAACGACCCGACGTCAGATTGGCCAGGAGGACGGGCAAGGGGTCTGTCCCCTCTTGGTCTCCACGGTCAGGAGAGCCCTAAGTAGCTCTCCTTTTTCATCCTTGAAGGTTCTAGGTTGCAGAGCCTAGCTCCTCTGGGATCTCTTGGATAATGATACCATGACTTAAGGGCACTGATACGTCAGCAGTAGGTGCACTGGAGGATCCCATTCCTTTCCTCTTTGACCTTGAGGCCTGCAGAGCTATGAGGGAAGGTCCTGACGTCACATTGCTTATTGAAATAAAAAAATAAAATAAAATGGAAGTTAGGCAAATGAAATTATAAAGTAGTGACATTCAAACGCAGAAAGTATAGGATAAACTACTGGTAAAAACGTCCTAGCTCCTACCTAACAAAGTAAAGAGAAAATCATCACCAAGAGTATCAAGGATGTCTCTGATCTTGATGAACCCGTATTTTTCAGAATACCGGGTTATGAACATAACACAGTTGACCTCGTCCGAGGTAAGATCTTTCTCTTCTTACTTAAGCATCATAGCGGGGAAACACCAGGTGTCCTCGCTCCAGTATAATAGGAACTTGGGCTCCCCGTTGTCCTTCAAGAAAAAGGGGTAAAACCCCTCAACCTCCATAAGTTTGAAGAATCTAGTCTTAAACCCTTTGAAGTTATCTTGGAAAACATCAAAGGATTTACGACCGAATCTTCACTGGATTCTAAGCCAATTTTTCTGATTTGATGACCCCTAGGGGTTTATCCGGGGTGTAGAAATAAAAGAAGGTGCTGGTTGAATACTGCAACCCTATGATCTGGCAGAACCTTTCAAAAGTAATAATATAACCCCACCCATTAAGATTAAAAATGGGTAGGGGTTTCTCGCAAGGTTCGAAGCATGGCAATCTAGAAGTCAGTGAAGGGTAACTGAAGTCCCAATTTGATGAAAAGGGGCTCGTAGAGGAACATGAAGTGTGAATCTACCTCCAGAGAGGAGCAAACTCTCTCATTCCATTCTAGGCATAAAACCTGGAACTCTCTATCACGGTTCCCCCTTTGGTCAGCTCCAGATACTGTACAAATTGGTTGAGCTCGTTTTCAGAGGAAAACTCAGAAGCACGGTCCTAGACATCATCCCCTACCTAGGGATATACCAGCCCCAGATCACATTGAATTCAGATTGGCTCCTCCTCGTTTGGTTGACGAGCCTCAGCAACAAGTGCTTGGGCTCTGGCTCCCCTCCTACCTCTGGCCATAAAGATCCTGAGAATACCTAAAAATACCAGTGAGTGACTGTCAAAATCAATCAAAGATGAGATTCAGACATGGTGAAGGGTGAACCGAATGAACGGTACACTCCTACACGCTGACCATCTTTCCCTCTAAAGTTTAGAAATTCAGAGGACACCTCTGCCGCGATTACAATGGCAGAAATGGTGTTCAAAGAAGATAGGACCAGGTGAAGAGGATTAGAAATCCTAAATCTACCTAGTGAAATTGAAGAACAGAAACACACTCCAACAAGGATTGCATAACTGTTCAAATAGTTAATTACAGTAATGGAGGAGGAGAAGGGTGAGTACTATTTACGAAGAACTCAAATTTCTAGTGAGAGTTAAATGCTGGAAAGTCCTCTAAGGCTCCTACTTCGCTGCTGCGTAGAGTTATCTGGAAGATGTTTGAAAACAAGGTAATGAAGACAATATGTCCTTAAACCCCTATTTATAAAGGCTAGGCAGTTAGGGGGTTTTGTCGTCCTTTCAACCCAAGTTTTGAAATAATGCTCATCATGGCACGTGAAGCACTATGCACGTCCTTCTAGTAAAAATATGCCACGTGGCCTGAACAGTTGTCGAAGCAACTGAGGAGACGGTTCCTCAGCAATTCAAATATCACGCAACTTCAGAAGGTCAAGTATGATTATTCCTAAGAACCCCGGCTTTAGCCGAGCTATTATCTCAGAGGTGAGTTATCATATTGGATCACGGTTTTAAAGCAGTAGAATGCTGATACCCCGGCCAGTATGTTGGTAGCAGTAAATTGTTTGGATCCTGGATCAAGGGCTCAAAGTCGGTTACTTACGCAAAACAAGCATTAAGCTGGGAGTAACGCAATGTTATGCTGGAATAAACGTTGGACTTATCTCGGCAAAGAAAAAATAGATACAAGCAACAACAAAAGTTAAAGGCAAAATATGGACACTATGCAAAGTTCATAATCTACCAATTTTTATTAGTTCTTATGCCATACATCGTCAACCTCGACCGAAGGAGAAAGAAAAATACATTAAAAGGAAAGTGAAAATAGTGTCCATAAGAGAGCTTCAGGACAGATGTCACAACCGAAGCATCTTTCCATGCTGTCACATTCACAATCACATCCACAGTTCCTCCACTCTCTTCACCAGAACAGACTGAAGCCACTCCATTTCTTCTTCGCTACCTGCTTCACAGTAAACATAGAAGCCGACCATGGTTATTTACCTGAAAAGAAAGTCAAAGAAAGCAGACCACCCCAAGTTATTCCTAGAAGGTTTTCTTTTCCTTCGAGCTGGCATTCTTGCATATCCAGCCACACTATGAAGAACACCGGATCGGTGCATCCAAATAACCTAGGAAAAAGGCAAGGAGAGGGACAAAGTGCTCCCTAGTGTCCTCATGCATTAGTTGATGGAAGCATCATTCCATCCTAATGACACATTGGGTCAGATACCCCCGTGTACGCCAGGAGAAAAAGGCTTATGCCTTCCTAAATGCATGGCAACTCAACACTACGCCAAGAAAGAAATGCTTCTTGAAGAAGGAAAATAGCTTGCAGAGAGTTAATCACTTTCAGAAACTTTGAAAAGATTAGAAGAATAACCCTTACAGGGGGCAAAACACTCCATGCAAAGGATGAAGGGAAAACTACTCTTTTAGGAAGGAGCATTCTCGCACAGATTTACAAAGCGAAAAGAAAGGGATGCCCACTCCACTGCAAACATTTTCTATTTATAGAGAGAATGAGGCATTCTGATTAGCCCTACAAAAGGCAATCTGATCACATGATGGTAGCCACGTTTAATGCTTCCAATTTCTGATTTGTTACAGAATATCAGGCAGTTGAAAAATAGTACGAAACTAAGATCCTCTTTAAAGGATATTTAATTCCTAATAGATTCAAAGCAACAATTTCCCAGAGAATAGCAGACTGTTACTACCTATAATTTCAGAGATTATATTTAGAGTTTGTTTGAAAACCATCAAAAGAAATCCTGAGAATTAATGCTTGGGGGCAGAGAATCTATGGGAAGTAATAGCATATTGCAGACATCAGCATTACACATAAAACACCCAGGGTTCGGCGTTACATTCCCTGGACCTTTGTGTTCATCATATGCCTGGATGATCCTGTTAAAACTTGACACTTAGCTATCCTCCCAAGCGCCAAGCTGGGGGAACTGTTCTGGACCGTGATCCAGGATCTTGCCTAGTTGGATCAACCCAGTACGCGTGTGGTTGGACTCCTCCCCAAAAGGCCTTGAAGTTAGATTGGGCCTCTGAGCTATACAGGCTGAGCAACGTTGGACCATAATATCGAGAATGCTAGATGCATGCAAGGATAAATCCCTAAATATCTGTAATTGCCAATCATTTGCTTATAGTATTATAGGATCCATAACAGACTCATATTGATAAGTAGCCCTTATATTAAGAGTTCCTAATTTATAAGGATTGATCCTAATTATAGAAGGAAAATGATTCCTCTAAGGATCTTAACCCAAAATACCTGCATTCAGTACGGATTACATGAGAATTCTGTACACGCTCTATAAATACAAGGCTAAGTAACCTCAATCAGGTATCAGTAAAATACTCAATATATTCCTCTTACATATGCACAGTCTGACTTGAGCGTTAGAGTCCCTTTGCAGGTACCCATCCCCTTATCTCAACACGCTCGATCACTGCTGCTCAAGGAGGGAACCACCACATACGTACTTATCACAAATATCCTCTAAATCCATTTCAGAACAATATGTGTTTTATGCTTTCTTGTGTATTTTCTGGTGTAATCATAAAGATCTTGATTAATTTAAGCAAGTTTTAATAATAAAGGTTAAAAAAGGGAATTTATCCAAATTCAAATTGACCTAAATCAAAAAAAAAAATCTAATTGGGAATGGAGTCCTAATCAAGAGTTAAAGAGTTAGAGATCTAGAAGGATTCTAAAGACCATATAAAAATAGAAAACATGACTCCTAGACCTAATCTAATAACTTAGGTTACATTTACCATAAATATGAAGAGAAAATCAAAGGAAATAAGAATTGTCATAGAAGGAACTCGCACTTAAATTTAGAAGAGGATGGTTAGAGAGCTCTAAATAAGGAACAATATCTAGCAAAGAGAGAGATTGTTCTAAAAAAATAGAAAGAGAGAGATTATTTTGAATAATAATTAATTTAACAAAATAAAAGAAATACAAAGCGTCAATGTGCACATCTTTTAGAGAATAATAATAATAATAATAATAATAATAATAATAATAATAATAATAATAATAATGCTTTGAAGTGGATTCAAAAGGTACCTGACATAGGCACATGACAAAGATTTTCTCCTTGCGTAGCGGTGACCGAGCGTATTGAAACAGGTAGGTGGGTACCAACAAATGGACTCTAACGCTCAAGTCAGACTGTACTCAAGTAAGACAGTATATGATGAGTAATTTTACTGATACCTGATTAAAGTTACTTAGCTTTGTATTTATAGAGCGTGTATAGAATCCTCATGCAATCTGTGTTGAATGCAAGTATTTAGGATTAGTATCGTGATAAGATTACCTTCCTACTAATGATGGGTGAATCCCTATAAAATAGGAACTCTGACATAGAAGCTACTTAGCCATCTGAGACAGTTGTGAGTCCTATAATATCGTAAGTTGATGATTAGTAGTTATGGATATTTAGGGATATCTCTTTTGCATGGATCATGTAATCTTGATATTATGGCCCAATGTCGCCCGATGTGCATGGCTCTAGGGTCTAGACTGCCTTCAAGGTCTTAACTGCATTGTCCAAGGCGAAGTTCAGCTATACGTGTGCCGGGTTAATCCACCTAAACAGGATCCCGGATCACGGTCTAGAACAGTTGCCCCTAGCTTGGCGCTTGGAAAGACAGCCAAGTGTCAAGTTCCAACAAGATTACCAAGGCATGCGATTAATATAAGAGTCCAAAAAATTTACATCGAATTTCAGATGTTTTACGCGAAATGCTAGTGTCTGTGGTATGCTTTTGCATTTCTCAAGTTTATTGCCCTAAGTATTAATTCTTGGGATTTCCTTGAGTATTCTTCACGTGAACTCCGAACATGATCTCTGATATTGTAGGTGGTAATAGTCTGTGATTCCCTGGGAAACCGCTGCTTTGACTTTATTGGGAATTAAATATCCTTTAAAGAGGATCTCAATTTCGTACTGTTTCCCAACTGCCCGCTGCTCTTGTGACTAATCAGAAGCTGAGAGTGTTTAATGTGACTACTATCATGGGATTAGTTCACCTTTCACAGGATCAATCAAAGTGCTTCATTCTCTCTATAAATAGGGAATATTTGCACTAAAGCTAGTATTCCCTTATATTCCTTTTACCTTGTAGTTCCATGCGAGGATGTTTCTCTTTCAGAGAGTACCTTTTTCATTCTTTGCAATTGCGTTGAGGGTTTCATTCCCTGCAAAGATTATATTTTTTATTTTTCCAAAATTTTTAAAGATGTTTGATGTTCTGTAGACAACCTTTTCTTTTACGAGAGTCTTTCTTTCTTGACGTAATGTTAAGTCGCTATGCATTTAGGGGGGCAGAAGCCTTTCTCTCCTAGCATACACGGAGGTGTTTAATCCAACGTGTTACCAGGATGGAGTGATGCTCCCATAAACCAGTGCATAGGGACCCTGGAAAGCACTCTGACCCTTTTCTTTTTCCCTTCTTGAGTGATTTGGAGGCACCAGGCCAGTCTTCTTCGTAGTGCAGTTGGATATACAAGAATGCCACCTTTTTGGAAGAAAAAATCCTGTTGAGGCAACTTGGGGTGATCTACTTTCTTGGATTTAATTTGTGAAGAAGTAGTGGGTACCGACCTTTATTATTATTGCAAAGGAGGCAGGGAAGAAGAAGTGGAGTAGCTTCAGTTTGTTTCGGTGAAGATAGTGGAGCAACTGTGGATGTGATAATGTAGCTGGGTGCCTCTGCGGTGATTGACTGATTGATAATCACATATTTTATACATTAATAAACCCTCATTTTTAGTTATTTACACTCTCCATATACTTAATTGATTGAGCTTGGTCATGTTTTGTAAGTTTGGGCTCAAATTGGGCTTAATTGATTTTTTCCAACATCATTGAGGTTTGACATTGTTTCTGTATTTCAGCCATATCTTGAGTTCTAGATGTCTAAAAATTATGTATCTTACCTTGTAGGAAATATGAGAGAGAGCTCTATAACTTTCATGACTCCAAGACAGAATCAGACATCTA
Source organism: Ormosia semicastrata (assembly GCA_029884595.1). Lineage (NCBI taxonomy): Eukaryota > Viridiplantae > Streptophyta > Magnoliopsida > Fabales > Fabaceae > Ormosia > Ormosia semicastrata. Next base: position 50,683,724 of record JAQQTO010000063.1, read on the forward strand.
GTGGAGCTAAATGGGTCTAGAAGTCAGAACACGGGTTCTATCACTAGAACTGGAGCAGTGTGCACTAATTAGGGTATAACTTGGGCTGTAGATGCGATATGGGCCTGAAATCTATGGAATTTGAAATCTAAGACAAATATCTTCAATTGATATGAAGACCAGTTTTCTAAAATACATCATCTTAGATATGAAATTGCAGCTGGAAAATAGAGATGAGTTGCTGATGAGTTTATGTCACTTAAATGGGCATAACTTGAGTTGTAAGCCTCTAATTGACATGGGACTTGAGTCCAGTGATTCCTAATTGACCCAGCTTTGTAACTAATAGGTTTCTAATCATGTAAGGCAAAATTGGGGGTAGTTATAAGGGTTAGAGGCAGAAATCCAAGACCCATATTTTTATTTCTTGACTTTTCTTCCCCTCTCTAGATCTAGATCTAGATCTTTCTCTCTTCTTCTCTTCCTTTTCTCTAGTTTTTCTCTTCTTTTTCTAAGTTCTTCCTTCCCATTCATGGAGGGGTAGAGCCTTTAATCAATTCAAGAGATTGAATATTCTTGATGCTTAATCTTGAGATTTTGTTTTAATTGTTTACATTCAATTATTAATCTAGTTTCTCTTCATCTTATCTTTCTCTAATTCTGATTGGGTGCTTAATTTGATTGAGATTTGCATTTGATAATTGCGTAATTACCATGTGCTAAGAGAGGAATTCAGAGACTAAACAAGGCATTGAAGGTGTTTGATGAAATGTTTAGCTTGGTTAGATATTGGTTTTTCAGTTAATTTGGGTTTTGGATGGATGCTTAATTTGTCTAACCTTAATTAATTGAATTCTGGAAGCGTTTCTAGTAAAAGATCCATGGATCATTGAGAGGTATCTTGATGCGATCTAAGACCCAGGATTTAATTGATAATTGAAAGGACCTTTAGTGATCAAGGATGGATTAAGATCAAGATTGGTTAATTCTCTTGGATTGGTTATTAAGATTATATTTGACTACTAATCCCTCACTAACCCATGTGTTGCTGTGTTTTGGTGGTTTTCAGGTGAAAATGGGTGATTACGAGTCACTTTGCAGAATTTCATACTGACAGCAAATATAGCCAGAATGGGCTCAAACTTGGTCAGTTGAAAGAAAACGGCCTAATAAACAAGGCTCACAATGTTGTAAGGTCATCCCTGTTTTGCCAAATTCCATCGTTTAGACCAGTTTTTTAATTTTTTAATATTTTTATTGCATTTTTTAGTTTAATTTTTTTGTATTTTTCATGCTGTGGTGGTCCCATATTTTTTTAAAAAATCATTAGATAGGTTAACTAGATTTATTTTGGTGCATTTTTAATGTTGTGTAGTGCATTTTGCTTGTTTGATGTTTTTGTGCTTTTTGAGCTTTGGATGATGCATGACTAGATCTTCTACTAGCCAATTGCTTGATATTGATCCTGAGATTGATAGGACTTTCCAGGCATTGATTAGAGCTCGTAAGCTTAGTCAAAGAATTGCTTTTAAACTTGATTTTGGTCTTGAATTTAAAAGTGAACCTGAGATCTTAAGTACTTTTGCAACTATTGGTGATAATATGCAGAATAGGACTCTTAAAGAACTTGCTGCCCCTGATGTTACTTATCAGCCTTTGTGTATTCAATACCCTGATCTTAATGTTGACTTTGAATTAAAATCTAGATTCTAGATTGATACACTTGTTGCCCAAGTTTCATGATCTTACAGGTGAAGACCCTCATAAGCATCTTAAGGAATTCTATGTGGTCTGTTCAATCATGAAACCACAAGGGATCCCTGAGGAGCACATCAAGCTGAGGACATTCCTTTTCTCTCTTGTTGATGTAGCCAAAGATTGGCTGTTTTATCTTTCACCAGGTTCTGTCATGAGTTGGTATGATATGAAGAGGTTATTCTTAGAGAGGTTCTTCCCTACATCTAGAGCTGCTGCCATTAGAAAAGACATCTGTGACATAAGGCAAATGACAGGTGAGACCTTGCATGAATATTGGGAAAAATTCAAGAAGTTGTGCTCGAGCTGTCCCCACCACCAAATCAGTGATCAACTCTTGATTTAATATTTCTATGAGGGCTTGCTACCAATGGACAAAAGTATAGTGGATGCTGCCTCTAGAGGTGCTTGGTGTATAAAACTCTTTCTGTAGCAAGAGATTTAATAACAAATATGGCAGCCAGTGCTCAATAATTTGGCATAGGAGTCCTTACCTCAACTAGAGGATTTAATGAGATCCATATGGCTCAGGCAGACCAGAAGAGGACGGAAAACAGGCTTGATGAATTGACTTCTTTGGTGAGGCAGTTAGTAATGGAACAACAAACACCTATGCAGATGGTTGCAACCGTGTGTGGTATTTGCTCTTGTTCATCTCATCCCACTAATGTATGCCCCACACTTCAGGATGATAATTCTATTTTTTCTAGACCAATCTGTTGCAGCAGTTGGTGTTTTTCTTGGTAAACCACAGTTCCAGTAGCAACAACAGAGATATGATCCATTTTTTAATACTTATAACCCTGGCTGGAGGGACCATCCCAACCTGAGATATGGGAGTTCTGGTTAGCAACAACAACCCTAATAGCAGCAGCAACAACAATTTAGATACCAAGCTACAGGTCCTAACAACAAATACTAACCACCTGCATTCAGACAGCAACAACCTGTGTAGCAGTCTATCTAAGCCACTCCAGTTGAGCCATCATTGGAAGATTTGATGAAACAGATGGCCACAAACAACATTCAGTTCTAGAAGAATGTCAATGCCACCATTCAGAATCTACAAACTCATATTAGGCAGTTGGCAACCACTGTGAATGAGTTGAAAAGTCAAGGGTCGAGGTAATTGCCTTCACAAATAGTTAATAACCCAAGAGACAATGTGAGTGTCATTACCTTGAGAAGTGGCAGAGAAATTGATGGTCCTAGTCTACCACAACCAGAGTTACTAGTGTAACAACCAGAGATTGACCAGAAACAACAAAATTCATAGAAAATAAATAGCTCAGTCCAAAAATCTGTGACATAGAAGAAATGTGCAGAGAATTCAGACCTGGTCATTCCACTACCTTTCCTAAATAGGGTCACATAGTCCACGCAGATAGCGCAAGCAGAAATGGAAAGAGAGGTCATGGAGACATTTAGGAAGCTGGAAATTAATACCCCCCTTCTGGATAAAATCAAGTAGATTCCCAAGTATGCCAAATTCCTCAAGGAGTTGTGTACTCACAAGAGAAAACTTAAGGGTACTGAGAAGATTAGAATGGGCAGAAATGTTTTTGCAATGATTCAACCAAGCATGCCACAAAAATGCAAAGATCCTAGAACTTTCACAATCTCTTGCACAATAGGAAATTCTAGATTTGAACATGCAATGCTAGATTTGGGTGCTTCAATTAATGTCATGCCTATGTCAGTTTATAAGTCTTTGAACATTGACACTTTGCAACCCACTGGTATAGTGATTCAGTTAGCAAATAGGTCCACTACTCATCCTGTAGGAGTGCTAGAAGATGTGTTAGTTTGGTGAATGAGCTGATTTTCCCAGCGGACTTCTATATTTTGGACATGAAAAATGAGTGATAATCACATATTTTATACATTAATAAACCCTCATTGTTAGTCATTTACACTCTCCATGTACTTAATTGATTGGACTTGGTCATGTTTTGTAAGTTTGGGCTTAAATTGGGCTTATTTGATATTTTTCAGCATTATTAAGGTTTGACACTATTTCTGTATTTTAGCCATATCTTGAGTTCTAGATGTCCAAAAATTATGTATCTTACCTGGTAGGAAATATGAGACATCTAGTAGAGCTAATTGGGCCTGGAAGTCAGAACATGGGTTCTGTTATTGGAACCCGAGCAGTGTGCACCAATTAATGTATAACTTAGGCTATAGATGTGATATGGGCCTGAAATTGATGACATTTGAAAGCTAAGACATATATCTTCAATTCATAAGAGACCACTTTTTCAAAATACATCATTTTGGGTGTGCAATTGGATCTTGAAAATAGAGACTAGTTACTGATGAGTTTATGTCAGTTAAATGAGCATAACTTGAGTTGTAGGCCTCTAATTGACATGGGACTTAAGCCCAGTGATTCCTAATTGACCTAGATTTGTAACTAATAAGTTTCTAATCATGTAAGGTAAAATTAGGGGGTAGTTATAGGGGTTAGAGGCAAAAAATCAAGACTCATCTTTTCATTCTTGACTTTTCTCACCTTCTCTTTCTTGATCTAGATATTTTTCTCTCTTCTTCTTCCTTCTTCCTTAAGCTCCTCCATAGTGATGGCTATGGAAAGCTAAACTTCTATAATCAATTCAAAGATTCTTGAAGAAATTGTGGTTTGGATTCTTGAGATCTTGGTTCTATTTTGTGTTTGAACTGCATTTGAATTCTTCTTCTTCTTCTTCTTAAGTACATGAATGGTGATTCTGTTTATGGTTGATCTGATTGAGTCTTAATTTAAGATTGAGAATTGTGATGAAATTAGGATTGATTGATTTGAATTAATCATGAAATTAAATAGGTTAGGTTACTAATTTATGCCTAAGTTAATTAAATTCAGAGATCAAATTAACATAGATTACAACATGAATTATGCGATTGCAAATTTATGTGTCAATTGTTAATTGAATTCTAGATGATTGTCTAGTATGAATTTTGGATTTCATGCAGAGATTTTGGTTGAATCCAAATTAACCATTCAAATGCACTTTAAATGTTTATTGAAAGATCTATGATAGAATCAACCTAATTTCGGATAGGTTTCTGAATTGATTGCTCTTTTAATTAAATTTCTTACTTTAATTTTATTATTTACATATTCTGAATTCTCAAATCCCTTCCCCCAATTTCATTTTGATTTGATCAAATTGCATTTACAATCCTTGAGAGATGATACGGTGTTGTTTCCTATGCTACAAGCCATAGGCATAACTCGATTATAATTTTGATTGAGTTCAGCGCTTGTCAAAATTTTGGTGCCGTTGTTGGGGATTGTTAGTTGCAATCTGATCATATTACGTTCCCTTACTAACACCTGTGTTGCTGTGTTTTGGTGGTTTTCAGCAAAAATGAGTCACTTTGTAGAATTTCATACTGACAACAAACATGCCTAGAATGAGCTGAAACTTGATAGTTAAAGGAAAACGGCCAAATAAATAAGGCTCACAACATTATGAGGTCACCCCTATTTTGCCAAAATTCCATTGTTTAAACCATTTTTTTAATTTTTTAATATTTTTTATTACATTTCTTAGTTTTATTTTTGTGTAGTTTTCATACTGTGGTGGTCCCATAATTTTTTAAAATATTTAGATATAGTTTATGTTAAGTTTTTGTGTGATTTTTACCATTACTTTATGTTTTTGTGTTTTATGTCAGTTTTGAGTCCCTACAATGATGTTTAATAGTCCTAATGCCATGAAATATCCTTTAGACGAGCATTCTGTTTTTTAGTTAGATGTGATTGATTTTCTTATTGATGATATGCATGTTGATATGCTAGTTGAATTTCTTGAAATTGTGGGATTTTTGGATAGTGTTCATTTTCTTGGATGTTCTAGATGTGATGAGACTAGTATGTGTATTACATGTTTTGAAATTTTTGCTGTTATGGGAGATGATTTACATTTTCTGAATTTCCTTTTTCTATGCGATATGATCATGCTATTTTGGAGGATTGTACACAGATTACAGGTGATGCTGCAGTTACATCAGTAGAATTAATTTCTTCAACCAGATTGATACCTCACAATAACAACCACCTACCCTTGAAGGATTTTTAGAGAAGGAAGAAGAGCATTGAATAGCAGTCACTACTGTGGTGAATTTTGTTTTTGGGCCATGGCCTAACATAAACAAGGAAAATGCAGTATATAAAGTACACATATTGCATTCTAGTGGTGAAGCCAAGGAAATTAAGGAGCCCCGGTGGAAGCTCTCATGCTTCCACTCATGCTTCAACTCACGCTTCAAGTCATACTTCAAGCTTAACTTGGTCATTACACTTCAAGCAATGGGACCCTAGTGGAAGTCTCTTCATCTACCCCACTTGATGAAGATGTTTCTTTTCTTTAAGCAACAAAAACATGAATTTTAGCATTATGCTTTTTCTACTGTTTATGTTATTTTTCTGCTACTATTTCTATTTTATGTTTTTAATTCTATTTTTTGTTTAAAAAAATGTGTTTTTTTAATTGTTCTCCAACGAAGTTTTAAGATTTATGAAGTTTGAGTTTGAAGCAATTGAAATCCAAAGTTCATAGCATGATTACATAAATTTTTCTTCCTTCTTAAATTTGACATGCTTGGTTTTGGATATTTGATTGGTGGATTGAGTTAGATAGATGCATACCTTGTGAGACTTTGAGCCTTTTGATGGATGGATTTAACATTTATGTCATTCTCCTCTTTCTTGTGTGATTTTCACTCATGTCAATTGATCACTCTAGAACTTGCTTTGATTCTTTTTGAGGCTACATTTTCAATTGCATGCATAAACATGATTGATGCATTCTTTCTTGAATTAGCTACTTTTGCCAAATAGCCAACCTTGCATCATGTCCCTTTGATTAAGCCCCTTGAGCCTATTTGTCTATTCTTTGTCTTAGCTCATCATATTCTTTATATGAAAAACCATGTTTTTTACCTTACCTTAGGGAATGGGAGAGCATTGGTTCATTTTCATTTGAGGAGCTCTTTTGCTTGTGGGTAATCAATAGTTCAAGTGTGGGGGTTGTATAATTTGATGTGCAACATGCAAAGTGTTTGGTAAAAAAAAAAGAGAGAGAATAAATGCGAAAAGGTTGCGAAAAAAATAAATAAATAAGAGAATGAATGTGTAAAGAGAATATACATTATATGGATTTGGGGGGATAAAATTTCATATTTGTCAATTGAGTTCCTTCCCAATACTCTTTTATTCTCTTGCGTGTTTAACTTGTCATATCCATAATGTTTCCTTCCCTTACCTTGGCCCCATTACAGCCATGAATAAAGTCTTCTTGATATGTGTGTGCATGTGCTTAAGTAGTGGAGAAGAAGAAGGTAAGCAATCTTATGGTAGTACAATTTTCATAGGTTGAATGGAGTGAAATATTTACCTTGTAAGCGCTTGAGGGATTGAGAGTGTATCTTGAGAGGATCTATCATTCTTGAATTATGCCTTCCAAATTGAAGATACCTTGCTTGTTTGTTTGAGATGTGAAGAAATTGTACCTCATGAATGCTTTGTTCCCTTAAATCTTTGGTTGCTCTTCTTGCTTATAACTTTTGCATCCTTGAGTGTCATTGGAATTTTAATATTTTAGAGTTTTTAGCTTGAGTTTGTGTTATTTTTCTTTGCTCCCTAGTTTTGGTCTTTTGTGATTTGCCTAGGAGTGCAAAAAGCTAAGTGTGGGAGAATTTGATAATCATATATTTAACACATTAATAAATCCTCATTTGTAGTCATTTTTACTATTTATTTACTTAATTGATTGAGCTTGGTCATGTTTTGTAAGATTGGGCTCAAATTGGGCTTAATTGATCTTTTTCAGCATTATTGAGGTTTGATATTGTTTCTGTATTTCGGCTATATCTTGAGTTCTAGATGTCTAAAAATTATGTATCTTACCTTGTAGAAAAGATGAGAAAGATCTCTACAACTTTCATGAAGAGCTCTAGGGCAGAATCAGACATCTAGTGGATCTAATTGGCCTTGGAAATGAAAACACGAGTTTTGTTACTAGAACCCGAGTAGTGTACACCAATAACGGTATAACTTGGGCTGTAGATATGATATAGGCCTGAAATTGGTGGCATTTGAAATCTAAGACATATATCTTCAATTCATATGGTACCATTTTTCTGAAATACATCATTTTGGGCATGCAATTGCGGTTGGAATACAGAGATGAGTTGCTGACGAGTTTATGTCACTTAAATGGGCATAACTTGAGTTGTAGGCCTCTAATTGACATGGGACTTGGGCCTATTGATCCCTCATTGACCCATATTTGTAACTAATAGGCTTTTAATGATGTAAGGCAAAATTAGGGGGTAGTTATAGGGCTTAGAGGCAGAAAACTAAGACACATCTTTTCATTCTTGACTTTTCTCACCTTCTCTTTCTAGATCTAGATTTTTCTCTCTTCTTCTTCCTTCTTCCTCAAGCTCCTCCATGGTGATGGCTATGGAGAGCTAAACTTATATAATCAATTCAGAGATTCTTGAAGAAATTATGGTTTGGATTCTTAAGATCTTGGTTCTGTGTTGTGTTTGAATTACATTTGGATTCCTTTTCTTCTTCTTCTTCTTCTTCTTCTTGAATGCATGAATGATGATTCTATTTATGTTTGATCTGATTGAGTCTTGATTTAAGATTGAGAATTATGATGAATTTAGGATTGATTGATCTGAATTAATCACGAAATTAAAGAGGTTAGGTTACTAATTTGTGCCTAGGTTAATTGAATTCAGAGATCAAATTAACATAGATTCCAACTTGAATTGTGCGATTACAAATTTGTGTGTCAATTGTTAATTGAATTCTAGATGATTATTTAGTATGAATTTTGGATTTGATGCAGAGATTTCATTTGAATCCAAATTAACCATTTAAATGCACTTCAAATGTTTGTTGAAAGATCTATGATAGAATCAACCCAATTTTAGATAGATTTCTGAATTAATTACTCTTTTAATTGAATTTCTCAAATCCTTTCTCCCAATTTCATATTGATTTAATCAAATTGCATTTACAATCCTTGAGAGATGATTTGGTGTTATTTCCTATGCTACAAGCCATAGGCATAACTCAATTATAATTTTGATTGAGTTCGACGCTCGTCAATGAGTCCTCAACAAACCACGCTGCATTGATTCTAAGCAGACCATTCCTCAAGACAGCCAAGACTAATATATATGTGCATGCTGGTACCCTTTGTATGGAATTTGGCAAAGATGTTGTATAGTTTAACATTTTTGATGCCATGAGACATACCTAGAAGAGCATTTAGTTTTCCATGTTGACGTAATTGAGATATTGGTTGATGATGCTTATGCTGATATGTATGTTGAATTCCCTGATATTGCTAACTTTCTAGATTTTGTTACCTGTGATACATGTGCTGGCTATGATATTGAACCATATGCTGCATATGCTGAGATTTATGTGGTTAAGAGTAATGATGTAGCTACTGACTTGAATGATGCAGCATATGAAAATGAGAGTCAGAATTATACTGAATTTAATGCTGCTGAGTTAGTTGTTTCCAATAGCTTGCCACCTTCCATTGTACAGCCCCCATCCTTAGAGTTGAAGACTTTGTCAGACCACCTTAAATATGCATATTTGGGAGTTAGTGAGAAACTGTCGGTGATTGTCGCTAAGAATTTAAAACCTGAACAAGAAGAAAAATTACTGAAGGTTTTGAGGCAGAATAAGCAAGCCATCGGATGGACACTTGCAGATATTCTTGGTGTTAGTCCCTACATATGCATGCATAGGATTTTGTTGGAGGAAGGTACCAAATAAGTGAGGCAGCCCCAAAAGAGACTGAACTCCCTAATTCTGGATGTGTTGAAGAAGGAAGTGACTAAGCTGCTACAAGCTGGCATTATTTATCCTATATCCGACAGTAAATGGGTGAGCCCAGTTCAGGTTGTTCCAAAGAAATCTGGGGTCTCAATAGTTACTAATCAAAACAATGAGCTTTTACCCACAAGAATCCAAAACAGTTGGCGAGTCTGCATTGATTATAGGCGGCTTAACCAAGCCACCAGGAAAGATCATTTTCCCTTGCCTTTCATTGATCAGATGTTGAAGAGGCTGGCTGGAAAGTTACATTACTATTTCCTGGATGGATATTCGGGCTATTTTCAAATTCATATATCCATAGAAGACTAAGAGAAGACCACTTTCACTTGCCTATTTGGCACATCTGTATACAAGAGGATGCCCTTCCGTCTATGCAACGCTTCAGGCACCTTTCAAAATAGTATGGTAAGTATCTTTTTTGAATTTTTAAAGAGTTGCATGGATGTGTTTACGAATGATTTTACTGTCTATGGCTCTTCCTTTGATGCATGTATGGATAATTTGGCTCAGGTTTTGCATAGATGCATTAAGACTAAACTTGTTCTGAATTTTGAGAAATGTCATTTTATGGTAGAGCAAGGTATAGTTTTAGGGCATGTAGTATCTAGCAAGAGTGTTGAGGTAGATCCTGTGAAAATAGATGTCATTTCATGCTTATCTTACCCCACATGTGTGCAGGGAGTTCGTTCTTTCCTTAGTCATGTAGGTTTCTATTGGCGATTCATAAAGGATTTTAGCAAAATTGCCCTTCCACTGTCCAATTTGCCGCGAAAAGATGTGAAGTTCCACTTTGACCAAAGGTGCAAGGATGCTTTCAATCACCTAAAGCGAGCATTGACCAGTACACCTATCATCCAGCCATCAGATTGGACACTCCCATTTGAGCTCATGTGTGATGCCTCTAATTATGCATTGGGAGCTGTCCTTGGACAGAGAGTCGGCAAAGTTTCTCATGTCATCTCCTATGCATCAAGGACTTTAGATGCTGCACAAGCCAACTACACCACAACCGAAAAGGAACTTTTAGCAATTATTTTTGGTTTAGATAAATTTCGATCATATCTGCTTGGTTCTAGAGTGGTTGTGTTTTCAAATCATGCAGCTTTGAAGTTTCTCCTTAAGAAGCCCGATGCAAAGCCCCGATTGATTAGGTGGATGTCGCTACTCCAAGAGTTTGATATTAAGATTCATGATAAGAATGGAGCAGAGAACCAGGTGGCTGATCACCTGAGTCAGATTGTGCGAGAGGCAGATTCTTGTCCCATCTATGATGTCTTCCCTGATGAGTAGCTTTTCAAGCTGCAAGGTAACATCCCTTGGTTTGCAAATTTAGTTAATTTCTTGGTTGCTAGAGTACTACCTGCACATTTCACTAAGACACAGATTGATAAACTGAAAAGTGAGTCAAAATATTATGTGTGGGATGACCTTTATTTATGGAGATTTTGTAGTGACCAAGTCATTAGGAGATGTGCACTTGATAATGAGTTCCATTATATTCTTAGCTTTTGTCATACACTTGCATATGGTGGCCATTTTTTACCCCAACGGACTGCTAGAAAATTTTTGGACTCTAGATTATATTGGCCCACTCTATTTCATGATACATATATGTTTTGTAAATCTTGTGAATAATGCCAGAGAACAGGGAATATTTCTCATAGGAATGAGATGTCCCAGCAAACCTTATCGTTCTGTGAGATATTTGATGTATGGGGAATTGATTTTATGGGTCCTTTTCCTGTATCATTTGGTTTTGTTTACATTCTTCTTGTTGTGGATTATGTATTTAAATGGGTGGAGGCTAAGGCCACTCAGACTGACGATTCTCAAATTATTGTGGATTTTGTTAGGTCACATATCCTATACAGGTTTGGCATTCCGAGGGTTATCATCAGTGATCAGGGTTCACACTTTTGTAATCAGAACATAGAGGCTTTATTGAAGAAATATGGAGTTATGCATAAAGTTTTCACCCCATACCACCCCAAAACAAATAGGCAAGCTGAAGTTTCGAATAGGGAGTTAAAACAAATCTTGAAAAAAATAGTCCAACTGAATAGAAAAGATTGGAGCAAGAGACTTGAGGATGCATTGTGGGTGTATAGGACTACCTTCAAGACACTTTTAGGCATGTCTCCCTATAGGATAGTTTTCGGCAAGGCATGTCACCTTTCGTTGGAGATTGAGCATAAGGCCTATTGGACAGTAAAAAAGTGTAACCTTGACTTGAACCAAGCTGGAACCCAAAGGAAACTTCAACTTCAAGAACTTGAAGAGCTTTGGTTGGAGGCTTATAAGAACTCCCGGATTTACAAGGAAAAGACCAAGTTTCTTCATGATAAGCTGTTGACAAGGAAAGAGTTCTCCATTGGCCAAAAAGTTCTCCTTTATAACTCCCACCTCAAGCTCATGCCTGAGAAGCTCCAATCTAGGTGGCTTGGTCCATTTGTTGTTACTAAGATTTTCCCTTATGGTGCTATGCAGGTTACAAGTGAGAATACTAACAAAGTTTCATAGTCAATGGATATCGCCTCAAACCATTTTACGAAGGAGCTCTAGCTCAAAAAGACATTTTGGAGGAGGTTCAGTTGTGAGAAGCCTTCTACCCCACTTGATAAGGATGTTTCTTTTTTTTCCCTCTCTTTTATTTTACTTGTCCTTCATTAATTAATGATTTTGATGGATGCTATTTTTCTTTTGAGCTTTACAATGAGGATAATGTACAATTTAAGTGTGGGGGAGAAATTTTAGCATTCTATTTTTCTGTTATTTATATTTTATTTTTGTTTTCTAATATCTGCATTTAAATTTGTATCTGTCTTTAATATACTGTTGCTATTACTGTTCTAATTTTTTTTTTGTTACTATTTTTATTTTCTGTTTTAAAAAAAATCATGTGTTTTTAATTGCTTTCCAATGATGTTTAGAGATTTGTGAAGTTTATGAGTTTGAAGCAATTGAAAATTAAGGTTCATAGCATAATTGAATAAATTTTCTTTCTTCTTAAATTTAACATGCTTGGTTTTGGATGTTTGACTGGTGAATTGAGTTTGATAGATGCATACCTTGTGAGACTTTGAGCCTTTTGATGGATGGATTTAACATTTATGTCATTCTTCTCTTTCTTGTGTGATTTTCACTCATGTCAATTGATCACTCTAGAACTTGCTTTGATTCTTTTTTAGGCTACATTTTCACTTGCATGCATGAATATGATTAATGCATTCTTTCTTGACTTGGCTACTTTGGCCAAATAGCCAACCTTGCATTATTTCCCTTTGATTCACTCCTTTGAGCCTATTTGCCTATTCTTTGTCTAAGTTCATTATATGCCTTATATGAAAAATTATGTTTTTACCTTACCTTAGGGAATGGGAGAGCATTGATTCATTTTCATTTGAGGAGCTCTTTTGCTTGTGGACAATTAATAGTTCAAGTATGGGGGTTGTGTAATTTGATGTGCAATATGCAAAGTGTTTAGTAAAATAAAAGGAAAAAGAAACAAAAAAAAAGCCAAATGAAAAGAAAAATAAAAAAAGGAATGTAAAGAAAAAAAAAGAAGAGAAAAAAGAGAATAAATGCAAAAAGGTTGTGAATGAAAAGAAATCAAATAAAAAAAAGGAGAGGAATATGTAAAGAGAATATGCATTATATAGATTTAGGGGGATAAAATTTCATGTTTGTCAATTGAGTTCCTTCCCAATGCTCTTTTATTCTCTTGGGCGTTTAACTTGTCATATCCATATTGTTTCTTTCCCTTATCTTGGCCCCATTACAACCTTGAATAAAGTCCTCTTAATTTTTATGTGCATGTGCTTAAGTAGTGGAGAAGTAGAAGATAAACAAGCTTATGGTAGTGTAATTTTCATGGGTTGAATTGAGTGAAATACTTAACTTGTAAACACTTGAGGGATTGAAAGTGTATCTTGTGAGGATCTATCATTCTTGATTCATGCTTTTCAAATTGAAGATACCTCGCTTGTTTGTTTGAGATGTGAAGAAATGTTACCTCATGAATGTTTTGACCCCTTGAATCTTTGGTTGCTCTTCTTGCTTATAACTTTTGCATTTTTGAATGTCATTGGAATTTGAGTATTTTAGAGTTTTTAGCTTTTGAGTTTGTATTATTTTTCTTTGCTCCTAAGTTTTGGTCTTATGTGATTTGCCTAGGAGTGCAAAAAGCTAAGTGTGGGGGAATTTGATAATCATATATTTTAGTCATTTACACTCATCATATACTTAATTGATTGAACTTGGTCATGTTTTGTATGTTTGGGCTCAAATTGGGCTTAATTGATTTTTCCAGCATCATTGTTGTTTGACACTATTTTTGTATTTTATTCATATCTTGAGTTCTAGATGTCTAAAAATTATGTATCTCACCTTGTAAGAAAGATGAGAGAGAGCTCTACAACTTTTATGAGAGCTCCAAGGCAGAATTTGACATCTATCAGAGCTAATTGGGCCTATAATTCAGAACACGGGTTCTGTCACTGGAACCTGAGTAATTGTCACTAATTAGGGCATAACTTGGGTTGTAGATGTGATATGGGCTTGAAACTAGTTGCATTTGAAATCTAACACATATATCTTCAATTCATATGCATACCACATTTCTAAAATACATCGTTTTGGGTGTGCAATTACAGCTGGAAAATAGAGATGAGTTGCTAACGAGTTCATGTCACTTAAATAGGCATAACTTGAGTTATAGGCCTCTAATTGACATGGGACTTAGGCCCAATGATTCCCAATTGACCCAACTTTGTAACTAATAGGTTTCTAATCATGTAAGGCAAAATTAGGGGGTAATTATAGGGGTTAGAGGTAGAAATCTGAGACTCATATTTTCATTTCTTGACTTTTCTTCCTCTCTCTAGATCTAGATCTAGATCTTTCTCTCTTCTTCTCTTCCTTCTTTCTAGTTTTTCTATTCTTTCTCAGAGTTCTTGCCTCCCATTCATGGAGGGGTAGAGCCTTTAATCAATCCGAGCGATTAAACATTCTTGATGCTGAATTTTGAGATTCTGTTTTAATTGTTTACATTCAATTGTTAATCTAGTTTCTCTTCTTCTTCTCTTTCTCTAATTCTGATTAGGTGCTTAATTTGATTGGGATGTACATTTGATCATTGCATAATCACCATGTGCTAAGAGAGGAATTCAGAGACTAAACAAGGCATTGAAGATGTTTGATGAAATGGTTAGCTTGGTTGGATCTTGGTTTTTAAGTTAATTTGTGTTTTGGATGGATGCTTAATTTGTCTAACATTAATTATTAATATCTGGAAGCATTTCTAGTAGAAGATTTGTGGATCATTGAGAGGTGTCTTGATATGATCTAAGACCAAGGATTTGATTGATAATTGAATAGACCTTTAGTGATGAATGATGTATTAAGATCAAGATTGATTAATTCTATTGGATTAGTTATTTTCCAAATTTGTTTACTCTTTTCAATTGCTTTCTATTGTTTAATCTTACAAACTCTTTCTCCCCTGTTTATCAACTTCTTAATCTGATTGTGTAATTAGAGCGATCTATGGGCTCGACCTGGTGTTACCATATACTGTAAGTAGTTTTGGTAATTCAATTATAAATTGATTTAAATTTGGTAGCCTCGGTAGTTATCAGTGATGTTGGTTCTGCCCTTAAATTCTTTTACGGACACTATTTTCACTTTCCTTCTAATGTATTTTTCTTCTTCTTCCACTCTACATTATCTGGGGTGAGTCCAATGCTTACTCTGTAGCTATACTAAGTTGCCCCCACCTCGACGTTTGGTTGTTGGTACAATGAAATGGCGAGTTTTAGCTCTTGCCCCCGCGGTCCGTGTCCCTCGTAAGGTGAAGAGTTTTACCACAGCCTCTCGAAGTCAACCGACCTTTCTTGGGCGTATCATATTCCACGTAAGTATTTCACGCCTATAATGAACATTATGGAAGCAAATGTGGTTCATGGAAAACTATCATGCTCCATGGTAAATTTCTGGAGTCGATTTGTTATAGTTCCTGATCTGGGGTCTTTGAAGACTTCGGCCTCACATATCAATCAGGACCTTATTGATTTAAGGAATCTTTACTCGACCGAGGTCTACCGCTACATTCCATAATCTGTGAAAGATTTCCAAGATAAGTTGATAAACTCTGCTGAGGTTACGTATCCCTTGACCTGCTACACAACTGTCCTTTCAACTGCCATGATAGTTGTGAAGGCTGTAACATCCCGAAAATTCATTATTTTGTTAAAAACGATCATTTTATAATATTTGTAATTTTTAAGAATTTTTGTGGAATTTTCTGGAGATGATGAATGTTGTAATATATTCTTCGTTTTATGTGTGTGCTGAGTGGAGCCGGGAAAATAGAATATTTTCCCTGAAGCTGGTAAACCTTGGACTGTCAACGTGTCAACGGGGGATCTTACTAAACCCGAGTCCGGGCACAATTTACGAGGTCTACATTCTTTTGAGGTTTTATCTGCTAGTGTAATAAATCATCTATCAGAGGTATTTAATCAAGGAGACAAGCTTACTATGCACTTCATAGAGAAGCGTGCGAAGCTTCTCAAGGAAGCTTCTTTGAATCATTTTTATTATCTCTCTTTCCTCCCATTTTGTGCTGCACATTTGAATTAAGGGATCTAATTCATTTTTCATCCACACATTTTCCTCCTCCTGTACGTAGCACCCACTATTCACTCATCATTCTCTCTTTCCATTTCTCCTTACAGCAGCACCATCCACCCACATTCACATTTTTATCTTCCAAAACCGTCACACTCCTAGCACCATTTCGTGTTTGGAGAAACACCATATTTGAGGGAATCATCTTCAAAGTTCTACATTTTCTTCATCTTCATTTTCCTCCACGGTTGAAGTTTAAAGGTTGGAACTTTAAGGTAAAGTCCTTAGCTTTTTCCTCATCTCTCCTCATTTTCGTAACCCACTGTCATTTTGATGACCATGGGTATCCATTTCAACACTTGATTCTTATTTTGGTGAGCTTGAATGTTCAAGGATCTCTTGGAAGCTGAAAACATAACTTCTGACCAAAAAGGAGCAGCCTTTCTTTGTGCTTCTCCAAGGTAAGAGGAAGACACTCCTCCTCAACCTATTTTAGCATTTAGGAACGTCTGTGATTTGTGTTGAGGGTCTTTCTGCTTTTGTGTGTTGTTTGTATTGTATATGTGCTATTTGATTGTTTGAGTTTTGAATGTATATATATATATATATATATATATAAGCTGGATGTATTGGAATGTGTAATATTGAAGGGAATGAGTTCCGATTTGTTCTCGGATAGTTACGGTGTTGAGCCCGAATTTGGAAACTTCATGTGGAAACTAGTAATAGTATGAAATCGGCCAAACTTGTCGAATACAATAACTTGATCTTTTGGTGATGTGTTAAAATCGTCGAATTTAGACTTCTGACTATTCTCGTCGAATGACAAAAATCCGTCGAATGAAGACTTCTAACCATTTTTCGTTGAATGTCAAAATCCGTCGAATGAAGACTTCTGACCATTTTCGTCGAATGTCAAAATCCGTCGAGTATGAACTTCTGGCCAAACCTGTCGAATTTGATATCCTAATTACTTACTAAAATGTTAAAATCCGTCGAGTATGAACTTCTGGCCAAACCTGTCGAA
The DNA here is from genome assembly GCA_029884595.1 of Ormosia semicastrata. Classification (NCBI taxonomy): domain Eukaryota; kingdom Viridiplantae; phylum Streptophyta; class Magnoliopsida; order Fabales; family Fabaceae; genus Ormosia; species Ormosia semicastrata. The sequence goes on from JAQQTO010000063.1 coordinate 50,700,991, forward strand.
TTTGATATCTTGATCACTTAGTAAAATGTTAAAATCCGTCGAGTTTAGACCTCTGATCATTTCCGTCGAATGTCAAAACCCGTCGAGTTTAGATTTCTGACCACCAAACACAAAGTGAAAATCCGTCGAGTTTAGATCTTTGATCACTAAACACAATGTCAAAATCCGTCGAGTATGAACCCCGATCATGCCCGTCGAGATTGATCTTCCTACCAAAACCCGTCGAATAGAGTCCCTGGACACTTAGGAGAAACTGCCCCAAAGTTAATAATCGTCGAGTTTGAGAGACAATGCCTGTCGAGTAGATGAATTTCTCCAGACCCGTCGAAATTAGAGATTTCGACCAGTGTTTCGTCGGTTCGACACGGGAGATTTTCTCCAACGTCGATACCTATACCCGTCGAATTGAGGCTTTTGCTGACCCTCTGGAGGGTTCGACAGTTTTGATCTTCGTTCGATAGAACCCCCATCCGACAGAAATTGATTTCTTGCCAATCCTATTATAAAATGTTTTCCCCATTCTTTCCTCCTCCTGTTACATTATTCTTCGTCGAATGGCAGCTTCAATTATTCATAAAACGTATTGTCTTTGTCGAATTCAAAAGTATACCTATCACCCAACACCTAGTAATTGAAATCTGTGACTCAGTTTGTGATTCTGACCGTGTATTTTCCTGGACCCAAAACCTTGGGACTAATAGAGGAATATTGATTATAAATAAATGGGATGACTAGAAATTACTTAGGGATGCATAAACAAGGAAGAACATGAGAGTGTGAGATTTTGAGATCTTAGAATAACCTTCTATGGGCATATGAATAAATTACCTAAGAGGATTTAAGTTAACTAAGAGAATTCCTTTAGAGACAAACTCTGTGAGTAAAGCTAAACCTAAGCAAGAATTCATAATACGCTTTAAAAGGTATTAATTTATTTAACAACAATATTATGCTATTGTGGGTCCATGTGGGAGACCATTGACTGTATTAATTCTTACTTTGGCAAATTGTGACATATGATGGAATAGTATGTAATAATGATCATACATGATCATGCATAGAGTCTGTATGCATTGTGAATGTCCGTTGGACTGTCGTAAGGCCTAGTTGCCTAGGAGTTGAACACACTTTAGTGCGGGTGCGAATAGACAAGTGGGGTCCTGTAGTTGGCCTTGAGGGCGTTGGGGCACGGGCGTTTCACAAAGGGCAGTGGTAGCCCCTCTGGACCGTGAGACAAACCGATGCAAACGCACCGACGATCCTGACTGGCCACAGTCCTATATCGAGATCTTGTGAGAATACTGCTGTATAAAGCCTTGTTGCGCAAAATGACTGATTATTTTCTGGAAAGCACTTGTTTTTATGGCTGACGAGATACTGACATGTCTCCTTGATCATTCTCTCCGAGTGTTTTGTGTCTAGCTCCATGGAGTAGGATCTTGATTATTGAGGGCTCATGTGCATAGAGTCCGTGCATTATCTACATTTATCATTATTATGGTTTGGTATTGATATATTGTGGATATACCTATGACTGCCTGGAACTATTTGCTTGATCATAACTGCTCTTGAATATTTATTACTATTATTGTTGTCGTAAATGCTATGTGGGCGCTTTGTGCCGTTTGGTTTCTTGATGCTATAATTGGTAATGACGGAAGGATGTCTTACCTCTTTTTCCTTCCTGTCTCTCCATTCCTGTTTATCTGTACATTGCGTCTCATCGAAGACAACCGTGAGGAACCGGAAGCTCCCAACTTCCCTGGTTTTTGGCCTTATCTCGACTGAGCGACTACAGAAGACTATGGAGCCCCGTACGCACAGATTTTTGGGAGATGTACGTCTGACTTTCTTAGGAGGGCCAGAATGCTGGTATATCAACTATAGTTCTGAACGCTGTGTCTACACGGGAGATGTCTCGATATCACTAGCCTGGAGGCGCCACGAACCGCCTGTCTTCACCTGCTGTATTAGCCTACGTTTGGAGTTTCAGCTACCGATACGCGAGATGTGGGGCGATCGTTACTTCACTCCGAGAGAGGACTCTTTTCGTTCTACAGCTCGGGCCCCGTCCCGTGTCTCTGCTATTCCTATGGTGATTTCCTCTGATGATGAGGAAGATCCTGAGGAAGATCCCGAGGAAGTCCCTGAGGACGACCCCGAAGAGGACCCTGAAGAGGATCCTGACACGATTCCTCCTCACTTGAGGGATTGATGTTACTCGTAGCTACTGAAGGCTACCAGTATTTTATTTTGGGGGCCCGATGTTTTGTCTCGTAATGGGTGTAAATTCTGATACCGTGGGGATGTGTATGTAATCCTTTGGGGGCAGGTATAGCTTTGCTTTTTGATGTACCAGGTTTGTAACTAAATGTTTTGATAAACCTATATATATATATATATGATGATGCAGATGTTAATTCCTATGCATGTTTTACTTCTGTTTGATCTTTTATTCCCATTGATGTCTCGTCAACATGGTTATTAATTATGAAGAAAAAAAGTATATATATAATATAACCGCCAATCAAAATACCCAACTATAATCTAGTGAATATACGCGTCTTATTAAAACGAACTGGGTCTTAACTCACCTAATTTTATTTCCGCATTGTAATCGACCATGTGACGTTCCCTTGGGAGGGGCGTTACATTTTTGGTATCAGAGCCCCGGTTTATGTTTCTTTGGGTCTTGTGGTTGAGTCTGTCTTGTTTGTGCTGTGTGTTCTCTGAATGGTATTCGTAAAGGAGTAGTGTTTAGTATTCTTAGTGAATGCAACTGACTTTTCTCGTGTTTTCGGATAATCGAACCGAGAAAGTGAGATGGCACGAAGGGAAGACATGGCAAAGAAAGCTATTACAGCGATGCAAAGGATGGCTGAGGTTATCGCACAACAAACTGAGCAAGCCGCACAACGGTAAGAGAGAGTTACGCAACAACAAGAGCGAGCTGCTCAACAGTTAGAGGCTACTGCTGATGCTCAGAATTTAGCAGAGTTTCGATGCCATAATCCTCCTCAATTTAAAGGAGAATTTGATCCGGACAAAGCTAGTCTGTGGATCAAGGAGTTGGAGAAGGTATTTCGAGGAATGAATTGCGCTGAGGGTAAGAAGGTGGATTATGCTACTTTTATGCTTGGTAGGCAATCGAGAACTGGTGGAACGGAGTACAGAGGGTGCTAGAAGCTGCGAACTGAGAGTTTGCTTGGGAGTTGTTCAAAGAAAAGTTCCTGGACAAGTATTTTCCTGCGAGTGCAAGGCATGCGAAGGAGTCGGAATTCCTCAACCTGCGACAGGGGAATATGACTGTTAGCGAGTACGCAGCGAGATTCAAAAACTTGTCACAGTTTTTGACCTACTTTCAGAACCAACCAGATGAGGCTTGGAAGTGCCGAAGATTCACGGAAGGATTGAGGTACGACCTGAAGAAAGCTGTGATCACCTTGAGGATCAATGAATTCTCACAACTGCTGGATACTTGCTGTGATGTAGAGGCTCTGGAGCAATCTAGAGATATGAGGAATAGAAACTTTGGGCCTGTGAGATTCCAGAGAGGCGGCAATAACAGTGCTAACCGCTTCCAAAAGAAGCCATACTCTCGACCAACGGAAGTCACCAACAAGCCGGGGTGGAAGTTCAAGTGGAGGTTCTAATGGGAAGCGGACTGGCCAAAACTTGGCATACCCCTCCAAATGCCGGAAGTGTGGAAAAGATCATCGACAAGGGATTGTCCTATCAAAGGGATTATCTGTTTTCGATGTGGGAAACCCGGACACATCTACGAGATCGCAATCAAGCGAAGGTCGAACCTTCAATGAATGCTTGCAAAAGCCAAGAAACCGCAATTTGGAGGACGAGTTTACACTATGAGCGGCGGGCCGAAGCCTCCGAATCCGAAGATTTGATACAGGAGAAGGACACATAGAAGGTAATCTTTTAAGCTGTCCTGTATGACTCTGGGGCAACCCATTCTTTTATATCGTATGACTGTGTGCAAAAAGTGAGTCTACCTGTGTCGTCCTTACCTTTTGACTTAACTGTTTCTACCCCCACTGATAAACTGGTAGTTACTACCAAAGTTTGTCTAAACTGTCCATTGATTGTTGAAGGTCGAACCTTTTTGGTCGATCTGATTTGTTTACCTCTTTCCCAATTAGATATTATCCTAGGGATGGACTGGTTGTCTTCTAACCATGTTCTGTTAGACTGTTCCAGAAAGACCATAGTTTTTCCCATAAATGAGAATTCTAGATTTCTGACGGCCAACCGAGTTCAGGCTCTCTTGAAAAAAGGAGCTCACGGATACATGCTACTATCTTCTTTGAAAATCGAGAACGAGGTTGATGTGGACACAATTCCAGTGGTGAATGAGTTTCCCGAAGTCTTTCCTGAGGGTGTGCCTGGTTTACCACCGGCTCGAGAGGTAGAGTTTGCTATCGACTTAGTACCGGGAGCTGGTCCTGTGTCTATAACGCCGTATCGGATGGCACCAACAGAGTTAGCCGAGCTAAAGAAACAGCTAGAAGAGCTTTTGGAAAAGCAATTTGTTAGGCCAAGTGTGTCACCATGGGGAGCACCAGTGCTGCTAGTTCGCAAGAAGGATGGCACCTCAAGGTTATGTGTGGACTATCGGCAACTGAACAAAGTAACGATTAAGAACAAATATCCACTCCCGAGGATTGACGACTTGATGGACCAACTGAAGGGAGCAGCAGTGTTTTCCAAGATTGATCTGCGATCTGGGTATCATCAGATACGAGTGAAGACAGAGGATGTGCCCAAGACTGCTTTTCGCACCCGATACGGTCACTACGAGTATTTGGTGATGCCGTTTGGCGTGACGAATGCACCAGCTATCTTTATGGACTACATGAACCGAATCTTTCGTCCTTACTTGGATAAATTCGTTGTGGTCTTCATTGATGACATTCTGGTATACTCTCAAAATCGGGAGGACCATGCTGAACACCTCAGTATAGTTCTTCGATTCGAAGGAGAAGGAATTGTATGCCAAACTGTCAAAATGTGAGTTTTGGTGGAAGAAGTCAAGTTTCGGGTCACGTGATCTCAAAGAGTGGGATTCTTTGTGGATCCATCGAAAGTGGAGGCGATCTTGCGATGGGAAAGGCCGAAGTCGCAAAGAATGAGATTCGAAGCTTCGTGGGTTTAGCGGGATATTACCGGAGGTTCATTGAGGGATTCTCCAAGATGCTTTGGACCACTTACACAACTCACAAGGAAAACCAAACTTTTGAGTGGACCGACAAATTTGTGAGCGAAGTTTCCAAGAGTTGAAGAATTGACTGACTACCTCACCGGTGTTAGTGCTACCCAATCCGAATGAACAGTTTGAAGTGTACTGTGACGCTTCATACCAAGGGCTAGGATCTATACTTATGCAACATGGAAGAGTGGTGGCTTATGCTTCAAGGCAGTTGCGAGTGCACGAGAAGAATTATCCGACGCATGACCTGGAGCTAGCGGCTGTAGTTTTTGCTCTGAAAATATGGAGACATTTTCTCTACGGAGCAACGTTCGACATTTTCAGTGATCACAAGAGTCTGAAGTATTTGTATGATCAGAAGGAGTTGAACATGAGGCAACGGAGGTGGTTAGAATTCCTGAAGGATTACGATTTCCAACTTCTGTATCATCCTGGCAAGGCAAATGTTGTGGCAGACGCTCTAAGTAGGAAGACGATCAGTGTCTCTGCCCTGATGATCAAGGAAAGGGATATGTTAGAGCAATTTAGAGATGTGTGGTCTTTTGTGAAGTTAGAACCTGGAAAGATTTGCATGAATATGGTTACCATCTCAAGCGAGTTGATGGACAACATAAGAAAAAAGAGCAGAAGAAGGACAAATTCTTGCAAGAAGTGAGGGAACAGATGAAGCAAGGAAATGAAACAGAGTTTGCAGAGGGAACAGATGGAATTTTGAGATTCCATGGAAGAGTTTGTGTCCCTCGGAATTAAGAACTTAGAGAATACATCATTAATCATGCTCACACAAGCCAGCTGAGTATGCACCCGGGCATGACGAAGATGTATCAAGACTTGAAGAAGTTGTTCTGGTGGCACGGAATGAAGAGTGACGTTACTAGACGTGTATCTACTTGTCTGGTTTGTCAAAAAGCTAAAGTGGAACATCAGAGACCAGCAGGATTACTGCAACCATTATCTATTCCGGAATGGAAGTGGGACTGTATTGCAATGGACTTTGTAGTCGGATTACCAAGGACAAGAAAAGGTCATGATTTGATTTGGGTAATTGTGGACCGACTCACGAAATCAGCACATTTTCTTCCGATCGACATCAAGTACAAGCTAGAGAGATTGACTCAGATCTATATTGGAGAGATTGTCAGACTGCACGGTGTGCCTACAAGTATTGTTTCAGATAGAGATCCGAGGTTTACTTCAAATTTCTGGGAGAGTTTGCAAGAAGCATTGGGGACGAAACTACAACTTAGTTCTGCTTATCATCCGCAGACCGACGGTCAGTCAGAGAGAACAATCCAATCTTTGGAAGATTTGCTTAGAGCTTGCACCATAGAGCAAACTGGGAGTTGGGATGACATTCTACCCTTGATAGAATTCACCTACAACAATAGTTATCATTCAAGCATAGGGATGGCACCCTATGAAGCTCTGTATGGACGACGATGTCGAACACCTATGTGTTGGTACCAAGACGGCGAGCGCCTTACTATTGGACCCGAGATTATACAACAGACAACTGAGAAGGTTAAAATGATTCAGGAAAAGATAAGGACGGCTCAGAGTCGACAAAGGAGTTATGCGGACCGAAGGAGAAAACCTCTTGAGTTTGAGGAAGGTGAGCATGTATTCCTGAAAGTCACACCTACGACCGGGGGGGCTGGGCTTTAAAATCTAGAAAACTCACTCCTAAATTCCTTGGACCATACCAAATCATTGGTCGTGTAGGTCCCTGTAGCATACCAAATATCCTTACCTCCTTTTCTTTCAAACATTCATAATGTTTTCCATGTGTCACAACTTCGGAAATACCTTCCCGACCCAAGTCATATCATAGCACCGATACGATACAAGACAACTAAAAGAAAACTTAACTTATGAGACGTCTCCTATAAGAATCGAGGATAGCAGGATAAAGCAATTAAGAGGCAAGGAGATCGCATTGGTGAAAGTGATCTCCGGAATGAGGTGATTTGGAGATGCAACACCGGGAGTTGGAAGACAAGATGAGAGAGCAACACCCACAGTTATTTTAAGGTATGCAAATTTCGAGGACGAAATTTCTTTTTAGAAGGGGAGTGTTGTAACATCCCGAAAATTCATTATTTTGTTAAAAACGATCATTTTATAATATTTGTAATTTTTAAGAATTTTTGTGGAATTTTCTGGAGATGATGAATGTTGTAATATATTCTTCGTTTTATGTGTGTGCTGAGTGGAGCCGGGAAAATAGAATATTTTCCCTGAAGCTGGTAAACCTTGGACTGTCAACGTGTCAACGGGGGATCTTACTAAACCCGAGTCCGGGCACAATTTACGAGGTCTACATTCTTTTGAGGTTTTATCTGCTAGTGTAATAAATCATCTGTCAGAGGTATTTAATCAAGGAGACAAGCTTACTATGCACTTCATAGAGAAGCGTGCGAAGCTTCTCAAGGAAGCTTCTTTGAATCATTTTTATTATCTCTCTTTCCTCCCATTTTGTGCTGCACATTTGAATTAAGGGATCTAATTCATTTTTCATCCACACATTTTCCTCCTCCTGTACGTAGCACCCACTATTCACTCATCATTCTCTCTTTCCATTTCTCCTTACAGCAGCACCATCCACCCACATTCACATTTTTATCTTCCAAAACCGTCACACTCCTAGCACCATTTCGTGTTTGGAGAAACACCATATCTGAGGGAATCATCTTCAAAGTTCTACATTTTCTTCATCTTCATTTTCCTCCACGGTTGAAGTTTAAAGGTTGGAACTTTAAGGTAAAGTCCTTAGCTTTTTCCTCATCTCTCCTCATTTTCGTAACCCACTATCATTTTGATGACCATGGGTATCCATTTCAACACTTGATTCTTATTTTGGTGAGCTTGAATGTTCAAGGATCTCTTGGAAGCTGAAAACATAACTTCTGACCAAAAAGGAGCAGCCTTTCTTTGTGCTTCTCCAAGGTAAGAGGAAGACACTCCTCCTCAACCTATTTTAGCATTTAGGAACGTCTGTGATTTGTGTTGAGGGTCTTTCTGCTTTTGTATGTTGTTTGTATTGTATATGTGCTATTTGATTGTTTGAGTTTTGAATGTATATATATATATATATATATAACTGGATGTATTGGAATGTGTAATATTGAAGGGAATGAGTTCCGATTTGTTCTCGGATAGTTACGGTGTTGAGCCCAGAATTTGGAAACTTCATGTGGAAACTAGTAATAGTATGAAATCTGGCCAAACTCGTCGAATACAATAACTTGATCTTTTGGTGATGTGTTAAAATCCGTCGAATTTAGACTTCTGACTATTTTCGTCGAATGACAAAAATCCGTCGAATGAAGACTTCTAACCATTTTTCGTTGAATGTCAAAATCCGTCGAATGAAGACTTCTGACCATTTTCGTCGAATGTCAAAATCCGTCGAGTATGAACTTCTGGCCAAACCTGTCGAATTTGATATCCTAATTACTTACTAAAATGTTAAAATCCGTCGAGTATGAACTTCTGGCCAAACCTGTCGAATTTGATATCTTGATCACTTAGTAAAATGTTAAAATCCGTCGAGTTTAGACCTCTGACCATTTCCGTCGAATGTCAAAACCTGTCGAGTTTAGATTTCTGACCACCAAACACAAAGTGAAAATCCGTCGAGTTTAGATCTTTGATCACTAAACACAATGTCAAAATCCGTCGAGTATGAACCCCGATCATGCCCGTCGAGATTGATCTTCCGACCAAAACCCGTCGAATAGAGTCCCTGGACACTTAGGAGAAACTGCACCAAAGTTAATAATCGTCGAGTTTGAGAGACAATGCCTGTCGAGTAGATGAATTTCTCCAGACCCGTCAAAATTAGAGATTTTGACCAGTGTTTCGTCGGTTCGACACGGGAGATTTTCTCCAACGTCGATACCTATACCCATCGAATTGAGGCTTTTGCTGACCCTCTGGAGGGTTCGACAGTTTTGATCTTCGTTCGACAGAACCCCCATCCGACAGAAATTGATTTCTTGCCAATCCTATTATAAAATGTTTTCCCCATTCTTTCCTCCTCCTATTACATTATTCTTCGTCGAATGGCAGCTTCAATTATTCATAAAACGTATTGTCTTTGTCGAATTCAAAAGTATACCTATCACCCAACACCTAGTAATTGAAATTTGTGACTCAGTTTGTGATTCTGACCGTGTATTTTCCTGGACCCAAAACCTTAGGACTAATAGAGGAATATTGATTATAAATAAATGGGATGACTAGAAATTACTTAGGGATGCATAAACAGGGAAGAACATGAGAGTGTGAGATTTTGAGATCTTAGAATAACCTTCTATGGGCATATGAATAAATTACCTAAGAGGATTTAAGTTAACTAAGAGAATTCCTTTAGAGACAAACTCTGTGAGTAAAGCTAAACCTAAGCAAGAATTCATAATACGCTTTAAAAGGTATTAATTTATTTAACAACAATATTATGCTATTGTGGGTCTATGTGGGAGACCATTAACTGTATTAATTCTTACTTTGGCAAATTGTGACATATGATGGAATAGTATGTAATAATGATCATACATGATCATGCATAGAGTCTGTATGCATTGTGAATATCCGTTGGACTGTCGTAAGGCCTAGTTGCCTAGGAGTTGAACACACCTTAGTGCGGGTGCGAATAGACAAGTGGGGTCCTGTAGTTGGCCTTGAGGGCGTTGGGGCGCGGGCGTTTCACAAAGGGCAGTGGTAGCCCCTCTGGACCGTGAGACAAACCGATGCAAACGCACCGACGATCCCGACCGGCCACGCCCTATATCGAGATCTTGTGAGAATCCGCCGTATAAAGCCTTGTTGCGCAAAATGACCGATTATTTTCTCGGAAAGCACTTGTTTTTATGGTGACGAGATACGGCATGTCTCCCGATCATTCTCTCCGAGTGTTTTGTGTCTAGCTCCATGGAGTAGGATCTTGATTATTGAGGGCTCATGTGCATAGAGTCCGTGCATTATCTCGCATTTATCATTATTATGGTTTGGTATTGATATATTGTGGATATACCTATGACTGCCTGGAACTATTTGCTTGATCATAATTGCTCTTGAATATTTATTACCATTATTGTTGTCGTAAATGCTATGTGGGCGCTTTTGCGCCGTTTGGTTTCTTGATGCTATAATTGGTAATGACGGAAGGATGTCTTACCTCTTTTTCCTTCCCGTCTCTCCATTCCCGTTTATCCGTACATTGCGTCTCATCGAAGACAACCGTGAGGAACAGGAAGCTCCCAACTTCCCTGGTTTTTGGCCTTATCTCGACCGAGCGACTACGAGAAGACTATGGAGCCCCGTACGCACGATTTTTGGGAGATGTACGTCGACTTTCTTAGGAGGGCCGAATCTTTGGTATATCAACTATAGTTCGAACACCGTGTCTACACGGGAGATGTCTCGATATCACTAGCCTGGAGGCGCCACGAACCGCCCTTTGTCTTCACCGCCTGTATTAGCCTACGTTTGGAGTTTCGGCCACCGATACGCGAGATGTGGGGCGATCGTTACTTCACTCCGAGAGAGGACTCTTTTCGTTCTACACCTCGGGCCCCGTCCCGTGTCTCGCTATTCCTATGGTGATTTCCTCTGATGATGAGGAAGATCCTGAGGAAGATCCCGAGGAAGTCCCTGAGGACGACCCCGAAGAGGACCCTGAAGAGGATCTTGACACGATTCCTCCTCACTTGAGGGATTGATGTTACTTGTAGCTACTGAAGGCTACCAATATTTTATTTTGGGGGCCCAATGTTTTGTCTGTAATGGGCTGTAAATTCTGATACCGTGGGGATGTGTATGTAATCCTTTGGGGGCAGGTATAGCTTTGCTTTTTGATGTACCAGGTTTGTAACTAAATGTTTTGATAAACCTATATATATATATATATGATGATGCAGATGTTAATTCCTATGCATGTTTTACTTCTGTTTGATCTTTTATTCCCATTGATGTCTCGTCAACATGGTTATTAATTATGAAGAAAAAAAGTATATATATAATATAACCGCCAATCAAAATACCCAACTATAATCTAGTGAATATACGCGTCTTATTAAAACGAACAGGGTCTTAACTCACCTAATTTTATTTCCGCATTGTAATCGACCATGTGACGTTCCCTTGGGAGGGGCGTTACAAAGGCCACGTGACATACTCAGATTGAGTAGACATGCATAGTGCCCTATGCGCCATAATGAGCATATTTCAAACATGGATTGTCAGGACCGAATTGTCCCCTAACCGTCAGACCCCTATAAATAAGGGCTTAGGATTGTTTTATTATGCATTTCACTGTTTCTTTCTCAAAATCGATGGTTTGAGGTGATTTCCCAACTATTTTTTGCTGTGATGGAAAGTAGTTCTAGCATTTCTACCAGCACTTTGAAGGTCCAATAATCCAGTCTTGCCTCATTTTCTTCAAGTTACTTACTTTCCTTCTAACTTGTTCGTGTCTATTTCATCTTGTGGGTAGTTGTGTACCCCTTTGATGGAGTGTACTTCCCCCTTATTCTTTCGTGAGCGAGGGGTGGGAATGTTGTTTCCTTCCTTTTCAACGGCATTGCCCTATAGAGCACCTCCTCCTTCGCACTCCATGCAGTGGAGGTGTCCTTCTGAGGCTTGAGCCTTGGAGGGTGCGAAGGCCAGTGCGTGGTTGTGAACAATCTTCTCTATTTGCCCACTTCTATGTCTGAATCTTGAAGTTTGACTGATTCTAACCATTTGCCTCTGTGTGTTTCCAGGAATTCAAATGGTTAGGAGAAGAGCAGCTAAGCTTGAAGAGCTAGTTCCAGTTGCTGCTCTGGTCCTAGAAGGAGGAGAGCCAGTAGAACAAGAAGCGGCCATGGAGAATGCAATCCACCTTCATCATGGTCTAAGATTGGTGTACCCTTGGGTCACAGACGATGCTTATAATCAAATATCCCATTTCCAATTAGGAGAAATCCTTAATGAGCTTAAGGGCTATCTAGTGCTAGCCAAAGGGAAAAATAGAGACCACAAGTTTCAAATCCAATCCCTGGAAAATGAATGTTTGTGTTCTACTCGTTAGGCAGGGGAGCACTTCATATACATCTTTGAAGACTTCTTTGTTAGATTTGGACTCTGGCTTCCTTTCAACGACTTTCACATTTCATCCTTCGGACTTTGAACGCTGCTCCAACCCAGATTCACCCTAATGGTTGGGCAAACATCCTGGCCTTCAAAAGAATATGCTAGTTGGTCGGATTGCGATGCTTAGATAAAGCATTTTTCAATTTCTATACCCAGTACTTTATTCATGGTTCCAGGGCCCCTTAAAAAACCTAGTTCTCTGTCTGATCATGGCATGAGCGAAAGGTCTTCTACCCCTACCTGGAGAGTTACAAAGATTTCAAAGAGAAGTTCTTTAAGTCGACGGCGGCTCGTGATACGTATCCTTTTTAGTTAGGCAATAATAGGGAACCGACATTCAACCTATATTGGAACCTGGGGGCATGGAGCATTCCCACTCAATCGTTCGAGAGGGAAGCAAGTTATCTAAATGATGAAGAGCTTGAATGCGTTGATTTCTTTGAAATGTGGGTTAAGAAGATCAGTTTGATTCGACCCAAAGATATATTGGACGCCCCAAATGATAAGACTTTTTGGACTGTGCTAGGTAGTTTAGGTCGTTATCCAAATGTTAATTTGTATGCTTAAATTTCTCATGATACCTTGTAGCAATATTATAACTCTGATCCTCTGTTATTTTTGCAGCAAGTTTGGCCAATATGTCAACTGGGAATGCCTTGGCAATTCTCGAAGCCTTCAAGGACAAGAATGCACCCGAGTCGTTGGATCCCCCAGCAGATGCTATTGTAGCTCCTTCGCTATCACTAATTGAAGTCTCGATGGTGGATAGGGAGCCTATCCATGTGGAGGATTCTCCCCAGTCAATTGAGACATGTAAGCCAAGATAAGAGGGTGATGTTCAATGAAGTCACCTGTATGATCAGTTTATACCATATGGAGTAGGATCCGCAGGAGTTCATTGACTACAACCTCTTGGACGAGTAAGTTGCAACCCACCTTGCCTTTCGTAGCACGAGGGATACTTTTGCGTAGTTTAAGATTTTTGGTCTCTGCCTTGCCATCGAAACTCAGTATTTGGAGCAAGTTTGTGAAAAGCGCGAGCAGGAAATGGCAGAGAGAATAGCGGCCACTGAGCGAGGTGAAAACCAAGCTCTTAAAGCCATGGAGGAGGGCGTGAAGGCCTAAAATGATGCTGAGGCTCAGGTTCGAGAACTGGAAAGTGAGGTGGCTGCCCTAAAAGATAGAGGGAAGCAAAAGGACTCCAGCTTAGCATATTTTAAGAGGTACACAATCGTGCTTCAAACTGAGAACGAGGGTTTTCATGCCAAGGACCAATAGTTCAAAACCAAGATTAAGTCATTGTAAGATGACGTCTAGAAGCTTGTCACTGTTTGTACTAATATTAGTGGCGAACAATTTCAGAATGCCATCGACCAAGTCCATCTCTTTAATCCTGAGGTAGCTCTAGCCTTGGACACCCTAGATTCTAGGAAAGTGGTGCGGGGTGGACACCTCGTGCAACCTAGAGTTGATTCAAAAAATCTAAGTGTTGCTGAAACTTCGTTCGCCATGGCCATCGACTAGGGAACTGCTAAGGAGTAGGCAAGTGTTTTGTTTTGATTTTTGCTTTTGCCCCCTGCATGGGGTTGCTTTGTAAATATAATTCCCCTGTATTTTGGGGTATTAATCTTTTAATTTTGATTCAAAAGTTTGTTTATTTCTATGGTCCATCTTGGGTCCAACACCCTATGTGAACTTGTACGTTGTCCGCTTATCAAAAACTGTGGTCCAAGGTTTAACACCCTTTATGGACTTATGGTCCTCTTCAGGACTTGGCAATAAAAGAAACCTTGTCCAGGGTCCGTCACCAACTATTTGGGCATTTAGGATCCCTTTTAGGACTTTGGTATAAAAGGAACCTTGTTCGGGGTCCATCACTAACTATTTGGGTGTTTAGGATCCCTTTTAGGACTTAGGTATAAAAGGAACCTTGTCCGGGGTCTGTCACCAACTATTTGGGCGTTAAGGATCCTTTTTAGGACTTAGGCATAAGTGGTCCTTTCTGGGGTCTTTCGTGTTTATGGTTCTATGTGAGAATTTTCCTAAGACTTAGGATTTTTCTATTGCACAACTTTTTTAACATAAGAAGCTCTCGGGGGGTACCATGGTAATCCGTCTATGCTAGAACGATCCTAGAGTGAAGTAAAATATCACTTTGTTTTATTGATTTAAGAAAAGACTAAGGTCCATACAAAGTGCTCCCATAGCAATTGGGGTAGATTAAACATGAAGTAAACTAAGACTGGGCCTTAAAAGGCACTTAGCTATAGTACTTTCTAAGTTTGTCTACATTCCAAAAGTTCTTCACTGGCTTGCTTGTTAATATCTCCAAGGTGTAAGCTCCTTTGTTAGTGTTGATCACAATGCGGTAGGGGTCTTCCCAATTAGGAGCTAACTTCCCCTCGGAGGCGTTTTTACCTCTGATGTCAGCCCTACGAAGTACAAGGTCACCTAGCTGGAATCTTATGGGAACAACCTTTAGGTTCTAGCGTGCCGCTGTTCTCTATCTGATGGCGGCATCGCATATATGAGTGACGCACCTTCTTTCTTTCAAGAGGTCTAGGTCCTCCCTGATCAGTCCGGGGTTATTGTCTGTTGAGAAATGTTGGAGGTGCCAACTGGGTTCTTCAATCTCTACCAGAATCATCACCTCACATTCGTAAGTGAGTTTGAAAGGGGTCTCGCTTGTTGTGGAGTGAGGAGTAGTCCGATAGGCCCAAAGGATGTGGTCGAGTTGTTCGGCCCAGTTACTCTTGGCTTCATCCAACCTCCTTTTAAGTCCACTAATAATAATTCAGTTAGCAGCTTTAACTTGTCCATTTGTCTAAGGGTTTTCTACAGTACTGCAATAATGCATGATTTTTAAACCAGTGAGTGGTTCTTCAAACGCCTTGTCTTTGAACTGCGTCCTATTATCAGTCACAATGGACTCAAGGATTCCAAACCATGTAATGATGTGGCGCCATATGAACTTTTGGATTCTGGACGAGGTAATGGTGACCAGAGGTTCAGCCTCGATCCATTTAGTAAAGTAGTATACTGCTACCACTAAAAACTTTAGTTGTCTGGGTGCTTGAGGGAACGGACTTAAGATATCCATACGCCACCTATAGAATGGCCAGGGTACAGATGTTGTGGAGAGTTCCTCGGGTGGAGCATGATAGTGGTCTGAGTGGCGCTGACACTTGTCACAAACTTGGACATGTGTTATTGTGTCGGCCTCCATTGTGGGCCAATAATAACCAACCCTGAAAGCTTTCAACGCTAAGGCTTTGCCACCCAAATGGTGTCCACAGCTCCTCTCGTGGACCTTTACTAGTGCATATTATGCTTTGTTAAGCGTCAGACTTTTGAGAAAAGGTGAAAAGAATCCCTTCCAGTATAATTACCCGTTGTAGATGGTATACCGGACAATAATTTTTATTAGCTTAGAAGCCTCCTTTGGGTCTTCGGGTCAGATGTCGGATTGCAGATACTTCACGATAGGGGTGACCTATGTGGATTCTGGTTTTTCAATTTGGAAAATGGTTAAAACCATGATTGAAGGCTGGGATAGGGTCTCTTGAACCACCGAGTGATTGTTCCTTAGGCTCTTCATGCTAGCCAACTTGGATAGGAGGTCAACCCTTGAGTTTTGTTCCTGGGGAATGTACTTCACCTTCACCAATTGAAAACTCTTAAGGAGCCCTCGCACCTTTGCTAGGTATCTCTGCAATAGGGGTTCTTTAGCCTGGAAGTCACCTTGGATCTGGGATATCACAAGTTGGGAGTCACTGCAAAGTGTAATCCTTGTTGCACCTAGCTCCTTGGCCATTTTCAATCTAACAATACACACTTCGTATTCTGCTTGGTTGTTCGAAGTAGGAAACTCGAACTTTAGGGAGCTTTCAGTTGTCATACCTTCTAAATTTTTGAGAATTACCCTAGCACCACTTCCCTTAGGGTTGAGGATCCATCAACGAACACTGTCCATGACATTTCCTCAGGGCCACCGGGGTCCAAAGTAAGTTCAGCAAGGAAGTCTAAGAGTGCTTGTGCCTTTATTACTAGTCTGGGCTCGTATTAGATTCCAAACTCAAAGAGCTCAATGGACCAAGTGATCATCCTGCCAGCAAAGTCTGGCTTATGCAATATTTTCCAAATTGGTTAATCTGTCCTCACTACAAATGGATGGCACTAGAAATATTACCGTAGTCTCCTAACTGTGATGACTAGGGCAAGTGCGACCTTCTCTATCTTCTGATAACAGAGCTTAGGGCCTTGTAACACCTTGCTCACGAAATAGACTGGCTTCTGGCCTTTGGCCATTTCTTAAATAAGTATTGAACTAACGGCTTCTTCATGAACAGAAATGTATACATACAAAGTCTCTCCGGGTTCTGGTCTAGTCAAGATAGGGGAAAATGATAACAGATTCTTAAGAGAGGTGAAGTCATCCTCGCACTCTTGGATCCACTCAAAACCTATCTCCCTTTTTAACAATTTGAAGAGGGGGAGGGATTTGTGAGCGGCTTTAGCGAGGAAGCATGTGAGAGTCATAATTCGTTTTATAAGTTGTTGAACCTCTTTTATATTCCGGGGGCTATGCATGTCAAGCACCGCTTAGCATTTATTTGGATTTGCCTCAATCCTGTGATGAGTCAACATGAAGCCCAAGAACTTCTCGGCTCAGACCCCGAATGCACATTTTACTAGGTTGAGTCTCATGTTGTGCTTTCTAACTTCCACAAATACCTCTTCGAGGTCAGCTGTGTGGGATCTGGACTCCAAGGTCTTAATGATCATATTGTCAATGTATACTTCAAGCATTCTCCCCACTTGACCCTCAAAGACTCTGTATATCATCCACTAATAGGTGGCTCCTGCATTCTTTAAGCCAAAGGGTAACACCTTGTAACAGTAGCTTGCCTTCTCGATGATGAAAGCAATTTTATCTTCATCTTTAGGGTACATCGAGATTTAATTATACTTGGAGTAGGCGTCCATAAAGGATAATAGCTGGAAGTCGGATGAACTATCAACTAACTTGTCAACATTGGAGAGGGGGTATGGATCTTTAGGGCATGCCTTATTCAGGTCCGTGAAGTCCACACACATCCTCCACTTTTCATTTAACTTTTTCACTAAGACCACATTGGAGAGCCATGTGGTGTAAGAGATCTCCCTGATAAATCCAGCATTGAGTAGTTCTTTGACTTGCTCTTCAATGATTTGTTGTCTTTCATGGCCGACTTTCCTCTTTTTCAGGGAGACCGGCTTCGCATCCCGTTTAATAGATAAACGATGGCAGATGAAAGCGGGGTCAAGCCTAGGCATGTCAGAGGATGTCCACGCAAATAAGTCCTTATTTTGTTAAAGGAGCTCTATCAGTTAGCGTTTCTCCTGCTCTTCCAGATTTGCGCCTATTTTGGTGACTTGATCAGGCTTGTCACCTAGTTGAAGTGGAAGCAGTTCTCCTTCTGACTGGGGTTTAATGCCTCAAATTTCTTGTCTGACATCCAGTTCGGTCATAAGGATGTTAACTTGATCAATAACTAGACTCGGCGTACGTGTTCTTGCTCTCCCGAGAGTCCTAAGGATTTTGAGGCTCTCATTATAAAACTTTCGTGTTACAATCTGATCGCCCTCAACCATGACCACCTCATTATTTTTGTTAAGGAATTTTATGGCCAGGTGAGCAATGGACACTACAGTGGTGTGAACACTCAATTTTAATTGGGCTCCAAAAAAAATTTAATTAAAAAAATGTAAAATAAATAAATAATAAAAACAAAAAAAGGGATAAAAAAAAGTTCAACAAAATAAGTTATATTTGCAGCTTGTTTCTGTTTGGAGTTTCTTCTTACGTTTGCATCTTGTTCCTTCATTCAAGGTATTTCAACAAAAACAAGTTCAACTATTAGTTGAAATGCAACTGAAAACCCATATCGACCCATCACCAAATCTGTCATATGGTCACATTTCTACGTGTCTGCAACTCAAGGCTTAAGGTAACACAAAAATGGTAAATTTGTAGAGATGTGAAAGTGGGAAAAAGTCACAACTCAAAGAAAATTCATGGAAATGGAAACACCTACATCTACAATGAGCAACTCTATCTGCTACCTAACCTATTTTCATTGGGATTGTAGAATTTGTTTTCTGCTTATAAGAAAGGGGAAAAGGAAAAAGGCGAGGGGTGAAACATTTTTTAGAGATTTTTGAGTAAGAGTTGAAGAGAAATAGAAAGCTTTTGGGAGATTTCCTTAAAAGAGAACAGAGAGGAAGGTGAAGTAGGAAATAAAAGTGAGGATTTTTCTTTGATTTTTCAACAAGAACAACTTAACAACTTCAATTACAATCTTCGTGATCCTTGAAGTTTCTGCTCTTCCTTTTTTATCTTGAAGATTCAGAGGTACGAACTCTTTTATTTCCCTGTGTTCAACATGAAATGGGGTCTTCTCTCTTTTGATTTTAGTTTATGTGCACTCTTTTCAACTGCACCTTGAACAAATTCTTCAATTGCCACACACCACATCAAACCACAAGAAGAATGGAACAAATCAACAATATTTCCAAAGATAAAACTTGGTGAAAAGAAAAATATAAATCTCTGAACCACACAGCAACCAAAAATCTACCATAGCCTCTATAATAAGCCATCAACCACACCTCTATACTCTCTTTCAACCTAAATGACACCCATTCATCCAAACCACTTCTCCATCGAGCCTCCATGACTAGAACTTTGCATCCAGCCACCACCTCGCGCTGTCGCAAATAACCCACCATATCCATCACATCCAACCTGTGTCCTCCTACACCATAACCATCCATCCAGCAGCATCACTTCAACCCTTCACCCATCGACCTAAACCGTGACCACCTTTCTCACCTTCACCATTATCTCGTACTCCTTCACCTCACCTTCGTCGCAATGATCAACAACCCAAACATGAGCACCATGACTAAAACCTCTACACCACCCATGAAACAGCCACCACGCTCCTCCCTTGTGTCATGCACCCATTACAGAATCACCATAGTCTCTATCTCATACGCTTCACTTCATCACCATCAAACATGGCTACCATCTCACGTGCGCTATCCATCCTCTGATAATCCACACAACACCTCAACTACATAGCACCTCCATCACCAAAATGCCTCTGCCATCCCATCTAGCAACCTATAAATGCCTCAGTCTTCCTTGTATTTAGGCCCCATTGGACTCCAATTTTTGGCAATTCTCAGTTTGGAAGATGTCAATAAAGCCCGCGTGTGCAAGTGCCTTTTAAAAATAAAAAAAGAAAAAATGAAGAAAAAAAGGGAGAAAATAAGTAATTACTTGGTGTGCACTATCCTTTTGTCTCAAAATTAAAATTTTGAAAATAAGTAATCATGATTTGAAAATGACCACTGGCTATTTTTCTCTATCTTTTACAAAATTTCGTCTTCTTT
This sequence comes from Ormosia semicastrata, assembly GCA_029884595.1. NCBI lineage: Eukaryota > Viridiplantae > Streptophyta > Magnoliopsida > Fabales > Fabaceae > Ormosia > Ormosia semicastrata. The sequence continues at coordinate 50,720,789 of JAQQTO010000063.1, forward strand.
ATTCCTTCTTATCCTTTTTGAGCTTGAAGATTTTTTCAATAAACCCTAGATAAGGATCACCCCTACAGTAGGAGATAGCACAAAACAAAGGTTGATTGCTATGGTGGCTATTTTGAAACACAATGGAAAAGGAAGAAAATGTGAAAGGGACAAGAAGTAAAAATAAAAAAAATGATGAAAAACTATAAACAAAAGAGAATGGAAAGAAAGAAGAAAGAAAATAAAATAAAATGAGTCATGGCAAAGGACAATGAAATGAAATGGGGAAGAAATAGAAAACAATAAGAGAAAAGTGTGCTTAAAAGTGCAAAAGCAAAAGTGAAGTTTAACATTGAACAAGGATCCTTGGTCCCATTCAACCCTTAAACACTTGTTTAAGCCTTATATCTTTCCTTTCATAACCCCTAACCTTGGCCACGTTACAAGTCTCAAAAAGTCCATTATGATCAATGAAGGGTTGTTGTCATTTTTGTTAACTTTAATTTTGAGACAAAGGTTATGCTCATTTAAGTATCTAGTTCATTGCTCCTAAAAAAAACAAGAAGAGAAAAAGGAAAAGAGGAAGAGGAGGTACTTACTAGTCTTATACCTGGTCAAATCTTTTGTTCACTAGGGCAATTTTCTGCCCTATTCAATTCAGTCCTAAACTGTGGTAAATTTCTTTGGTTCAATTTGGCCTTACACTAGGACAAGTTTCTACCTTGCTCGATTTGACTCTAAACTGGGGTAATTTTTCTTTTCCTTGGTTTAATTTGACCTACAGTGGGGCAAATATTTTGGTCATTAGGGCGAGTTCCTACCCTATTCAATCCAGTCCTAGACTGGTGCAAATTTCTCTTTAGTTCATTAGGCCTTATATTAGGGCAAGTTGTTGCCCTATTCTATTCAGTCCTGAATTGAGGCAAATTTATTTTTGGTCCAATTCAGCTTGATGTAGATGTTCAGCAGAAGAAGATCATTGGTCATAATGTCTAGTAGACAAATTTTCATGAAGATGAAACTAATTCATATTGGGTCAACACCTCTTTGAATCTTATACCGTTGTTTGTGTCTTTTTCCATATATTTGTATAGTCAAACTTCCAAGACCATTATAGAAGTTGTTCACTTAGTCAATTCTTTTTTTGTTGTACTTTTGAATCTATGTTTGTTTGTTACATAATGCTTTAAGTAAGGTGAACATGAGTACAAAACTATGATTTGATCATTTAATAGCAATCCCTTGATGAACAATTCAGACTGAAAAGAACTTAGAAGTTCCAATTAAAGAAGAAAATGATATCTCAAGGGATAATCTAGAAATAAGAGGTACCCGAGCAAAAAAGAAATGAGCCTGTTAGATTGAAAATCCAAAAGGGCGGTTTAAGCAAAAGTTAGGGCCAATGAATTAAAATTGCTTAAACTTGGGTAATTTTTTGGCAACTTTGTTTGCATTCAATTAGTCACATGAGGGAAAAATTTCTGAAGGACTAAGGAGAAGATGTATTGAAGGAAGTAGCAACAAAGACAGCGATTGAGTTATCAAGCAGTTACAGGAAATTAACTAGATAAATACTGGGGCAAAATTTTCTCTCAAGGACTCAACCAAGCAAGGGTCATGACTAGAGATGACCATATCATTTCTTCAAAGGAGAGCTGAGAGCGGAAAATAGGAAAAGAGAGAGAAAAAGAAGAAAAAGAAGAAGAAAGAGAGAAAGGAAGGGTAAGTAGGATTGAGGCTAAAGCACGTGAACAAGGGGTTTAATTGGTCAAAGCTTTCCAAAAGTCATCATTGGTTCAAAGGACTTTTTATAAAAAAAATAGAAAAAGAAAAAGAGAAAGAAGAGAGATAGAGAAAAAATAAAATAAAAAAAAAAAAAAGAAGAAAAATCTCTTTAGGTCAAGATGGCTATTGCCTTTTAAAATTTCTGTCTTTTGGGACGCAGTAGCCTATTGTCTTTTAATTTTCGGGACGTAGCAGCCCACTGATTTTTAAATTATGGGACACAGTAGCCCATTATCTTTTAATTTTCAAGGCACAGTAGCCCATTGTCTTTCGGGATGCAGTAGCCCACTGTCTTTTAAGTTTTGAGCGCATCGGCTCCTGTCATTTACTTTTTGAGTGCATCGACTCTTGTCTTTTACTTTTGAGTGCATCGGCTCCTGTCTTTTTCTTTTGAACGCATCAGCTCTATGCATTTTAAATTCTTTCGAGCACATTGGCTCCATACATTTTAATTTCTGTTGAGCGTATCGGTTCCATGCATTTTAATTTCTTTTGAGCGCATCGGCTCCCTGCATTTTAATTCTTTTGAGCACATCAGCTCCCTGCATTTTAAATTCTTATCATTTATCTTTGAGTGCATCGACTCCATGTATTTTAATTTCTGTTAATTCTTTTGAGCGCATCGACTCCATGCATTTTAAATTTCCATCATTTACCTTTGAGCGATCGGTTCCATGCATTTTAAATTTTTGTCATTTACTTTTGAGTGCATTGGCTCCATGTATTTTAAATTCCTGTCATTTTCCTTTGAGCGTATCAGCTCCATGCATTTTAAATTTAAGTCATTTTACTTTTGAGCGCATTGGCTCCATGCATTTTAAATTCCTGTCATTTTCCTTTGAGCGCATCGGCTCCATGCATTTTAAATTCCTGTCATTATCTTTTGAGTGCATCGGCTCCATGTATTTTAATTTCTATTAATTCTTTTGAGCGCATAGGCTCCATGCATTTAAATTTTTTGTCATTTATTTTTTAGCACATATGCTCCTATCATTTACTTTTGAGTGGATCGGTTCCATGCATTTTAAATTCCTGTCATTGTTCTTACTTGGTTTTGCATTTATCATCTTATGCATTGTCGGACAAAATTGAAGTTCATGTCTTTACTCGTTTCTTATGACGATAACGTGAAAAACTACAATTTTTCTTATTATCTAGTAAGAAACAAGTAAAAAAGAGGCAATTGAGAACACTCAATTTTGACCGGGCTCTAAAAAAAATAACTAAAAAATGTAAAATAAATAAATAAATAAAGTAAAAAAAGGGTTAAAAAAAGATCTCGATTTAAAATAAAAAAGTTCAACAAAATAAGTTACATTTGTAGTTTGTTTCTGTTTGGAGTTTCCTGTTATGTTTGCAGCTTGTTCCTTCATTCAAGGTATTTCAACAAAAACAAGTTCAACTATTAGTTGAAATGCAACTAAAAACCCATATCAACCCATCACCAAATCTATCACATGGTCACATTTCTACGTGTCTGCAACTCAAGGCTCAAGGCAACACAAAAATGGTAAATTTACAAAGATGTGAAAGTGCGAGAAAGTCACAACTGAAAGAATATTCATAGAAATGGAAACACCTACATCTGCAATGAGCAACTCTATTTGCTACCTAAGCTATTTTCATTGGGGTTGCAGAATTTGTTTTCTGCTTACAAGAAAGGGGAAAACGAAAAAGGAGGGGAGTGAAACATTTTTCAGAGATTTTTGAGTAAGAGTTGAAGAGAAACAGAAAGCTTTTAGGAGATTTCCTTAAAGGAGAATAGAGAGGAAGGTGAATGAGGAAAAAAAAGTGAGGACATTTCTCTGATTTTTCAACAAGAACAACTTAGCAACTTCAATTACAATCTTCGTGATCCTTGGAGTTTCTGCTCTTCCTTTTTTATCTTGAAGATTCAGAGGTACGAACTCTTTTATTTCCCTGTGTTCAACATGAAATGGGGTCTTCTCTCTTTTGATTTTAGTTTATGTGCACTCTTTTCAACTGCACCTTGAACAAATTCTTCAATTGCCACACACCACATCAAACCACAAGAAGAATGGAACAAATCAACAATATTTCCAAAGATAAAACTTGGTGAAAAGAAAAATATAAATCTCTGAACCACACAGCAACCAAAAATCTACCATAGCCTCTATAATAAGCCATCAACCACACCTCTATACTCTCTTTCAACCTAAATGACACCCATTCATCTAAACCACTTCTCCATCGAGCCTCCATGACTAAAACTTTGCATCCACCCACCACCTCACGCTGTCACAAACAACCCACCATAACCATCACATCCAACTAGCGTCCTCCCACACCATAACCATCCATCCAAGAAGATCACTTCAACCCTTCACCCATCCCCTAAACCGTGACCACCATTCTCACCTTCACCATCATCTCCTACTCCTTCACCTCACCTTCGTCGCAACCATCAACAACCCAAAGATGAGCACCATGACCAAAACCTCTACACCACCCACCAAACAGCCACCATTCTCCTCCCTTGTGTCACCCACCCATTACAGAATCACCATAATCTCTATCTCATACACTTCACTTCATCACCATCAAATGTGGTTACCATCTCATGTGCGCTATCCATCCTCTGATACTCCACACAGTACCTCAACCACATAGCACCTCTATCACCAAAATGCCTCAGTCATCCCATCCAGCAACTTATAACCATCATCCACCCAATTCTGCTAACTCCCTCACCTACTCCACTACTCCTCACCTGGAACCTGTGACCTAACAGGAACCCACAACCAAAGCCGTGACCCAAAGCCACCAGATCCGTGATCCATAACCACCGTGAGCCACCCCATCACTACCCAATCACTGCCATCACTACAACCCAACCTCACCCACGAAACCGCTAGCAACCCGTAAGTCACACACCATCCAAGTCCTGTCGCTGTAGATTCAACTCCATCCCGTCGTCGCTGATCAGATCCAGCTACGCGCAGTCCTCGCGACTCATAAACCATATTCACCAGCCCAGATCCGTGATCCATAACCACCAAGACGTAGCCGCCGTCCTCCATCACCACCAGTGGCCATGTCCTTCAAAAACCCCAAAAGACTCCCCCACCTTCCTATTTCGTTTTCTCAGTTCCAAAGACAAAGTCTCTTTCTTTGTGTTTTTAAAGAAAAGGCTTGAATCCTTGTTTCACTAATATGCCAAAAAATAAAAAGAAAATAAATAAAAAGGCACAAATTAATCAGATAGGCTTTGGGTTTGATAGGATATGGTAAAGATTAGTAAAATAGGCTACTTTTTTTTCTTTAGTGAATTACATTTTTTTATAGTACTTGGTTATGCATAAGTAAAAAATATAAATAAAAAAGAATATAAATGGTAATAAAAAATTGTAATTAAAAATGAAAGTGAAAAAACTCAAAAAAAAGAAAAAAATGGAAAATGATAAAAATAAGTTTGTGGGTTAGTTTGACTTGAATTTGGTTTATCTTTATCTCTTTGTTGATTTATTTAGTTTGTTGCCTCATTATTATGCCAGTTGACATGTTGTTTGAATTAATTCATTGTTAACAATTTGTTTTAGTTTCTTTTTTTTAATTAATTAAAATTAACTAACTCATAATTATTTTTTAAAGAACTACGTGACTTTGAGTACCTCATTGCACTTGGGGATACGTAGGAGCAGAATTATATTTTGTTAAGCCAAAAATTAAATTTTCACAATTTGGTTATTTCTTTTCTTTCTTTTCCTTAAAAAAAAGTTAAAAAATTACAATGTTTTGTAAGAGGAGTAAAATAAATATATTTGAGATTATCAAGTTTTGTACAACTGACTTAAGGTACCGTCTTACGACAGATATGTTAGGGGTGCTGTGAGATTAAGTTTTCACCCTTCCCTATCCATAACCGACTCCTGAATCCAATTTGGTTTTCAAAGACTAATTTCAAATAAAATTGGTAATGACTCCATTTTTTATTTTCTAAAATCCTATAAGTTATTGTTTCACCGCGATCCCAGTCGTAACAAGCAGTAATATCGTTCAGGGTAGGTCACCCTAGAATAATGTTGTAAGAAGACAGATAGTCCATGACCAAAAATTTGACTTCAATTGTCCTATAGGCCTTGTTGTCCCCGAGGGTTGGGAATGTTTCAAAATAGCCTACCGGAGTGATTTTCTCTCCAAAAAACCCGGTAAGCTCACCCTCATAGGGGGTTAAGGTGGACATAGGGAACTCTAACTTTTTGAAAGTGTCCATAAACATTATGTTTGCCAAGCTACCCTAGTCTACGAAAATATGCCGAACTTCAGCGTTAGATATTATTCCGAAGATGATGAGTGGATCATCGTGATCTCGGATAATATCATCGTAGTCCTTAGCGGTGAAAGAGATTGGTGGCTCTTCCCTATCATCAACACAAGGCCTGCGCGTAGAGCCAGAAACACTCAATACCACAGTCCATAGTGCTTTCTTCCGAGAATTACTAGATAGAGCTCCTCTTGCAAATCCTCCAAAGATAGTATTAACCAATTGATCTGTTCTATTGGCCCTGTTTTGAGTATCCCTGTTTCGATCTTGCCGATTGTCAATGTCACAGCAAGGTGGAGTCTGGGATTTTCTGACTGGGCTACGTGTCTTCCTCCTTTGTCGTGGGGTCGGACTTTGCCGGGGGCTACAACTACGTCTTCGCTCCCTCCGCCTTCTGGGGTTGTCATTGTTTCGGATCTTGGCAATATACTTCTGAAGTTGTCCTTCCTTAACTAAGGACTCAATGACATCTTGGAGCTTTTGTTTCGTGGCCATAACTTTTATACCACTTACAGTGCTTGGAGTGGTCCTTCATCTTTTTCAGAGCTGTTGACCTTTTAATATTCTAGAACTTGGTCTGAAGCACTTCTTTGAGAATTGTTTCTCTCGGAGCATTCAGAGAAGTGTAGTCAGAATATTTAGGCTAGTAAACATCGCCTTTGGAGGAATTTTGAGGTTAGCTAGAGCTTCAGTTATTTTTCTGGTGAGTGGACTCACATTTTTCCAAAATCTCTTTGTCTTTGATAGTTTTCTCCAATTCAATGTATTTTGCAGAGCGAGCATGGAACTCATTCATAGTCTCCACCTTATTCTTTGCCAAGGATCAGAAGAAGTCAAAATCAGTCCGGAAACCACACCGAGCATAATGAGGGGTGATCTGATCATCGGGACTGCCTACACGAGCAAGGGCGTTGCTGAACCTCTTGATATATTCACGAAGGGACTCATTGCTTCCTTGGCAAATCCCGGAAAGGGAGTCAACCGACTTGGGCTGCTCCTTAGCAGTGGTGTAGTGCAACAGGAAGTGCTGCGAGAGATCATATCCGATGACAGACCTCGGTTGTAAGGTGGAGAATCAGCGAAGAGCGCCTTTCTTTAGGAAGAGGGGGAAATCATGATATAGCAATTTTGGGGATCCCCCGTGGAACTGCATGGAGTGAATATAGGCGTCGAGATGCTCCTAGGGGTCCGTTGTACCATCATATTGATCAAGATTGGATGGGGGTTTGAAGCCTCTAGGGATCTTATACGCCATTAGTTCATCCGAGAAGGGTTATTGCAGGCCTCCGAGCAATATAAGATTGTTTCCAGGGGCACAGCTAACTTCATCGCGCGACGGAGCGCTCTGGTTTTGAGCCATATTCTGTCTTCCATTGTCAGGCTCTATGTGCATAGACCTTTCAAGCTTGTCCAACCGGTGATGTTGATTATCCAACTGGCGGCGTTGCTATTCGATCTGTAACATCTGTTAAGCCATTAGCTCCTGGAGGTGATTTCTAGTCATCTCAGTGCAGACGGTGTTCTTGCTAGAAGCGCGATTAGTAGAAACATTGTTCAGGGGGCCAAGACATATTTGCACTGGAGCTCGGGGCCCTTAAATGACGTTATCAGCTCTCTCACCAGGATGGCTGAGCCTATCCAAAATAGATTGCCTTCATGATGAGTGTGAACTCTCATCAGACAATGAGGTCTCATGGCCGTCACGCTGGGGTTGTGGGACAGACGCTTGGTTCCCCACGGCCAAGGCTTTAGCTACGGGCAGAGGCACTGGAAGGGGAGGACGTTGTGCTACAGATCCCTGCCTCTGATTGGCGGAAGGTTGCGCAACGTCCCTCCTTAAGTGTTGACGTGTGTTCACCATGATTGTGTGGGATTAGAAGTTTCGAGTTTCCCACAAATGGCGCCAATGTTTTGAAGTAGATTCAGAGGGTACCTTAGATAGGCACGTGACAAAGATTTCCTCTTTGCGCAACGGTGGCCGAGCGTATTGAAACAAATGGGTGAGTACCTACAAAGGGACTCCAATGCTCAAGTCAGGCTGTGCTCAAGTAAGGCAGTATATGGTGAGTAATTTTACTGATACCTGATTAAGGTTACTTAGCCTTGTATTTATAGAGTGTGTATAGAATCCTCATGCAATCTGTGTTGAACGCAGGTATTTAAGATTAGTATCTTGATAAGATTACCTTCCTACTATTGATGGACGAATCTCTATAAAATAGGAACTTTGACATAGAAGCTACTTAGTCATTGTCGCGACCGGGATCGCGGTGAAACATAGCAACTCGTGAGATTTTAGAAAATAAAAATGGAGTCGCCACCAATTTTATTTAAATTATGAAAAATTGGAAAACCCTTATTAGAAAATGGTCTTTGAGAACCAGATTGGATTCGAGAGTCGGTTATGCTTAGGGAAAGGTGGAAACTTAATCCCACAGCACCCCTAACGCACCCGTCATAAGACGGTACCTTAAGTCAATTATGCAAATTCTTGATAATCTCAAATATATTTACTTTACCCCTTTTATTAAAACAACACTAAAAATAAATAAATAATTTGTGAAAATTTAATTTTTGACTTGACAGAATAGAAATTCTGCTCCTACGTATCCCCCGCTGCAATGAGAAAATCAAAGTCACGTAGTTCTTTAAAAAATACTTGTGGGTTAGTTGATTTTTAAAAAAAAACTTAATTTTGAAAATTTTAATTAACAAGTCGTCGCGACTCAGTTAATCGAATTAAGATTTGAATAGGTGAAACTCAGCGTCACGCTAGAGACGTCACCCACTAATCATTAAATTTATTACAATTAAATGAAATTTTTTTTATTGATTTTATATTTTTTAAAATTAATTTTTATTTTATAAAAATTTGAATTAACAGGTCGTCGCGACTCTGCTAATCAAATTAGTGTTTGAATAGGTGAAAATCGGCGTCACGCTTGAGACATCACCCATTACTCATCAAGTTTGTTGCGAAAATTTTTATTATTATTATTTTTTTAAAAAAAATTGAACCTTTATCAATTAACGATTTATTTTATTTTGAAAAAAATAATTGAATCATCAAGTTATCACAACTTCTATGATTCTAAAAGGTATAAGATTAACAAGCTATCTCAACTCAGCTAATCCCGATTTACTCTTGAATTAATTTTAAAATTAAAACTATAAAAAAATAAATAAACCAATCAAACTAACAAATGAATAAGCTAAAAATGAACAACACTTATATAAAATAATAATAATAATAATAATACAAAAAAAAAAATGAAATAAGCAAGCTTACCTCCAAGGCGTAAAAAATGTTATGCTCAAAGTTATTGCACAGAGCCTCACGTATTCTCTTCAAATCAAATCTTGAAAAGCAACCCACTTGCAAGAAAAAAAAATTACTAAAGTCTCGGGCTTTTATACTTAGTATTAAGCCCAAGTAAAATATTTACTAAAATTCTCGGGCTCTTATACTTAGTATTAAGCCCAAGTGTGAAACTTTTTGGATGGTATCCAAAACAAAAGAGAACCACCCCTATATATAGGAGGAAGGGAGGGAGAAGGAGCATGACTTCTTCAGTGTGGGACTTAGACACTTTAGTTTTATTTCAACCTTTTTTTTTCATTTTTTATTTTTTTTTTTTATTTTTTTTTTTTTTTTTTTTTTTTTTTTTTTTTTTACTAATGTGGGCCTATGTGTTTGGACTAAAAAAGCCAACAATGTGAACTTAAATTAATTTTTTTTTCTTTATTTTAAATTTTTTTATTTTTTATTTTTTTGAGTCCGGTCAAAATTGGGTGTTCACAGTCATCTAAGACAATTATGAATCCTATAGTATCGTAAGTTGATTATTAGCAATTACGAATATTTAGGGATATCTCTTCTGCATGAATCACGCAATCTTGATAGTATGACCCAGTGTCGCCCGATGTGTATGGCTCCGCGGTCTGGACTGCCTTCAAGGTCTTAGCTGCGTCGTCCAGGGTGGAGTTCGGCTATACATTTGCTAGGTTGATCCACCTAGACGAAATTTCGGATCACAGTCTAGAACAAATAATAATAATAATAATAATAATTTAGAAGTATTACTGTGATTCAAAAGTTTGATTATTTACAATCAAATATTTATGTTGAATAATTATAATTTAAGATAGTTAAACATCTTACAATTTGTTTAAAATTGAATGAGCAAAGTTCAATTTGTTAATTGATTATTGAACAAAATAAATTTAACTTTCGTGCATAAATGTAAGAGTTAAATGCAAGCCTTTATTTCCTAACATTATACACATAGGAAGTAATTTCGAAACTAATAATTCAAAAGAAAAAAAAAACAGAGTCAGCCAAATAAGATATACTTATAGTCTGATACACATTCCTTGCTGCGAGGCTTTTTCTCGACTTGAATATTTGGTCAAGACAAGACAACCACCTTACTTAGGATCCACAGCACCAGAGAAAACTCAAAGGCGAACAGAGTATGAAGCAATCCTCGATCAAGTGCAAACCCATACAACGTTATTCCCCCGTTGTTGTGCTGCAAATATGTCACTGCAAAATTCAAACACAACAAAACCTCACATGAGCATTAAAATTCAAAAGGATTTCAGTCTCTTTGAGTAAGGTTATTAATTTTGGAACCAAAAAATATCAATTTTTATACTTATTTTTCTACATTGCTATATATTATTTCTTATGACAAATGTTACTCATACATCTAAACCGTTATACCTCATCTTCTATTTACCACTTTAGAAAAAAAGAGAGAAGACGGCGGGAACTAAAGTTGGAACCAAAAAGGATCAATTTTTATACTTATTTTTCTGCATTGCTATATATTATTTCTTATGAGAAATGTTACTCATACATCTAAACCGTTATACCTCATCCTATATTTACCACTTTTAGAAAAAAAAGAGAGAGAAGACGGCAGGAACTAAAGTTGGTTTGAAATTTTTTTCAAATGTAATAGGTGTAAGGAAGAGGTATATCGATTTAGGTGTATGATATGAATAACAATGTTGATTTCTTATATAGGATCCACAAACATGTATATTGTATTATATCTTCTGTGTAAAAAACTAAACAAATCCTACACAGGAACTTTGGTGTAATATTTTGTGGTACACTTTGGTATAATATTTATTTTCATAATTTAAATTTCTACATAAAGATGGATTTATTTTTCGCCGAAGAAGAAAAATAAGTTTTGGCGTATAGATAGCATGCCCTATATATACCGTATATATTAGCATGAATTGTACGCCTCTGCAGTAGTTTTTATGTAGAGATAAAACTCACCTAAAGATTGCCTGGTTTGGAAAGAAGAAAGTCGTTGTGGGATTACTGATACGTGCATGTCTGAGGAATCAGAACCACTGCCACCGGCTAGCCCCTCGGGCATCTGGGATTTGCACAGCTCTGATTCAGCAGACGCGTTAGTCACCAGCATGTGCCATCTTGTGGCAATTGACACTATCCCTTGAGCTCTGTGTGTGATTCTTGCGGCACCCAAGAGACACAAGAAGAAGCCACTTAACTGCACAGCTGAACAAATCTGTACAACAAAAATTCCAGTCTCAATTTGGAGAAGTTCTTATATAGTCTGAGCAATCCACTAAAAACATAATATGTGGTCAGCATAACTATGCTTGCATACCATGGATTAAATTTTAAATATTATATGATGATAAAATTTAAATCAAATCTCAACTTTTGAAATTATCCAAGAATTTTTCCTCAATTTGAGTCATTGTCATTGACCAGTTAGAAAAGAAAGAACAAAATTTGTTTAAGACTTATAAGTTAATTGAAAACAGATTGTATATATAATATAATATAATGCTTACCACCAGGTCACCAGAATTGAAGAAGGTCTTGTCAGATTTGGAAGCTAAAACCAGCAACAGAACACCCAACTGGCTAACAGTAATTGTAACCAAGCACCCAATTATGAAGAACCTATACCTGTGACTTGTAACCCATAATTGCTTTCTAATCCTCAAGTGCTCTCTGAATATCACACCTGCATCAGACCCACATCCTTCAAGAAGTTTGTGAAGCCCTTCAAACCTCAGTATCTGAAGCTCAGAGGTTAACCTAAAAAGCACACACACCAACAAGAACACCCCGGTTCTGTAAATCCAAGAAACCAATACCAACACAAACACAATCGAGTTGAGAGGGAACCCAGGGCTGATATGTGGTGCTGAAATTTTAACCGCGGAAAAGAATATGATTTTGTGCACAAGTTCTACAAAGAAGGAAGGTAAGATTATGCATGCTAAGTATCTGAAAGCCTTCTCAAGCTCGCTTGTGTACCCGCGTCGAACATATGTAGTGTCATCCTGCAACATATCTAGGAACAGAAGCTGCCTAAGGCCATACCTGCTAAGACATAGACACAGATGCAAAATCTTATCTGAGGTTCCGTTTGTATGAATTGAAAAGCTAAGATTATATGATTTAAGAACGTTTCAAATAAGCACTTACAGGTGTACTTGAATCAACTCAAAAGTACTTTCAATTGCTTATAATACTATTTACAAGATGTTTTCAACTTTTATTTTCATTTTATTGAATCAATTGGCTTGGATCTAACAAATTCTTTTTTGTAAACAAAAGTTTAGGGGGAAGAGGAGAGGTTGATCATTCCAATGTCAGCACATTCTATAATAGTACCTGCAGATAATCTATCAATAAAAGGTCATGAGCAAGAACTGAACCTAAGACCTTTGTCTAAATGTAGTTCGATCCTACAAGTTGAGATAACCTCTCGTTGCGAATCTAACACATGTTTTTATACACCCATTTACGTGATAAATATACTAGATAATAATAATGCTATTTAGGCAGAAATCTCTACACAATATGTATATGCACACACATGATGAGGTTTTTTAAAATTTTTTCTTTGGTATACCTTCGGAAGAAACGGGAGAGAGTGAAGAAGGCAATAATGGCGAGGCCAGATTCTGGCAGTTGGACAAGCTTATTGAAGGAGATGGGGTCTTCTTCAGGGGAAGAGGCAGGGACTCTAACGAAGAGGGAGGTGAGGAGCGGGACAATGATGGTGAGGAAGATGAATAACACGTAGGAAATGAGTTTTCCAACGCAGGAAGAGTGGTCAAGAGCACACCATTCTAGGCTTACGCGAAAGTTTCGCAGTTCATCAAAGATCATGGATTTTGATCTAGCATAAGATGGCTGCAGGAGCAAGGGGACATTGGGTTGGTGTTGTGGTTCTTCATTTGAGAGGTTTTCAGCGAAAGAAACTCTTCTGCCAGAGAAATCAATGTCAATGGTAGTGTCATTGACTGACTCGGTGGAGGGGTTCATAGTTGGATTTGTCCTCGAGGATGTTCGCTCAATTTGACTAACAGAGATAGAGAGAAAAAGAGTGAGGAAATGATAGTTCCGAGAGGCAAGAAGACAACTTTTGTGTTTATTTTGTGGTTAATATTATCATTTTAAGAAAACTGAGTTGAAAACTAGTGAAGAAAAGGAACACAAAAAAAGGTAGAAACCTTGCTTTGTCTCGTGAGTGTTCTCTTTACCCTGTACTAGAGGTTTCAGTCCCAAGCCAAGAATAAAAAGCTACATGAGATCACTAATTGTGTTCTGGACAGGAAAAGCTTTAGGTTGCCCCTTTCATTTGCATGCCATTATTGTATTCTTTTGTACATACAATATAACGTTCAGTTACGAAATGTAACTTTTTTATTGGTTTTCTTCAATAAAGAAAACTCTTCAAGAAATAGTTAACCAAAGTGTGGATGATTGCTCTTGGCTCCGGAAGGATTAAAGTTGAAAGTTGAAACGAACAAATATGTGGAAGCCCATTATGGTTTTCTTGTATGCTAATCATTATTGTAATTAATATATAAGTCAAATACAAATTGTGATCGAGCGCTAGGAGAATTTTACACTTTTGTGATTTGACCACCTCAACTCTAGTTTAGTTAGGATTCAATGCAATTTCTAAATATTAGAAGGTTTACACAAAACAAAACAAAAATACAAATTGTGATCGTTAGTGATGATGTAGAAATGGTATCTCTCTTTTCCAATTCCACGTTGAAAGGGGAAATATAAGTCTTCGCTATCTTCTAATTGTTATTTACAATCTGTGTTCTCGTTTTTTTTTTTTTTTTGGTTATATCAGTTCCTTTTTGAAGGTTAAAAGACATAGTCAAGTTGAGTCCATTTATATAATGAACTTTACCTGGTGTTACGAAAATTCTAAAATAATTTATACTTTCTTTTCAGTTTCTTTCACATCTCATTATAAAAAAAAAGGAGGTAAAATGTAGTGAGAGAAATATAAGTGATAGATTTTTGTAATACTACTGATTAATCCTCAATACACGATGCTTGTCTTTCTTTTTCAGACTATGCCCTTGAAAGCAACAGGTACGTACTTTACATCTCTAGCCTAAAATATAGGGAAAAATGAAATCTTCAATAAAATTGAATAAACAAACTTTCAGAAAATCCTTCATGAATAATTTCAAAATATGACATGTTAAAAAATAGGTTAAATTAAACTTTTAGTCTTATACTTTTCACTCATTTTTAATTTAGTTCTTATAATTTTTTTTTCAAATCAGTCCTTACATTTTTAAATATTTTCAAAATGACTAAATGGTATATTTTGGTCCCTCTCATTAAAATAGGGTTAGTCATTTTAGTCCATAACTCAACGAAATTAACAAAAACATCTCTCACTTAACAAATCATGAGTCACGTTAGTCCATTTGTTAACCAACATATGTTAAGGCTAACAGAGAGAGTGATGTAGCACGTTAAGTGCTAAGTTAGATGCACATGTAGCAACTCACTCCCCCAACCCCCTCAGACACGCAAAAATGACGTTGTTTTCCCTCCTAAAGTAGAACGACATCGTACAGTGAATGGTCATTTTGGTCCCTCATTAAAATGAGGATGGTCATTTTAGTCCTTGGATCGTTTGCTGTGGTGAACAAGGTTGCAAAGGCTCGTTGATCCTTATACCACCACCACGCCACCTCCAAACTCGGTCCCAATCACTTGGAAATAGCCACCATCTCGCCCCCATGATCGCCATCAACTTCAGCCAAGCCTAAACAAAAAATACTCAAACCTACTCGAATCCACAAAGAACCATCTTCACCCCCAAAAGAGCCAGCCAAACCACCACCATGGCTACCCATAGTCATCACTGTTCCGAATCAGATCGAGCCCCAGCCATTGACCCATGAATTGAAACCACCTCAAACCACAACCTACGCCACTTATAACCACCAAATCAAACCTCATAAGATTCATTGAACCCAAGCCCTGCTACTGGCTTTTCCTTCTAGCGCTGTCAAGCCACACATACACCACCACACCTGTGCACCTTGTCCTCCTCCTTCCCATATCTGTGACCTAATCGCCGACAACCTGTGCTCATAGCCACACTCCATGGTTACATAGCCACCTGGATTAATGGATCCCTTAGGTTTGAAACCCGTGAATGAGGGGCTCTCAGGTTTGGGAATTATGGTTCATGGTCATCCAATTTGGGGAAGATAGTGATACAAACGTCGTTCCACTTTAAGGAGGGGAAACAACGTCATTTTTGTGTCTTTGAAGGGGTTAAGGGAGTGGCAATGCCACGTGTGCATCCACCTTGTCACTTAACGTGCCACATCATCCTCTTTGTTAGTGTTAATAGATGTTGCCTAATGATTGGGCTAATGTGACTCACGATTTCCTGAGTGAGAGACATTTTTGTTAATTTCGTTGAACTAGGGACTAAAATGATTGACCCTATTTCAATGAGGGATCAAAATGACCATTTAGTCTTGTTGCGACAGTGATCACGATGGGAGCGGTGAAAAATAAATTGTTAAGAAACGAAATGGAGTCACCACCAATTTTATTTTAGTCAAGCAAAAATTGGAAAACCTTTTTATTTTAGGAAAAAATGGTCTTTTAAAAACATATTGGACTTGGAAGTTGATTATGCATAGGGAAGGGCGGAAACTTAATCCCACAATACCCCTAATACATCCGTGTTAAAATGGTTACCTTAGTTAATCGTGCAAAAAATAGAGATGACCTTTAGAAATATTTATTTTACCCCTTTTTAAAAGATAAAAAATAAATTAACAGATACATTATGAAAAATTAATTTTAGTTTGACAGAATAGAGATTCTGCTCCTATATATCCCCGAGTGCGATGAGAAATTCAAAGTCACGTCATTTTTTAGAAAAAAAAATGATTGTGGGTTGGTTGTTTTTAATTTTGAAAAGTTTTTTGTTTTGAAATTTTATTTAATTTCCTTTTATGTTTAAAAAATTGAATCATTAAGTTATCACAACTTAGATGATTCTAAAAGTTACAGAATTAACAAACTATCACAACATAACTAATCCTATTTTATTCTTCTCAACAAAGTTCAATTTTTTTATTTTTTCTTAAAAAGATTGTAAAATCAACAACTAAGAAAAGACAATGTTAGCAATGTGATTAAAATAAACATGTTGATAAGTAAGATAAGCATAAACACACAATAAGGTAAACAAAACCTCAATAAAAGCCAACAAGAGGAATCTAAGATGATTTTTTATTATTATCATTTTTATCTGTTACCCCTTTATTTTGTATATATATATTTTGTGATTTTCACTCTCTTTTTCTTTTATTATTATTTCCTTATTTGCCTTTCTAAAGGTTACAAGAAACAAGTTAGCTTTCTTGTTCTTAAAAATAATTTCACTTTTTTTAATGCCCAAATACCTACAAACAGACATGCTAAGTTTAACCTCATACAAATGAAATCTAAAGAAAGAAAAGCCATCCACCTAAGCCCAAAACTCCTAGCCCAACCTTCCTAAATATGGTCTCAAAAAAACAAAAAATATAAATAAAAAAGTAAATAATAATAATAATAATTAATAATTACTTATTTGCCTTTCTAAAGGTTATAGGAAATAAGTTAGCTTTCTTGTACTTAAAAATAATTTTATTTTTTAAATGCCCAATTACCTACAAACATATATGCTAAATTTAACCCTTACAAATGAAACCTAAAGAAAGAAAAGCCTTTCACCTAAGCCCAAAACTCCTAGCCCAATCTTCGTAACGCTGGTCCCAAAAAAATAAAAAATATATCAAAAAATAAAAAAATATAATAACAAAAAAACACATCTTATGACCACACACTCAAATACAATAGACACAACATAACACATCTAATGACCACACACTCAAATACGATAGACACAATAGAGGGGAGAGGGAGAATTATAGACACAATGTAGGGAAGAAGGAGAATGGGTTTGGGTTTGAGCGTGGGTTCTGGTTCAAGGTGGATTTGAGGACGGTAGTGGCGTGTGGCACGAGATGGTTTAGGGACAGGTTCTGGCGGTGTGGGTGGCAGATCTGGGGTTTGGGCTAGCTAGTGACATTGGGAATGATTATTGGACATAGGATGTGGTGGAGCGGCACGCTAGTGTTGGGTCGCCAGCCAGGAGGTGTGCAGTTGAGACGCGACCTCAGGTGAGGTGGTTTGGTCGTAAGGGGCGATGGCTGTCGGCATGGTTATTAGTTTTGAGGTTTTGGGACTGAGTAATTGTGGGTTTCGTTCCTCTACTTGGAGTGATGGTTGTAAGGTGGAGTTTTGATGGTGGCAAGTGACGTGACGTTTGGGTCTGATGGTTGAGCTTAGGTGATTTTATGGAGCAGTTTTTTATTTTTATTTTGAAGGACTGCAAAATACTCTAATTTTGGCCAGGGCAGATCTGTGTGGGAGAAGGGTTTGGGTTTTGGTATGGTGTTGTATGATGGAATGGTGGGGTTTCATAGTGATTTGGGTGATATTTGGTGATTTGAATGTTCTGTATTAGATACTGAGTTGTACTTGGACAGACAAGTTATGGTGATTTCCTCCTTACGCAACAGTAGCAAAGTGTGTTAGAACAAGGAGGTTAGTACCTACAAAGGGACTCCAATGCTCAAGTCAGGTTGTGCACAAGAAGGGTTTATGTTATAAACGATAAGTTACTTGTAAAAGCTGAACAAGCCTAGTATTTATAGAGTGCAAGTAGGGTTTTGTCTCCCTTAATTATAGCAGGAAATTCCTATAAGTTCGAAACACTGATACTACAATTATGAGTAGTTTGAGGTGGTTATGGGTGATATAATTTCGTAAGATTGTGATTAGCAGTTACGAATATTTTGGGATTTATCCATTGCGCAAATCTCGTGATCATGATGTAGTTACACAATGCCATGGTCCGAAGTACATGGTACCGAGGTCCTAACAATGTGTCACCAGTGCTTAGCTGGGATGTCCATGGCAGACACCGGTAGTACGTGTGCCAGGTTAATCTACTAGACGTGGTTCGGATCACGACCCAGAACAGTTGCCCCCACCTTGGCACTTGGATGCGACAACTAAATGTCAAGGTATTTTAGTTTGATAGGAACACAAAGTACGCGATGAACAAAGGGATCCTAATCAGTGTAAACGTCGGATCTCGCAATGTTTTTTTTAAGGGCCGAGGTTCATGATACATCATAATATGCCCCAAGGGTTAACATGTAAGTCTAAGATTCGAATTAGATTCTTCTGATTACATCGTCATTCCACCATTCGAGGTATGATATATGTTGCCCCCATATATAGTTCACAAGGTTAGTTTGTAGCAGTCTGAATTTGCTTGGGAATTGTTGCTTACTTTATTGGGATTAAATACCCTTTTAAAAAGAATAGCAGTTTCAAGCTATTTCCTAACTGCCTGCTACTTTCATGGCCAATCACAGAGAAGGAGTACGTGCAGTCAGTTTACCTTCTCAAGAGCTAATCAGAATGCTTCATTTCCTCTATAAATGGAGAATATTTGCATTGAGTCTGACATTCCTTTTGTTCTCTGATTATTTTTTAGAGTGATATTTTTCCAGAGGATGACTCTCTCCTATTTCTTATGAACATGTGGAAGGTTGTGCCCCCTTCTGAAACCATTTTTTTTTTTTGCTTTCCCAAAATTCTTAAAGGTGTTTTCTTTTCTCCAACCTATTCCTCAGATGGAGACCTTTCTTACCAAGTGTAATAGTTTTATGAGGACCAAGCAGCTACCCTACGTGGGTTGGTCAACACGCATCTGGGCAGCAAAAGCCTTTTTTTCAAGCGTACGCAGAGGTGTGCAACCTTTTTGTGCACGTTGAGAGGATCCACTGTTTCTGCTATAGTTCTTGTCATGCATGGAGATGCTTCGCACTCCGTCCTCCTCCTTTCCCAACTCTTCTAGAGGCACTAGCCAAGTGCCTTGGTTGTACTTCAAAGTGCAGTATGCAAAAGGGTGGAACAATCTCTTGGAGCAACTTGGAGTTAAGCATTCTCCTCATATTAGCTAACAGGGAAAGGATGACTGTTGGTTTCTGGAAGAACCTTGGAGGTGGCCGTGGTCAGTGGTCATCATCATCATTAACACTATCTTTGTCTGGCTTCCTTCCTAGCTCTCTCTAGTGGGAATTCTTGACTTAGAGTAATTTATATACTTTTTTTTTGTAAAGCTGGCCATGTATGGAATGAGAATAATAAAATTCATTTTTTGAATCTTGTACCTTCTATTTTCCATTGCCTGCTTTTTCACCGGGATGAGTCCAATGCTCATCATTTAACCTTATCATGCTCATGTTGCCCTCAACTTAATGCTTGGCTAATAAATAGCAAAGTATCAAGGTAAGTCTTAATGCCCCTGAGTGACAGAATTTGAGCTTTACACGAAGTCGTGGTCTGTGTTGTCCCCAAAGGGTTAAGAGCTTTAATTTGGAGGCATTGATCAAGGTTGTCACTTGACATTCGTGTGTATACCATGGTTTGGTAACCGCCCACTTGTCAAACGATCAGAGGCGGACATTCTAGTGTTAAACCAAGGTCCGTAGAAAAAGTCTGGACTTAACTGTAAGGCTTACATGAAGTTTAATTTTCTGAGCAACCATCATTTCAACTGTTGTGACAACTGTGAAGTCCAAGTAGCGCACTTTGACTGGATAGACAAGGTTAGGGTTTTGGGTGCCATGATGAGGGGCTTTTGAATTCCAAAGTGTTTGGATAGAATTGTCCCTCAACCATCTTGCCTCTATAGATTGGGGCTAAGGTGTCTCTTCCCCACTTTTACTATTTTTGACTATTTTTTTTATGATCTGAGATGATTTTTTATGGTCGTAAACGATGAAGAAGTGCCACTTTGAATGGTTCGCAACAATTTTTTCCAGTTTTCAATAGTTTCTCTTTGGCTACACTATCTTCAGTCATCCATTTCCTTTGTTTCTTCAAGGAATGTTGCCTTCTACCTTCTATTTTTGCTGCTTTTAGCAACGTTCTAAGATAGAGGATTTTTGCCTTCTCTGTCTTGAGGCATTCCTTCTCTTTTTCTAGTAAAATGAGTGGGGATACTAATAACTCCATGAAATATAGTTATTTGTGCCCTATATATGTGCTACATTGATAGGTTAGTCCTTGTTTGTTATACATATATGAAAGATTTTAGACTTATATTTGTCAAATTCAATTTGGATATTTTTCTATATGGTTTTGAGCAAATTGTGCATATTCTGTAAGTGATTAAGTGTATTTGTAACTATTATTAATTTGGTGATTTCTCTATTGTAAGAAGGGTTCCAAGCAAGTGGATTTGTGGAAGACTTAGACCAAAAGTGGAAGAGAAAGTCAAGTGAGCAATTCAGCAACTCACGCCGCGCAGGTATGTTTATGCTACGCCATGGAGCACTCTGCCCCGCTGCATATTAAGGACCCAAGGCTAGCACGCCACGGCGTAAAGTAGTGTATGTCGCAGCGTGGGGCCCTAATTTACACACATGCCGCGACGTGATATGTCTTGCACCGTAGTGTGAACCTGTTTTTTGAGCCTATAAATATTATTTTATTAGTTTTAATAAAAAAAAAAGCTTTTTAGGTTAGAGGAGCTGCGGCTAGGTTTCATGTTTGAGGCTGAGAGGAAGTCAAAAGGAGCAAGGTTAGAGGCTATCTTCTTCATGGAAGGAGATTCAAGCATCAAAGATCACATCCATAAGCTTCCTTCTTTTTCCCTTTACTTTCTTCTCTTCTTTGTATCATGAACATAAGTTTTGTTGTTATATTTTTGTGTTCAATGAGTAGCTAAGCTGTATTTAGGGATTACTTTTGATTCTTCTCTGGATATTGATGATTTTGTAATTCTTTGAGTTTATATTGATGTTTGGTTTTCTTCAATCATATGGGTCTTAATGCTCTTGATTGTTTGGCCAACTTTTAAGTGATTTGTTGAAATTTGATGAACCTAGACATAGGAATTTGGATTTGAGATCATATGTATGGTTGATGCATGTTCGATTTCATTCTAACGGTGGGATAAGTTAATTCGCTAATGGGATAGAAATATACATTTTAGCCATACATAGCAAGTGTTTGAAAATAGTCCTTAATGAGTGGAGTTTGCATTAGTTCTCATGGAAACATAGTGAGTTAGGCAAATGAAGCATGGTTGATTGACCTGGACATAGATTTTTAACTAAATTAGATTCTCAAGCTAACTAATCATTTCTTTCATGTTGATTTAGATGGTTGCATATTATTAATTGAAATAGGAGATGAAGAATCATTCCCTAATCTCTAACCATTATCTTTATTTCTAATTTATTACATTTTAGTCTTTAATTTATATGGTTTTCCCTATTTTTATGTACTTGAATAGAATTACTTAAGCTATTGGTTAATATTTAGCATTAGAAGTAACCTTGTCCTCGTGGGAACGATATCCTTCTTTACACTGTATTACTTGTTCGATCCGTGCACTTGTGGCCTATAAAGTGACAAATAAGTTTTTGACGTCGCTGTTGGGGATAAGGTATTATTTCTATATTGCTAATATTGACAATGAGCTTACTTAGTTCTAATTCAGGTTTCTATGTTTTTTGTTGTTATTTTGCATAAATATGTAGTAAGTTTGATTTTTATGGTTTTGTTTTATTTTGGTTGTACATACTATTATTTAACCTTTTAGACAAATTTTGCAAGTGATGGGGAACCAAGGGAAGTAGAAGTTGAGCAAAACTGAGTTTCTTATAGAATTCTGCAGACAGGCTCCTCACGCCGCGACGTAGGCATGTTCACATCATGGTATTGTCGCCTCTGCCATATCAAGGTTTGGAGGCTGAGAGCACCATGTCATAGTGCATGTAGGTTCATGGCACAGTGTGAAATCCTGTATTGTACATATTTTATCTATTTTTCATATTTTTCCATATTTTGGTATACTCATACTAACATTGTAAATATTTTTGACAAGTTTGTGTACCCTATACACCATGTACAGTGAAGACACTGCCTTACTTTGGTTTGGGGAAGTATCATTACATGCTTTGGTTATTATGATGTTTAATGTATAACATGTTTTGATATTTGAAGTATACAGTAGTAATAGTCATCATATTTTCATGATTCTTTATTACTTTGGCTATTATTGATGGGTTATGATGATTTTTTTTTCAATTTTCGATATTCGAGCACATGATATTATGCATGCTTGAATTGCAAATGTTGGATCTATTTGAATGCATAACATGTTGCCAAATGTTGGTGTAGTTCTGGTTGTCCAATGATATAAAAGGTTGCTATTTGCCCCCTTTTTAGTGAAACCTTATGCGATCAAGAAGCATGTTGAAACAATTTAGTTGCTTCTTATGCATGATTTACGTCCCACTTTTATGCACGTGTAACTTTGAAAATGATAAGAGTGCATGTCTAGAGAAAGTTTATGGATGTACATGTAGAGTTTCGATTATCCTTGAAATTGTTTTTAAACTCTCTTGAGGCAAATCCTAGATTATGCAAGATTGAAGAAATGATTAGGGCATTGTTTGGACCGATTGAGCCTGAAACGCTTACCTTGATGTAATTATATCCTTAGGTTTCCTTCTGAAGCTTTATAAATGTTCGGCCTTCTATGTTTTTCACCACCCTTCGTATTCCTTACCTTGTAACCATTCTAATGCATATGAAAGCTTTGCTTTTTCTTCCTATCATCATTGTTTGTTGAATACATAATATGTTATTTCTTGAAGTGAGTTCATTGATTAGGGGTATTAATGCATATTCAATACAAAATAAGCCTGAAGGAACCAAATGCAATCAAAGAAAAAGAATTACTTTGTAATATATATATATATATATATATATATATATATATATATATATATATATATAGGGGACATATCTAGTGAGAGGAGTTTTTATTGTGAAATGGTGAGAGGGGTAAATCTTGACCATACAACCATACATAGATGGTCAAGATTAAAAGTTACTTGAAGGTCATGTGACCACTTAAAAAAGTCACATGCATTTATGTTCTAATCTTGACCATTCATATAAGATCTAATGGTCAAGATTCACTCATCTCACCTCTTACAATAAACACTCATCTCACTTGATACACATCTTATATATATATAAGCAATGGAATGACATAAGAAAAGAAAAGTACAAAAAGCATTGAATGGTTTTGGTGAATTTTATTCTTTCACTTTTAAATACCCTACTAAAATCAGTTGGAGACTCAAGTCTTGAAATAACATGTTTATGTTTATTAATGTTGGTATTGTATCATTTCCCTATTTTTCTTATGCCCATCGCCATTGACTTTACATTACAAGCTATTGAAGTCACTTTTGATCCATAGCTATGTGATTTACATTAACGGAGAGACAATTTAGATTCAATTTTGTGGATTATATGATTCATATACACGTATGCTCATAAACTTACTCGGATAAGTATAACTTGAATAGGAGAAGTTTATCTTACAAGTTTTTGGAAAATATGAATTGTATAAAAAGGTGCTTAAATTGTTCGCATGTTAAGGATTGTGTATGTGTGGCACTGATTATGAGGCATTAGCACTTTTTGAGGGTTATACAATCATTATGCACCAGTTGTGGTTTAATTGGAAAATTGAAATTATGCTAAATGATGAATGTATGTTGAAGCATGAATTGTCAAGCAGGTTTACTTAGTAATACTTTGTTTTGCTCGAGGACTAGCAAAATCTAGGTTTGGGAGTATGATAATTCCATGAAATGTAGTTATTTGTGCCCTATTTCTGTGCTGTATTGATAGCTTAGTCCTTGTTTGTTATGCATATATGAAAGATTTTAGGCTTATATTTGTCAAATTCAATTTAGATATCTTCCTATATGGTTTTGAGCAAATTATGCATATTCTGTAAGTGATTAAGTGGATTTGCAACTGTTATTAATTTGGTGATTTCTCTATTGTAGAAAGAGTTTCAAGTAAGTGGATTTGTGGAAGACTTGGACTATAAGTGGAAGAAAAAGCTAAGTGAGCAATTTAGCAGCTCACGCCACGGCATATGCATGTTTATGCTGCGGCATGGAACACTCTGCCTTACTGCATATTAAGGACCCGAGGCTAGCACGCCGCAGCGCAAAGTAGTGTATGTCACGACGTGGGACCCTAATTTACATACGTGTCGCGGCGTGATATGTGTTGTGCTGCAATGTGAACCTATTTTCTGAGCTTATAAATATTATTTTATTAGTTTTAATAAAAAAAAGTTTTTTTGGTTAGAGATGTTGCGGCTAGGTTTCACATTTGTGGTTGAGAGGAAGCCAAATGGAGCAAAGTTAGAGCCCATCTTCTTTATAGAAGGAGATTTAAGCATCAAAGATCACATCCATGAGCTTCCTTCCTTTTCCCTTTACTTTCTTCTCTTCCTTGTATCATGAACATGAGTTTGGTTGTTATATTTTCGTGTTCAATGAGTAGTTAAGCTATATATAGGGATTACTGTGGGTCCTTCTATGGATATTAATGATTTTGTACTTCTTTGAGTTTATATTGATGTTTGGTTTTGTTCAATCATATGGATCTTAATGCTCTTGATTGTTTGGCCAACTTTTAAGTGATTTGTTGAAATTTGATGAACCTAGACATAAGAATTTGAATTTGAGATTATATGTATGGTTGATGCATGTTCAATTTCATTCTAATGGTGGGATAAGTTGATTCGCTAATATGATAGAAATATGCCTCTTAGCCATGCATAGCAAGTGTTTGAGAATAGTCCTTAATATGGAGTTTGTATTAGTTCTCATGGAAACATAGTGAGTTAGGCAAATGAAGCATGGTTGATTGACCTAGACATAGACTTTTAACTAAATTAGAAGCTAACTAATCATTTTATTCATGTTAATTTAGAGGATTGCATATTGGTAATTGAAGTAGGAGGTGAAAAAGGATTCCTTAATCTCTAATCATTTTCTTTATTTCCAATTTATTGCTATTTTAGTCTTTAGTTTATATGCTTTTTCCTATTTTTATGTACTTGAATAGAATTACTTAAGCTATTGGTTAATATTTAGCATTAGAAGTAACCTTGTCCTCGTGGAAACGATATCCTACTTTACACTGTATTACTTGTTCGATCCGTGCACTTGCGCCCTATAAAGGGAAAAACAGATACCTGTATTTCTAGGTCCATTTGGTGGCATCACTTTGTGGAGCACCCTTTCTGCCATGCCATGAGTGGCAGAGGTGTCCAATCGAGGCTTAGGCTTTTGTGGGCGTAGAGGTTGTAGTTTTGGAGACAAAGGGCGGATGTGGAAGTGGACTTTTACCAGTTCCCTCAGTGGTTCGCCATCCTTCATGTCTGAATCTATAGGCTGATATTCTTGATTCTGACAATGACTTACTAACCTCTATAGGTGTTTCTAAGAGTTCCATGACAAGGAGAAGAGCTGCGGTGCAAAGGAGGTTGGTGTTTGAGAGGCCTTTGGTACTTGCTCCTAGGAGGACCGTATACCCCTGGGTAGGAGACCCCATTTGGAATAAGTCCAACTTCCAGACTAGAAAAGACATTGAGGATCTCAAGGTGTATTTAGAGCTGACAGAGGGTGGCGTTAGGGACCACTAGTATCAGGTTTTGGCTGTAGCAGAGAACAAGAGAGTGTGTTTGGGCCGGGAAGTGGGCACACATTGTATGTTTATGCACGAAGATCTCTTCATTCGACTGGGACTCCAGATTCCGTTCACCGATTTCCAAATAACGGTCCTCTATACTCTCAATGGGGCTTCGTCCGAACTTCACCCTAACAGCTGGGGAAATATTCTAACTTTTGAAAGATTTTTCTGGTTAGTCGGGCAACGGTACTCAGAAAAAGCATTTTTCTATTTGTTCACTTGGTGGTGTCCCCAAGGGGAAGGGGCAATGCAAAAAAATTAGCTCACCAGTCTTGGTCCAGACAGAAATTGTTCAGAGTTTTTCAAGATAACTTCAAGGGAAAGTTCTTCAAGCTAATGGCAACACCAAGTACATGTCCATTCTTTCTAGATTCCAACGGGGAACTGGTGTTCCATTTATACTGGACAAACCAGACATGGAGCACCCCCATTGGGTTAATTGAAAAGGAGAAGCACAATCTTGACCGAGATGATACTAAGTGTATTGAGTTCATGAACACGTGGGTTCTAGAAGTTGGGTTGATTCCTTGCAAGGATCTTTTGGAAACCCCCGATGATGAAGTTCTTGGGGTTATACTGGGTAGGTATTTGGTCGTAGTCCGTAGTTCGTCTTTACCTCTTACTTTTAGTATCTTTCTTTCTAGTTGTTTCAAACTTGTTTGCTTTTCATATTTTGTTGCAGAAAGCATGACATCTGGATCATCTCTTGTAGCCTTTTAAGCTTTTATGCCAAGGAAAGGGGGGCCGGACCTTCCAATGTTCCTACACACATTGCTCTAGCTTTCGTTTCTTAAGATCCTATTATTGAAGTAGCTCTTGATCAGTTGGATTCTCCTGCACAACCTCTTCTAAGGAGAAAGAGAAAGGCAGTTGAAGGCACTAGGGTAGAGGATCATGGGAAGAGGATAGCAACAAAGGAAAATGAAGAGGAAAGGGAATATCCAATGCCCTGATTACATGGCACGTAGAGCCCGGAGAGTTCATCGATGAGCGACTCTTGAGCGATGAGGTTATTAAGTACATTACTTAGAGGAGTTCGCCAGAGACTTTGTCGAGGTTCTAGACCTTCGCACTCCGGGCCGCTGTTGAATGCCATTGTCTTGAGAGGACCTTGGGAGAATATGAAAAGTAGTCAGCCAAGCATTGAAGACAGTTGAGGTAGAGGGAGATCAGAAGCTTGAACTGGCCTTCAAGGACAAGGAGGAGGCTGAATCAAAGGCCCAAGACTTAAAAAGAAGCTAGTCAATTCCAGGTCCAAGCTCAAGAAAGTGAGGGCCAACTCTGAAAAGACCATCACCGACCTCTAAGTTCAGATTTAGGATCTTCAAGCTAGAATAGTGCAACTGGACAAGGACAACCCAGAGCTAGAGGCAATCTGCATGAACATTGATGGTGAATAGTTCTGCAATGCAGTTTCCCAGGTCCAACACTTCAATATTGATGTCACCCTGGCCTTGGAAGGATTGAATCATGAAATGCTAATCTAGGATGATCTCCTGGTGATGGCGGGGGAAGAGAATCAAGCTGTCGTTGGGGTTCCCACCTAGTGTGCTCAATCTAACGGAAGATGATAGTGGAGCATCAAGTGAGGACCAGTAAAGTCCAGAGGGAGATGGAGCTGAAGCTTAACTTGTCTTTCTCCCTTTCCTTTTCATTTATTGCATTTCTTCACCCCCTATGTGGGGCATTTTATTTCTCTAAAGACAGTTTCCCCGGTCACCAGGGTATGTTAAATGCATTTTGTTGATACCCAATTTTGTCCATTTTCTTTTATTTTCATTTTTTTAATTAATTTATTTTATTTATAAAAAAACTGAATTTGATTTTAACAAGAAAAAAAACAACTATAGGTCAACCCAAGATCCAGCTCCATTCTTCCCTCTTGCTGCAACCCTCAAACCCTAGCCTTCACAAGCAGCATTAAAATGGCAGTCTCTTTGTTTTAATTGGGTTTGAATTTCCCAATAATTTTGGCTCCGTTTTAATTTGGTTTTGAATGTTCAGATGATTTTGATCTTTCTGTCTTCCAAACATAAAAAGAAAAACAAAAAAATTATGGCATTTGAATGATATCTCGGGCACAATAAAAGGAAAAGAAAAAATTCAGAAAGGGAGGAATTTTTTTTTAGGAGCAAACCTACTGACGGCCAAAAACGAAAACCCCTGCTTCTTGCTTTCACCATTAACTTCCATCACCACACGTTCACCAATCATTCTCATAAACTACCATCAAAACCACCACACCCCACCCAAAACCACCATCAACCATCCTCCATAATCACCCCAACCGTAGCTTGCCAGAAATCACCGCGCACTCCGACCTACACCGAGCTCCACCACGTTAAGCTGGCAATGTCACGAACCTAGCCGTGCAAACCCGCCGTCATCGGTGCCGGCGTCGCAAACTAAGACTCGGATCAGGCCAACTCTGGTCAGATCCGTGAGCTGCGCCGCCCTCCACGTGCAGCCAACTCCCTCGCCGTTCATAGCCACCGCGACTTGGATCGCATAGATCTGGCCAATCACTTGCCGCGTGCCTCCACACCAGCTGCGATCCATGCCGTTCCACCGTGAGCTTCAACTCCTCATTTCCTCCTTTGTTTCATTTTCCTTCTCATAGAGACTAAATGTCTCTTAATCTTTTGTTTGCTTAATTTTTATCTTCTTTCTATTCCTTTTTTTTCTCTATTATTTATTCTTTTTTTATTTGTTTACTTTCTTTTGAATTGACATGTATTTGCTAATTTAGAATTTACATTATCTATATTTTTTAATTTACCACACTCACTGTATTATTATTATTTTTTGCATTAATGTATTAATCAAATAATTTAAAATTGTCGATGACGAAAAAATTGGGAGAGGATTGGAGCACCGATTGTAACACCCAAACTTTTGGGATAATTACAATATGGTCCCGAATGTACTGTTTTGTGAATTCTGTGAGTAGTAAATTAAATTTGACTGTTTCGTGAGTGTATTTGATTGTTGTATGTGATTTGCTCCGAGCCAGGGAAATAATAATTTTCTGGCCGAAAAAATCTTATTTTAATTAATTGGAGTTGGGGGATCTTACTAAACCCAATTCTGATTGATATATATATTAATCTTGTAATTTTTAGGATTTAACTGTGCAATAAAATAATTTTATATTATTATAACATTATTTTATATTGCAGTACCTACTGTCTCAAAAACAGTAGAAATCTGCTTCAAAATGATCACAGATCTTTAAAAGTCTGTGGGACCCGCGTTTAGGAAAAGCAGTCAACGATTCTGACTGGACAAATTCTAGCCAATGAAAGCAAGTCAACGAAAGTGACTTGACTTTTTGAACCAATAAGAATAGGTCAACGAAAGAAGCGTAGATTTTAATGTGGACCGTTGGATGAAGACTTAGTTAGGAAGCCTTTGATTTCAACCGTTGATCGAATCAATGGTGAGATGAGAATTCAAGATTTATGACTAATCAATATCTACCTTAGATTACATCTAGGGCTAGG
Source organism: Ormosia semicastrata (assembly GCA_029884595.1). Lineage (NCBI taxonomy): Eukaryota > Viridiplantae > Streptophyta > Magnoliopsida > Fabales > Fabaceae > Ormosia > Ormosia semicastrata. The sequence goes on from JAQQTO010000063.1 coordinate 50,750,346, forward strand.
AATTAAAGATGAAACCAATGGTTAAGATTAAGTCAAATATAATGGCTTGAAATTGATTAGTAGCTAATTAATCCTAATTTGGTTAACCTAATTACCTAATTAGCAAACTAAGTGAACTAGCTTAGTTCTTAATTAGTTATGATCTAAATACTAATTAAATATCCTAATATTGTTTAAAGGTTATAATATATGCTAAAATATATTAAACTAATTAGTTATGTGATTAGAATGTTGATTAAGTGTTAGTAGGATAATTAACCTAACTAATTACCTAATTAATTAGCATGTAATTAGGTGTAAATTGAAAACAATTAAGACCCTAAAATCCTAAGAGCCACACGGTTTTGGGCAGCAGCCTTAGGAGGCTTGGTGGCTAAGTTCTACATGGTTCTTGAACCATCTAATGACATAAGCCATGTGCTTAACTAATGTGAACACTATTAGATATTTACCTAGCAAAATTAAACACTCAACCTCACCCAAAACTCACCTCACGGCAGCAGCCCCCTAATTTTACACTCATCACTTTTATTTTTACACTTATCATAATTAAGCTATCCATTTTCTCTCAAAACACCAAAAACCAAACAACACTTTCTCTTCCATTTTCTTTCTCATTTTCGGCCAAGCACCCAACCCACACCACCAATCTTCTATAATTTTACCTCTTCATATTTCCTAAACCCAAATCATATTCTAAACACTTTTCATTCACAAAGTTTAGCCAAAAACCTACTCTATCTAGTCCAAAATCAAACCTTTTGCTTACTTTCTTAAGGGTAAGTTTTGATTCTATGGTTCAAAGTTTGATTTTTAATTTTTCTAACCGTGATTGTTCCATGATTTTCCATTAGGAATCCTTGTATGTGTTTTTACTAATTGTTTAAGAATTTTAGAGATTTGTTTGGGAGGTTGCACGAAATTTCAAAGAAAAGAGGAAACTAACCGATTAATTGTCTTCAAGAGGTAAGAGGGAGATTTAATCTCATCAACCCTAAGTGGTGATGGGAAAATGGATTTGTTTGTGTGTAAAGAATCCATAAGGATTCGGTTTGTGTGATTGTTTATGGTTTTTATTATTTTTGTGATTGTTTAAATGCTTTCCTAAATTGTGATTGATTTAATTGCCATGCATGTTTATAGTATTTATTATTGATTTTAATTTCTATGCATGTTTATAGCTTTAAAATATATTGTATGTATATTGTATGTGATTATATAATTGCATGTGTTTATAATTGTATAATTATTAAAGTAGGATGTGAATAACATGTAACAATTTGCATGAGTGTTCTAAAGAACACAGAATAAGGCTCACGGCCTTACATCAAACAGAGAACCAAAATGTTCTCAACCATTTTCTAAATCAATAAGTTAATGAATCTAGGTAAAATAATAAGTTTAAGAATGATTTTGATTAATTATGGCCAACATGCCATCTAGTGTATAATTGAATGCCATTTTATTTTTGATTTTGGCCAACATGCCATTTTATTTTCTAAGATAGGTTAGGTAATGGATTTACAAAAAAAAAAATTGATTCCAATGAATCTTTGAGAAAACAAAAGGAATAAATTCAGTTCTAGAATTCTAAATTAGCAGAACTTAGTTTAAGTAAGAAATAAAGCAAGCGCTTGAAAAATACTAACGTAAAGCTCATTTTATGAATTTTGAAGCGCATTAGCAAGTTTCAAAGCGTAATTATTAGGTAAAAATAAAATGAACTATATTTAGTAGAAAACATAAAAAATACCTTATACTGATTTTATAAGCAAAGTGCAGCTGAAATTTACTAAAATCAGATGTATAAAATGAAAAGATTCCATACTATATTTATAACACAAGGAAAATACTCTACGTATTTTAAAAGTACTTGATATAGTTTTACACATATTTAAAATAATGATTTTAAACTATTCGGTTAAGAAAATGAATTAAAAATCTTACACGATTGAGAAAATGATTTAAGAACATTATGCGATGTTTAAAAATGTCAAAATATATTTACGCGATTTAAAAACATTTGTGAAAACGATGAGATTGTGAAAATGCGATAAAATTCCTATGCGATTAAACGATACAATGAGTTTTACTGTCAGGCCAAAGTGGTGGACCCGGACATGTTGTGAAGTAGTACTGTCAGGTGGGACGTACTATACTTTGGTATTTTATGACTAAGAGTATTTTCGTAATTATGATAAAATATGGATATTAAGGGTATTTTTGTAATTTTAGATCATGCTTAGAGTGTTATGTGAATTTAGTTGATAATTGGCGATTGGTTGATGAGGCGAATTACACCGTGTTTTAGTGTGATAAGCGTAGTGTGGTTCATTTATGAACTTGGAGGCATTAGTGTGCGGAGAATTCTACATATGGACAGTGGGTTGCTCCTCTAGGCCGTGGTAACGGGCAACACACTAATGATCTTGACAAGCACTATTCTTAATCGGGATCTTGAGGAGACTATTACGTACTATGCCTGTAGTGCACGGTGTATAGACTGAAACTTATTTACACATAAACTAAAAGAGAGAAAAAGAAAAAAAGAGAGACAAAGGAAATTGGAGGGAGGAGGAAATTCCTTAGAATTCCCCCTCCCCGAATGTGTACCTCTCTTGAATGTGCAATTGCCTATTTATAGGAAAATTCATGTTACTGTGTAATGCATAGTAATATGAATAGTAAAACTTAATTGTTATGTTTTCCTACGTAATCAATGATGTGGTCTTCATGAAAGTTGTAGGCCTAGATATTTGTTTTAAAATAGCTTTAGTTTGAGTCCAAAATCATTCCTAGAACTCAATATATGGTCCAATTACTGCAAAGTGTTTAGGCGCAGTTTCAGCTCCTCTATTTTGACTTCAAAGCCCAATATCACCTTCAAGGAGTCCAATTCTGAAAAAGTGTTCAACATGAAAGTTGTAGGAAATTGTCTAAGCCTTCCTACAAGACCAAAATCACATCAATCAGATATTTGCAACTCAAGTTATAACTAGTTTACTAAACATTGCCAAAGAGATAATTACAGCTAATCTATGCAATAATTTATTTAATGATCCAATAAGGTCCAATATCATAAAATGTGTCAAAACCAACTTAATTAAGCTTAATTGAACCTTAAGAAGCCTAGTGAGAGGATTATAAAATGTATAAAATACAATGTTATCAAATTCTCCTACACTTAACTTTTGCACTCCTGGACAAAACACAATAGACAAAAACTAGGGAACAAAGAAAAACGACACAAACTCAAAAACTAAAGACTCAATTTCCAATGATAATAATGAAGAGCAACCAAAGATTCAAGGGATCAAAACATTCATGAGATAACATTTCTTCACATCTCAAACCAACAAGCAAGGAAACTTCAGTTGAAAAGAATGAATCAAGAATGATAGATCCTCACAGAATTCACTCTCAATCTCTCAAGTGTTTAAAAAGGTAAGTATTTCACTCTATTCAACTTATGAATAATTGCACTACCATAAGCTTGCTTATCTTCTACTTCTCCACTACTCAAAAACAACATATATACATAAATCATGAGGACTTTATTCAAGGTTATAATGAGGTTAAGGTAAAAGTGAAAGTAATATAGACAAGATAAGTTAAAGATCAAAGAGAATAAAAGAGCATTATGTTACAGTTAGAGTGGAGAAGATGTTTGAGAACATTCAATCAAACTTTCTCAAGATTTTCTTAATTCTTTCTCTGTTTGTTTTTTTTTTCTCATAAAGGGCATTGACCAATATTTGACTAATGTTTCATTAAAGATCAATTGGTAGGTTGAATTCATTGTTAGGCTTGAACATTCTCTTTCTATTCCTGTTATTTCCAAGAATTCGGTGGCTAGCTCTTTTTTTTTTGGAATACCGATATGCACCCCCACACTTGTTCAAGAACTCATCAAATAACAAAGTCAATGCTCTCTTATTCCCTAAGGCTGGGTTAGAATATGATTTTTCATTTAAGGCACGTAATGAGTTAGAAACAAAGAATGGTCAAATAGACTCAAAGAGGTTACACAAAGGAAAACATGCAAGGTTGGCTATTTGGTCAAAGTAGTTAATTTAAGAAAATTGCCTCAATCATGTTTATGTATGCATGTGAAAATGTAGCTTTAAAAAGAATCAAAGCAAGTTCTAGAGTAATAATTCCATGAGAAAAAATCACACAAGAAAGAAGAGAATGGTACAGATGTTCAATCCATTCATCAATAGGCTCAAAATCTCACAAGACATATATCCATCATTCTCAGTCCACAAAAATTTCAACATCCATAACCAAGCATGTGATGTTTAAGAAAGAAGACAATTTACTCAATCATGCAAATTTCCCTGAATGCATTTGCTACTTCCAACAAACCCGTTATCTACCCCAATCTAGATGTGTCTCTAGAGTAAAATTACAATCACAGCAAAATTTACTCTTTACTCTGTCATCCTTAATTGGTTTAACTATTAGAAAATTGCTGATAAACATATAAACACAACAAACATAAACACACTTTCAAAAAAAAAATTTCAAGCATTTTTTAACACAACTCTACACACGACAAGCATAAACACACTTACTATTTTTTTTTCATACATTTTTTTATTTTTTATTTTGTTTTTTTACACAACTATCCTATCCACACAACTATCCTTCCCCCCAACCAGATTACAACATTGTCCTCAATGTTAAAACATAGATAAGTAAAAGAAAGAAGATAGTACATGTTACTGCAATTACTAAAAAGAGAAACCTCACACAAATATAAACAGAAACAAAGTACGATGAATAAAACCAAAGATTGAAATTATTTAAACAGATGGAGTGTCTTGACTGGCTTCCTTTTCTCACTGCTTCTCGCAACATTTCTTTCAGATAACTTCTTGCTCTCTTTTTTTTGTTTTTTAAATCTATACAAGAAAATATATACATGTAGTTGTGATTGTGGCTCACATCTTCCTCTGGTTTTACGTCCAGTAACGGCTTAAACGCCTTCTATGAGTCGAGCATAAGCTTCCCATCCAATTTTCTTATAAATTGACAAACAAGGTCTTTTTGAGTCAGATTCCATGACTTTCAAAAATATATATATATATATATATATATATATATATATATATATATATATTTACAAGTAGGCAAAGATCAACTGCCATGGTTAAAAAAAATAATATTAAAAAGTAGGCGGTATAAACCTGCCATGATAAAAAAATATATTAAAATGTAGGCGGTATAAACCTGCCATTAAATATTAATAAAGGTGTGGTATTAAACCAACCACCAAATAAAGAAAAATATAAACAAAGGTGTGGTATTAAACTAACCACCAAATAAATATTTACACGGGTGTGGTATAAACCAACCACCAAATAAAAATTAAAAATGGTGTGATAGAAACCATCCACCAAAACTAAAAATACAAAAAATAAAATGTGAAAAGTAAATTAGAGAAAGTAAAAGGGAGAGATTTCTCCCACTGAGTTAGTATATACAAGAAAATAAAAGAGAGAGTTTCCCCCACTGTTAATATGTACAAGAAAATAAAAAGGAGAATTACTCCCATTGTATAGAAATTAAAAGGAAGAATTACCCCCGCTGTTAGTACGTACAGAAAAGTAAAAGGGAGAGGTTCTCCCACAAAGTTAGTTTTTTTTAATTATTTTTGTTTTTTAGTTTTATTATTATTATTATTATTATTATTATTATTATTATTATTATTATTATTATTATTATTTATTATTATTATTTTATTTTTTTTTTTTTTTTTTTTGTTTTGTTGGTCATGGGTGTGATCACCTTTTTTCAATTTTCAAAGGGGGACAATCTTGTCCCCTAATAATATTTTTTTATTATTGTGGGACCTTTATGTTTTTTTTTTTCATTTTTTTCTTTTATATATAAACTTTTTTTACTTTTTTACTATTCACACATCTTTTTTTTAATTTTATTTTTTTATATTATTATTATATAAACTTTTTTTACTTTTTTACTATTTATACTATTCACATATTATTTACCCTATTCATACTATTCACACTATTCACCCAAAATTTTTTTACTATTCATACTATTCATGTTACTATTCACACACTATTCATGCACTATTCACATACTATTCACTTTTTACTGTGTACAAAAATATTTATACCAAAAATTTATTCTTCAAAACAAGTCACCGGCAACGGCGCCAAAAACTTGATGCACACTATTCTCAACCAAGTCTAAAAACTTGATGCGGGTTTAATTGTTGCATTACGAACCCAAGTACAGGTTGTCTCAAGTAATAAATTTCTCGGTGAGTTCGAGGTCGATCCACAGGGAATTATTGAAGATTAAGGTGAAGTAAATATTTTGTTATTACGGTAAAAATTATTTACTTGGGTAAAAAGATCCACTCTTGGTAAATAAAGTAAAAATAAGATTAATTTCTTTTATAACTCAATTAGAATCCTTGCAACATGGAGGTTCTAATCGAAAAATACAACGTTAAAAGTTCATTAAAATAATATACGTAATTATATTGTGTTTCCTTTAATCATCTATTAACATTACCACTCATAAATGGGATCAAGCATTCACTGTGCCAAAATATTGTCTACAACAAATCAAGATCTTCACTTTACAAGGAGGGTTTGTAAATTGATTGAAAACAAAATATAATACGTATAATGACTGCTTGAAAAATAAATCATTTAAGAATAGTCCATTAAAATAATATACGTAATTATATTATGTTTTCTTTAATTATTACCACCACTTGTAAATGGGTTAAAGCATTCACTGTACCAATAATCTTGTCTACAATAAATCAAGAACTCCTATTTACAAGAGTAGTTTCTAAAGTATCAGAAACAAAATATAACTTGTATAATAGCTACTAGAAAGATAAATCATTAAAGCACAAGAGAGGAATAAATCTAACATTATTTTATTATCAAGAGCTTCACACTTTGACCCAAGTAGACTGAAACTTATTTACACATAGACTAAAAGAGAGAAAAAGAAAAAAAGAGAGAGAAAGGAAACTGGAGGGAGGAGGAAATTCCTCAGAATTCCCCCTCCCCAAATGTGTACCTCTCCTGAATGTGCAATTGCCTATTTATAGGCAAATTCATGTTACTGTGCAATGCATAGTAACATGAATAGTAAAACTTAATTGTTAAGTTTTCCTACGTAATCAATGATGTTGTATTATTTATTTATTTATTTTAAATAATAATTGAGCAAATGCACAACCGTGCGTCTAGTCATTTTTTCATTTTTGAGAGAAGTGGTCTTCATGAAAGTTGTAGGCATGGATATTTGCTTTAAAATGGCTTTAGTTTGAGTTCAAAATCATTCTTAGAACTCAAGATATGGTCCAATTACTGCAGAGTATTTAGGCCCGATTTCAGCTCCTCTATTTTGACTTCAAAGCCCAACACCTTCAAGGAGTCTAATTCTGGAAAAGTGTTCAACATGAAAGTTGTAGGAAATTGTCTAAGCTTTCCTACAAGACCAAAATCATATCAATCAAATATTTGCAACTCAAGTTATAGCCAGTTTACTAAACATTGCCAAAGAGATAATTACAGCTAATTTATGCAATAATTTATTTAATGATCGAATAAGGTCCAATATCATAAAATGTGTCAAAACCAACTTAATTAAGTTTAACTGAACCTTAAGAAGACTAGTGAGAGGATTATAAAATGTATAAAATATAGTGTTATCACCCGACTTCGCAAGCTTTTTACCCTTCTATTAAGCTTCAACAGATACCTAACTCCGCAAGCTTTTTACTTTTTTTCTGCTTAAGCTTCAGTGGACACCTGACTCCACAAGCTTTTTACCTTTTCTGCTTTAATTTTTTTGTTAAGCTTCAACGGATACCCGACTCCATAAGCTTCTTACCTTGTTTGTGTTAAGCTTTAATGGATATCTGACTCCGTAAGCTTCTTACCTTGTTTTTGTGAAGCTTCAGCGGATACCTGACTCCGCAAGCTTTTTACCTTTTTGGGTTCCCATACCCATTGTTTTATGTTTTTGGGTCCTCGTACCCATTGTTTTTAAGTTTCTTGTTAAGCTCCGGCAGATACCCTACTCCGTAAGCTTTTTATCTTCATGCTTTAAGCTTCCTGTCAAGCTTTGGCGGATACCCGACTCTGCAAGTTTTTCACCTTTCTGCTTTAAGTTTTCTGTTAAGCTTCAGCGGATACCTGGCTCCACAAGTTTTCCTACCTTTTTGTTATGCTTCAATGGATACCTGACTCCGTAAGTTTTTTATCTTTCTATCCAACTGCAATGGGTCCTCGTACTCATTTCCTTTAGGTCTCTAGGTCCATATACCCATGCCTATACCATTCAGGGTCCTCATACCCCATGTTTTTACCTTGTTTTTGCATCAATCTGTACAAACTTTTTTTTTTGGACAAAATTAAATCAATTCCTTTGTTTTTCATTTATTCTAAATGAAAAAACAAATGGGGTAGCTGTTGATACCCAATTTTGTCCATTTTCTTTTATTTTCATTTTTAATTAATTTATTTTATTTATAAAAAATGAATTTGTTTTTAAGAAAAAAAAGAAAAAAAGAAAAAAAACACTATGGGTTAACCCAAGATCCAGCTCCATTCTTCCTTCTTGTTACAACCCTCAAACCCTAGCCTCCATAAGTAACATTAAAATGGCAGTCTTTCTATTTTAATTGGGTTTGAATTTCCTGACAATTTTGTGTAACATCCCAAAAATTATCTCATTCATCATAAATAGTCATTTTATAATATTTGAGATTTTTAGGAATTTTTCAGGATTTTTCCTGAAACGTCGAATATTTTAATATATTCTTCGTTTTACGTGTGCACTGAGTAAAACCGATATAACGCTCCAAAAATTACTTGTTTCATCACAAATAGTCATTTTATAATATTTTTTTATTTTTGAGAAATTTTTTGTATTTTTTTGAAAATGTCGAATATTTTAATATATTTCTCATTTTGCGTGTATACTACGCAGAGTCAGTGTAACATTCCAGAAATTGTTTGTTTCATGACGAATAGTCATTTTCCAATATTTGTGATTTTTGAGAACTTTTTTGAATTTTATGAAATATCAAATATTTTAATATATTTCTCGTTTTACGTGCACACTGAGCAGAGCTGGGAAAACGAAATATTTTCCCTGAGGCTGGTAAACCTTGAACTGTGGATGTGTCGATGGGGGATCTTTCTAAACCCGAGGTCGGGCACAGTTTACAAAGTTTACATTTTTTGTGGTTTTATTTGATAAATAAAATCTCTATACGCACTGTTAAATAAAATTTTGCAGTATGCTCTATTATTCGATAGATAATTATTACTAGCTTGTATACTACAACAATTATCCATTGGGTAATAGCTTGTAGTAAAATCCTAATTACCTTATTATTTTAACTATAAATCACATTATCTTATCCTAATGTAATCTACTTTATGTTTAATCACATCTACTTTATTGAAAATGCACCCAAGCTTCTCAAAGAAGCCAAGCACACTTCTCTCTCCTCCCCCCACACACCATACTACAAAGAAATTTCCAAATTATGGGAGCCAAAATTGTGCTTCTCACTTTAATTCATTTCACTTTTTCAATTTCAAATGCTAAAAGCTACTATCACTTTCTCTCTCTAAGCTTCATCTTTTCTCTCAAAAGAAATTCTCTCCTCCTTCTCTCTTCTCTTCCCATGGCAGCCCCACATCCTTCCATCCTCTATGGATGCTTGATCTCAAGATCACATATTTCTTGTTTCTCCTCATCATCCTAAAGTTTTTCTATTTGGTGAACATATTCAAAAACTCAACCTTTCTCCTCCATTTTCTCTCATCTTCCACGGCCAAAACCACCATTGTTGGCCATCCAAGCTTTTTCATCCAACCAACCCTATTTCCTACCATTTCTCATCATCTAGAACATCTTCTCTTTTGTAATCACCACCAAAATACACCATTTTCGTTTTCCTTCATCAAGCTTCAAAGTTAGAGACTTTGAGGTAAAAGTTCATAACTTTATCATCTTTTCATCCCATTTTCATGATCCATGGTCACTATGGTGATCATAGATGCCTTTTTCAAGATTTGATTGTGATTCTTATGAAAATTTGATGTCCTAGGGTTTTGGTGGAGGTGGAATCCGAATTTCACTTGGAGCATTCAAGGGAGATCCATTGTTTGTTGTCTCCTCTAGGTAAGAGGGAGATAATCCTCTTCAACCTCTCTTGGTAGTAAGAAATTTGAATTTGTGATTGGTTATGAGAAACCCTTACTAGGGTTACTCTCTTTGTTTGTATGATTTGTATGACTACATGTTATTTTTAATTTGTTTGAGTTGATTGGTTGATTTTATATGTACATTGGTGCTTTTGGTTTGATTGGTATGGATTGGAAACTTAAATGGAAGCAAATTGATCCTTGCTCTCTTCTAAGAGGTCATGGCCTCAAGCCCCAAATAGGGTGTTTTTGGTGAAAAGTTGTAACTAGTTGAAGACATGATTAATTAAGGGAGTAACATGTAATGAATGGAAAGGAAATTGGGGTTCCTAATTCTAGGGAGGCTCACGGCCTCAAGAGCCATTTAGGGCTCAACCATGTGACTCTTCACAACTTTGAGATTTAATTAATTAAGTGATTAAATGGTTGACAATGAGATGGGAGGAAATCAATTTAATAACCTAAAGGGAATTTTTGGACTTAAGAAAGTGAATAAGGATGTGTGAGACCTAGAATAATTTTCTAAATGAATATAAATAAAATTAAAATATGAGACTAAATAATCAAGAGAATCCCTCTAGAGAAGAATTTCATAAGAAATATTAAATTGAAATAAAACTTAATTAATTGGGTAATTATAAATTAATTAAGATCTCATAAAATGGAAAGAACCAAGAATGAAGTTTTATCCAAAGACTTAGAATAAATTTTAATTAAAGTAAGACCATGAGTGCAAGTAAGAATGACAAATGATCCAATTTAAATTATTCTAAGGGAACTAGGTTTAAAATTTAATGATGGACTTAATTAATTCAAATAATAATGATCAAATGAATAATGTGAGAGAATTATCCTAAAAGAAAAGCTTATTAAGAAGAATGTAGAAAGTTAGGCATAATTCCATAATGTATCCTAAAAGTGTAATGCATTATTTAAGAATTTAATAATATTTATTTGTGGATCCATGAGTGAGATCAAGAATATGTTGATGCTTACCTTAGCCAAAATTGTGGCATGTTATGGAAAGTACATTGTTGTTGAATATACATGATCTATGCATGGAGTCATTATACATTGTGAAAGTCCAATGGACTATTTGTCAAAACCATGTTGCCTAGGAGTTGAATCACACCTTAGTGCGGGTGTGAATAGACTAGTGTGGGTCTTGCTGTTGACCTAAGGGGCGTCGGGGCGTGGGCGTCTCACTGTGGACAGTTGGTAGCCCCACTAGGCCGTGAGATAAACCGATGCAAACGCACCGACGATCCGGACGTGACACTGTCTTATATCGCGATCTTGTGAGAATGCCACTGTATAGAGCCTTATGCGCAACATTATGGATTGACTATTTCTGGAAAGCACTTGGTCATAGACGGACGAGATACTGGCATGTCTCCTTGATCATTCTCTCTGATGTTTGTGTCTAGTTCCATGGAGTAGGATTTTGATATCATGTATATGTGCATAGTGAGTCAATACATTACTTGGCATTTAATTTATATGATAATTAGATCTGCTATCTTATTGATGATATACTGCCTGAAACTATTAAACTGCTTAATATCTACTTCTTGATACTGTTTATTATTTTTGTTATGCTATGTGGGCGTCCTACGCCATTTATGTTTTTTACTGCCATAATTGGTAATGGAGTTGGATATCTTACCTCTTGCTTGCACTGTTATTGTTCTATATGATATCTGGTTAAAGATTGTAGAGGGGATGAGATTGTTTTTCCTAGACTTTATTGGATATTTGATCACCTACTTTCGAGGATGTCGTCAAGAAGGGAATCTATCGGTTTTGTTAGGATCGTGTTCACCGATGGCGCCAATGCGTGGCGAGTCGACTGGGTTGGACAGCGTATACGATATGTTGGAGACCTGATCTTGATCATAAGATGGACCCGTGATGGAGATCCTGTCCTGACACTTACTACTTCGGTACATCTAGAGTTCGCCTTGCCTATCCAGGAGCTATGGGGTGATCCGATTCACACCCCTAGAGAGGACGAGGATTCCATGACATCAGCTGCTAGGGCACCTCCCCCTGGGACTGCACTCGGTCCTGTCCTTATATCTTCAGGCGAGCTGAGAGAGGATCCCGAGGTGGATCCGATGGAGTACCCAACTCCTTAGACGTGGATGTCTTATGGGTAGTTTATGTTTTCTTCTGCATTAATTACGTTATGGTGTATTTTTAATATATTTGTATTTTGAAGTAAATCTTGATGTATTTCATTATGAGTGGTATGAGAAATGCGCCACGCTCTGTATGCTTTAACTTAATTAATTTAGTCCTACGTACTGTATTTTGCATATATTCTGTTGAATCATATCTGTTAACGATGACCTATGTATTATTTCATTCGTGGCTCATATTTCCTTTATATACAAAAATATATATATATATATATATATTCAAATTTGGAAAAGTATTATAAAAAAGCTGTAGCACGCCAAAAATTTAGTGATCACGGTATAATGACGATTGTACCGTGGTTATTAAATCTAGGGGTGTTACATTTTGGCTCCATTTTAATTTGGTTTTGAATGTTCATACGATTTTGATCCTTCTGTCTTCCAAACGTAAAAAGAAAAATGAAAAAATTATGGCATTTGAATGACATCTCAGGCACAATAAAAGGAAAAGAAAAAATTCAAAAGAGGAGGATTCTTTTTTTTTTGGGAGCAAACCTACTGATGGCTAAAAATGAAAACTCAAGCTTCCTGCTTTCACCATTAACTTCTATCACCACACCTTCTTCACCAATCACTCTCACAAACTACCATCAAAACCACCACACCCCACCCAAAACCACCATCAACCATCCTCCATAATCACCCCAACTGCAGCTTGCCAAAAATCATCGCGCACTCCGACCCGCACCGAGCCCCACCTTTCAAGCCGGCAACGTCACGAACCCAGCTGCACGAACCCACCGTCACTGGTGCCGACGTCGCAAACTAAGACTCGGATCAGGCCGACTCTCGTCAAATCTATGAGCCGTGCTGTCCTCCACGCGCAGCCAACTCCCTCGCTATTTTGTAGCCACCACGACCTGGATTGCACAGATCCGGCTAATCACCTGTCGTGCGCCTCAACACCAGCCGCGATCCACGTCGTTTGGCCACCGTGAGGTTTAACTCCTCATTTCCTCCTCTGTTTCATTTTCCTTCTCACAGAGACTAAATGTCTCTTGATCTTTTATTTGCTTAACTTTTATGTTCTTCTCGTTCTTTTTTTCCTCTATTATTTATTCTTTTTTTTGTTTATTTACTTTCTTTTGAATTGACATGTATTTGCTAATTTGGAATTTACATTATCTATATTTTTTAATTTACCAGACTCACTATTTTTTTTGCATTAATGTATTAATCAAACAATTTAAAATTGCCAATGACAGAAAAATTGGGAGAGGATTAGAGCACCGATCAATTACGCTCTTCCCAATACTCTTGAGGCTTTATATTGGATCTTGCCAGGAGTGCTGGTGAGGTCTAATCCCCACGTGAAAATTAAAAATAATTATGTAAACTAAAATACAACCTTTTTTTATAAACCAAAATAAAATAATTTTTTGTAAAATAAAAATTATAAAATAAAAGCGAACAATTTCACATAATCTCAACCTTATGATTATGGTGAATTCTTTTTTTTTTCCTCTTGCTTTGTCACTTTCAAAAAATATTTCATTTTATTTTTATTTTTCAAAACTCATTTTAAACCATTTTATCTCATCAAAAATAAATATTTTGTAAATTCTTTTTTTTTCTTTTCCTTGTGAAATTAAAACAATTTCAATTCACCACTTTTATGTAATATGTTGCAGATTTAGAATTTGTTCCAAAATAATAGCTATTTAGCCACCTATTTCATATCTTAGTCATTTATAATCTTTGATAACATACTTGACAAAATGGGACATACCAAAATAAAAACAAAAATAATTTTTTTAATAATAAAGGGCCAATTTAATTAATTTTGGAAATAACATTAGATTAAATAGGTAACCGTTCTTAGAACGGATGGTGTAGGGTGCTAACACCTTCCTTACCCATAATCAACCCCCGAACCATGAACTTTGAAATGCAGACCATCTTTTAGGCGTCCAATTGCACCATTCCACTTAATGGATAAAGCGATTGGTGGCGACTCCCAACACCCCTAGGTCTTTTCCTCCTCCCCCTTTTTATTTTCGCAGCGCCCTTCGAGACGGTTGCGACACATTTCCTTTGTACTTATAACTTAATGTTGTATACTTGTTTGTTTTCCATGGTCCATAACTGGGGCCTTTAACGTTTATGGTCTAGTTTAGAAAATCTCCTAAAACTTAGGAATTTTTAACTTTAGAACTGATTTAACACAATATTTTCACGGTAGGTATCTAATGGCAGACCATGGATTTTATAACTCGTGCTACTAATTAATTTCATAACCACAAAATGGTTATGGCCAAGTGTTGAGGATTTGAGTATGTGCCCATAACTCATGATCAAAACACACAAATGGGTTTTGTGGGTTATTCCTCTTAACCTGGAATCTAAGAGACCTCAAATCCTATAAAGAATGGGCTCTAGACATTCTCAATGTGTTTTCCCGCTTGAGGGTTTTTGAATCGTTAAAAGAAATTTTGGATCCCATAAGGAACGAGCTCTGTAGATATTCTCAAGATGGAGTTCGGCTTGAGGGTTTATTGAGTCTTTAGATATAAGATGTATAAAAACTTCGTTTTATTGATTGAGCAAAGGACTGAAGCTCGTACAATGTATACCCACAAAAACTGGGGCTGACCAAACATAAAGTAAACTAAGAGACTAGGCCTTAAAGGAAACTTAGCTATAGTACTTTCTAAGTTTGTCTGCATTCCAATAGTTTTTGATTGACTTACCTATTAATGTCTCTAGGGTGTAAGCTCCCTTGCCAGTGCTGATCACAATGCGGTAGAGGCCTTCCTAATTAGGGGCTAACTTCCCTTGGGAGGCATTTCTACCACCAATGCCTACTCTTCGAAGTACTAAATCTCTTGACTAGAATTTCCATAGGACAACCTTCAAGTTATAACTAGTTGCTGCCTTCTGTTTGATGGCAGCGTCGGGTATATGAGCAACACGCCTTCTTTCCTCTAGGAGATCTAAGTCTTCTTTGATCAGTCAGGGGTTGTTGTCAGGCAAAAATTATTGGTGACGCCAGCTTAGTTCCCTTATTTCCACTAGGAACATAGCCTCACATCTATAAATGAGTTTAAAGGAGGTTTCACCTGTTGTAGAGTGATGCATAGTGTAGTAGGCCCAGAGGACATGGTCTAGTTGTTTAGCTTAATTTTCCTTAGCTTCGCCTAACCTCCTTTTAATTCCTCGGATAATAACCCAGTTGGTAACTTCAACTTATCCATTCGTCTTGGGATTCTCAATGGAACTACAATAATGTTTCATTTTTAACCCAACAAGCAGTTATTCAAAATCCTTATCTTTGAATAGGGTTCTTCCTAGATCCATTTGGTGTAGTCCATGGCCACCACCAAGTACTTCGGTTGCTCATGTGCTTGAGGGAATGGGCCCAAGATATCTATGCCCTATTTGTAGAATGGCCAAGGTACAGACATCATGGATAGTTCTTCTGGGGGGAGCCTAATAATTGTCCAAGTGGCGCTGACAATTATAACAAACTCGGACATATGCGAGGGAGTCAACTTCCATCGTTAGTCAATGATATCCGGCCCTGAGTGATTTTAGAGCTAAGGCTTTTCCCTTTAAATGGTGTCCACAACTCCCCTCGTGGACCTCGACCAGTATATATTCTGCTTCTTTTAGCATGAGACATTTACGGAGAGGTGAGGAGAACCCATGTCGATATAATTGGCCATCGTAGATGGTGTACCTGACTGCGGTTTTGATCAATTTGAAGGCTTCCTTTGGATCGTTGGGCTTGACTATGGATTGTAGATACTCCATGATTAGGGTAATCTAAGTACGCTATTCTCCTTCCACCTAGAAAATGGTTGCGTCTGTGATAGAAGGTTGAGAGAAGGTCTCTTGGATTACGAAATAGTTATTGCCTAGACTCTTTGTGCTGGCCAGTTAGGATAAGAGGTCCGCCCTGGAGTTCTACTCCCCGAGAATGTACTCTATCTTGATATCCTAGAAGTTCTTGAGGAGTGTAACACCCTTGTGGGGATGTCACATTTATGATGCAATAAAATAAAATTAAATAAGACTCTTACCCAAGTTATAAAATGTTTGGTACATACATAATATTAGTGGTAAATTTTTTTCCTTTTATACTTATAATATTAAATAAAATAACACGAAGCACAAAATAAGATAAAACATAATCACACCATAATATACATATTATTCTTGTCTGAAGTACACAATTAATTTACAACTATTAATATTTAATAAGAACACTAAAAGACAGCATACTACTCAAATATAATTCCTAAGACATGAGCCCTCGTCATAAGACAAATTCCCTAGTTAGGAATGTCTTGACCGATAGAAATTCGACCCAAAAGTGAATCGAAGTTCTCTCTAGGAGTATAGAGAAATTCGTCCCACAACTCCCTAATAGGTAAAATAACCTGTACGAAAGTAGTCGTATAACGTGTAGTAACGAACCCATGTCGAGTCCTACTTACTGATAAAGTCACGTTACCACTGTACTCTATGTGTCCTGTGTCCCAGTGGACATACCAAGCCTCTACGCCTTCGAGAAACTGAAGTCTAAAGAAACCTAATTGACCTCCTCTTGCCGCCATTGTAGTATTCGGTAATATAAACATAAAGTAGAAACAGGCAGAATAATACAATAAAGAGGTGAGACAATCTACATCATTACCAGCATGGCAAATAAGAAAACGACAATACAACACATGATAATACAATACATATTAAAATAACACATACCATTATATCATGCATAATATATTAAAGCAATAAATCATACATTTTATCACAGATTATGGTAAGCAATAAAATGCAGATAATGCATGAACACACACTAACTCGTTCCTACTCCATGGAGCTAAACACGGATATCTGAGAGAATGATCCGAATATAAACTAATAATACTTTACGGCTGCCCAACCAAACTATTGCACTGTCTAACGTCGTGTCTATAGCCCATAGTCCAAACATCGTGTAGTAGTACATAGTCCAACATCGTGCACTACAGGCATAGTACTTAGTAGTCTCCTCAAGATCTCGATTAAGAATAGTGTTCGTCAAGATCATTAGTGTGTTGCCCGTTACCACGGCCCAGAGGTGCTACCACTGTCCATATATGGGATTCTCTACACACTAACGCCTCCAAGTTCAAATGATGAACCACACTACGCCTATCACACCAAAACACGGTGTAATTCGTCTCATCAATCAATCACCAATTATCAACCAAATTGGCACAACACTCTAAGCATGACCTAAAATTACAAAAATACCCTTAATATCCATATTTTATCATAATTATGAAAATACCCTTAGTCATAATACACCAAAACATAGCCTGTCCCACCTGACAGTACTATCTCACAACATGTCCGGGTCCACCACTTTGGCCTGACAACAAAACTCACTGTATCGTTTAATCGCATAAAAATTTTATCGTATTTTCATAATCGCGTCATTTTCACAAACGTTTTAAAATTGCGTAAATATATTTCAATATTTTTGAACATCGTGTAATGTTTTTAAATCATTTTCTCAATCGCATAAGATTTTTAATTAATTTTCTTAACCGAATAGTTTAAAATCATCATTTTAAATATGTGTAGATTATATCTACTACATTTAAAATACGTAGAGTAATTTCCTTGTGTTATAGATATATTATGAAATCTTTTCATTTTATTCGACTGATTTTAGTAAATTTCGGTAGCATTTTGCCTGTAAAATCAGTATAAGGTATTTTAAACATTTTCCTCTAAATTCTATTTATTTTAATCTTACCCATCAGTTACACATTGAAACTTGCTAATGCGCATCAAAACTTAGAGAGTGAGCTCTACGTTAGTATTTTTCAAGTGTTTGCTTTAATTCTTACTTACAATAAATTCTGCTAAGTTAGAATTCTAGAACTAAATTCATTCTTTTTATTTTCTCAAAGATTCATTGGAATCAGTTTATTTTGTAAATCCATTACCTAACCTATCTTAGAAAATAAAATGACATTCAATTATACACTAAATGGCATGTTGGCCATAATTAATCAAAATCATTCTTAAATTTATTATTTTACCTAGATTCTTTAAACCATTAATTTAGAAAATGGTTAAGAACATTTTGGTTCTCTGTTTTCATGAGAAGGCCGTGAGCCTCAATGTGTTCTTTAGAACACTCATGCAAATCGTTACATGTTATTCACATCCTACTTTAATAAATATACAATTATAAACACATACAATATATAAACACATGCAATATATTTTAAAACTATAGACATGCATAGCAAATAAAATAAATCTCAAATAGGAAAGCATTTAAACAATCACACAAATAATAAAAACAATAAACAATCACACAAATGAATCCTTATGGATTCTTCACACACATACAAATCCATTTTCTCATCATCATACAAGGTTGATGAGATTAAATCTCCCTCTTACCTCTTGAAGACAATAATCAGTTAGTCCCCTCCTTTCCTTGAAAATTCATGTAACCTCTAAAACAATTCCCTAAAATTCCTAAACAATTAGTAAAAACACACAAGGATCAAGATTGAAAAACCATGGAACAATCATAGTTTAAATAATCATAAACCAAACTTTAAACCAAAGAATCAAAACTTACCCTTAGGAAAGTGAACAAAAGGTTGGATTTTGGACTAGATAGAGTAGGTTTTTGACAAAACCTTGTGAAGGAAAAGTGTTTAGAATATGATTTTGGTTTAGGAAATATGAAGAGATAAAATTATAGAGGTTTGATGGTAGTGTTTGGGTGTAGGGCCGAAACATAGAGAGAAAATAAAAGAGAAATGGTGCTTAGTGTTCTTGGTATTTTTGAGAGAAAAAGATGAATGCTTTTGATGTGAGAGAAAATAAATATTATGTGAGTGAAAAATAAGTGGGCTACTGTACCGTGGGATAAGCATAGAGAAATTAGGATTTACTTGAAGTAAAATATCCTATTTGAGTGCACATGGCTTATGTCACCTTTTGGCCACCTAGTGTGCATGCAAGATGGTTCAAGAACCATGTAGAACTTGTCAAATTTGCCTCCCTAGGCTACTGCAAAATCGTGTGGTTCAAGGGCACTTAGGAATTCAATTTGTTTTTAATTCAAGTCTAATTACTTACTACTTAAGTAGCTAATTAATTAGGTTTAGTTTCCTAACCAATCTTAATTAATTATCCAACTATATATAATTCTCTAGTGTAAAATTGTGATGCTACTTTTTGATGAAAAATAACATGACAGAATGATGTAAGATGGGAGAACATTATTTCACAAGAATGGCTAAAAGTCAAATTCTGTCGAATAAAGATTCTGTCGAATGAAGATCAAAAACTGTCGAATATACTAGAAGGTCAGTAGAAATCCTAATTCGATGGACAGGTGTTGACGTTGGAGAAATCTTCTAAGTATTGAACTAACGAAAGTACTATATGGTGAAAATTCTAATCCGACGGATACTGACATTAGAGAAGTTTCTCTATTGAATGGTTAGAAATTTCAACTTGACGGACATCGACATTCTATCTCGATGGATATTTACATCCTAACTCGACGAATATTGACATTCTAAATCGATGGATATTGACATTGTACTAAACGGTCAGAAGATCAAATTCGACGGATATGAGCAGAAATTCAAATTCGACGAATATGGATAGAAGTTCAAATTATTACAATTGTTCACAAAGATTAATTAATTAGTTTACTTAGCTTGTTAATTAGGCCATTAGATTAACCAAATTAGGTTTAATTAGTTACTAATCAAATTCAAGCCACTATGTTTGACTTAATCTTAACCATTGATTTCAACTTTAATTCCCAGCCCTAGATGTAATCTAAGGTAGATATTGATTAGTCATAAATTTTGAATTCTTATCTCACCATTGATTTGGTCAACGGTTGAAATCAAAGGCTTCCTAACTAAGTTTTCATCCAACGGTCCATATTAAAGTCCAAGCTCCTTTTATTGACCTATTCCTATTGGTTAGAATTTTTCAAGCCTCTTTTGTTGACTTGCTCCTATTGGCTTAGAATTTGTCCAGTCAGAATCATTGACAGCTTTTCTAAACACGGGTCCCACAGACTTTTAACGATCCGTGGTCATTTTGAAGCAGATTTCTACTGTTTTTGAGACAGTAGGTACTGTAATATAAAATAATATTATAATAATATAAAATTAATTTATTACACAGTTAAATCCTAAAAATTACAAGATTAATATATATATCAATCAGAATTGGGTTTAGTAAGATCCCCCAACTCTAATTAATTAAAATAAGACATTTTCGGCCAAAAAATTATTATTTCCTTGGCTCGGAGCAAATCACACACAACAATCAAATACACTCACAAAATAGTCAAATTTAATTTACTACTCACAGAATTCACAAAACAGTACATTTCAGGATGATATTGTAATTAATCCAAAAGTTGGGGTGTTACAACTCTCCCCTACTAATAAGAATTTCATCCCCGAAATTCATCATACATCAAAACAATTGAGAGTATTGCTCCCTCATCCTATCTTCTAGCTCCCATGTAATACCTCATAGGGTGTTATCCCTATGCTTGAACGAAACTATCATTGCATATGAACTCTATCAATGGTAGAAATTCATCTCAACAAGTCCTTTGAAAATTCTAACTATTCATCTCTTTCTTATATTCAAGTCCCTCTTGATTGAATAGGTACTTCAAGCCTTTGAAATTATTGTAAATTTTACAAGAAAGAAAATGTCTTCAGATTTTCCTTGCAAAATGACTATCGCGTATCCTAAAACATAAATCTGCCACCTTAAAGTATACGCCACAACCTTCCTATTTGATCCCAACACTCGATCTAAATCCATGAGTTAAACTTCTTCTAATAGAATTTTGCATTCAACTAATTTCGTGCATAACTCCTTCTTCTTCTTCAGAAATTGAAGAACTGTATTGAGATCTTCAGCATTTTCCTTTGAATTTCGAGAATAGGTCAAAATATTGCCAATAAGGATAATGACAAATTTGCCTAGATGAGAAAGAAAGATCCTATTTATACAATTCGTGAACATCGTCAAAACATTCCCTACCCCGAATGGTAGTACTGAATATTCATAGTGCCTGCAACGCATCTGAAAAACTATCTCGGAATATTCTCTACCTTTACACGAATCTGATAACAACCAGCACACAAATCGATCTTGGAGCAAACAGCGATTTCCTTCATTTGGTCTTTTAGTTCCCCTATTGTCACATCATCCCAGATTTTCTTCATCAAGATAAGTTGTTCTACTTGTCTATTTTTAATCTTAACAAAAAATGTCTCATAGATTAAGTTTTCTTCTAATTGTACTGTATTTGGTACTATGACATAAGTTAAATTAGGAATGATCTTTCTTAATTGAAATACATGAAAAATACTATGAAGGTTATAAGGAAAAGTAATAAGACTATTCAATAGGTTACTAGATTAGTCCAACAAAGAATTTGAGATGGTCTAATAGATTTCAAAATGAACATAGTCCAAAAATTTTAGAAATGAACTTTCTGGATTCAAATCCAAAAATCTCAGGTCAAGGAAACACTAAAATTGCTTTGCAACAATCTAGTAGGATATGGTTGGAAAATAACCAATCCATTTAACAAGTCAGGATCTCAAATAGATGTGATTTTAGATAAACAAATCAAATCAACAGAAAAGATTTGATATTCAATAAATATAGGGTAAAATTAGAAAACTTGAGTATAAACAACAAGTTCAACAAGAAGAATAGAAATACTCATATCATACTATAACAAAGACACAGATAAATCAAATTGATTTACTCAGTCTATCTAAGAAAGAAATCGACAAACCAGATCAATAAAAGTTTCAAACTCCTATAATAGGATAGTTTTAAACAAGCTTGAATAGTAATAGCAAGTTTAGAAGTTGAAGTAACATTATGAAAAGAAGTAAAGCACAGATAACCCCAGAAGATTTGCATAATCACAGATCACAAAAGAATGAGTTACCTCGCGAATTATATAGCAGAGTTTTTAAGATTACCCTCTATGGCACAACTTTCTCGCTTCTTAAATTTTTGTATTTGAACGTTCTCATTACACTTTTTGCACCGACTCTTTCTTCTTTTTAAGATTTTGAAACACGTGTATTACTAACGGAAGTTTCCATCTTCAGCTAATCACATTCTTTGAATAAGTGTTCAGGCTTTCCACACTTCAAGCACTTCATTGGTGATGCCACAGTCTGACTAAAATCGTTGCCATTAGTACTTCTTTTCTTTGTTCGTTGTTGCTTTCCTGGTGGTTGTACATACGACTTTCGCTGAAAACGATTAACCTTACGTTTCCTTCTATTTTGGACTATTGAAGGTTCTAAGTTACAGTTTCTCACATCCGGTGGTTGCTCCAATCCAAATAAGTTATGAAGTTCGATTATCAACTCCTACTGCTGAGTGATCATCTGTCTCCGTTGTACTGCTACTTCAATCACCCTTTTGCATCACTCTTCTAGCTGAGGCTATACGATCTTCATCACGTTTCGCGTCCACATGCTCATGTTCGTAATGTTCCATTATCTTTCTTCAAAGATAAACAAAACTAATACACAACGAACTAAACGTAGCGATTTCGCACAAAATCGTTTCCTTTCAGAAATCGAAACATATCTCTGTGTTCAACATCAGAGATTCACACAGCACAAACAAGACAAACCTACCCACAAACCCAAAAGACTCTAACTTGGGCTCTGATACCAACTAATGTAATACCCTTGTGGGGATGTCACATTTATGATGTAATAAAATAAAATTAAATAAGACTCTTATCCAAGTGATAAAATGTTTGGTACATAAATAATATTAGTGGTAAATTTTTTTCCTTTTATACTTATAATATTAAATAAAATAACACGAAGCACAAAATAAGATAAAACATAATCACACCATAATATACATATGATTCTTGTCTGAAGTACACAATTAATTTACAACTATTAATATTTAATAGGAACAGTAAAAGACTGCATACTACTCAAATATAATACCTAAGACATGAGCCCTCGTCATAAGACAAATTCTCTAGTTAGGAATGTCTTGACCGATAGAAATTCGACCCAAAAGTGAATCGAAGTTCTCTCTAGGAGTATAGTGAAATTCGTCCCACAACTCCCTAATAGGTAAAATAACCTGTACGAAAGTAGTCGTATAACGTGTAGTAACGAACCCATGTCGAGTCCTACTTACTGATAAAGTCACGTTACCACTGTACTCTATGTGTCTTGTGTCCCAGTGGACATACCAAGCCTCTGCGCCTTCGAGAAACTGAAGTCTAAAGAAACCTAATTGACCTCCTCTAGCCGCCATTGTAGTCTTCAGTAATATAAACATAAAGTAGAAACAGGCAGAACAATATAATAAAGAGGTGAGACAATCTACATCATTACCAGCATGGCAAATAAGAAAACGACAATACAATACATATTAAAATAACACATACCATTATATCATGCATAATATATTAAAGCAATAAATCATACATTTTATCACAGATTATGGTAAGCAGTAAAATACAGATAATGCATGAACACACAGTGACTCGTTCCTACTCCATGGAGCTAAACATGGATATCTGAGAGAATGATCCGAATAGAAACCAATAATACTTTATGGCTGCCCAACCAAACTATTGCACTGTCTAACGTCGTGTCTATAGCCCACAGTCCAAACATCGTGTAGTAGTACACAGTCCAACATCGTGCACTACAGGCATAGTACTTAGTAGTCTCCTCAAGATCTCGATTAAGAATAGTATTCGTTGTAACACCCTCCTCAGGGTATCACATGTCTGACTCCCGACTCATAATCTAAAAAGAAGTTCGCACAAAGTTTGAGTTATAAAAGATGGGTTTTAAAATTCATTCTTTACTGAAACATAAACTTACGAAAATTTATAAGCAATACGGAAAAATATATTGAAACATATTCATATACACTATTGACCCAATTGTACCATTTAACAATTTAAAGAGAAATATAACATTTACTGACTTTTTTTTTAACTTTTTAACACAAATAGTAGTAACCCCATGATAGGTTCTACTTAATAGCACGGTATAACACTAACATTAAATCTTAACATACTCGTTCCTTCTCTTGTATCAACTTGATGCATCAGAACTTTACTCCTTGTCTACCCGGCTCATCTTCGAACTTGAGATAGTCACTTTTCAATGTTTCCATCAATCTCTGAGTATCTACCACCCGTTATGTCTAAGACAACTTATGCCTTCTACTGTATAATTTTAACAATACAGACAAAGCAAAACAATATAACAAAGAGGTGAGATCACCTACACCAATACCAACATGGAAGCACAGAGATAATACAAACAGCAATATCATTCAGATAAATCATACCACAATTATGATCATGCCATCAACATTAATCGACTATCATCATCCAATCATTTATCAATTCAATTATCATAAACAATAATTATGATAATGCCCTCAGCATTATCATCATCATCATCTTCCAAGTATTCAAAACAATTGTCATAACCAATATTCCTCAATTAATATATCACACAGATATAAATGTTCAGATTATGCAAGTACACAAGACTCGATTTCTAACTCCATGGAGCTAAAACTCAGGTCGGAGAAATGATCGAAAAGATCTGTAGGAACCACATGCCTCAGACCACGTGCTATAATCCTCATTTTGATTTTTGCACATCTAGCATATACACGACAATCTTTATCAGATCTTAATTAAGAATAGTGTCTCGGTCAGGATCATCGGTGTGTCGCATCGATCTAACCCATGGTTACAGCAGAGCGACTCACTGCCCACTGTAGACAACCCGCACCCCGATGCCCCCCAAGGTCAACGAGTGACCTACACTACGCATATCGCACCCACTCAAGAGGTGTACGTTTCTCCTAGGCAATTAGCCTTATCCAGTCCATCGGACCATTCCAATGCATGCATAATGCACCAAAAACCAAATCATGGATAGAATATCAATCACAGGTTTAACTCATAATTTTTCAAAATATATTTTGTACAATGCACTAATATCTTAGTGCAAGTCCAACCACAAGGGCCATACTTTTCAATTTCATTTGTTCAATTTATATCATATGCTTCAACGCATATTTTTTCAATACGTAAAGTGCCCCAAATACTAAATACAGGCATCTCTTTCCAATGCATACAAAATACATCAAAAGTCAATCGTAGGCAAACTCGTCATTTTCTCACACAGTGTTTATACACTGTTTTGGCAGTAATCATTATGTTATCATGTTTTTATAGTCATAAAACACTTCTTTCGTATTTTCACATTCGCGTAACAATTTTGTTACATTTTTACAATTCAAAAACATTTCTGTTATTTTTTCACAATTACGTAAAAATATTCTATCATTATTTAATCACGTAGTGATTTTTCAATAATATTTTCAATAGTGTAAAATATTTAAACGCTTTCCAAATCACGTAGAAATATTTTAAATTTTTTCAAATTGCGTAAAAATATGTTAACATTTTTCAAATCTCGTAGAAATATTTTATTGTATTTCAATTTGTTTTTAACATACTTAAAACATTTTTCATCACAATTTCATTACGTAAAATATTTCTTAACCTTTGAAAATTCCTTTTTTACTTTTCTCAAAATAATACAACTTTGTATTTTATTTTTCATATTTTCCTTATTCAAGAAAATCTTTTTCCACATTTCTTAATTCAAGAAATCATTTTCCAAAATATAATTCACAAAATCACTTTTCCATTGATATAAATCAACGTTTTCAAAACTTAACATTTTCTAACGTACTTCAAAACTCAAAAATAAGTTATACGTTAGTAGATTTTCATAATACCACTATATTCTTCATTTTTCCCAAATCATTTCCAAACACAACCTTCTTCAAAATAAATTGAAGTTTGAAAACATTTTCGTTTACAAAAACTTAATTTCTCAAGTGATTAAAATGCTCTGATTCCCTTTCCAAATTCCTTGTGTTAAATCAATTATATTTCCACTTGGAAAATTACTTTGTTTCATCAAAATCTAGGCATTATAAGCCTTAAAAAACGTGGACATGACTATTGCAAATTATCAAAACATTTTTCCTTCTAAATTGATATCGTTTTACACAAACAAAACCATTAAAATTTTATTTTCAAAACCGAAGTACCAGTAGTTATAAAAACCAAACCCATTTATTCAAATTCATTTTTACTTTTTTTGCAAATCCTTTTTCACTTTCTTTGCAAATCCTTAAAATCAACGTTTGCCTGTTTCATTCAAAACTCATGTTTAGAAAAATACTCAGGATCTTTTTACACAAAATAAATTAATAAAAATTCCTCAAAGACCGTATTCTTGTTCTCTTGAAAAACAAACCCTTTGTTTATTTTTCATACTCTTCAAATCATTCAATTTTATCATTCATGAAAATATAATTTTATGAACACCAAATTGGTTGGTGTCTTGACCAAAAATTTGTTTAAGTTTAAGGACCAAAAATTAACTCCATTGTTCTTGAAAAATTTCAATAAAAACCCTAGTTTTGGAAACTCAAAATCGTGACCTTCTCTATGGCCTTTGGAGCCAAAATTTCTTGTTTTATCATACTTTCATCATAATATATTCAATATATCTTCATCATGCATATCATAAGCATACCATATAAGCAAATAAAAATCATACTAAGCATGCATACACAAGTAAATCATGCAAAGCATATCAAGTATAGACAAAAATAATCAAAGCACATAACACACACAAATTATTACATGACCATAGATATGAATCCTCACATGGATTCACCATCCATCGAATATAAAACCATCTCTCACCACCATGCTTGGTTGGTGAGATGGATCTCCCTCTTACCTCTTGAAGATCCTCAAAAGCTTCTTGATTTGCTTCTTTTTCCAAGTCCTTCACCACCAAAGGCTTCTCAAATAAAAAATAAAATACATAGAAATTAGTATACTAAGCTTGATTAAGAGGAACCATTGATCAAACATGATTTAGAACATGAAAAAGAGAGAAGAAATGAAGTTTCCTTACACTTCACCACAAATACCCTATAACTTGGCTCTTGAAGAAAGTTCATAAAGATGAATAATTTAGAGAAAGTCTCCAACATGAAAGTTGCTTAGAATATCATGTAGATTCAAGATCTATGGTTGGATGAAATTAAAAAGTGATGGAAGGTGGTCTTGATGGTCATGGCCGAAACATAGAGGAGAAGAAAGGAGAGAAAATTTTCTAAGTTTAGCTTCTTGAAATTGACAAAGAAAGACCAAGAATGAGTAATAATGATGGTCTTCCACTTTGCCATCCTCTTAAGGCACCAAAAACCGTGCCCCTCTCCAAACACTCTCCTAAGGATGCAAACAAATCAATAATAATGCATGTTGACCAAGACAAAATGATAGAAAATGATAGGAATTAATTTGTAATAATTTGCCTCACAAATGGATGCATTGCCGTGGAGAGTGAGTGATAAATGAGTGAATTATTTGAACAAAAAAATTGGTACTAAGTCATTGAGAGAAAAGGTGATAAAGTGAGATAGCAAATGCATGAAATGATTTTTGGCCCCCTTTTTTCCTTGCATGGCTATAGGAAGCACTTGGAGAAGCCACCAAATTTCACTTAGTCTTACTTTGTTCAATTAAATACATTCTACTATATATCATAAAGATATAATAATTTAGAGTAATTTTGCTCTCCATTGCCGTAGAGATGCAAAGAAAATGAGCCACCAAAATTGACTTACTTTTATTTAGCTTTCTTGAATTATTGTTAGAAGAATGACCAAGTAAAATGAGTAAAGGAATTGGCCCCCTTTAGAGTGCATGGCCGTAGCTTGCATGGAGAGAAAGAAGAAAATATTTTTGCTTTAGGAAAATGACCAATAATTATGTATAATTGATCAAGACATCTAATAATGACATAACTTTTTTTTCTTTAGCTCCAAAATGAAGCTCAAAAACCGTCCCCCCCTTCAATCTTGCTTCTTCAAAGTTGTCATCTTTTTCAAGCCATTATTTGAAGCATTTCTAGCCATTGATTAATTCAATGGTTAGGATTTAGGTAGACTTTTGATTAGAGGACTAAATCTAGGCCATTGGATCTTTCTCCTTTAAATCCTAGCCATTAGATGTGTCTCCAAAATAAAGGGTCAAGATTACTCCTTCTTACTTTTAATCCAAGGGTTATAATTAGTCATACCTTTTTTAGAAGACCAAATCTCCACCATTGATTAAATCCAAATCCAATGGTCATAAATGGTCCTTGTTACTTTATAAGACTAAATCTCCACCGTAGATTAAATCTAAATCCAATGGTTATAAATGGTCTCTGTCACTTTTCAAGACCAATTCTACACCGTTGATTAAATCGACAGTTGATATCAAAGCCTTCCTATCCAAGTTTATTCTCACACCATTGATTAAATCAATGGTGATTATCCAATGCTTCTTTATTAAGTTTGTTTCTTAACCGTTGATTAAATCAATAGTTAATCTTCAAACTAAGTATTCTCATCCAAGGATACAAATCAAGTCAAGCCCTCTTTGTTGACAGTATAATTTTTATTATTTTTATCTGCTATAACCCTACAAATAATATTTTTACTATATTTTTATCACTTGATAAATAAATACAGTACAAAACACAGTAAAAGAAAATTATAAAAACTGTTTCCAGATTCTGGTTTAGTAAGATCCCTGTCTCCGTCTGAACAGTACAAATTTTTCTATCCGTAGAAAAATTTTTACTTTGCAGGACCTACCTGGGCCCATGTATGGCCAACTAGGCCCACATAGGACCACCTGGGTCCACATACAGAAAAAAAATTCATAATCATCCACAAAAATCACAAAAATTAGAAAACACACAAATATCAAATCAAATCACGTAAAATAATTAAAACATAATGGTAAAAATTAAATTACGTAAAGTTTTTCCCGGCCCGAAAATTTTTATTTTCTTGACACGGAGTAAATCACTCAAAACGATCAAATACGTTGACGGAATAATCAAAATAATTTTACAGCATCCAAAAATTACTAAACAGTAAAATTCTTTTAACTGTCAAAATTACTGTTTACAAGATAGGAAATTTTGGGGTGTTACATTACTCCCCCTCTAAAAAGAAATTTTGTCCTCGAAATTTAATAACCATGATTTCACACCCTCAGAATAAATATGAACATTACTCATTTATCTTATTTTCCAATTCTCATAAAGCTTCCTCTCTTACATCTTGCTATACTATTCTAACCAACAAAATTTCTTTGCTGATGTTCAACTTCTCCTGATCAAACAGATATCTCAGACTCTTATAATTACTGAAGATGTTGAATGTTACTCCAGAAAGAAAGAATTTCCATATCTCTGATACCAACATAACGACAACCAATCTTCATTCATGCCTAGAATAGTTTTTCTCAGATAACTTCCAACTAATGTAATGTATTACTTAAAATTTCTTTATCCACGTATCACTACATATTCTAGATTTTTGCTTTTAACAGGAAATGTCTCACTAACCGAGTTCTCCTTTCCACAGCACTATACCAAATACTATGACATTGAGTTAAATAGGAATATCGTTTCTTGTTCGTTCAATTGCAGGAGATGAAAGAAAACATCATGGAAGATTAACAAAACGAATCGAACCTGTTATCGAACATATCTAGCAAAGAATTGGATGTAACCCGATTTTCAAGAATAAATTTTCTTTGGATTACTCACACTCTGTTGAAATAATCTCATTGGATATGGTTGGAAAATAACTAATCCATTTCCAAAGATCACGTCTGTTTATGAAACAGATCAAACTAACACAAAGTTTTGATCTATAACAACAATTTGAATAACTTAAATAGCTCGATTAGCTAAGAATAGAAACAGAAGTAAACAAATCAGAGGATAACGAATAACTCTAACATATAATTGATCTACTCAATCATATGTTATAAAGAATAGGTCACTCACAGAAATATTCAATATGGTTTATAAGATTAGCTCCAATGACACAATCTCCATTGTTTAAATCTTTCGCTCAGAACACTCTCGTTCCATTCAGAGTAACAACTTCCCTTACTATCAAAAATTTTACTAATAGAAAACTTTGTTTTCAAAGAGCATAATCTCTGGGAAAATATGTCCAACTTTTCCACAATTTGTTTCCTTGACGTACATTCCTTCATTTAAGTACTTTCTTTCACATCCTTTACTGTTTTTGGTTTCCTCAATGGTTATAAATACATCTTTCGTCGAAATCAATTACTTTCTCAATATCCTAAAAAGAAATTTCAGGTTCCAAAATTACGAAATCTTATATTCCAAGACTAATTCTCTTCCATCAGATTCTGAACTTCAAATTCCAGTTCCCACTAAACAGCGGTCCTTTGTTCGTGCAGTCGTCTTTCCACATTACTCCTGTTGCTCCTGTAACTGCAACTGCATTACTGGTAACATGTTCTACTTCCACACAAGCATAACTGAGGCGTGCGGATCAAAATACAATGGATCTAATATCCATTATAAACAACATTATTTCCTTTCGGAACATAAACACAGAGAACACAATATAAGCAAAATAGACCTAACCATAAACCCCAAAAGACTCAAATCGTGCTCTGATACCAACTAATGTAACACCCTCCTCAGGGTATCACACGTCTGACTCCCGACTCATAATCTGAAAAGAAGTTCGTACAAAGTTTGAGTTATAAAAGATGGATTTTAAAATTCCTTCTTTACTGAAACATAAACTTACAAAAATTTAGAAGTAATACGGAAAAATATATTGAAACAGATTCATATACACTATTGACCCAATTGTACCATTTAACAATTTAAAGAGAAATATAACATTTACCAACTTTTTTTAACTTTTTAACACAAATTGTAGTAACCTAATGATAGGTTCTACTTAATAGAACGGTATAACACTAACATTAAATCTTAACATACTCATTCCTTCTCTTGTATCAACTTGATGCATCAGAACTTTACTCCTTGTTTACCCAGCACATCTTCGAACTTGAGATAGTCACTTTTCAATGTTTCCATCAATCTCTGAGTATCTACCACCCGTTATGTCTAAGACAACTCATTTCTTCTACTGTATAATTTTAACAATACAGGCAAAGCAAAATAATATAACAAAGAGGTGAGATCACCTATACCAATACCAACATGGCAGCACAGAGATAATACAAACAGCAATATCATTCAGATAAATCATACCACAATTATGATCATGCTATCAACATTAATCAACTATCATCATCTAATCATTTATCAATTCAATTATCATAAACAATAATTATGATAATGCCCTCAGCATTATCATCATCATCATCTTCCAAGTATTCAAAACAATTGTCATAACCAATATTCCTCAATTAATATATCACACAGATATAAATATTCAGATTATAGATGTACACAAGACTCGATTTCCTACTCCATGGAGCTAAAACTTAGGTCGGAGAAATGATCGAAAAGATCTGTCAGTACCACATGCCTCAGACCACGTGCTATAATCCTCATTTTGATTTTTGCACATCTAGCATATACACGACAGTCTTTATCAGATCTTGATTAAGAATAGTGTCTCGATCAGGATCATCGGTGTGTCGCGTCGGTCTAACCCACGGTTACAGTAGAGCGATTCACTGCCCACTGTAGGTAACCCGCACCCCGATGCCCCCAAGGTCAACGAGTGACCTACACTACGCATATCGCACCCACTCAAGAGGCGTACGTTTCTCCTAGGCAATTAGCCTTATCCAGTCCATCGGACCATTCCAATGCATGTATAATGCACCAAACACCAAATCATAGATAGAATATCAATCACAGGTTTAACTCATAATTTTTCAAAATATATTTTATACAATGCACTAATATCTTAGTGCAAGTCCAATCACAAGGGCCATACTTTTCAATTTCATTTGTTCAATTTATATCATATGCTTCAACGCATATTTTTCCAATACGTAAAGTGCCCCAAATACCAAATACAGGCATCTCTTTCCAATGCATACAAAATACATCAAAAGCCAATCGTAGGCAAACTCGTCATTTTCTCACACTGTGTTCATACACTGTTTTGGCAGTAATCATTATGTTATCATGTTTTTATAGTCATAAAACACTTCTGCCATATTTTCACAATCGCATAACAATTCTGTTACGTTTTTACAATTCAAAAACATTTTTGTTATATTTTCACAATTACGTAAAAATATTCTATCATTATTTAATCACGTAGTATTTTTCAATAATATTTTCAATAGTGTAAAATATTTAAACGCTTTCCAAATTGTGTAGAAATATTTTAACATTTTTCAAATTGCGTTAAAATACGTTAACATTTTTCAAATCTCGTAGAAATATTTTACTGTATTTCAAATCATTTTTAAGATACGTAAAATATTTTTCATCACAATTTCATTACAAAAAATATTTCTTAACCTTCGAAAATTCCTTTTTAACTTTTCTCAAAATAATATAACTTTGTATTTTATTTTTCATATTTTCCTTATTCAAGAAAATCTTTTTCCACATTTCTTAATTCAAGAAATCCTTTTCCAAAATATAATTCACAAAATCACTTTTCCATTGATATAAATCAACGTTTTCAAAACTTAACATTTTCTAACGTACTTCAAAACTCAAAAATAAGTTATACGTTAGTAGATTTTCATAATACCACTATATTCTTCATTTTTCCCAAATCATTTCCAAACACAACCTTCTTCAAAATAAATTGAAGTTCGAAAACATTTTCGTTTACAAAAAATTAATTTCTCAAGTGATTAAAATGCTCTGATTCCCTTTCTAAATTCCTTGTATTAAAATCAATTATATTTTCACTTGGAAAATTACTTTGTTTCATCAAAATCTAGGCATTATAAGCCTTCAAAAATGTGGACATGACTATTGAAAATTATCAAAATATTTTTACTTCTAAATTGATATGGTTTTACACAAACAAAACCATTAATATTTTATTTTCAAAACCGAAGTACCGATGGTTATAAAAACCAAACCCATTTATTCAAATTCATTTTTACTTTCTTTGCAAATCCTTTTTTACTTTCTTTGCAAATCCTTTTTCACTTTCTTTGCAAATCCTTAAAATCAACGTTTGCCTGTTTCATTCAAAACTCATGTTTAGAAAAATACTCAGGATCTTTTTACACAAAATAAATCAATAAAAATTCCTCAAAGACCGTATTCTTGTTCTCTTGAAAAATAAACCCTTTGTTTATTTTCCATACTCTTCAAATCATTCAATTTTATCATTCATGAAAATATAATTTTGTGAACACCAAATTGGTTGGTGTCTTGGCCAAAAATTTGTTTAAGTTTAAGGACCAAAAATTAACTCCATTGTTCTTGAAAAATTTCAATAAAAATCCTAGTTTTGGAAACTCAAAATCGTGACCTTCTCTATGGCCTTTGGAGCCAAAATTTCTTGTTTTATCATACTTTCATCATAATATATTCAATATATCTTCATCATACATATCATAAGCATACCATATAAGCAAATAAAAATCATACTAAGCATGCATACACAAGTAAATCATGCAAAGCATATCAAGCATAGACAAAAATAATCAAAACACATAACACACAAATTATTACATGTCCATGGATATGAATCCTCACATGGATTCACCATCCATCGAATATAAAACCATCTCTCACCACCATGCTTGGTTGGTGAGATGGATCTCCCTCTTACCTCTTGAAGATCCTCAAATGCTTCTTGATTTGCTTCTTTTTCCAAGTCCTTCACCACCAAATGCTTCTCAAATACAAAACAAAATACATAGAAATTAGTATACTAAGCTTGATTAAGAGGAACCATGGATCAAACATGGTTTAGAACATGAAAAAGAAAGAAGAAATGAAGTTTCCTTACACTTCACCACAAATATCCTATAACTTGGCTCTTGAAGAAAGCCCATGAAGATGAATGATTTAGTGAAAGTCTCTAACATGAAAGTTGCTTAGAATATCATGTAGATTCAAGATCTATGGTTGGATGAAATTAAAAAGTGATGGAAGGTGGTCTTGATGATCATGGCCAAAATATAGAGGAGAAGAGAGGAGAGAAAATTTTCTAAGTTTAGCTTCTTGAAATCGACAAAGAAAGACCAAGAATGAGTAATAATGATGGTCTTCCACTTTGCCATCCTCTTAAGGCACCAAAAACTGTGCCCCCCTCCAAACACTCTCCTAAGGATGCAAACAAATCAATAATAATGCATGTTGACCAAGACAAAGTGATAGAAAATGATAGGAATTGATTTGTAATAATTTGCCTCACAAATGGATGCATTGCCATGGAGAGTGAGTGAGAAATGAGTGAATTATTTGAACAAAAAAATTGGTACTAAGTCATTGAGAGAAAATGTGTTAAAGTGAGATAGCAAATGCATGAAATGATTTTTGGCCCCCCTTTTTCCTTGCATGTCTATAGGAAGCACTTGGAGAAGCCACCAAATTTGACTTAGTCTTACTTTGTTCAATTAAATACATTCTACTATATACCACAAAGATATAACAATTTAGAGTAATTTTGCTCTCCATTGCCGTAGAGATGCAAAGGAAATGAGCCACCAAAATTAACTTACTTTTATTTAGCTTTCTTGAATTATTGTTAGAAGAATGACCAAGTAAAATGAGTAAAGGAATTGGCCCCCTTTAGAGTGCATGACCGTAGCTTGCATGGAGAGAAAGAAGAAAATATTTTTGCTTTAGGAAAATGACCAATAATTATGTATAAAGGGTCAAGATTACTCCTTCTTACTTTTAATCCAAGGGTTATAATTAGTCATAGCCTTTTTAGAAGACCAAATCTCCACCATTGATTAAATCCAAATCCAATGGTCATAAATGGTCCTTATTACTTTATAAGACTAAATCTTTACCGTATATTAAATCTAAATCCAATGGTTATAAATGGTCTCTGTCACTTTTCAAGACCAATTCTACACCGTTGATTAAATCGACGGTTGATATCAAAGCTTTCCTAACCAAGTTTATTCTCACACCATTGATTAAATCAATGGTGATTATCCAATGCTTCTTTATTAAGTTTGTTTCTTAACCGTTGATTAAATCAATGGTTAATCTTCAAACTAAGTATTCTCATCCAAGGGTACAAATCAAGTCAAGCCCTCTTTGTTGACTATGCAGTATAATTTTTATTATTTTTATCTGCTATAACCCTACAAATAATATTTTTACTGTATTTTTATCACCTGATAAATAAATACAGTACAAAACACAGTAAAAGAAAATTATAAAAACTGTTTCCAGATTCAGGTTTAGTAAGATCCCTTGTCTCCGTCTAAACAGTACAAAATTTTCTATCCGTAGAAAATTTTTTTACTTGAGGACCCACACTGGGCCCACGTATATTAACTCGGGCCCACATAGAACCACCTGGGCCCACATACAGAAAAAAAATTCATAATCATCCACAAAAATCACAAATATTAGAAAACACACAAATATCAAATCAGATCATGTAAAATAATTAAAACCTAACGGTAAAAATTAAATTACGTAAAGTTTTTCCCGGCCCGAAAATTTTTATTTTCCTGACACGGAGTAAATCACTCGAAACGATCAAATACGCTGATGAGATAATCAAAATAATTTTACAGCATCCAAAAATTACTAAACAGTAAAATTTTGTTAACTGTCAAAATTACTGTTTACAAGATAGGAAATTTTGGGGTGTTACATTCATCAAGATCATTAGTGTGTTGCCCGTTACCACGGCCCAGAGGTGCTACCACTGTCCACATATGGGATTCTCCATACACTAACGCTTCCAAGTTCAAATGATGAACCACACTACGCCTATCACACCAAAACACGGTGTAATTCGTCTCGTCCTTAATATCCATATTTTACCATAATTACAAAAAATACCCTTAGTCACAATACACCAAAACATAGCCTGTCCCACCTGACAGTACTATCTCACAACATGTCTGGGTCCACCACTTTGGCCCAACAATAAAACTCACTGTATCGTTTAATCGCATAGAAATTTTATCGCATTTTCACAATCACGTCATTTTCACAAATGTTTTA
This sequence comes from Ormosia semicastrata, assembly GCA_029884595.1. Taxonomy (NCBI): domain Eukaryota; kingdom Viridiplantae; phylum Streptophyta; class Magnoliopsida; order Fabales; family Fabaceae; genus Ormosia; species Ormosia semicastrata. The sequence goes on from JAQQTO010000063.1 coordinate 50,786,898, forward strand.
AAATCACGTAAATATATTTCAACATTTTTGAACATCGCGTAAGATTTTAAAATTATTTTCTCAATCGCGTAAGACTTTTAATTCATTTTCTTAACTGAATAGTTTAAAATCATCATTTTAAATATGTGTAGATTATATCTAGTACATTTAAAATACGTAGAGTAATTTCCTTGTGTTATGGATATATTATGGAATCTTTTCATTTTATTCGTCTGATTTTAGTAAATTTTGACAGCATTTTGCTTATAAAATCAGCATAAGGTATTTTAAATGTTTTCCTCTAAATTCTATTTATTTTAATCTTACCCATCAGTTACACATTGAAACTTGCTAACGCGCTTCAAAACTTAGAGAGTGAGCTCTATGTTAGTATTTTTTAAGTGTTTGCTTTAATTCTTACTTATAATAAATTCTGCTACGTTAGAATTCTAGAACTAAATTCATTCCTTTTATTTTCTCAAAGATTCATTAGAATCAGTTTATTTTGTAAATCCATTACCTAACCTATCTTAGAAAATAAAATGACATTCAATTATACACTAAATGGCATGTTGGTCATAATTAATCAAAATCATTCTTAAATTTATTATTTTACCTAGATTCTTTAAATCATTGATTTAGAAAATGGTTGAGAACATTTTGGTTCTCTGTTTTCATGAGAAGGCCATGAGCCTCGATGTGTTCTTTGGAACACTCATGCAAATCGTTACATGTTATTCACATCCTACTTTAATAAATATACAATTATAAACACATACAATATATAAACACATGCAATATATTTTAAAACTAAAGACATGCATAGCAAATAAAATAAATTACAAATAGGAAAACATTTAAACAATCACACAAATAATAAAAATAATAAACAATCACACAAATGAATCCTTATGGATTCTTCACACACATACAAATCCATTTTCTCATCACCATACAAGGTTGATGAGATTAAATCTCCCTCTTACCTCTTGAAGACAATAATCAGTTAGTCCCCTCCTTTCCTTGAAAATTCGTGTAACCTCCAAAACAATTCCCTAAAATTCCTAAACAATTAATAAAAACACATACAAGGATCAAGATTGAAAAACCATGGAACAATCACGATTTAAATAATCATAAACCAAACTTTAAACCAAAGAATCAAAACTTACCCTTAGGAAAGTGAACAAAAGGTTGGATTTTGGACTAGATAGAGTAGGTTTTTGACAAAACCTTGTGAAGGAAAAGTGTTTAGAATATGATTTTGGTTTAGGAAATATGAAGAGATAAAATTAAAGAGGTTTGATGGTGGTGTTTGGGTGTAGGGCCGAAACATAGAGAGAAAATAAAAGAGAAATGGTGCTTAGTGTTCTTGGTATTTTTGAGAGAAAAAGATGAATGCTTTTGATGTGAGAGAAAATAAATATTGTGTGAGTGAAAATTAAGTGGGCTGCTGTACCGTGGGATAAGCATAGAGAAATTAGGATTTACTTGAAGTAAAATATCCTATTTGAGTGCACATGGCTTATGTCACCTTTTGGCCACCTAGTGTGCATGCAAGATGGTTCAAGAACCATGTAGAACTTGTCAAATTTGCCTCCCTAGGCTGCTGCAAAACCATGTGGTTCAAGGGCATTTAGGAATTCAATTTGTTTTTAATTCAAGTCTAATTACTTACTACTTAAGTAGCTAATTAATTAGGTTTAGTTTCCTAACCAATCTTAATTAATTATCCAACTATATATGCCTCTAGTGTACAATTGTGAGGCTACTTTTTGATGAAAAATAACATGACAGAATGATGTAAGATGGGAGAACATTATTTCACAAGAATGGCTAAAAGTCAAATTCTGTCGAATAAAGATTCTGTCGAATGAAGATAAAAAACTATCGAATATACTAGAAGGTCAGCAGAAATCCTAATTCGACGGACGAGTGTTGACGTTGGAGAAATCTTCCAAGTATTGAACCGATGAAAGTACTATATGGTCAGAAATTCTAATCCAACGGATACTGACATTAGAGAAGTTTCTCTACTGAATGGTTAGAAATTCCAACTCGACGGACATCGACATTCTATCTCGACGGATATTGACATCCTAACTCGATGAATATTGACATTCTAACTCGACAGATATTGACATTGTACTAAATGGTCAGAAGATCAAATTCGACGGATATGAGCAAAAATTCAAATTCAACGAATATGGACAGAAGTTCAAATTGTTACAATTGTTCACAAAGATTAATTAATTAGTTTACTTAGCTTGTTAATTAGGCCATTAGATTAACTAAATTAGGTTTAATTAGTTACTAATCAAATTCAAGCCACTATGTTTGACTTAATCTTAACCATTGATTTTAACTTTAATTCCCAGCCCTATATGTAATCTAAGGTAGATATTGATTAGTCATAAAGCTTGAATTCTTATCTCACCATTGATTTGATCAACGGTTGAAATCAAAGGCTTCCTAACTAAGTTTTCATCCAACGGTCCATATTAAAGTCCAAGCTCCTTTTATTGACCTATTCCTATTGGTTAGAATTTTTCAAGTCTCCTTTGTTGACTTGCTCCTATTGGCTTAGAATTTGTCCAGTCAGAATCGTTGAATGCTTTTCTAAACACGGGTCCCACAGACTTTTAAGGATCCGTGGTCATTTTGAAGTAGATTTCTACTGTTTTTGAGATAGTAGGTACTGTAATATAAAATAATATTATAATAATATAAAATTATTTTATTACACAGTTAAATCCTAAAAATTACAAGATTAATAAATATATATATCAATCAGAATTTGGTTTAGTAAGATCCCCCAACTTTAATTAATTAAAATAAGAATTTTCCGGCCAGAAAATTATTATTTCCTTGGCTCAGAGCAAATCACACACAACAGTCAAATACACTCACAAAACAGTCAAATTTAATTTACTATTCACAGAATTCACAAAAAGTACATTTCAGGATGATATTGTAATTTACCCAAAAGTTGGGGTGTTACAAGGAGCTCTTGGACTTTGGTAAAATATCTCTGAATAAGAGGATCCTTGGCTTGATAATTACCTCGGATCTGGGAGGTCACAAGTTGGGAGTCACTACAAAGTGTGATCTTAGCCGCTCCCATATCCTTGGCCATTGCCAGTTTGACAATGCATGCTTCATACTCTGCCTGGTTATTCGAAGTGGGAAACTCAAACTTCAAGGATTTTTCCACTGTTACTCCTTTAGAATTTTCCAAAATCACCCCAACACCACATCCCTTGGGGTTCGAGGAGCCATTGACAAATATGGTCTAAGAAATTTCCTCAAGGTTGTCGAGGTCCATTGTGAGTTCTACCAGAAAGTCAGAAAGCCCCTGAGCCTTTATTACTGCTCGTGGCTTATACACAATTCTAAACTCAAAAAAGCTTGATGCACTAGGAAATCATTCTTCTTGCTAGGTCTGACTTGTGCAATATCTGACAAATAGGTTGGCCTGTCCTCACTAACACAGGATGACACAAACTCTTGTATGAGTCTTTTGGCCGTACTGAAGAATGTGAAGGCAACCTTATCTATTTTTTGATAGCGAAGCTCGAGGCCTTGTAATACCTTACTCACAAAGTAGAATGGCTTCTTCCTTTCTGCTATTTCCCGGATCAATATAGAATTCACAACCTCTTCATGGACTAAAAGGTACACGTACAATGGCTCACTGGGTTCCAGTCTTGTCAGAATGAGGGGAGAGGATAGAAGGTTCTTCAAGGATGTAAAGACATCCTCACACTCCGTAGTCCACTCAAAACCTTTCATCTTCTTAAGCAATTTGACGAGGGGAAAAGATTTGTGAGTAGCTTTAGCAAGGAAATATGTAAGGGCCACAATTCGGTCTGTCAGCTGCTGCACTTCCTTGACACTTTGTGGGCTGTGCATGTTGAGCACCACTTGGCACTTATCCAGATTCGCTTCTATCCCATAGTGAGTTAGTATGAAGCCCATGAATTTATCGGCCTCGACTCCGAAGGTGCACTTCTCTAGGTTGAGCTTCATGTTATGCTTTCAGAGTTATGCAAACACTTCCTCGAGGTCTAAAACGTGCGATCCAACCTGGGGAATCTTCACTATCATATCATCAATGTATATTCCTAGCATCTTCCCCACTTGGCCTTCAAAAACCCTGTTCATCATTCTCTGATAGGTGGCTCTTGCATTTTTCAGACCAAAGGGCATAACCTTGTAGTAGTAGCTTGCCCTTTCACTGATGAAAGTGGTTTTGTCCTCATCTCCAGGGTACATTGTGATCTGATTGTACCCGATGTATGTATCTGATGTGTGTGAAACAACATCATATTCTATTCTTGTTTTGCATGCATTTTTAGGCATTTTAGGCATTTTAGTTTCTCTTTTTATTTATTTTTCATTTAGTTTGGATAACTGCGGTGTTTGTGGTGCTGTTGTGCAGGATTGGTACTCAATTAGCCTCGAAATGGATGGAAAGCTTGCATGATTGAAGCTAGAGCTTTACGAATAGTAAATATAGGCAAAAAGCTCACTCTAGAGAGATCCACGGCCTGTCTGTGGAATTTCCCACGGCCATGGATCGAGCAGCAACTTGAAGAAGCATAAGAGAAATTGTAGAGAATTCCACGGCCAGGCCGTGGAATGATCCATGTCCGTGGAATTCAAGCTGATGCAAATTGGCTTGTGGCAGAAAGATCCACGGCCAGCCCGTGGAGTGATCCACGGTCATGGATCGTAGTATGCATCAGTTTTTAAGTTTTATTTTTTATTTCTTTTGGGGCCTTTTAGCCAATTAAAACCCTAGAGGTATAAATAGATGTTCTGAATACAATTTTGGGGTTTCAATTCAGTTAAAAGGAGGCACACTTGGAGGCTCTTGATCTTCATCTTTCTCTTCTCTTCTCTTTTTGATTACGAGTTTCGATGTTCTTGAATTTGATTTCTTGTTTCTTCATCTCCATGTCTGAGTAGTTTCTTTTGTTTCTAGGATTGGGCAACGCCCTTTGATACATTGATGATGATTAATTGACTTTGTTTCCCTTTTTATTAATCTTGAATGTTCTTTGATTCAATCCTTATTGCGCTTATTCATGTGAATTTGCTGGCCACATATTTGCATCTCATAGATATCTAGGGACGTATTGAGAGGTGAACCTAGGTGTTGGAACCATAAGAATTGAACTTAAGGTCTAAATCATGAGAGTAGGTTTAGCCTTTCGAGGATTCAATGAATTGCTATATGCGTAATGTGTTTTATTTAAATTCAATTACCACAAGAATAGGAATTGGTTTAATGGGCACGGTTCTTGTCTCTTGAAAAAGAACATTAACTAATTTAGGGTAATTCACCTTCAATTGAATTTCGATTTTAATAAAAGGGTTGTCAATTAGGATTTGTCTTGTATAATTGTGGTTACCCCAATCTTGGAAGCTTTCTTGAATCTGAAAAACCTTTCCTAATAACTTGCTAATTTTGTTCTCAATTTTCCACTTTTATATTTATATATTTAATTGCATTGTTACTACGTTCTCATTAATCAATAATTTTATCCCTTCTGTTTAATTTAATTGAATTAATTAATTAATTGGTATTCATAGACACAGTCCCTGTGGATTCAATCTTTTTATTACTTGATAATGAAACTGTACACTTGCGGATTTCACACACCAAGTTTTTGACGCCGTTGCCGGGGACTGTGTTTTTCTTGAATATCAATTTAATTTTTAATTTAATTATTTTAAACCTTTTTTCTTTTTATCATATTCTTACGTTCTTGATTTCTCTTTGACTCTCTGCAAGTAATTTCTCTTATTTATGCAAAGTACTAGACGTTCCGGGTCTCTTATTTAAGCAGATCCTGAAATTGAAAGAACTCTTTGTAGAAGGAGAAGACAACAAAGGCAAAGAGTAAGAGAAATACCTAAACCAACACTTGTCATGGCTGAAGCTGAGGATAATAGACTGCTAAAAGAGTATGCAGCCCCTAATGCTCGAGGTTTGTGATCTGGAATTGCTCGGCCAGACATTGAACCTAGGCACTTCACCATACCTCCTGCCTTACTTTCTATGATAAGGCAAAACCAGTTTGGAGGATTACCATCAAAGGACCTGAATGATCATGTGGATGTGTTCTTAGAGTTTTGTGAGACCCTTAAAATTGAAGGTGCCTCTATTGATGCTATTCATCTCCGCCTGTTTCCATTGTCATTGAGAGATAGAGCTAGAGCTTGGTTGAAGTCTGTTCCTGCTGAGACGATAACTACTTGGGACCAATTGGAGCAAACTTTCTTGGACAAATTCTTTCCACCTTCCAAGACTGCTCATCTTAGGACCCAAATCACAAGCTTCGTTCAGAAAGATGGAGAGTCATTGTCAGAAGCTTGGGACAAATATAAGGCTTTGCTGGAAGTCTGCCCACACCACGGGTTAGAGAAATGGTTGATCGTCCACACCTTCTACAATGGTTTAGAATATTCTTTGAAGGTGTCTCTTGACTCTGCAGCTGGTGGAGCTTTGATGAATAGAAGGCTCACAGAAGCTTATAAGATTATTAAGAATGTAACTGCAAATCATCACCAATGGGCAAATGAAAGAGGCCATAACCCGAGAAAACTCTCAGGAGGTAAGTTTGAGGTAGACGGTGTTGATTTAATCATGTCAAAATTTGATTCTTTGAATAAACATTTTGTCATGCTTGAGAAAGCTTATGTTAATGCCATAGGTGCTTCTAACAATTTTTGTGAGGTTTATAGAGCACAGGGACACATAGGTATTGAATGCCAAGTTGGAATTGGCTCCTCACAAGGTACACCGGTGAAGCAAGTGGAATCATGCCACAATTTTCATGACTTCAACCAAAAGGGGAGGAATGATCCATATTCTTAAACTTACAACCCCGGTTGGAGATCACATCCTAACTTCTCTTACTGGAATAGTCAGTACCAAGCTGGGCAAGTTATTGCTAAACCCTCTTTTGGACTCTAACAAGTACAAAAATCTAGACTCGAGTCTCTTCTTGAGAATTTTGTTGAGAGTCAGTCTAAGCAAAATGAGGAGTTTAGGCACCATAGGCAAGTTGTGACTGAGACAATTAAAGAGTTATCAGTTATGGTTGACAATTTGGCTATTCATAATAAGATGTTGCAAACCCAGATTGCCCAACAAGTAAGCACTTCACATAGGCAACAAGGTAAGTTTCCTGGTCAACTTGAAATCAACCCAGACAATGAACATTGTAAAGCTATGAGTTTGAGGAGTGGAAAGAAATTAGAGGATTCCTTGGGTAAGGGGGAGAGTGAAAAAGATAAGGGAATTGAGGATAAAGAGACTGAGACACAACCCTTAGAAGAAGAGGAAACTACTGAGAATGTGTCTAAGTATATACCCCCTAAACCATACCAACCACCTGTTCCTTTCCCTTAAAGATTAGCCAAGGCGAAGTTAGATAGGCAGATTCGGAAGTTTCTAGAGGTCCTTAAGAAATTGTACATTAATGTATCCTTCACTGAGGCGTTGAAACAAATGCCTACCTATGCTAAGTTTCTTAAGGACATTTTGTCTAATAAGAGGAAGGTTGAGGAATATGAGACAGTAACTTTAACTGAGGAGTGTAGTGCTTTAATTCAAAATAAATTGCCTCCTACGTTAAAAGATCCAGGTAGCTTCTCTATTCCCTATTTGATTGGTAACACAAATTTTGATAAAGCTCTGTGTGATTTGGGGGCTAGTTTTAGTCTTATGCCCCTTTCGGTGTGTAAGAAGTTGGAGGTGGGTGAGCTAAAACCCACAACTATCTTACTTCAATTGGCGGATCGATCCGTCAAGTACCCCATAGGGATCTTGGAGGATGTTCCTATTAAGGTTGGTAAGTTTTATATGCCGGTGGGTTTTGTTGTACTTGACATGGAAGCTGATGCTAAAATGTCGATCATACTTGGGCGTCCATTCCTTGCCACTAGAAGGGCGATCATTGATGTTCACGAAAGGAAATTGACTTTGCGATTAAATGATGAGAAAGTAGTTTTTTGATGTTTTTAAATATGAAAATAATTCTAATTCCTCAAATTCATTTAATCGCATAGATGCTACTAATGTTGTGGATAGTGTTGTGCTTTCAGGTGTGCAGGAATCAGTGACTAATGTTATGCTAGAAAAGACCTTGCCCAAGGGTACCACAAAATTTGAGAAGTCCAAGCCCTGCAAGAAAGGACCTAAGAAGCAGAATAACAAGTGTGTCGAGAAGCGTGAATTTGAACTCAGGGATAAAGTTCTTGTCAATAACTCGCTTCTACATTTCTGTCCTAGTAAGTTATGGTGAAAATGGTCAGGACCATATGAGATTGTTCGAGTTTTATCCTACGGTGTGCTTGAGGTGAAGAAAGAAGGCCATGTGCCTTTCATGATAAATGGCCAAAGAGTGAAACATTTTGAAAGAGTGGGGACTGAGCACTACTCCATTGACATCACCTGAGCACATAAACCAGACCAAAGTCGAGCTAATGACTTTAAACAAGCGCTTCTTGGGAGGCAACCCAAGTTTCTTTATTTTTTTCCTTTAAATTTCTTCTTTTTCTTTTGATTTTGTGTGTTAGATTATTAGTTTGATGTTTGTCTCATGGATTTTGTCTAGGTTTGACCCATTTTGAAGCTAAATTTAGAAGAAGAGTAAAGTCAAGAAGGTTCCACACCTAGCCCATGAAAAATTCCATGACCATGGATTGAACACTAGAAGATTTTCCACCACCGTAGTGGGTTCTTTTCTTTTATCCCTTCTCTTGTTATAGATTTTTACATTGGGGGCAATGTAAGTTCTAAGCTTGGGGGGGTATTTTCATATTTTAATTTTCATTTTCATTTTCATTTTAGATCATTAGTTTCATGCATTCTCATGTCTCATTTTGCATTGCATCTTCATGTTGTATTTTCACACCATCATATCTCTCGACTTTTTGGTTGAACTTGTGCCCCTCTCTTTTGAGGATTTTGAGATGGTATTGATTTGGAACCTAATTTGTTGATTCTTATGATAGGCAATAGACATTGTTTTAATTGATAGTTGAGGTGATCTCTTATTAGTTGATAATTAGCATATGTTCTCTGAATTTGTGCTTCTTATTGATTTTGAACCTCTAAATGTGAGTTTTGAGCCTATATGGGATTTATGCACTATATGATTTTTGTTCCCATTCTTTGTGTTGAGTGTTATTCCTCATTAATTTTGTGCTCTAGAACTTGATTTGAAACCATTTTGAGGTGAATTTTTTGTTTGCATGCCTGAATGTGATTAAGGCATCTTAGGTATTTTTCTGGCCTTCTGAGATAATTGTCACACTTTCATCCACTAGTTGCCCATTTTGAGCCTATTGCATAATTATTTTTCTTGATGCCTATGATGATATATTGTTAGTAATCAATTAGAATATTAAATGGAGCAAATTGGCTTTGACAGTTGTGTAACGTTGTGTTGGGAATCATATTTTTTTACCCTTCTCTTTCTCAAATAAATAAATATATATATATATATATATATATATATATATATATATATATATATATATATAAAAGTAAATAAAAGAAAATCATGAGATAGAAGCTTGAAAAAGAAGAGAAAGAGAAGAACGAAAAGTAAGGAAGAAAATGCTTGGAAATATGGAGTTATACTCTTGATTGAAAAATGCTCTTGCTCCATTTATGATCTATTGGATTGCTTGTGCTTATTAAAAATTTTGTTAACCCCTTGTGCATACCTTCCTTTCTTTATCCTACCTAACATCATTCCCATTGCCCCATTACAACCCTTGAAAGACCTTTTGATTCTTGCATGTATGCTGATTATTAGTGAAAATTTAGTTTCTTATCAAGCTTATGGAAGTGCTGTTTCTTTGAGAAATCTTGAGCGCATTGTCTTCAACCTTAAACACTTTGAGTGTGATTAGTAAAGTGAAACTAATTTAGTGAGAAACATGATTTCTGAGAACTTTAGCCTCTAATTGGACTTGATTTTGATTACCTCTCTAATTCTTAGTTTGCCTTTGCCTATTGTTTAGTTAGTTGTTTTCTCGGGTTCCTCATTCATTATTGTCTCTTGATCCCACTTCTTAGTTTGGCATTAGTTATTGCTTGGGAACAAGAAAAATCTTAAGCTTGGGGGGATTTGATGTGTGTGAAACAACATCATATTCTATTCTTGTTTTACGTGCATTTTTAGGCATTTTAGGCATTTTAGTTTCTCTTTTCATTTGTTTTTCATTTAGTTTGGATAACTGCGGTGTTTGTGGTGCTATTGTGCAGGATTAGTGCTCAATTGGCCTCGAAATGGATGGAAAGCTTGCATGATTGAAGTTGGAGCTTTACGGATAGCAAACAAGGGCAAAAAGCTCACTCCAGAGAGATCCACGGCCTGCTTGTGGAATTTCCCATGGCCATAGATCGAGCAGCAACTTGAAGAAGCATAAGAGAAATTGCAGAGAATTCCACGGCTAGGTCGTGGAATGATCCACGACCGTGGAATTCAAGCTGATGCAAATTGGCTTGTGGCAGAGAGATCCACGGCCGTGGATCGCAGTACGCATCAGTTTTTAAGTTTTATTTTTTTATTTCTTTTGGGGCCTTATAGCCAATTAAAACCCTAGAGGTATAAATAGATGTTCTGAATACAGTTTTGGGGTTCCAATTTAGTTAAAAGGAGGCACACTTGGAGGCTCTTAATATTCATCTTTCTCTTCTATTCTCTCTTTGATTACGGGTTTGGATGTTCTTGAATTTGATTTCTTGTTTCTTCATCTCCATGTCTGAGTAGGTTCTTTTGTTTCTAGGATTGGGCAATGCCCTTTGAAATATTGATGATGATTAATTGACTTTGTTTTCCCTTTTATTAATCTTGAATGTTCTTTAATTCAATCCTTATTGCGCTTATTCATGTGAATTTACTGGTCACATATTTGTATCTCATAGATATCTAGGGACGTACTGAGAGGTGAACCTAGATGTTGGAACCATAAGAATTGAACTTAAGGTCTAAATCACGAGAGTGGGTTTAGCTTTTTGAGGATTCAATGAATTACCATAAAGCGTAATGGGTTTAATTTAAATTCAATTACCACGAGAGTAGGAATTAGTTTAATTAGGCACGACTCTTATCTCTTGAGAAAGAACATTAAATAATTTAGGGTAATTCACCTTCAATTGAATTTCAATTTTAATAAAAGGGTTGTCAATTAGGATTTATCTTGTATCGTTGTGGTTACCCCAATCTTGGAAGCTTTCTTGAATATGAAAAACCTTTCTTAATAACTTGCTAATTTTGTTCTCAATTTTCCACTTTTATATTTATTTATTTAATTTCCTTGTTACTACGTTCTCATCAATTAACAATTTTATCCCTTTTGTTTAATTGAATTGAATTAATTAATTAATTAGTATTCATAAACACAGTCCCTGTGGATTTGATCTTTTTATTACTTGACGATGAAATCGTACACTTGCGGATTTCACACACCAGTATCCATGAATGACAACAAATGGAATCTAGAGGAGTTGTCAACCAATTTATCCACATTGGGAAGTGAGTAAGGATCTTTATGGTAGGCTTTGTATAGATCTGTGTAATCCACGCACATCCTCCACTTCCTGTTAGACTTCTTCACCAGGAGAACATTAGATAGCCAAGTTTTGTAGGCTACTTCTTTGATGAAGTCGACATTGAGTAGCTCATTAACCTGTTCTTTAATGACCTGCTGCCTTTCCGAGCCAAGTTTTCTCTTCTTCTGGGAGACTGGCCTAATATCTTTCTTTATAGATAGGCGATGGTAGATAAAGGTAGAGTCAAGCCCAAGAATGTCAGAGGACGTCCAAGCCAAGAGGTCTTTGTTTTTTAGCAAGAACTCAATCAACTGGTGCTTCTCTTCTTTTTCCAAATTTGCTCCAATCTTGGTGACTTGATCTAGCTTGACACCAAGTTGGAGGGGTAGTAGTTCTCCTTCGGGCTGGGGCTTGGTACCTCAGATTTTTTCACGAACATCTAGTTCGGTCATGAGGATATTGACTTAGTCCAGAACAGGATTAGATGTGCTAGGTTTTGCTTTCTTGGTTGTTTGGCCGATCTTGAGGGTTTTGTTGTAGCATTTACATGCCATGATTTGATCTCCCTTGACTATGACAACCTCATTATTTTTGCTAAGGAATTTCATGGCCAAGTGGGTAGTGGATACCATGGCACCAAGGGTATTCAGAGATGGACAACCTAAGATGATGTTATACACTGAGGGGCAGTCCACGACTAAAAAGCTAACCTTGATTATCCTAGAGAGTTTAGTGCTCCTCAGGGTTAGGTGAGTCTCAAAATATCTTTCCAAAGTAATCTTTTCTCCAGCAAACCCAATAAGCTTGCCGTCATAAGGAGTCAGCTCTAAGTGCGAAACTTCTAACTTTTGGTACAGGTCCATAAACATAATATCTATTGAACTCTCTTAGTCCAAGAAGATACGCCAGATGTCAGCATTGGAAATTATTCCTGAGATAATGATAATTGCCGTGGCTACCAAATTTAAATCAATTTATAACCAAATTACCAAAACTACGTGTAGTATATGGTAACACCGGGTCGAGCTGATAGATTACTCTAGCTACACAATCATATTAAGCAGTTGATAAATAAGGGGGAAAGGGTTTGTAAGATTAAATAATAGAAACAGAATTCAAATAAATGGAGAAAGCAGAATTAAGAAGCAACCAATCCAAGAGAACTAACCAATCTTAATCTTAATTCATCCTTGATCACTAAAGCTTCATTCAATTATCAATCAAATCCTTGGTCTTAGATCACATCAAGACGCCTCTCAATGATCCATAGATCTTCTACTAGAAACATTTTCAGAATTCAATTAATTAAGGTTAGACAAATTAAGCATCCATCCAAAACCCGAATGAACTTAAAAACCATGATCCAACCAAGCTAAACATTTCATCAAACACCTTCAATGCCTTATTTAGTCTCTGAAATCCTCTCTTAGCATATGGTAATTACGCAATTATCAAATGCAAAATCTCAATCAAATTAAGTATCCAATCAGAATTAGAAAAAAAGAGGAAGGAGAGAAACTAGATTAACAATTGAATGTAAATAATTAAAATCAAATCTCAAGATTAAGCATTAAGAATGTTCAATCCCTTGGATTGATTAAAGGCCCTAATCTTCCATGGATGGGAGGGAAGAACCCATAAAAAGAAGAGAAAATCAAAAACCTAGAGAGAAGGGAGAGGAAGAGAGTTATAGAGGAAAGCTAAGAAGTGTAGAATGAGAAGAAGATCAATCTCAATTTTCTGTATCTATCTCCTATAACTAATCCCTAATTTGGCCTTACATGATTAGAAACCTATTAGTTACAAATCTGGGTCCATTGGGAATCATTAGGCCTAAGTCCCATATCAATTAGAGGCTTACAACTCAAGTTATGCCCATTTAAGTGACATAAACTTGTCAACAACTCATCTATGTTTTCCAGCTGCAATTGTATGCCCAAAATGATGTATTTTGGCTTAGGAGTCTTCATAAGAGTTGTTGCTTTTTTATCTTACCTTTTATTTGGATTGGGTTGAAATCCATTTCATTCTTGTAACTCAAGATATGGGCCAATGAGTGTGTAGAGGTCAAGCTGTCAAGATCAGTATTCTGGCTCTTGCTTCAACTTTAATTTAAAATATTCAAATGTGTGATTCAACTCCAGAGGTCTTCATGAAAGTTGTAAAGATTTATCTTAGCTTTACTAAAAGATTAGAATCATATCAATTAGATACTTTAAACTCCAATTATAGCCAATTCATGCAATGTGACAAAACTAATTTAAACTCAAACATACTTTACTCGATAGACAATTTAAGACCAATTCATGCAATAATTCCCACAATGATCTAATTAGGCCCAATATCATAAAATATGATAAAACTAATTTAATTAAGCTAATTTGAACCTTAAGACACCTTGTGAGAGGATCATCAAATGAATAAAACATATTGCTATCAGATAATTAGCGGGTCATCATGATCTGGGATAATTATGTCGTAGTCCTCGTCTGAAAAGGTGATGGGGGACACATTCCAATCTTTGGCCTGTGACTTAGGCGTGGATTGGGAGACGCTCAACACTGCCATCTTGAGCACTTTCTTCCAGGCACCATTGGAAGACCCATCGCCGATGAACCCACTCGCAATAGTGTTGATGGTTCAGTTGGGTTTGGCATGACAATCGTCATTGTTAGATGAAGTGTCCTGGTCCTGATCCTACCATTTGTTAATATCAAGATGAGGTGGACTCTGGGATCTTCTCCTAGGATTCTGGGTCCTTCTTCTTTATCGCAAAGATGGGGCTTTGTTGAGGGCTATATTTTCTTTCTCTCCATCCTTTACGGTGTTCATCATTTTGGACATGGTTGATGTACTTGTCCAGTCGTCCTACCCTAATCAGGGACTCAATGATGCCTTGCATCTGGAAGCAATCTTTTGTTTCATGGCTATAGCTCTTATGCCATGAACAATGCTTGATGCGATCCTTCTACATATGTTTCTTCAAAGGGGGTGACCTCTTGATTCCCCAGAACTCGATTTGTAATACTTCCCTCAAGATTGTTGCGCGTGGAATGTTCAGAAGAGTGTAACTATAGTATTTAGCATAGGGTGGATCATCCTCAGAGGAGTTCTATGGCCATGAGGAGTTTTGATTGCCTTTTTAGTGAGAAGGCTCACCCGTCTCTAGGCTCTCCTTAGCCTTAGTAACCTCCTCAAGGTTTATATACTTCAGGGATCATTGCTGAAATTATACTATATTCTCTAGCTTTTTCTTTGCCAAAGATACAAAAGGTTAAGAATTGATCCAAAGGCCTCTTCTGGCATAGTGGAGAGCGATCCTGTCATTGAGGTTCTCCATATTGATACAAGTTGTATTGAACCTCTTAAGGTACTCGCGAAGGGGCTCGTTGTGCCCTTGGCGAATCTTAACAAAGGATTCAATGGACCTGGGATACTCCTTGTTAGTGGTATAGTGGAGCAAGAAACGTTGTCTGAGGTCTGACTAGTTGGTGACAGATCTCGTGCCAAGGTAACGAACCATCTAAGGGCCCCCTTCTTCAGGGAAAGGGGGAAGGCACAATACAACAGTTGTGAGGATCCCCCATGGAAGTGCATAGACTAGACGTAAACGTCTATGTTCTCCTGAGGGTCCATGGTTTCATCATAGAGTTACACGTTAGTGAGAAACTTGAAGTTTCTTGGAACCCTAAACTCCATAAGTTAAGCAAAGAAGGGTTGCTCCTGATCATCAAGGTCCAAGTTGTTATTAATAACATTGGACATTTCAATATCAGCATGCGGTATTCCCCTTTGATCATTACCCATGCTGGTGATTTTTGGACATAACAAGTTGGATTGTGCCCTCTAGATGGGACACGCGATCTTCTATATTTTCATTCCTGGGTCCCAGGCACTGGTGCACTAGGATTTTAGACCCATGAATGTCAGGATTGGCTCCATGCACGCAGGGACCAAGTCTTTCCCTCGTAGAGACCCTACGCGATGGGTGTGGGCTTTCATTAGAAAAAAAAGTTGTGTCCATCACTTAAAAGTTCAACATTGGGTTCCTGATTTCTTGTGGTGAAGGTTTCAGTAACTGGTGTGGAACAGGGTGGGGAGGATAGTGCGCCGCTAGTACTCATCTTCGGCCCACGAAGGTTTGCACTACTTCTCCTCTCCTTGAGTTTTGTCTCATATTCACCATGGTTGAGTGGAAATAGAAGTTTATGGATTACCACATATTACGCTAATGTTTAGTAGTAGATACTGAGCTGTACCTGGATAGGCACATTTTGGTGATTTCTTCCTTGCGCAACACCAGTAAAGCATGTTAAAACGAGGGGGTTGGTACCTAGATAGGGATGTTCTAGTGGTTTCCTCCTTGCACAGCAATAGCAGAGCATGTTGGAACGAGGGGGGTTGGTACCTACAAAGGGACTCCAACGCTCAAGTCAAGATGTGCACAAGAAAGGTTTATGCTGTAAGTGACAAGTTACTCTTAGAAGGTGAATAAGCCTGGTATTTATAAAGTGAAATTAGGGTTTTGTCTCCCTTAATTATATAAGGAAATCCCTATAAGTTTGGAACACTGATCCTATAGTTATGAGCAGTTTGAGGCGATTATGGGCACTATAATTTCGTAAGTTTATGATTGGCAGTTACGAATATTTTGGGATTTATCTGTTTCACAAATCTCGTGATCATAATGCAGTTGCCCAATGCCACGGCTCGAAGTATGTGGTATCGAGGTCTTGATAATGTGTCATCAGTGCTTAGCTGGGATATCCATGGTGGACACCAGCACTATGCATTCTGGGTTGAACCACTAAACGTGCTTTGGATCACGGTCTAAAACAGGTGTATAAAGAAAATGAGATGTAATGGTAATTTTTTTTAAGCTATGGGTATTTGAGGTTGGAGATGGGTAAGGAAATTTTTTCTTTTTGTTCTTCTTAGTCATTTAAGAGGAATGAGGAGATGAAAATGGACAGGGAAGTCCATGAAGCAAAACAAACCAATAAGATTCACATGTTTATGAGTTCAAATCAATGAGAAAATTTTCTTACCTTCAATTAGTGATTGGGGGATGACTCTTGTAAAATGGTTTGGCTTTTAGAAAATCCTCCTCTTTGCCTCACCTTCTTTGCTCAGTTAGTTTTTTTTTTTTAGAATCCAAGCCCCCTCAAATTCTCATATTCTCTCTTATATAGACAAGTTCTACGTGGATCCAAACAAATCAAGCATGGGGAACAAAAGCTGTGTGAAAGGTGTAATGTCCTAATTCGAGTTACTACAGTATAATCAAAATATACATAGTAAACAGGATTAGACTCATTACTTCTAACTTTTAAACATGATAAAAACTTTGTAATAACTATACGTATCAAAAATATAATTTCAAATAAAGTAAAAAATAAAGTCTAGAAAAGAAAGTAATCAAACTGAACATTAATTATATAATTGAAAATTTTGATTCTCTACATAACATAATTTCAATTCTTTACCAAAATATCAAATTTATACATAATACATGAAAAAGTGTTCGAATACAAATTAGGCCTTCATGGCATATACACACACACACACAAGTTGAACTAAACATTTTGCTCTATACTATCAGCTTCACTCTCTCTCCTTAAAAGGATTTCGATTTTGATCTGTAAATATAATGGAAAAAAACAAACAAACATAAGGGTGGGAATTCAAAAATTCTCAGTAGCATACCACAAGACAGAATTATTCAAAAATACAATTCCAAAGAAATTATGTAAGGTACTGATAAAATGATAAATGTTGATATGTATGAAATAAGTTATGTTGATGATTATGGAATGATAAATGTTAATGATTATGAAATGTATTATGTTAACCATTAGGAAGCAAAAATGACAGCATAATGGAGTTTATTGTAGAATTATGCAGATAGATTCCTCACGCTGCGATGCACTTATTTCACGTTGCAGCGTCCCTGTAGTTACAATAAATAAAAAAATAAAAAAAATATAAATATAAAATTTAAATAAAATATTCATGAGAGAAATTAATGCATGCCATGCAAGATAATAGCTGTGCACGCTTATTTGCGGTGCGTTGCGACGTATAGGGTTATATGTCACGGCGTTTCACATGTTCCCTTTTTCTCTCCCATTTTCTCTCTTTTCTTATAGTATTCTGCCATTTTTCTCTGTGTTACTCTTGCATTTCCTACCTTCCCTACCCTTTCATCTTTAGTATTGTCTTCCTTTCCAGGTATGTAGTGATTTAACTTAGTTTATTCTGCTATCTTGCCTTTATTTTCATTTTATTTTGATTTTTATTGTATTTTGTTGTGTTATTGTTTGTAGGATTTGTTTTGTTGTTAGGGTATGAGGGTTTATGTTTTTGGGTGGTAAATTGTTTAAGTTTCTGCATTGAATGCATGAAAGTGACTTGTCCTTGTTGCTGCCCTGGATTTTTGGTTGAAGTTTGTCCTTGTGTTGTAGCATGTCTACTTGATGATACGAAATTGATATGTTGCAAATCCAAGTGCAGGTTGTCTTAAGTAATAAATTCTTGGGAGTCCGAGGTCGATCCATAGGGAATTGATGAAGAAAAAATTCTTTGAAGTAAGGAAAGGATTTGTTGCAACAACAAAGGTAATAAAACTTGTTCATAATTAAAAAGGATTTGTTTGAGCTAGGAGTTCTACTCTTACTATATAAATTACGGTCAAGATTATTTCTTTTTATAAATCAATTAGAATCCACGCATAACGGAGATTCCAATTGGAAAATACAATATCCAAAGTTCTTTTAAAGTTATATATGTAGTTATATTATAGTTCCTTTAATTATCCACTAATGTCAATACTTGTAAATGGGTTTAAGCATTCATTGTGCCAGTAACTTGTCTACAACAAATCAAGATCTTCACTTTACAAGGAGGGTTTCTAAATTAATTGAAAACAAAATATAACACATATAATGATCACTTGATAATATATCATTCAAGCACAAGAAAGAAATTAATCTAACTCTATTTTATTACTAAGAGTTTCACCCTTTCACTTAAGTAAAATAAAAATTAGTTACACATAAACAAGAATAAAGAAAGAGAGACGAAGAAGAAGATGAACATAATTTTTATTTAGAACAAAAGAAAACTACAACAAGAGAAATAGCTAATACAAGAACATGATCTTGATATCTAAACCAAGATGATTCTAATGAGCAACCAATGGTGCCCTTTTATAGAGCACGAAGGGCACACAATGACAAGGGAGTTGTTTAATGAGTGGTGGATGAGTGGGTGGATGAGTGGAACATGACAATGGATTTGTTAATGAGTGGGTGGATTATTGTCATGTTTGTCTCCCTACTCAACCAATTCAGTTGTCTTCACACGACTATAACTCTATCATAACGTCAACTATTGTGTACGTGGTCTTCATGAAAGTTGAAGGGTTTTGTATAAGTTTTCCAATGCCATTAGTTTCATCACAATTTGATCCCTGCATCCTAAGATATGGCCCAATATTTGCACAGTGTTCGGTTTCTAGCAACAGCACCTCTGTTCTGACTTCTAGGCTCAATATGACCTACTAGAAATTCGATCTAACTCTTGTGTTCTTTATGAAAGTTGTAGATTTGTGTCTTAGATTTCATGTGTTTAGTGTCAATTGAACTATTATATCTCAATGCTACCAAGTGGCTTCCAGTACTCAAGAGGGGAGTGAATTGAGTATAAAAACTTTTTACAAACCTCTTTTAGAGAAAACACAAATATTAATACTATTAAATAAATACACAGAAATAACGAGATGTAGAAGAAAAGCTTTTTTAAAAAAAATAGCAAAGGAGAAATATGTAATAAAATAAAGCTGCGTAAAATAAAGAGATTAAGAAGAGAGAAGCAGGCACAGTATTTATCCTGGTTCGACCACTAACCCACTTGTGGTCTACGTCCAGTCCTCGAAACAATATCTGAGATTTTTCACTATGTATAGAAGCTTCAATATTGTGGAAATAAGTTTGCCCCAAATGGTTTTATATGTTAAGTTTTGATGATGACAAATACAAGACAAATAGAATTCTTTGCTTATGTGCTTTGTTGCATCCTATATAGAGCATATCCATTAGTAATTGATAAATATCTTATTTGGATATGTCTATGAAAGTCTTATATGCATGTTTAACTAACTAGAGTTATACTTTTATGAATCATGCATATGAAGATATTGAATTATGAATTTGGACTAACTATGCTTGTTTAAGTGAGCAATACTTTGTAGGATAGTCTAAGTACCAAGAATGAGCATTGCAACAAGAAAGCAAAAGATCTCTATTAAGCTCAACATAAGGAGAATGTGAATGCCTATTTCATGAAAGTATTAATAACATCAAAGTCATGTCAAAGACTAAGTCCAAAGGAAGATTAAATGGTATAGCTTTTAGGACTTAGGGTCTTTATGTAAGAAGCCTTATGGATATCTCAAATATGTTTTTCAAATCTTTACACATGGTTTTCACATGTTAAAATGTCCAACAAACAAGTTTTGAAAAGCTAGTTATGGTGGTAGTTCAAATTTATGAAAAATAACCAAGTTTGAGTTTTGCAAAACTGACCTTTGGTCACTCTTTTGATCATATCTTTCAAAATACTTTGAGTTTTGTTTTGAAACTTCTTTCATTTGAAAATAGACTCAAAGATCTTTCCAATAACTGGTCATTTGCTTTAAATGGATAAGAAATGAAGAAGTTATGACCATTTAAAGTCAGTTTTCGAAATCAGAGTGGTCTATTCGAATACAAGATGTGGTATTCGAATACCACAGCCCAGAAAACGTTCCAGAATGTGTTTAAAATAGAGGTATTCGAATACCTCCTTGTGGTATTCGAATAACCTGCTTCTAAACTATTTTTTTTAAGAAATAAAATAGTGGTATTCGAATACCTCATGTTGGTATTTGAATAACCCATATTAATTTGCTTTTCACGATGGTATTATGAACAGTGGTATTCGAATAATGATTTATGCTATTCGAATAAACACGGTAAACATAGTTCTGAAGATAGAAACTAACAGACATATTCTTTATAATAATAATGGAATTAATTGCTCCAACGGCTATTTTTCCTTCAGGCTCTATAAATAGAGACCGTGGGTCTCATCTGTAAGTAGCCTAGCTATCTGTTTAATTTGTGCTTACTCTGAAAAATGTGATTTATATTTTACGCCTATTTTCTATGCTCTTTTTTCTAAAACTTTGAGATATCCTTTGAGAGCATCTTAACACTTCAATTTGTATTATTTACTCTGAGTGAGAGTTTCTCTTCACCTATATTTCTGTTCTTCTATATTGAGGGTGAGGTATACTTTAAGATTTGTAAAGGGGGTGAGGTATCCCTCTAAGGTTTGTGTAAGGGTGAGGTATCCCTGCAGGCTTAGACTTTAGCACAAGGGTAGAGTTTCCCTATGTGTGAAAAGTGCTCTTTTATGTAACGGTTGCAAGCACCTATTGAAGCTTGTATACATAGTGAAAAATCTCGAATTATTTTCGAGGACTGGACGTAGACCACAAGTGGGTTAGTGGTCGAACCAAGATAAATATTGTTTCTGCTTCTTTCTTCCTAATCTCTTTATTTTACGCAATTTTATATTATTACACATTTATTTATTTGCTATTCTTAAAACTTTTATTCTTCATCTCGCAATTCTTTCTCTTTTATTTAATAGCTTAAATATTTGTGTTTATTTTAAGAGCTTTTGTGAAAAGTTTTTAATATCCAATTCACCCCCCTCTTGGGTAATGGTTGCCATGACTAACAAATGTGTGCTTGCAATCGTTACACAAAAAAGCACTTTTCACGCACAGGGAAACTCTACCCTTGTGCTAAAGCCTCAGCCTACAGAGATACCTCACCCTTATACAAACCTTGAGGATTACCTCACCCTCGATACAGAAAAATTGAAATAGATGGAGAGAAACTCTCACTCAGAGCAAATAATACAAATTGAAGTGCTAATGGAGCTCTCACAGAATATCTTAAAGTTTTGATCAAAAATAGAGCGTAGAAAATAAATTCACAAGTTAGTGCAAGTCGAAAATAATTTAGAGTGTTAGGCTATTTTAGAAATGACCCGAGGCTTCTATTTATAGAGAAATTTCAAAGAAATGACTGTTGGGTGTAATTAAAAACTTATAAATTCCAAAACTTATTTTCATATCAGTACGTGAAAGACTGTGTTTATTTGAATAGAGTAAACTATTATTCGAATAACACTGTTCATAACACCATCGTGAAAAGCAAACTGATATGGGTTATTCGAATAACACCAAGTTTATTCGAATAACACTTTAAAAATAGAGTTTCAAAAGAGAAAGATTATTCGAATAATAGCTGGGCTATTCAAATAATGTTTTTATCAGAATATTTCTAAGAAACTTATGTATTCGAATAGATAACTTGCTATTCGAATAGCAGTTTAAAAACTTCAAACTCATAGCATGGTTTATTCGAATAGAGCAAGCTTTATTCAAATAAATCAATAAAAACCCAATTTTGAAGAAATCATTTAAAAAACACTTAAGTTTCTTTTTAAGGCCAATTTTATCTTTTTTTTCAAAATAGTGAAATATTAAAGTGAGCTCTGTACAAAAAGACTCTAAGTCCTAAAGCTATTCTTATAAGATCTTGGACTTGGTCTTTCCATCATCTTCATTTTTGTCTTCATGTTTGTTATCATCAAAACAAGTCTTCAAAGGCATATGTCCAATCACATTCTCCCCATTTTTGATGATGACAAACTATCATTGAGAAAAGAATTAGTGCATATAATTGGAATTCATAAAGAGGTTTTAAAAGCTTACTTCCTCTCTTTAATTATAAAAGGTAACATTTATCAAAAATGTGCGCAGCTCCCCCTTTCATGTGGAATCCAAACTCTTTTTAATTTTACCTGTCTTTTTTTAATTAAATTCAAAATTTTCTCCCCATTTTGTCATAAGCAAAAAGGAGGTAAATCCTATAAATAGATATTCAAGTATAAGTGCATAAAAAGAACCAAATAATTGAAAAGCATACTCATATCAATGCAAGATGAATAGATCATCAAAAACTTTATTTATTCATTAATCAAAAAGGTGCAATTACAAGAGCCAGAAAATAAATAAAACACAGGTAAAATAAAGATCCTAAGAACTAAAGCTCCTAGAAATAGGCATCTGGTGGCAAAGGTGAAGAAGCAGGTGCAGGTGCAGGTGATGCAGCTCGTAAGGCAGCAACCTCACGTTCAATACCTTCTATTCTATCGAAAAGAATAGAGAATGTGTGTTCCATATAAGCACGGTTATCATGCAAGGTAGCCATGATTTGCTCCAAAGTAACTGGAGCAAGGGCAGTAGCAGGGGTAGCAGGATCCACTGGGTCAAATTCATCATCAACCTCATCTGGGTACACTCAGCCTTCATCAGTCTCGATCATCTTCATTTTACACAAGGTGTGGGAGTCGAAGACATTATGGTGAGTCAAGGTGATAACACGCTCAGTTTCCAACACCTGAGGATACTTGCTAAGCAAGATAGTGATGAGAATACCATAAGGCAAGTCAGATTTTTCCTAACCCTGCGCCCTCATCATGTGTTTCATGATAAACATAGGCCAGTTGATCTGATGACCATTCTTCAGGATCTAGAGCATGAAGATGTCATCTTCATTGAGGTAGGCGTAATTCCCACCATGGGGAGCCAAGATGTGTTAGGAATTGCGGTTACATCACGCAGCGGAAAAAAAATAGGATTCCCACCGAGGATCCATGCGAAAAGCCATAATCTAAGTTTTAAATTATTTACCTCTTAAAGCATGATTAAAAGGAAGGACTTGAATCACTAACATCGTAATAGAAACGATGTCTCTGCGGTATCCACACGAATAAACCCATGAATGTCCAACGTCCACAAAGAGGAGCCTCATGTCTCTCACTCAGTGCTAGCTACAAAGAGAAGAGAATAAACTTGTTGCTCTTTCACTCACTATTTCTGTAGGTGCGGCTAGGGTTCTGAATTGTATATCTTAGCAGCCCTTTAGCAGTACTATTTATAATAGTGACTGCCTTAAGTGAGTGCGAGCAGTAGCAAGGTAAGTTGTGCAACCCTAGACTCATTTGTTATGAGTCTGGCCCATATTTGAATCCGAGTCCAACTTGGATCCATTGCTCCAATTTTAGTCTGCTCTATGTGTGTGACCCTACAGGTTCTCATTACGTTAGCAGTAATATTAAAATCCTATTTTAATATTACAAGCAGTGAGCGATATCTAGCAACACATTGCTGCTACCCAAGTAATAAGAATGTTAGTGATTTGACATAAACTTTCCGTGACCAATGTTTTCGTGTCGTTTAATCCCTTTGTCAAGATATCTAGATAGAACACAAGGCATGGAATGCGTCACCCTTGTATAGTCCATTCATTCATTTCCTGATACTCGAGTAGACTTTGTAACAACAAATGAAATCAATATCTCATATTGAATCATTTGAGCATAACCATGCATTTCGCAGTCTCACTCAATCACGGGGCCCGAAGATATTGCTCCTGTTATGTAGGAGTGACAAATCCCATCTAGGTCACTCACATCCCTCTGCATGATTTGCGGTATGTCCAATAACTAACTTTATAATCACCTTGTTACAGATGACATTTAATGGTATTAAAACACACAACTTCTCATGTAGGAATCGTAGTGATTTCAGGTCAAAGGATCACAGACACCATTGTCACTATGAGAATCGCTTATGACACTCACGTAATGATCCATGTAGCATTCTCATGGTGGGTCAGTCCAAAACATCATTACTCTAATATGTACCCATGTGAAGACTTGATATCTTATATCCATGACCCGTGAGATATGGTCATCAGTCTGTGCACATACTAGTCTCAATGTATTATTGTTGTCCTAATTAACAATAATACTTAACTAGGGACATTTAAGAATAGTATTATAACCAAAAGGATCTTACGATCAAGTCATCCACTCAATAACCTATGGCATCAAACTTACTATTCTAAGGACTTTATTATGTTTATAAAAAAAGAACACAATAAATGAAATGCCTCATATATTAAAATAAGCATAATAGAATGTATGTAAATACAGACAAATGTATCAGCCTCTAGGGCATACACCAATAATCTCTCACTTGCACTAGAGCCAATCAGGCATATATCTAATGCCTAAAGACCTAGTGTGACCCTCATGCTTCTGCTGTGCAAGAGGCTTCGTTAGTGGATTAGCAATGTTATCATCTGTTGGTACTTTGCATATCTTCACATCTCCTCTATCGATGATCTCTCAAATGAGATAGAAGTGCCTAAGTATATGTTTGGATCACTGGTGAGATCTAGGCTCCTTAGCTTGTGCAATGGCTCCATTATTATCACAATAGAGGTCCACTAGGTCCATAATGCTAGGAATAGCGCCAAGTTCAGCAATGAACTTCTTGATCCAAACGACCTTCTTTGCTACATTAGAGGCAGCAATATACTCAGCCTCTGTGGTAGAATCGGTGACTGTCTCCTACTTTGAACTCTTCCAGCTCACAGCCCCACCATTTAGGTTAAAAACATAACCCGATTACGATCTGGAGTCATCCTTATCGGTTTGGAAGCTAGCATCAGTGTAACCTTTTACAACTAGCTCTTCCTCGCCTCCATATACCAAGAACGAATCCTTAGTCCTTCTTAAGTACTTAAGGATGTTCTTGATAGCAGTCCAATGACTTTCACTAGGATCAGACTGGTACCTACTCGTCATGTTCAAAGTATACGAGATGTATAGTCGAGTACATAACATGGCATACATGATAGATCCAATTGCAGATGCATATGGAATCTTGCTTATGCGATCCCTCTCATCCTGGGTGGAAGGGGATTGAGCCTTAGATAGGCTTACACCATGCGACATAGGCAAGAGTCCTTTCTTGGATTCATGTATGCTAAACCGTCTTAATACTTTATCTATGTATGTACTCTAACTTAGGCCAAGCAGTCTCAGTGATCTATCTCTATAGATCCTGATACCTAACACATAGGTGGCTTCACCCAAGTCCTTCATAGAGAAGCAGTTCCTAACCAAATCTTTACAGACTGTAAAGTAGGGATGTCATTTCTGATAAGTAGTATGTCATCTACATACAATACTAGAAAGACAATAGTGCTCCCACTAACCTTCTTGTAGACACAAGATTCTTCTTCATTCTTGATGAAACTAAACTATTTTATTGTATCATCAAAATGAAGATTCCAGCTTCTGGAAGCTTGCTTCAATCCATAAATAGATCGTTGCAACTTGCACACCTTTCTAGCATCCTCTGGAGTGGCAAAACCCTCAGGTTGTGTCATGTACACATCCTTGAGAAGATTTCCATTAAGGAAAGCAGTTTTGATATCCATTTGCCAAATTTCATAATCATGGTATGCTGCAATAGTAAGCAAGATCCAAACAGATTTAAGCATCGCAACTGGGGAAAACGTTTCATCATAGTCTACACCATGAATTTGTTTGAAACCTTTAGCCACCAATTGCGCCTTAAAGGTATGCACATTACCATCCATATCAATTTTCTTCTTGAAAACCCACTTGCACCCAATGGGTTTTACCCTTTCAGGTGGGTCAACCAAGGTCCATACCTGGTTGGAATACATGGAATCCATTTTAAATCTCATGACCTCAAGCCATTTCTCAGATTCTGGGCCAATAATGGCTTCCTGGTAAGTCACAGGCTCATCTTGATCTATGAGTAATACGTCACCTTGTTGGGTCATGAGAAATCCATATCTCTCTAGTTGATGATGTATCGTGTTAGACCTACGCAGGTCTTGTGCTACTAGAGCAGGTTGCTGTTCCACAACATTTTGTGGAGGCTGCTCTATTTCCACCATTGGTTCATTACTGCTTTGTGAAACTTGAACTTCTTCAAGTTCTACTTTCCTCCCACTGATTCCTTTGGAGATAAACTCCTTTTCTAGAAATACAGCAGTCCGTGCGATAAACACTTTGCCCTCGGTAGGATTATAGAAAAAGTATCCCTTGGTTTCCTTTGGATACCCTACAAAGAAGCATTTATCTAATTTAGGTCCAAGCTTATCAAAAACTTGACGTTTCACATAAGCTTCGCAGCCCCAAATCTTCAAGAAAGACACACTGGGCCGTCTCCCAATCCATATCTCATATAGTGTCTTTTGAACCATCTTAGATGGAACACGGTTAAGTGTGAAAGCTACTGTTAACAGAGCTTGTCCCCAGAAGGAGCCCGGAAGGTCTGCATGACTCATCATGGATCAGACCATGTCCAACAAGGTCCGGTTCCTCCTTTCAGAAACACCATTACATTGTGGTGTTCCTGGTGGAGTGAGTTGAGATATTATCCCACACTCTTTCAGATGATCATCAAACTATTGGCTTAAGTATTCTCCTCCTCGATTTGATTGAAGGATTTTAATACTCTTGCCAAGTTGGTTTTGTACTTCATTCTTGAACTCTTTGAACTTTTCAAAGGATTCTGATTTGTGCTTCATAAGATATACAAATTCATATCTACTGAAATCATCAGTAAATGTAATGAAGTATTGAAAATTGCCCCTAGCGAGTGTGTTTAGTGGCCCACATACATCACTATGTATAAGGCCTAAAAGATCACTAGCCCTTTCACTTTGTCCAGTGAATGGGGCCTTTGTCATCTTCCCCAATAAACAAGATTCACATGTCTCATATGATTCGAAATCAAACGAGTCCAAGGATCCATCTTTATGGAGTTTAGAGATGCGTTTCTCATTTATGTGGCCCAAACGACAATGCCAGAGAAAAGTTGGGTTCAGATCGTTTGATTTAAACCTCTTTGTATTTATGTTACAGACGGGCATTTCGAGATCAAGTACATAATGTTCATTACTCAATTATGCACTACCATAAAAAATATCATTCATATAAATGGAACAACACTTGTCCTTTATAATAAAAGACAAACCTTTCTTGTCCAAACAAGAAACAGAAATGATATTCCTGCTAATAGCAGGCACAAAATAGCAGTTCTCTAACTCTATTACAAGCCTAGTGAGCAAAGATAATAAATAAGTCCCTACAGCTAATACAGTAACCTTTGCTCCGTTTCCCACTTGTAGGTCAACTTCGCCCTTCGTCAATGGTCTACTACTCTTTAGATCCTGCACATTTACAAAAATGTGAGATCCGCATCCAGTTTCTAATACCCATGATGCAGAAGTAGATAAATTGACTTCAATAACAAAAATACCTGAAGTAGAAGTCTCACTTCCCTTCTTCTTTTTGAGCTCCTCCAGGAACTTGGCACAGTTCCTCTTCCAATGTTCGGTTTGACCACAATGGAAGCATGTACCTTCGTTAGCCACTCCACCCACTGGTTTTAAGCCAGAAGTGCTGGGTTTGGATTTATCCTTGCCCTTGCCCTTCTAGTTGTCCTTGGGCTTCTTCTGCTGTTTCTTGCCCTTATTCTTTTGGACCATCATTATGGCCTTCCCTTTGCCTATGTTAATGTTCTGCTCAGCAGTTCTCAACATGCCTAGCAGCTCTAGTAGTGATTTGTTAATCTCATTCATGTTGTAGTTCATGACAAATTGACTAAAACTTTCCGGCAACGATTGCAGGACTAATTTAGTGGCCAACTCTTAGCCCAAAGGAAAACCAAGTCTCTCTAGGTTTTCAATGTACCCAATCATCTTGAGTACATAAGCACCAACAGGGCTTCCTTCTACCAGCTTGCACTGAAACAGTGCTTTAGAGACCTCGAATCTCTCATGTCTGGCCTGCTCTTGATAGAGCTTCTTAAGGTGTATGATCATATCGTAGGCATCCATGTTCTCATGTTGCTTTTGGAGCTCAGAGTTCATGGTGGCCAGCATAAGACATCCGATGTCTAAGGTATCATCTTGATGCTTCTTATAAGCATCCTTTTCAAGTCTAGGGGCATTAGCAGCAGGTGGCTCAGGAATAGGCTGTTCTAGTACATACAACTTTTTCTCTTGCTTGAGGACAATCCTTAAGTTCCTGTACCAGTCTAGAAAATTTGTTCCAGATAACTTGTCCTTCTCAAGGACAGATCGTAGTGATAAGTTACTTGATGTGTTTATTGCCAAGGTAATCTATCAACAGAAATATGTAAAATATAAGTATCATGCCATAAACATATTTAATGAGGTCTTTTAATTAAATATGTCTCCCACTATTTTATTCAAGTCAATAACCCTCAGCATTGACTCAGAAAATCCCATCGTAAGATTTCCTAGTGGGACAAGATCCATATTTCACCTAGTTTTGAGTCAGCTTTGGCTGATCACCCAAAATTCAGTTATTTAGGTAGGAAACACTTTCCAATTACATCACATGTAACTTTTGGATAGTTGGGTGAATAACACTTATTCCAATCCATCTAATGGACTAAAGCCAAACTTCATGCCTCTAAGCCTTCAATCCTATTGCAATGGCCTAGTTAAGTCAGACCTAATGGTTGGCAGTTAGATATTACCTTTATCCCATCGCGTCTTACTAATATAGATAAAGGCATCCTGCTTTGGCAGACCTGCACTTGATCGATACTAGTCTTGACGAGTGCCACACATTGGAAGGCATCACATAATTAGTTAATATTTGCTTTGAGGGAATTTTTTTTATTATTATTGTTAGATCTCACCATTTATTAAATTATTTATCATACTATAAACATTATCCATGCATCTCATACATAAAAGGCATATAATAAAAGTGACATGGTTATGACCTAGTGAGACTTTTTGTGCAAGTATACACGTCGCTCAAGTAATAAAGTGAAAAGTACGAGTCGATCCCACGAGGACTAGAACTAATTTTCCAACTAAGTATTACTATAGAAAGCTTTACTAATATCCAAACAACAATAAATTGAGGTGTAAAGAATAAAGACTTAGAGTAACCTAACTTGAAACAACAAATAACACATAATAATATTAACTAAATATCAAATTTCCACAATGGTAAAAACCTAGGATTATAACCCTTCTTGATATTTCACTTGGTTTAAATTATACTCATTAGCCCACTCAATGTTACTTGAAGAATTAATCTAGAACTCTAGTGTAAACATACCCCTCTCCTGATGGCAATATGACCTTTCCCTCTTAATCAACACATAATATCTCTATTAGAGTCAATTAACAAAGAAGCATTATATCGAACAAGTTCTATGCAAGATTACACAAGGTCCTAACCATATCCCTATGTCTTAGAACAAAACCCCCAATTCAACCTTTGAGTTGGAAGTTCAAGTGTCACCCATTCTAGTTCTAGATTCAATTTCCCTTTTCCAAGTTCAAATCAAATCCAAATATCTATCAATTGGTGGGCAAACAATCAATAACATGAAGCATAAGAATGGATAACAACTTCTCATAACATTGAAATGGGTAAACAAGCATTAAATAAACCAAGCTACATATCAATAGGAGTTACAATCCTAGAAATGAATTTAGCTCATGTTCAATATTTGAGGACAATCAATTAAGTCAAATAATACATCCATCAAAGCCATAACACAGAAAAATGAGAAAACCACAAAGAAACCCAAGAGAAATGATGAAGAAGATGAAGGACAAGCTAGCTCCAATGGTGGATTGCAAGCAACTCTTCAAGAATCTCCTTGTTGCCCAAACTCCAAATCAAACTTCCTAGGTTTCTCCAAGTGTTCTACGGTTGCTAAGGCTCCAAGAATGTCCAGAGAATGTTTTCCAATGAATCCCCATGAAATGGCTGCCTTACATCATTAAAAACCCTCTTTTTAGAGCTAACACGATGTAGTAGAATTTTAACAGGATGTCGCGGCCTCTGTAACACCCTAACTTTTGGGATAATTACAATATAGTCCTGAAATGTACTGTTTTGTGAATTCTGTGAGCAGTAAATTTAATTTGACTGTTTCGTGAGTGTACTTGACTGTTGTATGTGATTTGCTCCGACCTAGGGAAATAATAATTTTCTGACCGGATAAATCTTATTTTAATTAATTGGAGCTGGGAGATCTTACTAAACCCAATTCTGATTGATATATATATTAATCTTGTAATTTTTTGAATTTAATTGTGCAATAAAATAATTTTATATTATTATAATATTATTTTATATAACAGTACCTACTGTCTCAAAAATAGTAAAAATTTGCTTCGATTTGACCACAGATCTTTAAAAGTACTGTGGGACCCGCGTTTAGGAAAAGCAGTCAACTGTGTTGACTGGACAAATTCTAGCCAATGAGAGCAAGTCAACAAAAGTGGCTTGACTTTCTAAACCAATAGGAATTGGTCAACGAAGGGAGCATAGACTTTTATTTGGACCGTTGGATGAAGACTTAGTTAGGAAGCCTTTAACCTAAGCCGTTGATCTAATCAATGGTGAGATTAGAATGATAGTTTTATGACTAATTGATATCTACCTTAGATCTAATCTAGGGCTAAGAATTAAAGATGAATCAATGGTTAGAATTAAGTCAAAAATTGTAGGCTTGAATTTGGTTAGTAACCTAATTAAGCTTAATTTGACTAATCTAATTGCTTAATTAACAAACTAAGTGAACTAGCTTAGTTATTAATTAATTATAATCTAAATACTAATTAGATATATTAATATTGATTAAAGGTTATAATATATGTTAATATATGTTAAATTAATTAGTTATATTATTAGTATGTTAATTAAGTTTGGTTAGGATAGTTAACCTAACTAATTCCCTAATTAACTAGCATGTAATTAGGTGTAATTAGAGAACAATTAAGACACTAAAAAGAGGAAGACCCGCACGGTTTTGGGCAGCAGCAAGGAGGCTTGGATTGGCTTGGTTCTACATGGTTCTTGAAGGCTCCAACATGACATAAGCCATGTGCTTAACCATGTGAACACTCTATGATATTTTACCATGCAAAGTTGATCACTCAACCTCACCCACACTCACTCACGGCTGCAGCTCTATCTATTCACTCTTCACTTTTATTTTTCACACTTATCACATTTAGCTATCCATTTCTCTCTCTAAAATACCAAAAACTCAAGTACACTTCTCTTTCACTTTCTCTCCCTAGTTTCGGCCAACACCCACACCCACACAACCAAACCTTCATAATTTCATCTCATCATATTTCCTAAACCCAAATCCCATTCTAAACACTTTTTGTTCACAAAGTTTTTCCAAATTCCTACTCTATCTTGTCCAAAATTCAACCTTTTGGTTACTTACTTAAGGGTAAGTTTTGTTTCTATGGTTCAAAATTACATTTCTAATTTTTCTAACCATGATTGTTCCATGGTTTTTCTATTTTGTACCTTGTATGTGTTTTTACTAATTGTTTAATAATTTTAGGAATTTGTTTGGGAGTCACACGAAATTTGAAGGAAAGGAGGAAAACTAACCGATTAAATTATCTACAAAAGGTAAGAGGGAGATTTAATCTCATCAACCCTAAGTGGTGATGAGAAAATGGATTGATTGTGTATGAAGAATCCATAAGGATTCGATTTGTGTGATTGTTTATGGTTTTATTATTTTTTTGTGATTGTTTAGATGTTTTCCTATTTGTGATTATTTTTGCTATGCATGATTATAGTTATTATTATTTTTGTTATGTATGTTTATGGCTTTAAATATATTGTATGTATATTATATGTGATTAAATAATTGTATGAGTCTATAACTGTATAATTATTAAAGTAGGATGTGAATAACATGTAACGATTTGCATGAGTGTTCCAAAGAACACATTGAGGCTCACAGCCTTCTCATGAAATTAGAGAACCAAAATGTTTACCACAATTTTCTAAATCAATGATTTAATGAACCTAGGTAAAATAATGGATTTGAAAAAGATTTAAGTTAATTGTGGCCAATATGCCATTTAGTGTATAATCAAATACCATTTTATTTTAATTTGGCCAACATGCCATTTTATTTGCTAAGATAGGTTAGGTAAGTGATTTACAACATAAATGGATTTCAATGATTCATTGAGAAAAATAAAAGGAATAAATTCAGTTCTAGAAATTTAACTTAGCAGAATTTAGTTTAAGTAAGAAATAAAACAAATGCTAGAAAAATACTAACGTAAAGCTCATTTTATAAATTTTGAAGCGCGTTAGCAAGTTTCAAAGCGTAATTATTGGGTAAAAATAAAATGAACTATATTTAGTGAAAAACGTTGAAAATACCTTATACTGATTTTATAGGCAAAATGTTGCCGAAATTTATTAAAATCAGACGCATAAAATGAAAAGATATCATACTATATTTAGAACATAAGGAAAATACTTTACGTATTTTAAAAGTACTAGATATAGTTTTACACATAGCAGAAATGATGATTTTAAGCTATTCGGTTAAGAAAATGAATTAAAAACCTTACGCGATTGAGAAAATGATTTAAAAACATTTTACAATGTTTAAAAACGTCAAAATATCTTTACGCGATTTAAAAACGTTTGTGAAAACGATGAGATTGTGAAAATGCGATAAAATTCCTACGTGATTGAACAATACTGTGAGTTTTGCTGTCGGGCCAAAGTGGTGGACCCGGACATGTTGTGGTGTAGTACTGTCAGGTGGGATGTACTATACTTTGTTATTTTGTGACTAAGGGTATTTTGGTAATTTTTCGTAATTATGGTAAAATTTGGATAATAAGGGTATTTTTGTAATTTTAGATCATGCTTAGAGTGTTGTGCCAATTTGGTTTATAATTGGTGATTGATTGATGAGGCGAATTACACCGTGTTTGGTGTGATAAGCGTAGTGTGGTTCATTTATGAACTTGGAGGCGTTAGTGTGCGGAGAATTCCACATGCGGACAGTGGGTTGCTCCTCTGGGCCGTGGTAATGGGCAACACACTAATGATATTGACAAGCACTATTCTTAGTCGAGATCTTGAGGGGACTATTAAGTACTATGCCTGTGGTACACGATGTTGGACTGTGTACTACTACACGATGTTTTGGACTGTGGGCTATAGACACAAAGATTGGACAGTGTAATAGTTTGGTTGGGCAGCCATAAAGTGTTATTAGTTTCTAATCGGATCATTCTCTCAGATATCCGTGTTTAGCTCCATGGAGTAGGAACGAGTCGGTGTGTGTTCATGCATTACCTGCATTTTATTGCTTATCATAATCTGTGATAAATTGTATGATTTATTGCTTTAATATATTATGCATGATATAATGGTATGTATTATTTATATATATATTGCTTGATATATTATGCAAGATATATTGGTATGTACTGTTGTGATGACTGTTTTGTACTGTCGTTTTCTTTATTGCCATGCGGGTAGTGATGTAGATTATCTCACCTCTCTATATGTTTTCTCGAAATTATTATATTATATTCGTAAAGAGTTAGAGGAAGAAGAAGATCAGCCTCTTGAGATACAGTATCCTGACGAGCAACAGTCGGGCGAAGTATACGAGGAGGAGGAGCCGGTAGATCACACTGATCGTCAAGACTGATCTTGAGATCATGGCATTGTCAGGATTCTTAGGGTTCGTGAGACTAGAGTTTCATGGGGGTTCCGAGGCATGGCGTATGCATGTGGACCGAGGGACAGTTGCTTATGTGGGACGTTTGACCGTGTCCCTATGTAGAGAGTATAATGGAGAAGTCATATTCACTACTATGCTTTATTTACATTTAGAGTTACCTCTGACCATTAGGCGTTATTGGCAGGGAATATTCCATGCGCCTAGTGAGCTCTCGATGGCGAGTCGACAGCTCGGACTCGTGTCCGTCGTGCTGTGAGATCTCCTAGATGTGAACTTTTCGATGGTTATTCTGGAGGTTCTGGAAGATGATCCATCGGAGGGTTATATATCTTGAGATGCACTTGGGCAGTACTATGTTATAGCTTTGTGTCAACTTTTTACTGCTTTATTAAATACATGTAGTTGTAAATTATGTGTGTACTAAAAGAGAATCATATGCATATTATGGTGAGTTTTACTCAGTTATATTTTGTGTTTCGTGTTATTTTATTTAATGTTATAATTATAAAAGGAAAAAAAATATTACCACAAATATTATGTAAGTATCAAATGTTTTACAACTTGGGTAAGAGATTTATTTTATTTTATTTCATTGCATTCATAAATGTGACATCCCCACAAGGGTGTTACAGCCTCCTGGAAGTGTGCCGCGCCCTCCTGTGATGACTCTTCACAAACTGATGTACTATGTCGCAGCCTCCTGGAAGTATGCCTCGGCATAGTTTGTGGTTTCCACTCAAACATTGTTTTCTTCATCAAAATGCAACCAATACTTGATTTCTTAAGTCTCTTAACTTGTTCCCTCAATTCAATGATCCTTCTTGAGCTTTTGCACTCTTCTTTTTCTCCAATTCTCTCCTTCAAAGCTTTATCTCAATTCTTCCAACTCTTCATGAACCATGAAATTCAACCACCTATCAAGCATGAAAATCAAATGAGTCCTCATTCCACAAAAACATTTCATTAACTTGTTAATATTGATCAAAAGAGTGCTCAATAGGTTCCAACTCCACTATAACTCCTACAATCAACTTCAAGCTCAATATATATCAAGAAAATACGAGGAAACTAACACAAATTAACCCAAATAGTGATCATTTAACTCTACTTTTGTATAGTTATCACACCCCCAAACTTAGAATTTTGCTAGTCCTTGAGCAAAACAATAAAAATCTCAACACTTTCCCTTCAGCAAGATATGATAAAAAAAAATAAAAACAATCTTGCAAGTTGTGAAAAATAATTGCCAACTAAACCCTCAAAACATTGTCTCCACACTTTGCATCTCAATCATCCCAAACATCATACTCAAGCATTTTCACTCATCAAACAACATTGCTGGTTAAATTGAGTTTCTTATGTGAGTGTGTGTGATCCAATCACCAAATCTCAGTAATCATCTAGATGAGATTATGCAAATGAGATCCTAGAATGATGAAACTTAGAAAATCATACTTCCACCCCCTCTCCACTAATGTAGGATAAACATGGCATGTAGATCAAAAGGTCTTATTAAGCTTGTAATGACAGGCCAAGGTGGAGGCTATGAACAAAAGATAGGATAAATCAAAAACCTTGGATAATGGTCAAATGCATCTCTAATTTCCTCAATAGATGCTACACAAGGGCCACACTAGGTGTATTCCATACCTCTTAATCCCTTCAACAATTTTGTTCAAACTTTTTAAATGATTTTCCTTTCATCATCTCTTTATTTTTCTTTTCATGCCTTTTTTTTTAAGAACCATAATTGCATATACAGTTCTATTCCACGCTTCACACACTTTATCTTGTAGAGACACATAACTACATGGCCCGTAATCACACAAGTATTTAGAAATGCAATCAACCACTATCCAAAGCACAAGGTGTGATATTAAATGCATGGCTCAAAGGTTTTGGTAATCATGGATTCATAGAACAAAATCATAAGGCCTAAGCATCACTAGGCTCAAACAAGGTGCTCTGAATACATTTATGTCAAGGTTAAGCTTGAAAGGCTCAAACGATCCAAACATTGCCTAAATCATCTCTACACACCAAGCATAACCTAGGATTTCGCCTTGAGAGGACTTGATAATCAATCCTAAATCCAAAAACCTAGGAGATTCACATATCATAATCCTTCTCTAAATGAAGCAGAAGTTAAGCAAAAGGATCATATATGAAAAGATAAGCTACTTAACTTAACTAGCAACTTACTCAATAAGATCAACAAATTTCAAACAACACTTAGGATTCAAGAGAGTCAAGCATGTCAACAATTCAATCTTATCATGGGGATGGCAAACCATTCAAACACAACATTGCAAGTTCAATCCAAGGCCTTTCCATACAAAATCACATTTCCCTACAAATAACCAAAACAAGTGTGGATTAAAGCGTTGCAATATGGACTGTTTTTCGGTTGATTAAAGCGTCCAACAAAATTCACAGCCTCAGAATTCATATTACACTGCTCAGAAGAATGTGCATCTCCACAAAAATGGCATGTAACAAGGGACTCTGCTGAGATTTAACACCCAAACCATCAAACTTCTGTGAAAGTACAGAAATTTGAGCACTTAAACCCATGAGAGCATCAACCTCAAAGACTCCAGCAGTTTTTCTTGGACCCTGTCTCTCTGAAGGCCACTGAATATTGTTGGATGCCATCATATCCAACAGATTAAATGTTTCATCTTCAGATTTACTCATAAGTGCCCCACCTACTACTGCATCAATGGTAGTTCTCAACGGCCCATTCAAAGTAGTATAGAATGTATGCACCTGGAGCCACTTATTAATACCATGATGAGGGCATTTGCGAAGAAGATCTTTATACCGTTCCCAAGCTTCATAGAGTGACTCAGATTCATACTGAGAAAAAGAAAAAATCTCTTTCCTAATTTGAGCTGTCTTGGATGGGGGAAAGAACCTTTCCAAGAACTTGTGAGCCAATTCATCCCAAGTAGTGATAGACCCCTCAGTTAAAGAATGAAGCCAACTCTTGGCTTTGTCATGCAATGAGAAAGGAAATAACCTCAACCGAATAGCATCTTTAGAAACTCCATTATGTTTGAAAGTATCACAAATTTCAAGAAAATTCCTGACATGATCGTTTGGATCCTCATTGGGTAAACCACAAAATTGGACGGATGTCTGGATCATTTGAATAATGGCTGGCTTGATTTCAAAGTTGTTAGCCTGAATAGCTGGCCTCTGAATGCTAGAGTTAAGATCTTGAACTTGAGGGATAGCATAATCCCTCAAGGATTTTGGAGTTCGTTCTTCTGCCATTGGTGATAGATTACCCGCTGCCTCTTGTCGTTCTCTTCTAATCCGTCTAAGAGTTCTCTCTATTTCTAGATCAAAATCAACAAGTTCAAGGCTTCGGGTGCGTCGCATGCAACCACGAAGAGTACCTAAAAAATAGAAGAGTTCCAATAGAACAATTAAGCAAAATGAGAAATGAAAAATCTTTAACAAAAGTAACAAGTCTGAATTATTAGTAAAGTGATTCACGAACTAATATTAGCAAGAAAAATTAGCAATTAGTCCCCAGCAATGGTGCCAAAAACTTGGTGAGCCTTTTTGTGCAAGTATACATTTCACTCAAGTAATAAAGTGAAAAGTACGAGTCGATCCCACGAGGACTAAAACTAATTTTCCAACTAAGTATTAGTATAGAAAGCTTTACTAATATCCAAACAACAATAAATTGAGGTGTAAAGAATAAAGACTTAGAGTAACCTAACTTGAAACAACAAATAACACGTAATAATATTAACTAAATATCAAATTTCCACAATGGTAAAAACCTAGGATTGTAACCCTTCTTGATATTTCACTTGGTTTAAATTATACTCATTAGCCCACTCAATGTTACTTGAAGAATTAATCTAGAACTCTAGTGTAAACATACTCCTCTCCTGATGGCAATATGACCTTTCCCTCTTAATCAACACATAATATCCCTATTAGAGTCAATTAACAAAGAAGTATTATATTGAACAAGTTCTATGCAAGATTACACAAGGTCCTAACCATATCCCTATGTCTTAGAACAAAACCCCCAATTCAACCTTTGAGTTGGAAGTTCAAGTGTCACCCATTCTAGTTCTAGATTCAATTTCCCTTTTCCAAGTTCAAATCAAATCCAAATATCTATCAATTGGTGGGCAAACAATCAATAACATGAAGCATAAGAATGGATAACAACTTCTCATAACATTGAAATGGGTAAACAAGCATTAAATAAACCAAGATACATATCAATAGGAGTTACAATCCTAGAAATGAATTTAGCTCATGTTCAACATTTGGGGACAATCAATTAAGTCAAATAATACATCCATCAAAGCCATAACACAGAAAAATAAGAAAACCACAAAGAAACCCAAGAGAAATGATGAAGAAGATGAAGGATAAGCTAGCTCCAATGGTGGATTGCAAGCAACTCTTCAAGAATCTCCTTGTTGCCCAAACTCCAAATCAAACTTCCTAGGTTTCTCCGGGTGTTCTACGGTTGCTAAGGCTCCAAGAATGTCTAGAGAATGTTTTCCAATGAATCCCCACGAAATGGCTGCCTTACATCATTAAAAACCCTCTTTTTGGAGCTAAAACGACGTAGCAGAATTTTAACAGGATGTCGCGGCCTCCTGGAAGTGTGCCGTGCCCTCCTGCGATGACTCTTCACAAACTAATGTACTATGCCGCGGCCTCCTGGAAGTATACCTCGGCATAGTTTGTGGTTTCCACTCAAACATTGTTTTCTTCATCAAAATGCAATCAATACTTGATTTCTTAAGTCTCTTAACTTGTTCCCTCAATTCAATGATCCTTCTTGAGCTTTTGCACTCTTCTTTTTCTCCAATTCTCTCCTTCAAAGCTTTATCTCAATTCTTCCAACTCTTCATGAACCATGAAATTCAACTACCTATCAAGCATAAAAATCAAATGAGTCCTCATTCCACAAAAACATTTCATTAACTTGTCAATATTGATCAAAAGAGTGCTCAATAGGTTCCAACTCCACTATAACTCCTACAATCAACTTCAAGCTCAATATATATCAAGAAAATACGAGGAAACTAACACAAATTAACACAAATAGTGATCATTTAACTCTACTTTTGTAGAGTTATCATGACCCCCTAAGAGAGTAGTATAAAGAAAGCCAGCTTCACCAAGCATCTCTCACCAATATCCTCCCTTGATGCTGTCTTCTTGTCTTCACATCATAATTACATTATATAGAAACCTCTTTTACATTCGAGGGAAGTTAGGTGAGAAGAGAATGTGCAATCAGAATGTAGAGAGAAAGGCACGACACCTATGTCGTATTTATTAAAACCAAAATAGCAAAAGAGGACTAAGGCCATAACCATGCACCATGCATCACAAAGAACATACAAACTCAAAACAATAATACATTATTATTTTCATGAGTCATAAAATTAGATAGAAAAAATCGCGCTTTCGAAAAACACACTACGCAAAGGTAAATTTGTGAAAGTTATAGATTTGTGTCTTAGATTTCATGTGTTTGGTGTCAATTGAACTACTATATCTCAATGTTACCAAGTGGCTTCCAGTACTCAAGAGGGGGGTGAATTGAGTATAAAAACTTTTCGCAAACCTCTTTTAGAGAAAACACAAATATTAAAACTATTAAATAAATGCACAAAAATAACGAGATGTAGAAGAAAAGCATTTAAAAAAATAGCAAAGGATAAATATGTAATAATTAATTATATATTTATAAAAACAGCATAATAGTTATAACTCAGATTATAACCAATTTACTGAACGCTACCAAATAGACAAATTAAGGTCAATTCATGTAATAATTCCTTCATTGATCCAATTAAGCTCAATATCATAAAATATGATAAAACCAACTTAATTAAGCCCAATTGAACATTAAGAAGCCCACTGAGAGGATTATTAAATGGATAAAATATATTGCTATCAAATTCTCTTACACTTAGCTTTTGCACTACTGGGCAAAATACATAAGATTGAAGCTTGAGAACAAGGAAAAACAACACAAACTCAAAATTTAATAACTCTAAAAGACTCAATTTTTAATGATATTCAAGAATGCACAAGTTTATAAGAGTGAAGAGCAACCAAAGATTCAAGAGATCAAAACATTCATGGGATAACATTTCTTCACATCTCAAACCAACACGCAAGGAAACTTCAATTAAAAAGCAGAGCCAAGAATGATAGATTCTCATAAGATTCACTCTCAATTCCCTCAAGTATTTAAAAGGTAGGTATTTCACTCAATTCAACCTATGAAAAATTATACTACCATAAGCTTGCTTATCTTCTACTTCTCTATTACTCAAAAACACATGCACACACAAATCAAGAAGACTTTATTCAAGGTTATAATTGGGCCAAGGTAAAGGGGGAAATAATATGGATATGACAAGTTCAATACTAATGATAATAAAAGAGCATTAGGGTTGAGTTCAAATAATAAGCATAAAAGTTCATCCTGACTCTACCTAATGCAAATTCTTTTCGCTTCCCCTTTTTACCTTGTTGACCTTTCTTTTCACTTTTTTCTTTGTTTATTTGTTTTTGGTTTTTAAGAAGATGGCTATTCTTTCCTTTTTCTTCAACTGTTTTGCACACACACCCCCACACTTGTTTAAGAACTCATCCAATGTCAATGCTCTCTTATTCCCTAAGGTTGGATAAGAACATGTTTTTTTTAAAAGGCATGTAATGAGCTAAAAATAATGATTGATCAAATAAGCTCAAAGGTGTTAAGCAAGGGAAAATATGCAAAGTTGATTATTTGGTTAAAGTAGCTATTTCAAGAAAAATGTCTCAATCATGTTTATGTATGCATGTGAAAATGTAGCTTCAAACAGAGTCAAAGCAAGTTTTAGAGTAACAACTCTATGAGTCAAAATCACACAAGAAAGAAGAGAATGGTATAAATGTTTAATCCATTCATCAATACGCTCAAAATTTCACAAGGCATACATTTGTCATTCTTAATCCACCAATTCAACATTCATAACCAAGCATGTGAAAATTGAGAAATAAGACAATTTATTCAATCATGCTATGAACCTTGAATTTCCATTGCTTCAAAGGATATGAGGGTTCATTCACTTGAATCTTTCAAAGGAAATCAAATGATAAAACTTTTTACTTCCACAAATCAACACAAATTAGTTATCTATCTAATTACTCTTTACTCTGCCACCAATTTAGATGCGTCTCAAGAGTAAATTTACCTCAAGGGCATAATTTACTCCTTATTCTGCCATCCTTAATTAGTTTTACTGTTAGTAAGTTGCTGACAACTATACTAATAAACATACTTCCCAATTTTTTTATTTTTTTATTTTAGTCAACTATCCTTCCCCCTAACCAGATCACAACATTGTCCTTAATGTTAAAATATAGATAGGTACAGGATAGAAGATATTACCAGTTATGGCAATTACTGAAAAGAAAATCCTAGCACAAATTTAAACAGAAACATAGTATGATAACAAAAACCAAAGGTAAAGGGAAGTTATAAATGGAGTGTCAAATCAAACCCATGTTCCTTGATGTTTCCTTCTGACTAATGTACTTGAGCTATTATTGGACTAGGTTCATAAACAAAAGCTTGTAATTTATTAATTAATGCATTAACAGTGAAAGCAGAGACAGGGATCTGCCTGGCTGAATGTGTGATAAAGTTTTGTTTCACAGCAAGGTCAAGAAAAGATAACAAATCATCAAAGAAATTATTAACATTCAACAAACCTATGAGTTTATGGTGGATGTTCAATTGGGCCCAATAAACAATTTGAAAAACTTCTTCTAAAGTACCATAGCCACCTTGTAAGGCAATGAACGCATCAGAGTTGTCAAGGATTTTTCTCATTCGTCCATGCATACTTGATACTTGTAATTCCTCCCCAATTGTCTTTCCAGTGATATTCTTTTGTGTTAAAGCTCTAGGAATGATACCTAAAATCGGACTGACTCCTAGATGTGTAGTGATTGATACAACCCCCGTTAACCCAATGCTACCTCCCCCTTATACTACACAAATTTTTCTCGCAGCAAGCGCTCGACCAAGAGTGCCTACTGCTTCTACAAACTCTGTACCATTCCTAAAACTTGACCCACAAAATATATAGATATTTATAAATCGTGAACAGAAGCTCCCTTCATTTCTATACTCACCCTCCCTTTGAATGATTAT
Source organism: Ormosia semicastrata (assembly GCA_029884595.1). Taxonomy (NCBI): domain Eukaryota; kingdom Viridiplantae; phylum Streptophyta; class Magnoliopsida; order Fabales; family Fabaceae; genus Ormosia; species Ormosia semicastrata. The sequence continues at coordinate 50,829,213 of JAQQTO010000063.1, forward strand.
GAGTTAGTTGAAAGTGAAGAAAATGGAGTGTTTAAATAGGGAAAAGAATGAAAAAAGTAATGATAACACCTAAATGGGTAAGTTGGATATTGTTAGAAAAGTTTGAAATTAAGAAACACAATTTTTTTATTTTATTTTATTATTATTATTATTATTATATATTTTGAAAGAAAACGAGAGCTAGAACCAGTCCAAAACTGGAGGCTAGGCTCTCACGCTCGTTTATTCAACAAAGATGGCATATCTTTATACTACGTGTCATCAGTACAGTAGATGGCATATCTTTGAGTTGCTTGTCACTAGTGCAACATAAGAACTCCACAGGGATTGTAAACACCCTACCAAAACAGGACACAAAACCTTTGAGCCCTTTCTATCCCGCTTATGGAATAATAGTCCTATCTTCCTGCAAACCTAATTAAAAGCTTGTATTCTAAGAAGGTGGTACTCTACTGCAGCCAGTCAGAACTCACCATAGAGGCCTACTAATTAAAGTAAGTATATGGCTCAGTGACAGTTTCACGTGCACTGTAAAGATAGGATGCTTCTATTTGTCCATCAATTGTCCAGAGCTTGGGAAAATCCTGGGAATGGACAATGCGGCTCTCTACAGAGCATGGCGTATGAACTTTATTTACGGACCGACGTATTAAGGTCCACTCGAGTCAATGATAGGTCTGCCATTTGCAAAGGCTCCACACTCAATTAAGAGCATGGTACTTGTAACACCCTCATTTGGATGTCACATTTTACAACTAATTCCTTAATGAATCCCTTTTTAACTAATGATTGATAAAAGTGTGAAAAGTATAATATAATAAAATATGGATTTCTTTTTTTTTAATTTTCTTTTTAAAGGCATAAACCTGAATAAAGCATAAGCATATACGAAAGATAGTCATTACATAATTACATTTCAAAAAATGATATACATTAGTGGCGTGGATCATGGTCCACCCAAAATATAATAAAGTTTGTACTCAAAAAAAATATAATGACCACTGACAACAAAATATACACCGGCCCAAGTCTAGACTTCTTAGAGAGTAGGATCTTCCCTAGAGTCCTCCATTGGATCCTCCTCAGGATCCTCATCCTCCTCAGACCCCAAGTCAACAAAATTTCCCACATGGAACCACAACTCACGAACTGATATTCTGGCAGTAGACACCACTGGGTTCGGATCCTCCCTAGGGGTATAATGTAGGTCACCTCACAGCTCCCTAATCTGCATGAACAACTCTAAGTATACGGCAATAGTAAGAGAAAAGTAAGGAACATCAGAACGATTCCTACAAATGGTTAAAGTTACATTTCCAACATATCTAATACGTTCATTTTCCCAATCAATATGCAAGGCACTCGCCCAATCATGAAACTAAGCTTGGATGTAACCAAAAAGATCTCTTCTAGCAGCCATCCCAAAATACAACAGCAACCCTTCCTCTTAATCTTTATCCATAGGAATACATAAAACAAAAGTAGGCAGAACAACTATAAATAAAAGGTGAGACTCTATATCATTTCCAATACAGTAGTAAGAGACAGCAACATTAATAAATTACAAAATATAATCATAGTAATTTACAGTTAATTAAGTTTTCCAACAGACATCTCATCTATATATGTCACAGGTAAGTCTATAGTATAATAACAGATAAATTCACTATATAGGTTTATCATAATAAAATGTTAAATGATATGTGTATGCATAATGGACAGACACCTACTCCATAGGGCTAAAACTAACACCGGAGAGAATGATCGGGAGAACCACCGTCTGTATATCGTTAGCCTTAAATGTGCTTTTCAATATAATCAATATACGCAACATGGCTATACAAGACACTTTCAACTAGATCGTGAAGGATAGTGCCTAGTCGAGATCATCGGTGCGTTGCATAGCCACCACAGCCCAATGGAGCTACCAACTGTCCACTTGTGGGATACTCGAGCCCCGGCGCCTCCAAGTTCAATAAGTGAACTACACTACGCAATTCGCACCCACACAAAGGTGTAATTAATCTCCTAGGCATTCTGCCTTATCAATGAGTCATTCTGACTTTCACAAAGCATGATTACATGACAATGAAACATAGGCATTCCGCCTTAACAATAAGTCATTCCGACTTTCACAACGCATGATCACATGACATAGAGGCATAATATGCTTTATCAATATTAATTTCATCAATAGGGCCACAACAGACCTAAATCAATCATTAACCACTTAGGGTCCCATTCATTTGTCCAATATCAAATCAATCATCATGTTTAAAATCATAAGGCATCTCAAGTACGTAAATCCCCAAGAGCCCTAAAGGTACTCTAATTTATTATGAATTATCTCCCTCTTCTATTTTCTTCTCAAGACCAAAATCCCTCTCTCACTAAGAGACTAATTTATATTACCACTCCCTTATTATTATAACTCCTTAATTTACTCCCTTCTTTATTCAAACTCTTACATCCCAACTCAATACATATCATTTTATCATGTTCGGAAGCTTCCTAGAACACTAGAGCTTCAAAATTTTCCATTTTCTCTTTTACACGGCTGTGTATCTTTACACGGTCTGGCTGACACGGCCGTGTTCTCCTCTAGAAGGACATAACACGATCTAATCTGAACCACTCATATTACATGGCCATTTCCCATAACACAGCCTCAGCCGTGTTCTCCTCTGACTTATGAAGTGTGTGTTGTGTTTTCTAGTGAGTTACACGGCCTGGACCGTGTAAACTCACACAGCCCATGTAATTTGCTCAAAAACCCAAAAATAGACTTTCAAACATTCAATCCATCAAGTCACACAAATCACATAGGTAAAATACAACCAAATATTAAGAATCAAACACAAATCAAGTGAAGAATCCTCACATGGATTCTTCACTCCCAAAAACCCCCCAAACGTCCCTCACTACCATAGAAGGTAGATAAGGGAAATCTCCCTCTTACCTCAAGAGACAACCAAAGAAAGCAAGCTCCTTGCAAGATTTCGTCCACCACTAACAAGAAAACCCTAGGATGGTCAAACTCACCCAATCAATAACCAAAGTTTGAAAAGAGGAGTCCTTGATCACAAGGGTGACCAAGGACCACGAAAATGAGAAAGAAAGGAGGAAAGTGAAGAACTTTATCTCAAAGTCTCAAGCTTTAGGGCTTGGTAGAAGATGATGAAGATGGAGGAACTAATAGATGCTCACCAACGAGAAGAGCTTCAAGATGATGAGGGGAGTCAAAAACCAAGGTTGGTTGGAGCAAACAGACTTGAGTGGCCAAAAATGGTGTAGTGGAGTCGTGTGGGTGAAGAGGAAAAGAGAAGAGAGAACATGAGGGAGAGAAGAGAGAAAGGTAGAGAGAGAAAGTGATAGCTTTTTTGAAATGAAAAGTGAAAGTGATGTCTTTGAGTGAAACGATGACAAGATTGTCATCTTTTCTTCCCTCCAAAACCGTGGAGCCCTGACAGGAGAGAGGAAAGGTGAAGCTTCCTTGAGAAGCTTCACACAATTTTTTATAAAGTGAAGGATGATGTCATGGTGATGATGTCATCTTGGTGATGTCATAAAAATGCTTTCTAGAAAAGATGACTAACACTCTACTAGAGCTATTATCCAGTGGACAAATATTAAAATTAGCAGAAATAATATTTATTATCTCATAGATAATAAAATATACCGTGATCTTATTTATCAGATAAACTCTTAAAAAATAAATTTCATAAACTGTGTCCGGCCTCGGGTTTAGTAAGATCCCCCGTTGATGTTTCTACAATCTAAAGTTTTTCGGCCTCAAAAAATATTGTATTTCTCTGACCCAGCTTAATGTGCACACAAATCAAAAAATATAATAAAATAATCAAACGCTTCAAATAATTCTAAAAAAATGCACAAAAATCATAAATATTATAAAATGAATAAATATCATGAAATAATTTTTTTGGGTGTTACAACTCTCCCCCTCCAAAAAGAATTTTGTCCCCGAAATTCATCGTACCTTAAAATAAATGTGAATATTGCTCCTTCATCTTGTCTTCTAACTCCTAAGTTGCATCTCCAGTCACGTCATTCCAGATTACTTTGACTAATACAATTTCTTTGCCCCTGAGTTGCTTCACCCTCCTATCCTCGACCTTGATAGGAAATGTTTCATAAGTTAAGTTCTCCTTTAGTTGTACTATATCTGGCACAATGATATGGGCTGGGTCAGGAATGTACTTTCGTAATTATGACAAATGAAAGACATCACAAAGGTTAGAAAGAAAATGTGGTAAAGCTATTTGGTAGGCTACTGGACCTATCTGTCGAAGAATTTGATACGGTCCAATGAATTTAGGAGTGAGTTTCTCGGATTTAAGAACTCTCCCAACACTAGTCATAGGCGTGACTCTCAAAAACATATGCTCACCTTCCTCGAATTCAAGAGATCGTCGTCTCTTGTCAGTATAGCTCTTCTGTCGGGTTTGAGTTGCTCTCATTCTTTCCTGAATTATCTTAACCTTTTCAGTTGTTTGTTGCACAAGTTTAGGTCCTACTGCAAAACTTTCACCATCTTGGTACCAACACAATGGTGTTATACATCGTCTCCCATACAATGCTTCATATGGTGCCATTCCAATACTTGCGTGGAAACTATTATTATAGGTGAACTCTATCAATGGTAAGAATTCATCCTAACTTCCAGTCTGCTCCAAAACACAAGCACTTAACAAATCCTCCAATGATTGGATTGTCCTCTCGGACTGACTGTCTGTTTGTGGGTGATATGCAGAACTCAGATGAAGCTTCGTTCCCAGGGCTTCTTGCAAACTCTACCAAAATCTCAATGTGAACCTCGGATCTCTGTCAGAAATAATACTCGAAGGCACACCATGTAGTCTTACAATCTCACCAATGTACACTTGAGTCAACCTCTCCATGGAATACTTCATGTTGATTGGCAAGAAGTGCGCTAACTTCGTTAGTCTATCAACAATTACCCATATGGAGTCGTACCATTTTCTAGTCCTTGGCAGTCCACTCACAAAGTCCATCACTATGTTATCACATTTCCATTCAGGAATAGCTAAGGGTTGCAGCATTACAAAAGGTCTTTGGTATTCCACTTTAGCTTTTTGGCAAACTAAGTATGATGAGACATACTCGGTAACATCCCTCTTTATCCCCTGCCACCAATACAGTCGTTTCAGGTCTTGGTACATTTTGGTAGTTTCAGGGTGCATACTTAGCTTGCTCTTATGGGCTTCCTCAAGAATTACCCTCCTGAGTTCGGGATCATCAGGTACATAAACTCTGCTTCTGAATCTTAGGATTCCATCTGGTCCTTCCATGAATCCTAACAGAGCACCTTGCTTCACTAATTCTTTCTCTTCTTGTAAATATATGTCACTTCCTTGTTTCTTTTTAATCTCTTCCATCAATCCATTGGAAATGGTCATCATACTAAAACACATCCTTCTTTAAGTCAGTTCCACTGACAATTGCATATCTCTAAACTATTCTATCAACTCCCTTTCTTTGAGCATCATAGTAGAAACACTAAGTGTCTCCTACTTAGAGCATTCGCTATGACGTTTGTCTTCCCGGGATGATACTGGAGTTAAAAATCGTAGTCTTTTAGGAACTCTAGCCACCGTCTCTGTATCATATTTAGCTCTTTCTGGTCAAACAAGTATTTCAAGCTTTTATGATCACTGTAAACGTTGAATATTGCCCTATATAGGAAATGCCTTCAGATTTTCAATGCAAACACAATCGTGGCTAACTCCAAGTCGTGTGTGGGATAATTCTTCTCGTGGATTCTTAATTGCCTTGAAGCATATACCACCACTCTCCTATTCTGCATGAGAACGCACCCTAACTCTTGATATGAAGTGTCACAGTACACCTTAAAAGGCTCGTTGGGATCTAGTAGGATTAGCACCAGTGAATCAGTCAGATGTCTCTTCAATTCTTGAAAGCTTTCTTCACACGTGTCTGTCCATGCAAAAGGTTGATTCTTCCTTGTAAGCTGAGTGAGAGGTCCTGCTATCTTGGAGAACCCTTCAATAAACCTTCGATAGTAACTGGCCAATCCAAGAAAACTACGGATCTTCGTTACCATCTTTGATCTTTCCCACTGAAGAACTGCTTTAACTTTTGACGCATCTACTTCAATTCCTTCTTCTAAAATTACATGTCCCAAGAATTGAACTTCACTCAACTAGAACTCACACTTGGACAGCATTGCATATAGCTTGTTTTCCCTCAAAATCTGAAGAACCACTCTAAGATGTTCAGTATATTCCTCTTGACTACGAGAGTAAACCAAAATGTCATCAATAAAGATAACAATGAATCTATCCAGATAGGGGCGAAAGATACTGCAGGAGCATTGGTGACTCCGAATGGCATTACAAGATATTCATAATGCCCATAACGAGTCCGAAAGGCTGTCTTAGGAACATCTTCTACCTTCACGCAGATCTGATGATAGCCAGAACATAGATTGATTTTGGAGAAAATAGCAGCTCCCTTCAACTGATCCATCAAATCATCTATTCTCGGAATGGATACTTATTCTTGATCGTGACCTTATTTAATTGGCGATAGTCTATACACAATCGAGAAGTTCCATTCTTCTTCTTAACGAGTAACACTGGAGCTCCCCACAGTGAAACACTAGGTCTCTCAAACTTCTTTTCTAACAGATCCTCTAACTGTTTCTTGAGTTTAGCTAATTCTGATGGCAACATTATATGATGCCATGGATGTAGGACCCGACCCTGGCACAAGATTGATAGAGAATTCTATCTTTCTCTTCGGTGATAATCCAGGTATATCGTCAGAAAAAACTTCAGGAAATTCATTCGCCACAGGAATTGCATCCACATTGGTCTCATCCTTGATTTCTAAGGAAAATAAAAGCATGTATCCTTGAGCTTCATCCCTCAAAAGGATTTTGGCTTAGTTGGTAGTTATAAATCCAGAAACCTCAGAATCAAGAAATATCAAGGTTTTACTAGAACAATCTAACAAAATATGGTTAGAAGATAACCAGTCTATTCCTAGAATAACATCCATCTGGGAAAAGGGTAAATAAATCAAATTGACCAAAAAAGCTCGACCTTCTATGAAAATAGGACAGTTCAGATAAACTTGGGTAGTAACAACTGGTTTAGCAGTGGGACTAGAAATACTCAAATCAAAAGGTAAGGAAGACACACGCAATCCTAATCAGTGCACACAATCATAGGCAATAAAAGAATGAGTTACCCCTGAGTCATATAGTACAATTAAAAGATTACCTCCTATTTCACAGTTTCCTTGTATCAAATCTTTAGATTGAGAGGCTTCCTCTCCACTTATGGTATATACTTTTCCTCCCGCCTGGGGTCTTACAGCTCACACATTACTCACAATGGGTTCCACCTTGGGTTAATTACAATCTTTGGAAATATGTCCGGGCCTCCCATATTTGAAGCAAATGATTCCTATAATTGTGCAGTCCCTCGTCTAGTGGTCCCTTCCACACTTTAGGCATCTTGGCGTAGGTGCCCCGGCTGCACCAAACTTGCGGCCACTAGAACCTTCTCCATGGGGTTATTGGTAGGCTTGATTTCCCGGTGATCTCGAACATAGCTTTTGCTGAAAATGACTGCCACCGCTACTCCTCCCCCTTTGGAACCGAGAGGGTCCAAAGTTACGATTTCTTATGTCCTAAGATGGTTCCAACTCTTCGAGTCTGCAACACATGTCCATTAAGGCTGAGAACTGATTCATTCTCGTTGGCAGTATTCCCTTCTTCAATTCAATTCTAAGGCCCTCTTTGAACTTACAGCATTTCCACGCTTCATCAGGCTAGATTTGCAGATACCGCGAGAACTTTGACAAGCTCTCAAATTTAGAAACATACTCATTTACTGGCATGTTCCCTTGCTTCAGGCCTAGGAACTCCATCTCTTTGGTGTGTCTAGCACTAGCTGGAAAGTACTTCTCTAGGAACTTGTCCTTGAAGGCTTCCCAAGTGATTATGGTTCCTTCTGCTACCATCAACTATCGGGCTCCCTTCCACCAGTCTTCGACATCTCCCATGAGCATAAAGGTAGCATAGGTTACCTTTAGAGCATCAGTGCATCCCATTCCTTCAGATATCTTCTCTAACTCTTGAATCTAAAGACTATCCTTCTCAGAGTTGAACTCTCCTCTAAATTGTGGTAGATTATTGCGATGGAACTCCAATAAATTCTAAGTCTCAGCAGTAGCTTCTTGTTGCTGGGCAACTCTTTGAGTTTGTTGCATTATAACTTTGGCCATCCACTGCATTGCCTCTGCTGCTGCAGCCATGCTTTCACTATCTCGTTCAGGGTTCACACGTGTAGCTCCGCCTCGTGCCATTTTGCTACTTTGAAGTTACACTAAACAACACACAATGAAAGTCAGATAAGGTCATTTCAAACAATTCTGTTTCCTTTCGGAAACCAAATAACACATCTCTATGTCCAGTCCTAGAGAAAACACACAGCATAAACAAAACAACCTACCCACAAACCCAAAAGACTCAAACTTGGGCTCTGATACTAACTAATGTAACACCCTCCTTTGGATGTCACATTTTATGACCAATTCCTTAATGAATCCCTTTTTAACCAATGATTGATAAAAGTGCAGAAAGTATAATACAATAAAATATGGATTTTTTTTAAATTTTCTTTTTAAAGGCATAAACCTGAATAAAGCATAAGCATATACGAAAGATAGTCATTACATAATTACATGTCAAAAAATGATATACATCAGTGGCGTGGATCATGGTCCACCCAAAATATAATAAAGTTTGTACTAAAAAAAAATATAATGACCACTGACAACAAAATATACACCAGCCCAAGTCTGGACTGCCTAGAGAGCAGGATCTTCCCCAGAGTCCTCCATTGGATCCTCCTCAAGATCCTCCTCCTCCTCAGACCCCAAGTCAAAATTTCCTAAATGGGACCACAACTCACGAACTGATATTCTGGAAGTAGACACCGCTAGGTTCGGATCCTCCCTAGGGGTATAATGTAGGTCACCCCACAGCTCCCTAATCGGCATAAACAACTCTAAGTATATGGCAATAGTAAGAGAAAAGAAAGGAACATCAGAACGATTCCTACGGATGGTTAAAGTTACATCTCTAATATATCTAATACGTTCATTTTCCTAATCAATACGCTAGGCACTCGCCCCATCATGAAACTGAGCTCGGACATAACCAAAAAGATCCCTTCTAGCAGTCATCCCAAAATACAACAACAACCCTTCCTCTTAATCTTTATCCATAAGAATACAAAAAACAGAAGCTGGCAGAACAACAATACAAAAAGGTGTGACTCTCTATATCATTACCAATACGGTAGTAAGAGACAACAACATCAATAAATTACATAATACAATCATAGCAATTTACAGTCAATTAAGCTTTCCAATAGACATCTTATCTATACATGTCACAGGTAAGTCCACAGTATAATAATAGATAAATTCACTATGTAGGTTTATCGTAATAAAATGTTAAATGATATATGTATGCACAATGGACAAATACCTACACCATGGAGCTAAAACTAACATCGGAGAAAATAATCAGGAGAACCACTGTCTGTATATCGTTAGCCTCAAATGTGCTTTTCAATATAATCAGTATGCGCAACATGGCTATACAAGACACTTTCAACTGGATTATGAATAAGATAGTGCCTGGTCAAGATCGTCGGTGCGTTACACAGTCACCACGGCCTAGTGGAGCTATCAACTGTCCATTTGTGGGATACTCGCGCCCCGACGCCTCTAAGTTCAACAAGTGAACTACACTACGCAATTTGCACCCGCACAAAGGTATAATTCATCTCCTAGGCATTCTGCCTTATCAACAAGTCATTCTGACTTTCACAATGCATGATCACATGACAATGAAACATAGGCATTCCACCTTAACAACAAGTCATTTCGAATTTAACAACGCATGATCACATGACACAGAGGCATAATATGCTTTATCAATATTAATTTCATCAATAGGGCCACAACAGACCTAAGTCAATCATTGACCACTCAAGGTCCCATTCATTTGTCCAATAGCAAGTCAATCATCATGTTTAAAATCACAAGGCATCTTAAGTACGTAAATCCCTAAGAGCCCTAAAGGTACTCTAATTTATTATGAATTATCTCCCTCTCCTATTTTCTTCTCAGGACCAAAATCCTTCTCTCACTAAGAGATTAATTTATATTACCACTCCCTTATTATTACGACTCCTTAATTTACTCCCTTCTTTATTCAAACTCTTACATCCCAACTCAATACATATCATTTTATCATGTCCGGAAGCTCCCTAGAACACTAGAGCTTCAAATTTTCCATTTTCTCTTTTACACGGTTGTGTATCTTTACACGGCCTGGCTGACATGGTCGTGTCCCATTACACAACCTGGATGACACGGTCATGTTCTCCTCTGGAAGGATAGAACACGATCTAATCTGAACCACTCACATTACATGATTGTGTCCCATTACACGGCCTCGATCGTGTTCTCCTCTGCCTTATGAAGTGTGCATTGTGTTTTCCAGTGAGTTACAGGACTTGGACCATGTAAACTCACACAACCCGTGTAATTTGCTCAAAAACCCCAAAATAGACTTTCAAACATTCAATTCATCAAGTCACACAAATCACATAGGTAAGATACAACCAAATATCAAGAATCAAACATAAATCAAGTGAAGAATCCTCACATGGATTCTTCATTCCCAAACCCCCCCCAAACATCCCTCACTACCATAGAAGGTAGACAAGAGAAATCTCCCTCTTACCTTAAGAGACAACCAAAGAAAGCAAGCTTCTTGCAAGATTTCATCCACCACCAACAAGAAAACCCTAGGATGGTCAAACTCAGCTAATCAACAACCAAAGTTTGAAAAGAGGAGTTGTTGATCACAAGGGTGACCAAGGACCACGAAAATGAGAAGAGAAAGGAGGAAAGCTAAGAACTTTACCTCAAAGTCTTAAGCTTTAGGGCTTGGTAGAAGATGATGAAGATGGAGGAACTAATAGATGCTCACCAAAGAGAAGAGCTTCAAGATGATGAGAGGAGTCAAAAACCAAGGTTGGTTAAAGCAAACAAACTTGAGTGGCCAAAAATGGTGTAGTGGAGCCGTGTGGGTGAAGAGGAAAAGAGAAGAGAGAACGTGAGGGAGAGAAGAGAGAAAGGTAGAGAGATAAAGTGACAGCTTTTTTGAAATGAAAAGTGAAAATGATGTCTTTGAGTGTAAAGATGACAAGATTGTCATCTTTCCTTTCCTCCAAAACCGTGGAGCCCTAACAGGAGAGAGAAAAGGTAAAGCTTCCTTGAGAAGCTTCACACAATTTTTGATAAAGTGAAAGATGATGTCATGGTGTTGATGTCATCTTGGTAATGTCATAAAAATGCTTTCTAGAAATGCTAACTAACACTCTACTAGAGCTATTATCTAGTGGACAAATATTACAGTTAGCAGAAATAATATTTATTATCCCACATATAATAAAATATACTGCGATCTTATTTATCAGATAAAATCTTGAAAAATGAAAACTTTATAAACTGTGTCCCGCTTCGGGTTTAGTAAGATCTCCCATCGACGTTTCTACAATCCAAAGTTTTTTGGCCTCAGAAAATATTTTATTTCTCTAGCCCTGCTTAATGCGCACATAAATCGAGAAATATAATAAAATAATCAAACACTTCAAATAATTTTAGAAAAATTCACAAAATTATAAATATTATAAAATGAATAAATATCATGAAATAATTAATTTTTTTGGGGTGTTACAGTACTCTTTTGATCACCCTTTTTTTTTTAGATTAACAAGATAATAACATACATGTTATTGTGATTGTGGCTCACATCTTCCTCTGATTTTATGTCAAGTAACAGCTTAAACACCTTCTATGAGTCGAGGATAAGCTTCCCATCCAATTTTCTTGTATATTAGTAAACATGGTCTTTTAGAGTCAGATTCCCAAGACTGTAACGCTTTTGCTCGTCCCTGAAGAGATTCTACAAATTAAGAAGTTCACGATGCACAACTCCACAAGAATGCATCTCAAGAGTCAATAAGATATTATCTAATGACTCTTTACTTAGTTCATTCTTAATAAAGTATATTTTATCTTCTCAAATTGCAGAAATCATCCCCAAAGAACGACATCGCTTGTTACAATTTCATCATGCACATTTATGACAAACTTGCATTCTTTTCACATTTCTCCTTTTAGAATACAAACTTTTACTGAGACTCGGCATGTATGATGTAACATCCCAAAAATTATTTATTTCATTATAAATAATCATTTCATAATATCTATGATTTTTGAGAATTTTTCTAGATTTTTCCAAATACGTCGAATATTTTAATATATTCTTCGTTTTACGTATATACTGACCTGAGTCAGTGTAACATCTCAGAAATTATTTATTTCATGATAAATAGTTATTTTCTAATATTTGTGATTTTTGAGATTTTTTTTGAATTTTTTTAAATTGTTTGATTATTTTAATATTTTTCTTGATTTACGTACACGCTGAGCGAGGCAGGGAAAATGAAACATTTTCCCCGAGGCCGAAAAACTTTGAACTGTAGAATCATCGACGGGGGATCTTATTAAACCCGAGGCTGGACACAATTTGCGAGGTTTTCGTTTTTCAAGATTTTATCTGATAAATAAAATCATAGTATATTTTATTATCTGTGGGATAATAAAATATTATTTCTACTAACTGTAAAAATTGTCCACTGAATAATAACTCTAGCAAATTATTTCTATCTGATCACTTTTATGATAGCATCTAAGTGACATTATCACTCTTCAATTTATCGAGAAGCATGCAAAGCTTCTCAAGGAAGCTTCAAGGGAAACTTTAAGGAAGTTTCTTCCCAACCACTCCACTCTCTCTCCTCCCTTTTGTGCTGCACGGTTGGGAAAAAAGGGAAATCACATTTCATTCTCTCATTCCTCCTCCTCTCCCTCACGCACATCTCCCTCTCTTCCTCTCTTCTCCTACACACACAACATTCCATTGTTGAGCTTTCAAGCTTCCTTACTCAAAGCCAACGTAGACCATTGCTTCCCCTCACCATCTCCAAGCTTTCTTCTTTGTGGGACTCCTCTTGACTTCTCCATTTTCGTCCCTTGCCGCCCAACTCCAAAGTTTGAAGCTTTAAGGTAAAGCTCTCAACTTTCTTTCCTTTTTCACTTCATTTTCGTGGTCCATGGTCACTTTGGTGACTATGGATACCATTTCCACTCTTTGATCTTGATTTTTTTGGATTTGAACACCCAAGGATCTTGAGGTGGTAAAGCACAAAATTCCAAGGACAAAAGGAGCTTGCTTTCTTTGTTCTTCACTAAGGTAAGAGGGAGATACTCCTCTTTAACCCATTTTGGTAGTGAGAAACTCTTTGTTGTGTTGATGGAGTTGAACCCATTTATGGGATACCCATTTGTTTGAGTTATTTTGGTTGTATTTTGATTATTTGAATGATAGGATTTAGTTGTATGTTGATAGTTCTTGGATTATATGAAGGATGGGATGAGTTTGGGTGAGTTTCTGCATTTGCAGAGGAGTACACGGCCTAGGCCGTGTGATCGTACATGGCCGTGTACTCCAGCGTGCCAGAACGGAAAGTCCAAAGGCGTACACAGCCTAGGTCGTGCATTGTGGCACGGCCGTGTATTTTGGCCAGGCCGTGGAATCGTGGCCGTGTACCCTCCCTGGGCCGTATAATTTGGATAATGGAGGATTTTAGGCTTTTCTAGCCCCTTGGAGGCTCTCGATCCCCTTGAGCACTCATTACGATGCTTTAGTACTAAGATAAACTTATTAAACATAATTAATTGAATGATTAGAAGTTAATTAGGAATTTATAAAATGGAAAGAACCAAGAATGATAGTTTGCCTTATAGTTTAGAACAATTTTGGAATAAAGAAAGAACATGAGTGTGGGTGAGGTTGTGAGAAACATAATGAACCTAAGGTTTAACTTTTATCATAACTATGGATGGGGTTATATTTACCCTTAAAGTTTGTTATTGGCTTGATGTGGATCTGTGAATGGGAACAAACCTTGTTGATAAATGATATGACATGATATGATATAAATTGTAATTTGTATATGAATATACATGTATGTATTGAATCCACATGCATTGAGGCATGATTGAGAAAGTCGAACATGATAAGCATGCATCGACATTATGATTATGGAACTGAAGTACCGGACTGAGAAACAATTATATGGACGTTTTAGTCAAATGTGGTTCGCCTTTATAACCAGAAACGTCAGATAGACGAGCGAGTCAGATGGGACTGGTTATTAGAGGAAACCTAGATAACAGTGGTACAATGTAGTCATATGGACAGCTATATAATATCACCGATGAAAATGGTATTGAACAATTATATGGACGGTTGCTTGAATACCATTGGGAATGGTACAACGGTGGTTGAACTATTGTTAAGGTCATATTGCCTAGGAGTTGAATCACACCTTAGTGTGGGTGCGAATAGACTAGTGTAGGTCCTGTAGTGACCTTGGGGGCATCGGGGCATGAGCGTCTCATAGCGGATAGTTGGTGGCCCCTCTGGGCCGTGGGACAAACTGATGCAAATGCATCGATAATCCTGACGTGAGACACTATCCTATATCACGATCTTGTGGGAATGCCGCTGTATAAAGCCTTATTACTCAAAAATTATTGATTATTTTTTGGAAAGCACTTGATTTTATGGCTGACAAGATACTGGCATGTCCCCCTGATCATTCTCTCTGAATGTTTTTGTCTAGCTCCATGGAGTAGGAAATGAGTGCATTGTACATGAGGATGGTCAGCATACACATTGTGCATATGCATGGTCAGTTCACATATTGTCATGGCATGGTCAACATACATATTGTGGAAACATAAATATTTGTTATATATCTATAATGGATACTTGTTGTTATAGTGCTGTTGATATATACTTTATTATGAAATATGCTTTCTGATGATATCTATGCAATGGTTAACTTGAGTGTACTTGTAATATCTATATGTATGGAATGACTATGTCATTCGTGTTATGTTCCTTTGCTGCCATGTTGGTAATGAATGTAGGATATCTCACCTCTTGCTTGCACTATTTTTGTTCTATGTGGTTTTTGGTTAAAGTCTGTAAAGGGGCGAGGTTGAATCTCCTAGATTTTTCTTAGTTTGATCTTCTGCATTTGGTGAGGACAACAAGAAGGGACTCTACTGGTTTCGTCATGATTGAGTTTCCGGGGGTGCCAATGCTTGGCGAGTCAACTGGACCGTCAAGCGTATGCGATATGTTGGGGATCTGACCTTGACCGTGAAGAGGACTGTGATTGAAGATCCTATCCTATATCCTCACTACACTGGTGTGTCCGGGGTTACCTTACGCATTCGGGATCCGATGGAGTGCCCAACTCCTTAGTCGTAGATTTATTGTAGGTAGTTTATATTTTATTTTGCATTACCTGTATAAGGGCTATTTGAGTATATATATGTTTTAAGGTGATTATCCAGTCTTACATGTTGTATATTTGACTAAAATTTTGTTGAATCATATTTCATTATGGCTGTATGTGTAACTATTCATTCGTGGCTCCTAATTTCTTTATATACACCATGATATATTTTGGAAAACTTATTATTTGTGTTATAGCACGCCAAAATTTAGTGACTGTGGTATAATGACGATTGTGCCGTGGTTGTTAAATCGAGGGGTGTTACATTAGGTGGTATCAGAGCACAGTTCATTATGTTAAGCCGGGGTATGGACTAACTATGCTTAGACATGTTAGAAAATTCTTTGTATGTTGTGCACTTCTTTGTCTCTTGATTGAGATGTTTGGGAAAGGAAGGCATGGCTTACCATAGGTTGATTATTGGTAGCTACTATTGCATAGTTACATGATATTAAGTATTGGCACACTCAATGTGTAATGTTCTGTGCTTACAGGAAACTATGACTTCACCTAGGCGTATTAAGGTAATGGAAGTTCTTTTAGAAAGAAGCTAAGCTGGTATGACTAAACTTGCTTAGGATTTGTTTGCATTTACACCCTTGTTGTGTTACCTCTAGAATTATTTGAGCCAATGGGTTAGAAAAAGGGTAGTTAAATAGGACTTGCAAGGTTGTGAACTGAAACATCCAAGGAGTTTTGGAGAACCAATTTTCTTGGGAAAAGAATACCTAGCGTAAGTATGGTTCGAGGAGCTACTCGAGAGTTAAAGACTTAGAGGAGATCGCGCCATAGGAGGCAAAATGAAGGAGCTCAAGTTAAAGTCCTTTAGGTTTTGGTGGTTAGGTTTGTCTTGCTATGTTGTGTGACTCTTTGCGTTTGGTTTCCGAAAGGAGACAATAATGTTTGAATTGATTGCTTATGATTTTCCATATGTTTTAATTTGTTTGTCCTTGAAGGAAGGCAATGACTCAGAGTAGACATAAGCATGTGAATGCGGGGAGTGACGATGATGATACGACTACGGCAGCTAGAGTAATGCAAAGGATGGGTGATGTAACAACACACTAGGATCAGAAGGCTGCACAGCAGCAGGAATTGGAAATTGAGGTTCATAATTTGATGGAAGAAAGTAGATTTTGGGGAAATTCTGGATTACCTAAGTTCCAAAGGAGGAATAATAGGAAAGTTAATCAGTTTAAGCAAAAATCGTATACACGACGACCGGAGGAGCAATAGCGACAATAAACGCATAAAAGAGGTGCGAGTGGTAGTAAACCCAATCTGAACGTGGTATCTTCACCAAAATGTAAGAAGTGCAAAAAAGGCCACTTAACAAGGCACTGTGCAATTGAAGGAATAATTTGTTTCAAGTGCGAAAAACTAGGACATGTGGCTAGGAATTATGCTTTACATAAGACGAAACCTTCCGTTAGAAATGTAAGTGCTTCAAAATCTCATGAAGAAAGGAGAGTTAATTTCTCAAGTGGAGTAGAAGCATCTGAGATGGAAGACCTAAATAAGGGAGCTTGTACTGTGATAGATGACCCTGTGATTTTACTGTATAATCCAGGGGTAACCCATTTCTTTATGGCGTATGACTGTATGAGTCCAGTAGGGTTGTTTGTATCTCCATCATCTTTTGACTAAGCTATTCTACTTCCGCTACTAAGAACTTGTTGATGGTAGCCAAGTTGTTTAAATTATCCTATGACCTGTTATAGACAGAATCTTTCCTGTTGATCTGATTTGTCTACTTCTTTCACAAATTAGATGTAATCTTAAAAATAGATTGGTTATTTTCCAACCCTATCCTGTTAAATTATTCTAATCAAACTTTAGTGTTTCTTGAGACAGAGATTTCTAGATTTAAATCCATGAAACTCATCCTAAAATTTCATTGAACCATGTCAAATTCTTCTTCAGATAAATTCGTGCCGAAAGTAGTATAATTAGAAAGAGAACAATACCCTATAACACACTTTCTGTTAAGATTAAGGATAGATGGCTTAATGAATTAACTGAAGGAAGCCACTGATATCCCCATAATTAGTTTGCGTTCTAGTTATCATCAAGTTTGCTCAAAGGTGGAAGACTTTTCCAAAATAACTTTTCTGACTCGTTATGGGCACTACAGATATTTTGTAATGTCGTTCCGTGAAACGAATGCTTCAGTAATATTCGTCGATTACCTGAATAGAATCTCTCTTCCTTGTTGAAAACAAATTTGTCATGTCCTTGTTGGTGACATTCTGATCTATTCTTAATGGACGAAGGAACGTACTTAACCTCTCATTGTGATCCTTTAGATCCTGAAGAAAAAGAAAGTATGTGTGAAGTTGGCCAAGTACAAATTCTGGTTGGAGGCAATTCAATCTTCGGGTCACATGATCTCAAAGGAAGGAGTTGCTATGGATCCGTCGAAAGTTGAAACAGTTCTTCAATGAGAACGACCGACAACCATAATGAAGATTCGTAACTTTATAAGATTAGCTAGTTAATATGGGAGACTCACCACAGAACTCTTCAAAATGGCAAGACTTCTCATCTAACACGTACGAGGGAGTCAAGTTTGTAGGATTGATGCATATAAGGAAAGATTTTTGAGGATTGGAGAAGCACTCGCGCCAACGATGATTCTACCCAATCCCAGCGAACCTTTTGGGATGCCTAGTGATGCTTCGCATTTGAACGTTCAGAACGTGTGCTTGATCAGAATAGAAGGAATGGTATCGTATGCTTTGAGACAATCGAGAGCACATGAGAAGGATTACCTTACACTAACTCGGAGTTAGCCTATGTAGTTGCATTAAAGATCTGGAGGCATTTTCTATAGGGAGAAATTTCCAATGTCTATAGTAATCTCAAGAGTCAGAAGTATTTTGTCCGATCGGAATGAGTTGAATATGAGGCAGAGACGATGATTAGAAGTTGCGAAAGATTTCGATTTTTCCATTTTAGTATAATCCTGGAAGAGGCGAATGTCATAGCGGATGCCTTAAGAAGAAAACAAGCTTAGCTTGTCTGCTATGGTGAGCAAGGAGAATAAGTTCGATAGAGCCACTCAGCTATGTATAGTTGTGTGGGGAGTTGGCTGTTGGAATGGCTGAAGACTCAAAGAGCGTAGAATCTTTTATTGATCGGCTTATGACGTCAACGCACTTTTGTCGTTAATATAAGATACTCAATAAAAGGAAGCAACCTTAGTACCGGTGATTTGGATTGATGCAGCAGGAGATGCAGCATGAGAACTAGAGGACAAAATGAAAGAAAACATAGTCGCGTTTGTTCTAAAATATGATAAATTTTGAAGATGAAATTCCTTTTAGAAAGGGAGAGTTGTAATTAGAGCTGGCAAAATGGGCTAACCCGCCCCGACCCGCTTCAACCCGCTAAAATGCGGGGCGGGGTGGGTTGGTCCATTTTAAAAAATGGGTTGGAAGAGCTAACCCACCCCGCTTTAAGGCGGGTTGGCGGGTTGGCCCGCATAAAAGATAAAATGAGAAAAAATAGATGAGTTGGCGGGTCAACCGGCTTAATCCGCCTAAAAAACAAAAAAAAATTATATAAAAAATCAATAAATACTATAAAAAAATAATAAATAATAATGGTAAAAAATTACAAACCACATATCTAAAATATAATTTTTAAAATAGTCTAATTAAATATTCAAACATAAATTATATAACATTTAAAGAGTTTTTCATTTATAGTATTATTTATCATTTTTTTTTTAAAAAGAGCCAATCCGCAGGGCCAACCCGCCCCCGCCCCGCTTAACACGCGGGTTATGCAGGGCAGGTTATGCGGGTTGAGAAAAAATATGGGTTCAATTCTTGAACCCAACCCGCAAAAAAATGGCGGGTTGGCGAGTTAACCCGACGGGTTGAACCCGTTTTGCCAGCTCTAGTTGTAATATCCCAAAAATTATTTATTTCATTATAAATAATCATTTCATAGTATTTATGATTTTTGAGAATTTTTCTAGATTTTTCCAAATATGTCGAATATTTTAATATATTTTTCATTTTACGTGTATACTGAGCTGAGTCAGTGTAACATCTTAGAAATTATTTGTTTCAAGATAAATAGTTATTTTCTAATATTTGTGATTTTTGAGAATTTTTTCTAGAATTTTCTGAATTAGTTGACTATTTTAATATTTTTTTATTTACGTGCGCACTGAGCGAGACAAGGAAAATGAAACATTTTTTCCGAGGTTAGAAAACTTTGAACTGTAGAAACGTCGACAAGGGATCTTACTAAACCCGAGGCTAAACACAGTTTACGAGGTTTTTTATTTTTTAAGATTTTATCTAATAAATAAAATTACAGTATATTTTATTATCTGTGGGATAATAAAATATTATTTCTACTAACTGTAAAAATTGTCCACTGGATAATAACTCTAGCAAATTGTTTCTATCTGATCACTTTTATGATAGCATTTAAGTGACATTATCACCTTTCACTTTATCGAGAAGCGTGCGAAGCTTCTCAAGGAAGTTTCAAGGGAAACTTCTAGGAAGTTTCCTCCCAACCACTCCACTCTCCCTCCTCCCTTTTGTGCTGCACAGTTGGGAAAAAAGGGAAATCACAATTCATTCTCTCATTTCTCCCCCTCTCCCTCATGCATGTCTCCCTCTCTTCCTCTCTTCTCCTACACACACAACACTCCATTGTTGAGCTTTCAAGCTTTCTTGCTCAAAGCCAACGTAGACCATTGCTTCCCCTCACCATCTCCAAGCTTTCTTCTTTGTGGGACTCCTCTTGACTTCTCCATTTTCGTCCCTTGCAGCCCAACTCCAAAGCTTGAAGCTTTAAGGTAAAGCTCTCAACTTTCTTTCCTTTTTCACTTCATTTTCGTGGTCCATGGTCACTTTGGTGACTATGGATACCATTTCCACTCTTTGATCTTGATTTTTTTGGATTTGAACACCCAAGGATCTTGAGGTGGTGAAGCACAAAATTCCAAGGACAAAAGGAGCTTGCTTTCTTTGTTCTTCACTAAGGTAAGAGGGAGATACTCCTCTTCAACCTATTTTGGTAGTGAGAAACTCTTTGTTGTGTTGATTGGGTTGAACCTATTTATGGGATACCTATTTGTTTGAGTTATTTTGGTTGTATTTTGATTGTTTGAATGGTTGGATTTAGTTGTATGTTGATAGATCTTGGATTGTATGAAGGATGGGATGAGTTTGGGTGAGTTTCTGCATTTGCAGAGGAGTACTCGGCCTAGGCCGTGTGATCGTACATAGCCATGTACTCCAGCGTGCCAGAACAGAAAGTCCAGAGGCATACACGGCCTAGGCCGTGCAGTGTGGCATGGCCGTGTATTTTGGCCAGGCCGTGGAATCGTGGCTGTGTACCCTCCCTGGGCCGTGTAATTTGGATAATGGAGGATTTTAGGCTTTTCTAGCCCCTTGGAGGCTCCCGGTCCCTTTGAGCACTCATTATGAGGCTTTAGTACAAAGATAAACTTATTAAACATAATTATTTAAATGATTAGAAGTTGATTAGGGATCTATAAAATGGAAAGAACCAAGAATGATAGTTTGCCTTATAGTTTAGAACGATTTTGGAATAAAGAAAGAACATGAGTGTGGGTGAGGTTATGAGAAACATAATGAACCTAAGGTTTAACTTTTATTATAACTATGGATGGGGTTGTATTTACCCTTAAAGTTTGTTATTGGCTTGATGTGGCTCCGTGAATGGGATCAAACCTTTTTTGATAAATGATATGACATGATATGATATGAATTGTAATTCGTATATAAATATACATGTATGTATTGAATCCACATGCATTGAGGCATGATTGAGAAAGTCGAACATGATGAGCATACATCGACATTGTGATTATGGAACTGAAGTACTAGACCAAGAAATAATTATATGGACATTTTAGTCAGATGTGATTCACTTTTATAACCAGAAACGTCAGATAGATGAGCGAGTTAGATGGGACTGGTTATCAGAGGAAACCCAGATAACAGTGGTACTATGTAGTCGTATGGATAGCTATATAATATCACCGATGAAAATGGTATTGAACAATTATATGGACGGTTGCTTGAATACCATTGGGAAAGGTACAACGGTGGTTGAACTATTGTTAAGGCCATATTGCCTAGGAGTTGAATCACACCTTAGTGCGGATGCAAATAGACTAGTGTAGGTCTTGCAGTGACTTTGGGGGCGTCGGGGTGCGAGTGTCTCATAGCAGATAGTTGGTGGCCCCTCTAGGCCGTGGGACAAACCGATGTAAATGCACCAACGATCTTGACGTGAGACACTGTCCTATGTCACGATCTTGTGAGAATGCCGTTGTATAAAGCCTTATTACGCAAAAATGATTAATTATTTTTTGGAAAGCACTTGATTTTACGGCTGACGAGATACTGGCATGTCGCCTTGATCAATCGCTCCGAATTTTTTTGTCTAGTTCCATGGAGTGGGAAATGAGTGCATTGTACATGAGGATGGTCAGCATACACATTGTGCATATGCATGGTCAGTTCACATATTGTCATGGCATGGTCAACATACATATTGTGGAAACATAAATATTTGTTATATATCTATAATGGATACTTGTTGTTATAGTGCTGTTGATATATACATTATTGTGAAATATGCTTTTTGATGATATCTATGCAATTGTTAACTTGAATGTACTTGTAATATTTGTATGTATGGAATGACTATGTAACACCCTGAATTTTGACTATGTTAACAGTAATAACAGAATTTCACTGTTTTGTATTTTCTGTGTGTTATAAAATTAATTTGACTGTTTTGAAACTATTTTTTATTGTTTTGTGTGATTTACTCCGGGTTAAGAAAATAATAATTTTCAGACCAGGAAAAATCTTACTTGATTTATTCGGAGACGGAGGATCTTACTAAATCCGAATCTGAGAGACATAGAAAAGAATCTTTTAATTTTTAGAATTTATTTGTGAAATAAAAATATTTCACGGATAAATATTTATTGTTTTATTTATAGCAGCTTCTGCTATAATTTATTTGACCCGATATATTTTAATTGACAGAAAATGTGCTTAGAATATTTTCTGTAACCTAATTCGAAATGAACCAATAGGAATCAGTCAAAAACGATGGCTGGACTTTTCTAAACCAGTAGGAATTGGTCAAATATAGTGGCATAGACTTTATTGTGGACCATTGGATGAAAAACTTGATTAAGAAGCCTTTGATCATCACCATCGATCTGATCAACAGTGTGAGAACAATCTTGATAAAGTAACTTATGATATCCACCTTAGATTAAATCAATGGTTAGAAGATGAAGTTAATTTCAATGGTTAGGATTTAGTCAATAATAATGGCTTGATTAGTTACTAAGTAACTAAATAAACCTAACTTAGTTAACCTAATTGCCTAATTAAGACACTAAGTGAACTAACTTAGTTACTAATTAAGTTATGATCTAGTTACTATCTAAATATCCTAATTCCATCTAGAAGTCATGACTATGCATGACATATGTAATGACCTAATTTACTAGTTAGCTATATAACTAGATAGTTAATCAAGTAATTAGAAAATCTAATCTAGTTTGTAGTTAATTGCTAACAAAGTAACTAGATTAAAATTAAAAGCAAACTTAGTTACGTTTTGGAGAAGGCCACACGGCCAAGGAGGTCAAGGAGGCTTCTCAAGCCTTCTTGAATGGTCTTTTGTGACCATTAGATGACCAATTGGTGACATAGGCCATGTACCTTCCTAATGTGAACACAACATGATATTTTACTATCAAGTTTATCTCCTAATCTCTCCTATACACTCTCACACGACTGCACTCTCTTCTTTCACTCTCAATATTCACTTTTCTCTCACCTAAAAAGCTAAGCATTTCTTTTCTCTCAAAATCCCAAGAACACAAAGAACATTTTTCATTTCTTTTTCTCTTGGAGGTTTCGGCCAGCCCCCTTAAACCCTAGCTCCCATCTTCTATAATTTTACTTCTCTACATTTCCTAAACTAAACCCTATTCTAAATACTTTTTATTTAGAAAGTTTTATCAAAATCCTACTCCTAGTGCTTCAAAATCCAAGCTTTGGGTTACTTTCCTAAAGGTAAACTTTTGATTCTTTGATTTTAATTTAAGTTTTTGATTTTCTAAACCATGATTGTTCCGTGGTTCTTTGTTATTAAGCCTTGTTTGTGATTTTGGTAATTATTCAAGAATTTTTAGGGATTTGATTTGGTTCACACGAAATCAAGGAGAAGGAGAGGAGCTTAGGGACCTTGTCTTCAAGAGGTAAGAGAGAGATTTAACCTCACCAACCAAGGGTTGGTGGTGAGGAGATGGTTGTGTATGGTGAAAAACCCATAAGGAGATGTTTAATGTTTCTTTGATTGTGATTGTGTTGTTTATGATTTTATGTTTGTGATTGCATGTGTGATAGTATGTATAAAATGCTTGTATGTATAATTTTGGAAGCATGAGAATGTATGTGTTAATTAGGATATGAACAACATGATGGAAAGATCATATGAGAGCTCCAAAGAGCTTAGAGGCACACAACCTCACTAGGTTCAAGAGGACCAAGAGTCCTAAAATGATGAGTTCAATTTAAGGATTTAAGATTCTATGACAATGAAATTAATTAAGAGGTTTTACAAGGAATTAGAGTATTAGAAAATAAATTACGATGAGTTTTGATGCAAGAATGAAAATTTGGCCAACATGCCATTTTTCATAATGTGGGACTAAATTATTTTATTAAGTGTTAATAGAAGAATTCATTTTGATAAGTTTGGGAATTTAGAATGAAAGTCACTTGAATTATAGAATTAAAATTAGCTTATTAAGCTATGTAGTAAAACAAGTGTAAATACTTGAAGTTTTCTAACGTATAGCTCACCCTATGGGTTTAGAAGCGCGTTGAGAAAATTTGAGCTGTAATATCTTAAGTAAAGCAAAGAAGTACCATTTTTTGGGAAATAGTAGAAATATTAATTTTCAGAGGGGCTATATTGCAAATATTTTATAAATAAGGGGTCATATTGTAATTATTATTTTTAAGAGGGACTATATTATAATTATTTTCAAAAGAGGGACTACGTTGCAATTATTTTATAAAAGAGGGACTATAACGTAAATATTATGTTATAGAGGGACTATTATGTAAATATCAAAAGTTAGGTCAATTTTTGGTATTAAATGAGAAAAATCGTAATTTGATTTAAAATGTGTTAGAAATATTTTACGCAATTGGGAAACGTTGAAAAATCGATACGCGATTTGAAAATGCGACAAAATTGTTGCGCGATTGAGAAAATGCAAAAATATGATTTTGCGATGAAAATACAGTAAAGATACTATCGAATTAATGTGTGAAACCTGATTATGGGATAATGAAATTGAATTGTGAATGGTGCATTTGTACATGCATTAGAAAGGTTTGATGGACTGTATGAGACTAATTTGCCTAGGAGAGAATACACCTCTTGAGTGGGTGCGATATGCGTAGTGTAAGCCACTTGTTGACTTTGGGGGCATTGGGGTGCGGGTTGCCTAAAATAGGCAGTTGGTAGCTCTTCTATACCGTAGGTTTGACCGATGCAACACATCGATAATCTTGACCGAGACACTATTCTTAATCAAGATTTGATAAAGACTGTCATGTATATGTTAGATGTGCAAATGATAGCACGTGGTTTGAGGCATATTGGTACAGACAGATCTTTTCGATCACTCTCTCTGACCTGAGTTGTAGCTCCATGGAGTAGGAAATTGAGTCTTAGTGCATATGCATAATTATTAGAAATTGATACTGATAAGATATTTGAATTATTGAATAATTGGATATTGTTGATGGCATGATTGTAATTACGGTATGATGTATCTGTATGATTTATTATATGTGTTTATCTCTATTGCTACCATACTGGTATTGGCGTAGATGATCTCACCTCTTTGTATGGCTATTTGTATTGTATTTATAATTTTAAAGACGTTGAGCAAGGACTTGAGTAAGAAACTGAGGAGGAGCAGATTCCTGTAGAGGAAGCTGAGTTCTGAGAAATGGAGATGCCCAGTTTCTTAGGATACATGAGATTGACGTTTCGTGGAGGATCGGAGGCGTGGCACGTTGATTTAGATCGAGCATGTATTTACTACATAGGAGACTTAAACATTGTCTTAAGTAGGCTTTATCATGGACATTCTTACTTTAGTGTAAATATTAATGTGCACTTAGAGTTTCCACTATCCATTAGGCAGTACTGGGGAGCTTACTACTGTATCCCTAGTGCGATTAGTATTGTGTCATCTACGTGGACACTTGTCTGTAGGACTTCGCGTCAGTTCAAATTCTAACCTGCTGAGGAATCTGAGGAGGACCTGTCTGAGGGTTCTGTAGTTTAGCAGTACTTGGGCAGTATGTTAGTTTCAAATAATGTTTAAATATTTTGAGAGTCTAGTTTGTAAATATTAAAGTATGACAATACTAAGATGGGGTATATGATGTAAATTATTTGTGATGGTGTTGTAATGTTTTTATTTTTCGCTAAGTTTATCTTATTGTTATTAAGAAATTTTACAACTCGTATTTACATTACAAAACAATATTATTAATTCAAAAGGGGTAATTTAGTAATTAAGTAACATAAATGTGATACCTTACGGTGGGTGTTACAGACTACGTCATTAGTGTTATGTTCCTTTGCTGCCATGCTGGTAATGAATGTAGGATATCTCACCTCTTGCTTGCACTATTCTTATTCTATAAGATTTTTGGTTAAAGTATGTAAAGGGGTCGAAGTTGAATCTCCTAGATTTTACTTGGTTTGATCTTCTACGTTCGGTGAGGACAACAAGAAGGGACTCTACTGGTTTCATCATGATTGAGTTTCCGGGGGTGCCAATGCTTGGCGAGTTGACTGGACCGTCAAGCGTATGCGATATGTTGGGGATCTGACCTTGACTGTGAAGAGGACTGCGATTGAAGATCCTATCTTGTATCCTCACTACACCGGTGTGTCCGAGGTTACCTTACGCATTCGGGATCCAATGGAGTGCCTAACTCCTTAGTCGTGGATTTGTTGTGGGTAGTTTATATTTTATTTTGCATTACCTGTATAAAGGCTATTTGAGTATATGTACGTTTTAAGGTGATTATCCAGTCTTACATCTGTATATTTGACTAAAATTTTATTGAATCATATTTCATTATGGCTGTATGTGTAACTATTCATTTGTGGCTCCTAATTTCTTTATATACACCATGATATATTTTAGAAAACTTGTTATTTGAGTTGTAGCACGCCAAAATTTAGCGACCGTGGTATAATGACGATTGTGCCGTGGTTGTTAAAACGAGGGGTGTTACATATGAGGCAAATGAATTTGGGGATTCACTTGCTAAATGGACCTTTGCTTTGATTATCCAGCATATATCCTCTGGGATGCCCTTGTGCATTAACATTCTCAATCTTTCACACCTAGCTTTGTAGATTTTTGTTAGAGAATTTTGAGGAAAAGAAGGAAATTGTTTTCTTAAATTCGAGAGAATGACATCTATTTTAAAGGAGAAAGAATCAGTTATTATGGGAAACTGAAAAACAAACCGACTTGAGAGTCACGGAGTATCGTTATCTGCCACTTAACTGGTGTCACAAGGAACTACAAAAAGAAAGCAACAAAATTAAAATAAATTCTTCTCATAACAAGGATTAGAAAGGGAGATGAATTCTACCTAAACAACTTGGGTTTTCAGAAATGGTTTGAATCTTTGTCCATTGACCTTAAACACATTACCATTCCTAGGGTTCTCAATATCCATGGCCCCATATGGATACGCATGTTTGACAACAAAAGGGTCACTCCACATAGATCTCAATTTTGTGAGGAATATATGAAGACGAGAATTATAAACCAAAACTTTTTGACTAATTTCAAAAGATTTCCTCAAAATTGATTTGTCATGAAAAGCTTTTACTCTATCTTTATAAATCTTCAAGTTTTCATATGCATCATTTCTCAATTCCTCAATAATAAAAGATTTCAATGACAAGCATAGGGTTCAAAGGCATCATGTTTTGCTTAGAAATGGAACCCTATTTTTGACAGTTTTCACAACTTTTTCAAAATATATAGTTGCCTTCAACTAAAGTGGGCCAATAAAAATCATACTGCAAGATTTTCACAGCTGTTTTCTTTGAAGAAAAGTGACCTCCATATCTGAGTAGCAAAATTTAATGACATTACCTACCTCACTATTGGGCACACATCTCCGAATGATTTGATCAAGACAATTAAGGTGGCATCTTTTCTGTTGCAAGAAAATTGACTATGTTAGCAAACCTA
Organism: Ormosia semicastrata; assembly: GCA_029884595.1. Taxonomy (NCBI): domain Eukaryota; kingdom Viridiplantae; phylum Streptophyta; class Magnoliopsida; order Fabales; family Fabaceae; genus Ormosia; species Ormosia semicastrata. The sequence goes on from JAQQTO010000063.1 coordinate 50,857,083, forward strand.
AGCATGGAATTGACAGAAAATAAAAATTCATCAAGAAAAGAATCATTGATAGGTGTGATATCAAAAGGTGAGCCTATTGTAAGTTTGGACAAACGATCTGCAATAACATTTTCAGTTCATTTCTTATCTTTTATTGTGATGTTGAATTCTTGAAGTAGCAAAATCCACCATATCAACCTAGGTTTGGAAAAAACTTGTTGTGAAAATCGGCAAGTGTACCGAATCGTAAAAGTAATATAGTAGTGAAAAGAGCATCATTCCCACAAAGAATTAGTTTACCAAGTACCACTTCTCTAATATAAATATTATTTACGAAACTAATAATTAAAAATGATTCAAAATAATTAAAGATACAAAAACAAAAACAAAAACACACTAGAACGCATAAAATTCAGAGGGAAAAGAGAGAACAAAGCACATGAATGCAAAACACATTAAGGATGTAAACACGTGAAATTAAAACACTAGGGATCTGACTTCACTTAATTCAAAATCTATCATAAACAATAGAGTAGCTTTGGGACCTTCATTCTAATTAATTTCTAGTCATTCAATTGATGGAGAGAATCCCTTAATTAATTAAAACTCAATTCCTTAGTGAGTTAATTCTCTTTAATTATCAAAGTCTAGTCAATCCCTTGATCTAAACCTAACTCTTAAAGGCATGACCTTTACTCTATGGATTCTCATAGAAAATACCACAATTCGCCCACACAACCTATAACCTCTATTTCTAGATGATTAAAATTCATGAAACTTATTATTTATGGTCTAAATCATATGCAAACATCCTGATTCTACACACATCTCACTAGATCAATTTATGAGTGGCTACTTCATAAAAGCATTAAGAATCATAATAAGCACTCAAATTGAATAAAAAAGAAATTAATTAAAATTCTAATCTTAATACACATCGATTGAATCAAGTTACATCTTCACCCTAGAAACACATGAATTTAGCTACACATGACAAAAGAGAAGAAAAGATAGGAAGAGGAAAGAGAATTCATCATGATAGAACCATAGAGAAGAAACCAAAGCGCCTTTAATGGTGATTCAATCTCCAACTCCATGAAAGCTCCATGACGGCTCCTCCTCCTCTCCTAGGGCTCATCCCCTCTCTGCCTTTGAGCCTCTAAAGACTCTATATTTTTTGTGTGTATTTTTTTTTTGTGTTTAATGTGTGTGGTTGTGATTCAAACAGATCAATATATAAAATACCAAGATTAGTTTTAACCAAATAACCAAAATTTGAATCACGATACCAACTAAGGATAAATAAGTTGCTTAAAATAAAAACAAATAAAATATATACAGAGCTCAACCTTTCATAATAAAAAAAATTATCAAGTAAGCAGTAAACCTGCCATTAAATATTAATAAGTAGAAAATTAAAAGAGTAGGAAAATAATATATTAGATGGTGAAGTTTACTTAAAGAAATAAAACCTCAATAAATTTATTCTTCAAATCAAACCCCTAGCAATGACGTCAAAAACTTGATACAAAATTGATATATTACAAACCCAAGTGCAGGTTGTCTCAAATAATAAATTCTCAAAAGTCCGAGGTCGATCCACAGGGAATTGATGAAGAAAATTTTTTTTTAGGTAATGAAAGGATTTGTCACAATAATAAAAGTAATAAAACTTGTTCACAATTAAGAAGGATTTGCTTGAGCTAGGAGATTCACTCTTGGTATATCAATGAAGGTCAATATTATTTCTTTTTATAACTCAATTAGAATCCACGCATAAAGGAGGTTCCAATAGGAAAATACAACGTTCAAAGTTCTTATAAAGTTATATATGTAGTTATATTATGGTTACTTTAATTAACCACTAACACCAACACTTGTAAATGGGTTCAAGCAATCATTGTGCCAGTCACTTGTCTACAACAATTCAAGATCTCCACTTACAAGGAGGGTTTCTAAATTAATTAGAAACAAAATACAACACATATAATGATCACTTGATAATATATCATTCAAGCATAAAAAAGAAATTAATCTAACATTATTTCATTACCAAGAGCTTCACCCTTTCACCTAAGCAAAATAAAAATTAGTTACTCATAAACAAGAATAAAGAAAGAGAGAAGAAGAAAAGGATAAACATAATTTCTATTTAGAACAAAAGAAAACTACAACAAGAGAAACAACTAATACAAGAACATGATCTTGATCTCTAATCCAAGATGATTCTATTAAGCAACCGATGGTGCCCTTTTATAAAGCATGAAGGGCACACAATGACAAAGGAGTTGTTTAATGAGTGGGTGGATGAGTGGAACATGACAATGGAGTTGTTAATGAGTGGGTGGATGAGTGGGTGGATTATTGTCATACTTGTCTCCCCACTCAACCAATTCAGCTGTCTTCACATGACTATCACTCTATCATAATATTACCTATTGCGTAAGTGATCTTTATGAAAGTTGAAGGGTTTTGGCTAAGCTTTCTAATGCCACTGTTTCATCAAAATCTAACCCCTACAACCCAAGATATGGCTCAATCTTTGCACAGTATTTGGGTTCCAGCTACAGCACCTCTATTCTGACTTCTAGGTCCAATATGACCTACTAGACATCCGATCTAACTCTTGAGATCTCATGAAAGTTGTATATTTGTGTCTTAACTTTCATTTGGGATTAGTTTGGTGTCAATTGAACTTCTATAGCTGAAGAAATTGGGTTTTGAGTGCATAGAGATCAAGTTGTCAAGATCAACATTCTAGTTCTTGCTTCTACTTCAATTTAAATTATCCAAATGTGTGATTATGCTCTTGAGGTCTTCATGAAAATTGTAGAGAATTGTCTTAGTTTTGCTATAAGACTAGAATCACATCAATTAAATATTTGCAACTCAGATTATAGCTAATTTACTAAATGCTTCCAAATAGATAAATTAAGACCAATTCATGCAATAATTCCTTCAATGATCTAATTAAGCTCAATATCATAAAATGTGACAAAACCAACTTAATTACGCCCAATTGAACCTTAAGAAGCCCACTTAGAGTATTATTAAATGGATAAAATATATTGCTATCACTTGACGCCATGGCGTGTGCTTGAATTTTCCTTGAATGTCGCGGCGTGTCTGCTTAACATCGCGGCATGTGCTAGGATTTTTATAAGTGACACAGCATGACACCCTCATTCTGCGATGTAATCTAGAATTTTACTTGAATGTCGTAACGTGCTTTGTTCATGTTGTGGCGTGGCCTTGAATGTCCATGAATGTCACGGAACAGATGCGCATGCCACGGTGTGTCCCCCTATATTGTGCATATTTACTTTGTTCTACATACTTTTCATATTTTTGAATAATCAATTCTAATTTTCTGAATATTTTGACAGGTTTAGGTATCCAGACATAATGCCGCCGGAACGCCAGAGAGGTTTGAGCAGCCAGTGCAATAGGGAGCTTTCTCCCCCTCCTGAGTTCGATAGGAGGAAGTTTATTTCAGTAGCAACTACACAGAGATATACTACACTGGTCACCAGGCCAATAATTCTTGAGTGGGGCTTTGACTTCACTAAGGCCCTCCATTAGGAGGTAGAGAGTGTCCTCAGTCACCACAAATGGGGTGTTTTTTCCAAACACCTAGAGTCGGCTGCTATTCTTCCAATCGTTCGCGAGTTCTACATAAACACAGCCTTCTCTGAACTAAGGACTTCAATAGTCAGAGTGTGTGGACACTCAGTCTCCTTCTCCACTATAACCATTAGAGCAGCCTTGAGCTTGTCTGCTCCCCTAGTGATTTGTCACTACACAGAGTTCTTCCATTGGGAGCCGAAGGAGGGCATTGACCTTAACGTCATCATGGCTCGTATATACAACTCGGAGGTGCAGCCTATAGTTTGGACTGTCAGTGTACAGACCCAATGGCCATGAAACTTCCCCCGATCATGCTTGACTCTGGAGGCGAAGGTTTGGTACCACTTCATTTCCACCCGAATCCTCCTATCTACAAACTTGTCCGAGGTGACCAGTGTTGGTGTATGCCCTAGAGGTTGTTACATTTGTCTATATTTACATACATTCTATTATGCTAATTTTAATATATGAGGTAATTCATTTATTGTGTTCTTTTTAATAAACATAATAAAATCCTTAAAATAGAAAGTTTGATGTCATAGCACATTAAGTGGTTGACTTGATCGTGAGATTCTATTGGATAGTGAGATTCTATTGGATAAAATTAGAATACTATTCTTAAATGTCCCTAGTCAAGTATTATTATTAACTAGGACAACAATAATGCATTGAGACTAGTATATGCATAAACTGATGACTACATCTCACGAATCATGGATATGAGATATCAAGTCTTCACATTGGTATATATTAGAGTAATAATGTACTAGACTGAACCGCCATGAGAACGCTACATGGATCGTTACGTGAGTGTCATAAGCGATTCTCATAGTGACAATGGTGTCTGTGGTCCTTTAACCTGAAATCACTATGATTCCTACATGAGGAGTTGTGTGTTTTAATACCATCAAATGTCATTTGTAACAAGGTGATTATAAAGTTAGTTATTGGACATACCGCGAATCATGCAGAGGGATGTGAGTGACCTAGATGGGAATTATTACTGTTACATAACGAGAGCGATATCTTCAGGGCCCCTGATTGAGTGAGACTGTGAAATGCATAGCCATGCTCAAATGAGTCAATATGAGATATTGATTTCATTTGTTGTTACAAAGTCTACTTGAGTATCAGGAAATGAATGATTGGACAATACAAGGGTGACGCATTCTATGCCTTGTATTCAATCTAGATATCTTGACAAAGGGACTAAACGACATGGAGACATTGATCATGGAAAGGTTATGTCAAATCACTGATATTCTTATTATTTGGGTAGCAGTGATGTGTTGTTAGATACCGCTCACTGCTTATAATATTAAAATGGGATTTTAATATTACTACCAACATAATGAGAACCTGCAGGGTCACACACATAGAACAGACTAAAATTAGAGCAATAAATTCAAGTTGGACTCGGATTCAATTATAGGCCAGACTCATAACAAATGAGTCTAAGGTTGCACAGCTTACCTTACTGCTACTCACACTCACTTAATGCAGTCACTATTATAAATAGTACTGCTAAGGGGCTGCTAAGACACATATTACAGAACCCTAGTCGTACCTACAGAAAAAATAAGAGAGTGGCAGGTTTTTTCTCTTCTCTTCATAGCTAACACTGTGTGAGAGACATGAGGCTCCTCTTTGCGTACGTTGGACATTCGTGAGTCTGTTTGTGTGGATATCACAGAGACATCATTACTTTTATGGTGTTGGTGATTCACTTCACTTCCTTTTGATCATGCTTCAAGAGGTAAATATTTTAAAACTCGTATTATGGTTTTTCGCATGGATCCTTGGTGGGAATCCTATTTTTTCACTGCGTGATGTATCCATAATTCCCAACAGTCTACTCCCTTAGTGATTTGTGACTACACAGAGTTCCTCCATTAGGAGCTGAAGGAGGGCATTGACCTTAACGTTGTCACGGCCTATATATGCAACTCGGAGGTACAGCTTATAGTTTGGACTGTCAGTGTATAGACCTAGTGGCCATGAAACTTCCCTCGATCATGCCTGACTCTGGAGGCAAAGGTTTGGTACCACTTTATCTCCACCCGGATCTTCCCATCTGTAAACTTGTCTAAGGTGACCAGAGATTGGGCAATCTTTATATATGCCATTCTTGAGCACTGCGCCATAGATGTTGCCTAGATCATCCACGACCAGATTCAGAGGTCAGTGAGGGGGTACAAGAGCCTCTTCTTCCCTTTTATGATCCACACACTCTGCAGTAGACAGAATGTACTGTGGGGCCCATATGAGGACCTCACTGATGTTAAACAGCCTCTCAATTATTATATCATTGGGAGGCTAGGAGCAGCTCTAGCCCCAGCACCTGCCAGACAGAGATAGGCTCGTAGAGAGCCCAGAGTAGCTCCTCCACCTGATGATGAATGGTACGCATAGATGGAGGCTCAAATGGCGTATATGGTGGCTATGTAGACTTACACAATCTAGAGTCTCCGGTGGATGGCAAAGTGCTTGGGACTTCCTATAGACGACTTCCCTATACTAGAGTTCCCACTCGAGGTGGTAGCTGACCCTCCCACACCACAGTAGGATCCTGAGGGAGTTGATACAATAGAGCCTATCTAGGAGGATGATCCAGACGGTGATGAGGAGGCTGAGGATGATGAGTAGCTCTGCTACATTTAGGACACCTTCTTTCATTTTGATATATTGTGATTTTATTTTAAATAGTGGGGACACTGTTTCCCTTAGGTTTAGGGTTGTCTAATTGTTTTGGTATTTAATGTATGTGGTATTTAATGTTTTGGCATTTAATTGTTGATGTACTTACGTGCTGATTAACTTTGACTATTGTTGATAGTTAGTGCTGATTAATTTTTTATGATATTGTGCACATGATGGTTTATATGCATGATTGAAATTGTTGAAACCATTATAATGCATAATATGTGTCAATCGCTTGTGTTGTAATGGTTGAATGATAAAAATGGATGCAATTTAACCTCAATTTTTTTGTTAATCCATATACGATCTTTGAAGCATGTTGAAGCAATCTAGTCGCTTTTTATGCATGATTTACATCCCACTTGTATGAACGTGTAACTTTGAAAATGATATGAGTGCTTATTTAGAGAAGGTTTGTGGGATGTACATGTAAAGATTTCGAGTATCCGAGAAATTATATTTAAACTCTCTTGAGACGAAATCCTAGATTATGCATAATTGAGGAAATGATTAGGGCATTGTTTGGACCGATTGAGCCTTTTAAGCTTATCCTGGTGTGATTATATCCATAGGTCCCATTTTAAAGATTATTAAGTGTTGGCCTTGTACGATTTTCACCACCCTCATATTCCTTACCATGTAACTATTCTAATGCATGTGAAAGCATTACATTTTATTCCTACCATCATTATTTATTGAGTCCATAATATGCTATTTCTTGAAGTAATTCTAGTGATTAGGGGTATTGAGCATGTTCAATACAAAATGAGCTTGAAGGAACCATACGCAGTAAAAGAAAAAACATTGCTTTGTTAAAAAAGAAGAAGCAAATGAATGAAATAAGAAAAGAGAAATATAAAAAGCATTGAATGATTCTAAAGAGTTCTAGTCTTTCACTTTTGAATACCCTAATAGTTTCACTTGGAGGCTCAAGTCTTGAAATAGCATGTTTATGTTTCTCAATGTTTTGTATTGAATCATTTCCCTATTGTTCATATGCCCATAATCGTTGGCCTTACATTATAAGCTATTAAAGTCCTTTTTTACCCCTAGTTGTGTGTGATTTATATTAGTGGAGAGAGAGTTTAAAGACAATTTTGTGGATTATATGATTCATATGCATGTATGCTCATAAACTTATCCAGATATGTATGACTGGAATAGGAGAAGTTTAGCTTGCATAATTGTGGAAAATATGATTTGCATAAAAGGAAGCTTTGATTGTCAGTATGCTAAGGATTGTGAATGTGTGGAGTTGATTGTGAGGAATTTGCATCTTTTGAGGGTTTATACAATCATTATGCACTAGTTGTGATTTTAGTAAAAATGGAATTCATAAATAGATGTTGAATGTATGTTGATGCATGAATTGCCAAGCAGGTGTACTTAATCATACTTTGTTTTGCTCAAGGACTAGCAAAACCAAAGTTTGAGGGTATGATAACTCTATAAAATGTAGTTATTTATGCCCTATATCTATGCTCTATTGATAGCTTAGTCCTTGTTATTATGCATATATGGAAGATTTTAGGCTTATGTTTATCAAATTCAATCTTAATATCTTCCTATGTGATATTGAGGAAATCTTGCGTATTTTTTAGGTGATGAAGTGGATTTGCAACTATTACGAGCTTGGTGATTTCTCTATTACAGGATGGACACCAAACAAGTATATTTGTGGAAGATTTGGACCAACATTAGAAGAGAGAGTCATAGGTGCAATTCAACATCTCACACTGCGGTGTAGGCAGGTTCATGCCGTGGCATGGTGCATTTAGCCTGATGCACACTGAAACCCGAGGCTAGTGATGCACAGTTTTTAATTATCGCATTTGCAACAAATCACCACTTATACATGGGTTAAAGCATTCATTATGCTAATATTTTGTCTACAACAAATCAAGAACTCCTCTTTACAAAGATGGTTTCTAAATTATAAGAAATAAATTATAATACATATAATGGTTACTAGAAAAATATAAATCATTTAAGCACAAGAGAAGAATAAATCTAACCTTACTTTATTACTAAGAGCTTCACCCTTTCACCCAAGTAAAATGAAACTTAGTTACTCATAGATAAGAAGAAAGAAAGAGAGAAGAAGAAGAAGAAGAACATGACTTTAATTTAGAACAAAGGAAAATTACTACAAGAAAACCTAGTAACAAAATGGCATTATTTTGGTAACTAACACCTAACACCCTCAATGATCTGCCAAAACCCCCTTTTATAGAAGATTAGAGATACAAAATGACAAGGGGGGTGAGTCATTAGTGGGTGGATGAGTGGAAAATGCCAAATTACTTTTGGTGAGTGGAAAATTATGGAGATTCCTTATCTCCGAAATCATGCAGCTCTGAAGTCATTGCATTCATCATTTTTGAACCAAGTGGTTTTCATGAAAGTTGTAGGCCTGGATCTTAGCTTTCAAATGGCTTTAGTTTGAGTCCAATATCATTTCTATAACTCCATATATGTTCAAATCACTGCACACTGCTCAGGCCCAGTCACAGCTCCTCTGTTCTGACTTCCAAGCCCAATATCACCTTCAAGGAGTCCGATTCTGGAAAAGTGTTCAACATGAAAGTTGTAGATATGGGTCTTACTATTCAACATCCAAATTTTAGCCCATTGGACAACATCTATCCCGAAAACTGTGATGAACAGTACATGAAGGTTAAGCTGTCAGGAAAAGCACTCTGGTTCTTGCTTCAACTCCAATTTGAGTTATCTACTCATGTGATTGGGCCTTTAAAGTCTTCATGAAAGTTATAGAACTCTCTCTTATCTTACAAATTCCACTAGAATCACCTCCAAAGACCACCTACATCCTAAGATATAGCCCAAATACAGAAATAACATAAGATGTAAATTATGCTGAAAAATTCAATTAAGTCCAATTTGAGTCCAAACTTACAAAACATAATCAAAACCAATCAATTAAGTACATGAAGAGTGTAAATGACTAAAAATAAAGGCTTATTAATGTATCAAATATGTGATCATCAAATTCTCCCACACTTAGCTTTTTGCACTACTGGGCAAAACACAAGACCAAAACTAAAAAAAACGAAACAAACTCAAAAGTTAAACACTCTAAAAGACTTAATTTCTAATAATATTTAAAAATGAAGAGCAACCAATCATTCAATTAATCAAAACATTCATGAGGTAACATATCTTCACATCTCAAATTAACAAGCAAGGATATTTCAATTGAAAAGCATGAGTCAAGAATGATAGATTTTCACAAGATTCACTCTCAATCCCTCAAGTGTTTAAAATGTAGGTATTTCACTCAATTCAACCCATGAAAATTGCACTACCATAAGATTGCTTATCTTCTACTTCTTCGCTACTCAAAAACAACATATATACACAAATCATGATGACTTTATTCAAGGTTATAATGGGGTCAAGGTAAAGGTGGAAGTAATATAGATAAGACAAGTTAAATACCAAAGAGAATAAAGGAGCATTATGATACAGTTAGAATGGAGAAGATGTTTGAGAACATTCAGTCTAAATTTCTCAAGAATTTCTTAATTCTTCCTCATACAGGACAATGACCAATATCTGACTAATGTTTTATTGAAGATCAATTGGTAGGTTGAATTCATTGTTAGGCTTGAACATTCTCCTTCTATTCCTGTTATTTCCAATCATCCACCCTCAGTCTAGGTATGAATATATCATGTGGTGCATTCTTTTGATTGTAGCAATAATCAGCTTTTTTTTTATATAGACACATTTTTTCCTTTTTTTTTTCCTTTTTTATATAACCAATCTGCACATGCACCCCCACACTTGTTCAAGAACTCATCAAATAACAAAGTCAATGCTCTCTTATTCCCTAAGGTTGGGTTAGAACATGGTTTTTCATTTAAGGTACGTAATGAGTTAGAAACAAAGAATGGTCAAATAAGCTCAAAGGGGTTAAGCAAAGGAAAATATGTAAGGTTAGTTATTTGGTCAAAGTGGTTAATGCAAGAAAATTTACCCCAATCATGTTTATGTATGCATGTGAAAATATAGCTTCAAAAAGAATCAAAGCAAGTTCTAGAGTAACAATTCCATGAGAAAAAATCACTCAAGAAAGAAGAGAATGGTACAGATGTTCAATCCATTCATCGATAAGCTCAAAATCTCACAAGGCATATATCCATCATTCTCAAACCACAAAAATTTTAACATCCATAACCAAGCATGTGATGTTTAAGAAAGAAGACAATTTACTCAATCATGCAAATTTTCCTGAATTTGAATTGCTACTTCCACACAAACTAGTTACTACCCCAACTAAGATGCGTCTCAAGAGTAAAATTTACTCCTTACTCTGTCATCCTTAACTGGTTTAGTAAGTTACTGACAAACAGATAAACACAACAAACATATTAATATACACACTTTCTAAAAAAAATTTTTAGTTTTTTTTTTACACAACTATCCTTCCCCCAACCAGATCACAACATTGTTCTCAATATTAACAATTAAATCCAGACTGAAGAAATAATCATCAATATACATCAAAGAAATTATTGGGACAAAATTAAACAAAGTAATGGGGAGAAGTCATATACCTGAAATGCTTAGACGAGAAGAGAATAACTACATCTTAACAATGGTTAGCAATGATAAAAAAAATGAAATAAAATGAAATAAACAAGCATGCAAACATTGTTTTTTGGTTCTTTTGTTTTATAAATTTCTTTTTTGTTGGCCGACACTATTTACATCCCCATACAAAGGCTCTGAAATTTAGGAGGCACTTAAGCCGACTCAATAAAAACATGAAATACTAAAAACTTACCTCAGCTTTGGTAGACAAGATCGTCTACCAAAGTCTCTGCTACATCTAGATCCTTCAACTCAAGTTATAGCTTCAACCGCTGACCATTTACCTTCTTCCAAATTAATTTTATAAGAACAGACTAAGGGACGAACACTTTTTTTATCAGTAATGCTCCAACCTTTCTTAAGAAACTCCTTAAACTTTGGTTGCCATACCTGAGTGTCATGATCTTAAGTTTTATAAAAAATAGTAGAAATATCAACTACATTAGAGGGATTACTGATAGAATCAAGCTCAGAATTGACAAGAAAATTCTCAAGGGGATCAAAATCATAGGTTGTAGAAATTCCCCTATCCATGATTGAGTCAATCACGTATGTTTGGTGGCCCTTGTCATCATTTTCTAGCTTAACAAGACTTTTTGTCACCTCAGGTTCCTTGGGTAGCTCAGCATCACTACTATCTTGATTCTTTTCCACATCCTCTAGCTCATTCACACTCAAGGAGTTCATCACTTTGGACACTTGGCTTTTTATCTCCTTACTTTCTTCAACAACCTTTTCATTCCTAAGGGTTATCACTGACTTGACTTGATCTATTTGTTAGTTTTCTGAATTACCATCATTTAGACTGTATTGACCCTTGGGATTAAGTTGAGGTTGAGAAGGAAATTTTTCTTTCTCATGAATGGTGAGTGCAGAAAAAAGTTTAGCAAGAGTGTCTTTTATGTCAATCATGATTTAAGTGTTTTGATTAAAAATGGCATCTTGCTTTTCCATGAATGCATGCAATGTTTCTTCAAGGTTATTCCTGTATGGTGGGACAAAAAGTGCATATCTTTCAGAATTTTGAGAGCCCTGTTGTGCCTGAGGAGGTGGTGGTTGCATAAATTGTGCCTGATTGTTGGTCCTCCAACTGAAGTTCAGGTGATTTCTCCATCCCAGATTGTATGTATTTGAAAAAGAAGAAGTGAATAGCTTTTTAAAATTATTCATTGCATTTACTTGCTCATGCACAACTTCTTTAAAAACAGGAATTTTTGGACATTCATTTGTTGAGTGTCCCAATTTATCACAAATGCTACAAATTTCTTCATTTTGCACAGATTTAATTTCTTTCATTTTCCTTAATTCCATGGCTTCAACCTTTCTAGCCAAACTAGCAAACATTGCATTTAGATCTTCTTCTTGACTAAGATGATATTTTTCTTTACTAGCATTTGCAAGGTTAAATCTAATTGAATTTTCAGAAGGATTAGTACCATGCCAAGATTGAGAATTTTCAGCCAAATGGTCTAAATAGTCTAAAGCTTCTTCAGGTTCTTTATCAAGAAATTCACATTTGCACATTATTTCCACAAATTGTTTGGTTTCGGGTGTTAACCCTTCATAAAAGAAGCTTATAGTGCGCCATTTTTCAAAACCATGATGTGGGCAAGAATTCAACAAATCTTTAAAACGTTCCCAACTTTGAAAATATGCTTCATTGGAATTTTGGGAAAAATTTTGGATTTGTCTTTTCAAAGCATTGGTTTTATGTGTTGGAAAAAATTTCTTCAAAAACTCACATTGCATTTCTTACCATGTGCCAATTGATCTTGATTTCAAAGTGTTAAGCCAAGTTTTTACTTTATCTTTCAAAGAAAAAAGAAACAATTTAATCTTAACAACCTCTTCAATGCAAGTTTGATCATGAAAAGCGGTACATACTTCCTCAAATTCTTTTAGATGTAAATATGGGCTTTCAGATTCTAAACCATGGAAATTAGGAAGTAAAAAAATCATACCTGGCTTGAATCTAAAATTGTTGGCATTGAGTGGAAAGATAAAACATAATGGACTAGAATTTCGAGATGGTTGCAAATACTCATGCATGGTTCGCAACGGTTGATTTTCATGTTCATCATGCACACTTTCGTTTTCAGCCATTGTGCTTAATGTGTGTGATTGTGATTCAAACAAATCAATATATAAAGTACCTGGATTAACTCTAACCAAACGACCAGAATTTAAATCACGATACCAATTAAGCATAAACAAGTAACTTAAAATAGAAAAGAAAATGTACAAGCTAGCAGTATAAACCGTCCATTAAATATTAACAAAGGTGTGGTATAAACCAACCACCAAATAAGTTAATAAATAGAAAAATTAAAATGTTAGTATGCAGATAAATTAAAATGTTAGAAGTAAGTAAATTAAAAAGTTAGATAGCTGATAAAGTAAAAAGTTAGATAGTTAGTAAGTTAGTAATAAAATACAAAAAGTAAAATACGAAAAAAAAAATAAAAGGGAGAGTTACCCCACTAAGTTAATATGTACAAGAAAATAAAAGGGAGAATTACCCCCACTGTACAGAAATTAAAATACAGAAAATAAAGTGCAGAAAGTAAATTTAAAATATGAAAACCAGAGAATCGGCAGAGCCGATTTTTTGCTCCGGCGAGAGAGAAGAGAAGAAGAAAGATTATTTCATTAATGATTAAAGATTAAAAAAAATGAAAGGGAGAGATTCCCCCGCAAAGTTAGTAAAGTACAAAAATAAATAAATAAAAAGGAGAGGTTCCCCCACTAAGTTAGTGCGTAAAATAAAAGGGAGAGTTTCCCCCACTAAGTTAGTAAGTTAGTACGTACAAAAGAAGAAGGAAAAAAAATAAAATTAAAAGAGTAGAAAATATATACAAAATATTTACACCAAAAATTTGTTCTTCAAATCAAGTCCCCGGCAACGGCGCCAAAAACTTGATGCACAGTTTTTAATTGTCGCATTTGCAAACCCAAGTGCAGGTTGTCTCAAGTAATAAATTTCTCGGGAGTCCGAGGTCGATCCATAGGGAATTGTTGAAGATTAATTAAGGTGAAGTAAATATTTTGTTACTATGGTAAAAATTATTTACTTAGGTTAAAAGATCCACTCTTGGTAAATAAAGTAAAGGTAAGATTAATTCCTTTTATAACTCAATTAGAATCCTCGCAACATGGAGGTTCCAATCGAAAAATACAACATTAAAAGTTCATTTAAAATAATATACGTAATTATATTATGTTTCCTAAAATATTACCACTACTTATAAATGGGTTAAAGCATTCATTGTGCCAATATTTTGTCTACAACAAATCAAGAACTCCTCTTTACAAAGATGGTTTCTAAATTATAAGAAACAAATTATAATACGTATAATGGTTACTAAAAAAATATAAATCATTTAAGCACAAGAGAAGAATAAATCTAACCTTACTTTATTACCAAGAGCTTCATCCTTTCACCCAAGTAAAATGAAACTTAGTTACTCATAGATAAGAAGAAAGAAAGAGAGAAGAAGAAGAAGAAGAACATGACTTTAATTTAGAACAAAGGAAAATTACTACAAGAAAACCTAGTAACAAAATGGCATCATTTTGGTAACTAACACCTAACACCCTCAATGATCTACCAAAGCCCCCTTTTATAGAAGATTAGAGATACAAAAAAATAAGGGGGGTGAGTCATTAGTGGGTGGATGAGTGGAAAATGAGTGGAAAATGCCAAATGACTTTTGGTGAGTGGAAAATTATGGAGATTCCTTGTCTCCAAAATCATGCAGCTCTGAAGTCATTGCATTCGTCCTTTTTGAACCAAATGGACTTCATGAAAGTTGTAGGCCTAGATCTTAGCTTTCAAATGGCTTTGGTTTGAGTCCAATATCATTTTTATAACTCCATATATGTTTAAATCACTGCACACTGCTCAGGCCCAGTCACAGCTCCTCTGTTCTGACTTCCAAGCCCAATATCACCTTTAAGGACTCCGATTCTGGAAAGCGTTCAACATGAAAGTTGTAGATATGGGTCTTAACTATTCAACATCCAAATTTTAGCCTATTGGACAACCTCTAGCCCGAAAACTGTGATGAACAGTACATGTAGGTTAAGCTGTCAGGAAAAGCACTCTGGTTCTTGCTTCAACCCTAATTTGAGTTATCTACTCGTGTGATTGGGCCTTTAAGGTCTTCATAGAAGTTATAGAACTCTCTCTTATCTTTCAAATTCCACTAGAATCACCTCTAAAGACCACCTGCATCCTAAGATATAGCCTAAATACAGAAACAACGTAAGACGTAAATTATGCTGAAAAATTCAATTAAGTCCAATTTGAGTCCAAACTTACAAAACATAATCAAAATCAATCAATTAAGTACATGGAGAGTGTAAATGACTAAAAATGAAGACTTATTAATGTATCAAATATGTGATCATCAGCTAGTATGCCGCGGCGTAGAGGGGCATGTGTCGTGGCGTAGAAGGGTGTATGTTGTGGCATGGTGACCTAATTTGAATGCGCGTCGTGGCGTAAGATGGTTCATGTCATAGCGTGAAACTAATTTTTCAGCCTATATATACTGTTCTATTAGATGCAGAGGGGGACCTTTTGGAAAAACAGAACACAACTGCTAGAGTTTACTATTTGTGTTGAAAGGAAGCCAAAGGAACCAAAGTTGGAGACCATTTTCTTCAAAGAGGAAGATTCAAGCATTATAGGATCATCAATCATTGAGCTTCCCTCTCATTCCTTTTACTTTCTCTCATCTATTGTCATGGACATGATTATTTGTGATAGATTTTCGTGTGTCATGAGTACCTAAGTTGTATTTAGGGATTTCTTTGGATCCCTCTATGAATATTGGTGATTTTGTAATCCTATGAGTTAATATAGATTATTTGGATTCGTTCAATCATATTTCTCTTAATGCTTTTGAGTGTTTGGCCACCATTTAATGTGATTTGATTAAATCTATTGAACTAGACATAGAAATTTAGATTTAAGATCATGGATATAGTTGATACATGTTTAATTTTATTCTAATGATAGGATGAGTTAATTAGCTAATGGGATAAACATATACCTCTTAGTCATGCATAGTAATTATTGAGAATAGTTCTTAATGAGTGGAGTTTACACTAGCTCTCATGAAAACATAGTTAATTAGGTGAATGAAATCTGGTTAATTGACCTAGACATAGGCTATTAACTAAGTTAGTTTCTCAAGCTAACAAATCCTTTTCATGTATGTTGCTTATAAGGATTGCATATTACTAATTGAAGTAGGGAGTGAAGAAGGATTCCCTATTCTCTAAACATTAACTTTCATTCCAAACTTACTACACTTTAGTCTTTTCATTATTTCATACACACTTTTCCCAATTTGAATGTTCTTGAATAGAATTACTTAAGCTATTGGTTGATAATTAGCATTAGAATTGACTGTATCCTCGTGGGAACGATATCTTATTTATCACTTTATTACTTGTGCGACCCGTGCACTTGCAGTACATAAAAGAGACAAACAGTTATCTGAGAGAATCCCTTAACAAACCTTCGATAGTACTTAGCCAGGCCTATAAAGCTTCTAATCTTAGTCACAGTGGTGGGTCTTTTCCACTGCTACACTACCTCAATCTTGCTAGGGTCTACTGATATTCCTTTTTGAGAAATTACGTGACCCAAAAACTATACCTCCTTTAACCAAAACTCACACTTAACTAATTTAGCAAATAACTTCTTCTCTTTAAGAATTTCTAAGACTATCCTAACATGTTATTCATGCTCTTCCATTGTCCTTGAATAGATAAGGATATCATCTATGAAAACAATAACAACCTTATCTAAGTAGGATCTAAAGATTCGATTCATGTAATCCATGAATATAGCAAGTGCATTGGTTAACCCAAAGGACATCACAAGGTACTCATAATGTCTATACCTAGTTCTTAAAGCAGTCTTAGGAATATCTTCTTTCCTAACTCTTATTTGATGATACCCAGACCTTAGGTTAATCTTTGTGAAAATCAAAGCTCCTTTTATTTGATCCATCATATCATCTATTCTAGGAAAACAGTACTTATTCTTAATGGTTACTTTATTTAACTACCTATAATCTACACACAATCTCACATTACCATCCTTTTTCTTTATTAAGAGAGCCAGCGCCCCCATAGTGAAACACTATGCCCAGTGAATTATTTAGCTAACAACTCTTCTATTTGTTTCTTGAGTTCTGTCAACTCTAAGGGCACTATTCTATAAGGTGCTATAGAAATAGGTCTTGTTCCTGACACTAAATCTATAGTGAACTCTGTTTCTCTCTTAGGTGGCAACTCAATAACTTCCTTAGGAAATACTTCTAGGTATTCTCTCGCCACAGGTAGATTTCTTAAGTCTTACTCAACTTCAACATTCGAAGAGAAAAGGAGAACACATCCTTGAGCCCCTTCTACTAAGTAGTTATTAACTTGTTTAGCACTCAACAACAAAGACTCGAAAGAAACAAGCATAGAGGAATTATTAGACATAAACATCAAAGTCTTATCTGAACAATTCAACACAACATGGTTCGATGACAACCAATCCATGCCTAGAATGATGTCAAGGTCAAGGAGAGGTAAACATATAAGATTCACAAAGAAAATTCTATTTGCTATTTTCACACAACAATCCAAACAAACAAAGGAAGTGGTGATTGGTTTTCTTGTAGGTGTAGATACAGATAAAACATGGGGAAACTCAAACATGGGTAAATCTAATTTTTTCACACATTCATATGAAATAAAGGAGTCAGAGGCTCCTGAATCATATAATACAATTAAGTTATTATCTTTAACTATGCACTTACGTTGTATAAGATCAAGAGATTGAGCTGCCTCTTTACCACTCAAAGTATAAACTCTTCCTTTAGCTTGAGTTTTGAGGTTTGAGGTTGGGCGTTACTCCCTGTTTCTCTAGATAGTCCTTACTATAGTGTCCTGGTTGTCCATATGCATAACATATTGACTGACCTACTAGACAAGGTCTCCTACCATGATATCTTCAACATCTATCACATTTTGATCTTTTCGATTCTAACTGAACTTGTTTGCCTTTATCTTGGGGGTAACTAGGTCAAGAAGCACCCTTTTTGTACTTATCATCCCTTCTCTTCCTCTTTTGAAAACCCTTCGACTTTTGCTCCATTTGTGGCTCAATATTAGAACCTTCCATAATTCTACATTTGTTTACTAAGGTTCGAAAATCTCGAATTTCGAAAAGTCTAATAGCTCTCTTAATATCATCTCTTAACCTCTCTTTGAATTTTATACACTTACACTCTTTATTTGGGTTGAACTTAATATAAGAAGAGAATTTTGATAGCTCCTCAAATTTAGTCACATATTGGCCAACAGACATGTCACCTTGTTTGAGTTTAAGAAATTCCATCTCGTTGGCATTTTGCAGGTTCTTAGGAAAATATTTATCTAAGAAGGAATTCCTAAATACTCCCCAAGTAATCTGAGTCGTTGATGCTTTGAACAATCTCTTTGCATTAGTCCACCAATCTTCTGCCTCCCATAGTAACATATAAGAGGCAAACAATACCCACTGCTCATTAGAGCAAGTCATAACCATAAAAGTCTTCTCCATCTCCTTTAATCACCCGTTAGTTCTAAGAGGGTTGTACAACCCCTTGAAGGATGAAGGGTTGGCTTTCCTAAATTCTGAAAGATCTAGGAAATTCTGGTTCCTAAATAGTACTTCTTAGCCTGGTTGTACTGGCTGAGTAGGAGGTGTTGGTTGTAGCATCCTCTGTAACTAATTAGTCTTAATCATGGTTATAGAAGTTCAGTAACTCTTATAAGAGTTACTTGTTAACTTTGGTAACCTTTTTAAGATAGTTGAGTTATTTTGCTATAACACAAAGTGTGGAAAGTAGTTAATAATAGCCCAAAGAGTAGCATAAATTGCTAGAACTAGGAAAATAAATATGGATAATTTATTTCTATGTCACAAATGAATAGAAAGTGATGTGGTTAATTTTGGAGAATTAACTGAGTTAGTTTAGTATTTTTAGTAACATTGAGTGAGTGTTTAAGGGCCAGATTAAATAGGCAAATATATTAGAAAATTATGATAATTTGAGAATATATCAAGTAAAGAATGGAGAATTTACTGATCATGAGAACCAGTTAAGATGGATACCTATAAGCTTATTAGTTCATTCTCTTAATGTTTAATGTAACCTAAGGAAGAGTAATAGAACTTTAGTGATAGTTTTAGGTGTATGAAAGATTATGAAATGATGGGAATATGATTGAGATGAATCCTAAGATTTTTCATAACACATATGGAAGTTAGGAAACTTAGATAGGTATTCATAAGAGATATAAAGTTTTTAGCTAAATATCTACTTCATCCTTATCTCTGAACCGTCCTTCACCTTTCAAGCCTCTATCTTTGACTTTTCTCTTTTCTTTTCTTATTTCTCATATTCTGGTCAGTGATGCACAATTTTTAGTTTCAAACAAGTCTACAAACTTGATGCGGGATTAATTGTTGCTTTGCGAACCCAAGTGTAGGTTGTCTCAAGTAATAAATTTCTCGGGAGTCCGATGTCGATCCACAGGGAATTGTTGAAAATTAATTAAGGTGAAGTAAATATTTTGTTACTATGGTAAAAATTATTTACTTAGATTAAAAGATCCACTCTTGGTAAATAAAGTAAAGGTAAGATTAAAATAACTCAATTAGAATCCTCGCAACATGGAGGTTCCAATCGAAAAATACAACATTAAAAGTCTATTTAAAATAATATACGTAATTATATTATGTTTCCTAAAAATATTACCACCACTTATAAATGGGTTTAAGCATTCATTGTGCCAATATTTTGTCTACAACAAATCAAGAACTCCTATTTACAAAGATGGTTTCTAAATTATAAGAAACAAATTATAATACGTATAATGGTTACTAGAAAATATAAATCATTTAAGCACAAGAGAAGAATAAATCTAACCTTACTTTATTACCAAGAGCTTCATCCTTTCACCCAAGTAAAATGAAACTTAGTTACTCATAGATAAGAAGAAAGAAAGAGAGAAGAAGAAGAAGAAGAACATGACTTTAATTTAGAACAAAGGAAAATTACTACAACAAAACCTAGTAACAAAATGGCATCATTTTGGTAACTAACACCTCACACCCTCAATGATCTGCCAAGGCCTCCTTTTATAGAGGATTAGAGATACAAAATGACAAGGGGGCTGAGTCATTAGTGGTTGGATGAGTGGAAAATGAGTGGAAAATGCCAAATGACTTTAGGTGAGTGAGAAATTATAGAGATTCCTTGTCTCCGAAATCATGCAGCTCTTAAGTCATTGCATTCGTCATTTTTGAACCAAGTGGTCTTCATGAAAGTTTTAGGCCTAGATCTTAGCTTTCAAATGGCTTTGGTGTGAGTCCAATATCATTTCTATAACTCCAGATACGTTCAAATTACTGCACACTGCCCAGGCCCAGTCACAGCTCCTTTGTTCTGACTTCCAAGCCCAATATCACCTTCAAGGAGTCCGATTCTGGAAACGTGTTCAACATGAAAGTTGTAGATATGGGTCGTAGCTATTCAACTTCCAAATTTCAGCGCATTTTACAACTTCTAGCCCGAACAAGGGCATGAACAGTATACATAGGTCAAGTTGTCAGGAACAGCACTCTAGTTCTTCCTTCAATCCCAATGTGAGTTATCTCCTCGTGTGATTGGGCCTTTGAGATCTTCATGAAAGTTATAGAGATCTCTCTTATCTTTCAAATGCCACTAGAATCACCTCCAAATACCACCTAAAGCCCAAGATATGGCCCAAATACAGAAACAGTGTAAGATATGAATCATGCTGAAATATTCAATTAAATTCAATTTGAGCTCAAACTTACAAAACATAATAAAACTCAATCAATTAAGTACATAGAGAGTGAAAATGACTAAGAATGAAAGCTTATTAATGTATCAAATATGTGATCATCAAATTCTCCCACACTTATCTTTTTGCACTCCTGAGCAAAACACACAAGATTACTCACAAAAAAAAAACGAAACAGACTCAAAAGCTAAACACTCTAAAAGACTCAATTTCTAATAATAAAAAAAATGTAGAGCAATCAATTATTCAAGTAATCAAAACATTCATGAGGTAATATATCTTCACATCTCAAATTAACAAGTAAGGATATTTCAATTGAAAAGCATGAGTCAAGAATGATAGATTTTCACAAGATTCACTCTCAATCCCTCAAGTATTTAAAAGGTAGGTATTTCGCTCAATTCAACCCATGAAAATTGCACTACCATAAGCTTGCTTCTCTTCTACTTCTCCACTACTCAAAACACATGCACACACAAATCATGAGGACTTTATTCAAGGTTGTAATGAGGTCAAGGTAAAGGAGGAGGTAATATGGATATGACAAGTTAAATACCAAAGAATAAAAGAGCATGAGAGCTGAGTTCAATTAACAAGTATGAAAGTTCATCCCAACTCCACTTAATACAAATTTCCTTTACCTATTCTTTTCCTTTCCTTTATTACCTTGTTGACCCTCTTCTTTTTACATTTTTTTTTATTTTTTTTTATTTTTTGATTTTTTGATTTTTGATTTTTTTTTAAGAATAAGAACATCATATATACACATTTTTTTTAAATATTCTACACACACACCCCCACACTTGCTCAAGAACTCATCGAATGACAAACTAATGTTCTCTTATTCCCTAAGGTCAAGTAAGAATATGATTTTTCATTTAAGGCACATAATGAGTTCGAAACAAAGAATAGTCAAATAAGCTCAAAGGGGTTAAGCAAGGGAAAATAGGTCATTTCTAATGCTTTATGTTGACAGGAATCAGAGAATTTCCAAGAAGTCATAAGAGTGCTTGATATCATATTGAAACAACATACTGCTAAACAAGGCTGACTATTTGATTAAAGTAGCTATTTCAAGAAAAATGCCTCAATCATATTCATGTATGCATATGAAAATGTAGTCTCAAAAAGAATCAAAGCAAGTTCTAAAGCAGAATTCCATGAGTGAAATTCACACAAGAAAGAAAAGAATGGTACAAATGCTCAATCCATTCATCAATAAGCTCAAAATCTCACAAGGCATAATTCTATCATTCTCAGTCCACCAATTCAACATCCATAACCAAGCATGTGAATTTTAAGAAAGAAGACAATTTACTCAATCATACAAATTTCCCTGAATTTGAATTGTTACTTCCACATAAATTAGTTACTACCCTAATTACTCCTTACTCTGCCACCAATTTTTGATGCGTCTCAAGAGTAAATAATTTACTCTTTACTCTGCCATCCCTAATTACTTTTGTTGTTAATATATTGATGACAAACACAACAAACATATTCACAAACACACTTCTTAATTTTTTTTTTTGGGTTTTTTGGGTTTTTTTTTTTACAACCATCCTTCCCCCCAACCAGATCACAACATTGTCCTCAATGTCAAAACATAGATAGGTAAAGGATAGAATATATTACTGTTCTTTGCAATTACTTGAAAAGAAAAAAAATCTCACACAAATTTAAATGAAACAAAGTACGATAAATAAAACCAAAGCTTGTAATTATTTAAATAGTTGGAGTGTCTTGGCGGCTTTCTTTTCATTTTGCTTCCTTCACCACTTCCTTCACCGCTTCCTTCGGACCAATCTATACGAGTACATTCTTGGATCAGGTTCATAAACAAATGCTTCTAATTTATCAATCAATTCATCAACAGTAGAAGCAGAGATAAGGAGTTGTCTTGCTGAAGGTGTGACAAATTTTTGTTCTACAGCATGGTCAACAAAAGATAACAAATTATCAAAGAAATTATTAACATTCAACAAACCTATGGGTTTATGGTGGATGTTCAATTGGGCCCAAGAGACAACTTGAAAGACTTCTTCCAAAGTACCAAAACCACCAGGTAAGACAATGAATGCATCAGAGTTTTCAAGCATTGCTTTCATTCGTCCATGCATAGATGATACTTGAATTTCCAGTCCAATTGTCTTTCCAACGATGTTCCTTCGAGTTAAAGGTTCAGGAATGACACCTAAAACTTGACCACCTCTTACAAATGCAGAAAGTGATACAGCCCCCATTAACCCAAGGCAACCTCCCCCATATACTACACGAATGTTCCTCGCAGCAAATGTTCTACCAACAGTGCTTGTTGCGTTTACAAACTCTAAACCATTCCCATAACTTGTCCCACAAAATACACCAATACTGAGAAATCTACAAACTGAAGAAAAAGCTCCCTCCATTTCTATACTCACTTTCTTTGAACAATTAAGAGTTGCAGAAAAGTAAAGAAAATGGAGTGTTTAAATAGGGGAGAGAATAGAAAAAGTAATAATAGCTCCTATACAGGTAGGTTGGTGGTGTCGAAAAGTTTGAAATAATAATAATAATAATAATTTTTTTTTTTTTTGTTTTGTTTTGTTTTGTTTTGTTTTTTTTTTTTTTTGACTTCAAGAAAACCATCAGGGTAAAGAAGTCTAGAAACCCCCGAAGGATTTTATCCAAAGGATCGTCTGTCCAAAACCAAAATTCAACAAAATCATACAAAGATAAAATAATAATAACAAATGATTACATACCTTTATGTACAGGTTTCATGGCAGATCTTTATACTGCGCGTCATGAGTGTAGTAATACCAAGACGGCTCAGCCAATCTGGGCATTCTTCTCCCTCCCGCTTGTGGGATATTTTGGATTAAGCTATGACGCCACTAATTAAAGTGCGTAAATCTGACAGCTACCACCAATGACCACAGCTAGTGAGAGGTCGCTGAAGAGCCCATGGCATTAAATCACAGGATCCAGCTCAGAGGCATTGTCACGCGAGAATGCAAACACGGGACACTTCTTTTTGTCCATCAACAAGCAGAGCCTTTGGTTAAAACCTGGGAATGCTTGCGCGGCTCTCTGCAGAGCATGGCACACGAACCTTATTTACCGACCGGTGTGCGAAGGTCCACCCGAGTCAATGACGGGTCTGCCACTCCACTGGCAGGGGCTCCTAATCTAATTAAAGACCAAGTACAACCGAAGTTTCGCCTTTTTTTTTTTTTTTTTTTTTTTTTTTTTTTTCAGTTTTTTTTTTTTTTTTTTTTTTTTTTTTTTTTTTAATAAAATGTACAAGATAATATATACATGTTGTTGTGATTGTGGCTCACATCTTCCTCTCGGTTTCACGTCCAGAAACGGCTTAAACGCCTTCTATGAGTCGAGGATAAGCTTCCCATCCAATTTTCTTATAAATTGGCAAACAGGGTCTTTTTGAGTTAGATTCCCAAGACTATAACGCTCTTGTTCATCCTTGAAGAGATTCCACAAACTAAGAAGTTCATGCTGCACAACTCCACAAGAATGCGTCTCAAGAGTCAATAAGATATTATCTAATGACTCCTTACTCAGTCCATTCTTAATGAAGAATATTTTATCTTCTCTATTTAAAGAAACCATCCCCAAAGAGTGACATCGCGTGCTGCAATTCCATCGTGCACACTTGTAACAAACTTTCATTCTTTTTGCTCTTCTCCTTTTTGAAAATGAACTTTTACCGAGACCAGGCATGTATGGGACAAATGAATCTGAAAATTCACCAGCTAAACGAACCTTTGCTTCGATTATCCAGCGTATATCTTCTGGAAAGCCCTTATACATTAACAATCTCAGTCTTTCACACCTAGCTTCATAGACTTTTGTTAGAGCATTTAGAGGGAGAGAAGGAAAATGTTTTCTTAGATTTGAGAGAATGACATCCATTTTGAAAGGAGAAGAAATCAGTTATTATGGGAAACTGAAAAACAAACTGACTTGAGAGTCATGGAGTACCGTTATCCGTCATTTAACCGGGAACACAAAGAACTGCAAAAAGAAAGAAACAACATTAAAATAAATTCTACTCATAACAAGGATTAGAAAGAGAAATGGATTCTACCTCAACAACTTGATGTTCCAGAAATGGTTTGAGTCTTTGTCCATTAACCTTAAATACAATACCATTCTTAGGATTCTCAATGTCTATGGTCCCATAAGAATACACATGTTTGACAATATAAGGACCAATCCACCTAGATCTCAATTTTTCAGGGAATAAGTAAAGGCGAGAATTATAAAGCAGAACTTTTTGACCAATTTCAAAAGTTTTTCTGAAAATTAATTTGTCATGAAAAGCTTTTGTTCTAGCTTTATAAATCTTTGAATTTTCATATGCATCATTTCTTAATTCCTCAAGTTCATTCAATTGCAATTTGCGTAACTTGGAAGCATCATCAAGACTTAAGTTGAAAGCTTTAATGGCCCAAAATGCTTTATGCTCCAATTCTACAGGCAAATGACAAGGTTTTCCATAAACTAACCGATAGGGAGACATGCCCAAAGATGTTTTAAAAGCAGTACGGTAAGCCCAAAGTGCATCATTTAGTCTTAAAGACCAATCTTTACGATTTGGGTTAACCATTTTTTTCCAAAATTTGTTTAATCTCCCTATTTGCTAATTCAACTTGTCCACTTGTCTGAAGATGATAAGGGGTTGCAATTTTGTGGGTAATGCAATATTTCTTCATTAAGGATTCAAATGGTTTATTGCAAAAATGTGTTCCCCCATCATTGATGATAGCTCGAGGAATTCCAAATTGACTCAAAACATTTTCTTTTAAAAATTTTAGAACAGTTTTATGATCATTGTGCCGACATGGAATTGCCTCAATCCATTTTGAGACATAATCAACTGCAACCAAAATGTACACAAATCCAAAAGATGATGGAAATGGACCCATGAAATCAATTCCCCAACAATCAAAAATTTCAATGACAAGGACAGGGTTCAAAGGCATCATATTTCTTTTAGAAATGGACCCCAATTTTTGACAACTTTCACAACTTTTGCAAAAAGTATAACTGTCTTTGAATAAAGTGGGCCAATAAAATCCACACTGCAAGATTTTCGCAGCTATTCTCTTTGAAGAAAAATAACCTCCACATGCTTCTGAATGACAAAATTTAATGACACTACTTACCTCATTGTCGGGTACACATCTCTGAAAGATTTGATCAGGACAATATTTGAACAAATATGGGTCATCCCAAAAGAAATTTTTCACCTCAATCAAAAACTTTTGTTTGTCTTGGTGTGTCCACTGAGGCGGCATCTTACCTGTTACAAGAAAATTGACAATGTTAGCAAACCAAGGCATAGAATTGACAGAAAATAAAAATTCATCAGGGAAAGAATCATTGATAGGTGTGCTATCAAAAGATGAGCCTGTTGTCAGCCTTGACAAATGATCTGCAACAACATTTTCGGCTCCTTTCTTGTCTTTTATTGTGATGTTAAATTCTTGAAGCAACAAGATCCACCGTATCAACCTAGGTTTGGCATCCTGTTTAGACATTAAATATCTAACAGCAGCATGATTAGTGAAAACAACAATGGATGAACCAATTAAATAAGCTCAAAATTTGTCCAATGCAAAAATTACAGCAAGTAGTTCTTTTTCAGTAATGGTGTAATTCATTTGTGCACTATTCAAAGTTCGACTTGCGTAATAAATTACATAAGGCTTACCTTCCTTTCTTTGGCCTAAAACAGCGCCAACAACAAAATCACTAGCATCACATATCAACTCAAAAGGCAAAGACCAGTCAGGAGATTGCATGATAGGAGCAGAAGTCAAAAGACCGATTAATTTTTCAAAAGATTTTTGACAATCTTGAGTCCAATCAAATGGTGTATCTTTTGTTAGAAGATTACATAAAGGTCTAGATATAGCACTAAAGTCCTTTACAAATCTTCTGTAAAATCCTGCATGTCCTAAAAAGGAACGAACTTCTCTGACTGTTTTTGGGAAAGGCAAATGAGCAATTAATTCAACTTTGGCCTTATCAACTTCAATTCCCTTAGAAGATATCACATGACCTAACACTATTCCTGAGGTAACCATGTAATGACATTTTTCCCAATTTAACACAAATCCTTTTTCTTCGCATCTTTTAAGAACTTTTTCCAAATTATCAAGACAATTTTCAAAAGAATTTCCAAAACCGTCAGATCACCATGAAAACCTCTAAATAATGCTCAATCATATCACTGAAAATACTTAGCATGCATCTTTGAAAAGTTACCGGAGCATTACAAAGACCAAAAGGCATTTTTCTATATGCAAAAGTGCCAAAGGGACAAGTAAAAGTGGCCTTTTCTTGGTCCTCTAATGCAATTGGTATTTGATTATACCCTAAATAACCATCAAGAAAACAATAGTAGGGATGTCCTGCTACTCTTTCTAGAATCTGATCAAGAAATGGCAATGGAAAATGGTCTTTCCTAGTGGTCGCATTCAATTTTCTCGAAATCAATACACATACGCCAACTAGATGAGACTCGGGTAGGTATTAATTCTCCTTTTTCATTTTCAACCACTTTGTTATTCCGCATTTCTTAGGCACAACTTATGTAGGGCTTACCCACGGCTATTAGAGATAGGATAGATAATTCCAACATCAAGTAATTTAAGAACTTCAGCTCTAACTACCTCTTTCATGTGTGGATTTAATCTTCTTTGAGGTTGTTGAGATGTTTTAGCATTATCCTCTAAATGTATTCTATGTGTACAGATTAATGGATTAATGCCTTTTATATCCTTTAATGTCCATCCAATTGCACTTTTATGCCTTTTAAGTACTTCTATCAACTTACCTTCTTGTTCTTTGGTCAAGGATGAGGAAATTACCACTGGAGAGCTTTGTTCTTCTCCCAAAAATGTGTACTTCAACCCATCAGGTAATGGCTTCAGTTCCAGTGTGGGTATTTCTTCATGGGTATCATCATTCATAGATTTTAGCTCTTCGAATCTTGGCTTCTATCCTTTGTATTCCATTTCCTGTGTACAGTCAAGTAAAGAGCATATTTCAGAAACATCATCATCTAATTGTGTAGCTGAATCAAATGAATTAATTAAACAGATTTCTAATGGGTCAGAAGAACTCCTGATTTGAAGATGATCATCTATAATGGCCTCAATCCCTTCAATCTCTTCATTGTCATCATAAACTTCATGTGGTTGCTTGCACATGTTGAAAACATTAAGCTCCAGTGTCATATTTCCAAAAGTTAGTTTCACCACTCCATTTCTGAAATTTATCAAAGCATTAGATGTTGCTAAAAATGGGCGACCCAAAATAACAAGAACTGACTTAGAACTATCAACCATAGGTTTAGTTTCCAAGACAATAAAATCCACAGGATATATGAATTTATCAACTTGTACCAACACATCTTCTACTATTCCTTTTGGAATTTTAATTTATCTATCAGCAAGTAGAAGAGTTACAGAAGTTGGTTTTAACTCACCAAGGTTGAGTTGCTGATAAACTGAATATGGAAGCAAATTAACACTAGCACCAAGATCAAGTAAAGCTCATTCAATTTTATGTTCACCAATAATGCATGAAACTGTAGGACAATCAGGGTCTTTATATTTCAACTCATTATTGTTTTGAATAATGGAGCTTACCTGTTCAGTCAAAAATGTATTCTTTTTCACATTATGTTTCCTTTTAACAGTGCACAAGTCTTTCAAATATTTGGCATAAGAAGGAATCTGTTTGATAGCATCTAACAGAGGAATATTGACTTTCACTTGTTTAAAGATTTCAAAAATGTCACTGTTATGATTCACTTTACTTGAATTATTTAATGCTTGAGGAAATGGGTGGAAGACGAGGGTTTGATCTCCTTTTGGCTAGGTGGCTTATCAACTCCTTCCTCATCTTTGGAAATTGACTCATCATCTTTCTCAAAAAGTTCAGGAATTTGTTTTTCAACAACCTTTCCACTCCTAAGAGTTATCACTGAGTTGACTTGATCTATTTTTTGACTTTCTGAACTACCCTCATTTAGGCTAAACTGACCCTTAGGATTTGGTTGAGGTTGAGAGGGAAACTTTCCTTTCTCATGAATGGCAAGTGCAGAAGAAAGTTTAGCAAGAGTGTCTTTTATGTCAATCATGGCTTGAGTGTTTTGACTATTGATGGCCTCTTGTTTTTCCATGAATGCATGCAATGTTCCTTCAAGGTTTTTCCTATATGGTGGGACATAGGGTGCATATCCTTGAGGATTTTGAGAATCTTGCTGTGCCTGAGGAGGTGGTGGTTGCATGAATTGTGGCTGGTTGCTATTCCTCCAACTGAAATTCGGGTGATTTCTCCATCCCGGATTGTATGTATCTGAAAAAGAAGAAGTGAATGGCTTTTTAAAATTATTCATTGCATTTACTTGCTCATGCACAACTTCTTTAAAAACAGGAATTTTTGGACATTCATTTGTTAAGTGTCCTAATTCATCACAAATGCCACAAATTTCTTCATTTTGCACAGATTTGATTTCTTTTACTTTCCCGGATTCCATGGCTTCAACCTTTCTAGCCAAACTAGCAAACCTAGCATTCAGATCTTCTTCTTGACTAAGATGATATTTTCCTTTACTAGCATTTGCAAGGTTTGATCTAATTGAATTTTCAGAAGGATTAGTACCATGCCAAGATTGAGAATTTTCAGCCAAATGGTCTAAATAGTCTAAAGCTTCATCAAGTTCTTTATCAAGAAATTCACCATTGCACATTGTTTCCACAAATTGCTTGGTTTCAGGTGTTAACCCTTCATAAAAGAAGCTTAAAGTGCGCCATTTTTCAAAACCATGATGCGAGCAAGAATTCAACAAATCTTTAAAACGTTCCCAACTTTGAAAATATGTTTCATTTGAATTTTGGAAAAAAAATTTGGATTTGTCTTTTCAAAGCATTGGTTTTATGTGTTGGAAAAAATTTCTTCAAAAACTCACATTGCATTTCTTGCCATGTGCCAATTGATCTTGGTTTCAAAGTGTTAAGCCAAGTTTTTGCTTTGTCTTTCAAAGAAAAAGGAAACAATTTAAGCTTAACAACCTCTTCAGTGCAAGTTTGATCATGAAAAGCAGTACATACTTCCTCAAATTCTTTTAAATGTAAATATGGGCTTTCAGATTCTAAACCATGAAAATTAGGAAGTAAAGAAATCATACCTGACTTGAATCTAAAATTGTTGGTATTGACTGGAAAGATAAAACATGATGGACTAGAATTTCGGGATGGTTGCAAATACTCACGCATGGTTCGGAACGGTTGATTTTCATGTTCATCATGCACACTTTCGTTTTCAGCCATTGTGCTTAATGTGTGTGATTGTGATTCAAACAAATCAATATGTAAAGTACCTGGATTAACTCTAACCAAACGATCAGAATTTAAATCACAATACCAATTAAGCATAAACAAGTAACTTATAATATAAAATAAAATGTACAAGATAGCAATATAAACTGTCCATTAAATATTAACAAAGGTGTGGTATAAACCAACCACCAAATAAGTTAATAAGCATAAAAATTAAAAAGTTAGTATACAGATAATTTAAAATGTTAGAAGCAGAAAAAGTAAAAAGTTAGATAGTTAGTAAGAGAATTAGTAAGTTAGTAAACAAAAAAATGACAGAAAATAAATAACAAAAAAAATGATGAGAAAATAAATACAGAAAATAAAGTACAAAAAAAAAATAAAATAAAAGGGAGAGTTACCCCACTAAGTTAAAATGTACAAGAAAATAAAATAGAGAATTACCCCAATTGTATAGAAATTAAAATGCAGAAAATAAAGTGCAGAAAGTAAATTACAAAAAAATAAAATAAGTAAAAGGGAGAGATTCCCCCACTAAGTTAGTGCGTAAAATAAAAGGGAGAGGTTCCCCCACTAAGTTAGTATGCACAGAAATTAAAAAAGGAGAGGTTCCCCCACTAGTTAGTATGTTAGTATATATACAATTTTTTTTTTTTACACCAGAAATTCAGTCTTCAAATCAAGTCCCTGGCAACGGCGCCAAAAACTTGATCCACAATTTTTAGTTTCAAACAAGTCTACAAACTTGATGCGGGATTAATTGTTGCTTTGCGAACCCAAGTGCAGGTTGTCTCAAGTAATAAATTTCTCGGGAGTCCGAGGTCGATCCACAGGGAATTATTGAAGATTAATTAAGGTGAAGTAAATATTTTGTTACTATGGTAAAAATTATTTACTTGGGTTAAAAGATCCACTCTTGGTAAATAAAGTAAAGGTAAGATTAATTTCTTTTATAACTCAATTAGAATCCTCGCAACATGGAGGTTCCAATCGGAAAATACAACATTAAAAGTCCATTTAAAATAATATACGTAATTATATTATGTTTCCTAAAAATATTACCACCACTTATAAATGGGTTAAAGCATTCATTGTGCCAATATTTTGTCTACAACAAATCAAGAACTCCTATTTACAAAGATGGTTTCTAAATTATAAGAAACAAATTATAATACGTATAATGGTTACTAGAAAATATAAATCATTTAAGCACAAGAGAAGAATAAATCTAACCTTACTTTATTACCAAGAGCTTCACCCTTTCACCTAAGTAAAATGAAACTTAGTTACTCATAGATAAGAAGAAAGAAAGAGAGAAGAAGAAGAAAAAGAACATGATTTTAATTTAGAACAAAGGAAAATTACTACAAGAAAACCTAGTAACAAAATGGCATCATTTTGGTAACTAACACCTCACACCCTCAATGATCTGCCAAGGCCTCCTTTTATAGAGGATTATAGATACAAAATGACAATGGGGCTGAGTCATTAGTGGTTGGATAAGTGGAAAATGAGTGGAAAATGCCAAATGACTTTAGGTGAGTGGGAAATTATGGAGATTCCTTGTCTCTGAAATCATGAAGCTCTGAAGTCATTGCATTCGTCATTTTTGAACCAAGTGGTCTTCATGAAAGTTTTAGGCCTGGATCTTAGCTTTCAAATAGCTTTGGTTTGAGTTCAATATCATTTCTATAACTCTAGATACATTCAAATTACTGCACATTGCCCAGGCCCAGTCACAGCTCCTTTGTTCTGACTTCCAAGCCCAATATCACCTTCAAGGATTTCGATTCTGGAAAAGTGTTCAACATGAAAGTTGTAGATATGGGTCTTAGCTATTCAACATCCAAATTTCAGCTCATGTTACAACTTCTAGCCCGAACAATGGCATGAGAGTATACATAGGTCGAGTTGTCAGGAACAGCACTCTAGTTCTTCCTTCAATCCCAATTTGAGTTATCTACTCGTGTGATTGGGCCTTTGAGGTCTTCATGAAAGTTATAGAGATATCTTTTATCTTTCAAATGCCACTAGAATCACCTCCAAATACCACCTACAGCCCAAGATATGGCCCAAATACAGAAACAGTGTAAGATATGAATCATGCTGAAAAATTCAATTAAATCCAATTTGAGCCCAAACTTACAAAACATAATAAAACTCAATCAATTAAGTACATAGAGAGTGTAAATGACTAAGAATGAAAGCTTATTAATGTATCAAATATGTGATCATCAGTCAGTTGAAAGGGAAGAGAAGAGAAAATGGAAAAGAAAGAAAGAAGGGAAGAAGGAAGAGGAGGAGGTTCCAACGAAAGGCAAGAAGACCAAGTCAAGCATCATCCTTAGAGAATTGAGGTAGGGGTGTTTGATTTTATAGTTCAATCCTTTTCTACACTTTCTTGATACATGGAGTATGCTTGATTGGTTATAAAATGGGTTTTGAGGTGTTTCTCAAGGGTTTGAGTTGAATGAACTCATTAGGAACTTAAGAAGTGTTTTGTAATGAGTTAATACATGTATGGTTGTGGCTTAGAGCATGTGAGCATCCATAGAACTCCATTTACATGTGTTTGAGATAAATAGGATTTAGGAGAGAAGTTTAGCATACTTGTTCTTGTGTCCCTAGTCGAGTGATTTGAGAATATGTGAGAGTTTAACATGTTTAGATACCATGTATGGGGTTGAAAACCATCCAATACTTGTGCTTGGGAGTCAAGGATTGGTTAGAAAGTCAGTAGAACATAGCATCTGGGTTTGATGCTAGGCGCCTAAGTGCCCAAGGCTAGCAAGCAGAAACGTGATGGGCGCTCAAGCACCCAAGGAGTGAGTGCCTAAGCATGCAAGACCAGAAGGCTTTGGTGTTAAGCACTTGATCGCTTAAAAGTTGAGTGCCTAAGCACCCAATGATAGATGAAACAGGGGAAGTTTGCTATCATGAAGCGCCCAAGCGCTAAGAAAGTGAGCACTTAAGCGCCCAGTTACAGAACTTCCTAGGCTTTTTATGTTGAGGAATTGGAGTTCCTTGCTTATTAGGGTCTTTTATGCATGCTTTTTAGTATTAGTTAAGACACTATTAGGGATATTTTATGAATGAAATATTTATCTAGCACATGTGTAAAAGAGTAGGCCTTTGTTCATCTAATGGTAGCTGATTGACATAGGTCAGTTGCTAATCATTGAAAAGTAATGATGTTGCAGTTGATATCATTTGTGATGTGATGTAGTGGTGTACTAGATGTAAGTTTAGTAAGTTTGTTTGGCAATAGTTAATTGTCATATTGCATGAATTGCTCTTTTATGATGAAAGTAGAGCTAGAAAAGCATGAATGGTAGTTGGTTTCCTTTATTTGCTAAAGTTGAGCTATGATGGTAACCTAGAAACATGGATTGCTCCTTTACGTGATAAAGTTGAGCTGGTATTGTATGTTTGATAAGAATGGTTCATTTATTAATTAAAGTTGAACCATAGCACAATTTATCCTAAGACAAAGGATCGAAAAAAGTACTTTGCTAAGGATGGATTTATGAGACAAGGGAGTGAGAAAAACACCTTGTTATAGTAGAGGAGTGAGATAAACATTTTACCAAAGGTAGTAGAGAAGCGAGAAAAGCTCTCTACCAGAAGCAATAAGAGTGAGTAAGACTCTTTGCTAGGCAAAGGAGTGAGAAAAACCATTTGCTAAGGAATAATGATTTCTCATAATTGTACGGGCACTTGTTTATCATTATTAGCTATGTTTAAGGATTAGGGATTGCTTTATGAATGTTACATAAGAGATGTTAATACTCCAATGGTAATGAGTAGTGGCTCATTTACTTGTTGCAAATCTTAATCTTTTGTTGTTTAGTTTAATTATTAGTGAATTTATAATTACGTAATAATTGAACATTCTTCTTCAAGAAGAGAAAGAAACAGTTTTTGGCTTTTGCCACCTTTCTAAGGTATAAGTTGAGTTTTATAACTAGTTTTTCCCTGAAGCAGATGGAGTTCACATGATGACATATATGTGTATTTACTACTGAGAATTATGAATTCTCACACCGTTTGCTGTTTCTATGTTAAATCCAGGTTGAGACTCTTCCAAGGAGAAGAAGAAGAAGAAGAAGATAATAGAATAGATAATTTTTATTTACTTTTAAGCAAAGCTTGTATATATTTATATTTGATTTAGTTTGTACAAAGATTTATGTATTACACTATGCCCTTTATAGGCTAATGTTGTATATATAAGATCATTTCTTTCCCTCTTGGCTCTTTGTAATAACATGTAAGGTTATTATGAATCTCGAAAGATGTTTTAAGTTAGAAGTGACTTAGTTAATACTGTATACTATTGTATATTCAGTATATACTAAAGTATTGGTATTAGGATATTACATTGGCTGCTAAGGTGGATTGGCTTCCATCCTTTCGAGCACTCTGTTCGTGACAGCAGTTAGCTCCCTCATAGTAGCTACCATCTCCATGAATACTCCAGCCATATCAGCTGGAATCTCATAAGTAGAGTTCCTGTTTCCTCTAGTTCTCCTAGGTGAAGGCATAATCTCTTGTACACACAAAATAATACATATTAAGTTGATTAATCTCAATATCATGTAACAGTGTGACAGTAGCTAATAACATTTATACCTAAGGCTGTCATGCAATTTCTACTCATACATCTCACTTCGAGATAAGAAAGTGCATAACATACAATAGGAATATTGAAACATGCCAAAAGCATAGTCAGTCCATACTTGGGCTCAAATAAAATGAACTACTCTGATACCATAATGTAATGTTCTAATGTGATTTACAATAGTGTACTCGAAAGTATACATACATAAATAGGATTAGGCTGTTACTACTAGCATTTAAATATAAAATCCTTTCAAACTATAAATTTTGAAGTTATACACGTAATAAAAAATAGAGCATAAAAAAAAGTACTCGAAGAAAAGTACTCAAAACTATCCTTCATAAACACATAACTAAACTTTCAATTCATTTATGAAATATTGAAAATTACATAATTTGTACATAAGTATTCAAATACAACTAGGCCTTCATGGCATTTATACAACATATACAAATCAAAATAAACCCTACTCGAAACTACTTTTCCCCTTCTTGGAATGTTCTTGATTTCTATCTGTAAATGTCAAAGGAATAAACAAACAAACAACAA
This sequence comes from Ormosia semicastrata, assembly GCA_029884595.1. NCBI lineage: Eukaryota > Viridiplantae > Streptophyta > Magnoliopsida > Fabales > Fabaceae > Ormosia > Ormosia semicastrata. The sequence goes on from JAQQTO010000063.1 coordinate 50,892,417, forward strand.
AGGAGTGAGAATTTGAAAATTCTCAGTAGCACAATATCAAATAGAAACATTCAAAATATAACTCAAGTAGTAATGATGCAATATGCATGGGTGCTCATCGAAATGATAATTGTTAATGATGATGCAATGTGTTATGTATATGAGATGATAAATGTTAATGGTGATGCTTATGCAATGTCATCTCCTCGACAAATGGCTTTTCTCACTCCTTTAACCTTAGTAAAGTGCTTTTCTCATTCATTTACTCTTGGTAGAGTTCTTTTCTCACTCCTCTATCGATTTCGACAAAGGGCTTTTCTTGCTTCTTTGACCTGGGGTGAGTGCTTCTCACTCTAAGCCATGCAATGATATTTATGATATGTTAATGCAAATTCTAATCTTAGTAATTCGAGTAGCATCTCTATCCTTTTAAAACGACACTAAAAACACCACTTTGGGTTTTACCTTTAAAGTATCTCACTTGTCTTTTCGATCACAATCAAAAATATGTCTTCCTTTGCATATTTGATCGGAATCGAAATACATGCTAGTCAAATAACTCTCAAGTCTGTATCAATTATTCTCAAAATTACACTTGTAGAATAACTGTCTCTTTCGAATGTAATCAAAAAATTGCTAGTTGAATAACTATTGTGGTATATTCGATTAGCATCAAACTCTAGCCAATCGAATAGTTCTCTTAGTCTACTCAGTTAGCCTAACTTACCATTCTGAAATGGTCTATTCGAATAGTTCTCAATCTATTCAATCACTATCGAAAGTATGTTATTTGAACTACTACTCGAAAAGCCAACATAACATTTTGATTAATATCAAAATCACTCTTAATTGAATGAGACACTTAGTCTACCTGATTAACACTAGTGATGTCTTTCTAAATAGTGCTGATCGAATAGTTCTCTTAGTCTATTTCGATTAGCCTTAGAGTCACACCATTCAAATTGCTCACTTAAAACTAGTCAGTTTATCACTGAAAACAGGAACTTTGAATATATGACACTTTAAAACTAGAACAATATTTAATATTCCTTCAAATTGCTCCCATAAGCTTTACTCGAAAAGAACACTACAGAAAAACATTATTCGAATGACCCGTTGGCCTATTCAAATAGAACTCATTAGAAAGACAAATCTGAAATATCAGAATAACAATTTTCCTATTTATCTCACTACTATACCAAATACTTTACAAGTATCTAATAATACCATAACTCACTCAGAAAAGTATTGGAAAAATCATCAACAACAAGCTCTAGTAGTTGTTCTCATATAAATACACAACTATACAAATATATGCTTAAGTATCATAAGAAAAACTCTTATTACACTCAATTATGATTTTTCTTTGAGTATCTTGAAGAACTTGGTTCTGTTCACTCTTTGTCAGATCTCTCAAAACAAAGAATGATAAACACAGAAAACAAACACAACAGCCCTTGCCTTTTTTATTTAGCTTTCTCTTTTCTGTTTCTTTTCTTTCTTCTCTATTTTCTCTTTTTGTTTCTATCTCTATCTTTCCTTCTTGTTTCTGCTGATAACAACTGTGTGAAATAAGAGAAAATGAGAGATATACATGCATAAGTCAAAGACGGTGGAAGGAAAGAAGATTTAGATAATATCTTTGAATTTGACATAACTTTGAAAATGCTACACTGCTTAAGACATTTTAGTGTTTAACGTTCACCAAAATTGTCATTTTGCCATTTTATTACTTTAACTCATATTATTGCATTTCTATAATCAAATTAAAACTAATAGGTTAGAGAGGATGTTACACATAGGACCTGTGTTCACCTTTTTCTAATGATAGTCACAAGTTTAGTTTATTTTATTTAATAATATAAAGTTTTAGCCTTTTTTAAACTAAGGAAAGTTATTTTTGGTGCTAATACACAGGAAAAGAGAAGGGAGGTTCATCTATTCTAAGGTCAGCATATAAGTTTCAGCAAAGACTTACATATGATCAACGAAAAAGAGGACCATTTATAAAAATCAAACCCAATAACTTTGAGCAATGTAGCTTAATTCTACCAATTGAGTTAAACCATTTTTTGCTTTTAGTTTTAATTTATCAAGGCGATCAACAAAATTGATAGTCGAAAATGTTAGATTTTTAACATGGCATCAGATGATTTGGACTTAGATAGTATTTTGCTTGATTCCCAAGACTTTGTAGTCGTCCAACCTTTTTTGCTCTTTTAATTTTAATTTATCAAGGCAATGAACAAAATTGATAGCAAAACATGTTAGATTTTTAACATGGCATGATTTGGACTTAGATCGTGTTTGTCTGCTCTTTTAATTCTAATCTTGTGTAGGTTTTACAGTCCCTTACCATGTTAGATTTTTATTATAGTATCAGATGATTTGGGGTTGAATGATGCTCGACATTATTTGCCATTTGGGCTTGGGAGGAGGCTTAGATGAAAATGTCCATGAGTCATGATTAGAGTCATCTTGACCAAAAGGAAAACCATTATGTGTTGGCCCGTGTAAGACTTATAAACCATCATTCTCTCTTTAAATTCTTCAATGTGGGACTTTCCATTTTCACACACCACATTCAGATGGGCTTCTCCAACATAAACAAACACCTCGGTATTTTTTATTTAGGAAATCTCTAATGATTGGATACTTGTATGCATGTTGTTTTTTTGTAATTGAATAATACTAATGCTACATATTGGTATGTTCTTAGATCTCATCAATGTTGGTAATGAAAGCACAGGATCCAAAATAAAACACTTGGCACATTCAATCCAAATTACAACCATCTCCCTATCATGCTTCGTTACTTCAGAACATAACAAGCACACCAAACAAATAAAAGTCACATAAAACTTTGAATAAATTCTCAAATTCGTCCATAGGAATATAGGCACTAACCACATTAGTCTATAAGAATATGAAAACTTTACTGCAGTCATTAAGGAATCATGAATACACACAGACATTAGACACATTAATCCTTTGGCAATGGACATATTAGTCCTTGAAAAGGTCCTTGAAAATGACTAATATGACTCGTATTAATAGATCGTAGTTTCTTAGGAACCAAGGTCGGATTTTATCATTCTCAGGGACTAATGTGTCTAGTGCCTATATTCTGATGGACGAATTTGGAGTTTACTCTAAAACTGTTACTAATTAAGTGACGGTCAATGCAATAGAAGACATCAACCTTCTCATCAACAAGAAAAAACAGCTTTTAACCAGCCCAAGATATAATATATACTATTAAACAAAAGTACCATAGGAAATGAGGTCCAAATTAATACTCAAACATGGCCGGCCTAACCAGCTCATTCTTCGCATGTAGGACCTTGTCAATGTCACCTCTTAAACCATTGAATCTTAATTTCCTATGCACGCTCCCTTTCAACTCTGAATAGTCTTCCTCTTGTTTATCCTCGTTCCCTCTATTTCCTTCCTCATCAGCCAAAATTCCATCTTAGTTTTTCAAGCTCTGATAAATTAATTATGGCTCATAAAAGAGCATATTATTGCCTTCTCATGCTCTTCATGTTGGCCATTTGTTTTGTGCCATCGTTGGGTGACACAAATGCTCAAATTTTGATGAGGTTCAAAAACTTCTTGTCCAATGACAATGCTTTAAATAACTGGGGGAACGAGTCTAGTCTGTGCAACTGGGCTGGTTTGTTATGCACCAACCAGACATTTTACGGCTTGAGACTAGAGAATATGAGACTAAGTGGGAGGATTGACGTAGACACCCTGTTGGAATTGTCAAATTTGATCAGTTTTAGTGTCATTAACAATAGCTTTGAGGGTCCAATGCCTGCATTCAAAAAGCTTGTGAGGTTAAGGGCATTGTTTCTATCCAATAACAAATTCTCAGGTGAAATTCCGGATGATGCTTTTGAGGGCATGAAAAATCTGAAAAGGGTATTCTTGGCAGAAAATGGGTTCACAGGTCATATTCCTAATTCCCTTGCTAACTTGCCTAGACTCTTGGATTTGGACTTACATGGGAATAGTTTTGGAGGCAACATACCAGAATTTCAAGAAAAGGATTTCAGAGTGTTTAATTTATCAAATAACCAATTGGACGGTCTAATACCACAAAGCTTAAGCAACAAGGATCCTAGCTCATTTGCTGGTAAGCAAAGAGTCATTTCTGTTCTTTCACCTTTAGGCTTAGTTTTTGTTTGTCTTTTCTCATTACATTGAGTCTTAATAGGAAAAAAAAATCAAGTTCACATGTAAATGATTTGATTCAGTCCTTTGCCAAACCAAACCTTTATTTCCTCGCCAGTTCTTGCTATATAGATCATAGATAAATTTCTATACTACATTTGAAAACTCTTGTGGCATAGCGTGAAAATAGATTTTAAATTACATTTAAATGCACAATAATCTTGATATCATTTATGTTTGTTTGACCCTCAGCTCATTTTATTATTAGTGACCACGTTTTTCTATTGGCAAATATTAGTCATTTACTATTGATTTTCAAGTTGTGTGGAAAATTCAATGAGGTATTGCATGTAATATTCCAAGAGATTTATAAAACAAGGGATTGATGCACACACCGGGATCCATGTTTAAATAAGTGGGGACACATGCCTCCACTTTATTTTAAAATATTTCTTTGACTTTATATGAGTATATGTTTTTTTATTTTTTTTTATATGTGTAATTTTTGTCTCGTGCCCCACTTTTAAATATGTTATTTTTATTGGATATTTATTTAGTTACATACATAAAGAGAGAAACATTTAATAATAATAATAAAAAATATTTAGTATTTTCAAAATATGAAAATGTGAATAGAATAATTATAAATTAATCTTTCATAATTTTATATTAATATATTTTTTAATATATAAATATAATTATTGAAACTTTTTTTTTATGTTTCTATATTAATAGTATTACCTTTATTCCCATTGCTTAAAATTTCTTAACCCATCACTGCACACACTTGAATCTTTATAGACATAATTTCCTAATTCAAATAAGTTACTGGTATTGGATGCACGTTTGTGCATCAGCATTTGACTGCAAAATCAAACTGTCAATGATTATCCATTCATGTGCAGATACTTCTCAAGTTTATCATAGAGACATTTTTTTTTCTGGAGGAGGATATCTTTAGATTAGATACTGTCTCTTTTTCTTCTTAGATACACGTTCTATCTAATTTTTCATGTGCAATACAGGCGATAATGGGCTATGCGGAAAACCTGTGAGCAGCCCCTGCAACAATATCAGCAAGACCCCCTCCGACTCTGGGGTGCACCCCACCTCCACTCCTCCCCTTCAAGGAAAGAGAAGGAAGCACCACATCCTTATAACTGCTATTGTAGTGGTGGCTGTGGTTGCCTTGGCTTCAATAGTAGCACTTCTGTTCATCCATAGCCGCCGGAGACAAAGTTTGCAACCCATATTGGGCCGGGAGGTAAACTCCCAGAACAATGCAGGCTTCAAGGAGGCACAATCCCTTGATCTGACAGGTGATTTTGAGAAGGGTGAACATGGAGATTTGAACTTTGTAAGGAAAGATAGAGGGGGGTTTGATTTGCAAGACCTGCTTAGGGCCTCAGCTGAGGTTCTTGGTAGTGGTAGTTTTGGATCCACCTACAAGGCTTTGATTTTGAATGGACCAGCTGTGGTTGTGAAGAGATTTAAGCACATGAACAATGTTGGGAAAAAGGAATTGTTTGAGCACATGAAAAGGCTGGGAAGTTTGACACACCCTAATCTACTCCCTCTTGTTGCATTCTACTACAGAAAAGAAGAGAAGCTTTTGGTTTATGACTTTGGTGAAAATGGCAGCTTGGCTAATCATCTACATGGTATGCCAGCATTTTATTTTATAATAGTAACTAATATTGTAGTTACAGATAGACTCTGCTTGGCTTCAACCAATTAATGAACTAATCATATTCATCTTGACCACTTGAATTAATTCTTTTCAAATCATTTTGTTAGAGAGATCTGCATATAACAGTCTAAGCTTTTGGGATAACTAATAATTGACGTAGTATTAGAGTCTCTATAACCATGTAATCAAGAGTTTGAACTTTCTTCATAATTAAAATTTAGTACAACTTAAAATTTAAAGAAAATTGATCATTAACCATGTTTACATTGATTTGCAGGTAGAAATGGTTCTGTGCTAAACTGGTCAACTCGTTTGAAAATCATAAAAGGAGTAGCCAGGGGCTTAGCTTACCTCTACAGAGAGTTCCCTGGACAAAACCTACCTCATGGTCATCTTAAATCCTCCAATGTTGTGCTGGACCATTCATTTGAGCCACGTTTGACAGAGTATGGACTTGTCCCAGTGATGAACAAGAGCCATGCTCAGCAGCTCATGGCAGCCTACAAGGCCCCAGAGGTGAACCAATTTGACAGACCCAATGAGAAAACTGATGTTTGGTGTCTGGGGATCCTCATACTGGAATTGTTGACCGGGAAGTTCCCAGCAAATTATCTAAGACATGGGAAGGGGGTAAATGCAGATTTGGCAACCTGGGTGAACTCAGTTGTAAGGGAAGAGTGGACAGGTGAGGTGTTTGATAAAGATATCATGGGGACAAGGAATGGTGAAGGTGAGATGCTGAAGCTGTTGAGGATTGGAATGTATTGCTGTGAATGGGGTGTAGAGAGTAGGTGGGATTGGAGGGAGGCAGTGGCCAAGATTGAGGAGCTGAAGGAGAGGGATAGTGAAGATGAATACTCTTCTTATGTAAGTGAAGGGGATTTATACTCAAGAACTATGACTGATGATGACTTCTCATTCACAGTCACTAGTTGATGAATATGGGGTGGGGTTCAGAACTTATCAACTCAATGGAGACTCAGCAGGGTACATTGGATGAAGGGGATGCTTCAGCCTAAGTTTTGGGTGGGATGGTATTACTAGTGTCCTCCACATCTCAATTTATATTGTTTTAGGTATTCCAAAATAATTTTATTATGTAATGATACTGATGAACTTTTTGAACAATTGAATTTGACCTACATTATTCAAAAGTTGGTTATTCTTTCCTTTTTCTCTCTTCACCCTTATTAAAGGTCAAATAACAAATTAAAAATAAAATAAGCCACAAAAACTAATTTACAAAGATTTATAATAAATGAAAATAGTTACATATAAATCAAATAAATCAAAATCCAAATATTTACAATTAAAAAAAATTATGATAATTTAATTTTGTCTTGACTTTCACTCTTGCATATTCTCCAAGTGCAATGAAGAATTAAAGGTACATAGTTTTTTAAAAAATAATTATGAGTTAGTTAGTTTTAATTAAATTTGAGATTAACAAACTGTCATAACTCGGCTAGTCTTCAAAGAGGTCACGTGATTAATAAGTTATCACAACTCGGTTAATTATTTTTTTATTGAATTAATTTTTGAAATATCTAAAAAGAATAAAAAAAGAATAAATAAATAAATTAAAGTAACCAATAAATAAGCTAAAATGAACATAACAATTATATAGAAAAAAATTAATTACATAAAACAAGATGAAGAAAAAAATGAATAAACAAACTTACCTTTAAGGTGTATAATCACTATGCTTGTTACTCAAGGTCTCATGTGCTCTCACAAATCAAATCTTAAAGAGCAGCCCCTAAAAAAGCTCTATACTTAGTATTAAGTCCAAGTGTGTAATTTTTCTAAATATCTCGAACACTTTAGGATCAACTCTTTATATATGAAGTGAGGAGGATGAAAAGGCATAATTTTTCTGTTGTGAGACTTAACAGAGAGAATAGTTTTTCAATGTGAGACTTTTATGTATAAATAAGATGAGTGCACACTTTTTCCCTTCTTTCTTTCTGATCTTTTTTTCTTTCCCTTTTTTAGATTTTTTTTTCAAAAGACGTGGACAAAATTGGGTACTGATAGTAACTCCTCATTGCTTGACCTTTTGAATAAAAAGGTCAAAGCAAAGTAATAAAGAAACCAATTTTGTTCAACAAATTATGTTGATCAAACACTTCTTAGTCCGAGGAAAGAAGTAACAAAGCAACAAATCATTAGACAACCTGGAAAACAATAGATTGCTAAAAAAAATATGGCATAAACAAACGATCAATCGATTATTCGCCAACTTGGATAATGACAAAATTATGCAAAAATTCGTGACAACCAAATGATCAACAAATATTCAACAACCTAGATAACAATAGGGGATTTGAATATTTGAGACAAACAAATGATAAAAAAAATTTGACAACCTGGATAACAATAGGGAATTTGAATATATGAGACAAATAAACAAAAGCAATGATATCCGATAACCTGAACAATAGGAAATTCAAATATTTGTGACAAGCGATATAAAGACCCACGAGGTTGAAACATGGAATGGGTAAGATAAATATCCCTAAGGTTGGAACCTGAAACTAATGAGATAAAGATCCCCAATGTTAGAACCCATAATTAGTGAGATAAAGATCCCCGGGGTTGGAACTTAGAACTAATGAGATAGAGATCCTCGAGGTTGGAACCTAGAACAGGTAAGATAAAGATCTTCGAGGTTGGAGCTTGGAACCAATGAGATAAAGATCCCCAGGGTTGGAGCCCAGAATTGATGAGGTAAAGAAGTAGTTCAAAAATCCAATGATCAACAAGTTGTTTTGAAATCCTAAAATGAGCTAACTAGAAAACCCTAGACCCACTAACAAAAATATCAAGTCATTCCATCAATGAGTTGTTCAAACTAGGCTATTCAAAAACCTAGTAATCTATCATGCAAAGATTGTAGGAAGAAATCATGCAAAGAAAACTTATTATTGTAAAGCTGCAAAATTAAAGAATGCTTTATTCTAAACATCAATGAAATATGATGGAGTTCAAAACTTAATCTTTCAAATATCTCACACAAATGCAAAAATTTTATTGATGGAAAAAGTCATTTCAAATTTCAAATTCAAGGATTCAAATGAGAAAGCATTTTGTAACAACCCAATATTTGCTATCCAAATATATCACCATATAAATGAATAACCCAATATTGACCCTGCTACTACTAACATAAAACAACATCAAATCCATATCGTTCATACATAATGAATAAATATGGAAAGCCACGATAGCAAAAGTTATATATATATACATCACAGCCTCAAGGTATACTGTTATACATAACTTGAACAACTAAGCAAATATAAAACATATATAAGCTCAGCTCAAAATAGCATCTATATTATGCTAGTCTTCATACATCTTCTTCTTCCCTTTCAAAGAGCTCGCACCTGGATTTATATGGCAATACAATCGGGGTGAGAAAACATATCTCAGTAGAAGTATTTCAATACCAGTATATAAATATATTAATATATAAATATATACAAACAGATAATATTTACAATTATCTCGTTGATACTTCAATAATAGAAGTAGCAACTCCTCATTTCAACAATAAGCAATCGCCCATACAATTGCAATGCATGAAAATGTCATGATAGCAACCGCCCATACAATCGCCATGTTATGCTTAATTATGACTAATGATTATGTCTATGCAGATCCCTAAGTATGAAAATGCATAATGCATGATACCACATCCAGGACTCCAATCCCATGGCAATGTCATGAATGCATGAAACTTGAACAAAGTAATGGAAGTCCATAGTTTCATCCATAACCTTGAACAAGTACTGGGAGTCTTATCCAGCATATATCATTATCACAGAGGAAGTCTCATTCACCCCGGGTAGTGAAGTCTCATCAACTACATGGTTATCGATAATGAACAAGGAATTTATCCTTTTATACTTCACTATATTAGGAAGGGTACTAAGCGCCTTACCTAATATAGAACACCCACTTTCACGGGGCCAAACAAAGCAAAGAGAATATTACTCACCTCCTTACTTCACAATGTAATAAGGATATTACTTACCTTACTACTCACAACATAGAGAGGATATTACTCACCAATCTATGCTTCCAGCAACACAAAGAGGATATTACTCAACCCAATGCGCTTCAACAAATACATAGAGAGGATATTACTCACCAATCTATGATTCTCAACAATACTAAGAGTATATTATAAACCTCATTATGTTTTTCAAACATTTCTTTCAAAACAATTACTAATTACTTCTCATAATTAGTTTTCACCATTAATTTATATGCATTTCAGGTTCAATTCACAACACTTCATCAAATACTTATAGAAGTACTTTAACACTCTTAAAAGAGCAAACATGAATAATTCCCACACTTAGGGAAACTCATTTCCTCAAATCCAACTTGATACACTATAAGCGTATATAAACATGTCTCGTTATCCCACATAATTAGCATCATGAATCTATACGATTCAAAACATCCACTCTTCATTAAATACTCCTACTAGAGTCTTATCACTCCCTAAGAAGTATAAAAGAAGAAAACTATGCCACTGGAATGATCCAGAGCATCAAACACAACTCATAGTTATTTTCTGGCACTAACGTTGCGGCGTCCCCTGTTCCACGTTACGGCGCCTAAGCCTCGAGTTCAAGTACTGGCAGGAAAAACTGCCAACGTTGTGGCGTAAACATTCAACGTTGCGGCACAAACATTCAATATTACGGCGCAAACATTCAATGTTGTGGCGCACGTCCCTTGTTCTTCCCAACATTGCGGCGTTAAAAGTCCAACGTTGCGGCATTCATCCTGTCCTTCCCAATGTTGCGGCGTGAAAGTACAACATTGCGGCGTTAAAAGTACAACGTTGCGGCGCCAACAGTAAAACTCAAAATCTGCATAATTCTGCAGCTACGGGTTACTGTTCCATTGGAACTAAAACCACTTCCAATCACTAAAAATCCGTTTTCAAGTGATTTCCAACCTCTAATAAAGTCCAACTACACATATTAATTCTCAAACAACATCAATTTGATTTGAATCAACACTTATGAATCAAAATTTCAAACTTGACCAAAACCCCCAAAAATGACCTAGAATGGGAATGAAGGCTCCAAACGATGAAAAATTCATCCTAACACATCAATAATTCAGTTTCTAACTTAACTATACTAAACACATCAAGATTCAACTTATAAACCATAAAACCACTCATCAAACCTTATTTCCTCTTCAAGCTTTTCTTAAACCAAAAGAAAAGAATGAAAACAAACATCACAAATAGATTTCTCCCTACCTCAAGATCAAGATGATGAAGATGAAGCAAGGCCTTCACTTGGATCCTTTACTTTGATGGTTGATCCTTCTATTCCTTCTCCTTTCTTCTTTTTTCTTTCTCTTTCTCTCCTCTCTTTTCTTTCTTTTTTCTTCTTTCTCATATTTTCTCTTCTGTTTTGCCTCCCAAATATCCCCACTGTGGGATATTTAACAAGAAGGGAAGTCTAATTAGACTTCTCTTAGTTGGGTACCAAAATCCCAATCTACTAAGAGCATCTAGATTCCATCGAATCTAGTTTTGTAACTTCCAACAAATTCAAAATAAATCCTAAGATTCATTAAAAAATTCTGTTTCACTAAAAACTGATATTTCTATATCAGCTATGGTTCAATCCAGCATTAAAACACACAACCAGTATGCTTAAAAATGCCGAACTAACTCTGAAAAATTCTCAAACTTCAACTGCAGCACAGTTCCCACATTTATGACTTGGAAACAAACTCTCCATATTTATTTCCACTAACTAAGCAGTTCAAGCCACTTCCAGAGCAAATAACAGTTATATTTCTCACATAGTGTTACAGCAAAGTGCCTAAACATACTCAGAAAGTCATAAAACTTCACAGACATGTTAAGTAAGTATTAGGCTACCTCTGTAATCATATACAAGCCTAACATGATTTTCTAGGGTATTACACATTTCCCATAAAATTCCCAATAGTGAAAAAGGTGGCAAGATGCACAAGAAGGAGGGTTGAATTGTGCCTTGTTGAAAACCTTTTTTGGACATTTTCTAAAATTGAAAATAGCTTTCTTAAGTGTACAACGTGGATGATCAAAGCGGACAATTAATAAGTAGTAATAAAAAAGGTAGCAGGGTTTAAAAAATAGTTTGAGAATGGTTATGAAGGCTGTTTTTAGTAGTTTGAAGAACTTTTATTGATATAACCTTTGATCAAAAAATAGTTTTCACAAACTTTTCTCTATATCAGAAGGAGCTTATAGAAGTTTAGAATGTTGGGAATTCTGGCATAAAAAATGCAGCGAAAAAAGGGAATTCCCACCAAGGATCCATGCGAAAAGGGGACCATGAAACGTGATTTTTGAGTTTACTTCTTGAAGCTAGAAGAAAGATGATCAACGCAAACCACTAACACTGTAATAGCGATGATGTCTCTACGTAGTCCACACGAACAGACCCATGAACATCCAATGTCCGCTAGGATTCCTGCCTCCCTAACGCAGTGCTAACTACGAAGAGAAGGAAACTTGTCACTCTCTTTCATTATATGTGTATATGTGTGTCAAGGGTTATAATCCATGTCCTTTTATAGAAGAAGCCTCCAACAGCTTCTTTAAGAAGCCTCTCATTAGCTTCTCCAAGAAGCTTCTCATTAGCCTCTTCAAGAAGCCTCTCATTAGCCTCTTCAAGAAGCCTCTCATTACCTTTTTCAAGAAGCCTTGAATGAAAGAGCAGTAGTAAGGTTAGGTGTGAAGCCTTAGCCTTATTTGTTATGAGTTTTGGCCCACGATAGAATTCCCAGTCCAACTTGGATTCTATTTACTCCAATTTAGTCTGTTCTAAGTGTGTGACCTTGCAAGTTCTCATAACTTTAGCAGTAATATCAAAATTCCATTTTAATATTACAAGCAGTGAGCAGTATCTAGCAATACATCACTGCTACCCAAGTAATGAGAATGTTAGTGATTTGACATAACTTTTTTGTGATCAATGTTTCCGTGTAGTCTAGTCCCTTTGTCCAGATATCTAAATTGAACATAAAGCATGGAACGTGTCACCCTTATATAGTTCAATCTTTCTTTTCCTGATACTTGAGTAGACGTTGTAATAACAAATGAGATCAATATCTCATATCGACTCATTTTAAGCATGGTCATGCATTTCGTAGTCTCACTCAATCAGGGGACCCGAAGATATTACTCTTGTTATGTAGGAGGGACAAATCTCATCTTGGTCACTCACATTCTTCCACATAATTTGCAGTATGTTCAATTACTAACTTTATAATCACCTTGTTACGGATGACGTTTGATGGTATTAAAACATATAACTCTTTATGTAGGAATTGTAGTGATTTCAGGTCAAAGGACCACATACACCATTATCACTATGAGAATCGCTTATGACACTCACGTAACGATCCACGCAGCATTCTTATGGTGGGTTAGCCTAATATATCATTACTCTAATATGTATCCATGTGAAGACTTGATATGTCATATCCATGACCCGTGAGATATGGCTATCAGTCTATGCACATACTAGTCTCAATGCATTATTGTCATCCTAATTAACAATAATACTTGATTAGGGATATTTAAGAATAGTGTTTTGATTTTATCCAATAGGATTTCACGATCAAGTCATCCACTTGATGTCCTATGGCATAAAACTTACTATTTTAAGGACTTTATTATGTTTATCATAAATAACACACAATAAATGAAATACCTTATGTAATAAATAGCATAATATAATGTGAGAAAGTACGGTCAAAATAAATTGGCCTCCAGAGCATACACTAACAATCTCCCACTTGCACTAGAGCCAATCAGGCATATGTCTAATGCCTAAAGATCTAGTGTGACCCTCATGCTTTTGCTGTGCAAGAGGCTTCGTCAGTGGATCAGTGATATTATCATTGTTGGTACTTTGCATATCTTCAAATTTCATCAATCGATGATCTCACGAATGAGATGGAAGCATCTAAGTATGTGTTTAGATCATTGGTGAGATCTAGGCTCCTTAGCTTGTGCAATGACTCCATTATTATCACAATAGAGGTCCATTGGGTCCACAATGCTAAGAGCTTCAACAAGCTCAGTAATGAACTTCTTGATCCAAACGGCCTCCTTTGCAACTGGAGGCAGTAATATACTCAGCTTCTATGGTAGAATCGGCGAATGTCTCTTGCTTTGAACTCTTCCAGCTCATAGCCCCACCATTCAAGAAAAACACAAAACCCGATTGCGATTTGGAGTCGTCCTTATCGATTTGGAAGCTAGCATCAGTATAACCCTTTACAACTAGCTTTTCCTCGGCTCCATATACCAAGAATGAATCCTTATTCCTTCTTAAGTACTTAAGGATGTTCTGGACAGCACTCCAATGACTCTTACCAGGATTAGACTGGTACCTACTTGTTATGCTCAAGGTATATGAGATGTCTGGTCGAGTACATAGAATGACATACATGATGGATCCAATTGCAGATGCATATAGAATCTTGCTCATTCGACCCATCTCATCCTGGGTGGAAGAGGATTGAGCCTTAGATAGGCTTACACCATACCTCATAGGCAAGATTTGTTTCTTGGATTCATGCATGTTAAACTATCTCAACACTTTGTCTATGTATGTACTCTGACTGAAGCTAAGCAGTCTCTGTGATCTATCTCTATAGATCATGATACCTAATACATAGGTAGTTTCGCCCAAGTCCTTCATGGAAAAGCATTTCCCTAACCAAATCTTTACAGACTATAGGGTAGGGATGTCATTTTCGATGAGTAGTATGTCATCTACATATAACACCAGAAAGATAATCGTGTTCCCACCAGCCTTCTTGTAGACACAAGATTCTTCTTTATTCTTAATAAAACCAAACTACTTTATTATATTATCAAAATGAAGATTCCAGCTTCTGGAAGCTTGCTTTAATCCATAAATAGATCGTTGTAACTTGCATACCTTTCCAACATCTTGTGGAGTGGCAAAACTCTCAGGTTATGTCATGTACACATCCTCGAGAAGATTTTCATTAAGGAAAGCTATTTTGACATCCATTTTCCAGATTTCATAATCGTGGTATACTGCAATAGCAAAGAAGATCCAAATAAATTTAAGCATCGCAACTGGAGAAAATGTCTCATCACAATCTACACTATGAATTTGCTTGAAACCTTTAGCTACCAATCGCGCCTTAAAGGTATGCACGTTACCATCCATGTCAGTTTTCTTCTTGAAATCCCACTTGCACCCAATGGGTTTTACCCCTTCAAGTGGGTCAACCAAGGTCTATACCTGGTTGGCATACATGGATTCCATTTTAGATCTCATGGCCTCAAGCCATTTCTCAGATTCTGGGCCCATAATGGCTTCCTTGTAAGTCACGGGCTCATCTTGATTCATGAGCAATACGTCACCTTGCTGAGTCATAAGAAATCCATATCTCTCTGGTTGATGACATATCCTATTAGTCCTACGCAGGTCTTGTGCGACTGGAGCAGGTTGCTGTTCCACAACATTTTGTGGAGGCTGCTCTATCTCCACCCTTAGTTTGTTGCTACTCTATGAACCTTGAACTTCTTCAAGTTCTATGGTTAAGTGTCTTTTGAACCATCTTAGATGGAATACGGTTAAGTGTAAAAGCTGCTGTTAATAGAGCATGTCCCCAGAAAGAGCCTGAAAGATCTGCATGACTCATCATGGATCGAACTATGTCCAACAGGGTCTGGTTCCTCCTTTCAGAAACACCAGTCCATTGTGGTGTTCCTAGAGGAATGAGTTGAGATATTATCCCACACTCTTTCAGATGATCATCAAATTGTTGGCTTAAGTATTCACTACCTCAATCTGATCAAAGGACTTTAATACTCTTGCCAAGTTAGTTTTGTACTTCATTCTTGAATTCCTTGAACTTTTCAAAGGATTTTGATTTGTGTTTCATAAGATACACAAACTCATATCTACTGAAATCATTTATAAATATAATGAAGTATTGAAAACCACCTCTAGCCAATGTGTTTAAGGGTCCATATACATCACTATGTATGAGGCTCAAAAGATCACTAGCCCTTTCACATTGTCCAGTGAATGGGGCTTTAATCATCTTCCCCAATAAACAAGGCTCACATATCTTATATGATTCAAAATCAAATGAGTCAAAGAATCCATCTTTATGGAGTTTGGAGATGCGTTCCTCATTTATGTGGCTTAAACGACAATGCCAGAGATAAGTTGGGTTCATATCATTAGATTTGAACTTCTTAGTATTTATGTTATAGACAGATATTTCGAGATCGAGGACATAAAGTCCATTACTCAGTTGTGCACTACTATAAAAGATATCATTCAAATAAATAGAACAACTTTTATCCTTTATTATAAAAGTAAAACCTTTCTTGTCCAATCAAGAAACAGAAATGATATTTCTATTGATAGCAGGCACAAAATAACAGTTCTCCAACTCAATTACAAGCCTAGTGGACAAAGATAAAAGATAAGTCCCTACGGTTACAGCACCAACCTTTGCTCGATTTCCAACTCGTAGGTCAACTTCACCCTTAGCCAATGGTCTACTGTTCTTTAGATCCTGCACATTTACACAAATGTGAGACCCACATCCAGTATCTAATACCCAAGATGCAGAAGTCGATAAATTGACTTCTATAACAAAAATACCTGAAGTGGAAGTCTCACTTCCCTTCTTCTTCTTAAACTCTTCCAAGTATCTGCCACAATTCATCTTCCAATGTTCGGTCTGACCACAGTGGAAGCATATACCTTCCTTAGCCACTCCATCCACTAGTTTCAAGTTAGAAGTGCTGGGCTTGGATTTATCCTTGCCCATGCCCTTGCACTTGTCCATAGCAGGTAGTGTAACACCCCGATTTTTTATTTTTCTTGATATAAATACGTTTTATAATATTTGTGAATTTTTGTGAATTTCTGAGAATTTTTAAGTATTTTGATTATTTTAATTATTTTAATATTATTTTTGAATTATATGCTTGAATTTCATTTTTTTATGAAAATATATGAGTTTTATAATTTTTATGATTTTTGAGAATTTTTGAGGAATTTTCTGAGTTTGTGATTATTTTAATATTATTTTGAACTGTATGTGTGTTTGAGGCTGGCCCGAAAAATTAAATTTTTTTCTTGGACCAGAAAGTTTCGGACTGTCAAGACGGGATCGGGGGATCTTACTAAACCCAAAACCGAGAACATTTGATGGAGACTTTCTTTATCTGAGTTTTCTATTACCCATTGTGTAATAATAGCAATAACTATTATCCATTGGGTAATATCTTCAGGAAAATATCTTGATGACGATAACTCAAAGTGATGGATCAATGGCAGGCAGGAAGAAGTCAAAATGGTTACTCATGTTGAAGAAGAGAAGTTCAAATTGACTACTCAAGTTAGAAGACAAATTCAAATTGGCTATTTACTCTTTCAAGCTTATCTTATTATTCTTTCTCTAGAAACTTGTAGAAACAATGACTCACCTAGTAAAATATCTACTGATAAATATCTAAGGATAAATATCTAGCGAAAAATATCTCAGTAAAATATCTTAGTAAAAATATCTAAGTTGAAAATATCTTTTGAAAAATATCTGAATAAAAATATCTAACTTAAATATCTTAAGAGTAATCATGAACCATCATTACCTAACTTATGACTAACTAATAGAAAATGGTCAAACTTAGTGGCATGGACTTTGTTTTAAACCGTTGGATGAAAAACTTGATGAAGAAGCCTTCGATCATCACCATTGATCTAATCAATGGTGTGAGAGCAAACTTGATAAGGAAGCTTAGGATATCCACCTTAGATTAAATCAATGGTTAGGAGATGAAGTCAACATTAATGGTTGGACTAGTTACTAAGTAACTAGATGAACTAACTAAGTTACCCTAATAGCCTAATTAGTAACTAAGTGGAACAAACTAAGTTAACTACTACTTAGAGTCTATGGCTACAAGAAAATATCTAGGGTTTTTCTAGAAGGATGATCAAATGCATGACAAATGCATGATCTAATCAAGTAACTAGATAGTTAGTTATGTAACTAAATAACCTAACTAAGTTAGCTTTTTTATTGAACTAACTATCTAAACTAGGTGTAACTAGAAACTAATTGAAATCAAAACTAAGTTAGCTTTCGATTGAGCCACACGGTTACTAGGCCATTCTAGCATGTTCATGAATCATATAATGATCTAAGGATGACAATTTGATGACCTAGGCCATGTGGAACCATGTGAGACCATGTGATAGTTTCTATCTTGCAAAACAAACCATAGTTTCCTATCCAAAGCTACTACATGGCCATACCCTTGGAGCTTGGCTATTCTACTTCATTTTCTAACACTTTGTGACAACAAAAGCCTTTTGTCTTTTTCTCTCTCTTCTAAGAACACCAAGAACACCAAGAACTTCATTCCTTCTTCTTCCTTGAGGGTTTCGGCCTCCATCCCTAAACCCTACCTCCAAGTTTCCATAATTCTATCCAATCCTATTTTCTAAACCTAGATACAATTCTAAACACTTTTCATCTTGTGAGTTTTACCTAAATCATCTCCTAAGTGCTTCAAAATCAAGCTTAGATTTTTTACTCCTAAAGGTAACTTCTTGATTTCTTGATCCTATGTTGGATTCTTGAATTTCTAAACCATGATTGATCCATGGTTTCTTGTTTTTAAGCTTGGTTTATGACTTTAAGATTTGTTTAAGATTGTTAGGATTTTCTTTGGTGCTTCACGAAATCAAAAAGAGAAGGAACTTGAAGGTTGTTATCTTCCTAGAGGTAAGAGGGAGATTAACCTCATCGGCCATATGTGGTGGTGAAGGAATGGATTGTTTGTGTTTGAGAGTGAAAAATCCATGTGAGGATTTATTCACTCAATTGTGTGGTTATTGGTTTATGCTTGCTTGATTATGCATTTTTATATGATGTGATATTATGCATGGAATTGTTATGGTTGATTTTTTTTATATATGTGATAATATGTTATTTTGATAGTATGTATGAAATGTTTATGGCATAGTTTTGATGATTGATATATGCTGCATACTATAAATCACATGAGAAATGAAAGAATTTTGGTTCCCATGACCAATTGATGGCTCACGGCCTCAACATCACCAAGGGAGCCAAGTATTCTAATTATTTTCCTAAATATGAATTAAATGGTTTAATGATAAGAAATTGAATTAAGAGTTTTTGTAAAGAATAAAGTGATAGAAAATAATTAAATATGATTTGATAAACCTATAGTGAAATTTCGGCCAGCATGCCATTTTTAATGTCTTAGATCCAAAATTATTTTACTAAGTGTAAACTTAAGTATTTGATTAATAGGAAAATAATTTGATAGGTTTTTAGACCTAGAAAAAAAGTAAACTAATTTTTAGAATTAAATTAGTGTAAATAAGTTATTAAGTAAGATAAAAGTTAAAACTTGAAATTTACTGACGTATAGCTCACCCTTTGGGTTTTGAAGCGTGTTAGGAAATTTTGAGTTGTAATATTCCAAGTTAATTAGACAAATGTTATTTTGTGAAAAATAGTACAAAATGCTATTTATAGTGAGAAGATGTTGGAATTATTACTTATAGATGAATTATTAAAGAAATATTGGAATTAAAGTCAGATTTTGAAAATAAATGAGAAAAGTTTTTATTTGAGCTTAAATTATGTTAGAAATATTTTACGCGATTAAAAATACGCAGAAAAACTCTTATGCGACTTAAAAATAGTGATTTTTAGCTACGCGATTGAGAAAATGTTTTCAAATCTTTACTCGATTGAGAAAACATTGAAAAATCATTACACGATTTGAAAAAGTAACAAAAGTCTTCTGCGATTGTGAAAATGCGATAATATCACTACGCGATTAAAAGGAACAGTGAGTTTTGTTGTAAGGCTGACGTATTGGACCCAAGTGATTTGTGATTTAGCATTGCGCTTGTGGAACCGAAGTTCTGGACCCGAGTGGATCATTGGTATTATGTAGTTGTATGAGCAGTTATATAATATCATTGAGACTAATGGTATTGGACAATTGTATAGGCAGTTGCTTTAATATCATCGGGAATGGTACAACGGTAGTTTGATATGCATTTAAGCATTATACAGCCGGTAGCTGTTGTGGCGTTTTATGCCTAAACAATGAACGGGAACTCACAGGATAGTGGATCTGGACCAGATCTTGGGGGATGTCAGGGCGTAGTGATTCACTTTGTGATTATGATATCACATATATATATATATATATATATATATATATATATATATATATATATATATATATACCCCCGGGCCGTGATAAACCGATCGCAACGCATAGCGGTACCGACAACTACTATTTCTTTTCATGATCTGACATAGACTGTCTATTGAGGGGGGACAGATCTTCTGGAACGTTCATCTCTAAATTTGAATCTAGCTTCATGGAGTAGGAATTGGTTGCATTATGCATAAGGGTGGTCAGCATACACATCGTGCATATGCATAGTCAGCATTTCATACTATCGTGATATAGTATTATTGTGATATAATATGATTGTGGTACTACAATTATGCCAGGTATTGTGTTGCAAGTTTATTGGATTATTTATCTATTAAATGTCATGGATATATCTACTGGTTTTATATTAATCTTGTTACCAAGTGGCCTTAATACTCAAGAGGGGGGTGAATTTAGTATGTAAAACAAGTTCGCAAATCTTTCACAAAACATTTGATAAACAATATTCGTTGAAGCTATTTGATGATTAGAGATGATTGGATATATGAGATAAACACTTTTACTTATAAATGCAATAGCCAAAGGGAACAATATTCAAGCAATTCAATAAAACAGTGCTCAATGTAAAGAGAAGGGTTTAGAGAAAACAAACACAATGATTTATCCTGATTCGATCACCAGTCCACTTGTGATCTATATCCAGTTCTCAAGCAATTGCTAGAGATTTTCCACTATATCTTCAAGCTTCAATAGGTGCTTGACAACCTTTACAACCTTGAGCACTCAACACTTTGGGATACCTCACCCTTGGAGCTTGAGTCTCTTCAACTAAGGGATGCCTCACCCTTTACACTTTTGGAGGGATGCCTCACCCTCTCTAGAGATTATACAAAGATTGAATAGGTAGAAACTCTCTTCAAAGAGCAGATGATACAAATGGAAGTTCAATGGGTATCGTATTCACAGTTTACGCTCAGAAACAAAGTATTAATGGAGAAAAGATGGAAACTCATTTTTAATGCTCAACCAAGGTTTTTTCAGATTGATTGTTTAACATTTATAAATGCCCAACAACTTGTATTTATAAGCTATTGAAGTTTAGAGTCGTTGGGAGGTGGTTGGAGCATTAAATGCTTCGTAACTATCCGTTAATTTCTGTTTCTGGAAAGCTCTCTTATTCGAATAAGGGGTTCCTTATTTGAATAAGGCTTTAAATAGCACAAGCGTGTTTTCCTCTGTAATGTGTTATTCGAATAACATCTTTGTTATTCGAATAACCACTTAAATATATGGCTTCTGGGTATAACACTCCTCGATTAAATTACCACGGCACAATCGTCTTTATATCACGGTCACTAAATTGTCGGAGTGTTACGATTGTCAAACAACATTTATCCAAATTTAATTAATCATTTCGCATATGAGGAAAATAGGAGCCACAAATGAATAGCTACATATACAACCAGTTAAAAATATGAATTATAAGATGTACTCAATTTACAACATTTGAGTCTGGATAATCACCTTAAAACATACATATACCCAAAAATACACTTTATATAAGTAATGCAAAATAAAGTATAAACTACCCACAACATATCCTTGACTAAGGAGTTGGGCACTCTATCGGATCCTGAATGCGTAAGGCAACCCCGGGCACACCGATGTAGTGAGAAATACGGGATAAGGTCTTTAATCGTAGTCCTCTTCACGGTCAAGGTCAGATCCCCAACAAATCGCATACTCTTGTCGATCCAGTCGACTCACCAAGCCTTGGCACCTTCAGTGAAGTCTAGTAGGTTCGACCTCGCCCCCTTTTTAGACTTTAACCAAAAACCTTACAAGATAGCAACAAATACAGAAAAGAGGTAAGACATTCTACTTTCATTACCTATGATGGCAGCAAAGAAACATAACACGAATGACGAAGTCATTCCATACATACAGATATTACAAATATGTTCAAGTTGTCAATTGCATAGATATTTTCAGAAAACATATACCACGATAATACAATTATCAACAGCACTATAACAATAAGTATTCACTATAGATATATAACAAGTATTTATGTTTCCACAATATGTATGTTAACCATGCCCATGATAATATGTGGACTAACCATGCATATGCACAATGCGTATGCTGACCATCCTTATGTACAATGTACTCATTTCCTACTCCATGGAGCTAACTCAAGGTTTTTAAGAGATGAATGCCCCAGAAGATCTGTCCCTCCTCAAAAGACAGTCTACGTCAGGCCATGGAAAGCAATAGTGCCTTGTCGGGCTGCCAGTGCGTTGCAATAGTGTTCACGGCCAGGGGTATATATATAAGGTGATAACTTGATCACAAGTGAAACACCGCACCCTGACATCCCCCTAGGTCTATTCAAGACCCCACTATCCTGTAAGTCCTTGTCCACTCCTAGGCATAATACGCCATAAATATATAATGCACAAATGCATATTCAATGGGATTCAAACCCCTGTTGGACCATTCCCAACGGTATTGAAGCAACTGTCCATATAATTGTTCAATACCATTTTCATCAGTGATATTATATAACCGTCCATACGACTACATAGTACCACTGTTATCTGGGTTTCCTCTGATAACTAGTCCTTCCTGACTAAATCGTCAACTTGATGATTCTAGTTATAAAAGCAAACCACATCTGACTAATTAGTCTACCTGAGGTTTCTTGGTCCGGTACTTCGGTTCCATCATCACAATGTCAATGCATGCTTCAATGCATATGGATTCAATGCATACATATGTATATATACTCACAATGATAGCATAACTTATCCAAATTCACACACCACAACGAATCAATACTAAAATCTCATAGGTGAACACATACTATTCAAAGTTACTATGAAAGTTATACTTTAATTCCATTATGTTCTCGCATTAACTCTCTTAGAATATTTAGTTTAAGTTCCTCACAGCCCTCCTCACACTCTTGTTCTTCTTTTATTCCAAAAACTGCTCTAAACTATAAGGCAAACTATCATTCTTGGTTCTTCCCATTTTATGAATCCCTAATCACTTCTAATTCATTCAATTACTTATGTTTAATAAGTTTATCTTAGTACTAAAGCCTTACTATGAGTGCCCAAGGAGACCGGAGGCTCAAAGGGGCTAGAAAAAGTCTAAATTCCACTGCTGAACTTGTTACACGGTCGTGTGAAAATTACATGGCCCCGAGTACACGGCCGTGTACTCCGCTGGAGTGCACCAGAAACACGTTTCAGTCACACAGTGAGATACACGGCTGTGTATCACTCTGTGGATACAGAAATCACCAGAAACCAGTCCAATCTTCATACAATCCAAGGTCTATCAACATACAACTAATTCCTACCAATCAAAACACCATTAAACAACCAAAATCACTCAAACAAAGGGGTACCCACAAATGGGTTTCACCCCATCAACACAACAAAGACGTTTCTCACTACCAAAATAGGTTGAAGAGAATAATCTTCCTCTTACCTTAGTGAAGAACAAGGAAAGCAAGCTCCTTTTGCCCTTGAAATTTCGTGCTTCTCCACCACAAGATCCTTAGGTGTTCAAATCCAACAAATCAAGATCAAAGAGTGGAAATGACATCCATAGTGACCAATGTGACCATGGTCCACGAAAATGAGGTGAAAAGGAGGAGAAAGTTGAGAGCTTTACCTTAAAGCTTGAAGCTTTGGTGTTGGGCTACCAACCATGAAAATGGGAGAGCCAAGAAGAGTTCCACCAAGAAGAAAGCTTGAAGATGGTGAGGGAAACCAATGGTCTTTATTGGCTTGAGCATGGAAGCTTGAAGGTTCAATAATGGAGGTGTGTAGGTGGAAGAAGAGAGGAAGAGAGGGAGAGCTGCGTATGAGGGAGAGAAAATGGGAGGAAAATGTGAAATGAGAAAATGAATTCCCCTCCCCAAATCGTGCAGCAACATAAGAGAGGGAGGAGAGAGAAAGTGGGTGGGGAGGAAGCTTCCTAGAAGCTTTCTTGAAGCTTTCTCGATAAAGTGAAGTGTGTGGTCACTTAAATGATGTCATAAAAATAACTAGATAGAAATAATCTACTAGAATTATTTCTCAGTGGACAAAATTTTATAGTTAGCGTAAATAATATTTTATTGTTTTATCAGATAATAAAATATACTACGATTTTATTTATCAGATAAAATCTTGAAAAATGAAAACCTTGTAAACTATGTCCAGCCTCGGGTTTAGTAAGATTCCCCGTCGATGTTTCTACAGTTTAAAGTCTTCCAGCCTCAGGGAAAACATTTCGTTTTCCCGACTCCGCTCAGTACGCACGCAAAATGAGGAATATATTAAAATATTCAATATTCTCAGAAAATTCCACAAAAATCATCAAAAATCACAAATATTAGAAAATGACTATTTATCACAAAACAATCAACTTCTGGAGTGTTACACTAACACTACTCAGTGTGCACGTAAAACGAAAAATATATTAAAATATTCAGCATTTTCAGAAAAATCTAGAAAAATTCCTGAAAATCATAAATATTATAAAATGATTATTTATAATGAAATAAATAATTTTTGGGATGTTACACTGGGAAAACATGTTATTCGAATAACACTCATGTTATTCGAATAACTCATTCGAATTTTTGATTTCTTGGGATCTTGTTATTCGAATAACAAGTTTGTTATTCGAATAACCATTTAAATATAGGGTTTTGTGGAAAGGCTTGTTATTCGAATAACAGATCTGTTATTCGAATAACCATTTAATTAAATGATTTTCTGGAGATGTGTTATTCGAATAACACTCTTGGTATTCGAATAACTCATTCGTGCCAAAACACTTTTTGAACCATTTATTCGAATAACACAGGGCTTATTCGAATAAATTCTTTCCTGAAAGATTATTGGAAATCTCTGACTTGTGTTATTCGAATAAGGAATCCCTTATTCGAATAATACATGAAAAACATGTTTTTTACCTTTTTAAATTTTGCTATTGATTCCATATGATCTTGTAAGTTTATGGACACGAGATGGTTGATTTTTTGAAAATTAAAAACCATATTGAAGCCTTGAAAACTTGTGTGCTATTTTAAAATGTAAGATTGAGCAATTGTGAATCTTTATATACCTTTACAATTTGATTGAAGTCCTAAAAGCTATACTTGACGGTCTTGAGAGTCTTGGACTTGATCTTGCAGCATCTTTAAGTTTGTTATCATCAAAACACATTCTTCATGAGATACTAGCCAATTACAAATCTATGGATTGTATGTATGGAACGACATTGTTGTTCATGTCATTTCTTTGCTGCCATATTGGTATGCGATGTAAGGGATCTCACCTCTTTGCTGTATTGTTCTGTCTATTTCTATTGTATGCTTACTTGTGTGAAGACTACAATGACGACAAGGAGGAATCAACTAGATTTATTTAGGCTACAGTTTCTTGAAGGCGCTGAGGCTTGGCATGTTCATTGGGACTCAGAGCATATAGAGTATTGTGGTGACATTATTTTATCAGTAAGTAGGACTCGCTATGGGGTCATTACTTCGTTTTATACGGTTTCTTATGTAGAGGTTATTTTACCTATCAGGGAGTTGTGGAATGAATTTCACTATACTCCTAGAGAGAACTTCGATATATCTTTGGGTCGGATTTCTATCCGTTGAGACATTCCCGATTAGGGAATTTATTTTCTGAGGAGAACTCTTGTCCCTAGATGTTGTGAACTTGGGCCAGTCTAGGTTGGTTACGTTTTGGGGTATGTAAGTATTATGGACGTGGGTTGTAGTAGTTGTTGTTTATATATAAAGTATGTTATTCAATGTTTGTATCTTGTGTACTCTGTTTAATAAGTTTATATTATCCGTGAAAAAGAAATTTTGAAGATCAGTATTGCAATCATTTTTTTAAATATTTTACAACTTGGGTAAAGAATTATTAAGAAGTTGGTCTGAAATGTGATACCCTAAGGAGGGTGTTTTAGGTAGCTCAGGAACAGGTTGTTCTAGAACATATAGCTTTTTCTTTTGTTTAAGGACAATCCTTAAATTCCTATACCAGTCTAGGAAATTTGTCCTAGACAACTTGTCCTTCTCAAGGACGTATCGCAATGATAAGTTACTCAAGGTGTTTGTTGCCATGGTAATCTATCAACAGAAATATGTAAAATATGAGTATCATGCCATAAACATATTTAACGAGGTCTTTGATTAAATATGTGATTTGTCGATTATTTTCATACTTTAAATGCCCTATGATTGATTTAATTGGACTTCATATGTGCTCAATTATTGATATTTAGCTAAGTTTATGCTTTAGAGCTTAATTAGATATTTATTGTGAAACTATGCTTAAATGTGATTATAAACACTCATAAATGAATTATGCTTTTTTGGATATCTTTGAGTGTTTGAGTCCATTAGCATTGAACCGAGCTTGATGACCATTTAAGGAGGGAGATGAATGCTTAAGATATCACCTCTTGAAGCAATGAAAGAAAAGTATTTGTAAAGAATCCGGGCTGAAAATGAAGGTGTCAAATTACAGGACCCATGTCAAATTACAGGGCCTGGGCCGTGTCAAATTAAAGGGCCCATGTCACCTGACAGGGGGTCGGCCGTGTCAAACGACACGACCCATGTCAAATTACATTGCCTGGGCCGTGTCCTTCTCTGACTTGTGAAATACATGGAATTGTGCTGACAGAAAAGTATAAGGCCTGAGCCGTGTCATATGACACGGCCCGTGTTGTCGCACCAAAAAGTTAAATTCGTATTTTAATGCTAAATTAGGTATCAAAACCTATAAATAGGGTTGCTTAGAGTCCCTAAAAGAGGTCTGAACAGAGAGCCATCAAGGGAACTGAGGGAAACATGAAAACCAAGAAAAAGGAAGATTTGATCAAAGATTAGAGTCTCGAGTTTGAGCAATCGAAGATCAATCAACCTTGATCATTGGAAACTAGTTTGATCTTTAGTTTTCTTTTCTTCTTTCATCCTCAACTATGTTTTTCTTTAATTCTTCTTCTGTTTTTGAATTTGTCATGTATGGCTAAACTTCTTGATTAGTTAAGGGAAGATGAAACTCTAGTTTTGATTATATGAATCTTGCATATTTCTTTATATCAATACAATTATGTTTTTATTCATATATTTCTATTTTTAAATTAATATAAAGGTTTTTATATTCTTTCCAAATTTTGAGAATGGTAAAATTAGGATTGTTATGCGCGGTTGCGGTGGTAAAACTAGTAAAACATATGATCTAAGTAATTTAATCCCGGTGTGTGATTAGATCTTAGTGTGATTGGTTTTCTAATTCTTAATGCAATCATTAGATAGGTGTAAGAGTGGTTGCTTTAAAATAACTAATGGTTAGGGTTTGATTTGAACGGTTGCTGAATTAAGCGAAACTTAAGGAAAACAGGGGATTTATCCCACAATCACATAAAAACATAATTGAGCATGTTGGTGTAAAGAGTATGTAAGTTAGCATAATCATATAAATCTAGTAGTGGATTCCATATCTTAACCAATATCTTTAACTTAGTAATTCAATTTGTGTTTACTATTTTGGTTTAAGTTTAATTTCTTCTGTTAGTTTTAATTAACAAAACCCCCTTTTACTTTTACTGTTTATTTTTCATCAGAGTTTAATTTAGGAATTGGATTGATAGTGTTAATTGAATTGGTTCTCTGTGGATCGACCCTTGCTTACTACAATTGGTTGCAAAGTTTTTATATCTTTGGTGGAACTTGGCAACTATTTTTGATATAGTTCTTAATCGTATTCCACACCACACCAAATTTTGGTGCAGTTGCCAGGGAACTAATTTTCCAATTATGCTATTAATTTATTTCCTATTTTTACTCTGTTTTTGTTTTTTTTTAATCTTTGATTCTTTCTTTCTAAGTGTTTGTAGGTGTTGATGTCCATTGATCATGGATGCTTGTGAGATTTGCTTATCTTCTGGACATCCCACTCATTTGTGTCCCACTTTCCTAGTAGACACAAATGAGGAGGTAGAGATAGTATGGGGATATTCTGAACCTTACGACAACTACAACCCCTACTCCAATACATATTATCCAAGGTGGTGGGATCCTCCTAACTTGAGTTATAGGCAGCAGCAAGTTCAAGCTCCTAGGCAACCTGAACCTTCATTGGAGGAGCTAATAAGACAAATGGCCACTAATAACATTTAGTTTCAGCAAGAAACAAAGGCCATAAGCGATGACCTGCAAAACTCTTTGGGGCAGTTAGCCATAGAATTTAGCAAGATGTCGAGCCATTTTTTTGGAAGACTTCCTTCACAACCCGCAGAGGATGTGAAGGAAGATCCTAGTGCTGTCACATTGCACAGTGGGAAGACGTTAGATGAACCCACCTCTCCTCCACAAACCATTGAAGAGAAAGAAATAGAGTCTGAAGAGGTAAGTGGGGAGGGGAAAAACTCTAAGGCCCCTAAGGTAAGTATTCTTGAACCCCTTCCAAAGGTAGTGGAGAGACAGTATGATGAGTTGTGTGATGAATTTCCTGATTTTATTGGTTTCAATAATTATATTCATTGCCACTCATGTACTGATATGATATGTGCTAATCGTGTTAAGATTTCTGCAGACTTGAAAGTTGATGATTTTATTTACAAAGCAGAATCTGAGATCCAAAGGGAAGTGGAATTGCAGGCCACTGAAGAGTTTTCAAAGATGGAAGAAGAGAACCGGATGATGGTCACTACTGAAGTGGATTTTGTTTTTGGACCATGGTTCACTACAAACAATGCATATGAAGTGGACAAAGTACACATATTAGTTTCCAATGGTGAAGCCAAGGAAA
Source organism: Ormosia semicastrata (assembly GCA_029884595.1). Taxonomy (NCBI): domain Eukaryota; kingdom Viridiplantae; phylum Streptophyta; class Magnoliopsida; order Fabales; family Fabaceae; genus Ormosia; species Ormosia semicastrata. Next base: position 50,921,380 of record JAQQTO010000063.1, read on the forward strand.
CTAAGGAAGACCAATGGGACCCCGGTGGAAGCTCTCATGTTATTTCAAGCATAAATTGGTTATTATGCTTTCGCCAATGGGATCCTGGTGGAAATCTCTTCATCTACCTCTGTTACTTCAGTTGATAAGGATGTTTCTCCCCTCTCTTTAATCTTACTTATTCTAGATTTATTAATGATTGCTTATTATTGAAGTTTACATTAAGGATAATGTAGAATTTAAGTGTGGGGGAGGAATTGACATTTTGTTTTCTGTTTTATTTCTATTTTTATTTTAATTTTTGTTTTCTATTTTTGAAAAAAAATTATTTTTATTTGATTTCCAATGATGTTTTGAGATTTGAGGCAGTCTATGAGGTTTGAAGCAATTGAAATTCAAGGTCATGATCTATAAATTTTTTCTTTCATCTTGAATTTGGCATGCTTGGTTTTGGATGTTTGATTGATGAATTGAGTTTGATAGATGCATACCTGGTGAAATTTTGAGCCTTTTGATGGATGGATTTAGCATTTATGCTATTCTATTCTTTCTTGTGCGATTTTCACTCATATCATATTGATCACTCTAGAACTTGCTTTGATTCTTTTTAAAAGCTACATTTTCACTTGCATATATGAACATGATTGAGGCATTCTTTTGTGACTAACTACTTTGGCCAAATAGCTAACCTTGCATTATTTCCCTTTGATTAACCCCTTGAGCCTATTTGCCTATTCTTTGTTCTACCTCATTATATGCCTTATGTGAAAAACCATGATTTTACCTTACCTTAGGGAATGGGAGAGCATTGGTTCATTTTCATTGGGGGGGCTCTTTTGCTTGCAAGTATTTAATAGGATAGGTGTAGGGGTTGTGCAAGTTGATGTGTAATATGCAAGGTGTTGGTGAAAAGAAAAAAACATTGCAAAGAAAAAGAAAAAAAATTCAAGAAAGGTTGTAAAAGAAAAGAAAGAAAAAGGAAAGGAATTTGTAAAGAGAATGTGCATTATATAGATTTGAGGGGATAAAAATTTCATGTTTGTCAATTGAGTTCCTCCCCAATGTTCTTTCATTCTCTCAGGTACTTATCTTGCCATATCCATATTATTTCCTTCCTGTACCTTGACCCCATTGCAACTTTGATTAAAGTCCTCTTGATTTGTGTGTGCGTGTGTTTGAGTAGTGGAGAAGTAGAAGATAAGCAAGCTTATGGTAGTGCATTTTTCATGGGTTGAATTGAGTGAAATACTTTCCTTGTAAACACTTGAGAGATTGAGAGTGTATCTTGTGAGGATCTATCATTCTTAATTCATGCTTTTCAATTTGAAGATACCTTGCATGTTGGTTTAAGGTGTGAAGAATTGTTATCTCCTGAATGTTGTGATCCCTTCAATCTTTTCTTGCTCTTTTTGCCTTTCTTGAATATCATTGGAAACTAAATCTTTTAAATTTTTAGGTTTTGAATTTGTTTTGTTTTCCCTGTTCCTTGGTTTGGTCTTATGTTTTGCCCAGGAGTGCAAAAGGCTAAATGTGGGGGTATTTGATCTATCGATTATTTCCATACTTTAAATGCCTTATGATTGATTTAATTGGACTCCATATGCGCTCAATTGTTGATATTTAGTTAAGTTTATGCTTTAGAGCTTAATTGGATGTTTATTGTGAAACTATGCTTAAATGTGGTTATAAACACTCATAAATGAATTATGCTTTTCAGGATATCTTTGAGTGTTTGAGTCCATTAGCATTGAACCGAGCTTGATGACCATTTAAGGAGGGAGATGAATGCTTAAGGAGATTAATATCACCTCTTGAAGCAATGAAAGAAAAGTATTTGTAAAGAATCCAGGCTGAAAATAAAGGTGTCAAATTACAGGGCCTATGTCGAATTACAGGGCCTGGGCCGTGTCAAATTACAGGGTCCATGTCACCTGACAGGGGGTGAGCCGTGTTAAATGACACGACCCATGTCAAATTATAGGGTCTGGGCCGTGTCCTTCTCTGACTTGTGAAATACATGGAATTGTGTTGACAAAAAAGTATAGGGCTTGGGCCGTGTTGTCGCACCAGAAAGTTAAATTCGTATTTTAATGCTAAATTAGGTATCAAAACCTATAAATAAGGTTGCTTAAAGTCCCTAAAAGAGGTCTGAACAGAGAGCTGTCAAGGGAAATGAGGGAAATATGAAAACCAAGAAAAAGGAAGATTTGATCAAAGATTGGAGTCTCGGGTTCGAGCAATCGAAGATCAATCAACCTTGATCATTAGAAACTAGTTTGATCTTTAGTTTTCTTTTCTTCTTTCATCCTGAACTATGTTTTTCTTTAATTCTTCTTCTGTTTTTGAATTTTCCATGTATGGCTAAACTTATTGATTGGTTAAGGAAAGATGAAACTCTAATTTTGATTATGTGAATCTTGCATATTTCTTTATATCAATATAATTATGTTTTTATTCATATGTTTCTGTTTTTAAATCAATATAAAGGTTTTTATATTCTTGCCAAATTTCAAAAGTGGTAAAATTAGGATTGCTATGCGCGGTTGCGGTAGTAAAACTAGTGAAACATATGATCTAAGTAATTTAATCCCGGTGTGTGATTAGATCTTAGTGTGATTGGTTTTCTAATTCTTAATGCAATCATTAGGTAGGTGTAAGAGCGGTTGCTTTACAAAGAACTAATGGTTAGAGTTTGATTTGAGCGGTTGCTGAATTAAGTGAAACTTAAGGAAAACATGGGATTTATCTTATAATCACATAAAAACATAATTGATCATGTTGGTGTAAAGAGTATGTAAGTTAGCATAATCATATAAATCTAGTAGCGGATTCCATCTCTTAACCAATATCTTTAACTTGGTAATTCAATTTGTGTTTACTATTTTGGTTTAAGTTTAATTTCTTCTGTTAGTTTTAATTAACAAAACCCCCTTTTTACTTTTACTGTTTATTTTTCATCAGAGTTTAATTTAGGAATTGAAGTGATAGTGTTAATTGAATTGGTTCTCTATGGATCGACCCTTGCTTACTACAATTAGTTGCAAGATTTTATATCTTTGGTGGAACTTGGTAAGTGTTTTTGATATAATTCTTAATCGTATTCCACACCACACCAATATGTCTCCCACTATTTACTTCAAATCAATGACCCTCAGCATTGACTCAAAAAATCCCATCATAAGATTTCCTAGTGGGCTAAGATCCATATTTCACCTAACTTTGAGTCAACTTTGGCTGATCACCTAAAATTCAGTTATTTAGGTAGGAAACATTTTCTAATTACATCACGTGCAGCTCTTGGATAGTTGGGTGAATAACACTTATTCTAATCTATCTAATGGACTAAAGCCTAACTCCATGCCTCTAAGCCTTCAATCCCATTGAAATGGCCTAGTTAAGTCAAACCCAATGGTTGGTAGTTGGATATTACATTTATCCCATCATGTCTTACTAATATAGATAAAGGCACCCTGCTTTGGCATACCTACACTTAATCGCTACTAGTCTTGACGAGTGCCACGCATCGAAAGGCATCACATAATGACTTAATATTTGCTTTGAGGGAATTGTTTAATTATTATTAGATCTCACCATTTATTAAACTATTAAACATACCATAAACCTCATCCATGCATCTCATATATATAAAGTATATAATGAATGTGACATGGTTATAGCCCCCAATGCAATGATTCTCCCATGCCAATGAGAGTATCATTAACTAATCCTAAGGAGCAAAGCAGTTTCACCAAGCGTCTCCCACCAACGTCCTCATTTGATGCCGTCTTCTTGCCTCCATATCAAGATTACATTATATAGAAACCTCTTTTACATTCGAGGGGAGTTAGGTGAGAGGAGAATGTACAATCAGAATATAGAGAGAAAGGCACGACACGTAGGTCGTATTTAAAATAACCAAAATAGCATAAATGGAGGACTAAGGCCATAACCATGCACAATGCACCACAAAGTAAATAAAAACTCTAAACAATAATATATTATTATTTTGTAAGTCATAAAAGTACAATTGAATGTCGTGCTTTCGAATAACACAGACTATGCAAAGGGGCTCGGTGTAGCGCCTCGACCACGGGGTTCCCACTGCCCGGTCAACGGCCAGGGTCAAGGGGAGGCTGACCCTTGCGGGGCTCGGGGCAGCGCCCCGAAACCAAAACAAAAAACAAGAGTTGAAACCTCTTGTGCCTCCTTGACGACTAGGGTATCAACACTTGAACCCTCATAGTTTCGACAACATGAACACGTCATGTCGCAGGACCTCTTAGCACCACCATATGCGATCCAGAAACAAAAGTTGCTTGACATCAACATTTGATGCCACCGTAGACCAGAAACAAAGGTTTCAAGAATGCTGTATATATCATATATATACTAGAGAACAATGCAAAAACAGAACAACCAAACATGATATTTCATACAACACGAAGAACAGAAAAATCGAATCATGGTTTCACAAGTGGCTCTGATACCACTGTTGGGAATTCCAGCATAAAAAACACAGTCGAAAAAAAGAATTCCTAACCAAGGATCTATGCGAAAAAGGGATCATGAAATGTGATTTTCAAGTTTACCTCTTGAAGCCAGAAGAAAGATGATCAACGCAAACCACTAACACCGTAACAGCGATGATATCTCTATGTAGTCCACACAAATAGACCCACGAACGTCTAACGTCTGCTAGGAGTCTCACCTCCCTAACACAATGCTAGCTGGTAAGATAAGGAAACCTGTCACTCTCTTTCATTATATGTGTATATGTATATCAAAGGTTACAATCCATGCCCTTTTATATAAGAAGCCTTTCGTTAGCTTCTCCAAGAAGCCTCTCATTAGCTTCTTTAAGAAGCCTCTTATTAGCTTCTTCAAGAAGCCTCTCATTAGCTTCTTCAAGAAGCCTTCCATTAACTTCTCCAAAAAGCCTTTCGTTAGCTTCTCCAAGAAGCCTTTCGTTAGCTTCTCCAAGAAGCCTTTGATTAGCTTCTTTAAGAAGATTCTCATTAACTTCTTCAAGAAGCCTCTCATTAGCTTTTTCAAGAAGCCTCTTATTAGCTTCTTCAAGAAGCCTCTCATTAGCTTCTTCAAGAAGCCTTGAATGAAAGAGCTGTAGTAGGGTTAGGTGTGAAGCCTTGGGCTCATCTGTTATGAGTTTTGACCCACGATAGAATTCCTAGTCCAACTTGGATTCTATTTACTCCAATTTAGTCTGTTGTAAGTGTGTGACCCTACAGGTTCTCATAACATTGGCAGTAATATCAAAATCTCATTTTAATATTATAAGCAGTGAATGGTATCTAGCAACACATCACTGCTGCCCAAGTAATGAAAATGTCAGTGATTTGACATAACCTTTCCATGATCAATGTTTCCGTGTAGTCTAGTCCCTTTGTCCCGATATCTAGATTGAACACAAGGCATGGAACGTGTCACCCTTGTATAGTTCAATCTTCCATTTCCTGATATTTGAGTAGATGTAGTAATAACAAATGAGATCAATATCTCATATCGACTCATTTAAGCATGACCATGCATTTTGTAGTCTCACTCAATCAGAGGGCCCAAAGATATTACTCCTATTATGTAGGAGGGACAAATCCCATTTAGGTCACTCACATCCCTCCACATGATTCACGGTATGTCCAATTACTGATTTTATAATCACCTTGTTACAGATGACGTTTGATAGCATTAAAACATATAACTCCTTATGTAGGAATCGTTGTAATTTCAGGTCAAAGGACCACATACATCATTATTACTATGAGAATCACTTATGACACTCACGTAACGATCCACGCAGCGTTCTCATGGTGGGTCAGCCCAATACATCATTACTCTAATATGTATCCATGTAAAGACTTGATATCATATATCCATGACCTATGAGAAGTGGCCATCAATTTACGCACATACTAGTCTCAATGCATTATTGTCGTCCTGATTAACAATAATACTTGACTAAGGACATTTAAGAATAGTGTTTTGATTTTATCCAATAAGATCTCACGATCAAATTATCCACTTGATGTCCTATGGCATAAAACTTACTATTCTAAGGACTTTATTATGTTTATCATAAAAAAACACACAATAAATGAAATGCCTCATGTAATAAATAGCATAATACATTGCAAGAAAGTATGGTCAAAATAAATTAGTCTTTAGGGCATACATTAACACAGAAAACTTGTTAAGCATTGAGTTCAAAAAACTAGTTTAGCAGCAAACTCATAAAATAAAGAGAAAGGGTATAGAAGTAGTACATACAAGATTTATACTGGCTCGGTCAATGACTTGCCTATTTCCAGTCTCTAGAAGAACACTAGGATTTTCACTATCAGATTATTATGTTTAACATAGCCTCTCCAAGCTCGAACAAGTATTCTTTTCTTACCTAGCCTCTTTAGGCTCAACACTCAAACCTCTAATGAGACAGATTACAAAAGAGATAGTGTTTAAGTTTGTGTTTGAACTCACTAACACTCCAAGAGTGGATATTAGAATTGTAATCAGAGCAAACTATACTTTTTTCTACTAAGAATATATAAGAAAGTATGAGTAGAAGAGCTTTATATAAATCAAAAAAGTATTAAGTAGTTGACAATACAATCAGAAAATAGAAACCACTTTTCTTAGCAATAAATTCACTCAATAACCAATTATTCCAGCCTTAAATGCTTTAAATGATCTTCAATTTATAGCCTTGGATGAATTCTAGCAATTGAGAACACATTTAATATGTCTGATAGCTTTTCTGGTGCATCAGGAAAGTAGTTATTATTTTGTCTTCTTCTGATTAGCTTTTTGGTAGCTTTCCAATGTTCTCATTGTGACTAGGAAGGTTGTTTGGTGAAAGGACTATGTATAAGACATAAGGATGTCTTTGACATTTGTTCTTGAAGTGGTTTTCTGATTGCAATTATTTGATGGTTTTCTGATCTACTTTTTGAAAGGTTTTCTGATCAGGTTTTCTCATGTCTTTCTAAGTAGCTTTCTCAAGAACTTTTTAAAGAGTCAAGTGTTTGAAAATAGTGTTTCTCATATCTGAATTGGATATCAAGTTCTAACACAGTTCAACATACATATTAGTAAAGTTCATAAGATAGACAAGTTTACTGACTTTGAGTGATCAAATATCTAACAATGTAGTAAATTTTTTGATAGTTAATCAAGATATACTTAGAAAATTATTAGTTTGTTAGTAATCAAAACTTAATCTTAAGTAACAACTTAAGCATACAAAGAGGTCTTAAGATTTTGGAGCTAACATTCTCCCCTTTTTTTATGATGACTGATAACTCCATGAAATGTAGTTATTTGTGCCCCATACTTGTGCTTCATAGAATGTTATGTCATTGTTATTATACATATATGGGAGATTTTATGCTTATAATGGTTAAATTTCCTTTGGATGTTTCTCTATATGCTATTGAGTAATTTGTATGTATTCGTTAAATGATTAAGTGGATTTACAATTTATATTTAACTTAGTTATTTCTCTAATGTAGGATGGGCTCAAAACTGATGAATTAGAGTGATTCATGGTTCAAAAGCCCAAGAGAAAGCCAAGGAAGCATTCCAGGAGAGAGCGTCGCGACACAAAGGAGTGTGCGCCGCGGCGCAAATGTGCATCATCAAGATTCCATACAAAAATCCGAGGCTAGAGCACCACGGCACAAAGTAGTATACGCTGTGGCCCCTTTGTGACCGACTCAATGAGCGCCGCAGCCCATGTTAGTGAGCGTCACGACGGGAGGTACAGAACTGAGCCTATAAATAGATTTTTATCAGATTTTCTTAGTATAGCTTTCTAGGTTTAGAGAAGCTGCAGCCAGGACTTCATGGTTGGAGGCTGAGGAGGCTAAGGGAGGCTAGGATGGAGGTTATCTTCCTTATGGATGATGATTTGAGCTTCAAGGATCACACTTAATGAGTTTCCTCCTTCTCTTCTCTCTTTCTCTTCTCTTCTTTATCATTTGGGCATAGTTTTTGAGTTGTAAATTCATGTTCATAGATTAGCTGAGCTGTATTTAGGGATACTTTGAATCCTTTCTATGATTATTGATGAGTTTGTTATCTTTTGAGTATATATTGGTGTTTAGTTATGTTCAATCATATGGTTCTTAATGCTTTTGAAGGTTTGATTAGCTTTTAAATGATTTGTTGAAGTCTAATGAACCTAGACATAGGAATTTGGATTTTAGATCTAATGTATGGTTGATGCATGTTCGATTCTATTCTAATGGCGGGATGAGTTAATTCACTAACTAGATAGAGATATACCTTTTAGCCATGCATAGTGTGTGATTGAGAATAGACCGTTCAAGAGTGGAGTTTGCACTAGTTTGCATGGAAACATAGTGAATTAGGTAAATGAAACTATGGTTGATTGACCTAGACATAGACTTTTAACTAAATCAGATTCTTAAGCTAACTTAACAATTCATTGATGTTGCTTATAAGGGTTACAAGTCATTAGTATGAAATAGGAGGTGAAAAAGGATTCCCTAGATCTCTAAACCATTATCTTTATTACTTTTGTAGGTTAGATTTAGTTTATTTATGCTTTCCCTATTTTATATGTTCTTGAATAGAATTAGGTAAACTATTAGTTAATACTTAGTATTGGAAGTAAACTTATCCTCGTGGGAATGAACTTATACTCTGTATCTATATTACTTGAATGACCCGTGCACTTGTGGTACAAATGGTCTGAACAAGGTTTTGGTCAAGAAAATAACTTTTTATTTATTGAAAGGACCAAGAATTTGCCTATCAAGTTTTTGGCGCCGTTACCAGGGATAAGACATTATTTCTATATTGCTAATATTGACAATGAGTTTGCTTAGTTCTAATTCAAGTTTTTATGTTTTGTTGGTTGTAAATAGTTTTATTTTCAAGTTTTTATGTTTTTATTGTTAGTTTATGTATTAAGTATGTTAATAGTTAGGTTTTATGTTTTATTATACTTTTGTTGTACATACTGCAATTTAAGCCTTTAAACATATTTTGGAGGTGCTAGAGGCCAAAATGGAACACCAGTTCCAGCAAAAACCATTTCCCTACAGAATTTTGCAGGTTAAGTTCTGAGTGCCGCGGTGCACAAGCATGTTTCCTGCAAATTTTTGCAGCTTTTTACCCGTGCCACGGCCAAGCATAGGAGCGCCATAGCGCAACACCCTGTTTTTGCATTTTTCTATTTATTTTCTCTATTTTTCTTTATTTAGTATTCTCAATGCCAAGTTGGTTGCTATTTTGATATGCTTGGGTACCCTATAGACCATGTGCAGCAAGGAACATATTCACTTTGGTTTGGAGGAGTATATTTACATGTTTTCACCCTTAATGCTTAATGTTTACACATGTTTTGATATTTTAAGTATGTGCTAGTGATAGTCATCATGTTTTCATGATTATTTCTTGTTTTGGCTATTACTGGTGAGCTGTTGATGCAAGTTTCAATTTTTCGCACTTTGTACATGTTGTTATGCATCCTTGAATGGTAAATGATGGATCTTTGGAATGCATGACATATTTCCATTTGCTAGTGTGTGATGGTTGGCCAATGATATAAATGCTTGCGAATTGCCCTTTGTTTTGTGAAACCATTTGCGATCTTAAAGCATGTCAATGCAATCTGGTTTTTTTTATGCATGCTGTGTTTTTCAACTTAGATGCTTGTTTAACTTTAGAAAGATATGAGTGTTTGTTTAGAGAATGTTTATGAATTGTGCATGTGGATGATTTCTTTTATCCTTGAAGTTGTTCTCCAACTCTCTTGAGGCAAAATCCTAAATTGTGTATGATTGAGGAAATGATTAGGACATTGTTTGGACAGTTTGAGCCTTTTCAAGCTTAACCCTATATGATGATATTCGTAGGTCCCTTTTTGAAGCCTTATACTATTTGGCCTTATTTGTTTTTCATCATCATTATGTTCGTTAACCTGTTAACCATTCTAATGCATGTGAAAGCATTGCATTTTCTTCCTACCATTAATATTTGTTGAGTTCATGATATGTTATTTCTTGAAGTGAGTCTTGTGATTAGGGGTGTTAATGAATATTCAATACAAAATGAGCCTGAAGGAACTAGATGCGGTCAAAAGAAAGAAAAAAAGCGTTGCTTTGCAAAAGAAAAAGAAAAGAAAATGTAAAAAAAAAAGAGAAAAGAGAAAAAGAAAAGTAAAGCTTAAGAAAAGTAAAGTATGAAAAGCATCAAAATGGTTCTGGCAAGTTTTATGCATTCACTATTGTATACCCTGCGAAAATCATGTGGTGACTCATGACTTGAAATATCATGTTTATATTTGTCAATGTTTGTGTTATATCCTATCCTTTCATTTCTGTTACCCACTACCCTTGGCCTTACATTATACCCTCTTGATCCTCAATCTTGTGTGATTTACATTAGTGGAGAGAGGGTTGGATTAGAATTTTGTGGATTCTTTGATTTGTATTCATGTGTAAGTTCATAAACTTATCCGGATTAGCATGATTTGAAAAAGATAAGTTTGACTTGCATGTTTGTGGGAAATGTCATGTGCATGATTGGAAGCTGGATTGAGGGCATGTTTAGGATTGTATATGTGTTGAGCTTAATTGTGAGGCATGTGCATCTTTTGAGGGCTTAAACAATCATTGTGCACTGGTTATGGTTACATGAAAATTGAAATGTTGAATGCATATAAGCATGAATTGATTAATGTAAGTTTACTTGATAGTATTTTGTGTTGCTCAAGGACTAGCAACAACTTAGGTTTGGGGGTGTGATAACTCCATGAAATGTAGTTATTTGTGCCCCATAATTGTGCTTCATAGAATGTTATGTCCTTGTTATTATGCATATATTAGAGATTTTATGCTTATAATGGTTAAATTTTCTTTGGATGTTTCTCTATATGCTATTGAGCAATTTATATGTATTCGTTAAATGATTAAGTGGATTTACAATTTATATTTAACTTGGTTATTTCTCTAATGTAGGATGGGCTCAAAACTGATGAATTGGAGTGATTCAAGGTTCAAAAGCCCAAGAGAAAGACAAGGAGGCATTCCAGGAGAGAGCGCCGTGGTGCAAATATGCATCATCAAGATTCCATACAAAAACCCGTGGTTAGAGCGTCGCGGCACAAAGTAGTGTGCGTCGCGGCCCCCTTGTGACTGACTCAATGAGCGCTGCGACCCAGGTTAGTGAGTGCCACGGTGCGAGGTGTAGAACTGAGCCTATAAATAGATTTTTATTAGATTTTCTTAGTATGACTTTATAGGTTTAGAGAAGCTGCAGCCAGGACTTCATGGTTGGAGGCTGAGAAGGCCAAGGGAGGCTAGGATGGAGGTCATCTTCCTTATGGATGATGATTTGAGCTTCAAGGACCATACTTAATGAGTTTCCTCCTTCTCTTCTCTCTTTCTCTTCTCTTCTTTATCATTTGGGCATAGTTTTTGAGTTGTAAATTCATGTTCATAGATTAGCTGAGCTGTATTTAGGGATACTTTGAATCCTTTCTATGATTATTGATGAGTTTGTTATCTTTGAGTATATATTGGTGTTTAGTTATGTTCAATCATATGGTTCTTAATGCTTTTGAAGGTTTGATCAAGTTTTAAATGATTTGTTGAAGTCTGATGAACCTAGACATAGGAATTTGGATTTTAGATCTAATGTATGGTTGATGCATGTTCGATTCTATTCCAATGGCGGGATGAGTTGATTCGCTAACTGGATAGAAACATACCTTTTAGCCATGCATAGTGTGTGATTGAGAATAGACCATTCAAGAGTGGATTTTGCACTAGTTCTCATGGAAACATAGTGAATTGGGTAAATGAAATTATGGTTGATTGACCTAGACATAGGCCTTTAACTAAATCAGATTCTCAAGCTAACTTAACAATTCATTGATGTTGCTTATAAGGGTTACAAGTAATTAGTATGAAATAGGAGGTGAAGAAGGATTCCCTAGATCTCTAAACCATTATCTTTATTGCTTTTGTAGGTTAGATTTAGTTTATTTATGCTTTCCCTATTTTATATGTTCTTGAATAGAATTAGGTAAGCTATTGGTTAATACTTAGAATTGGAAGTAAACTTATCCTCGTGGGAACAAACTTATACTCTGTATCTGTATTACTTGAATGATCCGTGCACTTACGGTACAAATAGTCTAAACAAGTTTTTGGTCAAGAAAATAACTTTTTATCTATTGAAAAGACCAAGAATTTGCCTATCAATGACAAACCATTCTTTTCTGAACTAGCTATTAGATCAGAGTAACAACAGAAAAACTTTGAGAAACAACCTTTTTTTTTATATGGTGACTTTTCTGATCAAGAGGTTTTCTGATGAAGGTTCAACTTAAAACTCCCATTTAACTTATGCATTCAGCATGTAATGTCCTAATACAGATATCTCGGTATATGTAACATTTACATAAATAAACAACATTACAACGCCACTACATACGTAATAATCTAATATTATATCTATAATCACCACAGAAGTAATTATAGAGAGCCTTATGATATGCGAAAAACATGAATACATAACAAAATATATATACAACATTAGCCTCCCAAAAGGGCTTTAAGTATTACATAACCATATATACATTACAAAACAAGTATAATTAATACAAGTTTTGAACCAAAAACCGTAAAACTAATTCTATACTAGTCTTTCAGCTGCCTTTTTCTTCTTTTTCTTTGAAGAACCTTCACCTGGATTTACATAGCAACACACAAGGTAAGAATCAACAATTCTCAGTATAAGTATACCAAAACCCTTTATACATATCATAACAAACATAATCTTAACATATGCTAAATAAGATATGTTTAAAGCTTTACAAGGTTATACTTTAGTAACTAAAGAAACCAAGTTAACATACATTCATACATACATACTTAGCTTAATTCAGAACCAAGATGTTTTACTAGGAACACTGGTTCATTATATTATCCTGTGGTAGAGAGAAGGAAAGCTCATCCTCACAATACATGTAACCCTGGCACTATCGAGAAGCTAGGGCTGAATCTAGGCTCAAAAGGACCTTTAGGACTTCCCATTTATCTGCCTTGGGCAAATGATTGTGCACATCATTAAAGGATACTCACATAGGAAAAATACTACCATTTCATCCTAAAATACACGTATCTAAACACCATATCATTACTTATTACATCTTAAGTGATATTCATACAACACTAAGTTGCTTAAGGTGTTTGACACTTACCTAGAACAATCCATTACTTTAGGTTACACTAAGTCTCATACATTTCATATACATACCAAAGGGTCATTCCCTTACCGAAATACCTCTAGTAGTATCTTAACACACTCCAAAAAGCATGTATAAAGAACCTTAACAAGTAGGAAACTCAAGTTCTTCAAGATAAAAATACTAGTACTCACTGCCTAAGCACCCACTTTCTCAGCGCTTAGGCGTTGCATGACCGAAAACTCTACCCTGTTTTCTCTGTCGTTGGGTGCTAAATCGCCCAAACTCGAGCACCTAATCCCTCAGCGCCAGAGCCCTCTGGACTAGCGCGCTTAGGCGCTTACTTTTTAGGCACTTAATCGTTGGCTTCCAAAACCAAAAATGGGCTTCCTAGCCTTGGGCGCTCAAGTGGCCAAAAACTGGGCACTTAGTCGCTAGACACCTAAAACTTTTGTTACTATTCTATTGGTTTTCAAACCAACTTTAAACCTCTAAACTCAAATTCTAAGTGGTTTTCAACCCTAAATATGGTCCCTAAGCATGTTAAATCCTCATGCTCACAATCAACTCATCTAGCATGGAATTGTGAAAAGGATTTAAGGAGTCACATACCCATTTCTCAACTTATGACCTAAGTATTCAAATGAGTTTTTCTAAGGTTCTAATCAACAACCATGCATAGACTAAGCTAAAACAGACCATGCTCTACCATTGAAGACATCAACAAAGCAAGAAGACATCAAAAACCTCTCAAAAACCCATTTTTCATTGATGAACAAATAACAAGAAACAAAGATGAAACTAGAGAGAAAAGATGCACAAGAACACAACCACGCCTACCTTTTGTAGTGCAGCTAATCTTCACTCCTTGGCCTTGCCTTTGATTTCCTCTTTTCCTCCTCCTATTCCTTCTTCTTTCTCTGCACTTCTTTCCTCTCTTCTCTCTCATTTCCTGCTGATCTTTCTACTAAAGAAGTCATGTGTGAGGAGTGAAAGAAATAAAGAAAGTCAAAAGAAATAAAAGGATAGGATCATTTGAAACTTATGTCACTTAAGTTTCTATACTGAAATTTTATATCTACGAGGAATACTTTGATCTTACCAAATCAAGTTTCCTAACTTCCATAGGCATTATAACAAATCCTGAGGTTCATCTAATAACTCATTTCATCATTTACATAAATTTTCATATCTACTACAAGTCAATCCAATATTAAAACACATAACCAGTGTACTTAAAAATAGTAAACTAACTCAGATTATCTTCAAACTTTAACTACATCATACTTAGTCCATTTGTGACCTAAAAATAAATTCTCCATATTTGTTTCCCTTAACTAAGCAACTTATGCCATTATTTGAGTTATTTTAAACTACTTTTCACCTACTGTGTTGCACCAAAATGCCTAAACTAACTCAAATTATCACAAAATTAAACAGGCACGTTAAACAAGTATTATGCTACCTCTATAACCCTATACAAGTCTAACATATTATTAAGGGTATTACACAGCAAATAAGAAATAATAGTTATTTGAATTCAAGATGTATACCTATCAGAGCATTATTCTCTCATTTGATCAAAGCACTATTTTCTTGTTGAATATGTATAAGAGAATAATATGTGTCAGAGCATCAAAGTATCAGAACACACTTGAGAAAAGAAAACAAGATATAGGACTTATGATAAGCAAACTTAAGACATTATAATGAATAACTTTATATTTTCATTCAACTTAAAGCAAAAGATTACAAATATGTTTCAAAAAAGATGTTTTCTTTCTTACACCTCCTTTGTCATCACAAAAATCAAAAATATGAACTAAGGTCATCCATATTTTGTAAGACATCATTGACAGCCAAGTAGGTTAGTTATAATTTGAACTAGTATAAGAAGGTGTTTTGAGGATAGGCTTAGAGGGTCTAGGTTTAGAACTGGCAGGTGTAGGCTTAGGTTGAAAAGCTAGCCACCATCTCTCAAAGTTCAAAATTTTGTCTTTAAGACGCTCCAAAGAGTTGAGAACAACTTCAAATTTCTTATTTACTTCCTTTCTAATAGATTTATGATTCCTCTTCAGCTTCTTCATTTTCAAATTTAGCTTTTTGATGTCTTCTTCAAAAGACCTTGAGGGTTTGGTTGTTAAGAGCTTGTAGGATGATAGGGAATAATGTCTAGAAAGAGCTAATGAGCATACTCAAGTGCCAAGGGTGTAGTTTTCTCAAGTTGTGAAAAGGTCAGATCAATATAAGAGCCTTTTGTTGATTCAGCATGGGTTTTAGCAGTATATTTTTCTTCAAACATAAGCAAAGATGGAGAGAAGGTTAGTCGATTAACCAGCATAAACTGATTCTCAATTGGGGTGAAGTTGAAAATTTTAATGATGGTTTTCTAAACAGTTGCAGGTGTTAGTGTAGGCGGTTTAATTTGGGTTACACCAAAGTAAGGTGACTTTAGAGGTGATGTAAGAGGTGATTTGAAGATTGCTTCAACTGTTGAGGCAAAAACTTGACTAAGACTTTCAAAATGTTTAGTATCATAAGAGGATCCAACACCTTTTATAGCTTCTTCTTCCCTTAAATTTTGGGCTTCCACATTTAGATCAATTTCTCATATAATCTTTGTGAAGCTTTGGAGCTTTTCTTCTTCTTGCACTATAGGGATTTCTTTAGCCACACTCTTCTTCTTCTTCATCTTTAGGCTCAGGTAAGCTTTTAATGGCAGCAACAACAAAGTCATCAGATTTGGTTTGTTAAGAGGTTGCAAAAGAAGGGGTTCTATTTCAGCAAGCTCATTTCTAGCTTTTTCATATTCTTCTTCACCATCTTTAGGCTCAAGTAAGCTTTGAATGGTAGCAGCGACAAAGTCATCACATTTGGTTTGTTAAGAGGTTGCAAAAGAGGGGGTAGGAGTAAGTGTAGGGAACTCCTTATTGAATCTAGCTTCAAATAGAGGATCAAGTCTCCTCTTAGTTCTTCTTTCTCTTGCTTCTTGAGTCAACACATCAACAATGTCAAACTTTGGAGCTTCAGAATCGAGTGTTCTCTTGGTACTTCTTTCTCTTACTTCCTTGTCAAGACATCAACCACTCTTGACTTGGGTGGGGGAGCATCATCATCGTTTCTTTTTCTTTTCTTTTCTTCCTTCTTTTTCATCTTGTCTTCCTTCTTTTTCTTTTGTTCTTTTTCTTTTTTCTATTTTTTCTATTTTTCTTTTTCACTTTCTTTCTCTTTCTTAGCTTTTCTCTTCTTTATTTCATCAATATCCACTTTCAGAACTGGATGCAGTTCAAGGTGCATTAACTTCAAGCAGGTGGTACAACATAGTGATGTTAGAGTTGGTGACTTTTTCTTTGCTTCTAGCATGTGGTAGGATGAAATGAACAAGCATGGAATGAAGAAACCTTGCTTTGCTCAGCAGCAAATCAGTAGTTAGGCTTTCTTTATCAACTTCTTTAGTGATTAAGTTAAGAACTTTAGCTCTTATTAGATCATTCTCATCTATCAAATCCAGACTGTTGTTGGACTTGAGTCTTTTGTTTTTAGTTCCAGTGACTTCAATGAATACCTCTAGGGAGATAAGGATTTCTTGTCCATAGAGACTACTAACTAGTCTATCTTCTTCTTCAATTACTCCAGTAAAGAATGCTCGAATAGGAATTGGGTAGACTCATTCAGAAAGCTTAAAGAAGCTTTCCTACCTTCGTTTTCTAATTTCTTCAGACAAATCCATCCTATATGCAAACAATTCCACTACATTGATTCTCCTTCTAGCAACAACTAGTTTTGTGCTAAATTGGTCATCAAAGATCTTCTTTTTGAGCTTAAAGATGAAAAGAGATCTCTTGGGAACTTCTTTTTCTTCTGAACTAACAGAGATTGTCCCCTCTTTTTCGAAAGGTTTGGACTTTGGTGTAAGATCTTTCTTGCTTTAGCTTTCCATAAAAGCTTATAGAAAAGATCTTCGAGTAGGCTAGGCTTATTTCTTTGAGGCTTTGGAAGTGGTTCTAGATTTAGTCATACTAATGGTAAGTGTGAGGAAGTGAAGGTGTTTGAGAGGCTTTGAGAAAAAAAGTTGTAGTTTGAGATTGATTTGAGAGAGTTGAGAAAGCTTGAGAGTTGAGAAAGCTTGAGAGTTGAGAAAAGGTTGCAAAGTGTCGAGAAACATGTGAGAACATATATTTATAGGGACTCAACCTCTTCTAATGGTTAGAAACAAAGAAAGTTACCATTTGGCATTTACTAACATGAGAGAGAATGGGTCCAATGGTGATATTTTTTATTTATTAGATGTTTGGATACTGTAGTAGTCATATTTTTTTTTGAGGGGTTTTCTGATGGTGATTCTAATGGTGACTTAGAGTTAGTTGCTCAACAGGTTTTTTAATACTATTCTGATAGTATTCTCAATGTATTTTGATGATAAAAGAACTATGACATGTAGTCTTAGAATCATAAACTTACCAGAAAACATTTGAACTCAAGGTTTTAGCCTTAATCTAGCCACATTTATATTATCCCTTAAAAAAACAAAATCTACCATGAAGAGGTTTGGTCAAAATATCAGCATACTGATGATCCATGTTTATAAATTTAAGTTCAAAAACACTATTCTAAACAAAGTCTTTTATAAAATGGTGTATGATCTCAATATACTTTGCTCTTGAGTGTTGAATAGGATTCGTAGCTAAGTTTATAGCACTTGTGTTATCATAGAAAACAAGCATAGCATTGAAATTTAAAGAATAATCTTGTAATTGATACTTTACCCATAACGGTTGAGAACAACAAATTGAAGCTAAATGTACTCAGCTTCAACAGTTGATAAGGCAATAGAGTTTTGCTTCTTGCTTGACTAGAAGATTAGAGATTTTCCATTGAAGTGACTATTGGTGTATGCCCTAGAGGCTGATACATTTGTCTGTATTTATATACATTCTATTATGCTTATTTTAATATATGAGACATTTCATTTATTGTGTTCTTTTTTAATAAACATAATAAAGTCCTTAGAATAGTAAGTTTGATGCCATAGGACATCAAGTGGTTGACTTGATCGTGAGATCCTATTGGATATAATTAGAACACTATTCTTAAATGTCCCTAGTCAAGTATTATTGTTAATTAGGACAACAATAATGCATTAAGACTAGTATGTGCGTAGACTGATGACCACATCTCACGGGACATGGATATGAGATATCAAGTCTTCACATGGGTACATATTAGAGTAATGATGTACTGGACTGACCCGCTATGAGAACGCTACATGGATCGTTACGTGAGTGTCATAAGCGATTCTCATAGTGACAATGGTGTCTGTGGTCCTTTGACCTGAAATCACTACGATTCCTACATGAGAAGTTGTGTGTTTTAACGCCATCAAACGTCATCTGTAACAAGGTGATTATAAAGTTGGTTATTGGACATACCGCGAATCATGCAGAGGGATGTGAGTGATTTAGATGGGATTTGTCACTCCTACATAATAGGAGTAATATCTTCAGGCCCCCTGATTGAGTGAGACTGCGAAATGCATGGCCATGCTCAAATGAGTCAATATGAGATATTGATTTCATTTGTTGTTACAAAGTCTACTCGAGTATCAGGAAACGAAAGATTGGACTATACAACGGTGACGCATTCCATGCCTTGTGTTCAATCTAGATATCTTGACAATGGGACTAAACGACACAGAAACATTAGTCAAGGAAAGGTTATGTCAAATCACTGACATTCTTATTACTTGGGTAACAACGATGTGTTGCTAGATACCGCTCACTGCTTGTAATATTAAAATGGGATTTTAATATTACTGCCAACGTAATGAGAACCTGTAGGATCACACACATAGAGCAGACTAAAATTGGAGCAATAAATCCAAGTTGGACTCAAATTCAAATATGGGCCAGACTCATAACAGATGAGTCTAGGGTTGCACAACTTACCTTGCTGCTTCTCATACTTACTTAAGGTAGTCACTATTATAAATAATACTGCTAATGGGCTGCTAAGACACACATATTACATAACCCTAGCTGCACCTATAGAAAAGTGAGTGAGAGAGCGACAGGTTTCTTCTCTTCTCTTCGTAGCTAGCACTGTGTGAGAGACGTGAGGCTCCTCTTTGCGGACGTAGGACGCTCGTGAGTCTGTTCGTGTGGATACTGCAGAGACATCGTTGCTATTACAGTGTTGGTGATTCATGTCACTTCCTTTTGATCACGCTTCAAGAGGTAAATATTTTAAAACTCGAATTATGGCTTTTCGCATGAATCCTTAGTGGGAATCCTATTTTTTCACTACGTAATGTATTTGCAATTCCCAACAGTGACATCCTCCATTAGTGCTTTTTCTTTCCACACGATCTCCAGTGTAGTCAGCGTCATACAAACCTACTAACTCAAGATTTGGAGTTTTCTCATACCTTAAACCATAGTTAGTAGTTCCAAGAAAATATCTAAAAATTCTTTTAATAGCTTTAAGATGTGATTCCTTAGGATTAGCTTGGAATCTAGCATATAAGCATACAATGAACTTGAAATTAGGTCAACTAGTAATAAGGTATGAAAGAGAACCAATCGTACCTCTGTAGACTTTTTGATCTACTGACTTACCATTCTCATTCTTATTTAGCATAATAAAACGATGCATAGGTGTGCTTAAGGGCTTGGAATCATTCATCTTGAACTTTCTAAGCAGATCTTTAGTGTACTTTTATTGATGGATCATTATATCTTCTTTCTCTTGTTTTACTTGTAACTTAAGAAAGAACTTAAGTTCATTCATCATGCTCATTTCAAATTCTCCTTTCATTAGCTTAGAAAATTCCTTGCACAAATTCTCATTAGTTGATCCAAATATGATATCATCTACATATATTTGAACTATGAGAATTTTTTTTTCTAAATTCTTGGTGAAGAGAGTAGTATTAACTTTGCTTGTTATAAAATCATTTTCAATAAGAAAAGAACTTAGTCTTTCATACCAAGCTCCTGGAGCTTGTTTCAAACTATATAATGATTTTAAGAGTTTGAAAACATGATTTGGATGTGAATCATCCTCTAAACTAAGAGGTTGTTTGACATATAGTTTTTCATCAATGAATCCTTTTAGAAATGCACTTTTGACATCCATTTTGAATAGTTTAATACCTTTATGAGTAGCATATGCAAGTAAGATTCTAATTGCCTTATGTCTACCTATAGGAGCAAAAGTATCATCATAGTCTATACCTTCTTATTGATTGTAATCTTCAGAAACTAACCTTGCTTGATTTCTCACCACATGTCCACCTTCATTAAGCTTGTTTATGAAAACCTATCTTGTGCTAATGATAATGTGATAATCAGGAGGTGGTACAAGCGTCCAAACTTGGTTTCTTGTGAACTGATTTATCTCTTCTTGCATTGCTATGATCTAGGCTTCATCTTCTAGAGCTTTCTCAATTGATCTTAGTTCAATATCTGATATAAGAGCTATATTGTTGAACCTGTTGAAAGAGGATTTTGTTCTCACTCCTTAAGAGCTTTTTCCAATGATTAAGTCTTTAGGATGATTAGCAAAATATCTCTATTCTCTAGGGAGTTGAGAATCTTTCTTTGGAGTTTCCTCATAAGGGTTTTCATATTTCTCAATAGTTTTCTGAGTGCTTTATGATGTTTTCTTAGTTGAGTTTTTTGATGTTTTTCTAATTATATTCTGAGTATGGTTCAGGTTCAAACCTTCAAGTTCTTCTTCTAACTCTATAATCTTTCTTTTCTCATCATTGGGGTTAGTCTTATTGAAGGTAACATGAATAGTTTCCTCAACAACAAAAGTTATAGTATTGTAAACTCTATAAGCTTTTGATGTTGAATAGTAACCAAAAAAGATGCCTTTATTAACTTTTGAATCAAACTTAACATTTTGATCCTTTGTATTAAGAATAAAACATTCACAACCAAAATGATGAAAGTAAGAAATGTTGGGTTTACTACCCTTCCATAACTCATATAGAGTTTTCCTTAGTATTGACCTTATCATTATTATGTTCTAGATGTTGTAGGATATGTTGATAGCTTCAGCCAGAAGTACTTAGGTAGGGAGCTTTCACACAACAGTGTTCTTGCCATTTCCTATAGTATTTTGATTTTTCTTTCCACCACACCGTTCTGTTGAGGTGTCCTAGGAGATGAGAAGTTGTGAGTGATGCCATTCTCATAAAAGCTTGAAGGATTAATTCTCGAATTCTCTTCCATGGTCACTTCTTATAGCAGAAATGCAAAATCTTTTCTTATTTTGGACTTTCTTATAGAATACTTTAAAGGTCTCAAAAGAATCATCCTTGTGGGCTAGATAGAGTACCCATGTGAATCTAGAGAAATCATATACGATGACTAGACCATATTTCTTACCTCTAAGACTTGTAGTCTGATAGCAATAAAATTTATTCATTTCATAATCCTCTCACTTGGCTTCTTAAGGTTCAATTTAGCTTAATTAAGTTAGTTTTGTCACATTTTATGAAAATTAGCTTAACTAGATCATTGAAGAAATTATTGCTTAAATTGTCCTTAATCTGGGTGATTGTATGTTTCAGTAAACTGGCTATAATTTAAGTTACAAATACCTGATTGATGTGACTCTAGTCTTGTTGGAAATCTAAGACAATTCTCTACAACTTTCATGAAGATCTCAAGATCCCAATCACTCGTTTGGATAACTTAAATTGGAGTTGAAGCAAGATCTAGAATGCTGATCCTGGCAGCTTGACCTCTATGCACTCATTTGACCATATCTTGAGATATAGGAGTTTAATTAACCTCAAACTAGTGCCATTCGAAAGTTAAGACCCATATCTACAACTTTCATGAAGAACACAAGAGTCCATTCAGATGGCTTGAAGGTTATATTGGGCTTGGAATTCAGAATAGAGAAGCTGTAGCTGGGCCTAAGTAGAGTGCAGTGATTGGGTCATATCTCGAGCTGTAGGAATGTTTTTGGACTGAAACTAGTAGCGTTGGAAATCTAAGACGAAATCTTACAACTCCTATGAAGACCACTTGGCGATATTCTGACGCATGTCATAAGTTCAGCAATGAATGATTTTGGAGACAAGAATCTCTATAATTTTCCACTCATTCATTATCTTTAAACACCTCCTTTGGCATTTTGTACTCACTCATTAATCAGACCCTTGTCATTTTGTATCCCTCATCCTCTATAAACGGGAGCCTTGGCTGATCATTTGAGGATCTTGGTCTTAGAGATTAAGATAATGCTATTGTGTTATTTGTTTATCTTCTTATAGTTTTCTTTTGTTCTAAATTGAAGTTATGTTCTCTTTCTTCTTCTTCTTCTCTCTTTCTTTCCTTTTGTCTATGAGTAACTAATTTTCATTTTAGTTAAGTGAAATGCTAAAGCTCTTAGTAATAAGTTAAGGTTAGATTAATTTATTTCTTGTGCTTAAATGATATATTATCAAGTGGTCATTATATGTATTATATTTTGTTTCCAATCAATTTAGACACCCTCCTTGTAAAGTGGAGATCTTGATTTGTTATAGACAAGGTATTTACCCAATGAATGTTTGAGCCCATTTCTAAGTGGTAGTGTTAATAGATAATTAAAAGAACCATAATATAATTACATATATAATTTTAAATGAACATTGAATGTTGTATTTTTCGATTGGAACCTCCATTATGCGTGAATTCTAATCGAGTTATAAAAAGAATTAATTTTGTCCTTAATTTACTTATCAAGAGTGGATCTCCTAACCCAAGTAAATCCTTTTTATTTGTGACTAAGTTTTATCACTTGTATTGTTGTGACAAAATCTTTTCCTTACCTCAAAGAATTTTTCTTTATCAATTACCTATGGATCGACCTCGGACTCTCGAGATTTTATTACTTGAGACAACTTGCACTTGGGTTTGCAATTTATAATTCACATCAAATTTATACCTATTGAGTTGCAATCACCCCGAAAGTATTTTTACCAAGGCCAAACCCAAGATGTGTGCATACTTTTTTTTATACTTACTATCCTTTCTAACTTACTAACTTTTAATTTTCTTGCTTACTAACCTACTAACTTAGTGAGAGAAACTCTCCTTTCTCCCTCTATAATTTGCAATCATTAATGAAATAATCTTTCTTCTTCTCTTTTCTCTCGCTGGAGCAAAAAATTGACTTGCCGGTTCTCTAGTTTTCATATTTTAAATTTACTTTCTGCACTTTATTTTTAGTATTTTATTTTTTGTATTTTACTTTCTGCACTTTATTTTCTGTAATTTACTTTTTGTATTTTATTTTTTGTATTTTACTTTCTGCACTTTATTTCTAACTTTCTAACTATCTAACTTTTTAATTTATCAGCTTACTAACTTTTTACTAGTTAATATTTATTTGGTGGCTAGTTTATACCACATCCCTGTTAATATTTAATGGCCGGTTTATACCGCCGACTTGTACATTTTCTTTTCTATTTTAAGTCACTTATTTATACTTAATTTGTATCGTGATTTAAATTCTGGTCGTTTGGTTAAAACTAATCCTGTTATTTTATATATTAGTCTGTTTGAATCACAAGCATCATTGAAGGCGCTTTGGTTTCTTCTATACGATTCTATCAAGATGAATTCTCTTTCCTCTTCCTATTTCTTCTTCTCTTTTGTCATGTGTAGTTAAATTCGTATGTTTCTAAGGTGAAAATGTAACTTGATTCAATCGACATATATTAAGATTAGAATTTTAATTAATTTCTTTTTTATTTAATTTGAGTGCTTATTATGATTCTTAATACTTTTATGAATTGGCCACTTATAAATTGATCTAGTGAGGTGTGTGTAGAATTGGGAGGTTTGCATATGACTTAGACCATAAATAATAAGTGTCATGATTTATAATCATATAAGAATAGAGGTTATAGGTTGTGTGGGAGAATTGTGGTATTTTTCATGAGAATCTATAGAGTAAAGGTCACGCCTTTAAGAGTTAGGGTTTAGACCAAGGATTTGAGTTTTAATTAATTAAGGGATTCTCTCAATCAATTGAATGATTAGAAATTAATTAAAATGAAGGTACCAAAGCTACTCTATTATCTATGATAGATTGTTGAATTAAGTGAAGTCAGATCCCTAGTATTTTAATTTTATGTGTTTACATCCTTAATATGTTTTGCATTAATGTGCTTTGTTATCTCTTTTCCCTCTTAATTTTGTGCGTTTTAGTGTGTTTTTGTTTTTATTTTTATATAGTTTTGTGTCTTTAATTATTTTAAATCACTTTTAATTATTGGTTGCCTAAATAGTATTTATATTAGAGAAGTGGTACTTGGTAAACTAATTCCTCGTGGGAATGATACTCTTTTCACTACTTTATTTCTTTGACGATTTGGTGCACTTGTCGATTTTCACAACAAGTTTTTGCAAACCTAGGTTGATACAGTGGATTTTATTACTTCAAGAATTCAACATCACAATAAAAGATAAGAAAGGAGCCAAAAATGTTGTAGCAGATCATTTGTCCATACTTACAACAGGCTCAAATTTTGATATCACAACTATCAATGACTCTTTTCCTGATAAATTTTTATTTTATGTCAATTTTCTTTCAACATTAAAGATCCCGCCTCAATTATCCTGATCAAATCTTTCGGAGATGTGTGCCCAACAATGAGGTAGATAATGTCATTAAATTTTATCACTTAGAAGCATGTGGAGGTTACGTTTCTTCAAAGAGAACAACTGCAAAAATCTTGTAGTGTGAATTTTATTTGCCCACTTTATTTAAAGATAGCTATACATTTTGAAAAGTTATGAAAACTGTCAAAAATAGGGTTCCATTTCTAAGCGAAACAGGATACTTCTGAACCCTATCATTGTCATTGAAATTTTTGATTGTTGAGAAATTGAGAAATGATGCATATGAAAATACAAAGATTTATAAAGCTAGAGTAAAAGCTTTTCATGACAAATCAATTTTGAGAAAAAACTTTTGAAATTGGTCAAAAAGTTCTGCTTTATAATTCTCGTCTTCCCCTATTCCTTGGAAAATTGAGATCTAGGTGGCATGACCCTTTTATTGTCAAACATGTGTATTTTCATGGGACCATAGACATTGAGAACCCTAGGAATGATAGTGTATTTAAGGTTAATGGACAAAGACTCAAACCATTTTTGGAAAACCAAGTTGTTGAGTTCTTTGTCACCCCAGTTAAGTGGCGGATAACGGTACTCCGTGACTCTCAAGTCGGTTTGTTTTTCAGTTTCTCATAATAACTGATTCATTCTCCTTTAAAATGGATGACATTCTCTCAAATTTAAGAAAGCAGTTTACTTCTCTTCTTCTAAATGCTCTAACAAAAATCTACAAAGCTAGGTGTGAAAGATTGAGACTGTTAATACACAAGGGCATCCCAGAAGATATATGCTGGATAATTGAAGCAAATGTTCATTTAGTAAGTGAATCTTCAAATTCATTTGTCCTACACATGCCGGGTCTCGGTAGAAGTTCGTATTCTAAAAGGAGAAGAGCGAAAAGAATACAAGTTTGTCACAAATGTGCACGATGGAATTGTAACAAGCAATATCATTCTTTGGGGATGGTTTTCATAAACAGAGAAGATAAAATATTCTTCATTAAGAATGGACTGAGTAAGGAGTTATTAGATGATATCTTATTGACTCCTGAGACGCATTCTTGTGGAGTTCTGCATTGTGAACTTATTTTGTGGAATCTCTTCAGGGACGACCAAGAGCGTTACAGTCTAGGGAATCTGATTCAAAAGACCCTGTTTGCCAATTTATAAGAAAATTGGATGGAAAGCTTATTCTCGACTCGTAGAAGGCGTTTAAGTTGTTACTGGATGTAAAACCAAAGGAAGAGGTGTATCACACTCACAATATATATATATATATATATATATATATATATATATTATATTGTTCTTCTTATTTT
The DNA here is from genome assembly GCA_029884595.1 of Ormosia semicastrata. Classification (NCBI taxonomy): domain Eukaryota; kingdom Viridiplantae; phylum Streptophyta; class Magnoliopsida; order Fabales; family Fabaceae; genus Ormosia; species Ormosia semicastrata. The sequence continues at coordinate 50,947,535 of JAQQTO010000063.1, forward strand.
TTTTTTAAAAAAAAGATAGAGTATGTACACATCTTGGGTTTGGCCTTGGTAAACATAAAACGTGAATAGGGAAATGCGCGCATCCTGATCCAGCCTTCTTCATTGAAAAACAAAGTAGGTAGATTGTATCCCACATGTGAGGCAGCCAGTCGCATTATGACCACTTGTCCTTTTTGGGAGCCCTATGTTGCGCTGGTCTTGAATGGGTCTAATACTAGTCAACGATGCTTTGACACAATGTCGAAAGAGCAGACCACCTCCATCCCATTCTGAAGTGAGTATACACTCACCTTTCATCAGGTTGTTAGTAACTTGGTATTTAGTCTATGAAATCCTTGTGCATGGATCCTTACCCCGCTTGTTTGGAAGGTTCTTTGGGGGTATGATAGTCTTAGAACCAATTTCTCATTGAGAGTCGCCCTAATTGGCTTGAGGGCATAGGTTTTTATGCTTATTCCCGTTGTGTGAAAGTATTTTTATTTCAAAAAATAAAAATAAAAAAAATAAAAAAAAAGTTTCTTAATTTCAAACTTTTTAGACAACAGCCAATCAACCCATATAGGAGCTATCATTACTTTTTTCATTCTCTTCCCTATTTAAACACTTCATTTTCTTCACTTTCCTCTAACTCATAAACATTCAAAGGGAGTGTGAATGTAGGAATGGAGGGAGCTTCTTCTTCTATTTGTAGATTTACCAATATCTGTATATTTTGTGGGACAAGTTATGAGAAGGGTTTAGAGTTTGTAAACGCAGCAAACACTTGACATTTGCACTCCTGAGAAAAACACATAAGACCAAAACTAGTGAATAAGGAAAAACAACACAAACTCAAAAACTAAAAAGAAATTCTAAAAGACTCAATTTTCAATAATATTAAAGAATGAAGAGCTACCAAAGATTCAAGGGATCAAAACATTTATGAGGTAACGTTTCTTCACACCTCAAACCAACAAGTAAGGAAATTTCAATTAAAAAGCATGAGTCAAGAATGATAAATCTTCACAGGATTTACTCTCAATCTCTCAAGTGTCAAGTGTTTAAAATGTAGATATTTCACTCCATTCAACTCATGAAAAATTATACTACCATAAGCTTATTTATCTTCTACTTTTCCACTACTCAGAATACATGCACACACAAATCATGAGGACTTTATTCAAGGTTGTAATAGGGTCAAGCTAAAGGAGGAGGTAATATAGTTATGATAAGTTAAATACCAAAGAGAATAAAAGAGCGTGAAAGTTGAGTTCAATTAACAAGCATGAAAGTTCATCCCAACTCCACCTAATACAAATTCCCTTTACATATTCTTTTCCCTTCCTTTATTGCCTTGTTGGCCCTTCTTTACACATTTTTTCCTTCTTTACCCACTATTGGGAATTTTGGCATAAAAAACACAGCAGAAAAAGGGAATTCCCACCAAGGATCCATGCGAAAAGAGAACCATGAAATGTGATTTTTGAGTTTACCTCTTGAAGCCAGAAGAAAATGATCAATGCAAACTACTAACACTGTAACAGCGACGATGTCTCTATGTAGTCCACACGAACAGACCCACGAACTTCCAACGTCCGCTAGGAGTCCCACCTCCCTAACGCAGTGCAAGCTGCGAAGAGAAGGAAATCTGTCACCCTCTTTCATTATGTGTGTGTATTAATGGTTACAATCCATGCCCTTATGCCCTTTTTATAGAAGAAGCCTCTAATGGCTTCTTTAAGAAGCCTTCTATTTGCTTCTTTAATTAACAAGCATAAAAGTTCATCCCAACTCCACCTAATACAAATTCTCTTTACATATTCTTTTCCCTTCCTTTATTGCCTTGTTGGCCCTTCTTTACACATTTTTTTCCTTCTTTACCCACTGTTGGGAATTTTGGCATACAAAACACAGCGCAAAAAAGGAATTCCCACCAAGGATCCATGCGAAAAGGGGACCATGAAACGTGATTTTTGAGTTTACCTCTTAAAGCCAGAAGAAAGATGATCAACGCAAACTACTAACACTATAACAGCAACGATGTCTCTACATAGTCCACAAGAATAGACCCATGAACATCCAACGTTCGCGAAGAGTCCCACCTAAGAAGCCTTTCATTAGCTTCTTCAAGAAATCTTGAATTAGCTTCTCCAAGAAGCCTTTCATTAGCTTCTTCAAGAAGCCTTGAATTAGCTTCTCCAAGAAGCTTTGCATTAGCTTCTCCAAGAAGCCTTGCATTAGCTTCTCCAAGAAGCTTTGAATTAGCTTCTCCAAGAAGCCTTGCATTAACTTCTCTAAGAAGCCTTACATTAGCTTCTCTAAGAAACCTTTCATTAGCTTCTCCAAGAAGCTTTACATTAGCTTCTCTAAGAAGCTTTGCATTAGCTTCTCTGAGAAGCCTTCCATTAGCTTCTCCAATAAGCTTTGCATTAGCTTCACCAAGAAGCTTTGCATTAGCTTCTCTAAGAAGCTTTGCATTAGCTTCTCCGAGAAAAAGCTTCTTCGAGAAGCATTCCATTAGCTTATCTGAGAAGCCTCTAACTGCTTCTTTTAGAATCCTTGAGTGAAAGAATGGTAGTAGGGTTAGTGTAAAGCCTTGGGCTCATCTGTTATGAATTTTGGCCCACGATAGAATTCCCAATCCAACTTGGATTCTAATTACTCTAATTTAGTCTATTCTAATTGTGTGACCCCTATAGGTTCTCATAATGTTGGAAGTAATATTAAAATCCTATTTTAATATTACAAGTAGTGAGTGGTATCTAGCAACACATCACTGCTACCCAAGTATTGAGAATGGCAGTGATTTGACATAACCATTCTGTGATTAATGTTTCCGTATAGTCTAGTCCCTTGTCTAGATATCTAGATTAAACATAAGGCATAGAACGTGTCACCCTTGTATAGTTCAATCTTTTATTTCCTGATACTTGGGTAGACGTAGTAAATGAGATCAATATCTCATATTAACTCATTTGAGCATGGCCATGCATTTCGTAGTCTCACTCAATCAGGGGGCCCAAAGATATCACTCCTGTTATGTAGGAGGGACAAATCCAATTTAGGTCACTCTCATCCCTCCACATAATTCGCAGTATGTCCAATAACTAACTTTATAATCACCTTGTTACAGATGACGTTCGATGGCATCAAAACATATAACTGCTCATGTAGGAATCGTAGTGATTTCAGGTCAAAGGACCACATATATTATTATCACTATCAGAATCGCTTATGACACTCATGTAGCGATCCATGTAGCATTCTCAAGGAGGGTCAGTCCAGTACATCATTACTCTTAATATATATACACATGTGAAGACTTGATATCTCATATCCATGACCCGTGAGATGTGGCCATCAGTCTAGGCACATACTAGTCACAATACATTATTGTTGTCCTAATTAGTAATACTTAACTAGAGACATTTAAGAATAGTGTTCTAATTTTATCCAATAGGATCTCATGATCAAGTCATCCACTTGATGTCCTATGGCATCAAACTTACTATTCTAAGGACTTTATTATGTTTATCATAAATAACACAATAAATAAAATGCCTCATATAAAAAATGGCATAATACCACTGTTGGGAATTCTGACATAAAAAAACGTAGCGGAAAAAGGGAATTCCCACCAAGGATCCATGCAAAAAGAAGACCATGAAACGTGATTTTCGAGTTTACCTCTTGAAGCCAAAAGAAATATGATCAACGCAAACCACTAACACTGTAACAGTGACGATGTCTCTACGTAGTCCACACGAACAGACCTATGAATGTCCAATATTTGCTAGGAGTCCCGCCTCCCTAATGCAGTGCTAGCTTTGAAGAGAAGGAAATCTGTCACCTTTTTTCATATTATACGTGTGTATCAAGGGTTACAATCCATGCCCTTATGCCCTTTTTAGAGAAGAAGCCTCCAATAGTTTCTTTAAGAAGCCTTCTATTTGCTTCTTTAAGAAGCCTTTTATTAGCTTTTCCAATAAGCCTCTCATTAGCTTCTCCAAGAAGCTTTGCATTAGATTCTCCAAGAAGCCTTGAATTAGCTTCTCCAAGAAGCCTTACATTAGCTTCTCCAAGAAGCGTTGCATTAGCTTCTCCAAGAATCCTTATATTAGCTTCTCCAAGAAGCCTGTCATTAGCTTCTCCAAGAAGCTTTGCATTAGCTTCTCTAAGAAGCTTTGCATTATCTTCTCTGAGAAGCCTTCCATTAGCTTATCTGAGAAGCCTTTAACAGTTTCTTTTAGAATCCTTGAGTGAAAGAGTAGTAGTAGGGTTAGTGTGAAGCGATGGGATCATTTGTTATGAATTTTGGCCCATGATAGAATTCCCAGTCCAACTTGGATTCTATTTACTCCAATTTAGTCTGTTCTAATTGTGTGACTTTGCAGGTTCTCATAACGTTGACAGTAATATTAAAATCTCATTTTAATATTACAAGCAATGAGCGGTATCTAGCAACACATCGCTGTTACCCAAGTAATGAGAATGTCAGTGATTTGACATAACCTTTTCGTGATCAATGTTTCTGTGTAGTCTAGTCCCTTTGTCCAAATATCTAGATTGAACATAATACACGGAACGTGTCACCCTTGTATAATTCAATCTTTCATTTCCTAATACTTGAGTAGACGTAGTAAATGAGATCAATATCTCAAATTGACTCATTTAAGCATGGCCATGCATTTCGTAGTCTCACTTAATCAGGGGACCCGAAGATATCACTCCTGTTATGTAGGAGGGACAAATCCCATGTAGGTCACTCACATCCCTCCATATGATTCACAGGATGTCCAATAACTAACTTTATAATCACCTTGTTACAGATGACATTTGATGGCATCAAAACATACAACTCCTCATATAGGAATCGTAGTGATTTCAGGCCAAAGGACCACATACATCATTATCACTATGAGAATCACTTATGGCACTCACGTAATAATCCACATAGCGTTCTCATGGTGGGTCAGTCCAGTACATCATTACTCTTAATATATATACACATGTGAAGACTTGATATCTCATATCTATGACCCGTGAGATATGACCATCAGTCTACGTACATACTAGTCACAATGCATTATTGTTGTCCTAATCAATAATACTTGACCAGGGACATTTAAGAATAGTGTTCTAATTTTATGCAATAGGATCTCATGATCAAGTCATCCACTTGATGTCCCATGGCATCAAACTTATTATTCTAAGGACTTTATTATGTTTATCATAAATAAGACAATAAATGAAATGCCTCATATAAAACATAGCATAATACAATGTATGTAAGTATAGATGAAATATATTGGCCTCTAGGGCATACACCAACAATCTCCTACTTGCACTAGAGCCAATCAGGCATATGTCTAATGCCTAAAGATCTAGTGTGACTTTTATGCTTCGACTATGCAAGAGGCTTTTATAGTGGATCAACAATGTTATCATCTGTTGGTACTTTGCATATCTTCACATTTCCTCTATCGATGATCTCTTGCATGAAATGGAAGCGCCAAAGTATATGTTTGGATCGCTGGTGAGATCTAGGCTCCTTAATTTGTGCAATGGCTCCATTATTATCACAATAGAGCTCCATTGGGTTCACAATGCTAGGAATAATGCCAAGTTCAGCAATGAACTTCCTGATCCAAACAACCTCCTTTGCTGTAATGGAGGTAGCAATATGCTCAGCCTCAGTGGTAGAATCGATGACTGTCTCTTGCTTTGAACTCTTCCAGCTCACAGTCCCATCATTAACGCAAAACACAAAACCCAATCGCGATATGGAGTCGTCCTTATCAGTTTGGAAGTTAGCATCAGTGTAACCCTTTTACAACCAGCTCTTCCTTGGCTCCATATACCAAGAATGAATTCTTTATCCTTCCCAAGTACTTAAGGATGTTCTTGATAGCACTCTAGTGACTCTCACCAGGATTAGACTGGTACCTGCTCGTCATGCTCAAAGCATACAAGATGTCTGGTCGAGTACATAACATGGCATACATGATAGATCCAATTGCAGATGCATATGAAATCTTGCTCATGTGATCCCTCTCATCCTAGGCGGAAGGGAATTGAGCCTTAGATAGGCTTACATCATGTGACATAGGCAAGAGTCCTTTCTTGGATTCATGCATATTAAATCATCTTAACTCTTTGTCTATATATGTACTCTGACTTAGGCCAAGCAATCTCTGTGATCTATCTCTATAGATCCTAATATCTAACACATAGGTGGCTTTGCCTAAGTCTTTCATAGAAAGCAGTTCCCTTACCTAGTCTTTACAGACTGTAGGGTACGAATGTCATTTTCGATGAGTAGCATGTCATCTATATACAACACCAGAAAGATAATTGTGCTCCCACTAACCTTTTTGTAGACACAAGATTCTTCTTCATTCTTGATGAAACCAAATTATTTTTTTATATCATGAAAATGAAGATTCCAGCTACTGGAAGCTTGCTTCAATCCATAAATAGATTGTAGCAACTTACACACCTTTACAGATCCTTTGGAGTGGCAAAACCCTCAGGTTATGTCATGTACACATCCTTGAGAAGATTTTCATTAAGGAAAGTAGTTTTGACATCCATTTGCCAAATTTCATAATCATGGTATGCTGCAAAAGCAAGCAAGATCTGAATGGATTTAAGCATCGCAACTGGGGAAAAAGTCTCATCATAGTCTACATCATGAATTTTGCTTGAAACCTTTAGCCACCAATCACGCCTTAAAGGTATGTACATTACCATCCATATCAGTTTTCTTCTTGAAAACCCACTTTCACCCAATGGGTTTTACCCCTTCAGGTGGGTCAACCAAGTTCCATACCTAGTTGGCATACATGGATTCCACTTCAAATCTCATGGCCTTAAGCCATTTCTTATATTCTAGGCCAATAATGGCTTCCTGGTAAGTTATTGGCACATCTTGATCTATGAGCAATACATCACCTTGCTAGGTCATAAGAAATCCATATCTTTCTTGTTGATGACGTATCCTGTTAGACCTATGTAGGTCTTGTGCTACTAGAGCAGGTTGTTATTCTACAACACTTTGTGGAGACTGCTCTACTTCCACCATTGGTTCGTTGCTGCTCTGTGAAACTTGAACTTCTTCAAGTTCTACTTTCCTCCCACTAATTCCTTTGGAGATAAACTCCTTTTCTAGAAATACAGCAGTTCATGCGACAAACACTTTGTCCTCGGTAGTATTATAGAAAAAGTATCCCTTGGTTTCCTTGGGATACCCACAAAGAAGCATTTATCTAATTTAGGGCCAAGTTTATCAGAAACTTAACATTTCACATAAGTTTCGCAACCCCAAATCTTCATAAAAGACATATTGGGTCGTCTCCCAGTCCACATATCATATTGTGTCTCTTGAACCGTCTTAGATGGAACACAATTAAGTGTGAAAGTTGTTGTTAACAGAGCATGTCCCTAGATGGAGCCTGGAAGGTCTGTATGACTCATCATGGATCGGACCATGTCCAACAAGGTCCAGTTCCTCCTTTTAGAGACACCATTCCATTATGGTGTTCGCGGAGCAGTGAGTTGAGATATTATCCCACACTCTTTCAGATGATCATCAAAATGTTGGCTTAAGTATTCACCTCCTCAATCTGATCAAACGATTTTAATACTCTTGTTAAGTTGGTTTTGTACTTCATTCTTGAACTCTTTGAACTTTTCAAAGGATTTTGATTTGTGCTTCATAAGATATACAAATCCATATCTACTGAAATCATCAGTAAATGTAATGAAGTATTGAAAATCGCCTCTAGCCAATATGTTTAGTGGCCCACATATATCACTATGTATAAGGCCTAAAAGATCACTAGCCCTTTCACCTTGTCCAGTGAATGGGGCCTTTGTCATCTTCCCCAATAAACAAGATTCACATATCTCATATGATTCTAAATCAAATGAGTCCAAGAATCCATCTTTATAGAGTTTGAAGATGCATTTCTCATTTATGTGGCCCAAACGATAGTTCCAGAGATAAAATGAGTTCATATCATTTGATTTAAACATCTTTGTATTTATGTTATAGACGGGTGTTTCGAGATCAAGGACATAAAGTCCATTACTCAATTGTGCACTACCATAAAAAATATCATTCAAATAAATAGAACAACTTTTGTCCTTGATAATAAATGTAAAGCTTTTCTTGTCCAAAAAAGAAATAAAAATGATATTCCTACTTATAGCAGGCACAAAATAATAGTTTTGCAACTCAATTACAAGCCCAGTGGGTAAAGATAGAAGATAAGTCCCTACGGATAAAGCAGCAACCTTTGTTCCATTTTCCACTCGTAGGTCGACTTCACCCTTAGTCAACGGTCTGCTCCTTTTGAGATCCTTCACATTTACACAAATGTGAGATGCACATTCAGTGTCTAATACCTATGATATAGAAGTAAATAAATTGACTTCTATAACAAAAATACTTGAAGTGGAAGTCTCTCTCACTTCCTTTCTTCTTCTTTAACTCTTCCAAGTATCTGCCACAATTCATCATCCAATGTTCGGTCTGACCACAGTGGAAGCACATACCTTCCTTAGCCACTCCACCCACTAGTTTCAAGCCAGAAGTGCTGGACTTGGATTTATCCTTGCTCTTGCCCTTCCACTTGTCCATAGCAAGTAGCTCAAGAATAGGTTGTTCAAGAACATACAACTTTTTTCTCTTGTTTGAGGGTAATCCTTAAATTCCTGTACTAGTCTAGGAAATTTGTTCCAAATAACTTGTCCTTCTCAAGGAAGGATCGTAATGATAAGTTACTCGAGGTGTTTATTGCCATAATAATCTATTAATAGAAATATGCAAAATATACGTATCATGCCATAAACATATTTAATGAGGTCTTTAATTAAATATGTCTCCCACTATTTTATTCAAATCAATGACCCTCAGCATTGACTTAGAAAATCTCATCGAAAGATTTCCTATTGGGCCAAGATCCATATTTCACCTAACTTTGAGTCAGCTTTAGCTGATCACCCAAATTTTTGTTATTTAGGTAGGAAACACTTTCTAATTACATCACACGCAACTCTTGGATAGTTAGGTGAATAACACTTATTCTAATCCATCTAATGGACTAAAGCCCAACTCCATGCCTCTAAGCCTTCAATCCTATTGAAATGGCTTAGTTAAGTTAGACTCAATGGTTAATAGTTGGATATTACTTTTATCCCATCATGCCTTACTAATATTGATAAAGGCACCCTACTTTGGCAGACCTACACTTAATCGATACTAGTCTTAACGAGTGCCACACATTAGAAGGCATCACATAGTGACTTAATATTTGCTTTGAGGGATTTATTATTATTATTATTTGATATCACCATTTGTTAAACTATTTAACATACCATCAACAACCATGCATCTCATACATATAAAGCATATAAATAATGTGACATGGTTATGGCCCATAACGCAATGATTTTCTCAAGTTAATGAGAGTATCATCAACTAAACCTAGGGAGCGAACTAGCTACACCAAGCGCCTCCCACGAACGTCCTCATTTGATTCCATTTTCTTGACTCCACATCAAGATTATATTATATAGAAACCCTGCTTTACATATGAGGGAACTAGAAGACTGAATGAAGGAGCAATATCCACAGTTGTTCTAAGGTAAGAGAATTTCGGGGAAAAATTCTTTTAGAGGGGGAGTGTTGTAACACCCTGATTTTTCTTTCTTTATCTATTATTTGTGTTTTTATAATTTTTATGATTTTTGTGAATTATTTGAATTATTTTGATTAATTTATTATTATTTTTGGGTTGTATGTATGTTTGAGGCGAACTCGAAAAAATAAAAATTTTCAGGGTCGGGAAAATTTTGGACTATTAATACGAGGCCGAGGGAGCTTACTAAACTCAAAATCAAAATAGTTTTTGACATGTTCTTTTTCTGAGATTTTATCCCATTCTATTTTCCATTGTATAATGCTATTATTCATTGGATAATGCTAATATCCATTGGATGATAAATATTGGTTTTGCTAACAGTAACTTTTGTCCATTGCATAATAACTTTCGTAAAGATCTAGATGGATGATTCTAGACATATGCCTAGTCATCGTCTCCAGGTGCTTCTCTTTGTGACTCATTAAGTGAATCACCTTATGACTTACCTTATGTGTGACTCATGGTGTGACTCACTAGGTGACTCACCCTATGACTCATTATATGACTCACCCATGTGAGTAATATTTTGTGACTCACCTCCTTGGAGTCCCACGGCCAAAGGGCTCTTGGATGGCAAAGATGCACTTTGCTACTTCTTTGTATCCAACTTGTCATCTTTCCTAGAAGCAAACTCACAAAAGCTCTCATCTTTTCTCTCTTGAAAGTCCTACGGGCAAACACCCTAAATCCATTATCCAATCTTCCTTAAATCAAGTTAACCTCACATGTTGATTCTAAACACCATTTCAAGATACTTTTGTGTTATGACCATCTTCTAATTCATCCATCTTCAACCTTTTTCTTCAAGCTCAAGTTTAAGGGTTTTTAGGTGAAGTTCTTGATCTTCACTTCTAAATTCATTTCAAAGTTCTAAACCATGATTTTGATCCATAGTTATCTTATCTCTAGCCTTAGATCTTAATATTTGTGTGTTTGAGTCTTTTTTTAAGGAGCTTTTGGTGGTAGGAGTTCTCTAAGGAGGCAACTAAAGAGCTCTTTGAGCATCATCTAAGATAAGAGGGAGATTAACCTTATCAACCATGTTTTGGTGGTGAGAAACGAATTTGTGATTTGTGAAGTGAAAATCCATGTGAGGATTCATTCACTTGATTGTGTGTATTTGAAGATTTATGCTTGTTTACTTTATGTGATTTTTTTTATGGCTTTAATATTATGCATGAACTTGACAAAGTAGAATCATGATGATTGAAGTATGTTGTATGCTATGATTTATGTTGGAAAGGAAATAAATTTTTGTCCTAATGACCATTTGAGGCTGACGGCCTTTTGGCCTAGGAGTAGGTATCCATGAGAAAAATATTTTGTTAATTAAGAACTTAGATGATTAGGGGATTAAACTAGGATTAAAGGATTGACAAATTAAAAAGAAGATGAAAAAAGTTTTAATTATTTAAGAAGTAATGATTTTCGGCCATGATGTTGGAGAATAGGATTGAGAAGTAAATTAGAAACTTAAAGTATTTTGTTTAAGAGGATCGAGTGTAGGACCTTTCTCTTCAAGTTTTGGACTTGGGCTAGGTTTAGTTTTGATATGGTAGTTATACATATTATTTGGAGTATGTAAGCTTTATGTATTTAAGTTATTTCTAATGTATATTATGTACATGAGATGTATATTATTCAGTTTTTATGTCTTGTGTTTTAATGTTCTGATAAGTTTATGTGATGACCAAAAATGAATTTTATAACTCGTAATTTATAATCCTATGTCATCAAACTTACTATTCTAAGGACTTTATTATGTTTATCATAAATAACACAATAAATGAAATGCCTCATATAAAAAATAGCATGATACAATATATGTAATTACAGACGAAATATATCGGCCTCTAGGGCATACACCAACATTCTCCCACTTGCACTAGAGCCAATCAGGCATATGTCTATTACCTAAAGATCTAGTATGACCCTCATGCTTCTGCTGTGCAAGAGGGTTCGTCACTAGATCAGTAATGTTATCATTTGTTAGTACTTAACACATCTTCACATCTCCTCTATCAATGATCTCTAAAATGAGATGGAAGCGCCTAAGTATATGTTTGGATCATTGGTGAGATCTAGGCTCCTTAGCTTATACAATGGCTCCATTGTTATCACAATAGAGGTCCACAGGGTCCACAATGCTAGGAATTTCATCAAGTTCAATAATGAACTTCCTGATCCAAACGGCCTCCTTTGCTATATTAGAGGCAGCAATATACTCAGCCTCTATGGTAGAATCAAAGATTGTCTTTTGCTTTGAACTCTTCCAGCTCACAGCTCCACCATTAAGGTAAAACACAAAACCTGATCGCGATATGGAGTCGCCCTTATCAGTTTGAAAGTTAGCATCAGTGTAACCCTTTACAACTAGCTCTTCCTCGGCTCCATATACCAAGAAAGAATCCTTAGTCTTTCCCAAGTACTTAAGGATGTTCTTAACAGCACTCTAGTGACTCTCACCGGGATAAGACTGGTACCTGCTCGTCATGCTCAAAGCATACGAGATGTCTGGTCGAGTACATAACATGGCATACATGATAAATCCAAGTGCAGATGCATATGAAATCTTACTCATGCAATCCCTCTCGTCCTGGGTGGAAGGGGATTGAGCCTTAGATAGGCTTACACCATGTGACATAGGCAAGAGTCCTTTCTTAGATTCAAGTATGTTAAATCGTCTTAACACTTTGTCTATGTATGTACTCTGACTTAAGCTAAGCAATCTCTGTGATCTATCTCTATATATCCTGATACCTAACACATAGGTGGCTTCGCCTAAGTCCCTCATAGAAAAGTAGTTCCCCAACTAAGTCTTTATATATTGTAGGGTAGGGATGTCTTTTTCGATGAGTAGTATGTCATCTACATACAACACCAGAAAGACAATTGTGCTCCCACTAACCTTCTTGTAAACACAAAATTCTTCTTCATTCTTGATGAAACCAAATTATTTTATTGTATCATCAAAATGAAGATTCTAGCTTCTAGAAGCTTGCTTCAATCCATAAACAGATCGTTGCAACATGCACACCTTTTCAACACCCTCTGGAGTGGCAAAACCCTTAGGTTGTGTCATGTATACATCCTTGAGAAGATTTCCATTAAAGAAAGCAGTTTTGACATCCATTTGTCAGATTTCATAATCATGGTATGCTACAATAGCAAGCAAGATCCAAACAGATTTAAGCATCGTAACTGGAGAAAAAGTCTCATCATAGTCTACACCATGAATTTGCTTGAAACCTTTAGTCACCAATCGTGCCTTAAAGGTATGCACATTACCATTGGTTCGTTGTTGCTCTGTGAAACTTGAACTTCTTTAAGTTCTACTTTCCTCCTATTGATTCCTTTGGATATAAACTCCTTTTCTAGAAATACAGTAGTCTGTGTGACAAATACTTTGCCTTCTGTAGGATTACAGAAAAAATATCCCTTGGTTTCCCTGGGATACCTCACAAAGAAGCATTTATCTGATTTAGGGCTAAGCTTATCAGAAACTTGACGTTTCATATAAGCTTCGCAACCCCAAATCTTCATAAAAGACATATTAGGCCATCTCCCAGTTCACATCTCATATGGTGTCTCTTGAACCGTCTTAGATGGAACACGGTTAAGTGTGAAAGCTGTTGTTAATAGAGCATGTCCCCAGAAGGAGCCTGGAAGGTCTGCATGACTCATTATGGATCAAACCATGTCCAACAAGGTCCGGTTCCTTCTTTTAGAGACACCATTCCATTATGGTGTTCCTGGAGGAGTAAGTTGAGATATTATGTTGCACTCTTTCAGATGATCATCAAACTGTTGGCTTAAGTATTCACCTCCTCGATTTGATCGAAGGATTTTAATACTCTTGGCAAGTTAGTTTTGTACTTCATTCTTGAACTCTTTGAACTTTTCAAAGGATTCTGATTTGTGCTTCATAAGATATACAAATCTATATCTATTAAAATCATCAGTAAATGTAATTAAGTATTGAAAATCGCCTCTAGCCAGTGTGTTTAGTGTCCCACATACTTCACTATATGTAAGGCCTAAAAGATCACTATCCCTTTCACCTTGTCTAGTGAATGGGGCCTTTGTCATCTTTCCCAACAAAAAAGATTCACATATCTCATATGATTCGAAATCAATCAAGTCCAAGAATCCATCTTTATGGAGTTTGGAGATATGTTTCTTATTTATGTGGCCCAAATGACAATGTCAGAGATAAGATGGGTTCATATTGTTTGATTTAAACCTCTTTGTATTTATGTTATAGACGGGCATTTCGAGATCGAGAACACAAAGTCCATTACTCAGTTGTGCACTACATAAAAAAATATCATTCAAATAAATAGAACAACTTTTATCCTTCATAATAAATGTAAAGCCTTTCTTGTCCAAACAAGAAGCAAAAATGATATTCCTACTTATAGTAGGCACAAAATAATAGTTTTCCAACTCAATTACAAACCTAGTGGGTAAAGATAAAAGATAAGTCCCTACGGATAAAGCAGCAACCTTTGCTCCATTTCCCACTCGTAGGTTGACTTCACCTTTAGTCAACGGTCTACTCCTTCTGAGATCCTTCACATTTACACAAATGTGAGATCCACATCTAGTATCTAACACCCATGATGCAGAAGTAGATAAATTGACTTCTATAACAAAAATACCTGAAGTGGAAGTCTCACTTTCCTTCTTCTTCTTTAGCTTTTCCAGGTATCTGCCACAGTTCATCTTCCAATGTCTGGTCTGACCACAGTGGAAGCACATACCTTCCTTAGCCACTCCACCCACTAGTTTCATGCCAGAAGTGTTGGGCTTGGATTTATCCTTGCCCTTGCCCTTGCCCTTCCACTTATCCATAGTAGGTTGCTCAAGATTAGGCTATTCTAGAACATACAGCTTTTTCTGTTGTTTGAGGGCAATCCTCAAATTCCTGTACTAGTCTAGGAAATTTGTTCTAGATAACTTGTCATTCTCAAGGATGGATCGCAATGATAAGTTATTCGAGGTGTTTGTTGTCATGGTAATCTATCAATAGAAATATGCAAAATATACGTATCATGCCATAAACATATTTAACGAGGTCTTTAATTAAATATGTCTCCTACTATTTTGTTCAAATCAATGACCCTCAACATTGACTCAGAAAATCCCATCGTAAGATTTCCTAGTAGGCCAAGATCCATATTTCACCTAGCTTTGAGTCAGCTTTGGCTGATCACCCAAAATTCAGTTATTTAGGTAGGAAACATTTTGCAATTACATCACATGGAACTCTTGGATAGTTGAGTGAATAACACTTATTCTAATCCATCTAATGGACTAAAGCCCAACATTATGCCTCTAAGCCTTTAATCCTATTGAAATGGCCTAGTTAAGTTAGACCCAATGGTTGGCAGTTGGATATTACCTTTATCCCATCGCGTCTTACTAATATTGATAAAGGCACCCTGCTTTGGCAAACCTACACTTAATCAATACTGGTCTTGACGAGTGCCACGCATTAGAAGGCATCACATAATGACTAAATATTTGCTTTGAGGGAATTTTATAATTATTATTAGATCTTACCATTTATTAAACTATTTAACATACCATAGACATCATCCATGCATCTCATACATATAAAACATATAATAAATGTGACATGGTTATGGCCACTAACGTAATGATTCTCTGACGCCAATGAAAGTATCATTAACTCAACTTAGGGAGCGAACCAGCTTCACCAAGCGTCTCCCACCAATGTCCTCATTCGATGTCGTCTTCTTGCCTCCACATCAAGATTACATTACATAGAAAACTCTTTTACATTCGAGGGGAGTTAGGTGAGAAGAGAATGTACAATCAAAATGTAGAGAGAAAAGCACGACACACAGGTCGTATTTTAAAATAATAAAAAAAGAAAAAATATGATAACTAAGGCCATAACCATGCACCATGCATCACAAAGTACATAAAAACTCAAAACAATAATACATTATTATTTTGTGAGTCATAAAAAGGTTTGCTTGACATCAACACTTGATGCCTCCGTAGACAAGAAACAAGTTTTCTAGAACACTGTATATATCACATATGTACCAGAAAACTTCACAAAAATAAAATAACTAAACATGCTATTTCAAATAACACGTAGAACAAAGAAACCGAATCATGGTTTCACAAGTGGCTCTAATACCACTGTTAGGAATTTTAGTAACAAAAATGCAACGAAAAAAGGAATTCCCACCAAGGATCCATGTGAAAAGGGGACCACGAAACGTGATGTTTGAGTATACCTCTTGAAGCCAAAAGAAAGATGATCAACGGAAACCACTAACATCGTAACAGCGATGATGTCTCTATGTAGTCTACACAAACAGACCCACGAAAGTCCAACGTCTGTTAGGAGTCCTGCCTCCCTAAAGCAGTGCTAGCTGCGAAGAGAAGGAAATTTGTCACATTCTTTCATTATGTGTATGTATCAAGGGTTACAATCCATGCTGTAACATCCTGATTTTTCATTTTTTTTTTGAAATAAATGAGTTTTATAATATTTAGGAATTTTAATGAATTTTTGAGAATTTTTAATTATTTTGAATATTTTGAATATTTTAATATTATTTTAATATTTAAATATTATCTTGAAAACTGTATATCCAAATTTTATGTTATCTAAAAATATGAGTTTTATAATTTTTATAATTTTTGTACAACTTTTTGAATTTTTTTTATTATTTTAATATTATTTTGAGTTATATGTGGGCCCGGGGTGGATTCACATTGGGCCCAGAAAAATAAAATTTTTTTTTGGATCAGAAAGTTCTGAACTATCAAAGTGGGATCGAAGGATCTTACTAAACCCGAAACTGGGAATAGTTGACAGAGATTTTCTATTTCTGAGTTTTCTATTGCCCATTGAGTAATAATAGCAGTAGCTATTGTCCATTGGGTAATATCTGTTAGAAAATATCTAAACTAAATATCTTAAATGTAATTATGAACCATTATTACTAAGCTTTATGATCAACCAATAAGAATTGGTCAAATATAGTGGCATAGACTTTATTGTGGACCATTGGATGAAAAACTTGATTAAGAAGCCTTTGATCATCACCATTGATCTGATCAATGGTACAAGAACAATCTTGATAAAGAAACTTATGATATCCACCTTAGATTAAATCAATGGTTTGGAGATGAAGTTAATTTTAATGGTTAAGATTTAGTCAATAAAAATGGCTAGACTAGTTACTAAATAACTAGATAATCTAACTTAGTTACCCTAATAGCTTAATTAGTAAGTAAATAAACCTAATTTAGTTGATCTAATTTAGTTGCTAAATAATTAGAAGCCAGTTACTAGATAAAAATCTATTATCTAGAAACATGACATAATCACGACCTATACTATGACATAATAATGTGACTAATTAATTATAAAGTAATTAGAAATCCTAACTAAACTAGTTTAATAGAAACTAGATGAATTAACTATTTAATTAAGGTGTAACTAAGTAATTTAAAATGAACCAATAGAAACAAGTCAAAAATGATGGTTGGACTTTTCTAACCAATAAGAAATGGTCTAAGTTGAAATGTTTGACTAGTTACAAAGTAACTAAATAAACCTAATTTAGTTACCTAAATTGCCTAATTAAGGAACTAAATGAACTAACCTAGTTACTAAATAGTTAGAACATAGTTACTAGTTAAATATCCTAAAACTATCTAGAAGCCATGATTAGGCATGACATATGCAATGACCTATTTAACTAGTTAGCTATGTAACTAGATAGTTAATCAAGTAACTAGAAAACCTAATCTAGTTAGTTGTTATTTGCTTGAAAAATAACCAGAACTAAAATAGAAACAAACTAACTTACCTTTTACTAGAGAGCCACACGGCCAAGAGGCTTCTCCAAGCTTCTTGAATGCTCTTGTATGACACTCTGATGACCAAGTGATGACCAAGCCATGTGATCTTCCATGTGAACACAAAGTGTGATCTTTTATTATCAAGGCTAGTCTTATAATTTTCCTATACACTATCTACACGGTTTTGACTCCTCAAAATTGCTATTCATTTTATTTTCTCTCACCTAAAGCAAAGACATCATCTTTTCTCTCCAAACTCTCAAGAACACAAGAACATTTCCCTTTCTTTTTCTTTCTTGGAGGATTCGGCCATACCACCCAAATCCTACTTCCAATCTTCTATAATTTTACTTCTCTATATTTCCTAAACCTAAACCATATTCTAAACACTTTTCAACTTGGAGGTTTTGCCTAAATCAATTTCTAAGGGCTTCAAAAAAACCAAGCTTTGGTTTACTTTCCTAAAGGTAAACTTTTGATTCTATGGTTCTAAGTTGAGTTTTTGATTTTCTAGACCATGATTGATTCATGGTTCTTTACTCTTAAGCCTTGTTTGTGACTTTTAGAATTGTTTAAGGTTGTTAGGGATTTTTGAGGTGAAGTTCACGAAAATCAAGAGGAAGGAACTTGAAGGATTTTGTCTTCCTTGAGGTAAGAGGGAGATTAACCTCATCAACTATGTGTTGGTGGTGAGGAGATGAGTTGTTTGTGGTGAAAAATCCATAATGATTTATTCACTTGAATTTTCTATGCTTTCTTACTTGTGTTTGTTATGCTTGTAGTTTTGAAAATATGATTGCATGTGTGATTATATGTTTATAGCTTTGATAATATGATTGTATGTGTAATTTAGAAAGCATGCAAATATTTGTGAGTAATGTAAGATGTGATTCACATGAAGGATTTGATGTATGAAGGTCCCAAAGGACCCATGAGGCTCACGGCCTCCACCATTCCAAAGTAACCTAGGGTTCTAAATTATTTTTCTAACCAAGAAACAAATGATTTTATGATAAGGAAAATAAATTAAGAGTTTTGCAAGGATTAAATGTTAAATAGAACTAAGTGATGGATAAGGAAACCCTAAGTGTATTTAGGCCATCATGCTAATTCTCATAACTTAGAATTAAAATTATTTTAGTAGGTGTAGACTTAAAAGTTAAATTGAGGAGGAAATTATTTTGGAAGGGTTTGAATTTAATAGCAAGCAATATTCTTTTTAGAAAACAAATTGACATAATTAAATAATTAGGTTATGAAATAAAAATAGATGTCAATACTTGAAATTTTCTAACGTATAGCTCACCCTATGGGTTTTGAAGCGTGTTAGGAAAATTTAAGCTGTAATATCTTAAGTAAATCAAAGAAACACGATTTTATAGGAAATAGTAGAATTACTGATTTTTAGAGTGATTATATTAAAAATTTTATTTAAAGAGGGACTATATTGAAAATATTCTTTAAAAATTGACTTTAGTACAAATATTATTTAAATAAGGACTATTTTAGAAATATTATTTAATGAGGGACTATAACGTAAATATTATTTTATAGAGAGACTATTATGCAAATATTAAAAATAAAGTCAATTTTTGGTATTAAATGAGAAAAATCATATTTTTGATTTAAAACATGTTAGAAATATTTTACGCGATTGAGAGTACATTGAAAAATCTTTACGTGACTCAAAAATAGTAATTTTAAGTTACGCAATTGTGAAAACACGATAATATCGCTACGCGATTAAGAGGAATAGCAGGTTTTGCTATAGGGCAGAGGTACTGGACCCGAGTGGATCATTAGTATTATGTAATTGTATGGGCGGTTATATAATATCATTGATACTAATGGCATTAGGTAATTGTATGGGCGGTTATTTAATACCATTGAGAATGGTTCAACGGTGATTGACCCGGTTATGTTGAAATGTGATTTCGCCAAGTAACAGTGTGTGAATACGAAATACTGTATGATAAATGACAATATATATTTGAATTATACATCATGCATTGGAAAGCGTATTCGCTTGTTGATAAAGGCTATTTGCCTAGGAGATTGATTTACACCTAAAGTGCGGGTGCAAGTAGACAAGTGTAGGTCACTTGTTGACCTTGGGGGCGTCAGGGTGTGGATACCTCGCAATGGGCAGTTGGTAGCTCTTCTGTACGTGGGGCATACCGATACAAACGCACTGACGATCCGGATTGAGACACTGTCCTATATCGTGATCTAATGTAAAATATCTTGTCCAATGCCTGAATGTATATTTTGATAAATTGATAAATTATAACACTTTTGGTCACGGCAGCTGAGTGACTGACATATCTTCTCGATCTTCTCTCTAAACATTATTTTTAGCTCCATGGAGTAGGAATGAGTCTGTGTGCTTATGCATAGTCAGCATTTATACTGTTATGAATTAGTCTTATTGTGAATAATATGAATGTGATATTGTCATTATGTCTGATATTGCATTGCAAGTTGATTGAATTACTTATCTAATTAATATCATGAATATGTCTGCTGATTTTGTATTAATATATGGATTGTATATATGGAACAACATTGTTGTTCTTATCATTTCTTTGCTACCATACTGGTATTGATGTAGGGGATCTCACCTCTTTATTATATTGTTCTATTTGTGTCTATATTTTTGCCTACGTTTATGAAGACTACGATGGCATTGACGCTTGGCGTGTCGACTCATCTACGGAACGTTTTAATTATATAGGGGAAGTGACTCTATCCCAAAGCGATACTTATCATGGAAACCCTACTATTACATGTAACACCCCTCGATTTAATAACCACGGCACAATCATCATTATGTCACGGTCACTAAATTTCGGCGTGCTACAATTGTCAAATAACAAATTTTACAAAATTTTAGACATTTCGCATATGAGGAAAATAGGAGCCACGAATGAATAGTTACATATACAACCAGTTAAAATATGAATTATAAGATGTACTCAAATTACAACATTTAAGACTGGATAATCACCTTAAAACCTACATATACCCAAAATACACTTTATACAGGTAATGTAAAATAAAATATAAACTACCCACAACATATTCATAACTATGGAGTTGGGCACTCCATCGGATCCCGAATGCGTGAGGCAACTCCGGTGAACTGAATCATGATGAAACCAATAGAATCCCTTCAAGTTGTCCTTACCAAACACAGAAAATCAACCCAAGTGAAATCTAGGAGATTCAACCTCGCCCCTTATACAGACTTCAACCGAAAACACACAGAATAGCAACAAATACAAAAAAGAGGTAAGACATCCTACCTTCATTACCAATTATAGCAACAAGAAACAAAATGGCACAAAGCGCCCACATAGCATTTTTGACAGCTGTCGCAACTGGGATCGCGACGGGACGACCAAAAAAATATAAAATCAATGGAGTCGCCACCAATGTTTGTTTAAATTGGGAAAACATTAGAAAAACCCTTTAATTAGGAAAACTGGTCTTTTGAAAATGAGTTTGGATTCGGGAGTCGATTACAGGTAGGGAAGGTATTAGCACCCTACACTGCCCGTTCCATGAACGGTACCTTAAGTTAGTTGTGCAAATTTTAATAATCTCAAATACATTTATTTTTACCCCTTTAAACAAAAGACTTTGTAATTATTTTTTTTATTTTTTTTTATTTTTTGAAAAGAAATAAAAGAAACAATCAAATTATGAAAATTTATTTTTTTGGCTTGACAAAAATGTATTTCTGCTCCTACATATCTCCTAGTGCAATGGAGAACTCAAAGTCACGTAGTTTTTTATTAAATGATTGTGAGTTGATTGATTTTAATTAAGGAAAAAGATTTTTGAAAGAAGATTTTGTTTGCAAACAAGTTCATTCTTGCACGGGGTTCAAGTTAGCACCAGACTACTCAATAAACTCTCATGATCCAAACGACATTGAAGATAGCATCCGCTATTCAATCAACATCATTGGTCATTGCATTGATTAAAAGAATTTTTTTTGTTTCACATTTTTAAGAAAAAAAGAGATGCACAAGGACAAACAAGTGAACATCATTTTCCATGAACCAAGTAAATATAAAAAGAAAAAAAAAGATATAAGCATCACACACCAAACAACTCAAAACAATTTTTTTTTAAAACATTTTCAAAATTTTATTTTTTTTAGTTTCCCATTTCACAAGACACAACAAGACATGACATTAAATTAAATAAAACTATCAAACAAGAATTAATCTAAAAAAAACAAATAAACTCAGAATATATATATATATATATATTTACCTTTTTTTTTTTACATTTTCGTATTTTTAAAAAAGGAAAGATGATAACTTTGGTAGAAATGGGCTGCTGGCCCGAAAAGAAAAAGAAAAAGAAAGCAAGCAGAATGAGACTTTGTCTCTGTAAAAGGGGAAACGAAATAGAGAAACAATGGGAGAGGGGAAGTTTATGGATGGCTCACGGTGGGGCGTGTCTCCGGTGGATCTGGGTGGACGGTTCGAGATAAAGGCGTAGCGACTGACGCGTGATGGCGACGAGACGGCGTGCGACCGGGCTCGGTGCTGGTTCGCAGGTGATGAGCGGCGGTGCGGTGCCGGCTGGTGGAGGCTTGAGCTGTGGTTCGGTGGTTCGGTGCTGCTCGGATCTGGTTCGAAGGTGGATGAAGGGTCAGATCTGGTGGTTTGAGGGGTGGTGCGCCGGTGACACTGGGTTACGGTGGCTTAGGCTCACGTTTTGGGTGGAGGCCGGAGGTTGCGTGGTGAGGGCGGTGAATGGCTTCGTTTCGGTGGCTCCGTTCCGGTCTGGTGCAGCTGGTCGGGGTCGCAGTGGAGGTCGGTGGTGGTGCGCAGCTCGCGTTGGACGGTGGTGAGTTTTGGGATGAAGATGGTGGGGTGAAGATGGATCAGATCCCTCGTGTAGTACGGTTGATCACGGTGGTGATGGTTGGGTATGGCTTAGAGTGGTTCTGTGGAGGTTGAGATGTTTTGATTTTTGTGGTGGGATATGGTGGTTAAGGAAGATAGTGAAGTTGGGTAATGGTGGTTTCGTAATGGTGGTGATGGTTGGGTATGGCTTAGAGTGGTTCCGTGGAGGTTATGGGTCTCGGCTTTGGTGTTTGGGTTCTTTGTGTGAAGGGATGGCTCACGGTGGAGAATGGGTGGAGGTTGGTGAGGATGAGTGGTTACGGCTTTAGTTGGGAATGGGTGGCTTGGAGGAAGAAGAAGATGAATAGTAGAGGGTGGTGAGTTGACTCGGTTGAAGGTGATAGAATGGTGAGGTTGGAGGTGGTGATGGGAGGTGAAATGTTGATGCTACTGAGCTGAAGATGAGGTTGACGATTGCTTCGCGATGGAAATCGCAGCCCCCCTCTGTGTGATCTTCCTCCTGTCAAATATCCTCTCCGTCCCTTGTATCTGAAAAAAATCAGAGGCCTCCCCTGTCCGAGGTGGAGAGGCTGCCAGGGTTGACCCAGCTTGGGTCACCATAGCATTCCCTCATTTGTGCTTGCTGCTCTCTGCTCCAAGCTCTCCCTTCTCCAATGCCTGCTGCCCTTTCCCCATCCATGACAGCCAGCTCCCCAAGGTGTGCAAAGTGCTGAGTAGCCAGCTGCAGCACAGTTATGCAAAGCTACATTTTATTTTTATTTTTTGTTGTAACAACAGAAGGAATTTGTATTATTTATCTTTTTGTTTTTGTCTTTTTTTGTTTTTATTATTTTTATTTTTGTTTACACAAATAAAAAAAAACTGACCAAGAAAACAAAATGCTCACAACACTATAATTAAACATTAATCCTTGATTAAGTGACAAAATTTTATGGACAAAATTAGGTATCAACAACAGCAATAATGATAATAAACATTAAGTAGCAGTAATAATCAACCAAGCAGTTCCAGGCAGTTATATATATCAGTAATACAACAGTTCTAATTATAATAATCATAAATGCTAGATAATTCATGGACCCACTATGCACATGCATACAAAGTCAAAATCCTACTCCATGGAGCTAGACACAAACAGTTAGAGAGAAAGATCAGGAGACACGTCTGCAGCTCGGCTGCCACGGCCAAAGTGCTATAATTCATCAGTTTATCGTGTCCCAAGGGATTGAATAATTAGAAGAATGTTAAACTTAACCAAAATTCACAAATTTTTATCCAAGCAAACGAAGGAGAATGGGTTGCAATTAAAATAACAAGTTAAGAGAAATAAAATAAGAAAACACCAAACACCAATTCCACTAGAGAAGATGAGAATGATTAAAGCCTAGGGGTCCCTATTCACTTGCTACTTCAATGAATAATTGCAATTAACAAGCACCAATCAATGAAATGACATTTGTTAGCTAATAACCATTAATAGATAAGAGCCTATGTCTAGGACAATTACCCATGCAAAACTTAGCTAATCCACTATGCGTCCATGTGAGTTAGCATAAGAATCACTCATTGAGACCAATTATCAAACACTTGACATGCATGACCAAGAGGTATGTGTGTAACACCCTCCTCAGGGCGTCACATTTGGTGTTGCTCAATTACCAAATTACCCTTTTCATTAGAAAACGTGCTTGTAATATAAATACGAGTTATAAAATTTCTTGATGATAGTAAGATAAACTTAGCGGAAAATAAAAACATAACAACATTGTCACAAATTATTTACATCGTATATACACAAATCATAGTATTGTCATATTTTAATATTTACAAACTAGACTCTCAAAATATTTAAACTTTAATTTAAACTAACATCTTTGCCTAAGTATTACTACGTGAGAACCCTCAGACGGGTCCTCCTCAAACTCCTCAGAAGATAGAAGTCCGACTTGATGCGAAGTCCTACGGACAGGTGTCCGCGCAGACAACACTATACTAGTCGCACTCAGAGTACGATAGTATACTTCCCAATACTGTCTAGTTAACAATGGGAACTCTAAGTATTAATATTCACACTAATGTCCAAGATGTAGTCTACTTAATCTCATATACACAAGGAGACCAGACTCCTCCATCACTTCAAAACTCAGCGTCCTCAACAGGAATGTACTCTTCCTCAGCTTCTTGCTCCAGTTCTCGCTTAACGTCTTTAAAATTATAAATACAATATAGAATAGACATACAAAGAGGTGAGATCACCTACGCCAAAACCAGTATGGTAGCAATGAAGATAAACACATACAAATTCTCATACCACTACAAAATCTCATACCAACACATCATACATAATTACAATTATGCCAACAATATCTTTTATCATCATAATTCATACAATAAGCCATAATTATGATCATGTCCTTATCAACATTCAATTATTCAATAATTCATTTATCATAAACAATAATTACGATAATACTCTCAATATCTAAGCATATGCACCTAGACTCAATTTTCCTACTCCATGGAGTTACAACTCAGATCGAAAATAGTGATCATAAAGATCATGTCGGTACAAAGGTGCCTCAGACCACGTGCTCAGTTTTGCACATCTAGCACATACTTGATAGTCTTTATCAGATTCTTGATTAAGGATAGTGTCTCGGTCCGGATCATTGGTGTGTTATATCGGTCTAACCCACGTACAGAAGAGCTACCAACTGCACATTGTAAGCAACCCGTACCCCAATGCCCCTAAGGTCAACGAAAGACCTACACTACGCATATCGCACCCACTCAGGAGGTGTATTCTCTCCTTCCTAGGCAAATAGCCTTATCCAGTCCATCGGACCTTTTCAATGCATATACAAATGCACCATTCTCAGTTCAATTCATTCTATCATATTCTCAATTAAATTTTCTTTATCTCAACTTCGGGGTCCTTATATTGGCCCAACAGTGTCATTACTATAATTTCATCGCGAAACCATATTTTTCACATTTTCTTAATCACGTATCAATTTTTCATCGTTTCTCAATCGCATAAAATATTTTTCATACGTTTTAAATCAAAAATACTATTTTCCTCATTTAACACCAAAATTCAACTTCATTTTTCATATTAGCATAATAACCCCTCAAAACATAATATTTGCATTATAATCCTCATTTAAATAATATTTTCACAACAGTCCCTCATAAAGATCACATTTATGAAATAGTCCCTCGTAAAATTCATATTTATGAAATTGTCTCTCATAAAATTCATATTTACAAAATAGTCCCTCATAAAATTCATATTTACAAAATAGTCCCTCATAAAATTCATATTTACAAAATAGTCCCTCCAAAACATAATATTTACATTTTAGGCCCTCAAAAATTATTATTTACAATATGGCCCTATTAAAAACAAAAATTACTATTTTGCCCCTCTAAAAATCATAGTTACAATATTGCCCCTCTAAAAATCATAATTACAGTATGACCCCTTTTTAAAAACAAAATTTACAACATTGCCCCTCTAAAAATCATATTTATAATAATTCATTTTTTCAAAAATCATTTTACTTTGCTATACTCAAATTTGTCCCAAATTCATTTAAATTTCTCAGTTCTCATTTTAATTCATCAGTTTAATTATATCCGATTATTTTCCCACAACCTTCAAACTTGTTCAAATTCATTTCTTTTTCATATAAATCCTTCATTCTCAATTGAATCTTTCATTTTCAAGACTTTGGTCCTTTCTAGCCTAGTATGGCCGTAAGCCTCAAGCTCTTTGGAGCTCTCATAAAATCGGCTCATCATATTATTCACATCCTAAATTACCCATACACTTGCATGCAATCAAAATTATTCATACAAGCATATTATCAAAACTTTAGACATATTATCACACATGCAATCACAAATATAAAACCATAAACACCAAAATCACAAACATAGAGACATTAAACAATAAGTGAATAAACCCTTATGGGTTTTTCACCTTACACAACCATCCTCACACCACCAAAACATGGTTGGTGAGGTAAAATCTCCCTTTTACCTCTTGAAGACAAGCTTTTCAAGCTCCCCTCCTTCTCCTTGTTTTCGTGTGGAACACAATCAATTCCTAATAATTCTAAAACAATTAGTAAAATCACAAACAAAGCTTAATAATAACAAATCATGGAACAATCATGGCTTAGAAAATCATAAACATGAATTTAAACCATAGAAACCAAGGTTTACCTCTAGGGAAGTAAGATAGAAGTGGGTTTTTGAAGCACTTAGAGTGGGATTTTGGGAAAACTTTCTAAATAAAAAGTGTTTAGAATGTTGTTTAGCTCTAGGAAATGGTGAGAGTGAAAATTATAGGTGAGTGATAGTATATTTAGGTGCTAGGGCCGAACCACTCAAGGAAAAAGGAAGGAAAATATGCTTTAGTGTTCTTGGAATTTTTTAGAAGAAAAGATGAAAGCTTTTTGGTGAAATAGAAAAATGAATATTGAGAGAGTAAATTAAAGGTGCTGCTGCTTTGGGAGTCTTGGAGAGATTAAGTGATATACTTGACTCAAAATATCACCAATTGGATGCACATGGAGTAGCACATGGCATAGGTCATCAATTTGACTTGCATGGCTATTATGGATGGTTCAAGATTCATGTAGAAGCCTCCCAAGCTGCTGCCCAAAACCGTGGGACTCCTTGAGTGTTTAGGGAATTAATTGTTTTCAATTTACACCTAATTGTATGTTAATTAATTAGGTAATTAGTTAGGTTAAATTTCTTAATCAATCTTAATTAACATTCTAACTATATAACTAATTAATTAAACATATTATTATATATTTTATAACCTCTAATTAAATTTAGGATATCTAATTAGTAATTAGATTATTACTAATTATTAACTAAGTTAGTTTACTTAGTTTGTTAATTAAGCAATTAGATTAACCAAATTAGGTTTAATTAGTTACTAATCAAATTCAAGCCACTATTGTTGACTTCATCTTAGCCATTGAATTCAACTTTGTTTCCTATCCATTGATTAGATCTATGACCAATACTCAATGCTTTCTAATTCAAGCTCACATTCACACCATTGATTTGATCAATGGTCAACATCCAATGCTTACTAATCAAGCTCACATCTACACCATTGATTTGATCAATGGCTAACATTCAAGACTTCCTTACTAAGTTTACTCCTACACCATTAATTAGATCAATGATGATAAATCAAAACTTCTTCATCAAGATCAATCATCCAACGGTTCATACTAAAGTCCAAGCCACTAAGTTTGACTTAATCTCAACCCTTGATTTTAACTTTAATTCCTAGCCCTTGATGTAATCTAAGGTGGATATTGCTTAGTGATTTTATCTGGATTCATTTTACACCATTGATCGGATCGACGGTTATGATCAAAAGCATTTAAATTATGCTTTTCATCCAACGGTCCTAAATAAAGTCTATGTTTCTTTCGTTGACTCATTCTTATTGGTTTAAAATAGTCAAGCCATCTATTTTGACTGATTCTTATTGGTTCAGAATTCTGTTCAGTCAGAATCGTTGACTGCTACGCCAAACGTGGGTCCTACGAACTTTTTCGGGTCTACTAACAAATTTTCTACTGTTTTTGAGACAGTAGGTACTGTTGAATAAAATAATATTATAACAATATAAATTATTTTATTGCACGGTTAAATCCTAAAAATTATAAGATTAATATATATATCAATCAGAATTGGGTTTAGTAAGATCCCCCAGCTCTAATTAATTAAAATAAGAATTTCCCCGGTCCGAAAATTATTATTTTCCTTACCCGGAGCAAATCACACAAAACAATCAAAAACAGTATCAGAATAATCAAATTATTTTTATATTGCACAGAAAACACAAAACAGTGTAATTCTGTGAGTTCTATAACATAGTCTAAAATTTGGGGTGTTACAATACTCCCCCTCTAAAAAGAAGTTTCGTCCTCGAAACTTGACGTACTTAAAATAAAAACGGATACTACTCTCTTATCTTATCTTCCAATTCCCATATTGCTTCACCACGTATATCATTCCAAACCACTTTAACCAATGCGATTTCTTTACCTCGAAGTTGCTTTGTTCTTCGATCTTCAATCTTGACTGGAAACGTCTCATAGGTTGAATTTTCCTTCATTTGTACGATCTCTAACAGAGTATCCGATACGGTCCGATAAACTTCAGAGTGGGTTTCCTCGACTTAATCACTCGTCCAACTCTAGTCATAGGTGTCACACGTAGAGACACATGGTCACCTTCTTCAATTTCAAGCGGTCTTCGTCTTTTATCATCATAACTCTTTTGTCGTGTCTGAGTTGTCCTTATCTTGCCTTGAACTGTCTTCATTTTCTCAGTAGTCTACTGCACAAATTCTGGTCCTACCTCAGTACTTTCAGCATCATGATGCTAACACAATGACGTTCTACATCTTCTTCCATATAATACTTCATAGGGTACCATCCCTATACTCGAACGAGAACTATTGTTGTATGTGAATTCTATCAATGGTAGAAATTCATCCCAACAACCAGCTTGTTCTAGAACACAAGCTCTCAACGAGTCCTTTGAAAATTCTAGTTATCGTCTTTTCCTTATATCCAAGCCCCTCTTGATTGTATAGGTACTTCAAGCCCTTGTAATTATTATAGACTTTATAGGAAAGAAAATGTTTTCAAATTCTCCTTGCAAAACGACTATCACAGATCCTAAAATGTAAATTGAATAATTCTTCTCATGCACGTTCCACTGCCTCGAAGTATACGCCACCACCTTTCTATTTGATCTCAACTCTCAATTTAAATTCACTAGTTGAACTTCTAACAGAATTTGTATTTGACTAGTTTTTACGCATAACTCCTTCTTAATTGAGATATATGAAAGACACTTTGAAAGTTATAAGGAAAAATAATAAGACTATTCAATAGGTTACTAGATTAGTCCAACAAGAATTTGAAATGGTCTAATAGATTTCGAAATGAACATAGTCCAAAAATTTTAGAAATGAACTTTCTGGATTCAAATCCAAAAATCTCAGGTCAAGGAAACACTAAGGTTACATTGTAACAATCTAATAGGATATAGTTGGAAAATAACCAATCCATTTATAAAGTCAGGTTCTCAAATAAATGTAATTTTAGATAAACAAATCAAATCAACAGAAAAGATTTGATATCCAATAGATATAGGGTAGAGTTAGAAAACTTGAGTATAAACAACAAGTTTAACAAGAAGAGTAGAAATACTCCGATCACACTATAACGAAGACATGGATAAGTCAAATTGATCTACTCAGTCTATTTGAGAAAGAAATAGACAAACCAGATCAACAGAAAATTTTCAAACTCTGATAATAATAAGATAGTTTCAAACAGACTCGAGTAGTAATAACAAGTTTAGAAGTTGAAGTAATATCATGAAAAGAAACAAAACACAGATAACCCCAAAAGATTTTACACAGTCACAGATCACAAGAGACTGGGTTCCCTTACGCATTATACAGCACAATTTTAAGATTACCCTCTATGGCACAATTTCCTCGCTTCTCAAGTTTTTGTATTTGAACGTTCTCACTACACTCTTTGCATCAGCTTTTTCTTCTTCTTGAGATTTTGAAATATGTGTATCACTACTGGAAAGTTCCATCTTCAGTTGATCACAATCTCTGGAGAAATGTCCAGGCTTCCCACATCTATAACAAATAAACCCTTTATGCTGACAATCTTTGGTGAGATGATTTTTTCCACACTTGAAACATTTCAGTGATGATGCCACAGTCTGACCAAAATCATTACCATTAGTATTCCCCCTCTTTGTTCGTTGTTGCTTCCCCAGTGGTCGCACATACGGCTCTTGTTGAAAATGATTGACCTTACGCTTCCTTCCATCTTGGATTATTGAAGGTTCTAAGTTACAGCTTCTCACATCGGATGGCTGCTCCAATCCTAGTAAGCTATGAAGTTCGATTATCAGTTCCTGCTGCTGAGTGATCATCTGTCTCTGTTGTACTGCTACTTCAATCATCTTTTGCATCACACTTCTAGCCGCGGCTGATCTTCATCACGTCTCGCGTCCACATGCTCATGTTCGCTGCGTTCCATTATCTTTCTTCAAAGATAAATAAAATCAAAACACGACGAACTTAACGTAACTATTTCACACAACATCGTCTCCTTTCGGAAACCAAAACATATCTCTGTGTTCAACATCAGAGATTCACACAGCACAAACAAGACAAACCTACCCACAAACCCAAAAGACTCTAACTTGGGCTCTGATACACCCTCAAAACATAATATTTGCATTATAATCCTCATTTAAATAATATTTTCACAACAGTCCCTCATAAAATTCATATTTACGAAATAGTCCCTCGTAAATTCATATTTATGAAATAGTCCCTCATAAAATTCATATTTACAAAATAGTCTCTCATAAAATTTATATTTACAAAATAGTCCCTCATAAAATTCATATTTATAAAATAGTCCCACCAAAACATAATATATACGTTTTAGGCCCTCAAAAATTATTACTTACAATATAGCCCTATAAAAAATGAAAATTACTATTTTGCCCTTCTAAAAATCATAATTATAATATTGCCCCTCTAAAAATCATAATTACAGTATGGCCCCTTTTTAAAAACAAAATTTATAACATTGCCCCTCTAAAAATCATATTTATAATAATTCATTTTTTCAAAAATCATTTTACTTTACTATACTCAAATTTGTCCCAAATTCATTTAAATCTCTCAGTTCTCATTTTAATTCATCAGTTTAATTATATCCGATTATTTTCCCACAACCTTCAAACTTGTTCAAATTCATTTCTTTTTCATTTAAATCCTTCATTCTCAATTGAATCTTTCATTTTCAAGACTTTGGTCCTTTCTAGCCTAGTATGGCCGTAAGCCTCAAGCTCTTTGGAGCTCTCATAAAATCGGCTCATCATATTATTCACATCCTAAATTACTCATACACTTGCATGCAATCAAAATTATCCATACAAGCATATTATCAAAACTTTAGACATATTATCACACATGCAATCACAAATATAAAACCATAAACACCAAAATCACAAACATAGAGACATTAAACAATAAGTGAATAAACCCTTATGGGTTTTTCACCATACACAACCATCCTCACACCACCAAAACATGGTTGGTGAGGTAAAATCTTCCTCTTACCTCTTGAAGACAAGCTTTTCAAGCTCCCCTCCTTTTCCTTGTTTTCGTGTGGAACACAATCAATTCCTAATAATTCTAAAACAATTAGTAAAATCACAAACAAAGCTTAATAATAACAAACCATGGAACAATCATGGCTTAGAAAATCACAAACATGAATTTAAACCATAGAAACCAAGGTTTACCTCTAGGGAAGTAAGATAGAAGTGGGTTTTTGAAGCACTTAGAGTGGGATTTTGGGAAAACTTTCTAAATGAAAAGTGTTTAGAATGTTGTTTAGCTTTAGGAAATGGTGAGAGTGAAAATTATAGGTGAGTGATAGTATATTTAGGTGCTAGGGCCGAACCACTCAAGGAAAAAGGAAGGAAAATATGCTTTGGTGTTCTTGGAATTTTTTAGAAGTAAAGATGAAAGCTTTTTGGTGAAATAGAAAAATGAATATTGAGAGAGTAAATTAAAGGTGCTGCTGCCGTGGGATTCTTGGAGAGATTAAGTGATATACTTGACTCAAAATATCACCAATTGGATGCACATGGAGTAGCACATGGCATAGGTCATCAATTTGACTTGCATGGCTATTATGGATGGTTCAAGATTCATGTAGAAGCCTCCCAAGCTGCTGCCCAAAACCGTGGGACTCCTTGAGTGTTTAGGGAATTAATTGTTTTCAATTTACACCTAATTGTATGCTAATTAATTAGGTAATTAGTTAGGTTAAATTTCTTAATCAATCTTAATTAACATTCTAACTATATAACTAATTAATTAAACATATTATTATATATTTTATAACCTCTAATTAAATTTAGGATATCTAATTAGTAATTAGATTATTACTAATTATTAACTAAGTTAGTTTACTTAGTTTGTTAATTAAGCAATTAGATTAACCAAATTAGGTTTAATTAGTTACTAATCAAATTCAAGCCACTATTGTTGACTTCATCTTAGCCATTGAATTCAACTTTGTTTCCTATCCATTGATTAGATCTATGACCAATACTCAATGCTTTCTAATTCAAGCTCACATCCACACCATTGATTTGATCAATGGTCAACATCCAATGCTTACTAATCAAGCTCACATCTACACCATTGATTTGATCAATGGCTAACATTCAAGACTTCCTTACTAAGTTTACTCCTACACCATTAATCAGATCAATGGTGATAAATCAAAACTTTTTCATCAAGATCAATCATCCAACGGTTCATACTAAAGTCCAAGCCACTAAGTTTGACTTAATCTCAACCCTTGATTTTAACTTTAATTCCTAGCCCTTGATGTAATCTAAGGTGGATATTGCTTAGTAATTTTATCTGGATTCATTTTACACCATTGATCGGATCGACGGTTATGATCAAAAGTATTTAAATTATGTTTTTCATCCAACGGTCCTAAATAAAGTCTATGCTTCTTTCGTTGACTCATTCTTATTGGTTTAAAATAGTCAAGCCATCTATTTTGACTGATTTTTATTGGTTCAGAATTTTGTTCAGTCAGAATCATTGACTGCTACGCCAAACGTGGGTCCCACGAACTTTTTTGGGTCCACTAACAAATTTTCTACTATTTTTGAGACAATAGGTACTGTTGAATAAAATAATATTATAATAATATAAAATTATTTTATTACACAGTTAAATCCTAAAAATTATTAGATTAATATATATATCAATCAGAATTGGGTTTAGTAAGATCCTCCAGCTCCAATTAATTAAAATAAGAATTTTCCCGGCCTGAAAATTATTATTTTCCTGACCCAGAGCAAATCACACAAAACAATCAAAAACAGTATCAGAATAATCAATTTATTTTTATATTGCACAGAAAACACAAAACAGTGTAATTCTGTCAGTTCTATAACATAGTCTAAAATTTGGGATGTTACAATGTGTCCATCCCCTTAGTTAATCAACACACTCATATCAATAAAATGTAATTGAACATACATCAACCATACCATATCCATATTCACAACACCCTATTTCTAGTTCAATCGGAATATTAAAAACATGCAATTAATGGCCAATCAATAACAAGCACTATGCATAGATATGGATGAACAAAACCAATTTCATTGAAAGGATACCCAACTAATTACACATTAATCAAATCCATAGCAAGATCCTAGAGAGCCCCTAGATTAGAGTTTAGTTACACCTCATGAAAGAGAAGAAAACAAATGAAATAAAATGATCCATCAAGTTACAAATCAAGAGGTAAAGGGAAAGAATAGACAAAAATGGAGAGATTCCAAGCTTGATCCTCTTCCTTGATCTTGATTCTCCCTTGAGTCACCTTCAATCCAAATGGGTTCCTCCTCTTCTCACTTGCTCTCTGGAATTCGTGGTTTTTTCAAAAACAGAAGATCTCCCCTAATCCCCCAAATCAGATATTAAAAGCTAATTTTCGTGAATCAGGATTTTTCCCACGCCTAGGCTTGGCTTTTCCACGCCTAGGCGTGGTTAAGAAGCACGTGGTCTCAGGTGCAATCCATGCTTAGGCGTGATTTTCCCACACCTAGGCGTAGGTGTCTCTGTCTGAGCACCATGAAAACCTGAGAGTTACACGCCTAGGCATGACTTTTCCACGCTTAAGCGTGGAGGTCTCTGCTTGAAAATTCCTAAAATGCTGCGAAGATCACGCCTAGGCATGATTTTGCCACGCCTAGGCGTGAGTTGGCCGCCCTTGCTTCTCTTTTGCATCTTTCTCCATTTTGAACTCTTCTTTGCTTCCTTATCCTTTCCAAGGTCTTTCCTCCTTGAATTTCTGTAACAAAAACAATGCTTTAAATCATCAAGCCATAATCCATCTCAATTTCTTAAATACAAGCATCAAAAATTGAATTCTTAAACAATTGAGATACAAAGCTTAAATCATCAAGATCATGTATGAATTGGACCATTGTGTCTTGAAAATTTAAGGAAAGCATGCTCATATACATTCAAATTCATGTGAAATAACTTCATTTCCTGAAGTTATCACTATAATTCATCAGTTTATCCACGTGCACATCATGGCATTATACAAACAGTCTACGCTAGATCATGATATAAGACAGTGCCCAGTCAGGATCGTTGGTGCGTTTGCATCGGTCTATCACACGGACAGAAGAGCTACCAACTGTCCATTGCGAGGTACCCGCACCCCAACGCCCCCATAGTCAACAATAGACCTACACTAGTCTACTCGCACCCGCACAAAGGTGTGTTCAACTCCTAGGCAACTCGGCCTTAACGATAGTCCAACGGACATTCACAATGCATATAGACTCTATGCATAATCATGTATGATCATTATTACATACTATTCCACAATATGCCACAATTGGCCAAAGTAAGAATCAACACAATCATTGGTCACTCACATGGACCCATAATATCATAATATTAAAATTAAATAAATTAATACATTTTTAAGGTTTATTATGAATTCTTACTTAAAATTAGTCTTTCTTTCAAGGTTAATCTCTAATTGAATTCTCATAATTAATTAAAATTTCTAATGTGATTTGTTCTTATACACTTAGGGGGTTATTCTAAGATCTCAAAGTCTCACACTCTCTTGTTCTTACCCTAATTAAAATTTTCCTAAGTATTATGAAAATTTCATTCTTAGTTCTTTAAAATTTATGAATCTCAAAGTACAATTAAATTTTCCAATTTACTAATCCTTGCATCCTATTACCACTAATTTAATCACTAGGTGTTAGGTGATAAATTTTAAATTTTGGATTCGACGAAGAAAATGCCTCTAGTGTACAAATGTGAGGCTACCTTTCGACGAAAAATAATATGACAGAATGATGAAAGATGTCAGCCATAATGTGATTTGGTGACGGAAATGGGTAAGTTATAATTTGACAGAATCAATGTGGATAGGAAAACATTATTTGACAAGAATGGCTAAAAGTCAAGTTCTGTCGAATGAAGATTCTGTCGAATGAAGATCAGTTCTGTCGAATGATGCATAAAGTTGTCGAATATGCTAGAAGGTTAGTTTTGTCGAATGATGTATAAAACTGTCGAATATACTAGAAGGTCAGTTCTGTGGAATGATGTATAAAGCTGTCGAATATATTAGAAGGTCAGTTCTGTCGAATAATGTATAAAGTTGTCGAATATGCTAGAAGATCAGCAGAAATCCTAATTCAACGGATGGGTGTTGACGTTGGAGAAATCTTCCAAGTGTTGAACTGACGAAAGTACTAAATGGTCAGAAATTCTAATTTGACGGATATTGACATTGGAGAAGTTTCTCTCATGTTAAACCGATGAAAGTGCTAAATGGTTAAAAGTTCTAATTCGACGGATATTGACATTGGAGAAGTTTCTCTCGTGTTGAATCGATGAAAGTGCTAAATGGTTAGAAGTTGGTTTTGTCAAAAGTTGGGCAAGGTACTAGTGTCGAATATGTGACACACAACTGCCGTATACGTGTCTAATTTTTAAGAGTCAGTTGTTTTCATAGTTTACCTATAAATATTAGGATTCACGATGTACAAAGGGTTGGATACTTGATTAATTATGAATTCCAATTGTTACAATTGTTCACAAAGAACCCCAAATTTTGGGCCTCAAAACCGTGGCCACCCAAGGGAAAATTCGACATCAATTTCTTCCATTTCATGCAATCTAATCCAATCCAATATATCAATATACACAAACAAACAATCTAATAACATAAACACATTATAAACAACATGCAAACATGCTAATCATGCAAACAAAGAATAACCCTCAATAGGGTTTTCTCACAATCAATCACAAACAAAGTTTCTAAATGCTAATAGAGGTTGAGGAGGAGTGTCTTCCTCTTACCTAAGTGAAGAACAAACAAAGAACTCCCTTGAAGCCCTTTTGGATTTTCGGATTTGGTTCCTCCAAGAACCCTAAAATTTCAAACTCATTAAAATAGCACCATTGCTCGAAAAATAAAGCATGGGTGGTCACAAGGAAGACCATAGAAACGAAAATAAGGAAAGGGAAGTGAAGAATCAAGAACTTACCCAAAGAACCCTAAGCTTGAAGCTTGAAGAAAATAGTGAAAATGATGGATTTTCAAAGAACCACCAACTAGAAAAGTGTTTAGGAGAGGGAGAGAATTAAGAAAATGAGGTTGGATGAAAATTTTGTGATGAATGAGGGCATTATGGAGTAGTGGCCGTGAGCCTTGGTAGAGAGAAGGAGGAGAAAAAAACTTGAAAAAGATGAAGGTAGAGAGAGAAAGTGCATAGGAAATAAAGGTGGTAGCTTTTGGGTGTTTGAATTTGGTGTAGTATAATTAATTAAGTGAAAAGCACAAATTTCCCCCCATTTGGATGCTGCTACCATGACCATGGAGAGAGGAGAGAGGGAGTGATTAGCTTCCTTTGGAAGCTTGGAGGAAATTTCCAAGAAGCTTCCTTGAGAAGCTTTGCATAATTCTCAATAAAGTACATAGTAAGCTTGTCTTCTTAGTTAAATACATTTGACAGATGATTAATTACACTGTTAGAATTATTTTTCCAGTGAATAAAAGTTACAGTTGATGAAAATAATATTTTATTATTCATCAGATGATTTTATGATACAGTGATTTTATTTATCAGATAAAACCTCAAAAAATGCAAACCTCACAAATTGTGCCCGGCCTCGGGTTTAGTAAGATCCCCCGTCGACAGGTTGACAGTTCAAGGTTTACCAGCCTCAGGGAAAACATTTTGTTATCCCGGCTCCGCTCAACGTGCACGCAAAACGAAGAATATACTATAATATTTGACGTTTTCAGAAAAATCCACAAAAATTTCTAAAAATCACAAATATGGAAAAATG
The DNA here is from genome assembly GCA_029884595.1 of Ormosia semicastrata. NCBI lineage: Eukaryota > Viridiplantae > Streptophyta > Magnoliopsida > Fabales > Fabaceae > Ormosia > Ormosia semicastrata. The sequence goes on from JAQQTO010000063.1 coordinate 50,984,992, forward strand.
ACTATTCATCACAAAATAAACAATTTTTCGGAGCGTTTGACTGACTCTGCTCAGTGTGCACGTAAAATGAAGAATATATTAAATTATTTGATATTTTCAGAAAAATCTAGAAAATTTCCTAAAAATCATAAATATTATAAAATAATTATTTATAATGAAATAAATAATTTTTGGGATCTTACAACTCTCCCCTTCTAAAAAGGAATTTCGTCCTCGAAATTCATTATATCTTAGAACAAACGCGACTGTGTTTCTTTCATTTTGTCTCCTAGTTCTCGTGTTGTATCTTCAGCTGCATCAATCCAAATCACTGGCAATAAGGTTGCTTCCTTCCACTGAGTATCTTATATTAACGGGCAAAAACGTATTGACGTCATAGGCCGATCAATAAAACATTCTACGCCCTTTGAGTCTTCAGCCATCCAACAGCCAACTCTCCAAACAATTGTACATCGCTGAGTGGCTCTATCGAACTTATTCTTATTGCTTACTGTAGTAGACAACTAAGCTGATTTTCTTCTTAAGGCATCCGCTACGACATTCGCCTCTTCTGGGATTATACTAAAACGAAAAAATCAAAATCTTTTGAAACTTCTAATCATCGTCTTTGCCTCATATTCAACTCATTCCAATAGACCAAAATACCTTTGGCTCTTAAGATTACCATAGGCATTGAGAATTTCTCCTTGTAGAAAATGCTTCTAGATCTTCAATGCAACTATAAAGCTAACTCTGAGTTAGTGTAAGATAATCCTTCTCATGTATTCTCGATTGTCTCTAAGCGTACGTTACCATTCCTTCTATTCTGATCAAGCATACATTCTAAACTTCCAATGCGAAGCATCACTAGGTATCCCAAAAAGGTTCGTTGGGATTGGGCAGAATCATCATCGGCAAGGTAGTCGAGTGTCTCTTCAATCCTTGAAAATCTTTCCTTATATGCACCAATCCTACAAACTTGACTCTCATGCATGAGTTTGACGAGAAATCTTGCCACTTTAGAGAATTCAGTGATGAGCCATATTAATCAGCTAATCCTATAAAGTTACGAATCTTTGTTATTGTCGTTGGTCTTTCCCATTAAAGAAATACTGCGAGTTCTGATGGGTTTACAGCAATTCCTTCCCTTGAGATCGCGTAACCCAAAGGTTAAACTGCCTCCAACTAGAATTCATACATAGACATCTTTACGCATAACTTCTTTTTTTTCTTCTTCAGGATTTTAAGAATCACTTCGAGAGATTCGGTATGTTCCTCCAAACGTCAAGAATAGATCAGAATGTCGCCAACAAGGACAACAACAAATCTTTGAGCGAACTCGATGATAGTCCAAGATACAAGTTGATCTTGGAGAAAACGGTGGCGTTTTTTAATTGATTTGTCAAACCATCTTTCCTTAATTCAAACAAGATGTCTTATAGGGTAAGTTCTCACCTAATTGTGCTACACTTGGCGCATTGCTATGGTTCAGATTCAGGAATACATCTACTCAATCGAAGTATACTAGAAACATTATAAAGGTTAGAAAGAAAAGTAGGGGAGTCATTTGATTTACCACTGGAATTGTGTTCACATCAACCTCGCTCTCGACTTTCAAAGAAGACAGTAGCATGTATCCGTGAGCTCCTTCTTTCAAGAGAGCTTGAGCTCGGTTGGCAGTCAGAAATCTAGAATCCTCATCTATGGGAAAAACTATGGTTTTTCTGGAACAATCTAATAGAACATGTTGGAAGATAACTAGTCCATCCCTAGGATTATATCTAGTTGGAAAAGAGGTAAACAAATCAAATCGACAAAAAAGATTCGACCTTTAACAATCAAAGGACAATTTAAACAGACTTTGGTAGTAACTACCGGGTTATCAGTGGGGGTAGAAACAGTCAAGTCAAAAGGTAAGGTAGCTTTGCACATAGTCATATGATATGAAAGAATGGGTTGCCCCAGAGTCATACAGTACAGTTAAAAGATTACCTTCTATGGTGACTTCCCCTTGAATCAAGTCTTCGGATTCGGAGGCTTCAACTCCACTTATGGTATAAACTCTACCTCCTGCTTGTGGCCTTGCAGCTCGAGTAGCATTGACTGAAGGCTTAGCTTTTGCTTGGTTACAGTCTCGGGACACGTGGCCAGGCTTGCCACATCTATAGCAGATAATTCCCTTGATGGAATAATCCCTTGTCAGGTGATCTTTTCCACACTTCATACACCTTGGCAAAGATGCCGCATTCGGTCCGGTTCGGTTCCCACCGGAACCTCGACCAGAACTTCCACCCGTAGTCTGTTGCTGATTTCCCTTTGGTCGGGAATAAGGCTTCTTCTAGAAGTGGTTAGAACTATTACCGCCGCCTCTTTAGAACCTCGTAGGCCCAAAGTTTCTGTTCCTCGTATCTCTAGATTGCTCCTGAGCCTTTATGTCACAGCATGTATCCAATAGTTCTGAGAACTCATTGATCTTCAGGGTGATCACAGCCTTCTTCACCTCATACCTCAGTCCTTCTGTAAATCTTCGACATTTCCAAGCTTCATTTGGTTGATGCTGAGAGTATGTTGAAAACTGTGACAAGTTTTCAAATCTGGCCGCATACTCACTAACGGTCATATTCCCTTGTCGTAAGTTGAGAAATTCTGACTCCTTCGCGTGTCTTGTGCTTGCAGGAAAATACTTATCCAAGAATTTTTCCTTGAATAAGTCCCAAGTAATCTCACGGTTTGTAGCTTCTAGTATTCTTTGCACTCCATTCCACTAGTTTTCAGCATTGCCTACTAGCATAAAGGTTGCATAGGTCACCTTCTTATTCTCAGTGCAGTTCATGCCCCGAAAGACTTTTTCTAACTCCTTGATCCACAGACTAGCCTTGTCTGGATCAAATTCTCCTTTGAATTGAGGAGGGTTGTGGCGTCGAAACTCTGCCAAGTTCTGAGCATCTGCAGTGGCCTCGAGCTGTTGTGCAGCTCGTTCTTGCTATTGCGCAACTCTCTCCTGTTGTTGAGTAGCTTGCTCAATTTGTTGTGCGACGGCCTCAGCCATCCTCTGCATCGCCACTATAGCTGTTGCCATGTCTTCCCTTCGTGTCATCATACTGTCTCAAGTCAGAGTAACTGAAAGACACAAGAAAAGTCAGTTGCATCTACTAGGAATACCAAACAATACATCTCTGTGTTTAATTTTCAGATAACACATAGCACAAACAAAACAGACTCAATCACAAGACCCAAAGAAACATATACCGAGGCTCTGATACCAACCTAATGTAATGCCCCTTTTTAGGAGGAGACGTCTCATTGTCAATTAAATACAATGCGGAAAATATAAGTATAAATTAAGAAAGACCCAGTTCATTGCGTCATTAAACATATTTGATTTTAGTTGTATAAGTATAATGGTGAATATAATTTTTTTTTGTTCGTAAGTATATATATATATGTAATTATACTCAATAACCTGCTCATCAGTTCAGTATTCGGAGGTATCAACATTTATAAAAGATTCACAAGTACGTATATAAACTTTTGTCAAATTGTAAGCAGAAAACATAACTTTGACGGAAAACATAAAGACTAAACCCTATATCCATTGCATGAGATACATCCTATATATATATATATATTTATATTTGTATACTATTTAGATGCAAACTATGAGTCAATAATTACATCAAGGCTCATCAAAAAGAAGCCTAAGCTTTACCAAAAAGCAAAACTATACCTGCCCAAAGGATCATACATATATGTCCTCAAGATATCAGAAATATACTGCCCACCAAAAATAAAGACATCAAGCCCCCAAAATAAAACACTGGCAGCCATTAGTAGCTACCAGCAGCATCAGTCCCTCAAATGAGGAGGAATTGTGTCAGGATCCTCTTCAGGATCCTCCGCGAGATCGTCCTCGGGAACCTCCTCGGGGTCTTCCTCATCTAAGAAACTCCACATAGGAGCCACAGAGCCACAGGCTAAAGCCCGAGCAGTGGAATCAAAAGAGTCCTCCTGCGGGGTGTAGTAGCGATCACCCCACATCTCCCAGATGGGCAGATAAAACTCCAAGCGTAGGCTAACACAATAGGTAAAGATTGGTGGTTCATAGCGCCCCCAAGCCAGCGACAATGACACGTCTCCCAAGTAGACGCAGCGATCAAAGCTGAAGTTCACATGCCAACAGTCTGGACCCCCAAGGAATGTCAGACGCAAGTATCCCAAAAATCCATGAGGTCGGGCCGTCATGATAAGAAGAATGCTAGTCAAGGTTGGGCCAGAAGCCAGGGAAATCGGGTTCTTCCTTTTCTTCACCCCCGTCTTCAGAGAATCATATATATAGACATATAGAAATAGTAGAAACATAGGGAAAGAAAAGAGGTAAGACATTCATCATTCATTACCAATTGAGGCAGTAAAGAACAAACGGCACAGGACGCCCACATAATATTTCAGAAATGATAAATAGCATTAAAACAGATAATAAACAATTTAGCATATATAGGCAGCTATCGCAGTAATGAAACAATGTATTAAATTTCCATATGAATAAGTAACCAACAAATGATATGACGACTCACTATGCACATGCATATGATACCAACAACCCTACTCCATGGAGCTAGACACAAAACAGTCGGAGAGAATGATCAGGAGATATGTCGCGACTGTCGAGGCCATCAAGTGCTAAAATTTTTAATTTATCAAAATGCACATCATGGCATTATACACGACATTCTACGCAAATCTCGATATAGGACAATGTCTCGGTCTGAATCGTCGGTGCGTTTGCATCGGTCTGTCCCACGGACAGAAGAGCTACCAACTGTCCATTGCGAGGTACCCGCACCCCGATGCCCCCAAGGTCAACAAATGACCTACACTTGTCTATTTGCACCCGCACAAAGGTGTGATTCAACTCCTAGGCAACTTGGCCTTAACAAATTGTCCAACGGACTCTTTTTTTTTAATGCATGACTCAATCATGCTCAATGCACATATCTTCAATGCATACTCATATGTACATTTACAAATTCACAGTTATAACATTTCAAGTCTAAGATCACATGTTGTGTCATTTATCATCAATGTTCAATCCCGTCCAAAGGTCCATACTAAGTCAATAACAAGTTTCTAGGCATTCACATCCTATTCAAAGTCATCAAGTAAGGAAATTCTTAAATTCCATTATGTCGCTTGCAACCTCTATTACACTCATGTTCTATCTTTATTCAAAGTTCTTATAAGTTGTAAAACATACTCCCGTTCCTTGTTTTTCGCTCTTTATGAATCCCTAATTAGTTTCTAGTCATCCAATTATTCAAGATTATTACACTTATATTAGTCCAAAAGCCTTGAGTCAAGTGCCCAAGGGGACCTTGAACCTCCAAGGGGCTAGAAAAGCCTCAATTCCATCACTGATCATAATACACGGTCGTGTGGTTATACACGGCCCCGAGTACACGGCCATGTGGTCATACACGGCCTAGGTCGTGTACTCCTCTGGAGTGCACCAGAAAACACGTACAGTCACGCAGGGAGATACACAGCTGTGTATTCATACACGACACAGGCCATGTATCCCTCTGTGACGCAGAAACTCACCAGAAAACCATTCCAATCATCCAATATCCCAACATCCATCAATGTACATAAAAAACATACCATTCTAACACTTAAAATCCAACCAAAACAATCAAACAAAAAGGGTTTGCCAAAATGGGTTTCACCCCACCAACACAACAACGAGTTCTTAACTACCAAAATGGGTTAAAGTGAATAGATCTTCCTCTTACCTAAGAGAAGCACAAGGAAAGGATGCTCTTTTTTACTTAGAAATTTTGTGCTTCACCACCACCAAAACCTTAGGTGTTCAAATCCACAAAAATCAAGATCGGAGAAGGGAAATGGTAGCCATGGTCACCAAGGTGGCCATGGAACATGAAAAGGAGGAGAAGAGGAGAAGGAAGTTGAGAGCTTTTACCTTAAAGCTCCAAGCTTTGAGCTGGGCTACCAACCACGAAAATGGAGAAGCCAAGGTGAGTTCCACAAAGAGGAAAGCTTGAGGATAGAGATGGGAAAGCAATGGACTCTATTGGGTTGAACAAAGGAAGCTTGAAAATTAATAATGGTGGGTGTGGGTGTGTGCAGCCGTGTGAAGAAGAGAGAAAGAGGGAATGAGCTACATATGGGAGGAGAGAAAATGAGAGAGTGGGAATGTAATATCCCAAGCCCCAACCATGCAGCACCAAAATGGGAGGGAGAAGAGAGAAAAGTGGTTGGAGGAAGCTTCCTTGAGAAGCTTTGCGCGCTTCTCGATAAAGTGAAGTGTGTGGTCACTTAAATGATATCATAACAGTAATTAGATAGAAGTAATCTATTAGGACTATTTCTCAGTGAATAAAATTACATTCAGTATAAATAATATTTTATTATTATTTCTCAGATGATTAATTATTCTGTAATTTTATTCATCAGATAAAATCTCGTAAAATGTAAACCTCGTAAACTGTGCTTGGCCTCGGGTTTAGTAAGATCCCCCGTCGATGTTTCCACAGTCCAAAGTTTACCAGCCTCAGGGAAAACATTTAGCTTTCTCAGCCCTGCTCAGTGCACACACACAAAATGAGGAATATATTAAAATATTCAATGTTTCCAAAAAATTTCACAAAAATAATCAAAAATCACAAATACTAGAAAATGTCTATTCATCGCAAAACAAACAGTTTCTGGAGTATTACACTGACTCTGTTCAGTGTGCACGCAAAATGAGAAATATATTAAAATATTCATCATTTCCAGAAAAATCCAGAAAAATTTCCAATAATCATAAATATTGTAAAATGATTGTTTATGATAAAACAATTAATTTTCGGGGTATTACATTACATATAATGCTGCTTGTGTACATGTAGAGTTTTCCATGCCTATTGTAGAATTATAGGACATTGCTCACCGTTTGCCTAGTGAAGACTCTACGGAGTCAACTGCTCAGACTCCTGTCCAAAGAGACACATCCCGACCAGAGAACGTGCCTTTAGAGGATCCGGGAGAGGATCAAGTTCAGAACCTTACTCTCCAGGTGTTTTGGCTTGGACCAAGTCAAGTTTATATATGGTAATTAAATATTGCCTAGAATATATAAGTTTTATGTAATGAAGACGTCATGAATCTATGTTATATGCGAGAGATGTATTTTATTCAGTTCTAATAATTTGTGTTTTTCTAATTCAGTCAAGTTTCTGTTACCCGCGAAAAAGAAATTTTGAAACCCGTGTTTAAATAATATTAAATATTTTATAGCTTGGGTAATTAATTATAAGGAGTTGGTATGAATGTGATACCCTTCGGAGGGGGTGTTACACATGCCCTTATGCCCTTTTTAGAGAAGAAGCCCCCAATAGCTTCTTTAAGAAGCCTTCTATTTGCTTCTTCAAGAAGCCTTTCATTAGTTTCTCCAAGAAGCCTTTCATTAGCTTCTCCAAGAAGCCTTTCGTTAGCTTCTCCAAGAAGCCTTGAATTAGCTTTTCCAAGAAGCCTTCCATTAGCTTCTCCAAGAAGACTTTCATTAGCTTCTCTAGGAAGCCTTTCATTAGCTTCTCCAAGAAGCCTTGAATTAGCTTCTCCAAGAAGCCTTCGATTAGCTTCTTCAAGAAGCCTTTCATATTTTCTACAAGAAGCCTTGAATTAGCTTATCTAAGAAACCTTGAATTAGCTTCTCCAAGAAGCCTTCCATTAGTTTCTTGGAGAAGCCTTAAATTAGCTTCTCCAAGAAGCCTTCCATTAGCTTCTCCAAGAAGCCTTACATTAGCTTCTCCAAGAAGCCTTTCATCAGCTTCTCCAAGAAGCCTTGAATTAGCTTCTCCAAGAAGCCTTCCATTAGCTTATCCAAGAAGCCTTCCATTAGCTTCTCTAAGAAGCCTTACATTAGCTTCTATAAGAAGCCCTTCATTAGCTTCTCTAAGAAGCCTCTAACAGCTTGTTTTTGAATCCTTGAGTAAAAGAGCAGTAGTAGGGTTACTGTGAAGCCTTGGGCTCATCTGTTATGAATTTTGGCCCACGATAGAATTCCTAGTCCAACTTGTATTCTATTTACTCCAATTTAGTCTGTTTTAATTGTGTGACCCTGTAGGTTCTCATAACGTTTGTAGTAATATTAAAATCCCATTTTAATATTACAAGAAGTGAGTGATATCTAGCAACACATTGCTGCTACCCAAGTAATGAGAATATCAGTGATTTGACATAACCTTTCCGTGATCAATGTTTCCGTGTAGTCTAGTCCCTTTGTCTAGATATCTAGATTGAACACAAGGCATGAAATGTGTCACTCTTGTATAGTTCAATCTTTCATTTCCTGATACTCGAGTAGACGTAGTAAATGAGATCAATATCTCATATTGACTCATTTGAGCATGGCCATGCATTTCGTAGTCTCACTATATCAGGTGGCCCGAAGATATCACTCCTGTTATGTAAGAGGGACAAATCCCATCTAGGTCAGTCACATCCCTCCACATGACTCGCAATATGTCCAATAACCAACTTTATAATTACCTTGTTACAGATGACATTTGATGGCATCAAAACATACAACTCCTCATGTAGGAATCGTAATGATTTCAGGTCAAAGGACCACATACACCATTATCACTATGAGAATCTCTTATGACACTCACTTAACGATCCACGTAGCGTTTTCATGGTGGGTAAAAACTTGATGCGAATTATAAGTTGCAAATTCAAGTGCAGGTTATTTCAAGTAATAATTTCTTGGGAATCCGAGGTCGATCCACAGGGAATTGATGAAGAAAAATTATGTGAGGTAAGGAAAAGATTTTGTCATAACAATAAAGGTAATAAAACTTGGTCTCAAATAAAAAGGATTACTTGGGTTAGGAGATCCACTCTTAGTAAGTAAATTAAGGACAAGATTAATTCTTTTTATAACTCAATTAGAATTCACGCATAATGGAGGTTCCAATCAGAAAATACAACATTCAACGTTCATTTAAGATTATATATGTAATTATATTATAGTTCCTTTAATTATCTATTAACACCATCACTTATAAATGGGCAAAAGCATTCATTGTGTCAGTATCTTGTCTACAACAAATCAAGATCTCCACTTTACCAGAAGGGTTTCTAAAATTATTGGAAACAAAATAAAATACATATAATGATCACTTGATAATATATCATTTAAGCACAAGAAAAAGATTAATTTAACCTTAATTCATTACCAAGAGCTTCACTCTTTCACCTAAGTAAAATGAAAATTAGTTACTCATAGACAAGAGGAAAGAAAGAGAGAAGAAGAAGAAGAAGAAGAAGAAGATGATGAACATAACTTCTATTTAGAACAAAAGAAAACTACCACAAAGGAAACAATTAATACACAAGCATGATATTGATCTCTTTGGTTAACCCCAGCAACGGCGCCAAAAACTTGATGCGAATTATAAGTTGCAAACCCAAGTGCAAGTTGTTTCTAGTAACAAATTCTCGGGAGTCCAAGGTCAATCCACAGGAAATTGATGAAGAAAAATTCTTTGAGATAAAGAAAAGAATATGTAAAGGGAATTTGTATTAGGTGGAATTGAGATGAACTTTTATGCTTGTTAATTGAACTCAGCTCTCAGGCTCTTTTATTCTCTTTGGTATTTAACTTGTCATATCCATATTACCTCCTCATTTACCTTGACCCCATGACAACGTTGAATAGAGTCCTCATGATTTGTGTGTATATATGTTCTGAGTAGTGGAGAAGTAGAAGATAAGTAAGCTTATAGTAGCATAATTTTTCATGGCTTGAATTGAGTGAAATATCTATATTTTAAACACTTGAGGGATTAAGAGTGAATCATGTGAAGATATATCATTCTTGATTCATGCTTTTCAATTGAAGTTTCCTTACTTGTTGGTTTGAGATGTGAAGAAACGTTACCTCATAAATGTTTTGATCCCTTGAATCTTTGGTTTCTCTTCATTCTTTAATATTGTTAGAAATTGAGTTTTTTAGAATTTTTTTTTTACTTTTTGAGTTTGTGTTATTTTTCCTTATTCACTAGTTTTAGTCTTATGTGTTTTGCCCAGAAGTGCAAAAGTCAAGTGTGAGAAAATTTGATAGTAATATAATTTATTCAATTTATAATCCTCTTACTTGGCTTCTTAAGGTTCAATTTGGCTTAATTAAGTTAGTTTTGTCACATTTTATGAAATTGAGCTTAATTGGATCATTGAAGAAATTATTGCTTGAATTGTCCTTAATCAGGGTGATTTAATGTAACAATAAACTAGTTATAATTTGAGTTACAAATATCTGATTGATATGATTCTAGTCTTGTTGGAAAGTTAAGACAATTCTCTACAACTTTTATGAAGACCTCAAGATCCCAATCACACGTTTGGATAATTTAAATTGGAGTTGAAGCAAGATCTAGAGTGTTGATCCTGGCAGCTTGACCTCTGTGCACTCATTTGATCATGTCTTGAGATATAGGAGTTCAATTAACCCCAAATCGATGCCATTCAAAAGTTAATATCTACAACTTTCATGAAGAACACAATAGTCCATTTGGATGGTTTGAAGGTCATATTGGGCTTGGAAGTCAGAATAGAGAAGCTGTAACTAGGCCTGAGCAGTGTGCATTGATTGGGCCATATCTCGAGTTGCAGTAATGTTTTTGGGCTGAAACTGGCGGCATTGGAAAGCTAAGACAAAATCCTTATGAAGATCACTTGGTAAGATTTTGACGCATGCCATGAGTTCAACATTGAATGATTTCGGAAGACAAGAATCTCTATAATTTTCGACTCACTCATCATCATTAAACAACTCCTTTGACATTTTGTACTCACTCATTAATCAGTCCCTTATCATTTTGTATCCCTCCTCCTCTATAAAAGGGAGCCTTGGCTGATCATTTGAGGATCTTGGTCTTAGAGATCAAGATCACGCTATTGTGTTATTTGTTTATTTTGTTGTAGTTTTCTTTTATTCTAAATTGAAGTTATGTTCTTCTTCTTCTTCTTCTTCTTCTTCTTCTTCTTCTTCTTCTTCTTCTTCTTCTTCTTCTTCTCTCTTTCTTTCCTCTTATCTATGAGTAACTAATTTTTATTTTACTTGGGTGAAATGGTGAAGCTCTTAGTAATAAGTTAAGGTTTGATTAATTTCTTTCTTGTGCTTAAATGATATATTATTAAGTGGTCATTATATGTATTATATTTTGTTTCCAATTAATTTAGAAACCCTCCTTGTAAAGTGGAGATCTTGATTTGTTGTAGACAAGATATTAACACAATGAATGCTTGAGCCCATTTATAAGTGGTGGTGTTAATAGATAATTAAAAGAACCATAATATAATTACATATATCATTTTAAATGTACGTTGAATGTTATATTTTTTGATTGGAACCTCCATTATGCATGGATTCTAATTGAGTTAAAAAAAGAATTAATCTTGTCCTTAATTTACTTACCAAGAGTGGATCTCCTAATCCAAGTAAATCCTTTTTATTTGTGACTAAGTTTTATCATTTGCATTGTTGCGACAAAATCTTTTCCTTACCTTAAAGAATTTTTCTTCATCAATTCCCTGTGGATCGACTTTGGACTCCTAAGAATTTATTACTTGAAACAACCTGCACTTGGGTTTGTAACTTATAATTCGCATCAAGTTTTTGGCATCATGCCGGGGATTTGATTTTAAGAATAAATTTGTTGAGGTCTTTTCTATATTTTGTATATATTTATATATATATATATATTTTTCTCTTTTCTGCTGTTTTAAGTTTTTTTTGGTACTTACTAACTTACTAACTTAGTGAGAGAAACTTTCCTTTCTCCCTCTGTAATCTACAATCATTAATGAAATAATCTTTTTTCTTCTCTTTCCTCTCGCCGGAGCTAAACATCGGCTTGCCGATTTTCTTGTTTTCATGTTTTAAATTTACTTTGTGCACTTTATTTTTTGTAATTTACTTTCTGCCACTTTATTTTTTGTATTTTATTTTCTGTATTTTACTTTTTGCACTTTAAATCTCACTTTCTAACTTACTAACCTAATTATTAACTCTCTAACTATCTAGCTTTTTAATTTATTAGCTTACTAACTTTTTACTTTATCAGTTTACAAACTTTTTACTTTATCAGTTTACTAACTTACCACTTGTTAATATTTATTTAGTGGTTGGTTTATACCATATCCTTATTAATATTTAATGGTCGGTTTATATCACCTACTTGTACATTTTTTTTTCTATTTTAAGTTACATATTTATGCTTAATTGATAACGTGATTTAAATTTTGGTTGTTTGGTTAAAACTAATCCTGATATTAATTTGAATCACAACCACCATTGAAGGTGCTTTGGTTTCTTCTCTATGGTTCTGTTATGATGAATTCTCTTTCTTCTTCCTATTTCTTCTTCTCTTTTGTCATGTGTAGTTAAATTCGTGTGTTTCTAGGGTGAAGATGTAACTTGATTCAATCGACATGTATTAAGATTGGAATTTTAATTAATTTTTTTAATTCAATTTGAGTGCTTATTATGATTCTTAATGCTTTTATGAATTGGCTACTTATAAATTAATCTAGTGAGGTGTGTGTAGAATCGAGAGGTTTGCATATGACTTAGACCATAAATAATACGTGTCATGATTTATAATCATCTAGGAATAGAAGTTATAGGTTGTGTGGGAGAATTGTGGTATTTTCCATGAGAATTCATAGAGTAAAGGTCATGCCTTTAAGAGTTAGGGTTTAGACCAAGGAATTGAGTTTTAATTAATTAAGAGATTCTCCCCATCAATTGAATGATTAGAAATTAATTAGAATGAAGGTCCCAAAGCTACTCTATTGTCTATGATAGATTAATGAATTAAGTGAAGTCAGATCCCTAGTGTTTTAATTTCACGTGTTTACATCCTTAATGTGTTTTGCATTCATGTGCTTTGTTCTCTCTTTTCCCTCTTAATTTTGTGCGCTTTAGTGTGTTTTTTATTTTTTTTATTTTTATATAAATTTGTGTCTTTAATTGTTTTGAATCACTTTTAATTATTGGTTGCCTAGATAGTATTTATATTAGAGAAGTGATACTTAGTAAACTAATTCCTCGTGGGAACGATACTCTTTTCACTACTTTTTTACTTTGGCTTGCACTTGTCGATTTTCTCCACAAGTTTTTGCAAACCTAGGTTAATACGATGAATTTTGTTACTTCAAGAATTCAACATCACAATAAAAGATAAGAAAGAAATCGAAAATATTGTTGCAGATCATTTCTCCATACTTATAACAGGTACACCTTTTGATATCACACCTATCAATTCCAAGCCTTGGTTTGCTAACATAATCAATTTTCTTGCAACATGAAAGATCCCGCCTAATTATCTTGATCAAATCATTCAGAGATGTGTGTCCAACAGTGAGGTAAGTAATGTTATTAAATTTTATCACTCAGAAGCATGTGGAGGTTACTTTTCTTCAAAGAAAACAGCTGCAAAAATCTTGCAGTGTGGATTTTATTAGCCCACTTTATTTAAACACAGCTATACATTTCAAAAAAATTATGAAAATTGTCAAAAATAAGGTTCCATTTCTGAGCGAAATAGGATGCCTCTGAATTCTATCATTGTTATTGAAATTTTTGATTGTTGAGGAATTGAGAAATGATGCATGTGAAAACACAAAGATTTATAAAGCAAAAGCAAAAGCTTTTCATGACAAATAAATTTTAAGAAAAACTTTTGAAATTGGTCAAAAAGTTCTGCTTTATAATTCTCGTCTTCATCTATTCCTTAGAAAATTGAGATTTAAGTGGACTGGGCCTTTTATTGTCAAACATATGTATCCACATGGGGCCATAGACATTGAGAACCCTAGGAATGATAGTGTATTTAAGGTCAATAGACAAAGACTCAAACCATTTCTGAAAAACCAAGTTGTTGAGTTCTTTGTGCCCCTGGTTAAGTGGCGGATAACGGTACTCCATGGCTCTCAAGTCGGTTTATTTTTTCAGTTTCTCATAATAATTGATTCATTTTCCATTAAAATGGATATTATTCTCTCAAATTTAAGAAAGCATTTTCCTTCTCTTCCTCAAAATGCTCTAACAAAATTCTACAAAGTTAGGTGTGAAAAACTGAGACTGTTAATGCACATGGGCATTCCAGAAGATATACACTAGATAATCAAAGCAAAGGTTTATTTAACAGGTGAATCTTCAAATTCATTTGTCACATACATGCTGGGTCTTGGTAAAAGTTCTTATTCTAAAAGGAGAAGAGCGAAAAGAATGCAAGTTCATTACAAGTGTGCGCTATGGAATTATAACACGTGATGTCATTCTTTGGGAATGGTTTCTGCAATCCGAGAAGATAAAATATACTTTATTAAGAATGGATTGAGTAAGGAGTCACTAGATGATATCTTATTGACCTTTGAGGCACATTCTTGTGGAGTTGTGCATTGTGAACTTCTTAATTTGTGGAATCTTTTCAGGGACGAGCAAGAGTGTTATAGTCTAGGGAATCTGAGTCAAAAAGACCATGTTTGTCAATTTATAAGAAAATTAGATGGGAAGCTTATCTTCAACTCATAGAAGGCATTTAAGTCATTACTGCACGTAAAACTAAAGGAAGATGTGAGCCACAATCACAACGACATGTATATAGTATCTTGTACATCTCCTAAAAAAAAGGGGCAATCAAAAGAGTACCATGCTCTTAATTGATTGTGGAGCCCCTGCCAGTGACAGACCCGTCATTGACTCGGGTAAACCTTTGCACGCCGGTCTTTAAAAAAGGTTCCTGTACCATGCTCTGTAGAGAGTTGCACTTCACAACCCAATTTTCACCATCTAGGCACTGTGGAGTTGATGGACAGGCAGAAGCATCCCACTCTGGTTATTAGTGAGAAGTAACTTGTGGCTACCAAAGCATATGAGGCATCTGAGCTTGATCCTCTCTTTTATTAGAAAGGGTTCTCAGCGCCCTGGGATGAGGCGTTCTGGATCTTGACATTGTGGGTTTCAGATTTTAGTATCTTTGTTGATGTTATGAACCCAAATGTGAGCTCTCCAGGTTCCAAACCCAGGATGGAAACCCACGATGGTTTCTTTCTTCTCTTTTTCTTTTCTTCAAATAAATGGGAGTGAGTGTTTATTGCACTGGTGACTCGCAATTCAAAGTTATACCACCATTTGTTATTATAACTTTCTCTTGGTATGATTTTGTTAATTTTGGTTTTAGACAGATGATCCTTTGGGCAGGGTCCTTTAGGGGTTTCTAGACTTCTTTACCCTGATGGTTTTCTTGAAGTTTAAAAAAATAAAAAAATACAAAATAAAAAAATACTAAAATAAAAAAATAAAAAATATTTCTTAATTTCAAACTTTTCTGACAATAACCAACCTACCTATATAGGAGCTATCATTACTTTTTCCATTCTCTTCCCTATTTAAATACTCCATTTTCTTCACTTTCCTCTAACTCATAATCATTCAAAGGGAGTGTAAGTGTAGAAATGGAAGGAGCTTCTTCTTCTGTTCATAGACTTACCAATATCTATGTATTTTGTGGGACAAGTTATGGGAAGGGTTTAGAGTTTGTAAACGCAGCAAGCATTGTTGGTAGAACACTTGTTGCGAGGAACATTCGTGTAGTATATGGGGGAGATAACATTGGGTTAATAGGGACTGTATCACTTTCTGCACATCTAAGAGGTGGTCAAGTTTTAGGTATCATTCCTGAACCTTTAACTTGTAAGAACATCATTGGAAAGTCAATTGGGCTGGAACTTCAAGTATCATCTATGCATGGATGAATGAGGACAATGCTTGAAAACTCTGATGCATTCATTGCCTTACCGGGTGATTTTGGTACTTTGGAAGAAGTTTTTCAAATTATCTTTTAGGCCCAACTGAACATCCACCATAAACCTATAGGTTTGTTGAATGTTAATAATTTCTTTGATAATTTGTTATCTTTTGTTGACCATGCTATGGAACAAAACTTTATTACACCTTCAGCAAGACGACTTCTTATATCTGTTTTCATAATTGATGAATTAATTGATAAATTACAAACTTTTATTTATGAACCTGAACTAGTAATAGCTCAGATAGATTAGTCAAAAGGAAGCAATAAGGGAGGTAGCAAGGAATGTGAATGTGATCTGACACTTTATCTATAACTTTCCTTTATCTTTGGTTTTATTCATCGTACTTTGTTTCTGTTTAAATTTGTGTAAGGTTTCTCTTTTCAGTAATTACAATATCAGGTAATATCTTCTATTCTTTACCTATCTATGTTCTGACATTGAGGGCAATATTATGATCTAGTTGGGGGAAAGGATAGTTATGTTAAAAAAATTAAGGAAAAATAAAAAAATTAGGAAGTGTGTTTATTAATATGTTTGTCAACAATTTATTAACAACAAAAGAAATTAAGGATGGCAGAGTAAGGAGTAAATTATGCCCTTTAGGTAAATTTGCTCTTGAGAGGCATCAAAATTGGTGGCAGAGTAAGGAGTAATTAGGTAGAAAACTATTTTGTGTGGAAGTAGCAATTCAAATTTAGGGAACATAGCATGATTGAGTAAATTATCTTCTTTCTTAAAAATCACATGCTTGGTTATGGATGTTAAATTGGTGGACTAAGAATGATAGAATTATGCCTTGTGAGATTTTGAGCCTATTGATGAATGGATTGAATATTTGTACCATTCTTTTCTTTCTTGTGTGATTTTCACTCATAGAATTATTACTCTAGAACTTGCTTTGACTTTATTTGAGGCTACATTTTCACATGCATACATAAACATGATTGAGACATTTTTCATGAAATAGCTACTTTAACCAAATAGCCAAGAATGATTGGCACACAAATAGGTAGCTTGCTCAGTAGCATATTGTCTCGATATAATATCAAGCACTCTTATGACTTCTTAGAAATTCTTTGATTCCTGCCAATATAAGGAATTGGAAATGACTTATTTTCCCTTGCTTAACCCATTTGAGCTTATTTGACCATTCTTTATTTTGAGCTCATTATATGCCTTAAATGAAAATATATATATATTCTTACCTAACCTTAGGGAATAAGGGAACATTAGCTTTGTCATTGGATGAGTTCTTGAACAAGTGTGGGGGTGTGTGTGTGCAGAATGTTTGGTGAAAAAAATGTTAGATTAAAAAAATGTATATATTATGTTCATCTAAAAAAACAAAAAAAAAACAAATGTGTAAAGAAGGGCTAACAAGGCAATAAAAGAAAAGAAAAGAATATGTAAAGGGAATTTGTATTAGGTGGAGTTAGGATGAACTTTCATGCTTGTTAATTGAACTCAGCTCTCACGCTCTTTTATTCTCTTTGGTATTTAACTTGTCATATCCATATTACCTCCTCCTTTACCTTGACCCTATTACAACCTTGAATAGAGTCTTCATGATTTGTGTGTGCATGTGTTCTGAGTAGTGGAGAAGTAGAAGATAAGCAAGCTTATGGTAATGCAATTTTTCATGGGTTGAATTGAGTGAAATATCTACAATTTAAACACTTGAGGGATTGAGAGTGAATCTTGAGAAGATCTATCATTCTTGACTCATGCTTTTCAATTGAAGTTTCCTTACTTGTTGGTTTGAGATGTAAAGAAACGTTACCTCATAAATGTTTTGATCCCTTGAATCTTTGGTTGCTCTTCATTCTTTAATATTATTGGAAATTGAGTCTTTTAGAAATTTTTTTTAGCTTTTGAGTTTGTGTCATTTTTCCTTGTTCACTAGTTTTGATATTATGTGTTTTACCCAAGAGTGCAAAAGTTAAGTATGGGGGAATTTAATAGCAATATAATTTATTCAATTTATAATCCTTTCACTTGGCTTCTTAAGGTTCAATTTTGCTTAATTAAGTTAGTTTTGTCACATTTTATGAAATTGAGCTTAATTGGATCATTGAAGACATTATTGCTTGAATTGTCCTTAATTTAGGTGATTGCATGTTTCAGTAAACTAATAATAATTTGAGTTTTAAAAATCTGATTGATGTGATTCTAGCCTTGTTGGAAAGGTAAGACAATTCTCTACAACTTTCATGAAGACCTCAAGATCCTAATCACATGTTTGGATAATGTAAATTGGAGTTGAAGCAAGATCTAGAGTGCTGATCCTAGCAGCTTGACCTCTGTGCACTCATTTGACCATAGCTTGAGATATAGGAGTTCAATTAACCCCAAACTAGTTCCATTCGAAATTAAGACCCATATCTACAACTTTCATGAAGAATGCAAGAGTCCATTCTGATGGCTTGAAGGTCATACTGAGCATGGAAGTCAGAATAGAGGAGCTGTAGCTGGCCTGAGTAGTGTGCAGTGATTGGGTCATATCTCGAGCTGTAGGAATGCTTTTTGGCTGAACTAGTGGCATTGCAAATCTAAGACAAAATCCTACAACTTTTATGAAGACCACTTGGCGAGATTCTGACGCATGCCATGAGTTCAACATTGAATGATTTTGGAGATAAGAATCTCTATAATTTTTCACTCATTCATCATCATTAAACAACTCCTTTGGCATTTTGTTCTCACTCATTAATCAGCCCCTTATCATTTTATATCCCTCATCCTCTATAAAAGGGAGCCTTGACTGATTATTTGAGGATCTTGGTCTTAGAGACCAAGATCATGCTATTGTGTTATTTGTTTATCTTGTTGTAGTTTTCTTTTATTCTAAATTGAAGTTATGTTCTTCTTCTTCTTCTTCTTCTCTCTTTCTTTCCTCTTGTCTATGAGTAACTAATTTTCATTTTACTTGGGTGAAAGGGTGAAGCTCTTAGTAATAAGTTAAGGTTAGATTAATTTCTTTCTTGTACTTAAATGATATATTATCAAGTGGTCATTATATGTATTATATTTTGTTTCCAATCAATTTAGAAACCCTCCTTGTAAAGTGGAGATCTTGATTTGTTGTAGACAAGATATTGGCCCAATGAATGCTTGAGCCTATTTATAAGTGGTGGTGTTGATAGATAATTAAAAGAACCATAATATAATTATATATATAATTTTAAATGAACGTTGAATATTGTATTTTCTGATTGGAACCTCCATTATGCGTGGATTTTAATTGAGTTATAAAAAGAATTAATATTGTCCTTAATTTACTTACCAAGAGTGGATCTCCTAACCTAAGTAAATCCTTTTTATTTGTGGCTAAGTTTTATCACCAGTATTGTTGTGACAAAATATTTTCCTTACCTAAAAGAATTTTTCTTCATCAATTCCCTATGGATCGACCTCAGACTCCCAAGATTTTATTACTTGAGACAATTTGCACTTGAGTTTGCAATTTATAATTCACATCATAGTCCTAGTAGGATCAAATAGATCAATATGTAATAGCCCAAGGGGTCTTGTCGTAGTAACCACATTTTTAGATTGAAAAGATGCTTTGGTTTACGTTCCTCTTTGACACACATCACAAAACAAGTCTTTTTCAAATTTGATCTTAGGGAGTCGCCCCTTTACGAGATCATTTTTCACAAGTTTAGAATGCAATGTCATGTTACTATGTCCAAATTTCTTATACCAAACCTATTTTTCATCATTTATAGAAGCTAGGCATGTTATATTTTGACTATTTAACTCCTATAGATCAACCTTATAAATATTGTCATACCTCTTGGCAGTAAAGAAAGTAAAGTCATTCTTAGAATATTTCACAACACAGAAAGCTTTATCAAAGGAAATATTGTATCCATTAACATATAATTGACTTACTCTAAGTAGATTATGTTTCAAATTATCAACTAACCACACATTATTTATAGAGGGTGAAGAATTGTTACTAATCTTACTAATAGCAATGATTTTCCCCTTAAATTCATCTCCAAAGGTGACAATTCCTCTATTCTTAGGTTTCAAGTTGAGAAACATAGATCAGTCTCCTGTTGATGAGTGTTAAATACACTCATCTTTTGGGTTTATTTATTATGATTTTTAATTTATATTTATTTAGTTTTTATTTATTTTTAATTTTTAATTTATTTTTTAAATAATTATCTCTTCACCTAGGATTATTTGAATGTTTAGGATAAATCATCAGATTTTGTGCAAAAATAAGAAATTCCTAAAGATAAATATTTGAAGGATTTGAATATTTTGAAATAAGAATTATACTATTCATTTATAATATCGAGTGAATTCTGGGTCTACTGAATTAAATGTATTTTTATTATATTTTGTAGGAATTTTAGGAAGGATCAAGTTAGATTCTTAATTGGAGTGCAAACAATCTCTACTTGATGACCAAGTATCTCTGCGTTTAATGCAAGGATCTCAAGGAGTTTCTTAATTTGAGTGGGATATTTGTTTTCTAATTTATATGGATTCAACAAAAAGAAATAACAAACAAGAGATTTGGTCAGATTAATTAAGGAAAGTATCACTATCAAACTTTTCTCAGTAAATTTAGGATAACTTTCTCTATAAATATGTAATTTACTTGATTTTGGTGGCGCTTGAAATCGAAGAAAGAGATCTACAAATCTCATGTTGACAACTTTCTGTAATTAAGTTGCCATTAATATTGAATATTGGATAAGGATTTTCAAATAGATTTGATTTTGATTCTCGCACTTTCCTAATCATGTTTTAGTAATTAGACCATATCTTGGGCTACAGAGATCAGATATAGGCGCCATTTATGGTATTGAAAAGATAACAGAAAATCCTAAAACTTTTTTGTGAGATCGAGGCCAAATTCGGCCATTTAAAGGGTTAGAAAAATCGTGCAAATTAGATACAAAAAGTTGTCAAGTTTTTTATAAAAGGGGGAAAACGAGTTTAGCAAAGAGAGCTCTCTTTGGTTCAGATCATCCAATAGAAATTTAGAGAGAGAAACGGCAAAGTTTAGAGAGATAATTCAAAAGAGAGAATTACCATGAATCTTTAGAGGACGGACACGAAGAGAGGATAACATTCTTGAAGGATTGAAGATCATAATATTTGTAAAAGGGTTTTGATTTCTCTTCCTAATGAGCGCCGAATTCAATCAAAATTGTAACCGAGTTATGCATATGACTTGTAGCATAGGAAATAACATCAGATCGTCTCTCAAGGATTGTAAATGCAATTTGATCAGATCAAGCCAAAATTGGGGGAAGGATTTGAGAATTCAGAATATGAAAATAACAGAATTAAAGTGATAAAAATTCAATTAAAAGAGTAATCAATTCAGATGTCTATCCGAAATTGGGTTGATTCTATCATAGATCTTTCAACAAACATTTGAAGTGTATTTTAATGGTTAATTTGGATTCAACCGAAATCTCTACATCAAATCCAGAATTCATACTAGACAATCATCTAAAATTCAATTAACAATTGACACACAAATTTGCAATCACACAATTCATGTTGGAATCTATGTTAATTAGATCTCCGAATTCAATTAACCTAGGCACAAATCAGTAACTTAACCTCTGTAATTTCGTGATTAATTCAGATCAATCAACCTAAATCCCATCACAATTCTCAATCTTAAATCAAGATCCAATCAGATCAAACATAAACAAAATCACCATTCATGCATTCAAGATTAAGAAGAAGAAGAATCCAAATGCAATTTATATACAAAAACAGAACTAAGATCTCAAGAATCCAAACCATAATTTCTTCAAGAATCTTTAAATTGATTACATAAGTTTAGCCCTCCATAGTCATCGCCATGAAGGAGCTTGAGGAAGAAGGAAGAAGAAGAGAGAAAGATCTAAATCTAGAGAAAGAAGGTGAGAAAAGTGTGGAATGAAAACTAATCTCATTTTCTGCTTCTACAACTATAAACTAACTCCTATTTTGGCCTCATGTAACACCCTCCTTAGGGAATTACATTTCAAACTAACGATTTTATAACTAAACCCAAGTCATAAAAGATTTAATATTATAATATACAAATTTCAAAATTTCTTTTTTTGGATAACATAAACTTAACAGGACATAGAGAACACAAGTCATAAAGAACTGAGTAACACACTTTACATATATATACATAGTTTTCTGAGAATATGAATACAAAAAACTTACATACCAAAAAGCATAAATACAACTATCATAACAAACCTAAACTGGCCCAAGTTCAAAACACCTAGAGGGAAGGGTCCTCCACTGGATCCTCCTCCGAACACTCCTCTAAATCCTCAGCAAACAAATTCCCCAGCCGGGGTATGCCTCGACTGGCGGGAGTCTGAGCAGAAGATACCTTGAAATCCTCCCTAGGAGTGTAATGAAGATCACTCCATAAATCCTTAATAGGTATATAGAACTCTAGATAAACAGTAGCATTAAAAGAAAAAGAAAAAGTAGTAACCCCATGGCAGGTCCTACTCAAAGATAGAGTAACATATCCATAGTAATCTATATGCTCAATATCCATATGGAAGTGCCATGCGTCGATGCGTCCATGGAATTGCACCCTAACGAAACCAGAAGATCCCGTCTTGTTGCCATCACAGTCTTCATAGGACATAAACATAAAACAAAACAGACAGAATAATACCATAAAGAGTTGAGATCTATAGAATTGTCTTTGCCCCCAATGGTTTAATATGTTAAGTTTTGATGATGACAAATACAAGATAAAAAGAATGATGATTATGCTACAAAGATGTGCTTAATAGATAATTAATGCATTACAAAATAATATTGATCATGTTATATAGATGTGCTTAATAAGATATATCGTATCATGTATGATTATGTACTTTATCTAGTTATATTTTACTTAATAATCATTCAATGAGACATGTGTAACATTCTTCATTTAATATATCCAATAATACTTTATATGAGTTATAATGAATTAATATTGGATTTGACTCGATTTAAATGAAAATATGCAAAGTGTTCTTTGTTGCATCCTATATATAGATATCTATTAGTAATTGATAAATATCTTATTTGGATGTGTCTATGAAAGTCTTATATGCATGGTAAACTAATTAGAGTTATACATTTATGAATCATGCATATGAAGATATTGAGTTATGAATTTGGACTAACTATATTTGTTTTAAGTGAGCAATACTTTGTAGGATAGTCCACGTACCAAGAGTGAGCATTGCAAAAAAAAAAGTAAAAAGATCACAACTATGTGTAACACCCTAAAAATTTCTTATTTTTTGTTATATATGATTTTTATAATATTTGTGATTTTTAAAATTTTTGTGAATTATTTCGGTGATTTTGATTATTTTAACATATTTCTCGTTTTACATGCGCATTGGGCGGGGCCGAGAAATCAAAATATTTTTCTTGAGGCCGAAAAACTTTGGAATGTGGAAACATCGACGGGGTATCTTACAAAATCCGAGGCCGGACACAATTTACGAAGTTTTCATTTTTTGAGATTTTATCTGATAAATAAAATCGTGATAATGTTTTATTATCCATTGGACGATAAATACTATTTTTGCTAATTGTAACCTTTATCCACTAGATAATAGCTTTAGTAGAGTGTTAGTCATCTTTTCTAAAGAGCACTTTAATGATATCACTAAGATGACATCATCACTTTGACATTACCCTTGACTTTTTCAAAAAGTGTGTGAAACTTCTCAAGGAAGCTTTATACCAAGCTTCTCAAGGAAGCTTCACCTTTCCTCTCTCCTCCTTGGACTCCATGGCAATTGGAGGGAAAGATGACACTAATTGTCATCTTTTCACTTTACCACATATTCACTTTTCACTTTACCATTTCAAAAAAAAGTTTCACCACTTTTCACTCTCACTTTTCTCCTTTCTCTCTCATACTTCCTCTTCTCCATTCTTCCTCTCCATTCTCACGGCCATACACACCATTTTGGCCATCCACCTCTGTTCCCTCTAACCAACCTTTGTTCTTGAATCTCCTTGTCACATAGAAGCTTTTCTCTTTGGTGATCATATCTTGATTCTTCCATCTTCATCACTTTCTACCAAGCCCTAAAACTTGAAGCTTTGTGTAACACCCACCATAGGGTGTCACATTTATGTTACTTAATAACCCCCAAGTTCATATAAGGTGACGTTGTAATAAAAGATAAGTCAATTTTTTTTTGACGACCATAAAATAAACTTAGCGGAAAATAAAACATTATAGCAACCTCACATATAGATTACATCATATACATATTGCAAACGTACTGTTGGAATTATTTATTTTACAGCCCATGTCTCAAACTAAAACACACTTAAATAAATTACACACATAGTTCATATCAGAGTTCAAACTTGCCCAAGTTTAACTAAGCAACGGACCCCTCAGATGGGTCCTCCTCGGGTTCCTCAGCAGGTAGGAATCCATTATGACAAGTAGCCCTACGGACAGGTGTCCGGGCTGACGATACTATACTGATTTCCGTTGGGACATAATTCCTAGTGTCCCAGTGTCGCCTGATATGCAACGGAAATTCAACATGAACTAAAATAGTTACACAGAAAAATGGATCTCTACGAAACAGTCTGCTAATGCTAACAGTCAGATATCCCTCATAAATAAGTCCTCGCTCATTGGGACTTGTTCTCCATTCACCAGCTCCTCCGTGAAATTGTAGACGTACATATCCGAAGAAACTGGCTCTTGACGTCATACTGTCAGAATTCGGCGTTCCCAGTCGTGAGAAGTAACTCTTCTTCTGCTTCTTGTACCATTTCTTTCTCAACGTCTTCACCCAATTAAAATATAATAGGCAAATATACACACAAAGAGGTGAGATTATCTATGCCAATACAAGCATGATAGTACAGAGATAATACAAACAACACATCATGCAAAAATATCATATCATGATCACAATTATACCATCATCATAGTGCCAAATAATAATTACCATTATGCCACTATCACTGTTTAAATCATACAACAATTACAGTAACACCATCATATAGATATAGATGCTCAGTTTCATGCATGCGCACACAGACTCAATGTCCTACTCCATGGAGCTAATACTCAAGTCGGAGAAATTAATCGAAAAGAGTGCTTTGGTATTTTCGTGCTTCGGACCAAGTGCTTATAATTATATCTTGCACATCTAGCACATACACAACAGTCTTTGTCGGATCTCGATTAAGAATAGTGTCTCGGTCAGGATCAGGTGTGTTGCATCGTCTAACCCACGGTGCAGAAGAGCTACCAACGCCCATTGTGAGCAACCCACACCCCGATGCCCCCAAGGTCCACAAGTGACCTACACTACGCGTATCGCACCCACTCAAGAGGTGTACGTTTCTCCTAGGCAATTAGCCATATCCAGTCCATCGGACCATTTTCAATGCATGTGTAATGCACCAATTTCCAACCAATGGTAAATCACATAATTTCTCATACCAGGTTCAAATAGTATTTTTAACTGTCAAGTTTACTGTATAATTAACAGTGATTGCATTATCGCACTTTTCTCATTCACAAAAACATTTTTGTCCCATTTTCACAGTCACGTAATATTTTATTACGTAATCAACGATTTGTAACATTTCTATTTCGTTTAAAATTCGCGTAAAAAATTTTCTATTGTTTTCTAAAGTGCATAAAAACATTCTTTCATTATTTTTTTTTAAAATCACGTAGCAATTTTTCTACAACATTTCGATTGTATGAAATATTTGAACATTTTAAATTGCGTAGAAATATTTTAACCTTTTTCAAATCGCGTAACTCAAAATTTACGTTTTTAAGTTCCATAAATCATTTTTCATCGTTTTTACCCTTCGTAAAATATTCCTTAACTTTAAAAATATTATTTTGGACTTTTCTTACAATAATATAATTTCTTACTTTATTTTCTTCCTATTCTTAGTCAAAAAAAAATCTTTTTCTTAATATATTTTCTAAAAATTACTTTTTATTGATCTAGTTTTACAAAATCACATTTAGTTTATTTAATTACCGTTTCTAACTTTTAAATTTCCTAACTTTTTTCAAAACCCAATAAATAAATTTTTTGTTAGTAAATTTAAGTTACAAATGTTTTCTTTTATATTTCTCAATCACTTTCAAAAATTAATTCTCCTTGAAAACAATTTGAAGTTTAACATCTTCAATCTCCTTTTTCTTTTATTTATGAAAATTTCACTTGACAACACTTTAATTCTCTTTTCAAAATCCTTATTTGAAAATTCTTATATTTTATAACATCAAAATATATTTTTTTAAATTATCAAGACCTTAAAAATGGCCATTGGAACCATGAAAGATTTTTCTTATAACTTAAATGAATTATATTTTTGTTTCTATGCAAAATTAATTAATATCAACATAACTAAAAAGAAAACGTGTGCATTCTCTTTTGCAAAACCAAAATCCTTTTGTTTATTTCCTTTACTTATCAAATCATAAAATTTTATTATTCATGAAAATATTAATTTGGTGAACATCTAATTTGAGGTGTCTTGGCCAAAAATCTTATTGTTCTAGGGACCCAAAAATCAATTTCCTTGTTCTTGAAAAATTTTCAACATGAACCCTAATTTTGGGCATCAAAATTGAACCTCTCCTTTGGCCATTGGAGCCAAAATTTTGCTTAGTTCAACATACATCCATCATAATATATTTAACATATATCATCATGCATATTATAAGCATACCATATAAACAAGTAAAAAATCATACTAAGCATGCATACACAATTAATTCATGCTAAGCATATCAAGCATAAACAAAATAATTAAAACACATAACACAAATAATTTATTACATGACCATGGATATGAATCCTCACATGGATTCATCATCCATCAAATATAACCATCTCTCACCACCATGCTTGGTTGGTGAGATAAATCTCCCTCTTAGCTCTTGAAGAACTCCAAAAGCTCCTTGCTTTGAATTTAGAACAAGATCTCCTCCAACAAAAGTCTCTTGAACATAGAACAAATACAAGAAAATTAGTATATTGAGCTTGATTAAGAGGAACCATGGATCAAACATGGTTTAGAACATGAAAAAGAAAAGAATAAAAGAAATTTCCTTACTCTTCACCAACTAAAGCTCTAGAACTTGATCTTAGTAAAAGTCCTTCAAGATGGAAGATTTAGAGAAATTATTCAGCATGAAAGTTGTTTAGAATAAGGTAAGGATTCAAGAAACTAGGTTGTATGAAATTAAAGAGTGATGGAGGGTGGACTTAGGTGCTTTGGCCGAATACTTCTCTAGGGAGAGGAAATGGAGTTTTTCTCCTTGGTTGGTTCTTGAAGCATAAGTGAGAGAAAGAGGAAATGAAAAATGTGAAGTGTGGAAGTGAAATATTTGGTATCCTAACTATGCATGGCCGTGGACTTCATGGAGAGAAATGACAAAGTGAAGTTTTGAAAAGCATGCTCATTAATTGATCAATAGGAACTTGTCTTCATCTTTTCTTTGGCCTAAAAAGCCTATACTAGTTTTGCCTCCCATTCTCATTGCTCTTCAACCCCCCCCCTCCATGCATGATTCATGCAATTTTGTCATCTTTTCTATCAATTATATGAAGCATTCCTAACCATTGATTCATTCAATGGTTAGGATTCAAGTTGATTTTGATTTTTAGAAGACAAAATCTAGGCCATTGGATCTTTCTTCTTTAAATCCTAGCCATTAGATGTGTCTCCAAATGAAAGGTCAAGATTGCATCTTCAAACTTTACATCCAAGGGTCCAAAATGGTTGTAGAAATTTTTGATGACCAATTCTCCACCATTGATCAAAATCCAAATCCAATGGTCATTAATGGTCCATCTCCACCATTGATTTAAATCCAAATCCAATGGTCATTAATGATCCATCTCCACCATTGATTTATTTTACATCCAAGGGTTCATAATGGTCATATTCATTTTACAAGACTAAATCTCCACCCTTGATTTAATTTTCCATCCAACGATTATAATTAATCCTGTTTATTTTCAAGATTAAATCTCCGCCATTGATTAAATCAAGATTAAATCTCCAATGGTAATTAATTCGATGGTGGATATCCAAACCACCAATATTGACTTCACAGTATAGAATTTTATTTTTATCTGTTATAACCCCACGAAAGAATATACTTACTGTATTTTTATCATCCGATAATTAAATACAGTACAAAATACAATAAAGAAAATTTTCTAAAACTGTTTCCGGATTCAGGTTTAGTAAGATCCCCTGTCTCCGTCTAAACAGTACAAATTTTTCTATGCGTAGAAATTTTTTTCACTTTGCGGGACTCACCTGGGCCCACGTATGGCCACCTGGGCCCACCTACACCTCGTGGGGCCCACAAACAGTAAAAATTTCAAAATCACACATAAAATCACAAAAATTAGAAAATTCACAAATATCAATTCAGATTACGTAAATTAATTAAGACTAAACAGTAAAAATTAATTTACATAAATTTTTCTGGCCCAAAAATTATTATTTTCCTGACACGGAGCAAATTACTCAAAACGATCAAATATGCAAACGGAATACTTAAAATAATTTTACAGTGCACAGAAATCACTAAACAGTAGAATTCTGCTAACTGTTAAAATTACTTATTTAATACATAGAAAGTTTGGGGTGTTACAATTCTCCCCCTCTACAAAAGTTTCATCCTCGAAACTTGATGAACTTGATTTCACATCCTCAGAATAAATAGGGACACTATTCTTTTATCTTTTCTTCTAGTTCCCATGTAGCTTCCCCGCTTATATCATCCCAAATAATTTTAACTAATGAAATTTCCTTACCTCGAAGTTGCTTTGTCTTTAGATCCTCAATCTTTACTGGAACAGTTTCATAGGTTAAATTTTCCTTCAGCTGTACTGTATCTGGCTTGATAACATGAGTAGGATCAGAAATATATTTTTGTAGTTGTGATACGTGAAATACATTGTGAAGGTTTGACAGAAAAGGTGGTAATGCAATCTGATATGCCACCGGACCTACCTGACGTAAAATCTGATATGGTCCGATAAACTTTGGAGTGAGCTTCTTGGACTTAAGCACTCGTCCAACACCTGTCATAGGCGTCACTCGCAAAAATGCATGGTCACCTTCTTCAAACTCGAGAAATTTTCTCCTTTTATCAGCATAGCTCTTTTGCCGAGTTTGACTCATTCTCATTTTGTCTTGTATCATCTTCACTTTCTCAGTTGTCTGTTGAACAATCTCTGGTCCTAACATAATACTCTCACCGTCTTGATACCAACATAACGGTGTTCTACATCGTCTTCCATATAATGCCTCATAGGGTACCATCCCTATACTTGAATGGAAACTATTATTATATGTGAATTCTATCAATGGCAAGAATTCATCCCAGCCTCCAGTTTCTTCCAGAATACATGATCTCAACAAGTCTTCTAACGATTGAATCGTCCTTTCTGACTGACCATCGGTCTGTGGATGGTAAGCAGAACTTAAACGTAGCTTTGTTCCCATCGCTTCTTGCAAACTATCCCAGAATCTTGAGGTAAATCGCGGATCTCGATCAGAAATTATACTGGATAGTACACCATGAAGTCTAACAATTTCATTGATGTACACTTGAGCCAACTTTTCCATTGAGTATTTAATATTAATCGACAAAAAGTGCACTGACTTAGTAAGCCGATCAACAATTACGCAAATGGCATCATGACCCTTCTGAGTCTTTGGTAGTCCCATCACAAAATCCATTGCTATGTCATCCCATTTCCATTCGGGAACAGGCAAAGGTTGCAACATTCTCGAAGGTCTTTGATGTTCCACCTTAGCTTTCTGACAGATTAAACAGGATGATACATACTCAGCAACATCTTTCTTCATTCCTTGCCACCAATATAATTGTTTTAAATCTTGATACATCTTTGTGGCTCCTGGATGCATACTCAGTTTACTCCTGTGAGCTTCATTCAAAATCAATCTTTTAAGATTCGGATTATTAGGCACACAAACTCTTCCTTGAAACTTCAAAATTCCATTAACACCTTCGCTAAAATCCAACACTGCCCCTTGACTCTTTGCTTCTTTTGCTTCTTGCAAATATCGGTCACTGTTTTGTCCTTCACGGATTCTATCCATCAAATCATTTGAAATGGTGATCATATTTAAACACATCTTACCCGGCGTCAATTTCACAGATAATCGTATATCCCGAAATTCTTCTATCAACTCCTTTTCTTTGATCATCATAACAGAAGCACTAAGTATTTTTCTACTCAACGCATCCGCTACGACATTCGCCTTTCCGGGATGATACTGCAATTGAAAATCATAATCCTTCAGAAACTCTAACCAATGCCTTTGTCTCATGTTCAACTCTTTCTGGTCAAACAGATATTTTAAACTTTTATGATCACTAAAAATAGTGAATGATGCTCCATAGAGAAAATGTCTCCACACCTTCAACGCAAATACCACAGCTGCTAACTCCAAGTCATGAGTCGGATAATTCCTCTCATGATTTTTCAACTACCTTGAAGCATAAGCCACCACCTTACGGTTTTGCATAAGTACACAACCCAATCCTTGGTACGAAGCATCACAATATACTTCGAAGGGTTCGTTTGGATCAGGTAGAATTAGTATCGGTGAAGTAGTTAATCGTCTTTTCAACTCCTGGAAACTTTCTTCGCATGCGTCAGTCCACGCGAACGGCTGATTCTTTCGTGTAAGTTGGGTAAGAGGTCCTGCAATCTTTGAAAACCCCTCAATGAACCATCTATAATAACCAGCTAATCCGATAAAACTACGAATTTCTGTTACAGTCTTTGGTCTTTCCCATTCCAAAACTGTCTCCACCTTGGACGCATCGACTTTAATTCCTTCTTTTGATATCACGTGTCCCAAAAATTGAACTTCATTCAACCAAAATTCACATTTGGATAACTTGGCATATAACTTATTCTCCTTCAAAATTTGAAGAACCACCCTGAGATGTTCAGCATGTTCCTCTTGACTTCGAGAATAGATCAAAATGTCATCGATAAAGACGACAACAAACTTATCCAAGTATGAACGAAAAATTCTATTCATGAAGTCCATGAATATGGCTGGTGCATTTGTCACACCAAACGGCATCACTAAATATTCATAATGCCCATAACAAGTTCGAAAAGTTGTTTTGGGAATATCCTCCACTTTCACACGTATTTGGTGATACCCAGAACGTAGATCAATCTTGGAAAATATTGCGGCTCCTCTCAACTGATCCATTAGATCATCTATTCTTGGAAGTGGATATTTATTCTTAATCGTGATTTTGTTTAGTTACCGATAGTCTACACATAGACGTGAAGTTCCATCCTTCTTCTTGACCAACAGTACTGGAGCTCCCCATGGTGACACACTAGGTCTCACGAATTGTTTCTCTAATAAATCCTCTAGCTGTTTCTTCAGTTCGGCTAATTCTACTGGCAATATCCGATAGGGCGCTATAGATATCGGTCCAGCTCCAGGTATAAGGTCAATGGCAAACTCGATTTCCCTTACTGGTGGCAGTCCAGGTACGTCTTCAGGAAATACTTCAGGAAATTCATTGACCACGAAAATATTCTTCAAGACATCTTCACATTGCACCTCTAAAGAAGATAACAATAGATACCCATGATCTCCTTCCTTCAAACAAGCTACCACTTGAGTAGCCGTTAGGAATCTAGGATCCTTAGCCTCAGGAAACACTAACGTCTTATTCGAACAATCAATTAGGATATGGTTAGAAGACAACCAATCCATTCCCAAGATTACATTAATCTTGGAAAGAGGCAAACAGATCACGTCGACATAAAAGATTCTATCCCTAACACAGACAGGACAATTCAGGCATACTGTTGATGTAACTACAGACTTATCAGTAGGAGTAGCAACACTCAAATCATATGGCAATGCAGACACAATCAATCTCAAACGTTCAACACAATCACATGCAATGAAAGAATGTGTTGCTCCTGAATCATAGAGTATGGTTAAAGGATTACCTCCAATAGTACCCTCCTCCATTATCAAGTCCTCAGATTTAGCAGCTTCTTCTCCGCTCATTGTATAGACACGATCACCTGCCTGTGGCCTTGCAGTACGAACATTTCCTACAGAGGATTCCTTCCTTATCTGATCACAGTCTTTAGAGAAATGTCCATGTTGTCCACACTTAAAACAAACAACCTCCTTATGTTGACAATCTTTCGTGAGATGGTCCTTCCCACATTTGAAACATCGAATAGGAGTCCCAGCTTGACTTGCCTTATTGCCGCTAGAACTTCCACCCACAAATTGCTTCTTAGTCTGATTTCCTGCAGGTTTCATATATGGCTTTTGCTGAGAGTGACTTGCTTGAGTACTCTTTCCTTTTGGGAACCTTGCAGGTCTAAAATTCTTATTTCTTGCCGCACGTTGATGATCAATCTCTTCAACTTTACGACATTTTTCAATCAAAGTTGGAAATTGATTAATCTCCAACATCGATACAGCTCTCTTAATATCCAGCTTTAATCCTTCTTCAAATTTCCTGCATTTCCAGCCATCATCTGGATTCATCTGCAAATATCTCGAAAACTGAGACAGACTTTCAAATTTTGCCGCATACTCACTTACGGACATCAATCCTTGTCGTAAGCTCAGACATTCCATTTCCTTCATATGCCTCACACTTGCTGGAAAATATTTCTCCAGAAACTTTTGCTTAAAAACTTGCCATGTCACCATCCTTCCTTCGGCTTCCAACAGTCTTCTAGCTCCTGTCCATCAACGTTCACCATCTCCTACCAGCATAAACGTTGCTAGCGTAAGCTTCCATTCATCAGCACAACCCATACCATCAAATATCTTTTCAAGTTCTTGGATCCAAAGTTCAGCTTTCTCCGGATCAAACTCTCCACGAAATTTCGGTGGATTATTCCTTGAAACTCGACAAGCGTGCACATTTTCATTAGCCCGTTGATTTTGTTGTGCAACCACTTCCGCCATTCTCTGCATTGCTGCTACAGCTGCAGCCATGTTCCCATTACCATTCCCATTATCGTTCCCATTAAGCTCCATATCGTTTCTATTATTGATACGTCCACGTCCACGTCCGGCCATTATTCTTTCCTATTCAAACTGATTAATATAAGAAAGTCAAATTCAAGTTTCAGACCAAGAAACCACAAAGAGAGAATCACACAACACAAACAAGACAAACCTAACCACAACCCCAAAAGACTCAAACTTGGGCTCTGATACCAACTAATGTAACACCCACCATAGGGTGTCACATTTATGTTACTTAATAACCCCCAAGTTCATATAAGGTGACGTTGTAATAAAAAGATAAGTCAATTTTTTTTTTTTGACAACCATAAAATAAACTTAGCGGAAAATAAAACATTATAGCAACCTCACACATAGATTACATCATATACATATTGCAAACGTACTATTGGAATTATTTATTTTACAGCCCATGTCTCAAACTAAAACACACTTAAATAAATTACACACATAGTTCATATCAGAGTTCAAACTTGCCCAAGTTTAACTAAGCAGCGGACCCCTCAGATGGGTCCTCCTCGGGTTCCTCAGCTGGTAAGAATCCGTTATGACGAGTAGCCCTACGGACAGGTGTCCGGGCTGATGATACTATACTGATTTCCGTTGGGACATAATTCCTAGTATCCCAGTGTCGCCTGATATGCAACGGAAATTCAACATGAACTAAAATAGTTACACAGAAAAATGGATCTCTACAAAACAGTCTGCTAATGCTAACAGTCAGATATCCCTCATAAATAAGTCCTCGCTCATCGGGACTTGTTCTCCATTCACCAGCTCCTCCGTGAAATTGTAGACGTACATATCCGAAGAAACTGGCTCTTGACGTCATACTGTCAGTATTCGGCATTCCCAGTCGTGAGAAGTAACTCTTCTTCTACTTCTTGTACCGTTTCTTTCTCAACGTCTTCACCCAATTAAAATATAATAGGCAAATATACACACAAAGAGGTGAGATTATCTACGCCAATACAAGCATGATAGTACAGAGATAATACAAACAACACATCATGCAAAAATATCATATCATGATCACAATTATACCATCATCATAGTGCCAAATAATAATTACCATTATGCCACTATCACTGTTTAAATCATACAACAATTACAGTAACACCATCATATAGATATAGATGCTCAGTTTCATGCATGCGCACACAGACTCAATGTCCTACTCCATGGAGCTAATACTCAAGTCGGAGAAATTGATCGAAAAGAGCTGCTGGTATTTCGTGCTTCAGACCAAGTGCTTATAATTATATCTTGCACATCTAGCACATACACAACAATCTTTGTCAAATCTCGATTAAGAATAGTGTCTCGGTCCGGATCACCGGTGTGTTGCATCAGTCTAACCCACGGTGCAGAAGAGCTACCAACTGCCCATTGTGAGCAACCCGCACCCCGATGCCCCCAAGGTCCACAAGTGACCTACACTACGCGTATCGCACCCACTCAAGAGGTGTACGTTTCTCCTAGGCAATTAGCCATATCCAGTCCATCGGACCATTTTCAATGCATGTGTAATGCACCAATTTCCAACCAATGGTAGATCACATAATTTCTCATACTAGGTTCAAATAGTATTTTTAACTGTCAAGTTTACTGTATAATTAACAGCGATTGCATTATCGCACTTTTCTCATTCACAAAAACATTTTTGTCCCGTTTTCACAGTCACGTAATATTTTATTACATAATCAACGATTTGTAACATTTCTATTTTGTTTAAAATTCGCGTAAAAAATTTTCTATTGTTTTCTAAAGTGCGTAAAAACATTCTTTCATCATTTTTTTTTAAAAATCACATAGCAATTTTTCTACAACATTTCGATTGTATAAAATATTTGAACATTTTAAATTGCGTAGAAATATTTTAACCTTTTTCAAATCGCGTAACTCAAAATTTACGTTTTTAAGTTCCATAAATCATTTTTCACCGTTTTTACCCTTCGTAAAATATTCCTTAACTTTAAAAATCTTATTTTGGACTTTTCTTACAATAATATAATTTCTTACTTTATTTTCTTCCTATTCTTAGTAAAAAAAAAAAATCTTTTTCTTAATATATTTTCTCAAAATTGCTTTTTATTGATCTAGTTTTACAAAATCACATTTAGTTTATTTAATTACCATTTCTAACTTTTAAATTTCCTAACATTTTTCCAAAACCCATTAAATAAATTTTTTGTTAGTAAATTTAAGTTACAAATGTTTTCTTTTATATTTCTAAATCACTTTCAAAAATTAATTCTCCTTGAAAACAATTTGAAGTTTAACATCTTCAATCTCCCTTTTTCTTTTATTTATGAAAATTTCACTTGACAACACTTTAATTCTCTTTTCAAAATCCTTATTTGAAAATTCTTATATTTTATAACATCAAAATATTTTTTTTAAATTATCAAGATCTTAAAAATGGCCATTGGAACCATGAAAGATTTTTCTTATAACTTAAATGAATTATATTTTTGTTTCTATAAAATTAATTAATATCAACATAACTAAAAAGAAAACGTGTGCATTCTCTTTTGCAAAACCAAAATCCTTTTGTTTATTTCCTTTACTTATCAAATCATAAAATTTATTATTCATGAAAATATTAATTTGGTGAACATCTAATTTGAGGTGTCTTGGCCAAAAATCTTATTGTTCTAGGGACCCAAAAATCAATTTCCTTGTTCTTGAAAAATTTTCAACATGAACCCTAATTTTGGGCATCAAAACCGAACCTCTCCTTTGGCCATTGGAGCCAAAATTTTGCTTAGTTCAACATACATCCATCATAATATATTTAACATATATCATCATGCATATTATAAGCATACCATATAAACAAGTAAAAAATCATACTAAGCATGCATACACAATTAATTCATGTAAAGCATATCAAGCATAAACAAAATAATTAAAACACATAACACAAATAATTTATTACATGACCATGGATATGAATCCTCACATGGATTCATCATCCATCAAATATAACCATCTCTCACCACCATGCTTGGTTGGTGAGATAAATCTCCCTCTTACCTCTTGAAGAACTCCAAAAGCTCCTTGCTTTGAATTTAGAACAAGATCTCCTCCAACAAAAGTCTCTTGAACATAGAACAAATACAAGAAAATTAATATATTGAGCTTGATTAAGAGGAACCATGGATCAAACATGGTTTAGAACATGAAAAAGAAAAGAATAAAAGAAATTTCCTTACTCTTCACCAACTAAAGCTCTAGAACTTGATCTTAGTAAAAATCCTTCAAGATGGAAGATTTAGAGAAATTCTTCAACATGAAAGTTGTTTAGAATAAGGTAAGGATTCAAGAAACTAGGTTGTATGAAATTAAAGAGTGATGGAGGGTGGACTTAGGTGCTTTGGCCGAATGCTTCTCTAGGGAGAGGAAATGGAGTTTTTCTCCTTGGTTGGTTCTTGAAGCATAAGTGAGAGAAAGAGGAAATGAAAAATGTGAAGTGTGGAAGTGAAATATTTGGTATCCTAACTATGCATGGCCGTGGACTTCATGGAGAGAAATGACAAAGTGAAGTTTTGAAAAGCATGCTCATTAATTGATCAATAGGAACTTTGTCTTCATCTTTTCTTTGGCCTAAAAGCCTATACTAGTTTTGTCTCCCATTCTCATTGCTCTTCAAAACCGCCCCCCTCCATGCATGATTCATGCAATTTTGTCATCTTTTCTATCAATTATATGAAGCATTCCTAACCATTGATTCATTCAATGGTTAGGATTCAAGTTGATTTTGATTTTTAGAAGACAAAATCTAGGCCATTGGATCTTTCTTCTTTAAATCCTAGCCATTAGATGTGTCTCCAAATGAAAGGTCAAGATTGCATCTTCAAACTTTACATCCAAGGGTCCAAAATGGTTGTAGAAATTTTTGATGACCAATTCTCCACCATTGATCAAAATCCAAATCCAATGGTCATTAATGGTCCATCTCCACCATTGATTTAAATCCAAATCCAATGGTCATTAATGATCCATCTCCACCATTGATTTATTTTACATCCAAGGGTTCATAATGGTCATATTCATTTTACAAGACTAAATCTCCACCCTTGATTTAATTTTCCATCCAACGATTATAATTAATCCTGTTTATTTTCAAGATTAAATCTCCGCCATTGATTAAATCAAGATTAAATCTCCAATGGTAATTAATTCGATGGTGGATATCCAAACCACCAATATTGACTTAACAGTATAGAATTTTATTTTTATATGTTATAACCCCACGAAAGAATATACTTACTGTATTTTTATCATCTGATAATTAAATACAGTACAAAATACAATAAAGAAAATTTTCTAAAACTGTTTCCGGATTCAGGTTTAGTAAAATCCCTTGTCTCCATCTAAACAGTACAAATTTTTCTATGCGTAGAAAATTTTTTCACTTTGCGGGACCCACCTGGGCCCACATATGGCCACTTGGGCCCACCTACACCTCGTGGGGCACACAAACAGTAAAAATTTCAAAATCACACATAAAATCACAAAAATTAGAAAATTCACAAATATCAATTCAGATTACGTAAATTAATTAAGACTAAACAGTAAAAATTAATTTACGTAAATTTTTCTGGCCCAAAAATTATTATTTTCCTGACACGGAGCAAATTACTCAAAACGATCAAATATGCAGACGGAATATTTAAAATAATTTTACAGTGCACAGAAATCACTAAACAGTAGAATTCTGCTAACTGTTAAAATTACTTATTTAATACATAGAAAGTTTGGGGTGTTACACTTTGAGGTAAAGTTCTTGATTTTCATCTTTTCTTTTCTCATTTTTTGTGATCCTTGGTCACCTTTGTGATCAAGGAATCCTCTTTTCAAGTTTTGGTTGTTGATTGTGTGAGTTTGACTATCCTAGGGTTTCGTTGGTGGTGGTGGACGAATATTTCAAGGAAGCATCAAAAAGCTTGCTTTCTTTTGTTGTCTCTTTAGGTAAGAGGGAGATCATCCTCTTCAACTTATCATGGAGGTGAGGAACATGTTTTTATGTTGATGGTGAGGAATCCATGTATGGGTTGCTCACTTTGTTGTGTGATTTTTGGTAATGTTGTGATTGGTTGTGTTGTATGACTTTAATACTTGCTATTGTGTAACATGATGGATTTGTAATGCATTGGATGCTTGGATGTATGTATGGAAAGCAAAGGATTCGTACCCCTTTGTTTTGGAGGCTCACGGCCAAGAGGCCCTTTGAAGGGTCCAAGATGAAACTTTTGTGCTAATTTTGGACTTAAGCAATTAAATGATGAGTGGTTAGAGAGATGATGAAAAATGTTGGATTCCTAGTCACTTGGAAGCTCACGGTCTCATTGGGCACTCAATGTGAGACTTTTGTATCAAGCTAAAACTTAGTTAATTAAATGAGTAGACACTTAATTAGAAATTCATAATATGAAAAGAATAAAGAACAAAACTTTATCCTATAGCCTAGAGTGATTTTTGGGCCAAAGAAAGAACATGAGTGTGAGTTAGGTTTTGAGAAACTTAAAATGATTATTCTAAATGAGTTTGGTCTAAAAACAAAGGAAGGAACTTATTTAATTAAAAGTAATAAGGATTGAATGAAACATATTAGAGAATTTCCCTAGAGAGGTTAATAGAAAAAAAAATAATGAAATTGAGGCGTAACTTTCATATCAAAATTTAAAAAGTATGTTTTCACCCTTGAGATTTGGACAATGACTTATTGTGGGTCCATAAGTGGGACCAAGGATTGTTGAGAATTGATTGGGCCTAATGTGGCATGTAATCATGGACAAGTCACACTATTATTGAATATCTGTATATATGTGCATCAAGTCATCATGCATTGTGAAAGTCCGTTGGACTCTGTTTGTAAGGTTGTATGCCTAGGAGATGAATCATACCTACATGCGGGTGCGAATAGACTAGTGTAAGTCACTTGTTGACTTTGGGGGCATCGGGGTACAGGTATCTCACAATGGACAGTTGGTAGCTCCTCTGTGCCGTAGGACAGACCATTGCAAATGCATCGACGATTTGGACCGAGACATTGTCCAATATTGTGATCTTGTGAAGAATGCCTTATATAAGCAATGTTGTGCAATTTGTTGATATTGAAAGCACTTGATTTGAGGCTGATGAGATACAGGCATGTCACCTTGATCATTCTCTTCGATGTTGTGTTTAGCTCCATGGAGTAGGATTTTGGTACCTTGTGCATGTGCATAGTCTGTTAACATATTTATCTAGCATAAATATATATGATTATGGAACTATTTCTTTTAATGATGTTATGACTATCTGTATTATCAAATTGTTTATCATCTGAATCCTGATGCTGTTTATTATATTTGCCATGCTATATGGCGTCCTGCTCCATTTCTGGTTCTTTACTACCATAACTGGTATTGATGTTGGATATTTCACCTCTTTTCTGTATTCTGCTATTCTATTTATATCTATGCTTCTTAAAAAATTGAGGCGAGGAAGAGCCTGAGTTTATTAGTTTTGGGGAGAGTTAGTCTTCTGCTTGGCTATGACATCCCGGAGAGGTTTTCTTGGGTATGCCAGACTAAGGTTCCATGGAGGCGATGACTCTTGGCATGTTGACTTGGTCACCGAGCGCTTCATCTACGTAGGAGATGTGACTGTATCTTTTGCTTGGGGTCATTATGATCTACTTGTTTTCTCTTTTGATGTTGCTGTATCGCTAGAGTTCTACATGCTGATACGTGAGGTGTAGGGTAAACGCGAGTATACTCCACACGAGGATTCGTTCCTATCCTGCTTGTGATTCTATTGCTCTTGTGAGGATTTCCTCTTCTGAGGAGGATCCTGTGGAGGAACCTGAGGAGGACCCCTCTGAGGCTCCTTCTCAGTAGCTGTTGGGGCAAGATACTTTTTTGTAGTCTTGGTGGCTATCTGTATATAACTTTTTGGGTATGTAAAGCTTCTGCTTTCTTTTGCTAACTATTGATGTATTTAATTACTTATGTTATGTATCTAAATATATATATAGTATGCATCCTCTGTATAAAAGTACGGTTTGATATTCACGTTAAGTTCTGCTAAGTTTATGTTTTTCACTTACAAAAAAAAAAAAAGAGAATTGCTAAGTTAGGATACTTTATTAATGAATAGGTTATTACCTATAGAAAAAATAAACCGGGTCTTAATAGTTTATTTTGAGTTCTATTTAGTGTGACGCCCTTCTGAAGGGGGCGTTACACCAGTTTGGTATCAGAGCCCCAATTTGAGTTTTCTTTTAGATTTGTGGTTAGGTCTGTCTTATTTGTGCTGTGTGATTCTCTATGTTTAGTTTCCGAAAGGTTATATCTAAACTTTCCTTGTGTTTTGTCCAGTTGACTTTGGAGAAAAGTAACGGCACGTGGTAGAGGAGGACGCGTTAACGTGGAATGCGACAACGAGGCGATGACTGCAGCTGCTGAAGCTATGCAGGGATAGCGGAAGTTGTTGTGCAACAGAATCAACGAGCAGCACAACAGCAAGAGGCGAATGCTGATGCCCAGAATTTGTCTGAATTTCGTCAAAATAATCCTCTATAGTTCAGAGGCGAGTTTGATTTGGAAAAGGCAACTTTGTGGATTGAAGAGCTGGAAAATATTTTTGAAGGAATGGGATGTACGGACGACCGCAAGGTAACTTATGTTGCATTTATGCTGGTGGGAGACAGTGAAAATTAGTGGAAAGGAACTCAGAAATTGCTACAAGCAGAAGGAAGGGAAATTACATAGGAAGTATTCTATAATGCATTTCTGGAAAAGTATTTTTCGGATAGTGCAAGGCATGCCAAAGAAATGGAATTCCTTGGGTTATGAAAAGGTGGGATGACGGTTAATGAGTATGCTGCAAAGTTTGAGAGCTTGTCAAAGTTCTCACGGTATCTTCAAATCTAGCCTAATGAAGTGTGGAAATGCCGTAAGTTTGAAGAAGGTCTAAGGGTTGAATTGAAGAAAGGGGTACTGCCAATGAGAATGAATCAGTTCCTAGCCTTGATGGATATGTGTTACAGACTTGAAGAGTTAGAACCATCTCGAGAGGTAGGGAACCGTAACTTTGGACCATCTAGGTCCCAAAGGGGAGGAAACAACAACAATCGATTTTAGAGGAAGCCCTATTCCTGACCACTGGGAAGTCAACAACAGTCACCTGGTGGAGGCTCTAGTGGAAATTTTGGTGGCCATCGAGTTAGTTAGACTATGGTGTCTTCACCAAAGTTTTTGAAATATGGAAAGGACCACCTGAAAAGGGATTACACGATCAAGGGAATTATCTACTTCAGATGTGAAAAGCCTGGACATATCTCCAGAGATTGCTACCAACCCAAGACGGAGCCTTCTGTCAACAATGCACGAGTTGCAAAACCTCAGGTAGGAGGCAGAGTTTACACGATGAGTGGAGCGGAAGCCTCCCAATCTGACGGTCTAATAAAGGGAGATGGTACCATAGGAGGTAATTTTTTATTTGTACTATATGATATATGTAACATCCCGAAAATTAATAATTTTAGGATAAATGATCATTTTACAATATTTAGGATTTTTTGGGATTTTTTTGAATTTTTTTGAAAATGTGGAATATTTTAATATTATTCCTCATTTTGTGTGCACACTGGGCAGAGTTGGCAAAACAACTATAATGCTTCAAAAATTGGAAAATGATAAGACGAATAGTCGTTTTATAATATTTGTAAATTTTGAGAATTTTCTGGGATTT
Organism: Ormosia semicastrata; assembly: GCA_029884595.1. Taxonomy (NCBI): domain Eukaryota; kingdom Viridiplantae; phylum Streptophyta; class Magnoliopsida; order Fabales; family Fabaceae; genus Ormosia; species Ormosia semicastrata. The sequence goes on from JAQQTO010000063.1 coordinate 51,026,698, forward strand.
TTCTGAAAATGTCAAATATTTTAATATATTCCTCGTTCTACGTGCACATTGAGCGGAGCCGGAGAAACAAGGTGTTTTCTCCGAGAACCTTGAACTACGGACCTATCGACGGGAGATCTTACTAAACCCGAGGCTGGACACAGTTTACAAGGTTTCATATTTTTCGAGAAATTTAGCAGTTGGAATAATAAAACGCTGTGTAAATTTCATCTGTCAGATAAATTAATACTGACTTCTGTCGACTATAACTATTATCCATTGGATAATAGCATGCATTAGAAATCCTATAATCCTATCCTAATGCAATCCACTTTATATCAAATCAAATCTACTTTAATTCAAATTTGTGTACTTTTTCAAAGCTTCTTTAAGAAGCTTTGACCACTAAATGACCCAATTACCCTTGGCTTGCATGAGAAGCCAAATTTTTCCTCTCACTCTCTCCTCTATTCAGCAGCCCACACTAGCCAAAGAGGGCAAAATTGTGACTTGCACACTAAACCTAAATCCATCAAACCTTAATTCACTTTACCTATCACTTTCTCTCTCTTCACTTCATTTTCTTCATATTTTTCTCCTCCTTCTCTCTACCTCCACCATGAGCACGAAAATGACAGCCCCTTCTCCTCCATTTTTGCTCATCTTTTCTCCTCTCTAAGCCCATTTCCACACTTGCACTCACTTCCTCTACCTTCTTTGTGTAGAAAGTTTCTCCATTTTCCATTTCTACCTCCATTTCCTCTCCACCTCTTCTCTTCTTCCTCCTCTTAGATCCGAAATTTCCAGCCACCATAAGAGAGTCTTCTCTTCACTTTTCTCTTCATAAACACCATTTCTAGACTTCTCTCAACCTCCTCTACACTTTCTCTTTAGAAAATCTCTTCAAAAATCCATCCTTTCTACCCCTCCTTCTTCAAATCTGAAAATCACTCCTCCATGGATGGCCAAGCTTTTTGATTTTTCTCTCCACTAAACACATTTATACACTCATCTTCATCTTCTCTACAAGTCTCATTTGGAAGGTTTGCTCAAAATCCAACCTTGTCTCCATTGTCTTCCAAGCTAAAGATTCTTGATTTCTCTCCATTTTCTTCTCATTTTCATTTTCCTTGGTTGCTATGTGACCAAGGGCTTCTCATTTTGAGCATTGATGAGTGATTTGAGTGATTTTGAACACTCTAGGGTTCTTGGGAGAGTGGAATCCGAAAATCACCAAAAAAAGGAATCTCAAGCTTAAGGCTTTAGGAACCAAGGAGTTGTTTTCTTGCATTGTCTCCTCTAGGTAAGAGGGAGACTACTCACTTCAACCACTTATGGTGGTGAGGAGACTTTGTATGTGTGTTGATGGAGAAATCCATCCTTGTATGCTCTTTGTATGCTTGCTTGAATTATAAATTTTGTATGATTCAGTATTCTTGAATTTGATTGATACTTGATTATGCTCTCGAATATGTTTGATATATTAAGTGTGCTTGATCATGTTGGGGTTGCTAAATGGAAAATTTGGAGTTTCCTACCTCAACATGGTGCCACAGTTTTGACTAGAAGTTAGGGGTGAAAATTGGTTTTGTATGCAGGTGAAATAAGACTTATGTAATCAAAGGTTGAATGATAGTATTAACACAAATGATTGGAGGACCTTGAGAGTTTAATACCCAAGAGGGGTGCCACGGTTTTGATCTTGGTAAAGAGACAAATGGATTAATTTTGATGAACTAAATTTAAGTGAATTAGTGTTAAGAAAACTAATGCATAAAAGTGGAAAGAAAAATTGGATAATGGACATCATAAAGCCACGGTTTTGGCATTGAATTTTGGGCACTTGGATTGATTTTAATGAACTAAAAACTTAAGTGAATTAATAACAAGAAGTTAATACCTAAAAGAGAAGGAAAGATTGGACATTGAAGACTCATTGATGGCCACGGTTTTAGCTTGAGCAATAGGGCAAATGAAATGACCTTGATACATTAAACTTAAGAAAATTGATCTTAAGGAATTAATACACAAATGAGGAATAAAAAGTGGAACTTAGAAGACCTATGAAGCCATGGTTTTGGCATGGATCTTAGGCAATTAAATTAATCTTGTGAGAAATGGAAATTGAGTAATTAAGTATCAAGTAACTAACACATGATATGTGAAAGAATGAAATTTTGAGGATTTAGGAAGGTTGCGATTTTTGAGCCCAAAATTGGGGTTCTTGGTGAACTAATTTAACAAATGAAAGATTAAGTAAATCAAGAGTATAACAAGTAGTGTGATGACTGTAAAACATTTGGGAATTGAATCCCTTGAGAGGCCACGGCCTCTAAGGCCTTTTGAGGCTTGATTATATAACTTTAGTAACTTAGAAGTTTAGTGTAATCAAGTGATTAAAAATCTATGTAAGGGGATAGGTAATTAATGAATTTGAAGGCAGCCTCAATTGTGTACTAGATACATTGTCTCCATCGAATTCAAAAGTATAATTCATCATCCAACACCTAGCGATCAAATTAAGGATTTTGCTGGTGATTCTGGCCGTGTATCTTCCTAAACTCAAGGCTTTTGGACTAATATAAGCATGTTAATCGTAAATAATTGGATGACTAGAAACTAATTAGGGAATTCATAAAAAGGGAAAAACAAGGAACGTGGGCATGCCATTATAATTAGTGAGAATTTCGAGTAAAGAAATAACATGAGTATAGGTGAGGTTGTGAAGAACATAATGGACCTAATGGTTGACTTCTATCATGACTATGAATGGGATTGTAGTTACCCTTAAGATGTGCTATTGGCTTGATGTGGATCCATGAATGGGATCAAACCTTGTTGTTAAATGATATGACATGCATTTGAAGCATGATTGACCTAGTTTGTCATGAGGAGCATGATTGAGTCATGCATTGAACAAACAGAAAGAGAACGTCCGTTGGACATTGTTAAGGCCGAGTTGCCTAGGAGTTGAATCACACCTTAGTGTGGGTGCGAATAGACATGTGTGGTCCTGTAGTTGACCTTGAGGGCGTCGGGGCGCGGGCGTCTCACAGAGGGCAGTGGTAGCCCCTCTAGACCGTGAGACAGACCGATGCAAACGCACCGATGATCCTGACTGGACACAGTCCTATATCGAGATCTTGTGGGAATACCGTTGTATAAAGCCTTGTTGCATAAAATGACTGATTATTTTCTGGAAAGCACTTATTTTTATGGCTGACGAGATATTGGCATGTCTCCCTGATCATTCTCTCCGACTGTTTTATGTCTAGCTCCATGGAGTAGGAATTGTGGTATTATAATGCATTGTGCATCATTCGTTGTTGGTCTCATAAACTGTTGAGCATGAACACCTGTGAATGTGAAGATAACTATTGTACTTCTATAAATGATTATCTGATTGTTGTGTTGATTCCTGGAAATACTATTGTGATCTGCCTGCTACTGGTTACTGTTGTTCTACATTTACTATAAATATCACTGTCATTATTGACTCTAATTATTGCTTAGAATTGAATTGCTTTTATTATAAATTTCACTGTTGCTGTCGATGAATATATGAACTGTATTGCTTGGTAGGCGCTTTGCGCCGTGCTATTTTCTTACTGCCAATAGTGGTAATGAAAGATGGGTGTCTCACCTCTTTCCTATATTTGTGCATTTCTGTTTTATATTTATATTTGATAAAATATCGTGAGGAAGATAAAGAGGGACCACACCTTGGTTGATTGGCTTGAGCGTCTGGACAAGATTTCTTCGACTACGTAAGAGTGCAGCCGCGTGGAGGCATTAATGTTTGTCGTGTCAACTGGGACGCCATGCGTCATGTACATATGGGGTTGCGGCTTTGTCTGCTGGTAGTACCCATCCCTGGGTTACTACTTTTCCCCTTTTAATGTTTTATCCCCGCTGTATTTTTTTATTGGACTCTGTAATTGTTATATTCTATGTCATCAGTGATTTGTGTAAATTGACTATAAAATATACATATAAAGAATATGATTTTATTTCAGTGGTTGTATTATGGGTTGAATATATTTATATTTCATTCGAGGCTTATATTTTCTACTTATGCAAATAAAAAAAAACTAATATAGACTCTTGAGAATTTAAATTACTGTTATCATGACTGTGACACACTTGGATTTAGTAATTGTGGTGTAATGACAATTACGCTCCGGTTGCTACATCAAGGGGTGTTACATTAGGTGGTATCAGAGCAGTTCATCTTGTTGAGCCAGGGTATGGACTTGCTATGTTTAGGCATATTTGAACTTGGTCTGTTGTGCACTTCCTTATCTCTTGATTGAGATGATGGGAAAGGAATGCATGACTTGCTGTGGGTTGAATGTTAATAGCTACTGTTATACAGTTGCATGATATTGAGGATTGATCTACTCAATATGTAATGTTCTGTGTGTGCAGGAAACTATGACTTCTCCTAGGCGTACTGTGTTGGGAAAATAGGAATTCTTTTGTGAGGAGATCAAAAGATTTTGGAAAATCGATCTTCTAGAGAAAGAAATAACTGGTGTAAGTTAGGTTCGTGAAGCAGTTTGGAAGTTGACAACTTACGAGAGATTACGCTGTGGAGGCAGAATGAAGAAGTTCGGGCTGGAAGCTGTTAGGATTCGTAAATTAGCTTGTCTTGCTTGAATGGTGTGCATTGTGTGACTCTTTGTGCTTGGCTTTCGAAGGGAGGCAATAATTACGTTTGTTTTATTGTGTTATGTTTGGTCCGTCTTCGAAGAAAGACACTGGCTCGTGGCAGACGTACACATATGAGCGTAGGATAAAACCATCAAAGTATGGCTGCGATCGTAGGAGAAATATGAAGGATAGCTGATGTGACAATTCATCAAGATCAGAGGACCGCACAGTAACTAAAATTGGAAGTTGTGGTTTAAAATCTATTGAAGGAAAGTCAGACTTGGGATAACCATGGACTACCTAGATTCCAAAGGAGGAATAATGGAAAAGCTAATAAGTTAAACGGGAACTACGTTCACTGTTACCAAGAAAGTAACAACAACACCCAACCCGTAAGGAAAGTGCTAGTAGTAGTAGAACCAATTAGACCTCGACATTTAGAGATCTAAACAAGAGAAGTTACGCCTCAAATGACGATCCAATAATCATGCTGTATAATTCTGGGGGTAACCCTCCCTTTTTACAATTCATAACTGCATGGATCATTTGGATTCATTTGTATTGTTCTTATCTTCGACTTAGTTGTTCCCATTTTTGTTGTTGAGACTTGTCTTAACTCCTGAATTTGTTTAATCTATCCTACTTCTCATAAAGATTGAACCTTTTGTTGATCTATTTTGCTTACTTGAAATCGCATCGGTTAGAGTTCACGATTTAGGTACTGATTGATCATTTTCTAGTCATATCCCACTAAACCATTCCAATGAAAACCTTAGTGGTTTTCAAAATTAAGACTTCTGAATTCGTAGCGGCCAACAAAGTTAAAGCTTTGTAAGCGAAAGAAGCCTGAGGATACATATAAGTGTTTTTCGTAGAGGACCAACAATAAGGAGAGTATAAATGCCACTCTGATAGTCAAAGAGTTTCATATGATTGGGCTACCATGTTGTCAGTAAGGAAAAGAATGGAGCTTCTCGGTGAGATGAGGACTGTCACAAAAGGAACCATACTCCTATCAAGGATGAGTGTCCCCGAAGAAAAATAAGCGATTCAATGGATCGGCGAGAAGAGAGTTGTTGTTCTCTCCAGGATAGACATACACTCTTATCGTCACTCAATTCGCAGGAAATTTAAAATATTCCCAAAACGGTTTTCGAACGCGCATTGAACATTACGGGTATCTCGTGATACCGTTCGGAGCAACTAATGTTCCTGTCATATTCATGGACTGTATAAATCAGATCTTTCATCCTTACCTAGACAGATTTGTTGTTATCCTTATCAACTATACTCTGATTTATTCTCAAACACGTGGAAAAAGCATGTTGGACATTTTGATCTAATTTTTCAAACTCAAAAGAAGAAGAAGTTAACGGAGTAATTTGAGAATTTGTGGTTGTTATTGGAAGTGATACCAAACGAAGTATGTCTACATACGATTGTTATTTCAGTGGTCTATTGGGAGAAATTCAAAGGAAATGGAAAAGTGACCAAGATATATTAAACGTTAAAGCGGAAGTATCAGTTGTAAGGGATGAAGAGATAATATAATCCATGAAGAACTTCTTGTGAAAGTCGAGAATAGGATAACAAAGCAACACAGGGATATAAAGATTGCATTGCTAAGAGTAATCTAAAGGGGCGCGATTAGAAGCACAACGTGAAAGTTAGAACGTGGGGAGAAGGAAAACATTAACGTTTAGTCTAAGGGATGAAAATTTCGACAAAATTTCTATTTGAAGGAGAGAGTTGTAACATCCCGAAAATTAATAATTTTAGGATAAATGATCATTTTACAAAATTTGGGATTTTTTGGAATTTTTCTGAAAATGTGGAATATTTTAATATTATTCCTCGTTTTGTGTGCACACTGGGCAGAGTTGGCAAAACGATTGTAACGCTCCCAAAGTTGGAAAATTTTATTATGAATAGTTATTTTCTAATATTTGCGATTTATGTGAATTCTTTCAGAATTTTTCAGAAACGATGAATATTTTAATATATTCCTCGTTTTACGTTCGTATTGAGCAGAGTCGGGTAAACGACTGTAATGCTTCAAAAATTGGAAAATGATAAGATGAATAGTCGTTTTATAATATTTATAATTTTTGAGAATTTTCTGGGATTTTTTCAGAAATGTCAAAAATTTTAATATATTTCTCGTTTTACGTGCACACTGAGCGGAGTCAGAGAAACGAGATGTTTTCTCTGAGAACCTTGAACTATGGACCTGTCAATGGGGGATCTTACTAAACCCGAGGCTGGACACAGTTTACGAGGTTTCACATTTTTTGAGAAATTTAGCAGTCGGAATAATAAAACGCTGTGTAAATTTCATCTGTTAGATAAATTAATATTGACTTCTGTCGACTGTAACTATTATCCATTGGATAATAGCATGCATTAGAAATCCTATCACCCTATCCTAATGCAATCCACTTTATGTCAAATCAAATCTATTTTAATTCAAATTTGTGTGCTTTTTCAAAGCTTCTTTAAGAAGCTTTGACCACCAAATGACCTAATTACCCTTGGCTTGCATGAGAAGCCAAAATTTTCCCCTCACTCTCTCCTCTATTCAGCAGCCCACACTAGCCAAGGAGGGCAAAATTGTGACTTGCACACTAAACCTAAATCCATTAAACCCTAATTCACTTTACCTATCACTTTCTCTCTCTTCACTTCATCTTCTTCATCTTTTTCTCCTCCTTCTCTCTACCTCCACCATGAGCACGAAAATGGCAGCCCCTCCTCCTCTATTTTTGCTCATCTTTTCTCCTCTCTAAGCCCATTTCCACACTTGCACTCACTTCCTCTACCTTCTTTGTGTAGAAAGTTTCTCCATTTTCCATTTCTACCTCCATTTCCTCTCCACCTCTTCTCTTCTTCCTCCTCTTAGATCTGAAATTTCCAGCCACCATTAGAGAGTCTTCTCTTCACTTTTCTCTTCATAAACACCATTTCTAGACTTCTCTCAACCTCCTCTACACTTTCTCTTTAGAAAATCTCTTCAAAAATCCATCCTTTCTACCCCTCCTTCTTCAAATCCGAAAATCACTCCTTCATGGATGGCCAAGCTTTTTGATTTTTCTCTCCACTAAACACATTTATACACTCAACTTCATCTTCTCTACAAGTCTCATTTGGAAGGTTTGCTCAAAATCCAACCTTGTCTCCATTGTCTTCCAAGCTAAAGATTCTTGATTTCTCTCCATTTTCTTCTCATTTTCGTTTTCCTTGGTTGCTATGTGACCAAGGGCTTCTCTTTTTGAGCATTGATGAGTGATTTGAGTGATTTTGAACACTCTAGGGTTCTTGGGAGAGTGGAATCCGAAAATCACCAAAAAAAGGAATCTCAAGGAGTTCAAGCTTAAGGCTTTAGGAACCAAGGAGTTGTTTTCTTGCATTGTCTCCTCTAGGTAAGAGGGAGACTACTCACTTCAACCACTTATGGTGGTAAGGAGACTTTGTATGTGTGTTGATGGAGAAATCTATCCTTGTATGCTCTTTGTATGCTTGCTTGAATTATAAATTTTGTATGATTCAGTATTCTTGAATTTGATTGATACATGATTGTGCTCTTGAATATGTTTGATATATTAAGTGTGCTTGATCATGTTGGGGTTGCTAAATGGAAAATTTGGAGTTTCCTACCTCAACATGGTGCCACGGTTTTGACTAGAAGTTAGGGGTGAAAATTGGTTTTGTATACAAGTGAAATAAGACTTATGTAATCAAAGGTTGAATGATAGTATTAACACAAATGAATGGAGGACCTTGAGAGTTTAATACCCAAGAGGGGTGCCACGGTATTGGTCTTGGTAAAGAGACAAATTGATTAATTTTGATGAACTAAATTTAAGTGAATTAGTGTTAAGAAAACTAATGCATAAAAGTGGAAAGAAAAATTGGATAATGGACATCATGAATAGATTTTGATGAACTAAAAACTTAAGTGAATTAATAAAAAGAAGTTAATACCTAAAAGAGAAGGAAAGATTGGACATTGAAGACTCATTGATGGCCACGGTTTTAGCTTGAGCAATTAGGCAAATGGAATGACCTTGATACATTAAACTTAAGAAAATTGATCTTAAGGAATTAATACACAAATGAGGAATAAAAAGTGGAACTTAGAAGACCTATGAAGCCATGGTTTTGGCATGGATCTTAGGCAATTAAATTAATCTTGTGAGAAATGGAAATTGAGTAATTAAGTATCAAGTAACTAACACATGATATATGAAATAATGAAATTTTGAGGATTTAGGAAGGTCACGGTTTTTGAGCCCAAAATTGGGGTTCTTGGTGAACTAATTTAACAAATGAAAGATTAAGTAAATCAAGGGTATAACATGTAGTGTGATGACTTTAAAATATTTGGGAATTGAATCCCTTGAGAGGCCACGGCCTCTAAGGCCTTTTGACGCTTGATTATACAACTTTAGTAACATAGAAGTTTAGGAAATCAAGTGATTAAAAATCTATGTAAGGGATAGGTAATTTATGAATTTGAAGGCAGGCTCAATTTTGTACTAGATACATTGTCTCCATCGAATTCAAAAGTATAATTCATCACCTAACACCTAGCGATCAAATTAAGGATTTTGCTGGTGATTCCGGCCGTGTATCTTCCTAGACTCAAGGCTTTTGGACTAATATAAGCATGTTAATCGTAAATAATTGGATGACTAGAAACTAATTAGGGAATTCATAAAGAGGGAAAAACATGGAACGTGGGCATGCCATTACAATTAGTGAGAATTTTGAGTAAAGAAAGAACATGAGTGTGGGTGAGGTTGTGAGGAACATAATGAACCTAATGGTTGGCTTCTATCATGACTATGAATGGGATTGTGGTTATCCTTAAGATGTGCTATTGGCTTGATGTGGATCCGTGAATGGGATCAAACCTTGTTGTTAAATGATATGACATGCATTTGAAGCATGATTGACCTAGTTTGTCATGAGGAGCATGATTGAGTCATGCGTTGAACAAAAAGAAAGAGAACGTCCGTTGGACATTGTTAAGGCCGAGTTGCCTAGGAGTTGAACCAGACCTTAGTGCGGGTGCGAATAGACATATGTGGTCCTGTAGTTGACCTTGAGGGCGTCGGGGCGCGGGCGTCTCATAAAGGGCAGTGGTAGCCCCTCTGGACCGTGAGACAGACTGATGCAAACGCACCGATGATCCTGACTGGACGCAGTCCTATATCGAGATCTTGTGGGAATGCCGCTGTATAAAGCCTTGTTGCACAAAATGACTGATTATTTTCTGGAAAGCACTTGTTTTTATGGCTGACGAGATACTGGCATGTCTCCCTGATCATTCTCTCCGACTGTTTGATGTCTAACTCCATGGAGTAGGAATTGTGGTATCATAATGCATTGTGCATCGTTCATTGTCGGTCTCATAAACTGTTGAGCATGAACACCTGTGAATGTGAAGATAACTGTTGTACTTCTATAAATGATTATCTGATTGTTGTGTTGATTCCTGGAAATACTATTGTGATCTGCCTGCTACTGGTTACTGTTGTTTTACCTTTACTATAAATATCACTATTATTATTGACTCTGATTATTGCTTAGAATTGAATTGCTTTTATTATAAATTCCGCTATTGCTGTCGATGAATATATGAATTGTATTGCTTGGTGGGCGCTTTGCGCTGTGCTGTTTTCTTACTGCCAATAGTGGTGATGAGAGATGGGTGTCTCACCTCTTTCCTATATTTATGCATTTCTGTTTTATATTTATATTTGATAAAAGATCGTGAGGAAGATAAAGAGGGACCACACCTTGGTTGATTGGCTTGAGCGTCTAGACAAGATTTCTTCGACTACGTAAGAGTGCAGCCACGTGGAGGCATTAATGTTTGTCGTGTCAACTGGGACGCCATGCGTTATGTACATATGGGGTTGCGGCTTTGTCTGCTGGTAGTACCCATCCCTGGGTTACTACTTTTCCCCCTTTAGTGTTTTATCCCTGCTGTATTTTTTTATTGGACTCTGTAATTGTTATATTCTATGTCATCGGTGATTTGTGTAAATTGACTATAAAATATACATATAAAGAATATGATTTTATTTCAGTGGTTGTATTATGGGTTGAATATATTTATATTTCATTTGAGGCTCATATTTTCTACTTATACAAATAAAAAAAAACTAATATAGACTCTTGAGAATTTAAATTACTGTTAGCATGACTGTGACACACTTGGATTTAGTAATTGTGGTGTAATGACGATTACGCTCCGATTGCTACATCAAGGGGTGTTACAATATAGGAGTGACCCATTCTTTTATTGCTTATGACTGTGTGCGTCGATTAGGTTTACCTGTGTCTTCTTTACCTTTTGATTTGAGCATTTTTGCCCCTATTGCTAAACCTGTTGTTACCACCCAAGTTTGTTTGAATTGTCCTTTATCTGTTGAAGGTTGAGTCTTTTCTGTTGATCTGATCTGTTTACCTCTTTCTCAAATAGATATAATTTTGGGAATGGATTAGTTATCTTTTAACCATATCCTGTTAGACTATTGTAGTAAAACCATAGTTTTCCCTACGACTAAAGTTTTTAGATTTTTGATGGCCAACCAAGTTCAAGCTTTCTTGAAAGAAAGAGCTCAAGGATATATGTTATTGTCTTGCTTAAAAGTCGAGAGCGAGATGGATGTGAAGGCTATTCCGGTAGTCAATGAGTTTCCCGAAATCTTTCCTGATGAGGTACCGGGTTTACCGCCTAAGTAGGAGATAGAGTTTACTATCGATCTTGTGCCTAGATCTGGTCCCATATCCATAGCACCCTACAGGATGTCACCATCAGAATTAGTTGAGCTTAGGAAGCAGTTGGATGAACTTTTGGAAAGATAGTTTGTCAGGCCTAGTGTATCACCTTGGGGAGCGCCAGTGTTACTGGTCAAGAAAAAGGATGGGACTTCATGCTTATGTGTAGATTATCGTCAGCTGAACAAGGTCACGATCAAGAACAAGTATCAACTTTCGAGGATAAATGATTTGATGGATTAGTTGAAAGGAGCTTCTGTTTTCTCTAAGATCGATATGCATTCGGGTTATCATCAAATCCGAGTGAAGGTAGAGGATATTCCTAAAATGGCTTTTCGTACACGTTACGGACATTATGAGTATCTTGTAATGTCATTTGGAGTGACGAATGCACCTGCCATATTCATGGATTACATGAATAGGATTTTCGTCCTTACCTAGACAGATTCATCGTCGTCTTCATCGATGACATTCTGATCTATTCTCGAAATCAGGAGGAACATGCTAAACATCTCAGTATAGTTCTTCAGATTCTGAAGGAGAAGAAGTTGTATGCCAAGTTGTCAAAGTGTGAATTCTGGCTAGAAAAGGTTAATTTTTTGGGTCATGTAATCTCGAAGGATGAAATTACAGTGGATCCATTGAAAATTGAAGCAGTTCTGCAGTGGAAAAAGCAAGACTGTGATAGAGATCCGTAGCTTCGTGGGATTAGCTAGTTATTATCGAAGATTCATTAAAAGATTTTCTAAGATAGTAAGACCTCTCACTCAACCTACGAGAAAGAACCAAGCCTTTGTATAGACCAATGATTGTGAAGAGAGTTTTCAAGAATTAAAGAGATGACTGACTACTTCACCAGTTTTGGTTCTACCTGATCCCAATGAACCCTTTGAAGTGTATTGTGATGCTTCACATCAAGGATTAGGATGTGTGCTCATGCAAAATAGGAAAATGGTGGCTTATGCGTCAAGGCAGCTGAGAGTACATGAAAAGAATTATCCTACGCATGACCTGGAGTTAGCAGCTGTGGTGTTTGCTTGGAAAATATGGAGACATTTTCTGTACAGAGCAACGTTCAACGACTACAGCGATCATAAGAGTCTGAAGTACCTGTTCGACTAAAAGGAGTTGAACATGAGGCAACAGAGGTGGTTAGAATTTTTGAAAGACTACAGTTTTCAACTCCAGTATCATCCTGGAAAGGTAAACGTGGTGGCAGATGCTTTAAGTAGAAAAATGCTTAGTATCTCCGTTATGATGATCAAGGAAAAGGAATTAATAGAACAATTTCAAAATATGTGGATGTTCGTGGAGTTGACGTTGGGAAAGATTTTTTTGAATATAGTTACCAGCTCAAGTGATTTGATGGAAGAAATTCGAGAGAAACAGAAAGATGACGAGTTTTTGCAAAATGAGAGGGAGCTGACGAAGCGAGACATTGTGTCAACAGTTCACGAAGGACATGACAGTATTCTAAGGTTCAAAGCCAGGGTTTGTGTTCCTATTAATTCGGAGTTGAGGAAATTAGTTCATGATGAAGCCCACACGAGCCAGTTGAGTATACACCCAGGAATGACCAAAATGTACCAAGATCTGAAGTGGTTATTTTCGTGGCATGGAATGAAGAGGGACATTGCCAAGTACGTGTCGTCTTGTCTAGTTTGTCAGAAAGCCAAGGTTGAACATCAGAGACCTTCAGGAATGTTACAACCTCTAGCTATTCCCAAATAGAAATAGGATAGCATCACGATGGATTTTGTGGTTGGATTACAAAGACCCGAAAAGGTTACGAATCGATATGGGTAATTGTGGATCAGCTTACGAAGTCTGCTCACTTCTTACCAATCAACATAAGATATTCAATGGAGAGGTTAGCTTAACTGTATATTGGCAAGATTGTTGGACTTCATGGATGCCTTCTAGTATTGTTTCTGATAGAGATCCGAGGTTTACATCAAGGTTTTGGCAGAGCCTACAAGAAGCAATGGGAATGAAACTTCGTTTGAGTTCTGCTTATCATCCTCAAATAGATGGTCAAACAGAAAGGATGATCCAATCATTGGAAGATCTACTGAGAGCTTGTACTCTAGAATAGACTGGAAGTTAGCATGAGGTTTTGCCTTTGATAGAAGTCACCTGCAATAACAGTTTTCACTCGAGCATAGGGATGACACCCTATAAGGCTCTATACGGATGACGGTGCAGAACACCTTTGTGTTGGTACCAAGATAGGGAGCACCTTATGATCGGACCTGATCTTGTGCAACAAACAATGGAGAAGGTTAAGATGATTCAGGAAAGGATGCGGTCGGCTCAGAGTCGACAGAAAAGCTATGCGGATAAAAAAAGGAAGCCTCTTGAGTTTGAAGAAGGCGAGCATGTGTTTTTGAAAGTCACACCCACGACTGGGGTTAGCCGAGTTCTTAAATCTAAAAAACTTACTCCTAAATTCATCGGACCTTATTAAATTCTTCGTCGGATAGGTCCAGTAGCTTACCAAATAATAGCCTTACCACCTTTTCTTTCTAACCTTCACAATGTTTTCCATGTGTCGCAATTGTGAAAATACATTCCTGATCCAAACCATGTCATAGCACCGGATACAGTACAATTAAAAGAGAATTTGACCTATGAGACACTTCCTGTAAAGATTGAGGATAGGAGAATGAAGCAACTCAAAGGAAAGGAGATTTCATTGGTGAAAGTGATTGGAATGACATAACCGGAGATGCGACATCGGAGTTAGAGGACAAGATGAAGGAACAACATCCACATTTATTCTGAGGTATGAAAATTTCGAGGACAAAATTTCTTTTAAGAAGGGGAAAGTTGTAACACCCAAAAAATTTCTTATTTTCTGTTATATATGTTTTTTATAATATTTATGATTTTTGAGAATTTTTGTGAATTATTTAAGTGATTTTAAATATTTTAATATATTTCTCATTTTACGTGCACGTTGGGCAGGACTTGTAACACCCACAGTAGGGTGTCACATTTATGTTACTTAATTACCAAAATTACCCCCAAGTTCATATAAGGTGATGTTGTAATAAAAATATGAGTTATAAAATTTTTTTTTTCTTTCTTCTTTGACAACTATAAAATAAACTTAGCGGAAAATAAAATATTATAGCAACCTCACACATAATTTACATCATATACATATTACAAACGTGCTGTCAGGATTATTTATTTACAGACCATGTCTCAAACTACAAACACACTTAAATAATTACACACAGAGCTTATATCAGAGTTCAAACTTGCCCAAGTTTAACTAAGCAGCAGACCCCTCAGACGGGTCCTCCTCGGGTTCCTCAGCAGATAGGAATCCGTTATGACGAGTAGCCCTACGGACAGGTGTCCGGGCTGACGATACTATGCTGATTTCCATTGGGACATAATTCCTAGTATCCCAATGTCGCCTGATATGCAAAGGAAATTCAATATGAACAAAAATAGTCACACAGAAAAACGGATCCCCGCGAAACAACCTACTAATACTAATAGTCAGATACCCCTCATAAATCAATCCTCGCTCATCGGGACTTGTTCTCCATTCTCTAGCTACTCCGTGAAATTGTAGATGTACATAACCGAAGAAACTAGCTCTTGACGTTATACTATCAAAATCCTGCGTTCCCAACTGTGAGAAGTAGTTCTTCTTCTCCTTCTTGTACTATTTCTTTCTCAACGTCTTCACCCAATTATAAATACAATATACAAATATACATACAAAGAGGTGAGATCACCTACGCCAATACCAGCATGCTAGCACAGAGATAACATAACAGCATACCATATAAACACATCATATTACAAATATGGCATCAACATATTATCAATCAAAATTAACATTTAATAATTACAGGAGATGCCATCTACACTAAGCAGATATTTATAATTATCATAATCAATATTTCACAACTATTATGTCTCACAGATGTAAGCATTTATGTTAATGTATGAACATATAGACTCGATTTCCTACTCCATGGAGCTAAACTCAGGTCGGAGAAATTGATCGAAAAGATCTGCTGGTACCACGTGTCTCAGACCAAGTGCTATAATTATATCTTGCACATCTAGCACATACACGACATTTTTTGTCAAATCTCGATTAAGAATAGTGTCTCGGTCCGGATCATTGGTGTGTTGCATCGGTCTAACCCACGGTGCAGAAGAGCTACCAACTGCCCATTGCGAGCAACCCGCACCCCGATGCCCCCAAGGTCCACAAGTGACCTACATTACGCGTATCGCACCTACTCAAGAGGTGTACGTTTCTCCTAGGCAATTAGCCATATACAGTCCATCGGACCATTTTCAATGCATGTGTAATACACCAATTACCAACCAAAGGTAAATCACATAATTTCTCATACAAGGTTCAAATATTGTTTTACGTTCAGTAAAATGGATTAATGCCAATTACAGCAAACTTCTCAATTTCTTGTACGACATTCACATATGATTTTAATCAGAATTTTACTATATAATTAACAGCAAAATTACATTATCGCATTTTTCTCATTCGTAAAAATATTTTTGTCACATTTTTCACAGTCACGTAATATTTTATTATGTAAACAATGATTTGTAACATTTTCTGTTACGTTAAAAAAAAATTACGTAACAATTTTCTATTGTATTCTAAATTGTGTAAATATATTCTTTTGTTTTTAAATCGCATAGCAATTTTTTTTCCTCTACAACATTTCGATCGTGTAAAATATTTAAACGCTTTAAAAATTACGTAGAAATATTTTAACATTTTTCAAATTGCGTAACTCAAAATTTACATTTTACAGTTCCGTAAATCATTTTTCACCGTTTTTACCCTTCGTAAAATATTTCTTAACTTTAAAAAATATTACTTTAGACTTTTCTTATAATAATATAATTTCTTATTTTATTCCCTTCTTATTCTTAGTCAAAAATCTTTTCCTTAATATATTTTCTCAAAATCACTTTTATTGATCTAGTCTTACAAAATCACATTTAGTTGATTTAATTACTGTTTCTAACTTTAAATTTCCTAACGTTTTCCAAAACCCAATAAATAAATTCTACGTTAGTAAATTTAAGTTACAAATTGATTCTACTTTATATTTCTAAATCAGTTCTAAAAATTGATTCTTTTTAAAATAATTTGAAGTTCAACACTTTCAATCTTCTTTTTCTTTTATTTATGAAAATTCCACTTCACTTAATTGATAACACTTTAATTCTCTTTGCAAAATCCTTATTTGAAAATTCTTGTATTTTATAACATCAAAACATTTTTCTAAATTATCAAAACCTTATAGATGGCCATTGAAACCATGAAAATTTTTTTTTCTTTCTAACTTAAATAAATTCCATTCTTATTTCTACAAAAAAATAAATTCATGAAAACATAACTCAAAATCGTATGCATTCTTTTTACAAAATAAACCTTTTTTTTAATTTTTTTACTTCTCAAATCATTCAATTTTATCATTCATGAAAATATAATTTTGTGAACACCAAATTGGTTGGTGTCTTGGCCAAAAATTTGCTTAAGTTTAAGGACCAAAAATTAACTCCGTTGTTCTTGAAAAATTTCAATAGAAACCCTAGTTTTGGAAGCTCAAAACCGTGACCTTCTCTATGGCCTTTCGAGCCAAAATTTCTTGTTTTATCATACTTTCATCATAATATATTCAATATATCTTCATCATGCATATCATAAGCATACCATATAAGCAAATAAAAATCATACAAAGCATGCATACACAAGTAAATCATGCAAAGCATATCAAGCATAGACAAAAATAATCAAAGCACATAACACACACAAATTATTACATGACCATGAATATGAATCCTTACATGGATTCACCATCCATCAAATATAAAACCATCTCTCACCACCATGCTTGGTTGGTGAGATGGATCTCCCTCTTACCTCTTGAAGAACCACAAAAGCTCTTTGCTTTGGATTTAAAACAAGATCTCCACCAATAAAAGTCTCTTGAACATAAAACAAACATAAATAAATTAATATATTAAGCTTGATTAAGTAGAACCATGGATCAAACATGGTTTAGAATATGAAAAAGAAAAGAATAAATGAAGTTTCCTTACACTTTACCAACAAAACTCTATAACTTGATCTTAGTAAAAGTCCTTCAAGATGGAAGATTTAGAGAAAGTCTTCAACATGAAAGTTATTTAGAATAAGGTAAGGATTCAAGAAACTACGTTGTATGAAATTAAAAACTGATGGAGGAGAGGTTTAGGGTGCTTGGCCGAATGGTTTTCTTTAGGGAGAGAGAATGGAGTTTTCTTTGGTTTGTTTCTTGAAACTTAAGTGAAATAGGTGAAGATATGATAATATGAAGTGTAGAAATGAATTACTTGGTCTTCAAAGCTATGCATGGTCGTAGCTTGCATTGGAGAAAGGTGGAAAGTGAAGTTTGAAAAACATGATCATTAATGATCAATAGGAAAAATAATTGATGGTCTTGACACTTGGCTATTGCCTTCATCTTTTTTCTTTGGCCTAAAAAGCCTATTCAAAGTTGTCTCCCCTCTCCCTTGCATCTCCAAATCGTCCCCCCCTTCCATGCTTCATAAAATGTGACATATTTCATAGCCATCATCCTAAGTCATCCTAACCCTTGATTAAAAGAATGGTTTAGATTAAAATAGCTATTAGGTTTAGGTTATAGATGGAAGATTTTATTTGAGCCATTGGATCATTTTTTGGCTTGCAATCCTAACCATTGAATGTGTCTCCAAAATGAAGGGTCAAGATTACACCTTCAAACTTTACATCCAAGGGTCCAAAATGGTTGTAGTCATTTTTGATGACCAATTCTCCACCATTGATCTAAATCTAAATCCAATGGTCATTAATGATCCATCTCCACCATTGATTAAATCTACATCCAAGGGTTGATAATGGTCATAGCCATTTATAAGACTAAATCTCTACCCTTGATTTAATTTCCATCCAACGGTTATAGTTGATCCTATTCACTTTTAAGATCAAATCTCCACCGTTGATTAAATCAAGATTAAATCTCCAACGGTGATTAAATCGATGGTGGATATCCAAACCACCAATGTTGACTTAACAGTATAGAATTTTATTTTTATCTGTTACAACCCCACGAAAGAATATATTTACTGTATTTTTGTCGTCTGATAATTAAAAATAGTACAAAATACAGTAAAAGAAATTTTCTAAAATTATTTTCGGATTCAGGTTTAGTAAGATCCCCTGTCTCCGTCTAAACAGTACAAATTTTTCTATACGTAGAAATTTTTTTCACTTTACAGGATCCACCGGGGCCCGCGTATGGCCACCTAGGCCCACATACACTCCCTGGGCCCATAAACAGTAAAAATTTTCATAATTACACATAAAATCACAAAAATTAGAAAACCACAAATATCAATTCAGATTACGTAAAATAATTAAGACTTTTCAATAAAAATTAAATTACGTAAAATTTTTTCGGCCCAAAAATTTTTATTTTCCTAACATGGAGCAAATTACTCAAAATGATCAAATATACAGATGAAATATTCAAAATAATTTTACAGTACACAGAAATCACTAAACAATAGAATTCTGTTAACTGTCAAAATTACTATTCCTTAGATAGAAAGTTCGGGGTGTTACAACTCTCCCCCTCTAACAAAAGTTTCGTCCTCGAAACTTGATAAACTCGATTTCACACTTTTAGAATAAATATGGATATTGTTCTTTTATCTTTTCTTCTAGTTCCCATGTGGTTTCTCCACTTACATCATTCCAAACTATTTTAACCAATGAAATTTCCTTACCTCGAAGTTGCTTTGTCCTTCGATCTTCAATCTTTACTGGAAAAGTTTCATAGGTTAAATTTTCCTTCAGCTGTATTGTATCTGGCTTGATAACATGAGTAGGATCAGAAATATATTTCCGTAGTTGTGATACGTGAAATACATTGTGAAGATTTGACAGAAAAGGTGGTAATGCAATCTGATATGCCACCGAACCTACTCGACGTAAAATCTGATACGGTCCAATAAATTTTGGAGTGAGCTTTTTAGATTTAAGCACTCGCCCAACACCCGTCATAGGCGTCACTCGCAAAAATACATGGTCACCTTCTTCAAACTCAAGAAATTTTCTCCTTTTATCAGCATAGCTCTTTTGCCAAGTTTGACTCATTCTCATTTTGTCTTGTATCATCTTCACTTTCTCAGTTGTCTGTTGAACAATCTTTGGTCCTAACATAATACTCTCACCGTCTTGATACCAACATAACAGTGTTCTACATCGTCTCCCATACAATGCTTCATAAGGTGCCATCCCTATACTTGAATGGAAATTGTTGTTATATGTGAATTCTATCAATGGCAAGAATTCATCCCAACCTCCAGTTTCTTCCAGAACACATGCTCTCAACAAGTCTTCTAACGATTGAATCGTCCTTTCTGACTGACCATCAGTCTGTGGATGGTAAATAGAACTTAAACGTAGCTTTGTTCCCATTGCTTCTTGTAAACTACCCCAAAATCTTGATGTAAACATTGGATCTCGATCCGAAATGATACTGGATGGTACACCATGAAGTCTAACAATTTCACTGATGTACACTTGAGCCAACTTTTCCATTGAGTATTTAATATTAATCGGCAAAAAGTGCACTGACTTAGTAAGCCAATCAACAATTACCCAAATGGCATCATGACCATTCCGAGTCTTTGGTAGTCCCGTCACAAAATCCATTACCATGTCATCCCATTTCCATTCGGGAATAGGCAAAGGTTGCAACATTCCCGAAGGTCTTTGATGTTCCACCTTAGCCTTCTGACAGACTAAACAGGATGATACATACTCAGCAACATCTTTCTTCATTCCTTGCCACCAATATAATTGTTTTAAATCCTGATACATCTTTGTGGCTCCTGGATGCATACTTAACTTACTCCCGTGAGCTTCATCCAAAATCAATCTTCTAAGATCCAGATCATTAGGCACACAAACTCTTCCTTGAAACTTCAAAGTTCCATTAACACCTTCACTAAATTCCAACACTGCTCCTTGGCTCTTTGCTTCTTTTGCTTCTTGCAAATATTGGTCACTGTTTTGTCCTTCACAGATTCTATCCATCAAATCATTTGAAATGGTGATCATGTTTAAACGCATCTTGCCCGACGTCAATTTCACAAATAATCGCATATCCCAAATTTCTTCTATCAACTCATTTTCTTTGATCATCATAACAGAAGCACTAAGTATTTTTCTACTTAACGCATCCGCTACGACATTCGCCTTTCCGGGATGATACTGCAATTGAAAATCATAATCTTTCAGAAACTCTAACCAACGCCTCTACCTCATGTTCAACTCTTTTTGGTCAAACAAGTACTTCAAGCTTTTATGATCACTAAAAACAGTGAACGTAGGTCCATAAAGAAAATGTCTCCATACTTTCAACGCAAACACCACAGCTGCCAACTCTAAGTCATGAGTCGGATAATTCCTCTCATGATTTTTCAACTACCTTGAAGCATAAGCCACCACCTTACGGTTTTGCATAAGTACATAACCCAATCCTTGGTACGAAGAATCACAATATACTTCAAAATGTTCGTTTGGATCAGGTAGAATCAATACTGGTGAAGTAGTCAATCGTCTTTTCAATTCTTGAAAACTTTCTTCGCATACATCAGTCCACACGAACGGTTGATTCTTTCGTGTAAGTTGGGTAAGAGGTCTTGTAATCTTTGAAAACCCCTCAATGAAACGTCTATAGTAACCAGCTAATCTGACAAAACTATGGATTTCTGTTACAGTCTTTGGTCTTTCCCATTCCAAAACTGTCTTCACCTTTGAAGCATCAACTTCAATTCCTTTCTCCGATATCACGTGTCCCAAAAATTGAACTTCACTCAACCAAAATTCACATTTGGACAACTTGGCATACAACTTATTCTCCTTTAAAATCTGGAGAACCACTCTGAGATGTTCAACATGTTCCTCCTGACTTCGAGAATAAATCAAAATGTCAACTATAAAGACAAAAACAAACTTATCCAAGTACGAACGGAAAATTCTGTTCATGAAGTCCATGAATATAGCTGGTGCATTTGTCACACCAAACGGCATCACTAAATATTCATAATGCCCATAATGAGTTCGAAATGCAATTTTGGGAATATCCTCCACTTTCACAAGTATTTGGTGATACCCAGAACGTAGATCAATCTTGGAAAATATTGCGGCTCCTCGCAATTGATCCATCAGATCATCTATCCTTAGAAGTGGATATTTATTCTTAATCGTGATTTTGTTTAATTGCTGATAGTCTATACATAGACGTGAAGTTCCATCCTTCTTCTTGACCAACAGTACTAGAGCTCCCCATGGTGACACACTAGGTCTCACAAATTGTTTCTCTAATAAATCCTCCAGCTGTTTCTTCAGTTCGGCTAATTCTACCGGCGACATCCGATAGGGCGCTATAGATATTGGTCCGGCTCCAGGTACAAGGTCAATGGTAAACTTAATTTCCCTTACTGGTGGCAGTCTAGGTATATCTTCAGGAATACTTCAGGAAATTCGTTGACCACGAAAATATCCTTCAAGACATCTTCACATTGCACCTCTAAAGAAAATAACAATAGATACCCATGATCTCCTTCCTTCAAACAAGCTTCCACTTGAGTAGCCGTTAGGAATCTAGGATCCTTAGCCTCAGGAAACACTAATGTCTTATTCGAACAATCAATTAGGATATGGTTAGAAGACAACCAATCCATTCCCAAGATTACATTAATCTTGGAAAGAGGCAAACAGATCAAATCCACATAAAAGATTCTATCCCTAACACAGACAGGACAATTCAGGCATACTTTTGAAGTAACAACAGGCTTATTAGTAGGAGTAGCAACACTTAAATCATATGGCAATGCGGTCACAGTTAATCCCAAACGCTTAACACAATCACATGCAATGAAAGAATGTGTTGCTCCCGAATCATAGAGTACGATTAAAGGATTACCTTTAATAGCACACTCCTCCATTATTAAGTCCTCTGATTTAGCGGCTTCCTCCCCGCTCATTGTATAGACACGACCACTTTGTGGTCTTGCAAAGACGACGTTTCCCACAGAGGATTCCTTCTTTATCTGATCACAGTCTTTAGAGAAATGTCTAAGCTTTCCACACTTAAAACAAACAACTTCTTTATGTTGACAATCTTTCGTGAGATGATCCTTCCCACATTTGAAACATCAAATAGGAATCCCAACTTGACTTGCCTTATTGCCGCTAGAACTTCTACCCACAAATTACTTCTTGTTCTGACCTCCTGTCAGTTTCATATACGGCTTTTGCTGAGAGCGATTTGCTTGATTATTCTTCCCTTTTTGGAACCTAGCAGGTCCAAAATTCTTATTCCTTACCGCACGTTGATGATCAATCTCTTCAACTTTATGATATTTTTCAATCAAAGTTGGAAATTGATTAATCTCCAACATCGATACAGCTCTCTTAATATCCAGCTTTAATCCTTCCTCAAATTTCCTGCATTTCCAGCCCTCATCTGGGTTCATCTACAAATATCTCGAAAACTGAGATAGACTTTCAAATTTTGCTGCATACTCACTGACGGACATCAATCCTTGTCGTAAACTCAAAAATTCCATTTCCTTCATATGCCTCACACTTGCTAGAAAATATTTCTCCAGAAATTTTTGCTTAATAAGTTGCTATGTCACCATCCTTCCTTCAGTTTCCAACAATCTTCTGGTTCCTGCCCACCAACGTTCACCATCTCCTACCAGCATAAACGTTGCCAATGTAAGCTTCCGTTCATCAGCACAACCCATACCACCAAATATCTTTTCAAGTTCTTGGATCCAAAGTTCAGCTTTCTTCGGATCAAACTCTCCACGAAACTTCGGTGGATTATTCCTTCGAAACTCTGATAAACTATGAACATCTGTATTTGCTCTCTGATTCTGCTGCACAATAACTTCAGCCATTCGTTGCATAGCTGCTACAGTTGCAGCCATGTTCAAATTATCATTCCCATTAAGTTCCATATCTATGCTATTATTCCCATGTCCACGTCCTCGTCCAACCATTACTTTTTCTATTCAAACTGAACAATACAAAGAAAGCAAGGTCAATCTTCAAACAATATTATTTCTTTTTCAGAAAACAATAACAAAGAATCACACAACATAAACAAGACAAACCTAACCACAAACCCCAAAATACTCTAACTTGGGCTTTGATACCAACTAATGTAACACCCATCGTAGGGTGTCACATTTATATTACTTAATTACCAAAATTACCCCTAAGTTCATATAAGGTGATGTTGTAATAAAAATATGAGTTGTAAAATTTTTTTTTTCTTTCTTTCTTCTTTGACACTATAAAATAAACTTAGCAGAAAATAAAATATTATAGCAACCTCACATATAGTTTAAATCATATACATATTACAAACGTTTTGTCAGGATTATTTATTTACAGACCATGTCTCAAACTACAAACACACTTAAATAATTACACACAGAGCATATATCAGAGTTCAAACTTGCCCAAGTTTAACTAAGCAGCAGACCCCTCAGACGGGTCCTCCTCGGGTTTCTCAGCAGATAGGAATCCGTTATGAGGAGTAGCCCTATGGACAAGTGTCCGGGCTGACGATACTATGCTGATTTTTGTTGGGACATAATTCCTAGTATCCCAATGTCGGCTGATATGCAAAGGAAATTCAACATGAACAAAAATAGTCACACAGAGAAATGGATCCCCAACCTACTAATACTAATAGTCAGATACCCCTCGTAAATAAGTCCTCGCTCATCAGGACTTGTTCTCCATTCTCCAAGCTTCTCCGTGAAATTGTAGACGTACATAACCGAAGAAACTAGCTCTTGACGTCATACTATCAAAATTCTGCGTTCCCAGCCGTGAGAAGTAGTTCTTCTTCTCCTTCTTATACTGTTTCTTTCTCAACGTCTTCACCCAATTATAAATACAATATACAAATATACATACAAAGAGGTGAGATCACCTACGCCAATACCAGCATGCTAGCACAGAGATAACATAACAACATACCATATAAACACGTCATATTACAAATATGGCATCAACATATTATCAATCAAAATTAACATTTAATAATAACAAGAGATGCCATCTACACTAAGTAGATATTTATAATTATCATAATCAATATTTCACAACTATTATGCCTCACAGATGTAAGCATTTATGTTAATGTATGAACATATAGACTCGATTTCCTACTCCATGGAGCTAAACTCAGGTTGGAGAAATTGATCGAAAAGATCTGCCGGTACCACGTGCCTCAGACCAAGTGCTATAATTATATCTTGCACATCTAGCACATACATGACAGTCTTTGTCAGATCTCGATTAAGAATAATGTCTCGGTCCGGATCATCGGTGTGTTGCATCGGTCTAACCCACGGTGCAGAAGAGCTACCAACTGCCCATTGCGAGCAACTCGCACCCCGATGCCCCCAAGGTCCACAAGTGACCTACACTATGCGTATCACACCTACTCAAGAGGTGTACGTTTCTCCTAGGCAATTAGCCATATAAAGTCCATCGGACCATTTTCAATGCATGTGTAATGCACCAATTACCAACCAAAGGTAAATCACATAATTTCTCATACAAGGTTCAAATACTGTTTTACGTTCGTAAAATGGATTAATGCCAATTACAGGCAAACTTCTCAATTTCTTATACGGCATTCACATACTGATTTTAACTGTAAATTTTACTGTATAGTTCATAGCAAAATTACATTATCGCATTTTTCTCATTCGCAAAAATATTTTTGTCACGTTTTTCAAAGTCACGTAATATTTTATTATGTAAACAACGATTTGTAACATTTTCTGTTACGTTAAAAAAATTGCATAATAATTTTTTACTGTATTCTAAATTGCATAAATATATTCTTTTTTTTTTAAATCGCATAGCAATTTTTTTTCCTCTACAACATTTCGATCGTGTAAAATATTTAAACGCTTTAAAAATCGCGTAGAAATATTTTAACATTTTTCAAATCGCGTAACTCAAAATTTACGTTTTTGAGTTTCGTAAATCATTTTTCACCGTTTTTACCTTTCGTAAAATATTTCTTAACTTTAAAAAATATTACTTCAGATTTTTCTTATAATAATATAATTTCTTATTTTATTCCCTTCTTATTCTTAGTCAAAAATCTTTTCCTTAATATATTTTCTCAAAATCACTTTTTTTTGATCTAGTCTTACAAAATCACATTTAGTTGATTTAATTATCTGTTTCTAACTTTAAATTTCCTAACGTTTTTTGAAACCCAATAAATAAATTCTATGTTAGTAAATTTAAGTTATAAATATTTTCTTTTATATTTCTAAATCACTTCTAAAAATTGATTCTTTTTAAAATAATTTGAAGTTCAACACTTTCAATCTTCTTTTTCTTTTATTTATGAAAATTCCACTTCACTTAATTGATAACACTTTAATTCCCTTTCCAAAATCCTTATTTGAAAATTCTTGTATTTTATAACATCAAAACATTTTTCTAAATTATCAAAACCTTATAGATGGCCATTGAAACCATGAAATATTTTTTTTTCTAACTTAAATAAATTTCATTCTTGTTTCTACAAAAAAATAAATTCATGAAAACATAACTCAAAATCGTGTGCATTCTTTTTGCAAAACAAACCCTTTTTTTTATTTTCTTTACTTCTCAAATCATTCAATTTTATCATTCATGAAAATATAATTTTGTGAACACCAAATTGGTTGGTGTCTTGGCCAAAAATTTGCTTAAGTTTAAGGACCAAAAATTAACTTGTTGTTCTTGAAAAATTTCAATAGAAACCCTAGTTTTGGAAGCTCAAAACCGTGACCTTCTCTATGGCCTTTGGAGCCAAAATTTTTTGTTTTATCATACTTTCATCATAATATATTCAATATATCTTCATCATGCATATCATAAGCATACCATATAAGCAAAAAAAATGATACTAAGCATGCATACACAAGTAAATCATGCAAAGCATATCAAGCATAGACAAAAATAATCAAAGCACATAACACACACAAATTATTACATGACCATGGATATGAATCCTCACATGGATTCACCATCCATCAAATATAAAACCATCTCTCACCACCATGCTTGGTTGGTGAGATGGATCTCCCTCTTACCTCTTGAAGAACTACAAAAGCTCCTTGCTTTGGATTTAGAACAAGATCTCCACTAACAAAAGTCTCTTGAACATAAAATAAACATAAATAAATTAGTATATTAAGCTTGATTAAGAGAAACCATGGATCAAACATAGTTTAGAACATGAAAAAGAAAATAATAAATGAAGTTTTCTTACACTTTACCAACAAAACTCTATAACTTGATCTTAGTAAAAGTCCTTTAAGATGGAAGATTTAGAGAAAGTCTTCAACATGAAAGTTGTTTAGAATAAGGTATGGATTCAAGAAACTAGGTTGTATGAAATTAAAAAGTGATGGAGGAGAGGTTTAGGGTGCTTGGCCGAATTGTGTTCTTTAGGGAGAGAGAATGGAGTTTTCTTTGGTTTGTTTCTTGAAACTTAAGTGAAATAGGTGAAGATATGATAATATGAAGTGTAGAAATGAATTACTTGGTCTTCAAAGCTATGCATGGCCGTAGCTTGCATTGGAGAAAGGTGGAAAGTGAAGTTTGAAAAACATGATCATTAATGATCAATAGGAAAAATAATTGATGGTCTTGACACTTGGCTATTGCATTCATCTTTTTCTTTGGCCTAAAAAGCCAATTCAAAGTTGTCTCCCCTCTCCCTTGCATCTCCAAACCGTCCCCCCCTTCCATGCTTCATAAAATGTGACAAATTTCATAGCCATCATCCTAAGCCATCCTAACCCTTGATTAAAAGAATGGTTTGGATTAAAATAGCTATTAGGTTTAGGTTATAGATGGAAGACTTTATTTGAGCCATTGGATCATTTTTTGGCTTGCAATCCTAACCATTGAATGTGTCTCCAAAATGAAGGGTCAACATTTCACCTTCAAACTTTACATCCAAGGGTCTAAAATGGTTGTAGTCATTTTTGATGACCAATTCTCCACCATTGATCTAAATCTAAATCCAATGGTCATTAATGATCCATCTCCACCATTGATTAAATCTACATCCAAGGGTTGATAATGGTCATAGCCATTTATAAGACTAAATCTCTACCCTTGATTTAATTTCCATCCAACGGTTATAGTTGATCCTATTCACTTTTATGATCAAATCTCCACCGTTGATTAAATCAAGATTAAATCTCCAATGGTGATTAAATCGATGGTGGATATCCAAACCACCAATGTTGACTTAACAGTATAGAATTTTATTTTTATCTGTTATAACCCCACGAAAGAATATATTTACTGTATTTTTATTGTCCGATAATTAAAAATAGTACAAAATACAGTAAAAGAAATTTTCTAAAACTGTTTCTGAATTCAGGTTTAGTAAGATCCCCTGTCTCCGTCTAAACAATACAAATTTTTCTATGCGTAGAAATATTTTTCACTTTGCGGGATCCACCTAGGCCCATGTATGGCCACCTGGGCCCACATACACCCCTTGGGCCCATAAATAGTAAAAATTTTCACAATCACACATAAAATCACAAAAATTAGAAAACTCACAAATATCAATTTAGATTACGTAAAATAATTAAGACTTTTCAGTAAAAATTAAATTACGTAAAATTTTTCTGGCCAAAAAATTTTTATTTTTCTGACACGGAGCAAATTACTCAAAACGATCAAATATATAAATGAAATATTCAAAATAATTTTATAGTACACAGAAATCACTAAACAGTAGAATTCTGTTAACTGTCAAAGTTACTGTTCCTTAGATAGAAAGTTCGGGGTGTTACAGGACCAGGGAAATAAACTATTTTCCCCGAGGCCGAAAAACTTTAGACTGTGGAAACGTTGATGGAGGATCTTACTAAACCTTAAGCCAGACACAGTTTATGAAGTTTTCATTTTTTGAGATTTTATCTGATACATAAAATTGCGATAATGTTTTATTATCTGTTGGATGATAAATACTATTTTTGCTAACTGTAACCTTTGTTCACTAGATAATAGCTTTAGTAGAGTGTTAGTCATCTTTTCTAGAGAGCACTTTAATGACATCATCACCATGACATCACCCTTGACTTTTTCAAAAAGTGTGTGAAACTTCTCAAGGAAGCTTTATACCAAGCTTCTCAAGGAAGCTTCACCTTTCCTATCTCCTCCTTGGACTCCATGGCAATTGGAGGGAAAGATAACACCAATTTTCATATTTTCACTTTACCACACATTCACTTTTCACTTTACCATTTCAAAAAAAAGTTTCATCACTTTTCACTCTCACTTTTCTCCTTTCTCTCTCACACTTCCTCTTCTCCGTTCTTCCTCTCCATTCTCATGGCCATAAACACCATTTTGGCCATCCATCTTTGTTCCCTCCAACCAACATTGGTTCTTGAATCTCCTTGTCACATAGAAGCTTTTCTCTTTGGTGATCATCTCTTGATTCTTCCTTCTTCATCACTTTCTACCAAGCCCTAAAACTTGAAGCTTTAAGCTAAAGTTCTTGATTTTCATCTTTTCTCTTCTTATTTTCGTGATCCTTGGTCACATTTGTGATCAAGGACTCTTTTTTTCAAGTTTTGGTTGTTGATTGTGTGAGTTTGACTATCCTAGGGTTTCGTTGGTGGTGGTGGACGAGTATTGCAAGGAAGCATCAAGGAGCTAGCTTTCTTTTTTTGTCTCTTTAGGTAAGAGGGAGATCATCCTCTTCAGCCTATCATGGTGGTGAGGAACACGTTTTTGTGTTAATGGTAAGGAATCCATGTGTGGGTTGCTCACTTTGTTGTGTGATTTTTGGTAATGTTGTGATTGGTTGTGTTGTATGACTTTAATACTTGCTATTGTGTAACTTGATGGATTTGGAATGCATTGGATGCTTGGATGTATGTATGGAAAACAAAGGATTCTTGCCCCTTTGGTTTGGAGGCTCACAGCTAAGAGGCCCTTTGATGGGTCCAAGATGGAACTTTTGTGCTAATTTGGGACTTAAGTAATTAAATGATGAATGGTTAGAGAGGTGATGAAAAATGTTGGATTCCTAATCCCTTAGAGGCTCACGGCCTCATTGGGCACTCAATGTGAGACTATTGTATCAAACTAAAACTTAGTTAATTAAATGAGTAGACGCTTAATTAAAAATTCATAATATAAAAAGAATAAAGAACAAAACTTTATCTTATAGCCTACAGTGATTTTTGGGCCAAAGAAAGAACATGAGTGTGAGTTAGGTTTTGAGAAACTTAAAATGATTATTCTAAATGAGTTTGGTCTAAAAACAAAGGAAAGAACTTATTTAATTAAAAGTAATAAGGATTGAATGAAAAATACTAGAGAATTTCCCTAGAGAGGTTAATAGAAAAAAAAATGAAATTGAGGCGGAAATTTCATATCAAATTTTAGAAAGTATGTTTTCACCCTTAAGATTTGGACAATGATTTGTTGTGGGTCCATAAGTGGGACCAAGGATTGTTGATAATTGATTGGGCCTAATGTGGCGTGTAATCATAGACAAATCATAGTATTATTGAATATCTGTATATATGTGCATCAAGTCATCATGCATTGTGAAAGTCTGTTGGACTCCGTTTGTAAGGCTGTATGCCTTGGAGATGAATCACACCAACGTGCGAGTGCGAATAGACTAGTGTAGGTCACTTGTTGACCTTGGGGGTGTCAGGGTGTGGGTATCTCTCAATGAACAGTTGGTAGCTCCTCTGTGCCGTGGGACAGATCGATGCAAATGCACCGACGATCCTCACCGAGAAATTATCCTATATCGCGATCTTGTGAAGAATGCCTTGTATAAGCCATGTTACGCAATTTATTGATATTGAAAGCACTTGATTTGAGGATGATGAGATACCGGCATATCTCCTTGATCTTTCTCTTCGATATTGTGTTTAGCTCCATGGAGTAGGATTTTGGTACCTTGTGCATGTGCATAGTCTGTCAACATATTTATCTAGCATAAATATATATGATTATGGAATTGTTTCTTTTAATGATGTTATGACTATCTGTATTATCAAATTG
Source organism: Ormosia semicastrata (assembly GCA_029884595.1). Taxonomy (NCBI): domain Eukaryota; kingdom Viridiplantae; phylum Streptophyta; class Magnoliopsida; order Fabales; family Fabaceae; genus Ormosia; species Ormosia semicastrata. The sequence continues at coordinate 51,057,317 of JAQQTO010000063.1, forward strand.
TTTATCATCTGAATCCTGATACTGTTTATTATGTTTGCCATGTTGTATAGCGTCCTACGCCATTTCTAGTTCTTTACTGCCATAACTGGTATTGATGTTGGATATTTCACCTATTTTCTGTATTCTGCTATTCTATTTATATCTATGCTTCTTAAAAGACCGAGGCGAGGAAGAGCTTGAGTTTCCTGGTTTTGGGGCTAGTTAGTCTTCTACTTGGCTATGGCATCCCGATGAGGTTTTCATGGGTATGCCAGACTGAGGTTCCATAGAGGCGGTGACTCATGGCACGTTGACTTGATCACCGAACGCTTCATCTACATGGGAGATGTGACCGTATCTTTGGCTTGGGGTCGTTATGATCCACTTGTTTTCTCTTTTGATGTTGCTGTATCGCTGGAGTTCTACATGCCGATACATGAGGTGTGGGGTGATCGTGAGTTTACTCCACACGAGGATTCGTTCCTATCCTCTGCACGACCTCTTGCTCGTGAATTTGTTGGTCCTGTGAGGATTTCCTTTTCTGAGGAGGATCCTATGGAGGAACCTGAGGAGGACCCCTCTGAGGCTCCTTCTCAGTAGCTGTTGAGGCATGATACTTTTTTTGTAGTCTTGGTGGCTGTCTATATATAACTTTTTGGGTATGTAAAGCTTCTGCTTTCTTTTGCTAATTGTTGATGTATTTAATTACTTATGTTATGTATCTAAATATATATATATATATAACATGTATCCTCTGTATAAAAGTATGGTTTGATATTCACGTTAAGTTCTGCTAAGTTTGTATATTTTGCTTACAAAAAAAAAAAAGAGAATTGCTAAGTTAGGATACTCTATTGATGAACAGGTTAATACCTATAGATAAAATAAACTAGGTCTTAATAGTTTCTTTTGAGTTCCGTTTGGTGTGACACCCTTGCGAAGGGGATGTTACACTATGCTCAACTCAAAAGAATGAGAATGATAAGATGTTCCAAGAATTTGCAAGATTTGAAGAGAAGAAATTTTTGGAAGCTTGGATTACATCAAGAATTGATGATGGCAAAATATCAAGTCCCAAGGTTCTTCAAGAATAGCTTATAGGACTAAGATCTTGTGTAAAGGTAAAAAGGAATCACACTAAGCTCAAATATGTTTTAACATCTTTAAAAGTGTTTCTTACTTGTTTAAATGCCTAACAAACTGTTTTTAAAAAGTTAGTCTTAGTGGTAGCTCAAACCTTTGAAAAATAGCTAAGTTTATGTTTTGTAAAACTGATATTTGGTTACTCTTTTATCATAACTTTCAAAATACTTTGAGTTTTATTGTGAAACTTATTGCATATGAAAATTGACTCAAAGATCTTTCCAATGAGTGATCATTTTCTTTAAACGGATAAGAAACGAAGAAGTTATGACTATTTGCTTTAAACTATGAAAAATAGTTAAGTTTGAGTTTTGAAAAACTGACCCTTGGTTACTATTTTTATCAAAACTTTCAAAATACTGAGTTTTATTCTAAAACTTATTTCATATGAAAATAAACTCAAAGATATTTCCAACGAGTAGTCATTTGCTTTAATCGAATAAGAAATGAAGAAGTTATGACCTTTTAAAGTCAGTTTTCAAAATCAGAAGTGATGTAATCAATTACGCAAGTCCTGTAATCGATTACAACTTTGGAAGAGGCCATGTAATCGATTACCAGAAGTGTGTAATCGATTATCAAGTGTGCAGAAACATTCCCAATGGCTATAAACGACTATTTTTCATAAAAAAAATCATTTCTAAACACTACCAATGACTATTTTATCACTTGGGCTCTATATATAAGTGATATTTGAAGCATTTACATCCTAAGAAACACAAGAACACTAGATTTGATCCTTGAATCATCAAAATCATATTTTGAGCTTTAAAGTGTGAATCCTTGATACCCATAGAGCTTCAATTTATATTATTCACTCTTGAGAGAGTTTCTTATCATCCATACTTTGCTCTTCAAGTTGTATATTTACTCTTGTGAGAGTTTCTAATCTTTCTCTTCATCTTGAAATCATTGTAAGAGGGTGAGGTATCCCTCTAGAGAAAAGGGTGAGATGTCCCTTGTTTGTAAAGAAGGTGAGGTATCCCTCAAAGTTATAAGGGTGAGGTATCCCTTGTTGGTAAAGAAGGTGAGGTATCTCTCAAGGTTGTAAAGGGTGAGGTATCCCTTGAATTTGAGGCTCAAGCACAAATGGTGAGTCATCCCAAGGTGTGTTGAGTGCTCCATTTTGTAAAGGTTTTCAAGCACCTGTTCAAGCTTGAAGATATAGTAGAAAATCTCGAGTGATTTCTTGAGAACTAGACGTAGGCCACAAGTAGATTGGTGGATGAACCAGGATAAATATTGTGTTTGATCATCTCAACTCTATCTCTTTACATTTATGCCTTAATTTTTTGCTTGAGTTGAATTTTATATTTAGCTTATTTGCTTAATTTATCCTATAACCCAAGTTGTATTTGTGAAATATCTAATAGTTATACCTTTGTTAAACTTATTCCGCTGTATTTATTAACTGAGTTATCCAAAATGCTTAATTTCTCAAAGGTGTTTTAAAAATTGTAATCACCCAATTCACCCCCTCTTAGTTGATGGTTGCCATGGCTAACAAGTGGTATCAGAGCTTCGTGCTCTGTTGAAAGCTTAACCGCTTGGAGTTAAAGATCCTTGTTTGTTTGGCAGCCATTGAAAGCTTTTCAAAATGGAAGGTTTTGAAATTGATAAACCACCATTCTTTGATGGTGTGAATTTTGTTTATTGGAAAGTTAGAATGAAATTTTATATGCAATCTATTAATGTTGATTTGTGGGATATTATGCTTGATGGATTTACTTGCAAATCAAAATAAACTTGGAATGCCTATGACAAGAAATGCTTTTCATTGAACATTAGAGCTATGCAAATCTTGAGAAATGGTTTGAATGATGATGCTTATGATAGAATTAAGAGTTGCTCTTGTGCTAAAGATATATGGGATGCTCTTAATGTTATCTATCTTACTAATAATGATTTTTTTGCATAAAGTTGTATATAGAGAACAAAAAGAGCAAAAGCCTCTAGAGGAAGATAACATTGAAAAATGTCCTCAAGAACATGTTCAAAGTAAGAAAAGGAGCTCAATGCCTCTTGGTGATGATGGTGGTCAATTAGAAGAAGAGGCTAAACAAAATAAAATTGAGAAAGAAGATGTTCTTGAATCTTGGATGGACAACAATGAGGAAAATGCTTATTCCCTTAAAGAGCCAAGTATGCTTGAAATTGAAACCACTTCATATATGGCTAAAAAAGACTTTGAGGTAAATGATGCCTATCCTTTTTATGGTCCTTCCTATGATGAGCTACAATGTGCATATGATGAATTATATGATGACTTATTATTTTTAAAAAAGAAAAACTCATCTTGTTTAGAAAACATTTCCTCTATTGAAAATAAAATTAAGACTTTGAAAAATGTATATGCTTTTCTTGATGAGGAAATGCCTTTGAAATTTGAAAGCTCAATTTCTTGTGAAAAGTGCATTGATTTAGAAAATCAAGTTGATGACTTATATTTCGAATTTGCCAAAGCTAATGATTCTAATTGCTTACATTCCATGCTTGTTAATGAGAATAAAATTGATGTTACTCCATATAGAATTTCAAGTAAGGCTTGTGGCAAAAATAACATAGAATGTAATAACAACCAAAGGCTCAAACTTTTCAAAAATGATCTTCAAAGGACTAAGCCATCATTGAATTCACTTGTTTGTAATTTTTGTGGTCATCTAGGACATATTTCTCATTTGTGTAATTATAAAAGAAATCCTTATATGAGAAATAACATGGTTTGGGTTCCTAAAAGTCTTAAAAGTTCTAGTACCAAAATGTCTTCCTAGTATTTCAATTATGCAGAAAGTTTCTAAAAAGGATGGACTAATTGGTCAAAGGAAAGAAGAATCATCAAGGAGAATGCTTCCAAAGCCTAATGGTAGACATTTTGGTCAAAGAAGGGAGATGGCTTCAACCAAAGCTTCTCAAGTACAAAATGTAGAACTTGTAAAGTTCAAAACACCAAAGAGAAGCAATGGGTAAGGAAAAGAGTTTCCTTGATTACCAAGGCCAAGGTATCAAAAGTTTTTACCTCTTACGCACATTCACTTGTAAAGTCAATGAATTTGAGGTATATTCCTTGTAGGCCTTAAGTGATTGATAAAATCATATGTACTTAGTAAAATTTGAATATTATGTTTAGCACATGATTATGTTTATTCTTATTGTAATATAAGGTTTTACAATGCCTAGGTATACTTGTATGATGTTTGAAATTGCCTTGAGACATTTGGAAACTAATTTGAAAACTTTAAGATTAGTCATTTACTGTTTAAAATGTAAAAATTGAATTTTAGAAAACTGGTAATCGATTACAAGACTTTTGTAATCGATTACAAAGGTTCTGTCAAGCAAGTAATTGATTACACTAACCTTGTAATCGATTACAAGGTTCCCAGAAAAGATGGTAATAGATTACACTAAACTTGTAATCGATTACAAGGATTCCAGAGGGCTGATAATCGATTACAAAGTAGCTTTAAAAAGGTTTTCAGTGCGGGAACAACCATTTTCACTTAAAATTGTCTATATATCATGAAAGTAAGCATGCTATTAGCATATGTGCATACTAGAATTCTTTACTTGATATTACATGTCTTACATGATCATTGTTTGCCCCAAAATGCTTATTTATGTTTTGATGATGATTAAGCTTTTCTTGATAAACTTGAGTCATGCCTTAAAATGCTTAAACCAGTTTTTTTATTCAAGTGCATATGTACTTCATGCATTCTTGTTAGAGCTAACATTGCATGGTTGATAATGTGATACATGTTTTTACATTATATATCAACGTAAATTATGCTTATAAATGAGCTTAAATGATATTTAATGTTAACCTATGATTTAGAGAACTTTTAGAGTTAATTTTGCAAGTGTCTCTATGTGCTTCAAATATAGCCATCAAATATTGAAATATCAAGCATATATGAACAAAGAGAAGAGTTAGATGAAAAGGGACATGAGGAGACTTTCTTCAAGAGCAATGAAATGGAATACTCAATGGAAGAAAGCTCAAACTCAAAGGTCCAATAAATGAAGAACATTCTAATGATGCATCACTCTCTCAATAAGTATCTCTATCCCTAAGTTATTATGGTATTTTATATGTTATGTGTTGTATGATACTTGTTGATAATTTGATCTTAAATTATTAGATGCTTTCCTTACATGAGAAGTATGCTTAGCATTGACAAAGTGCTTAATTGGATATTAACTTGCTAATTTTGTCATTGCATATAGGGTGAATGATGTTAGTTTTATACATGCTTTGATTCCTATAGCATATTTCATCAAGTGAATGTTTGATATCTATTATTCTCTTGATCTATGGTTTCTTAGTGGTATAGCACTTATGAGAATCATGCTCTTGTTTTGAAAAGAATTTCTAGTTTGATTAAAAAGTTTATTTAATGAAATATCCCTTATTATATTTAAAAGAAGCTTTTCAAGTTCCATATCATTGAGAATCATTTGAACTTGTCTTAAGACCTTGAAAGTATTTTTACCTCCTAATTGTCTTAAAAATTTGGAAATCATTCAATTTGTGTTATAAATATAGTACTCTCTTCATTGTTTTGAATTTTTTTATTAAATCTTGAGAGAATATTTAAGAAAGTTTCCAAATAAATCTTTTGAAATGTTCAATAGAGACCATCTTAATACTTCAAAAGATAAGCCTTGTTCTTCAAAAATGTTTTATCTTTTCAAGGCTCTTGTTTAATGAGAAAGAAAGGAGATGTACTTTCAAATGTTCCTTTGACTTAAATTTGATCACTCTCAAGGAATATGTAGTTTCAATATAAAATCCTTCTACCCTTCTAAAATGCTTTTGGAAATGTAATGTGTTATTATAAAATTCTTTTTGAGAGGGGGAGAAGTTTTAAAATGGTTCTTGTTTGATAGATTAAGAATATGTACCTTTTGCATTGCTTTACTTTATGGTAATGTGCATACATGATTTTGGCATACATATTTCTCTTTATCTATCTTGTGCTTCAATAAGGGGGAGCTTATCTTGTTTTCTTATAACTCCTTATAATTATTTGTTGATTTGTAATGATTGTTTATCCTTTTTATCTTATATATCTTTCTTCTATATCCTTGTTGACTAAGAGAATATGCATAACTATGTTAAACTATTATGTTTTATATTTTGATAATATGCATATTTTGAAGGGGAGCTTAGCTCTTAAATTGTTGCTTATATCTCTTGGCTTACATCCTTATTTGACATGAAGTGTTTTATTATTAATACTATCAACATGTCAATAAATATCATCTCTTGTTATCTTTCCCTCTATTAATGAAAGAAGGTAAATATTCTTAAACTTCATATCTTTTGATTCTTTCATTAAGAAATGCTTGATATGTGGCAAGTTGTATGATCTTTCATTTGAAAACCTTAATTCCATGATCTTACACGGATATTTTGTAACTCCTAACAAGTGATATCAAGTGGTACTTATTTATCATGTGGTATGCTAGATATTATATGCTAGACATAATTTCTTAAACTTATTGCTATCATATGCTAAATGTTGATGTACCAAAATGTGACAAGCATTACATGAATAATCTTTTATATCTTGAAAGCATGCCTATTTCATATTTCTCTTCTTGAATCATGTGTAGAAATAAATGAAGGGAGACAGTTGTGATTTGAATAACTTGAAGAAGTTTTTGAGTTTTGATGATCCTACTCTTTTTGACAACATAAGTTTTATCTATAAAGGGAGTGAAAATATTATCTTTCCTTCCTAAGCCTTTTTATTGATGTCAAATAGGGGGAGTGAAAATTGGAAAGAAAAATATGTTCTTGTACTTATTGTTTGAAATGCTTACATGAATATCTATTATTCTATATTGCATATTTTTCTTTGGTGATTTATCATCATCAAAAAGGGAGAGATTGTAGAATTGTCTTTACCCCAATGGTTTAATATGTTAAGTTTTGATGATGACAAATACAAGAAAAAAAGAATGATGCTTATGCTACAAAGACGTATTTAATAGATGATTAATGCATTACAAAAGAATATTTATCATATTATATAGATATGCTTAATAAGATATATCGTATCATACATGATTATGTACTTTATCTAGTTATATTTCACTTAATAATCATGCAATGAGACATGTGTAACATTCTTCATTTAATATATCCAATAATGTTTTATATGAGTTAATGAATTAATATTGGATTTGACTCAGTTTAAATGAAAATATGCAAAGTGTTCTTTGTTGCATCCTATATAGAGATATCCATTAGTAATTGATAAATATCTTATTTGGATGTGTCTATGAAAGTCTTATATGCATGGTAGACTAATTAGAGTTATACATTTATGAATCATACATATGGAGATATTGAGTTATGAATTTAGACTAACTATATTTATTTTAAGTGAGCAATACTTTGTAGGATAGTCCAAGTATCAAGAGTGAGCATTGCAAAATGAAAGTAAAAAGATCACAACTATGCTCAACTTAAAAGAATGAGAATGATAAGATGTTCAAAGCATTTGCAAGATTTGAAGAGAAGAAATTTTTGGAAGCTTGGATTACATCAAGGATTGATGATGGTAAAAGATCAAGTCCCAAGGTTCTTCAAAAATATCTTATAGGACTAAGATCTTGTGTAAAAGTAAAAAGGAATCACACTAAGCTTAAATATATTTTAACATCTTTAAAAATGTTTCTTATATGTTTAAATGCCCAACAAACTGTTTTTGGAAAGTTAGTCTTGGTGGTAGTTCAAACCTTTGAAAAATAGCCAAGTTAGTGTTTTGCAAAACTAACATTTGGTTACTCTTTTGATCATAACTTTCAAAATACTTTGAGTTTTATTGTGAAACTTATTGCATATGAAAATAGACTCAAAGATATTTTCAATGAGTTTCATTTGCTTTAAACGGATAAGAAATGAAGAAGTTATGACCATTTCCTTTAAACTATGAAACATAGTTAAGTTTGAGTTTTAAAAAACTGACATTTGGTTACTATTTTGATCATAACTTTCAAAATACTTTGAGTTTTATTCTAAAACTTATTTCATATGAAAATAGACTCAAATATATTTCCAATGAGTGATTATTTGCTTTAATCGGATAAGAAATGAATAAGTTATGACCTTTTAAAGTCAGTTTTCAAAACCAGAAGTGATGTAATCGATTACATAAGTCCTGTAATCGACTACAACTTTGGTAGAGGCCATGAAATCGATTACCAGAAGTGTGTAATCGATTACCAAGTGGCCAAAAATGTTCCCAACAGCTATAAACGGCTAGTTTTCATAAAAAAATTTATTTCTAAATACTACCAACGACTATTTTATCACTTGGGCTCTATATATAAGTGATATTTGAAGCATTTACATCCTAAGAAACATAAGAACACTAGATTTGATTCTTGAATCATCAAAATCATATTTTGAGCTTTAAAGTGTGAATCCTTGATACCCATAGAGCTTCAATCTGTATTATCCACTCTTGAGAGAGTCCCTTATCATCCATACTTTGTTCTTCAAGTTGTATATCTACTCTTGTGAGAGTTTCTAATCTTTCTCTTCATCTTGAAATCATTGTAAGAGGGTGAGGTATCCCTCTAGAGAAAAGGGTGAGGTATCCCTTATTTGTAAAGAAGGGGAGATATCCATCAAAGTTGTAAGGGTGAGGTATCCCTTGAATTTGAGGCTCAAGCACAAAGGGTGAGGCATCCCAAGGTGTGTTAAGTGCTCCATTTTGTAAAGGTTTACAAGCACCCGTACAAGCTTGAAGATATAGTGAAAAATCTCGAGTGATTGCTTGAGGACTGGACGTAGGCCACAAGTGGATTGGTGGCTGAACCAGGATAAATATTGTGTTTAATCTTCTCAACTCTATCTCTTTCCATTTGTGCCTTAATTATATATGCTTGAGTTGAATTTGATATCTAGCTTATTTGCTTGATTTATCTTATAGCCCACATTGTATTTATGAAATATCTAATAGTTATATCTTTGTTAAACTTATTCCACTGCATTTGTTAATTGAGTTATTCAAAATGCTTAATTTCTCAAAGGTATTTTAAAATTTGTAATCACCCAATTCACCCCCTCTTGGGTGATAGTTACCATGGCTAACAAGATTCCCTACATCACATACCAGTATGGCAACAAAGAAACAATAATAACAATAAAGCCATATAGCACAGAATCAATAATTATAGTCATGCTATTTTAATTAATAAATAAATTCAATGAAAGTATATCACAAAAACATGTCTACTAACTATGCAAATATACAATGAACCAACCTACTCCATGGAGCTAAAACCAACATCGGAGAGAATGATTGAGAGATATGTCTGTATATCATCAGCCTCAAATCAAGTGCTTCAATGTTATCAACATACGCATCATGGCTTATACAAGACATTCTACACTAGATTGTGAATAGGAATAGTGTCTCGTCGAGATCATTGGTGCGTTTGCATCAGTCACCATGGCACAGTAGAGCTACTAACTGACCACTTGTGGGATACCTGTGCCCCGACACCCCCAAGATTAGTTATTAACCTTCACTACGCAATTCGTACCCGCACAAATGTGTAATTCAATCTCCTAGGCATACAACCTTTACAAACAAAGTCACTATGACTTTCAATATGCATTATCGAATAACTTCATACATCAATAATTAGTAACTACGTGATTTCCATGTAAAAACAAGCCACCACTGGGCTAAATCGTCAACTAATGTCTCCAAGTCCAGTATGTCGGCCCGAAGTAAACTTACTATTTTTCTCAAACGTGAAGTATTTTCACTATTTTATCACAAATGTGTAACACTTATTGTTATGTCACTAAATCACGCAACATTTTTACGTCATTTTTCAATTGCGTAAAAATTTTAAAACATTTTCTTAATCGCGTAACTCAAAAATCCACGTTTTTGAATTGCGTGAGGTTTTATCAATACTTTTTAATCACGTAAAACGTTTATTGACATTCTAAGCTTAATTTTGAGACTTTCTATGTTTAATATAAAATTTGAACCTTAATTCTAATATTTTCTTACCAAATCTCCTCTAAGTGATATTTTCTAACGTTTTTCATAAAAATCTATATTATTTTGTTTTAACCAAAACCTTTCGAAAATCTTTTTCCATTACTTTTACTAAAGACTATCTTAAATAAAATACTTTAAATTCCAAACCATCTTTCAAACTTATTTCCATTATCTTGACTGAAAATCGACTCTTTTCAAATAATAAAATTTTGTTCATCTTCTTTTTAACTTGTAAACCCTTAAATCATATTCTTATTATGTAATCATCTAGGTTTTCATTCCATAAAAATATTTTTGCCTTGGATACCCCTTCATGGGCTAAATGGCCGTGAGCCATATATGGTCTTTAGGACCAAAAATCTTGCCATTCACACATGATTCAAAGCATGTAAAACATATCAATCATCAATTCCTACCATAGCAATTTCATGCATACTATCAAAAACATATAATCACATATAGCAAACAAGCATAAACCATTAAATTCATACAAATAAGTGAATAAATCCTCATATAAATTTTTCACTAACAAACCACAAATTTCATTTCTCACCACCAAGTTGGTTGATGAAGTTAATCTCCCTCTTACCTTAAGTGATGATCAAAAACTCCTTTGCTGTCTTCTTGAAATAACTTCTACCTCCAAAAAGATCCTTAAAACAAATCAAACATACAATTATTAAGAACTAAGGCTTGAAATAAGATGAACATGGATCAAGTTTATGGTCTAGAACTTAAGAATAAAATTTAGAAATGAATATCAAGAACTTCACTTAAAAACCTTCGAATTTTAGCTTTGAGAAAGTGATTGAAAATGGATTTATTTGGAGAAACTCACAATAAGAAAGTGTCTCCAAATGATGTCTAGAATCAAGATATAATAAGGTTAGTTTAGATTGAACAAGGTTGGAAAGTATTTGGAAGGGGTTGGCCAAAATTTGCAAAGAGAGAAAATGAGAGAGTTTTTGATAGTTTGTTTCTTAAAACAAGACAAGATAAACTTAAGAGAGTCAAGTAACCAATTTGGTCTCCTAAGCTTGTCCTAGAAGCTCCTCTTGGTCGTGTAGTTTTAATGGTGTGGAGTGGTCAAAGCTTCTCCTCTAAGCTTGCTTTCAAGCTTGCTCCTCATTGGTTCACCATCATGAGTCATAGCCACTAAACTTGACTCCATACAAGCTTCCTTTAGAAGTTTCCTTCTCATTGGCTCAAAACAAAGTGAGTCATGAGTAGAAATGATGAAGGGTTATGACTAGTCATCCAACTAGATATTTACCAGTAGCTATTAACTAATGGACAATGGTTATTGCTAGCAAAACCAGTGGTTATTGTCCAATGGATAATAGAAAGTACCTAGATTTTATCAGTAAGATAAAATCTCAAAAAAAGAAAAACTTCAAAATCTATTCCCGATTTCGAGTTTAGTAAGCTCCCCCGGCCCCGAGTTAACAGTCAAAATTTTTTCGGCCCCAAAAATATTTTATTTTTCCAGCACCGCTTCAAACACACAAAAGTCCACAAATAATAATAAATAATCAAAATAAATTAAATAATTCACAAAAATCACAAAAATCATAAAAACACAAATAATAGAAAAGAAAGAAAATTCGGGGTGTTACACCTCATATCATTAGAACCCCATTATTTACAAAGATGGGTCCATTATGAGTAATTAGGCCTAAACCCCATGTCATTTGGAGGTCTACAACTCAAGTTATGGATAAAACATTCTCAAAGAGTCTCTAAACTCGTGTTCTGACTTCCAGGCCCAATTAGCTCCACTAGATGTCTAATTTTGCCCTGGAGCTCTATGAAAGTTGTAGAGCTCTTTCACATATTTCCTACAAGGTAAGATACATAATTTTTAGACATCTAGAACTCAAGATATGAATGAAATACAGAAATAGTGTCAAACCTCAATGATGCTGGAAAAAATCAATTAAGCCCAATTTGAGCCCAAACTTACAAAACATGACCAAGCACAATCAATTGTGTATATGAAGAGTGTAAATGAATAAAAATGAGGGTTTATTAATGTATAAAATATGTAATTTGATATTCCCCCACACTTAGCTTTTGCACTCCGGGGCAAATCACAAAAGACCAAAGCTAAGGAATAAGGAAAAACAACACAAACTCAAAAGCTAAAAACTCTAAAAGACTCAAATTCCAATGATATTCAAGAATGCAAAAGTTATAAGCAAGAAGAGCAACTAAAGATTTAAGGTAACAAAGCATTCATGAGGTAACATTTCTTCATATCTCAAACAAACAAGCAAGATATCTTCAATTTGAAAAGCATGAATCAAGAACGATAGATCCTCACAAGATACACTCTCAATCCCTCAAGTGTTTTCAAGGTAAGTATTTTACTCAATTCAACCCATGAAAATTGCACTACCATAAGTTTGCTTATTTTCTACTTCTTCACTACTCAAACACATGCACAGAAAAATCAAGAGGACTTTATTCAAGGTTGTAATGGGGCCAAGGTAAGGGAAGGAAACAATATAGATATGACAAGTTAAACACCCAAGAGAATAAAAGAGCATTGGGAATGAACTCAAATGACAAGTAACAAGTATGAAATTTTACCCCTCCCAAAATCCATATAATGTACATTCTCTTTACATATTCTTTCTCTTATTTTTTTATATTTTATTTTTTTCTTTCACAACCTTTCTTGTATTTATTCTTTTTTTTTCTCTTTTTTTACATTCTATTTTTTTTCTTTTCATTTGACTCTTCTTTTTCCACCGAACACTTTGCATATTGCACATCAAATTACACAACCCCTACACTTGAACTATTAATTACCCACAAGCAAAAGAGCTCATCCAATGAAAATGAACCAATGCTCTCTCGTTCCCTAAGGTAAGGTAGAAACATGATTTTTCACATAAGACATATAATGAGCTAAGACAAAGAATAGGAAAATAGGCTCAAGGGGGTTAATCAAAGGGAAATGATGCAAGGTTAGCTATTTGGCTAAAGTAGCTAATTAAAGAAAGAAAGCATCAATCATGTTTATGCATGCAAGTGAAAATGTAGCCTCAAAAAGAGTCAAAGCAAGTTCTAGAGTGATCAATTGACATGAGTGAAAATCTCATAAGAAAGAGGAGAATGACATAAATGTTAAATCCATCCATTAAAAGACTCAAAATCTCACAAGGTATACATCTATCAAACTCAATCCACTAATTAAACTTTCAAAACCAAGCATGTCAAATTCAAGAAGAAAGAACCTTTATTCAATCATACTATGAACCTTGAATTTTAATTGCTTCAAACTCATAAACTTCATAAATCTCAAAACATCATTGGAAAACAATTAAAAACACATAAATTTTTTTCACTTTAAAAATAGAAAACAGAATTAAAAAATGTAACACCCTGAAAATTATTTATTTTATCATAAATAATTATTTTCTAATATTTGTGATTTTTAAGAATTTTTTTGGAGTTTTTCAGAAACGTTAAATATTTTAATATATTTATCATTTTACGTGCACACTGAGCAGAGTCAGTGTAACACCCCAAAAATTATTTATTTCATGATAAATAGTCATTTTCTAATATTTGTAATTTTTGAGAATTTTTGTAGATTTTTTTGAAAATGTTAAATATTTTAATATATTCTTCATTTTATGTGCGTGTCGAGCAGAGCTGGGAAAAAGATATATTTTTCTCGAGACTGGTAAAATTTGAACTGTGGAATCATCAACGGGGGATCTTACTAAACCCGAGGTCGGGCACAGTTTATGAGGTTTACATTTCTCGAGATTTTATCTGATAAAAAAAATTGTTGTACCATAAAATTATCTGATGAATAATAAACATTGTTTCTATTAACTGTAACTTTTGTTCACTGGATAATAACTCTAGTAGAGTATTAATCATCTTTTCTAGAGTGTTCACTTTAGGAGACAACTTTACTTTTTACTTTATCGAGAAGCGCACGAAACTACTCAAGGAAGCTTCAAGGAAGCTTCCTACTAAGCTTCTCAAGGAAGCTACATACTCCCTCTCTCCTCCCTCTCACCACACGGCCATGAAGGCCATTTGGGAGCCAAACATTTGTTTTCATTTTTATCAATTACATTTCTAATTTCAAATCTAAAAAGTTACCATTTCTTTACTATCAACTTCTCTCTCTACATTTTCTTCTCTCTTCTTCTCTCAAAATTTCTCTTCCTTCTCTTTACCACCACACCACACGGCCAACCCCTTTCCATGCCCTCCAACATTACAAAAATTCAAAGCAACCATATTTTCTTAATTTCCATCATATTCTAAACACTTTTCTAGTTTGAATCTACTTGAAAAGCTACCATCTTCATCATCTTCTTCAAGCTTCAAGTTTGAAGCTCTAGGGTAAGATTCTTGACCTCTCATCTTTTTTTCTTCATTTTCATTTTCATAGCCATCACCATGACCGTTGATCCATTCTTTTTCAAGCCTTGGTGTTGACTTGTTGAGTTGTGATTCTTAGGGTTTTTGGTGAGCTTGGCTGAAATTCACCAAGGAGCTTCAATGGAGTTCTTTTCTTGTTTTTCCCTTAGTTAAGAGGGAGATGGTTCAATTCAACCTCTCTTGGTAGTGAGAGACTTGATTTTGTGTTATTTGTGAGGAACCCTTGTTAGGGTTACTCTTTTTGATGTATGATTTTTGTGACTAAGTGTTGATTTTACCTTGTTTAATCTATTTGGTTGATGGTATATGTATATTGATGATCTTGGATTATTTTGGATGGATTGGAAATATGAAATGGAAATAAAAGTCCATTGGTTTCCTCATGGAGACTCACGGCCATGACCCTCAAATGGAGTAATCATGGTTAAAATTTTGTAACTAAGATGGAGACATAATTAATCAAGTGAATAAAATGTAATGGAGTCAAAGAAAATTTAGGTTCCTACCCTTGTAAGGCCCACGGCCTCTAGGCCATTTTATGACTAATCATGTAACTTTAGGCAACATTGAAATGTAATTAATCAAGTGATTAAGTAGTTAACAATGTGATGAAGGGAAACCAATTTGATAACCTAAAGTAATCCTTTAGACCTAAGAAAAGAGTGAGACTTGGAAAACCTTAGAATAATTCTCTAGGTGGGTTTGGAATAAACTTAAAGTAAGGAACAATTTTAATTAAAGTAAGACCATGAGTGTAAGTAAGAATGTTGAAAACTTAATTTAAATCATTCTAAGGGAATTAGGCTTAAAATTTAGTGATGGACTTATTTAATTAAAATAATGATGATTAAATTAATAATGTGAGAGAATTTCTCTAAAAAAAGAAACTAATTAAGAAGAATGTAGAAATTCAGGCATAATCCCATAATATACCCTAAAAGTGTAATGTATTATTTAAGGACTTAATAATATTTATTGTGGGTCCATGAGTGAGACCAAGAATGTGTTGATGCTTATCTTAGCCTAATTGTGGCTTGATATGGAAAGTATATTATTGTTGAATATACATGATATATACATTGAGTCATCATGCATTGTGAAAGTCCGATGGACTGTTGTTAAGGCCATGTTACCTAGGAGATTGAACACACCTTAGTGCGGGTGTGGGTGTGAGTAGACTAGTGTAGGTTATAATGTTGACCTTGGGGGTATCGGGGCGTGGGTACCTCGCAATGAATTATTAGTAGCTCTTCTGTCCATGGGGCAGACAGATGCAAATGCACCGACAATCTAGACTGAGACACTGTCCTATATCGCAATCTAGTGAAGAATGTCTTGTATAATGCCTTGATGTGCACATGGATAAATTAATGAATTATAGCACTTTGGTCGCAGCAGCTGAGTTACAGACATGTCTCCTGATCTTTCTCTCTGAATGTTTGTGTCTAGTTCCATGGAGTAGGATTTTGATATCGTATGCATGTTCATAGTGAGTCAATATCTTGTTTGGCATTTAATTCTTATGATAATTAGAACTGTTACCTTATTGATGTATAACTACCTGGAATTGTTAAGTTGTTTAATATTTGCCTCTTGATTACTGTTTATTACTCTTGTAATGCTATATGGGCGTCCTACGCCATTTTGTTTCTTTACTACCATAATTGGTAACGAACATAGGATGTCTCACCTCTTTTCTGTATTTCTACTATCTCTATGTATATATATATGTTTCTCTGAAGACAATGGTGAAGAAGGGGAAGTACACGAGTTCCCCAAATTTTGGCCTGACTTTGATTAGTACCTACTTGATCATGACGTCCCATCCGCAAGGTTTTTTTGGGTTATGTGAGGCTAACTTTTCTCAGAGGTCCGGATTGCTGGTATATCAACCTAGCTACGGATCGCTGTGTTTACCTTGGAGATGTGACGGTATTGCTAGCTTGGGGGTGATATGATCCACTTATCTTTACCTGTATTTGTTTGCATTTAGAATTTTATTTACCCATTAGGGATATATGGGGTGAACATTATTACTCCCCATAGGAGGATTCATTCCTTTCTACTGCTCGAGCCCCCGCCCCTAATTCGGTGGCTCCAATGAGGGTTTCCTCTGATGAGGAAGACCTTGAGGAGGATCCTGACATGGTTCCTTCTCTTTTTTCTTAGGGGCAGACATTGTTGATGGTCACTGATGGCTATTTGTCTTTCTTTTGGGGCCTGATGTTTTATCTTTTTGGTGGGCTGTACATGTATAATCTTTTGGGGCATGTATAGTTTTGCTTTTTGTATATCAGGTGTTGTAACTAAACAAGTTTAATATAACAAAAAATATATATATATATATATATATATCCATGTTGTTCGAATTTATGATTTGCTTTTATTTTACCCTTTGCTGTAACTACGTCTCATCACTATATTTTATTATTTATATGAAAAAAAGAAAAAGAAAAAAAGGGGAGTTCACCATTTTACTTATACAACTACAAACGAACATGCTTAACCATAATATAATGAACCGGGTCTTAGTTTATTCTTTCTGTTTTCTACATCATAGATAATGATGTGACGTTCCCTCCCAAAAAAGGGCTTTACATTAAGTTAGTATCAGAGCCTCGGTTTTTGTTTTCTTTGGGTCTTTGTGGTTAGGTCTGACTTGTTTGTGCTGTGTGATTCTCTATGTTTGGTATTCCGAAAGGATCAATTGAGGCGATGCAACAAATGGCTAAGGTTATCGCGCAACAAATGGAGAGGACTGCTCAGCAGTAGGAAAGGGCTGCACGACAGCTGGAAGCATCGGCTGACGCTCAAAATTTGGTGGAGTTCCATTGCCACAACCCTCCTCAGTTTAAAGGAGAATTTGATTCGGAGAAAGCTAGTCTGTGGATCAAGGAGCTGGAGAAAATCTTTAGAGGCATGAACTATGCCAATGACAAGAAGGTAACTTATGCCGCTCTCATGCTGATTGGGGATGCTGAAGACTAGTGGAACGGGGCACAGAGAGTGTTAGAAGCTGAAGGTCGTGCAATCACTTGGGAGGTATTTAAGAATAAGTTCTTGGAAAAATATTTCCCCACAAGCGCCAGGCATGCAAAAGAAATGGAGTTCCTCAGCTTGAAGCAAGGAAGCTTGTCTGTCAGTGAATACGCCGTGAAGTTCGAAAGCTTATCCAATTTTTTGACATATTTCTAGCACCAGCCAAACGAGGTGTGGAAATGTGAAAAATTTAAGGAAGGACTGAGGCATGAAGTGAAAAGAGCAGTCATCACCTTAAAGATTAACCAATTTTCAGAGTTGTTAGATACGTGCTGCCAGGTGAAAACTCTAGATCAAGCTCGGGACACAAGAAATCGAAACTTTGGACTTACTAGGTTCCAAAGAGGAGGCGGCAACAATGCAAACCGTTTCCAAAAGAAGACTTATTCCCAACCACTAGGAAATCAGTAGTAGACATTTGGTGGAGGTTCCAGTGGAGGTTCTAGTAGGAACCGAACATGGAAAAATATGGCATTTTCTTTGAAATGTTTGAAATATGGGAAGGATCACGCAACAAGAGACTGCACCATCAAAGGGATCATCTATTTTCAATGTAGGAAGCCTGGACATGTCTCCAGAGATTGCAACCAAGCTAAGGCTGAGCTTTTAGTCAATGCTGCACGAGCAACAAACCCGCAGGCAGGGGGCCTAGTCTATACCACGAGTGGAGCCGAAGCCTCCAAATCCGAAGATATGATACAGGGGGAAGGTGCCATAGGAGGTAATCTTTTAACTGTACTATATGACTCTGGGGCAACCCACTCTTTCATTTCTTATGACTGTGTGTGACGACTTAGTTTACCTGTGTCTTCCTTACCTTTTGACTTGACTGTTTCTACTCCCACTGATAAGCCTGTTGTTACTACCAAAGTCTGTTTGAATTGTCCGTTGATTGTTAAGGGTCAAATCTTTTATGTTAATTTGATCTGTTTACCCTTTTCTCAGTTAGACATAATTTTAGGGATGGATTGGTTGTCTTCTAACCATATCCTGTTAGATTGCTCTAGTTAGACCATAGTTTTTCCTATGGATGAGGATTCTAGATTTTTGACAGCCAACCAAGTTTGAGCTTTCTTGAAAGAATGAGCTCAGGGATACATGTTATTGTCTTCCTTGAAAGTCAAGGCGAGGTTGATATGAATGTAATTCCAGTGGTTAACAAGTTCCCCGAAGTCTTTCCTGATGATGTACCTGGTTTACCGCTGGAGCGGGAGATAGAGTTTGCTATTGACCTTGTACCTGGATCTGGTCTAATATCTATAGTGCCTTACAGAATGTCACCATTGGAATTAGTAGAGCTTAAGAAGCAGTTAGAAGAACTCTTGAAAAAACAGTTTGTTAGACCTAGTGTGTCACCCTGGGGAGCACTAGTATTGCTAGTCCGAAAGAAGGATGGTACCTCGCGATTGTATGTGGACTATCGCCAGTTGAATAAGGTCATAATTAAGAATAAGTATCCACTTCTGTGGATAGACGACTTGATGGATTAATTGAAAAGAGCAACAGTGTTCTCTGAGATCGATCTACGATCGGGCTACCATGAGATTCGAGTGAAGGCAGAGGATATTCCTAAGACGGCTTTTCATACCCGTTACAGTCATTACGAGTACCTTGTGATGCCGTTTGGTGTAACGAATGCACCTGCCATATTTATGGACTACATGAATAGAATCTTTCATCCTTACTTAGACAGATTCGTTGTTATCTTCATTAACGACATTCTGATCTAATCTCAAAATCAGGAGGATCATGCTGAACACCTCAGTATAGTTCTCCAGATTCTAAAGGAGAAAGAGTTGTACGCCAACCTATCGAAGTGTGAATTTTGGCTAGACGAAATCAAGTTTTTGGGGCATGTGATCTCGAAGGAAGGGATTACTGTGGATCCATCAAAAGTAGAAGCAGTCCTACAATGGAAACGGTCGAAGGCAGTGACAGAAATCTGAAGCTTTGTGGGTTTGACTGGATACTATCGGAGGTTCATTAAAGGATTCTCTAAAATAGCAGGGCCTCTCACTCAACTCATGAGGAAGAATCAAGCCTTTGAGTGGACTAATGCTTGCGAAGAGACCTTCCAAGAATTGAAGAGACGACTAACTACTTCACCAGTGTTAGTTCTACTTGATCTGAATGAACCCTTCGAAGTGTATTGTGATGCTTCATATCAAGGATCAGTAGCTGTGCTTATGCAAAATGGAAAAGTGGTGGCCTATGCTTTGAGACAGTTGCGAGTGCATGAGAAGAACTATCCAACACATGACTTGGAGTTAGTAGCTGTAGTTTTCACTTTGAAGATATGGAGATATTTCCTGTATGGGGCGATGTTCAACGTCTTTAGTGACCACAAGAGCTTGAAGTACTTATACGATCAAAAGGAGTTGAATATGAGATAGCGCAGGTGGTTGGAATTTCTGAAGGAATATGATTTCTGACTTCTGTATCACCCTGGAAAGGTAAATGTCATGGCAGACACATTGAGTAGGAAGATGCTTAGTATCTCAGCCATGGTGATCAAGGAAAATTATTTGATAGAGCAATTCAGGGATGTATGGTCTTTCATGGAATTAGCACCAGGAAAAATTTGCATAAACATGGTTACTATCTCAAGCGAATTAATGGAAAACATCTGGGAAAAGTAAAAAATTGATAAGTTTTTGCAAGAAGAAAGAGAGCTAATGAGGTAGGGTAATGCGACGACATTCGAGGAAGGAACAGATGGAATTCTAAGGTTTCGAGGTAGAGTTTGTATACCCAGGGATCAGGAGCTTAGAAAGTATATTCTCGAACACGCTCACACGAGCAAGTTGAGTATGCACTCGGGAATAACCAAAATGTATCAAGACCTGAAGAAGTTATTTTAGTGGCACGGAATGAAGAGTGACATTGTCAGATGTGTATCATATTGTTTGGTTTGCCAGAAGGCAAAGGTGGAACATCAAAGACCGTCAAGACTGTTGTAACCTCTATCTATTCTCGAATGAAAGTGGGAAAGCATTGCGATGGATTTTGTGGTTGGATTGCCGAAGACAAGAAAAAGTTATGACTCAATATGGGTAATCATTGATCGACTCATGAAGTCAGCACACTTCCTACCAATCAACATAAGATACAACATGGAGAAGTTGACCCAGTTGTATATCAGTGAGATCGTTAAGCTACATGATGTGCCTACCAATATTGTTTCGGATAAGGATCCAAGGTTCACCTCAAAGTTTTCGCAAAGTTTGCAAGAAGCATTGGGAACAAAGCTACGATTGAGTTCTTGTTATCATCCACAAACCGATGGGCAATCAGAAAGGACGATCCAATCGTTGGAGGATTTGCTCAGGGCTTGCGCTTTAGAACAGACTGGAAGTTGGGATGAATTTTTACCGTTGGTAGAGTTCACCTACAACAATAGTTTTCATTCAAGCATAGGGATGGTACTCTTTGAAGCTCTGTATAGACGACGGTGCCGAACACCTTTGTGTTGGTACTAAGATGGAGAGCGCCTTACTGTTGGACCTGTATTATACAGCAGATGACTGAGAAGGTCAAGATGATTCAGGAAAAGATGAAGATGGTTCAAAGTCGACAGAAGAGCTATGCGGACAAGAGGAGAAAGCCTCTTGAGTTTGAGGAAGGCGAGCATGTATTTTTGAAAGTCACGCCAACGACTGGGGTCGGCCGAGTTCTGAAATCTAGAAAACTTACTCCCAAATTCCTTGGACCTTACCAAATTCTTCGCCGGATAGGTCCAGTAGCTTACCAGATAGCCTTACCACCTTTTCTTTCAAACCATCACAATGTCTTTCATGTGTCACAACTACGGAAATATATTCCTGACCCGAACCATGTCATAGCACTGGACATAGTACAATTGTAAGAGAACTTAACCTATGAGAAACCTCCTGTAAGGATTGAAGATAGGAGAGTAAAGCAACTCAGAGGAAAAGAAATCTCTTTGGTGAAAGTGATATGGAACGAAACGACCGGAGATGCAACATGGGAATTGGAAGACAAGATGAAAGAGCAACACCCACAACTATTCTAAGGCATGAAAATTTCGAGGACGAAATTTCTTTTTATTATTTGTTTCATCATAAATAGTCATTTTCTAATATTTGTGATTTTTAAAATTTTTTTTCTATTTTTTCAAAAATGCCAAATATTTTAATATATTCCTTGTTTTGCATGCACACTGAGCAGAGTCAGTGTAACACCCCAAAAATTGTTTGTTTCATGATAAATAGTCATTTTCTAATATTTGTGATTTTTGAAAATTTTTGTGGATTTTTTCAAAAATGTCAAATATTTTAATATATTCTTCGTTTTACGTGCACATCGAGCGGAGCTGGGAAAATGAAATATTTTCTCTAAGGCTGGTAAACTTTGAACTGTGGAATCATCGATGGAGGATCTTACTAAACTCGAGGTCAGGCACAGTTTACGAGATTTATATTTTTTGAGATTTTATCTGATAAATAAAATCGCTGTACTATAAAATTATCCGATGAATAATAAACACTGTTTCTATTAACTGTAACTTTTGTTCACTGGATAATAGCTCTAGTAGAGTGTTAATCATCTTTTCTAGAGTGTTCACTTTAGGAGACAACTTTACTTTTTACTTTATCGAGAAGCGCATAAAAATTCTCAAGGAAGCTTCCTACTAAGCTTCTCAAGGAAGCTACACACTCCCTCTCTCCTCCCTCTCACCACACGGCCATGAAGGCCATTTGGGAGTCAAACATTTGTTTTCATTTTTATCAATTACATTTCTAATTTTAAGTCTAAAAAGTTACCATTTCTTTACTATTAACTTCTCTCTCTACATTTTCTTTTCTCTTCTTCTCTCAAATTTTCTTCTCCTTCTCTCTACCACCACACCACACGGCCAACCCCTTTCCATGCCCTCCACCATTGCAAAAATTCAAAGCAACCATATTTTCTTAATCTCCATCACATTCTAAACACTTTTCTAGTTTGAATCTACTTGAAAAACCATCTTCATCATCTTCTTCAAGCTTCAAGTTTGAAGCTCTAAGGTAAGATTCTTGACCTCTCATCTTTTCTTCTTCATTTTCATTTTCATGGCCATCACCATGACCATTAATCCATTTTTTTCATGCCTTGGGGTTGATTTGTTGAGTTATGATTCTTAGGGTTTTTGGTGAGCTTGGCCGAAATTCATCAAGGAGCTTCAAGGGAGTTCTTTTCTTATTTTCCCCTTAGGTAAGAGGGAGATGGTCCACTTCAACCTCTCTTGGTAGTGAGAGACTTGATTTTGTGTTGTTTGTAAGGAACCCTTGTTAGGGTTACTCTTTTTGATGTATGATTTTTGTGACTAAGTGTTGATTTTACCTTGTTTAATCTATTTGGTTGATGGTATATGTATATTGATGATATTGGATTGTTTTGGATGGATTGAAAATATGAAATGGAAATAAAAGTCCTTTGCTTTCCTCATGTAGGCTCACGGCCATGACCCTCCAATGGAGTAATCATGGTTGAAATTTTGTAACCAAGATGGAGACATAATTAATCAAGTGAATAAAATGTAATGGAGTCAAAGAAAATTTAGGGTTCCTACCCTTGTGCGGCCCACGGCCTCTAGGCCATTTTACGACTAAATCATGTAACTTTAGGCAACATTGAAATGTAACTAATCAAGTGATTAAGTAGTTAACAATGTGATCAAGGGAAACCAATTTGATAACCTAAAGTAATCCTTTAGACCTAAGAAAAGAGTGAGACTTGGAAAACCTTAGAATAATTCTCTAATTCTTCTAGAGAAGAATTTCATAAGAAATATTAAATTGAAATGAAACTTAATTAATTGAATAATTAGGAATTACTTACGGATTCATAAAATGGAAAAAATTAAGTATGAAGTTTGATCCAAAAACTTAGAATAATTTTAATTAAAGTAAGACCATGAGTGTAAGTAAGAATGTTGAATAACTCAATTTAAATCATTCTAAGGGAATTAGGCTTAAAATTTAGTAATGGACTTATTTAATTAAAATAATAATGATTAAATCAATAATGTGAGAGAATTTCTCTAAAAGAGAAACTAATTAAGAAGAATGTAGAAATTTAGGCATAATCCCATAATGTACCCTAAAAGTGTAATATATTATTTAAGGACTTTGTAATATTTATTATGAGTCCATGAGTGAGACTAAGAATGTGTTTATGCTTATCTTAGCCTAATTGTGGCATGATATGGAAAGTATATTATTGTTGAATATACATGATATATGCATTGAGTCATCATGCATTGCGAAAGTCTGATGGACTGTTGTTAAGGCCATGTTGCCTAGGAGATTGAACACACCTTAGTGCAGGTGCGAGTAGACTAGTGTAGGTCATAATGTTGACCTTGGGGACGTCGGGGCGTGGGTACCTCACAATGGACAGTTGGTAGCTTTTCTGTCCGTGGGGCAGACCGATACAAACGCACTGACAATCTAGACTGAGACACTGTCCTATATCGCGATCTGTGAAGAATGTCTTGTACAATGCCTTGATGTGCACGTGGGTAAATTGATGAATTATAGCACTTTGGCCGCGATAGCCGAGTTACAGACATGTCTCCTGATCTTTCTCTCTGAATGTTTGTGTCTAGCTCCATGGAGTAGGATTTTGATATCGTATGCATGTGCATAGTGAGTCAATATCTTGTCTGGCATTTAATTCTTATGATAATTGGAATTGTTACCTTATTGATGTATAACTGTCTAGAATTGTTAAGTTGTTTAATATTTGCCTCTTGATTACTGTTTATTACTCTTGTAATGCTATGCGGGCATTCTACGCTGTTTTGTTTCTTTATTGCCATAATTGGTAATGAACATAGGATATCTTACCTCTTTTTTGTTTTTCTACTATCTCTGTGTGTATATATATATATGTTTCTCTAAAGACGGTGGTGAAGAAGGGGAAGTACACAAGTTCCCTGGATTTTGGCCTGACTTTGATTAGTACTTGCTTGATCATGACGTCCCGTCCGCAAGGCTTTTTGGGTTACATAAGGCTGACTTTTCTCAGAGGTCCAGATTGCTAGCATATCAACCTAGCTACGGATCACTGTGTTTACCTTGGAGATATGACGGTGTCGCTAGCTTGAGGGTGATATGATCTGCCTATCTTTACTTGTAGTATTCATTTGCATTTAGAATTTTATTTGCCCATTAGGGATATGTGGGGTGAACGTTATTACTCCCCATAGGAGTATTCATTCTTCTCTACTACCCGAGCCCCCGCCTATAATTCGGTGGCTCCGATGAGGGTTTCCTCTGACGAGGAAGACCCTGAGAAGGATCCTGACACGGTTCCTTCTCTTTCTTCTTAGGGGTAGACAATGTTAATGGTCACTGATGGCTATCTATCTTTCTTTTGGGGCTTGATGTTTTATCTTTTTGGTGGGCTATACATGTATAATCTTTTGGGGCATGCATAGTTTTGCTTTTTGTATATCTGGTGTTGTAACTAAACAAGTTTAATATAACGAAAATATATATATATATATATATATATATATATATATATATATATATATATATATATATATATATATATGTATATCCATGTTGTTCGAATGTATGATTTGCTTTTATTTTACCCTTTGCTGTAACTACGTCTCGTCACTATATTTTATTATTTATATAAAAAAAGAAAAAGAAAAAAGGGAGTTCACCATTTTACTTATACAACTACAAACGAACATACTTAACCATAATATAATGAACCGAGTCTTAGTTTATTTTTTTATTTTCCACATCGTAGATAATGATGTGACGTTCCCTTCCAAAAAGAGGTGTTACAAAAAATAAAAAATAGAATTAAAAATAGAAAACAGAAACAATAACAGAAAAATAACAAAAGTAGCAGAAATAGAAATAGAATATAAACAATGTAACGAAACAAAAATAGAAAAAAATTAGCCACAAAAATAGAAAAATAGAATAAAAAATAGTAAGCAACAAAAATTAGAAACAGAATGCTAAAGTAGAATTA
Source organism: Ormosia semicastrata (assembly GCA_029884595.1). Taxonomy (NCBI): domain Eukaryota; kingdom Viridiplantae; phylum Streptophyta; class Magnoliopsida; order Fabales; family Fabaceae; genus Ormosia; species Ormosia semicastrata. The sequence goes on from JAQQTO010000063.1 coordinate 51,082,927, forward strand.
ATTAGAAATAGCATAATTTAACAATAGTAGAAAATAGAAACGAGAAAATAGAAAATAGAAACAAAATTTAGCTGCAGAAATAAAAAAATAAATGATGAAAATAAAAATATCAATAGCAAAATAGTAACAATGAGAGACAAAATATCAAAAACATCAAAACAGTAGAAACAGAATTTGGAAACAAAAAACTAAATAGCAGAAATTAAAATACAAAACAGAATTAAAATTCCTCCCCCACACTTAGATTCTACATTACCCTCAATGTAAAACATAGAAAAATGCAGAATGCAAATCACCAAAATATGCATGGCAAGTAAAATAAACTGTGGTAAGGGGCTCCCTCATTATCCATCCATGTAAATGACATTGAGCAAAGACATCACTTCCATATTGTGCTCTTGACAATCTTCGTGAAAATGCTTAAGTCTATGCCCATTGACCTTGAATGTTCTCTTTGTTGTCACGTCTTGGAGCTCAACTGCACCATAAGGAAAAACATTAGTAACAACAAATGAGCCATCCTATCTAGACCTTAATTTACCAGGCATAAACCTAAGACGGGAATTATAAAGGAGAACATTTTGACCACTTTTGAATTTTTTTCTAGCAATCATTTTATCATGGAAGGCTTTGGTCTTCTCTTTATAGAGTTTGGAACTCTCATAAGCCTCCAAGCGGATCTCCTCTAATTCCTACAACTGTAGCTTCCTCTCCATGTCCGCTTGATTTAGGTTCGAGTTGCACCTCTTCACCACCCAAAATGCTTGGTGTTCAATCTCCATAGGCAGGTGGCATGCCTTTCCAAAGGCAATCCGATAAGGGGACATCCCAATTGGTGTCTTGTAGGCAATCCTATAAGCCCATAGAGCATCTTCAAGCCTCTTGCTCCAATTCTTCCTATTAGGTTGAACCGTCTTTTCAAAGATTTGCTTGATCTTTCTATTAGAAAGCCCAGGTTGCCTATTAGTCTGGGGGTGGTAAGGTGTAGAAACTCTATGCACGACTCCATACTTTTTCATCAAAGCCTCCATGCTGCGATTGCAGAAATGCGAACATAGATCATTAATGATGGCCCTCGAGACTCCAAACCTGCAAAAAAATTATGATATAACAAAATCCACAATGACTCAAGAATTGTCAATCCGAGTGGCCTTAGCCTCCACCCATTTAGATACATAATCCACAGCAACCAGAATGTAAACAAAACCAAATGATACAGGAAAAGGACCTATAAAATCAATACCCCAAACATCGAATATCTCACAGAACAACAAGGGTTACTGGGCCATCTCATTCTTACGAGAAATATTCCTTGCTCTTTGGCATTGTTCACAAGATTTACAAAATACATATGCATCATGAAATAGAGTGAGTCAATATAATCCAGAGTCCAAAACTTTCCTAATTGTATGAGTAGGTCTAAAATGTCCACCACATGCAAAAGCATGACAAAAGCTAAGAATAGAATCAAACTCATGATCAGGAATGCATCTCCTAATTACATGGTCACTACAAAATCTCCAAAGACGAGGATTATTCCACACATAATACTTAGACTCACTCTTTAACTTATCAATCTGAGCCCTAGTGAAATATGCAGGAAGTGCACTAGCAACCAAGTAAGTGACAATATCAACAAACCAAAGAGAAATGGTCTTACCTTGCAGCTGTAAAAGCTACTCATCTGGGAAGGAGTCATGGATGGCTAGAGGCTCCGAAGCCCTCTTAATTATGCTCAAATGATCGGCCGCCAGGTTTTCTGCTCCACTCTTATCTCTGATCTCAACATCAAACTCCTATAAGAGCAATATCCACCTAATCAACCAAGGCTTTGCATCGGGCTTCTTCAGGAGAAACTTCAAAACTGCATGATCTAAAAACACAACCACTCTAGAACCAAGCAGATATGATCAAAATTTATCTAAAGCAAAAATAATTGCTAAAAGTTCTTTTTCGATTGTGGTGTAGTTGGTTTAGCCAGCATCTAAAGTCCTCAAAGCAAAGGAAATGACATGAGGTACTCTCTGTGTGCAAGGATAGCTCCCAATGCATAATTAGAGGCATTACACATGAACTCAAATGGGAGTGTCCAATCCAGTGGCTGGATGATAAGTGTAGTGGTCAATGCTCGCTTCAGGTGATTGAAGGCATCCTTGCACCTCTGGTCAAAGTGAACTCCACATCTTTTTGTAGCAAGTTGGATAGTGGAAAGACAATTTTGCTGAAATCCTTTATGAATCACTGATAGAAACCTGCATGACCAAGAAAAAAATGAACCTCCTGTACGCATGTGGGGTAAGATAAACATAAAATGACATCTATTTTTGCAAGATCTACCTTAATACCCTGCTAGATACTACATGCCCTAAAACTATACCGTGCTCTACCATGAAATGACATTTTTCAAAATTTAGAACAAGGTTAGTCTCGATGCATTTATGCAAAACCTGAGCCAAACTATCTAGACATGCATCAAAGGAAGAGCCATAGACAGTAAAATGATCCATAAACACATCCATGCAACTCTCTAAAAATTTAGAAAAGATACATACCATACACCTTTGAAAGGTGCCCGGAGCATTGCACAGACCGAATAGCATCCTCCTGTATGCAAATGTGCCAAATGGGCAGGTAAAAGTGGTCTTCTCTTTGTCTTCTGAGGATATATGAATCTGAAAATAGCCCAAATATCCATCCAGGAAATAGTAATGCGACTTGCCAGCCAACCTCTCCAACATCTGATCAATGAAAGGCAAGGGGAAATGGTCTTTCCTGGTGGCCTGGTTAAGCCACCTACAATCAATGCAGACCCACCAATTGTTCTGGATTCTTATGGGTAGAAGCTCTTTGTTCTGATTTGCAACCACTGTGACCCCAGGTTTCTTCAAGATAACCTACACAGGGCTCAGCCATTTACTATCGGATATGGGATAAATAATGCCAGCTTGCAGCAGCTTGGTCATTTCCTTCTTCACCACATCCAGAATTAGGGGGTTCAGTCTCCTTTGAGGCTGCCTTACTGGTTTGGTACCTTCCTCCAATAAAATCCTATACATGCATGTGGAGGGACTAATACTAGGAATGTCTGTAAGTGGCCATTCTATGGCTTGCTTATTCTGCCTTAAAACCTGCAGTAATTTTTCTTCTTGTTCAGGTTGTAGATTCTTAGCGACAATCACCAACAACTTCTCACCATCTCCCAAATATGCATATTTAAGGTGGTCTGGCAAAGTCTTCAACTTTAAGGATGAGGGCTACACAATGGAGGGTAGCAAGCTATTTGAAACAACTAACTCAGCAGCATTAAATTTAGCATAATTCTGATTCTCATTTTCACAAGCTGCATCATTCAGGTCAGCAGTTACATCATCACTCATAACCACATAAATCTCAGCACATGCAGCACATGGTTCAATATCACAACCAACATATGTATCACAGGTAATAGAATCCAGAAATTTAGTAATATCAGGGAATTCAACATACATATCAGTATAAGCATCATCAACCTGCATCTTAATCACGTCAACATGGAAAACTGAATGCTCCTCTAGGGGGTGTCTCATGGCATCAAAAATGTTAAACTGTACAACATCATCACCAAATTCCATAGAAAGGGTACCAGCATACACATCTATCTTGGTCTTGGCTATCTTGAGAAATTGTCTGCCTAGAATCAATAGAGCATGGTTTGTTGAAGACTCATCTGCCATATCCAGAATGTAGAAATCCATTGAGAAAATCAACTCCTTCACTTGAACTAACACATCTTCCAGCACTCTTATAAGATAAGCAGTGATCCTATTTTCTAATTAAATCACTATACCAGTGGGTTACAAAGTACCAATGTTCAAAGACTCATAAACTGACATAGGCATGACATTAATCGAAGCACCCAAATCTAGTATTGCATTTTCAAATCTGGAATTGCCTATCGTCCAATGGATTGTGAAAGTTCTAGGATCTTTGCATTTCTGTGGCATGCTTAGCTGAATTATTGCAAAAACATTTCTGCCCATACTAATCCTCTTAGTACCCTTAAGTCTTCTCTTGTGAGTACACAACTCCTTGATGAATTTGGCATACTTGGGAATCTGTTTGATTGCATCCAGGAGGGGAATATTGATTTCCACCTTCCTGAATGTTTCCATGACTTCTCTTTCCATTTCTGCTTATGCTATCTGCTTGGACTATGTGACCCTATTTGGGAAAGGTAGTGGAATGATCAGGTCTGAATTCTCTACACATTACTTCTGTGTCTCGGATTTCTAGACTGATCTATTTATTTCCTATGAATTTTGCTATTTTTGGTCAATCTCTAGTTGCTGCACTGGTAGCTCTGGTTGTGGTAGACTAGGACCATTAACTTCTCTACTACTTCTCAAGGTATTGGCACTCACATTGCCTGTTGAGTTATTGACTATTTGTGAAGGCAATTGACTTGATCCTTGACTTTTCATCTCACTCACAGTGGTTGCCAACTGCCTAATCTGAGTCTGTAGATTCTGAATGGTGGCATTAACATTTTACTGGAATTGAATGTTGTTTGTGGCCATCTGTTTCATCAAATCTTCCAATGATGGCTTGGCTGGAGCAGCTTGGATAGATGGCTACACAAGTTATTGCAGTCTGAATACAGGTGGTTGGTATCTAAATTGCTGCTACTACTGCTGGGGCTATTGTTGTTGACCAAAATTCCCATATCTTAGGTTGGGATGGTCTCTCTAGCCAGGGTTATAAAATGGATCATATGAGGGCTGCTGCCGTGACTGTTAATATTGGGGTCTACCAGGAAAAATGCTTACTGCAATAACAAGATAGGCTTGGATGGCAGAATTATCTTCCTGAAGTGTTGGATAGGCATCTGTAGGATGAGATGGACAAGAGCAAATTCCACACACCATTGCAGGCTCTTGTACAGAAACTGGTACATGTTGTCCCACTACTAATTGCCACACTAGTGAGGTTAACTCATCAAGCCTATTTTCCATCCTCTTCTGGCCTGCCTGAGCCATATGAATCTCATTTACACCTCTACTTGGAGTTACCATTCTTGTCCCAAATTGCTATGAATTGGTAGCCATGGTAGCGATTAAGTCTCTAGCAGCAATAGGGGTCTTATCCACCAAAGCTTCTCCAATAGCAGCATCAATCATGCTTCTGTCCATTGACATCAGTCCCTCATAAAAGTATTAGATTAACAACTGATCACTGATTTGGTGATGTGGATAGCTTGAACACAACTTCTTGAATCTCTCCCAGTATTCATGCAATGTTTCACTTGAAATCTGTCGGATGCCACATATGTCTTTCCTAATTGCAGCAGCTCTGGAAGTAGGGAAAAACTTCTCCAAAAATAGCTTCTTCATATTATTCCAGTAAGTCACAGAACCTAGTGAAAGATAATAAAGCTAGTCCTTGGCTGCATCAGCAAGGGAGAAGGGAAATGCTCTCAGCTTGATGTGTTCTTCATGGATGCCTTGAGGTCACATGGTTGAGCACACAACATGGAACTCCTTCAAATGCTTGCGGGGATCCTCACCTGCAAGTCCATGAAACCTAGGCAGAAAATGGATTAGTCCAAACTTTAATTCAAAGTTAGCATCAAAATTAGGATACTGAATGCATAATGATTAATAACTGACATCAGGGGCTGTAAGCTCTTTAGGAGTCCTAGTATACATGTTATTAGCCATGGTTGCAAAATCACTTAAGCTCTCGGATGCACTGATAGATTCAATGTCACAATCAAATTTAGAAGCAATTCTTTAGCTAAGCTTACGAGCTCTAATTAGTGCATGCAAAGTCTTATCAATCTCAGGATCAAAATCAAGCAAGTTATCAGAATTAAACTTAGTCATGCACCACTTAGGGCTGTAGAGGTGTCAGAATGCCAAAAACACAAAAACATACAAATCTAAACTACATAAATGGTTTGAAAAAATGAAAAACACATCAAATGAATTTTAAAAATCATAGGACCACCACAGAATGAAAACTAAACTGATTTAGAAAATTATCATGCAAAGAAAATACTTCAAAAATTAAAAACGTAGTCTAAACGATGGAATTTAGGAAAAAAGAGCATAGCAGATGACAGCCAAGGGCTTTGATTGGCCAAGTTCATTGAATTTTTTTTAGCAACTGGAAAAAATTCAGGTCATTCTGAGTTATCAAAATAATTACTAAAACTACCGTTATGTCCCCAGTTTTCTCAAAAACCCTATCAGATGACGAAATTTGGCTAAAATCCGAGGGGATGATCCTTAGGAGATCACTTTGCTCAAAATGATGATTTAACCTTGTGGACCAAGTTTCAGCTCTAAACTCCACAGTCAAATCAACACTAGTCTCCCCCTGCACCAAAAGAAATCAGAAACTAGGAGAAAAAAGTTAGCTGGGTATGAAACAGTGATAGGCAGTGAGGAACTCATCCAAAATGATTGAATAACACTCACAAAGAAATCTTGCAATGTAATTATCAATAAAGGTAGCAAAAGAATGATTAACAGTAACAAAAGTCAATGTAACAGTAACCAATGTAGCAGAAGGCAATGCAATAGTTATGCGATTGAACAAGAGTTAATTGTTAGTAAAAACAAGAGTTAGTATAGGCACTTAATATGATCAAATTGTAACTAATAATCCCTGGCAATGGTGCCAAAATTTTTACAAGTTCCGAACTCAATTAAAATTATAACCGAGTTATGCCTATGGCTTGTAGCATAGGAAACAACACCAGATCGTCTCTCAAGGATTGTAAATGCAATTTGATCAAATCAAGCAAAAATTGGGGGAAGGATTTAAGAATTCAAAATATGAAAATAACAAAATTAAAGTGATAGAAATTCACTTAAAAGAGCAATCAATTCAGAAACCTATCCGAAATTGGGTTGATTCTATCATAGATCTTTCAACAAACATTTGAAGTGTATTTCAATGGTTAATTTGGATTCAACCAAAATATTTGCATCAAATCCATAATTCATACTAGAAAATAATCTAGAATTCAATTAATAATTGGCACACAAATTTGCTATCACACAATTCATATTAGAATCTATGTTAATTTGATCTCTGAATTCAATTTACCTAGGCACAAATGTAACTTAACCTCTGTAATTCTGTGATTAATTCATATCAATCAACCTAAATCCCATCACAATTCTCAATCTTAAATCAAGATCCAATCAGATCAAACATAAACAGAATCATCATTCATGCATTCAAGATCAAGAAGAAGAAGAAGAAGAAGAAGAAGAGGAATCCAAATACAATTCGAATACAAAAACAGAACCAAGATCTAAAGAATCCAAACCATAATTTCTTCAAGAATCTCTGAATTGATTACAGAATTTTAGCCCTCCATAGCCATCACCATGAAGGACCTTGAGGAAGAAGAAGAGAGAAAGATCTAGATCTAGAAAGAGAAGGTGAGAAAAGTGTGGAATGAAAATTGATCTCAGTTTTCTGCTTCTACAATTATAAACTAGCTCTTATTTTTGCCTCACATCATTAGAACCCCATTAGTTACAAATTTGGGTTCATTATGAGCAAATAGGCCTAAACCCCATGTCATTTGGAGGTTTACAACTCAAATTATGGATAAAACATTCTCAAAGAGTCTCTAAACTCGTGTTCTGACTTCCAGGCCCAATTAGCTCCACTAGATGTCCAATTCTGCCCTGGAGCTCTTCATGAAAGTTGTAGAGCTCTCTCTCATATTTTCTATAAGTTAAGATATATAAGATTTAGACATCTAGAACTCATGATATGGCCGAAATACAAAAATAGTGTCAAACCTCAATGATGTTAGAAAAAATCAATTCAGCCCAGTTTGAGCCTAAACTTTCAAAACATGACCAAACTCAATCAATTAAGTACATGGAGAGTGCAAATGAATAAAAATGAGGGTTTATTAATGTATAAAATATGTAATTATCATTTTCTCCTAGTTTTTCCCTTTTCTTTGGATTTTTCTTTCTATGGATTTGTATTGTGATATGAGTTTGTTATTGAACATGAGTAACCAATCTTATAGCTAGGGCTATGGGGGATCTTGTTTTCCTGATTAATTGGGTTTGATTTCAATTTTGATTAAGGTAATTTTTTTTGAGTCTATTATATTGCTTGTATTCCTGTCAGAACTTAATCACTTTTGGCATGTTTTAATTCATTGTTTGATCGATAACTACCCACATCCAATGAGTGGACCTATATAATAAACCTAGGATTAGATTGGTGAATAACCGAATATCAATTTATTCTATCAATTGAATTGACGATATATTTGTTCATCTCTTGAATTGTGGCTTAATGTATTCCTAATTAATTCAAATAAATGACCAAATAGGTGGATAATTTAGAAATAGAATGTTGTTTTTCCATGATAATTGGGATTCAATAGTAATTAAGAGAATATTGGCAAGAGAATTACCTTACATTATAAATGAATGAAAATCTAATTAATTGGATTCAAGTAAACCTTGTGCCCTAGTCTCTCAATAATTGATTATCTCTACATTGTTTGATTATTCATTATTCTTCTTTATTTTTTATTTTATTTTATTTTGAGTTTCTTCTTACACTTACGATTGTCTAAATAACCAAGAGTTTAATGATTTTAATAATAACCTCTTATTCCTCGTGGGATCAATAATTGGGACTTAAGTCCTATATTACTTTGCAATAGAGTGCACTTGCTCTTAGTGTATTTTACGCGTATCAAGTAATACATATAATCTCAGTTGGAGAGACCACCCCAATCTTAAATGGGCAAATCAACAGAGCCATCAGTGAGCTCTACAACCTCCTCCATATTTCCAAGCATCTGAAGAGAAGCCAAATTTTGAAAACCATATAATAAAATACGTTCAGAATTCAAATACTCGAATGAAGAGCATGGAAACTTAGATTAGTCAATTGGCTACCTTAATGTCAGAAAAGGCATCAGGAACATTGCCTGGTACTACTAAGCCAAATTCGAAGGAACAAGTCAATGCAATTATCCAGAGAAGTGGTAAGGAGATTGAGGAGACTTCCAAGAGAAAGGAGGAACAATTGCAAGAGCATGAATATATTCTTGATGTGATAATTGCTATAGAAAATGAGAAGGAATATAAAGCACCCTCTGCGGTACATGTAAGTGAGCCATAGAAGCCTTCTAATCCATTCCTCAAAGGCTCAAGAACTTTTTGCAGGACAAGCAAATTGCTATTGGGAATTGCGTATACATCACGCAGTGGAAAAATAGGATTCCCACCAAGGATCCATGCGAAAAAGCCATAATCCGAGTTTTAAAATTGTTTACCTGTTGAAGCGTGATCAAAGGAAGTGACATGAATCACTAACACCGTAACAGTGATGATGTCTCTATGGTATCCACACGAACAGACTCATGAATGTCCAACGTTAACAAAAGGGAGCCTCACGTCTCTCACACAGTGCTAGCTGCGAAGAGAAGAGAAGAAACCTGTCACTCTCTCACTCACTTTTCTGTAGGTACAACTAGGGTTTTGTAATATGTGTCTTAGCAGCCCCCTTAGCAGTACTATTTATAATAGTGACTGCCTTAAGTGAGTATGAGCAGTAGTAAGGTAAGCTGTGTAACCCTAGACTCATCTGTTATGAGTCTGGCCCATATTTAAATCCGAGTCCAACTTGGATCTATTGCTCCAATTTTAGTTTGCTCTATGTGTGTGACCCTGCAGGTTCTCATTACGTTGGCAGTAATATTAAAATCCTATTTTAATATTACAAGCAGTGAGTGGTATCTAGCAACATATCACTGCTACCCAAGTAATGAGAATGCTAGTGATTTGACATAACCTTTCGGTGACCAATGTTTTCGTGTCGTTTAGTCCCTTTGTTAAGATATCTAAGTTGAATACAAGGCATGGAATGCATCACCCTTGTATAGTCCAATCCTTCATTTCCTAATACTCGAGTAGACTTTGTAATAACAAATGAAATCAATATCTCATATTGACTTATTTGAGCATGGCCATGCACTTCGCAGTCTCACTCAATCAGGGCCCCCGAAGATATCGCTCCTGTTATGTAGGAGTAATAAATCCCATCTAGGTCATTCACATCCCTCTGCATGATTCGTGGCATGTCCAATAACTAACTTTATAATCACCTTGTTACAGATGACGTTTGATGGCATTAAAACACACAACTCCTCATGTAGGAATTATAGTGATTTCAGTCAAAGGGCCACAGACACCATTATCACTATAAGAATCGCTTATGACACTCACGTAATGATCCATGTAGTGTTCTCATGGCGGGTCAGTCCAGTGCATCATTACTCTAATATATACCCATGTGAAGACTTGATATCTCATATCTATGACCCGTGAGATGTGATCATCAATCTATGCATATACTAGTCTTAATGCATTATTGTTGTCCTAATTAACAATAATACTTGACTAGGGACATTTAAGAATAGTGTTCTAATTTTATCCAATAGGATTTCACGATCAAGTCAACCACTTGATGTCCTATGGCATCAAACTTACTATTCTAAGGACTTTATTATGTTTATTAAAAAAGAACAGAATAAATGAAATGCCTCATATATTAAAATAAGCACAATAGAATGTATGTAAATATAGACAAATGTATCAGCCTCTAGGTCATACACCAACAATTGCGAAATTCTTGGAGATGTTCAAGAAACTACAAATTAACATTTCATTTGTTGAAGTCATCTCCCAAATGCCCAAGTATGCAAAGTATTTAAAAGAAATACTTACAAATAAGTGCAAGCTTGAGGAATTTGAGACAGTAAGCTAAATGAGGAGTGCTCTGCCATTCTCTTGAAGAAGCTACCACCAAAATTAAAAGATCTAGGGAGTTTTACTATTCCTTGCTTTATTGGTAATTCTTATTTTGAGAAAGCATTATTTTATTCAGGTGCTAGCATAAATTTGATGTCTTTCTCTATTTTTAAGAAATTGGGAATGCAGGAACCCAAGCCCACTAACATTTCTCTACAGTTGGCCGATAGATCCATCACTTACCCTCGTGGTGTATTGGAGGATGTTTTGGTAAAGGTTGACAAACTCATTTTTCCAGCTGACTTCATTGTGTTGGACATAGAGGAGGACTCAAAGATCCCAATCATACTTGGGTGCCCATTCCTTACTACTGGAAATACCATGATTGATGTCCATTAAGGGAAGTTAACTTTGCAATTAAATGATGAGGAAATGATTTTTAATTTTTTAATTTTGTGAAAAATCATAGTTCCTTTGATTCATGTAATCGCATAAATGCTACTGATGTTGCGGATAGAGCTGTATTTTCACATATGTAGGAATCTGTAACTAATGATATGCCAAAAAAGATTTTCCCAAGGCTGCCACCAGCTTTGAAAATGCAAGCTCTACAAGAAGAAACCAAAGAAGCGGCATGATAAGTGTATCAAGCAGCGTGAGTTTAAGATTGGGGATAAAATTCTTGTCTGTAACTCAAATCTTTGTCTTCTTCCTGGTAAGTTTTGGTTAAAGGGTATGGACCATATGAGATTATTCACGTCTTATCGTACAGTGTGCTTAAGAAGAAGAAAGAATGCCACAAGACATTCTTAATAAATGACCAAAGAGTGAAGCACTATGAAGAAGGAGTAGGGACTGAGCACCACTCCATTAGCATCACCTAAGCATGGAACTGTCCTGTAGTCAACCTAATGACTATAACTTAGCACTTCATAGGAGGCAACCTTTGTTTCTACCATTTTTCTTAGTCTTTGCATTTGGTTTTTCAATTTTAGCTTTGTTTTTCTTAATTAAAAAAATTGTCTTGACCCTCTTTTTTTTTCTTGTGTAGTTTTCAACAACATGTCACTGCTCAATGAGACAGATGTTTGAACTCATGGTTACATTCCTTCCCCAAGCTCTACCTCCCTCACCACCTTCGTGATCTTGTGTTTCCTTTTCAGGGAAGTTTCATTTACCTCTGTTCTATTATTTTTATTTTATTTTTCTACATTGAGGACAATGTTTATCTTAATGTGGGGGGTACTCTTAAAATTTTTAATTTTTTGTGAAAAATTTTGTGAAATCAATGAACACTTTAGTATTACTAGTAATCAAACAGGAATTGTGTATTAATTGCTTGAATTAATACTGAGTTGATAGAGATATGTTTTAAAGGAGAATCCATTGATCATGAGCTGATATGGTGCAAAATAATCTTTTTCAATTTCACTAAAGTGAAATTTAGCATTGAAAATTAGTCATGTCTGCTTGCATTTGTTCTCTCTATTAACTTAGCCAGAAAGTGAGTTTTGAGCTTTAATGATTGAAATTTTCATAAACAAAATCCTATTTTTCTTCTGGAGTGAGATTTCTCTTGATTAATGTACGCTAGAACTTGCTTTGATATCTTGTTGAGACTTTAATGATTCACATACAGACTTGAATATGATTAAGACAATTAGGCTTAGTTCTTTCTTAACTTCCAGAATTGCATTGAGAAAATAATCCATTAGTTGCCCTATTTGAGCTTAAAATTGATTTCTTTAGACACCTATTTGAATAATCAGGTTGGATTCATTGATTATTTTAGAATAATAGAGCAACTGATATGTTAATTGAAAAGTCATTAAAGGTTGCTTTTGTCTTCAAGGGTAAAAAAAAATGGAAAAGGAAAAAGAAAGAAAAGGAATGTTAGTGAAAATAATGAGAATATTGGGTTGAAAGTGAGAATCTATTATACCTTTGTGCTTATGTTCTATTTATAATCTTTTCAACCTGATTTTGTTTTATATCAATTTATCCATGAACATTCTTTACCCCTTTTTATCTTTTTCCTACCTTTCATTGTTTCCCCTTGGCCCCGTTATAATCAAAGGAAGCCCTTTTGATTCTAGTGCTATATGTGAACTTGGAAGTGGAGATGAGATTAATAACCAATCCTATGGTAATACATTTTTCAAGAGAAACTAGAGTGATATCTTTGTCCTTAAACACTTGAGCGATGGAAAGATGAGTGACCTCAATTAGTTGGTAAGGAAAAAAGATGCAAGCTAGACCCAAGCCTCTAATTGTTTTAAGTGCTAAATAATCTTATTGGATTAGATTTGATTACTGAACTTGAACTTGAATTTTTTTTAGATTGTGGAATTTCCCTTAATTCGTGTTTCTGGATGCTGAGTTTAATCTTGTTTTGATTCTTATTCTTTGCTTGAGGACAAGCAATATTCAAGTTTGGGGGTATTTGATGAGTGTTAAATACACTCATCTTTTGAGTTTATTTATTAGGATTTTTAATTTATATTTATTTAGTTTTTGTTTATTTTTATTTATTTTTAATTTTTAATTTTTTTAAATAATTATCTCTTCACCTAGGATTATTTGAATTTTTAAGATAAATCATTAGATTTGTGCAAAAATAAGAAATTCCTAAAGATGAATATTTGAATGATTTGAATATTTTGAAATAAGAATTATACTATTCATTTATGATATTGCGTGAATTCTGAGCCTATTGAATTAAATGTATTTTATTATATTTTGTAGGAATTTATGGAAGGATCAAGTAAAATTCTTAATAGGAGTATAAATAATCTTTACTTGATGACCAAGTATCTCTGCGTTTAATGCAAGGATCTCAAGGAGTTTCTTAATTTGAGTGGGTATTTGTTTTCTAATTTATATGGATTCAACAAAATGAAGGAAACAAGAGATTTGGTCAAATATTAATTATGGAAAGCATCACTATCAAACTTGTCTCAGTAAATTTAGGATAACTTTCCCTATAAATATGCAATTTACCCAATTCTGGTGTCATTTGAAATCTAAGAAAGAGAATCTCATGTTGACAACTTTTTGTAATTAAGCTGTCATTAATATTGAATATTGGATAAGGACTTTTAAAAAGATTTGATTTGGATTCTCGCACTCTCCTAACCATGTTTCAGTAATTAGACTATATCTTGGGCTACAGAGATCACATCTAGGCGCCGTTTATGGTATTGAAAAGATAACAGAAAATCCTAAAACCTCTCTATTGAGATCGAGGGCAAATTCGGTCATCTGAAGGGTGAGAAAAATCATGCAAGTTAAATACAAAAAGCTATCAACTTTTCTATAAAAGGGAGAAAACAAGTTTAGCAAAGGGAACTCTCTTTGGTTCAGATCATCCATCAGAAATTCAGAGAGAAAAACAAAAAAAATTAGAGAGATAATTCAAAAGAGAGAATTGCCACGAATCTTTGGAGGACGGCCACAAAGAGAGGATGACATTCTTGAAGGCTTGAAGATCATAATCTTTGTGAAAAGGGTTTTGATTTTTCTTCCTCCTAGTTTAGCCCCTTTCGTTGGGTTTGTCTTTCTATGGATTTGTATGGTGATATAGGTTTATTATTGAACATGAGTAACTAATCCCATAGTTAGGGCTATAGGAGATCTTGTTTTCTTGATTAATTGGGTTTGATTTTGACTTTGATTAAGGTAATTTCTTTTGGGTCTATTATATTGTTTGTATTCTTGTCAGAACTCGATCACTTTTGGCATGTTTTAATTCATTATTTGACTAGTGACCATCTACATCCAATGATGGACCTATATAATAAACATTGGATTAGATTGGTGAATGATCAAACATCAATTTATTTTATCAATTGAATTGATGATATGTTAGCTCATCTCTTGAATTGGGCTTTAATGCATTCCTAATTAATTCAACTAAATGACCAAATAGGTGGACAATTTAAGAATAGAATATTGTTTGTCCAAGACCATTGGGATTCAATAGTAATTAAAAAAATATTGGAAAGAGAATTACCTTACATCATAAATGAATAAAAATCTAATTAATTGGATTCAAGTGAACCTTGCACTCTAGTCTCTCAATAATTGATTATCTCTACATTATTTCATTATTCATTATTCTTCTTTATTTGCTATTTAATTTTATTTTGAGTTTCTTCTTACGCTTACGATTGTCTAAATAACCAATAGTTTAACAAATTTAATAGTTACCTCTTATTCCTCGTGGGATCGATAACTAGGACTCAAGTCCTATATTACTTTACGATAGAGTGCACATGCTCTTAGTATATGTTATGCGTATTGATGTGTGTGAAATAACATCATATTTTGTTCTTGTTTTGCATGCATTCTTGAGAATTTTAGGCATTTTAGTTTCCCTTTTAGTTTATTTTTTTCCTTAGTTCGGATAACTGCGGTGTTTTTGGTGTTCCTGTGCAGGATTAATGTTGATTTGATCTTGGATTGAATGGAATGCTCGCTTGTTGGAAGTTGGAGCTTAATGGATAGCAATAAAGGTGCAAAAAGGCCATTCTAGAGAGATCCACAGCCTGCCCGTGGAGCAAACCACGGCCATGGATCGAGGGACAACTTAAAGAAGGAAAAGAGAACTCCAGTGAGTTCCACGGCCTGGCCGTGGAACCATCCACGGTCGTGGAATTCAACAGAGTGCAAAGTTGGCCTGTGGCAGAGAGATCCACGGCCTGGCCTTGGAATGATCCACGGCCGTGGATCGTAGTGCGCAACAGTTTTTAAGTTTTTATTTTTATTTCTTTTAGGGGCTTTTTAGCCAATTAAAACCCTAAGTTATAAATAGATGTTCTGAATAGAATTAGGGGTTCTAATTTTGGTTTTGGAGGAGGCACATTGGAGGCTTTGGCTCTTGATCTTCATCTTTCTCCCTTCTTCTTCCATTGTTACGGGTTTGGGATGTTTTTAAGTTTGATTTCTTGTCTCTTCTTCTCTATGTCTGAGTAGTTTCTTTTGTTTCTAAGATTGGGCAATGCCCTTTGATACATTGATAATGATTAATTGATGTTGTTTCCCCATTTATTAATCTTGAATGTTCTTTGATTGAATCCTTATTACTTTTATTCATGTGAATTTGTTGGCCACTTATTTGCATCTCATAGGCATTTAGGGACGTCCTGAGAGGTGAACCTAAGTGTTGGAACCATAAGAATTGAACTTAAGGTCTAAATCACGAGAGTAGTTTTAGCCTTTCGAGGATTCAATGAATTACCACAAAGCGCAATGGGTTCAATTTAAATTCAATTACCACGAGAGTAGGAATTGGTTTAATTAGGCACGAATCTTGTATCTTGAGAAAGAACATTAACTAATTTAGGGTAATTCACCTTCAATTGAATTTCAGATTTAATAAAAGGGTTGTCAATTAGGATTTATCTTGTATCATTGTGGTATCCCAATCTTGGAAGCTTTCTTGAATCTGAATATCCTTCTTGATAACTTGCTATTTTTGTTCTAAATTCTGCACTTTGATTTTGATTTAATTGCTTGTTACTACGTTCTTCTTAATAAACAATCATATTCTCTTTTGTTTAATTTAATTGAATTAATTAATAAATTAGTATTCATAGACATAGTCCCTGTGGATTCGATCTTTTTATTACTTGACAACGAAACCGTACACTTGCGGATTTCACCCATCAAGTTTTTGGCGCCGTTGCCGGGGACTGTGTTTTTCTTGAACATTAATTTAATTTTTAATTTAATTATTTTAAACCTTTTTCTTTTATTTGGTTCTTACATTCTTGATTTCTCTTTGACTCTCTGCAAGTAATTTCTCTTGTTTATGCAAAGTACTAAACGTTTCGGGATTCTTGTTGAAGCAGATCCTGAAATTGAAAGAACTTTACGAAGAAGGAGAAGACAACATAGGCAAAGAGTCAAAGAAATATCTGAACCAACACTTGTCATGGCAGCAGCTGAGGATAATAAACCGTTAAAAGAGTATGCAGCCCCTAATGCTTGGGGTTTGCGATCTGGAATTGCTCGGCCAGACATTGAAGCCAGGCCCTTCACCATACCTCCTGCCTTACTGTCTATGATAAAGCAGAACCAGTTTGGAGGATTGCCGTCAGAGGATCCTAATGATCATGTGGATATGTTCTTGGAGTTCTGTGAGACCCTCAAGATCGAAGGCGCCTCTGTTGATGCTATTCGTCTCTGCCTGTTTCCTCTATCGTTGAGAGATCGAGCTAGAGCTTGGTTGAAGTCCGTTCCGGCTGAGACGATAACTACTTGGGACCAATTGGAGCAAGCCTTTTTGGACAAATTCTTTCCACCTTCCGAGACTGCTCACCTAAGGACCCAAATCACAAGCTTTATTCAGAAAGATGGCGAGTCATTGTCAAAAGATTGGGATAGATATAAGGCTTTGCTGGAAGCCTGCCCACACCACGGGTTAGAGAAGTGGTTGATCGTCCACACCTTCTACAATGGTTTAGAATATTCTTCGAATGTGTCTCTTGACTCCGCAGCTAGTGGAGCTCTGATGAATAGGAGGCTTACAGAGGCTTATGAGATAATTGAGAGTGTAGCTTCAAATCATCACCAATGGGCCAATGAAAGAGGGCACAACCCAAGAAAGCTCTCGGGAGGTAAGTTTGAGGTAGATAGTGTTGATTTAATTATGTCAAAGTTTGATTCTTTGAATAAACGTTTTGACATGCTTGAGAAAGCTCATGTTAATGCCATAGGTGCCTCTAACAATTTTTGTGAGATTTGTGGAGCACAGGGACATATTGGTGCTGAATGCCAAGTTGGAATGGGATCCTCACATGGTGCACCGGTGGAGCAAGTGGAATCATGCCACAATTTCCATGACTTCAACCAAAAGGGGAGGAATGATTCGTATTCTCAAACTTACAACCCTGGTTGGAGGTCACATCCTAACTTCTCTTACCAGAATAGTCAGTACCAAACTGGGCAAGGTAACGCTAAACCCTCTTCTGGAGTCCCACAGGTACAGAAATCTAGACTTGAGTCTCTTCTTGAGAATTTTGTTAAGAGCCAGTCTAAGCAGAATGAGGAGTTTCGGCACCATGGGCAAGTTGTGACTGAGGCAATTAAAGAGTTGTCAGCTAAGGTTGACAATTTAGCCATTCATAATAAGATGTTGGAAACGCAAATTGCCCAATAAACAAGCGCTTCTCTTAGGCAGCAAGGTAAGTTTCCTGGTCAACCTGAAGTCAAACCAGGCAATGAACATTGTAAAGCTGTGAGTTTAAGGAGTGGAAAGAAGTTAGAGGATCCTAAGGGTAATGGGGAGAGTAACAGAGATGAGGGGAATGAGAAAAAAGAGACTAAGACACAACCCTTAGAAGAGGAGGAAACCACTGAGAAGGTGTCTAAGTATATATCCCTTGAACCTTACAAACCCCCAGTTCCCTTTCCTCAAAGATTGGCTAAGGCAAAGTTAGATAAGCAGTTTGGGAAGTTCTTAGAGGTTCTTAAGAAATTGTACATTAATGTGCCCTTCACTAAGGCGTTAAAACAAATGCCTACCTATGCTAAGTTTCTTAAGGACATCTTGTCTAATAAGAGGAAGCTAGAAGACTATGAGACAGTAGCTTTAACTGAGGAGTGTAGTGCCTTAATTCAAAATAAATTGCCTCATAAGTTAAAGGATCCAAGTAGCTTCTCTATTCCCTGTTTGATTGGCAACACTAACTTTGATAAAGCTCTGTGTGATTTAGGGGCTAGTGTTAGTCTTATGCCCCTTTCTGTGTGTAAGAAATTGGAGGTGGGTGAGCTAAAACCCACAACTATCTCATTTCAATTGGCGGATCGGTCCGTCAAGTATCCTGTAGGCATCTTGGAGGATATTCCTATCCGTATACCTGCTGATTTTGTTGTGCTTGAAATGGGGGAGGATTCCCAAATCCCCGTTATTCTTGGTAGGCCTTTCTTAGCTACTGCTGGTGCTATAATTGATGTTAAGAATGGCAAATTGTCTTTAACTGTTGGTGATAATAAGGTTGAGTTTGATATTTCTAAATCTATTAAACAACCTTCTTTTGAGGACTCTTGTTACAAGATTGATTTATTGCACCACGTGGTAAAGGAAGAGTCCACCATAATTCATTTGGAAGATCCATTGGAAAGATGTTTGGTTGGTGGCGGCTCTATTGATTCTGGAGGAGAGGTAGCTGAGTATGCTCGCTTGTTGGAGGCAACCTCAAAAATTCCTCCTAGCAAAGCCAAGGTGGAAAAACTTGAGCCAAAGCCTAAGTCTGAAGATTAGGAAGAGGAAAAGGCTCCTAAGGTAGAACTTAAAACTTTTCCTTCCACTCTCAGGTATAAGTTTCTTGGTCCCAACTCTTCTTATCCTGTCATTGTTAGTGCTAGCTTGAATGAGTTAAAGACTGAGAAATTGCTAAAGGCTCTTAG
Organism: Ormosia semicastrata; assembly: GCA_029884595.1. Classification (NCBI taxonomy): domain Eukaryota; kingdom Viridiplantae; phylum Streptophyta; class Magnoliopsida; order Fabales; family Fabaceae; genus Ormosia; species Ormosia semicastrata. The sequence goes on from JAQQTO010000063.1 coordinate 51,102,126, forward strand.
GATGTATAGAAAGGTCATAGGATATACTCTTGATGATATTAAAGGCATAAATCCTTCCTTTTGCATGCATAGAATTTTGATGGAACCTGATCATAAACCCTGTGTTGAGCATCAACATAGGTTGAATCCTAATATGAAAGAGGTTGTTAAAAAAGAGGTACTTAAGTTGCTTGATGCTGGGGTAATTTACCTAATTTCTGATAGTGAATGGGTTAGTCCTGTGCATGTGGTTCCTAAGAAAGAGGGGATGACTGTAAATGAAAATGAGAAAAACTAATTGATTCCCACTAGGACAGTCACAGGTTGGAGGATGTGCATTGATTATAGAAAGTTGAATAGTGCAACTAGGAAAGATCACTTCCCTCTTCCCTTCATTGATCAGATGCTTGAAAGGCTAGCTAGACATACACACTTTTGTTACTTAGATGGTTATTCAGGATTCCACCAAATCCCTATTCATCCTAGTGACCAAGAGAAAACCACATTTACTTGCCCTTATGGCACTTTTACCTATAGGAGAATGCCATTTGGTTTATGTAATGCCCCTGCCACTTTCCAGAGATGCATGACTGCAATATTTTCTGAATTTATTGAAAACATCATGGAAGTCTTTATGGATGATTTTTCAGTATATGGTACTAACTTTGATGATTGTTTGTTTAATTTGTCTAAGATTTTGCAGAGATACGAGGAGGTTAATCTTGTCTTGAATTAGGAGAAGTGCCATTTTATGGTACAAGAGAGGATAGTGCTTGGACATTTGGTCTTTGGAAAAGGAATTGAGGTGGATAAGGCGAAAATTGAAGTGATTGAGAAATTGCCTCCACCGGTGAATGTGAAGGGAGTGCGAAGTTTCTTGAGATATGCCAATTTTTACTGGAGATTCATTAGAGATTTTTCTAAAATTGCTAAACCTTTGTCTAATCTCTTGGTGAAGGATGTTCCATTTAATTTTGATAGTGACTGTTTGAATGCCTTTTGCAGGTTGAAAGAAGCTTTGATCACTGCTCCTATTTTGCAAACACCGAATTGGAATTTACCTTTCGAGGTCATGTGTGATGCTAGTGACTATGCCGTAGGAGCTGTGTTGGGGCAACGAAAGGACAAGAAAGTGCATGCAATTTACTATGCTAGCAAGACACTTAATGGAGCTCAAGCAAACTATGCCACTACAGAGAAAGAGTTGCTAGCGGTAGTTTTTGCTTTTGAGAAGTTCAGGTCCTATCTAGTGGGGTCAAAGGTGACCGTGTACACTGATCATTCGGCACTTAGGTATCTCATGAGCAAGAAGGAAGCAAAGCCTCGACTTATCCGTTGGATCCTTCTCCTACAAGAGTTTGATTTGGAAATTCTGGATAGAAAAGGGACAGAGAATCAAGTGGCAGATCATTTATTAAGGCTTGAGCAACCGGTGATTGGGGAAATCGAATTGCCTATTGATGATTCTTTCCCTGATGAGCAATTGTTTGTAGTTTTTACGGAGAGAGCTCCTTGGTATGCTGACTATGCAAATTATTTGGTTAGCAAGGTTTTACCTCTTGAGCTTAACTATCAGCAGAGGAAGAAGTTCTTCTCCGATCTGAAAAATTTTGTGTGGGATGACCCATACATATACCGGAGGTGTGCTGATGGTATTTATAGGAGATGTGTCTCCGAGGAAGAGGCTCCGAGTATATTGAGTTGTTGTCACTCTGCATCCTATGGAGGACATGCTAGTGCCTCCAAGACGGTAGCCAAAGTTCTTCAGTCTGGTTTCTTTTGGCCTCATATCTTCAGAGATGCTCGGATTTACGTGTTATCATGTGATCCATGTCAGAGAGTTGGAAGTATCTCCAAGAGGCATGAGATGCCAATGAATACTATTCTTGAGGTGGATATATTTGATGTTTGGGGAGTTAACTACATGGGCCCTTTTCCATCCTCCTGTAACAATAAGTTCAATCTGGTAGCTGTTGATTACGTATCTAAGTGGGTGGAGGCCATTCCATCTCTAACAAGTGATGCAAAGACCGTGATCAAGCTATTCAAGAAGGTCATTTTTCCAAGGTTTGGAGTTCCTAGGGCTGTGATAAGTGATGGTGGTTCACATTTCATAGAGAGACAATTTGAGAACCTCTTGAAGAAATATGGAGTCACTCATAAGGTTGCTACACCTTACCATCCTCAGACTTCTGGCCAAGTGGAGGTATCTAATCGAGAGATAAAGAGTATTCTGGAAAAGACTGTGTCTAGCTCAAGAAATGATTGGTCTTTGAAGTTTGATGATGCTCTTTGGGCTTACCGTACTGCTTACAAGACTCCCATTGGGACGACACCCTTTCGACTGATTTATGGGAAGCCCTACCATCTACCCGTTGAGCTTGAACATAAAACCTTTTGGGCTATTAAGCTTCTGAATTTTGACTTAAAAGCAGCAGGAGAAAAGAGAAAGCTTCAACTTCATGAGCTTGATGAACTGAGATTAGATGCTTATGAGACTGCCAAGTCATACAAGGAAAGAACCAAGAGGTGGCATGACAAGCATATTCTTCGTCGAGAGTTTCATGAAGGAGAACGGTGCTTCTTTTCAATTCTAGATTGAAACTCTTTCCAGGAAAACTTAAGTCAAGATGGTCGGGGCCATTTTTGGTGAAGAAAGTGTTTCCCTATGGTGCTGTGGAAGTTTGGAATGAAGAGCGAGGGACTTTGAAAGTTAATGGTCAGCGGTTGAAGCACTATCTAGCGGAGGAGCAACTTGAGAGGAGGATGAACATTGCCCTCCGTGACCCAAATGCAAAGTGATGAGAGCATAGGAGTCGAGCTTATGACTTTAAATAAGTGCTTCTTGGGAGGCAACCCATGTTTTCTTGTTTTTCTGTTTTATTTCATCTTTTTTTTTTAATTAGGTGTGATAGATTGTTGTTTTGATGTTTGTCTTTTGGATTTTGTTTAGGTTTGACCCCCTTTTTGAAGACATATTTTGAAGAAGAGAGAGGTCAGAAGGTTCCACATCCCGCCTATGGAAAATCCATGGCCGTGGATTTCAGTTTTTCAAAAACTTGATGCGTGAAATCCGCAAGTGTACGATTTCATCGTCAAGTAATAAAAAGATCGAATCCATAGGGACTGTGTCTATGAATACCAATTTATTAATTAATTTAATTAAATTAAACAAAAGAGAATATGATTCTTTATTAAGAAGAACGTAGTAACAAGCAATTAAATAAAAATCAAAGTGCAGAATTTAGAACAAAAATAGCAAGTTATCAAGAAGGATATTCAGATTCAAGAAAGCTTCCAAGATTGAGATACCACAATTCAAGAGAGAGGTCAGAAGGTTCCACATCCCGCCTATGGAAAATCCATGGCCGTGGATTTCAGTCTTTCAAAAAAAAAAGTCAGAGAATTCCACGGCCTGGCCGTGGAATGATCCACGACCGTGGAACTCTCTGTTTCAAAAAAAAAAAAAAAACCCAGAAGTCAGCAGCATCCACGGCCTGGCCGTGGATCAATCCACGGTCGTGGATCGTTGCTGCTAGTTTTCAAAAATCACGCCCCTTCCCTTCCCTTCTTCATTTCCCCACTTCTTCTTTACTTCTTCTCCTTCTTCTCTCTCTCAACCCCTATGCCCATCCTCCCAAACCCCTATTCATCCTTATTTCCCTCACATTTCTACATTCACCATCTTCTTCCTCCCTCTCAAGGCCAACCTTTCCCTATTCTCCCTCCTTATTCTTCTTCCTTCTCCACCTTCACCCACCATAACCCACCATACCCAAACCTTCCAAACCACTTCTTTCCTCCACCACTCATCCCTTTTCTTTCATTTTCCTACGATTTTTCCCCTTCCTCACCTCTACCCAACCATTCCCTTCTTCTATTTTAGCAAACCCCCAATTTGGCAAATTTGCCTCCATACGTGAATAGTGCTGCACAGAGGGGTTTTTGTTGTGCTTAATTGATTTGGTGTGGCTAGGCAGAATGACGAACAAGCGTCAGAGGAGCGAAGCTGGGTCAAGTTCAAGGACACGAGGTAGAGGTACTGCTGCTCCAAGAGGTAATCCCCCTAATTCCCATGGTTTTAATTTTAGGGATAATGAGCAGAGAGATTGTTACAATGTGTTGGTGAATAGAAGGATAGTTAGCACTAGGTATATGGATGATGTTGTTCTTGATACCTTAGGCTTGCGTGATGATTTTGATTGGATGCTTGATAGGGTAGGATGGACTTATTTTTTGAATTTAAAGTGTCCCACTTACACTGAGCTTACATTGGAATTTCTTAGCTCTATTGAGGCTCATATACTTCAGGGGGAAGGTTACTCTGAAAGCCGAATCACTTTTCGGCTGTTCAATAATGAGCATTGCTTGAATTTAGAGGAGTTTAATGAGATTTTTGGATTGCCTGCTGGGGGGGAAAGGAGGCACCCAAGTGGTTTTTCCGTAATTTCTTTTTGGGCTCATATCTCTCGTGGGTCAGGTTCATATGATTCCTCAAATTGTAAGGCTTCTTTTCTGCCGAATCCTTGCCTTCGCTATCTCCACCGAATCATGGCTCATACTCTATTTGGGCGTGGGGATAGTGATGGCAATGTTCGTGCTAATGAATTTGCTTTTATGTGGGCCATTCATGGTTGGCATTTGAGTCAAAACCATTTTTCACCACCGCAGTGAGTTCATTTCTTTTCTTTTTACCCTTTTCTTGTTTTAGATTTTTACATTGGGGACAATGTAGGTTCTAAGCTTGGGGGGGATATTTTCATATTTTCATTTTCATTTTAGATAATTGGTATTGTCATTTAGAGTCTCATGCATTCTCATGCCTTGTTATGCATTGCATTTTCTCATTTATCATATCTCTTGGGTTTTTGATTGAACTTGTGCCATTCTCTTTTGAGGATTTTGAGATGGTATTGATTTGGAACTTAATTATTGATTCTTGTGATAGGCTACAGGTATTGTTTTAATTTGATAGTAGAGGTGATCTTTTGATAGTTGATAATTAGCATATGTTCTCTGAATTTGTGCTTCTTATTGATTTTTTTTTTAAACCTCTAAATGTGAGTTTTGAGCCTGTATGGGATATATGCACTATATGGTTTCTGCTCCCATTCTTTGTGTTGAGTGATATTCCTCATTGATCTTGTGCTTTAGAACTTGATTTGAAAACATTTTAAGGCAAAATTTTTGGTTGCATGCTTGAATATGATTAAGGCATCTTAGGTATTTTTTTGGCCTTCTGAATTTGTTACACTTTCATCCACTAGTTGCCCATTTTGAGCTTATTGCATAATTAATTTTCTTGATGCCTATGATGATATATTATTGGTAATCATTTAGAATATTAAATGGAGTAAAGTGGGTTTGAAAGTTGTGAAAAGTGTGTGGGAATTATATGTGAATGACATTTCTCTTTTTCAAAAGAAAAAGTGCAAATAAAAGAAAATCATAAGAAGCTTGAAAAAAAAAAAGGAGGAGAAAGAGAAGAAGGAAAAGTAAGGAAGAAAATTCTTTGAAATGTGGAGTTATGTTTTAGATTGAAATATTGCCTTTGCTCCATTTATGTTCTATTGGATTTCTTATGCTTATTGAAAATTTTGATGAGCCCTTTGTGCATATCTTCCTTTCTCTACCTTACCTAACATCATTCCCATGGCCCCATTACAACCCTTGAAAGACCTTTTGATTCTTGCATGCATGCTGATTATTAGTGGAAATTTGGTTTCTTATCAAGCATATGGAAGTGCATTTTATTTGATGGATTTTGAGCGTATGGTTTTCACCCTTAAACACTTTGAGTGTGGTTAGTGGAGTGAACTTAATTCAATCAGTGAGGATGCATGATTTCTGAGAACTTAGCCTCTAATTGGACTTGATTTTGATTACCTCTCAGATTCCTTGTTTGCCTTAGCCTATTGCTTAGATATTATTTTCTCGGGTTCCTTATTCTTTATTGTCTTTTGATCCCATTTCTTGGTTTGGCATTAATTATTACTTGGGGACAAGCAAAGTCTTAAGCTTGGGGGGATTTGATGTGTGTGAAACAACATCATGTTTTGTTCTTATTTTGCATGCATTCTTGAGCATTTTAGGCATTTTAGTTTCCCTTTTAGTTTATTTTTTTCCTTAGTTCGGATAACTGCGGTATTTTTGGTGTTCCTGTGCAGGATTAATGTTGATTTGACCTTGGATTGAATGGAATGCTCGCATGTTGGAAGTTGGAGCTTAATGGATAGCAATAAATGTGCAAAAAGGCTATTCCAGAGGGATCCACGGCCTGACCGTGGAGCAAACCATGGCCATGGATCGAGGGACAACTTAAAGAAGGAAAAGAGAACTCCAGTGAGTTCCACGGCCGTGGAATTCAACAGAGTGCAAAGTTGGCCTGTGGCAGAGAGATCCACGGCCTGGCCGTGGAATGATCCACGGCCGTGGATCGCAGTGCGCAGCAGTTTTTAAGTTTTTATTTTTATTTCTTTTGGGGGCTTTTTAGCCAATTAAAACCCTAAGTTATAAATAGATGTTCTGAATAGAATTAGGGGTTCTAATTTTGGTTTTGGAGGAAGCACATTAGAGGCTTTGGCTCTTGATCTTCATCTTTCTCCCTTCTTCTTCCATTGTTACGGGTTTGGGATGTTTTTAAGTTTGATTTCTTGTCTCTTCTTCTCTATGTCTGAGTAGTTTCTTTTGTTTCTAGGATTGGGCAATGCCCTTTGATACATTGATAATGATTAATTGACGTTGTTTCCCCTTTTATTAATCTTAAATGTTCTTTGATTCAATCCTTATTGCTTTTATTCATGTGAATTTGCTGGCCACTTATTTGCATCTCATAGGCATTTAGGGACGTACTGAGAGGTGAACCTAAGTGTTGGAATCATAAGAATTGAACTTAAGGTCTAAATCACGAGAGTAGTTTTAGCCTTTCGAGGATTCAATGAATTACCACAAAGCGTAATGGGTTCAATTTAAATTCAATTACCACGAGAGTAGGAATTTGTTTAATTGGGCACAGATCTTGTATCTTGAGAAAGAACATTAACTAATTTAAGGTAATTCACCTTTAATTGATTTCAGATTTAATAAACGGGTTGTCAATTAGGATTTATCTTGTATCATTGTGGTATCCCAATCTTGGAAGCTTTCTTGAATCTGAATATCCTTCTTGATAACTTGCTATTTTTGTTCTAAATTCTGCACTTTGATTTTTATTTAATTGCTTGTTACTACGTTCTTCTTAATAAACAATCATATTCTCTTTCGTTTAATTTAATTGAATTAATTAATAAATTGGTATTCATAGACACAGTCCCTGTGGATTCGATCTTTTTATTACTTGACGACGAAACCGTACACATGCTCTTAGTATATGTTATGCGTATCACCTGCCATGTGCCTTGAACATCCACTATCCAAAATACCATTTCTCTTTGTGTTTCTTGCTTCTCAAGTAGACCTATAGTGGAAGTTACTGATTGTTTACGTACCTATATCAGCTTGGGTCCTTTCTTGTTAGTTTTCTGATGATCAAAAGCTTTCTAATAATTTTTTCTCTTAAAACATGCAAAAATAGGATGACCATGTTTATGACAGTAAGTACATGTTTTCTCATGCTTTGAGGATGCTTTAACAAAGAAGTTCTTAAGATACTTCTGTTTGTGATGCTTTTTGTATCATAATCCAGCTTTGTCAAATGTGCATTGTGTTTTCTTGACATTATTTCCAGATTTTTTGTGCCATTGACAAACTTGTTTATATATGAAGTGAGCTCATAAACTTTCCGTTGAAGTTTCTCAAAGTCATCATGAGAGAGGTCTACTGAGTTACTTTCAAAATATAATTTCAATTGACTATTTTCTTCTCTTAACTCAACATTCTCAACTTCTAAGGTTTCTTTCTCAAGTTTGTGTTTTCCAAAATCTTTAGTAAGCTTCAAAAAGCTTTTCTTAAGAGAAAAATATTTTAAAGAGAGAAGCTTAGAATCAAATAGAAGATCATTAAAAGCTTCTTGATGTTCTGAAAAAGATAGGTCAGAATCATTTACCTCATCCTCTTCACAGTCAACATTTACTACTGAGTATATGTGAGTAGATTCAGTGTTCTCATCTTCACTTTTTGATGATGACTCATCCAAATCTTCCCATGTTGCCATCATACTTATTTCTTCTTGAGCTTCTTAGTAGACTTCTTGAGCATATTGCATTTTGTTCTGATGTGGCCAGGTTTCTTGCATTCATAGCAAATTACTTAATTCTTGTCTTTGCCATTGGATTCTCCTTTAGGATAGCCTTTCTTTGTTGGGAATCCTTTTATGAACTTGCCTCATTTTCTTCACATCTTTCTGATCTTCCTTGAGATGAAGGAGAGTTTATCATCACTAGAATTCTCCTCTTTTGATTAATCAAAGTCTTTTGAATCTTTAGCAGCATTGAATGCAGTGAATTGAGCTGAAGATTTTCCACTTTTCAGATTATCCTTGAGGGATATAGACTGTAACACCCCAATTTTTTATTTTTCTTGAAATAAATGAGTTTTATAATATTTAGGAGTTTTGTGAATTTTTGAGAATTTTTAATTATTTTGAATATTTTAATATTATTTTGATATTTTAATATTATCTTGAAAACTGTATGTCCGAATTTCATTTTTTCTGAAAATATGAGTTTTATAATTTTTATGATTTTTGTGAATTTTTGTAGAATTTTCTGAGTTTTTAATTATTTTAGTGTTATTTTGAGTTGTGTGTGGGCCCAGGATGGACCCGAGGTAGGGCCGGAAAAATAAAATTTTTTCCTGGACCATAAAGTTTCAGATTGTCAAAGCGGGATCAGGGGATCTTACTAAACCCAAAATCTGGAACAATTGACAGGAATTTTCTATATCTGAGTTTTCTATTATCCATTGTATAATAATAGCTGTAGCTGTTATCCATTGGGTGATATCTGTTAGAAAAATATCTTGATGACTCAGCTGGTGACTCTGCACTACGACTCACCATACTAACTCAGCTGTTCTAGAAAATTCTATGATGACTCACCTAGTAAATATCTAAGAATAAATATCTATCGGGAAAATATCTTAATAAAATATTTCAAGTGTAATTATGAAAGCTGAAAATAACACAATTAAATATCTTAAGGATCATGATGGCTCATCATTACTAAGCTTTATGATAACTAATAGGAATTGGTCAAACATAGTGGCTGGACTTTGTTGTGAACTGTTGGATGGAAAACTTGATGGAAAAGCCTTAGATCCTCACCGTTGATCTAATCAGTGGTGTGAAAACAATCTTGATAAAGAAGCTTATGCTATTAACCTTAGATTCAATCAATGGTTAGGAGATGAAGTTGATTTTAAGGGTTAAGATTTAGTCAATAAAAATGGCTAGATTTATTAGTTAAGTAACTAGATAATTTAACTTAATTACCCTCATAGTCTAATTAGTAACTAAATGAATTAATTTAGTTGCTAAATAATTAGAAGCTAGATAAATATCTAATTATTTAAAAACATGACATAATCATAATAAAGTAATTAACTAGTTAGAATGTAATTAGAAATCTTAACTAATTTAGTTTAAGAGAAATTAGATGAATTAACTATTTAAGTTAAATATAACTAAGAATTGAAATAGAATCAAAACTTAGTTAAATGCTCCTTGAACTCCACGGCTGCCAAGGCTTTTCTAGGAGATTCATGAATCGTCTTTTATGACCATTAGATGACATCAAGTGATATAGGCCATGTGCTTTTGCATGTGAACACAAGATGATATTTTTACCATCATTATTAGTCTTCTATTTTTCCTACACTACCTCACATGGCTGCACACTCTCTTTTGGCCATCTATTTGCATTTCTTTCACCTAAAGCTAAGTCTACATCTTTTCTCTCAAAACTCTCAAGAACACAAGAAAATTTTTCTCTCCTTTTCTCCTTTGAAGTTTCGGCCATAGCACCCAAGTACCACTTCCAATCTTCTATAATTTTACTTCTCTACACTTTCTAAAGCTAAACCTCCTTCTAAACACTTTTCTTTTAGAAAGTTTTGTCAAAATCCTACTCTAAGTACCTCAAAATTCAAGCTTTAGCTTACTACTCTCAAGGTAAACTTTTGATTCTATGGTTCTACGTTAAGTTTTTAATTTTCTAGACCATGATTGATCGATGGTTCTTTGTTCTTAAGCTATGTTTATGACTTTAGTGTTTGTTTAAGAATTTTTAGGGATTTTGTTTGGTTCACACGAAATCAAGAAAGAGGAGGAGCTTGAAGATCTTGTCTTCCTTAAGGTAAGAGGGAGATTCATCTCACCAACCAAGTATGGTGGTGAGAGATGAATCTTGTGTTTGATGGATGGTGAATCCATGTGAGGATTCATATCCTTGGTTGTGTAATTATTTGTGGGTGCTTATGTGTTTTAAATTATTTATTTGTGTTTACATGCTTTAGGTGATTTTTATTGCTTTAAGGTATGCTTGATTATATGATATGATGAATATGTAAATATGCTTGATTTTATGATATGATGAATATGTATATGTATGCCATGATTTGATGATGAAAGGAAAATAAATTTTTGGTTCCAATGATCATAAGGATTTCGGCCTCAACACCACAAAATAGGTGTTTCCAAACTAAAATTTTCATGAATGGTAAAATTGAATGATTAGAAAGGAAAGGAAAAAGAAAAGATAGGTTGATTTCAAAGACCAAGTGTTCACGGTTTTTGGAGGAATTTTAATGGTTTTGTTTGTGTAAAAACATGAATGGAACTTAGTTGATTTAGAAGGAAAAATATATGATGGTTTCAATGGCCATGTACCACACTTTTTGAAGGCCTGTATTGCCTTGGTTTTGTGAGACAAAGTGATTTCAAAATGGAAATATAATTGATTTAGTACAAGAATTAAAGAAATGAAAACAAAGTGTTTTGTCACTTGAGAAATGGAATTTTTGTATATGAATGGAAAAGAGAGGTTGAAAGTGCTTGAACCTCAATTTATTTTAAAGAGGAATAATTTTTAGAATTGTTTTGAGAATTAAGAAGGATACGTTGGTAACTTGAAATTACTGACGTATAGCTCACCCTTTGGGTTTTGAAGCGGGTTAGGAAATTTTGAGCTGTAATATCTCAAGTAACTTTAAGAAATAATTCTTTTTGGGAAACAGTAGAAATACTGATTTTTAGAGGGACTATATTGAAAATATTCTTTAAAAATAGACTTTATTACAAATATTATTTAATGAAGGACTATTTTGGAAATATTACTTGAAGAGGGGCTATTATGTAAATATTATTCTATGAAGAATGGCTATTATATAAATATTTTGGGGAATAAATTACGAAAAGGATTTCTTGAGTAAGAAAATATGGAAAAAGAAGTGAAAAGTCATATTATTTTGAGAAAGGTTGAGATGGAATTTTTGAAAGGTTGAAAAATCAATAGGTGATTTGAAAATACGACAAAAATGTTGCGCGATTGAGAAAATGCAAAAATATTATTACGCGATGAAAATACAGTAAAGATACTATTGGGCAAATGTGTGAATCCTGAATATGAGATAATGAATTTGAACTAAGAATGGTGCATTTGTACATGCATTGAAAAGGTCCGATGGACTGGATAAGGCTAATTGCTTAGGAGAGAATACACCTCTTGAGTGGGTGAGATATGCGTAGTGTAAGTCACTTGTTGACCTTGGGGGCATTGGGGTGCGGGTTGCCTACAGTGAGCAGTTGGTAGCTCTTCTGTACCGTGGGTTTGACCGATGCAAAACACCGATGATCTTGACCGAAACACTATTCTTAATCAAGATCTGATAAAGACTGTCGTGTATATGCTAGATGTGCAAATACATATAGCACGTGGTCTGAGGCATGTTGGTACAGACAGATCTTTTCGATCACTCTCTCCAACCTGAGTTTTAGCTCCATGGAGTAGGAAATTGAGTTTATGTGCACATGCATAATTATTAAGTATTGATATTGGTGTGATATTTGAACTGTTGAAAATTTTGGAAAATATTGAGGGCATTATCATAATTATTGTTTATGATTATTGAATTGTTGAATATTTGGATATTATTGAGGGCATGATCGTAATTATTATTTATTACATCTGTTGTGATGATAAATAATTTTGACGGTATAATTATAATTATGGTGTGATGTATCTGTATGATATATTGTATGTGTTTATCTCCATGCTACCATGTTGGTATTGGCGTAGGTGATCTCACTTCTTTGCTGTTCTATTCTGTCTACTTCTATTTTTATGTTTACGTCTATAAAGACTACGATGGCGATAAGGAGGGGTCAGCTAGATTTCTATAGGCTATAGTTTCTTGAAGGTGCTGCTGCTTGGCGTGTCTATTGGGACACACGGCACATAGAGTATTGTGGTGATATTACTCTATCTGTAAGTAGGACTCGCCATGGAATCGTTACTTCATTTTATACAGTTGTTTATGAAGAGATTATTTTACCTATTAGGGAGTTGTGGAATGAATTTCACTATACTCCTAGAGAGAACTTCGATATATCCTTGGGTCGAATTTCTATTGGTCGAGACATTCCAAGCTAAGGAATTTGTCTTCTGACAAGGGCTCATATCTTAGGTATTATGTTTTTAGGTATATAAAAATAATGAATGTGTAGTTGTAATAAACTCTTTTTAAATGAAAAGTAATTTATTCAGTTATTATATTTTGAGTTACTTTAATTTAATCAATTGATGTTTCCACGAAAAAGAAATTTTGAAATTCGTATTTAAAATGATATTAATTATTTTATAACTTGGGTAATTAATTATTTATAAGAGTTAATTTGAAATGTGATACCCTTCGGAGGGGGCGTTACATTAGTTGGTGTCAGAGCCCAAGTTAGAGTCTTTTGGGTTTATGGGTAGGTTTGTCTTGTTTGTGCTGTGTTTTTCTCTGACACTGAATACAAAGATATATTATTTGGTTTCCGAAAGGAGATGATGTTGTTTGAAATAGTTACGTGTAGTTTTGTTGTGATTTGAGTTTGGTTTTTGAAGAAAGACAATGGATCATAGTAGATGTGGGCATGTGGACACGAGATATGATGAAGATCGTATAGCCGCAGCTAGAAGTGTAATGCAGAGGATGACTAAAGTAGTGGTACAACAGAGACAGATGATCGCTTAGCAGCAGGAACCGATAAATGAACTTTATAGTTTATTAGGATCAGAGCAGTCTCAAGATGCGAGAAGTTGTAACTTAGAACCTACGATAATCCAAAAAGGATGGAAATATAAGGTCAACTAATTTCAGCGAAAGCTGTATGTACGACCACCAGGGAAACAATAACAAACAAAGGGAGGAAGTACTAGTGGCAACGATTTTGGGCAGATTGTAGCATCACCAATGAAGTGTTTGAAGTGTGGAAAGAACCATATGACGAGAGACTGTACGAACAAGGGTATAATTTGCTTTAGATGTGGGAAGCCAGTCATGTCTCGAAGGATTGTGATCAACTAAAGATGGAACCTTTCATTAGTAATATACGTGTTTCAAAATCTCCAGAAGAAGAAAGAGTCAATGGAAGCGTTCAAATATAAAGACTTAAGAAACAAGGAAGCTGTACCATAGCGAGTAATCTTAAAACTATGTTGTATAACTTGCAAAGTAAGCCATTCTCTTGCGGTCGACTGTGTAAATCTTTCAGGGTTATCTGTGTTTGGTTTCTTTTTATAGTACTACTTCAATTTCTAAATTTATTATTACTACTCAGCCTGTTTAAAACTATCCTATTGCTATCTCTGATTGGAACTTTTCTGTTGGTTTGGTTTGTCTACTTCTTTCACAAATAGACTGAGTAAATCAATTTGAGTTATTTGTGTCTTTGTTATCTTTTGATTTGAGTATTTCTACTCTTCATGTTAAACTTGTTGTTTATACTCAAGTTTTCTAAATCTACCTTGTTTTTGTTAAAAATCAAATCTTTTCTGTTGATTTGATTTGCTTATCTAAAATCATATCTATTTGAGAGCCTGACTCTATAAATAGATTGGTTATTTTCCAACTATATCCTACTAGATTTTTTCAATGAAACTTTAGTGTTTCCTTGAACTAAGAATTTTGGATTTGAATCCAGAGATTGAAATCCATAAAGTTCATTTCTAAACTTATTGGACCATGTTCATTTCTAAATCTATCAAACCATATCAAATTCTTTATTGGATAAATCCGGTAATCTACCAAATAGTCTTATCATTTTTTTCTAATCTTCATAATGTCTTCCATGAATCCTAATTGAGGAAATTATTTTTGATTTAAATCATGTCATAATATCAAATGTAGTACAATTAGAAGAGAACTTGACCTATGAGACATTTTCTGTTAAAATTAAAGATAGGCAAATGAAACAACTTACCTTGGAGAAGGAAATCTAGAACAGTGCGATGGGAAATACAACATGGAAACTAGAAGACCAAATGAAGGATGCCGCTGTCTCCAAAGATCGATATACGTTCTGATTATTATTAGATTTACGTGAAAGAAGTAAATGTTTTAAGGTAGATTTGTTGTTGTCCTTGTTGGCGATATCTTGATCTATTCTCGAGGTGCGAATGAGCATGCTAAATATCTGGATGCAGTTCTTCAAATTTATGAAGAAGAAGAAGTTATACGCGAAGCTGTTCAAGTGCGAATTTTGATTAAAGAAGTGGTAGTGACGTATGTTTCAAGGCAAGAAAATCGCATGAGAAGAATTATCCGAATTTATGTTTTAGATTTTATGATGGCTGTTTTATGTCGAAGATCTAAAGACATTTCTCTTCTACAATGTTTACGGTGATTACATGAGCTTGGAGTAACTGTTCGATCAAGAAGAGTCTGATACGAAGAAGGGATAACATTTAAAAAAAAATTCCAAAGGGGCTACGATTAATATTCGAATAATCTAATGGAGGAAATCCAAGAAAAGTACAAGGCTCATCTGCAACGATATAACTGGAGATGTTACATGGAAGTTGAAGACAAAATATAGGAGTAATAACTTTTTGTATGTTATGTAAGAGAAATTTCGAGGACGAAATTTTTTTTTAGAGGGAGAGAATTGTAACACTCTGATTTTTTATTTTTCTTGAAATAAATGAGTTTTATAATATTTAAGAGTTTTTGTGAATTTTTGAGAATTTTTAATTATTTTAAATATTTTAATATTATCTTGAAAACTGTATGTCTTAATTTCATTTTTTCTGAAAATATGTGTTTTATAATTTTTATGATTTTTGTGAATTTTTGTAGAACTTTTTGAGTTTTTGATTATTTTAGTGTTATTTTGAGTTGTGTGTAGGCCCGGGGTGAAATAAATATTTTTCCTGGAACAGAAAATTTCAGACTGTCAAGGCGGGATCGGGGGATCTTACTAAACCCGAAACCGAGAACAGTTGATAGAGATTTTCTATATTTGAATTTTCTATTATCCATTGTATAATAATAGTAGTAACTGTTATCCATTGGGTGATATCTGTTAGAAAAATATCTTGATGACTCAACTGGTGACTCTGTACTACGACTCACCATACTGACTCAGCTATTCTAGAAAATTCTATAATGACTCACCTAGTAAATATCTAAGAATAAATATCTACCGGAAAAATATCTTAATAAAATATCTCATTTGTAATTATGAAAGCTGAAAATATCTCAATTAAATATCTTAAGGATCATGATGGCTCATCATTACTAAGCTTTATGACAACCAATAGGAATTGGTCAAACATAGTGGCTTGACTTTGTTGTGAACCGTTGGATGGAAAACTTGATGGAAAAGCCTTAGATCTTCACCGTTAATCTAATCAATGGTGTGAAAACAATCTTGATAAAGAAGCTTATGCTATTAACCTTAGATTCAATCAATGGTTAGGAGATGAAGTTAATTTTAAGGGTTAGGATTTAGTCAATAAAAATGGCTAGATTTATTAGTTAAGTAACTAGATAATTTAACTTAATTACCCTCATAGTCTAATTAGTAACTAAATGAATTAATTTAGTTACTAAATAATTAGAAGCTAGATAAATATCTAATTATTTAGAAACATGACATAATCATAATAAAGTAATTAACTAGTTAGAATGTAATTAGAAATCTTAACTAAATTAGTTTAAGAGAAATTAGATGAATCAACTATTTAAGTTAAATATAACTAAGAATTGAAATAGAATCAAAACTTAGTTAATTGCTCCTTGAACTCCACGGCTGCCAAGGCTTTTCTAGGAGATTCATGAATGATCTTTTATGACCATTAGATGACATCAAGTGACATAGGCCATGTGCTTTTGCATGTGAACACAAGATGATATTTTTACCATCATTATTAGTCTTCTATTTTTCCTACACTACCTCACACGGTTGCATACTCTCTTTTGGCCTTCTATTTGCATTTCTTTCACCTAAATCTAAGTCTACATATTTTCTCTCAAAATTCTCAAGAACACAAGAACATTTTTCTCTTCTTTTCTCCTTTGAAGTTTCGGCCATAGCACCCAAGTACCACTTCTAATCTTCTATAATTTTACTTCTCTACACTTTCTAAAGCTAAACCTCCATCTAAACACTTTTTTTTAGAAAGTTTTGTCAAAATCCTAATCCAAGTACCTCAAAATTCAAGCTTTAGCTTACTACTCTCAAGGTAAACTTTTGATTTTATGGTTCTAAGTTAAGTTTTTAATTTTCTAGACCATGATTGATCCATGGTTCTTTGTTCTTAAGTTTTGTTTATGACTTTAGTATTTATTTAAGAATTTTTAGGGATTTTGTTTGGTTCACATGAAATCAAGAAAGAGGAGGAGCTTGAAGATCTTGTCTTCCTTAAGGTAAGATGGAGATCCATCTCAGTAACCAAGTATGGTGGTGAGAGATGAATCTTGTGTTTGATGGATGGTGAATCCATGTGAGGATTCATATCCTTGGTTGTGTAATTATTTGTGGGTGTTTATGTATTTTAAATTATTTATTTGTATTTGCATGCTTTAGGAGATTTTTATTGCTTTAAGGTATGCTTGATTATATGATATGGTGAATATGTAAATATGCTTGATTTTATGATATGATGAATATGTATATGTATGCCATGATTTGATGATGAAAGGAAAATAAATTTTTGGTTCCAATGATCATGAGGATTTCGGCCTCAACACCTCAAAATAGGTGTTTCCAAACTAAAATTTTCATGAATGGTAAAATTGAATGATTAGAAAGGAAAGGAAAATGAAAAGAAGGGTTGATTTCAAAGACCAAGTGTTCACGATTTTTGGAGGAATTTTAATGGTTTTGTTTGTGTAAAAACATGAATGGAACTTAGTTGATTTAGAAGGAAAAATATATGATGGTTTCAATGGCTATGTACCACACTTTTTGAAGGCTTGTATTGCCTTGGTTTTGTGAGACAAAGTGATTTCAAAATGAAAATATAATTTATTTAGTACAAGGATTACAGAAATGAAAACAAAGTGTTTTGTCACTTGAGAAATGGAATTTTCGTATGAGAATGGAAAACAGAGGTTGAAAGTGTTTGAACCTCAATTTATTTTAAAGAGCATTGGTTTTTAGAATTGTTTTGAGAATTAAGAAGGATAAGGATACGTTAGTAACTTGAAATTTACTGACGTATAGCTCACCCTCTGGGTTTTGAAGCGCGTTAGGAAATTTTGAACTGTAATATCTCAAGTAACTTTAAGAAACAAAATTTTTTGGGGAACAGTAGAAATACTGATTTTTAGAGGGACTATATTGAAAATATTCTTTAAAAATAGACTTTATTGCAAATATTATTTAATGAAGGACTATTTTGGAAATATTATTTGAAGAGGGACTATTATGTAAATATTATTCTATGAAGAAGGGCTATTATGTAATATTTTGTGGAATAAATTGTGAAAAAGATTTCTTGAGTAAGAAAATGTGGAAAAAGAAGTGAAAAGTCATATTATTTTGAGAAAGGTTGAGATGGAATTTTTGAAAGGTTGAAAAATCAATACGTGATTTGAAAATGCGATAGAAATGTTGTGCGATTGAGAAAATGTGAAAATATGATTACGCGATGAAAATATAGTAAAGATACTGTTGGGAAATATGTGAACCCTAAATATGAGATAATGAATTTGAACTGAGAATGGTGCATTTGTACATGCATTGGAAAGGTCCGATGGACTGGATAAGGCTAATTGCCTAGGAGAGAATACACCTCTTGAGTGGGTGCGATATGCGTAGTGTAAGTCACTTATTGACCTTGGAGGCATTGGGGTGCAGGTTGCCTACAGTGGGCAGTTGGTAGCTCTTCTGTACCGTGGGTTTGACCGATGTAACACACCAATGATCTTGACCGAGACACTATTCATAATCAAGATCTGATAAAGACTATCGTGTATATGCTAGATGTGCAAATACATATAGCACGTGGTCTGAGGCATATTGGTGCAGACAGATCTTTTTGATCACTCTCTTCGACCTGAGTTCTAGCTCCATGGAGTAGGAAATTGAGTCTATGTGCACATACATAATTATTGAGTATTGATATCAGTGTGATATTTGAACTGTTGAATAATTGGAAAATATTGAGGACATTATCGTAATTATTGTTTATGATTAGGGAATTGTTGAATATTTGGATATTGTTGTGTGCATGATCGTAATTATTATTTATTACATCTGTTGTGATGATAAATAATTTTAATGGTATAATTGTAATTATGGTGTGATGTATCTGTATGATATATTGTATGTGATTATCTCCATGCTACCATGTTAGTATTGGCATAGGTGATCTCACCTCTTTGCTGTTCTATTCTGTCTATTTCTATTTTTATGTTTACGTCTGTAAAGACTACGATGGCGGCAAGGAGGGGTCAGCTAGATTTCTATAGGCTACAGTTTCTTGAAGGCGCTGCTGCTTGGCGTGTCTATTGGGACACCAGGCACATAGAGTATATTGGTGATATTACTCTATCAGTAAGTAGGACTCGCCATGGAATCGTTACTTCATTTTATACAGTTGCTTATGAAGAGATTATTTTACCTATTAGGGAGTTATGGAATGAATTTCACTATACTCCTAGAGAGAACTTTGATATATCCTTGGGTCGAATTTCTATCGGTCGAGACATTCCCAGCTAAGGAATTTGTCTTCTAACAAGGGCTCATATCTTAGGTATTATGTTTTTGGATATGTAAAAATAATGAATGTGTAGTTGTAATAAACTCTGTTTAAATGAAAAGTAATTTATTCAGTTATTATATTTTGAGTTACTTTAATTTAATCAATTGATGTTTCCGCAAAAAAGAAATTTTGAAATTCGTATTTAAAATGATATTAATTATTTTATAACTTGGGTAATTAATTATTTATAAGGAGTTAATTTGAAATGTGATACCCTTCGGAAGGGGCGCTACATAGACTTCCCTTTCTTTGGTATGTCCTCATTAACTTTAGCAGGCTCCAACTCATATGTTTTGAGAGATCTAATTAACTTTTCTAATCTAAGATGTAACACCCACTGTAGAGTATCACATTTATGTTACTTAATTATCAAATTACCCCTTCATTATAAGATATACTTTGTAATGTACATACGAGTTCTACTTCTTTTTTTAATATCAATAATATAAATTTAGCAGAAAATGAAAATATTACAACATCACCACAAATAATTTACATCATATATATACAAGTCTTAGTACTGTCAGACTTAAATATGTACAGACTAGGTTTTCAGAGTATATGAACATTATTTAAAACTAACATACTGCCCAAGTATTACTAAACAGCAGAACCCTCAGACGGGTCCTCCTCAGATTCCTCAGCAGGTAGGAACCCGACTTGACGCTAAGTCCTACGGACAGGTGTCCGCGCAGATGACACGATACTAACCTCACTAGGAGTATAGTAATAAGTTGCCCAGTACTGCCTAATGGACAACGGAAACTCTAAGTGTACATTTATATTTACACTGAAATAAGGGTTCCCTCGATAAAGCCTACTTAGAGTAATCTTCAAGTCTCCTATATAGAAAATACACGCTCTATCAAGGTCAACATGCCACGCTTCCAGACCTCCACGAAACTGCAACCTCATATATCCTAGGAAACTGGGCATCGCCATCTTCTCAGAATTCAGCTTCTTCCACAGGAATCTACTCCTCTTCACCTTCTTGTTCAATTCCTTACTCAACGTCTTTAAAAATATAAATACAATACAAAGTAGGCATACAAAGAGGTGAGATCACCTACGCCAATACTAATATGGTAGCATGGAGATAAAACATACAATATACCATACAGATACATCATATCATAATTACAATTATGTCATCAACATTATTTCTCATCACAACAGATGTAATAAATAATAATTACGATCATGCCCTTAACAATATCCAAATATTCAACAATTCAATTATCATAAACAATAATTACGATAATGCCCTCAATATTTTCCAAATATTCAACAGTTCAAATATCACACCGATATCAATACTCAATAATTATGCATGTGCACATAGACTAAATTTCCTACTCCATGGAGCTAAAACTCAGGTCGGAGAGAGTGATCGAAAAGATCTGTTTGTACCAACATACCTCAGACCACGTCCTACAATTCTTATATGTATTTGCACATCTAACATATACACTACAGTCTTTAACAGATCTTGATTAAGAATAGTGTCTCGATCAGGATCATCGGTGTGTTGCATTCGGTCAAACCCACGGTATTGAAGAGCTACCAACTGTCCATTGTAGGCAACCCGCACCCCAATGCCCCTAAGGTTAACAAGTGACTTGCACTACGTATATCACACCCACTCAAGAGGTGTATTCTCTCCTAAGCAATTAGCCTTATCCAGTCCATCGGACCTTTCCAATGCATGTACAAATGCACCATTCTCAGTTCAAAATTCATCATCTCATTTTCAGGGTTTACACATTGGTCCAACAGTATCTTTATTGCATTTTCATCGCGTAATCATATTTTTGCATTTCTCAATCGCATAAAATATTTCTAACGTATTTTAAATCCAAAATAAGATTTTTCTCATTTAATATAAAAAATTAACCTTATTTTCATTATTTACCTATTAGTCCTTCTATACGATAATATTTGCATAATAGCCCCTCCTCTTCATAAAATAATATTTACATAATAGCTCCTCTTCAAATGATATTTCCAAAACAGTCTCTCTTTAAATAATATTTGCAATAAAGTCTATTTTTAAGGAATATTTTCATTATAGTCCATCTAAAAATCAGTATTTCTACTGTTTCCCAAAAAATTTTGTTTCTTACAGTTACTTGAAATATTACAGCTCAAAATTTCTTAACGTGCTTCAAAACCCAAAAGGTGAGCTATACGTTAGTAAATTTCAAGTATCCTCCTTAATTCTCAAAACAATTCTAAAAATCAATCCTCTTTAAAATAAATTGAGGTTTAAACACTTTCAACCTCTCTTTTCCATTCATATACGAAAATTCCATTTTTCAAGTGACAAAACACTTTGTTTTCATTTCTTTAATCCTTGTACTAATCCTTGTACTAAATCAATTATATTTCCATTTTGAATTCACTTTATCTCACAAAACCAAGGCAATGCAAGCCTTCAAAAATTGTGAACACTTGGTCTTTGAAACCAATCCATCTTTTCTTTTTCCTTTCATTTCTAGTCATTCAATTTTATCATTCAAGAAAATTTTGGTTTGGAAACACCTATTTTGAGGTGTTGAGGCCAAAATGCTCATGGTCTTTGGAACCAAAAAAATGTTTTCCTTTCATCATCAAATTATGGCATACATATATATATTCATCATATCATATAATCAACCATACCTTAAAGCAATAAAAATCACATAAAGCATACAAACACAAATAAATAAGTTAAAACATATAAACACCCACACATAATTACACAACCAAGGATATGAATCCTCACATGGATTCACCATCCATCAAATACAAAATTCATCTCCCACCACCATACTTGGTCGGTGAGATGGATCTCCCTCTTACCTCTTGAAGAACCTCCCAAGCTCCTTGGTTTGCTTCTTGAGTAAGTGATTCACCGCCAAAAGCTTCTTAAACACAAAATAAAACACAAGTTTATTAGCATATAAAGCTTGAACAAGGAGAACCATGGATCAAACATGGCTTAGAACATGAAAATAAGACAAGTAGTGAAGTTCCCTTACACTTCACCTCAAAAACCTAGAACTTGATCTCGAAGAAAGTCCTTGAAGATGAAAGATTTAGAGCTTGGACTTAACTACAAAGGTTCTTGGAATGATGTAAGGATGCAAAATATGTTGTTGGTTAAAATTATAGAGTGATGGAAGACAATTTTGGGTGCCTTGGCCGAAACAAGCATGGAGAGAGATGAGAGAAAATATTATAAATGCTTTAGGATTTTGGAAGACAAAGATAAATAATGAAGTGATCTTGAAATTCCCTATGGCCTTAAGCCATCACAAAATCTTCCCCCCTCTTGTACACTTAGTGAGTGGCAATTTTCACTAGCCACTATTTTGGGCATTGTTAGCCATTGACTAGATCAATGGTTCATATTAATGTAGCTTCTAAGTATAGCTTTTATATTGATAAGACCAAATCTAGGCCATTGGATCCTTCTCCTTAAAATGCTAGCCATTAGATGTATCTCCAAAATGAAGGGTCAAGATCTCCTCTTCATACTTTTCATCCAAGGGTTACAAATGGTCATAGCCACTTTGTAAGACCAAATCTTCATCCTTGATTAAATCAATGGTGGATATCCAAAGGCTTCAACATTAAGCTTACTTCCTATTGGTCCGTCATAACCACTAATGTTGACTAAGCAGTATAATATTTATTTTTATCTGCTATTACTCTACGGACACAGTTAATTGTAGTTTTTATCGTCCAATAATTAAATACATTACAAAACACAGTAAAAGAAAATTTTCAAAACTGTTTCCGATTTTGGATTTAGTAAGATCCCCCATCCCCATCTCAACAGTACAAAATTTTATGGCTCCAAAAAAATTTTCACTTTTCTGACCCCGCTTGGGCCCAAATACAGCCCCTGGGCCTACAACAGCCCAAGAATAATATTAATATAAAAAAATAAAAATCTCATAATAATCCATAAAATCATAAAATTTATAAAACTTATGAAAATCAAATCAGATTAGCAAAAAGAATTAAGAATCAATAGTAATAAATAAATTACTGTAGATTTTCCCCAGCCTGAAAATTATTATTTTCCTAACACTGAGTAAATCACACAAAACGATCAAATATATTCACGAAATACTCAAAATAATTTTACAGTACACAGAAATCACTAAATAGTAGAATTCTGTTATTACTGTCAAATAGTTAGAAAATTTGGGGTGTTACAACGCTCCCCCTCTAAAAAGAAGTTTCGCCCTCGAAACTTGATTTCACACCCTTAAAATAAATATGAATATTGCTCTTTTATCTTATCTTCCAACTCCCATGTAGCTTCACCGCTTACATCGTTCCAATCTATTTTAACCAATGCAATTTCCTTACCTCGAAGTTGCTTTGTCCTTCGATCTTTAATCTTAACTAGAAACGTTTCATAGGTTAAATTGTCCTTCAATTGTACAGTGTCTGGTTCGATAACATGTGTAGGATCAGAGATATATTTCCGTAGTTGTGATATGTGAAATACATTACGAAGATTTGATAGTAAGGGTGGTAATGCAATATGATAAGCTACCGGACCTATCCGATGAAGTATCTAATACGGCCCGGTAAACTTTGGAGTGAGTTTCCTTAACTTAATCACTCATCCAACTCCAGTCATAGGTGTCACACGTAGAAACACATGGTCACCTTCTTCAAACTCAAGCGGTCTTCGTCTTTTATCAGCATAACTCTTTTGTCGAGTTTAAGTTGTCCTCATCTTGTCTTGAATCATCTTCACTTTCTTAGTTGTCTGTTGTACAAATTCTGGTCCTACAACAGCACTTTCACCATCATGATACCAACATAACGGTGTTCTGCATCATCTCCCATACAATGCCTCATAGGGTGCCATCCCTATGCTCGAATGAAAACTGTTGTTGTATGTAAACTCTATCAATGGCAAAAATTCATCCCAATAACCAGTTTGTTCTAGAACACAAGCTCTCAACAAGTCCTCTAATGACTGAATCGTTCTTTCTGACTGACCATCTGTTTGTGGATGGTAATAAAAACTTAGACGTATCTTTGTTCCTATCGCTTCTTGCAAACTATTCCAAAACCTCATTGTAAATCGCGGATCTCGATCAGAAATAATACTAGATGGTACACCATGAAGTCTAACAATTTCATTGATGTACACTTGGGCCAACTTTTCCATTAAGTACTTAATATTAATCGGCAAAAAGTGCGCCGACTTTGTAAGCCGATCAACAATTACCTAGATAGAATCGTGACCTTTCCGAGTCTTTGGTAGTCATGTTACGAAATCCATTGCTATGTCATCCCATTTCCATTCAGGAATAGGCAAAGGTTGCAACATTCTCAATGGTCTTTGATGTTCCACCTTAGCCTTCTGACAAACTAAATAGGATGATACATATTCAGCGACATCCTTCTTCATTCCTTGCCACTAATATAGCTGTTTCAAGTCTTGATACAACTTTGTGGCTCCTGGATGCATACTTAACTTACTTCTATGGGCTTCGTCCAAAATCAATTTCCTAAGTTCTGGATCGTTTGGCACATAAACTCTTCCTTTAAGCTTCAGAATTCCATTAGCACCTTCGCTAAATTCCAATACCGCTCCTTGGCTCCTTGCTTCCTTTGCTTCTTGTAAATATTGATCACTGTTTTGTCCTTCTCGTATTCTATCCATTAAATCATTTGAAATGGTTATCATGTTTATACACAACTTCCCGGGTGTCAATTTCACAGACAAATGCATATCCCAAAATTCTTCTATCAGTTCCTTCTCCTTAATCATCATAACAGAAGCATTAAGCATTTTTTTACTTAAAGCATCCGCTACAACATTCGCCTTTTTGGGGTGATACTGTAATTGAAAGTCATAATCCTTCAGAAACTCTAGCCAATGCCTTTGTCTCATGTTCAACTCTTTTTGGTCAAACAGATACTTCAAACTTTTATGATCACTAAAGACAGTAAATGTTGCCCCATAAAGAAAATGTCTCCACACTTTCAACACAAACACTACAGCTGCCAACTCCAAATCACGAGTCGGATAATTCCTCTCATGT
Source organism: Ormosia semicastrata (assembly GCA_029884595.1). Lineage (NCBI taxonomy): Eukaryota > Viridiplantae > Streptophyta > Magnoliopsida > Fabales > Fabaceae > Ormosia > Ormosia semicastrata. The sequence continues at coordinate 51,127,354 of JAQQTO010000063.1, forward strand.
ACTTTCAACTGCCTCGATGCATATGCTACAGCCTTACAGTTCTGCATAAGTACACAACCCAATCCTTGGTACGAAGCATCACAATATACTTCGAAAGGTTCATTCAGATCAGGTAGAATCAAAACCGGTGAAGTAGTCAGTCATCTTTTCAACTCCTAAAAACTTTCTTCGCATGCATCAGTCCATACAAACAGTTGATTCTTTCATGTAAGTTGGGTAAGAGGTCCTGCTATCTTCGAAAATCCCTCAATAAACCATCGATAGTAACCGACTAATCTGATAAAACTATGAATTTCTGATACAATCTTTAGCCTTTCCCATTCAATAATGGTTTCCACTTTTGAAGCATCAACTTGAATTCCTTCCTCTGATATGACGTGTCCTAAAAATTGAACTTCACTTAACCAAAATTCACATTTGGACAACTTGGCATACAACTTATTCTCCTTTAGAATCTGGAGAACCATTCTGAGATGCTCAGCATGTTCCTCCTGACTTCGAGAATAGATCAAAATGTCATCAATAAAGACAACAACAAACTTATCCAAGTACGAATGGAAAATCATGTTCATAAAGTCCATAAATGTGGCAGGTGCATCAGTCACACCAAACGACATCACTTGATATTCATAATGCCCATAACGTGTCTGAAACGCAGTTCTGGGAATATTCTCCGCTTTCACACATAACTGGTGATAACTAGAACGTAAGTCAATCTTGGAAAATATTGCGGCTCCTCGCAATTGATCCATCAGATCATCGATTCTTAGAAGTGGATATTTATTCTTAATCGTAATCTTGTTTAACTGTCGGTAGTCCACACACAGACGAGAAGTCCCATCCTTTTTCTTTACCAACAATACTGGAGCTCCCCATGGTGATACACTTGGTCTCACAAATTGCTTTTCCAATAAATCCTCTAACTGTTTCTTAAGCTCTGCCAACTCTACTGGTGACATCCTGTAAGGCACCATAGATATAGGTCCAGCTCCAGGTACTAAATCAATAGAAAACTCAATTTCTCTTTCTGGCGGTAGTCTAGGTATATCTTCAGGAAATACCTCAGGAAATTCATTAACTACGAAAATATCCTTTAAGACATCTTCACACTGAACCTCCAAAGAAAATATCAATAAGTACCCTTGATCTCCTTCCTTCAAACAAGCTTCTACTTGAGTAGTCGTTAGGAATCTAGAATCCTTAACCTCAGGAAAAACTAACATCTTACTAGAACAGTCTATCAGGATATGGTTAGTAGACAACCAATCCATTCCTAAGATTACATTAACCTTGGAAAGAGGCAAACAAATCAAATCCACATAAAAGATTCTATCCCTAACACACAGGGCAGTTCAAACATACTTTTGTAGTTATCACAGGCTTATCAGTAGGAGTAACAACACTCAAATCATAAGCCAATGTAGTCACAGTCAATCCCAAATGCTCCACATAATCACATTCAATGAAAGAATGTGTTGCTCCCGAATCATATAACACTGTTAAAGGATTACATTCGATGGCACACTCCTCCATAACAAGTCCTTAGATTTCGCAACTTCTTCTCTACTCATGGTATACACACAACCACCCGCCTGTGGCCTCACAGTACGAACACTCCCCATCAATGGTTCCGCCTTCAACTGATCACATTCTCTGGAAAAATGTCCAGGCTTTCCACATCTATAACCGATAACCCCTTTATGTTGATAATCTTTGGTGAGATGATCTTTCCCACACTTGAAACATTTAAATGTAGAAGTTCCAGCTTGACTAGCCTTACTGCCACCAGAACTTCCTCCAAAAGATTGCTATCGATTCTGATCTCTTGCCGGCTTGACATACGGTTTATGCTGATAACAGTTGCCACCGCTACCCTTTCCTCTTTAGAACCGTGTAGGTCCAAAGTTCCTATTTCTTGCCTCACGTTGACGATCAATTTCTTCAACTTTTTGACACTTATCCAATAATACTGGAAATTGATCAATGCCCAAGGTTGTTACAGCTCGTTTAATGTTAAATCTCAATCCCTCTTCAAATTTTCTACACTTCCATTGCTTATCTGGGTGCATCTAAAAATACCTCGAAAACTTAGACAACCTTTCAAATTTTGCAGCATATTCACATATGGACATCACCCCTTGCCTCAAACTAAGAAATTCCATCTCCTTAGCATGACGAACACTAGCAAGAAAATACTTCCCTTGAAATTTCTGCTTAAAGAGCTGCCAGGTCACAACTCTTCCCTCAGCTTGAATCAATCTTCGGGCTCCTGCCCACCAAGCTTCTCCATCTCCCACTAACACAAAAGTTGCAAAAGTAAGCTTCCGCTCATCGGTATAACCCATACCTTCAAATATCTTTTCTAGCTCTTTGATCCACAGATCAGCTTTCTCTGGGTTAAATTCTCCATAAAACTTCGATGGATTGTTTCTACGAAATTTCGACAAACTTTGAGCATCCTCAATTGCTCTTTGGTTTTGCTGCACAACAACATCAGCTATCCGTTGTATTGCTGCTACAGCTTCAGCCATGTTTTGGTTATCGTCGCCCACATTTTTAAATCCTGCTCTAGTATTCACGCATCCTCTTCCTCGTCCAGCCATTATGTTTTCTCAAATCAGACTGAACAACACAAAGAAGAGTGAAAGTCAATCTTCAAACAATATTGTTTTCTTTCGAAAAACAAACACAGAGAATCACATAACTTAAATAAGACAGACCTAACCACAAACCCAAAAAGACTCTAACTTGGGCTCTAATACCAACTAATGTAATACCCACCGTAGGGTATTACATTTATGTTACTTAACTATCAAATTACCCCTTCATTATAAAATATGCTTTGTAATGTAAATACGAGTTGTAAATTTTTTTTTAATATTAATCAGATAAATTTAGCGAAAAACAAAAATATTACAACATCATCACAAATAATTTACATCATATATATACAAGTCTTTGTACAGTCAAGTTTAAATATTTATAGACTAGGTTTTCAGAGTATATGAACATTATTTAAAACTAACATACTGCCCAATTATTATTAAATAGTAGAACCCTCAGACGGGTCTTCCTCAGATTCCTCAGCAGGTAGGAATCCGACTTGACGCAAAGACCTACGGACAGGTGTTCGCGTAGACGACACAATACTAATTTCACTAGGAGTACGGTAATAAGTTCCCCAGTACTGCCTAATGGACAACGGAAACTCTAAGTGTACATTAATATTTACACTGAAATAAGGGTTCCCTCTTTAAAGCCTACTTAGAGTAATCTTCAAGTCTCCTATATAGAAAATACACGCTCTATCTAGGTCAACATGCCACGCTTCTGGACCTCCACGAAACTGCAACCTCATATATCCTAGGAAACTGGGCATCGCCATCTTCTCAGAATTCAGCTTCCTCCACAGGAATCTGCTCCTCTTCACCTTCTTGTTCAATTCCTTGCTCAACGTCTTTAAAAATATAAATACAGTACAAAGTAGGCATACAAAGAGGTGAGATCACTTACGCCAATACCAATATGGTAGCATGGAGATAACACATACAATATACCATACAGATACATCATACCATAATAACAATTATGCCATCAACATTATTTCTCATCACAATAGATGTAATAAATAATAATTACGATCATGCCCTTAATAATATCCAAATATTCAACAATTCAATTATCATAAATAATAATTATGATAATGCCCTCAATATTTTCCAAATATTCAACAATTCAAATATCACACCATATCAATACTCAATAATTATGCATGTGCACATAGACTCAATTTCCTACTCCATGGAGCTAAAACTCAGGTCGGAGAGAGTGATCGAAAAGATCTGTCTGTACCAACATGCCTCAGACCATGCGCTATAATTCTTATATGTATTTGCACATCTAGCATATACACTACAGCCTTTAATAGATCTTGATTAAGAATAGTGTCTCGGTCAAGATCATCGGTGTGTTGCATCGGTCAAACCCACGGTACAGAAGAGCTACAAACTGCACATTGTAGGCAACTCACACCTCAATGCCCCTAAGGTCAACAAGTGACTTACACTACGTATATCACACCCACTCAAGAGGTGTATTCTCTCCTATGCAATTAGTCTTATCCAGTCCATCGGACCTTTCTAATGCATGTACAAATGCACCATTCTCAATTCAAAATTCATCATCTCATTTTCAAGGTTCACACATTGGTCCAACAGTATCTTTACTGCATTTTCATCGCGTAATCATATTTTTGCATTTCTCAATCGCGTAAAATATTTCTAACATATTTTAAATCCAAAATAAGAATTTTCTCATTTAATATAAAAAATTAACCTTATTTTCATTATTTACCTATTAGTCCTTCTATACGATAATATTTATATAATAGCCCCTCTTCATAAAATAATATTTACATAATAGCCCCTCTTCAAATGATATTTCCAAAACAGTCTCTCATTTAATAATATTTGCAATAAAGTCCCTTTTTAAGGGATATTTTCAATATAGTCCTTCTAAAAATTAGTATTTCTACTGTTTCCCAAAAAATTTTGTTTCTTGCAGTTACTTGAAATATTACAGTTCAAAATTTCCTAACGCGCTTCAAAACCCAGAGGGTAAGCTATACGTCAGTAAATTTCAAGTATCGTCCTTAATTCTCAAAACAATTCTAAAAATCAATCCTTTTTAAAATAAATTGAGATTTAAACACTTTCAACCTCTCTTTTCCATTCATATACGAAAATTCCATTTTTCAAGTGACAAAACACTTTGTTTTCATTTCTTTAATCCTTGTACTAATCCTTGTACTAAATCAATTATATTTCCATTTTGAATTCACTTTATCTCACAAAACCAAGGCAATGCAAGCCTTCAAAAATTGTGAACACTTGGTCTTTGAAACCAATCCATCTTTCCTTTTTCCTTTCCTTTCTAGTCATTCAATTTTATCATTCAAGAAAATTTTAGTTTGGAAACACCTATTTTGAGGTGTTGAGGCCAAAATGCTCATGGTCTTTGGAACCAAAAATTTGTTTTCCTTTCATCATCAAATCATGGCATACATATATATATTCATCATATCATATAATCAACCATACCTTAAAGCAATAAAAATCACATAAAGCATACAAACACAAATAAATAATTTAAAACATATAAACACCCACACATAATTACACAACCAAGGATATGAATCCTCATATGGATTCACCATCCATCAAATACAAAATTCATCTCCCACCACCATACTTGGTTGGTGAGATGGATCTCCCTCTTACCTCTTGAAGAACCTCCCAAGCTCCTTGGTTTGCTTCTTGAGTAAGTGATTCACCACCAAAAGCTTCTTAAACACAAAATAAATCACAAGTTTATTAGCTTATAAAGCTTGAACAAGGAGAACCATGGATTAAACATGGCTTAGAACATGAAAATAAGACAAGTAGTGAAGTTTCCTTACACTTCACCTCAAAAACCTAGAACTTGATCTTGAAGAAAGTCCTTGAAGATGAAAGATTTAGAGCTTGGACTTAACTACAAAGGTTCTTGGATTGATGTAAGGATGCAAAATATGTGGTTGGTTAAAATTATAGAGTGATGGGAGGCAATTTTGGGTGCCTTGGCTGAAACAAGCATGGAGAGAGAGGAGAGAAAATTTTGAAAATGCTGCAGGATTTTGGAAGATAAAGATGAATAATGAAGTGGTCTTGAAATTCCCTATGGCCTTATGCCATCACAAAACCGTCCCCCCCTCTTGTACACTCAATGAGTGGCAATTTTCACTAGCCACCATTTTGGGCATTGTTAGCCATTGATTAGATCAATGGTTCATATTAATGTAGCTTCTAAGTATAGCTTCTATATTGATAAGACCAAATCTAGGCGATTGGATCCTTCTCCTTGAAATCCTAGCCATTAGATGTATCTCCAAAATGAAGGGTCAAGATCTCCTCTTCATACTTTTCATCCAAGGGTTACAAATGGTCATAGCCACTTTGTAAGACCAAATCTTCATCCTTGATTAAATCAATGGTGGATATCCAAAGGCTTCAACATTAAGCTTGCTTCCTATTGGTCCGTCATAAAGTCGTCATAAGCACTAATGTTGACTAAGCAGTATAATATTTATTTTTATCTGTTATTACTCTACAAACACAGTTAATTGTAGTTTTTATCGCCCGATAATTAAATACAATACAAAACACAGTAAAAGAAAATTTTCAAAACTGTTTTTGGTTTTGAGTTTTATAAGACTTCCTGTCCCCGTCTTAATAGTATAAAAATTTCTGGCTCTGAAAATTTTTTCACTTTTTTGGCCCCGCCTGGGCCCACATACAGCCCCCTGGGCCCACAACAGCCCAAGAATAATATTAAAATAATCAAAAAAATAAAAATCTCATAATAATCCATAAAATCATAAAAATTATAAAACTTATGAAAATCAAATCAGATTAGCACAAAGAATTAAGAATTAACAGTAATAAATAAATTACTGTAGATTTTCCCCAGCCTAAAAATTATTATTTTCCTGACACAGAGTAAATCACACAAAACGATCAAATATATTCACAGAATACTCAAAATAATTTTACAGTACTCAAAAATCACTAAACAGTAGAATTCTATTATTACTGTCAAATAGTTAGAAATTTTGGGGTGTTACATAAGAGAGCTCAAGTTTTTAGTTTCTTGGATTACAGTCACTTTAGGTCACCATATTTTTGGAAGAGTTCTCAGAATTTTTTTGACATAATCTTTGTTATTATAGGTTCTTCCAAGGGATTTCATGCCATTGACAATAGTTTAGAATCTCCTAAATGTAACATCCTCCCTAAGCTATTAGTTTTAATTTGGTTATAGAAGTGTCATAATACTTTATATGTGATAGAATGGCAGTTTTGAGTTAATGCAAAACACTAAAATATCTTAAGGAGTTGAAGACTTTCAAAGGACCCCAAAGTCAATGGGTGTTATCTGATTCTTCTTTTTCCCACCGTCTTTGACTTGTGTATGTATACCTCTAGCTTTCTGTCATTCCACACAGTTGTTAGCAGCAAAAAAGAGAAGAAAAGTAAGAGGTAGGAGCAAAAAAGAGGAAACGGAGAAGAAAGAAAAGAAATAGAAAAGAGAAAGCAAATCGAGAGAAGAAATAAGAAGAAGTAAGAACCAAGGGAAGAACTAGAAAATGAATCAATACTCCACCTATAGGGAACTAAGGTAGAGGATTATTGTGTTTGTTTATCTATGTTTTATGATTCTTTAATCATGAAAGATGGAAAAGAATGGACAGTACCTTATGATACGCGAGGAAAAATCATGATTTAGTGAAATAAGAGACATGTTTTATGAGACTTTAACATATATTTGTATGGACATATATATGCATGAACTCAACTACCAAAACTTGTTGATAATTTTTCAATACTTTACTACATGATTTATGTTTAGATAGATGTTTGTAGTAAAGTGGATTGGTATAGAAATGAAAAGAATAAGAAAATAGTTATTCTGATGTTCAAGAATATCTTTCTGTAGTATTGTATTCGACCAAGCCAAGGGGCAATTCAAACTGAATGTCTTTCTATAATGTTATGCTCGAATAGGCCAAGGGAAATTCGAATAGAATATTACCGATTGTTTTAGATTTTTTATGTGTCAACTATTCAAATTTGTATGATTTCAATGATAAATTGAGTAAACTAGGTGAACAATTCAAATAGCATGAATTTCGAGGCTAATCGAATAGACTAGCAGAGCTATTGATCGACATAGTTCAGAAAGGCACACTACTAGTGCTAATCGAATAAATTAAGTGTTCTATTCAATTTGGTATAATTTTGATGATTAATCAAAATATTACATTAGCTATTTGAAAAGTTCAGAATGACTTATTTTCGATGTTGATCAAATAGACTAAGAGAGCTATTCGAATAGACCATTTCATAATGGTAAGTTTGAAGCTAATCGAATAGTCTAAGAGAGCTATTTGACTATCATATTTTTTATTATGATCGAAAAAGGTAAAGTTATTTTTAAAGGCATAACCAAGTGGAAGTGTTTTCAATGTTATTCGAAAAAGGGCTTAGAGAGCTGATCAAATAACATAATTCAGAATGTCATTAGCATTTCATAAGCATTAATGCATGGATAAAGAGTGAGAAAGCACTCAGGCCTGGTCAAAGGAGCAAGAAAAGCCCTTTGTTAAAAGATAAAGTATTCGATAAAGGAGTATAAAACAAACTCTACCAAGAGTAAAGGAGCGAGAAAAGAACTTTACTAAGGTCAAAGGAGCAAGAAAAGCCCTTTATCGAAGGACATGACATTGCATAAGCATCAACAAAATACATTTCATAATCATTAACATTTATCATTCCTTAATCATCAACATTTATCATTTTATCAATACCTTGCATAATTTCTTTAGAATTATATTTTTGAATAATTTTGTCTTGTGGTATGCTACTAAGAATTTTCAAATTCTCACCCCTATGTTTGCGTGTTTGTGTGTTTGTTTTCATTATATTTACATATCAAAATCGAAATCCTTCCAAGGAGAGGAAGTGTAGCTGATAATTCAAAGCAGAATGTTTAGTTCAACTTGTATATATATATATGTTGTATTATGCCATGAAGGCCTAGTTTGTATTCGAACACTTTTTTATGTATTATGTATAAATTTGATATTTCAGTAAAGAATCAAAATTATGCTATATAGAGAGTCAAAATTTTCAGTTATATAATTAATGTTCAGTTCAATTACTTTCTTTTTGAGGCTATATTTTCGACTCTATTCAAATTTATATTTTTGATACATATAGTTATTATAAAGCTTTTATGATGTTTAAAAGTTAGAAGTAATGAGTCTAATCCTGTTTACTATGTATATTTTGGATATACTATAGTAACTCGAATTAGGACGTTACACCAAACATTTGATCAATAGTCTCATGTTCATGCATTTTAAAAAGTTCATATTCATGAACCAACATACTAATTTTGGATTCCTTTACTCGGTTACTGCCTTCATGGGCAATGGCCAAGGTATCCCATATTTCTTTAGTAGTTTCACAATTGTGGACCTTGTCATATTCACTTATACTTAAAGCAAAAGTGAGAAAGAATTTAGCTTTAGAGTTCAACTGATATTTTTGTTTTCTCAGCATCAGTCCATCTTTGTCTTGGTTTATTAATCTTAGTGCCAAATCCAACAATAATTTTTGGAACATAGGTACCAATCTTAATAATATGTTGCATATCGATGTGAGCAAACACAATAAAGAGTCTCATCCTATCTTTCTTGTAGTGGCAATCCTCACTATTGAAACTTGGTGGTCTGTTGATTGAGGATCCTTCAGTTATGAAGGGAGTAGCATTCTAATTTGATACGTTTCACCAAGCATCTTTCCTCTTCGCTAGTCAGGTGCTTAACCCAGTGGCTGAGCTCTGATACTAATTAAAGGTGGCAAAGTACACAAGAAGGGGGGTTGAATTGTGCCTTGTTGAAAATCTTTTTTGAACACTTTCAGAAATTGAAAATAACTTTCTCAAGTGTACAACTTGGATGATCAGAGCGAACAATTAGTAAGTAGTGACCAGAAAAGTAGCAAGGCTTAAAAAACAATTTGAGAATTCTTATGAAGGCTTCTCTTAGTAATTTGAAAAACTTTTATTGATATATCTTTTGATCAGAAAATAGTTTTCATAAACTTTTCTCTTTCTCATAAAGAGCTTATAGAAGTTCAAAAAACTTATTAAGCATTGAGTTCAGAAAACTAGTTTAGCAGCAAACATAAAAAATAAAAAGAAATGGTACAGAAGTAGTATATACATGATTTATACTGGTTTGGCCAGCCACTTGCCTACTTTTATTTCCCAGCAGAACACCAGGATTTTCACAATCAGAATATTCTTTTGAACACAACCTCTTTAGGCTAATAGGAACTGAGTATTCTTTTCACACCTAGCCTCTCTAGGCTCAACACTCAAACCACTAATGGGTTAGGTTACAAAGAAATAGTGTTTAAGTTTGTGTTTGAGCTCACTAACACTCCAAGAGTGGATATTACAAATGTAATTAGAGTAAACTATACTTCTTCCACTAAGAATATACAAGAGAGTATGAGTATAAGAGCTTTCTATAGATCAGAAAGGTATCCACTAGTTGAGAATATAATCAAAAAATAGCAACAACACTTTTCTTAGCAATAAATTTGCTTCAACAACTAAGTATTCCAGCCTTAAATGCTTCAAATGATCTTCAACTTATAGTCTTAGATGAATTCCAACCATTGAGAACACATTTAATGTGTCTGGTAGGTTTTCTGGTGCATCAAGAAACTAGCCGTCATTTTGTCTTCTATGATAATTTTTTTTTGTAGCTTTCTAACTTTCTTATTATGACTAGGAAGGTTGTTTGGTGGTAGGAGAAAGTATACGATAGAAGGGATGTCTTTGACATTTGTCCTTGAAGTAGTTTTTTATCGTAGTTTTCTAATCTACTTTCTAATCATGTTTTCTCATGTCTTTCTGAGCAGCTTTCTCAAGAAATTTTTGAAGACTCGAGTGTTTGAAGCTAGTGTTTGTCATATCTAAATTGGATTTCAAGTTCTAACACACTTCAATGCACATATTAGTAAAGTTCATAAGACAAAAAAATTTACTACCAAATGAGTGATCAGAAATATAAGAGTGTAGTGAGTTTTATGATAGCTACTCAAGATATACTTAGAAAAGTATTATTTTGTTTGTCATCAAAACTTAATCTTAAGTAAAAACTTAAGCATACAAAGGGGTCTTAAGATTTTGGAGCTAACAAAGAGACTGTTTACCATTTTGTGTCACAACACACATTTATTTACTCAATAACAAACAAGGTGAGTTTAAGGCTACTAGGAAAAGAAATGAGTCTTTTGAAGATGTAAAAAAGGAGATTAAGGATTTTGAGATAAGCCCTAAAGTGTGAAATATCAGTACAAGAAATTCAACATCTTTCAAACTCTCCTTAATGTGGGAACTTCTAAAATTATCCCTCAGGTATGCAACCAGTAGTCCATAAAGTTCAACACCTTTCCAACTTTCCTTAATGCAAGAATATCAAAAATTACCCTCTAAGTCATAAAACTAGTGTAACACCCCGATTTTTCATTTTTCTTGAAATAAATAAGTTTTATAATATTTATGAGTTTTTGTGAATTTTTGAAAATTTTTAATTATTTTGAATATTTTAATATTATTTTAATTATTTTAATATTATTTTTGAAATATATGTCCGAATTTAGTTTTTTCTGAAAATATATGAGTTTTATAATTTTTATGATTTTTGAGAATTTTTGTAGATTTTTCTGAGTCTGTAATTATTTTAATATTATTCTAAACTGTATATGTGCTTGAGGTGGGCCCAGAAAAATAAATAAAAATTCTGAACCAAAAAGTTTCAAACTGTCAAGACGGGATCGGGGGATCTTACTAAACCCAAAACCGAGAACAGTTGACTGAGATTTTCTATATATGAGTTTACTATTATCCATTGTGTAATAATAATAGTAGTTATTGTCCATTGGATAATATCTGTTAGAAAATATCTTGATGGCGATGAGTCAAAGTGATGGACCAATGGCAAGCAGAAAGAAGGCAAACTGGACACTCAAGTTGAAGAGGACAAATCCAAATTGACTTCTTAGACTAGAAGACAAATCTAATTTGACTACTTACTCATTCAAGATATTTTAAACTTGTTTTGTCATTCTTTTTATAGAAGCAATGACTCACTTAGTAAATATCTAAGAAATAAATATCTAGCTATAAATATTTAAGGATAAATATCTAGGTGAAAATATATAATCAGAAAATATCTAAGCTAAATATCTTAAGTGTAATTATGAAAGCTGAAAATATCTAAGAGTAATGATGAGCCATCATTACTAAGCTTTTTGATTAACCAATAAGAATTGATCAAACATAGTGGCTGGACTTTATTATGAACCGTTGGATGGGAAACTTGATAAAGAAGTCTTAGATCATACCATTGATCTAATCAATGGTGTGAGAACAATCTTGATAAAGAAGCTTATGATATCCACCTTAGATTTAATCAACGGTTTGGAGAGAAAGTTAATTTTAATGGTTAGATTTGTTAGTTGAGAAACTAGATAATTTAACTTAGTTACCCCAATAGCTAAATTAATAACTAAATGAACTAATTTAGTTGCTAAATAATTAGAAGCTAGTTACTAAATAAATATTTAAATTATCTAGAAACATGACATAACCATGACATATGTAATGGCATAATAAAGTAATTAGCTAGTTAGAATGTAACCAAGTGGCTTAACTAAATTAATTCAAATGTAACTAGATGGTTAATTAGGTAACTAATTGAATTAATTAAGTGTAATTAGAAATATAATTGAATTAAGATTTAGTTATTTTTCCTAATAGCTCACACGGCCACTAGGCTTTTCTAGGAGATTCATGAATCATCTTTTATGACCAATTGGTGACTACTTGATTACCTAAGCCATGTGAAGCACTTATTAAGACATATGCATTTGTTTAGCTTATTGAACAAGCCTTAAACTATCTATCCTAAGCAACCACACGGTCATAAGGCCATTCTACCAATTTCTAGATTCATTTTATGATCAAATGATGACCACTTGATGACCAAGGCCATGTGCACCCATGTGAGCCCATGTGCTTATGCTTAATCTTGCAAAACAAGTCATAATTCTCCTACACACTCATTCCCATGGCCATGCATAGAAAGGATGGGCTTTTCATTTCATTTCTATTACTTTGAGAGACAACAAACTATCTCATATTTTCTCCAAAGGCACCACACGGCCAAGTCTTAAACAATAGACTATTTCACTTCATTTTCTACACTTTGTAATCATAAACCTCCATCATCTATTCTCTCTCATCCAAAGAAAACCAAAGAACTCTATACTTACTCTCTTCTTTGAGTATTCGGCCATGATCCATAGAAACACTTCCAATCTTCAATAATTTTATACAACCTTAGATCTTGAACCTATGCACAATCCTAAGGTACTTTGTAGTAAAGATCTTAGCCTAGTTCTATCATCTTCAACCTTGTTCTTCAAGTTGAAGATCAAAAAGTTCCTACCTTGCTCATCTAAGGAGCTCACGGCCTCACTCCATAAATCATCTTCCAAGTTTGTTTAATTTCAACCAACCATACTTCTTGAATCCTCACATCATTCTAAGACTCTTGGATGTTGAGACTTTGGTCAAAATCCATCATCTTCATGCTTGAATCTTGGATTTAAGATCTAGGGTTTCAAGGTAAAAATCTTGAAACTTGACTTTTTGTTTGATTCTTAGAATCCTAAGACCATGCTTGATCTATGGTCATCTTAATCAAGCTTTAGATACTAATTTGTATGTGTTTGTTGTAATTCTAAGATCTATTTGGTGGTGAAAGATTGATACAAAGAGAGTTTTATAAAGAGTTAGGAAGCATCAACCAGGTAAGAGGGAGATTAACCTCATCGGCCATATGTGGCGGTGAAGGAATGGAATTATTTGTGTTTGTGAGTGAAAAATCTATGTGAGGATTTATTCACTCGATTGTGTAATCATTAGTTTGTGTTTGATGGATTATATTGTGTGATTATTTTATCACTTTGATAAGTATACATGATTTGTATGTGTTTGATATGCTTATAGCTTTGATAGTATACTTGCCTATGTGAATTTGAAAGTATGATGATACTTGTGTAATTTAAGATGTGATTCATATGATGAGAAAATTTGTATGAAGACTCCAAAGAGCCTAGAGGCACACGGCCTCATCACTACAAAGAGGACTAAGGATTCTAAATTATTTTCCAAATTGAGAATTAAATGATTTTATGACAAGAAATTCAATTAAGAAATTTTATAAAGATTTAAAGTGTTATGAAATGAATTATATATGAATTTTGAAGCACTATGTGAATTCGGCCTACATGCCAATTTTTGATGTTCAAGATCCAAAACTATTTTACTAAGTGTAAACTTAGGTGTTTTAATAGTAAGAATTCAATTTGGTAAGTTTATGAATTTTAAAAATGATATTTTAGAATTAAAATTGATCTAATTAAGGCTATGTAGTAAAATAAAAGCCAATACTTGAAATTTACTGACGTATAGCTTACCTTATGGGTTTTGAAGCGCGTTAGGAAATTTTGAGCAATAATATTCCAAGTAAATTAAAGAAACACAATTTTTTGGGAAACAATAGAAATACTGGTTTTTAGAGGGACTATATTAAAAATATTATTTAAATAGGGACTATATTGAAAATATTCTTTAAATAGGGACTATATTGAAAATATTCTTTAAAAATGAACTATTTTGGAAATATTATTTAAAGAAGGACTATTATGTAAATATTATTTTCTAGAAGGATTATTATGCAAATAATGAAAATAAAGTCAATTTTTAGTATTAAATGAAAAAAATCTTATTTTGAGCTTAAAAATATTTTACGCGATTGAAAATATGTATAAAAGCTCTTACGTGATTTAAAAATAGTAATTTTTAGTTACGCGATTGAGAAAATATTTTAAAATCTTTACGCGATTGAGAAAATGTTGAAAAATCTTTACGTGATTTGAAAACGTAACAGAAGTGTTACGCGATTGTGAAAATGCAAAAATATTGTTACGCAATTGAAAGGAACAACGAGTTGTGCCGTAGGGCCAACATATTTAATCAAGTGATTTCGTAATTGTGGAAACTAGAGTATTGGACCCGAGTGGATCTTTGATATTATCGATTGTATGGGCGGTTATATAATATCATAGATACTAATGGTATTGGACAACTATATGTGCATGTGTAGTTGCGTTAATATCATTGGGAATAGTACAATGGTACTTTGTTTTGAATAAAAGTATTTTTGAATATTATACGGTGATACTGCCATATGACGGCCTGTGAATAAGAAATACTGTGTGATCAATGACAGTATATGATTGAATCATTTATCATGTATAGAAAAGCGTATTCGCTTGATTTGTTGTGGCGTTTTATGCCTAATGAGTGGACGAGAACTTCCAGGATAGTGGGAGGAATCTTGGGGGACGTCAGGGCGCAGTGATTCACTTGTTGACATTGAGTCAGATATATATATATATATATATACCCCTGGCCGTGAACACTGATTGCAACGCACTGACATCCCGACAAACACTATTGCTTTTCATTATCCAATATAGACAGTCTTATTAGGGGGGATAGATCTTCTAGGTGTTCATCTCTGAATTTGAGTAGAATTTGAGTAAACTCCATGGAGTAGGAACTAGTTACATTGAGCATATGCATATTCAGCATTTACGCTGTTGTAATATAATTTGATTGTGGTATTATCATTATTCCTGATATTGCGTTGCAAGTTTATTATATTGTTTATCTATTTATTATTCTAAATATATCTACTAATTTTTATGGATTGTATGTATGGAATGACATTGTTGTTCGTATCATTTCTTTGCTGCCATGTTAGTATGCGATGTAGGGGAAATCACCTCTTTGCTATTTTATTTTGTCTGTTTCTATTTTATGTCTATGTCTGTGAAGACGGCGATGATTGCGAGGAGGAGTCAACTAGGTTTCTTTAGACTATAGTTTCTCGAAGGTGTCGAGGCTTGGCGGGTCCATTAGAGCTCAAAGTATATAGAGTATTGTAGCGACATTTCCTTATCTGCAAGTAGGATTCATCATGGGGTTGTTACTACATCTTTTACAGTCGCTTATGCTGAGTTTGTTTTACTAATCAAGGAGTTGTGGAATGATTTTCAATATACTCCTAGAGGGGACTTCAATTTATCATTGGCTCAGATTTCTACCCGTCGAGACATTCCCAGCTAGGGAATTTGTCTTCTAACAAGGGCTCATGTTTTAGGTGTTATGTCTTTGGGTATGTAAAGATAATGAATGTACAGTGGTAGTAAACTCTGTTTAAATGAAAAGTATTTTATTCAGTTATTATATTTTGAGTTACTTCAATTTGATCAATTTATATTTTCCGCGAAAAAGAAATTTTGAAACCCATATTTAAATGAAATTAAATACTTTATAACTTGAGAAATTAAGTAATTATCATTAGTTTGTATAAATGTGATACCCTTCGGAGGGGGTGTTACAACTAGCATCCGCATGGACCTTGAGGTTCAACAACCGATTCACCTTCAAGAAATTGTCATTTCTTGCTTCAAACTCTTATGAATTATCTAAACATTGCCTCCACCAATAACGTAATTCAAGTGCCACGCCATCATTTTCATTTTTCTTTTTTTCACTTTTTCAAACGTTTCTTTCTTTCTCATTTTTCAATCATTCTTGTTCTTTTTTTTAGCAATGAACTAAATAGCTTGAAGAAGTAAGAAATATTTTGTCCCAAATTTAAAGTTTTTGAAAATAGAAGCAATCGCTTAATGATCAGAATTGACTTTATAAAGCTTGTAATGTGGCCATGGTAAAGGGTTATCAAAGAAAGGGTATAAAATGCCCAAACAAGTATTTAATGTAACACCCTAATACAGATATCTCGATATATTCATCATATACAAAGATAAATAGTATTAGTTATGCTACTTCTAACTTAAATAATATTCTAATCCATAATATTTAAGCAAATAATTATGGAGAGCCATAACTAAAAGGGTTATACATATATACATCAAAAGCCTCAAAGGGCCAAATGTTATACATACAACTTTATACAACTCAAAGTAAAAAAAATTACAAGAGTTGTTCATCAAAACATAAACTAAAACTATATATTCTTGATACTTTTTCTTCTTTTTCTTTTTCCCTTTAGAAGGGTCTTGACCTGCTTTGCCATAAAACATAAAATGGGGTGAGAACATAAAAATTCTCAGTAATAAAACATATATCTCATGGTATTATTATAAAAATACACATAGGTAAATTTATAAATTATAAACTCATCAACTTACTATCAATATCAAACAACTGCTTATACAATTATAGAATATCATTTTTACTTGGAAAAGTGGTTATCTCACTCCTATGCCTAGCATAGGACTTAACTCATCCTATTGTTTTTGGTAATAAGCTTTTCTCAGTTTACTACCAATGGTAGAGAGCTTAACTCACACTTACTACCCTTTACATGAGTGCTTTTCTCACGTTATTTAACAAAGAGCTTAACTCACTACTTTGTCTTAGGTAGAGTGCTTTTCTCACTCCTTTACCATGACAATGTGCTTTTCTCACTCTTTTGTCTCACAACTCCATCCTTAGCAAAATGCTTTTCTCACTCCTTTGCAAGGTTAAGGGGCTTGTCTCGCTCCCTTAGTTAGGATTATCATGTTATGGTTTAACTTTAATAAATAAAGGAACCAACTCTTACAAAGCACTCCATTTCAACCCAACTTAATGAGACAATAGAGCATTTCTCTAAAAATGGCATATACTTACTATGTTAATTCAAACTGATTAAATTAAATGAGTAACTCTTTATGTACATGCTTCTTTTCAACCATAAAGGTGTAACTAAAGATTCTAGAGCTTCTATTATTCTTAACATATCTTGATTGGATCTCTAATTAACAATACATAGCTTTACTAGGGTTACTTTTAACCCTAAGAGAGTAAAACTTTGTTTTTCCTAGGCCTATAACTGGTTATTCTATAATAATAATAAGTTAGACCCCTTATAATTCTATTTTGAGAAAGTCCCTAACCGGTTATTGTCTTAAATAATCAATTAGAACTGCTCATAATCTAGTTTGAGACACTAAATAATCGGTTAGCTCTTTGTTGCTAATCAGTTATTGAGTCTCAGAACTCTCTGCCATAAACAAATAACCGGTTATCTAAATAGGCTAACCGATTATCTGTATCTGGCGTGATAACAGACTCTCTGCCATCATATAATAACCGTTTATCCATAATCAGTTATTTGTGGCAAAATTGCTCTAGAAACAAGGCCTTATCACAATTTTCTTACATGCTTTCTTACTCTTCTACTTTTACACTATAAAACTCTTCGTATATTATATTCAAACTAAGACTCAAGTGAAAGAACCAAGAACAATTAATCACCAACTCATCAAGTTGAATACAAACATATAAATATAGCTTCAAACTCATCTCATTAATACCTATATTTCCAACTCCATACTCAAGGAGCCAAATGGATATTTCTCAAGTCAAAATGACTCTCTTGCATCCACCAGGTTGAAACTAACTGCTCTCAACCATTGGGAACAAGAACTAATCAAAGAAAATAATTTTTGCTTCTCAAAACCCATTTTCTCTAATCATGTTAACTAGTTTCACACAAGATGAAACAAGAAGAAATAAGATGAGTAAGTAAGCTCCCCTACCTCAAGGTATTTGAATGGTGGACTTCAAGCCTTGGCCTTCCCCTTCGTTTTCCTCTTCTTCCTCTCTTCTTCCTCCTTCTTTTCCTCTTCTTTCTCTTCATTTCCTCTATTTTCTACTGCTCTAGCTATGTGGTCGTGAGAGAAAGTGATAAAGTTGGTGAGAAAAGAGAGGAAAATGACTCAAAAGTCAAAGAGAAGCAATCTGGAACATGAGTCATCAAATGACTCTAAAATTCCACTGGAAACTTTATATCTCTTAGAAACACTTTGATTTTACTAAATCAAGTTTTCTAAATTCCAAAAGTATTAAAATAAATCCTAAGATTCATCTAAATTCTTTTTTCACCATTTTCTTAAGTTTCCATATTTGCATTAAGTCAATTCGGTATTAAAACACTCTTTCAGTGTGCTTAAAAATACCAAACTAACTCAGTTTACTCTCAAAATTTAACTACATCCTCATCCATAATTTGTGACCTAGAAATAAATTCTATTTATTTATTTCCCTTAACTAAGCAACTTATGCCATTTTATGAGTCATTTTAAGCTACTTTTCACATTCTGTGTTGCAGCAAAGTGTCTAAACTAGCTCAGTTTGTCATAAAATTAAGCAGATATGTCAAGTAAGTATTATGATACCTCTATGATCTTATACAAGTCTAACATGCTAAAAAGAGGATGTTACATTTCTCCCCTCCTTTTTAAAATTTTGTCCCCAAAATTGCTTACCACAAATAAACAACTCTGGGTAATCTTATTGCATGCGGGACTCTAGCTCCTATGTAGCCTCCACAGTGTCTGCTCCACCCCATATGATCTTCACTAGAGAATCTGCTAACCTTTAAGCTTTTTGACCCCTCTGTCTACAATCCTCATTGGTTACACTACATAAGACAAATTATCTCTTAATTGTATAAATTCATTTCTTATGATGTGTGAAAGATTTGGATTGTACTTTTTGAGTTGAGACATATGAAAAACATTATGAAGGTTCGACAAACTGGGAGGAAAGGCTATCTGGTAGGCTACAATTCCAACTCCTTTTAGAATTTGGTAGGAACTAATGAAATGAGGGTTTAACTTCATTATTCTCAATGCTCTAACAATTCTTGTTATAGGAGTGACTCTCAAGAAAACATGTTCTCCTTCTTCGAACTGTAGAAGTCTCCTCCTTCTATCAACATAACTTTTTTGCTTACTTTGAACCTTAGCCTTCCTATCTCTGATCATTCTGATTTCATCTGAACTTTGTTGTACTATCTCAAGTCCTAGAATAGCTCTCTCTCCTACCTCATACCAACATAATGGTGACCTACACTTTTTACCATAAATTGCCTTATATGGTGCTATTCTCATGCTAGTACGGTAACTAGTGTTGTAGGCAAATTTCTCTAAAGGCAAGAGTCTATCCCAACTACCTCGTTGATCTAGAACACATGCCCTGAGTATATCCTCTAGGATTTAGATAGTTCTCTTTAACTACCCATTTGTTTATGACTTGTATGTTGTACTAAGGCTTAACTTAGCCCAAAGGCCTTTTGTGTATCACCCTCCATCCGAAGGGCATTATATTTCAAACCAACTTTTTTTAAAAAGACATTTCCCAAGGATATAATATATTTGATATTGTAAAATACGAGCCTAAAAAAAATTTCTTTTTCTGAAATAACATAAACTTACTACAATAGGGGGAACACAAGTTATAAGAACTGAATAGTAGACTTTTCATAGAAAAAACAAAGTTTACTACATCCATGAGTACATTGTACTTACATTCCAAAAACATAAAACATTTAACATAACCAACTTAGACTGGCCCAAGTTCACAACACCTAAAGAGTAGAGTCTTCCTCAGAAGGCAAATTCCTTAATCGAAAATGTCTCGATGAATAGAAATCCGAGCAGAAGACATCTCACAGATCTTGCCTCGCCGTCATCGTAGTCTTCTTAAAATGGAGATATATAAATATATATATATATATATATATATATATATATATATATAAACAGCACAAGATAATAAAGAGGTAAGATTCTATACATTAATACCAGTATGGCAGCAAGAAACAATAATGACAGCAATGCCATCCATATACAGCAATATCAAAGAATAGCAGATATAACCATGTTATTACAGGAATATAACAGAACAACAAGCATAATCATATTATCAATTGGTAAATAATTCAACAACGTATATCACAATACATGAATACTGACCATGCCATAACAAGTAAGTATACTGGCTGCACCCCCACAATATGCACACTGACCATGGCACAACAATATGTATACTAACTATGCATATGCACAATGCACTGACACCTACTCCATGGAGCTAAAACCAAACATCAGAGAGAATGATTAGGAGAGTCACTGTCTGTATATCGTTAGCCTCAAATCATGTGCTTCTCAATATAATTAATATATGCAACCTGGCTATACAAGACACTCTCAACCAGATCATGAATAGGATAGTGTCTACTCGAGATCGTTGGAGCGTCGCTTCAGCTTTACCAAAGCCCAATGGAGCTACCAACTATCCACATGTGGGATCCCTGCACCCCGACGTCTCCAAGTTCAACCACAAGTGAATTACACAACGCTATTCGCACCCGCACAAAGGTGTAATTCAATCTCCTAGTCATACAGCCTTAACAACAAGTCATCAATACTTTTACTTTCACAATGCATAATGGGATGACATAAGAAATCAACACTCATTAATAGCATCATTCCATGAAAAACAAACCACCACTATACCGTTCCCAATGGTATTAAAGCAACCGCCCATACAATTATCCAATACCATTAGTATCAATGATATTATATAACCGCCCACACAATTACATAATACCAATGATCCACTCGGGTCCATTACTTCGGTTCCACAATCCACTCGGGTCCAGTACGTCAACCCAAAAGCACAGTGCCAAATCCACAATCTACTTGGGTCCAGTACGTCGGCCCGACAGCACAAGGCTATTATATTTAGCCACAAAGCACTTCCATTGTGCAAATTCAAGGATCATCATTTTCAAATCACATGAAGCATTCTCATCAATTTCTTTAACATACAATATCATTAATTCACTTTTAGGCTCTCATTATGACACTTTCAAGAATAAAAGTAGAAATTACTTCTAATCACTAACTCTTCTAACTTAGTTCCTCGAGTGACCCTTCCTCATATTTTTCACGTCTAACCTAGAAAAAAACCACATTGTCCTAACCTCACAATTCTTTTCCTTTTTCCCTAAATCTTTCAAGTTTCCATTGTTTCTCTCTCAAGCTTGTTTTTCCTCTCAAAACTAAAAATCGCTCTTTTGCTAAATGATAAAATTTATTCTTTTCCATTCTTATCTTATAAGTCCTTAATTAAATTTCTCGATTATCAAGTCAACTAGATTCACCACTAATAAATCATTTTCCATTATTCCAATTATCCCCAAAAATTATTTCCATTGGTATATCCAATAGTTATTACTCCTCAAATCATGACATTATGATTATCTTCTCTCTTACTTATAAATCCTTTAACCCTAATTTGTCATCCAATTTACCTAAACAATATTTTTTAACATTCTTTCTAAAACTTTCATTATTCAACTTCTAAATAAAATCTTTTCCATCCTAATTACTCTTCCATCCCATTGTGAAATATTTTAGGTCTCCAATTCACTTTTTTATCCAATCATCAAATATCATGGCCAAAATCAATTCTTTTCAATGGTAAAAACTTGTTTCTTTCCTCTTTCAATTTGTAACCTCATGAAAATAATATTTTTGTCACCTAATCATCTAGGTCCTTTATCAATAAATATTTTTCTCATGGATACCTCTTCCTAGGCTAAGAAGGCCGTGAGCCTCAAGAGATCAAGGGAACCAAAAATCATTCCTTTACAACATAATCATGGTATGCCACATACTTTAATCATCACAATTAATTAAGTTCATGCTTACTATCAAAATCACATCATCATATATATCCATTAAGCCATCACAACCATCTCTTGCATACAACGACATCATATAATCATTCAAAATCAAACAAACATAAATTAAAAGTCACATAATCGAGTGGAAGAATCCTCACGAGGACTCTCCACTCCCAACACAACCATTTTGTTCCTCACCACCATAACATGGTTGATGGGGTTAATCTCCCTCTTACTTTAAATGTAGCTTCCTAGCTCCTTGTATGTCCTTATATAGCAAACTTTCTCCACTAAGAGATTCTTAGAAACAAAGCAAACACCCAAGGATTAATATCTACAGCTTGAATAAGATCACCATAGATCAAAGTATGGCTTTACATCCTATAAAATGAAGCAAGATAGAAAGTTCAAGAACTTTACCTTAAGACTCTTGAACATGAGATTTGAAGCAAGCTTAAAGAAATACTTGAAGATGGATGAACTAAAGATTGATTCTCCACACAAGAGTGTCTTATAATGGTGTAGAGATTCAAGATCTAAGGTTACCTTGAAATATGGAAGGTTGGGTGATGGGTTTTGGGGTTTGGCTGTGGCCTATCCAAGAGAAAAAGAAGGGAGTTTTGTATTTTGGCTTCTTGATTTTTGATAAAAAGATGGAAATGGACTAAGTAATAGAAAAAAAATCAAATCTTTGGTCTTCCAAAGTGATCTTGGCCATGAGGTGTAGAGCAAAATGAGAGGAGAAAAATAGAAATCAAGAATCTTAGCTTAAGAGCTTCAAGTTAGGGCTTGAAAGAAAATGATGAAGATGAGAGTTTTTGATGATGATCACAACATAGAAAATCATCCAAAGGTTGTGTAGATTCTAGAAGTATGATTAATTGGAGCAAACAAAATAGAAGAGGGAAACTGAAAAGTGATGGCCGTGAGGTAGGGAGAGAAAATGGAAGGAGAGAATGAGAGAAAAAAATGAGAGAAGAGAAAAGTGAGAGAGAAAGTGATAACTTTTGTGAAAAGATGATAACTTTGTCATCTTTTTCTCCTCCAAAAATCGTGCACCTCCTAGGAGAAAGGAGCCAAACTTTTTTTGCAAGTTTCTCCTAAAGCTTCTTCAAGAAGTTTCTTCCTTTTCCCAAAAAGTCCAATGTGATGTCATTGGGTGATGTCACTTGGATGATGTCACACAAAAAAAACACTCTAGAGTAGATGATCAGATAAAAATAATCTACTAGATTTTTATTGCAAGCTATTGTCCAATGGATAATAGTCACAGTTAATAAAGTCGATATTTATTATTCAATGGACAATAGAGCGTATCCAAATTTTATCCGTCAGATAAAATTTTGAAAAACAAAATTTCATAAACTGTGTCCAGCATCTGATTTAGTAAGATCTCCCATCACTATTTTCATAGTCCAATGCTTTCCGTCCTCTAGGAAAATATTTTATTTTCCTAACCCCGTTCAGCGTGCATGCAAAATGAGAAATAAATTAAAATAATCAAATAATTCAAATAATTCTATAAAAAATTCACAAAATTCACAAAATTCACAAATATTATAAAATGAATATATATCATGAAATAAGCAATTTTCAGGGTGTTACAACTCTCCCCTTCTAAAAAGAAATTTCATCCTCGAAATTTGTTATGCCTTAGAACACATGCGGATAATGCTCCATGTAGAAAATGTCTCCAGATCTTCAATGCCAACACAAAAGCTAACACTGAGTTTGTGTAGGGTAGTTCTTCCCATGTACTCTCAGTTACCTTGAAGCATACGCTACTACTCCTTCTATTCTGAACAAGCACACGTTCTAAATTCTAATGTGGAGTATCATGAGACATCTCAAAAGGTTCGTGGGGATTGGGTAGAACCAACACTGGTGAAATAGTCGAGTATCTCTTTAACCCTCAAAAATTTTCTTCACATGCATACAAAAACTTGACTCTTTCATCTGAATTAGATAAAAGGTCCTGCCATCTTGGAAAATTTTATGATGAATTTCTGATACTAACTAGCTAATCCCACAAAGCTATGAATCTCTGTTACGGTCTTCTGTCTTTTCCATTGAAGAACTGCTTCAATTTTCGACAGATCCACAAAAATTCCTTCCTTTGAAATCATATGCCCCAAAAATTAAACCTCCTCTAACCAAAGTTCGCACTTTGATAACTTGGCATACAACTTTTTTTCCTTTAGAATCTGAAGAACCACACTGAGAGGTTCAGTATGTTCTTCCGAGCTTCGAGTATCGGTCAAAATGTTATCAATAAAGACAATGACAAATCTATCTAAACAAGAAAGAAAGATCCTATTCATATAATTGATGAATACTACTGGACCTATTTAATGAAGAATTTGATATGGTTCAATGAAATTTAGGAATGAGCTTCATGGATTCAAATCCATAAATCTCTGTGTCAAGAAACACTAAAGTCTTATTGGAACAGGATAATAAGATATGGTTAGAAGATAACTAATCCATTTCTGAGATCATGTCTATCTGTGAAAAAGGCAAACAATTAAATTGGTAGAAAGGTTCCAATTTCTAACAATAACAAGATAGTTTAAACAAACTTGTGTAATAGCAACTGGCTTAGAAATGAGAATGACAATACTCAAGTCAAAAGGAAATAAATATAGAGACAACCTAAATTGGTTCGCACAGTCATAGGTAACAAAAGAATGGGTCGCCACTGAGTCAAATAGTACAATTTAAAGCTTATTCCCTATGATAGAATCTCTCTTAGTTAGATCTTCAAATTAGGAGGCTTTTGCTCCGCTCAACGTATAGACTCTTCCTCCGGCTTGAGACCTCGAAATATGTACGTTACTAATGGAAGGCTTCGTCCTTTGTGAAGTACAATTCCTAAACACGTGTCCTGGCTTTCCGTACTTGAAACAAACTTTTCCCTTGATCGTACAATCCCTTATTAAGTGATTCCTTCCATACTTCTTACAATATGATAAAAATTTCATAGTCTGACCGAATCTGCTGTGACTAGTACTTCCTCCATTCGTTTGTTGTTGTTGTTGATTCCCCGATGGTTGTAAGAACGATCCTTGACGTAATCGGTGGCTATGACCATCACTTCCCCTTTAGAACCGAGATGGTCCAAGTTATGACATCTCGTATCCCGAGATTGATCCAACGCTTCCATCTGGCGACGCTCTTCTAACAAGGTTGGGAATTGTTCAATTCCTAAAGGTAAAACCGCTCGCTTTAAGTCGTGTCTCAACCCTTCTTTAAACTTTTGGCGCTTCCATTTCTCATTAGGATGGAGTTGAAAGTATTGCAAGAATTTTAATAACTTCCAAACCTAGCAGCATACTGAATCACAATCATTTCCCAATTGTTTCAGCCTAAGGAACTCCATCTCTTTTACGTGCCTCGTACTAGCGGGAAAATACGTCTCCAATAACACGCTTTTGAAAACTTCCCATATGGTAAATCTCCTTTCAGCTTCCAACAATCATTGCGTTCCTGCACACCAATCCTCAGCGTCTCCAACGAGCATAAAGGTAGCATGAGTCACCTTGCTTCCATCTGTACATCACATTCCTCCAAAGATCTTCTCCAACCCTTTGATCCAAAGATCTACCTTCTCCTGGTCAAATTCGCCCATGAACTGTGGCGGATTGTTACGGCAAAACTCTGACAAGTTCTGTGTTTCAGTTGTCGCTTCTTGCTGTTGAGTGCCCCTTTGATTTTATTGTATAGTCATGTCAACCATCCTTTGCATTGTTGTTGCTATCGCAGCCATACTGTAGTTGTCACGTCCCGTTTCCGTTATGTGCACCTCGACCATGAGCCCGAGCTTTTCTTCAACATCAAATTAACCATAATACCATGAAAACTAAGAGTAACCATTACAAACAAAGTTGTCTCCTTTCAGAAGCCAAAGAATACATCATTAGGTTCGGTTCCAGAGAAACACACGGCACAAACAAGATAAACCAAACCCATAACCTGAAAGACTCGAACTTGGGCTTTACTCACACTAGAAGTACCACTCCAAAGGGTGTAGGTACAAACAATTTCTACACGAGTTCAGTCATCTAACTGGACTGTTACTGGAAGAACCCTTATCCTCCTAGTCCGCCTAGTTAAAGTTATAGTTTCCTATCCACACATAACATTACATATTGAGTTAGTCAGTCCTCAATATCATGTAACTATATAACAGTAACTACGAACATCTAACTTAAAGCAACTTATGCAATCCTCTTTTAACATCTCAGACAAGAGACAAGGAAATGCACAACAAACACAAGAATTTCTACCTGCCTAAGAACAGTTAGTCCATACCCCGGCTCAACAAGATGAACTGCTCTGATACCACCTAATGTAACACCCTCTATCCGAAGGGCATTACATTTCAAACTAACTCCTTTTAAAAAGACATTTCCCAAGGATATAATATATTTGATATTGTAAAATACAAGCTTAAAAAAAATTTCCTTTTCTGAAATAACATAAACTTACTACAATAGGGGAAACACAAGTTATAAGAACTGAATAGTAGACTTTTCATAAAAAAACAAAGTTTACTACATCCATAGGTACATTGTACTTACATTCCAAAAACATTAAACATTTCACATAACAAACTTAGACTGGCCCAAGTTCACAACACCTAAAGAGAATAGTCTTCCTCAGAAGGCAAATTCCCTAATCGAAAATGTCTCGATGAATAAAAATGTGAGCAAAAGACATCTCGCAGATCTTGCCTTTCCATCATCGTAGTCTTCTTAAAATGTAGAAATATATATAACAAAAAAAATAGCACAAGATAATAAAGAGGTGAGATCCCCTACATCAATACCAGCATGGCAGTAAGAAACAACAATGACACAATGCCATCTATATACAGCAATATCAAAGAACAACAGATATAATCATATTATTATAGTAATATCACAGAACAACTGGCATAATCATATTATCAACTGGTAAATAATTTAACAATGTATATCACAATAAATGAATACTGACCATGCCATAACAAGTAAGTATACTGGCTGCACCGCCACAATATGCATACTGACCATGCCATGAAAATATGTATACTGACTATGCATATGCACATTGCACCGACACCTACTCCATGGAGATAGAACTAAACATCAGAGAGAATGATCGGGAGAGTCACAGTCTGTATATCATTAGCCTCAAATCATGTGCTTCTCAATATAATCAATATGCGCAACTTGGCTATACAAGACACTCTTAACCGGATCGTGAATAGGATAGTGCCTGGTTGAGATCGTCGGAGCGTCGCTTCAGCTTTACCACGGCCCAGTGGAGCTACCAACTATCCATATGTGGGATACTTGCACTCCAACACCTCAAAGTTCAACCACAAGTGAACTACACTATGCTATTCACACCCGCACAAAGGTGTAATTCAATCTCCTAGGCATCCAGCCTTAACAACAAGTCATCAATACTTTCACTTTCACAATGCATAATGGGATGACATGAGAAATCAACACTCATTAACAGTATCATTCCATGAAAAGCAAACCACCACTATATCGTTCCCAATGGTAGTAAAGCAATCGCCCATACAATTGTCCAATACTATTAGTATCAATGATATTATATAATCGCCCATACAATTACATAATACCAATGATCCACTCGGGTCCAGTACTTTGGTTCCACAATCCACTCGGGTCCTGTACGTCGACCCAAACGCACAATACTAAATCCATAATCCACTTGGGTCCAGTACGTCGGCCCGGCAGCACAAGGCTATTATATTTAGCCACAAAGCACGTCCATTGTGCAAATTCAAGGATCATCATTTTCAAATCACATGAAGCATTCTCACTAATTTCTTTAACATGTAAGATCATTAATTCACTTTTAGGCTCTCATTGTGACACTTTCAAGAATAAAAGTAGAAATTACTTCTAATCACCAACTCTTCTAACTTAGTTCCTTGAGTGATTCTTCCTCATATTTTTCACGTAAAACCTAGAAAGAAACCACATTGTCCTAACCTCACAATTCTTTCCCTTTTCCCCTAAATCTTTCAAGTTTCCACTGTTTCTCTCTCAAGCTTGTTTTTCCTCTCAAAACCGAGAATCGCTCTTTTGCTAAATGATGAAATTTATTCTTTTCCATTCTTATCTTTTGAATCCTTAATTAAATTTCTCGATTATCAAGTTAACTAAATTCACCACTAATAAATCATTTTCCATTATTACAATTATCCCCAAAAATTATTTCCATTGGTATATCCAAAAGTTTTTACTCCTCAAATCATGACATTATGATTATCTTTTCTCTTACTTATAAATCCTTTAACCCTAATTTGTCATCCAATTTACCTAAACAATATTTTTTAACATTCTTTCTAAAACTTTTATTATTCAACTTCTAAATAAAATATTTTCCATCGTAATTACTCTTCCATCCTATTATCAAATATTTTAGGTCTCCAATTCACTCTTTTATCCAATCATCAAACATCGTGGCCAAAATCAATTCTTTTCAATGGTAAAGACTTGTTTCTTTCCTCTTTCAACTTGTAACCTCATGAATGATATTTTTGTCACCTAATCATCTAGGTCCTTTATCAATAAATATTTTTCTCATGGATACCTCTTCCTAGGCCAAGAAGGTCGTGAGCCCCAAGAGATCAAGGGGACCAAAAATCATTCCTTTACAACATATTCATAGCATGGCACATACTTTAATCATCACAATTAATTAAGTTCATGCTTACTATCAAAATCACATCATCACATATATCCATTAAGCCATTACAACCATCTCTTGCATACAACGACATCATATAATCATACAAAATCAAACAAATATAAATTAAAAGTCACACAATCGAGTGGATGAATCCTCACGTGGACTCTCCACTCCCAGCACACCCATTTTGTTCCTCACCACCATAGCATGGTTGATGAGGTTAATCTCCCTCTTACCTTAAATGTAGCTTCCTTGCTCCATGTATGTCCTTATATAACAAACTTTCTCCACCAATAGGTTCTCAGAAACAAAGAAAACACACAAGGATTAATATCTAGGGCTTGAATAAGATCACCATAGATCAAAGTATGACTTTACATCCTTTAAAATGAAGCAAGATAGAAAGTTCAAGAACTTTACCTTAAGACTCTTGAACTTGAGATTTGAAGCAAGCTTAAAGAAATACTTGAAGATGGATGAACTAAAGATTGATTCTCCACACAAGAGTGTCTTATAATGGTGTAGAGATTCAAGATCTAAGGTTACCTTGAATTATGGAAGGTTGGGTGATGGGTTTTGGGGTTTGGCTGTGGCTTATCCAAGAGAAAAAGAATGGAGTTTTGTATTTTGGGTTCTTGATTTTTGATAAAAAGATGGAAATGGACTAAGTAATTGCAAAAAAATCAAATCTTTGGTCTTCCAAGGTGGTCTTGGCCATGAGGTGTAGAGGAAAATGAGAGGAAAAAAATAGAAATCAAGAATCTTACCTTAAGAGCTTCAAGTTAGGGCTTGAAAGAAAATAATGAAGATGAGAGTTTTTGATGATGATCACAACATAGAAAATCATCCAAAGGTTGTGTAGATTCTAGAAGTATGATTGATTGGAGCAAACAAAATAGAAGAGGGAGAATGGAAAGTGGTGGCCGTGAGGTAGGGAGAGAAATTGGAAGGAGAGAATGAGAGAAAAAAATGAGAGAAGAGAAAAGTGAGAGAGAAAGTGATAGCTTTTGTGAAAAGATGATAACTTTGTCATCTTTTTCTTCTCCAAAAATCGTGCACCTCCTAGGATAAAGGAGCCAAACTTTTCTTGCAAGTTTCTCCTAAAGCTTCTTCAAGAAGTTTCTTCATTTTCCTAAAAAGTCCAATGTGATGTCATTGGTTGATGTCACTTGGATGATGTCACACAAAAAGAACACTTTAGAATAGATGACTAGATAGAAATAATCCGCTAAATTTTTATTGCAAGCTATTATCTAATGGTTAATAGTCATAGTTAACAAAGTCGGTATTTATTGTCTAATGGACAATAGAGCGTACCCAAGTTTTATCCGTCAGATAAAATTTCAAAAATTGAAAACTTCGTAAACTGTGTCCGGCATCAGATTTATTAAGATCCCTCATCACCATTTTCATAGTCCAATGCTTTCCGTCCTCGAGGAAAATATTTTATTTTCCCAGTTCTGCTCAGTGTGTACGCAGAACGAGAAATATATTAAAATAATCAAACAATTCAAAATAATTCTAGAAAAATTCATAAAATTCACTAGTATTACAAAATGAATATATATCATGAAACAAGCAATTTTCAGGTTATTACAACTCTCCCCTTCTAAAAATAAATTTCATCCTCGAAATTTGTTATACCTTACAACACATGCGGATATTGCTCCTTATAGAAAATGTCTCCAGATCTTCAATGCCACGACAAAAGCTAACACTGAGTTTGTGTAGGGTAGTTTTACTTATGTACTCTCAGTTACCTTGAAGCATATGTTATTACATCTTCTATTCCGAACAAGCACACGTTCTAAATTCTAATGTAGAGCATCATGAGACATCTCAAAAGGTTCGTTGGGATTGGGTAGAACCAACATTGGTGAAATAGTCTAGTATCTCTTTAACCCTCAAAAATTTTCTTCACATGCCTACATAAACTTGGCTCTTTCGTGTGAGTTGGATAAGAGGTCCTGCCATCAAGAAAAATTTTGTGGTGAATTTATGATACTAACCAGCTAATCCCACAAAGCTACAAATCTTCGTTAGGTCTTCTGTCTTTCCCATTGAAGAAATGCTTCAATTTTCGACGAATCCACAACAATTTCTTCCTTTGAAATCATATGCCCCAAAAATTTAACCTCCTCCAACCAAAGTTCACACTTTGATAACTTGGTATACAACTTTTTCTCCTTCAGAATCTGAAGAACCACACTGAGAGGTTCAGCATGTTGTTCCGAGCTTCGAGAATCGGTCAAAACGTTGTCAATAAAGACAACGACAAATCTATCTAAACAAGAAAGAAGGATCCTATTCATGTAATTGATGAATACTACTGGACCTATCTAACGAAGAATTTGATATGGTTCAATAAAATTTAGAAATGAGCTTTATAGATTAAAATCCATAAATCTCTATCTCAGGAAACACTAAAGTCTTATTAGAATAGGATAATAAGATATGGTTAGAAGATAACCAATCTATTTCTGAGATCATGTCTATCTGTGAAAAGGCAAACAATTAAATTGGCAGAAAGGTTCTAATTTCTAATAATAAAAAGATAGTTTAAACAAACTTGTGTAATAACAACTGGCTTAGAAATGAGAATGGCAATACTCAAGTCAAAAGGAAATAAATACACAGATAACTCAAATTGGTTCGCACAGTCATAGGTAACAAAAGAATAGGTCGCCACTGAGTCAAATAGTACAATTTAAAGCTTATTCCCTATGGTAGAATCTCTCTTGGTTAGATCTTCAAATTGGGAGGCTTCTGCTCCGCTCAACGTATAGACTCTTCCTCTTGCTTGAGACCTCAAAATATGTACGTTACTAATGGAAGGCTTCGTCCTTCGTGAAGTACAATTCCTAAACACGTGTCCTGACTTTCCGCACTTGAAACAAACTTTTCCCTTAATCGTACAATCCCTTATTAAGTGATTCCTTCCACACTTCTTACAATGTGATAAAAATTTCACAGTCTGACCGAATCTGCTGTGACTAGTGCTTCCTCCGTTCGTTTATTGTTGTTATTGATTCCCCGATGGTCGTGAGAACAATCCTTGACGTAATCGGTGGCTATTACCATCACTTCCCTTTTAGAACTGAGATGGTCCAAGTTACGAGATCTCATATCCCGAGATTGATCCAATGCTTCCATCTGGCGATGCTCTTCTAACAAGGCTAGGAATTGTTCAATCCCAAAGGTAAAACCCCTCGTTTTAAGTCGTGTCTCAACCCTTCTTTAAACTTCCAGCACTTCCATTTCTCATCAAGATGGAGTTGAAAGTTTCGCAAAAATTTTGATAGCTACTAAACCTAGAAGCATACTGACTCACAGTCATTTCCCCCTTGTTTCGGCCTAAAGAACTCCATCCCTTTTGTGTGCCTCGTACTAGCTGGAAAATACTTCTCCAAAAACTCGCTTCGAAAAACTTCCCATATGGTAAATCTCCCTTCAGCTTCCAGCAATCGTTGCATTCTTGCACACCAATCCTTAGCATCTCCAACGAGCATAAAGGTAGCATGAGTCACCTTGCTTCCATCTGTACATTACATTCCTCCAAAGATCTTCTCCAACTCTTCAATCCAAAGATCTGCCTTCTCTAGGTCAAATTCACCCTTGAACTATGGCGGATTGTTGTAGTGAAACTCTGACAAGTTCTATGTTTCAGTTGTCGCTTCTTGCTGTTGAGTGCCCCTTTGATTTTATTGTACACTTATGTCAGCCATCCTTTGCATTGTTGTTGCTGTCGCAGCCATACTGTAGTTGTCACGTCCCATTTTCATTTTGTGCACCTCGACCATGAGCTCGAGCTTTTCTTCTACATCAAATTAACCACAATACCATAAAAACTAAGAATAACCATTACAAACAAAGTTATCTCCTTTTGGAAACAAAACAATGCATCATTGGGTTCGATTCCAGAGAAACACATAGCACAAACAAGACAAACCTTCCCATAACCTAAAAGACTCGAACTTAGGCTCTACTCACACTAGAAGTACCATTCCAAAGGGTGTAGGTATAAACAATTTCTACACGAGTTTAGTCATCCAATTGGACTGTTGTTGGAAGAACCCCTATCCTCTTAGTCCGCCTAGTTGAAGTCATAGTTTCTTGTCCACACAGCCCATTACATATTGAGTTAGCTAGTCCTCAATATCATGTAACTATGTAACAGTAACTACGAACATCCAACCTAAAGCAACTTATGCAATCCTCTTTTAACATCTCAGACAAGAGACAAGGAAATACAAAACACACAGGAATTTCTACCTGCCTAAGTACAGTCAGTCCATACCCCGGCTCAATAGGATGAACTACTCTGATACCACCTAATGTAACACCCTCCATCCAAAGGCATTACATTTCAAACTAACTCCTTTTAAAAAGACATTTCCCAAGGATATAATATATTTGATATTGTAAAATACAAGCTTAAAAAAAATTTCCTTTTCTGAAATAACGTAAACTTACTACAATAGAGGAAAGACAAGTTACAAGAACTGAATAGTAGACTTTTCATAAAAAAAACAAAGTTTACTACATCCATGGGTACATTGTACTTACATTCCAAAAACATTAAACATTTAACATAACCAACTTAAACTGGCCCAAGTTCACAACACCTAAAGAGAAGAGTCTTCCTCAGAAGGGAAATTCCCTAACCGAAAATGTCTCGATGAATAGAAATTCGAGCAGAAGACATCTCACAGGTCTTGCCTTGCCGTCATCGCAGTCTTCTTAAAACGTAGATATATATATATAACAAAACAAATAGCACAAGATAATAAAGAGGTGAGATCCCCTACATCAATACCAGCATGGCAGCAAGAAACAACAATGACATAATGCCATCTATATACAGCAATATCAAAGAACAACAGATATAATCATTTTATTACAGTAATATCACATAACAACAAGCATAATCATATTATCAACTGGTAAATAATTCAACAATGTATATCATAATACATGAATACTGACCATGCCATAAAAAGTAAGTATACTGGCTGCACCCCATAATATGCATACTGATCATGCCACGATAATATGTATACTGACTATGCATATACACAATGCATCGACACCTACTCCATGGAGCTAAAACCAAACATTGGAGAGAATGATCAGGAGAGTCACTGTCTGTATATCGTTAGCCTTAAATTATGTGCTTCTCAATATAATTAATATATGTAACCTGGCTATACAAGACACTCTCAACCAGATCATGAATAGGATAGTGCCTGGTCGAGATCGTCAGAGCATTGCTTCAGCTTTACCACAGCCCAATGGAGCTACCAACTATCCACATGTGGGATACCTGCACCCCGACGCCTCCAAGTTCAACCACAAGTGAATTACACAACGCTATTCGCACCCGCACAAAGGTGTAATTCAATCTCCTAGGCATACAGCCTTAACAACAAGTCATCAATACTTTTACTTTCACAATGTATAATGGGATGACATGAGAAATCAACACTTATTAATAGCATCATTCCATGAAAAATAAACCACCACTATACCATTCCCAATAGTATTAAAGCATCCGCCCATACAATTGTCCAATACCATTTGTATCAATGATATTATATAACCGCCCATACAATTACATAATACCAATGATCCACTCGGGTCCAGTGCTTCGGTTCCACAATCCACTCGGGTCCAGTACGTCGAGCCAAAAGCACAATGCCAAATCCATAATCCACTTAAGTCCAGTACGTCGGCCCAACAGCACAAGGCTATTATATTTAGCCACAAAGCACTTCCATTGTGCAAATTCAAGGATCATCATTTTCAAATCACATGAAGCATTCTCACTAATTTCTTTAACATGTAAGATCATTAATTCACTTTTAGGCTCTCATTGTGACACTTTCAAGAATAAAAGTAGAAATTACTTCAAATCACCAACTCTTCTAACTTAGTTCCTCGAGTGACCCTTCCTCATATTTTTCACGTAAAACCTAGAAAGAAACCACATTGTCCTAACCTCACAATTTTTTTCCTTTTTCCCTAAGTCTTTCGAGTTTCCACTGTTTCTCTCTCAAGCTTGTTTTTCCTCTCAAAACCGAAAATCGTTCTTTTGCTAAATGATAAAATTTATTATTTTCCATTCTTATCTTATGAGTTCTTAATTAAATTTCTCGATTATCAAGTCAATTAGATTCACCACTAATAAATCATTTTCCATTATTTCAATTATCTCCAAAAATTATTTCCATTGGTATATCCAAAAGTTATTACTCCTCAAATCATGACATTATGATTATCTTCTCTCTTACTTATAAATCCTTTAACCCTAATTTGTCATCCAATTCACCTAAACAATATTTTCTAACATTCTTTTTAAAACTTTCATTATTCAACTTCTAAATAAAATCCTTTCCATCCTAATTACTCTTCCATCCCAATATCAAATATTTTAGGTCTCCAATTCACTCTTTCATCCAATCATCAAATATCATGGCCAAAATCAATTCTTTTCAATGGTAAAAACTTTTTTCTTTCCTCTTTCAACTTGTAACTTATTGAATCATATTTTTGTCACCTAATCATCTAAGTCTTTATCAATAAATATTTTTCTCATGGATACCTCTTCCTAGGCCAAGAAGGCCGTGAACCTCAAGAGATCAAGGGGACCAAAAATCATTCCTTTAATAAATAATCATAGCATGTCATATACTTTAATCATCACAATTAATTAAGTTCATGCTTACTATCAAAATCACATTGCAACGCCCCTTTTCCCAAGGGAACGTCATATTGTCAATCTTCATACGGAAATAAAATTATATGAGTTAAGGCCAAGTTCATTTTAATAATATGTATATTTACTTGATTATGGTTGGGTACTTAAATTGGCGAGTATATTTTTTTTTTTGTTACATTAACATTCACGATAGTCAATATCCACGGTGATGAAACATACAAGGGAAAATAAAGAACAAAAGCATAAGTAAAGCATACATGGGAAATTAACATTTCATTTATATATATATAATTATCACACCGTTTAGTTACAAAGCCTGGTATATCAAAAAGCAAAATTATACCTGCCCCCACATGATTATACATAAGTGTCCCCACGGTATCAAAATATACAGCCCACTATAGACAAAACATCAGGCCCCCAAAATAAAATACTGGTAGCCCTCAGTAGCTACAAGTCAAGTCAGTCCCTCAAGTGAGGAGGAATCGAGTCAGGATCCTTTTCAGGATCTTCTTTGGAGTCGTCCTCAGGAACTTCTTTGGGATCTTCCTCAGGATCTTCTTCGTCAGAGGAAATCACCATAGGAATCACAGAGTCATGGGACGGGGCCCGAGCTGTGGAACGAAAAGAGTTTTCCCGCGGAGTGAAATAACGGTCACCCCACATCTTGCGAATCGGTAGTTGAAACTCCAAACGTAAACTAATACCTCAGGTGAAGACAGGCGGCTCGTGGCGTCTCCAGGCTAGAGATATCGATACATCCCCCGTATAGACGCAACGCTCAGAACCATAGTTGATGTACCAGCACTCTGGCCCTCCCAAGAAGGCCAAGCGTACATCTCCCAAAAATCTCTGCGTGTGTGGCTCCATATTCTTCTGCAGTCGCTCAGTCGAGATGAGGCCAAAAACAAGAGAAGTCGGGAGCTTCCGGTTCCTTGCAGTTATCTTCTATGGAACGCAGTATACGGACAAAACAGTAATGGAGAGACAGAGAAGAGGTAAGATATCCTACCATCATTACCAATTATAGCATCGAGAAACCAAACGGCGCAAAGCGCCCACATAGCATTTATGATAGCAATAATGGTAATAAACATTCAATAGCAATTATGATCAACCAAACAGTTCCAGGCAGTCGTATACATATAGATATATCAGAAGTACAACAGTTCCAATTATAATAACAATGTATGCCAGATAATTCATGGACTCACTATGCACACGTGCCCTCAATAACCAAAATCCTACTCCATGGAGCTAGACACAAAATAGTCGGAGAGAACGATCAGGAGGTATATCTATATTCCTTGGCTGCCTAGGCCCTCAAGTGTTATAATTCTCAAATTATCATCATGCACATCATGGCATTTTACAAGACATTCTACACAGATCTCTATCTAGGACAACGTCTCGGTCTGGATCGTCAGTGTGTTTGCATCGGTCTGCCCCACGGACAGAGAGCTACCAATTGCCTATTGCGAGGTACCCGCACCCTGACGTCCCCAAGGTCAACGAGTGATCTACACTTGTCTATTCGCACCCGCACAAAGGTGTGGTTCAACTCCTAGGCTACTGGCCTTAACCAAGTCCAACAGACAATCTCTTTCTTTTTGTTCAATGCATGACACAATCATACTCTTCATGACCAACTAGGTCCATCATGCTTCAAATGCATGTCATATCATTTAACAACAAGAATTGATCCCATTCACGGATCCACAACAAGCCAATAGTACACTTTAAGGATAACCCCAAATTTCCATTCATAGTCATGATAGAAGTCAACTATTAAATTCATTATGTGCCTCACAAGCTCACCCATACTCATGTTCTTCCCTGTTTATGAATCCCTAATTAATTTCTAGTCATCCAATTATTTATAATTTATGTGCTTTTATTAATCCAAAGGTTTTGAGTCTAGGAAGATACACGACCAGAATCACCAACAAAGTCACAGATTTAATTGCTAGGTATTGGGTGATAAACCATACTTGTGAATTCGACGGAGACAATGTATTTAGTGGAGGATTGAGGCTGCCACTCAACGAAAAATAACATGGCAGAAGGATGAAAGATGGGAGAACATTTTATAACAAGATTGGATAAAAATCAATTTCTATCGGATGGAGGTTTTGTCGAACGGAGATCAAAACTGTCGAATTTTTCCAGAAGGTCAGCAGAAATCCTAATCCAACGGATGTAGGTGTCGACATTGGAGAAATCCCCCAAAAGTCGAACCGACGAAAAACACTATGGTCAGGAACTCTAATTCGACGGATCTTGACATTCTACTCGACGAATATTAACTTTGGGAAACTTCTGTTAAATGGACAGGAAATCTACTCGACGGGTATGTCTCTCGATGGGTATTGGCATTCTAACTCGACGAATATGTCACTCGACGGATGTGGTCATTCAAATTCGATGGATTTTGCATTGGAGGAGTTTCTCTCCTAAGTGGTCAGAAACTCTAATTCGACGGGTTTTTCCTAAAGATTTATTTCGACGGACATGGTCAGGAGTTCATACTCGACGGATTTTGACATTGCACTAAATGACCAGGAATCAAATTCGACGGGCATGGCCAGGGGTTCATACTCGACGGATTTTAACATTTCACTAGATGATTAGGATATCATATTCGACGGGTTTGGCCAGGAGTTCATACTCGACGGATTTTAACATTTTACTAAGTGATCAAGATATCAAATTCGACGTGTTTGGCCAGCAGTTCATACTCGACGGATTTTAACATTTCACTAAATGATTAGGATATCACATTCGACGGGTTTGGCTAGGAGTTCATAATTTTAACATTTTACTAAGAAATCAAGATATCAAACTCGACGGGCTTGGCCAGGGGTTCATACTGTTACTAGTTTTTACATGAAATTTCCAAATTTCTGGGCTCAACACCGTGACCATCCGAGAACCAATCGGAAGTCATTCCCTTCCATATTGCATGTTCCAATACATCCAGATATATATCAAAACACATAAACAATCAAATAGCACACATACAATACAAACAATATGCAAAAATAGAATGACCCTCAACACCAATCACAGACGTTCCTAAATGCTAAAATAGGTTGAGGAGGAGTGTCTTCCTCTTACCTTAGAGAAGCACAAAGAAAGGTTGCTCCTTTTGGTCAGGATTTCGTTTTCAGCTTCCAGGAAATCCTTAAACATTTAAACTTGCAAAATCAGGACCCAATATTGAAATGAATACCCATGGTCATCAAAATGACTGTGGGTTACGAAAATGAGAAGAGTGGAAGAAAAAGCTAAGAGCTTTACCTTAAAGCTCCAACCTTTAAGCTTCAAAGACGTAAGAGAATGAAGATGGAGGAAATGCAAAACTTTGAAGATGATTTCCTCAATGATGGTGGTCCTCCAAACACAAAATGGTGCAAGGGGTGTGACGTTTTTTGAAGAACAAAATGGAGGTGTGGGTGGACGGTGTTGCTGCTATGGGGTGAAAGAGAAGAGAGAAGGATCAGTGAATAGTAGCTGCGTATTGGGAGGAGGGGAAATGTCAGGAAGAAAATGAATTAGACCCCTTAATTCAAACGTGCTGCACAAAATGGGAGGAGAGAGAAATAATAAATTTAATGGTTGGAGGAAGCTTGCTTGAGAAGCTTCGCGCGCTCCTCGATAAAGTACATAGTAAGCTTGTCTCCAAATTAAATACATCTAACAGATGATTAATTACACTGTGGATTTATTTTCTCAGTGAATAAAATTTACAATTGATGAAAATAATATTTTATTATTTATCAGATAATCTTATGATACCACAATTTTATTTAACAGATAAAACCTTGAAAAATGTAAATCTTGCAAACTATGCCCAACCTCGGGTTTAGTAAGATCCCCTATTGACACGTTGACAGTTCAAGGTTTACCAGCCTCAGGGAAAATATTCTATTTTCCCCGACTCCGCTCAGTGTACACGTAAAATGAAGAATATATTAAAATATTCATCATTTCCAGAAAAATCCACAAAATTCCTAAAAAATCATAAATATTATAAAATGATCGTTTATAATGAAATAAAGAATTTTCGGGATGTTACAACATTCCCCTTCTAAAAAGGAATTTCGTCCTCGAAATTTGCATACCTTAGAATAACTGTGGGTGTTGTTCCTTCATCTTGTCTTCCAGCTCCCAGGTTGCATCTCCTGTCACCTCGTTCCAGATTACTTTCACCAATGCGATCTCCTTGCCTCTTAATTGCTTTATCTTCCTATCCTCGATTCTTACAGGAGACGTCTCATAAGTTAAGTTTTCTTTTAATTGTACTGCATCCGGTGCTATGACATGACTTGGGTCAGGAAGGTATTTTCGAAGTTGTGACACATGGAAAACATTACGAATGTTTGAAAGGAAAGGAGGTAAGGATATTTGGTATGCCACAGGACCTACACGACGAATGATTTGGTATGGTCCAAGGAATTTAGGAGAGAGTTTTCTAGATTTTAAGGCCCGGCCTACCCCAGTCGTAGGTGTGACTTTCAGGAATACATGCTCGCCTTCCTCAAACTTAAGAGGTTTCCTCCTTCGGTCTGCATAACTCTTTTGCCGACTTTGAGCCGTTCTCATCTTTTCCTGAATTATCTTAACCTTCTCAGTTGTCCGCTGTATAATCTCTGGTCCAACAGTAAGGCGCTCGCCGTCTTGGTACCAACACAGAGGTGTTCGACACCGTCGTCCATAGAGAGCTTCATAGGGTGCCATCCCTATGCTCGAATGATAACTGTTGTTGTAGGTGAATTCTATCAAGGGTAGAATGTCATCCCAAGTTCCAGTTTGCTCTATGGTACAGGCTCTAAGCAAATCCTCCAAAGACTGGATCGTCCTCTCAGATTGACTGTCGGTCTGCAGATGATAAGCAGAACTCAGACATAACTTCGTCCCCAACGCTTCTTGCAAACTCTTCTAGAGATTTGAAGTAAATCTCGGATCTCTATCCGAAACTCATAGGCATACTGTGTAGTCTAACAATTTCTCCAATATAGATCTGAGTCAATCTCTCCAGTTTGTATTTTATGTCGATCGGGAGAAAGTGTGCCGATTTCGTGAGTCGATCCACAATTACCCAAATCGAATCATGACCTTTTCTTGTCCTTGGCAATCCGATTACAAAATCCATTGCAATACTGTCCCTGTAACACCCCTCGATTTAATAACCAATGCACAATCGTCATTATGTCACGGTCACTAAATGTCGGCGTGCTAACATTGTCAAACAACAAATTTACCATAAATATTAAACATTTCTCATATGAGGAAAATAGGAGCCACGAATGAGTAGTTACATATACAACCAGTTAAATTATGAATTATAATATGTACTCAATTTACAACATTTAAGTCTGGATAATTGCCTCAAAGCATACATGTACTCAAAAATACACTTTATATAGGTAATGCAAAATAAAATATAAACTACCCATAATATATCTACGACTAAGGAGTTGGGCACTCCATCGTATCCCGAATGCGTGAGGCCATTCCGGGCTCACCGGTGTAGTGAGAAATACAAGATAAGGTCTTCAATCGCAGTCCTCTTCATTGTCAAAGTCAGATCCCCAGCATGTCACATACGCTTGTCGGTCCAGTCGACTCTATAGGTCTTGGTATCACCAGTGAACACAATTTGAACAACCCAAAAGAGCTCCCTTCGCGACGGCATTACCAGATGCAGTAGGTCAAACCAATAAAATCCAATGGAATCCAACTTCGTTCCCACTTATAGTCTTTAACCAAAAATTAACATAGAGCAAGAAAAGTACAAGAAAGAGGTAAGACATCCTACCATCATTACCAGTCATAGCATCAAGAAACCAAACGGCGCAAGGCGCCCACATAGCATTTATGATAGCAATAATGGTAATAAACATTTAGTAGCAGTTATAATCAACCAGACAGTTTCAGGCAATCATATATATATATATGGATATATCAGAAATACAACAGTTTCAATTATAATAACAATGTATGCCAGATAATTCATGGACTCACTATGCACATGTGCCCTCAATAATCAAGATCCTACTTCATGGGAATAAATCCAAAGTACATCCGACTCAATCGTCAACCAGATGTTTCTCAAAGTACATCCGACTCAATCGTCAACCAGATGTTTCTCAAAGTACATCCGACTCAATCGTCAACCAGATGTTTCTCAAAGTACATTTCGTCGACCCAATGTCACAATGATAATGCACATTTAAATGCATATGGGTTCAATGCATGACTCAATTATGCTTCTCATACCAAACTAGGTCAATCATGCCTGAAATGCATGTCATATGATTTATCCACAATGCATACAGACTCTATGCATAATCATGTATGATCATTATTACATACTATTCCATCATACGTCACAATTTGCCCAAGTAAGAATTAACCCAATCAATGGTCACCCACATGGACCCACAATAGCATGATATTGTTGTTAAATAAATTAATACATTTTAAAGCGTATTATGAATTCTTACTTAGGTTTAGCTTTACTTACAGAGTTTGTCTCCAAAGGAATTCTCTTAGTTAACTTAAATCCTCTTAGGTAATTTATTCATATGCCCTTAGAACGTTATTCTAAGATCTCAAAATCTCACACTCTCATGTTCTTCCCTGTTTATGCATCCCTAAGTAATTTCTAGTCATCACATATATTTATAATCAATATGCCTCTATTAGTCCCAAGGTTTTGGGTCCAGGAAAATACACGGTCGGAATCACTCGAGTCACGATTTCAATTACTAGGTGTTTGGTGATAGGTATACTTTTGAATTCGACGAAGACAATACGTTTTATGAATAATTGAAGCTGCCATTCGACGAAGAATAATGTAACAGGAGGAGGAAAGAATGGGGAAAACATTTTATAATAGGATTGGCAAGAAATCAATTTCTGTCGGATTGGATGGGGGTTCTGTCGAATGAAAATCAAAACTGTCGAACCCTCCAGAGGGTCAGCAAAAGCCTCTATTCGACGGGTATAGGTGTCGACGTTGGAGAAAATCTCCCAAGTGTCGAACCGACGAAACACTGGTCGAAATCTCTAATTTCGACGGGTCTGGAGAAATTCATCTACTCGACAAGCATTGTCTCTCAAACTCGACGATTATTGACTTTGGGGCAGTATCTCCTAAGTGTCCAGGGACTCTATTTCGATGGGTTTTGGTCGGAAGATCAATCTCGACAGGCATGATTGGGGTTCATACTCGACGGATTTTGACATTGTGTTTAGTGGTCAAAGATCTAAACTCGACGGATTTTCACTTTGTGTTTGGTGGTCAGAAATCTAAACTCGACGGGTTTTGACATTCGACGGAAATGGTCAGAAGTCTAAACTCGACGGATTTTAACATTTTACTAAGTAATTAGGATATCAAATTCGACAGGTTTGGCCAGAAGTCCATACTCGACGGATTTTAACATTTTACTAAGTAATTAGGATATCAAATTCGACAGGTTTGGCCAGAAGTTCATACTCGACGGATTTTAACATTTCACTAAGTAATTAGGATATCAAATTCGACAGGTTTAGCCAGAAGTTCATACTCGACGGATTTTAACATTCGACGAAAATGGTCAGAAGTCTTCATTCGACGGATTTTGACATTCGACGAAAATGGTCAGAAGTCTTCATTCGACGGATTTTGACATTCAACGAAAAATAGTTAGAAGTCTTCATTCGACGGATTTTTGTCATTCGACGAAAATAGTCAGAAGTCTAAATTCGACGGATTTTAACACATCACCAAAAGATTAAGTCATTGTATTCGACGAGTTTGGCCAGATTTCATACTATTACTAGTTT
Source organism: Ormosia semicastrata (assembly GCA_029884595.1). NCBI lineage: Eukaryota > Viridiplantae > Streptophyta > Magnoliopsida > Fabales > Fabaceae > Ormosia > Ormosia semicastrata. The sequence goes on from JAQQTO010000063.1 coordinate 51,170,922, forward strand.
CCACATGAAGTTTCCAAATTCTGGGCTCAACACCGTAACTATCCGAGAACCAATCGGAACTCATTCCCTTCAATATTACACATTCCAATACATCCAGTTATATATATATATATACATTCAAAACTCAAACAATCAAATAGCACATATACAATACAAACAACATACAAAAGCAGAAAGACCCTCAACACAAATCACAGACGTTCCTAAATGCTAAAATAGGTTGAGGAGGAGTGTCTTCCTCTTACCTTGGAGAAGCACAAAGAAAGGCTGCTCCTTTTTGGTCAGAAATCACGTTTTCAGTTTCCAGGAGATCCTTGAACATTCAAACTCACCAAAATCAGAATCAAGTGTTGAAAGGGATACCCATGGTCATCAAAATGACAGTGGGTTACGAAAATGAGGAGAGATGAGGAAAAGCTAAGGACTTTACCTTAAAGTTCCAACCTTTAAGCTTCAACCGTGGAGGAGATGAAGATGAAGAAAATGTAGGACCTTGGAGATGTTTTCCTCGGATATGGTGGTTCTCCAAACACGAAATGGTCTTTGCGAGTGTGACGGTTTTGGAAGAACAAAACGGAGGTGTGGGTGGATGGTGTTCTTCTTTGTGGGGTGAAAGAGAAGAGAGAAAGATGAGTGAATAGTGATCTGCATGAGGGAGAGTGACCGGCGTGAATGAGGAGAATGGGAGAGAAATGAATTAGACCCCTTAATTCAAACGTGCTGCACAAAATAGGAGGAGAGAGAAATAATAAAATAATAGTTGGAAGAAGCTTCCTTGAGAAGCTTCGCACGCTCCTCGATAAAGTGTATGGTAAGCTAGTCTCCAAATTAAATACATCTGATAGATGATCAATTACACTGTAGAATTATTTTCTCAGTGAATAAAATTACAAGTGATGAAAATAATATTTTATTATTCATCCAATAATTTTATGATACCGCGATTTTATCTAGCAGATAAAACCTTGAAAAATGTAAACCTCGCAAACTGTGCCTGGCCTCGGGTTTAGTAAGATCCCCCGTCGACGCATTGACAGTTCAAGGTTTACCAGCCTCAGGGAGAACATTTCGTTATCCCGGCTCCGCTCAGTGCATACGCAAAACGAGGAATATATTAAAATATTCAACGTTTCTAGAAAATTTCACAAAAATCACCAAAAATCACAAATATTATAAAATGATTATTTATAATGAAATAAGCAATTTTCGGGATGTTACAACACTCCCCTTCTAAAAAGGAATTTCGTCCTCGAAATTCATCATATCTTAGAACAAACGCGATTTGTGTTTCTTTCATTTCGTCTCTTAGTTCTCGTGTTGTATCTTCGGTTGCATCAATCCAAATCACAGGCAATAAGGTTGCTTCCTTCCCCTGAGCATCTTATATTAACGAGCAAAAATGCGTTGATGTCATAGGCCGATCAACAAAAGATTTTACGCTCCTTGAGTCTTCAGCCATCCAACAGCCAACTCCCAAAACAATTGTACACCGCTGAGTGTCTCTATCGAACTTACTCTTCTTGCTCACTGTAGTAGACAACTAAACGTATTTTCTTCCTAAGGCGTCCTCTACGACATTCGCCTCTTCTGAGATTATACTAAAACAAAAATCAAAATCTTTTGGAACTTCTAATCATCGTTTCTGCCTTACATTCAACTCATTCTAATAGACCAAAATACCTTTGGTTCTTAAGATTACCATAGGCTTTGAGAATTTCTCCTTGTAGAAAATGCCTCTAGACCTTCAATGCAACTACAGAGCTAATTCTGAGTTGGTGTAAGGTAATCCTTCTCATGTATTCTTGATTGTCGCTAAGCGTACATTACCATTCCTTCTATTCTGATCAAGCGCACGTTCTAAACTTTCAATGCGAAGCATCACTAGGTATCTCAAAAGTTCATTGGGGTTGGGCAGATCATCTTTGGCGAAGAAATCAAGTGTCTCTTCAATCTTTGAAAATTTCCCTCGTATACATCAGTCCATACAAAACCATTCTGAAGAATTCTGCAGTGAGTCCCCCGTACTATTCAGCTGATCCTTTAAAGTTACAAATCTGCAATACAGTCTTTGGTCTGTCCCATTGAAGAATTGCTCCAACTCGCGACGGATCTTCACTAGTTCCTTCTTTTAAAGATCACTTGACTCAAAAGTTAAACTGCCTCAAACCGAAATTCACACTTGAATAGCTTCTAGCGTAACTCCTCGTTCTTCTTCTGAATTTGAAGAACAACATGACAATTCTGTCTCAATAGGGAAGAAAGGTCTTATTTGTGTAGTCGATGGTTACTACCGAAGTGTTCATTACTTGGAACGACATTACGAAATACCCGTGGTATTCACTACGTATCAGAGAAAGTTACCTTGGAAATATACCCTTCTCTCAAATGATCTTAATGATAGTTGAGAACCCAAAATGATATTGGAGAAAATAACGGCGTCCTTCCATTGATTTGCCAAATCGTCTTTCCTTGATTCGAACAAATGTCTCATAGGGTAAGTTCTCACTTTATCGTACTACGCTTAGCATGTTGTTATGGTTCAGATTCGGGACACATTTACTCAATCGAAGTATACTAGAAACGTTATGAAGGTTAGAAAGAAAAATAGGGAAGTCACTTGATTTACCACCGGACCCGCCTAACGAAGAGTATGATATGGTCCAATAAAACTTAGGAGTGAGTTTCATGGATTTACATCTAGGAAATTTCTGTCTCAAGAAACACTAAGTTTCCATTGAAATCGAATGACGAGACCCATTTTAAAAACGATCAATCTCTTTCCTGAGATCAAGCCTATTCATGAAGAAAGTAGGTGATTGAATTGGTAAAAAGGTTCCAATGTCTAACAACAATAGGATAGTTCTAAACAGACTTGTTGTAATGAAAGTAGTCTTACAAACGAGAATAGTATCATTCGGATCGAAAGGAAATAAATACACAGATAACTCAATTCCATAAACGAACTCTTAGAATTTCATTGGAATATTTCAACAGGATATGGTTGAAAGATAACCAATCCCTTTTGTTAACATTACATCTAATTTGTAAGAGAAGTAAACAAATCAGATCACCAAAAGATTCAGTCTTTAACAAGTCATTGGATAATTTAAACAACTTGGCTACCATCAACAAGTTCTTAGTAGCCAAAATAGAAATAACTTAGTCAAAAGATAACGAAGGTATGAATATCCCTACTGGATTCCTACATTCATACATCATAAAGAAACGGGTTACCCCCGGAATTATACAGTATAATCACAGGGTCATCCACCGTAGTACAAGCTTCCTCGTTCAGGTCTTCAGTCTTGGATGTTTCTACTCCACTAGAGAAATTTACTCTCCTTTCTTCGTGAGATTGTGAAGTGTGTGCATCACCAACAAAAGGCTTCGTCCTTTGCGAAGTACAGTTCTTAGCCACATGTCCTAGCTCTCTACATTTGAAACAAATTATCCCACCGTTCGTACAATCCTTGGTTAAATGGTCCTTTCCACATTTGAAGCAGATTGCCCTTTTGATCGCATATGGATGCTTTGTCTCATACAAAACACAATCTCTTGACACATGTCCTGGTTTTCTGCACTTGAAACAAATTCTTCCTTCGATCTTACAGTCCCTCGTGAAGTGGTCCTTTCCGCACTTCTTACACATTGACAATGGTACCACAGTTGGATTGGACTTACTACCACTCGTACCTCCTTCAGGCATTGGTTGACGCTGTTGTCCCCTTGGTCGTAGTACATACGGTTTCTGCTTAAACTGTTTGGCCTTCCCACGGTTCCTCCTTTGGAACTTCAGTAATCCAGAGTTACCCCAAAATCGACTTTCTTCCTTCAAATTTCGAACCTCAACTTCCAATTCTGCGTGCATTTGTTGTGCAGCTCTCTGATCTTGGCGTGTAGTTACATTAACCATTCTTTGTATTTCTTCGGTTGCCTCAGTTGTGTCATCATTATCACTCCCTGCGTTCACGCGCTTATATTTACCTCGAGTCATTGTCTTCCTTCAAGAACAAACAAGTCAAGTAATAAGGGAAAATCAAAAGCATTCATTCCAAACAATATTATCTCTTTTGGAAACCAAGCACAAAAGTCACATAACCCAATCAAGACAAACTCAAAAGACTATAACTTGAGCTCCTTCATTCTGCCTTCTACGGCGCGATCTCTAGTAAGTCTTTGACTCCTATGTAGCTCCTCGAACCAAACTTATGCCAGATACTCCTTTCCAAAGAGAATCAATTTTCGAAAACCTCTTGGACACCTCAGTCTACTAACCTTGCAAGTCTTATTTTACTACCCTTTTTCTAATCCATAGGCTGAAACAATTCTAGAGGTAACACAACAAGGGTATAAATGTAAACAAATCCTAAGCAAGTTCAGTCATACCAGCTGAGCTTCTTTCTAAAGAACTCTTATTGCCTTAATATGCCAAGGTGAAGTCATAGTTTCCTGTAGTCACAGAACATTACACATTGAGTGGGCCAGTACTCAATGTCACGTAATTGTGCAACAGTAGCTACCAATACTCAACCTACGGCAAGCCATGCCTTCCTTTCCCAACATCTCAATCAAGAGACAAGGAAGTACACAACATACAAAAACTTCTAACATGTCTTAGCATAGTCAGTCCATACCCCGGCTCAACAGGATGAACTGAGCTCTGATACCATAAAATGTAACACCCATCGATTTAATAACCAATGCACAATCGTCATTATGTCACAGTCACTAAATGTCGGCGTGCTAACATTGTCAAACAACAAATTTACCATAAATATTAAACATTTCTCATATGAGGAAAATAGGAGCCACGAATGAGTAGTTACATATACAACCAGTTAAATTATGAATTATAATATGTACTCAATTTACAACATTTAAGTCTGGATAATTGCCTCAAAGCATACATGTACTCAAAAATACACTTTATATAGGTAATGCAAAATAAAATATAAACTACCCATAATATATCTACGACTAAGGAGTTGGGCACTCCATCGTATCCCGAATGCGTGAGGCCATTCCGGGCTCACCGGTGTAGTGAGAAATACAAGATAAGGACTTCAATCGCAGTCCTCTTCATTGTCAAAGTCAGATCCCCAGCATGTCACATACACTTGTCGGTCCAGTCGACTCTATAGGTCTTGGTATCACCAGTGAACACAATTTGAACAACCCAAAAGAGCTCCCTTCGCGACGGCATTACCAGATGCAGTAGGTCAAACCAATAAAATCCAAAGGAATCCAACTTCGTTCCCACTTATAGTCTTTAACCAAAAATTAACATAGAGCAAGAAAAGTACAAGAAAGAGGTAAGACATCCTACCATCATTACCAGTCATAGCATCAAGAAACCAAACGGCGCAAGGCGCCCACATAGCATTTATGATAGCAATAATGGTAATAAACATTTAGTAGTGATTATAATCAACCAGATAGTTTCAAGCAATCATATATATATATATGGATATATCAGAAATACAACAGTTTCAATTATAATAACAATGTATGCCAGATAATTCATGGACTCACTATGCACATGTGCCCTCAATAATCAAGATCCTACTTCATGGGAATAAATCCAAAGTACATCCGACTCAATCGTCAACCAGATGTATCTCAAAGTACATCCGACTCAATCGTTAACCAGATGTTTCTCAAAGTACATCCGACTCAATCGTCAACCAGATGTTTCTCAAAGTACATTTCGTCGACCCAATGTCACAATGATAATGCACATTTAAATGCATATGGGTTCAATGCATGACTCAATTATGCTTCTCATACCAAACTAGGTCAATCATGCCTCAAATGCATGTCATATGATTTATCCACAATGCATACAGACTCTATGCATAATCATGTATGATCATTATTACATACTATTCCATCATACGTCACAATTTGCCCAAGTAAGAATTAACCCAATCAATGGTCACCCACATGGACCCACAATAGCATGATATTGTTGTTAAATAAATTAATACATTTTAAAGCGTATTATGAATTCTTACTTAGGTTTAGCTTTACTTACAGAGTTTATCTCTAAAGGAATTCTCTTAGTTAACTTAAATCCTCTTAGGTAATTTATTCATATGCCCTTAGAACGTTATTCTAAGATCTCAAAATCTCACACTCTCATGTTCTTCCCTGTTTATGCATCCCTAAGTAATTTCTAGTCATCACATATATTTATAATCAATATGCCTCTATTAGTCCCAAGGTTTTGGGTCCAGGAAAATACACGGTCGGAATCACAAACTGAGTCACAGATTTCAATTACTAGGTGTTTGGTGATAGGTATACTTTTGAATTCGACGAAGACAATACGTTTTATGAATAATTGAAGCTGCCATTCGACGAAGAATAATGTAACAGGAGGAGGAAAGAATGGGGAAAACATTTTATAATAGGATTGGCAAGAAATCAATTTCTGTCGGATTGGATGGGGGTTCTGTCGAACGAAAATCAAAACTGTCGAACCCTCCAGAGGGTCAGCAAAAGCCTCTATTCGACGGGTATAGGTGTCGACGTTGGAGAAAATCTCCCAAGTGTCGAATCAACGAAACACTGGTCGAAATCTCTAATTTCGACGGGTCTGGAGAAATTCATCTACTCGACAAGCATTGTCTCTCAAACTCGACGATTATTGACTTTGGGGCAGTATCTCCTAAGTGTCCAGGGACTCTATTTCGACGGGTTTTGGTCGGAAGATCAATCTCGACGGGCATGATTGGGGTTCATACTCGACGGATTTTGACATTGTGTTTAGTGGTCAAAGATCTAAACTCGACGGATTTTCACTTTGTGTTTGGTGGTCAGAAATCTAAACTCGACGGGTTTTGACATTCGACGGAAATGGTCAGAAGTCTAAACTCGACGGATTTTAACATTTTACTAAGTAATTAGGATATCAAATTCGACAGGTTTGGCCAGAAGTCCATACTCGACGGATTTTAACATTTTACTAAGTAATTAGGATATCAAATTCGACAGGTTTGGCGAAGTTCATACTCGACGGATTTTAACATTTCACTAAGTAATTAGGATATCAAATTCGATGAGTTTAGCGTGAAGTTCATACTCGACGGATTTTAACATTCGACGAAAATGGTCAGAAGTCTTCATTCGACGGATTTTGACATTCGACAAAAATGGTCAGAAGTCTTCATTCGACGGATTTTGACATTCGACGAAAAATAGTTAGAAGTCTTCATTCGACGGATTTTTGTCATTCGACGAAAATAGTCAGAAGTCTAAATTCGACGGATTTTAACACATCACCAAAAGATTAAGTTATTGTATTCGACGAGTTTGGCCAGATTTCATACTATTACTAGTTTCCACATGAAGTTTCCAAATTCTGGGCTCAACACCGTAACTATCCGAGAACCAATCGGAACTCATTCCCTTCAATATTACACATTCCAATACATCCAGTTATATATATATATATACATTCAAAACTCAAACAATCAAATAGCACATATACAATACAAACAACATACAAAAGCAGAAAGACCCTCAACACAAATCACAGACGTTCCTAAATGCTAAAATAGGTTGAGGAGGAGTGTCTTCCTCTTACCTTGGAGAAGCACAAAGAAAGGCTGCTCCTTTTTGGTCAGAAATCACGTTTTCAGTTTCCAGGAGATCCTTGAACATTCAAACTCACCAAAATCAGAATCAAGTGTTGAAAGGGATACCCATGGTCATCAAAATGACAGTGGGTTACGAAAATGAGGAGAGATGAGGAAAAGCTAAGGACTTTACCTTAAAGTTCCAACCTTTAAGCTTCAACCGTGGAGGAGATGAAGATGAAGAAAATGTAGGACCTTGGAGATGTTTTCCTCAGATATGGTGGTTCTCCAAACACGAAATGGTGCTGCGAGTGTGACGGTTTTGGAAGAACAAAACGGAGGTGTGGGTGGATGGTGTTGCTGCTGTGGGGTGAAAGAGAAGAGAGAAAGATGAGTGAATAGTGATCTGCGTGAGGGAGAGTGACCAGCGTGAATGAGGAGAATGGGAGAGAAATGAATTAGACCCCTTAATTCAAACGTGCTGCACAAAATAGGAGGAGAGAGAAATAATAAAATAATAGTTGGAAGAAGCTTCCTTGAGAAGCTTCGCACGCTCCTCGATAAAGTGTATGGTAAGCTAGTCTCCAAATTAAATACATCTGATAGATGATCAATTACACTGTAGAATTATTTTCTCAGTGAATAAAATTACAAGTGATGAAAATAATATTTTATTATTCATCCGATAATTTTATGATACCGCGATTTTATCTAGCAGATAAAACCTTGAAAAATGTAAACCTCGCAAACTGTGCCTGGCCTCGGGTTTAGTAAGATCCCCCGTCGACGCATTGACAGGTCAAGGTTTACCAGCCTCAGGGAGAACATTTCGTTATCCCGGCTCCGCTCAGTGCATACGCAAAACGAGGAATATATTAAAATATTCAACGTTTCCAGAAAATTTCACAAAAATCACCAAAAATCACAAATATTATAAAATGATTATTTATAATGAAATAAGCAATTTTCGGGATGTTACAGTCCCACTTCCATTCCGGAATAGACAATGGTTGCAGCAAACCCGCTGGTCTTTGATGTTCCACCTTAGCTTTTTGACAAACTAGACAAGTTGATACATGTCTAGTGACGTCACTCTTCATTCCATGCCACCAGAACAACTTCTTCAAGTCTTGGTACATTTTTGTTATGCCTGGATGCATACTCAGTTGGCTTGTATGAGCATGGTTAATGATGTATTCTCTAAGCTCTTTGTCACGGGGAATACAAACTCTTCCACGAAACCTCAGAATTCCATCCGTTCCTTCCGCAAACTCTGTTTCATCTCCTTGCTCCACTTGCTCTCTCACTTCTTGTAAGAACTTGTCTATCTTCTGCTTTTCCTTTATGTCATCTAGTAGCTCACTTGTGATGGTAACCATATTCATACAAATCTTTCCAGGTTCTAACTCCACAAAAGACCACACATCTCTAAACTGCTCTAGCATATCCTTTTCCTTGATCATCAGGGCAGAGACACTGATCATCTTCCTGCTTAGAGCATCTGCCACAACATTTGCCTTGCCAGGGTGATACAGAAGTTGGAAATCGTAATCCTTCAGGAATTCTAACCACCTTCGTTGCCTCATGTTCAACTCCTTCTGATCATACAAATACTTCAGACTCTTGTGATCACTGAAAATGTTGAACGTTGCTCCGTAGAGAAAATGCCTCCATATCTTCAGAGCAAAAACTACATCCGCTAACTCCAAGTCGTGTGTCGGGTAATTCTTCTCGTGCACTCGCAACTGCCTTGAAGCATAAGCCACTACTCTTCCATGCTGCATAAGTACAGATCCTAGCCCTTGGTATGAAGCATCGCAGTACACTTCAAACTGCTCATTCGGATCGGGTAGCACTAACACTGGTGAGGTACTCAGTCGATTCTTCAACTCTTGGAAAATTTGCTCACAGCTGTCGGTCCACTCAAAAGCTTGGTTTTTCCTCGTGAGTTGTGTAAGTGGTCCAGCAATCTTGGAGAATCCCTCAATGAACCTCCGATAATATCCAGCTAAACCCACGAAGCTTCGAAGCTCCGTCACGGACGTTGGTCTTTCCCATTGCAGCACTGCCTTCACCTTCGATGGATCCACTGCAATCCTATCCTTCGAGATCACGTGACCCAGAAACTTAACTTCTTCCAACCAGAACTCACATTTTGACAGTTTGGCATACAATTCCTTCTCCTTCAGAATCTGAAGAACTATACTGAGGTGTTCAGCATGGTCCTCCTGATTTTGAGAGTATACCAGAATGTCATCAATGAAGACCACAACGAATCTGTCCAAGTAAGGATGAAAGATTCAGTTCATGTAGTCCATAAAGATAGCTGGTGCGTTCGTCACACCAAACGGTATCACGAGGTATTCGTAATGACCGTATCGGGTACGAAAAGCTGTCTTGGGTATATCCTCCGTCTTCACTCATATCTGATGATACCCAGACCGCAGATCGATCTTTGAAAACACCGCTGCACCCTTCAGTTGGTCCATTAAGTCATCAATTCTCGGGAGTGGATACTTGTTCTTAATCGTTACCTTGTTTTGCTGCCGATAGTCCACACATAATCTTGAGGTGCCATCCTTCTTGCGAACTAACAGCACTGGTGCTCCATATGGTGACACACTTGGCCTGACAAATTGCTTTTCCAAAAGCTCTTCTAGCTGTTTCTTGAGCTCAGCTAACTCTGTCGGTGCCATCCTATACGGTGCTATAGACACGGGACCAGTTCCCAGTACTAGGTCGATAGCAAACTCTATCTCTCGAGCCGGTGGTAAACCAGGTACATCATCAGGAAAGACTTCGGGAAACTTATTCACCACTGGAATTGTGTTCACATCAACCTCGTTCTCGACTTTCAAAGAAGACAGTAGCATGTATCCGTGAGCTCCTTCTTTCAAGAGAGCTTGAACTCGGTTGGCCGTAAAAAATCTAGAATCCTCCTCTATAGGAAAAACTATGGTCTTTCTGGAATAGTCTAACAGAACATGGTTGGAAGACAACTAGTCCATCCCTAAGATAATATCTAGTTGGGAAAGGGGTAAACAGATCAGATCGACCGAAAAGGTTCGACCTTCAACAACCAATGGACAATTTAGATAGACTTTGGTAGTAACTACCGGTTTATTGGTGGGGGTAGAAATAGTTAAGTCAAAAGGTAAAGACGACACAGATAGACCCAGTCTTTGCACACAGTCATGTGATATAAAAGAATGGGTTGCTCCAGAGTCATACAGTACAGTTAAAAGATTACCTTCTATGGTACCTTCCCCCTGTATCAAATCTTCAGATTCAGAGGCCTCAGCTCATAGTGTAGACTCGCCCTCCAGCCTGTGGTTTCTTAGCTCTTGCAGCATTTACTGAAGGTTCGGCCTTCGTTTGATTGCAGTCTCGGGACACATGGCCAGGTTTGCCACATTTGAAGCAGATGAATCCCTTCATGGTACAGTCCTTTGTGAAATGGTTTCTCCCACACTTCAGACATCTGGAAGGATACGCCGTGTTCTGGCCAGTCCGATTCCCAGTAGAACCTCCACCAACTTCCACCCATGGCTTGTTGCCGATTCCCCATGGGTCGGGAGCACGACTTCTTCTGGAAACAGTTAGCACTGTTACTGCCACCTCTCTGGAATCTCGTAGGCCCAAAGTTTCTGCTCCTCATGTCTCTAGATTGCTCTAGAGCCTCTACATCACAGCAAGTATCCAGTAGTCGTGAGAATTCATTGATCCTCAAGGTGATCACAGCCTTCTTCACTTCATACCTCAATCTTTCCGTAAATCTTCGACATTTCCATGCTTCATATGGTTGGTTCTGAAAGTACGTCGAAAACAGTGACAAGTTTTCAAATTTTGCTGCGTACTCGCTAACAGTCATATTTCCTTGTCGCAAGTTGAGGAATTCTGACTCCTTCGCATGCCTTGCGCTCGCAGGAAAATACTTATCCAATAACTGTTCCTTGAATAAGCCTCAAGTAATCTCTCGGTTCGCAGCTTCCAGCATTTGCTGCACTCCATTCCACTAATTTTCAGCATTGCCTACCAGCATAAATGTAGCATAGTTCACCTTCTTGTCCTCGGCGCAGCTCATTCCTCGAAATACTTTCTCCAATTCCTTGATCCACAGACTTGCCTTGTCCGGATCAAATTCTCCTTTGAATTGAGGAGGGTTATGGCGTCGAAACTCTGCTAAATTTTGAGCATCAGCAGTGGCCTCTAGCTGTTGAGCAGCTCGCTCTTGTTGTTGTGCAACTCTTTCTTGCTGCTGAGCAGCTTGCTCGGTTTGCTGTGTGACGGCCTCAGCCATCCTCTGCATCGCTGTAATAGCTACTGCCATATCTTCCCTTCGTGCCATCTTACTTTCTTAGATCAGATTAACTGAAAACATAGAAAAGTCAGTTGCATTCACTAGGAACACCAAACAATACACCTTTACGTATACTACTCAGAGAACACACAGCACAAACAAGAGAGACTCAATCACAAGACCCCAAGAAACATGAACCGGGGCTTTGATACCAACTCAGTGCAACGCCCCTTTTCCCAAGGAACGTCACATTGTCAATCTTCATACGGAAATAAAATTATATGAGTTAAGACCCGGTTCATTTTAATAATATGTATATTTACTTGATTATGGTTGGGTAATTAAATTGGCGAGTATATTTTTTTTGTTACATTAACATTAATGATAATCAATATCCACGGTGACGAAACATACAAGGGAAAATAAAGAACAAAAGCATAAGTAAAGCATACATGGGAAATTAACATTTCATTTATATATATATAATTATCACACCGTTTAGTTACAAAGCCTGGTATATCAAAAAGCAAAATTATACCTGCCCCCACATGATTATACATAAGTGTCCCCATGGTATCAGAATATACGGCCCGCTATAGACAAAACATCAGGCCCCCAAAATAAAATACTGGTAGCCCTCAGTAGCTACAAGTCAAGTCAGTCCCTCAAGTGAGGAGGAATCGAGTCAGGATCCTCTTCGGAGTCGTCCTCAGGAACTTCTTCGGGATCTTCCTCAGGATCTTCTTCGTTAGAGGAAATCACCATAGGAATTGCAGAGTCACGGGACGGGGCCCGAGCTGTGGAATGAAAAGAGTCTTCCCGCGGAATGAAATAACGGTCACCCCACATCTCGTGTATCAGTAGTTGAAACTCCAAACGTAAACTAATACAGCAGGTGAAGACAGGCGGCTCGTGGCGTCTCCAGGCTAGAGATATCGATACATTGTAACACCCTCCATAGGGCGTCACATTTTTTTTAAATAAAACATAAAACTAAATTAAATCATTTTATAAAAGCTTTGAATTCTAAAAGATAAATTTTAAAGATTTTTTTTTATTTGCGGAAATATAAACTTACCAAAAATTATAAGTAAAACAGAAATTTAAATTAAATTGATTAATACACATATTATATATACCACAAAATATTCAACAACAATTTAAAACATAACATTTACAGACTCAGAGAAACAGTAGCAAACCCAATGAAGGTTACTACTAATAGCACGGTAACAACACTAACGAGAAAAAAACCCAACCTATATGTCCTGCTTCTTCACCAACTGCATCCTATTGAAGTCTGGAAGACCACTCCTTGACGCCGTCACCGTCTTCAGAATATTGTCTCCCATAGGTTTAAGAATGTGCTCCACCTACTATACAAATTTAACGAATACAAACACAACAAGTAATACAGTAAAGAGGTGAGATCCCCTTTCACCAATACCAGATTGGTAGCAAAGAATGATTCGAATGACAAGGTCATTCCATACACACAGATATCACAAATTTAGTCATGTTATCAATTTACAATTAATTCTAATAAGCATATATTGTAATTAAATAAATAGCAATAACATTATCAGGATAGATATAACAATTCATACCATATAAAATGCCACAACAGTAAATCATAATAATATAAAATAAAGATTAAATACAATAACAACATATAATATCACAAATAAAAGATCACAGATAAAAGATCACCAATAAACAATAATAATGTACCACATATAGACATATGCAATATGACACGATCCTAATCCATGGAGCTAAAACACATAAGCACAGACATCAGAGGGAACGACCCGCAAAATCTATTAGTACCACGGCTGCCCAACCAAACTATTGCGCTGTCACACGTTGCGTCTATAGCCCCACCATCACATGGAACCCCTTTATTCCACGGCGTGGTGTAGTTCACGGTCTCACGTTGTGGCACTACAGGTAATGTACTATTAGACTTTACAAGATCACGATTAAGTATAGTGTGTGTCGAGTCCATTAGTGTGTTGTCCGTTACCACGGCCCAGAAGAGCAACCAACTGTCCACAAATGGAATTATGCACACTAATGTCTCCAAGTTCATTCAAAATTGAACCACACTACGCTTATCGCACCGACAATACGATGTGATTCACCTCATCAATCAATCCACCAAAATTGGCATTAACTCAATGCATGATCAAAAATAAGAAATTATCAAAATACCCTCAATGGTATAAAATATGTGTATTTACGCAAATGCCCTCATAGCATATAAAAATTTGCCCTCATGGCTTGCCCTCATGGCAAAAATATACAGTAAGTCCCACCGGACAAATCCTGTTTCAAAGCCTGTACGGGTTCACATTTTCCCGACAGCAAAGATATACAGTATGGGTCAATTGCGTAGAAATTTTATCGCATTTTCACAATTCCATCGTTTTTATAATCGTTTATAAATCGCATAAATTTATTTTTTTCTATTTTTAAAATCGCATAGTGTTTTTAATACGTTTTCACAATCGCGTAAGATTTTTAAATCATTTTCTTATCCGAATCCCTTAAAAATTACTGTTTAAATAAACAAAAATAATATTTAGTACATTTAAACTACGTAGAATATTTTCCATACCGTATACTGTCTTTTGGATATCTTTTCTATCTTATTTGTCCATTTTTAGTAAAAACTGACAGTACTTTGTTTAGAAAAGTTATAATAATGGTTTTCTAAGTTTTTTGTCAAAACCCTTTTTAATTTTTATTACAACCAATTAATTATACTTTTGAAAATTACTAACGTGCTTCAAAACACAAGGTGAGCTATACATTAGAAATTTTACAAAGCTCTTTGTATTTCTTTACAAATGGTAAAATTCTCAATTTTAGCTATTTAAACTTAATCTAATCATTTTTATTCCTTAAAACTCATTGTAATAAAATTTCTTTTAGTATTTATTGTTTCTCTTAGATTGAAAATAGTTTAGAAATAAATTTTAGAAATCATTAATACTTAACTTTGGCATATTGGCCGAATTTAACAAAGTCTTTGCATTTGATCTTTAAATTATTATTATTATTATTTATTATTATTTTTTTCTAAATAAATGTCAAATTTATTGTATTATCTAAATTCATTAAATCATTGTTTTAGATAATGGTTTGGAAATAATTTTAAAAATCATCATTGCTTGGCTTTGGCATGTTGGCCGAAATCTATATTTATGCCATTTGATCTCTAATTTCATTTTTCCTTGATCTAAACAAATGTATATCTTATTAATTTTCCTAAGTTAATTAAATTTCACTTTAGAAAAATAATGAGAACATTTTGGTTCTCTTCTTTGCCTTGAGGCCGTGAGCTTGGATTTGTGTTCTTTGGAACACTCATGCAAATCCTTGTATGTTATTTACATGCTACAATATTTATCATGCATCTATGAACACATACCATATTTTAAAGCGATCATAAAACACATACAAACCATTAAAGCTATTAGACATGCTTGCACATATAATCAATCTCAATTAGGAAAAACAATAAACAATCAAGTGAATGAATCCTTATGGATTTCTTCACCACAACACAAACATTCCTCACCACCAACACATGGTTGATGAGGGTAATCTCCCTCTTACCTCTTGTAGAACCTCCAAGTTCCTTGTATGTCTCCTTCAAGCAAATTTTCTCCACCAAGAGCTTCTTGAAAAACAAAGAAAACATACAATATTAATACCTAAGGCTCTAAACTAAAATAATCATGGATTAAAATCATGATTAGAACTTTGAAATGAAGAGAAACATAGAGATTAAAGAATTCCACCTTCAAGGCTTCAAACTTAAGCTTTGAAGAACAAGATAGAAAAAGGATGATTTAGGCTTAGGTTTTAACTTCAAAGTGTCTTGAAATGAAGTAAAGAAGCAAGGAATAAGATAGTTTAGAATTATAGAAGAATGAATGGTAGAAAAGGATGAAGAGGCCGTGAGGTTGGAGAAGAAAAAGAGAGAAATTTGAGAGCTTTTGCTATTTGGAGAATTTTGGAGAAAGATGATTATAAGGTGAGATAGTTAAGTTGAAAATGAAGTGAATTTTGGCTCTCCAAGAGGAAATGGCTGTGGAGCTCAAAGGGGTGAAGATAGCCACTTTGTTTGACTCTCCAAGACCCCATCCAAGCCTTAGAATTCACCAAGGGTCAAGATTAAAACTTGATCATCAAGCTTGTCTTCCATTGGCTAATCCAAGCCTTGTCACAAGCTCTTGAATATTCCACCACTAATGATGCTTAATTAAGCTACTAATCCTATTAAGCTTCTAAGCACACTTAACTTATCTTAATTAGATTAATTAGCTACATATTAATTAAATTATATTCTACTAACCTAAGCTTCAAGAACCATTGATCATATCAAAGGTTGATATTTCATCTTAAACTTTCTCATCCAATGGTGTAGATCAAATCAAGCCTCTAAAATTGACTTGGTCTTACTTGGTTAATTAAATGTAAGATAGTAAGAATTAAATTGTAATATTTGCTTCACCAAAAGCTTGCTTTGCCGTAGACTTCAACCAAGAAAAGCCATCAATATTGACTATTCTTCATTTGTTCAATTTGGCTTTCTAAATGAATTTCCTAAAGGCTTTCTACGTGAATTCACAAAGCCTTCTACGTGAATTCACTTTGTGAATTAGCTATTTAGAGCAATTTACTCATCTCCTTCACCGTAGAATCAATAGTTTCCAAAAAGTCCTAATTTATTTGATAGCTTGCTTTCTATTGGTCCTTAAAGAGTCAAGCTATTATTCTTGACCAATTTCTATTGGTTAAATATTTACTAACTTAATTCCTATTGGTTGCTATTTTTGTTGACCAATTATTATTGGTACACACTGTATATTTTATAATATTTTATAGTATACTTTAACCAATGAACAATAATTACTATTTATAAAGTCAATATTTATTGTCTAATAGATAATAAAACATACATAGATTTTTTTTATCTTATACTAACAGAGTAGCAATTATTATTGATCATTTTATTATTATTATTATTTTTTCTACTGATTGCCCTTGATGAGTCATAAAGCGAGTCATCAAAGAGAAATTTCTAGAACACGTGACTCACTACGATGAGTCAGTATGATGAGTCATTGTGGAACTTTCTAGAACGGGTGAGTCAGCATGGCGAGTCATCAGCTGAGTCACTGCGCTGAGTCACCAATGGTGAGTCACAGCGATGAGTCATCATGGTGAGTCATCAAGGAAGCTTCTGGAACAGGTGAGTCACTACGGTGAGTCACAGGGCGAGTCACCGCTTCTGGAACCTTCTAGAAGCTGCTGAGTCATGGTGCTGAGGTGTTATACCACGTGTCAAGTTCCTATTGGCCCGTTGCGATGAGTCACAGCCACCAATTTTGACCAGCTCCTCATTGGTCCACATGTACAGCACTTGATATCTAAACGTGGGTCCCGCAAAATATTTCTGGGTCCGCTGTCACTTATTTGTACTGACTAATAAAATAATATTATAATAATATAAAATTATTTTATTTGACAGTTAAATCCTAAAAATTAAAAGATTCATAGCAGTATCATTCAGAATTGGGTTTAGTAAGATCCCCCAGTCCTGAATAATTACAATAAGATTTCCCCGGTCCAAAAAATTATTATTTTCCTGTCCCGGAGCAAATCACACAAAAAGTCCAAATAAAATCACAGACAGTAATATTGCCCACTGTATCACATAGAAAAATTGAAAACAGTACATTCGGGACGTAATGGTCATTTTTTCATTTTTCCTCATCACAAAGCAAATCATTCAAAACGCTCAAATAAAATTACAGACAGTATTATATATCTGTATTTTATACAATAAAAATTTAAATAGTAATTTGACAAAATTTTTATTTTACAGTCTCGAAGCAAATTATGCAAAACGACCAAATAAAATTTGAGCCTGTAAAATATATTTATATTTCACACAGAAAAACAAGAAACCGTAAAATAGGGACACAACGGTCTTTTACCCAAAAGTTGGGTTGTTACATACATCCCCCGTATAGACGCAACGCTCAGAACCATAGTTGATGTACTAGCACTCTGGCCCTCCCAAGAAGGTCAGGCACACATCTCCCAAAAATCTCTGCGTGCGTGGCTCCATATTCTTCTGCAGTCGCTCAGTCGAGATGAGACCAAAAACCAGGGAAGTCAGGAGCTTCCGGTTCCTTGTAGTTATCTTCTATGGAACGCAGTATACGAACAAAACAGTAATGGAGAGACAGAGAAGAGGTAAGACATCCTACCATCATTACCAATTATAGCATCGAGAAACCAAACGGCGCAAAGCGCCCACATAGCATTTATGATAGCAATAATGGTAATAAACATTCAATAGCAATTATGATCAACCAAACAGTTCAGTGCAAATCGTATACATATAGATATATCAGAAGTACAACAGTTCCAATTATAATAACAATGTATGCCAGATAATTCATGGACTCACTATGCACACATGCCCTCAATAACCAAAATCCTACTCCATGGAGTTAGACACAAAACAGTCGGAGAGAACAATCAGGAGGTATATCTGTATTCCTTGGCTGCCCAGGCCCTCAAGTGCTATAATTCTCAAATTATCATCGTGCACATCATGGCATTTTACAAGGCATTCTACACAGATCTCGATATAAGACAGCGTCTCGGTCCGGATCGTCAGTGTGTTTGCATCGGTCTACCCCACGGACAAAGAGCTACCAACTGCCCATTGCGAGGTACCCGCACCCTGACGCCCCCAAGGTCAACGAGTGACCTACACTTGTCTATTCGCACCTGCACAAAGGTGTGGTTCATCTCTTAGGCTATCGGCCTTAACCAAGTCCAACGGATAATATCTTTCTTTTTGTTCAATGCATGACACAATCATACTCTTCATGACCAACTAGGTCCATCATGCTTCAAATGCATGTCATATCATTTAACAACAAGAATTGATCCCATTCACGGATCCACAACAAACCAATAGTACATTTTAAGGATAACCCCAAATTTCCATTCATAGTCATGATAGAAGTCAACCATTAAATTAATTATGTGCCTCACAAGCTCACCCATACTCATGTTCTTCCCTGTTTATGAATCCCTAATTAATTTCTAGTCATCCAATTATTTATGATTTATGTGCTTTATTTAATCCAAAGGTTTTGAGTCCAGGAAGATACACGGCCAGAATCACCAACAAAGTCACAGATTTAATTGCTAGGTATTGGGTGATAAACCATACTTGTGAATTCGACGGAGACAATGTATTTAGTGGAGGATTGAGGCTGCCACTTGACGAAAAATAACATGGCAGAAGGATGAAAGATGGGAGAACATTTTATAACATGATTGGATAAAAATCAATTTCTGTCGGATGGAGGTTCTGTCGAACGGAGATCAAAACTGTCAAATTTTTCCAGAAGGTCAGTAGAAAACCTAATCCGACGGATGTGGGTGTCGACGTTGGAGAAATCCCCCAAGAGTCGAACCGATGAAAAACACTATGGTCAGGAACTCTAATTCGACGGATCTTGACATTCTACTCGACGAATATTAACTTTAGGAAACTTCTGTTAAATGGACAGGAAATCTACTCGATGGGTATGTCTCTCGATGGGTATTGGCATTCTAACTCGACGAATATGTCACTCGACGGATGTGGTCATTCAAATTCGATGGATTTTGCATTGGAGGAGTTTCTCTCCTAAGTGGTCAGAAACTCTAATTCGACGGGTTTTGCCTGAAGATTTATTTCGACAGACATGGTCAGGAGTTCATACTCGACGGATTTTGACATTGCACTAAATGACCAGGAATCAAATTCAACGGGCATGGCCAGGGGTTCATACTCGACGGATTTTAACATTTCACTAGATGATTAGGATATCATATTCGACGGGTTTGGCCAGGAGTTCATACTCGACGGATTTTAACATTTTACTAAGTGATCAAGATATCAAATTCGACGTGTTTGGCCAGAAGTTCATACTCGATGGATTTTAACATTTTACTAAGTGATCAAGATATCAAATTTGACGTGTTTGGCCAGGAGTTCATACTCGACGGATTTTAACATTTTACTAAATGATTAGGATATCATATTCGACGGGTTTGGCCAGGAGTTCATAATTTTAACATTTTACTAAGAAATCAAGATATCAAACTCGATGGGTTTGGCTAGGGGTTCATACTGTTACTAGTTTTTACATGAAATTTCCAAATTTCTGGGCTCAACACCGTGACCATCCGAGAACCAATCGGAAGTCATTCCCTTCCATATTGCACGTTCCAATACATCCAGATATATATCAAAACACATAAACAATCAAATAGCACACATACAATACAAACAATATGCAAAAACAGAATGACCCTCAACACCAATCACAGACGTTCCTAAATGCTAAAATAGGTTGAGGAGGAGTGTCTTCCTCTTACCTTAGAGAAGCACAAAGAAAGGTTGCTCCTTTTGGCCAGGATTTCGTTTTTAGCTTCCAGGAAATCCTTAAACATTTAAACTTGCAAAATCAGGACCCAATATTGAAATGAATACCCATGGTCATCAAAATAACAGTGGGTTACGAAAATGAAAAGAGAGGAAGAAAAAGCTAAGAGCTTTACCTTAAAGCTCCAACCTTTAAGCTTCAAAGACGTAAGAGAATGAAGATGGAGGAAATGTAGAACTTTGAAGATGATTTCCTCAATGATGGTGGTCCTCCAAACACAAAATGGTGCAAGGGGTGTGACGTTTTTTGAAGAACAAAATGGAGGTGTGGGTGGACGGTGTTGCTGCTGTGGGGTGAAAGAGAAGAGAGAAGGATTAGTGAATAGTAGCTACATATTGGGAGGAGGGGAAATGTCAGGAAGAAAATGAATTAGACCCCTTAATTCAAACGTGCTGCACAAAATGGGAGGAGAGAGAAATAATAAATTTAATGGTTGGAGGAAGCTTCCTTGAGAAGCTTCGCGCGCTCCTCGATAAAGTACATAGTAAGCTTGTCTCCAAATTAAATATATCTAACAGATGATTAATTACACTGTGGATTTATTTTCTCAGTGAATAAAATTTATAATTGATGAAAATAATATTTTATTATTTATTAGATAATCTTATGATACCGCAATTTTATTTAACAGATAAAACCTTAAAAAATGTAAATCTCGCAAACTGTGCCCGGCCTCGGGTTTAGTAAGATCCCCCGTTGACACGTTGACAGTTTAAGGTTTACCAGCCTCAGGGAAAATATTCTATTTTCCCCGGCTCCGCTCAGTGTACACGCAAAATGAAGAATATATTAAAATATTCATCATTTCTAGACAAATCCACAAAATTCCTAAAAAATCATAAATATTATAAAATGATCGTTTATAATGAAATAAAGAATTTTTGGGATGTTACACACATCATCACATATATCCATTAAACCATCACAATGATCTCTTGCATATAACAACATCATATAATCATACAAAATCAAACAAACATAAATTAAAAGTCACACAGTCGAGTGGATGAATCCTCACGTGGACTCTCTACTCCCGACACAACCATTTTGTTCCTCACCACCATAGCATGGTTGATGAGGTTAATCTCCCTCTTACCTGAAATGTAGCTTCTTAGCTCCTTGTATGTCCTTATATAGCCAACTTTCTCCACCAAGAGGTTCTTAGAAACAAAGTAAACACATAAGAATTAATATCTAGGGCTTGAATAAGATTACCATAGATCAAAGTATGGCTTTACATCCTTTAAAATGAAGCAAGATAGAAAGTTCAAGAACTTTACCTTAAGACTCTTGAACTTGAGATTTGAAGTAAGCTTAAAGAAATACTTGAAGATGGATGAACTAAAGATTGATTCTCCACACAAGAGTGTCTTATAATGGTGTAAAGATTCAAGATCTAAGGTTACCTTGAATTATGGAAGGTTGGGTGATGGATTTTGGGGTTTGGCCGTGGCCTATCTAAGAGAAAAAGAATGGAGTTTTGTATTTTGGCTTCTTGATTTTTGATAAAAAGATGGAAATGGACTAAGTAATAGTAAAAAAATCAAATCTTCGGTCTTCCAAAGTGGTCTTGGCCATGAGGTGTAGAGGAAAATGAGAGGAGAAAAATAGAAATCAAGAATCTTATCTTAAGAGCTTTAAGTTAGGGCTTGAAAGAAAATGATGAAGATGAGAGTTTTTGATGATGATCACAACATAGAAAATCATCCAAAGGGTTTGTAGAATCTAGAAGTATGATTGATTGGAGCAAACAAAATAGAAGTGGAAAAATGGAGAGTGATGGCTGTGAGGTAGGGAGAGAAAATGGAAGGAGAGAATGAGAGGAAAAAATGAGAGAAGAGAAAAGTGAGAGAGAAAGTGATAGCTTTTGTGAAAAAATGACAACTTTGTCATCTTTTCCTCCTCCAAAAACCGTGCACCTCCTAGGTGAAAGGAGCCAAACTTTTCTTGCAAGTTTCTCCTAAAGCTTCTTCAAGAAGTTTCTTCCTTTTCCCAAAAAGTCCAATATGATGTCATTGGGTGATGTCACTTTGATGATGTCACACAAAAAGAACATTCTAGAAAAGATGACTAGATAGAAATAATCTACTAAATTTTTATTGCAAGTTAACAAAGTCGGTATTTGTTGTCCAATTGATAATAGAGCGTACTCAAATTTTATCCGTCAGATAAAATTTTGAAAAATGAAAACTTTGTAAATTGTGTCCGGCATCAGGTTTAATAAGATCCCCAGTCACCATTTCCATAGTCCAATGCTTTCCGTCCTTGAGGAAAATATTTCATTTTCCTAGCCTCGCTCAGTGCGCACGTAAAATGAGGAATATATTAAAATAATCAAACAATTCAAATAATTCCAAAAAAATACAAAAATCCTGAATATTATAAAATGAATATATATCATGAAACAAGTAATTTTCGGGGTGTTACATTTTATAAGGCTTCCTAAAATGTAGATGTGAATATAGGATCTCTATATGAAATTACACTGAAGGGAATTCCATACAACCTAACTATCTCCTATAAGTACAACTGGGCTAGTTTGTCTAAGGAGTAGTTAGCTCTAATAGGCAAAAAGTGGGCATACTTGGTTTGTCTATCCACTATGATCCAAATTGTATCACTTGCTGGCTAAGTTTTGGGGAAACCCATCATAAAATCTTTTGTGATATGATCCTATTTCTACTCTAGAATCTCTAAAGATTGGAGAGATTCGAAATGTTTTTGGTACTCTATCTTAACTTTCTGACACACGAAACACCTAGACACAAACTCCACTATGTCTTTCTTCATTCCAGGCCACCAAAACATCTTCTTTAAATCTTGGTACATCTTAGTGAACCTTGGATGGATGGTTGATATGTTGATTATTCCTTTATCTTAAATGCCTTGTAATTGATTCATTAGACTCCATTTGTGCTTAATTGTCATCATTTAGCTAAGTTTCTAACATCGAACCCTAGTTGGATCATTACTGTGAAACTTTGCTTAAATGTGTTTTTAGACACTAATAAGTGAATTGAACTTTTCAGGAAACTTTTGGATGATGGCATCCATCAGGCTTGATGTCCACTTGAAGAAAGACTAAACATTCATGAAGATGAAGATCCCCTTTTGAAGCAATGAGAGAAGACTTTCTGAGAAGAATCTAGGCTGAAAATGAAGGTCCTATGTCAAATTTTAGGGCCTGCGTAAAGTTTTAGGGCTTGTGTCATATTTTAAGGTCTAGGCCGTGTAAAATTATACGGCCGTGTACCTCTCTGACTTGTGAAATAGGAGAATTTTTATCACCCAAATAGAGCATTACACGGCCTAGGCCGTGTAATCCCACACGACCGTGTAATTGTGTCAGACACTAATTATTGAAAACTTCCTCAAGAAGTTTGTGTTGGAGGCCTATATATTGACACTCTTGGCTCCTTTGGAAGAGGGTTCTGACCTTGGGAAGCAGGTAGAAACCCTAGGAAAAGGAGAGGGGAGGCTTGGATCAAAGATTGGAGTCTCGAGTTCAAGCAATCGGAAATCCATCATCCTCAATCTTTAGAAACTCGTTTGCTCTTTAGTTTTTCTTCTGCACTTTGTTTCTTATGTTGTTCTTTCTCAGTTTTTCTTGTGATTTTGTTCTAGCCATGTGTAAATAAACCTCCCTTGGTTAAGGGGGTGATGAAACCACTAGTTTTGATGTTATGAATCTTGCATATTTGATTATTTCAACACAATTATGTTTTTATTCATATATTTCTGAATCTATTGTTGGTATGAAGTTATTTGTACTAGTTCCCAATTTCAAAGTGGTAGATCTGGGTTTATTATGCGCGGTTGCGATAGTAGATCTAGTTGAATATATGATGTTTATACGGGTATAATTATCTTCGTACTATTTTCCAGTTATAAAAGTGGTAGATCTGGGTTTATTATGCGCGATTGCGGTAATAGATCTAGAGAAATATATGTTCTAAGTAATTCAATCCCGGTGTATGATGAGATCTTAGTGTGATTAGTTTTCTAAATCTTAATGCAATTGTTGGATAGTTGTAAGAGCGGTTGCTTTATGACTAATCAGTGATTACGAGTTGATTTGAGCGGTTGCTAAATTGGCCAACACTTAAGGAAAATAGAGATTTCACTCTCACAATTGCATAAAAACATAATTGACTATGTTGGAATAAAAGATATGTGGATTTACATCATCATATAAATCTAATGGTGGATTCAACCTCTTAACTAATTTTCTTATATTATTGATTTTAGTTTGTTTATTGTTATTATTTTTTAAACTGTTCATTGTTCATCAAAACTCCAAAATCCCGCTTTTTACTGTTTATTATTAATCAGAGTTTAAATGGGGAATTGTTTAATAGTGTTGATTGAATTGGTTCTCTATGGATCGACCCTTACTAACTACAACTAGTTGTAAGGTTTTTATTTTTTGGTGGGCCTAACAACTAATTTTTATTTGAATTTTAATCACTATCCGCCTCACACTAAGAATTTTGGCGCCATTGCTGGGGATCCAATTTTTCAATTACACTGTTAATTTATTTCCTATTTTTACTCTATTTTTTATTTTTGTTTTTATTTTATTTTTAGTTTTTGATTCTTGTTTTCTGAGTGTTTTGTAGGTGTTGATGTCCATTGAAAGGATGGACGAGGGATTGTAGAATTTGAGAAACTATATTGATCAACTCAACTCACATCCTTATTTTCCCTTCCATCCAGCTAATTTCCAACTCACACCTGCTGACATTGAAGTTGCCCGTCACATTGATCTATCAAGTTCAGAGACATTTGAGCCATCTAAAATATTTGAAGAGGTGACAATGTCAGAAAACACTATAAGGCATTAGGTGCTCCAGACCTGGATCAACAGCCTCTATGCATAGACATTCTTGAAAATGAAGAAGCATTTGAATTAAAGTCCGTCCTAATCCATCTTTTGCTATCTTTCAATGGATTACCCGGAGAGGACCCCAACAAGCACTTGAAGGAAATTCATATGGTATGTTCTAGCATGAAGCCTGCAAGAATTCATGTAGAGCAAGTCAAGCTGAGAGCTTTTCCATTTTCACTAAAAGATTCTGCTAAGGAGTGGTTTTACTATTTGCCACTCGGATCCATCCAATCATAGCAGGACATGGCTTGAGCTTTCCTGGACAGATACTTCCCTGCCTCAAAATCCACAACAATCAAAAAAGAAATCTGTGGTATTCAAAAAAGGCATGGGGAATCACTCCATTACTACTAGGAGAGATTCAAGAGACTATGTGCCAGCTGCCCTCATCATCAAATCAGTGAGCAACTCTTAATTCAATATTTCTATGAAGGCTTATAAGTGATAGATCGCAACATGATCGATCCTACTAGTGGAGGAGCATTGGTTGATAAAACTCCTCAAGAAGCTAGAAACTTGATCTCAAGAATGGCTGCTAACACTCAACAATTTTTCACTAGAAATGACACTAGAGTGAGAGCAGTGAAAGAAGTAGAGACAACCAGTTTACAGCAGCAAATGACTCAATTAATTGCTATAGTTTAGTGGTTAATGGATACAGGCAAAGCACCAATTCATGCTTGTGGGATCTGTTGTTCATCTGGACATCCTACTGATATGTGTCCTACTCTCCAAGAGGACACAAATGAGGAGGTAAGAACAGTAGGGGGATACTCTGGTTTTCAAAAAATTATAACCCCTATTCAAACACGTATAATGCGGGTTGGAGGGATCATCCTAATTTCAGTTATGCAAATCAACCTCCAGCTTATGGACCTCCAGAATTTCAGTAAAGGCAAGCACCTTTTCCTCAGAGATAGCAGCAAGTTCAAACTCCTAAGTAATTGAGCCTTCACTAGAGGAGCTAGTGAAACAAATGGCCACTAATAATTTGTAGTTCCAACAAGAAACAAGGGCCAATATACAGAGTTTTCAATAAGATACAAATGCCACCATACAAAGTTTTAAGCAAAAAACAAGGATTGTAATCAATAACTTGCAGAACCAGATAGGGCAGTTATCCACAGAGTTCAACAAGTTTCAAAGTCAATCTTCAGGGAAACTACCCTCACAACCGGAAGTGAATCCAAGGGAAAATGCTAGTGCTGTCACATTAAGAAGCGGGAAGATGTTGCATGAGCCTACATCTCCTCCACCAATCACTCAAGAGAAAGTTGAAACAACCAAGGAAGCAAATGAAAAGGGGCAAAGCTCCAAAGCCCCTAAGGTAAGTAATTCTGAACCCCCTCCTAAATATGTCACTAAAGCTCCTTTTCTTAGTAGGTTGGTAAAGACTAGGAAAGAAGAAGTAGAAAAGGAGATCCTAGAGACTTTTAGGAAGGTGGAAGTTAATATCCCTTTGTTAGATGCCATTAAGCAAGTACCTAGGTATGCAAAATTTCTAAAAGAATTGTGCACTAACAAAAGGAAATTGAAAGGAAATGAAAGGGTCCAAGTGGGAGAAAATGTTTTAGCTGTGATAAAAAAGAAACTCCCAACCAAATGTAAGGATCCTAACATATTCACCATACCATGCACTATAGGTCACACAAGGTTTGAAAGGGCAATGCTTGATTTAGGTGCATCCATAAATGTCATGCCTTATTCCATTTATGCATCTTTATACTTGGGTCCTTTGGAACTTACTGGTGTTATTATTCAATTAGCTGATAGATCTAATGCATACCCAAAGGGTGTGGTTGAGGATGTTTTAGTGTAGGTGAATGAATTAGTGCTTCTGACAGACTTTTATGTTTTGGACATGGAAGAGGACAAGTCTCCCAACTCTGCCCTTATATTATTGGGAAGACCATTTTTGAAGATTGCGCAAATAAAAATTGATGTGCACTCAGGAACTTTAACAATAGAATCTGATGGGGAATTAATTAGATTCAATATTTTTGAAGCTATGAGATACCCAGGTGATGTGCACTCTGCTTGTTTAATTGATTCTTTTGATCCTTTTGATTCTTTAATTTTTGCAGCTTTTGATTCTGACCATTCTGATGCTCTTGATACAATTCTAACTCATAGCCTAGAATTACAAGAGGAAAAGAAGAATGATCCAGAAGAGCCATAGAGTGAAGACATTGATGAAATTATTGCTGCCTTACAAGAGCTCTCTTCCACTCCAGAAGAGCATGAGGTAACTTTTGTTGATTTACCTGTTACTACTGATATACCTCAACCTTCCGTTGTGCAGGCACCTGAATTGGAACTGAAAGCACTGCTTGATCATCTTAAATACATCTTCTTAGGGGAGAAGGACACTCTTCCAATAATAATTGCAAAGTCACTCACCCAAGAGCAAGAAGAGAAATTGGTGGCTGTTTTACAGGAACATAAGACATACATTGGTTGGTCAATAGCTGACATCAAGGGTATTAGTCACTCTATTTGTATGCACAGTATCTTAAAAGGGGAGGGTGCTAAACCTGTGAGAGACCCCCAGAGGAGGTTGAATCCTCCTATGATGGAGGTTGTGAAGAAGAAGATACTGAAGCTCCTAAGTGTAGGGGTGATTTACCTCATTTCTGACAGCAAGTGGGTAAGCCCAATCCAGGTAGTACCAAAGAAATCTAGAATTACTATGGTAAGAAATGCTGAAAATGAGCTTATTCCCACTAGGTTACAAACAGGGTGGCGTGTCTGCATTAATTACAAAAAGCTGAATGCTGCCACTAGAAAAGACCATTTTCCTTTGCCTTTCATTAATCAAATGTTAGAAAGATTAGCTGGTCATTCTCATTATTATTTTCTGGATGGTTTTTTAGGTTACAATTAGATTGATATTGCTCTAGAAGACCAGGATAAAACCACCTTCACTTGTCCATTTAGTACCTTTGCTTATAGGAGAATGCCCTTTAGACTCTATAATGCATCGGAAACTTTCCAAAGATGCATGATGAGTATATTCTCTGATTACATTGAAAACATCATTGAGGTTTTCATGGATGATTTCAGTGTCTTTGGAAGTGGTTTTGAAAATTGTTTGGAACATTTAACATTAGTGCTTAAAAGATGTATTGACACTAACCTTGTACTGAATTGAGAAAAATGTCATTTCATGGTAGAAGAGGGTATAGTGTTAGGCCATGTAATTTCTGGTAGAAGAATTGAGATAGATAAGGCTAAGGTAGAACTCATGCATTCTTTGCCCCCACCCACTAGTGTGCGGGAAATTCGTTCTTTTATTGGCCATGCAGGTTTTTACCGGTAATTCATTAAAGACTTCTCTAAAATCCCATTGCCCTTTTGCAAGCTACTTCAAAAAGATGTGCAATTCAACTTTGATGAGAATTGTATGGAAGCTTTTATTAAGCTCAAGAAATTGTTGACTGTTGCGCCTATCATTAGGCCACCCAACTGGGAACTACTATTTGAACTGATGTGTGATGCCAGTGACTTCGCGGTAGGGGTTGTCTTAGGATAGCGAGTTGATAGAGTTCCTTTTGCCATTTATTATGTATCAAGGACTCTAAATGATGCTCAACTCAACTATTCAACAACTGAAAAAGAACTTCTAGCCGTTGTTTTTGCTTTAGAAAAAATTTAGATCATATCTCATTGGCTCTAAAGTAATTGTGTTTTCAGATCATGCAGATTTGAAGTATCTCCTAACAAAGAAAGAAGTGAAGCCTAGATTACTTCGATGGATTTTATTACTCCAGGAATTTGACTTGGAGATTAAAGACAAGAAAGGGAGCAAAAACTTGGTGGCCGACCATTTGAGTAGATTGGTGACTGAAGAAGAGGAAATGCCTATCATGGATAATTTTCTGGATAAGTATCTGATGGCCATTAAGGCCATAATCCCTTAGTATGCTGACATTGTTAACTACCTAGTTACTAGGGACTTTTCGGAGGGTTTGAACAAGGCCCAAAGAGATAAATTAAGGAGTGACTGTAAGTATTACATCTGGGATGACCCGTACCTCTGGAAGCATTATCCAAATTAGGTCATTAGGAGGTGCATTCCTGATTCTGAGACACACTTCATTCTCTCCTTTTGTCACACCTATGCTTGTGGAGGACATTTCAGCATTAAAAGGACAGCCAACAAGGTGCTTGACAGTGGTTTTTATTGGCCCACAATCTTTAAAGATGCCTATAATTTTTGTAAGTCCTGTGACCGCTGTCAGAGAATAGGTAACATTGGTCCTCGGAATCAAATGCCTCAAACTCCAATCATTTTTGTGGAAGTTTTTGATGTGTGGGGTATTGATTTTATGGGACCATTTCCCCCTTCATTTGGTTTTTCATGCATTCTCTTATCTGTTGATTATGTGTCTAAATGGGCGGAAGCAAAAGCCACCTGATCTGATAATTCTAAAACTATTACAGATTTTGTTAGATCATATATTTTCTCTAGGTTTGGGACCTTAAGGGCTATCATCAGTGACCAAGGGACTCATTTCTGCAACAAAACATTTGATGCTCTCTTGAGAAAATACGGAGTGATGCACATAATTTCCACTCCTTACCATCCACAGACAAATGGGTAAACTGAAGTGTCCAACCGAGAAATTAAATCAATCCTGGACAAGACAGTGAATCCCTCACATAAGGATTGGAGTACTAGACTTGAGGATGCTTTATGGGCTTATAGGACTGCCTATAAGACTCCCATCGGTATGTCACCATTTCGATTGGTGTATGGAAAGCCCTGTCATCTGCCTGTAGAGCTGCAACATTGCTCTTATTGGGCTATTAAGCAAGTCAATCTAGACTTGGAAGGTGCTGGAAAGCAGAGGAAGTTCCAGTTACAGGAACTGGAAGAATTGAGAAATGAGGCTTTCGAGAATGCCCTAATCTACAAGACTAAAGCTAAGGCATTCCACGACCAATTGATCTCTAGGAAAGAATTCCACAAAGGATAGAAAGTGTTGCTATACCAATCCAGGCTAAAATTATTTCCAGGTAAATTACATTCTAAGTGGATTGGACCATTTGTGGTAAATAAAGTCTTTCCTTTTGGTGCAGTAGAGATCATGAGTGAAACATCTAGAAAAGCATTTAAGGTCAATGGGCACTGTCTCAAACCATATCATGAACTTCCTGACAGTGCAAAAGTGGAAGTGATGACCCTTCTTCTTCCACAGTATGAAGATCATTGAGAGCATCATCATGTCAGGTTGAGGACAATAAACTAAGTGCTTAATTTCATGATGAATGGACTAAGTAAAGAGTCAAACTCTTGAGATGCATTCATATGAATTTGTGCTTTACGAACTTCTCATTTGTGGAACCCCTTTAAGATTGATTATGAATTCTAGTCTTGGGCATCTGACTTTAAAAGACCTTGAGCTTTGCTTTAGGATTGATTTCCTAAGTGTTTTTCAAAGCACAACACCATCCATAATGTTTCATATGAGTTTCCCTATTATTTTAATGTGAATTGAATCGTTTAGGGATGCATTTTGATGAGTGTTTGGTAGAAAAGTAGCAGGGGAGGCCGTGTAAAATTACACAAGCCGTGTATCAAAAATGAATTTTTCAATTGCCAAAGTCAGTGTAGTACACGGCCTAGGCTGTGTAAAATTACACACCATGTAATCGTGGGGTAAAAAAAAGAAAAGAAAAACCAAAAATAGTAAGGTACACAGCCTAGGTCGTGTACCATTACACAGCCGTGTAATCGTGGCCGTGTGGAGCCACACGGCCATGTAAACATGATAGAGCCCATTTTAGGGCTTCTTCTTCCCTTCTTCCCTCATTTCTCTCTCTTTTCTAACGCAGCCCCCATCCTCCTCCACCACTTCCCCCTCCAAATCTTCCATTTCCACCATTTAAATCCACCATTACAACCCATTTTCATCACCAATCTCTCAAATCATTCACATTTCTTCCATTATTTTTCCATTTTCTCCTCAAATCTCACCACAAATCACTACCCACACTCTCTCACACCACCCCACAGACCACCATTTCTCCACTTTCAATAATACCTATACTCTCTAATTTATAAAATGCCCCCAAAGAAGCACGTTAAGCACACCGCTAGTGGCAGACCATGCTGCGCTACGTCTGCTCCTCGTGCACCACAACCACCAGTTCCACCACCTCCTCCATCTCCTCCTAAGGTAAATATTCATCCCATTTTGACTAAGAAAATTGTGCCTACTAAATTGTTAGATGAAGATACTCTTAGGCAGATAGGACTGTATGATGAGGTTATCACTCTGTTAAATGGAATTAGCTAGGGTAGATTTGCTAGTTTGCATGCACCCACTTATGCTACATTCACTAGGGAGTTTTTGTCCACTTTTCGCTCTAAACTATATCCCTTTAGTGACCAGTACAGGTGGCTAGGTGACATTCAATTTGAGCTTTTTGACTTACCCCATCACCTAAACATCCATGAATTTAGTGCAATTTTTGGTTTTCCTCAAGGGCATAACATGGTTCCTCGTACCTTTAATCCTAACCGCATCTAGTTAGATTTGACTGTTGCTGGTTCAGGGAATTATGATTCCAAGATGTCCAAGGCCTCAAAACTAAGGTCCCCTGCCCATAGGTATATTCAGAAATGGCTGGCAAACACTATCTGTGCTAGGGGGGAGAGTTAGGGGACCATTTGTAAGACTGAACTATATTTCTTGCACTGTATGATTCATAGAGAACCTGTAAATGGGGGGTATTGGTTGTGTGGTCTGTTTAACCATATTAACACATCCACTAGGCTTGGTCGTATTTTAGTGGGAGGGTTTATCACCATCATAGCTCATCATTTTGTTTTAATGTTAGATATGCTTCATGAGAGTCCCGTACGAGGTTCTTTTGCTGTTGATGGTTCCACTCTGATTCATATGGGCTTATGTGAAAATCAAAATGGGGCCAGGTTTTTGGTAGGAGCGGATGATCAAGATATTCCTATGTATGCTCCGCCAGCAGAGCCTCAGGAGCATGATAACACCTCAGCACCTCCAGAGTTTGCTTCTCGTGTTGCTGATAAGGCAGGTCTAGGGTGCGACCCACTACTCTGGATAATGTCATTGCACATATTAATCACCTAGAGATGGACCACACTGCACGACTTTAGACTATTGATGCTTACTTGGCCTCCATTCATAGTACCATGGATGAGATCCCCTGGTGTCTTCAGAAGACTTTCCCCATCTCCCCACTATATGTACCCCCTAGTTTCCATTGTATGCTCATTCTATAGTATTGTGTATTGTGCGATTTGGTTTCACCTATACATTTGGTTGTTTAATTTCATGGTTGATGTTTTTGATTCCATTTTTGGCATGTTTGTGTTCTAGCTTTGTTGTTTATTTTTCTCTTTCTGGATGTGTGTAGCATTGAGGACAATGCTTGGTTTAAGTGTGGGGGTGTGATTAGTGTGATGTGATGTGATGTCTTATTCTGAATTGTAGTATTTTCTTGGGGAGTGAATGTGTGACTGACTGAACTGTATTACCTCTCTTGGGATGTGTGCAATTGATCTTCATTATTTTATTAATTTTCTTATAATTTTTCTTGTGGATACTTCTCTAATGGGCTTTAAGTTTCTGATGAGCTTTCAAGTGATGTGATTAGTGAGCATTTGACCTAAAATTTTTGAGATTAATTTAATAAAACCTTAAGCTTGATTGAATGAACTTTCTGGTTATCGATTTTGTTGGGTGAGATTCTGAAAAATTAAAGGGTTTAATTCAAAAATGATAAATAAACCTAGTGTGTTTTTGGGGGCCTTGTTATTAATGGATAATTTTAGACCATTTTGATTCTTTGATTGTGTGATTCCACTCATGATTATGTGTTCTTCAGAACTTGTCTTGGTTCTCTTCTAAGCTGCTAATGACCACTGCATGCAATTGAAATGAAAAAGGCATTTCCTTTAAATAACTACTGGCTAAATAAGCCATCCTTGCATTTTATCTTTTGTTTAATCCCTTTGAGCCTAATTGACCTTCTTTCCTTTTATCTAAGCTCAATTTAAGCCAAAAAGTGAAAAATCATTTTGCTACCCTACCTTAGGGAGTAGAAGAGCCTGATGATTGTATTGAAAATTGGTTCTTAAATAAGTGTGGGGGTATTTGAATTAATGACGTGTTTGCAAAATAAATAAAAAATGATAAAAAAATAAAATAAATAATAAATAAATAAATAAAAATAAAAAATAATATATATATATATATATATATATATATATATATATATATAAAATCAGAAAAAGGAAAAGGTACAGAAAAGGAACTTGAATTTGAAGATTGTTGGGAAATTCTTTGTGTATTGATTGAATATCTTTCCCTTTTTGCTTTTCTAGTTCCTATGGTCTAGCTTTGCTTATCCTTGATGTATCCTACCTTGACCCTGACCCCATTACAACCTGAATAAAGTCCTTTTGATCTCTGTATACATGTGGCCTGAGTAGTGGAGAAGTAGAAGCTTGGCAAGCCTATGGTAAAGCATGTTCTCATGAGTGAGTTGAGAGTAAATACAAGCCTAAAACACTTGAGTGAGAGAACATATCAATGAGGATTTATCATACTAATTGAACCTTGAAATTTGATTGATTTTGCTTGCCAATTTGGATTGCTAAGAAAGGGAATTCTTGATTGCTCAAACTCTTTAAGAATTGAATGCATAAAGGTCTTTGCTCACTATTCTGCATTTGCATAGTTTATTGGGAAACTGTGTTGAACTCTATATTTTTGCCCAGGAGTGCAAAAGGCTAAGTATGGGGGTAATTGATATGTTGATTATTCATTTATCTTAAATGCCTTGTAATTGATTCATTGGACTTTATTTGTGCTTAATTGTCATCATTTAGCTAAGTTTCTAACATCGAACCCTAGTTGGATCATTACTGTGAAACTTTGCTTAAATGTGTTTTTAGACACTAATAAGTGAATTGAACTTTTCAGGAAACCTTTGGATGATGGAGTCCATCAGGTTTGATGTCCACTTGAAGAAAGACTAAAGATTTATGAAGATGAAGATCACCTTTTGAAGCAATGAGAGAAGACTTTCTGAGAAGAATCCAGGCTTAAAATGAAAACCCTATGTCAAAATTTAGGGCCTCTGTAAAGTTTCAGGGCCGGTGTCACATTTCAGGGCCTAGGCCGTGTAAAATTACACGGCCATGTAAAATTATACTGTCATGTACCTCTCTGACTTGTGAAACAGTAGAATTTTTATCACCCAAACAGAGCATTACACGGCCTAGGCCGTGTAATGCCACACGGTCGTGTAATCGTGTCAGACACTAATTATTGAAAACTTCCTCGAGAAGTTTGTGTTGGAAGCCTATATATTGACACTCTTGCCTCCTTTGGAAGAGGGTTCTGACCTTGGGAAGTAGCTGGAAACCCTAGGAAAAGGAGAGGGAGGGGAGGCTTGGATCAAAGATTGGAGTCTCGGGTTCGAGCAATCGGAGATCCATCATCCTCAATCTTCAGAAACTCATTTGCTCTTTAGTTTTTCTTCTGTACTTTGTTTCTTATGTTGTTCTTTCTTAGTTTTTCTTGTGATTTTGTTCTAGCCATGTGTAACTAAACCTCCCTTGGTTAAGGGGGTGATGAAACCACTAGTTTTGATATTGTGAATCTTGCATATTTGACTATTTTAACACAGTTATGTTTTTATTCATATATTTCTGAATCTATTGTTGGTATGAAGTTATTTGTACTAGTTCTCACTTTCAAAGTGGTAGATCTGGGTTTATTATGCGTGGTTGCGATTGTAGATCTAGCGGAATGTATGATGTTCATGTGGGTATAATTATCTTCGTACTATTTACCAATTATAAAAGTGGTAGATCTGGGTTTATTATGTGCGGTTGTAGTAGTAGAACTAGAGAAATATATGTTCTAGGTAATTTAATCCCAGTGTGTGATTAGATCTTAGTGTGATTGGTTTTCTAAATCTTAATGCAATTGTTGGATAGTTGTAAGAGCGGTTGCTTTATGACTAATCAGTGATTAGGAGTTGATTTGAGTAGTTGCTAAATTGGCCAACACTTAAGGAAAACAGAGATTTCACTCTCACAATTACATAAAACCATAATTGACTATGTTGGAATAAAAGGATATGTGGATTTACATCATCATATAAATCTAGCGGTGGATTGAACCTCTTAACCAATTTTCTTATATTGTTGATTTTAGTTTGTTTATTGTTATTGTTTTTGAAACTGTTCATTGTTCATCAAAACTCCAAAACCCCACTTTTTACTGTTTATTGTTAATCAGAGTTTAAATAGGGAATTGTTTAATAGTGTTGATTGAATTGGTTCTCTGTGGATCGACCCTTACTAACTACAACTAGTTGTAAGGTTTTTATTTTCTGGTGGGCTTGACAACTAATTTTTATCTGAATTTTAATCACTATCTGCCTCACACCAATGGTGCATTGACTCCTATGAGACTCCTCTAAGTTCTTTTATTTGATTAGAAATTCTCTTGGAATGCAAATTCTATCTTTAAACTTAATCATTCCATTATAGCCATATCAATTTCTAATTGATCCCCTAAGAAGATTTGCTCTCTCATCTCACTCAAGGTTTCATCTTCGCTTTGAGCTTCTAGAATTTAAGCTCTTAGGTCACTAACTATGTCCACCCTACTCATAAAAGAGACTTTGTGGTGTCACAGTTACCTTAAGGCTCAAGTCTCTAAACCTTTCAAGAAGTTAACCTTCTTGAACCATCATCCGAGGCACATGTAGGGATTTCCTACTTAGTGCATTGGCCACTACATTGGCCTTACTTGGGTGATACTTAAGCTCAAATTCGTAATCTTTTAAAAACTCCATCCATCTTCTTTGTCTCATGTTCATCTCCTTCTGATCAAATAAGTATTTTAAACTCTTATGATCACTGAACACCTCAAATTGGACTCCGTAAAGATAATGTCTCCGTATCTTTAAGGCAAACACTACGACGGCTAATTCCAGATCGTGAGTGGGATAGTTCTCCTCATAAGGCCTCAACTGCAACATCCTCCCTAACCTAATGATCCTAATCAAGGTTATAGTAGCTCAGTAATACTGGTAAGAGCTATCTGTTAATTCGGGTAATTTTCTGAACTAGTTTGTGTATAATTCTATCACACTGAATACAAGAGAATAATTGAAGGATCTGTATAAACAGTTGATATGATGGAAATAAATATGAAAAATTTATTTCCTATCAATAAATGATTGATAAGAGTTGTAGTAAAATTTACAGAAGCAACTGAGCTAATTTGGTATTTTTAGGGATACCGAAGAGGAATTACGGGAATAGTAATGAAACAGTTAAGTATCTTAGAAAATTATGAAATTTCATAGAGGTGGCAAGTAGAATATGGAGAATATTTTGGTATGAAAAATGAGTTAAGGCAGGCGTATTTACTTACTTTACAGGTTCAATTTAATTTGAGAAAAGTAGTGCAGCTTACCTGATGAATAGCAGTTTATGGAAAGTTATGGAAAAATGGATCCGAGGACTAAGTTGAATCCTAAAATTTTTTATAACACTTATGGTAACTTGAAAAATCAATTATGGAAGATTAAAATATACGTAATATATCAAAAGTTTCAACATGAAACTTCAATCATATTTTTGTGCCTCCACCGCCACTCAAGTATCCACACTTTTCTATACCATTCTTGATCATTTTACATAATTTTCTCTTCATCTTTCCTTACGAAAACAGAGCAAGAAAACAAAAAAGAAGCAAGACCATACGGCTACTATCATTTCCATCTTCCATACTCTATATTCATCAACCTCAGCCTTGTTTTTCCTTGCTTATCTTCATTATTTCTCACATCTCACTCTCTTCATCTACCCCTGTTTTCACATGGCAACTAAAAAAAACACAAAGGAAAACAAGAAAGAAACAAGAGGCAAAAAGGGAGGAGAAATCAAAGGCAAGAAAGGGAAGACCAAAATAGTAAAGTAGAGGAGCCATGGTAGGGTCTTTTACCTTCATTTTGTTCTTTCTTCCTCATGGTTTTTGAATCAAAATTTTGGCCCTTGGACTTATGTATGTGATGGCTAGAACAATAACAAATATAAGGGATAATGGCTTATAATTTAATTACTTATCTTTTAATTGTTCCTGATTGAAGATTATGATGTTGGTAGGAAGAGGAATATAACATTTCTTTGTGAACTTGGTGGATGTAGTCACAGATGGACCTAGGAATAACTAAGGGATTTCTTGTTATCAAATTGTATTTATTCTTTTCTTCCATTAATTCTTGGAATGAATTTGTGATAGAAGTTAATGAATGGTGTTATTGATTGTTGGAAACATTGGTCTTCGAATTGACATATACGGCCAACTAAGACAAGAGGAGGAAATTCTTGTTGTTGTGTAGTTTTAATTCTACCTTTATCTTGTTCTTAATATTTATTGAATGATTGAATAAAAACTTAGGTAATTTCTAGTGTAATGATTGTGAAAGCTCACGGCTGAAATAGGCACAGCCAATTGTTGTGTTTAATTGTTTACTCCTTGACTTTTGTGCTCCAACCGTGTGCTTCAAGTCTTCAATTCAATTGTTGTTCATTCTTGGTCATGTGATAATATCATCTCCGTGACTTGATGTTGTTTAAGATATTAGATTATAGTTTAATTATATCATTGACTATTGTAGTTAATTTTATTATTAAAGGATAATTGGAAAGCTTGCATGGTATGTATTGAAAGAAATGGTATTGTACAATTGTGGTGTACTAAGGATTATATTTCTCCTTTGATTCTAAATGTTGAGTTAGAATATGATATTGAATATTCAGTGCTCATAGAATTTGTGATTGAATCGAATATGAGAATGTTATTCCCAACATATGAGTATCCTTTTGTATTTGTATAGAGTAGGCATTTTGTCATATTTGAGATTATTTGCCATAACTAAATTCTGGAGTTGATCCTTTGTGAAGGAAGGGTATCTAGATTTCATTAGAATTATGGAGATGATCCTCCATGAGGAAGGGGATCATATATTCTTAAAATTCCTCACTAGTTTCCTCACAGGCCTAAGTTCCCTCATATGTATACATAAGAATACTCAGGAATAGTTTTGTGTGACTAGCGAATGATCATAAATAGGTTGGAATGAGCTGACCTGAAAGCAGACTATTACCAAGTTAGAATTTAGGTTATGTGAGGTGACTTGGTTATGTGGAAATTAGCACTGGATAATGAGCACTGAGAAGAATTTGTAATTGAATTTAACATTGCTTGGAGTAGTTCTATATGACTGGTAAATGGTCATGGATAGGTTGGAGTACACAAACCTAAAAGCAGACTACTACCAAGTGAATGAGAATATGAATAGAATGGTATTGTGAAGTTGGACATTCCCTCACCTACCAACAGAATGTGAATGAAATGGTGTAACACCCTAGATAATCATGATAGACTTGTTATTAGATCAGGAGGTAGCCTAATACTAGTTTGTCATACCTGTAAAATTTTTTGACCATCTGAGCACATTTAGTTACTTTGTTGTAGCACTATGTGTGAAATATAGCTATTTTTACCCTCGATTTTGACTTAAAATGCTTAGTTAAAGGAAATAAGTGTGGAGAACTTATTTCTAGGTCACAAATGTGTAGAAGTAGATGTGGTTAAAGTTTAAGGTTAATCGGAGTTAGTTTGGCATTTTTAAGCATACTGGTTGTGTGTTTTAATGCTGGATTGACCCCTAGCAGATATGAAAAATTATGGAAATGGTGAAACAAGATTTTTAATGAATCTTAGGATTTATTTTAAGCTTGTTGGAAGTTAAGAAACTTGGTTTGGTGAAATCCAAGCATTCTTAGTAGATCAAGGTTTATCTGTGTAGTCACTTAAGTGACTAAATTGTTGCACAGCTAGGCTAGTTTCTGCCTTAGCCTTTATAAGTCACCAAAGTGAGATAATTGCCTCATTTCTCTCTTCTCTTCATGACTATAATAGGAAGGCACCAAGGGAGAACCAACATAGGAGCTTTAGGAGGTCCATCTTCAAGCATAGAGGAGGAAGAGTTTAGTGATGGAGAAAAGCTGCTTTTAGACTTCATTTCTGGCCATTAAGGTAGAGGGAAGTTTTGTTTGGACTGCTTGTTTTCATTTTCTTCATTTTGGTTCTTGAGGAGCTTGATGAGGAAATGAAGGTTTGAAGAGTGATTTTGTGATTCTTGAGTTGAATCTTGATGAGGATAGTTTAGTTGAGTTAAGAACTGATTTATGGATATATTAGGATGAATTTTTCATCTCTTGGATACCTTAATGCCCATTTAGGTTAAATTTGGGGGTTTAGGTTAAGTGTGAATTTTGATTCACAAAGTGGTATGATTGATTGAAATTAAAGTGGTTTAAAAGTTGTAGTGTGTTAATGGATCTTACTTGAGGCGAGAGACCAAGTGGATTTGAGATTCAAGGGTGTGGAGCACCCTTGTTTCTCAATGGAATAATACATAGTTCTGAAGAATTCTATAGATTCTGCATCTGGCAACGAGTGCCTTGGCACTGGGGTGATGGGCATCTGAGCGCCCTGTGTCCAGCAAGTTTATGCGTGTTACTGTGCGACGAGCGCCTAAACGCCCATGTAGGAGTGCCTAAGCACCCTTCACTGGGAAGAACATAACCGAGGCTTTATTTGGGAAAAATAAAGGGGTCCACTTGTGTGATGCATTCTTTTATGTCTTTTTAATGAGTCTCTTTTAGGAGTAATGGATGAAATAAGTTTTGAAATGCATATAAATCGATTGTGAAGCTAATTATGGGAAGTAATTAGTAATTGTTTTGCATGAGATGTTTGCAAAACATATTTAGGTGCGTAATATCCTCTCTATGTTGTTGAGTAAGGAGGCGAGTAATATCCTCTTTAAATTGATTGAACAGTGAGGTAAGTAATTGCTCATTATGATGAGGTAAGTAATTCCTCATCGTGAATATTGGTTAGTGGAGGTGAGTAATATCCTCCCTGTAAATTGTAGAACAGCGAGGTGAATAATATCCTCTGTTTGTATTTATAGGTAGTGTAGGTGAGTCATATCCTCACTATGCCAGATAATCCACAACATATCATAACATATCCTACAGTAGTTGAGGTGGGTAATATCCTCAACACGTCTGAGGGCTTATGATATTCTTTAATTGCATTACCTTTTAGGAATTACATAGACATAAACCATAGATATAATTAGGCATAGTATGACAATTATATGGGCGGTTGTCACCATGATATACACTAATGACATTTTAATTGTATGGGCAATTATGCACTTCTGTGATTCAAGTGTTAACTTTATGGTTGTGTAATTTGTATAGTTGTATAAAGTGCTGGTATTGGAATAATTCTACTAAGATATGTTATTTCATACCCCGATTGTGTTGCCATATAAATCCAAATACGAGTTCTTCGAAAGGAAAGAAGAAGATGTATGAGGACTAGCATAGTATAGATGCTATTTTGGCTGAGCTTGTATATATTTTATATTTGCTTAGTTGTTTTGAGTTATGTATAACAATATGCCCTTTGAGGCTGTGATGTATATATATATAACTTTTGTTATCGTGGCTCTCCATAATTATTTGTATAATTGTTATGGGTTTAGTTGTTGCATGTTAGTAGTAGCATAGCCAGTAATGATTATTCTTTTATATGACGATATATCTGGATAGCAAATATTGGGATGTTACAAATGGTATTGTGAGGATGGAAATTCTCTCTATACCTTTTGAATAGAGATAGCAATTATCAAAGAATGAGATATAAAATTTATGATACATGAAAATGACACATAAGGATTGATGATAGATGATGTGATAGATGGTATTTGAGATATAAAGAAATAAAAGACATGAATTAAGTCATGATGAATTAAGAAACTTGAAGAAGGATAGTTGTAAATTAAGATATGACTAATAATTGATGATATTTGATTTATGACTTGTGAAAAGTTTGACAGTTGTTAAATGAGTTAATATTTGATACTTGAGATATTCTTGATAATGAAATATGTTGATATATGATGATCTGTAATATATGATACTTTGTGTGAATTATTTGATTGTCCAAATGTTTTTTTTCTAAAGGATAATAATTGAACTTTTGTTTTGGAAAGAGAAAGGACTAGATTTGACAGTTTGTCACCTTTCCAAAGCATACTTATATATATATATATATATATATATATATATATATATATATATATATATATATATATATATATATATATATATATATATATATATATATATATATCTTGAGTTTTAAAAGAAAAGGTTTTTTCCAAAAATAGCTGGAAGTATTACGATGACGCATTTTTTCATAAAAACTACTAAGAATTCTTTGAATTCTCACCCCGCCTATTTGTATTTTTCGTAATATTTCCAAGGATGCGTGATTCAGCAAGTAGAGAGGAAGATCGAAATCATGAAGAATGAGTATCAGTTTAGGATGTTAGATAAGTATTGTGTAGGATTTGTATAAGTAGTGCCTTGAAAGCATAAAATGTAATATTTGTATTATGATTTTTGAATTTGTATAAACATCCTTTCGATATATATAAATTATTACACTCGTATCAGGCTCATATTTTGGTATATGTTATATTTATTTTCACCAATTTGCTATTAGTTTTAAAATGACATCACTAATGCTAACTACTAAGGCATGATCATAGACATGTCATTAATACTAGTATGAGGATGTTTACATAATACATAAGTAACTACTCGCCTATGCTGCATCAGAACACACGCTAAACCCATCTTTGAAGTATTACAAAACACCTCAAAGTTCTCCTGTGGATCCGAAATCACCAAAACTGGTGTAGCAGTCAACCTCAACTTAAGCTCTTGGAAACTATCCTCACACTCTTGAGTCCAAAAAAAAATACTACCCTTCCTAGTTAATCTAGTCAAAGGTAGCGCAATCTGAGAGAATCCATTGATGAATCCCTTGTAGTACTCAGTCAGGCCTATAATCCCACTGTAACACTGCCTCAACTTTACTAGGGTCTACTGAAATCCCTTCTTGAGAGAAAACATGCCCTAGAAACTAAACTTTTGTAAGCCAAAACTCACACTTTGATAGCTTGGTAAACAATTTCTTCTCTTTAAGAATCTCTAAGACCATTCTAACATGTAGCTCAAGGTCATCCACGTCTTGGAATAGATTAGGATATCATCTATGAATACTACTACAAACTTTTCTAGGTAGGGTCTAAAAATCCTGTACATGTAATCCATGAATATTGCTGGTGCATTTGTCAACCCAAAGAACATCACGAGGTACTCATAATGCCCATACCCAGTACTGAAAGCATTTTTAGGGATATCTTCTTCCCTAAATCTTATCTGGTGATATCCTGATCTTAGATCAATCTTTGAGAACAATAATGCCCCTCTCAATTGATCTATTAGATCATCTATCCTAGGCAACGAATACTTGTTCTTGATGGTTACCTTGTTTAACTATCTATAATCTACGCAAAGCCTCATGGCACCATCTTTCTTCTTCACTAGTAACACAAGTGCTCCCCAAGGAGAAACACTTGGTCTTATGAATTGTTTATCTAACAATTCCTCTATTTTCTTTTTAAGCTCTACTAGTTCTAGAGGTGCCATCCTATAAGGTGCTATAGAAATAGGTCCCATCCCCGATACTAAATCTATAGAAAACTTTATTTCTCTCTTGAGTGGCAACTCAACTATATCACTCGGAAATACTTCTGGGTACTCCCTCATTACTAGTATATCACCTAAACCCTGCTCAACCTCTGCGCTAAGAGAGAAACTGAGAATATACCCTTGACCTCCCTCCTCTAAACAGTGATTCACTTAGTTTGCATTAAGATACACTAACTCAGAAGGGATAGCTTTAGCAGACATATCTGACATACACGCAAGGGTTTTATCTACACAATTTAAAACCACATGGTTGGAGGACAACCAATCCATGCCGAGAATAACATCAAGATCTACAATGGGTAAACAGATAAGATTTACATAGAAAATCCTATCTTCTATTTTTATACAATAATCTAGATATACTTTAGAAGTTATAACTGATTTACTAGTGGGAGTGGAAATAAATAAGTCATAAGGAAGGCCTATCATAGGTAAACCCAACATCTTCATACAATCACAAGAAATAAAGGAGTGGGATGCTCCCGAATCATATAAAACAATTAAATGGTGATTATGGATTGTGCATTAACCTTGGATCAAATTTGTAGACTGAGCCACCTCTT
Source organism: Ormosia semicastrata (assembly GCA_029884595.1). Taxonomy (NCBI): domain Eukaryota; kingdom Viridiplantae; phylum Streptophyta; class Magnoliopsida; order Fabales; family Fabaceae; genus Ormosia; species Ormosia semicastrata. The sequence continues at coordinate 51,214,509 of JAQQTO010000063.1, forward strand.
TAGCATTTAGAGTGTAAACTCTTCTTGGAGCTTACGATTTTGGGGTGAATGCAGCTTTCTGCTTCTATGGACATTCCTTGGCCATATGTCCCAGTTGGCCACAAGAATAACAAACTGACTGCCCCGCCAAGCAAGGCCTGTCTCCATGAAACCTCCCACACTTGGGACATTTAGGTCCCCCTACTCCTCCTTGGACCTGCTTACCCTTGTCTTGCGGGTAACCCGGTTTAGGAGTACTCTTTTTTTCATTAAACCTTTTTCGCTTCTGAAAATCTTGTGTCTTTTGTTTTGATTAGGGTTGGAGACAACCCTGTTCCAACATTCTGCACTTATTTACTAGTAAGGGGAAGTCTCTGATCTCCATAGGCTGTATCATCCTCTTGATGTCCTCTCTTAATCCTTCTTCAAATTTTGCACACTTCCATCGCTCATCTGTGTTGAATCTGATATAGGATGAGAATTTTGCCAACTCGTTGAACTTAACCACATATTGACTAATTGACATACTGCCTTGTTCTAACTTTAAGAACTCCATGTCCTTTGTATTTTGCAAATTTTGAGGGAAAAACTTCTCCAGGAAAGAACTTTGAAGATCTCCCATGTGACCAGAGTCCTTGACGCATCAAACATTCTCTAAGTATCAGTCCACTAATCCTATGCTCCCCCCTCCAACATATAGGAAGCAAAGAGCACTTTCTGCTCTTCTGAGCATGCCATGACAGTAAAATATTTTCCATCTCCTTAAGTTAACCCTCCGCTCTGACCGAGTCATACTCCCCCTTATAGGATGATAAGTTTAGACTTTCTGAATTCTGAGAGGTCTTGGAAGTTCTGATTTCTTCCCACATGTACCTATTGGACTAGTTGCACTGGCTAAACTAGTGGCGATACTGGTTGTTGAGGTCGATTGGCTTCTAACCTCTCCAACATCCTATTAGTAATAGCCGTTTGCTCTTGCACAGCTTTGGCCATTGCCATCACTGCCTCAGCCATATTAGGGCCCTCACTAGAAGAATTATCATTTCCTCTAGTACACCTTGGTGAAGTCATAGTTTCCTATACACATAAAATATTACATATTGAGTTGATCAATCTCAATATCAAGTAATAGTGCAATAGTAGCTAATAACATTCAAACAAAAGGCAAGTCATACAAACATCTCACAAAAGAGATAAGAAACATACAACACAAAACAAAACTTCCTAACATGCCTAAACATAGTCAGTCCATACCCCGACTTAATAGGATGAACTACTCTAATACCATAATGTAACACCCTAATACAAATATCTCGATGTATTCGTCATATACAAAGATAAATAATATTAGTTATGCTACTACTAACTTAAACAACATTCTAACCCATAATATTTAAACAAATAATTATGGAGAGCCATAACTAAAAGGGGTTATATATATATACATCAAAAGCCTCAATGGGCCAAATGATATACATACAACTTTATACAACTCAAAGTAACAAAATTTACAAGAGTTGTTCATCAAAACATAAACTAAAACTATCTATTCTTGATGCTTTTTCATCTTTTTTTTCCCTTCAGGAGGATCTTAACCTTCTTTGCCATAAAACATAAAACGGGGTGAGAACATAAAAATTCTCAATAATAAAACATATATCTCATAGCACTATTATAAAAAAAAACACATAGGTAAATTTAATAACTATAAACTCATCAACTTACTATTGATATCAAAACACTGCCTATACAATTGTAGAATGTCAATTTTACTTTGCGAAATGCTTATCTCACTCCTTTGCCTAGCATAGGACTTAACTCATCCTATTATTTTTGGTAATAAGCTTTTCGCACTTTACAACCAATGGTAGAGAGCTTAACTCACTCTTACTACCCTTTACATGAGTACTTTTCTTACTCCTCATGTTATCTGACAAAGAGCTTAACTCACTACTTTGTCTTAGGTAGACTGATTTTCTCACTCCTCTACCATACTAGGTAAAGTGTTTTTCTCACTCCTTTGTCTCACAACTCCATCCTTAGCAAAGTGTTTTTCTCACTCCTTTGCAAGGTCAAGGGGTTTGTCTCGCTCCCTTAGTTAGGATTATTGTGTTATGATTCAACTTTAATAAATAAAGGAACTGACTTTTACTAAACACTCCATTTCAACCTAACTTTTTTTTTTAGCAAAATTGGTATGCAAGGGCATCACTATAATGCAAGACATCCCAACTAGGTTGGCACCTCAAGCATTATCTATCATTTGTAGTATACCAAAAATATTATTAATAAAGAGAAAAGAGAAAAGAATACAAAAAACATGGGGGGGCATAAACCTGACCCATGATAAAATCATCTAAACCTATAGTTTGGAATTCCAATTCTTTTTCTAAAAACGTCGTCCTTTAAAAAAGAAGGAATAGAATCCCACCAAGTTATACCATCAATAGAAATACCATGATTGGCTAACAAATCCGCACAAGAATTTCCCTCTCTAAAAACATGAGAAAATACAAAATTAATCTTTTTGGAAAACACTAAAGCATTTAACCATTTATTTCTTAGGCTCTAAGGAACTATGAAGGGGTTGGAAAAAGCAGCAATAACCAAACTTGAATCACATTCAACCCAAATGTGATGCCAACCCTTCTTGAATGCTATTTCAATTGCAAGAATAGCTCCCATAATTTCGGCATAGAATGCAAAAGAAACTCCCAAATTCAAGGCAAAGCATCCTACAACAGCAGTATTTCTATCTCGAAAGATCCCACCACAAGCAGCAGCTCCTGGAACACCCTTTGATGAGCCATCCGTGTTGCATTTCATCCAGTTGTAGCTAGGGGCCTTCCAGATTACCTCAATGATATCTGGGGCTTTAGCTAGCTTAGAATCAACAAAAAACTTTTGTAAGATAGAGCTTTCTACAGCATTGGAGTAGGAATAACCTTTTGATCGATTTCCAGCCAAAGCAATATACATGCTTCTTTTCAACCATAAAGGTGTAACTAAAGCTTCTAGAGCTTCTATTATTCTTAACTTATCTTGATTGGATCACTAATTACCAATACATAGCTTTACTATGGTTATTTTTAACCCTAAGAGTGCAAAACTTTATTTTTCCTAGGCATATAACTAGTTATTCTATAATAATAATCGATTAGACCCCTTATAATTCTTTTTTGAGCAAGTCCCAAACCGATTATTGTCTCAAATAATTGGTTAGAACTACTCATAATCTATTTTGAGACACTAAATAATCAGTTAGCTCTTTCTTGCTAGCTGGTTATTGAGTCCCAGAACTCTCTACCATAAACAAATAACCAATTATCCAAATAGGCTCACCGATTATTTGTATTTGGCATGATAACAGACTCTCTACCATCACACAATAATCGATTATTTGGTTATCTGGTGTGAAATTGCACCAGAAACAAGGCCATATCACACTTTTCTTCCTTACTTTCTTACTTTTCTACTTTTACACTTTAAAACTCTTCATATAGTATATTCAAACCAAGACTCAAGTGAAAGAACCAATAAGAATCAATCACCAACTCATCAAGTTGAATATAAACATATGAATATAGCTTCAAACTCATCTCACTAATACCTATTTTTCCAACTCCATACTTAACAATCCAAATGGATTTCTCAAGTCAAAATGACTCTCTTGCATCCGCTACGTTGAAACTAACTGCTCTCAACCATTAAGAACAAGAACTAATCAAATAAAATAGTTTTTGCTTCTCAAAAACCATTTTCTCTAATCATGTTAACTAGTTTCACACAAGATGAAACAAGAACAAATAAGATGAGTAATTAAGCTCCCCTACCTCAAGGTATTTGAATGGTGAACTTCAAGTCTTAGCCTTCCCTTTTGTTTTCCTCATCTTCCTCCTTCTTTTCCTCTTCCTTCTCTTCGTTTCCTTTATTTTCTGCTACTCTAGCTATGTGGTCGTGAGAGAAAGTGAGAAAGTTGGTGAGAAAAGAGAGGAAAATGATTGAAAAGTCAAACAAAAGCAATCTGGAACGTGAGTCATCAAATGACTCTAAAATTCCACTGAAAACTTTATATCTCTTAGGAACACTTTGATCTTACTAAATCAAGTTTTTTAACTTAAAAAAATATTAAAATAAATCCTAAAATTCATCTCAATTCTTATTTCACAATTTTCTTTTGTTTCCATATCTTTATCAAGTCAATCTGGTATTAAAACATTCTCTCAGTGTGCTTAAAAATACCAAACTAACTAAGTTTATTGTCAAAATGTAACTACATCCTCATCCACATATTTGTGACCTCGAAATAAATTCTCTTTATTGATTTCCCTTAACTAAGCAACTTATGCCACTTTCTGAGTCATTTTAAGCTACTTTTCACATTCTGTGTTGTAATAAGGTGCCTAAACTAACTCACTTTGACACAAAATTAAGCAGACTTGTCAAGCAAGTATTATGATACCTCCATGATCATATAGAAATCTATCATGCTAAAAATAGGATGTTATATTTAAAGGTTAATTAGGACAAATGATCTTTAACTTCACAAAGCCAAGCCATGCTTTGTCAATTGCATTTTTTATTTTCGAGAATAGCCATCCTTTATCATTTCGGACCAAAAACCTCCTCTTCTTGTTTTTCTCTTTCTTTCTTTTTTTGTTTGCTTTTTCTTCTTTCAAACATTCACTTCACAATGATATCTTTCTTCTTCTCCTTCTTTCATTTTTCTTACAATTTCTCTTCTTTTGATTGACATTTATAAACTATGCAATAATGAAATATTGATGATTAATCCTTATTAAGAGCAAACGCCCAATGTAGAGGTGATTCTTATCCTACATTTAATTAAAAAAAGAATTTTAGGCTCAAATGGGAAAGAGAAAGATGGCCAAACCTCATTTCAAATTGTAACTTCTTATTTTCAAAACTTTAATCTCAACACAAAACTTTACAACTAATGTATACGAGCACTTTTTGTTCAATTGCTCCTTTCTCACATTTTTCCTTTTTCCTTTTCTCTTTTTTTCTTCTTTTTCCATGAACCATCAAAGATACAAGGCACTTAATCACATGAACACCTTCTCAATGGAAATGGAAGATACAAAAGTGCAAAAACAATAATGCAATAGTATGATGAACATGCAGCCTTATAGCTTCCTTATAACACACCGTTCAACTTATTATTGACCCACAACTTTCTAAACTTGATAATTTCAATGTATTGCTTAGTGGTAAAGGGGTGACAAACATGGTACTGAAGGCAAAAAATAGAAAGGGTTCGAATAATGAAAGATCTCATGCACTGGTATTTTGGGATAGAAATGAAGAAACAAGAAGAATTGGTACTGTTTATTCCAAGGTGTAACACCCCGAAAATTGCTTATTCACAATAAATACTCATTTTATAATATTTGTGATTTTGTGAATTTTTTTAAAATTATTTGAATTGTTTGATTATTTTAATATATTCCTCGATTTCTGTGCACATTGAACGAAGCCAAAAAAAGAAATATTTTCCCCGAGGCCGAAAAACCTTGGACTGTGGAAATGGTGATGGGGGATCATACTAAACCCGAGGTCAAACACAGTTTACGAAGTTTTCATTTTTTGAGATTTTATCTGACGGATAAAATTTGGGTATACTTTATTATCCATTGAACAATAGATACCAGCAGTGATAACTGTAACTTTTATCCATTGGATAATAACTTGCAGTAAAAATCTAGTTGATCATTTCTATCTAGTCACTTTTATGATATCATCTAAGTGACATCGTCACATCACTACATGACAACATGATTTGACCATTTTGGGAAAACATGCGAAGCTTCCCAAAGAAGCTTTAGGAGAAACTTGCAAAAGAAGTTTTGCTCCTTTCTCCTAGGTGTACATAGTTTTTGGGGAGGAAAAAAGATGATAAGGTGTCATCTTTTCACAAGCCATCACCTTTCACATTTTCACCAAAAGTCATTATCTTTTCTTTTCCCAAAACTTTCTATCACTTTCTCTCTCTACCCTAAAACTTCTATCTCATTCTCTCTCACCATTTTCTCTTTTGCATTTTCTCTCAACCTCATGGCAATCACATCCCATTTTCATCTTCCATTTTCTCTCCTTCACCTCACAGCTACCACCCTTTATCTTCCTCTTCCATTTTGTTTTCTACATTCAATCACATTTTTAGGATCTACACACTTTATAAATGATTTTTTATGTTGTGATCATCATAAAGTTCTCTCATCTTCATCATTTTCTTTCAAACCCTAACTTAAAGATCTTAGGGTGAGATTCTTGATTTCTATTTTTCTCCTCTCATTTTTCCTCTACACCTCACGGCCAAGCCATTTTTGGCAGACCATCCTACACTTAGTTCATCACTTGTTCATCCTTTCATCCAAGTAACCAAAGGCTAAACACAAAACTCTCACTTCTTCCATTTGAAGCTCACGACCAACCCCCAAAACACATCACCAAATCTTTAATAATTCAAGATAACATTGGATCTTGAGTCTCTACATCATTCTAAGACACTTTTGTGTGAAAATCAATCTCTAGTTCATCCATCTTCAAGTATTTCTTTAAGCTATGCTTCAAATCTCAAGTTCAAGAATCTTAACGTAAAGTTCTTGAATCTTCTCTCTTGCTTCATTTTTAAAGAATGTAAAGCCATACTTTGACCTATAGAAATCTTATTCAAGCCCTAGGTACTAATTCTTGTGTGTTTGCTTTGGTTCTAAGAACCTCTTGGTGGATAAAGTTTGCTACACAAGGACTTACAAAGAGCTAGGAGGCTACACCTAAGGTAAAAGGGAGATTAACCTCATCGACCATACTATGGTGGTGAGGAACGAATAGTTGTGTTCGGAGTGAAGAGTCCATGTGATGATTCATTTATTCGATTGTGTGATTTTGATTTATATTTTGTTTGATTTGGTATTGATTATATGATGTTGATGTATGCAAAGATGATTTTGATGACTTAATGGATATTGTGTGATTTTGATAGTGAGCATGAATTTAATTGATTGTGATGATTAAAGTAAGTGGCATGCTATGATTGTGTTAAAAAAGAATGAGTTAATTGGTTTCCTTTGACCCTTGAGGCTCACGGCCACCTTGGCCCAAGAAGAGATATCCATGAGAAAAATATTTGGTTATCAAGGACTTAGGTGATAAAGACATGATCTATAAAGTTATAAGTTAAATGAGAGAAGAAACAAAATTTTTGCCATTGAAAAGAAATTGATTTTTGACCATGATACTTGATAATTAGAAGTAAGAGTGAATTGGAGACCTAAATTATTTGATAATAAGGTGGAAGAGTAATTAGGATGGAAAGAATTTTATTTTAGAAGTTGAATAATGGAAGTTGTAGAAACAATGTTAGGAAATATTGTTTAGGTGATTTGGAATACAAATTAGGATTTACGGATTTATGAGTAAGATTGAAGATAATTATAATGTCATGATTTGAGGAGTAATAACTTTTGAATGTACCAATGGAAACAATTTTTGGAGACAATGGGGATAATGGAAAATGACTTATTAGGGGTGGATCTAGATGATATGATAACCGAGGAACTTAATTAGGAATTTATAAGATAAGGATGGAAAAGAATAAATCTTATCACTAAGAAAAAAGAGTGATTTTCGGTCTTGAGAGGAAAAACAAGCTTGGGAAAGAACTAGAGGAAATTTGAAAGACTTAGATGAAAAGGAAAGGAATGGTGAGGTAAGGACATTGTGGTTTTTTTTTTTTTAGTTTTCATAAATGATATGAGGATAGGTCATTCGAGGAACTTAGTTAGAAGAAGCTGGTGATTTGGATTAATTTTTATCTTATTTCTTGAGAGCATGATAATTAAATACTGAAGAAGACCTAATGTTTTTATATACTAGAGGAATTTGTGAAAATACTCCACATGACTTGATAGTAATGATTCTTGAACTTGCACGACTGAAATCCTTTATGATAGCATGTATTAACATTGTGCCTTGGGTCGACATACTGGACCCAAGTGGATTATGAATTTGACATTGTGCCTTAGGCCGACGTATTGGACCCAAGTGGATTATGGATTTAGCCTTGTGCTTTTGGGCCGGAGTGCTGGACCCGAGTGGATCATTGGTATTATGTAGTTGTATGGGCGGCTATATAATATCATTGATACTAATGGTATTGGACAATCTTATGGGCGGTTGCCTTAATACGTTGGGAACGGTACAACGGTGGTTTGATTTCTTTGAGCATGCACTTGAGTATTAGACTGTTGGCTTGTGATGCCTAGGAGTGAGCGAGAATTTGGATAAGTGTGATCCCGGATGGATCTCAGGGGGCGTCAAGGTGAGGTGATCCACCTAGTGACCACTGTCATATTGTATACCCCTGGCCGTGGAAAACTGTTGCAACGCACGATGAGGACCCGACAAGCACTATCTTTTTCGTGATCCGGCGTAGACTATCTTTTGAGGGGGGACAGATCTTCTAGAACGCTCATCTCTGAACCTTAACTCTAAGGAGTAAGAACTGGTTGCATTGTGCAAAGGAATGGTCAGCATACACATCGTGCATATGCATAGTCAGCATACCTATTATTGTGACATGATCCATATATATATATATATATATATATATATATATATATATATATGTCTTGATGTACATTGTTGAATTACTTATCAGTTGATAACATGACTATGTTAGTTGTTCTATGATGTTCTTGTATTGATATGATCATATATGCTATCACTTGATGTTGTTGTGCAAGAAATGCATCATTGTCTTTCGTTGTGTTTCTTGCTGCCATAATGATATTGATGTAGGGGATCTCACCTCTTCTATTGTATTATTCCATCTGCTTCTATTTTTTTTATATTTATGTTAGTAAAGACCGTGATGGCGGCAAGCCAGGACCTGCAAGGTTTCACTAGGCTACGGTTTCATGGAGGCACCGGAGCATGGAGTGCCCAGTGGGACACGGGGCACGTTCAGTGTGATGGAGTTGTCACTTTGAGTTGGAGGTGGATCCGGTATGAGGCGGTCATATTTACCATGGATGCAGATGTTCACTTGGAGTTCTACATGCCCCTTGGGGAGCTTTGGGATGATCGGAGAGTTTCCTCTAGGGAGGACTCTATGGAGTCGACTGCTCGGGCTTTTGTCCGCAGTGACATGCCCCGACTGGGGGGTTTGTCTATTGGGGATCCCGAAGGGAATTTGGGTGAAGATCTGGTGCAGGAGCCCGTTCTTCAGGTGTTTGGACTTGGACAAGGCTCAATTTTCATTTGGTAGTCATATGTATAGGTATGTTTATTTTTGAAATACTTAAGTTTTATGCTTTTGGAACATGTGATGATGTACTTAAGGATGTAGTAAACTTTTCTTTATGAAAAGCCTTTTCAATTACTATAACTTGAGTCTTTTAAACTATTTCAATAAGCTTATATTATCTGTTAAAAGGAATTTTTTGAACTCGTGTTTTACAACATTTGCTATTTCATAAATTGAAAGTTTTTAAAATGTAAATGTCGGTCTAATATGTAAACACTCCCCGAAGGGGGTGTTACATTAGGTGGTATCAGAGCAGTTCATCTTGTTGAGCCGGGGTATGGACTGACTGTGTTTGGGCAAGTAGAAATTCCTGTGTGTGTGTATTATGTATTTCCTTGTCCCTTGTTTGAGATGTTAAAAGAGGATTGCATAGGTTGCTTACGTTGGATGTTAGTAGTTACCGTTACATAGTTACATGATATTGAGGACTGGCCAACTCAATATGTAATGTTCTGTGTGGATAGGAAATTATGACTTCAACTAGGCAAACTAGGAGAAATTTGAGTTCTTCTAGTGAGAGTCCAGTTGGATGACTGAACTCATGCAGAATTTTCTGTACCTACACCCTTTGGAGTGGTATCTCTAGTGTGAGTAAAGTCCAAGTTCGAATCTTTTGAGTTTATGGATAAGTTACCTTGTTTGTGCTATGTGTTTCTCTGAAACTAAACACAGAGATGTGTTGCTTGGTCTTCGAAGGGAGACAATATCGTTTGAGATGGTTACTCCTTGTTTCCATTGTGTTTTGACTTATCTATTTTCGAAGAAAAGGCAATGGCTTATGATAGACGTACGCATGGGAATGTGGAGCGCGACGATGAAGGGATGGCTGCGACTGTGGAAGCAATACAAGGACTGGCTGGCATAACAGTACAACAAAAGTAGAAGGTCGGTTAACAACAGGAATTGATAGCCGAGGCTCAGATTTTGTTGGAGTTGAATCAGTCTCAAGACATGGAACCCCATAGCGTTGGACCATATTGGTTTCGAAAAAGAAGAAGTCGTAAGGTCAAGCGATTCCAACAGAAATCGTATTCACGACCACCAGGAAATCAACAACAACAACAACCGTATGGAGGTAGTGCTAGTGGTAGTAGACCCAGTGATGTGTGAAATCCGCAAGTGTATGGTTTCATCGTTAAGTAATAAAAAGATAGAATCCATAGGGACTTTGTCTATGAATACTAATTAATTAATTAATTCAATTCAATTAAACAAAGGGGATAAAATTATTGATTGATGAGAACGTAGTAATAAGGTAATTAAATAAATAAATGTAAAAGTGTAAATTGAGAACAAATATAGCAAGTTATTAAAAAAGGTTTTTCAGATTCAAGAAAGCTTTCAGGATTGGGGTAACCACAATGATACAAGACAAATCCTAATTGATAACCCTTTTATTAAAATTAAAAATCAATTGAAGGTGAATTACCCTAAATTAGTTAATGTTCTTTCTCAAGAGACAAGAACCGTGCCCAATTAAACCAATTCCTACTCTCGTGGTAATTGAATTTAAATTAAACCCATTACGCTTTATGGTAATTCATTGAATCCTCGAAATGCTAAACCTACTCTCATGATTTAGACCTTAAGTTCAATTCTTTTGGTTCCAACACCTAGGGTCACCTCTCAGTACGTCCCTAGATATCTATGAGATGCAAATATGTAGAGAAGAAGAAACAAGAAATTAAATTCAAGAACATTCAAACCCGTAATCAAAGAGAAAAGAGAGGAGAAAGATCAAGATCAAAAGCCTCCAAGTGTGCCTCCTTCAAACTAAATTGGAACCCCAAAACTATATTCAGAACATCTATTTATACCCTTAGGATTTTAATTGGCAAAAAGGCCCCAAAAGAAATAAAAAATAAAACTTAAAAACTAATGCGTACTGCGATCCACAGTCATAGATCATTCCACGAGCTGACCATGGATCTCTCTGCCACAGGACACTTTTGCTTCAGCTTGAATTCCACGGCCATGAATCATTCCACGGCCTGGCCGTAGAACTCTCTAGAGTTTCTCTTTTGCTTCTTCAAGTTGCTGCTCGATCCATGGCCGTGGGAAATTCCACAGGCAGGCCGTGGATCTCTCTGGAGTGAGCTTTTTGACGCTGTTTGTTATCCATAAAGCTCTAACTTCAGTCATGCAAGCTTTCCATTCATTTCAAGGCCAATTGAGCACCAATCCTGCACAACAACACCACAAACACTGTAGTTATCTAAACTAAATGAAAAATAAATAAAAAGAGAAACTAAAATGCCTAAAATGCCTAAAAATGCATGCAAAACAAGAACAAAATATGATGTTATTTCACACACATCAAATCCCCCTAAGCTTAAGATTTTGCTTGTCCCCAAGCAATAACTAATGTCAATCCAAGAAATGGGATCAAGAGACCATAATGAATGAAGAACCCGAGAAAACAACCAACCAAGCAATAGGCAAAGGCAAACCAAGAATTAGAGAGGTAATCAAAATCAAGTCCAATTAGAGGCTAAAGTTCTCAGAAATCATGCTCCTCACTAAATTAGGTTCACTCTACTAACCACACTCAAAGTGTTTAACGGTGAAGACAATGCGCTCAAGATTCCTCAAAGAAAAAGCACTTCCATAAACTTGATAAAAAATAAATTTCCACTAACAATCTGCATGCATGCAAGAATCAAAAGGTCTTTCAAGGGTTGTAATGTGGCCATGGGAATAATGTTAGGTAGGGTAAAGAAAGGAAGGTATGCACAAGGGGTTAACAAAATTTTCAATAAGCACAAGAAATCCAATAAAACATAAGTGGAGCAAAGGCAATTTTTCAATCAAAAACATAACTCCACATTTCCAAGCATTTTTTTCCTTACTTTTCTTTCCCCTCTTTCTCTTCATCCTTTTCAACCTTTCATCTCATGATTTTCTTTTTTTTTTCTTTTTTTTTCATTTGAGAAAGAGAAGGGTCAAAAACATATGATTCCCAACACAACTTTACATAACTTTCAAACCCAATTTGCTCCATTTAATATTTTAAATGATTACGGACAATATATCATCATAGGCATCAAGAAAAATAATTGTGTAATAGGCTCAAAATGGGCAACTAGTGGATGAAAGTGTGACAATTATTTCAGAAGGCCAGGAAAATACCTAAGATGCCTTAATCAAATTCAAGCATGCAAACAAAAATTTTGCCTCAAAATAGTTTCAAATCAAGTTCTAGAGCACAAAATCAATGAGGAAATATCACTTAACACAAAGAATGAGAGCAAAAATCATATAGTGCATAAATCCCATACAGGCTCAAAACTCACATTTAGAGGTTCAAAAATCAATGAAAAGCATAAATTCAGAGAACATATGCTAATTATCAACTATCAAGAAATCACCTCCACTATCAATTAAAACAATACTTGTTGCCTATCACAAGAATTAACAAATTGGGTTCCAAATCAATACCATCTCAAAATCTTCAAAAGAGAGGGGCACAAAGTCAACCAAAAAGCCGAGAGATATAATGGTGTGAAAATGCAACATGAAGATGCAATACAAAATGAGACATGAGAATGTATGAAATTAATGATCTAAAATGAAAATGAAAATGAAAATAAAAATATGAAAATACCCCCTAAGCTTAGAACTGACATTGTCCCCAATGTAAAAATCTATAACGAGAGAAGGGATAAAAGAAAAGAACTCACTGCGGTGATGGGAAATCTTCTGGTGTTCAATTCATGGCCATGGAATTTTCCATGGGCTGGGTGTGGAACTTTCTGACTTCACTCTCTTTCTAATTTGAGCTTCAAAAGGGTCAAACCTAAACAAGATCCATGAGATAAAAATCAAACCAGCAATCCAACACACAAAATCAAAAGAGAAAAAAGAAATTTAAAGGAAAAAAAAAGAAACTTGGGTTACCTCCCAAGAAACGCTTGTTTAAAGTCATTAGCTCGACTTTGGTCTGGTTTCTGTGCTCAGGTGATGTCAACGGAGTAGTGCTCAGTCCCCACTCCTTCAAAATGTTTCACTCTCTGGCCATTTATCATAAAAGACTCATGGCCTTCTTTCTTCACCTCAAACACACTGTAGGATAAAACTCGAACAATCTCAAATGGTCCTGACCATTTTGACTATAACTTAATAGGACAGAAACGTAGAAGCGAGTTATTGATAAGAACTTTATCCCCGAGTTTAAATTCACGCTTCTCGACACACTTGTCATTCTGCTTCTTAGGTCCTTTGTTGCAGGGCTTGGACTTCTCAAATTTTGTGGTACCCTTGGGCAAGGTCTTTTCTAGCATAGCATCAGTCACTGATTCCTGCACACCTGAAAGCACAACACTATCCATAACATTAGTAGCATCTATGCGATTACATGAATTTAAGGAATTAGAGTTATTTTTATAATTAAAAACATCAAAAACTACATCCTCATCATTCAATCGCAAAGTTAATTTTCCTTCATGGACATCAATGATCGCCCTTCCAGTGGCAAGGAATGGACGCCCAAGTATGATCGGCATTTTAGCATCAGCTTCCATGTAAAGCACAACAAAATCCACTGGCATATAAAACTTACCAACCTTAATAAGAACATCCTCCAAGATGCCAATGGGGTACTTGACGGACCGATCCGCCAATTGAAGTGAGATAGTTGTGGGTTTAAGTTCACCTACCTCCAACTTCTTACACACAGAAAGGGGCATAAGACTAACACTAGCTCCCAAATCATACAAAGCTTTATCAAAACTAGTGTTACCAATCAAACAAGGAATAGAGAAGCTACCTGGATCTTTTAGCTTAGGAGGCAATTTATTTTGAATTAAAACACTACACTTCTCAGTTAAAGCTACTGTCTCATATTCCTCTAGCTTTCTCTTATTAGACAAAATGTCCTTAAGAAATTTAGCATAGGTAGGCATTTGTTGCAATGCCTCAGTGAAGGGTACATTGATGTACAATTTCTTTAGGACCTCTAGGAACTTCCCAGACTGCCTATCTAACTTCGCTTTAGCCAATTTTTAAGGAAAGGGAACCGGGGGTTGGTAAGGTTCAGGGGGTACACATTTAGACACATTCTTAGTAGTTTCCTCTTCTTCTAAGGGTTATGTCTTAGTCTCATCAATTTCACTCTCCCTGTTACCCTTGGGATCCTCCAATTTCTTTCCACTTCTCAAACTTATAGCCGTACAGTGTTCATTACCTGGATTTATTTCAGGTTGACCAGGAAACTTACCCTGTTAGCTATGTGAAGTGCCAGCTTATTAGGCAATCTGGGTTTCCAACATCTTATTATGAATAGCCAAATTATCAACCTTAGCTGACAACTCTCTAATAGCCTCAGTCACAACTTACCCATGTTGCCTAAACTCCTCATTTTGCTTAGATTGACTCTCAACAAAATTCTCAAGAAGAGACTCAAGTCTATATTTTTGTACCTGTTGGAGTCCAGAAAATGGTTTAGTATTACCTTGCCCGGCTTAGTACTGACTATTCCAATAGGAGAAGTTAGGATGTGACCTCTAACTGGGGTTGTAAGTTTGAGAATACAGATCATTTCTCCCCTTTTGGTTGAAGTCATGGAAATTGTGACATGATTCCACTTGCTCCACTGGTGCACCTTGTGAGGAGCCAATTCCAACTTGGCATTCGACACCTATGTGTCCCTGTGTTCCACAAATATCACAAAAATTGTTAGAAGCACCTATGACATTAACATGAGCTTTTTCAAGCATGTCAAAACGTTTATTCAAAGAATCAAATTTTGACATAATTAAATCAACACCGTCTACCTCAAACTTACCTTCCGAGAGTTTTCTCAGGTTATGACCTCTTTCATTTGCCCATTGGTGATGATTTGCAGCAACACTCTCAATGATCTCGTAAGCTTCTATTAGCCTTCTATTCATCAAAGCTCAACCAGCTGCGGAGTCAAGAGACACATTCGAAGAATATTCTAGCCCATTATAGAAGGTGTAGACGATCAACCATTTTTCTAACCCATGGTGTGGGCAGGCTTCCAACAAAGCCTTATATCTATCCTGAGCTTTTGACAATGACTCTCCATCTTTCTAAACGAAGCTTGTGATTTGGGTCCTTAGATAAGCAGTCTTGGAAGGTGGAAAGAATTTGTCCAAGAAAGCTTGCTCCAATTGGTCCCAAGTAGTTATCGTCTCAGCGGGAATAGACTTCAACCAAGCTCTAGCTCTATCTCTCAATGATAATGGAAACAGGCGGAGACGAATAGCATCAACAGAGGCGCCTTCAATCTTGAGGGTCTCACAAAATTCCAAGAACATATCCACATGATCATTCGGGTCCTCTGATGGCAATCCTCCAAACTGGTTCTGCGTTATCATAGAAAGTAAGGCAGGAGGTATGGTGAAGTGCCTAGCTTTAAAGTTTGGACGAGCAATTCCAGATTGCAAACCCCGAGCATCAGGGGCTGCATACTCTTTTAGCGGTCTATTATCCTCAGCTTCAGCCATGACAAGTGTTGGTTTAGGTATTTCTCTTACTCTTTACCCTTGTTGTCTTCTTCTTCTATGAAAAGTTCTTTCAATTTCAGGATCTGCTTCAAAAAGAGTCCCGGAACGTCTAGTACTTTGCATAAATAAGAGAAATTACCTGCAGAGAGTCA
Organism: Ormosia semicastrata; assembly: GCA_029884595.1. Taxonomy (NCBI): domain Eukaryota; kingdom Viridiplantae; phylum Streptophyta; class Magnoliopsida; order Fabales; family Fabaceae; genus Ormosia; species Ormosia semicastrata. Next base: position 51,230,438 of record JAQQTO010000063.1, read on the forward strand.
AAGAGAAAACAAGAACGTAAGAATATTATAAAAAGAAAAAGATTTAAAATAATCAAATTAAAAATTAAACTAATATTCAAGAAAAACATAGTCCCCGGCAACAGCGCCAAAAACTTGATGTGTGAAATCCGCAAGTATATGGTTTCGTCGTCAAGTAATAAAAAGATCGAATCCACAAGGACTGTGTTTATGAATACCAATTAATTAATTAATTCAATTAAATTAAACAAAAGGGATAAAATTATTGATTGATGAGAATGTAGTAACAAGGCAATTAAATAAATAAATATAAAAGTGCAAATTGAGAACAAAGGTAACAAGTTATTAAGAAAGGTTTTTCAAATTCAAGAAAGCTGCTAGGATTGGGGGTAACCACAATGATACAAGACAAATCCTAATTGACAGCCCTTTTATAAAAATTAAAATTCAATTGAAGGTGAATTACCCTAAATTAGTTAATGTTCTTTCTTAAGAGATAAGAACCGTGCCCAATTAAACCAATTCCTACTCTCGTGGTAATTGAATTTAAATTAAACCCATTACGCTTTATGGTAATTCATTGAATCCTCGAAATGCTAAACCTACTCTTATGATTTAGACCTTAAGTTCAATTCTTATGGTTCCAACACATAGGTTCACCTCTCAGTACGTCCCTAGATATTTATGAGATGCAAATATGTGGCCAGCAAATTCACATGAATAAGCGCAATAAGGATTGAATCAAAGAACATTCAAGATTAATAAAAGGGGTAAACAAAGTCAATTAATCATCATCAATGTATCAAAGGGCATTGCCCAATCCTAGAAACAAAAGAAACTACTCAGACATGGAGAAGAAGAAACAAGAAATTAAATTCAAGAACATTCAAACCCGTAATCAAAGAGAGAAGAAAGGAGAAAGATCAAGATCAAAAGCCTCCAAGTGTGCCTTCTTCAAACCAAATGGGAACAAACTGTATTCAGAACATTTATTTATACCCCTAGGGTTTAAATTGGCTAAAAGGCCCCAAAAGAAATAAAAAATAAAACTTAAAAATTGATGCGTACTGCGATCCACGGCTGTGGATCATTCCACGGGCTGGCCGTGGATCTCTCTACCACAGGACACTTTTACTTCAGCTTGAATTTCATGGCCGTGGAACTCTCTGGAGTTTCTTTTTTGCTTCTTCAAGTTGCTGCTCGATCCATGGCCGTGGAAAATTCCACAGGCAGGCCATGGATCTCTCTAGAGTGAGCTTTTTGACCCTATTTGCTATCCGTAAAGCTCCTGTTGGGAATTGCGGATCAAAATATCTCACAGCGGAATAATAGGATTCCCACACAGGATCCATGCGAAAAATCCATAATCCGAGTTTTTAAAAATTACCTCTTGAAGCGTGATAAACACAAGCGAGGTGAATCACCAACACCGTAATAGCGACGATGTTTCTGCGGTATCCACACGAACAGACTTGCAAAAGGAGTCACGCTCTGTTTCGCGGTGCTAGCTGCGAATAGAAGAGAAGAACCTTTCACTGTCTCTCACTCACTTTCTTAGGTGCGGCTAGGGTTGTGATGTAACATCTATAACAGCCCCATTAACAGTACTATTTATAATAGTGGCTGCCTTAAGTGAGTGTGAGTAGTAGCAAGGTAAGCTGTGCAACCCTAAAACCCATCTGTCATGAGTTAGGCCCACAATTGAATCCGAGTCCAACTTGGATCCTTATTGCTCCAATTTAGTCTGTTCTAAGTGTGCGACCCTGTAGGTTCTCATGACGTTGGTAGTAATATTAAAATCTCATTTTAATATTACAAACAGTGAGCGGTATCTAGCAACACATCACTGCTACCCAAGTAATGAGAATGTCAGTGATTTGACATAACCTATCCATGATCAATGTTTCCGTGTAGTTTAGTCCCTTTGTCCAGATATCCAGATTGAACACAAGGCATGGAACGTGTCACCCTTGTTTAATTCAATCTTCAGTTTCTTGATTCCCGAGTAGACTTTGTAACAATAAATGAGATCAATATCTCATATTGACTCATTTGAGCATGGCCATGCATTTCGCAGTCTCACTCAATCAGGGGGCCCGAAGATATCGCTCCTGTTATGTAGGAGTGACAAATTCCATCTAGGTCACTCACATCCCTCTGCATGATTTGCGGTATGTCCAATAACCAACTTTATAATCACCTTGTTACAGATGACGTTTGATGGCATTAAAACACATAACTCCTCATGTAGGAATCATAGTGATTTCAGGTCAAAGGACCACAAACACCATTATCACTATGAGAATCGCTTATGACACTCACGTAACGATCCATGTAGCGTTCTCATGGTGGGTCAGTCCAGTACATCATTACTCTAATATGTACCAATGTGAAGACTTGATATCTCATATCCATGACCCGTGAGATGCGGTCATCAGTCTCTACACATACTAGTCTCAATGTATTATTGTTGTCCTAATTAACAATAATACTTGACTAGGGACATTTAAGAATAGTGTTGTAACCAAAAGGATCTCACGATCAAGTCATCCACTTGATGTCCTATGGCATCAAACTTACTATTCTAAGGACTTTATTATGTTTATCAAAAAAGAACACAATAAATGAAATGCCTCATATATAAAATAGCATAATAGAATATATGTAAATACAGAAAATGTATTAGCCTCTAGGGCATACACCAACAGCTCCAACTTCAACCATTGTTGATTCCGAAAATCCGCAAGCGCACGGGTCGACAAGTAATATAAAGGAGAGTTAGAGTATCGTGTCCCAGGGGATTGACTAATTAGAAGGATGTTAAACTTAACCAAAATTCACAAATTTTTATCCAAGCAAACGAAGGAGAATGGGTTGTAATTAAAATAACAATTTAAGAGAAACAAAATAAGAAAACACGAAATGCCAATTTCACAAGAGAAAAGAGAATGATTAAAGCCTAGGGGTCCCTATTTGCTTGCTACTTCAAGGAATAATTGCAATCAACAAGCACCAATCAATGAAATGATATTTGTTAGCTGATAACCTTCAATAGATAAGAGCCTACGTCTAGGACGATTACCCATGCAAAACCTAGCTAATCCACTATGTGTCCATGTGAGTTAACATAAGAATCACTCATTGAGACCAATTATCAAACACTTGCCATGCATGACTAATGGGTATATGTCCATCCCATTAGCTAATCAACACACTCATACCAAGAGAATGTAATTGAACATACATCAATCATATTATATCCATATTCACAATACCCTATTTCTAGTTCAATTGGAATATTAAAAACATGCAATTGATGGCCAATCAATAACAAGCACTAAGCATAGATATAGATGAACAAAACCAATTTCATTGAAAGGATACCCAACTAATTACACCTTAATCAAATCCATAGCAAGATCCTAGAGAGCCCCTAGATTAGGGTTTAGTTACACATCATGAAAGAGAAGAAAACAAATAAAATAAAATGATCCATCAAGTTACAAATCAAGAGGTAAAGGGAAAGAATAGACAAAAATGGAGAGATTCCAAGCTTGATCCTCTTCCTTGATCTTGATTCTCCTTTGAGTCACCTTTAATCCAAATGGGTTCCTCCTCTTCTCACTTGCTCTCTTAACTTCGTGGTTTTTGTTCCAAATCAGAATCCCCTTTTTCTTTTTCCCAAAAATCAGAATATAAGGGTAAAAGTTGCGTGCCAGGATTTTTCCCACGCCTAGGCGTGGTTATAATCACGTGCCTTTCTTCTGCTTGTCACGCCTAGGCGTGACTTTACCACGCCTAGGCGTGGTGGTCTCTGCCTGGGATTCCTGAGAAACTGCAAGGAACACGCCTAGGCGTGGATTAGCAGCACTTTCCTTTGATATTTTCTTCACAATTTGAGCCATTCTTCACATTCCTCATCCATTCCAAGGTCTTTCTCATCTCGAATACCTATATCAACACAATAATAATGTCCATCAAGCCACAATTCACCCAACTTCCATGAACAAAATCTTCAAAGATTCAATTCTAAATCATTTGAATCAACAAGCTTAATTCACCAAAGTCATGCAATAATTGAACTTATGACTTTGAAAACCTAGGGATAGCATGCTCAAATACAATCACATTCAAGTGACATAACTTCATTTTCTAAAGTTATCACACCCACAAACCTAAAGTTTTGCTAGTCCTCGAGCAAACTAAACTAAGCAGGAAAAGGAATCACAATCCAATCCAAAAGTCAAGAAATATGAGGCAAATTGAACTAGGGCAAATCCAGCTTCCAATTATCATTCATACCCTCAGAAATCACATTTCAATCTTCACAACAAGGTTCACACATGCAAGAAATTCTCAACTATCATGCTCACCCTTTAATGCCATTTTTGTGCATGAAAGATTTCCCAAACTCATGAATTTAAGACCCTTTCCTAATCATGAAGAGTAAGATGAATAAATTTATAAAATGCATATGCACTCTCAAAAGAATGTCCTTCATCCCTTTCTCCACTAATGTAGGCAACATAAAATCAAAGATCATAAGGGTCTTTTAAGCTTGTAATGTGAGGCTAAGGGCAATGGTTAAGAAAGAAGGGGAAGGAATTAAATTCAAATATCAAACACATAATCACACATTTCCATTGAATCAAGCCAAGCATGCAAGATGTACAAAAGGATCCAAAATGAAAAAAACAAATCTCTTTATTCCATTGTTTTCTTCTTTTTTTTTTTGAAAAACATAAGTACATGTTTATTTCCTTTGCAAAAGCGGACTGCATTTTTTTGCAACACACGCATTTTTCTTTCTTTTCTTTTTATACTTTTTTTTAACAAGAGTTTGTTCCAAAAAGATCCTGATTTTCTATTACCATGCAAAAAAAATTGAATTGGCTCAACTCAACAAAAAATGTCAGATCATGCATTCAACAAGGGACATGTAATCAAGGGTAAAATGATTTTTCACATGCAGGGGTAACAGGGTGGAAAATGAGGTTTAAAGAAGGAAAAATTAGGCAGCACACACACGCACTAGGCTTCAAAGGGGGTACTAGGGAACTCATTCAGTCAAGGTTGGCTTGAAAGGCCCAATCGGTTCAAAGAACTGCCCTAGTCATTTCCTTGAAAACACATCACCTTGGATTTCGCCTTGAAAGGGAATCAGACAAGCTTCTAAGATGCAAGATGACTATACACATGCCTTTTATAAATTTTCTCCAATCATGCATTTCATTTATATTCCAAGATTTACCACACATGTAATAGGGAAATACACTCATACACTAATATAGCAAACAGTGTAAGCACAAAATTTGAAATTTTTACATGTGATTTCCCAAGCAATGAGGCAAATCTGTGATCCACACAATCAATGGATAGTCAAATCAAAATTCCAGCATGCATAAGTTTAACTTACCTCTCAACATACTCATCAATTAAGAGCATAATTCAAGCAGCCCACTAATCCTAATCAAGCACTCTCAGATCCGCAAATTTGGAAAAGCAAAACAAGACCAAACTATGCAAAAGCAAAGGAATAAGAGAGAATCCATATATATCAACAAAAACTGATTCAGCAATTAACAGAAAAATTAATAATTCTCCCCCAAACCTAAGTCAGGCAGTGTCCTACTGCATACAAAATAAGGAAAGTGTCCAATAAGTATAGACAGTGCACTGAAAGTAAAGACAGAAAAACAAAGCAGAAAAGAGCATGAAAGCAATAGGCCCTGGTGCCTCAAATCAAGTCATCCTCATCCAACTGGTCATCGCCCTCGGCGCCCATCTCCGGATCATCAGCAGGTGGAGGAGGTGGAGGAGAAGGTGAAGCTGCCACTGGTGGAGCAGCAAAAGGCAGAAAAGCGGGAAAATCATCCATTGGGCGCCCCTAACCCAATGCCAACCAATGAATGCCCTAGTAAAGCGAAGCCAGCATCTCCTACTACGTAGTCAGCATCTCCTGCTGCCGATCCAAGCGCTGCTTAATGGAATTTGCTTAGGCGGCATCAAAGACTGGAGCAGGTGGTGGAGCAGGCTGTGGAGTAGGTGCAGGCGCAGGCTCGGGATCTGGAACAGGGGGCTAGACCGAGGCTCGCCGGCGCTTTTCCTGAGCAGTCATAATGGTTTGCACTGCTCGTTCTGTCATGGGAGTCTTCAGCTTCACACGGACTTCAGTGTCCTTCCAAGGCACCTTCACATGCGCACACAGTTGACATATGAGGAATGGAAAGAACAAGGATTTGAGTTTTTCGGTGATGCACAGTCGGATTTGATCATGAAGTATCTGAACGGTGTCCACCTGAAGAAGATTATAAATTGCATAAAGCATATAGGCACGCTCAGGATAAATTTCCGACCGGTGCTTAGTAGGGAGCAAATAGGAACACACAAAGTGGTTCCACGGGCGCAGCTCACGGCGCAAACTCTCCTGCTTGATAAAGCGGATGGAATTATCAGTGTTCCTCTGGACTTGAACTGAAAAAGTAGAGTCACAAATACTGTCCATCACAGTGCTAAAGGGGGTGCCCCCTTGCTCCTCAAGTAATTGCAACTCTCTGTACGAACAGACTAGTGGAGGGGGGCCAAGGTCCATGACTTGCCGGATGCGCTCAACTGAGTAATCAACTGTCTGTCTTCGAACTCTAGCACTTGTAGCAGACCTTTGCTCAGCATGGGCGTTGGCATAGAACTCTTTCACCACCGCAGCCACTGGTTCTTCAATGGGATGTTCAGCAAAAGTTGCCCAATGTAAAGCAGCTGTGGCGCGAGAGATGGCTGGATAACACACCACATTCAATTCATGGAACCCCCTTTCCGGTATGATATTTATCTTTCTCAAGTGCAACCAGAAGTGGTCAAATGCCTTCTGAGAAATGAAAATGGTTGGGTCATAGACCGGAATCGTTTCACTGTCATCAGTGTTACTTGGCCCAGCTTCAACAGTTTTTCTTTGACGCTTTGACATGGTGATTGATTACCTGAAAAGAAGAGGTGCTTATGAGTACCAGTGCACAATATAATGAAGGTACACTGCAATCAACCAATCATGGCAGCCAAACAAATACCAATGGTAACACATTAAACAGCACAATCAAAAGGGCTAACTAGCCAAACCAAGGTTATCCCCAAATCAAATTAATCAGAAATAGGCAAACAGGTCCAACCAGTTATGTACAAACCAATCAGAAATAAGCAAGTTACAATGCAAACAAGTCTCAGCTTAGCCAGTGCACAACTTAGAATCAAACCACGTCAATCACCCAAAAATGACAACAGATACTAAGAACAACCACAGGGTGACTCAAACTGAAGGAACACCTCACGTATGTCAACATGCAGAGGATTAACACAAATAGACATTTAACATTGTCCTTGTTCAGCAGAATAACCAAGCCACAAGCCCAATGGAAATCAAAAATATTTTCAAACCAGAGGTAAACAATAACTAGCAAATAATGAGCAATCAACAAATATAATATATACAAACTGCAAAACGCATAAACAGAACACAAGATAACCAAAAGACAATAGAAAGAGCAGGAAATGGAGAAGCAATCTAACCTTGAAGGAGGAGGAAATTAACAAGGCACCCGAAACTAGCAAGAAACCCTAAACAAACACACAAATGAAAAGCAGGATGGTGTATTGGCCGTGTGGTGGGTACGGTGGCTTTTGGGTGGGGGAAATGTGGGGAAGAGAATACGGTGGAGATGCCTTGGTGTAGAGGGGGAAAGTAAAAGGGAAAGAAGAAGGAGGAATGGTGGGGAGGAAGGCACGGTGAAGGTGTTTGGTTGGAGGGGTTTACGGCGGAGACGGGAAGGAAAAGAAGAGGAAGAAGAAATGGTGGGGAGGAGATGGGAGGGTTACGGTGGAGTGGGTCACGTGGAGAAGAAAATGTGGATGAGAGGGTTAAAGAAGAAGATAGTAGGGAAGAAAGAGGAAAGGAAGGCTTAGGTGGGGAGGTGAGGGGTTACGGTGGAGATGGGAAGGAAAAGACGAGGAAGAAGGAAATGGGAATTAGCATTAGGGATTTGAGAGGGCTGCTGCGTTTTGTGTAGCAGCAGACACATCACGCCTAGGTATGACATTACCACGCCAAGGCGTGGGATTTAAAATTTTTTTTTTAATTTTTATTTGTATTTATTTTTTATTTTTTATTTTATAAACAGGATACTGAGCCTAGGCGTGTAAAAATCACGCCTAGGCGTGATGATCGCAGGCCAAAATTCCTGAAAACACAGAGAGGACCACGCTTAGGCGTGGGAAACACACGCCTAGGCGTGGAACTCTCTGGAAAAGATCCTTACAGCAGTTGAGAGGACCACGCTTAGGCATGTAAAAGTCATGCCTAGGCGTGGGATCCTGGAGCAAAATTCTAAGCAGCAACACCAGAATACCCCACATCCATGCATCAAACACATCCTCCTTATTCTCAAACATCTAAGAAATAGCATAGGAATGGAAGGAACAATCAAAGCCTCAAATTGAAAAACAAACACTATAAAACAATAAAACAAAATCAAATAAAAATATAAAATAAAAGAAAAAGCATGCATAAAATTGTCCTAAGTGAAGAGATAGGGTTAGGAAATTTGGTTGCCTCCTAACAAGCACCTTATTTATAGTCCTGGCTGGACTTTACAGATTATCAAGATGGAGAAGCCAAGGTGAGTAAGGTTTTGTGCCTCTCCACCTCACCACCTAAGTAGAGCTTGAGCCGCTGGCCGTTGACCTTGAACATTGACTTTGAAACTGGATCCTCTAAGGTTACAGCACCATGGGGAAACACTTCCACCACTAAAAATGGACCTGACCATCTGGATTTGAGCTTTCCAAGAAACAATTTCAACCTTGAGTTGAATAAGAGGACCTTCTGGCCTGACTCAAAGCTTCTTGGGATAATGTGCTTGTCATGCCACTACTTCACTTTCTCCTTATATAAATTGGCATTCTCATATGCTTGTAAGTGGAATTCCTCTAGTGCATTCAGTTGCAACAATCTCTTCTCCCTACAAGCGCTGGAATCCCAATTCAATTGTTTGATGGCCCAATAAGCGTGGTGCTTAAGTTCAACAGGAAGATGGCAAGCCTTACCAAATACCATTTGATATGGAGACATGCCAAGAGGGGTTTTGTAGGCAGTGTGATAAGCCCATAAAGCGTCATCCAACTTCTTAAACCAATCCTTCCTAGAAGGACTCACAGTTTTTTCAAGGATCCACTTCAACTCTCTATTAGAAACCTCAGCTTGGCCACTGGATTGTGGATGGTAGGCTGTGGCTACCCTATGTTTCACACCATAGTTAGCAAGTAGAGAAGCAAAAATGTCCTGTTGCAGAAGTGTGATCCTCCATCACTGATAATGGCTCTAGGGGTCCCAAACCTTGTGAAAATATTCTTTTTGAGGAAAACAAGAACCACCTTGGAATCACTAGTTGGTAAGGCACAAGCTTCTACCCACTTTGACACATAATCCACCGCCACAAGGATGTAGCGGTTACCAAAAGATGATACAAAGGGCCCCATAAAGTCAATGCCCCACACATCAAAGAGCTCCACTTCCAGAATGGAAGTCAAGGGCATCTCATTCTTACTTGAGATATTTCCAGTTCTCTGACATCTATCACACTTTGCTGCAAATGAGTGGGCATCACGAAATAGAGTTGGCCAATAAAAACCAGATTGCAACACCTTAGCTGCCGTTCATTCACCCCCATAGTGACCTCCATAAGGTGAAGCATGACAATGCTCAAGTACAGCACTAGTCTCTTCCATAGGAATGCACCTCTGAAGCACCTGATCTGCACCTTGTTTAAAGAGATATGGTTCATCCTAAACATAGTATCTAACATCACGGAGGAATTTCTTCTTCTGCTGATAAGACCATTCAGTTGGTACCAATCCACTCACAATGTAATTAGCAAAATCAGCATACCATGGATCTGAACTAGCAAACACAACAAATAGTTGTTCATCCGGGAATGTCTCACAAATCAAAGTTGGGTCCTGTTGATATTTCTCATTTTCCAACCTAGAAAGATGGTCAGCCACCTAATTTTCAGCCCTTTCGATCTCTAATCTCAAGGCCAAACTCTTGTAGTAATAACACCCAACGAATCAATCTTGGCTTAGCATCCTATTTGCTCACTAGATACTTGATGGCCGAGTGATCCGTGAAGACAATGACTTTAGTACCAACCAAATAAGCCCGAAATTTGTCAAATACAAAGACAACTACAAGGAGCTCCTTCTCAGTGGAGGTGTAGTTCAACTGAGCATCAGTGAAGGTTCGGCTCGCATAATAGATGGAATGAAAGATTTTGTTTTTCCTTTGGCCCAATACCGCTCCAATAGCATAATCACTAGCGTCACACATGAGCTCAAATGGTAAGGACCAATCAGGAGTGGTAATAATGGGCGCTGAGACAAGTCTCTTCTTAAGCTCCACAAAGGCTTCCATACATGACTCATCAAACTTGAAAGGCACATCTTTTTCCAACAAATTACACAGTGGTTTGGCAAGCTTGGAAAAGTCTTTGATAAACCGTCGATAAAAGTCGGCATGCCCTAGGAAACTCCGAACTCCTTTCACTGAAATTGGTGGTGGTAATTTCTCAATCACCTCAATCTTGGCTCTATCCACCTCCATTCCCTTATGTGACACTCTATGGCCAAGTACTATGCCCTCTTGGACCATAAAATGACATTTCTCCCAATTAAGCACCAAACTTGTCTCCTCACACCTTTGAAGTACAAGGGCCAAGTTATGGAGACACTCATCAAAGGAATCACCAAATACAGAGAAGTCATCCATAAATATCTCCAAACAGTTCTCCACCATGTCAGTGAAAATAGCCATCATACATCTCTGAAAGGTAGCTAGGGCATTACATAACCCAAAAAGCATTCTTTTGAAGGCATAAGTACCATATGGACAGGTGAATGTTGTCTTCTCTTGATCATCCGGGGAAATGGCAATCTGGTTGTACCCCGAATACCCATCCAAGAAACAGTAGAAAGCATGTCCTGCCAACCTATCCAGCATTTGATCAATAAATGGAAATGGAAAATGATCCTTCTGGGTTGCAGTGATAAGCTTCCTATAGTCCATGCAAATGTGCCATCCTGTGACAGTCCTGATGGGAATCAAATCATTATTCTCATTGGCAACCATAGTCATCCCACCCTTCTTAGGCACGCACTGAACTGGGCTCACCCATTTACTGTCAGAGATAGGGTATATGATACCCGCATCCAGCCACTTAATGATCTCCTTCTTGACCACATCCTTCATGATAGGATTAAGGCGCCTTTGATGTTCAATTGTTGGCTTATGATCTGCTTCCAACAATATTTTGTGCATGCATATGGTGGGGCTAATACCTCTGATATCTGCAATAGACCACCCCAAGGCCCTTTTGTATTCTCTGAGCACTCTGAGCAACTTGGATTCTTGCTCCTCTGACAAATATGAAGAGATAATGACTGGCAATGTGGATGAATCCCCTAAATATGAATACCTCAAATGATCAGGCAATGGCTTGAGCTTTAACGTGGGAGGAATGATTATAGAAGGCTAGAGAATGGGCTTGTCAGAAGGTATGTTCAACGGTTCAAAGCCTGGTTTCCTGAAACACTTAGCAGACGAGTCAAGTAGTTTAATACATTCCAAAACATCTTCCCTATCTACATGCTCATATATGGATATCAATGATAAAGCAAGAGAATCATCAGTGAAATTAGCATGGAATGCATTATTAACTACTTGATCAATCATACCTATGTAAGAACACTCTTCATCATCATTTGGAAATTTCATAGCCTTGTAAATATTAAAAGTTACCTTTTCATCATTGACTTGCATAGTGAGCTCACCTTTTTGAACATCAATCATAGTCTTACCGGTGGCTAGGAAAGGCCTTCCAAGAATCAAAGGTACATTGCGGTCTTCCTCCATGTCTAGGATGATGAAGTCCACTGGAAAGATGAACTTGTTAACCTTGACCAAGACATCTTCAATGACCCCCTTAGGACAAGTGAGAGATCGGTCGGCTAGTTGCAAGGTAACCGAAGTTGGCTTCAATTCCCCCAAACCTAGCCGTTGGAAGATGGATAGAGGCATCAAGTTTATGCTTGCCCCTAGGTCACACAAAGCTTTTCCAAAGAATTGGTTGCCAATGGTGCATGGAATGGTGAAGCTCCCTGGATCATTCAACTTAGGAGGTAGCTTATTTTGCAAGATGGCACTGCATTCTTCAGTGAGTGCAACAGTTTCATAATCCCCAAACCTTCTCTTCTTAGACAAGATGTCATTCATAAACTTCACATAACTAGGCATTTGTTCCAAAGCCTCAGCAAACGGTATGTTTATGTGAAGTTTGTTGAAAATATCCAAAAACTTTTGGAATTGAGCATCCAATTTTTATTTAGCTAGCCGGTTGGGGAAAGGCCCAATCGGTTCAAAGAACTGCCCTAGTCATTTCCTTGAAAACACATCACCTAGGATTTCGCCTTGAAAGGGAATCAGACAAGCTTCTAAGATGCAAGATGACTATACACATGCCTTTTATAATTTTCTGCAATCATGCATTTCATTTATATTCCAAGATTTACCACACATGCAATAGGGAAATACACTCATACACTAATATAGCAAACAGTGTAAGCACAAAATTTGAAATTTTTACATGTGATTTCCCAAGCAATGAGGCAAATCTGTGATCCACACAATCAATGGATAGTCAAATCAAAATTCCAGCATGCATAAGTTCAACTTACCTCTCAACATACTCATCAATTAAGAGCATAATTCAAGCAGCCCACTAATCCTAATCAAGCACTCTCAGATCCACAAATTTGGAAAAGCAAAACAAGACCAAACTATGCAAAAGCAAAGGAATAAGAGAGAAATCCATATATATTAACAAAAACAGATTTAGTAATTAACAGAAAAATTAATAATTCTCCCCCAAACCTAAGTCAGGCAGTGTCCTACTGCATACAAAATAAGGAAAGTATCCAATAAGTACAGACAGTGCACTGAAAGTAAAGACAGAAAAACAAAGCAGAAAAGAGCATGAAAGCAATAGGCCCTAGTGCCTCAAATCAAGTCATCCTCATCCAACAGGTCATCGCCCTCGGCGCCCATCTTTGGATCATCAGCAGGTGGAGGAGGTGGAGGAGAAGGTGAAGCTGCCACTGGTGGAGCTGCAAAAGGCAGAAAAGCGGGAAAATCATCCATTGGGTGCCCCTGACCCAATGCCAACCAATGAATGCCCTGGTAAAGCGAAGCCAGCGTCTCCTGCTGCGTAGTCAGCATCTCCTGCTGCCGATCCAAGCGCTGCTCAATGGAGTTTGCCCAGGCGGCATCAAAGACTGGAGCAGGCGGTGGAGCAGGTGCAGGCTCAGGCTCGGGATCTGGAACAGGGGGCTGGACCGGGGCTCGTCGGTGCTTTTCCTGAGTAGTCATAATGGTCTGCACTGCTCGTTCTGTCATGGGAGTCTTTAGCTTCACACGGACTTCAGTGCCCTTCCAAGGCACCTTCGCATGCGCACACAGTTGACATATGAGGAATGGAAAGAACAAGGATTTGAATTTTTCGGTGATGCACAGCCAGATTTGATCATGAAGTATCTGAGCGGTGTCCACCTGAAGAAGATTATAAATTGCATAAAGCATATAAGCACGCTCAGGAGAAATTTCTGACCGATGCTCAGTAGGGAGAAAATAGGAACACGCAAAGTGGTTCCACGGGCGCAGCTCACGGCGCAAACTCTCCTGCATGATAAAGCGGATGGAATTATCAGTATTCCTTTGGACTTGAACCGAAAAAGTATAGTCACAAATACTGTCCATCACAGTGCTAAAGGGGGTGCCCCCTTGCTCCTCAGGTAATTGCAACTCTGTGTACGAACAGACTAGTGGAGGGGGGCCAAAGTCCATGACTTGCCGGATGCGCTCAATTGAGTAATCAACTGTCCGTCTTCGAACTCTAGCAGTTGTAGCAGAATTTTGCTCAGCATGGGCGTTGGCATAGAACTCTTTCACCACCGCAGCCACTGGTTCTTTAATGGGATGTTCAGTAAAAGTTGCCCAATGAAAAGCAGCTGTGGCGCGAGAGATGGCTGGATAACGCACCATATTCAATTCATGGAATCCCCTTTCTGGTATGATATTTATCTTTCTCAAGTGCAACCAGAAGTGGTCAAATGCCTTCTGAGAAATGAAAATGGTCGAGTCATAGACCGGAATCGTTTCACTGTCATCAGTGTTACTTGGCCCAGCTTCAACAGTTTTTCTTTAACGCTTTGACATGGTGATTGATTACCTAAAAAGAAGAGGTGCTTATGAGTACCAGTGCACAATATAATGAAGGTACACTGCAATCAACCAACCATGGCAGCCAAACAAATACCAATGGTAACACATTAAACAGCACAATCAAAAGGGCCAACTGCCCAAACCAAGGTTATCCCCAAATCAAATTAATCAGAAATAGGCAAACAGGTCCAACTAGTTATGTACAAACCAATCAGAAATAAGCAAGTTACAATGCAAACAAGTCTCAGCTTAGCCAGTGCACAACTTAGAATCAAACCACGTCAATCATCCAAAAATGACAACAGATACTAAGAACAACCACAGGGTGACTCAAACTGAAAGAACACCTCACGTATGTCAACATGCAGAGGATTAACACAAATAGACATTTAACATTGTCCTTGTTCAGCAGAAATAACCAAGCCATAAGCCCAATGGAAATCAAAAATATTTTCAAACCAGAGGTAAACAATAACTAGCAAATAATGAGCAATCAACAAATATAATATATACAAACTGCAAAACGCACAAACAGAACACAGGATAACCAAAAGACAATAGAAAGAGTAGGAAATAGAGAAGCAATCTAACCTTGAAGGAGGAGGAAATGAACAAGGCACCCGAAACTAGCAAGAAACCCAAAACAAACACACAAACGAAAAGCAGGATGGTGTATAGGCCGTGTGGTGGGTACGATGGCTTTTGGGTGGGGGAAATGTGGGGAAGAGAATACGGTGGAGATGCCTTGGTGTAGAGGGGAAAGTAAAAGGGAAAGAAGAAGAAGGAATAGTGGGGAGGAAGGCACGGTGAAGGTGTTTGGTTGGAGGGGTTTACGGTGGAGAAGGGAAGGAAAAGAAGAGGAAGAAGAAATGGTGGGGAGAAGATGGGAGGGGTTACGGTGGAGTGGGTCACGTGGAGAAGAAAATGTGGATGAGGGGTTAAAGAAGAAGATAGTAGGGAAGAAAGAGGAAAGGAAGGCTTAGGTGGGGAGGTGAGGGGTTACGGTGGAGATGGGAAGGAAAAGACGAGGAAGAAAGAAATGGGAATTAGCATTAGGGATTAGGGATTTGAGAGGGCTGCTGCGTTTTGTGCAGCAGCAGACACATCACGCCTAGGCGTGACATTACCACGCCTAGGCATGGGATTTAAATTTTTTTTAATTTTTATTTGTATTTATTTTTTATTTTTATTTTTTTTTATAAACAGGATACTGCGCCTAGGCGTGTAAAAATCATGCCTAGGCATGATGCTTGCAGGCCAAAATTCCTGAAAACACAGAGAGGACCACGCCTAGGCGTAGGAAACACACGCCTAGACGTGGAACTCTCTGGAAAAGATCCTTACAGTAACTGAGAGGACCACACTTAGGCGTGTAAAAGTCATGCCTAGGCGTGGGATCCTGGAGCAAAATTCTAAACAGCAACACCAGAATACCCCACATCCATGCATCAAACACACCCATCCTTATTCTCAAACATCTAAGAAATAGCATAGGAATGACAGGAACAATCAAAGCCTCAAATTGAAAAACAAACACTATAAAACAATAAAACAAAATCAAATAAAAATACAAAATAAAAGAAAAAGCATGCATAAAATTGTCCTAAGTGAAGAGATAGGGTTAGGAAATTGGGTTGCCTCCCAACAAGCGCCTTATTTATAGTCCTGGCTGGACTTTGCAGATTGTCAAGATGGATGAGCCAAGGTGACTGAGGTTTTGTGTCTCTCTACATCACCACCTATGTAGAGCTTGAGCCGCTGGCCGTTGACCTTGAACGTTGACTTTGAAACTGGATCCTCTAAGGTTACAGCACCATGGGGAAACACTTCCACCACTAAAAATGGACCTAACCATCTGGATTTGAGCTTGCCAGGAAACAATTTCAACCTTGAGTTGAATAAGAGGACCTTTTGGCCTGACTCAAAGCTTCTTGGGATAATGTGCTTGTCATGCCACCGCTTCACTTTCTCCTTATATAATTTAGCATTCTTATATGTTTGATGGCCCAATAAGCGTGGTGCTCAAGTTCAACAGGAAGATGGCAAGCCTTACCAAAGACCATTTGATACGGAGACATGCCAAGAGGGGTTTTGTAGGCAGTGCGATAAGCCCATAAAGCGTCATCCAACTTCTTAGACTAATCCTTCCTAGAAAGACTCATAGTTTTTTCAAGGATCCGCTTCAACTCTCTATTAGAAACCTCAGCTTGGCCACTGGATTATGGATGGTAGGTTGTGGCTACCCTATGTTTCACACCATATTTAGCAAGTAGAGTAGTAAAATACCTGTTGCAGAAGTGTGATCCTCCATCACTGATAATGGCTCTAGAGGTCCCAAACCTTGTGAAAATGTTCTTTTTGAGGAAAACAAGAACCACCTTGGAATCACTAGTTGGTAAGGCACAAGCTTCTACCCACTTTGACACATAATCCACCACCACAAGGATGTAACGGTTACCAAAAGATGATACAAAGGGCCCCATAAAGTCAATGCCACACACATCAAAGAGCTCCACTTCCAGAATGGAAGTCAAGGGCATCTCATTCTTGCTTGAGATATTTCTAGTTCTCTAACATCTATCACACTTTGCTGCAAATGAGTGGGCATCACGAAACAGAGTTGGCCAATAAAAACCACATTGCAACATCTTAGCTGCTGTTCGTTCACCCCCATAGTGACCTCCATAAGGTGAAGCATGACAATGCTCAAGTACAGCACTTGTCTCTTCCATAGGAATATACCTCCAAAGCACCTGATCTGCACCTTGTTTAAAGAGATATGGTTCATCCCAAACATAGTATCTGACATCACGGAGGAATTTCTTCTTCTGCTGATAAGACCATTCAGTTGGTACCAATCCACTCACAATGTAATTAGCAAAATCAACATACCATGGATTTGAACTAGCAAACACAGCAAATAGTTGTTCATTTGGGAATGTCTCACAAATCAAAGTTGGGTCCTGTTGATGTTTCTCATTTTCCAACCTGGAAAGATGGTCAGCCACCTGATTTTCAGCACCCTTTTGATCTCTAATCTCAAGGTCAAACTCTTGTAGTAATAACACCCAACGAATCAATCTTGGCTTAGCATCCTTTTTGCTCACTAGATACTTGATGGTCGAGTGATCTGTGAAGACAATGACTTTAGTACCAACCAAATAAGCCCGAAATTTGTCAAATGCTAAGACAACTGCAAGGAGCTCCTTCTCAGTGGTGGTGTAGTTCAACTGAGCATTAGTGAGTGTTTGGCTCACATAATAGATGGAATGAAAGATTTTGTTTTTCCTTTGGCCCAATTCCGCTCCAATAGCATAATCACTAGCGTCACACATGAGCTCAAATGGTAAGGACCAATCAGTAATAATGGGCGCTGAGACAAGTCTCTTCTTAAGCTCCACAAAGGTTTCCATACATGACTCATCAAACTTGAAGGGCACATCTTTTTCCAACAAATTACGCAGTGGTTTGGCAAGCTTGGAAAAGTCTTTGATAAACCGTCGATAAAAGCCGGCATGCCCTAGGAAACTCCGAACTCCTTTCACTGAAATTGGTGGTGGTAATTTCTCAATCACCTCAATCTTGGCTCTATCCACCTCCATTCCCTTATGTGACACTCTATAGCCAAGTACTATGCCCTCTTGGACCACAAAATGACATTTCTCCCAATTAAGCACCAAACTTGTCTCCTCACACCTTTGAAGTACAAGGGCCAAGTTATGGAGACACTCATCAAAGGAATCACCAAATACAGAGAAGTCATCCATAAATATCTCCAAACAGTTCTCCACCATGTCAGTGAAAATAGCCATCATACATCTCTGAAAGGTAGCTAGGGCATTGCATAACCCAAAAGGCATTCTTTTGAAGGCATAAGTACCATATGGACAGGTGAATGTTGTCTTCTCTTGATCATCCGGGGAAATGGCAATCTGGTTGTACCCGAATACCCATCCAAGAAACAGTAGAAAGCACGTCCTGCCAACCTATCCAGCATCTGATCAATAAATGGTAATGGAAAATGATCCTTCCGGGTTGCAGTGTTAAGTTTCCTATAGTCCATGCAAATGCGCCATCCTGTGACAGTCCTGGTGGGAATCAAATCATTATTCTCATTGGCAACCACAGTCATCCCACCCTTCTTAGGTACGCACTGAACTGGGCTCACCCATTTACTGTTAGAGATAGGGTATATGATACCCGCATCCAGCCACTTAATGATCTCCGTCTTGACCACATCCTTCATGATAGGATTAAGGTGCCTTTGATGTTCAATTGTTGGCTTATGATCTGCTTCCAATAATATTTTGTGCATGCATATGGTGGGGCTAATGCCTCTGATATCTGTAATAGACTACCCCAAGGCCCTTTTGTATTCTCTGAGCACTCTGAGCAACTTGGATTCTTGCTCCTCTGACAAATATGAAGAGATAATGACTGGCAATGTGGATGAATCCCCCAAATATGAATACCTTAAATGATCAAGCAATGACTTGAGCTCTAACGTGGGAGGAGTGATTATAGAAGGCTGGAGAATGGGCTTGTCAGAAGGTATGTTCAACGGTTCAAAGCCTGGTTTCCTGAAACACTTAGCAGACGAGTCAAGCAGTTTAATACATTCCAAAACATCTTCCCTATCTACATGCTCATATATGGATGTCAATGATAAAGCAAGAGAATCATCAGTGAAATTAGCATGGAATGCATTATTAACTACTTGATCAATCATACCTATGTAAGAACACTCTTCATCATCATTTGGAAATTTCATAGCCTTGTAAATATTAAAAGTTACCTTCTTATCATTGACTTGCATAGTGAGCTCACCTTTTTGAACATCAATCATAGTCTTACTGGTGGCTAGGAAAGGCCTTCCAAGAATCAAAGGTACATTGCGGTCTTCCTCCATGTCTAGGATGATGAAGTCCGCTAGAAAGATGAACTTGTCAACCTTGACTAAGACATCTTCAATGACCCCCTTAGGATAAGTGAGAGATCGGTCAGCTAGTTGCAAGGTAACCGAAGTTGGCTTCACTTCCCCCAAACCTAGCCATTGGAAGATGGATAGAGGCATCAAGTTTATGCTTGCCCCTAGGTCACACAAAGCTTTTCCAAAGAATTGGTTGCCAATGGTGCATGGAATAGTGAAGCTCCCTGGATCCTTCAACTTAGGAGGTAGCTTATTTTGCAAGATGGCACTGCATTCTTCAGTGAATGCAACAGTTTCATAATCCCCAAACCTTCTCTTCTTAGACAAGATGTCCTTCATAAACTTTACATAACTAGGCATTTGTTCCAAAGCCTCAGCAAACGGTATGTTTATGTGAAGTTTCTTGAAAATATCCAAAAACTTTTGGAATTGAGCATCCAATTTTTGTTTAGCTAGCCGGTTGGGGAAAGGTGGAGGTAGTGTATAAGGTTTGTCCTCCTTCTTCTTGTCTTCAACCTTCCTCTCTGCTAGCTCTTCATTCTTGTCAACCTCATCGTTCACAACCAATTCATCTTTTGCAACTTCAACTTCTTTTTCAAGTAGCTTGGTCTTCACATTTCCTTCAATTTCTTTGCCACTCCTCAGTGTTATAGCCTTGTAATGCTCCTTGGGAAAACCTCCTGGATTGTTGATGGTGTCACTTAGAAAACTCCCTTGAGGCCTACTACTTAAGGCTTGGGCAAGTTGGCTAACTTGAGTCTCAAGATTTCTCAAGGAGGCCACTTGACCTTGCATCAAAGCATCATGGGAAGCAAGCCTTGAGTCAGTCTTAGTCATGTACTCTTGCTGGCTAGTCATGAACTGAGCAAACATTTTCTCCAAATTGGAAGTTGAAGTTGATGTTGAAGTTTAGGCTTGAAGGGGGCTCTGCTATTGAAAACCTGGAGGAGCACGGGGAGCTTCCCTAGTCTAATAAGAAGAGGAAGAAGGACCTTGAACTTGTCCACCCCATGAGAGATTAGGATGGTTCTTCCAACTAGGATTATAAGAATTGCCCAAAACATTATTGTGAATTGGCTGATGAAATTGATTTGCATATTGCACACTTTCTAGGCTAGCTGTGCAATTAGCTGTTGAATGAAGGTCCCCACAATGATCACAAATTTCAGCTGAGTTACTAACTCCACTTGCTATAGAATTGACTCCCATAGTGTCCAACTTTTTAGAAAGAGCTGCCACTTGAGCTGTAAGTGATATAAGAGCATCAACTTCATGAACACCTGCTGCTAATCTCTTGGGAGTAACTCTTTCAGCTGGCCACTAATAATTGTTATTAGCCATTTCCTCCAAAAGGTTGTAGGCTGCATCCACAGTCTTGCTCATAAGAGCCCCTCTAGCTGCTGCATCAATTATGGATCGAATGGAGGTTGTCAAGCTATTGTAAAAAGTATGAACCAACATCCATTTTGCTATACCATGATGGGGGCATTTCCTTAGTAACTCCTTGAATAGCTCCCATGCCTCATACAAGGTTTCTCCTTCGAATTGTCTGAAGGACAAGATGTCATTCCTATACTTCATTGCTTTCATGGGAGGAAAGAATCGATCCAAGAACTTCTGAGCCAACTCTTCCCAAGTAGTGATGGAATGTTCAGGTAATGATTGAAGTCATGCCTTTGCCCTATCTCTTAAGGAAAAAGAGAAAAGCCTCAAGCGAGCTGCATCATCAGTCATCCTTTGATGCTTGAAGGTATCACAAATCTCTAGGAAGTTAGCTAAATGAGCATTAAGATCTTCATGGGGAAGATCCGCAAATTACAAATTATTCTACACCATCTGGATAATAGCAGGCTTGATCTCAAAAGTCTGTGCCTGTACAGCTGGCCTTCCAATGCTAGATCGAATGTCCCTAGCATTTGGAGTTTCATACTCTCTCAAGAGTCTTTCAGCATTCGCTTCTTCCGCCATCTTCGAGTCACTATCCAATTCAAGTGTCTTCCCTTGTACTAGTCGGTCTCTTAGCAATCTACAAAAGGTCCTCTCGATCTTAAGATCGTAAGAAAATCGAGATACACTTTGAGTCCTTCGCATACAAGAGCTAAGTACCTGAAAAACAAAACAAAACAACAAAGAAAACTTGAAATAAGAATTGTGAATAATTGTAAGAAATAACACAAAATTTAAACTCAATCCCCAGCAACGGCACCAAAAACTTATTGATTCCGAAAATCCGCAAGCGCACGGGTCGACAAGTAATATAAAGGAGAGTAAGAATATCGTGTCCCAAGGGATTGACTAATTAGAAGGATGTTAAACTTAACCAAAATTCACAAATTTTTATCCAAGCAAATGAAGGAGAATGGGTTGTAATTAAAATAACAATTTAAGAGAAACAAAATAAGAAAACACCAAATGCCAATTTCACAAGAGAAGAGAGATGATTAAAGCCTAGGGGTCCCTATTCACTTGCTACTTCAAGGAATAATTGCAATCAACAAGCACCAATCAATGAAATGATATTTGTTAGCTGATAACCTTCAGTAGATAAGAGCCTATGTCTAGGACAATTACCCATGCAAAACCTAGCTAATCCACTATGTGTCCATGTGAGTTAACATAAGAATCACTCATTGAGACCAATTATCAAACACTTGCCATGCATGACTAATGGGTATGTGTCCATCCCATTAGCTAATCAACACACTCATACCAAGAGAATGTAATTGAACATACATCAACCATATCATATCCATATTCACAACACCCTATTTCTAGTTCAATTGGAATATTAAAAACATGCAATTGATGGCTAATCAATAACAAGCACTAAGCATAGATATGGATGAACAAAACCAATTTCATTGAAAGGATACCCAACTAATTACACATTAATCAAATCCATAGCAAGATCCTAGAGAGCCCCTAGATTAGGGTTTAGTTACACATCATGAAAGAGAAGAAAACAAATGAAATAAAATGATCCATCAAGTTACAAATCAAGAGGTAAAGGGAAAGAATAGACAAAAATGGAGAGATTCCAAGCTTGATCCTCTTCCTTGATCTTGATTCTCCTTTGAGTCACCTTTAATCCAAATAGGTTCCTCCTCTTCTCACTTACTCTCTTAACTTTGTGGTTTTTGTTCCAAAATAGAATCCCCCTTTTCTTTTTCCCAAAAATCAGAATATAAGGGTAAAGGTTGCGTGCCAGGATTTTTCCCACGCCTAGGCGTGGTTATAATCACGTGCCTTTCTTCTGCTTGTCACGCCTAGGCGTGACTTTACCACGCCTAGGCGTGGTGGTCTCTACCTGGGATTCCTGAGAAACTGCGAGGAACACGCCTTGGTGTGGATTTGCAGCACTTTCCTTTGATATTTTCTTCACAATTTGAGCCATTCTTCACATTCCTCATCCCTTCCAAGGTCTTTCTCATCTCGAATACCTATATCAACACAATAATAATGTCCATCAAGCCACAATTCACCCAACTTCCATGAACAAAATCTTCAAAGATTCAATTCTAAATCATTTGAATCAACAAGCTTAATTCACCAAAGTCATGCAATAATTGAACTTATGACTTTGAAAACCTAGGGATAGCATGCTCAAATACAATCACATTCAAGTGACATAACTTCATTTTCTAAAGTTATCAACCATGCAAGCTTTCCATTCATTTCAAGGCCAATTAAGCACTAATCCTACACAACAACACCACAAACACCGTAGTTATCTGAACTAAATGAAAAACAAATAAAAAGAGAAACTAAAATGCTTAAAATACCTAAAAATGCATGCAAAACAAGAACAAAATATAATGTTTCACACACATCACCCAGTCATCCTGTGACACTTTTACAGACATGTAAGAAGTGTGTAAAAAGTCATGCAACTAGGAATTATACGATCAAGGGAAAAGTTTGTTTCGAGTGGAGAAAGCCAGGACACGTGTTTAGGAATTGTACTTCTCAAGAGACGAAGCCTTCTATTTGTAATAAGCATGCGGCAAGGGCTCAAGATAGAGGAGAAATTGGTATATTGAGTGGAGCAGAAGCCTTCCAATCTAAAGATCTACCCAAGTGAGATTGTACCATGGGAAGTAAGCCTTAAATTGTACGAGTCGTGCGAGCCGAATGGCTGTGCGAGCCGAATTTGGGGTTGTCTGTGTATTTATTTCCTTCTGACTTGAGTATTGCCATTCTCATTTGCAATCCTGTTGTTATTACATAAGTTGTTTAAACTATTCTATTATTGTTAGAAATTTGAAACCTTTCTTCTAAATTGATTGTTTGCCTTTTTCATAAATAGACCTGATCTCAAGAAAAGAATTAGTTATTTTCTAACCATATCTTGTTATTCTCTTCCAGTAAAAACTTTAGTGTCTCTTGAGACAGAAATTTCCGGATTTGAATCCATGAAGCTCATTCCTAAATTTTATTGGACCATATCATATTCTTCGTCGGATGGGTCTGGTAGTATACCAAATGGCTTCACTATCTTTTTCTTTCTAACCTTCATAACGTTCCCCTGTATTTCAATTGAGAAAATATGTTCCTGATCCAAACCATGTCATACTGCCGAATGCAGTACAATTAGATAAGAACTTGCCTTGTGAGACACTTCCTGTTATTAGATGGTTTGATGGATCATCTGAAGGCAGCTGCTGTTTTCTCTAAGATCAATTTGCATCCTAGTTATTGTCAAGTTCATTTGAAAGTAGAAGATGCTTCCAAGACGGCCTTTCTGATGCGTTATGAGCACTACAAGTATTTAGTAATGTTGTTCCGTGTAACGAACGCTTCAGTAGTATTCATCGACTACATGAATAAGATCTTTCTTCCCTATTGAGACAGATTTGTTATTGTCTTTATTGATGACATTCTGATCTATTCTTAAAGTCTGGAGGAACACGCTAAACATCTCAGTGTGGTTCTTCAAATTCTAAAGAAGAAGAAGAAGTTATGCATGAAGTCATCCAAGTGCGAATTCCAATTAGAGGCAGTTCAACTTTTGGGTCACGTGATCTCAAAGGAAGGAATTGTTGTGGATCCGTCGAAAGTTGGAGCAGTTCTTCAATGGGAAAGATCGAAGACTATATTGGAGATTCGTCACTGTGTGGGATTAGTTGGCTGGTATCGGAGATTCACCGTAGGATTCTCCAAGATGGCAGGACCTCTCATCCAGCTCACGTGAAAGAGTAAGGTTTTTGCATGAACTGATGCATATAGGAAAATTTTCAAGGATTGCAGAGGCACTCGACTATTTTTCCAGTATTGATTCTGTCAAATTCCAACAAACCTTTCAAGACTTCTCGCAATGCTTCACGTAGGAGTTTAGAACGTATGCTCGTTTGGAATAGAAAGAGTAGTAGCGTTCGCTTCAAAACAACTGAGAGCACATGAGAAGAGTTACTCTACACAAAACTTGAAGTTAGCCATTGTGATTGGATTAAAGATCTGGAAACATTCTACAAGGAACAATATCAGCATGTGATTTAAGATAAAACAAATTTCGAGGACAAAATTTCTTTTTAGAAGTAGAGAGTTGTAACACCCCAAAAATTGCTTGTTCAAGATAAATACTCATTTTATAATATTTTGTGATTTTTGTGAATTTTTCTGGAATTATTTGAATTGTTTGATTATTTTAATATATTCTTGGATTTGCATGCACATCGGACGGAGCCGGAAAAATGAAATATTTTTCCCGAGGCTGAAAAACCTTGGACTATGGAAACGGTGACGGGGGTTCTTACTAAACTCGAGGCCGGATATGATTTACGAAGTTATCATTTTTCGAGATTTTATCTAACAAATAAAATTTGGGTACACTCTATTGTCCATTGAACAATAGATACTGATATTGATAACTGTAATTTTTATGCATTGGATAATAGCTTGCTGTAAAAATCAAGTAGATCATTTCTATCTAGTCACTTTTATGATATCATCTAAGTGACATCGTTACATCACTACATGACAACATGATTTGACCGTTTTGGGGAAACGTGCGAAGCTTCTCAAAGAAACTTTAAGAGAAACTTGCAAAAGAAGTTTTGCTCCTTTCTTCTAGGTGTACACAGTTTTTGGGGAGGAAAAAAGATGACAAGATGTGTAACACCCCGAAAATTATTTATTTCATCATGAATCATTATTTTATAATATTTAAGATTTTTAAGAATTTTTCTGAAATTTTTCAGAAATGTCGAATATTTTAATATATTCCTCATTTTGCATGCACACTGAGCATAGTCAGTGAAACACCCCGAAAATCGTTTGTTTCATAATGAATAGTCTATTTTAATATTTGTGATTTTTGAGAATTTTTATGAATTTTTCTACAAACGTCGAATATTTTAGTATATTCCTCATTTTACGTGCGTACTGAGGGAGCCGGGATAACGAAATGTTTTCCCTGAGACTGGTAAACTTTGAACTATCGACATGTCGACGGGGGATCTTACTAAACCCGAGGCCAGGCATAGTTTGCGAGGTTTGCATTTTTCAAGGTTTTATCGGATAAATAAAATCACTGTACCAAAATTTTTTTTGATGAATAGTAAATATCATTTTCATTAACTGTAACTTTTGTTCACTGGAAAATAATTTTAGCAGAGTAATTAATCATCTGTTCTAGAGTGTTTAATTAAGGAGACAACCTTACTTTATACTTTATCGAGAAACGTGCGAAGCTTCTCAAGGAAGCCTCAAGGAAGCTTCTAGGAAATTTCCTCCTAAGCTTCCCAAGGAAGCTACTCACTTCCTCTCTCCTCTCTCTCACTCACGGCTGCTGCACCAAAAAAATAGGAGGGAAGAATTTGTGTTTTGCCAAATTAATTATATCACATTAATTTCAAAAACCCAAAAGCTATCACCTTTATTTTCCTATGCACTTTCTCTCTCTACCTTCTTCTTCATTTGCATTTTCTCCTCCTTC
The DNA here is from genome assembly GCA_029884595.1 of Ormosia semicastrata. Classification (NCBI taxonomy): domain Eukaryota; kingdom Viridiplantae; phylum Streptophyta; class Magnoliopsida; order Fabales; family Fabaceae; genus Ormosia; species Ormosia semicastrata. The sequence continues at coordinate 51,256,601 of JAQQTO010000063.1, forward strand.
TCTCTAGGAGAAGCTCATGGCCAGCAGCCCCTCAAGCACTCAACCATCACAAAAATTCCAACCAATCCTATTTTCTTGATCCCCTCCATCATCGAAACACTGCTCTAGTTAGTGGTTCTTCGAAAAACCTTCATCTTCACGATTTTCTTCAAGCTTCAAGCTTAGGGTATTTAGGTAAGCTTCTTGATTCTTCAATCTCTTTTACCCATTTTCATTTTTATAGTCTCCTTTGTGACCATCTATACCTTATTTTTCAAGCATTGTTATTGTTTTGATGAGATTGAAATTTCTAGGGTTTGCTTGGGTGTGAATCCGAAAATCCAAAGAGCTTCAAGGGAGTTCTCTGTTTGTTCTTCTCTTAGGTAAGAGGAAGACACTCCTTCTCAACCTCTATTAGTAGTAAGAAACCTTGTTTTGTGATTGATTGTGAGAAAACCTTATTGAGGGTTATTCTTTGTTTGCATGATTGGTATGTTTACATGTTGTTTGTAATTTGTTTAAGCTATTGGATTAATTAGTTATGTATATTGACATATTTGAATGGATTGGAAGGCATGAAATGGAAGGAAATAATTTGGATTCCCTCTAGGATGGCTCACAATTTTGGAGGCCCAAAATTAGGGTTCTTGATGAACAATTATAACAAGTGGAAGACATAATTAATCAAGTGTATAATATGTAATTAATGGAATAAAAAATTTAGGAACTGAATTCCCTAGGGAGGCCATGGCCTCTAGGGCCATTTAGGGCTTGATTATGTAACTTTAAGTAATCTTGGAACTTAAATAAACAAGTGATTGAATTTTTGGCAATAGGATGGAAAATTAGCAAATTGGAAGATTAGAAAATAAAATAGGATTCATAAATTTGAAAGAACTAAGAATGAAATCTATCATAAGTCTTAGGGTAAATTTTAATTAAAGAAAGAACAAGAGAGTGTGAGACTTTGAAACCTTTAGAGCAATTTTCTAAGTGTGAGTGTGTGAATAAATTACAATAGAAAATTTCTCTAGAGACAAACTTTGTAAGAAATGCCACATTTAAGTGAGAATTCATAATAAAAATTGAACATGTATTATTTCATTTAAATTATGATATTATGATATTGTGGGTCCATGTGAGTGACCAATGATGTGTTAATACTTGCCTTGGCCAATTGTGGCATATTATAGAAAAGTATGTAATGACAAACATACATGATTATGCATTGAGTCATCATGCATTGTGAAAGTCCGTTAGACTGTTGTTAAGGCCAAGTGGCCTAGGAGATTAAACACACCTTTGTGCGGGTGCGAGTAGACTAGTGTAGGTCATTCTGTTGACCTTGGGAGTGTCGGGGCACGGGCATCTCACAGTGGACAATTGGTAGCCCCACTAGGCCGTGAGATAAACCGATGTGAACGCACCGATGATCTAGACGTGACACTGTCCTATATCGTGATCTAGCATAGATTGTCTGTACAATGCCTTGATGTGCACGTGGGTAAACTGAAGAATTATAGCACTTTGGCCACGGCAGTCTAGTTACAGACATGTCTCCTGATCTTTCTCTCCGACTATTTGTGTCTAGCTCCATGGAGTAGGATTTTTACCTTGTATGCATGTGCATAGTGAGTCCATGTATTATCTGGCATCTATTTATTTTTATAATTGGAACTATTGTATTACTGATATATATAACTGCTTGGAACTGCTTAATTGTCTATTGCTGCTATTTAATGCTTATTATTAGTATTTTGAAATGCTTTGTGGTGCTTTGCACCGTTTTTGTTTCTTGCTGCTATAATTGGTAATGATGGTAGGATGTCTTACCTCTTTCCTGCATTTCTGTTATTTTCTATCTGTATGTGTGTCCCATCGAAGATGTCAGTAAGGAGGGTGAAGCTCCTGATTTCCCTCGCTTCTGGCCCGATCGCGATTAGCATCTAATGTGGATCATGGCGGCACGCTCACGCGAATTTCTAGTTGATGTGTGTCTGACCTTCCTTGGAGGGCCAGACTGCTGGCACATCAACCTAAATTCCAACCGCTATGTCTATCTGGGAGATGTGTCGATTTCTTTGGCTTGGATGCGCCATGAACCACCGATATTTACTTGCTGTGTCAGCTTACGTTTGGAATATGCCCATCCGAGAGATGTGGGGTGATCGCTATTACACCCCACAGGAGGATTCTTTTATTTCCACGGCTCGAGCTCTGGCTCGTAGCTCGGTGGCTCCTATGGAGGTTTCTTCTGATGAGGAAGAACCCGAGGAAGATCCCGAGGGGGATCTCACAGAGGATCCTGAGGAGGACCCTGACACGGTTCCTTCTCATGTTAGGGATTGATACTGCTGGTAGCTACTGAGGGCTACCAGTGTTTTATTTTGGGGGGCCTGATGTGTCTTTATTTTGGTGGGCTATATATTCCTGATCTTTTGGGGGCATATATGTATAAGTTTTACTTTTTATAAATCAGACGTTGTAATCAAAGAAGTTAATATAATGATATATATATTATTGTACCTGTATGTTGTATCGATGCATGTTTTACTTTCATTTTGCTCTCCATTGTAATCATTATTATTATGCCTCATCATTATTTTTATTAATCACAAAAAAATACTCTCTAATTTAATTACATGATTAAAATCAAGTAAATTTACATTTATAATTAAAGAACCAGGTCTTAACTTCATTTTTATTTTCCGCATTATAAATGATAATGTGTTGTTCCCTCCCAAAAAGGGGGCGTCACATTAAGTTGGTATCAGAGCCCCGGTTTATGTTTCTTTGGGTCTTGTGATTGAGTCTATTTTGTTTGTGCTGTGTGAATATCTGTGTTTGGTATTCCTAGTGGATACAACTGACTTTCCTTGTGTTTTTAGTTAATCTGAATTGAGGAAGCAAGATGGCACGAGGAGAAGACATGGCAGCAACTATAGAAGCGATGCAAAGGATGGCTGAAGCTATAGCCCAACAGACTGAAAGAGCTACTCAACAACAAGAGAGAGTTGCTCAACAACAAGAAAGAGCTGCTCAACAGCTCGAAGCTATTGCTGATGCTCAGAACTTGGCGGAGTTTCGTCACCACAATCCTCCCCAATTCAAAGGAGAGTTCGATCCGGACAAAGCTAGTCTGTGGATCAAAGAGTTAGAGAAAGTCTTCCGAGCCATGAATTGCGCCGAGAATAAGAAGGTGACCTAGACTACCTTTATGTTGGTTGGCAATGCTGAGAACTGGTGGTGCGAGACGCAGAGAATGCTGGAGGCTGAAAATCGCGAGATCACTTGGGATTTATTCAAGGACAAATTCTTAGATAAGTATTTTCCTGTGAGCGCGAGGCACGCGAAGGAGATGGAGTTCCTCAACCTAAGGCAGGGGAACATGACTGTGAGTGAGTATGCAGCGAGATTCAAAAACTTGTCACAGTTTTTGACGTGCTTTCAGAACCAACCGAATGAAGCCTGGAAGTGTCGGAAGTTTACAGAAGGACTGAGATATGAAGTGAAGAGAGCTGTGATCACACTGAAAATCCATGAATTCTCAGAGCTGCTAGATACGTGTTGTGAAGTGAAAGCTCTGGAGTAAGTTAGAGATATGAGGAGTAGGAACTTTAGACCTAAAAGGTTCCAAAGGGGCGGTGGCAACGGTTCTAATCGCTTCCAAAAGAAGCCTTATTCTCGACCGACAGGGAACCAGCAACAGATAGCGGGTGGAAGTTCTGGTGGAGGTTCTACTGGGAACCAGACTGGCCAAAATGTGGCGCATCCCTCAAAATGCCTGAAGTGTGGGAAAGATCATCCCACGAGGGACTGCACTATAAAGGGGATTATCTGCTTCAGATGTGGCAAGCCTGGCCATGTATCCCGAGACTGCAACCAAACGAAGGCTGAACCTTCCGTCAATGCTGCAAGGGCCAACAAACTGAAAACAGGAGGACGAGTCTATACCATGAGCGGAGCTAAAGCCTCTGAGTCAGAAGACTTGATTCAAGGAGAAGGCACCATAGAAGGTAATCTTTTAACTGTACTATATGATTCTGGGGTAACCCATTCTTTCATATCATATGCCTGTGTGAAAAGACTTGGTCTACCTATGTCATCCTTACCTTTTGATCTAACTGTTTCTACCCCCACTGATAAACTGGTAGTTACTACCAAAGTCTGTTTAGATTGTCCCTTGATTGTCGAAGGTCGAATCTTTTTTGTCGATTTGATCTGTTTACCCATTTCCCAGCTAGATATAATTTTAAGGATGGACTGGTTGTCTTCCAACCATGTTCTATTAGATTATTCAAGAAAAACCATAGTTTTCCTGTGGATAAGGATTCTAGATTCTTGACGGCCAACCAAGTGCGAGCTTTCTTGAAAGAAGGAGCTCAAGGATACATGCTACTGTCTTCTTTGAAAGTTGAGAGTGAGGTTGATGTGAACACAATTCCAGTGGTGAATGAATTTCCCCAAGTCTTTCCTGAGGATGTGCCTGGTTTACCACCGGCGCGAGAAATAGAATTTGCTATTGACCTTGTACCGGGAGCTGGTCCCGTGTCTATAGCACCTTATAGGATGGTACCAACAGAATTAGCTGAACTTAAGAAGCAACTAGAGGAGCTTTTGGAAAAGCAATTCGTCAGACCGAGTATGTCACCTTGGGGAGCACAAGTACTGCTAGTTCGAAAGAATAACGGTTCATCAAGGTTGTGCGTGGACTACAGACAGCTAAACAAAGTGACCATCAAGAATAAATATCCACTCCCAAGAATTGATGACTTAATGGACCAACTGAAGGGAGCAGCGGTGTTTTCAAAAATTGACCTGTGATCTGGGTATCATCAGATACGAGTGAAGATGGAGGATATACCCAAGACTGCTTTTCGTACCTGATACGGCTATTACGAATACCTCGTGATGTCGTTTAGCGTAACGAATGCGCCTGCTATCTTCATGGACTACATGAACAAGATCTTTTGACCTTACTTAAACATGTTTGATGTTGTCTTCATTAATGACATCCTGATCTATTCTCAAAATCAGGATGATCGTACTGAATACCTCAGTATAGTTCTTCTGATTTTGAAGGAGAAAGAACTATATGCCAAACTGTCAAAATGTGAATTTTGGCTAGAAGAAGTTAAATTTCTAGGTTATGTAATCTCGAAGGATGAGATTGCGGTGGATCCATCGAAAGTGGAGGTAGTGCTACAATGAGAAAGACCTAAGTCAATGACGGAGATTCATAGCTTCGTGGGTTTGGCCGGATATTACTAGAGGTTCATTGAGGGATTCTCCAAAATTGCAGGACCTCTCACCCAACTCACAAGAAAGAACTAAACTTTTGAGTGGACCGACAATTGTGAACAGAGTTTCCAAAAGTTGAAGAATCGGCTAACTACCTCGCCAGTCTTAGTGCTACCTGATCTGAATGAGCCCTTTGAGGTGTACTGTAACGCTTCATACCAAGGACTAGGATCTGTGCTTATGCAACATGGAAGAGTGGTGGCTTATGCTTCAAGGTAATTGCAAGTGCATGAGAAGAATTACCCGACGCACCACTTGGAGTTAGCGGCTGTGGTTTTCACTCTGAAGATATGGAGGCATTTTCTCTATGGAGCGACGTTCAACATCTTTAGTGATCACAAAAGCTTGAAATATTTGTATGATCAGAAGGAGTTGAACATGAGGCAGTAGAGGTGGCTAGAATTCCTGAAAGACTACGATTTCCAACTTCTGTATCACCCCGACAAGGTAAACGTCATGGCAAACGCCTTGAGCAGGAAGATGATCAGTGTCTCTACCTTGATGATCAAGGAAAAGAATCTAGTATGCAACACCCCTTGATGTAGCAACCGGAGCATAATCGTCATTACACCACAATTACTAAATCCAAGAGTGTCACAGTCATATGATAACAATAATTTAAATACTCAAGAGTCTATATATATATTTATTTAACTTGCATAAGTAGAAAATATAAGCCTCGAATGAAATATAAATATATTTAACCCATAATACAACCATTGAAATAAAATCAAATTCCTCATATACATATTTTATAGTCGGTTTACACAAATCACTAATGACATAGAATATAACAATTACGAGTCCAATAAAATACAAAGCAGAGATAAAATACAAAAAGGGGAAAAGTAGTAACCCGGGGATGGGCACTACCAGCAGACAAAGCCGCAACCCCATATGTACATAACGCATAGTGTCCCAGTTGACACGACGGGCATCAATGCCTCCACGCGGCTACACTCTTACGTAGTCGAAGAAATCTTGTCCAGATGCTCAAACCAATCAACCAAGGTGTGGTCTCTCTTTATCTTCCTCACGATCTCTTATCAAATATAAATATAAAACAGAAATACACAAATATAGGAAAGAGGTGAGACACCCATCCTTCATTACCATTATTGGCAGTAAGAAAAACAAGACCACAAGCAAAGCGCCCACCAAGCAATACAGCTCATATATTCATCAACAGAAATAGTGAAATTTATAATAAAAGCAATTCAATTCTAAGCAAATATCAAAATCAATACAACAGTGATATTTATAGTATAGGTAAAACAACAATAAACAATAGCAGGCAGATCACAATAGTATTTCCAGAATCAACACAACAATAAGATAATCGTTTACAGAAGTACAACAGTTATCTTCACATTCACAGGTGTTCATGCTCAACAGTTTATGAGACTGACAATGAACGATGCACAATGCATTATGACACCACAATTCCTACTCCATGGAGCTAGACATAAACAGTGGGGAGAAAGATCAGGAGACATGTCTGTAACTCGGCTGCCGCGACCAAAGTGCTATAACTCATCAATTTATCCACGTGCACATCATGGCATTGTACAGACATTCTACGCTAGATCATGAATAGGACAGTGTCTCGGTCCGGATCATCGGTGTGTTGCATCGGTCTAACTCACGGTACAGAAGAGCTACCAACTGTCCATTGCGAGCAACCCGCACCCCGATGCCCCCAAGGTCAACAGAAGACCTACACTTGTCTATTCGCACCCGCACTAAGGTGTGTTCAACTCCTAGGCAACTCGGCCTTAACAATGTCCAACGGACGTTCTCATTCTTTTTGTGCAATGCATGACTCAATCATGCTCCTCATGACAACTAGGTCAATCATGCTTCAAATGCATGTCATATCATTTAGCAACAAGGTTTGATCCCATCCACGGATCCACATCAAGCCAATAGCACATTTCAAGAATAACCACAATCTCATTCATTAATATGTATGATTCACAATTTCATACAATTCCATAATATGTCGCAATTGGCCAATATAAGCATCAATATACAAATGGTCACTCACATGGACCCATAACATCAGAATACGAGGATCAAGTCAATTGATGCGTCATTAGGTTCATTATGAATCCTAACTTAGTATTTGTTTCCATTTTCAAGGTTCATGTTCAAAATCAATTCTTAAAATCAATTTAACATTCCAAGGCTATTCAATTTCCCAAAACTTGCAATTTATTTAAGCTCTTAGGCCTCACACTCTCATGTTCTTCGCTCACTTAGAATTACCTTAAATTTTATGATGCTTTCACTCTTAGTCCTTTAAGATCTATGAAGTCTTGATTTTATTAAATCCTTCCAACTCATTAATTATCCACTTCATTACATAGGTTCCTAATTTCTTAATTCCTTATGATTCCAATTTATCAAAATTACATACTTACACTCAAAAATACCTTAGAGGCTGTGGCCTCACAATGGCTCAAATCTTAAATCCGTTCAAGTCATCATCTACATGTCATTCCTCTAATTTATTTAAGTTATTCACTTGTTAAATTAAATCACCAAGAACCCTAATTTCTTGACCTAACTTTAAATTGAAACTGGGAACATACTACATGTGGGAAAATTCTGAAATTTTTATCACATGAAGCCTCATGTCTTATATTTCAAATGGCACCGGTTTCATGTCCATACGACATCGGATCAAGAAATTATACAATCTGGTTTACTGACTGCCAGAATACCTTTTTCTGCAGAATCTGCCGTGGGTTCAAACAGAAACTGGTATTGATTGGCTTGCTCCAAAATTCTAAAATTTTTACTACATGAAGCCTTATGTCTTAGTTTTCAAATGGCTCTAAAATCAGGTCATTCCGATATCGGTAGCTCGAGTTATGCAGCAAACATCGCTGACTGCTCACTGGATTCTGCATAATCCGAAAATGGTTCCTTTGAAACAATTCTCAATTTCAATCATTCAAGATCATTTTCTATGTGATTTTAAGTTCCTAACTAGTTCATTAACACTTAGGAAACATTAATCACTAACTTAAACCTCTTGATTTGAAATCAAACCCAAAAATCACTCTCTTAGTGGTTCATGACCTAGGTTCAAACTCAAGAATCAACTAGCTCCAATCTATGGATAAATCCATATATTTTATTTTCAATAAGCTAAATTCCACCCCAAAAACTGTGGCACTCCAAGAGAGGTTCTCAAATATTTTTCTTCCATTTCCAATCACGTAGTCCAATCCAACATACCATTATATACAACAAACCAATATTCACCCCTAATTTCTAATCAAAACCGTGGCACCATGTTAAGGTAGGAAACTCCAAATTTTCCATTTAGCAACCCCAACATAATCAAGCACAATTAATACATCAAACACATTCAAGAGCATAATCAAGTATCAATCAAATTCAATAGCATAATCAAGTATCAATCAAATTCAAGGATACCAATTCATTCACAATTTATAATTCAAGCAAGCATACAAATAGCACACAAGGATGGATTTCTCCATCAACACACATACAAAGTCTTCTCACCACCATAAGTGGTTGAAGTGAGTAGTCTCCCTCTTACCTAAGTGAAAGAACAAGAAGAACACCAAGAAACTCCTTGCAATTTCGGATTTGAGCTCCAAAAACCCTAAAAAAAAATTGTGACTTTGTTAGAATCAATACCAAGGCTTGAAAAATCAACCATGGATGACCAATAAGAAGATCACAACCACGAAAACAAGAGAAAAGGAAGAGTGGTCTTGAAACTTACCCAAAATGTTCAAAGTTGGAGCTTGGAGATAATGGTGAAAATGGAGGATTTTCAAGAAACTTCAAGAAGAAAAGATGTTTAGAATGGGGAGGGGATTAAGAAAATGTAATTAGAAGAAATTTTTGTGAAGATTAGGGAAGAAGAAGGAGGGCTGGCCGTGGAGTTGCTAGAGAGAGGGAGGAGAGAATGGTTGAAGAAGGAATAAGAAGAAATGATGAGAGAGAAAGTGTTTGATAATTAATGGATTTGTATAATAAAATTTAAATGAAACAAAGCAATATTTTGCCTTGCATGGGCTGCAGCCAGCCGTGCAAAAGAGAGAGAGAAGAGAGAGGGAAATGGCTTCCAAGGAAGCTAAGGGCATTGGGTCATTATTTGGTCAAAGCTTCTCAAAGAAGCTTTGATTATTTAATATTAAATTTGAATTAAAGTGAATGGATTAGACATAAAGTAGATTGCATTAGGATAATGTGATAGGATTTCTAATGCATGCTATTATCCAATGGATAATAGTTACAGTCGACAGAAGTCAGTATTAATTTATCTGACAGATGAAATTTACACAGTATTTTATTATTCCGACTGCTAAATTTCTTGAAAAAAATGTGAAACCTCGTAAACTGTGTCCAGCCTCGGGTTTAGTAAGATCCCCCGTCGACAAGTCCATAGTTCAAGGTTCTCGGAGAAAACATCTTGTTTCTCCGGCTCCGCTCAGTGCGCACGTAAAACGAGAAATATATTAAAATATTCGACATTTTCGAAAAAATCTCAGAAAATTCTCAAAAATTACAAATATTATAAAACGACTATTCGTCTTATTATTTTCAAATTTTTGAAGTATTACAATCGTTTTCCCCGACTCTGCTCAATACGAACGCAAAACGAGAAATATATTAAAATATTCATCGTTTCCGAAAAATTCTGAAAGAATTCACATAAATCATAAATATTAGAAAATAACTATTCATAATAAAATTTTTCAACTTTGGGAGCGTTACAGTCGTTTTGCCAACTCTGCCCAGTGTGCACGTAAAATGAGAAATAATATTAAAATATTCCACTTTTTCAGAAAAAACCAGAAAAATTCCAGAAAATCCTAAATATTGTAAAATGATCATTTATCCTGAAATTATTAATTTTCGGGATGTTACATAGTAGAGCAGTTCAGAGATGTATAGTCTTTTGTGGAACTAGAACCAGGAAAGATCTGCATGAACATGGTCACTATCTCAAGTGAATTAATGGAGGACATACGGGAAAAGCAGAAGGTCGACAAGTTCTTGCAAGAAATGAGAGAGCTAGTGAAGCAAGGCAACGAAACAGTATTTGCAGAAGGAACAGATGAAATTCTGAGATTCCGGGGTAGAGTCTGTATTCCTCGTGACCAAGAGCTTAGAGAGTATATTATCGATCATGCTCACACAAGTCAGCTGAATATAAATCCGGGCATAATGAAAATGTATCAAGACTTGAAGAAGTTGTTTTGGTGGCATGGAATGAAGAGTGACGTCACTAGACGTGTATTGACTTGTCTGGTTGGTCAGAAAGCTAAAGTGGAACATCAAAGACCGGCAAGATTGCTGCAACCATTGTCTATTCCTGAATAAAAGTGAGACAACATTGCAATGGATTTTGTAGTGGGTTTTCCAAGGACAAGAAAAGGACATAACTCGATTTGGGTGATTGTGGACCGACTCATGAAATCAGCATATTTTCTCCTAATCAACATAAGGTACAAACTAGAGAAACTGACCCAGTTGTACATTGGAGAAATTGTTAGACTGCATGGTGTGCCTACAAGTATTGTGTTGGATAGGGATCCGAGATTTACTTCAAAGTTCTGGCAGAGTATACAGGGAGCATTAGGGACAAAGTTACGTCTAAGTTCTGCTTATCACCTATAAATCGATGGCCAATCGGAGAGGACAATCCAATCATTGGAAGATCTGCTTAGAGCTTGCACCATAGAACAGACTGGAAGTTGGGATGACGTTCTACCGTTGATAGAATTCACCTACAACAACAGTTATCACTCAAGCATAGGGATGGCACCCTATGAAGCTCTATATGGACGGCGGTGTCGAACACCTCTATGTTGGTACCAAGACGGCAAGCGCCTCTATATTGGACCAGATGTTATACAGCAGACGACCGAGAAGGTTAAGATGATTTAGGAGAAGATGAGGATGGCTCAGATCCGACAAAAGAGTTATGCAGACAAAAGAAGAAATCCTCTTGAGTTTGAGGAAAGCGAGCATGTATTTCTGAAAGTCACACCTATGACTGGGGTAGGCCAGGCCTTGAAATCTAGAAAACTTACTCCAAAATTTCTTGGACCATACCAGATTATTCGCTGAGTAGGTCCAGTAGCCTACCAAATAGCCTTACCCCCTTTCCTTTCAAACATTCACAATGTTTTCCATGTGTCACAACTGCGAAAGTACCTTCCTGACCCAAGTCATGTCATAGCACCAGATACAGTACAATTAAAAGAGAACTTAACCTATGAGGCACCTCCTGTAAGAATTGAGGATAGAATGATAAAGCAACTAAGAGGCAATGACATCTCATTAGTGAAGGTAATCTGGAATGAGATAACTGGAGATGCAACATAGGAGCTGGAAGACAAGATGAAGGAGCAACACCCACAACTATTCTAAGGTATGAAAATTTCGAGGACGAAATTTGTTTTTATAAGGGGAGAGTTGTAACACCCCGAAAATTATTTATTTCATCATGAATCATTATTTTATAATATTTAAGATTTTTAGGAATTTTTCTGGAATTTTTCAAATATTTTAATATATTCCTCGTTTTGCATGCACACTGAGTAGAGTCAGTGAAACACCCCGGAAACCATTTGTTTCATCATGAATAGTCTTTTTCTAATATTTGTGATTTTTGAGAATTTTTCTGAATTTTTCTGGAAACGTCAAATATTTTAGTATATTCCTTATTTTGCGTGTGCGCTGAGTGGAGCTGAGATAACGAAATATTTTCCCTAAAGCTGGTAAACCTTGAACTGTCGATGTGTCAACGGGGAATCTTACTAAACCCGAGATCGGGCACAATTTGTGAGGTTTGCATTTTCGAGGTTTATCGAATAAATAAAATCACTGTATCGAAAATTTTTTTGATGAATAGTAAATATCATTTTCATTAACTGTAACTTTTGTTCACTGGAAAATAATTCTAGCAGAGTAATTAATCATCTGTTCTAAAGTGTTTAATTAAGGAGACAACCTTACTTTACATTTTATCGAGAAACGTGCGAAGCTTCTCAAGAAAGCTTCTAGGAAATTTCCTCCTAACCTTCCCAAGGAAGCTACTCACTTCCTCTCTCCTCCCTCTCACTCACGGCTACTGTACCAAAAAAATAGGAGGGAAGAATTTGTGTTTCACCAAATTAATTATATCACATTAATTTCAAAAACCCAAAAGCTATCACCTTTATTTTCCTATGCACTTTCTCTCTCTACCTTCTTCTTCATTTGCATTTTCTCCTCCTTCTCTCTAGGAGAAGCTCACAGCCAACAGCCCCTCAAGTACTCCACCATCACAAAAATTCCAACCAACCCCATTTTCTTGATCCCCCTTATCATCTAAACACTTCTCTAGTTGGTGGTTCTTTGAAAAACATTCAACTTCACCATTTTCTTCAAGCTTCAAGCTTAGGGTTTTTGGGTAAGCTTCTTGATTCTTCAATCTCTTTTACCCATTTTCATTTTTATGGTCTCCTTTGTGACCATCTATACCTTATTTTTCAAGCATTGTTATTGTTTTGATGAGATTAAAATTTCTAGGGTTTGCTTGGGTGTGAATCCGAAAATCCAAAGAGCTTCAAGGGAGTTCTTTGTTTGTTCTTCTCTTAGGTAAGAGGAAGACACTCCTCCTCAACCTCTATTAGTAGTAAGGAGCCTTGTTTTCTTATTGATTGTGAGAAAACCCTATTGAGGGTTATTCTTTGTTTGCATGATTGGTATGTTTACATATTATTTGTAATTTGTTTAAGCTATTGGATTGATTAGTTATGTATATTGACATATTTGAATGGATTGGAAGGCATGAAATGGAAGGAAAAAATTTGGATTCCCTCTAGGATGGCTCACGGTTTTGGAGGCCCAGAATTAGGGTTCTTGATGAACAATTATAACAAGTGGAAGACATAATAAATCAAATGTACAATATATAATTAATGGAATGAAAAATTTGGGAACTTAAATCCCTAGGGAGGCCACAACCTCTAGGGCCATTTAGGGCTTAATTATGTAACTTTAAGTAATCTTGGAACTTAAATAAACAAGTGATTGAACTTTTGGTAATAGGATGGAAAATTAGCAAATTGGAAGATTAGAAAATCAATTAGGATTCATAAATTTGAAAGAACCAAGAATGAAATCTATCATAAGTCTTAGGGTAAATTTTAATTAAAGAAAGAACAAGAGAGTGTGAGACTTTGAAACCCTTAGAGCAATTTTCTAAGTGTGAGTGTGTGAATAAATTACAATAAAAAATTCCTCTAGAGACAAACTTTGTAAGAAATGCCACATTTAAGTGAGAATTCATAATAAAACTTGAACATGTATTATTTCATTTAAATTCTGATATTATGATATTGTGGGTCCATGAGAGTGACCAATGATGTGTTAATACTTACCTTGGCCAATTGTGGCATATTGTGAAAAAGTATGTAATGATAAACATACATGATTGTGAAAGTCCGTCGGACTATTGTTAAGGCTAAGTGGCCTAGGAGATTGAACATACCTTTGTGCGAGTGCGAGTAGACTAGTGTGGGTCATTCTGTTGACCTTGGGGGTGTTGAGGCACGGGCATCTCACAGTGGACAGTTGGTAGCCCCACTGGGCCGTGAGATAAACTGATGCGAATGCACTAACGATCCGGACGTGACACTGTCTTATATCATGATCTAGCGTAGACTGTCTGTACAATGCCTTGATGTGCACGTGGATAAACTGAAGAATTATAGCACTTTGGCCGCGGCAGCCAAGTTGCAGACATGTCTTCTGATTTTTCTCTCTCACTATTTGTGTCTAGCTCCATGGAGTAGGATTTTTATCTTGTATGCATATGCATAGTGAGTCCATGTATTATCTGGCATCTATTTATTTTTATAATTGAAACTATTGTATTACTGATATATATAACTGTCTGGAACTGCTTAATTGTCTATTGCTGCTATTTAATGCTTATTATTAGTATTTTGAAATGCTTTGTGGCGCTTGGCGCCGTTTTGTTTCTTGCTGCTATAATTGGTAATGATGGTAGGATGTCTTACCTCTTTCTTGCATTTCTGTTATTTTCTATCTGTATGTGTGTCCCATCGAAGACGTCAGCAAAGAGGGTGAAGCTCTCGATTTCCCCAGCTTCTGGCCCGATCGCGATTAGCATCTACTGTGGATCATGGCGGCACGCTTATGCGGATTTCTAGGTGATATGCATCTGACCTTCCTTGGAAAGGCCAGACTACTAGCACATCAACCTAAATTCTGACCGTTGTGTCTACCTGGGAGACGTGTCGATTTCTTTGCCTTGGAGGTGCCATGAACCACCGATCTTTACTTTCTGTGTCAGCTTATGTTTGGAGTTTTATCTGCCCATTCGAGATATGTGGGGTGATTGCTATTACACCCCATAGGAGGATTCTTTTGATTCCATGGCTTGAGCTCTGGCTTGTAGCTCGGTGGCTCCTATGGAGGTTTTTTCTGATGAGGAAGACCGCGAGGAGGATCCTGAGGAAGATCTCGCGGAGGATCCTGAGGAGGACCCTGACACAGTTCCTTCTCATCTTAGGGACTGATACTGCTGGTAGCTACTGAGGGCTACCAGTGTTTTATTTTGAGGGGCCTGATGTGTCTTTATTTTGGTGGGCTGTATATTCCTGATCTCTTGGGGGCATATATGTATAAGTTTTGCTTTTTGTAAATCAGGCGCTGTAATCAAACAAGTTAATATAATGATATGTATATTATTGTACCTATATGTTGTATCGATGCATGTTTTACTTCCACTTTGCTCTCCATTGTAATCATTATTATTATGCCTCATCATTATTTTTATTAATCACAAAAAAATACTCGCTAATTTAATTACACGATTAAAATCAAGTAAATTTAAATTTATAATTAAAGAACCGGGTCTTAACTTCATTTTTATTTTCTGCATTGTAAATGACAATGTGACGTTCCCTCTCAAAAAGAGGGTGTCACAAGATGTCATCTTTTCACAAGCCATCACCTTTCACATTTTCACCAAAAGTCATCATCTTTTTTTTTCCCAAAACTTTCTATCACTTTCTCTCTCTACCCTAAAGCTTCTGTCTCATTCTCTCTCATCATTTTCTCTCTTCCATTTTCTCTCAACCTCACGGCAATCACATCCCATTTTCATCTTCCATTTCCTCTCCTTCACCTCACGGCTACCACCCTTCATCTTCCTCTTCCATTTTGTTTTCTACATTCAATCACATTTCTAATGTAACACCCTCCTTAGGGCGTCACATTTGGTGTTGCTTAATTACTAAATTACCCCTTCATTTGTATTCGTACTTGTAATAGAAATACGAGTTGGAAAATTTCTTAGTAACAATAAATTAAACTTAGCAGAAAATAAAAGAATTTCAACATCATATCAAATAATTCACATCATATATATACATACACAAGTCTTAGTATCGTCATACTTAAATAATTACAAACTAGACTTTCAGAACATTTAAAACTTTAAACTTTAAACTTTAATTTAAACTATTATACTGCCCAAGTCCTACTAGACAGCAGAACCCTCAAACGGGTCCTCCTCAGATTCCTCAGCATATAGAAATCCAGCATGATGTGAAGTCCTACGGACAGGTGTTCGAGCAGACGACACAATACTAGCCTTACTAGGGGTACGATAGTAAGCCCCCTAGTACTGCTTAATAGAAATTGGAAACTCCAGGTGTACATATATGTTAACACTAAAGTACGGATGTCCTAAATATAATCTACTCAATCTAATATTTAAGTCCCCCATATAGTAAATACTCTCTCTATCTAAATCCACATGCCATGCCTCCTCTCCTCCAAGAAACGTAAACCTCATATAACCAAGGAAATTGGGCATCTCCATCGTCTCAAAACTCAGCGTCCTCAATGAGAATCTGCTCTTCCTCAGCTTCTCGCTCCACTTCTTGTTTGACGTCTTTACACATATAAATATAATACATAATAGGCATACAAAGAGGTGAGATCACCTACGCCATTACTAGTATGGTAGCAATGAAGATAAACACATACAATATTTCATACAACTATCATACCATAATTACAGTTATGCCATTAATATCATTTACCATAGTAACACATGTAATAAACAACAATTACAATCATGCCATTATCAATAACCAAATATTCAAGAATTCAATTACCATAAACCATAATTACGATAATGCCCTCAATCACTATATGTATGCACACAGACTCAATTTCCTACTCCATAGAGCTAAAACTCAGGTTGGAGAGAGTGATCGAAAAGATTTGTAGGTACCAACATGCCTCGGACCATGTGCTCAATCTTGCACATCTAGCATATACACGACAGTCTTTATCAGATCTTGATTAAGAATAGTGTCTTAGTTAGGATCATTGGTGTGTTGCGTCGGTCTAACCTACGGTACAGAAGAGCTACCAACTGCCCATTATAGGCAACCCGCACCCCAATGCCCCAAAGGTCAACGAGTGACTTACACTACGCATATCGCACCCACTCAAGAGGTGTAGTCTCTCCTAGGCAACTAGCCTCATACAGTCCATTAGACCCTTCAAATGCATGTATTATGCACTATTCACATTTCTAATTATTATTACATATTCGGGGTCCACTCAATAACCTAATAGTATTATTACTGTATTTTAATCGCGTAGTCATATTTCCATGTTTTCTCAATCGTGACTCAATTCTGTCACCTTTTTAAATTGCGTAGCAATTTTTCAACATTTTCCAATTGCGTAAACATTTTTCATATGTTTTAAATCCAAAAATACTATTTTTCTCATTTAATACTAAAAATTCACTTTATTTTCCATATTTGCATAATAGCCCCTCAAAAATATAATATTTATATTATAGTCCTCATTTAAATAATATTTTCACAATAGCCCCTTATAAAATTCATATTTATGAAATAGTCCTCTTTTATAAAATATTTACAATATGACCCCTCTAAAAATAATATTTACAATATAACCCCTCTAAAAAGTATTTATACAATGGACCCTCATTTAAATAATATTTATAATTTAATCCCTCTTTTATAAAAAATTACGGTATGACCCCTCTAAAAATCAGTAATTATACTATTTCCCAAAAAAAAGTATTTTCTTTCCTTTACTTCATATATTACAGCTTAAATTTTACAAACGCGCTTCAAAACCCGTAGGATGAGCTATACGTCAGTAAAATTCAAGTATTGACACTCATTTCATTTTAAACCCTATTTATTTAATTATATCAGATTATTTTCTCAAAACCATTTTGCTTGCTACATTCAAACTTGTTCAAATTCATTTCCTTTTCATTTAAATCCTTCATTCTTATTTGAATCCCTCATTTTCAGGACTTTGGTCCTCTAATCCCTAGTATGGCCGTGAGCCTCATGCTCTTTGGAGCATTCATACAATCATTTAATCATGTTGTTCAAATCCTAAATTACACATGCACTTACATGCTTACACAATCACATACAGATAAACATATATCAAAGCAGTAATCATACATCACCCATGCAAATCACAAAAACATAACCACAAACACCACAAACAAAATCAAAGAAGCGTTAAACACTAGTGAATAAACCCTTATGGGTTTTTCACCGTACAAAACCATCTCCACACCACCAAAACATGGTTGGTGAGGTAAAGTCTCCCTCTTACCTCTTGAAGACAAGTCTTTCAAGCTCCTTTCCTTCTCCTTGATTTCGTATAACCCACAAACAATTCCTAAAAATTCTTAAACAATTAATAAAATCACAAACAAAGCCTAATAATGGAAAACCATGGAACAATCATGGTATATAAAATCAAAAAACTTAATTTTAAACCAAGAAATCAAAAGTTCACCTTTAGGAAGTAGGATAGAACTTGGATTTTGAAGCACTTAGAATAAGATTTTGACAAAATCTCCTAAATGAAAAGTGTTTAGGAGGTTGTCTAGCTTTAGGAAATGATGAGAGTGGAAATTATAGAAGATTGGTGGTGTATATGGTGTTGGGGCCGAAACTAAAGAGAAAAAGGGAAGGAAAATGTTCTATGTGTTCTTGGAATTTTTGAGAGAAAATGATGCAAGCTTTTTGGTGAGAGAGAAAAGTGAATATTTGAGAGTGAAATGGAGTGGGCCGCCGTGAGTAGCTTGTAGGAGAAATTTAGAGATTTACTTGAAGTAGAAATATCACATTTTGGGTTCACACTTGAAGCACATGGCTTAGTCATCTTTTAATCATGCTTTGGTCATGCAAGATGGTTCAAGAACCTTGGGGAAGCCTTCCAAGGCTGCATGGCCGTGTGGCTCAAGGGTGTTTAGGGACCTAATTTGTTTTCAAACAAAGCCTAATTGCATGCTAATTAATTAGTTAATTAATTAGGTTAAATTTCCTAACCACTCTTAATTAATTTTCTAATTACATAACTAATTAATTAAACCTATTATTACATATATCATAGCTCCTAAATAAAATTAGGATATCTTATTAGTAATTAGATTATGACTAATTAATAACTAGGTTAACTTACTTAGTTTATTAATTAGGCCATTAATATGACTTAATTAGGTTTAATTAGTTACTAAATAAAAGTCAAGCCACTATATTTGACTTAATCCTAGCCATTGAATTCAACTTTGTTTCCTATTCATTAATCTCATCTACGATGGATATTACTTAATGATTTTATCAGGATTCATTTCACACCATTGATCGGATCAACGGTTATGATCGAAAACATCGTAATCAAGCTTTTCATCCGATGGTCCACAACAAAGTCTTTGCCCCTTTGTTTGACAACTTCTTATTGGATACAAAAGTCCAGCCACCTATTTTGATTGATTTCTATTGGTTCATTTTGATTTAAGCTACAGAAAATATTCTAAGCACATTTTCTGTCAACTAAAATTTATCGGGTCAAATAAATTATAGCAGAAGCTGCTATAAATAAAATAGCAGATATTTATTCATGAAATATTTTTATTTCATGGATAAATTCTAAAAATTAAAAGAATCTTTTCTGTCTCTCTTAGATTCGGGTTTAGTAAGATCTCCCGTCTCTAAAATAATCAGATAAGATTTTCCCCGACCCAAAAATTATTATTTTCCTGACCAGGAGCAGTCAAATTATTTTTATAACATACAGAAAATGTAAAATAGTGTAATTCTGCTATTACTATTAACATAGTCAGAATTTGGGATGTTACATCTAGGATCTACACACTTTATAGATGATTTTCTATGTTGTGATCATCATCAAGTTCTCTCATCTTCATCATTTTATTTCAATCCCTAACTTGAAGATCCTAGGGTGAGATTCTTGATTTCTATTTTTCTCCTCTCATTTTTCCTCTACACCTCACGGCTAAGCCATTTTTGGGGGACCATCCTACATTTAGTTCATCACTTGTTCATCCTTTCATCCAAGCAACCAAAGGCTAAACACAAAACTCTCACTTTTTCCATTTGAAGCTCACGGCCAACCCCCAAAACACATCCCCAAATCTTCAATAATTCAAGATAACCTTGGATCTTGAGTTTTACATCATTCTAAGACACTTTTATTTGGAAATCAATCTCTAGTTCATCCATCTTCAAGTATTTCTTTAAGCTTTGCTTCAAATCTCAAGTTCAAGAATCTTAAGGTAAAGTTCTTGAATCTTTTCTCTTGCTTCATTTTTAAAGAATGTAAAGCCATATTTTGACCTATGGAAATCTTATTCAAGCCCTAGGTACTAATTATTGTGTGTTTGCTTTGGTTGTAAGAATCTCTTGGTGGAGAAAGTTTGCTACACAAGGACTTACAAGGAGCTAGGATGCTACACCTAAGGTAAGAGGGAGATTAACCTCATTGACCATACTATGGTGGTGAGGAACGAATGGTTGTATTGGGAGTGGAGACTCCACGTGAGGATTCATCCACTCAATTGTATGATTTTGATTTATGTCTTGTTTGATTTGGTATGATTATATGATGTTGATGTATGCAAAGATGATTTTGATGACTTAATGGATATTGTGTGATTTTGATAGTGAGCATGAATTTAATTGATTGTGACGATTAAAGTAAATGGCATGCTATGATTGTGTTCAGAAAGAATGAGTTAACTGGTTTCCTTTGACCTTTGAGGCTCACGGCCACCTTGGCCCAAGAAGAGATATCCATGAGAAAAATATTTGGCTATCAAGGACTTAGGTGATTAGGTGATAAATATATCATCTATAAGGTTATAAGTTAAATGAGAGAAGAAACAAAATTTTTACCATTGAAAAGAAATTGATTTTTGACCATGATACTTGATAATTAGAAGTAAGAGTGAGTTGGAGACCTAAATTATTTGATAATAAGGCGGAAGAGTAATTAGGATGGAAATAATTTTATTTAGAAGTTGAATAATGGAAGTTGTAGAAAGAATGTTAGGAAATATCATTTAGGTGATTTGGAAGACAGATTAGGGTTTAGGGATTTATGAGTAAGATTGAAGATAACTATAATGTCATGATTTGAGGAGTAATAACTTTTGAATGTACCAATGGAAACAATTTTTGGAGACAATGGGGATAATGGAAAATGACTTATTAGTGGTGGATCTAGATGATATGATAACCGAGGAATTTAATTAGGAATTTATAAGATAAGGATGGAAAAGAATAAATCTTATCATTAAGCAAAAGAGTGATTTTCAATCTTGAGAGCTAAAACAAGCTTGGGAAAGAACTAGAGAAAATTTGAAAAACTTAGATGAAAAGGAAATGAATGGCAAGGTAAGGACATTGTGGTTTTTTTTTTTTTTTTTTGGTTTTCATAAATGATATGAGGTCATTCGAGGAACTTAGTTAGAAGAAGCTGGTGATTTGGATTAATTTCTATCTTCATTCTTGAGAACATGATAATTAAAGACTGAAGAAGACCTAATGTTTCTATATACTAGAGGAATTTGTGAAAATGCTCCACGTGACTTGATAGTAATGATTCTTGAACTTGCATGACTAAAATCCTTTATGATCGCATGCATTAACATTGTGCCTTGGGCCGACGTACTGGACACAAGTGGATTATGAATTTGACATTGTGCCTTGGGCCAACGTATTGGACCTAAGTAGATTATGGATTTAGCCTTGTGCTTTTGGGCTGGAGTGCTAGACCCGAGTGGATCATTGGTATTATGTAGTTGTTTAGGTGGCTATATAATATCATTGATACTAATGGTATTGGACAATCGTATGAGCAGTTACCTTAATACTATTGGGAATGGTACAACGATGGTTTGATTTCTTTGAGTATGCACTTGAGTATTAGAATGTCGGCTTATGATGCCTAGGAGTGAGCGAGAATTTGGATAAGTGTGATCCCAGATGGATCTCAGGGGGCGTCAAGGCGAGGTGATCCACCTAGTGACCACTGTCACATTATATACCCCTGGCTGTAGAAAACTGTTGCAACGCACGACAAGGACCTGACAAGCACTATCCTTTTCGTGATCCGGCATATATTGTCTTTTGAGGGGGGACAGATCTTCTCAAACGCTCATCTCTGAACCTTAACTCAATGGAGTAGGAACTGGTTGCATTGTGCATAGGAATGGTCAGCATGCACATCGTGCATATGCATAGTCAGTATACCTGTTATTGTGACATGATCCATATATATATATATATATATATATATTGATGTACATTGTTGAATTAATTATCAGTTGATAACATGACTATGTTGGTTGTTCTATGATGTTCCTGTATTGATATGATCATATCTGCTATCACTTGATGTTGTTGTGCAAGAAAGGCATCATTGTCTTTCGTTGTGTTTCTTGCTGCCAAGATGGTATTGATGTAGGGGATCTCACCTCTTCTACTGTATTATTTTGTCTACTTCTATTTTTTTTTTATATTTATTTTGGGAAAGATCATGATGATAGCAAGGCAAGACCCGCGAGGTTTCACTAGGCTACGGTTTCATGGAGGCATCGGAGCATGGAATGCCCAGTGGGACACGAGGCGCGTTTAGTATGATGGAGTTGTCACTTTGAGTTAGAGCCGGACTTGGTATGAGGCGGTCACATTTACC
The DNA here is from genome assembly GCA_029884595.1 of Ormosia semicastrata. Classification (NCBI taxonomy): domain Eukaryota; kingdom Viridiplantae; phylum Streptophyta; class Magnoliopsida; order Fabales; family Fabaceae; genus Ormosia; species Ormosia semicastrata. Next base: position 51,278,969 of record JAQQTO010000063.1, read on the forward strand.
ATGGATGCAGATGTTCACTTGGAGTTCTATATGGCCCTTGGGGAGCTTTGGCATGATCGAAGAGTTTCCTCTAGGTAGGACTCTATGAGTCGACTGCTTGGACTTTTGTCCATAGTGACATGCCCCGACTGTGGGCTTTGTCTATTGGGGATCCCGAAGGGAATTTGGACGAAGATTGGGTGTAGAAGCTCGTTCAGTAAGCTTACATTATCTGTTAAAAGGAATTTTTTGAACTCGCATTTTACAACATTAACTATTTCACAACTTGAAAGTTTTTAAAATGTAAAAGTCGATCTAATATGTAAATACTCCTAGAAGGGGGTGTTACACAAGGCAAGACATTAGGATCCACAAATGGTTCAAGTTGGATGTCACTGACAAATGATCAAGAATTAAGTTAAGGTGGACACAAGAATGAGTTAGGATTACAAACAAACATGTGTTATGGCACAGTAGTGAAATATGAGAGTTTGAAAGAATTTTTGTTGGAAAATGATGGCTTAAGTAAGACCTAGATCTTTCAAGACTTTTCTTCAATTTTTTTTAATGCAAGTGCTAATGTGAAAATGAAAATTCTAAAATGAGAATTTTTATATTTTTTTTATTTTTTGAAAGGAATGAAAGGATGCATGAATGCATTTTCTTTTTAAAAAAAGTCACATTGTAGAAATTTAAAATCCAAATTATTTTTTTCTTGAAACAATGAATGCATGTACTAATGTGAAAAGTGAAATTCAAAATGTAATTTTTTTAAATTTTTTTTTATGAAAAGAATGAAAGGATTTTCTTTTAAAAAAATGCAAACCTCGAAACTTATGAATGCAAATTGATTTTTTTTATTTTATTTCAAAGCATGCAAAGTGAAAAAAAGGGACAAATAAAAAACGCAAGGGGAAATGAAGCAATTATTGAAAAAATTAAAAAGAAACTAAACTTATTACAGAAAGTAAAGAAAGTTACGAACTTTTTAAAAACTTTTTAAATTATTTTTAAGAACAACCAATAAAAGACGAGATAACCTGAGCCCCCAAGTTTTTTTACTAAAGCCTATCCTAGGAGTACAAAGCCTACTTATACCAAACACAACTTAGCCTTCTAGCTATTTGGATGACCTCTAAGATAACTCTATTAGTGAACAAGCTTTTAATGGTGGTTCAATGACTCTAAAGGTCTTCGGTCTCCAAAGCTAAGTCTCATTTCAAAATGCACTACAAGAAATTCGTGATTTAGTAGCGAAAATCCACCCATAATTATCGTATTTGTGGCACCCACATTCGTCAGAAAAATAATAAAAGGTAGAATTCACAACTTAAATAATTTATAGTAGCTTATCCATTGTAAATTTTTTGGAAGAATAAATAAACAAATAAAAATAAATAAATTTTTAAAATAGAACTGCTAGTGGCGCCTGCAGATAAGTCCACTAGAATTTAGATTTTCTGGTTGAAATATATGCTAGAATTTAGATTTTCTCCAAAAATATTTAAAATAAATAAAAAAGGAATTTAAAAAAGATTTTATTAAAACAATATTTTTTTAATTTATGGTGAATTATCTGCCAGAAATGTTTTTGGAAAAATAAATAAACACATAAAAAATTTAAATTTTTTAAAAAAGAATTATTAGTGGTGCCTGTGGATATGTCCATCAGAATTTAGATTTTTCAGCGAAAAAATCCACTAGAAACATTTAAAAATATAAAAAAGTAATTGTAAAATGGTTTTTTGTTTATTGATGCAAGGCATGCGTACTTTTTCCCTCAAAAGAAAATCGGACAAAAATTTTAGAAGATCCACTGAAAATAATTTTTCGCGGATTTCTCCGATGAAAATTGACACAATTATCTACGCACCTTCCCTCCCCTCCCTCTTTTCCCTATTGTCCCCCTCATTCACTCTCAGTCTCCCTCCTCTTCTTATCTTCTCCTCTCTCTCGTGTAGCAAGTCTCCCTCGCCCCGCTGGTTTCCCTTACTACGCTGTTACTCTCCCTCACACCATTGGTCTACTTTGCTACCACCGCTGCCTTTGCTGCTTAAGGTGGAGAATCCTCTCTCTGTTACTTGCATTTTACCTGAATCGATATATACTTTGTGATTTTAATTGAGGACTTTCCATTTTTAGTATATACTTTGTGATTTCCCATTACTACCTTGTTTTTGTTTGTAGTTTCCAATCGATATATGAATAGTATGTGATAAGGGCCTTTTTAGTTTTTATGTGCACACTTACTTACCAGTTTTATGACTGTGCTTTTGTGCATGAAGTGTAGTTGTGTATGGTTTTTTTAACAAACTCATGAGTGTCTACTTATAATGATTGTGGTACCATGTGTAACCTATAAGCAAAAATTGCTTTTCTTAGTTTTTTCCTTGTTAGGTTGGGCATGGTAGTTAGAAATTAAGAATGGAATTCCCTGTACTCTATATTGGCAAAAGGAAGATGGAAGTAAAAACTCAAGTACTCCTATAAGTTGCTCTTTATAAATATATTTGCAATTGATGAATGGGATAGATTCATTTTGGCCTTAAAAGCCAAAGTAAGTGTTTAGGATGACGATGATTTCTTGCAGCTTTAGTGGCAATAAGAGTCCAAAAAATAAAAATAGAAATAAAAACATCAGTTTTGGAATTCTAACTTTGGGAATTACTGATCTAATCCCAGCACATCTAATCCTTAAACATATATAGACTCAGTGAACATTACATGTTATTTTGAATAGTTTCTATTATTACGTTTTTTTCATTTTGATTGCAACTGATTTACATGTGTTAGTCACAAAGTATCCCAAAAGCTTAAGTTGTTTGTTGAATTAGTTTTGGTTTTGAGATTATTCTTGACTAATTGATGAGCTTTGTCTTTATTGATTACAGGTTTTACTACCACCACTCCTTCTTCACCGGTCTCGCCATATCACTGTGTCTTTCATCCCAGTCCAAGTACAAAAATTTGAAATTTGTAATATATTATAATGTATATGATTTGTTTGCATGTTTGTTAAGTTTAATTATCATTTGGAGAACTATTGATGTAGCTGAAATAGACAAATTTTAGAAGTTGCAATGAATTTTGTAATGATTTTTGTAGAAAATTGAGTGAATTATTGTCAATCTTAATGTTAGATAATGAATTTAATGATTTAGGAATTTAGACTAAGTTATAGTTTACATGTTTATTATTATGACATTTTTATCTTGCAGTTGAATTAGTTATTGAAAAGCTTAAAGTGAATGTTAATGTTATGGTTTAGGCCTTTATAGGTTTAGGGTTAATTTAGAATTTTGTTTGTTGTTAATTACATAAGATGGATATCCCTGAAAATTGTTGATGGATGTATAATAGGCTTCTTCTAGGTAGGAAGGGTTATGTGCAAGAACTTTTAGATGGGGTTGAAGAATTCGTTAATTTTGCATGTCGATATTCACTGTAACCCCCCGATTTTTCTTTCTTTCTCTATTATATGTGTTTTTATGATTTTTGTGATTTTTTTGAATTATTTGATTTATTTTGATTATTTTATTATTTTTTAGACTTCTGTGTGTTAGAAAGCAGTGTCGGTAAAATAAAAATTTTTCAGGGCTGGAAAATTTTTGACTGTTGACACAAGACCATGGGAGCTTACTAAACCCGGAATCAGGAACAAATTTTGAAGTTTTTCTTTTTTTGAGATTTTATATGATTAATGAAATTTAGGTATGTTTAATGCGGATTAAAAGTTACAAACCCAAGTGCAGGTTGTTTCAAGTAATAAATTCTCGGGAGTCCGAGGTCGATCCACAGGGAATTGATGAAGAAAAATTCTTTGACGTAAGGTAAATATTTTATTAAACAATAAAGGTAATAAACTTAGTCACAAATAAAAAGGATTTACTTGGATTAGGAGATCCACTCTTGGTAAATAAAATAAGGACAAGATTAATTGTTTTTATAACTCAATTAGAATCCACACATAATGGAGGTTCCAATCAGAAAATATAACATTCAAAGTTCATTTTACATTATATAAGTAATTATATTATGATTCCTTTAATCATCTATTAACACCACCACTTATAAATGGGCTCAAGCATTCATTGTGCCAATATTTTGTCTACAATAAATCAAGATCTCCACTTTACGAGGAGGGTTTCTAAATTGATTGGAAACAAAATACAATACATATAACGACCACTTGAAAATATATCATTTAAGCACAAGAAAGAGATTAATCTAACCTTATTTCATTACCAAGAGCTTCACCCTTTCACCCAAAATAAAAATTAGTTACTCATAAAAGGAAGAGAGAAAAAAAAGAAGAAGACCATAACTTCAATTTAGAACAAAAGAAAACTACAACAAGATAAACAAATAATACAATAGCATGATCTTGATCTCTAAGACCAAGATTCCTCAAATGGTCAGCCAAGGCTCCCTTTTATAGAGGATTAGGGATACAAAATGACAAAGGGGTTGATTCATGAGTGAATGGATGAGTGAAAAATGAGTGAAAAATGCCAAATGACTTTTGATGAGTGAAAAATTATGAAGATTCTTTATCTCTAAAATCATTCAGTTCTGAAGTCATTGAATGCGTCAAAATATTGAAATATGGTCTTTGTGAAATAGTAGATTTTATCTTAGCTTTCAAATGCCACAAGAATCACCTCAAAAGACCACCTACAGCCCGAGATATGGCCCAATTACTATACAGTATTCAGGCCTAGTTACAGCTCCTCTGTTCTGACTTCCAAGCCCAATATGACCTCAAAAGAGTCCAAATTGAGTCTTGTATTCTTCATAAAAGTTGTAGATATGGGTCTTAACTTGCAGATACCAAAATTTTAGTCCAATCCAGATCTTATATCCCGAGTTATGCTTTGATTACTACACACTATTCAGGTTCCAATCACAAAACTTGTATTCTAACTTCCAAGACCAATTAGTTCCATTAGATGTCCGACTTTGGCCTAGAGATCTTCATGAAAGTTGTAGAGATCTCTCTTATCTTTCCAGCAAGGTAAATTCATAATTATTAGACATTTAGAACTTAAGATATGGCTAAAATACAGAAATAGTGTAAGACTTAAATCATGCTGAAAAAATCAATTAAGTCCAATTTGAGTCCAAACTTACAAAACATAACCAAGCACAATCAATTAAGTACATGGAGAGTGTAAATGACTAAAAATGAGGGCTTATTAATGTATCAAATATGTGATTATCAAATTTCTCAACACTTAGCTTTTTGTACTCCTGGTCAAAACACACACGACCAAAACTAGGGAATAAGGAAAAACAACACAACCTCAAAAACTAAACACTCTAAAAGACTCAATTTCCAATAATATTTAAGAATGAAAAGTAACCAATCATTCAAGGGATCAAAACATTTATGAGGTAATATTTCTTCACATCTCAAACTAACAAGTAAGGAAACTTCAATTGAAAAGCATGAGTCAAGAATGATAGATTTTTACAAGATTCACTCTCAATCCCTCAAGTATTTAAAAGGTAGGTATTTCACTCAATTCAACCTATGAAAACTGCACAACCATAAGCTTGCTTTTCTTCTACTTCTCCACTACTCAGAACACATGCACACACAAATCATGAGGACTTTATTCGAGGTTGTAATGGGGTCAAGGTAAAGGAGAAGGTAATATGGATATGACAAGTTAAATACTAAAGAGAATAAAAGAGCATGAAAGATGAGTTCAATTAACAAGCATGAAAGTTCATCCTAACTCCACCTAATACAAATTCCCTTTACATATTCTTTTCCTTTCCTTTATTACCTTGTTGGCCCTTATTTACACATTTTTTATTTTTTATTATTTTTTTTTGAAGAAGAAGAACATAATATATATATTTTTTAAAGTAAACATTTTTTTCAACCATTCTGCACACACACCCCCACACTTATTCAAGAACTCATCCAATGACAAAGCTAATGTTATCTTATTCCCTAAGGTCGAGTAAGAACATAATTTTTCATTTAAGGCATATAATGAGTTCAAAACAAATAATGGTCAAATAATGGTCAAATAAGCTCAAAGGGGTTAAGTAAGGGGAAATATGCCATTTCCAATACTTTACGTTAGCAGGAATCAGAGAATTTTCAAGAAGCAATAATAGTACTTGATATCATATTGAGACAATATGCTGCTGAGCAAGACTGCCTATTTATGCGCTAGTCATTCTTGGCTATTTGGTTAAAGTAGCTATTTCAAGAAAAATGCCTCAATCATGTTTATGTATGCATGTGAAAATGTAGTCTCAAAAAGAATCAAAGCAAGTTCTAGAGTAACAATTCCATGAGTGAAAATCACACAAGAAAGAAGAGAATGGTACAAATATTCAATCCATTCATCAATAGGCTCAAAATCTCACAAGGTATATTTCTATCATTCTCAGTTCACCAATTCAACAATTATAACCAAGCATGTGATTTTTAAGAAAGAAGACAATTTACTCAATCATGCAAATTTCCCTGAATTTGAATTGCTACTTCCACACAACATAATTGTCTACCTAATTACTCCTTACTTTGCCACCAATTTTGATGCGTCTCAAGAGTAAATAATTTATTCCTTACTCTACCATCCTTAATTAGTTTTACTGTTATTAAGTTGTTGACAAACATATAAATACAGCAAACCTATTAATACATACACTTCCTAATTTTTTTTAGGTTTTTTTTCTTTTTTTTTTACACAACTATCCTTCCCCCAACCGGATCACAACATTATCCTCAATGTCAAAATATAGTTAGGTAAAGGATACAAGATATTACCTGCTGCTGCAATGATTGAAAAGAAAATTTTTACACAAATTTAAACAGAAACAAAGTACGATAAATAAAACCAAAGCTTGTAATTATTTAAATAATTGGAGTGTCTGATCTGGATTGCTTTTCATGCTGCTTCCCTCACCGCTTCCTTTTGACCAATCTATCTGAGCTGTTACTGGATCAGGTTCATAAACAAAAGCTTCTAATTTATCAATCAACTTATCAACAATGGAAGCAGAAATAAGGAGTCGTTTTGCCAAAGGTGTGATAAATTTCTATTACACAGCATGGTCAAGAAAAAATAACAAAAGATCAAAGAAATTATTAACATTCAACAAACCTATGAGTTTATGATGGATGTTCAGTTAGGCCTAAGAGACAATTTGAAAAACTTCTTCCAAAGTACCAAAATCACCTGGTAAGGCTATGAATGCATCAGAGTTTGCAAGCATTGTGCTCATTCGTTCATGCATAGATGATACTTGAAGTTCCTACCCAATTGTCCTTCCAATGATATTCCTTCGAGTTAAAGGTTTAGGAATAATACCTAAAACTTGACCACCTCTTAGATGTATAGAAAGTGATACAGCCCCCATTAACCCAATGCTACCTCCCCCATATACTACACGAATGTTCCTCGCAGCAAGTGTTCTACTAATAGTGCTTGCTACGTTTACAAACTCTAAACCCTTCCCATAACTTGTCCCACAAAATACACAGATACTGTTAAATCTACGAACCGAAGAAGAAGCTCCCTCCATTTCTACACTCACACTCTCTTTGAATGATTATGAGTTGTAAGAAAGTGAAGAAAATAGAGTGTTTAAATAGGGAAGAGAATAGAAAAAGTAATAATAGATCCTATATGGGTAGGTTGGTTGCTGTCAGAAAAGTTTAAAATTAAGAAACACAGTTTTTTTTATTTTTTTATTTTTTTAGACTTCAAGAAAACCATCAGGGTAAAGAAGTCTAGAAACCCCTGAAGGACCCTGCCCAAAGGTTCGTCTGTCCAAAACAAAAATACAACAAAATCATACAAAAATAAAATTATAACAATAAATGATAGCATACCTTTACGTACAGTTTTCATGGCGTATCTTTATACTGCGCGTGATGAGTGCAGTGGCCTTAACAATCTTACCGCCCCTTGAAAGAGACATCGAATTCCCTTAAGGAATTTCAGACTTAAGGCACTCCTCCCGCTTATGGGATATCCCAGCCTATGCATTGTCCCTCTAGTTAAAGAGAGAAAATCTGAATACGATGACCAGTGACCACAGTCAGTGGAGCTACACTCAAGAACCCAATAAATCAATACCAGGAATTGAGCTCAGAGGCATTGTCACGCAAGAATGCAAACATGGGACGCTTCTATCTATCCATCAACAAGCAGAGCCTATGGTTAAAACCTGGGAATGCTTACGCGACTCTCTATAGAGCAAAGCACACGAATCTTATTTACGGACCGGTGTGCGAAGGTCCACCCGAGTCAATGACGGGACGGGCATCTACCCGGGGCTTCTACCAAAGTTTCGCCTTTTTTTTTCTTTTTGAAGATGTACAAGATAATATATACATGTTGTTATGATTATGGCTCACATCTTCCTCTGATTTTACATTCGGTAATGGCTTAAATGCCTTCTATGAGTCGAGGATAAGCTTCCCATCCAATTTTCTTATAAATTGGAAAACAAGGTCTTTTCGAGTCAGATTCCCAAGACTATAACGCTCTTGCTCATCCCTGAAGAAATTCCACAAATTAATAAGTTCACGATGCACAACTCCACAAGAATGCATCTCAAGAGTCAATAAGATATCATCTAATGACTTCTTACTTAGTCCATTCTAAATGAAGAATATTTTATCTTCTCTATTTACGGAAACCATCCCCAAAGAACGACATCGTTTGTTACAAGAAAATTGATAATATTAGCAAACCAAGGCATGAAATTGACAGAAATAAAAATTCATCGGGAAAAGAATCATTGATAGGTGTTATAACAAAAGGTGAGCCTGTTTTAAGTATGGACAAATGATTTACAACAACATTTTTGGCTTCTTTCTTATCTTTTATTGTGATGTTGAATTCTTGAAGCAACAAAATCCACCGTATAAACCTAAGTTTGCAAAAACTTGTTGAGAAAATCGACAAGTGCACCAAATTGTCAAAGTAATAAAGTTGATAATTAGGAGGGAAAACACACTAAAATGCACGAAATTAAGAGGGAAAAAAAGCACATGAATATAAAACACATTAAGGATGTAAACACATGAAATTAAAACACTAGGGATCTGACTTCACTTGATTCAATAATCTATTATAGATAATAGAGTAGCTTTGAGACCTTCATTCTAATTAATTTCTAATCATTCAATTGATGGGGAGAATCACTTAATTAATTAAAACTCAATTCCTTGGTCTAAACCCTAACTCTTAAAGGCATGTCCTTTGCTCTATGGATTCTCATGGAAAATACCACAATTCTGCCACACAACCTATAACCTCTATTCCTAGATGATTATAAATCACGACACTTATTATTTATAGTCTAAGTCATATGCAAACCTTCCGATTCTACATACACCTCACTAAATCAATTTATGAGTGGCCAATTCATAAAAGTATTAAGAATCATAATAAGCACTCAAATTGAATAAAAAAGAAATTAATTAAAATTCTAATTTTAATACATGTTGATTGAATTAAGTTACATTTTCACCTTAGAAACACACGAATTTAACTACACATGACAAAAGAGAAGAAGAAATAGGAAGAATAAAATAAAAATATATACAGAGCTCAACCTTCTATAAAAAAAAATATTAACAAGTAGGCAGTAAACCTGCCATTAAATATTAACAAGGATGTGATATAAACCAGCCACCAAATAAATATTAACAAGGGTGTGGTATAAACCAACCGCAAAATATATATTAACACATAGTAAATAAATATTAACAAGGGTGTGGTATAAACTAACCACCAAATATATATTCACAAGGGTGTGGTATAAACCAACCACCAAATATATATTAACACGTAGTAAATAAATATTAACAAGGGTGTAGTATAAACCGACCACCAAATAAGTTAATAAGCTAATAATTTTTTTTTAACAAAAGAGGATATACAAAGGCATCACTGAAGGGAAAGGCATCCCAGCAAGTTGGCACCCCAGACCTAACCAATAATCTGCAGCATATCAAAATATATTAAAAAAGAAACGAGAATACAAAAACATGGGGGGGCATAAACCAAACCCATGCAAAAAGGCCAATTATTTGAACCTATAATGAGGGAGATCAAATCTATTACGGATAAAGTCCTCACTAATAAAAATAGGGATTGAGTCCCACCAAAAGAAATCCTGAATGGAAAAGACCTTGAGAGGCTAATTTATCTGCACAAGAATTGCCTTCTCTAAAAATGTAAGAAACTAAAAAATTCATTTGCCTAGTTAAAAGTAAACAATTATTCCATCGGTTTCTAAGCTTCCAAGGAACCCCTTTTGCACATTTGAAGGCAGCAATAACTAGTTGAGAATCACATTCTAACCACAAGTTGTGCCATCCTTTTTTAAAAGCCAATTCAATGGCAAACATTGCACCAATGAACTCGGCATGTAGAGAATAAGAAATGCCAAGATTAGCTACAAAATAACTGAGAAAAGCAGCCCTATAATCTCTAAAGAGACCCCTACCGGCCGACCATCCCGGAGCCCCTCTAGCTGCCCCATCCGTATTACATTTGATCCAATGACACAGAGGAGGAAACCAGTTTACTTGTTTAATGAGTGGAGCTTTGTAGAGATGCCCAACAATAGAAAAAGCCTTCAAGATGGTGAACTTAAAAATAGAAGAGCGCATGGATCCCACAGAGAGATTCCCTGTTAATGAGGTAGCAGCAAGGACCAAATTAATAGCCTGAAAGCAAGAAATATTTTCGTTATCAAATTGTAGCTTATTTCTACAATGCCAAATGACCCAGATTACATTAATGACAGTTGCCAGAATGATGTCCTGCAATTGAGAGCTCCAACTTCTGTTACACACTGATAGAATTGACTGGAATAAGGTAAGATCAAAAGAACACTGAATGATATTGCTGAGCCAATTCCAGATGTCCTTAGAGAACTTACATTGCAGGAAAAGATGCTTAGAAGACTCATAATCCATTTTGCAGAGGCTACACATTGAAACCGTAATACAACCTCTAGACCATAAATTCTCATTAGTTGGCATTTTATTATGAAGCAATCTCTAGCATAAAAAAGATCTAGAATGGGGGATGGATTAGTTCCAAAGAACATTGCACCAAGGATCAACCTACCTTCTAGGATTTAAAAACATAAAAGCTTCTTTAAAGGTTAGCAAACCTATATCAGAGTGAATCCAAACAAGCTGATCTGGAGCAGAAGATTTTGGAATTATGATCTTCTCAATGTTAGCAACAATAGCAGGGTACTTTGAAGCCACTGGAGAAGGGATGGACAACGAGTGATTTTCAATAAAGTTACTTACTCGAGAGTGAAGAGATTGATGAACACTTGCAGGAATATTTAGCAAATTCACAATAGTGCTAGGAAGCCACTTATCCGTCCAAAAATTAATATCAGAGCCATTACCTAAAAACCAGACAGTGTTATCAACAACTGTGGGCAAGCATCTTTTTAAAGCAGGCCAAATTGAAGATTTTATATACGATGATCTTTGTCTTTTATTCTTTAAGAATCTAGTTCTGAGGAAACAAGCCCATTGGCAGTTAAAAGAGAGGAAATCCCAGCAAAGTTTCAATGCTGCAGCTTCATTAATAGCACGAATAGGTCTAATTCCCAAACCACCTTCTGGAAAAGGAGAGCAAACTTTGTTCCAAGCAATAGTCACAATTTTCCTAGACATAATATCCCCAGACCAAATGAAATTTTGAATCCATTTGTCAATAGTTTTTAGCAGAGAAAAAGGGTAGGAATAAACATGAAAACTGTAAATAAGAGAACCATATATAACGGATTTGACAAGTTGAGTTCTTCCCATAATAGATAATAAAGACCCTTTCCAGGCTGCCAGCTTAGCTTTTATCCTATTTGCTATAGGCTGCAAATGTAAAATTTTAGGCTTGCCCTTGAAAATAGGCACACCAAGGTAAGTAAATGGAAGCCTCCCAGCAGAAAACCCAAGGACAGAAGATATTATAGCTAATCTTCTAGAGGAAACTAAACCAGCATAGAATTAAAATGTTAGTAAGCAGATAAATTAAAAAGTTAGTAAGCAGGTAAATTAAAATGTTAGATAGTTTGTAAGAGAGTTAGATAGTTAATAAGCAAGAAAATTAAAAGGATAGTAAGTTAGAAAGTTAGAAATAAAATATAGAAAATAAAGTATAGAAAATAAAATACGAGAAAATAAAGTGCAAAAAATAAAGTACAGAAAGTAAATTTAAAATATGAAAACCGAGAGAGGCAGAGCCCCACCAGAGCCGGCGAAGGAGGAAGAAGAGAAGGGTCAAGATTGAGATATTATTAAAACATAAAGGAAAAACTAGAGAACCAAAGCAAGTAGATTTTTTTTTAGCGAGAGAAAAGAGAAGAAGAAAGATTATTTTATTAATGATTAAAGATTATAAAGGGAGAAGGGAGAATTTCTCTCACTAAATTAGTACGTTAGTATGTACAAAGAAAAAAATTAAAAGTATAGTATAATATATATATATATATATATATATACAAGATCCACAGGGATAAATATATATATATACAAAATATATCCAAAATAAAATTTTTCTTCAAATCAAGTCCTTAGCAACGGCACCAAAAACTTAATGCAGATTAAAAGTTACAAACCCAAGTACAGGTTGTTTCAAGTAATAAATTCTCGGGAGTCTGAGGTCGATCCACAAGGAATTGATGAAGAAAATTTTTTTGATGTAAGGTAAATATTTTGTTACAACAAAAAAGGTGATAAACTTAGTCACAAATAAAAATGATTTACTTAGATTAGGAGATCCACTCTTGGTAAATAAAATAAGGACAAAATTAATTCTTTTTATAACTCAATTAGAATCTACACATAATAGAGTTTCCAATCGGAAAATATAACATTTAAAGTTCATTTAAGATTATATACGTAATTATATTATGATTCCTTTAATCATCTATTAACACCGCCACTTATAAATGGGCTCAAGCATTCATTGTACCAATATTTTATCTACAACAAATCAAGATCTCCACTTTAAAAGGAGAGTTTCTAAGTTGATTAGAAACAAAATACAATACATATAATGACCACTTGAAAATATATCATTTAAGCACAAGAAAGAGATTAATCTAACCTTATTTCATTACCAAGAGCTTCACCCTTTCACCTAAGTAAAATGAAAATTAGTTACTCATAAACAAGAAGAAAGGAAGAGAGAAGAAGAAGAAGAAGAATATAACTTCAATTTAGAACAAAAGAAAACTATAACAAGCTAAACAAATAGCACAATAGCATGATCTTGATCTCTAAGACCAAGATTCCTCAAATGATCAGTCAAGGATCCCTTTTATAGAGGATTAGGGATACAAAATGACAAGGGAGCTGATTCATGAGTGAGTGGATGAGTGGAAAATGAATGGAAAATGCCAAAGGACTTTTGATGAGAGGAAAATGATGGAGATTCTTTGCCTCTGAGATCATTCAGTTTTGAAGTCCTTAAATGCATCAGAATATTGAAATATGGCTTCACGAAAGTTGTAGGCTTTTATCTTAGCTATAAAATGCCGCAAGAATCACCTCAAAAGGCCACCTACAGCCCGAAATATGGCCCAATTACTATACAATATTCATGCCCAGTTACAGCTCCTCTATTCTAACTTCCAAGCCTAATATGACCTCCAAGGAGTCTGAATTGAGTCTTGTGTTTTTCATGAAAGTTGTAGATATGAGTCTTAACTTGTAGACCAAAATTTTAGCCCAATCCAGATCTTATTGCCTGAGTTATGCTCAGATTACTGCACACTGTTCAGGTTAGAATCACAAAACCCGCATTCTAACTTTCAAGCCTAATTAGTTTCACTAGATGTCCAACTTTGGCCTAGAACTCTTATGAAAGTTGTAGAGTTGTCTCTTATCTTTCCAACAAGGTAAAATACATAATTAGTAGACATCTAGAACTCAAGATAAGGCCAAAATATAGAAACAGTGTAAGACATAAATCATGTTGAAAAAATCAATTAAGTCCAATTAGAGTCCAAATTTACAAAACATAATCAAGCTCAATTAATTAAGTACATGGAGAGTGTAAATGACAAAAAATGAGGGCTTATTAATGTATCAAATATGTAATTATCAACATTTTATTATCCATTGGACAATAACCACTAGTTTTCTAGCAGTAGCCTTTGTCCATTGGATAATAGCTACCGATAAATATATTTTTGGATGGCTAGTCAAGCTTGATGGTTATGACTCACTTTATTGTGAGCCAATAGAAAACAAGCTTCTAGGAGAAGTTTGCATGGATTCAACATTAATGGCTATGACTTTCCAAGGTGAACTAATGAGGAGGATGCTTACATGACAAGCATGGAAGAGAAAACTTTGACACTCAACTCCAAGGAGTCCACACGGCCAAGGAGGGAGCTTCTAGGACAAGCTTAAGTGATCAAATTAGTTACTTCTTTTTCTTGAGTCTACCTTGTATAGTTTTCAAGAAACAACTATCAAAAACTCTTTCTTTTTCTCTCCTTTGAAGCTCACGGCCAACCCCTTCCAAATTCCTCTCAAAGCTTGATCAATTCTAAACAACAACATATCTTGAATCCAAACACCATTTTGAGATACTCTCAAGTTGTGAGTTTCTTCAAAATCATCCATCTTCAACCTTTTTCTCAAAGCTTCACATTTGGAGGTTCTTATGTGAAGTTTTGATCTTCACTTCTAAATTTTATTCTCAAGTTCTAAACTATAATCTTGATTCATGGTCATCTTGTTTCAAGCCTTAGATGTTAATGATTATATGTTTATTTTGTTTTAAGGATATTTTTGGAAGTAGAAGCTTTTTCAAGAAGACAACAAGGAGTTTTTATCATCATTTATGGTAAGAGGGAGATTAACCTCATCAACCATTTTAGAAGTAAGAAACGAATTTGTAATTTGTGAGTGAAAAATCCATGTGAGGATTTATTCACTTGATTGTGTGAATTTAATGATTTATGCTTATTTGGCTATATGTGACTATATGATTTTATAGTATGCATGAAATTGTTATTGCATGAATTAATGATTGAAATGCTTTATATGTTTTGAATCATGTGTGAAAGACAAGCTTTTTGGTCCCAAAGACCACTTAAGGCTCACGACTTTTTGACCTAAGAATGGGTATCTATGAAAAAAATATTTTGTTAATTGAGAGCTTAGATGATTAGAAAAAACTAAAATAGGATTTAAGAATTTACAAGTTAAAAATAAGATGAACAAAAATTTTATTATTCAAAAAGAATTAATTTTTGGTCTTAGTATTGGAAATAAGTTTAGAAGGATGTTTTGAAAATTAAAGTATTTTATTTAAGAGAGTTTTAGTGAGAGTAATGTAAAAAGATTTTTCAGATATCTTGATTTAATTAAAATAATTTAAGTTTTTGTGAAAAATGTTAGGAAATATTATTTAGAGGAGGTTTAGTAAGAAAACATTGGAATTAAAGTCTAATTTTTTTATTAAATGAGAAAAGTTTAAAATTAAGCTTAGAATATCAATAAAACATTTTATGCGATTAAAAATTTATAGAAAAATTTTTACGCAATTGAAAAATGACTTAAAAATATTACGTGTTTTAGTGGCGTGACAAAAATGTAACATGTTGTGAAAAAATAGTGAAAATACTTCGCATTTGAGAATAACAGTAAGTTTTACTGTCAGACCAACGTACTAGACCCAGAGACATCAGTTGACGTTTTAGCCCAGTAGTGGCTTCCTTTTATGTGGAAGTCACATAGTTGTTAATTAAAGATTTATGAAGTCATTTGAACATGCATTATCAAAGTCGTAATGACTTTGTTTGTTAAGGCTGTATACCTAGGAGATGAATTACACCTTTGTGCAGGTGAAAATTGCGTAAGTGAAGGTCTATGAATGACCTTGGAGGCGTCGGGGTGAGGGTACTCCACAAGTGGCAAGTTAGTTGCACTACTGTGCTGTGGTGACCGATGCAAACGCATCGATGATCTCGAAGAGACACTATTCCTTTCCAAATCTGGTGAAGATTGTCTTGTATAAGCCATTATGTGTACATTGAGAAAACTAAAGCTCTTGAATTGAGGCTGACGATATACGGACATGTCTCCTTATCATTCTCTCCGATGTTTGGTTTTAGCTCTATGGAGTAGGGGTCTATTCATTGTACATATGCATAGTCTATTGACATATTGCTGTGAAATATATAAATGCATATTTATTGAGTTATTCATTAAGAAATATCATGACTATAACTATTGAATCTGCACTGTATGGCTTTATTGTTATTACTATTTCTTTGCTGCCATGCTGGTATGTGATGTAGGGGATTTCACCTCTTTATGTTATTGTTTTGTCTGTTTCTGTTGTATATTTATGTTTGAGAGGACTGTGATGGCGATACGGCGAGATCTTTTGGGTTTCGTTAGAATACAATTTCTTGGAGGCATTGATGAATGGCATGTCCATTGAGATACGGAGCACATAGAGTATTATGGAGATATTACCCTATCGATGAGTAGGACCTGCCATGGGGTTACTACTTTTTCCTTTAGTATTACTGTTTATCTAGAGTTCTATATGCCTATTAGGGATTTATGGGGTGATCTTCACCATACTCCTAGGGAGGATTCTGAGATATCTTCCGCTCAGACTCCCATCCGTCAAGACATTCCCCGACTAGGGAATTTGTCTTCTGAGGAGGAGGAGGATCTAGTGGAGGACCCTTCCCTTTAGGTGTATGACCTTGGGCTATTTTTTTAGGTTTGGGTTTGGTAGTTGTATTTATGTCCTTTTGGTATATAAGTTTTATGTTTCTAGTAAACTATGTATATATATGTAGAGTGCATTTTTTTAGTTCTTTATGACTTATGGTCTTTATATTCTGTTAAGTTTATGTTATCCGTGAAAAGATTAAAACCCGTATATTATGATTTTAAATATTTTATGGCTTTGGTAAAGTTTTAAAATGGTTAGTCTGAAATGTAATTCCCTATGAAGGGTGTTACATTAGTTGGTATTAGAGCTTAAGTTCAGTCCGTCGGGTTTATGGTTAGGTCTATCTTGTTTGTGCTTTATGTTTCTCTGTGTTTGGTTTCCAAAAGGAGACAATATCGTTTGAAATGATTGTACTTAATTTTCATTGTATTTTGTTTTGTCTAAACGTTAAAGAAAGGCAATGACTCATGGCAGAGGAAGAACTAGTGGCAGTAGTTTCAGTCAGACCGTGACATCTTTATCACAATGTAAAAAGTATGGAAGAGATCACTTAACAAAGGAATGTACGATCAAGAGAATAATCTGTTTCAAGTGCAGGAAGCTCAGACACATTTCTAGAGACTGTACTAAACCAAAGATGGAGCCTTCCGTTAGTAATGTGTATGCTTCAAGGCCTCAAGCAGGAGGAAGAGTCTATACTATGAGTGAAGCAGAAGCCTCCTAATCTGAAGATCTGATCAAGGGAGATTGTGCCATAGGAGGTAAGCCTTTAACTATAATGTATGACTCGGGGCGACCCATTCTTTTATTGCCTATGATTGTATGAACCATTTGGGTTTGTTTGTGTTTTCATTACCATTTGACTTTATTATTGCTACTCCCATTGCTAAACTTGTTATTACTACACAAGTCTATTTAAACTGTCCTATTACTATTAGTAATAAAAAATTCTCTGTGAATTTGATTTGTTTACCTCCTTCACAAATAGACGTAATCTTAGGGATGGATTGGTTATCTTCTAACCATATCTTGTTAGATTATTCTAATAAAACTTTAGTATTCCCTGAAACTGAGATTTTTAGATTTTTGACGGCCAACCAAGTTAAAGCTTCCTTGAGTGAAAGAGCTCAAGGATACATGTTACTATTTTCCTTAGAGGTCAAGGGTGAGATGAGTGTGAATACTATTCCTGTAGTCAATGAGTTTCCCAAAATTTTTGCTGATGATATACCCGGACTACCACCAGAAAGAGAGATACAATTTTTTATCGATCTTGTACCAGGATCTGGTCCTATATCCATAACATCATATCGAATGTCACCATCAGAATTAGCTGAGCTAAAGAAGCAGTTGGAGGAACTACTAGAAAAACAGTTTGTGAGACCTAGTGTGTCACCATGGGGAGCTTTAGTGTTGTTAGTTAAGAAGAAGGGTGAAACTTCTCGTTTATGTGTGGATTATCGCCAATTGAACAAGATCACGATCAAGAACAAGTACCCATTTCCGTGGATACATGATTTGATGGATCAATTGAAGGAAGCTGTTATTTTCTCTAAGATTGATTTACGTTCTGGTTATCACCAGATTCGTGTAAAAGTTGAGGATGTTCCCAAGACGGCGTTTCGAACGCGCTACGAGCATTATGAATACCTAGTGATTCCATTCGGAGTAACGAACGCTCCTACAATATTCATGGATTACATGAATAAGATTTTTCATTCTTACCTAGACAGATTTGTCGTTATTTTTATTGACGATATTTTGATATATTCTCGAAATCTGGAGGAATATGCTGAACATCATAGTGTGGTTCTCCACATTTTAAAAGAGAAGCAGTTGTACGCTAAGCTGTCAAAGTGCAAGTCTTGGTTGGAGGAAGTTCAATTTCTGGGTCACGTAATTTCAAAGGAAGAAATTGTGGTGGATCCACTGAAAGTTGAAATAGTTCTTAAATAAGAAAGACCGAAGACTGTAACGGAGATCCGTAGTTTTATGGGATTAGCCAGTTATTATCGAAGATTCATCGAGGGATTTTCCAAGATAGCAGGACGTCTTACCCAGTTTACAAGAAAGAATCAGACTTTTGCATGGACTGATGCATGTGAGGAGATTTTTCAAGAATTGAAAAGATAATTGACTACTTCACCAGTATTGGTTTTACCTGATCCCAATGAACTTTTTGAGATATATTGTGATGCTTCACATCAGGGTTTAGGCTGTACTTATGCGGAACAGAAAAGTAGTGGCATATGCTTCAAGACAATTAAAAACACATGAGAAGAATTACTCTATTCACGATTTGGAGTTAGCTGCTGTTGTGTTTGCATTGAAGATCTGGATGCATTTTCTGTATGGAGCAACGTTCAACATCTTTTTTAGTGATCATAAGAGTCAGAAATACCTGTTTGACTAGAAGGAGCTAAAAGTGAGGCAAAGGTGGTGGTTAGAAGTTTTGAAAGATTATGATTTTTAACTTCAGTATCATCTCAGAAAGGCGAACGTCATAGCAGATGCTTTAAGTAGGAAGATACTTAGTGTCTTTACTATGATGATCAAGGAAAGAGAATTGATAGAACAATTCAGTGATATGCGGTTGTCTATAGAATCAATACTAGGAAGACTTTGCTTGAACATGATTACTATTTCAAATGGATTTATGGAAGAAATTTGAGATAAACAAAGGAGTGATAAATACTTACAGGATGAAAAGGGGCTAGTGAAGCAAGGCGTCATGTCAGAATTTAAGGAAGGAATAGATGGCATTCTAAGGTTCAAAGATAGAATTTGTATACCAAGTGATTCATAACTTGGAAGATTGATTCTTGATGAAGCCCACAAAAGCAAATTGAGCATGCATCCAGGAACGACCAAGATGTATCAGGATTTGAAGCAGTTATACTGGTGGCAAGGAATGAAGAGGGATGTAACCAAGTATATAGCATCTTGTCTTGCTTGTCAGAAAGTTAAAGTTGAACATCAAAAACCTTTAGGAATGTTGCATCAAGGTTTTGGTAGAGTCTGCAATAAGCAATGGGGATGAAACTTCATTTAAGTTCTGCTTATCATCCACAAACAAATGGCCAATTAGAGAATATAATTCAATCGTTGGAAGATCTGTTAAGAGCTTGTGTTTTGGAACAGACTGGGAGTTGGGATGAATTCTTACCTCTGATAGAATTCACCTACAATAATAGTTTTCACTCAAGCATAGGGATGGTATCCTATGAGGCTTTATATGGACGAAGGTGTAGAACGCCTTTGTGTTGGTACTAGGATGGGGAAAATCTTGTGTTAGGACCCAAACTTGTGCAACAAACGACGAAAAAAGTTAAAGTGATCTAGGAAAAAATATGGATAACTCAAAGTCGACAGAAGAGTTATGCTGACAAGAGAAGGAGACCCCTTGAGTTTGAGGAAGGTGAACATGTGTTTTTGAGAGTCACACCTATGACTGGGGTCAATCGTG
Source organism: Ormosia semicastrata (assembly GCA_029884595.1). Lineage (NCBI taxonomy): Eukaryota > Viridiplantae > Streptophyta > Magnoliopsida > Fabales > Fabaceae > Ormosia > Ormosia semicastrata. The sequence goes on from JAQQTO010000063.1 coordinate 51,299,132, forward strand.
TTATTAAATCCAGTAAGCTCACTCCTAAATTCATTGGACCATATCAAATTCTTCGTCGGATAGGTCCAGTAGCATACCAAATAGCTTTACCACCTTTTCTTTCTAACCTTCATAATGTCTTCCATATATCGTAATTGCAAATATATATTCCTGATCCAAACCATGTCATAGCACCGGATACAGTACAATTAAAAGAAAACTTGACCTATGAGACACTTCCTATTAAGATAGAAGATAGGAGCGTAAAACAATTCAGAGGAAAAGAAATTGCCTTGGTAAAGGTAATTTGGAATGATGTGATAGGAGATGCAACTTGGGAATTAGAAGACAAAATGAAAGAGCAATATCCGCAGTTGTTTTAAGGTATGATAATTTCGAGGATGAAATTCTTTTTAGAATGGGAGAGTTATAACACCTCAGTTTTTCTTTCTTTCTCTGTTATATGTGTTTTTATGATTTTTGTGAATTATTTGATTTATTTTAATTATTTTATTAATTTTTGGACTTCTGTGTGTTAGAAAGCGATGCCAGTAAAATAAAAAATTTTCAGGGCAAAAAATGTTTTGATTGTTGATGCGGGACTAGGGGAGCTTACTAAACCCGAAACCGGGAACATATTTCAAAGTTTCTTTTTCTAAGATTTTATCTGATTGATGAAATTTAGGTATGTTCTATTATCCATTGGACAATAACCACTGGTTTTATAGCAGTAGCCTTTGTCCATTAGATAATAGCTACCGATAAATATCTTTTTGGATGGCTAGTCAAGCTTGATGGTTATGACTCACTTTATTGTGAGCCAATAGAAAACAAGCTTCTAGGAGAAGTTTGCATGGAGTCAACATTAATGGCTACTTTCCAAGGTGAACCAATGAGGAGGAAGCTTACATGACAAGCATGGAAGAGAAAACTTTGGCACTCAACTTCAAGGAGTCCACACGGCCAAGGAGGGAGCTTCTAGGACAAGCTTAAGTAATCAAATTGGTTACTTCTTTTTCTTGAGTCTATCTTGCATAGTTTTCAAGAAACAACTATCAAAAACTCTCTTTTTCTCTCCTTCGAAGCTCATGGCCAACCCCTTCCAAATTCCTCTGAAAGCTTGATCAATTCTAAAAAACTACACATCTTGAATCCAAACACCATTTTGAGACACTCTTAAGTTGTGAGATTCTTCAAAATCATCTATCTTCAACCTCTTTCTCAAAGCTTCACGTTTGGAGGTTCTTAGGTGAAGTTTTGATCTTCACTTCTAAATTTTATTCTCAAGTTCTAGACCATAATCTTGATTCATGGTCATCTTGTTTCAAGCCTTAGATGTTAATGATTATATGTTTGTTTTGTTTTAAGGATATTTTTGGAAGTAGAAGCTTTTTCAAGAAGACAACTAGGAGTTTTGATCATCATCTAAAGCAAGAGGGAGACTAACCTCATCACCCATTTTGGTGGTGAGAAACGAATTTGTGATTTGTGAGTAAAAAATTCATGTGAGTATTTATTCACTTGATTGTGTGAATTTAATGATTTATGCTTGTTTGGCTATATGTGACTATATGATTTTATAGTACGCATGAAATTGCTATTATATGAATTGATGATTGAAATGTTTATATGTTTTGAATCATGTGTGAAAGGCAAGCTTTTTGGTCCCAAAGACCACTTAAGGCTCATGGCTTTTTGGCCTAAGAATGGGTATCCAAGAGAAAAATATTTTGTTAATTGAGAACTTAGATGATTAGGGAACTAAAATAGGATTTAAGAATTTACAAGTTAAAAATAAGATGAACAAAAATTTTATTATTCAAAAAGAATTAATTTTTGGTCTTAGTAATGGAAATAAGTTTAGAAGGATGTTTTGAAAATTAAAGTATTTTATTTAAGAGAGTTTTAGTGACAGTAATGGAAAAAGATTTTTGAAATCTTAATTGAATTAAAATAATTTTAGTTTTTGTGAAAAACGTTAAGAAATATTATTTAGAGAAGTTTTAGTAATAAAACGATGGAATTAAAGTCCAATTTTTATATAAAATGAGAAAAGTTTAAAATTAAGCTTCGAATATCAATAAAACATTTTATGTGATTAAAAATATAGAGAAAATTTTTTATGCTATTGAAAAATGACATAAAAATATTACATGTTTTAGTGGCGTAAAAAAATAGTTACATGTTGTGATAAAATAGTGAAAATACTTTGCGTTTAAGAATAACAGTAAGTTTTTCTGTCAGCCGACATACTAGACCAAGAGACGTCAGTTGACATTTTAGCCCATTGGTGGCTTGCTTTTACGTGGAAGTCACGTAGCTGTTAATTAATGATTTATGAAGTCATTTGAACATGCATTATCAAAGTCGTAATGACTTTGTTTGTGAAGGCTGTATGTCTAGGAGATGACTTACACCTTTGTGTGGGTGAGAATTGCGTAAATGATAGTCTATGAATGACCTTGGAGGCGTCAGGAGATGGGTATTCCACAAGTGGCCAGTTAGTAGCACTACTGTGCCGTGGTGACCGATACAAACGCACCGACGATCTCGACGAGACACTATTCCTTTCCAGATCTTATGAAGACTGTCTTGTATAAGCCATGATGTATACACTGAGAAAACTGAAGCACTTGCATTGAGGTTGACGATATAATGACTTGTCTCCTGAACATTCTCTCCGATGTTTAGTTTTAGCTCCATGGAGTAGGGGTCTATTCATTGTACATATGCATAATCTATTGACATATTGTTGTAAAATATATAAATGCATATTTATTGAGTTATTCGTTGAGAAATATTATGACTATAATTATTGAATCTGCACTGTATGGCTTTATTGTTATCACTGTTTCTTTGCTGCCATGCTGGTACGTGATGTAGGGGATCTCACCACTTTATGTTATTGTTATGTCTGTTTCTATTGTATGTTTATGTTTGAGAAGACTATGATGAAGATACAGTGAGATCTTCTGGGTTTCGTTAGAATACAATTTCTTGGAGGCACTGATGCCTGACGTGTCCATTGGGATACGGAGCGTATAGAGTATTACGGAGATATTACTCTATCAATGAGTAGGACCCGCCATGGGGTTACTACTTTTTCCTTTAGTATTACTGTTTATCTAGAGTTCTATATGCCTATTAGGGATTTGTAGGGTGATCTTCACCATACTCCTAGGGAGTATTCCGAGATATCTTCCGCTCGGACTCCCATCCGTCAAGACATTCCCCGGCTAGGGAATTTGTCTTCTGAGGAGGAGGAGGATCTAGTGGAGGACCCTTCCCTTTAGCTGTACGAGCTTGGGCTATTTTTTTAGGTTTGGTTATGGTAGTTGTATATATGTCCTTTTGGTATGTAAGTTTTATGTTTCCAGTAAACTATGTATATATATGTAGAGTGTATTTTTTCAATTCTTATTGACTTATGTTCTTTATATTCTGTTAAGTTTATGTTATTCGCGAAAAGAAAATTTCAAAACCCGTATATTATGATTTTAAATCTTTTATGGCTTGGGTAAAGTATTAAAATGGTTAGTCTGAAATGTAATTCTTTATGAAGGGTGTTACATTCACAGTATGAAATTAAGGGAACAATTAGTTGTCCGTGTGTGAAATGTTGTAGTGGAAACCTAATAGACCTAAACACAGTTTGGTTACATTTAAGAAAAGATTCCAATCAAATTATTGGTATTAGTCGGATCATGGGGTGTTTGACCCAACTTTTCTTCAATTTTAGTACAATGCTAGTGTTGGTACTTCTGCTGCCCCTGAAGTTAGTAATAAAAATGTAGTTAATGATTACCAGCAGTTGGTATGTGATGCTGCTAGAGTAGAAATTCCTAGCTTTAATGGTTCTTCTAAGGACAAAGTAGAGGAACCCCAAATGATGAGACCCAATAGTTTTATTACTTATTTAATGATGCAACGCAATCTTTGTGGCCTAGGGGTGAAAGTCACTACCAATTATCCATTGCTCTTCATATGTTGAGCATTAAATCTTACCATAACTTGTCTGAGAATGCTTTTAATTCTATAATGAGATTAATGAAGGAAACAAATCCTACTAGATCACTTGTTCCTGATAATCTGTATATGACAAAGAAATTGGTTACTAAATTAGGGATTAAATCAGTTGAATATGATTGTTGTGTTAATGGATGCATGATATTCTACACCGAGTGTAACACCCTCAGTAACGTGTTAGGCTTGTAAACGGGTTAAAAAAGGTAGCCTAATACTTGCTTAATATGTCAGTTCAGTTTTGTGACAAAGTGAGTTAGTTTAGGCACTTTGTTGTAACACAGAAGGTGAAAAGTAGCCTAAAATAACTCAAAAAATAGCTTTAAAGGCTAAGTTGAGGGAAACAAGTATGCATAACTTGTTTCTAGGTCACAAATAAGCTAAGTAAGATGCACTTAAAATTTGAGAATAATCAGAGTCAGTTTAGTATTTTTAAGCATACTGGTTATGTGTTTTAATATCGATTAACTAGCAGCAGATATGAGAAAAAGAGAGGATAAAAGTGAAACAACAATTTAGATAAATCCTAGTAATTATTCTAAAGTTGTTGGAAGTTGGAAAACTTGAATTAGTGTGATTCAAGTGTCCTTAGCAGATATAAGTTTCAGTACCAAAACTTAAGTTTCCAAGTTTGCCCTTTTCTCCTCATTTTTTCTCCTCTCTCTCACGAAATCCCTAACAGAAATAGAGAAAGAAAGAAAAGAAAGTGAGAAAGAGAGAAAGGAGAAGAAAGAAAGGAGGGGAATAGGAAGAGAAGTATAAGGAACCAAGGAAGATCAAGAGGAAGACAAGTGCTTGAAGATCTTCAACCACACCCACAAGAGGCAGGGGAGCTTCTTTCTCATCTCTTCCTTTGTTTCATTTTGTATGAAACTAGGTTGTATAGGAAGGAAATAAATGGATTTGAGAAGCAAATCTATTTTCTTTGCTTGATTCTTGGCTTCAAGGATTGAGTTTGAGTTTAGTTTTGGTTTCCTCGAATCCATAGTTTTTTATTGAGTTTAAAGTTAAGAAAAAGGGGTTTTAGTTTGAAACTTAAGTTTTGATCCATGGTTGGTTGGATCAGACGTAGTTGAGGTTTATAGGTGATTTGAGACTTTATGTGATGTTGAAAATCACCTAGAAATTGATTTTGAGTGAGGAATCTTGGTTGGGAACCAAGAATTCTGCAGAACACATTATGCAAAACTCGATCTGATCTACAGGCGCTCAGGTGGTGGCACTTGGGTATCTAGGTGCCTAGAGACATGAGAGAAATTACTGGGCGCTGCCCAGTGAGCGCCCAGGCATTGAAAAATAGGTGCTTAAGTGCCCAAAGACTAAAAGAATGTAGAAATAGGATAGCACCCGAACAGCCTATGGTGTTTGTCGCATAACTTGAGCTATAGCCATCAGATTGACTTGATTCTTATTTCATTTGAAAGATAAGATACAAGGCTTCATGTGGTAAAAATGTTAGATTTTTAATACAACCCAATTATGTCATTTTAGGTTTGAATTTAGGTAAGATTCCGCAGAAACAAGTAGACTGACACTTGTTAAACTAGATTGCATAACTTCTTCATCCAATGTCGTATTTATATGAGACTAGTGGAATTTTAAAGCTAACATGTAAGGCTATGAGTGGAAAAATTTCAAGAATTTATCACTCTTTATGCGTTCCCTATTTTCGTTTAAAGTAGGTCAGAATCTGATAAGTTAGCTAATTACCCTGTTTTAGCTGCTACATTTTGTGTCATATCTTTAGCTATACTAAGTCAAATGAAATAAGGCTTATTTCATTTGAAAGATATGAGATAAGGCTTTTTGCCTATAAAATTCCAGAATTTTAAAAGTTAGATTATACATTTGGTGCATTCATGAAAATCAGCCTTTTTAGGTAAAAATTGAGGTATTTTGAGATGATTCCTTTATTCAATAAGGTTGAACCTAGTGAATTGGATTCCTTAAACAATAAGGTTGAACCTAGTTAAATGGATCTCTTTTACAATAAGGTTGAACCCTAGTGAATTGGCTCCCTTATGCAATAAGGTTGAACCTAGTGAAATGGATCCCTTTTGCAATAAGGTTGAACCTAGAGAATTATGGATCCCTTTTGCAATAAGGTTGAACCTAGTGAATTGTATCCCTTATGCAATAAGGTTTAACCCAATGAATTAGATCCCTTATACAATAAGGTTGAACCCTAGTGAATTGGCTCCCTTATGCAATAAGGTTGAACTATAGAGCTAGCAAGAATTGGTTCCTTTATATATTAAAGTTGAACCATAGTTTCCAAAGTTTGCTAATTTAAGTCAGTATTTGATAATTATAAAGACAATTGCCATATCATAGAAGAGACGAACTCATGTATTAAGTTTTGTGTAAAAGTTTAGTATTGGATTATAATATTGGTAGATGAACATTTACAAAGAGTCAAAATGTGAATGTTCTAGTGGTAATGAGTAGAGTCTCATTTACTTAGTGCAATTGTTGATCCAATGCTAATAGTGTTATTCATTATGGATGATGTTCGTATAGTACTTATATTATATTAATGAATAAATAGACCAGAGAAGTTGGTATAGTATTTTTAGTTTCAGAGTTCATTTATTCAGTATAAATGTTTAAATACAAGTATTGGTTACTCATACTAAAAATTATGATTTCTCGCCATGCTATGTTTCCATGTAAATCTAGGTAAAGGCCCTACAAGTGGGTAAGAAGATGAAGATCACAGAAGAATTAGAAGAGCTTATTTTATGTTTTTAGTTCAAAGCTTATATAATTATTTATATTTACTTTGTAGATGTAAAAGTTGTATATATGTATAACTTCTAGATATGGCTCTCCATAATTATTTGTTTAAATATTATGGATTAGTTGAAGTATAAGTTAGAAGTAGCATGGTTAGTACTGCTTATACAGGTATATGTCAAATATACTAGGGTACCGGTATTAGGATGGTACACCAAGGATGATAAGCAATTGAGGTAGTGTAAGTTTTATGGTACTAAATGGTATAAGCCTTGTACAGTTACAAATCGAATAAAAAAGGTATTCTTAAGTGAAGAATTCATTATTTGCCTCTAATTCATAGGCTTAAAAGATTGTATGCTTCTAAGAGACAAGACGGGGTCTTATGTCACCCATCGGATGGAGAGGCATGGAAGTGTTTGTTCCTTAAAAGGCCACATATGCACGAATCGAACAAGTAATACAATGAAGAGTATAAATTGTTCCCATGAGGATAAGGATACTTCCAAAGTTAAATATCAACTAATAGCTTAGTTAATTCTTTTCAAGAACATAAAAATATGGAAAACATGTAAACTAAAGACTAAAAAACAATAAATTAGAAATAAAGATAATGGATAGAGATTAGGGAATCCTTCTTCACCTCCTACTTCAATTGGTAATATGCAATCATCTTAATCAACATAAATGAACTGTTTAGTTAGCTTGAGAATCTAATTTAGTTAAAAGCCTACGTCTAGGTCAATTAATCATGCTTCAATTGCCCAACTCACTATGTTTCCATGAAAGCTAGATGCAAAATCCACCCATTAAGGTCTATTCTCAAACACCTGCAATGCATGGTAAGAGGTACATTTCTATCCCATTAGTAAATCAACTTATCCCCTCTATGAGAATGAAATCGAATATGCATCAACCATACATATGATCTCAAATCCAAATTCCTTTGTCTAGGTTCATTAGATTTCAACAAATCACTTAAAAGTTGATCAGACAATCAAGAGCATTAAGAACCATATGATTGAACAAAACCAAACATATATATCAACTCAAAAAAGTACAAAATCAACAATATTCATAAAAGGATCCAAAGTAATCCCTAATATAGCTAAGCTACTCAATGAACACGAAAATATACATAAAAAACCATGTTCAAGATACAAGGAAGAGAAGGAAGAAGAGGGAAAAGAGAAGAAAGCTCATGGATATGATCTTTGATGCTTGAATCCTCCTTCATGAGGAAGATGGCCTCCAACGTTAGCTCCCCTAGCTTCCTCTCAGCCCCAAATGTGAAAACCAGGCACAACTTCTCTGAAACCTAAAAGCCTCTCCTGACCAAAATTAATAAAACAGTACTTATAGGCTCAGAAAATAGCAGCATTCTGTGACATTAACATTCCTACGCCATGGCACGTGTTCAATTTAGGTTACCACGCTGTGGCATACGCCTTCTTTGCGTCACGGTGTTCAAACTTCGTGTCTCTCTGTTAGAAGCAGGGGAATGCACCACACCGCGACATTGACAACCCTGAACCGCGGTGTTAGTTGCTGATATACAAACTTGGCTTTCTCTTTTACTTTTGGTCTAAATCCTCCAAATTTTAGCTTAATTGTAGCCCTTCCTAACATAAAGAAAACACCAAGTCAATTACAATTGCAAATATACTTAATCACTTACAAAATATGCACAATTTGCTCAAAATCATATAGAAAGATATCAAAATTAGAATCTGACAAATATAACCTGAAAACCTTCCATATATACACAACATACAAGGACTAAGTGTTCTTTATAGCACATATATAGGGCACAAATAACTATATTTCATGGAGTTATCAAGAAGCATTTTAACGAGATACATCAAGAATTTGCATGTGGACCCCGAAATATGAGGTTTGGTCTATATTCTGAGTTTAATCCATTTAGCTAGACATCTACACCTTATTCAGTTTAGCCTATCATCGTCACCCCATAAAGCCTTCCCTTAGAAATGTGTATGACGAGACCATATATGTTTTTCACATGCATTATTCCTTGTCCTCATAATCCTAAACACAAGATTGATGTTTACTTGAAACTGTTGATAAATGAGTTGAAAATTTTGTGGTCGGTGTCAAAACTTATGATGTGTCAATGAAACATAATTTTATTATGAGAGCAACTTTGATGTGGACAATTAATGATTTTCTTGCATATGGTATGTTATTTGGTTGGATGATTTCTGGTAAACTAGCATGCCCTTATTGCATAGAATAGTAAAAAAACATTTACCTTAAAGAATAGTAGGAAGAACTCATGGTTTGATTGTGATTGACAATGTTTGGATGCTAACCATATGTTTAGAAAGAATAAGGATGCCATTAAGCAGAGAACTGTTGATCATGATTCACCTCCATGCAGATTATCTAGACAAGCTATGTCAAAAATTATCAATACCTTTCCAAAAGTAACAGAAATCGGTGGTGGAAATAGATTGTTTGGATATAGTGTTGATCATAATTGGACATTTTGGGAGTTCTTGTATTGGAAGGATAACATGATAAGGCACAACTTGGATGTTATACGTGTTAAAAAATTTCGTTGACAACATTTTTAATATATAATGGATATCAAGGGCAAAACAAATGATAATGAGAAGGTGCGAATGGATGTGAAAGAGTATTGCAAATGTCCTAACCTAGAACTTATTAATATGGGGAATGGTGAATTGTTGAAACCTAAGGCAAATGATGTGCATAACAGGTAGCAGAAGACTTTAATTTTTTGATGGGTTAAGGATTTGAAAATGCCTAATGGTTATACTTCTGATTTGGCTAGATGCATGGATATGAATCAGTTGCTTTTTATTAGGTTGAAAAGTCATGATTGTCATGTGTTTATAGAGTCTTTATTACCAATTGCATTTCATTTGCTACTTGAACATGTTTGGAAGCCTCTAATGGAAATAAGTCTATTCTTTAAAGACATGTTCAAATACTTTGAGAAGAGAGGACTTAATGGAAATGAGAAAAAAAATATTTCAATTATTTTATGTAAATTGGAGAGGATATTCCCACCTAATTTCTTTGATTCTATGGAGCATTTTCCAATTCATTTGCCTTATGAAGCGAGGGTAGGTGGGCTAGTTCAATGTAGATGGATGTATCCATTTGAAAGGTATATGAATAAGTTGAAAAGAGCAGACAAGAATAAATCACATGTGGAAGGTGCAATATATAAGTGATACACGTATGACAAGACTGCACAGTTTTGCTCATTCTACTTTGAGCTTACTATCAATTGTATGAGAATAAGAGTGGGGCGCAATGATGATGGGTGTCAAAATGATGTCTCATAACCATTTGTATTAGTATTCAATCAACCTGACCAATCAATTGGAGCATTTGTTATTAAATGATTGAATGATGTTGAGTTCAAGTCCACTGCATATCTTGATTAACTGTGAGGAGCTCCAACCATTTATAAAGTTAGTAAATCTACTTACTTTTTAAATCTTGTTACATTAAAATTCTTAAGCACATAATGTCTAATATTTGTTCATTTGTGGACCATAGTTTGTAAGAAATGTCTCATGTGTGTGTCTGACAAGTGTATGTGATTTAATAAACATATGAGGGGCTAAATGGTAATTGGTTATGTGACGGTTGGGAAGAGATTTCTTAACTTGTTGGGAGCAGTTATTTCTATTGAACAGAAAAGCTACAAAGAAACTTGTCCTCTCTCTTTCCATAACAGTTTGTCTTATGATTTTCCATCAAAGATAGAACATAAGGAAGGAAGGATAAGATATAGAAAGGGGTTTCTATTTTTCTACAAGTTCTGCAAATTGAAGCATAAATTCTCATCATGGATAAAGGTTAGTACATCTTGACATAATGATATGAATGTGAAAAACTATGAACTCTCAAGATCCTTGTTCATATTCTTGATCTTTTGTATATAGAATATGAATTCTGTAACACCCTGAAAATTATTTGTTTTATCATCAATCATCATTTTATAATATTTCTAATTTTTGGGAAATTTTTGTGAATTTTTTCAGAAACGTTGAATATTTTAATATATTTCTCGTATTACGTGCACACTGAGCAGAGTCAGTGTGACACCCCGAAAATGATTTGTTTCATCATGAATAATCATTTTCCAATATTCGTGATTTTTGGAGATTTTTTTGGAATTTTCTGAAAATGTTGAATATTTTAATATATTTCTCATTTTGCGTGCACACTGAGCAGAGTCAGTGAAACGCCCTGAAAAATTATTTATTTCAAGACAACTATCCAAATATTTGTGATTTTTAGGAATTTTTATGAATTTTTCTGAAAATATCAAATATTTTAATATATTTTTTGTTTTGCGTGCGCACTGAGCGGAGCTTGGATAACGAAATATTTTCCCTGAGGCTGGTAAACCTTGAACTGTCGACCTGTCGACGGGGGATCTTACTAAACCCGAGGCCGAGCACAGTTTGCGAAGTTTGCGTTTTTCAAAGTTTTATTTGATAAATAAAATCACTGCACCGAAATTTTTTTTTATGAATAGTAAATACCATTTTTTTTATTAACTGCAACCTTTGTTCACTGCAAAATAATTCTAGTAGAGCAATTAATCATCTATTCAAGAGCATTTAATTAAGGAGACAAGCTTACTTTACACTTTATTGAGAAACGTGCGAAGCTTCTCAAGGAAGCTTTTAGGAAGCTTCTAGGAAATTTCCTCCCAAGTTTCCCAAGGAAGCCATGCACTTCCTCTCTCCTCTCTCCACACTCACAGCTGCTGCCCCAAATAGGAGGGAAAATTTGTGCTTCACAAATTTAATTACATCACATTATTTTCAAAAACCTAAAAGCACCTTTCATTTTTCCTATGCACTTTCTCTCTCTACCTTCTTCTTCATTTGCATTTTCTCCTCCTTCTCTCTAAGAACCACATGGCCAGCAGCCCTTCCATGCCTCATCCATCACAAAAATTTCATCCAACCCCATTTTCTTAATCCTCTCCATCATCTAAACACTTCTCTAGTTAGTGAATCTTTGAAAAGCTCTCATCTTCATCATTTTCTTCAAGCTTCAAGTTTAGGGTTTTTCGGTAAGCTTCTTGATTCTTCACTCTCTTTTACCCATTTTCATTTTTATGGTCTCCTTTGTGACCATCCATGTCTTATTTTTCAAGCATTGGTGTTGTTTTGAAGAGATTGAAATTTCTAGGGTTTGCTTTGGTGTGAATCCGAAAATCCAAAGGACTTCAAGGGAGTTCTTTGTTTGTTCTTCTCTTAGGTAAGAGGAAGACACTCCTCCTCAACCTCTATTAGCAATAAGAAACCTTGTTTTGTGATTGATTGTGAGAAAATCCTATTGAGGGTTATTCTTTGTTTGCATGATTGGTATGATTACATGTTGTGTTTAATTTGTTTAAGTTATTTGATTGATTGGTTGTGTTTATTGATATATTTGAATGGATTGGAAAGCATGGAATGGAAGGAAATAATTTGGATTTCCCTTAGCATGGCTCACGGTTTTGGGGGCCCAAAATTAGGGTTCTTGATGAACATTTGTAACAAGTGGAAGACATAACTAATCAAGTATACAATATGTAATTAATGGAATGAGAAATTTGGGAACTTAATTCCCTAGGGAGGCCACGGCCTCAAGGGCCATTTAGGGCTTGATTATGCAACTTTGGGTAACCTTGGAACTTAAATAATCAAGTGATTAAATTATTGGTAATAGGATGGAAAATTAGCAAATTGGAATATTTGAAAATAAATTAGGATTTATAAATTTTAAAGAACCAAGAATGAAATTTATCATAAGAACTAGGGTAATTTTAATTAGGAAAAGAAAAAAAGAGTGTGAGACTTTGAGACCCTTAGAATAACTTTCTAAGTGTATGAGAATAAATTACATTAGCGAATTTAATTAATTAAGAGAATTTCTCTAGAGACGAACTTTGTAAGAAAGGCTAAATTTAAGTAAGAATTCATAATAAACCTCAAAATTGTATTAATTCATTTAGTTCCAATATTATGATATTGTGGGTCCATGTGAGTGACCAATGATGTGTTGATACTTAGTTTGGCCAATTGTAACATATTGTGAAAAAGTATGTAATGATGAATATACATGTTTATGCATAAAGTTGTCATGCATTGCGAAAGTCCATTGGACTGTTGTTAAGGCCATGTTGCCTAGGAGATTGAATACACCTTTGTGCGGGTGCGAGTAAACTAGTGTAGGTCTTATTGTTGACCATGGGGGCGTCGGGGTGCGGGTACCTCGCAATGGGCAGTTGGTAGCTCATCTGTCCATGGGGCAAACTGATGCAAACGCACCGACGATCCTGACCGGGCACTGTCCTATATCGTGATCTAGCGTAGACTGTCTGTATAATGCCTTGATGTGGACGTGGATAAACTGATGAGTTATAGCACTTTGGCCATGGTAGCCGAGTTACAGATATGTCTCCTGATCTTTCTCTCAAACTGTTTGTGTCTAACTCCATGGATTAGGATTTTGACTTTGTATGCATGTGCATAGTGAGTCCATGTATTATCTGGCATCTATTTATTATTATAATTGGAACTGTTGTATTGCTGATATATAACTACCTGGAACTGCTTGGTTGTTTATTGCTGCTACTTAATGCTTATTATTATTATTGCTGTTGAAATGCTATGTGGGCACTTTGTGCCGTTTTGTTTCTTGCTGCTATAATTGGTAATGATAATAGGATGTCTTACCTCTTTCTTGTATTTCTGTTATTCTCTATTTGTATGTTGTGTCCTATCGAAGACGTCGGCAAGGAAGGTGAAGCTCCCGATTTTCCCGGCTTCTGACCCAATCGCGATTAGCACCTATTGACGGATCATGGAGGCGTGCTCACTTGGATTTCTAGGTTATGTACGTTTGACCTTCCTCAGAGGGCCAGACTAATGGTACATTAACCTAAATTCTGAACGTTTCATCTATAAGAAAGAGGTGTCAGTTTCCCTAGCTTGGGGGCGTCATGATCTACCTATCTTCACGGGCAGCATCAGCGTGTGTTTGGAGTTCTACTTGCCCATCCGGGAGATGTGGGGTGATCGCTATTACACCCCATAAGAGGATTCTTTTGTTTCCACTGCTCGGGCCCCGGCCTGTCATTCAATGGCTCCTATGTGGGTCTCTTCTGATGAGGAAGACCCCGAAGAGGATCCCGGGGAGGATCCTGACATGATTCCTCCTCATCTCAGAGATTGATATGTTGGTAGCTATTGTTGGTGTATGCCCTAGAGGCCAATACATTTTCTGTATTTACATACATTCTATTATGCTATTTTATATATGAGGCATTTCATTTATTGTGTTCTTTTTGATAAATATAATAAAGTCCTTAGAATAGTAAGTTTGATGCCATAGGACATCAAGTGGATGACTTAATCGTGAGATCCTTTTGGTTACAACACTATTCTTAAAAGTCCCTAGTCAAGTATTATTGTTAATTAGGACAACAATAATACATTGAGACTAGTATGTGCATAGACTGATGATCACATCTCACGGGTCATGGATATGAGATATCAAGTCTTCACATGGGTACATATTAGAGTAATGATGTACTGGACTGACCCACCATGAGAACGCTACATGGATCGTTACGTGAGTGTCATAAGCGATTCTCATAGTGACAATGGTGTTTGTGGTCCTTTAACCTAAAATCACTACGATTCCTACATGAGGAGTTGTGTGTTTTAATGCCATCAAACGTCATCTGTAACAAGGTGATTATAAAGTTGGTTATTGGACATACCGCGAATCATGCAGAGGGATATGAGTGACCGAGATGGGATTTGTCACTCCTACATAACAGGAGCGATATCTTCGGGTCCCCTGATTGAGTTTGACTGCGAAATGCATGGCCATGCTCAAATGAGTCAATATGAGATATTGATCTCATTTGTTGTTACAAAGTCTACTCGAGTATCAGGAAACGAAAGATTGGACTATACAAAGGCGACGCATCCCATGCCTTGTGTTCAATCTAGATATCTTGACAAAGGGACTAAATCACACGGAAACATTAGTCACAGAAAGGTTATGTCAAATCACTGATATTCTTATTACTTGGGTAGCAGCGATGTGTTGCTAGATACCGCTCACTGCTTGTGATATTAAAATGAGATTTTAATATTACTGCCAACGTAATAAGAACCTGTAGGGTCACACACATAGTGCAGACTAAAATTGGAGCAATGGATCCAAGTTGGACTCGGATTCAAATATGGACCAGACTCATAACAGATGGGTCTAGGGTTGCACAGCTTACCTTGCTGCTGCTCACACTCACTTAAGGCAGTCACTATTATAAATAGTACTGCTAAGGGGCTGCTAAGATACATAATTTAGAACCCTAGCCGCACCTATAGAAAAGTGAGTGAGAGAGCGACAAGTTTATTGTTTTCTCTACATAGCTAGCACTGTGTGAGAGACGTGAGGCTTCTCTTTGCGAATGTTGGACATTTGTGAGTCTGTTCGTGTGGATACCGCAGAGACATCGTTTCTATTACGATGTTGATGATTCACGCTTCAAGAGGTAAATCATTTAAAAACTTGGATTACGATTTTTTCGCATGGATCCTCGGTGGGAATCCCTATTTTTCGCTGCGTGGTTTATCCGCAAAAATTCCCAATAGTGGTATCAGAGCGTCTTGCGAAACCATGATTCGGTTTTCTATTTTCATTTACGTGAGATAACATGTTTTCTGTTCTTGTTTTGACAAAAGATATGATCTTTAATATGTTATTTCCGAAAATCGTATGAAACTCTTTGCGAAAACATATTCTGTTTCTTATGTTGTATGCAAAACCGTGATGTTGTTTTCAAAAACCATGAAGATGTTCATATGTTTTGTGAAAACCGTTTTGTATTAAGATGTATGTTTTTGTGAAGCTTTCTGGTATGTATGTGATACGTATAGCGTTATGGAATCCTTATTCTCAATGTGCGGCGTAAGGGTTTAGGAAACCTTGTTCTTGGTTTGCGGCAGCAGGGGTTATGGAATGCTTGTTTCTGCACAAGAGGCGTAGTGCAAGGGGTTTTGGAAACCCTATTCTTGTTTTGCGGCAGCCGCATCAAGTGTTGATGTGAAGCCATCAAGGAGGCACCTGAGGTTCAAGTATTGAACTACGGCGCAAGGATTCCTCGCGGCACATGAAGTGTTCATGTTGTTCAGGCTTAGGGTTCCGCGTGGCACAAAGGCTCAAGGGAGGCGCAAGAGATTCAGCTCTTGTTTTTGGTCCAATTTTTCGGGCCGGGGCACTACCCCGCACCCCGCAAGGGGTGGCCTCCCCTTGACCCCCACAGCGGGACCCCCGTGCTACCTTTGCGTAGGGTGTTTTTCGAAAACGCGATATTTTATATCCAATTTTATGACTCGTGAAAATAATAATGTATTATTGTTATGAGTTTATATGTTTTTGTGATGCATGGTGCATGGTTATGGCCTTAGTCCTCCTTTTATGCTTTTTGGTTTTAATAAATACGACCTGCGTGTCATGTCTTTCTCTCTACATTCTAATTGTACATTCTCTTCTCACCTAACTCCCCTCGAATGTAAAAGAGGTTTCTATATAATGTAATTATGATGTGGAGGCAAGAAAACGGCATCAAGTGAGGACGTTGATGGGAGATGCTTGGTGAAGTTGGCTTAGTTAATGCTACTCTCTTAGGGGCCATAACCATGTCACTTTTATTATATGCTTTTATGTATGAGATGCATGGATAATGTTTATAGTATGATAAACAGTTTAATAAATGGTGAGATCTAGTAATAATAATAATAATAATTCCCTCAAAGCAAATATTAAGTCATTATGTGATGCCTTGCAATGTGTGGCACTCGTCAAGACTAGTATCGATCAAGTGCGGGTCTACCAAAGCAGGATGCCTTTATCTATATTAGTAAGACGCGATGGGATAAAGGTAATATCCAACTGCCAACCATTGGATCTGACTTAACTAGGCCATTTCAATAGGATTGAAGGCTTAGAGGCATGAAGTTGGGCTTTAGTCCATTAGATGGATTAGAATAAGTGTTATTCACCCAACTATCCAAGAGTTACATGTGATGTAATCAGAAAGTGTTTCCTACCTAAATAACTGAATTTTAGGTGATCAGCCAAAGCTGACTCAAAACTAGGTGAAATATGAATCTTGGCCCACTAAGAAATCTTACGATGGGATTTTCTGAGTCAATGCTGAGGGTCATTGACTTAAATAAATTAGTGGGAAGCATATTTAATTAAAAAGACCTCATTAAATATGTTTATGGCATGATACTTATATTTTGCATATTTTTGTTAATAGATTACCATGGCAATAAACACATCGGGTACTTTATCATTGCGATCCGTCCTTGAGAAGGACAAGTTGTCTGGAATGAATTTTCTAGACTGGTATAGGAATTTGAGGATTGTCCTCAAGCAAGAGAAAAAGCTGTATGTTTTGGAATAGCCTATTCTTGAGCCATCTGCTGCTAATTCCCCTAGAACTGAAAGAGATGCTTATAAGAAGCATCAAGATGATGCCTTGGACATTGGATGTCTAATGCTGGCCACCATGAACTCTGAGCTCCAAAAGTAACATGAGAACATGGATGCATATGATATGATCGTACACCTTAAGAAGCTCTATCAAGAGCAGGCCAGGCATGAGAGATTCGAGGTCTCTAAAGCACTGTTTCAGTGCAAGCTGGTAGAAGGAAGCCTGTTGGTGCTCATGTACTCAAGATGATTGGGTACATTGAAAACCTAGAGAGACTCGGTTTTCCTTTGGGCCAAGAGTTGACCACTGACTTAGTCCTGCAATTATTGCTGAAAAGTTTTAGTCAATTTGTCATGAACTACAATATGAATGAGATTAACAAATCACTACCAGAGCTGCTAGGCATGTTGAGAACTGTTGAACAGAACATTAACAAAGGCAAAGGGAAGGCCATAATGATGGTCCAAAAGAATAAGGGCAAGAAACAGCAGAAAATGCCCAAGGACAATTGGAAGGGTAAGGGCAAGGATAAGTTCAAGCCCAGCACTTCTGGCTTGAAACCAGTAGGTGGAGTGGCTAAGGAAGGTATATGCTTCCATTGTGGTCAGACCGGACATTGGAAGAGGAACTGTGCCAAGTTCCTGGAGGAGCTCAAAAAGAAGAAGGGAAGTGAGACTTCCACTTCAGGTATTTTTGTTATTGAAGTCAATTTATCTACTTATGCGTCATGGATATTAGATACTGGATATGGATCTCACATTTGTGTAAATGTGCAGAATCTAAAGAGCAGTAGACCATTGACGAAGGGCGAAGTTGACCTACAAGTGGGAAATGGAGCAAAGGTTGCTGCATTAGCTGTAGGGACTTATTTATTATCTTTGCCCACTGGGCTTGTAATAGAGTTAGAGATTTGCTATTTTGTGCTTGCTATTAGTAGGAATATCATTTCTATTTCTTGTTTGGACAAGAAAGGTTTTTCTTTTATTATAAAGGACAAATGTTGTTCCATTTATATGAATGATATTTTTTATGGTAGTGCACAACTGAGTAATGGACTTTATGTACTTGATCTCGAAACGCCCGTCTATAACATAAATACAAAGAAGTTTAAATCAAATGATTTGAACCCAACTTTTCTCTGGCATTGTCGTTTGGGCCACATAAATAAGAAACGCATCTCCAAACTCCATAAAGATGGATTCTTGGACTGGTTTGATTTCGAATCATATGAGACATGTGAATCTTATTTATTGGGGAAGATGACAAAGACCCCATTCACTGGATAAAGTGAAAGGGCTAGTGATCTTTTAGGCCTTATACATAGTGATGTATATGGGCCACTAAACACAGTCGCTAGAGGCGGTTTTCAATACTTCATTACATTTATTGATGATTTCAGTAGATATAGATTTGTATATCTTATGAAGCACAAATCAGAATCCTTTGAAAAGTTCAAAGAGTTCAAAAATGAAGTACAAAACCAACTTGGCAAGTGTATTAAAATCCTTCGATCAGATCGAGGAGGAGAATACTTAAGCCAACAGTTTGATGATCATCTGAAAGAGTGTGGGATAATATCTCAACTCACTCCACCAGGAACACCACAATGGAATGGTGTCTCTGAAAAGAGGAACCGGACCTTGTTGGACATGGTTCGATCCATGATGAGTCATGCAAACCTTCTAGGCTCCTTTTGGGGACATGCTCTATTAATAGCAGCTTTCACACTTAACCGTGTTCCGTCTAAGATGGTTCAAAAGACACCATATGAGATATGGACTGGGAGACGGCCCAGTATGTCTTTCTTGAAGATTTGGGGCTGCTAAGCTTATGTGAAACGTTAAGTTTCTGATAAGCTTGGACCTAAATCAGATAAATGCTTCTTTGTGGGGTATCCAAAGGAAACTAAGGGATATTTTTTCTATAATCCTACCGAGGGCAAAGTGTTTGTCGCACGGACAGCTGTGTTTCTAGAAAGGGAGTTTATCTCCAAAGGAACCAGTAGGAGAAAAGTAGAGTTTGAAGAAGTTCAAGTTTCACAAAGCAGCAATGAACCAATGGTGGAAATAGAGCAACCTCCATAAAATGTTGTGGAACAGTAACCTGCCCTAGTAGCACAAGACCTGCGTAAGTCTAACAGGATACGTCATCAACCAGAGAGATATGGATTTCTCATGACCTAACAAGGTGACGTATTGCTCATGGATCAAGATGAGCCTGTGACTTACCAGGAAGCCATTATTAGCCTAGAATTTGAGAAATGGCTTGAGGCCATGAGATCTGAAATGGATTCCATGTATGCCAACCAGGTATAGACCTTGGTTAACCCACCTGAAGGGGTAAAACCCATTGGGTGTAAGTGGGTTTTCAAGAAGAAAACTGACATGGATGGTAATGTGCATACCTTTAAGGCGCGATTGGTGGCTAAAAGTTTCAAACAAATTCATGGTGTAGACTATGATGAGATTTTTTCCCCAGTTGCGATGCTTAAATCCGTTTGGATCTTGCTTGCTGTTGCAGCATACCATGATTATGAAATCTGGAAAATAGATGTCAAAACTGCTTTCCTTAATGGAAATCTTCTCGAAGATGTGTACATGACACAACCTGAGGGTTTTGTCACTCCAGAGGATGCTAGAAAAGTATGCAAGTTGCAACGATCTATTTATGGATTGAAGCAAGCTTCCAAAAGCTGGAATCTTTATTTGGATGATACAATAAAACAGTTTGGTTTCATCAAGAACGAAGAAGAATCTTGTGTTTACAAGAAGGTTAGTGGGAGCACTATTGTCTTTCTGGTATTGTATGTAGATGACATACTACTTATTGGAAATGACATCCCTACCCTACAGTCTGTAAAGACTTAGTTAGGGAACTGCTTCTCTATGAAGGACTTGGGCGAAGCCACATATGTATTAGGTATTAGGATCTATAGAGATAGATCACTGAGACTGCTTGGCCTAAGTCAGAGTACATACATAGACAAAGTATTAAGACGATTTAACATGCATGAATCCAAGAAAGGACTCTTGCCTATGTCACATAGTGTAAGCCTATCTAAGGCTCAATCCCCTTCCACGCAGGATGAGAGGGATCGCATGCACAAGATTCCATATGCATTTGCAATTGGATCTATCATGTATGCCATGTTATGTACTCGACCAGACATCTCGTATACTTTGAGCATGACGAGTAGGTACTAGTCTGATCCTAGTGAAAGTCACTGGACTGCTATCAAGAACATCCTTAAGTACTTGAGAAGGACTAAGGATTCGTTCTTGGTATATGGAGGCAAGGAAGAGCTAGTTGTAAAAGGTTACACTGATGCTAGCTTCCAAACCGATAAGGACGACTCCAGATCGCAATCGGGTTATGTTTTCTGCCTAAATGGTGGGGCTGTGAGCTGGAAGAGTTGAAAGCAGGAGACAGTCACCGATTCTACCACAGAGGCTGAGTATATTGCTGCCTCTAATGCAGCAAAGGAGGCCGTTTGGATCAGGAAGTTCATTACTGAACTTGTCACTATTCCTAGCATTGTGGACCTAGTTGACCTCTATTGTGATAATAATGGAGCCATTACACAAGCTAAGGAGCCTAGATCTCACCAGCGATCCAAACATATACTTAGGCACTTCCATCTCATTCGAGATATCATCGATAGAGGAGATGTGAAGATATGCAGAGTACCAATAGATGATAACATTACTGATCCACTAACAAAGCCTCTTGCACAGCAGAAGCATGAGGGTCACACTAGGTCTTTAGGCATTAGATATATGCCGGATTGGCTCTAGTGCAAGTGGGAGATTGTTGGTGTATGCCCTAGAGGCCAATACATTTTCTGTATTTACATACATTCTATTATGTTATTTTATATATGAGGCATTTCATTTATTGTGTTCTTTTTTTATAAACATAATAAAGTCCTTAGAATAGTAAGTTTGATGCCATAGGACATCAAGTGGATGACTTGATCGTGAGATCCTTTTGGCTACAACATTATTCTTAAAAGTCCCTAGTCAAGTATTATTGTTAATTAGGACAACAATAATACATTGAGACTAGTATGTGCATAGACTGATGACCACATCTCACGGGTCATGGATATGAGATATCAAGTCTTCACATGGGTACATATTAGAGTAATGATGTACAAGACTGACCCACCATGAGAACGCTACATGGATCGTTACGTGAGTGTCACAAGCGATTCTCATAGTGACAATGGTGTTTGTGGTCCTTTGACTTGAAATCACTACGATTCCTACATGAAGAGTTGTGTGTTTTAATCCCATCAAACGTCATTTGTAACAAGGTGATTATAAAGTTGATTATTGGACATACCGCGAATCATGCAGAGGGATGTGAGTGACCTAGATCGGATTTGTCACTCCTACATAATAGGAGCAATATCTTCGGGAATGCATGGCCATGCTCAAATGAGTCAATATGAGATATTGATCTCATTTGTTGTTACAAAGTCTACTCGAGTATCAGGAAACGAAAGATTGGACTATACAAAGGTGACGCATCCCATGCCTTGTGTTCAATCTAGATATCTTGACAAAGGGATTAAACGATACGGAAACATTGGTCACGGAAAGGTTATGTCAAATCACTGACATTCTTATTACTTGGGTAGCAGCGATGTGTTGCTAGATATCGCTCACTACTTGTGATATTAAAATGGGATTTTAATTTTACTGCCAACGTAATAAGAACTTGCAGGGTCACACACATAGAGCAGACTAAAATTAGAGCAATGGATCCAAGTAGGACTCGGATTCAAATATGGGCCAGACTCATAACAGATGGGTCTAGGGTTACACAGCTTACCTTGCTGCTGCTCATACTCACTTAAGGCAGTCACTATTATAAATAGTACTACTAAGGAGCTACTAAGATACACAATTTAGAACCCTAGCCGCACCTACAGAAAAGTGAGTGAGAGAGCGACAAGTTTATTCTCTTCTCTACGCAGCTAGCACTGTGCGAGAGACGTGAGGCTTCTCTTTGCGGACGTTGGACGTTCGTGAGTCTGTTCGTGTGGATACCGCAGAGACATCGTTTCTTTTACGGTGCTGGTGATTCATGCTTCAAGAGGTAAATCATTTAAAAACTTGGATTATGGCTTTTTCGCATGGATCCTCAGTGGGAATCCCTATTTTCTGCTGCGTGGTTTATCTGTAAAAATTCCCAACAGCTACTGATGGCTACCAGTGTTTTATTTTGGGGGCCTGATGTGTCTTTATTTTGGTGGGCTGTATATTTCTGATATCTTGGGGATATATATGTATAATCCTTTGGGCAGGTATAGTTTTGTTTTTTGTACATCGGGCTTTGTAACTAAACAGATTTGATATAAATATATATATATATGAATATGCAATGTTGATCAAATGTATGCTTTACTTCTGTCTTGCTCTTTATTGCCATTTATGTTTCGTCACTATATTTTGTTAATTGTTATAATAAAAAAATACTATCACCACTTTATTTATGCAGCCTTAACTAGATAAATTTAATCTTAATAAAAAGAATCGGGTCTTAACTTTATAATTTATTTTTTGCATTGTAAATGACAATGTGACGTTCCCTCCTAAAAAGAGGCGTTACATTAAGTTAGTATCAGAGCCCCGGTTTATGTTTCTTTGGGTCTTGTGAATGAGTCTGTCTTATTTGTGTTGTGTGTTTCTCTGAAAACTAAAGACAGAGATGTATTGTTTGGTATTCCTAGTGGATACATCTGACTTTCCTTGTGTTTTTCAGCTAATCCGATTTGAGAAAGTAAGATGGCACGACGTAGAGACATGGCAGCTGCTATAGAGGCTATGCAAAGGATGACTGAGGTCATTGCGCAACTGACTGAACGAGCTACTCAACAACAAGAGAGAGTTGCTCAATAACAAGAAAGAGCTGCTCAACAGCTCGAAGCTACTGCTGATGCTCAGAACTTAGCAGAGTTTCATTGCCACAATCCTCCCCAATTTAAAGGAGAGTTCGATCCACACAAAGCTAGTCTATAGATCAAAGAGTTAGAGAAAGTCTTCTGAGGCATGAATTGCGCTGAGAATAAGAAGGTGACTTATGCTACCTTTATGCTGGTCAGTAATGCTGAGAACTGGTTGAACGGGGTGCAGAGAATGCTGGAAGCTGAAAATCGTGAGATCACTTGACATTTATTCAAGGATAAATTCTTGGATAAGTATTTTCCTACGAGCGCGAGGCATGCGAAGGAGGCAGAGTTTCTCAACCTAAGGCAAGGGAATATGACCGTTAATGAATATGCAGCGAGATTTGAAAACTTATCACAGTTTTCAACGTACTTTCAGCACCAACCAAATAAAGCCTGGAAGTGTCAGAGGTTTACAAAAGGACTGAGGTATGAGGTGAAGAAGGCTGTTATCACCCTGAAGATCAATGAGTTCTTGGAGCTACTAGATACGTGCTGTGAAGTGGAAGCTCTAGAGCAATCTAGAGATACGAGGAGTAGGAACTTTGGGCCTACAAGGTTCCAAAGGGGCGGTGGCAACAGTTCTAATCGCTTCCAAAAGAAGCCCTATTCCCGACCGATGGGGAACCAGCAACAGACAACTGGTGGAAGTTCTGGTGGAGCTTCTACTGGGAACCAGACTGGCAAAAATGTGGCGTATCCCTCTAAATGCTTGAAGTGTGGGAAGGATCATCTCACGAGGGATTGCACCATAAAGGGGATCATCTGCTTCAGATGTGGCAAGCCTGGCCACGTATCCCGAGACTGCAATCAATCGAAGGCTAAACATTCAGTCAATGCTGCAAGAGCCAAAAAATTGCAAGCAGGAGGACGGGTCTATACCATGAGCGGAGCTAAAGCCTCCGAGTCAGAAGACTTGATTCAAAGATAGGGCACCATAGAAGGTAACCTTTTAACTGTACTGTATCACTCTGGGGCAGCCCATTCTTTCATATCATATGACTGTGTGCAAAGACTTGGTTTACCGGTGTCTACCTTACCTTTTGACTTGACTGTTTCTACCCCCACTAATAAACCGGTAGTTACTACCAAAGTCTGTTTAAATTGTCCATTGGTTGTTGAAGGTTGAATCTTTTCTGTCGATTTGATCTGTTTACCCCTTTCTCAGTTAGATATAATTTTAGGGATGGACTGGTTGCCTTTCAACCATGTTCTATTAGATTGTTCAAGAAAAACCATAGTTTTTCCCCTAGATGAGGATACTACATTTCTGATAGCCAACCGAGTTCAAGCTCTCTTGAAAGAAGGAGCTCAAGGATACATGCTACTGTCTTCTTTGAAAGTCGAGAGTGAGGTGGATGTGAACACAATTCCAGTGGTGAATGAGTTTTCCGAAGTCTTTCCTGAGGATATACCTGCCTTACCACCAGTACGAGAAATAGAATTTGCTATTGACCTTGTACCGGGAGCTAGTCCCGTGTCTATAGCACCTTATCGGATGGCACCAAAAGAATTAGCTGAACTCAAGAAGCAGCTAGAGGAGCTTTTGGAAAAGTAATTCGTCAGACCGAGTGTGTCACCGTGGGGAGCACCGGTACTATTAGTTCGCAAGAAGGATGGTTCATCAAGATTATGTATGGACTACCGGCAGTTGAACAAAGTGACGATCAAGAATAAATATCCACTCCTGAGAATTGATGACTTAATGGACCAACTGAAGGGAGCAGCGGTATTTTTGAAGATCGATCTGCGATTTAGGTATCATTAGATATGAGTGAAAATGGAGGATATACCCAAGACTACTTTTCGTACCTGATACGGCCATTATGAATACCTCGTGATGCCGTTTGACGAATGCACTAGCTATCTTTATGGACTACATGAACATGATCTTTTGTCCTTACTTGGACAGGTTTGTTGTTGTCTTTATCGACAACATCCTGATCTATTCTCAAAATCAAGAGAATCAAGTTGAACACCTCAGTATAGTTCTCCAGATTCTGAAGGAGAAAGAACTGTATTCAAAACTGTTAAAATGTGAATTTTGGTTGGAAGAAGTTAAGTTTTTGGGTCACGTAATCTCGAAGGAATGGATTGCGGTGGATCCATCAAAACTAGAGGCAGTGCTACAATGGAAAAGGCCTAAGTTGGTAATGGAGATTCGTAGCTTCGTGGGTTTGGCCGGATATTACCGGAGGTTCATTGAGGGATTCTCCAAAATTGCAGGACCTCTCACTAAACTCACAAGAAAGAACCAAGCTTTTGAGTGGACTGACAGCTGTGAGCAGAGTTTCCAAGATTTGAAGAATCAGCTAACTACCTCGCCAGTGTTAGTGCTAGCTGATCCGAATGAGCCCTTTGAGGTGTATTGTGACGCTTCATACCAAGGACTGGGGTCTGTGCTTATGCAACATGGAAGAGTGGTGGCTTATGCTTCAAAGCAATTACAAGTGCATGAGAAGAATTACCCAACGCATGACTTAGAATTAGCGGCTGTGGTTTTCGCTTTGAAAATATGGAGACATTTTCTCTATGGAGTAACATTCAACATCTTTAGTGATCACAAAAGCTTGAAATATTTGTATGATCAGAAGGAGTTGAACATGAGGCATCGAAGGTTGCTGGAGTTCCTGAAGGACTACGATTTCTAACTTCTGTATCACCCC
Source organism: Ormosia semicastrata (assembly GCA_029884595.1). Classification (NCBI taxonomy): domain Eukaryota; kingdom Viridiplantae; phylum Streptophyta; class Magnoliopsida; order Fabales; family Fabaceae; genus Ormosia; species Ormosia semicastrata. Next base: position 51,325,011 of record JAQQTO010000063.1, read on the forward strand.
GGCAAGGCAAACGTCGTGGCAGACGCCTTGAGTAGGAAGATGATCAGCGTCTCTGCCCTGATGATTAAGGAAAAAGATCTAATAGAGCAGTTCAGAGATGTATGGTCTTTTGTGGAATTAGAACCAGGAAAGATCTGCATGAACATGGTCACCATCTCAAGTGAGCTGATGGAGGACATACGGGAAAAGCAGAAGGTTGACAAGTTCTTACAAGAAGTGAGAGAGCAAATGAAGCAAGGCAACGAAACAGTATTTGCGGAAGGGACAGACGGAATTCTGAGATTCCGAGGTAGAGTTTGTATTCCCCGTGACCAAGAGCTTAGAGAGTATATTATTAATCATGCTCACACAAGTCAGCTGAATATGCATCCAAGCATAAAAAAAATGTATCAGGACTTGAAGAAGTTGTTTTGGTGGTATGGAATGAAGAGTGACGTCACTAGACATGTATCAACTTGTCTGGTCTATCAGAAAGCTAAAGTGGAACATCAAAGACCTGTAGGATTGCTGCAACCATTGTCTATTCCTGAATGGAAGTAGGATAGCATTGCAATGAATTTTATAGTGGGTTTGCCAAGGACAAGAAAATGTCATGACTCGATTTGGGTAATTGTGGACCGACTCACGAAATCAGCACATTTTCTCCCGATCAATATAAGGTACAAACTGGAGAAACTGATCCAGCTGTAAATTGGAGAAATTGTTAGACTGCATAGTGTGCCTACAAGTATTGTGTCGGATAGGGATCCGAGGTTTACTTCAAAGTTCTGGCAGAGTCTACAAGAAGCATTAGGGACAAAGTTATGTCTAAGTTCTACTTATCACCCACAAACTGATGGCTAATCAGAGAGGACGATCCAATCATTGGAAGATTTGCTTAGAGCCTGCACCATAGAATAGACTGGAAGTTGGGATGACGTTTTACCATTGATAGAGTTCACCTACAATAATAGTTATCATTCAAGCATAGGGATGGCACCCTATGAGACTCTGTATGGACGACATTGTCGAACGCCTTTATGTTGGTACCAAGACGGCAAACGCCTCACTATTGGACCAGATGTTATACAATAGACAACTGAAAAAGTTAAGATGATTCAGGAGAAGATGAGGATGTCTCAGAGCTGACAAAAGAGTTATGCAGACAAAAGAAGGAAGCCTCTTGAGTTTGAGGAAGGCGAGCATATGTTTTTGAAAGTCACACCTACGACTGGGGTAGGCCGGGCCTTGAAATCTAGAAAACTTATTCCAAAATTTCTTGGATCATACCAGATTATTCGCCGAGTAGGTCCAGTAGCCTATCAAATAGCCTTACCTCCTTTCCTCTCAAACATTCATAATGTCTTCCATGTGTCACAACTGCAAAAATACCTTCCCGATCCAAGTCATGTCATAGCACCAGATACAATACAATTAAAAGAGAACTTAACTTATGAGGCACCTCCTGTAAGAATTGAGGATAGAAGGATAAAGCAACTAAGAGGCAAGGAGATCTCATTGGTAAAGGTGATCTTGAACGAAACAACTAGAGATGCAACTTAGGAGCTGGAAGACAAAATGAAGGAGCAACACCCACAACTATTCTAAGGTATGAAAATTTCGAGGATGAAATTTCTTTTTAGAAGGGGAGAGTTGTAACACCCCGAAAATTGTTTATTTTATCATCAATCATCATTTTATAATATTTCTAATTTTTGGGAATTTTTGTGGATTTTTTTTGAAACGTTGAATATTTTAATATATTTTTCGTATTACGTGCACACTGAGTAGAGTCAGTGTGACACCCAGAAAATGATTTGTTTCATCATGAATAGTCATTTTCCAATATTCATGATTTTTGGAGATTTTTCTGGAATTTTTCAAAAACGCTAAATATTTTAATATATTCCTCATTTTGCATGCACACTGAGTAGAGGCAGTGAAACACCCTGGAAAATTGTTTATTTCATGACAACTATCCATTTTCTAATATTTGTGATTTTTAGCAATTTTTGTGGATTTTCAGAAAATGTTGAATATTTTAATATATTCCTCATTTTGCGTGCACGCTGAGCTGAGCTGGGATAACGAAATGTTTTCCCTGAGGCTGGTAAACCTTGAACTGTTAACCTATCGACGAGGGATCTTACTAAACCCGAGGCCGAGCACAGTTTGCGAGGTTTGTATTTTTCGAGGTTTTATTTGATAAATAAAATCACTGTACCAAAAAATTTTCTGATGAATAGTAAATACCATTTTTTTTATTAACTGCAACCTTTGTTCACTGGAAAATAATTCTAGCAGAGCAATTAATCATTTGTTTAAGAGTATTTAATTAATGAGACAAGCTTACTTTGTATTTTATTGAGAAACGTGCAAAGCTTCTCAAGAAAGCTTCAAGGAAGCTTCTAGGAAATTTCCTCCCAAGCTTCCCAAGGATGCCATGCACTTCCTCTCTCCTCTCTCCACACTCACGGCTGTGGCAACAAATAGGAGGGAAATTTTGTGCTTTATAAATTTAATTACATCACATTATTTTCAAAAACCTAAAAGCACCTTTCATTTTTCCTATGCACTTTCTCTCTCTACCTTCTTCATTTCCATTTTCTCCTCCTTCTCTCTAAGAACCACACGGCCAATAGCCCTTCCATGCCTCATCCATCACAAAAATTTCATCCAACCCCATTTTCTTAATCCTCTCCATCATCTAAACACTTATCTAGTTAGTGAATCTTTGAAAAGCTCTCATCTTCACCATTTTCTTCAAGCTTCAAGCTTAGGGTTTTTCGGTAAGCTTCTTGATTCTTCACTCTCTTTTACCCATTTTCATTTTTATGGTCTCCTTTGTGACCATCCATGCCTTATTTTTCAAGCATTGGTGTTGTTTTGATGAGATTGAAATTTCTAGGGTTTGCTTAGGTGTGAATCCGAAAATCCAAAGGACTTCAAGGGAGTTCTTTGTTTGTTCTTCTCTTAGATAAGAGGAAGACACTCCTCCTCAACCTCTATTAGCAATAAGAAACTTTTTTTTGTGATTGATTATGAGAAAACCCTATTGAGGGTTATTCTTTGTTTGCATGAATGGAATGATTACATGTTGTGTTTAATTTGTTTAAGTTATTTTATTGATTGGTTGTGTATATTGATATATTTGAATAGATTGGAAAGCATGGAATGGAAGGAAATAATTTGGATTTCCCTTAGCGTGGCTCACGATTTTGGGGGCCCAAAATTAGGGTTCTTGATGAACATTTGTAACAAGTGGAAGACATAACTAATCAAGTGTACAATATGTAATTAATGGAATGAAAAATTTGGGAACTTAATTCCCTAGGAAGGCCACGGCCTCTAGGGCCATTTAGCGCTTGATTATGCAACTTTGGGTAACCTTGGAACTTAAATAATCAAGTGATTAAATTATTAGTAATAGGATGGAAAATTAGCAAATTGGAAGATTTGAAAATAAATTAGGATTCAGAAATTTTAAAGAACCAAGAATGAGATTTATCATAAGACCTAGGGTAATTTTAATTAGGAAAAGAACAAGAGAGTGTGAGACTTTGAGACCCTTAGAATAACTTTCTAAGTGTATGAGAATAAATTACATTAGTGAATTTAATTAATTAAGAGAATTTCTCTAGAGACGAACTTTGTAAGAAAGGATAAATTTAAGTAAGAATTCATAATAAACCTCAAAAATGTATTAATTCATTTAATTCTAATATTATGATATTGTGGGTCCATGTGAGTGACCAATGATATGTTGATACTTAGTTTGGCCAATTGTGGCATATTGTGAAAAAGTATGTAATGATGAACATACATGTTTATGCATAGAGTTGTCATGCATTGTGAAAGTCCATTAGACTGTTGTTAAGGCCATGTTGCCTAGGAGATTGAATACACCTTTGTGCGGCTGCGAGTAGACTAGTGTAGGTCTTATTGTTGACCATGGGGGCGTCGAGGTACGGGTACCTCACAATGGATAGTTGGTAGCTCTTCTATCTGTAGGGCAAACCGATGCAAACGCACCGACGATCTTGACCAGGTACTGTCCTATATCGTGATCTAGCGTAGACTGTCTGTACAATGCCTTGATATGCACGTGGATAAACTGATGAGTTATAGCACTTTGGCCGCGGCAGCCGAGCTGCAGACGTGTGTCCTGATCTTTCTCTCCGACTGTTTATGTCTAGTTCCATGGAGTAGGATTTTGACTTTGTATGCATGTGCATAGTTAGTCCATGTATTATCTAGCATCTATTTATTATTATAATTGGAACTGTTGTATTGTTGATATATAACTGCCTGGAACTGCTTGGTTATTTATTGCTGCTACTTAATGCTTATTATTATTATTACTGTTGAAATGCTATGTGAGCGCTTTGCACCATTTTGTTTCTTACTACTATAATTGGTAATGATGGTAAGATGTCTTACCTCTTTCTTGTATTTCTGTTATTCTCTATTTGTATGTTGTGTCCTATCAAAGACGTCGGCAAGGAGGGTGAAGCTCCCAATTTCCTCGGCTTCTGGCCCAGTCGCGATTAGCGCCTATTGACGAATCATGGCAGCGCGCCCGCGCAGATTTCTAGGTTATGTACGTTTGACCTTCCTCTGAGGGCCAGACTGCTGGTACATTAACCTAAATTCTGAACGTTTCATCTACGAGGGAGAGGTATCGGTTTCCCTAGCTTGGGGACGTCATGATCCGCCCATCTTCACGGGCTGTATCAGCCTGTGTTTGGAGTTCTACTTGCCCATCCGAGAGATATGGGGTGATCGCTATTACACCCCACAGGAGGATTTTTTTGTTTCCATTGCTCGGGCCCCGGCCCGTCATTCAGTGGCTCTTATGTGGGTCTCTTCTGATAAGGAAGACCCCGATGAGGATCCCATGGAGGATCCTGGCACGATTCCTCCTCATCTCAAGGATTGATATGGTTGGTAGCTACTGATGGCTACCAGTGTTTTATTTTGGTGGCCTGATATGTCTTTATTTTGGTGGGCTGTATATTTCTAATATCTTGGGGATATATATGTATGATCCTTTGGGCAAGTGTAGTTTTACTTTTTGTACATCGGGCTTTGTAACTAAACAGATTTGATATAAATATATATATATGAATATGCAATGTTGATCAAGTGTATGCTTTACTTCTGTCTTGCTCTTTATTGCCATTTATGTTTCATCACTATATTTTGTTAATTATTATAAAAAAAAAATACTATCGCCACTTTATTTATGCAGCCTTAACCAGATAAATTTAATCGTAATAAAAAGAACCGAGTCTTAACTTTATAATTTATTTTTCGCATTGTAAATGACAATGTGACGTTCCCTCCCAAAAAGGGGCGTTACAAATTCTGTATAATACTTGTAACATCCCTAATTTAATAACAATAGTATAACCTATATTATACCACGATAATTAAGTATAAGAATGTTACTTACTACACAAACACTTTCAATATAATATAACACATTATATAAGAAAATGTGAGCCATGAATTATCAAACTTTTACATAGTATTGGTAATTCTCATAAATACAAACTATAAACAAAGTTTACAAATAAGCATCTCTAGGCACAAAAGATACAATCTTTGTCCATATAAAACATATAAACTATACTAGTCTTTATATATCTTCTCCTTGCCTTTTATAGCGCTTGCACCTGGATTTACATGGCAATACAAACGGGGTGAGAAATCATAATTCTCAGTAGAAGCATTCCAAAACCAGCATTTTATACGATCATATAGGACACACAACTTCCCATACAATTGCAATGCATGATTATGTTATGATTAGCAACCGCCCATACAATTGTCATGCTATGCCAAATTATGCCTTATGTGCACGCCTATGCAATAACCTAAATATGAAATCAATAATGTTATGATACCATTAACGGAAATTCAATTCCATGGCAATATCATGATATGCATGCATTTTGAATAAAAATATTGGAACCTAGTTCTAGCGATCTTTTCATCGGGTTATGAATCTATCACCACGCGGTCTTTAACAACGTAGAGGAATCCATCCCCTTCGAGTAGTGAATTCATCAACTACATGGTCTTCAATAACATATAGGAATTCATCCCCTCTAGGTAGTGAATCCATCAACTACACGGTCTTCTGCAACATCTCAAGCAAAGCAATAACTAATTACCTACAACAATTAGTAGAACAAACCCAAGTGACTCATCATATTCGCACTTCATCAAATACTCCTTTTGGAGTCTCATCACTCCTTAAGAAGCATAAAGGAAGGAATTACACAAGTTAGGAACTTCATATTCACTAAATAAAAGTCCTCTCAAAATTGGACTGGGCGCTCAGGCGCTCCCTGTTAGGTGCTCAGGCGATGGATGCTCAAGCTTGGTGCTCAGGTGCTCAAGTCTAGCGCTCAAGCGCTCATCGTGGGCTTAGGTTCTCCTACATGGGCGCTTAGGCTCCAGTTACGTAGCACAAAAGTGCTATCTATTTGCCATGCTAGCGCCGGGCACCCAACGCTTGAGCGCTGACTAGGTAGAACGAAATCTACAAAATTCTGCAGATGGAACTACTGTTCCATTGAGGAACAATGGTGCCCTAAACACTCCTACTTTAATTTGAAGTGATTTCCAACACTTCACAAAGTTCATTAACATAAAGCAACTCTCAAACAATTTTTAAAACACTTCTACATGAACCAAAGAACCAAATCATCAATTTTGAACCCTAAAACTCATTTTCTATCTCAAGAAAAACCAAAGGTGTTTAAGTGATGAAAACTCATCGTCAAGCATCAAACAACCTAAAAACATGTTATTCTCAAGTTCTACAACATAATTCAAGCCAAGAACACCAAAATTCACACTAAAACCCCATTACTCACACCAAGCCATCATATGAACAAGATGGAAAAAAAAGAGAGAAAGAAGTGAAAAAACAGTTTGCCCCTACCTCAATGACCAGGAATGAAGTCACTTAACAGCTCCTCACCACCTCTATCTTTTTCTTCCTCTTTAGTTGATGTTTGTTTTCCTTTTGCTCCTTTCTTGGACTTCCCTTTGGTTTCTCCTGCTAGCAACCATGAAAGAGAGTGAGATATGAGAGAAAAATCTCATTTTGAAGCTTAAAAGGCAAAGGCAGAAACAACAACAGTCGTGAGGCACTTTGCCTCAGTAGTGACTGAGTTATAACTCTCGATCTGCTAAAAACACTTAGATTTCACCAAATCTAGTTTCTTAGCTTCCAACAAGTTTAAAATAATTCCTAAGATTCATCAAAAATCTTGTCTCGCCATCACCATATTTTTTCATATCAGCTAGTAGTCAATCCGACATTAAAACACACAACCAGCATGCTTAAAACTGCCAAACTAGCTCCAATTTACCTCAAATTTTAACTACACCATCTTCCACACATTTTTGACCTAGAAACAAATTTCTCACATTTATTCCCATTAATTAATTAGTTTAAATCAATTCTAGGGCTAATAACAGCTATTTTTCACCTATAGTGCTACAACAAAGTGACTAAACATACTTAGAAGGCCACAGAATTAAATAGACATATTAAGAAAGTATTAGGCTACCTAAGTAACCATATACAAGTCTAACATGTTTCCACGGGTGTTACATTTCTCCCTCTATTTAAAATTTTGTCCCCAAAATTTAGTTTACCTAATATAAAGGGTCCTAAACAATTCACATACAAAAACAAGTACAACCAAATATCAAGAAACATAATTCACCAACAAACTCACCTTTAGACTATATTTTCTCCTTGCCCACGAACCAGTAGACTCTTCCTGGTCTAACCTCTGACTTTGGCTCCTTCTTTTGAGGACATAGTGGTTTATCCTCACCCTTCTTCTTACATAGTGGCCTATCTTGCCACATATATAACATGTTGCTCACGATCAACCATATGAACTTGTTTCCCTTTGTTCTTCTAATCTCTCTGTTGTGGACCACTCCTCTCTGACCTATCCTTTATACTCTTCCGGTTGTAGTAGTCCAGTGATCGAAGCTCCTGGTGTGGCCAAAAACTAAGGGGCTCTACCACTCTACACTTGTTGACTGATAACTTCGGGAAATGAAGTTATTTCACTTGAATTTGAATGCATATGAGCATGCTATCCTTAAGTTTTATAGGTCAAATAATCAATTCATGAAGGACTTTGATGATTTAAGCTTGTAATTAAAAATTGAATCTTTGAGGATTTTATTTAAAGAATTTGGATTAATTATGATCTGATGGACTTTGGCATTGTCTTGATGCAGGTATTCAAGATGGGAAGACCTTGGAAGGAATAAAGAAGCACAGAAGAGCTAAAATGAAGAAGGATGTAAGAGAGAAGCAAGGGCAGCCAACCTACGCCTAGGCGTGGCAAAATCACGCCTAAGTGTGACCCTTACAGTATTTCAGGGTTTACAGGTAGAGAGCTCTAAGCCTAGGCGTGGAAAAGTCACGCCTAGGCGTGGAAAAGTCACGCCTAGGCGTGATTTGCACCTGACAGCACATGTTCATAACCACGCCTAGGCATGGAAAAGCCAAGCCTAGGCGTGGGAAAAATCCTGATGCACGAAAATTAGCTTTTAATATCTGATTTTGGGGATTGGAAGGATCTTCTATTTTTGGACAAGCACGAACTTCATAGAGAAAGGGAGAGGAGAAGAAAACCTTGGAAGATTGAGGTGATTCAAGTGAAGAATCAAGATCAAGGAGAAAGATCAAGCATTGGATTATTACCATTCTTGTTCACTTTTTCTCTTTTCTCTCTTGATTTGTAATTTGATGGGTTTCATAATTCCATTAGTTTTCTCTTCTTTCATGATGTGTAACTAAATCTTGATCTAGGGGCTCTCTAGGATATTGCTATGGATTTGAATATCTTATAAATTTGTTGGGTTTCTATCAATGATATTGGTTTTATTCTTCCATATCTATGCTTAATGCTTGTTGTTGATTGGCCATTAATTGCATGATTTTAGTATTCCAATTGAACTAGAAATAGGGTGTTATGAATATGGATATGGTATGGTTGATGTATGTTCAATTACATTCTATTGGGTTGAGTGTGTTGATTAGCTAATGGGATGGACACATACCTATTAGTCATGCATAGCAAGTGTTTGATAATTGGTCTCAATGAGTGATTCTTATGCTAATTCACATGGACACATAGTGGATTAACTAGGTTTCACATGGATATTTGTCCTAGACATAGGCTTTTATCTATTGCTTGTTTTAGCTAACAAAACCAACTCATTGTTAGATGCTTATGAATTACAAGTTATTCATTAAAGTAGCAAGTGAATAGGGACTCCTAGGCCTTAATTATTCTCATCTTTCTCTTATGTATTCGGTGTTTGGTGCATTCTTATTATGTTTCTTTTAATTTGTTATTTTAATTGCAAACCACTCTCACAATTCGATTGTTTGGATAAGAATTTATGGAAATTGGTTAAGTTTAGCATTTTTCTAATTTTCAATCCCTTGGGACACGATACTCTAACTCTCATATATTACTTATCGACCCATGCACTTGCGGATCACCACAAATAAGTTTTCAGCACCATTGCTGGGGATTGAATTTAGATTTTTGTGTTATTTCTTAATTCAATTCACAACTCTTATTTCAAGTTTTCTTTGTTGTTTTGTTTTGTTTTTCAGGTACTTAGCTCTTGTATGCGAAGGACTCAAAGTGTATCTCAATTTCCTTACGATCCTGAGATTGAGAGAACTTTTCAGAGATTGCTAAGAGAATGACTAGTACAAGGGAAGGTACTTGAATTGGATAGTGACTCGGAGATGGCGGAAGAAGCAAATGCTGAAAGACTCTTGAGAGAGTATGCCACTCCAAATGCTAAGGACATTCAATCTAGCATTAGAAGGCCAGCTGTACAAGCACAGACTTTTGAGATTAAGCCTGCTATTATCCAGATGGTGTAGAATAATTTGTAATTTGTGGATCTTCCCCATGAAGATCCTAATGCTCATTTAGCCAACTTCCTGGAGATTTGTGATACTTTCAAGCATCAAGGGATGACTGATGATGCGGCTCGCTTGAGGCTTTTCTCTTTTTCCTTAAGAGATAGGGCCAAGGCATGGCTTCAATCATTACCTGAACATTCCATCACTACTTGGGAAGAGCTAGCTCAGAAGTTTTTGGACCGATTCTTTCCTCCCATGAAGGCAATGAAGTACAGGAATGACATTTTGTCCTTCATGCAGTTAGAAGGAGAGACTTTATATGAAGCATAGAAGCGGTTTAAAGAGTTGCTAAGGAAGTGCCCCTACCATGGCATAGCAAAATAGATATTGGTTTATACTTTCTACAACAGCTTGACAACCTCCATTCGTTCCATAATTGATGCAGCAGCTGGAGGGGCTCTCATGAGCAAGACTGTGGATGCAACCTACAACCTTTTGGAGGAAATGGCTAATAACAATTATCAGTGGCCAGTTGAAAGAGTTACTCCCAAGAGATTAGCAGCAGGTATTCATGAAGTTGATGTTCTTACATCGCTTACAGCTCAAGTGGCAGCTTTTTCTAAGAAGTTGGACATCATGGGAGTCAATTCTGTAGCAAGTGGAGCCAGTAATTCAGCTGAAATTTGTGATCATTGTGTGGGGACCTTCATTCAACTACTAATTGTACAGCTAGCCTGGAAAGTGTACAATATGCAAATCAATTCCGTCAGCCAATTCACAACAATGTTTTGGGCAATTCTTATAATCCTAGTTGGAAGAACCATCCTAATCTCTCATGGGGTGGACAAGTTCAATGTCCTTCTTCCTCTTCTTATCATACTAGAGAAGCCCCCCATGCTCCTCCAGGTTTTCAACAACAGAGCCCCTTTCAAGCCCAAACTTCAACATCAACTTCAACTTCCAATTTGGAGAAGATGTTTGCTCAGTTCATGACTAGCCAACAAGAGTACATGACTAAGACTGACTCAAGGCTTGCTTCCCATGATGCTTTGATGCAAAGTCAAGCTACTTCCTTGAGAAATCTTGAGACTCAAGTTGGCCAACTTGCCCAAGCCTTAAGTAATAGGCCTCAAGGGAGTTTTCCAAGTGACACCATCAACAATCCAGGAGGTTCTCCCAAGGAGCATTGCAAGGCTATAACACTGAGGAGTGGGAAAGAAATTGAAGGAAATGTGAAGACGAAGCTACTTGAAAAAGAAGTTGAAGTTGCAAAAGATGAATTGGTTATGAACAATGAGGTTGACAAGAATAAAGAGCTAGCAGAGAGGAAGGTTGAAGACAACAAGAAGGAGGACAAGCCTTATACACTACCCCCACCTTTCCCTAACCGGCTAGCTAAACAAAAACTGGATGCTCAATTCCAAAAGTTTTTGGATATTTTCAAGAAACTTGACATAAACATACCATTTGCGGAGGCTTTAGAACAAATGCCTAGTTATGTGAAGTTTATGAAGGACATCTTGTCTAAGAAGAGAAGGCTTGGGGATTATGAAACTGTTGCAGTCACTAAAGAATGCAGTGTCATCTTACAAAATAAGCTACCTCCTAAGTTGAAGGATCCAGGGAGCTTCACCATTCCATGCACCATTGGCAACTAATTATTTGGAAAAGCTTTGTGTGACCCGTAACACCCCAACTTTTGGGATAATTATGATATTGTCCTGAATGCACTGTTTTGTAATTTCTGTGAGTAGTAAAATGAATTTGATTGTTTCGTGAGTGTATTTGACTGTTGTATGTGATTTGCTCCGAGCCAGGGAAATAATAATTTTTTGGCCGAAAAAATCTTATTTTAATTAATTAGAGTTGGGGGATCTTACTAAACCCAATTCTGATTGATATATATATTAATCTTGTAATTTTTAGGATTTAACTGTGCAATAAAATAATTTTATATTATTATAATATTATTTTATATTACAGTACCTACTGTCTCAAAAACAGTAGAAATCTGCTTCAAAATGACCACGGATCCTTAAAAGTCTGTGGGACCCTTGTTTAGAAAAGCAGTCAACGATTCTGACAGGACAAATTTTTGAACCAATAAGAATAAGTCAAAATAGGTGGCTTGACTTTTCTTTGAACCAATAGGAAAAGGTCAACAAAAGGAGCATGGACTTTAATATGGACCGTTGGATGGAAACTTAGTTAGGAAGCCTTTAACCTTAACCGTTGATCAAAACAATGGTGAGATTAGAATTCAAGCTTTATGACTAATCAATATCCACCTTAAATTACATCTAGGGCTGGGAATTAAAGTTGAAATCAATGGTTAAGATTAAGTCAAACATAGTGGCTTGAATTTGATTAGTAACTAATTAAACCTAATTTGGTTAATCTAATGGCCTCATTAACAAGCTAAGTAAACTAATTAATTAATATTTGAGAACAATTGTAACAATTTGAACTTCTGCCCATATCCGTCGAATTTGAACTTCTGCCCATATCCGTCGAATTTGAACTTCTGCCCATATCCGTCAAATTTGAACTTCTGACCGTTTAGTACAATGTCAAAATCTATCGAGTTAAGATGTCAATATCCGTCGAGTTAGGATATCGATGTCCGTCGAGTTGGAATTTATGACCATTTAGTAGAGAAACTTCTCTAATGTCAGTATCCGTTGAATTAGAATTTCTGACCATATAGTACTTTTGTCGGTTCAATACTTGGAAGATTTCTCCAACGTCAACACCCATTCGTCAAATTAGGATTTCTGCTGACCTTCTAGTATATTCGACAGTTTTTGATCTTCATTCGATAGAATCTTTATTCAACAAAAACTTCATTTGACAGAATTTGACTTTTAGCCATTCTTGTGAAATAATGTTCTCCCATCTTACATCATTCTGTCATGTTGTTTTTCATCGAAAGGTAGCCACGCAAATTGTACATTAGAGGCATATATAGTTGGATAATTAATTAAGATTGGTTAGGAAACTAAACCTAATTAATTAGCTATTTAAATAGTAAGTAATTAGACTTGAATTAAAAGCAAATTGAATCCCTAAATGCCCTTGAACCACACGATTTTGCAGCAGCCTAGGGAGGCAAATTTGACAAGTTCTACATGGTTCTTGAACCATCTTGCATGCACACTAGGTGGCTAAAAGGTGACATAAGCCATGTGCACTCAAATAGGATATTTTACTTCAAGTAAATCCTAATTTCTTTGTGCTTATCCCACGGTACAGCAGCCCACTTGTTTTTCACTCACACAATATTTATTTTCTCTCACATCAAAAGCATTCATCTTTTTCTCTCAAAAATACCAAGAACACCAGGCAACTTTTCCTTTCTTTTTCTCTCTATGTTTCGGCCCTACACCCAAACACCACCATCAAACCTCTATAATTTTACCTCTTCATATTTCCTAAACCAAAATCATATTCTAAACACTTTTCCTTCACCAGGTTTTGTCAAAAACTTACTCTATCTAGTCCAAAATCCAACCTTTATCTTACTTCCCTAAGGGTAAGTTTTTGATTCTTTGGTTTACATTTTGATTTTTAATTTTCTAAACCATGTTTGTTCCATGGTTTTCCATTAGGAAGCCTTGTATGTATTTTTACTAATTGTTTAAGAATTTTAGGGATTTATTTTGGAGGTTACACGAAAACAAGGAGAAGGAGAGGAGTTTGAAAAGCTTGTCTTCAAGAGGTAAGAGGGAGATTTAATCTCATCAACCTTGTATGGTGATGAGAAAATGGATTTGTATGTGTGTGAAGAATCCATAAGGATTCATTTGTGTGGTTGTTTATTATTTTTATTATTTATGTGATTGTTTAAATGCTTTCCTAATTGTGATTGATTTAATTGCTACGCATGTTTATAGTTTTTATTATTGATTTTGATTGCTATGTATGTTTATAGCTTTAAAATATATTGTATGTGTTTATAGTTGTATGTGTTTATAATTTGTATAATCATTAAAGTAAGATGTGAATAACATGTAACGATTTGCATGAGTGTTCCAAAGAACACAAAGAGGCTCACGGCCTTATCATGAAACAGAGAACCAAAATGTTCTCAACCATTTTCTAAATCAATGATTTAAAGAATCTAGGTAAAATATTAAATTTAAGAATGATTTTGATTAATTATGGCCAACATGCCATTTAGTGTATAATTGAATGTCATTTTATTTTCTAAGATAAGTTAGGTAATTAATTTACAAAAGAAATTGATTTCCAATGAACCTTTAAGAAAATAAAAGGAATGAATTTAGTTTTAGAAATTCTAACTTGGCAGAATTTATTAAGTAAGAATTAAAGCAAACGCTTGAAAAATACTAACGTAGAGCTCACTCTATAAGTTTTGAAGCGCGTTAGTAAGTTTCAAAGTGTAACTATTAGGTAAGATTAAAATAAACTGAATTTAGAGGAAAACGTTTAAAATACCTTATACTTATTTTATAGGCAAAATGCTGCCAAAATTTACTAAAAACTAAAATCAAGCGAATAAAATGAAGAGATTCCATACTATATCTATAACACAAGGAAAATACTCTACGTATTTTTAAATATACTAGACATAGTCTACACATACTTAAAATGATAATTTTAAGCTATTCGGTTAAGAAAATGAATTAAAAATCTTACGCGATTGAGAAAATGATTTAAAAACATTACGCGATGTTCAAAAATGCCAAAATATATTTACGCGATCTTAAAATGTTTGTGAAAATGACGAGACTGTGAAAATGTGATAAAATTCCTACGCGATTAAACGATACAGTGAGTTTTACTGTCGGGCCAAAGTGGTGGACCCAGACATGTTGTGAAAGAGTACTGTCAGGTGGGACAGGCTATATTTTGGAATATTGTGACTATGGAATATTGTGACTAAGGGTATTTTCATAAATATGGTAAAATTAGGATATTAAGGGTATTTTTGTAATTTTAGATCATGTGTAGAGTGTTGTGCCAATTTAGTTGATAATTGGTGATTGATTGATGAGACGAATTACACTGAGTTGTGGTGTGATAGGCGTAGTGTGGTTCATTATATGAACTTGGAGGCGTTAGTGTGCGGAGAATCCCATATGTGGACAGTAGTAGCACCTCTAGGCCGTGGTAACAGGCAACACACTAATGATCTTGACAAGCACTATTCTTAATCGAGATCTTGAGGAGACTAATAAGTACTATGCCTATAGTGCACGATGTTGGACTGTGTAATACTACACGATGTTTTGGACTGTGGGCTATAGACACGACGTTAGACAGTGTAATAGTTTGGTTGGGCAGCCATAAAGTATTATTAGTTTCTATTCGGATCATTCTCTCAGATATCCGTGTTTAGCTCCATGGAGTAGGAACGAGTCGGTGTGTGTTCATTCATTATCTGCATTTTACTGCTTACTATAATCTGTGATAACATGCATGATGTATTAAATTGCTATACTGTATGTGATATAATGGTATGTATTATTTTGCTGTATTATGCATGATATACTGGCATGTACTATTGTGATAATTGTTTTGTATTGTCGTTTTCTTATTTGCCATGCGGGTAATGATGTAGATTGTCTCACCTCTTTATTGTATTGTTCTGCCTGTTTCTACTTTATGTTTATATCATCCAAGACTACACTGGCGGTAAGAGGAAGTCAATTAGGTTTCTTTAGACTACAATTTCTAGAAGGCGCTGAGGCTTGGTATGTCCACTGGGACACAAGACACATAGAGTACAGTGGTAATGTGACCTTATCAGTAAGTAGGACTCGACAGGGGTTTGTTACTACACGTTATATGGCTACTTTCGTACAGGTTATTTTACCTATTACGGAGTTGTGGAGTGAATTTCATCATACTCCTAGAGAGAACTTCGATTCACTTTTGGGTCGAATTTCTGTCGGTCAAGACATTCCCAACTAGGGAATTTGTCTTCTGACAAAGGCTTATGTTTTAGGGGTTATGTTTCAGTAATATGCTGTCTTTTACTATTTCTATTAAATATTAATAGTTGTAAATTAATTGTATACTTCAGACAAGATTCATATGTATATTATGGTGTGTGATTAGGATTGTTTTATTTTGTGCTTCGTGTCATCTTATTTAATATTATAAATATAAAAGGAAAAAAATTTACCACTAATATTATTTATGTACCAAACATTTTATAACTTGGGTAAGACTTTCATTTCATTTTATTTTATTGCATCATAAATGTGACATCCCCATAAGGGTGTTACATGACCTAGGGACAAGCATAAACTTGATGCCTCTATCCATCTTCCAACGGCTAGGTTTGGGGGAGGTGAAGCTAACTTCAGTTACCTTGCAACTAGCTGATCAATCTCTCACTTATCCTAAGGGGTTCATAGAAGATGTCTTGGTCAAGGTCAACAAGTTCATCTTTCCAGCGGACTTCATCACCCTAGACATGGAGGAAGACCGCAATATAACTTTGATTTTTGGAAGGCCTTTCCTAGCCACCGGTAAGAATATGATTGATGTTCAAAAAGGTGAGCTTACCATGCAAGTCAATGATGAGAAGGTAACTTTTAATATTTACAAAGCCATGAAATTTCTAAATGATCATGAAGAGTGTTCTTACATAGATATGATTGATCAAGTAGTTAATAATGCATTTCATGCTAATTTCACTGATGATTCCCTTACTTTATCATTGACATCCATATATGAGCATGTAGATAGGGAAGAAGTTTTAGAGTGTATTAAACTACTTGACTCGTCTGGTAAGTTTTTCAGGAAACCAGGCTTTGAGTCGTTGAACATACCTTCTGACAAGCCCATTCTCCAGCTTTCTGTAATCACTCCTCCTAAGTTAGAGCTCAAGCCATTGCTTGATCATTTGAGGTATTCATACTTGGGGGATTCATCCACATTGCCAGTCATTATCTCTTCATCTTTGTCAGAGGAGCAAGAATCCAAGTTGGTCAGAGTGCTCAGAGAATACAAAAGGGCCTTGGGATGGTCTATTGCAGATATCAGAGGCATTAGTCCCACCATATGCATGCACAAAATATTGCTGGAAGCAGATCATAAGCCAACAATTGAACATCAAAGGCGCCTCAATCCTATCATGAAGGAGGTGGTCAAGAAGGAGATCATTAAGTAGCTGGATGCGGGTATCATATACCCTATCTTTGATAGCAAATAGGTGAGCCCAGTTCAGTGCGTGCCTAAGAAGGGTGGGATGACTGTGGTCACCAATGAGAATAATGATTTGATTCTCACCAGGACTGTCACGGGATGGCACATTTGTATGGACTATAGGAAGCTTAACACTGCAACCCGGAAGGATCATTTCCCATTACCATTTATTGATCAGATACTGGATAGGTTGGCAAGACGTGCTTTTTATTGTTTCTTTGATGGGTATTTGGGGTACAACCAGATTGCCATTTCCCCGGATGATCAAGAGAAGACAACCTTCACCTGCCCATATGGTACTTATGCCTTCAGAAGAATGCCCTTTGGGTTGTGCAATGCCCCAGCTACCTTTCAGAGATGTATGATGGCTATCTTCACTAACATGGTAGAAAACTGTTTGGAGATATTGATGGATGACTTCTCTGTATTTGGTGATTCCTTTTATGAGTGTCTCCATAACTTAGCCCTTGTGCTTCAAAGGTGTGAAGAGACAAGCTTAGTGTTTAATTAGGAGAAATGTCATTTTATGGTCCAAGAGGGCATAGTACTTGGCCATAGAGTGTCACATAAGGGAATGGAGGTGGATAGAGCTAAGATTGAGGTGATTGAGAAATTATCACCACCAATTTCAATGAAAAGAGTTCGGAGTTTCCTAGGGCATATCGGATTTTATCGAAGGTTTATCAAAGACTTTTCCAAGCTTGCCAGACCATTGTGTAAGCCTTTGTGGAGTTTCGTAGGGCATACCCTTCAAGTTTGATGAGTCATGTATGGAAGCCTTTGTGGAGCTGAAGAAGAGACTTGTCTCAGCGCCCATTATTACCACTCCTGATTGGTCCTTACCATTTGAGCTCATGTGTGACGCTAGTGATTATGCTATTGGAGCAGTATTGGGCCAAAGGAAAAACAAAATCTTTCATTCCATTTATTATGCGAGCCGAACACTCACTGATGCTCAGTTGAACTACACCACCATTGAGAAGGAGCTCCTTGCAGTTGTCTTTGCATTTGACAAATTTTGGGCATATTTGGTTGGTACTAAAGTCATTGTCTTCACAGATCACTCAGCCATCAAGTATCTAGTGAGCAAAAAGGATGCTAAGCCAAGGTTGATTCGTTGGGTGTTATTACTGCAAGAGTTTGACCTTGATATTAGAGATCGAAAGGGTGCTGAAAATCAGGTGGCTGACCATCTTTCCTGGTTGGAAAATGAGAAATATCAACAGGACCTAACTTTGATTTGTGAGACATTCTCGGATGAATAACTATTTGCTGTGTTTGCTAGTTCAGATCCATGGTGTGCTAATTTTGCTAATTACATTGTGAGTGGATTGGTACCATCTGAATTGTCTTGTCAGCAGAAGAAGAAATTCCTCCGTGATGTCAGATATTATGTTTGGGATGAGCCATATCTCTTTAAACAATGTGCTGATCAGGTGCTTCGAAGGTGCATTCCAATGGAAGAGACCAGTGCTGTGCTCGAGCAATGTCATGCTTCACCTTATGGAGGTCACTATTGGGGTGAACGAACAGCGGCTAAGGTGTTGCAATTTGGTTTTTATTGGCCAACTCTATTTCGCGATGCCCACTCATTTGCAGCAAAGTGTGATAGATGTCAGAGAATCGAAAATATCTCCAGGAGGAATGAGATGCCCTTGAATTCCATTCTAGAAGTGGAGCTCTTTGATATGTGGGGCATGGACTTTATGGCGCCCTTTGTATCATCTTTTGGTAACCGTTACAACCTTGTAGCGGTGGATTATGTGTCAAAGTAGGTGGAAGCTTGTGCCTTACCAACTAGTGATTCCAAGGTAGTTCTTGTTTTCCTCAAAAAGAACATTTTCACATGGTTTGGGACCCCTAGAGCCATTATCAGTGATGGAGGATCGCACTTCTGCAACAGGCATTTTGCTACTGTACTGGCTAAATATGGTGTGAAACATAGGGTAGCCACAGCCTACTATCCATAATCCAGTGGCCAAGCTGAGGTTTCTAATAGAGAGTTGAAGCGGATTCTTGAAAAAACTGTGAGCCCTTCTAGGAAGGATTGGTCGAAGAAGTTGGATGAGGCTTTATGGGCTTATCGCACTGCCTACAAAACCCCTCTTGGCATGTCTCCATATCAAATGGTCTATGGCAAGGCTTGCCATCATCCTATTGAACTAGAGCACCACGCTTACTAAGCTATCAAACAATTAAATTGGAATTCTGAAGCTTGTGGGGAGAAGAGATTGTTGCAACTGAATGCATTAGAGGAATTCCGCTTACAAGCATATGAGAATGCTAAATTATACAAGGAGAAGGTGAAGAGGTGGCATGACAAGCATATTGTCCCAAGAAGCTTTGAGTCAGGCCAGAAGGTCCACTTACTTAACTCAAGGTTGAAATTGTTTCCTGGCAAGCTCAAATCCCGATGGTCAGGTCCATTTTTAGTGGTGGAAGTGATTCCCCACGGTGCTGTAACCTTAGAGGATCCAGTTTCAAAGTCAACGTTCAAGGTTAACGGCCAGCGGCTCAAGCTCTACTTAGGTGGTGAGGTGGAGAGGCACAAAACCTCACTCACCTTGGCTCCTCCATCTTTGCAATCTGCAAAGTCCAGCTAGGACTATAAATAAGGCACTTGTTGGGAGGCAACCCAATTTCTTACCCTATTTCTTAGTTTAAGCTACTTTTATGCATGATTTTGCATTTTGCTCCTTCGTTTTTAGTTTTGTTGTGATTTTTCTATAGTCTTTGTTTTCCAATTTAATGCTTTGCTTTTGTGCATATTGTAGTTATGTTTCGTAGTTGTTTGCATGAGTGAATGGGGTGTTGGATGCTTGAATATGGGGTCATAAGGCTATTTCTGCAAAATTTTGAAGCCCATAAGGTCACGCCTAGGCATGTAATAATACGCCTAGGCCTGGAGCTCTTAGCCTTATCAGTCTTATTTTTCCTAAGACACCCACGCCTAGGCGTGGAGGTCTCTGCCTTATCAATTCTGTTTTCCTACGAGTTTCACGCCTAGGCATGGATATCACACGCCTAAGTGTGAGTTTTTCTATGGTTTTTCTTAGTATCTGTTGCCATTTTTGGGTTATTGAATTGGTTTAATTCTAGGTTGTGCACTGGCTAAGCTGAGACTTGTTTACATTGTAACTTGCTTATTTCTAATTGGTTTGTACATAACTGGTTGGACCTGTTTACTTATTTCTGATTAATTTGGTTTGGGGATAACCTTGGTTTGGGTAGTTAGCCCTTTGCTTGTGTTGTTTAATGTGTTACCATCTGTATTTATTTGGCTGTCATGATTGATTGATTGCAGTGTACCTTCATTATATTGTGCAATGGTACTCATAAGCACCTCTTCTTTTCAGGTAATCAATCACCATGTCAAAGCGTCAAAGAAAAACTGTTAAAGCTGGGCCAAGTAACACTGATGACAGTGAAGCGATTCCAGTATATGACCCAGCCTTTTTCATTTCTCAGAAGGCCTTTGACCACTTCTGGAAGCACTTGAGAAGATCAATATCATACCGGAAAGGGGGTTCCATGACTTAAATGTGGTGCGTTATCCAGCCATCTCACGCGCCACAACTGCTTTTCATTGGGCAACTTTTGCTGAACATCCCATTGAAGAACCAGTAGCTGCGGTGGTTTAGGAGTTCTATGCCAACACCCATGTTGAGCAACGGTCTTCTACAACTGCTAGAGTTAGAAGACGGATAATTGATTACTCAGTTGAGCGCATCCAGCAAGTCATGGACCTTGGCCCCCTCCACTAGTCTATTCATACCGAGAGTTGCAATTACTGAGGAGCAAGGGGGCACCCCTTTTAGCACTGTGATGGATAATATTTATGACTCTACTTTTTCGGTTCAAGTTCAGAGAAATACTGATAATTCAATCTGATTTATCAAGCAGGAGAGTTTGCGTCGTGAGCTATGCCCGTGGAACCACTTTGTGTGTTCCTGTTTGCTCCCTACTGAGCACAGGTCAAAAATTTATCCTGAGCGTGTCAACATGCTTTATGCAATTCATAATCTTCTTCAGGTGGACACTGCTCAGATACTTCATGATCAAATCCAACTGTGCATCACCTCAAAGCTTAAGTCATTATTCTTTCCATTCCTCATATGTCAGCTATGTGCGCATGCGAAGGTGCATTGGAAGGACACTGAAGTCCGAGTGAAGCTAAAGACTCCCATGATGGAGAGGGTAGTTCAAATGATCATGACTGCCCAGGAGAAGCGCAGGCATGGTCCAGCCCAGCCTCCAACTGCAGCTCCAGCGGCTGCCCCTGCACCAGCTCCCAAACTTGCCCCTGCACCTGTCCCACCACCTACCCCAGTGTTTGATGCTGCTTGGGCAGCTTCAGTTGATCAGCGCCTGACTACTATCTATCAGAGCATCCACTGGTTAGCTATGGGTCAGGGACGCCCAATGGACGACTTTCCAGTGTTTCCACCAGTTACTGCTCCACCAGTTTCAGTTTCACCTCCACCACTGGCTAATGATACCGCGATGGGCGCTGATGAGGATGCTGACTTGTTTAATGAGGCCGATTTAATTTGAGGCACCAGGGCCTATTGCTTTCATGCTCTTTTTTTGCTTTGTTTTTCTGTCTTTACTTTCAGTTCACTGTCTACTTATTGGATACTTTCCTTATTTTGTATGCAGTGGGACGCTGCATGACTTAGGTTTGGGGGAGAATTATTATTTTTTCTATTACTTGCTGAATCAATTTTTGATGATATATATGGACTTCTCTCTCATTCCTTTGCTTTTGCATTGAAGTTAGAACAGTTCATTTTGTTAAAGCTTTAAATCTTAGTTGTTAATAATTTTAGTTTGGTTTTGTTTTGCTTTTCCAAATTTGTGGATCTGAGAGTGCTTGATTAGGATTAGTGGGCTGCTTGAATTATGCGCTAAATTGATGAGTGTGTTGAGAGGCAAGTTGAACTTGTGCATGCTGGAATTTTGATTTGACTATCCAATGATTGTGTGGATCACAGATATGCCTCATTGCTTGGGAAATGACATGTAAAAATTTCAAATTTTATGCTTACACTTTTTTTTTTGTTAGTGTATGAGTGTATTTCCCTGTCGTATGTGTGGTAAATCTTGGAATATAAATGAAATGCATGGTTGGAGAAAATTTATAAAAGGCATGTGTATAGCCTTTTTGCATCTTAGAAGCTTGTCTGATTCCTTTTCAAGGCAAAATCCTAGGTGATGTCTTTTTAAGAAAATGACTAGGGCAATTCTTTGGACCGATTGGGCCTTTCAAGCTAACCTTGACTGAATGAGTTCCCTAGTACCCCCTTTAAAGCCTAGTGTGCGTGTGTGCGGCCTAATTTTTCCTTCTTTAAACCTCATTTTTCCACCCTGTTACCCTTGCATGTGAAAAATCATTTTACCCTTGGTTACTTGTCCCTTGTTGAATGCATGATCAGGCATTTTTGTTGAGTTGAGCAAATTCAATTTTTGCATGGTAATAGAAAATCAGGATCTTTTTGGAACAAATTCTTGTGAAAAAAAAAATATAAATAATTAAAAAAAAAGAAAAATAAAAAGAAAGAAAAAGAAAAAGAAAAATAAAAATGTGTGAGCTGTATAAAAGGCAACCTCATTTGCAAAGAAAAAGAATGTGTACATAAAAAAAAGAGAAAAAAAAGAAAAAAAAATGGAATAAAGAGAGTTAATTTTTCATATTGGATCTTTTTATACATATTTCATGATTGGCTTGATTCAATGGAAGTGTATGTGATTGTGTGTTTGACATTTAATTTTAAATTCTTCCCTTTCCTTCTTGGCCATTACCTTTAGCCTCACATTACAAGCTTAAAAGACCTTTATGATTCTTGATCATGTGTTGCCTACATTAGTAGAGAAAGGGATGAAAGACATTCTTATGAGAGTGCATGTGCATTTTACAAATTCATCCAGCTTGTTCTTCATGATTGGGAAAGGATCTTAAACACATGAATTTGGGAAATTATTCATGCACAAATCTTACATTCAAGGGTAATCATGATTATTGGAATTTTTCTTGCATATGTGGACCTTGCTGTGAGGTTAAGATGTGATTTCTGAGGGTATGAATGATGATTAGAAGCTGGATATGCTTTAGTTCAATTTGCCTCAGGTTTTCTGATTTTTTGTATTGGAGTGAATCCCTTATTCCCTTGCTTAGATTAGTTTGCTCGAGGACTAGCAAATCTTTAGGTTTGGGGGTGTGATAACTTCAGGAAATGAAGTTATTTCACTTGAATTTGAATGTATATAAGCATGCTATCCTTAAGTTTTACAGGTCAAATAATCAATTCATGAAGGACTTTGACGATTTAAGCTTGTGATTAAAAATTGAATCTTTAACGATTTTATTTAAAGAATTTGGATTGATTATGATCTGATGGACTTTGGCATTGTCTTGATATAGGTATTCAAGATGGGAAGACCTTGGAAAGGATAAAGAAGCATAGAAGAGCTAAATGAAGAAGGATACAAGAGAGAAGCAAGGGCAGCCAACCCACGCCTAGGCGTGGCAAAATCACACCTAGGCGTGACCCTTACAGTATTTCAGGGTTTGCAAGCAAAGAGCTCCACGCCTAGTTGTGGAAAAGTCACACTTAGGCGTGATTTGCACCTGATAGCACATGCTTCATAACCACGCCTAGGCATGGAAAAGCCAAGCCTAGGCGTGGGAAAAATCCTGATGCACGAAAATTAGCTTTTAATATCTGATTTTGGGGATTGGAAGGATCTTCTATTTTTGGACAAGCATGAACTTCATAGAGAAAGGGAGAGAAGGAGAAAACCTTGGAAGATAGAGATGATTCAAGTGAAGAATCAAGATTAAGGAGGAAGATCAAGCATTGGATTATCACCATTCTTGTTCACTCTTTCTCTTTTCTCTCTTGATTTGTAATTTGATGGGTTTCATAATTCCATTAGTTTTCTCTTCTTTGATGATGTGTAACTAAATCCTAATCTAGGGGCTCTCCAGGATCTTGCTATGGATTTGAATATCTTATAAATTTGTTGGGTTTCTATCAATGATATTGGTTTTGTTCTTCCATATCTATGCTTAATGTTTGTTGTTGATTGGCCATCAATTGCATGATTTTAGTATTCCAATTGAACTAGAAATAGGGTGTTGTGAATATGGATATGGTATGGTTGATGTATGTTCAATTACATTCTATTGGGTTGAGTGTGTTGATTAGCTAATGGGATGGACACATACCCATTAGTCATGCATAGCAAGTGTTTGATAATTAGTCTCAATGAGTGATTCTTATGCTAATTTACATGGACACATAGTGGATTAACTAGGTTTCACATGGATATTTGTCCTAGACATAGGCTTTTATCTATTGCTTGTTTTAGCTAACAAAACCAACTCATTGTTAGATGCTTGTGAATTGCAAGTTATTCATTGAAGTAGCAAGTGAATAGGGACTCCTAGGCCTTAATCATTTTCATCTTTCGCTTGTGTATTCAGTGTTTGGTGCATTTTTATTCTGTTTCTTTTAATTTTTTATTTTAATTGCAAATCACTCTCACAATTCGATTGCTTGGATAAGAATTTATGGAAATTAGTTAAGTTTAGCATTTTTCTAATTGTCAATTCCTTTGGACACGATACTCTAACTCTCATATATTACTTGTCGACCCGTGCACTTGCGGATCACCACAAACATTGACCAAAGTCGGATAATCTCAAATCTCAAAGGGCTTTACTATTCTTTTCATACTATCTCTCAGGCCGGTTTCAAACTTTACGCACTTCTATTTGTCATTAAGGTTGTACCTAATAGTAGACGAAAACTTAGACAACTCTTCAAATCTCGCCACATACTACCTTGTAGTCATATTGCCTTGCTTTAGTTGCAAAAAATCCACCTCTCTATTTTCTTGTGCATTTTGCGGAAAGTATTTCTCCAAGAATGCAATCTTGAAACCTCCCACGTAACTTGAGTCTCTGCTAGTTCCATCATTCTTCTAGCACCAATCCATCAATGCTCGGCATCCCCCTTCAACATGTATGCAGCAAAGGACATCTTCTGGTCCTCTGTGCACCTCATGACTACAAAGATCTTCTCTAACTTTGTTATCCACTCTTCAGCTTTCGTTGGAACATACTCCCTTTGGAAGGATGGAAGACTAACCTTCTGAAACTCTGACAGATCATGAAAATCCTTGTTCCATTCAACTTGCACCACTTGTGCTAGCTGAGGTTGTGCTGGTTGTGTATTTCCCATTTACTCAAACATTCTGGTAGTTGCAGCTGCTTGCTCCTTCATAGTAGTAACAATTGCATTCATTTTCTCTTGCATTGCATTGCATTGGACATTGCCATCACAGTATCGGCTATACTCGGACTTTCCCTAGTTTAGTTTCTTGTCTCAGGGGTTCGCCTCTTTGGTGCTATAATTTCCTGTACACATAAAATAATACATCTTGAGTTAATCAGTCCTCAATATCATGTAACTGTGTAACAGTAGTTAATAACAATCCAACCTAAGGCAAGTCATGCAATTCTATCCAAACATCTCAAGAAAGAGAGAAAGAAATGCATAACACACAAAAGAACTCTTAAACAGGCCTAAGCATAGTCAGTCCTATTAGTGTTTGCCCTAGAGGTCGATATATTTTGACAATACTTACATACATTATATTATATTATTTTTTAATATATGAGGCATTTCATTTATTTTGTTATTTATGATAAACATAATAAAGTCCTTAGAATAGTAATTTTGATGTCATAGGATATCAAGTGGATGACTTGATCATGAGATCTTATTAGATAAAATTAGAACACTATTCTTAAATGTCCCTAGTCAAGTATTATTGTTAATTAGGACAATAATAATTCATTGAGACTAGTATGTGCGTAGACTGATGACCACATCTCACGGGTCAGAGATATGAGATATCAAGTCTTCACATAGGAACATATTAGAGTAATGATGTATTGGACTAACCTGCTATGAGAATGCTACATGGATCATTACGTGAGTATTATAAGCGATTCTAATAGTGACAATGGTGTATGTGGTCCTTTGACCTGAAATCACTACGATTCCTACATGAGGAGTTGTGTGTTTTAATGCCAACAAACATCATCTGTAATAAGGTGATTATAAAGTTAGTTATTGGATATACCGCGAATCATGCAGAGGGATGTGAGTGACCAAGATGGGATTTGTCACTCCTACATAACATGAGCAATATCTTCTAGTCCCCTGATTGAGTGAGACTGCAAAATGCATGACCATGCTCAAATGAGTCAATATGAGATATTGATCTCATTTGTTGTTACAAAGTCTACTCGAGTATCAAGAAATGAAGGATTGAACTATACAAGGGTGACGCATTCCATGCATTATGTTTAATCTAGATATCTTGACAAATGGACTAAACTACACAGAAACATTGATCACGAAAAAGTTATGTCAAATTACTAACATTCTCATTACTTGGGTAGCAGCAATGTGTTGCTAGATACTACTCACTGCTTGTAATAGTAAAATAAGATTTTAATATTATTGCCAATGTGATGAGAACCTGCAGGGTCACACATATAGAGCGAACTAAATTGGAGCAATGAGAATTCAAGTTGGACTAGAATTCCGTCGTGGGCCTAACTCATAACAGATGAGTCCAAAGACTACACAACTAACCCTATTGCTGCTCACTCTCACTTAAGGTAGTCACTATTATAAATAGTACTACTAAAGAGGCTGCTAAGCATGCATTACAGAGCCCTAGTTGCACCTATAGAAACAGTGAGTGGAAGAGTGACAGGTTTCTCTTCTCTTCACAGCTAGCACTGTGCCAAAGACGCGAACTCCTTTTTGTGGATGGTTCATGAGTCTATTCGTATGGATACTACAGAGACATTATCATTGTTACGGTATTGGTGATTCACGTCATTTGTTTTTCATCTCGCTTCAAGTGGTAAACTCAAAAAACATGAATTATGGTCTCTTTTCGCATGGATCCTTAGTGGAAATTTTTATTTTTTTCGCTGTGTGATGTATCCATAATTTGCAATAGTGGTATCAGAGCTACTTTCGAAACCATGATTTAATTTTTCTATTCTTGGTCATAAAAATAACACAATTTCTTGTTTTTAGTAAAAGATATGATTTTTAATGTTTTATTTCAGAAACCGTATGAATCCTTTATGAAAACATAATCTATTTGATATGTTGTATGCGAAACCATGATGATGTTTTTGAAACAAAGAATTTGTTTTGCATATATGTATATTTTTATGATGTTTTCTTGTATATATGTGATATATACAGTGGCACAGCGCAAGTTTCTGGAAACCTTATTTCTAGTTGGCAGCGACATCAAGTGTTGATGTCAAGCAAAACCTTGTTTCAAATAGCAGACGGCAAAGGCTTCCTCATGGCATGAAGTGTTCATGTCCTCACGAGTTCTGGAGACCTTGTTTCTAGACAGGTGATGGCAGCTATGAGAATTCAAGTGTTAATACCCTAACGGCGGCTATGAGGGTTCAAGCGTTGATGCCCGAGCCCCGCAAGGGGCGACCTCCCCTTGACCGCCGGCCGCTAACCGGGCATTCAGACCCCCGTGCATTGGGGCGCTGCCTTGAACCCCATTATATAGTGTGTGTTATTTGAAAGCACAATATACAATTCTGGTTTTACGACTCACAAATAATAATGTATTATTATTTTGAGTTTGTATGTTCTTTGTGGTGCATGGTTCATGGTTATGGCCTTAGTCCTCTTTTCATATCTTATTTGTTTTTTTAAATACGGCTTGCGTGTTGTGCCTTTCTCTCTGCATTCTGGTAGTACATTTTCTTCTCACCTAACTCCCCTCGTATGTAAACTGAGGTTTCTTTATAATTAGTAATGTAATCTTGATGTGGAGGCAAGAAGGCAACATCAAATGAGGACATTGGTGAGAGGCGCTTAGTGAAGTTGTTCGCTCTCTATGTTTAGTTAATGATACTCTCATTGGCTTGGGAGAATCATTGTGTTAGGGGCTATAATCATGTCACTTTTATTATATGCTTTATATGTATGAGATGCATAGATGATGTTTATAATATGTTTAACAGTTCAATAAATGGTGAGATCTAATAATAATTATAAAATCCCCTCAAAGCAAATATTAAGTCATTATGTTATGCCTTCCAATGCGTGACACTCATCAAGACTAGTATCGAATAAGTGTAGGTCTGCCAAAGTAGGATGCCTTTATCTATATTAGTAAGACGCGATGGGATAAAGGTAATATCCAACTGTCAACCATTGGGTCTAACTTAACTAGGCCATTTTAATAGGATTGAAGGCTCAGAGGCATGGAGTTGGGCTTTAGTCCATTAGATGGATTAGAATAAATGCTATTCACCAAACTATCCAAGAGTTGTATATAATGTAATTGGAAAGTGTTTCCTACCTAAATAATCGAATTTTGAGTGATCAGCCAAAGCTAACTCAAAGCTAGGTGAAATATAGATCTTGGCCCAGTAGAAAATCTTGCAATGGGATTTTCTGAGCCAATGTTGAGGGTCATTGATTTGAATAAAATAGTGGGAGGCATATTTAATTAAAGACCTTGTTAAATATGTTTATGACATGATACTTATATTTTGTATATTTCTGTTAATAGATTACCATGGCGACAAACACTTCGAGTAACTTATCATTGCGATCCGTCTTTGAGAATAACAAGTGGTCTGGAGCGAATTTTCTAGACTGGTACAAGAATTTGAGGATTGTCCTCAAACAAGAGAAAAAGCTATATGTTCTAGAACATCCTATTCTTGAGCCACCTGCTATAAATGCCCCTAGAGCTAAAAATGATGCTTATAAGAAGCATCAAGATGATGCCTTAGATGTTAGATGTCTAATGCTAGCCACCATGAACTCTGAGCTGCAGAAGCAACATGAGAACATGGATGCCTACGATATGATCGTACACCTCAAAAAGCTCTATCAAGAGCAGGCTAGGCATGAGAGATACGAAGTCTCAAAAGCACTGTTTCAGTGCAAGCTAGTAGAAGGAAGCCCTATTGGTGCTCATGTACTCAAGATGATTGGGTACATTGAAAACCTAGAGAGACTTGGTTTCCCATTGGGCCAAGAGTTGGCCACTGACTTAGTCCTGCAATCGTTATTGGAGAGTTTTAGTCAATTCGTCATGAACTACAACATGAATGAAATTGACAAATCACTACCAGAGCTGCTAAGCATGTTGAGAATTACAGAGCAGAACATAAATAAAGGCAAAGGAAAGGCTATTATGATGGTCCAAAAGAATAAGGGCAAGAAACAGTAGAAGAAGCCCAAGGACAAGTGGTAGGGCAAGGGCAAGGATAAATCCAAGCCCAGCACTTTTGGCCTAAAACCAGTGGGCGGAGTGTCTAAGGAAGGTATGTGTTTCCACTGTGGTCAGACCAGACATTGAAAGAGGAACTGCACCAGATACTTGGAGGAGCTTAAGAATAAAAAGGGAAGTAAGACTTCTACTTCAGGTGTTTTTGTTATAGAAGTCAATTTATCTATTTCTGCATCTTAGGTATTAGATACTGGATGTGTGTCTTACATTTGTGTAAATGTGCAAGATCTAAAGAATAGTAGACCATTGGCTAAAGGTGAAGTTGACCTGCGAGTTAGAAATGGAGCAAAGGTTACTGCTTTAGCCGTAGGGATTTATTTATTACCTTTGCCCACTAGCCTTGTTATTAAGTTAGAGAACTGTTATTTTGTGCTTGTTATTAGTAGGAATATCATTTCTGTTTCTTATTTGGACAAGAAAGGTTTTACTTTTATAATAAAGGACAGAAGTTATTCTATTTATTTGAATGATATTTTTTATGGTAGTGCACAACTGAGTAATGGACTTTATGTCCCCGATCTCGAAATGCCCATCTATAACATAAATACTAAGAAGTTCAAATCTAATGATATGAACCCAACTTATCTCTAGCATTGTCGTTTCAGTCACATAAATGAGAAACACATCTCCAAATTCCATAAAGACGGATTCTTGGACTTATTTGATTTTGAATTATATAAGATATGTGAGCCTTGTTTATTATGGAAGATGACTAAAGCCCTATTCACTAGACAAGGTGAAAGGGCTAATGATCTTTTGTGCCTTATACATAGTGACGTATATGGACCCCTAAACACATTGGCTAGAGGTGGTTTTTAATACTTTATTACATTTACTGATGATTTCAGTAGATATGGGTTTGTGTATCTTATGAAACACAAATCAGAATCCTTTGAAAAATTCAAGGAATTTAAGAATGAGGTACAAAACTAACTTGGAAAGAGTATTAAAGTCCTTCGATCAGATCAAGGTGGTGAATACTTAAGCCAACAGTTTGATGATCATCTGAAAAAGTGTGGGATAATATCTCAACTCACTCCTCCAAGAACACCACAATGGAATGATGTTTCTGAAAGGAGGAACCGGACCATGTTGGACATGGTCCGATCCATAATGAGTTATACAGACCTTCCAGGCTCCTTCTGGGGATATGCTCTATTAACAATAGCTTTCATACTTAACTATATTCCATCTAAGACGGTTCAAAAGATACCATATGAAATATGAACTGGGAGATAGCTCAGTATGTCTTTCATGAAGATTTGGGATTGCGAAGCTTATATGAAATGTCAAGTTTCTGATAAGCTTGGACCTAAATTAGATAAATGTTTTTTTATGGGTTATCCTAAGAAAACCAAGGGATACTATTTCTATAATCCTACTTAGGGCAAAGTGTTTGTTGCACGGTCTGCTATGTTTCTAGAAAAGGAGTTTATCTCCAAAGGAACTAGTGGGAGGAAAGTAGAACTTGAAGAGATTCAAGGTTCACAAAGTAGCAACGAATTGATGGTGGAAATAAAGCAGCCTCCACAAAATGTTGTAGAACAATAACCTACTACAGTAGCACAAGACCTACGTAGGTCTAACAGGATATGTCATCAACCAAAGAGATATGGATTTTTCATGACCTAGCAAGGTGACGTATTGCTCATGCATCAAGATGAGCCTGTGATTTACCAAGAAGCCATTATAGGCCCAGAATCTGAGAAATGGCTTGAGGCAATGATATCTTAAATAGAATCCTTGTATGCCAACTAAGTA
Source organism: Ormosia semicastrata (assembly GCA_029884595.1). Classification (NCBI taxonomy): domain Eukaryota; kingdom Viridiplantae; phylum Streptophyta; class Magnoliopsida; order Fabales; family Fabaceae; genus Ormosia; species Ormosia semicastrata. The sequence goes on from JAQQTO010000063.1 coordinate 51,356,236, forward strand.
TGGACCTTGGTTGACCCACCTGAAGTGGTAAAACCCATTGGGTGCAAGTGGTTTTCAAGAAGAAAACTGACATCAATGGTAATGTGCATAGCTTTAAGGCGCGATTGGTGGCTAAAGGTTTCAAACAAATTCATGGTGTAGACTATGATGAGCCTTTTTCCCCAGTTGCGATGCTTAAATCCATTCGGATCTTGCTTGCTGTTAAAGCATACCACGATTATGAAATTTAGCAAATAGATGTCAAAACTGCTTTCCTTAATGGAAATCTTCTCGAGGATGTGTACGTGACACAACTTGAGAGTTTTTCCACTCCACAGGATGCTAGAAAGGTGTGCAAGTTACAACGATCTATTTATGGATTGAAGTAAGCTTCCAAAATCTGGAATCTTCATTTTGATGATACAATAAAACAATTTGGTTTCATCAAGAATGAAGAAGAATCTTGTGTCTATAAGAATGTTAGTGGGAGTATAATTGTCCTTTTGGCAATGTATGTAGGTGATATACTACTCATCAAAAATGACATCCCTACCCTACATTCTGTGAAGACTTGGTTAGGGAATTGCTTTTCTATTAAGGACTTAGGTGAAGCCACCTATGTATTAGGTATCAGGATCTATAGAGATAGATCACAGAGACTGTTTGGTCTAAGTCAGAGTACATACATAAACAAAGTGTTAAGACAATTCAACATACATGAATCCAAGAAAGGACTCTTGCCTATGTCACATGGTGTAAGCCTATCTAAGGCTCAATCCCCTTCCACCCAAGATGAGAGGGATCACATGAGCAAGATTCCATATGCATCTGCAATTGGATCTATTATGTATACCATGTTATGTACTTGACCAGACATCTCCTATGCTTTGAGCATGACGAGTAGGTACCAGTCTGATCCCGATGAGAGTCATTTAACTATTGTCAAGAACATCCTTAAGTACTTGAGAAGGACTAAGGATTCATTCTTGGTATATGGAGCCGTGGAAGAGCTAGTTGTAAAGGGTTACACTGATGTTATATTCCAAACTAATAAGGATGACTCTAGATTACAACCGGGTTATGTCTTTTGCCTAAATGGGGGGCTATGAGCTGTAAGAGTTCAAAGTAGGAGATAGTCGTCGATTCTACCACGGAGGCTGAGTATATTGCTACCTCCAATGCAGCAAAGGAGGCTGTTTGGATCAGGAAGTTCATTGTTGAACTTGGCATAATTCCTAGCATTGTGGACCTAGTGGACCTCTATTGTGATAATAATGGAGCCATTGCACAAGCTAAGGAGCCTAGATCTCACCAGCGATCCAAACATATACTTAGGTGTAACATCCTGAAAATTATTTATTTTATTATAAATAATCATTTTATAATATTTATGATTTTTGGAAATTTTTCTAGATTTTTTCAAAAATGTCAAATATTTTAATATATTCCTCATTTTACGTGCACATTGAGCAGTGTCAGTGTAACGTCTCGAAAAACTGTTTGTTTCACAATAAATAGTTGTTTTCTAATATTTGTGGTTTTTAGGAATTTTTGTGAAAATTTCTAGAAACGTTGAATATTTTAATATATTCCTCATTTTACGTGCCATTGAGCGAAGCCAGGTAAATGAAATATTTCCCTGAGGCCGGTAAATCTTGGACTATGGAAACGTCGATGGGGGATCTTACTAAACCCGAGGCTGGACACAGTTTACGATGTTTTCATTTTCAAGATTTTATCTAATAAATAAAATCATAATATATTTTATTATCTACGGAATAATAAAATATTATTTACGCTAACTGTAAAATTTTGTCCACTGAGAAAGAGCTCTAGTAGATTATTTCTATCTAGTTATTTTCATCACATCATTTAAGTAACCACATATTTTACTTTATCGAGAAACGTGCAAAACTTCTCAAGGAAGCTTCTAGGAAGCTTCCTCCCCACCCACTTTTCTCTCTCCTCCCTCTCTTTATGCTGCACGGTTTTAGGGGGGAAATATCACATTTCACTCCTCCATTTTCTCTCATTCACGCAGCTCTATTTCTCTCTTCTTCACACGGATGGCTGGACACACCCACACCCACCATTGTTGGTTTTTAAGCTTTCCATACTCAAGCTAACTCAAACCATTTCTTCCCCTCATCATCTTCAAGCTTTCCTCTTTGTGGATCTCTCATTGTTTCTCCCATTTTAGTGGTTGGCAACCCAACACCAAAGTTTCAAGCTTTAAGGTAAAGCTCTTAACTTTCTTCTCCTTTTCTTCCCATTTTCGTGGTCCATGGTCACATTGGTGACTATGGATGCCATTTCCACTCTTTGATCTTGATTTGTTGGATTTGAACACCCAAGGATCTTGTGGTGGAGAAGCATGAAATTTCAAGGACAAAAGAAGCTTGTTTTCCTTGTTCTTCACTAAGGTAAGAGGAAGATCCATTCTCTTCAACCCATTTTGGTAGTTAAGAACTTCTTGTTGTGTTGGTGGGGTGAAACCCATTTTGGAAACCCCTTTGTTTGATTGTTTTGGTTGAACTTTAAGTGTTTGAATGGTATGTTTTTGACGTACATTGATGGATTTTAGGATGTTGGATGATTGGAATGGCTTCCTGGTGAATTTCTGTGTCACAGAGGGATACACGGCCTAGGCCATGTGTGAATACGCGGGCCGTGTATCTCCCTGCGTGATTGAATACAAGGGACGGGAATATGCCTTACAACTTATAAGAACTTTGAATGGAGATAGAACATGAGTGTGATAGAGGTTGCGAGCGACATAATGAAATTAAGAATTGACTTACTTGATGACTTTGAATAGGGTGAATGCCTAGAAACTTATTATTGACTTCGTATGGACCCTTGAACGGGATTGAATATTAATGATAAATGACATAACATGTGATCTTAGACCTGAAATGCTATGACTGTGAAATTGTAAATGTACATATGAGTATATATTGAATCTAGGTGCATTGAGCATGATTGAGTCGTGTATTGAAAATGTCCGTTGGACAATTTGTTAAGGCCAAGTTGCCTAAGAGTTGAATCACATCTTTGTGCGGGTTCGAATAGACAAGTGTAGGTCATTTGTTGACCTTGGGGGTGTCGGGGTGCGGGTACCTCGCAATGGATAGTTGGTAGCTCTTCTGTCCATGGGGCAGACTGATGCAAACGCACCGACACTATCCTATATCGAGATTTGTGTAGAATGTCTTGTACAATGCCATGATGCGCAATTGGATAAATTGAGAATTTCAGCACTTGATGGCCTCGGCAGCCGCGATATAGACATATCTCCTGATCATTCTCTCTGACTGTTTTGTGTCTAGCTCCATGGAGTAGGATTTTTGGTATCATATGCATGTGCATAGTGAGTCACCATATCATTTGATATTTGCTTATTTATATGAAAGTTTAAACTACTGTCTTATTACTTTTGTATCTACTTGTAATTGCCAAGTTGTTCACTATCTGCTTTAATATTGCTTATTATTATCGAATTGTTATGTGGGCGTCATGCGCCGTTTTGTTTCTTTACTGCCATCATAGGTAATAAAAGTAGAATGTCTTACCTCTTTTCCGTATTTGTTGCTATTCTGTGTGGTTTTTGGTTAAAGTCTGTAAGGGGGCGAGGTTGAATCTCCTTGGTTTGATCTTCTGCGTTCGGTAAGGACAACTTGAAGGGACTTTATTAGTTTCGTCATAATTGAGTTCATCGGAGGTGCCAAGACTTGACGAGTCGTTTGGACCGACGAGCGTATGTGATATGTTGGGGACATGACCTTGACTATGAAGAAGACTGCGATTGAAGACTTTATCCTGTATTTCTCACTACACCAGTGTGCCCGGAGTTGCCTCACGCATTCGGGATCTGATGGAGTGCCTAACTCCCTAGTCGTGAATATGTTATGGGTAGTTTATATTTTATTCTGCATTACCACTTTAAAGTGTATCTTGGGTATATGTAAGTTTTAAGGTGATTATCCAGTCTTAAATGCTATAATTTGAGTATATTTTGAAATTCATATTTTCAACTGGCTATATACACATATATCTATTCATTCATGGCTCATATTTCTCGTATATGCAAAAATGTTTAACTTGAATAAATGTTATTTGATAATCGTAACATGCCAAAATTTAGTGACCGTGACATAATGACGATTATACCGTGGTTATTAAATCGAGGGGTGTTACTTAGGCGCTTCCATCTCATTCGAGAGATCATCGATAGAGGAGATGTGAAGATATGCAGAGTACTAACAGATGATAACATTACTGATCCACTGACAAAGCCTCTTGCGCAGTAAAAACATGAGGGTCATACTAAATCTTTAGGCATTAGACATATGCTTGATTAGCTCTAGTACAAGTGGGAGATTGTTAGTCATGGATATGAGATATCAAGTCTTCACATAAGTACATATTAGAGTAATGATGTACTGGACTGACCCACCATGAGAACGCTACATGGATCATTATATGAGTATCATAAGCGATTCTCATAGTGAAAATGGTGCATGTGGTCCTTTGACCTGAAATCACTACGATTCCTACATGAGGAGTTGTGTGTTTTAATGCCATCAAACATCATTTATAATTGGGCGATTATAAAGTTAGTTATTGGACATATCACGAATCATGTAGAGGGATGTGAGTGACCTAGATGGGATTTGTCACTCCTACATAGCAGGAGCGAGATCTTCGGGGGGCCTGATTGAGTGAGACTGCAAAATGCATGGCCATGCTTAAATGAGTCAATATGAGATATTGATCTCATTTGTTGTTACAAAGTCTACTCGAGTATCAGGAAATGAAGGATTGAACTATACAAGGGTGACGCATTCCATGCCTTATGTTTAATCTAGATATCTTGACAAAGGGACTAAACTATACGGAAACATTGGTCATGGAAAGGTTATGTCAAATCACTGACATTCTCATTACTTAGGTAACAGCGATGTGTTGCTAGATACTGCTCACTAAATTGGACTAGGATTTAATATTTTAATATTAAAATAAGATATTGCTTGTAATAATAAAATAAGATTTTAATATTACTGCCAACGTTATGAGAACTTGCAGGGTCACACGCATAGAGCAGACTAAATTAGAGCATTGAGAATTCAAGTTGGACTAGGATTCAATCGTGGGCCTAACTCAAAACAGATGAGTCCAAAGGCTGCACAACTAACCTTGTTACTACTCACACTCACTTAAGGCAGTCACTATTATAAATAGTATTTCTAAAGGGGCTGCTAAGCATGCACTACAGAACCCTAGCCGCACCTACAAAAATAGTGAGTTAGAAAGTGATAGGTTTATCTTCTCTTTGAAGCTAGCATAGTGTCAGAGATGCAGACTCCTTTTTGTGGACATTAGACGTTTGTGAGTCTGTTCGTGTGGATACCCCAGAGACATCATTGTTGTTACAGTGTTGGTGATTCATGTCATTTGTTTTGCAAATTGCTTCAAGAGGTAAACTCAAAAAACACGAATTATGGTCTCTTTTCGCATGGATCCTTGGTGGGAATTTTTACTTTTTCCGTTGCGTGATGTATCCGCAATTCCTAATCAGTCCATACCCCAGCTAAACAAGATGAACCAGTCTCTAATACCATAATGTAACATCCCTAATTTAATAACAATAGTATAACCTATATTATACCACGATAATTAAGTCTAAGAATGCTACTTACTACACAAACACTTTCAATATAAACTCATTATTTAAGAAAATGTGAGCCACGAATTATCAAACTTTTACATAGTATTGGTAATTCTCATAAATACAAACTATAAACAAAGATTATAACTAAGCCTCTTTAAGAACAAAAGATACAAGCTTTGTCTGAATAAAGCATATAAACTATACTAGTCTTTATATATCTTCTCCTTGTCTTTTCTAGCGCTTGCACCTGGATTTACAGGGCAACACAAAAGGGGTGAGAAATCACTATTCTCAGTAGAAGCATTCTAAAATCATCATTTTATACATTCATACAGAACAAGCAATTGCCCATACAATTGCCATGTATGATTATGTTATGATTAGCAACCGCCCATACAATTGTCATGCTATACCAAATTATGCCTTATGTGCATGCCTATGCAATAACCTTAATATGAAATGAATAATGTTATGATACCATTAATGGGAATCCAATTCCTTGGCAATGTGATGATATGCATGCATTTCGAATAAAACATTAGAACCTGGTCCCAACGGTCTTTTCCCTGGGTAATGAATCTATCACCACACGGTCTTCAACAACATAGAGGAATCCATCCCGTCCAGGTAGTGAATCCATCAACTATATGGTCTTCAATAAAACAGAGGAATCCATCCCCTCCGGGTAGTGAATCCATCAACTACACGATCTTCTACAACATCTCAAGCAAAGCAATAACTAATTACCTACAATAATTAGTAGAACAAACCCAAGTGACTCATCACATTCTCAGTTCATCAAATACTCCTTTTGGAGTCTCATCACTCCCTAAGAAGTATAAAGGAAGGAATTACACTAGTTGGGAACTTCACATTCACCAAATAAAAGTCCTCTCAAAAACTGGACTGGTTGCTCAGGCATCCCATGTTAGGCTCTTAGGCGCTCACTAAGTGCTCAGGTGCTCCACGTTGGGCGCTCAAGCGCTCAGGTGGTAGAAAGCCCCTCTATTCTTCCTAGCGATGGGAGCTCAAGCCTGGCACTCTGGCACTCAAGCTTAGTGCTCAGGCGCTCATCACGCGCTTAGGCGCTCCTACATGGGCACTTAGGAACTAGTCGCGTAGCACAAAAGTGCTCCCTATCTGCCCTGCTGGCGCCTAAGCGCTAGGCACCTAGCGCTTGGGCGCTGACTAGGCAGAACAAAATCTACTAAATTCTGCTGATGGAACTACTTTTCCATTGAGGAACAATGGTGCTCCAAACACTCCTACTTCAATTTTAAGTGATTTCCAACACCTCACAAGGTTCATTAACACAAAGCAACTCTCAAACAAATTTTAAAACACTTCTACATGAATCAAAGAACCAAATCACCAATCTTGAACCCTAAAACTCATTTTCTATCTCAAGAAAAACCAAAGGTGTTTAAGTGATGAAAACTCATCGGCAAGCATCAAACAACCTAAAAACATGTTATTCTCAAGTTTTACAACAAGATTCAAGCTAAAAACACCAAAATTCACACTAAAACCCCATTACTAACACCAAGCCATCATATGAACAAGATGGAAAAAAAGAGAAGGAAGTGCAAAAATAGTTTCCTCTTACCTCAATGACCAAGAATGAAGTCACTTAACAGCTCTTCACCACCTCTATCTTCGTCTTCCTCTTTAGTTGATGTTTGTTTTCTTTTTGCTCCTTTCTTGGACTTCCCTTTGGTTTCTCCTACTAAAAACTGTGAAAGAGAGTGTAAAATGAGAGAAAATTCTCATTTTGGAGCTTAAAAGGCAAAGGCAGAAACAACAACAGCCATGAGGCAATTTGCCTCATTAATGACTGAGCTATAACTCCTGATTTGCTAAGAACACTCCTATATTTTCCCATATTAGCTAGTAGTCAATCCGACATTAAAACACACAACTAGTATGCTTAAAAATGTCAAACTAACTCTGATTTACCTCAAATTTGAACTACACCATCTTTCACACATTTGTGACTTAGAAACAATTTTCTCACATTTATTCCCATTAACTAAGCAGTTTAAGTCAATTCTGGGGCTAATAATAGCTATTTTTCACCCATAGTGCTACAACAAAGTGACTAAACATGCTTAGAAGGCCATAAAATTAAACAGACATATTAAGCAAGTATTAGGCTACCTATGTAACTATATACAAGTTTCATATGTTTCCACGGGTTTTATAATACTAATAGAAAATTAACATGTGGTATCAGAGCATGAGTTTGGGAATTCATGGTTTTTCATTGGTGATGCTTGGTTTTTTTATCCTTGAATGTTGCTTCTGAAATTATTCTTAAGTGGTTAAATTTTGATAATTAAGTGTTAAATGTTTTCCGCTGCATGAAAATTATGATGTTTTACACCTCTACGAAGACATTTCTGTGGTTGCACTGTATATGCCAGACTGGATATCCTTGAAGATTTCTTATCATAAAGTAAAAATCTGCTTCGTCTTTGATTTTAAAATTTCAAAATCTGGATTTTTATCCATGATAGTCATTTGTTTACAGTCCTTGAAAGTAGTGCCTCATCTATAAAATATTATTTCTTGAAAGAACTATATATATTGTTTGTCCTTATCCACCCACGTGCCAAATCAAACATTGTTTTAACTGAGGTTGTGAATGATCTGAATGTATCAATGAGGATAAATCAAATGTTTTTTTTATTTGTTTCTCATGTATTGTTTTAACATACATTCAGATCATTCAATCCACACCTTCGTTGTTTCAAAAGAGCAACACCCTCAGTTATTGGAGGTAAAGCGACACGTAAGCGTTGTTTGCACTGCCTTTGACGCTGCAGTCAAAGATAAAGTTGTACTGATGTATAAATCAAATGATAATATTTTCAATTTGTAGGTATATTATGTGGTTTTGTTAGTCACCAAAGTAATCAAATCCTTAAATCAGAAACTAGTTTCAAATTGAATTATGTTTATAAACCAATTACTCATAAGTTTGATGCTATAAATGACATGATAATTATTGATTATTGTAACACCCCAATTTTTCATTTCTTTTCTTGATATAAATACGTTTTATAATATTTGTGAGTTTTTGTGAAATTATGGGAATTTTTAATTATTTTGATTATTTTAATATTATTTTTGAACTGTATGCCCGAATTTTATTTTTTCTGAAAATATATGAGTTTTATAATTTTTATGATTTTTGAGAATTTTTGTGAAATTTTCTGAGTTTGTGATTATTTTAATATTATTTTGAGATATGTGTGGGCCCGGGGAGAACCCAAGGCAAGCTCGGAAAAATAAAAAGTTTTCCTGAACCAGAAAGTTTTAGACTGTCAAGGCAGGATCGGGGGATTTGACTAAGCCCGAAACCGAGAATAGTTGATGAAAATTTTCTTTATCTGAGTTTTCTATTATCCATTGAGTAATAATAGCAGTAGCTATTGTCCATTGGGTAATATATTTAGAAAAATATCTTGATGGCGATGACTCAAAGTGATGGACCAATGGCAAGTAGGAAGAAGTCAAAATGGATACTCAAGTTGAAGAAGATAAATTCAAATTGACTACTCAAGCTAGAAGACGAATTCAAATTGGCTACTTACTCTTTTAAGCTTATCTTATTATTCTTTCTCTAGAAACTTGTAGAAACAATGACTCACCTAGTAAAATATCTACGGATAAATATCTAACGAAAAATATCTTAGTAAAATATCTACGTAAAATATCTAGGTGAAAATATCTTTTAGAAAATATCTCTTTGTAAATATCTTAGGTGTAATCATGAACCATCATTACATAGTTTTATGATCAACCAATAAGAATCAAACTTGTTTATTGAAAAGTCAACAAGAATGGCTAGGTTAGTTAGTTAAGTAACTAGATAATCTAACTTAGTTAGTCTAAAAAGTCTAAGTAGTAACTAAATGGAACTAACTTAGTTTGCTAATACTTGGAGTCTACGGTTACAAGGTGGTTCTAGAGACATGATCAATGCATGACAAATGTATGACATAATCTAGTAACTAGATAGTTAATTATGTAACTAAATGGTCTAACTAAGTTAGCTTAAGTGAACTAACTACCTAAACTAGGTGTAACTAGAAATTAATTGAAATCAAAACTTAGTTAGCCTTTCCATTCAGTCACACGGTTACTAGGCTATTCTAGGAGATTCTTGAACAATCTTTTATGATCAATAGATGACCATTTAATGACTTAGACCATGTGAAGCCATGTGATAGATTTTTATCTTGCTAAACAAGCCTTAGTTTTCCTACTCATCTAACTACACGGCCAAGCCTTGGAGAACTAGGACATTTCACTTCATTTCTAACACTTTGTGACAATAAACCTCTATAATCTTTTCTCTCTCTTCCAAGAACTCCAAGAACAAGCACCAAAAACTCCATTCTTTTATTCTCTTGAAGGCTCACTGTAACACCCCTCGATTTAATAACCTATGCACAATCGTTATTACATCATGGTCACTAAATTTCGGCGTGCTAACATTGTCAAATAACAAACTTTACAAAAATATTAATTATTTCGCATATGAGGAAAATAGGAGCCACGAATGAGTAGTTACATATATAACCAGTTAAATTATGAATTATAATATGTACTCGAATTACAGAATGTAATACTGGATAATCATATTAAAACATACATATATCCAAAATACACTTTATATAGGTAATGCAAAATAAAATATAAACTACCCATAATACATTTACGACTAAGGAGTTGGGCACTCCATCGAATCCCGAATGCGTGAGGCAACTCCGGGCTCACCGGAGTAGTGAGAAATACAGGATAAGGTCTTCAATCGCAGTCCTCTTCATGGCCAAGGTTAGATCCCCAGCATGTTAAATACGTCTTGTCGGTCTCATCGACTCACCGCGCGTTAACACCACAAGTGAACACAATTCGAACGAACCCAATAGAACTCCCTTTGCGACGACATCACCGGATACAGTGGGTCAAACCAAGAAAATCCAAAAGAATCCAACCTCGTTCTCACTTACAGTCTTTAACCAAAAATTGACATAGAGCAAGAAAAGTACAAGAAAGAGGTAAGACATCCTACCATTATTACCAATCATAGCATCAAGAAACCAAATGGCGCAAAGCGCCCACATAGCATTTATGACAGTGATAATGGTAATAAACATTTAGTAGCAGTTACAATCAACCAAACAGTTCCAAGCAGTCATATATATATATAGACATATCAGAAGTACAACAGTTCTAATTATAATAACAATGTATGCCAGATAATTCATGAACCCACTATGCATATGCATACAAAATCAAAATCCTACTCCATGGAGCTAGACACAAATGGTCGGAGAGAAAGATCAGGCGACATGTCTGCAACTAGGCTGCCGAGGCCAAAGTGCTATAATTCTGAATTTACCCACGTGCACATCATGGCATTATACAGATAGTCTGCTCTAGGTCGCGATATAGGACAGTATCTCGGTCCGGATCGTCAGTGTGTTTGCATCGGTCTGCCCCACGGACAGAGAGCTACCAACTGCCCATTGCGAGGTACCCGCACCCTGACATCCCCAAGGTCAACCGATGACCTACACTTGTCTATTCGCACTCGCACTAAGGTGTGTTCAACTCTTAGGCAACTAGGCCTTACGACAGTCCAACGGACATTCACAATGCATACAGACTCTATGCATAATCATGTATGATCATTATTACATACTATTCCATCATATGTCACAATTTGCCAAAGTAAGAATTAACACAGTCAATGGTCACCCACATGGACCCACAATAGCATAATATTGTTGTTAAATAAATTAATTTATTTTAAAGCGTATTATGAATTCTTGCTTAGGTTTAGCTTTACTTACAGAGTTTGTCTCTAAAGGAATTCTCTTAGTTAATTTCAATCCTCTAAGGTAATTTATTCATACACACTTAGAAGGTTATTCTAAGATCTCAAAATCTCACACTCTCATGTTCTTACCTTAATTAAAATTATCCAAAGTCTTATGAAAATTCCATTCTTTGTTCTTTAAAATTTATGAATCTCAGTATATTTTAATTTCCCAATTTGCTAATTATTGCATCCTGTTACCACTAATTAAATCACTAAGTGTTAGACGATAATCATAATTTTTGGATTCGACGAAGAAGTGTCTCTAGTGTACTATTAAGGCTGCCTTTCGACGGAAAATGACCTGACAGAAACAACATTGGTAGAAAGATATTGGTCAGAAGTCTAAACTTGACGGATTTTGACATTGTGTTTGGTGGTCAGAGATCTAAACTCGACGGATTTTGACATTCGACGGAAATGGTCAGAAATCTAAACTCGACGGATTTTGACATTGTGTTTGGTGGTCAGAAATCTAAACTCGACGGATTTTGACATTCGACGAAAATGGTCATAAGCCTAAACTCGACGGATTTTGACATTGTGTTTGGTGGTCAGAATCTAAACTTGACGGATTTTGACATTTGATGAAAATGGTCAGAAGTCTAAACTCGACGGATTTTGACATTCGACGGAAATGGTCAGAAGTCTAAACTCGACGGATTTTCACATTGTATTTAGTGGTCAGAGATCTAAACTCGATGGATTTTGACATTCGACGAAAATGGTCAGAAGTCTAAACTCGACGGATTTTGACATTCGACGAAAATGGTCAGAAGCCTAAACTCGACGGATTTTGACATTGTGTTTGGTGGTCAGAAATCTAAACTCTACGGATTTTGACATTCAACGGAAATGGTCAGAAAATCAAATTCGACGGGCATGGTCAGGTTCAAATTGTTACTAGTTTTCACATGAAATCTCCAAACTTCTGGGCTCAAAACCGTGACCATCCGAGAACCAATCAGACGTCATTTCCTTCCATATTACACGTTCCAATACATTCAAATATATATCAAAACACACAAAAACAATCAAATAGCTCACATACATCACAAACAACATGCAAACAAAGATAACCCTCCATACCAATCACAGACAGCATTCCTAAATGCTAAAAGAGGTTGAAGAGGAGGGTCTTCCTCTTACCTTAGAGAAGCACAAAGAAATGTTGCTCCTTTTTGGTCAGGATTTCGTTTTCAGCTTCCAGGAAATCCTTAAACATTTAAACTTGCAAAATCAAGACCCAATATTGAAATGAATACCCATGGTCATCAAAATGACAGTGGGTTACGAAAATGAGAAGAGAGGAAGAAAAAGCTAAGAGCTTTACCTTAAAGCTCCAACCTTTAAGCTTCAAAGACGTAAGAGAATGAAGATGGAGAAAATGCAGAACTTTGAAGATGATTTCCTCAATGATGGTGGTCCTCCAAACATAAAATGGTGCAAAGAGTGTGACAGTTTTTGAAGAACAAAATGGAGGTGTGGGTGGACGGTGTTGCTGCTGTGGGGTGAAAGAGAAGAGAGAAAGATCAGTGAATAGTAGCTGCGTATTGGGAGGAGGGGAAATGTGAGAAAGAAAATGAATTAGACCCCTTAATTCAAACGTGCTGCACAAAATGGGAGGAGAGAGAAATAATAAAAATAATGGTTGGAGGAAGCTTCCTTGAGAAGCTTCCTTGAGAAGCTTCGCGCGCTCCTTGATAAAGTGCATAGTAAGCTTGTCTCCAAATTAAATACATCTGACAGATGATTAATTACACTGTAGAATTATTTTCTCAGTGAATAAAATTTACAATTGATGAAAATAATATTTTATTATTCATCAGATAATTTTATGATACCGCGATTTTATTTAACAGATAAAACCTTGAAAAATGCAAATCTCGCAAACTGTGCCCGACCTCGGGTTTAGTAAGATCCCCCGTTGACACGTTGACAGTTCAATGTTTACCAGCCACAGGGAAAATATTCTATTTTCCCCGGCTCCGCTCAGTGTACACGCAAAATGAAGAATATATTAAAATATTCATCATTTCCAGAAAAATCCACAAAAATTCCTAAAAATCATAAATATTATAAAATGATTGTTTATAATGAAATAAAGAATTTTCGGGATGTTACAACACTCCCCTTCTAAAAAGGAATTTCGTCCTCGAAATTTGCATACCTTAGAATAAATGCGACTGTGTTTCTTTCATTTCGTCTCCTAGTTCTCGTGTTGTATCTTCAGTTGCATCAATCCAAATCACAGGCAATAAGGTTGCTTCCTTTCACTGAGCATCTTATATTAACGAGCAAAAATGTGTTGACGTCATAAGCCAATTAATAAAAGATTCTACGCCCTTTGAGTCTTTAGCCATCTAACAGCCAACTCTCCAAACAACTGTTCATCACTGGGTGGCCCTATCGAGCTTATTCTCCTTGCTTATTGTAGTAGACAACTAAGCTTATCTTCTTCTTAAGGCATCCGCTACGACATTCGCCTCCTCTGGGATTATACCAAAATGGAAAAATCAAAATCTTTCGGAACTTCTAATCATCATATCTGTCTCATATCCAACTCATTCCAATAGGACAAAATACCTTTGGCTCCTAAGATTACCATAGGCATTGAGAATTTGTCCTTATAGAAAATGCTTCTAGACCTTCAATGCAACTACAAAGCTAACTCTGGTCAAGCGTACATTCTCAACTTCCAATGCGAAGCATCACTAGGCATCCCAAAGAGTCCATTAGGATTTGGGCAGAATCATCTTTGGCGAAGAAATCGGTGTCTCTTCAATTTTTGAAAATTTCCCTCATTTACATCAGTCTATACAAAACTTGACCCTCATATATGAGTTAGATAAGAAGTCTTGCCACTTGGAAAATTCTACGACGAGTCTCCCGTATTAATTGGCTACCCCTATATAGCTACGAATCTTCATTACGATTGTCCGTCCTTCCCAAAAATTGTTTCGAGTTCCGATGGGTTCACAACAATTCCTTCCGTTGAGATCGCGTAACCCAAAGGTTGAACTGCCTCCGACTAGAATTTGTACTTAGATATGTTTGCGCATAACTTCTTATTCTTCTTCAGGATTTTATGAATCACTCCGAGAGATTTGGTACGTCCCTCTAAACGTCAAGAATAGATCAGAATGTCGCCAACAAGGACAATGACAAATCTTTGAGCGAACTCGATGATAGTCCAAAATACAAGTTGATCTTGGAGGAAATAGTGGCGTCCTTCAATTGATTTGCCAAACCATCTTTCCTTGATTCGAACAAATGTCTCATAGGGTAAGTTCTCACCTAATTGTACTACACTTGGCGCATTGTTATGGTTCAGATTCGGGAATACATCTACTCAATCGAAGCATACTAGAAATGTTATAAAGGTTAGAAAGAAAAATAGGGAAGTCACTTGATTTACCACTGGACCCGCCTAACGAAGAGTATGATACGATACAATAAAACTTAGGAGTGAGTTTCATTGATTCACATCTAGGAAATTTCTGCCTCAGGAAACACTAAGTTTCCATTGGAATTGAATGACGAGACCCGTTTAGAAAATGATTAATCTCCTTCCTGAGATCAAGCCTATTCATGAAGAGAGTAGATGATTAAATTAGAAAAAGGGTTCCAATTTCTAACAATAATAGGATAGTTTTTAAATAAACTAGTTGTAACAAGAGCAGGCTTACAAACGAGAATAGTATCATTCGGATCGAAAGGAAGTAAATACACAGATAACCTAATTCCAGAAACATACTCTTAGAATTTCATTGGTATATTTCAACAGGATATGGTTGAAAGATAACCAATCCTTTCGTTAACATTATATCTAATTTGCAGAAGAAGTAAACGAATCAGATCACCAAAAAATTCAGTCTTCAACAGGTCATAGGACAATTTTAAACAACTTGGCTACCATCAACAAGTTCTTAGCAGCCAAAATAGAAATAACTTAGTCAAAAAAATAATGAAGGTACGAACATCCCTACTGGATTCCTACATTCATACATCACAAAGAAACGGGTTACTCCCGGAATTATATAGTACAATCATAGGGTCATCCATCGTAGTACAAGCTCCCTCGTTCAGGTCTTCAGTCTTGGATGTTTCTACTCCACTAGAGAAATTTACTCTCCTTTCTTCGTGAGATTGTGAAGTGCGTGCATCACCAACAAAAGGCTTCGTCCTTTGCGAAGTACAGTTCTTAGCCACATGTCCTAGCTCTCTGCATTTGAAACAAATTATCCTTTCAATCGTACAATCCTTGGTTAAATGGTCCTTTCCACACTTGAAGCAGATTACCCTTTTGATTGCATGTGGAGGCTTTGTCTCATGTAAAGCACAATCCCTCCACACATGTCCTTGCTTTCCGCACTTGAAACAAATTCTTCCTTCGATCTTACAGTCCCTCGTGAAGTGGTCCTTTCCGCACTTCTTACACATTGATAACGGTACCACAATTGGATCGAATTTACTACCACTCGCACTCCCTTTCAACGCTTGTTGTTGCTGTTGTCCCCTTGGCCGTAGGGTATATGATTTATGCTCAAACCGATTGGCCTTCTGATGGTTCCTCCTTTGGAACTTTGGTAATCCAGAGTTACCCTAAAGTCGACTTTCTTCCTTCAAACTCCGAACCTCAACTTCCAATTCCCGCTGTTGTGCGATTCCCTGATCTTGGCGCATAGTTACGTTAACCATTCTTTGTATTTCCTCGATTGCTGCAGTCGTGCCATCATTGTCACTCCCCGCATTCACGCGCTTACCTTTACATCGAGTCATTGTCTTCCTTCAAGAACAAACAAATCAAATCATAAGAAAATCAAAAGCATTCAGTCCAAACAATAGTCTCCTTTCGGAAACCAAACACAAAGAGTCACACAACCCAACAAGACAAACCCAAATGACTCTAGCTTAAGCTCCTTCATTCTGCCTCCTGCGACGCAATCCCCTGTAAGTTTTTGACTTCTGCGTAGCTCCTCGAACCAATACTCACGCCAGATACTCTTTTCCAAATAGTATCGATTTTTGAAAACCTCTTGGACACCTCGGTCCACAAACCTTGCAAGTCTTATTCAACTACCCTTTTTCTAACCCATAGGGTCAAACAATTCTAGAGGTAACACAACAAGGGAGTAAATGCAAACAAGTCCTAAGTGAGTTCAGTCATCTTAGCTGAGCTTCTTTCTAAAGAACTCCTATTACCTTAATACGCCTAGGTGAAGTCATAGTTTCCTGTAGACACAGAATATTACACATTGAGTGGTCCAGTACTCAATGTCACGTAACCGTGTAACAGTAGCTACCAACACTTAACCTATGGCAAGCTATGACTTCCTTTCCCAACATTTCAATCAAGAGACAAGGAAGTACACAACGTACAAAAACTTCTAACATGTCTAAGCATAGTCAGTCCATACCCCAGCTCAACAGGATGAACTGAGCTCTAATACCACCTTAATGTAATACCCCTCGATTTAATAACCAATGCACAATCGTCATTATGTCATGGTCACTAAATTTCAGCGTGCTAACATTGTCAAATAACAAACTTTACAAAAATATTCATTATTTCGCATATGAGGAAAATAGGAGCCACGAATGAGTAGTTACATATATAACTAGTTAAATTATGAATTATAATATGTACTCGAATTACAGCATGTAATACTGGATAATCATCTTAAAACATACATATATCCAAAATACACTTTATATAGGTAATGCAAAATAAAATATAAACTACCCATAATATATTACGACTAAGGAGTTGGGCACTCCATCGAATCCCGAATACGTGAGGCAACTTCGGGCTCACCGGAGTAGTGAGAAATACAGGATAAGGTCTTCAATCGTAGTCCTCTTCATTGCCAAGGTCAGATCCCCAGCATATTAAATACGTCTTATCGGTTTAATTGACTCGCCGCGCGTTAACACCACAAGTGAACACAATTCGAACGAACCCAATAGAACTCCCTTTGCGACGACATCATCGGATACAGTGGGTCAAACCAAGAAAATCCAAAAGAATCCAACCTCGTTCCCACTTACAGTCTTTAACCAAAAATTGACATAGAGCAATAAAAGTATAAGAAAGAGGTAAGACATCCTACCATCATTACAAATCATAGCATCAAGAAACCAAACGGCGCAAAGCGCCCATGTAGCATTTATGACAGCAATAATGGTAATAAACATTTAGTAGCAGTTACAATCAACCAAACAGTTCCAGGCAGTCATATATATATATAGACATATTAGAAGTACAACAGTTCTAATTATAATAACAATGTATGCCAGATAATTCATGAACCCACTATGCATATGCATACAAAATCAAAATCCTACTCCATGGAGCTAGACACAAACGGTCGGAGAGAAAGATCAGGCGACATGTCTGCAACTAGGCTGCCGAGGCCAAAGTGCTATAATTCCGAATTTACCCACGCGCACATCATGGCATTATACAGACAGTCTACTCTAGATCGCGATATAGGACAGTGTCTCGGTCCGGATCGTCAGTGTGTTTGCATCGGTTTGCCCCACGGATAGAGAGCTACCAACTACTTATTGCGAGGTACCCGCACCTTGACGCCCCCAAGGTCAACTGACGACCTACACTTGTCTATTCGCACCCGCACTAAGGTGTGTTCAACTCCTAGGTAACTAGGCCTTACGACAGTCCAACGGATATTCACAGTGCATACAGACTCTATGCATAATCATGTATGATCATTATTACATACTATTCGATCATATGTCACAATTTGCCAAAGTAAGAATTAACACAGTCAATGGTCACCCACATGGACCCACAATAGCATAATATTGTTGTTAAATAAATTAATACATTTTAAAGCGTATTATGAATTCTTGCTTAGGTTTAGCTTTACTTACAGAGTTTGTCTCTAAAGGAATTCTCTTAGTTAATTTAAATCCTCTTAGGTAATTTATTCATATACACTTAGAAGGTTATTCTAAGATCTCAAAATCTCACACTCTCATGTTCTTACCCTAATTAAAATTATCCAAAGTCTTATGAAAATTCCATTCTTGGTTCTTTAAAATTTATGAATCTCAGTATATTTTAATTTCCCAATTTGCTAATTATTGCATCCTGTTACCACTAATTAAATCACTAAGTGTTAGACGATAATTATAATTTTTGGATTCGACGAAGAAGTGTCTCTAGTGTACTATTGAGGCTGTCTTTCGACGGAAAATGACCTGACAGAAACAACATTGGTAGAAAGATATTAGTCAGAAGTCTAAACTCGACGAATTTTGACATTTGTTTGGTGGTCAGAGATCTAAACTCAACGGATTTTGACATTCGACGAAAATGGTCAGAAGTCTAAACTCGACGGATTTTGACATTCGATGAAAATGGTCATAAGCCTAAACTCGACGGATTTTGACATTGTGTTTGGTGGTCAGAAATCTAAACTCGACAGATTTTGACATTCGACAAAAATGGTCAAAAGTCTAAACTCGACAGATTTTGACATTGTGTTTGGTGGTCAGAGAACTAAACTCGACAGATTTTGACATTCGACGGAAATGGTCAGAAGTCTAAACTCGATGGATTTTGATATTCGACGAAAATGGTCAGAAGCCTAAACTCGACGGATTTTGACATTGTGTTTAGTGGTCAGAAATCTAAACTCTACGGATTTTGACATTCAACAGAAATGGTCAGAAAATCAAATTCGACGAGCATGGTCAGGTTCAAATTGTTACTAGTTTTCACATGAAATCTCCAAACTTCTGGGCTCAAAACCGTGACCATCCGAGAACCAATCGGACATCATTTCCTTCCATATTACACGTTCCAATACATTCAAATATATATCAAAACACACAAAAACAATCAAATAGCTCACATACATCACAAACAACATACAAACAAAGATGACCCTCTATACCAATCACAGACAGCGTTCCTAAATGCTAAAAGAGGTTGAGGAGGAGTGTCTTCCTCTTACCTTAGAGAAGCACAAAGAAAAGTTGCTCCTTTTTGGTCAGGATTTCGTTTTCAGCTTCCAGGAAATCCTTAAACATTTAAACTTGCAAAATCAGGACCCAATATTGAAATAAATACCCATAGTCATCAAAATGACAGTGGGTTACGAAAATGAGAAGAGAGGAAGAAAAAGCTAAGAGTTTTACCTTAAAGCTCCATCCTTTAAGCTTCAAAGACGTAAGAGAATGAAGATGGAGAAAATGCAGAACTTTGAAGATGATTTCCTCAATGATGGTGGTCCTCTAAACATAAAATGGTGCAAGGAGTGTGACAGTTTTTGAAGAACAAAATGGAGGTGTGGGTGGACGGTGTTGCTGCTGTGGGGTGAAAGAGAAGAGAGAAAGACCAGTGAATAGTGGCTGCGTATTGGGAGGAGGGGAAATGTGAGAAAGAAAATGAATTAGACCCCTTAATTCAAACGTGCTGCACAAAATGGGAGGAGAGAGAAATAATAAAAATAATGGTTAGAGGAAGCTTCCTTGAGAAGCTTCGCGCGCTCCTCGATAAAGTGTATAGTAAGCTTGTCTCCAAATTAAATACATCTGACAGATGATTAATTACACTGTAGAATTATTTTCTCAGTGAATAAAATTTACAATTGATGAAAATAATATTTTATTATTCATCAGATAATTTTATGATACCGCAATTTTATTTAACAGATAAAACCTTGAAAAATACAAACCTTGCAAACTATGCCCGGCCTTGGGTTTAGTAAGATCCCTCGTTGACATGTTGACAGTTCAAGGTTTACCAGCCTCAGGGAAAATATTCTATTTTCCCCGGCTCCGCTCAGTGTACACGCAAAATGAAGAATATATTAAAATATTCATCATTTCCAGAAAAATACACAAAAATTCCTTAAAATCATAAATATTATAAAATGATCGTTTATAATGAAATAAAGAATTTTTGGGATGTTACACTCATGGCCATGACCCATAGAAACACTTTCCAAGATTCAATAATTCTAAACAACCTTAGATCTAGAATCTATACACAATCCTAAGATACTTTGTAGTTGAGATCTTAGCCTAAATCATCCATCTTCAATCTTGTTCTTCAAGTTGAAAATCAAAATGTTCACACCTTGTTCATCCATGGAAGCTCAAGGCTATGCTCTCTCCACCAAATCCAACCACTTTTGATTCAATCCAACTTCACTTCTTGAATCCTCACATCATTCTAAGACTCTTTGGTGGTGAGACTTTAGTCTAAATAAATCATCTTCAAGCTTGATTCTTGGATTTAAGTTCTAGGGTTTTAAGGTAAAGATCTTGAAACTTGATTTCTTACTTGATTCTTGGAATCCTAAGACCATGTTTGATCTATGGTAATCTTAATCAAGCCTTAGATACCAATTTTAATGTAGTTGTTTTGATTCTAAGATTTACTTGGTGGTGAAAGTTTGATACAAAGAGGATTAAAGAAGGAGCTTAGGAAGCAACACACCAGGTAAGAGGGAGATTAACCTCATCGGCCATATGTGGTGGTGAAGGAATTGATTGTCTGTGTTTATGAGTGGAAAATCCATGTAAAGATTTATTCACTCGATTGTGTGGTTATTGGTTTATGCTTGTTGGATTATTTGTGATTTCTATTGCTTTGATATTTATGCATGATTTATATATGTGAGATAGTATGATTATGATTAAATTATGATTAAATGCTTAATATGATTTTATTTTGTTAATAGTGAGCATTAATATATGATATGTTGTATATGATAAGAATCATATGGAAAGGAAAACTTTTTTGGGTTCAAATAACTAAGAGGCTCATGGCCTCAATGATGATTTTGGAATAAATCACTTGAAATGTTTTACTAAGTATGAATTTTAGATGATTAGGTAACAAGTAAATGGATTAAAGATTTTTACAAGGAAAAATGAGATAGGAAATGAGTAAATATTTGATTATGGAAAATAATTGGATTTTCGGCCAACATGCCAAGAGTTAGTATTTTAGACCAAAAATATTTTCTCAAGTGTAGTCTTGAAGGATTAATTAACAAGAACTCAATTTAGTGAATTTTGAGATGTAAAAAGAAAGTAAACTAATTTTTAGAATTAAATTAGTGTAATTAGAGTATTAAGTGAGATAAAAGTCAAAACTTGAAATTTACTGACGTATAGCTCACCCTTTGGGTGTTGAAGCACGTTAGAAAATTTTGAGCTGTAATATTCCAAGTTAATCAAAGAAATACAATTTTGTGAAGAAAATATTAGAAAAATATTATTTAGAGAAGTTTTAGCAATGAAATGATTTTTGAGGATGATTTGGAACTTACAGTATTTTATTTGAAGTTTTATTAAGAGTAATGAATAAATATTTTTGAGATATCTTTAATTAATTAAAATAATACAAGTTTTTGTGGAAAATGTTTGGAAATAGTAAGTAAAGGAAGTTTAGTGAGAAATGTTAGAAATATTATTTAAAGGTGATTTATTAAGGAAATACTGGGGTTAAAGTCCAGTTTTGATATTAAATGAAAAAAGTTTTAATTTAAGCTTAAAATATGTTAGAAATATTTTACGCTATCAAAAATATGTAGAAAAACTCTTACGCGGCTTAAAAATAGTGTTTTTTAGCTATGCGATTGAGAAAATATTTTAAAATCTTTACGCAATTGAGAAAACGTTGAAAAAATCATTACGCAGTTTGAAAATGTAACTAAAGTGTTATGCGATTATGAAAATGCGATAATATCGCTACGCGATTGAGAGGAACAACGAGTTTTGCTGTAGGCCCGACATACTGTACCCGAGTGATTTATGCTTTTAGCATTGTGCTTGTGGAATCGAAGTTCTGGACCCGAGTGGATCATTAGTATTAAGTAGTTGTATGGGCGGTTATATAATATCATTAATACTAATGATATTGGACAACTGTATGGACAGTTGCTTGAATATCATTGGGAATGGTACAATGGTAGTTTGATTTCGTTGAATATGCATTTGAGCATTATACATTCGGCGGCTGTTGTGGCGTTTTATGCCTAAAGAGTGAACGGGAACTCACAGGATAGTGGATCTAGACCAGATCTTGGGGGATGTCAGGGCGCGGTGATTCACTTTGTGATGATGATCTCACATTATATATATATACCCCTAGCCGTGATAAACCAACTGCAACACACTGGCAGCCCAACAACCACTATTTCTTTTCATGATCCAGCGTAGATTGTCTTTTAGGGGGAATACATCTTCTGGAACGTTCATCTCTGAATTTGAGTCTAACTCCATGGAGTAGGAACTAATTGCATTGTGCATGAGAATGGTCAGCATACACATCGTGCATACACATAGTCAGCATTTATATTGTTGTGATATAGTATTATTATGATATTATCATTATGCTTGATATTATGTTGCAAGTTTATTGTATTATTTATCTATTAAATGTCATGAATATATCTATTGATTTTATATCAATCTATGGATTGTATGTATGGAACGACATTATTGTTCATATCGTTTCTTTGCTGCCATATTGGTATGTGATGTAAGAGATCTCACCTCTTTGTTGTATTGTTCTGTCTATCTCTATTTTATGCTTACATCTGTGAAGACTACGTTGGTGGCAAGGAGGGATCAGCTAGGTTTCTTTAGACTACAGTTTCTTGAAGGCGCTGCTGCTTGGCGTGTCCATTGGGACTCAGAGTATATAGAGTATTGTGGTGACATTACTCTATCCGCAATTAGGACCCGTTATGGGGTCATTACTTCTTCTTTTATAGTTGCATATGTAGAGTTTATTTTACCTATCAGGGAGTTGTGGAATGATCTTCACGATACTCTAGGGAGGACTCCGAGATATCGTTTGCTCAGATTTTTATCCGTCGAGACATTCCCAGCTAGGGAATTTGTCTTCTGAGAAGGACTTATGTCTTTAGGTGTTGTGAACTTGGGTCAGGTCGAGTTTTTATATGGTAATTATATTTATTTAGAATACGTGAGTTTTATGTAATGAAGATGTTACGAATCTATGTTATATACGAGAGATGTATTTAATCCAGTCTTTATATCTTTTGTTTTTCTAATTCAATGAAGTTTATGTTATTCGCGAAAAGAAATTTTGAAACTCGTATTTTAATAATATTAAAGATTTTATAACTTGGGTAAAGGATTTTATAAGAAGTTGGTTTGAAATATGATACCCTAAGTTGGGTGTTACAATTATCTTATGGATAATTAAAGTTCATTGTTATAGGACAGTTGAGGATCACCGAAAGGTTGATTGTTTGTCCTTATAATTAATGAGTATGAACGTTGGTAGTGTAAGTGCACTATTAGTTTTATTTATATATCCAAAGATAATAAACATTTCTAGTTAGTGCATATATCATTGCCAAACAATGTTAAATTTCCATTAACATCATTATGTTGAACATGGTATATTGATGGATTACCCAAAGGTGAAAATTAACATGCATTGTATGAAGTATTTTTCTGAATCTGTGTAGCATGTTAGTATATAACTCAAAGCATTAATGTATTTAAATCTCTATTACTTGCAATACTTATTACTATGCATTCACATCTCTCATCTATTCCAGTTTTTAATGAACTTAAATTCTCTAAATGGAATGAGCAAATCTAATTTTACCTTTGGGTAATGGATTTGAATTTGGCTCTTCGAGTAGAGAAATAAGATGCTATTACTATTTTAAGCACTAGTGAAGAGAATGTTCATTATAAAATCTAGGAAAGATCAAACAGATTGAGTTTGATGTACATGCGGGTGAGTATAGCTAGCAATATTAAGTTAGCTCTTCCTAAAACTGAAAATGCTAAAGAAATGATGATGTTTATAGAAAATTTCTCCTAAACTACTAATAAGTCTCTTGTTGGGACACCAATGAGTACCTTGTCCACCATGAAGATGATTCTCGTACTATGCATGAGCATGTCATTAAAATGACAAACATTGTAGCAAGACTTAAGTCATTGGGAATGGATGTGGATGAGAATTTCCTTATGCAGTTTATCTTGAACTCATTACCATCTGAGTATGATCTCTTCTAAATGAACTATAACATCAAGAAAGATAAATGGAATATGCATGAATTGCATAATGTGCTAGTTCAGAAGAAAACTAGACTTAAGAATCAAGGAAATCACTTCATCAATTATGTTAACCATCAAGGAGCTAGAAAGAAAGCTAGTAGGAAAAATGACAAGAAAGGAAAAAGACCTCTAAAGATGAATGAGGCATCTTCTTCTCAAATCCACAAAAAGGAACTGAATGAAAACAGATGCTATTTTTTGTAAAAAGACTAGGCATTTCCAAAAGGATTGTCCAAGACATAAGGCTTAGTTCAAAAAGAAAGGTAAGCATGGTGCTTATGTACGTTTCAAATCAAATTTAGTTGAAGTTCCTTATAATAGTTGGTAGATTGATTTTAGTTGTACAATTCATGTTTCTAATATGATGTAGAGATTCCTTACAATCCAAACCACAAAACTAAATGGAAAGTTTGTCTTTATGGGCAATAGAATGAAAGTTCCAATGGATGCTATTATGATGTATCATTTAATTCTTCACACTATACATCATTTGGATTTATTTGAAACTCTTTATGTACCTAATATATTTAGGAATCTAGTCTCATTATCCAAACTTGATAAAGCTAGATACTCTTTTAAATATGGTAGTGGTAGTTTCAGTTTGTAGAAACATAACTATATGATTAGTAGTGGTATATTATGTGATAGATTATGCAAGTTAAATCTTGATACTCTTTATGCTCAAATGCTCTTAACCTTGCATCATAATGTTCGCATCAAACGTACTTTACTCAATGAACATTCTGCTTACTTGTGCCACAAATGTTTGGGACATGTTTCCAAAGAAAGAATGGAAAGATTAGTAAAGAATGAAATCCTTCCGGATTTAGATTTTACTGATCTTAATTTATGTGTGGATCGTATTAAAGGTAAACAAACAAAAAACACAAAGAAAGGAGCCACAAGAAGCACTTAGCTCCTTGAAATTATACGCACTAATATTTGTGGACCTTTTGATGTTAATTCTTTCAATAAAGAAAGATACTTTATCATCTTCATTGATGATTATTCACATTATTGTTATGTCTATTTGCTGTATGAGAAATCTCAGGCTGTGAATACCTTAGAGATTTACATTAATGAGGCAGAAAGACAATTAGATAGAAAAATGAAAATTGTCAAGTCTGATAGAGGTGGTGAGTATTATGGAAGATATGATGAAAGTAGACAACACCCAGGGCTATTTGCTAAATTCCTTGAGAAGCGTGGTATATGTGCTCAATACACAATGCCAAGTACACCACAACAAAATGGTGTACCAGAAAGGTGAAATAGAACCTTGTTAGATATAGTTAGAAGTATGTTAAGTAATTCATCTCTACTCATTTCATTGTGGACTTATCATCTAAAGACTGCCATGTATTTATTGAATAGGCTTCCTAGGAAGGCAGTTCCAAAGACTTCTTTTGAATTGTGGACTGGAAGGAGACCTAGTCTAAGGTACCTGTATGTTTGGAGTTGCCAGGCAGAAATTTGATATTACAATCAACAAGAAAAGAAACTGGATGCAAAAATAATCAGTGGTTATTTAGAAAAGTCAAAAGGATATAGATTTTATTATCTTAACCATACTAGAAGGATTATTGAAATTGGGAATGCTAGGCTCATTGAGAATAGTGAAGTTAGTGGGAGTGAAACACCATGTAAGGTGGAGATTTAAGAATTGAGAGTACAAGTTCCTTTGACTTGTGTCTCTAATAAAGTTGTTATTCCTCAAGTTGTTAGACCGATTAATAATAATGAAGAACAATAAATAAATGATCCCATTACTCAAAATGAAGTTGTAGGAAATGAACCTATAGTAGAAGAACCACAATAAATAGTATTAAGAACATCTCAAAGAGAAAGGAGATCAGTTATTTATGATGATTATGTGGTATATCTACAAGAGTATGAAGTTGACTTAGGAATAGAAAATAAGCTAGTTACGTTTACACAAGCCATGACTAATGATGATGAGGCTGATAAATGGTTAGATTCCATGAAAGATAAGTTGAAATCTATGGAGCAGAATGAGGTTTGGGTCCTTATTGAGTTACCAGAAGGTTGTAAAAGAGTTGGTTGCAAGTGGGTCTTTAAGACCAAACGTGACTCTCATGGTGACTTAGAATGTTACAAGGCCAAGCTAGTTACAAATGGGTTTACACAAAAAGATGGCATTGGCTATAGCGATACCTTTTCACTAGTCTCTAAGAAAGATTCTCTCAGAATTATCATGTCACAGGTGGCTCATTATGATCTAGAGTTATACCAAATGGATGTGAAAATTGCTTTGGAATTTAGAGGAAGAGGTTTATATGGACCAACCAATGGGGTTCGTAGAAAAAGGAAAAGAACACATGGTGTGTAAACGTAAGAAGTCAATATTCGGACTTAAACAAGCTTCCTGACAATGATATCTCAAGTTCAATGATACTATTGTATCCTTTGGATTTAAGGAAAATACTATTGATTGGTGTATTTATTTGAAGGTTTGTGGGAGTAAGTTTATCTTTCTAGTTTTGTATATTGATGACATCTTGCTTGCAACTAATGATCTTGATCTATTAAGTGAGACTAAGAAGTTTCTCTCTAATAACTTTGAAATGAAAAATATAGGTGAGGCAACCTATGTGATTAGGATAGAGATATTTCATGATAGAACACAAGGATGATTGGGTTTGTCTCAAAAAGCATATATAAATAAAGTGTTAGAGAGATTCAGAATGGAAAAATGCTCAGCATCTCTGATTCCAATTTAGAAAGGAGACAAATTCAGTCTCATGCAATGTCCAAAGAATGATATGGAAGAGAAACAGATGAAAGCAATTCCATATGCATTTATTGTTGGGAGTTTAATGTATGCTCAGACTTATACCCGACTAGATATTAACTTTGCAGTTGGAGTGTTAGGAAGATACTAGAGTAATCTTGGTTTAGATAATTTGAAAGTTACAAAGAAAGTTATGAGATATTTGCAAGGAACGAAGGAACACATGCTTACTTATAGCAAGCTTGATCATCTTGAAGTGATCGAATATTCAGATTCATATTTTGTTAGTTGTGTGGATATAAGAAAACCCACTTTTGGTTATTTGTATCTTTTAGCTGGAGACGCTATCTCATGGAAAAGTGAAAAGCAATCTGTCATTATTACATTCACTATGGAAGCTGAATTTGTGGCATGCTTTGAGGCCATGGTTCAGGCTAAATGGCTATAGAATTTTATTTCAGGACTTGGAGTAGTAGACAGTATTGTCAGGCCACTGAAAATTTACTGTGATAATTCCGCAACTAGTTTCTTTTCTAAAATTGACAAGTATTCTAAAGGTGCCAACCATATGGAATTGAAATACTTTGCCATTAAAGAAGAAGTTCAAAAACATAGAATGTCAATAAAGCATTTTAGCACTAATGTTATGATTGTTGGCCTCTTAATAGAAGGATTACCGCCCAAAACATATACTAGTCATGTTAAAATTATGGACATTATGTTTACTACTGAAAGTTGAACATAATTGTTTATTTAGTTTTAATGTACATTTGATACTCTGAGTTCATTAATGTACAAGTTTCTAAATTTTTCTGTTTTCAAACTTATGCGTTCATGTATGAATGATAATATTAAACACAATATTTGTCTTTGATAAAGACATTATTATTGGACATATTGTGTACTTACCATTAAAGTGTCATGTTAGGAAGAAAGCTAATATAATAGTACATGGAAGGAACTATGTCGATTTGATGAAATAGAACTGTCATGACTCTTATTAGTTCTTATTCTTAACTATGACTTATGATGCAACCAATGTATGAAACTTTTAGCCTTATTTATGCACATTATGATTGCTATTTCATTAAATCATGAAACGATACTTTGTCACATGAGCCAAGTGGGAGAATATAATAAATGTCTCATGTGTGTGTGTGACAAGTGTATGTGCTTTAATAAACAAATGAGGGGCTAAATAGTAATTTGTTATATGACGGTTGGGAAGAGGTTTCTTAACCTCTCAACTGCTTGATGGGAGTAGTTATTTTTATTGAATAGAAAAGTTACAAAGAAACATGTCGTCTCTCCATCCATAAAAGTTTGTCTTATGATTTTCCATCAATAATAGAACGTAAGGAAGAAAGGATAAGAGATAGAAAAGCGTTTCTATTCTTCTGCAAGTTCTGCAAATTGAAGCACCAATTCTCATCATGAATAAAGGTTAGTACATCTTTACATAATGATATGAATGTGAAAAAATATGAACTCTCAAGATCCTTGTTCATATTCTTGATTTTTGTATATAGAATATGAGTTCTGTATGATACCAATAGAAAATTAACATGGTTAGTGTAAAGTTCTAATACTAATATCTCAAAATACATAGCGTACAAGGAGATGCTTAGCATTACAATGTCACTACATACGTAATAACCTAATCATATATCCATAATGTTAATTGGAAACATCATAGAGTGCCATATGAAATACAGAAAACATACTTATCATAACAAAATGCATATATATATATATATATATATACAACATTAGCCTTAGCAAAGGCTTGAAGTATTACATAATTCTTTACATTACAAAAGAAGTACTAATAAATACAACAGTTGTAACATAACTACTAAGACTAAAACTATTCTAATGTTTACCTTCCTTTTTCTTCTTGTTCATGGAAGAACTTTCACCTGGAATTGCATGGCAACACAGCGGGGTGAGAATAAACAATTCTCAGTATGAGTAAACCAAAACCAGCTATGTATAGCATAATAAACATAATCTTAACACATGCTAAATAAGATATGTTTAAAGAATCTACAAGGATATACTTTAGCAACTAAAGATACCAAGTAAACATACATTCTATCATACATATTTAGTTCAACTTAGAACCAAAATGCTTAACTAGGATTTCTAGTTTAGTGTATTATCTTGTGGTAAATAGAGGGAAAGTTCATCCTCACATTACACGTACCTTGGCACTATCGAGAAAGCTAAGGTTGAATCCTTGTTCAAAGGAACCTTATAGACTCCACAATTATCTCCCTTGGCCTAAATGATGGTGCACAACATCAAAGGATACTCACATAGATCAATACTACCAAACATCCTTCATACGTACATCTAAAACACCACATCATCACTCATTACTCTTAAGTGATACACATTACCACAAAAGTGGCCTCAGATGCTAGATGTTTACCTATAGCAAACCATTGTTGTTGAATATTCCTAGGTTCATACATATAACATACATACCAAAGGATCATTCCCTTACCGAATTACCTCTAGTAGCATATTAAACATAGCCTATGTAAATCCATAAATCTTGGATGTTCAGAGGCCTAAGCTTTGTCATACTTGCTAGGTGATAGTTTCTCTCTTGAAATATCCCTATTTGTATCTTAACACACTTTAGGATGTCATCTAGTACAGAACTTCAAAACATGAAAAATGACATTTTTGGAGATTCTGGTCCTCACGCTGCAGTGCCTTACTCTCGGGTTCTATGCTGATGCACCTCATGCCTCAGCATGACCTCCTCCACGTCACGACGCATATAGTAGAACCAACCTCATGCCTCGGCATACCTCTTCCATGCCATGACGCACATAGCAGAATTAACCTCACGTCGCGACACGCATAGCAGAAACTGGGTTCTGCAAAATTCTGTAGAACCATGTACTATTCCATTGGTTTTCTTCATGAGATTTGGTCATTCCAAAATAGTTCCTAGGTGATTCTAAGTCCTTAATTTGTTCATTAACACATAGGAATCATCAATCACCAACTTCAACTACCAATTTTGGATTCTTGGACCAAAAACTCATGCTATGACCTAAAACCTCTCTTTTGGGCATCAATGGTCTAAATGAGATGTTCTAAGTTTCTAACTTAAACTTATACTATAAATAAGTCATAAACACCTATTGAAACACACCTAAGAAATTAAAACACATGAAAAACCACTAAAACTCATTTTGACCTATTATGCACCAAAAGTGCATTCATGGAGAAAGTGAAGAATAAAAGTGAAAAGAGCTCTAATCACCTACCTTTGGCAGCTGTGATGGAGATTCAAACTTGGATTGATCACACCTTGGACTTTCTGTTGGCTTTCCTTTTCTTCTCTTCCTCTTCCTTCTCCTTTCTTTCCTCTTCTTTCCTTTGCTCTTGCAAGTTTTATGTTTCTGAATTTGCATAAAAAAGGAACCATGAAAGAAGCTTAAAAAGAGGCTTCCAAAAGACTCTTAAGGCCATTAAGACCATAACTAATAAATCCTGATCTGCTGAAAATGTAACACCCTCCTTTGGGCATTACATTTTCAACCAACTACCCTCAATTCTTTACCCAAGTTATAAAAGCATTTGATGTTATAAGGTATAAAGTACAAAGTTGCGATTTATCTTTTTTTTTTAAGACATATGTAACATAGTAAAATATAGATTTCAATTCTCCCTTTCTTGAGGTCATAAACTTTAAAATAAACATCACAACACAAGATATAGCTACCTAATATGACACACCAAAAAATATACATATTAGTGGCATGGATCACAATCCACCAAAAATATAATAAAGTTCATACTCAAAATACATCATAACCAACTGACACAAAATATGTACTGGCCTAAGTCTAGACATCTAGGGAGCAGGGTCCTCCGCTAGATGCTCCGATGGATCCTCCTCCTCCTCGGACTCTTCATCAACTAGAAACCTCAGTCGAAGCAAAAGTCCATGGAATGGTGTTCTAGCAGATGACACCACAGGGTTCGGATCCTCCCTAGGGGTGTAATGTAAATCACCCCATAGCTCCCTAATAGGCATGAAGAATTCTAAATGTACAGAAACACTAAGAAAAGAATGGTTCCCCATCATGGATCCTGTGAGCAGTCAAAGTTAAATCCCCTACATATTTAACCCATTCATTTCCCCAATCGATGCGCCACGCATCCGCACCACTGTGAAACTGAACTTTGACAAAACTAATAGAAGCTCTCCTCGCAGCCATCCAAAATAAAATAATAGAAAATAGCAAGTCTTCCTCTTCTTCCTCTTAGTCTTTATCAATAGGAACACATAAAGCAGAGACAGATAGAGTAATAAAACCAAGAGGTGAGATCCTCTACACCAATACCAGCAATGGCAGCAAGAAACATCAATACCAATAAAATCACAGCATACAGATATACCAAATTTAAAGTCTTAAAGTTTCTCAGCAAATATTTCAAATATATATCAACAAACAAATCCACAATGTAAGGGTAGATAATTTCACAATATAGATGTATCACAATAAAATGCTTAATGATTTTGTGGATCCATGTCTATACATCGTTAGCCTCAATCCACGTGCTTTCTCAATATTAATCAATATGCACAACATGGCTTATACAAGACACTCTCAACCAGATCGGGAATAGGATAGTGCCTGGTCGAGATAGTCGATGCATTGCACAGTCACCACGGCCCAGTGGAGCTACTTACTGGCCACATGTAGGATACTCGCACCCCGACGCCTCCAAGTTCAACCACAAGTGAACTACACTACGTAATTTGCACCCGTACAAAGGTGTAATTCATCTCCTAGGCATAAAGCCTTCACAACAAGTCATTCTGACTTTTATAATGCATGATTTCATGACAAAGATAAACAATATTCATTAACACATAGATTCCATCGAAAGAGCCACAACAAGCTTAAGTCAAACACTGACATTTTCGAGTCCAATATGTAACACCCCTAGATTTAATAACCACGGCACAATCGTCATTATGTCACGGTCACTAAATTTCGGCGTGCTAACATTGTCAAATAACAAACTTTACAAAGATATTAATTAAAACATTTCTCATATGAGGAAAATAGGAGCCACGAATGAATAGTTACATATACGACCAATTAAAATATGAATTATAGAATGTACTCAATTTACAACCTTTAAGTCTAGATAATCACCTTAAAACATACACATACCCAAAATACATTTTTATATAGGTAATGCAAAATAAAATATCAACTACCCACACCCTATCTACAACTAAAGAGTTGGGCACTCCATCTAATCCCGAATGCGTGAGGCAATTCCGGGCTCACCGGTGTAGTGAAATATACAGAATATGATCTTCAACCGCAGTCCTCTTCATGGTCAAGGTCAGATCCCCAGCAGGTCGCATACGCTTGTCGGTCCAGTCGACTCGCCAGGTCTTGACACCACCAGTGGACTCAGTTCGTACAAACCCAATAGAACTCCCTTCGCGATGACATCAGGATACAGTGGGTCAAACCAAGAAAATCCATAGGAATCCAACCTCGTTCCCACTTACAGTCTTTAACCAAAGATTTACATAGAGCAAGAGAAGTACAAGAAAGAGGTAAGACATCCTACCATCATTACCAATTATAGCATCGAGAAACCAAATGGCGCAAAGCCCCCACATAGTATTTATGACAGCAATAATGGTAATAAATATTCCATAGCAATTATGATCAAATAAACAGTTCCAGGAAGTCATATACATATAGATATATCAAAAGTACAACAATTCCAATTATAATGACAATGTATGCCAGATAATTCATGGACTCACTATGCACATGTGCCCTCAATAACCAAAATCCTACTTCATGGAGCTAGACACAAAACAGTCGGAGAGAACGATCAGGAGGTATGTCTGTATTCTTGGCTGCCCAGGCCCTCAAGTGCTAAAATTCTCAAATTATCATTGTGTACATCATGGCATTTTATAAGACAATCTACACAGATCTCGATATAGGACAGCGTCTCGGTCCGAATCGTCAGTGTGTTTGCATCGGTCTGCCCCACGGACAGAGAGCTACCAGCTGCCCATTGTGAGGTACCCGTACCCTGACGCCCCCAAGGTCAACGAGTAACCTACACTTGTCTATTCGCACCCGCACAAAGGTGTAAGTTCAACTCCTAGGCTACCGGCCTTAACCAAGTCCAACAGACAATCTCTTTCTTTTTGTTCAATGCATGACACAATCATGCTCTTCATGACCAACTAGGTCCATCATGCTTCAAATGCATGTCATATCATTTATCAATAAGATCTGATCCCATTCACAGGTCCACAACAATCCAATAGTACATTTTAAGGATATCCACAATTTCTATTCATAGTCATGATAGAAGTCAGCCATTAAATTCATTATGTGCCCGAAAAGCTCACCCATACTCATGTTCTTCCCTGTTTATGAATCCCTAATTAATTTCTAGTCATCCAATTATTTATGATTTATGTGCTTTTATTAATCCAAGGGTTTGAGTCCAGGAAGATACACGGTCAGAATCACCAACAAAGTCACAGATTTAATTGCTAGGTATTGGGTGATAAACCATACTTGTGAATCTGATGGAGACAATGTATTTAGTGAAGGATTGAGGCTGCCATTCGACGAAAAATGACATGGCAGGAGGATGAAAGATGGGGGAACATTTTATAACAAGATTGACTAAAAATCAATTTCTGTCAAATGGAGGTTCGATCGAACGGAGATCAAAACTGTCAAATTTTTCCAAAAGGTCAGCAGAAGTCCTATTTCGACGGATGTGGGTGTCGACGTTGGAGAAATCTCCCAAGTGTCGAACCGATGAAAAACACTATGTTCAGAAACTCTAATTCGATGGATCTTGACATTCTACTCGACGAATATTAACTTTGGGAAGCTTCTATTAAATGGACAGGCAATCTACTCGACGGGTATGTCTCTCGATGGGTATTGGCATTCTAACTCGATGAATATGTCACTCGACGGATGTGGTCTGTAACACCCCAAATTTCCTATATCTTAAACAGTAATTTTGACAGTTAACAAAATTTTACTGTTTAGTAAATTCTGAGCGCTGTAAAATTATTTTGAATATCCCATCAGCGTATTTAATCGTTTTGAGTGATTTACTCCGTGTCAGGAAAATGATAATTTTGGTAGGGAAAATCTTTCGTATTTATTTCTCTTGATTGTTAATTATTTTTAACAATCTGACTTGATTTTCATACGTTTTTTAATTTTTGTGATTTTATGTGTGATTTTGAATTTCTTTCTGTTTGTGGGCCCCACGAGGGGTATGTGGGCCTAGGTGGCCATACGTGGGCCCAGGTGGGTCCCATAAAGTGAAAAATTTTTCTACGTATAGAAAAATTTGTACTGTTGTTTAGACGGAGACAGGGGATCTTACTAAACCTGAATCCAGGAAACTTGATTTTAGAAAATTTGTTTTGTCTTGTATTTATTTATCGAAAGATAAAAATACGATAAATATATTCTTTCGTGGGATTTTTAGTAGATAACAATAGAAATTATATTGTTAAGTCAACATTAGTGGTTTAGATATCCACCATTAATTTAATTAATAGTTAAGAAATAAATTTAATAAAGAAGTATAAGATAATCATCATTAATTTAATTAATGGTGTTAGAATAAAATTAGGCAAGCTTCAATATCAATCGTAGATTTAATCAATGGTGTAAAATTGATGATATAAGGTGACCATTTACAACCATTAGATTTAGACTAAATCAAAGGTGGAGATTTAGTCTTAAAAAGTGAAGGAGACCATTTATGACCATTGGATTAAAAGTAAGAAGAAGCAATCTTGACCCTTAATTTTGGAGATACATCTTATGGTTAGAATTTCAAGTAGGAAGATCTAATGGCCTAGATTTAGTCTTCTAAAATAAAATAAAAAAAAATCTACTTAAAATCCTAACCATTGAATTAATCAATGGCTAGGAATGCTTCACATAATTGCATGAAAAAAGATGACCATATTATTGCATATAGCAAGGAGGGGGACGGTTTTGGCTTGTTAGGAGACAAAGAAAAAGTTTTGATGACTAATAATAGTTACTTTATGTCATTGTTGCTTTATGTCATTGTTAAAAAGTCTTGATCAATTATGTACTACATTGAATTATTTGCACACTTAGAATGCATGGAGGGGGAGGCTACGGTGGTGGACATAGAAAAAAAAGGTTTGATGACTATATTATTTCTATTATTGATTTCCTTTGTTTTCTTCAAACACAATAACTCCTTAAACTATTTAAGCCTAATTTAATTAATCTAATGGCCTAATTAAAAAGTTAAGTAAACTAAATTAAATAATCTAATTCTTAATTAGATATCCTAATTTTAATTAGAAATTATAATATATGAAATAATATATCTAATTAATTAGTTATGTAATTAGAAAATTAGTTAAGATTGATTAGTAATGCTTCAAATAATGCATGAAAAGATGACAAACTTCATGCATGCATGATTAAGAGGGGGGGGCGGTTTTGGAAGCAAGGAAGAAGGGAGACATGTTCAAGACATGTTGGAGTAGCCTTTTTAGGCCAAGGAAAAAAAAGATGACCAAGTGGAGATTCCATGTGCAATTAATTGGTCATATTTTGAATCAATTATGACAAATAATTCCCTATCTCTCCATTCTCTCACTCTCACAGCAGCAGCCCCTCTTTGTGCACTCTCAATATTCATTTCAACATTTCTCCAAAATCTAAGTCTTCATTTTCTCTCAAACTCTCAAGAACACCAAGAAGCATTTCTCTTCCTTTTTCTTTCTCTATATTCGGTCAACACTAGAAGCCATGTCTCCAAACTCCTAAAATTTTATCTAAACACATTTCCTAAACCTAAACACCATTCTAAGAACATCTCTAGTTATGAGTTTTTCCAAAATCATTCATCTTGAGCTTCAAATCCAAGCTTCAAGTTTCTATCAAAAATCAAAAATTCAACCTTTGTGCTACAAGAGAAACCATTCGGTCAACCTACCAAAAACCACTCTCCAATCTCTTTTAATTTCATCCAACCATAGATTTTGAATCTACATGAGATTCTAAACAACTTTCATGTTGGAGATTTTCTCTAAATCCTCCATCTTCATGGATTTTCTTCAAGGTCAAAGTTCTTGGGTATTTATGGTGAAGTTTACTAATCTTCACTTTTCTTTTGATTTTCAAAGTTTTAAACCATGTTTGATCCATGGTTCCTCTTAATCAAGCTTAGTATACTAATTTCTATGTATTTTGTTTTGAATTTGAGAAGCCCTTGGTGGTGAAGGACTTGGAAAGAGAAGCAAAATCAAGAAGCTTTGAGGATCTTCAAGAGGTAAGAGGGAGATCCATCTCACCAACCAATTATGGTGGTGGTGGGAGATGGTCTTATATTTGATGGATTGTGAATTCATGTGAGAATTCCAATCCATGGTCATGTAATAATTAATTGTATGTTTTGTGAGCTTTGATTATTTTCCTATGCCTTGATTATTTTTGTCTATGCTTAATATGCTTTGCATGATTTTATGATCTTGATGATATGCTTATATTATGCATGATGAGTATATGGCATGTTTGTGATATTCAAGATGAAATATATATATGTATGCCATGATATGTGGATGGAAAGAAAATTAATCTTGGTTCCAATGGCCAAGGAAGGATTCGGTTTTGATTACCCTTGATTAGGGTTAATGTTGAAATTTTTCAAGAACAAGGAAATTGAATTTTGATCCCTAGAACAATGAGAATTTTGATCAAGACACCTCAAAATAGGTGTTTACAAATTAATATTCTTATGAAGAATAAAATTGGATGGATTTGAGAAGTATGAAAAATAAACTAAAGGTTTATTTTTTTTTAAGAAAACATGAACACAAATTTTAGAATGAATTTTTATTGATTCATTTTGTGTAGAAACAAGAAATAGAATTTATTTAAGTTAAAAGAAAAATATTTCATGGTTCCAATGACCATCTATAAGGTTTTGATAATTTATAAAAATATTTTGATGTTATAAAATACAAGAATTTTCAAATAAGGATTTTGGAAAGGGAATTAAGTGTTATCGATTAAGTGAAGTAGAATTTTCATAAAGAAGATTGAAAGTGTTGAACTTCAAATTATTTTAAAGAGAATCTATTTTTAGAAGTGATTTAGAAATATAAAAGAAAACGTTTGCAAACTTAAATTTACTAACGGAGAATTTATTGAGTTTTGGAAAACGTTAGGAAATTTAAAGTTAAGAAACAATAATTAAATCCACTAAATGTGATTGTGTAAGACTAGATCAATAAAAAGTGATTTTGAGAAAAATATATTAAGGAATTTCTATTAATTTATTTTGTGTAAAAAGTTTCTAAGTGTTTTACTAAACATGAGTTTTAAATGAAAATAGCAATGTTGATTTTAAGGATTTGCAAAGAAAGTGAAAAAGAATTTGAACAAATGGATTTGGTTTTATAACCAGTGGAAATATAATTGATTTAATACAAGAAGTTTGAAAAGGGAATCAGAGTATTTTACTCACTTGAGTAATTAAATTTTGTAAACAAAAATATTTTCAAACTTCAATTTATTTTGAAGAAAGGATTAATTGGAAATGATTTGGAAAAATGGAGAATATAATGGTATTTTGAAAATTTACTAACGTATGACTTATTTTCAAGTTTGGAAGTACGTTAGAAAATATTAAGTTTTGAAATGATGATGAAAAAGAATTTCTTAAGTAAAGAAACGTGGAAAAAGCTTTTCTTGAGTAAAGAAAATATGTTAAATAAAGTATAAAGTTATATTATTTTGAGAAAAGTGGAAATGGAATTTTTGAAGACTGAGAAATATTTTCGTAATAGAATTATGGTGAAAAATTATTTACGTATCTTAAAAACGTATTGAAAAGGATATTGATTTATTTGAAAGTCCAAATAATGTTTAGAACATTGAGAAATATTTTGAACTACTGTTGAAAAATCACTAAGTGATTAAATATTTTTACGCGATTATGAAAAAAATGGTGGAAAATTGTTATGAGATTTGGAAAGTGTTTTAAATATTTTGAGAATGATAGAAAATGATATCGTAACTTAAAAGAATGATTTTTTTAGTTACGCGATTTTGAAAATGATGAAAAATCATTACGCGATTTGAGAAACGTATATTTTTATGCGATTAAGAAAAATGTTGAAAAATTAGTACGTGATTAAAAGGTGCAAATGAGAAAAGTTGCGAGTATTTTGAAAATGTAATAAAAATGTTTTGGAGTTTTAAAAAGCGTAACAAGAGTGTTACGGTGTTGAGAAAATGTAAAAGAAGTGTTGTGGAATTGTGAAAACGTACAGTGAAACGTTTTGGAAATTGTGAGAACGAAATAGAAATGTTGCACAATTTTGTGAAAAACACGGCGAAAGTGTTTTATAACTATGAAAACATGATAACATGATTTTGTGTTGAAAATACTGATTATAATTCTTGTTTAATCGGTGTATGGACACTTTGTATGAGAGAATGACGCGTGTTTTGCCTATGATTGGTATTTGGTGCATTTTATATGCATTGGAAAGAGATGCTTGTATTTGAAATTGATGCATTATATATGCATTGAAAAGATTTGGTCCGTTAGGGTTGGACTTGCACTGATATAGTCGTGCATTGTATAAATGAAATTGAAAAGATTTGGCCCGTTGGGGTTGGACTTGCACTAATATATTCGTGCATTGTACAAATGAAAAGATTTGGCCCGTTGGGGTTGGACTTGCACTGATAAATTCGTGCATTGTATAAAAGATAGCTAATAGCTATTATGGCCCTTGTGGTTGAAGAGGGAATGAGAATTGATAGTGAGGTCTATGATGGATCTTGGGGGCGTCGAGGCGCGGCGGTCGACTAGTGGACAGCTGGCGAGTACCCTGTGCCACTGGCGATGCAATCCGTTGCAACGCATTGACGATACCCGACAAGAACACGATTCTTTTCTACTACTGGGAGATTGTCTTGGAATAAGGCTGAATTGACCAGAGCATTCTTCTCGAAATTTGGAAAACCTCCATGGAGTTGTTTTTGAAAAACTGAGTCTTTATGCACATGCATAATCTGAACATTTATATCTGTGTGATATATTAATTGAGGAATATTGGTTATGACGATTGTTATGAATACTTGGATGATGATGATGATAATGGTGAGAGCATTGTTCATAATTATTGTTGATGATGATTGAACTGATAAATGATTAGATAATGATAGTTGATTAATGCTGATAGCATGATTATGATATGATCTATCTGTATGAATTGTTGGCTGTGTGTTATCTCTGTGCTGCCATGTTGGTATTGGTGTAGGTGATCTCACCTCTTCGTTATATTGTTTTGTTGTGTCTGTATTGTTTAAATCAAATAATAGAAGGATCGAGTTGTCTTAGACATAACGGGCGATAAATACTCTGAGATTGATGACAACAATAAGGAGTGTACATTCAGGACTCGAAGGTGTGCAGTGTTGGCAAAAAAAAAAAACAGATGTCTGATGCATCAAGATGGACAGAAAAAGGAATAAGTATGTTAAAGTTTCTCGTTAGTGTTGTACCGTGCTATTAAGTAGGACCGTCATGGGGTTTGCTACTGTCAAAAAAAAAAATCTGTTAATTTTATATTTCTCTTTAAATTGTGAA
Organism: Ormosia semicastrata; assembly: GCA_029884595.1. Classification (NCBI taxonomy): domain Eukaryota; kingdom Viridiplantae; phylum Streptophyta; class Magnoliopsida; order Fabales; family Fabaceae; genus Ormosia; species Ormosia semicastrata. The sequence goes on from JAQQTO010000063.1 coordinate 51,396,328, forward strand.
ATTTCAAATTATTAATCAGTGTCAGTATTGTATATTAAGCTCTTTAATTATATTGTTTGCAGTATGACCTATAAATTTTAGTAAGTTTATATTTCTGCGAAAAGAAATTTTGAAACCCATATTTTTTTTTATAACTCAAACTTTGTGCAAACTTATTTTCAGATTATGAGTCGGAAGTCAGAAATGTGATGCCTTAGCTAGGGTGTTACATTAGTTGGTAATCAGAGCTAGGGTGTTACATTAGTTGGTATCAGAGCACGGTTTGAGTCTTTTGGGGTTTGTGGTTAGGTCTATGTTGCTTGTGTTTTCTGTGATATTGTTTTCGAAAGGAAACAATGTTATTTATAATGGATATCAGATCCATTGTATTTCGATCCACACGCCTTGAGAAAAGAAAATGGCTCGTGATAGTTGTACTGTGTGGAAGTGGAACATGTTACTAGTAATGCAATTATAACTACAAAAGCATTGTGGAAGAATGATTGGCGTGACAGTACAACAGGAACAGAGGATCGCTGAACGGTGGGAATTGGAAGTTGAAGTTCAGAATCTGATGAAAGAGAATCAGTCTTGGAAGAATTGTAATTTTGGCACCTGATATTTCTTCTTAGGAATATTGGGAAAGTGATTGCTTTTGACGGAAAATGTATTTTCGACCATTGAGAAACCAGAAGTAGTAAGTGATGTGAAAAGGACCATTGAGGAAACCAAAAGAAGTAAAAGATGTGAAAGAAAGTGTTTAATGAAGTATAGTATGTCAGGAAAACAACTTATGAAAAGTTTAGACACATTTTTTTAGAGATTGTGTTTCTTTGAAAACGAGTTTTGTTAATAAAAATCTCTGATAGTGGGGAAAGTTGTTACTCGAATGGAGCGGGAGTGTTCCGAAAGTGAAGACTTAAACAATGGAGATCGTGTCATTGGAGCTAATGCTATAAACTATCCTGTATACTTACGGGGTAACCTATTCTTTGTGGCATATGATTGAGTAGATCAATTATATGTTAGAGTTATTCGTAATCCTCGATCTATTTATTTCTATTTCTTTATGACATATGATTGTGTAGATCAATTGTATTATTTGGTATCATGTGTCTTCGTTATCCTTTACCTTGTTTACTTCTATACCTATTCGTAGCCTATCAAACTACTTGTATTATTCAAATTATTGTTATGGATCAAATTTTTGTATTAGTTTAATCTGTTTATTTCTTTCATAAACAGATACGATCTTTGAAAAACGGATTGGTTATTTTCCAACCATATCCTATGAGATTGTCTCAATAAAGTATTAGTATTCCAGAAAAGTTCATTCCGAAAATCAGACAAAATCAAATTCTTGTTGAATATGTTTGGTAACATATTTGATCGTCTTGCTATCTTTCAAAATGTTCTTTCATATATTGCATTTGCATGAAAGAATATGTTGCAAGAAAGGATATTCCTAACCATGTCATAGTATTGGAGTGACGCAGCGGAAGCGTGGTGGGTTCTTCATCTTGTGGAGAAGTTTGTCAATGGGAAAAGTTGAAACGGTAATGGAAAAATTTTTGGATCATAAGACTTCTCACTTAGCTTATCAGAAAGTGAAGTGATACAAGAATAAGGAAGTTTTACATGATACGTTACAGTTGTTGGTATCAAAGCTATGGAGATACTTTCTTTCTGGAGTAACATACAATATCTTCCGTAATTATAAGAGTATTGAGATGTCTGTTTGATCAGTAGAAGGGAACAAGAAATAAATGACTTTCATTAGATAAAATCATTTGGAATGACATAAGAGGTGAAACTACGTGAAAGCTGGAATAAAAGAATAGGAGAAGGATATCCATATTTATTTCGTGGGTGTGAAATCATGTTCATCAAATTTCGAGGACAAAATTTCTTTTTAGAGGGGGAGAATTGTAACACCCCAAATTTCCTATATCTTAAACAGTAATTTTGACAATTAACAGAATTTTACTGTTTAGTAAATTCTGAGCGCTGTAAAATTATTTTGAATATCCCATCAGCGTATTTAATCGTTTTGAGTGATTTACTCCGTGTCGGAAAATGATAATTTTCTAGTAGGGAAAATCTTTTCGTATTTATTTCTCTTGATTGTTAATTATTTTTAACAATCGACTTGATTTTCATACGTTTTCTAATTTTTGTGATTTTATGTGTGATTTTGAATTTCTTTCTGTTTGTGGGCCCCACGAGGGGTATGTGGGCCAGGTGGCCATACGTGGGCCAGGTGGGTCCATAAAGTGAAAAATTTTTTTACGTATAGAAAAATTTGTCTTGTTTAGAAGGAGACAGGGGATCTTACTAAACCTGAATCAGGAAACTTGATTTTAGAAAATTTGTTTTGTCTTGTATTTATTTATCGAAAGATAAAAATACGATAAATATATTCTTTCGTGGGATTTTTAGTAGATAACAATAGAAATTATATTGTTAAGTCAACATTAGTGGTTTAGATATCCACCATTAATTTAATTAATAGTTAAGAAATAAATTTAATAAAGAAGTATAAGATAATCATCATTAATTTAATTAATGGTGTTAGAATAAAATTAGGCAAGCTTCAATATCAATCGTAGATTTAATCAATGGTGTAAAATTGATGATATAAGGTGACCATTTACAACCATTAGATTTAGACTAAATCAAAGGTGGAGATTTAGTCTTAAAAAGTGAAGGAGACCATTTATGACCATTGGATTAAAAGTAAGAAGAAGCAATCTTGACCCTTAATTTTGGAGATACATCTTATGGTTAGAATTTCAAGTAGGAAGATCTAATGGCCTAGATTTAGTCTTCTAAAATAAAATAAAATAAAATCTACCTAAAATCCTAACCATTGAATTAATCAATGGCTAGGAATGCTTCACATAATTGCATGAAAAAAGATGACCATATTATTGCATATAGCAAGGAGGGGGACGGTTTTGGCTTGTTAGGAGACAAAGAAAAAGTTTTGATGACTAATAATAGTTACTTTATGTCATTGTTGCTTTATGTCATTGTTAAAAAGTCTTGATCAATTATGTACTACATTGAATTATTTGCACACTTAGAATGCATGGAGGGGAGGCTACGGTGGTGGACATAGAAAAAAAAAGGTTTGATGACTATATTATTTCTATTATTGATTTCCTTTGTTTTCTTCAAACACAATAACTCCTTAAACTATTTAAGCCTAATTTAATTAATCTAATGGCCTAATTAACAAGTTAAGTAAACTAAATTAAATAATCTAATTCTTAATTAGATATCCTAATTTTAATTAGAAATTATAATATATGAAATAATATATCTAATTAATTAGTTATGTAATTAGAAAATTAGTTAAGATTGATTAGTAATGCTTCAAATAATGCATGAAAAGATGACAAACTTCATGCATGCATGATTAAGAGGGGGGCGGTTTTGGAAGCAAGGAAGAAGGGGAGACATGTTCAAGACATGTTGGAGTAGCCTTTTTAGGCCAAGGAAAAAAAAGATGACCAAGTGGAGATTCCATGTGCAATTAATTGGTCATATTTTGAATCAATTATGCCAAATAATTCCCTATCTCTCCATTCTCTCACTCTCACGGCAGCAGCCCCTCTTTGTGCACTCTCAATATTCATTTCAACATTTCTCCAAAATCTAAGTCTTCATTTTCTCTCAAACTCTCAAGAACACCAAGAAGCATTTCTCTTCCTTTTTCTTTCTCTATATTCGGTCAACACTAGAAGCCATGTCTCCAAACTCCTAAAATTTTATCTAAACACATTTCCTAAACCTAAACACCATTCTAAGAACATCTCTAGTTATGAGTTTTTCCAAAATCATTCATCTTGAGCTTCAAATCCAAGCTTCAAGTTTCTATCAAAAATCAAAAATTCAACCTTTGTGCTACAAGAGAAACCATTCGGTCAACCTACCAAAAACCACTCTCCAATCTCTTTTAATTTCATCCAACCATAGATTTTGAATCTACATGAGATTCTAAACAACTTTCATGTTGGAGATTTTCTCTAAATCCTCCATCTTCATGGATTTTCTTCAAGGACAAAGTTCTTGGGTATTTATGGTGAAGTTTACTAATCTTCACTTTTCTTTTGATTTTCAAAGTTTTAAACCATGTTTGATCCATGGTTCCTCTTAATCAAGCTTAGTATACTAATTTCTATGTATTTTGTTTTGAATTTGAGAAGCCCTTGGTGGTGAAGGACTTGGAAAGAGAAGCAAAATCAAGAAGCTTTGAGGATCTTCAAGAGGTAAGAGGGAGATCCATCTCACCAACCAATTATGGTGGTGGCAGATGGTCTTATATTTGATGGATTGTGAATTCATGTGAGAATTCCAATCCATGGTCATGTAATAATTAATTGTATGTTTTGTGAGCTTTGATTATTTTCCTATGCCTTGATTATTTTTGTCTATGCTTAATATGCTTTGCATGATTTTATGATCTTGATGATATGCTTATATTATGCATGATGAGTATATGGCATGTTTGTGATATTCAAGATGAAATATATATATGTATGCCATGATATGTGGATGGAAAGAAAATTAATCTTGGTTCCAATGGCCAAGGAAGGATTTGGTTTTGATTACCCTTGATTAGGGTTAATGTTGAAATTTTTCAAGAACAAGGAAATTGAATTTTGATCCCTAGAACAATGAGAATTTTGATCAAGACACCTCAAAATAGGTGTTTACAAATTAATATTCTTATGAAGAAGAAAAATTGGATGGATTTGAGAAGTATGGAAAATAAACTAAAGGTTTATTTTTTTTTAAGAAAACATGAACACAAATTTTAGAATGAATTTTTATTGATTCATTTTGTGTAGAAACAAGAAATAGAATTTATTTAAGTTAAAAGAAAAATATTTCATGGTTCCAATGACCATCTATAAGGTTTTGATAATTTATAAAAATATTTTGATGTTATAAAATACAAGAATTCTCAAATAAGAATTTTGGAAAGGGAATTAAGTGTTATCGATTAAGTGAAGTAGAATTTTCATAAAGAAGATTGAAAGTGTTGAACTTCAAATTATTTTAAAGAGAATCTATTTTTAGAAGTGATTTAGAAATATAAAAGAAAACGTTTGCAAACTTAAATTTACTAATGGAGAATTTATTGAGTTTTGGAAAACGTTAGGAAATTTAAAGTTAAGAAACAATAATTAAATCCACTAAATGTGATTGTGTAAGACTAGATCAATAAAAAGTGATTTTGAGAAAAATATATTAAGGAATTTCTATTAATTTATTTTGTGTAAAAAGTTTCTAAGTATTTTACTAAACATGAGTTTTAAATGAAAATAGCAATGTTGATTTTAAGGATTTGCAAAGAAAGTGAAAAAGAATTTGAACAAATGGATTTGGTTTTATAACCGGTGGAAATATAATTGATTTAATACAAGAAGTTTGAAAAGGGAATCGAGTATTTTACTCACTTGAGTAATTAAATTTTGTAAACAAAAATATTTTCAAACTTCAATTTATTTTGAAGAAAGGATTAATTGGAAATGATTTGGAAAGATGGAGAATATAATGGTATTTTGAAAATTTACTAACGTATGACTTATTTTCAAGTTTGGAAAATACGTTAGAAAATATTAAGTTTTGAAATGATGATGAAAAAGAATTTCTTAAGTAAAGAAACGTGGAAAAAGCTTTTCTTGAGTAAAGAAAATATGTTAAATAAAGTATAAAGTTATATTATTTTGAGAAAAGTGGAAATGGAATTTTTGAAGAGAGAAATATTTTCGTAATAGAATTATGGTGAAAAATTATTTACGTATCTTAAAAACGTATTGAAAAGGATATTGATTTATTTGAAAGTCCAAATAATGTTTAGAACATTGAGAAATATTTTGAACTCTTTTGTTGAAAAATCACTAAGTGATTAAATATTTTTACGCGATTATGAAAAAAATGGTGGAAAATTGTTATGAGATTTGGAAAGTGTTTTAAATATTTTGAGAATGATAGAAAATGATATACGTAACTTAAAAGAATGATTTTTTAGTTACGCGATTTTGAAAATGATGAAAAATCATTACGCGATTTGAGAAAGCGTATATTTTTATGCGATTAAGAAAAATGTTGAAAAATTAGTACGTGATTAAAAGGTGCAAATGAGAAAAGTTGCAGATATTTTGAAAATGTAATAAAAATGTTTTGGAGTTTTAAAAACGTAACAAGAGTGTTACGGTGTTGAGAAAATGTAAAAGAAGTGTTGTGGAATTGTGAAACGTATGTGAAACGTTTTGGAAATTGTGAGAACGAAATAGAAATGTTGCACAATTTTGTGAAAAACACGGCGAAAGTGTTTTATAACTATGAAAACATGATAACATGATTTTGTGTTGAAAATACGAGTATAATTCTTGTTTAATCGGTGTATGGACACTTTGTATGAGAGAATGGCGTGTTTTGCCTATGATTGGTATTTGGTGCATTTTATATGCATTGGAAAGAGATGCTTGTATTTGAAATTGATGCATTATATATGCATTGAAAAGATTTGGTCCGTTAGGGTTGGACTTGCACTGATATAGTCGTGCATTGTATAAATGAAATTGAAAAGATTTGGCCGTTGGGGTTGGACTTGCACTAATATATTCGTGCATTGTACAAATGAAAAGATTTGGCCCGTTGGGGTTGGACTTGCACTGATAAATTCGTGCATTGTATAAAAGATAGCTAATAGCTATTATGGCCCTTGTGGTTGAAGAGGGAATGAGAATTGATAGTGAGGTCTATGATGGATCTTGGGGGCGTCGAGGCGCGGCGGTCGACTAGTGGACAGCTGGCGAGTACCCTGTGCCACTGGCGATGCAATCCGTTGCTATGCATTGACGATACCCGACAAGAACACGATTCTTTTCTACTACTGGGAGATTGTCTTGGAATAAGGCTGAATTGACCAGAGCATTCTTCTCGAAATTTGGAAAACCTCCATGGAGTTGTTTTTGAAAAACTGAGTCTTTATGCACATGCATAATCGAACATTTATATATGTGTGATATATTAATTGAGGAATATTGGTTATGACGATTGTTATGAATACTTGGATGATGATGATGATAATGGTGAGAGCATTGTTCATAATTATTGTTAATGATGATTGAAGTGATAAATGATTAGATAATGATAGTTGATTAATTGATAGCATGATTATGATATGATCTATCTGTATGAATTGTTGGCTGTGTGTTATCTCTGTGCTGCCATGTTGGTATTGGTGTAGGTGATCTCACCTCTTCGTTATATTGTTTTGTTGTGTCTGTATTGTTTAAATCAAACAATAGAAGGATCGAGTTGTCTTAGACATAACGGGCGATAAATACTCTGAGATTGATGACAACAATAAGGAGTGGACATTCAGGACTCGAAGGTGTGCAGTGTTGGCAAAAAAAAAAAACAGATGTCTGATGCATCAAGATGGACAGAAAAAGGAATAAGTATGTTAAAGTTTCTCGTTAGTGTTGTACCGTGCTATTAAGTAGGACCCGTCATGGGGTTTGCTACTGTCAAAAAAAAATCTGTTAATTTTATATTTCTCTTTAAATTGTGAAATTTCAAATTATTAATCAGTGTCAGTATTGTATATTAAGCTCTTTAATTATATTGTTTGCAGTATGACCTATAAATTTTAGTAAGTTTATATTTCCGCGAAAAGAAATTTTGAAACCCATATTTTTTTTTATAACTCAAACTTTGTGCAAACTTATTTTCAGATTATGAGTCGGAAGTCAGAAATGTGATGCCTTAGCTAGGGTGTTACATGGTCATTCCAATTCGACGGATTTAGCATTGGAGGAGTTTCTCTCCTAAGTGGTCAGAAACTCTAATTCGACGGGTTTGGCCTGAAGATTAATTTCGACGGACATGGTCAGGAGTTCATACTCGACGGATTTTGACATTGCACTAAATGACCAGGAATCAAATTCGACGGGCATGGCCAGGGGTTCATACTCGACGGATTTTAACCTTTCTCTAGATGATTAGGATATCATATTCGACGGGTTTGGCTAGGAGTTCATACTCGACAGATTTTAACATTTGACTAAGCGATCAAGACATCAAATTCGACGGGTTTGGCCAGGAGTTCACACTCGACGGATTTTAACATTTTACTAAGTGATCAAGACATCAAATTCGACGGGTTTGGCCAGGGTTTCATACACGACAAATTTTGACATTACACTTAATGGTCAGAAACTCAAGTTATTACCATTTATCACCAAGAATCCCAAAATTTTAGTCTCAAGGCATGGCCATCCGAGAGCCAGCCCGATGGCGTTCCTTTTAGATTATACATTCCAGTACACATAAATATATCAAAACACACAAAACAATCAACTAGCATATATACATCACCAACAGCATACAAACAAAGATGACTCTCAGTACTAATCACAAACGACGTCCCTAAATGCTAAAAGAGGTTGAGGAGGAGTGTCTTCCTCTTACCTTGGAGAAGCACAAAGAAAGGCTGCTCCTTTTGGTCAGGATTTACGTTTTCAGCTTCCAGGAAAATCCCTAAACATTTAAACGTGCAAAATCAGAACCCAATATTGAAATGAATACCCATGGTCATCAAAATGACAATGGGTTACGAAAATGAGAGGGGAGGAAGAAAAAGCTAAGAGTTTTACCTTAAAGCTCCAACCTTTAAGCTTCAAAGTAGAAGAAAATGAAGATGGAGAAAATGACAGAACTTTGAAGATGATTTCCTCAATGATGGTGGTCCTCCAAACACGAAATGGTGCTAGGATTGTGATGGTTTAAAGAACAAAATGGAGGTGTGGGTGGATGGTGTTGCTGCTGTGGGGTGAAAGAGAAGAGAGAAAGATGAGTGAATAGTGAGCTGCGTATTGGGAGGAGGGGAAATGTCAGGAAGAAAATGAATTAGACCCCTTAATTCAAATGTGCTACACAAATTGGGAGGAGAGAGAAATGATAAAAATAATGGTTGGAGGAAGCTTCCTTGAGAAGCTTCGCGCGCTCCTCGATAAAGTACATAGTAAGCTTGTCTCCAAATTAAATACATCTGACAGATGATTAATTACACTGTGGAATTATTTTCTCAGTGAATAAAATTTACAATTAATGAAAATAATATTTTATTATTCATCAGATAATTTTATGATACCGTAATTTTATTTAACAGATAAAATCTTGAAAAAATGCAAATCTCTCAAACTGTGCCCGGCCTCGGGTTTAGTAAGATCCCCCGTTGACACGTTGACAGTTCAAAGTTTATTGACCTCGGGAAAATATTCTATTTTCCCCCCACTCGCTTCAGTGTACACGCAAAATGAAAAATATATTAAAATATTCATCATTTCCAAAAAAATCCACAAAAATTCCTAAAAATCATAAATATTATAAAATGATCGTTTATAATGAAATAAAGAATTTTCGGGATGTTACAACACTCCCCTTCTAAAAAGGAATTTCGTCCTCGAAATTTGCATACCTTAGAATAAACGCGACTGTGTTTCTTTCATTTCGTCTCCTAGTTCTCGTGTTATATCTTCAGTTGCATCAATCCAAATCACAGGCAATAAGGTTGCTTCCTTCCACTGAGCATCTTATATTAACGAGCAAAAACGTGTTGACGTCATAGGCCAATTAATAAAAGATTCTACACCCTTTGAGTCTTCAGCCATCCAACAGCCAACTCTCCAAACAACTGTTCATCACTGGGTGGCCCTATCAAGCTTATTCTCCTTGCTTATTGTAGTAGACAACTAAGCTTATCTTCTTCTTAAGGCATCCGCTACGACATTAGCCTCCTCTGGGACTATACTAAAACGAAAAAATCAAAATCTTTTGGAACTTCTAATCATCGTCTCTGTCTCATATCCAACTCATTCCAATAGGACAAAACACCTTTGGCTCCTAAGATTACCATAGGCATTGAGAATTTCTCCTTGTAGAAAATGCTTCTAGACCTTCAATGCAACTACAAAGCTAACTCTGGTCAAGCGTACGTTCTCAACTTCCAATGCGAAGCATCACTAGGCATCCCAAAGAGTCCATTAGGATTTGGGCAGAATCATCTTTGGCGAAGAAATCGAGTGTCTCTTCAATTTTTGAAAATTTCCCTCGTATACATCAGTCCATACAAAACTTGACCCTCATACATGAGTTAGATGAGAAGTCTTGCCACTTGGAAAATTCTGGGATGAGTCTCCCGTATTAACTGGCTACCCCTATATAGCTACGAATCTTCGTTACGATCGTCCGTCCTTCCCAAAAATTGTTTCGAGTTCCGATGGGTTCACAACAATTCCTTCCCTTGAGATCGCGTAACCCAAAGGTTGAACTGCCTCCGCCTAGAATTCATACTTAGATATGTTTGCGCATAACTTCTTCTTCTTCTTTAGGATTTTATGAATCACTCCGAGAGATTTGGTACGTCCCTCTAAACATCAAGAATAGATCAGAATGTCGCTAACAAGGACAATGACAAATCTTTGAGCGAACTCGATGATAGTCAAGAATACAAGTTGATCTTGGAGGAAATAGCAGTGTCCTTCAATTGATTTGCCAAACCATCTTTCCTTGATTCGAACAAATGTCTCATAGGGTAAGTTCTCACCTAATTGTACTACACTTGGCGCATTGTTATGGTTCAGATTCGGGAATACATCTACTCAATCGAAGCATACTAGAAACGTTATAAAAGTTAGAAAGAAAAATAGGGAAGTCACTTGATTTACCACTGGACCCGCCTAACGAAGAGTATGATACGATACAATAAAACTTAGGAGTGAGTTTCATTGATTCATATCTAGGAAATTTTTGCCTCAGGCAACACTAAGTTTTCATTGGAATTGAATGACGAGACCCGTTTAGAAAATGATTAATCTCCTTCCTGAGATCAAGCCTATTCATCAAGAGAGTAGATAATTAAATTGGAAAAGGGTTCCAATTTCTAACAATAATAGGATAGTTTTTAAATAAACTAGTTGTAACAAGAGCAGGCTTACAAACGAGAATAGTATCATTCAGATCAAAAGGAAGTAAATACACAGATAACCCAATTCCAGAAACGTACTCTTAGAATTTCATTGGAATATTTCAACAGGATATGGTTGAAAGATAACCAATCCTTTCGTTAACATTATATCTAATTTGCAAAAGAAGTAAACGAATCAGATCACCAAAAGATTCAGTCTTCAACAGGTCATAGGATAATTTTAAACAACTTGGCTACCATCAACAAGTTCTTAGCAGCCAAAATAGAAATAACTTAGTCAAAAAAATAACGAAGGTACGAACATCCCTACTGGATTCCTACATTCATACATCATAAAGAAACGGGTTACCCCCGGAATTATATAGTACAATCACAGGGTCATCCATCGTAGTACAAGCTCCCTCGTTCAGGTCTTTAGTCTTGGATGTTTCTACTCCACTAGAGAAATTTACTCTCCTTTCTTCGTGAGATTGTGAAGTGCGTGCATCACCAACAAAAGGCTTCGTCATTTGCGAAGTACAGTTCTTAGCCACATGTCCTAGCTCTCTGCATTTGAAACAAATTATCCTTTCGATCGTACAATCCTTGGTTAAATGGTCCTTTCCACACTTAAAGCAGATTACCCTTTTGATCGCATATGGAGGCTTTGTCTCATGTAAAGCATAATCCCTCCACACATGTCCTTGCTTTCCGCACTTGAAACAAATTCTTCCTTCGATCTTACAGTCCCTCGTGAAGTGGTCCTTTCCGCACTTCTTACACCCTGATAACGGTACCACAGTTGGATTGGACTTACTACCACTCGCACCACCATGATGCGTTTGATGTTGCTACTGCTCCCTTGGTCGTAGTGTATACGGTTTCTGCTTAAACTAATTGGCCTTTCCACGGTTCCTCCTTTGGAACTTTGGTAATCCAGAGTTACCCCAAAATCGACTTTCTTCCTTCAAATTTTGAACCTCAACTTCCAATTCCTGCTATTGTGTGGCTCTCTGATCTTGGCGTGTAGTTACATTAACCATTCTTTGTATTTCTTCGGTTGCCGCAGTCGTGTCATCATTGTCACTCCTCGCGTTCACGCGCTTATATTTACCTCGAGTCATTGTCTTCCTTCAAGAACAAACAAGTCAAATAATAAGGGAAAATCAAAAGCATTCATTCCAAACAATATTATCTCTTTTTGGAAACTAAGCATAAAAGTCACATAACCCAATCAAGACAACCCAAAAGACTATAATTCGAGCTCCTTCATTCTGCCTTCTGCGGCGCGATCTCCAGTAAGTCTTTGACTCCTATGCAGCTTCTCGAACCAAGCTTATGCCAGATACTCCTTTCCAAAGAGAATCAGTTTTTGAAAACCTCTTGGACACCTCAGTCCACTAACCTTGCAAGTCTTATTTTACTACCCTTTTTCTAACCCATAGGCTCAAACAATTCTAGAGGTAACACAACAAAGGTATAAATGCAAACAAATCCTAAGCAAGTTCAGTCATACCAGCTGAGCTTCTTTTTAAAGAACTCTTATTACCTTAATACGCCTAGGTGAAGTCATAGTTTCCTGTAGACACAGAACATTACACATTGAGTGGGCCAGTACTCAATGTCACGTAACTGTGTAACAGTAGCTACCAACACTCAACCTAGGGCAAGCTATGCCTTCCTTTCCCAACATCTCAATCAAGAGACAAGGAAGTACACAACGTACAAAAACTTCTAACATGTCTAAGCATAGCCAGTCCATACCCCGGCTCAACAGGATGAACTGAGCTCTGATACCACCTTAATGTAACACCCCTAGATTTAATAACCACGGCACAATCATCATTATGTCACGGTCACTAAATTTTGGCGTGCTAACATTGTCAAATAACAAACTTTACAAAGATATTAATTAAAACATTTCTCATATGAGGAAAATAGGAGCCACGAATGAATAGTTACATATACGACCAATTAAAATATGAATTATAGAATGTACTCAATTTACAACCTTTAAGTCTGGATAATCACCTTAAAACATACACATACCCAAAATACATTTTTATATAGGTAATGCAAAATAAAATATCAACTACCCACACCCTATCTACAACTAAGGAGTTGGGCACTCCATCGAATCCCGAATGCGTGAGGCAATTCCGGGCTCACCAGTGTAGTGAAAAATATAGAATATGATCTTCAACCGCAGTCTTCTTCATGGTCAAGGTCAGATCCCCAGCAGGTCACATACGCTTGTCGGTCCAGTCGACTCGCCAGGTCTTGACACCACTAGTGGACTCAGTTCGTACAAACCCAATAGATCTCCCTTCGCGATGACATCACCGGATACAATGGGTCAAACCAAGAAAATCCATAGGAATCCAACCTCGTTCCCACTTACAGTCTTTAACCAAAGATTTACATAGAGCAAGAGAAGTACAAGAAAGAGGTAAGACATCCTACCATCATTACCAATTATAGCATCGAGAAACCAAACGGCGCAAAGCGCCCACATAGCATTTATGATAGCAATAATGGTAATAAACATTCCATAGCAATTATGATCAACTAAACAGTTCCAGGCAGTCATATACATATAGATATATCAGAAGTACAACAGTTCCAATTATAATGACAATGTATGCCAGATAATTCATGGACTCACTATGCATATGTGCCCTCAATAACCAAAATCCTACTAAATGGAGCTAAACACAAAACAGTCAGAGAGAACGATCAGGAGGTATGTCTGTATTCTTGGCTGCCCAGGCCCTCAAGTGCTAAAATTCTTAAATTATCATTGTGTACATCATGGCATTTTACAAGACATTCTACACAGATCTCGATATAGGATAGCGTCTCAGTCCGGATCGTCAGTATGTTTGCATCGGTCTGCCCCACGAACAGAGAGCTACCAGCTGACCATTGTGAGGTACCCGCACCCTGACGCCCCTAATGTCAACGAGTAACCTACACTTGTCTATTCACACCTGCACAATGGTGTAAGTTCAACTCCTAGGCTACCGGCCTTAACCAAGTCCAACGGACAATCTCTTTCTTTTTGTTCAATGCATGACACAATCATACTCTTCATGACCAACTAGGTCCATCATGCTTCAAATGCATGTCATATCATTTATCAACAAGATCTGATCCCATTCACGGGTCCACAACAAGCCAATAGTACATTTTAAGGATATCCACAATTTCCATTCATAGTCATGATAGAAGTCAGCCATTAAATTCATTATGTGCCCGAAAAGCTCACCCATACTCATGTTCTTCCCTGTTTATGAATCCCTAATTAATTTCTAGTCATCCAATTATTTATGATTTATGTGCTTTTATTAATCCAAGGGTTTGAGTCCAGGAAGATACACGGTCAGAATCACCAACAAAGTCACAGATTTAATTGCTAGGTATTGGGTGATAAACCATACTTGTGAATCCGACGGAGACAATGTATTTAGTGAAGGATTGAGGCTGCCATTCGACGAAAAATGACATGGCAGGAGGATGAAAGATGGGGGAACATTTTATAACAAGATTGGCTAAAAATCAATTTCTGTCGGATGGAGGTTCGGTCGAATGGAGATCAAAACTATCAAATTTTTCCAGAAGGTCAGCAGAAGTCCTATTTCGACAGATGTGGGTGTCGACGTTGGAGAAATCTCCCAAGTGTCGAACCGACGAAAAACACTATGGTCAGAAACTCTAATTGGACGGATCTTGACATTCTACTCGACGAATATTAACTTTGGGAAGCTTCTATTAAATGGACAGGCAATCTACTCGACGGGTATGTCTCTCGATGGGTATTGGCATTCTAACTCGACGAATATGTCACTCGACGGATGTGGTCATTCCAATTCGACGGATTTAGCATTGGAGCAGTTGCTCTCCTAAGTGGTCAGAAACTCTAATTCGACGGGTTTGGCCTGAAGATTAATTTCGACGGACATGGTCAGGAGTTCATACTCGATGAATTTTGACATTGCACTAAATGACCAGGAATCAAATTCGACGGGCATGGCCAGGGGTTCATACTCAACGGATTTTAACCTTTCTCTAGATGATTAGGATATCATATTCAACAGGTTTGGCCAAGAGTTCATACTCGACGGATTTTAACATTTGACTAAGCGATCAAGACATCAAATTCGACGGGTTTGGCTAGGAGTTCACACTCGACGAATTTTAACATTTTACTAAGTGATCAAGACATCAAATTAAACGGGTTTGGCTAGGGGTTCATACACGACAGAGTTTGACATTACACTTAATGGTCAGAAACTCAAGTTATTACCATTTCTCACCAAGAATCCCAAAATTTTAGTCTCAAGGCGTGGCCATCCGAGAGCCAGCCCGACGACGTTCCTTTTAGATTATACATTCCAGTACACATAAATATATCAAAACACACAAAACAATCAACTAGCATATATACATCACCAACAGCATACAAACAAAGATGACTCTCAGTACCAATCACAAACGACGTCCCTAAATGCTAAAAGAGGTTGAGGAGGAGTGTCTTCCTCTTACCTTGGAGAAGCACAAAGAAAGGTGCTCCTTTTGGTCAGGATTTACGTTTTCAGCTTCCAGGAAAATCCTTAAACTTTTAAACGTGCAAAATCAGAACCTAATATTGAAATGAATACCCATGGTCATCAAAATGACAGTGGGTTACGAAAATGAGAGGGGAGGAAGAAAAAGCTAAGAGCTTTACCTTAAAGCTCCAACCTTTAAGCTTCAAAGTAGAAGAAAATGAAGATGGAAAAAATGACAGAACTTTGAAGATGATTTCCTCAATGATGGTGGTCCTCCAAACACGAAATGGTGCTAGGATTGTGACGGTTTAAAGAACAAAATGGAGGTGTGGGTGGATGGTGTTACTGTTGTGGGGTGAAAAAGAAGAGAGAAAGATGAGTGATTAGTGAGTTGCGTATTGGGAGGAGGGGAAATGTCAGGAAGAAAATGAATTAGACCCCTTAATTCAAACGTGCTGCACAAATTGAGAGGAGAAAGAAATGATAAAAATAATGGTTGGAGGAAGCTTCCTTGAGAAGCTTCGTGCGCTCCTCGATAAAGCACATAGTAAGCTTGTCTCCAAATTAAATACATCTGACAGATGATTAATTACACTGTGGAATTATTTTCTCAGTGAATAAAATTTACAATTGATGAAAATAATATTTTATTATTCATCAGATAATTTTATGATACCGCAATTTTATTTAACAGATAAAATCTTGAAAAAATGCAAATCTCTCAAACTGTGCCCGGCCTCGGGTTTAGTAAGATCCCCCGTTGACACGTTGACAGTTCAAAGTTTACCAGCCTCAGGGAAAATATTCTAGTTTCCCCCTACTCGCTTTCGATGTACACGTAAAACGAAGAATATATTAAAATATTCATCATTTCCAGAAAAATCCACAAAAATTCCTAAAAATCATAAATATTATAAAATGATCGTTTATAATGAAATAAAGAATTTTCGAGATGTTACACAATACATCGGCCCGATAGCACAAGGCTATTACAAATAGTCACAAAGCACATCCATTGTGCCAATTCAGGAATTATCATTCTCAACTTCATGGAACATTCTCACAAGTCTTTCTTTTTAAAACTTTTAGCAATTAACACGAACATTCACTTTAAATTAAGATTCTCCTAGTTAAGTTCCTCTAGGTGAAATTTCCTCACGTTTCTTACAAGGCCTTAAAAGAAGACTACATTGTATTAATTTTATAAATTCATTTCTTTTTCTCCCTAAGCCCTAAAATACTCTAACTTATTATGAGTTATCTTCCTAACCTATTTTTCCTTTTCAAGGCCGAAACCTCTCTCTAACTAAGTAGCCAAGATTTTGTTTTTATCACTCCTTCTTAGTTATGAAGTCCTTAATTCAATCCCATTTCTATTTAAAATTTTAATTTCCAATTCATCACAAATTTTTATCTTGGATACCCTTTTTATGGCCTCTTGGTCATGAGCTCTCTAGGGCACTAGGGTCTCAAAATTTTCATTTTTCCACAAAGGTTTCAAGCAATCCACATGTATCAATCTCCAAGAATTTCACTTTATCAAGATCATACACAACACCAAACCATAACATCACATACAGCAAAAATCACAAAATCACCAAGAATCAATACAATAAAATGAGTAATCCTCACATAGATTCCTCACTTTCCACATACCAATTTCATTCCTCACCACCATGGAAGGTGGGTGAGAGAAATTTCCCTTTTACCTTAAAAGATATCTAACCCCTTCTTGAAGAACTTTTTGAAGCAAACCACCACTTCTAAGAGCCTCTTAAAAATGAAAATGACATGGCCAAGAATCAATATTTTAAGCTTGGAAAAGAATAACTATGGATGAAAATTAAGGTCTTGGAAGGAAGAAAAAAAATAAGAATGAAAAAGGTGAAATCTTTACCTTAGAAATCTTCAAACCCTAACTTGAAGAATGCTTGAAAATGATGGATAAACCAAGATCTCCTTACCAAAATGCCTTAGGATGGTGGTCTAGATTCAAGGATATAGATAGTTGAGATTTAAGAAAATGAATGGGTGGTTGGGGGGAGTGTGAGAGAAAATGGAAGAAGAAAACTAAGAGAAGAAAAGATGAGAGAAAAGTGAATAGCTTTTGGTGATGAGAGAGAAAGTGATAGAAAGTTATGAATTGAAAAAAAATTGAAAGGAAACTTACCCAAGAAGCCTTTCTCTCTCTCTATGGCCGTGCACCCCCTTGGGAGAATAAGCTAAGCTTCTCTTGCAAGCTTCTCCCAAAGCTTCCTCAAGAAGCTTCCTCCAAAGTCAAAGATGATGTCACTTAGGTGATGTCATGTGGGTGATGTCATAAAAGTGACTAGGTAGAAATAATCTACTAGATTTTTAACAACAAGCTATTATCCAATGGATGAAAGTCATAGTTAGTAAAGTCGGTATCTATTGTCCAATGGATAATAGAGTATCCCCAAATTTTATCTGTCAGATAAAATCTCAAAAAATAAAAATTTCGTAACCTGTGTCCGGCCTCGGGTTTAGTAAGATCTCCTGGTAGGTTTCCACAGTCCAAAGCTTTCCGACCATGCAAAATTATTTTATTCTTTTGCCTCATTCAACGTGCACGTAAATTGAAAAATATAATAAAATAATTAAAGTCACCCAAATAATTCACAAAAATTACAAATATTATAAAAAGCATATATAACATAAAAAAAAAAGAATTTCTGGGGTGTTACAGAAAACATTTAGAATTAGCTAATTCAAGATTTCTAGCTTCCAACAACTTTAAAATAAATACCAAGATTCATTAAAAAAATTGTTTCACCATTATCTTATTTTTTCATATTTGCTACCAGTCAATCAGGCATAAAATGCACAACCTGTATGCCTAAACATGCCAAACTTACTCAGTTTACCTTGAAACTTTAACTACATCTTGTTTCATACATTCGTGACCTAGAAATAAATTATCCATATTTATTTCCCTTATCTAAGCAATTTATGCTATTATATGAGTCATTTTAAGCTACTTTTCACCTTCGGTGTTGCAACAAAGTGCTTCAACTAACTCTGTTTGTCACAAAATTAAATAGGCATGTTAAACAAGTCATATGCTACCATTTGTACACATAAATAAGTCTAACATGTCATTAAGGGTATTACAGTTAGTATATTCTTGGAATATTTTAATATTCCACAAGAACATTCGCACTAGAGAATAGATGCTGACTTTGCGGCATGGTTCTAATACTATGTAAGTAGTTAACCTAACCTTAATTATTTATTTCTTGAATTTGTTGATGGACAATGTTGGTGCCTAATAAGAAATCTTGATGTGTAGGTTCACGAAGCTTGAAATATGGTTACTATTCATAGCCTACATGATCTTACTCTTGGCCTAACTGGACAAGTGAAATTTTATTCTCAGTATTTTGTTAACTAGTATAGATGTCACACTTCTACATGGTCACAATGAAGAAAGATGATCAGCAGTGGTGTTTCTATTAAGGGATCAAGTGATGGTGAAGAAGATGATTACTATAGGGTAATTCAAGATATTGTTGAGTTAAAATATATTGGGGAGTCAACCAACAAAGTTGTCCTTTTCCAATGTGAATGGTTTGACCCAACCAAAAATAAGGGAACTAGGGTGTATAAGGATTATAAAATTATGAAGGTGTGGCACATAAGAAGATATCAGAGATATGATCCTTTTATCATAAAAAGCAAGATAGGTGTATTATGCTCCCTAGCCAAGAAGGGTAAAGGATTTGGTGGGTAGTTATTAAGGCTAAGCCTATGAATCATATGGAGCTTGAAGGTGCATTAGAAACTGCATTTTAAAATGAAGTTATGTCTCGATTTTCTCCAAGTGTTGATAAGGACAAGGTTAAAACTTTGCGAGATAATAATTGTGATTTTAAAGTAGTTGATGCAGCTATGGTGGGTACTAGAACGGAAAATCCTAATGAAGAAATTGATATGGAAGAGGAGGATAACAAAGTCCAGCATGATGGAGAGAAGGACTCCCAACACGAGGATGGAGAAGAGGATGAGCATGATGACTTTGATTGATAGTAAGGACAAATTGTTAGCTAGAGGTCTTAAGTTATGCTTGCATTAATATTAATGCTTATTATTTCATTTGATGCATGTATGTTTATTGAACATTCAATTGTTTCATTATTAATTAGTGCTTATTATTTATTTCATGCATAGGTTATGATCGTCATTTGTATGCATGTTAAATTTTAAGTTAACAATTATTTGCTTGTGACATATTCTAACATCTTCCTTGCTTATACAGATGATGTCACACTAAGACAAAGGAAAAGGGAAGGTGAAGACAACTAAGAAATCACCCAGACGACGATTGACTTATTTTGGGATATCTATTGTGGAGCCTGAGCATGGTAGGCCTAGTGCAGCTACTTCAACACATGTTCTTGTGATTGTGATGATGTTGACCCCTAGATTTACTTTCAATTCTAGATCTCCAACACCATCAGTTTGTCTGCAAGCTGTATCTCGACCCCTTTTGCCTACTGGTCATTCATCTTTTCCATCTTTATTGCATTAGCCATCCCATACATATGCTCCTATATCCGACCATCTATCTAACAATTTGTCCCCCCACTTGTCACTCCATCTTCTGCTAGTACTCCTACTACCTCTAACCACACTACCTCAAATCCTAGTTTGCCTAACTAGGCTACCTTAGAAGGTGGTCATCCAGCTTCTAGTGCTGGTTCCACTCATAGTCAATCCGATGGGCTCATCAAGCTCGATGGAAGAGAGTAGTAAGGAATTTCTTTTCTAACTCTTATAGTTTATAATAGGCATATATAAATAGATATTGTTACCAAATGGCTTCAAACTCAAGAAGGGGAGTGAATTGAGTTTATAAAAACTTTTTGCAAACTTTTCACAAAACACTTGAATATCAATTTTAATGAGGCTATTAATAGAGTGAAGTAAATAAATAGATGAGGTTGATCACTTGACTCACAAATAAGCAAGCCAAAATGAAGAGTATTCAAGCAAGGATATAAAAGTAATACACTAGAGTAAATGAGATAGAGCTAAGAAGAGCAAACATGATTTATCCTAGTTTAGCCACCCCTTGTGACCTATGTCTAGTCCTCAAGTGAAACACCCGAGATTTTTCACTAAACCTTTAAGCTTGAATAGGTGCTTGAAAACCTTTACAACCAAGAGCACTCAATACACCTTTGGGATTCATCGCCCTTTGTGCTTAAGCCTCAAAATAGAGATAAATCACCCTTTATAACTTTTGAGGGATACCTCACCCTCTTTAGAGGAAATCAAAGATAGATAGAATGATAAACTCTCAAAAGAGTATATTATACAAGTTCAAGCTCAATGGATAGAAAGATAATCACACTTTTAGCTCATAAACAAAGAATTAAAGATTAAGGCTGGATGAACTCGTATTAATGCTCAATAAAATGTTTTACAAAGATTGTCTCTCCCTCTTTAACTCCCAATGACTTGTATTTTATAACCCAATGCATTAAAGATCCATTGGAAGTGGTTGGAGCATTAAATGCAGCCAAACTAGCTGTTAATTTTTGTTTTTGGAAACCAGTCTATTCGAATAGACCAAGCATCTACTCAAATATATGCATTTATAGCACAGTTTGGATTGGTTATTGGAGCATTCTATTCGAATAGGACCTAATTCTATTCGAATAGATCCTTTAAAACAAACATGGGCGCATAGCCATTTTAAGCTTCTATTCGAATAGATGCCCTATTCTATTCGAATAGAGCTTGATGGACTAGAAATCTTAGCATTATGACTTTTTCTATTCGAATAAGGAAACTCTCTATCCGAATAGACCTATTTGAAAAACACTTTAAATAGCTTTTTAGACTTACCAAATGTTTCCAAAAGATCCAGCAAGCTTTTAGGCACTTGAAAACCATTTTTTGAGAAACTAAAAACCATTTTAAAACCTTAAAACCATATGTGCTATTTGGATTCTTTGATAAACTATTTTAGAGCTTAAGTGTGAACCATTTTACCTTTAGAAAATGATCTAAGTCCTAAAGCTATTCCTGAAAGGTCTTGGACTTGATCTTTCCATCATCTTCATATTTGTTATCATCAAAATAATCTTCAATGGCTAATAGCCAATTACATTCTCCCCCTTTTCGATGATGGCAAACAACCATTGAGAAAAGAGTTAGTTTTATAAAATTAGAATCCACAAAGTTGTTAGAGAGACTACCTCCCCTTCTTTTTCATAAGAGATGATCTTAAATCAGAGATGCACAGCTCCCCCTTACTTTTGGAATACAAGATCAATTTTAATTTATCCTATCTTTTCTCAACATAAGAACTCAAGCTTTTCTTCTCCTTTTATCATGATAAAAAGATGGGGTAAGAGAAAGCATAGACTTAAAGCATTTGATATTCAAGTTCAACATGTTATAGCCCTTCAAATTAACAAATCAAAACAGCAATGGCCAATTCAACAAATACAATATTCAGCAAAGCAAGTCATACAAGAGAGTTCAAAAACAAGATTCTCATTCATTCGTGTCAGCCAATTACATTTGCATATTTAGTCAGTTTCAACAAAAGATAATTACATTGATCATTCAGCATATAGACCATTAAATACATGTGTTCAGTTAAACTATCAACAACCAAAACAATAATAAAAAAATAGAGATCCTAGGACTAAGGATCCTAAAGACTAATCTTCTGGCAGAGGTGGAGGATATAACACCCTAACCCTAATATAGTTGTATATTCACAATATGCCAGAGTAAAGAAAGTTAAGCATGTCACTTCCACTTTAACAATACGATAAAGTAATCCATAATAACTACACATGCTATTATAGAGAGCCAAGAGGGAAGAAAAGTTAAATATATATACATCATTGGCCACCAAAGGGCTCCTTGTTATATACACAAACTTTAGACAAACTCAAAGAGATATCAGTAAAATACATGCTTTGTGTCAAAAGAAAAAAAATAACTACTTTAAGTCTTTTGCTTCTTTTTCTTCCTCTTGGAAGATTTTTTACCTAGATTTATCACTGAAACAAGTAAACAAGGTGAGAATTCACAATTCTCAGTAATCAGTTTAGAACATGTCATCATAATAAGTCCAGCTACTTTGGGGAAAAACAAGTTATACACAAAAAGCTAGAAAGATAGCATAAGCCAAAAACAATCCATTCTCTTCCCGAGGTAGTAAGTTCGTTCATTTACAAAATAAGATTTAATCATCACACAATTAACCAAATTCTATGAATAGAACTATCAACAACAATAGATTATGTTTGCAATAGATAAATGAGACTCTACTTATTGCTATAAGAATATATACATACTCACTATGTAATACACATAAAGCAAAACATAAACTTATTGCACTTTGATACCAACAAGAGAGACAACTGCCCATACAATTGTCAAATAATGCAATGTATAACATGTAATGTGATTATGCCTAAGTAAATGTCCTAAAGTATGCTTATCCAATGCTTGTGCGGGTTTTTGTTTTAGAAAACCATGATACTCACATGTGCCTAGGAACCATGTTCCTTTGCATTTTTCTGAGTAGGATAGGCAAATAAGTCCTTACATTGCTTGGTTATCGACGAATTCCTTCCCCTCACTATAGTAAGAGTATTGCTACCACCCCATGTACCGATAACCTTGACCATAATAGCTCTCCAATTGCAAGAATTTAGAACTAGTCCATATTCTCTAGCCAAATGGTTGTGCGCACTATATAAGGTCACAATACATAAGAATAGCAAGTGTAAAGACATACAAAGTGTTCACATAACACAAACCCTCCATAAAGTTCACCCTAACTAAGTGAAAGAGCTAAAACTAGACAATATGCACTCTTGGCTCAACTTTATCTCATATAGGAACCAACCTATGCCCCTAAAATATTCTCATAGTTCAACCTTAAGGAATAAGAGAGCAAACATGGTTCACATACCAATCAAGCTCAACTTCACCCAAAAAGGAAGAAATTAGTTCAACTTCAACACTTAAAGAAGAAACTAAAACTTTTAGGGCTTTTAACTTCCATAGACTAATTCAGTTGGATCATTGATAACCAATACATAGCCTAACTCATGTTAATCTTAGTCCAAAGAGTACCAGACACAATTTTTCAAAGGTTACTAATCGGTTACCCTCTTGATTAATCGGTTAGGACCACTATTTTCAAGCAGTCCATAACTGGTTATCACCTTCGGGTAATCGGTTAGGACCCCTTAAATTTGTTTTCTGGTTACTAGAATAATCAGTTAGCATGTCTAGCTAACCGGTTATCATGTTGCAGCACTCCTTGCCACAAGCCAATAATCGGTTAGGCTTGTTGCCTAACCGGTTATTGCTGAGCCTGTAAGTCTGCCAGAACAGAATAATCGATTATCACAATCCCCATTATCGGTTAACTACTTCCTCAGCAACGTACCCAACCCACAAAATCGGTTAGGCCACTGCCATAATCGGTTATTTTCTGCATTTTATGCAGAAAACAGAGTGTTCCCACATGAAAACTCAACCCAAAACTCCCCTCAACTCAAGAACAACACTCCTCAACTCGAGTGCTTTCAAAACAAGTTCAAAGGAGTTCCAAGAACACAACCACAACACCAAAACCCTTGGATCATGTTCATCCAACTAAAACCAATGAGAAAACTCTCAAAAACCCATTTTTAACAACCCATGCATACCCCATGTACCAAGAGTTTGAAAGAAAAAGATGAATTTAAATAAACAAACACCCCTACCTCAAGTAGTATGGATAATGAACTCAAGCTTTAGCTTTGCCTTTAGATTTTCTCTTCCTTTCCTTTCCTTTTTTCTTCCTTTTCTCTCTTTTTCTTTTCTCCCTTCGCTACCTCTGGTTTGCAGAATATGAGAGTGGGTGAGAAAAATGAGTGAAAGTCAATGAAATAGGAGAAAGGAAGGTTGTGGAACATAAGAAAAATCTAACAAAATCTTAAGATATTATACTGAAACTTTATATCTATTAAGAACACTTTAATCTTACAGAAACAAGTTTCCTAACTTCCATAGATATTATTATAAATCTGAGGACTCATCCCAACCCTAGTTTTATCAATATGATAAATTTCCATTTTTGTGACTCATCAATCCGGTACTTGAACACTCACTTAGTGTACTTGAAAATACCAAACTGACTCAGTTAACTCTTAAAAATTAACCGTATCACATTCCACAAACTTGTGATCTAGAGACAAAATCTTCATATTTATTTCCATTAATTAAGCAGTTTATGTCATTTCCTGAACTAATAACAATTATTTTTTACACATAGTGTTATAGCAAAATGACTAAACTCACTCAGAAAGTCACAAAATTAAATAAGCATGTCAAGCAAGTATTATGCTACCTCTGTAACCATATACAAGTATAACATGTTTAAGAGGATGATATATTTCTCCCCTCCTTTTAAAAATTTTGTCCCTAAAATTGCTTACCTTATATAAACAATTGTGGGTAGTCTTGTTACGCGTGGGACTCCAACTCCTATGTAGCTTCCTCAAAACCTGCCCCATCCCAAAGCACCTTCACTAGAGGAATCTGCTTACCTCTAAGCTCTTTGACCTCTCTGTCCACAATCCTTACTAGTTGCATTGCATAAAACAGATCATCCCTTAACTGGATAGATTCATTCCTTATGGCATGTGAAGGATCTGGATTGTAGTTTCTTAGTTGTGACACAAGAAAGACGTTATGAAGGTTGACAAACTGGGAGGAAGGGCTATTTTATAGGCTACAAGTCCAATTCTCTTTAGGATTTGGTAGAGACTAATGAAACGAGGATTTAACTTTTGTGTTCTCAATGCTCTACCAATCCTTGTTGTAGGAGTGACTCTTAAGTAAACATGTTCTCCCTCTTCGAGCTCTAGAGGTCTCCTCTTCTTATCAGCATAACTCTTCTACCTACTTTGAGTCATAACCAATCTATCCCTGATCATCTTAATCTGACATGTGATCTATTGTACTAACTCAGGTCCTAGGATGGCTTTCTCTCCAACCTCATACCAACACAAAGGGAACCTACACTTCCTGTAACATCCTAATATTGGCACCCTAGTATATCTGACATATACTTGGATAAGCAGCATTAATCATGCTACTTCTAACTTATACATAAACTAATCTACAACATTTAGACAAATAATTATGGAGAGCCAAATTAAAAGTCATACATATATACATCGTAGCCTCAAAGACAAAGTGTTATACATATAACTCCTTACAACCTCAAAGCAAATATAAAATATTATACAAGCTTCATCTAAAAAGCAACAAAACTAAACTACTCTAGTCTTCATGCTTTTTCTTCATTCCCTTTTTAAGGGTCTTGACCTGGATTTACATGGAAACACAGTGGGGTGAGAAATCATATATTCTCAGTATGAGTAACCAAAACTAGTCATGCATAACATGATAAATATAATCTTAACTCATGCTAAAAAGATATGTTTACATAAGCTACAAGGTTTAACTTTAATAACTAAGGAAAACTAAGTTAACTTTCATACATTCATATATACAAACTTAGTTCATTTAAGATCCAAGCTATTTTACTAGGAACTTTGACTTCTTGTGTTTATATATTATAGAGAGGAAAAAATGTAACCTCATACTACATGTAACCCTAGCTCTTGGTCAGGAATGACTTGATCCCTTAGGAACTTTTAATTCTACTCCTTCTAGCTAAATGACATAGAATATCATGTAAGGTCACACTCATAAGAAAAACAGTACCAGTCCATCCTAACATACATGCTTCTAAACACCACTTCATCACTCATTGCATCTTAAAAGATATCTAAGCAACACTAAGTTGCTAAATGTGCTAGATACTTACCTTTGGCAAACCTCTACTCTTGGTTGCCCTAAGATTCATACATATAACACACATACCAAAGGATCATCCCCTTAGCGAATTACCTCAAGTAGTATATTGAACATAACCTATGTCAATCCATTATTCTTGGATATGCTAAGGTTCATACTTTTCACTTACATACTAAATGAATAGCAAGTGTGTGAAAGATGTAGCGCTATGTTTTCCTCATACATAAACTGTAACACCCCAAACTTTCTATGTATTAAATAAGTAATTTTAATAGTTAGCAGAATTCTACTGTTTAGTGATTTCTGTGCACTGTAAAATTATTTTAAATATTCCGTTCGCATATTTGACCGTTTTGAGTGATTTGTTTCGTGTCAGGAAAATAATAATTTTCGTACCAGAAAAAATTTACGTAATTTAATTTTTACTGTTTAGTCTTAATTAATTTACGTAATCTAATTTGATATTTGTGAATTTTCTAATTTTTGTGATTTTATGTGTGATTTTAATTTTTTTACCATTTGTGGGCCCCGCGAGGTGTTTGTGGGCCCAGGTGGCCATACGTGGGCCCAGGTAGATCCCGCAAAGTGAAAAAATTTTCTACGCACAGAAAAATTTGTACTGTTTAGATGGAGACAGGGGATCTTACTAAAACTGAATCCGAAAACGATTTTAGAAAATTTCTTTTTATGTATTTTGTCTTGTATTTAATTATCAAATGATAAAAATACGATGAATGTATTCTTTTATGAGGTTATGATAGATAAGAATAAAATTCTATCTTTGTTAAGTCAATATTGGTGGTTTGGATATCCACCATCGATTAATTACCATTGGAGATTTAATCTTGATTTAATCAACGGTGGAGATTTGATCTTAAAAGTAAATAGGATCAATTATAACCGTTGGATGGAAATTAAATCAAGGGTAGAAATTTAATCTTATAAAAGACTATGACCATTATCAACCCTTGGATGTAAAATAAATCAATGGTGGAGATAGATCATTAATGACCATTAGATTTGGATTTAGATCAATGATGGAGAATTGGTCATCAAAAATGATTACAACCATTTTGGACCCTTGGATGTAAAGTTTGAAGGTGTAATCTTGACCCTTCATTTTGGAGACACATCTAATGGCTAAGATTTAAAGGAGAAAGATCCAATGGCCTAGATTTTGTCTTCTAAAAATAAAAAATCTACTTAAATCCTTACCATTGAATAAATCAATGGCTAGAAAGGCCTCAAATAATTGTTTGAAAAGATGACAATTTGCATGAATCATGCAAGGGGGCGGTTTTGAAGAAGCAAGGAGAAAGGAGACAAAGTTAGTATAGGCTTTTTAGGCCAAGGAAAATGATGAAGACAATGGTCAAATCTCAAGACAAGTTCCTATTGATCAATTAATGAGCATGTTTTTCAAACTTCACTTTTCATTTCTCTCCATGAAGGCCACGGCCATGCATAGTTTAGGATACCAAATAATTCATTTCTACACTTCACATTTTCATTTCTTCATTCTCTCACTTATGTTTCATGAACCAACTAAATGAAAAACTCCATTCTCTCTCCCTAAAGAGCCATTCGGCCAAGCACTCTCATCCACCCTCCATCACTCTTTAATTTCATACAACTTAGTTTCTTGAATCCTTTCCTTTTTCTAAACAACTTGCATGTTGAAGACTTTCTCTAAATCTTCCATCTTGAAGGACTTTTACTAAGATCAAGTTCTAGAGCTTTTGTTGGTGAAGAGTAAGGAAATTTCTTTCATTCATTTCTTTTTCATGTTCTAAACCATGTTTGATCCATGGTTCCTCTTAATCAAGCTCAATATACTAATTTTCTTGCATTTGTTTTATGTTCAAGAGACTTTTCTTGGTGGAGATCTTGTTCTAAATCCAAAGCAAGGAGCTTTTGGAGTTCTTCAAGAGGTAAGAGGGAGATTTATCTCACCAACCAAGCATGGTGGTGAGAGATGGTTATATTTGATGGATGATGAATCCATGTGAGGATTCATATCCATGGTCATGTAATAAATTATTTGTGTTATGTGTTTTTAATTATTATTTTTATGCTTGATATGCTTTGCATGAATTAATTGTGTATACATGCTTAGTATGATTTTTACTTGTTTATATGGTATGCTTATAATATGCATGATGATATATGTTAAATATATTATGATGGATGTATGTTGAAATAAGCAAAATTTTGGCTCCAATGGCCAAAGGAGAGGTTTGGTTTTGATGCCCAAAATTAGGGTTCATGTTGAAAATTTTTCAAGAACAAAGAAATTGATTTTTGGGTCCTTAGAACAATAAGATTTTTGGCCAAGACATCTCAAATTAGGTGTTCACCAAATTAATATTTTCATGAATAATAAAATTTTATGATTTGAGAAGTAAAGGAAATAAACAAAAGGATTTTGGTTTTGCAAAAGAGAATGCACACATTTTCTTTTTAGTTATGTTGATATTAATTAATTTTGCGTAGAAACAAAAATGTAATTCATTTAAGTTATAAGAAAAATATTTCATGGTTCCAATGGCCATTTTTAAGGTCTTGATAATTTAGAAAAAAAAAATGTTTTGATGTTATAAAATATAAGAATTTTCAAATAAGGATTTTGAAAAGAGAATTAAAGTGTTGTCAAGTGGAATTTTCATAAATAAAAGAAAAAGGGAGATTGAAGGTGCTAAACTTCAAATTGTTTTCAAGGAGAATTAAGTTTTGAATATAAAAGAAAACGTTTGTAACTTAAATTTACTAACAAAGAATTTATTTATTGGGTTTTGGAAAAACATTAGGAAATTTAAAAGTTAGAAACGGTAATTAAATAAACGAAAGGTAATTTTGTAAAACTAGATCAATAAAAAAAGTAATTTTGAGAAAATATATTAAGAAAAAGATTTTTTTTTTACTAAGAATAGGAAGAAAATAAAGTAAGAATTATATTATTGTAAGAAAAGTCCAAAATAATATTTTTAAAGTTAAGGAATATTTTATGAAGGGTAAAAACGGTGAAAAATGATTTATGGAACTTAAAAATGTAAACTTTGAGTTATGTGATTTGAAAAAAAATTAAAATATTTCTACGCAATTTAAAATGTTCAAATAATTTATACGATCGAAATGTTGTAGAAAAATTGCTATGTGATAAAAAAAATGATGAAAGAATATTTTTACGCACTTTAGAAAATAATAAAAAAATTTTATGCGAATTTTAAACGTAATAGAAATGTTACAAATCATTGATTACGTAATAAAATATTACGTGACTGTGAAAATGGGACAAAAATGTTTTTGTGAATGAGAAAAGTGCGATAATGCAATCGCTATTAATTATACAGTAAACTTGACAGTTAAAAATACTATTTGAACCTGGTATAAGAAATTATGTGATTTACCATTGGTTGGTAATTGGTGCATTACACATGCATTGAAAATGGTCCGATGGACTGGATATGGCTAATTGCCTAGGAGAAACGTACACCTCTTGAGTGGGTGCGATACGCGTAGTGTAGGTCACTTATGGACCTTGGGGGCATCGAGATGCGGGTTGCTCACAATGGGCAGTTGGTAGCTCTTCTGCACCGTGGGTTAGACCGATGCAACACACCGGTGATCCGGACTGAGACACTATTCTTAATCGAGATCTGACAAAGACTGTTGTGTATGTGCTAGATGTGCAAGATATAATTATAAGCACTTGGTCTGAAGCACCAAATACCAGCTGCTCTTTTCGATCAATTTCTCTGACTTGAGTATTAGCTCCATGGAGTAGGACACTGAGTCTATGTACGCATGCATGAAACTGAGCATCTATATCTATATGATGGTGTTACTGTAATTGTTGTATGATTTAAACAGTGATAGTGGCATGATGGTAATTATTATGATGATGGTATAATTGTGATCATGATATGATATTTTTGCATGATGTGTTGTTTGTATTATCTCTGTACTATCATGCTTGTATTGGCGTAGATAATCTCACCTCTTTGTATGTATATCTGTATATTGTATTGATAATTGGGTGAAGACGTTGAGAAAGAAACGGTACAAGAAGCAGAAGAAGAGTTACTTCTTACGGTTGGGAACGCCGAATTCTGACAGTATGACGACAAGAGCCAGTTTCTTCGGATATGTACGTCTACAATTTCACGGAGGAGCTGGAGAATGGAGGACAAGTCCCGATGAGCGAGGACTTATTTATGAGGGATACCTGACTGTTAGTATTAGTAGAATATTTCGTGGAAATCCATTTTTCTGTGTAACTATTTTAGTTCATGTTGAATTTCCGTTGCATATCAGGCGACACTGGGACACTAAGAATTATGTCCCAACGGAAATCAGTATAGTATCGTCAACCCGGACACCTGTCCGTAGGGCTACTCGTCATAACGGATTTCTATCTGCTAAGGAATCCGAGGAGGACCCATCTGAGGGGTCCGCTGCTTAGTTAAAGTTGGGCAAGTTTGAACTCTGATATGAACTATATGTGTAATTTATTTAAGTATATTTTAGTTTGAGACATGG
This sequence comes from Ormosia semicastrata, assembly GCA_029884595.1. Classification (NCBI taxonomy): domain Eukaryota; kingdom Viridiplantae; phylum Streptophyta; class Magnoliopsida; order Fabales; family Fabaceae; genus Ormosia; species Ormosia semicastrata. Next base: position 51,427,255 of record JAQQTO010000063.1, read on the forward strand.
GCTGTAAAATAAATAATTCCAACAGTACGTTTGTAATATGTATATGATGTAATCTATGTGTGAGGTTGCTATAATGTTTTATTTTCCGCTAAGTTTATTTTATGGTCATCAAAAAAAAATTGACTTATCTTTTTATTACAACGTCACCTTATATGAACTTGGGGGTAATTAAGTAACATAAATGTGACACCCTACGGCTTAGGGTGTTACATTAGTTGGTATCAGAGCCTAAGTTTGAGTCTTTTGGGGTTGTGGTTAGGTCTGTCTTATTTGTGTTGTGTGATTCTCTGTTATTGTTTCCAAAAAGAAACAATATTGTTTGAAGATTGACTTTACTTTCTTAGTATTCAGTTTGAGTGGAGAAAGTAATGACTGGACGAGGACGTGGACGTAGAATTGAAAGCACATATATGGAACTTAATGGGAATGATAATTTGAACATGGCAGCAGCTGTAGTAGCAATGCAGAGAATGGCGGAAGTGGTTGCACAACAAAATCAACGGGCTAATGAGAATGTGCACAGTTTGTTAGAGTTTCGAAGGAATAATCCACCGAAGTTTCGTGGAGAGTTTGATCCGGAGAAAGCTGAACTTTGGATCCAAGAACTTGAAAAGATATTTGATGGTATGGGTTGTGCTGATGAACGGAAGCTTATGCTGGCAACGTTTATGCTGGTAGGAGATGGTGAACGTTGGTGGGCAGGAGCTAGAAGACTGTTGGAAGCCGAAGGAAGGATGGTGACATGGCAAGTTTTTAAGCAAAAGTTTCTGGAGAAATATTTTCCAGCAAGTGTGAGGCATATGAAGGAAATGGAATTTTTGAGCTTACGACAAGGATTGATGTCTGTAAGTGAGTATGCGGCAAAATTTGAAAGTCTGTCTCAGTTTTCGAGATATTTACAGATGAATCCAGATGAGGGCTGGAAATGCAGGAAATTTGAGGAAGGATTAAAGTTGGATATTAAGAGAGCTGTATCGATGTTGGAGATTAATCAATTTCTAACTTTGATTGAAAAATGTCATAAAATTGAAGAGATTGATCATCAACGAGCGGCAAGAAACAAGAATTTTGGACCTACAAGGTTCCAAAAAGGAAAGAGTACTCAAGCAAGTCGCTCTCAGCAAAAGTCATATATGAAACCTGCAGGAAGTCAGACTAAGAAGCAATTTGTGGGTGGAAGTTCTAGCGGCAATAAAACAAGTCAAGCTGGGACTCCTATTCGATGTTTCAAATGTGGGAAGGATCATCTCACGAAAGATTGTCAACATAAAGAAGTTGTTTATTTTAAGTGTGGAAAGCTTGGATATTTCTCTAAAGACTGTGATCAGATAAAGAAGGAATCCTCTGTGGGAAATGTTCGAACTGCAAGACCACAGGCGGGAGATCGTGTCTATACAATGAGCGGAGAAGTAGCTGCTAAATCTGAGAACTTGATAATGGAGGAGGGTACTATTGGAGGTAATCCTTTAACCATACTCTATGATTCAGGAGCAACACATTCTTTCATTGCATGTGATTGTGTTGAACGTTTGGGATTGACTGTGACTGCTTTGCCATATGATCTAAATGTTGCTACTCCTACTGATAAGTTTGTAGTTACATCAACAGTATGCCTGAATTGTCCTATCTGCGTTAGGGATAGAATCTTTTATGTGGATTTGATTTGTTTGCCTCTTTCCAAGATTAATGTAATCTTGGGAATGGATTGGTTGTCTTCTAACCATATCCTAATTGATTGTTCAAATAAGACGTTAGTGTTTCCTGAGGCTAAGGATCCTAGATTCCTAACGGCTACTCAAGTGGAAGCTTGTTTGAAGGAAGGAGATCATGGGTATCTATTATTATCTTCTTTAGAGGTGCAATGTGAAGATGCCTTGAAGGATATTTTCGTAGTTAATGAATTTCCTGAAGTGTTTCTTGAAGATGTACCTGGACTGCCACCAGTAAGGGAAATCGAGTTTGCCATTGACCTTGTACCTGGAGCTGGACCAATATCTATAGCGCCCTATCGAATGTCACCGGTAGAATTAGCCGAACTGAAGAAATAATTGGAGGACTTATTAGAGAAACAATTTGTGAGACCTAGTGTGTCACCATGGGGAGCTCCAGTACTGTTGGTCAAGAAGAAGGATGGAACTTCACGTCTATGTGTAGACTATCGGCAATTAAACAAAATCACGATTAAGAATAAATATCCACTTCCAAGGATAGATGATCTAATGGATCAGTTGCGAGGAGCCGCAATATTTTCTAAGATTGATCTACGTTCTGGGTATCACCAGATACGTGTGAAAGTGGAGGATATTCCCAAGACTGCATTTCGGACGCGCTATGGGCATTACGAATATCTTGTGATGCCATTCGGTGTAACAAATGCACCAGCTATATTCATGGACTTCATGAATAGAATTTTTCGTTCATACTTGGATAAGTTTGTTGTCGTCTTTATCGATGACATTTTGATCTATTCTCGAAATCAGGAGGAACATGCTGAACATCTCAGGGTAGTTCTTCAAATTTTGAAGGAGAATAAGTTATATGCCAAGTTGTCCAAATGTGAATTTTGGTTGAGCGAAATTCAATTTTTGGGACACGTGATATCGAGAAAGGAATTGAAGTTGATGCTTCAAAGGTGAAAACAATTTTGGAATGGGAAAGACCAAAGATCGTAGAATGGAAATCCGTAGTTTTGTCGGATTAGCTGGTTATTATAGACGTTTCATTGAGGGGTTTTCAAAGATTGTAGGACCTCTTACCCAACTTACACGAAAGAATCAACCGTTCGTCTGGACTGATGCATGCGAAGAAAGTTTTGAAGAATTGAAAAGATGATTGACTACTTCACCAGTGTTGATTCTAGCTGATCCAAACGAACCTTTCGAGGTATATTGTGATGCTTTATACCAAGGATTGGGTGGTGTACTTATGCAAAACTGTAAGGTGGTGGCTTATGCTTCAAGACAGTTGAAAAATCATGAGAAGAATTATCCGACTCATGACTTGGAGTTGGCAGCTGTGGTGTTTGCGTTGAAAGTATAGAGACATTTTCTTTATGGAGCTACGTTCACTGTTTTTAGTGATCATAAAAGCTTGAAGTACTTGTTTGACCAAAAAGAGTTGAACATGAGGCAGAGGCGTTGGTTAGAGTTTCTGAAAGATTATGATTTTCAATTGCAGTATCATCCCGGAAAGGCGAATGTCGTAGCAGATGCGTTGAGTAGAAAAATACTTAGTGCTTCTGTCATGATGATCAAAGAAAAGGAGTTGATAGAAGAATTTTGGGATATGCGACTATCTATGAAATTGACACCGGGCAAGATGTGTTTAAATATGATCAACCATTTCAAATGATTTGATGGATAGAATCCGTGAAGGACAAAACAGTGACCAATATTTGCAAGAAGCAAAAGAAGCAAAGAGTCAAGGGGCAGTGTTGGATTTTAGCGAAGGTGTTAATGGAATTTTGAAGTTTCAAGGAAGAGTTTGTGTGCCAAATGATCCGAATCTTAGAAGATTGATTTTGGAGGAAGCTCATAGGAGTAAGTTGAGTATGCATCTAGGAGCCACAAAGATGTATCAAGATTTAAAACAATTATATTGGTGGCAAGGAATGAAGAAAGATGTTGCTGAGTATGTATCATCCTGTTTAGTCTGTCAGAAAGCTAAGGTGGAACATCAAAGACCTTCGGGAATGTTGCAACCTTTGCCTATTCCCGAATAGAAATGGGATGACATAGCAATGGATTTTGTGATGGGACTACCAAAGACTCGGAAGGGTCATGATGCCATTTGGGTAATTGTTGATCGGCTTACTAAGTCAGTGCACTTTTTGCCGATTAATATTAAATACTCAATGGAAAAGTTGGCTCAAGTGTACATCAGTGAAATTGTTAGACTTCATGGTGTACCATCCAGTATCATTTCAGATCGAGATCCAAGGTTTACATCGAGATTTTGGGATAGTTTGCAAGAAGCGATGGAAACAAAGCTATGTCTAAGTTTTGCTTACCATCCACAAATAGATGGTCAGTCAGAAAGAACAATTCAGTCTCTAGAAGATTTATCGAGAGCTTATGTACTGGAACAAACTGGAGGCTGGGATGAATTCTTACCATTGATAGAATTCACATACAATAATAGTTTCCATTCAAGTATAGGGATGGCACCCTATGAGGCATTATATGGAAGACGATGTAGAACACCGTTATGTTGGTATCAAGACGGTGAGAGTATTATGTTAGGACTAGAGATTGTTCAACAGACAACTGAGAAAGTGAAGATGATACAAGACAAAATGAGAATGAGTCAAACTCGGCAAAAGAGCTATGCTGATAAAAGGAGAAAATTTCTCGAGTTTGAAGAAGGTGACCATGTATTTTTGCGAGTGACGCCTATAACGGGTGTTGGGCGAGTGCTTAAATCTAAGAAGCTCACTCCAAAATTTATTGGACCATATCAGATTTTACGTCGGGTAGGTTCGGTGGCATATCAGATTGGTTTACCACCTTTTCTGTCAAATCTTCACAATGTATTTCACGTATCACAACTACGGAAATATATTTCTGATCCTACTCATGTTATCAAGCCAGACACAGTACAGCTGAAGGAAAATTTAACCTATGAAACTGTTCCAGTAAAGATTGAGGATCGAAAGACAAAGCAACTTCGAGGTAAGGAAATTTCATTGGTTAAAATTATTTGGGATGATGTAAGCGGGGAAGCTACATGGGAACTAGAAGAAAAGATAAAAGAACAGTATCCCTTTTTATTTTAAGGATGTGAAATCAAGTTCGTCAAGTTTCGAGGACGAAACTTTTGTAGAGGGGGAGAATTGTAACACCCCAAACTTTCTATGTATTAAATAAGTAATTTTAATAGTTAGCAGAATTCTACTGTTTAGTGATTTCTGTGCACTGTAAAATTATTTTAAATATTCCATCTGCATATTTGACCGTTTTGAGTGATTTGTTCTGTGTTAGGAAAATAATAATTTTTGGGCTAGAAAAATTTACGTAATTTAATTTTTACTATTTAGTCTTAATTAATTTACGTAATCTGATTTGATATTTGTGAATTTTCTAATTTTTGTGATTTTATGTGTGATTTTGATTTTTTTACCATTTGTGGGCCCCGCGAGGTGTTTGTGGGCCCAGGTGGCCATACATGGGCCCAGGTGGGTCCCGTAAAGTGAAAAAATTTTCTATGCACAGAAAAATTTGTACTGTTTAGACGGAGACAGGGGATCTTACTAAACCTGAATTCGGAAACAGTTTTAGAAAATTTTTTTTACTGTATTTTGTACTGTATTTAATTATCGAATGATAAAAATACAGTGAATGTATTCTTTTATGAGGTTATGATAGATAACAATAAAATTCTATACTGTTAAGTCAATATTGGTGGTTTGGATATCCACCATCGATTAATTACCATTGGAGATTTAATCTTGATTTAATCAACGGTGGAGATTTGATCTTAAAAGTAAATAGGATCAATTATAACCGTTGGATGGAAATTAAATCAAGGGTAGAAATTTAATCTTATAAAAGACTATGACCATTATCAACCCTTGGATGTAAAATAAATCAATGGTGGAGATGGATCATTAATGACCATTGGATTTGGATTTAGATCAATGGTGGAGAATTGGTCATAAAAAATGATTACAACCATTTTGGACCCTTGGATGTAAAGTTTGAAGGTGTAATCTTGACCCTTCATTTTGGAGACACATCTAATGGCTAAGATTTAAAGGAGAAAGATCCAATGGCCTAGATTTTGTCTTTTAAAAATCAAAAATCTACTTAAATCCTAACCATTGAATAAATCAATGGCTAGAAAGGCTTCAAATAATTGTTTGAAAAGATGACAATTTGCATGAATCATGCAAGGGGGGCGGTTTTGAAGAAGCAAGGAGAAAGGGAGACAAAGTTAGTATAGGCTTTTTAGGCCAAGGAAAATGATGAAGACAATGGTCAAATCTCAAGACAAGTTCCTATTGATCAATTAATGAGCATGTTTTTCAAACTTCACTTTTCATTTCTCTCCATGAAGGCCACGACCATGCATAGTTTAGGATACCAAATAATTCATTTCTACACTTCACATTTTCATTTCTTCATTCTCTCACTTATGTTTCATGAACCAACCAAATGAAAAACTCCATTCTCTCTCCCTAAAGAGCCATTCGGCCAAGCACTCTCATCCACCCTCCATCACTCTTTAATTTCATACAACCTAGTTTCTTGAATCCTTACCTTATTCTAAACAACTTTCATGTTGAAGACTTTCTCTAAATCTTCCATCTTGAAGGACTTTTACTAAGATCAAGTTCTAGAGCTTTTGTTGGTGAAGAGTAAGGAAATTTCTTTCATTCATTTCTTTTTCATGTTCTAAACCATGTTTGATCCATGGTTCCTCTTAATCAAGCTCAATATACTAATTTTCTTGCATTTGTTTTATGTTCAAGAGACTTTTCTTGGTGGAGATCTTGTTCTAAATCCAAAGCAAGGAGCTTTTGGAGTACTTCAAGAGGTAAGAGGGAGATTTATCTCACCAACCAAGCATGGTGGTGAAATATGGTTATATTTGATGGATGATGAATCCATGTGAGGATTCATATCCATGGTCATGTAATAAATTATTTGTGTTATGTGTTTTTAATTATTTTGTTTATGCTTGATATTCTTTGCATGAATTAATTGTGTATACATGCTTAGTATGATTTTTACTTGTTTATATGGTATGCTTATAATATGCATGATGATATATGTTGAATATATTATGATGGATGTATGTTGAAATAAGCAAAATTTTGGCTCCAATGGCCAAAGGAGAGGTTCGGTTTTGATGCCCAAAATTAGGGTTCATGTTCAAAATTTTTCAAGAACAAAGAAATTGATTTTTTGGGTCCTTAGAACAATAAGATTTTTGGCCAAGACATCTCAAATTAGGTGTTCACCAAATTAATATTTTCATGAATAATAAAATTTTATGATTTGAGAAGTAAAGGAAATAAACAAAAGGATTTTGGTTTTGCAAAAGAGAATGCACACGTTTTCTTTTTAGTTATGTTGATATTAATTAATTTTGCGTAGAAACAAAAATGTAATTCATTTAAGTTATAAGAAAAATCTTTCATGGTTCCAATGGCCATTTTTAAGGTCTTGATAATTTAGAAAAAAAAATGTTTTGATGTTATAAAATATAAGAATTTTCAAATAAGGATTTTGAAAAGAGAATTAAAGTGTTGTCAAGTGGAATTTTCATAAATAAAAGAAAAAGGGAGATTGAAGGTGCTAAACTTCAAATTGTTTTCAAGGAGAATTAATTTTTGAATATAAAAGAAAACGTTTGTAACTTAAATTTACTAACAAAGAATTTATTTATTGGGTTTTGGAAAAACGTTAGGAAATTTAAAAGTTAGAAACGGTAATTAAATAAACTAAATGTGATTTTGTAAAACTAGATCAATAAAAAAAAAGCAATTTTGAGAAAATATATTAAGAAAAAGATTTTTTTTTTTTACTAAGAATAGGAAAAAAATAAAGTAAGGAATTATATTATTGTAAGAAAAGTCTAAAATAATATTTTTAAAGTTAAGGAATATTTTACGAAGGGTAAAAACGGTGAAAAATGATTTATGGAACTTAAAAACGTAAATTTTGAGTTATGCGATTTGAAAAAAAATTAAAATATTTCTATGCAATTTAAAATGTTCAAATATTTTATACGATCGAAATGTTGTAGCAAAATTGCTATGTGATAAAAAAAATGATGAAAGAATATTTTTAAGCACTTTAGAAAACCATAGAAAATTTTTACGCGAATTTTAAACGTAATAGAAATGTTACAATCCGTTGATTACGTAATAAAATATTACGTGACTGTGAAAATGGGACAAAAATGTTTTTGTGAATGAGAAAAGAGCGATAATGCAATCGCTGTTAATTATACAGTAAACTTGACAGTTAAAAATACTATTTGAACCTGGTATGAGAAATTATGTGATTTACCATTGGTTGGTAATTGGTGCATTACACATGCATTGAAAATGGTCCGATGGACTAGAAATGGCTAATTGCCTAGGAGAAACGTACACCTCTTGAGTGGGTGCGATACGCGTAGTGTAGGTCACTTATGGACCTTGGGGGCATCGGGTTGCGGGTTGCTCACAATGGGCAGTTGGTAGCTCTTCTGCACCGTGGGTTAGACCGATGCAACACACCGGTGATCCGGACCGAGACACTATTCTTAATCAAGATCTGACAAAGACTGTTGTGTATGTGCTAGATGTGCAAGATATAATTATAAGCACTTGGTCTGAAGTACCAAATACCAGCAGCTCTTTTCGATCAATTTCTCCGACTTGAGTATTAGCTCCATGGAGTAGGACATTGAGTCTATGTACGCATGCATGAACCTGAGCATCTATATCTATATGATGGTGTTACTGTAATTGTTGTATGATTTAAACAGTGATAGTGGCAAGATGGTAATTATTATGATGATGGTATAATTGTGATCATAATATGATATTTTTGCATGATGTGTTGTTTGTATTATCTCTGTACTATTATGCTTGTATTGGCGTAGATAATCTCACCTCTTTGTATGTATATCTGTATATTGTATTGATAATTGGGTGAAGACGTTGAGAAAGAAACGGTACAAGAAGCAGAAGAAGAGTTACTTCTTACGGCTGGGAACACCGAATTCTGACAGTATGACGACAAAAGCTAGTTTCTTCGGATATGTACGTTTATAATTTCACGGAGAAGCAGGAGAATTGAGGACAAGTCCCGATGAGCGAGGACTTATTTATGAGGGATACCTGACTGTTAGTATTAGTAGAATATTTCGTGGAAATCCATTTTTCTGTGTAACTATTTTAGTTCATGTTGAATTTTCGTTGCATATCAGGCGACACTGGGACACTAGGAATTATGTCCCAACGGAAATCAGTATAGTATCGTCAGCCCGGACACCTGTCCGTAGGGCTACTCGTCATAACGGATTTCTATCTGCTGAGGAATCCGAGGAGGACCCATCTGAGGGGTCCGCTGCTTAGTTAAACTTGGGCAAGTTTGAACTCTGATATGAACTATGTGTGTAATTTATTTAAGTATGTTTTAGTTTGAGACATGGGCTGTAAAATAAATAATTCCAACAGTACGTTTGTAATATGTATATGATGTAATCTATGTGTGAGGTTGCTATAATGTTTTATTTTTCGCTAAGTTTATTTTATGGTCGTCAAAAAAAAAATTGACTTATCTTTTTATTACAACATCACCTTATATGAACTTGGGGGTAATTAAGTAACATAAATGTGACACCCTACGGCTTAGGGTGTTACATAAACACCACCATAACTCTCTCATAGACTAAACTAATCCTTGTGCAAGAGTCTATCTTAACTAATGTATCATCTCAATCCAACTTATGGAGATAAATGAGCATTTCCCCTAATCTTTGCATACTTAACTCAACTCTACTGCAAGTGAGTAATTCATGCATCTAGATAAGTAGAAAGTAGTTATCTTAGTTGTATCTAGCTTTCCTTATTATCACATCTCCAGTAGTAACCTATGCTACACAAGAGTGTTTAAGGTCCTAGATACTTATTTTAGCAATTCCTAACTTATGGAATGCTTAAGGACTTAAACTTCCATACTTAACTTCGTATTTAAAGAAGTAAATCTCATTCATCATGCAATTCCAACTCAACTTTACTAATAAAGGAGTTTATGCATATTTCTGCTACATAAACACCACCATAACTTCATACTAAGTTCATTCTTGCATTTCAAACTCACTCTTATACTCTTAGGAGCACTTATGCACTAAGGCAAGTAACTATTGTCAACTGAACTCAGCTTACCTATATCTAGTATACCCTATTATCATCACCTCATATGTAATTCCAAATGCAACATTATGTTGCCTAAGGGTGTTAGATACCTACCTAAGGTAATCCACCATTTTTGGTTACTCAAAGGCTTAAGCTTTTGAAGTAAAAGGGTAACTCTTCAAGCACATACTTCCATTCAACCATAAGGATGAAATTAAAGCTTCTAGAGCTTCTACTTTCTTTAATTTATCTTGATTAGATCACTAATCACCAATACATAGTTTACTAGGGTTACTTTTAACCCTAAGGATGCAAAAACTCTGTTATTCTAAAAACAGGGGACTTGTAATCGATTACATTCTTGTTGTAATCGATTACAACAGCTGAAAACCTCAAGTTAGAAGCTTGGGAATTGATTACATTGCTCTTGTAATCGATTACATCGTTTCCAGAAGCCTGGTAATCGATTACATTGCTCTTGTAATTAATTACATTATTCAAAGTATCATTTTCTAGAGGCATACTAATCGATTACATTGCTCTTGTAATCAATTACATCCTACAAAAAACCAGAAAAATAGGGTTTTCTCATGGTGCAAACCTATTTCTAACTCCCTTTAATCAAAGTACTACAACCATAGGGTCTTATACTCCTAACATCAACAAGGTAAACAACTTCAACTCATAGAAACATGGATTTAAGCTCAACTCAAGGCAAGGAATACCTATTTCCTAAATCACTTCCCAAAGGAATTCATGGATATCTACAAAGCCTACACTAGCAACCATGCATCCAACAAGCTGAAAACGCTCAAACTCAATCCTTGAAACCAAGAATCAAGCAAGGAAAATAGATTTTCTTCTCAAACCCATTTCTTTCTTCTCATACAACCTAGTTCATACAAGATGAAACAAAAGGAAAAGATGAGAGCGAAGCTCCCCTACCTCCTGTATGGATGGTGATCTAAGCTTAATCTTGCCTTGGATCTTCCTCTTTAGTCTTTCTTCACTTCCTCTTCTTTTCTCTTCTTTTTTCTTCTTTCCCTCTCATTTCTGCTCTCTCCTTTCTTTGCTGGAGAGCTGTGTGAGAGAGGAGAAAATAAGGGAAATCATATAAAAAGAAAGAGATAGGAACGACTAAAAAACAAAGGCAACTTAAGTTTCTATACTGAAACTTTATATCTCTTAAGAATACTTTAATCTCACATATTAGAGTTTACTAACTTCCAACAACTTTACAATAAATCCTAAGATTCATCTAAATTATTGTTTCACCATTTCTCTAATTTTCCATATTTGCTGCTAGTCAATCCGACATTAAAACACACAACTAGTATGCTTCAAAATACCAAACTAACTTTGATTACCTTGAAACTTTAACTACACCTTGTTTCATACATTTGTGACTTAGAAATAAATTATCCATATTTATTTCCCTCAACTTAGCCTTTAAAGTCATTATCTGAGTCATTTTAGGCTACTTTTCACCTTCTGTGTTACAGCAAAGTGCCTAAACGAACTTGATTTGTTACAAAACTTAACTGACATATCATACAAGTAATATGCTACCTTTGTAACCATTTACAAGTTTAACATGTTTTTCAGGATATTACACTTCTTACCATAAAGTGCTTCATAAGTTGCCATACCTATGCTAGAATGATGACTGTTATTGTAGGAAAACTCCACTAAAGGTAAGAACTTATCCTAACTACCCTTTTGCTCTAGCACACATGCTCTAAGCATATCCTCAAGGGTTTGGATAGTCATTTCTGATTGACTATCGGTCTGTGGATGATATACTGTACTTAAAGTAAGCTTTGTCCTAAAAGCTTTCTGCAAGGCTCCCCAAATCTATATGTAAATCTAGGGCCTCTATTAGAAACTATATTAATGGGAATACCATGCATTCTAACCATCTCCTGTAGGTACAACTGCACTAGTCTATCCAAGAAGCAGTTAGCTCTAATGGGTAAAAAGTGGGTAGACTTGGTTAGTATATCCACAATGACCCAAACCGCATCAAACCCTGGCTGAGTCCTAGGTAACAGTAACATTCTACTAGTAATTTAATTATATTTTAATAATATACTAGATGATTAATACGTGCCTCATTTATATTTATAATTACTTAATGCTGATAGAATATTATGTACTTCATTATTTATTTGGGTTTTAATTAAATACGTGCAGCGGTTAAATATGTAATGGAGTTTATTTAATATTTAAATTAAATAAGCTGCAATTACCAAATATAAATTTTTATTCTTTATAATTCATACAATAAATGCATAAATGGAACACAAAATTAAAGATAATAGCAGAAAATTTAATAACACACTAACTGCATTTATATTTAATATTTATATATGGTGTGCCAATACATCTGTCTAAAATATTTACAAACCCTAAGCTGGTTCAAAACTACAAAAAGAGGCATCTAAAATGTCTGAATCATCATCGCTGGTCAATACATTAGTATACAAGCACACCCAAAAAGTAACCAAGTCAACTATTTATATCTATATACAAGCATATCAAGCATGCTTATCAGTAGTTAGAATCATGCATGATAAAGTATCAAATGTTAATGCCATTTTCTTCAGTCCCAGGGTGGAAAACATAGTGAGCATCAATATCAATCAGCAACGTAATGTGTACAATCTTGTTCCTCTGAACATAAGGGGTGAGAATTTAAAATTCTTAGTGGAGAAATCATACAGTTATCAAAAGCATTTATTTTGAACTATGCTATATCCAGTTTCATTCACTGCAGAAAATAAATTTCAAATAGAGTACTACATAATTTTATTTTATATCAATAAAATACATACCAAATAATATTATTTCACATTCCATTAAATTTTACTTTCTCTTCTTGCTCACATGGCCAATAACATAACATATATAGTTAAGATTTCAAACATTCTAGAGCGTCCCCTTGCTGTGGTCATTTTAATCAACGAACCCAATAAAAGTGATCACCCCACATGCCTTGGGAAGGGATATATGGAGCTCAATAAAGTGACTCATGTAAGACTCTACATTAAGTTCCACTATGCCTTAGCCCCATGGACTCTCCTTAATGGATCCTAGAAGACATACATTCTTTTTTTTTTTATTAATGTCACATCTTTAGGCTTAAAGCCAATTAATAAAATATCACAACTTTAATATCATTATTTCATTAAAATTACATCAGTAGTTCATAATTTGTGACATTAACATAATCAATCATTTACTCAAGATTTCAACATCAATAAAATTTATATCATTTATTTCTGTAATTATAACAACAAAATACAATACAATTCATCATCAAGCAATTCTAACCCTAAAATCTATGCTTGGCTGAAATACCCATTTCGTTACAAAGAAATTTTTCATATTATTATCATCATTTCTAGACTACTTCTAGCCTCAAATGTCTATTGTTAGCATCAATTTCACATTAAACCAAAGTTTAGACTAAAATTTCCAAATTAATTTTGAATAAAACCCTAGTTCTTAAATCTTTATTTCTTGATCATTTTTCTTCAAAACTAACATCACCCTTATGTTTCTTTCTCCACCAACAACCTTATTCTTCAATAAACTTCCATAGAAACCTAAACAAAATTTCAAGAGCATAATTTATGTCTTACTACCCTAGGGTTTCAAACTAACAAAAATAGTCATAAATAAGGCTTCTTAATTCAAAGACATGGTGAAAAGTGTAACATCCCGAGACTGCTTGTAGGATCGATAAGTGTCCCCACAAACCAATACGAATCTTTTCAGCATGCTTTGTCCTCACTCACACGTATCCTAGGAAACTTCCCAGGAGGTCACCCATCCCACAAGTGCTCCAAGTCAAGCACACTTAACTATGGAGTACTTATGTTCTTGCCTCCCAAAAAGAAGATGCATCTTGTTGATATGGGTGGTGCTAATAAATTCCTTTAATCTATCCTCAACTATGTAGTCCCATACTTACACAGTCTCTGGATCCTTCTTATTTCGGTGTGTATTTAGTTCATTCATGTGTCCCTCCACCTAGAAGCCTGCCAGGAGCCGCTCCTTGTCTGTGCTTCATCTTTATTGCATCGGCGACCACTCCCCACCCTCGTCGGCCCCGGGTGTCACATGCCCACCAGCTTCCGCATGGTTCGTCCCCAAACCACACCATACTGGGAGAGGTCCCGCTCTGATACCATTTCAACACCCTCCTTAGGGTATCATATTTCAGACCAACTCCTTTTTATTCTTTACCCAAATTATAAAATATTTAATATTATAAAATACGAGTTTCAAAATTTCTTATTCACGGATAACATAAACTTACCGAATTATAGAAACATAAGATATAAGAACTGAATAATATACACCTCTAGTACATAACATAAATTGGTAACAACTTAATTACATAAAACTTACGTACTCCAAACAACACATAATTACCATATAAAAACTGAACCTAGCCTAAGTCCAAAAACTTGAAGAGTAGGGTCCTGAATCCAATCTTCCTCCAGATCCTCTTTGGGATCCCTAACAGACAAATTCCCCAGTTGAGGCATGTCACTATGGACGGGAGTCCGAGCAGTTGACACCTCAGAATCTTCACTAGATGTGTCATGAAGATTACCCCATAAATCTCTAACAGACATATAAAACTCCAAGCAAACAGCAGTGTCCAAAGAAAATGTAGCAACCCCAGGCTAGGTCCTACTTCAAAGCAAAGTAACATCTCCAACATACTAAATGCGCCCTGTGTCCCAATAGACGTGCCATGCTTCGTTGCCCCTATGAAATTGTAAACTAACGAAATTTTGAAGATTCTGCCTTGTCGCCATCACAGTCTTCTTAAAACATAAATATAGAACAAAACAATACAATGAAGAGGTGAGATGCCCTACATCAATACCATCATGGCAGTATAGAAACAATAATGACAATAATGCCATTCATATAGAGCAATATCACAAAATAATAGGTATAATCATGTTATCAATTAACAGATAATTTATCAATACATATATATCACAATATGTACACTTACTATGCACATACACAATATGTATACTAACCATCCTTATACACAATGCACCCATTTCCTACTCTACGGAGCTAAACACAATTTAGAGAAAATGATCCAGAAGATATGTCTGTATATCAGCCGTCTCAAACTAAGTGCTATAATTTATCAACATGCACATCAGGCATTATGCAAGACATTATACGCCAGATCAGGAATAGGAATAGTATTCTTGTCGAGATCGTTGGTACGTTTGCATCCGTTGCCACGGCACAGTAGCGCTATTCAACTAACCTCATGTGGAATTCCGCGACCCGACGCCTCCAAGATCCATTATACACCTTCACTAAGCAATTTGTACCTGTACTAAGGTGCAATTCAATTCCTAGGCAACAATAGCCTTAACAGACACCGTCTGACAAATAATGCATGACCAATGACTCAATGCAATATCACAAGCCACTACTGGCTATAACCATACGTTAATATATATTTGGGTCCAATGCATTAGCTTGACAACAAATTACTATATTTCTTAATCCCATAACATTTTTATCGCATTTTCACAATCGCATAACAATTTTTCAACGTTTTATCAATCGTGTAAATATTTTAAAATATTTTCTCAATCGCGTAGCTAAAAATCATCATTTTTAAATCACGTAAGAGTTTTTCTACATATTTTCAATCGCGTAAAATATTTTCTTAATATTCTAAGCTCAAATTAAAACTTTTCTCATTTAATATAAAAATTAGATTTAAATTTCAATATTTCCTTATTAAATCACCTTTAAATAATATTTCTAACATTTTCTCACTAAAACCTAAATTATTTAAATTAATTCAAAATACCTTAAAATCTTTGTTCTTTACTTTTAATAAAATTTTCTTAAATAAAATATTTTAAACTCCAAAATATCCTTAAAAATTATTTCCTTGCTAAAACTCTTTTAAATAATATTTTTTAATAGTCTTTCCAAAACTTACATTATTCTCAAAATCTATATTATTTTAAATTTAAATCAAACCTTTTTCCATTTAATTTTTTTGAAATCCATTTAATTAAAATACTTGAAATCCTCAAATTACTACTTAGTCTTAAATTCACTATAGTGGCCGAAAATCACTTCTTAATTAGTGATAAAGATGTTTTCATTTCTATTTTAAATTTTGTAATTCCTTAATCAAATTAATTACCACTAATCCTCTAGGTTAACATTTAATAAAACATTTTACATTGGATTTCTCCTTTGGAGGGCTTGGAGGTCGTGAGCCTCTATGGCCATTGGAGCCAAAATTTCCTTTCCTCTCATTACAATTTATATCATGCAACATACATAAAACATCATAATCCTACTATATCAAATTCATGCATAATATCAAAGTACTAAAATCACATAAAGCAATTAAACACAAATCACAAAATCATACAAACAAGGTGAATAATCCTCAATGGATTCATCACCTCGTTCCTCACCACCATAATTGGTTGATGAGGTTAATCTCCCTCTTATCTTAGATGTAGCCTCCTAAACTCCTTGTATGATCCCTTGTATAAACTTCCTCCACCAAGTAACTCTTAAAATCAAAGTAAACACAAATATATTAACATCCAAGGCTAGAGTAAGACAACCATATATCAAATATGGTCTTAGAATTTCAAGAATCAAATAAGAAATCAAGTTTCAAGATCTTTACCTTGAAACCCTAGAACTTGAATCTAAAAATCAAGCTTGAAGATGATGGAATTAGGTCTTGATCATAACATGAAAGTTGCTTAGAATGAAGTTTAGGACTAAGTGGTAAGGTTTGTTTGAATTATGAGAGATTGGAAGGTAGTTTTAGGTGAGGAGGCCGTAAGATGAAGGAGAGAAAATGAGAGAAAATATGTTAATGTTTTTGAGAGAAAAGATGATAGCTTTGTGTTATGATAACAAATGAAACTTTATGTCCCCTAAAGCCCTCTTGGCCGTGAGATAGGAGAGAAGGAGTGTGATTAATTTGACCACTTTTAACCCTTCACAACCATTGATTAGATCAATGGTGGACATCCAAGCTTCTTCACCAAGCTTGCTCCTCACAACCGTTGATTAGATCAATGGTGGATATGCAAAGCTTCTCCTCCAAGCTTGTTTCTAATTTGTTATGCATAAAGTTATCATAACCATCATATTTGACCACTTAAGATATTTTCCAAAAGCTTAGACATTTTCTAGATATTTTTAGAAACTATTACCCAATGGATAATAGCTACTGCTAGTTATTGTCCAATGGATAATAACATTACACAATGAATAATAGCATTACCCAATGGATAATAGCATTACCCAATGGGTAATAGCTTTATCCAATGGATAATAGATTTGAACAAAAACTTAGATAAAGAAAATTTTCGTCAGCTGTTCTCAGTTTCGGGTTTAGTAAGTTCTCCAGGCCCCGCATTAACAGTCCGAAACTTTCTAGTCTAGAAAAAAGGTTTATTTTTCTGGGCCGCCTCAACACACATACAGTCCAAAATAATATTAAAATAATTAAAATAAATAAAAAATTAACAAAAATTCACAAATATTATAAAACTCATAAATATCAAGAAATAGAAAATTTGGGGTGTTACAAAAAGCATACTAGAATACTCATAGAAACAAGAACAACTCAAGAAAACTTTAGAGAAAAGGTATGACTCCCTACTTCAAGTTAGATGAATCCAAGATGAAAAAGGTGAGATTCTTGGCTTAATCACTTGGTAGGTGAATTTGGAAACTCTTGATTTTTCCTCTTCTTGGTTTTTTTCTCCTTTTTCTTCAATTTTTCTTCTTTTCTCCTCCTTATTTCCTTCTTGGCCGAAACTCCTAGTCCCCTTAAGTGTTCATCTTTTTTTTTCCTTTCAATTCTTTTACTTTTATATTTTCCAACTATCCAATGATAAATGTAACAAGTGTAACTTCTCTAAACTTGTAACCAATGAAAAGCCTAACAAATGTCTATGTTTATATTGGTTCATGGTTAGGTTATGATGGCACCTAGTTACTCTAACCAAACTAACCTAACTTAGTTTTACAAACTAACTAAATTACTAACTAATTAGTTAACTTAGTTACTTAGGGTCTTTAAAGATTTATTTTACCTAAATTTTTTTAATTTCTATTTAACATATCTTAATAATGTTTTTGAGAAATTCTAGCATTCTAGAAAATCTTTTGTCAGTATTTTGGATTCACTGTAAATAAATAATTCAATTTGTATGCAAAAAAATTTAATTCCACGTACATTCCTTGTATGTAAAATTTTTTAATTCCATGTATGTCCCTTATAACAATTTAATAAATTACGTGTATGTCCTATGAATACAGAATACAAAATAAATACTGTCATATTTAATTTAGAAGGGATATTATAGTAACCCCATGACAAAATATATTATGATGTTATCTCATTTCCACTCAGGGATTCCTAAAGACTATAAAGGTCCAGAGGGTCTCTCGTATTCTATCTTGACTTTTTGACAAGTTAGGCACCTAGACACAAACTCTGCTATGTCATTTTTTCATTCCAGGCCACCAAAACATCTTCCTCAAATCTTGATACATCTTAGTGGTCTCAGGATGGATGGTGTAATGACTTCTTTGAGCCTCTTCAAGGATCCATTCCTTCATTCTGGATTCACTTAGAATGCAAAGTCTGCCTCTAAACTCAATCATTCCATCATCCGCCACATCAAACTCTTTTAGGTTCCCTAAGAAGATTTGCTCAAGTTCATCCCCTAGAGTCTCATCTTCCTTTTGAGCTTCTAAGATCTGAGTTCTCAAGTCATTAACTACGTCCACTTTACTCACATAGAGACTATGTGGTAACACAGTCACTGCAAGACTCAAATCTCTAAAACTCTCAAGAAGTTCACTCTCATGGATCATCATCCGAGACACATGTAAGAATTTCCTACTTAGTGTATCGGCCACTACATTGGCCTTACCTTGATAGTACTTCAACTCAAAGTCTTCTCTGCCTCATGTTCAGCTCTTTCTAATCAAATAAATACTTTAAACTTTTATGATCACTCAACACCTTAAATTAGAATCTGTACAAGTAATGTCCCCAAACTTTCAAGGAAAACATCACCTCGTCTAACTCCAGATCATGTGTAGGGTAGTTCACCTCAGACGGCCTCAACTGCTTTGATGCATAGGCAACTACTCTCATATGTTGCATCAGAACACATCCTAATCCCATCTTTGAAACGTCACAGTACACCTCAAAGTTCTACAAAGGATCTGAAATTACCAACATCGGTGTAGTGGTCAACCTCAACTTTAGCTCTTGGAAACTATTCTCACAACTTTGTGTCCATTCAAAAGTACTACTTTTTCTAGTCAATCTAGTCAAGGGTAGCGCTAACTGAGAAAACCTCTTTATGAACCTCCTATAGTACCCTACCAGGCCTACGAAGCTTCGGATCTCAGTCACAGTGGTGGGTCTCTCCCATTGTAACACTGCATCAACTTTGCTTGGGTCCATTGAAATCCTACTCCCACCTTGAGAAATCACATGACCTAAAAACTGCAGTTGCCTAAGCCAAAACTCACACTTAAATAGCTTGTCAAATAACCTCTTCTCCTTAAGGGTTTCTAAAACTACCTTCACGTGTTGCTCATGTTCCTCCATTTTCTTATAATAGATTAGGATATCATCTATAAACACTACTACAAACTGATCTAGGTAGGGTCTAAGGATCCTGTTCATGTAATCCATGAACTTCGCTAGTGCATTCGTCAACTCGAAGGACATCACAAGGTACTCATAATGCCCATACCTAGTTCTAAACACGGTCTTACAGATGTCATCTTTCCTAACCCTTATATAATGATATCCAGACTTAAGATCAATCTTTGAGAAAATCGAAGCTCCTCTCAGTTGATCCATTAAATCGTTTATTCAAGGCAATGAATACTTATTTTTTATGGTTACCTTATTCAACTACCTTTAGTCAACACAAAGCCTTATGGTACCAATGAATACTTAACATAGGTGCTCCCCACGGAGAAATACTTAGTCCAATGAATTGTTTGTCCAACAAATCCCCTATTTGCTTTTTAAGTTCCACTAACTCTAACGTTGCCATCCTATAGGGTGCTATATGTGATACCCTCAAGAACATGTTAGGCTTGTAAATAGTTATAGAGGTAGTCTAATACTTGCTTGACATGTCGGTTCAGTTTTGTGACAAACTGAGTTAGTTTAGGCACTTTGCTACAACATAGAAAGTGAAACGTAGCCTAAAATAACTCAAAAAATGACTTTAAAGGCTAAGCTTAGGGAAATAAATATCAATAATTTATTTCCAAGTCAAAAATATGTGGATGTGGATATAGCTAAAGTTTCAAGATAAATTGAGTTAGTTTGGTATTTTTAAGTACCTTGGTTGTGTGTTGTAATACCAGATTGACCAATAGCAAATATGAAAAATTATGGAAATGATGTTTTTGGTATTTAGATAAATCTTAGGATTTATTCTAATACCTAAGGAAGTTAGGAAACTTGATTTAGTAAAATCAAAGCGTTCCTAAGAGATATAAGTTTTAGCACAGTAAAAGTGCCTTGTTTATATCCTTTCTAGACTTTTCTTTCTCTTATCTCTCATTCTCTCACGTGAAAGAAACAGAAAATGGAGGAAGAAAAGAGAGAAATGAGAAAAAAGAGAAACGGGGGAAGAAAGAAAGAAGCAGAAGAGGAAGAAGAAGAAGATCAAGAGGAAAGCTTGAAGATCTTCAACCACACCACAAAAGGTAAGGGAACTTCTTTCTCATCTTTTCCTTTTGTTTCGTTTTGTATGAAACTAGGTTGTTTGAGAAGAGAGAAATATGTTTGATAAATAAATATGTTTTTCTTGCTTGATTCTTGGTTTCAAGGATTGAGTTTGAGTAATTTCAATTTGTTGGATGCAGGGTTGCTAGTTTAGGCTTTGTAGATACCCATGATTTCCTTTAAGAAGTAATTTAGGAAATGGGTATTTCTTTCCTTGAGCTGAGCTTAAATCCATGTTTTTATGAGTTGAAGTTGTTTTCCTTGTGGATGTTAAGATTATGAGGCCCTATGGGTGGTTGTAGTTTGATTAAAGGGAGTAGAAATGGGTTTACTGCTTGAGAAAACTTGTTTTTCTGGTTTTTTGCAGGATGTAATTGATTACAGTGGCAATGTAATTAATTACAAAGCCTCTGGAAAACGAGAGATGAAGGACGTAATCGATTACAATATCAATGTAATCGATTACAAGTCTTCTGGAAGAGCTATAATTGATTACAAAAGTAATGTAATCGATTACCAGGTTTCTAGAAAGGATGTAATCAATTACCACAACAATGTAATCGATTACCAGACTCCTGTTTTGAGAAAACATGGTGCTTAGTGCCTAGGTTCCCATAGTGGCTTAACCTAGGATGGTTTTTATGGGAATTTGGAGTTCCCTACTTGCTAGGATCCCTTATGTATGCCTTTTTAAGAGTAATAAGATACTAATAGGGGTATTTCCTAAAGAGGATGACTACCCTAGTATATAAGGGAAAGAAGGAAACCTTTGTGTATCCATTAGATATAGATTTCCATAGGAAGGTACTTAGTTACTTAGACAACATAGTGTTGCCTTAGATATCACATATAAGTTGATGTTGATAAGGTATACTAGATACAAGTGAGTTGAGTCCAGTTGGAAATAGTCATTTACCATAGTGCATAAGTTACCCTAAGAGAGAAAGTGGAGTTAGTGATGCATGAATGGGCTTAAATAGAATTAATGTAGAAGTTCAAGTCTTTAAACAAGCATCTAGGATCTTAAGCACACTAGTATGGTATAAGTTACCACTTATGGTGTGATAATAAGGCAAGCTAGAAATAAGTGTATTTAGTATATTTTACTTGACTAGAAACATGGAATATGCTCTTTGATGAGTTAGATTGGAGCCAATAGTACATGTTGGCTAGAGATTAGTTCTTCACTTGGTTAGAGAGAACCCTGTGATGAGTTAATGTGGTGGTTTTGTTTTAGTTAAACATAACCTTGCATAGTTTTGTTACTTTCTAATTCCCAAGGAAAGTAATCTTTAATGATGTGCACACACATATGGCCAAGGAGAGAGTGGTAGAGTCCAAAAGTCTCTTTGGATGAGGGTTAAGCCTAGTTTCTCATAGTGCCAAGATTACTAGTTCTTATGTAGTGGAAATAGCACTCTCACAAAGTGTGAGTAGGAACCAGTCCACTCATCACTAGGTAGTTAAAGAGTCAGTCTTCTTAAATACAAGTTTTAAAAAAAAGGTGGGAAATATGCAAGTTTCAGAGCAATGCTCTATTACCTCATTAAGTTGGGAGTAAATAGAGTGTTAGCAAAAGTTAGTTCCCTTATTTATTAAAGCTGAACCATAGCAAGAGTTAGTTCCTTTATTTATTAAAGTTGAACCATAGCAAGAGTTGGTTCCTTTATTTAGCAAAGTTAAACCATAGCACACAATTTTTAACTAAATAAGCGAGGGAAGCCCCTTGACCTTGCAAAGGAGTGAGAAAAGCACTTTGCTAAACATGGAGTTGTGAGACAAGGGAGTGAAACAAGCTCCTTGTCATGGTGAAGGAGTGAGATAAACGCTTTGCCAAGGAAAGTTGATATTTACAATTGCATAGATAGTTGTTTAATATCGACAATATGTTTAGTTTCAAAGTACATTTATTTAGTATAAATGTTTAAATACTGGTATTGGTTATTCAGACTGAGAATTGAGATTTCTCACCTGGTTATGTTTCCATGTAAATCCAAGTAGCAGCTCTTTAAAGGGAAAGAGGTAGAAGCATGAAGACTAGTTCAGTTTTAAGGCTTTTAGATAAAGCTTATGTATTAATTTATTTTTGCTTTGAGTATGTTTAATGTTGTATGTGTAACATTTTGCCCATTTGAGGCTATCATATATATGTGTAACTTTTAGTTAAGGCTCTTCATATTAATTTCTAATAATGTTATGGAATAGTTGATATATAAGTTAGAAGTAGCATAACTAATACTGTTTATTCAGGTATATGTCAGATATACTAGGTTAGCAGTATTAGGGTGTTACATTATAGATATAGGTCTTGTCCTAGGCACTAAATCTATAGTGAACTCTATTTCTCGCTTGGGTGTCAACTTAACTATCTCACTCGGGAATACCTCTAGATATTTTCTCACCACAGGTATATCGTCTAAGCTCTGCTCAACTTCGGTACTTAGAGAGAAAAGGAGAACATATCCTAGAGCTCTCTCCACTAAATAGTGATTCATGTAATTCACATTGAGATACCTTGATTCAGAAGAAACAACTCTAGAAGGTATTTTCGACAAGAACACAAGGGTTTTATTTGAACAATTCAAAACTACATAGTTAGAGGACAACCAATCCATGTCAATAATGACATCAATATCTATAAGGGGTAAACAGATAAGGTTTACGAAGAAAGTCCTATCTTCTACTTTTATGCAACAATCAAGACACTTTTGAAGTTGCAACTAGTTTATCGATGGGAGTAGACACAGACAAGTCATATGAAAGTTTAGATACAGGTAAATCTAGTATATTCACACAATCATAAGAAACAAAGGAGTGAGATGCTCTCGAATCATATAATAGTTAAAAGATGATCATGAGTTATGCCTTTACCTTGGATAAGGTCCGAAGACTGACTCACTTCTTCACCACTTAGAGTGTAAACTCTTCCCTTGGCCTGAGGTCATGGGGTAGACGTAGCTTCTTTCCTTTGAGGACAATCCTTAGAAAAATGTGTAACGTCCTTAAAATCTTTACTAATAACATAATTTTGATTTATGTATTAGCAAATAAAATTAAGCACGCCATGTAAAAATTAACAATTTAAAATTTAAAATTTTATTTAGTTAATATATCAAAAGTATGAGCCTGTCGCGAAATAATATAACGTTTATATACTAAAAAGGACAATATACAATAGTACAATGTACTTTTACAGTACAATAATTTACATAAACTTTTACAATATAATAATTACATAATAAAAACTATAAAACAACTAAAATAGTCTATGTCTTTTGCTTTGGTCTCCATGCTGAGGATCTCATCCCTAGAAATATTACGGAAACAAGAACAAAAAAGGGGTGAGAATTTAAAGAATTCTTAGTGTCATTATTAAAAATCAGTGACATCGTAATACTTCCAGCTGTTTCGGGGAAAAATCATTTTCAAACTCAATTTTCATTACGTAGGAAGGTGGAAAAAACCAAATCAAGTCCTTCCTCTTCCCAAAATAGAAATTCAATTATTAAGTTTCAGAAAACATTTATTGTCAAACATAACAATATGTACTCACAAATAATTCTCAGAAACACACTTTTAATCAAACATTACAATTAATCAAATAAATTCAATTTCATTTGTGTTGCTTATTTTAAACACTTGGCAGTAGCCTGCTTTCAGCTTAGTGCACTTCAACCTATTTATGACCATTCGCAATCACACAGAACTACTCTAATAAATGAGTAACTTGGGCACCACTAGTGAGGAAATGTCCCTCCTCAACATAAAGTTGTGAGTAGAGAGGAAATTATCCATCCTTAACTACTAAGATAGGGAGGGAATGTCCACCCCCATACTATTAATAATCTAGGATCACCTCTAGTAGAGAGGGAATGTCCCTCCTCATCTACTTTCCTCTAGGAAGAACTTGAGTCATTCTAACCTAGTGTGATCCTAATTCAACTTCTTGGCCATATAAAATATAAGAGTGACTCATATAAACCACAACATCCAATAGGCTTGCGTACAACAATAATTTGTTCACAATCATATATTGACCTTGATAAGGCCCACTTTGCCATGAGCTTCTTGCTCATTTTAAATCCAAGATTTCGATCAAATAAGCTTCAAATAAGTTTCAATGCAAACAACATACATTCAAATAATGATTGTATTATGGTAGCCTTCAACTTTACATACTCAATCACATTTTAAGCCATAACTTCTAGCTCAAAGATATTAAAATTTTGGTGTCAAAGGACAGCATTTTTCCAAGACCATTTTACATCAACCAAGTCATAGATCATGCTCAAGAAACACAAATTTTCTAGTCATCCTTGGGTAGCATTTTGCCATAGGTTTTTAACACCATTTTAGTCACAATTTCAAGCAAACAATGAACAAAATTCTGGTCACAAACAAACCAAAACTGCCGTGACCTTCCAACACCATACAAGACATGTTTCCATACATTCAAATCTTTAATATACAAGTCAAAAATAGGGCAGCATTCTGCCCTTGTAATTCATCACCAATCAAATTTCATTTCAAGCACTAAAACCACTATAACACATTCACAAATAGGGCAGCCCCTTGCTATGATTTTCAAGTACAATTCAAGTTATAATTTATGAGACAAAAATATCACAATTCTGCTCATAATCTGTTCATATACATCCGTGACCATTAAGCCACAAAATTTAACCATTTTCTCATCAATACAACATCACAATTCAATACAGTCATCAATAGAAATAGATGAACAAATGAAAGAACACAAACACCTCTAATTCCATCATAGTCGTGAGACTTAGGGAAACAAAGCATCAACCAAACTCACAAACTTTTGTTCAATAACTCATATAGGAAATAGAATTAGAGCAAGGTAAGAATAGAAGCACAAAAATGATCAAAAGACAAGTTATTATTATTATTTTTTAAGCTGCTGGTCGTGAGCTTCCAAGCTCCAAGAACCAGATTTTTGGTTCAAAAATAATGTAAAAAAAGAGAGCAAGATGATAGTAAAGAACTCCTACCTCACTCCTTTGAATTTCTTTATTTTTCCTCTTATTTTAGCTTCTTGTTTCTCTTCTCTTTTCCTTCTTGTTTCTCACAGTTTTACTGCTGTGAGGAGTACCCTGTTGCTTCTGTTTTTAGCTGAAAGACGTGTGAAGAGAAAGTGAGATAAGGATAGAGAATTCTAGATATAAATGGGTGGGCGGTGGTTATGGTCAAAGATGACCAAATTTTTAGTTAGTAACTTTTATATCTGTTAAGCACTCTTTAATATTTTAAAACTAAGTTTTTAAGTTACCATAAGTATTGTAAAAAAATTTAGAATTCATCCTAGTCCTTGGTTTCATTTTTCTAGGATTTTTCATATACTGCTATTTATCAGTTAAGCTTCATTACCCAGTCCCAAATTGAAGTAAACTTAGGAATTAAGTAAATTTCCTTACTGATACTTATCTTACTTGGCATTTTATACCAAAATATTCTCCATGTCATACTTACCATCTCCAGATATTTTCATAATTTTCTAAGTTAATTAGCTGATCACTTTACTATTGACTTATCCCCTGTCAGTGTCCTTAAAAATACCAAACTAGCTCAATTACTTCTCCAAAATTTTTTACAAATCTTATCAATGGTTCTTAGCTAGGAAATAAATTTTCATATTTATTCCCATTATATCAACTATTTATGCAAATACTTTAATTATCCTCTTGTATTCAGTGTTGTAGAATTACGCTCAAACTGGTTCAGAAAATTATCCAAATTAATAGATAACTCTTATCAGTATTACAGAGCTATTATAACCCTGATTAGGATCATTAGGTTAAAGAGGATGTTACAAAATGCTTGGGCTGTCCACACATGAAGCACATCGAACAAGGTCTATCTTCATGTTTTTTCCTACACTTGGGACACTTAGGCCCCACAAACTCCTTCTGAAACTGCTTGCCTTTACCTTGAGGAACGATGGGTTTAAAGGATCCCTTCTTGAACTTTTCATCACCAAACTTCCTTTTCTATGAGCTTTGTGACTTCTATTCCATTAGAGGCTTCCCATCATGCCCTTCTATTGTTCTGCATTTGTTCACCAAGGTTGCAAAGTCTCGAATCTCAAAACCTTCTGATAGCTTTCTGAACATCCTCTCTCAATCCTTCTTCAAATTTCACACACTTCCATCGCTCATCAATGTTGAATCTGATATAGGATGAGAATTTGGACAATTCATTAAATTTGGTCACATATTGACCAACAGACATATCGCCTTGCTCTAACCTCAAGAACTCCATCTCTTTTGCATTTTACAAATTTTATGGGAAATACTTCTCCAAGAATGTACCTTTGAAGATCTCCTAGGCAATAACAGCCCCTAAAGCATCAAACAATCTTTTGGCATCTGTCCACCAATCTTATGCTTCCCCTTCTAACATATAGGAAGCAAAAAGCACTTTCTGCTCGTCCGAGCAAGCCATAACAGCAAAAATCTTCTCCATCTCCTTTAGCCAACCCTCAGCTTTCACCGGGTTATACACCTCCTTGAAGGATGACGGATTAGACTTCCTAAACTTTGAAAGGTCCCAGAAATTCTGATTTTGCCCCACTTGTACCTCTTGCACTGGTTGCTCCGACTAGACAGGTGGTGGTAGTAATAGAGGTAGGGTTGCCCCTATCCTCTCGAGGATCCTCGCATTCATTGCAGTCTTCTCCTTCATAGCATCTGCCATAGCCATAAAGGCTCCATCCATTTCTGGGCCTTCATTTAGTGAGTTCTTATTCCCTCATGTTCACCTCGGAGGTGCTATAGTATCTTATACACACAAAATAATACATATTGAGTTTATCAGTCTCAATATCATGTAACAATGCGATAGTAGCTAAGAACAAATATACCAAAGGCAAGTCATGCAATTCCAATCAAACATTCATAATGAAATAAGAAAAGCACAACATACATACAAAGGAACTCCTAACATGCCTAAGCATAGTCAATTCATACCCTGGCTCAATAGGATGAACTGCTCTGATACCATAATGTAACACCCTAACGCTAATACAATAGTATATTCGTAATATACCAGAGTAAAGAGAGTTAAGCATGTCACTTCCACTTTAGCAATACGATAAAGTAATCCATAATAAATACACAAGCTATTATCGAGAGCCAAGAGGGAAGAAATGTTAAATGTATATACACCGTTGGCCACCAAGGGCTCCTTGTTATATACACAAACTTTAGACAAACTCAAAATGATATAGATAAATACATGCTTTGTGTCAAAAGAAACAAAATAAACTACTCAAGTCTTTTGCTTCTTCTTCTTCCTCTTGGAAGATTTTTGACCTGGATTTATCACGGAAATAAGTAAAGGGGATGACAATTCATAATTCTCAGTAATCAGTTTAAAACATGTCATCATAATAAGTTCAACTGCTTTGGGGGAAAACAAGTTATACACAAAAAGCTAGAAAGGTGGCATAAGCCAAAAATGGTCCTTTCTCTTCTCGAGGCAGTAAGTTCATTCTTTTACAAAATTAGATGTAATCATCACACAATTAACTAAATTCTATGAATAGAACTATCAACAACAACAAATTATGTTTGTAATAGATAAATGAGACTACTCATTACTATAAGAATATGTACATAGTCACTATGTAATACTCATAAAGCAAAACATAACCCTATCGCACTTTGATACTAACAAGAGAGATAACTACCCATACAATTGTCAAATAATGCAATGTATAACATGTAATGTGATTATGCCTAAGGAAATGTCCTAAAGTATGCTTGTGCAATGCTTGTGTAGGTTTTTGTTTTAGAAAACCATGATACTCACATATTCCTAGCAACCGCATTCCTTTGTATTTGTCTGAGTAGGATAGGAAAATGAGCCCTTACACTACTTGGTCATCGGTGGATTCCTTCCCCTCAATATAGTAAGAGTATTGCTACCACCCTATGTACCGGTAACCCTGACCATAATAGCTCTCTAGTTACAAGAATTTAAGACTAGTCCTTATTCTCTGGTCAAATGGTTATGCACACCATATAAGGTCACAATATGTAGGAATAGAAAGTATAAAAACATGCAAAGTGTTCACATAACACAAACCCTTCACAAGGGTAACCAAGTGAAGGAGCTAAAACTAGACAACATGCACTCTTGGCTCAACTTTATCTCATAAAGGAACCAACCCATGTCCCTAGCATATTCTCATAGTTCAACTTTACGGAATAAGATAGCAAACATGGTTCACATACTAATCAAACTCAACTTTACCCAAAAAGGAAGAAATTAGTTCAACTTTAACACTTAAATAAGAAACTAAAACTTTTAGGGCTCTTAACTTCCATAGACTAATTCAATTGGATCATTGATAACTAATACATAGCCTAACTCATGTTAATCTTAGCCCAAAGAATACCAAACTCAGTTTTTCAAAGTTACTAGTTGGTTACCCTCTTGATTAATTAGTTAGGACCCCTATTTTTCTATTTTCAAGCAGTCCACAACCAGTTATCACCTTCTGGTAATCAGTTAGGACCCCTCAAATCTGTTTTCTGCTTGCTGGAATAATCGGTTACCATGTTTAGGTAACTGGTTATCATGTTGCACCACTCCTTGCCACAAGCCAAAATTCGGTTAAGCTTGTTTCCTAACTGGTTACTGCTGAGCCTAAAAGTCTACCATAATAGAATAATCAATTATGGCAATCCCCATAATCGGTTAACTGCTTCCTCAACAACATACCCAACCCATATAATCGGCTAGGCCACTGCCATAATCGGTTATTTTTTGCAGAAAACAAAGTCTTCCCACGTGAAAACTCAACCCAAAACTCCTCTCAACTCAAGAACAACACTCCTCAACTCGAGTGCCTTCAAAACAAATTCAAAGGAGTTCCAAGAACACAACCACAACACCAAAACCCTTGGATCATGTTCATCCAACTCAAACCAATGAGAAAACTCTCAAAACCCCATTTTTGACAACCAATGCATACCCTATGTACTAAGAGTTTTGAAAGAAAAGGATGAAGTTAAATGAACAAACACCCCTACCTCAAGTAGTACGGATGATGAACTCAACCTTTAGCTTTGCCTTTAGATTTTCTCTTCCTTTCCTCTTCTTCCTTCTTCTTTTTCTCTCTTTTTCTCTTCTCCCTTTGTTGCCTCTAGTTTGTAGAATATGAGAGTGGGTGAGAAAAATGAGTGAAAGTCAATGAAATAGGAGAAAGGAAGGTCGTGGAACATAAGAAAAATCTAACAATATTTTAAGATATTATACTGAAACCTTATATCTGTTAAGAACATTTAAATCTTACAGAAACAAGTTTCCTAACTTCCATATGTATTATAATAAATCGTAGGATTCATCTCAACCCCAGTTTTATCAATACCATAAATTTATATATTTGTGACTCGTCAATCCGATACTTAAACATTCACTCAGTGTACTTAAAAATACCAAACTGACTCAATTAACTCTAAAAAATTAACCATATCACATTCCATAAACTTGTGACCTAGAGAAAAAAATCTCCATATTTGTTTCCATTAATTAAACAGTTTATGCCATTTCTTGAGCTAATAACAACTATTTTTCTCATATAATGTTACGTCATAGTGACTAAACTCACTCAGAAAGTCACAAAATTAAAAAAGCATGTCAAACAAGTATTATGCTACCTCTGTAACCATATACAAGTCTAACATGTTTAAGAGGATGCTACAGAGGAAAGTGTCGCGCCATGTCATCCAAAGATCGCTGCATAGCCATTTGGTGTTGTTGCATGTCTGCTTTGTATTGCTTTATGGCGTCCATTCAACCTTACATGGAACCCATTATGTTTTCCATGTATGCCCTTAAGTCAATAACGGTCGCCATAAGCTGCTTATTTGTGACTGGGGCAGTAGTAGCTTCTTCATTCTCTAGGAGATCAAAAGCATCTTTAGCCTTAGCCTTAGCCTCTATTACCTTATCTCCATAGACCCATATATCCAGATCTTTCTTCATTTTCATGTGGTTAAGTGTTGGGCATCCAAAGATGTTGTGATGAGTTAGTTTCGGGGAGTCCTTGGTTGCCACAATTGCATGGTATCGCTCAAGAAATCCAGAAATCAATAGAGCGTAGGGCAGATCCATCTTCTCTTTGCCTTTCGCCTTCATCATATGGTGCATGATGAACTTTGGTCAGTTGACTTTGATTCCCTACTTCAAGGCCCAAATCATAAAGATGTTATCCTCACTAATATAGGCATAATTGCCTCCTCTTAGGGCAAGGATGTGTGCATAGGCATAGTGCAGAAGCCTGTCTTGGCTTTTTAACTTTCCAATAGCGACTCCTCCTCTGGGTACTGTGAGACCTGGTTTCAACATTCCCTCAATTGCATCTTTTCTCTAGAAAGCATCCCAGTATTTCTAGCTATTTTCCTCAACTTTCCTTCCATAGTAATGCACTGCAAATAGTTGTACCCATTCCCTTGGGGTGATTACAATTCTTTGGTCCTTCACTTTAGATACCATCTTCTCACCTTGAAGGTGCACAACCTCAGAATTCCTTGATGCTCTAGAAGCGGCATAAACTCAAACCCTTCACTAGCAAAGAATTCCAAGTCCATATACTTGGGTTGGAAAAGGTTTCTTGACATGAATTGGTGCTTGAACTACCAAAGTTGCTCATTGTTGGAAGATAATCTTCTCAGGTCAAGTGGGTTATTGACGAGCGCCGAACTCAATCAAAATTAAAACCGAGTTGTTACCTATGGCTTGTAGCATAGAAGTTAACATCGGATCGTCTCTCAAGGATCTTAGTTTCAAATTAATCAGATCAAGCCAAGATTGGGGGGAAAGTTGAGAAACAAAATACGAAATAGCAAAATTAAGGAAAGAACAATCAATTAAAAACGTAATCTGTAACACCCTCCTTAGGGCGTCACATTTCATGTTACTTAGTTACCAAATTACCCCTTCATTTGTATTCGTGCTTGTAATAGAAATACGAGTTGAAAAATTTCTTAATAACAATAAATTAAACTTAGCGAAAAATAAAAACATTACAACATCATATCAAATAATCCACATCATATATATACATACACAAGTCTTAGTATTGTCATACTTAAATAATTACAAACTAGACTTTTAAAACATTTAAACTTTAAACTTTAATTTAAACTATTATACTGCCCAAGTCCTACTAGACAGCAGAACCCTTAGACGGGTCCTCCTAAGATTCCTCAGCATATAGGAATCCAGCTTGACGTGAAGTCCTATGGACAGGTGTCCGAGCAGACGACACAATACTAACCTCACTAGGGGTAAGACAGTAAGCCCCCCAGTACTGCCTAATAGATATTGAAAACTCTAGGTGTACATATATGTTAACACTAAAGTACGGATGTCCTAGATGTAATCTACTCAATCTAATATTTAAGTCTCCCATGTAGTAAATACTCTCTCTATCCAAATCGACATGTCACGTCTCCTCTCCTCCAAGAAACGTCAACCTCATATAGCCAAGGAAACAAGGCATCTCCATCGTCTCAAAACTCAGCTTCTTCTACAGGAATCTGCTCCTCCTCAGCTTCTCGCTCAACTTCTTGCTCGACATCTTTACAAATATAAATATAATACAGAACAGGCATACAAAGAGGTGAGATCACCTACGTCATTACCAGTATGGTAGCAATGAAGATAAACACATACAATATCTTATACAACTATCATACCATAATTACAGTTATGTCACTAATCATCATTTATCACCACAACGCACAAAATAAACAATAATTACTATCATGCCATTATCAATAACCAAATATTCAATAGTTCAATTATCATAAACCATAATTATAAAAATGCCCTCAATCATTATATGTGTATGCACACAGACTCAATTTCTTACTCCATGGAGCTAAAACTCAAGTCAGAGAGAGTGATCGAAAAGATTTGTTGGTACCAACATGCCTCGGACCACGTGCTCAATCTTGCACATCTAGCATATACATAATAGTCTTTATCAGATCTTGATTAAGAATAGTGCATCGGTTAGGATCATTGGTGGGTTGCGTCGGTCTAACTTACGGCACAGAAGAGCTACCAACTGCCCATTGTAGGCAACTCGCACCCCAATGCCCCCAAGGTCAACGAGTGACTTACACTACGCATATCGCACCCACTCAAGAGGTGTAATCTCTCCTAGGCAACTAGCCTCATACAGTCCATTGGACCTTTCCAATGCATGTACTATGTACTAATCACAGTTCCAATTTATTATCTCATATCCGGGTCCACCTATTAACCCAACAGTATTTTTACTGTAATTCCATCGCGTAGTCATATTTTCGCATTTTCTCAATCGCAACTCAATTCTGTCACCTTTTCAAATCGCGTAGCGATTTTTTAACGTTTCTCAATCGCGTAAATATTTTTCATACATTTTAAATCCAAAAGTACTATTTTTCTCATTTAATACTAAAAATTCACTTTATTTTTTATATTTGCATAATAGCCCATCAAAAATATAATATTTACATTATAGTCCTCATTTAAATAATATTTTCACAATAGCCCCTTATAAAATTCATATTTATAAAATAGTCCATCTTTTATAAAATATTTATAATATGACCCCTCTAAAAATAAGTATTTATACAATGGCCCTTATTTAAATAATATTTACAATTTAGTCCCTCTTTTATAAAAAAATTACGGTATGACCCCTCTAAAAATTAGTAATTGTACTGTTTCCCAAAAAAAGTATTTCTTTCCTTTACTTCACATATTACAGCTCAAATTTTACCAACGTGCTTCAAAACCCGTAGGGTGAGCTATACGTCAGTAAACTTCAAGTATTGACCCTCATTTCATTTTATAACTCTACTATTTAATTATATCAAATTATTTTCCAAAATCATTTTGCTTTGCTATCCTCAAACTCTTCCAAATTCAGTCACTTTTCATTTAAATCTTTAATTCTCATTTGAATCCATCATTTTCAGGACTTTGGTCCTCTAAACCCTAGTATGGCCATGAGCCTTATTGCTCTTTGGAGCATTCATACAATCATTCCATCATGTTGTTCATATCCTAAATTACACATACACTTACATGCTTTCAAAATCATACATACAAGCATATATCAAAGCAATAATCATATATCACACATGCAAAACACAAATATAAAATCATAAACACCACAAACAAAATCAAAAAAGCATTAAATAATAGGTGAATAAACCTTTATAGATTTTTCACCATACACAACCATCCCCACACCACCAAAACTTGGTTGGTGAGGTAAAATCTCCTTCTTACCTCTTGAAGACAAGTCTTTCAAGCTCCTCTCCTTCTCCTTGATTTCGTATAAACCACAAACAATTCCTAAAAATTCTTAAACAATTAATAAAATCACATACAAAGCTTAATAATGATAAACCATGGAACAAACATGGTTTAGAAAATCACAAACTAAATTTTAAACCATTAAAACCAAAGTTTACCTTTAGGAAAGTAAACCAAACTTGGATTTTGAAGCACTAGGAGTAGGTTTTTGATGAAACTTCCTAAATGAAAAGTGTTTAGGAGGTAGTTTAGGTTTAGGAAATGTTAAGAACAAAAATTATAAAAGATGGATGGTGTAATTGGGTGAGAGGGCCGAAATACTAGAGAGAAAAAGAAAGGAAAATAGCTTGGTGTTCTAGAGAATTTTTGAGAGAAAATGATGCTTGCTTTTTGGTGAGAGAAAAGTGAAATTTTGAGAGAGTAATTGGAGTGGGCTGCCGTGGGATGTGCATAGGAGAGATTAAAGAGATTTACTTGAACCAAAATATCCTATTTTTGTGTTCACATGGATAACACATGGCTTGGTCACCATGTGGTCATCAAATTGTCATGCAAGATGGTTCAAGAACCTTGGAGAAGCCTCCCAAGGCTACTTGGCCATGTGGCCTCCTTGAATTAGGGACCTAATTTCTTTTCAATTAAAACCTAATTGCATGCTAATTAACTAGCTAATTAATTAGGTTAAGTTCCCTAATTACACTTAATTAACATTCTAATTACATAACTAATTAATTAAATATATAATTGCATATATTATAGCTTCTAAATAAAATTAGGATATCTAACTAGTAATTAGATTATAACTAATTAATAATTAGGTTAGTTTACTTAGTTTGTTAATTAGGCCATTAAGATGGCTTAATTAGGTTTAATTAGTTACTAAGTAAAAGTCAAGCTACTATATTTGACTCAATCCTAGCCATTTAACTTAACTTTGTTTCCTATCCATTGATCTAATCTAAGGTGAATATTACTTAGTGATTTTATCAGGATTCATTTCACACCATTGATTTGATCAACGGTTATGATCAAAAGCGTCTAAATCATACTTTTCATTCGATAGTCCACAACAAAGTCTATGCTCCCTTGTTTGATCACTTCTTATTGGATAGAATAGTCCAGCCACCTATTTTGACTGATTCTCATTGGTTCATTTTGATTTAGGTTACAGAAAATATTCTAAGCACATTTTTTGTCAATTAAACTATACCGGGTCAAATAAATTATAGCAGAAACTGCTATAAATAAAATAGCAGATATTTATTCATGAAATATTTTTATTTCACAGATAAATTCTAAAAATTAAAAGATTCTTTTCTGTATCACTCGAATTTGGGTTTAGTAAGATCCCCTGCCTCCAAATCAATCAGATAAGAATTTTCCTGGCCCAAAAATTATTATTTTTCTGACCAGGAGCAAATCACACAAAACGATCAAAAATGATCTCGGAACAGTCAAATTATTTTTATAACATACAGAAAATGCAAAATAGCATAATTCTACTATTACTATTAACATAGTCAGAATTTGGGGTGTTACACAATCAATTTAGAAATCTATCCAAAATTTGGTGGATTCTATCACAGATCACTAAACAAACATTTGAATTGCATTTGAATGATTAACTTGGAATTAACCGAAATCTTAGCATTAATTCCAGAATTCATACTAGACAATCATCTAGAATTCTGTTAATAATTGATACACAAATCAACAATCGCATAATTCATGTTAGATATATGTTAATTTTAGATCCGAATTCAATTAACCTAAGCACAAATCAGCACTTAACTTCTAATTCCATGACTAAACCAGATTAATCAACCAAAATTCAATCACAAGTCTCAATCCCAAATCAAGATCCAATCATATCAAGATTAAGAAAAAGAATGGGAAGAAGAAGAATCCAAATACAAATCAAAGAAAAACAAAATCAGAATAAGATCTCAAGAATCCAAACCAAAATTTCTCCAAGAAACCCGAACTAATTACAAGGTGTTTAGCCCTCCATTAGAAGAAGAAAGCTCAGAAAACGAATGTTGGTGTATGCCCTAGAGGCTGATATATTTGTCTGTATTGACATACATTCTATTATGATTATTTTAATATATGAGGCATTTCATTTATTGTGTTCATTTTTTATAAACATAATAAAGTCCTTAGAATAGTAAGTTTAATGCCATAGGTTATCGAGTGGATAACTTGATCGTGAGATCCTTTTGGTTATAACACTATTCTTAAATGTCCCTAGTCAAGTATTATTGTTAATTAGGACAACAATAATACACTGAGACTAGTATGTGCATAGACTGATGACCACATCTCACGGGTCATGGATATGAGATATCAAGTCTTCACATGGGTACATATTAGAGTAATGATGTATTGGACTAACCCACCATGAGAACGCTACATGGATTGTTACGTAAGTGTCATAAGTGATTCTCATAGTGACAATGGTGTCTGTGGTCCTTTGACCTGAAATCACTATGATTCCTACATGAGGAGTTGTGTGTTTAAATACCATCAAACGTCATCTGTAACAAGGTGATTATAAAGTTGGTTATTGGACATACCGCAAATCATGCAGAGGGATGTGAGTGACCTAGATGGGATTTGTCACTCCTACATAACAGGAGCGATATCTTCGGGCCCCCTGATTGAGTGAGACTGCGAAATGCATGGCCATGCTCAAATGAGTTAATATGAGATATTGATTTCATTTGTTGTTACAAAGTCTACTCGAGTATCAGGAAACGAATGATTGGACTATACAAGGGTGACGCATTCCATGCCTTGTGATCAATCTAGATATATTGACAAAGGGACTAAACGACACGGAAACATTGATCACGGAAAGGTTATGTCAAATCACTGACATTCTTATTACTTGGGTAGTATCGATGTGTTGCTAGATACCGCTCACTGCTTGTAATATTAAAATGAGATTTTAATATTACTGCCAACGTAATGAGAACATGTAGGGTCACACACATGGAGCAGACTAAAATTAAAGCAATGGACCAAGTTGGACTCGGATTCAAATATGGGCCAAACTCATAACAGATGAGTCTAGGGTTGCACAGCTTACCTTGCTGCTACTCACACTCACTTAAGGCAGTCACTATTATAAATAGTACTGCTAAGGGGCTGCTAAGAGACACAATTTCAGAACCCTAGCTGCACCTACAGAAAAGTGAGTGAGAAAGCCACAGGTTTCTTCTCTTCTCTTCACAGCTAGCACTATGTGAGAGACGTGAGGCTCCTCTTTGTGGACGTTGGACATTTGTGAGTCTGTTCGTGTGGATACCACAGAGACATCATTTCTATTACAATGTTGGTGATTCACGTCCTTCCTTTTGATCACGCTTCAAGAGGTAAATAATTTAAAAAAAAAACTCAGATTATGGCTTTTCGCATGGATCCTCGGTGGGAATTGTAACACCTTCCTTAGGGCGCCACATTTTATGTTACTTAATTACTAAATTACTCCTTCAATTGATATCGTGCTTGTAATATAAATACAAGTTATAAAATTTCTTGATGATAATAAGATAAACTTAGCATAAAATAAAAACATAACAACATTGTCACAAATAATTTACATCGTATATACATACAAGCCTTTAGTATTGTCATACTTAAATAATTACAAACTAGACTCTCAAAACATTTAAACTTTAAACTTTAATTTAAATTATTATACTGCCCAAGTCCTACTAGACAGCAGGACCTTCAGACGGGTCCTCCTCAGACTCCTCAGCATATAGGAATCCATCATGCTATGAAGTCCTATGGATAGGTGTCCGAGCAGACGACACAACACTGACCTCACTAGGGGTACGATAGTAAGCCCCCCAGTACTGCCTAATAGAAATTAGAAACTCTAGGTGCATATATATGTTAACACTAAAGTACGGATGCCCTAGATGTAATCTACTCAATCTAATATTTAAGTCCCCCATATAATAAATACTCTCTCTATCTAAATCGACATGCCACGCCTCCTCTCCTCCTAGAAACGTGAACCTCATGTAGCCAAGGAAACTAGGCATCTCCGTCGTCTCAAAACTCAACGTCCTTTACGGGAATCTGCTTTTCCTCAACTTTTTGCTCCACTTCTTGCTCGACGTCTTCACAAATATAAATATAATACAGAACAGGCATACAAAGAGGTGAGATCACCTACCCCATTACCAATTTGGTAGCAATGAAGATAAACACATACAATATCAACACATACCATATCTCATACAACTATATATCATAATTACAATTATGCCACTACCAATAACCAAATATTCAATAATTCAATTATCATAAATAATATTTACGATAATACCCTCAATCACTATATGTATGCACACAGACTCAATTTCCTACTCCATGGAGCTACAACTCAGGTCGGAGAGAGTGATCGAAAAGATTTGTCGGTACCAACATGCCTTGGACCACGTGCTCAAACTTGCACATCTAGCATATACACGACAGTCTTTATCAGATCTTGATTAAGAATAATGTCTCGGTTAGGATCATTGATGTGTTGTGTCGGTCTAACCAACGGCACAGAAGAGCTACCAATTGCCCATTGTAGGCAACCCGCACCCCAAAGCCCCCAAGGTCAACTAGTGACTTACACTACGCATATCGCACCCACTCAAGAGGTGTAGTCTCTCCTAGGCAACTAACCTCATACAGTCCATCGGACCATTCCAATGCATATACTATGCATTATTCACATTTCCAATTCATATCACATATTTGGGGTCCACACAATAATCTAACAGTATTATTACTGTATTTTAATCGCATAGCCATATTTTCACATTTTCTTAATTGCGACTCAATTCTGTCGCCTTTTTCAATCGCGTAGCGATTTTTCAATGTTTCTCAAACGCGTAAATATTTTTCGTACGTTTTAAATCTAAAAATACTATTTTTCTCATTTAATACTAAAAATTCACTTTATTTTTTCATATTTGCATTATAGCGCCTTAAAACTTAATATTTACATTATAGTCCTCATTTAAATAATATTTACAAAATAGTCTCTCATAAAATTTATATTCACGAAATAGTCCCTCATAAATTCATATTTATAAATTAGTCCTTCTTTTATAAAATATTTGTAATATGACCCCTCTAAAAATAAGTATTTATACAATGGCCCCTCATTTAAATAATATTTATAATTTAGTCCCTCTTTTATAAAAATTTACGTTATAACCCATCTAAAAATCAATAATTGTACTGTTTCCCTAAAATTGTTATTTCTTTTCTTTACTTCACATAAAAATCATTTTACTTTGCTATACTCAAACTTTTCCATGTTCATTTAGATCTCTAAATTCTCATTTTAATCCCTCAGTTTAAGGACTTTGGTCCTCTTTTCCATGGTATGGTTGTGAGCCTCATTGCTCTTTGGAGCATTCATACAATCGTTTAATCATGTTGTTCACATCCTAAATTATACATACATCCTCATGCTTTCATAATTATACATACACACATAATATCAAAGCTTTAAGCATATTATCACACATACAAGCATAGAAACAAAATCATACACATCACAAACACAATCAAAGAGCATCAAACAATAGGTGAATAAACCCTTATGGGTTTTTCACCGAACAAAACCATCCCCACACCACCAAAACTTGGTTGGTGAGGTAAAATCTCCCTCTTACCTCTTGAAGACAACTCTTTCAAGCTCCTCTCCTTCTCCTCGATTTCGTGTGGCTCACAAATAATTCCTAACAATTCTAAAACAATTAATAAAACCACATACAAAGCTTAATAATGATAAACCATGGAACAAACATGGTTCAGAAAATCATAAATTTGAATTAAAACCAAAGAATCACAAATTTACCTCTAGGGAAGTAAGATAGAAGTTGGATTTTGAAGCACTTAGAGTGAGATTTTGGGAAAACTTCCTAAATGGAAAGTGTTTAGGAGGTTGTCTAGCTTTAGGAAATGATGAGAGTGAAAATTATAGATGATG
Organism: Ormosia semicastrata; assembly: GCA_029884595.1. Taxonomy (NCBI): domain Eukaryota; kingdom Viridiplantae; phylum Streptophyta; class Magnoliopsida; order Fabales; family Fabaceae; genus Ormosia; species Ormosia semicastrata. Next base: position 51,467,272 of record JAQQTO010000063.1, read on the forward strand.
GATGGTGTACTTGGGTGTGTGGGCCAAAACTAGGGAGGAAAAATGGAAGGAAAATGGCTTCTATGTGTTCTTGAAATTTAGAGAGAATATGTTGCTTGGTCTTTGGTGAGAGAAAAGTGAAATTGTGAGAGTGAAAAATGGAGCTGCTACTGCCATGTGAGTATAGGAAAATATTAGGATTTACTTGAATCAAAATATCATCAATTGAGTGCACATGCAATTTCACATGGCTTAGTCATCTTTTGGTCATGCTATTGTCATGCAAGATGGTTCAAGAACCATGGAGAAGTCTCCCAAGGCTGCTGGCTATGTGGCTCTTCATAGGATTAGGGACTTAATTGTTTTCAATTATTGTCTAATTGCTTGCTAATTAATTAGTTAATTAGTTAAGTTAAGTTTCCTAATCAATCTTAATTAACATTCTAATTATATAATTGATTAATTAGACATATAATTACATATATCATAACCTCTAATTAAAATTAGGATATATAATTAAGAATTAGATTATAACTAATTAATAATTAGGTTAGTTTACTTAGCTTGTTAATTAGGCCATTAGATTAACCAAATTAGGTTTAATTAGTTACTAAGCAAAGTCAAGCCACTATTGTTGACTTCATCTTAGCCATTGAAATCAACTTGGTTTCCTATCCATTGATCTCATCTATGGTGGATATTACTTAGTGGTTTTATCAGGATTCATTTCACACCATTGATCAGATCAACGGTTAAGATCAAAGCTTCTAAAACAAGCGTTACATCTAATGGTCCACAAAGAAGTCTTTGCCTCTTTGTTTGACCACTTCTCATTAGTTTAAAGTTTTCAAGCCACCTTTGTTGATTTGTTCCTATTGGTCCAGAATTCTGTCCAGTCAGAATCGTTGACTGCTACTTTAAACATGGGTCCCACAGACTTTTTCAGGTCCATAATCATTTTGAAGCAGATTTCTACTATTTTTAAGACAGTAGGTACTGTCAAATAAAATAATATTATAATAATATAAAATTATTTTATTACACAGTTAAATCCTAAAAATTAAAAGATTAATATATATATAAATCGAAATTGGGTTTAGTAAGATCCTCCAGCTCTGAATAATTAAAATAAGATTTTTTCGGTCAAGAAAATTATTATTTTCTTGACTCGAAGCAAATCACACAAAATGATCAAAAATGATCGCAGAACAGTCAAATTATTTTTATAACACACAGAAAATACAAAACAGTGTAATTTTGCTATTACTATTAACATAGTGAGATTTTGGGGTGTTACAGGAATCCTAATTTTTTTGCTGCGTGATGTAACCACAATTCCCAACAGTGGTATCAGAGCGTCTTGCAAAACCATGATTCTATTTTCTATTTTCGTTTTGCATGAGATAACATGTTTGCCGTTCTTATTTTTTATGAAAGATGTGATCTTTAATATGTTGTTTCAGAAAAACGAGTGAAACCCCTTTGCGAAAACATATTCTGTTTTATGTGTTTTATGCAAAACTGAGATGTTGTTTTCAAAAACCCATGAAGATGTTCATATGTTCTGTGAAAACTGTTTTGTTTAATATGTATGTTTTTGCGAAGCTTTCTGGTATGTATGTGATACGTATAATGTTTTGGAATCCTTATTCTCAATGCGCGGCGTAAGGGTTTAGGAAACCTTGTTCTTGGTTTGTGGCAGCGAGGGTTATAGAATCCTTGTTTCTGCATGAGCGGCGCAGCGCAAGGGGTTTTGGAAACCCTATTCCTATCTTGCGATAGTAGCATCAAGTGTTGATATCAAGCCGTCAAGGAGGCGCAAGGGTTCAAGTGTTGAACAGTGGCACAAGGGTTCCCCGCGGCGCATGAAGTGTTCAAGTGTTTTCAGGTTTAGGGTTCAAGTGTTGATACCCTAGCCGTCAAGGGAGGCGCAAGAGATTCAACTCTTGTTTATGGTTCAAGTGTTTATGGTTCAAGTGTTGACCAGGCAGCGGGACCCCAGTGCTACCTCTGCGTAGTGTGTTATTTGAAAGCGCAATATTTTCTATCCAATTTTATGACTCACGATAATAATTATGTATTATTATTATGAGTTTATATGTTCTTTGTGATGCATGGTGCATGGTTATGGCCTTAGTCCTCTTGTTATGCTATTTTGATTTTTTATAAATACGACCTGCGTGTCATGCCTTTCTCTCTACATTCTGATTGTACATTCTCTTTTCACCTAACGCCCCTCAAATGTAAAAGAGGTTTCTATATAATGTAATTATGATGTGGAGGCAAGAAGATGGCATCAAGTGAGGACGTTGATGGGAGACGCTTGGTGAAGCCGGCTTAGTTAATGCTACTCTCTTAGGGGGCCATAACCGTGTCACTTTTATTATATGCTTGTTATGTATGAGATGCATGGATGATGTTTATGGTATGATAAATAGTTTAATAAATAGTGAGATCTAATAATAATAATAATAATTCCCTCAAAGCAAATATTAAGTCATTATGTGATGCCTTCCAATGTGTGGCACTCGTCAAGACTAGTATCGATCAAGTGCAGGTCTGCCAAGGCAGGATGCCTTTATCTATATTAGTAAGACGTGATGGGATAAAGGTAATATCTAACTGCCAACCATTGGGTCTGACTTAACTAGGCCATTTCATTAGGATTGAAGGCTTAGAGGCATGAAGTTGGGCTTTGGTCCATTAGATGGATTTGAATAAGTGTTATTCACCCAACTATCCAAGAGTTACATGTGATGTAATTGGAAAGTGTTTCCTACCTAAATAACTGAATTTTGGGTGATCAGCCAAAGCTGACTCAAAACTAGGTGAAATATGGATCTTGGCCCACTAGAAAATCTTACGATGGGATTTTCTGAGTCAATGCTGAGGGTCATTGACTTGAATAAAATAGTGGGAGGCATATTTAATCAAAAGACCTCATTAAATATGTTTATGGCATAATACGTATATTTTGCATATTTCTGTTAATAGATTACCATGGCAATAAACACATCAAGTAACTTATCACTACGATCCATCCTTGAGAAAGACAAGTTGTCTAGAAAGAATTTTCTAGACTGGTACAGGAATTTTAGGATTGTCCTCAAGCAAGAGAAAAAATTGTATGTACTAGAACAGCCTATTCCTGAGCCACCTACTGCTAATGCCCCTAGAATTGAAAGGGATGCTTATAAGAAGCATCAAGATGATGCCTTGGACATTGGATGTCTTATGCTGGCCACCATGAACTCTAAGCTCCAAAAACAACACGAGAACATGGATGCCTACGATATGATCGTACACCTTAAGAAGCTTTATCAAGAGCAGGCCAAGCATGAGAGATACGAGGTCTCTAAAGCACTATTTCAGTGCAAGCTGGTAGAAGGAAGCCCTGTTGGTGCTCATGTACTCAAGATGATTGGGTACATTGAAAACCAAGAGAGACTTGGTTTTCCTTTGGGCCAAGAGTTGGCCACTGACTTAGTCCTACAATCGTTGCCGAAAAGTTTTAGTCAATTTATCATGAACTACAACATGAATGAGATTGACAAATCACTACCAGAGCTGCTAGGCATGTTGAGAACTGCTGAGCAGAACATTAACAAAGGCAAAGGAAAGACCATAATGATGGTCCAAAAGAATAAGGGCAAGAAACATCAGAAAAAGCCCAAGGACAACTGGAAGGGCAAGGGCAAGGATAAGTCCAAGCCCAATACTTCTGGCTTGAAACCAGTGAGTGGAGTGGCTAAGGAAGGTACATGCATCCATTGTGGTCAGACCGGACATTGGAAGAGGAACTGTGCCAAGTTCCTGGAGGAGCTCAAGAAAAAAAAGGAAAGTGAGACTTCCACTTTAGGTATTTTTGTTATTGAAGTCAATTTATCTACTTCTGCATCATAGGTATTAGATACTAGATGTGGATCTCACATTTGTGTAAATGTGCAGGATCTAAAGAGCAGTAGACTATTGACGAAGGGTGAAGTCGACCTACGAGTGGGAAATGGAGCAAAGGTTGCTGCATTAGCTGTAGGGACTTATTTATTATCTTTGCCCACTGGGCTTGTAATAGAGTTAGAGAACTGCCATTTTGTGCCTGCTATTAGCGGGAATATCATTTCTGTTTCTTGTTTGGACAAGAAGGGTTTTTCTTTTATTATAAAGGACAAGTGTTGTTCCATTTATATGAATGATATTTTTTTATGGTAGTGCACAATTGAGTAATGGACTTTATGTACTTGATCTCGAAATGCCCATCTATAACATAAATACAAAGAGGTTTAAATCACATGATCTGAACCCAACTTTTCTCTAGCATTATCGTTTGGGCCACATAAATGAGAAACGCATCTCCAAACTCCATAAAGATGGATTCTTGGACTCGTTTGATTTTGAATCATATGAGATATGTGAATCTTGTTTATTGGGGAAGATGACAAATGCCCCATTCACCGGATAAGGTGAAAGGGCTAGTGATCTTTTAGGCCTTATACATAGTGATGTGGGCCACTTGTAACACCCTTGTGGGAGTGTCACATTTATGATGCAATAAAATAAAATAAAATAAAACTCTTACTCAAGTTGTAAAACATTTGGTACATAATTAATATTTGTGGTAAAAAAATTTTCCTTTTTATACTTATAACATTAAATAAAATAACACGGAACACAAAATAAAACAAAGTATAATCACACCATAATATACATATGATTTTTCTTTAGTACACACATAATTTACAACTACAAGTATTTAACAAAGCAGTAAAAAGACAACATAAAACTAAAACATAGTATTGCCCAAGTGCACCTCATAGATCCCTAACCCTCCGATGGATCATCCTCAGAAAGATCATCGAAAAGTTGACATCTTGGAGATCCTACAGCTCTACGGACACGAGTCCAGGCTGTTGACTCACTACTGAGCTCACTAGGCGCATGGAATATTCCCTGCCAATAACGCCTAAGAGTTAGTGGCAACTCTAGATGTAAATATAACATAGTAGTAAATATGACATCTCCATCATACTCTCTACACTGGGACACAGTCAAACGTCCCACGTAGACAACTATTCCTCTGTCCACTCGCATACGCTAGGCCTTTGAACCTCCGTGAAAATCAAGTCTCACAAACCCGAAAAATCCCGGCAATGCCATGATCTCAAGATCGGTCTTGATGGTGAGAGTGATCTACCGGCTTGTCTTCCTTGTACAGCTCGCTCGGTGGTCGCTCGCCCGGATACTGTATCTCAAGAGTCTGTTCCTCTTCTTCCTCAAACTCTTTATAGAAATAATATAATAATATCAAGAAAACATATAGAGAGGTGAGACAATCTACATCACTACCCGCATGGCAATAAAGAAAGCGACAAAACAAACATATATCATAATAGTACATACCAATATTATCATGCATAATATATTAAAGCAATAGATCATACATTTTATCATAGATTATGGTAAACAGTAAAATGCAGATAATGAATGAACACACACTAACTCGTTCCTACTCCATGGAGCTAAACACGGATATCTGAGAGAATGATCCGAAAAGAACTAATAGTACTTATGGCTGCCCAACCAAACTATTGCACTGTCTAACGTCGTGTCTATAGCCCACAGTCCAAACATCGTGTAGCAGTACACAGTCCAAACATCGTGTACTACAGGCATTGTACATAATAGTCTCTACCAGACCTCGATTAAGAATAGTGCTTGTCAAGATCATTAATGTGTTGCCCGTTACCACGGCCCAGAGGAGCAACCCACTGTCCCCATGTGGAATTCTCCGCACACTAATGCCTCCAAGTTCATATAATGAACCACACTACGCCTATCACACCATAACCCGATGTAATTCGTCTCATCAATCAATCGCTAATTATCAACCAAATTGACATAACACTCTAAGCATGATCTAAAATTACAAAAATACCCTTTATATCCATATTTCACCATATTTACAAAAATGCCCTTAGTCACAATATACCAAAATATAGCCTATCCCACCTGACAGTACTATCTCACATGTCTGGGTCCACCACTTTGACCCGACAGCAAAACTCACTGTATCGTTTAATCGCGTAGAAATTTTATCGCATTTTTACAATCGCATCATTTTCACAAACGTTTTAAAATCGCATAAATATATTTTGACATTTTTGAACATTGCGTAATGTTTTTAAATCATTTTCTCAATCGCGTAAGATTTTTAAATTATTTTCTTAACCGAATAGCTTAAAATTATTATTTTAAATATGTGTAGACTATATCTAGTACATTTAAAATACGTAGAGTATTTTCCTTATGTTGTAAATATAGTATGGAATCATTTCATTTTAATCGTCTGATTTTAGTAAATTTCGGCAACATTTTGCCTATAAAATCAGTATAAGGTATTTTTAACGTTTTTCCTCTAAATTCTGTTTATTTTAATCTTACCCAATAGTTACACTTTGAAACTTGCTAACGCGCTTCAAAACTTATAGAGTGAGCTCTACGTTAGTATTTTTCAAGCGTTTGTTTTATTTCTTGCTTATAATAAATTTTGCTAAACTTGGAATTCTAAACTAAGTTTATTTACTTTATTTCTCAAAGATTCATTGGGAATCAATTTCTTCTGTAAATTAATTTCTTACCCTATCTTAAAAAAATAAAATGGCATTCGATTATACATTAAATGGCATGTTGGCCATAATTAACCTAAATCATTCTTAAATTTATTTATTTACCTAGATTCTTTAAATTAGTGATTTAGAAAATGATTGAGAACATTTTGGTTCTCTGTTTCATGATAAGGTCGTGAGCCTCAATGTGTTCTTTAGAACACTCATGCAAAACGTTACATGTTATTCACATCCTATTTTAATAAGTATACAATTATAAACACATACAACTATAAACGCATGCAATATACGTACAATATATTTTAAAGCTATAGACATGCATAGTAAAAATAAATCACAAATAGGAAAGCATTTAAACAATCACACAAATAATAAAAATAATAAACAATCACACAAATGAATCCTTATGGATTCTTTATACACAAACAATCCATTTTCCCATCACCATTTAGGGTTGATGAGATTAAATCTCCCTCTTACCTCTTGAAGACAATAATCGGTTAGTCTCCTCCTTCTCTTTAAAATTTCGTATATCCTCTAAACAAATCCCTAAAATTCTTAAACAATTAGTAAAAACACATACAATGATCAATATTGAAAAACCATGGAACAATCATGGTTTAGATAATCAAAAACCAAACTTTAAACCAAAGAATCAAAACTTACCCTTAGGAAAGTGAACAAAAGGTTGGATTTTGAACTAGTTAGAGTAGGTTTTTGGCAAAACCTTGTGAAGGAAAAGTGTTTAGAATATGATTTTGGTTTAAGAAATATGAAGAGATAAAATTATAGAGGACTGGTGGTGTGGGTTTGGGTGTTGGCCGAATATAGAGAAGGAAAATGGAAGAGAAAGTTTGCTTGGTTTCTTGGTGTTTTGAGAGAAAATGAAAGCTTGATTAGGATAAGTGTAAAAAGTAAATATTGAGTGTGTAAAATGATGGGGCTGCCATGAGGTGAGTGTGGGTAAGGTTGAGTGTCTAAATTGGATAGTAAATATCTAATAGTGTTCACATTATGGTGCACATGGCTTATGTCATTTTGGAGGGTTCAAGAACCATGTAGAACTTAGCCATCTAGCCTCCCAAGGCTACTGCAAAATCGTGTGGCTCTTTAGGATTTTAGGGACTTAATTGTTTTCAATTTACACCTAATTGCATGCTAATTAATTAGGTAATTAGTTAGGTTAAATTTCCTAATCAATCTTAATTAACATTCTATCTATATAACTACTTAATTAAACATATTATTACATATATTATAACCTCTAATTAAAATTAGGATATCTAATTAATAATTAGATTACAACTAATTAATAACTAGGTTAGTTTACTTAGTTTGCTAATTAGGTAATTAGATTAACCAAATTAGGTTTAATTAACTACTAATTAAATTCAAGCCACTATGTTTGACTTAATTCTAACCATTGATTTCAACTTTAATTCCTAGCCCTAGATTAGATCTATGGCCAATATTCAATGCTTGCTAATCAAGTTTACATCCACACCATTGATTTGATCAACGGTTAAGGTTAAAGGCTTCCTAACTAAGTTTTCATCCAACGGTCCACATCAAAGTCCATGCTTCCTTCTTTGACCTATTCCTATTAGTTCAAAATAGTCAAGCCACTTTCGTTGACTCGCTCCCATTGGTTTAGAATTTGTCCAGTTAGAATCGTTGACTGCTTTTCCTAAATGCGGGTCCCACAGACTTTTAAAGATCCGTGGTCATTTTGAAGCGATTTTCTCTTGTTTTTGAGACAAGTAGGATCTTGTAATATAAAATAATATTATAATAATATAAATTTATTTTATTACACGTTAAATCCTAAAAATTAAGAGATTAATATATATATCAATCAGAATTAGGTTTAGTAAGATCCCTCAGCTCCAACTAATTAAAATAAGATTTTTCTGGCTAGAAAATTATTATTTCACTGGCTCGGAGCAAATCACATACAACAATCAAATACATTCACGAAACGGTCAAATTTAATTTACTACTCACAGAATTCACAAAACAGTACATTTCAGGACAATATTATAATTATCCCAAAAGTTGGGGTGTTACACCACTAAACACACCCGCTAGAGGCAGTTTTCAATACTTCATTACATTTACTGATGATTTCAGTAGATATGGATTTATATATCTTATGAAGCACAAATCAAAATCCTTTGAAAAGTTCAAAGAGTTCAAGAATGAAGTACAAAACCAACTTGGCAAGAGTATTAAAATCCTTCGATCAGATCGAGGAGGAGAATACTTAAGCTAACAGTTTGACAATCATCTGAAAGAGTGTGGGATAATATCTCAACTCACTCCACCAGGAACACCACAATGGAATGGTGTCTCTGAAAGGAGGAACTGGACCTTGTTGGACATGGTCTGATCCATGATGAGTCATGCAAACCTTCTAGGCTCCTTTTGGGGACATGCTCTGTTAACAGTAGCTTTCACACTTAACCATGTTCCATCTAAGACGGTTCAAAAGACACCATATGAGATATGGACTGGGAGACGGCTGAGTATGTCTTTCTTGAAGATTTGGGGCTGCAAAGCTTATATGAAACGTCAAGTTTCTAATAAGCTTGGATCTAAATCAGATAAATGCTTCTTTGTGGGGTATCCAAAGGAAACAAAGGGATACTTTTTCTATAATCCTACCGAGGGCAAAGTATTTGTCGCACGGACAGCTGTGTTTCTAGAAAGGGAGTTTATCTCCAAAGGAACCAGTGGAAGAAAAGTAGAACTTGAAGAAGTTCAAGTTTCACAAAGCAGCAATGAACTAATGGTGGAAATAGAGCAGCCTCCACAAAATGTTGTGGAACAACAACCTGCTCTAGTAGCACAAGACCTGCGTAGGTCTAACAGGATACGTCATCAACCAGAGAGACATGGATTTCTTATGACCCAGCAAGGTGACGTATTGCTTATGGATCAAGATGAGCCTGTGACTTACCAAGAAGCCATTATTGGCCCAGAATCTGAGAAATGGCTTGAGGCCATGAGATCTAAAATGGATTCCATGTATGCCAACTAGGTATGGACCTTGGTTGACCCACTTGAAGGGGTAAAACCCATTTGGTGCAAGTGGGTTTTCAAGAAGAAAATCGACATGGATGGTAATGTGCATACCTTTAAGGCGCGATTAGTGGCTAAAGGTTTCAAACAAATTCATGGTGTAGACTATGATGAAACCTTTTCCCCAGTTGTAATGCTTAAATCTGTTCTGATCTTGCTTGCTATTACAACATACCATGATTATGAAATCTAACAAATAGATGTCAAAACTGCTTTCCTTAATGGAAATCTTCTCGAGGATGTGTACATGATACAACCTGAGGGTTTTGCCACTCCAGAGGATGTTGGAAAGGTGTGCAAGTTGCAATCATCTATTTATGGATTGAAGCAAGCTTCCAGAAGCTGGAATCTTCATTTTGATGATACAATAAAATAGTTTGGTTTCATCATGAATAAAGAAGAATCTTATGTCTACAAGAAGGTTAGTGGGAGCACTATTGTCTTTCTAGTATTGTATATAGATGATATACTACTTATCAAAAATGACATCCCTACCCTACAGTCTTTAAAGACTTGGTTAGGGAACTGCTTCTTCTTGAAGGACTTAGGCAAAGCCACCTTTAGGTATCAAGATCTATAGGGATAGATCACTGAGACTGCTTGGCCTAAGTCAAAGTACATACATAGACAAAGTGTTAAGACGGTTTAACATGCATGAATCCAAGAAAGAACTCTTGCCTATGTCGTATGGTGTAAGCCTATCTAAGGCTCAATCCCCTTCCACCCAGGATGAGAGGGATCGCATGAGCAAGATTCCATATGCATCTGCAATTGGATCTATCATGTATGCCATGTTATGTACTCGACCAGACATCTCGTATGCTTTGAGCATGACGAGTAGGTACCAGTCTGATCCCGGTGAGAGTCACTGGACTGCTGTCAAGAACATCCTTAAGTACTTGAGAAGGACTAAGGATTCGTTCTTGGTATATGGAGGCAAGGAAGAGCTAGTTGTAAAGGGTTACACTGATGCTAGCTTCCAAACCGATAAGGACGACTCCAAATCGTAATCGAGTTATGTTTTTTGCCTATATGGTGGGGCTGTAAGCTAGAAGAGTTCAAAGCAGGAGACAATCATCGATTCTACCACAGAGGCTAAGTATATTGCTGCCTCCAATGCAGCAAAGGAGGTCGTTTGGATCAGGAAGTTCATTACTAAACTTGGCATTATTCCTAGCATTGTGGACCCAATGGACCTCTATTATGATAATAATGGAGCCATTGCACAAGCTAAGGAACCTAGATCTCACCAGCGATCCAAACATATACTTAGGCGCTTCCATCTCATTCGAGAGATCATCGATAGAGGAGATGTGAAGATATGCAGAGTACCAATAGATGATAATATTACTGATCCACTAACGAAGCCTCTGGCACAGCAGAAGCATGAGGGTCACACTAGGTCTTTAGGCATTAGACATATGCCTGATTAGCTCTAGTGCAAGTGGGAGATTGTCGATGTATGCCCTAGAGGCTGATACATTTGTCTGTATTTACATACATTCTATTATGCTTATTTTAATATATGAGGCATTTCATTTATTATGTTCTTTTTTTATAAACATAATAAAGTCCTTAGAATAGTAAGTTTGATGCTATAGGTTATTGAGTGGATGACTTGATCGTGAGATCCTTTTGGTTATAACATTATTCTTAAATGTCCCTAGTCAAGTATTATTGTTAATTAGGACAACAATAATACATTGAGACTAGTATGTGCATAGACTGATGACCACATCTCACGGGTCATGGATATGAGATATCAAGTCTTCACATGGGTACATATTAGAGTAATGATGTATTAGACTGACCCACCATGAGAACGCTACATGGATCGTTACGTGAGTGTCATAAGCGATTCTCATAGTGATAATGGTGTCTGTGGTCCTTTGACCTGAAATCACTACGATTCCTACATAAGGAGTTGTGTGTTTTAATACCATCAAACGTCATCTGTAACAAGGTGATTATAAAGTTGGTTATTGGACATACCGCAAATCATGCAGAGGGATGTGAGTGACCTAGATGGGATTTGTCATTCCTACATAATAGAAGCGATATCTTCAGCCCCCCTGATTGAGTGAGAATGCGAAATGCATGGCCATGCTCAAATGAGTCAATATGAGATATTGATTTCATTTGTTGTTACAAAGTCTACTCGAGTATCAGGAAACGAGTGATTGGACTATACAAGGGTGATGCATTCCATGCCTTATGTTTAATCTAGATATCTTGACAAAGGGACTAAACGACATGGAAACATTAATCATGAAAAGGTTATGTCAAATCACTGACATTCTTATTACTTGGGTAGCAGCAATGTGTTGCTAGATACCACTCACTGCTTGTAATATTAAAATGGGATTTTAATATTACTGCCAACGTAATGAGAACCTACAGGGTCACACACATAGAGCAGACTAAAATTGGAGCAATGGATCCAAGTTGGACTCAGATTCAAATATGGGCCAGACTCATAACAGATGAGTAGGGTTGCACAACTTACCTTGCTGCTGCTCACACTCACCTAAGGTAGTCACTATTATAAATAGTACTACTAAGGGGCTGCTAAGAGACACAATTTCAGAACCCTAGCCGCACCTATAGAAAAGTGAGTGAGAGAGTAACAGGTTTCTTCTCTTCTCTTCGTAGCTAGCACTGTGTGAGAGACGTGAGACTCCTCTTTGCAGACGTTGGATGTTCGTGAGTCTATTCATGTGGATACCGCAAAGACATCGTTTCTATTACGGTGTTGGTGATTCACGTCCTTCCTTTTGATCACGCTTCAAGAGGTAAATAATTTTAAAAAAAAACTCGGATTATGGCTTTTCACATGGATCCTCGATGGGAATCCTAATTTTTTCACTGTGTGATGTAACCGCAATTCCCAACAACGAAAAATTAGAGAGAAGGGGAAAAGAGAGGTGAGAGTTCTAGAGAGAGGTGAGAAAAATGTGGAATATCAAAAATGATTCTCGGATTCCTCCTTCTAAAACTATAAACTGCCCCTTAAATTAGCCTTTAGTGCCTCATTACACTTCCCAAACACAGCTGGGCCTTGTAGGAATGCAATGGCCCAAGTTTCATCTGAATTGGACTTGAATTGACCAAGAAATGCTCACTTTAATGTCATATGCTCCCTAAACCCAAGTCTGAACTTCCAAGCCCAATTAGGCTCACTAGACATCTGATTGAGACTTTGAACTCTTCATCAAAGTTGTAGAGCTTCCTCTCAACTTTCCTACAAGGTAAAATGCACAATTTTTAGATGAGTAAAACTCAAGTTATGGCTGGAATACAGAAACAATGTCCAAACTCAATAATGCTGGAAAAATTCAATTAAGCCCAATTTAAGCCCAAACTTATACAACATGTCCAAGGTCAAACAATTAAGTACATGAAGAGTGTAAATCACTAAAAATGAGGGCTTATTAATGTATAAAATATGTGATTATCAAATTTCCTCACACTTAGCTTTTTACACTCCTGGGCAAAACACATGAGACCAAAACTAAGGAATAAAGAAAAGCAAAAACTCAAAAGCTAAAAACTCTAAAAGACTCAAATTTCAATGACATTCAAGAATGCAAAAGCTTACAAGCAATAGGAAACATAAAAGATTTAAGGGAACAAAACATTCATGGATTAAAATTTCTTAACATCTCAAACCAACAAGCAAGGTAGCTTCAACTTGAAAAGTATGAATCAGGAATGATAGATCCTCACAAGATACGCTCTCAATCCCTCAAGTGTTTACAAGGTAAGTATTTCACTCAATTCAACTCATGAACAATTGCACTACCATAAGCTTGCTTATCTTCTACTTCTCCACTACTCAAAACACATGCACACACAAATCAAGAGTACTTTATTTAAGGTTGTAATGGGGCCAAGGTAAGGGAAGGAAATAATATGGATATGGCAAGATAAATATTAAAGAGAATGAAAGAGCATTGGGAAGGAACTCAAATGACAAGTAATAAACATAAAATTTTATTCCCCAACTCCAAATAATGCATATTCTCTTTACATATTTCCTTCTCTTCTCTTATTTTTTTTTCAACCTTTCTTGAATTTAATCTTTTTCTTTTCTTTCTTTTTCTTAATTTTTTTCATTTGGCTTTTTCTTTCTTTTTCTTAATTTTGTTTTTATTTTCTTTTCTTTTTCTTTTTCTTTTTTTTATTCACCAAACATCTTGCACATTGCACATCAAATTACGCAACCCCCACACTTGAACTACTACCCACAAGCCAAAAGAGCTCCTCCAATGAAAATGAACGACTGCTCTCCCATTCCCTAAGGTAAAGTAAAAACATAGTTTTTCACATAAGGCATACAATGAGCTAAAACAAAGAATAGGCAAGAAGGCTCAATGGGGTTAAACAAAGGGAAATGATGCAAGGTTGGCTATTTGGCTAAAGTAGTTAATCAAGAAAGAATGCCTCAATCATGTTCATGCATGCAAGTGAAAAATGTAGCCTAAAAAAGAATCAAAGCAAGTTCTAGAGTGATCACATGACATGAGTGAAAATCACACAAGAAAGAAGAGAATGGTACAAATGTTAAATCCCCCAATAAGCTCAAAATCTCACAAGGTATGCATCTATTGTAACACCCTTGTGGGAGTGTCACATTTATGATGCAATAAAATAAAATAAAATAAAATTCTTACCCAAGTTGTAAAATATTTGAATACGTAAATAATATTAGCGGTAAATTTTTTTTCCTTTTATACTTATAACATTAAATAAAATAACACAGAACACAAAATAAAACAAACATAACCACGCTATAATATACATATGATATTTGTCTTAAATACACAAGTAATTTGTAACTACAAATATTTAACAAAGCAGTAAAAAGACAACATAGTACTAAAACATAGCATTGCCCAAGTGCACCTCGAAAGATTTCTAACCCTCTGATGGATCATCTTTAGAGAGATCATCGAAAGACAGAACTCCTGGAGGTCCTACAGCTCTATGGATGCGAGTCCGGGCTGTTGACTCACTACTGAGCTCGCTAGGCGCATGGAAGATTCCTTGCCAGTAACGCCTAAGAGTCAGAGGCAACTCTAGATGTAAATACAACATAATAGTAAATATAACATCTCCATCATACTCTCTACATAGGGATACAGTCAAACGTCCCATGTAGACAACTGTTCCTCTATCCACTCGCATACGCCAGGCCTCCGAACCTCCGTGAAACTCAAGTCTCACAAACCCTAAGAATCCCGGCAATGCCATAATCTCAAGATCAGTCTTGATGGTGAGAATGATCTATCAGCTCGTCTTCCTCGTATGGTTCACTCGGCTGTCGATCGTCCAGATATTGTATCTCGAGAGGCTATTCCTCCTCTTCTTCAAACTCTTTACGGAAATAATAATAATAATATAGAGAAAAGCATATAGAGAGGTGAGACAATCTACATTATTACCCGCATGGCAATAAAGAAAACGACAATACAACAAATATTAAAATAACACATACCATTATATCATATACAGCATAGCAAATTAATATATTATGCATTTTATCACAGATTATGATAAGCATTAAAATGCAGATAATGAATGAACACACACCGACTCGTTCTTACTCCATGGAGCTAAACACAGATATCTGAGAGAATGATCCGAAAAGAACTAATAGTACTTTTGGCTGCCTAACCAAACTATTGCACTATCTAACATCGTGTCTATAGCCCACAGTCCAAACATCGTGTAGCAGTACACAGTCCAAACATCGTGTACTACAGGCATTGTACATAATAGTCTTCTCAAGACCTCGATTAAGAACAGTGCTTGTCAAAATCATTAGTGTGTTACCCGTTACCACGGCCCAGAGGAGCAACCCACTATCCCCATGTGGAATTCTCTGCACACTAATGCCTCCAAGTTCATATAATGAACCACACTACGCCTATCACACCACAACACGGTGTAATTCGTCTCGTCAATCAATCACCAATTATCAACCAAATTGGCACAACACTCTAAACATGATCTAAAATTACAAAAATACTCTTAATATCCATATTTTACCATATTTACAAAAATACCCTTAGTCACAATATTCCAAAATATAGCCTGTCTCTACTTGACAGTACTATCTCACAATATGTCTGGGTCCACCACTTTGGCCCGACAGCAAAACTCACTGTATCGTTTAATCGCATAGAAATTTTATCGCATTTTCACAATCGCGTCGCTTTCACAAACATTTTAAAATTGCATAAATATATTTTGATGTTTTTGAACATCGCGTAATGTTTTTAAATCATTTTCTCAATCGCGTAAGATTTTTAAATCATTTTCTTAACCATATAGCTTAAAATCATCATTTTAAATATGTGTAGACTATATCTAGTATTTTTAAATTACGTAAAGTAATTTCCTTATGTTATAAATATATTATGGGATCTTTTCATTTTATTTGTCTGATTTTAGTAAATTTCGACAACATTTTGCCTTTAAAATCAGTATAAGGTATTTTTTACGCTTTCCTCTAAATTCTATTTATTTTAATCTTACCCAATAGTTACACTTTGAAACTTGCTAACGCGTTTCAAAACTTATAGAGTGAGCTCTACGTTAGTATTTTTCAAGTGTTGGCTTTAATTCTTACTTAAAATAAATTCTGCTAATTTAGAATTGTAGAATTAAATTCATTCCTTTTATTTTCTGAAAGATTCATTGGAATCAAATTCTTTTGTAAATTAATTACCTAACCTATCTTAGAAAATAAAATGGCATTCAATTATACCTTAAATGGCATGTTGGCCATAATTAACCTAAATCATTCTTAAAATTATTATTTTACCTAGATTCTTTAAATCATTGATTTAGAAAATGGTTGAGAACATTTTGGTTCTCTGTCTAATGGTAAGGCCGTGAGCCTCATTGTGTTCTTTAGAACACTCATACAAATCGTTACATGTTATTCACATCCTACTTTAATAGTCATATAATTATAAACACATACAACTATAAACACATACAATATACGTACAATATATTTCAAAGCTATAGACATGCATAACAAATAAAATAAATCACAAATAGGAAAGCATTTAAACAATCACATAGATAATAAAAATAATAAACAACCACACAAATGAATCCTTATGGATTCTTTATACACAAACAATCCATTTTCCCATCACTACTTAGGGTTGATGAGATTAAATCTCCCTCTTACCTCTTGAAGACCAAGATTGGCTAGTCTCCTCCTCTCCTTGAAATTTCGTGTTACCTTTAAAACAAATCCCTAATAATTCTTAAATAATTAGTAAAAACACATACAAGGATCAAGATTGAAAAACCATGGAACAAACATGGTTTAGAAAATCAAAAATCAAACTTTAAACCAAAGAATCAAAACTTACCCTTAGGGAAGTGAACAAAAGCTTTGATTTTGGACTAGATAGAGTAGGTTTTTGACAAAACCTTGTGAAGGAAAAGTGTTTAGAATATGATTGTGGTTAAGGAAAAGTGAAGAGATAAAATTATAGAAGATTGGTGGTGGTGTTTTGGGTGTTGGCCGAATTTGAGAGGGAAAATGGAAGAGAAAGTTGTTAGGTGTTCTTGGTGTTTTGAGAGAGAATGAAAGCTTGAATTTGGATAAGTGTAAAAAGTAAATATCAAGTGTAAAAATGAGGGGGCTTCCGTGTGAGTATTTTGGGTGAGGTTGAGTGTTTAATTTGGATAGGTAAATATCTATTTGTGTTTACACTAAGCAAGCACATGGCTTATGTCATGGATGGTTCAAGAATCATGTAGAACTTGTAAAGACTTGGCCATTTTAGTCTTCATGGCCGTGGGGTTCCTTGGGTTTAGGGGGTTTAATTTGTTTCAATTAAAGACTAATTCCATGCTAATTAAATAGATAATTAATTAGGTTAAGTCTCCTAATAATATTTAATTAACATTCTAATTACATAACTAATTAGTTTAATATATATTAGCATATATTATATCTCCTAAACAATATTAGGATATCTAATTAACATTTAGATTATAACTAATTAATAACTAAGTTAACTTACTTAGTTTGCTACTTAGGTAATTAGATTAACCAAATTAGGTTTAATTAGCTACTAAACAAAGTCAAGCCACTATGTTTGACTTAATCTCAACCTTTAATTTCAACTTTAATTCCTAGCCCTTGATGTAATCTAAGGTGGATATTGATTGGTGATAAAACTTGAATTCTTATCTCACCATTGATTTGATCAACGGTTAAGATCAAAGGCTTCCTAACTAAGTCTTCATCTAACGGTCCATATTAAAGTCCATGCTTCTTTCTTTGACCTATTCCTATTGGTTAGAATTTTTCAAGCCACCTTTGTTGACTTACTCCCATTGGCTTAGAAATTTGTCCAGTCAGAATCGTTGACTGCTTTTCTAAACGCAGGTCCCACAGACTTTTAAGGGTCCATGGTCATTTTGAAGCAGATTTCTACTATTTTTGAGACAGAGAATCTTGTAATATAAAATAATATTATAATAATATAAAATTATTTTATTGCACAGTTAAATCCTAACAATTAAGAGATTAATATATATATCAATCAGAATTGGGTTTAGTAAGATCCCCCAGCTCCAATTAATTTAAATAAAAGTTTTTCGGTCAGAAAATTATTATTTCCCTGGCTCAGAGCAAATCACATACAACAATCAAATATACTCACGAAATAGTCAAATTCATTTTACTACTCACAGAATTCACAAAACGGTACATTTAGGACTATATTGTAATTATCCCAAAAGTTGGGGTGTTACAACTCTCCCATACTAATAAGAATTTCATCCTCGAAATTCATCATACATCAAAACAATTGAGGGTATTGTTCCCTCATCCTATCTTCTAACTCCCATGTAGCATCTCCCGTTACATCATTCCACACTACCTTTACCAGTTCAATCATCTTTCCTCGAAGTTGTTTCACTCTCCTGTCCTCGATCTTAACAAGGAGTGTTTCATACGTCAAATTATCCTTCAGCTGCACTTCATCTGGCTGTATAACATGAGTTGGATCTGGAATATATTTCCTCAGCTGAGACACATGGAATACATTATGTAGATTGGATAGAAAAGGCGGTAAAGCTATTCGGTAGGCTACAGGACCAATCCGATGAATAATTTGATAAGGTCCTATGAATTTAGGAGTAAGCTTCCTAGATTTGATAACTCTTCCGACACCAGTCGTCGGTGTTACTCTTAAGAATACATGCTCACCTCTTCAAATTCCAGAGGTCGCCTCCGCTTATCAGCATAGCTCTTTTGTCGACTTTGAGTCGTTCGCATCTTCTCTTGAATCATTTTCACCTTTTCTGTAGTCTGCTGCACAAGATCAGGCCCAATAGTCATACTCTCTCCATCCTGATACCAACACAAAGGTGTTCAGCATCATCGTCCATAAAGAGCTTCATAAGGTGTCATCCCTATGCTTGAATGAAAACTATTGTTGTAGGTGAATTCTATCAAAGATAGAAATTCATCCCAACTCCCTTGTTGTTCTAACATATAAACACGCAACAAATCCTCCAACGACTGAATCATTCTCTCCGTCTGACCATTAGTCTGCGGATGATATGCAGAACTCAATCGTAGTTTAGTTCCCATGGCTTCTTGCAAACTTTGCCAGAACCTCGACGTAAACCTCGGATCTCTATCAGAAACTATACTTGCGAGTACACCATGAAGTCTAACCACTTCGCTGATGTATATTTGGGTTAATCGCTCCAACGAATACTTTATATTGATCGGCAAGAAGTGCGCTAACTTCGTAAGTCTATCAACTATAACCCATATAGAATCATGACCCTTCCTCGTCTTTGGCAATCCAGTAACAAAATCCATTGAGATACTATCCCATTTCCACTCCGGAATAGTTAAAGGTTGTAACATACCGGCAGGTCGTTGATGTTCCACTTTTGCCTTCTGATAGACAAGATATGACGTCACACGTTCTGCTACATCTCTTTTCATTCTTGGCCAGCAAAACATCTGTTTCAAGTCTTGATACATCTTCGTCATCCCCGGATGCATACTCAAATTACTAGTATAAGCTTCATCCAAAATTACTTTCTTGAGTTCGGGATCATTAGGTATACAAACTCGTCCTTCAAATCTCAAGATTCCATCAGATCCTTCCTCCACCATTGCCTTATGACCTTGCTTCAACAATTCCTTCTCGTTCTGTAAAAACAAATCCTCATCTTGTTTTTCTCAGATTACTTCCAGCAAGTCATTCAAAACTACAACTTTACTTAAACGAATCTTTCCTGGTACCAACTCCACTGACAACCATAAATCTCTGAATTGATTAATCAACTCCTCCTCCTTTATCATCATCATAGAAACACTAACCACCTTTCTGCTTAAGGCATCTGCCACCACATTCGCTTTTCCCGGATGGTATTGAAGTTGAAAATCATAGTCCTTCGAAAATTCCAACCATCGCCTCTGTCTCATATTCAATTCTTTTTTATCAAACAAGTATTTTAAGCTCTTGTGATCACTAAAGACATTGAACATAGCTCCATACAGAAAATACCTCCACACTTTCAACGCAAAGACAACTGTGGCTAGCTCCAAATCGTGCGTTGGGTAGTTCTTCTCATGAACCTTTAACTGTCTTGAAGCATAAGCTACTACATTCTGGTTCTGCATCAACATGCATCCTAACCCTTGGTAAGAAGCGTCACAATACACCTCAAAAGATTTGTTAGGATCCGGTAAAATTAACACTGGTGCAGTCGTCAATCTCTTCTTCAATTCTTGGAAACTTTCTTCACGTTCCTCCGTCCAATCAAAAGCTTGGCTCTTTCTCGTGAGTTGTGTAAGTGGTCTAGCTATCTTGGAAAAACCTTCAATAAATCTTTGGTAATATCTGACTAATCCAACAAAACTTCAAACCTCAGTCATTGTCTTAGGCCTTTCCCACTGCAAAACTATCTCCACCTTTGATGGGTCTACCACAATACCTTCCTTGGAAATTACGTGACCTAGAAATTGAACGTCTTCCAACCAAAACTCGCACTTTGCCAACTTCGCATACAGTTTCTTCTCTTTCAAAATCTGGAGAACTATACTGAGATGTTCAGCATGCTCTTCTTGACTTTGAGAGTAGATCAGAATGTCATCGATAAAGACAACGACAAATCTGTCTAGGTACGGATGAAAAATCCTATTCATATAATCCATGAATATTACAGGAGTATTCGTCACTCCGAACAACATCACTTGATACTCATAATGCCCATAACGAGTTCGGAAAGCTGTCTTAGGTACATCATCAATCTTGACACGAATCTGATGATAACTTGATTACAGATCTATCTTAGAGAACATAGCGGCTCCCTTCAACTGATCCATCAAATCGTCAATTCTTGATAGTGGATACTTATTCTTTATAGTAACCTTGTTCAATTGACGATAATCAACACAAAGTCGAGAAGTTCCATCCTTCTTCTTGACTAGTAGCACTGGTGCTCCCCATGGCGAAACACTAGGTCGCACAAACTGCTTCTCCAACAGTTCCTCCAATTGCTTCTTCAATTCTGCCAACTCTGCAGGCGACATTCGGTATGGTGCAATCGAAATAGGACTTGCTCCCGACACCAAATCGATAGAGAACTCGATCTCCCTTTCTGGTGGCAAACCGGGTACATCATCAGGAAAAATCTCTGGAAACCCATTGACGATAGGAATAGCGCTCACATCTTTCTCACTCTTGACTTCTAAAGAAGATAGCAACATAAACCCCTGAGCTCCATCTCGCAACAATGACCTAACCTTAATAGCAGTCAAGAATCCAGAACTTTCTTCCTTAGGAAAAACTATGGTTTTGCTTGCACAATCTATCAGGATATGGTTAGAAGATAACCAATCCATTCCTAATATTATGTCTATCTCAACAAGAGGTAAAAAAATTAAATTAACCAAAAACATACGATCCTTTATAACAATAGGGCAGTTCATACATATTTTGGATGTAACAACGGGCTTGGCAGTAGGCGTAGAAACAATCAATTGAAAACTCAGAGAAGACACAGGCAGTTTCAATCATTCTACACAATCATATGCAATAAATGAGTGTGTTGCACCCGAATCATATAGCAAAGTCAGGCGATTACCTTCAATGACACCTTCCCCTTGAATAAGATCTTCATATTGAGAAGCTTCAGTTCCAGTCATCGTATATACTCGCCCTCCAGATCGTGGCTGAGTAGCATGAACATTTCTCACAGCAGGCTTTCTTTCCGGCTGAGTGCAATCCCTAGAAACATGTCTAAGTTTTCTGCAGTTGAAACAGATCGTTCCTTTGATCGGACAATCTGTAGATATATGGCCACTCTTTCCACACTTAAAACATGTTGGCGTAAACGCCACATTTTGACTAGCTCAGTTACCGCTAGAACTTCCCCTAACAGACGGACGTTGAGGCTGACTTCCCGATGGTCTTGCATAAGGCTTGCGCTGAAACTGGTTATTACTGCTATTACCTCCCCTTTGGAACCTAGTAGGCCCAAAGTTACGATTTCTGGGATCTCGGGACGGCTCCAACTCCTCGAGCCGTCGACAAGTATCCATCAAAACAGGAAACTCCCTCATTCTCATAGGTAGCACTGCTCGCCTCAGTTCTACCCTTAATCCATCTTCAAACTTGTGAACACCCAATTTTGACCGGACTCAAAAAAATAAAATAAAAATTAAAATAAAGAAAAAAATAAAAAATTAATTCAAATTCACATTGTTGGCTTTGCCCAAACACCTAGGCCCACCTTAGTAAAAAAAACCAAAAAAAAGCAAAAAAAAAAAAAAAAAATAAAAAAATGAAAAAAAAAAGGTTGAAAAAAAACTGAATTGTCTAAGTCCCACATTGGAAAAGCCATGCTCCTTCTCCCTCCCTTCCTTCTATATATAAGGGTGGTTCTCTTTTGTTTTGGATACCATCCAAAAAGTCACACTTGGGCTTAATACTAAGTATAAGAGCCCGAGAACTTTAGTAAATTTTTTACTTGGGCTTAATACTAAGTATAAGAGCTCGAGACTTCAGTAATTTTTTTTTCTTACAAGTGGGTTACTTTTCAAGGTTTGATTTGAAGAGAACGCGTGGGGCACCGTGCAATAACTTTGAGCATAACATTTTTTACGCCTTGGAGGTAAGCTTGCTTATTTCATTTTATTTTTTGTATTATTATTATTATTTTATATAAGTGTTGTTCATTTTTAGCTTATTTTTTGTTAGTTTGATTGGTTTATTTATTTATTTATTTTTTATAGTTTTAATTTTAAAATTAATTCAAGAGTAAATCGGGATTAGTTGAGTTGAGACAGCTTGTTGATCCTATACCTTTTAGAATCATCTAGGTTGTGACAACTTCATGATTCAATTATTTTTTCAAAATAAAATAAATTGCTAATTGATAAAGGTTCAATTTTTTTAAAAAAATAATAATAATAATAATAATTTTCGCAACAAACTTGATGAGTAATGGGTGATGTCTCTAGCGTGACGCAAGCTTCACCTATTCAAACACTAATTTGATTAGCAGAGTCGCGATGACCTGTTAATTCAAATTTTTATAAAATAAAAATTAATTTTAAAAAATATAAAATCAATAATTTTTTTTAATTGTAATAAATTTAATGATTAGTGAGTGACATCTCTAGCGTGACGCCGAGTTTCACCTATTCAAATCTTAATTCGATTAACTAAGTCGCGACGACTTGTTAATTAAAATTTTCAAAATTAAGGGTTTTTTTTTAAATCAACCAACCCACAAGTATTTTTTAAAGAACTACGTGACTTTGATTTCCTCATTGCAGCCGGGGATACGTAGGAGTAGAATTTCTATTCTGTCAAGCCAAAAATTAAATTTTCACAAATTATTTATTTATTTTTAGTGTTGTTTTAATAAAAGGGGTAAAGTAAATATATTTGAGATTATCAAGAATTTGCATGATTGACTTAAGGTACCGTCTTATGACGGGTGCGTTAGGGGTGCTGTGGGATTAAGTTTCCACCCTTCCCTAAGCATAACCGACTCCCGAATCTAATCTGGTTCTCAAAGACCATTTTTTAATAAAAGTTTTCCAATTTTTCCTAATTTAAATAAAATTGGTGGTGACTCTATTTTCATTTTCTAAAATCTCACGAGTTGCTATGTTTCGCCGTGATCCCAGTCGCGACAGATGGCAACTCCACTGGGGATATTTGGAGAGTCAGGCCTATTATTTTTAGTTGTGAAAATTATTAATGATCTCTATTTATTTTATTTATTTATTTTACCCTTTTTATGTTCTTTTTTGTTTTCTTATTTATTTGTAAATAGATTTTATTTAGTACTTTTATGTAAATATCTGGTAGCATTATGTTATGTATATTGTGACTTGTATATATACCTTCTGCTTAATTGTTGAAACCATAGGGTAGATCATTGTTGGTTGGCTGTTGTATATATGTTTTTGCAGGTTGGAGGGTAATTTTTTTATCTTTTTAAATTTTTGTATAGGTTTGTATGCTCCTTACACACACTGCACTTACACGTTTATCACACACATCCGAGTGGGACCCTATACCCGGGTCTGAGTGAAGCCTAAGTTAGGTAGAGGTTGCGTAGTGGTAGCCATTTTGGATGTACATCCTGTTTGGTTATCGTGAAAACCTCATCTAGAGTGTGCCTTTTTCATGAATGTCCCACACCTAGTGGTTTACCCATTGTTTGTGGTCAGCATTTTGAAATGGGACTTAGCTCTAGAGGCCTTTAGAATAGAAGTGTCACCCAATGAAAGTTCTCACGAATTAGAAGGACCCATAAATCCTTTGGATAGAAATCCTCAATTTTAAGGTCGTCCCATTAGGACACAAAGGGAGCGTACTTTTTTCTTTGTCTCTTCCTCATGCCATTCATTCTTACATTTAAAGAAAAAAAATCATCTTACATTTTCATTCCTAGCAAAATAAATAAATAAATAAATAATCTTCTTTATCTATTTATTCATCATGTCATTCATTTTTGCATAAAAAAAATATACATCATCTCGCATTTTTATGGCATTCCTAGCATTCTTAAGAAAAAATCATCTTGCATTTTCATGTCATTCCTAGCATTCTTAAAAAAAAAGCATGCATTTTCATGGCATCCTTGGCATTAAAACAAGAAACAAAAAATAAATCATACATTCTCATAAAAAAAATCATGCATTTTCATAACATTTTTAGCATTCTAAAAAAATGATATAAAAAAAATAAATCATGCATTTTCATTCCATGCATTTGAAAAAAAATGTTTTTATTTCATTCATCTCATCTTGTGCTTGACATTAATCTCATTCATTTCATCTCATTCCTTGTATGATGTTACCGTGTTCAGCAACCATTGTGTGACTAAGGAAAGAAGACACCAATCAAACCCGAGTTTACAATACAAGGGCTCGAGCAAGGCTTGCAATAATGGCAGCTGAAAGAGAAGGCAGAAACTTGAGTATAGAAATAGATGAGATGAAAGAGAGGATGAATGAAATGGCAGAGTCCCAGAGAATAATGGAGGAAATGTTGTCAGTCATGAGAGAGACCCTCACCTTGATTAGGGCAGCTAGAAGCACAGGAGTGATTGGAACACATCCGTGCCTGCCAAATATCCCTTCCATGGGGACAAAACCTGAGATCACTACTGAGCTGCCTGTTGTGGGAAGGACCTTGAATAGTGCTTCAGAGGATACTGTTCCTAAGAAAGGATTCCATCCAAAAAAGAAAGAATATAAAGTGAATCATGTCCAACACAAACAGACCTTCGGACCTCGATATCCACCACAATACCTAAGTCATCAACCACCATATAACCCTAACCTTCATTTTCCATACCAAACACCTACACCTACACCTCCTTGTTACCCCTCCCACCAAACTGTGCAAACCACAAATAACATCCTAACTCCACAATTCCAAATCAATAATGTTCCCATACCACAACCATATAAACCAACTCGCCCATCCTATACCCGATATCCACCTTTACTTCTGCAAAATCACTCAAGCCACCCACAGCCTCGACCTAACTTCCAAAATCAAGGCCGTTTCCGTCCCTAAAACCTATCCATTTTCCCAAAACTATCCATTTCAAACACAGATTTATTCCAAAGCTGTTTGATGTTCACCTCATTTCTGGGAATCCTGTATGTCCCCTGAAACCACCATTCCCAATATGGTATAACCCAAGTTTAACTTGCAAATGCCACATGGATATCCCAGGGCACTCAATTGAAGATTGTGAATCCTTCAAGATTGTAGTAAGGAAGCTAATTGCTTATGGGAAGCTTGACATTGAAGAAGTAGCTGGACCCAACATTGTCAATAACCCAATTCCTAATCATGATGGAGGGGATGAGGTAAATGCTTTAGAGAGGGAAGGATCACCCATAAGAAAAGTCATGAGCTTACGTACGCCAATAGCTGAAATATTCGAGGGGCTAAAGAAAGCAGGTTGTAGTAGCACTACACCAGCTGCAACTATGAAAGAAGAAGAGAAGCAGGATGAAGAGTCAAGTTGTGTTTATCATTGTGGGGGGATAGGACATGATGTTGAGAATTATTGGGACTTTAAGGTGTGAATCCAAGAAGTACTCGCTTCAAGGGTAATACAAGTTAGGCAAGATGTAGATTCCTCTGAAGAGGTCAATGTAGAGTTGGAGGAAATAGTGAGGAGTATAACTCTGGGAGAAGAAAATAATGCAGCATATTCCTCATTTGAAGGAAATATTCCCAGCACCAGTCGAGATAATCATATATGAAGAAGTCATTCGCCCTCCAACAACTCGAAACTTCCGAACAATTAATGATCTAAGGCGTTAATTGATGTGATTATCATATTAGACTTTTGGGTTTTTGAACTCATGTTAACTTTCTTGAAGCATTAATGTAATGGATTTGTATGGATTTCAACGTACCTTGTTTCCTTTTCCTATGTTTTTAGCATTCATGTTCTTATCATGTCTTTCTTGTCATTCTTTTCTTTCCTTTACTTGCTTGGTGGTCATGAATCTCATATGTGTAGGTGACATTTGCAAAAAACAAAAAAAAATGAATATAAAAAAAAGGGGAGCAAAGAAGTAATTACTTAGTGTGCATTATCCTTTTGTCTCTAAATTAAAATTTTTGAAAATGAACAATCAAGATTTGAAATGAAGATTGGCCATCTTTCTATATCCTTCACAAGAATTCATCTTTTCATTATCTATCGTTGTCCCTTTTTGAGCTTGAAAGTTTTCTTCAATAAACCCTGGACAAGGATCACCCCTATACTGGGGGATAGCACAAAACAAAAGGTTGATTGCCATGATGATTATTTGGAAGCATAATGGAAAAGGAGAAAAGAAAAGAGGTGAAAGGGGTAGAAAGTAAAACTAAAGAAAAGAGAGAGAGAGAGAGAAAGAGAGAGAGAGAGAGAGAGAAGGAAAAAAGAAGAAAGAAAATGAAATGAAATGAGTCATGACAAAGGCGAATGAAAGAAAGTGAAAAGAAAAGGGAAGAAATGAGGAACAATAAGAGAAAAGTGTGTTTGAAAGCGTAAAGGCAATTGACAAAGTTTAACTTTGAACAATGATCCTTGGTCTCATTCAACCCTTAAACACTTGTTTGAGCTTTATATCTTTTCTTTCATAACCCCGATCCTTGGCCATGTTACAAGCCTCAAAAAGTCCATTCTGATCAATGATGGGTTGTTGTCATTTTCATTAACTTTAATTTTGAGACAAAGGTCATGCTCATCCAAGTATCTAGTTCATTGCTTTTTTTTATTAAGAAAAAGAAAAAAAATAAAAGAAAAAAAGAGACTTACACTAGAGCAAGTTTTTACCCTATTCGAGTTAACCCTACATTGGGGCATTCTTTTCCCTGGTTCAATTTAACCTATGCTGGGATAAATCTTTTGGTCACAAGGGCAAGTTTCTACCCTATTCTGACCTAGACTAGGACAAATTTCTACTCTGTTTAATTCGGCCCTATACTAAAAAAAAAATCTCTCTAGCTCGATTTGGCCTATACTGGGGCAAAATTTTTAGTTCAATGTGGCTCTAAATTGGAGCAAGTCTCTGTCCTGTTCAATTCGTCTCTAAACTGGGGCAAAAAAAATTGTTCTCAATCGCCCCACAGTGGGGCAAATTTTTGTTGTTAAATGGCCTACACTGGGGCAATTTTGTTCGTAAATGACATATCCTGAGTCGAATTCATTTGATACCCTACACGAGGGTAGATTTTTGTAGATACCTGAAAAAAAAACCTTTGGCTTTATTATTATTCTACTTCTTGTGTCTTTATCCTTTGTAAATAATACCCTTTTGTAGTCAAACTTTCAAGAACAATCTGGAAGTTGTCCGCTTCTTCTCTGTTGTACGTTTTGAATTCATGGTGTCTGTTACGTAATGCTTCAGGTAAGGTGAACATGAGTACAACACTATAGTTTGACCATCTAATGGTAATCTCCTGATGAGCAATTCAGATCGAAGAGAACTTGGAATTCCCAATTGATGGAAGAGAAGGTACCCGAGCAAAAAAAAAGAGGGACTCGTTAGGTTGAAAACCCAAAAGTGCGACCTAAGCAAAAGAAGAAAAAAAAGGAAAAGAGCTCGTTAGTCTGAAAACCCGAAAGGGTAGTTTAAGCAAAAGTTAGGGCCAATTAATTAGAATTGCTTAAACTGGGGCAATTTTTGGCAACTTTGTTGGTCATATTGGGGTAAATTTTCTGAATGACTAAGGAGAGGATATGTTGAAGGAAGTAGCAATAGAAACAACGATTAAGTTTTCAAGCAGTTGCAGGGAATCAACTGGATGATAGATAAAGTTAAATACTGGGGCAAAATTTTCTCTCAAGGAATCAGCCAAGTAAGGGTCCATCTCATTTCTTAAAAGAAGAGCTGAGAGCAAAAAATAGAAAAAAAGAAAAAAAGAAATAAGAAGAAGAAGGAAAGAACCGAAGGGTCTAAGGAAGAAAGACACGTGAACAAGGGGTTTGATTGGTCAAAGCTTTCCAAAAGTCGTCGTTGGTTCAAAGGACTTTTAATAAAATAAAATAAAGAGAAAAGAACAAAAAAGAAGAAAATAAAAAAAGAAAAAAAAAAAAAAAGAAAGAAAGGAAAAAGAGAGAAAAACAAAGAAAAAGAAGAAAATGAGAAAATGAGAAAAATGAGAAAAAGAAGAAAAATCTTTTTGGATCAAGATGCCTATTGCCTTTTTAAATTTTTGTTTTTCGAGAGCACAATAGCCCGCCTGTCTTTTATTTTTTGGGAGCACAGTAGCCCGCCTGTCTTTTAAATTTTGGGAGCACAGTAGCCCGCTTGTCTTTTAAGTTTCGGGAGCACCATCGCCCGCCTGTCTTTTAAGTTTCAGGAGCACAGTAGCCCGCCTGTCTTTTAAAATTTTGGGAGCATAGTAATTTGCTTGTCTTTTAAGTTTCGAGAGCACAGTCGCCCGTCTGTCTTTTAAGTTTCAGGAGCACAGTAGCCCGCCTGTCTTTTAAGTTTTGGGAGCACAGTAGCCCGCCTGTCTTTTAAATTTTGGGAGCACAGTAACCCGCTTGTCTTTTACATTTCGAGAGCACAGTCGCCCGCCTGTCTTTTAAGTTTCGAGAGCACATTTGCTCATTGTCATTTAAATTCAGGGACTCAGTTGCCCATTGTCATTTAAATTTCGAGACTCAATTGCCCATTGTCATTTAAATTTCGGGACTCAGTTGCCCATTATCATTTACTTTTGAGGGCAGCGGCTCTTGTCTTTACTTTTGAGCGCATCGGCTCCATGCATTTCATGCATTTTAATTTCTGTCAATTCTTTTGAGCACATCTACTCCATGCATTTTAAATTTCTGTTAATTTCTTTGAGTGCATCAGCTCCATGCATTTTAAATTCTGTTGAGCGCATCGGCTCCATGCATTTTACTTTCTTTGAGCGCATCGGCTCCATGCATTTTAATTTCTTTAAGCGCATCGGCTCCATGCATTCTACGCATTCTAATTTTTGTCAATTCTGAGCGCATCGGCTCCATGCATTCCATGCATTTTACTTTCATTTGAGCGCATCGGCTCCATGCATTTTAATTTCTTTTGAGCGCATCGGCTCCACGCATTCCATGCATTTTTAATTCCTGTCAATTCTTTTGAGCGCATTGGCTCCATGCATTTTAAATTTCTGTCAATTTTTTTTTCAGCGCATCGGCTCCTGTCATTTAAATTTCCATCATTTACTTTTGAGCACATCGGCTCATGGAATTTTAACTTCCTATCTTTGTTCTTGCTTTGTTTTGCAGTTATCCTCTTAAGCATTGTCGGACAAAATTGGAGTTCATGTCTTTACTCGTTTCTTACGACGATAAAATGAAAAACCACAATTTTTATTTTTATCTAGTAAGAAACAAGTAAAGAGGGGCAACTGTGAACACCCAATTTTGACCGAACTCAAAAAAATAAAATAAAAATTTGAAATAAAGAAAAAAAGAAAAAAAATTAATTCAAGTTCACATTGTTGGCTTTTTTTTAGCCGAAACACATAGGCCCACCTTAGCAAAAAAACAAAAAAAATAAAAAAATGAAAAAAAAGGTTGAAAAAAAACTAAAGTGTCTAAGTCCCACATTGAAGAAGCCATGCTCCTTCTCCCTCCCTTCCTCCTATATATAGGGGTGGTTCTCTTTTGTTTTGGATACCATCCAAAAAGTTTCACACTTGGGCTTAATACTAAGTATAAGAGCTCGAAAACTTTAGTAAATTTTTTACTTGGGCTTAATACTAAGTATAAGAACCCGAGAATTTAGTAATTTTTTTCTTGCAAGTGAGTTGTTTTTCAAGGTTTGATTTGAAGAGAACGCGTGGGGCTCCATGCAATAACTTTGAGCATAACATTTTTTACGCCTTAGAGGTAAGCTTGCTTATTTCATTTTATTTTTTGTATTATTATTATTATTTTATATAAGTGTTGTTCATTTTTAGCTTATTCATTTGTTAGTTTAATTGGTTTATTTATTTATTTATTTTTTATAATTTTAATTTTAAAATTAATTCAAGAGTAAATCGGGATTAATTTGAGTTGAGACAATGACTTGTTAATCCTATACCTTTTAGAATCATCTAAGTTGTGACAACTTGATGATTCAATTATTTTTTCAAAATAAAATAAATCGCTAATTGATAAAGGTTCAATTTTTTTTAAAATAATAATAATAATAATAATTTTCGCAACAAACTTGACGAGTAATGGGTGATGTCTCTAGCGTAACGCGAGCTTCAGTTATTCAAACACTAATTTGATTAGCAGAGTCGTGACGACCTGTTAATTCAAATTTTTATAAAATAAAAATTAATTCTAAAAAATATAAAATCAATAAATTTTTTTTAATTGTAATAGTTTTAATGATTAGTGGGTGACGTCTCTAGCGTGACACCGAGTTTCACCTATTCAAATCTTAATTCGATTAACTGAGTCGCGACGATTTGTTAATTAAAATTTTCAAAATTAAGTTTTTTTTTAAAATCAACCAACCCACAAGTATTTTTTAAAGAACTACGTGACTTTAATTTCCTCATTGCAGCCAGGGATACATAGGAGCAGAATTTCTATTCTGTCAAGCCAAAAATTAAATTTTCACAAATTATTTATTTATTTTTAGTGTTGTTTTAATAAAAGGGGTAAAGTAAATATATTTGAGATTATCAAGAATTTGCACAATTGACTTAAGGTACCGTCTTATGATGGGTGTGTTAGGGGTGCTGTGGGATTAAGTTTCCACCCTTCCCTAAGCATAACCGACTCCCGAATCTAATCTGGTTCTCAAAGACCATTTTCTAATAAGGGTTTTCTAATTTTTCCTAATTTAAATAAAATTAGTGGCGACTCCATTTTCATTTTTTAAAATCTCACGAGTTGCTATGATTCGCCGCGATCCCGGTCGCGACAAAACTTTTGGCACTTCCATACCTCATCTGGCCGAATTTGGAAATACCTTGAGAACTGCGACAAGCTTTCAAATTTAGCAGTATATTCTCCAACAGTCATATTCCCCTGACGTAAACCAAGAAATTCCATCTCCTTGGCATGTCGGGTAGTACCAGGAAAGTACTTCTCCAGAAATACTTCATTAAACACCTCCCAGGTGATCTTAGTCCCTTCAGCACGCAATAATTGGCGGGTTCCTCTCCACTAATTCTCAGCATCTCCCCTCAACATAAAAGCAGCATATGTTACCTTCCTATTCTCTGCGCACCCCATTCCTTCAAATACTCTTTCCAAGTCTTGAATCCAAAGACTCGCCTACTCGGGGTCAAACTCGCCTCTAAACTGTGGTGGGTTGTTGCGCCTAAACTCAGACAAATTCAGAGCATCAGCAGTTGCATCTAGCTGTTGAGCTGCTAGTTGATTTTGCTGGGTAATCACTTCCGCCATTCGCTGCATAGCTTCAGCAGCTGCAATCATTGGATCCACATCACGTTCCACATTCGCACGCGTTCTTCTTCCTCCAGACATCCTCTTTCTTCAATAAGGTAAAACAATGTTAGATGTAACCTTTCGGAAACAAATTACAGAGAATCACCCAACACAAGCAAAAACAGACCTAACCACAACACCAAAAGACTCTAACTTGGGCTCTGATACCAACTAATGTAACACCTTTGTGGGAGTGTCACATTTATGATGCAATAAAATAAAATAAAATAAAATTCTTACCCAAGTTGTAAAACATTTGAATACGTAAATAATATTAGTGGTAAATTTTTTTCCTTTAATACTTATAACATTAAATAAAATAACATAGAACACAAAATAAAATAAACATAACCACGCTATAATATACATATGATATTTGTCTTAAATACACAAATAATTTACAACTACAAATATTTAACAAAGTAGTAAAAAGACAACATAATACTAAAACTTAACATTGACCAAGTGCACCTCGAAAGATTTCTAACCCTCTGATGGTCATCTTTAGAGAGATCATCGAAAGACAGAACTCCAGGAGGTCCTACAGCTCTACGGACGCGAGTCCGGGCTATTGACTCACTACTGAGCTCGCTAGGCGCATGGAAGATTCCTTGCCAGTAACGCCTAGGAGTCAGAGGCAACTCTAGATGTAAATACAACATAGTAGTAAATATAACATCTCCATCATACTCTCTACATAGGGACACAGTCAAACGTCCCACGTAGACAACTGTTCCTCTATCCACTCACATACGCCAGGCCTCCAAACCTCCGTGAAACTCAAGTCTCATAAACCCGAAGAATCCCAGCAACGCCATAATCTCAGGATCAGTCTTGATAGTGAGAATGATCTATCAGTTCGCCTTCCTCGTACGGTTCACTCGGCTGTCGATCGTCCTGATACTGTATCTCGAGAGGCTGTTCCTCCTCTTCCTTAAACTCTTTATGGAAATAATAATAATAATATAGAGAAAAGCATATAAAGAGGTGAGACAATCTACATCATTACCCGCATGGCAATAAAGAAAACGACAATACAACAAATATTAAAATAACACCTACCATTATATCATATACAGCATAGCAAATTAATATATCATGCATTTTATCACAGATTATGATAAGCATTAAAATGCAGATAATGAATGAACACACACCGACTCGTTCCTACTCCATGGAGCTAAACACAGATATCTGAGAGAATGATCCGAAAAGAACTAATAGTACTTTTGGTTGCCCAACCAAACTATTGCACTGTCTAACGTTGTGTCTATAGCCCACAGTCCAAACATCGTGTAGCAGTACACAGTCCAAACATCGTGTACTACAGGCATTGTACATAATAGTCTTCTCAAGACCTCGATTAAGAACAGTGCTTGTCGAGATCATTAGTGTGTTGCCCGTTACCACGGCCTAGAGGAGCAACCTACTGTCCCCATGTGGAATTCTCCGCACACTAATGTCCCTAAGTTTATATAATGAACCACACTACGCCTATCAAACCACAACACGGTGTAATTCGTCTCGTCAATCAATCACCAATTATCAACCAAATTAGCACAACACTCTAAACATGATCTAAAATTACAAAAATATCCCTAATATCCATATTTTACCACATTTACAAAAATACCCTTAGTCACAATATTCCAAAATATAGCCTGTCTCTACTTGACAATACTATCTCACAACATGTCCGGGTCTACCACTTTGGCCTGATAACAAAACTCACTGTATCGTTTAATCGCGTAGAAATTTTATCGCATTTTCACAATCGCATCGCTTTCACAAACGTTTTAAAATTGCGTAAATATATTTTGACATTTTTGAACATCTCATAATGTTTTTAAATCATTTTCTCAATCGCGTAAGATTTTTAAATCATTTTCTTAACCATATAACTTAAAATCATCATTTTAAATATGTGTAGACTATATCTAGTACTTTTAAACTACGTAAAGTAATTTCCTTATGTTATACATATATTATGGGATCTTTTCATTTTATTTGTCTGATTTTAGTAAATTTTGGCAGCATTTTACCTATAAAATCAGTATAAGATATTTTTAATGTTTTCCTCTAAATTCTGTTTATTTTAATCTTACCCAATAGTTACACTTTGAAACTTGCTAACGCGCTTCAAAACTTATAGAGTGAGCTCTACGTTAGTATTTTTCAAGTGTTGGCTTTAATTCTTACTTAAAATAAATTCTGCTAATTTAGAATTGTAGAACTAAATTCATTCCTTTTATTTTCTGAAAAGATTCATTGGAATCAAATTCCTTTGTAAATTAATTACCTAACCTATCTTAGAAAATAAAATGGCATTCAATTATACATTAAATGGCATGTTGGCCATAATTAACCTAAATCATTCTTAAAATTATTATTTTACCTAGATTCTTTAAATCATTGATTTAGAAAATGGTTGAGAACATTTTGGTTCTCTATCTAATGGTAAGGTCGTGAACCTCATTGTGTTCTTTGGAACACTCATATAAATCGTTACATGTTATTCACATCCTACTTTAATAGTCACATAATTATAAACACATACAACTATAAACATATACAATATACATACAATATATTTCAAAGCTATAGACATGCATAACAAATAAAATAAATCACAAATAGGAAAGCATTTAAATAATCACACAGATAATAAAAACAATAAACAACCACACAAATGAATCCTTATGGATTCTTTATACACAAACAATCCATTTTCCCATCACCACTTAGGGTTGATGAGATTAAATCTCCCTCTTACCTCTTGAAGACCAAGATTGGCTAGTCTCCTCCTCTCCTTGAAATTTCGTGTAACCTCCAAAACAAATCCCTAATAATTCTTAAATAATTAGTAAAAACACATACAATGATCAAGATTGAAAAACCATGGAACAAACATGGTTTAGAAAATCAAAAATCAAACTTTAAACCAAAGAATCAAAACTTACCCTTAGGGAAGTGAACAAAAGCTTTGATTTTGGACTAGATAGAGTAGGTTTTTGACAAAACCTTGTGAAGGAAAAGTGTTTAGAATATGATTTTGGTTTAGGAAAAGTGAAGAGATAAAATTATAGAAGATTGGTGGTGGTGTTTTGGGTGTTGGCCGAATTTGAGAGGGAAAATGGAAGAGAAAGTTATTTGGTGTTCTTAGTGTTTTGAGAGAGAATGAAAGCTTTAATTTGGATAAGTGTAAAAAGTAAATATCAAGTGTAAAAATGAGGGGGCTGCCGTGTGAGTATTTTCGGTGAGGTTGAGTGTTTAATTTGGATAGGTAAATATCTATTTGTGTTCACACTAAGCAAGCACATGGCTTATGTCATGGATGGTTCAAGAACCATGTAGAACTTGTAAAGACTTGGCCATTTTAGCCTTCATGGCCGTGGGGTTCCTTGGGTTTAGGGGGTTTAATTTGTTTCAATTAAAGACTAATTCCATGCTAATTAAATAGATAATTAATTAGGTTAAGTCTCCTAATAATATTTAATTAACATTCTAATTACATAACTAATTAGTTTAATATATATTAGCATATATTATATCTCCTAAACAATATTAGGATATCTAATTAACATTTAGATTATAACTAATTAATAACTAAGTTAACTTACTTAGTTTGCAACTTAGGTAATTAGATTAACCAAATTAGGTTTAATTAGCTACTAAACAAAGTCAAGCCACTATGTTTGACTTAATCTCAACCTTTGATTTCAACTTTAATTCCTAACCCTTGATGTAATCTAAGGTGGATATTGATTGGTGATAAAACTTGAATTCTTATCTCACCATTGATTTGATCAACGGTTAAGATCAAAGGCTTCCTAACTAAGTCTTCATCCAACGATCCATATTAAAGTCCATGCTTCTTTCTTTGACCTATTCCTATTGGTTAGAATTTTTCAAGCCACTTTTGTTGACTTGCTCCCATTGGCTTAGAAATTTGTCCAGTCAGAATCGTTGACTGCTTTTCTAAACGCGGGTCCCACAAACTTTTAAGGGTCCATGGTCATTTTGAAGCAGATTTCTACTATTTTTGAGACAAGAGATCTTGTAATATAAAATAATATTATAATAATATAAAATTATTTTATTGCACAGTTAAATCCTAAAAATTAAGAGATTAATATATATATCAATCAGAATTGGGTTTAGTAAGATCCCCCAACTCCAATTAATTTAAATAAGATTTTTTCGGCCAGAAAATTATTATTTCCCTGGCTCAGAGCAAATCACATACAACAATCAAATACACTCACGAAATAGTCAAATTCATTTTACTACTCACAGAATTCACAAAACAGTACATTTAGGACTATATTGTAATTATCTCAAAAGTTGGGGTGTTACATCTATCAAACTTAATCCACCAATTCAAACATCCACCACCATGCATATCAAATTCAAGAAGAAGGAAAATTTATTCATTCATGTTATGAACCTTGAATTTTAATTGTCTTAAGCTCTTAAACTTCACAAACTTCTAAACATCATTGGAAAAATAATCAAAAACACAATTTTTTTAAAACAAAAAATAGAAACATAAAAAATAGAAACAAAAAATAGAAATAGTATAATTCAAGAACGGTAAAAATTTAGTAACAAAAAATAAAAATAAAAAATAGAAAATAGAAAATGAATTTAAATGTAGAAAACAGAAAACATCAAAATAGAAAATTAAACATGACAAATAAAAATAAAAAAATCAAATAGTAGAAAAAATCAAACAGAAAAGTAAAACAAAAAATAAAAAATAGCAAAAAAGAAAAACTCGGAACACGAAATAGAATTATGCAGAATTATACAACAGTAAATTATGCAGAAATCAAAAACAGAAAACATAGCAAAGTAAAATAGAAAACAGAATACTAAAATCCCTCCCCCACACTTAAATTTTGCATTGTCCTCAATGTAAAGCTCAAAAGACAAACAACATCCATCAAAATCATCACTTAATGAAGGACAAGTAAAAGAAAGGAGAGGGAAAGAAGATAAACATCCTTATCAAGTGAAAAGACTTCCACCAGGGTCCCACTGTTTGAAGTGTAATGATCGAGAACAAGTGAAGCTTGAAGCAGGACTGGAAACATGACATGAAGCAGGAGAGCTTCCACTAGGGTCCCATTGGCTTTCCTTTATTTCCATGTCAACACCACTAGAATGCAACATGTGGACTTGAGCAACATTATTTTCCTTGTTTATGTTGGACCATGGCTCAAAAACAAAATCCCCCACAGTAATGACCATCATCCAGTGATGCTCTGAGAATTCTGCAATGGTCTTCTGCTCAAGGGTAGGTGGCTGCGACACTGAAATTAATTCTGCTGATTTAACTGCAGCATTACCTGTAATCTATATACAATCTTCCAAAACAACATGATCATATCTCATAGAAGGAGGAAATTTAGAGAATGCAGCATCATCTCCTATACATGCAAGAATTTTAGAACATGCAGCACACATACTAGCCCCATAAAAAACATCACATCCAGAACATCCAGAAAAATTAACACTATCCAGAAGTCCCACAATTTCAGGAAAGTCAGCTAGCATATCATCATGCATATCAATGACATCTAACTGAAAAATAGAATGCTCTTCTAAAGGATGTTTCATGGAATCAAAGGTATGAAATTGAACTATGTTATCACTAAATTCCATGGAAAGGGTACTAGCATGCACATCAATCTTAGTCTTAGCAGTTTTCAAGAAAGGTCTACCTAAAATTAATGGTAGCTGACTAGATGCAAATTCATCTTCCATGTTTAGAATATAAAAATCTGCTGGAAATATTAACTCATTTACCCTTACCAAAACATCCTCAAGCACTCCTACAGGATGAGCTATGCTTCTGTTTGCCAGCTGAATTATGACTCTGGTTAGCTTCAACTCTCCAAGCCATAGAGATTCAAAAATTGATTGTGGCATCACATTAATCGAAGCACCCAAATCCAACATTGCATGAGGAAATTGCTTGTGGCCTATTATGCAAGGAATGGTGAATGTTCTAGGGTCCTTGCATTTCAGAGGCATATTTGGGTGGATGATGACCGAAACATTTTGCCCTATGCTAACTCTCTCATTGCCCTTTAGTCTCCTCTTCTGAGTACACAGCTCTTTTAAGAATTTGGTGTATTTATGCATTTGCTTGATTGCATCTAGTAGTGAAATGTTGACTTCCACCTTCCTCAAAGTCTCAAGCAAATCTTTATCTTTCTCACCCTCTACTATTTTTCTTGACTGAATAGCTCTCTGGGGGAAGGGTAGAGCTATGGGAGACTGCTGCTCATCATCAACAACCGCTAGTTTATCAGAATCAGACTCAGAATCTTCTACTGCTTGTGGTTTGCTAGCTGCAACTGGAGGAGGTTGAAGTGATGCTTGAAATGACTTCCCATACCTCAACATAATAACATGCATATCTTTTTTAGGATTTGATACTGTTTGGGAGGAAAGCTGCCTAGGACCTTGGGACTATAGCTGACTTAATGTAGAGGCTAATTGTCCAATCTGTGTCTCTAAATTCTGTATGGAAGCCTCTGTCCTTTGCTAGAACTGAATGCCATTTGTAGCCATATGCTTCACTAAGTCCTCAAAAAGGATGGTTCATATTTTGTGGTTGCTGGACCTGGTAGCTGGAAAGGCAGCTGCATAGGCTGCTAGAATTGCCTACTTGGTCTAACTTGATGTTGAAATTGCTGCTGCTGCATCATTGGCTGCTGGAATGGCTGCTTGTACTGCTGCTGCTGTGTTGTATTTCGATATCTCAAATTTGGATGGTCTCTCTAACCAGGGTTATATTTTTTGAAGAATGGATCATATATGGGCTGCTAGGGCTACTGGTATTAGGGTCTACCAGGAAAAATACCAGCTGCTGCAACTGATTGCTTTAAAAAAATAGAACCACCATCTTGAAGTGTGAGGCATGCATCAGTAGGATGAGATGAACAAGAGCAAATTCCACACACCTTTGCAGCCATAGGTGGTCGCTGTCCTACTGCTAATTGCCTCACCAAAGAGGTCAACTCATCAAGCCTATGTTCCATTCTCTGCTAGTCTACATGAGAAACTTGAACCTCATTCACTCCTCTGGATGAGGTAATCATTCGTGTGCCAAACTGTTGAGTGTTTACTGCCATGTTTGCTATTAGATCTCTTACAGCAGCAGGGGTCTTGTCTACAAAGGCTCCTGCACTGGCAGTATTAATCATGCTTCTATCCATTGGCATCAGTATTTCATAAAATATTGGATCAACATCTTATCACTAATTTGGTGGTGTGCACAACTTGAACACAACTTCTTGAACCTCTCCTAATACTCATGCAAAGTTTCACCAGAAATCTGTCTGATGCCACAGATGTCCTTCCTGATTGCAGCAGCTCTGGAGGCAGGAGAAAACTTCTTTAAAAACAGCCTCTTCATGTCATTCTAACAAGTCACAGAACCAAGTGAAAGATAGTAAAGCCAGTCCTTGGCTACATGGATGTGCTCAGGTTGATGTGCTCAGCTTGATGGGGAGAAGGGAAATGCCCTCAGCTTGATGTACTCTTCATGGATGCCCTGAGGTCTCATAGTTGAGCACACAACATGGAACTCTTTCAAATGCTTGTGGGGATCCTCACCTGCAAGCCCATGAAACTTAGGAAGCAAATGGATTAGTCCAGACTTTAGTTCAAAATCAACATCAATTTCAGGATACTGAATGCATAATGGTTGATAAGTGACATCAGGGGCAGCAAGCTCTTTAAGAGTCCTATTATGCATGTTATCAGCCATGGTTGAAAAATCACTAAAACTCTCGAATACAATGATAGAATCAACAATGACAGAATCAACAATGACAGAATTAGTAATGATAGAATCAGTAATGACAAAATCAACAATGACAGAATCAATAATGACAGAATCAGTAATGACAGGATCAATGTCACAATTAAATTCAAAAGCAATTCTTTCACTTGGCCTACGAGCACTAATCAACCTATGAAATGTTCTATCAATCTCAGGATCAAATTCTAACAAGAAATCAGGATTAGACCTAGCCATGTACCAATTAAGGCTAAAGAGGTGGCAGAATGCAAAAACACAAAGAATGCAAATCTACACTACAAAAATGGCTAGAAAAAATAGAAAACACATCAAATGGTTTTTAAAAATCATGGGACCACCACAAGATGAAAACTACACTTTTTTAGAAAATTTTCATGCACAAAAAAGATTTCAAAAAATGAAAAAAATGGTCTAAATGAATATTTTGGCTTACAGATGAATACGTAGGCACATTATGCACCTGCCCATCACAAATGGATTTTTTTCTATTTTCTGGCAAAACATCAGCCCATTTAGAGATACCAAAACAAATACAAAAATTATCGCTATGTCCCCAGTATGCTCAAAACTCCTACTAGATGATGGATTTTGGCTAAAATCCGAGGGGATGATCCAATTGAGGATTACTTTGCTCAGAATGGTGATTTTACTTTGGAGACCAAGTCTCAGCTCAAACTTCCACAGCCAAAATTGCACTAGTCTGGTCCTGCACCCAAAAAGGTCAAAAAATAATGAAAAATTGCTAGCAAGATATAAAACAGTGTTAGGCAAGTAGGATCTCGTCCAAAATGAGTGAATGATACTTACAAGGAGATCTTGCAATGCAATTGTCAACAAAAGGTAGCAAAAGGAGGGCTAACAGCAGCAAAAAACTAATGGAACAGTAATTATGCAGCAAAATTACATGTAGCAACTAATTGAACAATTGTGTTAGTTGCTGCAAAATGATCAGTTGTGTTATGCAATGAAATGCAATACGATTATGAGGCAATCATGTAGTGCAACTGAATGCAGTGCAATGCAGTAAAATGCAATGGAACAGTAAAACCAGAATTGTGTAGCAAAATGTATAATGCAGTAGAATGCAAACCAATGGAACAGTAACCAAGTAAAAAGCAATAGAATATAGCAGAATACAACAAAGATGGTATGTTATGCTGAGCAATGTAATGCAATGCAATTATAAGGAGATCTTGCTATGCACAACAGCAGAATGCACAATGCAACAGTTACCAGAATTATGCAGCAACTAGAATTACAATTACGATTAGAATGAACGAACATAGTAGCAGAATGCACAGTGTATAATGCAATAAAGTAATGCAACAGAATGCAACTAATGCAACTACATGAATGTAACAGAATGCAGAAACAGGATGCAAAAACAAAATGCAAATGCAACGGCAACTACAACTACATGATCATAATAGGAGTTAATTGTTAGTAACGTAACTTAATATGATCAAATTGCAACTAAAGGATCCCCGACAATGATGCCAAATTTTGACGAGTGTCGAACTCAATCAAAATTAAAACCAAGTTGTTACCTATGGCTTGTAGCATAGGAGTTAACACTAGATCATCTCTCAAGGATCTTAGTTACAAATTAATTAGATCAAGCCGAGATTGGGGGGAAAGTTGAGAAACAGAATACGAAATAATAGAATTAAGGAAAGAACAATCAATTAAAAGTACAATGAATTCAGAAATCTATCCAAAATTTGGTGGATTCTATCACAGATCACTAAACAAACATTTGAATTGTATTTAAATGATTAACTTGGAATTAACCAAAATCTCAACATTAATTCCAAAATTCATACTAGATAATCATCTAGAATTTGTAACACCCTTGTGGGGATGTCACATTTTTAGTGCAAGAAAATAAAATCTTACCCAAGTTATAAAACATTTGGTACATAAATAATATTAGTTGTAAAATTTTTCCTTTTATACATAATAACGTTAAATAACACAGAACACAAAATAAGACAAAACATAATCACACTATAATATACATATGATTTTGTCTGAAGTATACAAATAATTTACAACTACAAATATTTAACAAAATAGTAAAGAGTCAGCATAATACTAAAACATAACATGCCCAAGTGCACATCAAAGATTCCTAACCCTCTGAAGGATCACTTTCAGATAGATCATCAAATGGCAGAAATCCTGGATGCCTCGCAGCTCTACGGACGTGAGTCCATGCTGTCGACTCACTACTAAGCTCACTAGGCGCATGGAAAATTCCTCCCCAATAATGCCTAAGAGTTAAAGGCAACTCAAGATGTAAATATAGAGTAATAGTGAAAATAAGCTCCCCATCAAACTCTCTACGTAGAGACATAGTCAGACGTCCCATGTAGACTACCGATCCTCTATCCTCACGCAGTCGCCAGGCCTCAAAGCCTCCGTGAAAATCAAGTCTCACAAAACCAAAGAATCCAGGCAACGTCATGATCACAAGATCAATCCAGATGGTAGGGGTGATCTAACGGCTCGCCGTCCTCGCACTGCTCACTAGGCTGGCGCTCCTCCGGATACTGAATATCAAGAGGCTGCTCCTCATCCTCTTCCTCAAACTCTTTACAGAATATAATAATAATATAGAGAAATACGTATAAAGAGGTGAGA
The DNA here is from genome assembly GCA_029884595.1 of Ormosia semicastrata. Classification (NCBI taxonomy): domain Eukaryota; kingdom Viridiplantae; phylum Streptophyta; class Magnoliopsida; order Fabales; family Fabaceae; genus Ormosia; species Ormosia semicastrata. The sequence goes on from JAQQTO010000063.1 coordinate 51,509,923, forward strand.
TAATCTACATCATTACCCGCATGGCAATAAAGAAAATGACAATACAAGCAAATATCACAATAATGCATACCATTACATCATATATAGTACCTCAAATTAACACATCATATATGCTATCACAGGTTATAGTAAACATTTAAAATGCAAATCATAGATGCTAATGCATACCGATTCGTTCCTACTCCATGGAGCTAAACACAGACATTAGAGAGAATGATCCAAAAAGAACTATCAATACCTCAAGCTGCCCAACCAAACTATTACATTGTCCAACATCGTGTAGTAGTACACAGTCAAAATACATCGTGCACTACAGGCATTGTACCAAATAGTCTCCACAAGATGTCGATTAAGAATAGTGTTTGTCAAGATCATTAGTGTGTTGCCTGTTACCACAGCTCAGAGGAGCTACCAACTGTCCGCCTGTGGAATTCTCCGCACACTAACGCCTCCAAATTCAATTGATGAACCACACTACGCCTATCACACCCACAACACGGTGTAATTCATCTTGTCAATAAATTACCAATTTTCAACCAAATTGACACAACTCTCAATGCATGATTAAGAATTATAATTATAAAAATACCCTTAGTCTCCATATATTACCATATTTATGAAAATACCCTCAGTTTCAATATTCCAAAATATAGTATGTCTCCACTCGACAGTATTATCTCTCAACATATCCGGGTCCACCACTTTGGCCCGACAGTAAAACTTACTGTTCCATTTAGTCGCATAGAAATTTTATCACATTTTCACAATCGCGTCACTTTTACAAATGTTCTCAAATCGTGTAAATATATTTTGATGTTTTTAAATACCGCATAAAGTTTTTAAATCATTTTCTCAATCGCGTAAGATTTTTAAATCATTTTCTTAACCATATAGCTTAAAATATTTATTTTAAAAATGTGTAAGCTATTTCTAATACTTTTAAACTACGTAGAATATTTTCCTTACGTTATAAACATACTATGAAATCTTCTCTTTTTATTTGTCTGATTTTCATAAATTTTGACAGCATTTTGTCTAGAAAATCTATTAAATGGTATTTTCTACGTCTTTCTCTAAATACTGTTCATTTTAACCTTAACCATTACTTACACCTTGAAACTTGCTAACGCACTTCAAAACTCAAAGAGTGAGCTCTACGTTAGTATTTTTCAAGTATTTTCTTTATTTCTTCATTATAACTAATTCTTCTAATTTAGAATTCTAAAACTAAGTTAATTCATTTTATTTCCCAAAGACTCATTGAAATTAAATTCTTTTGTAGATTAGCTACTTAACCTACCGTAGAAAATAATTTTGGAAATCAAATATACATTGAATGGCATGTTGGCCAAAATCCACATATCCTTCATAACTAATCATTAAATCATTTTTCTAACTTCTAAATCATTTCTAAACTCATTGTCTTACCTAGATTCATTAATCATTGTTTTAGAAAATGGTTGAGAACATTTTGGTTCTCTTTTTCTTGGAGAAGCCGTGAGCCTCTTTTGTGTTCTTTGGAACACTCATACAATCCTTGCATGTTATTCACATCCTACCATAACATTCATAAATCTATACACACATACAATATATTTTTAAAGCTATAGACATGCTTGCAAATACAATCAACCACAAATAGGAAAGTATTAAACAATCACATAAGTGAATCCTTATGGATTCTTCACACACACACAATCCATTTTCTCACCACCATACAAGGTTGATGAGATTAAATCTCCTTCTTACTTCTTGAAGATAAGATCTTCAAGCTCTTTCCTCCTTCTCTTGATTTTCGTGTGGATTCAAAACAAATTCTTAAAATTCTTAAACAATTAGTAAAATCACAAACAAGGCTTAATATTGAAGAACCATGGAACAATCATGGTATAGAAAATCAAAAACTTAAATTAAAATCAAAGAATCAAGAGTTTACCTTTAGGGAAGTAAACAAAAGTTTGGATTTGAAGTAGAAGGAGTAGGATTTTGACAAAACCTTCTAAATGAAAAGTGTTTAGGAGGTGGTTTAGGTTTAGGAAATGTAAAGAGGAAAAATTATAGAAGATGAGTGATGATTCTAGGTGTTGGGGCTGAAACTTCAAGGAGAAAAGAAAAGGAAAAGTATTTGGTGTTCTTGAGAGATTTAAGAGAAAATAAAGCTAAGCTTTTAGGTGAGAGAAAAAGTGAATAATGAGAGTAAAATTGGAGGGTGCATCCGTGAGGTAGCTTGGAGGAGAGATTTAAGAGATTTACTTGAAGTAAAATATCCTATTGTGTTCACATTTACAAGGCACATGGCCTATGCCACCAATTGGTCATGCAATGGTCATGCAAGATGGTTCAAGAAGCTTGGAGAAGCCTCACAAGACTCCTTGGCCGTGTGGCCTCTAGGGAATTAGGGACTTTGTTTGACTTTAATCAAAGGTTAATTACATGCTAATTAGATAGGTAGTTAATTAGGTTAGGTTTCCTAATTATACTTACTTAACTATCTAATTACATAACTAATTAATCTAAGAGGTCATTACATATGTCATGCTTTGTCATAACTTCTAGATGAAATTAGGATATTTGATTAGTAACTAGATTATAACTAATTAGTAACTAGGTTAGTTCACTTAGTTTCTTTAATTAAACAATTAAGCTAACTAAATTATGTTTATTTAGTTACTTAGTAACTAGTCAAACCATTATATTTGACTAAATCCTAGCCCTTGAAATTAACTTCACTTCCTATCCATTGATTTAATCTAAGGTGGATATCATTAGTTACTTTATTAGGATTGTTCTCACACCATTGATCTGATCAATGGTTATGATCAAGGCTTTTAAATCAAGTTGTTCATCCAATGGTCCATAATAAAGTCCATGCCACTTTATTTGACCAACTCTTATTAGTTTAGAATTTAGTTTAGTTAAAATCATTGACTGCTTTTCTAAATGCGGGTCCCACAGACTTTTTCGGGTCCATGGTCATATTGGAGTAGATTTCTATTATTTTTGAAACAGTAGGTACTGTCAAATAAAATAATATTATAATAATATAAAATTATTTTATTACATAGTTAAATCCTAAAAATTAAAAGATTAATATACATATCACTCGGAATTGGGTTTAGTAAGATCCCCCAGCTCTGAATAATTAAAATAAGATTTTTTCGGCTAAAAAATTATTATTTTCTTGGCTCAAAGCAAATCACACACAACAGTCAAATATACTCACGGAATAGTCAAATTCAATTTATAACTCATAGAAAATATAAAATAGTACATTTAGGATAATATCGTACTTAACCCAAATGTTGGGGTGTTACAGAATTCAATTAACAATTGATACACAAATCAGCAATCGCATAATTCATGTTAGATCTATGTTAATTTTAGATCCGAATTCAATTAACCTAAGCACAAATCAGCACTTAACTTCTAATTCCGTGACTAAACCAAATTAATGAACCAAAATTCAATCACAAGTCCCAATCCCAAATCAAGATCCAATTATATCAAGATTAAGAAAAAGAAGGGGAAGAAGAAGAATCCAAATACAAATCAAAGAAAAATAAAATCAGAATAAGATCTCAAGAATCCAAACTAAAATTTCTTCAAGAAACTCGAATTGATTGCAAGGATTTTAGCCCTCCATTAGAAGAAGAAAACTTAGAAAATGAAAAATTAGAGAGAAGGGGAAAAGAGAGGAGAGAGTTCTAGAGAGATGTGAGAAAATTGTGGAATATCAAAACTGATTCTTAGATTCCTCCTTCTAAAACTATAAACTGCCCCCTAAATTGGCCTCTAGTGCCTCATTACACTTCCCAAACATAGCTGGGCCTTGTAGGAATGCAATGGCCCAAGTTTCATCTGAATTGGACTTGAATTGACCAAGATATGCTCACTTTAATGTCATATGCACCCTAAACCTGAGTCTGAACTTCCAGGCCTAATTAGGCCTACTAAACATCTGATTGAGACTTTGAGCTCTTTATCAAAGTTGTAGAGCTTCCTCTCAGATTTCATACAAGGTAAAATGCACAATTTGTAGATGTCTAGAACTCAAGTTATGGCTGGAATACAGAAACAACGTCAAAACTCAATAATGCTAGAAAAATTCAATTAAGCCCAATTTAAGCCCAAACTTATAAAACATGTCCAAGGTCAAACAATTAAGTACATGAAGAGTGTAAATCACTAAAAATGAGGGCTTATTAATGTATAAAATATATGATTATCAATTATCTACAAGGATGCTTTTGGTTCTTGCTCATTTGGGATTGGATGAGGAAGCCATGGCAGCAACTGGGGTTTTAGGGAAAGAGGAAACGTGCATGGGAAATGAGAAAAAGAAAGAGGGGAAAGGCATTTCTAGGTGTGGGTTGCACAGAGATGGGTTTGGTGGGGGAGAGAGGGCGTCACAATGGTGGAATTTGGGAGAAATAGTGGCTTAAGGTTTTTGAGTGGAGAGGCTACGTGGAGAAGATGAGGGAAGAGAGAGAGAATGTTTTTGAAAGAATCAAAAGGGAAGTAGCAGAATGCTTCTTAAGGCATGAGTCTTTTTGAATAGAGTTAAATTTATTCGAATCATTTTAAGGGAAAAACACAAACTTGGCTTTTCTACCAAGCACTCTTCAAATATTAGATTCGAAGGAAAAACTTTCAAAAATATTCGAAGGAAAAACATTCGAATAGATTCAAAGGAAAAATATTCAAATAAATTCGAAGGAAAAATAGTCTTAGCATTCTGCTAAGCGCTTTAGAATAGTCATTTGGTATTATTCAAATAAATCCATTCCAAAACATTTTCCACACAATTTTGGAAGATGTTATTCAAATAGAAATAACCCATATTCTAATAAAACATCAGAAACACATTAGTAAATTAAGAATAACTTGTCCAATAAGATAAAAAATAATTAAGGATCAAGAAGAACATTTTCATATGCATACATGGCAATCAAGAATGAGATGAAACAGTCATATTGCATGCAAGCATCATGTTAGCTATGGATAAAAACTAGATAAAACACATTCTCTCTAAGACATGATTGTTCAAAGAACTCAAGAACAAAGATATTATCATCAAACATGCCATTTCAAACAAGGAGTATATTATCTAGCATATTAGCATATGTAGAGATATTTTCAAGATATAAAGCTAGAAAAGTATTACTTTAAAGCAAGTTAAAGCATAAAACAAGTCTCCACTTATCCATAGATTGCAAGTCCAAGCTTCTTAGAGACAAGGAAGGGAACTTAGAGTTATTTCGGGTCTTGTGCTTGGAGCAGCCACTTTCAAGATACTAAAGTCAGTTCTTGGCCTTCAAGCACACCTATAACACAATTCAATTTTTGACTTTTGGTACTCAAATTTTCTTGGGGACCCAAACTATTTTAGTCCCTATTTTCTTATTGATGTTCTTACTTACATTACAAGTTAATGCACTATATCCTTTTCTTCCATAATGAAACCATGTAATAAAAGGACTACTTGACATACTTGAAGAAACAAAAAAATTCATATAATTTTTTTTTTGTTTCTTAGGATTATAACCCAATCCAACTTTATCAAACACACATATTTGTTTTTAAGTATGATATTCAAGTTGTCTCTTCCAAAAGTAAATTTACCAAGAGTGTTTTTCAAATCTTCAACTTCTTTTTCTAAAGATAAGCAAGAATGACATGAAGAAGATGAAGATGAAGCATCCTTATGTGAAGAGAAAGTAGAGCATGAGGAATTTGCATTAATTAACCCAAGAGTTTCATTTTCTAATTTCAATTCCTCAATTTCTTTATTTAAAGTAGAAATTTGACTGTCAAGAAAGGAAATTGTTTTCTTTGACAATGAAACAATTTTTGCAAGCCTCATAGATTCATCATGCAATTTTTCAAATGCATCTTGCAATTCATCATAGGAAGGAGAAAAGACAAAGTTTGAATATATTACCTCCATGTTATCTTCTTCTTCATTTTCTCCTCTAACCACAAGACAAACATGGGCTTTCTCATTATCTGAGCTATCCGTTGAGTTCATGTCATTATCATCCCATGCAATGTATGCTCTCTTTTCTTTCTTATCCTTTGAAGACTTCTTCTCATACTTTTCCACTTTCCTTTGAGAGATTGGGCACTCTATCTTTATGTGTTTCGGTTCAGCACATTCATAGCATTTAAGAGTAGATGAAGTTCCTTCCCATTTGTGATAGGTGTTCTTTGGGGGAAATAGTGGTCTTCTTTGGGCTCCATTCTTCTTGATGAATCTTTCAAACTTCTTTACTAGAAGACTAAGATTCTCCTCATTTATCTCTAAGCCATCTCCATCATCTTCATCATCATCATCATCATTAATCATGGAGGAAGTGGCCTTGAGAGTGATTCCGTTCTTTTTTTGTCAAGATCCTCATTTTAGTTAAGTCTATTTAACTCCAATTCATGTTCTTGGAGCTTGCCAAAAAGTTTGGCTAGGGTCATGGTTGAGAGATTTCTAGACTTCGCAATAGTCGTCACTTTGTTAATAAGATCTTCATTAGGAAAAGTCTTTTGCAATAAAATAAGATGATTTATAATATGTGTGAACCTATTTTGTATTTCTTGAATGTTTTCACCTTGGTTTATTCTAAAAAGCTCATACTCATGAGTGAGAGTATTTATTCTTGATCTTTTCACTTCACTAGTACCCTCATGGGTTACTTGTAAAGTGTCCCACATTTCTTGGGTAGTCTTACAATTTGAGACTCTAAAGAACTCATCATACCCTAAAGTTGTGGTGATGATGTTTTTAGCTCTCAAATTGTGTTGGACCTTTTTCTTAACATCATCGGTCCATTCACTTATTAGTGTATTGACTCTTACACTATTAACAATACATGTGGGAACAAAAAGACCATTTTCTACTACATCCCGCACATCTAGATCAATAACTTCAATAAAAGTTTCCATTTGTTCTTTCCAATAAGCATAATCATCCCCATTGAAAAAGGGAGGTCTATAGAGAGAAGAGAAGAACCCTCCAATGAAAAGCCATTTAAAGAAGTCATCACTCCTCTTGAAGCTATTAAGCTCCTTATACAAGAGTCTAGCTCTGATACCACTTGTTACTAAGTGGCTTCAAACCCAAGAGGGGGTAAATTGAGTTTATAAAAACTTTTCGCAAACTTTTCACAAAACACTTGAATATCAATTTTCGTTGAAGCTATTAATTGATTGAAGTGAATAAATAGATGAGATCGATCACTTCACTCACAAATAAGCATGCCAAGATGAAGAGTATTCAAGCAAGCATATAAAAGTAATGCACCAAAGTAAATGAGATAGAGTTGAGAAGAGCAAACACAAGATTTATCTTGGTTCAGCCACCCTTTGTTATAACACGCTAACTCTAGATGTCATAGTATATCCATAATATACACAAGCAAACAAAGTTAAGCGAGTTACTTCTATTTGATAAAAAATAAACATAAATCCATAATAACATACACGTCATTATAGAGAGCCTTTATGGAATATGGATACATAAATATACAATATTAGCCTTAAAAGGGCAAATTATAATACATAACATCTTTATACATCACAAAGCAAATATAAACATAATATAAGCTTTGCTAAAAAGAATCTAGCTATCTAGTCCATTTGTCTCTTCTTCTTTCCCCTAGAAGGGTCTTGACTTGGATATACATAGAAACATAATGGGGTAAGAATTCACAATTCTCAATAATAGTATTCCAAAACTAATCGTTTATAACATTATAAACACAATCTTAACAAATAGGAAATAAGATATGTTTTAGAAGCTCTCCCATGACTCATCTTTAGTAACTAAAGAAGTCAAGCTAAGTAAACATTCATGGATCAATAAATGAACCAAGCTAAACTCATTTTCATAGCCCATCAAAGGGAACCCAACTAATAGATTGCCATGGTCCAACAAAAGAAACTAAGCTTATCTCACTACCATGGTCAAACAAAAGAACCAAGCTAGTAGACTACCATGGTCCTATAAGGAAACCAAGCTCATTTCATTATCATGACTCATAAAAAAACCAAGCTAATTTCATTACCATGGTTCATTAAATAACCAAGTTCATGTTATCCATAGTTCATCAAAAGAAACTACGCTCATGCTATTCATAGTTCATCAAAGAACTAAGTGATATCATAACATAACCTCACAAGTGATATCAAACATAACCTTATGTTGTTCAAGGTTCTAGATAAACACCTATAACAAACCATAACCACTGGATGCTCAAACTCTCCTACTTTCCCATATATGCAAGGTGGTCATTTCCTCTATGAAATACCCCTATCTCAACACACTTTAAAAAGTATATATGAAGGATACTAATAAGTAAGGAAGTCCATTTCATTAAAATAAGAACTCTGAAAAATCTTGGACTTGGCACGTAGGTGCTACTCACTCATGCCTTGGCGTGGACATGACAGGGACACTGCCCTGCTTACCAACCATTAGTGCTTAGGTGCACCAAACTAGCGCCTAGGCGCCATGCTCGCAGCCTGTTGCTGTACTGATTTTGATCAGTGGGCGCCTAGACACCCAACTCTAGTACCTAAGCACTAGAACACCAAAAATAGGTTTTCCTATTCCATTGGTTCTCAAACTAATTTCTAACCATCAATCATTGGTTCTAAGGGGTTTTCATACATAAATATGGTATCTAATCATGTAGCAACCCTCATGCAACTCTCCACTCATCAAAACACGGAGTCATGTTCAAGCTTATACAAATGAAATACCTATTTCTCAAGTTTTAACTCAAGCATACAAATAAATGTTTCTAAACTCACAAACAATAACCTTGCATAGATTAAGCTAAAAGCAAACCAAACTCAACCATTGAAGGCACTAGCTAAGCAAGAAAATAACATAAGTCTCTCAAACCTATTTTTCATCCAACAACTTACACCTTGTATAAAAGATGGAGATAGGGAGAGATGGTTATGTAAGATTCAAGCACCCCTACCTTAAGTGTTTGGATGACGAACTCAAGCTTTAACTTTGCCCTTGGTCCTCCCTTTTCTTTCCACTTTTCCTCCTGCTTTCTCTCCTCTTTTTTCCTCTTGCTTCCTCTCGTTTTTGCTCTCTCTTTTTCTGCTGGAACCATGTGAGTGAGTGAAAAATGAGAGAACAAAGTGACTAGAAAGTCAAAGAGGACAACTCATGAGGGAGAGGGCGGTGGAAGCAAAGAAAAATAGGTAGAAACTTAAAATATTTAGCTGAAAATTTATACCTCTTAGGAACACTTTAATTTTACACAATCAAGTTTCTTAACTTCCATAAGTATTATAATAAATCCTAGGATTCATCTAAATCCTAATTTTATCATTTCCATAACTTTTCATATATCAGTCAAGTCAATCTGGTATTAAAACACTCACTCAGTGTGCTCAAAAATACCAAACTAACTCAATTCATCCTCAGACTTTCACTATACTCACCAAAAACCTATTATTTCCTCATCAAGTTCAACTAAGAAATAAGATGAAGATAGAAGGGAAATGGATAAAAACAACACCCCTACCTCTTGTATAGATGAAAAACTTCAAGGTTGGTCCTTGTCCTTGAGCTTCTCTTCTTCCTCTTTCTCTCCTACGGCTGCTGCCACTTCTTTCTCTCTTTCTTTCTTTCTTTTCTTTGGTTCCTTCTTTCTCTTTTCTCTTTTTTTTTCTTCTATTTTCTTTCTCTCCTTTCTGTCGTGGGAAAAATGAGTTGTAAAGTCTCACTTTGCTTCTCATTAGATAACCACTAAAGTGGTACTAAAAACCCAAATCTGCTATGAACACTTAGATTCCTCCAAATCTATGTTCCTAACTTCCAACATAATCAAAATAAATCCTAAGATTCATTAAAAATTATGTTACATTTTTTCTCTATTTTTTCATATCTGCTAGGGGTCAACTTGGCATTAAAAGCACAACTAGTATGCCTAAAAATACCAAAATAATTCTGATTGTCTTGAAACTTTAACTACACCTTACGTAACTTATTTGTGACCTAGAAATAAGTTGTCCACACATGTTTCCCTTCAAATAGCAATTTATGCTATTTTCTAAGTCATTTTAGGCTATTTACCACCTTCTGTGCTGCAGTAAAGTGCCTAAACTAACTCAGTTTGTCACGAAACTTAACTAGTATGCTAAACAAATATCAAACTACCTATGTAACCTTATACAAGCCTAACATGATTCTCCAGGATGTTACATTCTCCTCTCCTTTTTAAAAATTTTTTCCTCAAAATTTGGTCTACCTCATGCAAAAAGTCACAAGCAACTCACACTTAAAACAAACTCAACCAAACTTTGAAGAAACAAAATCAAACACTAACCTTTCTCTGAACCTATAGGTTGCTCTATCTCCTTACCTTGCAAGATGTAAACCCTTCCCTGAGCTGTGGGTCTACTATTTGGCTGGGCTCCTTCCCTCTGTGAACATTTTTTGAAAAAATACCCTTGCTTCCCACACTTGTAGCACATGGATTGCCCTGTCAGTCAAGGTCTATCTCCATGCTTCCTTCCACACTTAAGGCACTAACCTTTCTACGAATCCACTTAATCTAATTTGTCTTTTTCACATTTTGTGAACTTCTGCTCACTATACTTCCTCTTTTGAGATCCTTGGGATTCCTGATCCACTGTTGGTTGCTTCCTAGCATGTCTTTCTATTATTCTGCACTTGTTAACCAAAGAAGAAAAATCTCTGATCTCAAAGGGCTCCACAACATCTCTGATATCAGTCCTCAAACTAGACTTGAATTTCACACATCTTTAGTTCTCATCCGGGTTATGTCTAAAGTGATATGAAAACTTTGATAGCTCATCAAACTTGGCTACATACTGGTCCATTGACATGCTTCCTTGTTCTAACCTCATAAATTCCACCTCTTTCATATCACGCAAAGTCTGTGGAAAATACTTCTCCAAGAAAGCTGTCCTAAACACTTCCTAAGTCATCTGGGCTCCAGCTACTGTTATCACTCTTGTGATTCCTTTCCACCAATGTTTTGCTTCTCCCTTCAACATAAAGGATGCAAAAGAAGTTTTCTGCTCATCTGTGTAGACCATAACCTCAAAAATCTTTTCTATCTCGTTCAACCACCTTTAAACTTTCACGAGATCATACTCACCATCAAAAGGTTGAGATTTCATCTGCTTGAAAGTTGCCAAGTCTTAAAAGTTTTGGTTCCTTCCAACTTGTGATACATCTTGCACTAGGTGCTTAAGTGGTGGAGGCTGTTGAGGTAGATTTGATTCCAATCTCTCAAGCACCCTTTTCAAAACATTGGTCGTAGCCATAAACGCTTCAACCATATCTGGACCTTGTGGGATCGAGTTCTCTGCTTCTCTAGATCGCCTTATTGGTGCCATAGTTTCTTGTACACATAGAAATAACATATATTGAGTTGCAGTCTCAATATCATGTAACTATGTAACAGTAGCTAATAACAAACCAACCTAAGGCAGCTCATGCAATTCTAGCATCACATCTAACATATGAGACAAGAAATGCATAGCACTAGCGGAAAAACACTAAACATGTCTAAGCTTAGTCAGTCCATACTCTGACTCAATAGGATGAACTGCTCTGATACCATAATGTAACACCCTAATACCAATAACCTAGTGTATCAAGTATACTCTAGGCTTAACAATATTAGTTATGCTACTTCTAACTTAAACATCATACTAATTCATATCATTTAAACAAATAATAATGGAAAGCCTTGCGGAAACTAAAAGTTATATACATACATCTTGCCTCAAAAGGCACATTGTATACATAAACTTTTTACAAACTAAAAGCAGAGTAAATAAATTCAAAGCTTTAAACTACTAAGTATAAAAACTATCCTAGTCTTCATGCTTTTTCTTCTTGCCCTTGGATGAACTTCCACCTATATTTACATGGCAACAAACGGAGTGAGAAACTACATTTCTCATTATAAGTAACCAAAACCAGCAGTATAAACATTTGAAAATGAATAAACCAAACTTAAACTGATAAACATACTAAAAACTCATTGCAATAGAACCATTACAAAACTTCCTTTCTCAGTGTAATGTTCCTAAGCAATTATATACTTTTGATCTGATAACCGAAACCACGATGATAATAAACAACTGCCCATACAATCATTTGGAATCATCTACTAGACAACTGCCCATACAGTTGTTATCGAAGGCACAAAGCAATAACAAAACATACACAAACCAATCACAAATTACAATCTAAACAAATAATAAATAATATAGTGATAAAATAATGTATGCTCATGGAAAGTATGTGCAGTGTAGGTGTAGTGTTGTGATACTTAACTATTCCTCCTTCTTAAGGAGATACTCTGCCAAAATAACGTGTGATCTCTTATAGCCTACCTAGTAAGGGCAAAGCCTATTACCATAACAAGTATCCTCTTTATACTACTAAGTAGTCTACTGTAAACTTGGTGGATATCGCCACCAAACTTGAGTGGATGCCTCCACTATCTGATCTTTAGGGATAGAAAGTATATGTGAAGTGAAGTGTGTGAAAATGAAAAGTTACGTCCTAACCCTAACATTACTACCACATAACTCTATACTAAGTCCATCTTGCACTACTAAGACTACCTCTTCCCTATAAGAGCAGTTCATGCACTATTGCATTTAACCAATGCATATTAGACTTAGTACACTACCTAGAGAGCTTTCACGTGCTATAGCATTCACCCTTGCTAACTAGGGTCCATGGCACTCCACCTTGCCAACTAAACTTAATCTTCTTGTATCTAGTATCCTACATACTCATCACTCCATAAGTGATACCTAGCACAACACTATGTTGCCTAGGAAGCTAGACACCTAACCATGGCAATCCATAGCCAATGGATGCACAAAGTCACTTTATTTTCCCCTTGTATGCCACTTAGTCTTTCTCTTTAAGGAATACCCTCACTGGTGCCTCAACACCCTTTACTAGGCATAAACAAAGGATCCTAACAATTAGGGATCTCAAATCATCAAAATAATAACTCTGATGAAATTTGTTGTGGGCACCTAAAAAGCCTGATTTTCACAAATGTACGAAATGCCCATCATAACTTCAAGAATTCTAAAATTTTATAAACAAATAGCCTTGTATCTTAGCTTTCAAATGCCATAAGAATTAGGTAAATCCGACAACTACAGCTCAAGTTACGCTACAAACACTACACGCTGTCAGGCACTTCTATTCTGGGTGCCTAGACGCCCTTTATTCAGCGCTTGGGCACTCATTGGGCAGCGCCCAGTAATTTCTTTCGGGTCACTAGGTGCCTAGGCGCCCAAATGATGGTGTCTGAGTGCCCGTGGATCTGAAAGCATTCTCCAGAACTCGTTTCTGCAAAACCTTGATTCCAAAACAAGGTTTCTCCTTCAAACTAAATTTCTACTTAATTTCTATGATCACTAAGAGTCTCTAATCATGTTATAAACTTCAAACTACCTTTTGATTCAACCAAGCATGGATCAAAACTCAAACTTTAAATTAAAACCCTATTTCTCAACTTTAAACTCAATAAAAAACTATGGATTCCATGGAGTCCAATCCATCATTCAAGCTTCAAATTAATTAGTATCTAACTCATTTCAACCTTAAGAGAAAAGATTTAACATCTATTCTCACTATACTCACCCAAAGCCTACTCTTTCCTCATCAAGTTCAACTAAGAAACAAGATGAAGATAGAAGGGAAATGGATAAAAACAACACCCCTACCTCTTGTATGGATGATAAACTTCAAGCTTGGTCCTTGTTCTTGAGCTTCTCCTCTTTTTCTTTCTCTACTACGGCTGCTGCCACTTCTTCCTCTCTTTCTCGCTTTCTTTTCTTTGGTTCCTTCTTTTTTTTTTCTTTTTTCTTTTTTCTATTTTCTTTCTCTCCTTTCTGCCATAGGAAAAATGAGTTGCAAAGTCTCACTTTGCTTCTCATTAGATAACCACTAAAGCGGTACTGAAAACCCCAATCTTCTATGAATACTTAGATTCCTCTAAATCTAGGTTCCTAACTTCCAACAGACTTAAAATAAATCATAAGATTCATTAAAAATCATGTTGCACTTTTTCTCTATTTTTCCATATCTGCTTGGGCTCAATCCGGTATTAAAAGCACAATCAGTATGCCTAAAAATACCAAATAACTCTGATTGTCTTGAAACTTTAACCACACCTTACTTAGCTCGTTTATGACCTAGAAATAAGTTATCCACATATGTTTCCCTTCAAATAGCAGTTTATGCATTTTTTGAGTCATTTTAAGTTATTTAGCACCTTCTGTGTTGCAACAAAGTGCCTAACCTAACTCAGTTTGTCACGAAACTTAATTGACATGCTAAACAAGTATCAGACTACCTATGTAACCTTATACAAGCCTAACATGATTCTCCAAAATGTTACAAAAAAAGAAGAGGAAGAAGGAAGAAGATAAATAAAGGAAGAATAAAGAAAGAAATACCACTTTCAAGGGAGTTAAGCTAGGGGTTGTGATGTTTCTTTACTCCATTCTTTCTTCTCTTTGTACCAAGAACTTGTATTTATGAACTTGGTTTGGAGGTTGAGAATGGTATGACCATATGTTGAGATATAGATGTATAGGAATATTGGATATAATAGTTGTTATTAAAAACTCCATGAATTTGAGATTGATATTATGGGCTTTAATTCTTTGATCTCTATTTATAAACCCTTTTGATAATGCTTTGAGAACATATATGTTGTGGAGTCTTGATATTTGTAACATCCTGAAAATTCTTTATTTCATTATAAACGATCATTTTATAATATTTATGATTTTTAGGAATTTTTGTGGATTTTTCTGGAAATGATGAATATTTTAATATATTCTTCGTTTTGCGTGTACACTGAGCGGAGCCGGGGAAACTAGAATATTTTTCCTGAGGCTGGTAAACTTTGAACTGTCAATGTGTCAACGGGAGATCTTACTAAACCCGAGGCCGGGCACAGTTTGCGAGGTTTACTTTTCTCAAGGATTTATCTGTTAAATAAAATTGCGGTATCATAAAATTATCTGATAAATAATAAAATATTATTTTCATCAATTGTAAATTTTATTCACTGAGAAAATAATTCCATAGTGTAATTAATCATCTGTCAGATGTATTTAATTTGGAGACAAACTTACTATGTGCTTTATCGAGGAGCGCGCAAAGCTTCTCAAGGAAGCTTCCTCCAACCATTATTTTTATCATTTCTCTCTCCTCCCAATTTGTGCAGCACGTTTGAAATTAAGGGGGTCTAATTCATTTTCCTTTTCTCACATTTCCTCTCCTCCCTGTACGCAGCTCACTATTCACTCATCTTTCTCTCTTCTCTTTCACCCTACAGCAGCAACACCATCCACCCACACCTCTATTTTGTTCTTCAAACCGTCACAATCTTAGCACCATTTCGTGTTTGGAGAACCACCATCATTGAGGAAATCAGCTTCAAGGTTCTGCCATTTCCTCCATCTTCATTCTCCTACGTCTTTGAAGCTTAAAGGTTGGAGCTTTAAGGTAAAGCTCTTAGCTTTTTCTCCCTCTCTTCTCTTTTTCGTAACCCACTGTCATTTTGATGACAATGGGTATCCATTCCAATATTAGGATTCTGATTCTAGCAAGTTTAAATGTTTAAGGATTTCCTGGAAGCTGAAAATGAAATCCTGACCAAAAAGGAGCCACCTTTCTTTGTGCTTCTCTAAGGTAAGAGGAAGACACTCCTCCTCAACCTCTTTTAGCATTTAGGGACGTTGTTTGTGATTGGTACTGAGAGTCATCTTTGTTTACATACTGTTGGTGATGTATATATGCTATTTGATTGTTTGTCTATTTTGATATATATCTGGATGTGCTGGAACGTGTAATATGGAAGAGAATGACTTCTGATTGGTTCTCGGATGGTCACGGTGTTGAGCCCAGAAATTTGGAAATTTCATGTGAAAACTAATAACAGTATGAACTCCTGGCCAAACCAGTCGAGTATGATATCCTAATCATCTAATGAAATGTTAAAATCCGTCGAGTATGAGCTCCTGGCCAAACCCGTCGAATTTGATGTCTAGATCACTTAGAAATGTTAAAATCCGTCGAGTATGAACTCCTGGCCAAACCCATCGAATTTGATGTCTTGATCACTTAGTAAAGTTAAAATCTGTCGAGTATGAACTCCTGGCCAAACCCGTCGAATTTGATGTCTTGATCACTTAGTAAAGTTCAAATCCATCGAGTATGAACCCCTGGCCATGTCCGTCGAATTTTATTCTTGGTCATTTAGTGCAATATCAAAATCCGTCGAGTATGAACTTCTGACCACTTAGGAGAGAAACTCCTCCAATGCAAAATCCGTCGAATTTGAATGACCACATCCGTCGAGTGACATATTCATCGAGTTAGAATGCCAATACCCATCGAGAGATATACCTGTCGAGTTGATCTTCTGTCCATTTATCAGAAGCTTCCCAAAGTTAATATTCGTCGAGTTAGAATGCCAATACCCATCGAGAGATATACCTGTCGAGTTGATCTTCTATCCATTTATCAGAAGCTTCCCAAAGTTAATATTCATCGAGTAGAATGTCAAGATCCGTCGAATTAGAGTTCTGACCATAGTGTTTTTCGTCGGTTCGACACTTGGGAGATTTCTCCAACGTCGACACCCACATCCGTCGAAATAGGACTTCTGCTGACCTTCTGGAAAAATTCGATAGTTTTGATCTCTGTTCGACAGAACCTCCATCCACAGAAATTGGTTTTTATCCAATCTTGTTATAAAATGTTCTCCCATTTTTCATCCTTCTACCATGTTAGTTTTCGTCGAATGGCAACCTCAATTTTCCACTAAATGCATTGTCTCCGTCGAATTCACAATTATGGTTTATCACCCAATACCTAGCGATTAAATCTGTGACGTTGTTGGTGATTCTGGCCATGTATCTTCCTGGATTCAAAACCCTTGGATAAATAAAAGCACATAAATCATAAATGATTGGATGACTAGAGATTAAATGGGGATTCATAAACAGGGAAGAACATGAGTATGGGTGAGCTTGTGAGGCACATAATGAATTTAATGGTTGACTTCTATCATGACGATGAATGGAAATTGTGGTTATCCTTAAAATGTACTATTGGCTTGTTGTGGATCCGTGAATGGGATCAATTATTGTTGTAAAATGATATGACATGCATTTGAAGCATGATGGACCTAGTTGGTCATGAAGAGTATGATTGTGTCATGCATTGAACAAAAAAAAAAGAAAAAGATTATCCGTTGGACTTGGTTAAGGCCGGTAGCCTAGGAGTTGAACTTACACCTTTGTGCGGGTGCGAATAGACAAGTGTAGGTTACTTGTTGACCTTGGGGGCGTCAGGGTGCAGGTACCTCACACTGGGCAGCTGGTAGCTCTCTGTCTGTGGGGCAGACCGATGCAAACACACTGACGATCCGGACCGAGACGCTGTCCTACGTCGAGATCTGTGTAGAATGTCTTGTAAAATGCCATGATGTACACAATGATAATTTGAGAATTTTAGCACTTGAGGGCCTGGGCAGCCAAGAATACAGACATACCTCCTGATCGTTCTCTCCGACTGTTTTGTGTCTTGCTCCATGGAGTAGGATTTTGGTTATTGAGGGCACGTGTGCATGTGACTGGCATGTATCTGATGAAGAATATGTTTTGATGATAACAAACTCAAAGATGTTGCAAGATCAAGTCCAAGATTATCAAGACCATCAAGTATAGCTTTTAGGACTTTAATCGTTTTGTAGAGGTATATAAAGATTCACAAATAAGGTTAATCTTGCGTTTCGTAATAGCACACAAGTTTTCAAGGCTTCAATATGGTTTTTAACTTCCAAAGAATTAAACCACCTTGTGTCCATAAACCTACAAGATCATATGGAATCAAGAGCAACATTTAAAAAGGCTCAAAACATGTTTTCACATGTATTATTCGAATAAGGGGTTCCTTATTCGAATAACACAAGTCCGAGATTCTAAATTAATCACTCAAGAAAGGATTTATTCGAATAAAGCCATGCATTATTCGAATAAGTGTTTCAAAAGTATTTTGGCACGAATAGGTTATTCGAATAACAGAAGTGTTATTCGAATAACACATTTCAGGAAGTCAGTTCATGAATTGGTTATTCGAATAACAAAGTTATTATTCGAATAACAAGTATTTCAGAAAAAGTCATACTTTACTAGTTATTCGAATAAGAAAGGTGTTATTCGAATAACAGGGCTTTCAAATAAAACCATGCTGAATTGGTTATTCGAATAACGATGTTATTATTCGAATAACAGGAACTCAGAAGCTCATTTAATTCGAATGAGTTATTCGAATAACATGAATGTTATTCGAATAACGTGTTTTCCAGAAAACAAATATTTATTTGGTTATTCGAATAACCAGAATGTTATTCGAATAACATATTACAGAGGAAAACATGGTGAAAGCTATTTCAAGCGTTATTCGAATAAGAAATGTCTTATTCGAATAATGAAGATTTCCATAAACAGAAATTAAGGGATAGTAGCATAACATTTAATGCTCCAACCACCTCCCAACGGCTCTAATCTTCAATGACTTATAAATAGAAGTTGTTGGGCATTTATGGGGGTTAGACAATCAATCTGAAAAATATGGGTTGAGCATTAATAACGAGTTTTCATCTATTTCTCCATTAATACTCTGTTTCTGAGCGTAAACCGTAAATCTTATACCGGTTGAATTTCCAGTTGTAATATCTGCTCTTTCAAGAGAGTTTCTATCCATTCAATCTTTGTAATTTATGTAGAGAGGGTGAGGCATCCCTCCAAACTGTAAAGGGTGAAGTATCCCTTGGAAAATAGAGGCTCAAGCTTTAGGGTGAGGTATCCCATAGTGTTGAGTGCTCAAGGTTGTAGTAGTTTTCAAGCACCCATTGAAGCTTGAAGATATAATGGAAAATCTCAGGTTGTTACTTGGGGACTGCACGTAGATCAATGGTGGATTAGTGATCGAACCAGGATAAACGACCGTATTTGTTTTTCTCAAAACCCTCCTCTGTTTATTTTGTGCACTGTTTCATTAATTTTCTTGGATATTGTCTCCGTAGGCTATCATATTTATAAGTAAGTGAGTTCATCTCATTTATCCAATCATCTCTAATCATTCAATAGCTTCAATGAAAATTAGTTATCAATCGATTTGTGAAAGATTTGCGAACTTGTTTTACTTACTCAATTTACCCCCCCTCTTGAGTATTGAGGCCACTTGGTAACAAGTGGTATCAGAGCTAGACTCTTGTATAAAGAGCTTAGCAGCTTCAAAAGAAGTGATGGCTTCAAATGGTTTTTCAAATGAAGGTTCTTCTATAAATAGACCTCCTTATTTCAATGGGGATGGTTATGCCTATTGGAAAGAAAGGATGAAAATTTTTATTGAAGCTATTGACTTAGATGTGTGGGATGCCGTTGAAAATGGTGCTTTTGTCCCAACACAAACTAAAGATGGTGTGACAATTAATACACCTAGAAGTGATTGGACCGATGATGATAAAAAGAAGGTTCAATACAATTTGAGAGCCAAGAACATCATCACCACATCCTTGGGGTATGATGAATTCTTTAGGGTGTCAAATTGTAAGACCATAAAAGAAATGTGGGATACCCTACAAGTAACTCATGAAGGTACTAGTGAGGTAAAACGATCTCGAATGAATACTCTTACTCATGAATATGAATTGTTTAGAATGAACCAAGGTGAGAGTATTCAAGATATGCAAAAGAGATTTACTCACATTGTTAATTATCTCATCTCATTGGGAAAGACATTTCTTAATGAAGATCTTATTAACAAAGTCTTGAGATGTCTAAGCAGGAATTGGCAACCCAAGGTAACAGCGATTGCGGAATCAAGAGATTTATCAACCATGTCTCTAGCCACCCTATTCGGAAAACTTCAAGAACATGAGCTGGAACTAAATAGGCTCAATCAAAATGAAGAGCATGATAAAAGGAAGAAGGGAATTGCACTCAAAGCCACCTCTTCCATACTTGAAGATGATGATGAAGATGGTGAAGAGGATGCTGAAAACATTGAGTTAAGTGAAGACAATCTTAGTCTCCTTGTGAGAAAGTTCGGAAGATTCTTAAAGAAAAAGGGATTTCAAAGAAGACCACCCTTTCCTCAAAAGAAAGCATATCACAAAGGAGAATGATCCTCTACTCCTCCAAAATGCTATGAATGCGGAAAACCGGGGCACATGAAAATGGAGTGTCCTATATATCTCAAGAAGACGGAGAAGTTTGAGAAAAGGCCCTCCAAGGAAAAGAAAGGAAGAAGAGCATACATAGCTTGGGAGGACAATGACTTAAGCTCTTCCAACGATTTGAAGAATGAAGAAGCCCATCTTTGCCTCATGGCTCAAGGAGAAGAAAGTGGAGAAAGCGATACCGAGGTAACTTCTTCTAACCTAGAACCTCCACCTTCTTATGATGAATTGCAAGATGCCTTTCAAGAATTGCATGATGAATCCTTGAGGCTCACAAAAATGATTTTGACTTCCAATAAAATAATCTCTCTATTGACAAACAAAGTTTCTACCTTAACTAAGGAGTTAAATGAACTTAAAGTTGAAAATGAGACCTTAGGACTCATAGATGCTAATTCATTATGTATGACTTGCTCCTCACATGATAATGTATCCATATCATTACCTTGTTTATCATGTAAAGCTTTTGAAAAAGAAATTGAAGACTTGAACAACACTCTTGCAAAATTCACTTTTGGAAGAGACAACTTGAATGTGTTGTTAGGGAGACAAAAATGTGTTTTTCAAAAGGCCGGTTTAGGTTTTAATCCAAACAACCATCAAAAGTCTTATAAGAACTTCTTTGTTTCCTCAAAAACTTCAAGTAGTCCCTTTGTCAAATGTTTTCATTGTGGTAGGAAAGGGCATAGTGCATCAACTTGCAATGTTAGAAAGAACATAAACAATAAAGTTGGAATAAAAAGAGTTTGGGTTCCTAAAAGTACCATGCCTAACTCTAACACATAAGGACCCAAGACAATTTGGGTACCAAAGGTTAAAACATGAATGTGTGTTGTAGGTGTGCTTGAAGACCAAGAGCTCAAGTTGGTATCTTGATAGTGGTTGCTCCAAGCACATGACCGGTGATGGCTCCAAGTTCTCCTCCCTTACCCACAAGAAACATAGTCATGTCACCTACGGTGATAATAACAAAGGGAAGATTCTTGGAATTGGCAAAGTTGGTAAGATCCATTCATCATCTATTGATAATGTTTTGCTTGTTGAAGGACTTAAACATAATTTGCTTATCATTAGTCAATTGTGTGATAAAGGCAATAGAGTTATATTTGATTCCTCTTGTTGCATAATTGAGGGAAAGGACGATAAGCAAGTTAAGTTTGTTGGTCATAGGGTCAATAACATATATATGATTAGTCTTAATGATATTTTTTGAAATGATGCTAAATGCTTTATGAGTAAAGAAAATGATTCATGGTTATGGCATAGAAGAATTGCTCACATTCACATGGATCACTTAAACAAATTGGTTTCTAAAGAACTAGTAATTGGTCTTCCAAAGCTCAAATTTGAAAAAGACAAACTTTGTGATGCATGTCAAAAGGGAAAACAAGTAAAGGTCTCTTTTAAAGCTAAGAACATAGTCTCAACCTCTAGACCTTTACAACTTTTGCACATGGATCTTTTTGGGCCCTCTAGAACTATGAGCTTTGGTGGGAATTACTATGCATTAGTGATTGTGGATGATTTTTCTAGGTTTACATGGACGTTATTCTTAGCCCACAAAAATGATGCTTTCCAATCATTTAGAAAACTTGCCAAAGTTGTCCAAAACGAAAAAGGTGTTTGTATTGCATCCATAAGAAGTGATCATGGTAGTGAATTTGAAAATCATGAATTTGAAACTTTTTGTGATGAACACGGCATTGAGCATAATTTTTCTGCCCCTAGGACACCACAACAAAATGGTGTTGTAGAAAGGAAAAATCGATCTTTAGAGGAAATGGCAAGAACTATGCTCAATGAGGCCAACCTTCCTAAGTACTTTTGGGCTGATGCGGTTAACACCGCTTGTTATGTTATGAATAGAGCCCTAATAAGGCCAATTTTAAAGAAAACCCCATATGAATTGTACAAAGGAAGGAAACCTAATGTGTCATATTTTCATGTCTTTGGATGTAAGTGCTTTGTTTTGAATAATGGAAAAGATAACTTGGGGAAGTTTGATGCAAAATCTGATGAGGGAATATTCATTAGTTATTCTATTCATAGTAAGGCCTTTAGAGTCTATAATAAACGAACTATGACCATAGAAGAGTCCATATATGTTACATTTGATGAAACTAACCCAAACGAGCTGAGAAAGGAGCTTGTTGATGATGTTGCAGAAATCTTGGCAAAGACGCACTTGGAAAATCAAGAGAAAGAGTCCAAGAAGGAAGAAGAGAGACACCTTGATCACACATGGCAAAAAGATTCAGAAATCTTGGATCTACCCAAGGAATGGAGGACTTCAATATATCATCCTCTTGACAAGGTGATAGGTGATGTATCAAAAGGGGTAATCACTCGAAACTCACTTAGAGATGCATGTAATCACCTAGCCTTTGTTTCTCAAATTGAACCTAAAGACATAAGTGAGGCCATTAATGATGAACATTGGATCTTGGCCATGCAAGAAGAACTAAACCAATTTGAGAGAAATCAAGTTTGGGAATTAGTTCCAAGGCCCAATGATCATCCAATAATTGGCACCAAGTGGGTCTTTAGAAATAAACTTGATGAAACGGGTTTAATAATAAGAAATAAAGCTAGGCTTGTAGCTAAGGGTTACAATCAAGAAAAAGGCATAGACTATGAAGAAACTTATGATCCCTAGCTAGATTAGAGGCCATTAGAATGTTACTCGCGTATGCTTGCATCATGGATTTCAAACTCTATCAAATGGATGTTAAAAGTGCCTTTTTAAATGGTTTTATAGAAGAAGAGGTGTATGTGGAACAACCTCCTGGTTTTGAAGATTTTAAATTACCCAACCATGTTTTTAAACTGAAAAAGGCCTTGTATGGCTTGAAACAAGCTCCTAGAGCTTGGTATGAAAGGTTGAGTAAATTTCTTTTAGAAAAGGGTTTTTCTAGAGGCAAGGTTGACACTACCCTATTCATAAAACACAAAATGCATGACATACTTCTAGTTCAAATCTATGTTGATGACATTATATTTGGAGCTACTAACAACTCTCTTTGTAAAGAATTTTCAAATATTATGCAAAGTGAGTTTGAGATGTCTATGATGGGGGAGCTCAACTTCTTCCTTGATCTCCAAATCAAGCAAACAAGGGAAGGAACGTTCATAAGCCAATCCAAGTATTGTAAGGAGCTGCTCAAGAAGTTTGGAATGGACAATGCCAAGCATATGGCTACTCCTTTGGGCACCTCTTGCTATTTGGACAAAGATGAAGGAGGTAAATCGGTAGAAATTACAAAATATAGAGGTATGATTGGCTCACTCCTTTATCTCACTGCAAGTAGGCCTGATATAATGTTTAGTGTATGCATGTGTGCTAGATATCAAGCTAATCCTAAAGAATCACACCTAAGTCTTTGTTAAAAGAATAATGAAATATCTAATGGGCACATCACAAATGGGTTTATGGTACCCTAAAGGTGCCTCATGTAGTCTTATTGGATATTCCGATTCTGATTTTCTTTGGGTGCAAAATGGATCGAAAGAGCACTAGTGGGACATGCCACTTGCTTGAAGCTCACTAGTTTCTTGGCATAGCAAGAAACAAAATAGTGTGGCATTGTCCACAGTGAAGTGAATATGTTGCGAGAGGAGTTCTTGTGCTCAAGTCCTTTGGATGAAACAGCAACTCTTGGACTATGGTCTTGAGCTTGATCACATACCCATAAGGTGTGATAATACTAGTGCAATTAACTTGTCGAAAAATCCCATTTTGCATTCTAGAACTAAACATATTGAAATAAGACATCATTTCATTAGAGATCATGTTCAAAAGGGTGATTGCACACTTGAATTTGTTGAAACAACTAAGCAACTAACTGACATTTTCACTAAACCCCTAGCAAAAGAAGCATTTTTCCACATTAGAAATGAACTTGGCATTTTGGAATAATCATGCATATATTGACATTTTATTGCATAACATCTTATTGTTTACTGCATAATCATGTCATCTTGCTGCATAATTTCTGAGCTATCAATCATATTTAAATCCAAAACTGACTTGAGCGTCAGAGTTTTCCCCTAAGTTGTTTTGCAGGTGCTTCTCATGATTCAAGATTCCCAAACAACTCAACAATCTCAGATTTGAAATCCTTGGTAAAAATAGCACTCTTGCAAAATTAAGTGATTTGAAACATAATATGATAAGATTATATGCTTGTATGATAAGTTGAATTGATTTAACATGTTCTGGAACTGATTTGAATGATTTGAAGTTGATTCTATGTTGTTTGGAATTAAACTGGCATGTCTCTGAATCACATAAATAATAGAAGGATTAATCCTCTATAATTTACTGCATGAAACTATCTTTTATCGTATGCCTTATTCGAATGAGAAGCCTCTTATTCGAATAAGAAGTCTGTTATTCGAATAAAAACCCAGTTCTTGTTCTAACACGGTTACATTATTCGAATAAGGATTCCCTTATTTGAATAACACATCACAGAATGTGCTATCACGCTGTAGTTTTTAACTGGTTATTCGAATAACCAATTGGTTATTCGAATAAAGCATGTCAGTGGCAAAAGCCATTTTCATGTTATTCGAATAACAACATATGCTATTCGAATAACAAAAGGTAATTTCACCAAAATCTGCGCTTATTACACTATTATTCGAATTGGCCTTGTTATTCGAATAACGCTGCGATGAGCCAAGACGCTTCAGGTACCACTCTGTTATTCGAATAACACCACTGTTATTCGAATAACACGCGGTTTATAAATGGAATTCCGAGGCTCCTCTGTCATTTCATACGTTCTCTTTTCCCATCTTTCTCTGTTCTCTCCTCCTCATCCTGACCATCTCTTCCTTCTCTCCATCACCCACCAAAATTCAACCATGGCTTCCTCTTCCAAACGACCACGTAGCAAGACTGCTCCCACCAACAACCCCATTGACCTTCGTAGACTTTCGTCAAACAACGATGATCTCAAGCGCTTCATGGAGGAATTCTGGACCAGAGACATCATCCCACCCAAATACATGGATCATCAATTCTTCGAGGACGATGGAGGATTTGACTTCCTCGATGATCTCTCCCATCAGGGCGTACTGGCACTCTGCAGCTACAAGGACTCCATTTTCCCAGACTTGGTGAAAATGTTCTACTGCAACCTGAAGCTGGACGGTCCAAATCTCATCTCTGAAGTCAAGGACTAAGAAATTGTCATCACTCCTGCTGACTAGATGACATTCTTCAACTTAGACGCCACAGGTGCTGTAGTGGATCCAGATAGCAGGCCCTACGTGAAGGCATATAGAAGAAAGGAAGCTATGTCCCTACTGGTGAAACTTGGAAAAGCCTGGTCCAAGGTTGGTCTGAAGTGTGGGATGTTGAAAAGCCAAGAAAGGTTGCTTCACTACTCATACGCTCATATTCTCGCTCCTCATGGAGGCAACTACGCCTATCTCACTGAGGATGACATCTTTCTTCTCTGGGTGCTGAAGAAAAACTAGAAGATCAACTGGCCAAATTCCATTGGAAAATACATGATGAAGGTCAAGACCACCAAGAATTGTGACCTGCCATACGCTCTGATTATCTCAGCCTTTTTCAAGAAGTATTCCTTGCTCAAACAGACTGAAAGGACAGTGCCTCTGAACCATTTCAACATCTTCGGAGAATTTACTCTGAAGAAGATGAAGATGGTTCCAGACGACATTGGAGGATGGGTATACCCTGATGAGCTGGAAGAAGCTGCAGCAGACGAAGACATTGCAAATGCCCCTGCTCCTGCTGATGGCCCTGCTCCTGCTGAACAACCTGCTGAAGCCCCTACTCCTACTCCAGTAACTCTGGAAAGCATCATGACAACTCTGCTCGACAACCGTGCTTACATGGAACACACCTTTTCTATTCTCTTCGACAGAATAGAAGGTGTTGAACGCGAGCTTGCTGCCCTGCGAACTGGACCTCCTGCCCCTGCACCAGACTCCCCTCCTCCTCCACGGACACCTCCTTTTGATTATAGGACTTTAGTTTTATTTTCTTTATGTTTTTGATGTATCTCTGGCATAATCTATATCTGAAATTGTACATCTTGACTATGATTGCCAACATTCAATAAAGAATAATTTGTTTTTCTTGCTGACTTTGCAATCTCTGAGCCTGATCTTGCCTTCCAATATGTTTGTTTAAATTCTTTGTTAAAAAGTATAAAGGCATATTTATGGATTCCGGGTTTATGCATATCTTGCCCCATCTTTTTTATCATGACAAAAGGGGGAGAAGAACAAGAATAAGCTAAAAGTTAAGTTAACTCTGTTCATTTACACTTAAAGATAAAAATAATCATTTCTAACATTTTTTGATTTTAGAGATTGTGTTGAGAAAAGACAGATCAGAAAGACTCTTTTGAAAAGGATCAAGAGACTCCAAAAGAAAAGGGGAGCTGCGCTTGTCTCTGATAAATTATGCTCCTCTTACAAACCAGAGGGGGAGTAAGTCTCCATGATTAATACTGTGCTTTCCTATTTACAAATGAACTAACTTTTTCTCAATGGCTGTTTGTCATCATCAAAAAGGGGGAGAATGTGATTGGCATGTATCTGATGAAGAATATGTTTTAATGATAACAAACTCAAAGATGTTGCAAGATCAAGTCCAAGATTATCAAGACCATCAAGTATAGCTTTTAGGACTTTAATCGTTTTGTAGAGGTATATAAAGATTCACAAATAAGGTTAATCTTGCGTTTCGTAATAGCACACAAGTTTTCAAGGCTTCAATATGGTTTTTAACTTCCAACGAATTAAATCACCTCGTGTCCATAAACCTACAAGATCATATGCAATCAAGAGCAACATTTAAAAAGGCTCAAAACATGTTTTCACATGTATTATTCGAATAAGGGGTTCCTTATTCGAATAACACAAGTCAGAGATTCCAAATTAATCACTCAGGTAAGGATTTATTCGAATAAAGCCATGCATTATTCGAATAAGTGTTTCAAAAGTATTTTGGCATGAATAGGTTATTTGAATAACAGAAGTGTTATTCGAATAACACATTTCAGGAAGTCAGTTCATGAATTGGTTATTCGAATAACAAAGTTGTTATTCGAATAACAAGTATTTCAGAAAAAGCCATACTTTACTAGTTATTCGAATAAGAAAGGTGTTATTCGAATAACAGGGCTTTCAAATAAAACCATGCTGAATTGGTTATTCGAATAACGATGTTGTTATTCAAATAACAGGAACTCAGAAGCTCATTTAATTCGAATGAGTTATTCGAATAACATGAATGTTATTCGAATAACGTGTTTTCCAGAAAACAAATATTTATCTGGTTATTCGAATAACCAGAATGTTATTCAAATAACATATTACAGAGGAAAACATGGTGAAAGCTATTTCAAGCGTTATTCAAATAAGAAATGTCTTATTCGAATAATGAAGATTTCCAGAAACAAAAATTAACGGATAGTAGCATAACATTTAATGCTCCAACCACCTCCCAATGGCTCTAATCTTCAATGACTTATAAATAGAAGTTGTTGGGCATTTATGGGGGTTTGACAATCAATCTGAAAAATTTGGGTTGAGCATTAAAAACGAGTTTTCATCTATTTCTCCATTAATACTTTGTTTCTGAGCGTAAACCGTAAATCTTATACCGGTTGAATTTCCAGTTGTAATATCTGCTCTTTCAAGAGAGTTTCTATCCATTCAATCTTTGTAATTTCTGTAGAGAGGGTGAGGCATCCCTCCAAACTGTAAAGGGTGAGGTATCCCTTAGAAAATAGAGGCTCAAGCTTTAGGGTGAGGTATCCCATAGTGTTGAGTACTCAAGGTTGTAGTGGTTTTCAAGCACCCATTGAAGCTTGAAGATATAGTGGAAAATCTCAGGTTGTTACTTGGGGACTGGACGTAGATCACAAGTGGATTGGTGATCGAACCAGGATAAATGACCGTGTTTGTTTTTCTCAAAACCCTCCTCTGTTTATTTTGTGCACTGTTTCATTAATTTTCTTGGATATTGTCTCCGTAGGCTATCATATTTATAAGTAAGTGAATTCATCTCATTTATCCAATCATCTCTAATCATTCAATAGCTTCAACGAAAATTAGTTATCAATCGATTTGTGAAAGATTTACGAACTTGTTTTACTTACTCAATTCACCCCCCCTCTTGAGTATTGAGGCCACTTGGTAACAGTGCATAGTGAGTCCATGAATTATCTGGCATACATTGTTATTATAATTGGAACTGTTGTACCTCTGATATATCTATATGTACATGACTGCCTGGAACTGTTTGGTTGATCATAATTGCTATTGAATGTTTATTACCATTATCGCTGTCATAAATGCTATGTGGGCGCTTTGCGATGTTTGGTTTCTCGATGCTATAATTGGTAATGATGGTAGGATGTCTTACCTCTTCTCTGTCTCTCCATTTCTGTTTTGTCCGTATACGGTGTTCCATAGAAGATAACTGCAAGGAACCGGAAGCCCCCGACTTCCCTGGTTTTTGGCCTCATCTCGACTGAGCAACTGCAGAAGAGTATGGAGCCACGCACGCAAAGATTTTTGAGAGATGTGCGCCCGACTTTCTTGGGAGGGCCAGAGTGCTGGTACATTAACTATGGTTCTGAGCGTTGCGTCTATATGGGGGATGTGTCATTATCTCTAGCCTGGAGACGTCACGAGCCGCCTGTCTTCACCTGCTGTATTAGTTTACGCTTGGAGTTTCAACTACCGATACGCGAGATGTGGGGTGACCGTTATTTCACTCTGCGGGAAGACTCTTTTCGTTCCACAGCTCGGGCCCCATCCCGTGACTCTGCGATTCCTATGGTGATTTCCTCTGACGAAGAAGATCCTGAGGAAGATCCCGAAGAAGTTCTTGAGGACGACCCCGAAGAGGATCCTGACTCGATTCCTCCTCACTTGAGGGACTGACTTTACTTGTAGCTACTGAGGGCTACTAGTATTTTATTTTGGGAGCCTGATGTTTTGTCTGTAGTGGGCTATATATTCTGATACCGTAGGGATGTGTATGTATAATCCTTTGGGGGCAGGTATAGTTTTGCTTTTTGATATGCCAGGATTTGTAACTAAACAGTTTGATAATTATATATATATATATATATAAATGAAATGTTAGTTTCCCATGTATGTTTCATCACCGTGGATATTGATTATCGTTAACGTTAATGAAAGAAAAAAAAAATATACTCGCCAATTTAATTACCTAACTATAATCGAGTAAATATATATATTATTAAAATGAACCGGGTCTTAACTCACATAAATTTTATTTCCGCATTGTAATTGAAAGTGAGACGTTCCTTGGATCAAAAAGGGGCGTCACACTAAGTTGGTATCAGAGCCCCTTTATGTTTCTTTGGGTCTTGTGTTTGAGTCTGTCTTGTTTGTGCTGTGTGTTCTCTGAGTAGTATACGTAAGGGTATATTGTTTGGTGTTCCTAGTGAATGCAACTGACTTTTCTATGTTTTCAGTTAATCTGACCTAAGAGAGTAAGACGACACGAGGGGAAGATATGGCAGCAGCTATTACAGCGATGCAGAGGATGGCTGAGGCCGTCGCACAGCAAACCGAGCAAGCCGCCCAGCAGCAAGAGAGAGTTGCACAACAATAAGAGTGAGTCGCTCAACGGCCTAGAGGCCACTTCCGATGCTCGAATTTAGCGAGTTTCGACGCCATAACCCTCCTCAATTCAAAGGAGAATTTGATCCGGACAAGGCTAGTCGTGGATCAAGGAATTGGAGAAAGTCTTTCGAGGAATGAGTTGCGCCGAGGACAAGAAGGTGAACTATGCTACATTTATCTTTGGTAGGCAATCTTGAAAATTGGTGGAATGGAGTGAAAGCAAATGCTTTGGAAGTCGTGAACCGAGAGATTACTTGGGGCTTATTCAAGGAACAGTTCTTGGATAAGTATTTTCTTGCAAACGCAAGGCATGCGAAGGAGTCGAATTCCTCAACTGCGACAAGGAAATATGACTGTTAGCGAGTACGCAACGAAATTTGAAAACTTGTCACAGTTTTCGATGTACTTTCAGAACCAACCAGATGAAGCATGGAAATGCCGAAGATTTACGGAAGGACTAAGGTATGAAGTGAAGAAGGCTGTGATCACCTTGAGGATCAATGAATTCTCACGACTACTGGATACTTGCTGTGATGTAGAGGCTCTGGAGCAATCTAGAGACATGAGGAGCGAAAACTTTGGGCCTACGAGATTCCAGAGAGGCGGCAGTAACAGTGCTAACCGTTTCCAGAAGAAGCCGTACTCCCGACCCACGGGGAATCGATAACAAGCCATGGGTGGAAGTTCTGGTGGAGGTTCTACTGGGAACCGGACTGGCCAGACCACGGCGTATCCTTCCAGATGTCTAAAGTGTGGGAAAGATCATCTCACAAGGGACTGTACCATGAAGGGATTCATCTGCTTCAAATGTGGCAGACTTGGTCACGTGTCCCAAGACTGCAATCAAACG
This sequence comes from Ormosia semicastrata, assembly GCA_029884595.1. Taxonomy (NCBI): domain Eukaryota; kingdom Viridiplantae; phylum Streptophyta; class Magnoliopsida; order Fabales; family Fabaceae; genus Ormosia; species Ormosia semicastrata. The sequence continues at coordinate 51,540,709 of JAQQTO010000063.1, forward strand.
AAGGCCAAACCTTCAGTGAATGCTGCAAGAGTCAAGAAACCACAGGCTGGAGAGCGAGTCTACACTATGAGCGGAGCTGAGGCTTCCGAATCCGAAGATTTGATACAGGGGGAAGGTACCATAGAAGGTAATCTTTTAACTGTGCTATATGACTCTGGGGCAACCCATTTTTTTATATCATATGACTATGTGCAAAGACTGGGTCTATCTGTGTCGTCATTACCTTTTGACTTAACTGTTTCTACCCCCACTGATAAACCGGTAGTTACTACCAAAGTCTGTCTAAATTGTCCATTGGTTGTTGAAGGTCGAACCTTTTCGGTCGATCTGATCTGTTTACCCCTTTCCTAACTAGATATTATCTTAGGGATGGACTGGTTGTCTTCCAACCATGTTCTGTTAGACTGTTCCAGAAAGACCATAGTTTTTCCCATAGAGGAGAATTCTAGATTTTTGACGGCCAACCGAGTTCAAGCTCTCTTGAAAGAAGGAGCTCACGGATACATGCTACTGTCTTCTTTGAAAGTCGAGAACGAGGTTGATGTGAACACAATTCCAGTGGTGAATGAGTTTCCCGAAGTTTTTCCTGATGATGTACCTGGTTTACCACCGGCTCGAGAGATAGAGTTTACTATCGACCTAGTACCGGGAACTGGTCCCGTGCCTATAGCACCGTATAGGATGGCACTGACAGAGTTAGCTGAGCTCAAGAAACAGCTAGAAGAGCTTTTGGAAAAGTAATTTGTCAGGCCAAGTGTGTCACCATGGGGAGCACCAGTGCTGTTAGTTCGCAAGAAGGATGGCACCTCAAGATTATGTGTGGACTATCGGCAGCTGAACAAGGAAACAATTAAGAACAAGTATCCACTCCCGAGAATTGATGACTTAATGGACCAACTGAAGGGAGCAGCGGTGTTTTCAAAGATCGATCTGCGGTCTGGGTATCATCGGATACGAGTGAAGACGGAGGATATACCCAAGACAGCTTTTCGTACCCGATACGGTCATTACGAATACCTAGTGATGCCGTTTGGTGTGACAAACGCACCAGCTATCTTTATGGACTACATGAACCGAATCTTTCGTCCTTACTTGGATAGATTCGTTGTGGTCTTCATTGATGACATTCTGGTATACTCTCAAAATCAGGAGGACCATGCTGAACACCTCAGTGTAGTTCTTTAGATTCTGAAGGAGAAGGAATTGTATGCCAAGCTGTCAAAATGTGAGTTCTGGATAGAAGAAGTTAAGTTTCTGGTCACGTGATCTCGAAGGATGGGATTGCCGTGGATCCATCGAAGGTGGACGCAGTGCTGCAATGGGAAAGACCAACGTCTGTGACGGAGATTCGAAGCTTTGTAGGTTTAGCTGGATATTACCGGAGGTTCATTGAGGGATTCTCCAAGATTGCTGGACCATTTACACAACTCACGAGGAAAAATCAAGCTTTTGAGTGGACCGACAGCTGTGAGCAAAGTTTCCAAGAGTTGAAGAATCGACTGACTACCTCACCGGTGTTAGTGTTACCCGATCCGAATGAGCAGTTTGAAGTGTACTGCGACGCTTCATACTAGGGGCTAGGATCTGTACTTATGCAGCACGGAAGAGTTGTGGCTTATGCTTCAAGGCGGTTGCGAGTGCACGAGAAGAATTACCCGACACACGACTTGGAGTTAGCAGTTGTAGTTTTTGCTCTGAAGATATAGAGGCATTTTCTCTACAGAGCAACGTTCAACATTTTCAGTGATCACAAGAGTCTGAAGTATTTGTATGATTAGAAGGAGTTGAACATGAGGCAACGAAGGTGGTTAGAATTCCTAAAGGATTACGATTTCCAACTTCTGTATCACCCTGGCAAAGCAAATGTTGTGGCAGATGCTCTAAGTAGGAAGATGATCAGTGTCTCTGCCCTGATGATCAAGGAAAAGGATATGCTAGAGTAGTTTAGAGATGTGTGGTCTTTTGTGGAGTTAGAACCTGGAAAGATTTGCATGAATATGGTTACCATCACAAGTGAGCTACTGGATGACATAAAGGAAAAGCAGAAGAGTGACAAGTTCTTACAAGAAGTGAGAGAGCAAGTGGAGCAAGGAGATGAAATAAAGTTTGCGGAAAGAACAGATGGAATTCTGAGGTTTCATGGAAGAGTTTGTATTCCCCATGACAAAGAGCTTAGAGAATACATCATTAACCATGCTCATACAAGCCAGCTGAGTATGCATCCAGGCATAACCAAAATGTACCAAGACTTGAAGAAGTTGTTCTGGTGGTATGGAATGAAGAGTGACGTCACTAGACGTGTATTGACCTATCTAGTTTATCAAAAAGCTAAGGTGGAACATCAAAGACCAGCGAGGTTGCTGCAACCATTGTCTATTCCGGAATGGAAGTGGGACAGTATTGCAATGGATTTTGTAGTCGGATTGCCAAGGACAAGAAAAGGTCATGATTCGATTTGGGTAATTGTGGACCGACTCACGAAGTAGGCACACTTTCTCCCGATCGACATAAAATATAAACTAGAGAGATTAACTCAGATCTATATTGGAGAAATTGTTAGGCTACACGGTGTGCCTACTAGTATTGTTTCGGATAGAGATCCGAGATTTACTTCAAATCTCTGGGAGAGTTTGCAAGAAGCGTTGGGGATGAAGCTACGTCTGAGTTCTGCTTATCATCCGCAGACCGACAGTCAATCAGAAAGGACGATCCAATCTTTAGAAGATTTGCTTAGAGCCTATACCATAGAGTAAACTGGAAGTTGGGATGACATTCTACCTTTGATAGAATTCACCTACAACAACAGTTATCATTCAAGCATAGGGATGGCACCCTATGAAGCTCTGTATGGACGACGGTGTCGAACACCTCTGTGTTGGTACCAAGATGGCGAGCGCCTTACTGTTGGACCAGAGATTATACAGCAGACAACTGAGAAGGTTGAGATAATTCAGGAAAAGATGAGAACGGCTCAAAGTCGGCAAAAGAGTTATGCAGACCAAAGGAGAAAACCTCTTGAGTTTGAGGAAGGTGAGCATGTATTCCTGAAAGTCACACCTACGACTGGGGTAGGCCGGGCTTTAAAATCTAGAAAACTCACTCCTAAATTCCTTGGACAATACCAAATCATTCGTCGTGTAGGCCCTGTAGCGTACCAAATATCCTTACCTCCTTTCCTTTCAAACATTCATAATGTTTTCTATGTGTCACAACTTTGAAAATACCTTCCTGACCCAAGTCATGTCATAGCACCGGATGCAGTACAATTAAAAGAAAACTTAACTTATGAGATGTCTCCTGTAAGAATCGAGGATAGGAAGATAAAGTAATTAAGAGACAAGGAGATCGCATTAGTGAAAGTGATCTGGAACGAGGTGACAGGAGATGCAACTTGGGAGCTGGAAGACAAGATGAAGGAGCAACACCCACAGTTATTCTAAGGTATGCAAATTTCGAGGACGAAATTCTTTTTTAGAAGGGGAGTGTTGTAACATCCCGAAAATTCTTTATTTCATTATAAACGATCATTTTATAATATTTATGAATTTTAGGAATTTTTGTGGATTTTTCTGGAAACGATGAATATTTTAATATATTCTTCATTTTGCATGTACACTGAGCGGAGCCGGGGAAACTAGAATATTTTCCCTGAGGCTGGTAAACTTTGAACTGTCAACGTGTCAACGGGGGATCTTACTAAACCCAAGGCCGGGCACAGTTTGCGAGGTTTACTTTTCTCAAGGTTTTATCTGTTAAATAAAATTGCGGTATCATAAAATTATCTGATGAATAATAAAATATTATTTTCATCAATTGTAAATTTTATTCACTGAGAAAATAATTCCACAGTGTAATTAATCATCTGTCAGATGTATTTAATTTGGAGACAAGCTTACTATGTGCTTTATCGAGGAGCACGCGAAGCTTCTCAAGGAAGCTTCCTCCAACCATTATTTTTATCATTTCTCTCTCCTCCCAATTTGTGCAGCACGTTTGAAATTAATGGGGTCTAATTCATTTTCCTTTTCTCACATTTCCTCTCCTCCCTGTACGCAGCTCACAATTCACTCATCTTTCTCTCTTCTCTTTCACCCTACAGCAGCAACACTATCCACCCACACCTCTATTTTGTTCTTCAAACCATCACAATCTTAGCACCATTTCGTGTTTGGAGAACCACCATCATTGAGGAAATCAGCTTCAAGGTTCTGCCATTTCCTCCATCTTCATTCTCCTACGTCTTTGAAGCTTAAAGGTTGGAGCTTTAAGGTAAAGCTCTTAGCTTTTTCTCCCTCTCTTCTCTTTTTCGTAACCCACTGTCATTTTGATGACAATGGGTATCCATTCCAATATTAGGATTCGATTCTAGCAAGTTTAAATGTTTAAGGATTTCTGGAAGCTGAAAATGAAATCGACCAAAAAGGAGCCACCTTTCTTTGTGCTTCTCTAAGGTAAGAGGAAGACACTCCTCCTCAACCTCTTTTAGCATTTAGGGACGTTGTTTGTGATTGGTACTGAGAGTCATCTTTGTTTACATACTGTTGGTGATGTATATATGCTATTTGATTGTTTGTCTATTTTGATATATATCTGGATGTGCTGGAACGTGTAATATGGAAGAGAATGACTTCTGATTGGTTCTCGGATGGTCATGGTGTTGAGCCCAGAAATTTGGAAATTTCATGTGAAAACTAATAACAGTATGAACTCCTGGCCAAACCCGTCGAGTATGATATCCTAATCATCTAATGAAATGTTAAAATCCGACGAGTATGAGCTCCTGGCCAAACCCGTCGAATTTGATGTCTAGATCACTTAGAAATGTTAAAATCCGTCGAGTATGAACTCCTGGCCAAACCCGTCGAATTTGATGTCTTGATCACTTAGTAAAGTTAAAATCCATCGAGTATGAACCCCTGGCCATGTCCGTCGAATTTTATTCTTGGTCATTTAGTGCAATATCAAAATCCGTAGAGTATGAACTTCTGACCACTTAGGAGAGAAACTCCTCCAATGCAAAATCCGTCAAATTTGAATGACCACATCCGTCGAGTGACATATTCGTCGAGTTAGAATGCCAATACCCATCGAGAGATATACCTGTCGAGTTGATCTTCTGTCCATTTATCAGAAGCTTCCCAAAGTTAATATTCATCGAGTTAGAATGCCAATACCCATCGAGAGATATACCTGTCGAGTTGATCTTCTATCCATTTATCAGAAGCTTCCCAAAGTTAATATTCATCGAGTAGGATGTCAAGATCCGTCGAATTAGAGTTCTGACCATAGTGTTTTTCGTCGGTTCGACACTTGGGAGATTTCTCCAACGTCGACACCCACATCCGTCGAAATAGGACTTCTGCTGACCTTCTGGAAAAATTCGACAATTTTGATCTCTGTTCGACAGAACCTCTATCCACAGAAATTGGTTTTTATCCAATCTTGTTATAAAATGTTCTCCCATTTTTCATCCTTCTACCATGTTAGTTTTCGTCGAATGGCAACCTCAATTTTCCACTAAATGCATTGTCTCCGTCGAATTCACAATTATGGTTTATCACCCAATACCTAGCGATTAAATCTGTGACGTTGTTGGTGATTCTGGCCATGTATCTTCCTGGATTCAAAACCCTTGGATAAATAAAAGCACATAAATCATAAATGATTGGATGACTAGAGATTAAGTAGGGATTCATAAACAGGGAAGAATATGAGTATGGGTGAGCTTGTGAGGCACATAATGAATTTAATGGTTGACTTCTATCATGACTATGAATGGAAATTGTGGTTATCCTTAAAATGTACTATTGGCTTGTTGTGGATCCGTGAATGGGATCAATTATTGTTGTAAAATGATATGACATGCATTTGAAGCATGATGGACCTAGTTGGTCATGAAGAGTATGATTGTGTCATGCATTGAACAAAAAAAAAAAAAAAGAGATTGTCCGTTGGACTTGGTTAAGGCCGGTAGCCTAGGAGTTGAACTTACACCTTTGTGCGGGTGCGAATAGACAAGTGTAGATTACTTGTTGACCTTGGGGGCGTCAGGGTGCAGGTACCTCACACTGGGCAGCTGGTAGCTCTCTGTCTGTGGGGCAGACCGATGCAAACACACTGACGATCCGGACTGAGACGCTGTCCTATGTCGAGATCTGTGTAGAATGTCTTGTAAAATGCCATGATGTACACAATGATAATTTGAGAATTTTAGCACTTGAGGGCCTGGGCAGCCAAGAATACAAACATACCTCCTGATTGTTCTCTCCGACTGTTTTGTGTCTAGCTCCATGGAGTAGGATTTTGGTTATTGAGGGCATGTGTGCATAGTGAGTCCATGAATTATCTGGCATACATTGCTATTATAATTGGAACTGTTGTACCTCTGATATATCTATATGTACATGACTGCCTGGAACTGTTTGGTTGATCATAATTGCTATTGAATGTTTATTACCATTATTGCTGTCATAAATGCTATGTGGGCGCTTTGCGCCGTTTGGTTTCTCGATGCTATAATTGGTAATGATGGTAGGATGTCTTACCTCTTCTCTGTCTCTCCATTTCTGTTTTGTCCGTATACGGCGTTCCATAGAAGATAACTGCAAGGAACCGGAAGCCCCCGACTTCCCTGGTTTTTGGCCTCATCTCGACTGAGCAACTGCAGAAGAGTATGGAGCCACGCACGCAAAGATTTTTGGGAGATGTGCGCCTGACTTTCTTGGGAGGGCCAGAGTGCTGGTACATCAACTATGGTTCTGAGCGTTGCGTCTATACGGGGGATGTGTCGTTATCTCTAGCCTGGAGACGTCACGAGCCACCTGTCTTCACCTGCTGTATTAGTTTACGCTTGGAGTTTCAACTACCGATACGCGAGATGTGGGGTGACCGTTATTTCACTCTGTGGGAAGACTATTTTCGTTCCATAGCTCGGGACTCGTCCCGTGACTCTTTGATTCCTATGGTGATTTCCTCTGACGAAGAAGATCTTGAGGAAGATCCCGAAGAAGTTCCTGAGGACGACCCCGAAGAGGATCCTGACTCGATTCCTCCTCACTTGAGGGACTAACTTTACTTATAGCTACTGAGGGCTACCAGTATTTTATTTTGGGGGCCTGATGTTTTATCTGTAGTGGGCTGTATATTCTGATACCGTAGGGATGTGTATGTATAATCCTTTGGGGGCAGGTATAGTTTTGCTTTTTGATATGCCAGGCTTTGTAACTAAACAGTTTGATAATTATATATATATATATATAAATGAAATGTTAGTTTCCCATGTATGTTTCGTCACCGTGGATATTGATTATCGTTAACGTTAATGAAAGAAAAAAAAATATACTCGCCAATTTAATTACCCAACTATAATCGTGTAAATATATATATTATTAAAATGAACCGGGTCTTAACTCACATAAATTTTATTTCCGCATTGCAATTGAAAGTGAGACGTTTCTTGGATCAAAAAGGGGCGTCACAATATTGGTTTGTTTTGATCTATTAGCCTTGGAAAACCTTTGTTTACTGATGAATTGTAGGTGGTAATTGATTACCATAAATGGGTAATTGATTACCCAATTTCTGTAGAACGAGAAATACAAGTGGTAATCGATTACCACGAATGGGTAATCGATTACCCAGCATAATACAGTTTGGATTAGAGTTTGTAAACTTAAGTTTGAGTCAACTTGGTTTTACAAACTTAAGATTGGTTAAAAGTGGGTTTGCAGTAACGTGATTTATGTTTAGGAACTTTTGTCTTAAAAGTGAGTTTGACAAAATGAATGTTGTTTGGATGAAATTAATCAAAATCACTTTTAAATGTGTAATTACTAAAAAGGCTATGAGTTTATATTATAATATTAATATGTATATTACAACAAGTGAAAGTAGAAAATGTTATAATCAGAATATTTGTGTTTCCAAGAAAGAAGACTAAAGGCAACGTGAATTTGGTAACAGAAAAGCAAGAAAAATATGCTTTAGCTCAAATCTTGGTTTCAAGTGAAAACCACATTAAAAATTGGCAAATAGGAATTCGACCAAACAACATGTTATCTTTCTGAACATACTTTTAGGAGCTGCCAACGTGAGTTTGGTTTTCTTAACTCCAAACCAAATACACTTTAAATCATTAAGGTTGAGTTAGTGTTTGAATTTGAAATTATAGTGCTGAAGGTTTAAGAGATTTTGGACATGATCCTCGTTCCTGAGGTGATCCTGAGATGTTGTTCCCTTATGAACGGTAGCTCATTGATTGATTTAGCCAAAGAATGATATAGGAAATGATCCTCATAACTAGGGTTAATCCTATGTTGGGAAATCCATTGACATATGCACAGCGGAAAAAGGATTCCCACAAAGGAATGATGCAAAAAGAAGAGCCATGAAACATGATTTTTGAGTTTACCTCTTGAAGACAGACGAAAAATGATCAAGTAAATCACTAGCACCATAGCAATGATGGTACCTCTACATTATCCACACAAACAAACTCACAAATGTCCAATGTCTACGATCTTGGAGCCTTACGTCTCCTGCACAGTCCTAGCTGTGAAGAGAAGAGAAACCTGTCACTTTCTCACTCACTGTTTTTGTTAAGGTACAGCTAGGGTTTACAACTAATGCTCCTTGACAACCCCTTAGCAATACTATTTATAATAGTGATTGCCTTATGTGAGTGAGAGTAGCAGTAGGTTTAGCAGTGCAACCTTGGACTCATTTGTTATGAGTCTGGCCCATGATAGAACCCTAATCTAACTTGGATTCTAATTGCTCCAACTTAATATGTTCTATGTATGTGACCCTGCAGGTTCTCATGACATTGACAATAATATTAAAATCCAATTTTAATATCACAGGCAATGAGCGATATCTAGCAACACATCACTGCTACCTAAGTAATGAGAATGTCAGTGATTTGACATAACCTTTCTGTGACTAATGCTTCTGTATATTTTAATCTTATTGTCCAGATATCTAGATTGAACACAAGGCATGGAACATGTCACCCATGTATAGTTCAATCTTTCATTTCCTGATACTCGAGTAGACTTAGTAATAACAAATGAGATCAATATCTCATATTGACTCATTTGAGTATGGTCATGCATTTTGTAGTCTCACTCAATCAAGGGACCTGAAGATATCGCTCCTGTTATGTAGGAGAGACAAATCTCATCTAGGTCACTTACATCTCTCTGCATGATTCGCAGTATGTACAATAACCAACTTTATAATCACCTTGTTACAGATAATGTTTGATGGCATTAAAACATACAACTCCTCATGTAGGAATCGTAGTGATTTTAGGTCAAAGGACCACATATATCATTGTCGCTTTGAGAAACGCTTATGATACTCACACAACGATCCACATAGCGTTCTCATGGTAGGTCAGTCCAATACATCATTACTCTAATATGTATCCATGTGAAGGCTTGATATCTCATATCCATGACCCGTGAGATGTGGCCATCAGTCTACGTACATACTAGTCTCAATGCATTAGTATTGTCCTAATTAACAATAATACTTGACTAGAGACATTTAAGAATAGTATTCTGATTCTATCCAATAGGATCTCATGATCAAGAATCCACTTGATGTCCTATGGCATTGAACTTACTATTCTAAGGACTTTATTATGTTTATAGTAAACAACACAATAAATGAAATGCATTATGTATTAAATAAATAGCATAATACAATGTATGTAAATACGATCAAAATAAAATGGCCTCTAGGGCATACACCAATAATCTCCCACTTGCACTAGAGCCAATCAGGCATTTGTCTAATGCCTAATGATCTAGTATGACCCTTATGCTTTTGCTGCACAAGAGGCTTTGTCAGTGGATTTGTAATGTTATCATCTGTTGGTACTTTGCATATCTTCATATCTCCTCTATCGATGATCTCACGAATGAGTTGGAAGTGCCTAAATATATTTTTAGATCACTGGTGAGATCTAGGCTCCTTAGCTTGTGCAATAACTCCACTAATATCACAATAGAGATTCACTGGGTCCACAATGCAAGGAACTGCACCAAGCTCAGTAATGAACTTTCTGATCCAAACAGCCTCCTTTGCTACATTGGAGGCAGCAATGTACTCAACCAAGAATTAGCGATTGCCTCTTGCTTTGAGCTCTTCTAGCTCACAGCCCCACCATTCAGGCAAAAAACAAAACCCGATTGTGATCTGGAGTCGTCCTTATCGGTTTGGAAGCTAGCATCAGTGTAACCCTTTATAACTAGCTCTTTGATAATCACATATCTTATATATTAATAAACCCTCATTTTTAGTTATTTACACTCTCCATGTACTTAATTGATTGTGCTTGGTCATATTTTGTAAGTTTGGGCTCAAATTGGGCTTAATTGATCTTTTCTAGCATTATTGAGATTTTACATTATTTCTGTATTTTGGTCATATCTTGAGTTATAGATGTTTAAAAATTATGTATCTTACCTTGTAAGAAAGATAAAAAAAGAGCTCTACAACTTTCATAAGAGCTCCAGGGCTGAATCGGACAACTAGTAGAATTAATTGGGCCAAGAAGTCATAACATAGGTTCTATCACTAGAACCCGAGCAGTGTGCACTAATCAGGGCATAACTTGGGTTGTAGATGTGATATAGGCCTGAAACTAGTGGCATTTAAAAGCTAAGACATATATCTTCAATTATATGAGGACCATATTTCCAAAATATGACTTTTTGATAGAGTTTTCATCCTTTGAATTCAGCCAATGGAATCAGAGACCCTTTGAGAATGATTTGTCCATAACTTGAGTTGTAGACCTCTAATTAACATGGGGTTTGGGCCTAATTACTCATAATGGACCCAAATTTATAACAAATGGGGTTCTAATAATGTAAAACCAAAATAGGGGGTAGTTATAGGGGTTATAAGCATAGAACCAAGGCATCTTCTCATTCTACATTTTTCATCATCTCTCTAGATCTAGATCTTTCTCTCTTCTCTTCTTTCTAGATTTTCTCTTATTTTTATGAGTTTTTCCCTCCCATTTATGGAGGGGTAGGGCCTTTAATCAATCCAAGGGATTGAACATTCTTGATGCTTAATCTTGAGATTCTGTTTTAATTATTTATATTCAATTGTTAATCTAGTTTCTCTTCTTCTTCTCTTTTTCTAATTCTGATTGGGTGCTTAATTTGATTGGAATTTGCACTTGATAATTATGTAATTACCATGTGCTAAGAGAGGAATTCAGAGACTAAATAAGGCATTGAAGGTGTTTGATCAAATGTTTAGCTTGATAGGATCTTGGTTTTTAAGTTAATGTGGGTTTTGGATGGATGCTTAATTTTTCTAACCTTAATTAATTGAATTCTAGATGAGTATCTAGTAGAAGATCCATGGATCATTTTGAGGCATCTTGATATGATTTAAGACCAAGGATTTGATTAAAAATTGAATGGACCTTTAGTGATCAAGGATGGATTAAGATCAAGATTTGTTAATTCTCTTGGATTGGTTATTTTTCAAATTTTGTTTACTCTTTTTAATTGATTTCTGTTGTTTAATCTTACAAACCATTTCCCTGCTATTTATTAACCTTTTAATCTAATTGTGTAATTAGAGTGATCTCGGGTTCGACCCGGTGTTACCATATACTACAAGTAGTTTTGGTAATTCAGTTATAAATTGATTTAAATTTGGTAGCCTCAGCAGTTATCAAATTTTTGGCACCGTTGCTGAGGGTCACTCTGATTTTGATCAATCTTATTAAGAGTATATTTAACTACTAATCCCTCACTAATCCCTGTGTTGCTGTGTTTTGGTGGTTTTCAGGTGAAAACGGGTGATTGCGAGTCACTTTGCAGAATTTCGTACCAACAACAAACGTGCCCAGAATGAGTTAAAACTTGGTCAGCTGAAGGAAAATGACTTAATAAACAAGGCTCACAGTATACTTTGAGGTCACCCTAGTTTTTCCCAAATTCCATTGTTTAGACTAGTTTTTTAATTTTTTAATATTTTTATTACTTTTTTAGTTTATTTTTGTGTAGTTTTCATGCTGTGGTAGTCCCATAATTTTTTAAAATGTGTAGATAGGTTAACTAGAATTATTTTCGTAGAATTTTAGTGTTGTGTAGTCAATTTTGTGTTTTTTTTTTGTTTTTGTGCTTTGGATGTTGCATGACTAGGTCTTCCACTAGTAATTTACTTGATATTGATCCTGACATTGAGAGGACCTTGCATACACTTATTAGAGCTCGTAGTTAAGTGAAAGAATTGTTTCTGAACTTAACTTTGAAATTGAAATTGTTTCTGAACTTCACTTTGAAATTAAAAGAGAGCCTGAGAGCTTAAGTGATATTGCAACTATGGGTGATACCAGTCTTTGTGCATTGAATATCCTAATCTTAATGCTGATTTTGAATTAAAATCTGGATTGATACACTTGTTGCCCAAGTTTCATGGTCTTGCAAGTGAAGACCCTTATAAGCGTCTTAAGGAGTTTCATGTGGTCTACTCAACCATGAAGCCACAAGGGATCCCTGAGGAGCACATCAAGCTGGGGGCATTTCCTTTCTCACTTGCTGATGCAGCCAAGGATTGATTGTTTTACCTTTCACCAGGTTCAATCATGAGTTGGGATGACATGAAGCGATTATTTTTAAAGAGATTCTTCCTTGCATCCAGAGCTGTTGCCATTAGAAAAGACATATATGATATGTGGCATAAGGCAGATGATAGGAGAGACCTTGCATGAATATTGGGAGAGATTTAAGAATTTATGTGCAACTTGTCCTCATCACCAAATTAATGATCAGTTGTTAATCCAGTACTTGTAAGAAGGCTTACTGCCAATGGATAGAAGCATAGTGGATGCTGCAAATGGAGGTGCCTTAGTGGACAAAACCCTTGTTGTAGCAAAAGATTTGATAGAAAATATGGCCGCAAATGTCTAACAGGTTGGAACTCGAATGATCACTTCAACTAGAGGAATCAATGAGCTTCATGTATCCAATGTTGATCAATAGAGAATGGAGCATAGACTTGATGAATTGACCTCTTTGGTGAGACAGTTGGTAGTGAGACAACAATTACCTATGCAGATAGCTGCAACTGTGTGTGATATTTGTTCTTGTTCATCTTATCCCACAAATGCATGTCCTACACTTCAAGATGGTGGTTCTATTTTTCCAGAACAATATGTTGTTGTAGCAAGTGTCTTTCTTGGTAAACCACAATTCCAACAACAGCAACAAAGATATGATCCATTCTCTAACACATACAATCCTAACTGGAGAGATCATCCTAACTTGAGATATGAGAATACAGCACCACAAAAGCAGTACAAGCAACCATTCCAACAACCAATGAGACAACAACAATTTCAACCTCAAGTTGGACCAAGTAGGCAAGTCCAGCAGCCTATGCAGCAGCAACCAAGTCCAGCAGCCACAAAATCTGAGCTTTCCTTTGAGGACTTGGTGAAGTAGATGGCCATAAATGAATTTAGAGACATAGATTAGACAATTAGCCTCTACATTGAGTTAGCTATAGTCCCAAGGTTCTGACCAACTCCCTTCCCAAACAATTTCCAATCCGAAAGGGAATGTGAGTGTCATTTTACTATACTCTGGAAAATCTATAGCAGCATCACATGAACTTCAACCTGTAAGCAAGCAACAACCAGTAGAAGTAAAAAACTCAGTTTTTGATAAACCAGCTACGAATTTTGATGGTAAAAAGAAGTCAGCAATTGTTGATGATGAGCAGCAGCAGCCTCCTATAGCTCTGCCCTTTCCCTAGAGAACCATTCAGTAAAGAAAAATAGTAGAGGCTGAGAAAGACAAAGATCTGCTTCATACTTTTAGGAAAGTGGAAGTCAAAATTCCATTACTGGATGCAATCAAGTAGATTCCAAAGTATGCCACATTCTTAAAAGAGTTGTGCATGCACAAGAGGTGATTGAAAGGCAATGAGAGAGTTAGTATGGGGCGAAATATTTCAGCCATCATCCAACCAAATATGCCTCTGAAATGCAAAGATCCTGGAACATTCACCATTCTTTGCATAATAGGCAACAAGAAATTTACTCATGCAATGTTAGATTTAGGTGCTTCAATCAATGCGATGCCAAAATTAGTTTTTGAATCTCTACAACTTGGAGAATTGAAGCTAACCAGAGTAATCATTCAGCTAGCAAATAGGAGCACAACTCATCCTGTCGGAGTGCTTGAGGATGTTTTGTTAAGGGTAAATGATTTAATATTTCAAGCAGATTTTTTTGTTCTGAATATGGAAGATGAATTTGCATCTAGTCAGGCCCCATTGATTTTAGGTAGACCCTTTTTGAAAACTGCCAATACTAAAATTGAAGTGCATGCTGGTACCCTTTCCAAGGAATTTGGGGATAACATAGTTCAATTCAATATCTTTGATGTCATAATATATCCTATAGAAGAGCATTGTGTTTTTCAGTTAGATGTTATTGATTTGCTTGTTGATTATATGCATGTTAATATGCTAGCTGAATTTCCTGAAATTGTGGAATTTTTGGATAATGTTGATTTTCCTAGATGTTCTGGATGTGTTGTTTCTGTTTGTGATGACACTAGTATTTGTGCTACATGTTTTGAGATTTTTGCATGTATAGGAGATGACACTGCATTTTTCTAAATTTCCTTCTTGTATGAGATATGATCATGCTGTTTTGGAAGATTGTACACAGATTACAGGTGATGCTACAGCTAAATCAGCATAATTAATTTCTTCAACCAGATTGATACCTTCAGTGCAGCAACTACCTACCCTTGAGTTGAAGGCAATTGAAGAATTTTTAGAGAAAGGAGAAGAGCACCAAATGGCAGTCACTACTGTGGTGGATTTTGTTTTTGGGTCATGGTCCAACATAAACAATGAAAATGAAGTTGATAAAGTAAACACATTGCATTCTAGTGGTGAAGTCAAGGAAATTAAGGAAGATTAATTGGACCCCGGTGTAAGCTCTCATGCTTCAAGCATAACTCGGTCATTATACTTTCGCAAATGGGATCTTGGTGGAAGTCTCTCCATCTACCTCATTTTATAAGGATATTTCTTCTCTCTTTCTTTTATTTTACTTTCCATAGATTAATTGATGATAATTGTGGAATGTTGTTTTCTTTTGAGTTTTACATTGAGGACAATGTAAAATTTAAGTGTGGGGGAGGAGTTTTAGCATTCAATTTTTTCTGTTGTTAGCCATTTTAATTCCATTGTTTTTACTGTGTTTACTATGTTAGCTATTTTATTTTATTTTTGTTTTGTTATTTGTTGTTTTATTTTTTGGTTCGCTATTTCTATTTTATTTCTATTTTCTCGCATTTAAATTCATTTCTGTTTTAATGTTCAATCTTAATTTCATTTCTATTTTTAATTTCTTGTTTCGTTCTTGTTTCTAATGTTTCTTTTATTTCTGCTTTGTTGATTTTTATTTCGTTATCCGCACTTAATTTTGTTTCTGTCTTAATTTTCTATTTCTTCTAATTTTTATTGTTCCGATTTCTCCGTTGTTGATTTCTATTTCTCATTTCTCGCTATTTTTATTATTTTTTGCTACTATTTCTGTTTTTCGATTTTAATTCTATTTTTTATTTTTAATTCCATTTTTTATTTTTAAAGAAAAAATGTGTTTTTAATTGCTTTCCAATGATGTTTTGAGATTTGTGAAGTTTATAAGTTTGAAGCAATTGAAATTCAAGGTTCATAGCATGATTGAATAAAATTTTTCTTCCTTCTTAAATTTGACATGCTTGGTTTTGGATGTTTGATTGGTGGATTGAGTTTGATAGATGCATACCTTGTGAGATTTTGAATCTATTGATGGATGGACTTAGCATTTATGTCATTCTCCTCTTTCTTGTGTGATTTTCACTCATGTCAATTGATCACTCTAGAACTTGCTTTGATTCTTTTTTAGGCTACATTTTCACTTGCATGCATAAACATGATTGAGGCCTTCTTTCTTGAATTAGAAACTTTGGCCAAATAGCCAACCTTGCATCATGTCCCTTTGATTAACCCCCTTGAGCCTGTTTACCTATTTTTGTCTTAGCTCATTATATGCCTTATGTGAAAAATCATGATTTTACCTTACCTTAGGGAATAGGAAAGCATTGGTTCATTTACATTGGAGGAGCTCTTTTGCTTGTGGGTAACTAATAGTTCAAGTGTGGGGGTTATGCAAATTGATGTGCAATATGCAAAGTGTTTGGTAGAAGAAAAAGAAAGGAAAAGATCCAAATGAAAAAAAAAAATAAATAAATAATAGAATGTAAAGAAAAAAAAAGAATAAGAATAAATGCAAGAAATATTGTGAAAGAAAAGAAATAAAAAAAGGAAAGTATTATGTAAAAAGAATGTGCATTATATGGAATTGGGGGTAAAATTTCACGCTTGTCACTTGTCATTTGAGTTCCTCCCCAATGCTCTTTTATTCTCTGGGCTACTTAGCTTGTCATATCTATATTGTTTCCTTTCCTTACCTTGACCCCATTACAACCTTGAATAAAGTCCTCTTGATTTTTGTGTGCATGTGTTTGAGTAGTGGAGAAGTAGAAGATAAGCAACTTTATGGTAGTGCAATTTTCATGGGTTGGATTAAGTGAAATACTTACCTTTTAAACACTTGAGGGATTGAGAGTGTATCTTATGAGGATCTATAGTTCTTGATTCATGCTTTTCAAATTGAAACTACCTTGCTTGTTGGTTTGAGATATGAAGAAATATTACCTCATGAATATTTTGATCCCTTGAATCTTTGGTTGTTCTTCTTGCTTGTAAACTTTTGCATTCTTGAATATCATTGAAAATTGAGTCTTTTAGAGTTTTTAGCTTTTGAGTTTGTATTGTTTTTCCTTGTTCTCTAGTTTTGGTCTTATGTGTTTTACCCAGGAGTGCAAAAGCTAAGTGCGGGGGAATTTGATAATCACATATTTTATACATTAGTAAACCTTTATTTTTAGTCATTTACACTCTCCATGTACTTAATTGATTGAGCTTGGTCATGTTTTGTAAGTTTGAGCTCAAATTGGGCTTAATTGATCTTTTCTAGCATTATTGAGATTTTACACTATTTCTATATTTCGGCCATATCTTGAGTTATAGATTTTTAAAAATTATGTATCTTACCTTGTAGGAAATATGAGAGAGAGCTCTACAACTTTTATGAGAATTCCAAGGCTGAATCAGACATCTAGTAGAGTTAATTGAGCCTAGAAGTCAGAACATGGGTTCTGTCATTGAAACTTGAGCAATGTGCACTAATCAGGGCATAACTTGAGTTGTAGATGTGATATGGGCCTAAAACTGGTGGCATTTGAAAGCTAAGACATATATCTTCAATTCATATGAAGACCACTTTTCCAAAACCCTTATGAATCACACTATATTTCTTTAAAAATACCTCTATGCTTTTATTAAAGAAATGGGAGCCTCGGTCACTGATTATGGCTTTTGGAAATCCAGACCAACAGAAAACGTGAGACCTGACAAAGTCTAAAACCACATGAGAATCATCATTCTGAGTGGCCTTTTCCTCTACCCACTTAGAGACATAATCAACAGATAACAGAATGTAAACAAAACCAAAGGAAATAGGAAAAGGACCCATGAAATCAATACACAAGACATCAAATATCTCACAAAACAGTAATGGTTGTTGAGGTATCTCATTCTTATGGGAAATGTTACCTGTTCATTGGCATTGTTCAAAATTCTGACAATAATTGTAAGCATCATGAAACAAGGTGGGCCAATACAATCTAGAGTCTAAAATCTTCCTAGTAGTGTGTTGTGGTCCAAAGTGACCACCACATGCAATGATATGACAAAAAGATAGAATAAACTGAAACTTATAATCAGGCACACGACGTCTAATGACTTGGTCACTACACAACCTCCACAGATAAGGATCATCTTATACATAATGTTTAGACTCACTCTTAAGCCTATCAATCTGATGCTTATTAAAATCAGCAGGTAACTCAGATGCAACCAATTAATTCACTAAATCAGTATACCAAGGATCCTTACCTCTTACCTAAAAAAGCTACTCATCTGGAAAGGTTTCTCGGATAGGAAGAGTGTCTACTTCCTATGGGATCCGGCTCAGATGATTTGCCACTAAGTTTTCAGCTCCGCTCTTATCTCTGATCTCAATATCAAACTCCTGTAAGAGCAACATCCACTGAATGAGTCTAGGCTTTACCTTAGGCTTCTTCAATAAGAACTTCAAAGCTGCATGGTCAGAGAAAACAATAACTTTAGTGCCCAGCAAATAAGAATAAAATTTATCTAAAGCAAAAATAATTGCTAGAAGCTCCTTTTTAGTGGTATTGTAATTAGCTTGGGCAGAATCCAAGGTATGAGAGGTATAAGATATCACATGAGGATGCTTTCCAACTCCTTGAGAAAGGATGACACCAACTACAAAGTTGGAAGCATCACACATAAGCTCAAATGGAAGCTACTAATTTGGCGGCTGAATAATGGGAGAAGAGTTAGGTTTTTCTTCAACTGATCAAATGCTTCCTTGCAATGCTCATCAAATTTGAACTTAACATCTTTTTGGAGAGGCTTGGACAATGGAAGAGCTATTTTGTTAAAATCCCTGATGAAACGCCTGTAGAACACTACATGACCAAGAAATGAATGCATTTGCCCCACACAAGTAGGGTAAGGTAAAGAGGCAATAACATCAATTTACGCTCTATCTACTTCAATGTCTTCTCTAGAAATGACATACCCTAAGACTATGCCTTGTTCTACCATGAAATGACATTTCTCAAAATTAAGAACAAGGTGTGTCTCAATGCACCTATCAAGCACCTTAGCAAGGCTGTCTAAACATGCATCAAAAGAAGATACATAAACTGTGAAGTCATCCATAAAAATTTCAATGCAATGTTCAAACAAGTCAGAGAAAATGCTCATCATACATCTCTAAAATGTACCAGGGACATTACAGAGCCCAAAAGGCATCCTTCTATAAGCAAATGTGCTAAATGGGCAGGTGAAAGTTGTCTTCTCTTAGTCCTCTAGGGCTATGTGAATCTGAAAGTATCCTGAAAATCCATCTAGGAAGCAATAATGTGACTTGCTAGCCAACCTCTCCAGCATCTGATCAATGATGGGCAAGGGAAAGTGATCCTTCTTGGTGGCTTAGTTCAACTTCCTGTAATCAATACAGACCCTCTAGCTATTTTGTACTCTAGTGGGGACCAGCTCATTCTCCTCATTCATGACATTGTCATTCTGGTCTTCTTGGGAACCACTTGCACCGGACTTATCCACTTGCTATCTGAAATGGGGTAAATAATACTAACTGATAACAGTTTTCTCACTTCTTTCTTCACCACATCCAAAATTAGCAGGTTAAGTCTTCTTTAAGGTTGCCTCACTGGTTTGGCTTCTTCTTCTATTAAAATCCTATGCATGTATGTGAAGGGGGATAATCCCGAGAATATCTTCAAGTGTCCATCCAAGGGCTTTCTTGCTGTGCGTCAAGATCTGTAACAATTTCTCTTCTTGGTCAGGTTACAAATTCTTTACTATTATCACTAGCAGCTTCTCATCTACTTCTAAGAACACATACTTCAAATGTTCAGGCAAAGTCTCTAACTCAAGGGTAGGGGGTTGCTGCACTGAAGGTGTCAATCTGGTTAAAGAAAGCAATTTTGTTGATTTAACTACAACATCACCTGTAATCTGTGTACAACCTTCCAAAACAGCATGATCATATCTCATAGGATAAGGAAATTCAGAACATGCAGCATCATCTCCTACAATAGCAAAAATTTCAGAACATGAAGCATACATACTAGTCTCATCGCAATCGAAAATAGCACATCCAAAACATCCCGAAAAATCAACACTATCCAGAAATCTAACAATTTCAGGAAATTCAGCTAGCATATCAATATGCATATCATCAACAAGAAAATTAATAACATATAACTGAAAAATAGAATGCTCTTCTAAAGGATATTTCATGGCATCAAAGATGTTACATTGAACTATGTTATCCCCAAATTCCATGGAAAGGGTACCAACATGCACATCAATCTTAGTTTTGGCAGTTTTCAAAAGGGTCTACCTAAAATCAATGGCTGCTGACTAGATGTAAATTCATCTTCCATGTTCAGAATATAAAAATTTGTTGGAAATATTAACTCATTTACCCTTACTAAAACATCCTCAAGCACTCCTACAGAATGAGTTGTGCTCTTATTTGCTAGCTGAATGATAACTCCGATGGGCTTCAACTCTCCAATCTTCAGGGATTCAAAAACTGAGTTGGGCATGACATTAATTGAGGCACCCAAATCCAACATTGCATGAGTGAATTGCTAGTTTCCTATTATGCAAGGAATAGTGAATGTTCCAGCATCCTTGTATTTAGAAGGCATATTTGGTTGGATTAAGGCTGAAACATTCCTTCCCATGCTCACTTTCTCATTTCCTTTCAACCTTCTCTTATGAGTGCACAACTCCTTCAAGAATTTGGCATACTTTGGTATCTGCTTGATTGCATCCAGTAGTGGAATGTTGACTTCCAGTTTCCTAAAAGTATAAGCAGGTCTTTATCTTTCTCAGTCTCTACTTTTTTTCTAAACTGAGTGGATCTGTATGGAAAATGAAGAACTATTGCAAGCTGCTGCTGCCCATTCACAACTGTTGACTTTTTCACACCCTCAGATTGTTGGGCTGTTTCATTAAAATCAGAACCTTTTATTGGTTATGGTTTGCTTGCTTTAACTTGAAGTTTAGGTGATACTTGAACAAACTTGCCAGACCTTAGCATAATAGCATACACATCTTTTTTTGGATTGGAAACTGTTTAGGAAAAGAGCTACCCGAAACCTTGGGCCTGCAGCTGACTCAATGTAGAGGTTAATTAACCAATCTGAGTTTCTAAATTTTGAATAGTGGCCTCAGTCCTCTGCTGGAACTGAATGTTATTTGTGGCCATCTACTTCACTAAGTCCTCAAAGGAAGGCTAAGATTTTGTGGCTACTGCTAGACTTGGTTGTTGTTGTATAGGCTGCTGGAATTGCCTACTTGGTCCAGCTTGAGGTTGAAATTGTTGTTATCTTATTGGCTGCTAGAATGTCTGCTTATATTGCAATGGTTGTTGTTGTTGTGATGCTGCATTGCTAAATCTCAGATTCAGATGGTCTCTCCAGCTAGGGTTGTATGTGTTGGAGAATGGATCATATCTCTATTGTTGCTGGAACAGTGGGATTACCAGGAAAAACACCAGCTGCTGCAACAAATTGATATAGAAAAATAGAACCACTATCCTGAAGTGTGGGGCATGCATCAGTGGGATGAGATGAACAAGATCAAATGCCACACACAGTTGTAGCCATCTGCATAGGTGGTTCTTGTCCCACTGCTAACTGCCTCACCAAAGAAGTCAATTCATCAAGTATGTGTTCCATTCTCTGTTGGTCTACATAAGACAACTGAACCTCATTAACTCCTCTAGTTGAGGTAAAGACTCTTGTGCCAAATTGTTATGCATTTGCTGTGATGTTTGCTATCAAATCTCTTGCTACAATAGGGGTCTTGTTGTTAGTATATACCCTAGAGGCCAATACATTTTTTGTATTTACATACATTCTATTATGCTATTTTATATATGAGGCATTTTATTTATTGTGTTCTTTTTTGATAAACATAATAAAGTCCTTAGAATAGTAAGTTTGATGCCATAGGACATCAAGTGGATGACTTGATTGTGAGATTCTTTTGGTTATAACACTATTCTTAAATGTCCCTAGTCAAGTATTATTGTTAATTAAGACAACAATAATACATTGAGACTAGTATGTGCATAGACTGATGACCACATCTCACGGGTCATGGATATGAGATATCAAGTCTTCAAATGGGTACATATTAGAGTAATGATGTACTGGATTGACGCACCATGAGAATGCTACATGGATCATTACGTGAGTGTCATAAGCGATTCTTATAGTGACAATAGTGTTTGTGGTCCTTTGACCTGAAATCACTACGATTCCTACATGAGGAGTTGTGTGTTTTAATGCCATCAAACGTCATCTGTAACAAGGTGATTATAAAGTTGGTTATTGGATATGCCGCAAATCATGCAGAGGGATGTGAGTGACCTAGATGGGATTTGTCACTCCTACATAACAGGAGCGATATCTTTGGGCCCCCTGATTGAGTGAGACTGCGAAATGCATGGCCATACTCAAATGAGTCAATATGAGATATTGATTTCATTTGTTGTTACAAAGTCTACTCGAGTATCAGGAAATGAATGATTGGACTATACAAGGGTGACGCATTCCATGCCTTGTGCTCAATCTAGATATCTTGACAAAGGGACTAAACGACATGGAAACATTAGTCACGGAAAGGTTATGTTAAATCACTGACATTCT
The DNA here is from genome assembly GCA_029884595.1 of Ormosia semicastrata. Classification (NCBI taxonomy): domain Eukaryota; kingdom Viridiplantae; phylum Streptophyta; class Magnoliopsida; order Fabales; family Fabaceae; genus Ormosia; species Ormosia semicastrata. The sequence continues at coordinate 51,563,151 of JAQQTO010000063.1, forward strand.
TATTACTTGGGTAGCAGCGATGTGTTGCTAGATACCGCTCACTGCTTGTAATATTAAAATAAGTATTTTAATATTACTGCCAATGTAATAAGAACCTGCAAGGTCACACACATAGAGCAGACTAAAATTGGAGCAATGGATCCAAGTTGGACTCGGATTCAAATATGGGCCAGACTCATAACAGATGGGTCTAGGGTTGCACAGCTTACCTTGCTGCTGCTCACACTCACTTAAGGCAGTCACTATTATAAATAGTACTGTTAAGGGGCTACTAAGATAAAATAATTTCAGAACCCTAGCTGCACCTACAGAAAAGTGAGTGAGAGAGCGACAGGTTTCTTCTCTTCTCTTCGCAACTAGCATTGTGTGAGAGACGTGAGGCTCCTCTTTGCGAACGTTGGACGTTCGTGAGTCTGTTCGTGTGGATACCGCAGAGACATCATTTATATTACGGTGTTGGTGATTCACACCCTTCCTTTTGATCACGCTTCAAGAGGTAAATCATTTAAAAACTCGGATTATGCCTTTTTGGCATGGATCCTCGGTGGGAAGCCTTGTTTTCCGCTGCGTGATGTATCCGCTATTCCCAACACTTTTCTATTAAGGCTCCTCCACAGGCAACATCCACCATGCTTTCTTCCATTGGCATCAAGCCCTCATAGAAATATTGAATCAAGAGCTAATCACTGATTCAGTGGTGGGGACAGCTCGAGCACAACTTCTTGAATCTCTCCCAATATTCATGCAAGGTCTCACTTGTCATTTGTCTTATGCCGCATATGTCTTTTCTAATGGCAGTAGCTCTAGATACAGGGAGGAATCACTCTAAGAATAACCTCTTCATATCATTCCAACTCATGATAGAACCTGGTGAAAGGTAGAACAACCAATCCTTGGCTGCATCAACAAGTGAGAAAGGGAATACCTTAAGCTTGATATGCTCCTCATGGATCCCATGCAACTTATGGTTGAACAAACCACATGGAACTCCTTTAGGTACTTATGGGGGTCCTCATCTACAAGACCATGAAACTTGGGCAACAAGTATATCAATCCAGATTTTAATTCAAAGTCAGCATTAAGACCAGGGGATTGAATACACAAAGACTGGTAAGTAACATTAGGGGTAGCAAGTTCTTTAAGAGTCCTATTCTACATATTATCACCTATAATTTCAAAATTACATAAGATCTCAGGTTCACTTTCAAATTCAAGATCAAAATAAGTTCAGAAGCAATTCTTGCACTTAGCCTACGAGCTCTAATTAGTGTATGCAAGGTCCTATCAATCTCATGATCAATATCAAGCACTTGGCTAGCAAAAGATCTAGTCATGCATCATCTGAAGCATAAAATACACAAAATTAGTAAACAAGCAAAATACACTAGACAACACTAAAAGTTTACTAAAATAAATCTAGTTAACCTATCTACACATTTTTAAAAATTATGATACCACCACAGCATGAAAACTACAAAAAAATAAAACTAAAAAATGTAATAAAAAATCTTAAAAAATTAAAAAAATGGTCTAAACGATGGAATTTGCCTTAAATCTGAGTAACCTCAGTACATACACTAAGCCTAATTTCTCTGGATGTTTTCCTTCAACTGACCAAGTTTCAGCTTATTCTGAGATTAGGTAATTCGTCCAAAATTTACAAAGATGCCATCGGGTGAAGTAATTTTGGTGAAAACTATATGAAACAACAAAACAGAGGCAAAACAAGGGTTAGTGAGGGGTTAGTGGTCAAATAAACTCCTAATATGATTAAACAAAATTAGAATGATCCCCGGCAATGGTGCCAAAAATTTGATAAATACCGAGGCTACCAAATTTAAATCAAATTATAATTGAATTACAAAAACTTCTTGTAGCATAAGGTAACACTGGGTCGAGCCCATAAATCACTCTAATCATGAAATTAGATTAAGAGGTTAGTAAAGAGGGGGGAAAGAGTTTACAAAATTAAATAACAAAAAGTAATTAAAAGAAGTAAACAGAATTTGGAAAACAATCAATCCAAGAGAATTAACCAATCTTGATCTTAATTCTTCTTTGATCACTAAAGGTCCATTCAATTATCAATTGAATCCTTAGTCTTAGATCAGATCAAGACATTTCTCAATGATTTACAGATCTTCTACTAGATACGCATCTAGAATTCAATTAATTAAGGTTACACAAATTAAGCATCCATCCAAAAGCCAAATTAACTTAAAAACCAAGATCCAACCAAGTTAAACATTTCATTAAACACCTTCAATACCTTGTTTAGTCTTTGAATTCCTCTCTTAGCATATGGTAATTATACAATTTATCAAATTCAAATCCTAACCAAATTAACCACCTAATCAAAATTAGAGAAAGAGAAGAAGAGGAGAAACTAGATTAATAATTGAATGTAAACAATTAAAACAGAATCTCAAGATTAAGCATCAAGAATGTTCAATCCCTTGATTGATTAAAAGCCTTACCCCTCCATGAATGGGAGGGAAGAACTCAGAAAAAAAGAGAAAATCTAGAGAAAAGGAAGAGAATAAGAAAGATTTAGATCTAGAGAGAGGAAAAAAAGTCTAGAATGAGAAGCTGCCTCGGTTCTGTGCTGCTAACCCCTATAACTACTTGTTAATTTGGCCTTACATGATTAGAAACCTATTAGTTACAAATTTGGGTCAATTAGGAATCATTAGGCCCAAGTCCTATGTCAATTAGAGTCCTACAACTCAAGTTATGCCTATTTAAGTGACATAAACTTGTCAATAACTCGTCTCTGACTTCCAACTTCAATTATATGCCCAAAATGATATATTTTAGCTTACGAGTCTCATAATAGTTGTAGCTTTGGATCTTATCTTTCATTTGGGTTTAGTTTGACAGCAATTGAACTCCTATAACTTAAGATATGGGCTAATGAGTGTGCATAGGTTAAACTGTCAAGATCAGCATTTTGACTCTTGCTTCAACTTCAATTTAAATTATCCAAACGTGTGATTCAGCTCTCAAGGTCTTCATGAAATTTTTATAGATTTGTCTTAGCTTTCCTACAAGACTAGAATCATATCAATCAAATACTTGAAACTCAAATTATATCTAAAATACTAAATACTATCCAATAGACAATTTAAGACCAATTCATGCAATAATTCCCACAATGATCCAATTAGTCACAATATCATAAAATGTGACAAAACAAATTTAATTAAGCCAAATTGAACTTTAAGAATCTTAGTTAGAGAATCATTAAATGAATAAAATATATTACTATCAACTGTAGGGTAGGGATGTTATTTTCGATGAGTAGTATGTCATCTACATACAACACGAGAAAGACAATTGTGCTCCCACTAACCTTCTTGTAGACACAAGATTCTTCTTCATTCTTGATGAAACCAAATTGTTTTATTATATCATTAAAACAAAGATTGCAGCTTCTGGAAGCTTGCTTCAATCCATAAATAGATCGGTGCAACTTGCACACATTTCCAGCTGTTGGGAATCGCGGATACATCACGCAGCGAAAAATAGAATTCCCACCAAGGATCCACGCGAAAAAACCATAATCTGAATTTTTTTAAAAATGTTTACCTCTTGAAGCGTGATCAAAGGAAGTGGTGTGAATCACTGACACCGTAACAACGATGATGTCTCTACGATATCCACATGAACAGACTCACGAACGTCCAATGTCTGCAAAAAGGAGTTTCACGTCTTTCACACAGTGCTAGCTGCAAAGAGAAGAGAAGAAACTTGTCACTCTCTCACTCACTCTTTCTGTTGGTGCAGCTAGGGTTATGTAATTCATGCCTTAGCAGCCCCCTTAGCAGTACTATTTATAATAGTGACTGCCTTAAGTGAGTATGAGCAGCAGCAAGGTAAGCTGTGTAACCATAGACTTATCTGTTATGAGTTCGGCCCACATTTAAATTCGAGTCCAACTTAGATAAATTGCTCCAATTTAGTCTACTATATGTGTGTGACCTTGCAGGTTCTCATAACGTTGGCAGTAATATTAAAATCTCATTTTTAATATTACAAGCAGTGAGCGGTATCTAGCAACATATCGCTGCTACTCAAGTAATGAGAATGTCAGTAATTTGACATAACCTTTTCGTGGCCAATGTTTCTGTATCATTTAGTCCCTTTGTCAAGATATCTAGATTGAACAAAAGGCATGGAATACGTCACCCTTGTATAGTCCAATCCTTCATTTTCTGATGCTCGAGTAGACTTTGTAATAACAAATGAAATCAATATCTCATATTGACTCATTTGAGCATAGCCATGCATTTCACAGTCTCACTCAATCAGGGGGCCCGAAGATATCGCTCTTGTTATGTAAGAGTGATAAATCCCATCTAGGTCACCCACATCCCTCTGCATGATTCGTAGTATGTCCAATAACTAATTTTATAATCACCTTATTACAGATGACGTTTGATGGCATTAAAATACACAACTCCTCATGTAGGAATTGTAGTGATTTCAGGTCAAAGGACCACAGACATCATTATCACTATGAGAATCGCTTATGACACTCACATAACGATCCATGTAGCGCTCTCATGGCTGGTCAATCCAGTACATCATTACTCTCATATGTACCTATGTGAAGACTTGATATCTCATGTCCATGACCCGTGAGATGTGGTCATCAGTCTACGCACATACTAGTCTCAATGCATTATTGTTGTCCTAATTAACAATAATACTTGACTAGGGACATTTAAAAATAGTTTTCTAATTTTATCCAATAGGATCTCACGATCAAGTCAACTACTTGATGTCCTATGGCATCAAACTTACTATTCTAATGACTTTATTATGTTTATTAAAAAGAACACAATAAATGAAATGCCTCATATATTAAAATTAGCATAATAGAATGTATATAAATATAGACAAAATGTGTCTGCCTCTAGGGCATACACCAACACCAGCATCCTATGGAGTGGCAAAACCCTCAGGTTGTGTCATGTACACATCCTCGAGAAGATTTCCACTAAGAAAAGTAGTTTCGACATTCATTTTCCAGATTTCATAATCATGGTATGCTATAATAGCAAGTAAGATCCGAACGAATTTAAGCATTGCAACTGGGGAAAAAGTCTCATCATAGTCTACACTATGAATTTGCTTGAAACCTTTACCCACCAATCGTGCCTTAAAGGTATGCACGTTACCATCCATGTCAGTTTTATTTTTTAAAACCTACTTGCACCCAATGGGTTTCACCCCTTCAGGTGGGTCAACCAAGGTCCATACCTGGTTAACATACATGGATTCCATTTCATATCTCATGGCCTCAAGGCATTTCTCAGATTCTGGGCCCATAATGGCTTCCTAGTAAGTCACGGACTCATCTTAATTCATGAGCAATACATCACCATGTTGGGTCATGAAAAATCCATATCTCTTTAGTTGATGACGTACCTTGCTAGACCTATACAGGTCTTGTGCTACTAGAGCAGGTTGTTGTTCCACAACATTTTGTGGAGGCTGCTCTAATTCCACCATCGGTTCATTGCTACTCTGTGAACTTTGAATTTCTTCAAGTTCTATTTTCCTCCCACTAGTTCCTTTGGAGATAAACTCCTTTTCTAGAAACATAGCAGTCTGTGCGACAAACACTTGTCCTCGGTAGGATTATAGAAATAGTATCCCTTGGTTTCCTAGAGATACCCCACAAAGAAGCATTTATCTAATTTGGGTCCAAGCTTATCAGAAACTTGACGTTTCACATAAGCTTCATAACTGCAAATCTTCATCAAAGACATACTAGGTCGTCTTCTAGTCCATATCTCATATGGTGTCTTTCGAATCATCATAGATGGAACATATCAAGTGTAAAAGCTGCTATTAATATAGCATGTCCCCAAAAGGAGCCTGGAAGGTCTGCATGACTCATCATGGATCGAACCATGTCCAATAAGGTCCAGTTCCTCCTTTTGGAAACATCATTCCATTGTGGTGTTCTAGGAGGAATGAGTTGAGATATTATCCCACACTCTATCAGATGATCATCAAACTATTGGCTTAAGTATTCACCATCTTAATTTGATCGAAGGACTTTAATACTCTTGCCAAGTTGGTTTTGAACCTCATTCTTGAATTCCTTGAACTTTTCAAAGGATTATGATTTGTGTTTCATAAGATACATAAACCCATATCTATTGAAATCATCAGTAAATGTAATGAAATATTGAAAATCACCTCTAGCCAGTGTGTTTAGGGGTCCATATACATCACTATGTATGAGGCCCAAAAGATCACTAGTCCTTTCACCTTGTCCAGTGAATGGGGCTTTAGTCATCTTTCCCAATAAACAAGGCTCACATATCTCATATGATTCAAAATCAAATGAGTCCAAGAATCCATCTTTATAGAGTTTGGAGATGCATTTCTTATTTATGTGGCCCAAACGACAATGTCAGAGATAAGTTGGGTTCATATTATTTGATTTGTACCTCTTAGTATTTATGTTATAGATGGGCATTTCGAAATCGAGGACATAAAGTCCATTACTCAGTTGTGCACTACCATGAAAAAATATCATTCAAATAAATAGAACAACTTTTGTCCTTTATTATAAAAGAAAAACCTTTCTTGTCGAAACAATAAACAAAAATAATATTCCTACTAATAGTAGGCACAAAATAACAGTTCACCAACTCAATAACAAGCCCAGTGGGCAAAGATAAGAAATAAGTCCCTATGGCTAAAGCAGCAACTTTTGCTCCATTTCCAACTTGTAAGTCGACTCCACCCTTAGCCAATGGTCTACTCTTCTTTAGATCCTGCACATTTATACAAATATGAGACCTACATCTAGTATCTAATACCTAAGATGCAAAAGTAGATAAATTGACTTCTATAATAAAAATACCTGAAATAGAAGTCTCACTTCCCTTCTTCTTCTTAAGATCCTCCAGGTACCTGCCACAGTTCCTCTTCTAATGTCTGGTTTGACCACAGTGGAAGCACATACCTTCCTTAGCCACTCCCCCACAGGTTTCAAGCTGGAAGTGTTGGGCTTTGATTTTTCCATGCCCTTGCCCTTCTATTTGTCATTGGGCTTCTTCAACTGCTTTTTGCCCTTATTGTAACACTCTCCTTAGGGAATTACATTTCAAACTAACAATTTTAAAACTAAACCCAAGTCATAAAAGATTTAATATTATAATATACGGGTTTCAAAATTCTTTTCATGGATAACATAAACTGGACAGAATATAGAGAACACAAGTCATAAAGAACTGAATAATACACTCTACATATATATACATAGATTTCTGAGAACATGAATACATAAGACTTATATACCAAAAAGTATAAATACAACTATCATAACAAACCTAAACTAGCCCAAGTTCAAAACACCCGGAGGGAAGGGTCCTCCACTGGATCCTCCTCTAAATCTTCAGCAGACAAATTCCCCAGTCGGGGTATGTCTCGATGGACGGGAATCCGAGCAGAAGATACCTCAGAATCCTCCCTAGGAGTGTAATGAAGATCACCCGACAAATCCCTAACAGGCATATAGAACTCTAGATAAACAGTAGCATTAAAAGAAAATGTAGTAATCCTATGGCGGGTCCTACTCAAAGATAGAGTAATATCTCCATGATACTCTATGTGCTCAGTATCCATGTGGATGCGCCATGCGTTGGTGCCTCCATGCAACCGCACCTTAACAAAACCCAGAAGATCCCGCCTTGTCGCCATCGCAATTTTCATAGAACATAAACATAAAACAAAATAGACAAAACAATACTATAAAGAGGTAAGATCCTCTACATCACATACCAGTATGGCAGCAAGGAAACAATAATAACAATAAAGCCATATAGTACAAAATCAACAGTTATAGTCATACTATTTTAAATAAATTCAACGAAAGTATATCACAACAACATGTCTACTGACTATGCATATATACAATGAATCCAACCCTACTCTATCGAGCTAAAACCAAACATTAGAGAGAATGATTGGGAGATATGTCCATATATCGTCAGCCTCAAATCAAGTGCTTCAATGTTATCAACGTACGCATTATGACTTATACAAGACATTCTACACTAGATCGTGAATAGAAATAGTATCTCATCGAGATTGTCGGTGCGTTTGTATCAGTCACCACGGCACAGTAGAGCTACTAACTAGCCACTGGTGGGATACCCGCGCCCCGACGCCCCCAAGATCAGTCATTGACCTTCACCACGGAATTCACACTCTACAAAGGTGTAATTCAGTCTCTTAGGCATACAGTCTTAACAAACAAAGTCACAACGACTTTCACAATTCATGATCGAATGATTTCATAAATTAATAATTAACAGCTATATGACTTCCACGTAAAAACAAGCCACCACTGGGCTAAACCGTCAACTGACGTCTCCGGGTCCAGTAGTCAGCCCAACAGCAATATGCTATTTTTTCTCAAATGTGAAATATTTTTTTATTGTATTATCACAAACGCGTAACACTTCTTGTTACGTCTCTAAATCACGTAACATTTTTACATCATTTTTCAATCACGTAAAGATTTTACAACATTTTCTTAATTGCGTAACTCAAAAATCCACATTTTTGAATGGCGTGAGGTTTTATCAATACTTTTTAATCGCGTAAAACATTTATTGACATTCTAAGCTTAATTTTGAGACTTCCTATGTTTAATATAAAATTTGAACCTTAATTCCAATATTTTCTTACCAAATCTCCTCTAAGTGATATCTTCTGACGTTTTTCACAAAATCTACATTATTTTGATTTAACCAAAAGCTTTCAAAAATCTTTTTCCATTACCTTTACAAAAAATTTCTTAAATAAAATACTTTAAATTTTAAACCATCTTTCAAACTTATTTCCATTATCTTGGCTGAAAATCAACTTTTTCCAAATAATAAAATTTTGTTCATCTTCTTTTTAACTTGTAAATCCTTATATCATATTCTTATTACCTAATCATCTAGGTTTTCATTCCATAAAATATCTTTGCCTTAGATACCCCTTCTTGGACTAAATGGCCGTGAGCCACATAAGGTCTTTGGGACAAAAAATCTTGCTATTCATGCTTGATTTAAAGCATGTAAGGCATATCAATCACCAATTCCTTCCATAGCAATTTCATGCATACTATCAAAATCATATAATCACATATAGCAAACAAGCATAAACCATTAAATTCTTACAAAAAAATAAATAAATCCTCACATGGATTTTTCACCAACAAACCACAAATTTCATTTCTCACCACCAAGTTGGTTGATGAGGTTAATCTCCCTCTTACCTTAGATGATGATCAAAAACTCCTTTGTTGTCCTGTTAAAATAACTTCTACCTCCAAAAAGATCCTTAAAACAAATCAAACATACAATTATTAAGATCTAAGCCTTGAAATAAGATGACCATGGATCAAGTTATAGTCTAGAACTTAAGAATAAAATTTGGAAATGAAGATCAAGAACTTCACCTAAAAACCTTCAAACTTTAGCTTTGAGAAAGTGATTGGAAATAGATTTATTTGGAGAAATTCACAACAAGAAAGTGTCTCTAAATGATGTCTAGAATCAAGATATAAGGTTAGTTTAGATTGCACAAGGTTGGAAAGTATTTGGAAGGGGTTGGCAAATTTGTAAAGAGAGAAAATGAGAGAGTTTTTGATAGTTTGTTTCATAAAACAAGACAAGATAAACTTAAGAGAGTTAAGTAACCAATTTGGTCTCCTAAGCTTGTCCTAGAAGCCCCTCTTGGCCATGTAGTCTTCATGGTGTGGAGTGGTCAAAGCTTCTCCTCCAAGCTTGCTCCTCATTGGTTCACCATCATGAGTCATAGCCACTAAACTTGACTCCATACAAGCTTCCCTTGGAAGTTTCCTTCTCATTGGCTCAAAACAAAGTGAGTCATGAGTAGAAATGATGAAGGGTTATCACTAGGCTCATGACTAGTCATCCAACTAGATATTTACCAGTAGCTATTAACTAATGGACAAAAGTTACTGCTAGCAAAACCAGTGGTTATTGTCCAATGGATAATAGAAAGTATTTAGATTTCATCAGTTAGATAAAATATCAGAAAAAGAAAAATTTCAAAATCTGTTTCCAGTTTCGGGTTTAGTAAACTCCCTCAACCCCGCGTTAACAGTCAAAATTTTTCTAGCCCCGAAAATATTTTATTTTTCTGGCACCGCTTCAAACACACAAAAGTCCAAAAAATAATAATAAAATAATTAAAATAAATTAAATAATTCATAAAAATCATAGAAAAAACACAATTAACAGAAAAAGAAATTTTGAAGTGTTACAACTCTTCCCTTCTAAAAAGAATTTTGTCCTCGAAATTATCATACCTTAGAACAACTGCAGATATTGCTCTTTCATTTTGTCTTCTAGTTCCCAAGTTGCATCTCCAGTCACATTATTCCAGATTACCTTTACTAAGGTAATTATTTTTCCTCTAAGTTGTTTCATTCTCCTATCTTCGATCTTAACAAGAAGTGTCTCATAGATCAAGTTCTCTTTTAAATGCACTATATCTGGTGCTATGACATGGTTTGGATCAGAAATATACTTTTGCAATTGCAATACATGGAAGACAATATGAAGTTTAGAAAGAAAAGGTGGTAAAGCTATCTGATATACTACCGGACCTATCTGACGAAGAATTTGATATGGTCCGATGAATTTAGGAGTGAGCTTTCTGGATTTAATAACCCGACTGACCCCAGTCATTAGTGTGACTCTCAAAAACACATGTTGACTTTCCTTAAACTCAAGGGGTCTCCTTCTCTTGTCAGCATAACTCTTCTGTCGACTTTGAGTTGTCCACATTTTTTCCTAAATCACCTTAACTTTTTCTGTTGTTTGTTGTACAAGTTCGGGTCCTAACGCAAGATTTCCCCCATCTTAGAACCAACACAAAGGCATTCTACACCTTTGTCCATACAATGCCTCATAGGGTGTCATCCTTATACTTGAGTGAAAACTTATTATAAGTGAATTCTATCAGAGGTAAGAATTCATCCCAACTCCCATTATATTCTAAAACACAAGCTCTCAATAAATCTTCCAATGATTGAATCATTCTCTTTGATTGGCCATCTGTTTGTGGATGATAGACAGAACTTAAACGAAGTTTTGTCCCCATTGCTTCTTGCAGACTCTACCAAAACCTTGATCCAAACCTTGAGTCTCGATCAAAAATAATACTAGAGGGTACACCGTGAAGTCTAACAATTTCATCAATATACACCTAGGTCAATCTCTCCATTGAATACCTTATGTTAATGGGCAAGAAGTGTGCTAACTTCGTAAGCTGATCAATGATCACCCATATGGAATCATATCCCTTTCGACTCCTTGGCAGTCCAACAATAAAGTCCATTGCAATGCCATCCCATTTCTATTCGGGAATAGTTGGAAGTTGTAACATTCCTGAAGGTTTTTGATGTTCAACTTTAACTTTCTGACAAACTAGACAGGATGCCACATACTTGGTTACGTCCCTCTTCATTCCTTGCCACCAATATAACTGCTTCAAATTGATAACTCCATGAAATGTAGTTATTTATGCCCCATATTTGTGCTTCATGGCATGCTTAGTCCTTATTCTTATGCATATTTGGAAGGTTTTATGCTTATATTTTTGGAATTCTATTTTGAGACATTCCTTTATGTTTTTTAGCAATTTGTGCATATTTGTTGATTGATTAAGTAAATTTGCAATTATATTTAACTTGGTGCTTTCTCTAATGCAAGAAAGGCTCAAAAGAGACAATTTATGCAAGCCAAGGCCCAGCATTGGAGGAAAGAAGCCAAGGAGGCATTCTAGAGCTCCACGCCACGGAGCAAACATGTGCACACCGTGGCGTGATGGTTTCAACCAGCGCAAGTCAAAGAAGAACACGGCCTACCACATGTTCTCGCACACGGGCTCCATGCCGCGGAGTGGGCTTGTTCACACCGCGGTGCGCATCGACGTGCTGAACCTATTTATTCTATTTTTCACGCTCTCTCTTCTCTCTCTCTAGTTTTCTCTTTTAGGTTTTAGGTTTTAGGTAGTTTAGGGTTAGAGGTTGCGGCTAGGTCCTCCTTTGGAGGTGGAGATAGAGCTTGGGGAGCTAAAGATGGAAGCCCTCTTTTTCTTGGAGGGGGATCTGAGCTTCAATGACAAAATCCATAAGCTTTCTCTTTCCCCCTTTGCTCTTTTCTCTTCCTCATTTCTTGAACATGTATTTTGATTTGTATTTTCGTGTTCAATGATGTAGCAGCTATATTTAGGGATGACTTTGGATCCTTTTATTAATATTAATGATTTGTTCTTCTCTGAGTTTATATGAATCTTTAATTTTGTTCAATCATATTGTTCTTAATGCTCTTGAGTGTTTGGCTAACATTTAATTTGATTTGATAAAGTCCAATGAACCTAGACATAGGGATTTGGGTTTGAGATCGTATATATGATTGATGCATGTTCGATTCTATTCCAATGGCGGGATGAGTTAATTCACTAATGGGAGAGAAATATACTTCTTAGCCATGCATAGAACGTGTTTGAGAATAGACCTTAAAGAGTGAATTTTGTATTAGCTCTCAAGAACACTTAATGAGTTGGGCAATTGAAACCATGGTTAGATGACCTAGACATAGGCGTTTAGCTAATGTAGGTTCTCAAGCTAACCTAATCATTGCATTCATATTTATGAGGAGGATTGCTTGTTGTTAGTTAATGTAAAAGATGAAAGAGGATTTCCCTAAACTCTAATCGTTTATCCTTATTGCTTTCTTTCTTTACTTTCTTTACTTTTATCCATTTTTATGTTCTTGAATAGAATTAGGTAAGCTATCAATTAATACTTAGCATTGGAAATAAACTTATCCTCGTGGGAACGATATCTGTACTCATCATTTTATTACTTGCGCGACCCGCGCAGTTACGGTTAGCAAATGGACAAACATTATTTTGGCCTAACACAAATCCTGATACATCTTGGTTGCTCCTGGATGCATGCTCAATTTGCTTTTGTGAGCTTCGTCAAGAATCAATCTCCTAAGCTCTGGATTATTTGGCATACAAAATCTACCTCTGAACCTTAAAATTCCATATGATCCTTCCTCAAATTTTGACACGGCACCTTGCTTCCCTAGCTCCTTCTCATTTTGCAAATATTGATCACTCCTCTATTTTTCTCAAATTTCATCCATGAATCCACTCGAAATAGTAATCATGTTCAAGAAAAGTCTTCCAGGTGTTGATTCTATAGATAACCGCATATCCCTGAATTGTTCTATCAATTCTCTTTCCTTTATCATCATAGTAGAGACACTAAGTATCTTTCTACTCAAACCATCTACTACGATGTTCGCTTTTCCGGGATGATACTGAAGTTAGAAATCATAATCTTTCAAAATTTCTAACCACCTCCTTTGCCTCATATTCAACTCCTTCTGGTCAAACAGGTACTTCAGACTCTTATGATCACTGAAGACGTTAAATGTTGCTCCATACAAAAAATGCCTCTAGATCTTCAATACAAACACAATGGCAGCTAACTCCAAATCATGAGTAGGGTAGTTCTTCTTATGCGTTTTCAATTGTCTCGAAGCATATGCTACTACCTTTCTATTCTTCATAAGTACACAACCTAAACCCTGATGCGAAGCATCACAATATACCTCAAAAGGTTCATTGGGATCAGGTAAAATCAATACTAGTGAAGTAGTCAAACGTCTTTTCAATTCTTGAAAACTCTCTTCACATGTATCAGTACATGCAAAAGTTTGATTCTTTTATGTGAGCTGGGTAAGAGGTCTTGCTATCTTGGAAAATCCCTCGATGAATCTTTGGTAATAACTAGCTAACCCCACAAAACTATGGATCTCCATTACGGTCTTCGGTCTCTCCCATTGAAGGACTATTTTAACTTTCAACGAATCCACCGCAATTCCTTCCTTTGAAATTACGTGACCCAAAAATTGAACTTCCTCCAAGCATACAACTGCTTTTCTTTCAGAATCTGGAGAACCACACTGAGATGTTCAGCATGTTCCTCCTGACTTTGAGAATATATCAGAATGTCATCAATAAAGACAACAACAAATCTATCTAGATAAGGACAAAAGTTCCTATTCATGTAATCCATGAATATTGCAAGAGCGTTCATCACTCTGAACGGCATCACTAGATATTCATAATGCCCATAACGCGTTTGAAACGTCGTCTTGGGAACATCCTCAACTTTTATGCGAATCTGGTGATAACCACAACATAAATTGATCTTAGAGAAAATAGTGGCTCCCTTCAGTTGATCCATCAAATCGTTTATCCTCGGAAGTGGATATTTGTTCTTGATCATGATCTTGTTCAACTAGCGATAATCCACACATAAGCGAGAAGTTCCATCCTTCTTCTTTACTAATAGCACTAGTGCTCCCCATGGTGATACACTAGGTCTCACAAACTGCTTTCCCAATAGTTCCTCCAACTGCTTCTTTAGCTCAGCTAATTCTGATGGTGACATTCGGTATAGTGCCATGGATATAGGACCAGATCTTGGTACAAAATCGATAGAAAATTCTATCTCTCGTTCCAGTGGTAGTCCGGGTATATCATCAGGAAAAACTTCAGGAAACTCATTGACTACAGCAATAGTATTCACATTGGTCTCACCCTTGACCTCCAAGGAAAACAATAACATGTATCCTTGAGCTCCTTCCCTCAAATAAATTTTAACTTGGTAGGCCATCAAAAATCCAGAAATCTTAGTTTCAGGGAATACTAAAGTTTTATTGGAACAATCTAACAAGATATGGTTAGAAGATAACTAATTCATTCCTAAAATCACGTCTATTTATGAAAGAGGTAAACAAATTAAATTAATAGAAAAGTTCTGATCTCTAATAGTAATAAGACAGTTTAAGCAGACTTGAGTAGTAATAACAGGTTTAGTGGTGGGAGTAGCAATTATCAAGTCAAATGGTAATGAAGACACAAACAACCCTAATTGATTCACACAGTCATAGGCAATAAAAGAATAGGTCGCCCCCGAGTCGTACAATATAGTTAAAGGCTTACCTCCTATGGCACAATCTCCCTTAATTAGATCTTCGGATTGGGAGACTTCAGCTCCACTCATGGTATAGACTCTCTCTCCTGCTTGTGGCCTTGATGCACGTACATTACTAACGAAAGGCTCCATCTTTGGTTTAGTACAGTTTCTAGAAATGTATCCGGGCTTGCCGCATCTGAAACAGATTATTCCCTTGATCGCACACTCCTTTGTCAAGTGATCTTTTCCACACTTCAAATATTTTGGTGAAGATGTCATAGTTTGATTGAATCTGCTGCCACTAGTACCTCCTCCATATGTTTACTGTTGCTGCTGATTCCCCGGTGGCCGTGAATACGATTTCTGTTGGAATAGGTTGACTTTACTATTACTCCCCCTTTGGAACCGAGATGGTCCAAAGTTACGGTGCCTCGTATTTTGAGACTGGTCCAACCCTTCGATTCGACGACACTTGTCCAACAAAGCTAGGAATTGCTCTATCCCTAAAGGTAGCACTGCTCGCTTCAGATCATGCCTCAAACCTTCTTCAAATTTCTAGCACTTCCATTCCTCATCGGGTCGGAGTTAAAAGTATCGTAAGAATTTTGATAGGCTTTCAAACCTAGTAGCATATTCACTAACAGTCATTCCTCATTGCTTTAGTCTAAGGAACTCCATCTCCTTGCATGCCTCGTACTTGCTGGAAAATACTTCTCTAGAAACTTGCTCCGAAAGACTTCCCACGTGATAAATCTTCCTTCAGCTTCCAATAATCGTTGAGTTCCTGCCCACCAGTCCTCACCGTCTCCAACGAGCATGAAAGTAGCATAGGTTACTTTCCTTTCGTCTGTGCATCCCATTCCCCTGAAGATATTCTCCATCTCCTTAATCTAAAGGATTGTTTTCTCCGGATCAAATTCGCCTTTAAACTGTGGAGGATTGTTGCGGTGAAACTCTGACAGATTCTAAGCCTCGGTTGTCGCTTCTTGATATTGAGCAGCCCTCTGATTTTGTTGAACTATTACGTCACCCATTCTCAGCATTACTACTGCAGCCACAACATACTATCATTGTCATGTCCCGTGTCCATATGTGCACCTCTACCTCGAGTCATTGCCTTTCTTCAACATTAGACTAATCAAAACACAATGAAAACTAAGTATAATCATTTCAAGCAATATTGTTTCCTTCCAGAAACCAAAACACAGTGAAACACACACCACAAACAAGACAGACCTAACCACAAACCGGACAGACTAAACTTGGGCTCTAATACCAACTAATGTAACACCTTCCTTAGATAATTACATTTCAAACTAACGATTTTAAAACTAAACCCAAGTCATAAAAGATTTAATATTATAATATACGAGTATCAAAATTCTTTTCACAGATAACATAAACTGAACAGAATATAGAGAACACAAGTCATAAAGAACTGAATAATACACTCTACATATATATACATAGATTTCTGAGAACATGAATACATAAGACTTACATACCAAAAAGTATAAATACAACTATCATAACAAACCTAAACTAGCCTAAGTTCAAAACACCTGGAGGGAAGGGTCCTCCATTGGATCCTCCTCCAGATCCTCCTCTGAATCCTCAGTAGAGAAATTCCCCAACAAGGGTATGTCTCGACGGACGGGAGTCCGAGTAGAAGATATCTCAGAATCCTCCCTAGGATTGTAATGAAGATCACCCCATAAATCCCTAACAGGCATATAGAACTCTAGACAAATAGTAGCATTAAAAGAAAAAGTAGTAACCCCATGGCGGGTCCTACTCAAAGATAGAGTAACATCTCCATGATACTCTATGTGCTCAGTATCCATGTGGATGCGCCATGCGTTGGTGCCTCCATGGAACTGCACCCTAACGAAACCCAGAAGATCCCGCCTTGTCGCCATCACAATTTTCATAGAACATAAACATAAAACAAAACAGACATAATAATACCATAAGGAGGTGATATCCCCTACATCATGTACCAGTATGGCAACAAGGAAATAGTAATAACAATAAAATCATATAGTACAAAATCAACAGTTATAGTCATGCTATTTCAAATAAATTCAATGAAAGTATATCACAACAACATCTCTACTGACTATGCATATGTACAATGAACTAACCCCTACTCCATGGAGCTAAAACCAAACATCAAAGACAATGATCGGGAGATATATCCGTATATCGTCAGCCTCAAATCAAGTGCTTCAATGTTATCAGCATACGCATCATGGCTTATACAAGACATTCTACACCAGATCGTGAATAGGAATAGTATCTCATCAAGATCGTCAGTACGTATGCATCAGTCACCACGGCACAGTAGAGCTACTAACTAGCCACTTGTGCGATACCCGCACCCCGACGCCCCCAAGATCAGTCATTGACCTTCACTACGAAATTTGCACCTACACAAAGGTGTAATTCAATCTCCTAGGCATATAGCCTTAACAAACAAAGTCACAACGACTTTCACAATGCATGATCGAATAATTTCATAAATCAATAATTAACAGCTACATGACTTCCACGTAAAAACAAGCCACCACTGGGCTAAACCATCAACTGACGTCTCTGGGTCCAGTGCGTCAGCCCGACAGTAATTTGTTATTTTTCTCAAATGTGAAGTATTTTTTTATTGTATTATCACAAACGCATAACACTTCTTGTTACATCTCTAAATCATGTAACATTTTTACATCATTTTTCAATCGCGTAAAGATTTTAAAATATTTTCTTAATTGCATAACTCAAAAATCCGTGTTTTTGAATCGTGTGAGGTTTTATCAATACTTTTTAATTGTGAAAACATTTATTGACATTCTAAGCTTAATTTTGAGACTTTCTATGTTTAATATAAAATTTGAACCTTAATTCCAATATGTTCTTACCAAATCTCCTCTAAGTGATATTTTCTGATGTTTTTCACAAAATCTATGTTATTTTGATTTAACCAAAAGCTTTCTTTTTCCATTACTTTTACTAAAAACTTTCTTAAATAAAATACTTTAAATTTCAAACCATCTTTCAAACTTATTTCCATTATCTTGGCCGAAAATCAACTCTTTTCAAATAATAAAATTTGGTTCATATTCTTTTTAACTTGTAAATCATTAAATCATATTCTTATTACCTAATCATCTAGGTTTTCATTCTATAAAATATTTTTGCCTTGGATACCCCTTCTTGGGCTAAATGGCCGTGAGCCACATAAGGTCTTTGGGACCAAAAATCTTGCTATTCACACATGATTCAAAGCATGTAAGGCATATCAATCATCAATTCCTACCATAGCAATTTCATGCATACTATCAAAATCATATAATCACATATAGCAAACAAGCATAAACCATTAAATTCTTATAAACAAGTGGATAAATCCTCACATGGATTTTTCACCAACAAACCACAAATTTCATTTCTCACCACCAAGTTGGTTGATGAGGTTAATGTCCCTCTTACCTTAGATGATGATAAAAAAAAACTCCTTTGTTGTCCTCTTAAAATAACTTCTACCTCCAAAAAGATCCTTAAAACAAATCAAACATACAATTATTAAGATCTAAGACTTGAAATAAGATGACCATGGATCAAGTTATGGTCTAGAACTTAAGAATAAAATTTAGAAATGAAGATCAATAACTTCACCTAAAAACCTTCAAACTTTAGCTTTGAGAAAGTGATTGAAAATGGATTTATTTGGAGAATCAAGATATAAGGTTATTTTAGATTGAACAAGGGTGGAAAGTATTTGGAAGGGGTTGGCCGAAATTTGCAAAGAGAGAAAATAAGAGAGTTTTTGATAGTTTGTTTCATAAAACAAGACAAGATAAACTTAAGAGAGTTACGTAACCAATTTGGTCTCCTAAGCTTGTCCTAGAAGCTCCTCTTGGCCGTGTAGTCTTCATGGTGTGGAGTGGTCAAAGCTTCTCCTCTAAGCTTGTTTTCAAGCTTGCTCCTCATTGGTTTACCATCATGAGTCATAGCCACTAAACTTGACTCCATACAAGCTTCCCTTGGAAGTTTCCTTCTCATTGGCTCAAAACAAAGTGAGTCATGAGTAGAAATGATGAAGGGTTATGACTAGGCTCATGACTAGTCATCCAACTAGATATTTACCGGTAGCTATTAACTAATAGACAAAGGTTACTGCTAGCAAAACCATGTGGTTATTGTCTAATGGATAATAGAAAATATTTAGATTTCATCAGTTAGATAAAATCTCAGAAAAAGAAAAATTTTGAAATCTGTTTCTAGTTTCAGGTTTAGTAAGCTCCCCCGACCCTGCGTTAACAGTCAAAATTTTCTCAGCCCCAAAAATATTTTATTTTTCTGACACTGCTTCAAACACACAAAAGTCCAAAAATAATAATAAAATAATTAAAATAAATTAAATAATTCAAAAAAATCACAAAAATCATAAAAATCATAGAAAAAACACAATTAACATAAAAAAAATTCAGGGTGTTACACTTATTCTTTTAGACCATCATAATGGCCTTTCCCTTTCCTTTGTTTATGTTTTGCTCAGCAGTTCTCAACATGCTTAATAGCTCTAGCAAAGGTTTGTCAATTTCGTTCATGTTATAGTTCATGACGAATCGACTATAACTTTCTAGCAACGATTGTAGGACTAAGTCAGTGGCCAACTCTTGATCCAAAGGAAAACCAAGTCTCTCTAGGTTCTCAATGTACCCAATCATTTTGAGCACATGAGTACCAGTAGGGCTACCCTCTACCAGCTTGCACTGAAATAGTGTCTTTGAGACTTCGTACCTTTCATGCCTAGCTTGCTCTTGATAGGGCCTTTTCAGATGTACGATTATATCGTACACATCTATGTTCTCATGTTGCTTCTGAAGCTCAGAGTTCATGGTAGCCAGCATGAGACAACCGACGTCCAAGGCATCATCTTGATGCTTCTTATAAGCATCCCTTTCAACTCTAGTGGCATTTGCAGTAGGTGGCTCAAGAGCGGGCTGCTCTAGAACATACTGCTTTTTCTCGTGTTTAAGGACAATTCTCAAATTCCTGTACTAGTTTAGAAAGTTTGTTCCAGACAATTTGTCCTTCTCAAGGATTGATCACAATGACAAGTTATTTGTAGTGTTTGCTGTCATGGTTATCTATCAATAGAAATATATAAAGTATAAGTATCATGTCATAAACATATTTAACAAGGTCTTTAATTAAATATCCCTCCCACTATTTTATTCAAATCAGTGACCCTCATCATTGACTCAGAAAGTCCTATCGTAAGATTTCCTAGTGGGCCAAGATCCATATTTCACCTAGCTTTGAGTCAGCTTTGGCTAGTTGCTCAAAATTTGGTTATTTAGGCAGGAAACATTTTTCAATTACATCACATGCAACTCTTGGATAGTTGGGTGAATAATACTTATTCTAATCCATCAAATGGACTAAAGCCCAACTCTATGCCTCTAAGCTTTTAATCCCATTGAAATGGCCTAGTTAAGTCAGACCCAATGGTTGGCAAATGGATATTACCTTTACCCTATCGCGTCTTACTAATATAGATAAAGGCATCCTGCTTTAGCAGACCTACACTTAATCGATGCTAACCTTGATGAATGCCACACATTGGAAGGCATCAAACAATGACTTAATATTTGCTTTGAGGGATTTTTTTTATTAGATCTCACCATTTGTTAAACTATTTTACATACCATAAACATCCATGAATCCCATATATATAAATCATATAAAGAATGTGACATGGTTATGGCCCCTAACGCATTGATTCTCCCAAGCTAATGAGAGTATCAATAACTAACCCTAGTGAGGGAACCAGCTTCACCAAGCGTCTCCCACTAACGTCCTCATATGATGTCGTCTTCTTGCCTCCACATCAAGATTACATTACAAAGTATAAAGAAACCTCATTTTACATACAAGGGGAGTTAGGTAAGAAGAGAATGTACAATCAAAATGTAGAGAAATAGGCACGACAAGTAGGTTGTATTTAAAATAACCCAAAAAGGCAAAAGAAGAGGACTACGCCCATAACCATGCACCATGCACCACAAAGAACACAAAAGGTCAAAACAAAAACTTTATTATCTTTGTGAATCATAAAAACATAATTAAAAGTCACGCCATAGAAAAGACACTCTATGCCCAAAACCAAAAAACAAGAGTTGAACCTTTTACGCCTCCTTGACGGCTAGGGTATCAACACTTGAACCCTCATAGCCGCGAGGACATGAGCACTTCATGTTGCGGGACCCCTTGCGCCACTATCCAGAAACACGGTTTGCTTGACATCAATAGTTGATGCCGCTGCAGACCAAAAATAAGGTTTCCAGAACCCTTGTGCCGCGGCGCTATCCAAAAACAAGGTTTGCTTGACATCAACGCTTGATGCCGCTGTAGACCAAAAACAAGGTTTCTAGAATCCTTTGCGTCATTGCGCTGTATATATCACATATATATCATAAAACTTCACAAAAACATACATGTATACTGTAACAGCCCAATATTTGCTATCCAGATATATCGTCATATAAACGAATAATCTAATATTGGTCATGTTACTTCTAACATACATCCACAACTAACAGATATCATTCATACACAATGAGTAAATATGGAGAGTCATGATAGCAAAAGTTATACATATATCACAGCCTCAAAGGCATATTGTAATACATAACTCAAAAAACCTAAGCAAATATACAACATATATAAGCTCAGCTCAAAACAACATCTATACTATGCTAAATCTCATACATCTTCTTTCCCTTTGAAGAACTTGCACTTAGATTTACATGTCAACACAATTGGGGTGAGAAAACACATCTCAGTAGAAGTATTCCAATACCAGCATATATACATATGTACAATCAGATAATATTCACAATTATCAAGTTGACACATCAATCACAGAAGTAACAACATCTCCATCTCATAAACATGCAATCGCCTATACAATTGCAATGCATGAAAATGTTATGATAGAAACCGCCTATACAATTGTCATGCTATACTTAATTATGTATAATGTGTATGTCTATTTAAGTCCTAGGAATGAATGCAATTTCAAGATGTTATGAGCCCTCAGACGTTGTGAACACCCAATTTTGTCTAGGTCATTAAAATTGCATTAACCCATATGTATAATTTTTTTTAAATTCAAATTCATGTTAAAAAATTAATAATAAAGAAAAAATAATAAATAATAAATAAATAATATCAAATTCATGTTGAAAAAAAATCCTTTTGAGATAAGCTACAAATCCATTATTGATTTTTTGTCAAAAATCAATGACTTTAGGTACCTCTGAAGACAACCAACAGACACCTATAGCTGCTCATTTGCAGTTTGTAGCTTTTTGATCCCCATACATTTTTTGTTTGGTTCAACATTAAACAAGGATATAAGATTAAAGAGAAAAATTTTGGAGGGGGCAGGAAGAAAACAGAGAGAAAAAAAAGGAAGCGAAAAAGTTTCTTCAGTTGGGGAATTGAGGAAAGGTTTTTTCAGTTTTAAGGTGTTACTGTTGCAGGCAGGGTAAGTTACTTAGTCTTTAACTTTTATAATCGTTTAGCCTGCATCTCTGCATCTTTGTATTTTGCTATCCCACATTTCCGCATCATCCAAGATGTGAAGCAAATTTTCTTCTTGTTTTTGCACACTGCACTACACCATGTTATTCACACACTAATTCAGTAACTTGCACATTCTGCTCACATTCACGTGACACATTCATGTTTCACTAACCATTACATAACATATATACTTAGTCATATAAAATAGAAATGGGAGAGGAAAAATAATTTAGCGAACAAAGAGGGGAGAGGAAAATTTTTTTAAAGAATAGAGAGGGGAAGGGAATACAGGGAATGTGAGGAGAACATTTTTTAGATAATGATAACATAGCATCTTGAACAACCCACTTCACTATCTCCATCATCTACTATTCATCATCTTCAACCTCCATCCTCAAGCTTGCAACACAAACCATCACTTCCCTATTAACCTAACACCATAACCAAACCCAACTGAGTCAACTCAGTGAGCAGCAACCCACATCATCTTCAAACCAATCCCTTCAATCTCCATAACCACCACAAAACAACCACCAATAATCACCCACAAATCCACCCCAACCGTGAACCAATACCCACCCGAACCGCAATGGCTACCTGCAGCCACCAATGCTCCAAGTCGCCGCCCACAGCCTCAGATTCGAACCACCACGGCCAACCCGTGATCCCCCTCGCCGAAAGACCGCAACCCAATCACACCACCACCTGCGTCGCAGATCTGTACTCAGACCCATAGATCATCCTCCATGCGAGCCACCGTCCGAGCCATCCACTTGCATCACGCTTCGCGCGCCACCACGCGCTCCAGTCCCTCCGCGCACCACCACGTCCTTCGCGCACCATCGGCCCCTCCCCTTGAACCAGATCCGCCACACGAGCCGCCGTCATGACTCGTCCTCACCGCCGGCCAAACCCCCCATGCTACCTCTTTCCCTCTCTTTCGTTTTCAAATTCCAGAGGCTAAAGGCCTCTTTGTTTTCCCTTTTCTAATCTTTTGTTTTCATCTTTGACATTTTTTTTGAAATCATGTTACTAATATTATTTTTTTTAAGTGCTGATTTTTTTAGATAAAAAAATAACAATAATTGAGCCTTATCAAAAAAATGAGATTAGCTGAACTGTGATAGTTTGTTAATCTCGTTGTGTTTTTTTTTATCATCTAAGTTGTGACAACTTGATGATTCATTTTTTTAATAAAAAAAATAAAAAAATAAAAGATAAAAATCAAACGAGTTTTCAAAACAAAAAAATATTTTCAAAATAAAAATATATATATAAAAAATGATGATAAAAATATAAAGTAATTGAACCCCTTTGGAAGAATAAAATGTGATTAATTGAGTTATGACAACTTGTTGATCCTATAATTTTATAATCATCTGAGTTGTGATAACTTGATGATTCAACGGGTAACATCTCTAGCGTGACGTCGAACTTCACCTATTCAAATCTTAATTTGATTAACTGAGTCGCGACGACTTGTTCATTAAAATTTTCAAAATTTAGAATTAAATATTTTTTAATTAAAATCAATCGACCCACAATATTTTCTAAAGAACTACGTGGCTTTGAGTTCCTCACTGCATCCGAGGATACGTAGGAGCAGAATCGCTATTCTGTCAAGCCAAAATTAATTTTTTATAATTTATTTGCAAATTTCATTTTATGTTTTAAAAATGGGTAAAATAAATATTTTCAAGAGTTATTAAAAATTGCACAACTGACTTAAGGTACCGTCTCAAGACGGGTGTATTAAAGGTGCTGTGGGGTTAAATCTTCTCCCTTCTCTATGCATAATCGACTCTGTAACACCCTCCTTAGGGCATCACATTTCCGACTCCTGACTCATAATCTGAAAAGAAGTTCGCACAAAGTTTGAGTTATAAAAAATGGGTTTCAAAATTTCTTCTTTACTGAAATGTAAATTTACTGAAAATATTAGGTAACATTGAAAATCATATTTCAACTATTCATTATGCAATATTGACACCAATTAATATCACAATTTAGAGAGAAATATAAAATTAATAGACTTATTTTTTTAACAGTAGCAAACCCCATGACGGGTCCTACTTAATAGCACGGTACAAAACTAACAAGAAACTTTAACATACTTATTCCTTTTTCTGTCCATCTTGATGCATCAGACATCAGTTCCTTTGTCAACACTATACACCTTCGAGTCCTGAATGTCCACTCCTTATTGTTGTCACCAATCTCAGAGTATCCATCGCCCGTTATGTCTAAGACAACTCGATCCTTCTATTATTTGATTTTAACAGTACAGACACAACAAAACAGCATAACAAAGAGGTGAGATCACCTACGCCATTACCAACATGGCAGTACAGAGATAACACAAACAGCATATCATACAGATAGATCATACCATAATCATGTTATCAGCATTAATCAACTATCATCATCTAATCATTTATCAGTTCGATCATCATCCAAGTACTCAAAACAATTGTCATAGCCAACATTTCTCAATTAATATATCATACAGATATAAATGCTCAGATTTATGCATATGCACAAAGACTCAGTTTATTAAAAACAACTCCATGGAGGTTTTCACAATTTCGAGGAGAATGCTCTGGTTAATTGTCAGCCTTAGCCCAAAGACAATCTCCCAGTCGTTGAAAAGAATCGTGTTCTTGTCGGGTGTCGTCAATGCGTTGCAACGGACTACATCGCCAAGTGGCATAGGGTACTCGCCAACTGTCCACTGGTCGACTGCCGCACCTCGACGCCCCCAAGATCCATCATAGACCTCACTATCAATTCTCATTCCCTCTTCAACCACAAGGGTCATAATAGCTATTAGTTATATTTTATACAATGCACGAATATATCAGTGTAAGTCCAACCCCAAAGGGCCAAATCTTTTCAATTTCATTTGTTCAATGTAATCATATGCTTCAATGCATATTTTTCCAATGCACGTATAATGCACCAAATCTAATCACAGACATATCTTTCCAAATCACATAACGATTTTTCGTCATTTTCACAAACACGTAAAAATATTCTATCACTTTTAAATCACATAGTGATTTTTCAACAGTAGTTCAAATTACATAAAATATTTAAACGTAATTCAAATCACTTAAAATGTTTCAACGCATCTCCAATCGCATAGTAATATTTTATCATATTTCAAATCGCGTAAAAATATTTTACTGTATTTCCAAACACTTAGAAATATTTTACTGTATTTCAAACCATGTACTTTAAAAATTACGTTTTTAAGATACGTAAATATTTTTTTTACCATAATTTCATTACAGAAAATATTTCTCATTCTTCAAAAATTTCATTTCCACTTTTCTCAAAATAATATGACTTTATACGTTATTTAACACATTTTCTTTACTCAAGAAAATCTTTTTCCACATTTCTTTACTCAAGAAATCCTTTTCCAAAATATAATTCACAAAATCACTTTTCCTTTGATATAAATCAACGTTTTTAAAACTTAACATTTTCTAATGCACTTCAAAACTCAAAAATAAGTTATACATTAGTAAATTTTTAAAATACCATTATATTCTCCATTTTTCCCAAATCATTTCCAAATCAACCTTCCTCAAAATAATATAACTTTCTACTTCATTTAATATATCTTCTTACTCAAGAAAATCTTTTTTCATAGTATATTCCATAAATTCACAATTCCATTGAATTAAATCAATGTTTTTAACTTTAAAAATTACTAACGCTTTCCAAAATCCAACGGATGAGTTACACGTTAGAAAATACTAAATCACAATTGTATTCTTCATTTTTTTTCTTAAATCAATTTTAACAAAAATAAATTCTTTCTAAAACAAATTGAGGTTCACTTGTAACCTCTCTTTTCCATTTACATAAAAATTCATTTCTCAAGTGCTAAAATACTCTAATTCCCTTTCCAAATTCCTTGTATTAAATTAATTATATTTTCACTTAGAAAATCACTTTGTTTCATAAAAAACAATGCATTACAAGCCTTCAAAAACGTGGACATGACTATTGAAAATTATCAAAACATTTTTCCTTCTAAATTGATATGGTTTTACACAAACAAAATCATTAAAATTTTATTTTCAAAACTGAAATACCGTTGGTTAAAAAAAACTGAACTCATTTGTTCAAATCCTTTTTCACTTTCTTTACAAATCCTTTTTCACTTTCTTTGCAAATCCTTGTTCACTTTCTTTGCAAATCCTTAAAATCAATGATTGCCCATTTCATTCAAAACTCATATTTAGAAAAACGCTTAGGATCTTTTTACACAAAATAAATCAATAAAAATTCCTCAAAGACCGTATTATTGTTCTCTTGAAAAACAAACCCTTTGTTTATTTTCCATAATCTTCAAATCATCCATTTTCATTTTTCATGAAAATTATTAATTTATGAACACCTATTTAGAGGTGTCTTGGCCGAAATTCACTAAGTTTTAGGGACCAAAAATTAATTCCCTTATTCTTAAAAAATCTCAACATGAACTCTAATTTTTATTTTGGGAGCTCAAAACCGTAGCCTCCCCCTTGGCCTTTGGAGCCAAAAATCAATTTCCTTTTCACCATCAAATAATGGCATACATATACATATTTAAATATATATCACAAACATGCCATAATCAAAGCAATAAATCATGCAAATCATACCAAACATAGGCAAATAATCAAAGCACATAAACACCCACAAATAATTACATGACCATGGATATGAATCCTCACATGGATTCACCATCCATCAAATATAAAATCATCTATCACCACTATACTTGGTTGGTGAGATGGATCTTCCTCTTACCTCTTGAAGACAAGCTTTTTAAACTCCTCTCCTTCTCCTTATTTTCGTACAAGCCACAAACAATTCCTAACAATTCTAAAATAATTAATAAAATCACAAACAAAGCTCAATAATAACAAACCATGGAACAATCATGGCTTAGAAAATCATAAACATGAATTTAAACCATAAAAACCAAAGTTTACCTCTAGGAAAGTAAGGTAAAGGTGAAATTTTGAAGCACTTAGAGTGGGATTTTGGGAAAACTTTCTAAATGGAAAGTGTTTAGAATATTGTTTAGCTTTACGAAATGGTGAGAGTGAAAATTACAGGTGATGGATGGTATATTTGGGTGAAGAGGCCGAACCATGTGGAGAGAAGGAAGAAAAATGGTGCTTTGGTTCTTGAAATTTTTGAGAGAAAGTGTTGTAGACTTTTTGATGAAAGAGAAAATGAAATTTGTGAGAGTAAATTGGTGAGTCTTCTGTGAGTGGGATTGTAGAGAATTTTAGGAGATTAGCATGAATAAAATATCCCATTTTGAGTGCACATGGAGTAGCACATAGCTTATGTCATTCTCTTGACTTTCATGGCTAATTAGATGGCTCAAGAACCGTGTAGATGCCTCCCCCAAGCTGCTGCATGGCCGTGAGTTTCAAGGGCAATTTGGGATTCAATTTGCTTTTAATTTAAGTCCAATTACTTGCTAAACAAATAGCTAATTAATTAGGTTTAGTTTCCTAACCAATCTTAATTAATTATCCAACTATATAACTAATTAATTAAACATATAATTACATATATTATATCTTCTAATTAAATTTAGGATATCTAATTAAGAATTAAATTATAACTAATTAATTATTAAGTTAGTTTACTTAACTTGCTAATTAGGCTATTAGATTAACCAAATTAGGTTTAATTAGTTACTAATCAATTTCAAGCCATTATTTGAAGCATTTCTAGCCATTGATTAATTCAATGGTTAGGATTTAGGTAGACTTTTGATTAGAAGACTCAATCTAGGCCATTGGATCTTTCTCCTTTAAATCCTAGCCATTAGATGTGTCTCCAAAATAAAGGGCCAAGATTACTCTTTCTTACTTTTAATCCAAGGGTTATAATTAGTCATAGCCTTTTTAGAAAATCAAATCTCCACCATTGATTAAATCCAAATCCAATGGTCATAAATGGTCTTTGTCACTTTTCAAGACCAAATCTCCACCCTTGATCAATTCTAAATCCAATGGTTGTAAATGGTCATAACCACTTTATATAACCAATTTTACACCGTTGATTAAATCTACGGTTGATATTGAAGCCTTCCTAACTAAGTTTATTCTCACACCATTGATTAAATCAATGGTGATTATCCAATGCTTCTTTATTAAGTTTGTTTCAGAAGCTTGTTGATTAAATCAATGGTTAATCTTTAAACTAAGTATTCTCATCCAATGGTACAAATCAAGTCAAGCCCTCTTTGTTGACTACGCAGTATAATTTTTATTATTTTTATCTGCTATAACCCTACAAATAATATTTTTACTGTATTTTTATCACCTGATAAATAAATACAGTACAAAACACAGTAAAAGAAAATTATAAAACCTATTTTCGGATTCAGGTTTAGTAAGATCCCCTATCTCCGTCTAAACAGTACAAATTTTTCTATCTGTAGAAAATTTTTTCACTTTGTGGGACCCACTTGGGCCCATGTATGGCCACCTGGGCCCACATACAGTAAAAAAATTCATAATCATCCACAAAATCACAAATATTAGAAAACACACAAATATCAAATCAGATCACGTAAAATAATTAAAACTTAACGGTAAAAATTAAACTACGTAAAGTTTTCCCCGGCCCAAAAATTTTTATTTTCTTGACTCGGAGTAAATCACTCAAAACGATCAAATATGCTGACGGAATAATCAAAATAATTTTATAGTATTCAGAAATTACTAAACAATAAAATTCTGTTAACTGTCAAAATTAGTGTTTAAGAGATAGAAAAATTTGGGGTGTTACATTACTCCCCCTCTAAAAGAAATTTCGTCCTCGAAATTTAATAACCATGATTTCACACCCTCAAAATAAATATGAACATTACTCTTTTATCTTATTTTCCAATTCTCATGAAGCTTCCTCTCTTATATCTTGCTATACAATTCTAACCAACAAAATCTCTTTGCTGATGTTCAACTTCTCCTGATGAAACAGATATCTCAAACTCCTATAATTACTAAAGATGTTGAATGTTACTCCAGAAAGAAAGAATTTCCATATCTCTGATACCAACATAACGACAACTAATCTTCATTCATGCCTAGAATAGATTTTTCTCAGATAACTTCCAACTAATGTAATGTATTACTTAAAATTTTCTTATCCTCGTATCACTACATATTCTAGATTTTTGCTTTTAACAGAAAATGTCTCACTAACCGAGTTCTCCTTTCCACAGCATTATACCAAATACTATGACATAGAGTTAAATAGGAATATCGTTTCTTGTTCGTTCAATTGCAGGAGATGAAAGAAAACATCATGGAAGATTAACAAAACGAATCGAACTTGTTATCGAACATATCCAGCAAAGAATTGGATGTAACCCGATTTTCAAGAATAAATTTTCTTTGGATTACTCACACTCTGTTAAAATAATCTCATTGGATATGGTTGGAAAATAACCAATCCATTTTCAAAGACCACGTTTGTTTATGAAACAGATCAAACTAACACAAAAATTTTGAACAACAGATCAAACTAATACAAAGATTTGATCCGCAACAACAATTTGAATAACTTGAATAGCTCGATCAGCTAAGAATAGAAACAGAAGTAAACAAATCAGAGGATAATGAATAACTCTAATATATAATTGATCTACTCAATCATATGTCATAAGGAATAGGTTATTCACAGAAATATTCAGTATGGTTTATAGGATTAGCTCCAATGACACAATCTCCATTGTTTAAATCTTCCGCTCAGAACACTCCCGTTCCATTCAAAGTAACAACTTCCCTTACTATCAAAAAGTTTACTAACAGAAAACTTTGTTTTCAAAGAGCATAATCTCTGGGAAAATGTGTCCAACTTTTTCATAAATTATTTTCTTGACGTACATTCCTTCATTAAGTACCTTCTTTCACATCACTTACTGCTTTTGGTTTCCTCAATGGTTGTAAATACATCTTCCGTCGATATCAATTACTTTCTCAATATCCTAAAAAAAATACCAGGTTCCAAAATTACGAAATCTTATATTTCAAGACTGATTCTCTTCCATCAGATCCTAAACTTCAACTTCCAGTTTCCACTGAATAGCGGTCCTTTGTTCGTGCAGTCATCTTTTCACATTGCTCCCGTTGCTCCCGTAGCTGCAACTGCATTACTAGTAACATGTTCCACTTCCACTCAAGTATAACTATCCCGAGCCATTCCCCCTTTTTCTTTTTTTTTTGAGGCGTGCGGATCGAAATACAATGGATCTAATATCCATTATAAACAGCATTATTTCCTTTCAAAAAACAAATACAGAGAACACAACACAAGCAAAATAGACCTAACCACAAACCCCAAAAGACTCAAATCGTGCTCTGACACCAACTAATGTAACACCCTCCTTAGGGCATCACATTTCCGACTCCCGACTCATAATCTGAAAAGAAGTTCGCACAAAGTTTGAGTTATAAAAGATGGGTTTCAAAATTTCTTCTTTACTAAAACGTAAATTTACTGAAAATATTAGGTAACATTGAAAATCATATTTCAACTATTCATTATGCAATATTGACACCAATTAATATCACAATTTAGAGAGAAATATAAAATTAACAGACTTATTTTCTTAACAATAGCAAACCCCATGACAGGTCCTACTTAATAGCACGGTACAACACTAACGAGAAACTTTAACATACTTATTCCTTTTTCTGTCCATCTTGATGCATCAGACATCTGTTCCTTTGTCAACACTGTACACCTTCGAGTCCTGAATGTCCACTCCTTATTGTTGTCACCAATTTCAGAGTATCCATCGCCCGTTATGTATAAGAAAACTCGATCCTTCTATTATTTGATTTTAACAGTACAGACACAGCAAAATAGCATAACAAAGAGGTGAGATCACCTACGCCATTACCAACATGGCAGTATAGAGATAACACAAATAGTATATCATACAGATAGATCATACCATAATCATGTTATCAACATTAATCAACTATCATCATCTAATCATTTATCAGTTCGATCATCATCCAAGTACTCAAAACAATTGTCATAGCCAACATTTCTCAATTAATATATCATACAGATATAAATGCTCAGATTTATGCATATGCACAAAGACTCAGTTTATTAAAAACAACTCCATGGAGGTTTTCACAATTTCGAGAAGAATGCTCTGGTTAATTGTCAGCCTTAGCCCAAAGACAATCTCCCAGTCGTTGAAAAGAATCGTGTTCTTGTCGAGTATCGTCAATGCGTTGCAACGGACTGCATCGCCAAGTGGCACAGGGTACTCGCCAACTGTCCACTGGTCGACCACCGCGCCTCGACGCCCCCAAGATCCATCATAGACCTCATTATCAATTCTCATTCCCTCTTTAACCACAAGGGTCATAATAGCTATTAGTTATATTTTATACAATGCACGAATATATTAGTGCAAGTCCAACCCCAAATGGCCAAATCTTTTCAATTTCATTTGTTCCATGTAATCATATGCTTCAACGCATATTTTTCCAATGCACGTATAATGCACCAAATCCAATCACAGACATATCTTTCCAAATCACATAACAATTTTTCGTCATTTTCACAATCACGTAAAAATATTCTATCACTTTTAAATCACATAGTGATTTTTTAACAGTAGTTCAAATTACGTAAAATATTTAAATGTAATTCAAATCACTTAAAATGTTTCAACGCATCTCCCATCGCACAGTAATATTTTATCATATTACAAATCGCGTAAAAATATTTTACTGTATTTCCAAACACTTAGAAATATTTTACAGTATTTCAAATCACGTACTTTAAAAATTATATTTTTAAGATACGTAAATAATTTTTTTTTCACAATTCCATTACAGAAAATATTTCTCATTCTTCAAAAATTCCATTTCCACATTTCTTTACTCAAGAAATCCTTTTCCAAAATATAATTTACAAAATCACTTTTCCTTTGATATAAATCAACGTTTTCAAAACTTAACATTTTCTAACACACTTCAAAACTCGAAAATAAGTTATACATTAGTAAATTTTTAAAATACCATTATATT
Organism: Ormosia semicastrata; assembly: GCA_029884595.1. Taxonomy (NCBI): domain Eukaryota; kingdom Viridiplantae; phylum Streptophyta; class Magnoliopsida; order Fabales; family Fabaceae; genus Ormosia; species Ormosia semicastrata. The sequence continues at coordinate 51,595,875 of JAQQTO010000063.1, forward strand.
CTCCATTTTTTTCAAATCATTTCCAAATCAACCTTCCTCAAAATAATATAACTTTCTACTTCATTTAATATATCTTCTTACTCAAGAAAATCATTTTTCACAGTATATTTCACAAATTCACAATTCCATTGAATTAAATAAATGTTTCTAACTTTAAAAATTACTAACGCTTTTCAAAATCCAACGGATGAGTTACACGTTAGAAAATACCAAATCACTATTGTATTCTTCATTTTTTTTCTTAAATCAAATTTAACAAAAATAAATTCTTTTTAAAACAAATTGAGGCTCACTTGCAACCTCTCTTTTTCATTTACATAAAAATTCATTTCTCAAGTGCTAAAATACTCTGATTCCCTTTCCAAATTCCTTGTATTAAATTAATTATATTTTCACTTGGAAAATCACTTTGTTTCATAAAAAACAATGCATTACAAGCCTTCGAAAACGTGGACATGACTATTGAAAATTATCAAAACATTTTTCCTTCTAAATTGATATGGTTTTACACAAACAAAATCATTAAAATTTTATTTTCAAAATCGAAATACCGTTGGTTAAAAAAACTGAACCCATTTGTTCAAATCCTTTTTCACTTTCTTTACAAATCCTTTTTCACTTTCTTTGCAAATCCTTGTTCACTTTCTTTGCAAATCCTTAAAATCAATGTTTGCCCGTTTCATTCAAAACTCATATTTAGAAAAACACTTAGGATCTTTTTACACAAAATAAATTAATAAAAATTCCTCAAAGACCGTATTCTTGTTCTCTTGAAAAACAAACCCTTTATTTATTTTCCATACTCTTCAAATCATCCATTTTCATTTTTCATGAAAATTATTAATTTATGAACACCTATTTAGAGGTGTCTTGGCCGAAATTCACTAAGTTCTAGGGACCAAAAATTATTTCCCTTATTCTTGAAAAATCTCAACATGAACTCTAATTTTTTTTTTGGGAGCTCAAAACCGTAGCCTCCCCCTTGGCCTTTGGAGCCAAAAATCAATTTCCTTTTCACCATCAAATAATGGCATACATATACATATTTAAATATATATCACAAACATGCCATAATCAAAGCAATAAACCATGCAAATCATACCAAACATAGGCAAATAATCAAAGCACATAAACACCCACAAATAATTACATGACCATGGATATGAATCCTCACATGGATTCACCATCCATCAAATATAAAACCATCTCTCACCACCATACTTGGTTGGTGAGATGGATCTCCCTCTTACCTCTTGAAGACAAGCTTTTTAAACTCCTCTCCTTCTCCTTGTTTTCATACAAGCCACAAACAATTCCTAACAATTCTAAAATAATTAGTAAAATCACAAACAAAGCTCAATAATAACAAACCATGGAACAATCATGGCTTAGAAAATCATAAACATGAATTTAAACAATAAAAACCAAAGTTTACCTCTAGGAAAGTAAGGTAAAAGTGGAATTTTGAAGCACTTAGAGTGGGATTTTGGGAAAACTTTCTAAATGGAAAGTGTTTAGAATATTGTTTAGCTTTAGGAAATGGTGAGAGTGAAAATTATAGGTGATGGATGGTATATTTGGGTGAAGAGGCTGAGCCATGTGGAGAGAAAAGGAAGAAAAATGATGCTTTGGTTCTTGAAATTTTTGAGAGAAAGTGTTGTAGACTTTTTGATGAAAGAGAAAATGAAATTTGTGAGAGTAAATTGGTGAGTGCTGCTGCCGTGGGATTGTAGAGAATTTTAGGAGATTAGCATGAATGAAATATCCCATTTTGATTGCACATGGAGTAGCACATGGCTTATGTCATTCTCTTGACTTTCATGGCTAATTAGATGGTTCAAGAACCATGTAGATGCCTCCCCCAAGCTGCTGCATGGCCGTGAGTTTCAAGGGCAATTTGGGATTCAATTTGCTTTTAATTTAAGTCTAATTACTTGCTAAACAAATAACTAATTAATTAGGTTTAGTTTCCTAACCAATCTTAATTAATTATCCAACTATATAACTAATTAATTAAACATATAATTACATATATTATATCTTCTAATTAAATTTAGGATATCTAATTAAGAATTAAATTATAACTAATTAATTATTAAGTTAGTTTACTTAACTTGCTAATTAGGCTATTAGATTAACCAAATTAGGTTTAATTAGTTACTAATCAATTTCAAGCCATTATTTGAAGCATTTCTAGTCATTGATTAATTCAATGGTTAAGATTTAGGTAGACTTTTGATTAGAAGACTCAATCTAGGCCATTGGATCTTTCTCCTTTAAATCCTAGCCATTAGATGTGTCTCCAAAATAAAGGGTCAAGATTACTCCTTCTTACTTTTAATCCAAGGGTTATAATTAGTCATAGCCTTTTTAGAAGACCAAATCTCTACCATTGATTAAATCCAAATCCAATGGTCATAAATGGTCTCTATCACTTTTCAAGACCAAATCTCCACCCTTGATCAATTCTAAATCCAATGGTTGTAAATGGTCATAACCACTTTATATAACCAATTTTACACCGTTGATTAAATCTACGATTGATATTGAAGTCTTCCTAACTAAGTTTATTCTCACACCATTGATTAAATCAATGGTGATTATCCAATGCTTCTTTATTAAGTTTGTTTCTTAATCGTTAATTAAATCAATGGTTAATCTTTAAACTAAGTATTATCATCCAAGGGTACAAATCAAGCCAAGCCCTCTTTGTTGACTACGCAGTATAATTTTTATTATTTTTATCTACTATAACTCTACAAATAATATTTTTACTGTATTTTTATCACCTGATAAATAAATACAGTACAAAATACAGTAAAAGAAAATTATAAAAACTGTTTCCGGATTCAGGTTTAGTAAGATCCCCTGTCTCCGTCTAAACAATACATATTTTTCTATCCGTAGAAAATTTTTCACTATGCGGGACCCACCTGGGCCCACGTATGGCCACCTGGACCCACATACAGTAAAAAAATTCATAATCATCCACAAAATCACAAATATTAGAAAACACACAAATATCAAATCAGATCACGTAAAATAATTAAAACCTAATGGTAAAAATTAAATTATATAAAGTTTTCCCCGGCCCAAAAATTTTTATTTTCCTGACTCGGAGTAAATCACTCAAAACGATCAAATACGCTGACGGAATAATCAAAATAATTTTATAGTATTCAGAAATTACTAAACAGTAAAATTCTATTAACTGTCAAAATTACTGTTTAAGAGATAGAAAATTTTGGGGTGTTACAAACTCCTGAATCCAATCTGGTTTCAAAGACCATTTTTTTCTTAGGTTTTTCAATTTTTCCTATTTCAAATAAAATTGGTGACTCCTAATATTTATTTTATTGTTTGCCGCTTCCACCGCGATCACGGTCGCGATAGACATATTGAGGATATTACCCACCTCAACTACTCTAGGATATGTTATGACATGTCATGGTGTATCAAGCATAGTGAAGATATGACTCACCAACACTATCCATCAAAACAACAAAGGATATTACTCACCTCCTTACTCAACAATGTAATAAGGATATTATTCACCTTATTACACAAAACATAGAGAGGATATTACTCACTAATCTATGCCTCAAAACAACACAAAGAGGATATTACTCACCTCAATGTGCTTCATAAATAATAGAGAGGATATTACTCACCAATCTATTGAACAAACACATAGAGAGGATATTACTCACCAATCTATGCTTCTCAAACATCTCACGTAAAACAATCACTAATTACCTTCTATAATTAGCATCACGATTGATTTATATGCATTTCAAATATCATTTCACAACACTTCATCAAATACTTCTAAAATACTTTGACACTCTCAAAAGAGCAAGCATAAGTGATCCAAACACTTAGGGAAGCTCATTTCCTCAATTCATCACAATACACAATATGTATATATAAACATGTCTAAGTATCCCATATAATTAGCACTACAAAATCCATTTAATTCAACATATTCACACTTCATTAAATACTTCTACTAGAGTCTCAACACTCATTAAGAAGTATAAAAGAAGAAAACTACGCCACTGGAAAGCTCCATGGCATCAAACATAACTTAAAGTTACTCTCTAGCACTAACGCCGCGACATACCCTGTGCCATGCTGCGGCGCCCAAGCCTCGGGTTCAAGTACTGGCAGGAAATGCTGCCCACGTCGCGGCCTTCACGTGCAATGTCGCGGCGTGCGTCCCCTGTTCTTCCCAACATCGTGGCACTCCATGCTCCACGCCGCGGCTTCATCTGCAGAAACCAGAATCTACAGAATTCTATAAATACGGGTACTGTTCCATTAGAACTAGACCATCTTCCAATCACTCAAAACTCGATTTCAAGTGATTTACAACCTCTAACAAGATCCAACTACACATAACAACTCTTAAACAACTTCAATTTCACTTAATTCAACACTTTGAGGATCAAAACCCCAACCAGGACCTAAACCCCCAAAAACTGACCTAAATGGGAATTAAGGCTCCAAATGATGAAAACTTCATCCTAGCACATCAATAAATCAGTTTCTAACTCAACCATTCTATCCATATCAAGATTTAACTCATAAATCACCAAATCACTTCTCAAACCATCATTTTCTCTTCAAGCCTCTCTTGAACCAAAAGAAAAGAATGAAAAACAAGTAATCAAAACAAGATTTCCCCCTACCTCAATTTCCAGAAATAAAGTCTGTTAACCGTTCCTCTACAAAGCTAAGCTCTCTCCCTTACTTGGATGAAGATCCTCCTCCTTTAGCACATTGAGTTCCTTTCTCTTTTGTTTTTCCTATGGCAGCCGTGAAAAAGAGTTGTGAGAATGAGTTTAACTCCTCATTTCAGCCTTAAATTGGCCACAAACAGGACAAGGGTCATGCCCTCATATTTTGGTCACTTAGGTGACCAAAATTCACCCGAACAATTAAGAACACTTAGTTATCACCAAACTAAATTTCCTAACTTCCAACAAGTTTAAAACGAATCCTAAGATTCATTAAAAATCTTGTTACACCATTTTCACATTTTTCATATCTGCTGTGGGTCAATCCGGCACCAAAACACACAACTAGTATGCTTAAAATGCTAAACTAACTCCAAAAATTCTCAAACTTTAACCACTACTACTTCCACATATTTGTGACCTAGAAACAAGTTCTCCACACTTATTTCCACAAACTAAGCAGTCTAAGTCAAAAACAGGGCTGAAAATAACTACATTTAATACATAGAGTTACAGCAAAGTGACTAAACGTACTTAGATGGTCACAAAATTTTACAAGCATAACAAACTAGTATTATGCTACCTCCGTAACCATATACAAGTCTATCATGACTATCCAGGTTGTTACATATACAAAACAATTTTCATATAACATATGAACATCTTCATGGTTTCGAAAACAACATCATGGTTTTGCATACAACATATCAAACAGGTTATGTTTTTGCAAAGGTTTCTTTCAATTTCTGAAATAACATATTAAAGATCATATCTTTAACCAAAAAGAGAACAACTAATCATGTTATTTCATACAACATGTAAATAGAAAAGACCAAATCATGGTTTCACAAGTGGCTCGAATACAACTATTGGGAAATTCGTGGACATTTGCACAGCGGAAAAAAGATTCCCACCAAGGATCCATGCGAAAAGAAGAGCTATGAAATGTGATTTTTGAGTTTACCTCTTGATGATAAACGAAAAATGATCAAGCAAATCACTAGCACTGCAACAATGATGGTACCTCTACGTTGTCCACATGAACAAACTCACAAATGTCCAACATCTACGATCTTAGAGCCTTACGTCTCCTGCACAGTGCTAGCTATAAAGAGAAGAGAAGCCTGTCACTCTCTCACTCACTGTTTCTGTTAGGGTGCAGCTAGGGTTTGCAACTAATGCTCCTTAACAGCCCCTTAGAAGTACTTTTTATAATAGTGACTGCCTTATGCGAGTGAGAGTAGTAGTAGTTTTAGTAGTGCAATATTGGACTCATCTGTTATGAGTCTGGCCCATGATAGAATCCTAGTCCAACTTGGATTCTAATTGCTCTAACTTAATTTGTTCTTTTTGTGTGACTTTATAGGTTCTCATGACATAGATAGTAATATTAAAATATCATTTTAATATTACAAGCAGTGAGTGGCATCTAGCAACACACCACTGCTACCCAAGTAATGAGAATGTCAGTGATTTGACATAACCTTTCCATGACCAATGTTTCTGTATATTTTGATCCCTTTGTCCAAATATTTAGATTGAACACAAGACATGGAACGTGTCTGTTACTAAGTGGCCTCAAACTCAAGAGGGGGGGTGAATTGAGTTTATGAAATATTTTCACAAATCTTTCGTAAAACGTTTGTTTATCAATTTTCGTTGAAGCTATTGGATAATTGAAGTGAATAGATAAATAAAATTGAATACTTCACTCACAAATTAACCAAGCTAAGATAAATAACATTCAAGCAAGTATACAAAATAAATGCACAAATGTAAAGAGATGAGTTTAGAAAATCAAACACAAGGTTTATCCTAGTTCAGCCACCAATCCACTTGTGACCTACGTCCAGTCCTCAAACAACCGTAGAGATTTTTCACTATATCTTCAAGCTTCAATAGGTACTTGACAACCTTTACAATTAAGAGCACTCAACACACCTTGGGATATCTCACCATTGTACTTGAGCCTCAAACACGAATACCTCACCATTTACAACTTTTGAGGGATGCCTCACCCTCATGGGATACCTCACCCTTTACTCTAGAGAGATACCTCACCCTCTCTTTTTCAGATTACATAAAGTGTAGAGGATAGAAACTCTCTTAAAGAGTAGATAATACAACTTGAAGCTTATGAGTATCAAGGATTTACACACTTAGCTCAAAATAGAGATTTAGAGAAAAAGATAATGAAATTCATTTTCAATGCTCAAGAATAATTTTCAGAATGTTCTCTAACCTTTCATGAATGCCCAAACACTTTCATTTATAGCCTAAAGCAAATTATAGCCGTTGGTGGTGATTAGGAAGGATTTATTATAAAATATAGTCATTTATATCCGTTGGGAAATGTTTCTGCATTTCCAGATAACCGGTTAGGACATTGTCCTAATCGGTTACAGCCTTTAGATTTTGGCCTCTGTGAAACACAATAACTGGTTAGGCATAAGTCCTAATCGGTTAGGCCATTCAAAATGGCCAAATCCTGTTTTATTAACACCATGAGCTAACCGGTTAGGCAATAGGCCTAATCGGTTAGGCTCTCTATAAAGGAGCCTGTTCACGTGTTATAAAACACTCCTAACCGGTTAAGGAATGAGCCTTAATCGGTTAAGGCCTTTTATGAGCAGAGAGGCAATGCCTCTGTCTTGCAAAATAACCGGTTAGGAATACATCCTAATCGGTTAGGCCCTTAAAAAACTTCTGACTATAAAAGCTCATAACTCCTTGGTTCTTTATCCGTTTTAAGCAAATGATATTCATTGGAAAGATCTTTGAGTCTATTTTCATATGAAATAAGTTTCAAAACAAAACTCAAAATATTTTGAAAGATATAATCAAAAGAGTAACCAAATGTCAGTTTTACAAAACACAAATTTGACTATTTTTCATAGATTTGAACTACCACCGACACTAGCTTTTCAAAACATGCTTATTTGGCATTTTAGAATGTGAAAAACATTTGTAAATATTTTACAACAGATTTGAGCTTAGTATGATTCCTTTTTACCTTTACACATGATCTAGACCCTATATGCTAATCTTGAATATTCTTGGAGCTTGATCAATGCATTTCCATTCCTTTCTTGTTTGTTATCATCAAAACCATTTCTTTAGACAATGCCAATTACATTCTCCCCCTTTTTTATGATGACAAACATTCATTGAGAAAAGAGTTAGTTCAAATAAATTAGAATTCACAAAAGGTGTATTAGAGACTTACTCCCCCTCTATTTTTTAAGAGGTGATTAGATCAGAGATGCACAGCTCCCCCTTAATTTTGGAATCCCAAGATCATTAAATTTGTACCTTGTTATTTACCTTTTCTCAATGACTCAAACTTCTCCCCTTTTTTTTATAATCAAAAAGATATGTAATATATAGATCTTGACAAAGAGAAGTTATACAAAACCATTGCCATAAAGTAAAGCAAGGCAAAGATAATCCATCAATCAAAAATCATTTTAAAACTTTTCTCCCTTTTAAAAAGAATTTTATAAAAACACATTACATTTTTAAAGGCATTTTAGAAGGGTAGGAAGATTTTTTACTAAAAACACATATTCATTGAGATAGATCAATCCAAGTCAAAAGAACATGAGTACATTTCCTTGATGAAATAGATCCAAAAACTCAAATGTCACATTTTCAGCAAAGCAGATTATGCAGCAAACATCAATTGGTACAACAAATAAGGTTATGCAGTAAAATTGCTCATTATGTAGTAAAAAAATATCACATTATGCAGCAAAATAATGACATTATGTAGAGAAATATATCTTTATACAGTAAAATGACATTATGCAGCAAAACTATTTAAATGGTGCAGACATTATGCATGATTGACAGAATAATTGAAGGAAGATATGGTTGGGAGAGTTTAATTTGGAGTGGCCTAACCGGTTAGAGAAAATGGGTAACCGGTTATTATGCTTTTCTGAAAACACAAAATAGGACCAAAACACAGGGTAATCGGTTAGAGCTAATAGCCTAACCGATTATTTAGGCTTGACAGAGACACCTTCAACGCACCAGAAATTTTCAAAGGCCAAAACCAAATTGTTCCCTTCTTGGATTGGTTGTTTCACTTCCACAGCCATTGAGCTTTCATGAAAACATCACTCAAACAAACCAAATCATCCCTCCTTGAAGATCAATTTTTAGATTAGCTTCATTTTTCATTTACTCAAACCATAAATGCAACTCAACATCACATTATGACAAGTTATGCAAAAAAAATATTTTTATCAGGAGTTAGATACATGATTTATCCAATATACCAAGATCAAAGATATTTTCATCAAATATGTTATTTCAAATAAGAGGCAAGCTAATCTAGCATATGTAAAGATGTGTTCAAGAAATTAAGCTAGAGAAGCATAAACCAAGTCTCCATTTTACCACTTGTTATCAAAGGTTACAAGTCCAAGCTTCTTAGAGACAAGGAAGAGAGCTTGAAGTCTTTTCTGATTTTGTGCTTAGAGCAGCCACTTTTCAAGATATCCCAAGTCAATTCTTGGTCTTCAAGTACACCTACAACATACTTCAATTTTTTATTTTTGGTACCCAAATTTTCTTGGGTCCTTATGTGTTAGTTTTTTGGAAAAGTGCCTTTAGGAACCCAAACCATTTTAGTTCCTAACTTGTTATTGATATTCTTCCTTACATTGCAAGTTAATGCACTATGCCCTTTCCTACCAAAGCATTTAATAAAGGGGCTACTTGATGTACTTGATGAAACAAAGAAATTCTTTAGAAACTTTTGTTGTTTATTGGAATTATACCCCAAACCAGCCTTTTGAAAAACACATCTTTGGTTCCCAAGCAATATGTTCAAATTATCTATTCCAAAAGTAAATTTTGAGAGAGTGTTTTTCAAATCCTCAATCTCAATTTCAAATGTTTTGCATGATGAGCAAGATAAGGTTGAGATTCTCCTCATTAATCTCAAAGTCATCTCCATAATCTTCATCATCATCATTAGTTATTGAGGAGGTGGCTTTGAGAGTAATTCCCTTCTTTTTGTTATCAAGCTCTTCATTTTGTTTGAGTCTATTCAATTTTAATTCGTGTTCTTGGAGCTTGCCAAAAAGTTTGGCTAAGGTCATTGTTGCAAGATTTCTTGATTCCGAGATAGCCTTCGCCTTAGGTTTCCAATCCCTGCTCAAACATCTTAAAACCTTGTTAATAAGATCTTCATTAGAAAATGTCTTTCCTAATAAAGCTAAATGATTAACAATATGTGTAAAACGTTTTTGAATTTCTTGAATGCTTTCAATGTGGTTCATCCTAAAGAGTTCATACTCATGAGTGAGAGTATTTATCCTTGATCTTTTAACTTCACTAGTACCCTCATGGGTTACTTGTAAAGTATCCCACATTTCTTGGGCAGATTTATAATTTGAGACTCTAAAGAACTCATCATGCCCTAAAGTTGTGGTAATGATGTTTTTGGCTCTCAAATTATATTAGACCTTCTTCTTATCATCATCAGTCTATTCATTTCTTGGTGTGTTAACTCTTACACCATTTACAACTTGTGTGGGAACAAAAGGACCATTTTCAATAGCATCCCACACATCTAAGTCAATAGCTTCAATAAAAATTTTCATTCTTTCTTTCCTATAAGCATACTCATCCCCATTGAAAAAGGGAGGTCTATAGAGAGAAGAGCTTTCTGAAAAATCATTTGAAGAGGCCATCACTTTCTCTTGAAACTGCTAAGCTCTTTACACAAGAGCCTAGCTCTGATACCACTTGTTACCAAGTGGCCTCAAACTCAAGAAGAGGGTGAATTGAGTTTATGAAATATTTTCACAAATCTTTCATAAAACATTTGTTTATCAATTTTCATTGAAGCTATTGGATAATTGAAGTGAATAGATAAATGAGATTGAGTACTTCACTCACAAATTAAACAAGCTAAGATAAATAACATTCAAGTAAGCATACAAAATAAATGCACAAATGTAAATAGATGAGTTTAGAAGATCAAACACAAGGTTTATCCTGGTTCAGCCACCAATCCACTTGTGACCTACGTCCAGTCCTCAAGCAACCGCTAGAGATTTCTCACTATATCTTCAAGTTTCAACAGGTGCTTGACAACCTTTACAATTAAGAGCACTCAACACAACTTGGGATACTTCACCCTTGTGCTTGAGCCTCAAACAGGGATACCTCACCCTCAAGGGATACCTCACCATTTTCCAACTTTGAGAGATACCTCACTCTCAAGGGATACCTCACCCTTTACTCTAGAGGGATACCTCACCCTCTCTTTTCCAGATTACATAAAGTGTAGAGGATAGAAACTCTCTTAAAGAGTAGATAATACAACTTGAAGCTTATGAGTATCAAGGATTTACACACTTAGTTCAAAACAGAGATTTGGAGAAAAAGATAATGAAATTCATTTTCAATGCTCATGAATAATTTTCAGAATGATCTCCAACCTTTCATGAATGCCCAAACACTTTCATTTATAGCCCAAAGCAAATTATAGCCGTTGGAGGTGATTAGGAAGGATTTATTATGAAATATAGCTATTTATATCCGTTGGGAAATGTTTCTGCATTTCCAGATAACCGGTTAGGACATTGTCCTAATCGGTTAGGGCCTTTAGATTTTGGCCTCTGTGAAACATAATAACTGGCTAGGCATAAGCCCTAATCGGTTAGGCCATTCAAAATGGCCAAATCCTGTTTTATTAACACCATGAGCTAATCAGTTAGGCAATAGGCCTAATCTGTTAGGCTCTCTGTAAAAGATCTTGTTCACGTGTTATAAAACACTCCTAACCGGTTAGGGAATGAGCCCTAATTGGTTAGGGCCTTTTATGAGCAAAGAGGCAATGCCTCTGTCTTGCAAAATAACCAGTTAGGAATACATCCTAATCGGTTAGGCCCTTAAAAAAACTTCTGACTATAAAAGCTCATAACTCCTTGGTTCTTTATCCATTTTAAGCAAATGATTATTTATTGGAAATATCTTTGAATCTATTTTCATATGAAATAAGTTTCAAAGCAAAAAAGTATTTTGAAAAATATGATCAAAAGAGTAACCAAATGTCAGTTTTACAAAACACAAATTTGACTATTTTTCATAGATTTGAACTACCACCAAGACTAGCTTTTCAAAACATGTTTATTGGGCATTTTAGCATGTGAAAAATATTTGTAAATATTTTAAAATAGATTTGAGCTTAGTATGATTCCTTTTTACTTATACACATGATCTAGACCCTATATGTTAATCTTGAATATTCTTGGAGCTTAATCAATGCATTTCCATTCCTTTCTTATTTGTTATCATCAAAATCATTCCTTTAGACAATGCCAATTACGGTGTCACCCTTGTATAATTCAATATTTCATTTCCTGATACTCGAGTAGACTTAGTAAAAAAAGATGAGATCAATATCTCATATTGACTCATTTGGGCATGGCCATGCATTTCATAGTCTCACTAAATTAGGGGGCCTGAAGATATCGCTTTTATTATGTAGGAGGGACAAATCCCATCTAGGTCACTCACATCCTGTTTGTATGATTTGTGGAATATCCAATAACAAACTTTATAATCACCTTGTTACAGATGATGTTTGATAGCATTAAAACATACAACTTCTCATGTAGGAATTGTAGTGATTTCAGGTCAAAGGACCAGATATACCATTGTCACTTTGAGAGTCACTTATGACACTCATGTAACGATCCACGTAGCGTTCTCATGGTAGGTCAGTCCAATACATCATTACCCTAATATGTATCCATGTGAAGACTTGATATCTCATATCCATGACCCGTGAGATGTGGCCATCAGTCTATGCACATACTAGTCTTAATGCATTATTGTAGTCCTAATTAACAATAATACTTGACTAGAAAAATTTAAGAATAGTGTTCTGATTCTATCCAATAGGATCTCACGATCAAGTCATCCACTTGATGTCCTATGGCATTAAACTTACTATTCGAAGGACTTTATTATGTTTATAATAAACAGTACAATAAATGAAATGTCTCATGTATTAAATAAATAGCATAATATAATGTATGTAAATACGGTCAAAATAAAATGGCCTCTAGGGCATATACCAACATCCTAGATGTTGAATAGTTGATGATGGACATTCCCTCTCCACTTGAGATGATCCTATATGATGTATAGTGTGAGGATGGACATTTCCTCCCTATTAGAGAAATTGAGATGGACATTCCCTCTCTACTTGAGATTTTAGAGTAAGGATGGACATTCCTTCACTAAATGTGGCCTATAACACTCCAAAAATTATTTATTTCATCATATATAATCATTTTATAATATTTATGATTTTTAGGAATTTTTTTGGAACTTTTCGGAAACGTCAAATATTTTAATATATTTTTTATTTTATGTGCACACAGAGCAGAGTTAGTGAAACACCTCAGAAATTATTTGTTTTATGATGAATAATCATTTTTTAATATTTATGATTTTTTAGAATTTTTCTAGATTTTTCTGGAAACGTCGAATATTTTAGTATATTCATTGTTTTGCATACGCGCTGAGTGGAGCTGGGATAATGAAATGTTTTCCCTGGGGCTGGTAAGCCTTGAACTGTCGACCTGTCGATGGGAGATCTTACTAAACTTGAGGTCGGGCACAGTTTACGAGGTTTACATCTTTTGAAGTTTTATTTGATAAATAAAATTACTGTACCGAAAAATTTTCTGATGAATAGTAAATACCATTTTCATTAACTATAACTTTTGCTCACTGAAAAATAATTCTAGTAGAGTAATTAATCATTTGTTCTAGAGTGTTCATTTAAGAGACAACCTTATTTTTTACTTTATCAAGAAACGTGCAAAGCTTCTCAAGGAAGTCTCAAGGAAGCTTCTAAGAAACTTCCTCCCAAGCTTCTCCAAGAAGCTTCACCCTCTCTCTCCTCCCCCACACCCACACGGTTGCTCCACTTCTTGGGAGCCAAAATTGTGCATCAATTTAATTAATCAATCTATTCAAATTTTCAAAAATCCTAAAAAGCTATCATATTTATTTTTCTATTCACTTCTCTCTTTACCTTCATCTTCCTTTACATTTTTCTCTTCCTTCTCACTAGAAACCCACATGGCCAACCCCTTCATTTTGCCTCAACCATCACAAAAATTCCAACCAAATACATTTTCTCAATCTCCTCCATCATCTAAACACTTCTCGAGTTGGTGGTTTCTTGAAAAGCTCTCATTTTCACCATCTTCTTCAAGCTTCAAGCTTTTGGGTAAGGTTCTTGACTCCTCACATTTTTCTCTTCATTTTTGTGCTTAAGGTCTTTCCTATGACCATTAATCCATTCTTTTTCAAGTCTTTTTGTTGATTTGATGAAGTTGTAAATTTTAGGGTTCTTGGAGGTGTCAAATCCGAAAATTGCAAGGAGCTTCAAGGAGGGTTCTCTTGTTTTCTTCTCTTTGGTAAGAGGAAGATACTCCTCCTCAACCTCTCTTGGTAGTGAGGAACCTTGTTTTGTGATTGATTGTGAGAAAACCCTATTGAGGGTTATTCTTTGTTTGTATGATTTGTATGATTACATGTTGTTGTTAATTTGTTTAAGCTATTTGATTTATTGGTTATGTATATTGATATACTTGGACGGATTGGAACACTTGAAATGGAAGAAAATGACCTAGATTTCCTCTAGGGGGCTCACGGTTTTGGGGCCAAAATTAGGGTGCTTGGTGAAATTTTATAACAAGAGGAAGACATAGCTAATCAAGTGGACAACATGTAATTAATGGATTGAAAATTTGGAATCCTAAAACTCAGTGAGCCTCACGGCCTCTAGGGTTAATAATAGCCTAATCATGTAACTTCATACAACTATGACATTTAATTAATCAAGTAAATAAATAAGAGGATTATGTGATGGAAGGAAGTAAATTTAGTAACCTAAAGAAATTCGTTGGACCTTAAAACACAAATAAGAATGTAAGAGACTTGGTAAGACTTAGAAAAATTTCCTTAGGTGAATAAGACTGAGTTTAAAGTAAGGAACCTAATTCTGAAAAGAATTTCATAAGAGACATCACATTGAAGTGGAACTTAACTAATTTGGACAATTAGGAATTATTTAGGATTTCATAAAAAGGAAAGAACCAAGAATGGAATTTTACCTAAAAGACCTAAAAGGATTTTCAACTAAAGTAAGAACATAAGTGTAAGTGAGAACACTAAATAATTCCATAATGTACCAAAAATGTAATGTATCATTGGAGGCTTTAGACTATCTAATGCGGGTCCATATGTGGGACCAAGAATATTATGATGCTTACTTTGGCCAATTGTGGCATTTTGTGGAAAAGTATGAAATGATAAACATACATGATTATGCATTGAGTCGTCATGCACTGTGGAAGTCCGTTGGACTTTTGTTGAGGCCATGTTGCCTAGGAGATTGAATACACCTTTGTGCGGGTGCGAGTAGACTAGTGTAGGTCATATTTGTTGACCTTGGGGGCGTCGGGGCATAGGTACCTCACAATGGACAGTCGGTAGCTCTTCTGTCCGTGGGGCAAACCGATGCAAACGCACTGACGATTCTGACCAGGCACTGTCCTATATCGTGATCTAGTGTAGAATGTTTGTACAATGCCTTGATGTGCACATGGATAAACTGATGAATTATTGCACTTTGGCCGCGGCAGCCGAGTTGCAGACATGTCTCCTGATCTTTTTCTCCGACTGTTTGTGTCTAGCTCCATGGAGTAGGATTTTGGTGTTGTATGCATGTGCATAATGAGTCCATATATTATCTAGCATTTTAAATTCTTATGATAAATTAGAATTGTCACTGTACTGATGTATAATTGTCTGGAATTGTTTAACTATTTATTGCTGTTATTTAATGTTTATTATTATTACCTCTTGAGATGCCATGTGGGCGCTTTACGCCATTTTGTTTCTCTACTGCTATAATTGGTAATGATGGTAGGATATCTTACCTCTTTCCTGTGTTTCTATTATTCCTACCTATTTATAAATATGTTTCATCGAAGACATCGGCAAGGAGGGTGAAGCTCTCGAATTTCCCGGCTTCTGGCCCAATCGCGACTAGCACCTACTGTTGGATCATGGCGGCACGCTCACGTAAATTTTTAGGTGATGTGCGTTTGACCTTCCTTGGAGGGCCAGACTGCTGGCATATCAACCTAAATTTCGATCGCCGTGTCTACATGGAGGCGTGTCGATCTCACTGGCTTGGGGACGTCATGAACCACCGATCTTCACTTCCAGCATCAGTTTGCATTTGGAGTTTTATCTGCCCATCAGGGAGATGTGGGGTGATCGTTATTACACCCCACAGGAAGATTCTTTTGATTCTACTGCTCAGGCTCTAGCCCGTAACTCAGTGGCTCCTATGGAGGTTTCCTCGAATGAGGAAGATCCCGAGGAGGATCCTGACACGATTCCTCCTCATCTATGGGATTGATACTGTCGATAGCTACTGATGGCTATCAGGGTATATTTTAGGGGCCTGATATGTCATTATTTTGGTGGGTTGTATATTTATGATCTCTTGGGGCATACATGTATAATTTTGCTTTTTGTATATTCAAGTGTTGTAATCAAACAAGTTTAATATAATGATATATCGTTGTTCATGTATATTGGTTTGATGTATGCTTTATTTCTATTTTACTATTCATTGCAATTATGTCTTATCACTATTTTTATTAATTATAACAAAAAAAATATACTCGCCAGTTTAATCACACGATTACAACCAAGTAAAGTTATATTTATATAAAGAACTGGGTCTTAACGTTTATTTTTATTTTCCGCATTGTAAATGACAATATGACATTCCCTCTCAGAAAGGAGCGTTACATTAAGTTAGTATTCGAGCCCTGGTTTATGTTTCTTTGGGTCTTGTGATTGAGTCTGTCTTGTTTGTGCTGTGTGAATCTCTGTGTTTGGTATTCCTAGTGGATACAACTGACTTTCCTTTTGGTTTTAGCTAACCTGATTTGAGAAAGCAATATGGCGAGAGGTGGAGACATGGCAGCTGCTATAGAGGCAATGCAAAGGATGGCTAAGGTCATCGCACAACAGACTAAACGAGCTACTCAGTAACAAGAGAGGGCTGCTCAATAGCTCGAAGCTACTGCTGACGCTCAGAACTTGGTGGAGTTTCGTCGCCACAATCATCCCCAATTCAAAGGAGAGTTCAATCCGGACAAAGCTAGTCTATGGATCAAAGAGCTGGAGAAAGTCTTCCGAGGTATGAATTGCACCGAGAATAAGAAGGTGACTTATGCTACCTTTATGTTGGTTGGCAATGCTAAGAACTGGTGGTGCGGGATGCAAAGAATGCTGGAGGCTGAAAATCATGAAATCACTTGGGATTTATTCAAGGATAAATTCTTGGATAAGTACTTTCCCGCGAGCGCGAGGCACACGAAGGAGATGGAGTTTCTCAACCTAAGGCAGGGGAACATGACTGTTAGTGAATATGCAGCGAGATTTGAAAACTTATCATAGTTTTCAACGTACTTTCAGTACTAACCGAATGAAGCCTGGAAGTATCGGAAGTTCACAGAAGGACTGAGATATGAAGTGAAGAAAGCTGTTATCACGCTGAAAATCCACGAGTTCTCGGAGCTGCTAGGTACGTGCTGCAAAATGGAAGCTCTAGAGCAATCTAGAGATACGAGGAGCAGGAACTTTAGACCTACAATGTTCCAAAAGGGCAGTGGCAACAGTTCCAATCGCTTCCAAAAGAAGCCCTATTCCCGGCCAACAGGAAGCCAGGAACAGACAGCGGGTGGAAGTTCTGGTGGAGGTTCTACTAGGAACCAGATCGGCCAAAATGTGGCGTATCCCTCCAAATGCCTGAAGTGTGGGAAGGATCATCTCACGAGGGATTGCACTATAAAGGGGATTATCTGCTTCAAATGTAGCAAACCTGACCACGTATCCTGAGACTGCAACTAAGCAAAGACTGAACCTTCAGTTAATGCTGCAAGGGCCAACAAACTGTAAGCAAGAGGACGGGTCTATACCATGAGTGGAGCCGAAGCCTCCGAGTTAGAAGACTTAATTCAAGGATAAGGCACCATGGAAGGTAATCTTTTGACTGTACTGTATGACTCTAGGGCAGCCCATTCTTTCATATCTTATGACTGTGTGCTACGACTTGGTTTACCAGTGTCTACCTTACCTTTTGATCTGACTGTTTCTACCCTCACTGATAAACTGGTAGTTACTAGCAAAGTCTGTTTAATTTGTCCCTTGATTGTTGAAGGTTGAATCTTTTCTGTCGATTTGATCTGTTTACCCTTTTCTCAGCTAGATATAATTTTAGGGATGGACTGGTTATCTTCCAACCATGTTCTATTAGATTGTTCAAGAAAAACCATAGTATTCCCTATGGATACGGATTCTAGATACTTGACGGTCAACTAAGTTCAGGCTCTCTTGAGAGAAGAAGCTCACAGATACATGCTACTATCTTCTTTGAAAGTTGAGAGTGAGGTTGATGTGAACACAATTCCAGTGGTAAATGAATTTCCTAAAGTTTTTTCGAAGGATATACCTGGTCTACCACCGGCGCGAGAAATAGAATTTGCTATTGACCTTGTACCGGGAGCTGGTCCCGTGTCTATAGCACCTTATAGGATGTCACCAACAGAATTAGCTGAACTTAAGAAGCAGCTAGAGGAGCTTTTGGAAAAGCAATTCGTCAAACCGAGTGTGTCACCTTGGGGAGCACCAATACTATTAGTTCGAAAGAAGGACAGTTCATCAAGGTTGTGCGTGGACTACAGACAGCTAAACAAAGTGATAATCAAGAATAAATATCCACTCCCAAGAATTGATGACTTAATGGATCAACTAAAGGGAGCGGCAGTATTTTTAAAAATCGATCTGCGATCTGGGTATCATCAGATACTAGTGAAGATGGAGGATATACCCAAGACTGCCTTTCGTACCCGATACGGCCATTACGAGTACCTCGTGATGCTGTTTGGCATGACGAATGCGCTTGCTATCTTCATGGACTATATGAATTGGATCTTTCATCCTTACTTAGACAGGTTTGTTGTTGTCTTCATCGATGACATCCTGATCTATTCTCAAAATCAAGAGGATCATGTTGAACACCTCAGTATAGTTCGCCAGATTCTGAAGGAGAACGAACTATATGCCAAACTATCAAAATATGGATTTTGGCTAGAAGAAGTTAAGTTTTTGGGTCATGTAATATCGAAGGATAGGATTGCAGTGGATCCATCAAAAGTGGAGGCAGTACTACAATGGGAAAGGCCTAATTCAGTGACGGAGATTCATAACTTTGTGGGATTGACCGGATATTACCGGAGGTTCATCGAGGGATTCTCCAAGATTGCAAGACCTCTTACTCAACTCACGAGAAAGAACCAAGCTTTTGAGTGCACCGACAGCTGTGAACAGAGTTTCCAAGAGTTGAAGAGACAGCTAACTACCTCGCTAGTGTTAGTGCTACCCGATCCGAATGAGCCCTTCGAGGTGTACTGTGATGCTTCATACCAAGGACTAGGATTTGTGTTTATGCAACATGGGAGAGTGGTGGCTTATGCTTCAAGGCAATTGCGAGTGCATGAGAAGAACTGCCCGATGCATGACTTGGAATTAACGGCTGTGGTATTCGCTTCGAAGATATGGAGGCATTTCCTCTATGGAGCAACGTTCAACATCTTTAGTGATCACAAAAGCTTGAAATATTTGTATGATTAGAAGGACTTGAACATGAGGCTGCGGAGGTGGCTGGAGTTCCTGAAGGACTATGATTTCCAACTTCTGTATCACCCCGGTAAGGCAAACATCATGGCAAACGCCTTGAGTAGGAAGATGATTAGTGTCTCTGCCCTGATGATTAAGGAAAAGGATCTAATAGAGCAGTTCAGAGATGTATGGTCTTTTGTGGAATTAGAACCAGGAAAGATCTGCATGAACATGGTCACCATCTCAAGTGAGCTAATGGAGGACATACGGGAAAAGCAGAAGGTCGACAAGTTCTTGCAAGAAGTGAGAGAGCTAATGAAGAAAGGCAACGAAACAGCATTTGCGAAAGGAACAGACGGAATTCTGAGATTCTGAGGTAGTGTCTGTATTCCCTGTGACCAAGAGCTTAGAGAGTATATTATCGACCATGCTCACACAAGCCAGTTGAATATGCATCCAGGCATAACAAAAATGTATCAAGACTTGAAGAAGTTGTTTTGGTGGCATGGAATGAAGAGTGACGTCACTAGACGTGTATCGACTTGTCTGGTTTGTCAGAAAGCTAAAGTGGAACATCAAAGACCCGCAGGATTGCTGCAGCCATTGTCTATTCCTAAATGGAAGTGAGACAGCATTGCAATGGATTTTGTAGTGGGTTTGCCAAAGACAAGAAAAGGACATGAGTTGATTTGGGTAATTGTGGACCGACTCACGAAATCAGCACATTTCCTCCCAATCAACATAAGGTACAAACTGGAGAAACTGACCCAGTGATAATCACATATTTTATTCATTAAGAAACCCTTATGTTTAGTCATTTACACTCTCCATATTCTTAATCGATTGAGTTTGGTATGATTTTGTGAGTTTGAGCTCAAATTGGTCGTAATTGAATATTTTCAGCATTATTGAGATTTGACACTGATTCTGTATTTTGGCCATAACTTGAGTTTCTGATATTTTATAATCATGAATTTTACCTTGTAGGAAATCTAAGAGAAAGCTCTACAACTTTGATGAAGAGCTCAAAGTCCTAAACAGATGTCTAAGGGACCTAAGTTTACATGGAAGTCAGAATACGGGTTCTGTCACTAGAATCCGAACGGTGTGCACTCATAAAATCATATCTCAAGCTGTAATAATGGAGATGGGCTGAAATTTGGATAGTTGATAGTCAAGATCCAAATAAACAACTTTCATGAAGAACACGTTTTGAAAAAATAAAGTCTAATGGGTCAGTTTGAGCTTGCAAGTCGGAACAGAGGTGCTGAAGTTGGGTTTGAGTAACCTGTGGTATTTGGGTTATATCTTGGGCTGTAGGAAGCCAAATTGGACGATCCAGATATGCATGTTATAGCCAAGACAAAGATCTACAACTTTCATGAAGAGTACTTTTTATGGGTCTGTAGTATAGTTGGTCATATTTGGCTTCCAAGTCAGATAAGAAATTTTTGCACTCACCAACCCTCTCAACTACTTCACTCACCAACCCATTCAACTACCCCATTCACCAACCCACTCCCCTTTGTCATTTTGTTACCCTAGACTTCTATAAAAGGCACCATTGGTTATCATGAAAAACACAAGTTGTATTCTCCTTCATTTCTCTCATAGTTTCTTCTTGTTTCTTCATAGTTTCTCATAGCTTTTGTATATTTTGATGCTTCCTTCGTGGTAATGGATGGCTAAGCTACTTTCGGTCAATTTAGAACTCTTGAGGAGATTGTGGTTTGGATTCTTGAGACCTTGGTTATGTATTGTATTTGATTTGCAATTGAATTCCTCTTTTCTTCTTCTTTTTCTTCTTCTTGATCTTGAATGCATGAATGGTGATTCTATTTATGTTGATCGATTTGATCTTGGTTTAAGATTGAGATTTGTGATGAAACTTAGAACTGATTGATCTAAACTAATCACATAAATGAAGATTGAAATTTGTGATGAAACTTAGAACTGATTGATCTAAATTAATCACAGAATTGAAAAGGTTAGGTTACTGATTTGTGCCTAAGTTAATTGAATTCGGTACTTGAAATTAACATAGATCTTCATGAATGTTGTGATTGCGGATTTGTGTTTATCACTTGTTAATTGAATTCTAGACGATCGTCTAGTATGAATTCTGGATTTGATGCAGAGATCTCGGTTAGATCC
This sequence comes from Ormosia semicastrata, assembly GCA_029884595.1. Taxonomy (NCBI): domain Eukaryota; kingdom Viridiplantae; phylum Streptophyta; class Magnoliopsida; order Fabales; family Fabaceae; genus Ormosia; species Ormosia semicastrata. The sequence goes on from JAQQTO010000063.1 coordinate 51,617,516, forward strand.
AAATTAACAATTCAATTGCGCTTCAAGTGTTCTATGAAGGGTCTATGATTGAATCCACCCAATCTCGGATAGGTTTCTAAATTGACTGCTCTTTAATTGTTATTTCTTCCTCTAATTTTGTTAAGTACGATCTTAAACTGTCAAACCCCCTTTGCTAACTTTTCACTTGATTTGATTAAATTGCATCTACAATCCTCGTGGAGACGATCCGGTGTTGTCACTGTGCTACAAGCTTAGGTAATAACTTCGGTTATAATTTTGACTGAGTTCGGATTTGATCTGATTTGATCCTGGTAAACCTCAATATCAGCAGTCCCAGCAGCCAAGATATGATCCATTTTCTAATACTTATAACCTTGGCTGGAGGGACCATCCTAACTTGAGATATGGGAATTCTAGTCAGCAACAACAACCCCAACAGCAGCAGCAATTTAGATACCAAGCTGTAGGTCCTAGCAACAAATACCAACCACCTGCATTCAGACAACAACAAGCGTGTAGCCACGTGCAAAGAGCCCCTCATGTTGCCAAGTCCAAAGCAACCACTCCATCCGAGCCATCATTGGAAGATTTGATGAAACAGATGGCTACAAATAATGTTCAGTTCCAACAAAATGTCAATGCCACCATTCAGAACCTGCAAACTCAGATTGGGCAGCTGGCCACCACCGTGAGTGAATTGAAAAGCCAAGGATCAAGCCAATTGCCTTCACAAACAGTCAGTAACCCAAGAGGCAATGTAAATGCCATTACCTTGAGAAGTGGCAAAGAAATTGATGGTCCTAGTCTGCCACAACCAGAGCTCCTATTACAGCAGCTAGAGATTGATCAGACACAACAAAATTCGCATGAACTAGATGCCCCAGTCCAGAAGAAATGTGCAGAGAATTCAGACTTGAACATTCCACTACCCTTCCCAAATAGAGTGACACAATCCAAGCAGATAGCGCAAGCAGAAATGGAAAAGGAAGTCATGGAGACATTCAGGAAGGTGGAAATCAATATTCCCCTCCTAGATGCAATCAAGTAAATTCCAAAGTATGCTAAATTCCTTAAGGAGTTGTGTACTCATAAGAGAAGACTTAAGGGTACTGAGAAGGTCAGTATAGGTAGAAATGTTTCTGCGATGATTCAGCCAAGCATGCCAAAGAAATGCAAAGATCCTGGAACTTTCACAATCCCTTGCACTATAGGCAATTCTAGATTTGGCCATGCAATGCTAGATTTGGGTGCTTCTATCAATGTCATGCCTATGTCAGTGTATAAGTCTTTGAACATTGGCACCTTACAATCCATTGGTATAGTAATTCAGTTAGTAAACAGGACCACTGCTCATCCTGCAGGAGTGCTGGAAGATGTGTTAGTGCGGGTGAATGAGCTGATTTTTCCAGCGGACTTCTACATTCTGAACATGGAAGATGAGTCTTCAACAAACCATGCTCCATTGATCCTAGGCAGACCTTTCCTTAAGACAGCCAATACCAAGATAGATGTGTATGCTGGCACCCTTTCCATGGAATTTGGCGACGATGTGGTACAATTTAACATTTTTTATGCCATGAGACATCCCCTTGAGGAGCATTCAGTTTTTCATGTTGATGTGATTGAAATGCTGGTTGATGATACTTATCTTTGATATGAGTGTTGAATTCCCGATATTGTTAACTTTCTCGGATTACGTCACTTGTGATATATGTGTTAGTTGTGATATTGAACCATGTCTTTGCATGTGTTGAGATTTATGCAGTTATGAGTGATGATGCAGGTGCTTATTTGACTGATGCAGCATATGAAAATATGAGTCAAAATTATGTCAAATTTAATGCTGCTGAGTTGCTTGTTTCAATTAGCTTGCTGCCTTCTATTGTGCATCCCCCATCCTTAGAGCTAAAGACTTTGCCAAACCGCCTTAAATATAAAATTTTGACGAGCGCCGAACTCAGTCAAAATTATAACCGAAGGTATTACCTAAGCTTGTAGCACAGTGACAACACCAGATCATCTCCACGAGGATTGTAGATGCAATTTAATCAAATCAAGTGAAAAGTTAGCAAAGGGGGTTTGACAGTTTAAGATCATACTTAACAAAATTAGAGGAAGAAATAACAATTAAAGAGCAGTCAATTTAGAAACCTATCCGAGATTGGGTGGATTCAATCATAGACCCTTCATAGAACACTTGAAGCGCAATTGAATTGTTAATTTGGATCTAACTGAGATCTCTGCATCAAATCCAGAATTCATACTAAAAGATCGTCTAGAATTCAATTAACAAGTGATAAACACAAATCCGCAATCACAACATTCATGAAGATCTATGTTAATTTCAAGTACCGAATTCAATTAACTTAGGCACAAATCAAGTAACCTAACCTTTTCAATTACGTGATTAATTTAGATCAATCAGTTCTAAGTTTCATCACAAATCTCAATCTTCATTTATGTGATTAGTTTAGATCAATCAGTTCTAAGTTTCATCACAAATCTCAATCTTAAACCAAGATCAAATCAGATCAACATAAATAGAATCACCATTCATGCATTCAAGATCAAGAAGAAGAAAAAGAAGAAGAAAAGAGGAATTCAATTGCAAATCAAATACAATACATAACCAAGGTCTCAAGAATCCAAACCACAATCTCCTCAAGAGTTCTAAATTGACCGAAAGTAGCTTAGCCCTCCATTACCACGAAGGGAAGCATCAAAATATACAAAAGCTATGAGAAACTACGAAGAAACAAGAAGAAACTATGAGAGAAATGAAGGAGAATACAACTTGTGTTTTTCATGATAACCAATGGTGCCTTTTATAGAAGTCTAGGGTAACAAAATGACAAAGGGGAGTGGGTTGGTGAATGGGGTAGTTGAATGGGTTGGTGAGTGAAGTAGTTGAGAGGGTTGGTGAGTGAAGTAGTTGAATGGGTTGGTGAGTGAAGTAGTTGAGAGGGTTGGTGAGTGCGAAAATTTCTTGTCTGATTTGGAAGCAAAAAATGACCCATTAGACTTCATTTTTTCAAAAAGTGTTCTTCATGAAAGTTGTTTATTTGGATCTTGACTGTCAACTATCCAAATTTCAGCCTATCTCCATTATTACAGCTTGAGATATGATATTATGAGTGCACACCGTTCGGATTCTAGTGACAGAACCTGTATTCTGACTTCCATGTAAACTTAGGTTCCTTAGACATCTGTTTAGGACTTCGAGCTCTTCATCAAAGTTGTAGAGCTTCCTCTTAGCTTTCCTACAAGGTAAAATTCATGATTATCAGATATCAGGAACTCAAGTTATGGCCAAAATACAGAATCAGTGTCAAATCTCAATAATGCTGAAAATATTCAATTACGACCAATTTGAGCTCAAACTCACAAAATCATACCAAACTCAATCGATTAAGAATATGGAGAGTGTAAATGACTAAACATAAGGGTTTCTTAATGAATAAAATATGTGATTATCAAATTCCCCCACACTTAGCTTTTTGCACTCCTGAGCAAAACTCAAGACCAAAACAAGGACATAAGAGATTAAAAATTTAAATTCCAATGACATTCAAGAGCCCAAAATTTTACAATCAAGAAGAACAACCAAAGGTTCAAGGGATCAAAACATTCATGAGTTAACAATTCTCCACATCTCAAACCAACAAGCAAGGTATGTTCAATATGAATCGAGAATGATAGATCTTCACAAGATTCCCTCTCAATCTCTCAAGTGTTTAAAAGGTAGGTATTTCACTCAATTCAACCCGTGAAAATTGCACTACCATAAGCTTGCTTATCTTCTACTTCTCCACTACTCAAAACACATGCACACACAAATCATGAGGACTTTATTCAAGGTTGTGGTGAGGTCAAGGTAACAGAAGAGGATAAAATGGATATAAGAAGATAAATACCAAAGGGAATAAAAGCAAATGAGGGCTGAGTTCAAATAACAATCATAAAAGTTCATCCCAACTCTAATGTATATCCCTTTACATATTCATTTCCCAATCCTTTTCTTTTCTTTTTTTTTTTTCTTTCTTTTTTATATGAACATAACTATATACATACATTTTTTCTCTTTTTTTTTTTTTTTTAGGCACTCTTTCCTTTTTCAAGAACCATTTTGTACACACACCCCCACACTTGTTCAAAAACTCATCCATTAACCAAGCTAATATTCTTTTATTCCCTAAGGTAAAGTAAGAACACGATTTTTCATTTAAGGCACATAATGAGTTAGAAACAAGGAATGGTCAAATAAGCTCAAAGGGGTTAAATAAAGGAAAATATACAAGGTTGGCAGGAATCAGAGAATTTTTAAGAAGTCAAAAGAGTGCTTGATATCATATTGAAAACAAGGTTGGCTATTTGGTTAAACTAGCTAATTAAGAAAGAGGGCCTCAATCATGTTCATGCATGCAAGTGAAATGTAGCCTCAAAAAGAATCAAAGCAAGTTCTAGAGTGGTCATTAACATGAGTGAAAATCACACAAGAAAAAAAATGGCATAAATGTTGAATCCATCCATTAGGTTCAAAATCTCACAAGGTATGCATCCATCAAACTCAATTCATCAATTCAATCATCCATCACCAAGCATATCAGTTCAAGAAGGGAGAAAAGTTATTCAATCATGCAATAAACCCTTTTTTTTAAAACAAAACAAAAAACAAAAAAAAATTGCTAAAATCTCTCCCCCATACTTAATATAACATTGCCCTCAATGTGAAAGAGAGATATAGAAAAGAGCAACACAACCCGATAAGAAGTGAATCAACGCTAAGCGTAAAAGAAGCACACTTTGTCAGTCAGTATCGACACGAAAAGAAATCAAATAATAAAATTTTAGTACTTCCACAATTTAATACTAATTAATTACTACCTAAAAACTCCTTACTCTGCCACCAATTAAAGATGCGTCTCAAGAGTAAATTTACTCCTTATTCTGCCATCACTAATTGGTTTAATAAGTCCATGACAATCATATCATACTTTCCAAACAAAACAACAACAATTTTTTTTTTTGTGGTCAACTATCCTTCCCCCCCAACTAGATCATAACATTGTCCTCAATGTTAAAATATAGATGAGTAAAGGATAGAAGATATTACCTGTTGGAGACAGCTAACACAAATTTAAACAGAAACAAAGTACAATAAAATCAAACCCATTAAAGAGAAAGTGTCAGATCTGGCTTTCTTTTCTTGTTACTTCCTTTACTGCTTCCTGTTGACCAATCTATCTGAGCTAATACCTTATCAGGTACATATTCAAAAGCTTCTAATTTAGCAATGAGCTCATCAATGGTGGAGGCAGAGATAAGAAGTTGTCTTACCGAAGGAGTGATAAATTTCTGTTCCACAGCTTTGTCAAGAAAAAATAACAAAAAATCAAAGAAATTATTAACATTCAACAAACCAATGGGTTTATGGTGGATGTTCAGTTCGGCCCAAGAGACAATTTGAAAAATTTCTTCCAAAGTACCAAAACCACCGGGTAAGACTAGAAATGCCTCAGAATTGTCAACCATTGTTTTCATTCGTCCATGCATGGATGTTACCATAATTTCTTCTCCAACTGTCTTTCCAGTGATGTTATTTTCAGCTAAAGGTTTAGGAATAACACCTAAAACCTAACTGCCTCCTATAAAAGCAGAAAGTGATACAGCCCCCATTAACCCACGACAACCTCCCCCATATACAAGATGAATATTCCTCGCAGCAAGTGATCGACCAAGAGTGCTAGCTGCGTTTACAAACTCTAATCTCTTCCTATAACTCGACCCACAAAAAACACAGACATTTTTTAGGTTACGAATAGAAGGCCCCATTCTATACTCTTCCTCGCTTTAAGTGTTTCTGAGTTGAAGGGAAATGGAGAAAATGGAGTGTTTAAATAAGAAAAAGAATGGAAAGGGAAATAATTGCACCTATAAGGGTAGGTTGACGGTTGTCAGAAAAGGTTGAATTTAAGAAACACAGAATCTTTTCTTTCTCTTTTTTTTTTGTTTTGTTTTTTGTTTTTTTTGTAAGATGACATGAAGAAGAAGAAGTGGATGATACGTACAAATTGTTTGTGGATATGGCTCACATCTGTCTCTAGTTTAATGTCCAGTAACGGCTTAAGCGTTTTCTATGAGTCGAAGATAAGCTTCCCATCCAATTTTCTTATAAATTGGCAAACAGGGTCTTTTAGAGTCAGATTCCCAAGACTGTAGCGTTTTTCTTCATCCTTGAAGAGATTCCACAATTTAAGAATTTCACGATGCACCAATCCATAAGAATGCGTCTCAAGAGTCAATAAGATATCATCTAATGACTCCTTACTCAGTCCATTCTTAATGAAGAAAATTTTATCTTCTCTATTTGCGGAAACCATCCCCAAAGTACGACATCGCTTGTTACAGTTCCATCATCCACATTTGTGACAAACTTGTAACCTTTTTGCTCTTCTCCTTTTAGAATATGAACTTCTTCCAAGACTGGGCATATATGAGTGAAATGAAAGTGAGGACTCACCTGCTAATCGGACATTTGCTTCAATTATCCAGCGTACATCTTCTGGCATACCTTTGTGCATTAACAGTCTCAATCTTTCACATCAAACTTTGTAGATTGTTCTCAGAGCATTTTGAGGAAGAGAAGGAAAATGTTTGCTCAAGTTTGAAAGAATGACATCCATTTTGAAGGAGAAGAAGGGTTCAGTTATTTTGGGAAACTGAAAAATAAATTGACTTGAGAGTCACGGAGTACCGTATCCGCTACTTAACCGGCAACACAAAGAACTCAAGAACTTGGTTTCCCAGGAATGGTTGAGTCTTTGTCATTAACTTTAAGCGCATTACCATTCCTAGGATCCTCAATATCTATGGCCCCACGTGTTTGACAACAAAAGAACCGCGCCGCCTCGATCTCAATTTTCCAGAACAGTTGGCGGGTGTGCATTGATTATAGGTGGCTTAACCAGGCCACTAGGAAAGATCATTTTCCATTGCCTTTCATTGATCAGATGTTGGAGAGACTGGCTGACAAGTCGCATTACTGTTTCTTGGACGGATATTCGAGCTATTTTCAGATTCATATAGCCCTAGAAGACCAAGAGAAGACCACTTTCACCTGTCCATTTGGAACATTTGCATACAGGAGAATGCCCTTTGGTCTGTGCAACGCTCCGGGAACCTTTCAAAGGTGTATGGTCGTATCTTCTCTGAATTTTTAGAGAGTTGCATGGATGTGTTTATGGATGATTTTACTGTCTATGGCTCTTCCTTTGATACATGTTTGGATAGTTTGGATCGGGTTTTGCATAAGTGCATTGAAACTAACCTTGTCCTGAATTTTGAAAAATGTCATTTCATGGTAGCACAGGGTATAGTTTTAGGGCATATAGTATCTAGCAAGGGTGTTGAGGTAGATCCTGCAAAAATAGATGTCATTTCATGCCTATCTTACCCCACATGCGTGCGGGAGGTTCGTTCTTTCCTTGGTCATGCAGGTTTCTATCGGCGGTTCATAAAGGATTTTAGCAAAATTGCCCTTCCACTATCCAACTTGTTGCAAAAGGATGTAGAGTTTCACTTTGACCAGAGATGTAAGGATGCCTTCAATCACTTGAAGCAAGCATTGACCAGTACACCTATCATCCAGCCACCAGATTGGACACTCCCATTTGAACTCATGTATGATGCCTCTAATTATGCATTGGGAGCTGTCCTTGCACAGAGAGTCGGCAAAGTATCTCATGTCATTTCCTATGCTTCGAGGACTTTAGATGCTACAAAAGCCAACTACACTACAACCGAAAAGGAACTTTTAGCAATTGTTTTTGCTTTAGATAAATTTTGATCATATTTGCTTGGTTCTAGAGTGGTTGTATTCTTAGATCATGCAGCTTTGAAGTATCTCCTGAAAAATCCTGATGCAAAGCCTCGGTTGATTAGGTGGATGTTGCTCTTACAGGAGTTTGATATTGATATCAGAGATAAGAGTGGAGCAGAGAACCTAGTGGCAGATCACTTGAGTCGGATTGAGAGAGAGGCAGATTCTTCTCCTATCCATGATGCCTTCCCTAATGAGAAACTTTTCAAGATGCAAGGTAAGATCCCTTGGTTTGCAGATTTGGTTAATTTCTTGGTTACTAGAGCACTACCTGCACATTTCACTAAGGCACAGATTGATAAACTAAAAAGTGAGTCAAAATCTTATGTGTGGGATGACCCTTATTTATGGAGATTTTGTAGTGACCAAGTCATTAGGAGATGCATTCCTGATCATGAGTTTAATTCTGTTCTTAGCTTTTGTCATGCATTTGCTTGTGGTGGACATTTTGGACCTACTCGTACAGCTAGGAAAGTTTTGGACTCTGGATTATATTGGCCCACTCTATTTCATGATGCATATTTGTTTTGTAAACCTTGTGAACAATGCCAGAGAACAGGGAATATTTCTCGTAGGAATGAGATGCCCCAACAACCTTTGTTGTTCTGTGAGATATTTGATGTTTGGGGTATTAATTTTATGGGTCCTTTTCCTGTGTCATTTGGTTTTGTTTACATTCTGCTTGCTGTGGATTATGTATCTAAATGGGTGGAGGCAAAAGCCACTCGGACTGATGATTCCAAAGTTGTTGTAGATTTTGTTAGATCACATATTTTATGCAGGTTTGGAGTCCCAAAAGCTATCATTAGTGATCAGGGTTCGCACTTCTGTAATCGGAGCATGGAAGCCTTGATGAAAAAGTATGGAGTTCTGCACAGAGTTTCTACACCTTACCATCCCCAAACTAATGGGCAAGCCGAGGTTTCCAACAGAGAGATCAAGCAAATACTTCAGAAGACAGTTCAACCTAACAGAAAGGATTGGAGCAAGAGGCTTGAGGATGCTTTATGGGCTTACCGGACTGCTTATAATACACCAATCGGGATGTCTCCGTATCGGATTGTTTTTGGAAAAGCCTGCCACCTGCTGGTGGAAATTGAGCATCGTGCATTCTGGGCGGTGAAAAGGTGCAACTTGGACCTAAATCAAGCAGGTATGGAGAGGAAGCTGCAGCTGCAGCAATTGGAGGAGATCCGCTTGGAGGCTTATGAAAGTTCCAAACTTTATAAGGAAAAGACCAAAACCTTCCATGATAAGTTGATTCTGAGGAAAACATTTGAGATTGGTCAAAAAGTTCTCCTCTATAACTCCCGCCTCCGACTCATGCCTGGCAAATTAAGGTCTAGATGGGATGGACCATTTATTGTTATTAAGGTTTTTCCTTCTAGTGCTGTTCAGATTAAAAGTGAGGTCACTACCAAAGCTTTCATCGTAAATGGACACCGCCTCAAACAGTATCATGAACTTCCAGAGAATGCAGAAGTGGAGGTGATGAACCTTCTCCATCCGCATTATGATTAAAAAAAAAGAGAGAAAAAAAAAGTTGTGTGCCCGACAATGAGGTAGGTAGTGCCATTCAATTTTGACACTCGGAAGCATGTGGAGGTCATTTTTCTTCTTCAGCGACAACCACTGCAAAAATCTTGCAGTATGGATTTTATTGGCCTACTTTATTCAAGGTCTGTTACACCTTTTGCAAAAGCTGCGAAAATTAGTCAAAAAAGTTCTGCTTTGAGATTATCATCTGCACCTACTCCTTGAAAAATTGAGATCTAGGCGGCGCGGTTCTTTTGTTGTCAAACACGTGGGGCCATAGATATTAAGGATCCTAGGAATGGTAATGCGCTTAAAGTTAATGACAAAGACTCAACCATTCCTGGGAAACCAAGTTCTTGAGTTCTTTGTGTTGCCGGTTAAGTGGCGGATACGGTACTCCGTGACTCTCAAGTCGGTTTATTTTTCAGTTTCCCAAAATAACTGAACCCTTCTTCTCCTTCAAAATGGATGTCATTCTTTCAAACCTGAGCAAACATTTTCTTTCTCTTCCTCAAAATGCTCTGAGAACAATCTACAAAGTTTGATGTGAAAGATTGAGACTGTTAATGCACAAAGGTATGCCAGAAGATGTACACTGGATAATTGAAGCAAAGGTCCGATTAGCAGGTGAGTCCTCACTTTCATTTCACTCATATATGCCCGGTCTTGGAAGAAGTTCATATTCTAAAAGGAGAAGAGCAAAAAGGTTACAAGTTTGTCACAAATGTGGACGATGGAACTGTAATAAGCGATGTCGTACTTTGGGGATGGTTTCCGCAAATAGAGAAGATAAAATTTTCTTCATTAAGAATGGACTGAGTAAGGAGTCATTAGATGATATCTTATTGACTCTTGAGACGCATTCTTGTGGATTGGTGCATCGTGAAATTCTTAAATTGTGGAATCTCTTCAAGGATGAAGAAAAAAGCTACAGTCTTGGGAATCTGACTCTAAAAGACCCTGTTTGCCAATTTATAAGAAAATTGGATGGGAAGCTTATCCTCGACTCATAGAAGACGCTTAAGCCATTACTGGATGTTAAACCAGAGGCAGATGTGAGCCATATCCACAAACAATCTGTACGTATCATCCTCTTCTTCTTCTTCATGTCATCTTACAAAAAAAAACAAAAAACAAAACAAAAAAAAAAAGAGAAAGAAAAGATTCTGTGTTTCTTAAATTCAACCTTTTCTGACAACCGTCAACCTACCCTTATAGGTGCAATTATTTCCCTTTCCATTCTTTTTCTTATTTAAACACTCCATTTTCTCCATTTCCCTTCAACTCAGAAACACTCAAAGCGAGGGAGAGTATAGAATGGGGCCTTCTATTCGTAACCTAAAAAATGTCTGTGTTTTTTGTGGGTCGAGTTATGGGAAGGGATTAGAGTTTGTAAACGCAACTAGCACTCTTGGTCGATCACTTGCTGCGAGGAATATTCATCTTGTATATGGGGGAGGTTGTCGTGGGTTAATGGGGGCTGTATCACTTTCTGCTTTTATAGGAGGCAGTCAGGTTTTAGGTGTTATTCCTAAACCTTTAGCTGAAAATAACATCACTGGAAAGACAGTTGGAGAAGAAATTCAGGTAACATCCATGCATGGACGAATGAAAACAATGGTTGACAATTTTGATGCATTTCTAGTCTTACCCGGTGGTTTTGGTACTTTGGAAGAAATTTTTCAAATTGTCTCTTGGGCCGAACTGAACATCCACCATAAACCCATTGGTTTGTTGAATGTTAATAATTTCTTTGATCTTTTGTTATTTTTTCTTGACAAAGCTGTGGAACAGAAATTTATCACTCCTTCGGCAAGACAACTTCTTATCTCTGCCTCCACCATTGATGAGCTCATTGCTAAATTAGAAGCTTTTGAATATGTACCTGATAAGGTATTAGCTCAGATAGATTGGTCAACAGGAAGCAGCGAAGGAAGTAACAAGAAAAGAAAGCCAGATCTGACACTTTCTCTTTAATGGGTTTGATTTTATTGTACTTTATTTCTGTTTAAATTTGTGTTAGCTTTCTCCAACAGGTAATATCTTCTATCCTTTACTCATCTATATTTTAACATTGAGGACAATATTGTGATCTAGTTGGGGGAAGGATAGTTGACCACAAAAAAAAAAATTGTTGTTGTTTTGTTTGGAAAGTATGATATGATTGTCATGGACTTATTAAACCAATTAGTGATGGCAGAGTAAGGAGTAATTTTATTCTTGAGACGCATCTTAATTGGTGGCAGAGTAAGGAGTTTTTTAGGTAGTAATTAATTAGTATTAAGTTGTGGAAGTACTAAAATTTTATTATTTGATTTCTTTTCAGGGTCTGATACGGCACTGACAGTGTGCTTCTTTTCTGCTTAGCGTTGATTCACTTCTTATCAGGTTGTGTTGCTCTTTTCTATATCTCTCTTTCACATTGAGGGCAATGTTATATTAAGTATGGGGGAGAGATTTTAGCAATTTTTTTTTGTTTTTTGTTTTGTTTAAAAAAAAAGGGTTTATTGCATGATTGAATAACTTTTCTCCCTTCTTGAACTGATATGCTTGGTGATGGATGATTGAATTGATGAACTGAGTTTGATGGATGCATACCTTGTGAGATTTTGAGCCTAATGGATGGATTCAACATTTATGCCATTTTTTTTTCTTGTGTGATTTTCACTCATGTTAATGACCACTCTAGAACTTGTTTTGATTCTTTTTGAGGCTACATTTCACTTGCATGCATGAACATGATTGAGGCCCTCTTTCTTAATTAGCTAGTTTAACCAAATAGCCAACCTTGTTTTCAATATGATATCAAGCACTCTTTTGACTTCTTGAAAATTCTCTGATTCCTGCCAACCTTGTATATTTTCCTTTATTTAACCCCTTTGAGCTTATTTGACCATTCCTTGTTTCTAACTCATTATGTGCCTTAAATGAAAAATCGTGTTCTTACTTTACCTTAGGGAATAAAAGAACATTAGCTTGGTTAATGGATGAGTTTTTGAACAAGTGTGGGGGTGTGTGTGCAAAATGGTTGTTGAAAAAGGAAAGAGTGCCTAAAAAAAAAAAAGAGGAAAAATGTATGTATATAGTTATGTTCATATAAAAAAAGAAAGAAAAAAAAAGAAAAGAAAAGGATTGGGAAATGAATATGTAAAGGGATATACATTAGAGTTGGGATGAACTTTTATGATTGTTATTTGAACTCAACCCTCATTTGCTTTTATTCCCTTTGGTATTTATCTTCTTATATTCATTTTATCCTCTTCTGTTACCTTGACCTCACTACAACCTTGAATAAAGTCCTCATGATTTGTGTGTGCATGTGTTTTGAGTAGTGGAGAACTAGAAGATAAGCAAGCTTATGGTAGTGTAATTTTCATGGGTTGAATTGAGTGAAATACCTACCTTTTAAACACTTGAGAGATTGAGAGGGAATCTTGTGAAGATCTATCATTCTCGATTCATATTGAAGATACCTTGCTTGTTGGTTTGAGATGTGGAGAATTGTTAACTCATGAATGTTTTGATCCCTTGAACCTTTGGTTGTTCTTCTTGATTGTAAAATTTTGGGCTCTTGAATGTCATTGGAATTTAAATTTTTAATCTCTTATGTCCTTGTTTTGGTCTTGAGTTTTGCCCAGGAGTGCAAAAAGCTAAGTGTGGGGGAATTTGATAATCACATATTTTATTCACTAAGAAACCCTTATGTTTAGTCATTTACACTCTCCATATTCTTAATCGATTGAGTTTGGTATGATTTTGTGAGTTTGAGCTCAAATTGGTCGTAATTGAATATTTTCAGCATTATTGAGATTTGACACTGATTCTGTATTTTGGCCATAACTTGAGTTTCTGATATTTGATAATCATGAATTTTACCTTGTAGGAAAGCTAAGAGGAAGCTCTACAACTTTGATGAAGAGCTCAAAGTCCTAAACAGATGTCTAAGGGACCTAAGTTTACATGGAAGTCAGAATACGGGTTCTGTCACTAGAATCCGAATGGTGTGCACTCATAAAATCATATCTCAAGCTGTAATAATGGAGATGGGCTGAAATTTGGATAGTTGATAGTCAAGATCCAAATAAACAACTTTCATGAAGAACACGTTTTGAAAAAATAAAGTCTAATGGGTCAGTTTGAGCTTGCAAGTCGGAACAGAGGTGCTGAAGTTGGGTTTGAGTAACCTGCGGTATTTGGGTTATATCTTGGGCTGTAGGAAGCCAAATTGGACGATCCAGATATGCATGTTATAGCCAAGACAAAGATCTACAACTTTCATGAAGAGTACTTTTTATGGGTCTGTAGTATAATTGGTCATATTTGGCTTCCAAGTCAGATAAGAAATTTTTGCACTCACCAACCCTCTCAACTACTTCACTCACCAACCCATTCAACTACCCCATTCACCAACCCACTCCCCTTTGTCATTTTGTTACCCTAGACTTCTATAAAAGGCACCATTGGTTATCATGAAAAACACAAGTTGTATTCTCCTTCATTTCTCTCATAGTTTCTTCTTGTTTCTTCATAGTTTCTCATAGCTTTTGTATATTTTGATGCTTCCCTTCGTGGTAATGGATGGCTAAGCTACTTTCGGTCAATTTAGAACTCTTGAGGAGATTGTGGTTTGGATTCTTGAGACCTTGGTTATGTATTGTATTTGATTTGCAATTGAATTCCTCTTTTCTTCTTCTTTTTCTTCTTCTTGATCTTGAATGCATGAATGGTGATTCTATTTATGTTGATCTGATTTGATCTTGGTTTAAGATTGAGATTTGTGATGAAACTTAGAACTGATTGATCTAAACTAATCACATAAATGAAGATTGAAATTTGTGATGAAACTTAGAACTGATTGATCTAAATTAATCACAGAATTGAAAAGGTTAGGTTACTGATTTGTGCCTAAGTTAATTGAATTCGGTACTTGAAATTAACATAGATCTTCATGAATGTTGTGATTGCAGATTTGTGTTTATCACTTGTTAATTGAATTCTAGACGATCGTCTAGTATGAATTCTGGATTTGATGCAGAGATCTCGGTTAGATCCAAATTAACAATTCAATTGCGCTTCAAGTGTTCTATGAAGGGTCTATGATTGAATCCACCCAATCTCGGATAGGTTTCTAAATTGACTGCTTTTTAATTGTTATTTCTTCCTCTAATTTTGTTAAGTACGATCTTAAACTGTCAAACCCCCTTTGCTAACTTTTCACTTGATTTGATTAAATTGCATCTACAATCCTTGTGGAGACGATCTGGTGTTGTCACTGTGCTACAAGCTTAGGTAATAACTTCGGTTATAATTTTGACTGAGTTCGGCGCTCGTCACCCAGCTGTATATTGGAGAAATTGTTAGACTACATGGTGTGCCTACAAGTATTGTTTCGGATAGGGATCCAAGATTCACTTCAAAGTTCTGGTAGAGTCTACAAGAATCGTTGGGGACAAAGTTACGTCTAAGTTCTGCTTATCACCCACAAACCGATGGTCAATCGGAGAGGACGATTTGGAAGATTTGCTTAGAGCCTGCACCATAGAACAGACTGGATATTAGGATGACATTCTACCGTTGATAGAATTTACCTACAACAACAGTTATCATTCAAGCATAGGGATGGCACCCTATGAGGCTCTGTATGGACGGCGGTGTCGGACACCTCTATGTTGGTACCAAGACGGTGAGCACCTCACTATTGGACCAGATGTTATATAGCAAACAACTAAAAAAGTTAAGATGATTCAGGAGAAGATGAAGATGGCTCAAAGCTGACAAAAGAGTTATGCAGACAAAAGAAAAAGCCTCTTGAGTTTGAGGAAGGCGAGCATGTATATTTGAAAGTCACACCTACGACTAGGGTGGGCCGGGCCTTGAAATCTAGAAAACTTACTCCAAAATTTCTTGGACCATACCAGATTATTCGCTGAGTAGGTCCAGTAGCCTATCAAATAGCCTTACCCCCTTTCCTCTCAAACATTCACAATGTCTTCCATGTGTCACAACTGCGAAAATACATTCCTGACCCAAGTCATGTCATAGCACCAGATATAGTATAATTAAAAGAAAACTTAACCTATGAGGCACCTCCTATGAGAATTGAGGATAGAAGGATAAAGCAATTACGAGACAAAGAGATCTCATTAGTAAAGGTAATCTGGAACGAAACCACTGGAGATGCAACATGGGAACTGGAAGACAAGATGAATGAGCAACACCCACAACTATTTTAAGGTATAAAAATTTCGAGGACAAATATTTTTTTTTAGAAAGGGAGAGTTGTAACACCCCGAAAATTATTTATTTCATCATATATAATCATTTTATAATATTTATAATTTTTAGGAATTTTTTGGAAATATCGAATATTTTAATATATTCTTCGTTTTGCATGCACACTGAGCAGAGTCAGTGAAACACCCCGGAAATTGTTTGTTTTGTGATGAATAGTCATTTTTTAATATTTGTGATATTTTAGAATTTTTTTAGATTTTTTTGAAAATGCCGAATATTTTAGTCTATTCTTCGTTTTACGTGCGCACTGAGCGGAGCCGGGATAACGAAATGTTTTCCCTGACGCTGGTAAACCTTGAACTATCGACCTATCGACGAGAGATCATACTAAACCCGAGGTCAGGCACAATTTACTAGGTTTACATTTTTCAAGATTTTATCTGATAAATAAAATCACTGTACCGAAAATTTTTTTGATGAATAGTAAATACCATTTTCATTAACTGTAACTTTTGTTCATTGAAAAATAATTCTAACAGAGTAATTAATCATTTGTTCTAGAGTGTTCATTTAGAAGACAACCTTACTTTTTACTTTATCGAAAAACGTGCAAAACTTTTCAAGGAAGCCTCAAAGAAGCATCTAAGAAACTTCCTCCCAAGCTTCTCAAAGAAGCTTCACCCTCTCTCTCCGCCCCCACACCCACACGGCCACTGCACTTCTTGGGAGCCAAAATTGTGCATCAATTTAATTAATCAATCTATTCAAATTTTCAAAAATCCTAAAAAGCTATCATCTTTATTTTTCTATTCACTTCTCTCTCTACCTTCATCTTCCTTTACATTTTTCTCCTCCTTCTCTCTAGAAACCCACACGGCCAGCCCCTTCATTTTGCCTCAACCATCACAAAAATTCCAACCAAATACATTTTCTCAATCTCCTCCATCATCTAAACACTTCTCTAGTTGGTGGTTTCTTGAAAAGCTCTCATTTTCACCATCTTCTTCAAGCTTCAAGCTTCAAGCTTCAACCTTCAAGCTTTTGGGTAAGGTTCTTGACTCCTCGCCCTTTTATCTTCATTTTCGTGCTCAAGGTCTTTCCTATGACCATTAATCCATTCTTTTTTAAGTCTTCTTGTTGATTTGATGAAGTTGTAAATTTTAGGGTTCTTGGAGGTGTCAAATCCGAAAATTGCAAGGAGCTTCAAGGAGGGTTCTCTTGTTTTCTTCTCTTTGGTAAGAGGAAGATACTCCTCCTCAACCTCTCTTGGTAGTGAGGAACCTTGTTTTGTGATTGATTGTGAGAAAACTCTATTGAGGGTTATTCTTTGTTTGTATGATTTGTATGATTGCATGTTGTTGTTAATTTGTTTAAGCTATTTGATATATTGGTTATGTATATTGATATACTTGGATGGATTGGAACACTTGAAATGGAAGAGAATGACCTAGATTTCCTCTAGGGGGCTCATGGTTTTGGGGCCAAAATTAGGGTGCTTGGTGAAAATTTATAACAAGAGGAAGACATAGCTAATCAAGTGGACAACATGTAATCAATGGATTGAAAATTTGGAATCCTAAAACTTAGTAAGGCTCACGATCTCTAGGGTTAATAATAGCCTAATCATGTAACTTCATACAACTATGACATTTAATTAATTAAGAAAATAAATAAGAGGATTATGTGATGGAAGGAAGAAAATTTAGTAACCTAAAGAAATTCATTGGACCTTAAAACACAAATAAGAATGTGAGAGACTTGGTAAGACTTAGAAAAATTTCCTTAGGTGAATAAGGCTGAGTTTAAAGTAAGGAACCTAATCATGAAAAGAATTTCATAAGAGACATCACATTGAAGTGGAACTTAACTAATTTGGACAATTAGGAATTATTTAGGATTTCATAAAATGGAAAGAATCAAGAATGGAATTTTACCTAAAAGACTTAGAAGGATTTTCAACTAAAGTAAGAACATGTGTGTAAGTGAGAGCACTAAATAATTCCATAATGTACCAAAAATGTAATGTATCATTAGAAGGCTTTAGACTATTTAATGTGGGTCCATGTATGGGACCAAGAATATTATGATGCTTACTTTGGCCAATTGTGACATATTGTGGAAAAGTATGAAATGATAAACATACATGATTATGCATTGAGTCGTCATGCACTGTGGAAGTCCATTGGACTGTTGTTAAGGCCATGTTGCCTAGGAGATTGAATACACCTTTGTGCGGGTGCGAGTAGACTAGTGTAGGTCATATTTGTTGACCTTAGGGGCGTCGGGGTGCGGGTAGCTCACAATGGACAGTCTGTAGCTCTTCTGTCCATGGGGCAAACCGATGCAAATGCACCGACAATCCTGACCGGGCACTGTCCTATATCGTGATCTAGTGTAGAATGTCTATACAATGCCTTGATGTGCACATGGATAAACTAATGAATTATAGCACTTTGGCCGCGACAGCCGAGTTGCAGACATGTCTCCTGATCTTTCTCTCCGACTGTTTGTGTCTAGCTCCATGGAGTAGGATTTTGGTATTGTATGCATGTGCATAATGAGTCCATATATTATCTGACATTTTAAATTCTTATGATAAATTGGAACTGTCACTGTACTGTAAATAATTGCCTGGAACTACTTAACTATTTATTACTATTATTTAATGTTTATCATTATTACCTCTTGAGATGCCATATGGGCGCTTTGCGCCTTTTTCTTTCTCTATTGCTATAATTGGTAATGATAGTAGGATATCTTACCTCTTTCCTGTGTTTCTATTATTCCTGCCTGTTTATAAATATGTTTCATTGAAGACGTCGGCAAGGAGGGTGAAGCTCTCGAATTTCTCGGCTTCTGACCCGATCGCGACTAGCACCTACTGTTGGATCATGGTGGCACGCTCACGCGGATTTTTAGGTGATGTGCGTTTGACCTTCCTTGGAGGGCCAGACTGCTGGCACATCAACCTAAATTTCGATTGCTGTGTCTACCTGGGAGGCGTGTTGATCTCGCTGGCTTGGGGGCGTCATGAACCGCCAATCTTCACTTGTAGCGTCAATTTACGTTTGGAGTTTTATTTGCCCATCAGGGAGATGTGGGGTGATCGTTATTACACCCTACAGGAAGATTCTTTTGATTCCACTGCTCGAGCTCCGGCCCGTAACTCGGTGGCTCCTAAGGAAGTTTCCTTGGATGAGGAAGATCCTAAGGAGGATCCTGACACGATTCCTCCTTATCTTAGGGATTGATACTGTTGATAGCTACTGATGGCTATCAGGGTATATTTTGGGAGCCTGATGTGTCATTATTTTGGTGGGCTGTATATTTATGATCTCTTGGGGCATACATGTATAATTTTGCTTTTTGTATATTCAGGCATTGTAATCAAATAAGTTTAATATAATGATATATCATTGTTCATGCATGTTGGTTTGATGTATGCTTTATTTCTATTTTACTATTCGTTGCAATTATGTCTTATTACTATTTTTATTAATTATAACAAAAAAAATATACTCGCCAGTTTAATCACACGATTACAACCAAGTAAAGTTATATTTATATAAAGAACCGAGTCTTAACGTTTATTTTTATTTTTCACAATGTAAATGACAATGTGACATTCCCTCTCAAAAAGGGGCGTTACATAGCCTGGGTTACATGGGGTAGTGCTGTGTAATGATATAAAGTTACGTATAGGTTGAGTGCACTAGCTTGATAAGCAGACTACCACTGAGCGATTGGTATTGTGAGGATGAATATTCCCTCCTTACCAGATTAGTATGAGCATGGACATTCCTTCCCTACCTATTTGATAAAAAGGACAAAAGTCCAGGGAATATGTTTAGAAAGATGATAAATGACGAGTACTAAGTGATGATTGATGTTTGAATGATTAATTTCACATTATTATGAGATTATTATTTAATTGAATCATATATCTAATATTGAAATATAGATTGTATTTAAATCATTCTAGATTGGATCTATGGATTATTGATAATGTGTTGAGACTTGATATATTATTTGAACATACAAATGATGTTGATAAATGATAAAAAAAAACTTAGATGTGACGTGCCTAACTTTGAATACTTCAGTGTATTTTGGATATACTAGAGGTATTAGTATTGGGATGTTACACGGTGTTGTTCTTCTAATAGATCTCAATTATAGCGGATGAGGTATAGGTTACCTTTTTTAGAGAAATTATGTCTCCTCCAGCTCGATTCTCCTATTTTGACTGAGATCATAGCCTCGTAACTATAAGTTCACTTGAATGGAGTTTTTCCTGTTAGTGAATGGGGTGTGGTCTGATATGCCCATAGGACATGATCTAGTTGTTCCACCCAATTCCCCTTAGCTTCATCTAGTCTCTTTTTGATTCCACGAAGTATAATCCAGTTGGCGGCCTCAGCTTGTCCATTGGTTTTTGGATGCTCCACAGAGGTAAAATGTTGTTTAATTTTGAGTCTGACTAGGAGATTGTTGAACTTTTGGTCAATAAACTATGTTCCGTTATTCGTAACAATGAATTCAGGAATACTAAATCTACTAATAATATTCTTATAGGTGAACTTTTGTATTCGTGCTGAGGTGATGGTGAATAGCGGTTCTGCCTCAATCCACTTAGTAAAATAGTCTATAGCTACTACCAAGTACTTAATTTGACCTAGTGCTTGAGGGAAAGGACCTAAGATATCTATTCCCCATTGGTAGAAAGGCCATGGAACAGACATTGTACATAGCTCTTCAGGTGGGGCTAATGTTCGAGAGCCGTTGACATTGGTCACATATCTAGACATGTTCGATGCTGTCAGCTTCCATAGTAGGCTAATAGTTCCTGGCCCTCAACACTTTTTGTACTATGGATTTTCCTCTGTGGTGGTAACCACAACTTCCTTTGTGGACTTTGTAACACCCTAAGCCGTAGGGTGTCACATTTATGTTACTTAATAACCCCCAAGTTCATATAAGGTGACGTTGTAATAAAAAGATAAGTCAATTTTTTTTTTGACCACCATAAAATAAACTTAGCGGAAAATAAAACATTATAGCAACCTCACACATAGATTACATCATATACATATTACAAACGTACTGTTGGAATTATTTATTTTACAGCCCATGTCTCAAACTAAAACACACTTAAATAAATTACACACATAGTTCATATCAGAGTTCAAACTTGCCCAAGTTTAACTAAGCAGCGGACCCCTCAGATGGGTCCTCCTCGGATTCCTCAGCAGATAGAAATCCGTTATGACGAGTAGCCCTACGGACAGGTGTCCGGGCTGACGATACTATACTGATTTCCGTTGGGACATAATTCCTAGTGTCCCAGTGTCGCCTGATATTCAACGGAAATTCAACATGAACTAAAATAGTTACACAGAAAAATGGATTTCCATGAAACAGTCTACTAATACTAACAGTCAGGTACCCCTCGTAAATAAGTCCTCGCTCATCGGGACTTGTCCTCCATTCTCCAGCTCCTCCGTGAAATTGTAGACGTACATATCCGAAGAAACTGGCTCTTGTCGTCATCTTGTTTAATTCGGCGTTCCCAACTGTGAGAAGTAACTCTTCTTCTGCTTCTTGTACCATTTCTTTCTCAACGTCTTCACCCAATTATCAATACAATATACAGATATACATACAAAGAGGCGAGATTATCTACGCCAATATAAGCATGATAGTACAGAGATAATACAAACAACACATCATGCAAAAATATCATATCATGATCACAATTATACCATCATCATAATAATTACCATCATGCCACTATCACTGTTTAAATCATACATCAATTACAGTAACACCATCATATAGATATAGATGCTCAATTTCATGCATGCGTACATAGACTCAATGTCCTACTCCATGGAGCTAATACTCAAGTCAGAAAAATTGATCGAAAAGAGCTGCTGGTATTTCGTGCTTCAGACCAAGTGCTTATTATTATATCTTGCACATCTAGCACATAAACAACAGTCTTTGTCAGATCTCGATTAAGAATAGTGTCTCGGTCCGGATCATCGGTGTGTTGCATCGGTCTAACTCACGGTACAAAAGAGCTACCAACTGCCCATTGCGAGCAACCCGCACCTCGAT
Source organism: Ormosia semicastrata (assembly GCA_029884595.1). Taxonomy (NCBI): domain Eukaryota; kingdom Viridiplantae; phylum Streptophyta; class Magnoliopsida; order Fabales; family Fabaceae; genus Ormosia; species Ormosia semicastrata. The sequence continues at coordinate 51,639,267 of JAQQTO010000063.1, forward strand.
GCCCCCAAGGTCAACAAGTGACCTACACTACGCGTATCGCACCCACTCAAGAGGTGTACGTTTCTCCTAGGCAATTAGCCATTTACAGTCTATCGGACCATTTTCAATGTATGTGTAATGCACCAATTACCAACCAAAGGTAAATCACATAATTTCTCATACAAAGTTCAAATACTATTTTACGTTCATAAAATGGATTCATGCCAATTATAAGTAAATTACTCAATTTCTTGTACAGTATTCACATACTGATTTTTTAACTGTAAAGTTTACTGTATAATTAACAGCAACCTTATATTATTGCATTTTTTCTCATTCACAAAATATATTTTTTTTCACGTTTTTACGGTCACGTAATATTTTATTACGTAAACAATGATTTGTAACATTTCTATTACGTTTAAAAATTTGTGTAACAATTTTCTACTGTATTCTAAAATGCGTAAAAATATTCTTTCATTTTTAAATTGCATAGCAATTTTTCTACAACATTTCGATCGTGTAAAATATTTAAACACTTAAAAATCGCGTAGAAATATTTTAACATTTTTCAAATCGCATAATTTAAAAATTACGTTTTTGAGTTACATAAATCATTTTTTCACCGTTTTTACCCTTCGTAAAATATTTTTTAACTTTAAAATATTATTTTGGACTTTTCTTAATATAATTTCTTCTTTATTTTCTTCCGATTCTTAAAAATTCTTTTCCATAATATATTTTCTAAACATCACTTTTTATTGATTTAATTTTACAAAATCACATTTAGTTGATTTAATTACTATTTCTAATTTTAAATTTCATAATGTTTTCCAAAACCCAATAAATAAATTCTACTTAGTAAATTTAAGTTACAAACGTTTTCTTTTATATTTCTAAATCACTTCTAAAAATTAATTCTCTTTAAAATAATTTGAAGTTCAACACCTTCAATCTCCTTTTTTTCTTTTATTTATGAAAATTCCACTTGATAACACTTTAATTCCCTTTTCAAAAATCCTTATTAGAAAATTCTTATATTATATAACATCAAAACATTTTTTTTAAATTATCAAAACCTTATAGATGGCCATTGGAACCATGAAAGATTTTTCTTATAACTTAAATGAATTACATTTTTGTTTCTACGTAAAATTAATTAATATCAACATAACTAAAAAGAAAACGTGTGCATTTTCTTTTGCAAAACCAAAATCCTTTTGTTTATTTCCTTTACTTCTCAAATCATAAAATTTTATTATTCATGAAAATATTAATTTGGTGAACACCTAATTTGAGATGTCTTGGCCAAAAATCTTATTGTTCTAAGGACCCAAAAAATCAATTTCTTTGTTCTTGAAAATTTTTCAACATGAACCCCAATTTTGGGTATCAAACCGAACCTCTCCTTTGGCCATTGGAGCCAAAATTTTGCTTATTTCAACATACATCCATCATAATATATTTAACATATATCATCATGCATATTATAAGCATACCATATAAACAAGTAAAAATCATACTAAGCATGCATACACAATTAATTCATGCAAAGCATATCAAGCATAAACAAAATAACTAAAAACACATAACACAAATAATTTATTACATGACCATGGATATGAATCCTCACATGGATTCATCATCCATCAAATATAACCATCTCTCGCCACCATGCTTGGTTGGTGAGATAAATCTCTCTCTTACCTCTTGAAGAACTCCAAAAGCTCCTTGCTTTGGATTTAAAACAAGATCTCCACCAAGAAAAGTCTCTTGAACATAAAACAAATGCAAGAAAATTAGTATATTGAGCTTGATTAAGAGGAACCATGGATCAAACATGGTTTAGAACATGAAAAAGAAAAGAATGAAAGAAATTTCCTTACTCTTCACCAACAAAAGCTCTAGAACTTGATCTTAGTAAAAGTCCTTCAAGATGGAAGATTTAGAGAAAGTTTTCAACATGAAAGTTGTTTAGAATAAGGTAAGGATTCAAGAAATTAAGTTGTATGAAATTAAAGAGTGATGGAGGGTGGATGAGAGTGCTTGGCTGAATGGCTCTTTAGGGAGAGAGAATGGAGTTTTTCATTTGGTTGGTTCATGAAACATAAGTGAGAGAATGAAGAAATGAAAATGTGGAGTGTAGAAATGAATTGTTTGGTATCCTAAACTATGCATGGCCGTGGCCTTCATGGAGAGAAATGAGAAGTGAAGTTTGAAAAACATGCTCATTAATTGATCAATAGGAACTTGTCTTGAGATTTGACCATTGTCTTCATCTTTTTCCTTGGCCTAAAAAGCCTATACTAACTTTGTCTCCCTTTCTCCTTGCTTCTTCAAAACCGCCCCCCCCCCTTGCATGATTCATGCAAATTGTCATCTTTTCAAACAATTATTTGAAGCCTTTCTAGCCATTGATTTATTCAATGGTTAGGATTTAAGTAGATTTTTTATTTTTAGAAGACAAAATCTAGGCCATTGGATCTTTCTCCTTTAAATCTTAGCCATTAGATGTGTCTCCAAAATGAAGGGTCAAGATTACACCTTCAAACTTTACATCCAATGGTCCAAAATGGTTTTAATCATTTTTGATGACTAATACTCCACCATTGATCTAAATCCAAATCCAATGGTCATTAATGATCCATCTCCACCATTGATTTATTTTACATCCAAGGGTTGATAATGGTCATAGTCTTTTATAAGATTAAATTTCTACCCTTGATTTAATTTCCATCCAACGGTTATAATTGATCTTATTTACTTTTAAGATCAAATCTCCACCGTTGATTAAATCAAGATTAAATCTCCAATGGTAATTAATTCGATGGTGGATATCCAAACCACCAATACTGACTTAATAGCATAGAATTTTATTTTTATCTATCATAACCTCATAAAAGAATACATTCACTGTATTTTTATCATTCGATAATTAAATACAGTACAAAATACAGTAAAAGAAATTTTCTAAAACTGTTTCCGGATTCAAGTTTAGTAAGATCCCCTGTCTCCCTCTAAATAATACAAATTTTTCTGTGCGTAGAAAAATTTTTCACTTTGCGGGACTCACTTGGGCTCACGTATGGCCACCTAGGCCCACAAACACCTCGCGAGGCCCACAAATGGTAAAAAAATCAAAATCACACATAAAATCACAAAAATTAGAAAATTCACAAATATCAAATCAGATTACGTAAATTAATTCAGACTAAATAGTAAAAATTAAATTACGTAAATTTTTCTGGCCCAAAAATTATTATTTTCTTGACACGGAACAAATCACTCAAAACGATCAAATATGCAGACGGAATATTTAAAATAATTTTACAGTGCACAGAAATCACTAAATAGTAAAATTCTGCTAACTGTTAAAATTACTTATTTAATACATACAAAGTTTGGGGTGTTACAATTCTCCCCCTCTACAAAAGTTTCGTCCTCGAAACTTGACGAACTTGATTTCACATCCTTAAAATAAAAAGGGATACTATTCTTTTATCTTTTCTTCTAGTTCCCATGTAGCTTCCCCGCTTACATCATCCCAAATAATTTTAACCAATGAAATTTCCTTACCTCGAAGTTGCTTTGTCTTTTGATCCTCAATCTTTACTGGAATAATTTCATAGGTTAAATTTTCCTTCAGCTGTACTGTGTCTGGCTTGATAACATGAGTAGGATCAGAAATATATTTCCGTAGTTGTGATACGTGAAATACATTGTGAAGGTTTGACAGAAAAGGTGGTAATGCAATTTGATATGCCACCAGACCTACCCGACGTAAAATCTGATATGGTCCGATAAACTTTGGAGTGAGCTTCTTGGACTTAAGCACTCGTCCAACACCCGTCATAGGCGTCACTCGCAAAAATACATGGTCACCTTCTTCAAACTCGAGAAATTTTCTCCTTTTATCAGCATAGTTCTTTTGCCGAGTTTGACTCATTCTCATTTTGTCTTGTATCATCTTCACTTTCTCAGTTGTCTGTTGAACAATCTCTGGTCCTAACATAATACTCTCACCATCTTGATACCAACATAACGGTGTTCTACATCGTCTTCCATATAATGCCTCATAGGGTGCCATCCCTATACTTGAATGGAAACTATTATTATATGTGAATTCTATCAATGGCAAGAATTCATCCCAGCCTCCAGTTTCTTCCAGAACACATGATCTCAACAAGTCTTCTAACGATTGAATCGTCCTTTTTGACTGACCATCTATTTGTGGATGGTAAGCAGAACTTAGACGTAGCTTTGTTCCCATCGCTTCTTGCAAACTATCCCAAAATCTCGACGTAAACCTTGGATCTCGATCCGAAATGATACTGGATGGTACACCATGAAGTCTAACAATTTCACTGATGTACACTTGAGCCAACTTTTCCATTGAGTATTTAATATTAATCGGCAAAAAGTGCACTGACTTAGTAAGTCGATCAACAATTACCCAAATGGCATCATGACCCTTCTGAGTCTTTGGTAGTCCCATCACAAAATCCATTGCTATGTCATCCCATTTCCATTCGGGAATAGGCAAAGGTTGCAACATTCCCGAAGGTCTTTGATGTTCCACCTTAGCCTTCGGACAGACTAAACAAGGTGATACATACTCTGCAACATCTTTCTTCATTCCTTGCCACCAATATAATTGTTTTAAATCCTGGTACATCTTTGTGGCTCCTGGATGCATACTCAGTTTACTCCTGTGAGCTTCCTCCAAAATTAATCTTCTAAGATTCGGATCATTAGGCACACAAACTCTTCCTTGAAACTTCAAAATTCCATTAACACCTTCGCTAAAATCCAACACTGCCCCTTGACTCTTTGCTTCTTTTGCTTCTTGCAAATATTGGTCACTATTTTGTCCTTCACGGATTCTATCCATCAAATCATTTGAAATGGTGATCATATTTAAACGCATCTTGCCCAGCGTCAATTTCACTGATAATCGCATATCCCGAAATTCTTCTATCAACTCCTTCTCCTTGATCATCATAACAGAAGCACTAAGTACTTTTCTACTCAACGCATCCGCTACGACATTCACCTTTCCGGGATGATACTGCAATTGAAAATCATAGTCCTTCAAAAATTTTAACCAACGCCTTTGCCTCATGTTCAACTCTCTTTGGTCAAACAGATACTTCAAGCTTTTATGATCACTAAAAACAGTGAACGTAGCTCCATAAAGAAAATGTCTCCATACTTTCAACGCAAACACCACAGCTGCCAACTCCAAGTCATGAGTCGGATAATTCTTCTCATGATTTTTCAACTGTCTTGAAGCATAAGCCACCACCTTACGGTTTTGCATAAGTACACCACTCAATCCTTGGTATGAAGCATCACAATATACCTCGAAAGGTTCATTTGGATCAGGTAGAATCAACACTGGTGAAGTAGTCAATCGTCTTTTCAATTCTTCAAAACTTTCTTCGCATGCATCAGTCCACACGAACGGTTGATTCTTTCGTGTAAGTTGGGTAAGAGGTCCTACAATCTTTGAAAACCCCTCAATGAAACGTCTATAATAACCAGCTAATCCGACAAAACTACAAATTTCTGTTACAGTCTTTGGTCTTTCCCATTCCAAAATTGTCTTCACCTTTGAAGCATCAACTTCAATTCCTTTCTCTGATATCACGTGTCCCAAAAATTGAACTTCGCTCAACCAAAATTCACATTTGGACAACTTGGCATACATCTTATTCTCCTTTAGAATCTGGAGAACCACCCTGAGATGTTCAGCATATTCCTCCTGACTTCGAGAATAAATTAAAATGTCATCTATAAAGACAACAACAAACTTGTCCAAGTATGAACGAAAAATTCTATTCATGAAGTCCATGAATATAGCTGGTGCATTTGTTACACCGAATAGCATCACAAGATATTCGTAATGCCCATAACGAGTTCGAAAAGCTGTTTTGGGAATATCCTCCACTTTCACACGTATTTGGTGATACCCAAAACGTAGATCAATCTTGGAAAATATTGCGGCTCCTCGCAATTGATCCATCAGATCATCTATCCTTGGAAGTGGATATTTATTCTTAATCGTGATTTTATTTAGTTACCGATAGTCTACACATAGACGTGAAGTTCCATCCTTCTTCTTGACCAATAGTACTGGAGCTCCCCATGGTGACACACTAGGTCTCACGAATTGTTTCTCTAATAATTCCTCCAGCTGTTTCTTTAGTTCGGCTAATTCTACCGGCGACATCCGATAAGGCGCTATAGATATCGGTCCAGCTCCAGGTACAAGATCAATGGCAAACTCGATTTCCCTTACCGGTGGTAGTCCTGGTATATCTTTAGGAAACACTTCAGGAAATTCGTTAACTACAAAAATATCCTTCAAGGCATCTTCACATTGCACCTCTAAAGAAGATAACAATAGATACCCATGATCTCCTTCCTTCAAACAAGCTTCCACTTGAGTAGCCGTTAGGAATCTAGGATCCTTAGCCTCAGGAAACACTAACATCTTATTCGAACAATCAATTAGGATATGGTTAGAAGACAACCAATCCATTCCCAAAATTACATTAATTTTGGAAAGAGGCAAACAGATCAAGTCCACATAAAAGATTCTATCCCTAACACAGACAGGACAATTCAGGCATACTGTTGATGTAACTACAGACTTATCAGTAGGAGTAGCAACATTCAGATCATATGGCAAGGCAGTCACAGTCAATCCCAAACGTTCAACACTATCACATGCAATGAAAGAATGTGTTGCCCCTGAATCATAGAGTATGGTTAAAGGATTACCTCCAATAGTACCCTCCTCCATTATCAAGTTCTCAGATTTAGCAGCTACTTCTCCGCTCATTGTATAGACACGACCTCCCGCCTGTGGTCTTGTAGTTCGAACATTTCCCACAGAGGATTCCTTCTTTATCTGATCACAGTCTTTAGAGAAATGTCCAAGCTTTCCACACTTAAAACAAATAACTTCTTTATGTTGACAATCTTTCGTGAGATGGTCCTTCCCACATTTGAAACATCGAATAGGAGTCCCAGCTTGACTTGTCTTATTGCCGCTAGAACTTCCACCCACAAATTGCTTCTTAGTCGACTTCCTGCAGGTTTCATATATGGCTTTTGCTGAGAGCGACTTGCTTGAGTACTCTTTCCTTTTTGGAACCTTGCAGGTCCAAAATTCTTGTTTCTTGCCGCTCGTTGATGATCAATCTCTTCAACTTTACGACATTTTTCAATCAAAGTTGGAAATTGATTAATCTCCAACATCGATACAGCTCTCTTAATATCCAGCTTTAATCCTTCTTCAAATTTCCTGCATTTCCAGCCCTCATCTGGATTCATCTGCAAATATCTTAAAAACTGAGACAGACTTTCAAATTTTGCCGCATACTCACTTACGGACATCAATCCTTGTCGTAAGCTCAGAACTTCCATTTCCTTCATATGCCTCACACTTGCTGGAAAATATTTCTCCAGAAACTTTTGCTTAAAAACTTGCCATGTCACCATCCTTCCGTCGGCTTCCAACAGTCTTCTAGCTCCTGTCCACCAACGTTCACCATCTCCTACCAGCATAAACGTTGCCAGTGTAAGCTTCCGTTCATCAGCACAACCCATACCATCAAATATCTTTTCAAGTTCTTGGATCCAAAGTTCAGCTTTCTCCGGATCAAACTCTCCACGAAACTTCGGTGGATTATTCCTTCGAAACTCAGATAAACTGTGCACATTCTCATTAGCCCATTGATTTTGTTGTGCAACCACTTCCGCCATTCTCTCAGCATTATCGCTACTAATGCATGACCATGTTCAAATTATCATTCCCATTAAGTTCCATATCTGTGCTTTCAATTCTACGTCCACATCCTCGTCCAGTCATTACTTTCTCCACTCAAACTAAATACAAAGAAAGTAAAGTCAATCTTCAAACAATATTGTTTCTTTTCGGAAACAATAACAGAGAATCATACAACACAAACAAGACAGACCTAACCACAACCCCAAAAGACTCTAACTTAGGTTCTGATACCAACTAATGTAACACCCTAAGCCGTAGGGTGTCACATTTATGTTACTTAATAACCCCCAAGTTCATATAAGGTGACGTTGTAATAAAAAGATAAGTCAATTTTTTTTTTGACCACCATAAAATAAACTTAGCAAAAAATAAAACATTATAGCAACCTCACACATAGATTACATCATATACATATTACAAACGTACTGTTGGAATTATTTATTTTACAGCCCATGTCTCAAACTAAAACACACTTAAATAAATTACACACATAGTTTATATCAAAGTTCAAACTTGCCCAAGTTTAACTAAGCAGCGGACCCCTCAGATGGGTCCTCCTCGGATTCCTCAGCAGATAGAAATCCGTTATGACGAGTAGCCCTACGGACAGGTGTCCGGGCTGACGATACTATACTGATTTCCGTTGGGACATAATTCCTAGTGTCCCAGTGTCGCCTGATATTCAACGGAAATTCAACATGAACTAAAATAGTTACACAGAAAAATGGATTTCCACGAAACAGTCTACTAATACTAACAGTTAGGTACCCCTCGTAAATAAGTCCTCGCTCATCGGGACTTGTCCTCCATTCTCCAGCTCCTCCGTGAAATTGTAGACGTACATATCCGAAGAAACTAGCTCTTGTCGTCATACTGTCAGTCGGCGTTCCCACCGTGAGAAGTAACTCTTCTTCCGCTTCTTGTACCGTTTCTTTCTCAACGTCTTCACCCAATTATCAATACAATATACAGATATACATACAAAGAGGTGAGATTATCTACGCCAATATAAGCATGATAGTACGAGAGATAATACAAACAACACATCATGCAAAAATATCATATCATGATCACAATTATACCATCATCATAATAATTACCATCATGCCACTATCACTGTTTAAATCATACAACAATTACAGTAACACCATCATATAGATATAGATGCTCAGTTTCATGCATGCGTACATAGACTCAATGTCCTACTCCATGGAGCTAATACTCAAGTCGGAGAAATTGATCGAAAAGAGCTGCTGGTATTTCGTGCTTCAGACCAAGTGCTTATTATTATATCTTGCACATCTAGCACATACACAACAGTCTTTGTCAGATCTCGATTAAGAATAGTGTCTTGGTCCGGATCATCGGTGTGTTGCATCGGTCTAACTCACGGTACAGAAGAGCTACCAATTGCCCATTGCGAGCAACCGCACCCCGATGCCCCCAAGGTCAACAAGTGACCTACACTACGCGTATCGCACCCACTCAAGAGGTGTACGTTTCTCCTAGGCAATTAGCCATTTACAATCCATCGGACCATTTTCAATGTATGTGTAATGCACCAATTACCAACCAAATGTAAATCACATAATTTCTCATACAAAGTTCAAATACTATTTTACGTTCATAAAATGGATTCATGCCAATTATAAGTAAATTGCTCAACTTCTTGTACAGTATTCACATACTGATTTTTTAACTGTAAAGTTTACTGTATAATTAACAGCAACCTTATATTATTGCATTTTTTTCTCATTCACAAAATATATTTTTTTTCACGTTTTTACGGTCACGTAATATTTTATTACGTAAACAATGATTTGTAACATTTCTATTACGTTTAAAAATTTGTGTAATAATTTTTTACTGTATTCTAAAATGCGTAAAAATATTCTTTCATTTTTAAATTGCATAGCAATTTTTCTACAACATTTCGATCGTGTAAAATATTTAAACGCTTTAAAAATCGCGTAGAAATATTTTAACATTTTTCAAATCGCATAATTTAAAAATTACGTTTTTGAGTTACATAAATCATTTTTTTCACCGTTTTTACCCTTCGTAAAATATTTTTTAACTTTAAAATATTATTTTGGACTTTTCTTAATTTAATTTCTTACTTTATTTTCTTCCGATTCTTAAAAATTCTTTTCCATAATATATTTTCTAAACATCACTTTTTATTGATTTAATTTTACAAAATCACATTTAGTTGATTTAATTACTATTTCTAATTTTAAATTTCATAACGTTTTTCAAAACCCAATAAATAAATTCTACTTAGTAAATTTAAGTTACAAACGTTTTCTTTTATATTTCTAAATCACTTCTAAAAATTAATTCTCTTTAAAATAATTTGAAGTTCAACACCTTCAATCTCCTTTTTTTCTTTTATTTATGAAAATTCCACTTGATAACACTTTAATTCCCTTTTCAAAAATCCTTATTAGAAAATTCTTATATTTTATAACATCAAAACATTTTTTTTAAATTATCAAAACCTTATAGATGGCCATTGGAACCATGAAAGATTTTTCTTATAACTTAAATGAATTACATTTTTGTTTCTACGTAAAATTAATTAATATCAACATAACTAAAAAGAAAACGTGTGCATTTTCTTTTGCAAAAACCAAAATCCTTTTGTTTATTTCTTTTACTTCTCAAATCATAAAATTTTATTATTCATGAAAATATTAATTTGGTGAACACCTAATTTGAGATGTCTTGGCCAAAAATCTTATTGTTCTAAGGACCCAAAAAATTAATTTCTTTGTTCTTGAAAAATTTTCAACATGAACCCCAATTTTGGGTATCAAACCGAACCTCTGCTTTGGCCATTGGAGCCAAAATTTTGCTTATTTCAACATACATCCATCATAATATATTTAACATATATCATCATGTATATTATAAGCATACCATATAAACAAGTAAAAATCATACTAAGCATGCATACACAATTAATTCATGCAAAGCATATCAAGCATAAACAAAATAATTAAAAACACATAACACAAATAATTTATTACATGACCATGGATATGAATCCTCACATGGATTCATCATCCATCAAATATAACCATCTCTCACCACCATGCTTGGTTGGTGAGATAAATCTCCCTCTTACCTCTTGAAGAACTCCAAAAGCTCCTTGCTTTGGATTTAAAACATGATCTCCACCAAGAAAAGTCTCTTGAACATAAAACAAATGCAAGAAAATTAGTGTATTGAGCTTGATTAAGAGGAACCATGGATCAAACATGGTTTAGAACATGAAAAAGAAAAGAATGAAAGAAATTTCCTTACTCTTCACTAACAAAAGCTCTAGAACTTGATTTTAGTAAAAGTCCTTCAAGATGGAAGATTTAGAGAAAGTTTTCAACATGAAATTTGTTTAGAATAAGGTAAGGATTCAAGAAACTAAGTTGTATGAAATTAAAGAGTGATGGAGGGTGGATGAGAGTGCTTGGCCGAATGGCTCTTTAGGGAGAGAGAATGGAGTTTTTCATTTGGTTGGTTCATGAAACATAAGTGAGAGAATGAAGAAATGAAAATGTGAAGTGTAGAAATGAATTGTTTGGTATCCTAAACTATGCATGGCCGTGGCCTTCATGGAGAGAAATGAAAAGTGAAGTTTGAAAAACATGCTCATTAATTGATCAATAGGAACTTGTCTTGAGATTTGACCATTGTCTTCATCTTTTTCCTTGGCCTAAAAAGCCTATACTAACTTTGTCTCCTTTCTCCTTGCTTCTTCAAAACCGCCCCCCTTGCATGATTCATGCAAATTGTCATCTTTTCAAACAATTATTTGAAGCCTTTCTAGCCATTGATTTATTCAATGGTTAGGATTTAAGTAGATTTTTATTTTTAGAAGACAAAATCTAGAGCCATTGGATCTTTCTCCTTTAAATCTTAGCCATTAGATGTGTCTCCAAAATGAAGGGTCAAGATTACACCTTCAAACTTTACATCCAAGGGTCCAAAATGGTTGTAATCATTTTTGATGACCAATTCTCCACCATTGATCTAAATCCAAATCCAATGGTCATTAATGATCCATCTCCACCATTGATTTATTTTACATCCAAGGGTTGATAATGGTCATAGTCTTTTATAAGATTAAATTTCTACCCTTGATTTAATTTCCATCCAACGGTTATAATTAATCTTATTTACTTTTAAGATCAAATCTCCACCGTTGATTAAATCAAGATTAAATCTCCAATGGTAATTAATTCGATGGTGGATATCCAAACCACCAATACTGACTTAATAGCATAGAATTTTATTTTTATCTATCATAACCTCATAAAAGAATACATTCACTGTATTTTTATCATTCGATAATTAAATACAGTACAAAATACAGTAAAAGAAATTTTCTAAAACTGTTTTCGGATTCAGGTTTAGTAAGATCCCCTGTCTCCGTCTAAACAGTACAAATTTTTCTGTGCGTAGAAAAAATTTTCACTTTGCGGGACCCACCTGGGCCCACGTATGGCCACCTGGGCCCACAAACACCTCGCGGGGCCCACAAATGGTAAAAAAATCAAAATCACATAAAATCACAAAAATTAGAAAATTCACAAATATCAAATCAGATTACATAAATTAATTAAGACTAAACAGTAAAAATTAAATTACATAAATTTTTTTGACCCAAAAATTATTATTTTCTTGACACGGAACAAATCACTCAAAACGATCAAATATGCAGACGGAATATTTAAAATAATTTTACAGTGCACAGAAATCACTAAACAGTAGAATTCTGCTAATTGTTAAAATTACTTATTTAATACATAGAAAGTTTGGGGTGTTACAGACTTCATCCATAACATGCTCTACTTCCTTTAGATCGAGACACTGGAGGAGAAGAGCATAAAATCTATGACAATACAACTGGTTATCAATAACGGTATACCATGTCATTGTCCGTATTAGTTTCTAGGCTTCCCTCTTGTTTGCAGGCAATGTACCATTTCAAAGATAGGCAACTATTGGTGTGATCTAGTTTTCATCATCTTCCAGTATGAGGACTTTATTGTCCATAATACTAGGATCTTGTAGTGTATCCTGAATTATGGACCTATTGTTGTCAGGGCTCTTGGTGTTAGCTAGCTTTGACAAGATGTCGGCTCTTGAGTTTTGTTCTCTAGGGATGTGTTCCACCTTAATGCTATCGAAATCCTCCATTAATTTCTTCACCTTGGCTAAGTATTTCTAGAGCAAGGGCTCCTTAGCCTGATATTTACCTTAGATCTGGGATGTCGCCAACTGTGAATCACTGCATAGAACTATATTTGTGGCTTCCATTTCTTTTGCATAGTGACGCCTGCGATACAAGCTTCATATTCTACTTGGTTATTTGAAGTTAGGAACTTGAACCTTAAAGAATGTTCAAGCGTAAGCCCGACTTCGTTTTCCAATATGACTCTAGCGCCACTCCCTTTAGGATTCAAGGATCCATCAACATAGATGGTCCAAGAATTCACTCTAGGATGGCTAAAATCCGATGAAGCTCAAACAAAATGTTAGATAAAAACTTGAGCTTTTATGGCTTGTCTTGGCTCATAGGTGATACTGAATTCGGAGAGCTCCACCAACCAAGCGATCATTCTTCCAGCAAGGTTTGACTTATGTAACACTTGCCAAATCTGTTGATCTGTCCCTATTATCACGGGGTGACATTAAAAATATTGTCGTAGCCTTCTAGCAGTACTTAGCAATGCTAGGGCAAGTTTTTCAGTCTTCTAATAGCAGAGCTCAGGGCCTTGTAGGACCTTGTAGCGTTGTAGTTTAGGGGAGAGATTTTCGCCAGTATACGAAGTCTCTTCTCCATCTTGCTTGGGCTCCGGTTGGACAGCAACTGGCTCTTGGATAGGAGCGGATGCCGGACGGTAACCAAAAGAAAGTTAATTATGAGTGGTCGAAATGTGGCTTCTCCTGGTAGTGACCATGATGGTGATGATGATAATCAAAGTTTATCGTTTTTCCACATACGATGCCAATGTTCTAAATAGGTTTCAGAGTGTGAGATTCCAACCTAAAATCAATTGGCATTAAGTGAAGTGGCCCAACTGATATATAAACCACACTCAAAATATTAAGGCATGCGGTGTGAGACTCTTAACACCCCCTCCACAGATGCTTGGACGGAACAAGCGGAAACAAACAAGCCTAGCGAAGTAGGCAGAAACAAGCTTAACGAAGTAGGTAGAAACAAAGATTGAATTTTGTCTCTGATACTATGTGAGATTCCAACCTAAAACCAATTGACATTAAGTGGAGTGACCCAACAAATATATAAACCGCACCCGAAATATTAAGGTAGGCGATATGAGACTCTTAACACACAGAATCACTTGAATAAGGTTAAAGAATGTGGTTTCCTCTGTAGCACAATAGTAGTGACGATTGTGCGTGGGATGGGTACCTGTAAAAGGTACTCCGACGCTCAAGTTAGATCGTGCACAAGGTGAGTAGTGTTTGGAATTAGATGTATATATTTGCTACCTTATGTGGAATTTATAAGAACGTCTTGGTAGATAAGAACCATGTTTAAATCTGCATTAAATGCTATTAATTAGGATAAGAATCCAATAAGATTATTATTTCTTATAGTTGTCTCCTCTATTTATGAGGGATATAATTGATTTCTCTATCTATGAAAAATTTTGTTAGAGATTTACTCATTATAAATAAACATATTTACTTATCTAATAACATTTACAAATATTCAGCATCCAACTCTAACAGACTGAGTTGCTCATGAACTGCTAATTCGAAACTCGATGCAGAATATGTGCATATATCATTTTTCATACATCAACGATGAAATTAGGAAATAACGAGGAAATTAGGAAATAATAGCCTCCGTATAAAGCAAAGAATATTTGAATAACCGAGAAAAAATTATAAACAGAGTTAGTAAATATTAAATTATTTTTATGATTGTGTAACGTCAATTGATATTTAAAAGATTGCAAGTTGCAACTGAATTCGAGGTTCATGTGAAAATAGTTGTGATGAAATCTGCATGTAAATTAATTTGCATTTTATTTTTCTCTACCAGCAATAGAGGTATGCTATAAACTTGTGGGATTGCATACGTCCACGATTTATAACTAATTAATTATCACTTAATAATGCATAAATAAATGGATGCAAGAAGGGATATGGTTTTTGCCTAGTGCTTCAGAATGAGTACATATTAATTTTATCTAGATACATTCCATTTCCAAGAGGGACGAAGTCAAAGGTAACCCCGCAAAGTTTGGTTATTCTCTCATGGGGAGAGAGAAGAGAGAGCACAATCTGTGTGGTTATTACGTCCGTGGAAAGCTCAAACTAGTTAAAAGGAAGCCAAAAATTGCTGCTAATTCTAGAAAGAGGAAGATTGGTTATTTGCTATTCTTTTTGTTGTTCTAACCCCAAAAAGAAACAAGAAAAAAGTACACAAATCGAACCCATACCTCAAAGTCCTTTTGTCTCTCAGCAGGGACAGAGGAGATTCAAAAGGAAGAAAGTTATCCTGCATTGTTCTTGAAAAAGAGTTTCCCTTGTCACAAAAGAGTGGCACGGTCTTTGCTTCATCAAAGGACCTATAAGATACAACATATATAACAAACATAAGACGGAAAACAAGAGGAAAAAAAGCAAAGAACTTTAGAGGTCTCTTTCTCTGGTAGGAAGAAGCACAAAGCAATATTTGAGAGGACAAGACTTTTGGTTTCTGGGTTTGTTTTGTTTGGTTTCTTTCCATTGAAAGAGCACAAAAAACTTGAAGGTTGCAAGAGGTGTTTGGAGCTAAAAGGAAGGGAGAGGAATGTGGTTGCAAAAGAATCAGTGGGACAAGAAGGATGGTGTGAATGGAATAGTGGCAGTGGCAATAGACAAAGATAAGGGGAGCCAAAATGCACTCAAATGGGCCATTGACCATCTCCTCACGAGAAGTGCAACTGTAGTACTCATCCATGTCAATCATAAGCCAGCTTCTCTTTCTGCATCACCGTCTCTTTTGACCCCAAGTGAGTATTATACCTTACACATACTCTTAGTGCCATATGAAACTGGCATTAATAATAACAGAATGGCTCCTCATATCATTTGTGCATCTCTGTTTTTTTGCTTTGAGTTGTTAATGTTAAGGCAATCCTGTCAAGAAAAAGAAAAACAGTTAGAATCGAAGGTAAAACAGTTAGAATCGAAGGTAAAAAGAAGAGCATTTGTTAGCATGCATTGGCTAGCTACCAGATTGTTTACTCACTTTGTTGGTTGCAGGGGCAGGGATAAAGGGTATTGGTGAGGAAAGTGCACTAGTTTGCAAAGACCCTGATGACCAAACCAGAGAAATTTTCCGCCCATACCGTGTCTTCTGTGCATGGAAAGATGTAAGTTTTGTTTTCTTTTTTTTCTTGGAAGAAAAACAAGGAGGGGGAAAATAATTGAGGAAATGGAAAAAATAACACACAATTTGGCAATAGTTTTCATTTTTTAGCATGATGACCAAACCAGAGAAATTTTCCGCCCTTATCGTGTCTTCTGTGCACGGAAAGATGTAAGTTTTGTTTTCTTTTCTTTTTCTTGGAAGAAAAACAAGGAGGGGGAAATAATTGAGGAAATGGAAAAAATAACACACAATTTGGCAATACTTTTCATTTTAGAATTCTTGACATTATTTTAGCATCTTATCATCTCTTTCTTTTCGTTTTTTCACCTTTTTGGTTTTTGGTCCATAGATACACTGCAAGGGTGTTGTACTAGAAGATGTAGATGTATCCAAAGCTTTAATTGATTATGCTTCTCAATCAGCAATTGAGCATTTGGTTCTAGGCTCTTCAAACAAAACTGGTTTTCTTAGGTATGGCTCTCTCTGTCTTAAGTCAGATGGTTGTGCCCTGACATTTTTCAAATTTTATTGAGTCATTTTTTTAACATGCTCCTAACTAAGTTTGGAGCATCCATGTTCTGATGAATTCGCCAGTAATTATAGGTTAGCCTCATTTTTTTTATTTTATTTTAATCTTAACATTTTCATTTATTGTTTGTTAGTACTCCTTTCAATCCTCTCTCCTCTCTTCTCTTGCTGGTCTCTGTTATAGTACATAGGAGAGAGAATGTATGAAACTTGAAAAAAAAAATTCAGAAGAATACCAAAGCTGTAAAGGAATTGTGAAATCTTCAAAGTCTGATAGGTGCTGTTGAGTTCGTGATATATGAAGCCGATGATAATGCTTTTTTTTTCTTTTTTTCTTTTTTTGAAATTCTTTCTTCAAATGGAAATTTGAATCTCGCAGTGCTAAAGAGAGAGAAAATTTTAGAAAATTCAAATTTGTGAATTAAATGCAATGAGAGATATGGCATGAGAGAGAAATGACTAAAAGACAGAGAGAATGTCAGAAAGAAGTAAACTACAGAGGGGCTTTTGAAAGGCTTTGATAAGAGATTTCTTGTCGTGGGACTATGTTTTGACGAACTAGCAGAAGCAAGAGAGAACGATTCCAGTGACTCGTAGAGCGGAAACGTTTCTTGTTGTGCCTGGTGGAAGCTGGTGGGACTCCGACAACGTCACCGGAATGGGATTTCTCTTTCTCTGTTGCAAAAAAGGGAGATCAGATCTGTATTCATGATGGAACACTGGTAAACACTGGTATTATTCTAAGAATTAGGGCTGAATACCCAAGAAACTGTATACATTAATGTGACTTCCCTTCCTTTACCCAAAATGCTAAGATTTCCTCCGTCGTACAATTTTCCTTATTTATATTCTTGTTCCCATTCACCAGTTCCTAATCGGGTACCACAAAAATAACAAGTAATCTCTAACTAACTAATCAGAAGTTAGTTAGGTCTCATTGGGTTTGGACTTTTATGTCTTTTGACATAAACTCTATTTACTACAAGCCCAATATTAATTCATCACATCTCCTTCGCAAACGGTGTCTTCTTCAAAGAAAGCTCTTTCCTTTTTGTGTTGTTCCTAATATGTTTTCAATCTTATTTTTAAAATTTTTCTTTGCTAAGCTTGTTTTGCATTCCTAATCTCTTCATCCATATGCTTAGCTTTTTTTAAAAATTTTCTTCACTAATCTGTTCCAGCTTGTTTTGCATTTCTGTTTTCAATCTTTTGTTCCTTGCTCGATTTGAGGGACTTCCACACAATTAAGCCTTTGTTGCAATTATGTGTTTTTGGGTTTTTTAGATATAAAAATAGTTAATTTTCTAAGCTTATTATCATGTTATGAACTACTTTTTTGAGATTGTTATTGCAATTGCCATGCCCATCAAGTCCTATTCCAGATTTGCATGCCTACATTCTGGTGTTACTAAAGGGAACAATGGAAGCTGGAAGACGATTAAAATGCATAAAATGGAAGCTGGAGACCTTCGCAAAACAATGGCACAAGTTTAAGGACTAGCAATGTAAATTTAAAAATTAATAATGTTACCTATCACACAAGTAGCAGGTGATAATTTCCTGCCCTTCGTTTTTTTTTATACAAAATCAATGGCTACTAAAACTTGGAGGATCCATGCTCCCTACAAATTTAGGAGCATTTTAAACATCTCCCTAACTCTTAACGTTCTGACCTTTTTCCGTTCTAAATACATGAGCAATTGTCAAGATTTAAAATTAAGGTGTCAATAATAAGGAATGTGGTAATTAGAAGCATAAAGCTTGTAGAGTGCAGATTATAAATGTTCTCATTAACAATGAAGTGAATGCTAAATCGCATCATATAAAATAAAGCAAACTTGGCCTATAATCAAGCTTTCAACTGGAAAAATGAAACTTTTTCAAGTCACACATGATATGCACAATAGCTTAAGACTTGTCATTTCAACTTATGGTTATGTGCCTTGCTATATGAGTGTATGTCACTAAGCATAGATAGTTGCTTGAATTTCTAGATTGGGAATATCTATATGTATTTCATTTACTAAGAAAGAAGTTTTTCGCGTCAGTAGATTCAAAGTAGCAGATATTCCAGGAACAGTATCAAAAGGGGCACCAGATTTCTGTACAGTATATATTGTTTCCAAAGGAAAGATTCAATCAATGCGATCTGCTTCTCGTCCTGCTCCTGTCTTTTCTCCTCTGCAAAGTCAGCTTAGTCAAGCTACTGTAAGGTCAGACCAATCAGACCCACGTGTGCCGCTGGCTGGTATTGTGAAAGGTTAGATTTGACCTCTTCAAGAATCATACATCTATCTGTGTGTGTGCGCGCGTGTGTGCATATTGGCTGTATGCTGCTCAATAAGAAATGTGGTTTCAATTAGGACACGAAAGGCGATCCATTGATGCACCCCGTAGATCACAGGATGGAACTGACTCCTTCAGGTCAGTGACGTTGCATGCTACTTGGACAATTTATTCCTTCTATATTTTTTATTCTTGGTATATCAACTTGTTCTTTGCATGGTTAAATAACGCTTCTTCATCATCTCTAAACTAAATGCAATTGAAAGCAGGTCACCATTCACTAGGAAAGGTGTGCATGACAAGTCATATGGGGAAATTTCCTTGCCAGATACTGACATAACCTTTGTAAGCTCTGGAAGGTCAAGTATAGACCGCTTGTTCCCTTCGTTATACAACAGTTCAGATACAGGGATGTCCAACCCTCGATTATCATATAGCTCCGATACAGATGCAAACTATAGCTTTGAGTCAATGCATTATGGAAGGAGGTCTATGGATATCAGCTCTCCTGAACACTCATCTTTCTCGCATGATAGCGAGGGGTTCTCATCTTCTACATCACAGGCCACGGTAAGGATAAGCTGGCAATGTGCATTTTTATTTCCTGCACTACCTGTGCATGTATTAGTAGTTCCCACACTGATAAGAGGGCCAAAGAATTTCGTAATTTAGATACATTTTCTCGTAGAAAGGAAGATTTTCAAGATGTTTTTCTTGAAGATAAATACATCAATAAGGTGCTCTGGCTACATATCCTGCAATTTTTACCTAATACAATAACATTATGCAGTTTGCTTTTCACTTGCTTTTGTGGAACACGTTTCAGCCTGGGCTGATAGGGCCCCCAAGTATATCTGTCTTATTTTCTACATAAATTTTTACCATGAAAGGAATGAATAGATATCAATGATCGAATAATTAAATATTTCAATTACTTAGAATGTTATTTATAAGTATAAAGTTATTGATTCCTGATTGCTAATCCTTGTGGATAATCTTGTGCTGCAAGTATAGGATGATGCGGAGGCTGAAATGAGGAGACTGAAGTTGGAGCTCAAACAAACAATGGAAATGTATAGCACAGCCTGTAAAGAAGCACTCACAGCACAGCAGAAGGTATGAAATAATATCTGCTTTACATCTAAAAAGGCACAAGATCTGACATGTTATGCATCACAGGCAGTAGAACTCCAGCGGTGGAAATTAGAGGAAGAGAGGAGATTGGAGGAGGCAAGGCTGGCTGAAGAAGCTGCATTGGCAATTGCAGAAAAGGAAAAAGCCAAATCAAAAGCAGCCATTGAGGCTGCTGAAGCACAAAAGAGGATTGCAGAACTGGAAGCACAGAAGAGACTTAATGCAGAAATGAAAGCACTCAGAGAAGCAGAGGAAAAAAGAAGAGCACTTGATGCTTTAGCAAACAAAGATGTCAGGTATAGAAGGTATTCAATTGAGGAGATTGAAGCAGCGACAAATTTTTTTGCAGAGTCCTTGAAGATTGGAGAAGGGGGTTATGGTCCGGTTTATAAGTGCCTTCTGGACCACACACCTGTTGCAGTGAAGGTTCTACGTCCTGATGCAGCACAAGGAAGGTCACAGTTTCAACGAGAGGTAAGCTGACAAACAAAACTGTGTCTACATATGCAACACTACAAATTCAACACAATAAATGGAAATTTCGGGATATAGAAGTGCACAAGTCATGCAGGGAACAAAGGGCTAAGGTGTTTGTGGCAGGAAGTATATGGAACCACAATAAGTGCACAAAAGAAGGAAATAAAAATACAATAAACAAGATAATATTTAACGTGGGTCAGTCCCATTGACCTACATCTATGATCCTTTGGAGGGAAAAAAATTATCCACTAATAAAAGTATATTGCAACTTTTGAATGACTCACGTTGTAAACTCTCTCACTAAATTGATCACCTAATAATCGAGTTACAAATTACAATGTCTCTTAATTTGCAGAAAATAGGCTGAGTTAAGTTAGACTTAGTTTAAATTAGCCTAGATTTATTTTGTAATATGTCGGCTTCAACTTATTTTGTAATATGTTAGTCCAAGTCTTATCTGTTACTTTTTATTAAGACTTAGCTTATTTATAAAAGTTTAAAAATTTAACTTAATTTGAAAATCTATTTAAAGGTTTACAATACTTAAAGACTTCCATATAAACAAAAAAAAATTAAGCTTTTTAATTTTTAAATAAGTTTAATCTTTAACAAAACTATTATATTCTATATAAAATAAATATATTATACTAATATATAACATGTAAATTATGTAAGTATTACACATTTATAATAATATATATAAATATGAAAGAAATTAGCTAACCTAGCAGGCTAAATAAACTTTTTCAAAAACTTAAATCTTAACCTGTATAATTAAATAGGTCTTTTTTATTTAATAAATAGGTTAAGTTTATGTAGGCTAAAAATAAGTTAGACAATAAGCCCCTAATATGGCACCCGGCCAATTTCCAACCTTAATTCTACCGCAATACACAAAGGTTTATCTAATTTTATAAGAAACCTCTCTTGGGCTTCTCCAATTTTAGTGATGTAAGGCTTTGGTCAATTACATAAGAGTTTGTATGCTAAGTTGACTTGCTTGTATGTACATTACAGGTTGAGGTACTGAGCTGCATACGGCATCCAAACATGGTTCTCCTCCTGGGAGCCTGTCCAGAGTACGGCTGCCTTGTTTATGAGCATATGTCTAATGGAAGCTTGGATGATCGCCTCTTCTGTCGAGGAAATAGTCGCCCACTTCCTTGGCAGCTTAGGTTCAAAATTGCAGCTGAAATTGGCACTGGCTTGCTGTTCCTCCACCAGACAAAACCAGAGCCTCTCGTGCACAGGGACTTGAAACCAGCAAACATCTTGCTTGACCGAAACTATGTGGCCAAGATCAGTGATGTAGGTTTGGCCAGGCTAGTCCCACCATCTGTGGCTGACAACGTGACACAATATCGCATGACATCCGCCGCTGGAACTTTCTGCTATATAGATCCAGAGTACCAGCAGACAGGAATGCTAGGGGTAAAATCTGACATATACTCCCTTGGGGTCATTTTCCTGCAAATTTTGACAGCAAGACCACCAATGGGTTTGACCCATCATGTTGAAAGAGCCATTGAGAAGGGAACATTTATTGATATGCTGGATCCAAAAGTGCCTGACTGGCCAATAGAGGAGGCCTTGAGCCTTGCAAAGATGGCAGTCAAGTGTGCTGAATTAAGGCGGAAAGACAGACCTGATCTTGGCAAGGAAGTCCTACCAGAACTAAACAGGCTAAGAGAACTGACTGAAAATAATGATCAGCATTCAGTGTTGAGTGGCTTTATAAGCCCATCCAACCAGAGCCAAGTTTCTGTTCAGCTGGTAAGTTTATGTGCTGCTCTTTTAGTTAATGTTCACCTTACTTGGTATGATAAGCTTATAACATGCTAACATAAACATAAACGTTGCCTGACCATTTTGCAGGATGGAGCCAGTTCTCCACTTCCTTATTCTGGGGAGAGCTCAAGAAACACCTCAAGCCCAGTCTGACAAGTCAAAACAATATACGTACCCTTGATCAAAATAGAAAGTTTGTTCAATGGAATGATACCGAGTACAAAGTGTAAATTACTTAGGTGAATTGATGTAATAGCATGCTTGATTCCTCAATTTGTGCATGTGATTTTTGTTTTCTTCTCTCAATTTAGATTGCAAAAATAGAAGTCATAGCCTAAAAACGTTAACTCAAGTGGCACTAGTCTATCTAGGGGCTACTTGATCCAGGATTGAATCCCAACCTAGTTACTTTGGCGGCACTTTAACCTACCATAGCTTCTTTTATTTATTTATTTTTTGACAAGGTTAGAGACCCTTATTGGGATCTAGGTGGGGAATTAGGAAATGAGGTGTGGGGTGGGGAGATCGAACTCAGTAAACATGAGTTTGGATGTCTTTTTTTAATAATTATAGTTTTGTTCATTAAACAAATCTAATGAAATGTTCATCTCATTTTTTTCTTCTCTCTCTTTTTCTTTGGTGTATCATCTCATTTTTTTTTTGGTACATATATCATCTCATTTTTATGAAATCATTTTTAACTCAACTAAACACACTTTTAAAAACATTGGTCTAAAAACCTTAGGCATGTGCAATATAGATAATTACATGGCTCTATAAAAACCAACATGGTAAATTATGGCCTTTACTATAAAATTTTTTTACTTACACACAAACCTAACAAATGAAAAACTCTTTTATAATTTTTTTAAAAAAAATCAAACTTGACATGTAAAGGCATCACAATAAGAAGAGAAATTATAACTAGGTTGGCACCTCAAATATTACCTATCATCTGCAGCACACCAAAAATATATTGAAAAATAAAAGAAAGAAAACAAAATAGGGGGACATAAACCTTAACCCATGCAAAAATCATCTAAACCTATAATTAGGCAAAAAATATCTATCATGAAAAAATTACCCCTAATAAAATTCGGAGCAAGATCCCACCAAGAATTACTACTAGAAAGAATACCAAAGTTAGCAAGCCTATCTGAAAAACTCTTTTATAATGAATTTGTCTTGAAAGTAAATAAATAATAGTCTATTTATCCTTCTTTTAATTTGATAAAGTGTATTATAATCTTAATCCATTAAATGATCTAAAGGTAAATATGCACTTAGTTACTCATTTTAAACTAAAGAGAAGCTCATTTTAAATTAACTTTTTTTTCCTTTTTAGACATAACCAATCAACAACCTTAGTGAGGATAGATTATGTACTTAAAATTTTAGCCGCCTGGCACCTAAGTTCTTTTAAAAATGGAACCCATTAAACTTAATCAGCAAAATAATAAAACAGAAGAAGGGAGCTTGATATTCGGGTAAACGGCTTACTCCAACGCGGCTCCATCCTTCTGTAGCCCCCACTTCTCTCTCCTTCTTTCTCTTTTTGCCTTTGTTACTTACAATTCTCTTCCTCAAATGTGGATCCCTGCGATCTTAAAAATAACTATATAGGGAATGCAATTGCATCTGTCACCATTCGAAGTTATTGTGTTTTTTATCAACACTTTACCAAGTTTTAAAATGATTTTGAATGCAGAGAATCCAAATCCCTTTTTCCCTTCATTTCCTTATATTCACGCTGCATACTAAGAGAAAGATAAAATGCTTCACAGTTAAACCAAAAATTTCACATTTCACAGACATAGAAGAAAGCCACAAATTATGGAGAAGCGGTTTTATTTGCATTTCCATTTCAATTTCCATTTGATTTTATTTGATTTCATAGCTAGTATTCAGTTTCCACAGTACAGGAAAAAAAAAGAACAGACGACGCGACCCAGCCGACTAACCATCCTTTCCTTCCCTTTGATTCCCACGCCATCCATCTACTATGAGTTGCAACACGTTCAGCAGAGGCACCACGGTAGCGCCGGACAAGGCGAAGCAGAAAGATGAAATACAAGCACTCTCGAACTCATTTCCTTGTTAGTATAGCATGCACCAAGAACCAACCACTTTTAACCACTTTTTTACTAAATTGTCACTCTTGTTAAAATTATTTAGCAAATTATCATTTTTATAACTATTTATCAAATTGTCATTTTTTTAAACTATTTATCAAAATATCACTCTTTTAAAATTATATACTAAAATACCACTCTTTTGTCTTACGTGACTTTTTTTAATATTATCTGACTAACTAGGATGCGCCACGCAGGCTGGCACATCCACGTACGTTGCGCCAACACGCTTGACGCAACCTACGTGGATGCGTCACCACGTGCTACGCATCCTCTGGCTTTGGCTGGCTAGAAGGAAAACGTTATCCTTGTTAGGCAGAACTATTGAATTATACATAAATTTAAATTTAAATTTTTATAAATTATTTAAATTACTTAATAAAATTTTGTAAGCATTTATTAATGAGTCCATACTAATTACTGACGGTAAAATATAAAATATATAATTAAAAAAGTGACAAATTTAATATGTTGGTAATATTTAATATTGTTTTAATTATTATGAGGATTTATTAATTACATAACACATATGCTTCTTTTTTTGTTATTTTTTAAAATTTATTGTCTCAATTTATTTTTCATTTTAAAAAACAAATGAGGTATTAATTATTTTCTTTTAATTTTGTCTTTATTTATGATTTTTAATATTTTAAAAATAATCTAATTAAATGTACGTACATATCTTATTATTGAAGTTATTGAGTATATTTATTTATTTTTACACAAATATTTTAAATAACATATAAAAAAAATTAAATAGTATATCCTCTAGAAGAGACATATCACTTATAGGCTATATTTGGTTAATATAATCCTTGAAACAAACTTCAATGACTTTCCTTTTATTATTAGTCAAATCAAAAGAAAAGTTAGTATTGATGATATGGGCATTAAATGCTTCGTAAAAAGGCCTATTATTGGTCATATCAATTGAATTACTCTTGCATTAATTCAAATAAATAAATGAAATTTTTTTAGTAGGATTCAGATGATAATGAGTAGGATTCGGATCCCAATAATCGCCCTCCAAAATTTTTAGTAATTCGAATTAGTAAAAATTTCGACAGAATTTCCCCTAAATGTTGGACCTCCCCAAAAGCCCATGATCCTGTTTAATGCAATCAGTTACCAAAATCTTTAATAAAATCTAAAACAGTGCGAAAAACATATATAGTCTAATCTAATAAGGGTACCAAACTCACAAGAAGATATTATCAATAGTCTTTTACACAAAATCACTAAATATAATTGTATGTCAATGTCAATGAGATGGGCTCGCATCAGAATGCGGTGGCCTGTGAGATGGTTCGGAAGAGGGACCTGGCTGTGATGGGTATGTGGGTAACCTGGTGGTGGGTAAGGATATGGTGGGTAACCCTGTGGTGGGTAAGGATATGAGGGATAACTCGGTGGCGGGTATGGATACGGTGGGTAAAGGTATGGTGGGTATGGTGGGTAATATGTAGGTGGTGGCTGAGTAGGGGGTATGTAGCAGTGGTAGGAGGCTGAGTGGGGGGTATGTAGCAGCGGTAGGAGGCTGAGTCGTATGCTAGCTAGTAGAGCTGGAGTCCTCGGGATGTCGAAGTCGTGTCCGAGTGCTCGCCAATCCTCTCCACCGTCTACGCCGCGTTCCCTGTTGGCTGGACTCCTTGGGCGGCCTTGAAATGTCGTCTGCTATTGGAGCTGGATGCAGCTGTTCCATCGTAATGCGGTCATGCTCCCGCAATGAGTGTAGGATTTGTGTAGCAGCCTCTCGAGCGACAGTGTCAGTAGTTGAACTGAGCAAATACTTTGCAATGTTCGCCTAATAAATAGATATAATTTATGTCATTATACTAAATACAAAATACATATAGTCACTAATGAATTGGTAAAGACCTTACCGCATTCCCAATAGATGCGCTAGTAGGAGCAATCCAGCGTCTGGTAATTCTTTTATACCAATGCATGTACTCAGAACGCGAATCGAGGGGTGCAACCAATGGGACTCCCCTAACAAGCTTCTCCCTACGACTATCCCAGGTGGCTATATAAACAACATGTGTAGCTGGCCAATCTTCATCATGCCTACTTGCCAAAGTAACCAAGCGCAATCTGTCTGGCTGGAGCGGTCTCCGTGGAATGGGCTGGTAAAGACCAAACTGGCGCATGACGCGGTCTGGCTGGTGCCACTCAACAATGTGGAAACATATGAGAGGGACCACTGCCAGTGCTATGTCCCTACCAGCCACATAAAAAGGTGGCAATGTTGCCACTTGCTCATCCGTGTATGGTTGCCATATAAACTGAAAAGATGAGATGCACAAAACATTAAGACGGCATATGCATAAGTAAATATCTCAAAGGAATGTAAACGAAGACATACCTCATCGTTCTTCAACTGATCGAAGAACTGACAATAATATGTAAGGACGCCAATCACAGTATCACTCAATACTTTATGCTTGCGCCACCTATTTGGTAAATGAAAGTATTGCAGACGTATGTTAAAATATTAACAAAGTATGACAAGGAAGTAATGTAAAAATACGAAATGAAATAGAAACTTACTCCCATCCTAATGGACGTAATTGCCCATGATCAGCATCGTAAAACACATCAGGCTCAGCATGGTCAGCTAGTGAAGGGGCAAGCCGGGGGAATCTGTACCATGCCCAATACTGCAATAAGATGCATGCCCCTCCGATCTCGCGTGCGTCATAGTCCGTAGCTTTACAAAGCTCTCTATACAGGTACGCCAAAACTGCAGACCCCCAGCTATACGTCCCGGCAACAGCAAAGTCCTCCAACAATGGGAGGAACATCAAGTGCACGAGCTTACTCGAATGATCGGGGCATAAGAAACCCCCAAGCAAGCGAAGTATGTAATGTCGTGCACGCTGTTGCACGTACTCATCATCATCGTCCTCAATGACCACAGTAACACTCGACTGCCACAGGTATGTCATGTCAATGCGTGCCCCAGCTATGAGCGAGGGAGTCTCATCAATCCCTAACAACTGAGCACACAAACTGAGCCAATCATCCCTATGCGTAACGCCAGTGACTGCAGCGCCATCAATGGGAAGACCCGATATCATTCCGATATCCTCCAACGTAATGGTGCACTCCCCGGTAGGCATGTGAAATGTATGCGTCTCTGGGCGCCATCTCTCAACCAACGCAGAGATCAGGGAGTGATCAATGCTGCAATAACCCATGTGGGCAACTCCCAAGAAACCAGCCTGCTGTAGATACGAAATAATCGGAGCAGGGGGGTCCATATGTTTCATCTTCTGAGCACGTCCAACACGCAGGTGTCGGTCCTCATGTCCCTGCCATACATGCTGGGAAACATGGTACTCCTGCAACTCCAAAATCGAGCCGTCCTCTGGTCCGGGGTTTACACGGAATGCCATCTGTCAGCTGTATGCCAAATAATAACAACAATTAGCAAGATTCTATGATTACTATAATAAAATAGGATACAACCATATGATAACTATACAAAAATATAATATGGAAGAAATGAAGATAACACTGAGAATCAACTAACATATATACGAGAATAGTATTCGAATACAACTGCATAGATTAGTGATACAAAACAATACAGCTCCTAAATACACATGATTGCTAATACAAGATTATGAAAAATGAAAATAGGTCCTAAATCAACTAAATCAACTACACGGCCCCTGTTGATGGCCCCACTCCATCATCCCTCAAGGAACTCGATCCACTGACACGACAAGTGCGAGAATTATGTCTAAGTTGATGGCATCTTGTACACGTCTATCCTGGCCTTGCTTCGCGCCAATCCATCTCATTCCTGAGTCGGGTTGATTTTGGTCGACCTTTGGATCTAAGCAATGCACGTGGTGGCACCAAAGTGGTGTCGGGAGTTGCAGGCCACCATGGTTCAGCCCAAACCGGTTCAAAGTCAAACTCATAAGCTCTATAAATGCTTTCCATCCTGTAAACCCTATGAACAAGTTGGAATGGGTCAACTGCCACTGAAGCACACATAGCAATCGCATGCGAGCATGGATAATGCAATGCTTGAAACACCCCACAGTCACACCGCCTTTCTTCCATGTTCAAAGTATAAGAAAGTCCACCCTGTTGTGTTACAGGATTAAAAGCCTCTTCAACCATGAACCTTGTGTTCTCTCTATTGTACCGGCGAACTTGGTGTGAACTGGCCTTTGCTAGGTGACTCTCTAGTGCTTCAATAAGTCATCACTCCAGATCTGGTTAAATTAATGTGAACAACAATATCAAACCATAAATAGATGCACATAAGCATTTAATTTACGGATAATACTAAGCAAATCTGTAAGCATTTAATGTGAACAACAATTTGTTTGTGGTTGTACTTAATATTATAAAACAATACCAAACCTGGTTAAATGTCATCAATTTCGAATTTGCCTCGTCCTTTCGGTTGACAAAGTATTCTACTAACTTCGTATATGTCAATTGAACCAACGCAGTTATAGGTAGATTTCTGTTACCCTTCAATGTAACACCCCAAAATTTTCTATCCTATAAACAGTAATTTTGACAGCTAACAGAATTTTACTGTTTAGTAATTTCTGGATACTGTAAAATTATTTTGTTTATTCCGTCAGCGTATTTCAGCGTTTTGAGTGATTTACTCCGTGTCGGGAAAATAATAATTTTAATTTGGGAAAAATCTTTCTCGTATTTATTTCTCTTATTTGTTAATTATTTTTAACAATCTGACTTAATTTTCATACATTTTCTAATTTTTGTGATTTTATGTGTGATTTTGAATTTTTTTCTGTTTGTGGGCCCCACGAGGTGTTTGTGGGCTCAGGTGACCATACGTGGGCCCAGGTGGGTCCTGCAAAGTGAAAAAATTTTCTACGCATAGAAAAATTTGTATTGTTTAGGACGGAGACAGGGGATCTTACTAAACACGAATCAGGAAACAGATTTTAGAAAATTTGTTTTGTATTGTATTTATTTATCGGAAGATAAAAATATAGTAAATATATTCTTTCGTGGGATTTTTAGTAGATAAAAATAGAAATTATATTGTTTAAGTCAACATTGGTGGTTTGGATATCCACTATTGATTCAATTAACGGTTAAGAAATAAATTTAATAAAGAAACATAAGATAATCATCATTGATTTAATCAATGGTGTGAAAATAAACTTAGTTAGGCAAGTTTCAATATCAACCGTAGATTTAATCAATGGTGTAAAATTAATTACATAAAGTGACCATTTACAATCATTGGATTTAGAGTAGATCAAGGGTGGAGATTTGGTCTTAAAAAGTGACAAAGACCATTTATGACCATTAGATGAAGAATTAATCAAGGGTGGAGATTTGGTCTTAAAAAGTAGCAAAGACTAATTATGACTCTTGGATTAAAAGTAAGAAGAAGTAATCTTGACCCTTTATTTTGGAGACACATCTAATGGCTAGAATTTAAAGGAGAAGGATCCAATGGCTTAGATTAAGTCTTCTAAATTAAAAGTCTACCTAAATCCTAACCATTGAATTAATCAATGGCTAGGAATGCTTCAAATAATTGTATATAAAAAAAAAAAGATGACAACTTCATGCATTATGGAAGGGGGGACGGTTTTGGAGTGCTTGGACAAGGAGGAGACAATTTTTTTTAGTAGCCTTTTTAGGCTAAAGAAAAGATGAAGTCAACAATGATTTGATTAGTAACTAATTAAGCCTAATTTGATTAATCTAATAGCCTAATTAACAACTTAAGTAAACTAAATTAAATATTAAATTGTTATAATCTAATTCTTAATTAGATATCCTAATTTTAATTAGAGATTATAATATGTGAAATAATATGTTAATTAATTAGTTATATAGTTAGAATGTTAGTTAAGATTGGTTAGGAAATTTAACCAAACTAATTACCTAATTAATTAGCATGCAATTAGGTGAAAATTGAGAACAATTAATTCCCTAAAATACTCAAGGAGCCACACGATTTTCATGTAGCTTGGGGAGACTTTTACATGGTTCTTAAACCACCAATAATAGCCATGCAAACTAAATTAATGACCATTATTGTTTGTCATGGTCAATATGACCATTATTGTTTTGTTTGCTTCCTTTGGATTGCATGATGAAGGGGGGAACGGTTGGAGAAGCAAGAAAGAAGAAGAGACATGTTGAGACATGTTGGAGTAGCCTTTTTAGGCCAAAGAAAAAGCTTGAAGACATTAATTAGATGTCTTGACCAATTATTGGTCATTTTCCTAAAGCAAAATTATTTTCTTCTTTCTCTCCATGCAATGCTACGGCTGCCCACTTCAATTCAGCCATTTGATTTCATTTGTATCACATTTTATAACACTTAACTCATTCTCTCTCTTCTCTCTCTTCCAATTTGTCAAGAACACCAAGAACAACACCATTTTCTTTCCTTCCTTGAACATTCGGTCACCACCCATGGAACCACTTCTAATCTTCCATAATTTTATCTAGTTACATATCTTAAATCCTCTCATCAATTCAAAACACTTTCATGTTGGAGACTTTCTCTAAATCATTCATCTTCATCACTCAACCAAGCCAAGAACACAAAACAACCATTTTCCTTCATTTTCTCACCAAATGGTTCGGCCATGACCACCAAAAGCACCACCCATCACTTTTAATTTCATCCAACCATAGATCTTGAATCTACATGATATTCTAAGCAACTTTCATGTTGGAGACTTTCTCTAAATCATTCATCTTCATGGACTTTCTTCAAGAACAAAGTTATGGGGTTTTTGAGGTGAAGTATAAGAAGACTTCATTTCTTCTCTTCTTTTTCATGATCTAAACCATGTTTGATCCATGGTTCCTCTTAATCAAGCTTAGTATACTAATTTCTATGTATTTTGTTTTGAATTTGAGAAGCCCTTGGTGTTGAAGGACTTGGAAAGAGAAGCAAAATCAAGAAGCTTTGAGGATCTTCAAGAGGTAAGAGGGAGATCTATCTCACCAACCAATTATGGTGGTGGGAGATGGTCTTATATTTGATGAATTGTGAATTCATGTGAGAATTCCAATCCATGGTCATGTAATAATTAATTGTGTGTTTATGAGCTTTGCTTTATTTTCTTGTGCCTTGATTATTTTGTCTATGCTTAATATGCTTTGCATGATTTTATGACTTTGATAGTATACTTATAATATGCATGATGAGTATATGGCATGTTTGTGATATTTATGATGAAATATATATATATGTATGCCATGATGTGTGGATGGAAAGAAAATTGATCTTGGTTCCAATGGCCAAGGAAGAGCTATGGTTTTGATGCCCTTGATGAGGGTCAATGTTGAAAATTTTCAAGAACAAAGAAATTAAATTTTGATCCCTAGAACAATGAGAATTTCGGCCAAGATACCTCAAAATAGGTGTTTACAAATTAATATGTTTATGGAAGAATAAAATTGGATTGATTTGAGGAGTATGGAAAATGAACTAAAGGTTCGTTTTTTTTAAGAAAACATGAACACAAATTTTAGAATGAAATTTTATTGATTTATTTTGTGTAGAAACAAGAATGGAATTTATTTAAGTTAGAAGAAAAATATTTCATGGTTCCAATGACCATCTATAAGGTTTTGATAATTTAGAAAAATGTTTTGATGCTATGAAATACAAGAATTTTCAAATAAGGATTTTTGAAAAGGGAATTAAGTGTTATAAATTATGTGAAGTGAAATTTTCATAAATAAAAGAAAAAGAAGATTGAAAGTATTGAACTTCAAATTAATTTAAAAAGAATCAATTTTTAGAAGTGATTTAGAAATATAAAAGAAAATGTTTGTAACTTAAATTTACTCACGAAGAATTTATTTGGGTTTTGAAAAAGTTAGGAAATTTAAAGTTAAGAAACAATAATTAAAACAATTCAATATGATTTTGTAGGACTAGATCAATAAAAAGTGATTTTGAGAAAATATATATTAAGGAAAAGATTTTTGACTAAGAATGAAAAAGGATTTGCAAAGAAAGTGAAAATGAATTTGAACAAATGGGTTTGTTATATGACCAATCGGTACTTTGGTTTTGAAAATAAAACTTTAATGGTTTTGTTTGTGTAAAACCATATCAATTTAAGAGGAAAAATGTTTTGATAATTTTTCAAATAGTAATGCCTAGATTTTGATGAAACAAAGTAATTTTTCAAGTGGAAATATAATTGATTTAATACAAGAAATTTGAAAAGGGAATCAGAGTATTTTACTCACTTGAAAAATTAAGTTTTGTAAACGAAAATATTTTCAAACTTCAATTTATTTTGAAGTAGGTTAATTTGGAAATGATTTGGGGAAAAATAGAGAATATAATGGTATTTTGAGAATTTACTCAAGTATAACTTATTTTCAAGTTTTGAAGTACGTTTGGAAATTTTAAGATTTGAAACATTGATTTATATCAATGGAAAAGTAATTTTGTGGATTATATTTGAAAAAGAATTTCTTGACTAAAGAAACGTGAAAAAAGATTTTCTTGAGTAAGAATATATGAAAAATGAAGTACAAAGTCATAATATTTTGAGAAAGGATGAAATGGAATTTTTGAAGGTTAAGAAATATTTTTCGTAATAGAATTGTGGTGAAAAAAGATTTACGTATCTTAAAAACGATTTAGAATATAGTAAAATATTCCTATGCGATTTAAAATATGTTAAAATATTTCTACGTGATTTGAATTACGTTTAAATATTTTACGTGAATTTAAATATTTGATGTACTATTAAAAAATCACTATGTGATTTAAAAGTAATAGAATATTTTTACGGTATTGTGAAAATATATGTAAACGCGTTTAATTTTGAAAAGCGAATGAAGTGTTACGATATTTTGAAAACGTAATGAGAAACATTTTAGAATTGTGAAAACATAATGAAAATGTTGCGCAATCTTGTGAAAATATGGCGAAAGTGTTTTATAACTATGAAAACATGATAACATGATTTTGTGTTGAAAATACAGTATAATTACTATTTAACCAGTGTATGGACACTGTATGAGAGAGTGACGTGTTTTGCCTATGATTGGTATTTGGTGCATTTTATATGCATTAGAAAGAGATGTCCGTATTTGGATTTGGTGCATTATACATGCATTGAAAAGATTTGGCCCGTTGGGGTTGGACTTGCACTGATAAATTCGTGCATTGTATAAAAGATAACTAATAGCTATTATGACCCTTGTGGTTGAAGAGGGAATGAGAATTGATAGTGAGGTCTATGATGGATCTTGGGGGCATCAAGGCGCGGCGGTCGACCAGTGGACAGCTGGCGAGTACCTTGTGCCACTTGGCAATGCAGTCTGTTGCAACGCATTGACGATACCCGACAAGAGCACGATTCTTTTCAACGACTGGGAGATTGTCTTTGGGCTAAGGCTGACAATTAACCAGAGCATTCTTCTCGAAATTGTGAAAACCTCCATGGAGTCGTTTTTGATAAAATGAGTCTTTGTACATATGCATAAATCTGAGCATTTATATTTGTGTGATATATTAATTGAGGAATATTGGTTATTGGTTATGACAATTGTTTTGAGTACTTGGATGATGATTGAACTGATAAATGATTAGATGATGATAGTTGATTAATGCTGATAGCATGATTATGGTATGATCTATCTGTATGATATAGCTATTTGTGTTATCTCTGTGCTGCCATGTTGGTATTGGTGTAGGTGATCTCACATCTTTGTTATATTGTTTTGTTGTATCTGTACTGTTAAAATCAAATAATAGAAGGATCGAGTTGTCTTAGACATAACGGGCGATGGATACTCTGAGATTGGTGATAACAATAAGGAGTGGACATTCAAGACTCGAAGGTGTGCAGTGTTGACAAAGGAATAGATGTCTGATGCATCAAGATGGACAGAAAAAGGAATAAGTATGTTAAAGTTTCTCGTTAGTAGTTGTTGTACCGTGCTATTAAGTAGGACCCGTCATGGGGTTTGCTACTGTAAAAAAAAAATAAGTCTGTTAATTTTATATTTCTCTTTAAATTGTGATATTAATTGGTGTCAATATTGCATAATGAATAGTTGAAATATGATTTTCAATATTACCTAATATTTTCAGTAAATTTACGTTTCAGTAAAGAAGAAATTTTGAAACTCATCTTTTATAACTCAAACTTTGTGCGAACTTATTTTCAGATTATGAGTTGGGAGTCAGAAATGTGATGCCCTAGCTAGGGTGTTACATTAGTTGGTATCAGAGCTAGGGTGTTACATTAGTTGGTATCAGAGCACGGTTTGAGTCTTTTGGGGTTTGTGATTAGGTCTATTTTGCTTGTGTTGTGTTCTCTGTGTTTGTTTTTCGAAAGGAAATAATGTTATTTATAATGAATATTAGATCTATTATATTTTGATCTGCACGCCTTAGTTATACTTGTGTGGAAGTGGAACATGTTACTAGTAATGCAATTGCAGCTATGAGAGCAACAAGAGCAATGTGGAAAGACGACTGCACGAACAAAGGACCGCTGTTCAGTGGAAACTGGAAGTTGAAGTTTAGAATCTGACGGAAGAGAATCAATCTTGGAATATAAGATTTCGTAATTTTGGAACCTGATATTTTTTTAGGATATTGAGAAAGTAATTGATTTCGACAAAAGATGTATTTACAACCATTGAGGAAACCAAAAACAGTAAAGTATGTGAAAGAAGGTACTTAATGAAGGAATGTACGTCAAGAAAACAATTTACGAAAAAGTTGGACACATTTTCAAAGAGTATAATCTCTGATGTGTTCTTTGAAAATAGAGTTTTCTATTAGTAAAAATTTTAGATAGTAAGGGAAGTTGTTACTCTGAATGGAACGGGAGTGTTCTGAGCGGAAGATTTAATCAATGGAGATTGTGTCATTAGAGCTAATCCTATAAACCATACTGAATATTTCTGTGAATAACCTATTCCTTATGACATATGATTGAGTAGATCAATTATATGTTAGAGTTATTCGTTATCCTCTGATTTGTTTACTTCTGTTTCTATTATTAGCTAATCGAGCTATTCAAGTTGTTCTTATAGATCAAATCTTTGTATTAGTTTGATCTATTGTTCAAAATTTTGTGTTAGTTTGATCTGTTTCATAAACAGACGTGGTCTTTGAAAATGGATTGGTTATTTTCCAACCATATCCAATGAGATTATTTCAACAGACTGTGAGTAATCCAGAGAAAATTCATTTTTGAAAATCGGGTTACATCCAATTCTTTGCTGGATATGTTCGATAACAGGTTCGATTCGTTTTGTTATCTTCCATGATGTTTTCTTTCATCTCCTGCAATTGAAGGAATATCTTGCAAGAAAGGATATTTTTATATTTGTATCCGTGTTAACGTACCTGAGTAACGCAGCAGAAGCGTGGTGAATTCTTCCAAAGATTGGAACAATTCTTCTATGGGAAAATTTAAGACGGTAATGGAAAATCGTAGAAAAAATTTTTTTTTTATGGAAGTATCCGGTATAGTGCTGTGGAAAGGAGAACTCGGTTAGTGAGACATTTCTTGTTAAAAGCAAAAATCTAGAATATGTAGTGATACGAAGATAAGGAAATTTTAAGTAATACATTACATTAGCTGAACATTACATTACATTAGTTGGAAGTTATCTGAGAAAAACTATTCTAGGCATGAATGAAGATCGGTTGTTGTTATGTTGGTATTAGAGATATGGAGATTCTTTCTTTCTAGAGTAACATTCAACATCTTCAGTAATTATAGGAGTCTGAGATATCTATTTGATCAGAAGAAGTTGAACATCAAGAAAGAGATTTTATTGGTTAGAATAGTACAAAGAAGATGTAAGAGAGGAAGCTTCATGAGAATTGGAAAATAAGATGAAAGCACCATATCCGTATTTATTTCGAGGGTGTGAAATCATGTTTCTCAAATTTCGAGGACGAAATTTCTTTTAGAGGGGGAGAATTGTAACACCCCAAAATTTCCTATCCTATAAACAAGTAATTTTGACAATGTAATTTTCTTGTTTAGTAATTTCTAGATACTGTAAAATTATTTTGTTTATTCCGTCAGCGTATTTGATTGTTTTGAGTGATTTACTCCGTGTCAGGAAAATAATAATTTTTAGGCCGGGGAAAATCTTTCTGTATTTATTTCTCTTGACTGTTAATTATTTTTAACAATCTGACTTGATTTTCATACATTTTCTAATTTTTGTGATTTTATGTGTGATTTTGAATTTTTTTCTGTTTGTGGGCCCCACGAGGTGTTTGAGGGCCCAGGTGACCATACGTGGGCCCAAGTGGGTCCCGCAAAGTGAAAAAATTTTCTACGCATAGAAAAATTTGTACTGTTTAGACGGAGACAGGGGATCTTACTAAACCTGAATCCGGAAACAGTTTTAAAAAATTTGTTTTGTACTGTATTTATTTATCGGAAGATAAAAATACAGTAAATATATTCTTTCGTGGAATTTTTAGTAGATAAAAATAGAAATTATATTGCTTAAGTCAACATTGGTGGTTTGGATATCCACTATTGATTCAATTAACGGTTAAGAAATAAATTTAATAAAGAAACATAAGATAATCATCATTGATTTAATCAATGGTGTGAAAATAAACTTAGTTAGGCAAGTTTTAATATCAACTGTAGATTTAATCAATGGTGTAAAATTAATTATATAAAGTGACTATTTACAACCATTGGATTTAGAGTTGATCAAGGGTGGAGATTTGGTCTTAAAAAGTGACAAAGACCATTTATGACCATTGGATGAAGAATTAATCAAGGGTGGAGATTTGGTCTTAAAAAGTAGCAAAGACTAATTATGACCATTGGATTAAAAATAAGAAGAAGTAATCTTGACCCTTTATTTTGGAGACACATCAAATAGCTAGAATTTAAAGGAGAAGGATCCAATGGCTTAGATTAAGTCCTCTAAATTAAAAGTCTACCTAAATCCTAACCATTGAATTTATCAATGGCTAGGAATGCTTCAAATAATTGTATAAAAAAAAAAAAAATGACAACTTCATGCATTATGGAAGAGGGGGACGGTTTTGGAGTGCTTGGACAAGGAGGAGACAATTTTTTTTAGTAGCCTTTTTAGGCTAAAGAAAAGGTGAAGTCAACAATGATTTGATTAGTAACTAATTAAGCCTAATTTGATTAATCTAATGGCCTAATTAACAACTTAAGTAAACTAAATTAAATATTAAATTGTTATAATCTAATTCTTAATTAGATATCCTAATTTTAATTAGAGATTATAATATGTGAAATAATATGTTAATTAATTAGTTATATAGTTAAAATGTTAACTAAGATTGGTTAGGAAATTTAACCTAACTAATTACCTAATTAATTAGCATGCAATTAGGTAAAAATTGAGACCAATTAATTCCCTAAAATACTCAAGGAGCCACACGGTTTTCATGCAGTTTTGGGAGACTTTTACATGGTTCTTGAACCACTAATAATAGCCATGCAAACTAAATTAATGACCATTATTGTTTGTCATGGTCAATATGACCATTATTGTTTTGTTTGCTTCCTTTGGATTGCATGATGAAGGGGGGGAACGGTTGGAGAAGCAAGAAAGAAGAAGAGACATGTTGAGACATGTTGGAGTAGCCTTTTTAGGCCAAAGAAAAAGCTTGAAGACATTAATTAGATGTCTTGACCAATTATTGGTCATTTTTCTAAAGCAAAATTATTTTCTTCTTTCTCTCCATGCAATGCTACGGCTGCCCACTTCAATTCAGCCATTTGATTTCATTTGTATCACATTTTATAACACTTAACTCGTTCTCTCTCTTTCAATTTGTCAAGAACACCAAGAACAACACCATTTTCTTTCCTTCCTTGAGCATTCGGTCACCACCCATGGAACCACTTCCAATCTTCCATAATTTATCAAGCTACATATCTTGAATCCTCTCATCAATTCAAAACACTTTCATGTTGGAGACTTTCTCTAAATCATTCATCTTCATCACTCAACCAAGTCAAGAACACAAAACAACCATTTTCCTTCATTTTCTCACCAAATGGTTCGGCCATGACCACCAAAAGCACCACCCATCACTTTTAATTTCATCCAATCATAGATCTTGAATCTACATGATATTCTAAGCAACTTTCATGTTGGAGACTTTCTCTAAATCATTCATCTTCATGGACTTTCTTCAAGAACAAAGTTATGGGATTTTTGAGGTGAAGTATAAGAAGACTTCATTTCTTCTCTTCTTTTTCATGATCTAAAGCATGTTTGATCCATGGTTCCTCTTAATCAAGCTTAGTATACTAATTTCTATGTATTTTGTTTTGAATTTGAGAAGCCCTTGGTGTTGAAGGACTTGGAAAGAGAAGCAAAATCAAGAAGCTTTGAGGATCTTCAAGAGGTAAGAGGGAGATCCATCTCACTAACCAATTATGGTGGTGGGAGATGGTCTTATATTTGATGAATTGTGAATTCATGTGAGAATTCCAATCCATGGTTATGTAATAATTAATTGTGTGTTTATGAGCTTTGCTTTATTTTCTTGTGCCTTGATTATTTTGTCTATGCTTAATATGCTTTGCATGATTTTTTGGCTTTGATAGTATACTTATAATATGCATGATGAGTATATGGCATGTTTGTGATATTTATGATGAAATATATATATGTATGCCATTATGTGTGGATGGAAAGAAAATTGATCTTGGTTCTCCCTCAAAGGTTTGTATAAGGGTGAGGTATCCCTGCAGGCTGAGACTTTAGCACAAGGGTATAGTGTCCCTGTGTGTGAAAAGTGCTCTATTTTGTAACGGTAGCAAGCACCTATTGAAGCTTGTATACTTAGTGAAAAATCTCGACTTTCGAGGATTGGACGTAGACCACAAGTGGGTTAGTGGTCGAACCAGGATAAATACTGTGTCTGCTTCTCTTTTCCCTAATCTCTTTAATTTAAGCAATTTAATTTATTGCACATTTATTTTACGTTGCTCTTTATTGTTTATTCTCTTTTTCTTGTTCCTTCGTGCTTTTATTTATCAAGTTTATATTTGTATTTTATTTTAAAAAGGGTTTTGCGAAAAAGTTTTTATACCAATTCACCCCCCCCCTCTTGAGATCTTGGAAGCCACTTGGTAACAAGTGGTATCGAGCTAGACTCTTGTATAAAGAGCTTAGCAAACTTCAAGAGTATATGGCTTCTTCAAATGATTTTTCGAAGGATCCTCCATAAACCGACCACCCTTTTTCAATGGGGATGGTTACGCATATTGGAAGGAAAGAATGAAAATCTTCATCGAAGCTATTGATCTAGATGTTTGGGATCTTTGTTGAAAACGGCACTTTTATACCCACACATGAGATCGATGGTGTAAGGACCGAAACACCTCGAAATAAATGGTCTGATGAAGACAAACGAAAAGTTCAATTTAATTTAAAAGCCAAAAATATTATTACTACTTTTGCTTTGGGTTATGATGAGTTTTTAGAATTTCAAATTGTAAAACTGCTAAAGAAATGTGGGATACTTTACAAGTTACCCATGAGGGTACTAGTGAAGTTAAGAGGTCGAGAATAAATTCTCTAACTCGCGAATATGAACTTTTTAGAATGAACCAAGGAGAAAGCATTCGGGAAATGCAAAAGAGGTTCACCCACATAGTTAATCATCTTGCATCTTTAGGTAAAAGTTTTTCTAATGAAGATTTGATTAACAAAGTGTTGAGATGTCTTAGCAGGATTTGGCAACCCAAGGTATGACCATATCAGAATCAAGGGATTTGTCTACAATGACTTTGGCTACCCTCTTTGGAAAACTTCATGAGCACGAACTTGAACTGAGGATGAATCAAAGTGAAGAGAATGATAAAAATAAAAGGGGATAGCTCTTAAAGCCACTTCATCAACATTCGACAACGATGATGAAGAAAATGAAGAAGGCTCAGAGAACATTGAGGTAAGTGAAGAAAATTTTAGTTTATTAGTTAAAAAATTTGGTAAATTTCTCAGGAAAAAGGGAACGCAAAGGAGACCTCCCTTCCCTCCGAAAAAGACACACTTTAAAGGCGAAGGAGCTTCATCTACTCCAACTTGCTATGAATGTGGGAAACCTGGACACATGAAAATGGAGTACCCAGTTTATCAAAAGAAGAAGGAGAAATTCGAAAAGAAGCCCTTTAATGATAGAAAAGGAAGAAAAGCCTACATAGCGTGGGATGAAAACGACATGGACTCAACTGACAGCTCAGATAGCGAAGAAGCTCAATTGTGTCTAATGGCAAAAGGAGATGAAGAAGAAAGTGAAAACGAGGTAAGTTCTAATACTACTTCTTTATTACCCTCGTATGATGAGTTACAAGATGCTTTTGAAGAACTACATGTAGAATCTCTAAAACTCACAAAAATTATTTCTTCTTCTAAGAGAACAATTTCTTCTTTAGAAAATAAAATTCTTGTTTTAAATAAAGAAATAGAAGAATTAAAAATTGAAAACGAAACTTTAGGGATCATTGATGCTTGCACAAATCATTCCTCACATGCTTCTACTTCTTCATCTTGTTCTTCATGTCATATACTTGAAAAAGAAATAGAGGATTTAAAAACACTCTTTCTAAATTCACTTTTGGAAGGGATAACCTAAATATTTTATTAGGAAGACAAAGAGTGGTTTTTCAAAAAGCCGGGATAGGTTATAACCCGAAAAATCAACAAAAACTCTATAAAAATTTCTTTGTGCATTCTAGTGTTTCAAGTAGTCCTTTTATTAAATGTTTTTATTGTGGAAGAAGAGGACATAGTGCTTCAACATGTAATGCAAGGAAAAACATAAATACTAAAGTTGGAACAAAAATGGTTTGGGTTCCCAAGGGTACCATACCCAAAATCGACACACAAGGACCCAAGAAAATTTGGGTACCAAAAGTTAAAACCTAAACTTGTGTTGTAGGTGTGCTTGAAAGCAGGAGTTCAAATTGGTATCTCGACAATGCTGCTCC
The DNA here is from genome assembly GCA_029884595.1 of Ormosia semicastrata. Lineage (NCBI taxonomy): Eukaryota > Viridiplantae > Streptophyta > Magnoliopsida > Fabales > Fabaceae > Ormosia > Ormosia semicastrata. Next base: position 51,680,772 of record JAQQTO010000063.1, read on the forward strand.
AAGCACATGACTGGGGACGACTCAAAGTTCACAATGCTTATTCCCAAGAATCATGGACACGTCACTTATGGCGATAACAACAAGGGTAAAATTCTTGAATCGGCAAAGTCGGTAAGAACCCTAACTCCTCTATTGAAAATGTGCTACTTGGTGAAGGTTTGAAACATAACTTGCTTAGTATCACCAATTATGTGATAAAGGAAATAGGGTAATATTTGATTCAAAGCTGTTGCATAATTGAAGATAAAAATGATAAGCATGTTAAATTCATTAGTCGAGAGTTAATAACATCTATATGATTAGCCTGGATGATATATCTTCAAATGATGCGAAATGCCTTTTAAGCAAAAATGATGATTCATGGTTATGGCACAGAGAATTGCACACATTCACATGGATCACTTAAAAAGTTGGTCTCTAAAGAGCTAGTAATTGGACTACCCAAGCTTAATTTTATAAAAGATAAATTATGTGATGCATGTCAAAAGGGTAAACAAATAAAGGTCTCTTTTAAAGCGAAAAATATAGTTTCTACTACTAGACCTTTACAACTTTTGCACATGGATCTGTTTGGACCTTCTAGAACTATGAGCTTTGGTGGGAATTACTATGCTTTAGTGATTGTGGATGATTTTTCTAGGTTTACATGGACTTTATTTCTTGCAAATAAAAATGATGCATTTCTAGCTTTTAAAAGACTTGCCAAAATTATTCAAAATGAAAAAGGTTTTCAAATTTCTTCTATAAGAAGCGATCATGGTGGCGAATTTGAAAACAATGTTTTTGAAAATTACTTGTGATGAACATGGCATTAATCATAATTTCTCTCCCCTAGAACTCCGCAACAAAACGGAGTTGTAGAAAGGAAAACCGTTCTTTAGAAGAAATGGCGAGAACTATGCTTAATGAGGTGCTCTTCCTAAATACTTTTAGGGAGATGTTGTAAATACTGACTTGTTATGTAATGAACAAGGGCCCTTATAAGGCCTATTTTAAAGAAAACCCCATATGAATTGTATAAGGGAAGAAAGCCTAATGTCTCATACTTTCATGTTTTTGGTTGCAAATGTTTTGTTTTAAACAATGGAAAAGATAATTTAGGCAAGTTTGATGCTAAGTCTGATGAAGGTATTTTTCTTGGCTATTCAAATCATAGTAAAGCTTTTCGTATATATAATAAAAGAACTATGACCATTGAAGAATCTATTCATGTTGCTTTTGATGAAACTGACCCAAGTGGATCGAGAAAGGATCTTGCTATTGATGATGTTGCAGAAGTCTTAGCGGAAACTCACTTGGATAGCAAAGAAAAAGAAATCAAGGAGCAAGAGGATAAACAAAGACATGAAGATTCGCAAGCTTTGGAACTTCCCAAAGAATGGCGGACTTCAAAATATCACTCTCTTGATCAGATTATCGGTGATGTATCTAAAGGTGTTAGTACTCGTAACTCCCTTAGAAATACTTGTAATCACTTAGCTTTTGTCTCTCAAACTGAACCTAAGGATTTAAATGAAGCTTTTGATGATGAACATTGGATCTTGGCTATGCATGAGGAATTAAATCAGTTTGAAAGAAATCAAGTTTGGGAATTAGTTGCTAGACCTAATAATCACCCCATAATTGGAACTAAATGGGTTTTTAGAAACAAACTTGATGAAAATGGGTTAATAACTAGGAACAAAGCTAGATTGGTTGCTAAAGGATATAATCAAGAAGAAGGGATAGATTATGAAGAAACCTATGCACCTGTAGCTAGATTAGAAGCTATTAGGATGTTACTTGCTTATGCTTGCATCATGGATTTCAAATTATATCAAATGGATGTCAAGAGTGCTTTTCTAAATGGTTTTATTCAAGAGGAGGTATACGTTGAACAACCTCCAGGTTTTGAAAATCATAAACTGCCCAACCATGTTTTCAAACTTAAAAAGGCTTTATATGGTTTAAAGCAAGCTCCTAGAGCTTGGTATGAAAGGTTGAGTAAGTTTCTTTTGGAAAATGGTTTTTCAAGAGGAAAAGTCGATACTACCCTTTTTATTAAAAATAAAAAGCATGACATTCTTCTTGTGCAAGTTTATGTGGATGATATTATATTTGGTGCTACTAATGAATCCCTTTGCAAGGATTTTGCTAAGTCAATGCAGAATGAATTTGAAATGTCAATGATGGGAGAATTGAACTTCTTCCTCGGACTTCAAATCAAACAAACGGACGAAGGGACTTTCATAAGTCAAACCAAATACGCAAGGAGTTGATCAAAAGATTCGATATGGAAAACGCTAAACACATGGCCACTCCGATGGGCACGTCTTGCTACTTGGACAAAGATGAAGGAGGTAAATCAAGAGAAATAACGAAATATAGAGGTATGATTGGATCTCTCCTTTATCTTACCGCTAGTAGGCCCGATATTATGTTTAGTGTATGCATGTGTGCTAGATATCATGCAAACCCTAAGGAATCTCACTTAAGTGTTTGTTAAACGTATAATGAAATACCTAGTAGGCACTTCACAAATGGGCTTGTGGTACCCTAAGGGTGCCTCTTGTAGCCTAATAGGTTATTCTGACTCTGATTTTGCTGGGTGCAAATTGGAAAGAAAAAGTACTAGTGGGACATGCCACTTGCTTGGTAACTCTTTAGTTTCTTGGCATAGTAAGAAACAAAATAGTGTGGCTTTGTCTACTGCTGAGGCTGAATATGTTGCAGCCGGGAGTTGTTGTGCTCAAATCCTATGGATGAAGCAACAACTTTTAGACTACGGTCTTCAGCTTGATCGCATCCCGATAAAATGTGATAACACTAGTGTAATAAATATCTCTAAGAATCCCATACTGCATTCAAGAACAAAGCATATAGAGATAAGACATCACTTTATCGAGATCACGTACAAAAAGGGATTGCATTCTTGAGTTTGTTGAAACATCTAAGCAACTTGCGAGATATCTTCACTAAACCCTTAGCAAAAGAAGCATTCTTTTATATTCGAGGAGAATTGGGCATAATTGATCAATCTAATGTTTAAATTGCATGTTTGATTGCTGGTTGTTTTCACATGAATATATGCTTTAAATGTTATAAACGTATGCATCTGTGTTAGTTTTATTCGAATAAGCATGCCTTCACTCGAATAAAATTCTTTGCTGCTCGTTAATATATGTGTTTAACATCAGCTTTATTCGAATAAAACTTAGTTTATTCGAATAAACTGACTCCTTTGCTTTACACTGTGTACTTCTCGTCTCTGTTTATTCGAATAGCTCCTCTCTTTATTCGAATAACCAGAAACCTGCGTTTATCAGTGCTTCCTTCTGCCCTCTGCTTATTCGAATAAGCCCCTTCTTATTCAAATAACCAACGTCCCTCTTTATCAGGCTCTGGTCTTGATCTCTGCTTATTCGAATAGACCCCAGGTTATTCGAATAACCTGAACCTCTTTTTATCAGTTTTGACTGATGGGTCTCTGCCTATTCGAATAACTCCATAGTTATTCGAATAAAACCTTTCCAGCCAGCCAACACGCTTGGCTTTCCAAGTTATTTTATTCGAATGGATCCTCTTCTATTCGAATAAACCCTAGCCGTTTTCAACCCTCCAGTTTCCTGCGCGCTGTCTGTTCAAATTGTCTCAAAGCCAAGGTTTATTCGAATAAACCTCGGTTTATTCGAATAAACACGGGTTCTTTAAATAACCCCCTACGCGCCCAAATCTTTCACCCTCCATCTCTCTACTCTTTTCTGACTTCTCACTTCTTCCTCTCAAACCGTCTCACCATCTGCGTCTTTTCACCTCTTTTTCACCTTCCTCCATGGCTTCCTCCTCCAAGAAACGTCCTCGCACGAAAAATGCTCCATGCACCAACCCGCTTGATCTTCGAAGGCTCTCCTCAAATGATGAGTACCGTGCACGCTTCATCTCTCATTTCTAGGAACGCAACTTGGTTCAACACAAGTATCTGGATCTTTCCTTCTTCCAGCAGCACCGCGGCTTCGAGTTCTTGACTCTACTGCAAAACCAAGGAGTTCTTCAGCTTTGCTCTCACCGGGCCAACATCTATCCAGCTCTGGTGAAGATGTTCTTCTGCAATCTGGCTTTTGACGGCCAGAATCTTCTCACTGAGGTCTGTGATCAGCAGGTTGTGATCACACCGCAGGACTGGCTGACGCTGTTCGGGCTGCAGTTCTTCGGCGCCCTTGTTGAACATGATGACACGCCTTTTCTTGAAAACTTCAACAAACTTCAAGCAGTTGAAGACCTGCTGAAGCCTGGCCTGGCCCTTCCTGATAAATGTCTCAAGGGTGGAATGCTGAAGAGCCAAGATAGGCTTTTGCATTACGCCTATGCTCACATTCTGGCTCCTCGCGGTGGAAACTACGCCTATCTCAGCGAGGAAGATGTCTTCATGCTGTGGTTTCTCAAGAATGGCCATCAGGTCAACTGGCCTGTGTTCATCATGAGGCACATGATGAGGGCCAAGGGCAAGGACAAATCAGACCTACCTTATGGCTTCCTCGTCACTACCCTGTTGGGTAAGTACCCTCGGTCCTAGAGACGAGCGAGCTATCGCCCGACGCACCACAACGTGTTTGGAGCTCACACCTTAAGAAAGATGAAGATGATCCAAACCGATGAAGGCCGGGTGTACCCGGATGAGGTTGCCGAGGACGAGCTTGACCCCCGCTGCTGCCCCTGCCGCTCCCGCCGATGTAACCGCCGCCGCTCCAGCCTCCTCCGGCCACTCTAGAACAGATCATGGCCACCTTACAGATAACCGAGCTTACATGGAACATACCTTCTCTATTCTGTTTGATAGAATAGAAGGTGTTGAACGTGAGGTTGCTGCCCTTCGATCTGCTTCACCGCCTCGCACCAGCGTCTTCACCACCACCTCCGGATGCTTACTTTTAGGAACTGTAGTTCTTAGGCTTTCTATGTTTTTGACTTTGTGTAATTTGTTTTCTGGCTTGTAATTATCTCTCCTGTTATTAATGCATAAATAAAGTTTCCTGTTGTTCTAAATGATATGAGTATGTTTATGAGCCTTATTATGCATTCTTATCTGTTTATGAGACTTACCCCTCCTTTTTGCTCATGACAAAAGGGGGAGAAATATTTATTTGATCATTTGACTTTAAATTGAGAAAAGACAGGTAAAATTGAAATAAGATTGGATTCAAATTGAAAGGGGGAGCTGCGCACATATCTGATATACATTACCTCTTATAATTAAAGAGGGGGAGTAAGCTTTTATACCTTTTGTGAATTCCAATTATATGCACTAACGCTTTTCTCTTTGATAGTCTCTTTAATAGTTTGTCATCATCAAAAGGGGGAGAATGTGTTTGGATGCTTACCATTGAAGACTTGTTTTGATGATAACAAACGAGAAGATTAAATGAAGATGAGTAATAGACCAAGTCCAAGTTTATATTTGATTAGTTTTAGGACTTAGGATCTATTGTATGAGCTCACATTTAATATCTCTTTGTTTTTTGAAAGAAAAGTTAAAACTTGTTTTTGAACTCAAGCATCTTTGAAAATCCTTTTCAAAACAGTTTTTAACTTGAATTATTCGAATAAAACATTGCCTATTCGAATAAATGTCTTCATGAAAACTGTTTTCAAAGTGGCTATTCGAATAAACATTCGAATAACTAAGCTTTTCGAAACTTCGTTTTAAATGAATTATTCGAATAACTCATCGTTATTCGAATAAAGGTTTCTATCGAACTTCGTTTTAAATACGTTATTCGAATAACCAAATTGCTATTCGAATAACCCTTTCGATGAGCTTTTTCACGTTGAGCTTTATTCGAATAAGTCACGCCTATTCGAATAAACACGAACCTTCGCCATTTACGAAAATGGAAATGCATTAATTTCAATTTGCTTTCAATCAGCGTTTAATGTCTTTTATTACACCCAACTATTGTTTAACCTAATTTTCTCTATAAATAGCAAGCCTGGGTCACGTTTTCTATAACCCATTATTCTGAATTTTTTTCTCGATTACTCTGTCTTTGTGAAAACTTTTCCCTACGCTCTTCTTGCTTAAAAACTTTGAGATATTTCGTGAGAGCTCCATTAGCACTTCAACTTGTATTACACACTCTGTTTGAGAGTTTCTCTTCATCTCTATTTTCTCGATTATTTGTATCGAGGGTGAGGTATCCTCAAAGGTTTGTATAAGGGTGAGGTATCCCCTGCAGGCTGAGACTTTAGCACAAGGGTATAGTGTCCCTGTGTGTGAAAATTGCTCTATTTTGTAACGGTAGCAAGCACCTATTGAAGCTTGTATACTTAGTGAAAAATCTTGACTTTCGAGGACTGGACGTAGACCACAAGTGGGTTAGTGGTCGAACCAGGATAAATACGTGCCTCGCTTCTCTTTTCCCTAATCTCTTTAATTTAAGCAATTTAATTTCTACGCACATTTATTTTACGCTGCTCTTTACTGTTTATTCTCTTTTTCTTGTTCCTTCTGTGCTTTTATTTATCAAGTTTATATTTGTATTTTATTTTAAAAAGGGTTTTGCGAAAAAGTTTTTATACTCAATTCACCCCCCTCTTGAGTACTGGAAGCCACTTGGTAACAAGGTTCCAATGGCCAAGGAAGAGCTATGGTTTTGATGCCCTTGATGAGGGTCAATGTTGAAATTTTTCAAGAACAAGGAAATTAAATTTTGATCCCTAGAACAATGAGAATTTTGGCCAAGACACCTCAAAATAGGTGTTTACAAATTAATATGTTTATGGAAGAATAAAATTGGATTGATTTGAGGAGTATGGAAAATGAACTAAAGGTTCGTTTTTTTTTAAGAAAACACGAACACAAATTTTAGAATGAAATTTTATTGAATTTATTTTGTGTAGAAACAAGAATGAAATTTATTTAAGTTAGAAGAAAAATATTTCATGGTTCCAATGACCATCTATAAGGTTTTGATAATTTAGAAAAATGTTTTGATGCTATGAAATACAAGAATTTTCAAATAATGATTTTTGAAAAGGGAATTAAGTGTTATAAATTAAGTGAAGTGAAATTTTCATAAATAAAAGAAAAAGAAGATTGAAAGTATTGAACTTCAAATTAATTTAAAAAGAATCAATTTTTAGAAGTGATTTAGAAATATAAACGAAAATGTTTGTAACTTAAATTTACTCACGAAGAATTTATTTGGGTTTTGAAAAATGTTAGGAAATTTAAAGTTAAGAAACAATAATTAAAACAACTCAATATGATTTTGTAGGACTAGATCAATAAAAAGTGATTTTGAGAAAATATATATTAAGGAAAAGACTTTTGACTAAGAATGAAAAAGGATTTGCAAAGAAAGTGAAAATGAATTTGAACAAATGGGTTTGTTATATGACCAATCGGTACTTTGGTTTTGAAAATAAAACTTTAATGGTTTTGTTTGTGTAAAACCATATCAATTTAAAAGGAAAAATATTTTGATAATTTTTCAAATAATAATGCCTAGATTTTGATGAAACAAAGTAATTTTTCAAGTGAAAATATAATTGATTTAATACAAGAAATTTAAAAAGGGAATCAGAGTATTTTACTCACTTGAAAAATTAAGTTTTGTAAACGAAAATGTTTTCAAACTTCAATTTATTTTGAAATAGGTTAGTTTGGAAATGATTTGGGGAAAAATGGAGTATATAATGGTATTTTGAGAATTTACTCAAGTATAACTTATTTTCAAGTTTTGAAGTACGTTTGAAAATTTTAAGATTTGAAACATTGATTTATATCAATGGAAATGTAATTTTGTGGATTATATTTGAAAAAGAATTTCTTGAGTAAAGAAACGTGGAAAAAGATTTTCTTGAGTAAGAAAATGTGAAAAATGAAGTACAAAGTCATAATATTTTGAGAAAGGATGAAATAGAATTTTTGAAGGTTAAGAAATATTTTTCGTAATAGAATTGTGGTAAAAAATGATTTACGTATCTTAAAAACGATTTAGAATATAGTAAAATATTCCTATGCGATTTAAAATATGTTAAAATATTTCTACGTGATTTGAATTACATTTAAATATTTTACGTGAGTTTAAATATTTGACGTACTGTTGAAAAATCACTATGTGATTTAAAAGTAATAGAATATTTTTACGATATTGTGAAAATATAACGTAAACGTTTTAATTTTGAAAACGTAATGAAGTGTTACGATATTTTGAAAACGTAATGTGAAACATTTTGGAATTGTGAAAACATAATGAAAATGTTGCGCAATCTTGTGAAAATACTGGCGAAAGTGTTTTATAACTATGAAAACATGATAACATGATTTTGTGTTAAAAATACGGTATAATTTCTTGTTTAACCAAAGAGTGTATGGACACCGTTGTATGAGAGAGTGACGTGTTTTGCCTATGATTGGTATTTGGTGCATTTTATATGCATTGGAAAGAGATGCCCGTATTTGGATTTGGTGCATTATACATGCATTGAAAAGATTTGGCCCGTTGGGGTTGGACTTGCATTGATAAATTCGTGCATTGTATAAAAGATAGCTAATAGCTATTATGGCTCTTGTGGTTGAAGAGGGAATGAGAATTGATAGTGAGGTCTATGATGGATCTTGGGGCGCGAGGCCAGTAGGCGGCAATCGACCAGTGGACAGCTGGCGAGTACCCTGTGCCACTTGGCGATGCAGTCCGTTGCAACGCATTGACGATACCCGACAAGAGCACGATTCTTTTCAACGACTGGGAGATTGTCTTTGGGCTAAGGCTGACAATTAACCAGAGCATTCTTCTCGAAATTGTGAAAACCTCCATGGAGTCGTTTTTGATAGAATGAGTCTTTGTACATATGCATAAATCTGAGCATTTATATCTGTGTGATATATTAATTGGGGAATATTGGTTATTGGTTATGACAATTGTTTTGAGTACTTGGATGATGATTGAACTGATAAATGATTAGATGATGATAGTTGATTAATGCTGATAGCATGATTATGGTATGATCTATCTGTATGATATAGCTATTTGTGTTATCTCTGTGCTGCCATGTTGGTATTGGTGTAGGTGATCTCACCTCTTTGTTATATTGTTTTGTTGTGTCTGTACTGTTAAAATCAAATAATAGAAGGATCGAGTTGTCTTAGACATAACGGGCGATGGATACTCTGAGATTGGTGATAACAATAAGGAGTAGACATTCAGGACTCGAAGGTGTGCAGTGTTGACAAAGGAACAGATGTCTGATGCATCAAGATGGACAGAAAAGGAATAAGTATGTTAAAGTTTCTCGTTAGTGTTGTACCGTGCTATTAAGTAGGACCCGTCATGGGGTTTGCTACTGTAAAAAAAAAATAAGTCTGTTAATTTTATATTTCTCTTTAAATTGTGATATTAATTGGTGTCAATATTGCATAATGAATAGTTGAAATATGATTTTCAATATTACCTAATATTTTCAGTAAATTTACGTTTCAGTAAAGAAGAAATTTTGAAACCCATCTTTTATAACTCAAACTTTGTGCGAACTTATTTTCAGATTATGAGTTGGGAGTCAGAAATGTGATGCCCTAGCTAGGGTGTTACATTAGTTGGTATCAGAGCTAGGGTGTTACATTAGTTGGTATCAGAGCTAGGGTGTTACATTCAACACTCCGTTAATGCACTCTGACAAATTAGTAGTCATATGACTGAATCTGCGGCCACCATCATATGCCAAACTCCATTTTTCTTTTGGAATTCCGTTAATCCAATTTGCCATCTCCATTGTAACTTTAAGCTTCTCTAGCTTAGCATCAAACTTTATTGCGATTGGTTCATACCCTGATACAACAAATAAATTGGGTTAGTATTAGAACCTAACTATTATTATCAACAAAATTAGAATACAAATAGAAAATGTAAAGTACCTGTGTTAATCAAAAATCTTTTCAACTCCTTGTTCTAAAATTTGGAGTTAAAATTGGAACCAATATGCCGTATGCAGAAGACATGATATGCATTCGGAGGCTGCCATCCAAGATTTTTATTTGCCACTGATTGTAAGATGTCTCGATGTCGATTAGAGATCAAACATAAGCCCTCTTATTGGGTGACATGCAATCTCAGGTGGGCTAAGAACCAACTCTAAGCATCCTTGGTCTCCCCCTCCACAATGGCAAATGCAATAGGCAGAGGTTTTCTGTCTCCATCTTGAGTTGTTGCAATCAACAACTTATGACGATACTTGCCATACAAATGAGTGGCATCAATCTGAATGATGGGCTTACAATATCGGAAGCCAGCCACACATGGTCTAAATGTCCAGAATAATCGACAAAAGACTCTTTTTGAACGATCGAGTCGGTTATTCACAAAACATTCCTCGTCTTGCAACTCCACCACTGTGCCTTCCATGTCTCTCTTCATGGCTGCTAGCCATCTGGGCAACACCTCATAAGATTTGTCCCAATCTCCAAACACATTCATAATAGCCATTTGTTTTGCCTTCCAAGCCTTTCGATATGAAACTTGGTAACCAAATTGGCTTCGAATCCGTTCAATAATTAAGGATACAGGTGCATCGGATTTTGTTCTGACTAACTCCAAAATGCAAGCGCAGATCAAACGAGAGTCCAACTTCCAGTGATCTAATGACATAGATGGGTTTACGCAACTATGAGGTCCATTATATTTTGTAATCTGCCACGTATTCGACCTCTTGCTTTGTATGACTCTAAGTCTCCAACTACAACCTTCGTCAAAACTAGGGCACTTGGCAGTTAGTCTTCGTGAATCAGAGTCTTCAATCTTGTACTCTTGATGCCTGTGCATAGAATATTGTTTGAGAGCTAACTTCACGGAATCTTTTGATGGAAATTGCAAGCCAACATAGAATTCATCATTCATGCTCCAAGTCCCACGACTGTCTAATTCAGGCAAGTTATCAGGATTACTCAACGCATCCCAGTTAATTTGATAAAACTGAGGGCATGGTGGCACAAACACGGATTCAGGTCCTCGAGGCATAAATATGGATTGAGGAGCAACCGCCAATGGAACTTGTAAATTTTCTTCGGCATCAAAGTTTTCTGCCTCTATGTCGGTGTCTAAATTATCGCCCTTAGCTACTTGTTCTTCGTCTTCACTTGACTCCCATACTGCATCTCTGACAAATAGGTTATCAGGTTCAACTATTGCACCACCAATAACGATCATATTGCATGACTCAACTTGATTAGAAGGACCAACTTGAGCTTCGATTTCACCAGGAGCTTCAACATGCTCTTCCTGCCCACTTATTTCTACCTCCACATATAACTCCATCGACGCCATGTTTGGAGTTTGACAGAAGGAATCTATCATGTACTTTACATCATCATCGTCTTCTATTGGAAGCCCTACCCATCTCCACAGATTGAAGCATTGCAGATACCGATAGACAACTTTTGACACATGTTGGTTTGCTTGAAGCCTCAACTTTGAATGGATCTTAGTTTTCAACCCATCCAAAGTCATATTGACTGTGATCACAATAGGCCTAGGAGGAGGACCTCGATACATGACACCCTCTTCACCATCATACATTGTCCCATTGAAGTAAATGTGCACATTTAGCGGTTTTGTCATGTTAACTCCAATTCTGAACAATAACAATTCAACACAATTATTTAATATATTAAAAATCAATTACAATATTAATTGGACATATAATAATGTATAAATATTTATAACAATGTATAATAATGTATTACATATATTTATTCAATATATTAACAATCAATTATAATATTCAATATAGTTATTTATGTAAAAAAAAAAATTTCTAAACTCGATTATTTTGAATTAAGCTACATTTCCTAATGTAAATCATGTCAAGTACTTAAGAAAAGATATATATCCTACTCGATTACCTACAAAATAATGATCCATACAATTTAGATTATATATCATACAACTTCATTATTCATTAGTCAATAAAAATATTAAAGTATAATAATATTAAATTACAATTAACAAGTAACCTAGTAAAAAACTAATCAACAAATAATAAATAAACTATTTAACTATTAAAAGAGATACTTACAGTGTGAAGGAATAAAATCTAAATTTGATTACAAATAATGATCCAGGCACCACTTCTAGTAAGAATTGAGTTCGTTGAGAGAGTTCAGAGCGTTTAGAGAGAAGAAATTTGTATAGAGATAGTGAGAATTTAGGAAATGGTTTGAATGTCACGAACGGGGGAAGGGGGTGGGTGATATATACTAGGGTTATGCCACCCTTGTTGGCTTATTGTGCTTGGTTGCGCCAACAAGGGTGGCTCTTTTAGTGCCAAGGCCAACCAGGATGCGCCACGTAGGCTGGCGCATCCTGGTTGGCCAGATAATATTAAAAAAAGCCACGTAGGACAAAAGGGTGGCATTTTGGTATATAGTTTCAAAAGAGTGACATTTTGATAAATAGTTTAAAAAAATGGCAATTTGATAAATAGTTAAAAAAATGGCAATTTGATAAATAGTTTTACCAACAGTGGCAGTTTAGTAAAAAGGCCCTCTCCTAACCCTACATACGATAGGTTTTAATATATGATTGGCTATCGTGCTAGTTGAAGTGTAGAGATTACTAGACTTTATTTCCATATACAAATGGACAATAGTTAACTTGAGTATCTTAGAAAGCTGTAACATCGTGAACTATTATTATTTATTGGTTTAACAACGCTGGGGCGATACGGAAGCTCCTGGAGGAGGATCCATCATTGGTGAAGGCCAGGGATTACTACTATCACACACTGCTCCACCTGGCTATGCTCCATGGCTGGGTTGAGATGAAGGCAAAAAGAGAGAAAAGAGGAAGATTGAGGACTTTGCAGTAGTAGTTGATGGAGCAAGCCGAATATCAAGCCTTTGTTTTATATTTTATTATCAACAAAACTTGACTTCAAACTCTAACTCTTGTTTCTAATTTCATTTAAAATTTTTATATGTTTATTGACTCAATTAAATAGGGTCAAAAGTAATAAATAAAAGAATATTAAATGAAGTTAGAAGTAAAGGTTAAAGCAAATGTTGTAGTCAAATTTTGTTCTTTTATTATTTCATTGAGTTTAGTGGGTAGTATTTTTTATGTATTGTCTATAGTTGATTGGAAGGAAAATTAATGCTAATAATAATTAAGGAGTAATATTTAATTTAAAGAGAAAAAAATTAAAATTATTAAAAAATATTATTTTTATTTTAATTAAAGAAATGATTGTAACGTCCCAATCTTTGGTATCTCGATATATTTGACATATATAAGGATGTCTAGCACTAGTTATGTTACTGTTAACTTAAAACAATAAACTAACACATAACATTCATTCACATAAATAATTATGAAAAGCCCGAATGTAATATCCTATTTTTTATAAATTATTTTTGTGAAAAATAAAATTTTAACTCAAACATTATATTTGGTTTTATTTTACAATAATTGATCTTGATCAAAGGAGATTATATAAAGTTTGTAAGAATCTAAGCTGGTAATATTTTATGAATTAGAAATAGGAATTTATTGAAATAAAATTTAACATTTAATCTTAGCAATAAAGATTAGAAGTATTTTAATTAATATATTCATGAAAAAAATATTTATGAAGAGATAATTATAAGAAGATATTCATGAATTAATTATTATTTCAATATAAAAAAACTAAATCTAATCATTACTTTATAAAATAAAATAAGTGCAACGTGCAACACACAAACAACTATAAATTAGGGAGAGGGACTGAACGTTAGCAACAAGAATCGAGAAGAAAGAATAAGTGAGATCTTGCTACAATAGCGACAAACATATACCGAGGGAAGATAAAGAGAAAGGGAAAAAGAAAGAAAAAGAAAGAGAAGGAAGAGAGAAGGAAAGCGAGAACCGAGAAAGAAGGGAGAAAAGGAGAGAGAAAAAAAAAAAGGAGAAAGAGGAAAAGGAAGAAAGAAGGAAAGATAGATTTTTTTTGTAAGAGGTAGAAACCGAACTTTCTTTTCAAAAATAAAATCATGGCTTCCTATATGTTTATATGTCTTATTAGTTAATCTTTATTTTAATATATTTTGTGCATATTATTATTTTTGTTAAATTTATTATGCACATGTAGTGTTATGAAAATTTGATAATTGCTTAGTTTTAAAATATTTATGATATTTGATAAAATTTAGAATTATTATAATTTGAATTTTAACTCTTTTATGGGACCAATATAATAAATTAAAATATCATTCAAGACTTAAATTAAATATATATTTTTAATTATATTGAGCAATACATATCTGTACTTGAGTTACCTAGACTTTCTTATATTTACCTTGCCTTAGGAGTAATTTTATGACCTTTATTCTGACTTATATTTACCTTGGCTTGAGAGTAATTTTATGACCTTTATTTTGACATTTGCAATCAAAGAACTTTTGTGCAATGATTGCACTATCAGGACTAAGACAAACTATGGATCATGATGATGACCTGACAATTATGGACTATGAGGAGGATTGAACAACTATGGACTGTGACGTGGACTTTTAAAAAGAATTATTAAATTAATTTTAAATTATATTTGGTCCTTTGAAGAATTGACATTTAAATTTTAATGATTCTAAGTTTTTTGAGTTTTATTTAATTGCCATAATTTATTTATATGATGAATTTATTTGTGATATATTAGTATTTTGTATTGTTGATGTTTGTGTGTGATGGTAAGCAAATGATTCATGGAAAAGTTTGCACCTAACCGTTGAGAGGCAGAGAGATAAATTTCCTTTTATGTTACATGTCTAGTTAGTGTGAGTATGTCTGGCTTTATTTTCACGATGTTAAAGTAACACCAGAGATAGGATGAATTCCCTATGGAAGTGAAAGCCTTCGAGTAAAATGTGAGACAAGCAGACATGGAAAGCAAAAATAAAAGAAATGTAAAAGGTAGATTCCTTGTGATGAGGAACTTGCTTGCTGATGGTTGAAGACACTTATAATTGGCACTCATTTGCTGATATTTGAGGAACTTGCTTGTTAGATCTGTTATGCTGAAATTTTATGGTTATTATTATACTTTGGTTGCCATGTGGTTTTCTGTGTATCTTACATAGTTGAAATTCACCATGTGTTTTCAAATATTTTTATAACTGTTCATTTCCTACTGAGAATTTTCAATTCTCATTCGATTCATGGTGTTTTCAGACTAGGTCAATATGTATTATGGTCATCACTATTCAGATCGACTAAGCATAGACCTTTATTTCAAAGGAAGAAGATATAATTTTTAGAAATATATGTATATGTACTTCTGAATAAACATTACTACTGGTGTGAGATTTTAGTTTGAAAAGTTATAGATGGATATTACAACTTTGTTTTATCCTATATCGATACATATTCTTTTTATATACTTATGATTTCGATTTTAATCTCTACCTTTAAATTTTTATGGAGTAGATTTATTGATAATATTATTATGAATATGTTTAGAGTTATTATTTTAGTTTGAGGGTTACATTTATGGTATTAGAGCGTCAATTTCTGGCACTAGAAAATTATATATATGTATTGAATTTTTGCCTATGTTGAGTTTTTGCATGATAATTACTCTTATTATTTTATACATGCTATATAGAATTATAACTATATTAACCTTGCAATATTAAGACTGATCACCTCAATATTGAATTGTTCATGGTTGTGTAGGACTATACGACATTAGAACACCTGAAAGTACAAAGTTCACAAAATGATACTCTGACAGGAATATTGAGAGTCATGAAAGGATTGGCTGACACTGTTAGGGCCAAGACAGAGTCAACCAACTTGATTTTATAACGCATGCAGGAAACTTAAGATAGGAACAATAATCATAATCATAATCATCCTGGTGAGGATAATGGAAATTCTACCGGAGAAACTTCTGTGACCAACCTAAATTATCAAGGTCTTTCAGAATTTAGGAAAGTCAAACCACCATCTTTTCATGGAGATTATGACCCAGCACTAGCTGAAAAATGGGTTATGCAATTAGAAAAGATTTTTACAGTCATGGGAAGCACAGATGCACAGAATGTAGTCTTTGCCACCTACATGTTAGAAGGGGAGGCAGAACACTAGTGGAAAGGTGCTAGGCACTTATTAGAGTCTAGAGGAACTGAAATCACCTGGGAGGTATTTTTAGCTACATTCTTTGATAAGTACTTCCCTGATAATGTAAAAAATGAAAAAGAGGCAGAATTCATACAACTTAGATAGGGAAACATGACTATAGGACAATATGTGGCTAAATTTGAAGAACTTTCTAAATTTTTTTCCTACTTGAAAAACAATCCTGATGGCCACTAGAAAGCTACCAAATTTGAGTAGGGTTTGAGGCTGGAAATAAGGGAGAAAGTGTCTACCCTAGAAATAAAAGATTATGCCACTCTAGTAAACAAATGTAGGATAGCAAAAAAGAACTATCTAGAGATGGAATTTGAAAGAGAATGTCAGAACTTTCTTAAAAGAAAAAGGGTGGAAGAAGCTCAAAAGAAAAATAATTTTAAGAATGGAGTAAACCATGGGAAGGATAAGCAAATGAAGACTGGCAGACTTCCACCTGTGTGCAATGAGTGTGGGAAATCCCATGACTCTAGACCCTACTATGTGTGTTTTCAATGCGAAAAACTAGGACATTTCGCCAAGGATTGTACCACTGAGAAGATGGTGAACAACCTGGTACCCAGACCACAGACTAAAGGAAGAGTATTTGCTCTAAGTGGAGAAGAGGCAAATCAACCCCCCAACATGATTCAAGGTAAATGTTTTCTTAAAAACACTCTCTTAACTACATTATTTGATTTAGGAGCTACACGCTCCTTTATTGTGTGAAGAAGTTAAATTTGCCTATAATTTCCTTATCTTATGATCTGTTAGTTTCAAATCCCACCAAGGGAAAAGTTTCTACTTCTCAAGCTTGTTTAAAATGTCCTATTCTAATTGAAGGAAAAGCTTGCACTTTGAACCTTGTTTGTATGCCTTTCATTGGTATTGATATCATAATTGGAATGAACTGGTTCTCTACTAATGATATTATCTTAGACTGTTCCAGAAAACTTGTATATTTTCCCAATGATCCACCCAATGAACCAAAATCTACTAATACCTTATTCCTTAATGCCACTCAGGTAGAGAGGTGCCTCTTAGAAGGAGATCAAGGGTTTCTTCTTTTATTTTCTTCAAATTCAGAGGTTAGGTAGGAAATAAATGGCATATCTATAGTAAGAGAATTTCCATAAGTATTTCCTAAAAAGATAATGAACCTACCACCTGAAAGAGAAGTTGAATTTTCCATAGACTTAGTTCTGGGAACAGGACCTCTATCTTGTGTACCTTATAGAATGTCCCCTTTGGAGTTAAGTGAACTCAAGAAACAAATAGAAGAACTGTTAGCCAAAGGATTTATCAGGCCCAGTGTATCACTGTGGGGTACACCTGTTTTATTAGTCAAGAAGAAAGAAGGGAGTATGAGGTTATGTGTAGATTATAGGCAATTGAACAAAGTCACAATTAAAAACAAGTATCCACTCTCTAGGATGGATGACCTGTTGGATCAACTGTTAGGAGTCACAGTCTTCTCAAAGATAGAGTTGAGATCAAGGTATCATCAGATAAGACTAAAACCAGAAGATGTACCCAAGACAACCTTTAGGACTAGATACGGGCATTATGAATACCTTGTGATGCCCTTTGGACTTACTAATGCTCCTGTAATATTCATGGATTATATGAATAGGATTTTTAAACCTTACCTTGACCAATTTGTAGTAGTCTTTATAGATGACATACTCATTTATTCTAAGACTAAGAAGGAGCATGAACAACACCTTAGAACCGTGCTACAAATCCTAAAGGAGAAACAATTGTATGCTAAGTTAGAAAAGTGTGAATTGTGGCTGAGTGAAGTAAAATTCTTAGGTTATGTGATCAATCAAGAAGGAGTAAATGTGGATCCTAGTAAAGTTGAAGTAGTAGTTCACTAGGAAAGGCCAAAGACAATTACTGAGATTAGGAGTTTTTTGGGATTGGCCGGATATTATACAAGATTCATTAAGGGATTCTCCCAGCTCGTTTTACCTCTTACTAGGTTAACCAAAAAGAATCATCCTTTTGAGTGGAATTTAGCTCGTGAAGTAAGTTTTCAGGGGTTAAAGAATAGACTTACCTCCACTTTAGTTTTAATAATTCCTGATCCTAGACAAAGTTTTGTACTGTATTATGATGCATTTAAGAAGGGTTTGGGATGTGTTTTAATGCAACATGGTAGAGTTGTAGCCTATGCATCCAGACAACTTAGACCGTACGAAAAAAATTACCCAACCCATGACTTAGAATTAGCAGCAGCAGTCTTTGCTTTGAAAATTTGGAGGCATTACCTATATGGAGTCAAGTTTGAGGTATATAGTGACCATAAGAGTTTAAAGTATCTTTTTGACCAAAAGGAGTAAAATATGAGACAACGTAGATGAATTGAGTTTTTAAATGACTATGATTTTGAATTGAAATATCATGATGGTAAAGCCAATATAGTGGCCGATGCCTTAAGCGGGAAGTCTTTGCACATGTCCATAATGATGATAAAGGAACAAAAGTTGTTTGAAAATTTTAGGGAGTTGAAGATTTTTGTGTCCTTGCAACCTATTTGCTTGTATGCTAGTGAATTAAGAATAGAGTGTGATTTAAGAGACCAAGTAAGACAAGCCCAAGAAAATGATGAGTTTTTGCAATCTCTCAAAAGAAGAATTATAGTAGAACAACTTGAACATTTTCATATTGATGAAAATGGGGTTATGATGTATGAAGAAAGATTATGTGTGCCCAATGATGAAGAATTGAGAAAGAAAATTTTATTTGAGGCACATTGCAGTAAGTATACTATGCATCCTGGTACAACCAAAATTTATCAGGATCTTAGGAAATTATTTTGGTGGAATGGGATGAAAAGAGACATAGCCAGTTTTGTAGCTAAATGTCTAGTTTGCCAAAAGGTTAAAATAGAACACCAGAAGCCTACCGGATTACTGCAACCCTTGAATATCCCTGAATGGAAATGGGATAGCATATCAATGGATTTTGTGTTAGGATTACCTAAGACTCCATCAGGTTATGATGCAGCATGGGTAATTGTTGACAGGTTAACTAAGTCTGCTCACATTTTGCCTATTATGATCAGTTGTCCATTGTACAAGTTAGCTCAGGATTACATTCGAGAAATTGTAAGGTTACATGGTGTACCAACTAGCATAGTTTCAGACAGAGACCCAAGATTTATCTCAAAATTCTGGGTAGCCTTACAAGAAGCTTTAGGTACTAAGCTTCGTTTTAGTACATCTTATCACCCTTAGACAGATGGTCAAACTGAAAGAACCATTCAAACCTTGGAAGATATGCTTAGAGCCTGTGTGTTAGAATTTCAAGGAAGTTGGAATACCCATCTACCATTAATAGAGTTTGCCTATAACAACAGTTATCATTCCAACATAGGAATGACACCATTTGAAGCTCTGTATGGTAGAAAGTGTAGATCACCTTTGTGTTGGTTAGAGACTGGAGAAAAGAGTTTATTACGACTTGATAGTGCAGCAAACCACAGAAAAGATCAAATTTATTAAGGAAAAATTATTTACTGCTCAGAGTAGGCAGAAAATTTATGCTGATAAAAGAATAAGACCTCTGGAATTTGAAGAATAGGAGCATGTTTTCCTCAGAGTCACTCCTACTATTGGGATTGGCAGAACCCTTAAAACCAAAAAGTTAAATTTTAGATTCATTGGTCCATTCCAAATACTTAAAAAGGTAGGACCTGTTGCCTATCAAATTGCACTTCCCCTAAATCTTTCAAATCTTCATGATGTCTTTCATGTATCTAAACTCAGAAAATACTGTTTTGACCCTTCATACATCATAGAATATGAAACAATGCAAGTAAGAGATGATTTGACTTATGACACAAAACCTGTATGAATCATGGATAAATCTGTCAAACACTTAAGAGGAAAAAAAATTCCTTTAGTTAAAGTGATCTGGGAAGGATTATCACCAGAAGAGGCAACATGAGAATTAGAAGATGGTATCCAGAAGTCTTATCCAGAGTTATTTCGATCAGGTTCGTGAATTTTGGGAACAAAATTCTTAAAAGGAGGGGAAAATGTAATATCATATTTTTCATAAAATATTTTTGTGAAAAATAAAATTTTAACTGAATCATTATATTTTGTTTTATTTTACAATAATTGATACTGATCAAAGGAGATTAGATAAAGTTTGTAAGAATTTAACTGGTAATAGTTTATGAAATTAGAAAAAGGAATTTATTGAAATAAAATTTAACATTTAATCTTAGCAATAAAGATTACAAGTATTTTAATTAATATATTCATGAAAAAAATATTTATGGAGAGATAATTATAAGAAGATATTTATGAATTAATTATTATTTTAATATAAAAATCTAAATCTAATCATTACTTTATAAAAAATAAAAGAAAATTAATAGGCGCAACGTGGTGCAACATGCACCACACAAACGACTATAAATTGGAAATTTGGGTTGAACGTTAGCAACAAGAATCAAAAGAAAGAATAAGTGAGATGCTACTATAATAGCAACAAACGATACCGAGAGAAGACAAAGAAAAAGAGAAAAAGAAAGAAGAAAGAGAAAGAGAGAAAAAGAAAGAGAAGGAAGAGAGAAGGAAAGTGAGAAGCGAGAAAGAAGGAAGAAAAGGGAGAGAAAAAAAAAAGAAGAAAGAGGAAGAAAGAAGGAAAGATAGATTCTTTTGTAAGAGGTAGGAACTGAACTTTCTTTTCAAAAATAAAACCACGGCTTCTGTATGTTCATATGTTTTGTTAGTTAATCTTTATTTTAATATATTTTGTACATATTATTATTCTTGTTAAATTTATTATGCACATGTAATGTTATGAAAATTTGATAATTGCTTAACTCGAAATATTTATGATATTTGACAAAATTTAAAATTATTATAATTTGAATGCTAACTCTTTTATAGGATCAATATAATAAATTAAAATATCACTCAAGGCTTAAGTTAAATATATATTTTTAATTATATTGAGCAATACATACATGTACTTGAGTTACTTGGACTTTCTTATATTTACCTCAACTTAGGAACAATTTTATGACCTTCATTCTAACTTATATTTACCTTGGCTTGTGAGTAATTTTATGACCTTTATTTTGATATTTGCAACAAAAGAACTTTTATGCAATGATTGCACTATCAGGACCAGGACAAACTATGGACCATAATAATGACCTGGCAATTATGGACGATGATGAGGACTGAATAACTATAGACTGTGATGTGGACTTTTAAAAAGAATTATTAAATTAATTTTAAACAATATTTGATCTCTTGAAGAATTAACATTTAAATTTTAATGATTCTAAGTTTTGTGAGTTTTATTTAATTGCCATAATTTATTTATATGATGAATTTATTTGTGATATATTAGTATTTTGTATTCCTGATATTTGTGTGTGATGGCAAGCAAGTGATTTATGGAAAAGTTTGCACCTAACTGTTGAGAGGCAGAGGGATGGATTTCCTTTTATGTTACCTACCTGGTTAGTGTGAGTATGTCTGACTTTGTTGTCACAATGTTAAAGTAACACTAGAGATAGGGTGAATTCCCTATGGAAGTGAAAGCCTTCGAGTAAAATGTGAGACAAGCAGACATGGAAAGCAAAAATATAATAAAAGTAAAGGGTGGATTCCCTGTGATGAGGAACTTGCTTGCTGATGGTTGAAGACACTTATAATTAGTACTCGTTTATTGATATTCGAGGAACTTGCTTGTTAGTTCTGTTATGCTGAAATTTTGTGGTTCTTGTTATACTTTGGTTGCTATGTGATTTTCTGTGTATCTTACACAACTGAAATTCACCATGTGTTTTTGAATATTTTTATAAGTGTTCATTTCCTATTGAGAATTTTCAATTCTCATTCGATTCATGGTGTTTTCAGACTAGCTCAGGATGTATTATGATCTTCACCATTTAGATCGACTAAGCATAGACCCTTGTTTCAAAGGAGGACGATATAATTATTAGAAATGTGTGTATATGTACTTTTGAAGAAACATTACTACTGGTGTGAGATTTTAGTTTGAAAATTTATAGATGGATATTACAACTTTGTTTTATCTTGTATCGATACATATTTCCTTTTATATACTTATGATTTCGATTTTAATCTCTGCTTTTAAATTTTTATGGAGTAGATTCATTGATAATATTATTATGAATATGTTTAGAGTTATTATTTTAGATTCACCAATCATTACCACTTATGACTCACTTTATTGTTGAGCCAATGGGAAGCAAGCTTCCAAGGTAAGCTTGACGGAAGTTAAGCTTTGTGGCTATGACTCACAATGTTGAACTAATGGGAAGCAAGTTTCCAAGGCAAGCTTGAAGTGAATTTTGGAGAAGTTTTGGTCACCCTACACCTTTAGGTGTACACGGCCAAGGTAGCTTATAGGACAAGCTTAGAAGACAAAATGGTTACTTAATCTCACTTGAGTTTATCTTGTTTTTTTTTTAGAAACAAAAATACAAACTCTCTCATTTCTCTCCTTAGTAATATTCGGCCAACACATCACAATTACTCTCCAATCTTGTTCAATCCAAACCAACCATATATCTTGAATCTAGATACCATTTGGAGACACTTTTATGTTATGATCTTCTTCAAATTAATCCATCTTCAATCACTTTCTCCAAGTCTAAGTTTGAAGGTTTTTAGGTGAAGTTCTTGATCTTCACTTCTAATTTTATTCTCAAGTTCTAGACCATAAACTTGATCCATGGTCATCTTATTTCAAGCCTTAGATTTTAATAATTGTATGTTTAATTTATTTTAAGGATCTATTTGATGGTAGAACTTTACTCCAAGAAGGCAACTAAGGAGCTTTTTTTATTATCACCTAGGTAAGAGGGAAATTAACCTCATCAACAAACTTGGTGGTGAGAAATCAATGTGAGGATTTATTCACTTGATTGTGTGAATTTAATGGTTTATGCTTGTTGGCTATATGTGATTATATGACTTTGATAGTATGCATGAAATTGCTATAGTAGGAATTGATGATTGGAATGTTTTATATACTTTGAATCATGTGTGAATGGCAAAATTTTTGGTCCCAATGACCATATATAGATCATGGCCATTTAGCCCAAGATGGGGTATTCAAGGCAAAAATATTTTATTGATTATGAACCTAGATGATTAGGTGACAAGAATATGATTTAAGGATTTACAAGTTGAAAAGGAGATGAACAAAATTTTATCATCTGAAAAAAATTGATTTTCAGCTATGATAATGGAAATAAGTTTGAAATATGATTTGAAATTTAAAGTATTTTATTTAAGAGAGTTCTTAGTAAACGTAATGGAAAAATACTTTTGAAATGTTTTGATTAAATCAAAATAATGTAGATTTTGTGAAAAACGTTAGAAAATGTCACTTAGAGGAGATTTAGTAAGAAAATATTGGAATTAAATTTATATTAAATATGGAAAGTCTCAAAATTAAGCTTAGAACATTAATAAAACATTTTATACGATTGAAAAGTATTGATAAAACCTTACTCAATTTAAAAACATTGATTTTGAGTTACACGATTGAAAAATGACGTAAAAATGTTAAGTGATTTAGAGACGTAACAAGAAGTGTTACGCGATTGTGATAATACAGTAAAAATACTTCGCGATTGTGAAAAATAGAATATTACTATCAAGCTGACGTACTGGACCTGGAGACGTTAGTTGACGGTTTAGCCCAGTGGCGGCTTGATTTTTTGTGGAAGTCACGCAGTTAATAATTATTGGTTCATGAAGTCATTCGATCATGTATTGTGAAAGTCGTAGTGATTTTGTTTGTTAAGGCTATATGCCTAAGAGATTGAATTACACCTTAGTGCGGGTGCAAATTGCATAGTGAAGGTCAATAACTGATCTTGGGGGTGTCGGGGCGCGGTAATTCCACAAGTGACCAATTAGTAGCTCTACTGTGCCGTGGTTGCTGATGCATATAACACCCTGAAAATTGCTTATTTCATGATATATATTCATTTTATAATATTTGTGATTTTTGAGAATTTTTCTGGAATTATTTGAATTATTTGATTATTTTAATATATTCTTCGATTTGCATGCACGCTAAGCAGAGCTGAAAAAATAAAATATTTTCTCCGAGGCCGTAAAACTTTGGACTGTGGGAACGTTGATGGGGGATCTTACTAAACCTGAAGTCGGGCATAATTTACGAAGTTTTTTGAGATTTTATCTGATAAATAAAATTGCAATACGTTTTATTATCCGTTGGATGATAAATATTATTTTTGCTAATTGTAACTTTTGTCCAATGGATAATAGCTCTAGTAGAGTGTTAGTTATCTTTTTTAGAGAGCACTTTAATGACATCACCAAGATGATAACATCACCATAACATCACCCTTTACTTTCTCAAAAAATGTGTGAAGCTTCTCAAGGAAGCTTTGTAATAAGCTTATTAAAGAAGCTTTACATTTTCTCTCTCCTCCCATTGTGACCCCACGGTTTTGGGGGGGGGGGGAAAGATGACCAAAAGTCATCATCTTTTCACTTCCTATCACCTTTTCCATTTCAAACAAAATATCATTTTTCTTTCTCCCACTTTTTCTTTTCTCTCACACACTTCTTCTTCTCCATTTTCTCTCCACTCTCACGGATCCAACACCATTTGTGGCCACCCAAGCTTGTTTGCTCAAGCCAACCTAGAATCTTGACTCCTCTCATCATCTTGAAGGTTTTCTCTTTAGTGATCCTCTCTTGGTTCCTCAATCTTCATCATTTTCTTCCAAGCCCTAAAACTTGAAGCTTTGAGATAAGGTCCTTAACTTTCATCTTTTCTCTTCTCATTTTCATGATCCTTGGTCACCTTTGTGCTCAATGACTCCTCTTTTCAAGCTTTGGTTGTTGATTATGTGAGTTTGACTATCCTAGGGTTTTGTTGGTGGTGGTGGACGAAAATCACAAGGTCTCAAAAAGCTTGCTTTCTTTTGTTGTCTCTTGAGGTAAGAGGGAGGTCATTCTCTTCAACCTATCTTGGTGGTGAGGATCACGTTTTTGTGTTGATGGTGAGGAATCCATGCATGGGTTGCTCACTTTGTTGTGTGATTTTTGGTAATGTTGTGATTGGTTGGGTTCTATGATTCTAATACTTGTTATTGTGTAACTTGATGGATTGAACGTTTGAATGTTTGGATACGTATATGGAAAGCAAGGGATTCTTACCCTTTTGGTTTGGAGGGTTGACCCAACTTCATGTGGAAGTCTATTTTTAGGATTCTAGTGCAAATGCACGGGTCGTGTGATTTGACATGGACTAGGCCGTGTGTCTTTCTAGAAACACAATTCCATATACTTCATAAGTCAGAGAAGAACACGGCCAAGGTCGTGTTAGAGAGGTGATGGAAAATTGTTAGATTCCTAGTTCCTTGGAGGCTCACGGCCTCATTGGGCAATCAATGTGAGACTTTGTACGAAGTTAAAACTTAGTTGACTAAATGAGTAGACACTTAATTAGGAATTCATAATATGGAAAGAATAAAGAACAAACCCTTATCCTATAGCCTAGAGTGATTTTGAACAAAGAAAGAACATGAGCGCGGGTGAAATTGTGAGGAGCTTAAAATAAATTAATCTAAGTGAGTCTGATCTAAAACATAGGATATGACTTATCTAACTAAGAGTAATAAAGGTTGAATGAAAAATACCAGAGAATTTCCCTAGAGAGGCTAATAAAAAAATATAATGAAATTGAGGCGTAACTTTTATATCAAACTTTAAAAAATATGTTTTCACCTTGAGATTTGGAATATGACTTGTTGTGGGTCCATAAGTGGGACCAAGGATTGTTGATAATTAATTGGGCCTAATGTGGCGTTTAATCATGAACAATTCATACTATTGTTGAATATCTGTATATACATGTGCATCGAGTCATCATACATTTTGAAAGTCCATTGGACTCTGATTGTAAGGTTGTACGCCTAGGAGATTGAATCACACCTACGTGCGGGTGCGAATAGACTAGTGTAGGTCACTTGTTGACCTTGGGGGCGTCGGGGTATGGGTATCTCACAATGGACAGTTGGTAGCTCCTCTATGCCATGGGACAGACTGATGCAAACACACCGATGATCCGGACTGAGACACTGTCCTATATCGCGATCTTGTGAAGAATGCCTTGTATAAGCCATGTTGCGCAATTTGTTGATATTGAAAGCACTTGATTTGAGGCTGATGAGATACAAGCATGTCTCCTTGATCATTCTCTCCGATGTTGTGTCTTGCTCCATAGAGTAGGATTTTGGTACCTTGTGCATGTGCATAGTCTGTCAACATATTTATATGGCATAAATATATATATGATTATGGAACTGCTTCTTTTAATGATGTTATGACTATCTATATTATTAAATTACTTATCATCTAACTCTTGATGTTGTTTAATTATGTTTGCTATGTTGTATGGCATCCTGCGCCGTTTCTGGTTCTTTACCGCCATAACTGGTAATGATCTTGGATATCTCACCTCTTTTCTATATTCTACTATTCTGTTTATATTTATGCTTCTTAAAAGACCGAGGCGAGGAAGAACCTGAGTTTCCTGGTTTTGGGACGAGTTAGTCTTCTGTTTGGCTATGGTATCCTGGCGAGGCTTTCTAGGGTAGGCCAGACTAAGGTTCCACGGAGGCATTGACCGTTGGCACGTCGACTTGATCACCGAGTGCTTCGTTTACGTGGGAGAAGTGACTGTATCTTTAGGTTGGGGTTGCTATGATCCACCTGTCTTCTCTTGTGACGTTTCTGTATGGCTAGAGTTCTACATGTCGATGCGTGAGGTGTGGGACGACCGTGAGTATACCCCACACGAGGATTCGTTCCTGTCTTCTACATGAGCCCCTGCTCATGAATCTGTTACTCTTGTGAGGATTTCCTCTTCTGAGGAGGATCCTATGGAGGAATCTGAGGAGGACCCCTATGAGGTTCCTTCTCAATAGTCATTGGGGGCATGATACTTTTTGTAGCCTAGGTGGCTGCCTGTATAACCTTTTGGGGTATATAAAGCTTCTGCTTTCTTTTGCAAACTATTGATGTATTTCATGACTTTTGTTATGTAACTAAACATATATATGGTATGTATCTTTTGTATAAATGTATGGTTTGATCTTTATGCTATGTTCTTCTAAGTTTATGTTTTTCGCTTACAAAAAAAAAAAATATATATATATATATATATATATATATATATATAATATAATTAAAAGAAAATGGCTAAGGTAGGATACTCCACTGATAAGCAGGCTAATACCTATAGATAAAGCAAACAGGGTCTTAATAATAGTTTTCTTTTGAATTTTGTACGTTTGGTGTGATGTCCTCCTCCCGAAAAATGGGACTTTACACTAGTTTGGTATCAGAGCCCCGGTTTGAGTTTTCTTTTGGGTTTTATGGTTAGGTCTGTCTTGTTTGTGCTATGTGATTCTCTGTGATTAGTTTTCGAAAGGTTACATCTAAACTTTCCTTATGTTTTGATTAGTGGACTCTAGAGAAAAGTAATAACACGAGGAAGAGGAGAACGTGTCAACGTGGAGCGCGACAGCGAGGCGATAACTACAGCTGCTGAAGTTATGCAGCTGATGGCAGAAGTTATTCTACAACAAAATCAATGAGCAACACAACAGCAATAGGCAAATGTTGATGCCCAGAATTTGTTTGAATTCTGTCGAAACAACCCTCCATAATTCAGAGACGAGTTTGATCCGGAAATGACAAGTTTATGGATTCAAGAGCTGGAAAACTTTTTTTTGAAGGAATGAGATGTGCAGACGATCGCAAGGTAACTTATGTCGCATTTATGCTAGTGGGAGACGGTGAAAACTGGTGGAAAGGAACTCAGAGATTGCTACAAGCGGAAGGAAGGGAAATTACATGGGAAGTATTCTATAATGCATTTCTGGAAAAGTATTTTTCGAATAGTGCAAGGCACGCCAAAGAAATGGAATTTCTTAGGTTACGACAAGGAGGGATGACTACCAACGAGTATACTACAAAGTTTGAGAGCTTGTCAAAGTTCTTATGGTATCTTCAAATCCATCCTGATAAGGTGTGGAAATGCCGTAAGTTTGAAGAAGGTCTAAGGGTTGAATTAAAGAGAGGAGTACTGCCAATGAGAATGAATCAGTTCTCAGCTTTGATGGACATGTGCTACAGACTTGAGATATTAGAACTATCTCGAGAGACAAAGAATCGTAACTTTGGACCATCTAGGTTCCAAAGGGGAGGAAACAATAACAACCGGTTTCAGAGGAAGCCCTATTCCTGACCACCGGGAAGTCAACAACAATCACCTAGTAGAGGCTCTAGTGGAAATTCTAGTGGCAATAGATTTAGTCAGACTCTAGCATATTCACCAAAGTGTATGAAATATGGAAAGGACCACTCGAGAAGGGACTGTACAATCAAAGGGATTATTTGCTTCAGATGTGGAAATTCTTAACATCTCTTCAGAGAGTGCAACCAACCCAAGGCGGAGCCTTTGTCAACAATGCATGAGTTGCAAGACCTCAGGTAGGAGGTAGAGTTTACATGATGAGTGGAGTAGAAGCCTCTTAATATGAAGATCTGATAGGGGGAGAATGTACCATAGGAGGTAATCTTTTATTTGTATTGTATGATTCGGGAGTGACCCATTCTTTGATTGCTTATGACTGTGTGCATCGATTAGGTTTACCTATGACTTTTTTACCTTTTGATTTGAGCATTTCTACCCCTACTGCTAAACCTGTTATTACCATCTATGTTTGTTTGAATTGTCCTTTTTCTATTGAAGGTCGAATCTTTTCTGTTGATTTGATCTGTTTACCTCTTTCTCAAATAGATATAATTTTAGGAATGGATTGGTTATCTTTTAACCATATCCTGTTAGACTGTTCTAGTAAAACCATAGTTTTTCCTATGGCTGAAGTTTCTAGATTTTTTACGGCCAACCAAGTTCAAGCTTTCTTAAAAGAAGGAGCTCAGGGATACATGCTATTGTCTTCCTTAAAAATCGAGAGCGAGATAGATGTGAAGACTATTTCGGTAGTCAATGAGTTTCCTGAAATCTTTTCGAATGAGGTACTTAGTTTACCGCCTGAGTGGGAAATAGAGTTTACTATCGATCTTGTGCCTGGATCTGGTCCTGTATCCATAGCACCCTACAGGATGTCACTGTCAGAATTAGTTGAGCTCAAGAAGCAGTTGGTGGAGCTCCTAGAAAAGTAGTTCGTCAGGCCTAGTGTGTCACCCTGGGGAGCGCCAGTGCTATTGGTCAAGAAAAAGGATGGAACTTCGTGCTTATGTGTAGATTATCGTCAGCTAAACAAGGTCACGATCAGGAGCAAGTATCCATTTCTGAGGATAGACGATTTTTTGGATCAGCTGAAAGGAGCTTCTGTTTTCTCTAAGATCGATCTGCGTTCGGGCTATCATCAGATCCAAGTGAAGGTAGAGGATATTCCTAAAATGGCTTTTCATACACGTTACGGACATTACGAGTATTTTGTGATGTTGTTTGGAGTGACGAATGCACCTACCATATTCATGGATTACATGAATAGGATTTTTCATCCTTACCTAGACAGATTCGTCGTCGTCTTCATTGATGACATTCTGATTTATTCTCGAAATCAGGAGGAACATATTGAACATCTCAGTATAGTTCTCCAGATTCTGAAGGAGAAGAAGTTGTATGTCAAGTTGTCAAAGTATGAATTCTGGCTGGAAAAGGTTAAGTTTTTGGGTCATGTGATCTCGAAGGATGGAATTGCAGTGGATCCATCGAAAGTTAAAGTAATTCTGTAGTGGGAAAGGCCGAAGACTGTGACAGAGATCCGTAGCTTCGTGGGATTAGCTGGTTATTATTGAAGATTCATTGATGAATTTTCTAAGATAGCAGGACCTCTCACTCAACTTACAAGAAAGAATCAGGCCTTTGTATGGACCAATGATTGTGAATAGAGTTTTCAAGGATTGAAGAGACGACTGACTACTTCATCAATTTTAGTTCTACATGATCCCAATGAACCCTTTGAAGTATATTGTGATGCTTCACATCAAGGATTAGGATGTATGCTCATACAAAATAGGAAAATAGTGGCTTATGCTTCAAGACAGTTGAGAGTACATGAAAAGAATTATCCTACGCATGACCTGGAGTTAGCAGCGGTGGTGTTTGCTTTGAAAATATGGAGGCATTTTTTTACGGAGCAACGTTCAACGTCTACAGTGATCATAAGAGTCAGAAGTACCTGTTCGACCAAAAGGAGCTAAACATGAGGCAAAGGAGGTAGCTAGAATTTTTGAAGGACTACGTTTTTCAACTCCAGTATCATCCTGGAAAGGCAAATGTGGTGACATACACTTTAAGTAGAAAGATGCTGAGTATCTTTACTATGATGATCAAGGAAAAGGAATTAATAGAATAATTTCAGAATATGTGGACGTCCGTGGAATTGACACCGGGGAAGATTTGTTTGAATATGGTTACTATCTCAAGTGAATTGATGAAGAAATCCAAGAGAAACAAAAAGATGATGATCTAGAGCTAAGGAAATTAGTTTTTGATGAAGCCCACACGAGCCCGTTAACTATACACCCTGGAATGACAAAAATGTACTAAGACCTGAAGCGGTTATTCTGGTGGCACGAAATGAAAAGGGACATTGCCAAGTATGTGTCGTCTTGTCTAGTTTGTCAGAAAGCCAAGGTTGAATACTAGAGACCTTCAGGAATGTAACAACCTCTAGCTATTCGCGAATGGAAATGGGATGGCATCGCGATAGATTTTATGGTTGGATTATCGAAGACCCGAAAACATTACAACTCGATATGGGTAATTGTGGATCGGTTTACGAAGTCTGCTCACTTCTTACTGATCAACATAAGATATCCGATGGAGAAGTTAGCCCAACTGTATATTGGCGAGATTGTTAGACTTTATGGTGTGCCTTCCAGTATTATTTCTAATAGAGATCTGAGGTTCACATCGACATTTTGGCAGAGTCTTCAAGAAACAATGAGAATGAAACTTCGATTGATTAATCACTGGAAAATCGAATCGCTAGAATGACGATCCTCAAACCGATGGTCAATCAGAAAGGACGATCCAATCGCTGGAAGATCTACTAAAAGCTTGTACTATAGAACAGACTCGAAGTTGGGATGAAGTTTTGACTTTGATAGAGTTCACCTACAATAACAGTTTTCACTCAAGCATAGGGATGGCACCCTATGAGGCTCTATATGGACGACGGTGCAGAACACCTTTGTGTTGGTACCAAGATGGGGAGCACTTTATGATTGGACCTGATCTTGTACAGCAAACAACGGAGAAGGTTAAGATCATTCAGGAGAGGATGCGATCGGCTCAGAGTCAATAGAAAAGCTATGCGGATAAAAGAAGGAAGCCTCTCGAGTTTGAAGAAGGCGAGCATGTGTTTTTGAAAGTCACATCCACGACTGGGGTCAACCGAGTTCTGAAATCTAGAAAACTTACCCCGAAATTCATTGGACCTTATCAAATTCTTCATCAGATAGGTCTAGTAGCTTACCAAATAGTTTTACCACCTTTTCTTTCCAACCTTCACAATGTCTTTCACGTATCGCAATTTTAAAAATACATTCCTGATCCAAATCATGTCATAGCACCGGATACAGTACAATTAAAAGAGAATTTGAACTATGAGACATTTCCCGTAAGGATTGAGGATAGAAGAGTGAAGCGACTCAAGGGAAAGGAGATTCCATTAGTGAAAGTGATTTGGAATGACGTAATTGGAGATACGACGTGGGAGTTAGAGGACAAGATGAAGGAACAACATCCACATTTATTTTGAGGTATGAAAATTTAGAGGACGAAATTTCTTTTTAGAAGGGGAGAGTTGTAACACCCCGAAAATTGCTTATTTCACATATATATTCATTTTATAATATTTGTGATTTTTGAGAATTTTTTTGAAATTATTTGAATTGTTTGATTATTTTAATATATTCCTCGATTTACATGTGCACTGAGCGGGGTTGGGAAAATAAAATATTTTCCCCGATGCCAGAAAACTTTGGATTGTGGGAACGTCGACGAAGGATCTTACTAAACTCGAGGTCGGACACAGTTTACAAAGTTTTTATTTTTTTAGATTTTATCTGATAAATAAAATTGCGATACGTTTTATTATCCGTTGGATAATAAATACTGTATTTGCTAACTGTAACTTTTGTCCAATGGATAATAGTTCTAATAGAATGTTAGTCATCTTTTCTAGAGAACACTTTAATGACATCACCAAGATGGTATCATCACCATGGCATCATCCTTCACTTTCTCAAAAAGTGTGTGAAGCTTCTTAAGAAAGCTTCTCAAGGAAGCTTCACCTTTCCTCTCTCCTCTCATTATGACCCCACGGTTTTGGGGGGGAAAAGATGATCGAAAGTCATCATCTTTTTCACTTCCTATCACCTTTTCCATTTCAAACAAAATATCACTTTTCTTTCTCTCACTTTTTCTTTTCTCTCACACACTTCTTCTTCTCCATTTTCTCTCCACTCTCACGGCTCCAACACCATTTATGGCCACCCAAGCTTGTTTGCTCAAGCTAACCTAGAATCTCGACTCCTCTCATCATCTTGAGCTTTTCTCTTTGGTGATCCTCTCTTGGTTCATCCATCTTCATCATTTTCTACTAAGCCCTAAAACTTGAAGCTTTGAGGTAAAGTCCTTAACTTTCATCTTTTCTCTTCTCATTTTCGTGATCCTTGGTCACCTTTGTGATCAAGGACTCATCTTTTCAAGCTTTGGTTGTTGATTGGGTGAGTTTGACTATCCTAGGGTTTTGTTGGTGGTGGTGGACGAAAATCACAAGGAGGTCTCAAAAAGCTTGCTTTCTTTTGTTGTCTCTTGAGGTAAGAGGGAGATTATTCTCTTCAACCTATCTTGGTGGTGAGGATCACGTTTTTGTGTTGATGGTGAGGAATCCATGTGTGGGTTGCTCACTTTGTTGTGTGATTTTTGGTAATGTTGTGATTGGTTGTGTTCTATGACTCTAATACTTATTATTGTGTAACTTGATGGATTGAATGCTTAGATACGTATATGGAAAGCAAGGGATTCTTACCCTTTTGGTTTGGAGGGTTGACTCAACTTCATGTGGAAGTCTATTTTTGGGATTCTAGTGCAAATGCACGGGCCATGTGATTTGACACAATCCAGGCCGTGTGTCTTTCTAGAAACACAATTCCATATACTTCATAAGTCAGAAAAGAACACGACCTAGGCCGTGTTTGGGGACATGGTCGTGTTAGGGAGGCCGTGTTTGGGGACACGGCCGTGTTAGAGAGGTGATGGAAAATTGTTGGAATCCTAGTTCCTTGGAGGCTCACGGCCTCATTGGGCAATCGATGTGAGACTTTGTACTAAGTTAAAACTTAGTTAACTAAATGAGTAGACACTTAATTAGGAATTCATAATATGGAAAGAATAAAGAACAAACCCTTATCTTATAACCTAGAGTGATTTTTAACAAAGAAATAACATGAGCGTGGGTGAGGTTGCAAGGAGCTTAAAATAATTAATCTAAGTGAGTCTGATCCAAAACATAGGATATGACTTATCTAACTAAGAGTAATAAAGGTTGAATGAAAAATACCAGAGAATTTCCCTAGAGATGCTAATAAAAAAATATATAATGAAATTGAGGCGTAACTTTCATATCAAACTTTAAAAAAGTATGTTTTCACCTTGAGATTTGGAATATGACTTGTTGTAGGTCCATAAGTGGGACCAGTGATTGTTGATAATTGATTGGGCCTAATGTGGCGTTTAATCATCAACAAGTCATACTATTGTTGAATATTTGTATATACATGTGCATCGAGTCATCATGCATTTTGAAAGTCCGTTGGACTCTGATTGTAAGGTTGTATGCTTAGGAGATTGAATCACACCTACATGTGGGTGCGAATTGACTAATGTAGGTCACTTATTGACCTTGGGGGCATTAGGGTACGGGTATCTCACAATGGATAGTTGGTAGCTCCTTTGTGCCGTAGGATAAACTGATACAAACGCACCAACGATCCAGACCGAGACACTATCCTATATCGTGATCTTGTGAAGAATGCCTTGTATAAGCCATGTTGTGCAATTTATTGATATTGAAAGCGCTTGATTTGATGCTGATGAGATACAGGCATGGCTCCTTGTGAAGATATGGCGTGCTACGCCGTTTCTGGTTCTTTACCACCATAACTGGTAATGATCTTGGATATCTCATCTCTTTTCTGTATTCTACTATTTTGTTTATATTTATGCTTTTTAAAAGACCAAGGCGAGGAAGAGCCTGAGTTTCCTAGTTTTGGGACGATTTAGTCTTCTGTTTGGCTATGGCATCCTGACGCAGCTTTCTAGGGTATGCCAGACTGAGGTTCTATAGAGGCATTGACTGTTGGCACGTTGACTTGATTACCGAGCACTTTGTCTACGTGGGAGAAGTGACTGTATCTTTGGCTTGGGGTCGCTATGATCCACCTATCTTCTCTTGTGACGTTTCTGTATGGCTGGAGTTCTACATGTCGATGCGTGAGGTGTGGGGTGACCGTGAGTATACCCCACACGAGGATTCGTTCCTGTCTTCTGCACGGGTCCCTGCTCATGAATCTGTTGCTCCTGTGAGGATTTTCTCTTCTGAGGAGGATCCTATAGAGGAACCTGAGGAGGACCCCTCTGAGGTTCCTTCTCAATAGTCATTAGGAGCATGATACTTATATCCTTTTAGGGCATGTAAAGCTTCTGCTTTCTTTTGCGAATTGTTGATGTATTTAATGACTTATGTTATGTAACTAAACATATATATGGTAGGTATCTTTTGTATAAATGTATTGTTTGATCTTTATGCTATGTTCTGCTAATTTTATGTTTTTTGCTTACAAAAAATATATATATACATATATATATATATATATATAATATAATTAAAAGAAAATGGCTAAGTTAGGATACTCCATTGATAAACAAGCTAATACCTATAGATAAAATAAACCGGGTCTTAATAATAGTTTTCTTTTGAATTTTGTACGATTGGTGTGACGTCCTCCTCCCGAAAAAGAGGGCGTTACAATACAAATACATCGACGATCTCGACGAGACACTATTCCTATTCACGATCTAGTGTAGAATGTCTTCTATAAGCCATGATGTGTATGATGAGAAAGTTAGAGCACTTGCATTGAGGCTAACGATATACAGACATGTCTTTCGATCATTCTCTCCGATTTTGGTTATAGCTCCATGGAGTAGGGGTCAGTTCATTGTACATATGCATAGTTAGTAGACATGATGTTGTGATATACATACATTGAATTATCTATTAATTAATTATCATGGCTGTAATTGTTGATTCTGTACTGAATGGCATTATGGTTATTACTGTTTCTTTATTGCCATACTGGTATATGATGTAGGGGATCTCACCTCTTTATGGTATTGTTCTGTATGTTTTGTTTTGTGTTTATGTTCTATGAAGACTGTAATGGCGGTGAGGCAGGATCTTCTAGGTTTCATTAGGGTGTAGTTCCATGGAGGCATTGACGCATGGCGCATCCATCTGGACACTGAGCACATTGAGTATTATGGGGATGTTACCTTGTCTTTGAGTAGGATCTGCCACGGGATTGCTACTTTTTCTTTTGATGCTACTCTCTATCTGGAGTTTTATATGTCTGTCAGGGAGTTATGGGGTGATCCTCATTACAGTCCTAGGGAGGATTCTAAGGTATCATCTACTCGGACTCTCGTCTGTTGAGACATACCCCGGTTAGGGCATTTGTCTGTTGAGGATTCGGAGGAGGATCCGGAGGAGGACCCTTTCCTCCTGGTGTTTGGACTTAGGCTAGATTAAGTTTTGTTATGGTAGTTGTACTTATACTTTTGAGTATGTAAGTCTTATGTATTTATGTTATCAGTAAACTATGTTATATATATGAAAGGTGTATTATTCAGTTCACTATGTCTTGTGTTCTCTATATTCTATAAAGTTTATGTTATCCACGAAAAGAAATTTTAAAACTCGTATATTACAATATTAAATCATTTATGACTTAGTTTTAGCTTTAAAATTGTTGGTCCGAAATGTAATTCCCAAATAAGGGTGTTACATTAGTTTGTGGTTAGGTCTATCTTATTTGTGTTGTTTATTTCTCTATGTTTTGGTTTCCGAAAGGAGACAATATTGCTTGAAATGATTACATTTAGTTTTCATTGTATTTTGATTAGTCTAACATTGAAGAAAGGCAATGGCTCGTGGTAGAGGTGCGCATGTGGATACGAGACGTGACAATGATAATATGGCTACGGCTGCAGCAGCAATGTAGAGAATGACTGATGTAATAGTACAACAAAATTAGAAGGCTGCTCTGCAACAGGAAGCTACAGCTGAGACTCAGAATCTGTCAGAGTTTCACTGCAATAATCCGCTACAGTTTAAAGGTGAATTTGATCTAGAGAAAGCGAACCTTTGGATCTAGGAATTGGATAAGATTTTTAGAGGAATGAGATGCACGAATGAAAGAAATGTAACCTATGCTACTTTCATGCTCATTGGAGACGGTGAGGACTGGTGGGCATGAGCTCAACGGTTGTTGGAAGCTAAAGGAAGAATTATCACATGGGAAGTCTTTCGGAGCCAATTTTTAGAGAAGTAATTTCCAGCAAGCACGAGGCACACAAAGGAGATGGAGTTCCTTGGACTAAAGCAAGGGGGAATGACCGTTAGTGAATATGCTACTAGGTTTGAAAGCCTATCAAAATTTTCACGATATTTTCAACTCCAGCCCGATGAGGAATAGAACTGTCGAAAATTCGAAGAAGGTTTGAGGTATGATCTGAAGCGAGCAGTACTACCTTTGGGGATAGAGTGTAACACCCATTGTAGGTATCACATTTAAGACTAATCCTAATAGAACTTGCCCAAGTTGTAAGTTTAGCAAAAAAAAAATTAAGTGAGATCACCTAAATTTATGCCACTTATAGTTGCAGAATTTTGGTGGTAATAGTTGATAATTTGTACCCAAGTTGTAAAAGAATTAATCTTGTAAAAAATCAATTTTAAAATTTCGCTTGCGGAATAAAATAAAATAAGTAAACTAAATTAAGACATTAGTAAGACTTGTAATAAACACACCAAAATATATTTATACATTATGTTACAAACATTGTCTGAATAATTTACATAATTTCAACCCTGCTTCAAAAGTAAAATACAAAACTAACTACTAAGCGGTACTCTGTAAACAAACCTAAGGATTTGGTTCCTCGGAAGGATCCTTCTCCTTCTCTACATTATCATCGAAGAACCTAGATGGATACAGACGCCTCATAGGGGTTCTTGCCGACGATACTATAGAATTCTCTTGGGGTGTATAGACAGACACAAGTCCTCCCCAGAGTTCACGAATAGGTATCGTGAATTCCAAATGCACAGCTGCATGTTGAGTTAATACGAAAATTCCATCCAAGGTTCCACTCAAGCTCATAGTCAAGTCCTTGGTATAAACAAACCTTTCATTGTTATAGTCAAATCTCCAGGTGTCAGCTCCGCTGTGGAATTGAACCCTAGCAAAACATAAGACTTGTCGTCTTGTCGCCATACTAACAAATAAAGAAAACTGCTACTGAAGAGAAACAGGGTCCCTTGCGTCCTCGTTCTCTCGGTCTTCAGTAAACATATACAATGAAACAAATATAACATAACAACGAGGTGAGATCCCCTACATCAATACTAGTATTGCAGTAAAGGAAACGACAGTAAATAAACAAAGTATAATATCAAGACAATGAATCATGTTATCATATCACGGATAATAAATCAAGTAATCATGAATAAGATAATTATAAATTTCATGTTGTTAAGCTAACCCACTATACATATGCACACAAACCAATTCCTACTCCATGGAGCTAAACACAATTTCAGAGAGAAGATCCAAAAGACATGTCTGTCACTAGGCTGTCTTGGCCAAAAGTGCTATAATATATCAATTTTGTCAAAAGTGCACATCAGGCATTGGATAAGACATTCTACACCAGATCACGATATAGGACAGTGTCTCGGTCCGGATCATCGGTGCGTTTGCATCTGTCTGGCCCACGGATAGAAGAGCTACCAACTGTTCATTGCGAGGTACCGGCACCCCGATGCCCCCAAGGTCAACAAGTGACCTACACTTGTCTACTCGCACCCGCACTTAGGTGTAATTCATCTCCTAGGCATAAAACCTTACTCAAATAAGCGAACACATTTTTCTATGCATGATGTATGATTCAAATACACGTACAATTATTATTTTCATAGTATTTCAAATAATCTCACCATATCTTGGCGGTATAAATATTCAACACAACCGGGCCCACCACAACTGCCCGACAGCAAACTGCTATTTACACTTAA
The DNA here is from genome assembly GCA_029884595.1 of Ormosia semicastrata. Lineage (NCBI taxonomy): Eukaryota > Viridiplantae > Streptophyta > Magnoliopsida > Fabales > Fabaceae > Ormosia > Ormosia semicastrata. The sequence goes on from JAQQTO010000063.1 coordinate 51,719,346, forward strand.
TCGCATAACACTATTATCACATTTTTGAAATCGCAAAACATATTTCCTATGTTTTTAAATTGCGTAAGGATTTTCTAATGTTTTCTAAATCTCGTAGATATTTTATTGTGTTTTCTCAATCGCGTGGCCTAAAATTACTATTTTTGAGTCGCATAAATATTTTTTGATGTATTTTTAGTTACGTAAAATGTTTCTAACATATTTAAACCAAAAATATTGTTTTTCTCAAAAATTTGATTTTATTTCCATTATTTGCATAATAGTCCCTCATTAAATAATATTTACATAATAATCCTTGTTTAAATAATATTTTCATAATAGTATGTCCTAAAGTAATATTTGCAAAATAGTCCCTCTTTAGATAATATTTACAATATAGTCCCTCTAAAAATTAATATTTCTATTATTTTCCAAAAAAATGTATTTCTTTAATTTACTTAAGATATTATAGCTCAAATTTTCCTAACGTGCTTCAAAACCCATAAGGTGAGCTATATGTTAGAAAATTTAAAGTATTGACATTTATTTTTATTTCATAACTTAATTATTTAATTATGTCAATTTTTATTCTAAAAAGTATATTGCTTTTATTTTAGGTTCAAAACCTACCAAAATAATTTCCTTCTAATTTAAACACCTAAATCTACACTTAGTAAAATAATTTTGGATCTAAGTTATGAAAAACGGCTTATTGGTTGAAATCCATTTAGGGTTTCATAACCCATCATTTAGTTCTTTTTAGCATTTATTCCTTACAAAAACACTTAATTATTTTTCTTGTCATAAAATCATTTACTCCTTGGTTAGGAAAATAATTTAGAACCCTAGGTTCCTTTTGAAGTGTGGAGGTCGTGTGCCTCATAGGTCCTTTGGGACCTTCATACAACAAATCCTTCATGTGATTCACATCTTATATTACACATAAATTTGCATGCTTTCTAAATTCCACATACAAGCACATTATCAAAGCTATAAGCATACAAATACACATGCAATCATATTTTCAAAGCCAAAAGCATAACTAACACAAACAAAGAAAGCATAGAAGATTAAGTGAATAAATCTTTATAGATTTTTCACCACAAACAACCCATTTTCTCACCACCAACACATAGTTGATGAGGTTAATCTCCCTCTTACCTCAAGGGAGACAAAAGCTTCAAGTCCTCATTCCTCTTGAATTCGTGAGCTTCAAACAAAACCCCCTAAAAATCTTAAACAAATTCTAAAGTCATAAATAAAGCTTAAGAACAAAGAACCATGGATCAATCATGGTCTAGAAAATAAAAAATCCATCTTAGGATCAAAGAATAAAAAGATTACCTTTAGAGTAGTAAGCTAAAGCTTGGTTTTTGATGCACTTAAAGTAGGATTTTGATAAAACTTACTAAAAGAAAAGTGTTTAGAATGAGGTTTAGCTTTAGAAAGTAGGAAGAGATGAAATTTTAGAAGTGGAGAGGTAGGGTTTGGAGTAGTTGGTCGTGGGGTTCAACAAGAAAAAAGAAAGAAAAGTAGTTGGGTGTTTTTGAGTGTTTTTGAATATTTGAGAGAGAAAGATGAAGGCTTGTCGCAAAGTGAAGTGAAAAATGAAATTGGATAGCTATATTGAAGTGTGCAGCCGTATGATTGCATGGATAGCAACTTAATGTGATAGAAATTCACTCACATGGTGCACACATCGCTTAGGTCACGCAATAGTCATCAAGTGGTCATTTAGATGAACCTAGAACATGGTGGAAAGGCCTTCATGGCCGTGTGGCTCTAGGAAAAAATTAGTAACTAGGTTTAACTTCAATTAGGTTTTAGTTACATCTTAGTTAGACAGTATGCAAATTAGGTTAGGTTATTTAGTTACAAATTAATCTATTTAGAGTAACTTAGTTAGTTATCCTCGTTACTTAGCAACTAGCCCAACCATTTATATTGACCATTTTCTATTGGTCTAGAAAAAGTCTAACCACTAATGTTGACTCATTTCTATTAGTTCATTTTAAAATAAGTTATAAAAATTATTCTTAATATATTTTCTAACAAATAAAATATACCGGGTCCATTACTTGGTAACAGAAACTGCTGTTCATAAAACAACGAATATTTTCCTGTGAAATATTTTTATTTCATAGATAAATTTTAAAAATTAAAAGATTAGATTTCGTGTCTCTCAGATTCGGGTTTAGTAAGATCTCCCGTCTCCGAATAAATCAATAAAGATTTTTTCCAGCCCAAAAATTATTATTTTCCTAACTCGGAGCAAATCTCACACAATGATCAAAAATAGCCTCAGAACAGTCAAAATAATTTTCTGTAACACAAAAAACACAAAACAACACAATTTAGTCATTACTGTAAAATAACCAAAATTTGAGGTATTACAACTCTCCCCCTCTAAAAAGAATTTTGTCCCCAAAATTCACCATACATTAAAACAACTGAGGATACTGTTCCCTCATTTTCTCCTCCATTTCCCAAGTAGCATCTCTGATTGTCTCGTTCCAGATCACTTTCACGAACGGAATTGCTTTGCCTCTTAATTGCTTCACTCTCCTGTCTTTGATCTTAACAAGAAGTGCCTCATATGTTAAATTTTCTTTCAATTGCCCTTCATCGGACTGTATAACATGTGAAGGATCGGGGATATACTTTCTCAATTGGAATACATGAAAAACATTATGAAGGTTTGAAGGAAAAGGTGGTAAAGCTATTTGGTATGCGACTGGACCTATTCGACGAAGAATTTGATAAGATCTAATGAATTTAGGAGTGAGTTTTCTAGACTTTATAACTCTGCCAACACCAGTCGTAGGTGTTACTCGCAAAAACACATGCTCACCTTCCTCAAATTCAAGAGGTCTTCTTCGTTTATCAGCATAGCTTTTTTGTCTGCTCTGAGTTGCCCGCATTTTCTCTTGAATCATCTTTACCTTCTTTGTTGTTTGCTGCACAATTTCGGGTCCGATAGTCATGCTTTCCCCATCTTGATACCAACACAAAGGTGTTTGGTATCGTCGTCCATAAAGAGCCTTATAGGGTGCCATCCCTATGCTTGAGTGAAAACTGTTATTATAGGTGAATTCTACCCAATGTAAGAATTCATCCCAACTCCCTCGTTGTTCTAACACACAAGCCCTTAGCAGATCCTCTAGAGATTGTATAGTCCTCTCCGTTTGCCCATCTATCTGTGGATGGTAAGCTGAACTCAAATGTAGTTTAGTCCCCATTGCTTTATATAAGCTTTGCCAAAACCTTGATGTAAACCTCGGATCTCTATCGGATATGATACTAGTAGGTACACCATGAAGTCTAACTATTTCACCAATGTACAACTAGGTTAACTTCTCCATTGGATACTTAATATTGATTGGCAAGAAGTGAGCAGACTTCATAAGTCGATCAATAAGGACCCAAATAGAATCATAACCTTTCCTAGTCTTTGGCAAACTAGTAACAAAATCCATTACAATACTATCTCATTTCCATTCAGGAATAGTGAGGGGTTATAACATACCTGCCGGTCTTTGATGTTCAACCTTTGCTTTCTGGCATACTAAACAAGATGCCACGTACTCAGCAACATCTCTCTTCATTCCAGGCCACCAAAACAAACGTTTTAGATCTTGATACATCTTGGTCATCCTAGGATGTATACTCAATCTACTAGTATGAGCTTCACCAAGAATTGCTTTCTTAAGATCGGGATCATCGGGTATACAAATTCTACCCTTAAACCTTAAGACCTCGTCAGATCCTTCCTCAACAGTTGCCTTATGGCCTTGCTTTAAAAATTCTCTCTCATTCTACAAAAACTGGTTATCCTCCTGTTTCTCTCGAATTTCTTCCAATAGATCATTCAGAATAATGACCGTATTCAGAAGCATCCTTCCAGGTGACAATTGTCACACCCACCGTAGGGTATCACATTTATGTTACTTAATTATCAAATTACCCCTTCATTATACGATATGTTTTGTAATGTAAATACGAGTTGTAAAATTTCTTTATAATCAATAAGATAAACTTAGTGGACAGTAAAATTATTACACCATCATCACAAATAATTTACATCATATATATACACAAGTCTTAGTACTATCATACTTAAATATTTACAGACCAGGTTCTCAAAGTATTTGAACATTATTTAAAAACTAACATATTGCCCAAGTACTATTAAACAACAGAACCCTCAAACGGGTCTTCCTCAGATTCCTCAACAGGTAGGAATCCGACTTGACGCGAAGTCCTACAGACAGGTGTCTGCGCAGATGACACGATACTAATCTCACTAGGAGTACGGTAGTAAGTTCCCCAATACTGCCTAATGGACAACGGAAACTCTAAGTGTATATTAATGTTTACACTGAAATAAGGATTCCCTTGATAAAGTCTATTTAGGATAATGTTCATATCTCCTATATAATAAATATACGTTCTGTTCAGATCAACATGTCACGCTTCCGATCCTCCACGAAATTGCAATCTCATATATCCTAGGAAACTGGGCATCTCCATTTTCTCATAATTCAGCTTCCTCCACAAGAATCTGCTACTCTTCACCTTCTTGTTCAATTTCTTGCTCAACGTCTTTATAAATATGAATCCAATACAAAATAGGCATACGAAGAGGTGAGATCACCTACGCCAATACCAGCATGGTAGCATAGAGATAACATATACAATATATCATACAGATACATCATACTATAATTACAGTTATGCCATCAGCATTATTTATCATCACAACAGATATAATAAACAATAATTACGATCATGCCCTCAACAATAATCAAATATTCAACAATTCAATTGTTATAAATATTAATTATGATAATGCCTTCAATATTTTCCAAATATTCAACAGTTCAAATTTCAGACCGATATCAATACTCAATAATTATGCACTTGCACATAGACTCAATTTCCTACTCCATGGAGCTAAAAATCAGGTTGGAGAGAGTGATCGAAAAGATCTGTCTGTACCAATATGCCTCAGACCACGTGCTACATTTCTTATATGTATTTGTACATCTAGCATACACACGACAGTCTCTATCAGATCTTGATTAAGAATAGTGTCTCGATCAGGATCATCGGTGTGTTGCATCGGTCAAACCCATGGTATAGAAGAGCTACCAACTGCCCATTGTAGGCAACCTGCACCCCAATGCCCCCAAAGTCAACAAGTGACTTACACTACGCATATCGCACCCACTCAAGAGGTGTATTCTCTCCTAGGCAATTAGCCTCATACAGTCCATCGGACCTTTCCAATGCATGTACAAATGCACCATTCTCAGTTCAAATTCATCATCTCACATTCAGGGTTCACACATTAACCCAATAGTCTTTTTACTGTATTTTCATCGCGTAATCATATTTTCACATTTTCTCATTCGCGTAACATTTCTGTCACATTTTCAAATCACACATATTGATTTTTCAACCTTCCAAAATTCTGTTTCAACCTTATTTTCATTATTTGTATATTAGTCCTTCCATAAAATAATATTTACATAATAACCTATTTTCATAGAATAATATTTGCATATTAGCCCCTCTAAAAATAATATTTCCAAAATAGTCATTCATTAAATAATATTTGCAATAAAGTCTATTTTTAAAGAATATTTTCAATATAACCCCTCTAAAAATTAGTATTTCTACTGCTTCCCAGAAAATTTTAAATATTTTCAATATAGTCCCTCTAAAAATCAGTATTTTTATTGTTTCCCAAAAAATTTTGTTTCTTACAGTTACTTGAGATATTACAGCTCAAAATTTTCCTAACGCGCTTCAAAACCCAGAGGGTGAGCTATACGTCAGTAAATTTCAAGTTTCCAATGTATACTTCTTAATTCTCTAAACAATTCTAAGAATCAATCCTGTTTAAAATAAATTGAGGTTCAAACACTTTCAACCTCTCTTTTCCGTTTATATACAAAAATTTCATTTTTTTCAAGTGACAAAACACTTTGTTTTTATTTCTTTAATCCTTGTTCTAAATCAATTATATTTCCATAATCACATTATCTCACAAAATCAAGGCAATGCAAGCCTTCAAAATCGTGATACACTTGGCCTTTGAAACCAATCCATCTTTTCTTTTTCCTTTCCTTTCTAATCATTCAAATTTTACCATTCATGAAAATCTTAATTTGGAAACACCTATTTTGAGGTGTTGAGGCCGAAATCCTCATGGTCATTGGAACCAAAAATTTATTTTCCTTTCATCATCAAATCATAGCATACATATACATATTCATATAATCAAGCATACAAGCATACCTTAAAGTAATAAAAATCACATAAAGCATGCAAACACAAATAAATAAATTAAAGCACATAAACACCCACACATAATTACATAACCAAGGATATGAATCCTCACATGGATTCACCATCCATCAAATACAAAATTCATCTCCCACCACCATACTTGGTTGGTGAGATGGATCTCCCTCTTACCTCTTAAAGAACCTCCCAAGCTCCTTGAGTGAGTGATTCACCACCAAAAACTTCTCAAACACAAAATAAAACACAAGTTTATTAGCATATTAAGCTTGAACAAAGAGAACCATGGATCAAACATGGCTTAGAACTTGAAAATAAGACAAGTAGTGAAGTTTCCTTACACTTCACCTCAAAAACCTAGAGCTTGATCTTGAAGAAAGTCCTTGAAGATGAAAGATTTAGAGCTTGGGCTTAACTACAAAGGTTCTTAGATTGATGTAAGGATGCAAGATATGTGGTTGGATAAAATTATAGAGTGATGGAAGGCATTTAGGGTGTCTTGGCCGAAACCACCATGGAGAGAGAGGAGAGAAAATTTTTATGGAAGCTTTAGGTTTTTGGAGAGATAATGATGACTATGAAGTGGTCTTGAAATTCCTATCGCCTTATGCTACACAAAAACCGCCCCCCCTTATTCACTGAATGTGCGGCAAATTTTTACTAGCCACCATTTTGAGCATTGTTAGCCATTGATTAGATCAATGGTTAACATTAATGTAGCTTCTAAGTATAGGTTCTATATTGATAAGACCAAATCTAGGCCATTAGATATTTCTCCTTGAAATCCTAGCCATTAGATGTATCTTCAAGATGAAAGGTCAAGATCTCCCCTTCATACTTTACATCCAATGGTCACAAATGGTCATAGTCACTTTGTAAGACCAAATCTTCATCCTTGATTAAATCAATGGTGGATATCCAAAGGCTTCAAAATTAAGCTTGCTTCCTATTGGTCTGTCATAAAGTCGTCATAACCACTATTGTTGACCAAGCAATATACTATTTATTTTTATCTACTATTACTTTTTCGACACAATTAATTGTAATTTTTTTCGCCCGATAATTAAATACAGTACAAAATACAGTAAAAGAAAATTTTCAAAACTATTTTCGGTTTCAGGTTTAGTAAGATCCCTCGTCCTCGTCTTAACAGTACAGAATTTTTTTGCTCCAATTTTTTTTTTTTACTTTTTCAGCCTCGCCTGGGCCCACAACAGCCCCCTGGGCCCACAAACAGCCTAGAATAATATTAAAATAATCAAAAAAATATAAAAATCTCATATTAATCCACAAAATCTTAAAAATTATAAAACTTATGAAAATCAAATCAGATTAGCAAAAAAAGTTAAGAATCAACAGTAATAAATACATTACTATAGAATTTTTTTGGCCAGAAAATTATTATTTTCCTGACACAGAGTAAATCACACAAAACGATCAAATATATTCACGAAATACTCAAAATAATTTTACAGCACATAGAAATTACTAAACAGTAGAATTCTGTTATTACTGTCAAATAGTCAACAAGTTTGGGGTGTTACAACTCTCCCCCTCTAAAAAGAAGTTTCATCCTCGAAACTTGATTTCACACCTTCAAAATAAATATGGATATTGCTCTTTTATCTTATCTTCCAACTCCCATGTAGCTTCACCGCTTACATCATTCCAAACTACTTTAACCAATGAAATTTCCTTACCTCGAAGTTGCTTTGTCCTTCGATCTTCAATCTTGATTGGAAACATTTCATAGGTTAAATTTTTCTTCAGTTGTACAGTGTCTAGTTCGATAACATGTGAAGGATCAGAAATATATTTTCGTAGTTGTGATACGTGAAATACATTATGAAGATTTGATAGTAAAGTTGGTAATGCAATCTAATAAGCTATCGGACCTACCCGACGGAGTATCTGATACGACCCGATAAACTTTGGAGTGAGTTTCCTTGACTTAATCACTCGTCCAACTCCAGTCATAGGTGTCATACGTAGAAACACATGGTCACCTTCTTCAAACTCAAGCGGTCTTCATCTTTTATCAGCATAACTCTTTTGCCGAGTCTGAGTTGTCCTCATCTTGTCTTGAATCAACTTCACTTTCTCAATTGTCTGTTGCACAAATTCTGGTCCTACCACAGTACTTTCACCATCATGATACCAACATAACGGCATTCTGCATCGTCTCCCATATAATGCCTTATAGGGTGCCATCCCTATGCTCGAATGAAAACTGTTGTTGTATGTAAACTCTATCAATGGCAAAAATTCATCCTAACAACCAGTTTGTTCTAGAACATAAGCTCTCAACAAGTCCTCTAATGACTGAATCGTCCTTTTTGACTGACCATCTTGTTGGGAATTTTTGCGGATACATCATACAGCGGAAAATAGGGATTCCCACCGAGGATCCATGCAAAAAATCCATAATCCGAGTTTTTAAATGATTTACCTCTTGAAGCATGAATCACCAATACCGTAATAGAAACGATGTCTCTACGGTATCCACACGAACAGACTCACGAACATCCAATGTCCGCAAAGATAAGCCTCATGTCTCTCACATAGTGCTAGCTGTGTAGAGAAGAGAATAAACCTATCGCTCTCTCACTCATTTTTCTGTAGGTGCGGCTAGGGTTCTGAAATTATCTATCTTAGCAGCCCCTTAGCAGTACTATTTATAATAGTGACTGCCTTAAGTGAGTGTGAGCAGCAACAAGGTAAGCTATGCAATCCTAGACCCATCTGTTATGAGTCTGACCCATATTTGAATCCGAGTCCAACTTAGATCCACTGCTCCAATTTTAGTCTGCTCTATGTGTGTGACCCTGCAGGTTCTTATTACGTTGGCAGTAATATTAAAATCCCATTTTAATATTACAAGTAGTGAGCGGTATCTACCAACACATCGCTGCTACCCAAGTAATAAGAATGTCAGTGATTTGACATAACCTTTCTGTGACCAATGTTTCCATGTTGTTTAGTCTCTTTGTCAAGATATCTAGATTGAACACAAGGCATGGAATGCGTCACCCTTGTATAGTCCAATCATTCGTTTCCTGATACTCGAGTAGACTTTGTAACAACAAATGAGATCAATATCTCATATTGACTCATTTGAGCATGGCCATGCATTTTGCAGTCTCACTCAATCAGGGGGCCCGAGGATATCGCTCCTATTATGTAGGAGTGACAAATCTCATCTAGGTCACTCATATCCCTCTGCATGATTCGCGGTATGTCCAATAACTAACTTTATAATCACCTTGTTACAGATGACGTTTGATGGCATTAAAACACACAACTCCTCATGTGGGAATCGTAGTGATTTCAGGTCAAAGGACCACAAACACCATTATCACTATAAGAATCGCTTATGACACTCACGTAATGATCCATGTAGCATTCTCATAGTGGGTCAGTCCAGTACATCATTACTCTAATATGTACCTATGTGAAGACTTGATATCTCATATCCATGACTCGTGAGATGTGGTCATCAGTCTATGCACATACTAGTCTTAATGTATTATTGTTGTCCTAATTAACAATAATACTTGACTAGGGACATCTAAGAATAGTGTTGTAATCAAAAGGATCTCACGATCAAGTCATCCACTTGATATCCTATGGCATCAAACTTACTATTCTAAGGACTTTATTATGTTTATAAAAAAAGAACACAATAAATGAAATGCCTCATATGTAAAATAGCATAATAGAATGTATGTAAATACAGAAAATGTATTGGCCTCTAGGGCATACACCAACACATCTGTTTGTGGATGGTAAGCAGAACTTAGATGTAGCTTTGTTCCCATCGCTTCTTGCAAACTATTCCAAAACCTCGATGTAAATCGTGGATCTCGATCAGAAATAATACTGGATGGTATACCATGAAGTCTAACAATTTCATTGATGTTCACTTGGGCCAACTTTTCCATTGAGTACTTAATATTAATCGGCAAAAAGTGCATTGACTTTGTAAGCCGATCAACAATTACCCAGATAGAATCGTGACCTTTCTGAGTCTTTGGTAGTCCTGTTACGAAATCCATTGCTATGTCATCCCATTTCCATTCAGGAATAGGCAAAGGTTGCAATATTCTTGATTGTCTTTGATGTTCCACCTTAGCCTTCTAATAAACTAAACAAGATGATACATATTCATTGATATCTTTCTTCATTCCTTGCCACCAATATAGCTATTTCAAGTCTTGATACATCTTTGTGGCTCCTGGATGCATACTCAACTTACTTCTATGAGCTTCGTCCAAAATCAATTTCCTAAGTCCTACATCGTTTGGCACACAAACTCTTCCTTTAAACTTCAGAATTCCATCAGCACCTTCGCTAAATTTCATTACCGCTCCTTGGCTTCTTGCTTCCTTTGCTTCTTGCAAATACTGGTCACTGTTTTGTCCTACTCGTATTCTATCCATTAAATCATTTGAAATGGTGATTATGTTTAAACACATCTTCCTCGGTGTCAATTTCACAGACAAATGCATATCCCGAAATTCTTCTATCAATTCCTTCTCCTTAATCATCATAACAGAAGCATTAAGCATTTTTCTACTTAAAGCATCCGCTACAACATTTGCCTTTCTGGGATGATACTGTAACTGAAAATCATAGTCCTTCAGAAACTCTAGCCAATGCCTTTGTCTCATGTTCAACTCTTTTTGGTCAAACAGATACTTCAAACTTTTATGATCACTAAAAACAGTGAACGTTGCCCCATAAATAAAATGTCTCCACACTTTCAACGCAAACACTACAGCTGCTAACTCCAAATCATGAGTCAGATAATTCCTCTCATGCACTTTCAACTGTCTCGACACATATGCCAAACCTTATGGTTCTGCATAAGTATACAACCTAATCCTTGGTAAGAAGCATCACAATATACTTCAAAAGGTTCATGCGGATCAGGTAGAATCAAAACTGGTGAAGTAGTCAGTCATCTTTTCAACTCCTGAAAACTTTCTTCACATGCATTAGTCCATACAAATGGTTGATTCTTTTGTGTAAGTTGGGTAAGAGGTCCTGCTATCTTCGAAAACCCCTCAATAAACCGTTGATAGTAACCAACTAATCCGATGAAACTACAGATCTCCGATACAGTCTTCGGTCTTTCCCATTTAACAATTGTTTCCACTTTTGAAGCATCAACTTCAATTCCTTCCTCCGATATAACATGTCCCAAAAATTGAACTTCACTTAACCAAAATTCACATTTGGACAACTTGGCATATAATTTATTCTCCTTCAAAATCTGGAGAACCACTCTGAGATGCTCAGCATGTTCCTCCTGACTTCGAGAATAAATCAAAATGTCATCAATAAAGATAACAACAAATTTATCCAAGTACGAACAAAAAATCCTATTTATAAAGTCCATGAATATGGCAGGTGCATTAGTCACACCAAACGGCATCACTTGATATTCATAATGCCCATAACGTGTCCGAAACGTACTTTTGGGAATATCCTCTGCTTTCACACGTATCTGGTGATAACTAGAACGTAAGTTAATCTAGGAAAATATTTCGGCTACTCGCATTTGATCCATCAGATCATCGATTCTTGGCAGTGGATATTTATTCTTAATCGTAATCTTGTTCAACTGTTGGTAGTCTACACATAGACGAGAAGTCCCATCCTTCTTCTTTACCAACAACACTGGAGCTCCCCATGGGGATACACTTGGTCTCACAAATTGCTTTTCCAATAAATCCTCCAGCTGTTTCTTAAGCTTTGCCAACTCTACTGGCGACATCCTGTAAGGCGCCATAGATATAGGTCCAGCTCCAGGTACTAAATCAATAGAAAACTCAATTTCTCTATCCGGCGGTAGTCCAAGTATATCTTCAGGAAATACCTTAGGAAATTCATTAACTATGAAAATATCCTTCAAAACATCTTCACGCTGAACCTCCAAAGAAGATATCAACAAATACCCCTGATCTCCTTCCTTCAAACAAGCTTCTACTTGAGTAGCCGTTAAAAATCTAGAATCCTTAACCTCAGGAAAAGCTAACGTCTTATTAGAACAGTCTATCAGAATATGGTTAGAAGATAACCAATCCATTCCCAAGATTACATTAATCTTGGAAAGAGGCAAACAAATCAAGTCCACATAAAAGATTCTATCCCTAACACACACAGGGCAATTCAAACATACTTTTGTAGTTATCACAGGCTTATTAGTAGGAGTAACAATACTCAAATCATAAGGCAATGTAGTCACAGTTAATCCCAATTGCTCCATACAATCACATGCAATGAAAGAATGTGTTGCTCCCGAATCATATAACACTGTTAAAGGATTACCTTCGATGGCACACTCCTCCATAATCAAGTCCTCAGATTTCACGGCTTCTTCCCTGCTCATGGTATACACACGACCACCCGCCTGTGGCCTCGCAGTATGAACACTCCTCACCGATGGTTCTGCCTTCAACTGATCACATTCTCTGGAGAAATGTCCAGGCTTTCCACATCTATAACAGATAACCCTTTTATGTTGACAATCTTTGGCGAGATGATCTTTCCCACACTTGAAGCATTTAAGTGTAGAGGTTCCAGCTTGACTCGCCTTATTGCGACTAGAACTTCCTCCAAAAGATTGTTGTCGATTCTGACCTCCTGCCAGTTTTACATACGGTTTCTGCTGATAATGGTTGCCACCGCTACCCTTTCCTCTTTGGAACTGTGTAGGTCCAAAATTCCTATTCCTTGCCTCACGTTGACGATGAATTTCTTCAACCTTTCGACACGTGTCCAACATTGCTGGAAACTAGTCAATGTCCAAGGTAGTTACACCTCGCTTAATGTCAAATCTCAACCTCTCTTCAAATTTTCTGCATTTCCATTCCTCATCCGGGTGCATCTGAAAATACCTCAAAAACTTAGACAAGCTTTCGAATTTTGCAGCATATTCACTTATGGACATCACCCCTTGCCTCAAACTAAGAAATTCCATCTCCTTAGCATGACGAACACTATCAGGAAAATACTTTCCCAGAAATTTCTACTTAAAGAGCTGCCATGTTACAATTCTTCCTTCAGCTTGAATCAATCTTCGAACTCCTGTCCACCAAGCTTCTCCATCTCCTACTAACACAAAAGTTGCAAAAGTAAGCTTCCACTCATCGGTACAACCCATACCTTCAAATATCTTTTCTAGTTCTTTGATCCACAGATTAGCTTTCTCTGGGTCAAATTCTCCATGAAACTTTGGTGGATTGTTTCTACAAAATTTCGACAAACTCTGAGCATCCTCAGTTGCTCTATGGTTTTGCTGCGCAATGACATCAGCCATCCGTTGCATTGCTGCTACAGCTGCAGCCATGTTTTGGTTATCGTCGCCCATATTTTCAAATCCTGCTCTAGTATTCACACGTCCTCTTCCTCGTCCAGCCATTACGTTTTCTCAAATCAAACAGAACAACACAAAGAAGAGTGAAAGTCAATCTTCAAATAATATTATTTTCTTTCATAAAAAAAAACAATCTTCAAATAATATTATTTTCTTTCATAAAAAAAACACAGAGAATCACACAACTTAAACAAGACAGACCTAACCACAAACCCAAAAAGACTCTAACTTGGGCTCTGATACCAACTAATGTCACACTTACCGTAGGGTATCACATTTATGTTACTTAATTATCAAATTACCCCTTCATTATACGATATGCTTTGTAATGTAAATACGAGTTGTAAAATTTCTTCATAATCAATAAGATAAACTTAGCGGAAAATAAAATTATTACAACATCATCACAAATAATTTACATCATATATATACACAAGTCTTAGTACTGTTATACTTAAATATTTACAACTAGGTTCTCAAAGTATTTGAACATTATTTAAAAACTAACATATTGCCCAAGTACTACTAAACAGCAGAACCCTCAGACGGGTCCTCCTCAGATTCCTCAGCAGGTAGGAATCCGACTTGACGCGAAGTCCTATGGACAAGTGTCCACGCAGATGACACGATACTAATTTCACTAGGAGTACGGTAGTAAGTTCCCCAGTACTGCCTAATGGACAACGGAAACTCTAAGTGTACATTAATGTTTACACTGAAATAAGGGTTCCCTCGATAAAGCCTACTTAGGATAATGTTCATATCTCCTATATAATAAATACATGCTCTGTCCAGATCAACATGCCACGCTTCCGATCCTCCACGAAATTGAAACCTCATATATCCTAGGAAATTGGGCATCTCCATTTTCTCAAAATTTAGCTTCCTCCACAGGAATCTGCTCTTCTTCATCTTCTTGTTCAATTTCTTACTCAACATCTTTATAAATATGAATACAATACAAAATAGGCATACAAAGAGGTGAGATCACCTACGCCAATACCAGCATGGTAGCATGGAGATAACACATACAATATATCATGCAAATACATCATACTGTAATTACAATTATGCCATCAGCATTATTTATCATCACAACAGATATAATAAACAATAATTACGATCATGCCCTCAACAATAATCAAATATTCAACAATTCAATTATTATAAATATTAATTACGATAATGCCCTCAATATTTTCCAAATATTCAACAGTTCAAATTTCACACCGATATCAATACTCAATAATTATGCTTGTGCACATAGACTCAATTTCCTACTCCATGGAGCTAAAACTCAGGTCGAAGACAGTGATCGAAAAGATCTATCTGTACCAACATGCCTCAGACCACGTGCTACATTTCTCATATGTATTTGCACATCTAGCATATACACGACAGTCTTTATCAGATCTTGATTAAGAATAGTGTCTCAGTCAGGATCAATGGTGTGTTGCATCGGTCAAACCCACGGTACAGAAGAGTTACCAATTGCCCATTGTAGGCAACCCGCACCCTAATGCCCCCAAAGTCAACAAGTGACTTACACTACGCATATCGCACCCACTCAAGAGGTGTATTCTCTCCTAGGCAATTAGCCTCATACAGTCCATCGGACCTTTCCAATGCATGTACAAATGCATCATTCTCAGTTCAAATTCATCATCTTATATTTAGGGTTCACACATTTGCCTAACAATCTCTTTACTGTATTTTCATCGCGTAATCATATTTTCTCATTTTCTCATTCGCGTAACATTTCTGTCACATTTTCAAATCACACATATTGATTTTTGAGCCTTCCAAAAATTCCATTTCAACCTTATTTCATTATTTGTATATTAGTCCTTCCATAAAATAATATTTACATAATAACCCCTTTTCATAGAATAATATTTGCATATTAGCCCCTCTTAAAAAATTTCTAAAATAGTCCTTCATTAAATAATATTTGCAATAAAGTCTATTTTTAAAGAATATTTTCAATATAACTCCTCTAAAAATTAGTATTTCTATTGCTTCCCAAATAATTTTAAATATTTTCAATAGAGTCCTTCTAAAAATTAGTATTTCTACTGTTTCTCAGAAAATTTTGTTTCTTACAATTACTTGAGATATTACAGCTCAAAATTTTCCTAACGCGCTTCAAAACTCAGAGGGTGAGCTATACGTCAATAAATTTCAAGTTTCCAATGTATACTTCTTAATTCTCTAAACAATTCTAAGAATCAATCCTGTTTAAAATAAATTGAGGTTCAAACACTTTCAACCTCTCTTTTCCATTTATATACAAAAATTCCATTTTTTTCATGTGACAAAACACTTTTTTTTTATTTCTTTAATCCTTGTTCTAAATCAATTATATTTCCATAATCACATTATCTCATAAAATCAAGGCAATGCAAGCCTTCAAAATCGTGATACACTTGGCCTTTGAAACCAATCCATCTTTTCTTTTTCCTTTCCTTTCTAATCATTCAAATTTTACCATTCATGAAAATCTTAATTTGGAAACACCTATTTTGAGGTGTTAAAGCCGAAATCCTCATGGTCATTGGAACCAAAAATTTATTTTCCTTTCATCATCAAATCATAGCATACATATACATATTCATATAATCAAGCATACAAGCATACCTTAAAGTAATAAAAATCACATAAAGCATACAAACACAAATAAATAAATTAAAACATATAAACACCCACACATAATTACACAACCAATGATATGAATCCTCATATGGATTCACCATCCATCAAATACAAAATTCATCTCCCACCACCATACTTGGTTGGTGAGATGGATCTCCCTCTTACCTCTTGAAGAACCTCCCAAGCTCCTTGGTATGCTCCTTGAGTGAATGATTCACCACTAAAAACTTCTCAAACACAAAATAAAACACAAGTTTATTAGCATATTAAGCTTGAACAAGGAGAACTATGGATCAAACATGGCTTAGAACATGAAAATAAGACAAGTAGTGAAGTTTCCTTACACTTCACCTCAAAAACCTAGAGCTTGATCTTGAAGAAAGTCCTTCAAGATGAAAGATTTAGAGCTTGGGCTTAACTACAAAGGTTCTCAGATTGATGCAAGAATGCAAGATATGTGGTTGGATAAAATTATAGAGTGATGAAAGGCACTTACGGTGTCTTGGCCGAAACCACCATGGAGAGAGAGGAGAGAAAATTTTTATAGAGGCTTTAGGTTTTTTGAGAGATAAAGATGAATATGAAGTGGTCTTGAAACTCCTATGGCCTTATGCTTCACAAAAACCGCCCCCCTCATTCACTCATTGTGCAGCAAATTTTTACTAGCCACCATTTTGAGCATTGTTAGCCATTGATTTGATCAATGGTTAACATTAATGTAGCTTCTAAGTATAGGTTCTATATTGATAAGACCAAATCTAGGCCATTAGATCTTTCTCCTTGAAATCCTAGCCATTAGATGTATCTCCAAAATGAAGGGTCAAGATCTTCTCTTCATACTTTACATCCCATGGTCACAAATGGTCATAACCACTTTGTAAGACCAAATCTCCATCCTTGATTAAATCAATGGTGGATATCCAAAGGCTTTAAAATTAAGCTTGCTTCCTATTGGTCCGTCATGAAGTCGTCATAAGCATTATTGTTGACTAAACATTATACTAATTATTTTTATCTACTGTTACCTTTCCGACACAGTTAATTATAGTTTTTATCGCCCGATAATTAAATACAGTACAAAACACAATAAAAGAAAATTTTCAAAACTATTTCCGGTTTCGGGTTTAGTAATATCCCCCGTCCTAGTCTTAACAGTACATAATTTTTTGGCTTTAAAATTTCTTTTACTTTTCCAGCCCCGCCTGTCCCCACAACAGCTCCCTGGGCCCACAAACAGCCCAGAATAATATTAAAATAATCAAAAAAATATAAAAATCTCATATTAATCCACAAAATCACAAAAATTATAAAACTTATGAAAATTAAATCAGATTAGCAAAAAGAATTAAGAATCAACAGTAATAAATACATTACTGTAGATTTTCTCCAGCCCAAAAATTATTATTTTCCTGCCACGGAGTAAATCACACACAATAATCGAATATATTCACGGAATACTCAAAATAGTTTTACAGTACACCGAAATCACTAAACAGTAGAATTCTGTTATTATAGTCAAATAGTTAAAAAGTTTGGGGTATTACAACAATTCCACTGACAACCACATATTTCTAAATTGTTCAATCAATTTTTCCTCTTTGATCATCATAGCAGAAACACTGAGCATCTTCCGACTCAAAGCATCTGCTACAACGTTTGCTTTTCCAGGGTGATACTGGAGTTGAAAATTATAATCCTTTAAGAATTCCAACCATTTTCTCTGCCTCATGTTCAATTCTTTTTTATCAAATAAGTACTTTAAACTTTTGTGGTCGCTGAAGACGTTGAACGTAGCCCCATACAAAAAGTGTCTCCAAATCTTCAGTGCAAAAACAACTGCGGCCAATTCCAAATCATGTGTTGGATAATTTCTTTCATGAACCTTCAATTGTCTTGAAGCATACGCTACAACGTTTCTATTGTGCATTAGCACGCATCCTAACCCTTGATAAGAAGCATCGCAATACACCTCAAAAGATTCATTGGGATTTGGTAGAATCAACACTGGTGCAGTAGTCAACTTCTTCTTCAACTCTTGGAAACTCTCTTCACACTTATCCGTCCAATCAAAAACTTGGTTCTTCCTTGTATGTTGCGTAAGAGGTCCGGTGATCTTAGAAAAACCTTCAATAAACCTTCGATAATATCCGGCTAGTCCAACAAAACTCTGGATTTCTATCACAGTCTTTGGTCTTTCCCATTGAAGAATTGTCTCCACCTTGGCTGGATCCACTGCAATTCCATCCTTAGAAATTACATGACCAGAAACTGAACTTCATCCAACCAAAATTCGTATTTTGACAATTTTGCATACAGTTTCTTTTCTTTCAAAATCTGAAGAACTATATTGAGATGTTCAACATGCTCTTCCTGATTTTGAGAGTAGATCAGAATGTCATCGATAAAAATAATGATAAACCGGTCTAGGTATGGACGAAAGATCCTATTCATGTAATCCATGAATATAGCAGGAGCATTCGTCATACCAAACGGCATTACGAGATACTCATAATGACCATATAACGTGTCCGAAAAGCTGTTTTAGGTATATCCTTTACCTTAACGCAAATCTGGTGATATCCTGATCGTAAATCTATCATTGAGAAAATAGCTACTCCTTCAGTTGATCCATCAGATCATCAATTCTCGTAAGTGGATATTTATTCTTTATTGTGACTTTGTTCAGATGGCAATAATCGACACATAAATGAGAAGTTCCATCCTTCTTCTTAACTAGTAACACTGGAGCTCCCCAGGGTGAAACACTAGGTCTCATAAACTATTTTTCCAATAACTCTTCTAACTGCTTTTTTTAACTCTACTAACTCTGATGGTGACATACGGTACGGTGCAATTGATATAGGACCCGCTCCTGGTATGAGATCGATAGAAAACTCTATCTCTCTTTCTGGTGGTAATCTAGGTACGACATCAGGTAAAACTTCAGGAAACTCGTTCACAATAGAAATAGCATTCACATCCTTCTCACTCTTAACTTCTAAAGAAGATAGCAGCATGTATCTTTGAGCTCCATCCCTCAATAAAGATTTGACTTGTTTGGTAGTTACAATTTCAAAAACCTCATCAAGAAAATACTAAGGTCTTTTTAGAACAATCTAATAGGATATGGTTAGAAGATAACCAATCCATTCCTAAGATTATATCGATATCAACAAGAGGTAAACATATCAAATTAACAGAAAAGACTCGATTTTTGATAGTAATAGAACAATTCAGGCATATTTTTGTAGTTCTAACTAGTTTGGCAGTAGGAGTGGAAACAATCAATTGGAAGTTTAAAGAAGACACAAGCAATCCCAAACAATCCACACAGTCATATGCAATAAATGAATGAGTTGCGCCCGAATCATATAGTACAGTTAAAAGATTACCTGAGATGACACCTTCTCCCTGAATAAGATTCTCAGACTGGGAGGCCTCAGCTCCACTCATTGTATAAACTCTTCCTCCAACTTGCGGCTTCACAGCACAAGCATTGCTCACCGAAGGCTCCATCTTCGCTTGATCACAATCTTTAGAGACATGACTAGGCTTTTCGCATCTGAAACAAATTATACCTCTAATCAAACAATCTCTCGTCATGTGACCCTTCCCGCACTTCAGGCATTTTATTGGCGGTGCTATAGTCTGATTGAACCGATTTCCACTTGAACCACCTCCACGAGGTTGCTGATGTTGTTGTTGCTGCTGACTTCCCGAGGGTCAAAAATATGGTTTTCGTTGAAACCGGTTGTTGTTATTCTTGCCTCCTCTTTGGAGCCTAGTCGGTCCAAAGTTGTGGTTCCTGTTATCATGTGCTGGCTCCAACCCTTCCAGCCTACAACACATGTCCATCAGTGTTGAAAATTGATTCACACGCATTGATATCACTTCACTCTTTAGCTCAATTCTCAAACCTTCTTCGAATTTGTGACACTTCTAAACCTCATCTGGCTGAATTTGGAGATACCTTGAGAACTTAGACAAGCTCTCAAACTTCACAGCATATTCACTGACAGTCATTCCACCTTGACGTAAACCCAGAAATTCCATCTCCTTAGCGTGTCTCGCATTTTTCAAAAAATATTTCTCTAGAAATACTTCGCAAAATAGCTCCCACGTGATTTCTCTCCCTTCAGCTATTAACATCCTTCGAGTGGCTTTCCACTAATTCTTGCCATCACCCATTAGCATGAACATAGCATACGTCACCCTACGATCATCTGCACATCTTATCGCTTCAAAGATCTTCTCTAATTCTTGGATCCATAAGTTTGCTTTCTCAGGGTCAAACTCGCCTTTAAAACGTGGCGGATTGTTCTGACGAAATTCTGACAAATGTTGAACTTCTGCATTAGCTTCTTGCGGTTGCACAACTCATTGATTTTGTTGTGCTATCACTTCGGCCATTTGATGCATTGCTTCAACAGCAGCGGTCATTGAGTCGTTGTCACGTTCCACATTTGCACGTACACCTCTACCACGAGACATAGTTTTCTTCACAAACAATTAAACAAGGTCCAA
This sequence comes from Ormosia semicastrata, assembly GCA_029884595.1. NCBI lineage: Eukaryota > Viridiplantae > Streptophyta > Magnoliopsida > Fabales > Fabaceae > Ormosia > Ormosia semicastrata. The sequence goes on from JAQQTO010000063.1 coordinate 51,740,191, forward strand.
TGAAAGTCAAATGTCATCTTTTGAAAATCAAATGCAGAGAATCACACAATACAAGCTAAAACAGACCTAACCACAAAAACTCAAAAGACTTTAACCGGGGCTCTGATACCAACTAATGTAACACCCAATGTAGGGTATCACATTTAATACTAATCCTAATAGAACTTACCCAAGTTGTAAAAAAATTAATCTTGTGAAAACATCAATTTTAAAATTTCGCTTGCCGAATAAAATAAAATAAAATAAGTAAACTAAATTAAAACATTGTAAGACTTGTAATAAACACACCAAAATATATTTATACATTATGTTACAAACATTGTCTGAATAATTTACACAATTTCAACCCTGCTTCAAAAGTAAAATACAAACCTAACTACTAAGCAGTACTCTGTAAACAAACCTAAGGATTTGGTTCCTCGGAAGGATCCTCCTCCTCCTCTACATTATCATCGAAGAACCCAGAAAGATACAGATGCCTCATAGGGGTTCTTACTGATGATACTATAGAATTCTCTTGGGGTGTATAGACAGACATAACTTCACCCCAGAGTTTACGAATAAGTATCATGAATTCCAAACGCACAGCTGCATGTTGAGTTAACACAGAAATCCCATCCAGGGTTCCACTCAAGCTCATAGTCAAGTCCCCAGTATAAACAAACCTGTCATTGTTATAGTCAAATCTCCAGGCGTTAGCTCCGCGGTGGAACTAAACCCTAACAAAATCTAAGACTTGTCATCTTGTCGCCATACTAACAAATAAAGAAAACTGCTACTGAAGATAAATAGGGTCCTTTGCCTCCTCGTTCTCTCGGTCTTCAGTAAGCATATACAATGAAACAGATATAACATAACAACGAGGTGACATCCCCTACATCAATACTAGTATTGCAGTACAGGAAACAACAACAAATAAACAAAGTATAATATCAAGACAATAAATCATGTTATCATATCACGGATAATAAATCAAGTAATCATGAATCAGATAATTATAAATTTCATTTTATTATGTTGACCCACTATACATATGCACACAAACCAATTCCTACTCCATGGAGCTAAACACAATTTCGGAGAGAAGATCGAGAAGACATGTCTGTCACTAGGCTACCATGGCCAAAAGTGCTATAATATATCAATTTTGTCAAAAGTACACATTAGGCATTGGACAAGACATTCTACACCAGATCACGATATAGGACAGTGTCTCAGTCTGGATCATCGGTGCGTTTGCGTCCGTCTGCCCCACGGAGAGAAGAGCTACCAACTGTCCATTGCGAGGTACCCGCACCCTGATGCCCCCAAGGTCAACAAGTGACCTACACTTGTCTACTCGCACCCGCACTTAGGTGTAATTCATCTCCTAGGCATACAGCCTTACTCAAATAAGTGAACACGCTTTTCTATGCATGATGTATGATTCAAACGCACGTACAATTATTATTTTCACAATATTTCAAATAATCTCACCATATCTTGGCGGTATAAATATTCAACACAATCGGGCCTACCACAACTACCCGACAGCAAACTGCTGTTTACACTCAATCGCGTAGCACTATTATCGCATTTTTGAAATCACGAAACATATTTCCTATGTTTTTAAATTGTGTAAGGATTTTCTAACATTTTCTAAATTGCGTAAATATTTTATTGCGTTTTCTCAATCGTGTAGCCTAAAATTACTATTTTTGAGTCGCGTAAATATTTTTTGATGTATTTTTAATTACGTAAAATGTTTCTAACATATTTAAACCAAAAATATTATTTTTCTCAAAAATTTGATTTTATTTCTATTATTTGCATAATAGTCCCTCACTAATTAATATTTACATAATAATCTTTATTTAAATAATATTTTCATAATAGTACGTCCTAAAATAATATTTGTAAAATAGTCCCTCTTTAGATAATATTTACAATATAGTCCCTCTAAAAATCAGTATCTCAATTATTTCCCAAAAAATTGTGTTTCTTTACTTTACTTAAGATATTACAGCTCAAATTTTCCTAACGCGCTTCAAAACCCATAGGGTGAGCTATACGTTAGAAAATTTAAAGTATTGACATTTATTTTTATTTCATAACTTAATTATTTAATTATGTCAATTTTTATACTAAAAAGATATTGCTTTTATTTTAGGTTCAAAACCTACCAAAATAATTTCCTTCTCATTTAAACACCTAAATCTACACTTAGTAAAATAATTTTGCATCTAAGTTATGAAAAATGGCTTGTTGGCCGAAATCCATTTAGGGTTTCATAACCCATCATTTAGTTCTTTTTAGCATTTATTCCTTGCAAAAGCACTTAATTTATTTTTCTTGTCATAAAATCATTTACTCCTTGGTTAGGAAAATAATTTAGAACCCTAGGTTCCTTTTGAAGTGTGGAGGTCGTGTGCCTCATAGGTCCTTTGGGATCTTCATACAACAAATCCTTCATGTGATTCACATCTTATATTACACATAAATTTGCATGCTTTCTAAATTCCACATACAAGCATATTATCAAAGCTATAAGCATACAAATACACATGCAATCATATTTTCAAAGCCAAAAGCATAACAAACACAAACAAAGAAAGCATAGAAGATTAAGTGAATAAATCCTTATGGATTTTTCACCACAAACAACCCATTTCCTCACCACCAACACATAGTTGATAAGGTTAATCTCCCTCTTACCTCAAGGGAGACAAAAGCTTCAAGTCCTCATTCCTCTTGAATTCGTGAGCTTCAAACAAAACCCCCTAAAGATCTTAAATAAATTCTAAAGTCATAAACAAATCTTAAGAACAAAGAATCATGGATCAATCATGGTCTAGAAAATAAAAAATCCATCTTAGGATCAAAGAATCAAAAGATTACCTTTGGAGTAGTAAGCTAAAGCTTGGTTTTTGATGCACTTAGAGTAGGATTTTGATAAAACTTACTAAAAGAAAAGTGTTTAGAATGAGGTTTAGCTTCAGAAAGTAGGAAGAGTTGAAATTTTAGAAGTGGAGAGGTAGGGTTTGGAGTAGTTGGCCATGGGGTTCAACAAGAAAAAGGAAAGAAAAGTAGTTGGGTGTTCTTAAGTGTTCTTGAATATTTGAGAGAGAAAGATGAAGGCTTGTCGTAAAGTGAAGTGAAAAATGAAATTGGATAGCTACATTTAAGTGTGCAGCCATATGATTGCATGGATAGCAACTTAATGTGATAGAAATTCACTCACATGGTCTTACATGGTGCACACATGGCTTAGGTCACACAATAGTCATCAAGTGGTCATTTAGATGAACCTAGAACATGGTGGAAAGGCCTTCATGGCTGTGTGGCTCTAGGAAAAATTAGTAACTAGGTTTGACTTCAATTAGGTTTTAGTTACATCTTAATTAGATAGTAAGGTAATTAGGTTAGGTTATTTAGTGACAAATTAATCTATTTAGAGTAACTTAGTTAGTTATCCTAGTTACTTAGCAACTAGTCCAACTATTTATATTGACCATTTTCTATTGGTCTAGGAAAAGTCTAACCACTAATGTTGACTCATTTCTATTGGTACATTTTAAAATAAATTATAAAAATTATTCTTAATCTATTTTCTAACAAATAAAATATACTGGGTCCATTACTTGGTAACAGAAACTGCTGTGTTAGGAATTACGGATATATCATGCAGCGGAAAACAGGGATTCCCACTGAGGATCCATGCGAAAAAGACATAATCCGAGTTTTTTTTAAATGATTTACCTCTTGAAGCGTGAATCACCAACACCGTAATAGAAAGGATGTCTCTATGGTATCCACACGAATAGACTCACGAACATCCAACGTCCGCAAAGAGGAGCCTCACGTCTCTCACACAGTGCTAGCTGCGAAGAGAAGAGAAGAAACTTGTCGCTCTCTCACTCACTTTTTCTATAGGTGTGGCTAGGGTTCTGAAATTATCTATCTTAGCAGCCCCATAGCAGTACTATTTATAATAGTGACTGCCTTAAGTGAGTGTGAGCAGCAGCAAGGTAAGTTGTGCAACTCTAGACCCATCTATTATGAGTCTGGCCCATATTTGAATCCGAGTCCAACTTGGATCCATTGCTCCAATTTTAGTCTGCTCTATGTGTGTGACCCTGCAGGTTCTTATTATGTTGGCAGTAATATTAAAATCCTATTTTAATATTACAAGCAGTGAGCGGTATCTAGCAACACATCGCTGCTACCCAAGTAATAAGAATGTCAGTGATTTGACATAACCTTTCTGTGACCAATGTTTTCGTGTCGTTTAGTCCATTGGTCAAGATATCTAGATTGAACACAAGGCATGAAATGCGTCACCCTTGTATAGTCCAATCATTCGTTTCCTGATACTCGAGTAGACTTTGTAACAACAAATGAGATCAATATCTCATATTGACTCATTTGAGCATGGCCATGCATTTCGCAGTCTCACTCAATCAAGGGGCCCGAAGATATCGTTCTTGTTATGTAGGAGCGACAAATCCCATCTAGGTCACTCATATCCCTCTGCATGATTCGTGGTATGTCCAATAACTAACTTTATAATCACCTTGTTATAGATGACGTTTGATGGCGTTAAAACACACAACTCCTCATGTAGGAATCGTAGTGATTTCAGGTCAAAGGACCACAAACACCATTGTCACTATGAGAATCACTTATGACACTCACGTAATGATCCATGTAGTGTTCTCATGGTGGGTCAGTCCAGTACATCATTACTCTAATATGTACCCATGTGAAGACTTGACATCTCATATCCATGACCCGTGAGATGTGGTCATCAGTCTATGCACATACTAGTCTCAATGTATTATTATTGTCCTACTTAACAATAATACTTGACTAGGGACATTTAAGAATAGTGTTGTAACCAAAAGGATCTCACGATCAAGTCATCCACTTGATGTCCTATGGCATCAAACTTACTATTTTAAGGACTTTATTATGTTTATCAAAAAAGAACACAATAAATGAAATGCCTCATATATAAAAATAGCATAATAGAATGTATGTAAATACAGAAAATATATTGGCCTCTAGGGCATGCACCAACAATCTCCCACTTACACTAGAGCTAATCAGGCATATATCTAATGCCTAAAGACCTAGTGTGACCCTCATGCTTCTGCTGTGCAAGAGGCTTCGTCAGTGGATCAACAATGTTATCATCTGTTGGTACTCTGCATATCTTCACATCTCCTCTATCGATGATCTCTCGAATGAGATGGAAGCGCCTAAGTATATGTTTGGATCACTGGTGAGATCTAGGCTCCTTAGCTTGTGCAATGGCTCCATTATTATCACAATAGAGGTCCACTGGGTCCACAATGCTAGGAATAGTGTCAAGTTCAGTAATGAACTTCCTGATCCAAATGGCCTCCTTTGCTGCATTGGAGGCAGGAATATACTCAGCCTCTGTGGCAGAATCGGCGACTGTCTCCGCTTTGAACTCTTCCAACTCACAGCCCTGCCATTTAGGCAAAAAACATAACCCGATTGCGATCTGGAGTCGTCCTTATCAGTTTGGAAGCTAGCATCAGTGTAACCTTTTACAACTAGCTCTTCCTCGCCTCCATATACTAAGAACGAATCCTTAGTCCTTCTTAAGTACTTAAGGATGTTCTTGATAGCAGTCCAGTGACTCTCACCGAGATCAGACTGGTACCTACTCGTCATGCTCAAAGCATATGAGATGTCTGGTCGAGTACACAACATGGCATACATGATAGATCCAATTGCAGATGCACATAGAATCTTGCTCATGCGATCCCTCTCATCTTGGGTGGAAGGGGATTGAGCCTTAGATAGGATTACACCATGTGACATAGGCAAAAGTCTTTTCTTGGATTCATGCATGTTAAATCGTCTTAACACTTTGTCTATGTATGTACTCTGACTTAGGCCAAGCAGTCTCAGTGATCTATCTCTATAGATCTTGATACCTAATACATAGATGGCTTCGCCCAAGTCCTTCATAGAGAAGCAGTTCCCTAACCAAGTCTTTACGGACTGTAGGGTAGGGATGTCATTTCCAATAAGTAGTATGTCATCTACATACAATACCAGAAAGACAATAGTGCTCCCACTAACCTTATTGTAAACACGAGATTCTTCTTCATTCTTGATGAAACCAAACTATTTTATTGTATCATCAAAATGAAGATTCCAGCTTCTGGAAGCTTGCTTCAATCCATAAATAGATCGTTGCAACTTGCACACCTTTCCAGCATCCTCTAGAGTGGCAAAACCCTCAGGCTGTGTCATGTACACATCCTCAAGAAGATTTTCATTAAGGAAAGCAGTTTTGACATCCATTTTTCAGATTTCATAATCATGGTATCTTTTGCAATGTGACAAGCAAGATCCGAAAGCGATTTAAGCATCGCAATGGGGAAAAAGTCTCATCATAGTCTACACCATGAATTTGTTTGAAACCTTTAGCCACCAATCGTGCCTTAAAGGTATGCACATTACCATCCATGTCGGTTTTCTTCTTGAAAACCCACTTGCACCCAATGGGTTTTACCCCTTCAGGTGGGTCAACCAAGGTCCATACCTGGTTGGCATACATGGAATCCATTTCAGATCTCACGGCCTCAAGCCATTTCTCAGATTCTGGGCCAATAATGGCTTCCTGGTAAGTCACAGGCTCATCTTAATCCATGAGCAATACGCCACCTTGTTAGGTCATGAGAAATCCATATCTCTCTGGTTGATGACGTATCCTGTTAGACCTACACAGGTCTTGTGCTACTAAAGCAGGTTGCTGTTCCACAACATTTTGTGGATGCTGCTCTATTTCCACCATTGGTTCATTGCTGCTTTGTGAAACTTGAACTTCTTCAAGTTCTACTTTTCTCCCACTGGTTCCTTTAGAGATAAACTCCCTTTCTAGAAACACAACTATTCGTGCGACAAACACTTTGCCCTCGGTAGGATTATAGAAAAAATATCCCTTGGTTTCCTTTGGATACCCCACAAAGAAGCATTTATCTGATTTAGGTCCAAGCTTATCAGAAACTTGACGTTTCACATAAGCTTTGTAGGCCCAAATCTTCAAGAAAGACATACTGGGCCGTCTCCCAGTCCATATCTCATATGGTGTCTTTTGAACCGTCTTAGATGGAACATGGTTAAGTGTGAAAACTGCTGTTAATAGAGTATGTCCCCAGAAGGAGCCTGGAAGGTTTGCATGACTCATCATGGATCAGACCATGTCCAACAAGGTCCGGTTCCTCTTTTCAGAGACACCATTCTATTGTGGTGTTCCTTGTGGAGTGAGTTGAGATATTATCCCACGCTCTTTCAGATGATCATCAAACTGTTGGCTTAAGTATTCTCCTCCTCGATCTGATCGAAGGATTTTAATACTCTTTCCAAGTTGGCTTTGTACTTCATTCTTGAACTCCTTGAACTTTTCAAAGGATTCTGATTTGTGCTTCATAAGATATATAAATCCATATCTACTGAAATCATCAGTAAATGTAATGAAGTATTGAAAATCGCCTCTAGCGAGTGTGTTTAGTGGCCCACATACATCACTATGTATAAGGCCTAAAAGATCACTAGCCCTTTCACCTTGTCCAGTGAATGGGGCCTTTGTCATCTTCCCCAATAAACAAGATTCACATGTCTCATATGATTCGAAATCAAACGAGTCCAAGAATCCATCTTTATGGAGTTTGGAGATGCGTTTCTCATTTATGTGGCCCAAACGACAATGCCAGAGAAAAGTTGGGTTCAGATCGTTTGATTTAAACCTCTTTGTATTTATGTTATAGACGGGCGTTTCGAGATCAAGTACATAAAGTCCATTACTCAATTGTGCACTACCATAAAAAATATCATTCATATAAATGGAACAACACTTGTCCTTTATAATAAAAGAAAAACCTTTCTTGTCCAAACAAGAAACAGAAATGATATTCCTACTAATAGCAGGCACAAAATAGCAGTTCTCTAACTCTATTACAAGCCCAATGGGCAAAGATAATAAATAAGTCCCTACAGCTAATGCAACAACCTTTGCTCCATTTCCCACTCATAGGTCGACTTCGCCCTTCGTCAATGGTCTACTGCTCTTTAGATCCTGCACATTTACACAAATATGAGATCCACATCCAGTATCTAATACCCATGATGCAGAAGTAGATAAATTGACTTCAATAACAAAAATACCTGAAGTGGAAGTCTCACTTCCCTTCTTCTTTTTGAGCTCCTCCAGGAACTTGGCACAGTTCCTTTTCCAATGTCCGGTCTGATCACAATGGAAGCATGTACCTTCCTTAGTCACTCCACCCACTGGTTTCAAGCCAGAAGTGCTGGGCTTGGACTTATCCTTGCCCTTGCCCTTCCAGTTGTCCTTGGGCTTTTTCTGCTATTTCTTGCCCTTATTCTTTTGGACCATCATTATGGCCTTCCCTTTGCCTTTGTTAATGTTCTACTCAGCAGTTCTCAATATGCCTAGCAGCTCTGGTAGTGATTTGTCAATCTTATTCATGTTGTAGTTCATGACAAATTGACTAAAGTTTTTTAGCAACAATTACAGGACTAAGTCAGTGGCCAACTCTTGGCCCAAAGGAAAACCGAGTCTCTTTAGGTTTTCAATGTACCCAATCATCTTGAGTACATGAGCACCAACAGGGCTTCCTTCTACCATCTTGCACTGAAACAGTACTTTAGAGACCTCGAATCTCTCATGCCTGGCCTACTCTTGATAGAGCTTCTTAAGGTGTACGATTATATCATATGCATCCATGTTCTCATGTTACTTTAGGAGCTCAGAGTTCATGGTGGCCAGCATTAGACATCCGATGTCCAAGGCATCATCTTGATGCTTCTTATCATCTTGATGCTTCTTATAAGCATCTCTTTCAGTTCTAGGGGCATTAGCAGTAGGTGGCTTAGGAATAGGCTGTTCCAAAATATACAACTTTTTTTCTTGCTTGAGGACAATCCTCAAATTCCTGTACCAGTCTAGAAAATTCATTCCAGACAACTTGTCCTTCTCAAGGACGGATCGCAATGATAAAGTACCCGATGTGTTTATTGCCATGGTAATCTATTAACAGAAATATGCAAAATATAGGTATCATGTCATAAACATATTTAATGAGGTCTTTTAATTAAATATGTCTCCCACTATTTTATTCAAGTCAATGACCCTCAGCATTGACTCGGAAAATCACATCGTAAGATTTTCTAGTGGGCCAAGATCCATATTTCACCTAGTTTTGAGTCAGCTTTGGCTAATCACCCAAAATTCAGTTATTTAGGTAGGAAACACTTTCCAATTACATCACATGTAACTCTTGGATAGTTGGGTGAATAATACTTATTGAAGTCCATCTAATGGACCAAAGCCCAACTTCATGCCTCTAAGCCTTCAATCCTATTGAAATGGCCTAGTTAAGTCAGACCCAATGGTTAGCAGTTGGATATTACCTTTATCCCATTGCGTCTTACTAATATAGATAAAGGCATCCTACTTTGGCAGACCTGCACTTGATCGATACTAGTCTTGACGAGTGCCACACATTGGAAGGCATCACATAATGACTTAATATTTGCTTTGAGGGAATTATTATTACTATTATTATTAGATCTCATCATTTATTAAACTATTTATCATACTATAAACATTATCCATGCATCTAATACATAAAAAGCATATAATAAAAGTGACATGGTTATGGCCCCTTAAGAAAGGAACATTAATTAAGTCAGCTTCACCAAGCGTCTCCCATCAACGTCCTCACTTGATGCCGTCTTCTTGCCTCCATATCATAATTACATTATAGAGAAACCTCTTTTACATTCGAGGGGAGTTAGGTGAGAAGAGAATGTACAATCAAAATGTAGAGAGAAAGGCACGACACGCAGGTCGTATTTATAAAAACCAAAAGGCATAAAAGGAGGACTAAGGCCATAACCATGCACCATGCATCACAAAAACATATAAACTCATAACAATAATACATTATTATTTTCACGAGTCATAAAAAGGATATAAAATATTGCGCTTTCGAAAAACACACTACGCAGAGGTAGCACAGGGGTCCCATAACCAAGAGCTTAATCTCTTGCGCCTCCCTTGAACCCTTGTGCGGCGAGGAACCCTAAAACCTCTGGCGCCTCCTTAACGGCTTGACATCAAAACTTGATGCTGCTGTCGCAAAACAAGAATAGGGTTTCCAAAACCCCTTGCGCCGCGCCTCTTGTGCAGAAACAAGGATTCCATAACCCCTATTGCCGCAAACCAAGAACAAGGTTCCCTAAACCCTTGCGCCGCGCATTGAGAATAAGGATTCCATAACGCTGTACGTATCACATACATACCAGAAAGCTTCGCAAAAACATACATCTTAAAACAAAACAGTTTTCACAAAACATATGAACATCTTCATGGGTTTTTGAAAACAACATAAGAAACAGAATATGTTTTCGCAAAGGGTTTCATACGGTTTTCAGAAATAACATATTAAAGATCATATCTTTTGTCAAAAACAAGAATAGAAAACATGTTATCTCATGTAAACGAAAATAGAAAATTGAATCATGGTTTCGCAAGACTCTCTGATACCGCTGTTGGGAATTGCGGATACATCACGCAGCGAAAAACAGGGATTCCCACTGAGGATTCATGTGAAAAAACCATAATTCGAGTTTTTAAATGATTTACCTCTTGAAGCGTGATCAAAAGGAAGGGCGTGAATCACCAACACCGTAATAGAAGCGATGTCTCGGCGGTATCCACACGAACAGACTCATGAATATCCAACGTCCGCAAAGAGAAGCCTCACGTCTCTCACACAGTACTAGCTGCGAAGAGAAGAGAAGAAACCTGTCGCTCTCTCACTCACTTTTCTGTAGGTGCGGCTAGGGTTCTGAAATTATCTATCTTAGTAGCCCCTTAGCAGTACTACTTATAATAGTGACTGTCTTAAGTGAGTGTGAGCAGCAGCAAGGTAAGCTGTGCAACCCTAGACCCATCTGTTATGAGTCTGACCCATATTTGAATCCAAGTCCAACTTGGATCCATTGCTCCAATTTTAGTCTGCTCTATGTGTGTGACCCTGTAGGTTCTTATTACGTTGGCAGTAATATTAAAATCTCATTTAATATTACAAGCAGTGAGCGATATCTAGCAACACATCGCTGCTACCCAAGTAATAGGAATGTCAGTGATTTGACATAACCTTTCCGTGACCAATATTTCCGTGTCGTTTAGTCCATTTGTCAAGATATCTAGATTGAACACAAGGCATGGAATGTGTCACCCTTGTATAGTCCAATCATTCGTTTCCTGATACTCGAGTAGACTTTGTAACAACAAATGAGATCAATATCTCATATTGACTCATTTGAGCATGGTCATGCATTTCGCAGTCTCACTCAATCAGGGGGCCCGAAGATATCGATCCTGTTATGTAGGAGTGACAAATCCCATCTAGGTCACTTACATCCCTCTGCATGATTCGCGATATGTCTAATAACTAACTTTATAATCACCTTGTTACAGATGACGTTTGATGGCATTAAAACACATAACTTCTCATGTAGGAATCGTAGTGATTTCAGGTTAAAGGACCACAAACACCATTGTCACTATGAGAATCGCTTATGACACTCACGTAATGATCGATGTAGCGTTCTCATGGTGGGTTAGTCCAATACATCATTACTCTAATATGTACCTATGTGAAGACTTGATATCTCATATCCATGACCTGTGAGATGTGGTCATCAGTCTATGCACATACTAGTCTCAATGTATTATTGTTATCCTAATTAACAATAATACTTGACTAGGGACATTTAAGAATAGTGTTGTAACCAAAAGGATCTAATAATCAAGTCATCCACTTGATGTCCTATGGCATCAAACTTACTATTCTAAGGACTTTATTATGTTTATCAAAAAGAACATAATAAATGAAATGCCTCATATATAAAATAGCATAATAGAATGTATGTAAATACAGAAAATGTATTGGCCTCTAGGGCATACACCAACAGTGATGACAATTTCCTGGTCCTTCACTTTAGAGAGGAGGTTAGGACCATCCAACTTCAGGTTGTAGTAGAACATTTTCACCAAATCTGGGAAAATGGAGTCCTTGTAGCTGCAGAGATCGAGCACGCCCTGGTGGGTGAGATCATCGAGGAAATCAAATCCTCCATCATCTTCAAAGAATTGTCGATCCATATATTTTGGCTGAATGATGTCCCTGGTCTAGAAATCTTCCCTGAAGCGTTTGAGATCGTTGTTATTGGACGAAAGCCTTCGAAGATCAATGGAGTTGTTGGTCGGAGCGGTTTTGCTACGTAGGCGTTTGGAAGAAGATGCTATGGTGGAATATTGGTGGGATGTGGAGAGAAGAACTAGATAGGTGTGATACGAAGAAGAGAAAATCAGAAAGGGGGAAAATGAAAACATATGAAATGAGAGAGGAAGCGCGTGAAATCCTTATATAATTCGCCTGTTATTCGAATAACAGTGGTGTTATTCGAATAACAAAGTGATTCCTGAAGCGTCTTGGCTCACTGCCAAGCGTTATTCGAATAACAATGTTGTTATTCGAATAACAGCATAGTAGCTCAAAAGTTGTGAGTTTCTGTCACCCTTTATTCGAATAACATGATTTGTTATTCGAATAACATGAAAATGGTTTTTGCCACGGACATGCTTTATTCGAATAACCAGTTGGTTATTCGAATAACCAGTTAATATTAAGATTTTATAGCACGTTTTGTGAAGTGTTATTCGAATAAGGGAATCCATATTTGAATAATACGGACATGTTAGAAAATTAACTAAGCTTCACTGGGAGGTTTTATTCGAATAATGGACTTCTTATTCGAATAGGGCATTTGATGAAAAACAGTTTTACGCATTAATTAGTAAAGGATCAATTTTCTATCATTTGTTTGGTTCAAAGATATGCCAATTTAATTCTAAACAATATATAATTAATTTTAAACCATTCAAATAAGTTCCAGAGCATCTTAAATCAATTCAAATCATCATGCAAGCATATAATCTAATCATATTATGATTCAAATCACATAATTGTTCAAAAATACTATTTTTACCAATAATTACACCTTTTTGGTGAAATTGTGAAGTTATTGAGTTGCTTGGAAGTCTTTGACATAAGGGAGCACCTGCAAAACAACTTAGGGGAAATCTCCAACGCTCAAGTCAGTATTGGATTTTAATATGATTAAAAAAAATCAGAGATTATGCAGCAAAATGGAATGATTATGCAGAAAGCAACATGCTTTGATTTTAGGATTATGCAGCAAATAGTCAATTTATGCATGATTGATCCAAAATACCAAGTTCATTTCTTATATAGAAAAATGCTTCTTTTGCTAGGGGCTTAGTGAAAATGTCAGTTAGTTGCTTAGTGGTTTCTACAAATTCAAGCATACAATCACCTTTTTGAACATGGTCTTTAATGAAATGATATCTTATTTCAATATGTTTAGTCCTAGAATGCAAAATGGGATTTTTGGATAAATTAATTGCACTAGTATTATCACATCTTATGGGGATGTGATCAAGCTCAAGACCATAGTCCAAGAGTTGTTGCTTCATCCAAAGGATTTGAGCACAACAACTCCCAGCTGCAACATACTCAACTTCAGCTGTAGACAATGCCACACTATTTTGTTTCTTGCTATGCCAAGAAACTAGTGAGCTTCCAAGCAAGTGGCATGTCCCACTAGTGCTCATCCTATCCATTTTGCATCCAACAAAATTAGAATCGGAATACCTAATAAGGCTACATGAGGCACCCTTAGGGTACCATAAACCCATTTGTGATGTGCCTATTAGATATTTCATTATTCTTTTAACAGCACTTAGGTGTGATTCTTTAGGATTAGCTTGATATATAGCACACATGCATATACTAAACATTATATCAGACCTACTTGCAGTGAGATAAAGGAGTGAGCTAATCATACCTCTATATTTTGTAATTTCTATCGATTTGCCTTCTTCATCCTTGTCTAAATAGCAAGAGGTGCCCATAGGAGTAGCCATATGCTTGGCATTGTCCATTCCAAACTTCTTGAGCAGCTCCTTGCAATACTTGGATTGACTTATGAAAGTTTCTTCTCTTGTTTGCTTGATTTGGAGACCAAGGAAGAAGTTTAGCTCACCTATCATGGACATCTCAAACTCACTTTGCATAATATTTGAAAATTCTTTACAAAGAGAGTTGTTAGTAGCTCCAAATATAATGTCATCAACATAAATTTGAACTAGAAGAATGTCATGCATTTTATGTTTTATGAAAAGGGTAGTGTCAACTTTGCCTCTAGAGAAACCTTTTTCCAAAAGGAATTTGCTCAACCTTTCATACTAAGCTCTAGGAGCTTGTTTCAAGCCATACAAGGCCTTTTTCAGTTTAAAAACATGGTTGGACAATTTAAAATCCTCAAAACTAGGAGGTTGTTCCATATACACCGCTTCTTGTATAAAACCATTTAAAAAGGCACTTTTGACATCCATTTGATAGAGTTTGAAATCTATGATGCAAGCATATGCAAGTAACATTCTAATGGCCTCTAATCTAGCTACGAGAGCATAAGTTTCTTCATAATCTATGTCTTCTTCTTGATTATAGCCCTTAGCTACAAGCCTAGCTTTATTTCTTATTATTAGGCCCGTTTCATCAAGTTTGTTCCTAAAGACCCATTTGGTGTCAATTATATAATGATCATTGGGCCTTGGAACTAATTCCCAAACTTGATTTTGTAACACCCTCCTTAGGGCGCCACACTTTATGTTACTTAATTACCAAATTACCCTTCTGAAAATAATCGTACTTGTATTATAAATACGAGTTATAAAATTTCTTGATGATAATAAGATAAACTTAAATAAAAATAAAAACATAACAACATTGTCACAAATAATTTACATCATATATATACATACAAGCCTTTAGTATTGTCGTACTTAAATATTTTACAAACTAGACTTTCAAAATATTTAAACTTTAAACTTTAACTTAAACTATTATATTGCTCAAGTCCTACTAGACAGGAGAACCCTCAGACGGGTCCTCCTCAGATTCCTCAGCATATAGGAATCCATCATGAGGTGCAGTCCTACGGACAGGTGTCCGAGCAGACGACACAATACTAATCGCACTGGGAGTACGATAGTAAGCTCCCCAATACTGCCTAATGGATATTGGGAACTCTAGTTGTACATAAACATTGACAGAAAAGTAAGGGTGTCCTAAATGTTGCCTACTCAATCTAATATTTAGGTCTCCCATATAGTATATACTCTCTCTCTCTAAATCTACAGTCCACGCCTCATCTCCTCTAATGAATGTCAGCTTCAGGTAGCCAAGGAAACTAGGCATCTCCATCTCTTCAAAACTCGACGTCCTCAGGAGGAATTTGCTCCTCCTCAACTTCTCGCTCTATCTCTTGCTCGACGTCTTAACAAATATACATATAATACAGAACATACATACAGAGAGGTGAGATCACCTACGCCAATACCAGTATGGTAGCAATGAAGATAAACACATACAATATCTCATACAACTATCATATCATAATTACAGTTATGCCACTAACATCATTATCATCACAAAATATGTAATACACAATAATTACAATCATGCCATTATCAATAATCAAATAATCAATAAATCAATTATCATGAATAAAAATTATGATAATGCCCTCAAGTACTATATGTATGCACACAGACTCAATTTCCTACTCCATGGAGCTACAACTCAGGTCGGAGAGAGTGATCGAAAAGATTTGTCGGTACCAATATGCCTTGGACCACGTGCTCAATCTTGCACATCTAGCATATACACTACCGTCTTTATCGGATCTTGATTAAGGATAGTGTCTCGGTTAGGATCACTGATGTATTGCGTCGGTCTAACCTACTGTTGGTGTATGCCCTAGTGGCCAATACATTTTGTTTGTATTGACATACATTATATTATGCTATTTTTTGATATATGAGGCATTTCATTTATTGTGTTCTTTTTGATAGACATAATAAAGTCCTTAGAATAGTAAGTTTGATACCATAGGACATCCAGTGGATGACTTGATGGTGAGATCCTATTGGATAAAATATTATTCTTAAATGTCCCTAGTCAAGTATTATTGTTAATTAGGACAACAATAATGCATTGAGACTAGTATGTGCGTAGACTGATGACCACATCTCACGGGTCATGGATATGAGATATCAAGTCTACACATGGATACATATTAGAGTAATGATGTATTGGACAGACCCGCCCATGAGAACGCTACGTGGATCGTTACGTGAGTGTCATAGCGATTCTCATAGTGATAATGGTGTATGTGGTTCTTTGACCGAAATCACTACGATTCCTACATGAGGAGTTGTGTGTTTTAAATGCCATCAAACGTCATACGTAACAAGATGATTATAAAGTTGGTTATTAGACATATTGCGATGCATGTGGAGGAATGTGAGTGACCTAGATGGGATTTGTCCCTCCTACATAACAGAGTGATATCTTCGGGCCCCCGATTGAGTGAGACTATGAAATGCATGGCCATGCTCAAATGAGTCAATATGAGATATTGATCTCATTTGTTGTTACTATGTCTACTCGGGAATCGTGAACCGAAGATTGAATTAAACAAGGGTGACACGTTCCATGCCTTGTGTTCAATCTCGCATATCCGGACAAAGGGACTAAACTACACGGAAACATTGATCACGGATAGGTTATGTCAAATCACCGACATTCTCATTACTTGGGTAGCGGTGATGTGTTGCTAGATACCGCTCATCGTTTGTAATATTAAAATAAGATTTTAATATTACTACCAACGTCATGAGAACCTCGCAGGTCGCACACTTAGAACAGACTAAATTGGAGCAATAAGGATCCAAGTTGGACTCGGATTCAATTGTGGGCCTAACTCATGACGAGATGGGTTTTAGGGTTGCACTGACTTACCTTGCTACTGCTCACACTCACTTAAGGCAGCCACTATTATAAATAGTGCTTGTTTAAGGGGCTGCTATAGAGGTTACATCACAACCCTAGCCGCACCTAAGAAAGTGAGTGAGAGACAGTGAAAGGTTCTTCTCTTCTATTCGCAGCTAGCACCGCGAAACAGAGGCGTGACTCCTTTTGCAAGTCTGTTCGTGTGGATACCGCAGAAACATCGTCGCTATTACGGTGTTGGTGATTCACCTCGCTTGTGTTTATCACGCTTCAAGAGGTAAATTTTAAAAACTCGGATTATGGACTTTTCGCATGGATCCTGTGTGGGAATCCTATTATTCCGCTGCGAGATATTTTGATCCGCAATTCCCAACACCTACGGCACAGAAGAGCTACCAACTGCCTATTGTAGGCAACCCGCACCCCAATGCCCCAAAGTCAACGAGTGACTTACACTACGCATATCGCACCCACTCAAGAGGTGTAGTCTCTCCTAGGCAACTAGCCTCATATAGTCCATCGGACCTCTCCAATGCATGTACTATGTACTATTCACGTTTCTAATTTATATCACATATTCAAGATCCACACATTAATCTAACGGTATTATTACTGTATTTTAATCGCATAGTCCTATTTTCACGTTTTCTCTATCGTGACTCAATTCTGTCGCCTTTCCAAAATCGCGTAGCGATTTTTCAATGTTTTCAAATCGCGTAAATATTTTTCTTACGTTTTAAATAAAAAATACTATTTTTCTTATTTAAATACTAAAATTGGCTTTATTTTCCATATTTGCACACTAGTCTCTCAAAAACTCATATTTACAAAATAGTCTCTCAAAAATTAACATTTACGATATAGTCCCTCAAAAATTAATATTTAAGAAATAGTCTCTCATAAAATTCATATTTATAAAATCATCCCTCTTTTATAAAATATTTGCAATTTGACCCCTCTAAAATTAATATTTATAATATGACCCCTCTAAAAATAAGTATTTATACAATGGCCCATCATTTAAATAAAATTTACAATTTAGTCATTCTTTTATAAAAATTTGCAATATAACTCCTCTAAAAATCAGTAATTGTATTGTTTTTTCAAAAATTGCTATTTCTTTTCTTTACTACCCATAAAAATCATTTTTACTTTACCATACTCAAACTTTTTCCAAATTCATTTAAATCTCTCAGTTCTCGTTTTAATTCATCAGTTTGAGGACTTTGGTCCTCTTTTCCATAGTACAACCGTGTGCCTCTGTGCTCTTTGGAGCACTCATACAATCGATTCATCATGTTGTTCACATCCTAAATTACTCATACATTCACATGCTCACATAATCACATACAAATAACATATACCAAAACAGTAATCATATATCACACATGCAATCACAAAAATAGAATTATAAACCACACAAACACAATCAAATAGCATCAAACAATCAGTGAAGAACCCTTATGAATTTTTCATCGTACAAAACCATCCTCACACCACCAAAACTTGGTTGGTGAGGTTAAATCTCCCTCTTACCTCTTGAAGACAAGCTTTTCAAGCTCCTCTCCTTCTCCTTGTTTTCGTGTGAACCACAATCAATTCTTAACAATTCTAAAACAATTAGTAAAATCACAAACAAAGCTTAATAATAACAAATCATGGAACAAACATGGCTTGGAAAATCATAAACATGAATTTAAACCATAAAAACCCAAGTTTACCTCTAGGAAAGTAAGATAGAAGTGGGTTTTTGAAGCACTTAGGATGTGATTTTGGGAAAACTTTCTAAATAGAAAGTGTTTAGAATGTTGTTTAGCTTTAGGAAATGATAAGAGTGAAAATTATAGGTGATGGATGATGTTTGTAGGGTGCTTGGCCGAACCAATGGAGAGAAAAGGAAGGAAAAATGGTGCTTAGGTTCTTGGGATTTTTGAGAGAAAGTGTTGTAAACTTTTTGATGAAAGAGAAAATGAAATTGTGAGAGTGAATATGGGTGGGCTGCTGCCGTGAAAGGGGTAGGGAAAATTAGGAGATTTACATGAAGAAAATATCCTATTTTGAGTGCACATGGAGTAGCACATGGCATAGGTCATCAATTTGACTTGCATGGCTATTATGGATGGTTCAAGAACCATGTAGATGCCTCCCCAAGGCTACTGAAAATCATGGGACACTTTGGGGTTTTAGGGGCTTAATTGTTTTCAATTTACACCTAATTGCATGCTAATTAATTAGGTAATTAGTTAGGTTAAATTTTCTAATCAATCTTAATTAACATTCTAACTATATAACTAATTAATTAAACATATTATTTCATATATTATAATCTCTAATTAAAATTAGGATATCTAATTAAGAATTAAATTATAACTAATTAATAATTAAGCTAGTTTACTTAGCTTGTTAATTAGGCCATTAGATTAATCAAATTAGGTTTAATTAGTTACTAATCAAATTCAAGCCACTATTGTTGACTTCATCTTAGCCATTGAAATCAACTTGGTTTCCTATCCATTGATCTCATCTACGGTGGATATTACTTAGAGATTTTATCAAGATTCGTTTTACACCATTGATCGAATCAACGGTTATGATCAAAAGCATCTAAATCATGCTTTTTATCCAAGGGTCCATATTGAAGTCTATGCTCCTTTGTTTGACTCCTTCCTATTGGTTTAAAAAGTCAAGCCACCCATTTTGACTGATTCTTATTGGTTCAGAATTCTGTTCAGTCAGAATCGTTGATTGCTACACTAAACATAGGCCCCACGAACTTTTTCGGGTCCACAAGCAGATTTTTTACTGTTTTTAAGATAGTAGGTATTGTTGAATAAAATAATATTATAATAATATAAAATTATTTTATTGCATAGTTAAATCCTAAAAATTAAAAGATTAATTTATATATTAATCAGAATTGGGTTTAGTAAGATCTCCCAGCTCCAATTAATTAAATAAATATTTTTCTAGGTCAGAAAATTATTATTTTCTTGACTCGAAGCAAATCACACAAAATGATCAAAAATGATCTCAGAATAGACAGATTATTTTTATAACACACAGAAAATGTAAAACAGTGTAATTCTGCTATTACTATTAACATAGTCAGAATTTACGGTGTTACAGATTTCTCTCAAATTGGTTTAGTTCTTCTTGCATGGCCAAGATCCAATGTTCATCATTAATGGCCTCATTTATGTCTTTAGGTTCAACTTGAGAAACAAAAGCTAAGTGATTACATGCATCTCTAAGTGAGTTTCGAGTGATTACCCATTTTATACATCACCTATCACCTTGTCGAGAGGGTGATATCTTGATGTCCTCCACTCCTTGGGTAGTTCCATGATTTCTGAATCCTTTTGCCATAAGTGATCAATGAGTCTCTCTTCTTGCTTCTTGGACTCTTTCTCTTGATTTTCCAAGTGTATTTTTGCCAAGATTTCTGCAACATCATCAACAAGCTCCTTTCTCGACTCATTTAGGTTAGTTTTATCAAATGCAACATGTATAGACTCTTCTATGGTCATAGTTCGTTTATTATAGACTCTAAAGGCCTTACTATGTATAGAATAGCCAATGAATATTCCCTCATCAGATTTTGCACCAAACTTCCCTAAGTTATCCTTTCCATTATTTAAAACAAAACATTTACATCCAAAGACATAAAAATGTGACACATTTGGCTTCCTTCCTTTGTATAATTCATATGGGATTTTCTTTAAAATTGGCCTTATTAAAGCTCTATTCATAACATAACAAGCCGTGTTAACTGCATCCACCTAAAAGTACTTAGGAAGGTTGGCCTCATTGAGCATAGTTCTTGTCATTTTCTCTAAAGATCAATTTTTCCTTTCTACAATACTATTTTGTTGTGGTGTTCTAGGGGCAGAAAAATTATGCTCAATGCCATGTTCATCACAAAAAGTTTCAAATTCATGATTTTCAAATTCACCACCATGGTCACTTCTTATGGATGCAATACAAAAACCTTTTTCGTTTTGGATAACTTTGGCAAGCTTTGTAAAAGATTGAAAATCATCATTTTTGTGGGCTAAGAATAATGTCTGTGTAAATCTAGAAAAATCATCCACAATCACTAATGCATAGTAATTCCCACCAAAGCTCATAGTTCTAGAGGGACCAAAAAGATCCATGTGTAAAAGTTATAAAGGTCTAGAAGTTGAAACCATGTTTTTAGATTTAAAAGAGACCTTTACTTGTTTTCCCTTTTGACATGCATCACAAAGTTTATCTTTTTCAATTTTGAGCTTTGGAAGACCAATTACTAGTTCTTTAGAAACTAATTTGCTTAAGTAATCCATGTGAATGTGAGTAATTCTTCTATGCCATAACCATGAATCATTTTCTTTACTCATAGAGCATTTAGCATCATTTGAGGAAATATCATCAAGACTAATCATATATATATTATTGACTCTATGACTAACAAATTTAACTTACTTATCATCCTTTCTCTCAATTATGCAACAAGAAAAATCAAATATAACTCTATTGCCTTTATCACATAATTGACTAATGCTAAGCAAATTATGTTTAAGTCCTTCAACAAGAAAAACATTATCAATAGATGATGAAGGGATCTTACTAACTTTGCCAATTCCAAGAATCTTCCTTTTGTTATTATCACCATATATGACATGACTATGTTTCTTAGGGGTAAGAGAGGAGAACTTGGAGCCATCACCTATCATGTTCTTGGAGCAACCACTATCAAGATACCAACTTGAGCTCTTGGTCTTCAAGCACACCTACAACACACATTCAAATTTTAACCTTTGCTACCCAAATTATTTTGGGTCTTTGTGTGTTAGAGTTAGGCATGGTGCCTTTAGGAACCCAAACCCTTTTGATTCCAACCTTGGTGTTTATGTTCTTTCTAACATTGCAAGTGGATGCACTATGCCCTTTCTTACCACAATGAAAACATTTGACAAAGGGACTACTTAAAGTATTTGAGAAAACAAAGAAATTCTTATAAGATTTTTTATGGTTATTTGGATTAAATCCCAAATCAACATTTTGAAAAACACATTTTTGTTTCCCTAACAACACATTCAAGTTGTCTCTTCCAAAAGTAAATTTTGTAATAGTATTGTTCAAATCTTCAATTTCTTTTTCAAATGCTTTGCATGATGAACAAGGTAATGATATGGATGTATTATCATGTGAGGAACAAGTCATGCATAATGAATTAGCATCAATGAGTCTTAAGGTCTCATTTTCAATCTTAAGCTCATTTATCTCCTTGGTTAAAATAGAGACTTTATTTACCAATAAGGAGATTGTTTTATTAGAAGATAAAACCATTTTTGTGAGCTTCAAAGATTCATCATGCAATTCTTGAAAGGCATCTTGTAATTCATCATAAGAAGGTAGAGATTCTAAGTTAGAAGAAGTTATCTCGGTGTCGCTCTCTCCACTTTCTTCTCCTTGAGCCATAAGACAAAGATAGGCTTCTTTATTCTCTGAACTATCAGAAGAGCTTAACTCATTGTCCTTCCAAGCTATATATGTTGTCCTTCATTTCTTTTCTTTGGAAGGCCTTTTCTTAAACTTCTCCGTCTTCTTGAGATATATAGGACACTCCATTTTCATGTGCCCCAGTTTTCCACATTCATAGCATTTTGGAGGAGTAGAGGATCTTTCTCCTTTGTGATACACTTTCTTTTGAGGAAATGGTGGTCTTCTTTGAAATCTCTTTTTCTTTAGGAATCTTCCAAACTTTCTCACAAGGAGACTAAGAATCTCATTACTTAGCTCAACATTTTCTGCATCCTATTCACCATCTTCATCATCATCTTCAATTATAGAAGAGATGGCTTTGAGTGCAATTCCCTTCTTCTTTTTATCATGCTCTTCATTTTGATTGAGCCTATTTAGTTCCAGCTCATGTTCTTGAAGCTTCCCAAATAGGGTGGCTAGAGACATTGTTGATAAATCTCTTGATTCCGCAATAGCCATTACTTTGGGTTGCTAATTCCTACTTAGACATCTCAAGACTTTGTTAATAAGATCCTCATTAGGAAATGTCTTTTCCAATGAGATAAGATGATTAACAATATGAGTAAATCTCTTTTGCATATCTTGAATACTCTCAACGTGATTCATTCTAAATAATTCATATTCATGAGTAAGAGTGTTTATTCGAGATTGCTTTACCTCACTAGTACCTTCATAAGTTACTTGTAGGGTATCCCATATTTCTTTTGCAATTTTGTAATTTGACACCCTAAAGAATTCATCATATCCCAAGGATGTGGTGATGATGGTCTTGGCTCTCAAATTATATTGAACATTCTTTTTATCATCATCACTCCATTCATTTCTAGGTGTATTCATTTTCACTCCATCTTTAGTTTGTGTGAGAACAAAAGCACCATTTTCAACGGCGTCCCACACATCTAAGTCAATAGCTTCAATGAAAATTTTCATCATTTCTTTCCAATAGGTATAACCATCCCCATTGAAATAAGAAGGTCTATTTATAGAAGAACCTTCATTTGAAAAACCATTTGAAGCCATCACTTCTCTTGAAGCTGCTAAGCTCTTTATACAAGAGTCTAGCTCTGATACCACTTGTTACCAAGTGGCCTCAATACTCAAGAGGGGGGTGAATTGAGTATGTAAAACAAGTTCACAAATCTTTCACAAAACGTTTGATAAACAATATTCGTTGAAGCTATTTGATGATTAGAGATGATTGGATACATGAGATAAACATTTTTACTTATAAATGCAATAGCCAAAGGGAATAATATTCAAGCAATTCAATAAAACAATGCTCAATGTAAAGAGAAGGGTTTCGAGAAAACAAACACAATGATTTATCCTAGTTCGATCACCAATCCATTTGTGATCTACATCCAGTCCTCAAGCAACCGCTAGAGATTTTATACAAATATTGAATAAGTAGAAACTCTCTTCAAAGAGCAGATGATACAAATGGAAGTTCAATGGGTATCGAATTCACACTTTATGCTCAGAAACAGAGTATTAATGGAGAAAAGGTGGAAACTCGTTTTTAATGCTCAACCAAGGTTTTTTCAAATTGATTGTCTAACCTTCATAAATGCCCAACAACTTGTATTTATAAGCCATTGAAGTTTTGAGCCGTTGGGAGGTGGTTGGAGCATTAAATGCTTCGTAACTATCCGTTAATTTCTGTTTCTGAAAAGCTCTCTTATTTGAATAAGAGAATCCTTATTCAAATAAGGCTTTAAATGGCACACGCGTGTTTTCCTCTGTAATGTGTTATTCGAATAACATCTTTGTTATTCAAATAACTACTTAAATATATGGCTTCTGGGAAAACATGTTATTCGAATAACACTCATGTTATTCGAATAACTCATTCGAATTTTTGATTTCCTAGGATCTTGTTATTTGAATAACAGGTCTGTTATTCGAATAACCATTTAAATATATGGTTTTGTGGAAAGGCTTATTATTCGAATAACGGATCTGTTATTCGAATAATCATTTAATTAAATGATTTCCTAGAGATGTGTTATTCAAATAACACTCATGTTATTCGAATAACTCATTCGTGCCAAAACTTTTTAAACCATTTATTCGAATAATACAGGGCTTATTCGAATAAATTCTTTCCTGAAAGATTATTTGGAATCTCTGACTTGTATTATTCGAATAAGGAACCCCTTATTCGAATAATACATGAAAAACATGTTTTTTTTTTTACTTTTTTAAATGTTGCTCTTGATTGCATATGACCTTGTAAGCTTATGGACACGAGATGGTTAATTCTTTGGAAATTAAAAACCATATTGAAGCCTTGAAAACTTGTGTGCTATTTTGAAATATAAGATTGAGCAATTGTGAATCTTTATATACCTTTACAAATTGATTTAAGTCCTAAAATCTATACTTGACAGTCTTGAGAGTCTTGGACTTGATCTTGCAGCATCTTTAAGTTTGTTATCATCAAAACACATTCTTCATGAGATACTAGCCAATTACATTGTGGACCGTTGGATTAAAAACTTGATTAAGAAGCCTTAGATCCTCACCATTGATCTAATCAATGGTGTGAAAACAATCTTGATCAAGAAACTTGTAATATCAACCTTAGACTTAATCAATGGTTAGGAGATGAAGTTAATTTTAATGGTTAGGATTTAGTCAATAAAAGTGGCTAGATTAGTTACTAAGTAATTAAATACTTAGTTACCCTAATAGTCTAATTAGTAACTAAATGAACTAATTTAGTTGCTAAATAATTAGAAACTAGTTATTAGATAAATATGTAATTATTTAAAACATGACATATGCAATGACATAATAAACTAGTTAGAACATAATTAAATGGCTTAACTAAATTAATTTAATTGTAACTTAATGGTAAGCTAAATAACTAATTAAATTAGCTTAAGTGTAATTAGAAAACAATTTAATTAAGATTTAGTTAGCTATCCTAAGTGAACTCCATGGCTGCCTAACATGATCTTGGAGGTTCTTGATTCATCTTCGATGATCATTTGATGACCAATTGATGACACCAAATGACATAGGTCATGTGCATGCATGTGCTTATGCTTAATCTTGCAAAACAAGCCTAGAATCCTCTACACACTCACTCCCACGGCTGATCACTTCAACTAAGCCATCTATTTTCTATTTTCATTTTTTATCACACTTTATAACACAAAAACCATTCTCTCTCTTCTCTCTCTTCCACTTATTCAAGAACACCAAGAACAAGCGCCATTTTCTCTCTTCTTTGAAGGATTCAGTCATGACCCATAGAACCACTTCCAATCTTCTATAATTTTATCTAGCTACATACCTTGAATCCTCCCATCAATCCAAAACACTTTTATGTTGAGAACTTCTCAAAATTCATTCATCTTCATCATCATATCAAGCCAAGAACACAAAAGCTCATATTCTTTCTTCATGAGGAATTTGGTCAAGACTCATGGAAACACTTCCAAGCTTCAATAATTTTATACAACCTTATATCTAGAACCTATACACTATCCTAAGCTACTTTGTAGTTAAAATCTTGGCCTAGTTCTATCATCTTCAACCTTGTTCTTCAAGTTAAAGATCAAAAAGCCTTGCTTTGTTTCTTGAAAAAGCTCACGGTTTCACTCCCTAACCCATCTTCCAAATTTATTTAATTTCAACTAATCATATTTCTTGAATCCTTACAACATTCTAAGACTCTTTGATGTTGAGACTTTGGTCTAAATCCATCATCTTCATGCTTGAATTTTGGATTTAAGTTCTAGAGTTTTAAGGTGAAAATCTTGAAACTTAGCTTTTTATTTGATTTTTAGAATCCTAAGACCATGTTTGATCTATGGTCATCTTAATCAAGCTTTAGATATTAATTTGTATGTGTTTGTTGTGATTCTAAGATCTATTTGGTGGTAAAGGACTTGTACAAGAAGCAAAATAAGGAGCTTTGGAGGTTTCTTCAAGAGGTAAGAGGGAGATTACCCACATCAACCATGTGTTGGTGGTGAGGAATGGATGTGTGTGTGGTGAAAAATTCATAAGGATTATTTCACTTGTTTGTTTAAGAGCTTTTCATATTTATGGTTGTTTGGTGATTGAGATATTTATTGCTTTGATAACATGATTTAGTATGTGTTTATGATGCATGATGAATTGTGTATGTTTTAATATGTGAATTACATGACAAAGGAAAATATGTTGGTTCCAAAAAACCATGGAGGCACACAGCCTCAAATTAATTTTTGGGAGCAAAAGATTCTAAGTATTTTACTAATTATGAGTTTTAGATAAAAGGGTAATAAGTTGATGATTTTGAGGATTTGCAAAGAAAGTGGACAAGGAAATGAACAAAGATTTTTATGATGAAGGTATTTATGATTTTCGGCTAATATGTCAAGGATTGGTAAATTAAGAGTTTCACGAATGGTAAAATTGGATGATTAGAAGGAAAAGGGAAAAGAAAAGATATGATGGTTTCAATGATTATGTAGTTATGATTTTGTGAGTTTGAAATGATTTTACTTTATGTAAAATTTTGATTTAGAAATGAAAAGTTAATTAATTTAGTACAAGAAATTTATAAAAGGATTTAGGAAATGGAAGAGAAATACTTTGTCACTTGAGAGATGAAGATTTCGTTGATGAAAGAAAAAGAGAGGTTGAAAGTGTTTGAACCTCCACTTATTTTGGAGAGAACTGATTTTAGAATTGATTTAGAATTATGGAGAATCTGTTGGTGACTTGAAATTTACTAACGTCTAGCTCACCCATTGGATTTGAGGCGCGTTAGGAAATTTTAAGTTGAAATAATTGATTTTCAAGGAATATTGATTTTGAGTGGAAATGATGAAAAATATTACGTAGAAGATTTTTAAGTGAAGAATACATGGAAAATGAAGTTAGAAATGGTATTGAGTTTTGAAAATCCAAAACGATGTTTGGAATATTGAGAAATATTTTACGAATTTGAAAAATGATGAAAAAGGGTTTACACGACTTAAAAGTATGATTTTTAAGTTACGTAATTTTGAAAACGCGTTAAAAATGATACGCGATTGAAAATACAGTAAAAATACTATAAAGAACGGATGTACTGAAAGGGAACCTTTTTAATGATGAAAATGAAAGATATGCATTGAGGCATATGATGAAATTAAGACATGCATTGAGTTATTTGTGCATTAAATAGAACTTGCATTGAGATATTCATGCATTGAACGGAATATAACTGATAGCTATTATGGCCCTTGTGGTTGAAGAGGGAATGAGAATTGAAAAGTGAGATTTATAATGGATCTTGGAGGCGTCAAGGCGCGGCGGTCGATCCAGTGGGCAAGGCAAGTACCTTGTGCCACATGGCGACGCAGTCCATTGCAACGCATTGACGATACTCGACAAGAACACAATTCTTTTCAAAGACTGGAGATTGTCTGTGGGCTAAGGCTGGACAATTAACCAGAGCATTCTTCTCGAAATTGTAAAAACCTCCATGAAGTGGCAAAATTGGTCTAGTATGGATACACATGAGTCCGAACACATATTGTTGTAACATGAGAAATGTTCGTATGATATGACATCATTATTTTATATACTGAGGATATCTATTATGATGAAACTGGTACTAATAATTTAACTGGGATATATGTTTATTGGAATTGTGATGAAATGATAACGAGTATGATGAATTGATAGGGAATTGTGATGAATTGATAACATGAATGAAACTGTTATATTTGTGCGTATAGAATGACTTTGTCATTCGTATCATTCCTTGTTACCACTTTGGTATTGATGAAAGGGGATCTCACCTCTTTGTTATATTGTTTTGTTGTGCTTGTATTGTTAAAAATATATATAGTAGATGGAACGAGTTTCTTAGATGTGACTGGAGGCAAATATTATGAGTTTGGTGATAACATCGAGGAGTGACCACCCTAGATTGGTTGGTGTGCAGTTTTGAGGATAAACAGATATATGACACATCAAGAGGGATACAAGCCGGAATAAGTATGTTGAGTTTTTCTCGTTGGTATTTTATCGTGTCATTGAGTACGACTCGTAATGGGGTTTGCTACTGTTTAGAATTAAGTCTGTAAGTTTTATGTTTCCTAAATAATTGTTAAATATTATGTGGTGTCAATAATGTATATTAATCAGTTAAAATCTATTTTTCAGTATTACTTATAAATTTTCAGTAAGTTTATGTTTCCGTGAAAAGAAATTTTAAAATC
Source organism: Ormosia semicastrata (assembly GCA_029884595.1). Lineage (NCBI taxonomy): Eukaryota > Viridiplantae > Streptophyta > Magnoliopsida > Fabales > Fabaceae > Ormosia > Ormosia semicastrata. The sequence continues at coordinate 51,768,914 of JAQQTO010000063.1, forward strand.
CATGTTTTATAACTCAAACCTTTATGAAATCATTTTCAGATTATGAGCTTGTAGTCGGAAATGTGATGCCCTACGGAGGGTGTTACAACCTGCTTATTTAATTTGACCTTTAAACACTCATCTTGTGTTATTAAAAATACCAAACTAACTCAGTTAATTCTCCAAAATTTATCACATCTCATTCTATTTATTTGTGACTTAGAAATAAATTTTTCATATTTATTTTCATCACCTATGTGTAACACCCTAATACTAATAACCTAGTATACCATACATATACTTGGATAAGTAGTATTAGTTATGTTATTTCTAACTTAAACATCATACCAATCCATATCATTTAAACAAATAATAATGGAGAGCCTTACAGAAACTAAAAGTTATATATACATCTTGCCTCAAAAGGATTCATTGTATACATAAACTTTATATAAACTAAAAGTAGAGTAAATAAATACAAAGCTTTACAACTAAGCATAAAACAACTATTCTAGTCTTCATACTTTTTCTTCTTGCCTTGGATGAACTTCCACCTGGATTTACATGGCAACAAATAGGGTGAGAAATCACATTTCTCAGTATAAGTAACCAAAACCAACAGTTTAAACATTTGCAATAAATAAACCCAATTGAAACTAATAAACATACTATTACTCAATGCATAAGGAACAATCACAAACTTCCTCTCTATGTAACGTTCCTAAGCAATCTATACTTCTAATCTAGAAATCGAAACCACGATGATATCAAACAACTGCCCATACAATCATTTGAAATCATCAATAAGACAACCACTCATACAGTTGTCACCGAAGGCAAATGCAACACAAACACAACAAGCACACAAATTCTAAATCAAGCAAGTATTAAATAATGAAATGAGGAGATGATGTATGCTTAAATAAAAGTGTATGCAGTGTAGGTGTAGTGTAGTGAAACTTGACTATTCCACTGGGTAGGGAGGGAATATGCTATGATGACGTGTAACCTCTTATAGCCTACCAAGTAGGAATGAAGTCTATTATCACAACATGTATCCTCCTTAACCTACCAAGTAGTCTACCATAACTTGGGTGGATATCGCCACCAAAACTAAGTGGATGCCTCCACTATCTGATCTCTAGGAATAGCAAGTATGTGTGAAAAGTGAGGTGTGTGTATGAAAATGTGGAGTTATGCCTAACTCTAACATAACCACCACATAACTCTATACTAAGCCCACCTTTGCATTACTAACTCTACCTCTTCTCTGAGAGAGCATTTCATGCACTATGGCATATAACCAATGTCAACTAGACTTACTGGCTCTACTTTACTCTATGAGAACTTTCATGCACTATGACATTCACCCTTGCCAGCTAGGGTCCATGACACTTAACTCTTGTCAATCAAACTTAATTCTCTTGTATCTAGTATCCCACAAACTCATCACTCCACAAGTGACATCTAGTGCAACATGATGTTGCCTAGGGAGCTAGACACCTAACCATGGCAATCTATAGCCAATGGATGCACAAAGTCACTTTATTTTTCCCTTGTATGCCACTTGGTCTTTCTCTCTAAGGAATACCCTCACTAGTACACACTCTAAAAGGAATATAAAAGGGATCCTAACAAGTAGGAAAACTCAAATCATCAAAATAATGATTCTAGTGAATTCTGCTCTGGGCGCCTAGAAAGGCTGATTTTCATAAATGCACCAAATTCCCATCATAACTTTAAGAATTCTAAAATTTTACAAGCAAATAGCCTTGTATCTTAGCTTTCAAATGAAATAAACCTCACTTCATATCGATAACTACAGCTCGAGTTATGCTACAAACACTACAAGCTGTCAGAATGCTGCCCTGTCTCATGCCTATGCATAACTTTCCCACGCTTAAGTGTGGCACTCTCTGTCACGCCTGGACTGAAAACTGATTAGCCCACGCCTAGGCGTGACCAAGCTGCGCTTAGGCATGATTTTTCTGCAGAAAATTCTGTAGAACTCGTTTCTGTATAAACTTGGTTCTAAACCAAGTTTCACCTCAAAGCTTCACTTCTAGATGATTTCTATCATCACTAAAGGTCTCTAAACATGTTATAAATCTCATTTCTTCCTTTAGCTTAATCAAACTTTGATTAAAACTAAATCTTCCACCTTAGAACCCCTTAAATCAACTAACTAACCAATAGAAAACTATGAATTCTAAAGCTTCCAAACTATCAACCAAGCATCAAACTAGCTAGAATCTAACAACTAAATAAGTAAGAAAATAGCATCTAACTTCCTATTCTCACCCAAAAACCTTCTCTTTCCTCATCAAGTTCAACCAAGAAACAAGATGAAGATAGAAGGAAATGGATAAAAACAAACACACCTACCTCTTGTCTTGGATGATGATCTTCAAGCTTTCAGTCCTCTTAGATCTTCACCTTTTCCCTCCTTCTCTTTCTTCTCCTCTTTCTCTTCTACGGATGCTGCCCCTTCCTTCCTCTCTTTTCTCTCCTTTTCTTTCTCTTTTGTTTCTGTCATGGGAGGGATGAGAAATAAGTAGCAAAGTCTAACTTTGCTACTTATTAGATAGGAACTAACATACACTGAAAATTTCGATCTACTAAAAATAATTAGATCTCACCAAATCCAGTTTTTCAGCTTCTAACAAGTTTGAAATAAATCTTAAGATTCATTAAAAATCTTATTTCACCATTATCTTATTTTTTCATATCCGCTGGGAGTTAATCCAGCATTAAAACACACAACTAGTATGCTTAAAAATGTCAAACTAACTTTGATTATCTTGAAACTTTAACTGCACGTTACTTAACTGATTTGTGACCAAGAAACAAATTATTCACGTCTGTTTCCCTTCAAATAGCAGTTTATGCTATTTTCTGAGTCATTTTAGGTCATTTACCACATTCTGTATTGTAGCAAAGTGTCTAAACTAACTCAATTCGTCACAAAACTTCATTGACATATCAAACAAATAATATATTACCTTTTGTAACCAATTACAAACCTAACATGCTTTTTGAGATGTTATACTATATGATTTATGCTAAATTCTGAGCTATTATAAGTCATTTTTTACATTCAGTGTTATAGTAATATATCCAAACTAACTCATAAGGTCACTAGAATTAACAGGCGATTCATACAAGTGTTACTGAACTTCTATAACCATGAGTAAGACTAATAGGTTAGGGAGGATATAACAAAAGACCTCTTTAATGGTATTCTCTTAATAAACCTAATCGACCAATAATTAAAAAGAAAAGTAATTTTCTATCATTTTTAATTAGGAGGAAAAGTCACATTAGACTATTTAGCACAAAATCCTTGGCCCATGTTTCCAAAAAAACAAAATAGATAGCTTTGGAACTTTCAATTTGATTCATTAGCTACATTTATATATTAGCTCTGTGTCATTATATGCAATTTTCAAAGGAATGAGCACAGCAAGGCTGTTCTTATTGAAGTTTTGATTGGTACTATAAACTTCATTCAAGCTTGGTCGGTTTCTATCATCTTCTTCTCTGGCATGCTTTCTATGCTTTCGGAAGATGCATATTTTGATTAATTTCTAATAAAATGTGATCTAATTTTATATGAAGTTTTTTAGGTATTGATCTAAGTTTTTTATGGCTAATGGTTGTTATCATTATTATATCTTGGAACATTTCTTCACTAGTTCTATATAGGATTCAAGTTCACTTTGAATTTATACAAAGTTACGGCCCATTTACATTTGATATAAATTTGATCTAGACATGAAATGGAACATGTAGTCATTTTTCTTTTACGATTTGGGTTTGTCAGATGTTAAGAGACACTCTCAAAACATCCTCAAAGCAAGGCTACACAATTTACAATTTTATTTCTTTTACACGAATTAGATATTAATTGCATGTTTGTTCATTAAACTCAATTTGTAAATGTCTCTCCTTTTCTATGTTTTCAACTCTATAATAGGAACCTTCACCTTTTGGGAGTAAATGGGGAAAAGAATAATTATAGTAACCTTCACTTTTTTTTTAGGGTAACATCAACCTTCCCTTTTTTGTTCTTGATTTTGCTTTTGCAAATTTGTTAATTCGTTAATGCAAGAGAATGGTTCTTGATTTTGAGTGAAAACTTGTCCCTTCAAATGATTTTAACACATTTATTGTTCTTACAGACAATATCACTGGGTGATAACAATGATTTTCTATGCCTGGAGACAGCGGAGCCTCTGGTTTCTACTACCATCATTGCCTCTGACACTTGTGCATTACCACCTGACTATCATGACCTGCTTCAAGAATCATGACCGGCGCACAGACTAAATGCAAAATCCTATTCAACTTAGCAAGCCTATCATTTACAAGGATTCCAAAATACCAATTTTTCATTAAAAAGACAGTTAACATATGTACATATATGTGCAAATAATTTCTATAAAAAATCCATCAGAGCTTTCTCTGAAAAATTTATTTTTTTCCACATTTACAACACCTGACAAATACTCTAAAACATAACCAAATTCTCAATACCAAACCAAAGTCCATCACAGGAGGCTTGTGTGTTATCACCTTGTCTATCACGACCTGTCTCAAGACTCGTGACCAGAGCAAATGACTAATTGCCAACTCCCATTCAGCCTGACAAGCCTATTATTTACAAGGATCCCAAAATACTAAATTTTTATTAAAAATACATAGTTAACATATGTACAAATGTTAACTTGGAGGAGTTTTCAGCTGCTAGGAATTTGCTACTAGAACTCCTAGACCCAAACCATACCTAGTCTTGTTTGGAACACAAACGTACATGGCTTTAGGCCTCGCACAACTCTTCTATTCCTCCCCAGTCGTGCCACAGATGCAGATGAAGTCATATAACTTTTCATTCACAACATAATCCATCCGTTAGGGAGATTATTCTTGGGGATCCAGAAGCCTGTGGGTAAAGGATTTTTAATATTCACCATAACTCTAGCTCGCAAAAATCCTTTCTTTAGCAGGCCGGCAAGTATCGTGTTTTCCGCCTCTGATCTTCTCCTGTACAACCCCTGATCTTCATTGCATTTTTAGTATTCAAACAATCCAAACGAAGGCCATGAATTTGCACCCAAAACACTACATGATCAAAATTAACCTCTAACACAAAAACCTGTGGGGCCAATTCTGTAAACTTAAAGATTGTCCCATGACATTCCATGGACGAACAAGCAGAATCTTCCTTGATGTATGCTCATTAGCATAGTTGAACATGAAGGAGTTTGTTCCCGTGTCTATAATGGCCAATCCATTTGGTTCTCGCCAAGCCTTGAGCAACATTGACTTAAATGCATTTCTATTCGGAGGCTTCTCATAATGCATTCACTCAATCGGAGTTTTCTTTGCTAGCAAGACTGCATTTCCATCACCTGCATCAAGGATTGGGATATACCCTACCAAATGGGCCTCCTCCATAATTACTACAACAAAAAAACATGTTTTCAAAATTGGACCAGTCATTAAATCGATAAAGAGAGATGTTTAAGGTTTTGAAGTTCAATTGGAATTGAAATAAGGTCTCATATATAAACATATATATATTATATAAATATATAACGATATGTAAGAAAAATATAATATACATATGCTAATTGCATAAATAATACCAAAGAAGAATATTAAAATGTATTTTTAAAATAATTAAATTCATTTATCATGTAAATAAATATTAAACTAAAAGTATTATATTAATACTAACATAATTTTTTAACCTATACTAGTCCCACATCGAATAAATAAAAGGATAAGAGGTGAAACTTTTCATTATAAATTAAAATCAAACTCTTATTATATTAAGCTCCTATTGGTCCCACATTAGACAAATTAAGTGGAGAAATATTGAGTTTCAGCTATAAATTAGAAATCAAATAATCATTGTCTTGAAAAAGTTTTAAATATATATTTAGAAGAGTTGGATTTCTTTATAATAAAAAAATTGTTGGACTAATTCAACTTGTGAATCATGACCGATTCAAGAATAGTTTTTGATTTTTAAATCAGTTTTTGAAAATCTGATTTTTCAGAGCTAATTGGATATGTTGGAAGACCAATTCTCAATTTTTTCAACCCGGCCTGATTCTCAATTTTTCTAGTCCGACCGGCTACTCCAGTCCGATTCTAAAAACTATGGCAAAAACTACTTATATCCCAAAGCCTACCTTCTCCAGAAAATCCCCTCCCAAGATTTGGAAAACAAGCTTGATCCTCTTCACTAATCATAAAGAAACTCCAAAGAACACCAATACCTAAGACTAGCTTGGAGATAAACGCTAGAAACAAGGCCACTAACTCCTACAGCATAGGAGAGGAAGCTCTTACCAGAATGAGAAAGAGCTATGATCATGAGTTACTTTCTGCCTTAGGTTATTATTAATAATCGTTATGGAATTCATATTTGATATAATGGCTTAGCCCATGAAAGAGGGGGTTGAACCAAAATTTTGAGCCTACTTAACATGAGTTTTATTTTTTATTTTTTATTTTTTTATTTTTTTGTTTCCTCTCCAAATTACATAATCCCAACCAACATTGACTAGATTGAGGTGGGCTGGACCGGCCCAATTTGACACCTTATCTAAAATTAAGATCCAAACAACTGAATGGCTTGGCTCAAAATTATTCAGATTTAGCATATCCACCATTCAATTCGTTCCATCTAATGAACCCCAACCACCATTATTTTATTCAAAAGATTAAAAATAAAATAGAACATTCTTATACCCAACTATAAAAGAAAAATGCACATTCTGGCTGATTCTCACAGAACTAAAGGAGAGCGGAAAGAAAAGGTACAAAGACAGATATAAAACAAGATAATTAATCAGCTTTACTGGGAATTTGCTGTACGAGTCCCTTGATCAACTTTGTACAAAACGACTAGAATATCAACCCTCACGCCTATCAAAATCTCAGCGTTCAGGATTTAATAAAATACAATCGGTACAACATATAACTATTTCTATCAAAAATAAAATATCAGATTGGCCCAAGACTAGATTATACAGAGTTAACCAAAATAGACATGCAACAAAATTCACTAGGCCGATAATTAATATACACTTGGCTCCGTAGAAGAATCTTCTAGAGCTCGTATGGGAATTGCAAACTCTTGATAGGATAATCGTTGAACATTGCTAGCAGCTAAAGGCAGATATTATTGTAGTCAATCATAAGAAAACTCTGCACTCATGGTATTTATCCACGTCAAAACTTAGAAAGCTTCAATAGCTTCAACTTCTTCAACTTTAGGTTTGCCTTTTGGCCGACCACATCGTCTCACATCTTTACCTGATAGAAGTTCAAGAGCTTTTTCCAGGGTGACATCACTTGGCTTCATATTCTGAATACCAATTATAAACACAAAAACACAAAAAAGAAGAAGTAATAAATAACGTCAAAGAACATATCTAATTAAGACGGACATGCAATTACACTAGTACAACAATTTTTCAAAACAGAGACATTAATAGTAGAGGTGGCAAGTTCGTAAGTAGTTGACACATTAGCACATTAGGCTATTTCAAGATGATTAAGTAAAATAATATATCGGATCAGAGACAATCCATCAATACTCATCTACTAAATTGCCAGTACCTTAAAATTTAAATCCCCAACCTCGTGTGGGGAGAAAAAAAAAATTCACTGTAAGTGTCAAAGACAAAAACAAGAAATAAAAAAGGGGGGAAAATAGGTCCTTTACTATCATCCTTACTGACCATAACTAATTTCTCAAGCAAAACCGGGGAAAAAAATGTTACACTTGATATGCTGGAATTGCTTGAGAGAAATCCTCTCAGCACTCATTCAATATATTCATCAATATACAATAAGGAATTACTGAGGGAATCAATCAATATCCCAAAATAATAAGAGTTTCCTAAACTATAGGGATATAGTTAACTAAACAGAAAAAATAAAAAAAGAATCCTAATCTAATCATAATCAGATCAGAATGTACAATCAGAATATACAATAATCAACACTCCCCCTCAAGCTGATGTATATACATCATAAGCACCAAGCTTGTTACATATGTATGTCATCCTCGGACCCCGCAGAATCTTGGTGAGAATATCTGCAAGTTGATCATTAGAGTTTACAAATAAAGTATTGATCTCCCCTGAAAGAAGCTTTTCTCGAATGAAATGAAAATCAATTTCTATATACATAGTTCGGTCATGAAAGACAGGATTGGAAGCAATGTGCAAAGCTGTTTAATTATCACAAATCAATTTCATAAAATCTGTCTCGCAAAACTTCAACTCCTGAAGTAAATGTTTTAGCCATATAAGTTCACATGTAGTGAGGGTCATGGCTCGGTATTCTGCTTCTGCACTTGATCTCGCGACTACATTCTGCTTTTAACTCTTCAAAGAAATAAGATTGCCCCCCAATGAAAGCACAATATCCAGAAGTTGACCTCCTATCACCAGGAGATCCTGCCCAATCTGCATCTGTGTAAGCAACAATGTCTGTGTGGCCTCTGTTCTCATAGATTAGCCCCTTTCCAGGAGACCCCTTGATATATTGTAAGATGCGAACAACTACATCCCAATGACTATCACAAGGGGAGTTAAGGAACTTACTTACAATACTAACAACAAAGAATATATCTAGTCTGGTCATAGTGAGATAATTCAATTTTCTCACCAACCTCCGATATCTACCTGGGTCTGAGTATGGCTCCCCCTGATTCGGCATAAGCTTAACATTCGGATCTATTAGAATATGAAGAATATGAATATTGTATATTCAATCTTAAAAACTAAATGTTTACATGGACAGAAATATATATAGGAGCTTCTATACATTAAATCTAGTCCTAGGAAATAAGTAACTAATTAATAAGCTACTAAAAACAGTGTCTACACAAACAATCGTGGAATAAGACCAAGAGACCACCGTTCATAGTGGCCATCGTCCATAGTGGCCACCGTCCAACACTCCCCCTCAAGCTGGTGAATATACAATCTTCATTCCCAGCTTGGATACAATAGTTTGAAATACTGGACTATTCAACCCTTTTGTAAGTACATCAGCAAGCTGACCATGTGTAGAAACATAGGGTGTACAAATTAAACCACTCTCTAATTTTTCTTTGATAAAATGTCTGTCAACCTCAATATGCTTCGTTCGATCATGTTACACCAGATTATGAGCAATGCTGATTGCAGACTTGTTATCACAATAAAGTCTCATCGGACCATCCCACTTGATCTTCAGATCTTCAAGAATGATTTTTAACCGTAGTAACTCACACACACCTTGAGCCATAGCTCTGAATTCTGCCTCCGCACTAGATCGTGCTACAACATTCTATTTTTTACTTCTCCAAGTCACCAGACTTCCACCAAAAAAAGTACAATATCCTGTAGTTGACCTCCTGTCCACTGGTGATCCAGCATAATCCGCATCAGTATATGCTTCAAGTACCACACCTCCATTTCTCTTAAATAGAATGCCTTTTCCTGGTGTTCCCTTAAGGTACTGTAACACTCGATATGCTGCTCGCAAATGAGATTCTTTTGGATTGTGCATGAATTGGCTAATCACACTAACTGCATATGCTATATCCGGCCGTGTGTGGGATAGATAAATAAGTCTTCCCACTAGACGCTGATACATTTCTCTATCAACTGCAGCATCTTCCTCTGCCTGTCCAAGTTTCATATTGGGATCTATCGGAGTAGTTGCCGGTTTGCATGCTGTATGACCTGTTTCTTTTAGGAGATCCATAACATACTTTTGTTGAGAGATGAATATACCTTTCCTAGAATGAGCAACCTCAATTCCAAGAAAGTATTTTAACCTCCCTAATGCTTTAATTTCCAACTCCTTGGCTAAGCACTGACTCAGAACATGTTTCTCCTTATCATCATCTCCTGTTACAATTATGTCATCAACATACACCAAGAGAGCTGTGACTCCCCCTGAAGGAGAGTGTTTAACAAACAGTGTGTAATCCCCTTGGCTTTGTTTGTATCCCATAGCCAACATAATTTTAGCAAACCTTCCAAACTACGCTCGTGGTGATTGCTTGAGGCCATATAAGGCCTTTTTCAGCTTACGCACAGTATTAGCATGCAAATTCCTCCCATATCCTGGTGGGACCTCCATGTAGACTTCTTCTTCGAGATCTCCATGTAAGAAAGCATTCTTGATATCAAACTGCTATAAATCCCAACCATAATTAGCTGCAAATGCCAATAATACTCGAACTGTGTTCATCTTTGCAACTGGTGCAAAAGTCTCCTGGTAATCAATTCCATAAGTTTGGGTATACCCTTTGGCAACTAATCGTGCCTTATACCTCTCTATGGATCCATTTGCTCTATATTTTACAGTATACACCCATTTACAGCCCACACTTTTCTTTCCTGTCGGTAACTGCACTAGCTTTCAGGTTTTATTCTTTTCCAATGCCTCCATCTCCTCATTCATGGCTTGTTTCCATTTTCCATTGGACAAGGCCTCAGGTAGGGTGGTAGGGATGGCAATGGTATTTAGGCTTATAAGGAAAACTTTATGGGATGGTGAAAAATTCTCAAAGGACAAGAAGTGTGAAAAGGGGTATAGTGGCCGTTTTGTGCACTCTTTGGTTCCTTTCCTGATGGCTATAGGAAGAATTTGGTCACTACTATCCATATGAAATTTAGATTCATCTTGCAATAAAGGGTTAGACATTATTACCTTATTCGAAGGCTCCGAGTTGGACTCTTGGGCCCGCACAGGTTCAGAGAATAGCCATCTTCCTTCTTGTGAACACCTTGCCTTTGTCATACCTTACATTCTCAAGAGCAGACTCAGCCACTGGGTCAGGAATGGTTTTGGACACAGGTTCAGACACAGGTTCAGCATTATTGACTTCAGAAGGAGGATCAAGGACAACAAGAGGAAGGTCAAGAGGAGGACCATGAGACACAGGAAGTAAGGACATGTCAAGCAGGAAATTTTCCTTATCTTCCTTCATTGACTTCTCCCCCTGAAGATAAGGATGGGAAAAATAGGGCTCTTCTTCACTGAATGTAACATCCCTGGAGACATAGAATTTTCTGGATAGAGGGTGATAACACCTGTACCCTTTCTGGGTCGAAGAATAGCCCAAAAAAATACACTTTAGAGCCCTTGGATCGAGTTTCCCCCTGTTTGGATTGTGAATATGGACAAAAGATACACATCCAAAAATTTTAGGGACAAGATTATTGGAAGTGTGTAGACCAGGATAGAAAGTAGAGAGGACATCCATAGGACTCTTGAACCCCAAGACTTTAATGGGCAAGCGATTTATAAGATAAGTAGAAGTCAGAATAGCTTTCCCCCAGAAGGACTTAGGGATATTTCTTTGAAATAATAAGGCTTGGGTTTTTTCAAGAAGATGACCATTTTTTCGCTCTGCTAACCCATTCTGTTGTGGAGTATGAACACGTGAAGATTCATGGATTATTCCTTCTTTTTGGAAAAAGTACAAAAGAGTCTAATTAAAGTAATCCTTAGCATTATCGGACTTGAATCGTTTAATACCTACTCCAAATTGATTTTTAATCATGGAACAAAAATTTGAGAGAACAGTACTAATATCAGACTTGTGTTTGAGCAGAAAATCCAAGTAACACGAGTACAGTCATCAATAAAAGATACAAACCATCTTGCCCTAGAGACATTAGGAATGGAATAGGGACCCCGAACATCACTGTGAATAAGGGAAAAAGGAACAGAACTCCTTGTATGACTAATTGAAAAATTGACACGTTTATGTTTGGCCAATTCACATACATCACAATGAAATTGGTCAACATCAAAACTTTTAAATAGAGAAGGAAAAAGACATTTAACAATCAGAAAAGATGGATGGCCTAATCTGCGGTGAGCAAGCCAGATTTTGTCTTTATTGGCGGAAAGAAGTTCAGAGGTAAAGGAATATGGGTGCCCAAATCTGCCCTTGGTCCTGTTGAACTGACAAGGTGCTTCAAGGAGGTAGAGACCATCTTGTTCCCTAGCATGTCCAATCATCTTCCCCGAATCATTGTCCTGAAAAACACAATGATCATCGTTAAAAACCACATTGCTAGACAAATCTGTAATTAATTTCTGGATAGAAACTAGATTTATGGACAATTTAGGAACATGAAGGACATTTTTTAAGGTCACCAGGGGATTAAGGTGGACAGTTCCTACACCGGCTACAGTGGTCAAAGAGCTATCAGCGGTGGATATTTTTTTATTACTTAGGCATGGAGAATATGTGGAAAAATTAGTGGGGTTGTTAGTCATATGGTCTGTAGCGCCAGAATCTTTAATCCAAGAGTTGGTAAGAATTGTACTCGAGACATTGAATCCAACAGAAAAAGGTAACTTACCTGAACGAGTCAAAGAACAAGTACCTGAGGGCTTTTCAAGGCCGTGTAGAAGGGATCTCACCCGCTCAATCTCCTCTGGATTGAAAGTGCTAGGTGTTGGTTGACTTCCTGACACTGCCACAGCATTAGCTTTCCCACTATTGTGTGATTGTTTCCCCTTCTGCCCGCACTCTCGACTTAGGGATTTTCCATGAAGCTGCCAACACCTGTCACGGGTATGTCGTGGCTTATTACAATAAGTGCACCACAAGTCATCCTGGTTTTTTGACTGATTGGGTTTTTCTCCTTCCAAGGAGAATGTCTTCTCCACCTTTGCTTCTAGCTTGGTAGAACCACGAGCCACCATAGCCGAAGTCTCGCTGATTTTTGGTTCAAGCATCAGCTCTCTCTTGCTTTCCTCACTTCGGATGATGGACATAACCTCATTAAAAGAGGGGACTGTAGATTTACCAAGAATCTGAATCCTCACCTGATCAAATTCTGGATTCAGCCCTACAAGGAAGTCATAAACTCGGTCTTGGTCAATAAACTCCTTGAGCACTGTCGCATCCTCAGGACATCTAGTCTTAATCACTCTATAATGGTCTAACTCCAGCCACAAGGACTTCAATTGATTAGCATATTCGGTGACCGTCTTGTCTCCCTGTTTGGCAGCCACCGTCTTTACCTTAACCTCGTAGACTTGAGCAGCATCCCTGGCTTTGGAATAGGTTTGCTCAATGGCATCCCATATAGCCTTTGCAGTGTTTAGGAACATGCAAGTGTCACTGATATCCAGAGTCATGGAATTCCACAACCATGCCATAATCATCGAGTCTTCTTCATCCCATGCTTCAAACTTGGGATCACTTGGCTGAGGTCCAGTACCCATGAGATGACTCAGCTTCCCTTTTCCTTTTAGTATGGTGCGAACAAGTTGTGACCACTTAAGGTAATTCTTCCCATTCAGCCTATACGCAGATTGAATGTTCTCCAATTCATTAGGTGGTTGGGATCGAGTATCGTCCATTGGTTGAGTGAAACTGGAAACCTCACCCATAGTGGACATTTTGAGAGACAAAACAGAATGAGTTGCTGTTTGGATACTGTTCACGGGGGTACTGTTCACGGGGGGTACTGTTCATAGGGTACTATTCATAAGGTACTGTTTGCGGTACTGTTCACAGGTTCTATTTAATTGGCAATGGACGAAAACTGAATGGGTACTGTTTGGGACTGTTCACGGGTACTGTTCACGGGTACTGTGCGTGAGTACTGTGCGCGAGTATTGTTCACGGATTTGGTTTAGGTGGCAATGAAGGCCAAAGAAGAATGTTCAGCAAAAGGGCAATGAAGGTCAAAAACACAGTTTGGTTGGCAATGAAGGCCGACCGAAAAAAAAAAATTTCAGTGGAAAACAAAATCAGTCTCGGATCAGAACTTAATATGATACCATATTAGAATATGAAGAATATGAATATTGTATATTCAATCTCAAAAACTGAATGTTTACATGGACAGAAATATATATAGGAGCTTCTATACATTAAATCTAGTCCTAGGAAATACGCAACTAATTAATAAGTTACTAAAAACAATGTCTACACAAACAATCGTAGAATAAGACCAAGAGACCACCGTCCATAGTGGCCACCGTCCAACAGGATCCATAGGAATATCGACTGGCTTACAATCTAGCATCCCAGTTTCTTCCAGAATGTCGAGTGCATATTTTCTTTGACAGATGGCAATGCCTATCTTTGATTGAGCAACTTCGATCCCAAGGAAATATTGTAACCTGCCCAAATCCTTGGTTTGGAAATGTTGGAACAAGTATTGTTTTAGACCATTGATACCTTCATGATCATCACCTATGATTACAATATCATCCACGTAGACCATAAGATAGATGAACTTATTAGACAATGAATGTTTATAGAACACAGTGTGGTCCACCTCACTATGGACCATACCAAATTGCTGTATGACGTTGCTAAACCTCCCAAACCAAGCCCAAGGAGACTGTTTTAGGCCATATAACGACTTCCTCAATTTGCAAACAAGACCTGACTCTCCTTGAGCAATAAACCCAGGTGGTTGCTCCATATAAATCTCCTCCAAATCACCATGTAAAAATGCATTTTTAATATTCAACTGATACAAAGGCCAACAATGCATGGCAGGCAGCAACAAAAAGAGACGAATAGAGGCCATTTTAGCAACAGGAGAGAAAGTATAACCATAATCAAGACCATAAATCTGAGTGTACCTTTTTGTCAAAAGACGAGCCTTCAAACAATCCACCGTGCCATCGGGACTAACTTTGACAGTGAAAACCCATCGGCAGCCAACCGTAGACTTCCCAGGAGGGGACGAAACAAGAGTCCATGTATGGTTTGATGCCAGGGCTATTATCTCATCAAGCATAGCCTGTCACCACCCGGGATGGGATAGTGCTTCGTGAACAGTTTTAGGAATATAAATGGACGACAAGGCAGAGACAAAGGCATAATGGGAAGAAGATAAATGATGATAGCTCAAAAAATTATAAATGGGATGAGGATTACGAGAAGAATGAATACCTTTGCGAAGAGCGATGGGTAGGTTAGTTGGAGGCTCGAGGTGGGCCAAAATAAATGGACACACAAGAGCAGGAGGTGAAGCACTGGTGTCTGGAACAGGGGCAGCCTCCAGAATCTCAGGCCATGGACGACGTTGGTAAGTGAGATGAAACGGCTGGATAGGATACTCAGAGGCTAGTGAATTTTCGGGCATCTGTGGCACAGAAGGAACATAGATGGGAGAATCAAAAGAGGGAACAGGTAATACCTGAGAAATAGATTTTGGCACAACCGGTAAGACAAAATAAGGTGTATCATCAAAGAAGGTGATTTGATGATACACTTCACAGCATGGGCAGCCAGCTTGTCTAGACCTGGAGCAACATTATGGACAAAACAAGTAGAACTGAAAACACGGGGCAGAATAGTATAAGGGAATTCCTTAGGATATAAAAGAGAGAGAGGAATCTAATTATTGAGAACAGAAGATGGCATACGATTTATTAAATAACCGGCAGTGAGAACAGCATCACTCCAAAATTTTAAAGGGACATTGGCATGTAATAAAAGAGTGCGAGTTGTTTCAACTATATGACGATGTTTGCGCTCAGCTACACCACCATTTTGTTGAGGTGTGTGAGGACAACTAGATTGATGAATCATGCCATGAGATGCCATGAAAGAATTATAAAGGGCAGAAAAATTTTCTTTTGCATTATCACTACGTAAGACACGAATAGTTCGACCAAACTGATAGAAAATTTCACTACAAAAATTTTGAAAAACAATAAATAACTCGAAACGTTCTTTCATTAAGAATAACCAAGTACATATTGAGAAATCATCAATGAAAGTAACAAAGTACCTATAGACTAAGACAGACACGACACAATTAGGACCCCAAACATCAGAATGAATAATATCAAAAAGAGACTCTGAACGACTCGTAACCTTGCTTGGAAAGGAAGCCCGAACATGTTTTCCAAGTTGACATGACTCACTCCAAGGATTGTAGATGAGAGAAGTGAGGAATCATTTTCTTGAGTTTATTCAGACTCGGATGACCCAAACGACGGTGAAGGCTAGGTCATTCTATGGCAGCACATATGGTTGAGGACGAAGGCTGCAAATAATAAAGACCACGTGATTCAGATCCTGCTCCAATCGTCTGTCCCATATTCCGGTCCTAGATAAAGAAAGAATTAGAAGTAAAAGTTATGGAACAATTGAGAGATCGAGTAAGTTGACTAATAGAAATTAAATTAAAGGGACACCCAGGTACAAATAAAATTGAATTCAAAGATAGAGAGGGAAGAGGTGAAGCTTGACCAATGCCAGTGGCCATTGTTTTAGAGCCATCAGCAAGAGTAATGTGATGTGGTGTTTTGGGAGAGGATAAGGTGGAAAAGAGGGAAGAATTACCTGCTATATGATCAGAAGCACTAGAATCCAAAATCTAGGAACTAACAGGAGATGAATGAGAGAGACAAATCATAGAATTACCAGTATGGGCTATAGTTGTTGAAGATGAGGCTTGTTGGCTGGCCTTAAGTTGAAGGTACTCCTTGTATTCACTGACTGAAAAGAGATTCTGATTGTCGCTACCAAATTCAAATTTCTTATCAGCAGAACCCGATGCCTGAGACTGTGTTACATTAGCTGTCTTTTCAAGAAAACCATGTAGAGAATAGCACTTGTCTTGAGTATGTCCCGTGCGCTTGCAATAAGAACATTGAGGGCGATCACCTCTACCACGACCACCTCTTCCACCACGCCCACGGCCTCGACCTCCACGATCTACTGAGTTTGAGACAAAACCTGAAGATTCTGAAACTGTCTAAGAACCAATGCCAAATGTCTCCTCCGATGAGGGAACGCGAAGTAAACGATCAATGAGTTCCTCCACCGTAGGAATATTAGGATTGGTCAAACATTGATTTCGAACAGATTCAAAATTTTTATGTAGACCGTGGAGAACGAAGACCATTTACATGTTATCAAGTTTTTCTAGTACCTTTGTGTAAGATCATCGCCTGATAGGATGAGTTTGATGTCTTCGATGACTGATTGTGCTCTATTTAGGGAATGTAAAGAGAAAAGAGAGATGGGGAAGAATAAAAGCATAAGAGGTAAAACAGAAAAAGAGAGTAGCTAACTTAAAATAATTAGCCACCCTAATACTATATTTATATTAAACTATTAGAGCTATTGATATACAAAAGCAAGGCCCAGCCCAATATATCAAACCTAATTATATTTCACTAACACTCCCCCTCAAGCTGGAGCATAGATGTTGATCATGCTCAGCTTGTTACAAATATAGTCAACTCTACTTCGATTAAGTGCTTTGGTAAAGATATCTGCAAGTTGTTCTCCTGTCCGTACATGTCCAGTAACAACAAGACCTTGTTGAACCTTTTCTCGCACAAAGTGACAGTCAGCTTCAATATGCTTTGTCCGTTCATGAAAAACGGGATTAGAAGCAATATGAATAGCAGCTTGATTGTCACACCACAACTTCATAGGCATTACACTCTTAACTCCAATCTCACTAAGAAGATGATGAATCCACACCAATTCACAAGTAGCTTGGGCCATGGCCCTATATTCTGACTCGGCACTAGAACGAGCAACAACACTCTGTTTCTTACTCCTCCAAGAAACAAGGTTACCTCCAACAAGAACACAATAACCAGAAGTAGATCTCCTATCTATGGGAGAACCAGCCCAATCAGCATCGGAGAACCCCTCTATCATATTATGTCCCTGATCTCTATATAAAATACCATAACCTGGAGCACCTTTTAGATACCTCAATATATGAAGAACAGCCTCCCAATGAGTGGTTCGGGGAGATGACATGAATTGACTTACCAAACTGACAGAGAAGGCAATATCAGGACGAGTAACCGTGAGGTAGTTAAGCTTGCCAACTAACTTTCTATATCGTTCAGGGTCAGGCATAGCATCTCCATCATCTGATAAGAGTTTGACATTAGGAACCATAGGCGCATCAACAGGTTTGGCTCCAAGCATACCTGTATCTCTGAGTAAATCAAGCACATACTTTCTCTGAGTAAGAAAAATACCCTTCGAACTCCTCATCACTTCAATGCCTAAGAAGTATTTCAAAGCACCCAAGTCTTTAGTCTG
Source organism: Ormosia semicastrata (assembly GCA_029884595.1). NCBI lineage: Eukaryota > Viridiplantae > Streptophyta > Magnoliopsida > Fabales > Fabaceae > Ormosia > Ormosia semicastrata. Next base: position 51,786,984 of record JAQQTO010000063.1, read on the forward strand.
AAATTGTGTTTGAAGAAAGTCCTTAAGCTTTCTGATCCCAATCTCATCGCTCCCAGTAATGATGATATCATCCACATAAACTACCAAGAAAATACAGCCACCCTGAGAGCATCGAAAGAATACTGAATGATCAAAAGTACTTCTCTGTAGCCCAAACTGAAGAACAGCTTGACTAAAGCGCCCAAACCATGCCCGTGGAGCTTGTTTGAGACCATATAATGACTTCTTTAATCTACAAACTTTACCATTCTCCCCCTGAGCAACAAACCCTGGAGGTTGCTCCATATATACCTCCTCCTGCAGGTCGCCATGGAGAAAGGCATTCTTGACATCAAGTTGGTGCAAAGGCCAATGATGACTAGCTGCAAGAGATATAAAGATACGAACAGAGGCAAGTTTAGCAACAGGAGAGAATGTATCAGAATAATCAATGCCATAAACCTGAGCATAACCCTTAGCAACAAGGCGAGCTTTTAAACGAGCCACAGAGCCATCAGGATTAACTTTGACAGCATACACCCACTTACAACCAATTGCCTGTTTACCAGCAGGTAGAGAAACTAATTCCCAAGTATCATTGTGTTCAAGGGCATGCATCTCATCCAACATAGCCTGACGCCACCCCTCATTAGACAAGGCCTCAGAAACAGTATTAGGAAGGGTAAGAGAATCAAGAGAAGCAACAAAAGACTGACTAGAACGAGATAAACCAGCATAAGAAACAAAAGAAGAAATGGGATAAGTACAATTACGTTTACCTTTTCGAAGAGCAATTGGGAGATCAAGACTCGAATCAGGAGGAGTAGGATGCGGAGAGGAAGTAGGAACTGGAACAGGGCAATGAATCCGTAGCATCTGGAGGAGTAGAACCACACTAGGTTGCTGATTCCGCCGAACATAATGGTGGAGCACAGGAGGACGAGGGAAGGGACGAGACCAAGAAGAAGGAGAAGAGGAAGTACCTGTAGTAGGAAAAGAATATACCAAAAAGTCCTCATCATTATCTGCGGGAGATGGAGGGGTAGACTCAGACGAGAAGGCAATGGTTTCAAAGAATGTCACATCGGCGGAAACAAGATACCGACGTAAATCAGGAGAATAACACCGGTACCCTTTTTGACTTTGAGAATAACCAAGGAAGATACATTTGAGAGAACGAGGATCCAACTTGGAGACCTGAGGGCGAACATCCTGCACAAAACAAGTGCAACCAAAAATTCTAGGAGGGAGAGCAAATAGAGATTGAGAGGGATAGAGCAAGGAATGAGGGATTTGACCATTAAGAACAGATGAAGGAAGACGATTAATTAAATAACATGCAGTAGACACAGCATCAGCCCAAAAATGTTTAGAAACTTTCATTTCAAATAAAAGAGCACGAGCAACTTCAAGTAAATGTCGATTCTTTCTTTCTGCCACCCCATTTTGTTGAGGAGTGACAATGCATGAGGTTTCATGAATAATACCATGTTCTTGCAAAAAAGATATAAAAGGGGCAGACAAGTATTCTTTAGCATTATCACTACGAAGAGTGCGAATAGTAATATTAAATTGAGTGTGAACTTCAGCACAAAAGGAACGAAATATATTAAACACCTCGGAACGATTTTTCATTAAATAAAGCCAAGTAACACGAGAGTAATCATCGACAAAAGTAACAAAATAACGAAAACCAGCTTTAGACTCAACGGGACAAGGCCCCCAAATGTCTGAATGAACTAAAGTAAAAGGAGAAGCAACACGCTTATTGACTCTAGGAGGAAAAGATCCTCTATGGTGTTTAGCAAACTGACAAGACTCACAATTCAAAACAAATGAAGACTCTAAACTAGGACACAACTTCTTCAATGTCTGCAGGGTGGATGTCCAAGCCGGCAATGAAGATGAAACGGAGAAGTGGATGCAGAACAAGCAACCAACAGTGGTCTGGGAATGGTGGACTCCAAAACATATAAGCCATTGGATTCACGACCTCTACCAATCACCTTCTTCGTCCCAAGATCCTGAAATAAACAATATGTAGGAAAGAAGTGAACACTACAATTCAGACTATTTGTAATTTTACTGACAGACAAAAGATTAAAAGGAAAGTGCGGTAAACATAAGACAGAATGTAAGGAAAGAGAGGATGAAGGATGGGCAACCCCACTACCTATAACAGGGGCTGAGGAACCATTAGCAAGAGTGACATTTGGTAAGGAAGAAGTGGGAAGAAAAGAGGAGAGAATACCAGTATTACCTGTCATATGGTCTGTGGTGCCAGAATCAATGACCCATGTACGAGAGGAAGAAGTGAGACAAGCAGTGGGATTACCTGACTGGACAAGAGTAGCAGTGGAAGAAGGACCAATACCCTATGAGGCTTGGAACTGAGTGTAAGCCTCAAATTCAACACCAGACATGGTAATGGTTCTGAGACCCTGTGTTTGAGGAGCAGTGACAGGTGTGGGCAAGAGACCCTCTTGAGTTGCTGCATGAGCATAACGCTGACCTTGGGAGGAACCAGGTTTCCCATTCAACTTCCAACAGTTCTTCTTAATATGGCCTTCTTCCCCACAGTAATAACAAAAATAAGAACCACCATCACGACCACCATCACGACCACCATCACGGCCACCAAAACGACCACCTGTTCTACCACGACTACCACGACCACCACGACCTCCACCTCTACCTGTTCTACCGCCACCACGACCAACCAAAGCAGCCGGTGATCCAGAAGAAGAATCAGAATGCAACTCATGATGAGTGCGCATGAGGCGGCGATAAACATCAGCAAGGGTCATATGATCAGAACCAGTCAATAGCTGATCACGAGCGGCACTGAACTCAGAGGATAATCCAGACAAGAAACTCACAACTGCCAACTGTTCCCGCTGTAAGCGCATCTGTTTAACATCAGTAGAGATAGGTTGGAGGTCATTCAATTCCTCATAGGTACGCTTAAAGTCAGTAAAATACCCATGAAGAGACTTATCCTGCTGTGCTGGTCTATGAAACGCCTGTGACACCTCATAAAGACGAGTTAAGTTGGCTTTCCCAGAATAAAGAAACTCCATATACTCCCATAACTCTTTCACAGTATCACAGTGAGAGACAACATGCTTAATGGAAGTATCAAGGGTTTTGTTGATCATACCAAAGAGGCGGTTATCTTCCCGCAACCACCGATCACGCCTAGTTTTAGATATCGGTGGATCATCTGTTAAATGATCTTCTTTCTCAATCCCAGTGAGAAACATGGTAATAGTTTTACGCCATTCCGCATAGTGTTTCCCGTCAAACTTATCATCAGTAATGCGGACAGAAGCAGATATGACCTCAGGCATAACGGTAGGTTTCGTTGACTTCTCAGATTCATCAGAACTGGTAGAACTGGAATCATGAGCAGGATCAGCCATCAGAGAAAAAGAAAAGAGTCATCACCGTATACTGCAGACAACATAAAAAATGCTGGGCTCAAAGAAAAACACCCAAACGGCACTAGAAACACCCAAACACCACCAGAAAAAGCTTCAACAGAACTGAACACCATCAAATGGCACCCAAAAACACAGCAAGAGGACTGGGTACGAAAGAAAACGTCAAAGCACGCCTGAAAATGCCCAAATCACGGACTGGGCTCGCTGGAAAATGTCAAACCGCGACTGAAAACACCAAAACGCAGCACCCCTGGCCGGCAGCGACACCCCTGGTCATCGGAAACACCAGTCGCGGCTCCCTTGGCCGACGGCGACACCCCTGGTCGCCGGAAACAGGACGCACGGCACCCTTGGCCACTATTCAGTACATTAGCGTGAAGCCATCACGCCCAAACAGCAACAAAACCCTTCGATCTGGACCTCAGCAGTGCTTGAAAAAATAAATCAACCCTAGAAAAGGGTAGATCAGCAGATTTCGAACACAGGTATAATTTTTGTTTTTTTTTGGATTTTTTTTTTTTGAGGAAAGAGCAGATTAGGGTTTGTTTCTGGCTCTAGATACCATGTAAAGAGAAAAGAGAGATGGGGAAGAATAAAAGCATAAGAGGTAAAACAGAAAAAGAGAGTAGCTAACTTAAAATAATTAGCCACCCTAACACTGTATTTATATTAAACTATTAGAGCTATTGATATACAAAAGCAAGGCCCAGCCCAATATATCAAACCTAATTATATTTCACTAACAGGTAAGAAGGAAGGTCATGGTCTGTCATCTGGAGCGTGGCCAAGTTATGGACAGAATCATAGAGGCGTTGTATATCATTAGAATACACACTCCGAGCTTTCTTCCATATGTCATGACATGTTTTATAAGAACGGAAGTGCACCAATAACTTCGGATCAATAGATTGCCATAGTAAAGACACTAACTGATAATCAGCCCTTTTCCACTCATCACACACATCAGCGGCAATGTCTGCTTCCTTCTTGGTGAGGTGCTCATAGAGACCTTGACCTAAAAACCACACCTCAACAATGTTATACCACTCTACAAAATTCTTACCATTAAGTTTCTTTGAGGTTATAGTAGGGCTGCCAGAGAAGGCAAACGAAATGAGATTTTTCTTCGCAGATCCAGCATTATCAAAAGTGGCAGTAGATGAATGGGTTACAGAAGCCATTGTGGAGGGTCCGGAGGTTAGGGTTCTAGTCGTGATAGTGACTTAGAACCACGACGAGGAGCGGAGACGCGTCCCTAGTTTGAAACCTGCTCTGGATACCAACTTGATATGCTGGAATTGCTTGAGAGAAATCCTCTCAGCACTCATTCAATATATACAACAATACACAGCAAGGAATTATAGAAGGAATCAATCAATATCCCAAAATAATAGGGGTTTCCTAAACTATAGGGATATAGTTAACTAAACAGAAAAAATAAAAAAAGAATCCTAATCTAATCACAATCAGATCAGAATGTACAATCAAAATATACAATAACCAAAAGTTACAAATAAGAATCCATCCACAAATGCCATTTATAACATACAGTATAGTTGTTTGCTTCATTGTGAACAAGAAGATTTAACCAGTTACACATCCAAGAACATGCTCCAACACCGACAAGCAGGAGTTAAAAAGAGCAGTGCTATAAGTTTTTCTTTTCTTTTCTTGGTAGTAATGCTTTAAGTTATTTCCTAAAGTGTACTAACTGATTTAGCTGCTGAACTCTCTTGCTATGGTTTGCAAAGACGGGAAGGAAATAAAATCTACAAAAAGAAATGCCTGGAACTACAATCATACCTTAGGAACCGAAGCAATTGTGCGTCGATGTCTAACAGAAAACCCAACCCTTGCAAGCTTTAATATGACAGGCTGTCCATCCTTGGGATGGTTACCCTAACCAGAAGCAAACATTAATGAATTCAACAACTAAATACACACAAACACATACACAGGGAGAGATGAGATCTGTCAATTTAGTGTGCAAATCAAAGTCAATATTATACTAATGAATCACATTTTGTAGGTTAAATATTTCAAAAAAAAAAAATCCTTCATTTGATTGAAAGTTTGCATTGTACATATCTTGCCCATAAAATTTCATACTAATCCAAGATTGTTTTGTAATCCAACGCTATATATTAAAATTTAACATAAAATATGCTTTTGAAAAAAAAAATCTATCATATAATTGTACTTAAAATTTGGCATGCAAAATCAACATGATAAGTATTATAGCTTAAATTGAAAATTGAGAAACATACCAATGTCAATGGGTATTGTAGCAACTCAAGTGCATCTTCAAGGGTGATAGAGTCCACATCCTTGATCTGAAACAACCCAAATTCTGTGAATTCTTTCCTTTTATTGGAAGAAGTTATAATTAGTGTCATACTTGCACAAATGCATGCATAGCAAACTCACTTGGTGGCCACATTAAAAAACCGGGGAGGGAGGAATTTCATGCACTATGGAAACAAATAGCCACATTGTATAACAGTTTTTGAATATAGAGTTCTATTCTACCAATTTGATTTTAACAATCAAGATCAAGAAAAATAATTTACACAAAAAAAGGTCCCTCCCCACCCACCCCTCAAACAAAAAAGTGCTACCTTAAATTGGTTTGTGAATTGAATTAATTTCTAGTTCACCTTCAATTGGATTACTCAGCAGACTGCATTACCACTTTCTAAAGTCTCATTATTATCCTCCTTTTAGCCAAGACAGTTTTTCAGCCTTTAACTAGACATTCTATATTGTTCTGTTTCATGCACAAAATGCAATGTTTATATTACGGCATGATAGTGTCAAATATGATTCTCTGACTCTATCATTATGAACTGTAACTTTGACCTCATTAGTTTGAGAATGCTTTCAACAATTAATGTTCTGCAAATCCCCGGATCTATATCATCGTAAATTCAACCAGTAATAAAATTTTGAATATTTTTTCAGATGCTATGAAGCTTGGGCTTGAGGATTCAGAGTTACTGTGAATTCAAAGGTGTCAGCCAATATTATGTAAAATGAACATTGCCACGGATCCAGGGAATGATTCTGAGAAATTTTTACTGTTCTCCTTTATTGAAATATATAGCATTATAACAGTCAAACTAATTTACTTTCATTATGCTTTGCTGCAAAACCTACTTTAGTCTATCTTGGAAGATGAATTTAAAAAGAGTACAATAACAACAACAACAACTACGCCTTTTCCCATTAAGTGGGGTCGGCTACATAGATCAAACGACGTCATTGTGCCGTATCATAAACCAAGTCTTCAGAAATGCCATTTAAATTTAAATCTTTTTTAATTGTTTTACCTATAGTTTTTCTTGGTCTTCCTCTACTTCTAGCTATTGGGCTATTCTCCACTTGATCTACTCTTCTTACAAGGGCTTCTAAGGGTAAAGAGTCAAAATTGAGAGGAATTGGGAATTTTTTCATTTTCCACAGTAAAGATAATTTTAATTTTCACCAGTGGATGCTTAGTAGGATGATGTAAAAGGAATTAGAATGAAATTTGTCTTCAATTCCTCCAGATAACACAGGAAAGTACAGATGAGTCAAAATTTGATATTCTCATAAATATCAATCCATCCTTATATATAACATTTCTAAGCAAAATATCATTTTGTTTGAATTTTGAATAACATCACTCCAGTTTTCACCTCATCTACACCTTCACCCCCTCTCTAAAATGTAAATATTTTGACACCAGGCATGTACCCTGTCCCTATTTCACCTCTACAAAGCACACCCTTATAAACATCAATCAAGTCTTTAGTTGCCTTCAAGTCCATTCTACTTCATTTTACAATTTCAGAATTGTTATTTTCTTTGTTTTATTTGTATTTTCAATTAAGTACGGCAGTGATTTAGTTGAGCGTTGTGAACATTCTCTTAACAACCATACAACTTTTTATTCGTCATGATTATAATCCCATGCTTCTATTTCACTTACACTACCTTATTATCTTCTACATTGTTTAGCATCAAATTCTAACCTCTTCATCCTATCAATTTGAACCCTAACGCCTTATCTTCATCCCTCCTAAAACTACCACAGCTTATATACTTGCACCACTGTTAATAACTGTATTTCAAGTCATTATCCCCTTACAAGATTATATACTTGCACCAACATTAGTTTTGCACCTTGATCACCTTTCTGAGCTCCACGAGTCTCAGAAATTTCCTCCTTGTTCAAGGAAGATATAAACTTCTTGTATTGCCATTAGAACACTGCTTAATATGCGGGCATCCAACTAAGTTTCCAAGAAACATGGGAACAATGGGATATACAAACTTCTTTTTGCCACAGACACAAACTATTAGAATACTTCATATCAATAGCCCAAAAAATACGATCAAAATGGCTCAAAGAGTTGAAAATACCAACGTGACATACATGAGAGGCAGAGGCTCTTTTAGGTATGTATCCCTTCCTGTCTTCTCCAAGTTGAACATAAAATCCATAAGGACCACTTTTCAAAAGAACCTGAGGAAAAGTAATGCCAATTATACACAATATTTAGCAGTCCAAAAAAAATAAATTACATTAGTCCCATATAACGTATAATCAAGGCTCAAACCTTTTGATTTGAACCACTGTTAACACCTAGGAGTTTTGGTTCCTCTATTGTAGTGTTTGGCTGAGGTGTATCTTCCTCCTCCTCTGCACCATATAATGTTTTAGCAATGTACCTGTTTTCAGCAATCACAAGAACCACTCAGGATAAATTCATTTGTAATTTCTAACAACAAAATATTATCGTTGAATAGAAAATATGACGAATGCTTAAGGAAAATCTCCTTAGCAGCTGTGTATTTATATTAAAGTCAATCTACACTAAAAAAGGAAACAAATCAATCAGCTACTAATTACATGATTACAAATCCTAATTATATACAATCCCTAATTTATAGGGATACATAATCTCAACACTCCCCCACAAGCTGGAGCGTATAAATCATATACACCAAGCTTACTACAAATATACTAACTTTGAGGACCATGGAGAAACTTTGTGAAGATGTCAGCCAGTTGATCACTTGAGTTAACAAACTCAGTGATAATCTCCTTGGAAAGCACCTTCTCTCGGACAAAATGACAATCAATTTCTATATGCTTTGTTTGTCTCATGAAAGACCGGATTTGATGCTATGTGTAAGGCAGCTTGATTATCACAGTATAACTTCATCTATTCAATACTTCCAAACTTCAATTCTCGAAGCAATTGTTTCACCCAAATTAGCTCACAAGTAGCTGCTGCCATAGATCAATATTCAACCTCTGCACTAAACCGAACAGCAACATTCTACTTCTTACTCTTCCATGACACTAAATTGCCACCAACAAATACACAATACCCTGAAGTAGACCGCCAATCAATAGGTGAACCAGCGCAGTCTGCATCAGAGTATCCTACAATTTGAGTGTTCCTTTTATCTTCATACAACAACCCTTGTCCTGGGGCCTTCTTAATATACCTCAAAATTCGCACAACAGCATCCCAATGATCATTATGTGGAGACTACATAAATTGACTTACCACACTTACCGAAAAAGAAATATCAGGTCTGGTAATAGTGAGATAATTCAGTTTCCCTACAAGCCTTCAGTATCTACCAGGGTTTGGATAAGGTTCTCCTTGATCCAGTAATAGTTTGTTGTTAGGGTCCATAAGACTGTCAATAGGCTTACAATTCAGCATACCAGTTTCTTCCAATATATCTAAAGCATACTTCCATTGTGAGACAACAATACCACTCCTAGACTGAGCCACCTCAATACCAAGGAAGTATTTGAGTTTACCCCAAGTCCTTAGTCTGAAAGTGACTACACAGATGTTCCTTCAACTGAGATATCTTCTCATTATCATTGCCGATAATAACTATATTATCCACATAAACTACCAAATAAATACATCGGCCAGGTGAAAAATATTGATAAAAGACCGAATAATCAGCTTCACTTCGTGTCATACCAAACTTCTGAATTACAATACTGAACTTCCCAAACCATGCTTGTGGGGACTATTTTAGCCCATAGAGAGATCGTCGTAACTTGCCCATAGAGAGATCTTCGTAACTTGCACACCAATCCTAGTTCCCCCTGAGCAACAAAATTAGGTGATTGCTCCATATAGATTTCTTCTTCAAGGTCACTATGAAGGAGGGCATTTTTAATGTCCAACTGATATAATGGCCAATGACCGATGGCTGCCATGGCTAAAAATAGGCAAACAGAGGCAATTTTAGCAATCGAAGAGAAGGTATCACTATAATCAAGACCATATATCTGAGTATAGCCCTTGGCAACAAGCTGGGCTTTAAGACGATCAATGTTACCATCTGCCCCAACTTCGACAGCATACACCCATCGACAGCCAACAACAGTTTTCCCGCGAGGGAGAGGGACTAAGTCCCACGTACCACTATGCTCAAGGGCAAGCATCTCATCAATCATGGCTTGCCTCCAACTTGGATGACCTAGTGCCTCACTGGTATTTTTAGGAATTCAAACAGAGGACAAAGACACAAAGGCATAATATGATGGAGATAAACGATGAAAACTCAAGAAATTATAGATTGGGTGAGGATTTCGAGTAGATCGAGTACCTTTTCGAAGAGCAATAGGAAGATCAGTGACAGACTCAAGAGAGGTCCGTAGCAAGTGGAGTCGTTGGAGTAGGACATGAATCACTAAGATGCGCGTCTATCTCGAGTGCAGGAATGGTATCCCGTGGTCGACGTTGATAGGTAATGAAGGGACACTGAGGTTGATCTGGGCAAGGCACCTCAGACAAAGCTGCTGGAGACTCTGGAGTATCTGTTGATGGTTCCTGCAAAGGAGACAAAGGTGAACCAAAATAGGAAACGGGTAAAACCTCAAAGACAACATTTGGTTCAACTGAAGAATTAAAATATGGTGTTTCTTCAAAGAAGGTAACATCAGTAGACATATATCAACGGTGAGTGAAAGGAGAATAACAACGATATCCTTTTTGTAACCTGGAATACCCAAGAAAGACACATTTAATAGCATGAGCAGAGATAGCTTATCTTGACCAGGGGAAAGATCATGAACAAAACAAGTACATCCAAAGACACAAGGAGGAACATGATATAAGGGACCCTTAGGAAATAGGATTCAATAAGGAATATGGTTCTGAAGGACAGATGATGGCATACGATTAATCAAATAACACGCAGTTAAAACAGCATCACCTCAAAATTGTAAAGGCATATTGGCACGTAATAACAGAGTTCGAGCAGTTTCAATAAGATGACAATTTTTTCTTTCTGCTACTCCATTCTGTTGGGGTGTATGAGGACATGTTAATTGATGTAAGATACCATGAGATGACATAAAAGATGAAAAAGCAGTTGAAAAGTATTCCTTTGCATTGTCGCTTTAGAGTATCTTAATCGTTTTGCCAAATTGAGTTTGAATTTCAATACAGAAGGATTTGAATATAAAAAAATAACTCAGAACGATCTTTCATTAAAAACAACCAAGTACAACAAGAGAAGTCATCAATGAAAGTAACAAAATACCTAAGACCTGAAGAGGTAGACACACGACTTGGACCCCACACATGAGAATGAATAAGAGAAAAAAGAGACTTTGTTTGACTTTGGACCTAACTTAGAAAAGAAGCTCGAACATGCTTCCCAAATTGACATGACTCACAATTTAAAGACTCTAACTTTGTAAGACTAGGAACCATTTTATGGAGTTTTGACAAACTGGGATGACCAACGCGTTGGTGGAGAAGACTTGGAGACTCAATCGCAGTGCAAACCACGGGTGGATATGACTCGAGATAGTAAAGACCATGTGCTTCATGCCCTACGCCAATCGTCTGTCCCGTACCACGGTCCAGGATAACAAAGGAATTAGAATCAAAGGTTACTAAACAGTTAAGAAAACGAGTAAGTTGACTAAGAAATTAAATTAAAAGGACATCCAGGCATGAACAAGACGGATTTTAAAGACACAGATGTAGTAGATGAAACACAACCAATACCTTTGGCAGTGACCTTTGAGCCATCTGCCAAGGTGACAAAGTGTGGAAAATTAGGTGCGGAAAGAGAAGTAAAAAGGGATCAATTACCAGCTACATGATCAGAAGCACCCGAATCAATTATCCAAGGACTTGGAGTATTACCATTATGAGAGATACAAACTATAGGATTACCCGTATGAGCAACTGTGATAGTGGAGGACTGAGTTTGCTTGGCTGCCTTTAAATGGAGATATTCCTGGAACTCGGTTTCAGAAAGAGTAATGGGCTATTTCCCAGATAAAAATTAAAACCTTTTCACCTCTTCATGACTCGAGTCACATTGAATGACATTGACAGTTCTCTCTGGGAACCCATGAATAGAATAGCATGTGTCCTGAGTATGGCCTATCCTGTTACAATAAGAGCATTGAAGACGACCTCCACAGCCCCCTCGACCGCCTCTACCCCCACGACCCCCACGTCCACCATGAGACCCTGAAGTGGTCACCATAGCTGACGCTTCAGTTATGTTTGAGCGGGAGCCAGAGGCTGATTTAGGGGAAGGAACTCTCAGAAGACGAGTGATCAAATCCTCTATTGTGGGAACTTCTTGGCCAGTTAGAATCTGGTTGCAAACATGCTCAAAACCTGGGTGCATAGCATGTAAAACCAACACCACATACAGGTTATCCAGCTTGTTTAACAAACTCTTGTGATCATCAACGTACAAAAACATTCAACTCCTCAACTGCAGCCTGCGCCTGAGTGACAAAGGTCATCATGTCATGATCGGACTGCTTAAGAGAGGCCAACTTTTGAGCTGAGTCATACAGGCATTGTATATTATTAGCAAACACATTATGAGTCATATTTCAAAAAGTAAAACAAGTTTTAAAAGTTCTGAAATTAGCCAAAATAGTTGGCTCCACAGATTGCCATAGTAAAGCACACAATTGATAATCAAATTTCTCCCATTGACTCTTATGTTCTGGGCAAATATCGGAGGCTGATTTCTCCAAATGATCAACAAGTCCCTGACCTAAAAACCAAAGTTCCACAGAGGCTGACCAAGCCAAATAATTTTTTACCTTTTAGCTTTTCTGAGGTGATTCTAGGTGAACTAGAAAAAGCATATGTAATAGGAACATTCCCGGAGGAGCCTTTTGTACCAAAAGAAGACTGTGAATGGCTTGGATCAGGTATTTTAGATTCAGACATAGCGGAAGACATAATAGGAGCAAGAACAGGGGCTGTTTCACGCAAAAAACAAGGGACGTGACTGCAAGCACTCAAAACGACAACCCAGCAGTGTGCGACTGAAGCTGCAGACCACTAAAAGCTACTCAGGGGGCGCCGGCAAGCTGATTGGTGCCCCCGGTGAGGTGATTCGACCAGGCGCGTGGCTCACGCACACCGACAGAGAGAGATGCATGTGGCGGCGCATCAGCGATTTTCCGGTGACGCGCTTGAAGGGAGTGGCCGGTCGGACCACGAACCCACCTGCGCCTTCACTTGCTCAACAATCCAACCTTGACGGTGGCTGGATTGTCGTGACTCAGCCTTGATGGTGACTGTTATGGGTGATCTAGGGTTTGACAGCCCCAAGATTGAACCACTCTTGATACCACGTTGAATAGAAAATATGATGAATGCTTAAGGAAAATCTCCTTAGCAGCTGTGTATTTATATTAAAGTCAATCTATACTAAAAAAGGAAACAAATCAATCAGCTCCTAATTACATGATTACAAATCCTAATTATATACAATCCCTAATTTATAGGAATACATAATCTCAACAATTATAAAAAAAATAATTTAATTTTGTAATGAATACAAGAAAAATAGCAGTCACAAAATTTAGACAAGATCCCATGAGCTCAGCACAACTACAAAGCAATACACTTCTAGACATATACCTAAATGCACACTTTGAATCACCAAAAAATACTAATAGCAATAACACAAAAAAACAATCAATTCAAAATAGAGGCTTAAGTCTTAACTGAACAAAAGTAAAAGGTAGGAATACAAATGTTTCTTTCACCACATGGCAGCTCAAAAGAAAAGAAAAAAATGAAGAAAAAAAGAGAAAAAAAACTGGGAAAAAAAAATAGTTACTAGGCCATTTCAAAATTTTCAAGTCAAAGGGCCATTTGCAGGTCGAAGGGAACAGCACATCAGGCAACGACAGTACAAAATCTTAAGCACACCAATAGGAACATTCTTGACTTGTAATACTAGATAAAATGTGGATTCACATCCATTGTTTCAGCCATTTATTTCTTCGTCTTTTTTATTTGGTGGATTTATGTATGATCATGATGCCTACGTGTATCAGCAAATATCCTTTTGCAGTACATACATAAAATATCTTTGGAATGCCACAGATTTTTGCTTCATTATTTATTTCTATTATAAGAATCAAAATGGACTGAAATCATATGATTTCCTCACATCGAGTAGAGCATAATATTATAATTCACCACTCTTCCAAATGTGTAAAGTAGCGTACAACATATACAACATTGAATAAATCACATATCAGTTATAAGTTAGAACATAGAACCTACAAATTAAATATGCAGTAAAATACTCACTTGCACCTCGGATGTTGATCACAGCCTATAAAGTAGCCAGCACCAAATCTACTTACTTTGAAAATCAGCGTGCCTTCCATACAACTGAATCAAGTTCAATCAAAAGATATCAAGACAATATCTGACAAACAAATCAGGTAGCATATGATGAATGTAATCAGTATGTCATTTTTTACAAACATCTAAATCAGCATAATCACAGTAATTTAGCCCAGTATAATGATAGAATTCCGAGACAAATTCATATGGTTTATAATCCTCAGGGTTGTCAAATACAATGAAAGGATGTACATTCAGTGGATTTTCCCAAAACTGTTATGGAGGATGGAAAATCAACATAACTTCATAACCAATAACTACTTAATTTCTTAACCACTTTGATGCTTCGACAGTAAGCTAAAGGTATGCAATTTCAAATTTATCATGTTATCATCTCTTCTACTAAAATAGTGGGGCACAATTAAATACAACATCATGAGGGGCACAAGATGAGGCTTTATATCCAAGTCCACTGCTAAACATGTCATGCCACAATCCCATCTATAGCCCAGGACAACTTGAAGAATAGAATGGCTATCCAAGTTATTCTAGTGGTAAACTCTACATGCTATAGATACTACCATTCAATCCCAATATCTAATGTGGAAATCATATTGTCACAAGTGCCTACTGAATGCCAAGCATCCTCCATAAATTCAACGAACATCCCATGGCCTGCACCATGAAATGTGAAATCTACAATCAAGCCCACCAGTATCAAGGCCAAAAATATCACCACCAATTGTACCACAACTGCTGTGTCTCCACATGTTTTCCACCAACATTCTTGTCAAAACATCTAAAGACTTGTTATAACTTGCTTTACTGCCACTTCTCATGCTCCAAGTCCAACTGGTTTCAAAGGCCCAAACAACTTAAAGAGTAGGCGAGACTACATGACCAAATGGCTAGCCCAACCGCCCATGTTGTAGTAATTAGCAATTAATGTTTTGGTAACATTTTATGTATCCTAAAAAAGCTAATCAGCTATTTCTGACTGTTGGACGGTGGCCTCTGTGGACGGTGTTCCCACAGTTTTTAATGTAGATATTGTTTTTTTGTGTTCTATTAATTTGTTGCTTATTTTCTAGGGACTAGTTTTTAATGTACAGCAGCTGCCTCTATATAATCTTCATTGTAAATATTTTGTTTTTGATGAGCAATAATATACAGTGTTCACATTCTTCAAATTCTAAGATGGTATCAGAGAAGTTCCAATCCTGTTTTCCACTGAGCTTTTTTTTTTTGTCGGCCTTCATTGCCAACCAGTCTCTGTTTTTTGCCTTCATTGCCCTTTTCTTTGTATCCTTCATTGCCTCCAAACGCCCAGAAACCCAGAAATCCAAACAGTTCCTGCCTCACAACCGACCTTCATTGCCAACCGACCTTCATAGTCGATCTTCCGTCAAAGTAAGACCACGAGGCGTCTCAGAGACCTCTGACCGGCCATCCACCTGAGCGCCACCATCAGAGACCCTGTCACGCGCCGCCACACGCGTTTAAAGTTCCTAGCGCATGGGAGTCACGCACCACCTTCCGGTCACTAGAGAGCGACGTCGTTGGTTCCGTTCACCTCGCCGGCGACCTTTACTTCTGTTTCTATGGCCGGAACTCCTGTCCAAAGCTATTTGGATAGTGGGTTCATCTTCCCTGTTTGTTTACGTCTGTTACGGTCCCTGTTTGGCCGAAAGTGGGTTGGATAGTGGGTTCACTCTACTTCCCAATTTGATTATATCTGTTCTCTGCCTTGACTCTGTTACTCTAGCAGTCCTGTTTTGTCTCTCACGATGTCAATTGAAGGTGAGGTTTCCAGTGCCACTCAACCAATAGATGATGCTCGATCACAAACTCCTAGTGAATTGCAAAACATTCAATTTGCGTATAGGTTGAACGAGAAAAATTACCTTAAGTGGTCACAGCTTGTTTGCACCATACTGAAAGGAAAGGGAAGGTGAGTCATCTCATGGGTACTAGACCTAAGCCAAGTGATCAAGTTTGAAGCATAGGATGAAGAAGACTGGATGATTATGGCATGGTTGAATTCAATGACTCCAGATATTAGTGATACCTGCATGTTTTTGAACACTGCGAAGAATATATGGGATAGGATTGAGCAAACCTATTCCAAAGCCAGGGGTGCTGCTCAAGTCTACGAGGTTAAGGTAAAGACATTGGCTGCGAAACAAAGAGACAAGACTGTCACTGAATATGCCAATCAATTTAAATCTCTGTGGCTAGAGTTAGACCATTACAGAGTGATCAAGACTAAATGTCTTGAGGATGCAGCAATGCTAAAGGAGTTTATTGAGCAAGACCGAGTTTATGACTTCCTTGTTGGGCTGAATCCAGAATTTGATCAGGTGAGGATTCAGATTCTTGGCAAATCTATGGTTCCCTCCTTTAATGAGGTTGTGTCTATCATCCGAAGTTAGGAAAGTAGGAGAGAGCTGATGCTTGAACCGAAAATCAGCGAAACTTCGGCTATGGTGGCTCGTGGCTCTAACAAGTTAGAAGCAAAGGTGGAGAAAACATTCTCCTTGGAAGGACATAAACCAAGTCAGTCAAAAAACCGGGATGACTTGTGGTGCACTTACTGTAATAAGCCACAACATACCCGTGAACGGTGTTGGCAGTTTCATGGAAAACCTCCAAGCCAAGAGTAAGGGCAAAAAGGGAAACAGTCACACAATAGTGGGAAAGCCAATGTTGCGACAGTGTCGATAGTGTCAGAAAGCCAACCAACACCTAGTAGTTTCAATTCAGAGGAAATTGAGCGGGTAAGATCACTTCTACACAGCCTTGAAAAGCCCCTCAGGTACTTGTTCTTTGACTTATTTAGGTAAGTTACCTTTTTTCGTTGGATTCAATGTTTCGAGTACAATTTTTACCAACTCCTGGATTATGGATTCTAGAGCTACAGACCATATGACCAACAACCCCACCATATTTTCCACCTATTCTCCATGCCCAAGCAGTAAAAAAATATCCACAGCTGATGGTTCCTTTACCACTCTAGCTGGTGTAGGAAATGTCCAACTAAACCCCTTAGTGACCTTAAAAAATGTCCTTCATGTCCCAAAATTGTCCACAAACCTGGTTTCTATCCAAAAATTAATTAAAGATTTTTCTTACAATGTGATTTTTTACAATGATCATTGGTTTTTTCAGATCAAGGATTCGAGAAAAATGATTGGACGTGCTAGAGAGCAAGATGGTCTCTACCACCTTGAAGCACGTTGTCAGCTAAATAAGACCAAGGGCAGATTTGGACACCCATATTTCTTTACCTCAGAACTTCTTTCCGCCAATAAAGACAATCTAGCTTGTTCACCGTAGATTGGGTCATCCATCATTTTTTATTGATAAGAGTCTTTCTCCTTTTTTGTTTAAAAGTTTTGATGTTGAACAATTTCATTGTGATGTATGTGAAATGGCCAAACATAAATGTGTCAATTTTCTAATTAGTAATACAAGGAGTTCTGCAATGATGTTTGGGGTCCCTCTTCCATTCCTACTGACTCTGGGGCAAGATGGTTTGTGTCTTTTATTAATGACTGTGCCCCTATTACCTGGATTTTTCTGCTCAAACACAAGTCTGATATTAGTACTGTTCTCCCAAATTTTTGTTTCATGATTAAAAATCAATTTGGAGTGGGTATTAAATAATTCAAGACTGATAATGCTAAGGACTACTTTAATTTGACTCTTATGCATTTTTTCCAGAAAGAAGGGATAATCCATGAATCATCATGTGTCCATACCCCACAACAAAATGGGTTAGCAGAGCAAAAAAAGGTCATCTTCTTGAAAAAAGATCCATATTATTTCAAAGAAATGTCCTTAAGTCATTCTGGAGGGAAGCTGTTTTGATAGCTACTCATCTTATAAATCGCTTGCCCCACTAAAGTCTTGGGGTTCAAGAGTCCTATGGATGTCCTCTCCACTTTTTATCCTAATCTACACACTCCCAATAATCTTGTCTATAAAATTTTTGGATGTGTATCTTTTGTCTATGTTCACAGTCCAAACAGGGGGAAACTTGATCCGAGGGCTCTAAAATGTATCTTTGTGGGCTATTCTTCGACCCAGAAATGGTACAAGTGTTATCATCCTCCAACTAGAAAATTCTATATCTCTAGGAATGTTACATTCAATAAAGAAGAGCCCTATTTTTCCCATCCTTATCTTCAGGGGGAGAAGTCAATGAAGGAAGACAAGGAAGATTTCCCGCTTGACTTGTCCTTACTTCCTGTGTCTAATGGTCCTTCTCATAACCTTCCTGTTGTCCCTAATCCTCCTCCTGAAGTCACTGCTAAACCTGTGTCTGAACCTGTGTCCAAAACCATTCCTGACCCAATGGCTGAGTCTGCTCTTGACAATGTAAGGTATGGCAAAGGCAAGATGTTCACAAGAAGGAAGATGGTTGTTCTTGAACCTGTGCAGGCCCAAGAGTCCAACTCGAAACCTTTGAATGAGATAATAATATCTAACCCTTTATTGCAAGATCAAACTAAAATTCATTTGAATAGTAATGGCCAAATTCTTCCTATAACCATCAGAAAATGAACTAGAGACTGCACAAAACGGCCACTATACACTCTTTCACACTTCTTGTCCTATGAGAATTTTTCACCATCCCATAAAGCCTTCTTTATAATCCTAAATACCATTGTCATCCCTACTACCCTACCCGAGGCCTTGTCCAATGGAAAATGGAAACAAGCCATGAATGAGGAGATGGAGGCATTGGAAAAGAATAAAACCTGCGAGCTAGTGCAGTTACTGGCAGGAAAGAAAATTGTGGGTTGTCAATGGGTGTACACTGTGAAATATAGAGCAGATGGATCTATAAAGAGGTATAAGGCACGATTAGTTGCCAAAGGGTATACCCAAACTTATGGAATTGATTACCAGGAGACTTTTGCACCAGTTGCAAAGATGAACACCGTTCGGGTATTATTTGCATTGGCAGCTAATTATTGTTGGAATTTACAGCAATTTGATGTCAAGAATACTTTCTTACATGGAGATCTCGAAGAAGAAATCTACATGGAGGTCCCACCAGGATATGGGAAGAATTTGCATGCCAATACTGTGTGTAAGTTGAAAAAGGCCTTATATAGCCTCAAGCAATCACCGCGAACGCCTCAAGCAATCACCGCGAGCGTGGTTTGGAAGGTTTGCTAGAATTATGTTGGCTATGGGGTACAAACAAAGCCAAGGGGATCACTCACTGTTTGTTAAATACTCTCCTTCAGGGGGAGTAACAACTCTCTTGGTGCATGTTGATGACATAATAGTAACAAGAAATGATGCTAAGGAGAAACATATTCTGAATCAATGCTTAGCCAAGGAATTGAAAATTAAAGCATTACAACAACAACCAAACCTTTTCCCACTAGGTGGAGTCGGCTACATGGATCAAACGACGCCACTGTGCCCTATCGTAAAACAAGTCTTCAGAGATGTCATTCAAATCTAAATCTTTTTTAATCGTTTCACTTATAGTCTTTTTTGGTCTTCCTCTACTTCTAACTATTGAGCTATTATCTACCTGATCTACTCTTCTTACAGGGGCTTCTAAGGGTCTTCTCCTTATATGTCCAAACCACTTAAAGCGAGATTCTCCCATCTTTTCCACAATAGGTGTTACCCCTACTTTCTCTCTAATGCATTCATTCATAATCCTATCTAGTCTTGTATGGCCACACATCCAATGCAACATCCTCATCTCCGCGACACTGATCTTATACTCTTGTTGGCTTTTTATCACCCAAGATTCAGTACCATACAACATCGCGGGCCTTATAGCTATACGGCGGTAAAATTTAACCTTAAGCTTGAGAGGCACTTTGCTATCACAAATAACTCCTGAAGCACTCCTCCATTTCATCCATTCAGCTTGAATCCTATGGTTTACATTATGAAGGTTAAAGCATTATGAAGGTTAAAATACTTTCTTGGAATTAAGGTTGCTCATTCTAGGAAAGGTATATTCATCTCCCAACAAAAGTATGTTATGGATCTCCTAAAAGAAACAAGTCATACAACATGCAAACCAGCAAATACTCCTATAGATCCCAATATAAAACTTCGACAGGCAAAAGAAGATGTTGCAGTTGACAAAGAAATGTATTAGCGTCTGGTGGGAATACTTATTTATCTATCCCACACATGGCTGATATTGCATATGCAGTTAGTGTGATTAATCAATTCATGTACAGTCCAAAGGAATCTCATTTGCGAGCAGCATATCGAGTATTACAGAACCTTAAGGGAACACCAGGAAAAGGCATTTTATTTAAGAGAAATAGAGGTGTGGTACTCGAGGCATACACTGATGCGGATTATGCTAGATCACTAGTGGACAGAAGATCAACTACAGGATATTGTACTTTTCTTGGTGGAAATCTAGTGACTTGGAGAAGTAAAAAATAGAATGTGGTAGTACGATCAAGTGCGAAGGCAGAATTCAGGGTTATGGCTCAAGGAGTGTGTGAGCTACTATGGTTAAAGATTATTCTTAAAGATTTGAAGATCAAGTGGGATGGTCCGATGAGACTTGTCTGATGAGACTTTATTATGATAACAAGTCTGCAATCAGCATAGCTCATAATCCGGCACAGCATGATCGAACAAAGCATATTGAGGTTGACAGACATTTTATCAAAGAAAAACAAAAGAGTGCTTTAATTTGTACACCCTATATAATATCTACACAAGGTCAACGTGCAGATGTACTTACAAAAGGGTTGAATAGTCCAGCATTTCAGACGATTGTATCCAAGTTGGGAATGGAGAATGCATATTCACCAACTTGACAAGGAGTGTTGGACAGTGGTGTTGGACAGTGACCTCTGTGGACAATGTTTCCACGGTTTTTAGTGTAAATATTGGTTTTTTGTATTCTATTAATTTGTTGCTTATTTTCCAAGGACTAGTTTTTAATGAACAATAGCTGCCTCTATATAATCTTCATTGTAAACATTCTGTTTTTGATGAGCAATAATATACAGTGTTCATATTCTTCAAATTCTAAGATTGACCTCTCTATTTACAATCCAATCCATAACCCATCTGACCCACTAGTTTAACACCCTAAACAACATCTCTTAAACAACTAGAAAGCAATCAAAAGATATTAAAACAAAATAATATCTACCATTCATAATATAAATTAGGCACTCCTGTCTTAAAAAATTTTATCATTTCTGTCAATAACCAACTATCCCAAAAGCTTAAGTTGTTAGGTAAAAGCTCATGAATGATTTAATATCTAACACAACCCTTCAAGCAAAATCTCTTGGGCTTAAAGCGTGGACAATGCACAAGCCAATTTTACCTTGCACTAATATTCAACTTTATTTAGTAGAATGGGCGTAGCAAGAATTAAACTCTTAACTACTTTGTCATAGAGGCTTTGGTACAATGTCTATGACTAACTCTCCCAAAAGCATAAGCTGTTAGGTAAAGGTTTATGAATGATTTTATATCTAACAATTTCATTAAGTTGTCCAGAAAATTTATATAATCATTAAACATGAAAAATAATGTAAAGGAAAATGATTTAGTATGTTTACACAAATTTGAGAGAGTAAAGAAAGGACAAATCTTCAATAGAGGAATCATTTGCACTTCGCAAATACTGTATAAAGTTACAAATGAATAATAACATATATATAGAAGAAATTCATTAAGACAGAGAGAAGAAGATTACAAAGAGTTAGGAGGATAAGATCCTCCTTACAGAATAAAAGGGAAAAAAAAAAAGAGGACAAACAATGAGAACAAAGAAAACATTAATTAAGCAAAGCTACCCAATCTCTCAACATTTCTATGAGAGAAACCCCGTGAAAAAGACCATGGGCTTTATACCAAGTAGAAGCCAAACGCCTAATCTTATCCCAAAGGAGCTGCTTATCCAAAGAAATCTCCTTAAACATGTTTGAATTATGCTCCAACCATATACCCCAACGTGTGGCATAGATTGCACATTGCCACAAGAATTTGGCTTTCTTCCTTCTCACAAAACCAATTAAGGTAGCCAACAGAAACCGGTCCAAGGACCTAGGGTAAACCCAACGCCCTCCAAAAATGCCAAACAAAGAAATCCATAAAGAAACAGCTATAGAACAATGTAAGAACAAATGGAGAACTGATTTTGAGCTCACACCACACATAACCCACATACAAAGGGGAAATAGCCTTATGTGGCCTACAAATCTGCAACATTGCATTGGTATTAACTAATTCCACCCATAACGAGGTATAACTTACCTTGGACACAAACGACTGTGATCTGGGAGAGATGCAAATAAATAATCCCCAAATTTTTTTTCCAACATCTTCTCAACCTGCAAGTATAAGAACCATTTTATGAGTAGATAAGCTAAAATAACACTGCTGCAGTAGTGTTATTTTCCAGGCTATCATAGTCACTAACTGGACATGTAAACATACAAAGTGCGTTGAAAAACATTGCCAAGATAGCATATCAAGAAAATGAGAACTTCAGACCTCCAAATATCAAGCCTTAGGCAAAGGAATAAGTCATACCTGGTGAATATGAACATTAGAAGTATGCTCACAATATGATTTAAACCGTGTCCAATAATCTCTAAGGAGGCCTTTCCATTCGGTTAATCCAGCAGAAACATTGTCAAGCTGAATCAAGAATGAGACATTAAATAAACAATACGAAATAGTAGGTAAATAACAACAACCAACTAGCTCGGATAGTAGACAAAAGAATCAAATAAAAAATAGCGAGGAAAAAGGAGTCAATAAATTTAAAAAAAAAAACAAGAAAATGAAATAATAAAGGAGATTTTGTGTCAAAATTACACTAGTAGTTTCATCTTCCTAGCTTTAAAAATCATTGGAGAGATCAGGGGGGGAGGGGAAACAATCATAGTGGCGGCTCACTTGCTATACATTGCAAACAGCAAAGATACCTCAGTTTCCATATCGGCAGTGAAACTGTAGTCTGTGACCTCTGAAAAATGATGAGACAGAAAAGCTGAAACCTAAAAATCACAAAAAAAAGAGGCATAAATACTCACCATAAATCCCCGCTCATCTCACACTTCTGCAAAGCGAAAAGAAAATTGACAATGGACATACCTAGCATGAATTAAGTCATACAAAATTTGAAACAGAAATGGCACATTTATCCCATTCCCTTATATCTCAGGAGTAGAAGAGATTTGAAGGGCATTGAAAATAAAAGGCTCATTAATGAGAGATTATTGCTCAATTAGAATAAGGCGGCCTGCACTAATAATTTTTAAGTTGTTAAGATCTGCATATGTTGCAAAATTCACCCTGGTTTTCTATATTTTTAAGTCCACCCCGCATGTTTTGTTGAGGTATATTTTATTTTGAGGTCTACTTTTACCTGTTAGCATCCACTGCATGCTATTCGCATGTTATTTTAAGATATCTTCTATTTTTAATGAAAGGCCTCCAATATTTAAGAATCAAAAAATGATTTCGGAGAGAAACACAAATTGAGGATAAGTGACTTAAAAGAAGAGGGCTGCAGCCAGAGGATAGGGGCAGCAGCTCCCCATTAAAAAAATACCCAAAAGGAAGATACCAAAGCACTACAAAGGCGATAGAGAACAACACCAAATGACCAAATATTTCACTCTCCAAATGTTGAGATCATTAAAAATATATTCTGAATCACAGTAAACAAAAGAAGCATAACTGCAGCAATCGTAGACGATCGTAGATGCTATTTCCCAAGGACTATTGAAGTTTCCATCCATTTCCTACTGTAAACAAAAGAAACCAAACAAAACAACCAAATCAAAATAGCCCATTTTATCCAAAAATCACTTTTTCAATAACACTTTGTGATTGGAAGAGAGGAGAGAAAAGGTTATTGAAAAAAGTCATTTTAGATATAGAATAAGATATTTTGGTTTGGTTTTGTTTTGCTTAGTTTCTTTAGTTTACAGCAGGAAATTTTCAAGGAAATGGAAGGAAACTTTAACCATCCTTGGAAAATAGCATCTAGGAATGCAGCAGTTATGCTTCTTTTGTTTACCGTAATTCAATCATCTCAATATTTAGAGAGTAAAATATTTGGTCATTTGGTGGTGTGCTCACCTTAGAGGCGCTTTGGTCTCTGTTGATTATAATCATAATAAGTGGATGGTGTGGATGCTGTGGACATTGTAATTCCATTCATTGTATCTATGTATTCATTGTATTTACACTTCTAGAACTTAGCATAGATAATCAATGTTCTATCTTGTAGTCAAGTGTATATATATATATATATATTGTAGTCTCATATTGCAATGTTAATACAGAGAGAAATATTCAGATTTAACTTCAAGTTGGTACCAGAGACTTCTGGTTCGTTCCTGTTATCTTGCTTTTGGGTTTCAGCTGCTGTCAGCGCTGACCCATTGTCTGTAGTCGTCCGGTGCCCAAAGTGACACCGTCTTCAGCAGCTTCATTCTCTTGCGCGTGTAATCCACGCGCCACCCTCCTGGCCACCGATGACGTCGCCACTTTCGCCGCTATGTTCGCCGTCTCCTCCTGGTTCTATTTTGCCCCTGTTTGTTTTCTGGGTCTGTCATTGTGCTACCCCTCTTTGAATCCCGTGTGCTTGAGTTTTTGTTTCTGGGTACATTTTGCCTTTTCTTCTGAACTTCTTCCATGGCTAAATCAACTAAGGGAGGCTTCAATCCAGAGAAGAAGAGTCTGATTTCTTTCGCGTTTTTCGGGTCCCCCATCATTACTACCGAGTAGTTGAATGGTAAGAATTATTTGAATTGGCATAATGCTGTAAAGGTATGGTTTCTAGGTCAAGGATTGTCTGACCATCTCACTAAAAAGGCTACTGACATTGCTGAATCTGAGAAGGATGAGTGGCAACGGGCAGATTATCAGCTTGTATCGTTGTTGTGGCAGTTTAATGAACCAAGATTAATGATGCATTTCCATCCTTACAAGACATGTTGTGAAATTTGTAAGAAGGCTTAAACTGTTTATGCTAATGATATACAGCAGCTATATGAGACGATTCATAGTTTGGCGACAATCCATTTGTGAAGAGATTAAATTGATGCTGGTTAATGGTGATGCACAAAAGATGTTGGGTAAGCTTGATAACATGCTTATGGTATTTGTTCTTCATGGCCTTCACAAAGACTTTGAATTTGTTCGAAATCAGACTCTGACAAATCTTAATATTCCTACGATGGAGGAACTAATTGATCGTTTGCTTCGAGTTCCTTCCCCGACAACTTCCCTTGAAGTTGATTCTAAAACAGCATCCGAGTCTTCAGTTTTGTCTCAACCTCAACTGATCGAGAAGGTTGAAGTCGTGGTCGTAGAGGTGGTGGTCGTAGCAGAGGTGGTAGAGGTAATCTACACTATTCTTATTGTAAGCGAGATGGACACACTCGAGATCGGTGCTATTCCCTACATGGATTCCCGAATAAAACGGCCAATGTTGCTCAATCTCTTGAACTAGCTGTTGAGCACAAGATTGAGTCCGAAAAAGATCATTTACTTTCTGCCAATGAGTATAAGAAGTATCTTCAGTTTAAAGCCACTCAACAGGATTCTTCTTCTTCGGCCACCGTTGCTCACCGGTAATTCTACAGTTTGTCTCTCTCAATTTGCATCTGTTGAATCCTAGATTTTAGACTGTGGTACTTCTGATCACTTAGCTGGTAATCCTTCTCTTTTCTCTAAATTGTCATTCCCTAAAACATCTCACAATATTACTCTTGCTGATGGGTCTAAGGCACAGGCCGCTGGTATTGGTCAAGCTTTACCTCTTCCATCCTTACCTTTAAATGCAGTCTTGTTTGTACCTAGTTGTCCCTTTAATTTAATTTCAATCAGCCAAATTACTCGCACTTTAAATTGTTCCATAACCTTTAATTCTGATTCCTTTCTTATACAGGACCGGATTACGGGACAGACGATTGGAGCTGGATCTGAATCACGAGGTCTCTACTACCTTCATCCTTCCTCTTCCACCATATGTGTTGTTTCAGAGCCTGTCAATCTCCTACATCGTCGTCTGGGTCATCCAAGTTTGGACAAGTTAAAGCAAATGGTCCCTTATCTTTCACATTTGAAGACCTTGAACTGTGAGTCGTGTCAACTTGGAAAACATGTTAGAGTATATTTTCCTAGTAGTGTCAATAGTCGAACTATGTCTCCTTTTGATCTTGTTCATTCTGATGTTTAAGGTCCCAGTTGTGTTTCTTTTGTTTCAGGATATAGGTATTATGTTACTTTTCATTAATGATTTTTCAAGATGTACTCGGTTATTTTTAATGAAAGATCGTTCTAAGTTATTTGATGATTTTCAAACCTTTTGTTCTGAAATGAAGAATCAATTTGATTGTTTTGCGTCTTTTAAATCTTTTCTGAGTTCTCATGGCATCATACATCAATCCGATTGTCCTCACACACCACAACAAAATGGTGTGGTTGAACACAAACATCGTCATCTTATTGATACAGCTCGGACTCTCTTAATAAATACTAATGCACCCTTGAAGTTTTGGGGTGACGCTGTTCTTACAGCTTGTTATCTGGTAAATTGAATGTCATCTTTTGTTTTGGGTAATAAAATTCCTCTCTCTCTTTTATTTCCTAAAGATCCTCTTTATGTTGTTCCCCCTTGTGTGTTTGGTTCTACTTGTTTTGTTCATGCTCTCTCTCCTGGCCAAGATAAAATGTCTGCTCGGGCTGTTAAATGTATCTTTCTGGAGTATTCTCGAGTTCAGAAGAGATATCGATGTTATTCTCCCTCTACACATTGCTTTCATGTATCCGTAGATGTTACATTCTTTGAGGATACCCCTTTTTTTTGTCACATCAGCTGCATCCGACTCTACTCCATCTCAGGTACTACCCATTCCTCTTTTTGCAACACTTGTCTCTAATCCTCATGCTCCACAATCACAAGATAACTGTCCGTTGCATCCATTTGGTATTACTTATGAGCGTCGGAATCCTGAAGTTCCCGAGATCACACCTACTATTGATTCTCATGATTCAGCTCCTGCTCCAATCGCTTCTCCCACTGCGGTCCCACCTGACACTTCCGCTGACCTACCTATTGCACACTGTAAAGGTAGACGCTCTACTCTCAATCCTCATCCGATTTACAATTTTCTGAGTTACCATCAATTATCTCCTTCCCATTGTGCCTTTGTGTCTGCTTTGTCCTCTGTTACCATTCCTAAGAATGTTCAGGAAGCACTATCCCATCCAGGATGGCGACAAACAATAATTGATGAGATGACTGCTTTGGAATCTAATAATACATGGATCCTTGCTTCACCTCCTCCTGGAAAATCTACAATTAGATGTCGATGGGTATTTACTGTTTAAGTTGGCCCTGATGGGCAGGTGGACCGATTGAAAGCCCGGCTGGTAACAAAGGGATACACTCAGATATATGGTTTGGATTACAGTGATACCTTTTCTCTTGTTGCTAAGATGGCGTCTGTTCGTTTGTTCTTGTCTATGGCTGCCATGAGACGCTAGCCCTTGTATCAGCTGGATATTAAAAATGCATTCTTACATGGTGATCTGGAGGAGGAGATCTATATGGAGCAACCACCTGGGTTTGTTGCTAAGGGGGAGTCAGGTCTTGTTTGCAGGCTACAAAAGTCCTTATATGGCTTAAAACAATCACCCCGCACTTGGTTTGGGAAGTTTAGTAAAGTCATTCAGTAGTTTGGCATGATTCATTGCGAGGCAGACCATTTTGTATTCTTTAAATGCTCACCATTGAATAAACTAATTTATCTTGTGGTGTATGTGGATGATATTATCATTACAGGCAATGATCAAGAAGGCATTAAGAAATTGAAGCAATACCTGTTTAAACATTTTAAAACTAAAGATCTTGGCCGATTGCGATACTTTCTTGGGATTGAAGTAGCTCAATCAAGAACAGGTGTTGCTATTTCTCAAAGGAAATATGCTATTGATATTAAGGAAGAAACAGGGATGCTTGATTGTAAACTTGTTGATACTCCTATGGACCCAAATGTAAAGCTTCTACCTAATCAGGGGGAGCCCTATCCTGACCCAAGCAGATATAGAAGATTAGTTGGGAAGTTAAGTTATCTCACCATGACTCGACCAAACCTTGCTTTTCATGTCAGTGTTGTGAGTCAGTTTCTTAACTCATCATGTGACAATCATTGGAATGCAATTGTTCGGATCCTAAGATACATCAAGGGATCACCTGGTAAAGGGCTTGTTTATATGGACAGGAGTCATACTAATATCATTGGATATACAAATGCAGATTGGGCAGATGATGCTAGTGATAGGAGGTCCACTTTAGGCTGCTGTGTGCTTATTGGAAGTAACTTAATTTCATGGAAAAGCAAGAAGCAGACCGTTGTTGCAAGATCGAGCACAGAAGCAGAGTATCATGCTATGGCTAATACTACTTGCGAACTCTTGTGGCTAAAATATTTGCTCCAAGAGTTGAAGTTTTGTGAGATAGGTCCTATGGAACTTGCTTGTGATAACCAATCAGCCTTGTATCTCTCTTTGAATCCAATTTTTCATGAAAGGACTAAACATATAGAAGTTGATTGTCACTTCATCAGAGAAGAGATCCTCTCAGGAATCATTAAGAGTTCTTTTGTGGGTACTAAAGATCAATTAGCAAACATGATGACTAAGTCCTTACAGGGTTCTAGGATAGCATACATATGTGACAAGCTAATTGCATCAAACATATATGCTCCAACTTGAAGGGGAGTGTTGATTATAATCATAATAAGTGGACGGTGTGGATGGTGGAATTCTATTCATTGTATCTATGTATTCATTGTATTTACACTTCTAGAACTTAGCATAGATAATTAATGTTCTATCTTGTAGTCAAGTGTATATATATTATAAGCTCATATTGCAATGTTAATACAGAGAGAAATATACATATTTAACTTCAAGTATTTCAGTCTCTTCTTTTTGGATGGTTTTTTAATAAGGAGCTACCACCCTATCCTTTGGCTGTAGCCCTCTTCTTTTACGTCACTTATCCTTGTTAAGAGTAAATATTATGCACGTGTTTTAATTTGTACTGTTGAGTACTATTTGTACTAGGTTGTACTGCTAGCCCATCTTACATATATAAATACATAACATGCACCCATATTGGGTACGGTTTTCCATTCTTTTTTTCTCATTACATGGTATCAAGAGCTAGATTCTAAATTTTTTTTTCTCTCTCTCTTAACTTTCCACACACATTAAAAAAAACAAAAGAGCGTTTTCAAATCTAGAGCAGCCGCTAGTGGCTGCCGCGTAGCTTCCAGTTCTAGCCGGCATGGAGTGCTGGTGTGAGGCGTCCGATGCCAGGGGAGGGCCAGCGAGGTGGTGGGTGGTTCGCCGGCGTGCAGAGGTCCGGCGACGTCTCCGGCAAGGTGATTTCGGCGTTTTTGTGCTGGTTTCTTGTCGTTTTTTAGCTGTTCTGTTCCAGGTTGGCGCAATCTGCGTCGTTTGTGGTATTCCGAGCCCGTTTGGCGTGTTGTTGGTGATCCTTTCCCTCCTTCGAGGCTGATTTGTTGTGTTTGTGGCTATGGGTGACGAAAATTCTGAGATTATGGGTACGAGCAGTAAGAGTGGAGCTTCCGACACCACCTCCACTAATGTTCTAGCTGAGGTGATTCCCTCCAACACCAAAATTACAGACCGAAAGCTTGATGATGATGGTGCCAACTATCCTCAGTGGAAGAAGGCAATTCTAATGTACTTGAAAGGTCACAGGAAAGAAGACTATCTCACCCAAGATAGTCTGCAGGATGAAACAACTAAGGATTTGTGGATTTGGGAAAATATGCGATTGTATTCACTAATTCAAAGGACCTTGGATCCTTGGGTTGATGATATTACCACCCATTGCACCACTGTCAAGGAATTATGACAGTACCTTCACTCTTTATTCTCAAGTGCCGATGATTTATCCCTCCTACATACAAAGACACAGGATCTGTATCGAGCCAACTAGAAGGATGAATCTCTTAGTGACTATTATACAAGCTTCAAACACCTATTTGAAGAATTGAACACATTGTTATCTATCACTTCAGATGTGCAGGAGATGCAAGCTCAGTGGGAGCAATTGGCAGTGACGTGCTTTTTGTCAGGGCTATGTGGTGAATTTGGTGTGGCCTGATCTCAAATTTTGACGGTTCTGGTAGTCTGACCCTGAAAGAGGTATACTCTCGCCTCCTCCAAGTTGCTCGTGAGCTTACTAAGTCCCATCCCTTAGCTTCGAGCGAGGCCTCTGCTTTGGTGAGTTCTAGTTCTCGATGGGACAGTTCCCATTGTGGTCGTGGTGGTACTCGTGGTGGACAAGGTGGTGGCCGTGATACTCGAGATCCACGGGGTAGTGAAGGTGGAGAACGAGATCCTGGGGAACCACTTATTTGTCGCTATTGTAAGGAACCTGGTCACATTAAGCGGAATTGTTGGAAACTTCAGCAGAAGAATCAATCCAATCAACCACGTTTTGCTCATATTGCTATTGATGAAGGCATTCCTCCCAGCAACCCATCAGTCAGGCCTGTTATGATGACAGCAGACGAGTTTGCTCAGTACACTCAGTTTCAAGCCTCTCGGACCATTCCACCATCTCCTTCTGTTGCCTCTGTTGCTCATACAGGTAATCCTACTGCATGTTTATCATCACTTTCTCGCAGCTGGGTCATTGATTCAGGGGCTTCCAACCACATGACTGGCCAAACAGGTACTCTTACATCCTTTACCCCCTCCCTCATTTTCCTAGTGTTACTTTAGCCGATGGTTCCGCTGCTCTTGTCATTGGGAGTGGTACTGCGTCTTCCACTTCTGCCTTCCCTCTTTCTCGAATCTTATGTTTGAATCAATTCCCATTTAATTTACTTTCTATTAGTCAAATTACACGGTCACTTAATTGTAGTGTTCACTTCTTCCCTGATTATTGTATCTTTTAGAAACTTGGGACGAAGAGGGTGATTAGTAGAGGTCGTGAGCAGAATGGCCTGTACATCCTTGAGTGCTGTCCAGATCAAGAACCGATGCCCGTTGCTTGTGCGAGAGTGGCTGATCCTCTTAAACTTCATTGTCGTTTGGGTCATCCCTCTCTATAGTCTTTAAAAAAGTTGTCCTAGTTTGAGTCGTTTATCTACTTTAGAATGTCAGTCATGTCAGTTGGCTAAACACCATAGGAGTCATTACCCCTCACGAGTCAATAAGCGGGTTGCGTCCCCATCTGAGCTAGTTCATTCTAATGTTTAGGGTTCGTGTCCTATTACTTCTAAGTCTGGTTTTCGATATTGTGACTTTGTGGATGATTTTTCAAGAATGATTTGGTTATATTTTATGAAATCTTGTTCTGAATTATTCTCTATATTTATAACTTTCTGCTCTAAAATTAAAACCCAATTTCGCATCTCAGTGCGTGTCTTTAGAAGTGATAATGTTAAAGAATATTTCTGTCATGAGTTCACTTCCTATATGAGTCAACATAGGATGATCTACCAATCCTCCTGTGTTGTTACTCATCAACAGATTGGGATTGCTGAACGAAAAAATAGGCATCTTTTGGAAGTTGCTCGATGCTTGTTGCTTCATATGTCTGCTCCTAAAGCTTTTTGGGCTGACGCTGTTTCTACTACCTGTTTTCTAATTAATCGGATGCCATCTTCTATCTTACAAGGCCAAATTCCTTATTCTATCCTTTGTCCTTCCCAATCCCTGTTTCCCCTACCTCCTCGTATTTTTGGTTGTCAATGTTTTGTGCAGGATGTTCGGCCTCAACTTTCTCGCTCACTTAAGTGAGTCTTTTTGGGTTATCCTCGCCATCAGAAAGGCTACAGATGCTTCTCTCTTGACTTGGGACGGTATCTTGTATCCGCTAATGTAACCTTCTTTGAGTCTGCTCCATTCTTTGTAAAATCTCCTCCTCCGATTATTGACGAAGATGAAGAAATTCTCGTTTATCACGAACTTCGGTCTTATGATACTGCGTTGACTCCTTCCTGTGGTGTTCTCGTTCTGTCTTGTCCTCCCCTTCGGCCACCCATTCGATAGGTGTACGTTCGCTGGACTTGTGCTCCCACCGCCGATACTACACTCATGGATGTACATGCTCTTCAGCAAATGATAACAATATATTTTATACATTTTATAATCCTCTCATTGGGCTTCTTAAGGTTCAATTAGGCTTAATTATGTTAGTTTTATCACATTCTATGATATTGAACATAATTGGATCATTGAAGAAATTATTACACGAATTAGCCTTAATTTATCTCTTTGACAGTGTTCAGTAAACTTGTTATAATTTGAGTTTCAAATATCTGATTGATGTGATTTTGGTCTTGTAAGAAAGTTAAGACAATTCCCTACAACTTTCATGAAGACCTCAAAGCCTAATCACACGATTGGATAACTCAAATTAGAGTTGAAGCAAGAACTAGAGTGCTGATCCTGACAGCTTGACCTATGTATACTGTTCATGCCATAGCTCGAGCTATAGGATGTTAAATGGGTTGAAATTTTGATGGTTGATAGTTAAGACCCAAATCTACAACTTTCATGAATAACACTTTTCGAAATTCTGAGGTCTAATGGGTTATATTGGGCTTGGAAGTCAGAACAGAGGAGCTGTAACCGGGTCTGAATACTATGCAGTAATTGGGTCATATATCGGGCTGTAGATAGCCTTTTGAGGTGATTCTGGTGGCATTTGAAAGCTAAGATCTAGGTCTACAACTTTAATGAAGACCACTTGGTCAGATTATGACGCATTGAATGACTTCAGAGCTGAATGATTTCAGAGATAAAGAATCTCCATATTTTTTCACTCATCAAAAGTCATTTGGTATTTTTCACTCATTTTTCACTCATCCACTCACTCATGACTCAGCCCCCTTGTCATTTTGTATCTCTAATCCTCTATAAAAGGGAGTCTTGGCTAATCATTTAAGGAGTCTTGGTCCTAGAGACCAAAATCATACTATTGTATTGTTTGTTTATCTTGTTGTAATTTTCTTTTGTTCTAAATTGAAGTTATGTTCTTCTTCTTCTCTTTTTCTTTCTTCTTGTCTATGAGTAACTAGATTTCATTTTGCTTGGATGAAAGGGTGAAGCTCTTGGTAATGAAATAAGGTTAGATTCATCTCTTTCTTGTACTTAAATGATATATTATCAAGTAGCCATTATACGTGTTGTATTTTGTTTCTAACCAATTTAGAAACCCTCCTTGTAAAGTGGAGATCTTGATTTGTTGTAGACAAGATATTGACACAATGAATACTTGATCCCATTTATAAGTGGTGGTGTTAATAAATGATTAAAGGAATCAAAATATAATTACTTATAGAATTTTTAATGAACTTTGAATGTTATATTTTTCGATTGGAACCTCCATTATGTGAGGATTCTAATTGAGTTATAAAAAGAATTAATGTTATCCTTATTTTATTTACCAAGAGTGGATCTCCTAACCCAAATAAGTCTTTTTTATTTGTAACTAAGTTTTATCACTTTTATTATTGTGACAAAATATTTACTTTACGTCAAATAATTTTTCTTCATCAATTCCCTGTAGATCGACCTTGGACTCCCGAGAATTTATTACTTGAAACAACCTGCACTTGGGTTGGCAACTTTTAATCCGCATCAAGTTTTTGGCACCGTTGTCAGGGACTTGATTTGAAGAACAAATTTATGGTGTAAATATTTTGTATATATATATATATTTATTTTTTTTCTTGTGGATCTTGTATATATTTTTTTCTGCTCTTTTAATTTTTTTTCTTTGTACTTACTAACGTACTTAACTTAGTGAGAGAAATTCTCCCTTCTCCCTTTCTCCTCTGTAATCTTTAATCATTATTAATGAAATAATCTTGACTTTTCTCTTCTTCCTCCTTCACGGCTCTGGTGGGGCTTTGCCTCTCTCCGATTTTCATGTTTTAAATTTACTTTCTGCATTTTATTTTTCGTATTTTATTTTTTATATTTTATTTTCTGTACTTTATTTTCTATATTTATCTTTGTCATTTATTTTTGTTATATATTTTCTATCATTTATTTTCTGTCATTTATTTTTGTTTACTAATTTACTAACTTAATTACTAACTATCTAACTTTTACTTTATCAGATTATTAACTTTCTACTTATTAATATTTATGTTGGTGGTTGGTTTATACCACACCATTGTGAATATATATTTGGTGGTTGGTTTATACCACACCTTTGTTAATAAATATTTAATGGTTGATTTATACTGCCTACTTGTTAATATTATTATTATTATCATTATTTTTACCATGGCAGGTTTATACCGCCTACTTGTACTTTTTCTTTTCTATTTTAAATTACTTGTTTATGCTTAAATGGTATCGTGATTTAAATTCTGGTCGTTCGGTTAGAATCAATCCTAGTACTTTATATATTAATATGTTTGAATCACAATCACACACATCAAACACAATGACTGAAAATGAAAGTGTGCATGATGAATATGAAAATTAACCATTGCGAACCATGCGTGAATATTTGCAATCATCTCGAAATTCTAGTCCGTCATATTTTATCTTTTCACTCAAAAATAACAATTTTAGATTCAAACCAGGTATGATTTCTTTACTTCCTAATTTCCATGGTTTAGAATCTGAAAGCCCATATTTACATCTAAAAGAATTTGAGGAAGTATATACCGCTTTTAATGATCAAACTTGCACTGAAGATGTTGTTAAGCTTAAATTGTTTCCTTTTTCTTTGAAAGATAAAGCAAAAACTTGGCTTAACGCTTTAAAATCAAGATCAATTATTACATTTCAAGAAATGTAAGGTAAGTTTTTAAAGAAATTTTTTTCAACACATAAAACTAATATTTTGAAAAGACAATTCCAAATTTTTTTCCAAAATTCAAATGAAGCATATTTTCAAAGTTGGAAACGTTTTAAAAATTTGTTGAATTCTTACTCACATCATGGTTTTAAAAAATGGCACACTATAAGCTTCTTTTATGAAGGGTTAACACCCGAAACCAAACAATTTGTGGAAACAATGTGCAATGGTGAGTTTCTTGATAAAAAACCTGAAGAAACTTTAGACTATTGAGACTATTTGGCTGAAAATTTTTAATCTTGACATGGTAATAATCCTTCTGAAAATTTAATTAGATCTAACTTTATAAATTCTAGTAAAGAAAAATATCACATTAGTCAAGAAGAAGATCTAAATACAAGGTTTGCCAGTTTGGCTAGAAAGATTGAAGCTATGGAATCAGGGAAAGTGAAAGAAATCAAATCTATACAAAATGAAGAAATTTGTAGCATTTGTGATGAATTAGGACACTCAACAAATGAATGTCCAAAAATTTCTGTTTTTAAAGAAGTTGTACATGAGCAAATAAATGCAATGAATAATTTTAAAAAGTCATTTACTTCTTTTTCAGATTCATACAATCCGAGATGGAGAAATCACCCGAACTTCAGTTGGAGGAATAATAATCAAGCACAATTCATGCAACTAGCACCTCCTCAAGCACAACCAGATTTTCAAAATTTTCAAGGATATGTACCGTATGCCCCATCATATAGGAAAAATCTTGAAGAAACATTGCATGCATTCATGTAAAAGCAAGAAACCATTAACAACCAAAACACTCAAGTCATGATTGACATAAAAGACACTCTTGCTAAACTTTCTTCTGCACTCACCATTCACGAGAAAGGAAAATTTCCTTTTCAACCTCAACCAAATCCCAAGGGTTAATACAGTCTAAATGAGGGTAGTCCAGAAAACCAACAAATAGATCAAGTCAAGTCAAGTCAGTGATAACCCTTAGGAATGGAAAGGTTGTTGAAGAAAGCAAGGAGATAAAGAGCCAAGTGTCCAAAGTAATGAACTCCTTAAGTGTCAATGAGTTAGAGGATGTGGAAAAGAATCAAGATAGTAGTGATGCTAAGCTACCTAAGGAACCTGAGGTGACAAAAAGTCTTGTTAAACCAAAAAATGATGACGAGGGCTACCAGACATACACGATTGACTCAATCATGGATAGGGAAGTTTCTACAACCCATGATTTTGATCCCCTTGAGAATTTTCTTATTAATTCTGAGTTTGATTCTATCAGTAATCCACCTGAAATAATTGATATTTGTACTATTTTTTATAGAACTCAGGATCATGACACTCAGGCACGGCAACCAAAGTTTAAGGACTTGCTTAAGAAAGCTTGGAGCATTGCTGATAAAAAAAGTATTCATCTCATGGTCTGTTCTTATAAAATTAATTTAGAGGAAGATAAATGGTCAGCGGTTAAGGCCATAACTTGAGTTGAAGGATCCAGATGTAGTAAAGACTTTGGTAGACGATCCTGTCTACCAAAGCTGAAGTAAGTTTTTAGTATTTCGTGTTTTTATTGAGTCGGCTTAAGTGCCTCCCAAATTTCAGAGCCTTTGTATGGAGATGTAAATAGTGTCGGCCAACAAAAAAAATATATAAAACAAAAGAACCAAAAAAAAAAATTATTTGCATGCTTGTTTATTTCATTTTACTTTATTTTGTTTTTTTTATTTTTGTCATTGCTAACCCTTGTCAAGATGTAGTTATTCTCTTCTCTTCTAAGCATTTCGAGTATGTGACTTCTCCTCATTACTTTGTTTAATTTTGTCCCAATAATTTTTTTGATGTATATTGATGATTATTTCTTCAGTCTGGATTTAATTTTTAACATTGAGAACAATGTTGTGATCTGTTTAGGGGAAAGGATAGTTGACCAAAAAAAATGTGGGGAAGTATGATATGATTGTCAGCAACTTACTAAACCAAGGAAGGATTGCAGAATAAGGAGTGATTTTACTCTTGAGACGCATCTAAATTAAGAAGTATGTTTATTAATATGATTGTCAAAAACCTACAGCAAAACTAATTAGGGATGACAGAGTAAGGAGTAATTTTAATCTTGAGACGCATCTAGATTGGGATAGTAACTATTTTGTGTAGAAGTAGCAAATGGATTCAGGGATCATGGCATGGTTGAATAAATTGTCTTTTTTCTTAAATTTCATATGCTTGGTTATGAATGTTGAATTGATAGATTAAGAATGATGGATATATGCCTTATGAGATTTTGAATCTATCGATGAATAAATTGAACATCTGTATCATTCTCTTCTTTCTTGTGTGATTTTTTTCACTCATTGAATTGTTACTCTAGAACTTGCTTTGATTCTTTTTTAG
Organism: Ormosia semicastrata; assembly: GCA_029884595.1. NCBI lineage: Eukaryota > Viridiplantae > Streptophyta > Magnoliopsida > Fabales > Fabaceae > Ormosia > Ormosia semicastrata. Next base: position 51,824,321 of record JAQQTO010000063.1, read on the forward strand.
GCTATATTTTCATATGCATACATAAACATGCTTGAGGCATTTTTCTTGAAATAGCTACTTTGACCAAATAGTCAACCTTACATATTTTCCCTTGTATACCCCCTTTGAACTTATTTGACCATTCCTAGTTTCTAGTTCATAACTTGCCTTAAAAAAAATCATATTCTTACCTAACTTTAGGGAATAAGAGAGCATTGACTTTGTTATTGGTTGAGTTTTTTAATAAGTGTGTGGAGTGTGTGCAAAATGTTCCTTAAAAAAAAAAAAAAGCTGACCACCCCTGCAATCAAAGAATGCACCTTGTGACATATTCATACCTAGAATGAGAGTAAATGCTTGGAAACAACAGGAAGAAAAGGAGAATGTTTAGGCCTAACAATGAATTCAACCTACCAATTTGGCATTGATGTTCAACAAAATATTAGTCAAATATTGGTCATTGTCCTTTATGAGAAGGAAGCAAACAGAGAAGAAACTAAGAAACCCTTGAAAAATTTAAACTGAATGTTCTCAAACATCTTCTCCACTCTAACTGTATCATAATGTTCTTCTATTTTCTTTAGTATTTAACTTGTCATATCTATATTGTCCCTCTCCTTTACCATAGCCCTATTACAACATTGAATAAAACTCTCTTGATTTTTGTGTGCATGTTGTTTTTGAGTAGCGGAGAAATAGAAGATAAGCAAACTTATGGTAGTACAATTATTCATGAGTTGAATAGAGTGAAATACTTACCTTTTAAACACTTGAGAGATTGAAAGTGAATTATGTGAGGATCTATCATTCTTGATTCATTCTTTTCAACTGAAGTTTCCTTACTTATTAGTTTGAGATGCGAAGAAATGTTACCTCATGAATGTTTTGATCCTTTGAATGTCTGGTTGCTCTTCTTGATTCATTGAATCCTTTAGAATTTTTAGTTTTTGAGTCTGTGTCGTTTTTCTTTGTTCCCTAGTTTTTTTTTTGTGTTCTGCCCAGAAGTGCAAAAACTAAGTGTAGGGGAATTTGATAACAATATATTTTATACATTTTATAATCCTCTCATTGGGCTTCTTAAGGTTCCATTAGGCTTAATTATGTTGGTTTGTCATATTCCATGATATTGATCCTAATTGGATCATTGAAGGAATTATTGCATGAATTAGCTTTAATTTATCTCTTTGACAGTGTTCAGTAAACTGGCTATAATTTGAGTTTCAAATATCTGGTTGATGTAATTCTAATCTTGTAAGAAAGTTAAGACAATTCTCTACAACTTTCATGAAGACCTCAAAGGCCTAATCACACGATTGGATAACTCAAATTGGAGTTGAAGCAAGAACTAGAGTGCTGATCCTGACAGCTTGACCTATGTGTACTGTTCATGCCATAACTCAGGCTATAGGATGTTAAATAGGCTGAAATTTTGATGGTCGATAGTTAAGACCCAAATCTACAACTTTCATGAAGAACACTTTTCGAGATTTTGAAGTTTAATGGGTCATATTGGGCTTGGAAGTCAGAACAGAAGAGCTGTAACTGGGTCTGAATACTATGCAGTAATTGGGTCATATCTCGAGCTGTAGGTGGCCTTTTGAGGTGATTCTGGTGACATTTGAAAGCTAAGATCCAGGCCTACAACTTTCATGAAGACCACTTGGTCAGATTATGACGCATTCAATGACTTCAGAGCTGAATGATTTCAGAGACAAAGAATTTTCATAATTTTTCACTCATCAAAAGTCATTTAGCATTTTCCATTCATTTTCATTTTTCACTCATCTACTCACTCATGACTCAGCCCCTTTATTATTTTGTATCCCTAATCCTCTATAAAATGGAGCATTGGCTGATCATTTAGAGAGTCTTGGTCCTAAAGACCAAGATCATGCTATTGTGTTGTTTGTTTATCTTGTTGTAGTTTTCTTTTGTTCTAAATTAAAGTTATGTTCTTCTTCTTCTTCTTCTTCTTCTTCTTCTTCTCTCTTCCTTTCTTCTTGTCTATGAGTAACTAAGTTTCATTTTACTTGGGTGAAAAGGTGAAGCTCTTGGTAATGAAATAAAGTTAGATTAATCTCTTTCTTGTGCTTAAATGATATATTATCAACTAGTCATTATACGTGTTGTATTTTGTTTCCAACCAATTTAGAAACTCTCCTTGTAAAATGGAGATCTTGATTTGTTGTAGATAAGATATTAGCACAATGAATGCTTGATCCCATTTATAAGTGGTGGTGCTAATAGATGATTAAAGGAATCATAATATAATTACGTATATAATTTTTAATGAACTTTGAATGTTGTATTTTTCGATTGGAACCTCCATTATGTAAGGATTCTAATTGAGTTATAAAAAGAATTAATATTGTCCTTATTTTATTTACCAAGAGTGGATCTCCTAACCCAAGTAAGTCTTTTTTATTTGTAACCAAGTTTTATCACTTTTATTATTGTGACAAAATATTTACTTTACGTCAAATAATTTTTCTTCATCAATTCCCTGTGGATCGACCTCGGACTCCCAAGGATTTATTACTTGAAACAACTTGCACTTGGGTTTGTAACTTTTAATCTGCATCAGCAGACACACCACCTCCATCCACCTCTTCGTCACAAGATCAGACTCTAGATCTTCCTATTGCCCTTCGTAAAGGTAAACGTTCTTGTGTCACTAAACATCCTATTGTATCATTTATTCATTATGAGCATCTTTCCCCTTCCTCCCAATCCTTTGTTGCCTCTATTGATGCTATCACAGTTCCCAAAACTGTTGCTGAGGCTCTGTCTCATGATGGGTGGCGCAATGCCATGGAGAAGGAAATGCTCGCTTTGGAACATAACCAAACGTGGAATCTTGTTCCCCTTCCCTCTGGTAAGCGTGCCATTGGATGCAAGTGGGTGTTCACTGTTAAAGTCAATCCGGATGGTACTATTGCTTGTTTAAAGGCTCGGCTAGTGGCCAAGGGTTAAGCTTAGACTTATGGTGTTGATTACTCAGAGACCTTCTCTCCTGTGGCCAAATTAGACTCTATTCACATATTCATCTCGTTGGCTGCCTCTCATCAATGGCCCCTACACCAGCTTAATGTTAAGAATGTCTTTCTTCATGGTGATTTACAGGAAGAAGTCTATATGGAGCAACTGCCTGGCTTTGTTGCTCAGGGGGAGACTGGGCGAGTTTGTCAACTGAGACGCTCTTTGTATGGGTTGAAACAATCCTCCGGGGCTTGGTTTGGGAAATTGAGTGAAGTTGTGAATTTCGGCCTGAAAAGGAGTAGCTATGATCACTCGGTCTTCTACAAAAAGTCCGAGGGAGGATGCATCCTCATGATTGTGTATGTTGACGATATAGTGATAACAGACAGTGACTTCTCTGGCATCTCAGAAGTCAAGAGCTTCCTTCAAACCAAATTTTAGACAAAGGATCTTGGTCCTCTAAAATATTTCCTAGGACTTGAGGTAAGTAGAAACAGAATGGGCATTTTCCTCTCACAACGAAAATATGTCATTGACTTACTATCTGATGTTGGCATGCTGGGAACCAAGCCTTGTGATACTTTGATGGTTCCAAATGTGAAACTCAATGCTGATGATGACGAATTACTATCAGATTCTGAGAGGTACAGGAAATTGGTGGGCAAACTTAACTACCTTATTGTGACACGTCCAGATATCTCTTTCCCAGTAAGTGTAGTCAGCCAATTCATGTCATCTCCTCGACAATCTCATTGGGATGCGGTATTACATATCCTAAGATATTTGAAAGGAGCCCCAGGTCGTGGGATTCTTTATAAAGATAATGGACATTGCAGGTTAGAAGGTTATTCCGATGCAAACTAGGCCAAGAGTCTTGTAGATCGGAGATCAACTTATGGGTATTGTGTGTTCTTTGGAGGAAATCTGATATCTAGGAAAAGTAAGAAACAAAATGTAATAGCAAGGTCAAGTGCTGAGTCCGAATATCGAGCAATGGCTCAAACCTCTTGTGAATTACTATGGGTCTATCATTTACTTGATGAGATTGGGTTCAAGGTTTCTCTACCTATGAGACTATGGTGTAACAACCAGGCTGCCCTTCACATTGCCTCGAACCTAATTTTTCATGAACGAACAAAGCACATAAAAGCTGACTGCCATTTCATTTGAGAGAAGATCCAACATGGACTCATATCTACAGGGCATGTCAGGACCAGTGAACAGATAGCAGACATTCTCACATAGGCTCTTCACGGGAATCGGGTCAATTATCTTTGTAACAAGTTGGACATGATTAACATCTGTGATCCAACTTGAGGGAGTATTAAGAGTAGATATTATGCACGTGTTTTAATTTGTACTATTGTATACTATTCATACTAGGTTGTACTGCTAGCCCATTTACTGCTAGCCCATCTTACATATATAAATACATCACCTACACCCATATTGGGTACAATTTTCCATTCTTCTTTTCTCATTACAATCTTCAATTTGTGTTTCTCTCCAAAATCATTTTTTATTCTTAAATATTGGAAGTCTTTCATTAAAAATAGAAGATATCTTAAAATAACATGCGGTGGATGCTAATAGGTAAAAGTAGACCTCAAAACCAATGTTTTTAAAACTGATTGAACCAGTGAAGTGAGTGGTTTATAGTTCAATTGGTTTAACTGATGGTTAAACCGTTAATATTATAGTCATAAATTTTTCTTTTTTTCTTTTTTCTAAAATAAAAAATAAAAAATTTTAAATTAAAAATTGGCCGGTTCAACCAGTCGATTCACTAGCTTTTACCAGTTTTCTTGGTATTTTACTAGTTTTTTGCAGTTCTACCACTCATCCAATTTTTTTGAGTGAATAACCAGTGGAGTGACCGGTTCACATGCAGTGGACTTAAAAATAGAAAAAAACGGTGAATTTTGCATCATATGCAAATCTGAACAACGTACAAAATTATTAGTGCAGTTCTCCTTATTCTAGTTGAGCAATAATCTCTCATCAATGAGCCTTTTATTCTCAATGCCCTTCAAATCTCTTCTACTACTGAGGTATGCGGGAATGGGATAAATATGCCTTTTCTGTTTCAAATTTTGTATGACTTAGGAAAATATAAATCAGTTGACTCTAAAACCTCATGCTTCCAAGTGCAAGAATGACATTATTTGAACTCTTCTTTGGGGCCATATTTTTTAAATAGTACAACACTATAACTAGCATTTTCATCCCCACAAAACAATAAATTCAAAACTCAAAAGTCCAAAGCTTACCATGCGACCACGAAATTCTGGGGATAGAACACGATTTTTTACTGTCACATAGTTTCTATCCTGAGACAACAAACAATTGAGGGCTCAGAATTCTTTCAAACTGATATTTTAAAGTGAACACATGCACGTCCATAAAATTTCCATGCAAGATGCAGTAAACATATAGATATACACAGACAACAGCAACAAGAGAATACCACAAGTATCAAAGCCATTAAATCTAGTTTTAGAGAGGGAGAAGAATAAAGAAAAAAGGTAAGTTTTTGCATAGACGAGGTCGGATTCTCAATTCTAATTGGAAATTTATTAATTGTTTCAATGGAGAACTATCACTGTATCACAAGCTCAACAAAGACAAAATCAGAAGTTACAATCCAAGATATGTAAGAGTTGATTGATTAATATTTACTTATGGTTTCAGCATGAGGATTGGCTTCTTATTTCCTGAAGATTTCTCTTATGTCCAGGGCACTTCTCTTTTAACTTCTCTTTTAATCTGACACTTAAATTTCGTGAAGCAGTAAAACCAATGTGTTTTGTTATGCATATTGAATGAGAAATTATTAATTTCAGGTTAACATAGAAACTACGCTTCAAGCTTTGCTCAATCAGTCCTTAAGCTTCACGAACTTCTTAAGCTACCTAAAATGGCCCAAGACCTAAAGCAACACTTCTTTGATTATACAGTTTCAATAGGTCATGCAATGAGAAGCCAACAATGATTCTGAATCAGATGACATGAAGGAACATGCAATTGTTAGATCTTATTACGTACACATACTACCTATCATGGGAACTGCTAATGGGATGAGATAGACTTATCAATTGAGCGCTGTTCTAGACTGGATTCTAGATTCCTGGATCCCGGCCCACTAGGCCGTGACTCAAGCCAGATGATATCTGAGGCCCACTAAGGTTCACACCAGCCCAATCACCAATAGCCCACCTTCTAGAAGGGAGTTTAGGGCTGTAATGGAATCTCACAATAAATGAGGACAGAGGAATAAAATCCCCAAATGATCTCCAATATTGCTAACTATAAGAAAACTGAATCTCTAGAGGATTGCTCCCCATGTTAGCAATCCCACACTATAAATAAGGGGTTTAGCCACTCTAGTATGGATCTCATCCCTCATACACTAGCCTCCTAGTGCAAACTCTAACTTCAGCTCCGAAGTGCTTTGCAAGTACATTAGTCTCTCTCCACTGCAACACCAAGAGGTGCCGCCACCATCTCTCACTGCTCTGATCAAGACCAAGTACGTCATCCTTGATCTCGTTTCAGAAAAAGCCCCTACCAGTTTTCTGATCCGGTGCATTGTAAAAATGGAGCAGAGGGGCTGAGCAAAGCCTAAGTGACTTAGTACTTGAAAACACTTTAGCTCAATCAAAACCCTGAACAACTTATATAAAGATCTTACTAAATCACAACTTGTAATTTAAATTTTTAGGCTTAATATGATAAAAGATAAATAAGATATGGTATGGTTATAACATTAAACTGTTCCACAAGTCAAATACCTGTAAGACTTTCAACGTGGTTGCATATGTCGAAGGTCTACCAATCCCAAGCTCCTCAAGCTTCTTAACCTATAATATGCAATATCACAAGGGAAATCCCAAAAAGAGAAAACAAAAGAGACAAATTGCAAAAGAAATGAAAGCTCTCTACCCTCCTCTTAGCCAGCACAAATTATGTGTTATAATGAACTCCGGTTCATGGTGAATTCTATACGTGGTAAGATATCTACTTATTTTAGATAATTTAAAATTATAAATATGTACATATTAAAAAACTCAATCTATGAATATAATGCCATATATAGGGTTCACCATGAACCCAAGTCCATTATAACAAAACTCTAAATATAACCTGTCAGTGCACAAGCCGATCACATAGATTATAAAGTTTGAGAAAGTGTTAATAGTTAACAGCCAACCATAAGAGAAATAAGCTTAAAATGGTATGTCATGCTTAAAAAAAGGAAAATAGTTAATAAAAAGGCAGGCGTAAGGCATTTATTTCTATGAGTTGCAGTCTTCATAATTTACTATCATCAAATAGATTAATAGATTCAAGTTTCAGAAGTTTTTTGAGATATCATAAAAGAACAACATTATTAGAAGAAAATAAAAAATAAATAAAAAAATACAAGGAAGCAAAAGGCAAACGTTAGAAGATAAAGTTCCCTAGCTCATTGAACTGAACTAGGTATTACTTCAACTAAACGCAATGGGTAAAGCTCATTAGCTAAGATTATTCAGCTACTGGAAGAATTAGAATAATGTCTTTCATAAGTAAACTGTTGCAAACCCAAAATCAAGCAATAAAACAGTAATGCAAATAAGAGGTCAACGATGGATGATTTGTAGAGTTTAATTGATGGAAAGATAAATGCAGAAGGGAACAAGGCTCCCTACTACCCACAGAGCTAGGCTCCTCAGAGAAAAAATGCTATTCTCTACCAAAACAGAAATGATACCTTTTTGGGATCCCCCTCTCACTCCCAAACAGATCTCATATAACAGAATTCCACTAACATTCCCCGGGCCCACTCTCTCCCACTGCCACCTCATTTTTCTTTCCTTGCCTTCTATTCTTTCTCACATATACCCTCCATACCTTTGGTTCCCCCTGATTCTCATGACCCGTGACATCAGCTAGAGGTCTATCAATACCCCCACCTTGATTAGCAGACTTGCCCTCAAGTCTGAGGGTAGGAAACTGGTTTTTTATAGTAAACTCCTCCTCCCAAGTTGCTTCCTCGAATGGTTTTCCCTTCCATTGAACCAGTAATTGCTTAACAGATTCACCCCCTTGGCTAATTGTACGAGTAGCCATAACTTCCAATGGTTCCCAAGTACCGGTATTGTCCCCCTCCATGCCTTGTGGAAGCTCCTGCTCCACCCTGTAATTTCCCACAGCCTTCTTAAGCAAAGATATATGGAAAACTGGATGGATTTTGGCAGCCACTGGCAGCTGCAGCTTATAGGCAACTGGGCCTACTCTTTCCAGCACTTTGAAAGGACCATAGTACCTAGGTGCAAGCTTGGGATTGATACGTGCTTCCACAGACTTCTGCACATGAGGCCTTAACTTCAGGAAAACTCACTCCTACCTCAAAGTGTTCCTCTTTTCTATGACGGTCTGCTTGGTTCTTCATATGCACTTGAGCACGGTTAAGGTGATACTTGAGCTGCCTCAAACACTCATCTCTCTCCACCAAGTCCCTCGTGCAGCCTCAACCTTGGTTTCACCGGGTAAGAATCGGGTAATGAGAGGAGGCTGCCTCCCATACACCACCTCAAATGGTGTAGTAGCTGTAGAAGCATGATAGGTGGTGTTATACCAAAATTCAGCCCAAGGGATCCACATCACCCAAGTTTTAGGCTGATCTGCTATAAAGCATCGCAAGAAAGTCTCCAAACAATGATTTACCACCTCTGTTTGCCCATCAGTTTGTGGGTGGTACGCAATGCTCATTTTCAGCTGCGTTCCCTGCAATTTGAAGAGTTCTTGCCAAAAATTACTCACAAAAATGGGATCCCTGTCGCTGACAATTGACAAAGGAATTCCATGCAGCCTTATTACTTCCTTGGTGAAAATTTCAGCAAATGTCTTAGCGGAATATGGATGCTTTAATGGTATAAAATGGCTGTACTTTGAGAGACGATCCGCAACCACCAAGATGGCCTCAAACCCTCTAGATTTTGGCAAACTGGTAATGAAATCCATCGAAACATCCTCCCAGATTTGTGAGGGTACCGGTAACGGTTGGAGAAGACCCCCTAGTGAGGCAGCAACATACTTTTGCCTTTGACACACATCACACCCCTGGACAAATTGTTGAATGTGTTTCTTCATACCAAACCAATACAAGTTGGCTGCCATACGACGATAAGTACAATAAAATCCCGAGTGACCCCCTTGCGGGGTAGAGTGGAATTCCTTCAACAGAATGGGAATCCACACTGAATTTGCAGCCAACACCAGTCTATTTTGATAAAGTAAAACACATTTTTTATAGGAAAAACCTGGTTTTGTAGGATGTCCTTGCTGCAAGGCAGCAATGATGCCCTTTAACCCTTCATCCTGATGGACCTCTTCTACTACCTCATTGCTGCCCAACCACTCAGGATAATGGATCATAGATTGAAGCTCAGTAGTGTCATACATCCTGGAAAGAGCATCCGCTCCTTTGTTCTCTAAACCTGGCTTGTACACTATGTCGAAGCGATACCCAAGTAACTTCGCAACCCAATTCTGCTGATCCATGGTCGTAATTCTCTGCAGCAGCAGCTGTCTCAGGCTTTTCTGGTCTGTACAAACAGTGAATTTCTGACCCAACAAGTAAGGTCTCCAGTGTTGGATGGCAAGAGCAGCAGCCATCAACTCTTTTTCATACGCAGACTTGGATAAACTTCTGTCCCCTAAGGCTTTGCTGTAGTAAGCGATGGGCCGCCCCTGTTGGAGTAGAATTGCTCCTAACCCATTGTCGGACGCATCACTCTCTATGACAAATTCCTTATCGAAATATGGGAGAGCCAATACCGGTGCTGTAGTGACCTTAGTCTTGAGGACTTCAAAGGCTTCTTGCTCCTTCCCTCCCTATTTGAAACCCTCCTTTTTAGTCAAATCTGTTAGAGGTTTGGCCAGCTTGCCATAATCTCTAATGAACTTCCTATAATACCCAGTGAGGCCTAAGAAACCGCGCACGCCTTTAACATTGCGCGGAACTGGCCAGTGGAGCACATACTTGATCTTCTCCAGGTCCATAGCCACCCCCTCTTGAGAAATGAGGTGACCCAAATATTCAACGGAAAGTTGGGCAAAGTAGCACTTCTTCTTGTTAGCCACCAACTTATGGGTCAACAACACTTGCAGCACTGATTGTAAATGGTGTAAATGGCATTCCCATGTCGGACTATACACCAATATGTCGTCAAAGAAAACAAGCACATACAGACGCAACATGGGTTTAAACACTACATTCATTAATGCTTGAAATGTTGAAGGAGCATTCATCATTCCGAAAGGCATGACTAAATACTCATAGTGTCCTTCATGAGTACGAAACGCTGTTTTGTGGATGTCTTCGCTCCTCATCCGTACTTGGTGGTAACCGGACTTGAGATCAATCTTCGAAAAAAATTTGGCACCATGTAACTCATCCAGGAGCTCATCTATCACGGGAATTGGGAATTTGTCCGGTATTGTCACCTTGTTCAATGCCCGGTAATCCACACACATACGCCATGTCCCATCTTTCTTCTTAACCAGAATTACTGGGCTTGAAAAAGCACTCTGGCTAGGACGAATGATACCAGTCTGTAGCATGTCCTTCACTTGCTTCTCTATCTCATTCTTATGATGGTGGGAATAACAATAGGGGCGTACATTAACGGGACCTTGACCTTCAACCAAATGGATTGCATGTTCCTGTTGTCGCTTTGGTGGCATCCCCTTAGGTTCTTGAAAAATCTCAGAGAATTTATTGAGCAACCTCTGCACCTCTCGCGTCTGCACCTCGGATAACCCAGGAGAATCCACTACATGCAGCTCAGTGGACAAAAATAACCCTTCTATTTCTTGACGTTGTTTAGCCAGCAAGCTTTGTAGAGCCATATTCTGCTTATTGTCATGGTCCTCCCCGCTTAATTCAACCCAATCACCCTTGAATTTGAGCAACATCACTTGCTTGGCCCAATCAACCCATATTCCCCTAGTTTCAACCAACCACAACATGCCGAGCACTAGGTCTATCCCATCCAAATCAAACAGCAAGGCATCCACTGCTATTTTCATGTTACCCACTTCAATCAACACACTCCTGCACTGCCCTTGTGCCTGTACTTTGTGACCATCCCCCATTTTCACCGGTAAAGGAACGGTGTCTTCTATCGCCCATCCCATAGCCTTCACCAACTTCCAAGAAATGAAGTTGTGAGTCGCCCCGCTATCCACCAACATCAGAATCGGCACTCCCTGCACACTTCCTTTGAGTTTCATTGTGCGTAACTTGCCCTTCTTCTACGCAACTAACCCACTCAAACTCATCACGCTCAGTTCACCTTCTTCTTCGGTTCCTTCCTCTATTTCAGCCAACATTTCAGTCACCTCTCCTTCCTCTAAATCGTCCTCCTCTGACACCATGATGCGCAACTGACGATCGGGACATTGATGACGAAGGTGAAAATTCCCCCCGCATTTGAAACAAAGACCCTTTTGTCTTTGATCTGCAATTTCCTGAGAAGAAAGGTGACGAATCCCCCTATCGCGAGGAACGAAACCCCTTCGATCTGCTCTGGGTTCGGGTTTTGGGCCTAACCCGGTGCCTCCCTTGTCTGGGCTGTTCTTGGAGCCCTTAACATAAACCCAATCCCCATTTTGAGTTCGAACTGGGTTATGAGATCCATATCCTGGGTTCGGGTTGGATCTGAAACTGGATCCCCAATTCCTGTGTCCCTTCGGCCCATTCTCACGATGCCCAACCCATCCACCTTTCTGCTCCTTCATCTCTACTTCCACCGCTCTGGCTAAATTCATCAGCCGTGAACGTGAAATTGTTCCGGTGGTCTTCAAGCTTCGTACCTTGCCTCGAATTCCATCCTTCAAACCATGGATAAAATAACCCATGTACTGTTCATCTGGGAGCTTCGCCACTTGCGCCACCAATCTTTCGAACTCCCGTATATATTCCTCCACACTCCCTTGTTGTTGCAATGCTGCAAGCTGCTCATAGATGTTACCTTCTCCAATTCCTCCATACCTCTCCAACAGTGCATCCTTCAATTTCTCCCATGTGAGGTCTTCATCATCATCGGACAGAGCCTTAAAGAAGTGTATGGTGTGACCATCCATACATAGTTGAGCTAAGTTAACCTTCACCTCCGGCCTGGTATCCTGAACACGAAAATAAATCTCCGCTCGAGCGATCCACCCAGCCGGATCCTCGCCGGTAAACATTGGGAGCTCTATCTTCTTCACTGATCGCCTGAACTCATCAAGCGCATCGCCTTGCAATTGTTTTAGCAACTTCCTTATGCCCTCCATGTCGGAGTTTCAGGGCTCGTCGTCATTCTTTTCCTTCCTGACCGATTTCTCGTCATCGCTCCTCTCCTTATTTTGGGTAATGAGCGAAATCAAACGCTCTTGATCCACAGCTACTTGCGCCCTCATTTCAGCAAGAGTGAGTTCGAGCGTCGCCATCTTGTTCTCCAGAGCTGTCACTTTTGTCTCCATCTTCTTTGGTGGCATTCGATGTGCTTAATTGCTGGTCCCATCGCAAAGTTCTTCTTCGATTGGAATGATCCGGCCGGTCGGACCAATTGTTGCAAACCCAAAATCAAGCAATAAAACAGTAATGCAAATAAGAGGTCAACGATGAATGATTTGTAGAGTTTAATTGATGGAAAGATAAATGCAGAAGGGAACAAGGCTCCCTACTACCCACAGAGCTAGGCTCCTCAGAGAAAAAATGCTATTCTCTGCCAAACATAAATGATACCTTTTTGGGATCCCCCTCTCACTCCCAAACAGATCTCATATAACAGAATTCCACTAACATTCCCCGGGCCCACTCTCTCCCACTGCCACCTCATCTTTCTTTCCTTGCCTTCTATTCTTTCTCACATATACCCTCCATACCTTTGGTTCCCCCTGATTCTCATGACCCATGACATCAGCTAGAGGTCTATCATAAACATTGTAATATCAGAGATGCCAAGAATATAAATAATTCAAGAGCATGATAGAAACAATGGTCCTTTCATAACGTTGCATGCTATCCAATTGCTGCAATGACTGACAAAAGACGTGCATTTGTTGAAACACAAAAAATACAGAAATTATACTACGAATCAGTAAATTGAAAATTTGTTAACTTACACATTATTTCAAATTGACCTAAACACATTAAGGTAACATAAAAATCTACATTTCTAAACCTAACAACAGCACTGTTCAAAGGCCGTATTAAGATTAAGACACATTTCCATGTATGGTAAAATCCAATCTCTATTCACAGAACCCATTGTTAGGATTTTCAAATATTAGGCATTACTTCTACATGCAATGAGAGTTGTACCAGCTGAAAGCAGCATACTTATGGTCTATAGTACTCCTTTAATCTTAATGAAAGAAACATGATAACTTTACCAACGATGCTTCACTGTAACGTGCTGGTGGTTGTGTCTGGTGCTGATTAAGTTCTGTTTGAACAAGAAGTAACGGATCCCCTGGCTACAAAATAAAAGTCAATGAAGGGCAATGTGTTGCATAGTTGGTGGCATTAACAAATGCACAAGCATAAATCAAGAGTAATTATGTCAAAAAGAAAACAATCATGTCAAAAAGAAAACAATCAGGAATTAGTCTCTTTCTGCCAATGGCATATGTCCATATCCTGTTGAGTTGTACAATTTTAAGCATCATAAATGGAATTCACAAATTGATAAAACAAACCAGAGACATAGTGAAGCTAGCCTAAGGCAAGGTGAGAACAATTAGCAAAGGGAAAAGGCTATTGTTAGAAATATAAAAGCATTCTAGAGCCTCCACCTAACAGTTTAGGGTTTTAGGAAAATTGATCCTTGACATGGTATCAAAGTCCCTCTATGGAATAAGTGGTCAAGAATTCAATCATTGTCGCCCCCATTCTTCTAAATAAAAATGAATTTCAGCACTAGGTAAAATGAGCCTATGCATGGTCTACGCTTCAAGCCCAAAGGGCTTTTGCATGAGAGGGCATGTTAGAGATATAAAACTATTCTTGAGCTTATACCAAACAGCATAAGCTTTTAAGAGTTGGTCCTTGAGAGGGCAAGGGATTTCCCCAACAAGAAAAAACAATAATAAAAAAATGGAAGGCATTATCACCAGAGCCCTTGCCGGTCTATCTATATATCTGTCAAAGGCCACCCTTTTGAGAAAACCTATGGCAAAGCACCACAAGAAAGCCAATAACAGCATCCTATCTAAATAAACTGAAAGGGCACAGATTGCCATATAAATGGAGAAGGCATCAAATCATTTTCAATAGCATAAACAAAAATATCAAATTTCTAGAAATGTTACCTTCAAGGAATTTAGAACAACGAAAGCTTGATGACAATTGGATCCATCATTTTCTTTATCTTGAACGGCTTCAGTATCAATGTCCTAGAAGGGGAAAAGATACTACACATAAGTTGGGAAACACATCAGTTTTAGTGTCCTAGTCATATAAAGGTACATGTGGACATTCTCTAACACGGCAAAAATTGATAGAGATACAAAACCATTCCTGGGCCTTCATCTTCAACTAAGAGCTTAAACTTTTAGGAGGGTTGGTGGTACTAAACAAATATAAAATTGAAACAAGAAATACCCAGAAAAAAATGTGTCACAAACCCTCATAATAATAAAGAAAGGATCAAATGCAATTTGAATTCAAATGCAAACTACATTAAATCCCTGAAGTCTTAGTTGCATTGTCCATTTGGTTTACAAGTGACGAATAAACTTTTATCAAGCAATGCACACAAAATAGAACACATGCATATACGTACTTTAATATATATTTCTTTTGGGATGTGAAAACACTAGAGTAACCTCTGCATACATATAGCAAACAAGATGGAAAATCTTTCCAAAACGTTTTAAGCTCCAATTTATGGGATCTTGTTCAAGGTGACAACATGATTATAGATACCAAACATTTACTTTAAAGCAAATGGCAGAACTTTGAAAATCTATTTTTATACAAAAGCCTTGAATTTGAAATCTAACTGTAATAGTTTTTTCCAGTTGCTACTAACTGGTACTTAAACTCAAAATAATACTATTATTAACAATAACAATAATATATTTGATAGAAAATAACAATAATAATGATAAATAATAAACAAATTAAAGTTATTATTATTTGTTAGGCACTAGCAACTGGTATATGAATGATTACAAACCATCAAAAGGCTAGGTAAAATCACTTCACAAGATTACTTATCTGCTGGAACTAACCATACCGTAAAAACTGCCCGGTATCCAAGAAAGTCAATCCTTGAGCTGGCAGATCGTAACATAATAGACTCATCAGCATTTCCAATATCAAGTTGTATCTGAAATCAAAAAGATGTTAGGGAACATATCTGCTTAAAATAACAATATCAGATTGAAGCAGATAAACTTTATATGAACGCAAATGTAATTTCAAGAATCAAAGAATATGTTAATGATCTTTCTCTAGAATACCGACACAAGATCTACCATTAGTTGACCTGGAAAGATAATTAGGCAAAATGAATTACTATGAACAACTTTTCAATTCTAGCAAACCAAGATCCATATAACAGAGCAAACAGATCCTATCTGACTATCTGCTATAAAGATGAGAGAGAGAGAGATGGAAAGTGGATAATTACCAATTTTTAAGAACATGCTTAAAAACCACTGACCAAAGGAACCAGGAATAGGATACATGAGAAAGCTGAATCACAAGGGAAAGCTAAGCTACTACCAATATGCTTAGACAATGCATATACCCAATGTAACCCTCCCCATCAAAAAAATATGGAGAAACATCACCTGAATAAGGCTTTAGCCAAAACTGAGTTGTAACCCAACAAACCACAAAGTCAAGCACATGTACTATCAAACAAGCCCAGGCAGCTATACTGGCAATCCAGCAACCTAGATCACTTGCAGTCGCAACCTAAGTATCTATATACTATAGAAGATACTGTCACACTGAATAGTTTATAACAAAAAGGTGGCAGCATTTTGAATTCTAAATTAATCTACAGCCACAAACTAGCAAAAAGCAGCTAGTTTAAAATATACTTTCAAGGTCTATATACTTTATGTTGAAGGAAATTCAGTAGTATAACCTGCTCAAAGATAGCTGGTTCCATCTGACATGAAACTGTTCGTGACCAAATAAGTGTGTATAGCTTCAATGATTCTTCATCTAGTACCCCAACAAGCATTGCTGACAAGCCATCAAGAATTTCTACTATTAGCTGTCACCCTTGGTTCACCATTAAAGTAAATTATTTATTATTTATGAAAGAAGCACACATCATATTACATGGTAACTTGCGTATGTCAGTTGGTCTAATGGCTTCATGGGCCTCTTGTGCATTTTTCACCTTTTTAAAATACTTTGGTGCACTCTGTGAGGCAAAATCTTGTCCATACCTGCATACAGTAAATTCTTGTTCATGTACATAAAAAAACAATTGAAACTTGGTTAAACCACATACAATAAGCATTCAAATTTAAAAATAATAATGCAAACTCAGACAAAGTTGATAGTTGCAATGAGAAAAAGTACCAACTAGCACTAAATGGCATGCATGTAGATAAAACTGAACTACACTTTCTTTCCCCAAGCCATATTCTTTTATCGCCAATAATAATGTTTAATTTTCATTTTCTTCCAGGAGGGTAAAATTGTAGCATTTGAAGTTTATGAAGTCTATAATAATCGTACTTTTAAGAAGTCATTCCCCCTCCCACCCCCACCCTCAAAACTTTCTTTAAAAAGCTATAAATCTTATGATTAGAGGATCAACCCAGATTCTCAATATAGCTCTGACCCACAGAACAAGTGATAAGTGCAAATTTGGAGACTACAACGATATCTTAGTAAAGATCACTTATTTCTTCACTGCCCCACTGCTAAAATATCTTTGGACCAAACTCTTTGGTGTTTTTGGTTAAATTTGGGTTTTCCAGCAACTTTGGAACTCTTTTGCTAACTAATTTCAGGGGTTTTGGGAGAAGCAAGGAAGGCAACATACTTTGGCGTTGTGCAGTGTTTGCAGTTATTTGGTGTCTTGAAGAGATATCAACTAGCTCAGCTTGTAAAGCCCTTTGCAGAGACTTCAGGACCTCGGAATTAGGATTATATCCCACCTTCACCATGGAGATAGAGGATTAAAAAAGGGAGAAGCAGGGACGGATCTAAGGGGGGGCAAGCATGGGCCTTGCCCCCCCCCTTTTCACCAATTTTTTTAAGGTACCAATAATTTAATTTAATTTACTAAAAAATAAAGGGATAATTACATTGATCTTTTATAAAGTTAATACTTATTACATTGACACTCTTATTTAAAAATTATACCCACATAAGGGATAATTACATTGATCTTTTATAAAGTTTATACTTATTACATTGACAATCTTATTTAAAAATTATACCCACATCCTTGATTTTATATATTGTTATTACACTCCAACACCGTTCTTTGTTTACGAAATTACATATACCTCCCCTACTTTATGTACAAACATTACACAAAGTCTCATTGAAAATACAAAGCAAGGGAGGAATGAGTAATTTCTCAAACAAAAAGGGTGTCAATATTATAAGCACTAACCTCAGGAGAGGTCAATATAATTATACCAAAGATAAAAATGGTGTAATTAAAAGAGTTTATACTTGATATGTATTTGACATAAGATTCATAATTATTTTATATATATTGATATTATAATTTCAACTCATCTTTCTATTAATTTTCAATATTTATATAATAAATCTACTAACTCCTCTCACTTTTAGCTTCACTCTTTTCCCTTTTTTAAAATCTATATATATAAAAACTTTATTTTGCCTATGAATCATGATGTAAAGGATAACTACTATTGTGATACATTTAATATGTAATATAAATATTTTTTTTTACATTTTTCACTTTATTCATAAATCTTCCTATATAATGAAAAGAAAGTACTCTTTTAAAGTGAGTAAATAAGAGTATATTTACCCTTAATTTAAAATAGTGTATTTTGATCTTAACCCACTAAATAATTTAAGGGTGAATACATCTTTATTTGCTATCTTTAAAAAAAAATTATATTTAATAATATGATTCATGATTTTCGACCCCTTCACTAAATATTTTATGCATTTGTCCCTAGGAAGAAGGCTACCTCCCATTGTGTAACACACACCGATGAACAAAATATTTTAAAAAAGAAAAGGTTAGTTCGTATCTAGAACTGTCAAGGATAAATTTTGTCACAGGCTCTTAGTAGGGATAAAGATGTGTTCCTTGCCTTGTTTAGCTAATTGTCCTCAGACATTTGTCTATTTCTGCTATACTGTGGGATTAGAGAGCTTCACTCTGTCGATGATACTGATTACATTTTTCCATTATTTCCTATAGCTTTGTTTTACTTTTAAGAGCATACCTATCCTATTCCCTCAAAACCTTCTTTCCTTCCTTTCTAATAAAAATTCTTCTATCAAAATATTTTGAAGACTACATAGCATGTCATACACTAACATCATTGTAACTGGAAGGTTTGAAACCCTACCTGCATGTCTATTGGCAAAATGTACCTTTTATGCAATAAATATGTGAAGAATCATTATGAACGAAATTGCTACTACTATGGTTGTAATCAGTAGTAATGAAACTCTGAAAGCAAGCATATGTGGAAATATGTATGGAGATGTGCATGTCACCTTGCAATGATCAGGGAGCGTATATTAGCAACAGCTTCATCAGAAATCTAAGAAAATTCAAAGCAAAGTGTTAGAAATTGAAATGATCATCTGCAAAAAAAAAATTATTGGACTGACAGAAAGAAACTCTAATATGTCATCCACATGTGCAAACCCACAAGTAAAAATCAAAATTGTGATCTAGTATAGGAAGTATGAGGGGAGATTAGTGATCACATATAAACAGCCAAGATTCATGATGTTATTGTTACTAAAAACTAAAAAGCAATATTAACTTATTCAATTATTGATTCCAAATCCTTATGAAAAGCTAAAGGGTTCCAAATATAGACTTTTCTAGCAAGATCTAGCCTACTCTTGTCAACGATATAACTATGCAAAGTTAAGTTTACATTGAAGTTTATTAAAAACAATTGTCTATATATTTCACACTTCAGCCCAACTTGGAAATAATTAATACTCTTGCACACCAACATGCCCATCTTCCCTTGATAAGCAGCTTCTAGAAGTAGATAAATAAGAATACAAGATTAAATGGGGGGAAATACAACACAAAAGGGGAGGGAAAGAGGATATTTTGAGATGGCATGGTCGGCTTTTATGGACAATTAATGATATATTGATATACAATGCATCTAGAGCAGTTCACAGCATTTCACCATATTCATGCAACCAAAGTGATACCTACATGGAGTCCATCAGTTCTGATGTATGTTATCAGACCCACTGCTTTACCATCAGACAGTTCGACTCCCTCATAGAGTTTCTGAGCAAGCTGCATTCATAAGGCAATAGAAATTAATGATAAAATTAATACTAGAAAATTTAAAATTTGAAAATAAAAAAATTAATTCCACAGGAAAAACGAATTTTAGTCATTACAGCCGCAGTTATGTCAAGTAGGGAAATAGGGTAGGAATAAATAAAAAATTCTTGTACCTTCATTGTGTGACTTGCTGTGAAATGCAATTTGTTTGCAGCATCTTGCTGAAGTGTTGACGTTATATAAGGTGTTGGAGAATTTCTTCGAACTTTGTTTCTTTTCAACCTAATAACCTGAAAATCTGCTGAGTTTATTTTGGTTTCAATATCCATTGCCTCTGTATCAGAAGTAATTGAAAATTGATTCAACTTTTTTGAATCAAAATGGGTTAAGTGAGCAGAAAAAGTAAGGTCCTTGTTTGATCCCAGCTCTTTTTTTTTCAATTGGACCTCCGCAGTCCAATACTCCTCTGGTTTGAATTCATCAATTTCCATTTCTCTATCACTTATAAGAGAAAGTGCAGCAGATTGAACTCTTCCAGCTGATTGGCAACCTGGTAACTTCCTCCATAGTAATGGTGAAATGTTAAACCCAATCAGATAATCAAGAGCCCGTCGTGCAAGGTAAGCATGAACCAAATTCACATCAATCTCTCGTGGTGCTTGCAGAGCACTTTTTATAGACTGTTCAGTTATTTCATGAAAGACAACCCTTGCTAGATAAATATTATCGTGCAGAGCACCCTGCTGTTGTAACATCTCAATAATGTGCCAAGCAATAGCCTCTCCCTCACGATCAGGATCTGATGCAAGAATAAGGTTTTCTGCTCTGAGGAACAAGGCAAAATGAATTAAGAAGGAGACAGGTTGTCAGCCACTTATGCATAAAGACAACATGGAAATGGAATGGAAACAATCCAATCCAAGTAATCATTAACATCTGCATTACTCTAATAACATCATATTCAACAGTCACCAAGATTAGCTCCCTAAAGATTATATGTAATCTTAATAACAATATATATATATATATATATATATATATATATATATGAAACATATCTAGTGAAAGAAGTTTTTATTGTGAGAGGGTGAGAAAAGTAAATCTTGATCACACAACCATATATAGATGGTCAAGATTAAAAGTTACTTGAAGATCATGTGACTACTTAAAAAGTCACATGCATTTATGTTCTAATCTTGACCATTCATGAAAGATCCAATGGTCAAGATTCACTCCTCTCACCTCTCACAATAAACACTCTTCTTACCTGATACACATTGTGTATATATATATATATATAGGGAACATATCTAGTGAGAAGAATTTTTATTGTGAGAGGGTAAGAGGAGTAAATATTGACCATACAACCATATATGAATGGTCAAGATTAAAAGTCACTTGAAGGTCATGTGATCACTTAAAAAAGTCACATGCATTTATATTCTAATATTGACCATTCATGAAAGATCCAATGGTCAATATTCACTCCTCTCACCTGAGTAAGATCTTATATATAAATACATATATATATATATATATATATTTACACACACACAGTTATACTAGTATAACCAACCAGTGCTGCTGGAAAACAAGAGCAAGTGGATGAGAGGGATGAGAGAATGTACCCGCTCAGTGCAACCTTGATGCTCTTCAGATGAGTCCAGGCAGGCGATGGAACCTCCCACACCATACTAAAATCATCATCAGGTCGCACAGATCCAGACCTTGCAGCCAAGTCTCTTACATGGCCATAGCTTGGCAAGACTTCATACATATCACCAAGGTATCCCTGAATAACCTTCGCCTTTGTAACAGACTCCACAACTAGCACAGACTTTCCAGAGGGAGGATATAGCAGCTTGTGTGTAAATTTCTCTACGGATTTCACCTGTTTTTTCTGACTAGAGTTCCCACTTTTCTTCTTTGACTGGTGCTTTGTAGAAGCAGAATTATCTAGTGTTTCTTCAACAGACCCAGCTGAATTCTTCTGAATAAATGCAGTGTTAGTTTCACTAGTACTGGATGTCTTCCCTTTAGAAGATTTTCTAGAAACTTCCGCTCCTGCAACCTCTTCTGAAGAATTTCTGGCAGAACGCTTGCTATTTTTCTTGCTTTTTAACTGCTTCTTCTTTTTGCCGGTAACTTTAGAGTCCTGTTTATCACTTGCAACAGGTGGCGTTGATACCAACGATCCCTTCAGATTTTTCTTGTCTTCATCCAAACTTTTCCTCGAAGTCACTGTATTAACATCTTCAGATGCAGAGACACTAGAACTTTCATCTCTAGATTCTTTATCTTTGCCATGAATGGCGAAAGCTTTTACCCTCTTCTTTTGTTTATTATCTACCGCTTTCTGGACGCAAGACGAAAATCTCTTGGGAAAAACCCCATCACTAATCAAACTCCTTCCAGTACCATTCCCCATATACGGAAAACCGAAATCACTAAAAGATGCCATAGACTTACAGAATTCGGGCCTAACAACAGCACACCTAGAACCATGGCTAATGCCACGGAAAAAACGAAAGCTCGGCCCAATGTTCAAATGGTTGCTTGTTATTACTCCAAAATTAACTTGGGGTAAATACTTTTGGCATTGGATACTGTTGCCAATGGCTAAAGTTGTATGTGGTAAGTGAGAGTTTGGGGAATTCTGAAGCACCCTGAATTGCAACTGCAGCACCATTTCCCAACCAAAACACAATATATTATTGCCACAACCCAATACGTATTGAAGAAAAGAAAAAGTTGAATTTTCACAATAATAATTCTATTTGGTTTTCTAAAATTTTATGCAAACGAGCAAAGAAAATAAAACAAACCAAATACTTTGTAATTTTTTTTTCTGTAAACAAAAGAGAAGTTTTAAAAGTTGTTATTTTGTTTACATTCGCATTACTAAATGCAAATGATCATTGGAAAAAATAGAAAAAGAAAAGAAAATTAGTGAGAACAAAATGAGAGAGCAAAAATGAATGACCATGAAGTGGCGAAGAGACAGAGATGCTGAAGAGGGAGTGCAGAAAGCGAAGGAAGGAGAAGAGACGGAGGTGGTGGAGAACAAGCTCCTTTGCAGTTGAATCATCGTCACGAGACGTTCATTTCATCACTTGCATTCGCTGAGGATTGGGAGTGAAGAGGGTTTTCGCTGAGACTGCGAGAGGGTTTAAGAGTATGGCAAATGGCGCTGCCAATGCTACTGCTTAATGCTCAATTGCTAATGCTAAGCTATAAATACGTCGGTTTTTTTGTCAACAAATATATAAGCTATTTTATATATCCCCTTTTTTTGGAATAGGGCTGGGCCATTTTGGGGTCGCTGACTTAGTGGCCCGAACAAAGTGGTGTGTGATTGAAAAATGAAAACTACTAATACTACTATGTACTCCATAAGTTATGGTGCATGGTGGCCCGAACAAAGTGGTGTGTGACTGAAAAATGAAAACTACTAATTCTACTATGTACTCCATAAGTTATGGTGCATGGTGCATCTTATGTCATAGTCATTGATATACTTAAAATACATCAAGAGCTAAATTTAATGACCTAAAATCTATAAAATTTGGATACCCAAACTTCACTGTCATCCTCCAACATCTATCTTCGTCCACCATCGTTGTACCTTCTCTAGCGATGGTGTGATGACCCGTCTTCTCCACCACCTCTTCCCCCTCCACTTCACTCTCTTGTCTTCATTGTCACCAAAACTACTCGTGAACACTCCATCAATCCCTAAACCAGATTCCCTAACCTTATCCAACACACTCAACACTTTCTCTATATCACCCTTGTAACGCCCCCTTTCTCAGGAGGAGGAGAGGACGTCACACCAAACTGATGAAATACAAAAGAACATTATGTCATTATTATTAAGGCCCGGTTTATATCTTATGTATATAGTTATTAGCCTGTTCATCTTATGAAGTATCATACATAGCAAGTCTTTTTCAAATACATGTATTATACATTTTTACTTTGTAAGCGGAAGACATAAAGATCAACCTATACTTTCATGCAAAAGGTACATATTATATATATATATATAGATACAGGCTGTAAGTCATTAATTACATTAAGGCTCATCAAAAAGAAGCCAAAGATTTACATGGCCCAAAAAATATACAGACCACCAAAAAGAATATATCAAGCCCCCATCAACTACTAAGAAGGAACCTTAGTTGGATCCTCCTTAGGCTCCTCCATGGGATCTTCCTCAAGAGAGGAAATCCTCACGAGAGCAACACACTCACGAGCAGGGGCTCGTGTAGAAGATAAAAACGAGTCCTCATGTGGGGTGTACTCACACTCATCCCACACCTCGCGAATTGGCATATAAAACTCCAGCAATACACGAACGTCCAAGGAAAAGAACGGTGGATCTTAGCGACCCCAAGCCAATGTTATAGTCACCTCTCCCATATAGACACAACGTTCGGTGATCACATTAATGTGCCAGCAATCCATGCCTCCATGGAACCTCAGCCTGGCATACCCTAGGAAGCCTCGTCGGGATGCCATGGTCAACAGATAACTAATTCATTCCAAAATCGGGAAACTCGGGCTCTTCCTCGCCTTGGTCTTTTAAGAGACATAGAAAAATACGGAATAACAGAATACAAAAAGAGGTGAAATATTCAACTTCATTACCAATTATGGCAGTAAGAAACAGAAACGGCGCAAGGCGCCTTACAGCATAGCATACATAATAAATAGCATCAAAGTACGGATAGTAAGCAATTTAATAATACAGATAATCATGCTTGTCATTTAAAAGAAGCATTCTTATAATCACATTTATGTATGCCAAATGAATGTGTTGACAGACTATGCAAGTGCACAATGGTACTAAATCCCTACTCCATGGAGCTAGACACAACATAGGAGAGAATGATTTAGCATCAAAGTACGGATAGTAAGCAATTTAATAATACAGATAATCATGCTTGTCATTTAAAAGAAGCATTCTTATAATCACATTTATGTATGCCAAATGAATGTGTTGACAGACTATGCAAGTGCACAATGGTACTAAATCCCTACTCCATGGAGCTAGACACAACATAGGAGAGAATGATTAGGAAACATGTCTATGACTCGGCTGCCGCAGCCAATCAAGTGCTATAATTTATCATTTTATCAACGTGCACATCAAGGCATTGCACAAGACATTCTACACTAGATCGTGACATAGGACAGTGTATCGGTCTGGATCGTCGGTGTGTTTGCATCGGTCTGCCTCACAAACAGAAGAGCTACCAACTGTCCATTGCAAGGTACCCGCACCCCGACACCCCCAAGGTCAACCAATGACCTACACTTGTTTATTCGCACCCACACATAGGTGTGATTCAACTCCTAGGCATACAGCCTTTCAACATAGTCCAACGGACTTTCTCAATGCATGTTTCAATCATGCTCATCATGTTAGACTTCCTCAATGCATATGGTCTCAATGCATATATATATATATATATATAGACATTCAATATCAAGATGACTTATTCAAAATTAAACGCCACATTAGGCTCAATCACTCATCAACAATCATAGATCCCATTTACGGACCCACATCAAGTCAATATCAAAACTCAAGAGTAAATACATACTATTCAAAGTTGTTATCAAAGTCATGTCTCAATTCCATTATGTTTTTGCATTGAACTCACTTAGAATATTTACTTTAGGTTCCTCACAATCTCATCCACACTCTTGTTCTTTCTTTATTCCAAGGACCACTCCAAGTTATAAGTTAAGGGTTTGTTCTTTATTCTTTCCATATTATGAAATCCTAATTAAACGTCTAATCGTTCAATTAATTAAGTTCATCTTAGTACAAAGGTCTCATATCGAGTGCCCAAGGAGATCGTGAGCCTCCAAGGGACTGGAAAACTAACTATTTTTCATCACTCAGATCACACGAACATGTCCCATTACACGGCCGTGTCCTATTACACGAGCTGGATTACACGGCTGTGACACATTACACGGCCCGGGCCGTGTACTCCTCTAGAATTCAGCCAAAAACCATCCAATCCATGCCTATCACATTACACGGTCGTGTACCCTTACATGGCCTAGGCCGTGTAACCCACTGGATATGCAGAAAAACTCCAAACACCTCCAGTCATTCAAGCATTTCAAAATCCATCAAGTTATACAACAACATATATCAAAATCACACCATATAAACAACCACAACACAACTAAAAATCACACAAACAAATGGGTAACCCACACATGGGTTCCTCACCACCAAGATAGGTTGAAGAGAATGATCTCCCTCTTACCTTTAGAGACAACAAGGAAAGCAAGCTCCTTTCAAGATTTTCATCCACCACCCACAAGAAAACCCTAAGATGGTTAACTCACAAAATCAACCACCAAAACATGAAAAGAAAAGTCCTTGATCACAATGGTGACCAAGGACCATGAAATGAAAAGGAAAAGGGAGGAAAGTCAAGATCTTTACCTCAAAGTCTCAAGCTTTAGGGCTTGATAGAAAATGGTGAATATAAAGGAATCAAGAGGCGTCCATCAAGGAAGAAAGCTTCAAGATGATGAGGAGAGACAATAGCCTAAGTTGGCTTGATCAAACAAACTTGAAAAGCCTCCAATGATGGTGCAACCGTGTGGAAGAAGAGGGGAGGAGAGGAGAGAGCGTGAGGGAGAAAAAAGTAGAGAGAGAAAAGTAAAATGAGTTTGAAAATGAAAAGTGATAGGGAAAATGAAAAAGATGATGGCTTGGTCATCTTTTCTTCCCTCTAACGGTGGAGCCAAAAATTAAGAGGAGAGAGAATGTATGTAGGAAGCTTCCTTGAAGTTTCTTTGAAGCTTCCTTGAGAAGCTTTGCACGTTTCTCGATAAAGTAAAGTGTGATGTCACTTAGATGATATCATAAAAGTAACTAGATAAAAATAATCTACTAGAGCTATTACTCAGTGGACAAAAGTTACAGCTAACAGAAATAATATTTTGTTGTCTCACAAATAATAAAATATTCTGTGATTTTATTTATCAGATAAAATTTCGTAAAACGAAAACCTCGTAAACTATGTCTGGCCTCGGGTTTAGTAAGATCCCCCATCGATGTTTCTATAGTCCAAAGTTTTTCGGCCTCGGGGAAAATATTTTATTTTCCCAACCCCTCTCAGCGTGTACGTAAATCGAGAAATATATTAAAATAATCAAATAATTCAAAAAATTCCAAAAAAATCTCCAAAAATCACAAATATTATAAAATGAACATATATTACGAAATAAGTAATTTTCAGAGTGTTACAACTCTCCCCTTCTAAAAAGAATCCTCGAAATTTTTATACCTCAAAATAGATATAAATGTTGTTCCTTCATCTTGTCTTCTAATTCTCATGTCGCATCTCCAGTTGTGTCATTCCAAATCACTTTCACCAACGGAATCTCCTTTCCTCTAAGTTGTTTCACCTTCCTATCCTCAATCCTTACAGGAAGTGTCTCATAGGTCAAATTCTCTTTAAATTGCACTGCATCCGGTGCTCTGACATGGTTCGGATCAGGAATGTATTTTCACAATTGTGACATATGAAAGACATTATGAAGGTTAGAAAGAAAAGGTGGTAAGGCTATTTGATAAACTACCGGACCTATCTGACGAAGAATTTGATAAGGTCTGATGAATTTAGGAGTAAGTTTTCTAAATTTAAGAACTCGACCCACCCCAGCCGTGGCTGTGACTTTGAAGAATACATGCTCGCCCTCTTCAAACTCAAGAGGCTTCCTCCTTTTATCTGCATAGCTTTTCTATCGACTCTGAGTCGTCTGCATCTTTTCCTGAATCATCTTAACCTTCTCCGTTGTTTGTTGCACAAAATCAGGTCCGATTGTTAGGTGCTCTCCATCTTGGTACTAACACAAAGGTGTTCGGCACCGTCGTCCATATAGAGCCTCATAGGGTGTCATCCCTATGCTCGAGTGGAAACTGTTGTTGTAGGTAAACTCTATTAAGGGCAAAACTTCATCCCAACCTCTCGTCTGTTCTAGAGCGCAAGCTCTCAGTAGATCTTCCAACGATTGTATCGTCATTTCCGATTGACCATCAGTTTGAGGATGATAAGCAGAATTCAAACAAAGTTTCGTTCCCATTGCTTCTTGAAGACTTTGCCAAAACCTTGATGTAAATCTTGGATCTCTATCAGAAACAATACTGGAAGGTACACCATGTAGTCTAACAATCTCGCCAATATACAGTTGAGCTAACTTTTCTATCAGATACCTTATGTTGATCGGTAAGAAGTGTGCAGATTTCGTAAGGCGGTCCACAATTACTCATATTGAGTCGTAACCTTTTTGGGTCTTCGGTAATCCAACTACAAAATCCATCGCAATGCTATCCCATTTCTATTCGGGAATAGCTAGAGGTTGCAACATTCCTGAAGGTCTCTGATGTTCAACCTTGGCCTTTTGACAAACCAGACAAGACGACACGTAATTAGTAATGTCTCTCTTCATTCCATGCCACCAAAATAACCGCTTCAAATATTGGTACATCTTGGTCATTCTTGGGTGTATACTCAACTGGCTCGTGTGAACTTCATCAAGAATTAACCTCCTCAGCTCCGGGTCACTGGGCACACAAATCCTGCCTTCGAACCTAAGAATACCATCATCTCATTCTTGAACCGTTGACACAATGTCTCACTTCATCAGTTCCCTCTTAGTTTGTAGAAATTCATCATCTTTCTATTTCTCTAGAATTTCTTCCATCAAGTCACTTGAGATAGTAACCATATTCAAACCAATCTTCCACGATGTCAACTCTACGGACGTCTACATATTCTGAAATCATTCTATTAATTATTTTTCCTTGATCATCATAGCAGAGATACTCAGCATCTTTCTACTCAAAGCGTCTGCCACCACGTTTGCCTTTCCAAGATGATACTGGAGTTGGAAATCGAAATCCTTCAGAAACTCTAGCCACATCCTTTGCCTCATGTTCAGCTCCTTCTAGACGAACAGGTACTTCAAACCCTTATGATCGCTGTAGATGTTGAACGTTGCTCCATACAGAAAATGTCTCCATATTTTCAAAGCAAACACCACAGTCGCTAACTCCAGATCATGCGTCAGATAGTTCTTTTCATGTACTCTTAGCTGCCTTGAGGCATAAGCCACCACTTTTGCATTCTGCATGAGTACGCATCCTAATCCTTCATGTGAAGCGTCACAGTACACTTCAAAGGGTTCACTGGGGTTAGGTAGAACCAAAACAGGTGAAGTAGTCAGTCATCTCTTCAATTCTTGGAAACTTTCTTCACAGTCATCGGTCCATACAAAAGCTTAGTTCTTCTTTGTAAGTTGAGTGAGAGGTCCAGCTATCTTAGAAAATCCTTCAATGAATCTTCGATAATAACTAGCTAATCCCACGAAGCTACGAATCTCTATCACAGTCTTCGGTCTTTCCTATTGTAGAACTGCTTTAACTTTCTATGGATCCACTGCAATTCCATCCTTCAAAATTACATGACCCAAAAACTTAACCTCGTCCAGCCAGAATTCACACTTCGACAACTTGACATATAACTTCTTTTCCTTTAGAATCTAGAGAACTATACTGAGATATTCAGCATGTTCCTCCTGATCTGGAGAATAGATCAGAATGTCATCGATGAAAATGATGACGAATCTGTCTAGGTAAGGACGAAAAATCTTATTCATGTAATCCATGAATATGGTAGGTGCATTCGTCACTCCAAACGGCATCACAAGATACTCATAATGTCCGTAATGTGTGCGAAAATCCATTTTAGGAATATCCTCTACCTTCACTTGGATCTGATGATAACCCGATCCTAAATCAATCTTAGAGAAAATAGAAGCTCCTTTTAACTGATCCTTCAAATTATCTATCCTCGGAAGTGGATATTTGTTCTTGATCGTGACCTTGTTCAGCTGTCGATAGTCCACACATAAGCGTGAAGTTCAATCCTTCTTCTTGACCAATAACACTAGCGCTCCCCATGGTGACACACTAGGTCTGACAAACTGCTTTTCCAAGAGTTCCACCAACTGCTTCTTGAGCTCAACTAGTTCTGACGGCGACATCCTGTAGGGTGCTATGGATACGAGACCAGATCCAGGCACAAGATCGATAGCAAACTCTATCTCCCGCTCAGGCAGTAAGCCAGGTACTTCATCAGGAAAGATTTTGGGAAACTCATTGACTACAGGAATAGTCTTCACATCCATCTCGCTCTTGACTTTTAAAGAAGACAATAGCATGTATCCCTGAACTCCTTCTTTCAAGAAAGCTTGAACTTGGTTGGCCATCAAAAATTTAGAAACTTCATTCATAGGGAAAAATATGATTTTACTGGAACAATCTAACAGGATATGGTTAGAAGATAACTAATCCATTCCTAAAATTATGTCTAATTGGGAAAGAGGCAAACAGATTAAATCAACAGAAAAGATTCGACCTTCAACAATTAAAGGACAATTTAAACAAACTTTGGTGGTAGCAACAGGTTTAGCAGTAGGGGTAGAAATAGTCAAGTCAAAAGGTAAGGAAGACATAGGTAAACCAAGTCGTCGCACATAGTCATAAGAAATGAAAGAGTGGGTTGCCCAGAGTCATACAGTATAGTCAAAAGATTACCTCCTATGGTACCCTTTCCTTATATCAGATCTTCAGATTCGGAAGCTTCTGCTTCACTCATAGTGTAGACTCGGCCTCCTGCCTGCGGTTTTGCAGCTCGTGCGGTGTTGACTGAAGGCTCTGCCTTAGCTTGATTGCAGTCCCTAGAGACGTGTCCAGGTTTTCCACATCGAAAATAGATTAGTCCTTTAATGGTGCAGTCCTTCGTTAGGTGGCCTTTCTCACACTTCAAACACTTTGGCGAAAATGCCACACTCTGACCAGTTCGATTTCCACCAGAACCTCCGCTGGAACCTCCACCAGATGACTATTGTTGACTTCCCAGCGGTTGGGAATAGGGTTTCTTCTTAAAGCAGTTTGCATCGTTGCTACCTCCTCTTTGGAACCTAGTGGGTCCAAAGTCATAATTCCTCGTATCCCGCGCCTGATCCAGATCTTCCACTAGGCGACACGTGTCCAACAGCTCTAAAAACTAGTTGATTCTTAAGGTTATTACCGCCCTTTTCAAGTCATGCCTCAATCCTTCCTCAAATTTCTAACACTTCCACACCTCATCCGGCTGGTGTTTGAAATACGTTGAAAATTTGGACAAGCTTTCAAATCTCGCGGCATACTCACTAAAAGTCAAGTTCCATTGCCTCAAACTAAGGAACTTCATCTCTTTAGCATGCCTTGCACTTGCTGGGAAATACTTCTCCAAGAATTTATCCTTGAATACCTCCTAGGTGATTACTCGACCTTCAGCTTCTAGTAATCTCTGCGCTCCATTCCACCAATCTTCTGCATCTTCGATCAGCATAAAAGTAGCATAGGTTACCTTCTTATCATCGGTACAGTTCATGCCTTCAAAAAATTTCTCTAGCTCCTTGATCCAAAGACTAGCCTTCTCTGGATCAAATTCTCCCTTAAAATGGGGAGGATTATTACGACGGAACTCCGATAGATTTTGAGCATTGGCTTAAGCTTCTTGTTGTTGTGAAGCCCTTTCCTGCTGTTGAGCAGCTCTCTCAGTTTGTTGTGCAATGACGTCTGCCATTCGTTGCATTGCTTCGATTGCTGCTGCCATGCCTCCATCGCGTGCCATTTTGATTTCTCAAGGTAGACTGAAGGAAAAACACAAGGAAGAATTAAATGTATCCTTTTAGAATACCAAACACAAAGAATCACACAGCACAAACAAGACAGACCTAACCACAAAGACCCAAAAGAAAACTTAACCGGGGCTCTGATACCAAACTAGTGTAATGACCCCTTTTTCAGGAAGAGAAGAGGACGTCACAGCAAACGGACAAAATGCAAAAGAACATTATGTCATTATTATTAAGACCCACTTTATATCTTATATGTATAGTTATTAGCCTGTTCATCTTATGAAGTATCATACATAGCAAGTCTCCTTCAAATACATATATTATACATTTTTACTTTGTAAGCGAAAGACATAAAGATCAACCTATACTTTCATATAAAAGGTACATATTATATATATATTTAGATACAGACTATAAGTCATTAATTACATTAAGGCTTATCAAAAAGAAGCCGAAGCTTTACATGCCCCAAAAAATATACAGACCACTAAAAAGAATATATCAAGCCCCCATCAACTACTAAGAAGGAACCTCAACTGGATCCTCCTCAGGCTCCTCCATGGTATCATCCCCAGGAGAGGAAATTATCATAGGAGCAACAGACTCACGAGTAGGGGCTCATGTAGTAGATAAAAATGAGTCCTCATGTGAGGCGTACTCACGATCACCCCACACCTCGCAAATTGGCATATAAAACTCCAGCGATACACGAACATCCAAGGAAAAGAACGGTGGATCATAGTGACCCTAAGCCAATGTTACTGTCACCTCTTCCTCATAGACACAGCATTTGGTGATCACATCAATATACCAGCAATCCATGCCTCCATGGAACCTCAGCCTGGTATACCCTAGGAAGCCTCGTTGGGATGCCATGGTCAGCAGATAACTAATTCATTCCAAAATTGGGAAACTTACGCTCTCCCTCGCCTTGGTCTTTTAAAAGACATAGAAAAATACGAAATAACAGAATACAAAAAGAGGTGAGATATCCAACTTCATTACTGATGCACAAATTTTCAACCAAGTCTACAAACTTAATGCGGGATTAATTGTTGCATTGCGAACCCAAGTGCAGGTTGTCTTAAGTAATAAATTTCTCGGGAGTCCGAGGTCGATCCATAGGGAATTGTTGAAGATTAATTAAGATGAAGTATATATTTTGTTACTACGGTAAAAATTATTTACTTAGGTTAAAAGATTCACTCTTGGTAAATAAAGTAAAGGTAAGATTAATTTCTTTTATAACTCAATTAGAATCCTTGCAACATGGAGGTTCCAATCGAAAAATACAACGTTAAAAGTCCATTTAAAATAATATACGTAATTATATTATGTTTCTGAAAAATATTACCACCACTTATAAATAGGTTAAAGCATTCATTGTACCAATATTTTGTTTACAACAAATCAAGAACTCCTCTTTACAAAGATGATTTCTAAATTATAAGAAACAAATTATAACACGTATAATGGTTACTAGAAAATATAAATCATTTAAGCATAAGAGAAGAATAAATCTAACCTTATTTTATTACCAAGAGCTTCACCCTTTCACCCAAGTAAAATGAAACTTAGTTACTCATAGATAAGAAGAAAGAAAGAAAGAAGAAGAAGAAGAACATGACTTTAATTTAGAACAAAGGAAAGTTACTATAAGAAAACCTAGTAACAAAATGGCATCATTTTGGTAACTAACACCTAACACCCTCAATGATCTGCTAGGGCCCCCTTTTATAGAGGATTAGAAATACAAAATGACAAGGGGGCTGAGTCATTAGTGCGTGGATGAGTGAAAAATGAATGGAAAATGCTAAATGACTTTTGGTGAGTGGAAAATTATGGAGATTCCTTGCCTCTGAAATCATTTAGCTCTGAAGTCATTGAATGCGTCAGAATAAACAAATATGATCTTCATCAAAGTTGTAGGGCTTGATCTTGGATTCAACATGGACACGAGAATCACCTTATTTGGCCACCTATAGCCCAAGATATGGGCCAATTACTGCAGAGTGTTCAAGCCCAGTTTCAGCACCTCTATTCTGACTTTCAAGCCCAATATCACCTACTAAACCTCCGATTCTTGAAAAGTGTTCAACATGAAAGTTGTAGATATAGGTTTCAAGTATTCAGCATCAAAATTTCAGCTTATTTGACATTCTCTAGCCTGAAATATGGAATGAACAGTATATATAGGTCAAGCTATCAAGAACAGCACTCTAGTTCTTGCTTCAACCCCAATTTGAGTTATCTACTCGTGTGATTGGGCCTTTGAGGTATTCCTAAAAGTTGTAGAAATCTCTTTTATCTTTCAAATGCCACTAGAATCACCTCCAAAGACCACCTACAGCCCAAGATATGACTCAAATACAGAAACAGTGTAAGACGTGAATCATGCTGAAAAATTCAATTAAGTCCAATTTGAGTCCAAACTTACAAAACGTAATAAAACTCAATCAATTAAGTACATGGAGAGTGTAAATGACTAAGAATGAAAACTTATTAATATATCAAATATGTGATCATCAAATTCCCTCACACTTAACTTTTTACACTCCTGAGCAAAACACATAAGACCACTCACAAAAAAAATGAAACACGCTCAAAAGCTAAACACTCTAAAAGACTCAATTTCTAATAATATTTAAAAATGAAAAGCAATCAATCATTCAAGTAATCAAAACATTCATGAGATAACATATCTTCACATCTCAAATCAACAAGCAAGAATATTTCAATTGAAAAGCATGAGTCAAGAATGATAGATCTTCACAGGATTCAACTCTCAATCCCTCAAGTGTTTAAAATGTAGGTATTTTTCTCAATTCAACCCATGAGAAATTGCACTACCATAAGCTTGCTTATCTTCTACTTCTCCACTACTCAAAACATATACATACACAAACCATGAGGACTTTATTTAAGGTTGTAATGGGGTCAAGGTAAAGGAGG
Organism: Ormosia semicastrata; assembly: GCA_029884595.1. Lineage (NCBI taxonomy): Eukaryota > Viridiplantae > Streptophyta > Magnoliopsida > Fabales > Fabaceae > Ormosia > Ormosia semicastrata. The sequence continues at coordinate 51,858,448 of JAQQTO010000063.1, forward strand.
AGGTAATATGGATATGACAAGTTAAATACCAGAGAATAAAAGAGCATGAGAGCTAAGTTCAATTAATAAGCATGAAAATTCATCCCAACTTCACCTAATACAAATTCTCTTTACATATTCTTTTTCTTTTCTTTATTGCCTTGTTAACCCTTCTTTTCTTTTTACATTTTTATTTATTTTTTTTGAATTTTTTTTTTTACAAAAAGAATAACATATATACATTTTTTTTAACCATTCTGCACACACACCCCCACACTTGTTCAAGAACTCATCGAATAACAAAGTTAATGTTCTCTTATTCCCTAAGGTCAGGTAAGAACATGGTTTTTCATTTAAGGCACATAATGAGTTCAAAATAAAGAATGGTCAAATAAGCTCAAAGGGGTTAAGTAAGGGGAAATAGGCCATTTCCAATGCTTTATGTTGGCAGGAATTAGAGAATTTTCAAGAAGTCATAAGAGTGCTTAATATCATATTGAGACAATATGTTGCTAAGCAAGGTTGACTATTTGATTAAAGTAGCTATTTCAAGAAAAATGCCTCAATCATATTTATGTATGCATATGAAAATGTAGTCTCAAAAAGAATCAAAGCAAGTTCTAGAGTAACAATTCCATGAGTGAAATTCACACAAGAAAGAAGAGAATGGTACAAATGTTCAATCTATTCATCAATAGGCTCAAAATCTCACAAGACATAATTCTATCACTCTCAGTCCATCAATTCAACATCCATAACTAAGCATGTGAATTTTAAGAAAAAAGACAATTTACTCAATCATGCAAATTTTCCTGAATTTGAATTGCTACTTCCACACAAACTAGTTGTCTACCCAATTATTCCTTACTCTGTTATCCCTAATTACTTTTGTTGTTAATAAATTGCTGACAAACATGTAAACACAACAAACATATTAACAAACACACTTCCTAATTTTTTTTTGAAGATGTACAAGATAATATATACATATTGTTGTGATTGTGGCTCACATCTTCCTCTGGTTTCACATCCAGAAACGGCTTAAACACCTTCTATGAGTCGAGGATAAGCTTCCCATCTAATTTTCTTTTAAATTGGCAAATAGGATCTTTTTGAGTCAGATTCCCAAGACTATAACGCTATTGCTCGTCCCTGAAGAGATTCCACAAACTAAGAAGTTCACGCTGCACAACTCCACAAGAATGCTTCTCAAGAGTCAATAAGATATTATCTAATGACTCCTTACTCAGTCCATTCTTAATGAAGAATATTTTATCTTCTTTGTTTACAGAAACATCCCTAAAGAGCGACATCGCGTGTTGCAATTCCATCGTGCACACTTGTAACAAACTTTCATTCTTTTTGCTCTTCTCCTTTTTGAAAATGAACTTTTACCGAGACCAGGCATGTATGGGACAAATAAATCTGAAGATTCACCAGTTAAACAAACCTTTGCTTCGATTATCCAGCGTATATCTTCTGGGATGCCCTTATACATTAATAGTCTCAGTCTTTCACACTTAGCTTCGTAGACTTTTGTTAGAGCATTTAGAGGGAGAGAAGAAAAATACTTTCTTAGATTTGAGAGAATGACATCCATTTTAAAAGGAGAAGAAATCAGTTATTATGGGAAACTGAAAAACAAACCGACTTGAGAGTCACGGAGTACCGTTATCCACCATTTAACCAGGAACACAAAGAACTGCAAAAAGAAAGAAACAACATTAAAATAAATTCTACTCATAACAAGGATTAGAAAAAGAAATGGATTCTACTTCAACAACTTGATGTTCTAGAAATGGTTTGAGTCTTTGTCCAGTGACCTTAAATACAATACAATTCCTAGGATTCTCAATGTCTATGGCCCCATAAGAATACACATGTTTGACAATATAAGGGCCAATCCACCTAGATCTCAATTTTCTAGGGAATAGGTGAAGACGAGAATTATAAAGCAGAACTTTTTGACCAATTTCAAAAGTTTTTCTCAAAATTGATTTGTCATGAAAAGCTTTTGTTCTAACTTTACAAATCTTTAAGTTTTCATATGCATCATTTCTTAATTCTACAGGCAAATGACAAGGTTTTCCATAAACTAACCGATAGGGAGACATGCCTAAAGATGTTTTAAAAGCAGTACGGTAAGCCCAAAGTGCATCGTTTAGTCTTAAAGACCAATTTTTACGATTTTGGTTAACTGTTTTTTTTCTAACATTTGTTTAATCTCCCTATTTGCTAATTCAACTTGTCCACTTGTTTGAGGATGATAAGGGGTTGCAATTTTGTGGGTAATGCAATATTTCTTCATTAAGGATTCAAATGGTTTATTGAAAAAATATGTTCCCCTATCACTGACGATAACTCGAGGAATTCCAAATCGACTCAAAACATTTTCTTTTAAAAATTTTAGAACAGTTTTATGATCATTATGCCGACATGGAATCGTCTCAATCCATTTTGAGACATAATCAACTGCAACCAAAATGTACACAAATCCAAAAGATGATAGAAATGGACCCATGAAATCAATTCTCCAACAATCAAAAATTTCAATGACAAGGATAGGGTTCAAAGGCATCATATTTCTATTAGAAATGGACCCTAATTTTTGACAACTTTTGCAAAAAGTATAATTGTCCTTAAATAAAGTGGGCAAATAAAATTCACACTGCAAGATTTTCACAGCTATTTTCTTTGAAGAAAAATGACCTCCACATGCTTCTGAATGACAAAATTTAATGACACTACTTACCTCATTGTCGGGTACACATCTCTGAAAGATTTGATTAGGACAATATTTGAACAAATATGGGTCATCCCAAAAGAAAATTTTCACCTTAATCAAAAACTTTTTTCTGTCTTAGTGTGTCCACTAAGGCGACATCTTACCTGTTACAAGAAAATTGACAATGTTAGCAAACCAAGGCATGGAACTGATAGAAAATAAAAATTCATCGAAAAAAGAGTCATTGATAGGTGTGCTATCAAAAGATGAGGCTATTGTCAGCCTTGACAAATGATCTTCAACAACATTTTCGGCTTCTTTCTTGTCTTTTATTATGATGTTGAATTCTTGAAGCAACAAGATCCACCATATCAACCTAGGTTTGACATCTTGTTTAGACATTAAATATCTAACAGCAGCATGATCAGTGAAAACAACAGTGGACAAACCAATTAAATAAGCTCAAAATTTATCTAATGCAAAAATTACAGCAAGTAGTTCTTTTTCAATAGTGGTGTAATTTATTTGTGCACCATTCAAAGTTTGACTTCTATAATAAATTACATAAGGCTTACCTTCCTTTCTTTGGCCTAAAACAGCGCCAACAACAAAATCACTAGCATCACACATCAACTCATAAGGCAGAGACCAGTCAGGAGATTGCATTATAGGAGCAGAAGTCAAAAGACCAATTAATTTTTCAAAAGATTTTTGACAATCTTGAGTCCAATCAAATGGTGTATCTTTTGTTAGAAGATTACATAAAGGTCTAGATATGGCACTAAAGTCCTTTACGAATCTTCTGTAAAATCCTGCATGTCCTAAAAAGGAACGAACTTCTCTGACTGTTTTTGGGGAAGGCAAATGAGCAATTAATTCAACTTTGGCCTTATCAACTTCAATTCCCTTAGAAGATATCATATGACCTAACACTATTCCTGAGGTAACCATGTAATGATATTTTTCCCAATTTAATACAAATCTTTTTTCTTCGCATCTTTTAAGAACTTTTTCCAAATTATTAAGATAATTTTCAAAAGAATTTTCAAAAACTATCAGATCATCCATGAAAACCTCTAAATAATGCTCAATCATGTCGCTGAAAATACTTAGCATGCATCTTTGAAAAGTTATCGGAGCATTACAAAGACCAAAAGGCATTCTTCTATATGCAAAAGTGCCAAAGGGGCAAGTAAAAGTGGTCTTTTCTTAATCCTCTAATGCAATTGGTATTTGATTATACCCTGAATAACTATCAAGAAAACAATAGTAGGGATGTCCTGCTACTCTTTTCAGAATCTGATCAAGAAATGGCAATGGAAAATGATATTTCCTAGTGGTTGCATTCAATTTTCTGAAATCAATATACATACGCCAACTAGATGAGACTCGAGTAGGTATTAATTGTCCTTTTTCATTTTCAACCACTGTTATTCCAGAGTTCTTAGACACAACTTGTGTAGGGCTTACCAACTGGCTATCAGAGATAGGATAAATAATTCCAACATCAAGTAATTTAAGAACTTCAATTCTAACTACCTCTTTCATGTGTGGATTTAATCTTCTTTAAGGTTATTGAGATGTTTTAACATTATCCTCTAAATGTATTCTATGTGTACAAATTAATAGATTAATGCCTTTTATATCCTTTAATGTCCATCCAATTGCACTTTTATGCCTTTTAAGTACTTCTATCAACCTACCTTTTTGTTCTTTGGTCAGGGATGAGGAAATTATCACTGGAGAACTTTGTTCTTCTCCCAAAAATGTGTACTTTAACCCATTAGGTAATGGCTTTAGTTCCAGTGTGGGTACTTCTTCATGGGTGTCATCATTCATGGGTTTTATCTCTTCGAATTTTTGCTTCCATCCCTTGTATTCTATTACCTATGAACAATCAAGTAAAGAACATACTTCAGAAATATCATCATCTAATTGTGTATCTGAATCAAAGGAATTAATTAAACAAATTTCTAATGAGTCAGAAGAACTCCTGATTTAAAGATGATCATCTATAATGGCCTCAATCCCTTCAATCTCTTCCTTGTCATCATAAACTTCATATGGTTGTTTGCACATGTTGAAAACATTAAGCTCCAGTGTCATATTTCCAAATGTTAGCTTCACCACTCTATTTCTGCAATTTATCAAAGCATTAGATGTTGCTAAAAAAGGGCGACCCAAAATAATAGGAACTGACTTAGAACTATCAACCATAGGTTCAATTTCCAAGGCAATAAAATTCACAGGATATATGAATTTATCAACTTGTACTAACACATCTTCCACTATTCCTTTTAGAATTTTAATTGATCTATCAGCAAGTAGAAGAGTTACAGAAGTTGGTTTTAAGTCACCAAGATTGAGTTGCTGATAAACTGAATATGGAAGCAAATTAACACTAGCACCAAGATCAAGTAAAGCTCGTTCAATTTTATGTTCTCCAATAATGCATGAAACTGTAGGACAGCTAGGGTCTGTATATTTTAACTCATTATTGTTTTGAATAATGGAGCTTATCTGTTCAGTCAAAAAGGCATTCTTTTTCACATTATGTTTCCTTTTAACAATACACAAGTCTTTCAAAAATTTGGCATAACAAGGAATTTGTTTGATAGCATCTAATAGAGGAATATTGACTTTCACTTTTTAAAGATTTCAAAAATGTCACTGTTATAATTCACTTTACTTGAATTGTTTAATGCTTGAGGAAATAGGGGTGAAAGAGAGGGTTTGGTCTCCTTTTGACTACGTGGCTTATCAATCCCTTCCTCATCTTTGGGAATTGACTCATCATCTTTCTCAAAAAGTTTAGGAATTTATTTTTCAACAACCTTTCCATTCCTAAGAGTTAGCACTGAGTTAACTTGATCTATTTTTTGACTTTCTGAACTACCCTCATTTAGGCTAAACTGACCCTTGGGATTTGGTTGAGGTTGAGAGGAAAACTTTCCTTTCTCATGAATGGCAGGTACAGAAGAAAGTTTAGCAAGAGTGTCTTTTATGTTAATCATGGCTTGAGTGTTTTGGTTATTGATGGCCTCTTATTTTTTCATGAATGCATGCAATGTTCCTTCAAGGTTTTTCTTATATGGTGGGACATAGGGTGCATATCCTTGAGGATTTTGAGAATCTTGTTGTGCCTGAGGAGGTGGTGGTTGCATGAATTGTGTCTGGTTGCTATTCCTCCAACTAAAGTTCGAGTGATTTCTCCATCTCGGATTATATGTATCTGATAAAAAAGAAGTGAATGGCTTTTTAAAATTGTTCATTGCATTTACTTGCTCATGCACAACTTCTTTAAAAATAGGAATTTTTGGACATTCATTTGTTGAGTGTCCTAATTCATCACAAATGCCACAAATTTCTTCATTTTGCGCAGATTTAATTTCTTTTACTTTCCTGAATTCCATGGCTTCAACCTTTCTAGCTAAACTGGAAAACCTAACATTTAGATCTTCTTCTTGACTAAGATGATATTTTCCTTTACTAGTACTTGCAAGGTTAGATCTAATTGAATTTTCAAAAGGATTAGTACCATGCCATGATTGAGAATTTTTAGCCAAATGGTCTAAATAGTCTAAAGTTTCATCAGGTTCTTTATCAAGAAATTCACCATTGCACATTATTTTCACAAATTGTTTAGTTTCGGGTGTTAATCCTTCATAAAAGAAGCTTATAGTGCGCCATTTTTCAAAACCATGATGTGGGCAATAATTCAACAAATCTTTAAAACGTTCCCAACTTTGAAAATATACTTCATTGGAATTTTGGGAAAAATTTTGGATTTGTCTTTTCAAAGCATTGGTTTTATGTGTTGGAAAAAATTTCTTCAAAAACTCTCTTTGCATTTCTTGCCATGTGCCAATTGATCTTGGTTTCAAAGTGTTAAGCCAAGTTTTTGCTTTATCTTTCAAAGAAAAAGGAAATAATTTAAGCTTAACAATCTTTTCAGTGTAAGTTTGATCATTAAAAGCAGTACATACTTCCTCAAATTCTTTTAGATGTAAATATGAGCTTTCAGATTCTAAACCATGAAAATTAAGAAGTAAAGAAATCATACCTGGCTTGAATCTAAAATTATTGGCATTGAGTGGAAAGATAAAACATGATGAACTAGAATTTCGAGAAGGTTGCAAATACTCACGCATGGTTCGCAACGGTTGATTTTCATGTTCATCATGCACACTTTCGTTTTCAGTCATTGTGCTTAATGTGTGTGATTTTGATTCAGATAAATCAATATGTAAAGTACTAGGATTAACTTTAACTAAACGACCAAAATTTAAATCACGATACCAATTAAGCATAAATAGGTAACTTAAAGTATAAAATAAAATGTACAAGCTAGTAATATAAACCGTCCATTAAATATTAACAAAGGTGTGGTATAAACCAACCATCAAATATATATTAACACTTAGTAAATAAATATTAATAAAGGTGTGGTATAAACCAACCACCAAATAAGTTAATAAGCAGAAAAAGTAAAAAAGTTAGTATGCAGATAAATTAAAATGTTAGAAGCAGAAAAAGTAAAAAGTTAGATAGTTAGTAAGAAAGTTAGTAAGTTAGTAAACAAAAAAAATGACAGAAAATAAATAACAAAAAAAATTGATAGAAGATAAATACAGAAAATAAAGTACATAAAATAAATTTAAAATATGAAAATTAGAGAATCGGCAAGCCGAGTTTTTGTTCCAGCGAGAGAGAAGAGAAGAAGAAAGATTATTTCATTAATGATTAAAGATTACAGAGAAATTAGGGAGAGTTTCCCCTACAAGTTAGTATGCACAGAAATTAAAAAAGAAGAGGTTCTCCCACTAGTTAGTATGTTAGTATATATACAAAATTTTTACACCAGAAATTCAGTCTTCAAATCAAGTCCCCGGCAACGGCGCCAAAAACTTGATGCACAAATTTTCAACCAAGTCTACAAACTTAATGCGGGATTAATTGTTATATTGCGAACCCAAGTGCAGGTTGTCTCAAGTAATAAATTTCTCGGGAGTCCGAGGTCGATCCACAGGGAATTGTTGAAGATTAATTAAGGTGAAGTAAATATTTTGTTACTACGGTAAAAATTATTTACTTGTGTTAAAAGATTCACTCTTGGTAAATAAAGTAAAGGTAAGATTAATTCCTTTTATAACTTAATTAGAATCCTCGCAACATGGAGGTTCCAATCAGAAAATACAACGTTAAAAGTCCATTTAAAATAATATACGTAATTATATTATGTTTCTGAAAAATATTACCACCACTTATAAATGGGTTAAAACATTCATTGTATCAATATTTTGTCTACAACAAATCAAGAACTTCTCTTTACAAAGATGGTTTCTAAATTATAAGAAACAAATTATAACACGTATAATGGTTACTAGAAAATATAAATCATTTAAGCACAAGAGAAGAATAAATCTAACCTTATTTTATTACCAAGAGCTTCACCCTTTCACCCAAGTAAAATGAAACTTAGTTACTCATAGATAAGAAGAAAGAAAGAAAGAAAGAAAGAAAGAAAGAAAGAAGAAGAAGAAGAAGAAGAAGAAGAAGAAGAAGAAGAAGAAGAAGAAGAAGAAGAAGAAGAAGAAGAAGAAGAAGAAGAAGATGAAATCATTTAAGCACAAGAGAAGAATAAATCTAACCTTATTTTATTACCAAGAGCTTCACCCTTTCACCCAAGTAAAATGAAACTTAGTTACTCATAGATAAGAAGAAAAAAAGAAAGAAAGAAAGAAGAAGAAGAAGAAGAAGAAGAAGAAGCACAAGAGAAGAATAAATCTAACCTTATTTTATTACCAAGAGCTTCACCCTTTCACCCAAGTAAAATGAAACTTAGTTACTCATAGATAAGAAGAAGAAGAAGAAGAAGAAGAAGAAGAAGAAGAAGAAGAAGAAGAAGAAGAAGAAGAAGAAGAAGAAGAAGAAGAAGAAGAAGAAGATGATGATGATGATGATGATGATGATGATGATGATGATGACGACTTTAATTTAGAACAAAGGAAAATTACTATAAGAAAATCTAGTAACAAAATGACATCATTTTAGTAACTAACACCTAACACCCTCAATGATCTGCTAAGGCCCCCTTTTATAAAGGATAAGAAATACAAAATGACAAGGGGGCTGAGTCATTAGTGAGTGGATGAGTGAAAAATGAGTGAAAAATGCCAAATGACTTTTGGTGAGTGAAAAATTATGGAGATTCCTTGTCTCTGAAATCATTTAGCTCTGAAGTCATTGAATGCATCCGAATGAGCAAATATGATCTTCATCAAAGTTATAAGGCTTGATTTAGGCTTCAAAATGGACACCAGAATCGCCTCATTTGGCCACCTATAGCTCAAGATATGGGTCAATTACTGCAGAGTGTTCAAGCCCAGTTCCAGCACCTTTGTTCTGACTTTCAAGCTCAATATCACCTACTAGACCTCCGATTATTGAAAAGTATTCAACATGAAAGTTGTAGATATAGGTTTCAAGTATTTATTATCAAAATTTTAGCCCATTTGACAACTTCTAGCCTAAAATATGGAATGAATAGTATACATAGGTCAAGCTGTCAAGAACAGCACTCTAGTTCTTACTTCAACCCTAATTTGAGTTATCTACTCGTGTGATTGGGCCTTTGAGGTTTCCTGAAAGTTGTAGAACTCTCTCTTATCTTTCAAATGCCACTAGAATCACCTCCAAATACCACCTACAGCCCAAGATATGACCCAAATACATAAACAGTATAAGATGTGAATCATGCTGAAAAATTCAATTAAGTCCAATTTGAGTCTAAACTTACAAAACATAATAAAACTCAATCAATTAAGTACATGGAGAGTGTAAATGACTAAGAATGACTTATTAATGTATCAAATATGTGATCATCAATTACCAATTATGGCAGTAAGAAACAAAAATGGCGCAAGGTGCCTTACAGCATAGCATACATAATAAACAGCATCAAAGTACGAATAGTAAGCAATTTAATAATACAGATAATCATGCTTGTCATTTAAAAGAAGCATTCTTATAATCACATTTATGTATGCCAAATGAATGTGTTGACTGATTATGCAAGTGCACAATGGTACCAAATCCCTACTCCATGGAGCTAGACACAATATCAGAGAGAATGATCAAGAGACATGTCTGTGACTCGACTGCCGCGGCCAATCAAGTGCTATAATTTATCATTTTATCAACGTGCAAATCAAGGCATTACATAAGACATTCTACACTAGATCGTGATATAGGATAGTGTCTCGGTCCGGATCGTTGGTGTGTTTGCATCGGTCTGCCCCACGGACAGAATAGCTACCAACTGTCCATTGCGAGGTACCCGCACCCTGACATCCCCAAGGTCAACCAATGACCTACACTTGTCTATTCGCACCCGCACATAGGTGTGATTCAACTCCTAGGCATACATCCTTTCAACATAGTCCAACGGACTTTCTCAATGCATGTTTCAATCATGCTCATCATTGTCGCGACCGAATTAATCGCGGCGAAATAGCAACTTAAACTAAAATTATATTTAATTAGGAGTCGCCACTAATTTTATTTTTTATTAGGAAAAAATGGAAAACCCAAGAAAAATAGTCTTTGAAACCAGATTGAATTCGGGAGTCGGTTATGTGTAGAGAATGGTGGAAACTTAATCCCACAGCACCCCTAACACACCCGTCCTAAGACGGTACCTTAAATTAATTATGCAAATTCTTAATAATCTTTGAAAATATTTGTTTTACCCCTTTTGTAAAAAAATTATGAAATAAACAAATAAATTATAAAAATTTAATTTTTGGCTTGACAGAATAGAAATTCTGCTCCTACGTATCCCCGGCTGCAATGAGGAAATCAAAGTCACGTAGTTCTTTAGAAAATACTTGTGGGTTGGTTGATTTTATTAAAAAAAACTTTAAAAATTTGAATTAACAAGCCGTCGCGACTCAGTTATTCAAATTAATGATTAAATAGGTGAAGCTCGCGTCACGCTAGAGACGTCACCCACTGATTATCAAATTTGTTACAAAACTTTTATTTAAAATTTATCTAGGAAAAAAATTAGTTGATTTTTTATTATTATTATTATTATTATTATTATTATTTTATTTTATTTTATTTTATTTTTTAAAAAGAAACAACTTAATTATTTTTAAAATTTGAATTAACAAGTCGTCGCGACTCGATTATTCAAATTAAGATTGATTGAATAGGTGAAGCTCAAGCGTCACGCTAGAGACGTCACCCATTGCTCTTCAAGTTTGTTACGAAAATTTTTATTTTTATTTTTATTTAAAAAATGAACCTTTATCAATTAACAGTTTATTTTATAAAAGTTTGAAGATAAAATAATAATTTAAATTATAATAATTTGAATCATCAAGCTGTCGCAACTCAGATGATTACAAATGTTATAAGGGTTAGCAAGTTGTCGCAACTCAGGTAACCCATGTTATTTTTTTAAAAAAAACATTTAATTATCTTATTTTTATATTTTATTTTTATCAATTTTTTTGTTTTTTTTTGTTTTTTTAGCTCATTAAGTTAAAGTCCACTACTCAAAATCATTTCTCTAAAAAAATATATATATAACAAAAAAATACAGCAACTTTTAAAAAATATAGTAACTTTATGAAAGAAAAAAAAAGAGACAAGTTAGCAACTTCACGGAAAAGAAAAAAAAAAGACAAGTTAACAATTTTAGGAAAAAATTTTGTTTCTTTTCTTCTCTTTAATTAAACTAAATAAAAAAATAAAGAAAGCAAATAATAAAAAAAAAAAGAGAAAACAGATAAAGCAGAAAAAATAATAAAAAGAATAACAGAATCAAAATAAGCAAAAGAAAACAGAAGTGACTTACTGGCTTACGAAAAGAATGAAAAAAATAAAGGGGGTATGTTTCTTTTCTTCTTGATGTTTGTGGAAAGAACAGAGGAAGAAGATGAAGGCAGATTAGGCGGCGGCGGCCAAGTAGGTAGTGGCTCGGATGGAAGTGAGTCACGACGGTGGCTTGCTGTTAGTGGAATGAAGGAGTTGGTGTATTGTCGGTGATAGGCTACCGTGAATGGCAATTTTGGCAGAGGTGGTTATTGTGTTGTGAGAAGTTTGAACGTATACTAGAGGTGATGATGGGATGGCGAGGAGTTTGGTTGAAGATGGAAGATGAAGGCTATGTAAATGAGAAAATATGGTTGCAGTGTTGGTAACCGTGTAGGCAAAAGTCTGTGTGTATGAAGGCTAAAGTAAGTCCGTTTCTGAGTGTGTAGGTGATGGGTATTTATAGGAGGGGATTAGGTTAAAGAGTTTGAGTTAAAATGTGATTAGGAGTTTGTTTAGGATAAGTGATGTGGGGTTTAGGATAAGTTCGTTTAGGATGAGTTTGAGTTAGGATGGGTTTATGCTAGGATAAGTTTGTGTTAAGATGAGTTTGATGATAACCGCCAAGGTTGGTTTAGGATAAGTTTGTGGTAGGATGAGTTATGGTTAGTTTATGATAGGTTTGTTTGGGATAGTTAGGATAAGTGCTTAGGGATTAAGATAAGCGATGAGGTTTATTTAGGATAAGTGCTTAAGGGTTGTGGGTCAATGAGTTGGTTTAGGGGTTAATAGGCTAATGGGTTGAAAGATGAGTCTTTTTCTTTTTTTCTTTTTTTTTATTTTTTATTTTTTTACATAATGTCCCAAACAAAATTGGGTGTTCACAGTTGCCCCTCTTTACTTGTTTCTTACTAGATAAAAAGAATAACCGTAGTTTTTCATTTTATCATGGTAAGGAACAAGTAAAGACATGAACTCGAATTTTGTTTGGGAGCGAAAAGAAACAAAACAATGCAAAGAGCGATGCGCTCAATGATAGAAACTTAAATGACAGGGAGCTGATGCGCTCAGAAGCAAAAGACAGGAATTTAAAATGCATGGAATACATGGAGCCGATGCGCTCAACAGTACTTAAAATGCATGAAACCGATGCGCTCAAAGAAATTGATAGAAATTTAAAATGCATGAAATGCATGGAGCCGATGCGCTCAACAGAACTTAAAATGACAATGGGCAACTGAGTCCCGGAATTTAAAAGGCAATGGGTAACTGAGTCCAAGAATTTAAATGACAATGGGCAACACTGAGTCCCGAAAATTAAATGACAATAGGCAACTGAGTCCCAGAATTTAAAAAGATAATGGGCAACAGAGTCCCGAAATTTAAATGACAATGGACAACAGAGTCCCAGAATTTAAAAGACAATGGGCAACAGAGTCCCAAAATTTAAAAGACAATGGGCAACAGAGTCCCAAAATTTACATGACAATGGGCAACAGAGTCCCAAAATTTAAAAGACAATGGGCAACAGAGTCCCAGAATTTAAAAGACAATGGGCAACAGAGTCCCAAAATTTAAAAGACAACGGGCAACAGAGTCCCAGAATTTAAAAGACAACGGGCAATAGAGTCCCAGAATTAAAAAGACAATGGGCAACAGAGTCCCAGAATTTAAAAGACAATGGGCAACAGAGTCCCGAAATTTAAAAGACAATGGGCAACAGAGTCCCAGAATTTAAAAGACAATAGGCAACAAAGTCCCAAAATTAAAAAGACAATGGGCAACAGAGTCCCAGAATTTAAATGACAATGGGCAACAGAGTCCCAGAATTTAAAAGACAATGGGCAACAGAGTCCCAAAATTTAAAAGACAATGGGCAACATAGTCCCAAAAGATCTTCTTTTTCTTTTATTATTTTTTTTCTCTCTCTTTTTTTTCCTTTTTTTTCTCTTTTATTTTTCTCTCCTTTTTTTTTCTCTCTTTTTTCTTTTTTTTTTTTTTTTTTTTTCTTTTTTTTTTTTCTCTCTTTTTTTAATTTTATTAAAAAAATCATTTGAACCAAGGACGACTTTGGAAAGCTTTGACCAATCAAACCCCTCGTTCACGTGCTTTAGCCTATTGGACCTGATAACTTCGGTCCTCATCCTTTCTTTCCTTTTTCTTCTTCTTTCTCTTTCCTTGTTTGCCACTCTCAACTCTCCTTTTGAGGAATGAAATGATTATCTCTTGTCATGAACCCTTGCTTGGCTGAGTCCTTGAGAGAAAATTTTACTCCAGTATTTAACTTTGTCTCTCATCCAATTGATTCTCTGCAACTGCTTGATTACTCATATCTTCTCTTTAATCCTTCAAAAATTTTGCCCCAGTATGACCAATGGAACAAAATTGCCCCAGTTTGGTGAACTTTTCAAGGAGTTTCAGGCCATCTTCCTATTTATTTGCCCCAGTTTTTGCTTAAACCGCCCTTTCGAGTTTTTAGTCTAACGGACTCTTTTCCCTTTTTGCTTAGGTACCTCTTGTTTCTGGATTATCCCCTGGGATATCATTTTTCCTTTTAATTGGAACTTCTAAATTCTTTTCAGTCTGAATTGTTCATCAAGGAATTGCCATTAGATGGTCCAATCATAATGTTGTACTTATGTTCACCTTACCTGAAGCATTACGTAACAGATAGACATTTATTCAAAAGTACAACAGAACAGGAATTGACTAAGTGAACAACTTCTAGATTGACCTTGGAAGTTTGACTACACCAAAGGGTATATATGGAAAAAGACACAAACGATGGTATGAGATTCAAAAAAGTGTTGACCCCATATGAATTGGTTTGATCCTCATGAAAACAATCTTTAGTTGCTCACTAGACATTATGACCAAGGATTTTCTTCTGCTGAACATCTACATCAAGCCAAATTGAACCAAAGAAAAAAATTTGCCTCGTCTAAGACTGAATTGAATAGATTGAAACTCGCCCTAGTGACCGAAAGATTTATCCAATGTAGGTCAATTGAACCAAGGAAAAGAAGAAATTGCCCCAGTTTAGAGTCAAATCAAGCAGGGTAGACACTTGTCCTAGTATGAGGCCCAAATTGAACTAAAGAGAAATTTGCCCCAGTTTAGGACTGAATTGAATAGGACAGAAACTCACCCTAGTGACTAAAAGATTTACCCGGTGTAAGACTGACGAGTACCTCCTCCTCCTCTTTTTTTAGGAGCAATAAACTAGATACTTGGATAAGCATAACATTTGTCTCAAAATTAAAGTTAATGAAAATGACAACAATCCTTCATTGATCAGAATGGACTTTTTGAGGCTTGTAACGTGGCCAAGGCTAGGGGTTATGAAAGAAAAGATATAAGGCTCAAACAAATATTTAAGGGTTGGATGGGACTAAGGATCCTTGCACTTTCAAAATTGAACTTTGTCAACTGCTTTGCACTTTTAAGCACACATTTCTTTTATTGTTCTCCATTTCTTCCCCATTTCATTTTATCTTCTTTCTTCTTTCTTTCCCTTCTCTTTTTTTTTTGTTTTTCTATTTTTTTTCTTTTTTTTTTTCTTTTTTTTTCATCATTTTTTTTACTTCTTCCCCCTTTCACTTTTTCTTCCTTTTTTATTATACTTCAAAATAGTCACCATGACAATCAACCTTTGTCTTGTACTATCCCTCAGTGTAGGGGTGATCCTTATCCAAGGTTTATTAAAGAAATTTTTAAACTCAAAAGGGGTAGCAATGGATAAAAATGATGAAATTTTGTAAAAGATAGAGAAAAATGGTCAGTCTTCATTTTCAGATCATGATTGTTTATTTTCAAAACTTTAATTTTGAGACCAAAAAGATAGTGCGCACCAAGTGATTACTTTTCTGCTCCCTTTTTCCTTTTTGATCCTTTTTTCTTTTCTTTTTTTTCTTTTTTCTTTTTTTTCTCTTTCAAAAGACACTTGCACTCGAGGACTTTATTAACATCTACCAAACTGGGGATTGCCAAGAATTGGATAAAAGGAAGACACTTTACAAAAATGAAACATCATAAATGTCAAGAAATATAATGTGATGGAAAAGAAAAGAAACAATGTACCCATGCAAATTTATTACATTAATGCTTTAAGAAAGTTATCATAAGTTCAAAACCCAAATGATTTTATTGATCGAACAAGCATAGGGTTGATACAATTAAACCATCGTTTCACGGTAACTACTTGATAAACAAATCAGAATACCAGTCGCTTAGAAATTCCCCAGTGTTGGTGGACTCTAAGGTATTGTTTATAAACCACTTCTAAGTTGAACTTTCTGAGATTACCTTGATCAACTATTCTAAGCATTTACCCCATTCCTTCCACCATGATTAGGAATTGGGTTGTTGACAATATCGAGTCCAGCCTCCTCTTGGATATCAAGCTTCCCATAAGCAATTAACTTCCTCCTTTGTCTTAAAAGCTTCACAATCTTCAATGGAATGCCCAGAAGCATCCATGTGAAATTTACAAGTCAAATTTGGGTTATGCCAACTCGGGAATGGTGACTTCATAGGGCGCACAGGACTCCTCGAAATTAAATGGGCATCATAGAGCCTTTGGAATAACTCTGCATTTGAAATGGACAATCTTGGGAAATGAGGTAGGCCTTGGGGATGAAAACGACCTTGATTTTGAAAGTTTGGCCGAGGTTGCGGGTAATTTTGTGGAGGTGCAGATGGATATTGGTTATAGGTTAGGCGGGTTGGAGAGAATGGTTGAGGTACAGGAACATTGTTGATTTGAAGTAGCTGGGTTTGAGGTGCATTCATGGGAGAGGCAGTTAGGCCAGGTAGATGGGATGATGCAGAAGGGTAAGTGTTTGGGTTATATAGGGGTAGTCGGTATACAGGGTAGGATGGCGAATATCGAGGCTGTGAAGGTTGTTGGTTTTGTAGATAACTCACTTCTGACTCATTTTTCTTAGTGGGGAACCCCTTCTTGAAACTACCTTCATTATTGCCAATTGGCAATTTGCCAGCCTTTACCAGCATTTCGATCCTTTCTCCGGCAGCAATTAATTCAGCAAAGTCTTGGTAAGCAGTACCTACCATTGTCCCAATATAAGGAGTTCCTAAAGTCCCCAAGAAGTATGAGCACATTTCTGTCAAAGTTAAAGGCGGTTGCACTTGAGCTGCAAGAGCTCTCCACCTCTGGGCATATTGTTTGAATGTCTCCTCATTTTTCCTTTGTAATGTTCCCAATTGCTCTCGGGTTGGGGCTGTATCTAGATTAAACCGATACTGACCCATAAACAAATTCGCCCAGTCATCCCAAGAGGAGATTTTGGAGAAGTCCTATTGGATACACCATTCTAAAGCAGGCCCAGTTAAACTTTAATGAAAGAAATTGATGAGGAACTTCCAATCCCTTGACCAAATGGACATTTTGGTAATGTAAGTTTTTAGGTGGAAAAAGGGATTAGTGCTCCCATCATACTTGACAAATTCTGGGATTTTAAAATTCTTGGGGATGATAATGTTAGCAGTAGGGCACAATTCTTCTATCCCAAGGGGACCGTAGGTGCTAGGACCCTTGATCGCCTTGATTTGCTCCTCCATATTTTCCATCCACTCTTCTTTCATCTTATCATTCTGAACAGTTGTGTGCCCATTACCGGCAGGAAATCCAGTTGGCATCTGAATGGACATATGTGGTGGTTCCCACGTGAACTTGGTGTTACCATAGACCTCATTTTGAGTACCTTCCAATGAATGATATCCTTCTCCAATAGGAATTACTACTGATGCAGTGTTTGAGGTTCCTCTCACAGAAGGTCTCTCAGTAGTGACCCCTGGGTTTGTGCTCATGGAAGTAATATTCAGTGGGTATGAATGTGACCCAGTTACTCCTGTATTTTCAGCTGCCCCCATCAAGGTGAGAGTCTCCCTCATAGCTAACAACATTTCCTCTATTCTTCTTTGAGACTCCGTCACCTCATTCACCCTTCCTTTCACTTCATCTACTTCCAAACTTAGGCTCCTACCTTCATTCTCAGCTGCCATTACTGCAAGCAACCTTGTTCGAGTCCTTGTATTGTGAACACGGGTTTGATTGGTGTCTTCTTTCCTCGGTCACGCAATGGTTGCTGAACACGGTAACATCATACAAGGAATAAGATGAAATGAATGAGATTAATGTCATGCATAAAATGAAATGAAAATATTTTTTAAATGCATGGAATGAAATGCATTATTTTTTTTATTTTTTTATTTTTTAGAATGCTAAAGATGTCATGAAAATGCAAGATGATGTTTTTTTTTGAAGAATATTAGGAATGCCATGAAAATGCAAGACATAAAAAAAATGCTAAGAATGACATGAAAATGCAAGATGTTTTTTTTTTAAGAATGCTAGGAATGCCATGAAAATGTAAGAAAATGTATTTTTTAAGTTTTTTTTTTTTGCAAGAATGAATGGCATGAGGAAAGAAGAAGTACGCTCCCTTTGTGTCCTAATGGGGTTACCTTAAACTTGTGAATTCTATCCTAAGGATCTAAGAGTATTTCTGGTTCGTGAGAACTTCCATAGGGTGGCTCTTCTATTTTAGAGGTCTCTAGAGCCAAGTCCTATTTCAGAATGTTGACCACGAAATAGTGGGTAAACCACTAGGTGCGGGACATTCATGAAAAAGGCACACTCTAGATGAGGTTTTCGCGATAACCAAACAGGAAGTACATCCAAAATGGCTACCACTACGCAACTTCTACTTAACTTAAGCTTCACTCAGACCCGGGTATAGGGCCCCACTCGAATGTGTGTGCTTTATGTGTAGGTGCAGTGGGTGTTGAAAGCATACAAACCTTTACAATCCTAAAGACTACCCACATCCTGCAAAACAAAGCAAATACAAAACAAATTCCAAAAATTTTCTACCCTAAGGTTCAGATAGTATAACAATTAACACTAAAACTAATATATATAAAAAAAATCATCAAATAATAAAAAGAAAAAAAAAGGGTAAAACAAACACATAAAGATCACCAAAAATTTTGCATAACTAACTTTTACAGGCTTGACTCTCTAGTATCCCCAGTGGAGTCGCCATCTGTCGCGACCGAATTAATCGCGGCGAAATAGCAACTTAAACTAAAATTATATTTAATTAGGAGTTGCCACCAATTTTATTTTTTATTAGGAAAAAATGGAAAACCCAAGAAAAATAGTCTTTGAAACCAGATTGAATTCGGGAGTCAGTTATGTGTAGAGAAGGGTGGAAACTTAATCCCACAGCACCCCTAACACACCCGTCCTAAGACAGTACCTTAAATTAATTATGTAAATTCTTAATAATCTTTGAAAATATTTGTTTTACCCCTTTTGTAAAAAAAATATGAAATAAATAAATAAATTATAAAAATTTAATTTTTGGCTTGACAGAATAGAAATTCTGCTCCTACGTATCCCCGGCTGCAATGAGGAAATCAAAGTCACGTAGTTCTTTAGAAAATACTTGTGGGTTGGTTGATTTTATTAAAAAAAAACTTTAAAAATTTGAATTAACAAGCCGTCGCGACTCAGTTATTCAAATTAAGGATTAAATAGGTGAAGCTCGCGTCACGCTAGAGACGTCACCCACTGATTATCAAATTTGTTACAAAACTTTTATTTAAAATTTATCTAGGAAAAAAAATTAGTTGATTTTATTATTATTATTATTATTATTATTATTTTATTATTATTTTATTTTATTTTTTTAAAAAGAAACAACTTAATTATTTTTAAAATTTGAATTAACAAGTCGTCGCGACTCAGTTATTCAAATTAAGGATTGAATAGGTGAAGCTCGCGTCACGCTAGAGACGTCACCCATTGCTCTTCAAGTTTGTTACGAAAATTTTTATTTTTATTTTTATTTAAAAAAATGAACCTTTATCAATTAACAGTTTATTTTATAAAAGTTTGAAGACAAAATAATAATTTAAATTATAATAATTTGAATCATCAAGCTGTCGCAGCTCAGATGATTACAAATGTTATAAGGGTTAGCAAGTTGTCGCAACTCAGGTAACCCATGTTATTTTTTTAAAAAAAATATTTAATTATCTTATTTTTATATTTTATTTTTATCAATTTTTTGTTTTTTTTTTGTTTTTTTAGCTCATTAAGTTAAAGTCCACTACTCAAAATCATTTCTCTAAAAAAATATATATATAACAAAAAAATACAGCAGCTTTTAAAAAAAATATAGTAACTTTATGAAAGAAAGAAAAAAAGAGACAAGTTAGCAACTTCACGAAAAAAAAAAAAAAAAAAGACAAGTTAACAATTTTAGAAAAAATTTTGTTTCTTTTCTTCTCTTTAATTAAACTAAATAAAAAAAATAAAGAAAGCAAATAATAAAAAAAAAGAAAGAGAAAACAGATAAAGCAGAAAAAATAATAAAAAGAATAACAGAATCAAAATAAGCAAAAGAAAACAGAAGTGACTTACTGGCTTACGAAAAGAATGAAAAAAATAAAGGGGGTATGTTTCTTTTCTTCTTGATGTTTGTGGAAAGAACAGAGGAAGAAGATGAAGGCAGATTAGGCGGCGGCGGCCCAAGTAGGTAGTGGCTCGGATGGAAGTGAGTCACGACGGTGGCTTGCTGTTAGTGGAATGAAGGAGTTGGTGTATTGTTGGTGATAGGCTACCGTGAATGGAAATTTTGGCAGAGGTGGTTATTGTGTTGTGAGAAGTTTGAACATATACTAGAGGTGATGATGGGATGGTGAGGAGTTTGGTTGAAGATGGAAGATGAAGGCTATGTAAATGAGAAAATATGGTTGCAGTGTTGGTAACCGTGTAGGCAAAAGTCTGTGTGTATGAAGGCTAAAGTAAGTCCATTTCTGAGTGCGTAGGTGATGGGTATTTATAAGAGGGGATTAGGTTAAAGAGTTTGAGTTAAAATGTGATTAGGAGTTTGTTTAGGATAAGTGATGTGGGGTTTAGGATAAGTTCGTTTAGGATGAGTTTGAGTTAGGATGGGTTTATGCTAGGATAAGTTTGTGTTAAGATGAGTTTGATGATAAGCGCCAAGGTTGGTTTAGGATAAGTTTGTGGTAGGATGAGTTATGGTTAGTTTATGATAGGTTTGTTTGGGATAGTTAGGATAAGTGCTTAGGGATTAAGATAACCGATGAGGTTTATTTAGGATAAATGCTTAAGGGTTGTGGGTCAATGAGTTGGTTTAGGGGCTAATAGGCTAATGGGTTGAAAGATGAGTCTTTTTCTTTTTTTTTTTATTTTTTTTTATTTTTTTACATAATGTCCCAGACAAAATTGGGTGTTCACAATCATGTTAGACTTCCTCAATGCATATGGTCTCAATGCACACACACACACACACACACACACACACATATATATATATACAGACATTCAATATCAGGATGACTTATTCATAATTAAATGTCACATTAGGCTCAATCGCTCATCAACAATCATAGATCCCATTTACGGACCCACATCAAGTCAATATCAAAACTCAAGAGTAAATACATACTATTCAAACTTGTTATCAAAGTTATGTCTCAATTTCATTATGTTTTTGCATTGAACTCACTTAGAATATTTACTTTAAGTTCCTTACAATCTCACCTACACTCATGTTCTTTCTTTATTCCAAGGACCACTCCAAGTTATGGGTTAAGGGTTTGTTCTTTATTCTTTCCATATTATGAAATCCTAATTAAGCGTCTAATCGTTCAATTAATTAAGTTCATCTTAATACAAAGGCCTCATATCGAGTGTCTAAGGAGACCGTGAGCCTCCAAGGGATTGGAAAACCAAGCATTTTTCATCACTCAAATCACACGACCATGTCCCATTACACAGCCTGAATTACACGGCCGTATCCCATTACACGGCTTGGATTACACGGCCGTGACACATTACATGGCCCGGGCCGCGTACTCCTCTGGAATTCAGCCAAAAACCATCCAGTTCTCGCCTGTCACATTACATGGCCGTGAACCCTTACAAGGCCTAGGCCGTGTAACCCACTGGATGTGCAGAAAAAATCCAAACACCTCCAATCATTCAATCATTTCAAAATCCATCAAGTTATACAACAACATATATCAAAATCACACCACATAAACAATCACAACACAACTAAAAGTCACACAAACAAATGGGTAACCCACACATGAGTTCCTCACCACCAAGATAGGTTGAAGAGAATAATCTCTCTCTTACCTTTAGAGACAACAAGGAAAGCAAGCTCTTTTCAAGATTTTCATCCACCACCCACAAGAAAACCCTAAGATGGTTAATTCACAAAATCAACCACCAAAACTTGAAAAGAAGAGTCCTTGATCACAATGGTGACCAAGGACCACGAAAATGAGAAGGAAAAGAGAGGAAAGTCAAGATCTTTACCTCAAAGTCTTAAGCTTTAGGGCTTGATAGAAAATGGTGAAGATGGAGGAATCAAAAGGTGTCCATCAAGGAAGAAAGCTTCAAGATGATGAGGAGAGTCAATAGCCTAAGTTAGATTAATCAAACAAACTTGAAGGGCTTTCAATGGTGGTGCAGCCGTGTGGAAGAAGAACGGAGGAAAGGAGAGAGCGTGAGGGAGAGAGAAGTAGTGAGAGAAAAGTGAAATGAGTTTGAAAATGAAAAGTGATAGGGAAAATGAAAAAGATGATGGCTTGGTCATCTTTTCTTCCCTCCAACCATGGAGCAAAAAATTGAGAGGAGAAAGAATGTGTGTAGGAAGCTTCCTTGAAGTTTCATTGAAGCTTTCTTGAGAAGCTTTGCACGTTTCTCGATAAAGTAAAGTGTGATGTCACTTAGATGATATCATAAAAGTAACTAGATAGAAATAATCTACTAGAGCTATTACTTAGTGGACAAAAGTTGCAGCTAGCAGAAATAATATTTTGTTGTCTCACAGATAATAAAATATTCTGCAATTTTATTTATCAGATAAAATCTTGTAAAACAAAAATCTCATAAATTATGTCCAGCCATTGATTTAGTAAGATCCTATGTCGACGTTTCTACAGTCTAAAGTTTTTCAGCCTCAAGGAAAATAAAATTTTATTTTCCCAATCCTGCTCAGTATGTACGCAAATCAAGAAATATATTAAAATAATCAAATAATTCAAAAAATTCCAAAAAAATTCCCTTCCAAAAAAATATTATAAAATGAACATATATTACGAAATAAGTAATTTTCGGGGTGTTACAACTCTCCCCTTCTAAAAAAAATTTTCGTCCTTGAAATTTTTATACCTCAAAATAGATATGGATGTTGTTCTTTCATCTTGTCTTCTAATTCCCAAGTCGCATCTCCGGTTGTGTCATTCCAAATCACTTTCACCAACGGAATCTCTTTTCCTCTAAGTTGCTTCACCCTCCTATCCTCAATCCTTACAGGAAGTGTCTCGTAGGTCAAATTCTCTTTCAATTGCACTGTATCCGGTGCTACGACATGGTTCGGATCAGGAATGTATTTTTGCAATTGTGACACATGAAAAACATTATGAAGGTTAGAAAGAAAAGATGGTAAGGCTATTTGGTAAGCTACCGGACCTATCCGATGAAGAATTTGATAAGGTCCAATGAATTTAGGAGTAAGTTTTCTAGATTTAAGAACTCGGCCCACCTCAGTTGTGGGTGTGACTTTAAAAAACACATGCTCGCCCTCTTCAAACTCAAGAGGCTTCCTTTTTTTATCTACATAACTTTTTTGTTGACTCTAAGTCATCAACATCTTTTCCTGAATCATCTTAACCTTCTCCGTTGTTTATTACATAAGATCAGGTCCGATTGTGAGGTGCTCTCCATCTTGGTACTAACATAAAGGTGTTCGACATCGTCGTCCATAAAGAGCCTCATAAGGTGTCATCCCTATGCTCGAGTGGAAACTATTGTTATAGGTGAACTCTATTAAGGGCAAAACTTCATCCCAATCTCTCATCTATTCTAGAGCGCAAGCTCTCAGTAGATCTTCCAACGATTGTATCATCCTTTCCGATTGACTATCGGTTTGAGGATGATAAGCAGAACTCAAACAAAGTTTCATTCCCATTGCTTCTTTAAGACTTTGCCAAAACCTTGATGTAAATCTCGGATCTCTATCAGAAACAATACTGGAAGGTACACCATGTAGTCTAACAAACTCACCAATATATAGTTGAGCTAACTTTTCCATCGGATACCTTATGTTGATTGGTAAGAAGTGTACAGATTTTGTAAGCCGATCCATAATTACCCATATTGAGTCGTAACCTTTTCGGGTCTTCGGCAATCCAACTACAAAATCCATCGCAATACTATCCCATTTCCATTCGGGAATAGCCAGAGGTTGCAACATTCTTGAAGGTCTCTGATGTTCAACCTTGGCCTTATGACAAACTAGACAAGACGACACGTAATTAGTAACATCTCTCTTCATTCCATGCCACCAGAATAATCGCTTCAAATCTTAGTACATCTTGGTCATTCCTAGGTGTATATTCAACTGGCTCGTGTGAGCTTCATCAAGAATTAACTTCCTCTACTCCGGGTTGTAACACCCCATTTTCTTGTATAAGGTATGAGACATAAATTAAGCATGTTTAAGGGCTTAATTATGTCCATTATATGTCGATGAGACTATGATTCAAATTTGGGAATATTTGTCTTTGGAATGAGTTCCGAATGCGATAGAAACCACCCAGATGTACCGACGGGGCAATACGCGGTGTCACGTGTCGCAACACCTAGCATAACACCTCACACTCCACTAACTCATCCTATGTCCCACTAACTTGACACCTAGAATTCCACTAATTTAAGCCTAAACACCTAAAACCATGACACCTAGCCTGCTAACCCACCTAGATAATCTCCTATTAACACATGTATTCTACTATGTTACCAAAAAGCCACCTAAGTCATCTAAACCAAACCAAGGCATTAACTAAGTGAAATAAGAGTGACCAGGCTTCATCTTCTTCTCACTTTCACGCAGCAGAGAAGGAATAGTTGGAGAAGAAAATTTTAAAAGTACAAGGCAGCCATTGTTGAGTGTTGGAAAGCCTAGTTGGAGTGGTCACTATGGAATCGTCACCAAAAATTCATCAATCGTTGGATTGTGCTGAAATTTGGTGAGAAGGTCCTGGATGTGTGGTTTTTCATCTTCACCATTTGGATTTTTGAGAAAAGCTCCAGAGTGTGAGATATTCAGCTCGCACCATGAACCTAGAGGGTGAGAAACCCATCTCGTATACCACCAAACCTGTCACCATAAAACTGCCATCAGAGATTCAATCACCGTTGGATCGGGCTGAGATTTTGTTAGTAGGTTTAAGATGTGTATTTCTTCATTCTCACCGTTCAGTTTTGTAAGTAAAGGCCTGGAACATGGGGTATAGAGCTCGAGCAGTAGCAATTTTAGTGTCATTTCCCTTAGACCTTGAACTCACTTGCTAGTCCGAATTTTGCTTGACACTGCAGCTGTGTTGATTTATGGACGTTGTTGGAAAATTTGTCAGGGTTCGTGCCAGTAGAGAGGACACATCCAAAGCTTTTACAGGAAAGCACACAGTGATATATCTGGGTCCATTATATTGGCCCGACAGCAAAACATGTTGTTCCTCTCAATCGCGTAACATTTTATCACATTTTCACAATCGCATAACATTTCTGTTACGTTTTCAAATCGTGTAAAGATTTTTCAATGTTTTCTCAATCGCGTAGGGATTTTAAAATGTTTTCTCAATCGTGTAGTTGAAAATTACCATTTTTAAATTGCATAGAAGTTTTTCTATGTATTTTCAATTGCATAAAACATTTTTTCAATATTCTAAGCTCAAATTAAAACTTTTCTTATTTAACATCAAAATTAGACTTTATTTCCATTATTTCCTTATTAAATCACCTTTAAACAACATTCCTACTATTTTCTAAAAATTTATATTCTCTTAATTTTAAATAGAATCCTTTTCCATTTGTATCAATTACATTTTTATCCTAAATCCACTATGTGACCGAAAATCAATTTCTTAATTAGCAATAAAAATATATTTGTTTCCATTTGTATTTATAAATCCTTAATTAGGTTTATTATCACTAATCCTCTAGATTACCATTTAATAAAACATTTTTGAAAATGGATACCCCTTTGAAAGGCATAGAGGCCGTAAGCCTTACTTGGCCATTAGAGCCAAAATTTCTTTCCTTTTAAGCATATTTATGACATACAATCATACTTTAGGCATCAAAATTCTAATCTAACAAGTTCATGCATGATATTAAAGCCATAAATCATATAGAGAAATTAATTACAAACCACACAATTTTCGTGTCCCTCACCACCACAAGTGGTTGATGAGGTTAATCTCCCTCTTACCTTGTGTGTAGCTTCCAAGTCTTTTTGTTTGATCTTTTGCTTCAACTTCCTCCACCAAAAGTTCTTCGAAATCAAAACAAACACAATGTATTAACATTCAAAGTTTAAAATAAAACAACCATAGATCAAACATGATTTTAGGATTTTCAAAAAATAAAAAAAGAACTCAAGTTTCAAGACTTCTACCTTGAAACCCTAGAGATTGAATCTTAAAATTAAGCTTGAAGATGATGGAATCAAGACTTGATCACAACTTCAAAGTTTTTTGGAATGAGGTTTAGAATGAAGTGGTATGATTTGTTTGATTTATGAGTCATTGGAATGTATTTTGGGTGAAGAAACCGTGAGTTAGAGGAGAGAAAATGGTGTGTAGTCTTTTTTTGGAGAGAAAAGATGATAGTTTTCTTGAATGAAATGAAAAATGAATACTTAGCTAATTTTTAGCTACATGACCATGAGGTAGAGAGAGAATAGCATGACAATTTTGACCATTTTCAACCATTCTCATCCATTGATGTAATCTAGGGTAGATATCCTAAGCTTCCTTATTAAGCTTGCCTTTACAACCATTGATTAGATCAATGGTGCACATCCAAAGCTTCCTTACTAAGTTTGCTCTCACAACCATTGATTAGATCAAGGGTTGATATGCAAAGCTTCTCCTCCAAGTCTTGCCATCCAACGGTTCAAATTAAAGTCAAGCCCTCTTTGTTGACTTCAACTAGCATCACCATTAAGCTTTCTTTCTATTGGTTTGCTTCACAAGTAAGCTTCCTTTCTATTGGTTCTTCATAAAGTCATCATAACTGCCATATTTGACCAAGCTAGATATTTCCAGATACTATTACCCAATAAATAATAGCTACTGCTAGTTATTGTCCAATGAATAATAAAAAATCAGATAAAGAAAATTTCTATCAACTATTCCCAGTTTCGAGTTTAGTAAGTTCCCTCTGCCCCGCATCATCAGTCCAAAACTTTCTAGTCCATGAAAAAATTTTATTTTTTCGAGCTCGCCCCGGGCCCACATAAAGCCCAAAATAATATTAAAATAATCAAAAATTCAGAATAATCCACAAAAATTCATAAAAATCATAAAAATTATAAAACTCATATATATTCAGAAAAAATGAAATTCGAGGTGTTATAACTCTCCCCTTTTAATAAAAATTTTGTCCTTGAAATTTCTCTTACATTTAAAACAAATGAGTATATTGCTCTTTCGTCTTATCTCCCAGCTCCATGTCACATCACCAGTCATGTCATTCCAGATCACCTTTACCAAGGAAATTTCTCTCCCTCTAAGTTGCTTCACTCTTTTGTCTTCAATCATTACAGGAAATGCCTCATAGGTTAAGTTATCTTTTAATTGTACCATCTGCGGAGCTATAACATGGGTGGGATCAGGAATATACTTTCTTAACTGAGATACATGAAAGACATTATGGATGTTTGAAAGAAAAGGCGGTAAGACTATCTAATATGCTACTAGACTTATCCGACGAAGAATTTGATATGGTCCGATAAATTTAGAAGTGAGCTTTCTGGATTTTATAACCCGTCCGACCCCAGTCGTGGGTGTAACTCTTAAAAATACATGATTGCCTTCCTCAAATTCAAGTGGCCTCCTTCTCTTATCAGCATAACTTTTCTATCGACTTTGAGTCGTCCTCATCTTTTCCTGAATTACTTTAACTTTATATGTCGTCTGTTGCACAAGTTCAGATCCTAACGCAAGATTCTCCCCATCTTGAAACCAACACAAAGGAGTTCGACATGGTCGCCCATACAATGCCTCATAGGGTGCCATCCCTATGCTTGAGTGATAACTGTTGTTGTAGGTGAATTCTATCAAAGGCAAGAATTCATCCCAACTTCTAATCTGCTCTAGTGACTGAATCGTCCTTTCTGACTGGCCATCTGTTTGTGGATGATATGCAGAACTCAACTGAAGTTTAGTCTCCAACGCTTCTTGTAGACTTTGCCAAAACCAAGACTTGAATCTCGGATCTCTATCAGAAATAATACTGGAGGGTACGCCATGAAGTCTAACGATTTTGCCACTGTACACTTGAGCCAACTTTTCCATTGAATATCTTATATGAATTGGCAAGAAATGTGCTGACTTTGCAAGTCGATCAACCACTACCCAAATAGAGTCATAACCTTTTCGAGTCTTGGGTAATCAGACAACAAAATCTATAGCGATGCTATCCTATTTCCATTCGGGAATAGCTAAAGGTTGCAACATTCCAGATGGTCTTTGATGCTCAACCTTTGCTTTTTGACAGGTCAAACAAGACGATACATATTCTGTAACATCTCTCTTCATCCCTTGCCACCAATACAATCTCTTCAAATCTTGATACATCTTAGTCGCTCCAAGATGCATACTCAACTTGCTACTATGTGCTTCATCGAGAATCAATCTTCTAAGTTCTGAATTGCTTGGCACACAAATTCTATCTCCAAATCTTAGAATCCCATCAAGTCCTTCACTAAACGATGTCTCCGCACCTTGCTCTACAAGCTTTCTTTCATTTTGTAAAAATTCATCACCTTTCTGCTCCTCTCTAATTTCCTCCATCATGCTACTTGAAATGGTCATCATATTCAAACAAATTCTTCCCGGTGTCAAATCCACTGACAACCGCATATCCCTGAATTGCTCTATCAATTCATTTTCTTTAATCATCATAGTAGATACACTAAGTACTTTTCTGCTCAAAGCATCTGCCACGATGTTTGTTTTTCCAAGGTGATATTGAAGTTGAAAGTCGTAGTACTTCAAAAATTCTAACCATCTTTGCTGCCTCATATTCAACTCCTTTTGATTGAACAGATACTTCAGACTTTTGTTGTCACTGTAAACATTGAAGGTTGCTCCATAAAGAAAATGCCTCCATATCTTCAACGTAAACACCACTGCAGCCAATTCCAAATCATGAGTAAGATAATTCTTCTCATGCATTTTTAACTGCCTTAAAGCATACGCCACGACATTTTTATTCTGCATCAACACACAACCTAGACCCAAATATGAAGTATCACAATACACTTCAAATGGTTCGTTGGGATCAGGTAGAATCAACACTGGTGCAGTAGTCAAATGCCTCTTCAGTTCTTGGAAACTCTTTTCACATGCATCCGTCCGTGTAAAAGTTTGATTCTTCCGTGTGAGTTGAGTGAGAGGTCCTGCTATCTTTGAAAACCCTTCAATAAAACTTTGATAATACCCGACCAAACCAACAAAACTACAAATCTCCATCACAGTCTTCGGTCTTTCCCACTGAATAACTGACTCTAGCTTTGCTGAATCTACTGTAATCCCATCATTTGAGACCACATGCCCCAAAAACTAAACTTCATTCAACCAGAATTCACATTTGGACAACTTCACATACAGCCTCTTCTCCTTCAAAATCTGAAGAACCACACTGAGATGTTTAGCATGTTCCTCATGACTCTGAGAATAGATCAGAATGTCGTCAATAAAGACAATGATAAATCTGTATAAGTAGGGACGAAAGATCCTATTCATGTAATCCATGAATATTGCAGGAGCATTCGTTATCCCAAAAGGCATTACTAGATACTCGTAGTGCCCATAACGCGTCCGAAAAGCTGTCTTAGGAACATCCTCAACCTTCACGCGAATATGATGATAACCAGAACGCAAATCGATCTTGGAGAAAACAATAGCTCCCTTCAGTTGATCCATCAAATCATCTATCCTTGGAAGTGGATATTTATTTTTAATCGTGATCTTATTCAACTGACGGTAATCTACGCACAACCGTGAAGTTCCATCTTTCTTCTTCACCAACAATACTGGAGCTCCCCATGGAGACACACTAGGTCTCACGAATTATTTCCCTAACAGTTCCTCCAATTGCTCCTTGAGTTCAACTAACTTTGCCGGTGACATCCGATATGGTGCCATCGAAATAGGACCAGCGCCTGGTACAAGATCAATAGAGAATTCTATCTCTCTATCTGGTGGTAGTCTAAGAATGATATCAGGAAAAACTTTTGAAAACTCATTTACTATTGGAATAGTATTCACATTTTCTTCACTTTTGACCTCTAAGGAAGATAACAGCATGTATCCTGGAGCTCCTTCCCTCAAATAAGCTTCAACTTGGTTCGCCGTTAAAAATTCAGAATTCTCAGGTTTAGGAAAGATTAAAGTCTTATTGGCACAATCTAATAGGATATGGTTAAAAGATAACCAATCCATTCCTAGGATTATGTTTATTTCGGACAAAGGCAAACAAATCAAATCAACATAAAATGTTCGATTTTCAACACAAATAGGACAATTTAAACAAACTTTTGTAGTGACAATAGGCTTATCAGTAGGGGTAGAACCAACTAAATCAAAAGGCAATAATGATTTAGATAATCCCAAATGATCCACACAGTCATATGCAATAAAAGAGTGCGTCGCTCCAAAATCATATAGTACAGTTAAAGAATTACCTTCTATGGCACATTCCCCCATAATTAGATCCTCCGATTGTGAGGCTTCCTCCCCACTCATAGTGTACACTCATCCTCCTGCTTGCGGCTTGGTAGCACAAACATTGCCTATTGAGGGCTCCATCTTAGGTTGATCACAGTCCTTTGAAAAGTGCCCCGGTTCGCCACATCAGAAACAGATGATGCCTTTGATTGTACATTCTTTTGTCAAACGGTCATTCCCACATTTAAAGCATTTTGATGTGGACGCCACTGTCTGACCGAATTTGTTGTTGTTTGAACTTCCTCTATAAGACCTTTGTAGAAACTGACTCCCCATTGGCTGTGACTACGACTTTCACTGGAATTAGCTGTTATTATTTCCTCCCCTTTGGAACCGTATAGGTCCAAAGTTATGATTTCTAGTGTCGCGAGACTGATCAATCTCCTCTATCCTACGACACTTGTCAACCAAAATTGGGAATTGGTCAATCCCTAGAGACAACACTGCACGCTTCAAATCGTGCCTCAAACCATCTTCAAACTTTATACACTTTCACTCTTCGTCAGGCTGAAGTTGGAAGTACCTTGAGAACTTAGACAGGCTCTCGAACTTTGCCACATATTCTCCGACTGTCATTACCCCTTGGCGCAGACTAAGAAATTTCGTCTCCTTAGCATGCCTTACACTTGCTGGAAAATATTTTTCCAGAAACGTGTTTTTGAGGAGTCCCCATGTAATCACTCTTCCTTCAGCTTGTAACAGTTGTTGCGTTCCTGTCCACCAGTCCTCTTCGTCTCCCACAAACATGAAAGTAGCGTACGTCACCTTCCTCTCGTCAACACAACCCATTCCTCAAAAAATCTTCTCCAGCTCTTTGATCCAGAGATTTGCTTTTTCTGGATCAAACTCTCCTTTAAACTGTGGAGGGTTGTTACGATGAAACTCTGATAAATTCTGAGCTTCGGCATTCTCGGCATGTTGCTAGGCAGCTCTTTGATTTTGCTGCATGATGACATCCGCCATCCTTTGCATAGCTTCTACAGCTGCATCCATGCTCTCATTTTCACGTCCAGAATCCATACTTGAACCTCTTCCACGCACCATCGTACTTCTTCGAAGTTAAACTAAACAATACAAAATCAAAGTTAAATAAAATCATTTGAAAATCATTTCAAATAATGTTGTCTCCTTACGGAAACCAAACATAGAGAATCATACAACACAAACAAGACAGACCTACCCGCAAACCCAAAAGACTCAAACTTGGGCTCTGATACTAACTAATGTAACACCCCCTTTTAAGGCATCACATTTACGAAAAATAAAAGTTACCAAATTAACCAATTTATAAAAATTATTTATTAAAATTAATTATATGTTTTTCAAATCATTCTTCTTTGTGAATAATTAAAACTGACAATTAAATAAATTGTAAAATATACCAAATTAAAATAATTTACAATACATGCATACCAAGATCTAAAACTTTAAAGCATCCATTTTTGTTCTCAAAATAACTATATAGTTACTACAGCTCAAATATAAACTAACCTAGTACCCACATCTAGTCAGAAAGGTACTCATCTGGATCCTTCTCCGGATCTTCCTCTGACTCCTCAGAAGACAATAGCCCCTGATGAATCGCAAGGCTACGGACAGGAGTCCGCATGGAAGAAACAACTGAATCCTCCATAGGAGTAGCATGACGAGTACTCCACAAAAACTCTATGGGCAAAGTAAAACGTAAATGCATAAAAGCGCTAAAAGTAAACATAGGATCCCCATGAAAAGTCCTACTAACAGTCACAGATACTACTCCAATATATACTATGCGGTCCTCGTCAATATCATAGCGCCAGGCATTCGTACCACCTCTAAACAAAACCTTCACATATACCAGAAAACCCCCCAAAGCCATAACAACAATAGACAAACTAACCCAGACAGAAATGAGGTGAATTGTCCTCTTCTTCTTCACCCTCTAAAATAATTATACAAACAAACAGAATAACATAACAAAGAGGTGAGATCCCCTATATCAATACCATCATGGCAATAAAAAGTAAGTAAGAACAATATACTATTCATACACAGCATTTTAACAACTAAAATTGATAACAACATATGATTATAGTGTCAAATAGCAAATAATTAACACAATACAGATATATATATCACAACAAAATGATAATTAACTATGCATATGTATGATGAACCAATTTCCTACTTCATGGAGCTAAACTCAATTTCGGACAGAATGATCCAAAAGATATGTCGGTATATCAGTCGCCTCAGACCAAGTGCTATATTTTCTCAAAGTGCACATCAAGCATTATATACGACATTCTACGCCAAATCATGAATAGAATAGTGTTTAGTCAAGATCGTCAGAGCATTGCTCAGTTACCACGGCCCAATAGAGCTACCAACTGTCCATTTGTGGAATTCCTGTGCTCCTATGCCTCCTAGTTCAACAAGTGAATAACACTACGAAACTCGCACCCACACTTAGGTGTAATTCAACTCCTAGGCAACAATAACCTTAACAAACACCGTCTGTTTGACAAATGCATACCCAATGACTTAATACACATTATGGGCCACTATCGGCCACAAACACACAGTGATATATCCGGGTCCATTATATTGGCCTGACAACAAAACTTGTTGTTCCTCTCAATCGCGTAACTTTTTTATCGCGTTTTCACAATCGCGTAAAGATTTTTCAACATTTTCTCAATCGTGTAGGGATTTTAAAATGTTTTCTCAATCGCGTAGTTGAAAATTACCATTTTTAAATTACGTAGAAGTTTTTCTATGTATTTTCAATCGCATAAAACATTTTCTCAATATTCTAAGCTCAAATTAAAATTTTTCTTATTTAACATCAAAATTAGACTTTATTTCCATTATTTCCCTATTAAATCACCTTTAAACAACATTCATACTATTTTCTAAAAATCTATATTATCTTAATTTTAAATAAAATCTTTTTTCCATTTAATTTATTTATATCATCATAAATAAATTATTGTAAAGTCTCAAAATTACATTTTTGTCCTAAATCCACTATGTGACCGAAAATTAATTTCTTAATTAGCAATAAAAATATATTTGTTTCCATTTGTATTTATAAATCCTTAATTAGGTTTATTATCACTAATCCTCTAGATTACCATTTAATAAAATATTTTTGAAAATGGATACCCCTTTGAAAGGCATAGAGGCCGTGAGCCTCACTTGGCCATTGGAGCCAAAATTTCTTTCCTTTCATGCATATTTATGACATACAATCATACTTTAAGCATCAAAATTCTATTCTAACAAGTTCATGCATGATATTAAAGCCATAAATCACATAGAGAAGTTAATTACAAACCACACAATTTTTGTGTCCCTCACCACTTAATCTCCCTCTTACCTTGTGTGTAGCTTCCAAGTCTCTTTGTTTGATCTTTTGCTTTGATTTCCTCCACCAAAAGTTCTTAGAAATCAAAACAAACACAATATATTAACATTCAAAATTTAAAATAAAACAACCATGGATCAAACATGGTTTTAGGATTTTCAAAAATGTCAAATAAGAACTCAAGTTTCAAGACTTCTACCTTGAAACCCTAGAGATTGAATCTTAAAATCAAGCTTGAAGATGATGGAATCAAGACTTGATCACAACTTCAAAGTTGTTTGGAATGAGGTTTAGAATGAAGTGGTATGATTTGTTTGATTTATGAGTGATTGGAATGTATTTTGGGTGAAGAAACCGTGAGCTAGAGGAGAGAAAATGGTGTGTAGTCTTTTTTTGGAGAGAAAAGATGGTAGATTTCTTGAATGAAATGAAAAATGAATACTTAGCCAATTTTTAGCTACATGACCGTGAGGTAGAGAGAGAATAGCATGACAATTTTGACCATTTTCAACCATTCTCATCCATTGATGTAATCTAGGGTAGATATCCTAAGCTTCCTTATTAAGCTTGCCTTTACAACCATTGATTAGATCAATGGTGCACATCCAAAGCTTCCTTACTAAGTTTGCTCTCACAACCATTGATTAGATCAAGGATTGATATGCAAAGCTTCTCCTCCAAGTCTTGCCATCCAACGGTTCAAATTAAAGTCAAGTCCTTTTTGTTGACTTCAACTAGCATCACCATTAAGCTTTCTTTCTATTGGTTTGCTTCACAAGTAAGCTTCCTTTCTATCGGTTCTTCATAAAGTCATCATAACCGCCATATTTGACCAAGCTAGATATTTCCAGATACTATTACCCAATAGATAATAGCTACTGTTAGTTATTGTCCAATGAATAATAAAAACTCAGATAAAGAAAATTTTTGTCAACTATTCCCGGTTTCGAGTTTAGTAAGTTCCCCCGGCCCCGCATTATCAGTCCAAAACTTTCTGGTCCATGAAAAAATTTTATTTTTTCGGGCTCGCTCTGGGCCCACATAAAGCCCAAAATAATATTAAAATAATCAAAAATTCAGAATAATCCACAAAAATCATAAAAATTATAAAACTCATATATAATAAAAAAAATGAAATTCGGGGTGTTACATCCCTGAATCATGCAATCCATGCTCTCCTCCTTTTGGCATTATAAAAAAGTTAAGATCATTCAAAACAAATGTAAGCATTCAACCTTATATAATGAGTGTCATCAAAATAGATCAATCAATGGCATGCTAACATCTTAAATATAATCAATGCATAAATATGTAATAAGCTCATCAAAATAGAGTACCTAATAGTGTGCTATCATCTCATAATGAATCAATGTATAAACAATAGAGACAATTAATAATTAGAGTCAAAACAAATAGAAATAATGATAAATTCTAAGGGTTAGAAAACAAATATGATAGAATAATCATGACTAAGGCCCGTCATCAGTCAGTATTAGCACTATTTGCATCATCATCATCAGTGTGCTCCTCAACATCATCATCATCTCCAAAATCCGCAGGTGCAACATCATGTATAAATTGAGGAGGTGCAGTGTGTTGGGAATTACGGATACATCACGCAGCGAAAAATAGGGATTCCCATTGAGTATCCATGCGAAAAAGCCATAATCTGAGTTTTTTTTAAATGATTTACCTCTTGAAGCGTGAATCACCAACACCGTAATAGAAACGATGTCTCTGCAGTATCCACACGAACAGACTCACGAACGTCCAATGTCAGCAAAGAGGAGCCTCACGTCTCACACACAGTGCTAGCTATGAAGAGAAGAGAAGAGAAGAAACCTGTCGCTCTCTCACTCACTTTTCTGTAGGTGCGGCCAGGGTTCTGAAATTATCTATATTAGCAGCCCCTTATCAGTACTATTTATAATAGTGACTGCCTTAAGTGAGTGTGAGTAGCAACAAGGTAAGCTGTGCAACCCTAGACCCATCTGTTATGAGTCTGGCCCATATTTGAATCCGAGTCCAACTTGGATCCATTGCTCCAATTTTTGTCTGCTCTATGTGTGTGACCCTGCAGGTTCTTATTACGTTGGCTATAATATTAAAATACCATTTTAATATTACAACTAGTGAGCGGTATCTAGTAACACATCGCTGCTACCCAAGTAATAAGAATGTCAGTGATTTATCATAACCTTTCCGTGACCAATGTTTCCGTGTCGTTTAGTCCCTTTGTCAAGATATCTAGATTGAACACAAGGCATGGAATGCGTCACCCTTGTATAGTCCAATCATTCATTTCCTGATATTCGAGTAGACTTTGTAACAACAAATGAGATCAATATCTCATATTGACTCATTTGAGCATGGTCATGCATTTCACAGTCTCACTCAATCAGGGGGCCTGAAGATATCGCTCCTGTTATGTAGGAGTGACAAATCCCATCTAGGTCACTCACATCCCTCTGCATGATTTGCGGTATGTCCAATAACTAACTTTATAATCACCTTGTTACAGATGACGTTTGATGGCATTAAAATACATAACTCCTCATGTAGGAATCGTAGTGAGTTCAGGTCAAAGGACCACAGACATCATTGTCACTATGAGAATCACTTATGACACTCACGTAACGATCCATGTAGTGTTCTCATGGTGAGTCAGTCCGGTACATCATTATTCTAATATGTACCCATGTGAAGACTTGATATCTCATATCCACGACCTGTGAGATGTGGTCATCAGTTTATGCACATACTAGTCTCAATGTATTATTGTTATCCTAATTAATAATAATACTTGACTAAGGACATTTAAGAATAGTATTGTAACTAAAAGGATCTCACGATCAAGTCATCCACTTGATGTCCTATGGCATCAAACTTACTATTCTAAGGACTTTATTATGTTTATAAAAAAAGAACACAATAAATGAAATGCCTTATATATAAAATAGCATAATAGAATGTATGTAAATACAGAAAATGTATTGGCCTCTAAGGCATACACCAACACAGTGGATGAGGTGGAAGCCCAACGAAACTGACCATTCTCTAACAGCTCATATGGTAGTGACATTCTGATCTATGTAGGTCACTTGCTCCTCGAGACAATCTAGCTTGGTATCAATAGTGGTCCGAAGGCTCTGCATCTCTTATAGCAGAAGATCCAAAGTGGTATCTATTGGGGCAACTGGTGATGCTTCTTCCTCAGTATCTTCTTCATCAGCCCGGGGTATGTTCCCATCTACCCCATGATGCAGATAGTACCACTAGTCATCTATCTTCTTTAGTTTTAGTTTTTGCAAAGTATGATCACCTATGTATTTTGGTCCATCACCGCTCGTATCCTTTACCTCACCAGACAAAGGAACATGGAAGAGTTCAATGATCTTCGTAATGAGCATAGTATAGGGCAGGGGATGATTCTCTTTTTGCGCCTTCAGCATATGCTGAATCACATAGTATCCCCAGTTTATGGATCTCCCAATGTTTAGTGTCCACAGGGTGAGCACATCATCAGTTAGAACCTGGGAGTAATTACTTCCCCTAGCTATCAATGCTCTCTCCAAGATATAGTGTAACACCCTATTTTCCATAGTTAGCCCACTGCCATGACCACCCCAGACTTCAACAGACCTAGTAAAATTTACCCCATCAAACGTCAGACCAGTGATTCTATACCAGATATCATGAGTAATAGTAATTTTAATTTTCTTCACCTTGGTGACTAGACATGTATTCTTGTACTTCAAATTGGCATTGAAAATTCTAACTAAATCTGGGTAAATGTCTCTTCTTATCCTCAAAAACTTAATCAAATCTAGACGTTCTAGCAACCTAAAGCATTGTAAAGGCTCTTTTGAGCAAATGGTTGCAGTGAGATACCTCAGTTGTATGATTTTTCGTAGTTGAAATTTCTTGCAGAAAAATTTTGCTTGCTTTGAAGTGCTGAAGCGAGTGGAGAGGTCTAATCCTAGAATAGTGGCTAGTGGTGCTTAGGGAGCCTTTCCAACAGCCACCCCTATTCGTGGTATCTTGGTTCTATGTGATGATTCAGCCATTTGGGTAGGAGAAATGGTGAAAGTTTGGAAGATAGGACGAAGGGAAAGTGTTTACGGGTGATTAAAGCTAGGAAAAGGTAGAACAACATGAGGATTGGAGAAATTTTTGAATGTTAGGGCGTGAGTCTTACAGAGAGAAAGTGACGCATGATTTTTTTTGGGAATTTTGGGGGTGATTCTAGTGTTTTTGGTGAGTAATTTGTTGGGGGTTTTAGTAGAGAAGGTGATTTTGAGGGATTTGGTGGTGGAATAGTGAGATCTGGTGGAAAGAAGTGAGAGAAATAGAGAAATTTGAGAGGGGAGACGTGTAGGTCTAGAGAGAGAAAGGTGAAAGCTACGTGAAAATGGCTTCCCTCGCATGCTAGGACCCTTCAAACCATATGGTAATCGATTACTAGCAATATGGGAACTTGGTAATCGATTACCAAGTGGTGGTAATCGATTACCACCATTCTGAGTTGAAATTTTTGTGAGGCAGAGCTTTGGTAATCGATTACCAAGTTCTGGTAATCGATTACCAGTCTTCTAAAAGTTATGTTCACACTTAAAAAAGGCAGAAGACTAGTTCTTGATCTCTTCAAAACAAAAACAAAAGCTTATACAACCAATTTTACCTTCTTGTAGGGACTTGTTTCGATCCAAAACTATTCTTCTTTCGTTTTCATCATCTTGTTCAAAGATCAACTCATTTCAAATGAATTACCCCATTTTTCCAAAACTCACACTTAGCATTTTGCAGATAATGGTACAAACAGTCCTTAAGCAAGTTGCAGGACTTAGTCATGATGGGAGCACCTGTAAAACAAATTTAGGGGAACCTCTGAAACTCAATTCAATATAAGATTCAAAAGATAATCAAAGCAAGAAATATTATGCAGAAAAATTATGCAGCAAGAATATTCAATTTTAAATTCATAATTGATATAATATGCCTAGTTCTCTTCTTATATAAAAGAAAGTCTCTTTAGGAAAAGGTTTAGTAAAGATATCAGCAAGTTGTTTACTAGTTTCAACAAATTCAAGCATGTAATCTCCTTTTTGCACATGATCTCTTATGAGTGCAAGACGAGATTTTTAGACAAATTGATTGTACTAGTGTTATCACACCTTATAGAGATGTGATCAAGCTGGAGTTCATAGTCTAGAAGTTGTTGCTTCATCTAAAGGATTTGTACACAATAACTTCCAGCTACAATATACTCATCTTCAGCTATAGATGCCGCGACCGAGATTGCGGCATGAGCGACAAAAAAAAAAAGGAGTCACCACCAATTTTATTTGAAATAAGAAATTTTGGTAAACTTTTCTTAAAAGATTAGTCTTCAAAACCAGATTGGATTTGGGAGTCGGTTATGTATAAGGAAGGGTGAAAACTTAATCCCACAGCACCCCTTATACACCTGTCCTAAGATGGTACCTTTAGTTAATTGTGCAAATTTTTATAACTTTTAAAAATATTTGTTTTACCTCTTTTGTTAAAAGATAAACAAAATAAAAAAATAAATTATGAAAATTTAATTTTTGGCTTGACGAAATAAGATTCGCTGCTATGTATCCCTGAGTACAATGAGGAAATCAAAGTCACATAGTTCTTTAGAAAATAAGTGTGGGTTGATTGATTTTAATAAACAAAGATTTTTGTTTTGGAAATTTATTTGATTTTTTTATGTTAAAAAAATGAATCGTTAAGTTGTCATAACTTAGGTGATTCTAAAAGTTACAGGATTAACAAGCTATCATAACTCAGTTAATTCCATTTTATTTTTTCTTAACAAGGTTCAATTATTTTATTTTTTTATTTTTTATTTTTTGTTTTTCATTTTTCTTACTTTTTCTTTTTTAAAACTTTTTTGGTATTTTATCATTTTACTTTTTTTTACTCTTGTATTTTTCTTCTAATCACTTCAAGTCAAATGAGATTTATTTTTTTATAACCAAATATGATTAAACTAACTAAACTTGACCCAAAATTTCAACTAAAGTCCAAACAACACAAACCCTAATAACCTAACATCAACAAACAAACCAAATAAAAAAAATAAATGACATAAAAAAAGGAAAACAGGGTCTGCTTCTTCTCACAACGCAGGAACAGCGGAGTTAACTCACACTGGGGAAGGCTCTCCCAACACTAGCAGAACAGATGGTGCCGTAGGAACGAGGTCCGGCACGGAGGAGGGCGGTGGTCGTGGTGGTGTGTACGGGTGGAGGTGTTACCGGCTTGGTGCATGGCTGTGAGTCGATGGTGATGGGCGACGTAGCAAATCGCTGAGGGGCTGGGCGATGGTTGCTGTTTCAATCGCAGTTCTTCATGTGGTGCTGCTTGGTCGTATGGCAGAGATTATGCATGGTGGCTATGATGGTTCTATTTGGGCTTGGGGCAAAGGGTCTTCACGGCTACGCGTGGTGAGTGGTAGGTGGTAGGGGATCTCACGGTGTAGTAGTTGGACGTGGTTATGGTTGTAGGGTGAAGATGAAGGCTTAGGTGGTTTGGCCGTATAGGTGGTGGTGGCCTTCATGGGTTGATGGTGGCTGTGTAGAGGTGATGGGGGCTGCGTGGTTGGTTGTTTGAGTGTTGTTGGTAAGGGTGATGGAAGATGGTGACCTGGTTTGGTGATGGGTCATGGTTTGATGAAGGTGGGGAAGTGGTTGATGAAGGTTGATGGTTATGTTTGGTGGTAGTGAAGGGTTTGGATGTGGTGGTCTCACGGTGAGGAGGTTGTAGTGTTTTTTATGAAGGTGATGATGATGAAGGTGGTCGTTATTGAGATTATGTTAGTGAAAGTGGTGATGATGAGGGTGGCTATTATAGTGGTGGAGTGGTCTTGGGTTGTGGGTGAAGGGTATAGTGGTTATGGTGGGATTGTGATAGGGTTGTTGAAGGGTTGGTATTTTGGTAGAGGTTTGTTGTTGAAGGCAACGTGATGGAGAGAAACAAATATGGTTAGGGTGTTAGCTGTAGGCAGAAGTCTGTGCAGAAAAAATGTATAAGTGATGAGTTTTTATAGAAAAAGATTAAGGTTTGGAAGGTAATGCTGGCTAGGGTTTGGATGGGAAGGGGAGATGACTTGGGTAAAAGTGATGGATTTGGGTTGAATACTAGGTCAATGGGTCAGGTTATAGGCTGGATCATCTTTATTTCCTTTTGCTTTTCTTTTTTTCCTTTTTTATTTTTTATTTTTTTTATTTTTTTTATTTTTACAAAAAAGTATTAATGCCTCAGACAAAATTGGGTGTTTATAGTTATCCCTCTTTACTTGTTTCTTACATGATAAAAAGAATAGCTACAGCTTTTCATTTTATCAATGTAAGGAACGAGTAAAGATATGAACTCGAATTTTGCTCAAGAGATGCGCTTAAAAGTAAATGACAGAAATTTTAAAATGTAGGGAACCGATGTGCTCAAAATAAATGACAGGAGCCAATACGCTTAAAAGTAAATGATAGGAGTCGATGCGCTCAAAAGTAAATGATAGGAATTTAAAATGCAGGGAGCTGATGCGCTCAAAAGTAAATGATAGAAATTTAAATGACAGGAGCCGATACGCTCAAAAGTAAATGATAGGAATTTAAAATGCAGGGAGCCGATGCGCTCAAAAGTAAATGACAGAAATGCATGAAGCCGATGCGGTCAAAATAAAATGACATGAAAGCATTTGTGCTAGGTAGGCATGGAAAATCTTTTTTTTTTCTCTCTTTTTCTCTCTTTTTTCCCTTCTTTTTTCTTCTTCTTTTTTTCTTTATATTTTAAAAGTCATTAAAACCAATGATAACTCTAGAAAGCTTTGATCAATCAAACCCCTGTTCACGTGCTTTTGCCTGTTGGACCTGATAGCCTCGATCCTACTTACCTATCCCTTCTCTCATTCTTTTTCTTCTTTTGCTTCTTTTTTTCATCTTATTTTCCTATTTTTCAGTCTTAACTCTCCTTTTGAGAAGTGAGATAATCATCCCTTGTTGCAAACCCTTGCTTGGAGCTACTAAGTCCTTGCGAGAAAATTTTGCCCTAGTATTTAACTTTGTCCCTCATCCAATTGATTCCCTGCAACTGCTTGGTAACTCAACCATTGTATCTATTGCTACTTCCTTTAACATATCTTCTCCTTAGTCCTTTAGAAATTTTACCTCAGTATGGCCAATTGAATGCAAACAAAGTTGCCAAAAAATTGCCCCAATGTAAGCCATTCCAATTTATTTGCCCTAACTTTTGCTTAAACTGCCTTTTCGAGTTTTTAGTCTAACGGCTCTTTTCTTCTTCTTCTTTTTTTCCTCGAGTACCACTTGTTTCTGGATTGTTCCTTGAGATATCATTTTTCCTTTTAATTGAAACTTCTAAGTTCTTTTCGTTCATCAGGGGATTACCATTAGATGGTCAAATCATAGTATTGTACTCATGTTCACCTTTCCAGAAGCATTATGTAACAGATAGATGTGGATTCAAAAGTACAACAGAAAAGGAATTTACTAAGTGAACAACTTCCAGATTGGTCTTGGAAGTTTAACTACACAAAAGGGTATATATGGAAAAAGACACAAATAATGGTATGAGATTCAAAGAGGTGTTAACCCAATATGAATTAGTTTGATCTTCATGAAAACGATATTTGGTTGCCTACTAGATATTATGGCTAATGATCTTCTTCTACTGAGCATCTTCATCAAGCCAAATTAAACCAAAGAGAAATTTGCCCTAGTCTAGGACTGAATTGAATAAGGCTGAGACTCGCCCTAGTGACTAAAAGATTTGTCCTAGTGTAAGTCAAATTGAACCATGGAAAAGGAAAATTGCCTCAGTTTAGAGTCGAATCAAACAAGGTAGAAACTTATCTTATTGTAAGGTCAAATTGAACCAAAAGATTTACCCAGTGTAGGTCAAATTAAACTAAAGAGAAATTTGCCCCAATCTAAGACTGAATTGAATAGGGCAAAAACTCGCCCTAATAACTAAAAGATTTGCTCCAGTGTAAGACTGGTAAGTACCTCCTCCTCTTCTTTTCCTTCTTTTTTTTTTAGGAGAAAGGAATTGAAAACTCAGAAAAGCACGAACCTTTTGTCTCAAAATTAAAGTTAACGAAAATGACAACAATCCTTCATTGATCAGAATAGACTTTTTAAGGCTTGTAACTTAGCTAAGGTTAAGGGTTATAAAAGGAAAGATATAAGGTTCAAATAAGTGTTTAAGGGTAGAATGAGACCAAGGATCTTTAGCAAGTTTTGTTGATTGCCTTTGGCATTATAGAGCACTGTTTCTTTTCTTTTTTCTTTTTACCTTATCATTTGCATTTGCTATCTTATTCTTCTTTTCCTTTCCTTTTCTTCTTCTCCTTTCTCCTTTTTTTTTTCACAAATCTCCCTTTTTTACTTTATGCTAACCCCTAGTGTAGAGATGATCTTTGTCCAAGGTTCTTTTAAATTTTTTTAAGCTAAAAAAGGATAACAAGAGATAATAAAGATGATGGAATTTGAAATGGATAGA
Source organism: Ormosia semicastrata (assembly GCA_029884595.1). NCBI lineage: Eukaryota > Viridiplantae > Streptophyta > Magnoliopsida > Fabales > Fabaceae > Ormosia > Ormosia semicastrata. The sequence goes on from JAQQTO010000063.1 coordinate 51,901,734, forward strand.
GAAAGATGGTCAATCTTCATTTTTAAATCATGACATGATTGCTTGTTTTCAAAATTTTAATTTCAAGACAAAAATATAGTGCACACCAAGTGATTACTTCTTTGCTCTTTTTTCTTATTCATTTTTCTTTTTTTCTTCTTCTTCTTTTTGTTTGTTTTTGTTTTTATTTTTTTGCAAAAGGCACTTGCACACGTGGACTACTGACATCTATCAAAGCAAGAATTGTCAAGAATTGGAGTCCAATAGAGTCCAAATACAAGGAAGACACTTTAAATAAACGAAAGAGAATAAATGTCAAGAAAGACAATATGATGACAATGAAAGGAAACAAGGTATCCATGCAAATTCATTACATTAATGCTTCAAGAAAGTTAATATAAGTTCAGCATCACTAATTATTTTATGGCAATCACTTCAATTAACACCTCAGATCTCTAATTGTTCAGAGGTTTTGAGTTGTTGGAGGGCAATTAGTATGGACAAATGGGTTGGGATATATGGACATGGCGAAGGAACATTGTTGACTTGGTATGAGGTTTGGTAGGTTGAAGGAGTAGGTGGAGGACCTTGATAAGAAGGGTAAGGGTTTGGGTTATATGGAAAGGCTCGGTAGGCAGGGTAAGATGGTGAGCGGGGTTATGAAGGTTGTTGGTTTTGCATGTAGCTCACTTTCAACTCCTTTTTCTTAGGGGAAAACTCCTTCTCGAAACCACTTTCATTATTGCCAATTAGCAATTTACCCGCTTTTACTAGAATTTCAATCCTCTCTCTGGTAGCTATTAATTAAAAAAAGTCTAAATAAGCAGCACCTGCCATTGTATCAATATAGGGAGCTCCCAAAGTCCCTAGAAAATATGAGCACATTTCTATCAACGTCAACGGTGGCTGAACTTGTGCTGCAAAAGCTCTCCACCTCTGGCGTATTGCTTGAAGGTTTCCTCATTTTTCTTTTTTAGTGTTCCCAACTGTTCCCGAGTTGGGGCTATATCCAGGTTGAACCGATACTGTCCTATAAACAAGTTTGCCCAATCATCCCAAGAAGAGATTTTGAAAAGGTCTTGTTGGATACACCATTCCAAAGCGGGCCCAGTCAAGCTTTCGTGAAAGAGGCTAACAAGGAACTTCTAGTCCTTTGACCAAATTGACATTTTGGTAATGTATGTTTTTAAGTAAAAAAAGCGTTGGTGCTCCCATTATATTTGTCAAATTCTGGAACCTTAAAGTCCATTGGGATAATAATGCTAGCAATAGGACACAACTCTTCTATCCCAAGGGGACCATAGGTGCTAGAACCCTTGATTGCTTTGATTTATTCTTCCATCTTTTCCACCCATTCTTCTTTCATCTTATATTTCTTGGTCATGGTGTGTTATTCCCAAAGTGAGGCATTATTGCTTGCCTCGGAATGGACACATGAGGCTATTCCTAGGTAGGTATGGCATAACCAAGAATTTCATTATGAGCACCTTCCAGGGCGCGATACCCTTCTCCAATAGGCATGACTATCGATGTTGTTTGACGTGGTTGCTTATGAATCCCCACAATGATGCCTGAGGTTATAGCCGAGAATGTCGGGGTTGCTATCATGGAGGAAATCGATGGAACATTTATATATGCATCAACCCCATTTGCATCCATATTTCCACTGATTAAGCTGAGAGACTCCCTCATATCTTGCAGTATTGTTTCTAACTTTGCTTGGGTCTCAGACATCTCATTCATCTGCCATGTTATTTCATCAACTTCCTTACTCAATTTTTTCCCTGTCTCAGGATTATTAGCTGCCATTTTAGTCCGAGATCTAGTATCATGAACTCGGGTTTGATTAGTCTTTTCTTTCCTAGATCACGCAATGGTTCCTTCTGTTTGATTTATTAAAATAGAATAACATTAGACAAAAAATGAAATGAAATAAATGAGATGCATAAGATGAAATGAATGAACTTTGTGATGAAAAAATTTTCTCTTCTTTTATTTTTTATCTTTTTAAATGCTAGGAATGACATGAAAATGTAAGATGATGTATCTTTTTTTTTAGAATGCTAGGAATGCCACGAAAAATACAAAAAATGTATTTTTTTCTTTCTTACTAGGAATGCCATGAAAAATACAAAACGATGTATCTTTTTTATTTTTTTTTTCGAGTGTTAGGAATGTTATAAAAAATGCAAAATGATGTATCTTTTTTTTTAATGCTAGGAATGCCATGAAAATGCAAGATAAATTATCTTTTTTTAATTTTTATTTTTTTTAAAAAAATTAATTTTTTTAAATGTAAGAATGAATGACATGAGGAATAGAAAGATAAAGAAAAAGTACGCTCCTTTTGTGTCCTAATAGGATTGCCTTAAATTTGTGGATTTCTATTCTAAGGATCTATAAGTCTTTCTGATTCGTGAGAACTTTCATTGGATAACTCTACTATTCTAAAGGCCTTTAGAGCTAAGTCCTATTTCAGAATATTGACCATAAACAGTGGGTAAACCACTAGGTGTAGGACATTCGTAAAAAAAGGCACACTTTAGATGAGGTTCTCGCGATAACCAAACATGATGTACATCCAAAATGGCTACCACTAAGCAACATCTACCTAACTTAGGCTTCACTCAAACCCGGGTATAGGGCCCCACTCAAATGTGTGTGATAATCATGTAGGTGCAGTGGGTGTAAGGAGCGTACAAACTTTCATAATCCTAAGAACTACCCGCATCCTATAAAAAAAATGCAAAACAAAATTCCTAAAGAAATTCTCTATCATAAGGTTTGGATAATAAAAATAATTAACATTATAAAAAAAATAATTAACAAATAATTAAAGGTACAAAACAGAAAACCAAACAAAAAGTAAAACAAACATACAAAGATCACAAAAATTTTACACAACCAACTTATATGGGCTTGACTCTCAAGTATCCCTAGTGGAGTCACCATCTGTTGCGACAGTGATCACGGCGGGAGTGGCAAAAAATAAAATAAAAAATTAGTAGTTGCCACCAATTTTATTTGAAATAGGAAAAATTGGAAAACCTTTCTTAGAAGAATAGTCTTCGAAACCAGATTGGATTCGGGAGTCGGTTATGTATAAGGAAGAGTGGAAACTTAATCCCACAACATCCCTAATACACCCGTCCTGAGACAGTACCTTTAGTCAATTGTACAAATTTTTATAACTCTTAAAAATATTTGTTTTACCTCTTTTGTTAAAAGATAAACAAAATAAACAAATAAATTATGAAAATTTAATTTTTGGCTTGATGAAATAAAAGTTTCACTACTATGTATCTCCGGGTGCAATGAGAAAATTAAAGTCACGTAGTTCTTTAGAAAATAAATGTAAGTTGATTGATTTTAATTAACAAAGATTTTTGTTTTAGAAATTTATTTGATTTTTTTTATGTTTAAAAAAATGAATCGTCAAGTTGTCACAACTTTGATAATTCTAAAAGTTACAAGATTAACAAGTTGTCACAACTCGGTTAATATCGTTTTATTTTTTCTTAACAAGGTTCAATTATTTTATTTTATTTTTATTATTTTTTTGTTTTTCATTTTTCTTACTTTTTCATTTTTTTAAACTTTTTTTTTGTATTTTATCATTTTAATTTTTTTAACTTTTGTATTTTTCTTTTAATCAATTCAAGTCAAATGAGATTTATTTTTTTTAAGCCCAAATATGATTAAACTAACTAAACTTAACCCAAAATTTCAACTAAAGCCTGAACCACACAAACCCTAATAACTAGTATCAACAAACAAACCAAATAAAAAAAAACTAAATGACACAAAAAAGGAAAACATGGTCTGCTTCTTCTCACAACTCAGGAACAGAGGAGTTAACTCACGCTAGGGAAGGCTCGCCCAACACCAGTAGAATGGATAACGCTGTGGGAACGAAGTCTAACATAGAGGAGGGCGGCAGTCGTGGTGATGTGTACGAGTGGGTCTAGCTGCATATGGGTGGGAGGCGTTGCCGGCTTGGTGCATGGCTACAAGTCGACGGCAATGGGCGACGCAACAAATCGCAGAGGGGTTGGGCAATGGTTGCTATTTAGGTCACAATTCTGCGCATGGTGCTACTGGGTCGTATGGCAGAGGCTGTGCATGGAGGCTACGATGGTTCTATTTGGGCTTGGGGTAGAAGGTCTTCACGACTACGCATGGTGGGTGGTAGGGGATCTCATAGTGTCGTGATTGGACGTGGTTACTGTTGCGGGGTGAAGATGAAGGCTTGGGTGGTTTGGCCATTTAGGTAGTGGTGGCGTTCATGGGTTGATCATGGTTGTGCGAGAGGTGATGGAGGCTGCGTGGTTAGTTGGTTGAGTGTTGTTGGTAAGGGTGGTGGAAGATGGTGGCTGGTTTGGTGATGGGTCACGGTTTAATGAAGGTGGTGAAATGGTTGATAAAGGTTGATGGTTATGTTTGGTGGTAGTGAAGGGTTTAGACATGGTGGTCTCACGGTGAGGAGGTTGTAGTGTTTTTTATGAAGGTGATGATGTTGAAGGTGGCATGTTATAGAGGTTATGTTGGTGAAGGTGATGATGATGAGGGTGGCTATTATGGTGGTGGAGTGGTACTTGGGTTGTGGGTGAAGGGTATAGTGGTTATGGTGGGATTGTGATAAGGTTATTGAAGGGTTAGTATTTTTGTAGAGGTTTGCTATTGAAGGCAACGTGATGGAGAGAAACAAATATGGTTATGGTGTTAACTGTAGGCAAAAGTTTGTGCAGAAAAAGTGTGTATGTGATGGGTTTTTATAGAAAAAGATTAGGGTTTAGAGGGTAATAGTGGCTAGGGTTTGGATGGGAAAGAGAGATGACTTGGGTAAAAGTGATGGATCTAGGTTGAATACTAGGTTAAAGGGTCAGGTTATGGGCTGGGTTATCTTTATTTTCTTCTTCTTTACTTTTTTTTTTGTTTTTTGTTTTACAAAAAGGTGTTAATGCCTCGAAAAAAATTTGGTGTTCACAATAGACAATGCTATACTGTTTTGCTTCTTTCTATGCCAAGAAATTAAAGAGCTTCTAAGTAAGTGGCATGTCCCACTAGTACTCTTCCTATCTATTTTGCATCCAATAAAATAAGATTCGGAATAACCAATTAGGCTACAAGAGGCACCTTTAGGGTACCACAATCCCATTTGTGAAGTACCAACAAGATATTTCATTATTCTTTTTACTGCACTTAAATGTAATTATCTAGGATTAGCTTGATATCTAGCATATATGTATACACTGAACATTATATCTAGCCCACTACTAGTAAGATAAAGGAAAGAATCAATCATACCTCTATATTTAGCAATTTCTACAGGTTTGCCTCCTTTATTTTTGTCCAAATAACAGGAAGTGCCCATTGGCGTAGCCATATGCTTGGTATTATCCATTTCAAACTTTTTAAGCAGCTCCCTGCAATACTTGACTTAGATTATGAAAGTCCCATCTCTAGATTGCTTAATTTGGAGTCCAAGGAAGAAATTAAGTTCACCTATCATTGACATTTCAAACTCATTTTGCATGGTATTGGCAGACTCCTTACAAAGAGACTCATTAGTAGCACAAAAAAATATATCATCAACATATACTTGTGTAAGGAGTACATCATGCTTTTTGTGCTTGATGAAGAGTGTTGTGTCAACCTTTCCTCTAGCAAAACTTTTTTTCTAAAAGAAATTTGCTCAACCTTTTATACCAAGCTTTAGGAGCTTATTTTAAGCCATACAAGGCCTTTTTTAACTTAAAAACATGATTGGGTAGTCCATGACTTCCAAAACTAGGAGGTTGTTCCATATACACTTCTTCTTGTATAAAACCATTTAAGAAAGCGCTTTTAACATCCATTTATTAAAGTTTGAAATCTATGATGCATGTAAATACAAGTAGCATTCTGATAGCCTCTAATCTAGGTACGAGTGCATAAGTTTCTTCATAATCTATTCCTTCTTCTTGATTATAGTCTTTTGCAACCAACCTAACTTTATTTCTTATTATTAGGCCAGTTTCATCAAGTTTGTTTTTAAAGACCTATTCGGTACCAATTATAGGATGATCATTGAGTATTGGAACTAATTCCAAACTTGATTTTTTTAAAATTGATTTAGTTTCTCTTGCATGGCCAAGATCTAATGTTCATCATCAAAGGCTTCATTTAGGTATTTAGGCTCAATTTGTAAAATAAAAGTCATATGGTTACATGCATTTCTAAGAGAGTTTCTAGTAATTACCCCTTACATCACCTATCACCTTGTCAAGAGGATGATATCTTGAAGTCCTTCATTCCTTAGGAAGGTCCATGACTTATGAATCCTCTTATGTTAGGGAATCTACCTGACTTTCCTCTTGCTTCTTGGTTTTTTTCTGCTTGTTTACCAAGTGTGTTCTTGCCAAAATTTATGCAACATCATCAACAAAATCCTTTCCCGGTCCATTTGGGTTAGTTTCATAAAAAACAACATGAATAGACTCTTCTATGGTCATAGTTCTTTTGTTGTAAATTCTAAAAGCTTTACTATGATTAGTATAGCCTAGAAATATACCTTCATCAGACTTAGCATCAAACTTCCTTAAGTTATCATTTCTATTGTTTAAAAATAAAACATTTACATCCATAGATATAAAAGTGTGAAACATTTGACTTTCTTCCTTTGTATAACTCATAGGGAGTTTTCTTTAAAATTGACCTTATCAGGCCCTATTCATTACATAACAAGTAGTTTTTACCACATCCGCCCAAAAATACATAGGAATATTAGTCTCATTGAGCATAGTTCTTGCTATTTTTTCTAAAGATCTATTTTCCCTTTTTACAACTCCATTTTGTTGTGGAGTTCTAGGGCTTGAAAAATTATGTTCAATGCCATGTTTATCACAAAAGGTTTTGAACTCACCACTACGATCACTTATTATGGATGTAATACAAAACCTTTTTTCATTTTGCATAACTTTGGCAAGTTTCTTAAAAGATTGAAAAGCATCATTTTTGTGAGATTGAAATAATGTCCATGTAAACCTAGAAAAATCATCCACAATCACTAATGCATAGTAATTCCCACCAAAGCTCATTATTCTATAGGGTCCAAAAAGATCAATGTACAAAAGGTGTAAAGGTCTAAAAGTTGAAATAACATTTTTAACTTTAAAAGAAACCTTTACTTGTTTTCCCTTTTAACATGCATCACATAGTTTGTCTTTTTCAAATTTGAGCTTGGGTAATCCAATTACTAGCTCTTTTGAGACCAACTTATTTAAGTAATCCATGTGAATGTGTACAATCCTTCTATGCCATAACCATGAATCATCTTCTTTACTTATAAAAAATTTAGCACCATTTGAAGATATATCATCAAGGCTAATTATATATATATATATATATATATATATATATATATATATTATTGACTCTATGATCAACAAACTTAACTTACTTATCATCTTTTTCTTCAATTATGCAGTAATTAGAATCAAATATAACTCTATTTCATTTATCACACAATTGACTAATGGTAAGCAAATTATGTTTAAGTCCTTATAGAAGAGGAAGGGATTTTACCGACTTTGCCAACTCCAAGGATCTTCCCTTTATTGTTGTCTCCATAGGTTACTTATCTATGATTCTTGGGAACAAAGAAGGAAAACTTGGAGTCATCTCTGGTCATGTGCTTTGAGCAACCACTATTAAGATACCAATTTGAGCTCTTGGCCTTCAAGCACACCTCCATGCCATTTTCTCCTTCTTCTTCTTCTTCTTCTTCTTCTTCTTTATCATTATCATCAATTATGGATAAAGTAGCCTTGAGTGCAATTCCCTTCTTTTTCTTGTCATGCTCTTTATTTTGATTGAGTCTGTTTAGCTCCAACTCATGCTCTTGAAGCTTTCCAAAGAGAGTGGCTAGTGTCATTGTTAAAAGATTTCTTGATTCTGCAATAGCTATCACTTTGGGTTGCCAATTCCTACTCAAACACCTTAAAACTTTGAAAATAAGGTCTTTATTAGAAAATGTCTTTCCCAATGAAGCAAAATGATTTATAATGTGTGAGCCTCTTTTGCATTTCTTGAATGTTTTCTCCTTGGTTCATTCTAAAATATTCATACTCGTGAGTGAGAGTATTTATACTTGACCTTTTCACCTCACTAGTACCCTCAAGGGTAACTTGTAAAGTGTCCCATATTTCTTGGGCAATCTTGCAATTTGAAATCTTAAAGAATTCATCATACCCCAAAGTTGTGGTAATGATGTTCTTGGCTCTCAAATTGTATTGGATATTTTTCTTGTCTTCATCAATTCATTCACTTCTTGGTATATTGATTCGTACACCATCAATAATTTTTGTGGGAACAAAGGGGCCATTTTCAATAGCATCCCACACATCTAGATTAATAGCTTTAATAAAAAATTTCATTTGTTCTTTCCAATAAGCATAACTATCCCAATTGAAAAAAGGTGGTCTATTTATAGAAGATCCTTCTGATGAAAAACCATTTGAAGAAGCCATCATTTCTCTTGAAGATGCTAAGCTCTTTGCACTAGAGTCTAGCTTTGATACCACTTGTTACCAAGTGGCTTCAATACTCAAGAGGGGATGATTGAGTTTATAAATTTTTTTTTGTAAACTTTTCACAAACACTTGAAAAAAAATTTTCGTTGAAGCTATTTATCGAATGAGGTGAATGGATAGAGAAGATAGAATACTTCACTCACAAATGAAAAAACTAAGATAGAAAGTAAACAAGCAAGCATATAAAATTAAAACACAAATATAAATGAGTTTGAATTAAGAAGAGAAAACATAGTATTTATCTTGGTTCAACTACCAACCACTTGTGGCTTACGTCCAGTCCTCAAGTAATCACCCGAGATTTTCTATTATAACTTTAAGCTTGAACAGGTGCTTGCTACCTTTACAAACTAAAGCACTTTTCACACCTTAGGATGCCTCACCCTTGTGTTTGACCCTCAATAATCAGGGATACCTCACCCTTACAATTTCTTTGAGGGATGCCTCACCCTCTTTACAGTGAATCAAATTATAGAAGAAAGGGAAACTCTCACAAGAGTAGAGGATACAAATTGAAGTCCTATGAAGCTCTCAAAGATATCTCAAATATTAGACAAAAACAGAGCATAAAGATTGAATATGATGAATCATAGATTAAAACCTTGAGAAAGATGTTTCACAATGTTGGTTTTGTGTAAAAGATGTCCAAAAAATATGTATTTATAGTGTTTTGAGAAAAAAGTCATTGGGGCTATTTATTTCAGCATTAAATACTTGGAAAATAATCATTGCTGACTTTTAGGCTCGTGGTAATCGATTACCAACATATGGTAATCGATTACCAAGCTCTTAGAATGTGATTTGGGCTTTCTGGGCAAGTGGTAATTGATTACCAGACTTTGGTAATCGATTACCAGACTTTGGTAATCGATTACCAAGCCTCTGATTTTTGAAAATCAAGTTCCCACATGCCTGTAATCAATTACTAGATGTTAGTAATCGATTACCAACTTCCAAAAAATTGTTAATTGATTACTAAGCCATTGGAAGAGATTACAATCATCCTAGAGCCTATTTTAGTGCCCAAATCGACTTGGAAAACATTTCAAGCTTAGAGAACTTGGATTTTTCAAAGATACAAACTTGATTTTCATAATCCAAAGTTAAAACATCATTTGTTTAAAAATTACCCACCAACTAAAAATGATTTTAAGAGAAAAACTTTCAAAAGGATTATAAGTCATTTTGAGATATCTAGAAAACTTCTCACATGAAGACTCTAAGTCCTATAACCATTTAATCTTCCTTTGGACTTGGTCTTTGGCTTGGCTTTGTTTTCATCAAAACCTTCATGATCTTCATGACATAAGCATTCACAAAAAAAGGTCCATTCCACCAGCTCTTCTTCTTGATATAATAAAGAGAGGGTTTGCTTCCCCTTTGAATGAGTAGATCTTACAGCCTTTGTGCCTACCTTTACTCAATGCTCTTGAAGTCCAAAAGGAGACTATGAGTGGATAGGGGGTAGGGAAGTTTAGTTACAGAAATGGTAATCATGGACTGGTACCGTAATACTACTTACTTACTTCCCTCAATGTGTTAGGCTTGGCCTATTAAGTCTAATAGTGAACCCAACTTGGGTAATTCTAATTTTCTCCTTCCATCCATCTTTGAACCAAGCATGATGCTTTTAGTGTGAGACCATGGTGGAGTAGCCATGTCTACTTACACATTAATCATAACTGTATCATTAGTTATTGGATGACGATCTGGATCCGATGGTTTTGATGGTGGGAGCTTGGCAGGTGAGCATGAGTTCCTGAACTTAGTTGCAATAGATGACCCATCCACCCCCAAATGGTCCATGAAACATCTTATCCATACAGTCCCTTGCACTACTGCAGAATATACGACAAACCCAGCTTCCATGGTCGATAAAGCTACGTATGTCTGCTTCTTACTGCTCCAAGAAATGGTACCATTATTTAGCAAGAATGCATAACCAGAAGTGGATTTATTTTCATCACAATCTCCTCCCTAGTCTACATCATAGTAACCTATAAACTATAGGTCACTCCCCTTATAACATAATTTATAATCAGCAATGCCCCTCAAGTATCTCAAGATTCTCTTGACTATTTGCCAATGTTTTTACCCCACATGGTAATAGCTTACTAGACCTATGTCATAACAAATGTTGGGTTGTGTGCACATTATTGTATACATTAAACTCCCAACAACATTGGAGTAAGGGACCCTTTTCATGAAATCCTTTTCAAATTGAGTCTTAAGACACATTTCTAGGCTCAAGCTTTCACTTTTAGAAACTTTAGCTATAGGGTATATATGGATTTGTAGTCTTTCATTCTAAATCTCTCAAGAATCTTCTCGATATATAACTCTAGTGACAAAGCGATCCTTTTGGCTTTTAACTCTAAGGATATATTTTGCTTCATCTATGTCCTTCATCTCAAAATTGAAGGATAGCTAACTTTTGATGGCATTCACAAAAATAAGCCTACTTCTGACTAATAGTATATGATCCACGTAAGGGATAATATCATAAAATCTATTTCATACTACTTCACATATACACAATGGTCCTCATCGATCATATGAAAGCCATAAGACGTAATAGCCTAATAAAAATTCAAATACCACTATCTAGATGATTGCTTAAGTCCATAAATGGATTATCGAAGCATACAAACTTTGCACTTCTAACCTTTAAGAATGAAACTTAATGACTGTTCTATATAGATTTTCTCATCTATCTCTCCAATAAGAAAAGCAGTCTTTATATCCATCTTATGTAACTCTAACTTCATTTTTGTAACTATAGCAAGAATAAGTCTAATAGAATTGAATCTCACAACAGGCGAGAAGGTACCCTCGTAATCAATACATCTTGTTGTGTGTACCCTTTAGCTACCAAGCGAGCCTTATATCTTTTAATAGAATTATCCACCTCAATTTCTTTTAATTTTGAGAACTCATTTTCTTAATAGCTTTTCGGCCTAACAGAAGATCAACTAAGTCCCAACCATGGCTAATCCTCATATACTCCATCTCTTTTCCCATTGCCTTCATCTATTTTCCTTAGCAGGGCACGAAAGAGCCTCCTAAAATGAATTTGGCTCATCATCATCCTATGGAGTAACCATCAATGCTTCCCCTTCAATCTTAAAATGTCAACAAGGAGCATTCCCTCAACTACTCCAACACAATTGTGTCTCTTGGGGACTATAAATTTTTTTCCCACTCTAATTAGCAGGTGGAGGTATAATTATTTGTTCCTCATTTCTTTAGTTTTGATCATCTACCTATTGGTTGACAATCCCATAAAGTAGCGCAGTTCTATCAATATTGCCCTTATTAGGAGATCTAATCTTTAAAAAAATGGCATTCCTTGATTCAAGCTATGTTATGCTTCCATCTTCATTCTCACTAATGAAGACATAGCCTTTTGAGTGTTCAGAATATCTAACAAAAATGCATTTCTTGTCCCTAGGGCCCAACTTCCCATACTTATAAGAAGAATCATGCACTTAAGCTACCGACCACCAAGGTTACAATACACTCAAATCAGGCTTTCTGCTTGTCCACAATTCATAAGGTGTGGATGTAATGGCTCAATACTAATATTATAAGTATATCCGGATTATACAAAAGTATTTAGAATTAGGTACGTCATAACTATACTATTATCGATTCTTGATAAATAAATATAGTAATTTTATTGCTAAATTGAGCCTTGTAAGGGATAATAAAATTTCTGAACATAATATACATATGAGTTATCCAGTTATACACTTGATATGTACAAGTCATACTAACATTAATATTCCATATAATTTAGTACCTCAGCGTTCAAGTGATACAACCCAAGCCTTTATAGGCATATGTACACATAAACTCTATACAAACCACTACATAATAGTAAGTACAAAGCCATGCACAAAATGTTAAATAGTCCTATGCTATATCAACATCTTTGATCCAACTCCAAAGGTGGATCTCGTATTGGAATTATCATGGAAAAGATATATAAGGGGTGAGAATCCTAGAAATTATCAGTACTTCTAATATATAAAATGTCATCATAATAACTCCAGCTACTTCGGGGAATCAAATCATTACTTAAAAATATCATATAAAAAGGTGGCCAATGCCAAAAGGTTTCCTTTCTCTTCTCGAGACTGAAATTCAGTTTAAACATTTTATCAACAACATATATCCAAATAATATAATTAGTCTCAACACATCATAAATAAATCAGAGATTCCAATAAGAATAAATCAAGTAAAAAATATAACTTACTGTCTCTAGAATATTTATATTCCTCCATAATGTATTCCTCCATATCAAATCTATGATTTATATGAATAATAAATTCATGATGATGTATATATGCTCAACCAAGCATAAATCATTATCTAGTTCTCATTAATTATCATCTTTCTAAGTTTATTCCTGTTTGGTGGTGATCCACAAGTGCACGGGTCGACAAGTAATATATGAGAGTTAGAGTATCGTGTCTCAAGGGATTGACAATTAGAGAAATGCTAAACTTAACCAATTTTCACAAATTCTTATCCAAGCAATCGAATTGTGAGAGTGAGTTGCAATTAAAATAATAAATTAAAAGAAACAAAGCGAGAAAGTGTCGAACACTAATTCCACAAGAGAAAGATGAGAATGATTAAAGCCTAGGGGTCCCTATTCACTTGCTGCTTCAATGAATAACTTGCTATTCACAAGCATCTAACAATGAGTTAGTTTTGTTAGCTAAAACAAGCAATATAAAAGCTTATGTCTAGGACAATTACCCACGTGAAACCTAGTTAATCCACTATGTGTCCATGTGAATTAGTATAAGAATCACTCATTGAGACCAATTATCAAACACTTGCTATGCATGACTAATGGGTATGTGTCCATCCCATTAGCTAATCAACACATTCAATCCAATAGAATGTAATTGAACATACATCAACCATACCATATCCATATTCACAACACCCTATTTCTAGTTCAATTGGAATACTAAAAATTATGCAATTGATGGCTAATCAATAACAAGCATTAAGCATAGATATGGAAGAACAAAACCAATTTCATTGATACAAACCCAACAAATTTACTAGATATTCAAATCCATAACAAGATCCTAGAGAACCCTAAGATTAGGATTTAGTTACACATCATGAAAGAAGAGAAAACTAATGGAATTATGAAACCCATCAAATTACAAATCAAGAGAGAAAAGGGAAAGAATGAACAAGAATGGTGATAATCCAATGCTTGATCTTCCTTCTTGATCTTGATTCTTCACTTGAATCACCTTAATTTTCCAAGGTTTTCTTCTCCTCTCCCTTTCTCTATGAAGTTCGTGCTTGTCAAAAATAGAAGATGATTTCCAATCCCCCAAAATCAGATATTAAAAGCTAATTTTCGTGAACAAGATTTTTCTCACGCCTAGGCATGGCTTTTCCACGCCTAGGCGTGGTTATGAAGCACGTGGTGTCAGGTGCAAGTCACGCCTAGGCGTGACTTTTACACGCCTAGGCGTGGAGCTCTCTGCCTGCGAACCCTGAAATACTGCAAGGGTCACACCTAGGCGTGATTTTACCATGCCTAGGCGTGGGTTGGCTGCCCTTGCTTCCCTCTTACTTCCTACTTCATTTTAACTCTTCTTTGCTTCTTTATCCCTTCCAAGGTCTTCCCATCTTGAATACCTGCATCAAGACAATGCCAAAGTTCATCAGATCATGATCAATCCAAATACTTTAAATAAAATTCTCAAAGATTCAATTCTCAATTACAAGCTTAAATCATCAAAGTCCTACATGAATTGTTCATTTGGGCTATAAAACTTAAGGATAGCATGCTCATATACATTAAAATTCAAGTGAAATAACTTCATTTCTAGAAGTTATCAATTCCTAAGTAACTCTGGCCAAAACTATAAAGAATCTCATTTACGATCACCTCCTCTCCCAAGGATGATGTCCAATATCATATTTAGGTTTACCTCCTCTCCCGAGGATCACCTCCTGAATTCATATCTAAGAATTTAAGATCACTCCTCTTCTCGAGGATCATTTCTAGAATTCATATCTAAGAATTTATTATCATCCCTATTGTGGATTTTATGCAAGCGCACGGATCATACAAGTAGTAAATAAAGATCATTCCCACGAGAATTGATTGATTACTAACTCTTACAACCATTTTGATTGTTTAAGCGAATAAAATCAACAAAGAAGGTTCAATTAAAATTAATACAAAAATCAAAGCAATAAAATAAACAATTGAAACTAGAAAAGATGAGATTTAACAAAGATTAAAGCTCTAGGATTTGGAATCCACTACACTACCCCTATGATAAATTGTAATCCTATCTTTTTTAATGTTCAATTATGTTCTTGTAGGCGATTTGTCCTAAATTATTTAAAGCCTAATTTCTTGGCAATAAAAAAGTGCTAAAACTTCACTAATCCCATTCTCATGGTAACTAATCCAAGTTCCAACCCATTAAGCTTCATGATAATCATTTACCCCTCGAAGGATTTAAGCCTATGTCTAGGTCTCAATTCCTAAGTTCAATTCTTGGATTATCAAGCAATTAGATTTCATGTTTCGATCCTTCACCTAAAGTCTAAAATCATGTAAATATGGCGCACAACATATCACAAGCATTAAGCATACCAAGAATAAATCAAGAACAATAATTTCATTGACAAAGAATCAAATTAACAATTCATAATAGGAAAATAGAGAGTTTCATTCTAATCCTAGAAAAAGCAATTTAGCCGCTAATGGCCATCGTAACACAAACAAGAACAAGAATTAAAGAAATAACCATGATTGATAAACAAAAAGAAAAGATGGGAAGATGGAGATGGAGAAAAGAACTTCAATGGTTGATCTTCAAAGAGTCTTGCTCTTGCCTTCAAAGCCTTCGCCTTTGAATCCTTGTGCTTCTCCTCTCAAAATCTGCCGTCACATAATTCTGTAGCCAAGAGTCCCCCTTGGTTTGGTGTTTTTACCCAATTTATAACGATTTAGGGGCAAAAATTTTCTTTTTTCACGTCAGAGGGACTTACATGTCTATGTCTCCCTTTGACACAACCGTGGCTAGTGAAATCTGCATTTCAGGATTTTAAGTGAGACACGGCTGTGTGCCATTGAGACATGACTGTGTCTCATACTTAGAAGCTTTATTGAGATAAGACAGGGCCGTGTTTGGTACCAGAATTACATAAGTTCAGTGTTGGGGAGGGGGGAGACACAACCGTGTGACCAAGAGACATGGTGTGTCTCCTAGTCAGAAGCTTTCTTCAAGTTAGACAAGGCTGTGTATAACTCCTAAATCATTTCTGAGTTGACACAGGGCCTTGTCTAAGTCGAAATTGCTCTCTTTTAGTTTGAAAATGAGATATCTTTGCTTGCTTTCACTTCAAATGTGTTAAATCTCGCTTATTTTGCACAAACAAAGATAATTGATAAGAATCCATCTAAAATTCATCAATAATCATAATCAAATAATCACAATTCATCCATTTAAGGGCTATAAAATACAAGCTTATCAAATCCCCCCACACTTGAACATTGCTTGTCCTCAAGCAAAGATATGAATCAAACAAGAAAGTCTAGCACTTAATACAATTAGAAGCTCTTGAGTCTAGCTTGCGCCTCTTCTCTCTACCAAACAATTGAGGTCACTCATCTTTCCATTTCTCAAGTATTTAAGGGCAAAGAGATCACTCAAATTTCTCTTAACAAAGGCATGACCATAAGCTTGACTATCAATCTCATCTCCACTTTCAAGTTCACATACATAATAAGAATCAAAAA
Organism: Ormosia semicastrata; assembly: GCA_029884595.1. NCBI lineage: Eukaryota > Viridiplantae > Streptophyta > Magnoliopsida > Fabales > Fabaceae > Ormosia > Ormosia semicastrata. The sequence continues at coordinate 51,918,086 of JAQQTO010000063.1, forward strand.
GACTTCTATTGGTTGTAATAAGGCCAAGGGTACAGTAAATGGAAGGACGAAGATGAATTAAGGTAAAGAATGCTTAAGGATAAAGCTATACCAAGTAGAATCAGGTTGAAAAGATAATTAATAGAGCATAATGCACAAGGTAATTCTCACTTTCACTTAAATTATTCTCACAATTCTTCACCAACAAACCTTTTTATTTTTATTTTTATTTTTATTTTCATTTTTATTTTTATTTTTTTCTTCTTTTCATCATTTCATTCTTTTTCTCTTTTTTTTTTTAACCCTTGAGGATGAAAATAATCTTTTTATGACTTCTCAATTACCACATTAGTTGCTCAGAAGAAATTCAACCTGATTAATCAATAAGGTATCCAAGAATTTCAAGCTCAAATGGGACAACTAAGGGATTATTTATCAATGCAACTCTAGAAGTCATGAAAGAATTAAGCCTAGGTGCCTCAATCATGTTCAAGTATGTATGTGAATCAATAAAATCTCAACATGATATCAAATCAAGTTCTAGCATACATAAATCAAGAGAAAATCCACTCTAGAAGAAAAATAAGATTTTGAGTATGAAAAATCCAATCATGAACCGGGCTCAAAACTCACTTTTTGGCTTAAGTTAGTAAAGAGAATAAATTGCTAGATATGGCTAATTTCCCAATTAAAATGCTAGATTTTTCAACATTCAATTAAAAAAGAAATTGCCTTGCACAAACATTCAGTTCATTAGCTGTGGACTCCCTTTCAAACATGTTTCAATCAACTTAGAAATAATCAAGACAATAATACTAAAGATCAAGCTTGATTTAGTGCAATACTCAAGTGTCATTTAATATGCAATATCATCAATTAAGTACATCAAAAGTTAAATGCACTCCCCACACTTGAAATTTACATTGTCCTCAATGTAAAAAGTAAAGCAAAAAGAAAAGCAATATGAGATAATGAAACTTCCCTGTAAAGAACATATTGACATCATGCAGGGGTGGGGGTGGTGGATCCTGAGGGAAGCGAGAGGCCAGAAGTGCAAAGAACTGGTCAAACTGGGAAGTGACATGATCCCGAAAATTAGTCCATTGAGTTGCCATAAGGCTCATATCATCGTGGACGAGCTACTAAAAGGCAGCCTGACTAGTCTCCATACGAGCAAGGCGGTTGCTCAAGTCAGCTAAGATATGAGGAGGCAACTGTGGAGCGTCAACTGCAGCAACAGGAGGATCATTAGCAGGAGCAGGTACATCGTGGAGGGCCAGTGGCCAGGAGCAACCTTATATACAAGGTGGAGGCGAATCAGCATAGCTCGATCAATCGGCTCCATCGATTTAGCGAGATGGTCACTAGGATGAAGGGCCTCAAGGTTCTGGGATAGGTCGGTAATGTAGGAGCCCACTGGAATATACATCGATTTGGCCCTTCCCTTGGCCTTATCAATCTTCAAAACATGCTAAAGGAACTAATAACCAATGTTGCAGTGGTGGCCATGCACCAAACACCATAAGTAGAAGAGGTCATTCTTTGTGACAACCACAGTGCTGCGAAACCGGCCCGAGATGCTATGGGATATGAAATGGTGGATCCATCTCAAAGAGGGGTCATGAATGGAAGAAGATTTAGAGATACTGGGGTTGTAAGGGTTGGCTACCTGACGGATCAAAATCCATAACTCGTTATCAATAAAAGTGCATGGATCGTCCAGATAGGCATTCTGGTAAGTATGGGTCTGAATGGACATCGTGGTCTCGAAGCCTATAGCAACATTGAACTCATTCAGTGACATGGCAAAGTGATGCCGGTTGAGTTGGAACTCAATGGTACTCGGCTGATTAATCGTCTGACACTCACAGGAGACCGAGAGTGTAGAGAGGAACTCGAGGGTGGGCTCCAGATATGCATTGCAGTGGATAGAGGAGAACAATTCCCACCCAGCTCGAGCCAAAAGAGCGTGGATGATCTCCTGAACACCAAACTCCACCATCGTAGCATCGTCTAGATATTTGTTGGCGATGATGGTGTTCTGGCAGAACTTCTCATGCTTCTAGCGGTGTGCTCAAGAGTCAAATTAGAGGAGGCGATCAACCTTCGCCGCTGAGTGAGATGGAATGGAGCTGCCACTAGTTTTTTGGGAGTTCCTTCTTAGAAATTGTGCTTTTCTTATTTTATGTGTTAAATATGATGATAGAATTGCATGATTTGCCTTAGTTTGGTTGTTACTAGATTCTGTTACATGGGTACATGGTATTGAGACTGCAGCTCAATATATGTTGTTTCTGTGTGTATAGAAAATTATGGAACTAAACAGGTGATCTAGACAAGTAAAGAGTTTGGCCCCACCGGGTCCAGATATGGCTGAAGTCATTATAGTTATGGCCGATGTTATGACTAGAATGCTTAAGAGAATGGAATCAATTCCGTCTCAGCAGTCTACACTACCTGATCGCCACTCGCAAAAGGTAACTCAAGTCAGAAAGAATTAGAATTTCTTAGACTTGACAACCTTTCATCAGATGAACCCTCCACCGTACAGAGGTGAGAACATTCTTATAAAGGCTGAGGAGTGGATTATTGAGATGGAGAAGATTTTTTATGCAATGGTTTGCTCAGAAGGGCAAAAAGTGAGCTTCGCCTCATATATGTTGAAAGGTGAGGCGGAGCATTAGTGGAAAGGTACCAAAAGGGTACTTGAAGCAGTTGACAGCCCGAAGTCATGGGAAGTCTTCAAGATAGCTTTCCTGGAGAATTTTTCCCCTCAGACTCTACATGATGATAAGGAAGTGGAGTTTATGGAGTTAAAACAAGAAAACATGTGTAACGCCCCCTTTTTCGAGAGGAGGACGTCACACCAAACATACGAAACTAAAAAAAACATACACTAAGACCCGATTTATATACATATAGGCGGTAATCTGTTCATTTATAAATCATATAGCAACTTAGCAATTTCTCTTATATATATATATATTCTCTTTTTTTTCTTCAGTAAGCGAAAAATAAAAAACTTAACAGAAATTAACGTGAATATCAAACCAGACTTTTATATAGAGGATACATAACATAAGTATCTAGATACACTAACAGTTTATTAAAAGAAAACAGAAGCTTACATGCCCAAAAAGATATATACAGACAGCCACCAAGATTACAAAAAGTATCATGCCCCAGACAACTACAGAGAAGGAGCCTCAGAGGGGTCCTCCTCAGGATCCTCCTTAGAAGAAGAAATCCTTACAAGAGCAACAGATTCACGAGTAGGAGCTCGTGCGGAGGATAGGAACGAATCCTCGTGTGGAGTATACTCGTGATCACCCCACACCTCACGTATCGGCATGTAGAACTCCAGTGATACAGCAGCATCAAAAGAGAAAATAGGTGGATCATAATGACCCCAAGCCAAAGATATAGTCACATCTCCCACGTAGACGAAACGCTCGGTGATCAAGTCGATGTGCCAATAGTCAATGCCTCCGTGGAACCTCTATAACACTCTGAAAATTATTTGTTTCATCATAAATAATAATTTTGGTGCAGCATGCTCCCTTTTGGAGCCAAAAAGCTCCCTTTTGGAGCCAAAAATTTTGGAGCAGCATGTTTCATCATAACTACACACTTCTCTCTCTCCTCCCTCCCCACACAGCAGCATGCTCCCTTTTGGAGCCAAAAATTGTGCTTCATTTAATTAACTATTCTATTCTAATTTCAAAATCAAAAAGTCATCATCTTTTTCTACTATCCACTTTTCTCTCTACCTTCATCTTCCTCTCATTTTCTCCTCCTTCTCTCTACACCAACCCACACGGCCAGCCCTCCTTCTTGCCCTCCACCATCACAAAATTTTCAAATAACCATATTTTCTTAATCCCCACTACATTCTAAACACCTTTCTAGTTGGAGATTTCTTGAAAAGTTTCCATCTTCATCATCTTCTTCAAACTTCAAGTTTGAAGCTTTATGGTAAGATTCATGATCTCTTATCTTTTCTTCTTCATTTTCGTTTTCATGGCCTTCACCATGACCATGGATCCATTCCTTTTCAAGCCTTAATGTTGATTTGATGAAGTTGTAATTTTTAGGGTTTGTGGAGGAGTGAATCCGAATTTCACTAGGAGCTTCAAGGGAGTTTCATTGCTTGTTTTCTCCTCTAGGTAAGAGGAAGATTATCCCCCTCAACCTCTATTGGTAGTAGGAGACTTGTATTGCTTGTTGGTTGTGAGAAACCCTTGTTAGGGTTACTCTTTGTAATGTGTGATTTTGACGATTATGTATTAATTTTGTCATGAATGATTTGTTTGATTTAAATGTATATATAAATTGATGATCTTGATTAGTTTGGATTGATTGGAAGCATGAAATGGAGGCAAGGGTTCCTTACCCCCTTCAATATGGCTCACGGCCATAACCCTAGATTAGGTTGCCCATGATTGAAATTTTGTATCAAGATGGAAAAATGATTAACCAATGTATGATAAGTAATAACACTGTATTTTATACATTTTGTAATCCTCTCACTAGGCTTCTTAAGGTTCAGTTAGGCTTAATTAAGTTGGTTTTGACACATTTTATGATTTTGAGCTGAATTGGATAATTAAATAAATTATTGCATAAATTAGCCTTAATTATCTCTTTAGAAGTGTTTAGTAAATTGGCTATAACTTGAGTTGTAAATATTTGATTGATGTGATTTTGGTCTTGTAGGAAAGCTAAGACAATTCCCTACAACTTTGATGTTGAACACTTTTCTAGAATCGGACTCCTTGGAGGTGATATTGGGCTTTGAAATCAAAATAGAGGAGCTGAAACCGGGTCTAAACACTCTGCAGTAATTAGACCATATCTTGAGTTCTAGGCATGAATTTGGACTCAAACTAAAGTCATTTTAAAGCAAATATTCAGGCCTACAACTTTCATGAAGACCACTTCTCTCAAAAATGAAAAAATAACTGGATGCACGATTGTGTATTTACTCAATTATTATTTTTTTTAAAAAAAAGAAAGAAAAGAAAAATTAAAGAAATGTCATCCATGACGTTTTGCTCTTAATCATTCAGGTTACTGTGCATTGCACAGTAACCATTTCTTTGCCTATAAAAGGCATTGAATTGGAGACGGACGAGCACAATTGAGAAACGAATTCAAAGCACATTTCGGTGAGGGACGGAGACGTTCAGGGGAGGGGAAATTTTGAGGAATTTCCTCCTCCCTCCAATTTCCTTTCTCTCTCTTTTTCTCTTTTTCTCTCTTTTAGTTTATGTGTAAATAAGTTTTAGTCTACTTGGGTCAAAGTGTGAAGCTCTTGGTAATAAAATAAGGTTAGATTTATTCCTCTCTTGTGCTTTAATGATTTATCTTTTAAGTAATTATTATACGTGTTATATTTTGTTTCTGATAATTTAGAAACTACCCTTGTAAAGAGGAGTTCTTGATTTATTGTAGACAAAATATTGGTACAGTAAATGCTTTAACCCATTTACAAGTGGTGGTAATAATTAAAAGAAATATAATATAATTATGTATATTATTTTATTTCGTATTGTATTTTGTTTCCAATCAATTTAGAAACTACCCTTGTAAAGTGGAGTTCTTGATTTGTTGTAGACAAAAGATTGGCACAATGAATGCTTTAACCCATTTACAAGTGTTAGTGTTAGAAACTCTCCTTGTAAAGTGGAGATCTTGATTTATTGTAGACAAAATATTGGCACAGTGAATGCTTGATCCCATTTATGAGTGATGATATTAATAGATGATTAAAGGAAACATAATATAATTACGTATATTATTTTAATGGACTTTTAACGTTGTATTTTCCGATTGGAATCTCTATGTTGCGAGGATTCTAATTGAGTTATAAAAGGAATTAATCTTACATTTCCTTTATTTACCAAGAGTGGATCTTTTTACCCAAGTAAATAATTTTTACCGTAGTCACAAAATATTTAATTCACCTTAATCTTTTACAATTCCCTGTGGATCGACCTCGGACTCATCGAGAAATTTATTACTTGAGACAACCTGTACTTGGGTTTGTAATGCAACAATTAAAAAGTATGCATCAAGTTTTTGGCGCCGTTGCCGGAGACTTGTTTTGAAGAATAAATTTTTAGTGTAAATATTTTTATACATAGTAAAAAGTAAATAGTGTGTGAATAGTGCATAAATAGTGTGTGAATAGTAACGTGAATAGTATGAATAGTAAAAAAAAAAAAAAAATAAAAAAAATAAAATTTTGTGTGAATAGTATAAATAGGATAAATAATATGTGAATAGTATAAATAGTAAAAAAGAAAATTTTTTTTTATAATAATATAAAAAATAATAATAAAATTTAAAAAAAAAAGATGTATGAATAGTGTGAATAATAAAAAAGTAAAAAAAGTAAAAAAAAACAAAAATTGAAAAAAAAATCAAAAAAAAAAGTTAAGCCTTTTATTTTTTTGTACATATTAACTCAGTGGGGGAAATCTCTCCCTTTTAATTTTTTGTACATACTAACTTTGTGGGGGAAATTCTCCCTTTTAATTTTCTGTATATATTAACAGTGGGAGTAATTCTTCCTTTTAATTTCTGTACAATGGGGGTATATCTCCCTTTTAATTTTTGTATATACTAACTTAGTGAGAGAAATTCTCCCTTTTATTACTAACGTACTAACTTAGTGGGGGAAACTCTCTCTAATCTCTCTATAATCTGCAATCATTAATGAAATAATCTTTCTTCTTCTCTTCTCTCTCGCTGGAGCAAAAAATCAACTTGCCGATTCTCTGATTTTCATATGTTAAATTTACTTTTTGCACTTTATTTATTTATTTTATTATTTTTGTTATTTATTTTCTGTCATTTATTTTTGTTATTTATTTATTTTTTTATTATTTATTTTCTATCATTTATTTTCTGTCATTTATTTTTGTTATTTATTTTTTTTGGTCATTTATTTTTTTTTTTGTTATTTATTTTTCTGTCATTTATTTTTGTTATTTATTTTTTTTTTTTATTTTTTTTGTCATTTATTTTTGTTTACTAACTTACTAACTTTCTTACTAACTATCTAACTTTTTACTTTACCCGCTTCTAACATTTTAATTTATCTCGCATACTAACTTTTTATTTTTTTATTTTATTTTATTTTTTGTTTTTTTTATTTGGTGGTTGGTTTATTCCACACTTTTGTAAAATTTATTTGGTGGTGGTTTATACCACATCTTTGTATATATTTTTAGTTTTATTTTTTTTTTGTCTTGTGTGTTTTTAAGGTGAAGATGTAACTTGATTCAATTGACATGTATTAAGATTGGAATTCTAATTAACTCTTTTCTATTCAATTTGAGTTCCTATTATGGTTCATAATGCTTTTATGAATTGGTCACTCATAAATTGATCTAGTGGGTATATGTGTAACCCGAAAGGTTTGCATATGACCTAGACCATAAATAATAAAGTATCATGATTTATAATCATCTAGGAATGGAGGTTATAAGTTGTGTGGGAGAACTGTGGTATTTTTCCATGAGAATCCATAGAGTAAAAGTCATGCCTTTAAATGTTCATAAATTACTGATTCTCCCCATCAATTGAATGATTAGAAATTGATTAGAAGGAAGGTCCCAAAGCTACTTTATTGTCTATGATAGATTATTGAATCAAGTGAAGTCTGATCCCTAGTATTCTAATTTCATGTGTTTTCATTTCAAAATAAAAATACAAAAAAAAAACAAAAACAACAAAAAATTAAAAAAAACTTTGTTTTCTCTTTTTCTTCTTAATTTTGTGTGTCTTAGTTTGTTTTTCTTTTCTTTTTAATAGTCAACTTTATTTTGACCTTTTGGTCACTCGTCGATTTTCTCAACAAGTTTTTGTAAACCTAGGTTTATAAGGTGGATTTTGTTGCTTCAAGAATTCAAAATGAGCCTAAAATTTTGTTGTTGATTTGTCCATACTTACAATAGGCCCACCTTTTGAAATCGCACCTATCAATGATCATTTTTCTAATGAATTTTTAATTTTCAATTTTATGGTTTGATTTACCAAAATTGTCAATTTTTCTTGTAACAAGCGAACTTATTCTTTGTGGATGGTCTTCGCAAATAAAAAAAGATAAAATATTTTTCATTAAAGAATGGCCTGAGTAAGGAGTCATTGGGTGAAATCTTTTGGACTCTTGAGATGCATTCTTGTGAATTTGTGCAGTGTGAATTTATTAATTTGTGGAATCTCTTCAAAGGCAAGTAAGCGTGTTACAGTCTTGGGAATCTGACTCAAAAAGACCCTGTTTGCCAATTTATAAGAAAATTGGATGGGAAGCCTATCCTCGACTCATAGAAGGCGTTTAAGCGTTCTTGGACGTAAAACAGAGGAAGATGTGAGCCACAATCACAACTACATGTATATATTTTCTTGTATATCTTCTTCTTATGATGTATTGATCCAAAGATGTGACTCAGCTAGAAGTGGTCTGAAGGAAATGTTGTGTGAAGCAGTAAGAAAAGGAAGCTAGTCAAGACACTCCATCTATATAAATAATTTCAATCTTTGGTCATACTTTGTTTCTGTTTATATTTGTGTGAGGTTTCTCTTTTCAGTAATTGCGGTAACAGGTACTATCTTTTATCGTTTTCGTTTCTATTTTTTAACATTGAGGACAATGTTGTGATCTAGTTAGGGGGAAGGATAGTTGTGTAAAAAAATGTATAAAAAAATAGTAAGTGTGTTTATGTTTGTCGTGTGTAGAGTTGTGTAAAAAAAAAACCCAAAATTTTTTTTAGGAAGTGTGTGTATTAATATGTTTGTTGTGTTTATATGTTTGTCAGTAACTTACTAAACCAGTTAAGGATGGCAGAGTAAGGAGTAAATTTTACTCTTGAGACGCATCTTAGTTGGGGTAGACAACTAGTTTGTGTGAAAGTAGCAATTCAAATTCAGGAAAATTTGTATGATTGAGTAAATTGTCTTCTTTCTTAAAATTCACATGCTTGGTTATGGATGTTGAATTGGTGGACTGAGAATGATAGAATTATGCCTTGTGAGATTTTGAGCCTATTAATGAATGGATTGAACATTTGTACCATTCTTTTCTTTCTTGTGTAAATTTCACTCATGGAATTGTTGCTCTAGAACTTGCTTTTATTCTTTTTCATACTACAATTTCATATGCATATTTGAAAATGATTGAGGTATTTTCTTGAATTAACTACTTTGACCAAATAGCCAACCTTGCATATTTTCCTTTGCTTAACCCCTTTGAGCTTATTTGACTATTCTTTGTTTCGAACTCATTATGTGCCTTAAATGAAAAACCATGTTCTTACTTAACCTTAGGAAATAAGAGAACATTAGCTTTGTCATTCGATGAGTTCTTGAACAAGTGTGGGGGTGTGTGTGCAGAATGGTTAAAAAAAATGTATATATGATGTTCTTTTTGTAAAAATCAAAAAAATCAAAAAAATAAAAAAAAAGAAATGTAAAAAGAAAAAAAAAGAAGGTTAACAAGGTAATAAAGGAAAGGAAAAGAATATGTAAAGAGAATTTGTATTAGGTGGAGTTGGGATAAACTTTCATGCTTGTTAATTGAACTCAACTCTCATGTTCTTTTATTTTCTTTAGTATATAACTTGTCATATCCATATTACCTCCTCCTTTACCTTGACCCCATTACAACCTTGAATAAAGTCCTCATGATTTATGTGTGCATGTGTTTTGAGTAGTGGAGAAATAGAAGACAAGCAAGCTTATGGTAGTGCAATTTTCATGGGTTGAATTGAGTGAAATACCTACCTTTTAAACACTTGAGGGATTGAGAGTGAATCTTGTGAAGATCTATCATTCTTGATTCATTCTTTTCAACTGAAGTTTCCTTACTTGTTGGTTTGAGATGCGAAGAAATGTTACCTCATGACTGTTTTGATCCCTTGATTGTCTAGTTGCTCTTCTTGAGTCACTGAATCCTTTAGAGTTTTTAGTTTTTGAGTTTGTGTTATTTTTCTTTATTCTTTGGTTTTTGTCTTTTGTGTTTTGCCCAGGAGTGCAAAAGTTAAGTGTGGGAAAATTTGATAATACTGTATTTTATACATTTTGTAATCCTCTCACTAGGCTTCTTAAGGTTCAATTAGGCTTAATTAAGTTGGTTTTGACACATTTTATGATTTTGAGCTGAATTGGACAATTAAATAAATTATTGCATAAATTAGCCTTAATTATCTCTTTGGAAGTGTTTAGTAAACTGGCTATAACTTGAGTTGCAAATATCTGATTGATGTGATTTTGGTCTTGTAGGAAAGCTAAGACAATTCCCTACAACTTTTATGTTGAACACTTTTCTAGAATCAGACTCCTTGGAGGTGATATTGGGCTTTGAAATCAAAATAGAGGAGCTGAAACCGGGTCTAAACACTCTGCAGTAATTAGACCATATCTTGAGTTCTAGGCATGATTTTGGACTCAAACTAAAGCCATTTTAAAGCAAATATTCAGGCCTACAACTTTTATGAAGACCACTTCTCTCAAAAATGAAAAAATAACTGGATGCACGACTTTGAATTTACTCAATTATTTTTTTTTTAAAAAAGAAAGAAAAGAGAAATTAAAGAAACGTCATATGTGACGTTTTGCTCTTAATCATTCAGGTTACTGTGCATTGCACAGTAACCATTTCTTTGCCTACAAAAGGCATTGAATTGGAGACGGACGAGCACAATTGAGAAACGAATTCAAAGCACATTTCGGTGAGGGATGGAGACGTTCGGGGGAGGGGAAATTCTGAGGAATTTCCTCCTCCCTCCAATTTCCTTTCTCTCTCTTTTTCTCTTTTTCTCTCTTTTAGTTTATGTGTAAATAAGTTTTAGTCTACTTGGGTCAAAGTGTGAAGCTCTTGGTAATAAAATAAGGTTAGATTTATTCCTCTCTTGTGCTTTAATGATTTATCTTTTAAGTAATTATTATACGTGTTATATTTTGTTTCTGATAATTTAGAAACTACCCTTGTAAAGAGGAGTTCTTGATTTATTGTAGACAAAATATTGGTACAGTAAATGCTTTAACCCATTTACAAGTGGTGGTAATAATTAAAAGAAATATAATATAATTATGTATATTATTTTATTTCATATTGTATTTTGTTTCCAATCAATTTAGAAACTACCCTTGTAAAGTGGAGTTCTTGATTTGTTGTAGACAAAAGATTGGCACAATGAATGCTTTAACCCATTTACAAGTGTTAGTGTTAGAAACTCTCCTTGTAAAGTGGAGATCTTGATTTATTGTAGACAAAATATTGGCACAGTGAATGCTTGATCCCATTTATGAGTGATGATATTAATAGATGATTAAAGAAAACATAATATAATTACGTATATTATTTTAATAGACTTTTAACGTTGTATTTTCTGATTGGAACCTCCATGTTGCGAGGATTCTAATTGAATTATAAAAGGAATTAATCTTACATTTTCTTTATTTACCAAGAGTGGATCTTTTTACCCAAGTAAATAATTTTTACCGTAGTCACAAAATATTTACTTCACCTTAATCTTTAACAATTCCCTGTGGATCGACCTCGGACTCACCGAGAAATTTATTACTTGAGACAACCTGCACTTGGGTTTGCAATGCAACAATTAAAAAGTGTGCATCAATAAGTAATGTGGTGATGAAAAATTTGGATACCTAATCCCATAGAGAGGCCATGGCCTCAAGGACCATTTAGGGCTCAATTATGTAACTTTAGGTAATCTTGAAACTTAAATAACCAAGTGATTAATTTATTGGTAATATGGTGGAAAAATCGGTAATTGGATGGTTAGAAACCAATTAGGGATTGATAAAATGAAAAGAACAAAGAATGAAATTTTATCATAAAACTTAGGATAATTTTAATTAAAGAAAAACAAGAGAGTATGAGACTTTGAGACCCTTAGAATAATTTTCTAAGTGAGTGTGAATAAATTTACATTAGAGAACTTAATTAAATTAAGAGAATTCCTCTAGAGACAAACTTTGTGAGAAATGCTACATTAAAGTGAGAATTCATAATAAACCTTGAAAGTGTATTATTTCATTTGGATTCCGATAATATGATATTGTGGGTCCATGAGAGGGACCAATAATGTGTTGATGCTTAAATTGGCCAATTAAGGCATATTGTGAAAAAGTATGTTAATGATAAACATACATGAATATGCATTAAGTCATCATACATTGTGAAAGTCCGATGGACTGTTGTTAAGGCCATGTTGCCTAGGAGATTGAACACACCTTAGTGCGGGTGTGAGTAGACTAGTGTAGATCATACTGTTGACCTTGGGGGCGTCGGGGTGCAGGTACCTTACAATGGATAGTTGGTAGCTCTTTTGTCCCTGGGGCAGACCGATGCAAACGCATTGACAATCCGGATCGAGATACTGGCCTATATCACGATCTAGTGAAGAATGTCTGTACAATGCCTTGATGTGCACATGGATAAACTGATGAGTTATAACACTTTGGCCGCGGCAACCGAGTTGCAGACATGTCTCCTGATCTTTCTCTCTGACTGTTTGTGTCTAGCTCCATGGAGTAGGATTTTGATATTGTATGCATGTGCATAGTGGGTCGACATATTTTCTGTCACGTAATTCTTATTATAATTGGAACTGCTACATTACTGATGTATAATTGCTTGGAATTGCTTAATTGTTTATTACTGCTATTTAATGCTTATTATTATTACTTTTGAAATGCTATGTGGGCACTTCGCGCCATTTTATTTCTTACTGCCATAATTGGTAATGATGGTAGGATGTCTTACCTCCTTCTTGTATTTCTATTATTTCTGTCTATATTCGTATTCCATCGAAGACGTCAGCAAAGAGGGTGAAGTCCACGAGTTTCTGGGTTTCTGGGCTGACTTTGACTAGCAGTGCTTTCGATCATGGCGACACGTCCACGAGGATTTTTGGGATACGTATGTCTGACATTCCTTGGAGGTCCAGACTGTTGGTATGGTAACTTCAGCTCGGATTGCTGTGTCTATATGGGAAACGTGTCCATGTCGTTGGCTTGGGGGTGCTATGACCCGCCTATCTTCTCCTGCAGTGTTAGGTTGCATTTAGAATTTTACATGCCCATTAGGGACATGTGGGGTGAACGTTACTACACCCCACAGGAGGATTCATTCCTCTCCACTGCTCGAGCCCCAGCCTGTAATTCGATGGCTCCAATGAGGGTTTCCTCTGACGAGGAAGACCCTGAGGAGGACCCTGACACGGTTCCTTCTCCTTCTTCATAGGGGCTGATACGGTAGATAGCTACTGATGGCTATTTGTGTTCATTTTGGGGCCTGATGACATTATTTTGGTAGGCTGTACATGTATGATCTTTTGGGCAGGCATAGTTTTGCTTTTTGTATATCAGGCATTGTAACTAAACAAATTTGATATAATTACATATATATATGCATGTTGATCGAATGTATGCTTTACTTCTGTCTTACTCTTTATTGTAATTATGTCTTGTCACTATATTTTATTAATTATAACAAAAAAAATAGTCACCATTTTATTTATGCAACTATAATTTAACAAGTTTAATTGTAATATAATGAATCAGATCTTAATTTATACTTTTATTTTTCGTATCGTAATTTGTAATGTGACATTCCTTCACCAGTGTTAGTTCTACCCGATCCGAACGAACCCTTCGAAGTGTACTGCGATGCTTCATATCAAGGATTAGGAGTTGTGCTTATGCCAAACAGAAAAGTGGCGGATTATGCTTCGAGACAGTTGCGAGTGCACAAGAAGAACTATCCAACACATGACTTGGAGGTAGTAGCTGTAGTTTTCGCATTGAAGATATGGAGACACTTCCTGTATGGAGCGATGTTCAACATTTTTAGTGATCACAAGAACTTAAGGTACTTATATGATCAAAAGGAGTTGAATATGAGACAGCGCAGATGGTTAGAATTTCTAAAAGATTATGATTTTTGACTTCTGTATCACCCTGGAAAGGCAAACGTCGTGGCAGACGCATTAAGTAGGAAGATGCTCAGTATATCAGCCATGATGATCAAGGAAAAAGATTTGATAGAGTAGTTCAGGGATGTGTGGTCTTTCGTGAAATTAGAACCAGAAAAAATTTGCATGAACATGGTTACTATCTCAAGCGAATTAATGGAAGACATCCAGGAAAAGCAGAAAATTGATAAGTTCTTACAAGAGGAAAGAGAGTTGACGAGGCAGGGCAACGCGACAACATTCGAGGAAGGAACAAATGGAATTCTGAGGTTCCAAGGTAGGGTTTGTATACCCAGGGATCAAGAGCTAAGGAAGTATATACTTGAACACGCTCACACGAGCAAGTTGAATATGCACTCGGGGATAACTAAAATGTACCAAGACCTGAAGAAGTTATTTTGGTGGCATGGAATGAAGAGCGATATTACCATATGTGTGTCTTCTTGTTTGGTTTACTAGAAAGTGAAGGTTGAGCATCAAAGACCATTAGGACTATTGCAACCTCTATCTATTCCCGAATGGAAGTGGGACAGTATAGCGATGGATTTTGTGGTTAGACTGTCGAAGACTCGAAAAGGTTAAGACTCGATATGGGTAATCGTTGATCGACTCACGAAGTCAGCACACTTCCTACCGATCAACATAAGATACAACATGGAGAAGCTGACCTAGCTGTACATCGGTGAGATTGTTAGGCTACATGGTGTGCCTACCAGTATTGTTTCGGATAGGGATCCAAGGTTCACTTCAAAGTTTTGGTAGAGTTTGCAAGAAGCATTGGGAATAAAGCTACAGTTGAGTTCTGCTTACCATCCACAAACTGATGGGCAATCGGAAAGGACAATCTAATCGTTGGAGGATTTGCTCAGGGCTTGCGCTATAGAACAGAATGGAAGTTGGGATGAAGTGTTACCATTGGTAGAGTTCACCTACAACAATAGTTTTCATTTAAGCATAGGGATGGCACCCTATGAAGCTTTGTATGGACGACGGTGCTGAACACCTTTGTGTTGGTACCAAGATAGAGAGCACCTTACTGTTGGACCTGATATTATATAACAGAGGACTGAGAAGGTCAAGATGATTCAGGAAAAGATGAGGACGGCTCAAAGTCACAGAAAAGCTACGCAGACAAGAGAAGAAAGCCTCTTGAGTTTGAGGAAGGTGAGCATGTGTTTTTGAAAGTCACGTCAACGACTGGGGTAGGCCGAGTTTTGAAATCTAGAAAACTCACTCCTTAATTCCTTGGACCTTACCAAATTCTTCGCCGGATAGGTCCAGTAGCTTACCAGATAGTTTTACCCCATTTTCTTTTAAACCTTCACAATGTTTTTCATGTGTCACAACTACGGAAATATATTACTGACCTAAACCATGTCATAGCACCGGACACAGTACAATTGAAAGAGAACTTAACCTATGATGCACCTCCTGTAAAGATTGAAGATAGGAGAGTAAAACAACTCAGAGGAAAGGAAATCTCACTGGTGAAAGTAATCTGGAACGAAAAGACCAGAGATGCAACATGGGAATTGGAAGACAAGATGAAGGAGCAACACCCACAACTATTCTAAGGTATAAAAATTTCGAGGATAAAAATTTTTTTAGAAGGGGAGAGTTGTAACACCCCAAAAATTATTTGTTTCATCATAAATAATTATTTTATAATATTTATTATTTTTGAGAATTTTTTTGAATATTTCTGGAAACATTGAATATTTTAATATATTTTTCATTTTACGTGCACACTGAGCAGAGTCAGTGAAACACCCCAGAAATTGTTTGTTTTGTGATGAATAGTCATTTTCTAATATTTGTAAATTTTGAGAATTTTTGTAGAATTTTTTGGAAAATGTCAAATATTTTAGTATATTCCTCATTTTGCGTGCACGCTGAGCGGAGCCAGGAAAACGAAATATTTTCCTAGAGGCTGGTAAACTTTGAACTGTGAAAGCATCGACGGAGGATTTTACTAAACCCGAGGCCGGGTACAGTTTACGAAGTTTATATTTTTCGAGATTTTATCTGATAAATAAAATCTCTGTACGTACTGTTAAGTAAAATTTTGTGATATGTTTTATTATCCGTTGGATAATTAATACTAGCTTTGTTCACTGTAATAATTATCCATTAGGTAATAGCTTGTAATAAAATCCTAATTACCTTATTATTTTAATTACTTTATCACCTAATTATCCTATCCAAATGTAATCCACTTTATGTCTAATCAAATCTTTTTTTATTGGAAAAGCTCCCAAGCTTCTCAAAGAAGCTACACACTTCTCTTTCTCCTCCCTCCCCACACGGCAGCATGCTCTCTTTTGGAGCCAAAAATTGTGCTTCATTTAATTAACTATTCTATTCTAATTTCAAAATCAAAAAGTCATCATCTTTTTCTACTATCCATTTCTCTCTCTACCTTCATCTTCCTCTCATTTTCTCCTCCTTCTCTCTACACCAACCCACATGACCAGCCCTCCTTCTTGCCCTCCACCATCACAAAATTTTTAAACAACCACATTTTCTTAATCCCTACTACATTCTAAACACCTTTCTAGTTGGAGATTTCTTGAAAAGCTTCCATCTTCATCATCTTCTTCAAGCTTCAAGTTTGAAGCTTTAGGGTAAGATTCATGATCTCTTATCTTTTCTTCTTCATTTTCGTTTTCATGGCCTTCACCATGATCATGGATCCATTCTTTTTCAAGCCTTAGTGTTGATTTGATGAAGTTATAATTTCTAGGGTTTGTGGAGGAGTGAATCCGAATTTCACTAGGAGCTTCAGGGAGTTTCATTGCTTGCTTTCTCCTCTAGGTAAGAGGAAGATTATCCCCCTCAACCTCTATTGGTAGTAGGAGACTTGTATTGCTTGTTGGTTGTGAGAAACCCTTGTTAGGGTTACTCTTTGTAATGTGTGATTTTGATGATTATGTATTGATTTTGTCATGAATGATTTGTTTGATTTAAATGTATGTATAAATTGATGATCTTGATTAGTTTGGATTGATTGGAAGCATGAAATGGAGGCAAGGGTTCCTTACCCCCTTCAATATGGCTCACGGCCATAACCCTAGATTAGGGTGACCATGATTGAAATTTTGTATCATGATGGAAAAATGATTAACCAATGTATGATAAGTAATATGGTGATGAAAAATTTGGGTACCTAATCCCATAGAGAGGCCACGACCTCTAGGACCATTTAGGGCTCAATTATGTAACTTTAGGTAATCTTAGAACTTAAATAACCAAGTGATTAATTTATTGGTAATATGGTGGAAAAATCGGTAATTGGATGGTTAGAAACCAATTAGGGATTGATAAAATGGAAAGAACCAAGAATGAAATTTTATCATAAAACTTAGGATAATTTTAATTAAAGAAAAACAAGAGAGTGTGAGACTTTGAGACTCTTAGAATAATTTTCTAAGTGAGTGTAAATAAATTTATATTAGAGAACTTAATTAACTCAAGAGAATTCCTCTAGAGATGAACTTTGTGAGAAATGCTACATTAAAGTGAGAATTCATAATAAACCTTGAAAGTGTATTATTTCATTTGGATTCCGATAATATGATATTGTGGGTCCATGAGAGGGACCAATAATGTGTTGATGCTTAATTTGGTCAATTAAGGCATATTGTGGAAAAGTGTGTTAATGATAAACATACATGAATATGCATTGAGTCATCATGCATTGTGAAAGTCGATGGACTATTATTAAGGCCATGTTGCCTAGGAGATTGAACACACCTTAGTGCGGGTGCGAATAGACTAGTGTAGATCATACTATTGACCTTGGGGGTGTCGGGGTGCGGGTACCTCGCAATGGACAGTTGGTAGCTCTTCTGTCCGTGGGGCAGATCGATGCAAACACACCGATGATCCGGACCGAGACACTGTCCTATATCGCGATCTAGTGAAGAATATCTGTACAATGCCTTGATGTGCATGTGGATAAACTGATGAGTTATAGCACTTTAGCTGCGGCAGCCGAGTTGCAGACATGTCTCTTGATCTTTCTCTCTGACAGTTTGTGTCTAGCTCCGTGGAGTAGGATTTTGATATCGTATGCATGTGCATAGTGAGTCGACATATTTTCTAGCACGTAATTCTTATTATAATTAGAACTACTGCATTACTGATGTATAATTTCCTGGAACTGCTTAATTGTTTATTGCTGCTATTTAATACTTATTATTATTACTTTTGAAATGCTATGTGGGCGTTTCGCGCCGTTTTATTTTTTACTATCATAATTTGTAATGATGGTAGGATGTCTGACCTCTTTTCTGTATTTCTTTTATTTCTGTCTATATTCATATTCCATCAAAGACGTCGGCGAAGAGGGTGAAGTCCACGAGTTTCTGGGTTTCTTGCCTGACTTCGACTAGCACTACTTTCTATCATGGCAGCACATCCATGATGATTTTTGGGATACGTGCGTCTGACATTCCTTGGAGGTCCAGACTGTTGACATGTTAACTTCAGCTCGGATCGCTGTGTCTATATGGGAGACATGTCCATGTCATTGGCTTGGGGGCGCTATGACCCGTCTATCTTCTCTTGTAGTGTTAGGTTGCATTTAGAATTTTACATGCCCATTAGGGACATGTGGGGTGAACGTTACTACACCCCACAGGAGGATTCATTCCTCTCCATTGCTCTAGCCCCGGTCCGTAATTCAATGGCTCCAATGAGGGTTTCCTCCGATGAGGAAAACCCTGAGGAGGACCCTGACACGGTTCCTTCTCCTTCTTCATAGGGGCTGATACGATAGATAGCTACTGATGGCTATCTGTGTTCATTTTGGGGCTTGAGGAATATTATTTTGGTGGGCTGTACGTGTATGATCTTTTGGGCAGGCATAGTTTTGCTCTTTGTATATCGGGCATTGTAACTAAACAAATTTGATATAATTACATATATATATATATATATATATATATGCATGTTGATCGAATGTATGCTTTACTTTTGTCTTACTCTTTATTGCAATTATGTCTTGTCACTATATTTTATTAATTATAACAAAAAAATAGTTACCATTTTATTTATGCAACTATAATCTAACAAGTTTAATTGTAATATAATGAACCGGATCTTAATTTATACTTTTATTTTTTGCATCGTAATTTGTAATATGACATTCCCTCCTAAAAAGGGGCGTTACAACCTCAGTCTGACATACCTTAGAAAACCTCATCGGGATGCCATGACAAGCGGAAAACTAAGTTAACCAAAAACTAGGAAACTCGAGCTCTTCCCCGCCTTGGTCTTTAAAGAAGCATAAACATAAACAGAATAACAAAGCAAAGAGGTGAGATATCCAACATCATTACCAATTATGCTAGTAAGAAACAGAAATGGCAGATGACGCCATACAGCACAGCAAAAATAATAAGCAGTATCAAGATTCCAAAAATAAACAGTTTAATAATCTAGACAATCATAATATCAGTAAAATAAACAGGTACATATCATATATACATGCATGTATATCATATAAAAATGTTGACCGACCATGAACATGTACAAGGTACCAAAATCCTACTCCATGAAGCTAAACACAATTTCGGAGAGAATGATCAAGGAGACATGTCTGTATCTCGTCAGCCTCAAATCAAGTGCTTCAACATTAACAATTTGCGCAACTTGGCTTATACAAGACATTCTTCACAAGATCACGATATAGGACAGTGTCTCAGTCCGGATCGTCGGTGCATTTGTATCGATCTGTCCCACAATACAGAGGAGTTACCAACTGTCCATTGTGAGATACCCGCACCCCGATACCCCCAAGGTCAACAAGTGACCTACACTAGTCTACTCGCACCCACACTAAGGTGTGATTCATCTTCTAGGCATAAAGCCTTAAAAAAAAAAAGTCCACCGGACTTTCAAAATGCAAGATGACTAAATACATATATATACATATATATATATATATATATATATATATATATATATATATATATATATATATATATATATATATATATATATATATTCAATAATAGCATAACCTTTCCATAACCACCGCCATAAATGGCCAAATCAATATCAATAAAATTTGGTCCCATTCATGGACCCACAACAATTCATTGTTCAATTTTTTTTTTTTTTTTTTACTTCTGAAAACATACTTTCAAGGTTTAATACAAAATTATGCTTCAACT
The DNA here is from genome assembly GCA_029884595.1 of Ormosia semicastrata. Lineage (NCBI taxonomy): Eukaryota > Viridiplantae > Streptophyta > Magnoliopsida > Fabales > Fabaceae > Ormosia > Ormosia semicastrata. Next base: position 51,938,250 of record JAQQTO010000063.1, read on the forward strand.
TCAACACTTTTCCTATTAAGCCTTTCTAGGGAAATCCTTTAGTATTTTTTTTTCACCAAAACTTTGCTACTCTAATTAAACAAGTCCTTCTCTTAGTTCTAAACATAACTCACTTAGAGTAATTATTTCAAGTTTTCTCAAAACTTCACTTACACTTATGTTCTTTCCATTTTATGAATCCTTAATCAACATCTAATCCTCTAATTAATTAAGTTTCCATCCTACACAAAATTTTACCATTTTATACTCTATGGCCGTGAGCTCTAAAGGCTAGGACCCTAAAATTCTCTTCATTCCAATCATCATTAAATACTAAATTAGTCCCCAAAATTATTACAAAGTTTTAAATTTTGGACACCCCATTTATAGGGCATGGCCGTGAGCCTCAAACACAAAGGCAAAGAGCCCTTATTTTCCATACATGATTCCAATCAATCCAACACCATAAAAAAATGTACACTAGCAAACAAACAAAATCATACAAAGTAAAACCAACAAAAAAATCATCAAGCATCACCAAAATCATACAACAAAGTGAGTAACCCACACATAGATTCCTCACTATCAACACAAAAACAAGTTCCTCATCACCATGAAAGGTTGAAGAGGATGATCTCCCTCTTACCTAAGAAGATAATAAGAAAAAGAACTCCCTTTATGCCTCTTGAAATTTGTCCAACTCCTCCACCAAAACCCTACGATGATCAAACTCATATAATCAACAACCAAAGCTTGACAAGAGGAGTCCTTGATCACCAAGGTGACCAAGAATCATGAAAATGAAGGAAAGAAAGTAGAAAATGAAGAACTTTATCTCAAAGCTTCAAGTTTAGGGCTTTATGAAAATGGAACAATAAAGTGATGGTCATAAAAGGAAAAAGCTTCCAGATGATGAGTAGATGCAAGAAATAAGGTTGGTTGAGCAAGTAAGCATGGATGGCCATCAATGGTGGTGCTTGGCCGTGAGAGTGAGGAGAGAAAATAGAGATGAGAGCTTTAGGAGGTGATTCCAACAAGAAAAGGTCTTCAAACAAGATGCAGTTTCAAGCAATGTGATTGCTTGAAATTAAACAAACATGGAGGGTGAAGAAAGGGGGTGTGGCCATGAGGTTGGAGAGGAGAAGAAGAAGAGAAAATGTGATAGAAAAGTGAGAGAAAAGGAGAAGTTGAGAGAGAAAGGAAAAGTGGAGAGAGAAAATGGTAGAAACTTTTGAAAATGGAAAAGGTGAAAAGGTGAATGGGTGTTTAGATGAAAAGATAATAATTTGTGTCATCTTTCCCCCTCATTGCCGTGGAGTCTCCAAGGGAGGAAAGAGAAAAGTTGGCTTCCTTGAGAAGCATGATACAAAGCTTCCTTGAGAAGCTTTGTCCACTTTTTTGAAAAAGTCAAGAATGATGTCACTTTGATGGTGTCATCTTGATGATGTCATAAAGTGCTCTCTAGAAAAGATAACTAATACTCTACTAAAGTTATTACCAGTGGACAAAAGTTACAGTTAACAAAACTAGTATTTATTATCCAACGGATAATAAAATGTACCATAATTTTATTTATCAGATCAAATCTAAAAAAATAAAACTTCGTAAAGTGTGTCCGTCCTCGGGTTTAGTAAGATCCTCTGTCACCGTTTCCACAGTCCAAGGTTTTTCAGCCTCAAGAAAAATATTTCATTTTCCCGGCCCCCGCTTATGGTGCACATAAATCAAGAAATATATTAAAATAATTAAACAATTCAAATAATTCCAAAAAAATTCACAAAAAAATCACAAATATTATAAAATAAATATATATTATGAAACAAGCAATTTTCAAGGTGTTACAACATGTCTATAGGCCAGTATGTGGCCAAATATGATGAACTGGAAAAATTTTCTTCTCATTTTCGTCATCACCCAGACGAGACATGGAGATGTTTGAAATTTGAACCTGGTTTGAAGAAGGAGATCAGAGCTATGGAGAGGCCGATGGAGATTAGAGACTTTCCTGCTTTGCTTAACAAATGTAGGATTGTGGAGTCGGAAGTCAATAGCTCTTTATTAGAGGAAAGGGCATAAGACGTCCCAAAAAGAAAAAGAGAAGACAACAGGAACAAACAAGGTGCTTCTAAGGCAAGTAACCCTAAAGGAAAAAGCAAGTAGTGGCCTAAGGCACCACAATGCAAGTGCCTTGCGGGCCAGTCTGTGTGTTTTACATGTGGGCAACTAGGACATTTCTCCAAAACTTATCCTCAAAACAAGGAAGATGCACCTATCCCAAAGCCGGTAGCCAAGGGACGAGTTTACACTTTAGGCGGAACAGAAATGGCCCAGTCTTTCGACCTAATCCAAGGTAAAGCCATAATTCGTAATTATCTTTTAAATGTCATGTATGATTCAAGAGCATCACACTCTTTTGTTTCTAATGATTGTGTAAGGATGTTGGATTTTCCTATGTCAAAGTTACTATATGATTTATCTGTTTCCACACCCACCGGTAAACTAATCATAACCTCAAGAGTGTGTCTTGACTGTTGTATAAGAATCGAGGATAGAGTTTTCCTTGTAAACCTTATTTGTTTACCCCTTGTGGACATAGATGTCATTCTTGGTATGGATTGGTTATCATCTAATCATGTGGTTTCGAACTGTTCAGATAAAATCCTATTTTTTTTGTTTGATGTTCCTACTAGAGTTATTTCTTCAGAGTCTGGCTATCTCAATGTTAATCAAGTCAATCACTGTTTAGTAGAAGGAGCTCTAGGATATGTGTTGGTGTATACCCTAGAGACTAATTTATTTTGACCGTACTTTCTCACATTGTATTATGCTATTTATTACATGAGGCATTTCATTTGTTGCGTGTTATTTATGAAAAACATAATAAAGTCCTTAGAATAGTAAGTTTTATGCCATAGGACATCAAGTAGATGACTTGATCGTGAGATCCTATTGGATAAAATCAAAACACTATTCTTAAATGTCCCTAGTCAAGTATTATTGTTAATCAGGATGATAATAATGCATTGAGACTAGTATGTGCGTAGACTGATGGCCATATCTCACGGGTCATGGATATGAGATATCAAGTCTTTACATGGATACATATTAGAGTAATGATATATTGGACTGACCCACCATATGAACATTGTGTGGATCATTATGTGAGTGTCATAAGCGATTCTCATAGTGATAATAGTGTATGTGGTCTTTTGACCTGAAATCACTACGATTCCTACATGAGGATTTGTATGTTTTAATGCCATCAAATGTTATCTATAACAAGGTGATTATAAACTTGGTAATTGGACATACCGCAAATCATGTGAAGGGATGTGAGTGACCTAGATGGGATTTGTCCCTCCTACATAACAAGAGTAATATCTTCGGGGCCCCTGATTAAGTGAGACTATGAAATGCATGACCATGCTTAAATGAATTGATATAAGATATTGATCTCATTTGTTATTACTACATCTACTCGAGTATTAGGAAACAAAAGATTGAACTATAAAAGGATGACATGTTCCTTGCCTTGTGTTCAATATAGATATCTGGACAAAGGGACTAGACTACACGGAAACATTGATCACAGAAAGGTTATGTCAAATCACTGACATTCTCATTACTTGGGAAGCAGTGATGTGTTGCTAGATACCACTCACTACTTGTAATATTAAAATGAGATTTTAATATTACTGCCAATGTTATAAGAACCTGCAGGGTCATACACTTAAAACAAACTAAATTAGAGTAAATAGAATCCAAGTTGGACTAGGAATTCTATTGTGGGCCAAAACTCATAATAGATGAGCCCAAGGCTTCACACCTAACCCTACTACTGCTCTTTCATTCAAGGCTTCTTGAAGAAGCTAATGAGAGGCTTCTTGGAGAAGCTAATGATAGGCTTCTTGGAGAAGCTAATGGAAGGATTCTTGAAAAAGCTAATGGAAGGCTTCTTGAAGAAGCTAATGAAAGGCTTCTTCAAGAAGCTAATGGAAGACTTCTTGAAGAAGCTAATGTGAGGTTTCTTAAAGAAGCTAATGAGAGGCTTCTTAGAGAAGCTAATGAAAGGCTTCTTGAAGAAGCAAATAGAAGGCTTCTTAAAAAAGCTATTGGAGGCTTCTTTTATAAAAAAGGGCATAGATTGTAACCCTTGATACATATATACACATATAGTGAAAGAGGGTGACAAGTTTTCTTCTCTTCGCAGCTAGCACTGCGTTAGGGAGACGGGACTCCTAGCGAACATTGGACATTCGTGAGTCTGTTCGTGTGGACTACGTAGAGACATCATCGTTGTTACGGTGTTAGTGGTTTGCGTTGATCATCTTTCTTCTGGCTTCAAGAAGTAAACTCGAAAATCACATTTCATGGTCCCCTTTTCGCATGGATCTTAAGTGAGAATTCCCTTTTTCACTGCGTTTTTTATGCTGAAATTCCCAACAATGGTATCAGAGCCACTTGCAAAACCATGATTCGATTTTTTTGTTCTTCGTGTTATATGAAATAACATGTTAAGTTGTTCTACTTTTGCGAAGTTCTTTGGTATGTATGTGATATATACAATGTTCTGGAAACCTTGTTTCTGGTCTGCGGTGGCATCAAGTGTTATTTTTAAGCAACCCTTGTTTCTGGATAGCATATGGCGGCGCTAATGGGTCTTGTGACATGACGTGCTCATGTCCTCACAGTCGCATATGGTGGTGCTAAGAGGTCCTGTGACATGACGTGTTCATGTCCTCGTGGCTATGAGGGTTCAAGTGTTGATACCCTAGCTGTCAAGGAGGCGTAAGAGGTTTTAGCTCTTGTTTTTCATTTTTGTCCGAGCCCCACCAGGATCGACCTCCCCTTGACCTCGACCGTTGACCGGGCAGCGGGACCCTATGGTCAGGCCTCGTTGCGTAGTGTGTGTTATTCAGAAGCGTGATATTCAATTCTATTTTTATGACTCACAAAATAATAATATATTATTGTTTTGAGTTTTTATGTACTTTGTGGTGCATGGTTATGGCCTTAGTCCTCTTATTTTGCTTCTTTGGTTAGGGTCCTGTGTCATGATGTGTTCATGTCCTCGCAGTCACATATGGTGGTGCTAAAACGTCCTGCGGCATGATGTGTTCATGTCCTCGCGGCTATGAGGGTTCAAGTGTTGATACCCTAGCTGTCAAGGAGGCACAAGAGATTCTAGCTGTTGTTTTTCCTTTTGGTCCGAGCCTCGTAAAGATCGGCCTCCCCTTGACCCCAGCCGCTGACCGAGCAGCGAGGCCCTATGGTCAGGCCCCGTTGCATAGTGTGTGTTATTCGGAAGCGTGATATTCAATTCTATTTTTATGACTCATAAAATAACAATGTATTATTATTTTGAGTTTTTATGTACTTTGTGGTGCATGGTTATGGCCTTAGTCCTTTTATTTTTCTTCTTTGGTTATTTTAAAATACAGCCTGCGTGTCGTGCCTTACTCTTTATATTCTTGTTGTACATTCTCTTCTCACCTAACTCCCTTTGTATGTAAAATGGAGTTTCTATGTAATGTAATCTTGATGTGGAGGCAAGAAGACAGAATCAAATGAGGACGTTAGTGGGAGACGCCTAGTGAAGCTGGTTCGCTCCCTAAGTTTAGTTAATGATACTCTCATTGGCTTGGGAGAATCATTGCATTAGGGGCCATAACCATGTCACATTTATTATATGCTTTATATGTATGAGATGCATGGATGATGTTTATGGTATGTTAAATAGTTTAATAAATGGTGAGATCTAATAATAATTATAAAATTCCCTCAAATCAAATATTAAGTCATTATGAGATGCCTTATAATGCGTGGCACTTGTCAAGACTAGTATTGATTAGGTGTAGGTCTATCAAAGCAGGGTGCCTTTATCTATATTAGTAAGACGCGGTGGGATAAAGGTAATATCCAACTGCCAACTATTGAGTTTGACTTAACTAGGCCATTTCAATAGGATTGAAGGCTTAGAGGCATGAAGTTGGGCTTTAGTCCATTAGATGGATTAGAATAAGTGTTATTCCCAGCTATCCAAAAGTTGCATGTGATGTAATTGGAAAGTGTTTCCTACCTAAATAATTGAATTTTGGGTGATCAGCCAAAGCTGACTCAAAGCTAGGTGAAATATGGATCTTGGCCCACTAGGAAATCTTACGATGAGATTTTTCGAGTCAATGCTGAGGGTAATTAATTTGAAGTAAATATTGGGAGGCATATTTAATTAAAGACCTCGTTAAATATGTGTATGGGATGATACTCATTTTTTGCATATTTCTGTTGATAGATTACCATGACAATAAACACTTCAAGTAACTTATCATTGCGATTCGTCCTTGAGAAGGACTAGTTGTCTAGGACAAATTTCCTAGACTGGTACAGGAATTTGAGGATTGTTCTCAAACAAAATAAAAAGCTATATGTTCTAGAACAACCTATTCCTAAGCTACCTGTTATGGACATGTGGAAGGGCAAGGGCAAGGATAAATCTAAAGCCTAACACTTCTGGCTTGAAACCAGTGGGTGGAGTGGCGAAGGAAGGTATGTGCTTCCACTATGGTTAGACCAAACATTGGAATATGAACTGTGGTAGATACCTAGAAGAGCTTAAGAAGAAGAAGGGAAGTGAGACTTCCACGTCAGGTATTTTTGTTATAGAAGTCAATTTATCTACTTCTGCATCTTGGGTATTAGATACTGAATGTGGGTCTCACATTTATGTAAATGTGCATGATCTAAAGAACAGTAGACCATTGGCTAAGGGTGAAGTCGACCTACGAGTTGGAAATGGAGTAAAGGTTGCTGCTTTAGCCGTAAGGACTTATCTTTTATCTTTTTCCACTGGGCTTGTAATTAAGTTGGAGAACTGTTATTTTGTGTCTGCTATCAGTAAGAATATCATTTTCGTTTCTTGTTTGGATAAGAAAGGTTTTACCTTTATAATAAAGGACAAAAGTTGTTCTATTTATTTGAATGATAGCTTTTATGGTAGTGCACAACTGAATAATGGACTTTATGTCCTCGATCTCGAAATGCCCGTCTATAACATAAATACTAAGAAGTTCAAATATAATTATATGAACCCAACTTATCTCTGGCATTGTCGTTTGAGCCACATAAATGAGAAATGCATCTCCAAACTCCATAGGGATGGATTCTTGGACTCGTTTGATTTTGAATCATATGAGATATATGTGTAACACCTACCATAGGGTATCACATTTAAGACTAATCCTAATAAAACTTACCCAAGTTGTAAAAGAATTAATCTTGTAAAAATGTCAATTTTAAAATTTCATTTGCGAAATAAAACAAAATAAGTAAACTGAATTAAAATATTCGTAAAACTTCTAGTGAACACACCAAACCATATATACATATATTACAAACTTTGTCCAAATAATTTACATAAATACAACATTGTTTCCAAAAGTAAAATACAAACATAACTACCAAATAGTACCCTAAAAAAAACCTAAGGATTTGGTTCCTCAGAAGGATCCTCCTCCTCCTCTACATTATCATCGAAGAACCCAGGCGGATACAGACGCCTCATGGGGGTCCTTGCCGATGATACTACAGAATTTTCTTGGGATGTGTAGACAGACACAGTTCCACCCCAGAGTTCACGAATGGGTATCGTGAATTCTAGACGCACAGTAGCATGTTGAGTCAACACGAAAATCCTATTCAGGGTTCCACTCAAACTCATAGTCAAATCCCCAGTGTAAACAAACCTTTCATTATTATAGTCAAACCTCCAGGCATCAATTCTGCCGTGGAACTGAACCCTGACAAAACCTAAGACCAGTCGGCTTGTCGCCATCATAACTAATAAACAAACAGACAGCTACTGATGGTAAATAGATTTACCCGCTTCTTCATCTTCCCGATTTTTATCAAACATACATAAATAAATAGATACAATATAATAACGAGGTGAGATCCCCTACATCAATACTAGTATGGCAGTAAAGGAAATGACAAAAAATAAACAGAGTATAACATCAAAACAATAAATCATATTATCATATCATGGATAATAAATCAAATAATCATAGATCATATAATTATTAATATAATGTTATTATGCTGACCCACTATACATATGCACACAAACCAATTTCCTACTCCATGAAGCTAAACACAGTTTCGGAGAGAATGATCTAGAAGATATGTCTGTCACTCGGCTGCTGTGACCAAAAGTGCTATAATATATTAACTTATTAACGTGCACATCAAGGCATTGGACAAAACATTCTACATCAGATCTCGATATAGGACAGTGTCTCAGTCCAGATCATCAGTGTTTCAGCATGGGTCTGCCTCACGGACAGAAGAGCTACCGACCGTCCATTGCGGGGTACCCACACCCCGATGCCCCCAAGGTCAACAAGTGACCTACACTTGTCTACTCGCACCTGCACTTAGGTGTAATTCATCTCCTAGGCATATAGCCTTAACCAAACAAGCGAATACGCTTTTCTATGCATGATACATGATTCAAACACATATATTATTATTATTTTTACAGTACCTTATATATCATCACCTTTCCTTGGCGGTATCAATATTCAACACAACCGGGCCCACCACAATTGTCCGACAACAAACTGTTGTTTACACTCAATCGCGTAGCGATATTATCACATTTTTGAAATCGCAAAACATATTTCCTACGTTTTTAAATTGCGTAAGGATTTTCCAACATTTTTTAAATCGAATAAATATTTTATTACATTTTATCAATCGCGTAGCCTAAAATTACTATTTTTAAGTCGCGTAAATATTTTTTGACGTATTTTCAAGTGAGTAAAATATTTCTAACATATTTAAACCAAAAATAATGTTTTTCTAAAAAATTTGACTTTATTTCTATTATTTGCATAATAGTCCCTCATTAAATAATATTTACATAATAATTCTTGTTTAAATAATATTTTTATAATAGTCCCTCCTAAAATAATATTTACAAAATAGTTCCTCTTTAGATAATATAGCTATCCGATGAACAATAAAATATTATTTTCATCAACTGTAACTTTTATTCACTAGGAAAATAATTCTAACAGTGTAATTAATCATCTATTCTAGCTTAGGATTTTTGGGTAAGCTTCTTGATTCTTCACTCTCTTTTACCCATTTTCATTTTTATGGTCTCCTTTGTGACCATCAATACCTTATTGTTCAAGCATTGGTGTTATTTTGATGAGATTGAAATTTCTAGGGTTTGGTTGGGTGTGAATCCGAAAATCCAAGGAGCTTCAAGGGAGTTCTTTGTTTGTTCTTTTCTTAGGTAAGAGGAAGACACTCCTCCTCAACCTCTATTAGTAGTAAGGAGCCTTGTTTTGTGATTGATTGTGAGAAAATCCTATTGAGGGTTATTCTTTGTTGCATGATTGATATGTTTACATGTTGTTTGTAATTTGTTTAAGCTATTGGATTGATTGTTTATGTATATTGACATATTTGAATGGATTGGAAAGCATGAAATGGAAAGAAATAATTTGGATTCCCTCAAGGATGGCTCACGGTTTTGGGGGCCCAAAATTAGGGTTCTTGATGAACAATTATAACAAGTGGAAGACATAATTAATCAAGTGTGCAATGTGTGATTAGTGGAATGAAAAATTTGGGAACTTGATTCCCTAGGGAGGCAACGGCCTCTAGGGCCATTTAGGGCTTGATTATGCAACTTTAGGTAATCTTGGAACTTAAATACTCAAGTGATTAAATTATTGGTAATAGGATAGAAAATTAATAAATTGGAAGATTAGAAAAATAATTGGAGATTCATAAATTTGAAAGAACCAAGAATGAAATTTTTCATAAGACTTAAGGTAATTTAATTCGAGAAAGAACAAGAGAGTGTGAGACTTTGAGACTCTTAGAATAATTTTCTAAGTATGTGTGTGCGAATAAATTACAATAGAAAATTTAAATTAACCAAGAGAATTCCTCTAGAGACTAACTTTGTAAGAAATACTATATTTATGTAAGAATTCATAATAAACCTTGATCATGTATTATTTCATTTAAATTCCGATATTATGATATTGTGGGTCCATGTGGCGACCAATGATGTGTTAATACTTACCTTGGCCAATTGTGGCATATTGTGAAAAAACATGTAATGATAAACATACATGATTATGCATTGAGTCGTCATGCACTGTGAAAGTCCGTTGGACTGTTGTTAAGGGCCATGTTGCCTAGGAGATTGAATACACCTTTGTGCAGGTGCGAGTAGACTAGTGTAGGCCATATTGTTGACCATGGGGGCGTCGGGGTGCGGGTACCTCGCAATGGACAGTTAGTAGCTCTTCTGTCCGTGGGACAAACCGATGCAAATGCACCGACGATCCTGATCGGGCACTGTCCTATATTGTGATCTAGCGTAGACTGTCTGTACAATGCCTTGATATGCACGTGGATAAACTAATGAGTTATAGCACTTTGGCCGCGGCAGCCGAGTTGCAGATGTGTCTCCTGATCTTTCTCTCCGACTGTTTGCGTCTAGCTTAATGAAGTAGGATTTTGACTTTGTATGCATGTGTATAGTGAGTCCATGTATTAGCTGGCATCTATTTATTATTATAATTGGAACTGTTGTGTTACTGATATGTATAACTACTGGGACTGCTTATTTGTCTATTTCTGCTATTTAATGCTTATGATTATTATTTTGAAATGCTCTGTGGGCGCTTTGCGCCATTTTGTTTCTTGCTGCTATAATTGGTAATGATGGTAGAATGTCTTACCTCTTTCCTGTATTGCTATTATTTTTTATCTGTATATGTGTCCCATCGAAGACGTCGGCAAGGAGGGTGAAGCTTCTGATTTCCCCAGCTTCTGGCCCGATCGCGATTAGCATCTACTGTGGATCATGGTGGCACGCTCACGCGGATTTTTAGGTGATGTGCGTTTGACCTTCCTTGGAAGGCCAGACTACTGGCACATTAACCTAAATTCTGATCGTTGTATATATCTGGGAGACGTGTCTATCTCACTGGCTTGGAGGCGTCATGAACCGTCGATCTTTACTTGCTATATCAGCTTACGTTTGGAGTTTTATCTGCCCATCCGAGAGATGTGGGGTGCTCGCTATTACACCCCACAGGAGGATTCTTTTGATTCCACTGCCTGAGCTCTGGCTCGTAGTTCGGTGGCTCCTATGGAGATTTCCTCGGATGAGGAAGACCCCGAGGAGGATCTCGCGGAGGATCCTGAAGAGGATCCTGACACGATTCCTCCTCATCTGAGGGACTGACATTGTTGGTAGCTACTGATGGCTACCAGTGTTTTATTTTGGGGGCCTGATGTTTTATTATTTTGGTGTGCTGTATATGTATGATCCTTTGGGCAGGTATAGTTTTGCTTTTTGGTATATCGGGCTTTGTAACTAAACAGATTTGATATAAATATATATATGAATATGCAATGTTGAACAAATGTATGCTTTACTTCTATCTTGCTCTTTATTGCCATTTATCGTTTTGTCACTATATTTTATAAATTATAAAAAAAAATCACCATTTTACTTATGCAACTTTAACCAAACAAATTTAATCGTAATAAAAAGAATCGGGTCTTAACTTTATAAATTTTATTTTTCACATTGTAAATGACAATGTGACGTTCCCTCCTAAAAAGAGGCGTTACATTAAGTTAGTATTAGAGCCCCGGTTTATGTTTCTTTGGGTCTTGTGATTAAGTCTGTCTTGTTTGTGCTGTGTGTTTCTCTGAAAACCAAACATAGAGATGTATTATTTGGTATTCCTAGTGGATACAACTGACTTTCCTTGTATTTTTTAGCTAATTTGAATTGAGGAAGTAAGATGGTACGACGCGAAGACATGGCAGTGCTATAGAGGTAATGCAAAGGATGGCTGAGGTCATCGCGCAACAGACTGAACGAGCTACTCAACAATAAGAAAGAGTTGCTCAGCAACAAGAGAGGGCTGCTCAACAGCTCGAAGCCATTACTGATGCTCAAAACTTGGTGGAGTTTCATCGCCAAAATCCTCCCCAATTCAAATGAGAGTTCGATCCAGACAAAGCTAGTCTATGGATCAAAGAGCTGGAGAAAGTCTTCTGAGGCATGAATTGCGCCGAGAATAAGAAGGTGACCTATGCTACCTTTATGTTAGTCGGCAATGCTAAAAACTGGTGGAGCGGAGTGCAAAGAATGCTAGAGGCTGAAAATCGCGAGATCACTTGGGATTTATTCAAGGACAAATTCTTGGATAAGTATTTTCCTGTGAGCGCGAGGCACGCGAAGGAGACAAAATTTCTCAACCTAAGACAGGGGAATATGACTGTTAGTGAATATGCAGTGAGATTTGAAAACTTGTCATAGTTTTCAATGTACTTTCAGCACCAACCGAATGAAGCCTAGAAGTGTCAGAGATTTACAAAAGGATTGAGATATGAAGTGAAGAAAGCTGTTATCACCCTGAAAATTAACGAGTTCTCGAAGCTATTAGATACGTGCTGTGAAGTGGAAGCTTTAGAGCAATCTAGAGATACAAGGAGTAAGAACTTTGGACCTACAAGGTTCTAAAGGTGTAGTGGCAATAGTTCTAACCGCCTCCAAAAGAAGCCCTATTCCCGACCAATGGAGAACCAGCAACAGACAGCGGGTGGAAGTTCTGGTGGAGGTTCTACTGGGAACCAGACTGGCCAAAATGTGGTGTATCCCTCAAAATGCCTGAAGTGTGGGAAAGATCATATCATGAAGGACTGTACCATAAAAGGGATTATCTGCTTCAGATGTGGTAAACCTGGCCACGTATTGCGAGACTGCAACCAAGCGAAGGCTGAACCTTCAGTCAATGCTACAAGGGCCAACAAACTAAAAACAGGAGGACGGGTCTATACCATGAGCGGAGCTGAAGCTTCCGAGTCAGAAGACTTGATTCAAGGAGAAGGCACCATAGAAGGTAACCTTTTAACTGTACTGTATGACTCTGGGGCAACCCATTCTTTCATATCATATGATTGTGTGCAAAGACTTGGTCTACCTATGTCGTCCTTACCTTTTGACTTAACTATTTCTACCCCCACTGATAAACCAGTAGTTACTACCAAAGTCTGTTTAAATTGTCCCTTGATTGTTGAAGGTCAAATCTTTTCTGTCGATTTGATCTGTTTACCTCTTTCTCAACTAGATATAATTTTAGGGATGGACTGGTTGTCTTCCAACCATGTTCTATTAGATTGTTTAAGAAAAACCATAGTTTTCCCTGTGGATGAGAATTCTAGATACCTGACGACCAACCAAGTTCAAGCTCTCTTGAAAGAAGGAGCTCAGGGATACATGCTACTGTCTTCTTTGAAAGTCGAGAGTGAAGTTGATATGAGCACAATTCCAATGGTGAATGAGTTTCCCAAAGTCTTTCCTGAGAATGTACCTGGTTTACCACCGGCACGAGAAATAGAATTTGTTATTGACCTTGAACCGGAAGCTGGTCCAGTGTCTATAGCACCTTATAGAATGGCACCAACAGAGTTAGATGAGCTTAAGAAGCAGCTAGAGGAGCTTTTGGAAAAATAATTCGTCAAACCAAGTGTATCACCCTAGGGAGCACCAGCACTGTTAGTTCGAAAGAAAGACGATTCATCAAGGTTGTGCGTGGACTACAGATAACTAAACAAAGTAACCATCAAGAATAAATATCCACTCCCAAGAATTGATGACTTAATGGACCAACTGAAAGGAGTAGTGGTGTTTTCAAAAATTGACCTACGATCTGGGTATCATCAGATACGAGTGAAGACAGAGGATATACACAAGACTACTTTTCGTACCCGATACGGCCATTATGAGTATCTTATGATGTCGTTTAGCGTGACGAATGTGCCTTCTATCTTCATGGACTACATGAATAGGATCTTTCGTCCTTACTTGGATAGGTTAGTTGTCTTTATCGACGACATCCTGATCTATTCTCAAAATCAGGAGGATCATGCTGAACACCTCAGTATAGTTCTCTAGATTCTGAAAGAGAAAGAACTGTATGCCAAACTGTCAAAATATGAATTTTGGCTGGACGAAGTTAAGTTTTTGGGTCACGTAATCTCGAAGGAAGGGATTGTGGTAGATCCATCAAAAGTGGAGGCAGTGCTATAATGGGAAAGGCCTAAGTCAGTGACGAAGATTTGTAGCTTCGTGGGTTTGACCGGATATTACCGGAGGTTCATTAAGGGATTCTCCAAAATTGCAGGACCTCTCACTCAACTCACAAGAAAGAACCAAGCTTTTGAGTAGACTGACAGCTGTGAACAGAGTTTCCAAGAGTTGAAGAATCAACTAACTACCTCACCAGTCTTAGTGTTACCTGATCCGAATGAGCCCTTTGAGGTGTATTGTGACGCTTCATACTAAGGACTAGGGTCTGTACTTATGCAACATGGAAGAGTGGTGGCTTACGCTTTGAGGCAATTACGAGTACATGAGAAGAATTACCTGACGCACGACTTGGAATTAGCGGCTGTGGTTTTTGCTTTGAAGATATGGAGGCATTTTCTCTATGGAGCAACGTTCAACATCTTTAGTGATCACAAGAGTTTGAAATATTTGTATGATAAAAAGGAGTTGAACATGAGGCAGTGGAGGTGGCTGGAATTCTTGAAGGACTATGATTTCCAACTTTTGTATCACCCTGGCAAGGCAAACGTCATGGCAGATGCTCTGAGTAGGAAGATGATCAGTGTCTCTGCCTTGATGATCAAAGAAAAGGATCTAACAGAGCAGCTTAGAGACGTATGGTCTTTTGTGGAACTAGAACCAGGAAAGATCTGCATGAACATGGTTACCATCTCAAGTGAGTTAATGGAAGACATACGGGAAAAGCAGAAGGTCAACAAGTTCTTGCAAGAAGTAAGAAAGCTAATAAAGCAAGGCAACGAAACAGCATTTACGGAAGGAACAAACAAAATTTTGAGATTCTGAGGTAGAGTCTGTATTCCCCGTGACCAAGAGCTTAGAGTGTATATTCTCGACCATGCTCACACAAGTCAGTTGAATATGCATCCGGGCATAACAAAAATGTATCAAGACTTGAAGAAGTTATTTTGGTGGCATGGAATGAAGAGTGACGTCACTAGACGTGTATCAACTCGTCTAGTCTGTTAGAAAGCTAAAGTGGAATATCAAAGACCAGCAGGATTGCTGCAACCATTGTCTATTCCTGAATGGAAGTGGGACAACATTACAATGGATTTCGTAGTGGGTTTGTCAAGGACAAGAAAAGGACATGACTCGATTTTGGTAATTGTGGATCGACTCACAAAATTAGCACATTTTCTCCCAATCAACATAAGATACAAACTGGAGAGACTGACCCAGATCTATATTAGAGAGATTGTTAGACTGTATAGTGTGCCTACAAGTATTGTTTTGGATAGGGATCCGAGATTTACTTCAAAGTTCTGGCAGAGTCTACAAGAAGCATTAGGGACGAAGTTACGTCTAAGTTCTGCTTATCACCCACAGACCGATGGCCAATCGGAGAGGACGATCCAATCATTGGAAGATTTGCTTAAAGCTTGCACCATAGAACAGACTGGAAGTTGGGATGACATTCTACCGTTGATAGAATTCACCTACAACAACAGTTATCATTCGAGCATAGGGATGGCACCCTATGAGGCTCTGTATGGACGGTGGTGTCGGACACCTTTATGTTGGTACCAAGACGGTGAGCGCTTCACTATTGGACCAGATGTTATATAGCAGACAACTGAAAAGGTTAAGATGATTCAGGAGAAGATGAGGACGGCTCAGAGCCGACAAAAGAGTTATGCAGATAAAAGAAGAAAACTTCTTGAGTTTGAGGAAGGCGAGCATGTATTTCTGAAAGTCACACCTACAACTGGGGTAGGACGAGCCTTGAAATCTAGAAAACTTACTCTAAAATTCCTTGGACCATTACAGATTATTCGCCTAGTAGGTCCAGTAGCCTATCAAATAGCCTTACCCCCTTTCCTCTCAAACATTCACAATGTCTTCCATGTGTCACAACTACGAAAATACCTTCCTGACCCAAGTCCTGTCACAGCACCAGATACAGTACAATTAAAAGAGAACTTAATCCATGAGGCTCCTCCTGTAAGAATTGAGGATTGAAGGATAAAGCAACTAAGAGGCAAGGAGATTTCATTGGTGAAGGTAATCTGGAACGAGATGACTGGAGATGCAACATGAGAGCTGGAAGAGAAAATGAAAGAGCAACACCCACAACTATTCTAAGGTATGAAAATTTCGAGGACGAAATTTCTTTTTAGAAGGGGAGAGTTGTAACACCCCGAAATTTATTTGTTTCATCATAAATTATCATTTTGCAATATTTATGATTTTTGGGAATTTCTGGAATTTTTTCGGAAATGTTGAATATTTTAATATATTTTTCATTTTACGTGCACACTGAGCAGAGTCAGTCAAACGTCCTGAAAAATCATTTATTTCATGACAAATATCCATTTTCTAATATTTGTGATTTTTAGGAATTTTTGTGAATTTTTCTAAAAATGTCAAATCTTTTAGTATATTCTTCGTTTCGCGTGCACACTGAACGAAGACGAGATAACGAAATATTTTCCCTAAGGCTGGTAAACCTTGAACTATCAACGTGTCGATAGGGGATCTTACTAAACCCGAAGTAGGGCACAGTTTGCGAGATTTGCATTTTTTAAGATTTTATCTGATAAATAAAATCGTTGTATCATAAAATTATCCGATGAATAATAAAATATTATTTTCATCAACTGTAACTTTTATTCACTAGGAAAATAATTCTAACAGTGTAATTAATCATCTGTTCTAGAGTGTTTAATTAAGGAGACAATCTTACTTTTCACTTTATCGAGAAACGTGCGAAGCTTCTCAAGGAAGCCTCAAGGAAGCTTCTAGGAAAATTTCTCCCAAGCTTCCCAAGGAAGCTACTCTCTCTCTCCTCTCTCCCAAGCCACACGATTGCTGCCCCAAATAGGAGGGAAAATTTGTGTTTCACAAATTTAATTACATCACACTATTTTCAAAAACCTAAAAGCACCTTTCATTTTTCTTATGCACTTTCTCTCTTTACCTTCTTCTTCATTTGCATTTTCTCCTCCTTCTCTCTACCCCAAGCTCACGGCCAGCCCTCCATTTTTGCCTTAACCATCACAAAAATTTCAACTAACCCTATTTTTTTAATCCTCTCCATCATCTAAACACTTCTCTAGTTGACGACTCTTTGAAAAACCTTCATCTTCACCATTTTCTTCAAGCTTCAAGCTTAGGGTTTTTGGGTAAGCTTCTTGATTCTTCACTCTCTTTTACCCATTTTCATTTTTATGGTCTCCTTTGTGACCATCAATACCTTATTTTTCAAGCATTGGTGTTATTTTGATGAGATTGAAATTTCTAGGGTTTGGTTGGGTGTGAATCCGAAAATCCAAGGAGCTTCAAGGGAGTTCTTTATTTGTTCTTCTCTTAGGTAAGAGGAAGACACTCCTCCTCAACCTCTATTAGTAGTAAGGAACCTTGTTTTGTGATTGATTGTGAGAAAACCCTATTGAGGGTTATTCTTTGTTGCATGATTGGTATGTTTATATGTTGTTTGTAATTTGTTTAAGCCATTGGATTGATTGTTTATGTATATTAACATATTTGAATGGATTGAAAGGCATGAAATGGAGAGAAATAATTTGGATTCCCTCAAGGATGGCTCACGATTTTGGGGGCCCAAAATTAAGGTTCTTAAGGAACAATTATAACAAGTGGAAGACATAATTAATCAAGTGTGCAATGTGTGATTAGTGGAATGAAAAATTTGGGAACTTGATCCCCTAGGGAGGCTATGGCCTCTAGGGCCATTTAGGGCTTGATTATGCAACTTTAGGTAATCTTGGAACTTAAATACTCAAGTGATTAAATTTTTGGTAATAGGATGGAAAATTAATAAATTGGAAGATTAGAAAAGTAATTGGAGATTCATAAATTTGAAAAAACCAAGAATGAAATTTTTCATAAGACTTAGGGTAATTTAATTCGAGAAAGAACAAGAGAGTGTGAGACTTTGAGACTCTTAGAATAATTTTCTAAGTGTGTATGTGTGTGAATAAATTATAATAGAAAATTTAAATTAACCAAGAGAATTCCTCTAGAGACTAACTTTGTAAGAAATGCTATATTTAAGTAAGAATTCATAATAAACCTTGATCATGTATTATTTCATTTAAATTTTGATATTATGATATTGTGGGTCCGCGGGAGCGACCAATAATGTGTTAATACTTACCTTGGCCAATTGTGGCATATTGTGAAAAAATATGTAATGATAAACATACATGATTATGCATTGAGTCGTCATGCACTGTGAAAGTTCGTTGGACTGTTGTTAAGGGTCATGTTGCCTAGGAGATTGAATACACCTTTGTGCGGGTATGAGTAGACTAGTGTAGGCCATATTGTTGACCATGGGGGCGTCGGGGTACGGGTACCTCGCAATGGACAGTTGGTAGCTCTTCTGTCCGTGGGGCAAACCCATGCAAACGCATCGACGATCCTGATCGGGCACTGTCCTATATTGTTATCTAGCATAGACTGTCTGTACAATGCTTTGATGTGCACGTGGATAAACTGATGAGTTATAGCACTTTGGCCGCGGCAGCCGAGTTGCAGATGTGTCTCCTGATCTTTCTCTCCGACTGTTTGCGTCTAGCTCAATGGAGTAGGATTTTAACTTTGTATGCATGTGCATAGTGAGTCCATGTATTAGTTGGCATTTATTTATTATTATAATTCGAACTGTTGTATTACTGATATGTATAACTACTGGGACTGCTTATTTGTCTATTTATGCTATTTAATGCTTATGATTATTATTTTGAAATGCTCTGTGGGCGCTTTGCGCCATTTTGTTTCTTGCTGCTATAATTGATAATGATGGTAGGATGTCTTACCTTTTTTTGGTATTATTATTATTTTCTATCTGTATATGTGTCCCATCGAAGACATCGGCAAGGAGGGTGAAGCTCCTGATTTCCCCAGCTTCTAGCCCGATCGCGATTAGCATCTACTGTTGATCATGGCGGCACGCTCATGCGAATTTCTAGGTGATGTGCGTTTGACCTTCCTTGGAAGGCTAGACTGCTGGCACATCAACCTAAATTCTGATCGTTGTGTATATTTGGGAGACGTGTCTATCTCACTGGCTTGGAGGCATCATGAACCGCCGATCTTTACTTGCTGTGTTAGCTTATGTTTGGAGTTTTATCTGCCCATCCAAGAGATGTGGGGTGCTTGCTATTACACCCCACAGGAGGATTCTTTTGATTCCACTGCCCGAGCTCTGGCTCGTAGTTCGGTGGCTCCTATAGAGGTTTCCTCGGATGAGGAAGACCCCGAGGAGGATCTCGCGGAGGATCTTGAAGAGGATCCTGACACGATTCCTCCTCATCTGAGGGACTGACATTGTTGGTAGCTAGTGATGGCTAGCAGTGTTTTATTTTGGGGGCCTGATGTTTTATTATTTTGGTGGGCTGTACATGTATGGTCCTTTGGGCAGGTATAGTTTTACTTTTTGGTATATCGGGCTTTGTAACTAAACAGATTTGATATAATTGTGTTATTGCCTTAGTTATTGCTTGGGGACAAGCAAAATCTTAAGCTTGGGGTGATTTGATGTGTGTGAAATAACATCATATTTTATTCTTATTTTGCATGCATTTTTAAGTATTTTGGGCATTTTAGTTTCCTTTTTTTTTATTTTTCCTTTAGTTCAGATAACTGCGGTGTTTGTGGTGTTGTTGTGCATGATTGGTGCTCAATTGGCCTTGAAAGGACCATACATGTACAGCCACTCTTGTCTTGCTCTTTATTGCCATTTATCGTTTCGTCACTATATTTTATTAATTATAAAAAAAATAGTTACTATTTTACTTATGCAACTTTAACCAGACAAATTTAATCGTAATAAAAAGAACCAAGTCTTAACTTTATAAATTTTATTTTCCGCATTGTAAATGACAATGTGACGTTCCCTCCCAAAAAAGAGTGTTACAAAGGTGGTGAATACTTAAGCCAACAATTTGATGATCATCTGAAAGAGTGTAGGATAATATCTCAACTCACTCCTCCAGGAACACCATAATTGAATGATGTTTCTGAAAGGAGGAACCGAATCCTGTTGGACATGGTCCAATCCATGATGAGTCATGCCAACCTTCCAAGCTCTTTCTGGGGACATACTCTATTAACAGTAACTTTTACACTTAACCGTATTCCATCTAAGACAGTTCAAAAGACACCATATGAGATATGGACTAGGAGACGACCCAGTATGTCTTTCATGAAGATTTGGGATTGTGAAACTTATGTGAAACGTCAAGTTTTTGATAAGCTTGGACCCAAATCAGATAAATGCTTCTTTGTCGATTATCCCAAGGAAACCAAGGGATACTATTTCTATAACCTTACCGAGGGCAAAGTGTTTGTCGCACGGACTGTTGTATTTCTAGAAATGGAGTTTATCTCTAAAGGAACTAGTGGGAGGAAAGTAGAACTTGAAGAAGTTTAAGGTTCACAGAGTAGCAACGAACAAAGGGTGGAAATAGAGCAGCCTCGACAAAATTTTGTGGAACAACAACTTACTCTAGTAGCACAAGACCTACATAGGACTAACAGGATACGTCATTAACCAGAGAGATATGGATTTCTCATGACTCAGCAAGGTGATGTATTTCTCATGGATCAAGATGAGCTTGTGACTTACCAGGAAGCCATTATGGGCCCAGAATCTAAGAAATGGCTTGAGGCCATGAGATTTGAAATGGAATCCATGTATGCTAACCAGGTATAGACCTTGGTTGACCCACTTGAAGGGGTAAAACCCATTGGGTGCAAGTGGGTTTTTAAGAAGAAAATTGACATCGATGGTAATATGCATACCTTTAAGGCGCGATTCGTGGCTAAAGGTTTCAAGCAAATTCATGGTGTAGACTATGATGAGACATTTTCCCCAGTTGCGATGCTTAAATCTATTCGGATTTTGCTTGCTATTGCAGCATACCATAATTATGAAATCTAGCAAATGGATGTCAAAACTGCTTTCCTTAATGGAAATATTCTCGAGGATGTGTACATGACATAACCTGAGGGTTTTGCCACTCCACAAGATGCTGGAAAGGTATACATGTTGCAATGATCTATTTATGGATTGAAGCAAGCTTCCATAAGCTAGAATCTTCATTTTGATGATATAATAAAATAGTTTAGTTTTATCAAGAATGAAGAAGAATCTTGTGTCTACAAGAAGGTTAGTGGGAGCATGGTTGTCTTTATGGTGTTGTATGTAGATGACATACTACTCATCGAAAATGGCATCCCTACCCTATAGTCTGTAAAGACTTGGTTAGGGAAATGTTTTTCCATGAATGACTTAGGTGAAGCCACCTATGTATTAGGTATCAGGATCTATCGAGATAGATCACAGAGACTGCTTAACCTAAGTCAGAGTACATACATAGACAAAGTGTTAAGACAGTTTAACATGCATGAATCCAAGAAATGACTCTTACCTATGTCACATGGTGTAAGCCTATCTAAGGCTTAATCCCCTTCCACCCAGGACGAGAGGGATCGAATGAGCAGGATTCCACATACATCTACAATTGGATCCATCATGTATGCCATGCTACGTACTCGACTAGATATCTCATATGCTTTGAGCATGACGAGCAGGTACTAGTCTGATCCCGGTGAGACTAATTAGAGTGTTGTCAAGAACATTCTTAAGTACTTAAGAAGGACTAAGGATTCGTTCTTGGTATATGGAGCCGAGGAAGAGCTAGTTGTAAAGGGTTACACTGATGCTAGCTTCCAAATCGATAAGGACGACTCCAGATCGCAATCGGGTTTTGTATTTTGGCTGAATGACGGGCTTGTGAGCTGGAAAAGTTCAAAGCAAGAGACAATCATTGATTCTACCATAGAAGTTAAGTATATTGCTGCCTCCAGTTGTAAAGGAGGTCGTTTGGATCAAGAAGTTCATTACTGAGCTTGGTGAAGCTCCTAACATTGTGGACCCAGTGGACCTCTATTGTGATAATAATGAAGCCATTGCACAAGCAAAGGATCCTAGATCTCACCAGCGATCTAAACATGTACTTAGGCACTTTTATCTCATTCGTGAGATCATCGATAGATGAGATGTGAAGATATGCAGAGTACCAACAGATGATAATATCGCTGATCCACTGACGAAGCCTCTTGCACAGCAAAAGCATGAGGGTCACACTAGACCTTTAGGCATTAGACGTATGCCAGATTGGCTCTAGTGCAAGTGGGAGATTGTTGGTGTATGCCCTAGAGGCCAACTTATTTTGACCGTACTTTCTCACATTGTATTATGCTATTTATTACATGAGGCATTTCATTTATTATGTGTTATTTATGATAAACATAATAAAGTCCTTAGAATAGTAAGTTTTATGTCATGGGACATCAAGTGGATGACTTGATCGTGAGATCCTATTGGATAAAATCAAAATATTATTCTTAAATGTCCCTAGTTAAGTATTATTGTTAATCAGGACGATAATAATGCATTGAGACTAGTATGTGCATAGACTGATGGCCACATCTCACTGGTCATGAATATGAGATATCAAGTCTTCATATGGATACATATTAAAGTAATGATGTATTGGACTGACCCACTATGAAAACACTGCGTGGATCATTACGTGAGTGTCATAAGTGATTCCCATAGTGATAATGGTGTATGTGGTCTTTTGACCTGAAATCACTATGATTCCTACATGAGGAGTTATATGTTTTAATGCCATCAAATGTCATTTGTAACAAGGTGATTATAAAGTTAGTAATTGGACATACCGCGAATCATGTGGAGGGATGTGAGTGACCAAGATGAGATTTGGCCCTCCTACATAACAAGAGTAATATCTTGGGGGGCCTGATTGAGTGAGACTACGAAATGCATGGTCATGCTTTAATGAGTCGATATGAGATATTGATCTCATTTGTTATTACTACGTCTACTCGAGTATCAAGAAACGAAAGATCGAACTATACAAGGATGACACGTTCCATGCCTTGTGTTCAATTTAGATATCTGGACAAAGGGACTAGACTACACAGAAACATTGATCATAGAAAGGTTATGTCAAATCATTGATATTCTCATTACTTGGGTAGTAGTGATATGTTACTAGATACCGCTCACTGCTTGTAATATTAAAATGAGATTTTAATATTACTGCTAATGTTATGAGAACCTGTAGGGTTATACACTTAGCACAAACTAAATTGGAGTAAATAGAATCCAAGTTAGACTGGGAATTCTATCGTGGACCAAAACTCATAACAGATGAGCCCAAGGCTTCACACCTAAACCTAATACTGCTCTTTCATTCAAGGCTTCTTGTAGAAGCTAATGAGAGGCTTCTTGAAAAAGGTAATGAAAGGCTTCTTGGAAAAGCTAATGAAAGGCTTCTTTGAGAAGCTAATGAAAGGCTTCTTGAAGAAGCTAATGGAAGGCTTCTTGAAGAAGATAATGAGAGGCTTCTTGAAGAAGCTAATGAGAGGCTTCTTGAAGAAGCTAATGAGAGGCTTCTTGGAGAAGCTAATGAAAGGCTTCTTGAAGAAGCAAATAGAAGGCTTCTTAAAGAAGCTATTGGAGGCTTCTTCTATAAAAATGGCATAGATTGTAACCCTTGATACATATATACACATATAGTGAAAGAGGGTGACAAGTTTCCTTCTCTTCACAACTAGCACTGCATTAGGGAGACAGGACTCTTAGTGGACATTGGACGTTGTTGGGTCTGTTCGTGTGGACTACGTAGAGACATCATCGCTGTTACGATGTTAGTGATTTGTGTTGATCATCTTTCTTCTGGCTTCAAGAGATAAACTCGAAAATCACGTTTCATGGTCCCCTTTTCGCATGGATCCTTGGTGGGAATTCATTTTTTTGCTGTGTTTTTTATGCCAAAATTCCTAACAATATGTTTTTCTTTTCTCATTAAATGTAGAGGTTGAGCAGAGCCTAGACAGTATACCTGTAGTGATGGAATACCCTAAGGTGTTTCCAAGTGACATAGCTAAGTTACCACAGGAGAGAGAAATAGAGTTTACTATAGAGTTAGTGCTAGGTACAAGACCTATATCTATAGCACCATGTAGGATGACACCTTTAGAGTTGGCTAAACTCAAGAAACAGTTGGAGGAGTGGCTAGATAAGTAATTCATTAGGCCAACTGTTTCTCTGTGGGGAGCACCAGTGTTGCTTGTAAAGAAGAAAAATAGTACAATATGTTTATGTGTTAACTACAAGCAATTGAACAAGGTGACCATCAATAGATGATCTGATGCATCAGTTAAGGGGAGCTTCAGAGTTTTCTAATATTGATCTAAGATCTAGGTATCATCAAATCAGAGTAAGGGGAGAGGATATCTGATAACTCCATGAAATGTAGTTATTTATGGCCCATATTTGTGCTTCATGGTATGCTTAGTCCTTGTTCTTATGCATATTTGGAAGGTTTTATGCTTATATTTGTGAAATTCTATTTTGACATCTTCCTTTATGTTATTGAGCAATTTGTGCATATTTGTTGATTGATTAAGTAGATTTACAATTATATTTAACTTGGTGCTTTCTCTAATGTAGGAAGGGCTCAAAAGAGACAAATCGATGCAAGCCAAGGCCCAACAATGGAGGAAAGTAGCCAAGGAGGCATTCTAGAGCTCCACGCCACGACTCAAAAATGTGCACGCCGCAACGTGATGGTCTCAGTCAGTGCATACTAACAAGACAGAGAGCTCCATGCCGCGGCGTGGGCTTGTTCACGCCGCAATGTGCATCAGTGAGCTGAGCCTATTTATTTTGTTTTTCACGCTCTTTTCTCCCTCTCTCTCAGTTTTCACTTTAGGTTTTTAGGTTTTTAGCTTTTTAGGCTTAGAGGCTGTGGCTGGGTCCTCCATTGGAGGTGGAGATGGAGCTTGGGGAGCTAAGGATGGAAGCCCTCTTTCTCTTGGAGGAGGATCTGACCTTCAATGGTGAAATCCATAAGCTTTCTCTTTTCCCCTTTGCTCTTTTCTCTTCCTCATTTCTTGAACATGTATTTTGATTTGTACTTTCGTGTTCAATGATGTAGTAGCTGTATTTAGGGATGATTTTGAATCCCTTTTATGAATATCAATGATTTGTTCTTCTCTGAGTTTGTGTGGATCTTTGATTTTGTTCAATCATATGGATCTTAATGCTCTTGAGTATTTGGCCAACATTTAAGTTGATTTGATAAAGTCCATTGAACCTAGACATAGGGATTTGGGTTTGAGATCATATGTATGATTGATGCATGTTTGATTTTATTCCAATGGCAGGATGAGTTGATTCGCTAATGGGATAGAAATATACTTCTTAGCCATGCATAGCACATGTTTGAGAATAAACCTTAAAGAGTGGATTTTGTGTTAGCTCTCAAGGACACTTAGTGAGTTGGGCAATTGAAACCATGGTTAGATGACCTAGACATAGGCGTTTAGCTAATGTAAATTCTTAAGCTAACCTAATCATTGCATTCATATTTATGAGGAGAATTTCATGTTGTTGGTTGAAGTAAAGGGTGAAGAAGGATTTTCCTAATCTCTAACCATTATCTTTACCACTTTTTAGTCTTTGGTTTAATTGCTTTTCCCCTTTTTTTATGTTCTTGAATAGAATTAGGTAAGCTATCGGTTAATACTTAGCATTGAAAATAAACTTATCCTCGTGGAAACGATGTTTGTACTCATCATTTTATTACTTGTGCGACCCATGCACTTGCGGTTAGCAAATGGGCAAACAAGTTTTTTTGGCCCCATCAAGTTTTTGGCGTCGTTACCGGGGGTAACTTTTATTTCTGATTTAGTTAGCTTTATAAGGCTTTATGACTTGGCAATGCCTAACAAGTTTTTGGTGTCGTTGCCGGGGATAAGGCATTATTTCTATTTTGCTAATATTGACAAGGAGTTTACTTAGTTCTAATTCAAGTTTTGTTTTTAGTTTAGCTCAATAAATCCATTTGGACATGTTTTAGTTCTTTAGCTTTAAGTTTTTAAATATGCCAATAGTTTGATTTTGTGTGTTATTGCATTTTTGTTGTCCAAACCTTGTTTAGTATGTTCAATAAGTCTATTTGGACATGTTTAGATCCTTTAGTATTTAGCTTTTTATGGTGTTTTTAGTTTATGTTCTTGTTTTGTATATAAGTGCTAATAGTGTATTTTTGTGTTTTTGTTATGTTTTTGTTGTACATTCTGTGTTTTAAGTTTTTAGACATGTTTTACTGGTACTAGAGGTCCCTTAGAAGCAAAAATGGTAACAGAGCTGAGTCTGCTGCAGAATTTTGCAGTCAGACTTCTCACGCCATGGCGTAACCTTTCTCCACGTTGTGGTACACCCTCATTTTGCTATAGAATTCTGCAGCTTTTTTATCACACCTAGGCGCACCAAGTTCACGCTTAGGCGTGACAGTCTCTGCCACATCAGGAACACGCACCAGAGAGCTCCACGCCGCGACACACACTTGTCCACGCCGCGGCATGGCACCCCTATTTTTTCATTTTTCTATTTCTCTCTCTTTTTCTTTAATTAATAATGCTCAGTTCTAGTTAGGCTGCTGTTTTGACTTGCTCAAGTACCCTATAGACCATGAACACGAAGAACACACATTCACTTTGTTTTGGGGGAGTATCATTACATGTTTTCACCCTTAATGCTTAAGGTTTACATATGTTTTGATATTTTAAGTATGTGCTAGTGATAGTCATCATGCTTTCATGATTATATCCTGTTTTGGCTATTATTAGTGAGCTGTTGATAAAAGTTTCAATTTTCTAAACTTTGTACATATTGTTATGCATCCTTGAATGGAAAATGGTGGATCTTTGGAATGCATGACATTATGCCATTTGTTGGTGTGAGATGGTTGGCCAATGATATAAATGTTTGCGATTGTCCTCAATTCTTTTGTGAAATCATTTGTGATCTTGAAGCATGCTTAAGCAATCTTGTTTGTTTTTATGCATGATGTGTTTCTCACTTAGATTCTTGTTTAACTTTGGAAAGATTTGAGTGTTTGTCTAGAGAATGTTTATGAATTGTGCATGTGGATGCTTTCTTTTATCCTTGAAATTGTTTTGGAACTTTCTTGAGGTAAAATCCTAGATTGTGCATGATTGAGGAAATGATTAGGGCATTGTTTAGACAGATTGAGCCTTAAAAAGCTTGCCCTGATATGATGATATCCCTAGGTCCCTTTTGAAGCCTTATAATTATTTGGCCTTATTTATTTTTCACCATCATTATGTTCGTTAACCTGTTAACCATTCTAATGCATGTGAAAGCATGTCATTTTCTTTCTACCACCATTATTTTCTTGAGCACATGGTATGTTATTTCTTGAAGTGAGTCTTAAGATTAGTGGTGTTAATGAATATTCAATACAAAATGAGCCTAAAGGAGCCAGATGCAGAAAAAGAGAAAGAAAAGAAGCATTGCTTGAAAAAGAAAGAAAAAAAAAGAAAGAAGAAAGAAAGAAGAGAAAAAGCAAAAGCTTAAGAAAAGTAAAGTGTAAAAAACATCAAAATGGTTCTGGCAAGTTTTTTGCATTCACTATTGAATACCCTGCTAAATATCAAGTGGTGACTCAAGTCTTGAAATAATATGTTGTGTTTCTTAATGTTTGTATTGTATCATTTCCCTTCATTTTTTTCACCTATTACCATTGGCCTTACATTACAAGCTATAAAGTCTCTTTTAATCTTCAATCATGTGTGATTTACATTAGTGGAGAGAGAGTTGTATTACAATTTTGTGGAATCTTGATTTGTATCCATGTGTAGGTTCATAAACTTATCCGGATAAGCATAATTTGAAAAAGATAAGTTTAACTTGCATATTTGTAAGAGATGTCATGTGTATGATTGGAAGCTTAATTGATGGCATGTTAAGGATTGTGTATGTGTTGAGCTTAACTGTGAGACATGTGCATTCTTTGAGGGCCATTATAATCATAATCATTGTGCACTGGTTGTGGTTAAAAGAAAATTGAATTTATCATTGTTGAATGCATGTGAGCATGAATTGTCAAAGTGAGTTTTCTTAGTCATACTTTGTGTTGCTCGAGGACTAATAACAACTTAAGTTTGGGGGTGTGATAATTCTATGAAATATAGTTATTTATGCCCCATATTTGTGCTTCATGGCATGCTTAGTCATCGTTCTTATGCATATTTAGAAGGTTTTATGTTTATATTTGTGGTTATGTTTTTGAGTAATTTGTGCATATTTGTTGATTGATTAAGTAGATTTACAATTATATTTAACTTGGTGCTTTCTCTAATGCAGGAAGGGCTTAAAAGAGACAAATTAATGCAAGCCAAGGCTCAGCATTGGAGGAAAGAAGCCAATGAGTCATTCCAAAGCTCCAAGCCACGGCTCAAATATGTGCATGTCACGGCGTGATGGTCTCAGCCAGCGCATACTGACAAGGTAGAGAGCTCCACGCAGCGGTGTGGGCTTATTCACGCCACAATGTGCATCGGCGAGCTGAGCCTATTTATTTTACTTTTCACGTTCTTTTCTCTCTCTCACACAGTTTTCTCTTTAGGTTTTTAGGTTTTTAGCTTTTTAGGCTTAGAGGCTGCGGCTGGGTCCTCCATTGGAGGTGGAGATGGAGCTTGGGGAGCTAAGGATGGAAGCCCTCTTTCTCTTGGAGGAGGATCTGAGCTTCAATGGCGAAATCTATAAGCTTTCTCTTTCCCCCTTTGCTCTTTTCTCTTCCTCATTTCTGGAACATGTATTTTGATTTGTATTTTCATGCTCAATGATGTAGCAGTTGTATTTAGGGATGATTTTGAATCCTTTTTATGAATATTAATGATTTGTTCTTCTCTGAGTTTGTGTAGATCTTTGATTTTGTTCAATCATATTGATCTTAATGCTCTTGAGTGTTTGACCAACATTTAAGTTGATTTGATAAAGTCCAGTGAACCTAGACATAAGGATTTGGGTTTGAGATCGTATGTATGATTGATGTATGTTTGATTCTATTCCAATGGCCTGATGAGTTGATTCGGTAATGGGATAGAGATATACCTCTTAGCTATGCATAGCACGTGTTTGAGAATAGACCTTAAAGAGTGGATTTTGTGCTAGTCCTCAAGGACACTTAGTGAGTTGGGCAATTGAAACCATGGTTAGATGACCTAGACATAGACGTTTAGCTAATGTAGATTCTCAAGCTAACCTAATCATTGCATTCATATTTATGAGGATGATTGCATGTTGTTGGTTGAAGTAAAGGGTGAAGAAGGATTTCCCTAATCTCTAACCATTATCTTTACCGCTTTTTAGTCTTTGGTTTAATTGCTTTTCCCCTATTTGGATGTTCTTGAATAGAATTAGGTAAGCTATCGGTTAATACTTAGCATTGGAAATAAACTTATCCTCGTGGAAACGATATTTGTACTCATCATTTTATTACTTGTGCGACCCATGCACTTGCGGTTAGCAAATGGGCAAACAAGTTTTTTTGGCCCCATCAAGTTTTTGGCGTCGTTACTGGGGATAAGTTTTATTTCTGATTTGGTTAGCTTGATAAGGCTTTATGTCCCGGTTATTGGGAATTGCGGATCAAAATATCTCGCAGCGGAATAATAGGATTCCCACACAGGATCCATGCGAAAAGTCCATAATCCGAGTTTTTAAAATTTACCTCTTGAAGCGTGATAAACACAAGCGAGGTGAATCACCAACATCGTAATAGCGACAATGTTTCTGCGGTATCCACACGAACAGACTTGCAAAAGGAGTCACGCCTCTGTTTCACGGTGCTAGCTGCGAATAGAAGAGAAGAACCTTTCACTGTCTCTCACTCATTTTCTTAGGTGCGGCTAGGGTTGTGATGTAACATCTATAGCAGCCCCCTTAACTGTACTATTTATAATAGTGGCTGCCTTAAGTGAGTGTGAGCAGTAGCAAGGTAAGCTGTGCAACCCTAAAACCCATCTGTCATGAGTTAGGCCCACAATTGAATCCGAGTCCAACTTGGATCCTTATTGCTCCAATTTAGTCTGTTCTAAGTGTGTGACCTCGCAGGTTCTTATTACGTTGGCGTAATATTAAAATCTCATTTTAATATTACAAAGCGATGAGCGGTATCTAACAACACGTCGCTGCTACCCAAGTAATAAGAATGTCAGTGATTTGACATAACCTTTTCGTGACCAATGTTTCCGTGTCGTTTAGTCCCTTTGTCAAGATATCTAGATTGAACACAAGGCATGGAATGCGTCACCCTTGTATAGTCTAATCATTCGTTTCCTGATACTCGAGTAGACTTTGTAACAATAAATGAGATCAATATCTCATATTGACTCATTTGAGCATGGCCATGCATTTCGCAGCCTCACTCAATCGGGGGCCCGAAGATATCGCTCTGTTATGTAGGAGTGACAAATTCCATCTAGGTCACTCACATCCTCTCCGCATGATTTGCGGTATGTCCAATAACCAACTTTATAATCACCTTGTTACAGATGACGTTTGATGGCATTAAAACACACAACTCCTCATGTAGGAATCGTAGTGATTTCAGGTCAAAGGACCACAAACACCATTATCACTATGAGAATCGCTTATGACACTCACGTAACGATCCATGTAGCGTTCTCATGGTGGGTCACCCAAGACATCATTACTCTAATATGTACCAATGTGAAGACTTGATATCTCATATCCATGACCCGTGAGATGCGGTCATCAGTCTCTACACATACTAGTCTCAATGTATTATTGTTGTCCTAATTAACAATAATACTTGACTAGGGACATTTAAGAATAGTGTTGTAACCAAAAGGATCTCACGATCAAGTCATCCACTTGATGTCCTATGGCATCAAACTTACTATTCTAAGGACTTTATTATGTTTATCAAAAAGAACACAATAAATGAAATGCCTCATATATAAAATAGCATAATAGAATATATGTAAATACAGAAAATGTATTAGCCTCTAGGGCATACACCAACAATCTCCCACTTGCACTAGAGCCAATCAGGCATATATCTAATGCCTAAAGACCTAGTGTGACCCTCATGCTTTTGCTGTGCAAGAGGCTTCGTCAGTGGATCAGCAATGTTATCATCTGTTTGGTACTCGCATATCTTCACATCTCCTCTATCGATGATCTCTCGAATGAGATGGAAGCGCCTAAGTATATGTTTGGATCGCTGGTGAGATCTAGGCTCCTTAGCTTGTGCAATGGCTCCATTATTATCACAATAGAGGTCTACTGGGTCCACAATGCTAGGAATAGTGCCAAGTTCAGTAATGAACTTCCTGATCCAAACGGCCTCCTTTGCTGCATTGGAGGCAGCAATATACTCAGCCTCTGTGGTAGAATCGGCGACTGTCTCCTGCTTTGAACTCTTCCAGCTCACAGCCCCACCATTTAGGCAAAAAACATAACCTGATTGCGATCTGGAGTCGTCCTTATCGGTTTGGAAGCTAGCATCAGTGTAACCTTTTACGACTAGCTCTTCCTCGCCTCCATATACCAAGAACGAATCCTTAGTCCTTCTTAAGTACTTAAGGATGTTCTTGATAGCAGTCCAGTGACTTTCACCGGGATCAGACTGGTACCTACTCGTCATGCTCAAAGCATACGAGATGTCTGGTCGAGTACATAACATGGCATACATGATAGATCCAATTGCAGATGCATATGGAATCTTGCTCATGCGATCCCTCTCATCCTGGGTGGAAGGGGATTGAGCCTTAGATAGGCTTACACCATGTGACATAGGCAAGAGTCCTTTCTTGGATTCATGCATGTTAAATCGTCTTAACACTTTGTCTATGTATGTACTCTGACTTAGGCCAAGCAGTCTCAGTGATCTATCTCTATAGATCCTGATACCTAATACATAGGTGGCTTCGCCCAAGTCCTTCATAGAGAAGCAGTTCCCTAACCAAGTCTTTACGGACTGTAGGGTAGGGATGTCATTTCCAATAAGTAGTATGTCATCAACATACAATACCAGAAAGACAATAGTGCTCCCACTAACCTTCTTGTAGACACAAGATTCTTCTTCATTCTTGATGAAACCAAACTGTTTTATTGTATCATCAAAATGAAGATTCCAGCTTCTGGAAGCTTGCTTTAATCCATAAATAGATCGTTGCAACTTGCATACTTTTCTAGCATCCTCTCGGAGTGGCAAAACCCTCGGGTTGTGTCATGTACACATCTTCGAGAGGATTTCCATTAAGGAAAGCGTTTTGACATCCATTTGCCGATTTCATAATCATGGTATCTTCGCAATGAACAAGCAAGATCCGAATGGATTTAAGCATCGCAACCGGGGAAAAAGTCTCATCATAGTCTACACCATGAATTTGTTTGAAACCTTTAGCCACCAATCGCGCCTTAAAGGTATGCACATTACCATCCATGTCTGCTTTCTTCTTGAAAACCCACTTGCACCCAATGGGTTTTACCCTTCAGGTGGGTCAACCAAGGTCCATACCGGTTGCCATACATGGAATCCATTTCAGATCTCATGGCCTCAAGCCATTTCTCGATTCTCGGGCCAATAATGGCTTCCCGGTAAGTCACAGCTCATCTTGATCCATGAGCAATACGTCACCTTGTTGGGTCATGAGAAATCCATATCTCTCTCGGTTGATGACATATCCCGTTAGACCTACGCAGTCTTGTGCTACTAGAGCAGTTCTGTTGTTCCACAACATTTTGTGGAGGTCGCTTCTATTTCCACCATTGTTTCATTCTTTCGCTTTGTGAAACTTGAACTTCTTCAAGTTCTACTTTTCTCCCACTGGTTCCTTTGGAGAAAAACTCCCTTTCTAGAAACACAGCTGTCCGTGCGACAAACACTTTGCCCTCGGTAGGATTATAGAAAAAGTATCCCTTGGTTTCCTTTGGATACCCCACAAAGAAGCATTTATCTGATTTAGGTCCAAGCTTATCAGAAACTTGACGTTTTACATAAGCTTCGCAGCCCCAAATCTTCAAGAAAGACATACTTGGGCCGTCTCCCACCCATATCTCATATGGTGTCTTTTGAACCATCTTAGATGGAACACGGTTAAGTGTGAAAGCTGCATAATTAGCAGAGCATATCCCCGAAGGAGCCCGGAAGGTTTGCATGACTCATCATGGATCGGACCATGTCCAACAAGATCCAGGTTCCTCCTTTCGAGACACCATTCCATTGTGGTGTTCCTGGTGGAGTGAGTTGAGATATTATCCCACACTCTTTCAGATGATCATCAAACTGTTGGCTTAAGTATTCTCCTCCTCGATCTGATCGAAGGATTTTAATACTCTTGCCAAGTTGGTTTTGTACTTTATTCTTGAACTCTTTGAACTTTTCAAAGGATTCTGATTTGTGCTTCATAAGATATACAAATCCATATCTACTGAAATCATCAGTAAATGTAATGAAGTATTGAAAACCGCCTCTAGCGACTGTGTTTAGTGGCCCACATACATCACTATGTATAAAGCCTAAAAGATCACTAGCCCTTTCACCTTGTCCAGTAAATGGGGCCTTTGTCATCTTCCCTAATAAACAAGATTCACATATCTCATATGGTTCAAAATCAAATGAGTCCAAGAATCCATCTTTTTGGAGATGCGTTTCTCATTTATGTGGCCCAAACGACAATGCCAGAGAAAAGTTGGGTTCAGATCGTTTGATTTAAACCTCTTTGTATTTATGTTATAAATGGGCGTTTCGAGATCAAGTACATAAAGTCCATTACTCAATTGTGCACTACCATAAAAAATATCATTATATAAATAGAACAACACTTGTCCTTTATTATAAAAGAAAAACCTTTCTTGTCCAAACAAGAAACAGAAATGATATTCCTACTAATAGCAGGCACAAAATAGCAGTTCTCTAACTCTATTACAAGCCTAGTGGGCAGAGATAATAAATAAGTCCCTACAGCTAATGCAGCAACTTTTGCTCCATTTCTAACTCGTAGGTCGACTTCGCCCTTCGTCAATGGTCTACTGCTCTTTAGATCCTGCACATTTACACAAATGTGAGATCCACATCCAATATCTAATACTCATGATGCGAAGTAGATAAATTGACTTCAATAACAAAAATACCGAAGTGGAAGTCTCACTTCCCTTCTTCTTTTGAGCTCCTCTAGGAACTTGGCACGTAGTTCCTCTTCCAATGTCCGGTCTAACCACAATGGAAGCATGTACCTTCCTTAGCCACTCCACCCACCTGGTTTCAAGCCGAAGTGCTAGGCTTGGACTTGTCCTTGCCCTTGCCCTTCCAAATTGTCCTTGGGCTTTTCTCATTGTTTCTTGCCCTTATTCTTTTGGACCATCATTATGGCCTTCCCTTTGCCTTTGTTAATGTTCTCGCTCGGCAGCTTCTCAACATGCCTAGCAGCTCTGGTAGTGATTTGTCAATCTCATTCATGTTGTAGTTCATGACAAATTGATCGAAACTTTCCAAGCAACGATTGCAGGACTAAGTCAATGGCCAACTCTTGGCCCAAAGGAAAACCAAGTCTCTCTAGGTTTTCAATGTACCCAATCATCTTGAGTACATGAGCACCAACAGGGCTTCCTTCTACCACTTGCACCGAAACAAGTGCTTTAGAGACCTCGAATCTCTCATGCCTGGCCTGCTCTTGATAGAGCTTCTTAAGGTGTACGATCATATCGTATGCATCCATGTTCTCATGTTACTTTTGGAGCTCAGAGTTCATGGTGGCCAGCATTAGACATCCAATGTCCAAGGCATCATCTTGATGCTTCTTATAAGTATCTCTTTCAGTTCTAGGGGCATTAGCAGCAGGTGGCTCAAGAATAGGCTATTCCAAAACATACAGCTTTTTCTCTTGCTTGAGGATAATCCTCAAATTCCTGTACCAGTCAAGAAAATTCGTTCCAGACAACTTGTCCTTCTCAAGGACGGATCGCAATGATAAAGTACCCGACGTGTTTGTTGCCATGGTTATCTATTAACAGAAATATGCAAAATATAAGTATCATGCCATAAACATATTTAATGAGGTCTTTTAATTAAATATGTCTCCCACTATTTTATTCAAGTCAATGACCCTCAACATTGACTCGGAAAATCCCATCGTAAGATTTCCTAGTAGGCCAAGATCCATATTTTACCTAGCTTTGAGTCAGCTTTGGCTGATCGCCCAAAATTCGATTATTTAGGTAGGAAACTCTTTCCAATTACATCACATGCAACTCTTGGATAGTTGGGTGAATAACACTTATTCTAATCCATCTAATGGACTAAAGCCCAACTTCATGCCTCTAAGCCTTCAATCCTATTGAAATGGCCTAGTTAAGTCAGACCCAATGGTTGGCATTTGGATATTACTCTTATCCCATCGCATCTTACTAATATAGATAAAGGCACCCTGCTTTGGCAGACCTACACTTAATCGATATTAGTCTTGATGAGTGCCACGCATTGGAAGGCATCACATAATGACTTAATATTTTCTTTGAGGGAATTTTATTATTAGATCTCACCATTTATTAAACTTGTTTAACATACCATAAACATCATCCATGCATCTCATACATATAAAGCATATAATAAATGTGACATGGTTATGGCCTCTAAGAGATTAGCATTAAAAATGCCAGCTTCACCAAGCGTTTCCCACCAATGTCCTCACTTGATGCCATCTCCTTGTCTCCACATGATGATTACATTATAGAAACCTCTTTTACATTCGAGGGGAGTTAGATGAGAAGAGAATGTACAATCAGAATGTAGAGAGAAAGGCACGACACGCAGGTCGTATTTAAAATAACCAAAATAGCATAAATAAAGACTAAGGCCATAACCATGCACCATGCATCTCTAAGAATACATAAACACAAAGAAATAACACATTATTATTTTGTGAATTATAAAAACAAAGATTTGAATATCGCGCTTTCGAATATCACACACCACGCAACGGGGTTCGGGGCAGCGCCCCGACGGGGGTTCCATGATGGCTAGGGCAACAACATTTGAACCCTAAGGCCCGCAAACACATGAAGGCTTCATGTGCCGCAGGGGTAACTAACAGCCGCCATCACCTATCCAGAAACAGGGTTTCCAGAATTCGTGAAGACATGAACACTTCATGTCACGAGGAAGCTTCATAGCCGTCGCAAAACGGAAACAAGGTTTCCAAAACCTTGTGTCGCGCTGCTGTGTATATCGCATTCATACAGAAAAATGCAGAAACAGAAAGCATTCAAAATCATTTTCGCAGAATCATACATATCACATATATAGATATCAGAAAAATGCAAAAATAGAAAGCATTCAAAATCATTTTTCGCAGAATCATACATATCACATATATAGATATCAGAAAAACGCAAAAACAGAAAGCATTCAAAACCGTTTTCACAGAATTATATGAACATCTTCATGGTTTCAAAAACATCAACATGTTTCGTAAACAACAAATAAAACAGAACACGGTTTCATACAGCATTATTTCGATTTCAGAAATAACATATAAAGATCATATCTTTTATGAAAGGAAAGCAACGAATCATGTTATCGCATATAACAAGAAAAGCAGAAAAACCGAATCATAGTTTCGCAAGTGGCTCTGATACCACTGTTGGGAATTGCGGATCAAAATATCTCGCAGCGAAATAATAGGATTCCCACACAGGATCCATGCGAAAAGTCCATAATCCGAGTTTTTAAAAATTACCTCTTGAAGCGTGATAAACACAAGCGAGGTGAATCACCAACACCGTAATAGCGACGATGTTTCTGCGGTATCCACACGAATGACTTGCAAAAGGAGTCACGCCTGTTTCGCGGTGCTAGTGCGAATAGAAGAGAAGAACCTTTCACCTTGTCTCTCACTCACTTTCTTAGGTGCGGCTAGGGTTGTGATGTAACATCTATAGCAGCCCCCTTAACAAGACTATTTATAATAAGTGGCCGCCTTAAGTGAGTGTGAGCAAAGAGCAAGGTAAGTCTGTGCAACCCTAAAACCCATCTGTCATGAGTTAGGCCCACAATTGAATCCGAGTCTAACTTGGATCCTTATTGCTCCAATTTAGTCTGTTCTAAGTGTGTGACCCTACAGGTTCTTATTACGTTGGCAGTAATATTAAAATCTCATTTTAATATTACAAGTAGTGAGCGGTATCTAGTAACACGTCGCTGCTACCCAAGTAATAAGAATGTCAGTGATTTGACATAACCTTTCCGTGACCAATGTTTCCGTGTCGTTTAGTCCCTTTGTCAAGATATCTAGATTGAACACAAGGCATGGAATGCGTCACCCTTGTATAGTCTAATCATTCGTTTCCTGATACTCGAGTAGACTTTGTAACAATAAATGAGATCAATATCTCATATTGACTCATTTGAGCATGGCCATGCATTTCGCAGTCTCACTCAATCAGGGGGCCCGAAGATATCGCTCCTGTTATGTAGGAGTGACAAATTCCATCTAGGTCACTCACATCCCTCTCGCATGATTTGCGGTATGTCCAATAACCAACTTTATAATCACCTTGTTACAGATGACGTTTGATGGCATTAAAACACACAACTCCTCATGTAGGAATCGTAGTGATTTCAGGTCAAAGGACCACAAACACCATTATCACTATGAGAATCGCTATGACACTCACGTAACGATCCATGTAGCGTTCTCATGGTGGGTCACCCGTAACATCATTACTCTAATATGTACCAATGTGAAGACTTGATATCTCATATCCATGACCCGTGAGATGCGGTCATCAGTCTCTACACATACTAGTCTCAATGTATTATTGTTGTCCTAATTAACAATAATACTTGACTAGGGACATTTAAGAATAGTGTTGTAACCAAATGGATCTCACGATCAAGTCATCCACTTGATGTCCTATGGCATCAAACTTACTATTCTAAGGACTTTATTATGTTTATCAAAAAGAACACAATAAATGAAATGCCTCATATATAAAATAGCATAATAGAATATATGTAAATATAGAAAATGTATTAGCCTCTAGGGCATACACCAACACCGGTAACGCCTAATAAGTTTTTGGCGTCGTTGCCAGGGATAAGGCATTATTTCTGTATTGCTAATATTGACAAGGAGTTTACTTAGTTCTAATTCAAGTTTTGTTTTTAGTTTAGCTCAATAAATCCATTTGGACATGTTTTAGTTCTTTAGCTTTAAGTTTTTAAATATTCCAATAGTTTGCATTTGTGTGTTATTGCATTTTTGTTGTCCAAACCTTGTTTAGTATGTTCAATAAGTCCATTTGGACATGTTTAGATCCTTTAGTATTTAGCTTTTTATGGTGTTTTTAGTTTATGTTCTTGTTTTGTATATAAGTGCTAATAGTGTATTTTTGTGTTTCTGTTATGTTTTTGTTGTACATTCTGTGTTTTAACTTTTTAGACATGTTTTACTAGTACTAGAGGTCCCTTGAAAGCAAAAATGGCAACAGAGCTGAGTCTGTTGTAGAATTTTGCAGTCAGACCTCTCACGCCGCGGCGTAACCTTCTCCACGTTGCGGCACACGCTTATTTTGCTGTAGAATTCTGCAGCTTTTTTATCATGCCTAGGCGCACCAAGTTCAGGCTTAGGCGTGACAGTCTCTGCCACATCAGGAACACGCACCAGAGAGCTCCACGCCGCGACACACACTTGTCCACGCCGCGGCATGGCACCCCTATTTTTTCATTTTTCTATTTCTCTCTCTTTTTCTTTAATTAATAATGCTCAGTTCTAGTTAGGCTGCTGTTTTGACTTGCTCAAGTACCCTATAGACCATGAACACGAAGAACACACATTCACTTTGTTTTGGGGGAGTATCATTACATGTTTTCACCCTTAATGCTTAAGGTTTACATATGTTTTGATATTTTAAGTATGTGCTAGTGATAGTCATCATGCTTTCATGATTATATCCTGTTTTGGCTATTATTAGTGAGCTGTTGATAAAAGTTTCAATTTTCTAAACTTTGTACATATTGTTATGCATCCTTGAATGGAAAATGGTGGATCTTTGGAATGCATGACATTATGCCATTTGTTGGTGTGAGATGGTTGGCCAATGATATAAATGTTTGCGATTGTCCTCAATTCTTTTGTGAAATCATTTGTGATCTTGAAGCATGCTTAAGCAATCTTGTTTGTTTTTATGCATGATGTGTTTCTCACTTAGATTCTTGCTTAAATTTGGAAAGATTTGAGTGTTTGTCTAGAGAATGTTTATGAATTGTGCATGCGGATGCTTTCTTTTATCCTTGAAATTGTTTTGGAACTCTCTTGAGGTGAAATCCTAGATTGTGCATGATTGAGGAAATGATTAGGGCATTGTTTGGACCGATTGAGCCTTAAAAAGCTTGCCCTGATATGATGATATCCCTAGGTCCCTTTTGAAGCCTTATAAGTATTTGGCCTTATTTATTTTCACCACCATTATGTTCGTTAACCTATTAACCATTCTAATGCATGTGAAAGCATGTCATTTTCTTCCTCCCATCATTGTTTGTCGAACACATGATATGTTATTTCTTGAAGTGAGTCTTAAGATTAGGGGTGTTAATGAACATTCAATACAAAATGAGCCTAAAGGAGCCAGATGCAGAAAAAGAGAAAGAAAAGAAGCATTGCTTGAAAAAGAAAGAAAAAAAAAAGAAAGAAGAAAGAAAGAAGAGAAAAAGCAAAAGCTTAAGAAAAGTAAAGTGTAAAAAACATCAAAATGGTTCTGGCAAGTTTTCTGCATTCACTATTGAATACCCTGCTAAATATCAAGTAGTGACTCAAGTCTTGAAATAATAAGTTGTGTTTCTCAATGTTTGTATTGTTTCATTTCCTTTCATTTCTTTCACCCATTACCATTGGCCTTACATTACAAGCTATAAAGTCTCTTTTAATCCTCAATCATGTGTGATTTACATTAGTGGAGATAGAGTTGTATTACAATTTTGTGGAATCTTGATTTGTATCCATGTGTAAGTTCATAAACTTATCCGGATAAGCATAATTTGAAAAAGATAAGTTTAACTTGCATGTTTGTAAGCGATGTCATGTGCATGATTGGAAGCTTAATTGATGGCATGTTAAGGATTGTATATGTGTTGAGCTTAACTGTGAGGCATGTGCATTCTTTGAGGGATATTATAATCATAATCATTGTGCACTGGTTGTGGTTAAAAGAAAATTGAATTTATCATTGTTGAATGCATGTGAGCATGAATTGTCAAAGTGAGTTTTCTTAGTCATACTTTGTGTTGCTCGAGGACTAGTAACAACTTAAGTTTGGGGGTGTGATAACTCTATGAAATGTAGTTATTTATGCCCCATATTTGTGCTTCATGGTATGCTTAGTCATCATTCTTATGCATATTTGGAAGGTTTTATATTTATATTTATGGAATTCTATTTTAAGATATTCCTTTATGTTTTTGAGCAATTTGTGCATATTTGTTGATTGATTAAGTAGATTTGTAATTATATTTAACTTGGTGCTTTCGCTAATGTAAGAAGGGCTCAAAAGAGACAAATTGAGGCAAGCCAAGGCTCAGCATTGGAGGAAAGAAGCCAAGGAGTCATTCCAAAGCTCCACGCGACGGCTCAAACATGTGCATGTCGCGGCGTGATGGTCTCAACCAGCACATACTGACAAGACAGAGAGCTCCACACCACGGTGTGGGCTTGTTCACGCCGCTATGCGCATCGGTGAGCTGAGCCTATTTATTTTGTTTTTCATGCTCTTTTCTCTCCCTCTCTCTCTCTCAGTTTTCTTTTTAGGTTTTTAGGTTTTTAGCTTTTTAGGCTTAGAGGCTGCGGCTGGGTCCTCCATTGGAGGTGGAGATGGAGCTTGGGGAGCTAAGGATGGAAGCCCTTTTTCTCTTGGAGGAGGATCTGAGCTTCAATGGTGAAATCCATAAGTTTTCTCTTTCCTCCTTTGCTCTTTTCTCTTCCTCATTTCTGGAACATGTATTTTGATTTGTATTTTCATGCTCAATGATGTAGCAGCTGTATTTAGGGATGATTTTGAATGCTTTTTATGAATATTAATGATTTGTTCTCCTCTGAGTTTGTGTAGATCTTTGATTTTGTTCAATCATATTGATCTTAATGCTCTTGAGTGTTTGACCAACATTTAAGTTGATTTGATAAAGTCCATTGAACCTAGACATAAGGATTTGGGTTTGAGATCGTATGTATGATTAATGCATGTTCGATTCTATTCCAATGGTCGGATGATTTGATTCGCTAATGAGATAGAGATATACCTCTTAGCCATGCATAGCACGTGTTTGAGAATAGACCTTAAAGAGTGGATTTTGTGTTAGCTCTCAAGGACACTTAGTGAGTTAGGCAATTGAAACCATGGTTAGATGACCTAGACATAGATGTTTAGCTAATGTAGATTCTCAAACTAACCTAATCATTGTATTCATATTTATGAGGAGGATTGCATGTTGTTGGTTGAAGTAAAGGGTGAAGAAGGATTTCCCTAATCTCTAACCATTATCTTTACCGCTTTTTAGTCTTTAGTTTAATTGATTTTCCTCTATTTTTATATTCTTGAATAGAATTAGGTAAGCTATCGGTTAATACTTAATATTGGAAATAAATTTATCCTCTTGGGAACGATATTTGTACTCATTATTTTATTACTTGTACGACCCAAGCACTTGCGGTTAGCAAATGGGCAAAAAAATTTTTTTGGCCCCATCAATATCCCTATAACCGCTTTTAGAACTAGGTATGGGCATTATGAGAATCTTACAATGTCCTTTGGGTTAACAAATGCTCCAGCAGTATTCATGGATTACATGAACAGGGTTTTGGACCTTACTTAGATGAGTTTGTGGTTATGTTTATTAATGATATCCTTATCTATTCGAAGACAAGGGAAGAGCATGAACAACATATGAGGATTGTTTTAGATATCCTAAAGGAGAAGAAATTATTTGCCAAATTGTCCAAGTGTGAGTTTTGGCTAACAAAAGTTCAATTTTTGGGCCATGTTATTTCTAATGGAGGAATTGCAGTGGACCCTAGCAAGGTGGGAGCAGTGTTGCAGTGGGAGAGACCCACCACTGTGACCGAAATCAAGAGCTTTATAGTCCTAGCTGGGTACTATAGAAGGTTCATCAAGGGTTTTTCTCAGTTAGCACTGCCTTTGACTAGGTTGACTAGAAAGGGTAGTACTTTTGAGTGGACTCAGGACTGTGAGAGTAGCTTCCAAGAGTTAAAAAAGAGGTTAACTACTACGCTAGTGTTAGTAATTCTGAATCTCCATAAGAACTTTGAGGTCTTTTTGACGCTTCAAAGATGGGACTAGGGTGTGTTCTGATGCAAAATAGGAGAGTAGTTGCCTATGCATCAAGGTAGTTAAGGCCACTTGAGAAAAACTACCCTACGCATGATTTGGAGTTAGCAGCTGTGGTGTTTGCCTTAAAGATTTGGAGGCATTATCACTATGGAGTCTAGTTTGAGGTGTTCAGTGATAATAAGAATTTAAAGTACTTGTTTGATCAGAAGGAGCTAAACATGAGGCAGAGAAGATGAATGGAGTTCTTAAAGGATTATGACTTTGAAATAAAGTACCATCCGGGTAAAGCCAATGTAGTGGCTGATGCACTAAGTAAGAAATCCTTACATGTGTCCTGAATGATGATCCAAGAGAGTGAACTTATCGAGAGTTTAAGAGATTTGAGTTTCGTGGTGACTATTATGCCACAGAGTCTCTTTATGAGTAGAGTAGACATAGTAAATGACCTAAGAGCTCAGATTTTAGAAGCTCAAAAGGAGGATGAAGCTTTAGTGGATATTAGTGAGTAGATTTTTTTATAAACCTTAGAGGATTTTGATATAGCAGATGATGGGATGATAAAGTTTAGAGATAGATTTTATGTTCCAAGAGAGTCAAAGGTCAAGGATAGGATTCTAGAAGAAGCTCACAGCAGTAAGTATACCATCCATCCCGGAACCACTAAGATGTACCAAGATCTGAAGAAGATGTTTTGGTGGTCTGGAATGAAAAGGGACATAGCTGAGTATGTCACAAGGTGTTTAGTTGGTCAGAAAGTGAAGATTAAACACCAGAAGCCAGCGGGACCTTCATAATCCTTAGGGATCCCCGAGTGGAAATGGGAAAAGATTTTTATGGACTTTGTAATGGGTCTACCCAGAACTCAACAATGTTTTGATGTTGTTTGGGTTATAATGGATAGATTAACCAAGTTTGCCCACTTTCTGCCAATGAAAGCTAGCTATCCTTTAGAGAAATTAACTTAGCTTTATTTAAAGGAGATAGTTAGGTTGCATGAAGTTTTCGTAAGTATAGTTTCAGATAGAGATCTTAGATTTACATCTAGATTCTGGGGAGCCTTGCAAGAAGCTTTTGGGACTAAGTTAAGCCTTAGTACAACTTATCACCTACAAACAGATGAGCAAACAAAGAGAACTATCCAAACCCTTGAAGATAAGCTTAGAGCATGTGTTTTAGAACAACAAGGTAGTTGGGACCAGTTCTTGCTATTAGCGGAGTTTGCCTATAACAATAGCTATCATTCCAGCATAGGTATGGCACCCTATGAGGCCTTGTATGGAAGAAAGTATAGATCATCTTTTTTTATGTTGGTATGAAATAGGTGAGAGAACCATCCTACGTCCAGAGTTGATCCAGCAGACCACTGAACAAATCAAGATGATTAAGGATAGGTTAGTTACTGCTCAGATTCGAAAAAAGAGTTATGCTGACAAGAGGAGGAGACCTCTTGAGTTTAATGAGAGAGATCATGTATTCTTAAGAGTTACTCCTACAACAGGGATTAGTAGAGCATTGAAAACCCGAAAGTTAAATCCTCGTTTTCTTGGTCCCTATCAAATTCTAAAGAAAGTTAGACCCGTAGCTTACCAAATAGCCCTTCCTCCTAGTTTGTCTAACCTTGATGATGTTTTCCATGTATCTCAGTTGAGAAAGTATAATCCAGATTCATTGTATATCATAGAATATGAATCTGTACAGTTAAGAGATGATTTATCTTATGGTATACATCTGGTAAGGATCATGGACAGAGAGGTCAAAGCTCTTAGAGGTAAACAGATTCCTTTGGTGAAGGTTATATGGGGTGGCAATGACACCAAGGAGGCTACTTAGGAGTTAGAGTCTCACATGCAGCAGGACTATCCAGATTTGTTCCTTTCAAGTGAGCAATTTTGGG
This sequence comes from Ormosia semicastrata, assembly GCA_029884595.1. Classification (NCBI taxonomy): domain Eukaryota; kingdom Viridiplantae; phylum Streptophyta; class Magnoliopsida; order Fabales; family Fabaceae; genus Ormosia; species Ormosia semicastrata. The sequence continues at coordinate 51,982,539 of JAQQTO010000063.1, forward strand.
GTCAAAATTTTAAAAAGGAGGAGAGGAATATAATACCCTAAATTGCATGTTAGACTTGTTTGTGTGTTCAAAAGGTAGCATATGACTTGCTTAGCATGTATATTTATTTTTGTAACAATCTGCGTTAGTTTAGGTACTTAGTTGCAATTCGAACTGTAAAAAGTAGCTTAAAATGGCTCAAATAATAACATTAATTGCTTACGAGAGGGAAATAAATATGGATAATTTATTTCTATGTCATAAATATATAAAATAAGTTACAGTTAAAGTTTCAAGGTAAACTGAGCTAGTTTGGTATTTTTAGGCATACTGGTTGTCTAATTATAGTCAGTTTGACTAATAGCATATATGAAAATATTAGATAATGTTGAAACAACTTTTTATATGAATCTTAGTATTTATTTTAAAGTTGTTGGAAGCTGGAAATTTGGATTTAACTAAATCTTAGTATTTTTAACAGATCGAGATTTTATCAAATTTGGCCTAAGGGCCATATAAGTCTTTTAGACCCTATTTATATATCGCAATCACGACTGTTTTTGGCTTCAAATCAGAATCAAAAACCATGAGAGGAGAAGAGAAAGAAGAGGAAAGAAAGACCAAGCAAGAAGAAGAGAGAAATAGGAAAACCAAGGCTTGAGGATCCAACCAAGTTTGATTCATCTTCACAGCTCCAAAGGTAGGGGTTTCTAAGTTCATATTCACTTCTTTTCACTTTTTCTCCATTGATGCACTTGGGTGCTCAATAGGTCATTTTGTGTTCTTGAGGTGTTTGATGAGTTTTATGTGTATGATTGAGTTTCTTTAATCGTTTATGACTTGTTCATAGCATTAATTGAAGTTAGAAGCTTTAAAAATCTCATTTGGATCTTTGATTCACAAAAAAGGGGTTAGGTCACCCTATAGGTGATTTTGATGTTTTAATCCAAATTAAGAGGTTTAAGTTAATGATTGATGATTCCTAAGTATTTAAGAACTGATTAGGGACCTAAGATTACTTAGAAATTGGATTGGAATGGCCAAAATCCAAGAAAAGAACCAATGGAATAGTATCACAGTTCTGCAAAAGTTTCTGGTTGAGAAATGTAACATTCCAAAAATTACTTATTTCATGATAAATAATTATTTTATAATATTTATGATTTTTGAAAATTTTTCTAGAATTTTCTGAATTGTTTGATTATTTTAATATTTTTCTCAATTTGCTTGCACGCTGAGCGAGGCTGGGAAAATGAAATGTTTTCCCTGTGGTCGAAAAACTTTGAACTGTAGAAACGTCGATGGGGGATCTTACTAAACCAGAGGCTGAACACAGTTTATGAGATTTTTATTTTTCTAGATTTTATCTTATAAATAAAATTACAGTATATCTTATTATCTGTAGGATAATAAAATATTATTTCTACTGACTATAACATTTATCCACTGAATAATAACTCTAGAAAATTATTTCCATCTGATCACTTTTATGATAGCATTTAAGTGACATCATCACTCTTTACTTTATCGAGAAGCGCGTGAAGCTTCTCAAGGAAGCTTCCTACCCAACACCACATTTTCCTCTCTCCTCTTTTGGGCTACACGACTGGGAGGAGAAAAAGATTACAAAAGTCATCATATTTTCACTTCTCATTTCCCATTCCAAACCCATTTCACCTTTCTCTCTTTATTTCTCTCTTCTCCCTCACGTGTTCTCCTTTCTATTCTCCTCCACTCACACGACCACACATCATCATTGGAGGCCACCCACAATTTCTTGTTCAACCAACCTTGTTTCTTACATCCTCTCATCATTCTAAGACTCTTCTCTTTGGGGGTCATCCCTTAAATCTTCCTCTTTCATCTTCCACCATTGAAGCCCAAAGCTTGAAGCTTTTGAGGTAATGTTCTTGATCTTCATTTTCTCTTCTCATTTTCGTGGTCCTTGGCCACCATTATGACCAAGGACTCCCTCTTCAAGCTTTGATTTTGGATTTCTTAGGTTTCACCATCTTAGGATTTTCTTGGAGGTCTTAGACGAAAATTGCAAGAAAAGCACCAAGAAGGTTCCTTTTCTTGTCTTCTCTTAAGGTAAGAGGGAGATAATCCTCTTCACCCAACCTTGGTAGTGAGGAAATGTCTTTGGTGTTAATGGTGAGGAATCCATCGTAGGTTTCTCACTTTGTTTTTGATTTCTAATGATGTTATGATTTAAATGTGTTGTATGATCTTCTATGCTTGATATTGTGAATCTTGATAGATTTGTATATGCTTAAATGCTCAAATATGTATATGGATTGGTACCCATTTGATTTGGAAGCTTGGAGAAGCTCATTTTCATGATTTCTGGTGTAGATTCATGGGTTGTGTGAATTTACACGGCTCAGGCCGTGTTCCCCACTGGAAACACAACTCAACGCACATGATAGAGTGTTACACAGCTTAGGCCGTGTAATATTACACGGCCGTGTAATCGGACTTTTCAATTTAGACACATTTTTAGATACTTCTAGAGGAGTACATGGCCTAGGCCGTGTAATTTGACACGGTCGTGTATTCCAGGCCATGAAATTGGACATGGCCATGTAAATGAGATAGTGAAGAATTGTTTGGTTTTTCTAGTCCCATGGAGGCTCACAATCTCATTGGACACTCATTGTGAGGCTTTGTAACAAGCTAGAACTTAGCTAATTAAATGAATAGGCACTTAAGTAGGAGTTCATAATGTGGAAAGGATAATGAACACAACCTTATTATACAACTTAGTGTGAGGTTTGGATAAAGAAAGAACATGAGTGTGACGAGGGTTGTGAGGAACTTAAAGTAAATATTCTAAGAGAGTTTAACGCAAAAACATAATGGAATTGAGGCATAACTTTGGTAACAACTTTGAATAGTTTGTGTTCACCTTTGAGGATCTAATATTGACTTGATATGGGTCCGTGATTGGGATCAAAGCTTTTGGATGAATGATTGGGCTCTATATGACATGTGAATTTGGATAAGTTATGTTATCATTGTGAATCTATATATATGTATATATATGTATGCATTGAATCCATATGCATTAAGGCATGATTGATACAGTCTGACATGATGAGCATGATTAAAGCATGCATTTACATTGTGGTTATGGAACCGAAGTACTGGACCAAGAGACATCAGGTAGATGATTTTGTCAAATGTGGTTTGCCTTTATAACCAGAAACATCAGGTGGACGATTTAGTCAGAAAGGACTGGTTATCAGAGGAAACCCAAATATCGATGGTATTATGTAGTCATATAGATGGTTATATAATATCATTGATGCAAATGGTATTGAAATAATTGTATGGACGATTGCTTTGATACCATTGGGAATGGTACAATGGAGGGTTGAATCCCGTTGAATATGCATTTATGCATTATACAGTTATGGCATTTTATGCCTAGGAGTGAACGAGAACTTACAAGATAGTGGGGTCTTGAATAGACCTAGGGGGACGTCAGGGCACGGTGTTTCACTTGTGATCATGTTATCACCTTGTATACCCCTGGTCGTGAACACTGTTGCAACGCACTAGCAGCCCGACAAGGCACTATTGCTTTTCATGGCCTGGCGTAGACTGAATATTGAGGGAGGATAGATCTTCTGGGGCGTTCATATCTGAAAACCTTGAGTTTAGCTCCATGGAGTAAGAAATGAACATGAGGATGGTCAGCATACGTATTGTGCATATGCATGGTCAGTTCACATAATTGTCATGGCATGATCAACATACATATTGTGGAGATATAAATATTTGTTATATGTCTATAGTGGATATCTGTTGTTATAGTGCTGTTGACATCTATAATATTGTGGAATATGCTTTCTGATGATATCTATGCAATTGATAGCTTGAATATATTTGTAATATCTGTACGTATGGAATGACTTCATCATTCGTGTTATGTTCCTTTGCTGCCATGTTAGTAATGATGTAGGATATCTCACCTTTTGCTTGCACTATTCTTGTTCTATGTGATTTTTGGGTAAAGACTGTAAATGGGACAAGGTTGAATTTCCTAGACCATACTTGGTATGATCTCCTGTGTTTGACGAGGGCAACAAGGAGGGGTTCTGTTGATTTTTCGCCAGGATTGTGTTCACCATGGGTGCCAATGCTTGGCAAGTTGACTGGGCCAGTGAGCGTAACTGGTATTATTGGGGATCTAATCTTAACTGTGAAGAGGACCGTGATTGAAGATTCTATCCTAATTTTCACTACATCAGTGCATCCGGAGTTGCCTTACTCATTCGGGAGCTATGGAGTGATTTGATTCATACCCTTAGAGAGGACGAGGAGTCTATGGCATCAGCTGCGAGGGCGCCTGCCCGTGAGACCGCACATTGTTCCATCCTTGTGTCTTCAGATGAACCAGGGGAGGATCCCGAGGTGGATCCGATGAAGTACCCAACTCCTTAGTCATGGATTTGTTAAGGGTAGTTTATGTTTCCTTTGCATTACCTGTATAAGGGTTATTTTGAGTATATGTATGTTTTAAGGTAATTAACCAGTCTTATATGTTGTATCTTGAGTATATCTTATCAAACTATATTTTAAAATGACAGAATGTGTAACTATTCATTCGAGGCTCATATTTCCCTTATATGTAGAATGATAGAATTTGGAAAACTTGTTATTTGAGTTGTAGCACGCCAAAAATTTAGTAACCATGGTATAATGACGATTATGTCGTGGTTATTAAATCGAGGGGTATTATAAGAAACACGGCCCGTGTCTAGAGACACAGGGGGGTAGTGTCCCTCTTTGCCAGTTGAAATTCGTAAACAGCGTTCACAAAGCAAGACACGGGGGGGGGGGGGCGTGTAATCAGACACAGCCCATGTTCGAAGACACTAGGGAGGCTGTGTAATAAGATATGGCTCGTGTCGGAGGCCAGAATCTTTAAAAAGTCCTTAATACCAATATCTCAGTATATACATCATACGAGGGGATACTTAGTATTACAATGCCACTACATACATACTAATCATATACTTATATCCATAATATTTATTAGAAACACTATAGAGAGTCATATGAAATACGAAAATACAATATTTATACCATAATGCATCACAAAACATATACATCATTAGCCTTAGTAAAGGCTTGAAGTATTGCATAACTCTATACATTTCAAAAGAGATACTAAAAGTACAATGATTGAAACATAAAACGTAAACTAATCTAATCTTTAGCTTCTTTCTTCTTCTTACCCTTGGAAGAAGTTTCACGAGGAATTATATGATACACAGCGGGGTGAGAAACTATATTTTCAGTATGAGAAATTAATGCGGATTAAAAGTTGCAAACTCAAGTGCAGGTTGTTTCAAGTAATAAATTCTCAGGAGTCCGAGGTCGATCTACAGGGAATTGATGAAGAAAAATTATTTGACGTAAAGTAAATATTTTGTCCCAACAATAAAAATGATAAAAACTTAGTTACAAATAAAAAAGACTTACTTGGGTTAGGAGATCCACTCTTGGTAAATAAAATAAGGATAAGATTAATTCTTTTTATAACTCAATTAAAATCCTCACATAATAGAGGTTCCAATCAAAAAATACAACATTCAAAGTTCATTAAAAATTATATAAGTAATTATATTATGATTCGTTTAATCATTTATTAACACCACCACTTATAAATGAGATCAAGCAGTCATTGTGCCAATATATTGTCTACAACAAATCAAGATTTTCACTTTACAAGGAGAGTTTCTAAATCGGTTGGAAAGAAAATACAACACATATAATGGCTACTTGATAATATATCATTTAACTACAAGAAAGAGATTAATCTAACCTTATTTCATTACCAAGAGCTTCACATTTTCACCCAAGAAAAATGAAACTTAGTTACTCATAGACAAGAAGAAAGAAGAAAAAGAAAAAGAAAAAGAAGACAACATCCATAACCAAGCATATGATTTTTAAGAAAGAAGACAATTTACTCAATCATGCAAATTTCCCTGAATTTGAATTGTTACTTCCACACAACATAATTGTCTACCTAATTACTCCTTACTTTGCCACCAATTTTGATGCATCTCAAGAGTAAATAATTTACTCCTTACTCTGTCATCCTTAATTAATTTTGCTGTTAGTAAGTTATTGACAAACATATAAACACAACAAACATATTAATACACACACTTCCTAAATTTTTTTTAATATTTTTTTTAGGTTTTTTTTTTAGATTTTTTTTACACGACTATTCTTCTCCCTAACCAGATCACAACATTGTCCTCAATGTCAAAACATAGTTAAGTAAATGATAGAAGATATTACTTGTTACTGCAATTATTGAAAATAAAAATTTTACACAAATTTAAATAGAAACAAAGTATGATAAATAAAACCAAAGCTTGTAATTATTTAAATAGTTGGAGTGTTTGATATGGCTTGCTTTTCATACTGCTTCCCTCACCACTTCCTTCTGACCAATCTATTTGAGCTATTACTGGATGAGGTTCATGTTAGTCATGGCAACCATTATCCAAGAGGGGGGTGAATTGGGTATTAAAATTTTTTTCGTAAATGCTCTTAAAATAAATACAAATATTTAAGCTATTAAATAAAAGAGAAAGAATTACGAGATGAAGAAAGAAAGCTTTAAGAACTGTAAATAAATAAATGTACAATAATATAAAATTGTATAAATAAATGTGCAATAATATAAAATTACGTAAAATAAAGATTGCACAAAATAAAGAGATAAAGAGAAGAAAAGCAGCCACGATATTTATCCTGGTTCGACCACCAACCACTTGTGGTCTACGTCCAGTCCCCGAAACACAGTTCGAGATTTTTCACTATATGTACAAGCTTCAATAGGTGCTTGCAACCTTTACATAAGAGAGCACTTTTCACACACAGGGAAACTCTACCCTTGTGCTAAAGTCTCAGCCTACAGGGATACCTCACCCTTACACAAACCTTAGAGGGATACCTCACCCCCTTTACAAATCTTGAAGGATACCTCACCCTCAATGTAGAAGAACAGAAATATAGATGAAGAAAAACTCTCACTCAGAGTAAATAATACAATTTGAAGTGCTAAGAGGCTCTCAAGGATATCTCAAAGTTTTAGCAAAAAGAGCACAGAAAATAAGCGTAAAATATAAATCACATTTTTCAGAGCAAGCGCAAATTAAACAAATAGCTGGGATGCTTGCAGATGAGACCCACGGTCTCTATTTATAGAGCCAGATAGAAAATAGCCGTTGCAGCAAATTAATGAGATAATAAATGCATTAACATTTTCGTATGAATTCAAAAACGAAACAGAATTCTCGTGGGTTATTCGAATACCCTAAATCAATATTCAAATACCACTGTTTAAAAACCATCGTGAAAAGCAAATTACCATGGGTTATTCGAATACCAACATGAGGTATTCGAATACCTCTATTTAAAAACACGTTAGAAATGCTGTTTAGACGTTTGTTATTCGAATACCAAAAGAGGTATTCGAATGCCTCTATTTAAAATATAGTCTGGAACGTTTTCAGGCATGTGGTATTCGAATACCATATCATGTATTCGAATGCCCCTTTAAAAAAACTCATCTGGAACGTTTTTTATGCTGTGGTATTCGAATACCATATCATGTATTCGAATGCCCCTTTAAAAAAACTCATTCAGAACGTTTTTGTCTTTGTGGTATTCGAATACCACAAGTTGTATTCGAATACTCCTCACAGATTTTGAAAACTGAATTCAAATGATCATAACTTCTTCATTTCTTATCCGTTTAAAGCAAATGACCAGTCATTGGAAAGATCTTTGAGTCTATTTTCAAATGAAAGAAGTTTCAAAACAAAACTCAAAGTATTTTGAAAGATATGATCAAAAGAGTAACCAAAGGTCAGTTTTGCAAAACTCAAACTTTGCTATTTTTCATAGATTTGAACTATTACCAAAATTAGCTTTTCAAAACTTGTTTGTTGGACATTTTAACATAGGAAAATCATTTGTAAAGATTTTAAAAAAACATATTTGAGATATCTATGAGGCTTCTTACATAAAGACCCTAAGTCCTAAAAGCTATACCAGTTAATCTTCCTTTGGACTTGGTCTTTGACATGACTTTGATGTTATCAATACCTTCATGAGATATCTGTTCACATTCTCCTTGTGTTGAGTTTAATATATATCTTTTGCTTTCTTGTTGCAAGCTCATTCTTGATACTTGAACTATCCTACAAAGTATTGCTCACTTAAACAAGCATAGTTAGTCCAAAATCACAATTCAATATCTTCATATGCATGAATCATAAATGTATAACTCTAGTTAGTTTAACATGCATATAAAACTTTCATAGACATATCCAAATAAGATATTTATCAATTACTAATGGATATGCTTTATATAGGATGCAGCAGAGAACATATGCAAAGTATTCTTTTTGTCTTGTATTTGTCATCATCAAAACTTAACATATAAAACCATTTGGAGCAAACTTATATCCACAATCTCCCCCTTTTTGATGATGACAAATCACCAAAGAAAAAAATATGTTGATGAGCAATATTCAAGAATGGATATTCATGTAAGCATATCAAACAATAAGATCAAACAATGAGTATATCAAGCATATATTTTTCTTTCCAATTTTCACTCCCCCTATTTGACATCAACAAAAAGGCTTAGAAAGAAAAAAATATTTTCTCCCCCTTATAGATTTTACATATGAGTCAAGAATAGAGAGATGAAACAAATAAGCTTGCAAGATATAGAGGATTATTCATGCAATGCTTGTCATGTCAACATTTCGCATATGATAACAGTAAAACACTTTATGTAATCAAACAGAGATGTAAGGCAAAAGATATAAAATGTTTACCACTTGTTAGCCAAGAGATATACCACTTGTTAGTTATAGGATATGAGCACCAATTTAAGAGATAAGCTCCCCCTCAGAATATGCATATTATCAAAATAAAGCAAAGGCAAAGATATTTATTCTTAATCCTTCAAACAAAAACCATTTTAAAAAACTTCTCCCCCTTTCAAAAAGAATTTTACAAGAGCACATTATATTTTCAAAAGCATTTTTAGAAAGATAGAGATGTTTTATATAAAAAGTCATATTCATTGAGACAGATCAATTCAAGTTAAAAGAACATAAGTACATCTCCTTGATGAAATATGCTATAGGGATCAAAGCATATATAGAACTAATATCATTCACCCTAAATGCAATGACAAAATAGCAAGTTAATATCCAATTAGGCACTTTGTCAATGCTAATCATACTTCTCATGTAAGGAAAGCATCTAATAATTTTAAGATCAATTTATCAACAAGTATCATACAATCCATATCATAAAAAATACCATAATAGCTTAGGGATAGAGATACTTATTGAGATAGATAAATAGTGATGATCCTTCTTTATTGGTCCTTTAACTTTGAGTTTTCTTCCTTTGAATTCTCCATTCCATTGCACTAGAAGAAAGTCTTCTTTATCTTCCTCTTCATTTGAATTCCATTCAGCTTTTCTCGTTTATCCACATATGCTTGTATGTAAAAATCTGATGGCTATATTTGAAACATATAGAGAGACTTGCAAAGCTAACTTTAAAAGTCCTCTCAAATATAGGTTAGCATCAAATGTCATGTAACCTCATTTATAGGCATAATTTTGATTGATATATAATTTAAAGCATGTATCACATTATCAACCATGTACTATTAGCTCTAATAGGACTGCATGAAGCACATATGCACTTGAATAAAAAAAAAGTTTAAGCATTTTAAGACATGATTCAAGTTTATCAAGAAGCATATGATCATCATCAAAACTTATTTAGGCATTTTTTGGCAAATAATTATCATGCAAGACATGTAAAGGTATAACATAACTCTCTACGTCTCCAAATATCACATGATATCAAATTTAAAGTATATATAAAAAAAAGGATAATAGTTTGATATCACCAAAAATATACTCTTTGAATTTTTGTAGATGACTCTCACTTCCACCAACTTCCAAGCTTCAAGCTTTCATGAAGGAATTATTTGCATCCGTTTAAAAATTGAGTCCTTTTAACTTCACTATCCTCAAGTTGAATGAACTTATTCCATTTAAATGCTTGCTTGAGGTAGTTGACACCCGAAACGTGGTTTTAATGATGGTATTCGAATGCTTGTTGCAATATTCGAATACTCACAGAAGAGAAGATAAGGCCAAGGAGCACGTATTCGAATACTCATACTGGTATTCGAATACTCCAGAGAAGCTGAAAGAAGACTGAAAAAGATTGGCCTCAGGGTATTCGAATGCTTCTTAGGTATTCGAATACACCAGCTTTTAGAAAAGCTGTACTAAAGTAAGGTATTCGAATAACCATCAGTGGTATTCGAATAGCCTTAACAAAAACACAAGATTGCATGTAAAACATCAATGGTATTCGAATGCCTTAACAGAAAAAGCACAAGTTTTCTCGTATAGCAGCAAGGGTATTCGAATGCCTTATGGAGGTATTCGAATAACTTAAACAATAAATCACATATATATGTCCAGGAAATGCATTTTGAGAGACGAAAGTATACCTTTTGATGGAGTACCTGCAAAAATGATTTCGGGATAACTCCAACGCTCAAGTAAGTAAAAATTCAAAAAGGATGAAATTATAATTAAGTAATAAATTCAAATATTTAATCATATGTATGATTGATCAAAAACTCAAGCTCAAGGATTTTCCCATTAGACATGTCATTTTAAGCATGGAGCATACTTTATCTAGCATATTAATATGCAGAAGGATTTTCAAATAATAATTGCAAAGATTAAAAACAACCACGCAATTTAGCACTCATTTTAACATGCATTCATGATAATTAAACCAAATACTTGATTCTTACAAAAACATTTTCAAACAACCAAGGATTATGTTAGAAAGGGATAAAACAAGATAAAATCATCTAACACAAATATGTTACCAAGTGGCCTCAATACTCAAGAGGGGGGGTGAATTGAGTAGTTAAAAATAAGTTCACAAATCTTTCGCAAATCGTTTGACAATCAATTTTCGTTGAAGCTATTGAATGGTTAGAAATAATTAGATAGATGAGATAAATACTTTTACTTATAACTGTAACAGCCAAGAAGACAATATCCAAGCAAACCAATGAAACAGTGTACAGAAATAAATAGAGGAGGGTTTAGAGAAAACAAACATAGTCGTTTATCCTGGTTCGATCACCACTCCACTTGTGATCTACGTCCAGTCCCCAAGCAACACCTTGAGATTTTCCACTATATTTTCAAGCTTCAATGGGTGCTTGAAAAACCACTACAACCTTGAGCACTCAACAATATGGGATACCTCACCCAAAAGCTTGAGCCTCTATTTTCCAAGGGATACCTCACCCTTACAATACTTGAGGGATACCTCACCCTCAATAATCAGAATGTATAAGATTGAAATAGAAGAAACTCTCTCTAGAGCAAGTGTTTACAAATGGAAGCTCTAATATGCTCTCAAAGATTTTTCACGTTTTTAATCGAAAACAGAGCAAGAAATGAATTTAAGGATTGATTCACGTTTTGAAGTATTGATGATCGTTTTTGGTTCAAGGTCAACCTCAAATAAAGACCCAACTTTGGTATTTATAAGTTTCTCAATAAATGGAGCCGTTGGAGGTAGTTGGGCATGCATTTAATGCATTTAATATAGTCGTTGGATATTTGTCGAGTTTGTGTAATCAATTACATGATCGTAATCGATTACATTGTTGTTCCAACATTTTCTGAACTTTCTGGGCTCTGTGTAATCGATTACATTATTGGTGTAATCGATTACATGGCTTCTGACTTTGCTTGTAATCGATTACAATGTCCATGTAATTGATTACATGACTTCTGACTTGCTGTGTAATCGATTACAATATCCATGTAATCGATTACATGGCTCGTCGAACGTGTTCTTTGAGTTTCTGGGTTTTGTGTAATCGATTACATTGCCCATGTAATCGATTACATGGCTTCTGACTTTGTTTGTAATCGATTACAATATCCATGTAATCGATTACATTACTTGTCGAACGTGTTCTTTGCCTTTCTTTGCTTTGTGTAATCGATTACATATATTGTGTAATCGATTACATGGCTTCTGACTTTCTTGTAATCGATTACATTAGAAATGTAATCGATTACATGCCTTCTGTTTGCTGTGTAATCGATTACAAACTTTATGTAATCGATTACATTGGCCTTTGAACACATTTTTCAAGTCCAATAACGCTTGTAAGTCATTTCCAACACCTCAAGATACTTGATTAAACATAAATCCTTTTAAGAGTGTTAGATTTAAAGTTGAAACTCAAGTTTTATTGAAAGCCATGTTTAACTTTGAAATTTCCCATTTATTTTGAAATCATATATTGAAAAACCATTTGAGAAATCTTGAGAGCATTTGACATTAATATCCTAAGTCTTATAACTAAATAAACCTTCTGTCTTCTTTCTTTGATCTTGATTTTTCCTTTTGCGCTTGATCTTCTCTTTTGCTTTTGTTATCATCAAAAACCTTTCGACATGCCTTAGAGACATAAGCATTCACATTCTCCCCCTTTTTGATGATGACAAACTGATCATAGGAAAAAGAAAGAGTTTTTGCATTTGTATATAATAGTCATTTAGGTACAATCGCCCCGAGTTTATGCATGATGTTGGGTTAGATTTTGCATATGAAAAGCTTAATAACTTAAAAGGTCAATAACTCCCCCGTACTCATGCAACCATTAATTACATTTCATTTCATTTTCATTTTTCCTCATTTTCTCCCCCGTTGGCATTATCAAAAAGACATAAGCATTTAAGAAAAAAATAGACAGCATGACAGCTATATTTCATGATTCCCAAATTTTTGCCATAACAGAAAATCCAGAAAGATTAATCAGTCCAATCAATATTCCAAAAGCTAAACATTCAAAGTGAAAACAAGTTCATGTATTAATAATCAGCATGTACAAAGAAACGTATCACAACCAGTAGGCAATAATCAAAAGATAACCATAAATGTAAACCAATTTTATATAATCAGAGTCAAAAACAAAATAAGTACAAGGTGGTCATCAAAACAAGAAAAGTATCAAGGCAATGGGCCATGATCGCTATCAGTGGCCTCGCTGTCACAGAAAACTTCACCCTCTGGATCCGCAGCAGAGTCTCCTAGATCAATGTTATCATCACTGGGCATAAGATCTTCGTCAGAGTCCAAAAGCTCCTCATCATCAGCAGGAACTCCAGATGGACCAGCGAAGGGTAGGGGATCCGGAGGGGCAGAGGATGTGGGGGGTGCAGCAGCAGCAGGACTCTCAGGAATAGAAGGTCCACTTAGGAGGGATCGAATGGAGGCAAGCTCCTGGTCTGAGTAGTCCATCCTCAGCTCAAGATGGTCAATCTTTTGCTCTATATGATCTATGCATGTGTTTACGTTGGCGCTCAGGTTGCGCATTTCTTGGAGCAGAAGATCAAGAGAAGCTGGAGCAGGAGCAGAGGCAGGGTACTGAGCCTCCTCATCATCACTATCTGGATCGTGATGGATATGACCAAACGTGCCATGAGTAATGTAATGCCACCTCTCATCCATCTTATAGAGCTGAAGCTTCTTCAGAGTATGCAACCCAATTGATTGGGGTCCCTTCGAGCTGGTGTCCTTGGACTCTTCAGTCAGCAAAATGCGACAGTACTCGAGGATTGTGGTGACCAACATGGCGAAGGGGAGAGCAGAGTTCTTCTTTTTCTTGACGTCCAGCATATGCTCTAGAATGTAGTAACCCCAGTTTATTGGGTGCCCTGTGGTTATTGCCCATAATGCCACAACATCATCCTTGAGGACTTGGGAGTAATTCCCTCCTCTGGGAATGAATCCACGAACCAAGAGGTAGTGGAGAACCCTGTTTTCCATAGTGAGGCCAGTGGCCATTATTCTTCGTTTAGGATCACTAGGGAGGTGGTATCCAGTCCTAATCAAAGAGAGAAGAGCAGCCTTAGGCTCAAACTCATGCCCCCAGACTTTTGCATTTCCACAGAACTGAGCTCCATCAGGAGTGAGCTTTGTAAGCCTATACCACTCTGCCATTGTTAACCTGATTTGTTGCTTTTTCACTTCAAAGATTATGCAATTATCCTCAACCTTCAGGTTTGCATAAAAGATTCGCACAAGGTTTGGGTAGATGGCCTTCTCTATGCTCAGGAATCCCAGCAAGCCTAAGTTTTCTATTGTCCTAAAGCTCTCTAAAGGTTCACTCTCGCAGAAGGTGATGGGAAGATACCTGGGAGAGATGATCTTGCGAAGCTGGAAGTTCTTCCGGAACAATTCAGCTTTCTTCACAGTGGAGAAATGTCTCGTGAGGTCCAGGCCAGATATATTACGTGAAGAGCCACCAAAGGACCCAACAGTAGCCCCTGTTCTTGGGCGCTTTGAGCGATGAGAGGATTCAGCCATTGATGAGAAGGAGAAGCAAGGGATGAGTGATTAATGATTGGGGATGAGAGAGGGACGAGATTAGGGCAGAGAAATGGAGATGGGGTTCGTGAGAGAAGATGGGGAGATTTGGATGAGGGATTTGAGGAGATTGGAAGAGATGGGTTGTGTGGAGAGGGGATTTCTGAGATCGAGAGAGGTGAAATGTGGGATTTTGATGGAGATTTGAGTGAAAAACAAGAGATTTTTGGGGTTTGAGAGGTTTTGGGTGCGTGGGAGCAGAGGAGAAGATGAATAGGGTCCGAAAAATATGAGCCTTAACACGTGTCAGAAACCTTTTAAAAACCCTGTGTAATCGATTACATTGAGTGTGTAATCGATTACATGCATTCTGGTGGGTATGTAATCGATTACATTTTTGGTGTAATCGATTACATGCTTTTTGGGAACCTTATAATCGATTACATAGTTGATGTAATCGATTACCTGAGTTCTGAGTTGGTTGTAATCGATTACAAAATGTGTATAATCGATTACATGCGTGATGAACATTGTGTGTAATCGATTACAAAGGCATTGTAATCGACACAAGACTCTTTAACTCAGATTTTGCGTTCCAAATAGCATATAATTAATTTTAATCCATCCAAATCAGTTTTAAAGCAACTTAAATCAATTCAAATCATCATGCAAGCATATAGACTAATCATATTATGATTCAACTCATATAATTGATCAAAATTATCATTTTTACCAAGAATTTCACCCTTTTTGGTGAAATTTGAGGTTGTTGAATTTCTTGTCAAAGTTGGACATGAGGGAGCACCTGCAAAACAATTTAGGGAAACCTCCGACGCTCAAGTTAGTATGGGATTCGGATATATAATGAAAATTCAGAGATTGTGCAAAGAATGTGGCATAATTATGCGAAAAACGCAAGCTTAGGCATTTGTTTTAGGATTATGCAGCAAATATCTAATTTATGCATGATTGATCCAATATACCCAGTTCATTTCTAATGTAGAAAAATGCTTCTTTTGCTAGGGGTTTGGTGAAAATATCAGCTAGTTGCTTAGTTGTTTCAACAAATTCAAGTATGCAATCACCCCTTTGAACATGATCTCTAATGAAATGATATCTTATTTCAATATGCTTAGTTCTAGAATGCAAAATGGGATTTTTTGACAAGTTAATTGCACTAGTATTATCACATTTTATGGGAATGTGATCAAGCTCAAGACCATAGTCCAAGAGTTCTTTGTTTCATCCAAAGGACTTGAGCACAAAGAACTCCCCCGGTACAACATATTCGGCTTTCACTGTGGACAATGCCACACTATTTTGTTTCTTCTTTGTGCCAAGAAACTAGTGAGCTTCAAGCAAGTGGCATGTCCCACTAGTGCTCTTTCGATCCATTTTGCATCCAAAGCAAAATCAGAATCGAGTACCCAATAAGACTACATGAGGCACCCTTAGGGTACCATAAACCCATTTGTGATGTGCCTATTAGATATTTCATTATTCTCTTAACAAAGACTTAGGTGTGATTCCTTAGGATTAGCTTGATATCTAGTACACATGCATACACTAAACATTATATCAGGCCTACTTGCAGTGAGATAAAGGAGTGAGCCAATCATACCTCTATATTTTGTAATTTCTACCGATTTACCTCATTCATCCTTGTCCAAATAGCAAGAGGTGCCCATAGGAGTAGCCATATGCTTGGCATTGTCCATTCCAAACTTCTTGAGCAGCTCCTTGCAATACTTGGATTGGCTTATAAATGTTCCTTCTCTTGTTTGCTTGATTTGTAGACCAAGGAAGAAGTTGAGCTCACCCATCATGGACATCTCAAACTCACTTTGCATAATATTTGAAAATTCTTTACAAAGAGAGTTGTTAGTAGCTTCAAATATAATGTCATCAACATAGATTTGAACTAGAAGAATGTCATGCATTTTGTGTTTTATGAAAAGAGTGGTGTCAACTTTACCTCTAGAAAAGCCTTTTTCTAAAAGAAATTTGCTCAACCTTTCATACCAAGCTCTAGGAGCTTGTTTCAAGCCATACAAGGCTTTTTTCAATTTAAAAACATGGTTGGGCATTTCAAAGTCCTCAAAACCAGGAGGTTGTTCTACATACACCTCTTTTTGTATAAAACCATTTAAAAAGGCACTTTTGACATCCATTTGATAGAGTTTGAAATCCATGATGCAAGCATATACAAGTAGTATTCTAATGGCCTCTAACCTAGCTACGGGAGCATAAGTTTCTTCATAGTCTATGCCTTCTTCTCGATTATATCCTTTAGCTACAAGCCTAGCTTTATTTCTTATTATTAGGCCCGTTTCATCGAGTTTGTTCCTAAAGACCCATTTGGTGCCAATTATTGGATGATCATTGGGCCTTGAAACTAATTCCCAAACTTGATTTCTCTAAAATCGGTTTAGTTCTTCTTGCATGGCCAAGATCCAATGCTCATCATTAATGGCCTCATTTATGTCTTTAGGTTCAACTTGAGAGACAAAGGCTAGATGATTACATGCATCTCTAAGTGAGTTTCGAGTGATTACCCCTTTTGATACATCACCTATCACCTTGTCGAGAGGATGATATCTTGAAGTCCTCCATTCCTTGGGTAGATCTAAGATTTCTGAATCTTCTTGCCATGTATGATCAAGGGGTCGCTTTTCTTCCTTCTTGGGCTCTTTCTCTTGATTTTCCAAGTGCGTCTTTTCCAAGATTTCTGCACCATCATCAACAAGCTCCTTTCTCGACTCATTTGGGTTAGTTTCATCAAATGCAACATGTATGGACTCTTCTATGGTCATAGTTCGTTTATTATAGACTCTAAAGGCCTTGCTATGAATAGAATAACCAATGAATATTCCCTCATCAGATTTTGCATCAAACTTTCCCAAATTATCTTTTCCATTATTCAACACAAAGCATTTACATCCAAAGACATGAAAATGTGACACATTAGGTTTCCTTCCTTTGTACAATTCATATGAGGTTTTCTTTAAAATTGGCCTTATTAGGGCTCTATTCATAACATAACAAGCGGTGTTAACCGCATCCGCCCAAAAGTACTTAGGAAGATTGGCCTCATTGAGCATAGTTCTTGCCATTTCTTCTAAAGATCGATTTTTCCTTTCTACAACACCATTTTGTTGTGGTGTTCTAGGGGCAGAAAAATTATGCTCAATGCCATGTTCATCACAAAAAGTTTCAAATTCATGATTTTCAAATTCACCACCATGATCACTTCTTATGGATGCAATACAAAAACCTTTTTCATTTTGGATAACTTTGGCAAGTTTTCTAAATAATTGAAAAGCATCATTTTTGTGAGCCAAGAATAATGTCCATGTAAACCTAGAAAAATCATCCACAATCACTAATGCATAGTAATTCCCACCAAAGCTCATAGTTCTAGAGGGTCCAAAAAGATCCATGTGCAAAAGTTGTAAAGGTCTAGAAGTTGAAACTATGTTTTTAGCTTTGAAAGAGACCTTTACTTGTTTTCCCTTTTGACATGCATCACAAAGTTTGTCTTTTTCAAATTTGAGCTTTGGAAGACCAATTACTAGTTCTTTAGAGACCAATTTGTTTAAGTGATCCATGTGAATGTGAGCAATTCCTCTATGCCATAACCATGAATCATTTTCTTTACTCATAAAGCACTTAGCATCATTTGAGGAGATATCATCGAGACTAATCATATATATATTATTGACCTTATGACCAACAAATTTAACATGCTTATCATCCTTTCCCTTAATTATGCAACAAGAGGAATCAAATATAACTCTATTTCCTTTATCACACAATTGACTAATACTAAGTAAATTATGTTTAAGTCCTTCAACAAGTAAGACATTATCAATAGATGATGAAGGGATCTTACCAACTTTGCCAATTCCAAGAATCTTCCTTTTGTTGTTGTCACCATATGTGACATGACCATGTTTCTTGTGTGTAAGGGAGGAGAACTTGGAGCCATCACCGGTCATGTGCTTGGAGCAACCACTATCAAGATACCAACTTGAGCTCTTGGTCTTCAAGCACACCTACAACACACATTCAAGATTTAACTTTTGGTACCCAAATTATTTTGGGTCCTTGTGTGTTAGAATTAGGTATGGTGCCTTTAGGGACCCAAACCCTTTTGATTCCAACCTTGGTGTTTATGTTCTTTCTAACATTGCAAGTGGATGCACTATGCCCTTTCCTACCACAATGAAAACATTTAACAAAGGGGCTACTTGAAGTTTTTGAGGAAACAAAGAAGTTCTTATAAGACTTTTGATGGTTGTTTGGATTAAATCCCAAACCGGCTTTTTGGAAAACACATTTTTGTCTCCCTAACAACACATTCAAGTTGTCTCTTCCAAAAGTGAATTTCGCAAGAGTGTTGTTCAAGTCTTCAATTTCTTTTTCAAAAGCTTTGCATGATAAACAAGGTAATGATATGGATGCATTATCATGTGAGAAACAAATCATGCATGATGAATTAGCATCTATGAGTCCTAAAGTCTCATTTTCAATTTTAAGTTCATTTCTCTCCTTGGTTAAAGTAGAAACTTTCTTTGTCAATAGGGGGATTATTTTATTGGAAGACAAAATCATTTTTGTGAGCCTCAAAGATTCATCATGCAATTCTTGAAAGGCATCTTGCAATTCATCATAAGAAGGTGGAGGTTCTAGGTTAGAAGAGGTTACCTCGGTGTCGCTTTCTCCACTTTCTTCTCCTTGAACCATGAGGCAAAGATGGGCTTCTTCATTTTCTGAATCGTCGGAAGAGCTTAAGTCATTGTCCTCCCAAGCTATATATGCTCTTCTTCCTTTCTTTTCCTTGGAGGGTCTTTTCTCAAACTTCTCCGTCTTCTTGTGATATATAGGACACTCCATTTTCATGTGCCCCGATTTTCCGCATTCATAGCATTTTGGAGGAGTGGAGGATCCTTCTCCTTTGTGATATGCTTTCTTTTGAGGAAACGGTGGTCTTCTTTGAAATCCCTTTTTCTTCAAGAATCTTCCGAATTTTCTCACAAGGAGACTAAGATTCTCCTCACTTAGCTCAATATTTTCACCATCCTCTTCACCATCTTCATCATCATCTTCAAGTATGGAAGAGGTGGCCTTGAGTGCAATTCCCTTCTTCTTTTTGTCATGTTCTTCATTTTGATTGAGCCTATTTAGTTCCAGCTCATGCTCTTGAAGTTTTCCGAATAGGGTGGCTAGAGACATGGTTGATAAATCTCTTGATTCCACAATCGCCGTTACCTTGGGTTGCCAATTCCTGCTTAGACATCTCAAGACTTTGTTAATAAGATCCTCATTAGGAAATGTCTTTCCCAATGAGATGAGATGATTAACAATATGAGTAAATCTCTTTTGCATATCTTGAATACTCTCACCTTGATTCATTCTAAACAATTCATATTCATGAGTAAGAGTGTTTATTCGAGATCTTTTTACCTCACTAGTACCTTCATGAGTTACTTGTAGGGTATCCCACATTTCTTTTGCGGTCTTACAATTTGACACCCTAAAGAATTCATCATACCCCAAAGATGTGGTGATGATGTTCTTGGCTCTCAAATTATATTGAACCTTCTTTTTATCATCATTGGTCCAATCACTTCTAGGTGTATTAATTGTCACACCATCCTTAGTTTGTGTAGGGACAAAAGCACCATTTTCAACTGCGTCCCACACATCTAAGTCAATAGCTTCAATAAAAATTTTCAACCTTTCTTTCCAATAGGCATAACCATCCCCATTGAAATAAGGAGGTTTATTTATAGAAGAACCTTCATTTGAAAAACCATTTGAAGCCATCACTTCTCTTGAAGCTGCTAAGCTCTTTATACAAGAGTCTATCTCTGATACCACTTGTTACCAAGTGGCCTCAATACTCAAGAGGGGGGTGAATTGAGTAGTTAAAAATAAGTTCACAAATCTTTCACAAATCGTTTGACAATCAATTTTCGTTGAAGCTATTGAATGGTTAGAAATAATTAGATAGATGAGATAAATACTTTTACTTATAACCGTAACAGCCAAGAAGATAATATCCAAGCAAACCAATGAAACAGTGTACAGAAATAAACAGAGGAAGGTTTAGAGAAAACAAACACAGTCGTTTATCCTGGTTCGATCACCACTCCACTTGTGATCTACGTCCAGTCCCCAAGCAACAGCTTGAGATTTTCCACTATATCTTCAAGCTTCAATGGGTGCTTGAAAAACCACTACAACCTTGAGCACTCAACAATATGGGATACCTCACCCAAAAGCTTGAGCCTCTATTTTCCAAGGGATACCTCACCCTTACAATACTTGAGGGATACCTCACCCTCAATAATCAGAATGTATAAGATTGAAATAGAAGAAACTCTCTCTAGAGCAAGTGTTTACAAATGGAAGCTCTAATATGCTCTCAAAGATTTTTCACGTTTTTAATCAGAAAACAGAGCAAGAAATGAATTTAAGGATTGATTCACGTTTTGAAGTATTGATGATCAGTTTTTGGTTCAAGGTCAACCTCAAATAAAGACCCAACTTTGGTATTTATAAGTTTCTCAATAAATGGAGCCGTTGGAGGTAGTTGGGCATGCATTTAATGCATTTAATATAGCCGTTGGACGCTGTCAGAGTTTGTGTAATCGATTACACAGATCAGGTAATCGATTACATTGTTGTTCCAACGTTTTCGAACTTTTGGTTTCGTGTAATCGATTACATTATTGGTGTAATCGATTACATGGCTTCTGACTTTGCTTGTAATCGATTACAATGCCCATGTAATCGATTACATGACTTCTGACTTACTGTGTAATCGATTACAATATCCATGTAATCGATTACATGGCTCGTCGAACGTGTTCTTTGAGTTTCTGGGTTTTGTGTAATCGATTACATTTCCCATGTAATCGATTACATGGCTTCTGACTTTGTTTGTAATCGATTACAATATCCATGTAATCGATTACATTACTCGTCGAACGTGTTCTTTGCCTTTCTTTGCTTTGTGTAATCGATTACATATATTGTGTAATCGATTACATGGCTTCTGACTTTCTTGTAATCGATTACATTAGAAATGTAATCGATTACATGCCTTCTGTTTGCTGTGTAATCGATTACAAACATTATGTAATCGATTACATTGGCCTTTGAACACATTTTTCAAGTCCAATAACGCTTGTAAGTCATTTCCAACACCTCAAGATACTTGATTAAACATAAATCCTTTTAAGAGTGTTAGATTTAAAGTTGAAACTCAAGTTTTATTGAAAGCCATGTTTAACTTTGAAATTTTCCATTTATTTTGAAATCATATATTGAAAAACCATTTGAGAAATCTTGAGAGCATTTGACATTAATATCCTAAGTCTTATAACTAAATAAACCTTCTATCTTCTTTCTTTGATCTTGATTTTTCCTTTTGCGCTTGATCTTCTCTTTTGCTTTTGTTATCATCAAAAACTTTTCGACATGCCTTAGAGACATAAGCATTCACAAAATACTTATTTTAAGTCATGATTAAACAAAAACTCATGCTAAAGGATGTCAAAACAATGGGCATACTTTTATCTAGCATATTAACATGTAGAAACATGTTTAAGACATAAAGCTAGAAAAGTATAACACAAGTTCCACTTATCCAAGGTTGCAAGTCCAAGCCTCATGAAGACAAGGAAAAGAGCTTGAAGTTATTTTTAGTCTTTGTACTTGGAGCAGCACTTTCAAGATGCCAAAGTCACTTCTTGGCCTTTAAGTATACCTACAACACACTTTAATTTTTGACTTTTGGTACCCACATTTTCTTGGGTCCTTGTGTGTTAGTTTTCAAATATTAAACTATTATGCTCTCATAAAGATTAATTTTCATAGTATATAAATCGAGCACAATAAATTAAATAATTAAATACCATTAAGCACATAGTTGATTGCATGCTTACTTTCATGATATATAGATAATTTTAAAGCATATAAAGCATACATAAGCATTATAGACCCTATGTACCAAGATATATAACAAATTAATGAACTATATAATAGAATGAATATAATCATGTGTTAAACATAATATTCAAATTTTATTAAGTACACGTGATTCTATTAATCAATTAAGGCCTATAAGGAATATACCTCAAATTTATTGACTTTGCATGTGAGTGTGCATAAGAGGTAAAAGTTTTTGATACCTTAGCCTTGGTAATCAAGGAAATACTTTTTCTTATCCATTGCTTCTCTTTTGAAGTCTTGAACTTTGCAAGTTCTACATTTTGTGCTTGAGAAGCTTTGGTTGAAGCCATCTTCCTTCTTTGACCAAAGTTTATACCATTAGGCTTTGGAAGCATTCTTCTTGATGATTCTTCTTTATTTTGACTAATTTGTCCATCCTTTTGAGAAATATTCTGCATAATTGAAACACTAGGAGGACATTTTGGTACCCACTTTATTTTGGGTCCTTGAATATTAATATTAGGGCCTTTAGGATTTTTAGGAACCCATACCATACAATTTCTCATATAAAGATTTCTTTTATAATTGCATAAATGAGAAATATGTCCTAGATGACCACAAAAATTACAAATAATTGAATTTAATGATAGCTTGGTCTTTTGAGGATCATCTTTGAAAAACTTAAGCCTTTTCTTGTTATTACATTCTATGTTATTTTTGCCACAAGCTTTACTTGAATTTCTATATGGAATAACATTAATTTTATTTTCATTAACAAGCATAGAATGTAAGCAATTAGAATCATTAGCTTTGGAAATTTTGAAAGATAAGTCCTCAACTTGATTTTCTAAATTAATGCATTTTTCACAAGAAGATGAGGTTTCATATTTCAAAGGCATTTCCTCATTAAGAAAAGCATATTCATTTTTTAAAGTCTCAATTTCATTTTCAATAGAGGAAATATTTTCCAAAGACGATAAGTTTTTCTTTTCTAAATTCAACAAACCATCATACAATTCATTATATGCACTTTGCAACTCATCATAGGAAGGACTATAATTTAGTTTAGAATTATTTACCTCAAAGTCCTTTTTAGCCATACAAGAGGTGGTCTCAATTTCTAGCACACTTGGCTCTTTAAGAGAATCACCTTTTTCCTCATTAATTTTGTTTTGCTTTGCCTCTTCTTCAAATTGAGCACCATAGTCACCAATAGGCATTTGGCTTGCTGTTTGAGCATCTCTTTGAGCATGCGTTTCATGACAGGCTTCCTTCAATGACTTTTGCTCTTCTTGCTTTTGTTACCAAGTGGCCTCAATACTCAAGAGGGGGGGTGAATTGAGTAGTTAAAAATAAGTTCACAAATCTTTCGCAAATCGTTTGACAATCAATTTTCGTTGAAGCTATTGAATGATCAGAGATAATTGAATAGATGAGTTAAGCACTTTTACTAATGAACGTAATAGCCAAGGAGACAATATCCAAATAAAACAATGAAACAGTGCACAAAGATAAACAGAGGAGAGTTTAGAGAAACAAACACAGTCGTTTATCCTGGTTCAATCACTACTCCACTTGTGATCTACGTCCAGTCCCCAAGCAACACCTTGAGATTTTTCACTATATCTTCAAGCTTCAATGGGTGCTTGAAAAACCACTACAACCTTGAGCACTCAACAGTATGGGATACCTCACCCAAAAGCTTGAGCCTCTATTTTCCAAGGGATACCTCACCCTTACAATACTTGAGGGATACCTCACCCTCACTAATCAGAATGTATAAGATTGAAATAGAAGAAGCTCTCTCTAGAGCAAGTGTTTACAAATTGAAGCTCTAATATGCTCTCAAAGATTTTTCACGTTTTTAGTCGAAACGAGCAAGAAATGATTTTAAGGATTGATTCACGTTTTGAAGTATGATGATCAGTTTTTGGTTCAAGGTCAACCGTAAATGAGAGCCCAACTTTGGTATTTATAAGTTTCTCAATTAATAGAGCCGTTAGAGGTAGTTGGGCATGCATTTAATGCATTTAATATAGCCGTTGGACGTTGTCAGGATGCGTGTAATCGATTACATATCTCAGGTAATCGATTACATTATTGTTCCAACGTTTTCTGAACTTTCTGGGCTCTGTGTAATCGATTACATTCTTGAGGTAATCGATTACATGGCTTCTAACTTTGCTTGTAATAGATTACAATGCTCATGTAATCGATTACATGACTTCTGACTTGCTGTGTAATCGATTACAATATCCATGTAATCGATTACATGGCTCGTCGAACGTGTTCTTTGAGTTTCTGGGTTTTGTGTAATCGATTACATTATTGGTGTAATCGATTACATGGCTTCTGACTTTGTTTGTAATCGATTACAACATCAATGTAATTGATTACATTACTCGTCGAACGTGTTCTTTGCCTTTCTGGGCTTTGTGTAATCGATTACATATATTGTGTAATCGATTACATGGCCTCTGACTTGTTTGTAATCGATTACATTGTTCATGTAATCGATTACATGTTGTTTGATGTGTAATCGATTACAAACATTGTGTAATCGATTACATTGGCCTTTGAACACATTTTTCAAGTCCAATAACGCTTGTAAGTCATTTCCAACACCTCAAGATACTTGTTTAAACATAAATCCTTTTAAGAGTGTTAGATTTAAAGTTGAAACTCAAGTTTTATTGAAAGCCATGTTTATCTTTGAAATTTCCCATTTATTTTGAAATCATATATATTGAAAAACCATTTGATAAATCTTGAGAGCATTTAACATTAATATCCTAAGTCTAAATAACTAATTAAACCTTCTGTCTTCTTTCTTTGATCTTGATTTTTCCTTTTGTGCTTGATCTTCTCTTTTGCTTTTGTTATCATCAAAAACCTTTCGACATGCCTTAGAGACATAAGCATTCACATTCTCCCCCTTTTTGATGATGACAAACTGATCATAGGAAAAAGAAAGAATTTTTGCATTTGTATATAATAGTCATTTAGGTACAATGCTGCATGATATTGGGTTAGATTTTGCATATGAAAAGCTTAATAACTTAAAAGGTCAATAACTCCCCCGTACTCATGCAACCTTTAATTTCTCATGCAACCATTAATTACATTTCATTTCATTTTCATTTTTCCATATTTTCTCCCCCGTTGGCATTATCAAAAAGACATAAGCATTTAAGAAAAAAAAATGGATGGCATGATAGCTATATTGCATGATTCCCAATTGTTTGCCATAACTGAAAAGCCACAAAGATCAGTCCAATCAATATTCCAACAGCCAATCATTCAAAGTGAAAACAAGTTCATGTATTAATAATCAGCATGTACAAATAAACATGTCACAACCAGTAGGCAATAATCAAAAGATAATCATAAAGGTATACCAATTTTATATAATCAAAGTTAAAACAAAATAAGTACAAGGTGGTCATCAATACAAGAAAAAATATATCAAGGCGTAAGGCCATGATCACTATCAGTGTCCTCGCTGTCACAAAAGACTTCACCCTCTGGATCTGCAGCAGAGTCTCCTAGATCATCGTTATCATCACTGGGCATAAGATCGTCGTCAGAGTCCAGAAGCTCCTCATCATCAGCAGGAACTCCAGATGGACCAGCGAAGGATATGGGATCCGGAGGGGCAGAGGATGTGGGGGGTGCAGCAGCAGCAGGACTCTCAGGAACAAGAGGTCCACGTAAGAGGGATCGAATGGAGGCAAGCTCCTGGTCTGAGTAGTCCATCCTCAGCTCAAGATGGTCGATCTTTTGCTCTATATGATCCATGCGCGTGTTTACGTTGGCGCTCAGGTTGCGCATCTCTTGGAGCAGAAGATCAAGAGAAGCTGGAGCAAGAGCAGAGGCAGGGTACTGAGCCTCCTCATCATCACTATCTGGATCGTGATGGATATGGCCAAATGTGCCATGAGTAATGTAATGCCACCTATCCTCCATCTTGTAGAGCTGAAGCTTCTTCAGAGTATGCAGCCCAATTGATTGGGGTCCCTTTGAGCTGGTGTCCTTGGACTCTTCAGTCAGCGAAATGCGACAGTACTCAAGGATTGTGGTGACTAACATGGCGAAGGGGAGAGCGAGTTCTTCTTCTTCTTGATGTCCAAGATATGCTCAAGAATATAGTATCCCCGTTTATTGGGTGCCCCGTGGTCATTGCCCATAATGCCACTACATCATCCTTGAGGACTTGGGAGTAATTCCTCCTCGGGAATGAATCCACGAACCAAGAGGTAGTGGAGAACCCTGTTTTCCATAGTGAGGCCAGTGGCCATTATTCTGCGTCTAGGATCACTGGGGAGGTGGTAGCCAGTCCTAATCAAAGAGAGAAGAGCAGCCTTGTGCTCAAACTCATGCCCCCAGACTTTGGCATTTCCACAGAACTGAGCTCCATCAGGAGTGAGCTTGGTAAGCCTATACCACTCTGCCATGGTTAACCTGATTTGTTGCTTTTTCACTTCAGAGATGATGCAATTATCTTCAACCTTCAGGTTAGCATAAAACACTCGGACAAGGTTAGGGTAGATGGCCTTCTCTATGCTCAGGAATCCCAGCAAGCCTAAGTTTTCTATGGTCCTAAAGCTCTCTAAAGGTTCACTCTCGCAGAAGGTGATGGGAAGATACCTGGGAGAGATGATTTTGCGAAGCTGGAAGTTCTTCCGGAACAACTCAGCTTTCTTCACAGTGGAGAAGTGCCTCGTGAGGTCCAGGCCAGATATATTGCGTGAAGAGCCACCAGAGGAACCTCCAACAGCAGCCCCTGTTCTTGGGCGCTTCGAGCGATGAGAGGATTCAGCCATTGATGAGAAGGAGAAGCAAGGGTTGAGTGGTAAATGGTTGGGGATGAGTGAGGAGAGAGAGAGGGACGAGATTAGGTCAGAAAAGTGGAGAGGGTGTTCGTGAGAGAAGATGGGGAGATTTGGATGAGGGATGTGAGGGGATTTGATCGGTGGGCTATGTGGAGAGGGGATTTCCGAGATTGAGAGAGGCGAAATGACCGGTTTTGATGGAGATTTGAGTGAGAAAAGAGAGATTTTGAGATCTGAGGTGCGTGGAAGCAGAAGGAGAGAACGAGGAAGATGAACAGTGCCCAAACAGAAATGAGCTCTACGCGTCAGAACCTTTTAAAAACCCCGTGTAATCGATTACATTGTGTGTGTAATCGATTACATGCATTCTCAGTGGGTATGTAATCGATTACATTTTTGGTGTAATCGATTACATGCTTCTGGTGGGTATGTAATCGATTACATTTTTAGTGTAATCGATTACATGTTTTCTGGAACCTTGTAATCGATTACATAGTTGATGTAATCGATTACTGAGTTCTGAGTTGGTTGTAATCGATTACAAAATGTGTGTAATCGATTACATGCGTGATTGGAACTCGTGTAATCGATTACAAAGGCATTGTAATCGACACAAGACTCTTTAACTCAGATTTTTTGCTCCAAACAAAGATATAATCAATTTTAATCCATCCACATCAGTTTTAAAGCAACTTAAATCAATTCAAATCATCATGCAAGCATATAGACTAATCATATTATGATTCAACTTATATAATTGATCAGAATTATCATTTTTACCAAGAATTTCACTTTTTTTGGTGAAATTTGAGGTTGTTGAATTTCTTGTCAAAGTTGGACATGAGGAGCACTGCAAAATAATTTAGGGAAACCTCCGACGCTCAAGTTAGTATGGGATTCAAATATATAATGAAAATTCAGAGATTGTGCAAAGAATGTGGCATAATTATGCGTAAAACGCAAGCTTAGGCATTTGTTTTAGGATTATGCAAAGAAATATCTAACTTATGCATGAATGGTCCAATATGCCCAGTTCATTTCTAATGTAGAAAAATGCTTCTTTTGCTAGGGGTTTGGTGAAAATATCACTAATTGCTTAGTTGTTTCAACAAATTCAAGTATGCAATCACCCCTTTGAACATGATCTCTAATGAAATGATGTCTTATTTCAATATGCTTAGTTCTAGAATGCAAAATGGGATTTTTTGACAAGTTAAGTGCACTGGTATTATCACATTTTATGGGAATGTGATCAAGCTCAAGACCATAGTCCAAGAGTTGTTGTTTCATCCAAAGGACTTGAGCACAAAGAACTCCCGGTACCGCAACATATTCAAACTTCACGGTGTGGACAATGCCACACTATTTTGTTTCTTGCTGTGCCAAGAAACTAGTGAGCTTCCAAGCAAGTGGCATGTCCCACTAGTGCTTTTTCGATCCATTTTGCATCCAGCAAAATCAGAATCGGAGTACCCAATAAGATTGCATGAGGCACCCTTAGGGTACCATAAACCCATTTGTGATGTGCCTATTAGATATTTCATTATTCTCTTAACAAAGACTTAGGTGTGATTCCTTAGGATTAGCTTGATATCTAGCACACATGCATACACTAAACATTATATCAGGCCTACTTGCAGTGAGATAAAGGAGTGAGCCAATCATACCTCTATATTTTGTAATTTCTACCGATTTACCTCCTTCATCCTTGTCCAAATAGCAAGAGGTGCCCATAGGAGTAGCCATATGCTTGGCATTGTCCATTCCAAATTTTTTGAGCAGCTCCTTGCAATACTTGGATTGGCTTATAAATGTTCCTTCTCTTGTTTGCTTGATTTGTAGACCAAGGAAGAAGTTGAGCTCACCCATCATGGACATCTCAAACTCACTTTGCATAATATTTGAAAATTCTTTACAAAGAGAGTTGTTAGTAGCTCCAAATATAATGTCATCCACATAGATTTGAACTAGAAGAATGTCATGCATTTTGTGTTTTATGAAAAGAGTGGTGTCAACTTTGCCTCTAGAAAAGCCTTTTTCTAAAAGAAATTGGCTCAACCTTTCATACCAAGCTCTAGGAGCTTGTTTCAAGCCATACAAGGCCTTTTTCAATTTAAAGACATGGTTGGGCATTTCAAAGTCCTCAAAACCAGGAGGTTGTTCTACATACACCTCTTCTTGTATAAAACCATTTAAAAAGGCACTTTTGACATCCATTTGATAGAGTTTGAAATCCATGATGCAAGCATATGCAAGTAGCATTCTAATGGCCTCTAATCTAGCTACGGGAGCATAAGTTTCTTCATAATCTATGCCTTCTTCTTGATTATATCCCTTAGCTACAAGCCTAGCTTTATTTCTTATTATTAAACCCGTTTCATCAAGTTTGTTCCTAAAGACCCATTTGGTGCCAATTATAGGATGATCATTGGGCCTTGGAACTAATTCCCAAACTTGATTCCTCTCAAATTGGTTTAGTTCTTCTTGCATGGCCAAGATCCAATGCTCATCATTAATGGCCTCATTTATGTCTTTAGGTTCAACTTGAGAGACAAAGGCTAGATGATTACATGCATCTCTAAGTGAGTTTCGAGTGATTACCCCTTTTGATACATCACCTATCACTTTGTCAAGAGGATGATACCTTGAAGTCCTCCATTCCTTGGGTAGATCCAAGATTTTAGAATCTTCTTGCCATGAGTGATCAAGGAGTCTCTCTTCTTCCTTCTTGGACTCTATCTCTTGATTTTCCAAGTGCGTCTTTGCCAAGATTTCTGCAACATCATCAACAAGTTCCTTTCTCGGCTCATTTGGGTTAGTTTCATCAAATGCAACATGTATGGATTCTTCTATGGTCATAGTTCGTTTATTATAGACTCTAAAGGCCTTGCTATGAATAGAATAACCAATGAATATTCCCTCATCAGATTTTGCATCAAACTTCCCCAAGTTATCCTTTCCATTATTTAAAACAAAGCATTTACATCCAAAAACATGAAAATGTGACACATTAGGTTTCCTTCCTTTGTACAATTCATATGGGGTTTTCTTTAAAATTGGCCTTATTAGGGCTTTATTCATAACATAACAAGTGGTGTTAACCGCATCCGCCCAAAAGTACTTAGGAAGATTGGCCTCATTGAGCATAGTTCTTGCCATTTCTTCTAAAGATCGATTTTTCCTTTCTACAACACCATTTTGTTGTGGTGTTCTAGGTCAGAAAAATTATGCTCAATGCCATGTTCATCACAAAAAGTTTCAAATTCATGATTTTCAAATTCACCACCATGATCACTTCTTATGGATGCAATACAAAAACCTTTTTCGTTTTGGATAACTTTGGCAAGTTTTCTAAATGATTGAAAAGCATCATTTTTGTGAGCCATGAATAATGTCCATGTAAATCTAGAAAAATCATCCACAATCACTAGTGTATAGTAATTCCCACCAAAGCTCATAGTTCTAGAGGGTCCAAAAAGATCAATGTGCAAAAGTTGTAAAGGTCTAGAAGTTGAAACTATGTTTTTAGCTTTGAAAGAGACCTTTACTTGTTTTCCCTTTTGACATGCATCACAAAGTTTGTCTTTTTCAAATTTGAGCTTTGGAAGACCAATTACTAGTTCTTTAGAAACCAATTTGTTTAAGTGATCCATGTGAATGTGAGCAATTCTTCTATGCCATAACCATGAATCATTTTCTCTACTCATAAAGCATTTAGCATCATTTGAGGAAATATCATCAAGACTAATCATATATATGTTATTGACCCTATGACCAACAAACTTAACTTGCTTATCATCCTTTCCCTCAATTATACAACAAGAGGAATCAAATATAACTCTATTTCCTTTATCACACAATTGACTAATACTAAGTAAATTATGTTTAAGTCCTTCAACAAGTAAGACATTATCAATAGATGATGAAGGGATCTTACCAACTTTGCCAATTCCAAGAATCTTCCCTTTGTTGTTGTCACCATATGTGACATGACCATGTTTCTTGTGTGTAAGGGAGGAGAACTTGGAGCCATCACCGGTCATGTGCTTGGAGCAACCACTATCAAGATACCAACTTGAGCTCTTGGTCTTCAAGCACACCTACAACACACATTCAAGATTTAACTTTTGGTACCCAAATTGTTTTGGGTCCTTGTGTGTTAGAATTAGGTATGGTGCCTTTAGGGACCCAAACCCTTTGATTCCAACCTTGGTGTTTATGTTCTTTCTAACATTGCAAGTGGATGCACTATGCCCTTTCCTACCACAGTGAAAACATTTAACAAAGGGGCTACTTGAAGTTTTTGAGGAAACAAAGAAGTTCTTATAAGATTTTTGATGGTTGTTTGGATTAAATCCTAAACCGGCTTTTTGGAAAACACATTTTTGTCTCCCTAACAACACATTCAAGTTGTCTCTTCCAAAAGTGAATTTTGCAAGAGTGTTGTTCAAGTCTTCAATTTCTTTTTCAAAAGCTTTGCATGATAAACAAGGTAATGATATGGATGCATTATCATGTGAGGAACAAATCATGCATGATGAATTAGCATCTATGAGTCCTAAAGTCTCATTTTCAATTTTAAGTTCATTTATCTCCTTGGTTAAAGTAGAAACTTTCTTTGTAAATAGGGAGATTGTTTTATTGGAAGACAAAATCATTTTTGTGAGCCTCAAAGATTCATCATGCAATTCTTGAAAGGCATCTTGCAATTCATCATAAGAAGGTGGAGGTTCTAGGTTAGAAGAGGTTACCTCGGTGTCGCTTTCTCCACTTTCTTCTCCTTGAGCCATGAGGCAAAGATGGGCTTCCTCATTTTCTGAATCATCGGAAGAGCTTAAGTCATTATCCTCCCAAGCTATATATGCTCTTCTTCCTTTCTTTTCCTTGGAGGGTCTTTTCTCAAACTTCTCCGTCTTCTTGAGATATATAGGACACTCCATTTTCATGTGCCCCGGTTTTCCGCATTCATAGCATCTTGGAGGAGTGGAGGATCCTTCTCCTTTGTGATATGCTTTCTTTTGAGGAAACGGTGGTCTTCTTTGAAATCCCTTTTTCTTCAAGAATCTTCCGAATTTTCTCACAAGGAGACTAAGATTCTTCTCACTTAGCTCAATATTTTCAGCATCCTCTTCACCATCTTCATCATCATCTTCAAGTATGGGAGAGGTGGCCTTGAGTGCAATTCCCTTCTTCTTTTTGTCATGTTCTTCATTTTGGTTGAGCCTACTTAGTTCCAGCTCATGCTCTTGAAGTTTTCCGAATAGGGTGGCTAGAGACATGGTTGATAAATCTCTTGATTCCGCAATCGCCGTTACCTTGGGTTGCCAATTCCTGCTTAGACATCTCAAGACTTTGTTAATAAGATCCTCATTAGGAAATGTCTTTCCCAATGAGATGAGATGATTAACAATATGAGTAAATCTCTTTTGCATATCTTGAATACTCTCACCTTGATTCATTCTAAACAATTCATATTCATGAGTAAGAGTGTTTATTCGAGATCTTTTACTTCACTAGTACCTTCATGAGTTACTTGTAGGGTATCCCACATTTCTTTTTGCGGTCTTACAATTTGACACCTAAAGAATTCATCATACCCCAAAGATGTGGTGATGATGTTCTTGGCTCTCAAATTATATTGAACCTTCTTTTTATCATCATCGGTCCAATCGCTTCTAGGTGTATTAATTGTTACACCATCCTTAGTTTGTGTAGGGACAAAAGCACCATTTTCAACTGCGTCCCACACATCTAAGTCAATAGCTTCAATAAAAATTTTCATTCTTTCTTTCCAATAGGCATAACCATCCCTATTGAAATAAGGAGGTCTATTTATAGAAGAACCTTCATTTGAAAAACCATTTGAAGCCATCACTTCTCTTGAAGCTGCTAAGCTCTTTATACAAGAGTCTAGCTCTGATACCACTTGTTACTAAGTGGCCTCAATACTCAAGAGGGGGGGTGAATTGAGTAGTTAAAAATAAGTTCACAAATCTTTCGCAAATCGTTTGACAATCAATTTTCGTTGAAGCTATTGAATGATCAGAGATAATTGAATAGATGAGTTAAGCACTTTTACTAATGAACGTAATAGCCAAGGAGACAATATCCAAATAAAACAATGAAACAAGTGCACAAAGATAAACAGAGGAGAGTTTAGAGAAACAAACACACAATCGTTTATCCTGGTTCAATCACTACTCCACTTGTGATCTACGTCCAGTCCCAAGCAACACCTTGAGATTTTTCACTATATCTTCAAGCTTCAATGGGTGCTTGAAAAACCACTACAACCTTGAGCACTCAACAGTATGGGATACCTCACCCAAAAGCTTGAGCCTCTATTTTCCAAGGGATACCTCACCCTTACAATACTTGAGGGATACCTCACCCTCACTAATCAGAATGTATAAGATTGAAATAGAAGAAGCTCTCTAGAGCAAGTGTTTACAAATTGAAGCTCTAATATGCTCTCAAAGATTTTTCACGTTTTTAGTCAGAAAACAGAGCAAGAAATGATTTTAAGGATTGATTCACGTTTTGAAGTATGATGATCAGTTTTTGGTTCAAGGTCAACCGTAAATGAGAGCCCAACTTTGGTATTTATAAGTTTCTCAATTAATAGAGCCGTTAGAGGTAGTTGGGCATGCATTTAATGCATTTAATATAGCCGTTGGACGTTGTCAGGATGCGTGTAATCGATTATATATCTCAGGTAATCGATTACATTATTGTTCCAACGTTTTCTGAACTTTCTGAGCTCTGTGTAATCGATTACATTCTTGAGGTAATCGATTACATGGCTTCTGACTTTGCTTGTAATCGATTACAATGCTCATGTAATCGATTACATGACTTCGACTTCTTTGTGTAATCGATTACAATATCCATGTAATCGATTACATGGCTCGTCGAACGTGTTCTTTGAGTTTCGGGTTTTGTGTAATCGATTACATTATTGGTGTAATCGATTACATGGCTTCGACTTTGTTTGTAATCGATTACAACATCAATGTAATCGATTACATTACTCGTCGAACGTGTTCTTTGCCTTTCTGGGCTTTGTGTAATCGATTACATATATTGTGTAATCGATTACCTGGCCTCTGACTTGTTTGTAATCGATTACATTGTTCATGTAATCGATTACATGCTTTCTGTTTAATGTGTAATCGATTACAAACATTGTGTAATCGATTACATTGGCCTTTGAACACATTTTTCAAGTCCAATAACGCTTGTAAGTCATTTCCAACACCTCAAGATACTTGTTTAAACATAAATCCTTTTAAGAGTGTTAGATTTAAAGTTGAAACTCAAGTTTTATTGAAAGCCATGTTTATCTTTGAAATTTCCCATTTATTTTGAAATCATATATATTGAAAAACCATTTGAGAAATCTTGAGAGCATTTAACATTAATATCCTAAGTCTAAATAACTAATTAAACCTTCTGTCTTCTTTCTTTGATCTTGATTTTTCCTTTTGTGCTTGATCTTCTCTTTTGCTTTTGTTATCATCAAAAACCTTTCGACATGCCTTAGAGACATAAGCATTCACAGCTTTCTATATGCAACTTTATGTACAAAATCATCGTTAGCACGATAAATAGCATTAAGAACATCCCATATATCTTTAGCACTAGAGCAATTTTTAATTGTAGCATAAGCATCATCATTCAAACTGCTTCTCAAAATTTGCATAGCTCTAATATTCAAAGAAAAATATTTTTTGTCAAAACTATTCCAAGTTTGTTTTGATTTGTAAGTAAATCCATTTAGCACAATATCCCACAAATCAATATCAATAGATTGCATATAAATTTCTATTCTAGTTTTCCAATAAACGAAATTCGCACCATCAAAGAATGGTGGTTTATCAATTTCAAAACCTTCCATTTTGAAAAACTTTCAAGGTTGCTCACAAGTAAGGATCTTTAACTCTAAGCGGTTAAGCTTTTACCAGAGCACGAAGCTCTGATACCACTTGTTAGTCATGGCAACCATTACCCAAGAGGGGGGTGAATTGGGTATTAAAATTTTTTTTTCGCAAATGCTCTTAAAATAAATACAAATATTTAAGCTATTAAATAAAAGAGAAAGAATTGCGAGATGAAGAAAGAAAGCTTTAAGAACTGTAAATAAATAAATGTACAATAATATAAAATTGTATAAATAAATGTGCAATAATATAAAATTACGTAAAATAAAGATTGCACAAAATAAAGAGATAAAGAGAAGAAGAGCAGGCACGATATTTATCCTGGTTCGACCACCAACCTGTAACACCCTTTGGGGATGTCACATTTGACATAGAAATAAGATAAAACTAAGAAATATTAAACTAGTTAATATAACTTGTACGTATATTTTGTTTATGAAATGTATAAAGTACAACTTATAATCACACTTATACGGCGTTAGCATACATATTAATATCACTGTATATTACAACTGTGCATTATCATCATATTTATAACATACACATATAAAATACTAATATATGGATAACCTACATATGGTTTTGTGGTTGTTAGTTACACAAATAATTTACAAACAACTTACAAATAAAGAAATACATACCAAAGTATTTACAACAACTATCAAAAGATAAAAATAAGGTTCGAATACAGTACCACACCAAAAAGCAAAAAGTGCCCAAGTGCACATCATGAGTATCTAATCCACTGGGGAACCATTCCTAGATGACTCCTCGGTGTGACAGATATCCAGGATGTCTCGCAGCAGTTCTACGAGCAGGGGTCCGGGCTGCTCTACGGACTGGAGTCCGGGATGTAGACACTACACTATTGTCATTGGGAACATAGAAAGGTCCATTCCAATGACGTCGGATCCCCAAAGGTGTAACACCCCAATTTTTGGGTAAAAGACCGATGTATCCTTATTTTTCTTGTTTCTTTTTTTTTCAGATGAAATACGTATATATAATATCTTGTCTGTTATTTTATTTGACCGTTTTGAGTGTTTTGCTTCGTGATGGGGAAAAATGGAAAAATGACCATTTCATCCCGAATGTACTGTTTTTGATTTTTCTACATGATACTGTTGTTTGATATTACTGTCTGTGATTTTATTTGGACTTTTTGTGAGATTTGCTCGGGACGACGGAAAATAATAATTTTTCTCGGTCGAAAAAAATATTATTTTAATTAATTAGAGTTGGGGAATCTTACTAAACCCAATTGATTGATATATAAATTAGTTTCAGTAATTTTTAGAATTTAATCGTATGCGATAAAATAATTTTTAGTATTATTTTATTACTCAAGATAAATTTTGACAATGATGGACGACATCTTGTGTGTGTGCGGGACCCACGTATAAATAAAGTAACCAATAGAAACAAGAAACTTGGACCAATAGAAATAAGACACCTAGAAGTCAAACTAATAAAGAGAAGTCAACAAAAGTGGCTTGACCATTTTGGACCATTAGATTGAATCTTGATGGATAAGCTTGAATGATGACCATAGATTTGATGAATGGCTAGGATTGAATCTTGATGGATAAGCTTGGATGATGACCATGGATTTGATCAATGGATAGGATTTAAAGATGAATCAATGGCTAGGATTAAGTCAAAAATTTGTAGACTTGACTTTAGGATTAGTAATTAATTAAACTTAGTTTGATTAGATTAATTACTTAATTAGCAAATTAATTAAACTAGTTTAGTTATAAAATAATTATAATCTAAATATTAATTAGAGGTGCTAATATTGTTTAGAGATTATAAATTATGTAATTATTTGTTTAATTAATTAGTTATGTAATTAGGTAAATAATTAAGTAGACTAATTTAATTCTTAACTAATTATAATCTAAATGTTAATTAGATATACTAATATTAACTAAAGGCTATGATATATGTTAATATATGTTAAATTGATTAGTTATGTGATTAGTATATTAATTAAGATTTGTTAAGATAATTAACCTAACTAATAGAAATTGGTCAAGAATAATAGCTTGACTCTTTAAGGACCAATAGAAAGCAAGCTATTAAATAAATTTGGATTTCTTGGAAACTATTGATTCTACGGTGAAGGAGAAGAGTAAATTGCTCTAATATCCAATTCACTTTGTGAATTCACGTAGAAAGCCTTTAGGAAATTCATTTAGAAAGCCAAATTGAACAAATGAAGAATAGTCAATATTGATGGCTATTCTTGGTTGAAGTCTACGGCCAAGCTACTTTTTGGAAGGCAAAATATTTCAATTTAATTCTTACTATCTTTCATTAATTAACCAAGTAAGACTAGTCAAAATTGGTGGCCTTTTTGCATGTGCTTCCACGGCCATGCATTTGGAGGAGTTCTATAATTAGTCAATTCATTTTATATTCACTTTTCTCTCAAATGCATTTCCGGCCATGCATTTAAATAAAAGCCAATTTACCAATTTAAATATATTTGGTCACTTTTCTAATTAGCTATCATTTAAAGAAGCAAAATAATAAATAATTCTCACTTTCTCTTAAGTGATTCACGGCCATGCATTTGGAAGCTTATAAGATAAGCTTTACAAAGCTTCTTGAACACACCAACAAGATGTGATCTCAACCGTTGAGTGGATGGGTGGCTAGGATGATTTCCATGTGATTTTAATCACTTAATCTCACCAAAAAGACCTCACGGCAGCAGCTCTCTCTCTATCATTCTTCACTTTTATTTTCACTCTCCTCTACGTTGAAGACCTTCCATTTTCTCTCCAAAAACACCAAAACCCCAAGCATCTTTCTTCTTCTATTTCTTTC
This sequence comes from Ormosia semicastrata, assembly GCA_029884595.1. NCBI lineage: Eukaryota > Viridiplantae > Streptophyta > Magnoliopsida > Fabales > Fabaceae > Ormosia > Ormosia semicastrata. The sequence continues at coordinate 52,020,580 of JAQQTO010000063.1, forward strand.
TCACTATTCGGTCATGCTCTTCACCCACATAACCAAACCTCCATAATTTTTCCTCTTCATCTTTCTTAAACCAAAACCATATTCTAAACACTTTTTCTTCACAAGATCTTGCCAAAATCCTATTCTATCTAGTTCAAAATCCATCATTTTTCTTGTTTCCTCAAGGGTAAGTTTGGATTCTTTAATTTAAATTTTGATTTTTAAAATTTTTAACCATGATTGTTCCATGGTTTTTCCATATTAAACCTTGTATGAGTTTTTACTAATTGTTTTAAATTGTTAGGATTTTGTTTGGAGGCTACCCGAAATTTCAAGGAGAAGGAGGAGACTAACCGGTTATTTTGCTTCAAGAGGTAAGAGGGAGATTACCCTCATCAACCATGTGTTGGTGGTGAGGAATGTTTTTGTTCTGTGTATGAAGAATCCATGAGGATTCGGTTTGTGTAATTGTGGTGGTTTGAATTGTTGTGGCTTGTGTTAATTATTTGATTATTTAAGTGTTTTTCGGTTGGTGATTTATTTATTTTTATATGCATGATTATAGCTTTAGAATATTTTGCATGCCTATAGAGTTGAAATATGTGGCATATGTATTGTATGTGTTATTATAATGTTAGAAATGCATGAGCATTCCAAATAATGCAAAACCCTAGGTTCGATCATACCATTGAATGGAAGGAATTAAGGTGATTTACAATGTTTTTAATGAATATCAAGTGAAGTAGAACAAAGAAATGAATTTTTGGAATTTTATTTATACTATGAGATTTCGGCCAACATGCCAAAAAGTGAGAAAAATTGGATTCTAAATAATCTAAGGTAAGTAAGCATGTTAAAGGAAATTTTATCAAAATGTTTTGATTATTAAAAATGAAATGGTCGAATTGAATTTTAGAAACTAATTTAAGTATTGTTAGTATTTACAAAGATTATACATTAATTTGAAATATTTTACAGTAGCTTGAAAAATATTTTAAATGGTTTTAAATTGCTTAATAATTTTGTTTATTAGTCAAAAACTGTTTATTTGAGGAAAACGGAAAAGAAAATGATTTAAAAAGCTTATGCGATTGAGAAAATGATATAAAATTATTACGCGATTGAGGAAACTTGACAAATTATATTTATGCGATTGGAAATGTGATATATATTGTGAAAACGACAAGATTTTGAAAATAAAATAAAATTTCTACGCGATTGACAAAAACAAAGAAATTTTACTATTGGGCCAAGGTGGTGAACCCAGATATATGAGAAGTTATGTTGCGCCAAGTGGGTGCTTATTGTGATTTGGTTTTATGAAAAGATAGTGCGCCAAGTGGGAGCGTACTGTATTTTGAGATCTGTGCCACTGAGGGCATTTACATACTTATTTTTGCCATTGAGGGCATTTTTGTAAATATTTAAAGTTTGAGGGCATGTTTTTGTAAATATTTGAAGTTTGAGGATATTTTCGTAAATATTTGAAGTTTAAAGGCATTTTCGTAAATAATGAGGGTTTGATGACATTCCTGTAATTATTTGAGACTTGAGGACGTTTTGGTAATTATTGCTTTGTTCATGCACTGAGTCGTGCCAAATTGGTGATTTGATTGACGAGATGAATAACATCGTGTTGTCGATGTGATAGGCATAGTGTGTTCAGTTCCTGATATGGACTTGGAGTTCATAGTGTGCACTATTCCATATGTGACGATGAAGGTAGCTCCTTCTGGGTCTTGGTGCGTGATAACACACTTATGTTCTCGACAAGCACTATCCTTAATCAAGTTTTGAGAGGACTATCGGACGCCCTGTAGTATACAATTAATTGATGTATGTGTGTCTGGGTTGTATGCTATGCCATTATGTTTATTTTTCGTGGGCTATAGACACAAAGTTTTAACAGTGCAATAGCAATCACAACGGTCAGCTATAGACACAAAGTTTTGACAGTGCAATAGCTGGTCGGGGTAGCCAAAGCTATAGACACAAAGGGTGGACAAGTGACAATAAATTTGGATTGGTAATTTGGGCAGTACTAATAGAAGTCTCATCTCATTCTCTCTGATATCGTTGTGTGTATTGTAGCTCCATGGAGTAGGATTGTGTCACATTGTATATGTTTATATGTGGTACATTATTATCTTTTATCTGTGATCGTTTACCTATGATCTTTTATTTGGGATATTATATGTTGATATTGCATTTAATCTTTATTCTATATTATTATGATTTATGGTTATGGCATTTTATATAGTGTGAATTGTTATATCTATCCTGGTAATGTTATTGTGGTTTATTCGATTACAATATATGCTTATTAGAATTAATTGTAAATCGATAATATGACTAAATTCATGTATTGATGTGTGTATGGAATGATCTAGTCATTCGTATCATTCTTTGCTACAGATCTTGGTAAAGGTGAAAGGGGATCTCACCTCTTTATTGTATTGTTTTGTTTGGTTTGTATTGTTTAAATTCGTAGTAGTAGGCGAAGCGTATTTTGAGGCTTATTGGAGACAATATTTCAAGATGGTGACAGCGTCAAGAAGTAATCTTCCAAGTTTCAACATGATGCAGTTGGTGAAGAAATGGAATTTTTTTAGGTTGAGTTTTATTCTTCCTCGTTAGTGTTATTACCGTGCTATTAGTAGTAACTTTCTTTGGGTTTACTCAAGTTTTTCTCGAGTCTGTAATTTTCATGTTTTAATTTATTGTTGATTATTTTGTGATGTATATGGCATATGTATGTTAATCAGTTCAATCTAATTTCATTGTTACTCTTAATTTTTGGTAAGTTTATATTTCTGCGAAAAAGAAATTTTAAAATTTGTATTTTGAAACTCAAGCTTTTATAAAATAATTATAATTGGTTTAAGTTTTTATTTTAAAATGTGACGCCCTAGGGAGGGTGTTACAAAAGGCAACTCTAACTGTATGTACAAGTCAACAGTAACCACAGGATTAGAATCATATTCCGGACGTAGAGATAAAGTAATAGTCCCCATATACACTACAACATCGTCTTCTTCACGAGTGCGCCAGCCTTCTATTCCTCTATGGAACTCTATCCTTACAAAACCTAAGAATCCTGGAGCAGTCATCTTCTGTGAGTCAGTCCAAATGATACGGATGGTTTGAAGGCTCTAAACACTTAGACTGGAAGTCGGTAGATAGTAACTCTTTCTCTGTATGGTATTCACTGCCTATTGCTTGTTCTTCAATCTCTTCATCACAGTCTACGTATATATATAACATAATAATACAAACAACACATACAACAACAAAGAGGTAAGACAACCCAATATATCACAAGGGTGGTACATAAGAAAACTACAACACATCAAAAATAACAATTAATATCAACACAGATAACAATTAATAACAACAACTAATTACGGAAAAGAATCGAACCAATCACGCTAAATTATAAATGAATACACAATAAATATGCCAAAACCAATATGCCAAAACGATAAAATGACTCATTCCTACTCCATGGAGCTACAACACACACATCAATATCAGAGAGAATGATTTGAAAGTTCTAATAATACTGCTCAGCCAGCTATTGCACTGTCAATACTTTGTGTCTATAGCTTGACTACCCCAACCAGCTATTGCACTGTCAATACTTTGTGTCTATAGCTACTAACAACATCATGGCGTAGTACACAGTCATAACATCGTGTAACTACAGGCAGTAAAATAGTTCTCTCAAAATCCCGATTAAGTATAGTGTTTGTCGACGACATTGGTGTGTTACCACGTACCACGGCCCAGAAGGAGCTACCTTTTGTCCACATATAGAGTAATGTACACCAATGCCTCCAAGTCCACATCGGAAATGAACACACTACGCTCATCACATCGACAACACGATGTTATTCATCTCGTCAATCAAATCACCAATTCTCAAATTGGCACGACTTAGTGCATGAATAAAACATAAATTTCTAAAACATCCTCAAATTTCAAATATTTGCAAAAATACTATCAATTCTCAATTATTTACGAAAATACTATCAAACCTCCATTATTTACGAAAATGCCCTTAAACTTCAAATATTTATGAAAATGCTCTCAATGGCCAAAATAATTACATAAACGCTCTTAGTGGCAAAAATCTCAAAATACAGTACGCTCCTACTTGGCGCACCATATTTTTCTTACAATCAAATTACAAGACGCGCCCACTTGGCGTATTATAACTTTTCACATATCCAAATCGCCACTTTGGCTCAACAGTATAATCTGCTATTTTCATTTGTGGCATGATAAAGTAAATAAAAAAAATACTTTATTGCATTTTCAAAATATTGACGTTACAGTTTTTATTTTATTTTGTTTTTAATCATTTTTAAATGTCAAAACTTCATGACAAACATTCTTTTAACATTCTTACTTAATTTAAATTACTTAGAATACAAATTCAGTTATGTTTGGCATGTTGACCAAAATTTATCATAATGTAACTAGGATTAAAATTTATTTCTCTCATTCTAATACTTAAATATTATTAATTCAACTAAACACCATAATTACTTCTTGAAAATAATTTGAAAACATCTAAAATCCTCTTTTTAGGGTGATGGCCGAAACCTATGGTGTTGTATTCTTTGGAATACTCATGCATCTCTAGCATTATACTAACATCAACAACATTACAAAGACTTAGCAAATTAAATTAACAATACAAACCCTACATGAAAAATTATTACAACCAACATATAAAAGAATCCTTATGGATTCTACCAACACACATTATTTAATTTTCTCATTACCACTCAAGAATAACTAGGTTATAGTCTTCCCTTATCTTAAAATGAAGAGAATCCTTCTTTCCTCCTTCTTTGGGAATTTAGTTTTGCCCTTTCAAAAATCTAAGAAAATAGATAAAATTTTCTAAGGGTTACTACTAGAAAAGAAAACCATACCATGGATCAATCATGGCTTGGAAGCTTAAAAATGAAAATAGAAAGGAAAAATAATAAGTTTTACCTTTTTAAGAAGAATTTCAAGGTGAGTCTTCAAGCATGCAAATGATGGAATTTGCAAAAACTTCCAACTAGAGATGATCTTGGATGGATGTTTAGAGTTAGAAAAGCAAGGAAAGAAAATTTTTAGGTGGGTGGAAGGTGCACTTGGAAGCTTGACCGAATGGTGCTCCAAGAAAGCCTCCAATGTGAGCTTGGAAGAAAAGGAGAGAATGAAGAAATGATTTGTTATTTCTTCAAGTGTGCAGCCAAGTAAAATGAAAAAGAATAAGGCTTAAGGCTTTAGTTTATTTCAAGAGCTAATCCTAGCCATTCATCCACTCAATGGTTGAGATAAAGCCTTGGTCTCCAAGGGTGTTTGTGATTGGTTGAACCATGCTTAGTCATAACCATGATAAGGCTTGTCTTGAACCTTCCAAATCTTCTTCTATGCTGCCTTGGCCGAACCCCCCCCCCCAAAGAAAAGGCAATTTAATTTGTTTCATCAACTAACTAGTTACACTTAGGTGTAATGGTCCTAACTAGCTAGTTACCTTGTAATTACTTTATGATAACTTAGTTAGTCTAAGGTTTCTAGTTAATTATCATCTTTAGGATACAACTAGAGTACTAACTTAGTTACATTCCAAACTAACCAAGCTAACTAACTTGGGTCTCCTAGTTTCAATCCAACTAAACTAGCCACTTTTGTTGACCTCCTCCCATTGGTTTGACTATATAGTTGGCTTTTTTCTCATTGGTTCAAAATTTCTAAATTATCCATTGGTTATTTTGCTTAAAAGTGGGTCCCACACACATATTTTTGGGTTTACTGACAAAATTTACACTGAGTAATAAAATAATATTAAAATTATTTTATCACACAGTTAAATTCTAAAAATTAAAAGATTCACAACAGTATCTTTCAGAATTAGGATTTGCAAATTCCCCAACTCTGAAAAATTAAACAAAGTTTTCCTGGCTGGAAAGCTTAAGAGTTTTCTGGCTCGGAATAAATCTCACACAACATATAGGCTAAATAAAACACATATCGTAACATAAAACCACATTGTATACAAAGAACACAAAACAGTATATTGGGGACGTAATTGTCATTTACCCTAAAGTTAGAAAAATTCAGGGTGTTACAACTCTCCCCAACAAACAAAATTTTCGTCCTCAAAATTTGTTGTACCTTAAAACAATTGAGGGTATTGTTCCCTCATCTTATCTTCCAGTTCCCAGGTTGCATCTCCTGTCACATCATTCCATATGACTTTGACCAGTTCAATCATCTTCCCTCGAAGCTGCTTCACTTTCCTGTCTTAAATTCTTACATGGAGTGTCTCGTACGTTAGATTCTCCTTTAACTGTATTTCATCAGGTTGTATCACATGTGTTGGATCTGGAATATACTTCTTTAGCTGGGACACATGAAATACATTATGCAAATTAGACAAAAACGGTGGTAAGGCAACTTGATAAGCTACAGGACCTATCCTACGGATAATCTGATAAGGTCCAATAAACTTAGGCGTAAGCTTCTTGGACTTGATAACTCTTCCAACACCAGTTGTAGGAGTCACTCTCAAAAATACATGTTCGCCTTCTTCGAATTCCAAGGGTCGCCTTCTTTTGTCAGCATAGCTCTTTTGTCTACTTTGAGTAGTCCTCATCTTTTCTTGGATCATCTTCACCTTTTCTGTGGTTTGTTGCACTAACTCTGGTCCAATAGTCATGCTCTCACCGTCTTGATACCAGCATAAAGGTGTTCGGCATCGTCGTCCATACAACGCTTCATAGGGTGCCATCCCTATGCTTGAGTGAAAACTATTGTTGTAGGTGAATTCTATCAAAGATAAAAATTCATCCCAACTTCCTTTTTGCTCCAGCACACAAGCGCGCAATAGGTCTTCTAAAGACTGTATAGTTCTTTCAGTCTGACCATCAGTTTGTGGATGATAAGCAGAGCTCAAATGTAGTTTAGTTCCCATTGCTCCTTGTAGACTTTGCCAAAATCTTGATGTAAACCTTGGATCCCTGTCAGATACTATGGAAACAGGTACTCCATGTAATTTGACAATCTCATTGATATAGATTTGGGTTAATTTTTCCAACGAATACTTAATGTTAATAGGCAAGAAATGAGCTGACTTTGTAAGCCTATCAACTATAACCCATATTGAGTCATGACCTTTTCTTGTTCTTGGCAGTCCAGTAACGAGATCCATAGAATACTGTCCCACTTCCATTATGGAATAGAGAGTGGTTGTAACATTCCAGCTGGCCTCGATGTTCCACTTTCACTTTCTCGGCAAACCAAACAAGACGCCACACGTTCTGCTACGTCTCTTTTCATCCTTGGCCACCAAAATAATTTCTTCAAATCTTGATACATCTTGGTCATTCCGGGATGCAAACTTAGATTGCTAGTATGGGCTTCATCCAATATCGCCGTTTTCAGTTCAGTATCGTCTGGTACACAAATTCTCCCTTGAAATCTTAAAATTCCATCTGATCCTTCTTCCACTGTTGCCTTGTGACCTTGCTTTAACAATTCTCTTTCATTTTGCAAAAACGCATCCTCCTCTTGTTTATCTCGAATTATATTAAGCAAGTCATTTAAGATTACCACTCTGCCTAAACGAATCTTTCGAGGCACCAATTCCACTGATACTTCTGAATTTCTGAACTGGTTGAGTAATTCTTCCTCCTTTATCATCATTGCAGAAACACTAAGCACTTTTCTACTCAGGGCGTCTGCTACCACATTAGCTTTTCCCGGATGGTATTGGAGTTGAAAATCGTAATCCTTGAGAAACTCAAGCCATCGTCTTTGTCTCATATTCAATTCTTTCTAATCAAACAAGTATTTCAAACTTTTGTGATCACTAAGGTATTGAACATGGCTCCATACAGATAATGCCTCCATATCTTTAATGCAAACACTACCGCTGCTAGTTCCAAGTCATGTGTCGTATAATTTCTCTCATGAACCTTCAATTGCCTCGAAGCATAAGCTACCACCTTTCGGTCTTGCATCAGCACGCATCCTAATCCTTGATATGAAGCATCACAGTACACGTCAAAAGATTTGTTAGGAGCTGGTAAGGTCAATACTGGTGCAGTTGTTAGCTTTTTCTTCAACTCTTGAAAATTGGCTTCACGTTCTTCCGTCCATTCAAAAACTTGACTTTTTCGTGTAAGCTGTGTAAGTGGTCCGACAATTTTGGAAAAACCTTCTATGAATCTCCGATAATACCCAGCCAATCCAACAAAACTTCGAACTTCTGTCACTGTTTTAGGTCTTTCCCATTGCAGAATAGTTTCTATCTTGGATGGATCCACTGCAATACCTTCTTTAGAAATTACGTGACCTAGGAATTGCACTTTTTCCAGCCAAAATTCACATTTCGCCAGCTTTGCATACAACTGCTTATCCTTCAAAACCCGAAGAACTATACTGAGGTGTTTGGCATGCTCTTCCTTAGACCGGGAATAGATTAGAATGTCATCTATAAAGACAACAACAAATCTGTCAAGGTACGGGCGAAAAATCTGATTCATATAGTCCATGAATATAGCAGGAGCATTTGTCACTCCAAAAGGCATGACCTGATATTCATAATGCCCATAACGAGTTCGGAAGGCTGTTTTAGACACATCCTCTGCCTTAACACGAATTTGATGGTAACCTGATCTCAAATCTATTTTAGAGAACACTCGCTCCCTTCAATTGGTCCATCAAATCATCAATTCGTGGGAGTGGATATTTATTCTTTATGGTGACCTTATTTAGCTGACGATAGTCCACACAAAGTCGAGAAGTTCCATCCTTCTTTTTGACTAGAAGCACTTGGTGCTCCCCATGGTGATACACTCGGTCGCACAAACTGCTTCTCCAATAGTTCCTCCAATTGCTTTTTCAACTCTACCAACTCTAGCTGGTGACATCCGATACGGTGCAATTGAGATAGGACCTGTTCCCGGTACCAAATCGATAGAAAATTCGATTTCCCTTTCTGGCGGCAAACCAGGTACATTATCTGGAAAAACTTCCAGAAATTCATTAACAACAGGAATAGTATGTACATCTTTCTTATTCTCAACTTCTAATGAAGATAATAATATAAATCCCTGCGCTCCATTTTTCAGTAATGACTTAGCTTTAACAGCAGTCAAGAATCCAGAGTTCTCTTCCTTCGGAAAGACTATGGATTTAATTGCACAGTCTATCAAGATATGGTTAGAAGATAACCAATCCATTCCGAATATGACATCTATCTCTACCAGGGGCAAGCAAATTAGGTTGACTATAAACATACGGTCCTTTACAACAACAGGGCAATCCAAACATATTTTGGATGTAACTACAGGCTTAGCAGTCGGTGTAGAAACAACCAATGGAAAATTCAAAGAAGACACAGGCAAATTTAATCTCTCAACACAACTATATGCAATGAAAGAATGTGTTGCGCCTGAATCATACAAGACAGTCAAAGACTTACCTCCTATGGCTCCTTCCCCTTGAATAAGATTGTCAGACTGAGAAACTTCGGTTCCTGTCATAGTATAGACTCGTCCTCCAGATCTTGGCTGACTTGTCCAAACAGTCTTCACTGCAGGTTTCTTTTCCGGCTGAGGACAATCCTTAGAGAAATGTCTAGGCTGTCGACAATTAAAACAAATTGTCCCTTTAATTGGACATCCCAAAGAAATATGACCTTTCTCCCCACATTTGAAACATGTTGGTACAAACGCCGCTTTCTGACTAGAAGTAGTACTAGCAGAGCTTCCTCCAATAGGTGGTCGTTGAAGTGGGTTTCCTGGTGGTCTCGAGTATGGCTTACGCTGAAACCGGTTATTATTGCTACTACCTCCTCTCTGAAACCTCATTGGTCCAAAATTACGAGTTCTTGGATCTCGTGACGGTTCCAATTCCTCTAATCGTGCACATGTATCTACCAGAGTATGGAATTGAGTCATTCTCAAAGGCAGTACTCCTCGTCTCAACTCCGCTCGCAGTCCTTCTTCAAACTTCCTACATTGCCAATCATCATTTGGCCTGGTCTGTGCATAATCTGAGAATTGAGATAAACTCTCAAATTTGGATGCATACTCGTGGACTGACATATTTCCTTGACGTAAACCAAGAAATTCCATTTCCTTGGCATGTCGAGCACTGGCAGAAAAATACTTGTCCATAAACATAGTAGAAAACACTTCCCAAGTTATTACAGTGCCTTCAGCTTGCAACAATCGGCGAGTTCCTCTCCACCAACTTTCTCTGTCTCCTCTTAGCATAAAGGTGGCATATATTACCTTTTTATCATCTGGGCACCCCATCCCTTCAAATATCTTTTCCATCTCCTGTATCCACAAACTTGCTTTCTTAGGATTGAACTCACCTTTGAACTGTGGGGGGTTATTACGCCTAAATTCAGACAAATTTAGGGCATCCGCAGTAGCATCTTGCTGTTGAGCTGCTCTCTGGTTCTACTGAGTTATTACTTCCGCCATTCGCTGCATAGCTTCCACAGCATCTTGTTGTTGAGCGCTGCTCTGGTTCTATTTGAGTCATTACTTCCGCCATCCATTTGCATAGCCTCTACTTTGCTACTGAGGGTCCTCTTCTCTAGGGATATTCACACGTCTTCCTCTTCCTCTAGACATCTTTTTTTTTTCCTATTCACATCAAACATAAAAGTTAGATTTCTTCCTTTCGAAAATAAATCACAGAGAATTCACACAACACAAGCACAAACAGACCCAACCACAACCCCAAAAGACTCAAACTTGGGCTCTGATACCAACTAATGTAACACCCTTTGGGGATGTCACATTTGACATAGAAATAAGATAAAACTAAGAAATATTAAACTAGTTAATATAACTTGTACGTATATTTTGTTTATGAAATGTATAAAGTACAACTTATAATCACACTTATACGGCGTTAGCATACATATTAATATCACTGTATATTACAACTGTGCATTATCATCATATTTAGAACATACACATATAAAATACTAATATATGGATAACCTACATATGGTTTTGTGGTTGTTAGTTACACAAATAATTTACAAATAACTTACAAATAAAGAAATACATACCAAAGTATTTACAACAACTATCAAAAGATAAAAATAAGGTTCGAATACAGTACCACACCAAAAAGCAAAAAGTGCCCAAGTGCACATCATGAGTATCTAATCCACTGGGGAACCATTCCTAGATGACTCCTCAGGTGACAGATATCCAGGATGTCTCGCAGCAGTTCTACGAGCAGGGGTCCGGGCTGCTCTACGGACTGGAGTCCGGGATGTAGACACTACACTATTGTCATTGGGAACATAGAAAGGTCCATTCCAATGACGTCGGATCCCCAAAGGCAACTCTAACTGTATGTACAAGTCAACAGTAACCACAGGATTAGAATCATATTCCGGACGTAGAGATAAAGTAATAATCCCCATATACACTACAACATCGTCTTCTTCACGAGTGCGCCAGCCTTCTATTCCTCTATGGAACTCTATCCTTACAAAACCTAAGAATCCTGGAGCAGTCATCTTCTGTGAGTCAGTCCAAATGATACGGATGGTTTGAAGGCTCTAAACACTTAGACTGGAAGTCGGTAGATAGTAACTCTTTCTCTGTATGGTATTCACTGCCTATTGCTTGTTCTTCAATCTCTTCATCACAGTCTACGTATATATATAACATAATAATACAAACAACACATACAACAACAAAGAGGTAAGACAACCCAATATATCACAAGGGTGGTACATAAGAAAACTACAACACATCAAAAATAACAATTAATATCAACACATATATACAATTAATAACAACAACTAATTACGGAAAAGAATCGAACCAATCACGCTAAATTATAAATGAATACACAATAAATATGCCAAAACCAATATGCCAAAACGATAAAATGACTCATTCCTACTCCATGGAGCTACAACACACACATCAATATCAGAGAGAATGATTTGAAAGTTCTAATTGCACTGTCAATACTTTGTGTCTATTGTAACATCCCGAAAATTCATTATTTTGTTAAAAACGATCATTTTATAATATTTGCAATTTTTAAGAATTTTTGTGGAATTTTCTGGAGATGATGAATATTTTAATATATTCTTCGTTTTATGTGTGTGCTGAGTGGAGCCGGGAGAATAGAATATTTTCCCTGAAGCTGGAAAACCTTGGACTGTCAACGTGTCAACGGGGGATCTTACTAAACCCGAGTCCGGGCACAGTTTACGAGGTCTACATTTTTGAGGTTTTATCTGCTAGTGTAATAAATCATCTGTCAGAGGTATTTAATCAAGGAGACAAGCTTACTATGCACTTCGTAGAGAAGCGTGCGAAGCTTCTCAAGGAAGCTTCTTTGAATCATTTTTTATTATTTCTCTCTCCTCCCATTTTTGTGCTGCACATTTGAATTAAGGGACTTAATTCATTCTTCAATCCACACATTTTCCTCCTCCTGTACGTAGCACTCACTATTCACTCATCTTTCTCTCTTTCCATTTCTCCTTACAGCAGCACCATCCACCCACCTTCATATTTTATCCTCCAATACCGTCACACTCCAAGCACCATTCCGTGTTTGGAGAAACACCATAACTGAGGGGAATCATCTTCAAGGTTCTACGTTTTCTTCATCTTCTTTTTCCTCCACGGTTGAAGCTTAAAGGTTGGAACTTTAAGGTAAAGTCCTTAGCTTTTTCCTCATCTCTCCTCATCTTCGTAACCCACTGTCATTTTGATGACCATGGGTATCTATTTCAACACTTGATTCTGATTTTGGTGAGCTTGAATATTCAAGGATCTCTTGTGAGCTGAAAATATAATTTCTGACCAAAAGGAGCAGCCTTTCTTTGTGCTTCTCTAAGGTAAGAGGAAGACACTCCTCCTCAACCTCTCTTAGCATTTAGGAACGTCAGTGATTGTGTTGAGGGTCTTTCTGCTTTTGTATGTTGTTTGTATGGTATATGTGCTATTTGATTGTTTGAGTTTTGAATGTATATATGTATATAGATATAACTGGATGTATTGGAATGTGTAATATTGAAGGGAATGAGTTCCAATTTGTTCTCGGATAGTTACGATGTTGAGCCCAGAATGTGGAAACTTCATGTGGAAATTAGTAATAGTATGAAATCTGGTCAAACCCGTCGAGTAAGGACTCATGGCCAAACCTGTCGAACGTGATAACCTAATTACTTAATAAAATGTTAAAATCCGTCGAGTAAGGACTCATAGCCAATCCTGTCGAACGTGATAACCTAATCTCTTAGTAAAATGTTAAAATCCGTCGAGTAAGGACTCATAGCCAATCCTGTCGAACGTGATAACCTAATCTCTTAGTAAAATGTTAAAATCCGTCGAGTAAGGACTCATAGCCAATCCTGTCGAACGCGATAACCTAATCACTTAGTAAAATGTTAAAACCCATCGAGTAAGGACTCATGGCCAAACCTGTCGAATTTGATATCCTAACTACTTAGTGAAATGTTAAAACCCGTCGAGTATGAACTTCTGGCCAAACCTGTCGAATTTGATATCTTGATCACTTAGTAAAATGTTAAAATCCGTCGAGTTTAGACTCCTGACCCTTTCCGTCGAATGTCAAACCCGTCGAATTTAGATTTCTGACCAGCAAACACTAAGTGAAAATCCGTCGAGATTGATCTTCCGACCAAAACCCGTCGAATAGAGTCCCTGGACATTGAGGTGAAACTGCCCCAAAGTTAATAATCGTCGAATTTGAGAGACAATGCCTGTCGAGTAGATGAGTTTCTCCAGACCCGTCGAAATTAGAGATTTCGACCAGTGTTCGTCGGTTCGACACTTGGGAGATTTTCTCCAACGTCGACACCTATACCCGTCGAATTGAGGCTTTTCTCGACCATCTGGAGGGTTCGACGTTTTGATCCTCGTCGACAGAACCCCCATCCGACAGAAAATGATTTCTTCGTCCGACAGAACCCCCATCCGACAGAAAATGATTTCTTGCCAATCCTATTATAAAATGTGTTTCCCATTCTTTCCTCCTCCTGTTACATTATTCTTCGTCGAATGGCAACTTCAATCACTCATAAAACGTAGTCTCTGTCGAATTCAAACGTATACCTATCACCCAACACCTAGTAATTGAAATCTGTAACTCAGTTTGTGATTTCGACCGTGTATTTTCCTAGACCAAAAACCTTGGGACTAATAGAGGAATATCGATCATAAATAAATGGGATGACTAGAAATTACTTAGGGATGCATAAACAGGGAAGAACATGAGAGTGTGAGAGTTTGAGATCTTAGAATAACCTTCTAAGGGCATATGAATAAATTACCTAAGAGGATTTAAGTTAACTAAGAGAATTCCTTTAGAGACAAACCCTGTAAGTAAAGCTAAACCTAAGCAAGAATTCATAATACGTTTTAAAAAGGTATTGATTTATTTAATGACAATATTATGATATTGTGGGTCCATGTGAGAGACCATTGACTGTATTAATTCTTACTTTGGCAAATTGTGACATATGATGGAATAGTATGTGATAATGATCATACATGATTATGCATAAAGTCGGTATGCATTGTGATTTGTCCGTTGGACTATCGTAAGGCCTAGTTGCCTAGGAGTTGAACACACCTTAGTGCGGGTGCGAATAGACAAGTGGGGTCCTGTAGTTGGCCTTGAGGGCGTTGGGGCGCGGGTGTCTCACAAAGGGCAGTGGTAGCCCCTCTGGACCGTGAGACAAACCGATGCAAACGCACCAACGATCCTGACCGGCCACAGTCCTATATCGAGATCTTGTGAGAATCTTCTTTGTATAAAGCCTTGTTGCGCAAAATGAGTGATTATTTTCTCGGAAAGCACTTGTTTTTATGGCTGACGAGATACTGGCATGTCTCCCTGATCATTCTCTCCGAGTGTTTTGTGTCTAGCTCCATGGAGTAGGATCTTGGTTATTGAGGGCTCATGTGCATAGAGTCCGTGCATTATTTGCATTTATCATTATTATGGTTTGGCATTGATATATTGTTGATATACCCATGACTGCCTGGAAGCTGTTTGCTTGATCATAACTGCTCTTGAATGTCTATTACTATTACTATTGTTGTAAATGCTATGTGGGCGCTTTGCGCCGTTTGGTTTCTTGATGCTATAATTGGTAATGACGGAAGGATGTCTTACCTCTTTTCCTTCCTGTCTCTCCATTTCTGTTTATCTGTACATTGCGTCTCATCGAAGACAACCGTGAGGAACCGGAAGCTCCCAACTTCCCTGGTTTTTGGCCTTACCTTGACTGAACGACTACAGAAGACTATGGAGCCCGTACGCACAGATTTTTGGGGGATGTACGTCTGACTTTCTTAGGAGGGCCAGAGTGCTGGTATATCAACTACAGTTCTGAACGCTGTGTCTACACGGGAGATGTCTCGATATCACTAGCCTGGAGACGCCACGAACCACCTGTCTTCACCTGCTGTATTAGCCTACGTTTGGAGTTTCGGCCTACCGATACGTGAGATGTGGGGCGATCGTTACTTCACTCCGAGAGAGGACTCTTTTCGTTCTACAGCTCGGGCCCCGTCCCGTGTCTCTGCTATTCCTATGGTGATTTCCTCTGATGATGAGGAAGATCCTGAGGAAGATCCCGAGGAAGTCCCTGAGGACGACCCCGAAGAGGACCCTGAAGAGGATCCTGACACGATTCCTCCTCACCCGAGGGATTGATGTTACTCGTAGCTACCGAAGGCTACCGGTGTTTTATTTTGGGGGCCCGATGTTTGTTTGTTTGTAAAGGTGTAAATTCGATACCGTGGGGATGTGTATGTAATACTTGGGGGCGGTATAGCTTTGCTTTTGATGTACCAGGCTTGTAACTAAATGTTTTGATAAACTTATATATATATATATATATATATATATGATGCTGAGATGTTAATTCCTATGCATGTTTTACTTCTGTTTGATCTATTATTTCCATTGATGTCTCGTCAACATGGTTATTAATTAAAAAAAAAAAGTATAGATATATAATATAACCGCCAATTAAAATACCCAACTATGATCTAGTGAATATACGCGTCTTATTAATACGAACCGGGTCTCAACTCACCTAACTTTATTTCCGCATTGTAATCGACCATGTGGCGTTCCCTTGGAAGAGGGCGTTGCATTTTGGTATCGAGCCCCGGTTTATGTTTCTTTGGGTCTTGTGGTTGAGTCTGTCTTGTCGTGTCTTGTGTGTTCTCGAATGGTATTCGTAAAGGAGTAGTGTTTGGTATTCTTAGTGAATGCAATCGACTTTTCTATGTTTTCGGATAATCCGAACGAGAAAGTGAGATGGCACGAAGGGAAGACATGGCAAAGCGGCTATTACAGCCGATGCAAAGGATGGCCGAGGTCATCGCACAACAACCGAGCAAGCCGCACGACAATGAAGAGAGAGTTACGCAACAACAAGAGCGAGCCGCTCAACGGTTAGAGGCTACGCGATGCTCGAATTTGGCGAGTTTCGACGCCATAATCCTCCTCAATTTAAAGGAGAATTTGATCCAGGACAAAGCTAGTACGTGGATCAAGGAGTTGGAGAAGGTATTTCGAGGAATGAATTGTCTTTGAGGGTAAGAAGGTGGATTATGCTACTTTTATCTTTGGTAGGCAACGCCGAGAACCGGTGGAACGGAGTGCGGAGGATGCTAGAAGCCGCAAACCGAGAGGTTACTTGGGAGTTGTTCAAAGAAAAGTTCTTGGACAAGTATTTTCTGCGAGTGCAAGGCATGCGAAAGTCGGAATTCCTCAACCTGCGACAGGGGAATATGACTGTTAGCGAGTACGCAGCGAGATTCGAAAACTTGTCACAGTTTTCGACCTACTTTCAGAACCAACCAGATGAGGCTTGGAAGTGCCGAAGATTCACGGAAGGATTGAGGTACGAACTGAGGAAAGCTGTAATCACCTTGAGGATCAATGAATTCTCACAACTGCTGGATACTTGCTGTGATGTAGAGGCTCTGGAGCAATCTAGAGATATGAGGAATAGAAACTTTGGGCTGCGAGATTCCGAGAGGCGGCAATAACGGTGCTAACCGCTTCCAGAAGAAGCCATACTCTCGACCAATGGGAAGTCACCAACAAGCCATGGGTGGAAGTTCAAGTGGAGGTTCTAGTGGGAACCGGACTGGCCAAAACTTAGCATATCCCTCCAAATGCCGGAAGTGTGGAAAAGATCATCTGACAAGGGATTGTCCTATCAAAGGGATTATCTGTTTTCGGTGTGGGAAACCTGGACACATCTACAGAGATTGCAATCAAGCGAAGGTCGAACCTTCAATGAATGTTGTGAAAGCCAAGAAACCGCAAGCTGGAGGACGAGTTTACACTATGAGCGGAGCTGAAGCCTCCGAATCCGAAGATTTGATACAGGGAGAAGGCATCATAGAAGGTAATCTTTTAACTGTACTGTATGACTCTGGGGCAACCCATTCTTTTATATCGTATGATTGTGTGCAAAAACTGAGTCTACCTGTGTCGTCCTTACCTTTTGACTTAACCGTTTCTACCCCCACTGATAAACCGGTAGTTACTACCAAAGTTTGTCTAAACCGTCCATTGATTGTTGAAGGTCGATCCTTTTTGGTCGATCTGATTTGTTTACCTCTTTCCCAATTAGATATTATCCTAGGGATGGGTGGTTGTCTTCTAACCATGTTACGTTAGACTGTTCCCGAGAAAGACCATAGTTTTTCCCATAAATGAGAATTCTAGATTTCGACGGCCAACCGAGTTCAAGCTCTCTTGAAAGAAGGAGCTCACGGATACATGCTACTTGTCTTCTTTGAAAATCGAGAACGAGGTTGATGTGGACACAATTCCAGTGGTGAATGAGTTTCCGAAGTCTTTCCCGAGAGTGTGCCTGGTTTACCACCGGCTCGAGAGATAGAGTTTGCTATCGACTTAGTACGGGAGCTGGTCCCGTGTCTATAACACCGCCGTCGGATGGCACCAACAGAGTTAGCCGAGCTAAAGAAACTGACTAGAAGAGCTTTTGGAAAAGCAATTTGTCGGGCCAAGTGTGTCACCATGGGGAGCACCAGTCTTTGTTAGTTCGCAAGAAGGATGGCACCTCAAGGTTATGTGTGGACTATCGGCGGTGAACAAAGTGACGATTAAGAACAAATATTCACTCCCGAGGATTGACGACTTGATGGACCAAGCGAAGGGAGCGGCAAGTGTTTTCCAAGATTGATCTGCGATCCGGGTATCATCGATACGAGTGTGAAGACAGAGGATGTGCCCAAGATCGCGCTTTTCGCACCCGATACGGTCACTACGAGTATTTGGTGATGCCGTTTGGTGTGACGAATGCACCAGCTATCTTCATGGACTACATGAACCGAATCTTTCGACCTTACTTGGATAAGTTCGTTGTGGTCTTTATTGATGACATTCTGGTATACTCTCAAAATCGGGAGGACCATCTTTGAACACCTCAAGTATAGTTCTTCGATTCGAAGGAGAAGGAATTGTATGCCAAAGCTGTCAAAATGTGAGTTTTGGCTGGAAGAAGTCAAGTTTCTAGGTCACGTGATCTCAAAGAGTGGGATTCTTTGTGGATCCATCGAAAGTGGAGGCAATACTGCAATGGGAAAGGCCGAAGTCAGCAACAGAGATTCGAAGCTTCGTGGGTTTAGCGGGATATTACCGGAGGTTCATTGAGGGATTCTCCAAGATTGCTGGACCACTTACACAACTCACAAGGAAAAACCAAACTTTTGAGTGGACCGACAGCTGTGAGCGAAGTTTCCAAGAGTTGAAGAATCGACTGACTACCTCACCGGTGTTAGTGCTACCCGATCCGAATGAACAGTTTGAAGTGTACTGTGACGCTTCATACCAAGGGCTAGGATCTGTACTTATGCAACATGGAAGAGTGGTAGCTTATGCTTCAAGCCCGTTGCGAGTGCACGAGAAGAATTATCCGACGCACGACCTGGAGCTAGCGTACGTAGTTTTTGCTCGAAAATATGGAGGCATTTTCTCTACGGAGCAACGTTCAACATTTTCGGTGATCACAAGAGTCGAAGTATTTGTATGATCGAAGGAGTTGAACATGAGGCAACGGAGGTGGTTAGAATTCACGAAGGATTACGATTTCCAACTTCGTATCATCCCGGCAAGGCAAATGTTGTGGAGACGCTCTAAGTAGGAAGATGATCGGTGTCTCTCGCCACGATGATCAAGGAAAAGGATCTAATAGAGCAATTCGAGATGTGTGGTCTTTTGTGAAGTTAGAACCTGGAAAGATTTGCATGAATATGGTTACCATCTCGAGCGAGTTGATGGACTGAAGATAAGAAAAGAGCGAGAAGAAGGACAAATTCTTGCAAGAAGTGAGGGAACAGATGAAGCAAGGAAATGAAACGAGTTTGCGAGAGGAACGGATGGAATTTTGAGATTCCATGGGAGAGTTTGTGTCCCTCGGAATCAAGAACTTAGAGAATACATCATTAATCATGCTCACACAAGCCAACCGAGTATGCACCGGGCATGACGAAGATGTATCAAGACTTGAAGAAGTTGTTCGGTGGCACGGAATGAAGAGTGAGGTTACTAGACGTGTATCTACTTGTCCGGTTTGTCAAAAAGCTAAAGTGGAACATCGAGACCAGCAGGATTGCTGCAACCGTTATCTATTAGGAATGGAAGTGGGACAAGTATTGCAATGGACTTTGTAGTCGGATTACCAAGGACGAGAAAAGGTCATGATTCGATTTGGGTAATTGTGGACCGACTCACGAAATCAGCACATTTTCTTCCGATCGACATCAAGTACAAGCTAGAGAGATTGACTCAGATCTATATTGGAGAGATTGTCGACCGCACGGTGTGCCTACAAGTATTGTTTCGAGATAGAGATCCTAGGTTTACTTCAAATTTCGGGAGAGTTTGCAAGAAGCATTGGGGACGAATTACGACTTAGTTTCGCTTATCATCGCGAGACCGACGGTCGGTCGGAGAGAACAATCCAATCTTTGGAAGATTTGCTTAGAGCTTGCACCATAGAGCAAGCGGGAGTTGGGATGACATTCTACCCTTGATAGAATTCACTACTACAACAACGAGTTATCATTCGAGCATAGGGATGGCACCCTATGAAGCTCGTATGGACGACGATGTCGAACACCTATATGTTGGTACCAAGACGGCGAGCGCCTTACTATTGGACCCGAGATTATACAACAGACAACTGAGAAGGTTAAAATGATTCAGGAAAAGATGAGGACGGCTCAGAGTCGACAAAAGAATTATGCAGACCGAAGGAGAAAACCTCTTGAGTTTGAGGAAGGTGAGCATGTATTCCTGAAAGTCACACCTACGACTGGGGTGGGCCGGGCTTTAAAATCTAGAAAACTCACTCCTAAATTCCTTGGACCATACCAAATCGTTAGTCGTGTAGGTCCTGTAGCATACCAAATATCCTTACCTCCTTTTCTTTCAAACATTCATAATGTTTTCCATGTGTCACAACTTCGGAAATACCTTCCTGACCCAAGTCATATCATAGCACCAGATACAGTACAACTAAAAGAAAACTTAACTTATGAGACGTCTCCTATAAGAATCGAGGATAGCAGGATAAAGCAATTAAGAGGCAAGGAGATCGCATTGGTGAAAGTGATCTGGAACGAGGTGACTGGAGATGCAACCTGGGAGTTGGAAGACAAGATAAGAGAGCAATACCCACAGTTATTCTAAGGTATGCAAATTTCGAGGACGAAATTTCTTTTTAGAAGGGGAGTGTTGTAACATCCCGAAAATTCATTATTTTGTTAAAAACGATCATTTTATAATATTTGCAATTTTTAAGAATTTTTGTGGAATTTTCTGGAGATGATGAATATTTTAATATATTCTTCGTTTTATGTGTGTGTGCTGAGTGGAGCCGGGAGAATAGAATATTTTCCCTGAAGCTGGAAAACCTTGGACTGTCAACGTGTCAACGGGGATCTTACTAAACCCGAGTCCGGGCACGGTTACGAGGTCTACATTTTGAGGTTTTATCGCTAGTGTAATAAATCATCCGTCGAGGTATTTAATCAAGGAGACAAGCTTACTATGCACTTCGTAGAGAAGCGTGCGAAGCTTCTCAAGGAAGCTTCTTTGAATCATTTTTTATTATTTCTCTCTCCTCCCATTTTTGTCTTTGCACATTTGAATTAAGGGACTTAATTCATTCTTCAATCCACACATTTTCCTCCTCCGTACGTAGCACTCACTATTCACTCATCTTTCTCTCTTTCCATTTCTCCTTACAGAAGACACCATCCACCCACCTTCATATTTTATCCTCCAATACCGTCACACTCCAAGCACCATTCCGTGTTTGGAGAAACACCATAACTGAGGGAATCATCTTCAAGGTTCTACGTTTTCTTCATCTTCTTTTTCCTCCACGGTTGAAGCTTAAAGGTTGGAACTTTAAGGTAAAGTCCTTAGCTTTTTCCTCATCTCTCCTCATCTTCGTAACCCACTGTCATTTTGATGACCATGGGTATCTATTTCAACACTTGATTCTGATTTTGGTGAGCTTGAATATTCAAGGATCTCTTGGGAGCTGAAAATATAATTTCGACCAAAAGGAGCGAGCCTTTCTTTGTGCTTCTCTAAGGTAAGAGGAAGACACTCCTCCTCAACCTCTCTTAGCATTTAGGAACGTCGGTGATTGTGTTGAGGGTCTTTCTCGCTTTTGTATGTTGTTTGTATGGTATATGTGCTATTTGATTGTTTGAGTTTTGAATGTATATATGTATATAGATATAAGCTGGATGTATTGGAATGTGTAATATTGAAGGGAATGAGTTCCAATTTGTTCTCGGATAGTTACGATGTTGAGCCCAGAATGTGGAAACTTCATGTGGAAATTAGTAATAGTATGAAATCTGGTCAAACCCGTCGAGTAAGGACTCATGGCCAAACCTGTCGAACGTGATAACCTAATTACTTAATAAAATGTTAAAATTCGTCGAGTAAGGACTCATAGCCAATCCTGTCGAACGTGATAACCTAATCTCTTAGTAAAATGTTAAAATCCGTCGAGTAAGGACTCATAGCCAATCCTGTCGAACGTGATAACCTAATCTCTTAGTAAAATGTTAAAATTCGTCGAGTAAGGACTCATAGCCAATCCTGTCGAACGCGATAACCTAATCACTTAGTAAAATGTTAAAACCCGTCGAGTAAGGACTCATGGCCAAACCTGTCGAATTTGATATCCTAACTACTTAGTGAAATGTTAAAACCCGTCGAGTATGAACTTCTGGACAAACCTGTCGAATTTGATATCTTGATCACTTAGTAAAATGTTAAAATCCGTCGAGTTTAGACTCCTGACCCTTTCCGTCGAATGTCAAACCCGTCGAATTTAGATTTCTGACCAGCAAACACTAAGTGAAAATCCATCGAGATTGATCTTCCGACCAAAACCCGTCGAATAGAGTCCCTGGACATTGAGGTGAAACTGCCCCAAAGTTAATAATCGTCGAATTTGAGAGACAATGCCTGTCGAGTAGATGAGTTTCTCCAGACCCGTCGAAATTAGAGATTTCGACCAGTGTTCGTCGGTTCGACACTTGGGAGATTTTCTCCAACGTCGACACCTATACCCGTCGAATTGAGGCTTTTTCGACCATCCGGAGGGTTCGACGTTTTGATCCTCGTCCGACAGAACCCCCATCCGAGAAAATGATTTCTTCGTCCGACAGAACCCCCATCCGACGAGAAAATGATTTCTTGCCAATCCTATTATAAAATGTGTTTCCCATTCTTTCCTCCCTGTTACATTATTCTTCGTCGAATGGCAACTTCAATCACTCATAAAACGTAGTCTCTGTCGAATTCAAACGTATACCTATCACCCAACACCTAGTAATTGAAATCTGTAACTCAGTTTGTGATTTCGACCGTGTATTTTCCTAGACCCAAAACCTTGGGACTAATAGAGGAATATCGATCATAAATAAATGGGATGACTAGAAATTACTTAGGGATGCATAAACGAGGGAAGAACATGAGAGTGTGAGAGTTTGAGATCTTAGAATAACCTTCTAAGGGCATATGAATAAATTACCTAAGAGGATTTAAGTTAACTAAGAGAATTCCTTTAGAGACAAACCCTGTAAGTAAAGCTAAACCTAAGCAAGAATTCATAATACGTTTTAAAAAGGTATTGATTTATTTAATGACAATATTATGCTATTGTGGGTCCATGTGAGAGACCATTGATGTATTAATTCTTACTTTGGCAAATTGTGACATATGATGGAATAGTATGTGATAATGATCATACATGATTATGCATAGAGTCGGTATGCATTGTGATTTGTCCGTTGGATTTGTCGTAAGGCCTAGTTGCCTAGGAGTTGAACACACCTTAGTGCGGGTGCGAATAGACAAGTGGGGTCCTGTAGTTGGCCTTGAGGGCGTTGGGGCGCAGTGTCTCACAAAGGCGTGGTAGCCCCTCGGACCGTGAGACAAACCGATGCAAACGCACCAACGATCCCGACCGGCCACGATCCTATATCGAGATCTTGTGAGAATCTTTGCTTTGTATAAAGCCTTGTTGCGCAAAATGACTGATTATTTTCTGGAAAGCACTTGTTTTTATGGCTGACGAGATACTGGCATGTCTCCCTGATCATTCTCTCCGAGTGTTTTGTGTCTAGCTCCATGGAGTAGGATCTTGGTTATTGAGGGCTCATGTGCATAGAGTCCGTGCATTATTTGCATTTATCATTATTATGGTTTGGCATTGATATATTGTTGATATACCCATGATTTGCACTGGGAACTGTTTGCTTGATCATAAGCGCTCTTGAATGTCTATTACTATTCTTGTTGTTGTAAATGCTATGTGGGCGCTTTGCGCCGTTTGGTTTCTTGATGCTATAATTGGTAATGACGGAAGGATGTCTTACCTCTTTTCCTTCCCTGTCTCTCCATTTCTCGTTTATCTCGTACATTGCGTCTCATCGAAGACAACCGTGAGGAACCTAAGCTCCCAACTTCCCCGGTTTTTGGCCTTACCTTGGACCGAACGACTACGAGAAGACTATGGAGCCCCGTACGCACGTTGCTGATTTTTGGGGGATGTACGTCGACTTTCTTAGGAGGGCCGAGTGGTATATCAACTACGATTCGAACGCCGTGTCTACACGGGAGATGTCTCGATATCACTAGCACGGAGACGCCACGAACCACCTGTCTTCACCGCTTGTATTAGCCTACGTTTGGAGTTTCAGCTACCGATACGTGAGATGTGGGGCGATCGTTACTTCACTCCGAGAGAGGACTCTTTTCGTTCTACAGCTCGGGCCCCGTCCCGTGTCTCTGCTATTCCTATGGTGATTTCCTCGATGATGAGGAAGATCCGAGGAAGATCCCGAGGAAGTCCCCGAGGACGACCCGAAGAGGACCCTGAAGAGGATCCTGACACGATTCCTCCTCACCTGAGGGATTGATGTTACTCGTAGCTACTGAAGGCTACCAGTGTTTTATTTTGGGGGCCCGATGTTTTGTTTGTAAAGGGCTGTAAATTCTGATACCGTAGGGATGTGTATGTAATACTTTGGGGGCGGGTATAGCTTTGCTTTTGATGTACCAGGCTTGTAACTAAATGTTTTGATAAACTTATATATATATATATATATATGATGATGCGAGATGTTAATTCCTATGCATGTTTTACTTCTGTTTGATCTATTATTTCCATTGATGTCTCGTCAACATGGTTATTAATTAAAAAAAAAAAGTATAGATATATAATATAACCGCCAATTAAAATACCCAACTATGATCTAGTGAATATACGCGTCTTATTAATACGAACCGGGTCTCAACTCACCTAACTTTATTTCCGCATTGTAATCGACCATGTGGCGTTCCCTTGGAAGAGGGGCGTTGCATCTATAGCTTGACTACCCCAACCAGCTATTGCACTGTCAATACTTTGTGTCTATAGCTACTAACAACATCATGGCGTAGTACACAGTCATAACATCGTGTAACTACAAGCAGTAAAATAGTTCTCTCAAAATCCCAATTAAGTATAGTGTTTGTCGAGGACATTGGTGTGTTACCACGTACCACGGCCCAGAAGGAGCTACCTTTTGTCCACATATGGAGTAATGTACACCAATGCCTCCAAGTCCACATCGGAAATGAACACACTACGCTCATCACATCGACAACACGATGTTATTCATCTTGTCAATCAAATCACCAATTCTCAAATTGGCACGACTTAGTGCATGAATAAAACATAAATTTCTAAAACATCCTCAAATTTCAAATATTTGCAAAAATACTATCGATTCTCAATTATTTACGAAAATACTATCAAACCTCCATTATTTACGAAATTGCCCTTAAACTTCAAATATTTATGAAAATGCTCTTAATGGCCAAAATAATTACATAAACGCTCTTAGTGGCAAAAATCTCAAAATACAGTACGCTCCTACTTGGCGCACCATATTTTTCTTATAATCAAATTACAAGACGCGCCCACTTGGCGTATTATAACTTTTCACATATCCGAATCCCCACTTTGGCTCAACAGTATAATCTGCTATTTTCGTTTGTGGCATGATAAAGTAAATAAAAAAAATACTTTATTGCATTTTCAAAATATTGACGTTACAGTTTTTATTTTATTTTGTTTTTAATCATTTTTAAATGTCAAAACTTCATGACAAAAATTCTTTTAACATTCTTACTTAATTTAAATTACTTAGAATACAAATTCAGTTATGTTTGGCATGTTGACCAAAATTTATCATAATGTAACTAGGATTAAAATTTATTTCTCTCATTCTAATACTTAAATATTATTAATTCAACTAAACACCATAATTACTTCTTGAAAATAATTTGAAAACATCTAAAATCCTCTTTTTAGGGTGATGGCCGAAACCTAGGGTGTTGTATTCTTTGGAATACTCATGCATCTCTAGCATTATACTAACATCAACAACATTACAAAGACTTAGCAAATTAAATTAACAATACAAACCCTACATGAAAAATTATTACAACCAACATATAAAAGAATCCTTATGGATTCTACCAACACACATTATTTAATTTTCTCATTACCACTCAAGAATAACTAGGTTATAGTCTTCCCCTTACCTTAAAATGAAGAGAATCCTTCTTTCCTCCTTCTTTGGGAATTTAGTTTTGCCCTTTCAAAAATCTAAGAAAATAGATAAAATTTTCTAAGGGTTACTACTAGAAAAGAAAACCATACCATGGATCAATCATGGCTTGGAAGCTTAAAAATGAAAATAGAAAGGAAAAATAATAAGTTTTACCTTTTTAAGAAGAATTTCAAGGTGAGTCTTCAAGCATGCAAATGATGGAATTTGCAAAAACTTCCAACTAGAGATGATCTTGGATGGATGTTTAGAGTTAGAAAAGCAAGGAAAGAAAATTTTTAGGTGGGTGGAAGGTGCACTTGGAAGCTTAACCGAATGGTGCTCCAAGAAAGCCTCCAACATGAGCTTGGAAGAAAAGGAGAGAATGAAGAAATGATTTGTTATTTCTTCAAGTGTGAAGCCGTAAAATGAAAAAGAATAAGGCCTTAAGGCTTTAGTTTATTTCAAGAGCTAATCCTAGCCATTCATCCACTCAATGGTTAAGATAAAGCCTTGGTCTCCAAGGGTGTTTGTGATTGGTTGAACCATGCTTAGTCATAACCATGACAAGGCTTGTCTTGAACCTTCCAAATCTTCTTCTATGCTGCCTTGGCCGAACCCCCCCCCCCAAAGAAAAGGCAATTTAATTTGTTTCATCAACTAACTAGTTACACTTAGGTGTAATGGTCCTAACTAGCTAGTTACCTTGTAATTACTTTATGATAACTTAGTTAGTCTAAGGTTTCTAGTTAATTATCATCTTTAGGATACAACTAGAGTACTAACTTAGTTACATTCCAAACTAACCAAGCTAACTAACTTAGGTCTCCTAGTTTCAATCCAACTAAACTAGCTACTTTTGTTGACCTCCTCCCATTGGTTTGACTATATAGTTGGCTTTTTCTCATTGGTTCAAAATTTCTAAATTATCCATTGGTTATTTTGCTTAAAAGTGGGTCCCACACACATATTTTTGGGTTTACTGACAAAATTTACACTGAGTAATAAAATAATATTAAAATTATTTTATCACACAGTTAAATTCTAAAAATTAAAAGATTCACAACAGTATCTTTCAGAATTAGGATTTGTAAATTCCCCAACTCTGAAAAATTAAACAAAGTTTTCCTAGCTGGAAAGCTTAAGAGTTTTCTGGCCCAGAATAAATCTCACACAACATATAGGCTAAATAAAACACATACAGTAAAATAAAACCACATTGTATACAGAGAACACAAAACAGTATAATGGGGACGTAATTGTCATTTATCCTAAAGTTAGAAAAATTCAGGGTGTTACACAACCACTTGTGGTCTACGTCCAGTCCCCGAAACACAGTTCGAGATTTTTCACTATATGTACAAGCTTCAATAGGTGCTTGCAACCTTTACATAAGAGAGCACTTTTCACACACAGGGAAACTCTACCCTTGTGCTAAAGTCTCACCTTGAGGATACCTCACCCTTACACAAACCTTAGAGGGATACCTCACCCCCTTTACAAATCTTGAAGGATACCTCACCCTCAATGTAGAAGAACAGAAATATAGATGAAGAGAAACTCTCACTCAGAGTAAATAATACAATTTGAAGTGCTAAGAGGCTCTCAAGGATATCTCAAAGTTTTAGCAAAAAGAGCACAGAAAATAAGCGTAAAATATAAATCACATTTTTCAGAGCAAGCGCAAATTAAACAAATAGCTGGGATGCTTGCAGATGAGACCCACGGTCTCTATTTATAGAGCCAGATAGAAAATAGCCATTGCAGCAAATTAATGAGATAATAAATGCATTAACGTTTTCGTATGAATTCAAAAATGAAACAGAATTCTCGTGGGTTATTCGAATACCCTAAATCAATATTCAAATACCACTGTTTAAAAACCATCGTGAAAAGCAAATTAACATGGGTTATTCGAATACCAACATGAGGTATTCGAATACCTCTATTTAAAAACACGTTAGAAATGCTGTTCAGACGTTTGTTATTCGAATACCAAAAGAGGTATTCGAATGCCTCTATTTAAAATATAGTCTGGAACGTTTTCAGGCATGTGGTATTCGAATACCATATCATGTATTCGAATGCCCCTTTAAAAAAACTCATCTGGAACGTTTTTTATGCTGTGGTATTCGAATACCATATCATGTATTCGAATGCCCCTTTAAAAAAACTCATTCAGGAACGTTTTTGTGCTGTGGTATTCGAATACCACAAGTTGTATTCGAATACTCCTCACAGATTTTGAAAACTGAATTCAAATGATCATAACTTCTTCATTTCTTATCCGTTTAAAGCAAATGACCAGTCATTGGAAAGATCTTTGAGTCTATTTTCAAATGAAAGAAGTTTCAAAACAAAACTCAAAGTATTTTGAAAGATATGATCAAAAGAGTAACCAAAGGTCAGTTTTACAAAACTCAAACTTTGCTATTTTTCATAGATTTGAACTATTACCAAAACTAGCTTTTCAAAACTTGTTTGTTGGACATTTTAACATAGGAAAATCATTTGTAAAGATTTTAAAAAAACATATTTGAGATATCTATGAGGCTTCTTACATAAAGACCCTAAGTCCTAAAAGCTATACCAGTTAATCTTCCTTTGGACTTGGTCTTTGACATGACTTTGATGTTATCAATACCTTCATGAGATATCCGTTCACATTCTCCTTGTGTTGAGCTTAATATATATCTTTTGCTTTCTTGTTGCAAGCTCATTCTTGATACTTGAACTATCCTACAAAGTATTGCTCACTTAAACAAGCATAGTCAGTCCAAAATCACAATTCAATATCTTCATATGCATGAATCATAAATGTATAACTCTAGTTAGTTTAACATGCATATAAAACTTTCATAGACATATCCAAATAAGATATTTATCAATTACTAATGGATATGCTTTATATAGGATGCAACAGAGAACATATGCAAAGTATTCTTTTTGTCTTGTATTTGTCACATCAAAACTTAACATATAAAACCATTTGGGGCAAACTTATATCCACAGTTCATAAACAAAAGCTTTTAATTTATCAATCAACTCATCAACAGTGGAAGCAAAAATAAGGAGTCGTCTTGCCGAAGATGTGATAAATTTCTGTTCCACAGCATGGTCAAGAAAAAATAACAAAAGATCAAAGAAATTATTAACATTCAACAAACCTATGGGTTTATGGTGGATGTTCAGTTGAGCCCAAGAGACAATTTGAAAAACTTCTTTCATAGTACCAAAACCACCTGGTAAGGCTATGAATGCATCAGAATTTTCAAGCATTGCCTTCATTCATCCATGCATAGATGATACTTGAATTTCTAACCCAATTGTCTTTCCAATGATGTTCCTTCGAGTTCAAGGTTCGGGAATGACACCTTTATGTACAGGAAATTGGTGGCATATCTTTATATTGCGTGTCACCAGTGCAGAAGCCTTCACAATCTTACCCCCCTTGAAAGAGACATCGAATTCCCTTAAGGAATTTCAGACTTAAGGCACTCCTCCCGCTTGTGGGATATCCCAGCCACCAAATAAATATTAACAAGGGTGTGGTATAAATCGACCACTAAATAAATATTAACAAATTTGTGGTATAAACCAACCACCAAATAAGTTAATAAGCTGATAAATTAAAAAGTTAGTAAGCATGTAAAGTAAAAAGTTAGATAGTTAGTAAGAGAGTTAGATAGTTAGTAAGTTAGTAAGCAAGAAAATTAAAAAGTTAGTTAGTTAGTAAGTTAAAAAGTTAGAAATAAAATACAGAAAGTAAAATATAGAAAATAAAGTGCATAAAATAAATTTAAAATATGAAAACCAGAGAATCGACAAGCCGATTTTTTGCTCCGGTGAGAGAGAAGAGAAAAAGAAAGATTATTTTATTAATAATTAAATATTACAGAGGGATAAAGGAGAATTTCTCCCACTAAGTTAGTACATTAGTAAGTACAAAGAAAAAAAATTAAAAGAGTAGAAAATATATATATACAAGATCCACAGGAAAAAATATATATATATATATATACAAAATATTTACACTATAAATTTGTTCCTCAAATCAAGTACCCGGCAACAGTACCAAAAACTTGATGTAGATTAAAAGTTGCAAACCCATGTGCAGGTTGTTTCAAGTAATAAATTCTCGGGAGTCCGAGGTCAATCCATAGGGAATTGATGAAAAAAAAATTATTAGACGTAAAGAAAATATTTTGTCACAACAATAAAGGTGATAAAACTTAGTCACAAATAAAAAAGATATACTTGGGGTTAGGAGATCCACTCTTAGTAAATAAAATAAGGACAAGATTAATTTTTTGTATAACTCAATTAGAATCTACACATAATGAAAGTTCAAATTAGAAAAAACATTCAAAGTTCATTTAAGATTATATACGTAATTATATTATGATTCCTTTAATCATCTATTAGCACTACCACTTATAAATGGGCTTAAAAATTCATTGTGTCAATATCTTGTCTACAACAAATCAAGATCACCACTTTACAAGGAGGGTTTCTAAATTGGTTGAAAAAAAAATATAATACATATAATGACCACTTGAAAATATATCATTTAAGCATAAGAAAGAGATTAATCTAACCTTATTTCATTATCAAGAGCTTCACTCTTTTATCCAAGTAAAATGAAAATTAGTTACTCATAGACAAGAAGAAAGGAAGAGAGAAGAAGAAAAACAAGAAGAACATAACCTCAATTTAGAACAAAAGAAAACTTCAACAAGATAAACAAATAACACAATAGCATGATCTTGATCTCTAAGACTAAGATTCCTAAATGATCAGTCAAGGCTCCCTTTTATAGAGCATTAGGGATACAAAATGACAATGAGGCTGATTTATGAGTGAGTGGATGAGTGGAAAATGTCAAATGACTTTTGATGAGTGAAAAATTATTGAGATTATTTGTCTCCGAAATCATTCAATGCTGAAGTCATTGTATCCGTCATTTTATCGCCAAATGATCTTCATAAAAGTTGTAGGCCTGAATCTTAGCTTTCAGATGCCGTTGTTTGAGCCCAAAAGGATTCCTACAACTCGAGATATGGTCTGACTATTGCACACTGCTCAGACCCAGCTACAGTTCCTCTGTTCTGACTTGAAAACCCAATATGACCTCTAAGAAATCCAAAATGAGTCTTGTATTCTTCATGAAAGTTGTAAATATGGGTTTTAACTTATAGATGCCAAAATTTTCGCTCAATTCAGTTCTTACAGCCCGAGTTATGCTCTGATTACTGTACACTATTCAGGTTCCAATCACAAAACCCGTGTTTTGACTTCCAATACCAATTAGCTCCACTAGATGTCTGATTTTGATCTAGAGCTCTCATGAAAGTTGTAAAAATCTCTCTTATCTTTCCTACAAAGTAAAATACATAATTATTAGACATTTAGAACTCAAGATATGGCCAAAATATAGAAACAGTGTAAGACATAAATTTTGATGAAAAAAATTAATTAAGTCCAATTTGAGTCCAAACTTACAAAACATAACCAAGCTCAATCAATTAAGTACATGGAGAGTGTAAATGACTAAAAATAATAGTTTATTAATGTATCAAATATGTGATTATCAGTAATCAAAACCAGACATACATAACATAGATAAACATAATCTTAATAACTATGAAGAAAATATATTTAAAGCATCTACAGGGTCTAACTATAGCATTTAGATAAACCAAGATAGCATACGTCTCTAAAATACATCTAGTCCAACTTAGAACCAAAATGTAAATCTTAGTACCCATTCCATCATTTAAATACATCGAACTAGATTAGCCCATTGGTTGTAACCATTCGACAACTCTGTCCACAATTCTGATATGATTAGAGGAAACTATAGTTAATCACAGCTACAAATTTCTTTTAAATTTCTGACTACGTATGGGTAGATAGTTGTTTAAATAGGTTGGATAGTTAATCAAAATAAAGTGAAGCAAGAGCTTAAGCAGGGATGCATTGTTGATTAAATAAATTTGATAGTAAGTTAATTCCAGTGATGTTTGAGTATGTTAAGTAGCACTTCTAATTGTTGCTGTGCTCGTTGAAATGATCATGCCAGGTTATCAATCATGGCTGTCAAAGGCATGCAATAACATTTTGCTACCACATCAAAATTGTTGATCCTTGTACCAACAAAAAAAAAATTGTTGATCTTGCATGGCATACCATTCACATCACACAGCCTTCACTAATGATAATAACTTCCTAAATCATCAGCAAGAAGGAAATGTTGAGTTCATAGTCATCAGGTTCAATTGTTATAACCGCAATTTATTTGGTACATGTTATAATTGCAATTTGGTTAAGGGCAATTACACCCAAGTCTGGTAGTTCCTCTTCTATAAAATTTTGGCTGTTCTTAAATCTCAGATAGGTAAAACATGGAGACTGGCAAATCCCATAAGACTCAGAATTGTAACAATTCAAAGAGTCGTGCACACGTTGCCAGAAAAATCTGAATGGCAAACGAAATCAGAACAATGTTGTGTCCACGAACAGAAGCATTGTTCATCTCATCAGTCAACTCCAGCCCACCATAATTGGTATTATACTAAGAACCTCGCCCATGAACAGGAAACGCCAGAGAAACCTTACAAACAATGGAAGTTCCTCACCAAAATGGTGTCCAATGTATTAATTCAAAAAACCATGTTGAATATCAAACTTTGGTTAGGTCAAATCATCCAGCATAAAGAAGCTAAAGCAAATGGCAGACTACTAGCAATAATATGCCAATTGGCAGCTACCTCTCCTCTTAACAGGTGGAGCCCTTCAAGCAAATATCACATAAGTTACCACAGCTAAGTAGCTAACAACATAATCGACAAAGGTCAGGTAACCGTAAAATATTCAAACCCAGGACCCGTGGAATTGATGTTAAATTAAATGGAAATGGAAGAAGGGATAAATTTTTCAACATCTAAAAAAGTGATCCTTCTAGATGCTAAACAGCTGCTAGGACTTTTCATAGAAATAGGCTTTTAAGTTCAAAATCTATAATTCCTGTTCAACGTTTGAGAAGCTGTAGAAGAAACATCAACAAAAAGGGCCTCAGATCCTCTGTTCCCTCTCCTTGTAGCACCAATTACTGCAAATACAGCCAACTAAGATAGATATGCAACTCTTTTCTTAGTTGGTAGTATTTAATTTGGGTAGACAGGACGGGGAGATAAAAGGATTTGAATCCCCAACAAAAGACACTCATAAACGATAAGGTTGGCAGTTCTTTATATGATTTTGTTTTGATTTGTGGAACGGGCAAGGGAGACAGTCATGCTCAATGCTCCAAAAAGCATAGGAATTAAGGTTTAAGTCATAAATCAACTTTTTACTTATCTATCCAAATCCCTTTCCCTTTTCTTTTGTCAAGGAAAAACCCCAAAAGCCAAACTTCTGTTTAGATATAAATACCTTCCAGAAGTATTTGATGTGGGCCATCAACCCCTTATAAGTTAATAAAAAGAAATGCCATTAGAATTTGAGATGCGCACATCAGAAGTGGAACTTAACAATGAAACAGAACTATGTAGCCAGCTGGGACCCACAACCATTCAAAAATTAAAAATGCCAGAGAAGGGCAGCTAGGGACTACATCCCAGTGAATGCAGAAGCACAAAACCAAAGAAACAGTACCAGAAGACACCTCAACACAGAAGAAAAGTATATACTTTAGAAAGATCTGGAACTCTCTTTAACAAATTAGTAGCAACAACCTTAAAAAGACTATTACCTGCAACAAAATTACAAGTATTCTGCAAAGATAAAAGAAACATAAGCTGCGAAACCAAGAAAGTAACTAGGCCAATCCAAGAGTAGAAACTCGGCATTGCCCAACAAAACAGACTCATACTGCAGTCCAAGCACCAGTAGATTAACAAAATATCACTATCCTCGTAACAATCGCAGTTACCAACTCTTAAAAATCAACTTCTGCTTCGGCGTCGTTCCCTAAGGCCATTTCTGCATATCATTTAGAAGCACCAAATGTCAGTACAAATGCACAACAATGAATACTGATTGCAGAATTAACAACTTGGCAACTCAAGCAAAATAATCTTTTTAGATAATAACTTGAGCAAAACATTTTAGGACATCTTAAAACAAAACGATAAAATAAAATAAAATGTGCATGATGTATCGGACATCTCAATAAGAAACATTTTTCACCAATTAATATAACTTTACAGGTGAACATAATTCCAGAAAGAAGAAACCTAACCCATTAGCATATGGTAGCTCCTCACGCCCACGGTAAGGAGGTGACCTGCTGTAGCTGCGTCCACGGGGAGACAAACTGCGGCGCCTAGGGGACCGTCCACGAGGACTGTAACTCCTAATTCATACCAATGAAAGATGTGAAACAACATGCAAAGAAATTATAACATTTCTTACATGTTTTGAAGGTTCCAATACATGTCAGAAGCGTTCTTTGGAACAATTATTATCACCACAAACAAACCCGGCCAACCTTACAACTATTAAGAGAAATGACACAGATACTTTTAAGTCATAAAGAGTAGCAAAATTCTGGGGTATAAAATCGTAGCAAATGACATTTTTCACTATTTTATAAATACTAATAAAGAAAACTTAATCTTAAACCATGAAAACCATAGCCATAACATTGTTACAAAAGCAGGTGGATCAACAAACAATTTTCTCTGCACAATCATTAAAAAAAATGTCACCACAATATAATATTGTTTTCAGGAAAATACTAGTGTCAACACAATTGCACACGGTATCAAAAGAAAATATAGGAAAGCAATCTCACCTTCGCCCATAACTTGGACTCCTACGAAATCGAGGTGGGCTACGGCTACGGCGTCTTCCTGAACCACCACGCAAGCGACATTCACGAGCAAAATGACCAGGTTCACCACACTCATAACATTTCAAATCAGAACCACCAGAGCGACCACGACCACCTCCACGACCACCACCTCCACCTCTAGAGTTGTGAGAAAGCTCTACCCTCCAACCATTCTTGCCTGCTCCATGAAATAGAAATGAAAAGACCCAGTAAATAAAAAACAACAAAGAACATTATAGTAATCCAAGTGTGGCTAGATTTATTAGAGAGAATGACTAAAGTAAAAATATTGATGCTTTAAACTTTGAAAAAGAAACAACTTCTAGCAAAACATATATCACATTGACGTTAGCTTTCACAAACACAGGTATTAAACAGGAAAATATTGGTGGCATGGAACCATAACCCTGCAAACACATTAATCTTTAGACTGATTATCTCAGTAAAGATAAAGAGCAGTAGCATAAAACAGTTAACAGAAAACCTAGATTAGTTTATACAACATTTATAATTAGATAATAATATGGGCATCACTTGGTGAAAAACCCAACACAAATAAGATGCACTTGAACTAAGTGCAAAGAAACAGCAAGAACAATAACCAAGCCTAATACTAGGCGGGGTCAACAACATGGATCAAACATCACCGGCCTATATCAAAAACCAAATGTCCAATAAATCCATTTTGAGTAAGATCTTTTATAATGGTTTCAATTTCAAGTGCAAAGAAAACAATTAACACAAGAAAATCAAAATGTCGCATAATCTGTGAGAA
This sequence comes from Ormosia semicastrata, assembly GCA_029884595.1. NCBI lineage: Eukaryota > Viridiplantae > Streptophyta > Magnoliopsida > Fabales > Fabaceae > Ormosia > Ormosia semicastrata. The sequence continues at coordinate 52,056,389 of JAQQTO010000063.1, forward strand.
TTCAGTGGTATCATATAGGCATAACTAGCAACAAGTTCTTCATTCTGAGTAAAGACAATAATTGTGTTACCATAATATTTTCAGAAGTTCATTTGACCACTGGTTTATTGGAGCACAAATTGCTCATAGGGACATATACAGAACACAGGCAGCACTCACATGGCCCATAGGTTAATTGTAGTAGCACACATCTCATAAAACAAACCCATTATGCAACAGATGTGTAGCTTGCCATAACACTCCAAAGCAGTGCAAATCCTCTGTTCACATTCTTAATTCTCTTTACATGCAGTCAAACTGTACAAAGCAGCAGACTTTGATGAAGAATAACGAAAAAACCATTACTGCAGGCCTGCTTGCATAAGCGATTTGCAAGGCAGAAGTAGAAGAAAGAGAGCATCTGCTTGCCCATAGGCCTATGACTTCCTCAAATGAAAAAGAAGACTTAAATAGGTAGTTGAGGAAAACCCTTCAACATATCAACCGGAAAAGGGGGAAAAACAATAATACATTAGCAGATAAGAAGAATGTGGTGAATAAATATATGGCATTTTATAACATGTCAATAATTCTTCTAAACATACCATCTAATTCACGAATAGCATCCTGTGCATCTCTGCGGTCATCAAAGTCAATAAAAGCATAACCTGGTGGCCGCCTTGCAACCCAAACACTGCATACATAACATCCATGAAACTTAAAATTATTTTCTAAATAAGCTTAATTTAAAAAAAAAAAAAAGTTAACATAAAACTCCTACTAATCAACAGTAGTTGATTGGCTCCAATTAAATTATAAAAAATTGACATCTTTAAGAAGAAACACATCTACCCTATAAGAAGAAGAATAATTAGCGAACATGTAACTGAAATTGCAACATTATCAATCAATGCTTCTTCAGCTACCTCCGAATAACTCCGAAAACACGGAATTCATCTTCAAGGTCTCTCTCAGTCACTCTTGAATCCAGGTTACCAACATACACACGAGACATCGTTTCAGTCCTTCAAAAGAACCTGCCAATCACAGACAGACACAAATTAAATAATTTTTACTTTAAGTTCACACAAACTCTGATACCAAAACTCGAAAAGCTGCCTTATTCAAACGACCCACTAAAAAAAATTGAATTTACAATTGGTGAAAATTTTAAAAGTATAAAGAAAATTTTTAATGAAGAAAAGAAATTCGAGGTGAAGAAAGATTGGGAAAATATAATGGACGGAGCTTTAAGTATGGAGAGAAGAAACAAAAAGTTGGGATGAATATATAGCTAAAAGGTAATCGAAGTTAAAAGAAGCGTAGTAAGACTGGGTTTGAATAGAGTAGAAGAGAAATCTGAACCTGAAGCGATGCGGTCAAGAAGAAGCCAAAAACCCTAGCAGCCTCCTTTCGCTCAATGTTTTGCTCTCCCTTCCTATTTCACTACGCACCAACCAGCGGAAGAACCCACAAGCCACGCGTTGTGGTCGTGGAGTGTGTAGACTTTTATAAAGCCCTTCTTCTCTTGCAAAAGAAAAACGGCTTTTTGACAAATTTGCCCTCTTAAATAAAACTATTTATTAAATTATCATATCTTTTTCAGACTATTTACTAAAACTATTAAGATGAATACGCGACAAAAAGTATGAGTTATATTAAAAAATTTCAAGGCATAACTGAATTTTACTTCACTTGATCCAGCCCGAAATCGAGATTGTGCTTAAATTTTAATTAATTTTTTAATCTTATAAGATATATCTAAACGAATATTATTATTTTTTTACCAGATTTATTTTTTATTTATCATTGACTCAAATTAAGTAACAATAATTTTTTATTTTCACTGATTTATTTTTTAATATTAAATTCATTATTTAAAAAAAACACACAAAAGAATCGATGGCTTGATCGGCCAATTTGTCTAACTTGCACCCCACAACAGATTGGGCTAAGTTAATAAAATGATAGTCTGAAACATAATTGATCCAATTTGACCAAACTCAAAAATAGTCTGGCTCGGCTTAACTCTACTATTTACCAAACTACTCCCTTAATGACCACAATAGAATTTTTTATTTTTTCGAGTTGTGCGTGGGCAGTGCCATAAGTATTGGCATTATATACGTGGAAACACCAAATATTAGTCATTTTTTACGTAAAAACATTAAAAATATAGGCATTATGCACTAAGGGTAATCACGGGTCGAGTTGAGTTGTGAGAATATTGAGGTCCAAACGGATGAAACAGATATAAGTTGGGTTAGTTTAGATTTGGAAAAGTTTTCTTGAGCAACTCGAACCGAACCAAATCGATCAACTAGGTTGGGTTGGTTTGGGTCATTAGATTATATATGTTTTTTTTGTGCAAAATTCATAAATGTAAAAAAAGGCATAAAAAGTGAAAATCTGCTCCACACTCCAAACAATCTTCTACGGCAGCAGTGGTGGCTTCTCTGGTGACACTACCAATTGACACAAACAACAATACTACACCAGAACCCAATGCGCATGATTTTCAATCACAATCTCCATAAGATCAAGTTTATTGCTCCTCAATTTGGTGCTTCGGCTTACTTCGCAATCACTATTTGATGCAACAACCACACCAGGGCACTAAAGCTTGTGAAGGAATGTTGCTCCTGGCATGAGAGCTTCAGCACAGCTTACTCAACATTCGATGTTTGTTCACTTAGCATCGAGAACCAATAATGGAGGATAAAGCACCAAGCGCGCCCAATCGCAAATTACGAAATGAGAGAGGATAAAGAGTGAAATAATTAGGGCAAAGGCAATCAAAACACACAGCTCATACGGTGGACTTCTCAAAGGATGAAAAACTAATATAATAAATAAAGTGCAACTATTAAGTAAAGGTGTTAATTGGTCAAGTAGTTTGCACGTTGAGCCCTACCACCAACACCTGGGTTCGATTCCTATGTTTTACAATTTTCATTTTAAAAGTGTACTCAATTTGAGTAGGGTTCAACAAGTTCCAGATTCTTCAACTTGAGACCTAAATCGAACTTATCGGGTTACCAATTTTTTCACCTAAACAAACTCATTAGCAGGTCGTTCCGAACTCGTGATCACCCATATTATGCACATGTAAACTTTGTATTATTTGGCATTTACAAGTAAATAATGCCAATCGATATGGCATTTTTAGAGTAGGATACATGTAGAAATTTGATGTTTGCACGTGATGCCTCTTTACCCCCCCCCCCCTTAAATCTCCTTTTCTTTTTTTAATAAAGAACACGACTCTCCTCTCATTCTTAAGCCTTATCCCACATTCACAAAAAAAAAAAAAATCTAGTGCCTTATCCAACACCTTTATGATATGCTTTGCTAAAAAAAAATAATTGTTTTAGTCAAGGTCATGATATTAATTATAATTCGAGTCACTAATAGTAATATATTTTATTTATTTTATAATTCTTTCATTGGGCTTCTTAAGGTTCAATTAGGTTTAATTAAATTAGTTTTCTTATATTTTATGATATTGAGCTTAATTGGATCATTGAAAGAATTATTACTTGAATTGACTTTAATTTGTCTATTTGGCAGCGTTCAGTAAATTGACTATAATTTGAGTTACAAATATCTGGTTGATGTGATTTTGGTCTTGTAGGAAATATAAGACAATTCTCTATAACTTTCATAAAGACCTCAAGAGATAAATCACATGTTTGGATAATTTAAATTGGAGTTGAAGCAAGAATTAGAGTATTGATCTTGACAGCTTGACCTCTGCACACTCATCAGCCTATTTCTTGAGCTATAGGAGTTCAATTGACACTAAACTAGTGGCATTGGAAAGCTAAGATCCAAGTATACAACTTTCATGAAGAACACAAGAGTCAGATCAGAAGGATAGTAGGTCATATTTGGCCCAGAAGTCAGAACGGAGGAGTTGTAGCTGGGTCTGAATAGTGTGCAAAGATTGGGCCATATCTCGAGCTGTAGGAATGATATTGGGCAAAAGCTAGCAGCATTAGAAACTTAAGACAAAAGCCTACAACTTTTATGCAAACTACTTTTCCATTTTCAGACAGCAACCATGAGTTCAACACTGAATCATTTGGGAGACAAGCATCTCAATAATTTCCCACTCATTCACAATTATCAAACAACTCCCTTGGCATTTTTCACTCATTATCAAACAACTCCATTGTCATTTTGTTTCCCTCAAGCTCTATAAAAGGGAGCATTGACTGCTCATTTTAGGCATCTTAGCTTAGAGATCAAGATCATGATATTGTGTTATTTGTTTATCTTATAGTAATTTTTTTTTTGTTCTAAATAGAAGTTATGCTTTTCTTCTTCTCTTTTTTTTTTCTTCTTATTCATGAGTAACTAATTTTCATTTTGCTAGGGTGAAAGGGTGAAGCTTTTGGTAATAAATTATGGTTAGATTAATTTTTTTCTTGTGCTTGAATGATGTATTATCAAGTGGTCATTATATATGTTGTATTTTGTTTCCAATCAATTTAGAAACCCTCATTGTAAAGTGGAGATCTTGATTCATTGTAGACAAGAGGTTGACACAATAAATACTTGAACTCATTTACAAATGTTGGTGTTAGTGAATAATTTAAGAAACTATAATATAATTATATATATAATCTTAATTGAACTTTGAATATTGTATTTTTCGATTAGAACCTCCGTTATGTGTGAATTTCAATTGAGTTATAAAAAGAAATAATATTATCTTTAATTTATTACCAATAGTGGATCTTCTAACCCAAGCAAATCTTTTTTCATTTGTGAACAACTTTTATCACATTTATTATTATGACAAATTTTTTCCTTACCTCAAAAAATTTTTCTTCATCAATTCCCTATAGATCGACCTTGGACTCCCAAGAATTTATTACTTGAAACAACTTGTACTCGAGTCTGAAACTTATAATTCGTATCAAGTTTTTGGTGCCTTTGCCGGAGAATTGATTTAGAGAACAAATTTATTGAGGTATTCTTTTTTTAAGTAAACTTTACCATCTAATATATATATATATGTGTTACTCTTTTCATTTTCTAACTTTCTAACTTACTAACTTTCTAACTTACTAATTTACTAACTTACTAACTTTCTAACTTTCTAGCTTATTAATTTATTAACTTACTAATTTACTAACTATGATATTTAACGATAGGTTTATACCGCCTACTTGTACATTTTTTTTTCTATTTTAAGTTACTTATTTATGCTTAATTGGTATCGTGATTCAAATTCTGATCATTTGGTTAAAATTAATCCTGGTACTTTATATATTAATTTGTTTGAAGCATAATCACACATATTAAACACAATGACTAAAAATGAAAGTGTACATGATGAATATGAAAATCAACCGTTGCGAACCATACGTGAATATTTACAACCATCTCAAAATTCTAGTCCATCATGTTTTGTCTTTCCACTTAATGCTAACAATTTTATATTTAAGTCGGGTATGATTTCATTACTTCCTAATTTCCATGGTTTAGAATCTGAAAGCTCATATTTACATCTAAAAGAATTTGAGGAAGTATGTATCACTTTTAATGACCAAACTTACATTGAAGAGATTGTTAAGTTTAAATTGTTTCCTTTTTTTTTGAAAGATAAAGCAAAAACTTGGCTTGATACTTTGAAACCAAGATCAATTGGCACATGGCAAGAAATGCAAGGTGAGTTTTTAAAGAAAATTTTTCCAACACATAAAACCAATGCTTTGAAAAGACAAATCTAAATTTTTTTTCAAAATTCAAATAAAGCATATGTTCAAAGTTGGGAACGTTTTAAAGATTTGTTAAATCCTTGCTCACAGCATGGTTTTGAAAAATGGCACAATATAAGCTTCTTTTATAAAGGGTTAACACCTGAAACTAAACAATTTGTGGAAACAATGTGTAATGATGAGTTTCTTGATAAAAGTTTTAGAATATTTAAACCATTTGGCTGAAAAATCTCAATCTGGGCATGGTACTGATCTTTCTAAAAATTCAATTAGATATAACTTTGCAAATGCTAGTAAAGTAAAATATCATCTTAGTCAGGAAGAAGATCTAAATGCTAGGTTCTCCAGTTTGGCTAGAAAGGTTGAAGCCATGGAATCAGGGAAAGTAAAAGAAATCAAATATGTACAAAATGAAAAAATTTGTGGCATTTGTGATGAATTAGGATACTCAACAAATGAATATCCAAAAATTTCTATTTTTAAAGAAGTTATGCACGAGCAAGTAAATGCAATAAATAATTTTAAAAAAGTCATTCACCTCTTCTTTTTCAGATTCATACAATCCGGGATGGAGAAATCACCCGAACTTTAGTTGAAAGACTAATAATCAAACACAATTTATGCAACCACCACCTCCTCAAGTGCAAATAGATTCACAAAATTCTCAAGGATATGCACCTTATGTCCCACCATAAAGGAAAAACCTTGATGGAACCTTGCATGCATTCATGAAAAAGTAAAATACCATTAATAACCAAAACACTCGAGCCATGATTGACATAAAAGACATTCTTGCTAAACTTTCTTCTGCACTCACCATTCACAAGAAAGGAAAATTCTCTTCTCAACCTCAACTGAATCCTAAGGGTCAGTACAACCTAAATGAGGGTAGTTCAGAAAGTCAACAAATAGATTAAGTCAAGTCAGTGATAACTCTTAGGAGTGGAAAGGTTATTGAAAAATAAATTCCTGAACCTTATGAGAAAGATGATGAATCAATTCACTAAGATAAGGAAGGGATTGATAAGCTACCTGGTCAAAAGGAGACCAAACTCTTGTATTCACTCTCATATCCTCAAGTATTAAACAATTCAAGTAAATTGAACCATAACACTGAAATTTTTGAAATTTTTAAACAAGTGAAGATCAATATTCCTCTGTTAGATGCTATCAAACGGGTTTCTTCTTATGCTAAATTTTTTAAGGACCTATGCACTGTTAAAAGAAAACTAAATGAGAAAAAGAATGTCTTTTTGGTTGAATAGGTAAGATCCATTCTTTAGAACAATAATGCATTGAAATATAAAGACTTAGGTTGTCCTACAGTTTCATGCGTTATTGGAGAACATAAAATTGAACGAGCTTTACTTGATCTTGGTGCTAGTGTTAATTTGCTTCCATATTTAATTTATCAGCAATTCAACCTGGGTGAGTTAAAACCGACTTCTGTAACTCTTCTACTTGCCAATAGATTAGTTAAAATTCTAAAAAGAATATTGAAAGATGTATTGGTACAAGTTAATAAATTCATATATCCTGCAGATTTTATTGTCTTGGAAACTAAACCTATGGTTAATAGTTACAAGTTAATTCCTGTTATTTTAGGTCGCCCATTTTTAGCAACATCTAATGTTTTGATAAATTGCAGAAATAGAGTGATGAAGCTAATAATTGGAAATATGACACTGGAGCTTAACATTTTCAACATGTGCAAGCAACCACAAGAAGTCCAAAAACTTGTTAAGATTAATTCACAAAACCAAACTAGTTCGGCAAGTGCACCGAATCGCAACAAGTAATATAATGATGAGAAAAGAGATATCATCTCCACAGGGATTGTAATTGTTTATCAAAGCAAAAGAAAATATTGTTTCTACTTGAACTGAAAAAAAAAATTTGGTAACTTGGAATGTATTGGTTTTAAACAAGTATAAGTGGAATGAATTAAAAACAGAACAATTAACAAATTTAAAAAAAAATTGGATTTTTAAGGAGAAGAAAATCTATCGAGAAAAGCGGCTAGGGTTTGAATCCCATTGTTTACCTCTTATACTACTGATTTACCCTCAATACAAGTGATAATCATGCATTTAAAGTTCCAATCAACATATTAGACTTAGATAAATTCCTTGATTCAAAGCCCCTTTAGCCCAAAATACAAAACCCAATTCCTTAGGTAATTGTTAATTCAGATTAAGCATTAATAACAATGATTTCGTGGAACACATAATTACAAAGATATATTCCTATATTCAATCATGATTATGCCAACCCAACTCAATTCCAGCGTTACAACTAATTTTTCAATTAGAAGAAATACCCAAAATCAAATCAATAGTGATCAAGTATTGATTAGCGCAAAGAGTAGGATGATCGAATACATGAAATTAACTTGTATTGAAATAGTAAAACAGATTACATAAGAGTTTTCACAATGGTCATCTGACTCTAGCTCAAAGAGATTTAGCTACTCATAATGAAAGGGGAAGAGATAAGAGAAATCAAACAAATGGAAGAAGAAGAAGCCATTGATTCTTCAAGGTCTTGTTCCCAAGCTTGAATCATCAATGGAAGTGGAAGAAGAAGAAACCCTAGTAGAGCTCTGGGTGAAAACCCCCAAAATTATGGAGTTCAGAAAAACAAAATGAAAAGCTACGTAAAAAGTGTTTAGTCTGGCTATTTAAACTTGGCTAGATAACGGCCATCGCCTCGCGATGGCCCTTCATCACCTCGCGATGGCCCTTCATCGCCTCGCGATGGCCCGCGTGTGAAGCAAGATCCAGCAGCTCCAAAGATCCTTCCAATCAGCAGCTCCCCTCGCGATGGATGTTCCTCGCCTCGTGATGGAACGCACTCTCGCCTAGTGATAGAGAACCTTCGCCTCGCGATGGACGCATGAATGAGATTTTTCTCTTTCTTCCAAATTAAAACCAACCAGTTTCAATCAAAAATTTTCATTTCATTAGCCAATGAACATCAAAAACCTGTAATACTCAAAAATAATAAAAACTTATCTAAATCCTACCTAAATTCTTTAATTCTAAAACTAATTTAACCCAAAAACTTACTTATGCTAGAGATTCAACAAAGTCTATGACAAAAAGGAGGAAGTTGAAGGGATTGAGGTCATTATAGATGATCATTTTCAAATCAGAAGTTCTTCTGACCCATTAAAAATTTATTTAATTAATTCACTTGATTCAGGTATGCAATTAGATGATGATATTTCTGAAGTATGCTCTTTGCTTGATTGTACACAGGTAATAGAATACAAAAGATGGAAGCCGAGATTCGAAGAGCTAAAACTCACGAATGATAATATCCATGAAGAAGTACCCACACTGGAACTAAAGTCATTACCTGTAACATCCCGAAAACTATTTATTTCATTATAAATAATCATTTTATAATATTTATGATTTTTAAGAAATTTTTTAGATTTTTTCAAAAATGTCAAATATTTTAATATATTTCTCATTTTACGTGCACACTGAGAAGTGTTAGTGTAACACTCCGCAAGTTGATTGTTTCGTGATAAATAGTCATTTTCTAATATTTGTGATTTTTTATGATTTTTGTGGAATTTTTTGAAAATATTAAATATTTTAATATATTTCTCGTTTTACGTGCCCATTAAGCGGAGCTAGGAAAAACGAAATAATTTCCCTAAGGCTGGTAAACTTTGGACTGTAAAAACGTCGACGGAAGATTTTACTAAACCCGAGGCTGGACACAGTTTACGAGGTTTTCATTTTTCAAGATTTTATCTGATAAATAAAATTGCAGTATATTTTATTATCTATGGAATAATAAAATATTATTTATGTTAACTGTAAGTTTTGTCTACTGAGAAATAATTCTAGTAGATTATTTCTATCTAATTACTATTATGATATAATTTAAGTGACCACACACTTTACTTTATTGAGAAGCGCACGAAGCTTCTCAAGGAAGCTTCTTAGAAGTTTCTTAGAAGCTTCCTCCCCACCCACTTTTCTCTCTCTCTCCTCCCATATGTGCTGCACGGTTGGGGCAAGGGGGGAAATCCATTTTCATTCCCTCCTTTTCTCTCCCTCTCTTTCTCTCTTCTTCCACCCACACACCTCCATTGTTGAACCTTCAAGCTTCCATGCTCAAGCCAATATAGACCATTGCTTCCCCTCACCATCTCCAAGCTCTCTCTCATTTGTGGAACTCCTTCTTACTCCTCCATTTTTGTACTCCACAGCCAGCCCCAAAGCTTGGAACTTTAAGGTAAAGCTCTCAACTTTCTTCTCATTTTCTCCCCATTTTCGTGACCCATGGTCACATTGGTGACTATGGATGCCGTTTCCACTCTTTGATATTGATTTGTTGGATTTGAACACCCAAGGATCTTGTGGTGGAGAAGCATGAAATTCCAAGGACAAAAGGAGCTTGCTTTCCTTGTTCTTCACTAAGGTAAGAGGAAGATCTATTCACTTCAACTCATTTTGGTAGTTAAGAACTTGTTGTTGTATTGGTGGGGTGAGACCCATTTTGGGAAATCCCTTTGTTTAATTGTTTTTGGTTGGATTTTGAGTGTTTGAATGGTAGGTATTGATGTACATTGATGGATTTTGGGATGTTTAAAGCTTGGAATGGTTTTTCTGGTGAATTTCTGTGTCACAGAGGGATACACAGCCTAGGCCGTGTATGAATACACTATCGTGTATCTCCCTGTGTGACTAAAACGTGTTTCTAATGCACTACAGAGGAGTACATGGCCTAGGCCGTGTATGACCACACGGGCCGTGTAACATGATTAGTATGGATTTGAGGCTTTTCTAGCTCCTTGGAGGTTCAAGGTCCCCTTGGGCACTTGACTCAAGGCTTTTGGACTAATGTGAGCGTAATAATCTTAAATAATTGGATGACTAGAAACTAATTAGGGATTCATAAAGAGGGAAAAATAAGGAATGGGAGCATACCTTATAACTTATAAGAAATTTGAATAAAGATAAAACATGAGTGTGATAGAGGTTGCGAGCGACATAATGAAATTAGGAATTAACTTACTTGAGGACTTTGAATAGGGTGTGAATGCCTAGAAACTTATTATTGACTTAGTATGGGCCCTTGAACGGGATCGAATATTGAAGATAAATGACATAGCATGTGATCTTAGACCTGAAATACTATGACTGTGAATTTGTACATATACACATGAGTATGTATTGAATCTACATGCATTTGAAGCATGATTGACCTCGTTGTCATGATACGCATGATTGAAACATGCATTGAAAATGTCCGTTGGACTGTTGTTAAGGCCAAGTTGCCTAGGAGTTGAATTACACATTTGTGCGGGTGCGAATAGACAAGTGTAGGTCACTCGTTGACGTTGGGGGCGTCGGGGTGCGGGTACCTCGCAATGGACAGTTGGTAGCTCTTCTGTCCATGGGGTAGACCGATGCAAACGCACCGACGATCCGGACTGAGACACTGTTCTATATTGGGATCGATGTAGAATGTCTTGTACAATGTTATGATGCACAATTGGATAAATCGAGAATTTCAGCACTTGATGGCCTCGGCAGCCGCGATACAGACATATCTCCTGATCATTCTCTCCGACTGTTTTGTGTCTAACTCCATAGAATAGGATTTTTGGTATCATATGCATATGCATAGTGAGTCACCATATCATTTGATATTTGCTTATTCATATCAAAGTTTAAATTGCTATCTTATTACTTTTGTATCTACTTGTAATTGCCAAGTTGTTCACTATCTGCTTTAATACTGCTTATTATTATTGAATTGTTATGTGGGCGTCATGTGCCGTTTTGTTTCTTTACTGCCATCATAGGTAATGAAAGTAGAATGTCTTACCTCTTTTTTGTATTTGTTGCTATTCTGTGTAGTTTTTGGTCATAGTCTGTAAAGGGGGCAAGGTTGAATATCCTTGGTTTGATCTTCTGCGTTCGGTAAGGACAACTTGAAGGGACTCTATTGGTTTCGTCATAATTGAGTTCATCGGAGGTGCCAAGACTTGATGAGTCATCTGGACCAGCGAGCATATGAGATACGTTGGGGACATGACCTTGACCGTGAAGAGGACTGCGATTGAAGACCTTATCCTATATTTCTCACTACACCGATGTGCCCGGAGTTACCTCACGCATTCGGGATCCGATGGAGTGCCCAACTCCTTAGTCGTGGATATGTTGTGGGTAGTTTATATTTTATTCTGCATTACCAGTATAAAGTGTAATTTTGGGTAGATGTATGTTTTAAGGTGATTATCCAGTCTTAAATGCTATAATTTGAGTATATCTTATAATTCATGTTTTCAACTGGCTGTATATATAACTATTCATTCATGGCTCATATTTTCCTCATATACGGAATGTTTCAACTTTTGGAAAACTTGTTGCTTGACAATAGTAACACGCCGAAATTTAGTGACCGTGACATAATGACGATTGTGCCGTGGGTATTAGATCCAGGGGTGTTACATTACCTGCTAGGTTGAAGTACACATTTTTGGGAGAAGAACAAAGCTTTGTAGTGGTAATTTCCTCATCCCTTACCAAAGAACAAGAAGATATATTGATAGAAGTATTTAAAAGGTATAAAAGTGCAATTGGATGGACATTAAAGGACATAAAAGACATTAATCCATTAATTTTTATACATAGAATACATTTAGAAAATAATGCTAAAACATCTCAACAACCTCAAAGAAGATTAAATCCACACATGAAAGAGGTAGTTAGAGCTGAAGTTCTCAAATTACTTGATGTTGGAATTATCTACCCTATCTCTGATAGCTAGTGGGTATGCCCTACACAAGTTGTTCCTAAGAAATCTGGAATAACAGTGGTTGAAAATGAAAATGGTGAATTAATACCTATGCGAGTCTCATCCAGTTGGCGTATGTGTATTGATTTTAGAAAATTAAATGCAGCCACTAGGAAAGATCATTTCCCCTTGCCATTTCTTGATCAGATTCTAGAAAAGAGTAGCAGGACATCACTACTACTATTTTCTTGATGGTTATTCAGGATACAATCAAATACTAATTGCATTAGAGGATCAAGAAAAGATAACTTTTACGTGCCCCTTTCACACTTTTGCATATAGAAGAATGTCTTTTTGCTTTTGTAATGCTCTAGCAACTTTCCAAAAATGCATGCTAAGTATTTTCAGTGACATGATTGAGCATTATTTAGAGGTTTTCATGGTTGACCTGACAGATTTTGGAAATTCTTTTAAAAATTATCTTGATAATTTGGAAAAAGTTCTTCAAAGATGCGAAGAAAAAGGATTTGTGTTAAACTGAGAAAAATGTCATTACATGGTTAGGACATGTAGGATTTTACAGAAGATTCATTAAGGACTTAAGTGCTATATCTAGACCATCATGTAATCTTCTAATAAAAGATGCACCATTTGATTAAACTCAAGGTTGTCAGAAATCTTTTAAAAAATTAATCGGTCTTCTGACATTTGCTCCTATCATGCAATCCCCCGACTGGTCTTTGCTTTTTGAGTTAATGTGTGATACTAGTGATTTTGCTGTTGGCACTGTTTTAGGCCAGAGAAAGAAACTTTGAATAGTGTACAAATAAATTACACCACTATTGAAAAAGAACTACTTACTGTAATTTTTGCATTAGACAAATTTCGAGCTTATTTAATTGGTTCTTCTACTATTGTTTTCATTGATCATGCTACTATTAGATATTTAATGTCTAAGCAGGATGCCAAACCTAGGTTGATACGGTGGATCTTGTTGCTTCAAGAATTCAACATCATAATAAAAGACAAGAAAGGAGCCGAAAATGTTATTGCATATCATTTGTCCAGACTTACAACAGGCTCACCTTTTGATAACACACCTATCAATGATTCTTTTCTTGTTGAATTTTTATTTTTTGTCAATTCCATGCATTAGTTTGCTAACATAGTCACTTTTCTTGTAACAAGAAAGATGTCGCCTTAATGGACACACCAAGACAGAAAAAAAAAATTTAACTGAGGTGAAAAAATTTTATTGAGATGACCCATATTTGTTCAAATATTGTCCTGATGAAATCTTTTAGAGATGTGTATCCGATAGTGAGGTAGGTAGTGTCATTAAATTTTGTTACTCAAAAGCATGTGGAGGTCATTTTTCTTCACAGAAAACAACTATGAAAATCTTATAGTATGAATTTTATTGGCCCACTTTATATAAGGACAACTATACTTTTTGCAAAAGTTGTGAAAATTGTTAGAAATTGGGTTCCATTTCTAAACAAGACATGTTGCCTTTGAACCCTATCATTGTCATTGAATTTTTTTATTGTTGGGGAATTGATTTCATAGGTCCATTTCCATCATCATTTGGATTTGTGTATATTTTGGTTGCAGTTGATTATGCCTCAAATTCGATTGAGATGATTCCATGTCGATACAATGATCATAAAACTATTCTTAAATTTTTAAAAGAAAATATTTTGAATTGATTTGGAATCCCTCGAGCTATCATCAGTGATGGGGGAACACATTTTTGCAATAAACCATTTGAATCCTTAATGAAGAAATATGACATTACCCATAAAAATTGCCACCCCTTATCATCCTCAGACAAGTGGACAAATAGAATTAGGAAATAGGGAGATTAAACAAATTTTGGAAAAAACAGTTAACCCAAATCGTAAAGATTGATCTTTAAGACTAAACGATGCACTTTGGGCGTACCGTACTACTTTCAAAACATCTTTAGGCATGTCACCTGTAACACCCTCCCTAGGGCGTCACATTTTAAAATAAAAACTTAAACCAATTTAAATCATTTTATAAAAGCCTTGAATTCTAAAAGTTAAATTTTAACATTTCTTTTTTTTTTTTTTGCGGAAATATAAACTTACCAAAAATTAAGAGTAACAATGAAATTAGATTGAACTGATTAACATACATATGCCATATACATCACAAAATAATCAACAATAAATTAAAACATGAAAATTACAGACTCAGAGAAACAGTAGTAAACCCGAAGAAAGTTACTACTAATAGCACGGTAATAACACTAACGAGGAAGAATAAAACTCAACTAAAAAAATTCCATTTCTTCACCAACTGCATCATGTTGAAACTTGGAAGATTACTTCTTGACGTTGTCACCATCTTCAGAATATTGTCTCCCATAAGCCTCAAAATACGCTTCGCCTACTACACGAATTTAAATAATACAAACCAAACAAAACAATACAATAAAGAGGTGAGATCCCCTTTCACCTTTACCGAAGTCGGTAAAGAATGATACGAATGACTAGATCATTCCATACACACAGTCAATACATGAATTTAGTCATATTATCAATTTACAATTTAATTCTAATAAGCATATATTGTAATCGAATAAACCACAATAACATTACCAGGATAGATATAACAATTCACACTATATAAAATGCCATAACCATAAATCATAATAATATAGAATAAAGATTAAAAATATCAACATATAATATCCCAAATAAAAGATCATAGGTAAACGATCACAGATAAAAGATAATAATGTACTACATATAAACATATGCAATGTGACACAATCCTACTCCATGGAGCTACAACACATACTCAGATATCAGAGAGAATGAGATGAGACTTCTATTAGTCTTCTTGACCAATCCATTTATTGCCTTTGTCAAAACTTTGTGTCTATAGCTTTGGCTACCCCGACCAAACTATTGCCTTGTCAAAACTTTGTGTCTATAGTGGCCAGTTGTGATTGCTATTGCCTTGTCAAAACTTTGTGTCTATAGCCCACGAAAAATAAACATAATGGCATAGCATACAACCCAGACACACAGTCAATTAATTGTATACTACGAGGCAGTCGATAGTCCTCTCAAAACTTGATTAAGGATAGTGCTTGTCGAGAACATAAGTGTGTTATCACGCACCAAGACCCAGAAGGAGCTACCTTCTGTCCACATATGGAATAATGCACACTATGAACTCCAAGTCCATATCAGGAACTGAACACACTATGCCTATCACATCGACAACACGATGTTATTCATCTCGTCAATCAAATCACCAATTTGGCACGACTCAATGCATAAACAAATGCGTAATTACCAAAATATCCTCAGGTTTCAATTATTTATATATGTGCCATCAATTTCCAATTATTTACAAAAATACCATCAAATCTCCATTATTTACAAAAACGCCACTAAACTTCCATTATATACAAAAATGTCATCAAACTTTTCATTATTTACAAAAATGCCATCAAACTTTAAATAATCACAAAAACGCCCTCGACTTTCAAATAATATCAAAAACGCCTCAATAAGCGAAAATAATTACGTAAATGCCCTCGATGGCATAAATCTCAAAATACGAGACGCTCCCACTTGGCGACTATCTTTTCATACAACCAAATCACAATACGCACCCACTTGGCGCAACATAACTTCTCATATATCTGGGTTCACCACATTGGCCCAATAGTAAAATTTTCTTTGTTTTTGTCAATCGCGTAGAAATTTTATTTTATTTTCAAAATCTTGTCGTTTTCACAATATATATCACATTTCCAATCGCGTAAATATAATTTTCTTTGTTTCCTCAATCGCGTAATAATTTTATATCATTTTCTCAATCGCATAAGCTTTTTAAATCATTTTCTTTTCCGTTTTCCTCAAATAAAGCAGTTTTTGACTAATAAACAAAATTATTAAGCAATTTAAAACCATTTAAAATATTTTTCAAACTCTTGTAAAATATTTCAAATTAATGTATAATCTTTGTAAATACTAACAATACTTAAATTAGTTTCTAAAATTCAATTCGACCATTTCATTTTTAATAATCAAAACATTTTGATAAAATTTCCTTTAACATGCTTACTTACCTTAGATTATTTAGAATCCAATTTTTCTCACTTTTTGGCATGTTGGCGAAATCTCATAGTATAAATAAAATTCCAAAAATTCATTTCTTTGTTCTAATTCACTTGAATTCACTTGATATTCATTAAAAACATTGTAAATCACCTTAATTCCTTCCATTCAATGGTATGACCGAACCTAGGGTTTTGCATTATTTGGAATGCTCATGCATTTCTAACATTATAATAACACATACAATACATATGCCACATATTTCAACACTATAGGCATGCAAAATATTCTAAAGTTATAATCATGCATATAAAAATAAATAAATCACCAACCGAAAAACACTTAAATAATCAAATAATTAACACAAGCCACAACAATTCAAACCATCACAATTACACAAACCGAATCCTCATGGATTCTTCATACCTGAACAAAAACATTCCTCACCACCAACACATGGTTGATGAGGGTAATCTCCCTCTTACCTCTTGAAGCAAAATAACCGGTTAGTCTCCTCCTTCTCCTTGAAATTTCGGGTAGCCTCCAAACAAAATCCTAACAATTTAAAACAATTAGTAAAAACTCATACAAGGTTTAATATGAAAAAACCATGGAACAATCATGGTTAGAAATATTAAAAATCAAGATTTAAACCAAAGAAATCAAAACTCACCTTTAGGGAAGTAAGCAAAAAGCTTGAGTTTGGACTAGCTAGAGTGGTTTTTTAGCAAAACCTTGAGAATAAAAATTGCTTAGAATGGTGTTAGGCTTTAGGTAATGGTGTTGATAAAAATTATAAGGGAGTGAGTATGTGGGTTGAGATATTGACCGAATAAAAGAGAAGAAAATAGGAGAAGAAATAGTTAAAGCACAACTTGAATTAAAATAAAATCAAGAGATGAAGGATTAAAGATTGGATGGTGTGGTTTGGAAGTGAAGACCGAATGGAAAGAAAGAAAATGGGAGAGGAGGATGCGTGAGTTTCCTTGGAACTTTGAGAGAAAATAAGCTTATATTAGGTAAATAGGAAAGTGAAGAATGAATGGGTTTTTGGGAGGTCGCTAACCGTGTATATTTTGGGAGGTAATGGCTTATATTTTTGGGAAATAAAAGTGAAGAAAAAAGTCATAAATCATTTCTTGCCCATTTGTATTTTAACACGTGAAAAGTGAGCAAATTCACTTGAAACTTATCTCATTTTGAGTGAAAAGTCTAGCTAACCTTCGTGAATAATTGTGGTGATAAAATAAGGACTTTATTGCATCCTTATCCACTCATTTCACCTGCTCCTTCTTCTTTGCCATATTCTTCTTTGCCGTGTGGAAAATTTGGGTGAGTTTAAGTGATTTAATCACATGCAAACTATCCTAACCCTCCATTCCTTCAATGGTTGAGATGAGGTCTTTATTGTAGTGCTTAAGAAGCTTGTAAAACTTGTCCAATAAGCCCCTAAAGGCTGCTGCCCAACCGTATCCTCCAAGTCCATTTTAAGTATTTAATTTGTTTTAATTACATGTTAGTCAATTAGGAAAATTTATTTGGTCAAATATCCTAATTAAATCCCAATTAACATTTTAATCTTATGACTAATATATCTAACATATACTAACATATATCATAACCTTTAATTAATTTTAGGATTCCCAATTAATATTTTAGATTATAATTAGTTAAGAATTAAACTAGTTTACTTAATTGTTTATTCTAATTACATAACTAGTTAATTAAACAAATAATTACATAATTTATAATCTCTAAACAATATTAGCACCTCTAATTAATATTTAGATTGTAATTATTTAATAACTAAACTAGTTTAATTAGTTTGCAAATTAAGTAATTAATCTAGTCAAACTAAGCTTAATTAATTACTAATCCTAAAGTCAAACCTACAACTTTTGACTTAATCCTAGCCATTGATTCATCTTTAAATCCTATCCATTGATCAAATCCATGGTCATCTTCAAAGCTTATCCATCAAGATTCAATCCTAGCCATTCATCAAATCTATGATCATCATTCAAGCTTATCCACCAAGATTCAATCTAGCCATTCATCAAATCTATGGTCATCATTCAAGCTTATCCACCAAGATTCAATCTAATGGTCCAAAATGGTCAAGCCACTCTTGTTGACTTCTCTTTATTAGTTTGACTTCTAGGTGTCTTATTTCTATTGGTCCAAGTTTCTAATCTATCCATTGGTTACTTTATTTATACGTGGGTCCCGCACACACAGTATCGAGTCCACTGTCAAAATTTATATTGAGTAATAAAATAATACTAAAAATTATTTTATCGCACAGTTAAATTCTAAAAATTACGAAACTAATTTATATATCAATCAGAATTGGGTTTAGTAAGATCCCCCAACTCTAATTAATTAAAATAATATTTTTTTCGACCAGAAAAATTATTATTTTCCTGTCCCGGAGCAAATCTCACAAAAAGTCCAAATAAAATCACAGACAGTAATATCAAACACTGTATCATGTAGAAAAATCAAAAACAGTACATTCGGGATGAAATGGTCATTTTTCCATTTTTCCCCATCACGAAGCAAAACACTCAAAACGGTCAAATAAAATAACAGACAGTATTATATGTCTGTATTTCATACAGAAAAATAAGAAATAGTAAAAATAAGGATACATCGGTCTTTTACCCAAAAATTGGGGTGTTACATCACCCTATTGGTTAGTCTATGGAAAACCTTGTCACATGCCTGTAGAACTGGAGCATACCATTAAAGCTTTCAACTTAAATCTTGATGATGCTTGTAAGTTACGTAAATTATAATTAAATGAATTTGAGGAATTAAGAAATGATGCATATGAAAACTTAAAAATTTACAAAGCTAGAACAAAAGCATTTCATGGCAAATCAATTTTGAGAAAATCTTTTAAAATTGGTTAGAAAGTTCTACTTTATAATTCTCGTCTTCACTTATTCCTTGAAAAATTGAAATGTAGGTGGACTGACCTTTTTATTGTCAAACATGTGTATTTTTATGGGGTCATAGATATTGAGAACTCTAGGAATGGTAATGTGTTTAAGGCCAATGGACAAAGACTCAAACTATTTCTAGAAAACTAAGTTGTTGAGGTAGAATTCATCTCCCTTTCTAATGCATGTTATGAGAAGAATTTATTTTAATTTTTGTTACTTTCTTTTTGCAGTTCTTTATGACCCCAATTAAGTGGCGGATAACGGTATTTCGTGACTCTCAAGTCGGTTTGTTTTTTAGTTTTCCATAATAACTTATTTCTTCTCCTTTAAAATGGATGTCATTATCTCAAATTTAAGAAATCATTTTCCTTCTCTTCCTCAAAATGCTCTAACAAATATCTACAAAGCTAGGTGTCAAAGAATGAGACTGTTAATACACAAGAGCATCCCAGAATATATACGTTAGACAATCAAAGCAAAGGTTCATTTAGCAGGTGAATCTTCAAATTCATTTATTTCATACATGTCGGGTCTCAGTAAAAGTTCGTATTCTAAAAGAAGAAGAGCGAAAAGAATGCAAGTCTGTCACAAATGTGTGCGATGAAATTGTAACACGTGATGTCATTCTTTTGGGATGGTTTTCACAAATCAAGAAGATAAAATATGTTTTACTAAGAATGAACTAAGTAAGGCGTCATTAGATGATATCTTATTGACTCTTGAGATGCATTCTAGTGGAGTTGTGCATCGTGAACTTCTTAATTTGTGGAATTTCTTCAGGGATGAGCAAAAGCATTATAGTCTTGGGAATCTGACTCAAAAAGATCCTGTTTGCCAATTTATAAGAAAATTAGATGGGAAACTTATCCTCAACTCATAGAAGGTGTTTAAGCCGTTACTGGACTTAAAACCAGAGAAAGATGTGAGCCACAATCATAACATGTATATATTATCTTGTTCATCTCCTAAAAAAAAAGGGCGATTGAAAAAGTACCATACTTATAATAAAGTGTGGAGCCCCTGCCAGTGGCAGACCTGTCATTGACTCAAGAAGACCTTCGTACATCATTCCGTAAATAAGGTTTGTGTGTCATGCTCTGTAGAGAGCCACATTGTCCATTCTCAAGATTTTCCCAGGTTCTGGACGATTGATGAACAAATAGAAGCGTCCCGTCTTTATAGTGCATGTGAAACTCTCACTAAGCCAAATACTTACTTTAATTAGTAGGCCTCTATGGCGAGTTCTAACTGGCTGTGGCAAAGTATCACCTTCTTAGATTACAGGCCTTTAATTAGGTTTGCAGGAAGATAGGGTTGTTATTCCGTAAGCGAGACTGAAAGGACTCAAAGGTTTTGTGGCCTATTTTGGCAGGGTGTTCCCAATCCTTATGGAGTTCTTATGTTGCACTGGTGACACGCAACTCAAAGATATGCCACCCATTGCACTGATGACACACAGTATAAAAATATGTCATCTTTGTTGAATAAACAAGTGTGAGAGCCTAGCCTGTAGTTTTGGATTGGTTCCAGCTCTCGTTTTCTTTCAAAGAAATAAAAATAATAATAATAGTAAAAATAATTGTGTTTCTTAATTTTAAACTTTTCTAACAATAGCCAACCTACCAATTTAGGTGTTATCATTACCTTTTTTCCATTCTTTTCCCTATTTAAACACTCCATTTTCTTCATTTTCCTCCAACTCATAATCATTCAAAGGGAGTGTGAGTATAGAAATGAAATGAGCTTCTATTTGTAAACTTATCAATATTTGTGTATTTTGTGGGTCAAGTTATAAGAAGGTTTAGAGTTTGTAAACACAGCAAGCATTATTGGTCGAACACTTGCTGCGAGGAACATTCATGTAGTATATGGAGGAGGTAGCATTGGGTTAATGGGGGCTGTATCACTATCTACACATCTTAGAGGCGGTCAAGTTTTAGGTATCATTCCTAGACCTTTAACTCAAAAGAACATCATTGGGAAGATAATTGGGTTGGAACTTCAAGTATCATCTATGCATGGATGAATGAGGATAATGCTTGAAAACTCTGATGCATTCATTGCCTTACTGGGTGGTTTTAGTACTTTGAAAGAAGTTTTTTAAATTATCTCTTGGGCCCAACTGAATATCCACCATAAACCCATAAGTTTGTTGAATGTTAATAATTTCTTTGATAATTTGTTATATTTTCTTGAGTATGTTGTGGAACAGAACTTTATCACACATTTGGCAACACGACTCTTTATCTCTACTTCCACTATTGATGAATTAATTAATAAATTACAAACTTTTATTTATGAACTTGATCTAGTAATAGCTCAGATAGATTAATCAGAACGAAGTAGTAAAGGAGGCCACAAGGAACGTGAGTTTGATTTGAAACTTCATCTATAACTTTCCTTTACCTTTGGTTTATTTATCGTACTTTCTTTTTGTTTAAATTTGTGTAAGGTTTCTTTTTTCAGTAATTGCCATAATAAGTAATATCTTCTATCCTTTACCTATTTATATTTTGACATTGACGACAATGTTGTGATCTGGTTAGGGAGGAAGGATAGTTGAAGTAAAAATAAAAAAATAAAAAAATTATTTAGAGAAGTATGTTTATTGATATGTTTGTCAGCAACTTACTAATAGAAAAACTAATTAAGGATGACAAAGTAAGGAGTAAATTATGCCCTTGAGGTAAATTTACTCTTGAGACACATCTAAATTGGTGGCAGAGTAAGGAGTAATTAGGTAGATAACTATTTTGTGTAGAAATAGCAATTCAAATTCAGGAAACATAGCATGATTGAATAAATTGTCTTCTTTCTTAAAAATCACTTGCTTGGTTATGGATGTTGAATTGGTAGATTGAGAATGATATAAATATGCCTTGTGAGATTTTGAACCTATTGATGAATGGATTGAACATTTGCACTATTATTTTCTTTCTTGTGTGATTTTCACTTATGGAATTGTTACTCTAGAACTTGTTTTGACTCTATTTGAGGCTACATTTTCACATGCATACATAAACATGATTGAGACATTTTTCTTGAAATAGCTACTTTAACTAAATAGCAAACATTGTATATTTTTTCTTGATAAACCCCTTTGAACTTATTCGATCATTCTTTGTTTTTAGCTCATTACATGCCTTAAAAAAATATGTTCTTACCTAACCTTAGTGAATAAGAGAGCATTGACATTGGATGAGTTCTTGAACAAGTGTAAGAGTGTATGTGCAAAATGGTTGATGAAAAAGGAAAGAGCAGCTATCTTCAAAAAAACAAAGAAACAAAAAAAAAAAAAAAAAACAAAGTGTAAAGAAAGGTCAACAAGGTAAAAAGGGGAAGCGAAATGAATATGTAAAAGGAATTTGCATTATGTTAGGATGAACTTTTCATTTTTGTTATTTTAACTCAACCCTAATACTTTTTTATTTTCTTTAGTATTTAACTTGTCATATCCATATTATCTCATTCCTTTACCTTGACCCCATTACAACCTTGAATAAAGTCCTCTTGATTTGTGTGTGCATGTGTTTTGAGTAGTGGAGAAGTAGAAGATAAGCAAACTTATGGTAGTGTAATTTTTCATAAGTTGAATTGAGTGAAATACCTACCTTTTAAACACTTGAGGGATTGAGAGTAAATCTTGTGAGGATCTATCATTCTTAACTCATGTTTTTCAATTGAAGTTTCATTACTTGTTGGTTTGAGATGTGAAGAAACGTTACCTCATAAATGTTTTGATCCCTTGAATCTTTGGCTGCTCTTCTTACTTATAAACTTTTGCATTCTTGAATATTAATTGAAAATTGAGTCTTTTAGAATTTTCAGCTTTTGAGTTTGTGTTGTTTTTCTTTGTTCCCTAACTTTGGTCTTATGTGTTTTACCCGAAAGTACAAAAGTTAAGTATGAGAGAATTTAATAGCAATATATTTTATTCATTTCATAATCCTTTCACTAGGCTTCTTAAGATTCAATTAGGCTTAATTAAGTTAGTTTTGTTACATTTTATGATATTAAGGTTAATTGGATCATTGAAGGAATTATTGCTTGAATTGACTTTAATTTGTCCATTTGGTAGCATTCAGTAAACTAGCTATACTTTGAGTTGCAAATATCTGATTGATGTGATTCTAGTATTGTACGAAAGTTACGATAATTTTCTACAACTTTCATGAAGACCTCAAGAGATAAATCACACGTTTAGATAATTTAAATTAGAGTTGAAGTAAGAACTAGAGTGCTGATCCTGATAGCTTGACCTCTACGCACTCATCAGCCCATTTCTTGAGTTATAGGAGGTCAATTAACACTAAACTAGTGGCATTAAAAAGTTAAGACCCAAATCTACAACTTTTATGAAGAACACAAGAGTCAGATTGGAAGTATAGTAGATCATATTGAGCCTAGAAGTCAGAACAGAGGTGTTATAATTGGGCCTGAACAGTGTGCAAAGATTGGGCAATATCTCGAGCTGTAGGAATGATATTGGGCTAAAAATAGTAGCATTGGAAAGCAAAGACAAAAGTCTACAATGTTCCTAAAGACCACTTTTCCATTTTTTGATGGCAGCCATGAGTTCAGTACTAAATCATTTGGGAGACAAGCATCTCAATAATTTTCTACTCATTCACAATTATCAAACAACTCCCTTTACATTTTCCACTCATTATCAAACAACTCCATTGTCATTTTGTTTCCCTTAAGCTCTATAAAAGGGAGCATTGACTGCTCATTTTAGGCATCTTAGCTTAGAGATCAAGATTATTAAATTGTGTTATTTGTTTATCTTGTGGTAGTTATCTTTTGTTCTAAATAGAAGTTATGTTCATCTTCTTCTTCTTCTCTATTTTTTTCTTCTTGTTCATGAGTAACTAATTTTCATTTTGCTTGGGTGAAAGGGTAAAGCTTTTGGTAATAAATTAAGGTTAGATTAATTTCTTTCTTATGCTTGAATGATGTATTATCAAGTGGTCATTATATGTGTCATATTTTATTTCCAATCAATTTAGAAACCCTCCTTATAAAGAGGAAATATTGATTCATTGTAGACAAGAGGTTGACAAAATGAATATTTGAGCTCATTTACAAGTGTTGGTATTAGTGAATAATTTAAGGAGCCATAATATAATTACATATATAATCTTAATTGAACTTTGAATGTTGTATTTTTTGATTAGAACCTCCATTATGTGTGGATTTCAATTGAGTTATAAAAAGAAATAACATTGTCTTTAATTTATTACCAAGAGTGGATCTTCTAATCCAAGCAAATCTTTTTTCATTTGTGAATAAATTTTTTCACATTCATTGTTGTGATAAATTTTTTCCTTACCTCAAAGAATTTTTCTTCATCAATTCCCTGTGGATCGACCTCGGACTTCCGAGAATTTATTACTTGAAACAACTTGCACTTGGGTTTACAACTTATAATTTTCATCAGTCACTCGAAAAATTTAACCATACAATAAACCAACTTTATCTACAAATTCCATCTAACTAGTAACCTAGAAAGCACGGACACGCCATTTTACTGGCGTGTCTGCGTGTCAGACACGTGTCCGACTTGGACACACGACGACGGGCACATGACACGCGTGTCTCACATGTTTGAGTGTGTAAAATTAAAAAAATTCATTTTTTTGGCTCAGACACGGCTAGGACACACCGCGGACACGACCAGGACACACTGTGGACACATATTGGACACAATTCATTAAAATTTTAAAACAAAATTATTGTGTGGCAGTGTACTAATATCACGACCCATAAACTCAATATTACCCAACCCACCCTCAGGAAAAATCTTCTATTCTTCCTCAATACATTATGTTCACTGTGTGCTAATTGATCTGTTGATAATTTTAGTTCTTAAATATCTTTTCTTTGATCTAATTGGACTCCATATGTGCTCAATTGTTGACATTTAGCTAAGTTTCTGATTTAGAGTTGTCTTTGGATGTTTATTATGAAACTATGCTTAAATGTGATTTTAAACACTCATAAATGAATTATGCTTTTCAGGATATCTTTGAGTGTTTGAGTCCATTAGCATTGAACCGAGCTTGATGATCATTTAAGGTTAGAGATGAATGCTTAAGAAGATCGATTTTACCCCTAGAAGCAAAGGAAGAAGAGCAGTTATGAAGATTCAAGGTTACATTTGGAGAAAAGGGATCAACATGGCCCGTGTCAAATGACTGGGGCAAGTCGTGTACTCTTCTGACTATGAAGACTGGGTCAATTTCTATTTTTGGACAAACACGGCCCGTGTCAAATGACACGGGGTAGGCCGTGTACTTCTCTGACTTCACGAGGAAAATCAGTTTTCAGCCCTGACCAAGAACACGGCCTGTGTTGTAATGCCCCTTTTTGGAGAGGGAACGTCACATTGTCAATTACAATGCGGAAATAAAATTCTATAAGTTAAGACCCGGTTCCTTTTAATATAATATATATTTACTTGATTATAGTTCTATAATTAAATTGGTGAATTTTTTTTTGTTATTTCACAATAATAATAACAATAGTTAATAAACACAGTGACGAAACATAGATGGAAATAAAGAATAAAAGCAGAGGTAAAGCGTACATTGGAATTAACATTTCGTATTCATATATATATTTATCAAACTGTTAGGTTACAAAGCCTGATATACCAAAAAGCAAAACTATACCTGCCCCAAAGGATTATACATACACATCCCCACGGTATCAGAATATACAGCCCACTACAGTCAAAACATCAGACCCCAAAATAAAATACTAGTAACCCTCAGCAGCTACTAGTAATATCAGTCCCTCAAATGAGGAGGAATCGTTTGAGGATCCTCTTCAGGGTCCTCCGCGAGGTCATCCTCAGGGACCTCCTCGGGGTCTTCCTCATCCGAGGAAACCTCCATAGGAGCCACAGAGCTACAGGACTAGGCCCGAGCTGTGGAATCAAAAGAGTCTTCTTGTGGGGTGTAGAAGCGGTTACCCTACATCTCATGAATAGGCAGATAAAATTCCAAATGTAGGCTGATGCAGCAGGTGAAGATCGGCGGCTTATGGCGCCTCCAAGCTAGAAAGATCGACACATCACCCAAGTAGACACAACGGTCAGAATTCAGGTTGATGTGCCAGCACTCTGGCCCTCCTAGAAAGGTCAGACACACATCTCCCAAAAATCCATGCATACGTGCCTCCATGCTCTACGATAGTTGCTAATCGTGATCAGGCCAGAAGCCGGGGAAATTGGGAGCTTCCGTTTCCTTGTCGTCGTCTTCGATGGGATACAATATACAAACAAACAGTAATGGAAAGATAGGAAAGAGGTAAGATATCCTACCATCATTATTTACAAAAACGCCACTAAACTTCCATTATATACAAAAATGCCATCAAACTTTTCATTATTTACAAAAATGCCATCAAACTTTAAATAATCACAAAAACGCCCTCAGCTTTCAAATAATATCAAAAACGCCCTCAATAGCGAAAATAATTACGTAAATGCCCTCAATGGCATAAATCTCAAAATACAGTACGCTCCCACTTGGCGCACTATCTTTTTCATACAACCAAATCACAATACGCACCCACTTGGCGCAACATAACTTCTCATATATCTGGGTTCACCACATTGGCCTAATAGTAAAATTTGCTGTTTTTGTCAATCGCGTAGAAATTTTATTTTATTTTCAAAATCTTGTCGTTTTCACAATATATATCACATTTCCAATCGCGTAAATATAATTTGCTGTTTCCTCAATCGCGTAATAATTTTATATCATTTTCTCAATCGCATAAGCTTTTTAAATCATTTTCTTTTCCGTTTTCCTCAAATAAACAGTTTTTGACTAATAAACAAAATTATTAAGCAATTTAAAACCATTTAAAATATTTTTCAAACTACTGTAAAATATTTCAAATTAATGTATAATCTTTGTAAATACTAACAATACTTAAATTAGTTTCTAAAATTCAATTCGACCATTTCATTTTTAATAATCAAAACATTTTGATAAAATTTCCTTTAACATGCTTACTTACCTTAGATTATTTAGAATCCAATTTTTCTCACTTTTTGGCATGTTGGTAGAAATCTCATAGTATAAATAAAATTCCAAAAATTCATTTCTTTGTTCTAATTCACTTGAATTCACTTGATATTCATTAAAAACATTGTAAATCACCTTAATTCCTTCCATTCAATGGTATGACCGAACCTAGGGTTTTGCATTATTTGGAATGCTCATGCATTTCTAACATTATAATAACACATACAATACATATGCCACATATTTCAACACTATAGGCATGCAAAATATTCTAAAGTTATAATCATGCATATAAAAATAAATAAATCACCAACCGAAAAACACTTAAATAATCAAATAATTAACACAAGCCACAACAATTCAAACCATCACAATTACACAAACCGAATCCTCATGGATTCTTCATACACAGACAAAAACATTCCTCACCACCAACACATGGTTGATGAGGGTAATCTCCCTCTTACCTCTTGAAGCAAAATAACCGGTTAGTCTCCTCCTTCTCCTTGAAATTTCGGGTAGCCTCCAAACAAAATCCTAACAATTTAAAACAATTAGTAAAAACTCATACAAGGTTTAATATGGAAAAACCATGGAACAATCATGGTTAGAAATATTAAAAATCAAGATTTAAACCAAAGAAATCAAAACTCACCTTTAGGGAAGTAAGCAAAAAGCTTGAGTTTGGACTAGCTAGAGTGGTTTTTTAGCAAAACCTTGAGAATAAAAATTGCTTAGAATGGTGTTAGGCTTTAGGTAATGGTGTTGATAAAAATTATAAGGGAGTGAGTATGTGGGTTGAGATATTGACCGAATAAAAGAGAAGAAAATAGGAGAAGAAATAGTTAAAGCACAACTTGAATTAAAATAAAATCAAGAGATGAAGGATTAAAGATTGGATGGTGTGGTTTGGAAGTGAAGACCGAATGGAAAGAAAGAAAATGGGAGAGGAGGATGCGTGAGTTTCCTTGGAACTTTGAGAGAAAATAAGCTTATATTAGGTAAATAGGAAAGTGAAGAATGAATGGGTTTTTGGGAGGTCGCTAACCGTGTATATTTTGGGAGGTAATGGCTTATATTTTTGGGAAATAAAAGTGAAGAAAAAAGTCATAAATCACCATTTCTTTGCCATTTTGTATTTTAACACGTGAAAAGTGAGCAAATTCACTTGAAACTTATCTCATTTTGAGTGAAAAGTCTAGCTAACCTTCGTGAATAATTGTGGTGATAAAATAAGGACTTTATTGCATCCTTATCCACTCATTTCATTTGCTCCTTCTTTCTTCAGTGTGGAAAATTTGGGTGAGTTTAAGTGATTTAATCACATGCAAACTATCCTAACCCTCCATTCCTTCAATGGTTGAGATGAGGTCTTTATTGTAGTGCTTAAGAAGCTTGTAAAACTTGTCCAATAAGCCCCTAAAGGCTGCGCCCAACCGTATCCTCCAAGTCCATTTTAAGTATTTAATTTGTTTTAATTACATGTTAGTCAATTAGGAAAATTTATTTGGTCAAATATCCTAATTAAATCCCAATTAACATTTTAATCTTATGACTAATATATCTAACATATACTAACATATATCATAACCTTTAATTAATTTTAGGATTCCCAATTAATATTTTAGATTATAATTAGTTAAGAATTAAACTAGTTTACTTAATTGTTTATTCTAATTACATAACTAGTTAATTAAACAAATAATTACATAATTTATAATCTCTAAACAATATTAGCACCTCTAATTAATATTTAGATTGTAATTATTTAATAACTAAACTAGTTTAATTAGTTTGCAAATTAAGTAATTAATCTAGTCAAACTAAGCTTAATTAATTACTAATCCTAAAGTCAAACCTACAACTTTTGACTTAATCCTAGCCATTGATTCATCTTTAAATCCTATCCATTGATCAAATCCATGGTCATCTTCAAAGCTTATCCATCAAGATTCAATCCTAGCCATTCATCAAATCTATGATCATCATTCAAGCTTATCCACCAAGATTCAATCCTAGCCATTCATCAAATCTATGGTCATCATTCAAGCTTATCCACCAAGATTCAATCTAATGGTCCAAAATGGTCAAGCCACTCTTGTTGACTTCTCTTTATTAGTTTGACTTCTAGGTGTCTTATTTCTATTGGTCCAAGTTTCTAATCTATCCATTGGTTACTTTATTTATACGTGGGTCCCGCACACACAGTATCGAGTCCACTGTCAAAATTTATATTGAGTAATAAAATAATACTAAAAATTATTTTATCGCACAATTAAATTCTAAAAATTACGAAACTAATTTATATATCAATCAATTGGGTTTAGTAAGATCCCCAACTCTAATTAATTAAAATAATATTTTTTCGAAGAAAAATTATTATTTTCCGTCCCGAGCAAATCTCACAAAAAGTCCAAATAAAATCACAGACAGTAATATCAAACACTGTATCATGTAGAAAAATCAAAAACAGTACATTCGGGATGAAATGGTCATTTTTCCATTTTTCCCCATCACGAAGCAAAACACTCAAAACGGTCAAATAAAATAACAGACAGTATTATATGTCTGTATTTCATACAGAAAAATAAGAAATAGTAAAAATAAGGATACATCGGTCTTTTACCCAAAAATTGGGGTGTTACATCACCCTATTGGTTAGTCTATGGAAAACCTTGTCACATGCCTGTAGAACTGGAGCATACCATTAAAGCTTTCAACTTAAATCTTGATGATGCTTGTAAGTTACGTAAATTATAATTAAATGAATTTGAGGAATTAAGAAATGATGCATATGAAAACTTAAAAATTT
Organism: Ormosia semicastrata; assembly: GCA_029884595.1. Taxonomy (NCBI): domain Eukaryota; kingdom Viridiplantae; phylum Streptophyta; class Magnoliopsida; order Fabales; family Fabaceae; genus Ormosia; species Ormosia semicastrata. Next base: position 52,086,764 of record JAQQTO010000063.1, read on the forward strand.
ACAAAGCTAGAACAAAAGCATTTCATGGCAAATCAATTTTGAGAAAATCTTTTAAAATTGGTTAGAAAGTTCTACTTTATAATTCTCGTCTTCACTTATTCCTTGAAAAATTGAAATGTAGGTGGACTGACCTTTTTATTGTCAAACATGTGTATTTTTATGGGGTCATAGATATTGAGAACTCTAGGAATGGTAATGTGTTTAAGGCCAATGGACAAAGACTCAAACTATTTCTAGAAAACTAAGTTGTTGAGGTAGAATTCATCTCCCTTTCTAATGCATGTTATGAGAAGAATTTATTTTAATTTTTGTTACTTTCTTTTTGCAGTTCTTTATGACCCCAATTAAGTGGCGGATAACGGTATTTCGTGACTCTCAAGTCGGTTTGTTTTTTAGTTTTCCATAATAACTTATTTCTTCTCCTTTAAAATGGATGTCATTATCTCAAATTTAAGAAATCATTTTCCTTCTCTTCCTCAAAATGCTCTAACAAATATCTACAAAGCTAGGTGTCAAAGAATGAGACTGTTAATACACAAGAGCATCCCAGAATATATACGTTAGACAATCAAAGCAAAGGTTCATTTAGCAGGTGAATCTTCAAATTCATTTATTTCATACATGTCGGGTCTCAGTAAAAGTTCGTATTCTAAAAGAAGAAGAGCGAAAAGAATGCAAGTCTGTCACAAATGTGTGCGATGAAATTGTAACACGTGATGTCATTCTTTTGGGATGGTTTTCACAAATCAAGAAGATAAAATATGTTTTACTAAGAATGAACTAAGTAAGGCGTCATTAGATGATATCTTATTGACTCTTGAGATGCATTCTAGTGGAGTTGTGCATCGTGAACTTCTTAATTTGTGGAATTTCTTCAGGGATGAGCAAAAGCATTATAGTCTTGGGAATCTGACTCAAAAAGATCCTGTTTGCCAATTTATAAGAAAATTAGATGGGAAACTTATCCTCAACTCATAGAAGGTGTTTAAGCCGTTACTGGACTTAAAACCAGAGAAAGATGTGAGCCACAATCATAACATGTATATATTATCTTGTTCATCTCCTAAAAAAAAAGGGCGATTGAAAAAGTACCATACTTATAATAAAGTGTGGAGCCCCTGCCAGTGGCAGACCTGTCATTGACTCAAGAAGACCTTCGTACATCATTCCGTAAATAAGGTTTGTGTGTCATGCTCTGTAGAGAGCCACATTGTCCATTCTCAAGATTTTCCCAGGTTCTGGACGATTGATGAACAAATAGAAGCGTCCCGTCTTTATAGTGCATGTGAAACTCTCACTAAGCCAAATACTTACTTTAATTAGTAGGCCTCTATGGCGAGTTCTAACTGGCTGTGGCAAAGTATCACCTTCTTAGATTACAGGCCTTTAATTAGGTTTGCAGGAAGATAGGGTTGTTATTCCGTAAGCGAGACTGAAAGGACTCAAAGGTTTTGTGGCCTATTTTGGCAGGGTGTTCCCAATCCTTATGGAGTTCTTATGTTGCACTGGTGACACGCAACTCAAAGATATGCCACCCATTGCACTGATGACACACAGTATAAAAATATGTCATCTTTGTTGAATAAACAAGTGTGAGAGCCTAGCCTGTAGTTTTGGATTGGTTCCAGCTCTCGTTTTCTTTCAAAGAAATAAAAATAATAATAATAGTAAAAATAATTGTGTTTCTTAATTTTAAACTTTTCTAACAATAGCCAACCTACCAATTTAGGTGTTATCATTACCTTTTTTCCATTCTTTTCCCTATTTAAACACTCCATTTTCTTCATTTTCCTCCAACTCATAATCATTCAAAGGGAGTGTGAGTATAGAAATGAAATGAGCTTCTATTTGTAAACTTATCAATATTTGTGTATTTTGTGGGTCAAGTTATAAGAAGGTTTAGAGTTTGTAAACACAGCAAGCATTATTGGTCGAACACTTGCTGCGAGGAACATTCATGTAGTATATGGAGGAGGTAGCATTGGGTTAATGGGGGCTGTATCACTATCTACACATCTTAGAGGCGGTCAAGTTTTAGGTATCATTCCTAGACCTTTAACTCAAAAGAACATCATTGGGAAGATAATTGGGTTGGAACTTCAAGTATCATCTATGCATGGATGAATGAGGATAATGCTTGAAAACTCTGATGCATTCATTGCCTTACTGGGTGGTTTTAGTACTTTGAAAGAAGTTTTTTAAATTATCTCTTGGGCCCAACTGAATATCCACCATAAACCCATAAGTTTGTTGAATGTTAATAATTTCTTTGATAATTTGTTATATTTTCTTGAGTATGTTGTGGAACAGAACTTTATCACACATTTGGCAACACGACTCTTTATCTCTACTTCCACTATTGATGAATTAATTAATAAATTACAAACTTTTATTTATGAACTTGATCTAGTAATAGCTCAGATAGATTAATCAGAACGAAGTAGTAAAGGAGGCCACAAGGAACGTGAGTTTGATTTGAAACTTCATCTATAACTTTCCTTTACCTTTGGTTTATTTATCGTACTTTCTTTTTGTTTAAATTTGTGTAAGGTTTCTTTTTTCAGTAATTGCCATAATAAGTAATATCTTCTATCCTTTACCTATTTATATTTTGACATTGACGACAATGTTGTGATCTGGTTAGGGAGGAAGGATAGTTGAAGTAAAAATAAAAAAATAAAAAAATTATTTAGAGAAGTATGTTTATTGATATGTTTGTCAGCAACTTACTAATAGAAAAACTAATTAAGGATGACAAAGTAAGGAGTAAATTATGCCCTTGAGGTAAATTTACTCTTGAGACACATCTAAATTGGTGGCAGAGTAAGGAGTAATTAGGTAGATAACTATTTTGTGTAGAAATAGCAATTCAAATTCAGGAAACATAGCATGATTGAATAAATTGTCTTCTTTCTTAAAAATCACTTGCTTGGTTATGGATGTTGAATTGGTAGATTGAGAATGATATAAATATGCCTTGTGAGATTTTGAACCTATTGATGAATGGATTGAACATTTGCACCATTATTTTCTTTCTTGTGTGATTTTCACTTATGGAATTGTTACTCTAGAACTTGTTTTGACTCTATTTGAGGCTACATTTTCACATGCATACATAAACATGATTGAGACATTTTTCTTGAAATAGCTACTTTAACTAAATAGCAAACATTGTATATTTTTTCTTGATAAACCCCTTTGAACTTATTCGATCATTCTTTGTTTTTAGCTCATTACATGCCTTAAAAAAATATGTTCTTACCTAACCTTAGTGAATAAGAGAGCATTGACATTGGATGAGTTCTTGAACAAGTGTAAGAGTGTATGTGCAAAATGGTTGATGAAAAAGGAAAGAGCAGCTATCTTCAAAAAAACAAAGAAACAAAAAAAAAAAAAACAAAGTGTAAAGAAAGGTCAACAAGGTAAAAAGGGGAAGCGAAATGAATATGTAAAAGGAATTTGCATTATGTTAGGATGAACTTTTCATTTTTGTTATTTTAACTCAACCCTAATACTTTTTTATTTTCTTTAGTATTTAACTTGTCATATCCATATTATCTCATTCCTTTACCTTGACCCCATTACAACCTTGAATAAAGTCCTCTTGATTTGTGTGTGCATGTGTTTTGAGTAGTGGAGAAGTAGAAGATAAGCAAACTTATGGTAGTGTAATTTTTCATAAGTTGAATTGAGTGAAATACCTACCTTTTAAACACTTGAGGGATTGAGAGTAAATCTTGTGAGGATCTATCATTCTTAACTCATGTTTTTCAATTGAAGTTTCATTACTTGTTGGTTTGAGATGTGAAGAAACGTTACCTCATAAATGTTTTGATCCCTTGAATCTTTGGCTGCTCTTCTTACTTATAAACTTTTGCATTCTTGAATATTAATTGAAAATTGAGTCTTTTAGAATTTTCAGCTTTTGAGTTTGTGTTGTTTTTCTTTGTTCCCTAACTTTGGTCTTATGTGTTTTACCCGAAAGTACAAAAGTTAAGTATGAGAGAATTTAATAGCAATATATTTTATTCATTTCATAATCCTTTCACTAGGCTTCTTAAGATTCAATTAGGCTTAATTAAGTTAGTTTTGTTACATTTTATGATATTAAAGTTAATTGGATCATTGAAGGAATTATTGCTTGAATTGACTTTAATTTGTCCATTTGGTAGCATTCAGTAAACTAGCTATACTTTGAGTTGCAAATATCTGATTGATGTGATTCTAGTATTGTACGAAAGTTACGATAATTTTCTACAACTTTCATGAAGACCTCAAGAGATAAATCACACGTTTAGATAATTTAAATTAGAGTTGAAGTAAGAACTAGAGTGCTGATCCTGATAGCTTGACCTCTACGCACTCATCAGCCCATTTCTTGAGTTATAGGAGGTCAATTAACACTAAACTAGTGGCATTAAAAAGTTAAGACCCAAATCTACAACTTTTATGAAGAACACAAGAGTCAGATTGGAAGTATAGTAGATCATATTGAGCCTAGAAGTCAGAACAGAGGTGTTATAATTGGGCCTGAACAGTGTGCAAAGATTGGGCAATATCTCGAGCTGTAGGAATGATATTGGGCTAAAAATAGTAGCATTGGAAAGCAAAGACAAAAGTCTACAATGTTCCTAAAGACCACTTTTCCATTTTTTGATGGCAGCCATGAGTTCAGTACTAAATCATTTGGGAGACAAGCATCTCAATAATTTTCTACTCATTCACAATTATCAAACAACTCCCTTTACATTTTCCACTCATTATCAAACAACTCCATTGTCATTTTGTTTCCCTTAAGCTCTATAAAAGGGAGCATTGACTGCTCATTTTAGGCATCTTAGCTTAGAGATCAAGATTATTAAATTGTGTTATTTGTTTATCTTGTGGTAGTTATCTTTTGTTCTAAATAGAAGTTATGTTCATCTTCTTCTTCTTCTCTATTTTTTTCTTCTTGTTCATGAGTAACTAATTTTCATTTTGCTTGGGTGAAAGGGTAAAGCTTTTGGTAATAAATTAAGGTTAGATTAATTTCTTTCTTATGCTTGAATGATGTATTATCAAGTGGTCATTATATGTGTCATATTTTATTTCCAATCAATTTAGAAACCCTCCTTATAAAGAGGAAATATTGATTCATTGTAGACAAGAGGTTGACAAAATGAATATTTGAGCTCATTTACAAGTGTTGGTATTAGTGAATAATTTAAGGAGCCATAATATAATTACATATATAATCTTAATTGAACTTTGAATGTTGTATTTTTTGATTAGAACCTCCATTATGTGTGGATTTCAATTGAGTTATAAAAAGAAATAACATTGTCTTTAATTTATTACCAAGAGTGAATCTTCTAATCCAAGCAAATCTTTTTTCATTTGTGAATAAATTTTTTCACATTCATTGTTGTGATAAATTTTTTCCTTACCTCAAAGAATTTTTCTTCATCAATTCCCTGTGGATCGACCTCGGACTTCCGAGAATTTATTACTTGAAACAACTTGCACTTGGGTTTACAACTTATAATTTTCATCAGTCACTCGAAAAATTTAACCATACAATAAACCAACTTTATCTACAAATTCCATCTAACTAGTAACCTAGAAAGCACGGACACGCCATTTTACTGGCGTGTCTGCGTGTCAGACACGTGTCCGACTTGGACACACGACGACGGGCACATGACACGCGTGTCTCACATGTTTGAGTGTGTAAAATTAAAAAAATTCATTTTTTTGGCTCAGACACGGCTAGGACACACCGCGGACACGACCAGGACACACTGTGGACACATATTGGACACAATTCATTAAAATTTTAAAACAAAATTATTGTGTGGCAGTGTACTAATATCACGACCCATAAACTCAATATTACCCAACCCACCCTCAGGAAAAATCTTCTATTCTTCCTCAATACATTATGTTCACTGTGTGCTAATTGATCTGTTGATAATTTTAGTTCTTAAATATCTTTTCTTTGATCTAATTGGACTCCATATGTGCTCAATTGTTGACATTTAGCTAAGTTTCTGATTTAGAGTTGTCTTTGGATGTTTATTATGAAACTATGCTTAAATGTGATTTTAAACACTCATAAATGAATTATGCTTTTCAGGATATCTTTGAGTGTTTGAGTCCATTAGCATTGAACCGAGCTTGATGATCATTTAAGGTTAGAGATGAATGCTTAAGAAGATCGATTTTACCCCTAGAAGCAAAGGAAGAAGAGCAGTTATGAAGATTCAAGGTTACATTTGGAGAAAAGGGATCAACATGGCCCGTGTCAAATGACTGGGGCAAGTCGTGTACTCTTCTGACTATGAAGACTGGGTCAATTTCTATTTTTGGACAAACACGGCCCGTGTCAAATGACACGGGGTAGGCCGTGTACTTCTCTGACTTCACGAGGAAAATCAGTTTTCAGCCCTGACCAAGAACACGGCCTGTGTTGTAATGCCCCTTTTTGGAGAGGGAACGTCACATTGTCAATTACAATGCGGAAATAAATTCTATAAGTTAAGACCCGGTTCCTTTTAATATAATATATATTTACTTGATTATAGTTCTATAATTAAATTGGTGAATTTTTTTTTGTTATTTCACAATAATAATAACAATAGTTAATAAACACAGTGATGACGAAACATAGATGGAAATAAAGAATAAAAGCAGAGGTAAAGCGTACATTGGAATTAACATTTCGTATTCATATATATATTTATCAAACTGTTAGGTTACAAAGCCTGATATACCAAAAAGCAAAACTATACCTGCCCCAAAGGATTATACATACACATCCCCACGGTATCAGAATATACAGCCCACTACAGTCAAAACATCAGACCCCAAAATAAAATACTAGTAACCCTCAGCAGCTACTAGTAATATCAGTCCCTCAAATGAGGAGGAATCGTTTGAGGATCCTCTTCAGGGTCCTCCGCGAGGTCATCCTCAGGGACCTCCTCGGGGTCTTCCTCATCCGAGGAAACCTCCATAGGAGCCACAGAGCTACAGGACTAGGCCCGAGCTGTGGAATCAAAAGAGTCTTCTTGTGGGGTGTAGAAGCGGTTACCCTACATCTCATGAATAGGCAGATAAAATTCCAAATGTAGGCTGATGCAGCAGGTGAAGATCGGCGGCTTATGGCGCCTCCAAGCTAGAAAGATCGACACATCACCCAAGTAAACACAACGGTCAGAATTCAGGTTGATGTGCCAGCACTCTGGCCCTCCTAGAAAGGTCAGACACACATCTCCCAAAAATCCATGCATACGTGCCTCCATGCTCTACGATAGTCGCTAATCGTGATCAGGCCAGAAGCCGGGGAAATTGGGAGCTTCCGTTTCCTTGTCGTCGTCTTCGATGGGATACAATATACAAACAAACAGTAATGGAAAGATAGGAAAGAGGTAAGATATCCTACCATCATTATCAGTTATAGCAGCCAGAAACAAAATGGCGCAAAGCACCCACATAGCATTTTTGACAGCAATAATGACGATAAACATTAAATAGCAGTAATAATCAACTAAGCAGTTCCAGGCAGTTATATATATCAGTAATACAACAGTTTCAATTATGATAATAATAAATGCCAGATAATTTATGGACTCACTATGCATATGCATACAATAGTCAAAATCCTATTCCATGGAGCTAGACACAAACGGTCGGAGAGAAAGATCAGGAGACACGTCTGTAACTCGGCTACCGAGGCCAAAGTGCTATAATTCATCAATTTATCCACGTGCACATCATGGCATTATACAGACAGTCTACGTTAGATCGCGATATAGGACTGTGTCCAGTCAGGATTGTCAGTGCGTTTGCATCGGTTTGCCCCACAGACAGAAGAGCTACCAACTGCCCATTGCGAGGTCCCCGCACCCTGACGCCCCCCTGGTCAATAATATGACCTTCACTTGTCTATTCGCACCCGCACAAAGGTGTGTTCAACTCCTAGGCAACTCGGCCTTAACATAGTCCAACAGACATTCACAATGCATACAGACTCTATGCATAATTATGTATAATCATTATTACATACTATTCCACAATATGCCACAATTTGCTAAAGCAAGAATCAACACAATCATTGGTCACTCACATGAACCCACAATAACATAATTGTTACCAAGTGGCCTCAATACTCAAGAGGGGGGGTGAATTGAGTAGTTAAAAATAAGTTCACAAATCTTTCGCAAATCGTTTAACAATCAATTTTCGTTGAAGCTATTGAATGATGAGAAATAATTAGATAGATGAGATAAACACTTTTACTTATAACCGTAGCAGCCAAGAAGACAATATCCAAGCAAACCAATGAAATAGTGTATGAAAATAAACAGAGGAGGGTTTAGAGAAAACAAATACAGTCGTTTATCCTGGTTCGATCACCACTCCACTTGTGATCTACGTCCAGTCCCCAAGCAACACCTTGAGATTTTCCACTATATCTTCAAGCTTCAATGGGTGCTTGAAAAACCACTACAACCTTGAGCACTCAACAATATGGGATACCTCACCCAAAAGCTTGAGCCTCTATTTTCCAAGGGATACCTCACCCTTACAATACTTGAGGGATACCTCACCCTCACTAATCAGAATGTATAAGATTGAAATAGAAGAAACTCTCTCTAGAGCAAGTGTTTACAAATTGAAGCTCTAATATGCTCTCAAAGATTTTTCACGTTTTTAATCAGAAAACAGAGCAAGAAATGAATTTAAGGATTGATTCACGTTTTGAAGTATTGATGATCAGTTTTTGGTTCAAGGTCAACCTCAAATAAAGACCCAACTTTGGTATTTATAAGTTTCTCAATAAATGGAGCCGTTGGAGGTAGTTGGGCATGCATTTAATGCGTTTAATATAGCCGTTGGACGCTGTCAGAGTTTGTGTAATCGATTACACAGATCAGGTAATCGATTACATTGTTGTTCCAACGTTTTCTGAACTTTCTGGGTTCTATGTAATCGATTACATTATTGGTGTAATCGATTACATGGCTTCTGACTTTGCTTGTAATCGATTACAATGCCCATGTAATCGATTACATGACTTCTGACTTGCTGTGTAATCGATTACAATATCCATGTAATCGATTACATGTCTCGTCGAACGTGTTCTTTGAGTTTCTGGGTTTTGTGTAATCGATTACATTATTGGTGTAATCGATTACATGGCTTCTGACTTTATTTGTAATCGATTACAATATCCATGTAATCGATTACATGACTCGTCGAACGTGTTCTTTGCCTTTCTGGGCTTTGTGTAATCGATTACATATATTGTGTAATCGATTACATGGCCTCTGACTTTCTTGTAATCGATTACATTGATATTGTAATCGATTACATGCCTTCTGTTTGCTGTGTAATCGATTACAAACATTAGGTAATCGATTACATTGGCCTTTGAACACATTTTTCAAGTCCAATAACGCTTGTAAGTCATTTCCAACACTTCAAGATACTTGTTTAAACATAAATCCTTTTAAGAGTGTTAGATTTAAAGTTGAAACTCAAGTTTTATTGAAAGCCATGTTTAACTTTGAAATTTTCCATTTATTTTGAAATCATATATTAAAAAACCATTTGAGAAATCTTGAGAGCATTTGACATTAATATCCTAAGTCTTATAACTAAATAAACCTTCTGTCTTCTTTCTTTGATCTTGATTTTTTCTTTTGTGCTTGATCTTCTCTTTTGCTTTTGTTATCATCAAAAACCTTTTGACACGCCTTAGAGACATAAGCATTCACATTCTCCCCCTTTTTGATGATGACAAACTGATCATAGGAAAAAGAAAGAGTTTTTGCATTTGTATATAATAGTCATTTAGGTACAATGCTGCCCCTGGAGTTTATGCATGATGTTAGGTTAGATTTTGCATATGAAAAGCTTAATAACTTAAAAGGTCAATAACTCCCCCGTACTCATACAACCTACCTTTAATTTCTCATGCAACCATTAATTTCATTTCATTTCATTTTCATTTTTCCTCATTTTCTCCCCCGTTGGCATTATAAAAAAGACATAAGCATTTAAGAAAAAATAGACAGCATGACAGCTATATTTCATGATTCCCAAAGTTTTGCCATAACAGAAAAGTCACAAAGATTAATCAGTCCAATCAATATTCCAAAAGCCAAACATTCAAGGTGAAAACAAGTTCATGTATTAATAATCAGTCCAGCCAAACATTCATAACCAGTAGGCAATAATCAAAATATAACCATAAAGGTATACCAATTTTATATAATCAGAGTTAAAACAAGATAAGTACAAGGTGGTCATCAATACAAGAGAATATCAAGGCAATAGGCCATGATCACTATCAGTGTCCTCGCTGTCACAGAAAACTTCACCCTCTGGATCCGCAGCAGAGTCTCCTAGATCAATGTTATCATCGCTGGGCATAAGATCGTCGTCAGAGTCCGAAGCTCCTCATCATCAGCAGGAACTCCCAGATGGACCAGCGAAGGATAGGGGAACCGGAGGGGCAGAGGATGTGGGAGGTGCAGCAGTAGCAGGACACTCAGGAATAGGAGGTCCACTTAGGAGGGATCGAATGGAGCTAAGCTCCCGGTCTGAGTAGTCCATCCTCAACTCAAGATGGTCAATCTTTTGCTCTATATGATCCATGCGTGTGTTTACGTTGGCGCTCAGGTTGCGCATTTCGTGGAGCAGAAGATCAAGAGAAGCTGGAGCGGGGAGCGAGGCGGTGGTGCGAGCCTCCTCATCATCACTATCTGGATCGTGATGGATATGACCAAATGTGCCATGAGTAATGTAATGCCACCTATCTTCCATCTTGTAGAGCTGAAGCTTCTTCAGAGTATGAAACCCAATTGATTGGGGTCCTTTCGAGCTGGTGTCCTTGGACTCTTCAGCCAGCGAAATGCGACAGTACTCGAGGATTGTGGTGACCAACATGGCGAAGGGGAGAGCAGAGTTCTTCTTTTTCTTGACGTCCAGCATATGTTCTAGAATGTAGTAACCCTAGTTTATTGGGTGCCCTGTGGTCATTGCCCATAATGCCACTACATCATCATTGAGGACTTGGGAGTAATTCCCTCCTCTGGGAATCAATCCACGAACCAAGAGGTAGTGGAGAACCCTGTTTTCCATAGTGAGGCCAGTGGCCATTATTCTTCGTTTAGGATCACTGGGGAAGTGATAGCCAGTCCTAATCAAAGAGAGAAGAGTAGCCTTATGCTCAAACTCATGCCCCCAGACTTTTGCATTTCCACAGAACTGAGCTCCATCAGGAGTGAGCTTTGTAAGCCTATACCACTCTGCCATTGTTAACCTGATTTGTTGCTTTTTCACTTCAGAGATTATGCAATTATCCTCAACCTTCAGGTTAGCAAAAAAACTCGCACAAGGTTAAGGTAGATGGCCTTCTCTATGCTCAGGAATCCCAGCAAGCCTAAGTTTTCTATTTTCCTAAAGCTCTCTAAAGGTTCACTCTCGCAGAAGGTGATGGGAAGATACCTGGGAGAGATGATCTTGCGAAGCTGGAAGTTCTTTCGGAATAATTCAGCTTTCTTCACAGTGGAGAAATGTCTCGTGAGGTCCAGGCCAGATATATTACGTGAAGAGCCACCAGAGGACCCAACAGCAGCCCCTGTTCTTGGGCGCTTCAAGCGATGAGAGGATTCAGCCATTGATGAGAAGGAGAAGCAAGGGATGAGTGATTAATGATTGGGGATGAGAGAGGGACTAGATTAGGGCAGAGAAATGGAGATGGGGTTCGTGAGAAAAGATGGGGAGATTTGGATGAGGGATTTGAGGAGATTGGAAGAGATGGGTTGTGTGGAGAGGGGATTTCCGAGATCGAGAGAGGTGAAATGTGGGATTTTGATGGAGATTTGAGTGAAAAACAAGAGATTTTGGGGTTTGAGAGGTTTTGGGTGCGTGGGAGCGAGAGGAGAAGATGAATAGGGTCCAAAAATATGAGCCTTAACGCGTCGAAACCTTTTAAAAACCCTGTGTAATCGATTACATTGAGTGTGTAATCGATTACATGCATTCTCAGTGGGTATGTAATCGATTACATTTTTGGTGTAATCGATTACATGCTTTCTACTGGGAACCTTGTAGTCGATTACATAGTTGATGTAATCGATTACCTGAGTTCTGAGTTGGTTGTAATCGATTACAAAATGTGTGTAATCGATTACATGCGTGACAGAACCTGTGTAATCGATTACAAAGGCATTGTAATCGATTACCAGCACTCTTTAACTCAGATTTTGCGTTCCAAACAGCATATAATCAATTTTAATCTATCCAAATCAGTTTTAAAGCAACTTAAATCAATTCAAATCATCATGCAAGCATATAGACTAATCATATTATGATTCAACTCATATAATTGATCAAAATTATCATTTTTACCAAGAATTTCACCCTTTTTGGTGAAATTTGAGGTTGTTGAATTTCTTGTCAAAGTTGGACATGAGGGAGCACCTGCAAAACAATTTAGGGGAAACCTCCGACGCTCAAGTTAGTATGGGATTCAAATATATAATGAAAATTCAGAGATTGTGCAGCAATGTGGCATAATTATGCAGAAAAACGCAAGCTTAGGCATTTGTTTTAGGATTATGCAGCAAATATCTAATTTATGCATGATTGGTCCAATATACCCAGTTCATTTCTAATGTAGAAAAATGCTTCTTTTGCTAGGGGTTTGGTGAAAATATCAGCTAGTTACTTAGTTGTTTCAACAAATTCAAGTATGCAATCACCCCTTTGAACATGATCTCTAATGAAATGATGTCTTATTTCAATATGCTTAGTTCTAGAATGCAAAATGGGATTTTTTGACAAGTTAATTGCATTAGTATTATCACATTTTATGGGAATGTGATCAAGCTCAAGACCATAGTCCAAGAGTTGCTATTTCATCCAAAGGACTTGAGCACAGCAACTCCCAGCTGCAACATATTCAGCTTCAGCTGTGGACAATGCCACACTATTTTGTTTCTTCTTTGTGCCAAGAAACTAGTGAGCTTCAAGCAAGTGGCATGTCCCACTAGTGTTCTTTTTCGATCCATTTTGCATCCAAAGCAAAATCAGAATCGGAGTACCCAATAAGACTACATGAGGCACTTAGGGTACCATAAACCCATTTGTGATGTGCCTATTAGATATTTCATTATTCTCTTAACAGACTTAGGTGCGATTCCTTAGGATTAGCTTGATATCTAGCACACATGCATACACTAAACATTATATCAGGCCTACTTGTAGTGAGATAAAGGAGTGAGCCAATCATACCTCTATATTTTGTAATTTCTACCGATTTACCTCCTTCATCCTTGTCCAAATAGCAAGAGGTGCCCATAGGAGTAGCCATATGCTTGGCATTGTCCATTCCAAACTTCTTGAGCAGCTCCTTGCAATACTTAGATTGGCTTATAAATGTTCCTTCTCTTGTTTGCTTGATTTGTAGACCAAGGAAGAAGTTGAGCTCACCCATCATGGACATCTCAAACTCACTTTGCATAATATTTGAAAATTCTTTACAAAGAGAGTTGTTAGTAGCTCCAAATATAATGTCATCAACATAGATTTGAGCTAAAAGGATGTCATGCATTTTGTGTTTTATGAAAAGAGTGGTGTCAACTTTACCTCTAGAAAAGCCTTTTTCTAAAAGAAATTTGCTCAACCTTTCATACCAAGCTCTAGGAGCTTGTTTCAAGCTATACAAGGCCTTTTTCAATTTAAAAACATGGTTGGGCATTTCAAAGTCCTCAAAACCAGGAGGTTGTTCTACATACACCTCTTCTTGTATAAAACCATTTAAAAAGGCACTTTTGACATCCATTTGATAGAGTTTGAAATCCATGATGCAAGCATATGCAAGTAGCATTCTAATGGCCTCTAACCTAGCTACGGGAGCATAAGTTTCTTCATAGTCTATGCCTTCTTCTTGATTATATCCTTTAGCTACAAGCTTAGCTTTATTTCTTATTATTAGGCCCGTTTCATCGAGTTTGTTCCTAAAAACCCATTTGGTGCCAATTATTGGATGATCATTGGGCCTTGGAACTAATTCCCACACTTGATTTCTCTCAAATTGGTTTAGTTCTTCTTGCATGGCCAAGATCCAATGCTCATCATTAATGGCCTCATTTATGTCTTTAGGTTCAACTTGAGAGACAAAGGCTAGATGATTACATGCATCTCTAAGTGAGTTTCGAGTGATTACCCCTTTTGATACATCACCTATCACCTTGTCGAGAGGATGATATCTTGAAGTCCTCAATTCCTTGGGTAGATCTAAGATTTCTAAATCTTCTTGCCATGTATGATCAAGGGGTCTCTTTTCTTCCTTCTTGTGCTCTTTCTCTTGATTTTCCAAGTGCGTCTTTTCCAAGATTTCTGCAACATCATCAACAAGCTCCTTTCTCGACTCATTTGGGTTAGTTTCATCAAATGCAACATGTATGGACTCTTCTATGGTCATAGTTCGTTTATTATAGACTCTAAAGGCCTTGCTATGAATAGAATAACCAATGAATATTCCCTCATCAGATTTTGCATCAAACTTTCCCAAGTTCTCTTTTCCATTATTTAACACAAAGCATTTACATCCAAAGACATGAAAATGTGACACATTAGGTTTCCTTTCTTTGTACAATTCATATGGGGTTTTCTTTAAAATTGGCCTTATTAGGGCTCTATTCATAACATAACAAGCGGTGTTAACAGCATCCGCCCAAAAGTACTTAGGAAGATTGGCCTCATTGAGCATAGTTCTTGCCATTTCTTCTAAAGATCGATTTTTCCTTTCTACAACACCATTTTGTTGTGGTGTTCTAGGGGCAGAAAAATTATGCTCAATGCCATGTTCATCACAAAAAGTTTCAAATTCATGATTTTCAAATTCACCACCATGATCACTTCTTATGGATGCAATACAAAAACCTTTTTCGTTTTGGATAACTTTGGCAAGTTTTCTAAATGATTGAAAAGCATCATTTTTGTGGGCCAAGAATAATGTCCATGTAAACCTAGAAAAATCATCCATAATCACTAATGCATAGTAATTCCCACCAAAGCTCATAGTTCTAGAGGGTCCAAAAAGATCCATGTGCAAAAGTTGTAAAGGTCTAGAAGTTGAAACTATGTTTTTAGCTTTGAAAGAGACCTTTACTTGTTTTCCCTTTTGACATGCATCACAAAGTTTGTCTTTTTCAAATTTGAGCTTTGGAAGACCAATTACTAGTTCTTTAGAGACCAATTTGTTTAAGTGATCCATGTGAATGTGAGCAATTCTTCTATGCCATAACCATGAATCATTTTCTCTACTCATAAAGCATTTAGCATCATTTGAGGAAATATCATCAAGACTAATCATATATATGTTATTGACCCTATGACCAACAAACTTAACTTGCTTATCATCCTTTCCCTCAATTATACAACAAGAGGAATCAAATATAACTCTATTGCCTTTATCACACAATTGACTAATACTAAGCAAATTATGTTTAAGTCCTTCAACAAGTAAAACATTATCAATAGATGATGAAGGGATCTTACCAACTTTGCCAATTCCAAGAATCTTCCCTTTATTGTTGTCACCATATGTGACATGACCATGTTTCTTGTGTGTAAGGGAGGAGAACTTGGAGCCATCACCGGTTATGTGCTTGGAGCAACCACTATCAAGATACCAACTTGAGCTCTTGGTCTTCAAGCACACCTACAACACACATTCAAGATTTAACTTTCGGTACCCAAATTGTTTTGGGTCCTTGTGTGTTAGAATTAGGTATGGTGCCTTTAGGGACCCAAACCCTTTTGATTCCAACCTTGGTGTTTATGTTCTTTCTAACATTGCAAGTGGATGCACTATGCCCTTTCCTACCACAATGAAAACATTTAACAAAGGGGCTACTTGAAGTTTTTGAGGAAACAAAGAAGTTCTTATAAGACTTTTGATGGTTGTTTGGATTAAATCCCAAACCGGCTTTTTGGAAAACACATTTTTGTCTCCCTAACAACACATACAAGTTATCTCTTCCAAAAGTGAATTTCGCAAGAGTGTTGTTCAAGTCTTCAATTTCTTTTTCAAAAGCTTTGCATGATAAACAAGGTAATGATATGGATGCATTATCATGTGAGGAATAAATCATGCATGATGAATTAGCATCTATGAGTCCTAGAGTCTCGTTTTCAATTTTAAGTTCATTTATCTCCTTGGTTAAAGTAGAAACTTTCTTTGTCAATAGGGTGATTGTTTTATTGGAAGACAAAATCATTTTTGTGAGCCTCAAAGATTCATCATACAATTCTTGAAAGGCATCTTGCAATTCATCATAAGAAGGTGGAGGTTCTAGGTTAGAAGAGGTTACCTTGGTGTCGCTTTCTCCACTTTCTTCTCCTTGAGCCATGAGGCAGAGATGGGCTTCTTCATTTTCTGAATCATCGGAAGAGCTTAAGTCATTGTCCTCCCAAGCTATATATGCTCTTCTTCCTTTCTTTTCCTTGGAGGGTCTTTTCTCAAACTTCTCCGTCTTCTTGAGATATATAGGACACTCCATTTTCATGTGCCCCGGTTTTTCGCATTCATAGCATTTTGGAGGAGTGGAGGATCCTTCTCCTTTGTGATATGCTTTCTTTTGAGGAAATGGTGGTCTTCTTTGAAATCCCTTTTTCTTCAAGAATCTTCCGAATTTTCTCACAAGGAGACTAAGATTCTCCTCACTTAGATCAATATTTTCACCATTCTCTTCACCATCTTCATCATCATCTTCAAGTATGGAAGAGGTGGCCTTGAGTGCAATTCCCTTCTTCTTTTTGTCATGTTCTTCATTTTGATTGAGCCTATTTAGTTCTAGCTCATGCTCTTGAAGTTTTCCGAATAGGGTGGCTAGAGACATGGTTGATAAATCTCTTGATTCCGCAATCGCCGTTACCTTGGGTTGCCAATTCCTGCTTAGACATCTCAAGACTTTGTTAATAAGATCCTCATTAGGAAATGTCTTTCCCAATGAGATGAGATGATTAACAATATGAGTAAATCTCTTTTGTATATCTTGAATACTCTCACCTTGATTCATTCTAAACAATTCATATTCATGAGTAAGAGTGTTTATTCGAGATCTTTTTACCTCACTAGTACCTTCATGAGTTACTTGTAGGGTATCCCACATTTCTTTTGCGGTCTTACAATTTGACACCCTAAAGAATTCATCATACCCCAAAGATGTGGTGATGATGTTCTTGGCTCTCAAATTATATTGAACCTTCTTTTTATCATCATCGGTCCAATCACTTCTAGGTGTATTAATTGTCACACCATCCTTAGTTTGTGTAGGGACAAAAGCACCATTTTCAACTGCGTCCCACACATCTAAGTCAATAGCTTCAATAAAAATTTTCATCCTTTCTTTCCAATAGGCATAACCATCCCTATTGAAATAAGGAGGTCTATTTATAGAAGAACGTTCATTTGAAAAACCATTTGAAGCCATCACTTCTCTTGAAGCTGCTAAGCTCTTTATACAAGAGTCTAGCTCTGATACCACTTGTTACCAAGTGGCCTCAATACTCAAGAGGGGGGGTGAATTGAGTAGTTAAAAATAAGTTCATAAATCTTTCGCAAATTGTTTGACAATCAATTTTCGTTGAAGCTATTGAATGATGAGAAATAATTAGATAGATGAGATAAACACTTTTACTTATAACCGTAGCAGCCAAGAAGACAATATCCAAGCAAACCAATGAAATAGTGTATGAAAATAAACAGAGGAGGGTTTAGAGAAAACAAACACAGTCGTTTATCCTGGTTCGATCACCACTCCACTTGTGATCTACGTCCAGTCCCCAAGCAACACCTTGAGATTTTCCACTATATCTTCAAGCTTCAATGGGTGCTTGAAAAACCACTACAACCTTGAGCACTCAACAATATGGGATACCTCACCCAAAAGCTTGAGCCTCTATTTTCCAAGGGATACCTCACCCTTACAATACTTGAGGGATACCTCACCCTCACTAATCGAGAATGTATAAGATTGAAATAGAAGAAACTCTCTCTAGAGCAAGTGTTTACAAATTGAAGCTCTAATATGCTCTCAAAGATTTTTCACGTTTTTAATCAGAAAACAGAGCAAGAAATGAATTTAAGGATTGATTCACGTTTTGAAGTATTGATGATCAGTTTTTGGTTCAAGGTTAACCTCAAATAAAGACCCAACTTTGGTATTTATAAGTTTCTCAATAAATGGAGCCGTTGGAGGTAGTTGGGCATGCATTTAATGCGTTTAATATAGCCGTTGGACGCTGTCAGAGTTTGTGTAATCGATTACACAGATCAGGTAATCGATTACATTGTTGTTCCAACATTTTCTGAACTTTCTGGGTTCTATGTAATCGATTACATTATTGGTGTAATCGATTACATGGCTTCTGAATTTGCTTGTAATCGATTACAATGCCCATGTAATCGATTACATGACTTCTGACTTGCTGTGTAATCGATTACAATATCCATGTAATCGATTACATGTCTCGTCGAACGTGTTTTTTGAGTTTCTGGGTTTTGTGTAATCGATTACATTATTGGTGTAATCGATTACATAACTGACTTTGTTTGTAATCGATTATAATATCCATGTAATCGATTACATGACTCGTCGAACGTGTTCTTTGCCTTTCTGGGCTTTGTGTAATCGATTACATATATTGTGTAATCGATTACATGACCTCTGACTTTCTTGTAATCGATTACATTGATATTGTAATCGATTACATGCCTTCTGTTTGCTGTGTAATCGATTACAAACATTAGGTAATCGATTACATTGGCCTTTGAACACATTTTTCAAGTCCAATAACGCTTGTAAGTCATTTCCAACACTTCAAGATACTTGTTTAAACATAAATCCTTTTAAGAGTGTTAGATTTAAAGTTGAAACTCAAGTTTTATTGAAAGCCATGTTTAACTTTGAAATTTCCCATTTATTTTGAAATCATATATTGAAAAACCATTTGAGAAATCTTGAGAGCATTTGACATTAATATCCTAAGTCTTATAACTAAATAAACCTTTTGTCTTCTTTCTTTGATCTTGATTTTTCCTTTTGCGCTTGATCTTCTCTTTTGCTTTTGTTATCATCAAAAACCTTTTGACATGCCTTAGAGACATAAGCATTCACAATAATATTGTTATTAAATAAAGTAATACATTTTTAAAGTGTATTATGAATTCTTGCTTAGGTTTAGCTTTTCTTACAAAGTTTGTCTCTAAAGGAAATTCTCTTAGGTAATTTATTCATATACACTTAGAAGGTTATTCTAAGATCTCAATGTCTCATACTCTCTTGTTCTTACCCTAATTAAAATTATCCTAAGTCTTATGAAAATTCCATTCTTGGTTCTTTAAAATGTATGAATCTCAAAGTATAATTTAATTTTCCAATTTTCTAATTCTTGCATCCTATTACTATTAATTTAATCACTAGGTGTTAGGTGATAAATTATAATTTTGGATTCGACGGAGACAATGGCTCTAATGTACAAAGGTGAGGCTACTTTTCGATGAAAAATAACCTAACAGAATGATGAAAGATGGGAGAACATTATTTCATAAGAATGGCTAAAGGTCAAGTTCTGTCGAATGAAGATTCTGTCGAATGAAGATCAAAAACTGTCGAATATACTAGAAGGTCAGCAGAAATCTTAATTCGACGGATGAATGTTGATGTTAGAGAAATCTTCCAAGTGTTGAAACAACGAAAGTACTATATGGTCAGAAATTCTAACTCGACGGATATTGACATTGGAGAAGTTTCTCTTGTGTTGAACCGACAAAGGTTCTAACTGGTCAGGAACTCTAATTCGACGGATGTTGACATTTTACTAAATGGTCAGAAGTTCAAATTTGACGGATGTTGACATTGTGCTAAATGGTCAGAAGTTCAAATTCGACGGATATTGACATCCTAACTCGACGAATATTGACACTGGAGAAGTTTCTCTACTAAATGGTCAGAAATTCTAATTCGACGGATATTGACATCCTAACTCGATGAATATTGACATTGGAGAAGTTTCTTTACTAAATGGTCAGAAATTCTAATTCGACGGATATTGACGTTGTACTAAATGGTCGGAAGTTCAAATTATTACAATTGTTCACAAAGAATCCCCAAATTTTGGGCCTAAAAATCGTGGCCCTCTGAGAACCAATTCAACATCATTTTCTTCCATTTCATGCATTCCAAACCATTCAAATACATCAATATACACCAACAAACAATCTAACAGCACAGACACATTATAAACAACATGCAAACATACTAATCATACAAACAGAGAATAACCCTCAATAGGGTTTTATCACAATCACTCACAAACAAGGTTTTTGAATGCTAATAGAGGTTGAGGAGGAGTGTCTTCCTCTTACTTGAGAGAAGTACAAAGAAAGGATGCTCCTTTTTGCTTAGAAACTTCGTTCTTCACCACCACCAAAACCTTGGGTGTTCAAATCCACAAAACCAAGGTCAAAGTGGGGAAATGGTAGCCATAGTCACCAAGGTGACCATGGAACACGAAAATGAGGAGAAGAAAGTTGGGAGCTTTTACCTTAAAGCTCTGAGCTTTGATGTTGGCTGTGGAACACGAAGATGATGGAGCTAGGAGGAGTCCCACAAAAAGGAAAGCTTGAAGATGGAGAGGGGAAACAATGATCTCTATTGGGTTGAACAAAGGAAGCTTGAAATCAACAATGGTGGTTGTGGGTGTGTGCAGCCGTGTGAAGAAGAGAGAAAGAGGGGTGAGCTGCATATGGGAGGAGAGAAAATGAGAGAATGAAAATGTAATATCCCTCTTAGCCAACCGTGCAGCACCAAAAAGGGAGGAGAGAGAAAAGTGGTTGGGAAGGAAGCTTCCTAGAAACTTCCCTCAAAGCTTCCTTGAGAAGCTTCGTGCGCTTTTCGATAAAGTGTATAGTAAGCTTGTCTCCTTAATTAAATACACTAGACATATGATTTATTACACTGTTAGAATTATTTTCCCCTAGTGAATGAAAATTACAATTGATAAAAATAATATTTTATTGTTCATCGAATAATTTTATGATACAGCGATTTTATTTATCAGATAAAATCTCATAAAACGTAAACCTCGTAAACTGTGCTCAGCCTCGGGTTTAGTAAGATCCCCCATCGACGTCTCCATAGTTCAAAGTTTACCAACCTTAGGGAAAATATTCTATTTTTTCGGCTCCACTCAGTGCACACGCAAAATGAGAAATATATTAAAATATTCATCATTTCCAGAAAAATCCACAAAAATTCCTAAAAATCATAAATATTATAAAATGGTTATTTATAACGAAATAAAGAATTTTTAGGATGTTACAACACTCCCCTTCTAAAAAGGAATTTTGTCCTCGAAATTTGCATACCTTAGAATAACTATGGGTGTTGCTCCTTCATTTTGTCTTCCAGCTCCCAGGTTGCATCTCCAGTCATCTCATTCCAGATTACCTTCACCAATGCGATTTCCTTGCCTCTTAATTGCTTTATCCTTCTATCCTCGATTCTTACAGGAGGTGCCACATAAGTTAAGTTCTCTTTTATTTGTACTGTGTCTAGTGCTATGACATGACTTGGATCAGGAAGGTATTTTTCGAAGTTGTGACACATGGAAAACATTATGAATGTTTGAAAGGAAAAGAGGTAAGGCTATTTGATAGGCTACAGGACCTACTCGGCGAATGATTTGGTATGGTCCAAGAAATTTTGGAGTGAGTTTTCTAGATTTCAAGGCCCGGCCTACCCCAGTCTTAGGTGTGACTTTCAGGAATACATGCTCGCCTTCCTCAAATTCAAGAGGCTTTCTCCTTTTGTCCACATAACTCTTTTGCCGACTCTGAGCCATCCTCATATTTTCCTAAATCATCTTAACCTTCTCCGTTGTCTGCTGTATAATCTCTGGTCCAATAGTAAGGCGCTCGCTGTCTTGGTACTAACACAGAGGGGTTCGACACCGTCGTCCATACAGATCTTCATAGGGTGCCATCCCTATGCCCGAATGATAACTGTTGTTGTAGGTGAATTCTATCAATGGTAGAACGTCATCCTAACTTCCAGTCTGTTCTATGGTACAAGCTCTAAGCAAATCTTCCAAAGATTGGATCGTCCTCTCTGATTGACCATCGGTATATGGGTGATAAGCAGAACTCAGACGTAACTTCGTCCCCAATGCTTCTTGCAAACTCTTCCAGAAATTTGAAGTAAATCTCATATCCTTATCCAAACTAATACTTGTAGGCACACCGTGCAGTCTAACAATCTCTTTAATATAGATCTGAGTCAGTTTCTCCAGTTTGTATCTTATGTCGATTAAGAGGAAATGTGCTGATTTCGTGAGTCGGTCCACGATTACCCAAATCGAATCATGTCCTTTTCTTGTTCTTGGCAATCCGACTACAAAATCCATTGCAATGCTGTCCCACTTCCATTCAGGAATAGACAATGGTTGCAGCAATCCCGCTGGTCTCTGATGTTCCACTTTAGCTTTTTGACAAACTAGATAAGTCGATACGCGTCTAGTGACGTCACTCTTCATTCCATGCCACCAGAATAACTTCTTCAAGTCTTGATACATTTTTGTTATGCCCGGGTGCATACTCAGCTGGCTTGTGTGAGCATGGTTGATGATATATTCTCTAAGCTCTTGGTTACGGGGAATACAAACTCTTCCACGAAATCTTAGAATTCCGTCTGTTCCTTCCGTAAATGCTGTTTCATCGCCTTGCTCCACTTGCTCTCTCACTTCTTATAAGAACTTGTCAACCTTCTGCTTTTCCCTTATGTCATCCATCAGCTCGCTCGAGATGGTAACCATATTCATGCAAATCTTCCCTGGTTCTAACTCCACAAAAGACCATACATCTCTGAACTGCTTTAGCATATCCTTTTCCTTGATTATCAGGGTAGAGGCACTGATCATCTTCCTACTTAGGGCGTCTGCCACAACATTTGCCTTGCCAGGGTGATACAGAAGTTGGAAATCATAATCCTTCAAGAACTCTAACCACCTTCGCTGCCTCATGTTCAACTCCTTCTGATCATACAAATACTTTAGACTCTTGTGATCACTGAAAATGTTGAACGTTGCTCCGTAGAGAAAGTGCCTCCATATCTTCAGGGCAAAAACTACAGCCACTAACTCCAAGTCGTGCGTCGGGTAGTTCTTCTCGTGCACTCGCAACTGCCTTGAAGCATAAGCCACTACTCTTCCATGCTGCATAAGTACAGATCACAGTCCTTGGTATGAAGTGTCACAGTACACTTCAAACCGCTCATTCGGATCGGGTAGCACTAACACTAGTGAGGTAGTCAGTCGATTCTTCAACTCTTGGAAACTCTGCTCACAGCTGTCGGTCCACTCAAAAGCTTGGTCCTTCCTTGTGAGTTGTGTCAGAGGTCCTGCAATCTTGGAGAATCCCTCAATGAACCTCCGGTAATATCCTGCTAAACCCACGAAGCTTCGGATCTCCGTCACTGACGTTGGCCTTTCCCACTGCAGCACTGCCTCCACCTTTGATGGATCCACTGCAATCCCATCCTTCGAGATCACGTGACCCAGAAACTTAACTTCTTCCAGCCAGAACTCACATTTTGATAGTTTGGCATATAATTCCTTCTCCTTCAGAATCTGAAGAACTATACTAAGGTGTTCAGCATGGTCCTCCTGATTCTGAGAGTATACCAGAATGTCATCAATGAATACCACAATGAATCTGTCCAAGTAAGGATGAAAGATTTAGTTCATGTAGTCCATAAAGATAGCTGGTGCATTTATCACACCAAACGGCATCACAAGATATTCGTAATGACCGTATCGGGTACGAAAAGTAGTCTTGGGTACATCTTCCGTCTTTACTCGTATCTGATGATACCCAGATCATAGATCAATCTTTGAGAACACCGCTGCTCCCTTCAGTTGGTCCATTAAATCATCAATTCTCGGGAGTGGATACTTATTCTTGATTGTTACTTTGTTCAGCTGCCGATAGTCCACACATAATCTTGAGGTACCATCCTTCTTGTGAACTAACAGTACTGGTGCTCCCCACGGTGACACACTTGGTCTGACAAATTGCTTTTCCAAAAGCTCTTCTAGCTGTTTCTTGAGCTCAGCTAACTCTGTTGATGCCATCCTATAAGGTGCTATAGACACGGGACCAGCTCCCGGTACTAGGTCGATAGCAAACTCTATCTCTCGAGCCGGTGGTAAACTAGAAACATCCTCAGGAAACACTTCGGGAAACTCATTCACCACTGGAATTGTGTTCACATCAACCTCGCTCTCGACTTTCAAAGAAGACAGTAGCATGTATCCGTGAGCTCCTTCTTTCAAGAGAGCTTGAACTCGGTTGGCCATCATAAATCTAGAATTCTCATCTATGGGAAAAATTATGGTCTTTCTGGAACAGTCTAACAGAACATGGTTGGAAGACGACCAGTCGATCCCTAAGATAACAGTACTGGTGCTCTCCCTTTTTGATGATGACAAACATTCATTTGAGAAAAGAGTTAGTTCAAATAAATTAGAATTCACAAAAGGTGTATTAGAGACTTACTCCCCCTCTATTTTTCAAGAGGTGATTCGATTAGAGATTGTACAGCTCCCCCTTAATTTTGAAATTCCAAGATCATTGAATTTGTACCTTGTTATTTACCTTTTCTCAAAGACTCATAAACTTCTCCCCCTTTTGTCATAATCAAAAGGATATACAAGATATAGATTTTGACAAAGAGAGAAGTGATAGAGCAAAACCATTGCTAAATAATGAATATTCAATAAGGAATTCAACCAAATCAGCATTATATAACCAGAATATTCATTGAAAAATATCCATTTCAAAATAATGTAATAAAAGTTAGATTATGCAGCAAAAAAGTCACATTATGCAGTAAGATAATGGCATTATGTAGAAAAATGTCTTTATACAGTAAAACAGCAAAAAGTATGAATTGTGCAATAAAATGACCAATTTATGCATTGAAAGTTAGATTATGCAACAAAAATGTCACATTATGCAGCAAAATTAATGGCATTATGCAGAAAAATATGACTTTTCTAACTATAACATGATATTCAAATTAAAACATAAATAAGAATAAGAAATTGATATTACCAAAAGTGTGTTCTTTGAGTTTTTGTAAGTGATTCCAACTTCCAAGCTTCAAGTCTTCATGACTCTTGGAAAACTTGGACTATTTCAAGTTTTCGAAACTCAAGTAGCATATTTTTCACTTCACTTGTATGCTTGAGCTAATAGTCACCCTACTACATAATTCAAAGCAATTTCTTTAGTATCCACCAATTTTGGATCCGTAAGGGTTAGTCATTGATCATTATTCCATTATGCTCTCATAAATATTAAATTTTCCATAGTATGTAATTTGAGCACAACAAATTTAAACAATCAATTACCATTAAGTGCATAGCTAATAATATGCATGCTTTCATGATATATAGACAATCTTAAGTAAAAATGATCATTTTAGCATTGAAAACCATTTTTAAAGCCTATGTAATCGATTACAATTTATGTGTAATCGATTACCAGCCCTCTGGAATCCATGTAATTGATTACATGTTTGGTGTAATTGATTACACGCTCTCTGACTTTGCTTGGAACGCTTGGTAGAGCCTCTGTAATCGATTACAAAGGTCTTGTAATCGATTACAAGCTTGTTGAAAATAGTTTTTGCACTTTAAACAGTAAATGACCAAACTTAAAACATTCAAAAAGGTTCCAAAACATTCCAAATCAATTCCAAACATCATAAAGCCATAAAAATAGACTAGTTCTTGATCTAAAACACATGTTTTTGCAAAAACACTACTTTTACCAAGGATTAAATCACTTTGTGGATTTTGAGCAATTTGGTGCAACAAAAACACATTATTGTGTAGCAATACAACATATTATGTATCAACATACCATATTATGCACCAAGATAGCACATTATGCAGCAAAAGTGCTCTTTATGCAGAAACTTACATATTATGCAGAAGGATGATGAATTATGCAGCAAATTAGATACATGATTAAACCATTATGTCAAGTTCAAAGAAAATGATAATATGCATGTTATTTCACACAAGATGCATATTCATTTAGCATATACAAAACATATAAAAGATATTTTTCAAGATGTTAACCAAGTCAAGCATAGAACAAGACTCCACTTAACCAAATGATGCAAGTTCAAGCCTTTTAGAGACAAGGAGGACAATATGAAACATTTTCTTGTTTTGTGCTTGGAGCAGCCACTTTTCAATATATCCAAAGTTAATACTTGACCTTCAAGCACACCTACAACACACTTCAATTTTTGACTTTTGGTACCCACATTTTCTTGGGTCCTTGAGTGTTAATCTTTGGCAAAGTACCTTTGGGAACCCAAACTAATTTAGTTCCTAGCTTGTTATTGATATTCTTCCTTATATTGTAATTTGATGCACTATGCCCTTTCCTACCACAATGAAAGCATTTAATAAAGGGACTACTTGATGTACTTGATGAAACAAAGAAGTTCTTGAGAAACTTTTGTTGTTTATTAGGATTATACCCTTAACCAGCCTTTTGAAAAATGAATCTTTGGTTTCTAAGCAAAATGTTCAAATTATCTCTTCCATAGGTAAATTTTGAAAGAGTGTTTTTTAAGTCCTCAATCTCAATTTCAAATGCTTTACATGATGAGTAAGATGAGGGTGTAGATACATTTTCTAGTGATAAACATGTCATGCATGAAGAATTTGCATAAATAAGTCTACGAGTTTTATTTTCTATTTTAAGTTCCTCAATTTCCTTAACATAGATATCTTGTTTTCAAAAGAGGAAATTGATTTCTTGGATGATGAAACAAGTTTTGTAACTCTTATAGATTCATTATGTAATTCTTCAAATGCATCTTGCAATTCATCACAGGAAGGGGAAGAGTTTGATTCAGAAATTGAGGATGTTACCTCCATGTCTTCTCCATCTTCCTCTTCTCCTCTAGCCATGAAACATAGATTGGATTTCTCATTATCTGAGCTATCGGTTGAATCCATGTCATTATCATCCCAAGCTATGTAGGCTCTTCTTTCTTTCTTCTCCCTTGAGGATCTCTTGTGATACTTTTTCACTTTACTTTGATAAATTAGTCACTCCATCTTCATGTGACCCAATTCTCCACATTCATAGCATTTAGGAGTGGATGAGGTTCCTTCTGTAACACCCCAAATTTTAGACTATGTTGCAAGAGCTGACAGAATCACACTACTTTGTGTTTTCTGTGCATTATAAAAATAATTTGATTATTCCGATACTATTTGTGATTATTTTGTGTGATTTGCTCTGGTCAAGAAAATAATAATTTTTGGTGGGAAATTCTTGTCCGATTATTTAGAGACGGGGGATCTTACTTAACCCGAATCTGAGTAACACAGAAAAGAATCTCTTAATTTTTAGAATTTATCGGTAAAATAATTCTATTTTACTAATAAATATATGTTGCTTGATGCATAGCTGTTATTGCTATGAATTATTTTGACTGGTATAGTTTAATTTGCCATTATACTCAACCGACCAAAATTCTGGAATTCCCAATTCGACCAAAATTCTTGGGATAGGATCCCAACCCGACAGAAGTTCCTCAAGATTTCCTCTACTTGTTTTCATTTCAAGTCTATTTCGACAAGTCTATTTCGACAATCCAAGATTTTTGAAGATCTTGACACCGACAGAATTCGGACAAGGTCCAAATACTTTTGAAGACATGTTTCTAACATTTTGATCCCGTCGGATTTAATTACTGAATGTAAGCATATGCTAATGGTGAGTTGAATCCGACACCTTCAGAGCATTTTCCCGACAACATCAATCGGTAGTTCGACAAAACCCAAAATACCTCAAGACTGGATGAAACTGATTCTCAATTCTTGAATCAGAATCAAAGATTTTGGCTGTTATGGCTGCCTCTTCCGACAAAGACCATCTATTCCGACCAAGACCATCTTTCCGACAGAAGACCATCTATTAAAAACATGGGAGAAGTCCTCAGGTTCGACAAAGCGATGGACGTTCTGTTAGCAAAGAATCAGTTAAGAACAATATGGTTCTCCTTTTCCCTAAATCTTGTTGGACGATTCTATAAATCAAAATGAATATGTTTATATTCATCGAAATATACCTTTTAAAACAATGCCAAAGTCCGTCGAAATAGGATCTTTTAAGACAATGTCATATCCATCGAATTTGGACTTCTATCCAAATACGTCGAATTTAATCTTCTTACTATTTGGTACCATGTTAAAATCCGTCGAATTGGATCTTTTAATTATTAAGTACCAAGTTAAAATTTGTCGAGTGAGGATGCTAGTATCAGTTAAGTGAAAATGTCAATATTCGTCGAGTGAGGATGCTCATGTCTGTTGAGTTAGAATGTCAATTTTCGTCGAGTGGGGATACCAATGTCCGTCGAATTTGAATGATAATGTTCGTCGAATTATGGTGCTAACGACTGTCGAGTAAGAATTCCTGATTTCAGTAGAAAAACTTCTCTAATGTCAAAATTCGTCGAATTTGATCTTCTGACCATATAGTATTTCATCGATTCGACAATTGGAAGATTTCTCCAACATCAACATCTGTTCGACGAATTAGGATATTTGTTGACCTTTTCAAGTTCATTTGACAGCCTTTCGTTTTCGTTTGACAGAATCACCATTCGACAGAGTTCTCATCCGACAACACTTGATTTTAACCATTCTTGGGGAAATGATGTTCTCCCATTTTATCGAATTTTGTTATGTCGTTTTTCGTCGAAAATTTCCTTGGAAACTCACGTTCATGCAGCAATTTGGAGGGGTTCTACGTCGGCCACGTAGCAGCTTGAAGGAGGTTCTACAAGGTTCTTGAACAATCCAATAACCTTGAAAGTCAAATGAATGACATCAGCCACGTGCATTCAGAATAAGATATTTTACTTCATGTAAATCCTAAACTTTATTTAAGCTTATCCCACAAGAACCGCCTCATAATTTTACTCTCAAAAAATTACATTTTCTCTCACATCAAAAAGTATTCATCTTTTTCTCTCAGAAATCCTACGAACCTGAGCATCATTTTCTTCTTTCTCTCTTCTTTGGTTCGGCCAGGTATCCTACGAACACTATCCATCACCTGTAATTTTCATTCTCACCACTTCCTAAAGCCAAACACCATTCTAAACACTTTCATTTAGAAAGTTTTCACAAAATCCCACTCTAAGTACTTCAAAATCCAATTTCTATCTTACTTCCTTGGAGGAATTGTTGTGGCTTGTACGAAAACAAGGAGAAGGAGAAGAACTTAAAAAGCTTGAATCATCTATTTTCTATCTTGTTCTTCAAAGCTTAAGTTTGAAGCCTTGAAGGTGGAATTCTTTAATCTTTATGTTTCTCTTCATTTCAAAGTTCTAATCATGATTTTAATCCATGATTATTTTAGTTTAGAGCCTTAGGTATTAATATTGTATGTTTTCTTTGCTTTTTTTTTAAGAAGCTCTTGGTGGAGAAAATTTGATTGAAGGAGACATACAAGGAACTTGGAGGTTCTTCAAGAGAGAGGGAGATTACCCTCATCAACCATGTGTTGGTGGTGAGGAATGTTTGTGTTGTGGTGAAGAAATCCATAAGGATTTATTCACTTGATTGTTTATTGTTTTTCCTAATTGAGATTGATTATATGTGCAAGCATGTCTAATAGCTTTAATGGTTTATATGTGTTTTATGATCGCTTTAAAATATGGTATGTGTTCATAGATGCATGATAAATATTGTAGCATGTAAATAACATACAAGGATTTGCATAAGTGTTCCAAAGAACACAAATCCAAGCTCACGGCCTCAAGGCAAAGAAGAAAACCAAAATGTTCTCATTATTTTTCTAAAGTGAAATTTAATTAACTTAGGAAAATTAATAAGATATACATTTGTTTAGATCAAGGAAAAATGAAATTAGAGATCAAATGGCATAAATATAGATTTCGGCCAACATGCCAAAGCCAAGCAATGATGATTTCTAAAATTATTTCCAAACCATTATCTAAAACAATGATTTAATGAATTTAGATAATACAATAAATTTGACATTTATTTAGAAGATAAAAAAAAATAAAAATAAATTTATGCGATTTGTAAACGATTATAAAAACGACAGAATTGTGAAAATGCGATAAAATTTCTACGCGATTGACCCATACTGTATATCTTTGCTGTCGGGAAAATGTGAACCCGTACAGGTTTTGAAATAGTATTTGTCCGATGGGACTTACTGTATATTTTTGCCATGAGGGCAAGCCATGAGGGCAAATTTTTATATGCTATGAGGGCATTTGCGTAAATACGCATATTTTATACCATTGAGGGTATTTTGGTAATTTCTTATTTTTGATCATGCATTGAGTTAATGCCAATTTTGGTGGATTGATTGATGAGGTGAATCACATCATATTGTCGGTGCGATAAGCGTAGTGTGGTTCAATTTTGAATGAACTTGGAGACATTAGTGTGCATAATTCCATATGTGGACATGAGGTAGCTCCTTCTGGGCCGTGGTACGTGGTAACACACTAGTATTCTCGACAAGCACTATACTTAATCGAGATTTGAGAGGACTATTTTTACTGCCTGTAGTTACACGATGTTGTGATTGTGTACTACGCCATGGTGTTTTAGTGGGCTATAGACACAAAGTATTGACAGTGCAATAGCAATCACAACGATTAGTTATAGACACAAAGTGTTGACAGTGCAATAGCTGGTTGGGGTAGTCAAGCTATAGACACAAAGGGTGGACAGTGCAATAGCTGGCTGGGCAGTATTATTAGAACTTTCAGATCATTCCCTCTGATATTGATGTGTGTGTTGTAGCTCCATGGAGTAGGATCATGTCATATTGCATATGTCTATATGTGGTACATTCTTATTGTTTATTGGTGATCTTTTATCTGTGATCTTTTATTTGTGATATTATATGTTGTTATTGTATTTAATCTTTATTTTATATTATTATGATTTACTGTTATGGCATTTTATATGGTATGAATTGTTATATCTATCCTGATAATGTTATTGTTGTTTATTTAATTACAATATATGCTTATTAGAATTAATTGTAAATTGATAACATGACTAAATTTGTGATATCTGTGTGTATGGAATGACCTTGTCATTCGAATCATTCTTTGCTACCAATCTGGTATTGGTGAAAGAGGATCTCACCTCTTTACTGTATTACTTGTTGTGTTTGTATTTGTTAAATTTATATAGTAGGCGGAGCACATTCTTAAACCTATGGGAGACAATATTCTGAAGACGGTGACGGCATCAAGGAGTGGTCTTCCAGACTTCAATAGGATGCAGTTGGTGAAGAAGCAGGACATGTAGGTTGGGTTTTTTTTTCTCGTTAGTGTTGTTACCGTGCTATTAGTAGTAACCTTCATTGGGTTTGCTACTGTTTCTCTGAGTCTGTAAATGTTATGTTTTAAATTGTTGTTGAATATTTTGTGGTATATATAATATGTGTATTAATCAATTTAATTTAAATTTATGTTTTACTTATAATTTTTGGTAAGTTTATATTTCCGCAAATAAAAAAAAATCTTTAAAATTTATCTTTTAGAATTCAAAGCTTTTATAAAATGATTTAATTTGGTTTTATGTTTTAAAAAAAAAATGTGATGCCCTATGGAGGGTGTTACATTAGTTGGTATCAGAGCACGGTTAGAGTCTTTTAGGGTTTGTGGGTAGGTTTGTCTTGTTTGTGCTATGTGAATCTCTGATGTTGAATACGAGAGATATGTTTTGGTTTCCGAAAGGAGACGAAGTTGTGTGAAATAATTACTTTTAGTTCGACGTGTTTTTGATTTTGTTTATCTTTGAAGAAAGATAGTGGAACGAAGCGAACATGAGCATGTGGACGCGAGACGTGATGAAGATCGTATAGCCGCAGCTAGGAGTGTGATGCAAAAGATTATTGAAGTAGCAGTACAACAGAGACAGATGATCGTTCAGCAGCAGGAATTAATAATCGAACTTTATAGCTTATTAGGATTGGAGCAGCCGTCGGATGCGAGAAGCAGTAATTTGGAATCTTTGATAATTCAAGATGGAAGGAAGCGTAAAGTCGATCGTGTCTAGCAAAACCAGTGTGTACGACTATTGAGGAAGCAACAACGAACAAAGAGGGGGAGTACTAGTGGCAACGATTTTGGTCAGACTGTGGCATCATCACTGAAATGTTTCAAGTGTGGGAAAAAAAAATCATCTTACCAAAGATTGTCAGCATAAAGGGTTTATTTGTTATCGATGTGGGAAGCTTGGACATTTCTTCAAAGATTGTGATCCATTGAAGATGGAACTTTCCATTAGTGATACACGTATTTCAAAATCTCAAGAAGAAGAAGAAGAAAGAGCTGGTGCAAAGAGTGTAGTGAGAACGTTCAAATACAAAACTTAACGAGCGAGGAAGTTATGCCATAGAGGGTAGTCTTAAAATTGTGCTGTATAATCCATAAGGTAACCCAGTCTCTTGTGATTTATGATTGTGTGAATCTTTTGGGGTTATCTATGTTTTGTTTCTTTTCATAATACTACTTCAATTTCTAAACTTGTTATTACTACTCGAGTTTGTTTGAAGTTTTTCTATTGATCTGGTTTGTCTATTTCTTTTTCAAATAGACTGAGTGAATTAATTCGACTTATCCGTGTCTTTGTTATAATGTGATCAGAGTATTTCTATCCTTCTTGTTAAACTTGTTGTTTATACTCAAGTTTTCTAACTCTACCCTATATCTATTGGATATCAAATCTTTTCTATTGATTTGATTTGTTTATCTAAAATTACATCTATTTGAGAATCTAACTTTATAAATGGATTGGTTATTTTCCAACCATATCCTACTAGATTGATACAAGGTAACCTTAGTGTTTCCTTGACATGAGATTTTGGATTCGAATCCAGAAAGTTCATTTCTAAAATTTTTGGACTATGTTCATTTCGAAATCTATTAGACCATTTCAAATTCTTGTTGGACTAATCTAGTAACCTACCAAATAGTCTTGTTAATTTTCCCTATCACTTTCAAAGTGTCTTTCATATATCTCAATTAAGAAGGAGTTATACATAAAAACTAGTCAAATACAAATTCTGTTAGAAGTTCAACTCGTGAATTTAAATTGAGAGTTGAGATCAAATAGAAAGGTAGTGGCGTATACTTTGAGGCAGTGAAACGTGCATGAAAAGAATTATTCAAATTATGTTTAGGATATGCAATGGTCGTTTTGCAAGGAAAATCTGAAGACATTTTCTTTCCGAAAAGTCTCTACAAGTAATTTCAAGGGTTTGAAGTACTGTACAATCAAGAGGGGCATGGATATAAGGAAGAGACGATAGCTAGAATTTTTAAAGGACTTGATGAGAGTTTGTGATCTAGAACAAACTGGTTGTTGGAATGAATTTCTATCATTGATAGAGTTCATATATAATAATAGTTTTTATTCGAGTATAGGGATGGTACCCTATGAGGTAATATATGGAAGAAGATGTAGAACGTTATTGTGTTAGCATCATGATTCTGAAAGTACTGAGGTATGACCAGAATTTTTGTAGTAGATTACTGAGAAAGTGAAGACGATTCAAGGTAAGATGAGGACAACTCAGATGTAGCAAAAGAGTTATGCAGATAAAAGACGAAGACCGCTTGAATTTGAAGAAGGTGACCATGTGTCTCTACGTGTGACACCTATGACAAGAGATGGACGAGTGATTAAGTCGAGGAAACCCACTCCGAAGTTTATTAGACAGTATCGGATACTCTGTTGGACATCGTACAAATGAAGGAAAATTCAACCTACGAGACGTTTCTAGTCAAGATTGAAGATCAAAGGACAAAGCAACTTCGAGGAAAAGAAAGCGCATTGGTTACAGTGGTTTGGAATAATATACGTGGTGAAGCAACATAGGAATTAGAAGATAAGATAAGAGAGTAGTATCCATTTTTATTTTAAGTGTGTCAAGTTTCGAGGACGAAACTTATTTTAGAGGGGGAGAGTTGTAACACCCCAAATTTTAGACTATGTTGCAAGAGCTGACAGAATCACACTACTTTGTGTTTTACGTGCATTATAAAAATAATTTGATTATTCCGATACTATTTGTGATTATTTTGTGTGATTTGCTCTGGTCAAGAAAATAATAATTTTGGTGGGAAATTCTTGTCGATTATTTAGAGACGGGGATCTTACTTAACCCGAATCCGAGTAACACGTAAAAGAATCTCTTAATTTTAGAATTTATCCGTAAAATAATTCTATTTTCTTGATAAATATATGTTGCTTGATGCATAGTGTTATTGCTATGAATTATTTTGATCTGGTATAGTTTAATTTGCCATTATACTCAACCGACCAAAATTCTGGAATTCCCAATTCGACCAAAATTCTTGGGATAGGATCCCAACCCGACAGAAGTTCCTCAAGATTTCCTCTACTTGTTTTCATTTCAAGTCTATTTCGACAAGTCTATTTCGACAATCCAAGATTTTTGAAGATCTTGACACCGACAGAATTCGGACAAGGTCCAAATACTTTTGAAGACATGTTTCTAACATTTTGATCCCGTCGGATTTAATTACTGAATGTAAGCATATGCTAATCGTGAGTTGAATCCGACACCTTGAGCATTTTCCCGACAACATCAATCGGTAGTTCGACAAAACCCAAAATACCTCAAGATCTGGATGAAACCGATTCTCAATTCTTGAATCGAGAATCAAAGATTTTGGTCAGTTATGGTACGCCTCTTCCAACAAAGACCATCTATTCGACCAAGACCATCTTTCCGATGAGAAGACCATCTATTAAAAACATGGGAGAAGTCCTCAGGTTCGACAAAGCGATGGACGTTCTGTTAGCAAAGAATCAGTTAAGAACAATATGGTTCTCCTTTTCCCTAAATCTTGTTGGACGATTCTATAAATCAAAATGAAGATGTTTATATTCATCGAAATATACCTTTTAAAACAATGCCAAAGTCCGTCGAAATAGGATCTTTTAAGACAATGTCATATCCATCGAATTTGGACTTCTATCCAAATACGTCGAATTTAATCTTCTTACTATTTGGTACTATGTTAAAATCCGTCGAATTGGATCTTTTAATTATTAAGTACCAAGTTAAAATTTGTCGAGTGAGGATGCTAGTATCAGTTAAGTGAAAATGTCAATATTCGTCGAGTGAGGATGCTCATGTCTGTTGAGTTAGAATGTCAATTTTCGTCGAGTGGGGATACCAATGTCCGTCGAATTTGAATGATAATGTTCGTCGAATTATGGTGCTAACGACCGTCGAGTAAGAATTCCTGATTTCAGTAGAAAAACTTCTCTAATGTCAAAATCCGTCGAATTTGATCTTCTGACCATATAGTATTTCGTCGATTCGACAATTGGAAGATTTCTCCAACATCAACATACATTCGACGAATTAGGATATTTGTTGACCTTTTCAAGTTCATCCAAACGACCTTTCGTTTTCGTTTTGAGAATCACCATTCGACGAGTTCTCATCCGACAACACTTGATTTTAACCATTCTTGGGAAATGATGTTCTCCCATTTTATCGAATTTTGTTATGTCGTTTTTCATCGAAAATTTCCTTGAAACTCACGTTCATGCAGCAATTTGGAGGGGTTCTACGTCGGCTACGTAGCAGCTTGAAGGAGGTTCTACAAGGTTCTTGAACAATCCAATAACCTTGAAAGTCAAATGAATGACATCAGCCACGTGCATTCAGAATAAGATATTTTACTTCATGTAAATCCTAAACTTTATTTAAGCTTATCCCACGGCAACCGCCTCATAATTTTACTCTCAAAAAATTACATTTTCTCTCACATCAAAAAGTATTCATCTTTTTCTCTCAGAAATCCTACGAACCTGAGCATCATTTTCTTCTTTCTCTCTTCTTTGGTTCGGCCAGGTATCCTACGAACACTATCCATCACCTGTAATTTTCATTCTCACCACTTCCTAAAGCCAAACACCATTCTAAACACTTTCATTTAGAAAGTTTTCACAAAATCCCACTCTAAGTGCTTCAAAATCCAATTTCTATCTTACTTCCTTGGAGGAATTGTTGTGGCTTGTACGAAAACAAGGAGAAGGAGAAGAGCTTAAAAAGCTTGAATCATCTATTTTCTATCTTGTTCTTCAAAGCTTAAGTTTGAAGCCTTGAAGGTGGAATTCTTTAATCTTTATGTTTCTCTTCATTTCAAAGTTCTAATCATGATTTTAATCCATGATTATTTTAGTTTAGAGCCTTAGGTATTAATATTGTATGTTTTCTTTGTTTTTTTTTAAGAAGCTCTTGGTGGAGAAAATTTGATTGAAGGAGACATACAAGGAACTTGGAGGTTCTTCAAGAGGTAAGAGGGAGATTACCCTCATCAACCATGTGTTGGTGGTGAGGAATGTTTGTGTTGTGGTGAAGAAATCCATAAGGATTTATTCACTTGATTGTTTATTGTTTTTCCTAATTGAGATTGATTATATGTGCAAGCATGTCTAATAGCTTTAATGGTTTATATGTGTTTTATGATCGCTTTAAAATATGGTATGTGTTCATAGATGCATGATAAATATTGTAGCATGTAAATAACATACAAGGATTTGCATAAGTGTTGCAAAGAACACAAATCCAAGCTCACAGCCTCAAGGCAAAGAAGAAAACCAAAATGTTCTCATTATTTTTCTAAAGTGAAATTTAATTAACTTAGGAAAATTAATAAGATATACATTTGTTTAGATCAAGGAAAAATGAAATTAGAGATCAAATGGCATAAATATAGATTTTGGCCAACATGCCAAAGCCAAGCAATGATGATTTCTAAAATTATTTCCAAACCATTATCTAAAACAATGATTTAATGAATTTAGATAATACAATAAATTTGACATTTATTTAGAAGATAAAAAAAAATAAAAATAAATTTATGCGATTTGTAAACGATTATAAAAACGATGGAATTGTGAAAATGCGATAAAATTTCTACGCGATTGACCCATACTGTATATCTTTGCTGTCGGGAAAATGTGAACCCGTACACGTTTTGAAACAGTATTTGTCCGGTGGGACTTACTGTATATTTTTGCCATGAGGGCAAGCCATGAGGGCAAATTTTTATATGCTATGAGGGCATTTGCGTAAATACGCATATTTTATACCATTGAGGGTATTTTGGTAATTTCTTATTTTTGATCATGCATTGAGTTAATGCCAATTTTGGTGGATTGATTGATAAGGTGAATCACATCGTATTATCGGTGCGATAAGCGTAGTGTGGTTCAATTTTGAATGAACTTGGAGACATTAGTGTGCATAATTCCATATGTGGACATGAGGTAGCTCCTTCTGGGCCGTGGTACGTGGTAACACACTAGTATTCTCGACAAGCACTATACTTAATCGAGATTTGAGAGGACTATTTTTACTGCCTGTAGTTACACGATGTTGTGACTGTGTACTACGCCATGGTGTTTTAGTGGGCTATAGACACAAAGTATTGACAGTGCAATAGCAATCACAACGATCAGTTATAGACACAAAGTGTTGACAGTGCAATAGCTGGTTGGGGTAGTCAAGCTATAGACACAAAGGGTGGACAGTGCAATAGCTGGCTAGGCAG
Source organism: Ormosia semicastrata (assembly GCA_029884595.1). NCBI lineage: Eukaryota > Viridiplantae > Streptophyta > Magnoliopsida > Fabales > Fabaceae > Ormosia > Ormosia semicastrata. Next base: position 52,124,524 of record JAQQTO010000063.1, read on the forward strand.
TATTATTAGAACTTTCAGATCATTCCCTCTGATATTGATGTGTGTGTTGTAGCTCCATGGAGTAGGATCATGTCATATTGCATATGTCTATATGTGGTACATTCTTATTGTTTATTGGTGATCTTTTATCTGTGATCTTTTATTTGTGATATTATATGTTGTTATTGTATTTAATCTTTATTTTATATTATTATGATTTACTGTTATGGCATTTTATATGGTATGAATTGTTATATCTATCCTGATAATGTTATTGTTGTTTATTTAATTACAATATATGCTTATTAGAATTAATTGTAAATTGATAACATGACTAAATTTGTGATATCTGTGTGTATGGAATGACCTTGTCATTCGAATCATTCTTTGCTACCAATTTGGTATTGGTGAAAGGGGATCTCACCTCTTTACTGTATTACTTGTTGTGTTTGTATTTGTTAAATTTATATAGTAGGCGGAGCACATTCTTAAACCTATGGGAGACAATATTCTGAAGACGGTAACGGCGTCAAGGAGTGGTCTTCCAGACTTCAATAGGATGCAGTTGGTGAAGAAGCAGGACATGTAGGTTGGGTTTTTTTTTCTCGTTAGTGTTGTTACCGTGCTATTAGTAGTAACCTTCATTGGGTTTGCTCCTGTTTCTCGAAAGTCTGTAAATGTTATGTTTTAAATTGTTGTTGAATATTTTGTGGTATATATAATATGTGTATTAATCAATTTAATTTAAATTTCTGTTTTACTTATAATTTTTGGTAAGTTTATATTTCCGCAAATAAAAAAAAATCTTTAAAATTTATCTTTTAGAATTCAAAGCTTTTATAAAATGATTTAATTTGGTTTTATGTTTTAAAAAAAAAATGTGACGCCCTATGGAGGGTGTTACACCTTCCCCTCTGTGATAGACATTCTTTTGGGGAAAGGGAGGTCTTCTTTGAGCTCTACTCTTCTTGAAGAATCTTCCAAATTTCTTTACTAGTAGAGTAAGATTCTCCTCATCTATTTCCAAACCATCTCCATCATCTTCATCATCATCATCATCATTAATCATGGAGGAAGTGGCCTTGAGAGCTATTCCCTTCTTTTTCTTGTTAATCTCCTCACTTTGGTTGAGTCTATTCAATTCCAATTCATGTTCTTGGAGCTTGCCAAAAAGTATAGCTAAGGTTATGGTTGAGAGATTTCTTGACTCCGATATAGCCGTCACTTTAGGTTGCCAATCCCTGCTCAAACATCTTAAAACCTTGTTAATAAGATCTTCATTAGAAAATGCCTTTCCTAATGAAGCTAAATGATTTACAATAAGTGTAAAACGTTTTTGCATTTCTTAAATGCTTTCATTTTGGTTCATTCTAAAAAGCTCATATTCATGAGTGAGAGTATTGATCCTTGATCTTTTCACTTCACTAGTACCCTCATGGGTTACTTCTAAAGTGTCCCACATTTCTTGGGCAGATTTATAATTTGAGACTCTAAAGAATTCATCATACCCCAAGGATGTGGTAATGATGTTTTTGGCACTCAAATTATATTAGACCTTTTTCTTATCATCATTGGTCCATTCACTTCTTGGTGTATTAACCCTTATACCATTAACAAATTTTGTGGGGATTAAAGGACCATTTTCAATAGCATCCCACACATCTAAGTCAATAGCTTCAATAAAAATTTTCATTCTTTCTTTCCAATAAGCATATCCATCCCTATTGAAAAAGGGAGGTCTATAAATTGAAAAACTTTCCATAAAATCATTTAAGGAGGCCATCATTTTCTCTTGAAGCTGCTAAGCCCTTTACATAAGAGCCTAGCTCTGATACCACTTGTTACCAAGTGGCCTCAAACTTAAGAGGGGGTGAATTGAGTTTATAAAATATTTTACAAATCTTTCGTAAAACGTTTGTTAAACAATTTTCGTTGAAGCTATTGGATGATTGAAGTAAATAGATAAATGAGATTGAATACTTCACTCACAAATTAAATAATCTAAGATAAATAACATTCAAGTAAGCATATAAAATAAATGCCCAAATGTAAAGAGATGAGTTAAGAAGATCAAACACTATAGTTTATCCTGGTTCGATCACCAATCCACTTATGATCTACGTCCAGTCCTCAAGCAACCGCTAGAGATTTTCCATTATCTTCAAGTTTCAATAGGTGCTTGATAACCTTTACAAGCTAGATCACTCACCACACTTTGGGATACCTTACCCTTGTGCTTGAGCCTCAAATAGGGATACCTCACCCTTTACAACTTTTGAGGGATGCCTCACCCTCAAGGGATACCTCACCCTTTACTAACTTTGAGAGATGCCTCACTCTCTAGGGATACCTCACCCTTTACTCTAGAGGGATACCTCACCCTCTCTTTATGTAATTGGCATTGACTAAAGTAATGGTTTTGATGATAACAAACAAGAAAGGAATGGAAGTGCAAAGATCAAGTCCCAAGACTTTTCAAGCTTAGCTTATAGGACTTAGATCTTGTGTAAAGGTAAAAAGGAATCACACTAAGCTCAAACAAGTTTTAAACATATTTATAAGTGTTTCTAAAATGTTTAAATGCCCAACAAACTGTTTTGGAAAGCTAGTTATGGTAATAGTTCAAAACTATGAAAAATAGTCAAGTTTGTGTTTTACAAAACTGACCTTTGGTTACTCTTTTGATCATAACTTTCAAACTACTTTGAGTTTTGTTTTTAAACTTATTTCATATGAAAATAGACTCAAATATCTTTTCAATGAGTGGTCATTTGCTTTAAACGGATAGGAAAGGAAAAAGTTATGTCTAATTAAAGTTTGAGTTTTGAAAATCTGACCTTTAGTTACTATTTTGATCATATATTTCAAAATACTTTGATTTTTGATTTGAAACTCTTTCATATGAAAATAGACTCAAATATCTTTCTAATGAGTGGTCATTCGCTTTAATCGAATAAGAAATGAAGAAGTTATGACCTTTTAAAGTCAGTTTTTAAAACCAGAAATGGTGTAATCGATTACACAAGTCATGTAATCGATTACAACATTGACAGAAGTCATGTAATCGATTGCATAAAGTGTGTAATCAATTACAAAGTGCCCAGAAAGCTTGTAATCGATTACCTGAAGCTTGTAATCAATTACCAAGTGCCCAGGAACGTTTCTAACGGCTATAAATGACTAGTTTTCATAGAAAATCATTTCTAAAACCCTCCAACGGCTCTAAAACTCATTGGGCTATAAATACAAGCGTTTGGGCATCAAAAATAAGTTGGAGAACATTCTGAAAACTACCCTTGAGCATTAAAAACGAATTTCATCATCTTTTTCTCCAAATCTTTGTTTGAGCTAAGTGTGTAAATCCTTTATACCCATAAGCTTCAAGTTGTATTATCTACTCTTCAAGAGAGTTTCTATCTTCTACACTTTGTGTAATCTATAAAGAGAGGGCGAGGTATCTCTCTAGAGTAAAGGGTGAGGTATCTCTAGAGAGTGAGGCATCTCTCAAAGTTAGTAAAGGGTGAGGTATCCTTGAGGGTGATGCATCCCTTAAAAGTTGTAAAGGGTGAGGTATCCCTATTTGAGGCTCAAGCACAAGGGTGAGGTATCTCAAGATGTGTTGAGTGCTCTCAATTGTAAAGGTTATCAAGTACCTGTTGAAGCTTGAAGATAGTGGAAAATCTCTAGCGGTTGCTTGAGGACTAGACGTAGATCACAAGTGGATTGGTGATCGAACCAGGATAAACTATTGTGTTTGATCTTCTAAACTCATCTCTTTACATTTGTGCATTTATTCTATATGCTTACTTGAATGTTATTTATCTTAGATTATTTAATTTGTGAGTGAAGTATTCAATCTTATTTATCTATTCACTTCAATCATCCAATAGCTTCAACAAAAATTGTTCAACAAAAGTTTTACGAAAGATTTGCGAAAATATTTTATAAACTCAATTCACCCCCCTCGAGTTTGAGGTCACTTAGCAACACTTTATAGATTACACAAAGTGTAGAAGATAGAAACTCTCTTGAAGAGTAGATAATACAACTTGAAGCTTATGGGTATAAATGATTTACACACTTAGCTCAAAACAAAGATTTGGAGAAAAAGATGATGAATTTCATTTTCAATGCTCAAGGATAATTTTCAGAATGTTCTCCAACTTATTTTTGATGCCCAAACACTTGTATTTATAGCCCAATGAGTTTTAGAGCCATTGGAGGGTTTTAGAAATGATTTTCTATGAAAACTAGCCATTTATAGCCGTTAGAAACGTTCCTGGGCATTTGGTAATCGATTACAAGCTTCATGTAATCGATTACAAGCTTTCTGGGCACTTTGTAATCAATTACATACTTTGTGTAATCAATTACACGGCTTCTGTCAACGTTGTAATCGATTACATGACTTGTGTAATCGATTACACCATTTCTGGTTTTGAAAACTGACTTTAAAGGTTATAACTTCTTCATTTCTTATCCGATTAAAGCGAATGACCACTCATTGGAAAGATCTTTGAGTCTATTTTCATATGAAAGAGGTTTTAGAACAAAAATTAAAGTATTTTGAAAGATATGATCAAAATAGTAAGCAAAGGTTAGATTTTCAAAACTCAAACTTTAATTAGTCATAACTTTTTCGTTTCCTATCCGTTTAAAGCAAATGACCACTCATTGGAAAGATATTTGAGTCTATTTTCATATGAAATTTCAAAACAAAACTCAAAGTAGTTTGAAAGTTATGATCAAAAGAGTAACTAAAGGTCAGTTTTGTAAAACACAAACTTGACTATTTTTCATAGTTTTGAACTATTACCATAACTAGCTTTCCAAAACAGTTTATTGGGCATTTAAACATTTTAGAAACACTTATAAGTATGTTTAAAACTTGTTTGAGTTTAGTGTGATTCCTTTTTACCTTTACACAAGATCTAAGTCCTATAAGCTAAGCTTGAAGAGACTTGGGGCTTGATCTTTGCACTTCCATTTTTTTCTTGTTTGTTATCATCAAAACCATTACTTTAGTCAATGCCAATTATAGCAACAACAAGCTCAAGCTCCTAGGCAACCTGAGCCCTCATTGGAAGAGTTGATGAGACAAATGGCCACTAATAATATTCAGTTTCAATAAGAGACAAGGGCCATCATCAGTAACTTACAGAACCAAGTAGGGCAGTTAGCCACTGAAATTAATAAAGTTTAGAGCCAACTTTTCAGGAAACTCCCTTCGCAACTGGAAGTGAATCCAAGAGAAAATGTTAGTGCTATCACATTGCGAAGTGGGAAGAGGTTAGATGAACCTCCTCCTCCCCCACAAGCCATTCATGACAAGGATCAAAAGTCAAAGGAGGTAAATGAGGAGGGGCAAAACTCCAAAGCCCCCAAGTTAAGTATTCTTGAACTCCATCCTAAGTATGTCACTAAGGCTCCATTCCCTAGTAGGTTGGTCAAGAGCAAGAAAGTTAAGGATGAAAAGGATAGCGATCTTCTTGAGACTTTCAGGAAAGTGGAAGTCACTATTCCATTGCTGGATGCAATCAAGCAAATTCCGAAATATGCCAAGTTTCTTAAGGAAGTATGCGCCCAGAGGAGGAGGCTGAAGAGTAATGAGAAAATCAGTATAGGCCAAAATGTTTCAGCTCTCATCCAGCCTATGCCTCAGAAATGCAAAGATCTAGGGACTTTTACAATTCTGTGTGTTATAGGCAATTACAAAATTGAACATGCCATGCTAGATTTGGGTTCTTCTATTAATGTAATGCCTATATCTATTTTTAACTCTATTGGACTTGGCCCTTTGCATTCTACAGATGTTGTGATTCTGTTGGCTAATAGAAGCAATGCATATCCAGCTGGGTGGATTGAGGATGTATTAATAAAAGTTGATGAGCTGATCTTTCTTGCAGATTTTTATATTCTGGAGATGGAGGGGGAGTCACCGTCCAACAAGGCTCTACTCATTTTAAGAAGGCCATTCCTCTAAACAGTGAAGACTAAAATAGATGTGCATACAGGAACTCTATCCATGGAGTTTGGAGACTTGATTGTTTAGTTTAATATTTTTGATGCTATGAAGCATCCCATGGAAGAGAATTCTGTTTTTCATATTGATTTACTTGCTGATTTAGTTGAGGAAACTGATGATGAATTGTGTGCTAAATTTCCTGATTTAATTGGTTTTAATGATTCTATCCATTGTCACTCATGTACTGATTGTGATGGTGATATGATATGTGTTATTTATGCTGAGATTTCTGCATACTTGAGAGCTGATGATTATGTTTATGCAGCTTCTAATGGTATTGAAGGATCTATCAACAATGCTCATGACATAGTTGTAGAATCCAAGACACAAAGGGAGATGGAGTTGAAGCCCATTGCAGAATTTTCAAAAAAGGAAAAAGAGCACCGAATGGCGGTCACTACTGTGGTAGATTTTGCTTTTGGATCATGGTCCACCATAGACAATGTCAACAGAGTTGATGAAGTAAACATGCTACAATTCAATGGTGGAGCCAAAGAAATTAAGGAAGGCCCATGGGACCCTGGTGGAAGCTTCTTCATTTGATAAGGATGTTTCTTTTCTTTCCCCTATTTTATTTTACTTGTCCTTCATTAATTAATGATTTTGATGGATGTTATTTCTCTTTTGAGCTTTCCATTGAGGACAATGTAGAATTTAAGTGTGGGGGAGGATTTTATTTGTTTTCTATTTTTAATTTTTGTTTTATATTTTCTGCATTTTAATTCTATTAAAAAAATAAATTGTATATTTTTATTTGATTTCCAATGATGTTTTGAGATTTGTGAAGTTTATGAGTTTGAAGCAATTGAAATTCAATGTTATGATTTATAAATTTCTTCTTTCATCTTGAATTTGGCATGCTTGGTTTTGGATGTTTGATTGATGAATTGAGTATGATAGATGCATACTTGGTGAGATTTTGAACCTTTTGATGGATGGATTTAGCATTTATGCCATTCTATTCTTTCTTGTGTGATTTTCACTCATGTCATATTGATCACTCTAGAACTTGCTTTGATTCTTTTTGAAGTTACATTTTCACTTGCATACATGAACATGATTGAGGCATTCTTTTGTGATTAACTACTTTGGCCAAATAGCCAACCTTGCATTATTTCCCTTTGATTAACCCCTTGAGCCTATTTTCCTATTCTTTGTCTTACCTCATTATATGCCTTATGTGAAAAAACATGATTTTACCTTACCTTAGGGAATGGGAGAGCATTGGTTCATTTTCATTGGGGGGCTCTTTTGCTTGCAAGTATTTAATAGGACAAGCGTGAGGGTTGTGCAAGTTGATGTGTAATATGCAAGGTGTTGGTGAAAAGAAAAAAAATATTGCAAAGAAAAAGAAAAAAAATTCAAGAAAGGTTGTAAAAGAAAAGAAAGAAAAAGGAAAGGAATTTGTAAAGAGAATGTGCATTATATACATTTGAGGAGATAAAAATTTCATGTTTGTCAATTGAGTTTCTCCCCAATGTTCTTTTATTCTCTTAGGTGCTCATCTTACTATACCCATATCATTTCTTTCCTTTACCTTGGCCTCATTACAACCTTGAATAAAGTCCTCTTGATTTGTGTGTGCATGTGTTTGAGTAGTGGAGAAGTAGAAGATAAGCAAGCTTATGGTAGTGCATTTTTCATGGGTTGAATTGAGTGAAATACTTACTTTGTAAACACTTGAGAGATTGAGAGTGTATTTTGTGAGGATCTATCATTTTTAATTCATGCTTTTCAAATTGAAGATACCTTGTTTGTTAGTTAAAAATGTGAAGAATTGTTATCTCTTGAATGTTTTGATCCCTTGAATCTTTTCTTGCTCTTCTTGCTTAAAAATTTTCGCCTCTATTGAATATCATTGGAAATTAAGTTCTTTAAATTTTTAGCTTTTGAATTTGTTTTGTTTTCCTTATTCCTTGGTTTGGTCTTATGTTTTGCCTAGGAGTGCAAAAGACTAAGTGTGGGAGTATTTGATCTATTGATAATTTCAGTTCTTAAATGTCTTTTGTTTGATCTAATTGGACTCCATATGTGCTCAATTATTGACATTTAACTAAGTTTTTGATTTAGAGTTGTCTTTGGATGTTTATTGTGAAACTATGCTTAAATGTGGTTATAAACACTCATAAATGAATTATGCTTTTCAGGATATCTTTGAGTGTTTGAGTCCATTAGCATTGAACCGAGCTTGATGACCATTTAAGGAGAGAGATGAATGCTTAAGAAGATCGGTTTTACCCCTAGCAGCAAAGGAAGAAGAGCAGTTATAAAAATTCAAGGTTACATTTGGAGAAAAGGATCAACACGGCCCGTGTCAAATGACACGGGGCAAGCCGTGTACTCCTCTGACTATGAAGACTGGGTCAATTTCTATTTTTGGACAAACACGGCCTGTGTCAAATGACATGGGGTAGGCCGTGTACTTCTCTGACTTCACGAGAAAAATCAGTTTTCAGCCCTGATCGAGAACATGGCCCGTGTCACATGACACGGGTTGGGCTGTGTTCTTCTCTGACTTTGAAATTAGTTGAAATTATGTTACCAGATTCAGACACGGGTTGGGCTGTGTGATATGACATGGCCCGTGTCATCGGCTTAGAAGTTTAAATTCGTATTTTAATGCTAAATTAGGTATCCAAACCTATAAATAAGGGTTGCTTAGAGTCCCTAAAGGGGGTTTGGATAGAGAGAGAGCCATCAAGGAAACTGAGAGAAGCACAAAGACCAAGAAAGAGGAAGATTCAATTGAAGATTGGAGACTCAGATTCGAGCGATCAAAGATCAATCATTCTCAAGCCTTGGAAACTAGTTTGATCTTTAGTTTTCTTTTCTTCTTTTATTCTGAACAATGTCTTTCTTTAATTCTTCTTCTGTTTTTGAATTTGCCATGTGTGGCTAAACTTCTTGATTGGTTAAGGGAAGATGAAATTCTAGTTTTGATTATGTAAATCTTGCATATTTCTTTATATTCAATACAATTATGCTCTTATTCATATGTTTCTGTTCTTAATTCAGTATAAAGGTTTTTATACTGTTTGCTATTTTCAAAAGTGGTAAAACTAGGATTGCTATGCGCGGTTGCGGTGGTAAAACTAGTGAAACATATGATCTAAGTAATTTAATCTTGGTGTGTGATTAGATCTTAGTGTGATTGGTTTTCTAATTCTTAATGCAATCATTAGGGAGGTGTAAGAGCCGTTGCTTTACAAATAACTAATGGTTAGGGTTTGATTTGAGCGGTTGCTGAATTAAGCGAAACTTAAGGAAAACAGGAGATTTATCTCACAATGACATAAGAACATAATTGATCATATTGGTATAAAGAGTATGTAAGTTAGCATAATCATATAAATCTAATGGTGGATTCCATCTCTTAACCAATATCTTTAACTTGATAATTCAATTTGTGTTTACTATTTTGGTTTAAGTTTAATTTCTCTTTTTAGTTTTAATTAACAAAACCTCCCTTTTACTTTTACTGTTTATTTTTTATCAGAGTTTAATTTAGGAATTGGATTGATAGTGTCAATTGAATTAGTTCTCTGTGGATCGACCCTTACTTACTACAACTGGTTGCAAGGTTTTTTTATATTTTTGGTGGAACTTGGCAACTGTTTTTAATATTAATTTTTAATTGTATTCCACATCACACCACTAATGGTTCAAGTTTCAAGTGAGTTTCACTCTAGTCTGGTAGTTCAATTTTTAAATATTATTGATTTCTTTTCTAGTTATAAATGAAGATGCTTGTGTTGTCATTAAGGAGTTATGTTTGAAATGTTTATAATTAAAATTATATATATATATATGCTATGTCCGTGTCCTAAAATTTTTGAATTTGGTGTGTCCCTGGGTCCGTGTCGTGTCTCGTGTCCGTGTCCATTTCCGTGCTTCATAGCTAGTAACTAACTTGAAAATGAGTAAAAAAATAAAATATAAGTATATAACAATAACATAGTACAAATAACATCATATCAACTGAAAATGATATAGCTAAGTAAGGTCAACAGTAATGGTCATATTAAATCAAATAGAATAACATAACAAAAAGCACCAACTATAGCATCCTAAAAAACCCCTATGACATAAAATCCCTAATATCGATAAGAAAGACTAAGGTCAAAATATGGTGGCCTATGAGGGGGATCAGAAGAAGAACCTATCTATGATGCGTGAGGATATGGTGGGTAAGAATATGATGGTGGGTAAAGATATGGTGGTGCATAAGGATATGGTGGGTATCTCAAATATGATGGGTAATATGTAGTTGGTGACTGAGATGGTGGATAAGTACTAATAGTACTGATAGAGGGCTGAGTCATAGGTGGGATCAAAGAATCAAAGGCCTTCAAATGTCAAACTCGTGTCCGAGTATCCGTTAACCCAGTTATTCTTCTACGACGTGTCTTTTGTCCACCATCGTCCTCAAGTGACTCTCGAATGTCATCTGTAAAAGGAGGAGTTTGTTGAAGTTGCACCGTTACAATGTGATCATGCTCCTTCAATGAATATAAGATCTTCTTAGCAAATTGTCAAAGGGCATCCATAGTAAATCACAAAGCAAGCTCCGTAGCCCAAGTACATATTGGCTCTACAATGTCAACCTAAGAAATAGATATAAAATATGTTATCATGAATACAAAATACAATCAGTAAGGATGAAATTGCCAAAGAACTTACCACAACCCCAAGAGATGTAGAAGTGAGAGAAATCCAGTGTCTAGTAATTTTTTTATACCAGTACATATACTCAGAATGCATAGAGGGGTCCATCTAATGGCTTCCCAAGAACACACTGCTTCTTAAAAATCTCTAAATGACAATGTATTCCCCGTGCTTGTTTGGCCAAAACTCATCATGTCTCTCAGCCAATGTAATTGAGTGCAAATAGTCAAGTTGTTGTGGTCTCCTCGATATGGGTTGGTTGAGACTATCAACAATGAAATTTGTTTAGCATTTAAATAAAAATTAAATAAATAAAAACTCTTTTTTGGAAAAAAAAGATTTTATGGCAAAAAATAATCAAGACAATCAGTAATCAATTTTGTATAGGTGTTTAAATAAAAATGAAAAATAAATAAAAATTATTCTTTAAAAAGAAAAGATTTTATGATTAAAAAAAAAATTCTTAAGGTCCAAACTAATACTTTGCCAGGCCCAAATTCATTTAATCAATGAGAGTGTCTAGAGTCATTGTATCATGTTTTTTTACATGTGTTCCTTTTTAGTTAAGGGAGAAAGAGATAATAGGGAAGATCTGATTAAAAATTAAGAGAGTGAATACAAAAGTTATTTGATTGATTCTGTGACAATAAAAGAGAAAAATATGGTTTTGAATCTAGAAAAGTGAAAAGGGGGATATTTATTTTGATTTATGCTAATTTGGGATCATTATCCAAATTTACGCTTAGATAACGATATTTAATATGATTTATTTTAGTTTGATAGATATATATATTTTGATTTATGCTAATTTAGGGATATTAATTAAATTAAGTGAGGAAAGAATGCTCACCCCCTTGGATATAAATAGCCATGACAAAAGGAAAAAGAAGCAAAATTTACATTAGAAAAAAGGAAAACCATACAAAGCTCGTTTGAGACTGCAATAGAGAAAGAGGAGTGTCGCTTGAAGTATTGATTCGTTGATTGGCCATTTCTTTTTTTTTTTTTTTTGATCTTTCATTTGAAGAAGACAAGTACCATACATATTGCGAGGTGTAAGTGGGTGCATTTGTTTGTGCCTTTTATTTTACTAAAAAATTATTTTTTATTGAAAAAATAATTTGATAAAATTTTGCGAAAAAGTATAATATAAAAAAAAGCATATTTTTATATTTTTAAAAGTATGAATAAGTTATTTCTCAAAATAATCAATTATGGAGAGATAAAGAAAATAAAAAGTGCATTTTATAATTATATGCAAACGTAAATCAACTTCTACTTTTCATAAAAATCTTTAAAAAAATCAATTATTTATACAATTTTATAATCATTTTTTTTAAAAGCTTACCCAAACGCATCCATTATAATATTGTATTATTTTATGTTGTGCTTCACACTTGAATCTCCTTTCCATGCTTTAATTTTTTTCTATTATTAGATTTTCCCCCTCTTTTTGTCATTACTCTATTTAACTATTTCAATCCTCTTTCCCCATTTTTTTATATTTTATTTATTTATTCATTTTTGTACATTTGTTTTATGCATTCGGCATTCCGTTGATGGTATGCTTTATTATTTTTAAATTTTGCCATTATTCTTTAATTATTTGACATATACACACATTAGTCAACGTTAAACCCATTATTTTATACATTAATTATTAATATTTAAATTTGGTCGGCGATGAAAAAATTGAGAGAAAATTGAAGTGCTGATGAATTAAACTATTCATAATACTATTGAGCCTATTATTATTAGATCTTGCCATGTGTGATGGTAGGGTCTAATCTCAACAATTAAATAAATACATTTTTTTAATAATAATAATAAATTGATGTAAACAAATTCACATATTTCTAACTTTGTGATTGAGGTGAATTAAAATTTTATTTTTATGAAAATATTTTGAAAAATCATTTCAAAATTACATTTTTATCAAAAATATTTTCTCGAATTAAAATTGTGTTTCACCTTTTTATTTTACAATTTTTTTAAATTAAAATTCTAATGCACTATGTAACATTTTATAAATTTAGATAATTATTAAAAAATTATTATTAAATTTGATTATAATAGTTATTTTCTTATTTCAGTTATGTGATTCTATTTAAAAGATAGCCTAAATTTTCATTTCCTTTTCTTTACTTAAGAAAACCTTCATAAGATAATTTTTATTTTTATTTAACTTTATTATATACTTTATATGATCAATTAAGTGTAAAATTATTATGCAAACACATCAAACATCAAAACTATTCTTTTATTTATTTACAGGTATACCATTTGCATTAAATTATGTACAAAGCCTAGGAAAAACTCATACTATGTGAACTAATCAATAAAATACCACAGCATCCAAAATATTAGGACTTATACATACCCTCAATTCAAATGATACTTATATTGTCTCGACAACTTATATAATTACATAGTACGAGAGTAGAAAGTGATAACATTCTGGATCAGTAAAACGAAAGGATCATCATCAAGATTATACATCTAGTCAACTCCAATATCAATTAGCAGAGTGATAAAAGCAATTATTGTTTCTCTGGAAAAACATCATACAAATAACTAGAATTGTATAATTCCTTGTAGGAAAACAAACTAAACAAAATCCTAAATACAAACTAGGATGCTTCAACCTGTACCAACTCACAGAAAAGACTTTACACAGTGAGTTAGAGTATAAGCAATGATAGTAATCACATCCATATATCAACCCTATTTAGAACATTTAGCAACAAAATGTAATAATAAATGTTTGTATAATGCTATATGATACTTAAGCAATGCATGCAAAAATGCTACATGGGATGGTAGTGCCTGATTTCTTTAAGAGAGAGCTCTCTATACTAAGTCGTCCCTTAATCTCCGAGGCCTTGTTGCGGCACCTGGCTCCTTATTGGGCATCATTAACTTTACACTCATCTAAGTATAAAGTACCAAATTGAAGCATTATCAACTATCATTAGATTATCAATCATAGCATCAACTGTCAATTTGATCATCAATCATACCATATTCTTATACCAAATTGAAGCATCAACTTTTCAAAGAATTTGATTTTTTCTTAGCATTTCATAACTATGCCATTTCTTGAAACTTGAAATAATGTCACACTCACATCTTCAATTGGTAATTCAACTACCAAATTAATTAAATAACATTTATACATTATAATTCAAATATATTGGTATGAGAAATATATTCATAATTCTTGATCTTACCATACCAAGGTCTTGGCTACAATTAGGCATATTCTTTCTATATTGTATTGTATCATTGTACAATTCATGCTATACATAATTGGTTTAATGACATTGAAGCACATTTCAACATAATTTGAACAAGAATGGTGAAAGAAAGATTAAGACTAGATGAACTTGTATTAATGCTCAACAAGACTTTTTCGATTGATTTCCAACTCTTCTTTAATGCCCAAAGACTTGTATTGATAGCCCAATGCATTAAAGAGCCGTTGGGAGTGGTTGGAACATTAATTGTAAGCTAACTAGTAGTTATTTTCTGTTTCTGGTAACGCGTTTATTCGAATAACACTTTTGTTATTCAAATAAATCCATTATAGCATAAAACAAATTTGGTTTCTAGAACTCATTATTCGAATAACCCTTTGGTTATTTGAATAAATCCATTTTAAAAAACACATTCTGAACATTTTTATTCGAATAACACAAGTAAATCATTCAAACTAGAAAGCGCGTAACTTGTTTTTAAGCTGTTATTCGAATAACACCCTATTTTATTTGAATAAAACATGATCAAAAGGAAAACTTGGCTCTCTGACTTTGGTTATTTGAATAGGAAAATTTCTATTCGAATAAACCTATTTTAAAAACATTTTAAATAGCTTTTAAACCTTGCCAATTGTTTCCAAATATTCCAACAAGCTTTTAAGCACTTAAAGGCTATTTCTTAAGATACCAAAAACCATTTTGAAGCCTTAAAACCATGTGTGCTATTTGAGTTCTTAAAAAACAAGTCTTAGAGCTTAAGTGTGAACCCTTTTTTACCTTTATACAAAGATCTAAGTCTTAAAGTTATTCTTGAAGGTCTTGGACTTAATCTTGCCATCATATTCATGTTTGTTATCATCAAAATAAATCTTCAATGGGCAATTACCAATTACAGATTTGAGCTACTTTCTTGCCTTTCTTGCTTGTTAGAAGCTTGTAGTATTGTAAGGAGAAGACTTCCTAATTTTTGAATTTTTTTTGAGATTTTCTTCCATTTTTCTTTCTTCCTTATTCTTCTTCTACCTCTCTTTTCTTTCTTTCTTTTTTGTTCTCCTTCTTTCTTTCCTATGCATTGGGTGACTACTTTTATTATTGTCCTAGATATTTTTCTTTTAATTCTAAAAAATAATTTCTTAACTAAGTGTTTAAATGTTAATTAATTATGTTTAGCAACCAACTAATAGAAATTTGTTTAATGTAATCAAGTAATCATGCATCTTAAGTTTAGTGTCCTTTATGGTGGCTAACTTCCATTGGCCCCTCTACCATCCAATTAGAATTGGTTTAGTGTAACCGCGTAGCCAATCACCTTAAGGCTAGTGTCTCATAAGTTGTTTAGTTCTCATTGATTACTCTTTATTAACTAATCAACTAATCAAATGTTGTTTAGTGTAACTATTAACCAATCAGATTGAAGCTAGTGTCTTGCATGGTGTCTACACCCCATTGGTTGTTCTTTATTAACTAACCAACCTATAAGAATTGACTTAGTGTAATCTATTAGCCAATCACCTTAGATTTGGTGTCAAACTCCTATTGGTCACTAATTAACTAATCAACTTAAGTTTTGTGTTACCAAGGTGTCTAATTCTCATTGGCCATTCTTATTTTATTATTTTCTCCTAACTAGTTAGTTAGTGAAACCAAACAAGATTAGTTTCTAGTTAGACATGCTAGTTAGGGTTTACTAATCTTTTTGGACAAGAATGCCCTTGGTAAAACTCCCATAATTATAGTTTTACCATTCATAAATTTAATCAATTCCACTAGACATTTTGGTTTACACTCTTCACACCTAGGTAGTTTTTTGTGCTCTTTTTTAACCTAGATATCTAAAAATAGACTTTAGTAAAAAAAATAGCATAAATATATCAATTACTATCTAGTGTATTTCTAGCATGTAAAGACCTTTGAAATATTTGTGTAGTAAATAAACTAGCTAAAATGAGGATGTTACACACCATCCCTTGTTGGTAGCTCAGTTGCTAACAAGTGGGGATATGTAGGAAGAATAACAGGGTTCAATCCCCACAAATGCTCTCTACCCCAATTTCTCTTCCCCTATCTTTCATCCTTCCCCTCCCTCCCCCAATCCCCATTAGGGGGCTATCTAGGGGCCTCTCTACTAGGTCCACAAGGTAGGTCCTTAGCTTACCAAAAAAAAAAAATTCTAATGCACCACTTTCATACAAATATGCTATAATGCTTAAATTTGTTCTATAGAATAATAGCTATTTAGCTATCCATTTCTTAACACGATCATTTATCATTCTTGATAATATGCTCAAAAAAATAGGAAATAAAATAATTAAATAAAATTTTAATTTTGCACGAGTAGGACCAATTTATTTAAGTTAGCGAATAACATTTAATTAAATAGGTAATCATTCTTTGAATAGACAGTGTAGGGTGATAATACCTTCCCTACCCATAATCAACCCCCGAACCTAAACTTTAGAATGATGATTATACTTTTTTAAGGTGTCCAATTGTGACATTCTATTTTTTTTAAAGAAATAGAAAAAAATAATTGATGGCAACTCCCAAACTTTTTAAATGTTGATTGCCTTCTCCCGGATCAGTGTGTAACTTCCTCTTCAATATGTTAAACTTGTAATTAGTTATAGAGGTAGCTTAATACTTGCTTAACATGCCTGTTTAATTTTGTGATAATATGAGTTAATTTAGATACTTTGCTGCAAGCCGAAAGGTGAAAAGTAGCTTAAAATGACCCATATATTAGCTTAAATGGCTTAACTAATGGAAATAAGTGTGAATAATTTATTTTTAAGTCACAAATATGTATTCTGTGATGTGGTTAAATTTTGAGAATAATCGAAGTCTGTTTGGTATTTTTAGGTAAACTGGTTGTGTGTTTTAATGCCGGACAGACTAGTCATAAATATGAAAAATTATAATACTAGTAAAATAAATTTTTTAATGAATCTTAGTATTTATTTTAAAGTTGTTGAAACTTGGAAAACTTGATTTAGCTAAATTTGAGTATTTTAGGCAGATCGGGAAGTATCAATATTATAACTAAAGGCTTAAAACACTCCATGGTTTACAACCTATTTCCTTGACTTTTATTGCTTGGTTTGTAACTCATTTTCTCACTTTTCTCTTTTCTTTTCATGGCTGCCCAAAAAATAGCTCCAAGGGAGGAAGTTTCAAGTGGTAAAAAAGAGAACAAAAAGCATAAGAAGAAGGGAAAATCTAAGGCTAAAGGTTGAGACTCAAATCTGTAACATCAAGGCAGTATCAAGGTAGCTTAAAGGTAGGGATTTTTGAGCTTGAACTTTATCTTTTCTCATTTTTCCATGTTTAGGCTATTTGAGGTTTAATATGCCAAAATCAGTTCTTATGATGTTTTAAGTGATTTTCTTGCTTGAATAAGTTTTAAATGATGTTTATGACTTATTCATACTAAGAGTTTGGATTAGAAACTAAAAATTCTCCATTTGGACATAAAATGCTCTAAGTGTTGATTTTAGGGGTTTGGAGTAGTGATTTGATGTAATGATCCATTTTTGATGAAATCAATTAGTGTTTTATGTTTCCCTCATGTTTGTGAACTTATTTAGAACTTAAAATCACCAAGAAATGAATTTGAAATGATCAAATTTCGTATTTTGGCCAATGGAACAGTGCTATTTATTGCAAAATTATGCAGAACTTGTTGCTGGGCGCTCACCGCTCAAGCATTCTGTCCATGCGCACTCAAACACTTGTTGCCTAGAAGAACACGCTATAGTGTTCGCTAGCTCAAGCACGCTATCCTTATGCACTCAAGCGTCCGAGACAAGACAGATCGTGTTTTTAGCATAGTGATGCTAATTTAATTCCCTACTTGTTAGGATCATTTGTGCAAGTCTTTTAGGGTGTATTGAGGCACTTTTTAGGGATACTTCCTGGAGAGAATTATCAACTTGCATATATGAAAAGTTTGGGAAATTCTTAAGTGTGATAGAATGCCTAGATTAGTGTTTAGAACTTTGGTCAACATGAGGTTGATTTCTAAATTACTTGTGAGTGATTGTGGGATGTTTTAGATACTATTTAGCTAGAGATATGAATATTGCTACCTTTGTTGGATAAGTGAGGTTAGGATTCCTATGTCTAGTGTTTAAATTGTGGCTTGGATATTTGGTTTTCAAACTTTGTATTTACTATTTTCCTATGTATTGTGACCTTAGATGGTGTGCACAACTATTTGATCTAAGAATGAGGTATTGGATCCAAATTCTCCATGCTTTTATACTTGTATGATCAGGGTTACTGGTATGAGAGTGGCAATAGTACTCTTACGCGGTGAGGGGAAAATGTATACCTATTACCAAGTGGGTTTATGCTTTTAGGCTTATCCTGCTCTATATATACAAGAAACAAGGGTTTCTGGGAAATAAGTAAGTAGCTTGTGTTTTCAAACTTTAAAACCTACATTAGCATTGCGTATTGATAATATTAGGACTTTGTTTGAGCATAATCATACTTCATAACATAAAGCATTGCATGGTTGACAATTGTAGGGGTAGTTGTCATTGCTTGACCAATTGATTGTTTGATTGCTCATTTGATAGTATCTTAGGATTGTATAAGCGATTCTTTGATATTGTTATTTATCAAATATTCTATTACATAGAGTCTATTTTGTGTTCAATTGATTTATTTGTTGTAAATGATTAACTGCTGGTCTTGGTATGCTTATACTGAGAAATTATGATTTCTCACCCCTGTGTGTTCCATGTAAATCCAGGTGAAGTCCCTAAAAAAGAAAAAGGCAAGAAAAAAAAGAAGTAGAAGGCTTAGTTTAGCAACTTTATTTCTTTTTGAATCAAATTGTATATTTGTACTTTTCTGGTTATTTGTTAAAGCTTATGTATACAGTATGGCTTGTTAGCCAGCAATGTATGTATATATGATCTTTTTATCATTCGTGGCTCTTTGTGATGACTATAAAAGTTATTATGGGTTTTTATTTAATGTATTTTTAGTAATGTGATTTATTTTAAAATATTCTGTTTATTTTACGATAATTCGTATCAGGGTGTTACATTATGGTATCAGAGCAGTTCATCCTGTTGAGCCAGAGTATGGACTGACTATGCTTAAACATGTTTAGGAGTTCCTCTTTTTGTTGTGCATTTCTTTATCTTTTGTGTGAGATGTTTGATTGAATTGTATGTCTTGCCTTTGATATGTCTATTTTAGCTACTATTGTACGATTACATGATATTGGGATTAGTTACCTCAACATATATTGTTTTGTATTTATAGGAAACTATGGTAGCATGAGGATGACCGCGTGGGAGCAGGACCAGGAACAAGAACTTTGGAAATGAAGGCCTTGATATGGTTGGGGCCTTTATGGCAATGGCTGAGGCAATAAGAGATCAAACAACCGCGACTGCCACTGTTATGCGAGAGCAAACAAACGTAACAACTGGAGCTATAAGAGAGCAATCAACTGCGACAACAAGGATGATTGAGAGGATGAGTACTACTTAACATTAACCACCTACACCACCACCACACCACCAGGGGCAACTATACCAAGAGGTAGCTGGGAGGAATCAGACTTTCCAAGACCTCTCGAAGTTTAAGAAATTAAATTTGTCTTCCTTTGAAAGAGAGTACAACCCAGTTAGAACTGAGGGTTGGCTCAGAGAGATGGAGAATATCTTCACTGTTATAGCTTGCTCAAACGAGCATAAGGTGTTTTTTGCTTTATACACGCTTGAGGGTGAGGCAGAGGATTGGTGGGTGGATATTAAGAGAGCTCTTGAAGTGTCAAGGACTCATGTGATGTGTGAGATCTTTCGAAGTTCATTTATGAGGAAGTTCTTTCCACAAAACCTTCAGTGTGCCAAAGAGATGGAATGCCACAAGTTGGAACTATTGGTGTATGCCCTAGTGGCCGATATATTTTGACAGTACTTATATATATTGTATTATGCTACTTTTTAATATATGAGGCATTTCATTTATTGTGTTATTTTTAATAAACATAATAAAGTCCTTAGAATAGTAAGTTTGATGCCATAGGACATCAAGTGGATGACTTGATCGTGAGATTCTATTGGATAAAATTAGAACATATTCTTAAATGTCCTTAGTTAAGTATTATTGTTAATTAGGACAACAATAATGCTTTGAGACCAATATATGCTTAGACTGATGACCATATCTCATGGGTCATATATATGAGATTTCAAGTCTTCACATGGGTATATATTTAGAGTAATGATGTACTAGACTGACCCGATATGAGAATGCTGCATGGATCGTTACGTGAGTATCATAAGTGATTCTTATAGTGACAATGGTGTATGTGGTCCTTTGACTTGAAATCACTATGATTCCTACATGAGGAGTTATGTGTTTTAATGTCATAAAAAGTCATCTGTAACAAGGTGATTATAAAATTAGTTATTGGGCATACCACAAATCACACAGAGGGATGTAATTGACCTAGATAGGATTTGTCACTCCTACATAACAGGAGCGATATCTTCGAGCCTCCTGATTGAGTGAGGTCGTGAAATGCATGGTCATGCTCAAATGAGTCAATATAAGATATTGATCTCATTTATTGTTACAAAGTCTACTCAAGTATCAGGAAACAAAGGATTGAACTTTACACAGGTGACACATTCCATGCCTTGTGTTCATTCTAGATATCTTGACAAAGGGACTAAACTACACAAAAACATTGGTCATGGAAAGGTTATGTCAAATCACTGACATTCTCATTACTTGGATAGCATCGATGTGTTACTAGATACTACTCACTGCTTGTAATATTAAAATAGGATTTTAATATTATTGCAAACATTATGAGAATCTGCATGGTCACAAATATAGAGCAGACTAAATTAGAGCAATAAGAATTCAATTTGGACTGGGATTCCATCGCAGGCCTAACTCATAACAGATGAGTCCAAAGGCTGCACAGCTAACCCTGTTGCTACTCACACTCACTTAAGGCAATCATTATTATAAATAGTACTGTTAAAAGGGCTGCTAAGCATGCATAACAAAACCCTTGCCGCACCTACAGAAATAGTGAGTGAGAGAGTGATAAGTTTCTCTTCTCTTCCCAGCTAGCACTGTGTCACAGACGTGGGACTCCTTTTATGGATGTTGGATGTTCGTGAGTCTATTCGTGTGGATACAGCAGAGACATCGTTGCTTGGTGATTCACGTCATTTGTTTTTTCATCTCGCTTCAAGAGGTAAACTCAAAAACACAGATTATGGTCTCTTTTCATATGGATCGTTAGTGGGAATTTTTGTTTTTTTGCTGCGTGATGTATCTACAATTCCCAATAGGAACAGGGGGATATGTCTATTGGCTAGTACGTGGTCAAATTCAATAAATTGTCTAAGTTCTCTTTTTGCATCAGACTTAACCTAGATGAATTATGGAAATGTGTTAAGTTTGAGGAAGGATTGAGGGAAGACATTCAAAATGCCATCCAATCGTTTGAAATTCGAGACTTTGAAACTTTGATTAACAAGTGCTGACTAATCGAAGGGAGTTCTAAGAATCTTTCAATGGAACCTAAGTCACAAGACCTTCAAAAGAGGAAGCAGGGAGATGACAAGTTCAAGAAAGGATCTTCTAAATCTAGCTTTACTCAGGATAAGGGTAAGCAAGCTTAGAAGGAGTTTGTGGGACCTAAGTGTTCTAAGTGTGGGAAACAGCACGGAGACTTGCCTTGCTTGGTTTACTATGTTTGTGGACAGCTTGGGCATTTTGTGAAGAAATGTCCATCAAAGAAGGAAGCTGCGCCTACCTAGAAACCATAAGCCAGAGGGAAAGTTTACACTCTAGGTGGTGAAGAGGTGACTCAGTCTTCCAATCTTATCGAAGGTAAATGCATTATTCATAATCATCTTTTAACTGTGTTATATGATTCAAGAGCATCCCACTCATTTGTTTCGAATGATTATGTGAATGAGCTGGAATTACCTATATTTGAATTTTCATATGACTTATCTGTATCTACGCCTAGTGGTAAACCAATTACATTATCCAGAGTATATCTTGATTGTTGTGTAAAGGTAGAAGATAGGATTTTTAGTGTAAACCTTATCTGTTTGCTTCTTGTAGATATTGATTTTATTCTTGGCATGAATTTGTTGTCTTCCAACCATGTAGTGTTGAACTGTTCAAAAAAATCCCTAGTTTTCTTGTTAGATATACCTACCAGAGTCATTCCATCTGAGTTTGTATATCTCAATGCGAACTGGGTTAATCTTTGTTTGGAGGAGGGATCTTTAGGATATGTTCTCTTGTTTTCACTAAGCACTGAGGTTGAGCATAGCCTAGGTGAAATTTCTGTGGTGAGTGAATATCCTGAAGTTTTCCAAAGTGACATAATAGAGTTGCCACCCAAGCGGAAAATAGAGTTTTCTATAGACTTAGTGCTTGGGATGGGACCTATCTCTATAGCACCCTATAGAATGGTGCCACAAGAGTTAGAAGAACTCAAGAAGCAAATTGAGGATTTGTTGGATAAGCAATTCATTAGGCCGAGTGTTTCCCTGTGGGGAGCACCTATGCTTTTAGTGAAGAAAAAGGATGGTACCATGAGGTTCTGTGTAGTTTACAGACAGCTGAACAAGGTGACCATTAAAAATAAGTATCTGTTGCCTAGGATAGATGATCTAATGGATCAACTAAGAGGAGCTGTGGTTTTCTCAAAAATTGATCTTAGATTTGGTTATCATTAGATAAGGGTTAGGGAAGAGGATATACCTAAGACAACTTTTAGAACTAGGTATTGGCATTATGAATACCTCGTGATGTCCTTTGGGTTGACGAATGGTCCGATAGTGTTCATGGATTACATGAACAGGATCTTTAGACCCTACCTGGATCAGTTTGTTATGGTGTTTATCAGTGATATATTGATCTATTCTAAGACAATAGAGGAGCATGAATAATATTTAAGGATAGTGTTCGAGACCCATAAGGAGAATAGGTTGTTTGCCAAGCTATCTAAGTGTGAGTTTTGGCTTTCGCAAGTGTAGTTTTTGGGACATGTGATATCTTAGGGTGGGATTTCTGTGGACCCAAGCAAGGTTGATGTAGTGTTACAGTGGGAGAGACCCACCACTGTGACCGAGATCAGAAGCTTTATAGGTCTAGTGGGGTACTATAGAAGGTTCATGAAGGATTTTTCTCAGTCAGCGCTACCCTTAACTAGATTGACTAGGAAATGTAGTTCTTTTGAATGGACTTAGGTTTATGAAAGTAGTTTCCAAGAGCTAAAAGTGAGGTTGACTACTACACTGGTGTTGGTAATTCCAGATCCTTTGGAGAACTTTAAGGTGTATTGTGATGTTTCAAAGATGGGTTTGTGTTGTGTTTTGATGTAACATAGGAGAGTTGTTGCTTATGCATCTGTTGGTGTATGCCCTAGAGGCCAATACATTTTCTGTATTTATATACATTCTATTATGCTATTTTATATATGAGGCATTTCATTTATTGTGTTCTTTTTTGATAAACATAATAAAGTCCTTAGAATAGTAAGTTTGATGCCATAGGACATCAAGTGGAAGACTTGATCGTGAGATCCTTTTGGTTACAACACTATTCTTAAATGTCCCTAGTCAAGTATTATTGTTAATTAGGATAACAATAATACATTGAGACTAATATGTGCATAGACTGATGACCACATCTCACGGGTCATGGATATGAGATATCAAGTCTTCACATGGGTACATATTAGAGTAATGATGTACTAGACTGACCCACCATGAGAACGCTACATGGATCGTTACATGAGTGTCATAAGCGATTCTCATAGTGACAATGGTATTTATGGTCCTTTGACCTAAAATCACTACGATTCCTACATGAGGAGTTGTGTGTTTTAATGCCATCAAACGTCATCTGTAGTAAGGTGATTATAAAGTTGGTTATTGGACATACCGCGGATCATGCAGAGGGATGTGAGTGACCTAGATGGGATTTGTCACTCCTACATAACAGGAGCGATATCTTCGGGCCCCCTGATTGAGTGAGACTGCGAAATGCATGGCCATGCTCAAATGAGTCAATATGAGATATTGATCTCATTTGTTGTTACAAAGTCTACTCGAATATCAGGAAACGAATGATTGGACTATACAAGGGTGACGCATTCCATGCCTTGTGTTCAATCTAGATATCTTGACAAAAGGGTTAAACGACACGGAAACATTGGTCACGAAAAGGTTATGTCAAATCACTGACATTCTTATTACTTGGGTAGCAGCGATGTGTTGCTAGATACTGCTCACTGCTTGTAATATTAAAATGGAATTTTAATATTACTGCCAACGTAATGAGAACCTGCAGGGTCACACACATAGAGCAGGCTAAAATTGGAGCAATGGATCCAAGTTGGACTCGGATTCAAATATAGGCCAGACTCATAACAGATGGGTCTAGGGTTGCACAGCTTACCTTACTGCTGCTCACACTCACTTAAGGCAGTCACTATTATAAATAGTACTTCTAAGGGGCTGTTAAGACAGATATTTCAGAACCCTAGCCGCACCTACAGAAAAGTGAGTGAGAGAGCGACAAGTTTATTCTCTTCTCTACGCAGCTAGCACTGTGTGAGAGACGTGAGGCTTCTCTTTGCGAACATTGGACGTTCGTGAGTCTTTTCGTGTGGATACCGCAGAGACATCGTTTCTATTATGGTGTTGGTGATTCACGCTTCAAGAGGTAAATCATTTAAAAACTTAGATTATAGCTTTTTCGCATGGATCCTCGGTGGGAATCCCTGTTTTCTGCTGCGTGATGTATCCGCAAAAATTCCCAATAGTGGTATCAGAGCGTCTTGCGAAACCATGATTCGATTTTCTATTTTTGTTTACGTGAGATAATATGTTTTTTGTTCTTGTTTTGATAAAAGATATGATCTTTAATATGTTATTTCTGAAAACCGTATGAAACTCTTTGTGAAAACATATTCTATTTCTTATGTTGTATGCAAAACCGTGATGTTGTTTTCAAAAACCCATGAAGATGTTCATATGTTTTGTGAAAATCATTTTGTATTAAGATGTATGTTTTTGCGAAGCTTTCTGGTATGTATGTGATACCTATAGCGTTATGGAATCCTTATTCTCAATGCGCGGCGCAAGGGTTTAGGAAACCTTGTTCTTGGTTTGCGACAACAGGGGTTATGGAATCCTTGTTTTTACACAAGAGGCGCAGCGCAAGGGGTTTTGGAAACCCTATTCTTGTTTTGCGGCAGCAGCATCAAGTGTTGATGTGAAGCCGTCAAGGAGGCGCCCGAGGTTCAAGTGTTGAATGACGGTGCAAGGATATTTTATATCCAATTTTATGACTCGTGAAAACAATAATATATTATTGTTATGAGTTTATATGTTTTTGTGATGCATGGTGCATGGTTATGACCTTAGTCCTCTTTTTATGCTTTTTGGTTTTAATAAATACGACCTGGGTGTTGTGCCTTTCTCTCTACATTCTGATTGTACATTCTCTTCTCACCTAACTCCCCTCGAATGTAAAAGAGGTTTCTATATAATGTAATTATGATGTGGAGGCAAGAAGACGGCATCAAGTGAGGACGTTGATGGGAGATGCTTGGTGAAGCTGGCTTAGTTAATGCTACTCTCTTAGGGGCCATAACCATGTCACTTTTATTATATGCTTTTATGTATGAGATGCATGGATAATGTTTATGGTATGATAAACAGTTTAATAAATGGTGAGATCTAATAATAATAATAATAAAAAATTCCCTCAAAGCAAATATTAAGTCATTATGTGATGCCTTCCAATGTGTGGCACTCGTCAAGACTAGTATCGATCAAGTGCAGGTTTGCCAAAGCAGGATGCCTTTATCTATATTAGTAAGACGCGATGGGATAAAGGTAATATCCAACTACCAACCATTGGGTCTGACTTAACTAGGCCATTTAAATAGGATTGAAGGCTTAGAGGCATGAAGTTGGGCTTTAGTCCATTAGATGGATTAGAATAAGTGTTATTCACCCAACTATCTAAGAGTTACATGTGATGTAATTGGAAAGTGTTTCCTACCTAAATAACTGAATTTTGAGTGATCAGCCAAAGCTAACTCAAAATTAGTTGAAATATGGATCTTGGCCCACTAGAAAATCTTACGATGGGATTTTTTGAGTCAATGCTGAGGGTCATTGACTTGAATAAAATAGTGGGAGGCATATTTAATTAAAAGACCTCATTAAATATGTTTATGACATGATACTTATATTTTGCATATTTCTGTTAATAGATTACCATGGTAACAAACACATCGAGTACTTTATCATTGCGATCCGTCCTTAAGAAGGACAAGTTGTCTGGAACGAATTTTCTAGACTAGTACAGGAATTTGAGGATTGTCCTCAAGCAAGAGAAAAAGCTATATGTTTTGGAACAGCCTATTCCTGAGCCACCTACTGCTAATGCCCCTAGAATTGAAAGAGATGCTTATAAGAAACATCAAGATGATGCCTTGGACATTGGATGTCTAATGCTGGCCACCATGAACTCTGAGCTCCAAAAGCAACATGAGAACATGGATGCATACGATATGATCGTACACCTTAAGAAGCCCTATCAAGAGCAGGCTAGGCATGAGAGATTTGAGGTCTCTAAAGCACTATTTCAGTGCAAGCTGGTAGAAGGAAGCCCTGTTAGTGCTCATGTACTCAAGATGATTAGGTACATTGAAAACCTAGAGAGACTCGGTTTTCCTTTGGGCCAAGAGTTGGCCACTGACTTAGTCCTGCAATCTTTGCTAGAAAGTTTCAGTCAATTTGTCATGAATTACAATATGAATGAGATTAACAAATTACTACCAGAGCTGCTAGGTATGTTAAGAACTGCTGAGCAAAACATTAACAAAGGCAAAGGGAAGGCCATAATGATGGTCCAAAAGAATAAGGGCAAGAAACAGCAGAAAAAGCCCAAGGACAACTGGAATTGTAAGGGCAAGGATAAGTCCAAGCCCAGCACTTCTGGCTTGAAACCAGTGGGTGGAGTGGCTAAAGAAGGTACATGCTTCCATTGTGGTCAGACCGGACATTAGAAGAGGAATTGTGCCAAGTTCCTGAAGGAGCTTAAAAAGAAGAAAGGAAGTGAAACTTCCACTTCAGGTATTTTTGTTATTGAAGTCAATTTATCTACTTCTGCATCATGGGTATTAGATACTGGATGTGGATCTCACATTTGTGTAAATGTGCAGGATCTAAAGAGCAGTAGACCATTGACGAAGGGCGAAGTTGACCTACGAGTGGGAAATGGAGAAAAGGTTGCTGCATTAGCTGTAAGGACTTATTTATTATCTTTTCCCACTGAGCTTGTAATAGAGTTAGAGAACTGCTATTTTGTGCCTACTATTAGTAGGAATATTATTTCTGTTTCTAGTTTGGACAAGAAAGGTTTTTCTTTTATTATAAAGGACAAGTGTTGTTCTATTTATATGAATGATATTTTTTATGGTAGTTCACAATTGAGTAATGGACTTTATGTACTTGATCTCGAAACGCCCGTCTATAACATAAATACAAAGAGGTTTAAATCAAACGATCTGAACCCAACTTTTCTCTAGCATTATCGTTTGGGCCACATAAATGAGAAACGCATCTCTAAACTCCATAAAGATGGATTCTTGGACTCGTTTGATTTCGAATCATATGAGACATGTGAATCTTGTTTATTGGGGAAGATGACAAAGGCCCCATTCACTGGACAAGGTGAAAGGGCTAGTGATCTTTTAGGCCTTATACACAGTGATGTATGTGGGCCACTAAACACACTCACTAGAGGCGGTTTTCAATACTTCATTACATTTACTGATGATTTCAGTAGATATGGATTTGTATATCTTATGAAGCGCAATTCAGAATCCTTTGAAAAGTTCAAAGAGTTCAAGAATGAAATACAAAACCAACTTGGCAAGAGTATTAAAATCCATCGATCAGATCGAGGAGGAGAATACTTAAGCCAACTGATCAATCAATTTTGAGGCATTCATTATTGCTTTATATTTGGCCTAATTGATGATAATTGTATCCAATATTATGTTTGTGGGTGAGTTTTAGATGATTAGGCCTCATTGAGTTTAGTTGTAAAAGCTTCATTAATTTTCAGAATTTAACTCATTTTGACCTTTTTGTCTTGTACAGGCCATATCTTGGGATACAAATGTTACATTTGGATGATCTTGGTGTCCCCTGAAATCTGAGACGAAGATACACAATTTTGTATCTAGTGTAGTTTTTCTAATTCAGCTGGATTCAGGGCAAAATTAAGCCTCAAAGTTAGGACGCTGTTGCTGTCATAAAGCTTGGACCTTCCCTCACTGATTTGGGCTTAACTCTCTCAATTTAAGCCCAAATAAGGCAAATTATATGACTCTGAAAAGCTTATTTAGAGGGCTACAGTTTGGGCTAGGGGTAGATTAGGAATTACAGAAGAATTTTTAGTTACAAATAGGTTAAGGCAGAATATGAAAAGCACCTCTTTTTGAATCCTTATTTTTGAGTTTTACGATTTGAATCAAGAAACGTTTTCTCTCTTTTCGTTTTCCCTATTTTCGTCTTCTCTCTTCTCTGAAGGTTCTGTATCTTTTCAAGGATGATGGCCATGGAAGGCTAAAGATCTAATCAATCCAAGGAATTCAATGATTGTGGTTAGAGTTTTGAGTTCTTTTGTTTAATTGTGATTTCTGATTGTGTTCTTCCATTTTCTCCTTTTTCAATTAATTTATGATTATGTTTTCAAAATTGAAGATAGATTTGGATTGATTAATTCGAATTTAATGGAGAATAGATCATCGATTGGTAATCTATGTTAATTCAAAATTATGTTTAATTCAATCTTAATCAAGAATTACGATTGTGATTCTGTTTTAGTTGATCAAATTCTAGGTGATTATCTAGTTGAATTCGAATTAACAGAGGTAATTACATAAAGAATTCTACTCTCTTTGAACTATGATTAACTCTGCCACTTGAATTGAAGACCTTGGATTGGTATTTCCAGTTTTGAATTTATTCCTAATTACTGTTGAATTTGTACTCTTTTACTTGATGAACAAAACCCCCTACTTATTGATAACTTCTAATATGCTTGAGAAATCCGAATTGATCCTTGGGAGATTGTAATGCCCCTTTTTGGAAGGGAACGTCACATTGTCAATTACAATGCGAAAATAAAATTACATAAGTTAAGACTCGGTTCCTTTTAATATAATATATATTTACTTGATAATAGTTATGTAATTAAATTAGTGAGTTTTTTTTTTCTTCTTAACAATAATAATAACAATAGTTAATAAACATAGTGACGAAACATAAATGGAAATAAAGAATAAAAACAGAGGTAAAGCGTACATTGGAATTAACATTACATATTCATATACATACTTATCAAACTGTTTGGTTACAAAGCCTGGTATATCAAAAAATAAAACTATACCAGCCCCAAAGGATTATACATATACATTCCCACGGTATCAGAAATATATAGCCCACTACAAAAGACATCAGGCCCCCAAAACAAAAACACTGGCAGCCATCAGTAGTTACCAGCAATATCAGTCCCTCAGATGAGGAGGGATTGTATCAGGATCCTCTTCAGGATCCTCTGCGAGGTTGTCCTCAGGGACCTCCTCGGGGTCTTCCTCATCCGAGGAAACCACCATAGGAGCCACGGAGCTACGGGACGGGGCCCGAGCTATGGAATCAAAAGAGTCCTCCCGCGGGGTGTATTAGCGGTCACCCCACATCTCCCGTATAGGAAAATAAAATTCCAGACGTAGGCTGATGCAGTAGGTGAAAATCGGTAGCTCGTGACGCCTCCAGGCCAAAGCTAATGACACGTCTCCCAAGTAGACGCAGCGCTCAGAGTTAAAGTTGATGTGCCAGCACTCTGGCCCTCCTAGGAAGGTCAGACGCACATCTCCCAGAAACCCACGCATGCGTGCCTCCATGCTCTTCAGTAGTCACTAATCGAGATCAGGCCAGAAGTCGGGAAAATCTGGAGCTTTTGTTTCCTTGCAGTCGTCTTCGATGGGATGCAATATACAGACAAACAGTAATGGAAAAATAGAAAAGAGGTAAGACATCCTACTATCATTACCAATTCTAGCAATAAGAAACGAAATGGCGCAAAGCGCCCACATAGCATTTTTGACATAAATAATGACAATAAAACATTAAGTAGCAGTAATACTTAACGAAGCAATTCCAAGCAGTTATATATATCAGTAATACAACAGTTCCAATAATAATAATAATAAATGCCAGATGATTCATGGACCCACTATGCACATGCATACAAAGTCAAAATCCTACTCTATGGAGCTAGACACAAAACATTAGGAGAGAATGATCAGGGAGACATGCTAGTATCTCGTCAGCAATAAAACAAGTGCTTTCCAGAAAATAATCAGTCATTTTGCTCAACAAGGCTTTATACAGCGGCATTCCCACAAGATCTCGATATAGGACTGTGTCACGGTCAGGATCGTCAGTGGGTTTGCATCGGTCTGTCCCACGGTCCAGAGGGGCTACCACTGCCCTCTGTGAGACGCCCACGCCCCGACATCCCCAAGGTCAACTACAGGACCACACTTGTCTATTCGCACCCACACTAAGGTGTGATCATCTCCAAGGCAACTCGGCCTTAACAAAATCCAACGGACATTCACAATGCATACAGACTCTATGCATAATCATGTATTATCATTATTACATGCAATCCCACAATTAACCACAATTGGCCGAAGCAAAAATCAACACAAACATTGGTCACTCACATGGACCCACAATATCATAATATTAGAATTAAATGAATTAATGCGCTTTTAAGATGTATTATGAATTCTTGCTTAGGTTTAGCTTTTCTTATAAAGTTTGTCTCTAAATGAATTCTCTTAATTAATTAAATCCTCTTAGGTAATTTATTCACATACACTTAGAAGCTTATTCTAAGATCTCAAAGTCTTACACTCTCTTGTTCTTACCCTAATTAAAATTATCCTAAGTCTTATGAAAATTCCATTCTTGGTTCTTTACAATTCATGAATCTCAGTATAATTTAATTTTCTAATTTGCTAATTCTTGCATCCTATTACCATTAATTTAATCACTAGGAGTTAGGTGATAAATTATACAGTTGGATTCGACGGAGACAATGTATCTAGTGTACAATTGAGGCTACCTTTCGACAAAAAATAACATGAGAGAATGATGAAAGATGTCAGTCATAAGGTGATTTAGTGACGGAAATGGCTGGGGTACAATTTTGACAAGAATGGCTAAAAATCAATTTCTGTCGAATGAAGATTCTGTCGAATGGACATCAAAAACTGTCAAATATACCAGAAGGTTAGTTCTGTCAAATGATGTATATAGCTGTCGAATATATCAGAAAATTAGCAGAAATCCTAATTCGACGATGGGTGTTGACGTTGGAGAAATCTTCCAAGTGTTGAACCGAAGAAACACTAAATTGTTAGAAATTCTCACTCGACAGATATTAACATTCTAACTCGATGGATATTGACATCCTAACTCGATGGATATTGATATTGTGCTAAATGGTCTGAAGATCAAATTCGACGGATATGGTTAGAAGGTCAAATTGGACGGATATAATCAGAAGATCAAATTCGACGGGTATTGACGTTGTACTAAATGGTCAGAAGTCCAAACTCGACGGATATTGACACTGTACTAAATGGTCAGAAGTCTAAACTCGACGGACATTGACATTCTACTAAATGGTCAGAAGTTCAAATTGTTACAATTGTTCACGAAGAATCCCCAAATTTTGGGCTCAAAACCGTGGCCATCTGAGAACCAATCCGACGTCATTTCCTTCCATGTTATACATTCCAATCCATTCAGATACACCAATATACCCAAACAAACAATCTAATAGCACAACACATAATAAACAACATGCAAACAAAGGATAACCCTCAATAGGGTTTCCTCACAATCAATCACAGACAAGGTTTCTAAATGCTAATAGAGGTTGAGGAGGAGTGTCTTCCTCTTACCTGAGAGAAGCACAAAGAAAGGATGCTCCTTCTTGCTTAGAAATTTCATTCTTCACTACCACCAAAACCAAGGGTGTTCAAATCCACAAAATCAAGATCAAAGAGTGGAAATGGCATCTATAGTCACCAATGTGACCATGGAACACGAAAATGGGGAGAAAAGGAGAAGAAAGTTGAGAGCTTTACCTTAAAGCTCCAAGCTTTGATGTTGGCTGTGGAGTACGAAAATGAAGAAGCCAAGAGGAGTCCCACAAAAGGAAAGCTTGAAGATGGAGAGGGGAAACAATGGTCTCTATTGGGTTGAGCAAAGGAAGCTTGAAATCAACAATGGTGGTTATGGGTGTGTGCAGCCGTGTGAAGAAGAGAGGAAGGAGAAAGAGAGCAGACGTGAGGGAGAGAAAATGAGAGAAGTGAAAAATGAAATATCCCTCTTAGCCAATCGTGTAGCACCAAAATGGGAGGAGAGAGAAGAGTGGTTGGGAAGGAAACTTCCTAGAAGCTTCCCTCAAAGCTTCCTTGAGAAGCTTCACACGCTTCTCGATAAAGTACATAGTAAGCTTGTCCCCTCAATTAAATACATCTGACAGATGATTAATTACACTGTTAGAATTATTTTTCCAGTGAATAAAAGTTACAATTGATGAAAATAATATTTTATTATTCATCAAATGATTTTATGATACAGTGATTTTATTTATCAGATAAAATCTCGTAAAATGTAAACCTCGTAAACTGTGCTCGACCTCGGGTTTAGTAAGATCCCCCGTCGACACGTTGACAGTTCAAGGTTTACCAGTCTCAGGAAAAATATTTCATTTTCCCCAGCTCTGCCTAGTGCACACGCAAAACGAAAAATATATTGAAATATTCAACGTTTCCAAAAAATTCCACAAAAAATCATCAAAATCACAAATATTGGAAAATGACTATTTATCACGAAACAATCAATTTTCTAGAGCGTTTGACTGACTTTGCTCAGTGCGTACGCAAAACAAAAAATATATTAAAATATTCGACGCTTTCGGAAAAATCTAGAAAAATTCTTAAAAATCATAAATATTATAAAACGATTATCTATAATGAAGTAAGTGAATTTTTGAGATGTTACAACACTCCCCTTCTAAAAAGGAATTTCGTCCTCGAAATTCATCATATCTTAGAACAAACGCGACTATGTTTCCTTCATTTTGTCTTCCAGCTCCCAGTACTAGGTCGATAGCAAACTCTATCTCTCGTGCCAGTGGTAACCCAGGTACATCCTCAGGAAAGACTTCAGGAAACTCATTCATCACTGGATTTGTGTTCACATCAACCTCGTTCTCGACTTTCAAAGAAGACAATAGCATGTATCCGTGAGCTCCTTCTTTCAAGAGAGCTTGAACTCGGTTGGCCGTGAGAAATCTAGAATTCTCATCTATGGGAAAACTATGGTCTTTCTGGAACAGTCTAACAGAACATGGTTAGAAGACAACCAGTCCATCCCTAAGATAATATCTAGTTGGGAAAGAGGTAAACAGATCAGATCGACTGAAAAGGTTCGACCTTCAACAACCAATGGACAGTTTAGACAGACTTTGGTAGTAACTACCAGTTTATCAGTAGGGGTAGAAATAGTTAAGTCAAAAGGTAAGGTAAACACTGGTAAACCAAGTTTTTACACACAGTCATATGATATGAAAGAATGGGTTGCCCCTGAGTTATACAGTACAGTTAAAAGATTACCTTCTATGGTGCCTTCCCCTTGTATCAAATCTTCAGATTCGGAGGCTTCAGCTCCGCTCATGGTATAAACTCGTCATCCAGCTTGTGGTTTCTTGGCTTTTGCAGCATTCATTGAAGGTTCAACCTTCGCTTGATTGCAGTCTCTGTAGATGTGTCCAGGTTTTCCACATCGGAAACAGATGATCCCTTTGATAGAACAATCCCTTGTTATATGATCCTTCCCGCACTTCCGGCATTTAGAGGGGTACGCCACGTTCTAGCCAGTCCGGTTCCCAGTAAAACCTCCACGTAAGCCTCCACCCATGGTTTGTTGCTGATTTCCCATTAGTCAGGAATAGGGCTTCTTTTGGAAGTGGTTAGTACTGTTATCGCCGTCTCTTTGGAACCTCGTAGGCCCAAAGTTCCGGTTCCTCGTATCTCTGGATTGCTCCAGAGCCTCTACGTCACAGCAAGTATCTAGTAGTTCTGAGAACTCATTGATCTTCAGGGTGATCACACCCTTTTTCACCTCATACCTCAGTCCTTCCGTGAATCTCCAACATTTCCATGCTTCATTTGGTTAATGCTGAGAGTATGTTGAAAACTATGACAAGTTTTCAAATTTGGCTGCATACTCACTAACGGTCATATTCCCTTATCGTAAGTTGAGAAATTCTGACTCCTTCGCATGTCTTGCACTCGCAGAAAAATACTTATCCAAGAATTTCTCCTTGAATAAGTCCCAAGTAATCTCGTGGTTCGCAG
The DNA here is from genome assembly GCA_029884595.1 of Ormosia semicastrata. Lineage (NCBI taxonomy): Eukaryota > Viridiplantae > Streptophyta > Magnoliopsida > Fabales > Fabaceae > Ormosia > Ormosia semicastrata. The sequence continues at coordinate 52,158,989 of JAQQTO010000063.1, forward strand.
CTTCCAGCATTCTCTGCACTCCATTCCACCAGTTTTCAGCATTGCCTACCAGCATAAAAGTTGCATAGGTCACCTTCTTATCCTCAGCACAGTTCATACCTCGAAAGACTTTTTCTAACTCCTTGATCCACAGACTAGCCTTGATCGGATCAAATTCCCCTTTGAATTAAGGAGGGTTGTGGCATCGAAACTCCGCCAAGTTCTGAGCATCTGTAGTAGCCTCGAGCTGTTGAGTAGCTCATTCTTGTTGGTGCGCAACTCTCTCTAGTTGCTGAGCAGCTTGTTCAGTCTGTTGTGCGACGACCTCAGCCATCCTCTGCATCACCGTAATAGCTTCTGCCATATCTTCCCTTCGCGCCATCTTACTTTCTCAGATCGGATTAACTGAAAGCATAGAAAAGTCAGTTGCATCCACTAGGAATATCAAATAGTACACTTCTGCGTTTGATTTTCAGAGAACACACAGCATAAACAAGATAGACTCAATCACAAGACCCAAAGAAACATAAACCGGGGCTCTGATACTAACTTAATGTAATGCCCCTTTTTGGAAGGGAACATCACATTGTCAATTACAATGCAGAAATAAAATTACATAAGTTAAGACCCGGTTCCTTTTAATATAATATATATTTACTTGATAATAGTTATGTAATTAAATTAGTGAGTATTTTTTTTCTTCTTAACAATAATAATAACAATAGTTAATAAACACAGTGACGAAACATAAATGGAAATAAAGAATAAAAACAGAGGTAAAACGTACATTGGAATTAACATTGCATATTCATATATATATTTATCAAACTGTTTGGTTACAAAGCCTGGTATATCAAAAAGCAAAACTATACCTGCCCCAAAGGATTATACATATACATCCCCACGGTATCAGAAATATACAGCTCACTACAAAAGACATCAGGCCCCCAAAACAAAAACACTGGCAGCCATTAGTAGTTACCAGCAATATTAGTCCCTCAGATGAGGAGGGATCGTATCAGGATCCTCTGCGAGGTCGTCCTCAGGGACTTCCTCGGGGTCTTCCTCATCCGAGGAAACCACCATAGGAGCCACAAAGCTACGGGACGGGGCCCGAGCTGTGGAATCAAAAGAGTCCTCCCACTGGGTATAGTAGCGGTCACCCCACATCTCCCGTATAGGAAAATAAAATTCCAGACGTAGGCTGATGCAGCAGGTGAAAATCGGTGGCTCGTGATGTCTCTAGGCCAAAGCTAATGACACATCTCCTAAGTAGACGCAGCACTCAGAGTTAAAGTTAATATGCCAGCACTCTGGCCCTCCTAGGAAGGTCAGACATATATCTCCCAGAAACCCGCGCATGCGTGCCTCCATGCTCTTCAGTAGTCGCTAATCGAGAACAAGCCAGAAGCCAGGGAAATTGGGAGCTTCCATTTCCTTGCAGTTGTCTTCGATGGGACGCAATATACAGACAAACAGTAATGGAAAAATAGGAAAGAGGTAAGACATCCTACCATCATTACCAATTATAGCAACAAAAAACAAAACGGCGCAAAGCGCCCACATAGCATTTTTGACATAAATAATGACAATAAACATTAAGTACCAGTAATACTCAACCAAGCAATTCCAGGTAGTTATATATATCAATAATACAACAATTCCAATTATAATAATAATAAATACTAGATGATTCATGGACCCACTATGCACATGCATACAAAGTCAAAATCCTACTCCATGGAGCTAGACACAAAACATTAGGAGAGAATGATCAGGGAGACATGCTAGTATCTCGTCAGCCATAAAAACAAGTGCTTTCCAGAAAATAATCAGTCATTTTGCGCAACAAGGCTTTATACAGCGACATTCCCACAAGATCTCGATATAGGACTGTGTCACGGCCAGGATCGTCAGTGCGTTTGCATCGGTCTATCCAACGGTCCAGAGGGACTACCACTGCTCTCTGTGAGACGCCCGCGCCCCGACGCCCCCAAGGTCAACTACAGGACCACACTTGTCTATTCGTACCCGCACTAAGGTGTGATCATCTCTTAGGCAACTTGGCCTTAACAAAGTCCAACAGACATTCACAATGCATACAGACTCTGCATAATCATGTATGATCATTATTACATGCAATCCCACAATTAACCACAATTGGCCAAAGCAAAAATCAACATAAACATTGGTCACTCACATGGATCCACAATATCATAATATTAAAATTAAATGAATTAATGCGTTTTTAAGATGTATTATGAATTCTTGCTTAGGTTTAGCTTTTCTTATAAAGTTTGTCTCTAAAGGAATTCTCTTAATTAATTAAATCCTCTTAGGTAATTTATTCACATACACTTAGAAGCTTATTCTAAGATCTCAAAGTCTCACACTCTCTTGTTCTTACCCTAATTAAAATTATCCTAAGTCTTATGAAAATTCCATTCTTGGTTCTTTACAATTCATGAATCTCAATATAATTTAATTTTCCAATTTGCTAATTCTTGCATCCTATTACCATTAATTTAATCACTAGGAGTTAGGTGATAAATTATACAGTTGGATTCGATGGAGACTATGTATCTAGTGTACAATTGAGGCTACCTTTCGACGAAAAATAACATGAGAGAATGATGAAAGATGTCAGTCATAAGGTGATTTGGTGACGGAAATGGCTGGGGTACAATTTTGACAAGAATGGCTAAAAATCAATTTCTGTCGAATGAAGACTCTGTCGAATGGAGATCAAAAACTGTTGAATATACTAGAAGGTTAGTTCTGTCGAATGATGTATATAGCTGGCGAATATATCAGAAAATTAGCAGAAATCCTAATTCGATGGATGGGTGTTGACGTTGGAGAAATCTTCCAAGTGTTGAACCGACGAAAGCACTAAATTGTCAGAAATTCTCACTCAACAGATATTGACATTCTAACTCGACTGATATTGACATCCTAACTCGACGGATATTGACATTGTGCTAAATGGTCAGAAGATCAAATTTGACGAATATGGTCAGAAGGTCAAATTGGACGGATATGATCAGAAGATCAAATTCGACGGGTATTGACGTTGTACTAAATGGTCAGAAGTCCAAACTCGATGGATATTGACATTGTACTAAATGGTCAGAAGTCTAAACTCGACGGACGTTGACATTCTACTAAATGTTCAGAAGTTCAAATTGTTACAATTGTTCACAAAGAATCCCCAAATTTTGGGCTCAAACCCATGGCCATCCGAGAACCAATCCGACGTCATTTCCTTCCATGTTATACATTCCAATCCATTCAGATACACCAATATACCCAAACAAACAATCTAATAGCACAACACATAATAAACAACATGCAAACAAAGGATAACCCTCAATAGGGTTTCCTCAAAATCAATCACAAATATGGTTTCTAAATGCTAATAGAGGTTGAGGAGGAGTGTCTTCCTCTTACCTGAGAGAAGCACAAAGAAATGATGCTCCTTCTTGCTTAGAAATTTTGTTCTTCACCACTACCAAAACCTAGGGTGTTCAAATCCACAGAATCAAGATCAAAGAGTGGAAATGGCATCCATAGTCACCAATGTGACCATGGAACACGAAAATGGGGAGAAAAGGAGAAGAAAGTTGAGGGCTTTACCTTAAAGCTCCAAGCTTTGATGTTGGCTGTGGAGTATGATAATGAAGAAGCCAGGAGGAGTCCCACAAAAGGAAAGCTTGAAGATGGAGAGGGGAAACAATGGTCTCTATTGGGTTGAGCAAAGGAAGCTTGAAATCAACAATGGTGGTTGTGGGTGTGTGCAGCTGTGTGAAGAAGAGAGGAAGGAGAAAGAGAGCAGACGTGAGGAAGAGAAAATGAGAAAAGTGAAAAATGAAATATCCCTCTTAGCCAACCATGTAGCACCAAAAAGGGAGGAGAGAGAAGAGTGGTTAGGAAGGAAACTTCCTAGAAGCTTCCCTCAAAGCTTCCTTGAGAAGCTTCGCGCGTTTCTTGATAAAGTGCATAGTAAGCTTATCGCCTCAATTAAATACATCTGACAGATGATTAATTACACTGTTAGAATTATTTTCCCAGTGAATAAAAGTTACAATTGATGAAAATAATATTTTATTATTCATCAGATGATTTTATGATACAGTGATTTTATTTATCAGATAAAATCTCGTAAAATGTAAACCTCGTAAACTGTGCTCGACCTCGGGTTTAGTAAGATCCCCCGTCGACACGTTGACAGTTCAAGGTTTACCAGTCTCAGGGAAAATATTTCATTTTCCCCAGCTCTGCCTAGTGCACACGCTAAACGAAGAATATATTGAAATATTCAACGTTTCCAAAAAATTCCACAAAAAATCATCAAAATCACAAATATTAGAAAATGACTATTTATCACGAAACAATCAATTTTTTGGAGCGTTTGACTGACTCTGCTCAGTGTACACGTAAAATGAGGAATATATTAAAATATTCGACGCTTTCGGAAAAATCTAAAAAAATTCTTAAAAATCATAAATATTATAAAACAATTATCTATAATGAAGTAAGTGAATTTTTGGGATGTTACAGAGATGACCTAGGTTATGCACTATGCTATATTCCATTTAAATCCTAGTCTATTTTGAGGCGAGTACGACATCGCTCATCACCAACAGTTTGATGATCATCTGAAAGAGTGTGGAATAATATCTCAACTCACTCCATCAGGAACACCACAATGGAATGGTGTCTCTGAAAGGAGGAACCGGACCTTGTTGGACACGGTCCGATCCATGATGAGTCATGCAAACCTTCCAGGCTCCTTCTGGGGACATGCTCTATTAACAGTAGCTTTTACATTTAACCGTGTTCTATCTAAGACGGTTCAAAAGACACCATATGAGATATGGACTGGGAGACGACCCAGTATGTCTTTCTTGAAGATTTGGGGCTGTGAAGCTTATGTGAAACGTCAAGTTTCTGATAAGCTTGGACCGAAATCAGATAAATGCTTCTTTTTGGGGTATCCAAAGGAAATCAAGGGATACTTTTTCTCTAATCCTACCGAGCGCAAAGTGTTTGTCGCACGGACAGCTGTGTTTCTAGAAAGGGAGTTTATCTCCAAAGAAACCAGTGGGAGAAAAGTAGAACTTGAAGAAGTTCAAGTTTCACAAGGCAGCAATGAACCAATGGTGGAAATAAAGTAGCCTTCACAAAATGTTGTGGAACAGCAACCTGCTCTAGTAGCACAAGACCTGTGTAGGTCTAGTAGGATACGTCATCAGCCAGAGAGATATAGATTTCTCATGACCCAATAAGGTGACATATTGCTCATGGATCAAGATGAGCCCATGACTTACCAGGAAGCCATTATTGGCCCAGAATCTGAGAAATGGCATGAGGCCATGAGATTTGAAATGGATTCCATGTATGCCAACCAGGTATGGACCTTGGTTGACCAACCTGAATGGGTAAAACCCATTGGGTGCAAGTGGGTTTTCAAGAAGAAAACTGACATGGATGACAATGTGCATACCTTTAAGGCACGATTGGTGGCTAAAGGTTTTAAACAAATTCATGGTGTAGACTATGATGAGACTTTTTCCCCATTTGCGATGCTTAAATCTGTTCGGATCTTGCTTGCTGTTGCAGCCTACCATGATTATGAAATCTGGCAAATGGATGTCAAAACTGCTTTCCTTAATGGAACTGCTTCTCTATGAAGGACTTGGGTGAAGCCACCTATGTATTAGGTATCAGGATCTATAGAGATAGATCACTGAGACTGCTTGGCCTAAGTCAGAGTACATACATAAACAAAGTGTTAAGACGATTTAACATGCATGAATCCAAGAAAGGACTCTTGCCTATGTCACATGGTGTAAGCCTATCTAAGGCTTAGTCCTTTTCCACACAGGATGAGAGGGATCACATGAGTAAGATTCCATATGCATTTGCAATTGGATCTATCATGTATGCCATGTTATGTACTCGACCAGACATCTCATATGCTTTGAGCATGACGAGTAGGTACCAGTCTTATCTTGGTAAGAGTCACTGGACTGCTATCAAGAACATCCTTAAGTACTTGAGAAGGACTAAGGATTCGTTCTTGGTATATGGAGGCGAGGAAGAGCTAGTTATAAAAGGTTATACTGATGCTAGCTTCCAAATCGATAAGGACGACTCCAGATCGCAATCGGGTTATATTTTTTGCCTAAATGGTGGGGCTGTGAGCTGGAAGAGTTCAAAGCAGGAGACAGTCGCCGATTCTACCACAGAGGCTGAGTATATTGCTGCCTCCAATGCAGCAAAGGAGGCCATTTAGATCAGGAAGTTCATTACTGAACTTGGCGCTATTCCTAATATTGTGGACCTAGTGGACCTCTATTGTGACAATAATGGAGCCATTGCACAAGCTAAGGAGCCTAGATCTCACTAGCGATCCAAACATATACTTCGGTGCTTCCATCTCATTCGAGAGATCATCGATAGAGGAGATGTGAAGATATGTAGAGTACCAACAGATGATAACATTGCTGATCCACTGACGAAGCCTCTTGCACAACAGAAGCATGAGGATCACACTAGGTCTTTAGGCATTAGATATATGCCTGATTGGCTCTAGTGCAAGTGGGAGATTATTGGTGTATGCCCTAGAGGCCAATACATTTTCTGTATTTACATACATTCTATTATGCTATTTTATATATGAGGCATTTCATTTATTGTGTTCTTTTTTAATAAATATAATAAAGTCTTTAGTATAGTAAGTTTGATGCCATAGGACATCAAGTGGATAACTTGATCGTGAGATCCTTTTGGTTACAACACTATTCTTAAATGTCCTTAGTCAAGTATTATTGTTAATTAGGACAACAATAATACATTGAGACTAGTATGCGCATAGACTGATGACCACATCTCACGGGTCATGAATATGAGATATCAAGTCTTCACATGGGTACATATTAGAGTAATGATGTACTGGACTAACCCACCATAAGAACGCTACATGGACCATTACGTGAGTGTCATAAGCGATTCTCATAGTGACAATGGTGTTTATGGTCCTTTGACCTGAAATCACTACGATTCCTACATGAGGAGTTGTGTGTTTTAATGCCATCAAACGTCATCTGTAACAAGGTGATTATAAAGTTGGTTATTGGACATACCGTGAATCATGCAGAGGGATGTGAGTGACCTAGATGGGATTTGTCACTCCTACATAACAGGAGCGATATCTTCGGGCCCCCTGATTGAGTGAGACTGCGAAATGCATGACCATGCTCAAATGAATCAATATGAGATATTGATCTCATTTGTTGTTACAAAGTCTACTCGAATATCAGGAAACGAATGATTGGACTATACAAGGGTGACGCATTCCATGCCTTGTATTCAATCTAGATATCTTGACAAATGGACTAAATGACACGGAAACATTGGTCATGGAAAGGTTATGTCAAATCACTGACATTCTTATTACTTGGGTAGCAGCGATGTGTTGCTAAATATCGCTCACTGCTTGTAATATTAAAATGAGATTTTAATATTACTGCCAACGTAATGAGAACCTGCAGGGTCACACACATAGAGCAGACTAAAATTGGAGCAATAGATCCAAGTTAGACTCGGATTCAATATGGGCCAGACTCATAACAGATGGGTCTAGGGTTGCACAGCTTACCTTACTGCTGCTCACACTCACTTAAGGCCGTCACTATTATAAATAGTACTGTTAAGGGGCTGCTAAGACAGATAATTCAGAACCCTAGCCGCACCTATAGAAAAGTGAGTGAGAGAACGACTGGTTTATTCTCTTCTCTATGCAGCTAGCACTGTGTGAGAGACGTGAGGTTTCTCTTTGCGGACATTGGACGTTTGTGAGTCTGTTCGTGTGGATACTGCAGAGACATCATTTCTATTACGGTGTTGGTGATTCATGCTTCAAGAGGTAAATCATTTAAAAACTTGGATTTTGGCTTTTTCGCATGGATCATCGGTGGGAATCCCTGTTTTCTACTGCGTGATGTATCCGTAAAATTTCCCAACAACATCAAGGCAGTTGAGACCTTATAAGGAGAACTACCCTACTTATGATCTAGAGTTAGCTGCAGCAGTGTTTGCCTTAAAGGTTTGGAGACATTACTTATATGGAGTTCAATTTGAGGTGTTCAGTGATCACAATAGTTTGAAATACTTATTTGATCAGAAGGAGCTGAACATAAGACAACGAAGATGGATGGAGTTTTTGAAAGACTACGACTTTGAGTTAAAGTACCATCCAGGTAAAGCCAATGTGGTGGCTGATGCACTGAGTAGGAAATCTCTATATATGTCCCAAATGATGATCCAAGAGAGTGAACTTCTTGAGAGTTTTAGAGACATGAGCCTTTCAGTAACTGTGTTACCACATAGTCTCAATGTGAGTCAAGTGGACATAGTGAGTGACTTTAGGACTCAGATTTTGGAAACTCAAAAGGAAGATGAGACTCTTAGTGATGTAAGTGAGCAGATCTTTTTAGGTAATCTTGGAGAGTTTGATATGTCGAATGATGGGATGATCAAGTTTAGAGCTAGACCTTACATTTCTTGTGAATCTGGAATCAAGGAAAGGATCATTGAAGAAGCTCACTGTAGTTAGTACACTATCCATCCTAGAGCCACTAAGATATATCAGGACTTGAAGAAGTTGTTTTGGTGGTTTGGTATGAAGAGGGACATAGCTGAGTTTGTGTCTAGGTGCCTAACTTTTCAGAAGGTCAAGATAGAACACCAGAAACCCTCTAGACATCTTTAATATTTGGTAATCCCTGAGTGGAAGTGGGATAACATCACAATGGATTTTGTGATGGGCTTGCCTAAGACTCGGTTAAGATTTGATGCAATATGGGTTGTAGTGGATAGATTAACCAAGTCTACCAATTTTATACCTATTAGAGCTAACTACTCCATGAATAGACTTGCCCAGTTATACCTTCAGGAGATAGTTAGGATGCACGACATACCCCTTAGTATAGTTTCTAATAGAAACCCTAGATTTACATCTAGATTTTGGGGAGTCTTGAAGAAAGTTTTCAGAACAAAAACTTAGTTTGAGTATAACATATCATCCATAGACTGACGGTCAATCAGAAAGGACTATTCAAACCCTTGAGGATATGCTAAAAGCATGTGTGCTAGAGCAGAAAGGGAGTTAGGATAAGTTCTTACCCTTAGTGGAGTTTGCTTACAACAAAAATTTTCATACTAGCATATGTATGACACCGTAAGAAGCACTTTATATTAGAAAATGTATATCCCCTTTTTGTTGGTATGAGGTTGGAGAGAAAACCATCCTAGAATCTGAGTTAGTTCAGCAGACCACAGATCAAATTAAAATGATTCGAAATAGGTTGGTTATGGATCAGAGTAGGCAGAAAAGCTATACTGATAAAAGGAGAAGACCTCTAGAGTTCAATGAGAGAGATCATTTATTCTTGAGAGTCACTCCAATAATAGGAATTGGTAGAGCATTGAGAACATAGAAGTTGTACCCTCGTTTCATTGGTCCCTACCAGATCCTGAAGAGAATTGGACCTGTAGCCTACCAAATTGCCCTTCCACCCAGTTTATCAAACCTTCATGATGTCTTCCATGTGTCACACCTTAAGAAGTACAATCCAGATCCTTCACATGTCATAAAAAATGAATCTATGTAGTTAAGAGAGGATTTGTCTTATGCTATGCGGCCGATGAAGATCATGGACAGAGGGGTCAAAGAGCTTAGAGGTAAACAGATTCCTTTAGTGAAGGTGCTTTGGGATGGTGCTGGTTTTGAGGAGGCAACTTGGGAGTTGGAGTCCCACATGCAGTAAGACTACCTGCAGTTGTTTATATGAGGTAAGCAATTTTTGTGATAACATTTTAAAAAGAAGGGAGAAATGTAACATCCTATTCAACATATTAGACTTTTAATTAGTTACACAGGTAGCTTAATACTTGCTTAACATGCTTATTTAATTTTGTGGCAATCTGAGTTAGTTTAGGCACTTTGCTGCAAGTCAAAAGGTGAAAAGTTGCTTAAAATGACCTAGATATTAGGTTTAATGACTTAGCTAATGGAAATAGATGTAGATAATTTATTTCTAAGTCACAAATATGTATTCTATGATGTGGTTAAAGTTTGAGAATAATTGGAGTTCGTTTGGCATTTTTAGGCATACTAATTGTGTGTTTTAATGCCGAATTGACTAGTTACAGATATGGAAAATTATGATACTGGTGAAATGACTTTTTTAATGAATCTTAGTATTTATTTTAAAGTTGTTGGAACTTGAAAAACTTGATTTAGTTAAAGTTGAGTATTTTTAGCAGATCGAGAAGTATCAATATTATAACTAAAGGCTTAAAACACTCCACGGTTTACAACCTATTTCCTTGACTTTTAATGCTTGGCTTGTAACTTATTTTCTCACTTTTCTCTCTTCTCTTCATGGCTGCCCCAAAAATAGCTCCAAGGGAGGAAGTTTCAAGTGGTGAAAAGGAGAGCAAAAAGCATAAGAAGAAGGGGAATCCAAGGCTAAAGGTTGAGACTCAAATCTATAACATCCACGCAGCATCAAGGCAGCTTGAAGGTAGGGGTTTTTGAGCTTGAATTTTATCTTTTCTCATTTTTCCATGTTTAGGCTATTTGAGGTTTAATATTCCAAAATGAGTTCTTGTAGTGTTTTAAGTGATTTTCTTCCTTGGATAAGTTTTAAATGGTGTTTATGACTTGTTCATGCTAAGAGTTTGGATTAGAAATTGAAAATTCTCTATTTGGACCTAAAATGCTCTAAGTGTTGATTTTAGGGATTTAGAGTAGTGATTTGATGTAATGATCCATTTTTGATGAAATCAATTAGTGTTTTATGTTTTCCTCATGTTTGTGAACTTGTTTGGAACTTAAAATCACCAAGAAACGAATTTGAAGTGATCAAATTTCTTATTTTGGCTAATGGAACAGTGTTCTTTGTTGCAAAATTATGCAAAACTTATTGCTGGGCGCTCGGGCTCAAGCGCTCTGTCCATGCGCCCTCAAGCGCTTGCTGCCCAGAAGAACACGCTATGGTGCTCGTGCGCTCAAGCGCTCTATCCTTATGCACTCAGGCACTTGAGACAGGGCAGATCTTGTTTTTAGCATGGTGATGCTAATTTAATTTTCTACTTGTTGGGATCATTTGTGCAAGTCTTTTAGGGTGTATTGAGGAACTTTTTGGGAATATTTCTTAGAGAGAATTATCAACTTGTATATATGAAAAGTTCAGAAAATTCTTAGACATTCAAGTGTGATAGAATGCCTAAGTTAATGTTTAGAACTTTGGTCAACATGAGGTTAATTTCTAAATCACTTGTGAGTGATTGTGGGATGTTCTAGATACTGTTTAGCTAGAGATATTAGTCTTACTACCTTTGTTGGATAAGTGAGGCTAGGATTCATATGTCTAGTGTTTAAATTATAGCCCAGATATTTGGTTTTCAAACCTAGTATTTACTATTGTGACCTTAGATGGTGTGCATAACCATATGATCTGAGAATGATGTGTTTAATCTAAATTCTCCTTGCATTTATGCTTGTATGGTCAGGGTTATCGGTATAGGGGTGGTAATAGTACTCTTACGCGGTGAGGGAAAAAATGTCTACCTATTACCAAGCGAGTTTATGCTGTTAGACTTATCATGCTTTGTATATTCAAGAAACAGAGGTATTTGGCAAATAAATAAGTAGCTTGTGTTGTTAAACTTTAAAACCTGCATTGGCATTACGTATTCATAATATTAGGACTTTGTTTGAGCATAATCATACTTCATAACATAAAGCATTGCATGGTTGACAATTGTTTGTGCAGTTGTCATTGCTTGACTGATTGATTGTTTGATTGCTCGTTCGATAGTATCTTAGGATTGTATGGGTGATTCTTGGATATTGTTATTTATCAGATATTCCATTACATAGAGTCTGTTTTTGTGTTCAGTTGATTTATTTGTTGTAAATGATTAACTACTGGTCTTGGTATGCTTATATTGAGAAATTGTGATTTCTCACCCCTGTGTGTTTCATGTAAATTTAGGTGAAATGCCTAAAAAGGCAAAGAGTAAGAAAAAAAAGAAGCATAAGACATAGTTTAGCAGCTTTATTTTTTTTTGAATCAGATTGTATATTTGTACTTTTTTGATTGTTTGTAAAAGCTTATGTATACAGTATGACTTGTTAGCCATATATGTATGTATATATGATACTTTTATCATTCGTGGCTCTTTATGATGACTATACAAGTTATTATGGATTTTTATTTTATGCATTTTTAGAAGTGACATGCTTAATGCAATTTATTTTGAAATATTCTATTTATTTTACGATAATTTGTATTAGGGTGTTACACAGTGCCCTTTGAGACAATTGTGATAACTGGTGATTCCACTAAGGACAGTAGAGGGTTAAGCCTTAAATTTAATTTATTGTTATCTACCTTTTTTGGTCCTTGTTACTTTCCTTTCTTGTCTTACTATGTCATGTGTTATTTTGTTTCTAGGCTTTGTGATTACTTATTGTGAATTGAATGGTTTGTATGTTCCCTCTCACACACCATGCACTACACTTGCATACACAAGGCCTATATCCAGGTTTAATACCTTGTGTTCTAGATTGAAATTTGGGATCAAGCCCACCTAGGAGTGCAACATCCTAAATCTAATACTATTAGTATATTCGGATTTACACAATAGCAATTAGAATCAAGCACGTCACGTTCCACTATTAATAATTCTTAATACTAAAATAACATAAGTATAAGCCTTGTGAGGGATGAATAATATACATATAACTGATAATACTCATTTACATAAATTTATACATCATTGTACAATAGATCCTAAAGGTACAAATACTTATAAACTATGTACAATCTTTGGTACAATATAGAAACCAAAACTATACTTCAAATGATAAGCTTATGTATTCTTCGTCCACATCCTTCATCTTACTTTGCAGAAGATTCTTTCCCTAGAATTATTATGGGAAACAATAGAAAGGGGTGATAATTCTAGAAATTCTCAATAGTTATTATATCATAAGTGACATCACAATAATTCTAGCTACTTTGGGAAAAAATATTTCAATATTTGAAGTATAACTTATAAGATAGAAAGGTGGCAAAAGCCAAAACAAGTTCTTTCTCTTCTCAAGATAGAAATCCAATTATTATCCTTCATAAAATAATTCATACCATCTAATAATAATAAATTATAACTTACATTCATAGTAAACATTCCAATTGTGAATTATAACTCAATTTCATCTTTATAATCACATATTCTCAAGTTAACTTTGTTCTATATCAATAGCTTCTGTACACAAATCATTCATATACAATCCCTTCTTCTAAAATTCTCAAGTCAACATTACATATTTCCATGTTGACATGGAGTTATTCATTATTATACAATTATTTTATTAGTGCTCATTTAATTATTATCTTTATACACTCATTCTCACAGAACCCATATTTACGTACCTTAATAGATAGGTGCCACCTCATATAACCCGTGTTCTATATTCTAATGGTAGGGAGTGAATTAGGGCCCCCACACTACCACCATATTGGGTAATAGTTTGCTTTCAGGTTAGTGCACTTCAACCTATTTATGATAATATTTCTTTTTGTCACACAGAACTATTTCGAGTAACCCTTATATACATGAGGGAAATTATGACATATGAGGAAATTTATGAGGAATTTATAAGAATATAGGATCCCCTTCCTCATGGAGGGTCATCTTATAATTCAATAGAATTTTGAATACCTTTTCCCCAAACAAGATCATCTTCAAAATTCATTAATGCTAGATGAATTGATAATTCAATTCAAGGGCTACTCATGTAGGTGGGAATAGCAATACAAGACTATTATCTTTCCCCATTCAAGGACAAATGTCCAATATCTTTTATTCTGTGAGCACTTATTATTCAAATTCAAATATTAACTCAACCTTATGGTTTAAGGGAGCATTTATCAAATTCTTATTCAAATTTAGCTTAACTTAAAATTTCAAAGGAGCAATACAAATTCTAGTACATCTTTAGTCATAGCAAGTGTATAATATCATCATTTTAGCATATACAGTGTACATATAATGGTTATTCCACAAATAACTAAATTCATTATATCGTCCATTCTCATTCATTCCAAATGCTTTTTAATATCATTCTAAAGTTTATTGGATGCACAATCATATCACTAGAAACTATACATTTATGATTTTGGATCATAATTCAAGTTTACATTTGGTCTCCAAGGAGTAAGAACTCTATTTTCTCATAACAAGAGGTTGGTAATCAATTACCATTCGTGGTAATCGATTACCACATGTTATTGTCTCAAATTAGAGGCTTGGTAATTGATTACCAACCCATGGTAATCGATTACTAGTTGGACAAAAGCTTGGTAATCGATTACACACATGTGGTGATCGATTACCACTTACAATTCTTGTCTTCCAGAAGCCTAGTAATCAATTCCCTCCTTGTGGTAATCAATTACCATGTTTCCAGTAACATTTTTGATAGCTTAGTAATCGATTACACCCTCGTGGGAATTAATTACTAGCTGGAATTTGGCAAAAAATATAGATTTCAAACTAAACCACTGAAAACAAACCATATATAATCTAATCACAAGGCAGTTAATCCATATGTATGCATTCAAATCTGTCTCAAAATGATAAATCAAAAATGGGTAAACATCAAAACCCATTTCATTAATTACAAATTCATAGAATTTCAAAGCCAAATCCAATCTCAAACACATAAACATAACACAAAATACCATTCTATCTTCATCAGTCTAAAATTCATTTCATAACCCTCATTCAAGTTTTTAACTCTAAACTCTTTGGAAATTAGAGAAGAATTGATGAAGTAAAGGAATACAACCCCTACCTCAACTTTTTTTATGAAGCTATTTTTTCCTATCTTTTATTCTTCCTTCTTATTCCTTCCTTGTTCTTCTTCTTTCTTTGCTTCTTACTTGTTTTTTTTTCTTTTTTTCTTCCTTCTCTATGTTTTTCATGCTTTCTTTTCTTCTCTATTTCTCTTTCTTTCTCTCTTATCATTTCTTCCTTTTTTTCTTTCTTATCCTTTGTCATTTTTGACTGAGAAAAGTAAGAAAATGATAAGGATAAGGATGAAACTAAGGGAAGTGATCACTATTGAGTGTAAGAGTTTTATCTCTTAGGGATACTTTATTCTCCTCTTGATGAGTTTCTCAATTTCCATAATTGTCCTAGGAAATTCTAGAACTTTGTTTAGTCCCTATACACATCATTTAATAATTGTCTTTATATTCACTATGCTCTATTACTCTTCCTTAGGTTAAAGTAAACCTAAGGAGATAAACTAATAGCTTTACAAGCATTTGCCTTAACCTGTAACCATATCTAAAATATTCTCCATTCTCTATTTGGCATCTCCATAAAATCTCATAAGTTTCCAGACCACTTTCCTATTTAGAAACATTTAAACACTCATTCAGTGTTATTAAAAATACCAAATTAACTGAGTTAATTCTTCAAAATTCACCACAACTCATTCTATTTATTTATACTCTAGAAATAAATTTTTCTTATTTATTTTCATCTAGGTAATTTATGCTAAATTCTGAGCTAATATGAGCTATTTTCAACATTCTGGGGTTATAGCATCATACCTAAACTAGCTCAGAAAATGATCAAAAGTTAACAAATAATTAGCACAAATATTAATGAGCTTCTATATCAATTATTAAGATTAATAGTTTAGGGAGGATGTTATAAGGAGCAACCCAGCAACATAAGGCTGGACCCCAGATCCGAGCCCACATGGCCAAGGCGGTAACAACTCTAATAGATCGGGAGCCAATCCCTTTGGAAAATCCCCTAAATAGAGGAACAATTAGCTTGGCCATAACTTCCCATTATGCTCAATTCAATGAGATTTTCCCTCCTATCTTTCTTAACAACTAAACATCACTCCTTTATAAATACTAGGCTAAGTCACTCAAGTAACTCTCTAGACACCATACATTACTCTCCTAGTGGACAACTTAACTTGAGCGTCAGAGTGCCTTTTGCAAGTACACCATCCTCTGCTCCATCGTAGCTTCCGTTGTGCCAATGAGAAAACTCTCATACCAAATCCACCCGAAACGCTTTTAGGTGACCCTCTTGAACCTATTCTAAACATTGGTGCCGTCTGTGTGAATCTATAAACTCCTACTCCTACCACCACTAACATGGTAAACATAAGACAATAATATGCTTTTGCAGTACAAAACCAACCTACCACTAGCCAACACTATGCCTCCACTACTCACGATCAACCCGCTGCTAGCCAGTGCCGTGTGTCCACCACCATTCACAACTAACTAGCAACGCCCAACCCAGAATCCTGGCAAGATGGGAACGATGCTTCTCTCTCTAATGAGAGCCCTTCTCTTCCATCTTCACGGATTCTAGCCAGGCAACAACTAGGCTCTTGTGTAGCACCCTCAAGAGGAAACAGAGAGTGGATCTTGATGTTATAACACTTGGGGGCACGTAAAGAAGACCTTGTCTCACAATAGCAAGAATCCATGCCTTGGGAGCAATCCTGCCGAGAGATGTAGATTTGATGCATCATCAAGATGAAAGACTACGAGAACAATATAGGCATTTGGCGAAATTGGAGTGATCAGTCCACTTAAAGATGGAGGATGAAACCCATCCTCTGAGAAGGGAGCTTGATCAACATAGGGAACCATAATGCTGAAAGTTCAAAGGGAACCCTCACTTAACAAGGACAACCTTTCTCTGACGAATTGATGGCATTCAAGATACCCTGAAGGTTCAAGTACCCAAAGAACATTGAGGCCTACAATGATACAAAGGACTCCCAAAAGCACTTGGATGCCTACTTATCAGCCATGATATTCATAGGAGGTAATAAACCCCTCATGTGTCAAGCTTTCCCCTTCTTTCTAAAGAAAGATATACTGAGATGGTTCGCTACCCTTCCTCCAAAATCTATGGTTGACTGGGATGACATGTCCTCGATATTTCTACTGCACTTCACTTCTAGCAAAATGAAATCGAAATCAATTTCATGCCTAGCCCACGTTAAACAAGGGAAAGATGAATCCCTTTAAGATTGCGTAGCTTGACTCAACAAGGAGTCTTTGTAACACCCACCTTAAGATATCACATTTAAGATTAAAACTTCTCAAACTTAACCTAAGTTATAAAAGCTTTAACCTTGTACTACACGAACTCCAAAATTTCATTTTAGTGGATAATATAAATTTACCAAACCTTTAGAGATTATAAAGTATAATTAACTGATTGATGCAGGATTAAAGGTTGCAAACCCAAGTGCAGGTTATCTCAAGTAATAAATTTCTCAGAGTCCGAGGTTGATCCACAGGGAATTGGTGAAGAACAATTTATTTGACGTAAGGAAAATATTTTGTTATAACAATAAATGTGATAAAAACTTGGTCACAAATAAAAAGGAATTGCTTGGGCTAGGAGATTCACTCTTGGTAAATAAATTAAGGACAAGATTAATTCTTTTATAACTCAATTAGAATCCACACATAACGGAGGTTCCAATTAAAAAATACAACGTTCAAAGTTCATTAAAAATTATATACGTAATTATATTATGATTCCTTTAATCATCTATTAACACCACCACTCATAAATGGGATCAAGCATTCATTGTGCCAAAATCTTGTCTACAACAAATCAAGATCTCCACTTTATAAGGAGAGTTTCTAGCACCACCACTTGTAAATGGGTTTAAGCATTCATTGTGCCAATCTCTTGTCTACAACAAATCAATAACTCCACTTTACATGGAGGGTTTTTAAATTAATTGGAAACAAAATATAATACGTATAATGACCACTTGAAAATATATCATTTAAGCACAAGAAAGAAATTAATCTAACCTTATTTCATTACCAAGAGCTTCACTCTTTTACCCAAGCAAAATGAAACTTAGTTACTCATAGACAAGAAGAAAGGAAGAGAGAAAAAGAAGAAGAAGAACATGACTTCAATTTAGAGCAAAGGAAAATTACTACAAGAAAACCTAGTAACAAACTAACATCATTTTGATACCTAACACCTAACACCTTCAATAATCTGCTAAGGCCCCGTTTTATAGAGGATTAGAGATACAAAATGACAAGGGGGCTGAGTCATTAGTGAGTGGATGAGTGGAAAATGAGTGAAAAATGCCAAATGACTTTTGGTGAGTGAAAAATTATGGAGATTTCTTGTCTCTGAAATCATTTAGCTTTGAAGTCATTCAATACATCAGAATGAAGTAATATGGTCTTCATAAAAGTTGTAGGCCTAGATCTTCACTTTCAAATGGCTTTAGTTTGAGTCTAATATCATTTCTATAACTCCAGATACGTTCAAATTATTGTATACTATTTAGGCCTAGTCACAACTCCTCATTTTTGACTTGCAAGCCTAATATCACCTATTAGGCCATAGATTCTGGAAAAGTGTTCAACATAAAAGTTGTAGGTATGGGTCTTAACTATTCAACATAAAAATTTCAGCCTATTTTACAACTTATAGCACGAAATATGACATGAACAGTATACATAGGTCAAGCTGTCATGAACAGAACTCTAGTTCTTGCTTCAACCCCAATTTGAGTTATCTACTAGTGTGATTGGGCCTTTGAGGTCTTCATGAAAGTTATAGAGCTCTCTCTTATCTTTAAAATTCCACTAGATTCACCTTATTTGACTATCTACATCCCAAGATATATCCCAAATACAAAAATAACGTAAGACGTAAATTATGCTAAAAAATTCAATTAAGTTCAATTTGAGTCCAAACTTACAAAACATAATCAAACTCAATCAATTAAGTACATGGAGAGTGTAAATAACTAAAAATAAAGGCTTATTAATGTATCAAATATGTGATCATCAAATTCTCTCACACTTAGCTTTTTGCACTCCTGGGCAAAATACATAAGACCAAAACTAGGAAAACAAACTCAAAAGCTAAACACTCTAAAATACTCAATTTCTAATAATATTTAAGAATGAAGAGCAACCAATCATTCAAGTAATCAAAACATTTATGAGGTAATGTTTCTTCACATCTTAAATCAACAAGCAAAGAAATTTCAATTGAAAAGCATGAGTCAAGAATGATAGATCTTCACAAGATTTGCTCTCAATCCCTCAAGTGTTTAAAAGGTAGGTGTTTCACTCAATTCAACCCATGAAAATTGCACTATCATAAGCTTGCTTATCTTCTACTTCTCCATTACTTAGAACATATGCACACACAAATCATGAGGACTTTATTCAAGGTTGTAATAGGGTCAAGGTAAAGGAGAAGGTAATATGGATATGACAAGTTAAATACCAAAAAGAATAAAAGAACATGAAAGCTGAGTTCAATTAACAAGCATGAAAGTTTATCCCAACTCCACCTAATACAAATTCCCTTTACATATTCTTTTCATTTCCTTTATTGCCTTGTTGACCCTCTTTTTTCTTTTTACATTTTTTTTATTTTTTATTTTTGATTTTTTGATTTTTTGATTTTTTTGATTTTTTTTTCAAAAAAGAACATCATATATACATTTTTTTTAAACATTCTGCACACACCCCCCCACACTTGTTCAAGAACTCATCTAATGACAGAAGCTAATGTTCTCTTATTCCCTAAGGCTGGATAAGAACATGATTTTTCATTTAAGGCACAGAATGAGTTCGAAACAAAAATGATCAAATAGACTCAAAGGGGTTAAATAAGGGAAAATATATACAAGGTTGGCTATTTGACTAAAATAGCTATTTTAAGAAAAATGCCTCAATCATGTTTATGTATGCATGTGAAAATGTAGTCTAAAAAAGAATCAAAACAAGTTCTAGAGTAACAATTCCATAAGTGAAATTCACACAAGAAAGAAGAGAATGGTACAAATGTTCAATTCATTCATCAATAGGCTCAAAATCTCACAAGGCATAATTCTATCATTCTCATTCCACCATTTCAACATCCATAACCAAGCATGTGATATTTAAGAAAGAAGGCAATTAACTCAATCATGCAAATTTTTCTGAATTTGAATTGCTACTTCCATACAAACTAGTTGTCTACCCCAACTAAGATGCGTCTCAAGAGTAAAATTTACTCCTTACTCTGCCATCCTTAACTGGTTTAGTAAATTATTAACAAACATATAAACACAACAAATATATTAATAAACACACTTCCTAATTTTTATTTTTTTAAATGAACATAATATATACATTTAAATTTTTTTTTATCCAACTATCCTTCCCCCCAACTAGATCACAACATTGTTCTCAATGTCAAAACATAGATAGGTAAAGGATAGAAGACAGTACCTGTTGTTGCAATTACTGAAAAGAGAAACCTTACACAAATTAAAATAAAAACAAAGTACGATAAATAAAACCAAAGATAAAGGAAAGTTAAAGATGAAGTGCCAGATCACACTCTTGTTCCTTGCTGCCTCCTTTGTTGCTGCCTTCTAACTAATCTATCTGAGCTATTACTGGTTCAGGTTCATAAACAAAAGCTTGTAATTTATTAATTAATTTATCAACAGTAGAAGCAGATATAAGAAGTTGTCTTGCCGAAGGTATGGTAAAGCTCTATTCCACAGCATGGTCAACAAACGATAATAAATTATCAAAGAAATTATGAACATTTAACAAACTTATGGGTTTATGGTGGATGTTCAGTTGGGCCCAAGAGACAATTTGAAAATTTTTTCTAAAGTACCAAAACCACCCGGTAAGGCTATGAATGCATCAGAGTTTGCAAGCATTGTCCTCATTCGTTCATCCATAGATGATACTTAAAGCTCCTCCCCAATTATTTTTCCAGTGATATTCTGTCGAGCTAAAGGTCTAGGAATGATACCTAAAACTTGACTGCCTCTTAAATGTACAGCAAGTGATATAACCTTCATTAACCCAATGCTACCTCCTCCATATACTAAATGAATTTTTCTCGCAGCAAGTGTTCGACCAAGAGTGATTACTGCGTCTACATATTCTAAACCCTTCCCATAAGTTGACCCACAAAATACACAAATATTGGTAAGTCTACGAACAGAAGAAGAAGAAGCTCCCTCCATTTTACACTCACACTCCCTTTGAATGATTTTGAGTTGAAGGAAAGTGAAGGAAATGTAGTGTTTAAATAGGGAAGAGAATAGAAAAAGTAATGATAGCACCTATATGGGTAGGTTGGCAGTTGTCAGAAAAGTTTGAATTTAAGAATTTTTTTTTCATTTTGTTTTCATCATTTTTTTTAGACTTTAAGAAAACCATCAGGGTAAAGAAGTCTAGAAACCCCTGAAGGATCCCGTCTAAAGGATTGTCTTTCCAAAACCAAAATACAAAAAATTATACAAAGATAATAATAATAAATGATGACATACCTTTATGTACAGGTTTCATGACAGATCTTTATACTGTGCATCATGAGTGCAGTAATACCAAGACGGTTTAGCCAATCTGGGCATTCTACTCCCTCCCGCTTGTGAGATATCCCAGCCTATGCATCATCCTTCTAGTTAAAGAGAGAAAATCTGAATACGATGACCAGTGACCACAACCAGTGAGAGGTCGCTGGAGAGCCCATGATATTAAATCACAGGATCCAGCTCAGAGGCATTGTCACGCGAGAATGCAAACACGAAACGCTTCTTTCTGTCCATCAGCAAGCAGAGCCTACGGTTAAAACTTGGGAATACTTGCGCAGCTCTCTACAGAGCATGACACACGAACCTTATTTACCGACCGGTGTGCAAAGGTCCACCCGAGTCAATGATGGGTCTGCTACTGGCAGGGGCTTCTAATCTAATTAAAGACCAAGTATAACCGAAGTTTCGCCCTTTTTTTTTTCTTATTTTTTATTCTTTTTATTTTTTTATTTTTTTTTTTTTTTCTTTTTTTTTTGAAGATGTACAAGATAATATATACATGTTGTTGTGATTGTGGCTCACATCTTCATCTGGTTTCACGTCTAGAAACGGCTTAAACGCCTTCTATGAGTCGAGGATAAGCTTCCCATCCAATTTTCTTATAAATTGGTAAATAGGGTCTTTTTTAGCTAGATTCTCAAGACTATAACGCTCTTGCTCATCCCTGAAGAGATTCCACAAACTAAGAAGTTCACGCTGCATAACTCCACAAGAATGCGTCTCAAGAGTCAATAAGATATTATCTAATGACTCCTTACTCAGTCTATTCTTAATGAAGAATATTTTATCTTCTCTGTTTACGGAAACCATCCCCAAAGAGCGACATCGCGTGTTGCAATTCCATCATGCACAATTGTAATAAACTTTCATTCTTTTTGCTCTTCTTCTTTTTGAAAATGAACTTTTACCGAGACCAGGCATGTATGGGACAAATGAATTTGAAGATTCACCAGCTAAACGAACCTTTGCTTCGATTATCTAGCGTATATCTTCTGGGATGCCCTTGTACATTAACAGTCTCAGTCTTTCACACCTAACTTTGTAAATTTTGGTTAGAGCATTTTTAGGAACAGAAGGGAAATGCTTTCTTAGATTTGAGAGGATGACATCCATTTTGAAGGAGAAGGAATCAGTTATTATGGGAAACTGAAAGACAAATTGACTTGAGAGTCACGGAGTACCATTATCTGCCGTTTAACCGGGAGCTGCAAAAAGAAAAAAAAACTTAAAATAAATTCTACTCATAACAAGGATTAGAAAGGGAGATGAATTCTACCTCAGCAACTTGATGTTTCAGAAATGGTTTGAGTCTTTGTCCATTGACCTTTAAAACATTACCATTCCTAGGATTCTCAATGTTTATGGCCCCATAAGGATACACATGTTTGACAATAAAAGAACCAATCCACCTAGATCTCAATTTTCCAGGGAATAGGTGAAGACGAGAATTATAAAGTAGCACTTTTTGACTAATTTCAAAAGATTTTCTCAAAATTGATTTGTCATGAAAAGCTTTTCTTCTAACTTTATAAATTTTTGAGTTTTCATATGCATCATTTCTCAATTCCTTAAGTTCATTCAATTGCAATTTGCGTAACTTGGAAGCATCATCAAGACTTAAGTTGAAAGCTTTAATGGCCCAAAATGCTTTATGCTCTAATTCTACAGGCAAGTGACAAGGTTTTCCGTAAACTAACCGATAGGGAGACATGCCTAAAGATGTTTTAAAAGCAGTACAGTAAGCCCAAAGTGCATCGTTTAGTCTTAAAGACCAATCTTTACGATTTGGGTTAACCATTTTTTCTAAAATTTGTTTAATCTCCCTATTTGCTAATTCAGCTTGTCCACTTGTTTGAGGGTAAGAAGGGGTAGCAATTTTGTGTGTAATTCCATATTTCTTCATTAAAGATTCAAATGGTTTATTACAAAAATATTTTCCCCAATCACTGATGATAGCTCGAGGGATTCTAAATCGACTCAAAACATTTTCTTTTAAAAAATTCAAAACAGTTTTGTGATCATTGTGTCGACATGGAATCGCCTCAATCCATTTTGAGACATAATCAACTGCAACCAAAATATACACAAATCCAAATGATGATGGAAATGGACCCATGAAATCAATTCTCCAACAATAAAAAATTTCAATGACAATGATAGGGTTCAAAGGCATCATATTTCTTTTAGAAATGGACCCTAATTTTTGACAATTTTTGCAACTTTTGCAAAAAATATAGCTATCCTTAAATAATGTGGGCCAATAAAATCCACACTGCAAGAGTTTTGCAGCTGTTTTCTTTGAAGAAAAATGACCTCCACGTGCTTCTGAATGACAAAATTTAATGACACTACTTACCTCATTGTTGGGTACACATCTCTGAAAGATTTGATCAGGACAATATTTGAACAAATATGGGTCAACCTAATAGAAAATTTTCACCTCAATCAAATTTTTTTTTCTGTCTTGGTGTGTCCATTGAGGCGGCATCTTACCTGTTACAAGAAAATTGACAATGTTAGCAAACAAAGGCATAGAATTAATAGAAAATAAAAATTCATCGGGAAAATAATCATTGATAGATGTGCTATCAAAAGATGAGCCTGTTGTAAATCTGGACAAATGATCTGCAACAACATTTTCGGCTCCTTTCTTGTCTTTTATTGTGATGTTGAATTCTTGAAGCAACAAGATCCACCGTATCAACCTAGGTTTGGCATCCTACTTAGACATTAAATATCTAATAGTAGCATGATCAGTAAAAATAACAGTGGAAGAACCAATTAAATAAGCTTAAAATTTGTCCAATGTAAAAATTACAGCAAGTAGTTCTTTTTTAGTAGTGGTGTAATTGATTTGTGCACTATTTAAAGTTCGACTTACGTAATAAATTACATGAGGCTTACCTTCCTTTCTCTGTCCTAAAACAGCACTAACAGCAAAATCACTAGCATTACACATCAACTCAAAAGGTAAAGACCAGTCAGGAGATTGTATGATAGGAGCAGAAGTTAAAAGACCGATTAAGTTTTCAAAAAATTTCTAACAATCTTGGGTCCAATCAAATAGTGCATCTTTTGTTAAAAGATTACATAAAGGTCTAGATATGGCACTAAAGTCTTTTACGAATCTTCTGTAAAATCCTGCATGTCCTAAAAAGGAACGAACTTCTCTGACTATTTTTGGGGAAGGCAAATGAACAATTAATTCAACTTTGACCTTATCAACTTCAATTCCTTTAGAAGATATCACATGACCTAACACTATTCCTGAGGTAACCATGTAATGACATTTTTCCTAATTTAACACAAAATCATTTTTCTTCGCATCTTTGAAGAACTTTTTCTAAATTATCAAGACAATTTTCAAAAGAATTTCCAAAAACTGTCAGATCATCCATGAAAACCTCTAAATAATGCTCAATCATATCACTGAAAATACTTAGCATGCATATTTGAAAAAGTTGCTGGAGCATTACAAAGACCAAAAGGCATTCTTCTATATGCAAAAGTGCCAAAGGGGCAAGTAAAAGTGGTCTTTTCTTGATCCTCTAATGCAATTGGTATTTGATTATACCCTGAATAACCATCAAGAAAATAATAGTAGGGATGTCCTGCTACTCTTTCCAAAATTTGATTAAGAAATGGCAAAGGGAAATGATCTTTCCCAGTGGCTGCATTCAATTTTTTGAAATCAATACACATACGCCAACTAGATGAGACTCGGGTAGGTATTAATTCTCCTTTTTCATTTTCAACCACTGTTATTCCAATTTTCTTAGGCACAACTTGTGTAGGGCTTACCCACTGGCTATCAGAGATAGGATAGATAATTCCAACATCAAGTAATTTAAGAACTTCAGCTCTAACTACCTCTTTCATATGTGGATTTAATCTTCTTTGAGGTTGTTGAGATGTTTTAGCATTATCCTCTAAATGTATTCTATGTGTACAAATTAATGGATTCATACCTTTTATGTCCTTTAATATCCATCCAATTGCACTTTTATGCCTTTTAAGTACTTCTATCAACATACCTTCTTGTTCTTTGGTCAGGGATGAGGAAATTACCACTGAAAAACTTTGTTCTTCTCCTGAAAATGTGTACTTCAACCCAGCAGGTAATGACTTTAGTTTCAGTATGGGTACTTCTTCATGGGTATCATCATTCATGGGTTTTAGCTCTTCGAATCTTGGCTTCCTTCCTTTGTATTCCATTTCCTGTGTATAGTCAAGCAAAGAGCACATTTTAGAAACATCATCATCTAATTGTGTAGTTGAATCAAATGAATTAATTAAACAAATTTCTAATGGGTCAGAAGAACTCCTAGTTTGAATATGATCATCTATAATGGCCTCAATCCCTTCAACTTCTTCATTGTCATCATAAACTTCATGTGGTTGCTTGCACATGTTGAAAACGTTAAGCTCCAGTGTCATATTTCCAAATGTTAGCTTCACCACTCCATTTCTACAATTTATCAAAGCATTAGATGTTGTTAAAAATGGGCGACCTAAAATAACAGGAACTGACTTAGAACTATCAACCATAGGTTCAGTTTCCAAGATAATAAAATCCACAAGATATATGAATTTATCAACTTATACAAACACATCTTCCACTATTCCTTTCGGGATTTTAATTGATCTATCAGCAAGTAGAAGAGTTATAGAAGTTGGTTTTAACTCACCAAGGTTGAGTTGTTGATAAACTGAATATGAAAGCAAATTAACACTAGCACCAAGATCAAGTAAAGCTCGTTCAATTTTATGTTCTCCAATAATGTATGAAACTGTAGGACAACCAGAGTCTTTATATTTCAACGCATTATTGTTCTGAATAATGGAGCTTACCTGTTCAGTCAAAAATACATTCTTTTTCACATTATGTTTCCTTTTAACAGTGCACAAGTCTTTCAAAAATTTGATATAACAAGGAATCTGTTTGATAGCATCTAACAGATGGATATTGACCTTCACTTGTTTAAAGATTTCAAAAATGTCATTGTTATGGTTCACTTTACTTGAATTGTTTAATGCTTGAGGATATGGGGGTGAAGGCAAGGGTTTGATCTCCTTTTGGCTAGGTGGCTTATCAACTCCTTCCTCATCTTTGGGACTTGACTCATCATTTTTCTCACAAGGTTCAGGAATTTGTTTTTCAATAACCTTTCCACTCCTAAGAGTTATCACTGATTGGACTTGATCTATTTGTTGGTTTTCTAAACTACCCTAATTTAGGCTGTACTAACCCTTGGGATTTGGTTGAGGTTGAAAGGAAAACTTTCCTTTCTCATGAATGACAAGTGCAGAAGAAAGTTTTGCAAGAATATCTTTTATGTCAATCATGGCTTGAGTGTTTTGGTTATTAATGGCCTCTTGCTTTTCCATGAATGCATGCAATATTCCTTCAAGGTTTTTCCTATATGGTGGTATATAAGGTGCAATTTTGAGAGTCCTGCTGTGCCTGAGGAGGTGGTGGTTGCATGACTTATGCCTGATTGTTGGTCCTCCAACTGAAGTTTGGGTGATTTCTCCATCTTGAATTGTATATATCTGAAAAAGAAGAAGTGAATGACTTTTTAAAATTATTCATTGCATTTACTTGCTCATGCACAACTTCTTTAAAAATAAAAAATTTTGGACATTCATTTGTTGAGTGTCCTAATTCATCACAAATGCTACAAATTTTTTCATTTTGCATAGATTTGATTTCTTTTACTTTCCCTGATTCCATGGCTTCAACCTTTTTAGCCAAACTAGCAAACCTAACATTTAAATCTTCTTCTTGACTAAGATGATATTTTCCTTTACTAGAATTTGCAAGGTTTGATCTAATTGAATTTTCAGAAGGATTAGTACCATGCTAAGATTGAGAATTTTCAGCTAAATGGTCTAAATAGTCTAAAGTTTCTTCAGGTTCTTTATCAAGAAATTCACCATTGCACATTGTTTCCACAAATTATTTAGTTTTAGGTGTTAACCCTTCATAAAATAAGCTTATAGTGCACCATTTTTCAAAACCATGATGTGGGCAAGAATTCAACAAATCTTTAAAACATTCCCAACTTTGAAAATATGCTTCATTTGAATTTTGGAAAAAAATTTGGATTTGTCTTTTCAAAGCATTGGTTTTATGTGTTGGAAAAAATTTCTTTAAAAACTCACCTTGCATTTCTTGCCATGTGCCAATTAATCTTGGTTTCAAAGTGTTAAGCTAAGCTTTTGCTTTATCTTTTAAAGAAAAAGGAAACAATTTAAGCTCAACAACCTCTTCAGTGCAAGTTTGATCATGAAAAGCGGTACATACTTCCTCAAATTCTTTTAGATGTAAATATGGGCTTTCAGATTCTAAACCATGGAAATTAGGAAGTAAAGAAATCATACCTGACTTGAATCTAAAATTGTTAGCATTGAGTGGAAAGATAAAACATGATGGACTAGAATTTTGAGATGGTTGCAAATACTCACGCATAGTTCGCAACGGTTGATTTTCATGTTCATCATGCACACTTTCATTTTCAGCCATTGTGTTTGATGTGTGTGATTGTGATTCAGACAAATCAATATGTAAAGTACTAGGATTAACTTTAACCGAACGACCAGAATTTAAATCACGATACCAATTAAGCATAAACAAGTAACTTAAAATATAAAATAAAATGTACATTTGGCAAAGTATAAACCGTCCATTAAATATTAACAAAGATGTGGTATAAACTAACCACCAAATAAATTAATAAGCGAGATAAAGTAAAAAGTTAGATAGGTGATAAAGTAAAAAGTTAGATAGTTAGAAAGAGAGTTAGTAAGTTAGTAAACAAAAAAAAAAGATAGAAAATAAATAACAAAAAAAATAAATGACAGAAAATAAATAACAAAAAAATAAATGATAGAAGATAAATACAAAAAAAAGTACAGAAAATAATATACAGAAAATAAAGTACAAAAAGTAAATTTAAAATATGAAAATCAGAGAATCGGCAAGCCGATTTTTTGCTCCGGCGAGAGAGAAGAGAAGAAGAAAGATTATTTCATTAATGATTAAAGATTACAGAGAAATTAGGGAGAGTTTCCCCCACTAAGTTAGTAAAGTACAGAAAAAAATAAAAGGGAGAGGTTCCCCCACTAAGTTAGTACATTAGTATATATACAAAATATTTACACCAAAAATTTATTCTTCAAATCAAGTCCCCGGCAACGGCACCAAAAACTTGATGCGGGATTAAAAGTTACAAATCCAAGTATAGGTTATCTCAAGTAATAAATTTCTTGGGAGTTCGAGGTCGATCCACAGGGAATTGATGAAGAAAAATTTATTTAACGTAAGGAAAATATTTTGTTACAACAATAAAGGTGATAAAAACTTAGCCACATATAAAAGGGAATTGCTTGGGCTAGGAGATCTACTCTTGGTAAATAAATTAAGGACAAGATTAATTCTTTTATAACTCAATTAGAATCCACACATAATGGAGGTTCCAATCAGAAAATACAACGTTCAAAGTTCATTAAAAATTATATACGTAATTATATTATGATTCCTTTAATCATCTATTAAGACCACCACTCATAAATGGGATCAAGCATTCATTGTGCCAAAATCTTATCTACAACAAATCAAGATCTCCACTTTATAAGGAGAGTTTCTAGCACCACCACTTGTAAATGGGTTCAAGCATTCATTGTGCCAATCTCTTGTCTACAACAAATCAAGAACTCCACTTTACAAGGAGAGTTTTTAAATTAATTGGAAACAAAATATAATACGTAAAATGACTACTTGAAAATATATCATTTAAGTACAAGAGAGAAATTAATCTAACCTTATTTCATTACTAAGAGCTTCATTCTTTCACCTAAGTAAAATGAAACTTAGTTACTCATAGACAAGAAGAAAGGAAGAGAGAAAAAGAAGAAGAAGAACATGACTTCGATTTAGAACAAAGGAAAATTACTACAAGAAAACCTAGTAACAAACTAACATCATTTTGGTACCTAACACCTAACACCTTCAATAATCTGCCAAGGCCCCCTTTTATAGAGGATTAGAGATACAAAATGACAAGGGGGCTGAGTCATTAGTGAGTGGATGAGCGAAAAATGAGTGGAAAATGCCAAATTACTTTTGGTGAGTGGAAAATTATGGAGATTCCTTGTCTCTGAAATCATTCAGCTCTGAAGTCATTGAATGCATTAGAATAAAGTAATATGGTCTTCATAAAAGTTGTAGGCCTGGATCGTAGCTTTAAAATGGCTTTAGTTTGAGTTCAATATCATTTCTATAACTCCAGATATGTTCAAATTACTGCACATTACTCAGACCTAGTCACAAATCCTCATTTATGACTTGCAAGCCCAATATCACCTATTAGGACTCAGATTCTGGAAAAGTGTTTAACATTAAAGTTGTAGATATGGATCTTAAATATTTAGCATCAAATTTTTAGCCTATTTGACAACTTCTACCCCGAAATATGACATGAATAGTACACATAGGTCAAGCTATCATGAACAACACTCTAGTTCTTGCTTTAACCCCAATTTGAGTTGTCTACTAGTGTGATTAGGCCTTTGAGGTCTTCATGAAAATTATAGAGCTTTATCTTATCTTTAAAATTCCACCAGATTTACCTTATTTGGCTACCTACATCCCAAGATATATCCTAAATATAGAAATAACATAAGACGTAAATTATGCTGAAAAATTCAATTAAGTCTAATTTGAGTCCAAACTTACAAAACATAATCAAAATCAATCAATTAAGTACATGGATAGTGTAAATGACTAAAAATGAAGATTTATTAATGTATCAAATATGTGATCATCACTGATTAACACACATTACATAAAATAACATAATTCACCAATATTATTTAATACATAAAATTTACAAAACTCAAAGCTTATACCCAACTACCATATAAAAACTCGACCTGGCCCAAGTCCAAAAACCTGGAGAGAAAGGTCTTGAACCTGACCCTCTACAGACACGTTCTCTAGATGGGACGTGTCTCTACGGATAGGAATCCGAGCAGTTAACTCCATAGAGTCTTCTCTAGGCAAACAGTGAGCAATATCCCACAATTCTCTAATAGACATGGAGAACTCTACATGTACACAAGCGTTATATGTAACAGTAGGGATTCCATGGTAGCCCCTACTCTAGGATAGGGTCACCTCTCCTATATAACCAAAATGATGAGTATCTGGGTCGACATGCTAGGCATCAGTGCCTCCATGGAACTACGCTTGCACGTAATTAGAGAAATCCCTCCTTACAGCCATTGCAAACCGATCAACCAAAGTCAATCCAACTCAAACCTAGGTGATCCAACCTCATCCTTCTTACATTCTTTATCAAACATAATCATAAAAATATAACAGAAAAACAATATAGTAAAGAGATGAGATCCCTTACATCGCATACCAATATGGCAGCAAAGAAACGATAAACATGCCAACACAGTTCAACATACAATCCATAAAATAACATAAAATCAGTAGATATATTCATGATATTTAATAAATAAATAATCTAATAAACTTGTAACACAATATCTGGAGCAACGATAATATCACAATAATATTATATCATAATAATACTATATCAGAATAGTATAAATACTGACTATGCATATGAACAATATGTACACTTACTATACACATGCACAATGTGTATACTAACCATCCTTATGCACAATGCACCCATTTCCTACTCCATGGAGCTAAACACAAATTCAGAGATGAACATTCCAAAAGATCTGTCCCTCCTCAAAAGACAGTCTACGCCAGACCACGAAAAGAATAGTGTTTGTCAGGTCCTCATTAGTGTGTTAGAATGGTTTTTCACAGCCAGAGGTATATAATGTGATAATAGATCACTAAGTGAATCACCTTGATAACTCCTTGAAATGTAGTTATTTCTGCTCCAATATGTGTGTGTTTTGATTGCTTAGTCCTTGTTTTGAGGCAAGACTGGAAGACTTTAGTTTGATTTTCACTCAATTCCATGATTGATTTTTTCCGTTCTGCTTTTGAGAAAATCTTTCCATTTTGTTGTTGAATTGAGTAGATTGTGCACATATGCTTAACTGGGTGAAATCTTAAATGTGATAGGCTCAAAATCGATGGTTTGATGCAAGGATAGACCCAGCATAGGGTGGAGAAGCCTATGGAGCATTTCAGTATGGAGGGCCGCGGCGAACACATATCAGGGCCGCGGCGCTTGGTGCACCAGCAGCAGTTCAGTATTTCAACCCGAGGCTTCAGGGCCGCGGCGCACATGTAGTGAGGGCCGCGGCCCCAGTAACCTAACTGAGGAGGACCGCGGCGTGCAAATGTCAGGGCCGCGGCGCGCAGAAGCTATTTTCGTCTATAAATACTGTTTCATTAGTTTTTCTTAAGGGGATTACGTAGAAATAGATTCCAGCTGCTAGGGTTACGATTTTTGGGCAAAAGAGAAGCTGAAATAACCAAGATTGGAGTCCTTCTTCACCTTGGTGGAGGATTGAAGCTTGAAGGACCATCTCCCTAAGCTTTGTTCTTCCTTTTTCTTCTCCTCTCTTATCTCTATCTCCATGACTCTGATTAATCTTGTTGTATTTTCATTTGTCATGGCTGGCTAGGCTGTTATAGGGTTTTTCTTTGGATCTTCCTATGGATGTTGATTAAACTTGTAATCCCTTGAGTTATATATATGATTTGGTCTCTGTTCAGTTATATAGTGCTTCATGCTTTGTTAGTCTGATCAGCTTTCAATTGATTTGTTTAAATCTAATGAACCTAGACATAGGAATTTGGATTTAAGATCAAGTGTATGATTGATGCATGTTCTATTTCATTCAATTGGGTTGGATGCGATGATTCGTTAATAGGATAGAAATATACCTATTGACCATGCATAGTAATTAATTGGGAATAGATCTTAATGAGTGGATTTACTCTAGTTCTCATGGAAACATAGTGAACTAAGTAATGGAAGTGGGGTTAATTGACCTAGACATAGGCTTTTAACTAATTGTGATTCCCAAGCTAAACTAGACATTTCATTTATATTGCTCTTAAGGATTACTTGTTATCAATTAAAATAGGAAGTGAAAAAGGAATCCCTATTCTTGAATTATTAACTCTCACATTACTCTCATAGTTTTAAGTTCTTAAAATTAACAAGTACATGAACACTCCAATTTATATACCCTTGAATAGAAGTATTTGAATTATTGGTTTATACTTAGCACTTAATTTAACGTTGTTTCCTCGTGGGAATGATATCTGACTCCTGGCTAAACTACAAGTGCAATCCGTGCACTTGCGGTAGCAAAAGAGCGAACACACCTCGCCCTGACGCCCCCTGAGATCCATCATAGATCATACTATCCAAATTCTCGTTCACTCTTAGGCACAAAAGCCATAATAGCCACCGACTGTATAATGCTCAAATGCATGATCAATGAAAACAAATCACCGTTGGACTGTTCCCAATGATATTAAAGCAATTGCCCATACAATTGCCTAATACCATTAGTTTCAATGATATTATATAACCGCCCATACAATTATATAATACCACTGATCCACTCGGGTCCAGTACACCGGCCCTACAGCAAAACTTGCAGTTCCTCTTAACCGCATAGCATTTTTATCATGTTTTCTCATTTGCATAAAGATTTTAAAACGTTTTCTTAATCGCGTGACTAAAAATCACCATTTTTAAATCGCGTAAGAATTTTTCTGCATATTTTCAATCGCGTAAAACATTTTAATCATATTCTAAGCTTAATTTTGAAACTTTCCATATTTAATATATAAATTAACTTCAATTCCATTATTTCTTTACAACATCTTTTTAAAATAATATTTTCTAACATTGTTCACAAAAACTACGTTATTCTTGACTTAACCAATTATAAAGAATTCTTTTCTATGTTTACTAAAATTTGAATCTCATTTCCAATAAATTTCCTCTTAATAATACTTTCTAATATTTTCTTCACAAAATTTTTACACTTCCATGATTTAATCAAATATTATAAATCAAAGATTTCTAACACACTTCAAAACCCAAGGGGTGAGTTATACGTCAGTAAACTTTAACTTATAAATTTATTTCCCATCATGACCTCAATTCATTAATTTAATTAATTCTAAAAATTAGTTTACTTTCTTTTTACATCTCAAAATCCACTAAATTGAGTTCTTGTTAATTAATCCTTTAAGACTACACTTGAGAAAATATTTTTGGTCTAAAATACCAATTCTTGGCATGTTGGCCGAAAATCAATTTATATTCCATAACCAAATATTTATTCATTTCTTATCTTATTTTTCTTTGTAAAAATCTTTAATCCAATTACTTGTTACATAATCATTTAAAATCTACACTTAGTAAAATATTTTAAGTGATTTGCTCCAAAATACTCATGGAGGCTGTGAGCCTCTTAATTCTTTGAAACCAAAATAGTTTTCCTTTCCATATGATTCTTATCATATATAACATATCACTCATGATATTTCTACTATTACATATTCATGCTTACTATTAAAGCAATAAAATCATATTAAGCATCTAATCATAATTCAATCAAAATCATACCATCTCACATAGTAATCACTTAAGAAAAATCATGCATAATTATCAAAGCAATAAAATCACATATAACAACACATAACACTTAAACATACACAATCAAATGAATAAATCATTTAAGGGATTTTTCACCTATAAACACAAATAAATCCATTCCCTCACCACCACATATGGCCGATGAGGTTAATCTCCCTCTTATATTGATTAGTAACCAAAAAGCTCCAAAAACTCCTCCTTGTAGGTTTGATCTCCACCACAAACAAACCCTAACACTTTAAACAAACACATCCATCACAACCAAGACTTAAAACCAGATAACCATGAACTCAAATCATGATTTAGGGCTTTAGAAATACAAAGAGGTAAGAAAACTCAAACTTTACCTTTGAAGCTACAAACTTCAAGCTTGGAGAAAAACTTGAAAATGGTAGAACCAAGTTAAGGTCTCAACACTAAAGCCTCACTAAATGGTCTCTAGTTTCAAGTGGTGTGATTGGTTAGAATTATAGAAGCTTGGATGGTGTTTTCATGGTGTTGGTCGAGGGGTTGGAGAAGAAAGAAATGGAAAAGCTTTGGTTTCTTGAAGAGAGAGGAGAGAGAAAAGATGAATGGTCACAAAGTTAAGAGAGATAAAATGAAACCATGCACTCCAAGTGCTTAGCCGTGAGGGTGGTCATCCAAAGGAGGGGTCAAAGCTTCTCCAAGAAGCTTTGTGAAGGTCAAAACTTGTTCTCCAAGCTCTCCTCCCATTGGCTAGCCACTAAGCTTGACCAATTTCTATTGGTTAGACACTTTTGTTGACTATTCAACAACTTAGCAGGCAAGCTTGCTTCTCCCATTGGTGCACACATAAAGCTTGTCATAATTAGCTTTTAAGATATTTAAGCTTAGACATTTTTACCAAGATATTTTATGTAGATATTTTACTAAGATATTTTACTGAGATATTTTTCATTAAATATTTATCCTTAGATATTTTACTCGGTGAGTCATCACAGAGAAGTTTCTAGAACGTGTGACTTACTGTGGCGAGTTACAGGGTGAGTCAGTGTTCTACAACCTTCTAGAATGGGGCGAGTCACCATTCTAGAACATGGCGAGTCATCGCTTCTGCAAGCTTCTAGAACAAGCCGAGTCATGGTGCTGAGGTGTCACGTAAGGTGTCTAGCTTCTATTGGTGCTCCACAATGAGTCACAGCTGCCAAGTTTGACCAGCTCCTCATTGGTGCATACAAGGTAAGTCATAGCTACTAAAATCATCTGGAACATTCTAGAATATGCGAGTCACTAGCTTAGCCACCTAGGTGAGTCATCAAATGATAAGTCATAGTTCTAGAACACGCGAAATATTCTTATTTGACAGATGAATTCTAAAATTAAAAAATTTAGAACTGTGTCTTTCGGTTTTGGGTTTAGTAAGCTCCCCGGCCCCGAATAAACAGTCTAAAATATTCCCGGCACTGAGCAAAACACACGAAAAGATAAAAAAATAACAGTAAAACAGTCAAAATAAATTATATAGAGCACAGAAATCACAAAATTAATAAAAATCATATTTGACTAAAAAATAAGAAATTTCGCGATGTTACAGTCTCTGAACATCAAGGATTGGGACTCTGCTAATCCACTCCCTGACTAAAAGAGAAGCCCTCACAATGGATGAGTTCAGAGAAAGAGCTAAAAAACACATTAATGTAGAGGATGTCATCAAAGCTAGGAAGGACCTAGAGAAAGGTGAGGAATCACAGCCAAAGCCAACCCAGGCCACTTCACAATCATAGAACTCAAAACCTAGATTATACACCTTTAAATGCTCCCCAGGCTCATATTTATCAGAAAGTAATAAACACTGAGTTCCTAGATGTCCATAAACCTCCCCTTTTAAGAAGCATGTGCAGAAAGATAAGTCCATGCATTATAAATTCCACAATGACTATAGAAACAACATGTAAGACTGTGTCAGCCTCCAAGATGCAATCGAATCTCTTATCTGAGATGACCTTTTGGGGTGTTATGTCCGCCGATCTCAGAATAAGAATTAGTGTAAATCCCATAATTACAAGAAAAAAGAGTTATAACCTAAGGAAAAGTCCATCCCCTTACTAGAGAAGGTGATCTCTGACAAAAAATGAACACCAAAGAGAAGACTCGCCCCAAGACAACAGACAAAACTAGGACCACAGAACTTCTTGGGGTCCAACTTCCCAGAACAATGACCACTGTCACGTTGAAGTCACCCAAACAATTACTATAATATCAAGTGGATTCGCAATCGATGGAGAATTGAGTAACACTAGGAAGAAAGCCCTCTGCACTAAGTTGCATAAGTAATAAAGTGATGAAAGAGTTATCATTCCCACAAAGATTATATATGTCAATTACCCATTTGCCTTGTTAATATTATCTAAGCGATTAAATGCTTTGGATCGAAGAGAGATCTCAAAGAACCAATGATGAATCACAAGAACTAGATAATTAAAACTAAGATCAGGCAAAAGCATGCAAAAATAGAACACTAATAAATGAGGGAGAAAAAGTCTATGATAAAATGAGTTAGGTACCTAATTTCATCTATCTCTTTACATGTATTTGTCATCTTTGATTCAATCCAATTTCCCTTCCTAAATTGATAATGAGAACCTACTAAGACAATTAATATCCAATCATTTGGTATACTAATTCTCTTAAACACTTGAGAAGTAATTAATTCCTTAACTAAATCTTATGTGTTTAAGGCAATAACAGATCAAGGTGTTGGGAATTGCGGATACATCACGCAGCGAAAAAATAGAATTCCCATCGAGGATCCATGTGAAAATCCATAATCTGAGTTTTAAAATTATTTACCTCTTGAAGTGTGATCAAAAGGAAGGATGTGAATCACCAACACCGTAAAGAAACGATGTCTCTGTGGTATCCACATGAACACACTCACGAACGTCCAATATCCGCAAATAGGACCCTCACGTCTCTCACACAGTGCTAGCTGCAAAGAGGAGAGAAGAAAATGTGTCGCTCTCTCACTTACTTTTCTATAGGTGCGACTAGGGTTCTAAAAATTATGTATTTTGGTAGCCTCTTAGCAGTACTATTTATAATAGTGACTGCTTTAAGTGAGTGTGAGCAGCAACAAGGTAAGCTGTGCAACCCTAGACTCATTTGTTATGAGTCTGGCCTATATTTGAATCCGAGTCCAACTTGGATCCATTGCTCTAATTTTAGTCTACTTTATGCGTGTGACCCTGCAGGTTCTCATTTCATTGGCAGTAATATTAAAATCTCATTTTAATATTACAAGTAGTGAGCGGTATCTAGCAACACATCGTTGCTACCCAAGTAATAAGAATATCAGTGATTTGACATAACCTTTTCGTGACCAATGTTTCTTTGTCGTTTAGTCCCCTTTTCAAGATATCTAGATTGAACACAAGGCATGGAATACGTCACCCTTGTATAGTCCAATCATTTGTTTCCTAATACTCGAGTAGACTTTGTAGCAATAAATGAAATCAATATCTCATATTGACTCATTTGAGCATGGCCATGCATTTCGCAGTCTCACTCAATTAGGGGGCCCGAAGATATCGCTCCTGTTATGTAGGAGTGACAAATCCCATCTAGGTCACTCACATCCCTCTGCATGATTTGCGGCATGTCCAATAACTAACTTTATAATCACCTTGTTACAGATGACATTTGAAGGTATTAAAACACACAACTCTTCATGTATGAATCGTAGTGATTTCAGGTCAAAGGACCACAGACACCATTGTCACTATGAGAATTGCTTATGATACTCACGTAACGATCCATGTAGCGTTCTCATGGTGGGTCAGTCCAGTACATCATTACTCTAATATGTACCCATGTGAAGACTTGATATCTCATATCCTTGACCTGTGAGATGTGGTCATCAGTCTGTGCACATACTAGTCTCAATGCATTATTGTTGTCCTAGTTAACAATAATACCTGACTAGGGACATTTAAGAATAGTATTATAACTAAAAGGATCTCACGATCAAGTCATCCACTTGATGTCCTATGGCATCAAGCTTACTATTCTAAGGACTTTATTATGTTTATAAAAAAAGAACACAATAAATGAAATGCCTTATATATAAAATAAGCATAATAGAATGTATGTAAATACAGACAAATGTATCAGCCTCTAGGGCATACACCAACAATCTCCCACTTGCACTAGAGCCAATCAGGCATATGTCTAATGCCTAAAGACCTAGTGTGACCCTCATGCTTCTACTGTGCAAGAGGCTTCGTCAGTGGATCAGCAATGTTATCATTTGTTGGTACTCTGCATATCTTCACGTCTCCTCTATCGATGATCTCTCGAATGAGATGGAAGTGCCTAAGTATATGTTTGGATCGCTGGTGAGATCTAGGCTCCTTAGCTTGTGCAATGGCTCCATTATTATCACAATAGAGGTCCATTGGGTCCACAATGCTAGGAATAGCGCCAAGTTCAGCAATGAACTTCCTGATCCAAATGACCTCCTTTACTGCATTGGAGGCAGCAATATACTCAGCCTTTGTGGTAGAATCGGTGACTGTTTCTTGCTTTGAACTCTTCCAGCACAGCCCCACCATTTAGGCAAAAAATATAACCCGATTGCGATCTGGAGTCGTCCTTATTGGTTTGGAAGCTAGCATCAGTGTAACCTTTTACAACTAGCTCTTCCTCGCCTCCATATACCAAGAACGAATCCTTAGTCCTTCTCAAGTACTTAAGGATGTTCTTGACAGCAGTCTAGTGACTTTCACCAGGATCAGACTGGTACCTACTAGTCATGCTCAAAGCATACGAGATGTCTGGTCGAGTACATAACATGGCATATATGATAGATCTAATTGTAGATGCATATGGAATCTTGCTCATGTGATCCCTTTCATCCTGGGTGGAAGGGGATTGAGCCTTAGATAGGCTTACACCATGCGACATAGGCAAGAGTCCTTTCTTGGATTCATGCATGTTAAATTGTCTTAACACTTTGTCTATGTATGTACTCTGACTTAGGCTAAGCAGTCTCAGTGATCTATCTCTATAGATCCTGATACCTAACACATAGGTGGCTTCGCCCAAGTCCTTCATAGAGAAGCAGTTCCCTAACTAAGTCTTTACGGACTGTAGGGTAGGGATGTCATTTCTGATAAGTAATATGTTATCTACATACAATACTAGAAAGATAATAGTGTTCCCACTAACCTTCTTGTAGACACAAGATTCTTCTTCATTCTTGATGAAACCAAACTGTTTTATTGTATCATCAAAACGAAGATTCCAGCTTCTGGAAGCTTGCTTCAATCCATAAATAGATCATTGTAACTTGCACACCTTTCCAGCATCCTCTAGAGTGGCAAAACCCTCAAGTTGTGTCATGTACACATCCTCGAGAAGATTTCCATTAAGGAAAGCAGTTTTGACATCCATTTTCCAGATTTCATAATCATGGTATGCTGTAATAGCAAGCAAGATCCGAATAGATTTAAGCATCTCAACTAGGGAAAAAGTCTCATCATAGTCTACATTATGAATTTGTTTGAAACCTTTAGCCACCAATCGTGCCTTAAAGGTATGCACATTACCATCCATGTCGCTTTTCTTCTTGAAAACCCACTTGCACCTAATAGGTTTTACCCCTTCAGGTGGGTCAACCAAGGTCCATACCTGGTTGGCATACATGGAATCCATTTCAGATCTCGTGGCCTCAAGCTATTTCTCAGATTCTGGGCCAATAATGACTTCCTGGTAAGTCACAGGCTTATCTTGATCCATGAGCAATACATCACCTTGCTGGGTCATGAGAAATCCATATCTCTCTAGTTGATGACGTATCCTGTTAGACCTACGTAGGTCTTGCGCTACTAGAGCAGGTTGTTGTTCCACAACATTTTGTGGAGGCTACTCTATTTCTACCATTGGTTCATTGTTACTTTGTGAAACTTGAATTTTTTCAACTTTTACTTTTCTCCCACTAGTTCCTTTGGAGATAAACTCCCTTTCTAGAAACACAGCTGTCCGTGCGACAAACACTTTGCCCTCGGTAGGATTATAGAAAAAGTATCCCTTGGTTTCCTTTGGATACCCCACAAAGAAGCATTTATCTGATTTAGGTCCAAGCTTATCATAAACTTGACGTTTCACATAAGCTTCATAGCTCCAAATCTTCAAGAAAGATATACTAAGTCGTCTCCCAGTCTATATCTCATATGTTGTCTTTTGAACCATTTTAGATGGAACACAATTAAGTGTGAAAGCTGCTTTTAACAGAGCATGTCCCCAGAAGGAGCCTGGAAGGTCTGCATAACTCATCATGGATCGGACCATATCCAACAAGGTCCGGTTCCTCCTTTCAGAGACACCATTCCATTGTGGTGTTCCTGGTGGAGTGAGTTGAGATATTATCCGACATTTTTTCAGATGATCATCAAACTGTTGGCTTAAGTATTCTCCTCCTTGATCTGATCGAAGGATTTTAATACTCTTGCCAAGTTGGTTTTGTACTTCATTCTTGAACTCTTTGAACTTTTCAAAGGATTTTGATTTGTGCTTCATAAGATATACAAATTCATATCTACTGAAATCATCAGTAAATGTAATGAAGTATTGAAAACTGCCCCTAGCGAGTGTGTTTAGTGGCCCACATACATCATTATGTATAAGGCCTAAAAGATCACTAGCCATTTTCACCTTGTCCAATGAATGGGGCCTTTGTCATCTTCCCCAATAAACAAGATTCACATGTTTCATATGATTCGAAATCAAACGAGTCCAAGAATCCATCTTTATAGAGTTTGGAGATGCGTTTCTCATTTATGTGGCCCAAACGATAATGCTAGAGAAAAGTTGGGTTTAGATTGTTTGATTTAAACCTCTTTGTATTTATGTTATAGACGGGCGTTTCGAGATAAAGGACATAAAGTCCATTACTCAATTGTGCACTAGCATAAAAAATATCATTCATATAAATGGAACAACACTTGTCCTTTATAATAAAAGAAAAACCTTTCTTGTCCAAAAAAGAAACAGAAATGATATTCCTGCTAATAGTAGGCACAAAATAGCAGTTCTCTAACTTTATTACAAGCCCAGTGGGCAAAGATAATAAATAAGTCCTTACAGCTAATGCAGTAACCTTTGCTCCATTTTCCACTCGTCGGTCGACTTCGCCCTTCGTCAATGGTCTACTGCTCTTTAGATCCTGCACATTTACACAAATGTGAGATGCACATCCAGTATCTAATACCCATGACGCAGAAGTAGATAAATTGACTTCAATAACAAAAATACCTGAAGTGGAAGTCTTACTTCCCTTCTTTTTCTTGAGCTCCTCCAGGAACTTGGCACAGTTCCTCTTCCAATGTTTGGTCTGACCACAATGGAAGCATGTACCTTCCTTAGCCACTCCACCCACTGGTTTCAAGCCAGAAGTGCTGGGCTTGGACTTATCCTTGCCCTTGCCATTCCAGTTGTCCTTGGGCTTTTTCTGCTGTTTCTTGCCCTTATTCTTTTGGACCATCATTATGGCCTTCCCTTTGCCTTTGTTAATGTTCTGCTCAGCAGTTCTCAACATGCCTAACAACTCTAGTAGTGATTTGTCAATCTTATTCATGCTGTAGTTCATGACAAATTGACTAAAACTTTCCGATAACGATTGCAGGACTAAGTCAGTGGCTAACTCTTAGCCCAAAGGAAAACCAAGTCTCTCTAGGTTTTCAATGCACCCAATCATCTTGAGTACATGAGCACCAATAGGGCTTCCTTCTACCAGCTTGCACTGAAACAGTGCTTTAAAGACCTCGAATCTCTCATGCCTGGCCTGTTCTTGATAGAGCTTATTAAGGTGTACGATCATATCCTAGGCATCCATGTTCTCTTATTGCTTTTGAAGCTCAAAGTTCATGGTGGCCAGCATAAGACATCTGATGTCCAAGGCATCATCTTGATGCTTCTTATAAGCATCCTTTTCAAGTCTAAGGGCATTAGCAGCAGGTGGCTTAGGAATAGGCTGTTCTAGTACATACAACTTTTTCTCTTACTTGAGGGCAATCCTCAAATTCCTATACTAGTCTAGAAAATTCATTCCAGATAACTTGTCCTTCTCAAGGATGGATCACAGTGATAAGTTACTTGATGTGTTTATTGCCATGATAATCTATCAACAGAAATATGCAAAATATAAGTATCATGCCATAAACATATTTAATGAGGTCTTCTAATTAAATATGTCTCCCATTATTTTATTCAAGTCAATGACCCTTAGCATTGACTCAGAAAATCCCATCGTAAGATTTTCTAGTAGGCCAAGATCCATATTTCACCTAGTTTTGAGTCTGCTTTGGTTGATCACCCAAAATTTAGTTATTTAAGTAGGAAACACTTTCCAATTACATCACATGTAACTCTTGGATAGTTGGGTGAATAACACTTATTGAAATCCATCTAATGGACTAAAGCCTAACTTCATGCCTCTAAGCCTTCAATCCTATTGAAATGGCCTAGTTAAGTCAGACCCAATGGTTGGCAGTTGGATATTACCTTTATCCCATCACGTCTTACTAATATAGATAAAGGCATCCTGCTTTGGTAGACTTGCACTTGATCGATACTAGTCTTGATGAGTGCCACACATTGGAAGGCATTACATTATGACTTAATATTTACTTTGAGGGAATTTTTATTATTATTAGTTTTCACCATTTATTAAATTATTTATCATACCATAAACATTATCCATGTATCTCATACATATAAAGCATATAATAAAAGTGACATGGTTATGGCCCCTAAGAGAGTAGCAT
Source organism: Ormosia semicastrata (assembly GCA_029884595.1). Taxonomy (NCBI): domain Eukaryota; kingdom Viridiplantae; phylum Streptophyta; class Magnoliopsida; order Fabales; family Fabaceae; genus Ormosia; species Ormosia semicastrata. The sequence goes on from JAQQTO010000063.1 coordinate 52,201,885, forward strand.
TAACTAAGCCAACTTCACCAAGCGTCTCTCACCAATGTCCTCACTTGATGCCGTCTTCTTGCCTCCACATCATGATTACATTATATAGAAACCTCTTTTACATTCGAGGGGAGTTAGGTGAGAAGATAATGTACAATCAGAATGTAGAGAGAAAGGCACGACACGCAAGTCGTATTTATAAAAATCAAAAAGCATAAAAGAGGACTAAGGCCATAACCATGCACCATGCATCACAAGAACATACAAACTCAAAACAATAATACATTATTATTTTCATGAGTCATAAAAAAGGATAGAAAAAGGTGTTTTTGATTAACACACGCTATGCAATGGGGTTCGGGGCAGCGCCCCGACCACGGGGGTCCCCCTGCCTGGTCTGTGGGTGGGAGTGCCGCATCCCGGTATACGATCGGGGGTAAAGGGGAGGCCGCCCCTTGCGGGGTGCGGGGGCAGCGCCCCAGCTCAAAAAATTGGACCATAAATAAAAGCTGAATCTATTGCGCCTCCCTTAAGCCCTTGTGTTGCACGGAACCCTAAGCCCGAATAACATGAACACTTCATGTGCCGCGGGGAACCCTTGCGCCATCGTTCAACACTTGAACCTTAGGCGCCTCCTTGACGGCTTGACATCAACATTTGATGCGGCTGCCACAAAACAAGAATAAGGTTTCCAAAACCCCTTGTGCTGCGCCTCTTATGCAGAAACAAGGATTCTATAACTCCTGCTATCGCAAATCAAGAATAGGGTTTCCAAAACCCCTTGCACTGCGCCTCTTGTGCAGAAACAAGGATTCTATAATGCTGTACGTATCACATACATCTTAATACAAAACTATTTTCACAGAACATATGAACATCTTCATGGGTTTTTGAAAACAACATCACTGTTTTGCATACAACACATAAAACAGAATATGTTTTTGCAAAAGGTTTTCATACGTTTTCTGAAATAACATATTAAAATCACATCTTTCATCAAAAACAAGAACGTCAAACATGTTATCTCATGCAAAATGAAAACAAAAATCAAATCATGGTTTCGCAAGACTCTCTAATACCACTGTTGGGAATTGCGGATACATCACACAGTGGAAAAATAGGATTATTATTGAGAATCCATGCGAAAAGCCATAATCTGAGTTTTAAAATTATTTACTTCTTGAAGCATGATCAAAAGGAAGGACGTGAATCACCAACACCGTAAAGAAATGATGCCTCTGCAGTATCCACACGAACAGACTCACGAATATCCAACATCTGCAAATAGGAGCCTCACGTCTCTCACACAGTGCTAGCTGCGAAGAGGAGAGAAGAAAACTTATCGCTCACTCACTCACTTTTCTGTAGGTATGGCTAGGGTTCTGAAAATTGTGTATTCTAGCAGCCCCTTAGCAGTACTTTTTATAATAGTGACTGCCTTAAGTGAGTGTGAGCAGCAGCAAGGTAAGCTGTGCAACCTTAGACTCATCTATTATGAGTCTTGCCCATATTTGAATCCGAGTCTAACTTGGATCTATTGCTCCAATTTTAGTCTGCTTTATGTGTGTGACCCTGCAGGTTCTCATTACGTTGGCAGTAATATTAAAATCCTATTTTAATATTACAAGCAGTGAGTGGTATCTAGTAACACACCACTGCTACCCAAGTAATAAGAATGTCAGTGATTTAACATAACCTTTCCGTGACCAATGTTTCCTTGTCGTTTAGTCCCTTTGTCAAGATATCTAGATTGAACACAAGGCATGGAATGCGTCACCCTTGTATAGTCTAATCATTCATTTCCTGATACTCGAGTAGACTTTATAACAATAAATGAAATCAATATCACATATTGACTCATTTAAGCATGGCCATATATTTCGCAGTCTCACTCAATCAGGGGCCCCGAAGATATCGCTCCTGTTATGTAGAAGTGATAAATCCCATCTAGGTCACTCATATCCCTCTGCATGATTTGCAGTATGTCCAATAACTAACTTTATAATCACCTTATTACAAATGACATTTGATGGTATTAAAACAGACAACTCTTCATGTAGGAATCGTAGTGATTTCAGGTCAAAGGACCACAGACACCATTGTCACTATGAGAATCGCTTATGACACTCATGTAACGATCTATGTAGCGTTCTCATGGTGGGTTAGTCCAGTACATCATTACTCTAATATGTACCCATGTGAAGACTTGATATCTCATATCCATAACCCGTGAGATGTGGTCATCAGTCTATGCACATACTAGTCTCAATGCATTATTGTTGTCCTAGTTAACAATAATACTTGACTAGGGACATTTAAGAATAGTATTATAACCAAAAGGATCTCACGATCAAGTCATCCACTTGATGTCCTATGGCATCAAACTTAGTATTCTAAGGACTTCATTATGTTTATAAAAAAAGAACATAATAAATGAAATGCCTTATATATAAAATAAGCATAATAGAATGTATGTAAATACAAACAAATGTATCAGCCTCTAGGGCATACACCAACACAAGATTCCTTCAAGCACCACACCAATTAATAATTACAGTCTTAGACTTTGTCAATCAATGGCATCTATCACAAAGCTCAGCTATACATTAGTTTTCTAGCATAACCCATTGATGCTTTATCAATTAATGAATGGCCAAATCATGAAAGCATTAAAAAAACAATGATAGAATACTCAATTTAATGAAAATGGAACTTAAATTAATCAAAGACAATCAAATACATAATCCAAAATAAACTACATCATAACCCTAACCAAAGAGAGTTTAGCTACTCATGGAGAATGAAGAAAACAAAGATGAAGAAGAAAAAGAAAACTCCATTGATAGCTCATGAGAGAAGGTGAAGGTCTTGATCCTTGAGTCCTTGATGAGCCTCCTCCCTCTCCTAGGGCAAAAGATCCCTAAATCTAGTCCTCTTTTCTATTTAAAACCTAAAACGTGCAGCTGTTATAACGCCCAGTGCCTAGGCACTAGCTTCTGGGATCTAAGGCACCCAGAACTTGAAAAAGTGGTCTTTTGTGCTGCATTCGCGTGCTTAGGCTCTCATTTTCCAAAAAATTAGAATTTTCATTGCCATGTGGGCACTGGATTGGGCGCTTAGGCGTTGGATTGGGCACTCAGGTGCTCAGACTCTAGCAAAACTGATGTGTTCTCTGTCTTGTGGATGCTCAGGCATTAGGATGGGTGCCTAAGCGTTGGCCTTCCAGAATGCAAATTCTCTCTAATTTCTTCTTCCAAATGGGTTCTAACTCTACCTTTAAGTTTACCTAAAGATAAATAAAACAAATTAATGAGAAAACTAAACTTAAAAGTAAGAAAAAAAATACTAAACTTAAGTAAAGAAGCAATTCAAACGATTTAAATAAGAATCTAAGCAAAATTACTAAAAGAAAGCTTAATCCCAGTTAATTGAAAGAGACTAAACAAGATAAAACATCAAATGTATTGCAAATATCACTCCCCCAAACTTAGGATTTTTTCCTCAAGTAAAAATACTAGGAAAGAATGAAACAAACACCACAAACCACCATAGAAGAGTATTCACTATGCAAACAAATTCAAAGACAAAGCAAGGCAACAACTCAGGGTAAAGAAAATTCAATTGGGATACATTCTTTAAAGGAAACATCTCCCACACATAAGCCAAACCACATAATCTTACATAACTTTAGAATGAGGCAAAATAATAGAAATGTTAAACACTTGGCAAGCAAGATAGAAATCAATCTAACTTCCCAACCATCAACTGAAAACAAGGGTTCAAAGCATATTAATGCCAAAGTTAAGGTATTGGAGTCACAATTGTGCGCCTACCACATATCGCGCCCCTAGCTCTCTAGCATACCACACATCACACTCTTGCCATTGCCATTTTTCCAACCCAAGTTTACCTTATTTTAGGGAAGCATCTGATGAGGGATTAAGGTAGTGACCATACGCCTTCCGCACATCACATCCTTAAATCTCACTAAACAAAAATCCTATTTTATATATAAATATAGATTTTTTTAATGCTTACTTGTAAAGAACCCATACCTATACTTTAAAAAAAAATAAAGAAGCTTAAAAAAAGATTCACATCTTGCATGACAAGCCTTTAAAAAGACCATAACCATCCTCAATTCTTAGAATCATGCATAGTTCAAACAGAAAGACCAACAATGGAATAACAAACACTAGAAGAATTTATCCTAATATAGAACCTCCACTCCCTGAGATTGTACTCGAATGGTGTAAGCATCATGAACATAGTTAACAAAATTCATAGGGTGTCGTTGTCAAAAAATAAACTCTACCAAAAACACAAAATAAATGACAAACTAGAATAGAAAAAAACTAAACTAAAGTAAAAAATAAAATAAAAGACAGAAGGGAGTCCCTGTTTGTAGTCCAATTATGGGTTAAGGTGTACGTATGCTAATTAGCTTCCTCATCATCACCACCACCTCTGGTCATTGCCTCATCCCCCTCACTGAAGTTAATATTAGCCATGATCTCCTCATCAGTTAAGGGGAGACCTCCTAGAGCATCAGGGTCTAGGTTCATTTACTTAGCCATCCTGTGGAGTATGTTTTCCAATCCATATTGGGATTGGATAACATAATTGAGGTTCCACTGGTTCTAGAGCTATGAACGCTCTAGTTTATCCAACCTCTGAGCGGTGGTGAGCTCCTGGTGGGGTTGCTTTGGTGTCAGGATTGGGCCATGAGAGGATGCTGCTATTGGGTCCTCTTGAAAGTACCTCTCAATCACTGATGCAGTAATTGGAGGTGTGGGTTAGATGGGATTATCACACGTGATATGAATTCCCATCTCAGAGCATAACTGTGTAATGAAAGAGGGATATAGCAAGCTTCCCGAGGTCTCTTGAGCTGCCATATGCATGTTAAAGGCAATGATCCTTCCTATGTCAATAGTATCCCTAGTCACGATAGCATAAACTAGTAAAGCTCTCTTCACTGGCATTTCTGATGTGTTGGAAGATGGGAAGAGGTTGACTTGAATGAAGGTACAACACATTTTTGGGACTGGCTTCAAGTCTGCTTTCTTCAAATGTTTGGGGGATCCCTTGACGTCTAGCACCCTCTAAGCACCTGCTTTGCTATAGCTTTGCTATCACCTAGAGCACTAACTCTAGCTATAGTGGCCTCCTAAGCAGGTCACTATAATCACATTAGTCCGGATAGTTGTATGAGAGGCTAAAATATTTATTTATCATATTCTTGCAAAATTAAAGATGTGTCCCTCTGACAAAGCTCTTGAACTTGTCCTCCTCATTAGATTCTGTGAATGCATTAGCATAGAATTCTTTGATCAAAGTTTGAGAACCTGGAATGGGAGGACAATAAAGCTTACCCTAGTTCCTTTCATGGATTTGTGCTTGTACTTCGGGGTACTCATTTTGTTCAAGAATAAAGCCTCTTTCCCAAACAAAGCTTTGCTTCACCAACACATTGTTGAATCTTTACTCATGGATGAGTGAGCAGAAGCGGCTTTGATCAAAAGAGGAGCTAAAGCCCTCTCTTGAAGCATCTCTCATTTTCTTCATTGGTGGTATGGTTTATGCTAGTCCATAATAATTGTAAATTCCTGTTGAACAACAAATATGTTAAATAAATATCCCCTATCAAGAGCACAATATTCAAAAATTGCATGCATGAAAACAAACAATCTCAAATTCAATTTCTTTCCCATATGTAGATATTCAACCATTCATTGGTTCAACTAGATGTCAAAGGTGCAGGGGTTTAGGATATTCAACTCTAATCATGGCATCCCAGAAGGAGTTATACATAGCAACCACACAATTTAAAGAATCTTCAATCACACTGCCCTATACCTTCTTCCTATGGTTCGATATATTCAACAATCACGATAGTTGAGATACCACATTCATCAACACCAAGGAAGTAACTCCCAAATTTCTGTCCAAAGCATCATGAGTCAAGCAAATGCAATAATTGAGCATATGAGCAAGAAAACGAATGGGTCCAAGCATGAACAAAATACATATGTACATCAATTCTTTTAATTTCAACTAAGAATTCACTAATTGCCTATTTTTCCTAATTCCCCAAATATGGATATAATCAATTATGCACATAATAATTCGTCACATGGCATCATCAAAATCAACTATAAGTTCTAGCATTTTACTCCCAAGTAATAATGATTCATGCAATATGTCAATGGGACTCATAAATTTTGCCCAATTTCCCCCAATTTCACATTTTTGCACAATCCCTAATTCATGAACCCTAGAATTTCAAACTTCCAAATCAATCAAATTAACAAAACAGATGAAGAAAATGAGTCCTAGGGTGGATGAACTTACCATAAGAAGAGAGGAAATGATGCAAAGAAAGTACAGAAAGGGGTAGATCTTCGTGCGGCACACTTGGGTGATGCTCTAATGGTGACAAATCCTCCTTTGAATGTGTGCAATGAGTAAATGGAAGAGGAAGAAAGGTTAAATGGAAGAAACAACTAGAGTGAAATGGTTGGGGAAGTGTTAGAGAAGGTTTGGAAGTAAGGGAATAAGGATGGGAGATTGGGGTTTGAGTTAGGGAAGAGGAGAAATAGGGTTAAAGCCCTCAAAAGGCACACTTAAGTGTACAGCGACTGCACCAGCGCATAGGCGCTAGATGCTCACTGCCTAGGTAGTGGATGTGTAGCAATGGGCAAGCTTTTGCCACAAGCGTGTTAGCTTCCCAACGCCTAGGTACTAGAATTTTTTAAGTTTTTTTAATGAAAAGAGAGGTGCCTAGGCAGAAGAATTAAGTGCCTAGGCACTGGTGTAACATCCTCCCTAACCTATAGTTTTAATTTGGTTATAGAATTGCTATTATATGAATTCAAATAGTGGAATGATAGATATTAGTTCTGGATAGTGTAAAGCACTAAAATATCTTTAGAGATATTATATTTTCAAAGTTACCGAAGTCAAAGAGATACTATTTGTTTTTTCTTTTTCTTCCACCATCATTGATTTATGCATGTATATCTTCCTTTTCTCTATTTTCAAATGGCTGTTATCAGTATAAGTGAGAAAGAAAGTAAGAAATAGAAACAGAAAGAGAAAACAAAGAAGAAAGAAAGAAAATAGAAAAGAGAAAGCTAAATTGGAGGAAGAAGAATTAAGTGCAAAAGAAGCCATAGAATCAAACTTCAATCCATAATAAATAGAGGTAGGGGTTGTTGTGTTTGTTTTTTGTGTTTACCATCCTTTGTTTTGTGAAATCTGACAAAAGGTGAATAGAATCGAGTTCTTCATGATACTTGAAGAAAAATCATGATTGAGTGTAATAAGAGTTTTCTTTTAGTACTTGAGATATATTTGCATAGATATGTATTTATATGAGAATAATTACTAGAGCTTGTTGTTATGTTTTTCCAATACTTTTCTACATGCATTATGGTATCATTAGATACTTGTGGAGTAAAGGTTTTGGTATAGTAGTGAAATGAACAAGAAAGTTATTATTCTGAGGTCTTTAGTTTGCCTTACTACAATATTCCTATTCGAATAAGGCCAAAGTGGCAATTCGAATAGAAATATTATAGATTGTTCCAGGTTTGTGATGTCAGCTATTCAAATTTGTATGATTTCAAAGATAAACTAAGTTTTTTAAGTTAGCAATTCAAATGGTATGATTCTAAAGCTAATCGAAATAGACTAGGAGAGCTATTCGATTAGCTCAGTTCAGAAGGACATCTCTAGCGTTAATCAGGTAGATTAAGTGTTCTGTTCAATTAAGTGTGATTTTGATATTAGTCAAAATCATTTGTTAGATTTTTGAGTAGCATTTTAGAATGACATACTTTTGATAGTGATCAAATAGGCTAAGAGCTATTCGAATAGACTATTTTAGAATGTAAGTCAAGTTAACTGAGTAGATTAAGAGAGCTATTTGATTAGAAAGAATTTGAGGCTAATCGAATATACTACAATATTTAGTCGACTAGCAAGGTTTTGATTATGTTCAAAAGAGACATAGTGAATAGACAACTATTCTACAGGTGTAATTTCAAGAATAATCGAAATAGACTTGAGAGTTATCCAACTAGCAAGTATTCAATTCTGATCGAATATGCAAAGTAAGGCATATTTTCAATTATGATCAAAACGAGATAAGTGAGATATCTTATGAGAAAGACACAAAATTGGTGATTTTTAGAGCCATTAAAAAAGGCTAGAGATACTACTCAAATAATTGATTTCAGATTTGCATTAAAATTTCATTAACATTACTGCATGTCTATAGTGTGGTCAGCACTCAGCCAGGTCAAAGGAGTAAGAAAAACCCTTTGCAAGATCAGTAGAGGAGTAAGAAAAACCCTTGGCTAGATCAAAGGAGTAAGAAAAACCCTCAATTAGGTCAAAGGAGCTAGAAAATCCCTTTGCGAGATACATGACATTGCATAGGCCTCATCATAACCCATTTCATCATTTCGATGAGCATTCATTCATAAAATTTATTTGAAAAGTTATGTTGTGCATTTATTATAGATTTGTATATTGAATAATGCTGTTTGATAGTATGCTACTGAGAAATTTTGAATTCTCACCCTTTTGTCTGTTGTATGTTTAATTACAGATCGAAATCAAGACCTTTCCAAAGCAGGGAAATGAAGTAACAATAGTTGCTATTAGAGTAGTTTTATTCGTTTTGAATATGATGTATTTAGGCCATGAAAGCCCAGTTTGTACTCGAACAAAGTACTTATGTACAGATAAGTAAATTCAATATTTCAGTAAATTGAATTTTTAGATGTGTTTATGTTTAGACTTCGAGGCTCTATTTTAGATTACGCACATAATTTTGTAATGCATTACAAATGAATTATATTTTTAAAAAAAATTTAGTAGTAATGGCCTAATCAGATTTATGTCGGTATAATTTTTTAATGTAATTAGTAAATCGAACTAGGACATTACATTATAGTATTAGAGCAGTTCGTCCTGTTGAGCCGAGGTATGAACTGATTATGCTTTTAGGCATATTTCGATATTCCTGTTTCTTATTGTGCATTTTCTTGTGTCTCGAACTAAGATGTATGAATAGAATTGCATGATAACTTTAGGTCTGAATGTTATTAGCTATTGTCGCACTATTACATGATATTGAGATTGATCTACTCAATATGTATTGTTTTGTGTGTATAAGAAACTATATCTTCACCTAAAAGAACTCAAGGAAATAGGAACTCTTCGAATGAGGACCCAATAGATAGGTCTGGGATATTCATGGAGATGGTAGTTGCTATGAGAGAGTAAACTACTGTCATAAATAGGATTTTAGAAAGAATGGAAGCAAATGCACCAGTTAGTGATGCAGCAATAGTAAGGAATCAAAATTTTCATGACCTATTCGAGTTTAGAAAGGCAAATCCTCTACCTTTTCAAGGAGAGTATAATCCAGAAAAAGCTGAGGAGTGGTTTAGTGAAATAGAGAAGGCCTTCGAGGTGATGGATTTTACGGATAACCGTAAAAATTCTTTTGCCCTCTATATGTTAATAGGGGAGGCGCAACATTGGTGGAGGAATGCTAGGAGGTTTTTGGAAGAAGCAAGAACTCAGATTTCAAGGGAAATGTTTAGGACAGTATTTTTGGACAAGTATTTTCCAAAGAACTTACAAGATGATAAGGAGATAAAATTTCTAAAGCTAGAACAAGGGAGTATGTTCGTAGACCAGTATGTGGCTAAGTTCAAGGATTTATCGAAGTTCTCCTCCTATTTTAGGTATAATCTAGATGAAAACTGGAGGTGTGTAAAGTTTGAGTCCAATTTGAGGGATGATATTAAGAAGGCAATAAGACCCTTGGAGATAAAGATTTTTCTTCTTTAGTAAACAACTGTAGAATTATAGAAAGTTTTGATAGCAATCCGTAGGTGGAGCAATAGTCACAGGGTTTTCACAAGAGAAAGAAAGGGGATGATAGGTACAAGAAGGGTGCTTCTCAACTTAGTTCTTCTCAAGATAAGGGCAAGCAAGTTTAGGTAGAATTGAAGGGGTCAAAGTGCAAAAGATGTAGGAGACAACATGGTAGTAGACCTTGTCTTGTAGGCCAATCAGTATGTTACTTTTGTGGCCAACCTGGGCACTATGCAAAGGAGTGTCCAAAGAAACAGGGAGCAGCGCTTGGACTCAAATTGTAAGCTAAAGGAAGAGTCTATATTCTGAGTGGTAAGGAGGTGGCTTAAACTCCCGATCTTATACAAGGCAAGTCATAGTTAAAGATAATCTCTTAATTGTATTATATGATTTAGGAGCAACTTGTTATTTCCTAAGTTCTAAAACTATAGAATATCCAGTATATACTTCTATATATAGAATTAGACATGACACTTCTAACTTTTATCTATTGGCATACCATAGAATAACTATACACATTAGTATATAGAAAGAGCCTTGAGAAAAAAAAGTAAAGAGTACAAAGATTTATACAAGAAAACAACTTGTTCTTAACTGATACGTTTAGTACAAATATATGAAAATGTACAACATAATTCACTAGGGTATAAGTACAACCCATAAGGCATAAAACAAAACTATAATATACAAAGCATAACTACTCTAGCACATCATCTTCGTTTCTTATCCTTGAAAGGAACTTGACTTGGATTGATCATGGAAACAAACAAGGGGTGAGAATTCACAATTCTCAGTAATAAAATTTCATAATCAACCATTTATATCATTATGAACACAACCCAAATTAATAAGGAATAAGATATACTCTTAAAACACTTCCGAGGCTCAACTTTAGCAAATAAAAGAACCAAACTAATTAAATAACCATGGCTCAATAAAGAAACCAAGCTCAATTTATAACCATAGCTCAATAAGGATACTAAGCTAAACTTATAACCATGGCTCAATTAAGAAACCAAGCTCAACTTATATCCATGGCTCAATTAAGAAACCAAGCTCAATTTATATCCATGGCTCAATTAAGAAACCAAGCTCAATTTATATCCATAGCTTAATAAAGAACCAAGCTCAAGTCCTAAATACATGTCTATGGCAATTCACAACCATTGGAATGTATAAAAGCTTATACTTTTATACATACGTTAGGTGGTTATTTATTTCACGAAATATCCCTAATAATATCTTAACTAATACTAAAAAGCATATATAAAAGATCCCAACAAGTGAGAAACTCTATTTTCCTCAGAAATAAAATAGGGGACAAACTATTCTTGGGTGCTTAAGCACTCTTCTTCCCAGCACTTAAGTGCTCTATGACAACAAACTCTTCTAGTTTTATCTGTCATTAGGTGCTTAGGCGCCCAGTGTAACATCCTAATACTGATAACCTAGCATATCTGACATATACCTAGATAATTAGTATTAGCCATGTTACTTCTAACTTAACATCATATTAACCCATAACATTTATACAAATCATTATGGAGAGCCATAACTAAAAAGTCATACATATATACATCATAGCCTCAAAAAGGCAATTTGTTACATATACAACTTAAACAAAAAAAAAATACAAAGGAAATATAAACAAATATACAAGCTTTGTCTACTAAGCATAAAATCTACACTAGTCTTCATACTTCTTATTCTTTTCTTTGGAAGAGCTTCCACTTGGATTTATATGGCAACATACAGGGTGAGAATTCACAATCCTTAGTATAAGTATTCCAAAACTAGAGTTTAATCATTCACAATGAGTAAACCAAACTATAAACATAAGATTATGCTCGCAATAGATAAATGAGTCACTGCTCAATACCATTAGAATATATACACAAACTCTATATAACATTTACAAGGCAAGTTGTAATCTTAACTCACATTTATAACAATCAATGATATCAAACAACCGCCCATACAATCGTAAGATATGATCAAGCAAGACAACTGCCCATATAGCTGTCAACAAACGCAATGCTTGTTATGTTGAATGCTTATGCATACACGATGTCCTAATAATATGATGATGCAATGCTAATGTAGATTTTAGTTTTAAAAAGAACATGATACTTGCTTAATTCCTAGGAACTCTATATCCTTGTATGTGCTGGGTAGAATTGGCAAAAAAGCCCTGATACTACCTGGTAATAAGTGGATTCATTCCCTTCACCACATATAAGAGTACTATTACCACCCCATACTGATAACCCTAACCTTGATAGCATTGCTCGCTACAAGGGGTTACAATATATAGGAAATAACAAATAGAAAGTTTGAAATTCAAATATACAAAGTTATTATTAAAAACATACATACACATCACAAGGTTTATATAACCAAGCAATAGACAACACTAGTAACTTAAGACTTTACCTCAACTTATCACATAAGCAGTAAAATTCCTGTCACTAGTCTTCTTATATCTAGCACCTCACCTTATCACTTCGCAAGTGATCTCTAGGCAACCTCAAGTTGCTCAAGGTTCTAAATACTACCTTATAACATTCCACAACCCTAGGATGCTCAAGGTTCTACTAACTTTTATCACAAGGTTCACCCCAACCCAGTGAAAAGGCTATAACTAGAAAACATGCACTCTTGGCTCAACTTTATCACATAAAGGAACTAACCCATTTCTCTAGCAAAACATAAGGCTTAACCTTGATAAACAAGGAAGCACCCACTAACTATGCATCTTAAGCTCAACTTTAACTCTAAAGGAGCAATCTATGCATAAAGATAGGTATACCATGCCAAAAAAATCCAAACTAGTTGTTTCTAGTACACATTGTCATCACTTCTCAAATGATACCAAAAGCAACCTCATGTTGATTAAGGTTCTCAAAACTCACCTATGGCATTCTACATCTCAAATGATGCCTAATGTTTTCTCAACTCCTCATATATGCAAGGTAATCATTTCCTCTATGAAATACCCTTACTAGTGTCTCAACACACTCTGCAAAGCATATATAAGGGATCCAAGCAAGTAGGGAACTCTAATTTCCCGTAAAATATCCTAGGAGAAACTACCCTGGGCAACTAGAAAGGTTGACTTTCATGAATGCGCCAAATGTACATAATAACTTTGAAAATTCTAGAATTTTATAGGCAAATAGCCTTATCTCATATCTTTCAAATGAAATAAACCTTACTTCATTTGACTTAGTGTAACTAAAGTTATGCAACGAAAGGTAGAGGCTGAAATAGGGCAACTACTTGTTTTACCAGAATCCAACCTTACTTTAAATTGAAACTAGGAATACATAGAGTGTAAAATTCTTAAAATTTTTAACACTCATAGCCTTACGTGTTAGCTTCAAAATGCCACCCGTTTCATATAATTTACACCTCGGAGCAAGAAATTATGCAATCTGGTTTACTAAGTGTCAGAATGCTTGTTTTTGCAAAATATAACTCAGATTCAAACTGAAACTGGTGCTAATTGGGTTATTCTAAAAATATGAAATTTTTACTACATGAAGTCTTATATCTTAAATTTCAAATGCAATAAGATGCAGGTCATTTCGATAAATACAACTCAAGTTTTGCTACAAATACTACAAGCTTTCAAGATTTGAGTACAGCTGCGCCTAGGCATGGTTCACTGGTGCCTAGGTGCCATGCTTTCTGCCTGATCCTGGACTGAAACTTATTAGTCTGCATCTAGGAGTGGCAAATTGGCTCTTAGGAGCCATCTACATTAGACGATTATGAAGAAAATGAATCCACTATGCCATTGGTTTCCAACCAATTTCCAATCACTAAAACTTAATTTCTAAATGATTTTCAATCGTAAACATGATCCTTAAACACCTTTAAACGTCAAATACATCTCATGTATAAACTTATCTCACCTAAGCATAATTTTAGGAAACTAATCACTATCACAAATACTCATTTCGTAACTTTCAACTCAAGAAGTTTCATGGATACAACTATGATTCAATTCATCAACCATGCATAGCTTAACTCAAAAACAATCCTATCTCAAGTTTCCTAAGAGTTCTTACCACTCAAACTTTAAGAAACTCATCCAAACCCATTTTCTATCCCAAACCCACAAGTCACAAACATGGAAGAAAGAATAGAAGGAGGAGGAACAAGATAGAAAACACCCCTACCTCAAAGTCTTGAAAATGGCCAAGGATTGGTTATGGAGATTCCAAGCTCTCCTTCCTCTTTCTTCCTTCACGTTTGCTCCTCCTTCTCCATTTTTATCTTTCTTTTATATTCTCTTTTGCTTCTCTACTGGCCAACCATGGGAATGGGTAAGGATGAGAGTGAAATATCTAATAAAGGCAAGGAAAGTCAAAGGCATAAATAGAGAGAAAAATATAAGGCCTTTGGTCACTTAAGTGACCTAACTAAAACTCCTGATTTATTACGAATACTTAGATTTTACCAAACCAAGTTTCCTAACTTCCAACAAGTTTAGAATAAATCTTAGGATTTATCTAATTTCTTGTTTCACCATTATCTTATTTTTTCATATTTGCGATTAGTCAATCTAGTATTAAAGCGCACAATCAGTATGCTTAAAAATACCAAACTAACTCTGATTATCCGTAAATTTTAACTATACCCTCTTCCACCTATTTGTGACCTAGGAACAAATTTGCTAGATTTATGTCCCTCAACTTAGCAATTTATACTACTATTTGAGTCATTTTAAGCTACTTTTCACACTCTATGTTGTAATAAAGTGCCTAAACTAACTCAAAACATCACAAAATTTAGCTGACATATTAAACAAGTATTAGGATACCTCCAGGACCATATATAAGTTTAACATGCTGAAAAGAGGATGTTACACCCAGTTTCTGAGCGATTAATCGCTCAGCTCTAGAACTCTCTGGTTTTACGCGCTTAGGCGCTCACTTCTTAGGCGCTTAGGCACCTAACTCTTTGGCTCTCTGGCCATGCGCGATTAGGCACTTACTCTTTGAGTGCTTAGGCACCTAACACACTTCTGCTCTCTAGCCTTAGGTGATTAAGTGTCCAACTTCTGGGCAATTAAGCGCCCAACATTAGACTTCTCATGCCCTATTCCATTAAATTTTCAACTAAACTTAGACCCCTAAAATAGATTCTAAGTGGTTCTCAACCTCATTCAAGGTCTCTAAACACATAGTAACATTCATACACAAACTCAAATCACTAATCATAGTGAAAAGATGAATCAAATACAACTCTTTTATACCTATTTTCCATACTTCAAGCTAATGGAAAGACAAGGATACAAACATGTTTAAAGACACAACCATACATAGAATAAGCCATGAACACTCCATTTCAAACCATTGGAGGCAAAAACCAAACATAGAAACCACATATGTCTTTCAAACCCATTTTTATCCAAACAATCATACATCAAGCATCAAGAAGATATAGAGAGAAAAAGAGTTATACACCCCTACCTGAAGTCTCTAATGGATGGTATTCAAGTTGGCTTCCTTGTCTTTTCTTGGCTCTTCCTCTTCTTCCTCCTTCTTCTCCTACTTCTTTCTTTTCACCCTTTTCTCTCCTTTCTCTACTGCTCAAACATGTGAGATGAGAGAAAAATTAGTAAGAAAAGTCAAAGATACAGATAGAGAGATAGGGACTTGGTGGGGAGCAAAGAAGAGGATAAACTCCTTTGACTTTCAAGGCTTCCAAGAACTTTTGTATCTGGTAAGGATATTTTGATCTTCTATTGATGAGTTTACTACTTTCCATAAGCATTAGGAAAATTTTTAGGACTTAATTCAATTTTTCATATTTACCATTTAAAGATTATCTTTATATACCGTTAACAGCCACTAAGGTATATTACACTTCTTGTGTAAGTAAAAATACTAACTAATTTAGTTAATTCTCAAAATTTTATTACATCCCATTCTAAGTATTTATAACCTAGAAATCTTGTCTCCATATCTATTTCCATCATCTATGTAGTTTATGCTAGGTTCTGAACTAATATAAGTTATTTTTCAAATTGGATATTATAACAACATATGCAAACTAACTCAGAAAGTTACCAAAATTGACAGGTAACTCATACTAGGGTTACTGAACTTCTATAACCATAATTAAAACTAATATATTAAGGAGGATGTTACACAGCTCACTCCTTTATTTTATATGAATGTGTGAAGAGATTAAATTTACCTATGTTTGAGCTTTGCTATGTTTTACCCGTATCTACACCAACAAGAAAGCTAGTCATAACTTCTTTTGTTTGTTTGGATTGTTGTGTGACAATAGAAGATAAGATTTTCTCTATGAATTTTATTTATTTACCTCCTCTTGATATTGACATCATTCTAGGCATGGATTGGTTGTCATCCAACCATGTTGTTTTGAATAGTTCAGATAAGACTTTGATGTTTATGTTAGATAATTCCTCTATACCTATTTTTTTCGTGTCTTTGTTGTTGAGTGCTAAACAAGTTAATAACTGCTTAGTAGAAAGGGTTCAAGGATATGTTCTCCCTTTCTCCTCGAATGTGTAAGTTGAGCAAGACTTAGGAATTATACTTATGATGAGAGAATATCCAGAAGTATTTCCTAGGGAAATTACTGAGTTGCCACCTTTGAGAGAGACAGAGTTCAATATAGACTTAGTACAGGGAACAAGACCTATTTCTATAGCATCTTATAGAATGGCACCCTTAGAGTTGGCAAAACTCAAGAAACAAATGGAAGAGTTGTTAGATAAATAATTCATCAGGCCTAGTGTTTCACCATGGGGGCACTGGTTCTTTTAGTAAAGAAAAAGGATAGGAGTATGTGACTGTGTGTAGATCATAGACTGTTGAATAAGGTAACTATTAAGAATAAGTACCCATTGACTGGAATAGATGATTTGATGAACCAACTAAGAGGAGCTTTAGTTTTCTCGAAGATTGATCTAAGATCTGGGTATCATCAAATAAGAGTTAGGGAAGAAGATATCCCTAAGATTACTTTTAAAACTAGGTGTGGACATTATGAGTACCTTGTGATGTCCTTTGGGTTAACCAATGTGCTTGCTGTATTCATGGATTACATGAACCGAACCTGTAGACTCTATCTAAATAAGTTTGTTGTTGTTTTAATAGATGATATCCTTATCTATTCAAGGACAATGGATGTAACACCCCAATTTTTCTTTCTTTCTCTGTTATATATGTTTTTCTAATTTTTGTGATTTTTGTGAATTATTTGATTTATTTTGATTATTTTATTATTATTTTTGGACTTCTGTGTGTTTGAAAGCGGAGCCGTAAAAATAAAAATGTTTTGGGGCTGAAAATTTTTTGACTATTGATGTGGGGCCGGGGGAGCTTACTAAACCCGAAATCGGGAACAAATTTTGAAGTTTTTCTTTTTCTGAGATTTTATCTGATTGATAAAATTTAGGTACATTGTATTATCCATTGGACAATAACCACTGGTTTTGTAGCAGTAACCTTTGTCCATTGGTTAATAGCTACCGGTAAATATCTAGATGGCTAGTCAAACTTGATGGTTATGACATCTTTATGGTGATCCAATGAGAAGGAAGCTTACATAAGAAGTTTGATGGAGTCAACATTAATGACTATGATTTTGTGTGTTGCACCAATGGATGGCAAGCTTGGAGGAGAAGTTTTAATCTCAACTCTTGATGTAGCTCATGGCCAAGAGCTTCTAGGAGAAGCTTAAGTGATCAATTTGATTACTCTTTTCTCTTATGTCTATCTTGTCTAGTTTTCAAGAAGCAAATCTATCAAAAAACTATCACAAACTCTCTCTTTTTCTCTCCCTTAAAGCTCACGACCAACACCTTCCAAACACTCTCAAGTTTTGTTTAATTCAAACCAACCTCATTTCTTGAATCTAAATACCATTTCAAGACACTTTCTAGTTGTAAGTTTCATCAAAATTATCTATCTTCAACCTCTTTTTTCAAGCTCAAAGTATGAAGGTTCTAGGTGAAGTTCTTAATCTTCACTCCTAAATTTTATTCTAAAGTCTTAGACCATAATCTTGATCTATGGTCATCTTATTTAAAGCTCTAGATTTTAATAAATTTATGTTTGATTTGTTTTAAGGGTTTTCTTGAAGGTAGAATTTGTTACAATAAGACATCAAAAGAGCTTTGATCATCACCTTAAGGTAAGAAGAAGATTAACCTCATCAACCATTTTTAGTGGTGAGAAACAAATTTGTGATTAGTGAGTGAAAAATCTATGTGATGATTTATTCACTTGATTAGTGTGTTTTTAGTGGTTTGTGCTTGTTTGACTTTATGTGTGATTATATGATTTTGATAGTATGCATGAAATTGCTATTACATGAATTGATGATTAGAATATTTGTATGCTTTGAAACATATGAGAAAGGCAAGAATTTTTGGTCCCAATGACCACTTGAGGCTCACGGCCTTTTGGCCTAGGAGTAGGCATCCTTGAGAAAAATATTTTGTTAATTAAGAACTTAAATGATTAGGGGACTAAATTAAGATTAAAGGATTTACAAGTTAGAAGATGAACAAAGTTTTTATTATTTAAGAAGTAATGATTTATGGCCATGACAATGGAAGTAATTTTTAAGGATGGTTTGGAATTTAAAGTACTTTATTTAAGAAAGTTTTTATTTAGAGTAATTAACAAAGATTTTTGAGATATCTTGATTTAATTAAAATAATATAATTTTTTGTGAAAAACGTTAGAAAATATTATTTAGAGGAGGTTTAGTAAGAAAATGTTGGAATTAAAGTTCAAATTTTATATTAAGTGAGAAAAGTTTAAAATTAAGCTTAGAATATCAATAAAACATTTTACGCCATTAAAAATATATAGAAAAGTCTTTACGCAAATTAAAAATGATGATTTTTAGCTACGCGATTAAGAAAATGTTTTAAAAGTTTTGCGTGATTGGAAAATGATGTAAAAATGTTACACAATTTGGAAATGTAACCAAAAGTGTTACGCTTTGTGAAAATATAGAAAAGTACTTCGCGTTTGAGAAAAATAGTATTTTACTGTTGGCCTGACATACTAGACCCGGTGACCTCAGTTGATGGTTTTAGCCCAGTGGTGGCTTTGTTTTACGTGGAAGTCACATACTTGTGATTATTGATTTATTAAATTATTTGATCATGCATTATCAAAGTCATATTGACTTTGTTTGTTAAGGCTGTATGCCTAGGAGATGAATTACACCTTCGTACAGGTGCGAATTGCGTTAGTGAAGGTCTATGAATGACCTTGGAGGCGTCGGGGCGTAGGTATCCCACAAGTGGCCAGTTAGTAGCTCTACTATGTCGTGGTGACTATTGCAAATGCACCGACAATCTCGACGAGACATTGCTATATTCCCGATCCAGTGTAGAATGTCTTGTATAAGACATGATGTGTACGCTGATAATTTTTGAAGCACTTGAATTGAGGCTGACGATATACAAACATGACTCCCCGATCATTCTCTTCGATGTTTGGTTTTTAGCTCCATAGAGTAGGGGTCTATTCATTGTACATATGTATAATCTGTAGATATATTGTTGTGTAATATATATATATATATATATGCATATTTGTTAAGCTAATTGTTAACAGATATCATGATTGTTATTGTTAAATCTATGTTGTATGACTTTACTATTTATTACTGTTTCTATGCTGCTTTATTAGTATGTGATATAGGGGATCTCACATCTTTATATTATTGTTTTGTCTATTTCTATTTTATGTTTATGTCTGTGACTGCGATGGCGGCTCAGAGGGATTTGCAAGGTTTTGTTAGTGTATAGTTCCTTAGAGGCACTGATGCCTGGCATGTCTATTGGGACACAGAGCGTATAGAGTATTTTGGTGACATTACTCTATCTATGAGTAGGACCTGCCATGGGGTCACTAGTTTTTCTTTTGATGTTACTGCACATGTAGAGTTTGATATGCCTATACGAGATTTGCGGGGCGATACTCACTATACTCCTAGGGAGGACTCCGAGATTTCTTCTGCTCAGACTCCTGTTCAACGAGAGATGCCCCGGCTGGGGGACTTATCTTCTAAGGAGGAGGAGTATCTTGAGAAGGACCCTTCACATTAGGTGTATTGGGCTTGGGCTTAAATAGGTTTTGTTTAGTTATTGTACATATGCTTTTGGATATGTAGTTTTATGTATTTATGCTTTTGATAAATAATGTTTATATATGTAAAGTGCATTGTTTAGTTTTTTATGATCTATGTTCTTGTATTTTATTAAGTTAATGTTATCCATAAATAAAAAAATTTGAAATCAGTATATTATATTATTAAATCTTTTATAGTTTGGGTAAAGTTTTAAAAGAGTTGGTCTGAAATATAATGCCCTTCGGAGGGTGTTACAATGGAAGAACATGAGCAGCTTATTAGGATAATTTTAGAAATTCTTAAAGAAAATAAGTTGTTTGCTAAATTTGCTGAGTGTGAGTTTTGTTTACAAGAGGTGCATTTTTTGGGTTACGTAATTTCTCAAAGAGAAATATTAGTAGACCCTAACAAGTTTGAGGTAGTGTTACAGTGGCAAAGACCAATCACTGTGATTGAGATTAGAAGCTTTATAGGCCTAACTGAGTATTACTGAAGGTTTATCAAGGGATTCTATCAAATAGCTCTACCTTTAACTAAATTAACTAGGAAAGATAGTTCTTTTGTTTGGACACAAGAGTAAGAAGATAGTTTTCTAGAATTGAAACAAAGGTTAACCACTACACCTGTCTTGGTAATTCTAGATCCATTAGAGGACTTTGAAGTGTATTGTCATGCTTCAAAGAATGGATTGGGGTGTGTTCTTATGCAAAATAGGAGAGTAGTTGCCTATGGCTTAAGGTAGTTGAGCTCACATGAAGGGAATTACCTTACCTATGACTTACACTTAGCAATTGTGGTGTTTGCCTTGAAAGTCTGGAGACACTATCTGTATAGGGTTTAGTTTGAGGTGTTCAGTGACCATAAAAGTTTAAAATACTTGTTTGATCAGAAGGAACTGAACATGAGACAAAGGAGATGGATGGAGTTCTTGAAGGACTGTGACTTTGAGTTAAGGTACCACCCGGGTAAGGCCAATGTAGTGGCTGATGCACTTAGTAGAAAATTTCTACATATGTCCCGAATGATAGTTCAAGAGAATGAGCTTTTAAAAAGTTTTAGGTATTTGAGTCTTGCAGTGACTATGTCACCACATAGTCTCTGTATGAGCAGAGTAGATCTAGTTAGTGATTTGAGAACCCAAATTTTAGAAGCTTAAGAGAAAGATGAAACTTTAATGAAAATAAGTGAGCAAAATCTTTAGGAAAACACATAGAATTTAGTAAGGCAGATAATGAGATATTAAAGTTTAGACATAGACTTTGTATTCCTAGGGAATATGAAATTAAAGAAAAGATCCTAGAGGAAGCTCACAAGAGTAGATATACTATTCATCTTGGAGCCACAAAGATGTATCAAGATCTTGGGAAGTTGTTTTGGTGGCCAAAAATGAAAATCGAAATAGCTGAGTATGTGTCCAAATGTTTAATATGTTAAAAAGTTAAGATAAAGCACCAAAAACCTTTAGGACCATTACAATATTTAGGGATCCCTGAGTGGAAGTGGGGGTGTACTATAATAGATTTTGTAATGGGGCTACCTAGAACCCAATAAGTTTTTGTTGCGATATAGGTCATAGTGGACAGATTGACTAAATCAGCCTATTTTTTGCCAATTAAAATTAACTTTTCTCTTAATAGATTAGCTCAACTATACTTGCAAGAAATTATTAGGTTGCATGGAATTCCCATAGGACTATCCAGATCCTTTATGCTTAGAGCTTGCATACTTGATCAAAAAGGTAGTTGGGATATATTTCTCCCTTTAGTGGAACTTGCTTACAGTAATAGTTACCACACCAACATAGGTATGACACCATACGAGGCTTTGAATGGTGGGATGTTTAAATCTCCTCCATGTTGGTATGAGGTAGGAGTGTGAACCATCTTAGGCCCTGAGTTAGTGCAGCAAACTATAGAATAGATTAAGATGATCAGGAATAGATTGGTTGTTGCTCAAACTAGGCAGAAAAGTTATACTAACAAGAGGAAGAGACTTCTAGAGTTTGAAGAAGGAAAACATGTTTTTCTAAGAGTCACTCCTATTGCAGGAGTTAGTAGAGCCTTGAAAACCAAAAAGTTAAACCTATAATTTCTTAGTCCTTACCAAATCCTGAAAATAGTTGGACCCGTAGCCTACCAAATAGCCCTTCCACCTAATCTATCCAACCTTCACAGTGTCTTCCATGTTTCTTAACTCAAGAAATACAATCTAGATCCTTTACACATCAATTGAAATTGAATCAATACAATTAAAAGATGATTTAACTCATGTGATTAAACCTATGAGGATCATGGACAGAGGAGTCAAAGAACTCAGAGGAAGACATATTCCTTTAGTAAAGGTTCTATGGATGACATTAGCACAAAAGAGGCTACTTGGGAGTTAGAATCCCACATGAGACAAGACCATCTTGAACTCTTTACATGAGGTAAGTAATTTTGAGGACAAAATTTTAAAAGGGAGGGGGGAGAAATGTAACATCCTTTGTAACCTATAGTTTTAATTTGGTTATAGAATTGCTATAATATGAATTAAAATAGTAGAATGATAGATATTAGTTCTGGATAGTGTTAATCACTAAAATATCTTAAGAGATATTATACTTTTGAAGTTACCCCCAAAATGAAAAAGATATTATTTGTTTTTTCTTCTTCTTCCATTGTCTTTGACTTGTGCATGTATATCTTCCTTTTCTCTCTTTTCACAAGTCTATTATCAGCAAAAACTAGAAAGAAAGTAAGAAATAGAAACATAAAGAGAAAATAGAGAAGAAAGAAAGGAAATAGAAAAGAGAAAGCTGAATTGGAGGAAGAAGAATTAAGTGCAGAAGAAGGCACATGATCGAACTTCAATCCGTAATAAATCGAGGTAGGGGTTGTTGTGTTTGTTTTCTGTGTTTACCATCCTTTGTTTTGTGAAATCTGATAAAGGGTGAATAGAATCGAGTTCTTCATGATACTCAGAAAAATCATAATTGAGTGTAATAAAAGTTTTCTTTTAATATTTGAGCATATATTTGCATAGATATATATTTATATGAGAACAACTACTAGAGCTTGTTGTTATGTTTTTACA
This sequence comes from Ormosia semicastrata, assembly GCA_029884595.1. Lineage (NCBI taxonomy): Eukaryota > Viridiplantae > Streptophyta > Magnoliopsida > Fabales > Fabaceae > Ormosia > Ormosia semicastrata. The sequence continues at coordinate 52,224,976 of JAQQTO010000063.1, forward strand.
ATACTTTTCTATGTGAGTTATGGTATCATTAGATAGTTATAGAGTAAAGGTTTTGGTATAGTAGTGAAGTGAACAAGAAAGTTATTATTCTGAGGTCTTTAGTTTGCCTTACTACAATATTTCTATTCGAATAAGGCCAAAGTGGCAATTCAAATAGAAATATTACAGATTGTTCTAGGTTTGTGATGTCATCTATTCAATTTTGCATGATTTCAAAGATAAACCAAGTTGTTTACGTGAGCAATTCAAATGGTATGATTCTAAGGCTAATCGAAATAGACTAGGAGAGCTATTCGATTGGCACAATTCAGAAGGACATCTCTAGTGTTAATCAGGTAGACTAAATGTTTTGTTTGATTAAGTGTGATTTCAATATTAATCGAAATCATCTGTTATATTTTTGAGTTGCATTTCAGAATGACATACTTTCGATAGTGATCGAATAGGTTAAGAGCTATTCGAATAGACTATTTCAGAATGGTAAGTCAGGCTAACTAAGTAGACTAAGAGAGCTATTCAATTGGCAAGAGTTTGAGGCTAATCAAATATACTATAGTAGTTATTTGATTAGCAAGTTTTTGATTATGATCGAAAGAGACATAGTGAATAGATAACTATTCTATAGGCATAATTTTGAGAATAATCGAAACAAATTTGAGAGTTATTCAACTAGCATGTATTCGATTCTGAGCGAATATGCAAAGTAAGACATATTTTCAATTATGATCAAAAGGAGATAAGTGAGATATCTTATGACCAAAACCCAAAATGGTGATTTTTAGAGCCATTCAAAAAGGCTAGAGATACTACTCGAATAACTGATTTCAAATTTACATTAACATTTCATAAACATTACTGCATGGCTATAGAGTGGTCAACATTCAGCTAGGTCAAAGGAGTAAGAAAAATCCTTTGCAAGATCGGTAGAGGAGTAAGAAAAACCCTCAGCCATATCAGAGGAGTAAGAAAAACCCTCTATCAAGTCAGAGAAGAAAGAAAAGCCCTTTGCGAGATACATGACATTGCATAGGCCTCATCATAACCTATTTCATCATTTCGATAAGCATTCATTCATTAAATTTATTTGAAAAGTTGTCTTGTGTGTTTGTTGTAGATTTGTATATTGAATAACACTGTTTGATAGTATGCTACTGAGAATTTTTGAATTGTCACCCCTTTGCCTATTGTATGTTTAATTATAGATTGAAATCAAGACCTTTCCAAAGCAGGGAAATGAAGTAATAGTATTTTCTATTAGAGTAGTTTTGTTTGTTTTTGAATATGATGTATTTAGGCCATGAAAGCCCAGTTTGCACTCAAACAAAGTACTTATGTGCAGATATGTAAGTTCAATATTGCAGTAAATTGAATTTTAGATGTGTTTATGTTTAGACTTCAATGCTCTATTTTCGATTACATGTATAATTTCGTAATTCTTTACAAATGATTTATATATATATATATATATATATATATATATATATATATATATATATATATATATTTAAAAATTCAGTAGTAATAGCCTAATTAGATTTATGTAGGTATAATTTTTGAATGTACTCAATAAATCGAACTAGGACGTTACACTAGGGAGGCAGAGGATTGCTCCCCTTTTCTGGTTCAAGGGCGCTTGAACACTGACATTGAGCACTTGAGCACTCAAGTGAAAGAAAGATGGTGATTTTCTCTGGGTTACAGGTACCTAGGCACCCAAATGGAGCACTTGAGCACTAGAAGTCCAGAATAAAACCCAAAATAGGTCATCAGTGCACCTTAACAAAGATTTTAGTGACCTAAACTTCCAAATCAATCCAAAATTCTTTACACCTCTCTTTGTTGTCCACTCCCCCAAACTTGATTCTTACTTCATGAACAAGATCACGAGAAAATAAAGTTTCACTCAAGTAACACCCTTCCAAAGATACGCAATCATAAAAATTTAAAGCAAAAACAATGCCAAGTTCCACTAAAGGCAGCTAAGCAAACAGAAACAACTAAGAATCTACTAAACAACTTGCCTAAGTTAACTACATGCATGACAATAAAGGATTTGAGTTATCACACTATGAAAGGAACAAACAACTAATAAAATTCAAAAATAATGCATTAATGTAAAACAAAAGGGAAAGAAACTTGGGTTACCTCCATATATGCGCTTATTTATCATCATTAGCTCGATGTTTCCAATTCTCAATTTGGTTGGCCAAGGGCCTAAGAAGATTTTTGGTGATTAATCTTTCTTTCTTAATAGTGCTTTAACCGTTGTCCATTGACTTTGAAGCTCTTTTTCGAATGATGTTCAACAACTTCAATTACTCCAAAGGGGGAAACTTTATTGAGTTGGAATAGGCCCGACTTCCTGTAACACCCCTCGATTTAATAACCACGGTACAATCGTCATTATGTCACAGTCACTAAATTTTGGCACGTTACGATTGTCAAGCAACAAATTTTCCAAATCAAATTAATCATTTTGCATATGAGGAAAATAGGAGTCATGAATGAATAGTTACATATACAACCAATTAAAATATGAATTATAAGATGTACTCAATTTGTAACATTTAAGTCTGGATAATCACCTTAAAACATATATATACCCAAAAATACACTTTATGTAGGTAATGCAAAATAAAGTATAAACTACCCACAACATATCTATGACTAAGGAGTTGGGCACTCCCTCGGATCCTGAATGCGTAAGGCAACCCCGGGCACACCGGGGTAGTGAGAGATACGGGATAAAGTTTTCAATCGCAGTCCTCTTCACGGTCAAAATCGGATCCCTGACAAATTGCATACGTTTGTCGATCCAGTCGACCCGCCAAGCCTTGGCACCTTCGGTGAATTCAACTATGACGAAACCAATAGAATCCCTTCAAGTTGTCCTTACCGAACGCAGAAGATCAAACCATAGCGAAATCTAAGAGATTCGACCTCGCCCCCTTTACAGACTTTAACCAAAAACCACACAGGATAGCAACAAATATAGAAAAGAGGTAAGACATTCTACTTTCATTACCTATGATGGCAGCAAAGAAACATAACATGAACGACGAATTCATTCCATACATATAGATATTACAAATATGTTCAAGTTATCAATTGCATAGATATTTTCAGAAAATATATACCACGATAATACAATTATCAACAGCACTATAACAACAAGTATTCACTATAGATATATAACAAGTATTTATGTTTCCACAATATGTATGTTAACCATGCCCATGATAATATGTGGACTAACCATGCATATACACAATACGTATGCTGACCATCCTCATGTACAATGTACTCATTTCCTACTCTATGGAGCTAGACTCAAAGTTTTCAGAGATGAACGTCCCAGAAGATTTGCCCCCCTAAATAGACAGTCTACGCCAGGCCATGAAAAGCAATAGTGGTTTGTCAGGCTGTCAGTGCGTTGCAATAGTGTTCACGGCCAGGGGTATAATGTGATAGCATAATCACGAGTGAAACACCGCGCCCTGACCCCCTCAAAGGACTCATACAATGACCTCACTATCTTGTAAGTTCTCGTTCACTCCTGGGCATAAAACACCATAACTGTATGATGCTCAAACGCATAACCAATGAAATCAAATCACATCAGACTCACTAGTCTATCAGATGCTTCCAGGGTCCAGTTCGTCGGCCCAATAGCACAATGATGCCAATGCATGTTCTCTCAGAGTATCTCAATTATACAAATGCAAGAATCATACATTTTAAAATTTTAAACTGAAATAGTCATTATGTTCCTCACAACCTCACCCATACTCATGTTCTTCCTTTATTCCAAAAATTGCTCTAAACTATAAAGCAACTATCATTCTTGGTTCTTTAAAATTTATGAATCTCAAAGTACAATTAAATTTTCCAATTTACTAATCCTTGCATCCTATTACCATTAATTTAATCACTAGGTGTAGGTAATAAATTTTTAGTTTTGGATTCAACGGAGAGAAATGCCTCTAGTGTACAAATATGAGGCTACCTTTCGATGAAAAATAATATGACAGAATGATGAAAGATGTCAGCCATAATGTGATTTGGTGACGAAAATGGGTAAGTTTCAATTTGACAGAATCAATGCTAATAGGAAAAACATTATTTGACAAGAATGGCTAAAAGTCAAGTTCTGCTGAATGAAGATTCTGTCGAATGAAAATCAGTTCTGTCGAATGATGTATAAAGCTGTCAAATATACTAGAAGGTCAGCAGAAATCCTAATTTGACGGATGGGTGTTGACGTTGGAGAAATCTTCCAAGTGTTGAACCGACGAAAGTACTAAATGGTTAGAAACTCTAATTCAACGGATATTGACATTGTACTAAGTGGTCAGGAATTCTAATTCGACGGATATTGACATTGTACTAAATGGTCAAGTGTAACACCCCTCGATTTAATAACCAATGCACAATCGTCATTATGTCACGGTCACTAAATGTCGGCGTGCTAACTTTGTCAAACAACAAATTTACCATAAAATTTTAAACATTTCTTATATGAGGAAAATAAGAGCCACGAATGAGTAGTTACATATACAACCAGTTAAATTATGAATTATAATATGTACTCAATTTACAACATTTAAGTTTGGATAATTGCCTTGAAGCATACATGTACTCAAAAATACACTTTATATAGGTAATGCAAAATAAAATATAAACTACCCATAATATATCTACGACTAAGGAGTTGGGCACTCCATCGTATCCCGAATGCGTGAGGCAATTCCGGGTTCACCGGTGTAGTGAGAAATACAAGATAAGGTCTTCAATCACAGTCCTCTTCGTGGTCAAAGTCAGATCCCGAGCATGTCACATACGCTTGTCGGTCCAGTCGACTCTATAGATCTTGGTATCACCAGTGAACACAATTCGAACAAAACCCAAAAATAGAGCTCCCTTCGCGACGGCATCACCGAATGCAGTAGGTCAAACCAATAAAATCCAAAGGAATCCAACTTCGTTCCCACTTATAGTCTTTAACCAAAAATTAACATAGAGCAAGAAAAATACAAGAAAGAGGTAAGACATCCTACCATCATTACCAGTCATAGCATCAAGAAACCAAACGGCGCAAGGCGCCCACATAGCATTTATGATAGCAATAATGATAATAAACATTTAGTAGCAGTTATAATCAATCAGACAGTTTCAGGCAATCGTATATATATGTATGGATATATCAGAAATACAACAGTTCCAATTATAATAACAATGTATGCCAGATAATTCATGGACTCACTATGCACATGTGCCCTCAATAATCAAAATCCTACTCCATGGAGCTAGACACAAAACAATCGGAGAGAATGATCGGGAGACATGCCAAGTATCTCGTCAGCTATACAAGTGCTTACCATATAATATAATCAGTCATTTTGCGCAACAAGGCTTTATACAAAGCAAAGATTCTCACAAGATCTCGATATAGGATCGTGGCGTTAGGATCGCTTCGGTGCGTGTGTATCGGTCTCTGTCTCCACGGTCCAGAGGAGCTACCATCGCCTCTCCGCGAGACGCCCGCGCCCCGACGCCCTCAAGGTCATCTACAGGACCCCACGTATCTATTCGCACCCGCACTAAGGTGTGATTCAACTCCTAGGCAACTCGGCCTTAACAAAGTCCAGCGGACATCCTCGTTCTTTTGTGCAATGCAAGACTCTATCATGCTTCTCATGACAAGCTAAGTCAATCATGCCTCAAATGCATATCATATGATTTAACAATCAGGTTTGTTCCCATTCTTGGATCCACAAAACATTTACAATGCATAATATGTATGATTCAAAATTCCATACACTTTCATAATATGCCACAATTGGCCAAAAGAACATCAATATGCAAGTGGTCATTCACGTGGATCCTTAGCATCATAATATTAAGGTCAAACATTAGGTTCATTATGTTCCTTACTACCTCACCCATACTCTGGTTCTTCCTTTATTCCAAGTTCTCACTAGTTGTAAGGCTCAATCACGCTCCTTGTTTTTCCTTCATTATGTGTCCCTACTTTGTTTCTAGCCATCTGATGTTATTTATGATTAATATAGTGTATATTAGTCCCAAAAGTTGAAATCAGGAGGTCACAAGGCCAGAATCATCCATTCGTTTGATAGGTAAAAAGAATTGAAATATACTTATAATTTCGACGGAACAGTGTATCTAGTGAGGCGGAGTCGCGTTCGACGAGTAGTAGCACGACAGATCAAGGTAAATGGAAAACAATCGCAGGGGGATAAACTCTAAGTGCTATCGAATTGGGAACGAACTTCGACCAGATGAAGTATATAACTGTCGAATATGCTACCACATTTACAGAAAACGTGATTCGATGGACACTGACATTAGGTCGGTTCCTCTATTAAACCTTCAGAATTCTACTCGACGGATTTGGAGAAAATCTCCCTATTTAATAATCAGGAACTCCACTCGACGGGCATTCACATCCTAACTCGACGGATTTCCACACTTTAGTTCGACGAGATATTCTCATTGGGTAAGTTTCTCCATTAAACCTTCAGAACTCTACTCGACGGACTTTCACACCTTAACTTCGACGGATATTCCCATCCTAACTCGATGATTTTCACATCTTAACTCGACGGATATGATTCATGCCTAACTCGACGAATTTTAACTTTGAAGGAGTTTCACTCGTGTTCAACCGACGAATACGCTAAAAGTTCAATTCTAACTCGACAGATTTTGGATAATGGGGAAAGTCCCGTTCCTGTCGAACCGACAAGAATGTTAGGGTTACAAGGTTCTAATTCGACGGATTCTGGAAACGTTGAGATTTCACTCCTACTGATCCGACAGATGCAACTCGACAGATCCTGGAAAATGCTAAGGTTTCACTCATGCTAATTCGACAAATACACTCGACAGGTTTTGACATTCAACAGAAAAGTAATAAGTCTAAATTCGATGGATTTTCACATTGTGCTTTAGTGGTCAGGAATCTAAACTCGACAGGTATGTCACTCGACGGATTCTGACTTTGGGAAAATGTTGAGGTCTCACTTAAGCCGATCCGACGGATTTAACTCGACCGATTTCGGAAAAATGTTGAGGTTTCACCTATACTAGTCCGATGACACTAAGAGGGCCACACTTTCTAATTCGACGAATTCACCGACGGAGGTGTTAATGGGGGGGGGTCACTAGCTTCGATGACTTTTGACATGATGAAGGGCCCCACTTGTCGACTGTGTTTGGCCAGAACTCATACTCGATGTGTTTTAACATCTTAATTCGACGGACATGGCTTACTCACTCTCGATGGATTTTAACATTTACTTTAGAATGGATCAAGAAACCAAGTCATTACCATTTTCAATATAGGATCTCTGTTTTCGGGTTCAAAACCGTGACCATACGAGAACCAAAACAGGCTCATTTCTTTCCATATTACACATTCCAAATATATATATATACATACAAAACTCCAAAGAATCGCCTAGCATCTATACATCACAAACAACATTTAAAAACAGAAAGACCCTCAACACAAATTACTGACGTTCCTAAATGCTAAGAGAGGTTGAGGAGGAGTGTCTTCCTCTTACCTAAGTGAAGAACAGGGATAAAGAAGCTCCTTTCATGCTTGAAAATCTGATTTTCTTCACCACCACCACCAGAACCTTGGGCGTTCAAGATCCACAAAAATTAAGGTCAAAAGAGAGAATGGCAGCAGGAAACCAGAATGCACGAAAATGAGGAGAAGAGAAAAAGTTAAGAACTTTACCTTAAAGGTCCAAGCTTTGGGGCTGTTTTGAGCAGAAAGAAAAAATGAAGACACAGGGAGGAGTTCCAGCAGAAGCAAGGTGTGAAGGTGGAGAGGGGAAAATGGTCTCTGTCGGGTTGAGTAAAGAAGGCTTGAAGGATCAACAATGGTGAATGTGGGTGGTGTGCAGCCGTGAAGAAGAAGAGAGAAAAGAGAGTGAGAGCTGCGTGAGGGGGAGGAGAAGCGTGAATGAGAGAAAATGGGAGAAATGAAATGGAAAATGTGAATGAGCAGCAGACGTGGGGGAGTGGGAAAAATGGAATAGTCAATGTAATAATTCCCTCAACAGTAGCCGTGCAGCATAAATTGGGGAGGAGAGAGGAAAGGTTGATTAGATGGAAATAGGAAGCTTCCTTGAGAAGCTTTGTGCGCTTCTCGAGGAAATGAAGTGTAAGGTTATCACCTTAATTAAATTCATCTGAAGATGAATAATTAAGCTGCTAAAATTATTTTCTCAATGAAATAAAATTACAATTGATGAAAATAATATTTTATTACTCATCAGATGATTTTATGATACAGTGATTTCATGTATCAGATAAAGTCTCGTGAAGCGTAAACCTCGTAAACTGTGTCCAGCCTCGGGTTTAGTAAGATCCCCCGTCAACGTTTCCACAGTCCAAAGTTTATCAAATTTTTAGGAAAAAAAAAATATTTTATTTTCCCAAATTTCAAAGAAAATATACACGTAAAACGAAAAATATATTAAAATATTCATCGTTCACAGAAAAAAATCCAGAAAATTTCCTAAAATTCACAAATATTATAAAATAATTATTTATAATGAAATAAAGAATTTTCAGGATGTTACATCAAGAATTCTAATTTGACAGATATTGACATTGTACTAAACGGTCAGGAATTCTAATTCGACGGGTATTGACATTGGAGCAGTTTCTCTCGTGTTGAACCTACGAAAGTACTAAATGGTCAAAATTTCTAATTCGATGGATATTGACATTGGAGAAGTTTCTCTCGTGTTGAACCTATGAAAGTACTAAATGGTCAGAAATTCTAATTCGATGAGTATTGACATTGGAGCAGTTTCTCTCGTTAATTACATAACGTACACTTGATTTATTATGAATTCCGATTGTTACAATTGTTCACAAAGAACCCCAAATTTTGGGCCTCAAAATCGTGGCTACCCAAGGGAAAATTCGACATCAATTTCTTCTATTTCATGCATTCTAATCTAATCCAATATATCAATATACACAAACAAACAATCTAAAAGCATAAACACATTATAAACAATATGCAAACATACTAATCATGCAAACAAAGAGTTTCTTACTACCAAAATAGGTTGAAGAGAATAATATTCCTCTTACCTTAGTGAAGAACAAAGAAAGCAAGCTCCTTTTGTCCTTGAAATTTCATACTTCACCACCACAAGATCCTTGGGGGTTCAAATCCAACAAATTAAGATCAAAGAGTGGAAATGGCATCCATAGTCACTAATGTGACCATGGACCACGAAAATGGGGAGAAAAGGAGAAGAAAGTTGAGAGATTTACCTTAAAGCTTGAAGCTTTGGTGTTGGGCTGCCAACCACGAAAATGGCAGAGCCAAGAAGAGTTCCACCAAGAAGAAAGCTTGAAGATGGTGAGGAAAGACAATGGTCTTTATTGGCTTGAGCATGGAAGCTTGAAGGTTCAACAATGGAGGTGTGTGGGTGGAAGAAGAGAGAAAGAGAGTGAGCTGGGTGAGGGAGAGTGAGGCCAGCGTGAATGAGAGAAAATGGGAGGGAATAATTGTGATATTCCCCCCAAAACCATGCTGCACAAAGAGAGGGAGGAGAGAGAGTGAAAAATGGGTGGGGAGGAAGCTTCCTAGAAGCTTCCTGGAGAAGCTTCGCACGTTCCTCGATAAAGTGAAGTGTGTGGTCACTTAAATAATGTCATAAAAATAACTAGATAGAAATAATCTACTAGAATTATTTCTCAGTGGACAAAATTTTACAGTTAGCGTAATAATATTTTATTATTCCACAGATAATAAAATATACTGCGATTTTATTTATCAGATAAAATATCGTAAAACATAAACCTCGTAAACTGTGTCCAGTCTCGAGTTTAGTAAGATCCCCCGTCGATGTTTTTATACAGTTTAAAGTTTACCAGCCTCAAGAAAAATATTTTGTTTTCCTGGCTCCGCTCAATGGGCACGTAAAACGAAGAATATATTAAAATAATTCAACATTTCCAGAAAATTCCACAAAAATCATCAAAAATCACAAATATTGGAAAATGGCTATTTATCATGAAACAATCAACTTCCAGAGTGTTACACTGACACTGCTCAGTGTGTATGCAAAACGAGGAATATATTAAAATATTTGATATTTTCAAAAAAATCTAAAAAATTCTCAAAAATCATAAATATGATAAAACGTTTATTTATAATGAAATAAGTGAATTTTTGGGATGTTACACTTCCTGAATTTCAGTTTTCCTAGAAACAACTTTAGCCTTGAGTTAAATAATAAAACTTGCTGATCTAATTCAAAGTGCCTTGAGGTGATCTTTCTATGATGCCACAACTTTGTCTTTTGCTTGTATAGACGAGCATTCTCATAAGCCTCATTTTTTAGTTTCTCCATTTCATTCAATTGCAGCAATCTCTTATCACCTGTAGCTTTCACATCAAAATTCAAGAATTTAATAGCCCGAAAAGCTTTTTGTTCAAGTTCCACAAGGAGATGACAAGATTTACCAAAAACTAGCCTATATGAGGACATACCAATAGGGGTTTTAAATGAAGTCCTATATGCCCATAGTGCATCATCTAGCTTAAGTTACTAATCCTTCCTAGATGTATTAACAATCTTCTCTAGTATGCTTTTCAATTCCCTGTTAGAGACCTCTACCTGACTACTTAATTGGGGATGATAGGGGGTACCTATCTTGTGTTGGACACTAAATTTGCTTAAAATAAACTTAAATTGGCTATTACAAAAGTGCTTTCCACCATCACTAATTATTGCCCTAAGGGTGCCAAATCTAGTTAAAATGTTATTTTTGGCAAACTTGACAACCACCTTAGTATCATTAGTTGGTGTGCAATGGCCTCCACCCATTTGGAGACATAGTCAACAGCCACCAATATGAATTGATTGGATAATAAGGAAGGAAAGGGATCTATGAAATCAATTCCCCAGACATCAAACAACTCCACTTCAAGGATGTTATTGAGTGGCATTTCATGCTTTTAGGAAATGTTGCCTACTTTTTAACACCTATCACAACTTTCAACAAAATTATGAGCATCTTTAAAAAGGGAAGGCCAATAAAAACTAGACTATAATACCTTGGCTGCTATTTTATTCCCTCCAAAATAACCTCTATACTCAGAACCAAGATAGTGCCACAAGATGCTTTGCGCTTCTTCATTCGAGACACATATTCTCAGCACACTATCATGACATCTTTTAAATAAGAATGGGTCATCCTAAACATAAAATTTGGCATCATACAAAAACTTCTTTCTTTGTTGCCATGTTAGCTCAGATGGGATGATTCCAGTGGCCTTGTAATTAGAAAAATCTACATACCAAGGGAGGATTTGGAGGGCAAACAGCTGTTCATCTAGGAAATCTTCCTTTATTAGAACCTGTGCTTCTTCGAAACCTCCTTTTTGTGTGATTCTTGACAAGTGGTCAACTACTAGGTTTTCCACTCCTTTCTTATCTCAAATCTTGAAGTCAAACTCTTGCAGTAACAACATCCATCGAATCAGTCTCGGTATTGCATTATGTTTAGTCAAGAGATATTTTAAAGCTAAATAGTTAGTATACATAATAACTCTTGACCCAACTAAATAAGAACGAAACTTATCAAATACAAAAACTACTACAAGTAGTTTTTATTATGTAGTTGCATAATTAAGTTGTGCATCATTTAAAACCCTACTCATATAATAAATGACATGCAAAACCTTAACTTTTCTCTGTCTTAAAACAACACCCCCAACAAAATCACTTGCATCACAAATTAATTCAAATGGTAAGTTCTAATCAGGAGCAACAATTATGGGAGTAGAAATAAGCTTGCCTTTCAAAACATTAAATGCACTTAAACAATCATCATAAAAAACAAATAGTGCATCTTTAACAAGCAGTTTGCATAATGGTTTAGTGATCTTGGAGAAATCTTTTATAAATCTCCTGTAGAACCTAATATGCCTGAGGAAACTCTTTACTCCCTTGACATTGGTTGGAGGGGGTAGCTTCTCATTAATCTCCACTTTTGCTCGATCCACTTCAACGCCTTTTGAAAAAATGCGATGTCCTAGAACAATTCCTTCCTGCACCATAAAGTGGCATTTCTCCCAATTAAACACCAAGTTAGTTTTCTAACATCTTTCCAAATCCAAAGAAAGATTACATAAGCAAGAATCAAAATAGGATCAAATACAAAAAAATCATTCATAAAAATCTCAACAAACTTTTCGATCATATCCGAGAAGATAGAAAGCATACACCTTTGAAAAGTTGCAGGAGCATTGCATATTCCAAAGGGCATCCTTCGGTATGCAAAGGTTCCATACAGACAAGTGAAAATGATCTTCTCTTGATCCTCAGGTGCCACCAAAATCTGATTATAGCCAGAGTAGCCATCTAGGAAGCAATAATAGGTGTGACCCGCTAACCTCTCTACCATCTGATTAATGAATGGAAGGGGAAAATTATCATTCCTTATTGCATTATTGAGCCTTCGATAGTCAATGCACATCCTCCATCCAGTGACAATCTTTGTGTGAATGAGTTCATTATTATCATTAACTATCATTGTCATCTCCCCTTTCTTCAGAACAACTTGTACCAAGCTTACCCATGAACTATCTGAGATAGGGTAAATGATGTCTGTATCATAAAGCTTTATCACTTCCTTTCTCACCACTTCTTTTATAGTGGGGTTTAGTCTCCTTTGTGGTTAAATCACCGGCTTGAAGTCATCCTCCATTAGGATATTGTGCGTGTAGATTATGGAATTGATGCCCTTAAGATCTCGAATAGTCCACCCAATAGATGATTTATGTTCTCTCAAGACTCTTAAGAGCTTTTCTTCTTCAACTTTGCTGAGCTCAACATTTACAATCACTGGAAAAGTGTTATTCTCTCCAAGAAAAGCATACTTGAGATTAGAGGGAAGTGACTTTAATTCTAGCTTTGGTGGCTTCTCTATAACTGCATCTTCTTACTTCAACTCTTCTTTTTGTAAGTTTAAATAAGGAAGGGTTGGTTTCCAAACTGGCTATGCACTTAAGTATCTTTTATGCTTCCTCCTCCTCCTCATCCACTAAGGCCTTTAACTAGCATTGATCTGAGTGGAGATGTTGGGAAGCTCTGTTTGAATGCTTTATTAACCAAAGAATCAATCATATCCACCCTAAAGCATTGTTCTTCCTCCATAGGGTGTTTTATTGCCTCAACGACACTAGGTAATCTTTTCATCTTGCACTCTCAACATGAGCTCACTTTGCTATATATCAATTAATGCTTTTCTAGTTTCTAAGAAAGGTCTCCTTAGAATAAGGGGGATGTCCATGAAATCAGCTGGAAAAAGAAATTCATCTACCTTCACTAACACATCTTCAACAACACTACCTTCATTTGTAGCCATAGTGTTAATCAATTGTTGAGCTTCTTTAGGAGTTTTGGTGTTGAGAGACCCACCTGCAGATGTATCCACCATAACTCTGGTGGAATAATTCAAGTAATTATAGAAAATATGAACTTGTTGCCAAATTTCAAATGCATGATGAGGTATCTTCTTAGCAATTCCTTGTATCTTTCCCAAGCTTTATATAAAGATTCCCTTCCTTCTGAGTGAAACTTGTGATCTCGCTTCTCATCTTCATAAACATTGATGGAAGAAAATACCACGTAAGAAACTTGCTAACTAAATCTTTCTAAGTAGTAATGCTTCCTTGATGTTGAGCTTGTAACTAACACTTAGCTATATCCTTAGAATAGGAAAAGCCTTAGCTGTATAGTATCATCACTTGCTCCATTAAACTTGATGGTATCACAAATCTGTACGAAGTTATTGATATACAAATTTGGATCATCTAATTGATTTCCCCCAAACTGATCTTGCTGAACCAGCTGTAGAAGAGCTATTTTGATTTCAAAGTTATTAGCTTAGATGGGAGGTCGCAGTATACTGGTTGCACACCTTTCAATAGGAGGAGTTGCATAATCTCCCAAAATGTGTAACATTCTCCTTAATTTAATACCTTAATCAGGGTTATAGAAGCTCAGTAACTCTGGTATGAGTTATCTATTAAATCGGGTAACCTTCTGAACTAGTTTGAGTCTAATTCTATAACACTGAATGTGAAAAATAAGATAAAGTTTCTGCATAAACAGTTGATATGATGGAAATAAATAAGAAAAATTTATTTCGAAGTTATAAGTGATTGGAAAAAGATGTGGTAAATTCTGAAGAATTAGATGAATTGATTTAGTATTTTTAATGATATTGAATGAGAGTTTATAAAATCGATTGGACAGTTAAAGTAGTTCAAAAAATTATGAAATTTCAAGGAGATGATAAGTAAGATATGGAGAATTTTTTGGTATAAAATGCTAACTAAGAAAAGTATCAGTAAGCAAATTTACTTAATTCCTGAATTTAACTTAACTTGAAACCGAGTAATGAAACTTAACTGATAAATAATAGTATATGGAAAGTTATGGAAAAATAGATCCAAAGACTTAGTTGAGTCCTAAAATTTTCTATAACACTTATGGTAACTTGAAAACTTAACTTTGGAAGATTAAAATGTACGTAACAGATCCAAAAGTTTCAGTATGAAATTTTAAGTCACCTTTTGTGCCTTTCCACCACTAGCTTCTTTCTATAACATTCTTGAAATCTCTTTATTTTTCTTTCCATCTTCCCTGCGTAAAAAATAGAAGCAAAAAGCAGAGAAAAGAATCTATATACGTTACCTATGAATGCTTACGTCTTGAAGCATATCAAATGGTTTTTTGATGATAACAAAGCCAAAGATGAAGATCAAGATCAAAAGAGAATACCAAGATCAAAAGATAAAGACCAAGATCAAAAGAGGTATATTAGATATAGGCCTTAGAATATCAATGTAAAATGCCCTTTAAGTATCTCAATGATTCTCAAATGGTTTTTCAAATATCATTTCTAAAATAAGTGTGAAAATTCAAAGCTACACATGTTTTTCAAAGCAACATTATTTTCAATCTTAGATTTAACACTCATGAAAGGATTTATGTTTAATCAAATGTCTTAAGGTGTTAGAAATGGCTTACAAGCTTAATTGAACTTGAAAAATGTGTTCAAAGGCCAAGGTAATCGATTACACATGTTTTGTAATCGATTACAAGCTAAACAGAGAGCTGGTAATCGGTTACATGGTTCATGTAATCGATTACATGCAAGTCAGAGGCCGTGTAATCGATTACACCAGTAATGTAATCGATTACAATGAGCCCAAAAAGGTAAGAACACGTTCAAAGAGTTATGTAATCGATTACATGGATATTGTAATCGATTACACAGCAAGACAGAAGCCATGTAATCAATTACATGGATGTTGTAATCGATTACAAGCAAGTCAGAAGCCATGTAATCGATTACACAGAGCCCAGAAAGCCAAGAACACGTTCAAAAAGCCATGTAATCGATTACATAGATTGTGTAATCGATTACACGTGGTCTGATAGAGTCCAACGACTATTTTAACTTAAAGCTTGGCTTTATCACCCCCAACGGCTCTTTTCTTCATACAACTTATAAATACTTGCCTTAGGTCTTCATTAAGGGTTGAACTTCATTTTAGAAAATCAATCTAACACTCATATACGAGAATCAATCCTGAAAACGTTTTTGCCCTATTTTTGTGAGAAAACTTGAGATATTCAAAAGGGGCATTGCTAGAGCTTCAATTTGTATTTATCTACTCTTTAAGAGAGTTTCTATCTTCTATACTTTGTGTAATCTGAAAAAGAGAGGATGAGGTATCCCTCTAGAGTGAAGGGTGAGGTATCTCTCAAAGTTAGAAAAGGGTGAGGTATCCCTTGAGGGTGAGGCATCCCTCAAAAGGTTGTAAAGGGTGAGGCATCCCTGTTTTTGAGGCTCAAAGCACAAGGGTGAGGTATCGCAAGGTGTTGGTGAGTGCTCTATTGTGTAAAAGTTTTCAAGCACCCGTTCAAGCTTGAAGTTTAGTGGAAAATCTCGAGTAGTTCACTTGAGGACTGGACGTAGGTCACAAGGGGTGGCTGAACCAGGATAAATCCTTGTGTTTAATTCTCTTAACCCAATCTCTTTACATTTGTGCATTTACTTTATATGCTTGCTTGAATATTATTCATCTTGATTTATTTAATTTGTGAGTGAAGTATTCAATCTCATTTATCTATTCGCTTCAATTATCCAATAGCTTCAACGAAAATATTTTAACAAACGTTTTACAAAAGATTTGCGAAAATATTTCATAAACTCAATTCACCCCCCCTCTTGAGTTTGAGGCCACTTGGCTAACAAGTGGTATCAGAGCTAGACTCTTGTGTAAAGGGCTTAGCAGCTTCAAGAGAAAGTGATGGCCTCTTCAAATGAGTTTTCAGAAAGTTCTTCTATTTATAGACCTCCTTTTTTTAATGGGGATGAGTATGCTTATTGGAAAGAAAGAATGAAAATTTTTATTGAAGCTATTGATTTAGATGTATGGGATGCTATTGAAAATGGTCCTTTTATCCCCACAAAAGTTGTTAATGGTGTAAGGGTTAATACACCAAGAAGTGAATGGACCAATGATGATAAGAAAAAGGTCCAATATAATTTGAGTGCCAAAAACATCATTACCACATCCTTGGGGTATGATGAATTCTTTAGAGTCTCAAATTGTAAATCTGCCCAAGAAATGTGGGACACTTTAGAAGTGACCCATGAGGGTACTAGTGAAGTGAAAAGATCAAGGATCAATACTCTCACTCATGAATATGAGCTTTTTAGAATGAACCAAAATGAAAGCATTCAAGAAATGCGAAAATGTTTTACAATTATTGTAAATCATTTAGCTTCATTAGGAAAGACATTTTCCAATGAAGATCTTATTAACAAGGTTTTAAGATGTTTGAGCAGGGATTGGAAACCTAAAGTGACGGCTATATCAGAGTCTAGAAATCTCTCAACCGTGACCTTAGCCACACTTTTTGGCAAGCTCCAAGAACATGAATTAGAATTGAATAGACTCAACCAAAGTGAGGAGATTGATAAGAAAAAGAAAGGAATAGCTCTCAAGGCCACTTCCTCCATGATTAATGACGATGATGATGATGAAGATGATGGAGATGGCTTGGAAATAGATGAGGAGAATCTTGCTCTACTAGTAAAGAAATTTGGAAGATTCTTCAAGAAGAGTGGAGCTCAAAGAAGACCTCCCTTTCCCCAAAAGAATGTCTATCACAAAGGGGAAGGAACCTCATCCACTCCTAAATGCTACGAATGTGGAGAATTGGGTCACATGAAGATGGAGTGCCCAATTTATCAAAGTAAAGTGGAAAAGTATCACAAGAGATCCTCAAGGGAGAAGAAAGAAAGAAGAGCCTACATAGCTTGGGATGATAATGACATAGATTCAACCAATAGCTCTGATAATGAGAAAGCCAATCTATGTTTCATGGCTAGAGGAGAAGAGGAAGATGGAAATGACATGAAGGTAACATCTTCAAATTCTGAATCAAACTCTTCCCCTTCCTATGATGAATTACAAGATGCATTTGAAGAATTACATAATGAATCTATAAGACTTACAAAACTTGTTTCATTATCCAAGAAATCAATTTCCTCATTTGAAAATCAAATTTTTGCTTTAAACAAAGAAATTGAGGAATTGAATTTAGAAAATGAAACTCTTGGGTTGATTGATGCAAACTCTTCATGCATGACATGTTTATCTCTTGATAATGCATCTACACCCTCATCTTGCTCATCATGTAAAGCATTTGAAATTGAGATTGAGGACTTGAAAAACACTCTTTCAAAATTTACCTATGGAAGAGATAATTTGAACATATTGCTTGGAAACCAAAGATGCGTTTTTCAAAAGGCTGGTTTGGGGTATAATCCCAATAAACAACAAAAGTTTCTCAAGAATTTCTTTATTTCATCAGGTACATCAAGTAGTCCCTTTATTAAATGCTTTCATTGTGGTAGGAAAGAGCATAGTGCATCAAATTGTAATGTAAGGAAGAATATCAATAACAAACTAGGAACTAAATTAGTTTGGGTTCCCAAAGTCACTTTGCCAAAGACTAACACACAAGGACCCAAGAAAGTTTAGGTACCAAAAGTCAAAAATTGAAGTGTGTTGTAGGTGTGCTTGAAGGCCAAGAATTAACTTTGGATATCTTGAAATGTGGCTGCTCTAAGCACAAAACAAGAAAATGCTTCATGTTGTCCTCCTTGTCTCCAAAAAGCTTGAACTTGCATCCTTTGATTAAGTGGAGTCTTGTTTTATGCTTTACTTGGTTAACATCTTGAAAAATATCTTTTATATGTCTTGTATATGCTAAATGAATATGCATCTTGTGTGAAATGGCATGTATAATATCAATATCTTTGAACTTGTCATAATAGATCAATCATGCATCTAAGTCTACTGCATAATATGCTTATTTGCTGCAAAAATTGGTCACCTTGTTGCATAATGTCTTGTTGCATAACATCTTGCTGCATAATATGCTTTCTTGATGCATAATATGTTGTTTTGCTGCACAATAATGTGTTTTGGATCATAATCTGATTGGAATATATGCTTAAACGATGTTTGAAATTATTTTCGAATAATTTGGAACCTTTTGATTGCTTCAAGTTTAGTCCTTCATGATTCTTTCCTTATGCTTAATCTTTATCTAATCCCATATTGCTCTTGTATATGACTCTGATTTCTATTGACATACATGATAAATACTAGCTAAGTTTCTCGTCATATTCATTTACTATTGGCATCACATATTGTTGTGCTAAACGATTTATTCTCTGAAATTGATCTTGCTGGGCTGAAATGATTATATCCAATCTGAATGCTTATGTCTTCTTTTTTATAATGCCAACGGGGGAAAGATTAGTGAAATATAGTGAAATATATTGCATGTGTACGGGGGAGTTTTGCACTTTAACATATTCTATCTTATGCATACATTACGGGGGAGTGTTGCACTTAATTATCTGATAATCAAATAAATGCATATATTTCTCATTCTGTTGAATGTTTAGTTTGTCATCATCAAAAAGGGGGAGAATGTGAATGCTTATGTCTTGAAGCATATCAAATGGTTTTTTGATGATAACAAAGCCAAAGATGAAGATCAAGATCAAAAGAGAAGACCAAGATCAAAAGATAAAGACCAAGATCAAAAGAGGTATATTAGATATAGGTCTTAGAATATCAATGTAAAATACCCCTTAAGTATCTCAATGATTCTCAAATGGTTTTTCAAATATCATTTCTAAAATAAGTGTGAAAATTCAAAGCTACACATGTTTTTCAAAGCAACATTATTTTCAATCTTAGATTTAACACTCATGAAAGGATTTATGTTTAATCAAATGTCTTGAGGTGTTAGAAATGGATTAAAAGCTTAATTGGACTTGAAAAATGTGTTCAAAGGCCAAGGTAATCGATTACATGGTTCATGTAATCGATTACACGCAAGTCAGAGGCCGTGTAATCGATTACACAGTAATGTAATCGATTACAATGAGCCTAGAAAGGCAAGAACACATTCAAAGAGTTATGTAATCAATTACATGGATATTGTAATCGATTACACAGTAAGACAGAAGTCATGTAATCGATTACATGGATATTGTAATCGATTACACAGCAAGACAGAAGCCATGTAATCAATTACATGGATATTGTAATCGATTACAAGCAAGTCAGAAGCCATGTAATTGATTACACCAATAATGTAATCGATTACACAGAGCCCAGAAAGCCAAGAACACGTTCAAACAGCCATGTAATCGATTACATAGATTGTGTAATCGATTACACGTGGTTTGACAGAGTCCAACGGCTATTTTAACTGCATTAAAAGCTTGGCTTTATCACCCCCAATGGCTCTTTTCTTCATACAACTTATAAATACTTGCCTTGGGTCTTCATTAAGGGTTGAACTTCATTTTAGAACATCAATCTAATACTCATATACGAGAATCAATCCTGAAAATGTTTTTGCCCTGTTTTTGTGAGAAAACTTGAGATATTCAAAAGGGGCATTGCTAGAGTTTCAATTTGTATTTATCTACTCTTTAAGAGAGTTTCTATCTTCTATACTTTGTGTAATCTGAAAAAGAGAGGGTGAGGTATCCCTCTAGAGTGAAGGGTGAGGTATCCCTTAGAGAGTGAGGTATCTCTCAAAGTTAGAAAAGGGTGAGGTATCCCTTGAGGGTGAGGCATCCCTGTTTTTGATGCTCAAAGCACAAGGGTGAGGTATCCCAAGGTGTTGGTGAGTGCTCTATTGTGTAAAGTTTTTCAAGCACCCATTCAAGCTTAAAGTTTAGTGGAAAATCTCGAGTGGTTCGCTGGAGGACTGGACGTAGGTCACAAGGGGTGGCTGAACCAGGATAAATCCTTGTGTTTGATTCTCTCAACCCTATCTCTTTACATTTGTGCATTTACTTTATATGCTTACTTGAATATTATTCATCTTAGTTTATTTAATTTGTGAGTGAAGTATTCAATCTCATTTATCTATTCACTTCAATTATCTAATACCTTCAATCAAAATTGTTTAACAAACATTTTACGAAAGATTTGCGAAAATATTTCATAAACTCAATTCACCCTCCTCTTGAGTTTGAGGCCACTTGGCTAACATTACCATCTTTTATACTTTATCTTTCATATTTTATCTCCTATCCTCATCAATAACTAACTTTTGTTCTTTCTTACTCTTTTCTTCATTCTTTTCACGGCTGAACAACATAATATAGGACAGAAAAATAGAAGTGAAAACAACAAGGAAAAATAGAGAAAAGAAAGAAAGAAAAAGAAGGAAAAGGTCAAGAGAAAATGAAGACCAAACTTAGTAAACTAGAGGAAACAAGGTAGGGGTCCTTTACCTTCATCTTGTTCTTCCTTTCTCATGATTTTTGGATCAATTTTGTGGCCTATGAATCTGTTGAAGTCACGGACAAATAGAATTCTAATGGAAGTTTAATTGCTTTAAATTGTTTCTTTTCTTCCATTAATTCTTAGAATGAATTTGTGATAGAATTTTGATGAATTGTGACATTGATTGTTGGAGTTAATGATCTTTAGATTGACAACATGGCCAACAGGGAATTATTGTTGTTTTGAGGTTTTAATTCTATACTTGTCTTGTTCTTATTCTTTATTGAATGTTTGAATAAAAAACTTGAGAAATTGTTTATGTAATGGAAGGTGTAGCTCATGACCAAAATAGGGCAACACCTTCCAATTGTTGTGTTCATATAAAAACTGTGTTTTTATAGTGAACTATTTAATTTTCTATATGGTTTATTGGATAAGTTGATGAATGGAGGGTGGTTAGTTAAAGAAATTATAAGTTGGTCATGAAAAGCAAGGCTTAATCATGTAATGCTCTAGATTATGCATGCTTACATTATTGTGTTAAATAACTTGTATATGACTAGTTAAGCTTGTTAATACATACTTGAATCACTATGAATTTGTGGAGAAGCTTTAGTATTTGTAAAGGCCATATAGGCTGAATTGAGAACTAAAGGAGATATGGTAATCTCCATGTAGTATTTAATGTGTAAGTGAGTGAATTGTGTTTGTATGAAAAATTATTGAATAATTGATTGTATATCAAATGAGCTCGGATTTGTTTACTTGTTGACAAATTGTGGAATGTGATGATGAAATCTATTGGTATTGCTCCTTGATTATTCAACTTGAGCTAGGCTTTGTACTAAACATGCTCCCTTAACTCATAAGGTTGAGCTTGGATGTGTGATTTAATGATCAGTGCTCATGGTATTTGAATTTGAATTATATATTCGAATTGTGAACTTTTAACCTTGAATGGGAAGGATATTTGTTTTATTATGCTTTTCCCACTTAGTTTCCTTTTTATGTGAACTATTATTTCACTTGGTATAGTAGATTTTGGAGTTGATCCTCATGGAGATGATCCTTCGTGAGGAAGAGGACCCTGTATTCTTGAAATTCCTCATTTCTTTCCTCACTTCCTTTTCCTCATAGGATATTAGTGATATCAAACTTGATCTATTTGAGGTGGCTCTCACCTATTATGGTGCGTGTGATATGGGTTCTGTGGGAATAAACGAGTATTTGAATGAGCATTGAAATGGATCTAAAATGGATTTGAAATGGATTTGAATTTGGATTTCATATTTTGATTTAATGATATTGTAATGACCATTGAATGAATATGAGATTATGGTTCCTATTTGGAAATTGTTTCTGAAAGTATTATGAATATAAATTATGATGTTTGTTAATAAAATGTTTTTGAAAACTATTAAAAATTAAAATTCTATTTCGGGAAGAGAAAGGACCTGTAACACCCTGAAAATTTTTTGTTTCATGATATATATTCATTTCATAATATTTGTAATTTTTGTGAATTTTTCTGAAATTATTTGAATTGTTTGATTATTTTAATATATTCTTTGATTTGCATACACGCTGACCGGGGCCGAGAAATGAAATATTTTCCCCGAGGCCGAAAAACCTTGGACTGTGGAAACGGTGACGAAGGATCTTACTAAATTCGATATCGGACACAGTTTACGAAGTTTTCATTTTTCAAGATGTTATTTGACGGATAAAATTTGGGTACACTCTATTGTCCATTGGACAATAGATATTGACTTTGCTAACTATAACTTTTGTCCATCGGATAATAACTTTTAGTAAAGTACAAATTATCTTTTCTAGAGTATTCTCTTTATGTGATATCACCCTTAGGGCCCACACCTTTATGTCCCATTAACTTTGGACCAATACAAAACAAGCTTGTTGGAGAAGCTTCATCAAAGTGTAACGCCCCTTTTTGGGAGGGAACATCACATTGTCTTTTACAATGCGGAAAATAAAAATATAAGATAAGACCTGATTCCTTAATTATGAATATAAATTTACTTGGTTATAGTCGTGTAATTAAATTAGCGAGTATATATATATATATATATATATATATATATATATATATATTTATGTTATAATTAATAAAAATAGTGATAAAACATAATTGCAATGAATAGTAAAATAGAAATAAAGCATACATCAAACCGATCACACATGAACAATGATATATCATTATATTAAACTTGTTTGATTACAGTGCCTGAATATACAAAAAGCAAAATTATACATGTATGCCCTAAGAGATCATAAATATACAGCCCACCAAAATAACAACACATCAGGCCCCTAAAATATACCCTGATAGCCATCAGTAGCTATCGACAGCATCAATCCCTAAGATGAGGAGGAATCGTGTCAAGATCCTCCTCGGGATCCTCCTCAGGATCTTCCTCATCCGAGGAAACCTCCATAGGAGCCACCGAGTTACGGGCGGACCCCGAGCAATGGAATCAAAAGAATCCTTCTGTGGGGTGTAATAACGATTACCCCACATCTCCCTGATAGGCAGATAAAACTCCAAACGTAAACTGACACTACAAGTGAAGATCGACGGTTCATGACGCCCCCAAGCCAGCGAGATCGACACGTCTCCCATGTAGACACAGCGATCGAAATTTAGGTTGATGTGCCAGTAGTCTGGCCCTCCAAGGAAGGTCAAACACACATCACCTAAAAATTCGCGTGAGCGTGCTGCCATGATCCAACAGTAGGTGCTAGTCGCGATCGGGCCAGAAGCCAGGAAATTCGTGAGCTTCACCCTCCTTGCTGACGTCTTCGGTGAAATATATTTATAAACAGGCAGAAATAATAGAAACACAGGAAAGAGGTAAGATATCCTACCATCATTACCAATTATGGCAGTAGAGAAACAAAACGGCACAAAGCACCCACATAGCATTTCATGAATAATAATAATAATAAGCATTAAATGATAGCAGTTAAACAATTAAGCAGTTCTAGGCAATTATGCATCAATAAAATAATAGTTCCGATATATCATAGAAATTAAATGCCAGATAAAAGATGGACTCATTATGCACATGCATACAACATCAAAATCCTACTCCATGGAGTTAGACACAAATAGTCGGAGAGAAAGATCAGGAGACATGTCTGCAACTCGGCTGCCGCGGCTAAAGTGCTATAATTCATCAGTTTATCCACGTACACATCAAGGCATTATACAGACATTCTATGCTAGATCACGACATAGGATAGTGTCACATCCGGATCGTCGGTGCGTTCGCATCGGTTTATCTCACGGCCCAGTGGGGCTACCTACTATCCACTGTGAGATGTCCGCGCCCCGACGCCCCCAAGGTCAATAGTATGACCTACACTAGTCTACTCGCACCCGCACAAAGGTGTGTTCAATCTCCTAGGAAACATGGCCATAACAATAGTCCAACGGACTTTCACAATGCATGATGACTCAATGCATAATCATATATGTTTATCATTACATACTCTTCCACAATATGTCACAATTGGCCAAAGTAAGCATCATAATATTCTTGGTCCCACACATGGACCCACATTAAATAGTCTAAAGCCTTCCAATGGTACATTACATTTTTAGTACATTATAGAATTATTTAGTGTTCTCACTTACACTCATGTTCTTACTTTAATTGAAAATCATTCTAAGTCTTTTAGGTAAAGTTCTATTCTTGGTTCTTTCCATTTTATGAAATCCTAGGTAATTCCTAATTATCCAAATTAGTTAAGTTCCACTTCAATGTGATGTCTCTTATGAAATTCTTTTCATAATTAGGTTCCTTACTTTAAACTTAGTCTTATTCACTTAAAGAATTGTTTCTAAGTCTCACCAAGTCTCACACATCCTTATTTGTGTTTAAGGTCCAAAGAATTCCTTTAGGTTACTAAATTTATTTCCTTCCATTACATAATCCTCTTATTTATTTACTTGATTAATTAAATGTCATAGTTGTATGAAGTTACATGATTAGGTTATTATTAATCCCAAAGGCCGTGAGCCTCACTAAATTTTAGGATCCCAAATTTTCAATCCATTAATTATATGTTGTCCACTTGATTAGCTATGTCTTCCACTTGTTATAAATTTTCACCAAGAACCCTAATTTTGGCCCCAAAACCATGAGCCCCCCTAGAGGAAATCTAGGTCATTTTCTTCCATTTCAAGTGTTCCAATCCATCCAAGTATATCAATATACATAACTAATAAATCAAATAGCTTAAACAAATTAACAACAACATGTAGTCATACAAATCATACAAACAAATAATAACCCTCAATAGGGTTTTCTCATAATTAATCACAAACAAGGTTCCTCACTACCAAGAGAGGTTGAGGAGGAGTATCTTCCTCTTACCAAAGAAAAGAAAACAACCAAAAGAACCCCTCTAGAGCTCATTGTAATTTTTGGATTTGCACCCAACCAAACCCTAGAAATTTCAATCTCATCAAGATAACACCAATGCTTGAAAAATAAGGTATAGATGGTCACAAAGGAGATCATAAAAATGAAAATGGGGAAAAGAGAGTGAAGAATCAAGAACTTTACTAAAAAACCCTAAGCTTGAAGCTTGAAGAAAGTGGTGAAGATGAAAGCTTTTCAAGAAACCACTAACTAGAGAAGTATTTAGATGATGGAGGAGATGAAGAAAATGTATTTGGTTGGAAATTTTGTGATGGTGGAGGCATGGGAGAGGGGCTGGTCATGAGCTTCTTCTAGAGAGAAGGAGGAGAAAATACAAAGGAAGATGAAGGTAGAGAGAGAAGTGAATAGAAAAGTAAAAGATGCTTTTAGGGTTTTCTTTTTGAAATTTGAATAAGTTAGTTAAATTAAATTGAAGCACAAATTTGGGCTCCAAATGGGTGCTGCAGCCGTGTGGGTGTGGTGAGGAGGAGAAAGAAATGATTAGCTTCCTTGAGAAGCTTGGGTGCATTTTCAATAAAGGAGATCTGATTAGACATAAATGAGATTGTCTTTAGATAAGATAATGTGATTTAATAGTTAAAATAATATGGTAATTAGGATTTTACTACAAACTATTATCCAATGGATAATTGTTACAGTGCACAAAGCTAGTATTAATTATCTAATGAATAATAGAGCGTATCGTAAAATTTTAATTAACAATGCGTACAGAGATTTATTTATCAGATAAAACCTCAAAAAATGTAAACCTCGCAAACAGAGCCCAGCCTCGGGTTTAGTAAGATCCCCTGTTGACACATCCACAGTTCAAGGTTTGCCAACCTTAGGGAAAGCATTTTGTTATCCCGGCTCCGCTCAGCGTGCATGTAAAACGAGAAATATACTAAAATATTCGACGTTTCTAGAAAAATCTAGAAAATTTTTCAAAAATCACAAATATTAGAAAATGACTATTCATCATAAAACAAATAATTTCTAGGGTGTTTCACTGACTCTGCTCAGTGTGCACGTAAAATGAGAAATATATTAAAATATTCGACATTTTTGAAAAATTCCAAATTTTTTTCAAAAATCATAAATATTATAAAAAGATTATTTATGATGAAATAAATAATTTTTGAGGTGTTACACAAGGCTTATTGGAGAAGCTTCTTTTCTCTCTCTTTGGGAGGTGCACGGTTTTGGAGGAGGAAAAAGATGACAAAGTTGTCATCTTTTCACAAAAGCTATCATTTTCTCTCTCACTTTTCTCTTCTCTCATTTTCTCTCATTCTATCCTTTCATTTTCTCTCCCTACCTCATGGCCATCACTCTCCATTTTCCCTCTTCTATTTTGTTTGCTTCAATCACTCATACTTTTCAAATTTACACACCCTTACGATGATTTTCTATGTTGTGGTCATCATCAAATCCTCTCATATTCATCATTTTCTTTGAAGCCCTAACTTGAAACTCTTAACGTAAGATTCTTGATTTCTATTTTCCCTCCTCTCATTTTTTTCTCTATACCTCACAGCCACTCTCACCAAAATTACTATTTCATTTTCTTTGATTTCACTCATCTACCTTTTTGAATCTATATCTCTTCCTAAGACTATTTGGGTGAAGATTTTGGCTTGTTCAAGTGGTTCTACAATCTAGAACTTGAAAGTTTCTAAGGTAAATTTATCATATTTCCTAAGCTTTCCTTGCTTGTTTGTGAATGACCATCTATCAAACACTTTCTTCCATTTCTTTCTCCCAAGGCTCACGACCATTGGCCCTTGAAGGACCAAAGATTTGATTTTTTGTTATCACCTAGTTCATTTTCATCTTTCTATCAAGAATCAAGAAACCAAAGTATAAAACTCTCTTCTTTTCTCTTGGAAAGCCTTACGGCCACACCCTCAACCCACTCTCTTAATCTTCTTTAATTTCATCCATCCACATCTCTTGAATCAAAACCCCATACTATGACATTTTGTTGTTATGTGTTCTTTCAAAATCATCTTGTTTCCAAGCCCTAAATGTTAATGCTTGTGTGTTGTTTTGTTTTAAGGATCTTCTTAGAAGGATAAGCTTTTTCAAGAGGACTTACAAGGAGCTAGGAGGCTACACCTAAGGTAAGAGGGAGATTAACCTCATCAACCATGCGATAGTGGTGGGGAACGAATAGTTATGTTGGGAGTGGAGAGTCCATGTGAGGATTCATCCACTCGATTGTGTGACTCTTGATTTATGTTTGTTTGATTTTGTATGATTATATGATGTTGTTGTATGCAAGAGATGATTGTGATGGCTTAATAGGTATATGTGATGATGTGATTTTGATAGTAAGCATGAACTTAATTAATTGTGATGATTAAAGTATGTGACATGCTATGATTATGTTGTAAAGGAATGATTTTTGATCCCCTTGATCTCTTGAGGCTCACGACCTTCTTGGCCTAGGAAGAGATGTCCATGAGAAAAATATTTATTGATTAAGGACTTAAATGATTAGGTGACAAAAATATGATTCATGAGGTTACAAGTTGACAGAGGAAAGAAACAAGTTTTTACCATTGAAAAGAATTGATTTTGGCCATGATATTTGATAATTGGAAGAAATAGTGAATTAGAGACCTAAAATATTTGATGATAGGATGGAAGAGTAATTAGGATGGAAATGATTTTATTTAGAAGTTGAATAATGAAGGTTTTAGAAAGAATGTTAGAAAATATTGTTTAGGTGAATTGGATGACAAATTAGGGTTAAATGATTTATAAGTAAAAGAGAAGATAATCATAATATCATGATTTGGGGAGTAATAACTTTTGGATTTACTAATGGAAATAATTTTGGGCATAATTGGGAATAATGGAAAATGATTTATTAGTAGTGAATCTAGTTGACTTGATAGTCGAGAAATTTAATTAAGGATTCATAAGATAAGAATGGAAAAGAATAAATTTAATCATTTAGCAAAAGAATGATTTTCGGTTTTGAGAGGAAAAACAAGCTTAAGGAAGGAACAGTGAAAACTTGAAAGACTTAGAGGAAAAGGAAAAGAATTTTGAGGTTAAGACAATGTAGTTTCTTTTTTTTAGTTTTAGTGAATGATATGAGGAAAGGTTACTCGAGGAACTTAGTTAGAAGAGTTTGGTGATTAGGATTGATTTCTACCCTTTTCTTGAAAGTGTTACAATTAAAGCCTAATGGTGAAATAATGGTTCTATATGCTAAAGAAATTTGTAAGAATGCTTCAAGTAAATTAATAGTGATAACTCTTGAATTTGCACAACTGAGATACTTTATGAAAGAATGCATTAGCATTATGCTTTTGGGCTGACATACTAGACCCAAGTGGATTGTGTATTTAACATTTTGCTTTTGGGCGACGTACTGGACCCAAGTGGATTGTGGAACCGATGTATAGGACCCGAGTGGATCATTGGTATTATGTAATTATATGGGTGGTTATATAATATCATTGATACTAATGGTATTAGATAATTGTATGGACGGTTGCTTTAATACTATTGGGAACGGTACAACGGTGGTTTGATTTCATTATTCATACATTGAACATTATACAGTCGGCTTTTGTTGCCTAGGAGTGAATGAGAAGTTGGATAGTGTGATCTCGGATGGATCTCAGGGGGCGTCAAGGTGAGGTGATCCACTTAGTGATAAGTTATCACATTATATACCCCTAGCCATGGAAAACTATTGCAACGCATGATGAGGACCTGACAAACACTATCCTTTTCGTGGTCTGGCATAGACTGTCTTTTGATGGGGGACAGATCTTCTGGAACGTTCATATCTGAATTCTTTAACTTCATGGAGTCAGAACTGGTTGCATTGTGTATAAGGATGGTCAACATACACATCGTGCATATGCATAGTTAGCGTACATCTTGTTGTGGTGTGGTCTATGTTTATTGTATTTTGATGTACCTTGCTGAATCATATATTAGTTGATAACATGACTATACCTTTTGATCTTTCATATCCCTATGTTAATATGATTATATCTGTCATTCATTGATATTGTTGCTTATGAGAGGCACTATTGCCTTTTGTTAAGTTTTTTGCTGCCATGATGGTATTGATGTAGGGGATCTCATCTCTTTTATGATATTATTCTATCTGCTTCTATTTTTATATTCATGTTGGTAAAGACTGTGATGGTGGCAATGCAAGATCTGTAAGGTTTCACTCGGCTGCAGTTTCATGAGGCATCGAAGCATGGAGTGTCCATTGGGATACGGGGTGTATTCAGTATATCTGAGATGTCACCTTGTCCTAGAGTAGGACCCGACATGACGCTGCTATGTTTACTGTGGATGTAGCTATTCACTTGGAGTTTTGCATGCCTCTTGGGGAGCTTTGGGATGATTGGAGAGTTTTCTCTAGGGAGGATTCTATGGAGTCGACTGCTCGGACTCCCATCCGTAGTGGCATGCCCTGACTGGGGGCTTTGTTGCCTAGGGATCTCAAGGGGGAGCTGGATAAAGATCGGGTGCAGGACCCTATTCTTCAGGTGTTTGGACTTGGACCAGGCTTAATCTTCATTTGGTTGTTATATATGTATATTTACTTTTGGGGTACCTAAGTTTTATGCTTTTGGAACATGATGTAATGTACTTATGGTTGTAACAAACTATGCTTTATGAAAAGTCTTTTATTTCGTTCTTATAACCTGTATTTCTCTATTTTGGTAAGCTTGAGGTTGTTCATTAAAAAGAGATTTTTTTTAAACTTGTATTTTATAATATCAACTTTTATAACTTGGGAAAAGAGTTTTTAAAGGAGTCGGTCTTAAATGTAATGCCCTCTCAGAGGGGTTGTTACATATTAGGTGGTATCAGAGCAATTCATCCTATTGAGTCGAGGTATGGACTGGCTGTGCTTAGGCAGGTAGAAAATTCCTGTGTGTGTGTTGTGCATTTCCTTGTCTCTTATCTGAGATGTTAAAAAAGGATTGCCTAAGTTACTTTAGGTTGGATATTAGGAGCTACTGTTACATAATTACATGATATTGAGGGCTAGCCAACTCAATATGTAATGTTCTATGGGGACAGGGAACTATGACTTCAACTAGGCGAACTAGGAGAAGTTAGAATTCTTCTAGTAAGAGTCCAGTTGGATGACTGAACTTATGCAGAATTTTTTGTACCTATACTTTTTGGAGTGGTACCTCTAGTGTGAGTAAAGTCCAAGTCTAAATCTTTTGGGTTTATGGGTAAGTTTGCTTTGTTTGTGCTGTGTGTTTCTCTGAAACTAGACACAGAGATGTATTGCTTGGTCTCCTAAAGGAGACAATATTATTTGAAATAGTTACTTCTTGTTCCCATTGTGTTTTGATTTGTCTATTTTTAAAGAAAAAGACAATGGCTCGCAGTAGACGTACGCGTGGGGATGTCGAACGCAACAACGAAGGGTTGGCTGTGACTGGGGAAATAATGCAAAGAGTGGCTGGCATAATAGTACAATAGAATCAGAGAGCCGCTTAGCAACAGCAGGAATTGATAGCCGAGGCTCATATTTTGTTGGAGTTGAATCAGTTTCAAGATATGGGACCCCATAACATTAGACCATATTGGTTCTGAAAGAGGAGAAATCATAAGGTCAAGCGATTCCGACAGAAATTGTATTTACGGCCACTATGGAATCAACGTCAACAGTAAATGGTTGGAGGAAGTACTAGAGACAGCAGATTCAGTCAGACCGTGGAATTTTTATCATATTGTAAGAAGTGTGGAAGGAATCACTTAACGAGGGATTGTACGATCAAGGGAAAAGTCTATACGTTTTGAGGTCTCAAAGGATGAAGCCTTCCATTAGTAATGTACATGTTTCGAGGTCTCAAGCAGGAGGAAGAGTCTATACGTCGAGTGGAGCAAAAGCCTCCCAATTTGAAGATCTAACTAAGAAAGATTGTACCATAGGGAGTAAGCCTTAAGTTGTACTGTTTGACTCAGTGACAACCCATTCTTTTGTTACCTATGACTTTACGAACCAATTTGGGTTGTCTGTGTATTTATTTCCTTTTGACTTGAGTATTGTCATTCTCATTTCTAAGCCTGTTGTTATTACACAAGTTTGTTTAAACTATCTTGTTATTGTTAGAAATTAGAACCTTTCTGCTAATTTAATTGTTTGCTTTTTTTTTTCATAGATAGACATGATCTCAGAAATGGATTGGTTATTTTCTAACTATATCTTATTATCATGTTCCAATAAGACTTTAGTATTTCCTAAGACAGAGATTTCTAGATTTGAATCCATGAAGCTCATTCCTGAGTTTTATTGAACCATATCAAATTTTTCATCAGATAGGTTCGGTAGTATTCATCGATTACATGAATAGGATCTTTCTTTCCTATTTTGGTAGATTTGTCATTGCCTTTATTGATGACGTTTTGACTGATTCTCGAAGCTCGAAAGAACATGCTAAACCTTTTAGTGTGGTTCTTCAAATTCTGAAGGAGAAGAAGATGTATGCCAAGTTATCAAAGGCAAATTTTGGAGAGAGAAAGTTAAAATTTTAGGGCACGTGATTTTAAAAGAAGGAATTGCTGTGGATCCGTCGAAAATTGAAACAGTTCTTCAATGGGAAAAATCGAAGATCGTAATGGAGATTCGTAACTTTGTGGTATTAGCTGGTTATTATAGAAGATTCATCAAAGGATTTTTCTAAGATAGTAGGACCTCTTATCCAGCTCACACGAAAGAGTCAAGTTTTTGTGTGGACTGATACATGTGAAGAAAATTTTTGAGGGTTAAAGAGATACTCGACTATTTCGCTAGTGTTGATTTTGCCTAGTCCTAACGAACTTTTTGAGATGTCTCGTAATACTCCACGTTAGAGTTTAGAACGTGTGCTTATTCAGAATAGAAGGACAAGTAGCGTATGCTTCAAGACAATTGAGAGTATATAAGAAGAACAACCCTACACAAACTCGAAGTTAGTTGTTGCAATTACATTGAAGATCTAGAGATATTTTCTATATGGAGTAATATCCAATGTCTACAGTGATCATTAGAGTCTGAAGTATCTGTCTGCTAAAAAAGAACAAAATATGAGGCATTATATGGACGACGAATTTAAGCCCCTTTGTGTTGGCATCAAGATGGGAAGAATTTTGCATCAAGACTTGAGCTTGTACTATAAACAACGGATAAAATTAAGATAACTTAGGACAAGATGCAAACCACTTAAAAGAAAGGAAATTGCATCCGAAAAGTGGATTTGGAAGGATATAATTGCAGATGCAACATGGAAGCTAGAAAACGTAATGAGGGAGTAATGTCCGCATGTGTTCTAAGGTACAACAAATTTCGAGGAAAAAAATTTTTTTTAGAAGGGGAGAGTTGTAACACTCTGAAAATTTCTTGTTTCATAATATATATTCATTTCATAATATTTGTGATTTTTGTGAATTTTTTTGGAATTATATGAATTGTTTGATTATTTTAATATATTTTTCGATTTATGTACGTGTTGACTGGGGCCAGGAAAATGAAATATTTTTCCTGAGGCCAAAAAATCCTGGACTGTGGAAACGGTGATGGGAGATCTTACTAAATCCGATGTCGGACACAGTTTACAAAGTTCTCATTTTTTGAGATTTTATCTGATGGATAAAATTTGGATGCACTCTATTATCTATTGGACAATAGATACTGGCTTTGCTAACTGTAACTTTTATTCATTGGATAATAACTTTTAGTAAAGTGCAAATTATCTTTTCTAGAGTATTCTTTTTATGTGACATCACCCTTTGGACCCACACCTTTATGTCCCATCAACTTTGGACCAATACAAAACAAGCTTGTTAGAGAAGCTTCATCAAACCTTGTTGGAGAAGCTTTTTTTCTCTCTCCTTGGGAGGTGCACAGTTTTGAAGGAGGAAAAGATGACAAAGTTGTCATCTTTTTACAAAAGCTATCAGTTTCTTTCTCACTTTTCTCTTCTCTCATTTTCTCTTATTCTCTCCTTCCATTTTCTCTCCTTACCTCATGGCCATCACTCTCCATTTTTCCTCTTCTATTTTGTTTGCTCCAATCACTCATACTTTTGGAATTTACACAACATTTGGATGTTTTTCAATGTTGTGATCATTATCAAATCCTCTCATCTTCATCATTTCCTTTCAATCCCTAACTTGAAACTCCTAAGGTAAGATTCTTGATTTCTATTTTCCCTCCTCTCTTTTTTTTCTCTATACCTCACGGCCACTCTCACCAAAATTACTATTTCATTTTCTTTGATTTCACTCATCTACCTTCTTCAATCTATATCTCTTCCTAAGACTATTTGGGTGAAGATTTTGGCTTGTTCAAGTGATTCTACAATCTAGAACTTGAAAGCTTCTAAGGTAAATTTATCATCTTTCCTATGCTTTCCTTGCTTATTTGTGAATGACCATCTATCAAACACTTTCTTCCATTTCTTTCTCCCAAGGCTCACGACCATTGGCCCTTGAAGGACCAAAGATTTGATTTTTTGCTATCACCTAGTTCATTTTCATTTTTCTATCAAGAATCAAGAAACCAAAGTATAAAACCATCTTCTTTTCTCTTGGAAAGCCTCATGGCCACATCCTTAACCCACTCTCTTAGTCTTCTTTAATTTCATCCATCCACATCTCTTGAATCAAAACTCCATACTAAGACATTTTGTTGTTGTGGGTTCTTTCAAAATCATCTTGTTTCCAAACCCTAAATGTTGATGCTTGTGTGTTGTTTTGTTTTAAGGATCTTCTTGGAAGGAGAAGCTTTTTCAAGAGGACTTGCATGGAGCTAGGAGGCTACACCTAAGGTAAGAGGGAGATTAACCTCATCAACCATGCTATGGTGGTGAGGAACGAATAGTTGTGTTGGGAGTGGAGAGTCCACATGAGGATTCATCCACTCGATTGTGTTACTTTTGATTTATGTTTGTTTGATTTTGTATGATTATATGATGTTGTTGTATGCAAGAGATGATTGTGATGGCTTAATGGATATATGTGATGATGTGATTTTGGTAGTAAGCATGAACTTAAATAATTGTGATGATTAAAGTATGTGGTATGCTATGATTATTTTGTAAAGGAATGATTTTTGGTCCCCTTGATCTCTTGAGGCTCACGACCTTCTTGGCCTAGGAAGAGGTGTCCATGAGAAAAACATTTATTGATTAAATACTTAGATGATTAGGTGACAAAAATATGATTCATGAGGTTACAAGCTGAAAGAAGAAAGAAATAAGTTTTTACCATTGAAAAGAATTGATTTTGGCCATGATATTTGATAATTGGATGAAAGAGTGAATTAGAGACCTAAAATATTTGATGACGGATGGAAGAGTAATTAGGATGAAAAGGATTTTATTTAGAAATTGAATAATGAAAGTTTTAGAAAGAATGTTAGAAAATATTGTTTAGGTGAATTAAATGACAAATTAGGGTTAAAGGATTTATAAGCAAGAGAGAAGATAATCATAATATCATGATTTGGGGAGTAATAACTTTTGAATTTATCAATGGAAATAATTTTGGGGATAATTGGGAATAATGGAAAATGATTTATTAGTAGTGAATCTAGTTGACTTGATAGTCGAGAAATTTAATTAAGGATTCATAAGATAAGAATAGAAAAGTATAAATTTTATCATTTAGCAAAAGAACGATTTTCGATTCTGAGAGGAAAAACAAGCTTGAGGAAGGAAAAGTGAAAACTTGAAAGACTTAGAGGAAAAGGAAAAGAATTTTGAGGTTAAGACAATGTGGTTTCTTTTTTTTAGTTTTAGTGAATGATATGAGGGAAGGTCACTCGAGGAACTTAGTTAGAAGAGTTTGGTGATTAGGATTGATTTCTACCCTTTTCTTGAAAGTGTTACAATTAAAGCCTAATGGTGAAACAATGGTTCTATATGCTAAAGAAATTTGTAAGAATGCTTCAAGTGAATTGATAGTGATAACTCTTGGATTTGCACGACTGAGATACTTTATGAAAGAATGCATTAGCATTGTGCTTTTGGGCCGACGTACTAGACCCAAATGGATTGTGGATTTAACATTTTGCTTTTGGGCCGACATACTGGACCCAAGTGGATTGTGGAACCGATGTATAGGACCCGAGTGCATCATTAGTATTATGTAATTGTATGGGCGGTTACATAATATCATTTATACTAATAGTATTAGACAATTATTTGGGCGGTTGCTTTAATACCATTGGGAACAGTACAACGGTGGTTTGATTTCATTGTTCATGCATTGAACATTATACAGTTGGGCTTTTGTTGCCTAGGAGTGAACGAGAAGTTGGATAGTGTGATCCTGGATGGATCTCAAGGGGCGTCAGGGCGAGGTGGTCCACTTAGTGATCTGTTACCACATCGTATACCCCTGGCCATGGAAAACCATTGTAACGCACGACGAGATCCTTTTCGTGGTCTGGCATAGACTGTCTTTTGAGGGGGGATATGGTTGCATTGTGCATAAAGATGGTCAGCATACACATCGTGCATATGCATAGTAAGCGTACATCTTGTTGTGGTGTGGTCTATGTTTATTGTATTTTGATGTACCTTGCTGAATCATATATTAGTTGATAACATGACTATAACTGTTTATTTTTCATATCCCTGTGTTAATATGATTATATCTGTCAGTCATTGATATTGTTGCTTATGAGAGGCATTATTACCTTTTGTTGAGTTTCTTGTTGCCATGATGGTATTGATGTAGGGGATCTCACCTCTTTTATGGTATTATTCTGTCTGCTTCTATTTTTATACTCTTGTTGGTAAAGACTGTGATGGCGGCAAGGCAAGATCCACAAGGTTTCACTTGTAACGCCCCTTTTTGGGAGGGAACGTCACATTGTCAATTACAATGCAAAAATAAAATTCTATAAGTTAAGACCCGGTTCCTTTTAATATAATATATATTTACTTGATTATAGTTATGTAATTAAATTAGTGAATTTTTTTTTTGTTATTTCACAATAATAATAACAATAGCTAATAAACATAGTGACAAAACATAAATGGAAATAAAGAATAAAAACAGAAGTAAAGCATACATTGGAATTAACGTTGCATATTCATATATATTTATCAAACTGTTTGGTTACAAAGCCTGGTATACCAAAAAGCAAAACTATACCTGCCCTAAAGGATTATACATACACATCCCCATGGTATCAGAAATATACAGCCCACTACAGTTAAAACCTCAGGCCCCAAAATAAAATACTGGTAGCCCTCAGTAGCTACCAGTAATATCAGTCCCTCATATGAGGAGGAATCGTGTCAGGATCCTCTTCAGGATCCTCCGCGAGGTCATCCTCAGGGACCTCCTCGGGGTATTCCTCATCCGAGTAAACCTCCATAGGAGCCACAGAGCCACAGGCCAGAGCCCGAGCTGTGGAATCAAAAGAGTCCTCTTGTGGGGTGTAGAAGCGGTTACCCCACATCTCCCGTATAGGCAAATAAAATTCCAAACATAGGCTGATGCAGCAGGTGAAGATCAGTGACTTGTGACACCTCCAGGCCAAAGCAATCGACATGTCTCCCAAGTAGACACAGCGCTCGGAGTTAAAGTTGATGTGCCAGCACTCTGGCCCTCCTAGGAAGGTCAGACACACATCTCCCAGAAATCCACGCATGCATGCCTCCATGCTCTTCGGTAGTCACTAATCGAGATTAAACCAGAAGTTGGGGAAATCGGGAGCTTCAATTTCCTTGCCGTCGTCTTTGATGGGACGTAATATACAGACAAACAGTAATGGAAAGATAGGAAAGAGGTAAGACATCCTACCATCATTACCAGTTATAGCAGCCAGAAACAAAACGGCGCAAAGCGCCTACATAGCATTTTTGACAGCAACAATGATAATAAACATTAAATAGCAGTAATAATCAACCAACCAGTTCTAGGCAGTTATGTATACCAGTAATACAATAGTTCTAATTATGATAATAATAAATGCCAGATAATTCATGGACTCACTATGCACATGCATACAATAGTCAAAATCCTACTCCATGGAGCTAGACACAAACAGTTGGAGAGAAAGATCAGGAGATATGTCTGCAACTCGGCTGCCGAGGCCAAAGTGCTATAATTCATCAATTTATCCACGTGCATATCATGGCATTATACAGACAGTCTACACTAGATCGCGATATAGGACAGTGTCTCAGTCCGGATCGTCAGTGTGTTTGCATCGGTCTGCCCCACGGACAGAAGAGCTACCAACTGTCTATTGCGAGGTACCCGTACCCCGACGCCCCCAAGATCAACAAGTGACCTACACTTATCTATTCGCACCCGCAAAAAGGTGTGTTCAACTCCTAGGCAACTCGGCCTTAACATAGTCCAAATGAACATTCACAATGCATACAGACTCTATGCATAATCATATATGATCATTAATACATACTATTCCACAATATATCACAATTTATCAAAGTAAGAATTATCACAATCATTGGTCACTCACATGGACCCATAATAACATAATATTGTTATTAAATAAATTAATACATTTTTAAAGTGTATTATGAATTCTTGCTTAGGTTTAGTTTTTCTTATAAAGTTTGTTTCTAAAGGAATTCTCTTAATTAATTAAATTCTCTTAGGTAATTTATTCATATACACTTAGAAGGTTATTCTAAGATCTCAATGTCTCACACTCTCTTGTTCTTACCCTAATTAAAATTATCCTAAGTCTTATGAAAATTCCATTCTTGGTTCTTTAAAATTTATGAATCTCAAAGTATAATTTAATTTTCCAATTTGCTAATTCTGGCATCCTATTACCATTAATTTAATCACTAGGTGTTAGGTGATAAATTGTAACTTTGGATTCGACGGAGACAATGGCTCTAGTGTACAAAGGTGAGGCCACCTTTCGATAAAAAATAACCTGACAGAATGATGAAAGATGGGAGAACATTATTTCACAAGAATGGCTAAAAGTCAAGTTCCGTCGAATGAAGATTCTGTCGAATGAAGATCAAAAACTGTCGAATATACTAGAAGGTCAGCAGAAATCCTAATACGACGGATGGGTGTTGACGTTAGAGAAATCTTTCAAGTGTTGAAACGATGAAAGTATTATATGGTCAGAAATTCTAATTCGACAGATATTGACATTGGAGAAGTTTATCTCGTGTTGAATCGACGAAAGTGCTAAATGGTCAGAAATTCTAATTTGACGGATATTGACATTGGAAAAGTTTCTCTTGTATTGAATCGATGAAAGTGCTAAATGATCATAAATTCTAATTCGACAGATATTGACATTGGAAAAGTTCCTCTCGTGTTGAACCGACGAAAGTGCTAAATGGTCAGAAATTTTAATTCGATGGATATTGACATTGTACTAATTGGTCAGAAGTTCAAATTCAACGGATATTGACATTAAACTAAATGGTTAGAAGTTCAAATTCAACGGATGTTGACATTGTACTAAATGGTCAGAAGTTCAAATTCGACGGTCAGAAGTTCAAATTCGACGGATATTGACATTGTACTAAATGATCAGAAGTTCAAATTCGATGGATGTTGACATTGTACTAAATGGTCAGAAATTCTAATTGTAACAATTGTTCACAAAGAATCCCCAAATTTTGGGCCTCAAAGCCGTGGCCACCCAAGGGAAAATCCGACATCAATTTATTCCAGTTCAAGCATTCTAATCCAATCCAGTATATCAATATACACAAACAAACAATCTAATAGCATAAACACATTATAAACAACATGCAAACATACTCATCATGCCAATAAAGAATAACCCTCAACAGGGTTTTCTCACAATTAATCACAGACAAGGTTTCTAATTGCTAATAGAGGTTGAGGAGGAGTGTCTTCCTCTTACTTGAGAGAAGCACAAAGAAAGGATGCTCGTTTTTGCTTAGAAATTGCGTTCTTCACCACCACCAAAACCTTGGGTGTTCAAATCTACAAAACTAAGGTCAAAGAGGGGAAATGGTAGCTATAGTCACCAAGGTGACCATGGAACACAAAAATGAGGAGAAGAGGAGAAGAAAGTTGGTTGCTTTTACCTTAAAGCTCCAAGCTTTGATGTTGGCTGTGGAACACGAAGATGATGGAGCTAGGAGGAGTCCCACAAAAGGAAAGCTTGAAGATAGAGAGGGGAAACAATGGTCTCTATTGGGTTGAGCAAAGGAAGCTTGAAATCAATAATGGTGGTTGTAAGTGTGTGCAGCCGTGTGAAGAAGAGAGAAAGAGGGGTGAGCTACGTATGGGAGGAGAGGAAATGAGAGAATGAAAATGTAATATCCCTCTTAGCCAACCGTGCAGCACCAAAAAGGGAGGAGAGAGAAAAGTGGCTAGGAAAGAAGCTTCCTAGAAGCTTCCCTTAAAGCTTCCTTGAGAAGCTTCGCGCGCTTCTCGATAAAGTGCATAGTAAGCTTGTCTCCTTAATTAAATACACTAGACAGATGATTCATTACACTATTAGAATTATTTTGCCCTAGTGAAAGGAAATTACAGTTGATGAAAATAATATTTTATTATTCAAAGGAGAATTTTATGATACAATGATTTTATTTATCAGATAAAACATTGGAAAATACAAACCTCGCTAACTGTGCCCGGCCTCGGGTTTAGTAAGATCCCCTGTCGACATCTCCACAGTTCAAAGTTTACCAGCCTCAGGGAAAAGATTTTATTTTCCTGGCTCCGCTCAGTGTACACGTAAAATGAAAAATATATTAAAATATTCATCATTTCTAGAAAAATCCATAAAAATTCCTAAAAATCATAAATATTATAAAATAATTATTTATAATGAAATAAAGAATTTTCAAGATGTTACATCACTCGACTGCAGTTTCACGGGGGCATCGAAGCGTGGAGTGTCTATTGGGATACAAGGCGCATTCAGTATATCGGAGATGTCACCTTGTCCTGGAGTAGGACCCGGCATGACGCTGCTGTGTTTATCGTGGATGTAGCTATTCACTTGGAGTTTTACATGCCTCTTGGGGAGCTTTGGGATGATTGGAGAGTTTTCTCTAGGGAATACTCTATGGAGTCGACTGCTCAGACTCCCGTCCGTAGTGGCATGCCCCGACTAGGGGCTTTGTCAGTTAGGGATCCCGAGGGAGATCTGGATGAAGATCAGGTGTAGGACCCTGTTCTTCAGGTGTTTGGACTTGGACCAGGCTCAGTCTTCATTTGGTAGTTATATGTGTTCGTGTATGCCCTAGAGGCTGATACATTTGTCTGTATTTACATACATTCTATTAGGCTTATTTTATATATGAGGCATTTCATTTATTGTGTTCTTTTTTTATAAACATAATAAAGTCCTTAGAATAGTAAGTTTGATACCATAGGACATCAAGTGGATGACTTGATCGTGAGATCCTTTTGGTTATAATACTATTCTTAAATGTCTTTAGTCGAGTATTATTGTTTACTAGGACAACAATAATGCATTGAGACTAGTATGTGCATAGACTGATGACCACATCTCACGGGTCATGGATATGAGATATCAAGTCTTCACATGGGTACATATTAGAGTAATGATGTATTGGACTGACCCACCATGAGAACACTACATGGATCGTTATGTGAGTGTCATAAGCGATTCTCATAGTGATAATGCTGTCTGTGGTCCTTTGACCTGAAATCACTACGATTCTTATATGAGGAGTTGTGTGTTTTAATGCCATCAAATGTCATCTGTAACAAGGTGATTATAAAGTTAGTTATTGGACATACCACGAATCATGTAGAGGGATGTGAGTGACCTAGATGGGATTTGTCACTCCTACATAACAGGAGCGATATCTTCGGGGCCCCTGATTGAGTGAGACTGCGAAATGCATGGCCAGGCTCAAATGAGTCAATATGAGATATTGATCTCATTTGTTGTTACAAAATCTACTTGAGTATCAGGAAATGAAAAATTGGACTATATAAGGGTGACGCATTCCATGCCTTGTGTTCAATCTAGATATCTTGACAAAGGGACTAAACGACACGAAAACATTAGTCACGGAAAGGTTATGTCAAATCACTGACATTCTTATTACTTGGGTAGCAGCGATGTGTTGCTAGATACCGCTCACTGCTTGTAATATTGAAATGAAATTTTAATATTACTACAAACGTAATAAGAACCTGCAGGATCACACACATAGAGCAGACTAAAATTGGAGTAATGGATCCAAGTTGGACTCAGATTCAAATATGGGCCAAACTCATAACAGATGAGTCTAGGGTTGCACAGCTTACCTTGCTGCTGCTCACACTCACTTAAAGTAGCCACTATTATAAATAGTACTGCTAAGGGGCTGCTAATAGACACAATTTCAGAACCCTAGTCGCACCTATAGAAAAGTGAGTGAGAGAGTGACAAGTTTCTTCCCTTCTCTTCGCAACTAGCACTGTGTGAGAGACGTGAGGCTCCTCTTTGCGGACGTTGGATGTTCGTGAGTCTATTTGTGTGGATACCGCAGAGACATCATTTCTATTACGGTGTTGGTGATTCACGTCCTTCCTTTTGATCACGCTTCAAGAGGTAAATAATTTAAAAAAACTCGGATTATGACTTTTTGCATGGATCCTCGATGGGAATCCTATTTTTTCGCTGCGTGATGTAACCGCAATTCCCAACAATATGTGTATATTTACTTTTGGAGTGCTTAAGTTTTATGCTTTTGGAACATGATGTAATGTACTTATGGTTGTAACAAACTTTGCTTTATGAAAAGTCTTTTATTTCGTTCTTATAACCTGTATTTCTTTATTTTGGTAAGTTTTAGGTTGTTTGTTAAAGAGAGATTTTTTTTAAACTCGTATTTTATAATATCAACTTTTATAACTTGGGAAAAGAGTTTTTAAATGAGTCAGTCTAAAATGTAATGCCCTCTCAGCGGGGGTGTTACAGGACCAGATTTAGCAGTTTTGTACCTTTCTAGCTTATATATATAACTTGAGAGTTTGAAATATATTTTTCCCTGAAGCAGCTTGAAGTATTATGATGACACGTATTTTTAAATAGTACTACTAAGAATTCTTAGAGTTCTCACCCCTTTATATTTGTAGTTCCATAATATTTCTAGGTACGCATACATTAACCAGCAGACAAAGAAAGAAGAACTGGAATAGATTTTGACGTTATTAAGTATTTTGTGATGTATATTTAGTACTGTCGCGACCGAGATTAGTGATGGGAGCTGTGATAAAAATAGAAAATGGAGTCACCACCAATTTTATTTGAATTAGGAAAAATTGGAAAACCTTTTATTAGAAAATAGTCTTTGAAATCAGATTAGATTCGGGAGTCAATTGCGTATAGGTTTAGGGTGGAAACCCTAAACTCTAAACCCCTAACACACCCATCCTGAGATGGTACCTTAAGTCTGTTGTGCAAAACTTGATAATCTCAAAATATATTTATTTCACCCTTGTTGTTAAAAAGTAAACAAAAAAAGACAAATAATTTGTGAAAATTTAATTTTTGCCTTTACGGAATAGGAGTTTCGCTCCTACATTTCCTCAGGTGCAATGAGAAACTCAAAGTCACGTAATTTTTTAGAAAGTAATTGTGGGTTAGTTAATTTTAATTATAAAAAATAGAATTTTTGAAAAGGTGTTTTGTTTGAAAAGCAAATTAATTCTTTCACAGGGTTCAAGTTAGCATCAAGCTACTTAATAAACCCTAATGATCCAAATGACATTGAAGATAGCATCCGCTTTCAATCATTATCATTGGTCATTGCATTGATTACAAAAAAAGGGTCTTTTTTTTTTTTCTTTTCCTATATATATTTTTAAAAAAATTATTTAATCATGGATCACATAAAATAGATAATAAGCAAGACAAAAGCCACATGAAGAAGAAAAAATAAATAAATAAATAAATAAACATTTTATTTCAATTTTCCTTTTTTTTCTTTTTATCCTTGTTTACATTTACATAATTTCTATTCCTTTCCTTTTATTTTTTTATTTTTCATTTTTATTTATTTTTTTGAAAATAACCTTTCTTTCTTTTGTTAGTTTTGAAAAAAAAAGTTTGAAAACAAAAAATAAAAAAAATGCAGAAACAGAGAAAACAATAGAGAACGAAGAAGTAGAAAACAATAGGGACCTGGGTTACGGTTGGATCCGATGGTCGGAGGCTGGGTCGTGACGCGGTGGTGCAACGGTGTGTAACACCCTAATACAGATATCTAGATATATCCGGATTATATCGAGATAAATAATACTAGCTGCGTCACTTACTACATAACTAACTAATAACATATATCCATAATCATAATCAATCAATTATAAAGAGCCTTGAGAGAATGCAGAAAACATAAACTCATATATATATATATATATATATATATATATATATATATACAACCTCAACCATAAAAGGAATATTGTAATACATAACTCTTATTACATACAAAGCAAATATAAAATGATACATAAGCTTTGTCTATTAAAGCATATAAAACTATATTGGTCTTCATGCTTCGCTTTGTTTCCCTTAGTAGGGTCTTTACCTGGATTTACATGTAAACATAACGGGGTGAGAAATCATAATTCTCAGTAATGGTATTCCAAAACCAGCATATATTCATTCTCAAAGAATAAAATATCATACATAGCATAATAAACATAATCTTAACTCATGCTAAAGAGATATGTTTATATACTCTACAAGGTTTAACTTTACTAACTAGATAAACTAAGTTAACACACATTCGTTTATATACACATACATACTTAGCTCAACTTAGAACCAAGATGTTTAACTAGGAATTCTGGCTTAGTGTATTAACTTATGATAAATAGAGGGAAACTTCATCCTCACATTACACGTATCTTGGCACTATCGAGAAGTTAGGGCTGAATCCTTGCTCAAAAGAGTCTTTTGGACTTCCCAATTATCTCCTTTGGCTATCGCAATATCGAGAAGTTAAGGATGAACCCTTGTTCAAAGAACCTTTTGGGCTTCCCATTCCTCTCCCATGGCCAAATGAATATGCACACTGACACTCTGAGACTTTGGGCTAAATCCTTGTTCAAAGAACCTTTTGGACTTTGCCACTCTCTCCTTTGGCCACTTATGTGTACAAATCATTATAGGATACTCACAAAGAATAATACTACCAGACCATTCCACATACATGTATCTAAACACTACCTCATCACTCATTATATCTTAAGTGATTTCTATGTAACACTAAGTTGCTAAAGGTGCTAGATACTCACCTATGGCAAACCATTACTCTTGGTTGCACTAAGGTTTAAATATATCATATACATACCAAAGGATCATTCCCTTACCGAATTACCTCTAGTAGTATATTAAACATAACCTACGTCAATCCATTATTCTTGGATGAACCAAGGTTCATATTTTTCACTTATATACTAAATGAATAGGAAGT
Source organism: Ormosia semicastrata (assembly GCA_029884595.1). Classification (NCBI taxonomy): domain Eukaryota; kingdom Viridiplantae; phylum Streptophyta; class Magnoliopsida; order Fabales; family Fabaceae; genus Ormosia; species Ormosia semicastrata. Next base: position 52,269,762 of record JAQQTO010000063.1, read on the forward strand.
GCGTGAAAAATGTAGTGTTATGTTTAACTAGTACATAAAAACTACCATAACTTCATACTAAGTTCATTCTTGCATTTCTAACTCCTCTTTTACTCTTAGGAGCACTTATGCTCTAAGGCAAGTAACTACTGCCAACTAAACTTAGCTTACTTGTATCTAGTTTACCCTATCATCATCACCTCATAGGTGATTTCAAATGCAACATTAGGTTGCCTAAGGGTATAGGTACCTTCCTAAGGTAATCCACTACTTTTTAATATCCTAAGGTTCTTCATACTATTCTTATACTTATAAGAGTGAATACTATAATCCATCCTAGTATACTTGTACCCAATGCACCACCTCATCACTACTTGAGTGATATCTAATGCAACATTAAGTTGCCTAAGGTGCTATATTCTTACCTAGGGCAAACCATGACTATTGGATGCTCAAAGGCTTATGCTTTCTCATACTTTCTAGGTGATAGTTTTCCCTCTTAAACTATCCCTATTTGTGTCCTCAAACACCTTAAGAAACATATACAAATGATCCCAACTAGTAAAGAAATTCAAAACATCAAAAATGACGTTTTGAGAAGTTTTGGGTCTCGCATCGCGGCATGGCATTGGCACGCCACGGCGTCCTGCTCTCAGGTTTCACTATGATGCACCTCACACCGCAGCATGCCGGGGCACGACGTTGTCATGCCACGCCGCACGTAACAAAACCAACCTCACACCTCGGCGTGGCCTCCTCACGCCGCGGTGCGCATAGTAAAAATTGGTTTCTGTAGAATTCTGCATAAACCGTGCACTATTCTATTGATTCCAACTTAATTTCCAATAATCTAAAATTAATTTTCTTGTGATTTCTAACACTAATCTAGGCCCCTAGACTTGTTGTAACTCTCTTACAACCTATTGATTCACTTAGACATAAATTTTGGTCTAAAACCACCATAACTCCAACCATTTTCCAAGTTCCTCTTCCATGAACCCTAGTGGTTTGGCTTAAGCCATAAATGACCATCTTGATCTTACTAAGCTAGAACTATCCTAACCTAATCCTTGGAGTTAAGAACCAAGCCAAGAACATAGATTTGGTCTTCCAAACCCAATTTGTATTCATGGAAACCTATATCCATGAAGATGAACAAAAGGAATAAAGATGAATAGAAACCCCTTATTTCTTGTATGGATGATCAATCCTCAAGCTTTATGCTTTGTGCAACACCCCCCTCCGAAGGGCATTACATTTTAGACTAACTCCTTTTTCAAAAGAATTAAAACTTTACTAAAACTATGAAATAATTGACATTATAGAGTACGAGTTTCAAAATCTCTTTTTAAATGAAAAAAATGAACTTACCGAAACAGAGAAACTCAAGTTATAAGAACTGAATAAAAGACTTTTCATAAAACAAAGTTTACTACATCTATGAGTACATTATAACTATGTTTCAAAAGCATAAAAGTTACGTATTCCAAAAGAACATATATAACTACTATATGAAGACTGAGCCTAATCCAAGTCTAAACACTTGAAGAGTAGGGTCCTGCACCCGATCTTCCTTTAGATCCCCTTTGGGATCCCCATCAAACAAAACCCCCAGTCGGGGCATGCCACTACGGACGGGAGTCCGAGCAGTCGACTCCACAAAGTCTTCCCTAGAGGTAGCTCTATGCTCATCCAAAAACTCCCCAAGAGGCATACAAAACTCCAAGTGAATAGTTGCATCCACAGTAAACGTAGCGACATCATGCTGGGTTCTATTCCAAAACAAGGTGACATCTTTGACATACTGAATACGCCCCGTGTCCCAATGGACGTTCCACACTTCGATGCCCCCATGAAACTGTAGCCTAGTGAAATCTCGCGGATCTTGCCTTGCCGCCATCGTGGTCTTTACAAACGTGAGCATAAAACAGAGATAAACAAAATAATACAATAAAAGAGGTGAGATCCCCTATATCAAATACCATTATCACAGCAGGGAAACAATACGAACAACGAAGTCATTCCATACACATAGATATCACAAGTATATTCATGTTATTGATTCATAAATATCTGCAGTAAACATATCTCACAATGATATAAGCATTAGCAGTACTGTAACAACATGTATCAATAATGTATGTACAATGACTATGCCACCACAAATATACTTTGACCATACTTCAACAATATGCACCTTGACCATGCCACAACAATATGTGTACTGACCATGCCACAACCACACGTGTACTGACCACGTGTATGCCAAATGAACTAGTTCCTACTCCATAGAGCTAAACTCAAATCCAGAGATGAATGTTCCAGAAGACTTGCCTGCCTCAATGACAGTCTATGCCAGACCACGAAAAGAATAGTGTTTGTCGGGTCCTCGTCGGTGCGTTGCAACAGTTCTTCACAGCCAAAGGTATATAATGTGATAACAGATCACTAAGTGAATCACCTCGCCCTAACACCCCCTGAGATCCATCAGGGATCACACTATCCAAATTCTCGTTCACTCTTAGGCAACAAAAGCCATAACAGCCACCGACTATACAATGCTCAAATGCATGATCAACGAAATCAAACCACCATTAGACTGTTCCCAATGATATTAAAGCAACCGCCTATACAACTGTCTAATACCATTAGTATCAGTGATATTATATAACTGCCCATACAATTACATTATGCCACTAATCCACTTGGGTCCAATACCTTGGTCTCACAGCAACCTTGCTATTATTTTGAATCACAAGGTATCTTTATCGCATAATTAAGAAAATCATCATTCAGCATCTTGATTTCGTAAATTCTTTTCCTTTCCCAAAACCCTAAAATACCTCAAGTTTTTATTATTAAAATTCTTCAAAATATTATTTGCTAATATTCTTTCCAAAACTTACATTATTTTTAATTTAATGAAATCCTTTTCCATCATCCTTATTAACATCCTCTTGAATGAATTACTTTAAGTTTAAACTAAATCCTCAATCCTATCCCTCAATACCACAATCGGAAATCACTTTTTTTGCTTAATAGTAAAAATTTATTTCTTTCTATTCTTATCTTATAAATCTTAATTAAATTTCTTTATCATTAAACCAACTAGACTCACCACTAAAAAATCTTTTTCCTTATTCTAACTATCCCCAAAACTATTTCCATTGATATAGCTAAAAGTCATTATTCCTCAAATCATAACATTGTGATTATCTCCTCTTTTTACTTATAAATCCTTTGATCCTAATTAGTCCCCCCAAAACATCTAAGTAATATTTTCTAATATTCTTTCTAAAACTTTCATTATTTAAATTCTAAATAAAATCCTTTCCATCCTAATTACTCTTCCATCCTATTATCAAATATTTTAGGTCTCCAATTCATTCTTTCATCCAATTATCAAATACCATGGCCAAAATCAATTCTTTTCAATGGTAAAATCTTTGTTTACTTCCTTTTTGAACTTATAAAGTCATCAATCATACTCTTGCCACCTAACTATCTAAGTTCTTAATCCATAAAATATTTTAGCCTTGAACACCCTATTCTCCACATCATGGCCGTGAGCTACAATGGTTATTGGGACCAAAATACTCTTCCTTTCTAGCACAATTTAAAGCATATAACATGATTTTTGAGCATCACAATCATATTATAACAAGTTCACGTATGCCGTCAAAGTAGTAAAATCACATAAAATATATAACCATAAGTCACAAAGTCATACAATCATGGTGAATAAATCCTCACATGGATTTATCACCCTCAAATGAATTCGTTCCTCACCACCATAAGTGATTAATGAAGTTAATCTCCCTCTTACCTAAGATGTAGCTTCCTAGCTCCTTGACGTCTTCTTGATGATTTTCGTCCACCACCACTAACAAACCCTTAAGACAGCAAACATACAATTATTAGACCTGAGGCTTACTAAGATGACCATAGATCAAGATGGCAGTTTAGAATCTTAAAAAAGAAAGAAAGAAAGGAGTGAAGATAAAAAACTTCACCTTAAAAGCCTTCAAACTTTAAGCTTGAAGAAAGATAGAAGATGAAGGAACTAGATGTTAGTCTCAACCACAAAGTGTCTTAGAATGATGTTTGGATTCAAGAAGTGGGGTTGGATTGAATTATGGAAGCTTGGATGGTGTATTTCTTGGCCTTGGCCATAAGGTGTGAAGAAAAATAAGAAAAGAGAAGAATAGAAATCAAGAATCTTATCTTAAGAGTTTCAAGTTAGGGCTTGAAAGAAAATTATGAAAATGAAAGAATTTGATGATGATCACAACATAGAAGATCATCCAAAGGGTGTGTAGATCCTAGAAGTATGATTGATTGGAGCATACAAAATAGAATAGGGAAATGGAGAGTGGTGGCCATGAGCCACTAGAGAGAAGGTAAGAGAAGAGAAAAAGTGAGAGAAAAAGGTGAAAACTTTTTTGAGATGAAAAGTGAAATGAAGCTTAAGTGAAAATATGACAAAGTTATCATCTTTTTCCCCTCCAAAATCGTGCAATATGCCTAGGGAGAAGGAACCAAGCTTCTCTTGCAAGCTTCTCCTAAAGCTTCCTTAAGAAGCTTCTCCCTTTGTCCAAAAAGTCAAATGTGATGTCATTGGGTGATGTCACTTAGATGGTGTCATAAAAATGACTAGATAGAAATAATCTACTAGATTTTTAGTACAAGTTATTACCCAATGGATAAAAGTCACAGTTGACAATGCCGGTATCTATTATCCAATGGATAATAGAGCGTATCCAAATTTTATCCTTTAGATAAAATCTTGAAAAATGAAAACTTCGTAAATTGTATTTGGCCTCGGGTTTAGTATGATCCCCTGGTACACTTCCACAGTCCAAAGCTTTCCGGCCTCAAAAAAATATTTTATTCTTCAGGCCCTGCTGAATGCGCATGCAAATCAAGAAATATAATAAAATAATCAAAGTCACCTAAATAATTCACAAAAATTTTACAAAAATCATAAATATTATAAAAGCATGTATAATCAGAAAAGAAGGATTTTTCGGGGTGTTACACTTTGATCTTGATCCTCTTGCTTCATCCTCAATTTCCCCTCTTATCCTTCCCGGTTTCCTCTTTCTTTTTTCTATTTTTCTTTCTTTGCAGCACTTGTTGCCTTTTAACCGTGTGAGGGAGAGAAAATGGGAGGTTACCAAAACACCCTTAGGATATTTTGCGAGAACTTCTTTATCTACTAAGAATACTCAGATTGTGCTAAATCGAGTTTCTTAAATTTCAACAACTTTAGAATAAATCATACGATTTCATCTCAATTATTATTTCACCATTGTCTTATTTTTCCATATCTGCTGCTAGTCAATCCGGTATTAAAACACACAACCAATATGCTTAAAAATATCAAATTAACTTTGATTATCTTGAAACTTTAACCACATCTTACTCAGCTCATTTGTGACCTAGAAACAAGTTATCCATACCTGTTTCCCTCATCTAAGCAATTTATTTCTTTTTCTGAGTCATTTTAATCTACTTTTCAACTTTGGGGTTGTAACTAAGTGCCTAAACGAACTCAGTTTGTCACAAAACTTCACAGGCAAGTTAAGTAAGTTATATGCTACCTTTTGTACACATAAACAAGCCTAACATGTCATTAAGGGTATTACATGGTGGCCTCGGGTGGTGGCTGAATGGCTCGGATCTGCACGTAGAGTAACGGTGGCACGACTGCAGTGCATGGGTGAGGACATTACTTTATTTCACAGATCTAGGGCAGAGTAAGGTGGTGCGGCTGCTAGACAGAGGTAGGGGCTGTGTGGTGTTGCATGGTCATATGGGTTAGGGATGGCTTGTGTGGGCTAGAGCTTTCACGTGGGGGCAGAGGCTATAGGTGATTCCAGGGCACACAGTGGAGGACGCGTACATGGTAGAGGTTCATGGTTTACTGTGTTGTGGGCTACGATGGTGTTGGTGAGGTGCTGGAGTGGTGGTTCACGGTTATGGAAGTTATTTGGTGCAGCTTTGGTGGTGGGTGGTTCTATTAGTGGTGGTCACGGTGGTGGTGTTATGGGTTATGGTGGGATGGTGATGTGGGGTGGAATAGTGGCTAGGCAAACATGGCAAAGGTGATGAAGATGGTGGCTGGAGGATGATGGTGATGGTGGTTATGGAAACTTAGAGGAAGATAGGTGTTGGAGATTGAAGGGTGGTGGTCACGGTGTGTTGTGTTTAGTGGTGGGGTGGTTGTTAGTGATGAGGTAGAAGATGGTGGCAATGGTTTTGGAGGTCTCACACGGTGGTTGCGGAGGTATAGATGAGTCACGGTTGGAGTGGTAATGGGGTTGGATATGGTGGTGATGAAGGTGGTTTTGGTTGTGGTGGTTATGGTATGTTGGTGAGATGAAGATGATGAAGGTTGATGGTGGGTTGGATGGATAGAGGTGGCTGTGCTGTGTGGTTGGAGATGGTTATGGAGTTTGACGTGGGTGAGTTGCTGATGGCTGCATAAAAATGAAAAATAGTGGCTATGATATTTTTGTGTGATTGATAACTGCCGATGCTACCAAATTTAAATCAATTTATAACCAGTTTACCAAAATTACTTACAATATAAGGTAGCAGCATTGGGTTGAGCCCACTGATCACTCTAATTATGATCCAAAAATCAAATTAAGAGGTTAGTAAATAAGGAGGAAGGGTTTTGTAAGATCAATTAACAGAAACAGAAAGTAGTTAAAGAAGAGAAAACAAAATTTAAGAAATAATCAATCCAAGAGAACTAACCAATCTTTCTTAATCTATCCTTGATCACTAAAGATCCATTCAATTATTAACCAAATCCTTAGTCTTTAGATCACATTAAGATGCCTCTCAATGATCCATGGATCTTCTACTAGAAATACATCTAGAATTCAATTAATTAAGGTTAGACAAATTAAGCATCCATCCAAAACTCAAATTAACTTAAAAATCATGATCTAACTAAGCTAAAAAATTCATTAAACACCTTTGATGCCTTGTTTAACCTCTGTAATCTTCTCTTAGCATATGATAATTACGTAATTAACATATAAAATCCTATTCAAATTAAGCATTCAATCAGAATCAAACAAAGAGAAGAAGAAGAAGAGAAACTTGATTAATAATCGAATGTATAACAATTAAAATAGAATCTCAAGATTAATCATCAAGAATGTCAATCCCTTGGATTGATTAAAGGCTCTACCCCTCCATAAATGGGAGGGAAGAACTTAGAAAAGGAAAAGAACAAGATGAAAATCTAAAGAGAAGGGAGAAAACTCTAGGAAGAAGAATGAAGTAAAACAGCTAGGATTTTTCTCTATCTCGGATCCCTTCTTTATAACAAAATAACTGACTTCAAAATTAAGAATACTAATTTGCCACTAGGTTAAAGTTAATTTTTGGCCTCTTAGCTTTCATTGGCTACCGAAATCACTTCAATTGTGTTTAATATGAGAGAGTTATGCTCAATTCACTCGTAACAAGTCTTTAATCTCGTCACTCAACTTCACAGGGGTGAAACACTGTCAAAATGTTGTATTTTCAATTTGTGGTCTTCATAAGAGTTTGATATATGTGTGTAAGCTTTCCAATGCCATAAGTGTAAGGTCCATATCGCACTTACAACCTAAGGTATGGACCAATTAGTGGTTGGGTTACACGACAGAACTCGAGTTCTGACTTCCAAGCCCAATTCAGTCCACTAGACATCTGATTGAGACTTCAAGATCTTCATCAAAGTTGTAGAGCTTTCTCTCAAATTTCCTACAAGGTAAAATTAATAATTATTAGATATTTAGAACTCAAGATATGGCCAAAATATAGAAATAATGTAAAATGCTAATAATGCTAAAAAAATCAATTAAGCCCAATTTGAGCTGAAACTTATAAATTGTGACCAAAATCAATCAATTAAGCATATAAGAGATTCAAGAGACTAAATATGAAGGTTAACTAATGCATGAAAATCATATTTATCAAATTCCCTCACACTTAGCTTTTGCACGTCTCGAAAAAACTAAAAATTCAAACTACGGGACAAGAAACACAAAAGTTCAAAAACTAAAACTCAAAGAGATTCACTTTCAAATGACCTTCAAGAATGTAAAAGTTTACAAGTAAAAAGAGCAAGAAAAGATTCAAGGAATCAAAACACTCATCAAGTAATATTTTTTCACGTCTCAAACTAACAAGTAAGGTAGCTTCAAATTGAAAAGCATGAATCAAGAATGATAGATCCTCACAAGATACACTCTCAATCCCTCAAGTGTTTAAAAGGTAGGTATTTGACTCAATACAACTCATGAAAATTACATTACCATAAGCTTGCTTATCTTCAACTTTTTCACTACTTAAGCACATGCACACACAAATCAAGATGACTTTATTCAAGATTGTAATGAGGCCAAGGTAAGGGAAGAAAATAATATGGATATGACAAGTTAAATACCCAAGAGAGCAAAAGAGCATTGGGGAGGAACTCAAATGACAAGCATGAAATTTTACACCCCCTAATTCCATATAATACGCATTCTCTTTACATATTCCTTTTCTTTCCTTTTTTTTATTTGTTTTCTTTTCTTTCACAACCTTCTTGCATTTATTTATTTTATTTTTTTAATTAGCTCATTTTCTTTCTTTTTTTGTTCCACCAAGCACTTTGCATATTGCACATCAAATTGCATGACCCCCACACTTAAACTATTAATTAACCACAAACAAACAAGCTACTCCTACGAAAATAAACTAATGCTCTCCCATTCCCTAAGATGAGGTAAAAACATGATTTCTCATATAAGACATATAATGAGCTAAAATAAAAAATAGGTAAATAGGTTCAAGGGGGTTAATCAATGGGAAATAATGCAAGGATGACTATTTGACCAAAGTAGCTAATTCAATAAAGAATGCCTCAATCATGTTTATGTATGCTAATGAAAATGTAGCCTTAAAAAGAATCAAAACAAGTTCTAGAGTGATCAAATGAGATGAGTGAAAATCACATAAGAAAGAAAAGAATGACATAAATGTTAAATCCGTCCATCAATTGTGTAACATCCCGAAAATCCTTTATTTCAGTATAAATAATCATTTTACAATATTTATGATTTTTAGGAATTTTTGTGGATTTTTCTGGAAATGATGAATATTTTAATATATTTTTTGTTTTACGTGTGCACTGAGCGGAGTCGGGAAAATAAAATATTTTCCCTGAGGCTGGTAAACCTAGAACTGTCAATGTGTTGACGGGGGATCTTACTAAACCCGAGACCCGGCACAGTTTGCGAGGTTTGCATTTTTCGAGGTTTTATCTGCTAGATAAAATCGCTGTATCATAAAATTATCTGATGAATAATAAAATATTATTTTCATCAATTGTAACTTTTATTCACTGAGAAAATAATTCTAACAGTGTAATAAATCATCTGTCGAATGTATCTATTAAGGAGACAAGCTTACTATGCACTTTATCAAGCAACGCGCGAAGCTTCTCAAGGAAGCTTTGAGGGAAGCTTCTAGGAAGCTTCCTTCCCAACCACTTTTCTCTCTCGTCCCTTTTTGGTGCTGCACGGTTGACTAAGGGGGCATATTACATTTTCATTCTCTCATTTCCTTTCCTCCCATACGCAGCTCACTCTCTTTCTCTCTTCTCCATACGACTGCACACACCCACAACCACCATTGTTGATTTCAAGCTTTCTTTGCTCAACCCAATATAGACCGTTGTTTCCCCCTCTCCATCTTCAAGCTTTCTTCTTGGTGGAGCTCTTCTTCATTCCTCCATTTTCGTGGTTAGCAGCCCAACATCAAAGCTTGGAGCTTTAAGGTAAAAGCTCTCAACTTTCTTCTCCTCTCCTCCTCATTTTCGTGTTCCATGGTCACATTGGTGACTATGGATGCCATTTCCACTCTTTGACCTTGGTTTTGTGGATTTGAACATCCAAGGTTTTGGTGGTGGTGAAGAACGAAGTTCTAAGCAAAAAGGAGCATCCTTTCTTTGTGCTTCTCTAAGGTAAGAGGAAGACACTCCTCCTCAACCTCTATTAGCATTCAGGAACGTTGTCTGTGATTGATAGTGAGGGAACCCTATTGAGGGTCATCCTCTATTTACATGTTGTTTGTAAGGTGTTTATGCTATTAGAATGCCTATCTGTGTATATTGATATATGGGATTGGATTAAAATGCCTGAACTGGAAGAAATGATGTCGAATTGGTTCTCGGATGGCCATGGTCTTAAGCCCAAAAGTTTGGGGATTTTTGGTGAACAATTGTAATAATTTGAACTTCTGACTATTTAGTAGAATGTCAAAATCCATCGAGTTTAGACTTCTGACCATATCCATCGAATTTGATCCTCTGACCAAATCCGTCGAGTTTAGACTTCTGACCATATCCGTCGAATTTGATCCTCTGACCAAATCCGTCGAGTTTAGACTTCTGACTATATCCGTCGAATTTGATCTTCTGACCAAATTCGTCAAGTTTAGACTTCTGACCATTAAGCAAAATGTCAATATCCATCGGGTTAGGATGTCAATATCCGTCGAGTTAGGATGTCGAGATCCGTCGAGTCGGAATGCCAATATCCGTCGAGTTAAAATTCTGACCATTGAATAGAAACTTCTCCAATGTCAATATCCGTCGAATTTGAATTTCTGACCACTTTGTGTTTTCGTTGGTTCGACACTTGGAAGATTTCTCCAATGTCAACACCCATCCGTCGAAATAGGATTCCTGCTAATTTTCTAGTGTATTCGACAGAATCTTCATTCGACAGAAATTGGTTCTTTGCCATTCTTGTGAAATAATGTTCTCCCATCTTTCATCATTTTGTCAGGTTATTTTTCATCGAAAGGTAGCTTCAATTTTATCCTAGATACATTGCCTCCGTCGAATTCAAGAGTGTAAATTATCACCTAACACCTAGGGATTAAATCAATGGAAATAGTATGTAAGAATTAGCTAATTGGAAAATTAAATTATACTGAGATTCATAAATTTTAAGGAACCTAGAATGGAATTTTCATGAGACTTTGGATAACTTTCGTTAGGGTAAGAACAAGAGAGCGTGAGACTTTGAGATCTTAGAATAACCTTCTAAGTGTACGTGAATAAATTACCTAAGAGGATTTAGTCAATTAAGAGAATTTCTTTAGAAACGAACTTTGTAAGAAAAGCTAAACCTAAGCAAGAATTCATAATACACTTTAAAAAGGTACTGATTATGATATTGTGGGTCCATGTGAGTGACCAATGATTGTGTTGATTCTTGCTTTGGCCAATTGTGGCATATTGTGGAACTATATGTAATAATGATCATACATGAGTATGCATAGAGTCGGTATGCATTGTGAATGTCCGTTGGACTATGTTAAGGCTGAGTTGCCTAGGAGTTGAGCACAACTTAGTGCGGGTGCGAATAGACAAGTGTAGGTCATTGGTTGACCTTGGGGGCGTCAGGGTGCGGGTACTTCGCAATGGACAGTTGGTAGCTCTTCTGTCCGTGGGGTAGACCGATGCAAACGCACTGACGATCCTGACCGAGACACTGTCCTATATCGTGATCTAGCGTAAACTGTCTGTACAATGCCATGATGTGCACGTGGATAAATTGATGGAATATAGCACTTTGGCCTCGGCAGCCGAGTTGCAAATGTGTCTCCTGATCTTTCTCTTCGACCGTTGTGTCTAGCTCTATGGAGTAGGATTTTGACTATTGAATGCATGTGTGTAACACCCCAAAATTTTCTATCTTGTAAACAGTAATTTTGACAGTTAACAGAATTTTACTATTTAGTAATTTCTGGATACTGTAAAATTATTTTGATTATTCTGTCAGCGTATTTGATCGTTTTGAGTGATTTACTCCGTGTCAGGAAAATAAGGCCGGGGAAAACTTTACGTAATTTAATTTTTACTATTAGGTTTTAATTATTTTATGTAATCTAATTTGATATTTGTGTTTTCTAATATTTGTGATTTTTGTGGATGATTATGAATTCTTTTACTGTATGTGGGTCCAGGTGATCCTATGTGGGCCCAGGTGACCTTACGTGGGCCCAGTGGGTCTCACAAAGTAAAAATTTTTTTACGGATAGAAAAATTTATACTGTTTAAACAGAGACATGGGATCTTACTAAACCTGAATCTGGAAACAGTTTTTATAATTTTCTTTTACTTTGTTTTGTACTGTATTTATTTATCAGGTGATAAAAATACAGTAAAAATATTATTTGTAGGGTTATAGCAGATAAAAATAATAAAAATTATACTGCGTAGTCAACAAAGAGGGCTTGGCTTGATTTGTACCCTTGGATGAGAATACTTAGTTTGAATATTAACCATTGATTTAATCAACGGTTAAGAAACAAACTTAATAAAGAAGCATTAGATAATCACCATTGATTTAATCAATGGAGTGAGAATAAACTTAGTTAGGAAGGCTTCAATATCAACCATAGATTTAATCAACAGTATAAAATTGGTTATATAAAGTGGCTATGACCATTTATGACCATTGGATGAAGAATTAATCAAGGGTGGAGATTTAGTCTTAAAAAGTGACAAAGACCATTTATGACCATTGGATTTGGATTTAATCAAGGGTGGAGATTTGGTCTTCTAAAAAGGCTATGACTAATTATAACCCTTGGATTAAAAGTAAGAAGGAGTAATCTTGACCCTTTGTTTTGGAGACACATCTAATGGCTTTGATTTAAAGGAGAAAGATCCAATGGCCTAGATTGAGTCTTCTAATCAAAAGTCTACCTAAATCCTAACCATTGAATTAATCAATGGTTAGAAATGCTTCAAATAATGGCTTGAAAAAGATCTTGACCTTTCATTTTTTAAAGATGCATCTTATGGTTAGGATTTAGTCAACAAAAGTGGCTAGGTTAATTAGTTAAGTAATTAGATAATTTAACTTAATTATCTTAGTAGCTTAATTAACTAAGTGAACTAATTTAAATTGCTTAATAATTAGAAGCTAATTACTAGATAAGTATTTAATTATCTAGAAATATGACATTATTATGACCTATACCATGACATAATAATGTAATAAATTAATTATAAAGTAATTAGAAATCCTAACTAAACTAGTTTAATAGAAACTAGATGAATTAACCATTTAATTAAAGTGTAAATAAGTAATTAAAATGAGCCAATAGAAACAAGTGTGGAGGAAGTTAAAGTCAAGTCATGAACCAATTAGGAGTAGTCAAAGAAAGTGGCCATTAATAGGAAGCAAGGTAAGCTTGCAAGTAAAAGAAATGACCACCCAACAATTCTTGGGAGTGCACGGCCAAGTAGTTTTTCTAGGACAATCTAAGGAGACAATTTTGAATAGGCTTTTTAGGCCAAAGAAAAAGATGAAGGCAATAGCCAAGTGTCAAGACCATTAATTATTTTTCCTATTGATCATTAATGATCATGTTTTTCAAACTTCACTTTCCACCTTTCTCCAATGCAAGCTACGGTCATGCATGCTTGTGAAATATAAATATTACACTTAACTTATTTCTATTATCTTTCTATCAATCAACAAAGAAACAAAACAAAAATATCTCATCCTTTTTCCTAAAGTAACTCCACGGCCAAGACTCTTAAAAAGCTAAAGGAGATTTGTTCATTTGTTTCAAAAGTCTTCATCTTTTTCCTAAAGCATCAACAAGCAAAAACTCTCAAAATTTTCTTCTAACTTTCTTTCCCAACCTCACGGCCAAGATCCACAAATTCACCTTTCACTCTTATATAATTCCAAACAACCTAATACCTTACATCCTTGTATCATTCCAAGATACCTTGTAGTAGAAACCTAAGCTTAATTCATCCATCTTCATCCTTGTTCTTCAAGCTCAAGATCTAGAATTCTAAGGTGAAGTTTGTGAAATTTTCACTATTGGTTTCATTATATTCTCCCAAACCATATTTTGATCCATGGTTCCTCTTAATCAAGCTTAGTATACTAATTTCTATGTATTTTGTTTTGTATTTGAGAAGTCTTTGGTGGTGAAGGACTTGGAAAAAGAAGCAAATCAAGAAGCTTTTGAGGATCTTCAAGAGGTAAGAGAGAGATCCATCTCACCAACCAAGTATGGTGGTGAGAGATGGTCTTATATTTGATGGATGGTGAATCCATGTGAGGATTCCAATCCATGGTCATGTAATAATTTATGTGTGTTTATGAGCTTTGATTTATTTGCTTATGCTTGATATGCTTTGTATGATTTTATGGCTTTGATGATATGCTTATATTATGCATGATAAGTATATGGCATGCTTATAGTATTTATGATGAAATATATATATGTGTATGTCATGATGTGGTAATGAAAAGGAAATCAATTTTTGGCTCCAATAGCCAAAGGAGAGGGTTCGGTTTTTGATGCCCTTGATTAGGGTTCATGTTGAAAATTTTCAAGAACAAGGGAATTGATTTTTGGGTCCTTAGGACAATGAGAATTTTAGCCAAGACACCTCAAAATAGTGTTACCAAGTGGCCTCAATACTCAAGAGGGGGGTGAATTGAGTAGTTAAAAATAAGTTCACAAATCTTTCGCAAATCATTTGACAATCAATTTTCGTTGAAGCTATTAAATGATTAGAGATAATTGAATAGATGAGTTAAACACTTTTACTTATAAACGTAATAGCCAACGAGACAATATCCAAGTAAAACAATGAAACAGTGCACAAAGATAAGCAGAGGAGAGTTTAGAGAAACAAACACAGTCATTTATCCTGGTTCAATCACCACTCCACTTGTGATCTACGTCCAGTCCCCAAGCAACAACTTGAGATTTTCCACTATATCTTCAAGCTTCAATGGGTGCTTGAAAAACCACTACAACCTTGAGCACTCAACAATATGGGATACCTTACCCAAAAGCTTGAGCCTCTATTTTCCAAGGGATACCTCACCCTTACAATACTTGAGGGATACCTCACCCTCACTAATCAGAATGTATAAGATTGAAATAGAAGAAACTCTCTCTAGAGCAAGTGTTTACAAATTGAAGCTCTAATATGCTCTCAAAGATTTTTCACGTTTTTAATCAGAAAACAGAGCAAGAAAAGAATTTAAGGATTGATTCACGTTTTGAAGTATGATGATCAGTTTTTGATTCAAGGTCAACCTCAAATAAATACCAAAGTTGGGTCTTTATAAGTTTCTCAATAAATGGAGCCGTTGGAGGTAGTTGGGCATGCATTTAATGCATTTAATATAGCCGTTGGACACTGTCAGAGTTTGTGTAATTGATTACACAGATCAGGTAATCGATTACATTGTTGTTCCAACGTTTTCTGAACTTTCGGGCTCTATGTAATCGATTACATTATTGGTGTAATCGATTACATGGCTTCGACTTTGCTTGTAATCGATTACAATGCCCATGTAATCGATTACATGACTCGACTTCTTTGTGTAATCGATTACAATATCCATGTAATCGATTACATGGCTCGTCGAACGTGTTCTTTGAGTTTCTGGGTTTTGTGTAATCGATTACATTATTGGTGTAATCGATTACATGGCTTCTGACTTTGTTTGTAATCGATTACAAAATCAATGTAATCGATTACATGACTCGTCGAACGTGTTCTTTGCCTTTCTGGGCTTTGTGTAATCGATTACATATATTGTGTAATCGATTACATGGCCTCTGACTTGCTTGTAATCAATTACATTTACAATGTAATCGATTATATGCCTTCTGTTTGATGTGTAATCGATTACAAACATTATGTAATCGATTACATTGGCCTTTGAACACATTTTTCAAGTCCAATAACGCTTGTAAGTCATTTCCAACACCTCAAGATACTTGATTAAACATAAATCCTTTTAAGAGTGTTAGATTTAAAGTTGAAACTCAAGTTTTATTGAAAGCCATGTTTAACTTTGAAATTTCCCATTTATTTTGAAATCATATATTGAAAAACCATTTGAGAAATCTTGAGAGCATTTGACATTAATATCCTAAGTCTTATAACTAAATAAACCTTCTGTCTTCTTTCTTTGATCTTGATTTTTCCTTTTGCGCTTGATCTTCTCTTTTGCTTTTGTTATCATCAAAAACCTTTTGACATGCCTTAGAGACATAAGCATTCACATTCTCTCCCTTTTTGATGATGACAAACTGATCATAGGAAAAAGAAAGAGTTTTTGCATTTGTATATAATAGTCATTTAGGTACAATGCTGCCCCCGGAGTTTATGCATGATGTTGGGTTAGATTTTGCATATGAAAAGCTTAATAACTCAAAAGGTCAATAACTCCCCCGTACTCATGCAACCATTAATTACATTTTATTTCATTTTCATTACATTTCATTTCATTTTCATTTTTCCTCATTTTCTCCCCCGTTGGCATTATCAAAAAGACATAAGCATTTAAGAAAAATAGACAGCATGACAGCTATATTTCATGATTCCCAAAGTTTTGCCATAACAGAAAAGCCACAAAGATTAATCAGTCCAATCAATATTCCAAAAGCCAAACATTCAAGGTGAAAACAAGTTCATGTATTAATAATCAGTCCAGCCAAACATTCATAACCAGTAGGCAATAATCAAAATATAACCATAAAGGTATACCAATTTTATATAATCAGAGTTAAAACAAAATAAGTACAAGGTGGTCATCAATACAAGAAAATATCAAGGCAATAGGCCATGATCACTATCGTGTCCTCGTTGTCACAAAAGACTTCACCCTCGGATCCGCAGCAGAGTCTCCTAGATCAATGTTATCATCGCTGGGCATAAGATCGTCGTCAGAGTCCAGAAGCTCCTCATCATCAGTAGGAACTCCAGATGGACCAGCGAAGGATAGGGAACCGGAGGGGCAGAGGATGTGGGAGGTGCAGCAGCAGCAGGACACTCAGGAATAGGAGGTCCACTTAGGAGGGATCGAATGGAGCTGAGCTCCTGGTCTGAGTAGTCCATCCTCAGCTCAAGATGGTCAATCTTTTGCTCTATATGATCTATGCGTGTGTTTACGTTGGCGCTTAGGTTGCGCATTTCTTGGAGCAAAAGATCAAGAGAAGCTGGAGCAGGAGCAGAGGCAGGGTACTGAGCCTCCTCATCATCACTATCTGGATCGTGATGGATATGACCAAATGTGCCATGAGTAATGTAATGCCACCTATCTTCCATCTTGTAGAGCTGAAGCTTCTTCAGAGTATGCAACCCAATTGATTGGGGTCCTTTCGAGCTGGTGTCCTTGGACTCTTCAGCCAGCGAAATGCGACAGTACTCGAGGATTGTGGTGACCAACATGGCGAAGGGGAGAGCAGAGTTCTTCTTTTTCTTGACGTCCAGCATATGCTCTAGAATGTAGTAACCCCAGTTTATTGGGTGCCCTGTGGTCATTGCCCATAATGCCACTACATCATCCTTGAGGACTTGGGAGTAATTCCCTCCTCTGGGAATCAATCCACGAACCAAGAGGTAGTGGAGAACCCTGTTTTCCATAGTGAGGCCAGTGGCCATTATTCTTCGTTTAGGATCACTGGGGAGGTGATAGCCAGTCCTAATCAAAGAGAGAAGAGCAGCCTTATGCTCAAACTCATGCCCCCAGACTTTTGCATTTCCACAGAACTGAGCTCCATCAGGAGTGAGCTTTGTAAGCCTATACCACTCTGCCATTGTCAACCTGATTTGTTACTTTTTCACTTCAGAGATTATGCAATTATCCTCAACCTTCAGGTTAGCATAAAAGACTCGGACAAGGTTAGGGTAGATGGCTTTCTCTATGCTCAGGAATCCCAGCAAGCCTAAGTTTTCTATTGTCCTAAAGCTTTCTAAAGGTTCACTCTCACAGAAGGTGATGGGAAGATACTTGGGAGAGATGATTTTGCGAAGCTGGAAGTTCTTCCGGAACAACTCAGCTTTCTTCACAGTGGAGAAGTGCCTCGTGAGGTCCAGGCCAGATATATTACGTGAAGAGCCACCAGAGGACCCTCCAACAGCAGTCCCTGTTCTTGGACGCTTCGAGCGATGAGAGGATTCAGCCATTGATGAGAAGGAGAAGCAAGGGATGAGTGATTAATGATTGGGGATGAGAGAGGGACGAGATTAGGGCAGAGAAATGGAGATGGGGTTAGTGAGAGAAGATGGGGAGATTTGGATGAGGGATGTGAGGGGATTTTGAACGATGGGCTATGTGGAGAGGGGTTTTCCGAGATTGAGAGAGGTGAAATGACGGGTTTTGATGGAGATTTGAGTGAGAAAAGAGAGATTTTGAGATTTGAGGTGCGTGGGAGCAGAAGGAGAGAACGAAGAAGATGAACAGGTTCCAAAAAGAAATGAGCTCTACGCGCGTCAGAAACCTTTTAAAAACCCTGTGTAATCGATTACATTGAGTGTGTAATCGATTACATGCATTCTGGTGGGTATGTAATCGATTACATTTTTGGTGTAATCGATTACATGCTTTCTGGGAACCTTGTAATCGATTACATAGTTTATGTAATCGATTACCTGAGTTCGAGTTGGTTGTAATCGATTACAAAATGTGTGTAATCGATTACATGCGTGATTGAACACGTGTAATCGATTACAAAGGCATTGTAATCGATTACAAGACTCTTTAACTCGATTTTGCGTTCCAAACAGCATATAATCAATTTTAATCCATCCAAATCTGTTTTAAAGCAACTTAAATCAATTCAAATCATCATGCAAGCATATAGACTAATCATATTATGATTCAACTCATATAATTGATCAAAATTATCATTTTTACCAAGAATTTCACCCTTTTTGGTGAAATTTGAGGTTGTTGAATTTCTTGTCAAAGTTGGACATGAGGGAGCACCTGCAAAACAATTTGGGGGAAACCTCCGACGCTCAAGTTAGTATGGGATTCAGATATATAATGAAAATTCAGAGATTGTGCAGCAATGTGGCATAATTATGCAGAAAAACGCAAGCTTAGGCATTTGTTTTAGGATTATGCAGCAAATATCTAATTTATGCATGATTGATCCAATATACCCAGTTCATTTCTAATGTAGAAAAATGCTTCTTTTGCTAGGGGTTTGGTGAAAATATCAGCTAGTTGCTTAGTTGTTTCAACAAATTCAAGTATGCAATCATCCCTTTGAACATGATCTCTAATGAAATGATGTCTTATTTCAATATGCTTAGTTTTGACAAGTTAATTGCACTAGTATTATCACATTTTATGGGAATGTGATCAAGCTCAAGACCATAGTCCAAGAGTTACTGTTTCATCCAAAGGACTTGAGCACAACAACTCCCGGTACCGCAACATATTCGGCTTCGGTGTGGACAATGCCACACTATTTTGTTTCTTCTTTGTGCAAAAAACTAGTGAGCTTCCAAGCAAGTGGCATGTCCCACTAGTGCTCTTTTTCGATCCATTTTGCATCCAAAGCAAAATCAGAATCTGAGTACCCAATAAGACTACATGAGGCACCCTTAGGGTACCATAAACCCATTTGTGATGTGCCTATTAGATATTTCATTATTCTCTTAACAGCACTTAGGTGTGATTCCTTAGGATTAGCTTGATATCTAGCACACATGCATACACTAAACATTATATCAGGCCTACTTGCAGCGAGATAAAGGAGTGAGCCAATCATACCTCTATATTTTGTAATTTCTACCGATTTACCTCCTTCATCCTTGTCCAAATAGCAAGAGGTGCCCATAGGAGTAGCCATATGCTTGGCATTGTCCATTCCAAACTTCTTGAGCAGCTCCTTGCAATACTTGGATTGGCTTATAAATGTTCCTTCTCTTGTTTGCTTGATTTGTAGACCAAGGAAGAAGTTGAGCTCACCCATCATGGACATCTCAAACTCACTTTGCATAATATTTGAAAATTCTTTACAAAGAGAGTTGTTAGTAGCTCCAAATATAATGTCATCAACATAGATTTGAACTAGAAGAATGTCATGCATTTTGTGTTTTATGAAAAGAGTAGTGTCAACTTTACCTCTAGAAAAGCCTTTTTCTAAAAGAAATTTGCTCAACCTTTCATACCAAGCTCTAGGAGCTTGTTTCAAGCCATACAAGGCCTTTTTCAATTTAAAAACATGGTTGGGCATTTCAAAGTCCTCAAAACTAGGAGGTTGTTCTACATACACCTCTTCTTGTATAAAACCATTTAAAAAAGCACTTTTGACATCCATTTGATAGAGTTTGAAATCCATGATGCAAGCATATGCAAGTAGCATTCTAATGGCCTCTAACCTAGCTACGGGAGCATAAGTTTCTTCATAGTCTATGCCTTCTTCTTGATTATATCCTTTAGCTACAAGCCTAGCTTTATTTCTTATTATTAGGCCCGTTTCATCGAGTTTGTTCCTAAAGACCCATTTGGTGCCAATTATAGGATGATCATTGGGCCTTGAAACTAATTCCCAAACTTGATTCCTCTCAAATTGGTTTAGTTCTTCTTGCATGGCCAAGATCCAATGCTCATCATTAATGGCCTCATTTATGTCTTTTTTAGGTTCAACTTGAGAGACAAAGGCTAGATGATTACATGCATCTCTAAGTGAGTTTCGAGTGATTACCCCTTTTGATACATCACCTATCACTTTGTCGAGAGGATGATATCTTGAAGTCCTCCATTCCTTGGGTAGATCTAAGATTTCTGAATCTTCTTGCCATGTATGATCAAGGAGTCTCTTTTCTTCCTTCTTGGGCTCTTTCTCTTGATTTTCCAAGTGCGTTTTTTCTAAGATTTCTGCAACATCATCAACAAGCTCCTTTCTCGACTCATTTGGGTTAGTTTCGTCAAATGCAACATGTATGGACTCTTCTATGGTCATAGTTCGTTTATTATAGACTCTAAAGGCCTTGCTATGAATAGAATAACCAATGAATATTCCCTCATCAGATTTTGCATCAAACTTCCCCAAGTTATCCTTTCCATTATTCAAAACAAAGCATTTACATCCAAAAACATGAAAATGTGACACATTAGGTTTCCTTCCTTTGTACAATTCATATGGAGTTTTCTTTAAAATTGGCTTTATTAGGGCTCTATTCATAACATAACAAGCGGTGTTAACGCATCCGCTAAAAGTACTTAGGAAGGTTGGCCTCATTGAGCATAGTTCTTGCCATTTCTTCTAAAGATCGATTTTTCCTTTCTACAACACCATTTTGTTGTGGTGTTCTAGGGGCAGAAAAATTATGCTCAATGCCATGTTCATCACAAAAAGTTTCAAATTCATGATTTTCAAATTCACCACCATGATCACTTCTTATGGATGCAATACAAAAACTTTTTTCGTTTTGGATAACTTTGGCAAGTTTTCTAAATGATTGAAAAGCATCATTTTTGTGGGCCAAGAATAATGTCCATGTAAATCTAGAAAAATCATCCACAATCACTAATGCATAGTAATTCCCACCAAAGCTCATAGTTCTAGAGGGTCCAAAAAGATCCATGTGCAAAAGTTGTAAAGGTCTAGAAGTTGAAACTATGTTTTTAGCTTTAAAAGAGACCTTTACTTGTTTTCCCTTTTGACATGCATCACAAAGTTTGTCTTTTTCAAATTTGAGCTTTGGAAGACCAATTACTAGTTCTTTTGAAACTAGTTTGTTTAAGTAATCCATGTGAATGTGAGCAATTCTTCTATGCCATAACCATGAATCATTTTCTTTACTCATAAAGCACTTAGCATCATTTGAGGAAATATCATCAAGACTAATCATATATATGTTATTAACCCTATGACCAACAAACTTAACTTGCTTATCATCCTTTCCCTCAATTATGCAACAAGAGGAATCAAATATAACTCTATTTCCTTTATCACACAATTGACTAATACTAAGTAAATTATGTTTAAGTCCTTCAACAAGTAAGACATTATCAATAGATGATGAAGGGATCTTACCAACTTTGCCAATTCCAAGAATCTTCCCTTTGTTGTTGTCACCATATGTGACATTACCATGTTTCTTGTGTGTAAGGGAGGAGAACTTGGAGCCATCACCGGTCATGTGCTTGGAGCAACCACTATCAAGATACCAACTTGAGCTCTTGGTCTTCAAGCACACCTACAACACACATTCAAGATTTAACTTTTGGTACCCAAATTGTTTTGGGTCCTTGTGTGTTAGAATTAGGTATGGTGCCTTTAGGGACCCAAACCCTTTTGATTCCAACCTTGGTGTTTATGTTCTTTCTAACATTGCAAGTGGATGCACTATGCCCTTTCCTACCACAATGAAAACATTTAACAAAGGGGCTACTTGAAGTTTTTGAGGAAACAAAGAAGTTCTTATAAGACTTTTGATGGTTGTTTGGATTAAATCCCAAACCGGCTTTTTGGAAAACGCATTTTTGTCTCCCTAACAACACATTCAAGTTGTCTCTTCCAAAAGTGAATTTCGCAAGAGTGTTGTTCAAGTCTTCAATTTCTTTTTCAAAAGCTTTGCATGATAAACAAGGTAATGATATGGATGCATTATCATGTGAGGAACAAATCATGCATGATGAATTAGCATCTATGAGTCCTAAAGTCTCATTTTCAATTTTAAGTTCATTTATCTCCTTGGTTAAAGTAGAAACTTTCTTTGTCAATAGGGAGATTGTTTTATTGGAAGACAAAATCATTTTTGTGAGCCTCAAAGATTCATCATGCAGTTCTTGAAAGGCATCTTGCAATTCATCATAAGAAGGTGGAGGTTCTAGGTTAGAAGAGGTTACCTCGGTGTCGCTTTCTCCACTTTCTTCTCCTTGAGCCATGAGGCAAAGATGGGCTTCTTCATTTTCTGAATCGTCGGAAGAGCTTAAGTCATTGTCCTCCCAAGCTATATATGCTCTTCTTCCTTTCTTTTCCTTGGAGGGTCTTTTCTCAAACTTCTCCGTCTTCTTGAGATATATAGGACACTCTATTTTCATGTGCCCCGATTTTCCGCATTCGTAGCATTTTGGAAGAGTAGAGGATCCTTCTCCTTTGTGATATGCTTTCTTTTGAGGAAAGGGTGGTCTTCTTTGAAATCCCTTTTTCTTCAAGAATCTTTCGAATTTTCTCACAAGAAGACTAAGATTCTCCTCACTTAGCTCAATATTTTCACCATCCTCTTCACCATCTTCATCATCATCTTCAAGTATGGAAGAGGTGGCCTTGAGTGCAATTCCCTTCTTCTTTTTGTCATGTTCTTCATTTTGATTGAGCCTATTTAGTTCCAGCTCATGCTTTTGAAGTTTTCCGAATAGGGTGGCTAGAGACATGGTTGATAAATCTCTTGATTCCGCAATCGCTGTTACCTTGGGTTGCCAATTCCTGCTTAGACATCTCAAGACTTTGTTAATAAGATCCTCATTAGGAAATGTCTTTCCCAATGAGATGAGATGATTAACAATATGAGTAAATCTCTTTTGCATATCTTGAATACTCTCACCTTGATTCATTCTAAACAATTCATATTCATGAGTAAGAGTGTTTATTCGAGATCTTTTTACCTCACTAGTACCTTCATGAGTTACTTGTAGGGTATCTCACATTTCTTTTGCGGTCTTACAATTTGACACCCTAAAGAATTCATCATACCCCAAAGATGTGGTGATGATGTTCTTGGCTCTCAAATTATATTGAACCTTCTTTTTATCATCATCGGTCCAATCACTTCTAGGTGTATTAATTGTCACACCATCCTTAGTTTGTATAGGGACAAAAGCACCATTTTCAACTGCCTCCCACACATCTAAGTCAATAGCTTCAATAAAAATTTTCATCCTTTCTTTCCAATAGGCATAACCATCCCCATTGAAATAAGGAGGTCTATTTATAGAAGAACCTTCATTTGAAAAACCATTTGAAGCCATCACTTCTCTTGAAGCTGCTAAGCTCTTTATACAAGAGTCTAGCTCTGATACCACTTGTTACCAAGTGGCCTCAATACTCAAGAGGGGGGGTGAATTGAGTAGTTAAAAATAAGTTCACAAATCTTTCGCAAATCGTTTGACAATCAATTTTCGTTGAAGCTATTGAATGATTAGAGATAATTGAATAGATGAATTAAACACTTTTACTTATAAACGTAATAGCCAACGAGACAATATCCAAGTAAAACAATGAAACAGTGCACAAAGATAAGCAGAGGAGAGTTTAGAGAAACAAACACAGTCGTTTATCCTGGTTCAATCACCACTCCACTTGTGATCTACGTCTAGTCCCCAAGCAACAACTTGAGATTTTCCACTATATCTTCAAGCTTCAATGGGTGCTTGAAAAACCACTACAACCTTGAGCACTCAACAATATGGGATACCTCACCCAAAAGCTTGAGCCTCTATTTTTCAAGGGATACCTCACCCTTACAATACTTGAGGGATACCTCACCCTCACTAATCAGAATGTATAAGATTGAAATAGAAGAAACTCTCTCTAGAGCAAGTGTTTACAAATTGAAGTTCTAATATGCTCTCAAAGATTTTTCACGTTTTTAATCAGAAAACAGAGCAAGAAAAGAATTTGAGGATTGATTCACGTTTTGAAGTATGATGATCAGTTTTTGATTCAAGGTCAACCTCAAATAAAGACCCAACTTGGGTATTTATAAGTTTCTCAATAAATGGAGCCGTTGGAGGTAGTTGGGCATGCATTTAATGCATTTAATATAGCCGTTGGACCTTTGTCGAGTTTGTGTAATCGATTACCTGGATCAGTGTCGATTACATTGTTGTTCCAACATTTTCTGATCTTTCTGGGCTCTATGTAATCGATTACATTATTGGTGTAATCGATTACACAAAACCCAGAAACTCAAAGAACACGTTCAACGAGCCATGTAATGGATTACATGGATATTGTAATCGATTACATAGCAAGTCAGAAGTCATGTAATCGATTACATGGGCATTGTAATCGATTACATTTACAATGTAATCGATTACATGCCTTCTGTTTGATGTGTAATCGATTACAAACATTATGTAATCGATTACATTGGCCTTTGAACACATTTTTCAAGTCCAATAACGCTTGTAAGTCATTTCCAACACCTCAAGATACTTGATTAAACATAAATCCTTTTAAGAGTGTTAGATTTAAAGTTGAAACTCAAGTTTTATTGAAATCCATGTTTAACTTTGAAATTTCCCATTTATTTTGAAATCATATATTGAAAAACCATTTGAGAAATCTTGAGAGCATTTGACATTAATATCCTAAGTCTTATAACTAAATAAACCTTCTGTCTTCTTTCTTTGATCTTGATTTTTCCTTTTGCGCTTGATCTTTTCTTTTGCTTTTGTTATCATCAAAAACCTTTTGACATGCCTTAGAGACATAAGCATTCACAAATAGGTGTTCACAAATTAATATTTTCATGAAAAATGAAAATGGATGATTTGAAGAGTATGAAAAATAAACAAAGGGTTTGTTTTTCAAGAGAACAAGAATACGGTCTTTGAGGAATTTTTATTGATTTATTTTGTGTAAAAAGATCCTAAGTGTTTTTCTAAATATGAGTTTTGAATGAAACGGGCAAACATTGATTTTAAGGATTTGCAAAGAAAGTGAACAAGGATTTGCAAAGAAAGTGAAAAAGGATTTGTAAAGAAAGTGAAAAAGAATTTGAACAAATGGGTTTGGTTTTTATAACCATCGGTATTTCGGTTTTGAAAATAAAATTTTAATGGTTTTGTTTGTGTAAAATCATATCAATTTAGAAGGAAAAATGTTTTGATAATTTTCAATAGTCATGTCCACGTTTTCGAAGGCTTGTAATGCATTAATTTTGATGAAACAAAGTGATTTTCCAAGTGAAAATATAATAAATTTAATACAAGGAATTTGAAAAGGGAATTAGAGTATTTTAGAACTTGAGAAATGAATTTTTATGTAAATGAAAAAGAGAGGTTGCAAGTGAGCCTCAATTTGTTTTAAAAAGAATTTATTTTTGTTAAAATCCCGTTAGATTTTGGAAAGCGTTAGTAATTTTTAAAGTTAGAAACATTGATTTAATTCAATGGAATTGTGAATTTGTGAAATATACTGTGAAAAAGGATTTTCTTGAATAAGAAGATATATATTAAATGAAGTATAAAGTTATATTATTCTGAAGAAGGTTGATTTGGAAATGATTTGGGAAAAATGGAGAATATAATGGTATTTTAAAAATTTACTAACGTATAACTTATTTTTGAGTTTTGAAGTACGTTAGAAAATGTTAAGTTTTGAAATATTGATTTATATCAATAGAAAAGTGATTTTGTGAATTATATTTTGGAAAAAGATTTCTTGAGTAAAGAAATGTGGAAAAAGATTTTCTTGAGTAAAGAAAACGTGTTAAATAAAGTATAAAGTCATTATTTTGAGAAAAGTTGAAATGGAATTTTTGAAGAAATGAGAAATATTTTCTGTAATGGAATTGTGGTGAAAAACAATTATTTACATATCTTAAAAATGTAATTTTTAAAGTACGTGGTTTGAAATACAGTAAAATATTTCCTAGTGTTTGGAAATACAGTAAAATATTTTTATGCAATTTGAAATATAATAAAATATTACTACGCGATTGGAGATGCGTTGAAACATTTTAAGTGATTTGAATTACGTTTAAATATTTTACGTAATTTGAACTACTGTTAAAAAATCACTATGTGATTTGAAAGTGATAGAATATTTTTACGTGATTGTGAAAATGATGAAAAATCGTTATGTGATTTGGAAAGTGTTTTAAATATTTTGAAAATGATGAAAAATCATTATGCGATTTGAGAAACGTATTTTTTTATGCGATTGAGAAAAATGTTAAAAAATTTAATATGTGATTTAAAGGTGCAACAGAAGAGTTACAGTATTGTGAAAATGTAACAGAAACGTTTTGGAATTGTGAAAACGAAATGGAAATATTGTGCAATTTTGTGAAAACACGACAAAAGAGTTTTATAACTATGAAAATGTGATAATATGATTTTTCTGTTAAAAATACAATATAAATACTATAGAACAAGTATATGGATGTTGTGTGAGAAAATGACATGTTTTGCCTGTGATTGGCATTTGCTACATTATACATGCATTGGAAAGATATGTCTGTGATTGGATTTGGTGCATTATACGTGCATTGGAAAAATATGCGTTGAAGCATATGATTACATTGAACAAATGAAATTGAAAAGATTTGGCCCTTTGGGGTTAGACTTGCACTGATATATTCGTGCATTGTATAAAATATAGCTAATAGCTATTATGGCCCTTGTGGTTGAAGAGGGAATGAGAATTGATAATGAGGTCTATGATGGATCTTGGGGGCATCGAGGCACGGTGGTTGACCAGTGGACAGTTGGCGAGTACCCTGTGCCACTTGGCGATGCAGTCCGTTGCAACGCATTGACGATACCCGACAAGAACACAATTCTTTTCAACGGCTGGGAGATTGTCTTTGGGCTAAGGCTGACAATTAACCAGAGCATTCTTCTCGAAATTGTGAAAACCTCCATGGAGTTGTTTTTGATAAACTGAGTCTTTGTGCATATGCATAAATCTGAGCATTTATATCTGTATGATATATTAATTGAGGAATATTGGCTATGACAATTGTTTTGAGTACCAGGATGATAATTGAATTGATAAATGATTGGATGATGATAGTTAATTAATGTTGATGGCATGATCATAATTGTGATATGATCTATCTGTATGATATTGCTGTTTATGTTATCTCTGTGCTGCCATGTTGGTATTGGTGTAGGTGATCTCACCTCTTTGTTATATTGTTTTGCTTTGTCTGTATTGTTAAAAATTATACAGTAGAAGGAATAAGTTGTCTTAGACATAACGGGTGGTAGATACTCAGAGATTGATGGAAACATTGAAAAGTGGTTGTCTCAAGTTTGAAGATGTGCTGGGTAGACAATGAGTAAAGTCTGATGCATCAAGATGGATAAAAAAAGGAATAAGTATGTTAAAGTTTCTCGTTAGTGTTGTACCGTGCTATTAAGTAGGACCCGTCATGGGGTTTGCTACTGAAAAAAATAAGTCTGTTAATTTTATATTTCTCTTTAAATTGTGATATTAATTGGTGTCAATATTGCATAATGAATAGTTGAAATATGATTTTCAATATTACCTAATATTTTCAGTAAATTTACGTTTCAGTAAAGAAGAAATTTTGAAACCCATCTTTTATAACTCAAACTTTGTGCGAAC
This sequence comes from Ormosia semicastrata, assembly GCA_029884595.1. Lineage (NCBI taxonomy): Eukaryota > Viridiplantae > Streptophyta > Magnoliopsida > Fabales > Fabaceae > Ormosia > Ormosia semicastrata. The sequence continues at coordinate 52,297,908 of JAQQTO010000063.1, forward strand.
TTCTTTTCAGATTATGAGTCGGGAGTCAGAAATGTGATGCCCTAAGGAGGGTGTTACAATGTGCATAGTGAGTCCATGAATTATTTGGCATTTATTGTTATTATAATTGGAACTGTTGTATTTCTGATATATATATATGACTGCCTGCCTGGAACTGTTTGGTTAATTATAACTGCTACTAAATGTTTATTACCATTATTGCTATCAAAACTGATATGTGGGCGCTTTGCACCGTTTGGTTTCTTGTTGCTATAATTGGTAATGATGGTAGGATGTCTTACATCTTTCTTGTCTTTCTATTATTTCCCATCTGTATATTAGGTTCTATCGAAGGCGATGGCAAAGAAGGCGAAGCTCCTGACTTCCCCGGCTTTTGGCCCGATCGCGATTAGCGTCTAGTGTCGGATCATGGCGGCGCACCCAAGTGGATTTCTAGGTTATGTACATCTGACCTTCTTAGGAGGGCCAGAGTACTGGCACATCAACTTTGATTCTGAGTGCTGTGTCTACGTGGGGGACGTGTCGTTAGCCTTGGCCTGGAGGCGTCGCAAGCCACCTATTTTCACCTGCTGTATCAGCCTACGACTGGAATTTCACTTTCCTATACGGGAGATGTGGGGTGACCGCTATTACACCCCGCGGGAAGACTCTTTTTACTCCACAGCTCGGGCCCCGTCCCGTAGCTCTGCGGTTCCTATGGTAGTTTCCTCTGATGAGGAAGACCCCGAGGAGGTCCCTGAGGACGACTTCGTGGAGGATCCTGAAGAGGATCCTGACACGATTCCTCCTCATTTGAGGGATTGATATTACTTGTAGCTACTGAGGGCTACCAGTATTTTATTTTTGGGGGCCTGATGTTTTGACTATTTGTGGGCTGTATATTTTCTGATACTGTGGGGATGTGTATGTATAATCCTTTGGGGGCAGGTATAGTTTTACTTTTTGGTATACCAGACTTTGTAACTAAACAGTTTGATAAAATATATATATATATATATATATATATATATATATATATATATATGATGATACAATGTTAATTCTCATGTATGCTTTACAGCTACTTTTATCCTTTATTTCCATTTATGTTTCGTCAATGTGATTATTAATTATGGTTATTATAACGACAAAAACAACAAAAAAATATAAACATATATTCGCCAATTTAAGTACCTGACTATAACCAAGTAAATATGTATTATACTAAAAGGAACCGGGTCTTAACTTAGATAATTTTATTTTCTGCATTGTAATTAACAATGTGACGTTTTCTCCCAAAAAGGGGCGTTACAAATAGGCTCAAAATCTCACAAGGTATAAGCCTATCAAACACAATCCACCAATCAAACATCCACAACCAAGCATGTCAAATTCAAGAAGGAATATAATTTATTGGATCATGCTATGAACCTTGAATTTCAATTGCCTCAAACTCACAAACTTCACAATTCCTAAAATATCATTGGAAGGCAATTAAAAACACACATTTTTTTTCAAAAATAGTAAAATCATAATTTAAAAATAAAAAAACATAAAACAAAAACTGAAAACATCACGTAAATTCCTCCCCCATACTTAAATTCTACATTGTCCTCAATGTAAAGCTCAAAAGAAAACAACATTCCACAATTATCATCAAATTAATGTAGGACAAGTAAAATAAAAGAGAGAGAGAAAAAGAAATATCCTTATCAATTGTAGATGGAGATACTTCCACCGGATCCTAATGCTCGAAATGTAATGACCAAGTTAAGCTTGAAGCATGAGAGCTTACATCGGGGTCCCAGACTGTCTTATGCTCTTTCAAAATTTGTAGCAATCTCTCATCCTGTTCAGCAAGGAGGTTCTTGGCCACAATCACAAGGAGCTACTCATCATCTGCCAAGTATGCATCCTTCAAATACTTAGGTAACGACTTTAGCACCAACTTTGGTAGCTGCACTATAGAGGGAAGTAATCTAGTGGGTTGCTACTACTCTACTTCTACTGCTTGAACCTCTGCATATATATCACTTGTTGCATAATCTACTAACACAGGAAACATCCCAAAAATACAAATATTTCAGAACACACAGAACACAACTTATCACTATCACAGCTAGCACACAAATCACCACACACAAAATTACCAAAGTCAGCAATCTCGGGAAACTCCTCACACAAGTTAGCATATGAGTTATCAACCAAATCATCAATTAAATCAATATGAAAAATAGAATGTTCTTCCATGGGGTGTTTCATTGCATCAAGAGTATTAAACCTCACAATAGGATCTCCAAACTCCATGGAAAGAATTCCTGCATGCACTTCGATCTTTGTTTGTGCTATCTTGAGGAAAGGTCTTCCTAGAATGAGTGGAGCCTTGCCGAATGATGACTCTCCCTCCATCTTGAAAATGTAGAAGTCAGCTGGGAATATCAGCTCGTTCACCCAGACAAACACATCCTCCACCAAGCCAGCTGGATAAGCATTACTCCTGTTAGCTAGCTGGATCACCACACTTATAGCCTGCAAATAACCAAGTTCAAGGGAATTAAAAATAGACATAGGCATTACATTAATAGAAGCACCTAAGTCTAGCATGGGATGCTCAAATCTGTGATTTCCTATTATGCAAGGAATTGTAAAAGTCCCAGGATCCTTGCACTTTTGTGGCATAGGTTGGATGAGGGTTGAAACATTCTGCCCATGTTGATTCTCTCATTGCCCTTTAGCCGCCTCTTGTATGTACACAGTTCCTTCAAGAACTTGGCATACTTTAGTATCTGCTTGATTGCCTCCAACAATGGAATATTGACTTCGACTTTCCTGAAAGTCTCAAAGAGCTCTCTGTCCTTCTCCGCCTCATGTATCTTTCTTGTCTCAATGGCTCTCTGTGGAAAGGGAAGAGCCACTACAAGCTACTGTTGCTCATCGACAACAACTAATTTCTTTTGACTGGTTGATGCTTGCTGGCTAGTTGAGGCTCAGATGATGCTTCTACAGATTTTCTAGACCTTAGCATAATGACACTCACATTCCCCTTTGGATTGGGAATTGTTTAGGAAGGGAGTTGTCCAGAATCTTAGGCTTGGAACTGACTCAATGTAGAGGCCAATTGTCCAATTTGAGTTTCTAAATTTTGTATGGTGGCCTCTGTCCTCTGTTGGAACTGGATGTTATTTGTGGCCATCTGCTTCACCAAATCCTCAAATGAAGGCTCAGGTTTCGTGGTTGTTGGACTTAGTTATTGCATAGGCTATTGGAATTGCCCACCTAGTCCAACTTAAGATTAAAATTGTTGCTGTCTCATTGGTTGTTGGAAGGGTTACCTGTATTGCAATAGTTGCTGTTGTTGTGAGGCTGCATTGCCATATCTTAGATTTGGATGGTCTCTCCAACCAGGGCTGTATGTGCTGGAGAATGGATCATATTTAGGCTACTATTGCTACTGATATTGTGGTTTACTAGGAAAGACACTTGCTGCAGCAACATATTGATCTAGAAAAATAGAACCACCATTCTGAAGTGTAGGGCATGCATTTGTGGGATGTGAAGGTCAAGAACAAATGCCACATACTTTTGCAGGTCCCTACATAGGTAATTGTTGTCCTAGTGCCAACAGTCTTACCAAGGAAACCTGCTCATCAATCCATTCTCTGTTGATCAGCATTAGAAGCCTGGACTTCATTAACTCCTCTGGTTTGAGTTATCATTCTAGTTAGCAATTAGGTCTCTGGCAGCAGCTGGGCTTTTGTCAACTAGGGCACCTCCACTCACAGTATCCACCGTGCATCTGTCCATTGGTAGTAAGCCTTCGTAAAAGTACTGGATCAACAGTTTATCACTAATCTGGTGATGTGAGTGGCTTGTGCAGAATTTCTTGAATCTCTCCCAATATTCATACAAGGTCTCACTACTATTCTGTATGATCCCACATATATCCTTTCTAATTGCAGCAACTCTTGAGGCAGGGAAAATTTTCTCCAGAAATAGTCTCTTCATGTCATTCCAACTTGTTATAGCAATTGGTTGCAAATAGTATAACCAATCCTTGGCTACACGATCTAATGAAAAGGGAAAGGCTCTCAACTTGATCTGTTCCTCTGTAATTCCTTGTGGGTTCGTGGTGGAACAGACAACATAGAGCTCCTTTAAGTGCTTGTGAGGATCATACATCATTCACAGCTAAAAAAAAACACAAAAATACCAAACAAGCAAAATGCACTACACAACACTAAAAATGCTCCAAAATAAATCTAATTGACTTATCAACTAATTTTTAAAAATTATGGGACCACAATAGCATGAAAACTACACAAAAATAAAATAAAAATTGTAAAAAAAATCTTAAAAAATTGAAAAAGTTATCTAAACGATAGAATTTGAGAAAACCAAGGGTGACCTCACATTTTTGTGAGCCTTGTTTATTAGGCCATTTTCTTTTAACTGGCCAAGCTTCAGCTCATTCTAAGCAAGTTTGTTAGCACAAAATTTTGTTAAGTGACCCGTAATCACCTGTTTTCGCCTGAAAATAACAAAAACATAGTAAAAAAAAAGGTTAGTGAAGGATTAGTTGTAAAATATACTCTTAATAATATTGAACAAAATTAGAATGATCCCCGGTAATGGCGCCAAACTTTTGATAACTATCAAGGCTACCAAATTTAAATCAATTTATATAACCAGTTTACCAAAATTACTTGTAACATAAGGTAACACCGGGTTAAGCCCACAGATCATTCTAATTATGATCAAGAAATCAAATTAAGAGATTAGTAAACAAGAGGGCAAGGGGTTTGTAAGATCAATTAAAGAAGGGAAAATAAAATTAAGAAAAAACCAATCCAAGAAAACTAACCAATCTTGATCTTAATCGATCCTTGATCATTAAAGATCCATTCAATTATCAACCAAATCCTTGATCTTAGATTACATCAAGATGCCTCTCAATGATCCATAGATCTTCTAGAAATGCTTCTAGAATTCAATTAATTAAGTTTAGACAAATTAAACATCCATTCAAAACCCAAATGAACTTAAAAATCAAGATCCAACCAAGCTAAACAATTCATCAAACACCTCTGATGCCTTGTTTAATCTCTGTAATCCTCTCTTAGCATATGATAATTATGCAAATAACATATAAAAATCCCAATCAAATTAAGCATTCAATCAGAATCTAACAAAGAGAAAAAGAAGAAGAGAAACTTGATTAATAATTAAATGTACAACAATTAAAATAGAATCTCAAGATTAATCATCAAGAATGTCAATCCCTTGGATTAATTAAACACTCTACCCCTCCATGAATGGGAGAGAAGAACTCAGAAAAAGAAAAGAACAAGATGAAAATCTAAAGAGAAGGGAGAAAACTCTAGGAAGAAGAATCAAGTAAAATGGCTAAGGCTTTTCCCTGTCTCAGATCCCCACTTTATAACAAAAAACTGACTTAAAAATTAAGAATACTAATTTACCCCTAAGTTAAAGTTAATTTTAGGCCTCTTAGCTTTCATTGGCCACAGAAATCACTTCAATTGGGTTCAATATGAGAGAGTTATACCCAATTCACTCTTGACAGATCTTTGATCCCATCATCCGACTTCACAAGGGTTAAACACCATCAAAATGTGGTATTTTCAATTCGTGGTCTTCATAAGAGTTTGAGATTTGTGTGTAAGCTTTTCAATGCCATAGGTTTAAGGTCCATATCACACCTATAGCGCAAGTTATGGATAAATTAGTACACTACTCAGGTTACATGACAGAACCCGAGTTCTGAGTTCCAAGCCCAATTTAGTTCGCTAAACATCCGATTGAGATTTTGAGCTCTTCATCAAAGTTGTAGAGCTTTCTCTCATATTTCCTACAAGGTAAAATTAATAATTATTAGGTATGTATAACTCAAGATATGGTCGAAATACAAAAATAGTATAAAATGCTAATAATGCTGAAAAAATCAATCAAGCTTAATTTGAGCCCAAACTTATAAATTGTGACCAAAACCAATCAATTAAGCATATAAGAGGTCCAAGAGACTAAATATGAGGGTTAACTAATGAATGAAAATCATGTTTATCAAATTTTCCCACACTTAGCTTTTGCACGTCCTGGGCAAACTAAAGATTCAAACTATGCGACAAGAAACACAAAAATTCAAAAACTAAAATTCAAAGAGATTCACTTTCCAATGACCTTCAAGAATGTAAAAGTTTACAAGTTAGAAGAGTAAGAAAACATTCAACGAATCAAAACACTCATGAAGTAACATTTTTTCACATCCTAAACCAACTAGCAAGGTAGCTTCAAATTGAAAACCATGAATCAAGAATGATAGATCCTCACAAGATACACTCTCAATCCCTCAAGTGTTCAAAAGGTAGGTATTTGACATAATTCAACTCATGAAAATTGCACTACCATATGGTTGCTTATCTTCTACTTCTCCATTACTCAAGCACATGCACACACAAATCAATAGGATTTTATTCAAGGTTGTAATGGGACTAAGGTAAGGGAAGGAAATAATATGGATATGACCAGCTAAATATCCAAGAGAACAAAAGAGCATTGGAGAGGAACTCAAATGACAACCATGAAAATTTTACACCTCCTAATTCCATATAATGCGTATACTCTTTACATATTCCTTTCCTTTCCTTTTTTTTCAATTTTCTTTTCTTTCACAACCTTCTTGCATTTATTTTTTTTTAATTGACTCTTTTTCTTTATTTTTTTCTTCCACCAAGCACTTTGCACATTGCACATCAAATTGCATGACCACCACACTTGAACTATTAATTACCACAAGCAAAAGAGCTCCTCCAATGAAAATAAACCAATGCTCTCCCATTCCCTAAAGTAAGGTAAAAACATAGTTTTTCACATAAGGCATATAATGAGCTAAAACAAAAGATAGGTAAATAGGTTCAAGGGGGTTAATAAAAAGAAAATGATGCAAGGTTGACTATTTGACCAAAGTAGCTAATTCAAGAAAGAATGTCTCAATCATGTTTATGCATGCAAATGAAATTGTAACCTAAAAAAGAATCAAAACAAGTTCTAGAGTGATCAAATAACATGAGTGAAAATCACATAAGAAAGAAGAGAATGATATAAATGTTAAATCCATCCATCAGTAGGCTCAAAATCTCACAAGGTATAAGTCTATCAAACACAATCCACTAATCAAACATCCACAACTAAGCATGTCAAATTCAAGAAGGAATATAATTTATTGGATCAAGTTATGAACCTTGAATTTCGATTGTTTCAAACTCATAAACTTCACAATTCCTTAAACATCATTGGAAGACAATTAAAAACACACTTTTTTTTTCAAAAATAGTAAAAACAGAATTTAAAAATAGCAAAACATAAAACAAAACCTGAAAACATCACGTAAATTCCTCCCCCATACTTAAATTCTATATTGTTCTCAACGTAAAGCTTAAAAGAAAACAACATTCCACAATTATCATCAATTAATCTAGGACAAATAAAATAAAAGAGAGAGAGAAATAAATATCCTTATCAATTGTAGACGGAGAGACTTCCACCAGGATCCTAATGCTTGAAGTGTAATGACCAAGTTAAGTTTGAAGCATGAGATCTTACACCGGGGTCCCAGACTGTCTTTTGCTCTCTCGAAATTTGTAGTAATCTCTCCTCTTGTTCAGCAAGGAGGCTCTTGGCCATGATCACAGGGAGCTGCTCATCATCTGCCAAGTATGCATACTTCAAATGCTCAGGTAACGGCTTTAGCTCCAACTTTGGTGGCTGCACTATAGAGGGAAGTAATCTAGTGGCCTGTTGTTGCTTTGCTTCTGCTACTTGAACCACTGCATATATATATATCCCCTGTTGCACAATGTGGCATCCCAGGGTCGACGAGGGCGGGGAGTGATCGCCGGTGCAATGAAGCACAGACAAGGAGCGGCTCCTGGCAGGCTTCTAGGTGGCGGGTCTGCATGAATGAACTGAATACGCACCGGAATGAGAGGGATTCAGAGACTATGTAGATATGGGACTGCATAGTTGAGGATGGCTTAAAGGAATTGATTTGGTGTAGCCATATCAACAAGTTGCAACTTCTTTTCGGGAGCCTAGAACAAAAGAACTTCATGGTTAAGTGTGCTTGACCTGGAGCAATTGTGGGATGGGTGACCTCCTGGGAAGTTTCCTAGGATGCGTGTGAGTGAGGACAAAGCACGCTGAAAAGACCCGTGTTGGTTTGTGGAGACACTTATCAATCCTGTAGGCAGTCCCGAGTCGTTACATTAATGGTATCAGAGACGGGACCTCTCCCAATACGGTGTGGTTCGGGGACGAACCAAGCGGAAGTTGGTGGCCATGTGGCATCCCAGGGCCGACAAAGGCGGGGAGTGATCACCGGTGCAATGAAGCACAGACAAGGAGCGGCTCCTGGCAGGTTTCTAGGCAGAGGGTCTGCATGAATGAACTGAATACGCACCGGAATGAGAGGGATTCAGAGACTATGCAGGTATGGGATTGCATAGTTGAGGATGGCTTAAAGGAATTGATTTGGTGTAGCCATATCAACAAGTTGCAACTTCTTTTCGGGAGCCTAGTACATAAGAACTCCATGGTTAAGCGTGCTTGACCTGGAGCAATTGTGGGATGGGTGACCTCCTGGGAAGTTTCCTAGGATGCGTGTGAGTGAAGACAAAGCATGCTGAAAAGACTCGTGTTGGTTTGTAGAGACACTCATCAATCCTGCAGGCAGTCCCGGGTCGTTACACACAATATGCTAACACAGGAACAGATTCATTACTTCCTAAAAATGCAAATATTTCAGAACACACAGAACATAGCTTATCACCATCATAGCTAGCACACAAATCACCACACATGAAAAATAAAATGTTCTTCCATGGGGTGTTTCATTGCATCAAGAATATTAAACCTCATAATGAAATCTCCAAACTCCATGGAAAGAACACCTGCATGCACATCAATCTTTGTCCATACTATCTTGAGAAAAGGTCTTCCTAGAATGAGTGGAGCCTTTCTAGATGATGACTTTCATTCCATCTCCAAAATGTAGAAGTTAGCTGGGAATATCAATTCATTCACTAGGACTAACACATCCTCTGCCAAACTAGCTGGGTAAGTATTACTCCTGTTAGCTAGCTGGATCACCACACCTGTAGCCTGCAAAAGACCAAGTTCAAGGGAATTAAAAATAGACATAGGCATTACATTAATGGAAGCACCTAAGTCTAGCATGGAATGCTCAAATATGTGATTTTATGCAAGGAATTGTAAAAGTCCCAAGATCCTTGCATTTCTGTAGCATAGGCTGGATGAGGGTTGAAATATTCTACCCCATGTTGATTCTTTCATTGCCCTTTAGCTGCCTCTTGTGTGTACACAGTTCCTTGAAGAACTTGGTATACTTTAGTATCTGCTTGATTGCCTCTAACAATGGAATATTGACTTCCACTTTCTTGAAAGTCTCAAGGAGGTCTTTGTCCTTCTCTGCCTCATGTGAATGCATATGTCTTGAAGCATATCAAATGGGTTTTTTATGATAACAAAGGCCAAAGTGAAGTTCAAGTGCAAAAGAGAAGGTCAAGCGCAAAAGGAAAAATCAAGATCAAAGAAAGAAGTCAAGAGGTTTATTTAGTTATAAGACTTAGAACATTAATGTTAAATGCTCTCAAGATTTCTCAAATGGTTTTTCAATATATGATTTCAAAATAAGTGAGAAATTTCAAAGTTAAACATGACTTTCAATAAAACTTGAGTTTCAATCTTAAATCTAACACTCTTAAAAGGATTTATGTTTAACCAAGTGTCTTGAGGTGTTAGAAATGACTTACAAGCTTTATTGGACTTGAAAAATGTATTCAATGGCCAATGTAATTGATTACACGACGTTTATAATCGATTACACAGCAAACAGAAGGCATGTAATCGATTACATGAGCACTGTAATCGATTACAAGCAAGTCAGAGGCCATGTAATCGATTACACAATATATGTAATCGATTACATCAAGCCCAGAAAGGCAAGAACACGTTCAAAGAGTCATGTAATCGATTACATGGATATTGTAATCGATTACACAGAAAGTCAGAAGTCATGTAATCGATTACACATATATTGTAATCGATTACACACAAGTCGAAGCCATGTAATCGATTACACCAAGAATGTAATCGATTACACAGAGCCCAGAAAGTCAAGAACACGTTGGAACAACATATGTAATCGATTACATAAGTTGAGTAATCGATTACAAGAATCCTGACAACGTCCAACGGCTATTTTTAATGCATTAAATGCATGCCCAAACCACCCCAACGACTCTATTAATTGAGAAACTTATAAATACCAAAGTTGGGTCTTCATTTGAGGTTGACCTTGAACCAGAAACTGATTACCAATACGTCCAAATGTGAATCAATCCTCAAATCATTTTCTTGCTCTGTTTTCTCTCAAAAACGTGAAAAATCTTTAAGAGCATATTAGAGCTTCAATTTGTATTCATCTGCTCTATTGAGAGCTTCATTCTATCTATCATTATTGCTGTATAAAGAGGGTGATGTATCCCTCTAGTGAAAAAGGGTGAGCTATCCCTTGTTGAGAAGAAGGTGAGGTATCCTTTAAAGGTGTAAAGAGGGTGAGGTATCCCTCTAGTGAAAAAGGGTGAGGTATCCCTTGTTAAGAAGAAGGTGAGGTATCCTTCAAAGGTGTAAAGAGGGTGGGGTATCCCTCAAAGGTTGTATAGGGTGAGGCATCCCTGTTTTTGAGGCTCAAAGCACAAGGGTGAGGTATCCCAAGGTGTTGGTGAGTGCTCTATTGTGTAAAGGTTTTCAAGCACCCGTTCAAGCTTGAAGTTTAGTGGAAAATCTCGAGTGGTTCACTTGAGGACTGGACGTAGGTCACAAGGGGTGGCTGAACCAGGATAAATCCTTGTGTTTGATTCTCTCAACCCTATCTCTTTACATTTGTGCATTTACTTTATACGCTTGCTTGAATATTATTCATCTTGGTTTATTTAATTTGTGAGTGAAGTATTCGATCTCATTTATTTATTCACTTCAATTATCCAATAGCTTCAACGAAAATTGTTTAACAAACGTTTTACGAAAGATTTACGAAAATATTTCATAAACTCAATTCACCCCCCTCTTGAGTTTGAGGCCACTTGGCTAACAAGTGGTATCAGAGCTAGGCTCTTGTGTAAAGGGCTTAGCAGCTTCAAGAGAAAGTGATGGCCTCCTCAAATGAGTTTTCAAAAAGTTCCTTTATCTATAAATCTCCCTTTTTCAATGGGGATGGGTATGCTTATTGGAAAGAATGAATGAAAATTTTTATTGAAGCTATTGACTTAGATGTGTGGGATGCTATTGAAAATGGTCCTTTTATCCCCACAAAAGATGTTAATGGTGTAAGGGTTAATACACCAAGAAGTGAATGGACCAATGATGATAAGAAAAAGGTTCAATATAATTTGAGTGCCAAAAACATTATTACCACATCTTTGGGGCATGATGAATTCTTTTGAGTTTCAAATTGTAAATCTGCTCAAGAAATATGGAATGTTTTAGAAGTAACCCATGAGGGTACTAGTGAAGTGAAAAGATCAAGAATTAATACTCTTACTTATGAATATGAACTTTTTAGAATGAACCATATTGAAAGTAGTAATGCAAAAACGTTTTACACATATAGTTAATCATTTAGCTTCATTAGGAAAGACATTTTCTAATGAAGATCTTATTAATAAGGTTTTAAGATGTTTGAGCAGGGATTGGCAACCTAAGGTGACGGCTATCTCAGAATCTAGAAATCTTGCTACAATGAATTTAGCCACACTTTTTGGCAAGCTCGAAGAACATAAATTGGAGTTGAATAGACTCAAACAAAGTGAAGAAGTTGACAACAAAAAGAATGGGATTGTTCTCAAAGCCACTTCCTCCATGGTAAATGAAGATGATAAAGATGATGAGAATGACTTGGAAATAGATGAGGAGAATCTTGCTCTACTAGTCAAAAAATTCAGAAGATTCTTCAAGAAGAGTGGAGCTCAAATAAGACCTCCCCTTCCCCAAAAGAATGTCTATCACAAAGGGGAAGGAACCTCATCCACTCCTAAATGCTATAAATGTGGAGAGTTAGGTCACATGAAGATGGAGTGCCCGATTTATCAAAGTAAAGTGGAAAAATACCACCAAAAATCCTCAAGAGAGAAGAAAGAAAGAAGAGCCTACATAGCTTGGGATGATAATGACATGGATTCAACCGATAGCTCGGATAATGAGAAAGCCAATCTATGTTTCGTGGCTAGAGGAGAAGAGGAAGATGAAAATGACATAGAGGTAACATTTTCAAATTCTAAATCAAACTTTTCCCCTTCCTATGATGAATTGCAAGATGCATTTGAAGAATTACATAATGAATCTATAAGACTTGCAAAACTTGTTTCATCATCCAAGAAATCAATTTCCTCTTTTGAAAATAAGATATCTATGTTAAATAAGGAAATTGAGGAACTTAAATTAGAAAATGAAACTCTTGGGTTGATTGATGCAAACTCTTCATGCATGACATGTTTATCTCTTGATAATGCATCTACACCCTCATCTTGCTCATCATGTAAAGCATTTGAAATTGAGATTGAGGACTTGAAAAACACTCTTTCAAAATTTACCTATGGAAGAGATAATTTGAACATTTTGCTTGGAAACCAAAGATGTGTTTTTCAAAAGGCTGGTTTGGGGTATAATCCCAATAAACAACAAAAGTTTCTCAAGAACTTTTTTGTTTCATCAAGTACATCAAATAGTCCATTTATTAAATGTTTTCATTGTGGTAGGAAAGGGCATAGTGCATCAAATTGCAATATAAGGAAGAATATCAATAACAAGCTAGGAACTAAATTGGTTTGGGTTCCCAAAGGCACTTTACCAAAAACTAACACATAAGGACCCAAGAAAATTTGGGTATCAAAAGTCACAAATTGAAGTGTGTTGTAGGTGTGCTTGAAGGCCTAGAACTAACTTTGGATATATTGAAAAGTGGCTGCGCCAAGCACAAAACTAGAAAATACTTCAAGCATTCCTCCTTGTCTCCAAGAAGCTTGAACTTGCATCCTTTGGTTAAATGGAGACTTGCTCTATGCTTTACTATTTTAATATTTTGAATATGCTAAATGAATACATTTTTTTTTGGCATGTATAATATCAATCTTTGAACTTGTCATAATGGATCAATCATGCGTCTAATTCTGCTGTACAATATATTGGTTTACTCCATAATATTTTACTGCATAATGTCACAATCTTCTGCATAATACATCAACTTGATGCATAATATGTTGTTTTGCTGCACAATAATGTATTTTGGATCATAATCTGACTAGAATATATGCTTAAATGATGTTTGAGATTGTTTTGGAATGTTTTGGAACTAATTGAAGCCTTTCATCATATGCATTTGCTATTGGTATCACATATTGTTGTGCTAAATGATTTATTCTCTTATATTGATCCTGCTGGGCTGAAATAATTATATCAAATCTGAATGCTTATGTCTTCTTTTTTATAATGCCAAAGGGGGAGAAATTAGTGAAATATATTGCATGTGTACGGGGGAGTGTTGCACTTTCACATATTCTATCTCATGCATACATTACGGGGGAGTATTGCAATTAATTATCTGATAATCAAATAAATGCATATATTTCTTATTCTGTTGAATGTTTAGTTTGTCATCATCAAAAAGGGGGAGAATGTGAATGCTTATGTCTTGAAGCATATCAAATGGGTTTTTGATGATAACAAAGGCCAAAGTGAAGTTCAAGTGCAAAAGAGAAGGTCAAGCGCAAAAGGAAAAATCAAGATCAAAGAAAGAAGTCAAGAGGTTTATTTAGTTATAAGACTTAGAACTTTAATGTTAAATGCTCTCAAGATTTCTCAAATGGTTTTTCAATGTATGATTTCAAAATAAGTGGGAAATTTTAAAGTTAAACATGGCTTTCAATAAAACTTGAGTTTCAATCTTAAATCTAACACTCTTAAAAGGATTTATGTTTAATCAAGTGTCTTGAGGTGTTAGAAATGACTTACAAGCTTTATTGGACTTGAAAAATGTGTTCAATGGCCAATGTAATCGATTACACGACGTTTGTAATCGATTACATAGCAAACAGAAGACATGTAATCGATTATATGAGCAATGTAATCGATTACAAGCAAGTCAGAGGCCATGTAATCGATTACACAATATATGTAATCGATTACATCAAGCCCAGAAAGGCAAGAACACGTTCAAAGAGTCATGTAATTGATTACATGGATATTGTAATCGATTACACAGCAAGTCAGAAGTCATGTAATCGATTACACAGATATTGTAATCGATTACACACAAGTCGAAGTTATGTAATCGATTACACCAAGAATGTAATCGATTACACAGAGCCCAGAAAGTCAAGAACACGTTGGAACAACATATGTAATCGATTACATAAGTTGAGTAATCGATTACAAGAATCCTGACAACGTCCAACGGCTATTTTTAATGCATTAAATGCATGCCCAAACCACCCCAACGGCTCTATTAATTGAGAAACTTATAAATACCAAAGTTGGGTCTTTATTTGAGGTTGACATTGAACCAAAAACTGATTACCAATACGTCCAAACGTGAATCAATCCTCAAATCATTTTCTTGCTCTATTTTCTGTCAAAAACGTGAAAAATATTTGAGAGCATATTAGAGCTTCAATTTGTATTCATCTGCTCTCTTGAGAGCTTCATTCTATCTATCATTATTGCTGTGTAAAGAGGGTGAGGTATCCCTCTAGTGAAAAAGGGTGAGGTATCCCTTGTTGAGAATAAGGTGAGGTATCCTTCAAAGGTGTAAAGAGGGTGAGGTATCCCTCTAGTGAAAAAGGGTGAGGTATCCCTTGTTGAGAAGAAGGTGAGGTATCCTTCAAAGGTGTAAAGAGGGTGGGGTATCCCTTAAAGGTTGTATAGGGTGAGGCATCCCTGTTTTTGAGGCTCAAAGTACAAGGGTGAGGTATCCCAAGGTGTTGGTGAGTGCTCTATTGTGTAAAGGTTTTCAAGCACCCATTCAAGCTTGAAGTTTAGTGGAAAATCTCGAGTGGTTCGCTTGAGGACTGGACGTAGGTCACAAGGGGTGGCTGAACCAGGATAAATCCTTGTGTTTGATTCTCTCAACCCTATCTCTTTACATTTGTGCATTTACTTTATACGCTTCTTGAATATTATTCATCTTGGTTTATTTAATTTGTGAGTGAAGTATTCAATCTCATTTATCTATTCACTTCAATTATCCAATAGCTTCAATGAAAATTGTTTAACAAACGTTTTACGAAAGATTTGCGAAAATATTTCATAAACTCAATTCACCCCCCCTCTTGAGTTTGAGGCCACTTGGCTAACACCTCATGTATCTTTCTGGTATCAATGACTTTTTGTGGAAAGGGAAGAGCCACTGTAGGCTATTAGTGCTCATCGGCAACAACTGATTTCTTCTAACTAGTTAATGCTTGCTGGCTGGTTAAGGCTCAAATGATGCTTCTACAGATTTTCCAGACCTCAGTATAATGGCACTCATATTCCTCTTTGGATTGGGAATTGTTTGGGAAGGGAGTTCTCCAGAACCTTGGGCTTGTAGCTGCCTCAATGTAGAGGCCAATTGTCTAATTTGAGTTTCTAAATTTTGTATGGTGGACTTTATCCTCTGCTGGAACTAGATGTTATTTGTGGCCATATGCTTCACCAAATCCTCAAATGAAGGCTCAAGTTCGTGGCTACTGGACTTGGTTGTTGCATAGGCTGCTGGAATTGCCCACTTAGTCCAACTTAACATTGAAATTGCTGCTGTCTCATTGGTTATTGGAAGGGCTGCCTGTACTGCAATGGTTGCTACTGTTGTGAAGCTGCATTTCCATATCTCAGATTTGGATGGTCTCTCCAACTAGGGTTGTATATGCTGGAGAATGGATCATATTTAGGCTGTTGTTGCTGCTGATATTATGGTTTACTAAGAAAGACACCTGTTGCAGCAACAGATTGATCTAAAAAAATAAAACCACCATCCTGAAGTGTAGGGCAAGCATCAGTGGGATGTGAAGGACAAGAACAAATGCCACACACTTTTGCAGCCCCCTGCACAGGTAATTGTTATCCTAGTGCCAACTGTCTTACAAGGGAAGTCAGCTCATTAAGTCTATGCTCCATTCTCTGTTGATCAACATTAGAAACCTAGACTTCATTGACTCCTCTGGTTTGAGTTATCATTTTAGTACCAAATTGCAGTAAGTTGGTAGCCATGTTTGCAATAAGGTCTCTAGCAATAGGTAGGCTTTTGTCAACTAGGGCACCTTCATTCGCAGCATCCACCATGCTTCTGTCCATTGGCAGTAAGCCTTCATAAATGTACTGGATCAACAGTTGATCACTACTTTGGTGATGTGGGTAGCTTGTGTATAATTTCTTGAATCTCTCCCAGTATTCATACAAGTTCTCACCACTATTCTATATAATCCCACATATATCCTTTCTAATTGTAGTAGCTCTTGAGACAGGGAAAAATTTCTCTAGAAATAGTCTCTTTATGTCATTCCAACTTGTTATGGCAGCTGGTTGCAAGTGGTATAACCAGTTCTTGGCTACACCATCTAATGAAAAGGGAAAGGCTCTTAACTTGATGTGTTCCTCTGTAATTCCTTGTGGTTTTATGGTGGAACAGACCACATGGAACTCCTTTAAGTGCTTGTGAGGGTCATCTCTTGCAAGGTCATGAAACTTAGGCAGCAAGTGAATTAAACTAGATTTAAGTTCAAAATCAGCATCCAAATTAGGATATTGAATGCACAATGGTTGATAGTTCACATCACGTGCAACTAATTCCTTTAAGGTCCTATTTTGCATGTTATCTGCAGTGTTATTAGCCATAGTTTCAAAATTACTTGAACTTTCAAGTTCACTTGTAGATTCCATGTCAAAATCAAATTTAGATGCAATTTGTTCACTAAGTCTATGAACTCTAATCAATGTATGCAAGGTCCTATCAATCCCAAGATCAAAATCAAGTAAAGAAATGGTTTGAGACTTAGTCATACATCATCCACAGCTAAAAAAAACACAAAAACACAAAACAAGTAAAATGCGCTACACAACACTAAAAATGTACCAAAATAAATGATTGACTTATCAAATCATTTTTAAAAATTATGGGACCACCACAGCATGAAAACTACACAAAAATAAAACAAAACATTGTAATAAAAAATCTTAAAAAATTAAAAAAGTGATCTAAGCAATGGAATTTGGGAAAACTAGGTCTGACCTCATAGGTAGCTATGAGCCTTTTTTATTAGGCCTTTTTCCTTCAACTGACCAAGTTTCAGCTCATTCTGAGCAAGTTTGTTAGTACAAAATTCTACTAAGTGACGCGTAATCACCTGTTTTTCGCTTGAAAATAACAAAAACACAGTAAAAAATAGAGGTTAGTGAAGGATTAGTAGTCAAATATACTCTAAATAATATTTAAAAAATTAGAATGATCCCCGACAACGGCACCAAAAATTTTATAACTGCTGAGGCTACTAACTTTAAATCAATTTATAACAAGTTTACCAAAATTACTTTCAGCATAAGGTAACACCGGGTCGAGCCCACAGATCATTTTAACTATGATCAGGAAATCAAATTAAGAGGTTATTAAACAAGGGGGCATGGGTTTGTAAGATTAATTTACAGAAACAAAAGCCAATTAAAGAAGAAAAAACAAAATTAAGAAATAACCAATCCAAGAGAACTAACCATTCTTGATCTTAATCGATCCATGATCACTAAAGATCCATTCAATTATCAACCAAATCTCTAGTCTTAGATCATATCAAGATGCCTCTCAAAGATCCATGGATCTTCTATTAGAAATGTTTCTAGAATTCAATTAATTAAGGTTAGATAAATTAAGCATCCATCCAAAACCCAAATTAACTTAAAAACTAAGATCCAACCAAGCTAAACAATTTATCAAACACATTTAATGCCTTGTTTAATCTCTGTAATCCTCTCTTAGCATATGATAATTATGCAATTAACATATAAAAATTCCAATCAAATTAAGCATTCAATCAGAATCAAACAAAGAGAAGAAGAAGACAAGAAACGTGATTAATAATTGAATGTATAATAATTAAAACATAATCTCAAGATTAATCATCAAGAATGTCAATCCCTTGAATTGATTAAAGGCTCTATCCCTCCATGAATGGGAGGGAAGAACTCATAAAAAGAAGGGAACAAGATGAAAATCTAAAGAGAAAGGAGAAAACTCTAAGAAGAAAAATCAAGTAAAACATCTAGGGTTTTTCTCTATCTCGGATCGCCTCTTTATAACAAAATAACTGACTTCAAAATTAAGAATACTAATTTTCCCTTAAGTTAAAGTTAATTTTCAGCCTCTTAGCTTTCATTGGCCATCGAAATCACTTCAATTGGGTTTAATATGAGAGAGTTATGCCCAATTCACTCTTAACAAGTCTCTGATCCTGTCATCCGACTTCACAAGGGTGAAACACCATAAAAAATTTGTATTTTCAATTTGTGGTCTTCACAAGAGTTTGAGCTTTGTGTGTAAGCTTTCCAATGCCATAAGTTTCATATCCATATCACTACTACAGCCCAAGTTATGGACAAATTAGTACACATTACTCGGGTTATGTGACAAAACTCAAGTTCTGACTTCCAAGCCCAATTCGGTCCACTAGACATCCGATTGAGACTTTGAGATTTCATAAAAGTTGTAGAGCATTCTCTCAAATTTCTTACAAGGTAAAATTCATAATTATTATATGTTTATAACTCAATATATGGCCAAAATACAGAAACAATGTAAAATGCTAATAATGCTAGAAAAATAAATTAAGCTCAATTTGAGTCCAAACTTATAAATTGTCACCAAATCTAATCAATTAAGCATATAAAAGGTCCAAGAGTTAAATATGAGGGTTAACTAATACATGAAAATCGTGTTTATCAATGATCGCTGTCTTTTTTTGTCTGAGTTTGTTTGAATTTCTGTGTGAGTCTAAAAGTGTGTGTTATGGGTGTTTTATAGGAGGGGATTAGGGTTTGGAGAGTGATGGTGGCTAGGGTTTGAGATGAGTCTAATGGTGGTTATTAGGGTTTCTTTGTTGGGTTGGATAATGGGTCGATGAGTCAGGTTATGAGACATGAGTTTATGCAAGAAAGTTAGGTCATATTTTTTATTTTTTATTTTCTTCTTTTCTTTTTTTTTTTTTTTTTTCATTTTTTGTTGTTTTAGTTGTTTTTTTTTCTTTTCTCTTTTTTTTTAATAAAGTGTTAATGCCTGGACAAAATTAGGTGTTCACTACTACCTTGCAACAAAATATGTAATTACTGTGTACTGTATTGTAGTTGGTGTAATGTACTTCATATTATATATGTACATTATCTCAACCTCACAGACTCATATTTTTTGTATAATATATAAAAATAATCTAAAGTTGTTTTATTAATATTATGTAACATGCTTAATTTTTAATTGCTAATACGTAATTCCAGACACGTTATTTGTAATTGTATTAAGAATAATACATTATGGTATCAAAGCAGTTCAGCCTATTGAATCGGGGTATGGACTAACTATGCTTTATTATGAATTATTCTTGTCATGATGATGAAATGCATAGGTAGAATTGTATAACTACTTTGAGTTTGTATGTTTATGATTAACTATCGCACTGTTATATAATATTGAGCTTGATCAATGCAGGAGACTATGACATCAACCAGGCGTACTCGTGGTCGAGGTAATAAAAAGCCTGCTAATGATAATCGAGAACCTACCAATGATAATATAACAACTATGATGGAGATGCTTAGAGAAGTAACTGTTGGTGTATGCCCTAGTGGCCAATACATTTTGTTTGTACTGACATACATTATATTATGCTATTTTATATATGAGGCATTTCATTTATTGTGTTCTTTTTTGATAAACATAATAAAGTCCTTAGAATAGTAAGTTTGATGCCATAGGACATCAAGTGGATGACTTGATCGTGAGATCCTTTTGGTTACAACACTATTCTTAAATGTCCCTAGTCAAGTGTTATTGTTAATTAGGACAACAATAATACATTGAGACTAGTATGTGTAGAGACTGATGACCGCATCTCACGGGTCATGGATATGAGATATCAAGTCTTCACATTGGTACATATTAGAGTAATGATGTACTGGACTGACCCACCATGAGAATGCTACATGGATCGTTACGTGAGTGTCATAAGCGATTCTCATAGTGATAATGGTGTTTGTGGTCCTTTGACCGAAATCACTACGATTCCTACATGAGGAGTTGTGTGTTTTAATGCCATCAAACGTCATCGTAACAAGGTGATTATAAAGTTGGTTATTGGACATACCGCAAATCATGCGAGAGGGATGTGAGTGACCTAGATGGAATTTGTCACTCCTACATAACAGAGCGATATCTTCGGGCCCCCGATTGAGTGAGCTGCGAAATGCATGGCCATGCTCAAATGAGTCAATATAAGATATTGATCTCATTTATTGTTATAAAGTCTACTCGAGTATCGGAAACGAATGATTGGACTATACAAGGGTGACGCATTCCATGCCTTGTGTTCAATCTAGATATCTTGACAAAGGGACTAAACTACACGGAAACATTGATCACGGATAGGTTATGTCAAATCACTGACATTCTCATTACTTGGGTAGCAGTGATGTGTTGCTAGATACCGCTCGCGTTTGTAATATTAAAATGAGATTTTAATATTACTACCAACGTCATGAGAACCCGCAGGTCGCACACTTAGAACAGACTAAATTGGAGCAATAAGGATCCAAGTTGGACTCGGATTCAATTGTGGGCCTAACTCATGAGATGGGTTTTAGGGTTGCATGACTTACCTTGCTACTGCTCACACTCACTTAAGGCAGCCACTATTATAAATAGTACCGTTAAGGGGGCTGCTATAGATGTTACATCACGCCCTAGCCGCACCTAAGAAAGTGAGTGAGAGACAAGTGAAAGGTTCTTCTCTTCTATTCGCAGCCTAGCACCGCGAAACGAGGCGTGACTCCTTTTGCAAGTCCGTTCGTGTGGATACCGCAGAAACATCGTCGCTATTACGGTGTTGGTGATTCACCTCGCTTGTGTTTATCACGCTTCAAGAGGTAATTTAAAAAAAACTCGGATTATGGACTTTTCGCATGGATCCTGTGTGGGAATCCTATTATTCCGCTGCGAGATATTTTGATCCGCAATTCCCAACAGTAACAACAACTATGAGATAGCAAAGAGAAATGCCTATAGTGATGCGGGAACGAACTTCAATTACAAATAGAATATTGGAAAGAATGAGAAATAATCCACATCTTCAGCAAGAGAATAAAGCAGCAATGGTTAGAAATTCGTATTTTCATGATCTTGCTAAATTCAGTAAGTGCAACCTGATAACTCTAGGAAATGAAGTTATTTAACTTGAATTTGAATGTTTATGTGCATGTTAGTCTTAAGTTTTCAAGTCCATAAGTTTAATTCATGCACAATTTTGATGATTTAAGCTTTCCTTCTCAAATGATTAGGAATTAAGTATATAATGAATTTATTTAAAGAATTTGGATGGTCCTAATTTTACAAACTTCATCATTGTTTTTGTAACACCCTTTTTGGGGATGTCACATTTATGAATGCAATGAAATAAAATAAAAATAAAACTCTTACCCAAGTTGTAAAACATTTGATACTTACGTAATATTTGTGGTAGTATTATTTTTTTCCTTTTTATAATTATGACATTAAATAAAATAACATGAAACACAAAATATAACAAACATAAACTCACCATAATATACATATGATTCTCTTTTAGTACACACATAATTTACAACTACATATATTTAATAAAGCAGTAAAGAGTTGACACAAAGCTAAAACATAGCACTGCCCAAGTGCATCTCGAGATATCTAACCCTCCGATGAATCATCTTCCAGAACCTCCAGAATAACCATCGAAAAGTTCACATCTCGGAGATCTCACAGCACGACGGACACAAGTCCGAGCTGTCAACTCGCTACTGAGCTCACTAGGCGCATGGAAAATTCCCTGCCAATAACGCCTAATGGTCAGAGGTAACTCTAAATGTAAATAAAGCTTAGTAGTGAATATGACCTCTCCGTCATACTCTCTACATAAGGACATGGTCAAACGTCCCACATAAGCAACTGTCCCTCGGTCCACATGCATACGCCACGCCTCGGAACCCCCATGAAACTCCAGTCTCACGAACCCGAAGAATCCTGGCAATGCTATGATCTCAAGATCAGTCTTGACGATCAGTGTGATCTGCCGCCTCCTCCTCCTCGTATACTTCGCCCGACTGTTGCTCGTCAGGGTACTGTATCTCAAGAGGCTGATCCTCTTCTTCCTCTAACTCTTTACGAATATAATATAATAATTTCGAGAAAACATATAGAGAGGTGAGATAATCTACATCACTACCCGCATGGCAATAAAGAAAATGACAGTACAAAACAGTCATCACAATAGTACATACTAATATATCTTGCATAATAAATCAAGCAATATATATATAAATAATACATACCATTATATCATGCATAATATATTAAAGCAATAAATCATACAATTTATCACAGATTATGATAAGCAATAAAATGCAGGTAATGCATGAACACACACCGACTCGTTCCTACTCCATGGAGCTAAACACGAATATTTGAGAGAATGATCCGATTAGAAACTAATAACACTTTATGGCTGCCCAACCAAACTATTACACTGTCCAATCTTTGTGTCTATAGCCCACAGTCCAAAACATCGTGTAGTAGTACACAGTCCAACATCGTGTACCACAGGCATAGTACTTAATAGTCCCCTCAAGATCTCGACTAAGAATAGTGCTTGTCAAGATCATTGGTGTGTTGCCCGTTACCACAGCCTAGAGGAGCAACCCACTGTCCGCATGTGGAATTCTCCGCACACTAACTCCTCCAAGTTCATACATGAACCACACTACGCTTATCACACCAAACACGGTGTAATTCGCCTCATCAATCAATCACCAATAATAAATCAAATTGGCACAACACTCTAAGCATAATCTAAAATTATAAAAATACCCTTATTATCCAAATTTTACCATAATTACAAAAAATTACCAAAATACCCTTAGTCACAAAATAACAAAGTATAGTACGTCCCACCTGACAGTACTACACCACAATATGTCCGGGTCCACCACTTTGGCCCGACAGCAAAACTCACAGTATTGTTCAATCGCGTAGGAATTTTATCACATTTTCACAATCTCATCATTTTCACAAACGTTTTTAAATCGCGTAAAGATATTTTGACATTTTTAAACATCGTAAAATGTTTTTAAATCATTTTCTCAATCGCGTAAGGTTTTTAATTCATTTTCTTAACCGAATAGCTTAAAATCATCATTTCTGCTATGTGTAAAACTATATCTAGTACTTTTAAAATACGTAAAGTATTTTCCTTATGTTCTAAATATAGTATGGTATCTTTTCATTTTATGCGTCTGATTTTTTAATAAATTTTGGCAGCATTTTGCCTATAAAATCAGTATAAGGTATTTTCAATGTTTTCCACTAAATATAGTTCATTTTATTTTTACCCAATAATTACGCTTTGAAACTTGCTAACGCACTTCAAAATTTATAAAATGAGTTTTACGTTAGTATTTTTCTAGCGTCTATTTTATTTCTTACTTAAACTAAATTCTGCTAAGTTAAATTTCTAGAACTGAATTTATTCCTTTTATTTTTCTCAATGAATCATTGGAATCCATTTATGTTGTAAATCACTTACCTAACCTATCTTAGCAAATAAAATGGCATGTTGGCCAAATCAAAATAAAATGGTATTTCATTATACACTAAATGGCATATTGACCACAATTAACTTAAATCTTTTTCAAATCTATTATTTTACCTAGGTTCATTAAATCATTGATTTAGAAATTTATGGAGAACATTTTGGTTCTCTAATTTCATGAGAAGGCCGTGAGCCTCAATGTGTTCTTTGGAATACTCATGCAAATCGTTACATGTTATTCACATCCTACTTTAATAATTATACAGTTATAGACTCATACAATTATTTAATCACATATAATATACATACAATATATTCAAAGCCATAAACATACATAACAAAAATAATAATAACTATAATCATGCATAGCAAAAATAATCACAAATAGGAAAACATCTAAACAATCACAAAAAAAAAAATAAAACCATAAACAATCACACAAATCGAATCCTTATGGATTCTTCATACACAATCAATCCATTTTCTCATCACCACTTAGGGTTGATGAGATTAAATCTCCCTCTTACCTCTTGTAGACAATTTAATGGGTTAGTTTTCCTCCTTTCCTTCAAATTTCATGTGACTCCCAAACAAATCCCTAAACTTCTTAAACAATTAGTAAAAACACATACAAGGTACAATATTGAAAAACCATGGAACAATCATGGTTAGAAAAATTAGAAATGTAATTTTGAACCATAGAAACAAAACTTACCCTTAAGTAAGTAACCAAAAGGTTGGATTTTGGACAAGATAGAGTAGGAATTTGGTAAAACTTTGTGAATGAAAAGTGTTTAGAATGGGATTTGGGTTTAGGAAATATGATGAGATGAAATTATGAAGGTTTGGTTGTGTGGGTGTGGGTGTTGGCCGAAACTAGGGAGAGAAAGTGAAAGAGAAGTGTGCTTGAGTTTTTGGTATTTTAGAGAGAGAAAAGATGACTTTAATTTGTGATAAGTGAAAAGTAAATATTGAAGGTGTAATTTGAGGGGCTGTAGCCGTGAGGTTGAGTGTGTAGGGAGTTTGAGTGTTTGATTTTGCATGTAAATATCCTAAAGTGTTCACACTAGATAAGCACATGGCTTAGGTCATTGGATGGTTCAAGAACCATGTAGAACCAAGCCACCTTGCCTCCTTATTTGCAGCCCAAAACCGTGTGCTCCTTCATCTTTTTAGGGATTTAATTGCTTTCCAATTACTCCTAATTACATGCTAGTTAATTAGGGAATTAGTTAGGTTAACTATCCTAACCAAACTTAATTAACATACTAGTCATATAACTAATTAATTTAATATATATTAACATATATTATAACCTTTAATCAATATTAATATATCTAATTAGTATTTAGATTATAATTAATTAATAACTAAGTTAGTTCACTTAGTTTGTTAATTAAGTAATAAGATTAGTCAAATTAAGCTTAATTAACTACTAACCAAATTCAAGCCTACAATTTTTGACTTAATTCTAACCATTGATTCATCTTTAATTCTTAGCCCTAGATTAGATCTAAGATAGATATCAATTGGTCATAAATCTATCATTCTAATCTCACCATTGATTAGATCAACGGCTTAGGTTAAAGGCTTCCTAACTAAGTCTTCATCCAACGGTCCAAATAAAAGTCTATGCTCCCTTCGTTGACCAATTTCTATTGGTTTAGAAAGTCAAGCCACTTTTGTTGACTTGCTCTCATTAGCTAGAATTTGTCCAGTCAGCACAGTTGACTGCTTTTCCTAAACGCGGGTCCCACAGTACTTTTAAAGATCTGTGGTCAAATCGAAGCAGATTTTTACTATTTTTGAGACAGTAGGTACTGTTATATAAAATAATATTATAATAATATAAAATTATTTTATTACACGTTAAATCCAAAAAATTACGAGATTAATATATATATCAATCAATTAGGTTTAGTAAGATCCCCACTCCAATTAATTAAAATAAGATTTATCCTACCAGAAAATTATTATTTCCCTAGGTCGGAGCAAATCACACACAACAGTCAAGTACACTCATGAAACAGTCAAATTAAATTTACTGCTCACAGAATTCACAAAACAGTACATTTCAGGACTATATTGTAATTATCCCAAAAGGTGAGGTGTTACAACTCTCCCCTACTAATAAGAATTTCGTCCCCGAAATTCATCATACATCAAACAATTGAGGGTATTGCTCCCTCATCCTATTCTCTAATTCCCATGTAGCATCTCCCGTTACATTGTTCCACACTACCTTCACCAGCTCAATCATCTTCCCTCGAAGTTGTTTCACTCTCCTGTCCTCGATTCTAACAGGAAGTGTTTCATACGTCAAATTATCCTTTAGTTGCACTTCATCAGGTTGTATCACATGGGTTGGATTGGGAATGTATTTCCTCAACTGAGACACATGAAATACATTATGAAGATTGGATAAAAAAAGGCGGTAAAGCTATTTGGTAAGCTACAGGACCAATCCGACGAATAATCTGATAAGGCCCTATAAACTTAGGTGTAAGCTTCCTTGATTTAAGAACTCTTCCGACACCTGTCGTAGGCGTAACTCGTAAGAATACATGATCGCCTTCTTCAAATTCCAAGGGTCATCTTCGTTTATCAGCATAACTCTTCTGACGGCTCTGAGTCGTTCGCATCTTTTCTTGTATCATCTTCACCTTTTCCATAGTCTGCTGCACAAGATCAGGACCAATAGTCATACTCTCCCCATCCTGATACCAACACAAAGGTGTTCGGCATCGTCGTCCATAAAGTGCTTCATAGGATGCCATCCCTATGCTCGAGTGAAAACTATTGTTATAGGTGAATTCTATCAAAGACAGAAATTCATCCCAACTCCTTTGTTGTTCTAACACACAAGCACGCAATAGATCTTCCAATGACTGAATCGTTCTCTCTGTCTGACCATCAGTCTGCGGATGATATGCAGAACTCAATCGCAGTTTAGTCCCCATAGCTTCTTGCAAACTTTGCCAGAGTCTTGACGTAAACCTCGGATCTCTATCAGAAACTATACTTACAGGCACACCATGAAGTCTAACAACTTCGTCGATATATATCTGGGTTAAGCGTTCCAACGAGTACTTAATATTGATCGGCAAGAAATGCGCTGATTTCGTAAGCCTATCAACTATAACCCATATCGAATCATGCCCCTTCCTTGTCCTCGGAAATCCAGTAACGAAATCCATTGAGATACTATCCTACTTCCACTCTGGAATAGTCAAAGGTTGTAACATACCAGCAGGCCTTTGATGTTCCACCTTTGCCTTCTGACAGACAAGACAAGACGTCACACGTTCAGCTACATCTCTCTTCATTCTTGGCCACCAAAACAGTCGTTTCAAGTCTTGATACATCTTCGTCATCCCCGGATGCATACTCAAATTACTTGTATGAGCTTCATCCAAAATCGCTCTCTTGAGTTCGGAATCATCAGGTATACAAACTCTTCCTTCAAACCTTAAGACTCCATCAGATCCTTCCTCCACCGTTGCTTTATGACCTTGCTTCAACAACTCCTTCTCATTCTGTAAAAATGCATCTTCATCTTGTTTCTCTTTTATTATCTCCAACAAGTCATTCAAAACCACCACTCTACTTAGACGAATCTTCCCAGGTACCAACTCTATTGATAACCATAGATCTCTGAATTGATTCATCAGCTCTTCCTCCTTTATCATCATAGCAGAAATGCTAACCACCTTTCTGCTCAAGGCATCTGCCACCACATTCGCTTTTCCTGGATGGTATTGAAGCTGAAAATCATAATCCTTCAAAATTTCCAACCATCGCCTCTGTCTCATATTCAATTCTTTTTTATCAAACAAGTATTTTAAGCTCTTGTGATCACTAAAGACATTGAACATAGCTCCATACAGAAAATGCCTCCACACTTTCAATGCAAAAACTACTGCAGCTAGCTCCAAATCATGCGTTGGGTAGTTCCTCTCATGAACCTTCAATTGTCTTGAAGCATAAGCTACTACATTTCGATCCTGCATCAACACACATCCTAACCCTTGATAAGATGCATCACAATACACTTCAAAAGATTTGTTAGGATCCGAAAAAATTAACACTGGTGCAGTTGTTAATCTCTTCTTCAGCTCTTGAAAACTCGCTTCACGTTCTTCTGTCCAATCAAAAGCTTGGCCCTTCCTTATGAGTTGTGTAAGTGCTCCAGCTATCTTGGAAAAACCTTCAATAAACCTTCGGTAATATCCGGCCAATCCAACAAAACTTTGAACCTCAGTCACAGTCTTAGGTCTTTCCCACTGTAAAACAGTTTCCACCTTCGATGGGTCTACCGCAATACCTTCCTTGGAAATTACGTGACCTAGAAATTGAACTTCTTCCAACCAAAACTCGTACTTTGCCAGCTTCGCATACAGCTTCTTCTCCTTCAAAATCTGAAGAACTATACTGAGATGTTCAGCATGCTCTTCTCGACTTTGAGAATAGATCAGAATGTCATCGATAAAGACAACGACAAAACTGTCTAATTACGGACGAAAAATCCTATTCATATAGTCCATGAATATTGCAGGAGCATTGTCACTCCGAATGGCATCACTTGATACTCATAATGTCCATAACGAGTTCGGAAAGCTGTTTTAGGTACATCGTCGACCTTGACACGAATCTGATGATAACTTGATCGCAGATCTATCTTATAGAATACAGCGGCTCCCTTCAATTGATCCATCAAGTCATCAATCCTCGGTAATGGATATTTATTCTTTATAGTAACCTTGTTCAGCTGTCGATAATCAACACAAAGACGTGAAGTTCCATCCTTCTTCTTGACTAGCAGCACTGGTGCTCCCTATGATGAAACACTAGGTCGCACAAACTGCTTCTCCAACAGTTCCTCCAATTGCTTCTTCAGCTCCGCCAATTCTACAGGCGACATTCGGTACGGTGCAATTGAAATAGGACCTGCTCCTGGTACTAAGTCGATAGAGAATTCGATTTCCCTTTCCGGTGGCAAACCAGGTACATCATCAGGAAAAATCTCTGGAAATTCATTGACGACAGGAATAGTGCTCACATCCTTCTCACACTTGACTTCCAAAGAAGACAGCAACATAAACCCTTGAGCTCCATTCCTCAATAATGACTTGACCTTAACAGTAGTCAAGAATCCAGAACTTTCTTCCTTAGGAAAAACTATGGTTTTGCTCGCACAGTCTATAAGGATATGGTTAGAAGATAACCAGTCCATTCCTAGTATTATGTCTATCTCAACAAGAGGTAAACAAATCAAGTTGACCGAAAACATACGATCCTTTATAACAATAGGACAGTTCATACACATCTTGGATGTAACAACAGGCTTAGCAGTCGGTGTAGAAACAATCAATTGAAAACTCAGAGAAGACACAGGCAGTTTCAAACGTTCCACACAATTATATGCAATAAACGAGTGTGTTGCACCCGAATCATATAGCAAAGTCAGGTGATTACCTTCAATGACACCTTCTCCTTGAATAAGATCCTCAGACTGAGAAGCTTCGGTTCCGGTCATCATATACACTCGCCCTCTAGATCTCGGCTGAGTAGCACGGACATTTCTTACAGCAGGCTTCCTTTCCGGCTGAGTGCAATCCCTAGAAACATGTCCAGGTTTTCTGCAGTTGAAACAGATCGTTCCTCTGATCGGGCAATCTGTAGAGATATGGCCACTCTTGCCACATTTAAAACATGTCGGCGTAAACGCCACATTCTGACTAGCTCGATTTCCACTAGAACTTCCCCCAACAGATGGACGTTGCGGCTAATTTCCTAACGGTCTCGCATAAGGCTTTCTCTGAAATCAACCACCACTGCTACTACCTCCTCTTTGGAACCTAGTCGGTCCAAAATTACGATTCCTCTGATCTCGGGACGGCTCCAACGCTTCAAGTCGTCTACAAGTATCCATCAACACAGGAAACTCCCTCATTCGCATTGGTAGAACTACACGTCTCAATTCCATCCTTAACCCATCTTCAAACTTCTGGCACTTCCATACCTCATCTGGTCGGTTTTGGAAATACCTTGAGAATTGTGACAAACTCTCAAACTTTGCAGCATATTCTCCAACAGTCATATTCCCTTGACGTAGACCAAGAAATTCCATCTCCTTGGCATGTCGAGCAGTACTGGGAAAGTACTTCTCCAAAAATACTTCACAAAACACCTCCCAGGTGATCTCAGTTCCTTCAGCTTGAAACAATTGGCAGGTATTTCTCCACCAATTCTCAGCATCTCCTCTCTACATGTACACAGCATATGTTACCTTCTTATTTTCCGCGCACCCCATTCCTTCGAATACTCGCTCCAAGTCTTGAATCCAAAGACTTGCCTTCTCAGGGTCAAACTCGCCTCTAAACTGTGGCGGATTGTTGCGTCTGAACTCAAACAAATTCAAAGCATCAGCAGTTGCATCTTGATGTTGAGCTGCTCTTCGATTTTGCTGAGGAATCGCTTCTGCCATTTGCTGCATAGCCTTAGCAACAGCAATTATTGGGTCTACATTACGTGTCGCATTTGCACGCGTTCCTCTTCCTCCAGACATCTTCTTTCTTCAACAAGACAAAACAATGTCAGATGTAACCTTTCGGAAACAAATCACAGAGATTCACACAACACAAGCAAAAACAGACCTAACCACAACCCCAAAAGACTCTAACTTGGGCTCTGATACCAACTAATGTAACACCTTTTTTGGGGATGTCACATTTATGAATGCAATGAAATAAAATAAAAATAAAACTCTTACCCAAGTTGTAAAACATTTGATACTTATGTAATATTTGTGGTAGTATTATTTTTTTCCTTTTTATAATTATGACATTAAATAAAATAACATGAAACACAAAATATAACAAACATAAACTCACCATAATATACATATGATTCTCTTTTAGTACACACATAATTTACAACTACATATATTTAATAAAGCAGTAAAGAGTTAACACAAAGCTAAAACATAGCACTGCCCAAGTGCATCTCGAGATATCTAACCCTCCAATGAATCATCTTCCAGAACCTCCAGAATAACCATCGAAAAGTTCACATCTCAGAGATCTCACAGCACGACGGACACGAGTCCGAGCTGTCGACTCGCTACTGAGCTCACTAGGCGCATGGAAAATTCCCTGCCAATAACGCCTAATGGTAAGAGGTAACTCTAAATGTAAATAAAGCATAGTAGTGAATATGACCTCTCCGTCATACTCTCTACATAGGGACACGGTCAAACGTCCCACATAAGCAACTGTCCCTCGGTCCACATGCATACGCCACGCCTCGGAACGCCTATGAAACTCCAGTCTCACGAATCCGAAGAATCCTGGCAATGCCATGATCTCAAGATCAGTCTTGACGATCAGTGTGATCTACCGGCTCCTCCTCCTCGTATACTTCGCCCGACTGTTGCTCGTCAGGGTACTGTATCTCAAGAGGCTGATCCTCTTCTTCCTCTAACTCTTTACGAATATAATATAATAATTTTGAGAAAACATATAGAGAGGTGAGATAATCTACATCACTACCCGCATGGCAATAAAGAAAACGACAGTACAAAAAGCAGTCATCACAACAGTACATACCAATATATCTTGCATAATATATCAAGCAATATATATATAAATAATACATACCATTATATCATGCATAATATATTAAAGCAATAAATCATACAATTTATCACAGATTATGATAAGCAATAAAATGCAGGTAATGCATGAACACACACCGACTCGTTCCTACTCCATGGAGCTAAACACAAATATCTGAGAGAATGATCCGATTAGAAACTAATAACACTTTATGGCTGCCCAACCAAACTATTACACTGTCCAATCTTTGTGTCTATAGCCCACAGTCCAAAACATCGTGTAGTAGTACACAGTCCAACATCGTGTACCACAGGCATAGTACTTAATAGTCCCCTCAAGATCTCGACTAAGAATAGTGCTTGTCAAGATCATTAGTGTGTTGCCCGTTGCCACGGCCCAGAGGAGCAACCTACTGTCCGCATGTGGAATTCCCCGCACACTAACGCCTCCAAGTTCATAAATGAACCACATTACGCTTATCACACCAAACACGGTGTAATTCGCCTCATCAATCAATCACCAATTATAAACCAAATTGGCACAACACTCTAAGCATGATCTAAAATTACAAAAATACCCTTATTATCCAAATTTTACAATAATTACAAAAAATTACCAAAATACCCTTAGTCACAAAATAACAAAGTATAGTACGTCCCACCTGACAGTACTACACCACAACATGTCCGGGTCCACCACTTTGGCCCGACAGCAAAACTCACAGTATTGTTCAATCGCATAGGAATTTTATGGCGTTTTCACAATCTCATCATTTTCACAAATGTTTTTAAATCGCGTAAAGATATTTTGACATTTTTAAACATCGTAAAATGTTTTTAAATCATTTTCTCAATCGCGTAAGGTTTTTAATTCATTTTCTTAACCGAATAGCTTAAAATCATCATTTTTGCTATGTGTAAAACTATATCTAGTACTTTTAAAATACGTAAAGTATTTTCCTTATGTTCTAAATATAGTATGGTATCTTTTCATTTTATGCGTCTGATTTTAATAAATTTTGGCAGCATTTTTCCTATAAAATTAGTATAAGGTATTTTCAACGTTTTCCACTAAATATAGTTCATTTTATTTTTAGCCAATAATTACGCTTTGAAACTTGCTAACGCGCTTCAAAATTTATAAAATGAGCTTTACGTTAGTATTTTTCTAGCATCTATTTTATTTCTTACTTAAACTAAATTCTGCTAAGTTAAATTTCTTGAACTGAATTTATTCCTTTTATTTTTCTCAATGAATCATTGGAATCCATTTATGTTGTAAATCACTTACCTAACCTATCTTAGCAAATAAAATGGCATGTTGGCCAAATCAAAATAAAATGGTATTTCATTATACACTAAATGGCATATTGGCCACAATTAACTTAAATCTTTTTCAAATCCATTATTTTACCTAGGTTCATTAAATCATTGATTTAGAAAATTGTGGAGAACATTTTGGTTCTCTAATTTCATGAGAAGGCCGTGAGCCTCAATGTGTTCTTTGGAATACTCATGCAAATCGTTACATGTTATTCACATCCTACTTTAATAATTATACAGTTATAGACTCATACAATTATTTAATCACATATAATATACATACAATATATTTAAAGCCATAAACATACATAACAAAAATAATAATAACTATAATCATGCATAGCAAAAATAATCACAAATAGGAAAACATCTAAACAATCACAAAAAAAAAAAAAACCATAAACAATCACACAAATCGAATCCTTATGGATTCTTCATACACAATCAATCCATTTTCTCATCACCACTTAGGGTTGATGAGATTAAATCTTCCTCTTACCTTTTGTAGACAATTTAATCGGTTAGTTTTCCTCCTTTCTTTCAAATTTCGTGTGACTCCCAAACAAATCCCTAAAATTCTTAAACAATTTGTACAAACACATACAAGGTACAATATTGAAAAACCATGGAACAATCATGGTTAGAAAAATTAGAAATGTAATTTTGAACCATAGAAACAAAACTTACCCTTAAGTAAGCAACCAAAAGGTTGGATTTTGGACAAGATAGAGTAGGAATTTGGGAAAACTTTGTGAATGAAAAGTGTTTAGAATGGGATTTGGGTTTAGGAAATATGATGAGATGAAATTATGAAGGTTTGGTTGTGTGGGTGTGGGTGTTGGCCGAAACTAGGGAGAGAAAGTGAAAGAGAAGTGTGCTTGAGTTTTTGGTATTTTAGAGAGAGAAAAGATGACTTTAATTTGTGATAAGTGAAAAGTAAATATTGAAGGTGTAATTTGAGGGGCTGCAGCCGTGAGGTTGAGTGTGTAGGGAGTTTGAGTGTTTGATTTTGCATGTAAATATCCTAAAGTGTTCACACTAGATAAGCACATGGCTTAGGTCATTGGATGGTTCAAGAACCATGTAGAACCAAGCCACCTTGCCTCCTTATTTGCAGCCCAAAACCGTGTGCTCCTTCATCTTTTTAGGGGTTTAATTGCTTTCTAATTACTCCTAATTACATGCCAGTTAATTAGGGAATTAGTTAGGTTAACTATCCTAACCAAACTTAATTAACATATTAGTCATATAACTAATTAATTTAATATATATTAACATATATTATAACCTTTAATCAATATTAATATATCTAATTAGTATTTAGATTATAATTAATTAATAACTAAGCTAGTTCACTTAGTTTGTTAATTAAGTAATTAGATTAGTCAAATTAAGCTTAATTAACTACTAACCAAATTCAAGCCTACAATTTTTGACTTAATTCTAACCATTGATTCATCTTTAATTCTTAGCCCTAGATTAGATCTAAGGTAGATATCAATTGGTCATAAATCTATCATTCTAATCTCACAATTGATTAGATCAACGGCTTAGGTTAAAGGCTTCCTAACTAAGTCTTCATCCAACGGTCCAAATAAAAGTCTATGCTCCCTTCGTTGACCAATTCCTATTGGTTTAGAAAGTCAAGCCACTTTTGTTGACTTACTCTCATTGGCTAGAATTTGTCCAGTCAGCACAGTTGACTGCTTTTCCTAAACGCGGGTCCCACAGTACTTTTAAAGATCTATGGTCAAATCGAAGCAGATTTTTACTGTTTTTAATACAGTAGGTACTGTTATATAAAATAATATTATAATAATATAAAATTATTTTATTGCACAATTAAATCTGAAAAATTACGAGATTAATATATATATCAATCAGAATTGGGTTTAGTAAGATCCCCCAGCTCCAATTAATTAAAATAAGATTTATCCGGCCAGAAAATTATTATTTCCCTAGGTCGGAGCAAATCACACACAACAGTCAAGTACACTCACGAAACAGTCAAATTAAATTTACTGCTCACAGAATTCACAAAGCAGTACATTTCAGGACTATATTGTAATTATCCCAAAAGTTGGGGTGTTACAGTTTTGATTCAGGTATTTCAGATGAGAAGGTCTTAGAAGAGATAAGGAAAATGAAGAGAAGCTTAAATATGGAAGAAAGCATAAAAGGAGGATTACTTGACAAGCCACACCAAGGCATGAAAAAGCCATGCTTAGTGTAACACTCTCAATAGCCTAATACTTGTTTGATATGCCTGTAAAGTTTGGTAACAAACTGAGTTAGTTTAGGCACTTTGCTGTAATACAGAAGTTGAAAAGTGGCCTAAAATGATTCAGAAAATAGTTTTAAAGGTTAAGTTAAGGGAAATAAATATGGATGATTTATTTTCAAGTCATAAATGAGTTAAGTAATGTGCAACTAAAGTTTGAAGATAAATTGAGTTCATTTGGTATTTTTAAGCACATCGAGTGAGTGCTTTAATACCAGATGGACTTAGTGTGTAACACCCTAAAAAATATGTTAGGCTTGTATATGGTTACAGAGGTAGCCTAATACTTACTTAACATGTCTGTGTAGTTTTGTGTCTTTCTGAGCACATTTAGGTACTTTGTTGTGACAATATATATGAAATATCACTGTTATTTGCTCCAAAAGTGGCTTAAACTACTTAGTTAGTAGAAATAAATGTGGAGAGTTTGTTTCTAGGTCACAAATATAGGAACTATGCTACAGTTAAAGTTTGAGGTTAATCGGAGTTAGTTTGACATTTTAAAGCATACTAGTTGTGTTTTAGTGCCAGATTGACCCCCAACTGATATGGAAATATCAGTTTTTGGTGAAATAAGATTTTTAATGAATCTCAGGATTTATTTTGAATTTGTTGGTAGCTAGGAAATCAAATTTGGAGAAATCTGAGTGTTCTTAGCAGATCAGGGTTTTAGCACTTATATGTGAGAAGCCAAAATTGGCTCCTCTTTATAAGTGGCCTACGACTGAGGATGAAGAAAAATAGAAACAGAGAAGAGAGAAGAGGAAACATGAAAGAAGAAAGGAGAAAGAAAGAAAGAAAGAAAGAAAGAAAGAAAGAAAGAAAGAAAGAAGAAAAAGGAGAAATTAAGAGGCATGCAAGGATTGGAGAGCTTGGATCCATCCTTGGGCATCATTAAGACCTTGAGGTAGGGGAAAAGCCTTGTTTTTGACTAATCTCCCTATTTTCTTTATCTTGTTCATGAGTGTTGGCATGATAGGAAAGTTAAGTTTTTGAGTTTGATTTTGGTGTTTTTGGCTTGAATCTTGTAGAACTTGAGGATGACTTGTTTATGAGTTTTTGGGTGTGTGGGAATGGATTTCTAGCCCTTGTATTCCTTTAATCCCACTTGAGATGAGTTTTGGGTTTTAGGTTAGTATTTGATGATTTTCCATGATCTTTGGTTTGGAGTGAAATCGAAGTGGTTTAAGCATTGTTATGTGTAGTTAGACCTTGTTAGAGGTTGGAAATCACTTGAAATCGAGTTTTGAGTGATTGGAAGAGGGTTTAATTCCAATGGAACAATACTCGTATCTGCAAAATTCTACAGAATGTAAGTTTTGCAGTTGGCACTGTGGCATAGGGTGTAGAACATCGCGACGTGAATGTAATGCACACCCAGAATTTGGGATCCGAGAGTTGGGCACTACGACGTAGCACTTTGAGTGCCGCGATGTGTTGAAGAACAGGGGTGCGTGCCATGACGTGGCACTAGGATGCCGCAACATTGGTGGTATTTTCCTGCCAATACTTGAACCCGAGGGTTGGGCGTCGCAATGTGGCACTAGGCAACGTCACGACGTGAATGCCAGAAAGCAACTAAATGTTGTGTGTTTTGCCTTGGAGTCTTCCAATGGTGTAGTTTCTTCGTCTATGCTTCGTGTTGAATATGGAGACTCTAATAAGAGTATTTAATAAAGTGGTTGTGTGGTGAAAGTAAATCAATTAGTATGTTAATTATTGTGGTATTTAATATCATTGTATTTCATGTTAGTAGTTAGGAATGTAAATCAATTGACATGCTAGTTATTGTAGTAATTGGCATTATTGTTGTTCCATAGCTATGTTGATAAGGTTTAGCTCTCATTGTTGATGATCATAATGTGATTTTGAATGAGAAGATAATCAATCCTTCCTATCACAATGATTGTTATGGATGATCTAATGTGATTTTGAATGAGAAGGTAGTCAATCTTTCTTATCACAAAGGTCATTATTACTGAAGACTGTGCAGTTGATGAAACTTCACTACCCGAAGAGGGTGATCATACATGATTGTAAGTGAATAGGTAACATACCTTCCCGATCATAGTAATGAGTTAAGGATGATCTTTCCCTTACACCCCGTGGAATAGATGGAACTGGGTTTCCAGTGCTTGTTCAAAGCTTATGGAACTGGGTTCCTTTGTTTTGTTCAAGGATCATACATCTCATAACGTTACCATAGAACTGGGTTCTTGTAATGGTATCATACATTATGCATTTCATATTTAGGTTATTGCATAGGCATAAACACTAGACATAATTTGGCATAGCATGACAATTGTATGGGTAGTTGCTATCATGACATATTCATGCACTGCAGTTGTATGGGCAATTGCATATCTCTGAGATGGAGATGTTGTGTTTGTATCTCTGAGATGGAGATGTTGTTTACTTCTATAACTAAAGTGTTTATATGATAATTGAGTATATTATCTGGGTTTATATCTTTGAGATGGAGGTATTGTTGTTGTGTCTCTGCGAATGAGATGATGCTTTAGTGTCTCTGAGAAAGAGATTATGTTTTTGTTAGCGTGGCAATTTCTAGAAGACTGTTTGTAATAAATGAGTTTTTATACAAACTTATAAAGTGGGAATCTATTTTGGGAAGAGAAAGGACTTGGTTTTGGCTTTTGCCACCTTTCTAGCTTATTGTGTATGAGATTTGAGTTTACAAATGTGTTTTTCCCCGAAATAGCTGGAATGATTATGATGGCATGGTTTATGGTTTTTATCTACTGAGAATATGTGATTCTTACCCTTTGTGTGCGTTTCCATGATGATTCCAAAGAGGAAGTCTTATGGAAAGTGAAGACCACCAGGAGCTTGGAATGCTTAGCTTAGTGTAGCTGAGTAGTTTCTTTCAACATGATGTACGTATTGTATTTATGAGAAATATTGTTGTTGTATAATGAATATATTCATTTGTGGCTCATATTTTCTATATATACATGGCTTTGTTATATTTGAAAATGTTTAGTTGTAGTAAGTACCAGTTCTGATTCTAATCACTATTGTATACGTTGGCTATATTATGGTTATTAAATTCGGGATGTTACATAGTGCATATATGGAAAATGAGATAATCGTAAAATAAGAAATTAGATGAAACCTAGAATTTATTCTAGAGTTGTTACAAGTTAGGAAACTTGAATTAGTATAATTTAAGTATTCCTAATAGATATGAAAGTACCAGATAACCTTAATGGTTATCTCTATAAAAGAAGTCTCTTGACTTCTTTCTTTTTCATTTGTCAAGGCAGAAATGAAGAAAGAAAGAGAGAAGAAGATAAGAGAATCAGAGACTGAAGGAAGAAAAGAGAAAAGAGAAGGAAAAAGGGAAGATGAAAAGGACAGATCAAGGCCAAGGATGATCAACCAAGGTAGGGGTGTTTGTTTATCCTTTCTCTCCTATTTCCATCTCTTTTTCTTAGTTTGGTTTGATCAGGAAAAGAAGGTTTGGATAAGAAAATTGAGTTTAGATGCTTCTATGATAGAAATAAATTAGAAAATATCATGTTTGATGCTTGGAATTCAGTTTTTGGTTACCTAGAACCATAGTATTTGAGTGAGATTAAAGAGGAGGAAAATGGGGTTTTTATTTGGAATTTGAGATGGATCTATGGTTAGTTGAATCAATAAATAAACTGAGGTTTGTATTATTATCAGAGACTTAGATTGGTGTTAGGAAGCAAAAGAAAATTGAGTTTGAGTGAGAATCTTAGTTTGGAACTAAGAATTCTATAGAATTCACTCTGATGCACAGGCACTCAGGCACCAGGTTTTGGGCACCCAGGTCAGGAACCAGGTTTTGGACACCTCGGCACCCAGTGCATCACAAAACAGAACCAGGTGCTGGGCTGTTGGCGACTAGCATTAGGCACTTGAGCACCATCGCCCAAAGAACAAATTTTAGGCGTTGTTCAGCGAGCGCTCAGGTGCTAGCGATGAGCGCCCAGGCGCGCGACGAGCGCTCAGGCGCTAAAGAACTGGCGCTTAGGCGCCCAAAACAGAGTTGAACATGTAGACTTTTATGTAGAATTGAGCTATTCTAATGGTTCCAATCCCTTGTTCCTATCTTTTAAGATTGTTGAGGTTCCAAAAAGAGTATTTCTAAGAGAAAAGGATTAACTTGTATATAAAGGAAAGTAAAGGGAAGTTTGTGCATCCATTAAGCATAGGATGCCTTCAATGGAAGTTTAGTACTTTGAGCAACAAAGAGTTACATAGATACTACGTAGAAAGTGATGAAGAAGTTAATTACAAGAAAGCTAAGTAAGATGGCAAGAGAGAAGGCCATAATGGCTAGTTAGCAAAAGTAAGGGCCATGGTGCCTAGTTAGCAAAGGTTAAGAACAAGGTTAGCAAAGGTGAAGGACAATTTAGTTAGCAAAAATGAAGGTCGTAGTGCCTAGTTGACAAAGAGATGAAGGTCTTTGTGCCTAGTTGATAAAAGATGAGTATTATTGGGCATGAAAGCTCTCATAGAGAAAAGGTAGAGTTAGTAGTGCAAGAAAAGAAAGTATAATAAGTTTGCTTGGCCATAGAGGAGTGCCATAGGGCATGAACGCTCTCATAGAGATGAGGTTGAGCTAGTAGTACAAAGGCAAACTTAATAAAGAGTTTATGTGGTGGTTATATAAGAGTTAGGCATAACACCACATTTATTTCATTCATGCATATACTTGTTATTTCCGTGTTGTGTAATGTTGTGGTAGAGTTGAGTCCACTCATTACGAGGTAGGTAAAGGAGGTAAAGGATTCCCCCTTACTAAATAGGTTAAGGAGGACATATTCCCTCCCTACTAAGGAGGTAAAGGAGGTAAAGGATTCCCTCCCTACCTGGTAGGTTAAGGAGGTAACATGTTAAAGAGAGAACAAATTCCCTCTCTACCCAACAAGGAACCGGGTTCCTGGGAATAGTCAAGTTTCATGACATTTCATGACATTGTATTTACATCCTTGTTTGAGCATAATCATACATCATACAATCATTGCATTATTAGATATTTGATTGTATTTTTGGATTTGTGATTATTGGTATGTTTGTGTGGTTTTCTCAATGGTATTAGACAATTGTATTGGCAGTTGTTTAATATCATTGATTATTTATGCATGCCTTTCTTAATGGTATTTTACAATTGTATGGGCGGTTGTAGAATATCATTGATTGTTTTAAACATGAATTGGTCCAAAGGTAGAGTTTGTTGGGAACATTATATATAAAGGGAATGTGTATGTTCCTAGAGTAATGAGTAGCAATTTGATGGCTTGTATTGATTTATTTATAATGTTTATGGAATGAGTAATGATTAGTAGCATGATTGCCAATTGCTATTTTATTTCACATATCTATGGGTTATATATCATTATACGACTACTGGTATTGGTACACTTATACTAAGAGTTGTATAATTCTCACCCCGTGTATTCCGTGTAAATCCAGGTGGAAGATCATCCAAGGCAAGAAGCAATATAAGATTGAAGATTAGTTTAGTTATAAGTTTTAATAGTTAAATCTTTTGTTTATCCATATATATTTGATAGTAGTTTGAAAACAAATGTAAAGATTGTATTTTGTTAGTCGAGACACAGTTATATGTATATAAGTGGATGTTTGATTCCATAAGGCTCTTCATAATGATTTATTTATGCAAATGTTATGGATTAGATGAAAGTATAAGTTAAAAGTTGCATAGCTAATACTGTTATCTAGGTATGTCTCAGATATACTAGGATTTCAATTTTTGGATGTTACATTATGGTATCAGAGCAGTTCATCTTGTAAGCCGGGGTTTGGACTGACTAGGCTTATATAAGTTTGGTGTTTTCTAGTTAGGAGTTGTGTAATTCTTATCTCATTTGTGAGATGTTTACCTAGGATTATATGATTTGTCTTATGGTGGATTGTTCTTAGCTACTGTTGCACAGTTACATGATATTGAGTCTGGCCAATTCAATATGTAATGTTCTTTGTGAACATAAAACTATGGCACTACCATGGAGTACCAAAGGAGACAAGAACTCAATAAATGAAGGTTCAGATTTGGCAAGAGCAGTCATGGCAACAACTAATGCAAAGAGGAAGCAGACAACGATCACAACATATACTAAGAGGAACCAAGTAGCTATTATGGTTAGATTGCTAGAGATGCAGGGAGCCGACCAACCTCAGTTATTAAAGTAGAATTTTAGAAACGGGATGTTAGTAACTTCAAATAGGGCAAAGAGCACAAGATCCCCAGAAGCGAAAGAGCGAAGATGATAAGAATAAGAAAGATAAGAGAAGCAAAGTTGGATACCAAACCCACAGTGTTGGGGAGAGTATTCATTTTGAAAGCTAAGGAGACCACACAACCTTATGGGTCAGGTAAAAAGGTGAGTGAGAAATTTTATTTCTCTAAGATTTGGTTGAGGCTTCTTATAGCAGGAAAAACCAAATTTTGGTGACAAAATTTTAAAAAGGAGGGGAGAAATGTCACACCATCGGTAACATGTCAGGCCGGTATAGGGTTATAGAGGTAGCCTAATACTTGTTTGATATGCCTGTGAAGTTTAGTAACAAACTGAGTTAGTTTAGGTACTTTACCGTAATACAGAAGGTGGAAAGTGGCCTAAAATGACTCAGAAAATAGTTTAAAGGTTAAGTTAAGGGAAATAAATATAGATGATTTATTTCCAAGTCATAAATGAGTTAAGTAAGGTGCATTTAAAGTTTAAAGTTAAACTGAGTTCGTTTAGTATTTTTAAGCATACCGAGTGAGAGCTTTAATACCAGATGGACTTAGTGCAAATATGAAAAAAAATGAGATAATAGTAAAATAAGAAATTAGATGAAACCTAGAATTTATTTTAGAGTTGTTGCAAGTTAGGAAACTTAAATTGGTATAATTTAAGTGTTCCTAACAGATATGAAAGTACCAAATAACCTTAATGGTTATCCTTATAAAAGAAGTCTATTGACTTTTTTCTTTTTCATTTGTCATGGTAGAAACAAAGAAATATAGAGAGATAAAGAGAAGAGAATCAGAGACCGAAAGAAGAAAAGAGAAAAGAAAAGGAAAAAGAGAAGATGAAAATGAATTATCAAGGCTAAGGATTATCAACCAAGGTAAGGTGTTTGTTTATCATTTCTCTCCTATCTCCGTCTCTTTTTCTTAGTTTGGTTTGATAAAGAAAAGAGGGTTTGGATAAGAAAGTTGAGCTTTGATACTTCTATGACAGAAATAAATTAGAAAATATTATGTTTGATGCTTGGAATTTAGTTTTTGGTTATCTAGAACCATAGTTTTTGAGTGAGATTAAAGAGGAGGAAAAAGGGGTTTTTATTTGAAATTTAAGATGGATCTATGGTTGGTTGAATCAAGAGATAAATTGAGGTTTGTATTATGAATAGAGACTTGAATTGGTGTTAGGAAGCAAAAGAAAATTGAGTTTAAGTGAGAATCATGGTTTAGAACCAAGAATCCTATAAAATTCATTCTGATTCATGGGCGCTCAGGTACCGGATTTTGGGTGCCCAGGGGCCCAGTACATCACAGAATAGAATCAGGCACTGGGCCGCTGGTGCCTCGGTGCCAGCATTGGGCGCTTGAGCCCATTGCCCAAAGAGCAAATTTTAGGTGCTGCTCAGCGAGTGCTCAAGCGTTGGCAATGAGCGCCTAGGCGCGTGACAAGCGCCTAGGCACTGAAGAACTGGTGCTTAGGCATCCAAAATAGAGTTGAACATGTAGATTTTTATGTAGAATTGAGCTATTCTAATGGTTCCAATCCCTTGTTCCTGTCTTTTTAAGATTGTTGAGGTTACCAAAAGAGTATTTCTAAGAGAAAAGGATTGACT
This sequence comes from Ormosia semicastrata, assembly GCA_029884595.1. NCBI lineage: Eukaryota > Viridiplantae > Streptophyta > Magnoliopsida > Fabales > Fabaceae > Ormosia > Ormosia semicastrata. The sequence continues at coordinate 52,340,899 of JAQQTO010000063.1, forward strand.
TTCATATAAGGGAAAGTAAAGGGAAGTTTGTGAGTCCATTAAGCATAGGATTCCTGAAATGGAAGTTTAGTATTTTGAGCAACAAAGAGTTACATAAATACTACTTAAAAAGTGATGAAGAAGTGAATTACAAGGAAGCTAAGTAAGATGGCAAGAGAAAAGGCCATAATGGCTAGTTAGCAAAAGTGAGGGCCAGAGTGCCTAGTTAGTAAAGGTGAAAACAAGGTTAACAAAGGCGAAGGACAGTTTAGTTAGCAAAAATGAAGGCCATAGTGCCTAGTTGACATGAGATGAAGGCCTTAGTGCCTAGTTGATAAAAGATGAGTATTATAGTGCTTGAAAGCTATCATACAAAAGAGGTAGAGCTAGTAGTGTAAGAACAAAAATTATACTAAGTTTTCTTGGCCATAGAGGAGTGCCATAGGGCATGAACTATCTCATAGAGATGAGGTAGAGCAAGTAGTGCAATGGCAAACTTGGTAAAGAGTTTATGTGGTGGTTATATAAGACTTAGGCATAACACTTCATTTCTTTCATCCACGCATATACTTGCTATTTTCGTGTTGTGTAATGTTGTGGAAGAGTTGAGTCCACTCATTATGAGGTAGGTAAATAAGGTAAATGATTCCCTCCCTACTAAGTAGGTTAAGGAGGTAACATGTTAAAGGTAACAAATTCCTTCCCTACCCAACAAGGAACTAGGTTCTTGGGAATAGTCAAGTTTCATGACATTGCATTTATATCCTTGTTTGAGCATAATCATACATCATACAATCATTGCATTATTCGATATTTGATTGTTTTTGTCGATTTGTGATTGTTGGTGTGTTTGTGTGGTTTGCTCAATGGTATTAGACAATTGTATGAGTGGTTGTTTAATATCATTGATTATTTATGTGTGCCTTGTTTAATGGTATTTTACAATTGTATAGGCAGTTATAGAATATCATTGAGTGTTTTAAACGTGAATTGGTCCAAAGGTAGAGTTTGTTGGGAACATTACATAGAAAGGGAATGTGCATGTTCCTAGAGTAATGAGTAGCAATTTGATGGCTTGTACAAATTTATTTATAATGTTTATTGAAATAGTAATGATTAGTAGCATGATTGTCAATTACAATTTTATTTCACATATCTAGGTTTTATATCATTATACGACTATTGGTATTGGTACACTTATATTAAGAATTGTATAATTCTCATGCCGTGTGTTCCATGTAATTCCAGGTGGAAGATCATCGAAGGCAAGAAGCAGCAGAAGATTGAAGATTAGTTTAGTTATAAGTTTTAATAGTTAAATCTTTTGTTTATCTATGTATATTTCACAGTAGTTTGTAAACAAATGTAAAGATTGTATTTTGTTAGTTGAGACACAGTTATATGTATATAAGTGGATGGTTGATTCCACAAGGCTCTCCATAATGATTGATTGATGTAAATGTTATGGATTAGATGAAAGTATAAGTTAAAAGTAGCATAGCTAATACTCTTATCCAGGTATATGTTTGATATACTAAGATTTCGGTATTAGGATGTTACACTTAGGCATGACAGTCTCAGTTTTAGGAAAAAATCTAACATAGAAACCCACACCTAGGCATGGGAAAGTGGCACCTAGGCTTGGACAGTCGACTAACAGTGCTTGTTTTGTTGTCACGCCTAGGCGTGGAAAAGCTGCGGCTAGGCATGGGAAAAGCCCAAGTCTATAAATTTGGCTCTTTTTATCTGATTTTGGAGAGCATTTGAATCACTTTTTGATTTTTCTGAAACTGATTTCTGGAGTGAGTGAGAGGAAGAGATTTCTACTTGGAAAAGAGGAGATTCAAGGGAAGAATCAAGATTAAGGGAGGAAGATCAAGCTTGGATTCTCTCCACTTTTGTTCATTCTTACCCTTTTTTCTATTGATTTGTAATTTGATGGGTTTCATGATTTTATTTGATTTTCCTTCTTTCATGATGTGTAACTAAACTTTAAACTAGTGGTTCTCTAGGATCTTGCTACGACTTTGAATACTTTGTAATTTCTTTGGGCTTTTATCAACAAATTTGGTTTTGTTCTTCAATACCCATGCTTAATGCTTGTTCTAAGTTGGCCACCAATTGCATGATCTTAGTGTTTTCAATTGAACTAGACATAGGGATTTAGGAATATGAACATGGTATGGTTGATGTATGTTCAATTACATTCAAGTGGTTTGGGTGTATTGATTTACTAATGGGATGGACACATACCCCTTGACCATGCATAGCAAGTGTTTGAAACTTAGTCTTAATGAGTGATTCTTATGCTAACTCACATGGACACATAGTGGATTAGATAAGTTTCACATGGTTAATTGACCTAGACATAGGCTTTTATCTATAATTGGTTTTTTTCTAGCAAAACAATTTCATTGATAAATGCTTTTAAAATGCAAATATTCATTGAAGTAGTAAGTGAATAGGAACCCATAGGCCTTAATTATTCTTATCTTTCTCTTGCGGACTTGGTTTTTGGTGCATCTTGTCTTATTTATTTTAAGTTGTTATTTCCATTAAAAACCACTTTTATATTTCAATTGCTTGGATAAGATCTTTATGGAAATTGATTAGGTATTAGCACCTTTCTAGCTGCCAATCCCTTAGGACATGATACTTTTACTCTCATTATATTACTTGTTGACCTATGCACTTGCGGATCCAAACACAATCGTCTTTCATTCTAAGGAGAATATGATTCGGCAAAGGCAGAAGAATGGTTAAGAGAATTTGAGAAAATTTTTACAGTAATGAGATGTAGAGATGACCAGAAAGTATCATTTGCTTCTTATATGTTAAAAAGGGAAGCTGAGCATTGGTAGGACGGTGTTGCAAGGTTAAGGGAAGCTACTGGAGTTCAGATCACATGAGATATATTCAGGAAGGCTTTTCTAGACAAATATTTCCTGAGAAATCTACAAGAAGAGAAAGAAATGGAAATTTTAGAGCTTAAACAAAGAAACATGACAATTGGACAATATCTAGTGAGATTTGAGGAATTATCAAAATTCTCTTCAATCTTTCGGTATAATCCAGATGCAAACTGGAAGTGTGTGAAATTTGAGACTGGATTGAAGGATAAGATTAGGAATGTGGTAAGACCTTTGGTGATTAGGGATTGTCATACTCTAGTAGATAGATGCAGAATCGTGGAGTTTGAAAATTCCAAACCATAACTAGAGCATAGACAATAAGGATTTCAGAAGAGAAAAAAAGAGGATGATAGATTTGAAATGAATAATAGATTTGGAAAGAATGCTCCACCATTAAAGAATCAACAAGACAATGGGAAACAGATTCAAATAGAACCATATGGGTCGAAGCGTCCTAAATGTGGTAAGCATAATGGAAACAAGCCTTATTATATGAATAAGAAAGTATGTTATACATGTGGAGAACTGGAGCACTATGCCAGGGATTGCCCTCAAAGGCAAAAGGAAATGCCAAATATCAAACCTAAGACCACATGAAGAGTCTACATTTTATAGGGTAAATAGATAACCCAATCCTTTGATTCGGAGCAAGGTGAGCATACAACCTAAAAGTTTTCTTTTATGTGAAAAAAGTTAAAGATAAGTGGAAGATAGATTTTAATATGATATGCGATTACTAGGAGCTTCTCATATTAGTAAATCAAATTCTAAGGACAAAATTTTAAAAGGGAGGAGAGTTGTAACATTCTTTTTAATTTAATACTCCTAATCAGGGTTATAGAAGTTCAGTAACTCTAGTATGAGTTATCTGTTAAATCGGGTAACCATCTGGACTAGTTTGAGCCTAATTCTTTAACACTGAATATTAAAAATAAGCTAATGTTTTTGCATAAACCGTTCATATGATGGAAATAAATATGAAAAATTTATTTCTAGGTTATAAGTGATTAGGAAGAGATGTGATAAATTTTGGAGAATCAGATGAATTGATTTGGTATTTTTAATGACATTGAATGAGAGTTTAAAAAACCGATTAGACAGTTAAAGTAGTTCAGAAAATTATGAAATTTCATGGAGATGTTAAGTAATATATGGAGAATATTTTGTATAAAATGCAAACTAAGAAAAGTATTAGTAAAGAAATTTACTTAATTCCTGAGTTTAACTTAACTTGGAACTGAGTAATGAAGCTTAATTAATAAATAACAGTATATGGAAAGTTATGGAAAAATGGATCCAAGGACTAAGTTGAGTCCTAAAATTTTCTGTAACACTTATGGTAACTTGCAAACCTAACTTTGGAAGATTAAAATGTACGTAACAGATCCAAAAGTTTCAGTATGAAATTTTAAGTCACCTTTTGTGCCTTTCCACCACAAGCTTCTTTCTACAACATTCTTGAAATTTCTTCATTTTTCTTCCACCTTCCCTACATAAAAAATAGAACCAAAAAGCAGAGAAAATAAGCTACATACATTACCATCTTCCATACTTCATCTTCTATATTTTATCTCTCATCCTTAAGAACAACTAACTTTGCTCTTTCTTACTTTTTTCTCCGTTATTTTCACTGCTGAACAATACAATATAGGGCAGAAAACAGAGATAAAAATAGTAAGGAAAAAGGGAGAAAAGAAGGAGATAAAAAGAAGGAAAAAATGAAGAGAAAGTGAAAGACCAACTTGGCATACTAGAGGAAACAAGGTAGGGGTCCTTTACCTTCATCTTGTTCTTCCTTTCTCATGATTTTTGGATTAATTTTGTGACCTATGAATTTGTTGAAGTCACGGCCAAACAAAATTTTAATGGAAGTTTAACTACTTTAAATTGTTTCTACTCTTCCATTAATTCTTAGATTGAATTTGTGAAAGAAATTTAATGAATTGTGACATTGACTGTTGGAGTTATTGATCTTTGGATTGACTACACGACTAACCACGAAAAAGAGAAGGGAATTCTTGTTGTTTTGTGGTTTAATTTTATACTTGTCTTGTTCTTGTTCTTTATTGAATGTTTGAATAAAAAACTTGAGAAATTGCTTGTGTAATGAAAGGTGTAGCTCACGGCCAAAACAGGGCAACACCTTCCAATTGCTGTGTCCATATAAAAACTTTGTGTTTTTATTGTGAAATCTTTAATTTTCTATATGGTTTATTAGATAAGTTGATGAATGGAGGGTGGTTAGTTAAAGAAATTATAAGTTTGTCATGAAAAGCAAGGCTTAATCATGTAATGCTCTAGACTATGCATGTTTACATTATTATGTTAAATAACTTGTATATGACTAGTTAAACTTGTTAATACATACTTGAATCACTAAGAATTTATGGAGAAGCTTTGGTATATGTAAAGGACATATAGGCTGAATTGAGAACAAACAGACATATGGTAATCTCTATGTAGTATTTAATGTGTAAGTGAGTGAATTTTGTTTGTATGAAAAATTATGAATAATTGATTATATATCAAAGGAATTTGGAATTGTATATTGTTGAGAATTGTGCACTTGTTGAGAAATTGTGGAATGTGATGATGAAATCTATTGGCATTGCTCCTAGATTATTCAAGTTGAGCTAGGCTTTGTATTGAACATGCTCCCTTAATTCATAAGGTTGAGTTTGAATGTGTGATTGAATGATCAGTATTTATAGTACTTGAATTTGAATTGTATATTAGAATTGTGAACTTTTACCCTTGAATGGGAAGGATATTAGTTTCATTATGCTCTTCCCATTCAGTATACCTTTTATGTAGATTGTTGTTTCACTTGGTATAGTAGATTTTTGAGTTGATCATATATTGGGGAAAGGTATCTAGAATTCCCTTAGAATCATGGAGATTATCCTTCGTGAGGAAAGGGATCTTGTATTCTTGAAATTTCTCATTATGTTTCCTCACTACGTTTCCTTATAGGATACTAGTGATACAGAACCCAAGCTATATGAGGTGGCTCTCACCTAGTATGGTGCGTGTGATATGGGTTCTGTGCGAATAAGCGATTATTTGAATGAGCACTAAAAAGGATCTGAAATGGATTTGAAATGGATTTAAATTTGCATTTCATATTTTGATTTAATGATATTGTAAGGACCATTGAATGAATATGAGATTATGGTTCTTGTTTGGAAATTGTTGTTGAAATTATTATGAATATAAATTATGATGTTTGTTAATAAATGTTTTTTAAAACTATTAATAATTGAAATTCTGTTTTGGGAAGAGAAATGACCAGATTTTGTAGTTTGTCACTTTTATAGCTTATATATATAACTTAAGATTTTGAAATATATTTTTTTCCGAAGTAGCTAGAAGTATTATGATGACACATATTTTTAAATAGTACTATTGAGAATTCTTAGAGTTCTCACCCCTTTGTGTTTGTATTTCCATAATATTTCCAAGTATGCATACGTCAACAGTAGAAAAAGAAAGAAAATCTAGAATAGATTTTGAAGTTATTGTGTATTTTGTCATGTATATTTAGTACCTTGTAACAAAATATGTAATTATTGTGTACTGTATTATATTTGGTGTAACGTACTTCATATTATATATGTACATTATCTTAACCTCACAGGCTCATATTTTCTGTACAATATATAAAAGTAATCTAAAGTAGTTTTATTTATATTACGTGACATGCTTAATTTTTAATTGCTAATACGTAATTCTGGATACGTTATTAGTAATTGTATTATGAATATTACAGTGTAAGTCTTCTTTCTCCATTTGCATTTGCCATGATCTCTCTTTCAATTATTCTTTTCTCTCTTATTGTTCTTTTGTTTACCACTATTGTTTTCTCAATTTTTGGATGAAAGAGTAATGCTTCCGGATTTATAGTACCTTGCATACAATGGATAGACAGTGCAGAGTAAGTTCGCAAGTAAAATAAATAAAAAGCAAAAGAAAAAAATTATAAAAGAAATTATGCCTAAAATAGTATCTTGAAAGCTACTAAAGATATTGACAAATTCACACAATCCCCGGTAACGACACCAAAAACTTGTTAGATAGTTAGCAAGTGCACCAATTTGTGCAAGTAATAAAGTAATGAAAGAGTTATCATTCCCACATAGATTATGTATGTCAATTACCCATTTGCCTTGTTAATACTATCTAAGCGATTAAATGGTTTGGATCGAAGAGAGTTCTCAAAGAACCAACAATGAATCACAAGAACTAGATAATTAAAATTAAGATCAAGCAACAACATGCAAAAACAAAACACTGATAAATCAGGGAGAAAAAGTCTATGATAAAATGAGTTAGGGATCTGATTTCATCTATCTCTTCATATGTATTTGTCATCTTTGATTCAATCCAATTTCCTTTCCTAAATTGATGGTGAGAACCTACTAAGACGATTAATATCCAATCCCTTGGTATATTAATTCTCTTATACACTTGAGAAGTAATTAATTCCTTAACTAAATTCACATGTTTAAGGCAATAACAGATCAAGGTTCCTTCAAACACCACACTAATCAACAATTCTATTCCTAGACTTTGTTAATCAATGACATCTATCATAGAGCTCAACAATGCATCAATTCTCCAACACAACCCATGGATTCTTTATCAATTCATGAATGGCCAAATCATGAAAGCATTAAAAAAACAATGATAGAATACTCAATTTAATGATTTGGGAACTTAAATTAATCAAAGACAATCAAATACATAATCCAAAATAAAGTACATCATCACCTTAACTAAAGAGAGTTTAGCTACTCATGGAGAAGGAAGAAAACAAAGATGAAGAAGAAAAAGTCTTGATCCTTAAGTCCTTGATGAGCCTCCTCCCTCTCCTAGGACAAAAGATCCTTAAATCTGGTCCTCTTTTCTATTTAAAACCCATAAAGCGTAGCTGTCTTAACACCCAGTGCCTAAGCGTTGGCTTTTGGACACTCACCCTGAACTTCAAAAATTGGTTTTTTGTGCTGCATTCACGTGCTTAGGCGCTCAAGATGGGCGCTCAGGCACTCATGTTCTAGAAAATTAGAATTTTCATTGTCATATGGGTGCTCAAGCGCTAGATTGGGCATTTAGGCACTCAGACTCTAGTGAAACTGATGTGTTCTTTGTCTTATAGATGCTCAAGCATTGGGATGGGCGCTCAAGCGCAGGCCTTCTAGAATGCAAATTCTCTCTGATTTCTTCTTCCAAAAGGGTGCTAACTCTACCCTTAAGTTTACCTAAAGATAAACAAAACAACTTAATGAGAAAATTGAACTTAAAAGTAAGAAAAATACTAAACTTAACTAAAGAAATAATTCAAACGATTTAAATAAGAATCTAAGCAAAATTACTAAAAGAAAGCTTAATCCTGGTAAATAAGATAAACATCAAATGTATTGCAAGTATCACCCTCCATGTTGTCATCTAATTTCTAAGGTGAGATCTGAAACGCAAAGGGCCCCACCAATTTCTTTCTTTGATGAGGATTATAGAAATCTCATGTTGGAGCACAACGACCCATTGGTGATTTCTGGAGTTATAAAAAATTATGAGGTTTGTCATATCTTTGTTGTCCAAGGAAGCTCAACAAATATCATATTCTTAGATCTTTAGAAGAAATTAGGGATCTCCAACAAAGACCTCATCTCGTACACTGGAGAGCTGATTAGCTTCATTGATAATAAGATCACCCCAATGAGGTACTTTGAAACTCATTTAACCTTGGGAAAGAAGCCCCTTTTCAAAACCATCAAGGTCAAGCTCTTGGTAGTGGATTGCCCATCCACTTACAACATTATATTTGGTCATCCTTCGCTCAATGCCTTAGTGCTGTTATTTAAACCACTCACTTGGCCATGAAATTTCTAAACAAAGATAATGAGAATATCATAGTTAAGGGATATTAGGTGATGACGCAGAAATGCTACAATGGAAATTTGAAAGTAGCAAAGGCCCCTAGGAAAGTAGACCAACATGCATCTAGTTTGGCCATTACAGACTTCCCTCATGTCCTTTTGACCAAATTGGATGTGCAAGAGGAGAACCGGGATATGCGCTCCTAACCAGAGGGAGAGCTTGAACCCTTCAAATTGGAAGCAAATCAGACTAAGTCACTAAGATTGGTGGACATCTGAACTTGGACGAGAAAGCCTAGTTGATTGCTTTCCTTGAGAAAAACAAGGACCTTTGTGCTTAGACTTCCACTGACATACTGGGTTGGGATCCATAATTCATCTCTCATTGTCTGTCTATAAAAAAGATGCTAAGCTAGTTTTATAGAGAAAAAGGAATGTCAGACCAAAGAGGCAACAAATAATTGAGAACCAGGTGAATTAGATGTCAGCTTCACAAGGGAATTTCTTACACCACTTGATTCTCAAACGTGGTCTTGATGAAAAAAGCAAATGGGAAGTGGTGTATGTGTGTCGATTACATGGATTTGAACAAAGCTTGTCCTAAAGACACATACTCATTTCCAAACATTGACAAGCTCGAGGATAACTCATCCGATTTTTTACTTCTCTTGTTCATGCATTCCTATCCATCTAGATGACGAAGACAAAATGGTATTCATGAGGAAGGGCAAGCTACTATTGCCGAGTTATGCCTTTCGGGTATGTCGAGGCTACTTACTAGAGCATGATGAACAAAGTCTTTGACAAACAAATTGGTAAGATGCTAAAGATATACATTGACAACATGATCATCAAAACCATGGACACTAGAAGCCATATCTAGAACCTCGAGGAAGTTTTTGAGTAGCTCCAAAAGCATAACCTGAGACTAAACCCTGAGAAATGTGCCTTCAGAGTATATGCTAGAAATTTTTTAGGTTTCTTGTTAATAAACCGAGGAATTGAAGCTGATCCAGACAAATGCCAAGTGGTACTCAATATGTGCATCCCCCAATTAGTGAAAGAAGTCCAGTAGCTAACTGGGCGAATAACGACCTTGACTCATTTCTTGGCTAAAGTCGTTCATAAGTCTCTACCCCTTTTCAAACTCTTAAAAAAGGGAAAAGATTTTAAGTGGACACCATAATGTGAGGCCGTATTCATTGACTTGAAGAAAACACTAGCTTCACCCCTATCCTAGCTAGACCAGACCACAACGAAACTCTTTATGTCTACCTAATAGTCAATGAAGAAGCTGTGAGCTCCGTCTTGATCAGAGAAACCATGGAAGGGTAGAAGCTGGTTTATTAGGTGAGCAAAGTTTTGCAGGGGCCCGAGATCTAATATCAAAAAATTGAAAAAATAGCCTAGGCCTTCCTCACAATAGCCTGATGTCTGAGGCAGTAATTCTAATGCCACCCAATTATCATAAGGATAGACTAAACTATCTGGCAAGTATTGCACAAGTCAGACCTGGTCAGAAGAATGATTGCCTGGTCTATTGAGCTTTCTGAGTTTGAGATTGTATAAAACTCTAACAGGCCATCAAAACCCAAGTCCTCTCTGACTTCATTACAGAATTAGCATAAGAATCCGACCATCCAAGAAGGAATTCTTAGACCATATACGTTGACGGTTCCTCGAATCCCAAAGGGAGCAGTGCCAGTATTATCTTAGAGAACAGAGGAGTTACCCTTGAATATTCCCTCCATTTCAAGTTCCCAACCTTAAACAATTAGGCAAAATATTAAGCTTGCATCACTGATAAGCCTATATTTTATAGCCCCTAAATGAATGAATTGTGAGGATTTGATTGTGATTATTGATGAATTTTGGGTGGATTCTTATCAATTATCTTTGTTTGTGCAGAATAAGAGAGATTTAACAAATTTGAAGTGAAAGCAAGTGAAGATATCTCATTTTCATACCAAAAGAGGGGTAATTTTGGCTTAGACAAGGCCTTATGTCAACTTTAGCGATTTAGGAGTTAAACACGACCCTATCTAACTTGCAGAAAGCTTCTGACTATGAGACACAGCCCTGTCTCAATGACACACGGCCCTGTCTCAATGAGACATAACTCTGTCTCACTTAAAAATTTGAAACGCATATTTTATAAGACACAACCGTGTCGAAGGGAGACACTGTAACACCCCAAATTTCCCATCTCTTAAATAGTAATTTTGACAGTTAACAGAATTTTACTGTTTAGTAATTTCTGGATACTGTAAAATTATTTTGTTTATTCCGTCAACATATTTGATCGTTTTGAGTGATTTACTCCATGTCAGGAAAATAAAAATTTTTTGGCCGGGGAAAACTTTACGTAATTTAATTTTTACCATTAGGTAATTATTTTACGTAATCTGATTTGATATTTGTGTGTTTTCTAATATTTGTGATTTTGTAGATGATTATGAATTTTTGACTGTATGTGGGCCCAAGTGGTCCTAGGTGGGCCCAAGCGACCATACGTGGGCCCAGGTGGGTCCCGCAAAGTGAAAATTTTTCTACGCATAGAAAAATTTGTACTATTTAGACGGAGACAGGGGATCTTACTAAACCTAAATCCGAAAACAGTTTTGGAAATTTTCTTGTATTGTGTTTGGCACTGTATTTAATTATCGGGCGATAAAAATACAGTAAATATATTCTTTTGTGGGGTTTTTAGTAGATAAAAATAGAAATTATATTGCTTAAGTCAACATCGGTGGTTTGGATATCCACCATTGATTTAATTAACGGTGGAGACTTGATCTTGATTTAATTAACGGTTAAGAAATAAACTTAATAAAGAAGCATTGGATAATCACCATTGATTTAATCAATGGTGTGAGAATAAACTTAGTTAGGCAAGCTTCAATATCAACCGTAAATTTAATCAACGGTGTAAATTTGATTATATAAAGTGACCATTTACAACCATTGGATTTAGAATTGATCAAGGGTGGAGATTTGGTCTTGTAAAGTAACAAGGACCATTTATGACCATTGGATGAAGAATTAATCGTGGAGATTTGGTCTTCTAAAAAGGTTATGACTAATTATAACCCTTGGATTTAAAGTTTGAAGGAGCAATCTTGACCCTTTATTTTGGAGACACATCTAATGGCTAGAATTTAAAGGAGAAGGATCCAATGGCTTAGATTTAGTCTTCTAAAAATCAAAAGTCTACCTAAATCCTAACCATTGAATTAATCAATGGCTAGAAATGCTTCAAATAATGGCCTAATTAACAAGCCAAGTAAACTAAATTAAATGTTAAATTGTTATAATCTAATTTTTAATTAGATATCCTAATTTTAATTAGAGATTATAATATATGAAATAATATGTCTAATTAATTAGTTATGTAATTAGAAAATTAGTTAAGATTGATTAGGAAACTTAATCTAATGAATTAACTAATCAATTAGCAAGTAATTAGACTTGAATTAAAATAAATTAAAGTCTCTAAACTCCCTTGAATGTCACGGTTTTCAGTAGCCTTGGGGAGGCATCTACATGAATTTTGAATCATCCATAATAGCCATGCAAGCCTAATTGATGACCATTATTGCTTGTCATGGTCAATATGACATTCTTCTTGACCATTATTGCTTTGTTTGCTTCCTTTGGAGTGCATGATGAAGGGGGGGACGGTTTTGGAGTGTTAGGAAGGAGGAGACATGTTTAGACATGCTTGTATAGCCTTTTTAGGCCAAAGAAAAAGATGACAAAGTAGAAGACTTTGTGCATCATATGATAGCCTTCAATTATGCTAAATGAATTCATATCTCTCTATTCTTTCACTCCCACGACAGCAGCACCTTTGGTTACACTCTCCATATTCATTTTTCTACTTCACCAAAAAGCCTTCATCAAATTCTCTCAAAATCTCTCAAAAATTCCAAGAACTAAGCAACCATTTTTTTCTTCCTTTTCCTTGAGTGATTCGGCCAAGCACCCTATAATCACCATCACTCACCTATAATTTTCACTCTCACCATTTCCTAAATCTAAACAACATTCTAAACACTTTTCATTTAGAAAGTTTTCCCAAAATCACACTCTAAGAGCTTCAAATCCAAGCTTCAAGTTTCTATCAAAAATAAAAAATCTCATCTTTATGCTTCAAGAGAAGCCATTCGGCCAAGCAACCAAAATCCATCGTCCATCACTCTTTAATTTCATACAACCTAATTTCTTGAATCCTTACCTTATTCTAAACAACTTTCATGTTGAAGACTTTCTCTAAATCTTCCATCTTGAAGGACTTTTACAAAGATCAAGTTCTAGAGTTCTTGTTGGTGAAGTGTAAGGAAACTTCATTTATTCTTTTCTTTTTTCATGTTCTAAACCATGTTTGATCCATGGTTCCTCTTAATCAAGCTTAGTATACTAATTTCTATGTATTTTGTTTTGTATTTGAGAAGTCCCTTGATGGTGAAGGACTTGGAAAGAGAAGCAAAACAAAGAGTTTTTGAGGATCTTCAAGAGGTAAGAGGGAGATCCATCTCACCAACCAAGTATGGTGGTGAGAGATGGTCTTATATTTGATGGATGGTGAATCCATGTGAGGATTCCAATCCATGGTCATGTAATAATTAATTGTGTGTTTATGAGCTTTGATTTATTTTCTTATGCTTTGATTATTTTTGGCTATGGTTAATATGCTTTGCATGATTTTATAGATTTGATAGTATACTTATAATATGCATGATGAGTATATGGCATGTTTGTGATATTTATGATGAAATATATATATGTATACCATGATGTGTGGATGGAAAGAAAACTAATCTTGGTCCCAATGGCCAAGGAAGAGCTACGGTTTGATGCCCTTGATTTGGGTCAATGTGGAAATTTTTCAAGAATAAGAAAATTAAATTTTTATTCCTAGAATAATGAGAATTTCGATCAAGACACCTCAAAATAGGTGTTCACAAATTTATATTTTCATGAATGATAAAACTGAATGATTTGAGAAGCAAAGAAAATAAACAAAAGGTTTGTGTTGCAAAAAGAATGCATACGGTTTTGGAATTTATTTAAGTTAGAAAAAAATAATAATAATTCATGGTTTCAATGGCCATTTATAAGATTTTTGATAAATTTAGAACAAATATTTTACGTATTTTTAAATTAATATTTTCATAAAGAATGATAATGGATGATTTGAAGAGTATTGAAAATAAACAAAGGGTTTGTTTTTCAAGAGAACAAAAATACGATTTTAGAGGAATTTTTATTGATTTCTTTTGTGTAAAAAGATCCTAAGTATTTTTCTAAATATGAGTTTTGAATGAAATGGGCAAACATTGATTTTAAGGATTTGCAAAGAAAGTGAAAAAGGAGTTGCAAAGAAATTAAAAATGAATTTGAACAAATGGGTTTGGTTTTTATAACCATCGGTACTTCAGTTTTGAAAATAAAAATTTTAATGGTTTTGTTTGTGTAAAACCATATCAATTTAGAAGGAAAAATATTTGATGGTTTCAATAGTCATGTTTCCGTTAGTGTTGTACCGTGCTATTAAGTAGGACCCATCATGGGATTTGCTACTATTAAAAAAAAAACAAGTCTGTTAATTTTATATTTCTCTTTAAATTGTGATATTAATTGGTGTCAATATTGCATAATGAATAGTTGAAATATGATTTTCAATATTACCTAATATTTTCAGTAAATTTACGTTTCAGTAAAGAAGAAATTTTGAAACCCATCTTTTATAACTCAAACTTTGTGCGAACTTATTTTCATATTATGAGTCAGAAGTCAGAAATGTGATGCCCTAGCTAGGGTGTTACATTAGTTAGTATCAGAGCTAGGGTGTTACATTAGTTGGTATTAGAGCACGGTTTGAGTCTTTTGGGATTTGTGGTTAGGTCTATTTTGCTTGTGTTGTGTTCTCCGTGTTTGTTTTCCAAAAGAAAATAATGTTGTCTATAATGGATATTAGATCCATTCTATTTCGATCCGCACGCCTTCTCGGGATAGTTATACTTGTGTGGAAGTGAAACATGTTACTAGTAATGCAGTTGTAGCTACGGGAGTAACAGGAACAATGTGGAAAGACGAATGCACGAACAAAGGACCGCTGTTCAGTGGAAACTGGAAGTTGAAGTTTAGGATCTGATGGAAGAGAATCAGTCTTGGAATATAAGATTTTGTAATTTTGGAACCTGGTATTTTTTAGGATATTGAGAAAGTAATTAATTTTGACGGAAGATGAATTTACAACCATTGAGGAAACCAAAAGCAGTAAATGATGTGAAAGAAAGTACTTAAATGAAGGAATGTACGTCAAGAAAACAATTTGCGAAAAATTTGGACACATTTTCAAAGAGTATAATCTCTGATGTGTTCTTTGAAAATAGAGTTTTCTATTAGTAAAAATTTTAGATAGTAAGGAAAGTTGTTACTCTGAATGGAATGGTAGTGTTCTGAGCAGAAAATTTGATCAATGGAGATTGCGTCATTAGAACTAAATCTATAAATCATACTAAATATTTCTGTGAGTGACTTATTCTTTATAACATATGATTTTGTAGATCAATTATATGTTAGAGTTATTCGTTATCCTCTGATTTATTTACTTCTGTTTCTATTCTTAGCTGTCGAGCTACTCAAGTTATTCAAATTATTATTGTGGATCAAATTTTTGTGTTAGTTTGATCTGTTGTTCAAAAATTTTGTATTAGTTTGATCTGTTTCATAAACAGACGTGGTCTTTGAAAATGGATTGGTTATTTTCCAACCATATCCAATGAGATTATTTCAACAAAGTGTGAGTAATCCAAAGAAAAATCATTTTTGAAAATCGGGTTACATCCAATTCTTTGTTGAATATGTTCGATAATGATTCAATTCGTTTTGTTATCTTCCATGATGTTTTCTTTCATCTCTTGCAACTAAAGGAATATCTTGCAAAAAAGGATATTTCTATATTTGTATCCGTGTTAACGTATCTGAGTAACGCAGCAGAAGCGTGATGAATTCTTCAAAAGATTAAAACAATTCTTCTATGGGAAAATTTAAGACGGTAACAGAAAATCGTAGAAGAAAAATTATAGAAGTATCTGGTATTGTGCTGTGGAAAGGAGAATTCGGTTAGTGAGACATTTCCTGTTAAAAGCAAAAATCTAGAATATGTAGTGATACGAGGATAAGGAAATTTTAAGTAATACATTACATTAACTGAACATTACATTACACTAGTCGGAAGTTATCTGAGAAAAACTATTCTAGGCATGAATGAAGATCGGTTGTTGTTATGTCGGTATCAGAGATATGGAGATTCTTTCTTTCTGGAGTAACATTCAACATCTTCAGTAATTATAGAAGTCTGAGATATCTATTTGATCAGACAAAGTTGAACATCAGCAAAGAGATTTTGTTGGTTAGAATAGTATAGCAAGATGTAAGAGAGGAAGCTTCATGAGAATTGGAAAATAAGATGAAAACACCATATCCGTATTTATTCCGAGGGTGTGAAATCATGTTTCTCAAATTTCGAGGATGAAATTTTTTTTTAGAGGGGGAGTATTGTAACACCCCAAATTTCTCATCTCTTAAACAGTAATTTTGACAGTTAATAGAATTTTACTGTTTAGTAATTTCTGGATACTGTAAAATTATTTTGTTTATTCCGTCAATATATTTGATCATTTTGAGTGATTTACTCCATGTCAGGAAAATAAAAAATTTTGGGCCGGGGAAAACTTTACATAATTTAATTTTTACCATTAGGTAATTATTTTACGTAATCTGATTTGATATTTATGTGTTTTCTAATATTTGTGATTTTGTGGATGATTATGAATTTTTGACGTATGTGGGCCCAGGTGGTCCTAGGTGGGCCCAAGAGACCTTACGTGGGCCCAGGTGGGTCCCGCAAAGTGAAAATTTTTCTACGCATAGAAAAATGTGTACTGTTTAGACGGAGACAGGGGATCTTACTAAACCTGAATCCGGAAACAGTTTTAGAAATTTTTTTGTATTGTGTTTGACACTGTATTTAATTATCAGGCGATAAAAATACAGTAAATATATTCTTTCGTGGGATTTTTAATAGATAAAAATAGAAATTATATTGCTTAAGTCAACATCGGTGGTTTGGATATCCACCATTGATTTAATTAACAGTGGAGACTTGATCTTGATTTAATTAATGGTTAAGAAATAAACTTAATAAAGAAGCATTGGATAATCACCATTGATTTAATCAATGGTGTGAGAATAAACTTAGTTAGGCAAGCTTCAATATCAACCGTAAATTTAATCAACAGTGTAAATTTGATTATATAAAGTGACCATTTCCAACCATTGGATTTAGAATTGATCAAGGGTAGAGATTTGGTCTTGTAAAGTAACAAGGACCATTTATGACCATTGGATGAAGAATTAATCAAGGGTGGAGATTTGGTCTTCTAAAAAGGTTATGACTAATTATAACCCTTGGATTTAAAGTTTGAAGGAGTAATCTTGACCCTTTATTTTGGAGACACATCTAATGGCTAGAATTTAAAGGAGAAGGATCCAATGGCTTAGATTTAGTCTTCTAAAAATCAAAAGTCTACCTAAATCCTAACCATTGAATTAATCAATGGCTAGAAATGCTTCAAATAATGGCCTAATTAACAAGCCAAGTAAACTAAATTAAATGTTAAATTGTTATAATCTAATTTTTAATTAGATATCCTAATTTTAATTAGAGATTATAATATATGAAATAATATGTCTAATTAATTAGTTATGTAATTAGAAAATTAGTTAAGATTGATTAGGAAACTTAATCTAATGAATTAACCAATCAATTAGCAAGTAATTAGACTTGAATTAAAATAAATTAAAGTCTCTAAACTCCCTTGAATGTCACGATTTTTAGCAGCCTTGGGGAGGCATCTACATGAATTTTGAATCATCCATAATAGCCATGCAAGCCTAATTGATGACCATTATTGTTTGTCATGGTCAATATGACATTCTTCTTGACCATTATTGCTTTGTTTGCTTCCTTTGGAGTGCATGATGAAGGGGGGGACGGTTTTGGAGTGTTAGGAAGGAGGAGACATGTTTAGACATGCTTGTACAGCCTTTTTAGGCCAAAGAAAAAGATGACAAAGTGGAAGACTTTATGCATCATGTGATAGCCTTCAATTATGCCAAATGAATTCATATCTCTCTATTCTTTCACTCCCACGGCAGCAGCACCTTTGGTTACACTCTCTATATTCATTGTTCTACTTCACCAAAAAGCCTTCATCAAATTCTCTCAAAATCTCTCAAAAATTCCAAGAACCAAGCAACCATTTTTTTCTTCCTTTTCCTTGAGTGATTCGGCCAAGCACCCTATAATCACCATCACTCACCTATAATTTTCACTCTCACCATTTCCTAAAGCTAAACAACATTCTAAACACTTTTCATTTAAAAAGTTTTCCCAAAATCACACTCTAAGAGCTTCAAATCCAAGCTTCTAGTTTCTATCAAAAATCAAAAATCCCATCTTTATGCTTCAAGAGAAGCCATTTGGCCAAGCAACCAAAATCCATCATCTATCACTCTTTAATTTCATACAACCTAATTTCTTGAATCCTTACCTTATTATAAACAACTTTCATGTTGAAGACTTTCTCTAAATCTTCCATCTTGAAGGACTTTTACTAAGATCAAGTTCTAGAGTTCTTGTTAGTGAAGTGTAAGGAAACTTCATTTATTCTTTTCTTTTTTCATGTTCTAAACCATGTTTGATCCATGGTTCCTCTTAATCAAGCTTAGTATACTAATTTCTATGTATTTTGTTTTGTATTTGAGAAGTCCCTTGATGGTGAAGGACTTGGAAAGAGAAGCAAAACAAAGAGTTTTTGAGGATCTTCAAGAGGTAAGAGGGAGATCCATCTCACCAACCAAGTATGGTGGTGAGAGATGGTCTTATATTTGATGGATGGTGAATCCATGTGAGGATTCCAATCCATGGTCTTGTAATAATTAATTGTGTGTTTATGAGCTTTGATTTATTTTCATATGCTTTGATTATTTTTGGCTATGCTTAATATGCTTTGCATGATTTTATGGCTTTGATAGTATACATATAATATGCATGATGAGTATATGGCATGTTTGTGATATTTATGATGAAATATATATATGTATGCCATGATGTGTGGATGGAAAGAAAACTAATCTTGGTCCCAATGGCCAAGGAAGAGCTACGGTTTTGATGCCCTTGATTTGGGTCAATGTGAAAATTTTTCAAGAACAAGGAAATTAAATTTTTATTCCTAGAATAATGAGAATTTCGATCAAGACACCTCAAAATAGGTGTTCACAAATTTATATTTTCATGAATGATAAAATTGAATGATTTGAGAAGCAAAGAAAATAAACAAAAGGTTTGTGTTGCAAAAAGAATGCATACGATTTTGGAATTTATTTAAGTTAGAAAAAATAATATTAATAATTCATGGTTTCAATGGCCATTTATAATATTTTTGATAAATTTAGAACAAATGTTTTACGTATCTTTAAATTAATATTTTCATGAAGAATGATAATGGATGATTTGAAGAGTATTGAAAATAAACAAAGGGTTTGTTTTTCAAGAGAACAAAAATACGATTTTAGAGGAATTTTTATTGATTTATTTTGTGTAAAATGATCCTAAGTATTTTTCTAAATATGAGTTTTGAATGAATTGGGCAAACATTGATTTTAAGGATTTGCAAAGAAAGTGAAAAAGGAGTTGCAAAGAAAGTAAAAATGAATTTGAACAAATGGGTTTGGTTTTTATAACCATCGGTACTTCGATTTTGAAAATAAAAATTTTAATGGTTTTGTTTGTGTAAAACCATATCAATTTAGAAGGAAAAATATTTGATGGTTTCAATAGTCATGTCCACGTTTTTGAAGGCTTGTAATGCCTTGATTTTTATGAACAAAGTGATTTTCAAAGTGGAAACGTAAATTTATTTAATACAAGGAATTTGAAAAGGGAATCAGAGCATTTTAATCACTTGAGAAATTAAGTTTTTGTAAACAAAAATGTTTTTGAACTTCAATTTATTTTGAAGAAGGTTGTGTTTGGAAATGCTTTGAGAAAAATGGAGAATATAATGGTGATTTGAGAATTTACTAAAGTATAACTTATTTTCAAGTTTTGAAGTACGTGTGAAAATTTTAAGATTTAAAACATTGATTTATATCAATCGAAAAGTAATTTTGTGGATTATATTTGAAAAAGAATTTATTGAGTAAAGAAACGTGGAAAAAGATTTTCTTGAGTAAGAAAATGTGAAAAATGAAATACAAA
The DNA here is from genome assembly GCA_029884595.1 of Ormosia semicastrata. Taxonomy (NCBI): domain Eukaryota; kingdom Viridiplantae; phylum Streptophyta; class Magnoliopsida; order Fabales; family Fabaceae; genus Ormosia; species Ormosia semicastrata. Next base: position 52,360,998 of record JAQQTO010000063.1, read on the forward strand.
GTCATAATATTTTGAGAAAAGATGAAATGGAATTTTTGAAGGTTGAGAAATATTTTTTCGTAATAGAATTATGGTGAAAAATTATTTACGTATCTTAAAAATGTGTTGAAAATGATATTGACTTATTTGAAAGTCCAAAATAATGTTTGAAATATTGAGGAATATTTTACATGATTGTAAAATGGTGAAAAATGATTTACGTATCTTAAAAATGATTTAAAATATAGTAAAATATTTCTACACAATTTGAAATATGTTAAAATATTTCTACGTGATTTGAATTACGTTTAAATATTTTATGTAAGTTTAAATATTTTACGTGATTTGAAAATATAGTTGAAAAATCACTACGTGATTGAACAAACGATAAACATTTTTACGCGATTATGAAAAATAGTAGAAAATTAGTGGAAAATTGTTATGAGATTTGGAAAGCGTTTAAATATTTTACACTATTGAAAATATTATTGAAAAATATACACAATTTTGAAACAGTGGAAAAATAATATGCGATTTGAGAAACGTATATTTTTACGCGATTGAGAAAGACATTGAAAAATTAATACGTGATTTAAAAGTGCAACAGAAGAGTTGCGGCATTTTGAAAACGTAACCGAAACATTTTGGAATTGTGAAAACATAATGGAAATGTTACGCAATTTTGTGAAAACACGGCGAAAGTGTTTTATAATTATGAAAACATGATAACATGATTTTGTGTTGAAAATATAGTATAATTACTATTGAACCAGTGTATGGACACTGTATGACAAAATGACGTGTTTTGCCTATGACTGGTATTTGGTGTATTTTATATGCATTGGAAAGAGATGCTTGTGATTGGATTTGGTGCATTATATATGCATTGGAATGGTCCGATGGACTGGATAAGGCAAATTGCCTAGGAGAAACATACACCTCTTGAGTGGGTGCGATATGCGTAGTGTAGGTCACTCGTTGACCTTGGGGGCATCGGGGTGCGGGTTGCCTACAATGGACAGTGAGTCGCTCTACTGTAACCGTGGGTTAGATCGACGCGACACACCGATCATCCTGACCGAGACACTATTCTTAATCAAGATCTGATAAAGACTGTCGTGTATATGCTAGATGTGCAAAAATCAAAATAAGGATTATAGCACGTTGTCTGAGGCATGTGGTACCGACAGATCTTTTCGATCATTTATCCGACCTGAGTTTTAGCTCCATGGAGTAGGAAATCGAGTCTTGTGTACATGCATAAATCTGAATATTTATATCTGTATGATATATTAATTGAGGACTATTGGTTATGACAATTGTTTTGAATACTTGGATGATGATGATGATAATGTTGAGGGCATTATCATAATTATTGCTTATGATAATTGAATTAATAAATGATTGGATGATGATAGTTAATTAATGTTGATGACATGATCATAATTGTGGTACGATCTATCTGTATAATATTGCTGTTTGTGTTATCTCTGTGCTGCCATGTTGGTATTAGTGTAGGTGATCTCACCACTTTGTTATATTGTTTTGCTGTGTCTGTACTGTTAAAATCAAATAATAGAAGGATCGAGTTGTCTTAGACATAACGGGCGATGGATACTCTGAGATTGGTGACAACAATAAGGAGTGGACATTCAGGACTCGAAGGTGTGCAGTGTTGACAATGGAACAGATGTCAAGATGGACAGAAAAAGGATTAAGTATGTTAAAGTTTTCCGTTAGTGTTGTACCGTGCTATTAAGTTGGACCCGTCATGGGGTTTGCTACTGTCAAAAAAAAAATAAGTCTGTTAATTTTATATTTCTCTTTAAATTATGATATTAATTGGTGTCAATATTGCATAATGAATAGTTGAAATATGATTTTTAATATTACCTAATATTTTCAGTAAATTTACGTTTCAGTAAAGAAGAAATTTTGAAACCCATCTTTTATAACTCAAACTTTGTGCGAACTTATTTTCATATTATGAATCAGAAGTCAGAAATGTGATGCCCTAGCTAGGGTGTTACATTAGTTGGTATCAGAGCACGATTTGAGTCTTTTGGGGTTTGTGGTTAGGTCTATTTTGCTTGTGTTGTGTTCTCTGTGTTTGTTTTCCGAAAGGAAATAATGTTGTCAATAATGGATATTAGATCCATTCTATTTCGATCCGCACGCCTTCTCGGGATAGTTCTACTTGTGTGGAAGTGAAACATGTTACTAGTAATGCAGTTACAACTACGGGAGTAACGGGAACAATGTGGAAAGACGACTGCACGAACAAAGGACCGCTGTTCAGTGGAAACTGGAAGTTGAAGTTTAGGATCTGATGGAAGACAATCAGTCTTAGAATATAAGATTTTGTAATTTTGGAACCTGGTATTTTTTAGGATATTGAGAAAGTAATTGATTTCGACGGAAGATGAATTTACAACCATTGAGGAAACCAAAAGCAGTAAGTGATGTGAAAGAAAGTACTTAAATGAAGGAATGTACGTCAAGAAAATAATTTGTGGAAAAGTTGGACACATTTCCAAAGAGTATAATCTCTGATGTGTTCTTTGAAAATAGAGTTTTCTATTAGTAAAAATTTTAGATAGTAAGAAAAGTTGTTACTCTGAATGGAACGGTAGTGTTCTGAGCGGAAGATTTAATCAATGGAGATTGCGTCATTGGAACTAATTCTATAAATCATACTAAATATTTCTGTGAGTGACTTATTCTTTATAACATATGATTGAGTAGATCAATTATATGTTAGAGTTATTCGTTATCCTCTGATTTGTTTACTTCTGTTTCTATTCTTAGCTGTCGAGCTACTCAAGTTATTCAAATTATTATTGTGGATCAAATTTTTGTGTTAGTTTGATCTGTTGTTCAAAAATTTTGTATTAGTTTGATATGTTTCATAAACAGACGTGGTCTTTGAAAATGGATTGGTTATTTTCCAACCATATCCAATGAGATTATTTCAACAGAGTGTGAGTAATCCAGAGAAAAATCATTTTTGAAAATCGGGTTACATCCAATTCTTTGTTGGATATGTTCGATAATGGTTCAATTCGTTTTGTTATCTTCCATGATGTTTTCTTTCATCTCTCGCAACTGAAGGAATATCTTGCATGAAAGGATATTTCTATATTTGCATCCATGTTAACGTATCTGAGTAACGTAGCAGAAGCGTGATGAATTCTTCAAAAGATTGGAACAATTCTTCTATGGAAAAATTTAAGACGGTAATAGAAAATTGTAGAAAAAAAAATTATGGAAGTATCTGGTATTGTGCTGTGGAAAGGAGAATTCAGTTAGTGAGACATTTCCTGTTAAAAGCAAAAATCTAGAATATGTAGTGATACGAGGATAAAGAAATTTTAAGTAATACATTACATTAACTGAACATTACATTACACTAGTCGAAAGTTATCTGAGAAAAACTATTCTAGGCATGAATGAAGATCGGTTGTTGTTATGTCGGTATCAGAGATATAGAGATTCTTTCTTTCTGGAGTAACATTCAACATCTTCAGTAATTATAGAAGTCTGAGATATCTATTTGATCAGACAAAGTTGAACATCAGCAAAGAGATTTTGTTGGTTAGAATAGTATAGCAAGATGTAAGAGATGAAGCTTCATGAGAATTGGAAAATAAGATGAAAGCACCATATCCGTATTTATTCCGAGGATATGAAATCATGTCTCTCAAATTTCGAGGACGAAATTTTTTTTTAGAGGGGGAGTATTGTAACACCCCAAATTTCTCATCTCTTAAACAGTAAATTTGACAGTTAATAGAATTTTACTGTTTAGTAATTTCTGGATACTATAAAATTATTTTGTTTATTCCGTCAACATATTTGATTGTTTTGAGTGATTTACTCCATGTCAGGAAAATAAAATTTTTTGGGCCGAGAAAAACTTTACGTAATTTAATTTTTATCATTAGGTAATTATTTTACGTAATCTGATTTGATATTTGTGTGTATTCTAATATTTGTGATTTTGTGGATGATTATGAATTTTTGACTGTATGTGGGCCCAGGTGGTCCTAGGTGGGCCCAAGTGACCTTACGTGGGCCTAGGTGGGTCCCGCAAAGTGAAAATTTTTCTACACATAGAAAAATGTGTACTGTTTAGACAGAGACAGGGGATCTTACTAAACCTGAATCCGGAAACAGTTTTAGAACTTTTCTTGTATTGTGTTTGGCACTGTATTTAATTATTGGGCGATAAAAATACAGTAAATATATTCTTTCGTGGGGTTTTTAGTAGATAAAAATAGAAATTATATTGCTTAAGTCAACATCGGTGGTTTGGATATCCACCATTGATTTAATTAACAGTCGAGACTTGATCTTGATTTAATTAACGGTTAAGAAATAAACTTAATAAAGAAGCATTGGATAATCACCATTGATTTAATCAATGGTGTGAGAATAAACTTAGTTAGGCAAGCTTCAATATCAACCGTAGATTTAATCAACGGTGTAAATTTGATTATATTAAGTGACCATTTACAACCATTGGATTTAGAATTGATCAAGGGTAGAGATTTGGTCTTGTAAAGTAACAAGGACCATTTATGACCATTGGATGAAGAATTAATCAAGGGTGGAGATTTGGTCTTCTAAAAAGGTTATGACTAATTATAACCCTTGGATTTAAAGTTTGAAGGAGCAATCTTGACCCTTTATTTTGGAGACACATCTAAAGGCAAGAATTTAAAGGAGAAGGATCCAATGGCTTAGATTTAGTCTTCTAAAAATCAAAAGTCTACCTAAATCCTAACCATTGAATTAATCAATGGCTAGAAATGCTTCAAATAATGGCCTAATTAACAAGCCAAGTAAACTAAATTAAATGTTAAATTGTTATAATCTAATTCTTAATTAGATATCCTAATTTTAATTAGAGATTATAATATATGAAATAATATGTCTAATTAATTAGTTATGTAATTAGAAAATTAGTTAAGATTGATTAAGAAACTTAATCTAATGAATTAACTAATCAATTAGCAAGTAATTAGACTTGAATTAAAATAAATTAAAGTCTCTAAACTCCCTTGAATGTCACGGTTTTCAGCAGCCTTGGGGAGGCATCTACATGAATTTTGAATCATCCATAATAGCCATGCAAGCCTAATTGATGACCATTATTGCTTGTCATGGTCAATATGACATTCTTCTTGACCATTATTGCTTTGTTTGCTTCCTTTGGAGTGCATGAAGTAGGGGGGACGGTTTTGGAGTGTTAGGAAGGAGGAGACATGTTTAGACATGCTTGTATAGCCTTTTTAGGCCAAAGAAAAAGATGACAAAGTGGAAGACTTTGTGCATCATGTGATAGCCTTCAATTATGCCAAATGAATTCATATCTCTCTATTATTTCACTCCCACGACAGCAGCACCTTTGGTTACATTCTCCATATTCATTTTTCTACTTCACCAAAAAGCCTTCATCAAATTCTCTCAAAATCTCTCAAAAATTCCAAGAACCAAGCAACCATTTTTTTCTTCCTTTTCCTTGAGTGATTTGGCCAAGCACCCTATAATCACCATCACTCACCTATAATTTTCAGTCTCACCATTTCCTAAAGCTAAACAACATTCTAAACACTTTTCATTTAGAAAGTTTTCCCAAAATCACACTCTAAGAGCTTCAAATCCAAGCTTCAAGTTTCTATCAAAAATCAAAAATCCCATCTTTATGCTTCAAGAGAAGCCATTTGGCTAAGCAACCAAAATCCATCCTCTATCACTCTTTAATTTCATATAACCTAGTTTCTTGAATCCTTACCTTATTCTAAACAACTTTCATGTTGAAGACTTTCTCTAAATCTTCCATCTTGAAGGACTTTTACTAAGATCAAGTTCTAGAGTTCTTGTTAGTGAAGTGTAAGGAAACTTCATTTATTCTTTTCTTTTTTCATGTTCTAAACCATGTTTGATCCATGGTTCCTCTTAATCAAGCTTAGTATACTAATTTCTATATATTTTGTTTTGTATTTGAGAAGTCCCTTGATGGTGAAGGACTTGGAAAGAGAAGCAAAACAAAGAGTTTTTGAGGATCTTCAAGAGGTAAGAGGGAGATCCATCTCACCAACCAAGTATGGTGGTGAGAGATGGTCTTATATTTGATGGATGGTGAATCCATGTGAGGATTCCAATCCATGGTCATGTAATAATTAATTGTGTGTTTATGAGCTTTGATTTATTTTCTTATGCTTTGATTATTTTTGGCTATGCTTAATATGCTTTGCATGATTTTATGGCTTTGATAGTATACTTATAATATGCATGATGAGTATATGGCATGTTTGTGATATTTATGATGAAATATATATATGTATGCCATGATGTGTGGATGGAAAGAAAACTAATCTTGGTCCCAATGGCCAAGGAAGAGCTACGGTTTTGATGCCCTTGATTTGGGTCAATGTGGAAATTTTTCAAGAACAAGAAAATTAAAATTTTATTCCTAGAATAATGAGAATTTCGATCAAGACACCTCAAAATAGGTGTTCACAAATTTATATTTTCATGAATGATAAAATTGAATGATTTGAGAAGCAAAGAAAATAAACAAAAGGTTTGTGTTGCAAAAAGAATGCATACGATTTTGGAATTTATTTAAGTTAGAAAGAAAAAAATAATAATAATTCATGGTTTCAATGGCCATTTATAAGATTTTTGATAAATTTAGAACAAATATTTTACGTATCTTTAAATTAATATTTTCATGAAGAATGATAATGGATGATTTGAAGAGTATTGAAAATAAATAAAGGGTTTGTTTTTCAAGAGAACAAAAATACGATTTTAGAGGAATTTTTATTGATTTATTTTGTGTAAAAAGATCCTAAGTATTTTTCTAAATATGAGTTTTGAATGAAATGGGCAAACATTGATTTTAAGGATTTGCAAAGAAAGTGAAAATGAATTTGAACAAATGGGTTTGGTTTTTATAACCATCGGTACTTCGGTTTTGAAAATAAAAATTTTAATGGTTTTGTTTGTGTAAAACCATATCAATTTAGAAGGAAAAATATTTGATGGTTTCAATAGTCATGTCTACGTTTTTGAAGGCTTGTAATGCCTTGATTTTTATGAACAAAGTGATTTTCAAAGTGGAAACGTAAATTTATTTAATACAAGGAATTTGAAAAGGGAATCAGAGCATTTTAATCACTTGAGAAATTAAGTTTTTGTAAACGAAAATGTTTTTGAACTTCAATTTATTTTGAAGAAGGTTGTGTTTGGAAATGCTTTGAGAAAAATGGAGAATATAATGGTGATTTGAGAATTTACTAAAGTATAACTTATTTTCAAGTTTTGAAGTACTTGTGGAAATTTTAAGATTTGAAACATTGATTTATATCAATCGAAAAGTAATTTTGTGGATTATATTTGAAAAAGAATTTCTTGAGTAAAGAAACGTGGAAAAAGATTTTTTTGAGTAAGAAAATGTGAAAAATAAAATACAAAGTCATAATATTTTGAGAAAAGATGAAATAGAATTTTTGAAGGTTGAGAAATATTTTTTCATAATAGAATTATGGTGAAAAATTATTTATGTATCTTAAAAATGTGTTGAAAATGATATTGACTTATTTGAAAGTCCAAAATAATGTTTGGAATATTGAGGAATATTTTACATGATTGTAAAATGGTGAAAAATGATTTACGTATCTTAAAAATGATTTAAAATATAGTAAAATATTTCTACGCAATTTGAAATATGTTAAAATATTTCTACGTGATTTGAATTACGTTTAAATATTTTATGTAAGTTTAAATATTTTACGTGATTTGAAAATATAGTTGAAAAATCACTACGTGATTGAACAAACGATAAAACATTTTTATGCGATTATGGAAAATAGTAGAAAATTAATGGAAAATTGTTATGAGATTTGGAAAGCGTTTAAATATTTTACACTATTGAAAATATTATTGAAAAATATATGCAATTTTGAAACAGTACAAAAATAATATGCGATTTGAGAAATGTATATTTTTACGCGATTAAGAAAGACATTGAAAAATTAATACGTGATTTAAAAGTGCAACAGAAGAGTTGCGGCATTTTGAAAACGTAACCGAAACATTTTGGAATTGTGAAAACATAATGGAAATGTTACGCAATTTTGTGAAAACATGGCGAAAATGTTTTATAATTATGAAAACATGATAACATGATTTTGTGTTGAAAATATAGTATAATTACTGTTGAACCAGTGTATGGACACTGTATGAGAAAATGACGTGTTTTGCCTATGACTGGTATTTGGTGCATTTTATATGCATTGGAAAGAGATGCCTGTGATTGGATTTGGTGCATTATACATGCATTGGAATGGTCCGATGGACTGGATAAGGCAAATTGCCTAGGAGAAACATACACCTCTTGAGTGGGTGCGATATGCGTAGTGTAGGTCACTCGTTGACCTTGGGGGCATCGGGGTGCGGGTTGCCTACAGTGGACAATGAGTCGCTCTACTGTAACCGTGGGTTAGACTGACGCGACACACCGATCATCCTGACTGAGACACTATTCTTAATCAAGATCTGATAAAGACTGTCGTGTATATGCTAGATGTGCAAAAATCAAAATAAGGATTATAGCACGTGGTCTGAGGCATGTGGTACCGACAGATCTTTTCGATCATTTCTCCGACCTGAGTTTTAGCTCTATGGAGTAGGAAATCGAGTCTTGTGTACATGCATAAATTTGAACATTTATATCTATATGATATATTAATTGAGGACTATTGGTTATGACAATTGTTTTGAATACTTGGATGATGATGATGATAATGTTGAGGGCATTATCATAATTATTGCTTATGATAATTGAATTAATAAATGATTGGATGATGATAGTTGATTAATATTGATGACATGATCATAATTGTGGTACGATCTATCTGTATAATATTGTTGTTTGTATTATCTCTGTGCTGCCATGTTGGTATTGGTGTAGGTGATCTCACCTCTTTGTTATATTGTTTTTTTCGTGTCTCAGTCTTGTTAAAATCAAATAATAGAAGGATCGAGTTGTCTTAGACATAACGGGCGATGGATACTCTGAGATTGGTGACAACAATAAGGAGTGGACATTCAGGACTCGAAGGTGTGCAGTGTTGACAAAGGAACAGATGTCTGATGCATCAAGATGGACAGAAAAAGGAATAAGTATGTTAAAGTTTTCCGTTAGTGTTGTACCGTGCTATTAAGTAGGACCCGTCATGAGGTTTGCTACTGTCAAAAAAAAAATAAGTCTGTTAATTTTATATTTCTCTTTAAATTGTGATATTAATTGGTGTCAATATTGCATAATGAATAGTTGAAATATGATTTTCAATATTACCGAATATTTTCAGTAAATTTACGTTTCAGTAAAGAAGAAATTTTGAAACCCATCTTTTATAACTCAAACTTTGTGCGAACTTATTTTCATATTATGAGTCAGAAGTCAGAAATGTGATGCCCTAGCTAGGGTGTTACATTAGTTGGTATCAGAGCTAGGGTGTTACAGACACGGCCATGTGAAGCTTCCTGATGTGAAAATTAAACTGTTTTGCCCTGAAATCATTATAAATAGGGCAAAAACACTAAACTTAAGAGGAGTCTTGGCTCGAAACTTGTGTGATGATAGGTTTTGAGAGGAGGAGCGCAAGGATTCAAAGGCGAAGGCTTGGAAGGCAAAAGCAAGAATCATTGAAGATTAACCATTGAAGTCTTTTCCCTATCTTCATCTTCTCAATCTTCTCTTTTTGTTTTGGAATCATGGTTGTTTCTTTAACCTTTGTTCTTGTTTGTGCTTCAATTGCCATGAGTGACTAAATCCCCTTTTCTAGGATTAGGATGAAACTATCTATTTCTTTATTGTAAATTTTTAATTTGATTCTTTGTCAATGAAATTATTGTTCTTGATTCATTCTTGGTATGCTTAATACTTGTGATATATTGCACGCCATATTTACATGATTTTAGGCTTTAGGTGAAGGATTGAAAGATGAAATCTAATTGCTTGATAATCCAAGAATTGAACTTAGGAATTGAGACCTAGACATAAGCTTAAATCCTTCGAGGGGTAAACGATTGTCATGAATCTTAATGGGTTGGAACTTGGTTTAATTGCCATGAGAATGGATGGGGTTAGTGAAGTTTTAGCACATTTTTAGTGCCAAGAAATCGGGCTTTAAATAATTTAGAACAAATCGCCTTCAAGAACATAATTGAACATTAACAAAGATAGGACTACAATTTATCGTAGGGGGTAGTGTAGTGGATTTCGAATCCTAGAGCTTTAAATCCTTGTTAAATTTCATCTTTTCTAGTTTTAATTATTTACTTTATTACTTTGCTTTTCGTATTAATTTTAATTGAACTTTCTTTATCGATTTTATTCGCTTAAATAATCAAAATAGTCGTAAGAGTTAGTAATCAATTGATCCTCTTGGGAATGATCTTTATTTTACTACTTGTATGATCCGTGTGCTTACGAAAAATCAACAACAATCACCAATATTAGTATGGCAAAGGATATGGGAGCATCCAATAACACCTTATGTAATGATTCTTAGCTGGAAACTTCACAAATCTAGGGTGACTACCAAGCAAAAGAACCCCTTCTCCATAGATACTTAACTAAGGTGAAGAGTCTCTTAGAGAAATTTACAAGTGCCAAGGTTAAGCATATTCTAAGATAGCAGAACGCCTAGGCCAACATCCTATCAAAGCTTGAAGTCCTTTTGCTTGTTGAACGGGAAACTTGGATCACCCTCATTGTAGCTTACTTAAGAGACGAAGTCCTACTTGAAAACTCGAAAGAAGCCTAAAAATTAGTATAGACTACGGCTTGGTACATTCTGTACGACAACCAGCTATACCACCAGGGTTTCTTGTCCCTTCTCCTTAAGTGTCTTGGCCTCAAGGAAGCTGAGTATGCCTTGGCCGAGATCCATGAGGGGAGTTACGAACATTATCTAGGTGGGAAGGTTCTAACTTGGAAGGCGTTGCACGTTGGATATTATTGGCCTAGTGTGGAGGTTGACTCAATGAAGCATATCCAAAAGTGTGGTAAATGTCAATGGTTCTTTGACATCTACTCAGCCCCATCTTAAGAACTCTTGTAACACCCTTGTGGGGATGTCATATTTATGATGCAATAAAATAAAATAAAATAAAATTCTTACCCAAGTTATAAAACATTTGATACGTAAATAATATTAGTGGTAAAATATTTTCTTTTATATTTATAACATTAAATAAAATAACACAGAACACAAAACAAAACATAATCACACCATAATATACATATGATTTTTGTCTTAAATACACAAATAATTTACAACTACAAATGTTTATCAAAGCAGTAAAGTGTCAACATAATACTAAAAACATAACATTGCCCAAGTGCACCTCGAAGATTTTGTAACCCTCCACTGGATCATCTTCAGAAGAATCATCGAAAGACAGAAATCCTGGAGGTCCCACAGCTCTACGGACCTGAGTCCGGACTGTTGACTCACTATTGAGCTCGCTAGGCGCATGAAAAATTCCTTCCTAATATTGCCTAAGAGTCAGAGGCAACTCAAGATATAAATATAAAGTAGTAGTAAATATAATCTCCATCAAACTCTCTACTCAGGGACACAGTCAGATGTCTCACGTAGACTACTGATCCTCTATCCTCACGCATACGCCAGGCCTCCGAACCTCCATGAAAGTCAAGTCTCATTAAACCGAAGAATCCCGACAACGCCATGATCTCAAGATCAGTCTAGATGATAGGGGTGATCTATCTGCTCATCGTCCTCATACAGCTCGCCCGGCTGTCACTCGTCCGGATACTGTATCTCAAGAGGTTGTTCCTCCTCATCTTCGTCAAACTGTTTACGAAAATATAATAATAATATAGAGAAAAGCATATATAGAGGTGAGACAATCTACATCATTACCAGCATGGCAATAAAGAACACGAAAATACAACATATATCACAACAATACATACCATCATATCACATACAGTATAGCAAAGCAATACATCATACATTTTATCACAGATTTATAATAAACATTAAAATGCAGATAATGAATGAACACACACTGACTCGTTCCTACTCCATGGAGCTAAACACAAATATAAGAGAGAATGATCCGAAAAGAACTAATAGTACCTCAGGCTGCCCAACCAAACTATTACACTTTCCAACGTCGTGTCTATAGTCCACAGTCCAAAACATCGTGTAGTAGTATACAGTCCAATACATCGTGCACTATAGGCATTGTATTAAATAGTCTCCACAAGATCTCGATTAAGAATAGTGCTTGTCGAGATCATTAGTGTGTTGCTCGTTACCACGGCCCAGAGGAGTAACCCACTGTCTATATATGGAATTATCCGCACACTAATGCCTCCAAGATTCATATAATGAACCACACTGCGCCTATCACACCACAACACAATGTCATTCGTCTCGTTAACCAATCGCCAATTATCAACCAAATTGACACAACTCTCTAAGCATGATAAAAAATTACCAAAATATCTTTAGTCTCAATATTTTACCATATTTATGAAAATACCCTCAATCTCAATATAACAAAATATAGTATGTCTCCACTTGACAGTACTATCTCACAACATGTCCGGGTCTACCACTTTAGCCCGACAGTAAAACTCACTGTTCCATTTAGTCGCGTAGAAATTTTATCACATTTTCACAATCACATCGCTTTTATAAACGTTTTTAAATTGTGTAAATATATTTTGACATTTTTGAACATCGCGTAATGTTTTTAAATCATTTTCTCAATCACGTAAGATTTTTAAATCATTTTCTTAACCATATAGCTTAAAAATCATTATTTCAAATATGTGTAAGCTATTTCTAGTACTTTTAAACTATGTAGAATATTTTTCTTGCGTTATAAATATATTATGGAATCTTTTCATTTTATTTATCTGATTTTAGTAAATTTTGGCAGCATTTTGCCTAGAAAATCAGTATATGGTGTTTTTGACATTTTTCTCTAATTACTGTTCATTTTAACCTTACCCAACAGTTACGCCTTGAAACTTGCTAACGCGCTTCAAAACTCAGAGAGTGAGCTCTACGTTAGTATTTTTCAAGAGGTTCTTTATTTCTTACTTATTACAAATCCTTCTAAAAATTATATTGTAAAACTAAGTTCTTTCATTTTATTTCCCAAAGACTCATTTAGATTGAATTCTTGTGTCAATTAGCTACTTGATCTACCTTAGAAAATAAAATGGCATGTTGGCCAATTCTCATTATTTTACCTAGATTTATTAATCAGTGTTTTAGAAAATGGTTGAGAACATTTTGGTTCTCTGTTTCTTGGAGAAGCCGTGAGCCTCTATTGTGTTCTTTGGAACACTCATATGATCGTTACATGTTTTCACATCGTACTTTAATAATCATATAATTTATAACACATGCAATATATTTTTAAAGCTATAGACATGCTTGCAAATAAAATTAACCACAAATAGGAAAAACAATAAACAAACACATAAATGAATCCTTATGGATTCTTCACACACATACAATTCCATTTTCTCATCACCATACAAAGTTGATGAGATTAAATCTCCCTATTATCTCTTGAAGACAAGGATCTCCTAGTCTCCTTCTCTTCTTGGATTTTTGTATGGACTCCAAAACAAATCCCTAAAATTCTTAAATAATAAGAAAAATCACATACAAGGCTTCATAAAGGAAAACAATGGAACAAACATGGTTTAGAAAATCATAAATCAAACTTCAAACCATAAAATCAAAAGCTTACCCTTAGGGAAGTGAATAAAAGCTTTAATTTTGAACTAGAAGGAATAGGTTTTTGACAAAACCTTATAAAGGAAAAGTGTTTAGGGGATAGTTTTAGTTTAGGAAAAGTAAGAAAGAAAAATTATAGAAGATTGATGGTGGGTTTGAGGGTGAAGGCCAAATTATAGAGTGAAAATGGAAGAGAAAAGTGTTATTGAGTTCTTGGAAATTTGAGAGAATATGAAGGCTTTAGATTTAGATAAGTGTAAAAGTGAAATTTGAGAGTCTAATGGGAGGGGGGCTGCCATGTGAGAGTTGTAGGAGAGATTGAGTGTTTAAATTGGATAGTAAATATCCATTTGTGTTCACACTTTGAAGCACATGGCTTATGTCACTTGGATGGTTCAAGAACCTTGTGGAACTTGTGAGAACTTGGCCATTTAGCCTCCTTGGCCGTGGGACTACTAAGGGATTAGGGGCTTGGTTTGATTTTAATTAAAAGCTAATCATATACTAATTAAATGGCTAATTAATTAGGTTAAATCTCCTATTAACACTTAATTAACATTCTAATTATATAACTAATTAGTTTAATATATATTAGCATATATCATAACTTCTAAACAATATTAGGATATCTAATTAATAATTAGATTATAACTATTCAACAACTAGGTTAGCTTACTTAGTTTGTTAATTAGGCAATTAGATTAACCAAATTAGGTTTAATTAGTTACTAAGCAAAGTCAAGCCACTATGTTTGACTCAATCTCAACCTTTGATTTTAACTTTAATTCCTAGCCTTTGATTTGATCTAAGGTGGATATTGCTTAGTGATTAAACTAGAATTGTTCTTACACCATTGATTTGATCAACGATTAAGATCAAAGCTTCTAAAACAAGCTTTACATCTTATGGTCCACAAAGAAGTCTTTGCCTCTTTATTTGACCACTTCTCATTGGTTTAGAATAGTCAAGCCACTTTCGTTGACTTGTTCCTATTGGTTTAGAATTTGGTGCAGTCAGAATTGTAAACTGCTTTTCTAAATGCGGGTCCCACAGACTTTTCAGGGTCTATGATCATTTTGAAGCAGATTTCTACTATTTTTGAGATAGTAGAGTCTTGTCAAATAAAATAATATTATAATAATATAAAATTATTTTATTACACAGTTAAATCTGAAAAATTAAAAGATTAATATATATATTAATCAGAATTGGGTTTAGTAAGATCCCCTAGCTCTAATTAATTAAAATAAGATTTTTTCAGCCAGAAAATTATCATTTCCCTGGCTCAGAGCAAATCACATACAATAGTCAAATACACTCATGAAACAGTCAAATTCAATTTACTACTCATAGAAATTACAAAACAGCACATTTCAGGACTATATTGTAATTATCTCAAAAGTTGGGGTATTACAACTCTCCCCTACTAATAAGAATTTCGTCCCCGAAATTCATCATACATCAGAATAGGTGAGGGTATTGCTCCCTCATCTTCTCTTTTATCTCTTTTTTACAAAATTTGAAAATATTGAATCAGATTCCAAGAAATTAGAAATTACAAATTGAAACTCTAGAGAAAAATACTCTGTTTTTCTTCAAATGAAAAGCTCTCTGAATTTGAGTGTTTGATTTCGTATATTGAATCAATTGTTATGGAAAAAATGTTTACCAATGTCTTTATATAGGTATATCTCAAAATAGACCCGTTGGTTACACTTTACAAGTCAGTTGAGATCATAACATACTTAAAAGAAAAATTCTATTATTGGTCAATCAATGTGTACACAGATGTATTAATCAAGATTTCACTTTTATTACATATGTACATCGATTGCCTAATTGATTGTTATCTTGGATATTCTTGATCTTAAAGATACACACATGAGTACATCGATGTTGTTCTTCAAAAAAACACTTTAAATTTTAGCCTAGAAGATTATACATCGATTAACTAATCGATTGTATAGTTATTTTAAAACTTTCTTTCTTCTGTTATGGCTTATACATCGATGTATCAATAGATGTATTAAAGTAAAATGCTTCTATTTTGACTTATACATAGATGTACTAATCGATGTATATATGTCAAAAACTTCTATTTTATTTATACATAGATGTACTAATCGATGTATATATATGTCAAATGCATTTTAGCCTCTGTTTTTTTTATACATCGATGTACCAATCGATATATATGTGCAAACGTGCAAATTGATCAAGTAAGTCCAGAATCAATCGATGTATACATAGATGTATAACATTTATACATAGATGTACACATAGATTTTCATCAAAAGTTAGTTAATTAACTGAAAGTACATTGATGTACACATAGATGTACAAACTTATTAATTAACCTTGTTCATCTTTAGTCCATTTATTCTTTTGAAAAACCATTTTTACTTAATTGAGAGCTTAATCAAAGAATTAAACTGAGTCTTTTCTTTACAACATGTTCCTAATGATCTTCATTGTATTTGCTTCTTCTTCAAGTAATCCTTCTTGATCCTTGCATTGAGGTTACTTGCTCCTTTAAATCTCATTGAAAAATTCAAGCTTAACAAGCAGTTAGTGACTCAAAATAATAATCATATTAAGTTTAGTCATTAATCAAAACACACTAGGGTCATTTATCCACAAACTCCCCCTTTTTGATTGATGACAAACTTACCATACATAACATGTTTAACATTCAATATATCAGAGTAATTAAAATGTATATCTGAGTAATATTAACATTTACTCACCCTGTCTAATTGACAGTTCTTTAATATGTAAACATGTATAGGATAGGATCATTGCATCATTATTTATATTTTAGATCATTTGATTTAGTTGTATGGTACCTATTTCTCCCCCTTTGTCATTATAAAAAAAATATAAGGGAAAATCAAAGTATAAAAGAATGTAAAATAAAGTACATACTAAAAAATTCAATCAATCATTCAGTCATTGTAACATAATCAAAACAAGTCATACAATCATTTATCATTAGAATTGTTCAAAATAGAATTGAAAATAGTTCAAGTAATATCAAAAGAAACAGCATTACAGACACACTTAAAACATCCTAAGACCTAAATTTCTTCGTTGGGTCTAGGTTCTGCTATGTGCTGTGTAGCTTGACTTGCTTGCCCTTCAGGATTAACTTCCTCTTCAGGTGCAGCAGCAGTAGCAGCTTCTCTAGCTATGTTCACAACATCTTCAGAAGTAGGATGAACTTCTGGAGGTGCAGTGATAGAAATGCCTAGGTGTTGATGTAGAGTGGCCATTTGGCCTTCTAAGGTACTGAGTCTAATACTCAAGTAGTCAATAGATTGTTTTTGCATTAGATGATGTTTTGTTTGCTTAGCCTCAAAGCCTGCAAACATTTGTATTAACTTGTCTATTTTGCTATTCAATTCTGAATTTTCCTCAGGAGCACTTGGTGGTTCTTCACCAGCTATTCTGATCCATTCTCCATCTACTTTAGCAAGCTTCATCTTGCTAATTGTGCCTTGTTACCAAGTGGCCTCAATACTCAAGAGGGGGGGTGAATTGAGTAGTTAAAAATAAGTTCACAAATCTTTCGCAAATCGTTTGACAATCAATTTTCGTTGAAGCTATTGAATGGTTAGAAATAATTAGATAGATGAGATAAATATTTTTACTTATAACCGTAACAGCCAAGAAGACAATATCCAAGCAAACCAATGAAACAGTGTACAGAAATAAACAGAGGAGGGTTTAGAGAAAAACAAACACAGTCGTTTATCCTGGTTCGATCACCACTCCACTTGTGATCTACGTCCAGTCCCCAAGCAACACCTTGAGATTTTCCACTATATCTTCAAGCTTCAATGGGTGCTTGAAAAACCACTACAACCTTGAGCACTCAACAATATGGGATACCTCACCCAAAAGCTTGAGCCTCTATTTTCCAAGGGATACCTCACCCTTACAATACTTGAGGGATACCTCACCCTCACTAATCAGAATGTATAAGATTGAAATAGAAGAAACTCTCTCTAGAGCAAGTGTTTACAAATTGAAGCTCTAATATGCTCTCAAAGATTTTTCACATTTTTAATCAGAAAACAGAGCAAGAAAAGAATTTAAGGATTGATTCACGTTTTGAAGTATGATGATCAGTTTTTGATTCAAGGTCAACCTCAAATAAAGACCCAACTTTGGTATTTATAAGTTTCTCAATAAATGGAGCCGTTGGAGGTAGTTGGGCATGCATTTAATGCATTTAATATAGCCGTTGGATTTGTCGAGTTTGTGTAATCAATTACACTGATCAGTGTCGATTACATTGTTGTTCCAACGTTTTCGAACTTTCGGGCTCTATGTAATCGATTACATTATTGGTGTAATCGATTACATGGCTTCGACTTTGCTTGTAATCGATTACAATGCCCATGTAATCGATTACATGACTTCGACTTCTTTGTGTAATCGATTACAATATCCATGTAATCGATTACATGGCTCGTCGAACGTGTTCTTTGAGTTTCTGGGTTTTGTGTAATCGATTACATTATTGGTGTAATCGATTACATGGCTTCTGACTTTGTTTGTAATCGATTACAACATCAATGTAATCGATTACATGACTCGTCGAACGTGTTCTTTGCTTTTCTGGGCTTTGTGTAATCGATTACATATATTGTGTAATCGATTACATGGCCTCTGACTTGCTTGTAATCGATTACATTGTAAATGTAATCGATTACATGCCTTCTGTTTGATGTGTAATCGATTACAAACATTATGTAATCGATTACATTGGCCTTTGAACACATTTTTCAAGTCCAATAACACTTGTAAGTCATTTCCAACACCTCAAGATACTTGATTAAACATAAATCCTTTTAAGAGTGTTAGATTTAAAGTTGAAACTCAAGTTTTATTGAAAGCCATGTTTAACTTTGAAATTTTCCATTTATTTTGAAATCATATATTGAAAAACCATTTGAGAAATCTTGAGAGCATTTGACATTAATATCCTAAGTCTTATAACTAAATAAATCTTCTGTCTTCTTTCTTTGATCTTGATTTTTCTTTTTGCGCTTGATCTTCTCTTTTGCTTTTGTTATCATCAAAAACCTTTTGACATGCCTTAGAGACATAAGCATTCACATTCTCCCCTTTTTTGATGATGACAAACTGATCATAGGAAAAAGAAAGAGTTTTTGCATTTGTATATAATAGTCATTTAGGTACAATGCTGCCCTCGGAGTGTATGCATGATGTTGGGTTAGATTTTGCATATGAAAAGCTTAATAACTTAAAAGGTCAATAACTCCCCCGTACTCATGCAACCTTTAATTTCTCATGCAACCATTAATTTCATTTCATTTCATTTTCATTTTTCCTCATTTTCTCCCCCGTTGGCATTATCAAAAAGACATAAGCATTTAAGAAAAATAGACAGCATGACAGCTATATTTCATGATTCCCAAAGTTTTGCCATAACAGAAAAGCCACAAAGATTAATCAGTCCAATCAATATTCCAAAAGCCAAACATTCAAGGTGAAAACAAGTTCATGTATTAATAATCAGCCCGTACCAAACATTCATAACCAGTAGGCAATAATCAAAATATAACCATAAAGGTATACCAATTTTATATAATCAGAGTTAAAACAAGATAAGTACAAGGTGGTCATCAATACAAGAGAATATCAAGGCAATAGGCCATGATCACTATCAGTGTCCTCGCTATCACAGAAAACTTCACCCTCTGGATCCGCAGCAGAGTCTCCTAGATCAATGTTATCATCGCTGGGCATAAGATCGTCGTCAGAGTCCAGAAGCTCTTCATCATCAGCAGGAACTCCAGATGGACCAGCGAAGGATAGGGGGCAGGAGGGGCGAGAGGATGTGGGAGGTGCGGCGTAGCGGGACACTCGGGAATAGGAGGTCCACTTAGGAGGGATCGAATGGAGCTAAGATCTGGTGCGAGTAGTCCATCCTCAGCTCAAGATGGTCAATCTTTTGCTCTATATGATCCATGCGTGTGTTTACGTTGGCGCTCGGGTTGCGCATTTCTTGGAGCGAGAAGATCAAGAGAAGGCCGGGAGGAGAGAGGAGGCGGTGCGAGCCTCCTCATCATCACTATCTGGATCGTGATGGATATGACCAAATATGCCATGAGTAATGTAATGCCACCTATCTTCCATCTTGTAGAGCTGAAGCTTCTTCAGAGTATGCAACCCAATTGATTGGGGGTCCTTTCGAGCTGGTGTCCTTGGACTCTTCAACCAGCGAAATGCGACAGTACTCGAGGATTGTGGTGACCAACATGGCGAAGGGGAGAGCAGAGTTCTTCTTTTTCTTGACGTCCAGCATATGTTCTAGAATGTAGTAACCCCAGTTTATTGGGTGCCCTGTGGTCATTGCCCATAATGCCACTACATCATCCTTGAGGACTTGGGAGTAATTCCCTCCTCTGGGAATCAATCCACGAACCAAGAGGTAGTGGAGAACCCTGTTTTCCATAGTGAGGCCAGTGGCCATTATTCTTCGTTTAGGATCACTGGGGAGGTGATAGCCAGTCCTAATCAAAGAGAGAAGAGCAGCCTTATGCTCAAACTCATGCCCCCAGACTTTTGCATTTCCACAGAACTGAGCTCCATCAGGAGTGAGCTTTGTAAGCCTATACCACTCTGCCATTGTCAACTTGATTTGTTGCTTTTTCACTTCAGAGATTATGCAATTATCCTCAACCTTCAGGTTAGCATAAAAAACTCAGACAAGTTAGGGTAGATGGCCTTCTCTATGCTCAGGAATCCCAGCAAGCCTAAGTTTTCTATTGTCCTAAAGCTCTCTAAAGGTTCACTCTCGCAGAAGGTGATGGGAAGATACCTGGGAGAGATGATCTTGCGAAGCTGGAAGTTCTTCCGGAACAATTCAGCTTTCTTCACAGTGGAGAAATATCTCGTGAGGTCCAGGCCAGATATATTACGTGAAGAGCCACCAGAGGACCCAACAGCAGCCCCTGTTCTAGGGCGCTTCGAGCAATGAGAGGATTCAGCCATTGATGAGAAGGAGAAGCAAGGGATGAGTGATTAATGATTGGGGATGAGAGAGGGACGAGATTAGGGCAGAGAAATGGAGATGGGGTTCGTGAGAGAAGATGGGGAGATTTGGACGAGGGATTTGAGGAGATTGGAAGAGATGGGTTGTGTGGAGAGGGGATTTCTGAGATCGAGAGAGGTGAAATGTGGGATTTTGATGGAGATTTGAGTGAAAAACAAGAGATTTTTGGGGTTTGAGAGGTTTTGGGTGCGTGGGAGCAGAGGAGAAGATGAATAGGGTCCAAAAAATATGAGCCTTAACGCGCGTCAGAAACCTTTTAATAATAACCCGTGTAATCGATTACATTGAGTGTGTAATCGATTACATGCATTCAGTGGGTATGTAATCGATTACATTTTTGGTGTAATCAATTACATGCTTTTCAGGAACCTTGTAATCGATTACATAGTTGATGTAATCGATTACTGAAAGTTATGAGTTGGTTTGTAATCGATTACAAAATGTGTGTAATCGATTACATGCGTGATGAGAACTTTGTGTGTAATCGATTACAAAGGCATTGTAATCGATTACCAGCACTCTTTAACTCAGATTTTTGCGTTCCAAACGGCATATAATCAATTTTAATCCATCCAAATCAGTTTTAAAGCAACTTAAATCAATTCAAATCATCATTTAAACATATAATCAAATTATGTTATGATTCAATTCATATAATTGATCAAAATTATCATTTTTACTAAGAATTTCACCCTTTTTGGTGAAATTTGAGGTTGTTGAATTTCTTGTCAAAGTTGGACATGAGGGAGCACCTGCAAAACAATTTAGGGGAAACCTCCGACGCTCAAGTTAGTATGGGATTCAGATATATAATGAAAATTCAGAGATTGTGCAGCAATGTGGCATAATTATGCAGAAAAACGCAAGCTTAGGCATTTGTTTTAGGATTATGCAGCAAATATCTAATTTATGCATGATTGATCCAATATACCCAGTTCATTTCTAATGTAGAAAAATGCTTCTTTTGCTAGGGGTTTGGTGAAAATATCAGCTAGTTGCTTAGTTGTTTCAACAAATTCAAGTATGCAATCACCCCTTTGAACATGATCTCTAATGAAATGATGTCTTATTTCAATATGCTTAGTTCTAGAATGCAAAATGGGATTTTTTGACAAGTTAATTGCACTAGTATTATCACATTTTATGGGAATGTGATCAAGCTCAAGACCATAGTCCAAGAGTTGCTGTTTCATCCAAAGGACTTGAGCACAGCAACTCCCAGCTGCAACATATTCAGCTTCAGCTGTGGACAATGCCACACTATTTTGTTTTTCTTTGTGCCAAGAAACTAGTGAGCTTCCAAGCAAGTGGCATGTCCCACTAGTGCTCTTTCGATCCATTTTGCATCCAGCAAAATCAGAATCGGAGTACCCAATAAGATTACATGAGGCACCCTTAGGGTACCATAAACCCATTTGTGATGTGCCTATTAGATATTTCATTATTCTCTTAACAGCACTTAGGTGTGATTCCTTAGGATTAGCTTAATATCTAGCACACATGCATACACTAAACATTATATTAGGCCTACTTGCAGTGAGATAAAGGAGTGAGCCAATCATACCTCTATATTTTGTAATTTCTACCGATTTACCTCCTTCATCCTTGTCCAAATAGCAAGAGGTGCCCATAGGAGTAGCTATATGCTTGGCATTGTCCATTCGAAACTTCTTGAGCAGCTCCTTGCAATACTTGGATTGGCTTATAAATGTTCCTTCTCTTGTTTGCTTGATTTGTAGACCAAGGAAGAAGTTGAGCTCACCCATCATGGACATCTCAAACTCACTTTGCATAATATTTGAAAATTCTTTACAAAGAGAGTTGTTAGTAGCTCCAAATATAATGTCATCAACATAGATTTGAACTAGAAGAATGTCATGCATTTTGTGTTTTATGAAAAGAGTGGTGTCAACTTTACCTCTAGAAAAGCCTTTTTCTAAAAGAAATTTGCTCAACCTTTCATACCAAGCTCTAGGAGCTTGTTTCAAGCCATACAAGGTCTTTTTCAATTTAAAAACATGGTTGGGCATTTCAAAGTCCTCAAAACCAGGAGGTTGTTCTACATACACCTCTTCTTGTATAAAACCATTTAAAAAGGCACTTTTGACATCCATTTGATAGAGTTTGAAATCCATGATGCAAGCATATGCAAGTAGCATTCTAATGGCCTCTAACCTAGCTACGGGAGCATAAGTTTCTTCATAGTCTATGCCTTCTTCTTGATTATATCCTTTAGCTACAAGCCTAGCTTTATTTCTTATTATTAGGCCCATTTCATCGAGTTTGTTCCTAAAGACCCATTTGGTGCCAATTATTGGATGATCATTGGGCCTTGGAACTAATTCCCAAACTTGATTTCTCTCAAATTGGTTTAGTTCTTCTTGCATGGCCAAGATCCAATGCTCATCATTAATGGCCTCATTTATGTCTTTAGGTTCAACTTGAGAGACAAAGGCTAGATGATTACATGCATCTCTAAGTGAGTTTCGAGTGATTACCCCTTTTGATACATCACCTATCACCTTATCGAGTGGATGATATCTTGAAGTCCTCCATTCCTTGGGTAAATCTAAGATTTCTGAATCTTCTTGCCATGTATGATCAAGGGGTCTCTTTTCTTCCTTCTTGGGCTCTTTCTCTTGATTTTCCAAGTGCGTCTTTTCCAAGATTTCTGCAACATCATCAACAAGCTCCTTTCTCGACTCATTTGGGTTAGTTTCATCAAATGCAACATGTATGGACTCTTCTATGGTCATAGTTCGTTTATTATAGACTCTAAAGGCCTTGCTATGAATAGAATAACCAATGAATATTCCCTCATCAGATTTTGCATCAAACTTTCCCAAGTTATCTTTTCCATTATTCAACACAAAGCATTTACATCCAAAGACATGAAAATGTGACACATTAGGTTTCCTTCCTTTGTACAATTCATATGGGGTTTTCTTTAAAATTGGCCTTATTAGGGCTCTATTCATAACATAACAAGCGGTGTTAACGCATCGCCCAAAAGTACTTAGGAAGATTGGCCTCATTGAGCATAGTTCTTGCCATTTCTTCTAAAGATCGATTTTTCCTTTCTACAACACCATTTTGTTGTGGTGTTCTAGGGGCAGAAAAATTATGCTCAATGCCATGTTCATCACAAAAAGTTTCAAATTCATGATTTTCAAATTCACCACCATGATCACTTCTTATGGATGCAATACAAAAACCTTTTTCGTTTTGGATAACTTTGGCAAGTTTTCTAAATGATTGAAAAGCATCATTTTTGTGAGCCAAGAATAATGTCCATGTAAACCTAGAAAAATCATCCACAATCACTAATGCATAGTAATTCCCACCAAAGCTCATAGTTCTAGAGGGTCCAAAAAGATCCATGTGCAAAAGTTGTAAAGGTCTAGAAGTCGAAACTATGTTTTTAGCTTTGAAAGAGACCTTTACTTGTTTTCCCTTTTGACATGCATCACAAAGTTTGTCTTTTTCAAATTTGAGCTTTGGAAGACCAATTACTAGTTCTTTAGAGACTAATTTGTTTAAGTGATCCGTGTGAATGTGAGCAATTCTTCTATGCCATAACCATGAATCATTTTCTTTACTCATAAAGCACTTAGCATCATTTGAGGAGATATCATCGAGACTAATCATATATATATTATTGACCCTATGACCAACAAATTTAACTTGCTTATCATCCTTTCCCTCAATTATGCAACAAGAGGAATCAAATATAACTCTATTTCCTTTATCACACAATTGACTAATACTAAGTAAATTATGTTTAAGTCCTTCAACAAGTAAGACATTATCAATAGATGATGAAGGGATCTTACCAACTTTGCCAATTCCAAGAATCTTCCCTTTGTTGTTGTCACCATATGTGACATGACTATGTTTCTTGTGTGTAAGGGAGGAGAACTTGGAGCCATCACCGGTCATATGCTTGGAGCAACCACTATCAAGATACCAACTTGAGCTCTTGGTCTTCAAGCACACCTACAACACACATTCAAGATTTAACTTTTGGTACCCAAATTGTTTTGGGTCCTTGTGTGTTAGAATTAGGTATGGTGCCTTTAGGGACCCACACCCTTTTGATTCCAACCTTGGTGTTTATGTTCTTTCTAACATTGCAAGTGGATGCACTATGCCCTTTCCTACCATAATGAAAACATTTAACAAAGGGGCTACTTGAAGTTTTTGAGGAAACAAAGAAGTTCTTATAAGACTTTTGATGGTTGTTTGGATTAAATCCCAAACCGACTTTTTGGAAAACACATTTTTGTCTCCCTAACAACACATTCAAGTTGTCTCTTCCAAAAGTGAATTTCGCAAGAGTGTTGTTCAAGTCTTCAATTTCTTTTTCAAAAGCTTTGCATGATAAACAAGGTAATGATATGGATGCATTATCATGTGAGGAACAAATCATGCATGATGAATTAGCATCTATGAGTCCTAAAGTCTCATTTTCAATTTTAAGTTCATTTATCTCCTTGGTTAAAGTAGAAACTTTCTTTGTCAATAGGGAGATTGTTTTATTGGAAGACAAAATCATTTTTGTGAGCCTCAAAGATTCATCATGCAATTCTTGAAAGGCATCTTGCAATTCATCATAAGAAGGTGGAGGTTCTAGGTTAGAAGAGGTTACCTCGGTGTCGCTTTCTCCACTTTATTCTCCTTGAGCCATGAGGCAAAGATGGGCTTCTTCATTTTCTGAATCGTCGGAAGAGCTTAAGTCATTGTCCTCCCAAGCTATATATGCTCTTCTTCCTTTCTTTTCCTTGGAGGGTCTTTTCTCAAACTTCTCCATCTTCTTGAGATATATAGGACACTCCATTTTCATGTGCCCTGGTTTTCCGCATTCATAGCATTTTGGAGGAGTGGAGGATCCTTCTCCTTTGTGATATGCTTTCTTTTGAGGAAACAGTGGTCTTCTTTGAAATCCCTTTTTCTTCAAGAATCTTCCGAATTTTCTCACAAGGAGACTAAGATTCTCCTCACTTAGCTCAATATTTTCACCATCGTCTTCACCATCTTCATCATCATCTTCAAGTATGGAAGAGGTGGCCTTGAGTGCAATTCCCTTCTTCTTTTTGTCATGTTCTTCATTTTGATTGAGCCTATTTAGTTCCAGCTCATGCTCTTGAAGTTTTCCGAATAGGGTGGCTAGAGACATGGTTGATAAATCTCTTGATTCCGCAATCGCCGTTACCTTGGGTTGCCAATTCCTGCTTAGACATCTCAAGACTTTGTTAATAAGATCCTCATTAGGAAATGTCTTTCCCAAAGAGATGAGATGATTAACAATATGAGTAAATCTCTTTTGCATATCTTGAATACTCTCACCTTGATTCATTCTAAACAATTCATATTCATGAGTAAGAGTGTTTATTCGAGATCTTTTTACCTCACTAGTACCTTCATGAGTTACTTGTAGGGTATCCCACATTTCTTTTGCGGTCTTACAATTTGACACCCTAAAGAATTCATCATACCCCAAAGATGTGGTGATGATGTTCTTGGCTCTCAAATTATATTGAACCTTCTTTTTATCATCATCGGTCCAATCACTTCCAGGTGTATTAATTGTCACACCATCCTTAGTTTGTGTAGGGACAAAAGCACCATTTTCAACTGCATCCCACACATCTAAGTCAATAGCTTCAATAAAAATTTTCAACTTTCTTTCCAATAGGCATAACCATCCCCATTGAAATAAGGAGGTCTATTTATAGAAGAACTTTCATTTGAAAAACCATTTGAAGCCATCACTTCTCTTGAAGCTGCTAAGCTCTTTATACAAGAGTCTAGCTCTGATACCACTTGTTACCAAGTGACCTCAATACTCAAGAGGGGGGTGAATTGAGTAGTTAAAAATAAGTTCACAAGTCTTTCGCAAATCGTTTGACAATCAATTTTCGTTGAAGCTATTGAATGGTTAGAAATAATTAGATAGATGAGATAAATATTTTTACTTATAACCGTAACAGCCAAGAAGACAATATCTAAGCAAACCAATGAAACAGTGTACAGAAATAAACAGAGGAAGGTTTAGAGAAAAATAAACACAGTCGTTTATCCTGGTTCGATCACCACTCCACTTGTGATCTACGTCCAGTCCCCAAGCAACACCTTGAGATTTTCCACTATATCTTCAAGCTTCAATGGGTGCTTGAAAAACCACTACAACCTTGAGCACTCAACAATATGGGATACCTCACCCAAAAGCTTGAGCCTCTATTTTCCAAGGGATACCTCACCCTTACAATACTTGAGGGATACTTCACCCTCACTAATCAGAATGTATAAGATTGAAATAGAAGAAACTCTCTCTAGAGCAAGTGTTTACAAATTGAAGCTCTAATATGCTCTCAAAGATTTTTCACGTTTTTAATCAGAAAACAGAGCAAGAAAAGAATTTAAGGATTGATTCACGTTTTGAAGTATGATGATCAGTTTTTGATTCAAGGTCAACCTCAAATAAAGACCCAACTTTGGTATTTATAAGTTTCTCAATAAATGGAGCCATTGGAGGTAGTTGGGCATGCATTTAATGCATTTAATATAGTCGTTGGATATTTGTCGAGTTTGTGTAATCGATTACGGATCAGTGTCGATTACATTGTTGTTCCAACATTTTCTGAACTTTCTAGGCTCTATGTAATCGATTACATTATTGGTGTAATCGATTACATGGCTTCTGACTTTGCTTGTAATCGATTACAATGCCCATGTAATCGATTACATGACTTCTGACTTGCTGTGTAATCGATTACAATATCCATGTAATCGATTACATGGCTCGTCGAACGTGTTCTTTGAGTTTCTGGGTTTTGTGTAATCGATTACATTATTGGTGTAATCGATTACATTATTGGTGTAATCGATTACATGACTTCTGACTTTGTTTGTAATCGATTACAACATCAATGTAATCGATTACATGACTCGTCGAACGTGTTCTTTGCCTTTCTGGGCTTTGTGTAATCGATTACATATATTGTGTAATCGATTACATGGCCTCTGACTTGCTTGTGATCGATTACATTGTAAATGTAATCGATTACATGCCTTCTGTTTGATGTGTAATCGATTACAAACATTATGTAATCGATTACATTGGCCTTTGAACACATTTTTCAAGTCCAATAACGCTTGTAAGTCATTTCCAACACCTCAAGATACTTGATTAAACATAAATCCTTTTAAGAGTGTTAGATTTAAAGTTGAAACTCAAGTTTTATTGAAAGCCATGTTTAACTTTGAAATTTCCCATTTATTTTGAAATCATATATTGAAAAACCATTTGAGAAATCTTGAGAGCATTTGACATTAATATCCTAAGTCTTATAACTAAATAAACCTTCTGTCTTCTTTCTTTGATCTTGATTTTTCTTTTTGCGCTTGATCTTCTCTTTTGCTTTTGTTATCATCAAAAACCTTTTGACATGCCTTAGAGACATAAGCATTCACAATTGTGCCTTCACCAAATTTGTGAGTTACCCTTGTGGCATCAAATTTTTCTTCATTTTCTAGAGAAACACCAAAATGTTCCAGCAGAAACATCACCAAACCAGGGTATGGTAGGGTAGCTCCACTGGTTTTACAGTCCAACATGTGTTTAATAATTATGTAGCTTCAATTTAATTGCTTCTTTTGTAGCATAGCCCAGAGCATCAAAATGTCATTGTTCTACACCACAACATGATTTCCTAATCTTGGTAGCAGCATCCTGCTTAGCACATATTGTAGGAGCCTATGCTGAATGTGCATTGAACTGATATTTATCAGTCTTCCTTCTGGTGCATTTTCAATTAGAAGCACCTTCTTTACTGCTTCTCTATCAAAGGTCTTTATCCAAATATCATCTGTTCCAGTACCGACAAAATTACTTCCTTTGTAATCTAATCCAGTAAACTGAGCAAATTCTTCAAAAGTCATCTCAAATTTTAGTGTTCTTTACTTCAGCAGAGAATCCCTCATTGTCCATTTCATATGTGCAATAAAATGCTTTGATCAATGTAGGGTAAATATCACTCTTAATCTGCAGAAATTGACTCAAATTGTACTCTTCTAAAATATTGTGAAAAGTAAAGTCACGAGCTTCAAAATAATTGAAATCTACAGTTCTAGCTTCATGAGTATCTGTAACACCCCAAATTCTGACTATGTTAATAGTAATAGCAGAATTACACTATTTTTGTATTTTTTGTGTGTTATAAAAATAATCTGTCTGTTCTGAGATCATTTTTGATCATTTTGTGTGATTTGCTTCGAGTCAAGAAAATAATAATTTTCTTGACCAGAAAAATCTTATTATAATTAATTGGAGCTGGGGGATCTTACTAAAGTAAATTCTGATTGATATATATATTAATCTTTTAATTTTTAAGATTTAACTGTGTAATAAAATAATTTTATATTATTATAATATTATTTTATGTGACAGTACCTACTGTCTTAAAAATAGTAGAAATCTGCTTAACAGGGACCCGAAAAGTCTGTGGGGCCCGTGTTTAGTGTATTAGTCAACGATTCTGACTGGACAGAATTCTAAACCAATAAGAATCAGTCAAAATAGGTGGCTTGACTATTTTAAACCAATAGGAAGAAGTCAAATAAAGAAGCATAGACTTCAATATGGACCCTTGGATAAAAAGCATAATTTAGATGTTTTTGATCATAACCGTTGATCCGATCAATGGTGTAAAATGAATCCTGATAAAACCACTAAGTAATATCCACCATAGATGAGATCAATGGATAGGAAACCAAGTTAATTTTCAATGGCTAAGATGAAGTCAACAATAGTGGCTTGACTTTGATTAGTAACTAATTAAACCTAATTTGGTTAATCTAATGGCCTAATTAACAAGCTAAGTAAACTAAATTAATTGCTAGTTTATTATAATTTAATTCTTAATTAGATATCCTAATTTTAATTAGAGGTTATAATATATGTAATTATATGTTTAATTAATTAGTTATATAGTTGGATAATTAATTAAGATTGGTTACGAAACTAAACCTAATTAATTAGCTATTTGATTAGCAAGTAATTGGACTTAAATTGAACACAAATTAAACCCCTAAATACCCTTGAACTACACGGTCATGCAGCAGCCTTGGGGAGGCTTCTCCATTATTCTTGAACCATCTAAATAGCCATGCAAGTCAAGTGGATGACATAAGCCATGTGAAATTGCATGTGCACTCAATTGGTGATATTTTGATTCAAGTAAATCCTAATTTCCCTATGCTTATCCCACGGCAGCAACACCTTGAATTTCACTCTCACAATATTTACTTTTCTCTCACATCAAAAGCTTTCATCTTTTCCTCTCAAAAATGCCAAGAACCCTAAGCACCATTTCCTTCCTTTTCTCTTAATAGGTTCGGCCTCCACACCCAAGTGCACCATCACTCACCTATAATTTTCACTCACAACATTTCCTAATGCTAAACAACATTCTAAACACTTTCCATTTAGAAAGTTTTCCCAAAATCACACTCTAAGTGCTTCAAAATCCAACTTCTACCTTACTTCCCTAGAGGTAAACTTTGGTTTTTATGGTTTTAATTCAAGTTTGTGATTTTCTAAACCATGTTTGTTCCATGGTTTGTTATTATTAAGCTTTGTTTGTGATTTTACTAATTGTTTTAGAATTGTTAGGAATTGATTGTGGTTCACACGAAAATAAGGAGAAGGAGAGGAGCTTGAAAAGCTTGTCTTCAAGAGGTAAGAAGGAGATTTAACCTCACCAACCAAGTTTTGGTGGTGTGGGGATGGTTTTGTACGGTGAAAAATCCATAAGGGTTCTTCACCGATTGTTTGATGCTATTTGATTGTGTTTGTGTTGTGTATGATTGTGTTTCTATGCTTGCATGTGTGATAGAATGTTTAAAGCTTTGATATTATGTGTGTATGTATAATTATAAAAGCATGAGAATGTATGTATAATTTAGGATATGAACAACATGATTAATCGATTGTATGAGTGCTCCAAAGAGCACTAAGGCTCACGACCATATTATGGAAAAGAGGACCAAAGTCCTCAAACTAATGAATTAAAATGAGAACTGAGTGATTTAAATGAATTTGGAAAAGTTTGAGTATAGTAAGGTAAAATGATTTTTATGTGAAGTAAATAAAAGAAATAACAATTTTTGGGAAACAGTACAATTACTGATTTTTAGAGGGGTTATACCCAAATTTTTCTAAAAGAGAGACTAAATTGTAAATATTATGTAAATAAGGGGCCATGGTATAAATACTTTTTTAAAGGGGTCATATTGCAAATATTATTTTTAAAGGGGTCATATTGTAAATATTTTATAAAAGAGGGACTATTTCATAAATATTAATTTTTGAAAGACTATTTTGTAAATATGAATTTTATGAGGGGGCTATTTCATAAATATTAATTTGTAAGGGATTATTTCATAAATATGAGTTTTTGAGGGACTATTATGCAATTATGGAAAATAAAGTGAATTTTTAGTGTTAAATGAGAAAAATAGTATTTTCAGATTTAAAACGTATGAAAAATATTTACGCGATTGGAAAATGTTGGAAAATGACTACGCGATTTTGAAGAGGCGACAGAATTGAGTCACAATTGAGAAAACGCAAAAATATGACTATGCGATTAAAATACAGTAATAGTACTGTTAGATTATTGTGTGGACCCCGAATATGTGATATGAATTGGAAATGTGAATAGTGCATAGTACACGCATTGGAAAAGGTCCGATGGACTGTATAAGGCTAGTTGCCTAGGAGAGACTACACCTCTTGAGTGAGTGTGATATGCGTAGTGTAAGTCACTAGTTGACTTTGGGGGCATTGGGGTGCGGGTTGCCTACAATGGGCAGTTGATAGCTCTTCTGTGCCATAGGTTAGACCGACGCAACACACCAATGATCCTAACTGAGACACTATCCTTAATCAAAATCCGACAAAGACTGTCGCGTATATGCTGGATGTGCAAGACTGAGCACGTGGTTCGAGGCATGTTGGTATTGACAAATCTTTTCGATCACTCTCTCTGACCTGAGTTGCAGCTCCATGGAGTAAGAAATTGAGTCTGTGTGCATACATATAATGATAAAGGGTATGATCGTAATTTTTGTTTATGATAATTGATTCATTAGGTATTTGATTATTGGTAGTGGCATGATCGTAAATGTTGTTTATTACATGTTTTTGTGATGATAATGATGTTAGTGATATAACTGTAATTATGGTATGATAGCTGTATGAGATATTGTATGTGTTTATCTTCATTGCTACCATACTGGTATTGGCGTAGGTGATCTCACCTCTTTGTATGCATGTTCTGTGTTATATTTATATTTGTTAAGACGTTGAGCAAGAGGTAGAGCGAGAAGCTAAGGAGGAGCAGATTCCTGCTGAGGACGTTGAGTTTTGAAGAGATGGAGATGCCTAGTTTCCTTGGCTACCTAAAGCTGACATTCATTGGAGGAGATGAGGCATAGACTGTTGACTTAGGGAGAGAGAGTATTTACTATATGGGAGACCTAAATATTAGATTGAGTAGGCAACATTTAGGGCACCCTTACTTTTCTGTTAACCTTTTTGTACAACTAGAGTTCCCAATATCTATTAGGCAGTATTGGGGAGCTTACTATCGTACTCCCAGTGCGATTAGTATTGTGTCGTCTGCTTGGACACCTATCCGTAGGACTGCACCTCATGATGGATTCCTATATGCTGAGGAATCTGAGGAGGACCCGTCTGAGGGTTCTGCTGTCTAGTAGGACTTGGGCAATATGTTAGTTTTAAATTAAAGTTTAAATATTTTGTAAGTCTAGTTTGTAAAATATCTAAGTATGACAGTACTAAAGGCTTGTATGTATGTATGATGTAAATTATTTATGACAATGTTGTTATGTTTTTATTTTATGCTAAGTTTATCTTATTATCATCAAGAAATTTTATAACTCGTATTTATAATATAAGCACGATTTCTAATTAAAGGGTAATTTGGTAATTAAGTAACATAAAGTGTGGCGCCCTAAGGAGGGTGCTACAGTATCTCTATGCTTAAAATTGTTCTTATAAAGCATAATGTGCTCTTCATCAAGAAATACCTCCTGAGAAGTTCAATCTCAGTAACTATTTCATCGTTTTCTTCTTCTTCCTCTGTCCTCTTTCTTTTCTTTTGGACATTTTTCTTTTTAGGTGTGTCCTTTACCACCTTCTTCTTCCTTTCTTGTTTCATAGGTGTTGGTCTTGAAGATTCAGCAACCTTCTTTCCTTCGTCCTGTGTTTTCTTCTTCAAGCTTTTGATTTAAAGCTTGTCAATCCTTTGAGAAGGCTGAGCTTTCTTAGTCCCTTTTCTTTTAGGACGAACAGGGGTTGTTGTGGGTGATAAACGTTGAGGTGTGGAGGATTGAGTTGAGGAGGAAGATGTAGAGTTAGAGGGAACAGGTGTAGAGGGTTCAGGATGCTTCACACAAGCCATTGGAGAAGACTTTGAGCTCTGTTAGGGTTTAGGATCTCTGAGTTTTGGTTTAGACAAGTGAAGATTTTGGAGGGAAGTTGAAACTAATAAACCTAGTACAGTCAATCGATTTCCCAATCGATGTATTAAGAGGTTTTTACGTCCAATCCCCATGCTAATCGATGTACTTAGCATCAGGATTTTAATTTTAAATCATATACATCGATGTGTCAATCGATGTATAAACTATGTCAGAGAGTACAAAATTTTAAAAACTTTAACGCAATCGATGTGTGAATCGATGTATAATCAATGTCAGAGAGTCTAACAATTTGCAGTAACAGGTAATCGATGTTACAATCGATGTATACACAGGGTCAGTGTTTTAAAAACATTCTAATCGATGTGTTAATCGATGCATAACCTTTTATAGTAAGTATTAGTTATTCAATCGATGTGTAAATCGATTTCTATCATATACTGGACCTATTCAATTAAAAGTAATTGATTGTTCAATCGATTCATAAAATTTCCTGTACTTATTTTATCACAATAATTAATTATCTAATTGATGTATAATGACTTCTAGAGAGTCATGTATACTGATTTTTGATTTCAATCGATGTATAAATTGATGTTCTAATTATTTTAAGTATTTAATGCTTATATCAATCGATTGTGTAATCGGTGTATAACATCAAACAACAAAATATCACGCATTCAACATTCAAAACATCAAGTATAGGTAGGATCAATTATTCCTAACTCTCTTCTTATGTAGAAAAAGCTTTCTTTAGCCAATGGTTTAGTGAAAATATCAGCTAATTGTTTAGATGTATCAATATATTCAATGATTATATCTCCACTTTGAATGTGATCCCTTATGAAATGATGTTTTATCTCAATATGTTTGGTTCTTGAATGCATTATAGGATTCTTAGTGAGATTTATAGAACTAGTATTATCACATTTGATTAGTACTTTCTCTATAGGATTTGTGCACAACAACTTCCTGCTGCAGTATATTCTACTTCAGCAGTTGATAAAGCCACACTTGTTTGTTTCTTACTAAACCAAGAAACTAATGAGTTTCCTAAAAGGTGGCAAGTTCCACTAGTACTTTTCCTATCTAACTTGCATCCAGCAAAGTCATAATTAGAATATCCTACTAAGTTACATGTTGATCCTTTAGGATACCATAATCCCATTTCTTTAGTTCCTAATAAGTATTTCATGATTCTTTTTAAAGTAGTTAAGTGTGATTCCTTAGGATTGGATTGATATCTAGCACACATACAAACACTGAGCATTATATCAGGTCTACTAGTAGTTAAATAAAGTAAGGAACCAATCATACCTCTGCACTTAGAAACATCTACTAATTTACCTTTCTCATCTTTATCTAAGTAGCATGATAGACTCATTGGAGTAGCCATTTCCTTTGCATTCTTCATTCCAAATTTCTTCAATAGTTCTTTGCAATACTTAGTTTGGCTTATGAAAGTCCCATCATCACATTGTTTGATTTGTAGTCCGAGGAAGTATGTAAGCTCTCCCATCATAGACATTTCAAACTCGTTTTACATTAATTTGGCAAATTCCTTACACAGATTCATTAGTAGCACCAAATATAATATCATCAACATAAATTTAAACAAGTAGTATGTTTTGTGCTCTTCTTTTTGTAAATAGTATTGTGTCAACTTTTCCTCTTATGAATCCCTTTTAAAGTAAGAAATTACTTAGCCTTTCATACCAAGCTCTTGGAGCTTGTTTAAGTCCATACAAGGCTTTAGTGAGTTTATACACATGATTAGGAAATTCATTTATTTCAAATCCAGGAGGTTGACCAACATACACTTCTTCTTGTATATATCCATTTAGGAATGCACTCTTAACATCCATTTGATACAATTTAAAATCCATAATACATGCATATGCTAACAACATTCTAATAGCCTCTAATCTAGCCACAGGTGCATATGTTTCATCATAGTCAATTTCTTCTTCTTGATTATAGCCTTTGGCTACTAATCTTGCTTTATTTCTTATTATGATACCATTTTCATCAAGCTTATTCCTAAACACCTATTTTGTACTAATTATTTGTTTGTCCTTGGGTTTAGGAACAAGTTTCCAAACCTTATTTCTTTCAAACTGATTAAGTTCTTCTTGCATTGCCATTATCCAGTTTTCATCAATAATTGCTTCATCTATAGTTTTAGGTTCAACTTGTGATACAAAAGCCATATTATTGTATGCATTTCTTAAGGAATGTCTAGTGGTTACCCCTTTGGATATTTCACCAATTATGTTGTCCAGAGGGTGATTCCTTGCAGTTTTCCATTCTTTAGGTAGATCTTCATGTTGAGCATCTTCTGAAATTTCCACTGCTTCATCCACTTTGGCATGGTTGTGATTTTCTTCAAGTTGAATCTCTTCTAAAATTCTGCAACATCATCAAACGATTCCTTTCCTAACCTTTTGGGGTTAGTTTCATCAAATGTAACATGTACAGATTCTTCAATTATTTGTGTTCTTTTACTGAAAATTCTAAAAGCTTTACCAGATGATGAATAGCCTAGAAATATTCCTTCATCAACTTTAGGATCAAACTTTCCTAGATTATCCTTTCCATTATTTAGTACAAAACATTTACAACCAAAAACATGAAAATGTGAAACATTTGGTTTTCTACCTTTATAGAGTTCATATGGAGTCTTTTCAAAATTAGTCTAATCAAGACTCTATTCATTAAATAGCAAGCTGTGTTTACAGCATCTACCCAAAAATATTTTGGCATGTTTGAGTCATTCAACATAGTTCTTGCTATTTCTTCTAAGGATCTGTTTTTCCTTTCTACAACTCCATTTTGTTGTGGAGTTCTTGGAGCAGAGAAATTATGTTGATTTCCCAACTCTTCACAGAAATTATCAAATTCTTCATTTTGAAATTCTCCACCATGATCACTCCTTATAGTAGTTATTTTCATGCCTTTTTCATTTTGTACTAACTTAGCCATTTTCTTAAAGGCTGTAAAAGCTTCATTCTTATGTGCTAAGCAGAAGGTCCATGTAAATCTAGAGTAATCATCAACTATAACTAATGCATACAAGTTTCCTCCAAAACTTTTGGTCCTAAAGGGTCCAAATAAATCCATGTGCAGTAGTTGTAATGGTCTTTCAGTTGAAACTATATTTTTAGCATTACAAGATACTTTTGTTTGTTTGCCCTTTTGGCATGCATCACATAAACCATCTTTTGAGAATTTGATTTTAGGAAGTCCAATTACCAATTCTTTAGAAATAAATTTGTTCAGATGATTCATGTAAATATGTCCTATTCTTCTATGCCATAGCCAATTTTCCTCTTCCTTAGTTATCAAACAATATACATCATTAGCAGAAATACTTTCTAAATCTATCATGCATATGTTATTCAATCTATTATCTATCAGCTTTGCATTACTATCATGCTTGTTTTCTATAATGTAACTTCTAGAGTTAAAGAATACATTATAACCTTTATCACATAGTTGGCTGATGCTTAGTAGATTGTGCTTGAGCCCTTCAACATATAGTACACCTTTTATCTTAGTAGTTGTGCTTCTTCCAATTATTCCAATTCCTAGAATCCTTCCTTTATTATTATCACCATAGGTGACACTTCCACTTTGTTTAGGAGTGAAGGATGAGAACTTAGTGATATCTCTAGTCATATGATTAGAGCAGCCACTATCAAGATACCAATTTGAACTTTTGGCTCTCAAACACACCTACAAAACAGATATAAGCATTTCTCTTAGGTACCCATATTTTATTGGGTCTTGTAGTGTTAGTCATAACATATGTTCCCTTGGGAACCCAAATTTGTTTAACATTTATCCTTGAAGGATTTTTAAAATAGCATGTAGAAGCTGTATGTCCTTTTCTTGCACAATACAAACATTTAACAAAAGGACTAGTAAAGGATTTAGGTGCAACAAAGAGTTTCTTAAAAGCTTTTTCATGCATTGCTGGTTTATAGCCTATTCCAGCTTTATCATAAACTCCTTTTTGTTGTCCTAACATGGCATTTAGATTTTCTCTTCCTATTGTAAATTTAGATAGAGTGGATTTCAGTTTTTCCACTTCTTTTTCCAGAATGTTGCAATTAGAACATGCAGAACTAGATGTACTTAGCTTAATGTTTTTAGCTTCTAATTCGTTAATCTTAATTTGAAGAGATACATATTCACTACATTGTTTGGCAATGACTTTCCTAGATGACATTAATTGCTTAGCAGTTTTCAAATATTTACTATGCAATTCATCAAAAGCATCTTGTAGTTCATCATAGGTAGGGGGGATTTCATTTACCTCATCTTCATTGTCACTGTGATGGTTAGTCATGAGACAAAGATTGGTTTCTTCTTCCTCAGAATATTCAGAGGAATCCATATCATTTTCTTCCCAAGCTATGTATACTCATCTTGGTTTTTTATTCTTCTTATGCTTGGACTCATGATTGTCATGCTTGTCCTTCTTTTGAAGTTTAGGACATTCATTCTTATGATGTCCAGGTCTGCCACATTCATAGCACTTCACATTTGATGTTGAACTTTTAGCTTTTGAAGTGTTCTTCTTGGAAAAGAAATTTGAGGGCCTTTTGTTGAGGGTTTTCTTCTTTTGAGGAATCTCTTGAACTTTCTAACTAGCAGTCCCATATCCTCTTCAGATTCATCTTCATCTGCAACTTCTTCATATTCATCACTATCAATACTTTCTTTGGAGACAATTGCTTTAAGTGATAAGCCTCTTTTCTTTTTCTCTTTCTCTTCATGATCATTCAATCTATGCAACTCCATCTCACGTTCTTTGAGTTTTCCAAATAGCGTAGCAATATTCATGGTTTCCAAGTCCTTTAATTCAGCTATAGCAGTAATCTTTGGTTGCTATTCTCTTGTCAAATATCTCATGATCTTATTGATTTGTTGTTCATCTGAAATGCTCTTTCCTAGTCCATTCAGCTGATTCACTATGTGAGTGAACCTTCTTTGCATATCATTGAAGTCTTCACCATTCTTCATGTGAAAGAGTTCATACTCGTGCATGAGTGAGTTCATTCTTGCTTTCTTTACATCACTGGTTCCTTCATGAGTAATTTGCAGTGTATCCCACATTTGCTTGGCTGACTTACAATTTGAAACCTTAAAAAATTCATCATAACTCAAGGCAGCAGTTATAATATTCTTAGCTTTAGCATTATAACCTACTTTCTTTTTGTCCTCATCATCCCAATCACTTCTTAGTTTTTCTTTCTTG
This sequence comes from Ormosia semicastrata, assembly GCA_029884595.1. Taxonomy (NCBI): domain Eukaryota; kingdom Viridiplantae; phylum Streptophyta; class Magnoliopsida; order Fabales; family Fabaceae; genus Ormosia; species Ormosia semicastrata. The sequence continues at coordinate 52,399,642 of JAQQTO010000063.1, forward strand.
TTGCCATTTGCATCAAGAGAGTGAGGAATGTATGGGCCATTCTCAACAGCATCTAAAACATCAATACCACTTGCCTCTAGAAATATTAACATCCTTTCTTTCCAATACATATAGGCAGTGCCATTGAAAGTAGGGGGTCTTGCCAAGGAAGCCTTTTCTCCCAATATGTCATTTGAAGCCATCCTCTTAAGCTGTTAAGCTTTACACAAGAGTGAAAGCTCTGGTACCACTTGTTGGTTGTGGCTTCTGATTACTCAAGAAGGGGGGGTTGAATTGAGTATTATAGGTTTTTGAAACTTTTCCCCTTTTTGCAAAAACTGATTCTTTTCTTTAATCAAAGAAAGTGACTTTGTCAACCAACAAACCAAAATGTGTTTTTGCAAGATGTATTACATTCAAGAATTGAAATTTATAAAGAAATATAAATAATAAGATTGATTTCAGATTAAACACATGATCATTAACAAATCAGATTATACAAACATACCTAACATATTGCTTAATTTATACATTCAATAATAAAGCAAATAAAGAGTTAAGGGATAGAGAAAATTGCAAACCGAAATTTATCCTAGTTCAGCTACCTCTTCTAGTAACCTACTTCTAGTCCTCACACCACTGTGAGATTTATCCACTATAGAAAATCAATATACAAGATTCTTTTACAAAAGCTCCACTTCTGAGTTCCTTCTACCCAAATGACAGCTTTTCAGTCAAAGCAATCTTGCAAAACCCACAAGAATTCCTTCTATTCTTGCACAGTACCAAGAGTTCCTTCTACTCTTGATCTAAACAACGAGAGAACCTTCTCTCTTATCTCTCTTTTACAAAATTTGAAAAGATTGAATCAGATTCCAAGAAATCAAAAATTACAAATTGAAACTCTAGAGAAAAATACTCTATTTTTCTTTAAATGAAAAAGCTCTCTGAATTTGAGTGTTTGATTCCGTATATTGAATCAATTGTTATGGAAAATGTGTTTACCAATGTCTTTATATAGGTATATCTCAAAATAGATCCGTTGGTTACACTTTACAAGTCAGTTGAGATCATAACAGACTTAAAAGAAAAATTCTGTTATTGGTCAATCAATGTGTACACAGATGTATTAATCAAGATTTCACTTTTATTACATGTGTACATTGATTGCCTAATTGATTATTATCTTGGATATTCTTGATCTTAAAGATACACACATGAGTATATCGATGTTGTTCTTAAAAAAAAAAACACTTTAAATTTCAGCCCAGAAGATTATACATCGATTAACTAATCGATTGTATAGTTATTTTAAAACGTTCTTTCTTCTGTTATGGCTTATACATCGATGTATCAATAGATGTATTAAAGTAAAATGCTTCAATTTTGACTTATACATAGATGTACTAATCGATGTATATATGTCAAAAATTTCTATCTTATTTATACATAGATGTACTAATCGATGTATATATATGTCAAATGCATTTTAGCCTCTATTTTATTTATACATCGATATACCAATCGATGTATATATGCAAACGTGGATATTGATTAAGTAAGTCCAGAATCAATCGATGTACACATAGATATATAACATTTATACATAGATGTACACATAGGTTTTCATCAAAAGTTAGTTAATTAACTGAAAGTACATTGATGTACACATAGATGTACAAACTTATTAATTAACCTTGTTCATCCTTAGTCCATTTATTCTTTTGAAAAACCATTTTTACTAAATTGAGAGCTTAATCAAAGAATTAAACTGAGTCTTTTCTTTACAATATGTTCTTAATGATCTTCATTGTATTTGCTTCTTCTTCAAGTAATCATTCTTGATCCTTGCATTGAGGTTACTTGCTCCTTTAAATCTCATTGAAAAATTCAAGCTTGGCAAGCAGTTAATGACTCAAAATAATAATCATATTAAGTTTAGTCATTAATCAAAACACACTAGGGTCGTTTACCTACACCTAGAAGAACTTAGCTAGGAGAGTTTTAAAACTAAAGTGGATTTCCATATTAATTCTTGAAAGTTTTAAAATATAAGGTTTGCGTGAATATTTCATATGATTTGGAAATGATGACTTTCTGAGTTGTGCAATAGAGATGTCTTATGATTGAACATAATGATATTATGTTGTTGTACCAATGTGCTGGACCTTGGATTGTCAATAGTTTACTTAAGCCCTGTGGTGGCTCCTCTTGGTAAGGTTATGCTGATAATGAATATTGTTTATCTTTGTCATGTAATCATGCATTGTGAAAGTCAGAATGACTTGTTGTGAAGGCTATATGCCTAGGAGATGAATTACACCTTTGTGTAGGTGCGAATTGTGTAGTGTAGTTCACTTATTGAACTCGGAGGTGTCAGGGCGCGGGTATCCCACATGTGGCCAGTTGATAGCTCCACTGGGCCGTGGTGACTGTGCAATGCACCGACGATCTCGACTAGGCACTATCCTATTCCCGATTCAGTTGAGAGTATCATGTATAACCATATTGCGCATATTGATGAGATTGAGAAGCACATGATTTGAGGCTAATGAGATACAGACACTGACTCCCCGATCATTCTCTTCGATGTTGGTTAGAACTCCATAGAGTAGATGTCAGTCCATTGTGCATTCACATAGACATTGAGCATTTTATTATAATATGTTATATTGTGGAAATGCTTGTGGATATTTTATGATAATGTCTGTTGAGAATTTTATGACTGTAATGATTATTTCAGCATCCTGTGATTTTTTATTATTATTGTTGTCTCTTACTACTATACTAGTATTGATGTAGAGAATCTCATCTCTTTATAATGTTATTCTGTTTGTTTTCTGTTTTATGTATTCCTGTTGTTAAAGACTAAGGAAGGCAGAAGAAAGTTCACAGTTTTTGTTGTTTTGCTTTTGGATGGCTGCTCGTAGAGATTCCCTTGGTTTTGTTAGAGTTCTTTTCCACGGAGGTTTAGACGCGTGGCAGATCAACTGGGGCATAGAAAGGATTAGATATGTAGGAGAATTGAATCTGTCTATTAGTAGGACCCGTGATGGGCCCCCTTTCTTCTCTCTTAGTGTCTTTGTGCGTCTAGAGTTTTTCATGCTAATTAGGGAGCTTTGAGGTGACTTGCATTACACCCCTACAGAGGATCCAAACCCTGTGGTATCATCCGCTAGGACTCCTATCCAAGAGCTTCTGTCATAATTGAGAGGCCTGGTTGGGGAAAAGTCTGAGGAGGAGGACCCAACGGAGGAGTTCGAAGAGGATCTAATGGAGGGTTCAGGGGAAGATCCTGCTCCCTAGGTCTCTAGACTTGGGCTAATCTATATTCTGTTAAACTGCTGCTTATGTCTTTTGTGTATAAACTTGTAAATTTTGGGTGGATTATGATCCATGCCACTATTGTATATATTCTTTTTGGTGTGTAATATTTAGTAAGTTATGTCCTGTGATGTTTATGTTTCGTTTAAGCTTATGTTTTGAAAAAAAATTTATAATCCGTATTTTCCAAGATTAAACCATTTTCCATGATTTTGTTAAGTTAAAGAAGTTTTAAGGTATAAATGTGATGCCCTACCGGGGTGTTACAATCAACATCTCCAGGCCCCGTTCAAGAGCCCAACAGCACACTACTGTTATTTTCAATCACAAGGTATCTTTATCGTGCAAAATTTAGGAATCATTATTCTTAAATTACATAAAACATTATCTTAATCTCATAAATTCTTTTCCTTTCCCTAAACCTTAAAAATACCTTAAGTTTTCATTATCTCTCTCTCAAGCTTTTTTTTACTCAAGGCCGAAATCCCTTTCTTATTAAATGACTACAACTTGTTGTATCACTTCTTCATTATTATAAATCCTTAATCCAATTACTTTTTCACCTAAGCATCTAAGTTCTAAATCAACACAAAATTTTATCTTGGATACCCTTTTCAAAACCACTTGGCCGTGAGCCTAAAGTTTTTGGACCTCAAAATTTTCATCTTAATAAAATGCCCTAAGTCTCCAAATTACTTCTTCATCCCATTATCAAATACCATGGCCAAAAATCATCTATCAAAATCATCTTAATAAAATACTCTAAGTCCCCAAATCACTTTTCCATTCCATTATCAAATATCATGGCCAAAAATCAATTCTTTTCAACGGTAAAAACTTTGTTTCTTCCATTTTTTAACTTGTAAACTCATAAATCATATTCTTGCTTCCTAATCATCTAAGTTCTTAACCAATAAAATATTTTTCTCATGGATACCTCCTCCTAGGCCAAAAGGCCGTGAGCCTCAAGAGATCATTGGAATCAAAAGTCATTCCTTTTTAGCACAATTTATAGCATACAACATACTCTAGTAATCATAAATCTATTATATCAAGTTCTTGCATAATGTCAAAGTAACAAAAATCACACATAATCAATAAGCAACCATAGCAATTTCATGTATACAATCAACATCATACAATTATACATAATCAAACGAGCATACACGAATGATCACACAATCGAGTGAATAAATCCTCACATGGATCTTCCACTGATAAACACAACATTTCGTTCCTCACCATCATAACATGGTTGATGAGGTTAATCTCCCTCTTACCTTAGATGATGATCAAAGCTCCTTGTTGTCCCCTTGAAAAAGCTTATCCTTTCAAGAAGATCCTTAAAACAAAACAACAAACAAGCATCAACATCTAAGGGTTGGAACAAGATGACCATGAATCAAGATTATGGTCAAGAAAAATGGAAGAAAACTTAGAAATAAAGATGAGAAACTTCACCTAGAGCCTCCAAACATAAAGTCTTGAGAAAGAGGTTAAAGATGGATGATTTTGGAGAAACTCACAACAACAAAATGTCTCAAAAATATGTTTAGATTCAAGAAATGAGGTTAGTTGGAATTGATCAAGATTGAAGGGTGGAGGAAAGGTGATGACCGTGAACCACAAAGAAGAGAAAAAGAGAGTTTTGGTAGAAGCTTTCTCAAAAGCAAAATAAGAACTTTACCTTAAAACTCTTAAACTTGAGATTTGAATAAAAACTTGGAGAAATACTTGAAGATGGATGAACTAAAGATTGATCTTCACACAAAAGTGCCTTAGAATAATGTTTAGATTCAAGATGTGTATTTAGTTTAGATGAAACAAAAATTGGATGGTATTTGGGAGGGTTGGCCGTGAGCCTCAAGAAGAGAGAGAAGAGAGAGTTTTGCTTTTGGTTGCTCAAAAACAAGACAAGAAAAGCTTAGGAGAGAGGAGAACAAATTTTTGGTCACCAAGCTTCTCCAAGAAGCTTTTTGGCCGTGGGCCCTAAGGGCAAAAAGGGAAAAAGGCAAGGCTTCTCCAACAAGCTTCCCAAAGCTTCTCCAGCATGCTTCCAAAGCTTCTCCAACAAGCTTCCCAAGGCTTCTCCAACAAGCTTGTTTTCTATTAGTCCAAAATGTCAAAGGGTGATGTCACATGGATTATGTCACATAGATGACTAGATATAAATAATCTAATAGATTTTTACTGAAAGCTATTATCCAATGGGAAAAAGTTACAGTTAACAAAGTCGGTATGTATTATCCAATGGGTAATAGAGCGTACCTAGATTTTATTGGTAAGATAAAATCTCAAACAATGAAAACTTCAAAAATTGTCTCCGATTTTAAGTTTAGTAAGATTCCCCGACCCCATTTCAATAGTCCAAAATTTTCCCAGCCTTAAAAAATAAATATTTTTTTGAGCCCGCCTCAAACACACATATAGTCCAAAATAATATTAAAATAATCAAATAACTTAAAAATTCACAAACATTATAAAACTCATGAATATTAGGGAAAACAAAAAATCGGGGTGTTACAAGACTCTTCCAAGGGGAAGAAAAATAAGTAGATAAGGCAATATTTGCATTGGGTTGTAAAACTTTTATGTATTATACTTATGCTCTTTTGAGGCTTCGCTTGTAAATTACAATGTGAAAAGTTTATACATATTAGACTTAGCTTTCCCTCTTGGCTCTCTATAATAACTTGTATGCTTATTATGGAAATAGAATGGTCTTTTAAGCTAGAAGTGACGTGGTTGATATTGTTTACCCTTGAATATTTTTGATATACATTAGTATTATTAGTATTAGGACATTACATTATGGTATCAGAGTAGTTCATCCTGTTGAGACGGGATATGAACTGTGTAACGCCCCTTTTTAGGAGGGAACGTCACATTGTCAATTACAATGCGGAAAATAAAGTTATTTAAGTTAAGACCCGGTTCCTTTTAGTATAATATATTTACTTGGTTATAGTCATATAATTAAATTGGCGAATGTGTTTATATTTTTTTTTTGTTATGATAACCATAATTAATAATCACATTGACGAAATATAAATGGAAATAAAGGATAAAAGTAGGTGTAAGGCATACATAGGAATTAACATTGTATCATCATATATATATATATATTTATCAAACTGTTTAGTTACAAAGCCTAGTATACCAAAAAGCAAAACTATACCTGCCCCCAAAGGATTATACATAGACATCCCCACGGTATCAGAAAATATACAGCCCACATACAGTCAAAACATCAGGCCCCCAAAATAAAATACTGGTAGCCCTCAATAGCTACAAGTAATATCAATCCCTCAAATGAGGAGGAATCGTGTCAGGATCCTCTTCAGGATCCTCCGCGAGGTCGTCCTCAGGGACCTCCTCGGGGTCTTCCTCGTCAGAGGAAACTGCCATAGGAACCGCAGAGCTACAGGACGGGGCCTGAGCTGTGGAGTCAAAAGAGTCTTCCCGCGGGGTGTAGTAGCAGTCACCCCACATCTCCCGTATAGGAAAGTGAAATTTCAGTCATAGGCTGATACAGCAGGTGAAAATAGGTGGCTCGTGACGCCTCCAGGCCAAGGCTAACGACACGTCCCCCAAGTAGACGCAGCACTCAGAATCAAAGTTGATGTACCAGCACTCTGGCCCTCCTAAGAAGGTCAGATGTACATAACCCAAAAATCCACTCGGGTGCGCCGCCATAATCCGACACTAGATGCTAATCGCGATCAGGCCAAAAGCCGGGGAAGTCGGGAGCTTCGCCTTCTTTGCCGTCATCTTTGATAGAACCCAATATACAGATGGGAAATAATAGAAAGACAAGAAAGAGGTAAGATATCCTACCATCATTACCAATTATAGCAATAAGAAACCAAACGGTGCAAAGCGCCCACATATCAGTTTTGACAGCAATAATAGTAAGAAACATTTAGTAGCGGTTATAATCAACCAAACAGTTCCAGGCAGTCATATATATATATATCAGAAATACAACAGTTCCAATTATAATAACAATAAATGCCAGATAATTCATGGACTCACTATGCACATGCATTCAATAGTCAAAATCCTACTCCATGGAGCTAGGCACAATGGTCGGAGAGAAAAATCAAGAGACTCGTCTGTAACTCGGATGCCGAGGCCAAAGTGCTATAATTCATCAATTTATCCACGTGCACATCATGGCATTGTACAGACAGTCTACGCTAGATCACGATATAGGACAGTGTCTCAGTCCGGATCGTCAGTGCATTTGCATCGGGTTCGCGCCCACGGACGAGAAGAGGAAGAGCTACCAACTGTCCATTGCGAGGTACCCGCACCCTGACGCCCCCAAGGTCAACCAATGACCTACACTTGTCTATTCGCACCCGCACTAAGGTGTGTTCAACTCCTACGCAACTCGGCCTTAACATAGTCCAACGGACATTCACAATGCATACCGACTCTATGCATAATCATGTATGATCATTATTACATACCGTTCCACAATATGCCACAATTGGCCAAAGCAAGAATCAACACAGTCATTGGTCACTCACATGGACCCACAATATCATAATCAGTACCTTTTAAAGTGTATTATGAATTCTTGCGTAGGTTTAGCTTTTCTTACAAAGTTTGTCTCTAAAGAAATTCTCTTAATTGACTAAATCCTCTTAGGTAATTTATTCACGTACACTTAGAAGGTTATTCTAAGATCTCAAAGTCTCACACTCTCTTGTTCTTACCCTAACGAAAGTTATCCTAAGTCTCATGAAAATTCCATTCTAGGTTCTTTAAAATTTATGAATCTCAGTATAATTTAATTTTCCAATTAGCTAATTCTTACATCCTATTTCCATTGATTTAATCCCTAGGTGTTAGGTGATAATTTACACTCTTGAATTTGACGGAGGCAATGTATCTAGTATAAAATTGAAGCTACCTTTCGACGAAAAATAACCTGACAGAATGATGAAAGATGGGAGAACATTATTTCATAAGAATGGCAAAGAACCAATTTCTGTCGAATGAAGATTCTATCGAATACACTAGAAAATTAGCAATAATCCTATTTCGACGAATGAGTGTTGACGTTGGAGAAATCTTCCAAGTGTCGAACTGACGAAAACACAAAATGGTCAGAAATTCAAATTCAACGGATATTGACATTGGAGAAGTTTTTATTCAATGGTCAGAATTTTAACTCGACAGATATTGGCATTCCGACTCGACGGATCTCGACATCCTAACTCGATGGATATTAACATTGTGCTTAATGGTCAGAAGCCTAAACTCGACGGATTTGGTTAGAAGATCAAATTCGACGGATATGGTCAGAAGTCTAAACTCGATGAATTTGGTCAGAAGATAAAATTCGACGGATATGGTCAGAAGTTTAAACTCGACGGATTTGGTCAAAGGATCAAATTCGACGGATATGGTCAGAAGTCTAAACTCGACTGATTTGGTCAGAAGATCAAATTCGACGGATATGGTCAGAAGTCTAAACTCGATGGATTTTGTCAGAGGATCAAATTCGACGAATATGGTCAAAAGTCTAAACTCGACGGATTTGGTCAGAGGATCAAATTCGACGGATATGGTCAGAAGTCTAAACTCGATAGATTTTGACATTCTACTAAATGGTCAGAAGTTCAAATTATTACAAGTGTTCACCAAAAATCCCCAAACTTTTGGGCTCAAGACCGTGGCCATCCGAGAACCAATTCGACATTATTTCTTCCAATTCAGGCATTTTAATCCAATCCAATATATCAATATACACAAACAGGCATTCTAATAGCATAAACACCTTACAAACAACATGCAAACAGAGGATGACCCTCAATAGGGTTCCCTCACTATCAATCACAGACAACGTTCCTGAATGCTAATAGAGGTTGATGAGGAGTGTCTTCCTCTTACCTTAGAGAAGCACAAAGAAAGGATGCTCCTTTTTGCTTAGAAACTTAGTTCTTCACCACCACCAAAACCTTGGATGTTCAAATCCACAAAACCAAGGTCAAAGAGTGGAAATGACATCCATAGCCACCAATGTGACCATGGAACACGAAAATGAGGAGGAGTGGAGAAGAAAGTTGAGAGTTTTTACCTTAAAGCTCCAAGCTTTGATGTTGGGCTGCCAACCACGAAAATGGAGGAATAAAGAAGAGCTCCACCAAGAAGAAAGCTTGAAGATGGAGAGGGGGAAACATGGTCTCTATTAGGTTGAGCAAAGAAAGCTTGAAATCAACAATGGTGGTTGTGGGTGTGTGCAGCCGTGTGAAGAAGAGAGAAAGAGAGTGAGCTACGTATAAAAGGAGAGGAAAATAAGAGAATGGAAAGGTAATGTCCCTCTTAGTCAACCGTGCAGCACCAAAAAGGGAGGAGAGAGAGAGAAGTGGTTGGAAAGGAAGCTTCCTAGAAGCTTCCCTCAAAGCTTCCTTGAGAAGCTTCGTGCGCTTCTCGATAAAGTGCATAGTAAGCTTGTCTCCTTAATTTAATACACTAGACAGATGATTAATTACACTGTTAGAATTATTTTCTCAGTGAATAAAGTTACAATTGATGAAAATAATATTTTATTATTCATCAAATAATTTTATGATACAACGATTTTATCTAACGGATAAAACCTCAAAAAATACAAACTTCGCAAACTGTGTCCAGCCTCAGATTTAGTAAGATCCCCCGTCGACACGTTGACAGTTCAAGGTTTACCAGCCTCAGGGAAAATATTATATTTTCCCGGCTCCGCTCAGTGCGCACGTAAAACGAAGAATATATTAAAATATTTATCATTTCCAAAAAAATCCACAAAAATTCCTAAAAATCACAAATATTATAAAATGATTATTTATACTGAAATAAAGGATTTTCGGGATGTTACAAACTGACTATGTTTAGGCATGTTTTGTAATTCCTGTTATGTGTTGTGTATTTCTTGTCTCATTGTGAGATGTGTGGAGAGAATTGCATGGCAGCCTTAGGTTTGAATGTTATTGGCTATTGTCGCACTATTACATGAAATTGAGACTAATCAACTCAATATATATTGTTTTGTGTATATAGTAAACTATGACTTCACCAAGGCGAACTAGGGCAAACATGAACTCCTCTAATGAAGATCTAGCCGATATGACTAGAGCATTTGTGGCAATAGAAGCTGCTATGAGGAAACAGGCTGCTGCTACTATTAGGATACTTGATAAGATGGATGCAAATCCACCTCAAAGCCAATACCTCCTGTATAATGAACGCAAGAAGTGCAAGTAGGGAGGAACCAGAATTTCCTAGACCTTTTAGAGTTTAGGAAAGCTAACCCTTCATCCTTCAAGGGATAATACAACCTAGTTAGGGCAGAGGGATGGTTGCAAGAGATGGAGAAAATCGTTACAGTTATGGCTTGTTTAGATGAGCAGAAAGTCTTATTTGCTTCCTATATGTTGATAGGGGAGGCAGAGGACTAGTGGACTGATGCAAAGAGGTTGTTTGATGCATCAGGTACTCAGATTACTTGGGGTTTGTTTAGGAATTCTTTTTTGGATAAGTACTTACTTAAGAATCTACAGAATTCCAAGGAGATGGAAGTGTTGAGACTAGAACAAGGTGGCATGTCGATTGGTCAGTATGTGGCCAAGTTTGGTGAATTGGCAATGTTCTCTTTCTACTTTAGATTCAACCCGGACGAAAAGTAGAAGTGTGTCAAATTTGAAGAGGGATTGAGAGATGACATTCAGAGAGCCATCAGGCCTTTTGAGATTTGGGACTTATCAACCCTGGTAAACAAGTGCAAAATTATGGAGGGCCATGACAACAAGCCTCAAGTGGAGCAAAAGTCACAAGGTTTCCATAGGAGAAGGCAAGGGGATGACAAGTACAAGAAGGGTGCTTCTAGATCCATTTTTCCTTAAGACAAAGATAAGCATGTTTAGTTGGAATCCATGGGGTCTAAGTGTCCTAAGTGTGGAAGGCAACATGGAGAAAAACCTTGCTTGGAATGTTATGCTTGTGGCCAGATGGGATATTTTACCAAGGATTGTCCACAAAAGAAAGGAGCTATGCACAACCCGAGACCCCAAGCTAAGGGAAAAATGTATACTCTAAGTTGAAAGGAGGTGGCTTAATCTCTCAACTTTATTCAAGGTAAATACATAATCAACAATCATTTCTTAATTGTAATGTATGATTCAGGAGCATCCCCCTCCTTTGTTTCCTATGATTGTGTGAAAGTTCTAGATTTACTTATGATAGAACTTCCTTATGACTTGTCTGTATCCACACCAACAAGAAAGCTTCTAACAGCTTCCCATATTTTCTTTGTAAATCTTATCTTTTTACCTTTGGTTGACATAGATGTTATTCTTGGCATGGACTGGTTGTCTTCTAATCATGTTGTGTTGAACTACTCAAATAAGACCTTATTGTTCATGTTTGATATTCCTTCCAATGTTGTTCCTTCTGAGTCAGTGTACCTAAATACAAATCAGATTAACAACTATTTGGTAGAAGGGCCTCTAGGATATGTTCTTTTCTCTTTAATGTTGAGGTTGAGCATGACCTATACAATATACATGTGGTGAGAGAGTACCTTGAGGTATTTTCAAGGGATATAACTGAGTTACCACCTGTGCAAGAAATAGAGTTTACTATAAATTTAGTGCCAGGAACAGGACCTATATCTATAGAACCCTAAAGAATGGCACCTCTAAAGTTAGCATAACTCAAAACAAAGATAGAAGAATTATTAGATAAACAATTCATCAGACCTAGTGTATCTCTATAGGGAGCACCTATTCTCTTAGTAAAGAAGAAAGATGGTAGCATGAGATTGTGCATGGATTATAGGCAATTGAATAAGGTGACCATTAAGAATAAGTATCCATTGCCTAGAAAAAATGATTTGATGGATCAATTGAGAGGAGTCTTGGTTTTCTCAAAAATTGACCTAAGATCTGGTTATCATCAAATAAGAGATAGAGAAGAGGATATCCCTAAGACTACTTTTAGAACTAGGTATGGACATTATGAGTACCTTGTGATGTCCTTTGAGTTGACCAACGCACTTGCTATGTTCATAGACTACATGAACAGAATCTTTAGACTCTACCTAGATAAATTTGTTGTTATTTTCATTGATGATATCCTTATCTATTAAAGAACAATGAAGGAACATGAGCAACATGTTAGGGTGGTTTTAGAAATTCTTAAAGAGAAGAAGTTGTTTGCTAAATTGATCAAGTGTGAGTTTTGGCTAAAGGAATTGCAGTTTTTGAGTCATGTGATTATAAAGGGGGAATATCAGTGGACCCTAGTAAGGTGGAGGCAGTGGTGTAATGGAATAGGCCAACCACTATGACTGAGATTAGGAGTTTTATAGGCCTAACTGGGTACTATAAGAGTTTATTAAGGGATTTTCTCAATTAGCGCTACCTTTAAATATGTTGATTAGGAAAGACATTTCTTTTGAGTGGACATGAGATTGTGAGGATAGTTTTCAAGAGCTAAAGCAGAGATTGACTACTACACCTATCTTGGTAATTCTGGATCCTCTGGAGAACTTTGAAGTGTATTGTGATGCTTCAAAGAAGGATTTAGGGTGTGTTTTGATGCAAAATAAGAGAGTAGTTGCCTATGTATCTAGACAGTTGAGGCCTCATGAGGAGAACTACCCTACCTATGATCTGGAATTGGCAGCAATGGTATTTGCCTTAAAGATCTAGAGACACTATCTTTATGGAGTCCAGTTTGAGGTGTTCAGTGACCATAAGAGTTTAAAATATTTGCTTGATCAAAAGGAACTGAACATAAGGCAAAGGAGATGGACAGAGTTTTTAAAAGACTATGATTTTGGGTTGAAGTATCACCCGGGTAAAGCTAATGTAATGGCTGATGCACTAAGTAGGAAATTCCTATATGTGTCCCAGATAATGGTCCAAGAGAGTGAACTTCTAGAGAGCTTTAGGAACTTGAGTCTTATAGTGACTGTGTTACCATGTAGTCTCTGTGAAAGTAAAGTGGACATAGTTAGTGACTTAAGAACTCAGATCTTAGAAGCTTAAGTAGAGGATGAAACTCTTAAGGGAATAAGTGAGTATATTTTATTGTATAATAAAAGGGATTTTTGTATGGCGGATGATGGAATGATTGAGTTTAAGAATAGATTTTGTATTCCAAGGGAATCCGAGATCAAAGAAAATATCCTAGAGGAAGCTCACAAGAGTAGGTATACCATCCATTCCAGAGCCATAAAGATGTACCAAGATCTTAGGAAGATGTTTTGGTGGCCTACGATGAAAGTTGATATAGCGGATTATGTGTTTAAGTGCTTGACTTGCCAAAAGATTAAGATAGAGCACCAGAAACCCTCTGGACCTCTACAATCTTTAGAGATTCTTGAGTAGAAATGGGATAAAATCTCCATGGACTTTGTAATGGGATTACCTAGAACTCAGCCAGAGTTTGATGTTATCTGGGTTATAGTGGATAGATTGACCAAATCTGTCCACTTTTTGCCAATTAAAGCTAACTATTCTTTGGATAGACTTGCTCAATTATACTTACAAGAGATAGTTAGGTTACATATATAATATCTGATAAAGATCCTAGATGTACATCTAGATTTTAGCGATCCTTGCAAAAAGCCTTTGGGACTAAGCTTAGTCTAGCACAACTTGCTACCCCCAAACAGATGGGCAAACAGAGAGAACTATCTAAACCCTTGAGCATACGCTTAGAGTGTGTTTACTTGAGCAATAGGGGAGTTGGGATAAGTTCTTACCTTTAGTGGTGTTTTCCTATAACAATAGCTACCACTGTGGAAATAAGTTTGCCCCAAATGATTTTATATGTTAAGTTTTGATGATGACAAATACAAGACAAAAAGAATACTTTGCTTATGATCTTTGTTGCACCCTATATAGAGCATATCCATTAGTAATTGATAAATATCTTATTTGGATGTGTCTATAAAAGTCTTATATGCATGTTTAACAAACTAGAGTTATATATTTATGAATCATGCATATGAAGATATTGAATTATGATTCTGGACTAACTATGCTTGTTTAAGTAAGCAATACTTTGTAGGATAGTCCAAGTACCAAGAGTGAGCAATGCAACAAGAAAGCAAAAGATCTCAATTAACCTCAATACAAGGAGAATGTGAACGGATATTTCATGAAGGTATTGATAACATCAAAGTCATGTCAAAGACCAAGTTCAAAGGAAGATTAAATGGTATAGCTTTTAGGACTTAGGGTCTTTATGTAAGAAACTTTATGGATATCTCAAATATGTTTTTCAAATATTTACAAATGGTTTTCACATGCTAAAATGTCCAACAAACAAGTTTTGAAAAACTAGTTATGGTAATAGTTCAAATCTATGAAAAATAGCCAAGTTTGAGTTTTACAAAACTGACCTTTGGTCACTCTTTTGATTATATCTTTCAAAATACTTTGAGTTTTGTTTTGAAACTTATTTCATTTGAAAATAGACTCAAAGATCATTCCAATGACTGGTCATTTGCTTTAAACAGATAAGAAATGAAGAAGTTATGATCATTTAAATTTAGTTTTTGAAATTAGAAAGGTGTATTGGAATATAGGATGTGGTATTCGAATACCACAGCCCAGAAAACGTTCCAGAACAAGTTTTTAAAGGGGTATTCAAATACAGGATGTGGTATTCGAATACTACAGCCTAGAAAACATTCCAGAACATGTTTCTGAGGATGTATTCGAATAACCAAAGGGGTATTCGAATACACACGCCCAAAATCACGCAACGGCTATTTTCAAAGGCTTTTAATGTGATATTAATTTATACCTAACTGCTCTTTTTCTTAGAACACTATAAATAAATGTTTTTGGGACATCTTTTAACATCACCCATTTATCTGAAATGTTTCTTTCTTGATCTATTTTATGATACATATTATACCAAATTTCTGTGCTCTTTTTCGTCAAAATTTGAGATATCCTTAGAGAGCTTCATAGAGCTTCAAATTGTATCATCTACTCTTTGTGAGAGTTTTCTCTTCATTTATATTTCTGTTCATCTATATTGAGGGTGAGGTATCCTTCAAAGTTTGCATAAGGGTGAGGTATCCCTGCAGGCTGAGGCTTTAGCACAAGGGTAGAGTTTCCCTGTGTGTGAAAAGTGCTTTTTTATGTAACAGTTGCAAGCACCTATTGAAGCTTGTATACATAGTAAAAATCTCGGATTATTTTCGAGGACTGGACGTAGACCACAAGTGGGTTAGTAGTCGAACCAGGATAAATATCGTGCCTGCTTCTCTATTCTCAATCTCTTTATTTTACGCAATTTTATATTATTACACATTTATTTATTTGCTGTTCTTAAAGCTTTTATTCTTCATCTCATAATTTCTTTTCTTCTATTTAATAGCTTAAATATTTGTGTTTATTTTAAGAGCTTTTGTGAAAAGTTTTTATACCCAATTCACCCCCCCTCTTGGGTAATGGTTGCCATGACTAACAAGTGGTATCAGAGCTTTGTGCTCTGGTGAAAGCTTAACCGCTTAGAGTTAAAGATCCTTACTTGTTGGCAACCTTAAAAGTTTTTCAAAATGAAAGGTTTTGAAATTGATAAACCACCATTCTTTGATGGTGTGTATTTTGTTTATTGGAAAACTAGAATAAAGTTTTATATACAATCTGTTGATTTGGATTTGTGGGATGTTGTGTTAAATGAATTTATTTGCAAACCAAAACAAACTTGGAATGCCTATGACAAGAAATGTTTTTCTTTAAACATTAGAGCTATGCAAATTTTGAGAAATAGTTTGAATGATGATGCTTATGCTAAAATTAAAAATTACTCTAGTGCTAAAGATATATGGGATGCTCTTGATGCTATTTATCTTGCTAACAATGATTTTGTGTATAAAGTTATATATAGAAAGCAAGAAGAGCAAACGCCATTGAAGGAAGATTGTCGTGAAAAATATCCTCAAAGAGATACTCAAACTATTGAAGGGAGCCAAATGCCACTTGGTGACAATGGTGCTAAATTTGAAGAAGAGACAAAGCAAAACAAAATTGATAAGGAAGAATGTGGTTCTCTTAAAGAGGCAAGTACCCTAGAAATTGAAACTACTTCCCATATGGCTAAAAAGAACTTTGTGGTAAATAATTCTAAACTATATTATAATCCTTCCTATGATGAGTTGCAAAGCGCATATAATGAATTGTATGATGGTTTGTTGAATTTAGAAAAGAAAAATTTATCGTATTTGAAAAATATTTCCTTTATTGAAAATGAAATTAAAACTTTGAAAAATATTTTTATTGATGAGGAAATATCTTTAAAATGTAAAATCTCAACTCCTTGTGAAAAGTACAGTAATTTAGAAAATTGAGTTGAGGACTTATATTCTGAATTTGCCAAAGCTAATGATTGTAATTGCTTAAATTCTATGCTTGTTAATAAGAATAAAATTAATTTTATTGCATGTGAAAATTCAAGCAAGGCTTATGGCAAAATTAATTTAGAATATAATAACAATAAAATGCTTAAGTTTTTCAAAAATGATATTCAAAGGATCAAGCCATCATTAAATTCAATTGTTTGTAATTTTTGTGGTCATCTAGGACATATTTCTCATTTATGTAATTATAGAAGAAATCCTTATATGAGAAATTGTATGATATGGGTTCCTAAAAATCCTAAAGGCCCTAATACTAACATTCAAGGACCCAAAATGAAATGGGTACCAAAGTGTCCTCTTAATGTTTCAATTATGCAGAATATTTCTCAAAAGGATGGACAAATTGGTCAAAAGAAAGAGGAATCATCAAGGAAAATGCTTCCAAAGCCTAATGGTAGAAACTTTGGTCAAAGAAGGAAGATGGCTTCAACCAAAGCTTCTCAAGTACAAGATGTAGAACTTGCAAAGTTCAAGACTCCAAAAGAGAAGTAATGGATAAGAAAAAGTATTTCCTTGATTACCAAGGCCAAGGTATCAAAAGCTTTTACCTCTTATGCACACTCACATGCAAAGTCAATAAATTTGAGGTATATTCCTTGTAGGCCTTAATTGATTAATAGAATCATATGTACTTGATAAAATTTGAATATTATGTTTAACACATGATTATGTTCATTCTTATTATATCATAATTCATTAATTTGTTACATATCTTAGTACATAAGAGTCTATAATGCCTATGTATGCTTTATATGCTTTAAAATTATCTATATATCATGAAAGCAAGTATGCTATCAACTATGTGCTTAATGGTATTTAATTATTGTGCTCAATTTATATACTATGAAAAATTAATCTTTATGAGAGCATAATAGATTAATATTCGAAAACTAACACACAAGGACCCAATAAAATTTGGGTACCAAAAGTAAAAAATTGAAGTGTGTTGTAGGTGTGCTTGAAGGCCAAGAACTCACTTTGGCATCTTGAAAGTGGCTGCTCCAAATACAAATATCATAAATAATTCCAAGCTCTCTTCCCTGTTTTCATGAAGCTTGGACTTGCAATTCTTAGATAAGTGAAAACTTGAATTATGCTTTTCTAGCTTTATGTCCTAAAATATTTCTACATATTAATATGCTAGATAAAATATGCTCCTTATTTGAAATGACATGATTGATGATAATATCCTTGAGCAAGAGTTTTTTTGTTTAATTATGACTTAAAATGAGTATTTGTGTTAGATGGTTTTATCTTGTTTTATCCCTTTCTAACATAATCCTTGGTTGTTTCAAAATGCTTTTGTAAGAATCAAGAATTTAGTTTGATTGTCATGAATACAAGTTAAAATGAGTGCTAAATTGCTTGGTTGTTTTTAATCTTTGCACTTACTGGTTTTAACCTGCTGCTGCTGCTGATATTCCTGCCCCTGCTTTATTTGAAAGGTTCTGCTGCATTTGTTGCTATATATATTGCATAGCATTAATAATCAATATATCCTAAATTCTTTGTTTGTTTTATCTGAAAATATGCACTTAATGATATGTATGAAAAATGCAAATGTTTAACCAAATGTATTTGGCTATTCTTTTGATGATTATATGTACTTAGTTAATTTGATCAATGAAATGAAATATCTTGTGAACTCATTTGTTGTTTTATTATTTTGAATGCTTATTTGCTTATGAGTTTGGCATAATGACTAACCTCTATGGATCCAAAATTGATGGATACCAAAGAAAGTACTTTGAATTATTTTGTAGGGTGTCAACTACCTCAAGCAAACATTTAAATGGAATAAGTTCATTCAACTTGAGGATAGTAAAATTTAAAAGGATTCAACTTTTAAAAGGGGTGCAAAGAATTTCTATTCCCTCATGAAAGCTTGAAGCTTGGAAGTTGGTGGAAGTGAGAGTCATCTACAAAAATTCAAAGAGTACATTTTTGGTGATATCAAACTATTATCCTTATATATGTTTTAAATTTGATATCATGTGATATTTGGAGAAATAGAGAGTTGTGTTATACTTTAACGTGACTTACATGATAATTTTTTTTTCTAAAAATGCCTAAATAAGTTTTGATGATGATCATATGTTTCTTGATAAACTTGAATCATGCCTTAAAATGCTAAAACTTTTTTTTTTTGGATTCAAGTCATATGTGCTTCATGTATTCTTGTTAGAACTAATATTGTATGGTTGATAATGTGATACATGCTTTAAATTATATATTAACCTGAATTATGACTTATAAATGGGCTTACATGATATTTGATGCTAACCTATGTTTAAGAGGACTTTTAAAGTTAGCTTTGCAAGTCTCTCTATGTATTTCAAATATAGCCATCATATTTTGTATACACAAGCATATGTGGATAAATGAGAAAAGTTGAATGGAATTCAAATGAAGAGGAAGATAAATAAGACTTTCTTCTAGTGCAATGGAATGGAGAATTCAAAGGAAGAAAGCTCAAAGTTAAAGGACCAATAAAGAAGGATCATCACTCTTTATCTGACTCAATAAGTATCTCTATCCCTTAGCTTTTATGGTATATGATATGAATTGTATGATACTTGTTGATAAATTAATCTTAAATGACTAGATGCTTTCCAAGGAATATATGGCTTTTTATATAAAAACATCTTTACCTTTCTAAAATGCTTTTAAAACTATAATGTGCTCTTATAAAAAAAATTTTGAAAGGGGGAGAAGTCTTAAAATTTTGGATTAAGAATAAATATCTTTGCCCTTGTTTTATTTTGATAATATGCATATTTTGAGGGGGAGCCTAGCTCTTGAGTTGTTTATATCTCATGCCTTAAATCTTTGTTTGATTACATAAAGAGTTTTGTTGTCAACATATGCTAAATGTTGATATACAAAAATATGACAAGCATTGCATGAATAATCCTCTATATCTTGTAAGCATATTTATTTCATCTCTCTATTCTTGAATCATATGTAGAATCTAAGGGGGAGAAAATATTTTTTTTCTTTCTAAGCCTTTTTGTTGATGTCAAATAGGGGGAGTGAAAATTAGAAAGAAAAATATATGCTTGATATGCTTATTGTTTGACATGCTTACATATCCATTCTTGTATATTGCTCAACATATTTTTCTTTGGTGATTTGTCATCATCAAAAAGGGGGAGATTGTGGAAATAAATTTACCCCAAATGATTTTATATGTTAAGTTTTGATGATGATAAATACAAGACAAAAAAGATACTTTGCTTATGATCTTTGTTGCATCCTATATAGAGCATATCCATTAGTAATTGATAAATATCTTATTTGGATGTGTCTATGAAAGTCTTATATGCATGTTTAACTAACTAGAGTTATATATTTATGAATCATACATATGAAGATATTGAATTATGATTCTGGACTAACTATGCTTGTTTAAGTGAGCAATACTTTATAGGATAGTCCAAGTACCAAGAGTGAGCATTGCAACAAGAAAGCAAAAGATCTCAATTAAGCTCAACACAAGGAGAATGTGAACGGATATTTCATGAAGGTATTGATAACATCAAAGTCATGTCAAAGACCAAGTCCAAAGGAAGATTAAATGGTATAACTTTTAGGACTTAGGATCTTTATGTAAGAAACTTTATGGATATCTCAAATATGTTTTTCAAATCTTTACAAATGGCTTTCACATGCTAAAATGTCCAACAAACAAGTTTTGAAAAGCTAGTTATGGCAATAGTTCAAATCTATGAAAAATAGCCAAGTTTGAGTTTTACAAAACTAACCTTTGGTCACTCTTTTGATTATATCTTTCAAAATACTTTGATTTTTGTTTTGAAATTATTTCATTTGAAAATAGACTCAAAGATTTTTCCAATGACTGGTCATTTGCTTTAAACGGATAAGAAATGAAGAAGTTATAACCATTTAAATTCAATTTTTGAAATCAGAAAGGTGTTTTCGAATACAGGATGTGGTATTCGAATACCACAGCCCAGAAAACGTTCCAGAACGAGTTTTTAAAGGGGTATTCGAATATACGATGTGGTATTCGAATACAATAGCCCAGAAAACATTCCAGAACGTGTTTCTGAGGATGTATTCGAATAACCAAAGGGGTATTCGAATACACACGCCCAAAATCACGCAACGGCTATTTTCAAAGGCTTTTAATGTGATATTAATTTATACCCAACGGCTCTTTTTCTTAGAATACTATAAATACATGTTTTTGGGACATCTTTTAACACCACCCATTTATCTGAAATGTTTCTTTCTTGCTCTATTTTGTGATACATATTATACCAAATTTCTATGTTCTTTTTCGTCAAAATTTGAGATATCCTTAGAGAGCTTCATAGAGCTTCAAATTGTATCATCTACTCTTTGTGAGAGTTTTCTCTTCATCTATATTTCTGTTCTTCTATATTGAGGATGAGGTATCCTTCAAAGTTTGTATAAGGGTGAGATATCCCTTCAAGGTTTGTATAAGGGTGAGGTATCCCTACAGGCTGAGGCTTTAGCACAAGGGTAGAGTTTCCCTGTGTATGAAAAGTGCTCTTTTATGTAACGGTTGCAAGCACCTATTGAAGCTTGTATACATAGTGAAAAATCTCAGATTATTTTCGAGGACTGGATGTAGACCATAAGTGGGTTAGTGGTCAAACCAGGATAAATATCGTGCCTGCTTCTCTATTCTCAATCTCTTTATTTTATGCAATTTTATATTATTGCACATTTATTTATTTGCTGTTCTTAAAGCTTTTATTCTTCATCTCGTAATTTCTTTTCTTCTATTTAATAGCTTAAATATTTGTGTTTATTTTAAGAGCTTTTGTGAAAAGTTTTTATACCCAATTCACCCCTCTCTTGGGTAATGGTTGCCATGACTAACAACCACCCTAGAATAGGTATGGCACCATATGAGGCTTTGTAAGATAGGAAAAGTAGATTGCCTCTATGTTGGCATGAGGTAGGAAAGAGAACCATCCTAGGTCTTGAGTTGGTCCAATGAACCACAGAACAAATAAGAATGATTAAGGATAGGTTGATTATTACTCAAAGCAGGAAGAAAAGCTATGTTGATAAAAGGAAGAGACCTCTTGAGTTTGAGGAAGGAGAACATGTTTTTCTCAGAGTCACTCCTACAACAAGGGTTAGTAGAGCATTGAAAACCAAAAAGTTAAACCCTCATTTTCTTGGTCCCTTCTAGATTCTAAAATGAATAGGATCCGTGGTCTACCAAATAGCCCTTCCTCCCAGTTTGTTCAACCTTCACAATGTTTTTCATATGTCACAACTTAGAAAGTACAATCCAAATAGCCCTTCCTCCCAGTTTGTCTTATATAATGTGCAACATCCTCCCTGACTTAATAAATTATAATCAGTGTTATAAAAGCTTAGTATTACGAGTATAAGCTGGATAATAATTTTCCAAACCTTTTGGGTAAATTTAAGCGTAATTCTATAACACAGAAAGTGAATAATAGTCCATATTTTAAGATAAATAGCTTAAATAAAGGAAATAAATATAGGAAAATGTATTCCTAGGATGAAGATAAGTAGTATGAATTGTAGTAAATTCTGGAGGACAAAATGAATTAGTTGGGTATTTTTAATAACACTGAGAAAGTGTTTATAGATTAAATAATATAGCTAGATAACTTAAAAAATTATGAAACTACTTGGAGATGATAATTAGGATATGGAGAGTATTTTATTATTGAAATGAAGTTAAGGCGTGTATGTTTACTTGCTTTACAGGTTCGATTTAATATAAGAAAAGTTGTGCAACTTACCTGATGACTAACAATGTATAAAAAATTATAGAAATATAGGTATGAGAATTAAGTTGAGACTTGTGATTTTTTAGAACACTTAAGGAGGTTGGAAAATGGGATTTTGAAAGAATAAAGTGTACGTAGTAGATACGGAAGTTCCAACATAATTGTTAATTATTTTTCTCTCTCTCACCGCCTTTCTTTTCGTTTCTATTCTTAAGCCTTTGGGCATTTTTCTTTTCTTATTTCCCTATCATTCTCCATGGAAAAACTTAGCAGCAGAATGAGAGAAGAGAAAAGAAAGAAAGCGGCAGCAAGGGAGAAAAGGAAAACTAATGGAGAAAGGAAAGAAAGAAAGAAGAAGAAAGCTCCAAGGAAACTAAAGGAGGATAGGTAGGGGAGTATTTTCATTTCTTACTTTCTATTGTCCCAATTTTATGTTGTATATGAGATTAGAAATGGATGTGAAAATGGTTTTGAATGGTTTTTATGGTTTTGTGTTAGAAAAGAAATTGGTATTTGAATGAATGTTTTAATGGATTTTGGTTTTTGATTAAGTATGTTAATGAATTTGAAATTGTTTATAAATGTTTCTAGATAGTATGAATATTTTTATGAGAATGGAAATTTTGTTAGAATCATGGATTGAAGATTGAAAGTTGGCATTGAAACCAATTGGAAATAGGGACTGATTTCTGGGCATGGGCACTTAAGCGCCAGCTTTTAGGGGCCCAAGTGCCCAGCGCCCAATAGGCCTTAGCGTGTTGCTACCCAGTCAGCACCTGAGCACCTATTCAAGGGCACCAAAACTCACAACCAGTGCTTAAGTGTTGGAAGGCTGGTGCTTGAGCGCCAGTCGTGGAACAGAATATGGTATCTTACTAATGCTTGGGCCCTTGAGCGGCCAGTGCCTAAGTGCCCAATGGGCAGAGAATGAATCATGAGTTTAATTATGGAAAGTTTGATTTTTAATGTAATGAAATGATATTGTATGCTATTTTAGATTAAGATAAACATGAGTGATTCATGAAAAGTATGAAGTATATGAATAGATATTTAATATTGGTTATTTGTTGAATGTGAATTTATTGTGTATTTGAGATTGTATAGCTCCTTGATAGTTAAGAGGAGCTAGAATTGGAATTTGTATTGGAATAGTATTGTTCTTGTGAAACTTGAAATTTGGATTGTGTATTTGAGAAATTGAAAATATGCTCCCTTAAGTTATTAAGGTCGAGCTAGTATTGAACTTGAAGAATATTATATGAGATGGAATCGAATATACTTCGGGAAGGGAGTAATTTTGAATGTACTTCGTGTAGGGAGTAATCTAGAATATCCATGTACTTGATGGATATTATGAAGAATATCCATGTACCTAATGGATACTATGAAGAATATCCATGTACCTGATGGATACTATGAAGAATAACCATCCACCTGATGGATATTGTAGTGATTACCCTCATTATCTATTGGACATGATACTCGTATTTGGAGTAGATTTTAAATTTGATATTGTAAGAGAGATTATGAGAATACTTCTCGTACCTGGAGAAGATAATAAGAGAATGATATTAAGTTAATTATCCTTGTATCTGAAGGATATAATCTAAACCTCGTACCTAGAGGTAATCTAAAATCCTTATATCTGAAGGATATACTTCACAAGTAAATGTCATAATATGACTTTAGAATAACTTGTGAGTATAAGGTATTTTTGAATACTTGAGAGATGAGTAAGTATCTTGAATAATTGAGTGTTGAATTAAATATGTTATGTTGTGATTTGAATATATATTTGAATCTTTAAATGAATTTTGCATTATGGTATTGTGATTAAAGATGGTTTCTGAAAAACTATCTATGAGAGTAATATGTACTATTAATAATGGATATTTTCAAAAACTATTAAGTGGAATTTTGTTTCGGGAAGAGGAAGGATCAGATTTGTGCTTGCCACCTTCCTTCCTACCTACCTATATATATATATATATATATATATATATGTATATGTATATATATATATGTATATGTATATATATATATGTATATGTATATATATATATGTATATGTATATATATATATGTATATGTATATATATATATATATATAAGTATGTACTTAACTTAAGTTTTAAAAGAATGTGTTTTTTCCCAAAATAACTTGAAATAGTATGATGACATATTTTTATAACCTATTGAGAATTCTTTGAATTCTTAGCCCTCCATACATATATAAGTATGTACTTAACTTAAGTTTTAAAAGAATGTGTTTTTTCCCAAAATAACTTGAAATAGTATGATGACACATTTTTATAACTTATTGAGAATTCTTTGAATTCTCAGCCCTCCATATTTGTGTTTTCGTATTATTTCTAGGAACTTTTAAGACACCCGCAAGCAGAGAGGAAGAACAGATTTGAAGAGGGACAATTTAGTTGTAAATGCAAGATAAAGTATTGTGTAGAATTTTCTAAAAGTATTGCCATGGTGACAAGCAATGTAGTATTTGTATAATGATGAATGTATTTGTATAAAAATCCCTTCGATATATGTATCTTATTATAACTGTTGCAAGCTCATATTTTTGTATATGTTACAAATGTTTTCATAAATTTTGTTATTACTATCAAAGTGATATACCTGATCCTAACTACTAATACATGTTCCTAGACATGTTATTAGTATTAGTATTAGGGTGTTACAAAATGCAACCTATAAGGATCGTGGACAGAGGAGTCAAAGAGCTTAAAGATAAGCAGATTCCTTTGGTGAAAGTTATATGGGATGGGATTGGCACCGAGGAGGCTACCTGGGAATTGGAGTCTCATTTGAAACAGGATTATCCAGAGTTGTTTGTATAAGGTACATAATTTTGAGGAAAAAAATTTAAAAAGGAGGGGAGAAATGTAACATCCTCTTTATTTTGTTAATCTTGAATATGGTTACAGGGGTACTAAAACACTTGTAGGAATTACATGTAAATTCTAGTGACAATCTAAGTTAGTTTGATATTTTTAATAACACTGAGTAAGTGTTTAATGTAACATCCTCTCTAACCAGTTAGACTTATTTATGGTTATAGAAGTTTGGTAACTCGTGTTGGAGTTATCTGTTAACTGTGATGACCTTTTTAAGTTAGTTGGGTTATTTTGTTATAGCACTGGCTGTGGAAAGTAGTTGTTAATAGCCTAAAGAGTAGCATAAGTTGCTAGAATGATGGAAAAAATATGAAAAATTTGTTTCTAAGTCACAAATGTGTGAAATTTCATGTAGTTAAATTTTGAGAGTTAACTAAGTTAGTTTGATATTTTTAAGTAAACTGAGTGAGAGTTGTAATACCGAATTAACTTGACTGATATATGGAAACTTGTGGAAATGATGAAACTAGGGATGAGATGAGTCCTAGGAATTTCTATAATATCTATGGGAGTTATGAAACTTGATTATGTGAGATTAAAGTATTCCTAAAAGATATAATGTTTCAGTAAAATATCTAAGTTGGTTCTATCTTAGTATTGCCTCCACTGCCCTTCTCTCCTCAAGCCATCATGTTTGAATTTCTTTCCTTATTTCTCTCTTTTTCTCTCGCGGAGGACAGCAGAAAAATAAAGAAAAGGAAAGGAAGAAAAGAAGAGAAGAAATGCAGGAGGAAAAAAAAGAAAACTGCAGAAATAAAAGCAAAGTTAAAGCTTGAGTTCATCATCTTGATTACTTGAGGTAGGGGTGTATGATCCTCCTTAACTCTTTTTCCCTATCTCCATCTTAGATGCTTGGTGCATGCTTGATGAGTAATGGTGGGTTTAAGTGTTTTGTTTGGTTTTCTTGTGTGGTTTTTATAACACCCCAAAAATTGCTCGTTTCATGATATATGTTCATTTTATAATATTTGTAATTTTTGTGAATTTTTCTGAAATTATTTGAATTATTTGATCATTTTAATATATTTTTCGATTTACGTGCGCACTGAGCATGGCCGAGAAAATGAAATATTTTTCTGAGGCCGAAAAACATTAGATTGTGGAAACAATGACAAGGGATCTTACAAAACCTGAGGCCGGACACAGTTTACAAAGTTTTTATTTTTTGAGATTTTATCTAACAGATAAAATTTGGGTATACTCTATTATCCATTGGACAATAAATATCAGCGTTGTAAACTATAACTTTTATCCATTGGATAAAAGCTTGTAATAAAAATTTAGTAGATTATTTCTATCTAGTCACTTTTATGATATCATCTAAGTGACATCACCACATGACATCATGATTTGACTTTTTGGGAAAATGTGAGAAGCTTATCAAGGAAGCTTTAGGAGAAGCTTTCAAAGGAAGCCTTGCTACTTCTCCCAAGGGTGCACGATTTTGGAGAAGGAAATGATGACAAGGTTGTCATCTTTTCACAAAAGCTTTCACCTTTCACGTTTTCAAAAGTTTCTATCACTTTCTCTCTCTACTTTTCCTTTCTCTCTCAACTTCTCCTTTTCTCACATTTCCTATCACATTTTCTCTTCTTCCTCTCCTCTCCAACCTCACGACCACCACCATAGCTCCACCATCCCATTTTCTAAAATTTAAAAAAAACCACATTTCTTTAATTAACATTTTTTCCTAAGGCCATTTGGTGTGAAGATTTTGGTTTCCTCTCATTTTCTTCTCTCTCTTTTCTCTCCCCACTCTCACGACCAAACACCACCATTGATGGTCATCCATGGTTACTTGCTCAACCAACCTTGGTTCTTGAATCTCCTAGCCATATAGAAGCTTTTCTCTTTAGTGATCATCACTTGATTCTTCCATCTTCATCTTCTTCTATAAAGCCCTAAACTTGAAGCTTTGAGGTAAAGTTCTTGACTTTCTATTTTCTTTCCTTCATTTTCGTGATTCTTGGTCACCTTGGTGATTAATGACTCCTCTTTTCAAGCTTTGGTTGTTGATTGTGTGAGTTTGATCATCCTAGGGTTTTGGTGGAGGAGTTGGACGAATTTTAAGAGGCATAAAGGGAGTCTTTTCTTGTTATCTTCTAAGGTAAGAGGGAAATTAACCTCATCAATCACTCATGGTGGTGAGGAACGTATCTATTTGTGGGTGATAAATCCATGTGAGGATTTATTCACCATGGTTATATGACTTTGTGGTTTGTTGTTATAAGCTTTGTGTGATCTTGTTACTTGATATTATGTATGAGTTTGTTATAATATGATTTTGATGTTTGAAAATTATGTTGTATGCTTTAAATGGTGGTAGAAAGGAAAAATATTTTGGTCCCAATAATTAATGAAGCTCACAGCCATGGAGTGGAGAAATAGGGTTTCAAGGCTAAAATATTTCATTGATTGAGAACCTAGATGATTAGGTAGTAAGAATGTGATTTATGAATGTACAAATTGATAAAAGAATAAACAAACTCTTGACCTTTGAAAAAAATTGATTTTTGGCTATGGTACTTAATATTAGGATGGAGAAATAGTTCTGGAGACTTGAAGTATTTTATTTGAAATGATTCTTGATAAGTGAAATAAAAATAGGTTCTTAATTAGAAATAGAATAATGGAAGTTTGGAAAGAATATTAGAAAATATTACTTAGAAGACTTGGGTATTTAATTAGGATCAAAGGATTTATGGATAAAGGAGAAGATGATCACCATGTTATGATTTGAAGAGTAATGAATTTTGAATATACTAATGGAAAATAATTTTGGAGATAATTAGAATAATGAAAATGATTTATTAGCGATGAATCTAGTTGGTTTGATGACGAGAAATTAAATTAAGGATTTATAAGATAAGAATGAAAAAGAATAAATTTTTACCATTTAGTAAAAGAGTGATTTCTAGTCTTAAGAGGAAAAACAAGCTTGAGAAAGAAATAGTGAAAACTTGAAAGGACTTAGGGAAAGAGGAAAGGAATTGTGAGGATAAGACAATGTAGCTTCTTTTTAAGTCTTTCATGAACGATATGAGGAAAGGTCACTTGAGGAACTTAGTCAGAAGAAGCTGGTGATTAGGATTGATTTCTATCTTTATTCTTGAAAGTGTTATAAGGCCTAATGGTGAAACAATGGTTCTATATATTAAAGAAATTGTAAGAATGCTTCATGTGAATTGATGGTGATGACTCTTGAAATTGCACAACTGAGATACCTTGTGAAAGAATGCATTAGCATTGTGCTTTTGGGCCGATGTACTGGACCCAAGCGGATTGTGGATTTAACATTGTGCTTTTGGGCCGATGTACTGGACCCAAGTGGATTGTGGATTTAGCATTATGCTATTAGGCCTGGAAGGCTAGCACTTGAGCACCCAGAACAAAACACTCTATGTGTTCCTTATGAAGGGAATGAAGTTCCCTCTTGGTTGGGATCTTTTATGCATGATTTTTAGTGTGCGTTAGCACTATTAGGGATATTTCACAGAGCAAATAAGCACCTAATGCATGTGTGACAGAATAGGACTTTGTACATCCAATGGTTGTGGATTGCATAGATAAGGTGTTAATCATTGAGGAGCAATGATGTGGCACTCGATATCACTTGTGATGTGATGATATGGTGTACTAGGTGTAGTATACTGAGTTTGTTAGACATCGTTAGCTTATCATTATGCATGAGTTGTTCCTTTAAGGTGAAAGTTAAACTTAAGGTGTATGATGTAACACCCCAATTTCTCATTTTTCTTGATATAAATAAGTTTTATAATAATTGTGAATTTTTGTGAATTATTAAAATCTTTTAATTATTTTGATTATTTTAATATTATTTTGAGTTGTATGCCTGAATTTAGTTTTTTCTGAATATATATGAGTTTTATAATTTTTATGATTTTTGTGAATTTTTATGGATTATTCTGAATTTTTGATTATTTTAATATTATTTTAGCTTTATGTGGGCACTGGAGCGGGCCCAAAAAAATAAAAAATTTTCCTGGACCGAAAATTTTCAGACTGTTAATGCGAGGCCGAGGGAACTTACTAAACCCGAAATCGGGAACAGTTGACAAAATTTTTCTTTATCTAATTTTTATTATTCATTGGGTAACGCTATTATCCATTGTGCAATGTTATTATCCATTGGACAATAACTAGTAATAGCTATTATCCATTGGGTAATAATTTTTTAAAATATTTGTTAGAAAATATCTGTTGAAAAATATCTTTTGAAAAATATCTATCTGAAAATATTTAAAAATATCTTGGTTGGTCATGGAAGGTGGCTATGACACCTTTGTACACAAACAATGAGAAGTAAGCTTAGCATAGAAGCATTGCATATCAACCATTGATCTAATCAATGGTTGTGGAAGCAAGCTTAATGTTGAAGCCTTGGATGTGCACCATTGATCTAATCAATGGTTGTAAAGTCAAGCTTAATAAGGAAGCTTAGGATATCTACCCTAGATTACATCAATGGATGAGAATGGTAGAAAATGGTCAAAATTATCATGCTATTCTTTCTCTACCTCACGACCATGTAGCTAAAAATTGGCTAAGTATTCATTTTTCATTTCACTCAAGAAAACTATCATCTTTTCTCTCCAAAAACTACACCATTTTCTCTCCTCAAGCTCATGGTTTCTACACCCAAATCACTTCCAACCACTTTTAATTCAAGCAAATCATACCACTTAGTTCTAAACCTCTTTCCAAACATCTTTGAAGTTGTGTTCAAGCCTTGATTCCTTCATCTTCAAGCTTGATTTCTAGATTCAATCTCTAGGGTTTCAAGGTAGAAGTCTTGAAACTTGAGTTCTTATTTAATTTTTGAAAGTCCTAAGACCATGTTTGATCCATAGTTGTTTTATTTTAAGCTTTGAATGTTAATATATTGTGTTTGCTTTGATTTCTAAGAACTTTTGGTGGAGGAAGTTGAAGCAAAAGATCAAACAAAGAGACTTGGAAGCTACATACAAGGTAAGAGGGAGATTAACCTCATCAACCACTTGTGGTGATGAGGGACATGAAAATTGTGTGCTTTGTAATTAATTTCTCTATGTGATTTATGGCTTTAATATCATGCATGAACTTGTTAGAATAGAATTTTGATGCTTAAAGTATGATTGTATGTCATAAATATGCTTGTAAGGAAAGAAATTTTGGCTCCAATGGCCAAGTGAGACTCATGACCTCTATGCCTTCCAAAGGCATTTCCATTTCAAAAATGTTTTATTAAATGGTAATCTAGAGGATTATTGATAATAAAACTAATTAAGGATTTATAAAATAAAAAAGGAAATGAATATATTTTTATCACTAATTAAGAAAGTGATTTCCAGCCACTTAGTGGATTTACGACAAAAATGTAATTTTGAGACTTTACAATAATTTATTTATGATGATATAAATAAATTAAATGGAAAAGGATTTTTATTTAAAATTAAGATAATATGAATTTTTAGAAAAATAGTAGGAAGACTGTTTAAAGGTGATTTAATAGGGAAATAAAGTCTAATTTTGATATTAAATAAGAAAAGTTTTAATTTGAGCTTAGAATATGGAGAAAATGTTTTACGCGATTGAAAATACATAGAAAAACTTCTACGCAATTTAAAAATGGTAATTTTCAACTATGTAATTGAGAAAACATTTTAAAATCCCTACGCGATTGAGAAAATGTTGAAAAATCTTTACGCGATTTGAAAACGTAACAGAAATGTTACGCGATTGTGAAAATGCGATAAAAAACATTACGCGATTGAGAGAAACAACAAGTTTTGCTATCGGGTCAATATAATGGACCTGGATATATCACTGTGTGTTTGTGGCTGATAGTGGCCCGTAATGTGTATTTAGTCATTGGGCATGCATTTGTCAAACAGACGATGTCTGTTAAGGCTATTGTTGCTTAGGATTTGAATTACACCTAAGTGCGAATGCGAATTACGTAGTGTTATTCACTTGTTGAACTAGGAGGCGTAGGAGCACAGGAATTTCACAAATGGACATTTGGTAGCTCCACTAGGCCGTGGTAACTGAGCAATGCTCTGACGATCTTGACTAAACACTATTCGATTCATGATTTTGCGTAGAATGTCATGTATAATGCCTGATGTGCACTTTGAGAAAATATAGCACTTGGTCTGAGGCGGCAGATATACCGACATATCTTCTGGATCATTCTCTCCGAAATTGAGTTTAGCTCCATGGAGTAGGAAATTGGTTCATTGTGCATGTGCATAGTCAGTCATTATTTTATTGTGATATATGTATGTGCATTGTGTTAATTATTTGTTATCTTATGCAATAATTATATGATGTTATGAATGTATCTGTTAAATACTGTGTATGAATAGTATGTCATTTTTACTGTCTTTTTACTGCCATGATGGTATTGATGCAGGGGATCTCACCTCTTTGTTACGTTATTTTGTTTGTTTGTATGATTATATTAAAGGGTGAAGAAGAAAAGGACGATTCACCTCATTTCTGTCTAGGTTAGTTGTCTGTTGTTGTTATGGCATTGAGGGGTTTTCTGGTATATGTGAAGGTTTTGTTTAGAGGTGGTATGAACGCCTGGCGCTATGATGTTGACGAGGACCGCGTAGTATATATTGGAGTAGTATTTGTGACTATTAGTAGGACTTTCCATGGGGATCATATGTTTACTTTTAGCGCTTTTATCTATTTACATTTTACTATGCCCATAGAGTTTTTGTGGAGTACTCGTCATGCTACTCCTATGAAGGATTCAGTTGTTTCTTCCGCGCGGACTCCTGTCTATAGCCCTGTGATTCATCAGGGGCTATTGTCTTTTGAGGAGTCGGAGGAAGATCCGGATGAGTACCCTTCTGACTAGATGTGGATACTAGGTTAGTTTATATTTGGGCTATAGTACCTGTATAGTTTTTTAGAACAAAAATGGATGCTTTAAAGTTTTAGATTTTGGTATATATGTATTGTAAATTATTTTAATTTGGTATATTTTACAATTTATTTTATTGTCAATTTTAATTATCCACAAAGAAAAATTATTTGAAAAACATATAATTATATTAATATATAACTTTTATAACTTGGTAAATTTTGGTAACTTGTATTTTCCGTAAATGTGATGCCCTTTAAAAGGGGGTGTTACATATGAATGATAGTTGTTACTCTCATTTGCTAAGGTTGAGCTGTGAAGTTAACCTAGAAATGTGAATAGCTCTTTTGTCAGATAAAGTGAGCTGAGAGTGCATGTTTACTAGATCTTGTTTTTCACTTGCTTAGTGTGGACCTTGTGATGTTATATATGTGATGGGAATACTACATAGAGTAAGTATGTGAATATTCCTATAGTGTAACATCATGGATGAGGATAGTGTAACACCCATTAAAACATGATAGACTTGTATATGGTTACGAAGGTAGCCTAATACCTGATTACCATGCCTGATAAGTTTTGTGGCCTTCTGAGCACGTTTAGTCACTTTGTTGTAACACTATGTGTGAAAAATAGCCGTTATTAGCCCCAGAAGTGGCTTAAACTACTTAGTTAATGAAAATAAATGTGGAAAATTTGTTTTTAGGTTGCAAATGTGGGGAAAAGAATACAGTTAAAATTTGAGGTTAATTGGAGTTTGTTTAGCATTTTTTAGTATATTGTGAGTGTGTTTTAATGTCGGATTGACTACCAGCAGGTATGGTGTTTGGAATCGTGGATACATCACGCAGTGAAAAATAGAATTCCCACCAAGAATCCACGCAAAAGAATCTATAATTTGAGTTTTTAAAATTGTTTACCTCATGAAGCGTGATCAAAATGAAGTGATGTGAATCACCAACACGAACAGACTCATGAACGTCCAACGTCCGCAAAAAGAGCCTCATGTCTCTGACACAGTGCTAGCTATGAAGAGATGACAAACTTATCACTCTCTCACTCACTATTTCTATAGGTGCAGCTAGGGTTATGTAATTCGTGCCTTAGCAGCCCCCTTAGTAATACTATTTATAATAGTGATTGCCTTAAGTGAGTGTGAGCAGCAGCAGGATAAGCTGTGTAACCCTAGACTCATCTGTTATGAGTCTGGAACACATGTAAATCTGAGTCCAACTTGGATATATTGCTCCAATTTAGTCTAGTCTATGTGTATGACCCTGCAAATTCTTATAACGTTGGCAGTAATATTAAAATCTCATTTTAATATTACAAGCAGTGAGCAGTATCTAGCAACACATCATTGCTACCCACGTAATGAGAATGTCAGTGATTTGACATAACCTTTCCATGACCAATGTTTTCGTGTTGTTTAGTCCCTTTATCAAGATGTCTAGATTGAACACAATGCAAGGAATGCGTCACCCTTGTATAGTCCAATCCTTCGTTTCCTGATACTCGAGTAGACTTTCTAACAACAAATGAAATCAATATCTCATATTAACTCATTTGAGCAGGACCATGCATTTCGTAGTCTCACTCAATCAGGGGGCCCGAAGATATCGCTCCTATTATGTAGGAGTGACAAATCCCATCTAGGTCACTCACATACCTTTGCATGATTCGCAGTATATCCAATAACCAACTTTATAATCACCTTGTTATAGATGGTGTTTGATGGCATTAAAATACACAACTCCTCATGTAGGAATCGTGGTGATTTTAGATCAAAGGACCACAGACACCATTATCACTATGAGAATCGCTTATGATACTCACGTAACGATCCATCTAGTGTTGACAGTAATATTAAAATCTCATTTTAATATTACAAGCAGTGAGCAGTATCTAGCAACATATCGCTGCTACCCATGTAATGAGAATGTTAGTGATTTGACATAACCTTTTTGTGACCAATGTTTCCGTGTTGTTTAGTCCCTTTGTCAAGATGTCTAGATTGAACACAAGGCATGGAATGCGCCACCCTTGTATAGTCCAATCCTTCATTTCCTGATACTCGAGTAGACTTTCTAGCAACAAATGAAATCAATATCTAATATTAACTCATTTGAGCAAGACCATGCATTTCGTAGTCTCACTCAATTAGGGCCCCGAAGATATCGCTTCGGTTATGTAGGAGTGACAAATCCCATCTAGGTCACTCACATACCTCTGCATAATTCGCAGTATGTCCAATAACCAACTTTATAACCACCTTGTTATAGATGATGTTTGATGGCATTAAAATACACAACTCCTCATGTAAGAATCGTAGTGATTTTAGGTCAAAGGACTACAGACACCATTGTCACTATGAGAATCGCTTATGATACTCATGTAACGATCCATCTAGCATTCTCATGGCAGGTCAGTCCAGTACATCATTACTCTAATATGTACTCATGTGAAGACTTGATATCTCATATCCATGACCTATGAGATGTGGTCATCAGTCTACACACATACTAGTCTCGATGCATTATTATTGTCCTAATTAACAATAATACTTGACTAGGGACATTTAAGAATAGTGTTCTAACTTTATCCAATAGGATTTCACAATCAAGTCAACCACTTGATGTCCTATGGCATCAAACTTACCATTCTAAGGACTTTATTATGTTTATTAAAAAGAACATAATAAATGAAATTCCTTGTATATTAAAATTAGCATAATAGAATGTATATAAATACAGACAAAATGTATCAGCCTCTAGGGCATACACCAACATATGGAAAAATGTGGTTATGGCGAAATAAGATTTTTTATGAATCTTAGGATTTATTTTAAACTTGTTGGAAGTTAGGAAACTTAGTTTGGTGAAATCTAAGTGTTCTTAACATATCATATTTTTGGTAAGTCACTTAAGTGACTTTATGAGACACGACTCTCACCCTTCTGTTGCCTTGGTTTATTTAAGGCCAAAATGAAATTTTTGTCTCATTTCTCTCTTCTTTTTCACTACTGAAGTAGGAAAACACAAAGGGAAAAAGAATCAAGGAGCAAAAGGAGTTCAAGCATCAACCAAAGAGAAGGAAGAAGGAAGAGGTGGCAAGGAGCTGCTTAGTGACTTCATTTCTGGCCATTGGAGGTAGGGGGACCTTGTTTTGACACTTTCTTTTCATCTTCTTCATCTTATCCATGAGGTGGTTTTATGAGGAGAATGGATTTTTAGTGTTGTTCATTGATGTTTTATGCTTGGATCTTGTTGTGAAACTTAAGAATAGCATGACCTTAGGTTGTTTGATGATTGATGATGAGATTTCATCACTCAAACACCTTGGTTTTCTTTTGAGATAGAAGATGAGTTTTAGGGTTCAAGATGGATGATTTGGTTCCATGATTCATGGTTTTGAGTGAAATCAAAGTGGAATAAGAGTTACTATATGTATATGGACCTTGTGTAAAGTTGAAAATCACTTGGATGTAAAGTTTGAGTGATTAGAGGAGGGATAAGTTCCAATGGAATAGTACTCAGATTTTGTAAAATTCTACAAAATCCCTTTTCTGCTACTTGCATCGCGGTGCAAGGTGTTGCACACCACGGCGTGCGAGTAATGCACTTCCAGTATTGAAACACGAGAGCAAGGCACCACGTGTGGCCATGTTTGTGCCGTAGCATGAGGAGGCAAAGGGCAAGGCATCGTGGCGTGGTAGTGGTGTGCCGCGACATGAGCTCCAATTTCTGGGTAAAAACTGTTGTGTGATGCAATGCAGCCTTTTAAAGGTGTTGCTTCTTCTTTTATGCTTCTTAGTGAATGATGAGACTTTAGTAGGAGAATTTAATGAAACAAGAATATGTTAAGTCAAGAATGATTTGTAATGCTAATTATGGGAAATAATTAGACATAGTAGTACATATGTTATATATATGTGATTGTTGAAAAGTGTGAGCCTCACATTTGAGGATAATCTATGATATGTAAGGAGGATGGTCTCCTTCCTATTATAATGATGAGTTGAGAATGGATTTCCTTGTTAGTTATTAAAAATCGTGTAGTTGATGGATTTCACTACCTGGGGAGAATGGATTTCCTCTGAGAAGTTGAGACCGCATAGTTGAAGGATTTCACTATCCGAAGAGAAAATTACTAGAACTAGGTTCTAGTGCTTGTTCAAGGTTTATACATGTGATTTCCATTACTTTGTACAATACTCATGCATATCATGACATTGTCATGGACTTGGTATCATGACATTATTCATTTCATGCTTAGGATATTGCATAGGCATAAACACTGCATAATTTGCCATAGCATGGCGATTGTATGGGTGGTTGCCACCATGACATGAACTCATGACATTGCAATTGTATGGGCGATTGCGTATCTCTAAGATGGAGAAGTTGTGTACTTCTACGATTGAAGTGTCAATTTAATAGATATGTATTCTTTATGAATGTATAAAATGCTAGTTTTGGAATACTTCTACTGAGAATTGTGATTTCTCACCCCGTTTGTGTTGCAATATAAATCCAGGAGCGAGTTCCTCAAAAGGGAAGCAAAAGATGTATGAAGACTAGTATAGTTTATATGCTTTTTGTACACAAAGCTTGTATATATATTATACTAGATCTTCTTGTTATGAAAGTTTATGTATTATAATGTGCCTGTTAAGGCAGTGATGTATATATATAACTTTTGTTATCGTGGCTCTCCATAATTATTTGTATAAATGTTATGGGTTTGGTATGTTGTTTGAAGTAGCATGGTTAGTATTAATTATTCTTTTATATATCGGTTATATTGGAATAGCACATGTTACAAATAGCCTCGTGTAAGAGTGAAGGATATAAACTCGTGTAGGAGAGTATCCTTTGTCTATGAATATTGGGTACAAACTCGAGTAGGAGAGTGTCCTTCATGTATGAGCATTAGGTACAAACTCGTGTAGGAAAGTATCCTTTGTGTATAAGAATATCCTGAAATGAGTGAGATATAACCTTGAGTATGAGAATATCTTCGTATATTAGTAATAGATATAAACTCATGTAGGAGAGTATCCTTTGTAGTGTTTATATGTGAGTTGAATATAACACTGCATAATTTTCACACACTTGCTATTCCTACGTATTTGTAACCATATGTAATGTACACAATCATTTGGCCAGAAAATTGTGGATATGTCGGGAAATCCTATGGATAAGGACTAGTCCTAGATTCTCATAGCGGGCAATGCTGTTATGGTCAGGGTTACCAGTATATGGGGTGGTAATAGTACTCTTACTATTGTGAGGGGAAGGAATCCATCAATTACTAGGTAGTGTTAAGTGGTCGTTGCCCTATTACCCTGTATAATACAAGGAACCATGTTCTTAGGAATACTCAAGTTTCATGACATTGCATAAACACAATTATATCACATTTCATAACATTATCTTAAGACATACCTTAGGCATAATCATACGACATATCATAAGCATTTGCCTTTCAGTGACAATTGTACTGGTAGTTGTCTTCCTTTATGGAATGAGATGTGGGTTTGGGATATAGTTTGCATAAGAATAATACATAGAGTGAGTATGTGAATATTCCTTTAGTAAAAGAGTAGTGACTCATGTACTTGTTGAAAACATATGATGTAAATGGATTCATTTATTCATTGTGAATGCATAATTGTGTGATAATTATTCCATACTTCGTAAATGAATGAACTTACTGCTTTGGGAAGAGAAAGGATTAGTTTTAGCTTATGCCACCTTTCTAGTTATTTGCGGATGACTTGTTTTTCCCTAAAGCAATTAGAGGTATCATGATGCTATGTTTAATAATTTGATTACTGAGAATTAAAAATTCCCACCCCGTTTACTAATTCCATGATAAATCTAGGTTGTAGCTATAACATCCTAATACAATTATTATAAAATAATAAGAATATTTCAAGATAAAGCTATCAAGTTTGTCACTTCCTAAAAATGTATAAAACAAAAATCTATAACAACCTGTGTAGTCATTATAGAGAGCCATGAGGAAAGAAAATAGTTATATATATATATATATACATCACTGGCTCAAAAGCCACACTGTAATACATAAACTTTTACAAAATAAAAACAAAATAAATAATTACAGGTTGATATATAAATAAACAAAATAACTAAAACTAAGTCTTTTGCTTCTTCTTCTTCCCCTTTCTCTTTGGAGGGTCTTGAACTGGGTTTACATGAAAACACAACGGGATGAGAATTCACAAAATCCTCAGTATGAGTATACCAAAACCAGCTGTTATTCATTCACATCGAATAAATAAACTAAAAACATCAAGTTAATCTTGCAATAGATAAATAAGCCACTGCTCATCACAACTAAAATATATGCATACTCTCTATGTAACATTCACAAGGCAAGCAATAACCTAACTCACATTTATAACAAATAATGA
Source organism: Ormosia semicastrata (assembly GCA_029884595.1). NCBI lineage: Eukaryota > Viridiplantae > Streptophyta > Magnoliopsida > Fabales > Fabaceae > Ormosia > Ormosia semicastrata. The sequence goes on from JAQQTO010000063.1 coordinate 52,438,376, forward strand.
TATCAAACAACCACCCATACAATCGTAAGACATCATCAAGCAAGCAAGATAGTTGCCCATACAGTTGTCAACAAATGCAATGCTTTATGTTATGATGTATGGTTATGCTCACAAAAAGTCCTAATAATATAATTATGCAATGCTAATACAGATTTTAGTTTTAGAAAAAACATGTTACCTGCTCATTCACAGAACCACATTCCCTTGTATATACTAAGCAGGATAGGCCTAAGAGCCTACACACTACTTGGTAATAGGTGAATACCACTCTCACCAATGTAAGAGTACTACTACCACCCCTATACTGATAACCCTGACCATAATAGCACAAATGCTAGCAGAATTTAGATCCAACACCTTATCTCAGGCCATATGGTTGTACATACCATCTAAGGTTACAATACATAGGAAATAGCAAATAACAAGTTTGAACAACCAAATATGCAAGACTATTTTTAAATCACATTTTAAATCACTAATACATGTGAGCCTTAGTCTCACTTATCCAACAAAGTAGCAAGAACCATGTCACTAGCACTCTTATATCTAGAACCTCATATCATCACTTCACAAGTGATTTCAAAGTCAACCTCATATTGAACAAGGTCCTAGGTACTCCTTATGGCATTCTATATCTCAAAAGATGCCTAAGGTTTCACAACTCCTTATATATGTTAGGTGGTTATTCTCTCCAAGAAATACCACTATTAGTGCCTCAACACACTCAAAAAGGCATATATGAGTGGTCCCAACACTTAGGGAATTTCAAAACATCAAGAATACAATTCTTGAAAAATTTTGGAACTCACCCCTAGGCATGACTTTCCCATGCCTAGGTTATCATACCTAGGCGTGGTCGATGCCCTGTCTCACGCATAGGCCTGGAATTCCCACGCCTAGGTGTGGCACTCTCTGTCTGATCCTGGACTGAAAAATTTTAGTCCATGCCTAGGTGTGGCAACCCTGTGCCTAGGCGAGACCATTCTACAGAAAATTCTGCAAAAACTGAGCCACTATTCCAATAGTTTCCAACCAACTTCTAATCCTCCAATCTTGGATTTTAGGTGTTTTCCAACTCTAATCATGGTCTTTAATCATGTTAGAATCATTAAATAGTAAACTCAACTCATCCATCATGGATTTAAACTCAATCAAGCAAAGAAAATATCCATTACCAAAATGCTCATCAAAGTGGCCTATGGGCATCCACCATGCAAAAGTAAGCTACCATGCTTCCAATAAACTGAAAATAGTCTAACTTTACTCTTGGGATCAAGAACCAAGCTAAAAGCATACATTTGGCTCACCAAAATCAATTTCCCATTCACAAACCCTAACTCCATTCAAGATGAACAAGAAGAGAAAAGATGAATAGAAACTCCCCTACCTTTTGGAGCAAAGATGGTGATGATGGTTAGTAAATCACAAGCTTGCCTTTCCCTTTTGATTCCTTCTTTTTTCTCTCTTCTTCCCCCTTTGTTTACTCTTCCTTCCTCTGATTACTTTCTTCCTTTTCTGCTGAAGCTGCTAGATCGTGAGAGAACAAAGAGAGAATGAGTGAAAAAGTGAAGAAATAACTCAAGAAAGTCAATAAAAAGGGCTGCATAAATATGAGTAACCTAAGCCACTTGTGATATTTTACAGTATCAACTATATCTGCTAAGAACACTTAGATTTCTCCAAATCAAGTTTTTCAACTTCCAACAACTTTAAAATAAATACTAACATTCATTAAAAAAGTTGTTTCACCATTATCATAAATTTTCATATCTGTTGCTAGTCAATCTAATATTAAAGGCACAACCAGTATGCTTAAAAATACCAAACTGACTCTGATTATTCTCAAATTTAAACCATATCATAGTCTATAATTTTTGACATAGAAACAAATTATCCATATTTATTTCCATTAGCTAAGCTATTTATGCTAATATCTGGGTCATTTTAAGCTACTTTTCACCTTTCGGGTTGCAGCAAAGTGTCTAAACTTACTCAAATTGTCACAAAATTAAACAAGCATATTAAACAAGTATTAAGCTACCTCTTTAACTATTTACAAGTTTAAAATTTTTTAGAGGATTTTTACATTTCTCCTCTCCTTTTAAAATTTTGTCCCCAAAATTGCTTACCTCATATAAACAACTGCGGGTAGTCTTGCTGCAAGTGGGACTCAAACTCCCAATTTTCCTCCTTAAAGCCAGCAACATACCAAAGCACCTTCAACAAAGGAATCTAGTTACCTCTAAGATCTTTGACCCCTCTATCCATGATCGTTACCGGTTGCACAACATATGACAAATCATCCCTTAACTACATAAATTCATTTCTTATGACATATGAAGGATCTAGATTGTACTTCCTAAGTTATGAAACATGGAAGACATTGTGAAGATTAGACAAGCTGGGAGGAATAGCAATTTGGTAGGCTATAAGTCCAACTCTTTTCAAGATTTCGTAGGGACTAATCAAACGAGGATATAATTTTCATGTTCTCAATGTTCTACTAATCTCTGTTGTAGGAGTGACCCTCAAGAAAACTTTATCTCCCTCATTGAACTCTAGAGGTCTTCTCCTCTTATCAGTATAGCTTTTCTGCCTACTTTGAGCCTTAACCAACCTATCCCTGATCATCTTAATATGATTCGTGGTCTGCTGTACTAACTCTGGTCCTAGGATGGTTCTCTCTCCAACCTCATATCAACACAAAGGGGACCTACACTTTCTACTATAAAGAGATTCATACGGTGCCATGCCTATGCTGGTATGACAATTGTTGCTGTAGGCAGACTCCACTAAGGATAAGAACTTATCCCAACTACCCTTTTACTCTAGCACGTATGCTTTAAGCATATCCTTGAGGGTTTGGATAGTCTTTTCTGATTGACCATCAGTCTATGATGATATGCTATACTCAAACTAAGCTTTGTCCTAAAATCTTTTTGCAAGGCTCCCTAAGATCTAGATGAAAATCTAGAGTCTATATCAGAAACTATACTAATGGGAATACCATGCAATCAAACTATCTCCTGAAGGTATAAATAGGCTAGTTTATTCATAGAGTAGTTAGCTCTAATAGGTATAAAATGGGCAGACTTGGTTAGTCTATTCACTATAACCTAAATTGCATCAAATCCTAGTTGAGTCTTAGGTAACCCTGTCAGAAAATCTATTGTGATGTTATCCCATTTCCACTCAAGGATTCCTAAAGATTGAAGAGGTCCTAAGGGTTTCTGGTGTTCTATCTTGACCTTTTGACAAGTTAGGCACCTAGACACAAACTCGGCTATGTCCCTCTTTATTCCAGACCACCAAAACATCTTCTTCAAGTCCGAGTACATCTTAGTGGCCCCGGGATGGATAGTGTACTGACTACAGTGAGCTTCTTAAGGATCCTTTCCTTGATTCCAGATTCACTTGAAATACAAAGTCTGCCTCTAAACTTAATAATCCTATCATCCGTCATATCAAACTCTCTAGGATTCCCAAAAAAGATCTACTCACTTATATCACTAAGAGTCTCATCCTCTTTTTGAGTTTCAAAGATTTAAGTCCTTAAGTCACTCGACTCACACTAAGACTATATGGTAACACAGTTACTGAAAGACTCATGTCTCTAAAACTCTCAAAAAGTTCACTCTGCTGGATCATCATCTAGAACATATATATGGATTTCCTATTTAGTGCATCAGCCACCACATTGGCCTTACCCGGATGATACTTTAACTCAAAGTTGTAGAATTATCTTTGCCCTAATGATCTAATGTGTTAAGTTTTGATGATGACAACTGCATTACAAAAGGATATTGATCATACTACATAGATGTACTTAATAGATTATATTGGATCATGCATGATCATGTACTTCATCTTATTATATTTCATATAAGAATCATGCATATTCTTTATAGCATCTTTTATAGAAAATATCAAATAATATGTTATATGAGTTGTATTAAATTAATATTGGATTTGGCTCTATTTGAATGAAAATGTGCGAAGTGTTCTTTGTTACATCCTATATAGAGTATATCTATTAGTAATTGATAAATGTCTTATTTGGATGTACCTATGAAAGTCTTATATGCATGTTAGACTTACTAGAGTTATACATTTATGAATCATGCATATGAAGGTATTGAATTATGAATTTGGACTAACTATGTTTGTTTAAGTGAGCAATACTTTGTAAGATAGTCCAAGTACCAAGAGTGAACATTGCAAAAAGAAAGAGATCACAAATTATGTTTAACTCAAGAAGAATGAGAATGATAAGGTGTTCTAGGCATTTGCAAGATTTGAAGAGAAGAAATTTGTGGAAGCTTGGATTACATCAAGAAGCCTAAGGACTAGAATTCGTATATTTTCATTTTAGGCTTTCTCCTATGTAAAGATAGAAGGTTTACAAGAAAAGAGATCAAATATATTTTTAAATTTTTACAAATGGTTCTTACATGCTAAAATGCCAAGAAATAAATTTTGAAAAGCTAGTCATGGTAGCACTTCAAAACTATGAAAAATAGTCAAGTTAGAGTTTTAAAAAGCTGACCTTTGGTTACTATTTTGATCATAACTTTTAAAATACTTTAATTTTTGTCTTGAAACATATTTCATTTGAAAATATAATTAAAGATCTTTCAAATGAGTGGTCATTTGCTTTAAACGGACAAGAAACAAAGAAGTTATGACAATTTAAAGTCATTTTTAAAAAGTAGTCAAGTTTGAGTTTTGAAAAGTTGATCTTTGATTACTATTTTAATCATAACTTTCAAAATGCTTTGATTTTTGTTATGAAACTTATTTCATTTGAAAATAGACTCAAAGATCTTTTCAATGAGTGGTTATTTGCTTTCATCGAATAAGAAATGAAGAAGTTATGACCTTTTAAAGTCAGTTTTCAAAACTAGAGGCAATGTAATCGATTACATAAGTCCTGTAATTGATTACAACTCTGGCAGAGGCCATGTAATCAATTACAACATCCATGTAATCAATTACCAAGTGCCCAGTAATGTTCCCAACAGTTATAAATGGCTAGTTTTCATAAAAAATCATTTCTAAACACTACCAACAGCTATTTTATCACTTGGACTCTATAAATAAGTGTAGATTAAAACATTTACATCTTTAGAAACTCTTGAACACTTGATTTGATCCTTGAATCATCAAAATCTTATTTTGAGCTATTTAATGCAAAATCATTTTATTCTTTTGTTCTTTAAGTTTTATATCTATTCTTGTGAGAGTTTTCTAATCTTTTTCTTCATCTTAAAATCATTGTAAGAGGGTAAGGTATCCCTCAAGAGAGAAAAGGGTGAGGTATCCCTTGTAGTGAGACTTAAATACAAATAGTGAGGTATCCCAAAGGTGTTGTGAGTGCTCTTGAATGTAAAGGTTTTTCAAGCACCTATGAAGCTTAAAGAGTTGGAGGCTCTAGCACAAGGGTGAGGTATCCCAAGGTGTGAGGAGTGCTCTTGTTTGTATAAAGGTTTTCCTAGCACCCGTGAAGTCTAGGAGATAGTGAAGAAAATATCAAGTTAAGATTGGGGACTGGATATAGGCCACAAGTGGTTGGTGGCCGAACTAGGATAAATTATTGAGTTTAATTCTCTCTTCCCTACACTCTTTAATTTCAGTATTTGGTGTAGTATATTTATCTATTGCATATCTTGTCATCTTGATGTTTTGATTCTAAGAACTTGATATGTAGCTTATTTGCTTGATTTATCCCATAACCCAAGTTGTATTTGAGTAATTTACAATAGTTGTATCTTTGTTAGACTTATTCTGTTGCATGTGTTGATTTAAAATATCAAAATGCATAATTTCTCAAAGTTACTTTGAAAATTTACAATCACCCAATTCACCCCCTCTTGGGTAATGGTTGTCATGGCTAACAGGTGGTATCAGATCTTCGTGTTCTGTTGAAAGCTTAACCGCTTAGAGTTAAAGATCTTTATTTATTGGCAACTATTAAAAGCTTTTTAAAATGAAAGGTTTTGAAATTGATAAACTATCATTCTTCGATGGTGTTAATTTTGTTTACTGGAATGCTAGAATAGAATTTTATATGCAATCTATTTATCTTGATTTGTGGGATATTATACTTGATGGATTTACTTGTAAATTAAAACAAACTTGGAATGCCTATGGCAAGAAATGCTTTTCATTGAACATTAGAGCTATGCAAATTTTGAGAAGTAGTTTAAATGATGATGCTTATACTAAAATTAAGAGTTGCTCTAATGCTAAAGATATATGAGATGTTCTTAATGTTACTTATCTTACTAACAATGATTTTTTGCATAAAGTTGCATATAGAGAGTAAGAAGAGTAAAAGTCATTGAAGGAATCTTGTCATGAAAAATGTCCTCAAAAAGATATTCAAACTACTAAAGGGAGACCAATACCTCTTGATGATGATGATGCTAAATTTGAAGATGAGGCAAAGCAAAACCAAATGGGATATACTCGTGAAGCTTTGATGCACAACAATGAGGAAGATTGTGATTCTCATAAAGAGCCAAGTATGCTAGAAATTGAGACTACTTCATATATGGCTAAAAACGACTTTGAGGTAAATAATGCTAAACAAGATTATAGTCCTTCCAATGATAAGCTATAATGTGCATATGATGAATTGTATGATGGCTTGTTGTTTTTAGAAAAGAAAAACTTATTTTATTTGGAAAACATTTCCTCCCTTGAAAACGAAATTGGGACTTTGAAGAATGATCATGCTTTTCTTGATAAGGAAATGTCTTTGAAATGTGAAACCTCAACTTACTGTGAAAAGTGCATTGATTTAGAAAATCAAGTTGAGGACTTATTTTTTGAATTTGCAAAAGCTAATGATGTTAATTGCCTATATTCTATGCTTGTTAATGAGAATAAAATTTATGTTATTCCACATAAAAATCCATCCAAGGCTTGTGGCAAAAATAGTATAGAATGTAATAATAACAAAAGGCTTAAGTTTTCTAAAGAAGATCTTCAAAGGACTAAACCATCATTAAATTGAATTATTTGTAATTTTTGTGGTCATCTAGGACATATTTCTCATTTATGAAATTATAGAAAAAAATCTGTATATGAGAAATAACATGGTTTGGGTTCCTAAAAGTCTTAAAGGTTCTAGTACTAACATTCAAGGACCCAAGATGAAGTGGGTACCAAAATGTCCTCTTAGTGTTTCAATTATACAGAAAATTTCTCAAAAGGATGAACTAATTGGTCAAAGGAAAGAGAAATCATCAAGAAGAATGCTTCCAAAGCCCAATGGTAGAAGTTTTGGTCAAAGAAGAAAGATGGCTTCAACCAAATCTTCTCAAGTACTAAATGTGGAACTTGTAAAGTTCAAAACACCAAAAGAGAAGTAATGGGTAAAGAAAAGATTTTTCCTGATTACCAAGCTCAAGGTATCAAAAGTTTTTATCTTTTATGAACATTCACTTAAAAAGACAATGAATATGGTGTATATTCCTTGTAGGCCTTAAGTGAAGCATAGAATAATGTGTACTTGGTAAAATCTGAATCTTTTGTTTAGCACATGATTTTGTTCATTCTTGTTACACCCTTTGCTAACTATCTTGTATATTTCTTGATCATAGGATATTCTATGACTATGTATGCTTTCTATGCTTTAAATTGTCTATATATCAAGAAAGTAAGCAAGCTATTGGCTATGTGCTTAATGATAATTGATTATTTAGTTTGTTTTACTCAATTTACATACTACGAAAAATTGATCTTTGTGAGAGCATAATAGATTAATAATGAATAACTAACAACCTCTATGGATCCAAAATCGGTGGATACCAAATAAAGTACTATAAATTGTGTTGCAGGGTGATAACTACCTCAAGAAAGCATTTAAACGAAATAAGATTATTCAACTTGAGGTTAGTAAAGCTTAAAAGGACTCAACTTCTAAAAAGGGTGCAAAGAATCTCTATTCTTTCATGAAGACTTGAAGCTTCGAAGTTGGAGTCACCTACAAAAACTCAAAGAGTACACTTTTGGTGATATTAATCTTTTATCCTTATTTATGGTTTAAATTAAAAATTATGTGATATTTGGATAAGTAGAGAGTTCTTTTTGTTCCTTAACATACCTTAAGTTATACTTTTCTAGCATTGTGTCTTGAAAGTGTCTTTACATATGCTAACATGATAGATATGCACACAACTTGCTTGAAATGACATGTTTTTATGGTAATATCTTTATTCTTGAGCTTGTGATCAATTCATTTTATTCAAATATGGAAATTCACATGCTCATAAGTAGTTCTAATTCTTTCGCTTTGATGCTTAATTGTCTTATATACTTATTTGGAGATTAAAATGTTAAAAGTTATATGTCTTCTTGTTTGAAATTACTTGATATGTTCATATCTTGAAAACAAGAAGTAAATGATTCGTCTTATGACTTGAACTTGTCTTTGAACTTCAATGTAAGAAACTTGATTGGCATGTGTGCGTACTAGAATTCTTTACTTGATATTATATGTCTTGCATGATCATTGTTTGCCCCAAAATGTTTATTTATGTTTTGATGATGATTAAGCTTTCCTTGATAAGCTTGAGTTATGCCTTAAAATGCTTAAACCATTGTTTTTGGATTCAAGTGCATATGTTCTTCCTTTATTCTTGTTAGAACTAACATTGCATGATTGATAATGTAGTAAATGTTTTACATTATATATTAACCTAAATTATGCTTGTAAATGAGCTTAAATGATATTTGATGCTAACCTATATTTTAGAGAACTTTTAGAGTTATCTTTGCAAGTGTCTCTATGTGCTTCAAATATAGTCATCGAACATTAAAATGTCAAGCATATGTGGATAAATGAGAAGAGTGAAATGAAGAAGGACATGAGGAGACTTTCTTCAAGTGCAATGGAATGGAATACTCAATGGAAGAAAACACAAACTCAAAGGACAAATAAATGAAGAACACTCTAAAGAAGCATCACACTCTCAATAAGTATCTCTATCCTTAAGCTATTATGGTATTCTATATGTTCTGAATTATATGATACTTATTGATAATTTGATCATAAATGATTAGATGCTTTCTTTACATGAGAAGTATGCTTAGCATTGATAAAGAGCTTAATTGAATATTAACTTGCTAATTTTTGTCATTGCGTATAGGGTGGATGATATTAGTTCTATACATACTTTGATCCATATAGCATATTTCATCAAGGTGAATGATTGATATCTATGATTCTCTTGATCTATGGTTTCTTAGTGGCATAACACCTATGAGAATCATGCTCTTGTTTTGAAAAGAATTTTTGGTTTGATTAAAAAAAATTAAAGCAAAATCCCTTATTATATTTGAAAGAAGCTTTTCAAGTTCCATATCCTTAAAAATCTTTTAAACTTGTCTTAAGAACTTGAAAGTATTTTTACCTCTTATTTGTCTTAAAAATTTAGAAATCTTTGGATATGTGCTATAAATGTAGTACTCTCTTCATTTACTTTGAAAAGTTTTATTAAATCTTGAGAGAATGTTTAAGAAAGCTTCCAAATAAATCTTTTGAAATATTCCATAGAGCTCATCTTAATACTTTAAAAGATAAGCCTTGTTCTTCAAAGTGTTTTATTTTCTCAAGGCTCTTGTTCAATCAGAAAGAGAGGAGATGTATTTTCATAAGTTCTTTTACTTGGATTTGATTTCTCTCAAGGAATATGTGGTTTTAATATTAAACATCTCTACCCTTTTAAAATACTTTTGAAAATGTAATATGTTCTTGTAAAATTCTTTTTGAAAGGGGGAGAAGTTTTAAAATGGTTTTTGATTGATGGATTAAGAATATTTATCTTTTTCCTTGCTTTACTTTATGGTAATGTGTTTACATGATTTTGGCATACATATTTCTCTTTATCTATTTTGTACTTCAATAAGGGGGAGCTTATCTTCTTTTCTTATAACTTCTTATAATTATTTATTGATTTGTAATGGTTGTTTATCCTTTTCATCTGATATGTCTTTCTTTCATGTGCTTGTTGACTATAAATATATGCATGACTATATTAAACTATTATATTTTGATAATATGCATATTTTGAGGAGGAGCCTAGCTCTTAAATTGTTGTTTATATCTCTTGATTTACATCCTTATTTGACATGAAGTATTTTATTGTTAATACTACAACATGTCAATAAAGATCATCTCTTATTCTCTATCCCACTATCAATGAAAGAAGATAAGCATTCTTAAACTTATGATCTTTTGATTCTTTCTTTGAGAAATGTTTGATATGTGACAAGTAGTATAATCTTTCGTTTGAAAACCTTAATTACATGACCATATATGGATATTTTGTAACTCTTATCAAGTGGTACTTATTTATGATGTGGTATACAAGATATTATATGTCAAATATAAATTCTTAAGCTTATTGCTATCATATGCTAAATGTTGACATATCAAAATATGACAAGCATTACATGAATAATATTTTATATCTTGAAAGTATGCTTGTTTCATCTCTCTATTCTTGAATCACATGTAGAATCAAATATGGAGAGATAGTTATGTTTTAAATAACTTGAAGAAGTTTTGGTTTTGATGATCCTACTCTTTTTGACAACATGAGTTTTATCTATAGGGAGAGAGAAAATATTATCTTTCCTTCTTAAGCTTTTTTGTTGATGTCATATAAGGGGAGTGAAAATTAGAAAAAAAATATGTTCTTATGCTTATTGCTTGATATTCTTACATGAATATCTATTCTTCTATATTGCTCAACATATTTTTCTTTGATGATTTGTCATCATCAAAAAGGGGGAAGATTGTGGAATTGTCTTTACCTTAATGATTTAATGTGTTAAATTTTGATGATGACAAATGCATTACAAAAGGATATTGATCATGTTACATAGATGTACTTAATAGATTATATTGGATCATGCATGATCATGTACTCCATCTTATTATATTTCATATAAGAATCATGCATATTCTTTATAGCATCTTTTATAGAATATATCAAATAATATGTTATATGCATTGTATTAAATTAATATTGGATTTAGCTATATTTGAATGAAAATGTGCAAAGTGTTCTTTGTTACATCCTATATAGAGCATATCTAGTAGTAATTGATAAATATTTTATTTGGATGTACCTATGAAAGTCTTATATACATGTTAGACTAACTAGAGTTATACATTTATGAATCATGCATATCAAGATATTGAATTATGAATTTGGATTAACTATGTTTGTTTAAGTACGCAATACTTTGTAGGATAGTTCAAGTAGCAAGAATGAGCATTACAAAAAGAAAGAGATCACAAATTATGTTCAACTCAAGAAGAATGAGAATGATAAGATGTTCTAGGCATTTGCAAGATTTGAAGAGAAGAAATTTGTGGAAGCTTGAATTACATCAAGTAGCTTAAAGACTAAAATCAGTATATTTTCTTTTTCGGCTTTCTCCTATGTAAAGGTAGAGGGTTTATAAGAATAGAGCTCAAATATGTTTTTAAATCTTTACAAGTGGTTCTTACATGCTAAAATGTCCAAGAAACATGTTTTGAAAAACTAGTCATGGTAGTACTTCAAAACTTTAAAAAATAGTCAAGTTTGAGTTTTGAAAAGCTGACATTTGGTTACTATTTTAATCATAACTTTCAAAATACTAAGTGTTTTGTCCTGGAACATTTTCATTTGTAAATAGACTCAAAGATCTTTCTAATGAGTGGTCTTTTGCTTTAAACGGATAAGAAATGAAGAAGTTATGACAATTTAGAGTCAGTTTTCAAAAATAGTCAAGTTTGAGTTTTGAAAAGCTGACGTTTGGTTACTATTTTGATTATAACTTTCAAAATACTTTGAGTTTTGTTCTAAAATTATTTCATTTGAAAATAGACTCAAAGATCTTTCTAATGAGTGGTTATTTGCTTTAATCGTATAAGAAATGAAGAAGTTATGACATTTTAAAATCAATTTTCAAAATCAGAGGCAATGTAATCAATTACACAAGTCCTGTAATCGATTACAACTCTGGAAGAGGCCATGAAATCGATTACAACATCCATGTAATTGATTACCAAGTGTCCAGAAATGTTCCCAATGGTTATAAATGCCTAGTTTACATAAAAAATTATTTCTAAACACTACCAACAACTATTTTATCACTTGGGCTCTATAAATAAGTATAGATTGAAGCATTTACATCTTTAGAAACTCTTGAACACTTAATTTGATCCTTGAATCATCAAAATCACATTTTGAGCTCTTTAATGCAAAATCAGTTTATTCCTTTATTTTTCAAGTTGTATATCTACTCTTGTGAGAGTTTCTAATCTTTTTCTTCATCTTAAAATCATTGTAAGAGGGTGAAGTATCCCTCAAGAGTGAAAATGGTGAGGTATCCCTTGAAGTGAGACTTAAACACAAAGAGTGAGGTATCCCAAAGGTGTTGTAAGTGCTTTTGAATGTAAATATTTTTCAAGCACTTGTGAAGCTTAAAGAGTTGGAGGTTCTAGCACAAGCGTGAGGTATCCCAAGGTGTGAGGAGTGCTCTTATTTGTACAAAGGTTTTCCTAGCACCCGTAAAGTCTAGGAGATAGTGAACAAAATCTTAAGTTAAGCTTGGGGACTAGATGTAGGCCACAAGTGGTTGGTGGCTGAATCAGGATAAATTCTTGAGTTTGATTCTCTCTTCCCTATACTCTTTAATTTCAGTGTTTGGTGTAGTATATTTATCTATTGCATATCTTGTCATCTTGATATTTTGATTCTAAGAACTTGATATCTAACTTATTTGCTTGATTTATCCTATAACCAAAGTTGTATTTGAGTAATTTATAATAGTTGTATCTTTGTTAGATTTATTCCGCTGCATGTGTTGATTGAAAATATTAAAATGCATAATTTCTCAAAGTTGCTTTGAAAATTTGCAATCATCCAATTTGTAACACCTCGATTTTTTTATTTTTCTTCATATAAATGAGTTTATAATATTTATGAATTTTTGAGAATTTTTAATTTATTTTGATTATTTTAATATTATTTTAGACTGTAAGTGTGTTTGAGGCAAGCCCGAAAAAATTAAAATTTTTCCTGGATCAGAAAGTTTTGGACTGTTAATGCGGGGCTGGGAGAACTTACTAAACCCAAAAATAGAAATAGTTGATGAAATTTTTTTTTATCTGAGTTTTTATTATCCATTAGATAAAGTTATTATCCATTGGGTAATATTATTATCCATTAGACAATAAATAGCATTAGCTATTATCCATTGGGTAATAGATTTTGGAAAATATCCTAGTGGTCAAAGATGATGGTTATGACATCTTTTTGAATAACCAATGAGAATCAAGCTTGGAGGAGAAGCTTTGGATATCAACCCTTGATCTAATCAATGGTTGTGAGGAGTTGTAGTGAGCTAATTGATCACTCCTCCTTTTCATTGAAGCTCACGACCATAAGGGCTTAGGAGAGAGAAAATATCACATTTTCAAAGCCATCATCTTTCATGCAAAAGCTAAACACCATTTTCTCTTCCTTATTTCACGACCAAGCTACACAAATTCACCTTCCAATCTCTTATAATTTAAACCAACCATACCACTTGACTCTAAACATCATCCTAAGCATAGCATCTTTGGTGTTGTGATCAAGCCTTAGTTCAACCATCTTCAAGCTTGACTTTTGAGTTCAAGTTCTAGGGTTTTAAGGTAAAGTTCTTGAAACTTGATTGTCTTGTTTGATTCTTAAAATTCTAAGACCATATTTGATCTATGGTTGTCTTGCCCTAACTTTGAATGTTAATATATTTGTGTTTACTTTGATTCTAAGAGCTACTTGGTGGAGGAAGTTGATACAAAGGAACCTACTAGGAGTAAGGAGGCTATATCTAAGGTAAGAGGAAGATTAACCTCATCAACCACTTATGGTGGTGAGGGACATGAGATTTTGGTGTGATTGTGTGGTTTGTAATTATTTGTTCTATATGATTTATTGCTTTGATATTATGTATAAACTTGTTAGAATAAAAATTTGATGCTTAAAGTATATTGTATGTCATAAATTATGCTAGCGAGGAAACGAAATTTTGGCTCCAATGACCATTGAGGCTCACGGTCTCTAAGCCCTCCAAATGGGAATCTAATGCAAAATGTTTTATTAAATGATAATTTAGAGGATTAGTGGTAATAAATTTGATTAAGAAATTACAAAATAAAGATAGAAATGAATATATTTTTATCACTAAATAAAAAGTGATTTTCGGCCACTATAATAAATTTGGGACTAAGGAGTAATTTGGGGATTTCAAGTATTTCATTTAAATGGATTTTAAATAAATTAGATGGAAAAGTATTTTTATTTATTTAAAATTAAAATAATATAGATTTTGAGAAAAATGGTAGAAACATTATTCAAAAGGGGATTTAATAGGGAAATAATAGAAATAAAGTCCAATTTTGATATTAGATGAGAAAAGTTTTAATTTGAGCTTAGAATATTGAAAAAATATTTCACACAATTGAAAATATGTAGAAAAACTCTTACGAGATTTAAAAATGGTGATTTTTAACTACGCGATCGAGAAAACGTTTTAAAATCTCTACGCGATTGAGAAAATGTTGAAAAATCATTATGCGATTTGAAAACATAACAAAAGTTTTTTGCAATTGTGAAAATGCGATAAAAATACTACGCGATTAAGAGGAACAACAAGTTTTGCTGTTGGGCCGATATACTGGACCTAGGAATATTACTATGTGTTTGTGGTCGGTAGTGGCTTATAATTTGCATAAAGTCATTTGACATGCATTTGTCAACAGACGGTGTTTGTTAAGGCTATTATTGCCTAGGAATTGAATTACATCTAAGTACAGGTGTAAATTGCGTAGTGTGGTTCACGCGTTGAACTTGAAGGCGTAGGAGCACGGGTATCCCACAAGTGGACAGTAGGTAGCTCCACTGGGCCGTGGTGACTGAGCAATGCTCCGACTATCTCGACCAGGCACTATTCTATTCACAATTTGATGTAGAATGTCTTGTATAATGCCTGATGTGCACATTGAGAAATTATAGCACTTGGTCTGAGGCGGCCGATATACAGACATATATTCTGGATCATTCTCTCCGAAATTGAGTTTAGCTCTATGGAGTAGAAAATTTGTTCATTGTACATGTGCATAGTCAGTCATCATGTTATTGTGATATATATATATATATATATATATATATATATATATATATATATATATATATATGTGTGTGTGTGTGTGTGTGTGTGTGTGTTGTAGTAATTATTTGCTATTTAATGCATTGAATATATGATGCTATGAATATATCTGTTAAATGCTGTGTATGAATAGTATATCATTTTACTGTCTTTCTACTACCATGATGGTGTTGATGTAGGGGATCTCACCTCTTTGTTATGTTATTCTGTTTACTTGTATGTTTGATAAAGGGTGTGAAAAGGAAGATGAGGAGGAAGGATTGCCTCATTTCTGTTTGTGTAAGTTTATCTGTATTTTGTGATGGCGTCAAGGTCTGGTTTCTTTAGTTTCACAAGGATTCAGTTTCTGGGAGACACTTACGCTTGATGAATTAATGCAGACACTGATCGTATTAGTTATATCGGGAATATAACTATAACTCTGAGAAGGACTCATGATGGGGATTCTGTTTTTACTTTTAATGCTTATATGCATTTGAGTTTTGTTTTGCCTATTGAGTTTCTTTGGGGTAGTCGTCGTGTTACTCCTTAGGAGAACTCAGTAGTTTCATCGACGCAGACTCCAGTCCATAGTCCTGTGACCCATCCGGGGTTGTTGTCATCTGAGAAGTCTGAGGAAGATCCAGAAGAGGATCTGGATGAGTACCCCTCTGACTAGATGTAAGGTACTAGGTTAGTTTATGTTTAGGCTATAGTACATGTATAGTTATTTTGAGGATAAAACTGGATGCTTTTAAGTATTAAAACTTGGTATGTAAAAGATGTAAAATATTTTGGTTTGATATATTCTGTATTTTATTTAATTAGTTAGTTTTAAATTATCCGCGAAGAAAAATATTTGAAAAACGTATGTACAATATTATTAGAAATTATAACTTGGTTAAAATTTGGTAACTTGTAATCCATAAATGTGATGCCCTGAAGGGGGTGCTACACAATTCACCCCCCTCTTGGGTGATGGTTGTCATGGCTAACAAGTAGTATCAGAGTTTCGTGTTCTGTTGAAAGCTTGACTGCTTAGAGTTAAAGATCCTTATTTGTTGGCAACTATTAAAAGCTTTTCAAAATAGAAGGTTTTGAAATTGATAAACCACCATTCTTCAATGGTGTTAATTTTGTTTATTAGAATGCTAGAATGAAATTTTATATACAATCTATTGATCTTGATTTGTGGGATATTATATGCAACAGCCACCGCAGGGTATCACATTTAAGACTAATCCTAATATAACTTACCCAAGTTGTGTAACGACCCGGGACTGCCTGCAGGATTGATGAGTGTCTCCACAAACCAACACGGGTCTTTTCAGCGTGCTTTGTCCTCACTCACACGCATCCTAGGAAACTTCCCAAGAGGTCACCCATCCCACAATTGCTCCAGGTCAAGCACGCTTAACCATGGAGTTCTTATGTTCTAGGCTCCCGAAAAGAAGTTGCAACTTGTTGATATGGCTACACCAAATCAATTCCTTTAAGCCATCCTCAACTATGCAGTCCCATACCTGCACAATCTCTGAATCCCTCTCATTCCGGTGCGTATTCAGTTCATTCATGCAGACCCTCCGCCTAGAAGCCTGCCAGGAGCCGCTCCTTGTCCGTGCTTCATTGCACCGGCGATCACTCCCCGCCCTCGTCGGCCCCGGGACGCCACAGGGGCATCAAGGTGCGGGTACCTCACAATGGATAGTTGGTAGCTCTTCTGTTCGTGGGGCAGACCGATGCAAACACACCGATGAGTCAGACCGAGACACTATCCTATATCGTGATATGGTGTAGAGTGTCTTGTCCAATGCCTGATGTGCACTTTTGACAAAATTGATATATTATAGCACTTTTGGCCATGGCAGCCGAATGAAAGGCACATCTTCTGGATCTTCTCTCCGAACTGTGTATAGCTCCATGGAGTAGGAATTGGTCGTTATACATATACATTGTGGTTCAGCATATTGATTGGTTGTTTAAGTTTGTTTAAATTATTATCTGTTATATGGCACTATGATTTAATGTCTTAATATAGTATGCTATTAATTTGTTGTTGTTTATTTTACTGCCACACTAGTATTGATGTAGGGGATCTCATCTCGTTGTTATGTTATATTTGTTTCATTGTGTATGTTTATTGAAGACCGAGGGAACGATGAGGCAAGGGACCCTGTTTATCTTCAGTAGTAGTTTTCTTCATTTGTTAGTATGACGACAAGACAACAAGTCTTAGGTTTTGTTAGGGTTCAGTTCCACGGGGGAGCTAACGCCTAGAGGTTTGACTATAATAATGAGAGGTTTGTCTACACCGGGGACTTGACTATGAGCTTGAGTGGAACCCTGGATGAGATTTCTGTGTTAACTCAATATGCAACTATGCGTTTGGAATTCACAACACCTATTCGTGAACTCTGGGGTGGAGTGGTGTCTGTCTATACACCCCAAGAGAATTCTGTAGTATCATCAGCAAGAACCCCTATGAGGCGTCCATAGCCGTCTGGTTCTTCGATGATAATGTAGAGGAGGAGGAGGATCCTTTCGAGGAACCAAATCCTTAGGTTTGTTTTTAGAGGACCACTTGGTAGTTAGGTTTGTATTTTTACTTTTGAAAACAGGGTTGTATTTATGTAAATTATTTGGACAAGTTTTGTAATATGATGTAAATATATATTTTGGTGTGTTTATTACCAGTCTTACAAATGTCTTAATTCAGTTAAATTTATTATATTTTATTCCGCAAATGAAATTTTAAAATTGACGATTTTACAAGATTAATTCTTTTACAACTTGTGACGACGCTGGTGTTAGAGGAGGGATAAGGTTGGAAATAAATTTTCTTATAGGGGGTATTTTGGTCATTTGGCCTATAAGTGTAAAAAAAAAAAAAGGGATCAAAGATTTAAAAGGCAGGAAGAACGAGAAACAGAGACGTTTCTCGTCCTCTGTTTCTCTTCTCTTCTCCTTTCTCCACCAAATTTTCATCTTTTCCCCATTTTAGCACCAAATCCTTGCATCCATTTGCACCAAGAGCTTGAGGTAAGTTTCTACTATTTTATTCTTGTTTGCTTTGTACCAAATCTCATTTCCCTCAAGCTTTGTTATCTCAAATAAAATAGTAGATGAGTGTATTTTGGGGCTTTGAAGTAGAAATCTAAGAATGTGGAAGGTTGGTTTTAGTAAGTGGTAATGGGAAAGTCATATACTGATTTTTTTTTTCATCTATCATGAGATTTATGAAAAACCCTAAGCCCTAAAATTAGGGATTTTAACTAATCTCTTTACCCCTTCGTTAGTTCGACTCTAAATGAAGTTCCTAGAGTTTTATCAATTGTAAATTTGTAATTATAGTGTAGTTATTTTATTTATTCATGGTATTTGTGTTCTAAATTCCTAAAAGCTAATGGGTAACTTTACATTTATCTTGACTTGTCAAAATGCTTGTTTATGGTCAGATTCAGTGGGCATTACACAGCTTGCTCCTCCGAGTGTCGTAGGAACCGATTGAGTTGGTTCTTCATACTGTGAGTGGATAATTTATACTGTGATATATGTTGAAATTTAGACTTCTCGGTATGTATTTATATTTATTCTAATAGTTTTGGTTATAGCCTCAAACTTTATATTATGGGGAAACAAAACCTTTCAGTTAATCTTGGATAATTGTGAATTTTGGTTATATGGGTTAAGCTATAAGTGTTGAGTGTTAAAATTCTGCCTGCCGTGGCGAAGAGATATAACGGCATGTGTTCCACCTGCCGTTGCGAAGAGATATAACGGCGAATGTTCCGCCTGCCGTGGTGAAGAGATATAACGGCGTGTGTTCCGCCTGCCGTGGCGAAGAGATATAACGGCAAATGTTCCGCCTGCCGTGGCGAAGAGATGTAACGGCTATTGTATATAAAATGAATGTAGAGATTTTGTTTTAAGATCTGAGAGGAGATTTGATAAGTATAGTTGAATTCCTTTACGATTGTAAATTTATTATTGGAAAGGAAAACATGTGATGAGATTTTATTTATCGGTCTCATTTATTTGATTTTTTGTGTATTGAGTTATCTTGCGAAGTTTAAATATTTTTGACTCTTACTTGCTTCCCTTTCTTATTCATTTCTTTTTTATGCCCTCACTGAGTCTATGTGACTCACCCATTTCTTTTTTTTTTTCCCCCTTCGATTTTGCAGGTTTGTGGAGTAGGGGATTCTTGGGATTTACTATTCTGCCCAGGAGTTTTTTTTGTATTTTGGTAGGCCTTCATTGTCGTTGATGGCTAGTGTTACCTGTTGACTCCAGTATTTTGCAGCTATAGGAGATAATGTTTATTTCTTTCTTTTGATGTATATATATGTAAACGAACAGTCTTGATATATTCCTTCTATATAACTGGCTCATCTTGTTCTTAGGATTGATACTAGATGCTTATGTTAGTGATAGATATGGATATATATATATTTCGACTGGGTCTAAATGAATTATGTGGTTTGTTAAATTTTTAGAGGAGACTCTGTCCGATTTTTAATGGCCCTAATTTACATTACACATTATTTTTCTTTAATTGAGGTTGTATGGTTAGGCTTGCCAAGCTAGTTGAGTACTGAGTATCACTAGTTTGTGCGCCGGTCATGGCCTAAGATGGGTCGTGACAAAGTTGGTATCAGAGCGTTGGGTTTGTAGGTCCTAATAGCTGCAAAATACGGGTAATTGTAGAATCTTGTTTGTAATCTGTGTACCCGGGCACAAATTACATGCAAGGAGCTATGATCACCCACTTGTTAAACTGGAGTCTCTTATTCAAGTTGTTGTGTTCAGTTTTAGCCTTGTCTCTACAGGTTTCTATAATATGTTTGCCTTTTATCTAATTGTGATTTCTTGTCCTAGGTGAGGATGCCACCCAGACGAGAAGTTGCTGATGAGGCTTCTACTCAACCTCATGAATCACCCCCGAGACGACGTGGACGTGGTCGCGGTCGCGGTCACGGTTGTGGTCGGGGCAGACATGGAGGGGTTGATAGGGTGCCTGATGTTGAGATTCCTAGGGCTAGACGTGGTAATCCCACTGTAGCTCAATTAGCTGCTGAGATACAGGATATGCAGCAGGCTATACGACAGTTGGTAGATGTTGTTGGTGGATGATAACAAACACATGAGAGCCAGACTCATGTGGTTTCAGAGACTAATCCGGAGGCTGGGTCGAGCGAGCAGCAGTCAGTACCCCATAGGGGAGCTGAGGTTCCTTTTACTGCATTTATAAAGCTTAATCCTCCTGTATTTAGTGGTTCAGATGGCAACGAGGACCCTCAGACTTTTATTGAGGAAGTGACTTGGATATGTAGAGGCCTGGGTTGTTCTCCAGCCAGGATGGTTGAGTTAGCGGCATTTCGACTACGTGACGTAGCTAGGGGATGGTATGAGACCATGCTCAATGCTAGGCCAGCAGGTTCACCCCCTTTAGTCTGGGATGAGTTTGTTCGGTTGTTCTTAGCTCATTTCTTACCACAGAGTGTCCGAGATGGAAGAGCCCGAGAGTTTGAGACCCTTGTACAGACAGAGCAGATGTCAGTAATGGATTATAGCATTCAGTTCATGCGACTCTCCAGGTATGCACCTTACTTGGTAGCCACGGAGGAGTTACGCGTACAGCGGTTTATTGAGGGCCTGAAAGGTTATTTATTCAGGGCAGTTACAGGGTATGATGGTATGACTTATGACCAGGCCTTGAATAGGGCTCTGACGATTGAGCGTGGGAACAAAGACAGGGGTGGGACTTCTCGTGACTCGCGTAAGAGGTCACGCTTTGATACATCGCGTGGTGGCCATCAGGGCCATGGTGGTGGAGGTTCTAGAGATGATGTTGTTCAGGGCCGTCAAGGACAACAAAGGGGTCGACAGTCATTGAGTACTCAGGGTAGCCAGACAGCTAGCACAGCTCATAGCCGAGGTGTTTCACAACATCAGAGGCAAGGTTCAGGGGGGTGTTATCATTGTGGTCAGATGGGGCACTTTGTGAGAAACTGCCCTATATTATATTCTCAGCCTTCTTCTAGTAGAGCTTCAGCACCAGTGGCTCCAACGAGACAGTTTGGTAGTCCAGGGCTTCGAGGATCTGGTAGTGCTCAGGAGGCTGGTAGAGGACCAGGAGGCAGAGGTCAGGGACAGGTTATGGTAGAGGACATGCTCGTGTGTTTGCCTTGACTCGTCAAGATGCTCAGGCATCTAATGCTGTTGTGACAGGTATACTCTCAGTGTGCTCACAAGATGCACGTGTTCTATTTGACTCTGGAGCTACGCATTCCTTTGTATCACGTTTCTTTGCTTCTCATTTTAGGAGAGATCCTTCACCTCTAAGTGAGCCTTTGATAGTAGCTACACCTATGGGTGATTCTTTGTCAGCTAATTTGGTGTATAGATATTGCGAGATTTTGGTGGGAGATAGGCTTTTGTTAGTAGATTTGATAATGCTGGATATGATAGATTTTGACGTAATACTAGGCATGGACTGGTTGGCTTCTTGTCATGCTACCTTAGATTGCCATAGTAAGGTAGTGAAGTTCAGTATGCCAGAGGAATCAGTTTTCATATTTCAAGGCGATCGGAATTGGTCACCAAGTAACTTGATTTCGTCTATGGTGGCTCAAAGATTGTTGAGAAAAGGTTGTTGTGGTTACTTAGCAATGGTGAAAGACACTAATATGTCAAAAGCAAGCTTGGAGCAGGTTCCAGTGGTGTGTGAGTACCCTGATGTCTTTCCTGAAGAGTTACCAGGGTTACCGCCTGACAGGGAGATAGAGTTTTGTATAGATTTGCTTCCAAACACTCAACCAATATCTATACCCCCATATCGGATGGCTCCAACCGAGCTTAAGGAGTTAAGGGAGCAATTGGAGGATCTACTTGATAAGGGTTTTATCCGTCCTAGTTGTTCTCCATGGGGTGCACCAGTGTTGTTTGTAAAGAAGAAGGATGGTTCTCTTCGTTTGTGTACTGACTACAGGCAGTTGAATAAGGTGACGGTGAAGAATAAGTACCCTCTTCCTCGCATTGATGACCTATTTGATCAGCTTCAAGAAGCCCAATGTTTCTCAAAGATTGATTTGCGATCAGGATACCATCAACTGAAGATAAGAAGTGGGGATGTTCCTAAGACAGCTTTTCGCACCCGTTATGGTCACTATGAATTTTTGGTTATGTCCTTTGGTCTTACCAATGCTCCTGCAGCTTTTATGGACTTGATGAATTGTGTCTTCAAGCCATTTTTGGACCACTTTGTGATAGTATTCATTGATGATATCCTAGTGTATTCCAAGAGCAAGGAGGAGCATGAGCAACACCTGCGGCTAACGTTACAAACATTGAGAGAGCATAAGCTATATGCCAAATTCTCTAAATGTGAGTTTTGGTTGGATAATGTGGCTTTCTTGGGACATGTGGTGTCTAAGGGTGGAATAAGCGTAGATCCAAAGAAGGTCGAAGCGGTTCAGAGTTGGCCAAGACCCACATCGGTAACTGAGATCCGTAGTTTTCTTGGACTAGCCGGGTATTACCGTCAATTCGTCAAGAATTTCTCCAAACTTGCAGCTCCTTTGAATAGGTTGACACAAAAGCAAGCTAAGTTTCAATGGACCGATGCATGTGAGCAGAGTTTCCGACATTTAAAGGATTGTTTGACCTCAGCCCCAGTCTTAGCATTACCTTCTAGTGGTAGTGGGTATGTAGTTTATTGTGATGCTTCTAGAGTTGGTCTTGGATGCGTGTTAATGCAACATGGGAGAGTTATTGCTTATGCTTCTAGGCAACTCAAGAAGCATGAGCAGAATTATCCTACACATGACTTGGAAATGGCTGCAGTGATATTTGCCCTTAAGATTTGGAGGCACTACTTATATGGTGAGACATGTGAGATCTACACTGATCATAAAAGTCTTAAGTATATCTTTCAGCAGAGGGATTTGAACCTAAGGCAAAGAAGGTGGATGGAGCTCCTAAAAGATTATGATTGTACGATTTTGTATCACCCAGGGAAGGCAAATGTAGTTGCTGATGCTTTGAGCAGAAAATCTATGGGTAGTCTTGCACATATAGTTGACGTTAAAAGACCAATAGTGAAAGAGTTTCAAGATTTTATAGATAGTGGAGTGCAATTTGAGGTCACAGGCTTGAAGTCATTACTAGCTCATTTTCAGGTTCGTTCTACTTTGGTGGATAGTATTAAGGCGACACAAAGTCAAGATCCTCATTTAAAGAAAATGATGGGAGAGGTTCAAGAAGGCAAGGCTTCTGAAATGGTGGTTGACTCTGAGGGTGTTTTACGTGTTGGCACTCGCTTATACGTCCCTAATATAGAGGATTTGAGAAAGAAGATTCTAGAAGAAGCTCATCATTCCTCCTATACTATTCATCCAGGTTCCACAAAAATGTATCAAGATTTGAAAGAATTATACTGGTGGGAAGGGATGAAGAAGGATATAGCAGAATTTGTATCTAGATGCTTAGTATGTCAGCAGGTGAAAGCTGAGCATCAAAAGCCTGCAGGTTTGCTTCAACAGATTGATATTCCAGAGTGGAAATGGGAGAGGATCACTATGGATTTTGTGACGGGGTTGCCTAAAACCTCAAAGGGTTATGACTCAGCTTGGGTAATTGTGGATCGGTTGACAAAGTCTGCACACTTCTTGCCTGTAAAAACCATTTATACAGCAGCTCAGTATGCTAAGCTCTATTTAGAGAAGATAGTATCTCTGCATGGAGTACCATTGTCTATCATTTCTGATCGAGGCCCTCAGTTCACAGCTCAGTTTTGGAGATCTTTTCAAACTGCTTTGGGAACACGGTTGGACTTGAGCACTGCCTTTCACCCACAAACTGATGGTCAATCTGAGAGGACTATACAGATTTTGGAAGATATGCTTCGCGCTTGTGTGTTAGACTTTGGAGGGAGTTGGGATCACTACCTACCTTTGATGGAGTTTGCTTATAATAATAGTTATCAATCTAGTATTCAGATGGCACCTTTTGAGGCTTTATATGGGAGGCGTTGTAGGTCCCCTGTTGGTTGGTTTGAGGTGGGAGAATCTAGACTTGTGGGTCCAGACTTAATTCTAGAAGCTGTTGAAAAGGTTCAATTAATTCGAGATCGCCTAGTAACTGCTTAGAGTAGGCAAAAGTCTTATTCGGATCGGAGGCGTCGACCTTTGGAGTTTGGTGTGGGAGAACATGTGTTTCTACGTGTTTCTCCTATGAAGGGTATTATGAGGTTTGGAAGAAAGGGTAAGTTAAGCCCGAGGTTCATAGGACCATTTGAGATTCTGGAGAGGGTCGGGCAAGTGGCTTATCGCTTAGCCATTCCCCCTAGTCTTTCAGGAGTTCACCCAGTTTTCCATGTTTCTATGCTTCGAAAATATGTTTATGATCCGTCTCATGTCATTCAACACCAGGCGGTTCAACTTGATGAAAATCTTTGTTATGTTGAGCAACCTGTGGCTATTATAGATAGACGAGTAAAACGTTTATGCTCCAAGGAAGTTGCTTCTGTCAAGGTTGTTTGGCGGGGACCATCTGGTGAAGAGATGACGTGGGAGCCTGAGATGGTTATGCGTGACACGTATCCGCACCTCTTTGATATACAAGGTTAGTTAAAAAAAAAAATTCGAGGACGAATTTCATTTAGGGGGGAAGATTGTGACGATATTTGGTGTTAGAGGAGGGATAAGGTTGGAAATAAATTTTCTTATAGGGGGTATTTTGGTCATTTGGCCTATAAGTGTAAAAAAAAAAAAAAAGGGATCAAAGATTTAAAAGGCAGGAAGAACGAGAAACAGAGACGTTTCTCGTCCTCTGTTTCTCTTCTCTTCTCCTTTCTCCACCAAATTTTCATCTTTTCCCCATTTTAGCACCAAATCCTTGCATCCATTTGCACCAAGAGCTTGAGGTAAGTTTCTACTATTTTATTCTTGTTTGCTTTGTACCAAATCTCATTTCCCTCAAGCTTTGTTATCTCAAATAAAATAGTAGATGAGTGTATTTTGGGGCTTTGAAGTAGAAATCTAAGAATGTGGAAGGTTGGTTTTAGTAAGTGGTAATGGGAAAGTCATATACTGATTTTTTTTTTCCGTCTCTCATGAGATTTATGAAAAACCCTAAGCCCTAAAATTAGGGATTTTAACTAATCTCTTTACCCCTTTGTTAGTTCGACTCTAAATGAAGTTCCTAGAGTTTTATCAATTGTAAATTTGTAATTATAGTGTAGTTATTTTATTTATTCATGGTATTTGTGTTCTAAATTCCTAAAAGCTAGTGGGTAACTTTACATTTATCTTGACTTGTCAAAATGCTTGTTTATGGTCAGATTCAGTGGGCACTACACAGCTTGCTCCTCCGAGTGTCGTAGGAACCGATTGAGTTGGTTCTTCATACTGTGAGTGGATAATTTATACTGTGATATATGTTGAAATTTAGACTTCTCGACATGTATTTATATTTATTCTAATAGTTTTGGTTATAGCCTCAAACTTTATATTATGGGGAAACAAAACCTTTCAGTTAATCTTGGATAATTGTGAATCTTGGTTATATGGGTTAAGCTATAAGTGTTGAGTGTTAAAATTCCGCCTGCCGTGGCGAAGAGATATAACGGCATGTGTTCCGCCTGCCGTGGCGAAGAGATATAACGGCGAATGTTCCGCCTGCCGTGGCGAAGAGATATAACGGCGTGTGTTCCGCCTGCCGTGGCGAAGAGATATAACGGCAAATGTTCCGCCTGCCGTGGCGAAGAGATGTAACGGCTATTGTATATAAAATGAATGTAGAGATTTTGTTTTAAGATCTGAGAGGAGATTTGATAAGTATAGTTGAATTCCTTTACGATTGTAAATTTATTATTGGAAAGGAAAACATGTGATGAGATTTTATTTATCGGTCTCATTTATTTGATTTTTTTGTGTATTGAGTTATCTTGCGAAGTTTAAATATTTTTGACTCTTACTTGCTTCCCTTTCTTATTCATTTCTTTTTTATGCCCTCACTGAGTCTATGTGACTCACCCATTTCTTTTTTTTTCCCCCTTCAGATTTGCAGGCTGTGGAGTAGGGGATTCTTGGGATTTACTATTCTGCCCAGGAGTTTTTTTTTTGTATTTTGGTAGGCCTTCATTGTCGTTGATGGCTAGTGTTACCTGTTGACTCCAGTATTTTGCAGCTATAGGAGATAATGTTTATTTCTTTCTTTTGATGTATATATATGTAAACGAACAGTCTTGATATATTCCTTCTATATAACTGGCTCATCTTGTTCTTAGGATTGATACTAGATGCTTATGTTAGTGATAGATATGGATATATATATATTGCTGACCAGGTCTAAATGAATTATGTGGTTTGTTAAATTTTTAGAGGAAACTCTGTCCGATTTTTAATGGCCCTAATTTACATTACACATTATTTTTCTTTAATTGAGGTTGTATGGTTAGGCTTGCCAAGCTAGTTGAGTACTGAGTATCACTAGTTTGTGCGCCGGTCATGGCCTAAGATGGGTCGTGATAGCCCCCAAGCTCAACAAGTGACCTACACTTGTCTACTCGCACCCGCAGTTAGGTGTAATTCATCTCCTAGGCATACAGCCTTAACCAAACAAGCAAATTCACTTTTCTATGCATGATATATGATTCAAACACACATACAATTATTATTTTCACAATATTTCATATATTCCCACCATGTCTTGGCGGTATAAATATCCAACACAACCGGGCCCACCACAACTGCCCGACAACAAACTGCTGTTTACGCTCAATCGCGTAGCGATATTACCACATTTTTGAAATTGTGGAACATATTTCCTACGTTTTAAAATTGCGTAAGGATTTTCCAACATTTTCTAAATTGTGTAAACATTTTATTGCGTTTTCTCAATCGCGTAGCCTAAAATTACTATTTTTAAGTAGCGTAAATATTTTTTGACATCTTTTCAATTACGTAAAATGTTTCTAACATATTTAAACCAAAAATATTGTTTTTCTCAAAAATTTGATTTTATTTCCACTATTTGCATAATAATCCCTCATTAAATAATATTTACATAATAATCTTTGTTTAAATAATATTTTCATAATAGTCCCTCTTAAAATAATATTTATAAAATAGTCCCTCTTTAGATAATATTTGCAATATAGTCCCTCTAAAAATTAGTATTTCTATTGTTACCCAGAAAATTGTGTTTCTTTGATTCTCTTGAGATATTACAGTTCAAATTTTTCCAACGCACTTCAAAACCCATAGGGTGAGCTATACGTTAGAAAATTTCAAGTATTGACATTTATTTTTACTTCATAACTTAATTATTTAATTACTTCAATTTTTATTTTAAAAAGTATATTGCTTTGAATTTAGGTTTAAAACCTACCAAAATAATTTCCTTCTCATTTAAACACCTAAGTCTACACTTAGTAAAATAATTTTGGATCTAAGTTATGAAAAAATGGCAAGTTGACCGAAATCCATTTAGGGTTTCATAATCCATCATTTAGTTCTTTTTAACATTTATTCCTTGCAAAAACTCTTAATTTATTTTTCTTGTCATAAAATCATTTACTCCTTGGTTAGAAAAATAATTTAGAACCCTAGATTCCTTTTGAAGTATGGAGGCCGTGTGCCTCATAGGTCCTTTGGGACCTTCATACAATAATTCCTTCATGTGATTCACATCTTATATTACATATAAATTTGCATGCTTTCCAATGCATACCTACAAGCATATTATCAAAGCTATAATCATGCCAACACACATGCAAACGTATTTTTAAAACCAAAAGCATAACGAACACAACCAAAGAAAGCATAGAAAAAATAAGTGAATAAATCCTTATGGATTTTTCACCACAAACAACCCATTTCCTCACCACCAACACATAGTTGATGAGGTTAATCTCCCTCTTACCTCAAGGGAGACAAAATCTTCAAGTTCCTCCTTCCTCTTGAATTCGTGAGCTTCAAACAATAAACCCTAAAAATCTTAAACAAATTCTAAAGTCATAAACAAAACTTAAAAATAAAGAACCATGGATCCATCATGGTTTAGAAAATAAAAAATCCAACTTAGAATCAAATAATCAAAAGATTACCTTTGAAGTAGTAAGCTAAAGCTTGGTTTTTGATGCACTTAGAGTAGGCTTTTGATAAAACTTACTATAAGAAAAGTGTTTAGAATGAGGTTTAGCTTTAGAAAGTAGGAAGAGATGAAATTTTAGAAGTGGAGAGGTAGGATTTGGAGGTTGGGGCCGTGGGGTTCAACAAGGAAAAGGAAAGAAAAGTAGTTGGGTGTTCTTGAGTGTTCTCGAATATTTGAGAGAAAAAGATGAAGGCTTGTCACAAAGTGAAGTGAAAAATGAAATTGGATAGCTATATTGAAGTGTGCAGCCGTATGGTTGCATGGAGAGTAACTTAATGTGATAGAAATTCACTCACATGGTCTCACATGGTGTGCACATGGCTTGGGTCACACAATAGTCATCAAGTGGTCATTTAGATGAACCTAGAACATGGTAGAAAGGCCTTCATGGCCGTGTGGCTCTAGGAGATTTAGTAACTAGGTTTGACTTCAATTAGGTTTTAGTTACATCTTAATTAGATAGTAAGCTAAGTAGATTAGGTTATTTAGTTACAAATTAAACTATTTAGAGTAACTTAGTTAGTTATTCTAGTTTCTTAGCAACTAGTCCAACCATTTATATTGACCATTTTCTATTGGTCTAGAAATAGTCTAACCACTAATGTTGACTCATTTCTATTGGTTCATTTTAAAAGAAGTTACAAAAATTATTCTTAATCTATTTTCTAACAAATAAAATTTATCGGGTCCATTACTTGGTAACAAAAATTGCTGTTCATAAAACAGCAAATATTTTCCCTTGAAATATTTTTATTTCACAGATAAATTTTAAAAATTAAAAGATTTGATTTTGTGTCTCTCAGATTCGGGTTTAGTAAGATTCCCCGTCTCCGAATAAATCAAATAAGATTTTCCCCGGCTCGAAAATTATTATTTTCCTGACTCAGAGCAAATCTCAAACAACGATCAAAAACAGTCTCAGAACGGTCAAAATAATTTTTTGTAACACAGAAAACATAAAACAGTACAATTTAGTCATTACTGTAAAATAGCCAAAATCTGGGGTGTTACAACTCTCCCCCTCTAAAAAGAATTTCGTCCCTGAAATGCATCGTACATTAAAACAACTAAGGATACTGTTCCAACATTTTCTCCTCCATTTCCCAAGTAGCATCTCTGGTCGTCTCATTCCAGATCACTTTCACAAACGGAATTGCTTTGCCCCTGAGTTGCTTCACCCTTCTGTCTTCAATCTTAATAGGAAGTGCCTCATACATCAAATTTTCTTTCAATTGCACTTTATCAGGCTGTATAACATGTGAAGGATCGGGGATATACTGTCTCAATTGGGATACATGAAAAACATTATGAAGATTTGAAAGAAAAGGCGGTAAAGCTATTTGGTATGCGACTGGACCTATCCAACGAAGAATTTGATAGGGTCCAATGAATTTAGGAATTAGTTTTCTAGACTTTATAACCCTGCCAACACCAGTCGTAGGTGTTACTCGCAAAAACACATGCTCACCTTCCTCAAATTCAAGAGGTCTTCTTCGTTTATTAGCATAGTTTTTCTATCTGCTCTGAGTTGCTCGTATTTTCTCTTGAATCATCTTTACCTTCTCTGTTGTTTGCTGCACCATTTCGGGTCTGATAATCATACTTTCCCCATCTTGATATCAACATAATGGTGTTCGGCATCGTCGTCCATAAAGAGCCTTATAGGGTGTCATCCCTATGCTTAAGTGAAAACTGTTATTATAGGTAAATTCCACCAAAGATAAGAATTCATCCCAACTCCCTCGTTGTTCTAACACACAAGCTCTCAACAAATCCTCTAGAGATTGTATAGTCCTCTCTGTTTGCCCATTTGTCTATGGATGGTAAGCTGAACTCAAACGTAATTTAGTCCCCATTGCTTTATGTAAGCTTTGCCAAAACCTTGATGTAAACCTTGGATCTCTATCAGATATGATACTAGTAGGTACACCGTGAAGTCTCACTATTTGACCAATGTACATCTGGGTCAACTTTTCCATTGGATACTTGATATTGATTGGCAAGAAGTGAGCAAACTTCGTAAGCTGATCAACAATGACCCAAATAGAATCATAATCTTTCCTAGTCTTTGGCAAACTAGTGACAAAATCCATTGTAATACTATCCCATTTCCATTCTGGAATAGTGAGGGGCTGTAACATGCCTGCCGGTCTTTGATGCTCAATCTTTGCTTTCTGGCATACTAGATAAGATGCTACGTATTCAGCAACATCTCTTTTCATTCCAGGCTACCAAAACAAATGTTTCAGATCTTGATACATCTTGGTCATCCCAGGATGTATACCCAATCTGCTAGTATGAGCTTCACCAAGAATTGCTTTCTTAAGATCGGGATCATTAGGGATACAAATTTTGCCTTTAAACCTTAAGACCCCGTCAGATCCTTCCTCAACAGTTGCCTTATGGCCTTGCTTCAAAAATTCTCTCTCATTCTGCAAAAACTGGTCATCCTCCTATTTTTCTTGAATTTCTTCCAATAAATCATTCAGAATAGTGACCGTGTTCAGACATATCCTTCCAAGTGATAATTCCACTGACAACCACATATCTCTAAATTATTCAATCAATTTTTCCTCTTCGATCATCATAGCAGAAAAACTGAGCATCTTTTGACTCAAAGCATCTGTTACAACGTTTGCTTTTCCAGGGTGATACTGGAGTTGAAAATCATAATCCTTTAAGAATTCCAACCATCTCCTCTGCCTCATGTTCAATTCTTTTTTATCAAACAAGTACTTTAAACTTTTGTGGTCGCTGAAGACGTTGAACGTAGCTCCATACAAAGAGTGTCTCTAAATCTTCAGTGCAAAAACATCTGCGGCCAATTCCAAATCATGTGTTGGATAATTTCTTTTGTGAACCTTCAATTGTCTTGAAGCATACGCTACAATATTTTTGTTCTGCATCAGCACGCATCCTAACCTTTGATAAGAAGTATCGCAGTACACCTCAAAAGATTCATTCAGATTTGGTAGAATCAGCAATACTGCAGTAGTCAACTTCTTCTTCAACTCTTGGAAACTCTCTTCACACTTATCCGTCTAATCAAAAACTTGGTTCTTCCTTGTAAGTTGCGTAAGAGGTCCGACGATCTTAGAAAAACCTTCATTAAATCTTTGATAATATGCAGCTAATCCAACAAAACTCGGGATCTCTGTCATAGTCTTTGGTCTTTCCTATTGAAGAACCATCTCCACTTTAGTTGGATCCACTGCAATTCTATCCTTAGAAACTATATGACCTAGAAACTGAACTTCATCCAACCAAAATTCACATTTTGATAACTTTGAGTACAGTTTCTTTTCTTTCAAAATCTGAAGAACTATATTGAGATATTCAGCATGCTCTTCCTGATTTTGAGAGTAGATTAGAATGTCATCGATAAAAATATTGACAAATCGGTCTAGGTATGAATGAAAGATCCTATTCATGTAATCCATGAATATAGCAGGAGCATTTGTCACACCGAATGACATTACGAGATATTCATAATGACCATAACGCGTCCGAAAAGCTGTTTTAGGTACATCCTCTACCTTAACACGAATCTGGTGATATCCTGATCGTAGATCTATCTTTGAGAAGACAACTGCTCCCTTCAATTGGTCCATCAGATCATCAATTCTCGGAAGTGGATATTTATTCTTTATTAAGACTTTGTTCAGCAGGTGGTAATCAACACATAAACGTGAAGTTCCATCTTTCTTCTTAACTAACAACACTGGAGCTCCCCAGGGTGAAACATTAGGTCTCACAAACTGTTTTTCCAACAACTCCTCTAATTGCTTCTTTAATTCTACTAATTCTGATGGCGACATCTGGTAGGGTGCAATTGAAATAGGACCTGCTCCTGGTACATGATCGATAGAAAATTCTATCTCTTTTTCTAGTGGTAATCCAGGTACGTCATCAGGGAAAACTTCAGGAAACTCGTTCACAACAGAAATAGCGTTCACATCCTTCTCACTCTTAACTTCTAAGGAAGATAGAAACATATATCCTTACGCTTCATCCCTCAATAAAGATTCGACTTGTTTGGTAGTTACAAATCCAGAAACCTCATCAGGAATTACTAAGGTCTTTCTAGAACAATCTAATAGGATATGATTAGAAGATAACTAATCCATCCCTAAGATTATATCAATATCGACAAGAGGTAAACAAATCAAATTAACAGAAAAGACTCAATTTTTGATAGTAATAGAACAATTCAGGCATATTTTTTTGTAGTACTAACTGGTTTGGCAGTAGGGGTGGAAACAATCAATTGGAAGTTTAAAGAAGACGCAAGCAATCCCAAATGATCCACACAGTCATATGCAATAAATGAATGAGTTGCACCTGAATCATATAGTACAGTTAAAAGATTACCTGAGATGACACTTTCTCCCTGAATAAGATTCTCAGACTAGGAGGCCTCAGCTCCACTCATTGTATAAACTCTTCCTCTAGCTTGCGGCTTCACAGCTGAAACATTGCTCACCGAAAGCTCCATCTTCGTTTGATCACAATCTTTAGAGACATGACCAGGTTTTCCGCATCTGAAACAAATTATACCTCTAATCAAACAATCTCTCATCATGTGACCCTTCCCGTACTTCAAGCATTTTATTGGCAGTGCTACAGTCTAATTGAACCGACTTCCACTTGAACCACATCTACGAGGTTGCTGATATTGTTGCTGCTGCTGACTTCCTGAGGGTTTAGAATATGGCTTTCGTTGAAACTGGTTGTTGTTATTGTTACTTCCCCTTTGGAACCTAGTCAGTCTAAAGTTACGGTTCCTGTTATCACATGCTGGTTCCAACCCTTCCAGTCTATAGCACATGTCCATCAGTGTTAAAAACTGATTCACGCTCATTGATATCACTCCTCTCTTTAGCTCGATTCTCAAACCTTCTTCGAACTTGTGGCACTTCCAAACCTCATCTAACTAAATTTGGAGATGCATTGAGAACTTAGACAAGCTCTCAAACTTCGCAGCATATTCACTGACAGTCATTCCACCTTGGCATAAACCCAGAAATTCCATCTCCTTAGTGTGTCTCGCACTTTCTGGAAAATATTTCTCTAGAAATACTTCACAGAACAGCTCCCACGTGATTACTCTCCCTTCAGCTATTAGCATCCTTCGAGTGGCTTTCCATCAATTCTTGCCATCACCCATTAGCATGAACGTAGCGTACGTCACTTTACGATCATCTGCACATCCTATCGCTTGAAATATCTTCTCCAGTTCTTGGATCCATAAGGTCGTTGTCACATTCCATATTTGCACGTACACCTCTACCACGAGACATAATTTTCTTCACAAATAATTAAACAAAGTCCAATGAAAGTCAGATGTCATCTTTTGAAAATCAAATTCAGAGAATCACACAACACAAGCTAAAATAGACCTAACCACAAAAACCCAAAAAACTCTAATTGGGGCTCTGATATCAACTAATGTAACACCCACCACAAGGTATCACATTTAAGACTAATCCTAATATAACTTACCCAAGTTGTAAAAGAATTAATCTTGTAAAATCGTCAATTTTAAAATTTCGTTTGCGCAATAAAATATAATAAATTTAATTGAATTAAAACATTCATAGGACTTGTAATAAGCACACCAAAATATATATTTACATCATATTACAAAACTTATCCAAATAATTTACATAAATATAACCCTGTTTTCAAAAGTAAAAGTACAAACCTAACTACCAAGCTGTACTCTAAAAACAAACCTAAGGATTTAGTTCCTCGGAAGGATCCTCCTCCTCCTCCACATTATCATCGAAGAACCCAGACAGATACAGATGCCTCATAGGGGTTCATGCTGATGATACTACAAAATTCTCTTGGCGTGTATAGACAGACACCACTCCACCCCAGAGTTCACGAATAGGTATCATGAATTCCAAACGCACAGCTGCATGTTGAGTTAACATGGAAATCCCATCCAGGGTTCCACTCAAGCTCATAGTCAAGTCCCCGGTGTAGACAAACCTCTCATTATTATAGTTAAACCTCCAAGCGTTAGCTCCCCCGTGGAACTGAACCCTAACAAAACCTAAGACTTGTCATCTTGTCTTCATACTAACAAATGAAGAAAACTGTTACTGAAGATAAACAGGATCCCTTGCCTCCTCGTTCCCTCGGTCTTCAATAAACATATACAATGAAAGAGATATAACATAACAACGAGGTGAGATTCCCTACATCAATACTAGTGTGGTAGTAAAAGAAACGACAGCAAATTAACAGCATACTATATTAAAACATTAAATCACAGTGCCAAATAACAGATAATAATTTAAACAAACTTAAATAACCAATCAATATGCTGACCCACAATGTATATGTATAACGACCATATCCTACTCCATGGAGCTAAACACAATTTGGAGAGAAGATCCAGAAGACATGTCTGTCACTCGGATGCTATGGCAAAAGTGCTATAATATATCAATTTTGTCAAAAGTGCACATCAAGCATTGGACAAGACATTCTACACTAGATCACAATATAGGACAGTGTCTCGGTTTGGCTCATCGGTGCGTTTGCATCGGTCTGCCCCACAGACAAAAGAGCTACCAACTATCCATTGTGAGGTACCCACACCCCGATGCCCCCAAACTCAACAAGTGACTTATACTTGTCTACTCGCACCCGTACTTAGGTGTAATTCATCTCCTAGGCATACAGCCTTAACCAAACAAGCAAATACGCTTTTCTATGCATGATATATGATTCAAACACACATACAATTATTATTTTTATAATATTTCATATATTCCCACCATGTCTTGGCAGTATAAATATCCAACACAACCGGGCCTACCACAACTGTCCAATAGCAAACTGCTGTTTACGCTCAATAGCGTAGCGATATTATCACATTTTTGAAATTACAAAACATATTTCCTACGTTTTTAAATTATGTAAGTATTTTTCAACATTTTCTAAATTGCATAAACATTTTATTGTGTTTTCTCAATCGCATAGCCTAAAATTACTATTTTTGAGTCACGTAAAATATTTTTTGACGTATTTTTAATTACGTAAAATGTTTCTAACATATTTAAACCCAAAATAATGTTTTTCTCAAAAATTTGATTTTATTTCCACTATTTGCATAATAATCCCTCATCAAATAATATTTACATAATAATTCTTGTTTACATAATATTTTCATAATAGTCTCTCCTAAAATAATATTTACAAAATGGTCCCTCTTCAGATAATATTTGCAATATAGTCCCTCTTAAAAATAGTATTTCTACTATTTCCTAGAAAATTGTGTTTCTTTGATTCACTTAAGATATTACAGCTCAAATTTTCCTAGCGAGCTTCACAACCCATAGGGTGAGCTATACGTTAGAAAATTTCAAGTATTGACATTTATTTTTACTTCATAACTTAATTATTTAATTATGTCAATTTTTATTTTAAAAAGTATATTGCTTTGAATTTAGGTTTAAAACCTACCAAAATAATTTCCTTCTCATTTAAACACCTAAGTCTACACTTAGTAAAATAATTTTAGATCTAAGTTATGAAAAAATGGCAAGTTGACCGAAATCCATTTAGGGTTTCATAATCCATCATTTAGTTCTTTTTAACATTTATTCCTTGCAAAAACTCTTATTTTATTTTTCTTGTCATAAAATCATTTACTCCTTGGTTAGGAAAATAATTTAGAACTCTAGGTTCCTTTTGAAGTGTGGAGGCCGTGTGCCTTATAGGTCCTTTGGGACCTTCATACAACAATTCCTTCATGTGATTCACATCTTATATTACACATAAATTTGCATGCTTTCCAATGCATACCTACAAGCATATTATGAAAGCTATAATCATACCAACACACATGCAAACATATTTTTAAAACCAAAAGCATAACAAACACAACCAAAGAAAGCATAGAAAAAATAAGTGAATAAATGCTTATGAATTTTTCACCCCAAACAACTCATTTCCTCACCACCAACACATAGTTGATGAGGTTAATCTCCCTTTTACCTCAAGGGAGACAAAATCTTCAAGTTCCTCCTTCCTCTTGAATTCGTGAGCTTCAAACAATAAACCCTAAAAATCTTAAACAAATTCTAAAGTCATAAACAAAGCTTAAAAACAAAGAACCATGGATCCATCATGGTCTAGAAAATCAAAAATCCAACTTATAATCAAAGAATCAAAAGATTACCTTTGAAGTAGTAAGCTAAAGCTTGGTTTTTGATGCACTTAGAGTAGGATTTTGATAAAACTTACTAAAAGAAAAGTGTTTAGAATGAGGTTTAGCTTTAGAAATTAGGAAGAGATGAAATTTTAGAAGTGGAGAGGTAGGGTTTGGAGGTTGGGACCATGGGATTCAACAAGGAAAAGGAAAGAAAAGTAGTTGGGTGCTCTTGAGTGTTCTTGAATATTTGAGAGAAAAATATGAAGGCTTGTCACAAAGTGAAGTGAAAAATGAAATTGGATAGTTATATTGAAGTGTGCAGCCTTATGGTTGCATGGAGAGTAACTTAATGTGATAGAAATTCACTCACATGGTCTCACATGGTGTGCACATGGCTTAGGTCACACAATAGTCATCAGGTGGTCATTTAGATGAACCTAGATCATGGTAGAAAGGCTTCATGGCCATGTGGCTCTAGGAGATTTAGTAACTAGGTTTGACTTCAATTAGGTTTTAGTTACATCTTAATTAGATAGTAAGCTAATTAGATTAGGTTATTTAGTTACAAATTGAACTATTTAGAGTAACTTAGTTAGTTATTCTAGTTTCTTAGCAACTAGTCCAACCATTTATATTGACCATTTTCTATTGGTCTAGAAATAGTCTAACCACTAATGTTGACTAATTTCTATTGGTTCATTTTAAAATAAGTTACAAAAATTATTCTTAATCTATTTTCTAACAAATAAAATATATCGGGTCCATTACTTAGTAACAGAAATTGCTGTTCATAAAACAGTGAATATTTTCCTGTGAAATATTTTTATTTTACAGATAAATTTTAAAAATTAAAAGATTTGATTTTGTGTCTCTCAGATTCGGATTTAGTAAGATCCCCCGTCTCCGAATAAATCAAATAAGATTTTTCCCGGCCCGAAAATTATTATTTTTCTGACTCGAAGCAAATCTTACACAACGATCAAAAATAATCTTAGAACGGTCAACATAATTTTCTGTAACACAGAAAACACAAAATAGTACAATTTAGTCATTACTGTAAAATAGCCAAAATCTGGGATGTTACATTATACTTGATGGATTTACTTGCAAATCAAAACAAACTTGGAATGCCTATGACAAGAAATGCTTTTCATTGAACATTAGAGCTATGCAAATTTTGAGAAGTAGTTTAAATGATGATGCTTATAGTGAAATTAAGAGTTGCTCTAATGCTAAAGATATATGAGATACTCTTAAGGTTATCTATCTTGCTAACAATGATTTTTTGCATAAAGTTGTATACAGAGAGCAAGAAGAGCAAAAGTCATTGAAGGAATCTTGTCATGAAAAATGTCCTCAAAAAAATGTTCAAACTATTGAAAGGAGACTAATACCTCTTAATAATGATGATGCTCAATTTGGAGAGGTGGCAAAGTAAAACCAAATGGTATATACTCTTGAAGCTTTGATGCACAACAATGAGGAAGGTGGTGATTCTCTTACAGAGCCAAGTATACTAAAAATTGGGACTACTTCATATATGGCTAAAAAGGACTTTGAGGTAAATAATATTAAACTAGATTATAGTCATTCCAATGATGAGTTACAATATGCATATGATGAATTGTATGATGGCTTGTTATTTTTAAAAAAGAAAAACTTATCGTTTTGAAAACATTTCCTCCATTGAAAACAAAATTAGGACTTTGAAGAATGATTATGCTTTTCTTGATGAGGAAATGTCTTTGTAATGTGAAACCTCAACTTCTTGTGAAAAATGCATTGATATAGAAAATCAAGTTGAGGACTTATCTTTTGAATTTGCTAGAGTTAATGATTCTAATTGCTTACATTCTATGCTTGTTAATAAGAATAAAATTTATGTTATTCCACATAAAAATCCAAGCAAGGCTTATGGCAAAAATAGTATAGAATGTAATAACAACAAAAGGCTTAAGTTTTCCAAAGATGATCTTCAAAGGACCAAACCATCATTAAATTCAATTGTATGCAATTTTTGTGGTCATCTAAGACATATTTCTCATTTAAACAATTATAGAAGAAATCCTTATATGAGAAATAACATGGTTTGGGTTCCTAAAAGTCTTAAAGGTTCTAGTACTAACATTCAAGCACCCAAGATGAAGTGGGTACCAAAATGTCCTCCTAGTGTTTTAATTATGCAGAAAATTTCTCAAAAGGATGGACTAATTGGTCAAAGGAAAGAGGAATCATCAAGAAGAATGCTTCTAAAGCCTAATGGTAGAAGTTTTAGTCAAAGAAGGAAAATGGCTTCTACCAAAGCTTCTCAAGTACAAAATGTGGAACTTGTAAAGTTTAAAACACCAAAAGAGAAGCAATGGGTAAGGAAAAGAGTTTCCTTGATTACCAAGGTCAAGTTATCAAAAGTTTTTACCTTTTATGAATATTTACTTAAAAAGATAATGAATATGACGTATATTCCTTGTAGGCCTTAGGTGAAGGATAGAATCATGTGCACTTGGTAAATCTGAATATTTTGTTTAGCATATGATTCTATTTATTCTTGTTACACCTTTTGTTCACTACATTGCATATTTCTTGATCATAGGATATTCTATGACTATATATGCTTTCTATGCTTTAAATTATCTATATATCATGAAAGTAAGCAAGCTATTGGCTATGTGCTTAATAGTAATTGATTATTTAATTTATTTTGCTCAATTTACATAATATGAAAATTTAATCTTTATGAGAGCATAATAGATTAATAATCAATGACTAACAACCCCTATGGATCCAAAATTGGTGGATACCAAATAAAGTACTATGAATTATGTTGTAGGGTGATAACTACCTCAAGAAAGCATTTAAACAGAATAAGATTATTTAACTTGAGGTTAGTAAAGCTTAAAAGGACTCAACTACTAAAAAGGGTGCAAAGAATCTCTATTCTTTCATGAAGACTTGAAGCTTGGAAGTTGGAGTCACCTACAAAAACTCAAAGAGTACACTTTTGGTGATATCAATCTCTTATCCTTATTTATGGTTTAAATTGAATATCATGTGATATTTGGATAAGTAAAGAGTTCTTTTTAATCCTTAACATACCTTAAGTTGTGCTTTTCTAGCATTGTGTCTTGAAAGTGTCTTTACATATGCTAACATGCTAGATACGCACACAACTTGCTTGGAATAACATGTTTTTATGGTAATATCTTTATTATTGAGCCTATGATCAATTCTCTTTATTCAAATATGGAAATTCACATACTCATAAGTAGTTCTAATTCTTTCGCTTTGATGCTTAATTGTCTTATATACTTATTTGGAGATTAAAATGTTAAAAGTTATATGTCTTCTTGTTTGAAATTACTTGATATGTTCATATCTTGAAAATAAGAAGTAAATGATTCATATTATGCCTTGAACTTGTCTTTAAACTTCAATGTCAGAAACTTGATTGATATGTGTGCGTACTAGAATTCTTTACTTCATATTACATGTTTTACATGATCATTGTTTGCCCCAAAATGCTTATTTATGTTTTGATGATGATTAAGCTTTTCTTGATAAGCTTGAGTCATGCCTTAAAATGCTTAAACCATTATTTTTGAATTCAAGTGCATATGTTTTTCCTTTATTCTTGTTAGAGCTAACATTGCATGGTTGATAATATGGAATATGTTTTACATTATATATCAACCTAAATTATGCTTGTAAATGAGCTTAAATGATATTTGATGCTAACCTATGTTTTAGAGAACTTTTAGAGTTATCTTTGCAAGTGTCTCTATATGCTTCAAATATAGTCATCAAATATTGAAATGTCAAGCATATGTGGATAAATGGGAAGAGTTGAATGAAGAAGGACACGAGGAGACTTTCTTCAAGTGCAATGGAATGGAATACTCAATGAAAGAAAGCACAAACTCAAAGGACAAATAAATGAAGAACACTCTAAAGAAGCATCACTTTCT
Organism: Ormosia semicastrata; assembly: GCA_029884595.1. Classification (NCBI taxonomy): domain Eukaryota; kingdom Viridiplantae; phylum Streptophyta; class Magnoliopsida; order Fabales; family Fabaceae; genus Ormosia; species Ormosia semicastrata. The sequence continues at coordinate 52,478,864 of JAQQTO010000063.1, forward strand.
CAATAAGTATCTCTATCCCTAAGCTATTGTGGTATTCTATATGCTATGGATTATATGATACTTGCTGACAATTTGATCATAAATGATTAGATGCTTTCTTTACATGAGAAGTATGCTTAGCATTGACAAATAGCCTAATTGAATATTAACTTGCTAATTTTTGTCATTGCATATAGGGTAGGTGATATTAGTTTTATACATACTTTGATCCACATAGCATATTTCATCAAAGTGAATGATTAATATCTATGATTTTCTTGATATATGGTTTCTTAGTGGTATAACACCTATGAGAATCATACTCTTATTTTGAAAAGAATTTCTAGTTTTATTAAAAAAAATTAAAGCAAAATCCCTTATTATATTTGAAAGAAGCTTTTCAAGTTCCATATCCTTGAGAATCTTTTAAACTTGTCTTAAGAACTTGAAAGTATTTTTACCTCCTATTTGTCTTGAAAATTTGGAAATCTTTGGATATGTGCTATAAATGTAGTACTCTCTTCATTTGCTTTGAAAAGTTTTATTAAATCTTGAGAGAATGTATAATAAAGTATCCAAATAAATCTTTTGAAATATTCCATAGAGCTCATCTTGATACTTCAAAAGATAAACCTTGTTCTTCAAAGTATTTTATTTTCTTAAGGGTCTTGTTCAATGAGAAAGAGAAGAGATGTACTTTCATATGTTCTTTTAACATGTGTTTGATTTCTCTCAAGAAATATGTGGTTTTAATATTGAACCTCTCTACCCATTTAAAATGCTTTTGAAAATGTAATGTGTTCTTGTAAAATTCTTTTTGAAAAAGGGAGAAGTTTTAAAATAATTTTTGATTAATAGATTAAGAATATGTATCGTTTTTTTTTATTTTTATTTATTGTAATGTGCTTACATGATTTTGGCATACATATTTCTCTTTATCTATCTTGTGCTTCAATAAGGGGGAGCTTATCTTCTTTTCTTATAACTTCTTATAATTATTTGTTGATTTGTAATGGTTGTTTATCTTTTTCATCTTACATATCTTTCTTTCATGTCCTTGTTGACTATAAATATATGCATGACTATGTTAAATTATTATATTTTGATAATATGCATATTTTGAGGGGGCGCCTAGCTCTTCAATTGTTATTTATATCTCTTGGCTTACATCCTTATTTGACAAGAAGTGTTTTATTATTAATACTATCAATATGTCAATAAAGATCATCTCTTATTCTCTATCCCTCTATCAATGAAAGAAGGTAAACATTCTTAAACTTCTTATCTTTTGATTCTTTCATTGATAAATGCTTGATATGTGGCAAGTTGTATGATCTTCCATTTGAAAACCTCAATTTCATGACCTTATATGGATATTTTGTAACTCTCATCAAGTGGTACTTGTTTATCATATGGTATGCAAGATATTATTTGTTAAACATAAATTCTTAAGCTTATTACTATCATATGCTAAATGTTAATGTTTTATATCTTGAAAGCATGCTTGTTTCATCTCTCTATTCTTGAATCATATGTAGAATCAAATATGGGGAGATAGTTATGTTTTAAATAACTTGAAGAAGTTTTGGTTTTGATGATCCTACTCTTTTGACAACATGAGTTTTATCTATAGGGTGAGAAAAAATATTATCTTTCCCTCTTAAGCCTTTTTGTTGATGTCAAATAGAGGGAGTGAAAATTGGAAAGAAAAATATGTTCTTGTGCTTATTGCTTGATATTCTTACATGAACATCTATTCTTCAGTATTGCTCAACATATTTTTCTTTGGTGATTTGTCATTATAAAAAAGGGGGAGATTGTGGAATTGTCTTTGCCCTAATGATTTAATGTGTTAAGTTTTGATGATGACAAATGCATTACAAAAGGATATTGATCATGCTACATAGATATACTTAATAGATTATATTGGATCATGCATGATCATGTACTTTATCTTATTATATTTCATATGAGAATCATGCATATTCTTTACAGCATCTTTTATAGAATATATCCAATAATATGTTATATGAGTTGTATTAAATTCATATTGGATTTGACTCTATTTGAATGAAAATGTGCAAAGTGTTCTTTGTTACATCCTATAAAGAGCATATCTATTAGTAATTGATAAATGTCTTATTTGGATGTACCTATGAAAGTCTTATATGCATGTTAGACTAACTAGAGTTATACATTTATGAAGCATGCATATGAAGATATTGAATTATGAATTTAGACTAACTATGTTTGTTTAAGTGAGCAATACTTTGTAGGATAGTCCAAGTACTAAGAGTGAGCATTGCAAAAAGAAAGAGATTACAAATTATGTTCAACTCAAGAAGAAAGAGAATGATAAGATGTTCCAGGAATTTTCAAGATTTGAAGAGAAGAAATTTGTGGAAGCTTGGATTACATCAAGAAGCCTAAGGACTAGAATTGATATATTTTCTATTTAGGCTTTCTCCTATGTAAAGATAGAGAGTTTACAAGAAAATAGCTCAAATATGTTTTTAAATCTTTACAAATGGTTCTTACATGCTAAAATGTCCAAGAAACATGTTTTGAAAAGCTAGTCATGTTAGTACATCAAAACTATGAAAAATAGTCAAGTTTAAGTTTTGAAAAGCTGACATTTGGTTACTATTTTGATCATAACTTTCAAAATACTTTGAGTTTTATCCTAGAATATATTTCATTTGAAAATAGACTCAAAGATCGTTCCAATGAGTGGTCATTTGTTTTAAACGGACAAGAAATGAAGAAGTTATGATAATTTAAAGTCAGTTTTCAAAAATAATCAAGTTTGAGTTTTGAAAAGCTGACCTTTGGTTACTATTTTGATCATAACTTTCAAAAAACTTTGAGTTCATTTGAAAATAGACTCAAAGATCTTTCGAATAAGTGGTTATTTTCTTTAACCAGATAAGAAATAAAGAAGTTATGACCTTTTAAAGTCAATTTTCAAAACTAGAGATGTAACGCCCCTTTTTGGGAAGGAACGTCACATTGTCAATTATAATGCAGAAATAAAATTATATAAGTTAAGACTCGGTTCTCCATAATATAATATAAATTTACTTGATTATACTTATATAATTAAATTGGTGAATATTTTTTGTTTATAATTAATAAAATTTAGTGATAAGGCATAATAACGATGATTACCGTAAATGACAATAAAAGAACGAGATAGAAGTAAAGCATACATTGGATCAAACATTGCATATTCATATATGTATATATACTTATATCAAATCTATTTGGTTACAAAGCCTGGTATACCAAACAGCAAAACTATACCTACCCTAAAGGATCATACATATACATCCCTAAGATATCAGAAATATACTGCCCACTACAAAAGACATCAGGCCCCCAAAATAAAAACACTGGCAGCCATCAGTAGCTACCAGCAATATCAGTCCCTCAGATGAGGAGAAATCGTATCAGGATCCTCTTCAGGATCCTCCGCGAGGTCATCCTCGGGAACCTCCTCAGGGTCTTCCTCATCTGAGGAAACCTCCATAGAAGCCACAGAGCCACGGACCAAAGCCCGAGCAGTGGAATCAAAAGAGTCCTCCTGCGGGGTATAGTAGCGGTTACCCCACATCTCCCGGATGGGCAGATAAAACTCCAAACGCAGGCTGATGCAGTAGGTAAAGATCGACGGCTCATGACGCCTCTAGGCCAAAGAGATCGACACGTCTCCCAGGTAGACACAGCAGTCAGAATTCAAGTTAATGTGCCAGTATTTTGGCCCTCCAAGGAAGGTCAGACGCACATCACTCAGAAATCCATGCATGCATGCCTCCATGCTCCATAGTAGATGCTAATCGTAATCAGGCCAGAAGCCAGGGAAATCGGGAGCTCCAACCTCCTTGCTTTCGTCTTCGATGGGACACAATATACAGATACAAAATAACAGAAGTACAGGAAAGAGGTAAGACATCCTACCATCATTACCAATTATAGCAGCAAGAAACAAAACGGCGCTAAGCGCCCATAGAGCATATCAAATAATAATCATAATTATTAAATAGCAGAACTAGACAAATAAACAGTTGTAGGCAAATATATAACAGTAACACAATAGTTCCAATCATAATAATAATAATAATAAATAGATTCCAGATAATATATAGACCCACTATGCACATGCATATAAAGACAAAATCCTACTCCATGGAGCTAGACACAAGCAGTCGGAGAGAAAGATCAGGAGACATGTCTGCAACTCGACTGCCGTGGCCAAAGTGCTATAATTCATCAATTTATTCACGTGTACATCATGGCATTGTACAGACAGTCTACACTAGATCACGACATAGAACAGTGCCCGGTCAGGATCGTCGGTGCGTTTGCATCGATCTGCCCTACGGACAAAAGAGCTACCAACTGTCCATTGCGAGGTACCCGTACCCCGACGTGTAACATCCCAAAAATTCCCTATTTCATTATAAACAATCTTTTTATAATATTTATGATTTTTAGGAATTTTTATGGATTTTTTTTGGAAACGATGAATATTTTAATATATTCCTCATTTTACGTATACACTGAGCGGAGCCGGGAAAATAGAATATTTTCCCTGAGGCTGGTAAACCTTGAACTGTCAACGTGTCGACGGGGGATCTTACTAAACCCGAAGCTGGGCACAATTTGCGAGGTTTGTGATTTTTGAGGTTTTATCTGCTAGATAAAATCGCAATATCATAAAATTATCGAATGACTAATAAAATATTATTTTCATTAACTGTAACTTTTATTCACTGAGAAAATAATTCTAACAGTGTAATTAATTATCTGTCGGATGTATTTAATTAAGGAGACAAACTTACTATACACTTTATCGGGAAACGCGCGAAGCTTCTCAAGGAAGCTTCCTCCAACCACTTTTTCTCTCTCCTCCCATTTTTGTGCAGCACGTTTGACTATAGGGGGCATATTTCATTTTCTTTCACACATTTCCCCTCCTCCCTGTACGCAGCTCACTGTTCACTCATCTTTCTCCCTTCTCTTTTCACTCCACAGCAGCAGCACATTACCACCCACACCTCCATTTTTATTTTCAAAACCGTCACACTCCTTGCATTTTCTTTGTGTTTGGAGGACCACCATCATTGAGGAAGTCATCTTCAAAGTTCTACACTCTTTTCATCTTCATTCTCTTCTACTTTGAAGCTTAAAGGCTGGAGCTTTAAGGTAAAGCTTTTAGTTTTTTCTTCCTCTCTTCTCATTTTCGTAACCCACTGTCACTTTGGTGACAATGGGTATCCATTTCAATATTTGGTTCTGATTTTTGCAAGTTTAAATGTTCAAGGATTTCCAGGAAGCTGAACACGAAATTCTGACTAAAAAAAAAGCAACCTTTCTTTGTGCTTCTCTAAAGGTAAGAGGAAGACACTCCTCCTCAACCTCTTTTAGCATTTAGGAACATTGTCTGTGTTTGGTATTGAGGGTCATTCTTGTTTGCATGTTGTTGCTGATATATGTGTGCTATTTAATTGTTTTAAGTGTTTTGATATATCTGAATGTATTGGAACGTATGATATGGAAGGAATGATGTCGGACTGGTTCTCGGATGGCCACTGTATTGAGGCTAAAATTTTGGGATTCTTTGTGAGAAATTGTAATAACTTGAGTTTCTGACCATTAAGCACAATGTTAAAATCCGTCGGGTCAGTGTACTAATATCCGTCGAATTGGATCTTCTGACCATTTAGTAGAATGTCAAAATCCGTCGTGTATGAACTCCTGACCATGGCCGTCGAATTTGATTTCCTGATTATTTAGTGCAATGTCAAAACTCGTCGAGTATGAACCCCTGGCCATGCCCGTCGAAATTAATCTTTATACCAAATCCGTCGAGTTAGAAGGCCAAACCCGTCGAATAAAGTTCCTGACCACTTAGGAGGGAAACCTCTCCATTTCCAAATCTGTCGAATAGAGTTCCTGACCACTTAGGAGAGAAACTTCTCCAATGACAAATCCGTCGAGTTTGAATGTCAACATCCATCGAGTGACATATCCGTCGAGTAGATTTTCTGTCCGTTCAACAGAAAGTTCCCCAAAGTCAATATTTGTCGAGTCTGAAAGTCAACATCCGTCGAGTGATCATACCCGTCGAATTTGACCTCCTCACCATTTAGTGCAATGTCAATATCCGTCGAGTAGAGTTTCTGACCATAGTGTTTTCGTCGGTTCGACACTTGGGAGATTTCTCCAACGTCAACACCACCCGTCGAATCAGAATTTCTGCTAATCATCCAGTATAATCGACAGTTTTGATCTCCGTTCGACAGAACCTCCATTCGACAGGAATTGATTTTTAGCCAATCTTGTTATATAATGTTCTCCCATCTTTTATCTTTCTGCCATGTTATTTTTCGTCGAACGGCAGCCTCAATTTTCCACTAGATACATTGTCTCCGTCGATTTCACAAGTATAGTTTATCACCCGACACCTAGCAATTAAATTTGTGGCTTTGCTGGTGATTCCTGCCGTGTATTTTCCTGGACTCAAGACTTTTGGACTAATAAAGACATATTAATCATAAGTAATTGGATGACTAGAAACTAATTAGGGATTCATAAACAGGGAAAAATAACGAACGTGAGCATGCCTTACAACTAGTGAGAAGTTTGAGTACAGAAAGAACATGAGTATGGGTGAGGTCGTGAGGAACATAATGAACTTAATGATTGACTATTACTTTGACTCTGAATGGAATTGTGGTTATCCTTAAAATGTGCTATTGGCTTGTCGTGGATCCGTGAATGGGATCAAATCTTGTTGTTAAATGATATGACATACATTTGAAGCATGATTGAGTCATGCATTGAACAAAAAGAAAGAGATTGTCCATTGGACTTGGTTAAGGCAGGTAGCCTAGGAGTTGAACCACACCTTTGTGCGGGTGTGAATAGACAAGTGTAGGTTACTTGTTGACCTTGGGGGCGTCAGGGTGCGGGTACCTCGCATTGGGCAGTTGGTAGCTCTCTGTCCGTGGGGCAGACCGATGCAAACACACTGACGATCCAGACCAAGATGCTGTCCTATATCGAGATCTGTGTATAATGTCTTATAAAATGCCATGATGTGCATGATGATAATTTGAGAATTATAGCACTTGAGGGCCTGGGCAACCAAGAATACAGACATACCACCTGATCGTTCTCTCCGACTGTTTTGTGTCTAGCTCCCTGGAGTAGGATTTTGACTAATGAGGGCACATGTGCATAGTGAGTCCATGAATTATCTGGCATACATTATTATTATAATTGGAACTGTTGTACTTCTGATATATATATATGATTGCCTGGAACTGTTTAGTTGATTGTAACTGCTACTAAATGTTTATTACCATTATTGCTGTCATAAATGCTATGTGGGCGCTTTGCGCCGTTTGGTTTCTTGATGCTATAACTGGTAATGATGGTAGGATGTCTTACTTCTTCTCTATTTCTCCATTTTTGTTTGTCTGTATATTGCATCTCATCAAAGACAACGGCAAGGAACCGGAAGCTCCCGACTTCCCCGGCTTTTGGCCTTACCTCGACTGAGTGACTGCTGAAGAATATGGAGCCACGCACGTAGAGATTTTTGGGAGATGTGCGCTTGACATTCTTAGGAGGGCCAGAGTGTTGGCACATCAACTTTGGCTCTGAGCGTTGCGTCTATTTGGGGGATGTATCGATATCTCTAGCCTGGAGGCGCCATGAGCCGCCTGTTTCCACTTGCTGCATTAGCCTACGTCTGGAATTTCACTTTCCTATACGTGAGATGTGGGGTGATCGTTATTACACCCCGCGAGAAGACTCATTTCATTCCACTGCTCGGGTCCCGTCCCGTAACTTTGTGATTCTTATGGTGATTTCCTCTGATGAGGAAGATCCTGAGGAAGATCCCGAGGAAGTCCCTGAGGACGACCCCGAGGAGGATCCTGAAGAGGATCCTGACACGGTTCCTCCTCACTTGAGGGACTGACTTTACTTGTAGCTACTGAGGGCTACCAGTATTTTATTTTGGGGGCTTGATGTTTTGTCTGTAGTGGGCTGTATATTCTGATACCGTGGGGATTTGTATGTATAATCCTTTGGGGGCAGGTATAATTTTATTTTTTGATGTACCAGGCTTTGTAACTAAACAGTTTGATAAATATATATGAATATGAAATGTTAATTTCCAATGTACGCTTTAATTCTGTCTTCATCCTTTATTTCCATTTATTGTCATTATCATCATGGTTATTAAATCCACAAAAAAAAAAATATACTCGCTAATTTAATTACCCAACTATAATCAAGTAAATATATATATTATTAAAATGAACCGGGTCTTAACTTACAAAATTTTATTTTCACATTGTAATTGACAATGTGACGTTCCCTTACGAAAAGGGGTGTTACATTAAGTTGGTATTAGAGCCCCGGTTTATGTTTCTTTGGGTCTTGTTTGTGCTATGTGTTCTCTGAATAGTATACGTTAAGGTGTATTGTTTGGTGTTCCTAGTGAATGCAACTGACTTTTCTATGTTTTCAGTTAATCTGATCTAAGAAAGAAAGATGGCGCGAAGGGAAGATATGGCAGCAGCTATTACAGCAATGTAGAGGATGGCTGAGGCCGTCGCACAACAAACCGAGCAAGCTGCTCAGCAGCAAGAGAGAGTTGCACAACAACAAGAGCGAGCTGCTCAACAGCTAGAGGCTACTACTAATGCTCAAAATTTAGCGGAGTTTCGACGCCACAGCCCTCCTCAATTCAAGGGAGAATTTGATTCGGACAAGGCTAGTCTGTGGATCAAGGAATTGGAGAAAGTCTTTCGAGGAATGAACTGCGCTGAGGGTAATAAGGTGGATTATGCTACTTTTATGCTGGTAGGCAACGCTGAGAACTGGTGGAACAGAGTGCAGAGGATACTGGAAGCTGTAAACCGAGAGATTACTTGGGAGTTATTCAAGGAAAAGTTCTTGGACAAGTACTTTCCTGCAAGCACAAGGCATGCAAAGGAGTCGGAATTCCTCAACCTGCGACAAGAAAATATGACTGTTAGCGAGTACGCAGTGAAATTCAAAAACTTGTCATAGTTTTCGATGTACTTTCAGAACCAACCAGACGAAGCATGGAAATACTGAAGATTCACGGAAGGACTGAGATATGAAGTGAAGAAGGCTGTGATCACCTTGAGGATCAATGAATTCTCACAACTACTGGATACTTGCTGTGATGTAGAGGCTCTGGAGCAATCTAGAGACACAAGGAGCAGAAACTTTGGGCCTACGAGATTCCAGAGAGGCGGCAGTAACAGTGCTAACCATTTCCAGAAGAAGTCCTACTCCCGACCCACGGGGAATCAGCAACAAGCCATGGGTGGAAGTTCTGGTGGAGGTTCTACTAGGAACCGGACTGGCCCGAACATGGCGTATCCTTCCAGATGTCTAAAGTGTGGGAAAAACCATCTCATAAGGGACTGTACCATGAAGGGATTCATTTGCTTCAAATGTGGTAAACCTGGCCACGTGTCCCGAGACTGCAATCAAGCGAAGGCCGAACCTTCAGTGAATGCTGCAAGAGCCAAGAAACCACAAGCTGGAGGGCGAGTCTACACTATGAGCGGAGCTGAGGCCTTCGAATCCAAAGATTTGATACAGGGGGAAGGTACCATAGAAGGTAATCTTTTAACTGTGCTGTATGACTTTGGGGCAACCCATTCTTTCATATCATATGACTGTGTGCAAAGATTGGGTCTACCTGTGTCGTCTTTACCTTTTGACTTAACTGTTTCTACCCCCACTGATAAACTGGTAGTTACTACCAAAGTCTGTCTAAATTGTCCATTGGTTGTTAAAGGTCGAACCTTTCTGTCGATCTGATCTGTTTACCCCTTTCCCAACTAGATATTATCTTAGGGATGGACTGGTTGTCTTCCAACCATGTTCTGTTGGACTGTTCCAGAAAGACCATAGTTTTTCCCGTAGAGGAGAATTCTAGATTTTTGACGGCCAACCGAGTTCAAGCTCTCTTGAAAGAAGGAGCTCATGGATACATGCTACTGTCTTCTTTGAAAGTCGAGAACGAGGTTGATGTGAACATAATTCCAGTGGTGAATGAGTTTTCCGAAGTCTTTCCTGATGATGTACTTGGTTTACCACTGGCTCGAGAGATAGAGTTTGCTATCGACCTAGTACCGGGAGCTGGTCCCGTGTCTATAGCACCTTACAGGATGGCACCGACAGAGTTAGCTGAGCTCAAGAAATAGCTAGAAGAGCTTTTGGAAAAGCAATTTGTCAGACCAAGTGTGTCACCGTGGGGAGCACCAGTGCTGTTAGTTCACAAGAAAGATGGCACATCAAGATTATGTGTGGACTATCGACAGCTGAACAAAGTAACGATCAAGAACAAATATCCACTCCCGAGAATTGATGACTTAATGGACCAACTGAAGGGAGCAGCGGTGTTTTCAAAGGTCGATCTAAAATCTTGGTATCATCAGATACGAGTGAAGACGGAGGATGTATCCAAGACAGTTTTTTGTACCCGATACGGTCATTACGAATACCTCGTGATGCCGTTTGGCGTGACGAATGCACCAACTATCTTCATGGATTACATGAATCAAATCTTTCGTCCTTACTTGGACAGATTCGTTGTGGTCTTCATTGATGACATTCTGGTATACTCTCAAAATTGGGAGGACCATGCTGAACACCTCAGTATAGTCCTTCAAATTCTGAAGGAGAAGGAACTGTATGCCAAACTGTCAAAATGTGAGTTATGGCTGGAATAAGTTAAGTTTCTGGGTCACGTGATCTCAAAGGATGGGATTGTAGTGGATCCATCGAAAGTGGAGGCAGTGTTGCAGTGGGAAAGGCCAACGTCAGTGACGGAGATCCGAAGCTTCGTGGGTTTAGCGGGATATTACCGGAGGTTCATTGAGGGATTCTCCAAGATTGCTGGACCACTTACATAACTCATAAGGAAAAATCAAGCTTTTGAGTGGACCGACAGCTGTGAGCAGAGTTTCCAAGAGTTGAAGAATCGGCTGACTACCTCACCGGTGTTAGTGCTACCCGATCCGAATGAGCAATTTGAAGTGTACTGTGACGCTTCATACCAGGGATTGGGATCTGTACTTATGCAGCATGGAAGAGTAGTGGCTTATGCTTCAAGACAGTTGTGAGTGCACGAGAAGAACTACCCGACGCACGACTTGGAGTTAGCAGCTGTAGTATTTGCCCTGAAGATATGGAGGCATTTTCTCTACAGAGCGACGTTCAACATTTTCAGTGATCACAAGAGTCTGAAGTATTTGTATGATCAGAAAGAGTTGAAGATGAGGCAGCGAAGGTGGTTAGAGTTCTTGAAGGATTATGATTTCCAACTTCTGTATCACCCTGGCAAGGCAAATGTTGTGGCAGATGCTCTAAGTAGGAAGATGATCAGTGTCTCTGCCCTGATGATCAAGGAAAAGGATGTGCTAGAGAAGTTTAGAGATGTGCAGTCTTTTGTTGAGTTAGAACCAGGGAAGATTCGCATGAATATGGTTACCATCACAAGTGAGCTAATGAGTGACATAAGGGAAAAGCAGAAGGTTGATAAGTTCTTACAAGAAGTGAGAGATCAAGTGAAGCAAGGCGATGAAACAGAGTTTGCGGAAGGAACGGATGGAATTCTGAGATTCCATGGAAGAGTTTGTATTCCCCAGGACCAAGAACTTAGAGAATACATCATTAACCATGCTTATATAAGCCAACTGAGTATGCATCAGGGCATAACAAAGATGTACCAAGACTTGAAGAAGTTATTCTGGTGGCATGGAATAAAGAGTGATGTCATTAGACGTATGTCAACTTGTCTAGTCTGTCAAAAGGCTAAAGTGGAACATCAGAGACCAGCGAGATTGCTGCAACCATTGTCTATTCTTGAATGGAAGTGGGACAGTATCGCCATGGATTTTATAGTCGGATTGCCAAGGACGAGAAAAGGTTATGATTCGATTTGGGTAATTGTGGACCGACTTACGAAATCCACACACTTTCTCCCGATCGACATAAAATACAAACTGGAGAGATTGACTCAGATCTATATTGGAGAAATTGTTAAACTACACGGTGTGCCTACAAGTATTGTTTCGGATAGAGATTCGAGATTTACTTTAAATCTCTGGGAGAGTTTGCAAGAAACATTGGGGACGAAGTTACGTCTGAGTTCTGCGTATCACCCATAGACCGATGGTCAATCAGAGAAGACGATCCAATCTTTGGAAGATTTGCTTAGAGCCTGTACCATAGAACAGACTGGAAGTTGGGATGAAGTTCTACCATTGATAGAATTCACCTACAACAACAGTTATCATTCGAGCATAGGGATGGCACCCTATGAAGCTCTGTATGGACAACGGTGTCGAACACCTCTGTGTTGGTACCAAGATGGCGAGCGCCTTACTATTGGACCAGAGATTATACAGCAGATAACTGAGAAGGTTAAGATGATTCAGGAAAAGATGAGGACGGCTCAGAGTCGACAAAAGAGTTATGCAGACCAAAGGAGAAAGCCTCTTGAGTTTGAGGAAGGTGAGCATGTATTCCTGAAAGTCACACCTATGACTGGGGTAGGCCGAGCTCTAAAATCTAGAAAACTCACTCCAAAATTTCTTGGACCATACCAAATCATTCGCCGAGTAGGTCCTGTAGCCTACCAAATAGCCTTACCTCCTTTCCTTTCGAACATACATGATGTTTTCCATGTGTCACAACTTCGAAAATACCTTCCTGATCCAAGTCATGTCATAGCACCGGATACAGTACAATTAAAAGAAAACTTAACTTATGAGACGTCTCCTGTAAGAATCGAGGATAGAAAGATAAAGCAAATAAGAGGCAAGGAGATCGCATTGGTGAAGGTAATCTGGAACGAAGTGACTGGAGATGCAACCTGGGAGCTGGAAGATAAGATGAATGAGCAACACCTACAATTATTCTGAGGTATGCAAATTTTGAGGATGAAATTCCTTTTTAGAAGAGGAGTGTTGTAACATCTTGAAAATTTCCTATTTCATTATAAACAATCATTTTATAATGTTTATGATTTGTAGGAATTTTTGTAGATTTTTTTAGAAACGATGAATATGTTAATATATTCCTCATTTTGCGTCTACACTGAGTGGAGGCGAGAAAATAGAATATTTTCCCTGAGGCTGGTAAACCTTGAATTGTCAACGTGTCGACGGGGGATCTTACTAAACCCAAGGCCGAGCACAGTTTGCGAGGTTTGCGTTTTTTGAGGTTTTATCTGCTAGATAAAATCGCGGTATCATAAAATTATCGGATGACTAATAAAATATTATTTTCATTAACTGTAACTTTTATTCACTGAGAAAATAATTCTAACAGTGTAATTAATCATCTGTCGGATGTATTTAATTAAGAAGATAAACTTACTATGCACTTTATCGGGAAACGCGCAAAGCTTCTCAAGGAAGCTTCCTCCAACCACTTTTTCTCTCTCCTCCCATTTTTGTGAAGCACGTTTGACTATAGGGGGGCATATTTCATTTTCTTTCACACATTTCCCCTCCTCCTTACACAGCTCACTGTTCACTCATTTTTCTCCCTTCTCTTTTCACTCCACAGCAGCAGCACATTACCACCCACACCTCCATTTTTATTTTCAAAATCGTCACACTCATTGCATTTTCTTTGTGATTGGAGGACCACTATCATTGAGGAAGTCATCTTCAAAGTTCTACACTCTTTTGATCTTCATTCTCTTCTACTTTGAAGCTTAAAGGTTGGAGCTTTAAGGTAAAGCTCTTAGCTTTTTCTTCCTCTCTTCTCATTTTCGTAACCTGATTGAAACCGCAAGTGCACGGATCGCTCAAGTAATACAGATACAGAGTAAAAGTTTGTTCGCATGAGGATATTACGATATAAAGCTAAATACCAACCAATAGCTTAATCAATTCTAGACAAGGACATAAAAATAGGAAAACAATATAAAAACTATCTAACCTACAAAAGCAATAAACCTAAAAGCGGTTAGGTTTCAGGAAATCCTCCTTCACCCCCTACATCTATCAACAACATGCAATCCCCCTCATAAACACAAATGCATTGATTAGGTTAGCTTAAGAATCTTCATTAGTCAAAAGCCTATGTCTAGGTCAATCAACCCTGGTTTCAATTGCCTAGCTCACTAAGTTTCCTTGAGAGCTAACACAACTTCCACTCATGAACGGTCTATTCTCAATCTCCCACTATACATGGCCAATAGGTATATTTCTACCCTATTATCAGCAAACATATATCAATCACACCATATCCATATCAACAAATCGCTATGTCTAGTTCATTTGCCAATATTAAGATCATGCAATCAGTGATCAGCCAAGAACAAACATTAAACACAGATATGATTGAACCATAATCAAACATCCACACAAACTCAGAGAAAAACACATCATTAATATAAATAAAAGGATTCATAGTATTCCTAAACAAAGCTTAGCTATACAAAAGATAAGGAAAAGAAGAGAGAAAGGAAAAAGAGAGAAAGAAGCTCATTGATTTGTCTCTGAAGCTTGAATCCTCCTTCAATCCTTTTGCTCCAATCCACCATCCATGAAGATCTAGCTAAACTATCTAACCTAAAACTACCTAAAACTAACCTAAAAAGGAAAACTATAAAAGGAACTGGCCAAAACGGCCAGAACACTGAAAAACTAAGAGAGAATTAGAGAAAAACGCATGAAAATCTATTTATAGGCTCAGCAGCCGCCTCAGCGCCACAGCCCCCAATGGGTTGGTCTACGTGCGCCGCGGCCCTCACTTCATCTGTGCCGCGGCCCTCTCGCCTCGGGTCCAAGTATGGACTTGCTGAAAAACCTCTCTGCGCCGCGGCCCTCACATATGCGCGCCTGCGGCGGTGACCACTGAAATGGCAGATTTGGCTTCTTTTCCTCTTTAAGCTCATTTGCTCCATATTTAACCTTGTTTGGAGCCCCTCCTAACACAGAGAATACACCAAATCAGTAACATATATAAATCTACTCAATTCATAACAATTAAACACAGTTTTGCTATAAACATACAAGAAAGGTTCAGAATCAGAATATGACAAATATAAGCACAAAACCTCCAAATATGCATTATAAACAAGGATCCAGCATTCATTTTAGCACAAGGATAGGGCACAAATAACTGCATTCTGTGTAGTTATCACACCCCCAAACCTACATTTTGCTAGTCCTCGAGCAAAACAAAATAGAACTAAGTAAACCATTTAACAATTAAAAACAACATTCATTCAGCATATATATTTTAATCTTCTTATTTTCAATCAAAAATAAATACTAGTATGTAATGGTTCATCAATCCTCAAAAAGTGCAAATGCCCCGTAAACAGTTCAACACATATACAATCCTTAATAAGCTAACAGGCCAGAAAACTCTCCATGCAAGTCACATTTATCACAAACATACAAGATAAACTTCTTCTAATCAAGTTATACACATTCAGATAAGTTTACAAGCATACATGCATATGATTCAAAGAATCCACAAGATTGTAAATTAACTCTCTCTCGACTAATGTAAATCACACAAGATTAAGGATCAAAAGGGACTTAAGCAGCTTATAATGTAAGGCCAATGGTATGGGCGAAAGAAATGAATGGGAAAGATACACAAACAAACATTAAGACACATAACATACTATTTCAATCAATGAGCCACAAACTGACACTAGCAGGGTATTCAATTGTGAATCCAGAAAACTTGCCAGAACCATTGTCAATGCTTTTGAACTTTACTTTTCTTAAGATTTTGCTTTTTTTTTTCATTTTTCTTTTTTTTTCTCTTTCTTTGCTCTATTTTTGCAAAGCAATGCTTTTTCTTTTCTTTGTTTTGCATCTGGTTCCTTCAGGCTCATTTTGAATTGAATATTCATACCCTTAATCATCAGACTCATTTCAAGAAATAATACATTATATACTCAACAAACAATAAGGGTAGGAAGAAAATGACATGCTTTCACATGCATTAGAACGGATAACAGGTTAACGAACACAATGGTTATGAAAAACAAATAAGGCCAAACAGTTTAAGGCTTCAAAAAGGGACCTAAGGATATCATCATATCAAGGCAAGCTTTTTAAGGCTCAATCGATCCAAACAATGCCCTGATCATCTCCTCAATCATGCACAACTTAGAATTTCGCCTCAAGAGAGTTCAAAAACAATTTCTAAGATAATCAAAACTCTACATGTACATCCATAAACATTCTCAAAACATGCACTCTTATCATTTTCAAAGTTACACTTGAATCTAAGTGAGATGTAAATCATGCATCAAAAGCAACTAAATTGTTTCACATGCATCAGATCACATAAGGTTTCACTGAAAAGGGGGCAAATAACAACCTTTCAAATCATGAACAACCAAAAACAACACCAGCATTCTTACAACATGTCATGCATCCAAATGGATTCACTTTCTAAGTTCAAGCATGCACAACATCTCTTGCATAATGTGAAAATTGAAAATCTAGTCATCAGCACATCAGTGATAGTCAAAACAAAATATAATCATGAAAATATGTTGACTAAATTCACTGCATACTCAAAATACCAATACATGTTAACATTAAACACAAAGGAATTAAACATGGAAAGATATTCCCCCAAACCTAAAATGAAATGTATCATTAAGAACATGATCTATAAGGAACCTGAGACTAGTACTGAGCATTACTAAATACTACAAAACAAAAAAATAACAGAAAAAATAAAAAATAGAGAAAAATAACAAAAAACACAAAAACAGGGCTCAGCACCGCGGCGCACCCATGCCTGGGCCGCGGCGCTCACAAAAAGCTGCAGAATTCTACAGAAAACGCCCACATGCGCCGCGGCGCGCACTACCTTGCGTCGCGGCATGACTACTTAAACTGCTAAATTTAGCAGCAAACATAGTTTTGCTGCTTGGATTAGCTCATTTGGTTCTCTAGCTGCAACAAAACTTGTCCAAAAAGCTAAATTACAAAAATGTACAACCTACATATAACTACACACTAAAACAACATACTAACCTATATACAAACCTAAACAAACTTAAAACTTAAAAACAAACAAAAACATAAAACTAACATAACTAACACATATATATACTAACATACTAACAAAAACATATTATCAAAACTAACAAAACACACCATACTAATATACTAACATATTTAACCAAATAAACATATTAACATACTATGTATTTATGCACAAAGTAAAAACAAGAATATAAACATAAACATGGGGTACCCTCCCACGAAGGGCCTGAGTTATAGTCCCAGCTGGACTTTGTCACCAAAATTGAAGTACTGCGGATGAGTAGTCTTCAAGAACTTGATCTAAGGGTATCCTTTCTAGGAATTTGCAACTTCCCTCAAGGGCCTCGTATGAATGAAATCACCCGACTTCTTATTCGAAACTACAACAAAACAGAAACAAAACATAGATTATATACAACGTATATACAACTTCAATTAGAATCAATCAAACTCATTGTTGATATTAGCAATATAAAAACTATCCCCGGCAACGGCGCCAAAAACTTGATTGAAACCGCAAGTGCACGGATCGCTCAAGTAATACAGATACAGAGTAAAAGTTCGTTCCCACGAGGATATTACAATATAAAGCTAAATACCAACCAATAGCTTAATCAATTCTAGACAAGGACATAAAAATAGGAAAACAATATAAAAACTATCTAACCTACAAAAGCAATAAACCTAAAAGCGGTTAGGTTTCAGGAAATCCTCCTTCACCCCCTACATCTATCAACAACATGCAATCCCCCTCATAAATACAAATGCATTGATTAGGTTAGCTTGAGAATCTTCATTAGTCAAAAGCCTATGTCTAGGTCAATCAACCCTTTTTTCAATTGCCCAACTCACTAAGTTTCCTTGAGAGCTAACACAACTTCCACTCATGAATGATCTATTCTCAATCTCCCACTATACATGGCCAATAGGTATATTTCTACCCTATTATCAGCAAACATATATCAATCACACCATATCCATATCAACAAATCGCTATGTCTAGTTCATTTGCCAATATTAAGATCATGCAATCAGTGATCAGCCAAGAAAAAGCATTAAACACAGATATGATTGAACCATAATCAAACATCCACACAAACTCAGAGAAAAACACATCATTAATATAAATAAAAGGATTCATAGTATTCCTAAACAAAGCTTAGCTATACAAAAGATAAGGAAGAGAAGAGAGAAAGGGAAAAGAGAGAAAGAAGCTCATTAATTTGTCTCTGAAGCTTGAATCCTCCTTCAATCCTTTGAACCTTTGCTCCAATCCACCATCCATGAAGATCTAGCTAAACTATCTAACCTAAAACTACCTAAAACTAACCTAAAAAGGAAAACTATAAAAGGAACTGGCCAAAACGGCCAGAACACTGAAAAACTCAGAGAGAATTAGAGAAAAACGCATGAAAATCTATTTATAGGCTCAGCAGCCGCCTCAGCGCCGCGGCCCCCACTTATGCGCGTCGCGGCCCCCAATGGGTCGGTCTACGTGCGCCGCGGCCCTCACTTCATCTGCGCCGCGGCCCTCTCGCCTCGGGTCCAAGTATGGACTTGCTGAAAAACCTCTCTGCGCCGCGGCCCTCACATATGCGCGCCACAACGGTGACCACTGAAATGGCAGATTTGGCTTCTCTTCCTCTTTAAGCTCATTTGCTCCATATTTAACCTTGTTTGGAGCCCCTCCTAACATAGAGAATACACCAAATCAGTAGCATATATAAATCTACTCAATTCATAACAATTAAACACAGTTTTGCTATAAACATACAAAAAGGTTCAGAATCAGAATATGACAAATATAAGCACAAAACCTCCAAATATGCATTATAAACAAGGATCCAACATTCATTTTAGCACAAGAATATGGCACAAATAACTGCATTCTGTGTAGTTATCACGCCCACTGTCACTTTGGTGACAATGGGTATCTATTTCAATATTTGGTTCTGATTTTTGCAAGTTTAAATGTTCAAGGATTTCCAAGAAGCTGAACACGAAATTTTGACCAAAAAGGAGCAACCTTTCTTTGTGCTTCTCTAAAGGTAAGAGGAAGACACTCCTCCTCAACCTCTTTTAGCATTTAGGAACGTTGTTTGTGTTTGGTATTGAGGGTCATTCTTGTTTGCATGTTGTTGCTGATGTATGTGTGCTATTTGATTGTTTTGAGTGTTTTGATATATCTGAATGTATTGGAATGTATGATATGGAAGGAATGACGTCGGACTGGTTCTCGGATGGCAACGGTATTGAGGCTAAAATTTTGGGATTCTTTGTGAGAAATTGTAATAACTTGAGTTTCTGACCATTAAGCACAATGTTAAAATCCGTCGGGTTAGTGTATCAATATCCGTCAAATTGGATCTTCCGACCATTTTGTAGAATGTCAAAATCCATCGTGTATGAACTCTTGACCATGGCCGTCGAATTTGATTTCCTGATTATTTAGTGCAATGTCAAAACCCGTCGAGTATGAACCCTTGGCCATGCCCGTCGAAATTAATCTTCATACCAAATTCGTCGAGTTAGAAGGCCAAACCCGTCGAATAGAGTTCCTGACCACTTAGGAGGGAAACCTCTCCATTTCCAAATCCGTCGAATAGAGTTCCTGACCACTTAGGAGAGAAACTTCTCCAATGACAAATTCGTCGAGTTTGAATGTCAACATCCATCGAGTGACATATCCGTCGAGTAGATTTTCTGTCCGTTCAACAGAAACTTCCCCAAAGTCAATATTTATCGAGTCTGAATGTCAACATTTGTCGAGTGATCATACCCGTCGAATTTGACCTCTTGACCATTTAGTGCAATGTCAATATCCGTCGAGTAGAGTTTCTGACCATAGTGTTTTCGTCGGTTCGACACTTGGGAGATTTCTCCAACGTCAACACCACTTGTTGAATCAGAATTTCTGCTAATCATCCAGTATAATCGACAGTTTTGATCTCCATTCGACAGAACCTCCATTCGACAGGAATTGATTTTTAGCCAATCTCATTATATAATGTTCTCCCATCTTTCATTTTTCTGCCATGTTATTTTTCGTCGAACGGCAGCCTCAATTTTCCACTAGATACATTGTCTCCGTCGAATTCACAAGTATAGTTTATCACCCGACACCTAGCAATTAAATTTGTGGCTTTGCTGGTGATTCCTGCCGTGTATTTTCCTGGACTCAAGACTTTTGGACTAATAAAGACATATTAATCATAAGTAATTGGATGACTAGAAACTAATTAAGGATTCATAAACAGGGAAAAACAAGGAACGTGAGCATGCCTTACAACTAGTGAGAAGTTTGAGTACAGAAAGAACATGAGTATGGGTGAGGTCATGAGGAACATAATGAACTTAATGATTGACTATTACTTTGACTCTGAATGGAATTGTGGTTATCCTTAAAATGTGCTATTGGCTTGTCGTGGATCCGTGAATGGGATCAAATCTTGTTGTTAAATGATATGGCATACATTTGAAGCATGATTGAGTCATGCATTGAACAAAAAGAAAGAGATTGTCCATTGGACTTGGTTAAGGCCGGTAGCCTAGGAGTTGAACCACGCCTTTGTGTGGGTGCGAATAGACAAGTGTAGGTTACTTGTTGACCTTGGGGGCGTCAGGGTGCGGGTACCTCATAATAGGCAGTTGGTAGCTCTCTGTCCGTGGGGCAGACTGATGCAAACACACTGACGATCCGGACCAAGACGCTGTCCTATATCGAGATCTATGAGAATGTCTTGTAAAATGTCATGATGTGCACGATGATAATTTAAGAATTATAGCACTTGAGGGCCTGGGCAGCCAGGAATACAGACATACCTCCTGATCATTCTCTCTGACTGTTTTGTGTCTAGCTCCATGGAGTAGGATTTTGACTATTGAGGGCACATGTGCATAGTGAGTCCATGAATTATCTGGCATACATTGTTATTATAATTGGAACTATTGTACTTCTGATATATATATATATATGACTGCCTGGAACTATTTAGTTGATTGTAACTGCTACTAAATGTTTATTACCATTATTGCTGTCATAAATGCTATGTGAGCGCTTTGTGCCGTTTGGTTTCTTGATGCTATAACTAGTAATGATGGTAGGATGTCTTACCTCTTCTCTATTTCTCCATTATTGTTTGTCTGTATATTGCATCTCATCGAAGATAACAGCAAGGAACCGAAAGCTCCTGACTTCCCCGGCTTTTGGCCTTACCTCGACTGAGCGACTGCTGAAGAATATGGAGCCACGCACGCAGAGATTTTTGGGAGATGTGCGCCTGACATTCTTAGGAGGGCCAGAGTGCTGGCACATCAACTTTGGCTCTGAGCATTGCGTCTATTTGGGGGATGTATCGATATCTCTATCCTGGAGGCACCATGAGCCGCCTGTTTCCACCTGCTGCATTAGCCTACGTCTGGAATTTCACTTTCCTATACGTGAGATGTGGGGTGATCGTTATTACACCCCGTGGGAAGACTCATTTCATTCCACTGCTCGGGCCCCATCCCGTAACTCTGTGATTCTTATGGTGATTTCCTCTGATGAGGAAGATCCCGAGGAAGTCCCTAAGGATGACCCCGAGGGGGATCCTGAAGAGGATCCTGACACGGTTCCTCCTCACTTAAGGGACTGACTTTACTTGTAACTACTGAGGGAAACTAGTATTTTATTTTGGGGGCCTGATGTTTTGTCTGTAGTGGGCTGTATATTCTGATACCGTGGGGATTTGTATGTATAATCCTTTGGGGGTAGGTATAGTTTTTCTTTTTGATGTACCAGGCTTTGTAACTAAACAGTTTGATAAATATATATGAATATGAAATGTTAATTTCCAATGTACACTTTAATTCTGTCTTCATCCTTTATTTCTATTTATTGTCATTATCATCATGGTTATTAAATCAACAAAAAAAAAATATACTCGCCAATTTAATTACCCAACTATAATCAAGTAAATATATATATTATTAAAATGAACCGGGTCTTAACTTACAAAATTTTATTTCTGCATTGTAATTGACAATGTGACGTTCCCTTATGAAAAGGGGCGTTACACGACGCCCCCATGGTCAATGATATGACCTACACTAGTCTACTCGCATCCGCACTAAGGTGTGTTCAATCTCCTAGGCAACTTGACCTTAACAACAGTCCAAAGGACCTTCACAATGCATAAAGACTCTATGTATAATCATGTATGATCATCATTACATACTATTCCACAATATGTCACAATTGGCCAAAGTAAGAATCAACACATCTTTGGTTACTCACATGGACCCACAATATCATAATATTGGATCTAAATAAATTAATACATTTTTAAGGTCTATTATGAATTTTTACTTAAAGTTAGCCTTTCTTACAAGGTTCATCTCTAATTGAATTCTCATAATTAATTAAATTTTCTAAAGTAATTTATTCTCATACACTTAGAAGGTTATTCTAAAATCTCAAAGTCTTACACTCTCTTATTTTTACCCTAATTGAAATTATCCTAAGTCTTATGAAAATTCCATTCTTGGTTCTTTAAGATTTATGAACCTCAAAGTATATCCAATTCTTCTAATTTGATAATTTTCCATCCTATTACCAATGATTTAATTACTTGGTTATTCAAGTTCCAAGGTTACCAAAGTTGCATAATTAAGCCCCAAAAAGGCTCTAGAGGCCGTGGCCTCCCTAGGGATTAAGTTCCGAAATTTTTTTTTTCATTAATTACCTAATGTACACTTGATTAATTATGAATTCCACTTATTGCAATTGTTCACAAAGAACCCTAAATTTGGGCCCCCAAAACCGTGGCCACCCAAGAGAAAATCCAACATCATTTTCTTCCATTTCATGCCATCCAATTCATTCAAATATATCAACATACATAAACAACCAATCCAATAGCATAAACAAAATGCAAACAACATACAAGCATACTAATCATGCAAACAAAGAGTAACCCTCATTAGGGTTTTCTCACAATAAACCACAAACAAGGTTTCTAAGTGCTAAAAGAGGTTGAGGAGGAGTGTCTTCCTCTTACCTAAGAGAAGAAAGCAAGAGAAGCCTCCTAGAATCACCTTGCAATTTTCGGATTTGGTACCTCCAAGAACCTTAAAATTTCAATCTCATTAAAATAGCACCAATGCTTGAAAAATAAAGCATGGATGGTCACCAAGAAGACCATAGAAACAAAAATGAGACAAAGGAAGTAAAGAATCAAGAACTTATCCAAAAAACCCTAAGCTTGAAGCTTGAAGAAAATGGTGAAAATAATGGATTTTCAAAGAAACACCAACTAGAAAAGTGTTTAGGAGATGAGGATGATTAAGAAAATTGGGTTAGATGAAAATTTTGTGATGGATGAAGGGAGGAAGGGCTGCTGGCTGTGAGCCTTTAGAGAGAAGGAGGAGAAAAAAATTTCAAAGGAAGAAGAAGAAGGTAGAGAGAGAAAAGGAATAGAAAAATTAAAGTGATAGCTTTTGAATTTTGAAAACTTGTATAGTTTTAATTAAATGAATTAAACCACAAATTCCCCCCCCCAAAAAGTGTGCGGTCGTGAGCTAGGAGAGAGAGGAGAGAGAGTGAAAATTAGTTAGCTTCCTTGGGAAGCTTGGAGGAAATTTCCAAGAAACTTCCTTGAAGCTTCCTTGAGAAGCTTTGCACAATTCTCAATAAAGTGCATAGTAAACTTGTCTCCTTAATTAAGTACATCTGACAGATGATTAATTACACTGTTAGAATTATTTTTTCAGTAAATAAAAATTACAGTTGATGAAAATAATATTTTATTATTCATCGGATAATTTTACGGTACAGTGATTTTATTTATCAGATAAAATCTCAAAAAACACAAACCTTGCAAACTATGCCCGACCTCAGGTTTAGTAAGATCCCCCGTTGACACATTGATAGTTCATGATTTACCAGCCTCAGGGAAAATATTTTGTTATCCCAGCTCCGCTCAGTGCGCACTTAAAACGAGGAATATACTATAATATTCAACGTTTTCAGAAAAATCCACAAAAATTCCTAAAAAATTAGAAATGTTAGAAAATGGATATTTGTCATGAAACAAACAATTTTCTGGGGCGTTTGACTGACTCTGCTTAGTGCGCACGTAAAATGAAGAATATATTAAAATATTCAACGTTTCTGAAAAATTCTAAAAAAATCTCCAAAATTCATGGATATTGGGAAATGACTATTCATAATGAAACAAATCATTTCTGAGGTGTTACACTGACTCTGTTCAATGTGCACGTAAAATAAGAAATATATTAAAATATTCAACATTTCTGAAAAAATCCACAAAAATTTCCAAAAATTAAAAATATTATAAAATGATGATTAACGATAAAATAAACAATTTTCGGGGAGTTACAAGCGACAATGTAATCGATTACACAAGTCTTGTAATCGATGACAACTCTAGCAGAGGCCATGTAATCGATTACAACATCCATGTAATCGATTACCAAGTGCCCAGAAACGTTCCCAACTGCTATAAATAGCTAATTTTCATAAAAAATCATTTCTAAACACTATCAATATCTATTTTAGCACTTTGGTTCTATAAATAAGTGTAAATAGAAGCATTTACATCTTTAGAAACTCTTGAACACTTGATTTGATCCTTGAATCATCAAAATCATATTTTGAGCTCTTTATTGCAAAATTATTTTATTCCTTTGTTCTTCAAGTTGTATATCTACTCTTGTGAGAGTTTCTAATCTTTTTCTTCATCTTAAAATCATTGTAAGAGGGTGAGGTATCCCTCAAGAGAGAAAATGGTGAAGTATCCCTTGTAGTGAGACTTAAACACAAAGGGTGAGATATCCCAAAGGTGTTGTGAGTGCTCTTGAATTAAATGTTTTTCAAGCACCTGTGAAGCTTGAAGAGTTGGAGGCTCTAGTACAAGAGTGAGGTATCCCAAGGTGTGAGGAGTGCTCTTATTTATACAAAAGTTTTCCTAGCACACGTGAAGTCTAGGAGATAGTGAACAAAATCTCAAGTTAAGCTTGGGAACTGGATGTAGGCCACAAGTGGTTGGTGGTTGAACCAGGATAAATTCTTGAGTTTGATTCTCTCTTCCCTACACTCTTTAATTTCAGTATTTGGTGTAGTATATTTATCTATTGCATATATTGTCATCTTGATGTTTTGATTCTAAGAACTTGATATCTTGCTTATTTGCTTGATTTATCCTATAACCCAAGTTGTATTTGAGTAATCTACAATAGTTATATCTTTTTTAGACTTATTTCGCTGCATGTGTTGATTGAAAATATCAAAATGCATAATTTC
The DNA here is from genome assembly GCA_029884595.1 of Ormosia semicastrata. NCBI lineage: Eukaryota > Viridiplantae > Streptophyta > Magnoliopsida > Fabales > Fabaceae > Ormosia > Ormosia semicastrata. Next base: position 52,504,250 of record JAQQTO010000063.1, read on the forward strand.
TCAAAGTTGCTTAGAAAATTTGCAATCATCCAATTCACCCCCTCTTGGGTGATGGTTGTCATGGCTAGCAAATGGTATCAGAGCTTCGTGGTCTGTTGAAAGCTTAACCGCTTAGAGTTAAAGATCCTTATTTGTTGGCAACCTTTAAAAGCTTTTCAAAATGGAAGACTTTAAAATTGATAAACCACCATTCTTCGATGGTGCGAATTTTGTTTATTGGAATGCTAGGATGGAATTTTATATGCAATCTATTGATATTGATTTATGGGATATTATGCTTGATGGATTTACTTGTAAATAAAAACAAACTTAGAATGCCTATGACAAGAAATGCTTTTCATTGAACATTAGAGCTATGCAAATATTGAGAAGTAGTTTAAATGATGATGCTTATGCTGAAATTAAGAGTTGCTCTTATGATCATTGAACACCTCAAACTGGACTCCATATAAGTATTGTCTCTAAACTTTTAAGGCAAAATCTACTACCACCAACTCTAGATCATGAGTAGGGTAGTTCTCCTCGTGTGGCCTTAATTGCCTAGTCACATAGGCAACTACTCTCCTATGTTTTATCAGAACACATCCCAAACCCATCTTTGAAGAGTCACAATACACCTCAAAGTTCTCTACGAGTGTGTTTGGAATGTAAAAAAATAAGAAATGATTTAATTTGTAAATCAAATTTAATTAAATCTTATGTTTGGAATGTTAAAAAATAGGAAATGATTTGATTTCTAAAATCCCATGTATTTCACTCCTTTTATTTTAGAAATTCTATCAAATTTGATAGGATTTAGTAGGATTTGATTTGATTTGAAATGAATAGACTATTTTACCATTTGTAACTACGTCTAACCACATCTAATAAGGGTTAAAATGTAAAATAATAAAACTAAATCAAATCAATTCTCATTTTAATGAATTCCAAACATAAAATTTTATTTTTAAATCAATTCAATTCTTATATTTTTTTTAAAGTTCCAAACATAAAATTTGATTTCAAAATCAAATCAAATCAATTCAAATCAAATCATTTCCCATTTTTAATCATTCCAAACACAACCAAAGGATCCGAAATTACCATCACCAGTATAGTAGTCAACCTCAATTTTAACTCTTGGAAATTATTCTCACAATCTTGAGTCCACTCAAAAGTACTACCTTTTCTAGTCAATCTAGTCAAGAGTAGTGCTAACTGATAAAATCCCTTTATGAACCTCTTATAGTACCCCGCTAAGCCTAGGAAGCTCCAAATCTCGATCATAGTGGTGGGTCTCTCCTACTGCAACACTGCATCAACTTTGATTGGGTCCACAAAAATCCCACCTTGAGATATCACATACCCCAAAAATTGCACTTGTGAAAGTCAGAACTCACACTTAGATAGCTTGGCAAATAACATATTCTCCTTAAGGGTCTCCAACATTATCCTCAGGTGTCGTTCATGCTCCTCCACAATCTTAGAATAGATTAGAATATCATTAATAAACACCACAACAAATTAATCCAGGTAGGGTCTAAAGATCTTGTTCATATAATCTACCAATACTGTCGGTGTATTTGTAACACCCTCGTTTGGGAATTACATTTCATACTGTAACACCCTAACTTTTGGGATAATTACAATATAGTCCTAAAATGTACTATTTTATGAATTTTGTGAGCAGTAAATTTAATTTGACTGTTTCGTGAGTGTACTTGACTGTTGTATGTGATTTGCTCCGACCTAGGGAAATAATAATTTTCTAGCCGGATAAATCTTATTTTAATTAATTGGAGCTGGGGGATCTTACTAAACCCAATTCTGATTGATATATATATTAATCTCGTAATTTTTGGATTTAAGCGTGTAATAAAATAATTTTATATTATTATAATATTATTTTATATAACAAGTACCTCTTGTCTCAAAAATAGTAAAAATCGCTTGATTTGACCACAGATCTTTAAAAAAATCTTGTGGGACCAGCGTTTAGGAAAAGCGATCAATCTGTCTTGATTTGGATAAATTCTAGCCAATGAGAGCAAGTCAACAAAAGTGGCTTGACTTTCTAAACCAATAGGAATTGGTCAACGAAGGGAGCATAGACTTTTTATTTGGACCGTTGGATGAAGACTTAGTTAGGAAGCCTTTAACCTAAGCCGTTGATCTAATCAATGGTGAGATTAGAATGATAGATTTATGACCAATTGATATCTACCTTAGATCTAATCTAGGGCTAAGAATTAAAGATGAATCAATGGTTAGAATTAAGTCAAAAATTGTAGGCTTGAATTTGGTTAGTAGTTAATTAAGCTTAATTTGACTAATCTAATTACTTAATTAACAAACTAAGTGAACTAGCTTAGTTATTAATTAATTATAATCTAAATACTAATTAGATATATTAATATTGATTAAAGGTTATAATATATGTTAATATACATTAAATTAATTAGTTATATGACTAGTATGTTAATTAAGTTTGGTTAGGATAGTTAACCTAACTAATTCCTTAATTAACTAGCATGTAATTAGGAGTAATTGGAAAGCAATTAAACCCCTAAAAAGATGAAGGAGCACACGGTTTTGGGCTGCAAATAAGGAGGCAAGGTGGCTTGGTTCTACATGGTTCTTGAACCATCCAATGACCTAAGCCATGTGCTTATCTAGTGTGAACACTTTAGGATATTTACATGCAAAATCAAACACTCAAACTCCCTACACACTCAACCTCACGGCTGCAGCCCCTCAAATTACACCTTCAATATTTACTTTTCACTTATCACAAATTAAAGTCATCTTTTCTCTCTCTAAAATACCAAAAACTCAAGCACACTTCTCTTTCACTTTCTCTCCCTAGTTTCGGCCAACACCCACACCCACACAACCAAACCTTCATAATTTCATCTCATCATATTTCCTAAACCCAAATCCCATTCTAAACACTTTTTGTTCACAAAGTTTTTCCAAATTCCTACTCTATCTTGTCCAAAATTCAACCTTTTGGTTACTTACTTAAGGGTAAGTTTTGTTTCTATGGTTCAAAATTACATTTCTAATTTTTCTAACCATGATTGTTCCATGGTTTTTCTATTTTGTACCTTGTATGTGTTTTTACTAATTGTTTAAGAATTTTAGGGATTTGTTTGGGAGTCACACGAAATTTGAAGGAAAGGAGGAAAACTAACCGATTAAATTGTCTACAAGAGGTAAGAGGGAGATTTAATCTCATCAACCCTAAGTGGTGATGAGAAAATGGATTGATTGTGTATGAAGAATCCATAAGGATTCGATTTGTGTGATTGTTTATGGTTTTATTATTTTTTTGTGATTGTTTAGATGTTTTCCTATTTGTGATTATTTTTGCTATGCATGATTATAGTTATTATTTTTTTGTTATGTATGTTTATGGCTTTAAATATATTGTATGTATATTATATGTGATTAAATAATTGTATGAGTCTATAACTGTATAATTATTAAAGTAGGATGTGAATAACATGTAAGGATTTGCATGAGTGTTCCAAAGAACATATTGAGGCTCACGGCCTTCTCATGAAATTAGAGAACCAAAATGTTCTCCACAATTTTCTAAATCAATGATTTAATGAACCTAGGTAAAATAATGGATTTGAAAAAGATTTAAGTTAATTGTGGCCAATATGCCATTTAGTGTATAATCAAATACCATTTTATTTTGATTTGGCCAACATGCCATTTTATTTGCTAAGATAGGTTAGGTAAGTGATTTACAACATAAATGGATTCCAATGATTCATTGAGAAAAATAAAAGGAATAAATTCAGTTCTAGAAATTTAACTTAGCAGAATTTAGTTTAAGTAAGAAATAAAACAGATGCTAGAAAAATACTAACGTAAAGCTCATTTTATAAATTTTGAAGCGCATTAGCAAGTTTCAAAGCGTAATTATTGGGTAAAAATAAAATGAACTATATTTAGTGAAAAACGTTGAAAATACCTTATACTGATTTTATAGGCAAAATGCTGCCGAAATTTATTAAAATCAGACGCATAAAATGAAAAGATACCATACTATATTTAGAACATAAGGAAAATACTTTACGTATTTTAAAAGTACTAGATATAGTTTTACACATAGCAGAAATGATGATTTTAAGCTATTCGGTTAAGAAAATGAATTAAAAACCTTACGCGATTGAGAAAATGATTTAAAAACATTTTACGATGTTTAAAAATGTCAAAATATCTTTACGCGATTTAAAAATGTTTGTGAAAATGACGAGATTGTGAAAATGCGATAAAATTCCTACGCGATTGAACAATACTGTGAGTTTTGTTGTCGGGCCAAAGTGGTGGACTCGGACATGTTGTGGTGTAGTACTGTCAGGTGGGACGTACTATACTTTGTTATTTTGTGACTAAGGGTATTTTTGTAATTTTTCGTAATTATGGTAAAATTTGGATAATAAGGGTATTTTTGTAATTTTAGATCATGCTTAGAGTGTTGTGCCAATTTAGTTTATAATTGGTGATTGATTGATGAGGCGAATTACAACGTGTTTGGTGTGATAAGCGTAGTGTGGTTCATTTATGAACTTGGAGGCGTTAGTGTGCGGTGAATTCCACATGCGGACAATGGGTTGCTCCTCTGGGCTGTGGTAACGGGCAACACACTAATGATCTTGACAAGCACTATTCTTAGTCGAGATCTTGAGGGGACTATTAAGTATTATACCTGTGGTACATGATGTTTTGGACTGTGGGCTATAGACACAAAGATTGGACAGTGTAATAGTTTGGTTGGGCAGCCATAAAGTGTTATTAGTTTCTAATCGGATCATTCTCTCAGATATCCGTGTTTAGCTCCATGGAGTAGGAACGAGTCGGTGTGTGTTCATGCATTACCTGCATTTTATTGCTTATCATAATCTGTGATAAATTGTATGATTTATTACTTTAATATATTATGCATGATATAATGGTATGTATTATTTATATATATATTGCTTGATATATTATGCAAGATATATTGGAATGTACTGTTGTGATGACTGTTTTGTACTGTCGTTTTCTTTATTGTCATGCGGGTAGTGATGTAGATTATCTCACCTCTCTATATGTTTTCTCAAAATTATTATATTATATTCGTAAATAGTTAGAGGAAGAAGAGGATCAGCCTCTTGAGATACAGTACCCTGACGAGCAACAGTCGGGTGAAGTATACGAGGAGGAGGAGCCGGTAGATCACACTGATCGTCAAGACTGATCTTGAGATCATGGCATTGCCAGGATTCTTCGGGTTCGTGAGACTAGAGTTTCATAGGGGTTCCGAGGCGTGGCGTATGCATGTGGACCGAGGGACAGTTGCTTATGTGGGACGTTTGACCGTGTCCCTATGTAGAGAGTATGACGGAGAGGTCATATTCACTACTATGCTTTATTTACATTTAGAGTTACCTCTGACCATTAGGCGTTATTGGCAGGGAATTTTCCATGCGCCTAGTGAGCTCAGTAGCGAGTCGACAGCTCGGACTCGTGTCCGCCGTGCTGTGAGACCTCCAAGATGTGAACTTTTCGATGGTTATTCTGGAGGTTCTGGAAGATGATTCATCGGAGGGTTAGATATCTCGAGTTGCACTTGGGTAGTGCTATGTTTTAGCTTTGTGTCAACTCTTTACTGCTTTATTAAATACATGTAGTTGTAAATTATGTGTGTACTAAAAGAGAATCATATGTATATTATGGTGAGTTTTACTCAATTATATTTTGTGTTTCGTGTTATTTTATTTAATGTTATAATTATAAAAAGAAAAAAAAATATTACCACAAATATTATGTAAGTATCAAATGTTTTACAACTTGGGTAAGAGATTTATTTTATTTTATTTCATTGCATTCATAAATGTGACATCCCCACAAGGGTGTTACATTAGTTGGTATCAGAGCCCAAGTTAGAGTCTTTTGGGGTTGTGGTTAGGTCTGTTTTTGCTTGTGTTGTGTGAATCTCTGTGTTTTGTTTCCGAAAGGTTACATCTGACATTGTTTTGTCTTGTTGAAGAAAGGAGATGTCTAGAGGAAGAGGAAGACATACAAACGTGCCACAAAATGTGGATCTAATGATTGCTGTTGCTGAGGCTATACAGCAAATGGCAGAAGCGATTACCCAGCAAAATCAAAGAGCAGCTCAACATCAAGATGCAACTGCTAATGCTTTGAATTTGTCTGAGTTTAGGCGCAACAATCCGCCACAGTTTAGAGGTGAGTTTGACCCTGAAAAGGCAAGTCTTTGGATTCAAGACTTGGAGCGAGTATTCGAAGGAATGGGGTGCGCGGAAAATAAGAAGATAACATATGTTGTGTACATGTTGAGAGGAGATACTGAGAATTGGTGGAGAAATACCCGCCAATTGTTGCAAGCTAAAGGAACTGAGATCACCTGGGAGGTGTTTTGTGAAGTATTTCTGGAGAAGTACTTTCCCAGTACTGCTCGAGATGCCAAGGAGATGGAATTTCTTGGTCTACGTCAAGGGAATATGACTGTTGGAGAATATGCTGCAAAGTTTGAGAGTTTGTTGCAATTCACAAGGTATTTCCAAAACCGACCAAATGAGGTATGGAAGTGCCAGAAGTTTGAAGATGGGTTAAGGATGGAATTGAGACGTGCAGTTCTACTAATGTGAATGAGGGAGTTTCCTGTGTTGATGGATACTTGTAGACAACTTGAAGCGTTGGAGCCGTCCCGAGATCAGAGGAATCGTAATTTTGGACCGACTAGGTTCCAAAGAGGAGGTAGTAGCAGTGGTGGTCGATTTCAGAGAAAGCCTTATGCGAGACCGTTAGGAAATCAGCCGCAACATCCATCTGTTGGGGGAAGTTCTAGTGGAAATCGAGCTGGTCAGAATGTGGCGTTTACGCCGACATGTTTTAAATGTGGCAAGAGTGGCCATATCTCTACAGATTGCCCGATCAGAGGAACGATCTGTTTCAACTGCAGAAAACCTGGACATGTTTCTAGGGATTACACTCAGCCGGAGAGGAAGCCTGCTGTAAGAAATGTCCGTGCTACTCAGCCGAGATCTGGAGGGCGAGTGTATACGATGACCGGAACCGAAGCTTCTCAGTCTGAGGATCTTATTCAAGGAGAAGGTGTCATTGAAGGTAATCACCTGACTTAGCTATATGATTCGGGTGTAACACACTCGTTTATTACATATGATTGTGTGGAACGTTTGAAACTGCCTGTGTCTTCTCTGAGTTTTCAATTGATTGTTTCTACACCGACTGCTAAGCCTGTTGTTACATCTAAGATGTGTATGAACTGTCCTGTTGTTATAAAGGATCGTATGCTTTCGGTCAACTTGATTTGTTTACCTCTTGTTGAGATAGACATAATACTAGGAATGGACTGGTTATCTTCTAACCATATCCTTATAGACTGTGCGAGCAAAACCATAGTTTTTCCTAAGGAAGAAAGTTCTGGATTCTTAACTGCTGTTAAGGTCAAGTCATTGTTGAGGAATGGAGCTCAAGGGTTTATGTTGCTGTCTTCTTTGGAAGTCAAGTGTGAGAAGGATGTGAGCACTATTCCTGTCGTCAATGAGTTTCCAGAGATTTTTCCTTACGATGTACCTGGTTTGCCACCGGAAAGGGAAATCGAATTCTCTATCGACTTAGTACCAGGAGCAGGTCCTATTTCGATTGCACCGTACCGAATGTCGCCTGTAGAATTGGCGGAGCTGAAGACGCAATTGGAGGAACTGTTGGAGAAGCAGTTTGTGCGACCTAGTGTTTCACCATAGGGAGCACTAGTGCTGCTAGTCAAGAAGAAGGTTGGAACTTCGCATCTTTGTGTTGATTATCGACAGCTGAACAAGGTTACTATAAAGAATAAATATCCACTACCGAGGATTGATGACTTGATGGATCAATTGAAAGGAGCCGCTGTATTCTCTAAGATAGATCTGCGATCAGGTTATCATCAGATTCGTGTCAAGGTCGAAGATGTACCTAAAACAGCTTTCCGAACTCGTTATGGACATTATGAGTATCAAGTGATGCCGTTCGGAGTGACGAATGCTCCTGCGATATTCATGGACTATATGAATAGGATTTTTCATCCGTACTTAGACAGATTTGTCATTGTTTTTATCGATGACATTCTGATCTATTCTCAAAGTCAAGAAGAGCATGCTGAACATCTCAGTATAGTTCTCCAGATTTTGAAGGAGAAGAAGCTGTATGCGAAGTTGGCAAAGTGCGAGTTTTGGTTGGAAGAAGTTCAATTCTTAGGTCACGTAATTTCCAAAGAAGGTATTGCGGTAGAGCCATCGAAGGTGGAAACTATTTTACAGTGGGAAAGGCCAAAGACTGTGACTGAGGTTCGAAGTTTTGTTGAATTAGCCGGATATTACCGAAGGTTTATTGAAGGTTTTTCCAAGATAGCTGGAGCACTTACACAACTCACAAGGAAGGGCCAAGCTTTTGATTGGACAGAAGAACGTGAAGCGAGTTTTCAAGAGCTGAAGAAGAGATTAACGACTGCACCAATGTTAATTTTGCCAGATCCTAACAAATCTTTTGAGGTGTATTGTGATGCATCTTATTAAGGGTTAGGATGTGTGTTGATGCAGGATCAGAATGTAGTAGCTTATGCTTCAAGACAGTTAAAGGTTCATGAGAGGAACTACCCAACGCACGATTTGGAGCTAGCTGCAGTAGTTTTTGCGTTGAAAGTGTGGAGGCATTTTCTGTATGGAGCTATATTCAATGTCTTTAGTGATCACAAGAGCTTAAAATACTTGTTTGATAAAAAAGAATTGAATATGAGACAGAGACGATGGTTGGAATTTTTGAAGGACTATGATTTTTCGCTTCAATACCATCCAGGAAAAGTGAATGTGGTGGCAGATGCCTTGAGCAGAAAGGTGGTTAGTGTTTCTACTATGATGATAAAGGAGGAAGAGCTGATGAATCAATTCAGAGATCTATGGTTATCGATAGAATTGGTACCTGGAAAGATTCGTCTAAGTAGAGTTGTGGTTTTGAATGACTTGTTGGAGATAATAAAAGAGAAACAATATGAAGATGCATTTTTACAGAATGAGAAGGAGTTGTTGAACCAAGGTCATAAAGCAACGGTGGAGGAAGGATCTGATGGAGTCTTAAGGTTTGAAGGAAGAGTTTGAATACCTGATGATTCCGAACTGAAGAGAGCGATTTTGGATGAAGCTCATACAAGTAATTTGAGTATGCATCCGGGGATGACGAAGATGTATCAAGACTTGAAACGACTGTTTTGGTGGCCAAGAATGAAGAGAGATGTAGCTGAACGTGTGACGTCTTGTCTTGTCTGTCAGAAGGCAAAGGTGGAACATCAAAGGCCTGCTAGTATGTTACAACCTTTGACTATTCCAGAGTGGAAGTGGGATAGTATCTCGGTGGATTTCGTTACTGGATTTCCGAGGACAAGGAAGGGGCATGATTCGATATGGGTTATAGTTGATAGGCTTTTGAAATCAGCGCATTTCTTGCCGATCAATATTAAGTACTCGTTGGAACGCTTAACCCAGATATATATTGACGAAGTTGTTAGACTTCATGGTGTGCCTGTAAGTATAGTTTCTGATAGAGATCCGAGGTTTACGTCAAGACTCTGGCAAAGTTTGCAAGAAGCTATGGGGACTAAACTGCGATTGAGTTCTGCATATCATCCACTGACTGATGGTCAGACGGAGAGAACGATTCAGTCGTTGGAAGATCTATTGCGTGCTTGTGTGTTAGAACAACAAGGGAGTTGGGATGAATTTCTGTCTTTGATAGAATTCACCTATAACAATAGTTTTCACTCGAGCATAGGGATGGCACCCTATGAAGCACTTTATGGACGACGATGCCAAACACCTTTGTGTTGTTATCAGGATAGGGAGAGTATGACTATTGGTCCTTGATGTTCACATATTTGATGCATTAATAAGCCTTCATTTTTAGTCATTTACACTCTCCGTGCACTTAATAAATTAAGTTTGGTTATGTTTTGTATGTTGTGAACTCAAAATGGATTTAATTGAATTTTTTAGCATGATTTACGTCTTACACTAATCCTGTATTTGGGTCATATCTTGGGCTGTAGGTGGATGTTTAAGGTGAATCTTATGTCATTTTAAAGATAAGAGAGAGCTCTACAATCTTCATGAAGACATCAAAGACTCAATCACACGTTTGGATGGCTCAAATTGGCATTGAATCAAGAACTAAAGTGTTGCTCCTGGTAGAATGACCTATGCGTACTGTTCATTATACTGCTCGTGGTAAAAGTTGTAGAATGGGCTGAAATTTTGATGGTTGATAGTTAAGACTCAAATCTACAACTTTCATGTTGTACACTTTTCCCGATTCAGAATCCTTGGAAGTGATATTGGGCTTGGAAGTCAGAACAGAGGAGCTGCGTTTGGACCTGAGTAGTGTGCAGTAATTTGAACATATCTGGAGCTATGGAAATGATATTAGGCTCAAACTAAAGCCATTTGAAAGCTAAGATCTAGACCTAAAATCTTCATGAAGACCACTTGGCTCAAAAATGACGAATGCAATGACTTCAGAGCTGCATGATTTCGGAGACAAAGAATCTCCATAATTTTCCACTCACCAAAAGTCATTCAACATTTTCCACTCATCCACCTACTCCACTCAACCACCATGACTCAGCCCCCTTTTGACATTTTGTACCTCTAAACCCTCTATAAAAGGGAGGCTATGCAGATCATTGTAATGTGTAGAGCTTTTATGTAGTAGTGTTGTTATAATTAAAGTTTTAGTGTTTCATTTTGGAGAATTCTCTTCTTCTCTTCCCCTCCTCCTCTCTCTTTGTTACTTTCATTTTTGTATGGTTCTTGAAGGTTCTCCAATGGTGATGGAGAGCTAAACTTCTTTAATCAATCCAAGAGATTGACAAGCTTGATGATTAATCCTGAGATCTCGTTTTAATCGTTATACGTTCATCTATTAATCAAGTTTCTCTTTCTTTTCTTCTCTTGTTTAAATTCTGATTTAATGCTTAATTTGATTGGGATTTGCATATGTTAATTGCGTAATTATCATATGCCAAGAGATGAATTCAGAGGTTATATAATTTATCAAAGATGTTTGATGAAATATTTAGCTTGGTTGGATGTTGGTTTTTAAGTTAATTTGGGTTTTGGATGGATGCTTAATTTGTCTAACCTTAATTAATTGAATTTTAGAAGCGTTTCTAATAGAAGATCCATGGATCATTGAGAGGCGTCTTGATGTGATCTAAGACCAAAGATTTGGTTGATAGTTGAACGGATTTATAAAGATCAAGGATGGATTAAAATCAAGATTTGTTAATTCTCTTGGATTGGTTGTTTTCTCAATTTTGTTTACTCATTTTAATTGCTCTTTGTTGTTTAATCTTGCAAAACTCTTTTCCCCTATTTATTAACCTCTTAATCTGACTTCATAATTAGAGTGATCTACGGGCTCGACCCGGTGTTACCTTATGCTACAAGTAGTTTTGGTAAATCGGTTATAAATTGATTTAAATTTGGTAAGCTCGACAGTTGTCAAATTTTTGGCGCCGTTGCCGGGGATCATTCTAATTTTGTTCAATCTTATTAAGAGTATATTTAACTACTAATCCCTCACTAACCTTTGTGTTGCTGTGTTTTGGTGGATTTCAGGCGAAAACGGGTGATTACGGGTCATTTTACAAGAATTTCGTATTGACAAACAATGTGCCCAGAATGAGCTGAAACTTGGTCAGTTGAAGGAAAACGGCCTAATAAACAAGACTCACAATAAACTGTGAGGTCACCCCTAGTTTTTCCAAAATCGATCGTTTAGACCAGTTTTTCAATTTTTTAATATTTTTTATTGTATTTTTTAGTTTCATTTTTGTGTAGTTTTTATCTTTGTACAAGTCCCATAATTTTTAAAAATATTTAGATAGGTGAATTATATTTATTTTGATATATTTTTAGAGTTGTCTAGTGTATTTTACTTGTTTATTTATTTTATTTTATTTTTGTGTTTTTGCATGACTAGGTCTAATCCTGATATCTTGCTTGAATTTGATCCTGAGATTGATAGAACATTGCATAGGTTGAATAGAACTCGTAGGCTAAGTGAAAGAATTGAGTCTGAATTTAGTTGTGACATTGAATCGAAAGTGCACTTGAGATCTTAAGTGATTCTAAAATCATGGCGATAACAAGCAAAATAGGACCCTTAAAGAACTTGCTGCTCCTGATGTAACTTACCAGTCTTTGTGCATTCAATATCCTAATCTTGATGCTGACTTCGAGTTAAAATCTGGATTGATACACTTGTTGCCCAAGTTTCATGGTCTTACAGGTGAAGATCCCCATAAGCACTTAAAGGAGTTCCATGTGGTCTGTTCAACCATGAAGCCACATGGAATCTCTGAGGAGCATATCAAGTTGAGGGCATTCCCTTTCTCTCTTGCTGATGTAGCCAAGGATTGGCTGTTCTACCTTTCACCAGGTTCTATCACGAGTTGGGATGATATGAAGAAATTATTCTTGGAGAGGTTCTTCCCTGCATCCAGAGCAGCTGCCATTAGAAAAGACATTTGTGGTATAAGGCAAATGACTGGTGAGACCTTGCATGAGTATTGGGAGAGATTCAAAATGCTGTGTTCGAGTTGTCCCCACCATCAAATTAGTGATCGCTCTTGATTCAATATTTCTATGAGGGCTTCTTTGTCGATGGATAGAAGTATGGTGGATGCCGCATCTGGAGGTGCATTGGTGGATAAAACCCCTACCGCAAAGAAGAGATTTGATAGCAAATATGGCAGCCAATGCTCAACAATTTGGCACAAGAGTCCTTACCTCAACCAGAGGAGTTAATGAAGTTCAATCGTCTCATGTAGATCAACAGAGAATGGAACATAGACTTGATGAATTGACTTCTTTAGTGAGGCAATTAGCAGTGGGACAACATGTACCAGGTTCTGTACAAGAGCCTGCAAGGGTGTGTGGCATTTGCTCTTGCTCATCTCATCCTACTGATTCATGCCCCACACTTCAGGATGGTGGTTCCGCGTTTCCAGAACAGTCAGTTGCAGCAGCTGGCATTTTTCCTAGTAGACCTCAATATCAGCAGTCCCAGCAGCCAAGATATGATCCATTTTCTAATACTTATAACCCTGGCTGGAGGGACCATCCTAACTTGAGATATGGGAATTCTAGTCAACAACAACCCCAACAGCAGCAGCAATTCAGATACCAAGCTGTAGGTCCTAGCAACAAATACCAACCACCTGCATTCAGACAACAACAAACTGTGCGGCACACATGTGTGCAAAGAGACCCTCATGTTGCCAAGTCCAGCAACCACTCCATCCGAGCCATCATTGGAAGATTTGATGAAACAGATGGCTACAAATAATGTTCAGTTCCAATAAAATGTCAATGCCACCATTCAGAACCTGCAAACTCAGATTGGGCAGCTGGCCACCACCGTGAGTGAATTGAAAAGCCAAGGATCGAACCAATTGCCTTCACAAACAGTCAACAACCCAAGAGGCAATGTAAGTGCCATTACCTTGAGAAGTGGCAAAGAAATTGATGGTCCTAGTCTGCCACAACCAGAGCTCCCATTGCAGCAGCCGAGAATTGATCGACACAACAAAATTCGCATGATGCCCCAGTCCCGGAAGAAATGTGTGCAGAGAATTCAGACTTGAACATTCCACTACCCTTCCCAAACAGAGTGACACAATCCAAGCAGATAGCGTAAGCAGAAATGGAAAAGGAAGTCATGGAGACATTCAGGAAGGTGGAAATCAATATTCCCCTCCTAGATGCAATCAAACAAATTCCCAAGTATGCCAAATTTCTCAAGGAGTTGTGTACTCACAAGAGAAGACTTAAGGGTACTGAGAAAGTCAGTATGGGCAGAAATGTTTCTGCGATGATTCACCCAAGCATGCCAAAGAAATGTAAAGATCCTGGAACTTTCACAATCCCTTGCACTATAGGTAATTCCAGGTTTGACCATGCAATGCTAGATTTGGGTGCTTCTATTAATGTCATGCCTACGTCAGTGTATAAGTATTTGAACATTGGCACCTTACACCCCACTGGTATAGTGATTCACCGGCAAACAGACTATCGCTCACCCCGCAGTCTTTGGAAGATGTGTTGGTGCGAGTAAATGAGCTAATTTTTCCAGCGGACTTCTACATTCTGGACATGGAAGATGAGTCTTCAACAAATCATGCTCCATTGATTCTAGGAAGACCATTCCTCAAAACATACCAAAACCAAGATAGACGTGCATGCCGGCACCCTTTCTATGGAATTTGGTGGAGATGTGGTACGCTTTAACATTTTTGATGCCATGAGACATCCCCTTGAGGAGCATTCAGTTTTTCATGTTGATGTGATTGAAATGCTGGTTGATGATACTTATGCTGATATGAGTGTTGAATTCCCTGATATTGCTAACTTTCTGGATTCTGTCACTTGTGATATATGTGTTAACTGTGATACTGAACCATGTGCTGCATGTGCTGAGATTTATGCAGTTGTGAGTGATGATGTAGCTGCTGACTTGAATGATGCAGCATATGAAAATGAGAGTCAGGAGTATGTCGAATTTAATGCTGCTGAGTTGCTTGTTTCAAATAGCTTGCTGCCTTCTATTGCGCATCCCCCATCCTTAGAGCTAAAGACTTTGCCAGACCATCTTAAATATGCATATTTGGAAGATGGTGAGAAGCTGCCAGTGATTGTCGCTAAGAATCTGCAACCTGAACAAGAAGAAAAATTGCTGCAGGTTTTGAGGCAACATAAGCGTGCTATTGGATGGACACTTGCAGACATTCCTGGTATTAGTCCCTCCACATGTATGCATAGGATTTTATTGGAGGAAGATACCAAGCCAGTGAGGCAACCCCAAAGGAGACTAAATCCCCTAATTCTGGATGTGGTGAAGAAGGAAGTGACCAAGCTGCTACAAGCTGGCATTATTTATCCCATATCTGACAGTAAATGGGTAAGCCCAGTGCAAGTGGTTCCAAAGAAATCTGGAGTCACAGTAATTGCAAATCAGAACAATGAGCTCCTACCCACAAGAATCCAGAACAGTTGGCGGGTGTGCATTGATTATAGGCGGCTTAACCAGGCCACTAGGAAAGATCATTTTCCATTGCCTTTCATTGATCGGATGTTGGAGAGACCGGGCCGGCAAGTCGCATTCATCGTTTCTTGGATGGATATTCGGGCTATTTTCGATTCATATAGCCCCGTAAGACCAAGAGAAGACCACTTTCACTGTCCATTTGGAACATTTGCATACAGGAGAATGCCCTTTGGTCCGTGCAACGCTCCAGGGAACCTTTCAAAGGTGTATGGTCAAGATCTTCTCCGAATTTTTAGAGAGTTGCATGGATGTGTTTATGGATGATTTCTTGTCTATGGCTCTTCCTTTGATGCATGTTTAGATAGTCCGGATAGAGTCTTGCATCGATGCATTGAGACTAATCTTGTTCTTAATTATGAGAAGTGTCATTTTATGGTAGAACAGGCATAGTCTTAGGCCATATCATCTCTCGAAGGGTATAGAAGTAGATCCCGCTAAAATTGATGTTATTTCCTAATTGCCTTACCCTCTCTTGCGTGCGAGAGGTTCGTTTCTTTTCTTGGCCATGCAGGTTTCTACAAAGGTTCATTCGGGATTTCAAAGAAAAAGGCCCTTCCCCTGTCTAACTTGTTGCAGTAAAGATGTTGCTTTTGATTTTGATGGCAAGTGCAGAGAGGCTTTTGATTTCCTTAAAGGAGCTTTGACCACCACTCCTATCATTCAACCACCAGATTGGACACTCCCATTTGAACTCATGTGTGATGCCTCTAATTATGCATTGGGAGTTGTCCTTGCACGCAGAGTTGGCAAAGTACCTCATGTCATTTCCTATGCTTCGAGGACTTTAGATGCTTCGCACAAGCCAACTACACTACAACCGAAAAGGAACTTTTAGCAATTGTTTTTGCTTTAGATAAATTTCGATCATATTTGCTTGGTTCTAGAGTGGTTGTATTTTCGGATCATGCAGCCTTTGAAGTTTCTCCCGAAAAGCCCGATGCAAAGCCAAGGTTGATTCGGTGGATGTTGCTCTTACTGGGAGTTTGATATTGATATCGAGATAAGAGTGGAGCGAGAGAACCCTGGGTGGCAGATCACTTGAGTCGGATTGAAAGAGAGGCGATTCTTCTCCTATCCATGATGCCTTCCCCGATGAACAACTTTTCAAGATGCAAGGTAACATCCCTTGGTTTGCAGATTTGGTTAATTTCTTGGTTGCTAGAGCACTACCCGCACATTTTACTAAGGCATGATTGATAAACCGAAAAGTGAGTCAAAATATTATGTGTGGGATGACCCTTATTTGTGGAGATTTTGTAGTGACCAAGTCATTAGGAGATGTATTCCGATCATGAGTTTGATTCTCGTTTCTTAGTTTTTGTCATGCACTTGCCTGTGGGGGACATTTTGGACCTACTCATACAGCCTAAGAAAGTTTTGGACTCGGATTATATTGGCCCACTCTATTTCGTGATGCATATTTGTTTTGTAAATCTTGTGAACAATGCCGAGAACAGGGAATATTTCTCGTAGGAATGAGATGCCCCAACAACCTTTGTTGTTCCGTGAAATATTTGATGTTTGGGGTATTGATTTTATGGGTCCTTTTCTGTGTCATTTGGTTTTGTTTACATTTTGCTTGCTGTGGATTATGTATCTAAATGGGTGGAGGCAAAAGCCACTCGGACTGATGATTCCAAGGTTGTTGTAGATTTTGTTAGATCACATATTTTCTGCAGGTTTGGAGTCCCAAAAGCCATCATTAGTGATCATGGTTCACATTTCTGTAATCGAAGCATGGAAGCCTTGATGAAAAAGTATGGAGTCTTGCATAGAGTTTCTACACCTTATCATCCCCAGACTAATGGGCAAGCCGAGGTTTCCAACAGAGAGATCAAGCAGATACTTCAGAAAACAGTTCAACCTAACAAAAAGGACTGGAGCAAAAGGCTTGAGGATGTTTTATGGGCTTACAGGACTGCCTATAAGACTCCGATTGAGATGTCTCCTTATCGGATTGTTTTTGGCAAAGCATGCCACTTGCCAGGAAATTGAGCATCGTGCATTTTGGGCAAAAAGGTGTAACTTGGACCTCAATCAAGCAGTGCATGGAGCGGAAGCTACAGCTTGCAGTGAATTGGAGGAGATCCGCTGGAGGCTTATGAGAATTCTAAACTTTATAAAGAGAAGACTAAAGCCTTCCATGATAAGAAGATCATGAGAAAAACATTTAAGATTGGTCAAAAAGTTCTCCTTTATAACTCCCGCCTCAAACTCATGCCGGAAAGCTCAGATCTAGGTGGCTTGGTCCATTTGTTGTTACTAAGATTTTTCCTTATGGTGTGTGGTGTTACAAGTGAGACTACTACAAAAGCTTTCACAGTCAATGGACATCGCCTCAAACCATTTTATGAGGGAGCTCAAGAGGATATTTTGGAGGAGGTCCACTTGCAAGAAGTCGTCTACCCCACTTGATGAGTAAGATGCCGCCTCAATTTACAAAAAAAAAAAAAATTTTTGATTGATTTAAAAAAAAAAAAAATTCTATTGTGCTGACCCATATTTGTTCAATTATTGTCCTGATCAAATCTTTTGGAGATTTGTACCCGACAATGAGGTAAGTAGTGTCATTGAATTTTGTCATTCAGAAGCATGTGGAGGTCATTTTTCTTCAAAGAAAACAGCTACAAAATCTTGCAGTATGGATTTTATTGGCCATATTATTCAAGGGCAGTTATACTTTTTACAAAAGTTGCGAACATTGTCAAAAATTGGGGTCCATTTCTGAAAGAAAAATGATGCTCCTAAGTTACGCAAATTGCACTTGCATGAATTGTGGAATCAATAAATGATGCATAAAAAAAATAATAAAAATAAAAAAAAAAATTTTTTTTTTTATAAAGCAAAAAAGACTCAAACCATTTTTGGAACATCAAGCTGTTGAGGTAGAATCCATCTCCCTTTCTAATCCTTGTTATGAGTAGAATTTATTTTAATTTGTTTCTTCTTTTTGCAGTTCTTTCAGCTCCTAGGTTAAATGGCGGATAACGGTACTCGTGACTCTCGAGTCGGTTTGTCTTTCAATTTCCCATAATAACTGATTTCTTCTCTTTCAAAATGGATGTCATTCTTTCAAATCTAAAAAAGTATTTCCCTTCTGTTCATAAAAATGTTCTAACCAAAATTTACAAAGCTAGGTGTGAGAGATTGAGACTGTTAATGTACAAGGGCATCCCAGAAGATATACGCTGGATAATCGAAGCAAAGGTTCGTTTAGCTGGTGAATCTTCCGATTCATTTGTCCGATACATGCCTGGTCTCGGTAAAAGTTCATTTTCGAAAAAGAGAAGAGCAAAAAGAATGCACGTTTGTTACAGGTGTGCACGATGGAATTGCAACACGCAATGTCGTTCTTTGGGAATGGTTTCTGTAAACAAAGAAGATAAAATATTCTTCATCAAGAATGGACTGAGTAAGGAGTCATTAGATAATATCTTATTGACTCTTGAGACGCATTCTTGTGGAATTGTGCAGCGTGAACTTCTTCGTTTGTGGAATCTCTTCAAGGACGAGCAAGTGCGTTATAGTCTTCGGAATCTGACTCAAAAAGACCGTGTTTGCCAATTTATAAGAAAATTGGATGGGAAGCCTATCCCCGACTCATAGAAGGCGTTTAAGCCGTTTCTGGACGTAAAACCAGAGGAAGATGTGAGCCACAATCACAACAATCTGTATATATTATTTTTTGCATTTATTATTTAAAAAAAAACAAAAACAAAAACAAAAACAAAACAAAACACAAAAAAAAAAAATTCAAAAGTTTTCTGACAACAGCCAACCTACTCCTATAGGAGCTATTATTTTTTTTTTTCTATTCTCTTCCCTATTTAAACACTCCATTTTCTTCACTTTCCTGCAACTCTTAATCATTCACAGAGAGTGTGAGTGTAGAGATGGAGGGAGCTTCTTCTTCTTCTGTTCGTAGACTTGTTAGTATCTGTGTATTTTGTGGGATACATTATGGGAAGAGTTTAGAGTTTGTCAACGCAGCAACCACTCTTGGTAGAACACTTACTGCAAGGAACATTCGTGTGGTATATGGGGGAGGTTGCCTTGGGTTAATGGGGGCTGTATCACTGTCTGCATTTCTAAGAGGTGGTCAAGTTTTAGGTGTCATTCCTGAACCTTTAACTCGAAGGAACTTCGTTGGAAAGACAATTGGACAGGAAATTCAAGTATCATCTATGCATGAACGAATGAAGGCAATGCTTGACAACTCGATGCCTTCATAGCCTTACCCGGTGGTTTTGGTACTTTGGAAGAAGTCTTTCAAGTTGTCTCTTGGGCCCAATTGAACATCCACCATAAACCCATAGGTTTGTTGAATGTTAATAATTTCTTTGATAATTTGTTATCTTTTGTTGACCATGTTGTGGAACATAAATTTGTCACACCTTCGAAAGACAACTCCTTATCTCTGATTCCACTTTGTTGATGAGTTAATTGATAAATTGGAAGCCTTGTTTATGAACTGATCCAAGGATGTACCCGGATAGATTGGTCGGAGACAAGAAGAAGCGAGACAACAACAAGGGAGGCAAAGAAGAAACAACAAGTGTGACTCGACACTTCATCTATGACTTTCCTTTCTCTTTAGTTTTATTCATCGTACTTTGTTTGTTTTTATTTGTGTAAGGTTTCTCTTTTCCATAATTGCGTAAAGAATGTGTACTATCCTCTATCTTTTTCCTTTCTATTTTTTTTAACATTGAGGACAATGTTATGATCTAGTTGGGGAAGGATAGTTGTGTGACTAAAAAAAAAAAATTTAGTAAATGTGTTTATGTTTGTCGTGTGTAGAGTTGTGAAAAAAAAATGTGTGTATATATTAATATGTTTATTATGTTTATATGTTTGTCAGTAATTTTCTAACCAGTTAAGGATGGCAGAGTAAGGAGTAATTCTACTCTTGAGACGCATCTTAATTGGTGGCAGAGGTCTGATGTGGCACTGACAGTATGCTTCTTTTCCTGCTTGGCGTTGATTCACTTCTTATCAGGTTGTGTTGCTCTTTTCTATCTCTCTCTTTCACATTAAGGACAATGTTATATTAAGTGTGGAGAAGAGATTTTAACAT
Organism: Ormosia semicastrata; assembly: GCA_029884595.1. Taxonomy (NCBI): domain Eukaryota; kingdom Viridiplantae; phylum Streptophyta; class Magnoliopsida; order Fabales; family Fabaceae; genus Ormosia; species Ormosia semicastrata. The sequence continues at coordinate 52,524,483 of JAQQTO010000063.1, forward strand.
TTTTTGTTTTGTTTTGTTGTTAAAAAAAACCAAAAAAAAAACAAAAAAACAAAAAAACACAGAAAAAAAAGGGTTCATTGCATGATTGAATAACTTTTCTTCCTTCTTGAACTGATATGCTTGGTTATGGATGATTGAATTGATGAATTGAGTTTGATAGATGCATGCCTTGTGAGATTTTGAGCCTAATGGATGGATTCAACATTTATGCCATTCTCTTCTTTCTTGTGTGATTTTCACTCATGCTAATGATCACTCTAGAACTTGCTTTGACTCTTTTTGAGACTACGTTTCACTTGCATGCATGAACATGATTGAGGCCCTCTTTCTTAATCAGCTAGTTTAACCAAACAACCAACCTTGCATATTTCCCATTGCTTAACCCCTTTGAGCTTATTTGATTATTCTTTGTCTCGAACTCATTATGTTTCTTAAATAAATAAAAAAAAAACCATGTTCTTACTTAGTCTTAGGGAATAAGAGAACATTAGCTTTGCCATTGGATGAGTTCATGAACAAGTGTGGGGGTGTGTATGCAGAATGGTTGAAAAATGTATTTATGATGTTCTTTTTGTAAAAAAAAAAAAAAAAAAAAAAAAATATATATATACATATAAAAAAATTCAAAAAAAAAAAAAAAATATATATATATATATATATGTAAAAAAAAAAAAAAAAAAGGGGTCAACAAGGCAATAAAGGAATGGAAAATAATATGTAAAGGGAATTTGTATTAGATGAAGTTGGGATGAACTTTCATGATCGATAATTGAACTCAGCTTTCATGTTCTTTTATTCTCTTTGGTGTTTAACTTGTCATATCCATATTACCTTCTCCTTTACCTTGACCCCATTACAACCTTGAATAAAGTCCTCATGATTTGTGTGTGCATGTGTTCTGAGTAGTGGAGAAGTAGAAGATAAGCAAGCTTATGGTAGTGCAATTTTCATGAGTTGAATTGAGTGTAATACCTACCTTTTAAACACTTGAGAGATTGAGAGTGAATTCTGTGAGGATCTGTCATTCTTTACTCATGCTTTTCAATTGAAGTATCCCTGCTTGTTGATTTAAGATGTGAAGATGTGTTACCTCATAAATGTTTTGATCACTTGAATTATCAATTGCTCTTCATTCTTAAATATTATTAGAAATTGAGTCTTTTAGAATGTTTAACTTTTGAGTCTATTTTATTTTGTTTTTGTGTGTTTTGCCCAGGAGTGCAAAAAGCTAAGTGTGGGGGAATTTGATGTTCACATATTTGATGCATTAATAAGCCTTCATTTTTAGTCATTTACACTCTCCATGCACTTAATAAATTAAGTTTGGTTATGTTTTGTATGTTGTGAACTCAAAATGGATTTAATTGAATTTTTCAGCATGATTTACGTCTTACACTAATCCTGTATTTGGGTCATATCTTGGGCTGTAGGTGGATGTTTAAGGTGAATCTTATGTCATTTTAAAGATAAGAGAGAGCTCTACAATCTTCATGAAGACATCAAAGACTCAATCACACGTTTGGATGGCTCAAATTGGCATTGAATCAAGAACTAAAGTGTTGCTCCTGGCAGAATGACCTATGCGTACTGTTCATTATACTGCTCGTGGTGAAAGTTGTAGAATGGGCTGAAATTTTGATGGTTGATAGTTAAGACTCAAATCTACAACTTTCATGTTGTACACTTTTCCCGATTCAGACTCCTTGGAAGTGATATTGGGCTTGGAAGTCAGAACAGAGGAGCTGCGTTTGGACCTGAGCAGTGTGAAGTAATTTGAACATATCTGGAGCTATGGAAATGATATTGGGCTCAAACCAAAGCCATTTGAAAGCTAAGATCCAGACCTAAAATCTTCATGAAGACCACTTGGCTCAAAAATGACGAATGCAATGACTTCAGAGCTGCATGATTTCGAAGACAAAGAATCTCCATAATTTTCCACTCACCAAAAGTCATTCAACATTTTCCACTCATCCACCTACTCCACTCAACCACCATGACTCAGCCCCCTTTTGACATTTTGTACCTCTAAACCCTCTATAAAAGGGAGGCTATGCAGATCATTGTAATGTGTAGAGCTTTTATGTAGTAGTGTTGTTATAATTAAAGTTTTAGTGTTTCATTTTGGAGAATTCTCTTCTTCTCTTCCCCTCCTCCTCTCTCTTTGTTACTTTCATTTTTGTATGGTTCTTGAAGGTTCTCCAATGGTGATGGAGAGCTAAACTTCTTTAATCAATCCAAGAGATTGACAAGCTTGATGATTAATCCTGAGATCTCGTTTTAATCGTTATACGTTCATCTATTAATCAAGTTTCTCTTTCTTTTCTTCTCTTGTTTAAATTTGATTTAATGCTTAATTTGATTGGGATTTGCATATGTTAATTGCTAATTATCATATGTCAAGAGATGAATTCAGAGGTTATATAATTTATCAAAGATGTTTGATGAAATATTTAGCTTGGTTGGATGTTGGTTTTTAAGTTAATTTGGGTTTTGGATGGATGCTTAATTTGTCTAACCTTAATTAATTGAATTTTAGAAGCGTTTCTAATAGAAGATCCATGGATCATTGAGAGGCGTCTTGATGTGATCTAAGACCAAAGATTTGGTTGATAGTTGAACGGATTTATAAAGATCAAGGATGGATTAAAATCAAGATTTGTTAATTCTCTTAGATTGGTTGTTTTCTCAATTTTGTTTACTCATTTTAATTGCTCTTTGTTGTTTAATCTTGCAAAACTCTTTCCCCCTATTTATTAACCTCTTAATCTGACTTCATAATTAGAGTGATCTACGGGCTCGACCCGGTGTTACCTTATGCTACAAGTAGTTTTGGTAAATCGGTTATAAATTGATTTAAATTTGGTAAGCTCGACAGTTGTCAGTCCTGATCTTGTGCAGCAGACTACGAAAAAGGTGAAGATGATACAAGAAAAGATGCGAATGACTCAGAGCCGTCAGAAAAGTTATGCTGATAAACGAAGATGACCCCTGGAATTTGAAGAAGGCGATCATGTATTCTTACGAGTTACGCCTACGACTGGTGTCGGAAGAGTTCGTAAATCTAGGAAGCTTACACCTAAGTTTATAGGACCTTATGAAATTATTCATCGGATTGGTCCTGTAGCTTACCAAATAGCTTTACCGCCTTTTCTATCCAATCTCCATAATGTATTTCATGTGTCTCAACTGAGGAAATACATTCCTGATCCAACTCATGTGATACAACCTGATGAAGTGCAGCTGAAGGATAATTGGACGTATGAAACACTTCCTGTTAGAATCGAGGACAGGAGAGTAAAACAACTTCGGGGGAAGATGATTGAGCTGGTGAAGGTAGTGTGGAACAATGTAACGGGAGATGCTACATGGGAATTAGAGGATAGGATGAGGGAACTATACCCTCAATTGTTTGATGTATGATGAATTTCGGGGACGAAATTCTTATTAGTAGGGGAGAGTTGTAACACCCTAACTTTTGAGATAATTATAATATAGTCCTGAAATATACTGTTTTGTGAATTCTGTGAGTAGTAAATTTAATTTGACTGTTTCGTGAGTGTACTTGACTGTTGTATGTGATTTGCTCCGACCTAGGGAAATAATAATTTTCTGGCCGGATAAATCTTATTTTAATTAATTGAGAGTGGGGATCTTACTAAACCCAATTGATTGATATATATATTAATCTCGTAATTTTTCAGATTTAACTGTGCAAAAAAATTATTTTATATTATTATAATATTATTTTTTATAACAGTACCTACTGTCTCAAAAACAGTAAAAATCGACTTCGATTTGACCACAGATCTTTAAAAGTACTGTGGGACCCGCATTTAGGAAAAGCAGTCAATTGTGCTGACTGGACAAATTCTAGCCAATGATAGCAAGTCAACAAAAGTGGCTTGACTTTCTAAACTAATAGGAATTGGTCAACGAAGGGAGCATAGACTTTTATTTGGACCGTTGGATGAAGACTTAGTTAGGAAGCCTTTAACCTAAGCTGTTGATCTAATCAATGGTTAGATTAGAATGATAGATTTATGACCAATTGATATCTACCTTAGATCTAATCTAGGGCTAAGAATTAAAGATGAATCAATGGTTAGAATTAAGTCAAAAATTGTAGGCTTGAATTTGGTTAGTAGTTAATTAAGCTTAATTTGACTAATCTAATTACTTAATTAACAAACTAAGTGAACTAGCTTAGTTATTAATTAATTATAATCTAAATACTAATTAGATATATTAATATTGATTAAAGGTTATAATATATGTTAATATATATTAAATTAATTAGTTATATGACTAGTATGTTAATTAAGTTTGGTTAGGATAGTTAACCTAACTAATTCCCTAATTAACTAGCATGTAATTAGGAGTAATTGGAAAGCAATTAAACCCCTAAAAAGATGAAGGAGCACACGGTTTTGGGCTACAAATAAGGAAGCAAGGTGGCTTGGTTCTACATGGTTCTTGAACCATCCAATGACCTAAGCCATGTGCTTATCTAGTGTGAACACTTTAGGATATTTACATGCAAAATCAAACACTCAAACTCCCTACACACTCAACCTCACGGCTGCAGCCCCTCAAATTACACCTTCAATATTTACTTTTCACTTATCACAAATTAAAGTCATCTTTTCTCTCTCTAAAATACCAAAAACTCAAGCACACTTCTCTTTCACTTTCTCTCCCTAGTTTCGGCCAACACCCACACCCACACAACCAAACCTTCATAATTTCATCTCATCATATTTCCTAAACCCAAATCCCATTCTAAACACTTTTTGTTCACAAAGTTTTTCCAAATTCCTACTCTATCTTGTCCAAAATTCAACCTTTTGGTTACTTACTTAAGGGTAAGTTTTGTTTCTATGGTTCAAAATTACATTTCTAATTTTTCTAACCATGATTGTTCCATGGTTTTTCTATTTTGTACCTTGTATGTGTTTTTACTAATTGTTTAAGAATTTTAGGGATTTGTTTAGGAGTCACACGAAATTTGAAGGAAAGGAGGAAAACTAACCGATTAAATTGTCTACAAGAGGTAAGAGGGAGATTTAATCTCATTAACCCTAAGTGGTGATGAGAAAATGGATTGATTGTGTATGAAGAATCCATAAGGATTCGATTTGTGTGATTGTTTATGGTTTTACTATTTTTTTGTGATTGTTTAGATGTTTTCCTATTTGTGATTATTTTTGCTATGCATGATTATAGTTATTATTATTTTTGTTATGTATGTTTATGGCTTTAAATATATTGTATGTATATTATATGTGATTAAATAATTGTATGAGTCTATAACTGTATAATTATTAAAGTAGGATGTGAATAACATGTAACGATTTGTATGAGTGTTCCAAAGAACACATTGAGGCTCACTGACCTTCTCATGAAATTAGAGAACCAAAATGTTCTCCACAATTTTCTAAATCAATGATTTAATGAACCTAGGTAAAATAATGGATTTGAAAAAGATTTAAGTTAATTGTGGCCAATATGCCATTTAGTGTATAATCAAATACCATTTTATTTTGATTTGGCCAACATGCCATTTTATTTGCTAAGATAGGTTAGGTAAGTGATTTACAACATAAATGGATTCCAATGATTCATTGAGAAAAATAAAAGAAATAAATTCAGTTCTAGAAATTTAACTTAGCAGAATTTAGTTTAAGTAAGAAATAAAATAGACGCTAGAAAAATACTAACGTAAAGCTCATTTTATAAATTTTGAAGCGCGTTACCAAGTTTCAAAGCGTAATTATTGGGTAAAAATAAAATGAACTATATTTAGTGAAAAATGTTGAAAATACCTTATACTGATTTTATAGGCAAAGTGCTGCCAAAATTTATTAAAATCAGACGCATAAAATGAAAAGATACCATACTATATTTAGAACATAAGGAAAATACTTTACGTATTTTAAAAGTACTAGATATAGTTTTACACATAGCAAAAATGATGATTTTAAGCTATTCGGTTAAGAAAATGAATTAAAAACCTTACGCGATTGAGAAAATGATTTAAAAACATTTTATTATGTTTAAAAACGTCAAAATATTTTTACACGATTTAAAAACGTTTGTAAAAATGATGAGATTGTGAAAATGCGATAAAATTCCTACGCGATTGAACAATACTATGAGTTTTGCTGTCGGGCCAAAGTGGTGGACCCGGACATGTTGTGGTGTAGTACTGTCAGGTGGGACGTACTATACTTTGTTATTTTGTGACTAAGGGTATTTTGGTAATTTTTTGTAATTATGGTAAAATTTGGATAATAAGGGTATTTTTGTAATTTTAGATCATGCTTAGAGTGTTGTGCCAATTTGGTTTATAATTGGTGATTGATTGATGAGGCGAATTACACCGTGTTTGGTGTGATAAGCGTAGTGTGGTTCATTTATGAACTTGGAGGCGTTAGTGTGCAAAGAATTCCACATGCGGACAGTGGGTTGCTCCTCTGGGCCGTGGTAACGGGCAACACACTAATGATCTTGACAAGCACTATTCTTAGTCGAGATCTTGAGGGGACTATTAAGTACTATGCCTGTGGTACACGATGTTTTGGACTGTGGGCTATAGACACAAAGATTGGACAGTGTAATAGTTTGGTTGGGCAGCCATAAAGTGTTATTAGTTTCTAATCGGATCATTCTCTCAGATATCCGTGTTTAGCTCCATGGAGTAGGAATGAGTCGGTGTGTGTTCATGCATTACCTGCATTTTATTGCTTATCATAATCTGTGATAAATTGTATGATTTATTGCTTTAATATATTATGCATGATATAATGGTATGTATTATTTATATATATATTGCTTGATATATTATGCAAGATATATTGGTATGTACTGTTGTGATGACTGTTTTGTACTATCATTTTCTTTATTGCCATGCGGGTAGTGATGTAGATTATCTCACCTCTCTATATGTTTTCTCGAAATTATTATATTATATTCGTAAAGAGTTAGAGGAAGAAGAGGATCAGCCTCTTGAGATACAATACACGACGAGCAACAGTCGGGCGAAGTATACGAGGAGGAGGAGCCAGTAGATCACACTGATCGTCAAGACTGATCTTGAGATCATGGCATTGCTAGGATTCTTCGGGTTCGTGAGACTGGAGTTTCATAGGGGTTCTGAGGCGTGGCGTATGCATGTGGACCGAGGGACAGTTGCTTATGTGGGACGTTTGACCGTGTCCCTATGTAGAGAGTATGACGGAGAGGTCATATTCACTACTATGCTTTATTTACATTTAGAGTTACCTCTGACCATTAGGCGTTATTAGCAGGGAATTTTCCATGCGCCTAGTGAGCTCAGTAGCGAGTCGACAGCTCGGACTCGTGTCCGTCGTGTTGTGAGACCTCCGAGATGTGAACTTTTCGATGGTTATTCTGGAGGTTTTGGAAGATGATTCATCGGAGGGTTAGATATCTCGAGATGCACTTGGGCAGTGCTATGTTTTAGCTTTGTGTCAACTCTTTACTGCTTTATTAAATACATGTAGTTGTAAATTATGTGTGTACTAAAAGAGAATCATATGTATATTATGGTGAGTTTTACTCAGTTATATTTTGTGTTTCGTGTTATTTTATTTAATGTTATAATTATAAAAGGAAAAAAAATATTACTACAAATATTATGTAAGTATCAAATGTTTTACAACTTGGGTAAGAGATTTATTTTATTTTATTTCATTGCATTCATAAATGTGACATACCCACAAGGGTGTTGCATTAGTTGGTATCAGAGCCCAAGTTAGAGTCTTTTGGGGTTGTGGTTAGGTCTGTTTTTGCTTGTGTTGTGTGAATCTCTGTGTTTTGTTTCCGAAAGGTTACATCTGACATTGTTTTGTCTTGTTGAAGAAAGGAGATGTCTGGAGGAAGAGGAAGACGTGCAAACGTGGCATAAAATGTGGATCCAATGATTGCTGTTGCTGAGGCTATACAGCAAATGGCAGAAGCGATTACCCAGTAAAATCAAAGAGCAGCTCAACATCAAGATGCAACTGCTGATGCTTCGAATTTTTCTGAGTTTAGGCTCAACAATCCGCCACAGTTTAGAGGTGAGTTTGACCCTGAAAAGGCAAGTCTTTGGATTCAAGACTTGGAGTGAGTATTCGAAGGAATGGGGTGCGCAGAAAATAAGAAGGTAACATATGTTGTGTACATGTTGAGAGGAGATGCTGAGAATTGGTGGAGAAATACCTGCCAATTGTTGCAAGCTGAAGGAACTGAGATCACCTGGGAGGTGTTTTGTGAAGTATTTCTGGAGAAGTACTTTCCCAGTACTGCTCGAGATGCCAAGGAGATGGAATTTCTTGGTCTACGTCAAGGGAATATGACTGTTGGAGAATATACTGCAAAGTTTGAGAGTTTGTCGCAATTCTCAAGGTATTTCCAAAACCGACCAGATGAGGTATGGAAGTGCCAGAAGTTTGAAGATGGGTTAAGGATGGAATTGAGACGTGTAGTTCTACCAATACGAATGAGGGAGTTTCCTGTGTTGATGGATACTTGTAGACGACTTGAAGCGTTGGAGCCGTCCCGAGATAAGAGGAATCGTAATTTTGGACCGACTAGGTTCCAAAGAGGAGGTAGTAGCAGTGGTGGTCGATTTCAGAGAAAGCCTTATGCGAGACCGTTAGGAAATCAGCCGCAACGTCCATCTGTTGGGGGAAGTTCTAGTGGAAATCGAGCTGGTCAGAATGTGGCGTTTACGTCGACATGTTTTAAATGTGGCAAGAGTGGCCATATCTCTACAGATTGCCCGATCAGAGGAATGTTCTGTTTCAACTGCAGAAAACCTGGACATGTTTCTAGGGATTACACTCAGCCGGAGAGGAAGCCTGCTGTAAGAAATGTCTGTGCTACTCAGCCGAGATCTGGAGGGCGAGTGTATACGATGACCGGAACCGAAGCTTCTCAGTCTGAGGATCTTATTCAAGGAGAAGGTGTCATTGAAGGTAATCACCTGACTTTGCTATATGATTCGGGTGTAACACACTCGTTTATTACATATGATTGTGTGGAACGTTTGAAACTGCCTGTGTCTTGTCTGAGTTTTCAATTGATTGTTTCTACACCGACTGCTAAGCCTTTTGTTACATCTAAGATGTGTATGAACTGTCTTGTTGTTATAAAGGATCATATGTTTTCGGTCAACTTGATTTGTTTACCTCTTGTTGAGATAGACATAATACTAGGAATGGACTGGTTATCTTCTAACCATATCCTTATAGACAGTGCGAGCAAAACCATAGTTTTTCCTAAGGTAGAAAGTTCTGGATTCTTGACTGCTGTTAAGGTCAAGTCATTGTTGAGGAATGGAGCTCAAGGGTTTATGTTGCTGTCTTCTTTGGAAGTCAAGTGTGAGAAAGATGTGAGCACTATTCCTGTCGTCAATGAGTTTCCAGAGATTTTTCCTGACGATGTACCTGGTTTGCCACCGGAAAGGGAAATCGAATTCTCTATCGACTTAGTACCAGGAGCAGGTCCTATTTCGATTGCACCATACCGAATGTCGCCTGTAGAATTGGCGGAGCTGAAGAAGCAATTGGAGGAACTATTGGAGAAGCAGTTTGTGCGACCTAGTGTTTCACCATGGGGAGCACCAGTGCTGCTAGTCAAGAAGAAGGATGGAACTTCGCGTCTTTGTGTTGATTATCGACAGCTGAACAAGGTTACTATAAAGAATAAATATCCACTACCGAGGATTGATGACTTGATGGATCAATTAAAGGGAGCCGCTGTATTCTCTAAGATAGATCTGCGATCAGGTTATCATCAGATTCGTGTCAAGGTCGAAGATGTACCTAAAATAGCTTTCCGAACTCGTTATGGACATTATGAGTATCAAGTGATGCCGTTCGGAGTGACGAATGCTCCTGCAATATTCATGGACTATATGAATAGGATTTTTCATCTATACTTAGACAGATTTGTCATTGTTTTTATCAATGACATTCTGTTCAATTCTTAAAGTCAAGAAGAGCATGCTGAACATCTCAGTATAGTTCTCCAGATTTTGAAGGAGGAGAAGCTGTATGCGAAGTTGGCAAAGTGCGAGTTTTGGTTGGAAGAAGTTCAATTCTTAGGTCACGTAATTTCCAAAGAAGGTATTGCAGTAGACCCATCGAAGGTGGAAACTGTTTTACAGTGGGAAAGGCCAAAGACTGTGACTGAGGTTCGAAGTTTTGTTGAATTAGATGGATATTACCGAAGGTTTATTGAAGGTTTTTCCAAGATAGCTGGACCACTTACACAATTCACAAGGAAGGGCCAGGCTTTTGATTGGATAGAAGAACGTGAAGCGAGTTTTCAAGAGCTGAAGAAGAGATTAACGACTGCACCAATGTTAATTTTGTCGGATCCTAACAAATCTTTTGAGGTGTATTGTGATGCATCTTATCAAGGGTTAGGATGTGTGTTGATGCAGGATCGGAATGTAGTAGATTATGCTTCAAGACAGTTGAAGGTTCATGAGAGGAACTACCCAACGCACGATTTGGAGCTAGCTGCAGTAGTTTTCGCGTTGAAAGTGTGGAGGCATTTTCTGTATGGAGCTATGTTCAATGTCTTTAGTGATCACAAGAGCTTAAAATACTTGTTTGATAAAAAAGAATTGAATATGAGACAGAGACGATGGTTGGAATTTTTGAAGGACTATGATTTTCCGCTTCAATACCATCCAAGAAAAGTGAATGTGGTGGCAGATGCCTTGAGCAGAAAGGTGGTTAGTGTTTCTACTATGATGATAAAGGAGGAAGAGCTGATGAATCAATTCAGAGATCTATGGTTATCGATAGAATTGGTACCTGGAAAGATTCGTCTAAGTAGAGTTGTGGTTTTGAATGACTTGTTGGAGATAATAAAAGAGAAACAAGATGAAGATGCGTTTTTACAGAATGAGAAGGAGTTGTTGAAGCAAGGTCATAAAGCAATGGTGGAGGAAGGATCTGATGGAGTCTTAAGGTTTGAAGGAAGAGTCCGTATACTTGATGATTCCGAACTGAAGAGAGCGATTTTGGATGAAGCTCATTCAAGTAATTTGAGTATGCATCCGGGGATGACGAAGATGTATCAAGACTTGAAACGACTATTTTGGTGGCCAAGAATGAAGAGAGATGTAGCTGAACGTGTGACGTCTTGTCTTGTCTGTCAGAAGGCAAAGGTGGAACATCAAAGGCCTGCTGGTATGTTACAACCTTTGACTATTCCAGAGTGGAAGTGGGATAGTATCTCGATGGATTTCGTTACTGGATTTCCGAGGACAAGGAAGGGGCATGATTCGATATGGGTTATAGTTGATAGGCTTACGAAATCAGCGCATTTCTTGCCGATCAATATTAAGTACTCGTTGGAACGCTTAACCCAGATATATATCGACGAAGTTGTTAGACTTCATGGTGTGCCTGTAAGTATAGTTTCTGATAGAGATTCGAGGTTTACGTCAAGACTCTGGCAAAGTTTGCAAGAAGCTATGGGGACTAAACTGCGATTGAGTTCTGCATATCATCCACAGACTGATGGTCAGACGGAGAGAACGATTCAGTCGTTGGAAGATCTATTGCGTGCTTGTGTGTTAGAACAACAAGGGAGTTGGGATGAATTTCTGTCTTTGATAGAATTCACCTATAACAATAGTTTTCACTCAAGCATAGGGATGGCACCCTATGAAGCACTTTATGGACGACGATGCCGAACACCTTTGTGTTGGTATCAGGATGGGGAGAGTATGACTATTGGTCCTGATCTTGTGCAGCAGACTACGAAAAAGGTGAAGATGATACAAGAAAAGATGCGAACGACTCAGAGCCGTTAGAAAAGTTATGCTGATAAACGAAGACGACCCCTGGAATTTGAAGAAGGTGATCATGTATTCTTACGAGTTACGCCTACGACTGGTGTCGGAAGAGTTCTTAAATCTAGGAAGCTTACACCTAAGTTTATAGGACCTTATCAAATTATTCGTCGGATTGGTCCTATAGCTTACCAAATAGCTTTACCGCCTTTTCTATCCTATCTCCATAATGTATTTCATGTGTCTCAACTGAGGAAATACATTCCTGATCCAACTCATGTGATACAACCTGATGAAGTGCAGCTGAAGGATAATTGGACGTATGAAACACTTCCTGTTAGAATCGAGGACAGGAGAGTAAAACAACTTCGGGGGAAGATGATTGAGCTGGTGAAGGTAGTGTGGAACAATGTAACGGGAGATGCTACATGGGAATTAGAGGATAGGATGAGGGAACTATACCCTCAATAGTTTGATGTATGATGAATTTCGGGGACGAAATTCTTATTAGTAGGGGAGAGTTGTAACACCCTTACTTTTGGGATAATTACAATATAGTCCTGAAATGTACTGTTTTGTGAATTCTGTGAGCAGTAAATTTAATTTGACTGTTTCGTGAGTGTACTTGACTGTTGTATATGATTTGCTCCGACCTAGGGAAATAATAATTTTCTGGCTGGATAAATCTTATTTTAATTAATTGGAGTTGGGGGATCTTACTAAACCCAATTCTGATTGATATATATATTAATCTCGTAATTTTTCAAATTTAAGCGTGCAATAAAATAATTTTATATTATTATAATATTATTTTATATAACAGTACCTACTGTCTCAAAAACAGTAAAAATCTGCTTCGATTTGACCACAGATCTTTAAAAGTACTTGTGGGACCCGTGATTTAGGAAAAGCAAATCAATCGTGTCTTTGATGGACAAATTCTAGCCAATGAGAGCAAGTCAACAAAAATGGCTTGACTTTCTAAACCAATAGGAATTGGTCAACGAAGGGAGCATAGACTTTTATTTGGACCGTTGGATGAAGACTTAGTTAGGAAGCCTTTAACCTAAGCCGTTGATCTAATCAATGGTGAGATTAGAATGATAGATTTATGACCAATTGATATCTACCTTAGATCTAATCTAGGGCTAAGAATTAAAGATGAATCAATGGTTAGAATTAAGTCAAAAATTGTAGGCTTGAATTTGGTTAGTAGTTAATTAAGCTTAATTTGACTAATCTAATTACTTAATTAACAAACTAAGTGAACTAGCTTAGTTATTAATTAATTATAATCTAAATACTAATTAGATATATTAATATTGATTAAAGGTTATAATATATGTTAATATATATTAAATTAATTAGTTATATGACTAGTATGTTAATTAAGTTTGGTTAGGATAATTAACCTAACTAATTCCCTAATTAACTAGCATGTAATTAGGAGTAATTGGAAAGCAATTAAACCCCTAAAAAGATGAAGGAGCACACGGTTTTGGGCTGCAAATAAGGAGGCAAGGTGGCTTGGTTCTACATGGTTCTTGAACCATCCAATGACCTAAGCCATGTGCTTATCTAGTGTGAACACTTTAGGATATTTACATGCAAAATCAAACACTCAAACTCCCTACACACTCAACCTCACTATGCCCCTCAAATTACACCTTCAATATTTACTTTTCACTTATCACAAATTAAAGTCATCTTTTCTCTCTCTAAAATACCAAAAACTCAAGCACACTTCTCTTTCACTTTCTCTCCCTAGTTTCGGCCAACACCCACACCCACACAACCTGTAACAGCCCAATATTTGCTACCCAAATATATCGTCATATAAATGAATAACCCAATATTGACCCTGCTACTACTAACATACATCAACGTTTAACCCATATCATTCATACATAATGAGTAAATATGGAGAGCCACGATAGCAAAAGTTATATATATACATCACAGCTTCAAGGGTATACTGTTATACATAACCTGAAACAACTAAGCAAATATAAAACATTTATATATGCTCACTCAAAATAAGCATCTATACTATGCTAGTCTTCATACATTTTCTTCTTCCCTTTAGAAGAGCTCGAACCTGGATTTACATGGCAACACAATCGGGGTGAGAAAACATATCTCAGTAGAAGTATTCCAATACCAGCATATACACATATATGTATAATCAGATAATATCACAATTATCAAGTTGACACTTCAATCATGGAAGCAACAACACCTCATCTCAACAACACGCAATCGCCCATACAATTGCAATGCATGAAAATGTCATAATAGCAACCGCCCATACAATTGCCATGTTATGCTTAATTATGACTAATGATTATGTCTATGCAATTTTCTAAGTATGGAGGTGAATAATGCATGATACCACATCCAGGACCTCTAATCCCATGGTAATGTCATGAATGCATGAAACATGAACAAAGTAATGGAAGTCCATAGTTTCATCCATAACCTTGAACAAGCAATCGGAATTCCCATCCAGCAAACATCATTATCCCGGAGGAAATCCATCCCCCCGAGTAGTGAAGTCCCATCAACTACACGGTTATCGTTAATGAACAAGGAAGTCCATCCTTAAGAATTTCACTATATTAGGAAGGTTACCATGTGCCTTACGATATAGAACACCCACTTTCTTTGGGGCTTACACATTTCAAAAAGGCATTTCATACCATTAAGTATATCATCATGTCTAATTAACTTCTCATAATTAGCATTAAAAACCTCAATAGGTTTCACGAACATCTCATGCAATACAATTACTAATTACTTCCCATAACTAGTTTTCGCAATTGATTTATATGCATTCCAATTTCATTTCATAAACAAATCATCAACTACTTTTAAAAGTACCTTATCACTCTTAAAAGAGCATACACAAAATAGTTCCCACACTCAGGGAAACTCAATTCCTCGATCCATCACAATACAAATTATATGTATATATATATATAGCCACGTCTAATTACCTCCCGTAATTAGCATTTCAAGTCAACTTGACTTAATACATTCACGCTTCATCAATTACTCCTATTAGAGTTTTAACATACTCTACTAGGCATAAACAAAGTATCCTAGCAATTAGGAACTTCAAAACATCAAAATAGAAATTCTGATGAAATCTGCTCTAGGCACCCTAAAAAGGATGTTTTTCATTAATTCACCAAAAATCCATCTTAACTGATAAAATTCTGAAATTTTACAAGTAGATAGCCTTATGTCTTATCTTTCAAATGTGACAAGAACCAGGTCATTCCGATAACCACAACTTAAGTTATATTACAAATACCACAAGCTGTCAGGTTACTGTCCTGTATCACGCCTAGGCTTGGTTTTACCACGCCTAGGCGTGGCAGTCTCTGTCTCGCTGGACTGAAAAACTAATCAGTCCACGCCTAGGCGTGGCCATGTTGCGCCTAGGCGTGACCCTTCTGCAGAACACGAACCACTGTTCTAATGGCCCCAAATCTGTTTCCAACCATACAAACATGGATTCTAAGTGTTTTCTAACTCCAATAATGGTCTCTAAACTTATTAGAATCATTAAACACTAAACTCAACTCATTAATCTCTCATTAACCTTTCAAATGACAATTATTCATCAAGAGTCAAAACCCTTCTCCCAAATACCTATTTCTCACTTTCCACCACAAAACATTACATAAATATTCTTAAGAATCAATTCAACCACCAAGCTTCATTTAACTCTTTACAAGTTCTAATCCAAGTTTCCAAGGTGTTCAATCCACTCAAACCCTCAAGAACCCACAAATCCTCATTTTCACCTATTTCATACATACCCCAAGCATAACAATCATAGAAGCAAAGATGGGAGTTGGGAGATGAGAGCAAGAACCCCCTACCTCAAGGCTTGAAGATGAAGATGAAGCAAGACCTTCACTTGGATCCTCCTTTTCCTTCTTCTCCTTCTCTTTTTTCTTTCTTTTCTCTTCTTCTTTCTCACATTTTCAGCCTCTCTATTTTTCTGCTCAGTTCTTACCCCTCAAATATCCCCACCGTGGGATATTTCAAGAAGAGAAATTCCTTTTGAATTATCTTGATTGGGTACTAAAACCCCGCTCTGCTAAGAACACTCAAACTTCTCAAAATCTAATTCTGTAACTTCCAACATATTCAAAATAAATTCTGAGATTCATTAAAAATTCTGTTTCACCAAAAACTGATATTTCCATATCACTAGGGTCAAATTCAGCACTAAAACACACTACCAGTATGCTCAAAAATGCCAAACTAACTCCAAAATTTCTTAAACTTTAATTGTATTACAGTTTCCACATTTGTGACTTGGAAACAAACTCTCCAAAGTTATTTCCACTAACTAAGCAGTTTAAGCCACTTCCAGAGCAAATAACAGCTATATTCCTCACTTAGCGTTACAGCAAAGTGCCTAAACGTGCTCAGAAAGTCACAAAACTTCACAAACATGTTAAGTAAGTATTAGGCTACCTCTGTAACCATATACAAGCCTAACATGATTTTCTAGGGTATTACACAACCAAACGTTCATAATTTCATCTCATCATATTTCCTAAACCCAAATCCCATTCTAAACACTTTTTGTTCACAAAGTTTTTCCAAATTCCTACTCTATCTTGTCCAAAATTCAACCTTTTGGTTACTTACTAAGGGTAAGTTTTGTTTCTATGGTTCAAAATAACATTTCTAATTTTTCTAACCATGATTGTTCCATGGATTTTCTATTTTGTACCTTGTATGTGTTTTTACTAATTGTTTAAGAATTTTAGGGATTTGTTTGGGAGTCACACAAAATTTGAAGGAAAGGAGGAAAACTAACCGATTAAATTGTCTACAAGAAGTAAGAGGGAGATTTAATCTCATCAACCCTAAGTGGTGATGAGAAAATGGATTGATTGTGTATGAAGAATCCATAAGGATTCGATTTGTGTGATTGTTTATGGTTTTATTTTATTTTTTTTGTGATTGTTTAGATGTTTTCCTATTTGTGATTATTTTTGCTATGCATGATTATAGTTATTATTATTTTTGTTATGTATGTTTATGGCTTTAAATATATTGTATGTATATTACATGTGATTAAATAATTGTATGAGTCTATAACTATATAATTATTAAAGTAAGATGTGAATAACATGTAACGATTTGCATGAGTGTTCCAAAGAATGTAACACCCTAGCTCTGATTACCAACTAATGTAACACCCTAGCTAAGGCATCACATTTCTGACTTCCGACTCATAATCTGAAAATAAGTTTGCACAATGTTTGAGTTATAAAAAAAATATGGGTTTCAAAATTTCTTTTCGCGGAAATATAAACTTACTAAAATTTATAGGTCATACTGCAAACAATATATTTAAAGAGCTTAATATACAATACTGACACTGATTAATAATTTGAAATTTCACAATTTAAAGAGAAATATAAAATTAATAGACTTTTTTTTTTGACAGTAGCAAACCCCATGACGGGTCCTACTTAATAGCACGGTACAACACTAACGAGAAACTTTAACATACTTATTCCTTTTTCTGTCCATCTTGATGCATCAGACATCTGTTCCTTTGTCAACACCGCACATCTTCGAGTCCTGAATGTCCACTCCTTATTATTATCACCAATCTCAGAGTATCCATCGCCCGTTATGTCTAAGACAACTCGATCCTTCTATTATTTGATTTTAACAGTACAAACACAACAAAATAACATAACAAAGAGGTGAGATCACCTACACCAATACCAATATGGCAAAGACAGAGATAACACACAGCCAACAATAGATAGATCATACCATAATCATGCTATCAGCATTAATCAACTATCATCATCTAATTATTTATCAGTTCAATCATCATCCAAATACTCAAAACAATTGTCATAACTCATTACCAATATTCCTCAATTAATATATCACACTAGATATAAATGTTCAAATTATGCATATGCACAAAGACTCAGTTTTTCAAAAACAACTCCATGGAGGTTTTCCAAATTTCGAGAAGAATGCTCTGGTCAATTCAGCCTTATTCCAAGATAATCTCCCAGTAGTAGAAAAGAATCGTGTTCTTGTCGGGTATCGTCAATGCGTTGCAACGGACTGCATCGCCAGTGGCACAGGGTACTCGCCAGCTGTCCACTAGTCGACCGCCGCGCCTCGACGCACCCCAAGATCCATCATAGATCTCACTATCAATTCTCATTCCCTCTTCAACCACAAGGGCCATAATAGCTTTTAGCTATCTTTTATACAATGCACGAATTTATCGTGCAAGTCCAACCCCAACGGGCCAAATCTTTTCATTTGTACAATGCACGAATATATCAGTGCAAGTCCAACCCCAACGGGCCAAATCTTTTCAATTTCATTTATACAATGCACGACTATATCAGAGTAAGTCCAACCCTAACGGGCCAAATCTTTTCAATGCATATATAATTCATCAATTTCAAATACAAGCATCTCTTTCCAATGCATATAAAATGCACCAAATACCAATCATAGGCAAAACACGTCATTCTCTCATACAGTGTCCATACACTGATTAAACAGTAATTATACTGTATTTTCAACACAAAATCATGTTATCATGTTTTCATAGTTATAAAACACTTTCGCCGTGTTTTTCACAAAATTGTGCAACATTTCTATTTCGTTCTCACAATTTCCAAAACGTTTCTGTTACGTTTTCACAATTCCACAACACTTCTTTTACATTTTCTCAACACCGTAACACTCTTGTTACGTTTTTAAAACTCCAAAACATTTTTATTACATTTTCAAAATACTGCAACTTTTCTGTTGCACCTTTTAATCACGTACTAATTTTTCAACATTTTTCTTAATCGCATAAAAATATACGTTTCTCAAATCGCGTAATGATTTTTCATCATTTTCAAAATCGCGTAACTAAAAAATCATTCTTTTAAGTTACGTAAATCATTTTCTATCATTCTCAAAATATTTAAAACACTTTCCAAATCTCATAACAATTTTCCACCATTTTTTTCATAATCGCGTAAAAATATTTAATCACTTAGTGATTTTTCAATGATAGTTCAAAATATTTCTCAATGTTCTAAACATTATTTGGACTTTCAAATAAATCAATATCCTTTTCAATACGTTTTTAAGATACGTAAATAATTTCTCACCATAATTCTATTACGAAAATATTTCTCAATCTTCAAAAATTCCATTTCATCCTTTCTCAAAATATTATGACTTTGTATTTCATTTTTCACATTTTCTTACTCAAGAAAAGCTTTTTCCACGTTTCTTTACTTAAGAAATTCTTTTTCATCATCATTTCAAAACTTAATATTTTCTAACGTACTTCCAAAACTTGAAAATAAGTCATACGTTAGTAAATTTTCAAAATACCATTATATTCTCCATTTTTCCAAATCATTTCCAATTAATCCTTTCTTCAAAATAAATTGAAGTTTGAAAATATTTTTGTTTACAAAATTTAATTACTCAAGTGAGTAAAATACTCGATTCCCTTTTCAAACTTCTTGTATTAAATCAATTATATTTCCACTGGTTATAAAACTAAATCCATTTGTTCAAATTCTTTTTCACTTTCTTTGCAAATCCTTAAAATCAACATTGCTATTTTTATTTAAAACTCATGTTTAGTAAAACACTTAGAAACTTTTTACACAAAATAAATTAATAGAAATTCCTTAATATATTTTTCTCAAAAATCACTTTTTATTGATCTAGTCTTACACAATCACATTTAGTTGATTTAATTATTGTTTCTAACTTTAAATTTTCTAACGTTTTCCAAAATCCACTAAATAAATTCTACGTTAGTAAATTTAAGTTACAAACATTTTCTTTTATATTTCTAAATCACTTCTAAAATTAATTCTCTTTAAAATAATTTGAAGTTCAAACACCTTCAATCTACCTTTTTCCTTTATTTATGAAAATTCCACTTGATAACACTTTAATTCCCTTTTTAAAAATCCTTATTGGAAAAATTCTTATATTTCATAGCATCAAAACATTTTTTCTAAATTATCAAAACTTTATAGATGGTCATTGGAACCATGAAATATTTTTCTTCTAACTTAATTAAATTCCATTCTTGTTTCTCTTGAAAAACAAACCATTTGTTTATTTTCCATACTCCTCAAATCAATCCAATTTTATTCTTCCATAAACATATTAATTTGTAAACACCTATTTTGAGGTGTCTTGGTCGAAATTCTCATTGTTCTAGGGATCAAAATTTAATTTCCTTGTTCTTGAAAATTTTCAACATGGAACCCTAACCTTGGGTGCCAAAACCGTAGTCATCTCTTTGGTCATTGGAACCAAAAATTGATTTTCTTTCCATCATCAAGTCATGACATGCATATACATATAATCATATATATCACAAGCATGCCATAATTAAAAGCAATAAATCATACATAGTATAAGCATACCATCAAAATCATAAACTCATGCAAAGCATACCAAGCATAGGCAAATAATTAAAACACATAAACAACCACAAATTAATTACAAGACCATGGATATGAATCCTCACATGGATTCAACATCCATCAAATATACAACCATCTCTCACCACCATATTTGGTTGGTGAGATAGATCCCCTCTTACCTCTTGAAGATCCTCAAAGCTTCTTGATTTTGCTTCTTTTTCCAAGTCCTTCAACACCAAAGGCTTCTCAAATCCAAAACAAAATACATAAAAATTAGTATACTAAGCTTGATTAAGAGGAACCATGGATCAAACATGGTTTAAAACTTTGAAAATCAAAAGAAAAGTGAAGATTAGTAAACTTCACCATAAATACCCAAGAACTTTGACCTTGAAGAAAATCCATGAAGATGGAGGATTTAGAGAAAATCTCCAACATGAAAGTTGTTTAGAATATCATGTAGATTCAAGATCTATGGTTGGATGAAATTAAAAGATATTGGAGAGTGGTTTTTGGTAGGTTGACCGAATGGTTTCTCTTGTAGCACAAAGGTTGAATTTTTGATTTTTGATAGAAACTTGAAGCTTGGATTTGAAGCTCAAGATGAATGATTTTGGAAAAAACTCATAACTAGAGATGTTCTTAGAATGGTGTTTAGGTTTAGAAAATCAAGTTGGATGAAATTAAAAGTGATGGATGGTGTTTTTGGGCTGCTTGACCGAATCTATGGAGAGAAAAGGAAGAAAATGGTTGTTTTGTGTTCTTGGCTTGGTTAAGTGATGAAGATGAATGATTTAGAGAAAATCCCCAACATGAAAGTGTTTTGGATTGATGAGAGGATTCAAGATATGTAGCTAGATAAAATTATGGTAGATTAGAAATGGTTCCATGGGTGGTGACCGAATGGTTCAAGGAAGGAAAGAAAATGGTGTTGTTCTTGGTGTTCTTGACAAATTGGAAGAGAGAGAAGAGAGAAAATGAGTTAAGTGTGATAAAATGAAAAGAATGATGCTGCATTTGGAGTGGAAACCGTAGCCTTGCATGGAGAGAAAGGAAGGAAATAATTTGGTTTTAGAAAAATGACTAATAATTGGTCAAGGCATCCAATTAAAGTCTTCAAACTTTTTCTTTGGCCTAAAAAGGCTATGTTAGCTTTGTCTCCTCCTTGTCCAAGCATGCTCCAACCGTCCCCCCCATTATGCATGCAATAATATGGTCATCTTTTTCCATGCAATTATGTGAAGCATTCCTAGCCATTGATTAATTCAATGGTTAGGATTTTAGGTAGATTTTTTTTTATTTTATTTTAGAAGACTAAATCTAGGCCATTAGATCTTCCTACTTGAAATTCTAACCATTAGATATATCTCAAAAATTAAGGGTCAAGATTGCTTCTTCTTACTTTTAATCCAATGGTCATAATTAGTCTTTGCTACTTTTTAAGACCAAATCTCCATCCTTGATTAATTCTTCATCCAATGGTCATAAATGGTCTTCTTCACTTTTTAAGACTAAATCTCCACCTTTGATTTAGTCTAAATCCAATGGTTGTAAATGGTCACCTTATATCATCAATTTTACACCATTGATTAAATCTACGATTGATATTGAAGCTTGCCTAATTTTATTCTAACACCATTAATTAAATTAATGATGATTATCTTATACTTCTTTATTAAATTTATTTCTTAACTATTAATTAAATTAATGGTGGATATCTAAACCACTAATGTTGACATAACAATATAATTTCTATTGTTATCTACTAAAAATCCCACGAAAGAATATATTTATTTGTATTTTTATCTTTCGATAAATAAATACAATACAAAACAAATTTTCTAAAACTGTTTCCGGATTCAGGTTTAGTAAGATCCCCTGTCTCCGTCTAAACAGTACAAATTTTTCTATACGTAGAAAAATTTTTCACTTTGCGGGACCCACCTGGGCCCACGTATGGCCACCTGGGCCCACATACCCCTCGTGGGGCCCACAAATAGAAAGAAATTCAAAATCACACATAAAATCACAAAAATTAGAAAACGTATGAAAATCAAGTCAGATTGTTAAAAATAATTAACAATCAAGAGAAATAAATACAGAAAGATTTTCCCCGGCCCGAAAATTATCATTTTCCTGACACGGAGTAAATCACTCAAAACGATTAAATACGCTGATGGGATATTCAAAATAATTTTACAGCGCTCAGAATTTACTAAACAGTAAAATTCTGTTAACTGTCAAAATTACTGTTTAAGATATAGGAAATTTGGGGTGTTACAATTCTCCCCCTCTGAAAAGAAATTTCGTCCTCGAAATTTGATGAACATGATTTCACACCCACGAAATAAATATGGATATCCTTCTCCTATTCTTTTATTCCAGCTTTCACGTAGTTTCACCTCTTACGTCATTCCAAATGATTTTATCCAATGAAAGTCATTTATTTCTTGTTCCCTTCTACTGATCAAACAGACATCTCAATACTCTTATAATTACGGAAGATATTGTATGTTACTCCAGAAAGAAAGTATCTCCATAGCTTTGATACCAACAATTGTAATGTATCACGTAAAACTTCCTTATTCTTGTATCACTTCACTTTCTGATAAGCTAAGTGAGAAGTCTTATGATCCAAAAATTTTTTTCATTACCGTTTCAACTTTTTCCATTGACAAACTTCTCCACAAGATGAAGAACCCACCACGCTTCCGTTGCGTCACTCCAATACTATGACATGGTTAGGAATATCCTTTCTTGCAACATATTCTTTCATGCAAATGCAATATATGAAAGAACATTTTGAAAGATAGCAAGACGATCAAATATGTTACCAAACATATTCAACAAGAATTTGATTTTGTCTGATTTTCAGGAATGAACTTTTCTGGAATACTAACACTTTATTGAGACAATCTCATAGGATATGGTTGGAAAATAACCAATCCGTTTTTCAAAGATCGTATCTGTTTATGAAAGAAATAAACAGATTAAACTAATACAAAAATTTGATCCATAACAATAATTTGAATAATACAAGTAGTTTGATGGGCTACGAATAGGTATAGAAGTAAATAAGGTAAAGGATAACGAAGACACATGATACCAAATAATACAATTGATCTACACAATCATATGTCATAAAGAATAGGTTACTCCCCAGAAGTATACAGGATAGTTTATAGCATTAGCTCCAATGACACGATCTCCATTGTTTAAGTCTTCAGCTCGGAACACTCCCGTTCCATTCAGAGTAACAACTTTCCCCACTATCAGAGATTTTTATTAACAAAAAACTCTGTATTCAAAGAAACACAATTTCTAAAAAAAATGTGTCTAAACTTTTCATAAGTTGTTTTCCTGACATACTATACTTCATTAAACACTTTCTTTCACATCTTTTACTTCTTTTGGTTTCCTCAATGGTCCTTTCCACATCACTCACTGCTTCTGGTTTCTCAATGGTCGAAAATACATTTTTCGTCAAAATCAATCACTTTCCCAATATTCCTAAGAAGAAATATCGGTGCCAAAATTACAATTCTTCCAATACTCGATTCTCTTTCATCGATTCTCGAACTTCAACTTCCAATTCCCACCGTTCGGCCGATCCTCTGTTCTGTTCGTTGTAGTCGTCACGCCAATCATTCTTCCACAATGCTCTTGTAGTCAGAATCGCATTACTAGTAACATGTTCCACTTCCACACAGGTACAACTATCACGAGCCATTTTCTTTTTCTCAAGGCGTGCGGATCGAAATACAATGGATCTGATATCCATTATAAATAACATTGTTTCCTTTCAGAAAACAATATCACAGAAAACACAAGCAACATAGACCTAACCACAAACCCCAAAAGACTCAAACCGTGCTCTGATACCAACTAATGTAACACCCTAGCTCTGATTACCAACTAATGTAACACCTTAGCTAAGGCATCACATTTCTGACTTCCGACTCATAATCTGAAAATAAGTTTGCACAAAGTTTGAGTTATAAAAAAAATATGGGTTTCAAAATTTCTTTTCGCGGAAATATAAACTTACTAAAATTTATAGGTCATACTGCAAACAATATATTTAAAGAGCTTAATA
The DNA here is from genome assembly GCA_029884595.1 of Ormosia semicastrata. Lineage (NCBI taxonomy): Eukaryota > Viridiplantae > Streptophyta > Magnoliopsida > Fabales > Fabaceae > Ormosia > Ormosia semicastrata. The sequence continues at coordinate 52,548,865 of JAQQTO010000063.1, forward strand.
TACAATACTGACACTGATTAATAATTTGAAATTTCACAATTTAAAGAGAAATATAAAATTAATAGACTTTTTTTTTTTACAGTAGCAAACCCCATGACGGGTCCTACTTAATAGCACGGTACAACACTAACGAGAAACTTTAACATACTTATTCCTTTTTCTGTCCATCTTGATGCATCAGACATCTGTTCCTTTGTCAACACTGCACATCTTCGAGTCCTGAATGTCCACTCCTTATTATTATCACCAATCTCAGAGTATCCATCGCCCGTTATGTCTAAGACAACTCGATCCTTCTATTATTTGATTTTAACAGTACAAACACAACAAAATAACATAACAAAGAGGTGAGATCACCTACACCAATACCAATATGGCAGCACAGAGATAACACACAGCCAACAATAGATAGATCATACCATAATCATGCTATCAGCATTAATCAACTATCATCATCTAATTATTTATCAGTTCAATCATCATCCAAATACTCAAAACAATTGTCATAACTCATTACCAATATTCCTCAATTAATATATCACACAGATATAAATGTTCAAATTATGCATATGCACAAAGACTCAGTTTTTCAAAAACAACTCCATGGAGGTTTTCCAAATTTCGAGAAGAATGCTCTGGTCAATTCAGCCTTATTCCAAGACAATCTCCCAGTAGTAGAAAAGAATCGTGTTCTTGTCGGGTATCGTCAATGCGTTGCAATGGACTGCATCGCCAGTGGCACAGGGTACTCGCCAGCTGTCCACTAGTCGACCGCCGCGCCTCGACGCACCCCAAGATCCATCATAGATCTCACTATCAATTCTCATTCCCTCTTCAACCACAAGGGCCATAATAGCTTTTAGCTATCTTTTATACAATGCACGAATTTATCAGTGCAAGTCCAACCCCAACGGGCCAAATCTTTTCATTTGTACAATGCACGAATATATCAGTGCAAGTCCAACCCCAACGGGCTAAATCTTTTCAATTTCATTTATACAATGCACGACTATATCAGTGCAGTAAGTCCAACCCTAACGGGCCAAATCTTTTCAATGCATATATAATGCATCAATTTCAAATACAAGCATCTCTTTCCAATGCATATAAAATGCACCAAATACCAATCATAGGCAAAACACGTCATTCTCTCATACAGTGTCCATACACCGATTAAACAAGAATATAATTGTATTTTCAACACAAAATCATGTTATCATGTTTTCATAGTTATAAAACACTTTATTTGTGTTTTTCACAAAATTGTGCAACATTTCTATTTCGTTCTCACAATTTCCAAAACGCTTCACATTACGTTTTCACAATTCCACAACACTTCTTTTACATTTTCTCAACACCGTAACACTCTTGTTACGTTTTTAAAACTCCAAAACATTTTTATTACATTTTCAAAATATCGCAACTTTTCTGTTGCACCTTTTAATCACGTACTAATTTTTCAACATTTTTCTTAATCGCATAAAAATATACGTTTCTCAAATCGCATAATGATTTTTCATCATTTTCAAAATCGCGTAACTAAAAAATCATTCTTTTAAGTTACGTAAATCATTTTCTATCATTCTCAAAATATTTAAAACACTTTCCAAATCTCATAACAATTTTCCACCATTTTTTTATAATCGCGTAAAAATATTTAATCACTTAGTGATTTTTCAACAGTAGTTCAAAATATTTCTCAATGTTCTAAACATTATTTGGACTTTCAAATAAATCAATATCCTTTTCAATACGTTTTTAAGATACGTAAATAATTTCTCACCATAATTCTATTACGAAAATATTTCTCAATCTTCAAAAATTCCATTTCATCCTTTCTCAAAATATTATGACTTTGTATTTCATTTTTCACATTTTCTTACTCAAGAAAAGCTTTTTCCACGTTTCTTTACTTAAGAAATTCTTTTTCATCATCATTTCAAAACTTAATATTTTCTAACGTACTTCCAAAACTTGAAAATAAGTCATACGTTAGTAAATTTTCAAAATACCATTATATTCTCCATTTTTCCAAATCATTTCCAATTAATCCTTTCTTCAAAATAAATTGAAGTTTGAAAATATTTTTGTTTACAAAATTTAATTACTCAAGTGAGTAAAATACTCGATTCCCTTTTCAAACTTCTTGTATTAAATCAATTATATTTCCACTGGTTATAAAACTAAATCCATTTGTTCAAATTCTTTTTCACTTTCTTTGCAAATCCTTAAAATCAACATTGCTATTTTTATTTAAAACTCATGTTTAGTAAAACACTTAGAAACTTTTTACACAAAATAAATTAATAGAAATTCCTTAATATATTTTTCTCAAAAATCACTTTTTATTGATCTAGTCTTACACAATCACATTTAGTTGATTTAATTATTGTTTCTAACTTTAAATTTTCTAACGTTTTCCAAAATCCACTAAATAAATTCTACGTTAGTAAATTTAAGTTACAAACATTTTCTTTTATATTTCTAAATCACTTCTAAAATTAATTCTCTTTAAAATAATTTGAAGTTCAAACACCTTCAATCTACCTTTTTCCTTTATTTATGAAAATTCCACTTGATAACACTTTAATTCCCTTTTTAAAAATCCTTATTGGAAAAATTCTTATATTTCATAGCATCAAAACATTTTTTCTAAATTATCAAAACTTTATAGATGGTCATTGGAACCATGAAATATTTTTCTTCTAACTTAATTAAATTCCATTCTTGTTTCTCTTGAAAAACAAACCATTTGTTTATTTTCCATACTCCTCAAATCAATCCAATTTTATTCTTCCATAAACATATTAATTTGTAAACACCTATTTTGAGGTGTCTTGGTCGAAATTCTCATTGTTCTAGGGATCAAAATTTAATTTCCTTGTTTTTGAAAATTTTCAACATGGAACCCTAACCTTGGGTGCCAAAACCGTAGTCATCTCTTTGGTCATTGGAACCAAAAATTGATTTTCTTTCCATCATCAAGTCATGACATGCATATACATATAATCATATATATCACAAGCATGCCATAATTAAAAGCAATAAATCATACATAGTATAAGCATACCATCAAAATCATAAACTCATGCAAAGCATACCAAGCATAGGCAAATAATTAAAACACATAAACAACCACAAATTAATTACAAGACCATGGATATGAATCCTCACATGGATTCAACATCCATCAAATATACAACCATCTCTCACCACCATATTTGGTTGGTGAGATAGATCCCCTCTTACCTCTTGAAGATCCTCAAAGCTTCTTGATTTTGCTTCTTTTTCCAAGTCCTTCAACACCAAAGGCTTCTCAAATCCAAAACAAAATACATAAAAATTAGTATACTAAGCTTGATTAAGAGGAACCATGGATCAAACATGGTTTAAAACTTTGAAAATCAAAAGAAAAGTGAAGATTAGTAAACTTCACCATAAATACCCAAGAACTTTGACCTTGAAGAAAATCCATGAAGATGGAGGATTTAGAGAAAATCTCCAACATGAAAGTTGTTTAGAATATCATGTAGATTCAAGATCTATGGTTGGATGAAATTAAAAGATATTGGAGAGTGGTTTTTGGTAGGTTGACCGAATGGTTTCTCTTGTAGCACAAAGGTTGAATTTTTGATTTTTGATAGAAACTTGAAGCTTGGATTTGAAGCTCAAGATGAATGATTTTGGAAAAAACTCATAACTAGAGATGTTCTTAGAATGGTGTTTAGGTTTAGAAAATCAAGTTGGATGAAATTAAAAGTGATGGATGGTGTTTTTGGGTGCTTGACCGAATCTATGGAGAGAAAAGGAAGAAAATGGTTGTTTTGTGTTCTTGGCTTGGTTAAGTGATGAAGATGAATGATTTAGAGAAAATCCCCAACATGAAAGTGTTTTGGATTGATGAGAGGATTCAAGATATGTAGCTAGATAAAATTATGGTAGATTAGAAATGGTTCCATGGGTGGTGACCGAATGGTTCAAGGAAGGAAAGAAAATGGTGTTGTTCTTGGTGTTCTTGACAAATTGGAAGAGAGAGAGAGAAGAGAGAAAATGAGTTAAGTGTGATAAAATGAAAAGAATGATGCTGCATTTGGAGTGGAAACCGTAGCCTTGCATGGAGAGAAAGGAAGGAAATAATTTGGTTTTAGAAAAATGACTAATAATTGGTCAAGGCATCCAATTAAAGTCTTCAAACTTTTTCTTTGGCCTAAAAGGCTATGTTAGCTTTGTCTCCTCCTTGTCCAAGCATGCTCCAACCGTCCCCCATTATGCATGCAATAATATGGTCATCTTTTTCCATGCAATTATGTGAAGCATTCCTAGCCATTGATTAATTCAATGGTTAGGATTTTAGGTAGATTTTTTTTTTATTTTATTTTAGAAGACTAAATCTAGGCCATTAGATCTTCCTACTTGAAATTCTAACCATTAGATATATCTCCAAAATTAAGGGTCAAGATTGCTTCTTCTTACTTTTAATCCAATGGTCATAATTAGTCTTTGCTACTTTTTAAGACCAAATCTCCATCCTTGATTAATTCTTCATCCAATGGTCATAAATGGTCTTCTTTTCACTTTTTAAGACTAAATCTCCACTTTTGATTTAGTCTAAATCCAATGGTTGTAAATGGTCACCTTATATCATCAATTTTACACCATTGATTAAATCTACGATTGATATTGAAGCTTGCCTAATTTTATTCTAACACCATTAATTAAATTAATGATGATTATCTTATACTTCTTTATTAAATTTATTTCTTAACTATTAATTAAATTAATGGTGGATATCTAAACCACTAATGTTGACATAACAATATAATTTCTATTGTTATCTACTAAAAATCCCACGAAAGAATATATTTATCGTATTTTTATCTTTCGATAAATAAATACAAGACAAAACAAATTTTCTAAAGCTGTTTCCGGATTCAGTTTAGTAAGATCCCCGTCTCCGTCTAAGCAAGTACAAATTTTTCTATACGTAGAAAAATTTTTCACTTTTTGGACCCACTGGGCCCACGTATGGCCACCTAGGCCCACATACCCCTCGTGGGGCCCACAAATAGAAAGAAATTCAAAATCACACATAAAATCACAAAAATTAGAAAACGTATGAAAATCAAGTCAGATTGTTAAAAATAATTAACAATCAAGAGAAATAAATACAGAAAGATTTTCCCCGGCCCGAAAATTATCATTTTCCTGACACGGAGTAAATCACTCAAAACGATTAAATACGCTGATGGGATATTCAAAATAATTTTACAACGCTCAGAATTTACTAAACAGTAAAATTCTGTTAACTGTCAAAATTACTGTTTAAGATATAGGAAATTTGGGGTGTTACAATTCTCCCCTCTGAAAAGAAATTTCGTCCTCGAAATTTGATGAACATGATTTCACACCCACGAAATAAATATGGATATCCTTCTCCTATTCTTTTATTCCAGCTTTCACGTAGTTTCACCTCTTACGTCATTCCAAATGATTTTATCCAATGAAAGTCATTTATTTCTTGTTCCTTCTATGATCAAACAGACATCTCAATACTCTTATAATTACGGAAGATATTGTATGTTACTCCAGAAAGAAAGTATCTCCATAGCTTTGATACCAACAACTGTAACGTATCACGTAAAACTTCCTTATTCTTGTATCACTTCACTTTCTGATAAGCTAAGTGAGAAGTCTTATGATCCAAAAATTTTTTTTCATTACCGTTTCAACTTTTTCCATTGACAAACTTCTCCACAAGATGAAGAACCCACCACGCTTCCGCTGCGTCACTCCAATACTATGACATGGTTAGGAATATCCTTTCTTGCAACATATTCTTTCATGCAAATGCAATATATGAAAGAACATTTTGAAAGATAGCAAGACGATCAAATATGTTACCAAACATATTCAACAAGAATTTGATTTTGTCTGATTTTCAGGAATGAACTTTTCTGGAATACTAACACTTTATTGAGACAATCTCATAGGATATGGTTGGAAAATAACCAATCCGTTTTTCAAAGATCGTATCTGTTTATGAAAGAAATAAACAGATTAAACTAATACAAAAATTTGATCCATAACAATAATTTGAATAATACAAGTAGTTTGATGGGCTACGAATAGGTATAGAAGTAAATAAGGTAAAGGATAACGAAGACACATGATACCAAATAATACAATTGATCTACACAATCATATGTCATAAAGAATAGGTTACCCCCAGATGTATACAGGATAGTTTATAGCATTAGCTCCAATGACACGATCTCCATTGTTTAAGTCTTCAGCTCGGAACACCCGTTCCATTGAGTAACAACTTTCCCCACTATCGAGATTTTTATTAACAAAAAACTCTGTTTTCAAAGAAACACAATTTCTAAAAAAAATGTGTCTAAACTTTTCATAAGTTGTTTTCCTGACATACTATACTTCATTAAACACTTTCTTTCACATCTTTTACTTCTTTTGGTTTCCTCAATGGTCCTTTCCACATCACTCACTGCTTCTGGTTTCTCAATGGTCGAAAATACATTTTTCGTCAAAATCAATCACTTTCCCAATATTCCTAAGAAGAAATATCAGGTGCCAAAATTACAATTCTTCCAAGACTGATTCTCTTTCATCAGATTCTGAACTTCAACTTCCAATTCCCACCGTTCAGCGATCCTCTGTTCCTGTTGTACTGTCACGCCAATCATTCTTCCACAATGCTCTTGTAGCTGTAACTGCATTACTAGTAACATGTTCCACTTCCACACAGGTACAACTATCACGAGCCATTTTCTTTTTCTCAAGGCGTGCGGATCGAAATACAATGGATCTGATATCCATTATAAATAACATTGTTTCCTTTCAGAAAACAATATCACAGAAAACACAAGCAACATAGACCTAACCACAAACCCCAAAAGACTCAAACCGTGCTCTGATACCAACTAATGTAACACCCTAGCTCTGATTACCAACTAATGTAACACCCTAGCTAAGGCATCACATTTCGACTTCCGACTCATAATCGAAAATAAGTTTGCACAAAGTTTGAGTTATAAAAAAATATGGGTTTCAAAATTTCTTTTCGCGGAAATATAAACTTACTAAAATTTATAGGTCATACGCAAACAATATATTTAAAGAGCTTAATATACATACTGACATCGATTAATAATTTGAAATTTCACAATTTAAAGAGAAATATAAAATTAATAGACTTTTTTTTTTTACAGTAGCAAACCCCATGACGGGTCCTACTTAATAGCACGGTACAACACTAACGAGAAACTTTAACATACTTATTCCTTTTTCTCGTCCATCTTGATGCATCGACATCTGTTCCTTTGTCAACACTGCACATCTTCGAGTCCTGAATGTCCACTCCTTATTATTATCACCAATCTCAGAGTATCCATCGTCCGTTATGTCTAAGACAACTCGATCCTTCTATTATTTGATTTTAACAGTACAAACACAACAAAATAACATAACAAAGAGGTGAGATCACCTACACCAATACCAATATGGCAGCACAGAGATAACACACAGCCAACAATAGATAGATCATACCATAATCATGCTATCAGCATTAATCAACTATCATCATCTAATTATTTATCAGTTCAATCATCATCCAAATACTCAAAACAATTGTCATAACTCATTACCAATATTCCTCAATTAATATATCACACAGATATAAATGTTCAAATTATGCATATGCACAAAGACTCAGTTTTTCAAAAACAACTCCATGGAGGTTTTCCAAATTTCGAGAAGAATGCTCTGGTCAATTCAGCCTTATTCCAAGACAATCTCCCAGTAGTAGAAAAGAATCGTGTTCTTGTCGGGTATCGTCAATGCGTTGCAATGGATTGCATCGCCAGTGGCACAGGGTACTCGCCACCGTCCACTAGTCGACCGCGCTACTCGACGCACCCCAAGATCCATCATAGATCTCACTATCAATTCTCATTCCCTCTTCAACCACAAGGGCCATAATAGCTTTTAGCTATCTTTTATACAATGCACGAATTTATCAGTGCAAGTCCAACCCCAACGGGCCAAATCTTTTCATTTGTACAATGCACGAATATATCAGTGCAAGTCCAACCCCAACAAGCTAAATCTTTTCAATTTCATTTATACAATGCACGACTATATCACAGTAAGTCCAACCCTAACGGGCCAAATCTTTTCAATGCATATATAATGCATCAATTTCAAATACAAGCATCTCTTTCCAATGCATATAAAATGCACCAAATACCAATCATAGGCAAAACACGTCATTCTCTCATACAAAGTGTCCATACACCGATTAAACGATAATTATAATTGTATTTTCAACACAAAATCATGTTATCATGTTTTCATAGTTATAAAACACTTTCATTTGTGTTTTTCACAAAATTGTGCAACATTTCTATTTCGTTCTCACAATTTCCAAAACGCTTTCATTACGTTTTCACAATTCCACAACACTTCTTTTACATTTTCTCAACACCGTAACACTCTTGTTACGTTTTTAAAACTCCAAAACATTTTTATTACATTTTCAAAATATCGCAACTTTTCTCGTTGCACCTTTTAATCACGTACTAATTTTTCAACATTTTTCTTAATCGCATAAAAATATACGTTTCTCAAATCGCATAATGATTTTTCATCATTTTCAAAATCGCGTAACTAAAAAATCATTCTTTTAAGTTACGTAAATCATTTTCTATCATTCTCAAAATATTTAAAACACTTTCCAAATCTCATAACAATTTTCCACCATTTTTTTCATAATCGCGTAAAAATATTTAATCACTTAGTGATTTTTCAACAGTAGCAAAATATTTCTCAATGTTCTAAACATTATTTGGACTTTCAAATAAATCAATATCCTTTTCAATATGTTTTTAAGATACGTAAATAATTTCTCACCATAATTCTATTACGAAAATATTTCTCAATCTTCAAAAATTCCATTTCATCCTTTCTCAAAATATTATGACTTTGTATTTCATTTTTCACATTTTCTTACTCAAGAAAAGCTTTTTCCACGTTTCTTTACTTAAGAAATTCTTTTTCATCATCATTTCAAAACTTAATATTTTCTAACGTACTTCCAAAACTTGAAAATAAGTCATACGTTAGTAAATTTTCAAAATACCATTATATTCTCCATTTTTCCAAATCATTTCCAATTAATCCTTTCTTCAAAATAAATTGAAGTTTGAAAATATTTTTGTTTACAAAATTTAATTACTCAAGTGAGTAAAATACTCTGATTCCCTTTTCAAACTTCTTGTATTAAATCAATTATATTTCCACTGGTTATAAAACTAAATCCATTTGTTCAAATTCTTTTTCACTTTCTTTGCAAATCCTTAAAATCAACATTGCTATTTTTATTTAAAACTCATGTTTAGTAAAACACTTAGAAACTTTTTACACAAAATAAATTAATAGAAATTCCTTAATATATTTTTCTCAAAAATCACTTTTTATTGATCTAGTCTTACACAATCACATTTAGTTGATTTAATTATTGTTTCTAACTTTAAATTTTCTAACGTTTTCCAAAATCCACTAAATAAATTCTACGTTAGTAAATTTAAGTTACAAACATTTTCTTTTATATTTCTAAATCACTTCTAAAATTAATTCTCTTTAAAATAATTTGAAGTTCAAACACCTTCAATCTACCTTTTTCCTTTATTTATGAAAATTCCACTTGATAACACTTTAATTCCCTTTTTAAAAATCCTTATTGGAAAAATTCTTATATTTCATAGCATCAAAACATTTTTTCTAAATTATCAAAACTTTATAGATGGTCATTGGAACCATGAAATATTTTTCTTCTAACTTAATTAAATTCCATTCTTGTTTCTCTTGAAAAACAAACCATTTGTTTATTTTCCATACTCCTCAAATCAATCCAATTTTATTCTTCCATAAACATATTAATTTGTAAACACCTATTTTGAGGTGTCTTGGTCGAAATTCTCATTGTTCTAGGGATCAAAATTTAATTTCCTTGTTCTTGAAAATTTTCAACATGGAACCCTAACCTTGGGTGCCAAAACCGTAGTCATCTCTTTGGTCATTGGAACCAAAAATTGATTTTCTTTCCATCATCAAGTCATGACATACATATACATATAATCATATATATCACAAGCATGCCATAATTAAAAGCAATAAATCATACATAGTATAAGCATACCATCAAAATCATAAACTCATGCAAAGCATACCAAGCATAGGCAAATAATTAAAACACATAAACAACCACAAATTAATTACAAGACCATGGATATGAATCCTCACATAGATTCAACATCCATCAAATATACAACCATCTCTCACCACCATATTTGGTTGGTGAGATAGATCCCCCTCTTACCTCTTGAAGATCCTCAAAGCTTCTTGATTTTGCTTCTTTTTCCAAGTCCTTCAACACCAAAGGCTTCTCAAATCCAAAACAAAATACATAAAAATTAGTATACTAAGCTTGATTAAGAGGAACCATGGATCAAACATGGTTTAAAACTTTGAAAATCAAAAGAAAAGTGAAGATTAGTAAACTTCACCATAAATACCCAAGAACTTTGACCTTGAAGAAAATCCATGAAGATGGAGGATTTAGAGAAAATCTCCAACATGAAAGTTGTTTAGAATATCATGTAGATTCAAGATCTATGGTTGGATGAAATTAAAAGATATTGGAGAGTGGTTTTTGGTAGGTTGACCGAATGGTTTCTCTTGTAGCACAAAGGTTGAATTTTTGATTTTTGATAGAAACTTGAAGCTTGGATTTGAAGCTCAAGATGAATGATTTTGGAAAAACTCATAACTAGAGATGTTCTTAGAATGGTGTTTAGGTTTAGAAAATCAAGTTGGATGAAATTAAAAGTGATGGATGGTGTTTTTGGGCTGCTTGACCGAATCTATGGAGAGAAAACGAAGAAAATGGTTGTTTTGTGTTCTTGGCTTAGTTAAGTGATGAAGATGAATGATTTAGAGAAAATTCCCAACATGAAAGTGTTTTGGATTGATGAGAGGATTCAAGATATGTAGCTAGATAAAATTATGGTAGATTAGAAATGGTTCCATGGGTGGTGACCGAATGGTTCAAGGAAGGAAAGAAAATGGTGTTGTTCTTGGTGTTCTTGACAAATTGGAAGAGAGAGAAGAGAGAAAATGAGTTAAGTGTGATAAAATGAAAAGAAGGATGCTGCATTTGGAGTGGAAACCGTAGCCTTGCATGGAGAGAAAGGAAGGAAATAATTTGGTTTTAGAAAAATGACTAATAATTGGTCAAGGCATCCAATTAAAGTCTTCAAACTTTTTCTTTGGCCTAAAAAGGCTATGTTAGCTTTGTCTCCTCCTTGTCCAAGCATGCTCCAACCGTCCCCCCCATTATGCATGCAATAATATGGTCATCTTTTTCCATGCAATTATGTGAAGCATTCCTAGCCATTGATTAATTCAATGGTTAGGATTTTAGGTAGATTTTTTTTTATTTTATTTTAGAAGACTAAATCTAGGCCGTTAGATCTTCCTACTTGAAATTCTAATCATTAGATATATCTCCAAAATTAAGGGTCAAGATTGCTTCTTCTTACTTTTAATCCAATGGTCATAATTAGTCTTTGCTACTTTTTAAGACCAAATCTCCATCCTTGATTAATTCTTCATCCAATGGTCATAAATGGTCTTCTTCATTTTTTAAGACTAAATCTCCACCTTTGATTTAGTCTAAATCCAATGGTTGTAAATGGTTACCTTATATCATCAATTTTACACCATTGATTAAATCTACGATTGATATTGAAGCTTGCCTAATTTTATTCTAACACCATTAATTAAATTAATGATGATTATCTTATACTTCTTTATTAAATTTATTTCTTAACTATTAATTAAATTAATGGTGGATATCTAAACCACTAATGTTGACTTAACAATATAATTCTATTGTTATCTACTAAAAATCCCACGAAAGAATATATTTATGTATTTTTATCTTTCGATAAATAAATACAAGACAAAACAAATTTTCTAAATCTGCTTTTAGGATTCAGTTTAGTAAGATCCCTGTCTCCGTCTAAACAGTACAAATTTTTCTATACGTAGAAAAATTTTTCACTTTGCTGGACCCACCTGGGCCCACGTATGGCCACCTGGGCCCACATACCCCTCGTGGGGCCCACAAATAGAAAGAAATTCAAAATCACACATAAAATCACAAAAATTAGAAAACGTATGAAAATCAAGTCAGATTGTTAAAAATAATTAACAATCAAGAGAAATAAATACAGAAAGATTTTCCTCGGCCCAAAAATTATCATTTTCCTAAAACGGAGTAAATCACTCAAAACGATTAAATACGCTGATGGGATATTCAAAATAATTTTACAGCGCTCAGAATTTACTAAACAGTAAAATTCTGTTAACTGTCAAAATTACTGTTTAAGATATAGGAAATTTGGGGTGTTACAAAGAACACATTGAGGCTCACGGCCTTCTCATGAAATTAGAGAACCAAAATGTTCTCCACAATTTTCTAAATCAATGATTTAATGAACCTAGGTAAAATAATGGATTTGAAAAAGATTTAAGTTAATTGTGGCCAATATGCCATTTAGTGTATAATCAAATACCATTTTATTTTGATTTGGCCAACATGCCATTTTATTTGCTAAGATAGGTTAGGTAAGTGATTTACAACATAAATGGATTCCAATGATTCATTGAGAAGAATAAAAGGAATAAATTCAGTTCTAGAAATTTAACTTAGCAGAATTTAGATTAAGTAAGAAATAAAACAGACGCTAGAAAAATACTAACGTAAAGCTCATTTTATAAAATTTGAAGTGCGTTAGCAAGTTTCAAAGCGTAATTATTGGGTAAAAATAAAATGAACTATATTTAGTGAAAAACGTTGAAAATACCTTATACTGATTTTATAGGCAAAATGCTGCCAAAATTTATTAAAATCAGACGCATAAAATGAAAAGATACCATACTATATTTAGAACATAAGGAAAATACTTTACGTATTTTAAAAGTACTATATATAGTTTTACACATAGCAAAAATGATGATTTTAAGCTATTCGGTTAAGAAAATGAATTAAAAACCTTACGCGATTGAGAAAATGATTTTAAAACATTTTACGATGTTTAAAAATGTCAAAATATCTTTACGCGATTTAAAAACATTTGTGAAAATGACAAGATTGTGAAAACGTGATAAAATTCCAACGCGATTGAACAATACTGTGAGTTTTGCTGTTGGGCCAAAGTGGTGGACCCAGACATGTTGTGGTGTAGTACTGTCAGGTGGGACGTACTATACTTTGTTATTTTGTGACTAAGGGTATTTTGGTAATTTTTTGTAATTATGGTAAAATTTGGATAATAAGGGTTTTTTTTTGTAATTTTAGATCATGCTTAGAGTGTTGTGCCAATTTGGTTTATAATTGGTGATTGATTGATGAGATGAATTACACCGTGTTTGGTGTGATAAGCGTAGTGTGGTTCATTTATGAACTTGGAGGCGTTAATGTGCGGAGAATTCCACATGCGGACAGTGGGTTGCTCCTCTGGGCCGTGGTAACGGGCAACACACTAATGATCATGACAAGCACTATTCTTAGTCGAGATCTTGAGGGGACTATTAAGTACTATGCCTGTGGTACACGATGTTTTGGATTGTGGGCTATAGACACAAAGATTGGACAATGTAATAGTTTGGTTGGGCAGCCATAAAGTGTTATTCGTTTCTAATCGGATCATTCTCTCAGATATCCGTGTTTAGCTCCATGGAGTAGGAACGAGTCGGTGTGTGTTCATGCATTACCTGCATTTTATTGCTTATCATAATCTGTGATAAATTATATGATTTATTGCTTTAATATATTATGCATGATATAATGGTATGTATTATTTATATATATATTGCTTGATATATTATGCAAGATATATTGGTATGTACTGTTGTGATGACTGTTTTGTACTGTCGTTTTCTTTATTGTCATGCGGGTAGTGATGTAGATTATCTCACCTCTCTATATGTTTTCTCGAAATTATTATATTATATTCGTAAAGAGTTAGAGGAAGAAGAGGATCAGCCTCTTGAGATACAGTACCCTGACGAGCAACAGTCGGGCGAAGTATACGAGGAGGAGGAGCCGGTAGATCACACTGATCGTCAAGACTGATCTTGAGATCATGGCATTGCTAGGATTCTTCGGGTTCGTGAGACTGGAGTTTCATGGGGGTTCCGAGGCGTGGCGTATGCATGTGGACCGAGGGACAGTTGCTTATGTGGGACGTTTGACCGTGTCCCTATGTAGACAGTATGACGGAGAGGTCATATTCACTACTATGCTTTATTTACATTTAGAGTTACCTCTGACCATTAGGCGTTATTGGCAGGGAATTTTCCATGCGCCTAGTGAGCTCAGTAGCGAGTCGACAGCTCGGACTCGTGTCCGTCGTGCTGTGAGATCTCCGAGATGTGAACTTTTCGATGGTTAGTCTGGAGGTTCTGGAAGATGATTCATCGGAGGGTTAGATATCTCGAGATGCACTTGGGCAGTGCTATGTTTTAGCTTTGTGTCAACTCTTTACTGCTTTATTAAATACATGTAGTTGTAAATTATGTGTGTACTAAAAGAGAATCATATGTATATTATGGTGAGTTTTACTCAGTTATATTTTGTGTTTCGTGTTATTTTATTTAATGTTATAATTATAAAAGGAAAAAAAAATATTATCACAAATATTATGTAAGTATCAAATGTTTTACAACTTGGGTAAGAGATTTATTTTATTTTATTTCATTGCATTCATAAATGTGACATCCCCACAAGGGTGTTACACATACCAACAAATTAAAACTAAACCCAAGTCACAATTAATTTAATAATATAATATACGGATTTCAAAATTTCTTTTTGCAGATAACAAACTTTAACAGAATATAAATAACACAAGTCATATAGAACTAAATAATACACTTTACATATATAAACATAGTTACTGGAAACATAAAACTTATATAAGACTACATACCAAAAGCATAAATACAACTAACATGACAAAACCTAAACAAGCCCAAGCTTATACACCTAAAAGGAAGGGTCCTCCATTGGATCCTCCTCCTCCTCAGAAGACAAATCCCCCAGCCAGGGCATGTCTCGTCGAACGGGAGTCTGAGCAGAAGATATCTTAGAATCCTCCCTAGGAGTATGGTGAAGATCACCCCACAAAACCCTAATAGGCATATGAAACTCTATATAAACAGTAACACTAAAGGAAAAAGTAGCAGCCCTATGTCGGGTCCTACTCATTGATAAAGTAATATCCCCAAAATACTCTATGTGCTTCGTATCCCAATGGACACGCCAGGCATCAGTGCCTCCAAGAAACTATACTCCAATGAAACCCAGAAGATCTCGCTGTGCCGCCATCACAATCTTCACATACATAAACATAAAACAAAAATAGACAGAGCAAGAACATAAAGAGGTGTGATCCCTTACAT
Organism: Ormosia semicastrata; assembly: GCA_029884595.1. Lineage (NCBI taxonomy): Eukaryota > Viridiplantae > Streptophyta > Magnoliopsida > Fabales > Fabaceae > Ormosia > Ormosia semicastrata. Next base: position 52,564,411 of record JAQQTO010000063.1, read on the forward strand.
CACATACCAACATGGCAACAAAGAAACAGTAATGACAATAGAGTTATACAGTGCAGATTTAACAATTACAGTCATGTTATTTCTCAATAGATAACTTAATAAATATGCATATATATATATATATATATATATATATATATTTCATAGCAATATGTCTACAGACTATGCATATGTATAATGAACAGACCCCTACTCCATGGAGCTAAAACAAAACATCAAAGAGAATGATCGGGAGACATGTCCGTATATCGTCAACCTTAAATCAAGTGCATCAATATATTTAACATGCACATCATGACTTATACAAGACAGTCTTAACCAGATCTGGAAAGAAGTAGTGTCTCGTCGAGATCGTTGTTGCATTTGCATTGGTCACCACGGCATAGTAGTGTCACTAACTTGCCACATATGGGATACCCGCACCCTGATGCCCTCAAGGTCATTCATAGACCTTCACTTATGTAATTCTCACCCATATAAAGGTGTTATTCATCTCCTTAGGCATACAACCTTAACAAACAAAGTCACAATGACTTTCACAATGCATGTTCAAATGACTTTATAAATCATTAATTTAACAACTACGCGACTCACACATAAAAACAAGCCACCACTAAGCTAAAATGTCAACTAACGTGTTCGGGTCTAATACGTCGGTTCGATAGTAAAACTTACTATTTTTCTCAAACGCAAAGTATTTCTACTGTATTTTCACAAATGCGTAACACTATTTGTTACATTACTAAATCGTGTAACATTTTGACACCATTTTTCAATCGCATAAAATTTTTAAAACATTTTCTTAATCGCGTAACTCAAAATCATCATTTTTAAATCGTGTAAAGGTTTTTCTATACATTTTTTAACGCATAAAATGTTTTATTGATATTCTAAGTTCAATTTTAAACTTTTCTCATTTAATATAAAGTTTGGACTTCAATTCCAACATTTTCTTACTAAACCTCCTCTAAATAACATTTCCTAACGTTTTTCACAAAAACATATATTATTTAAATTAAATCAAGATATTTCAAAAATCATTCTTCATTACTCTTACTAAAACTTCTCTTAAATAAAATACTTTATTTTTCAAAACATCCTTCTAAATTTATTTCCACTATTAAGGCCAAAATTTATTTCTTTTTTTTATAATAAAATTTGGTTTATAAACTTTTTAACTTGTAAAATCCTTAAATCTTATTTTAGTCTCCTAATCACCTAAGTTCTCAATTAACAAAATATTTTTCTCATGGATACCTATTTTTAGGCCAAAAACCCATGAGCCTTAAGTGGTCATTGGGACAAAAAAAATTCTTGCCTTTCTCATATGATTCAAAGCATACAAATATTCTAATCATCAATTCATGCAATAACAATTTCATGCATACTATCTAAATTATATAATCACACATAAAGCCAAACAAGCACAAAACACTAAATACACACCAATCAAGTGAACAAATCCTCACATAGATTTTTCACTCACAAATCACAAATTCGTTTCTCACCACCAAAAATGGTTGATGAGGTTAATCTCCCTCTTACCTTAAAAGATGAGCAAGACTCCTTTGATATCTTCTTGTAACAAGATCTACCTCAAAGAAAACCCTTAAAACAAATCAAATATAAATTTATTAAAATCTAAAGCTTGGAACAAGATGACCATAGATCAAAATTATGGTCTAGGATTTTAGAATAAAATCTAGGAGTGAAGATTAAGAACTTCACCTAGAACCTTCAAACTTTGAGCTTTAAGAAAATGGTTGAAGATGGATGATTTAGGAAAATCTCACAACTAGAAAGTGTCTCCAAATGAGGTCTAGATTCAAAATATGTATTTGGTTTGGATGAAACAAAGTTGGAAGGTATTTTGGGAGGGGTTGATCGTGAGCTTCAATGGAGAGAGAAAAAGAGAGTTTTTGATACTTGCTTCTTGAAAATGAATAAGATAGACTAAGAGAAAGAAGTAATCAAATTTGATTTCTCTTTTTGTCTTAGAAGTCTTCATGGCCGTGAGCTACATCAAGGGTTGAGATCAAAACTTCTCCTCCAAGCTTGTCATCTATTGGTGCAACACACAAAGTCATAGCCATTAATGTTGACTCCATCAAACTTCTCAAGTAAGCTTCCTTCTCATTGGCTCACCATAAAGTTGTCATAACCATCAAACTTGACTAGCCATATAGATATTTACTAGCAGCTATTACCCAATGGACAAAGGTTACTGCTAGAAAACCAATGGTTATTGTCCAATGGATAATAGAACATACCTAGATTTTATCAGTCAGATAAAATCTCAGAAAAAGAAAAGCTTCGAAATCTGTTCCCAGTTTCGGGTTTAGAAAGCTCCCCCGACCCCGCGTCAATAGTCAAAATTTTTTAGGTCCCAAAAGTTTTTTATTTTTTTGGCTTCGCTTTCAAAAACACAGAAGTCCAAAATAATAATAAAATAATCAAAATAAGTCAAATAATTCATAAAAATCATAAAAACACATATAACAGACAAAGAAAGAAAAACCAGGGTGTTATAACATTCCCCCTCTAAAAAGAATTTGGTCCCTGAAATTTTCTTACCTTAGAACAATCGCGGATATTGCTCTTTCATTCTGTTTTCTTGTTCCTAAGTTGCATCTCCAGTCAGATCATTCTAGATTAGCTTTAGTAATGCAATTTCTTTTCCTCAGAGTTATTTCACTCGCCTATCTTTGATCTTAACTAGAAGTGTCTCATAGGTCAAGTTCTCTTTTAATTGTTCTGTATCCGATGCTATGACATGGGTTGCATCAAGAATATATTTTCTCAATTGCGATACATGGAAGACATTATGAAGGTTTGAAAGAAAAGGTGGTAATGCTATTTGATATAGTACCGGACCTATCTGACGAAGAATTTGATATGGTCTGATGAATCTAGGAGTGAGCTTTCTAGATTCAAATCTAGAAATCTCAGTCTCAAGGAACACTAAAGTTTTATTGGAACAATATAACAGGATATGGTTAGAAGTTAACCAATCAATCCCTAAGATTATTTCTATTCGTGAAAGAGGTAAACAAATCAAATCAATGGAAAAGTTTCGATCTAACAGTAATAGGGCAGTTTAAATAGACTTGTATAGTAATAAAAGGTTTAGCAGTGGAAATAGCAATAATCAAGTCGAATGATAATGAAGACATAGACAAACCCAAATGGTTCACACAGTCATAGGCACTAAAAGAATAGGTCGCCCTCGAATCAAACAGTACATTTAAAAGCTTACCTCTTATGGTACAATCTCCCTTGATTAGGTTTTCAGATTGGAAGACTCTGCTCCACTCATGGTATAGACCCCACCTCTTGCTTGAGGCCTTGAAGTACGTACATTACTAACGGAAGGCTCCATGTTTGGTTTAATACAGTCTCTAGCAATGTGTTTGGGCTTCCCGTACTTGAAACAAATTATTCCCCCGATCGTACACTCCTTTGTTAAGTGATCTCTTCCACACTTCTTACATTGTGGTAAAGATGTCATGGTCTGACTGAAACTACTGTCACTAGTACTTCCCCCACCCCGAGTCATTACCTTTCTTCAATGTTTAGACAAATCAAAATACAATGAAAATTAAGTACAGTCATTTCAAATGATATTGTCTCCTTTCGGAAACCAAACACAGAGAAACACATAGCACAAACAAGACAGACTTAACCACAAACCCGACGGACTGAACTTTGGCTCTAATACCAACTAATGTAACACCTTCATCTAGGAATTACATTTCATACCAATAAATTAAAACTAAACCCAAGTCATAATTATTTTAATAATATAATATACGAATTTCAAAATTTCTTTTTGCGGATAACAAAAATTTAACAGAATATAAATAACACAAGTCATACAGAACTGAATAATACACTTTACATATATAAACATAGTTACTGGAAACATAATACTTACATAAGACTACATACCAAAAGCATAAATACAACTAACAGGACAAAACCTAAACAAGCCCAAGCTTATACACCTAAAGGGAAGGGTCCTCCATTGGATTCTCCTCCTCCTCAGAAGACAAATCCCCCAGCTGGGGCATGTCTCATCGCATAGGAGTCCGAGCAGAAGATATCTCGGAATCCTCCCTAGGAGTATGTTGAAGATCACCCCATAAAACCCTAATAGGAATATGAAACTCTACACAAATAGTAACACTAAAGGAAAAAGTAGTAACCCCATGTCGGGTCCTACTCATCGATAGAGTAATATCCCCAAAATACTCTATGTGCTCCGTATCCCAATGGACACACCAGACATCAGTGCCTCCAAGAAACCACACTCCAATGAAACCTAGAATAGTCTTTGTAACATCTCAAAAATTCTTTATTTCATTATAAACGATCATTTTATAATATTTATGATTTTTAGGAATTTTTGTGGATTTTTCTGAAAATGATGAATATTTTAATATATTCTTCGTTTTACGTGTACACTGAGCGGAGCCGGGGAAACTAGAATATTTTCCCTAAGGCTGGTAAGCTTTGAACTGTCAACGTGTCAACGGGGGATCTTACTAAACCTGAGGCCGGGTACAGTTTGCGAGGTTTACATTTTTTGAGGTTTTATCTGTTAAATAAAATTTTGGTATCAAAAAATCATCTGATGAATAATAAAATATTATTTTCATCAATTGTAAATTTTATTCACTGAGAAAATAATTCCACAGTGTAATTAATCGTCTGTCAGATGTATTTAATTTGGAGACAAGCTTACTATGTACTTTATCGAGGAGCGCGCGAAGCTTCTCAAGGAAGCTTCCCCCAACCATTATTTTTATCATTTCTCTCTCCTCCCAAATTTGTGCTGCACGTTTGAAATTAAGGGGGTCTAATTCATTTCCTTTTCTCACATTTCCTCTCCTCCCAATACGCAGCTACTATTCACTCATCTTCTCTCTTCTCTTTCACCCTACAGCAGCAACACCATCCACCCACACCTCCATTTTGTTCTTCAAACCGTCACAATCTTAGCACCATTTCGTGTTTGGAGAACCACCATTGTAACACCCTAGCTCTGATACCAACTAATTTAACAACCTAGCTAGGGCATCACATTTCTGACTTCTGACTCATAATCTGAAAATAAGTTCGCACAAAGTTTGAGTTATGAAAGATGGGTTTCAAAATTTCTTCTTTACTGAAACGTAAATTTACTGAAAATATTAGGTAATATTGAAAATCATATTTCAACTATTCATTATGCAATATTGACACCAATTAATATCACAATTTAAAGAGAAATATAAAATTAACAGACTTATTGTTTTTTCTTTTTGACAGTAGCAAACCCTATGACGGGTCCTACTTAATAGCACGGTACAACACTAACAAGAAACTTTAACATACTTATTCCTTTTTCTGTCCATCTTGATGCATCAGACATCTGTTTCTTTGTCAACACACACCTTCGAGTCTTGAATGTCCACTCCTTATTGTTGTCACCAATCTCAGAGTATCCATCGCCCGTTATGTCTAAGACAACTCGATCTTTCTATTATTTGATTTTAACAGTACAGACACAGTAAAATAGCATAATAAAGAGGTGAGATCACCTACACCGATACCAACATGGCAGCACAGAGATAACACAAACAGCAATATCAAACAGATAGATCATACCACAATTATGATTATGTCATCAACATTAATCAACTATCATCATTCCATTATTTTATCAATTCAATTATCATAAACAAACAACATTATCATCATCATCATCCAAGTATTCAAAACAATTGTCATAACCAACATTCCTCAATTAATATATCATACAGATATAAATGCTCAGATTTATGCATATGTATAAAGACTCAGTTTATCAAAAACGACTCCATGGAGGTTTTCACAATTTCGAGAAGAATGCTCTGGTTAATTGTCAGCCTTAGCCCAAAGACAATCTCCCAGTCGTAGAAAAGAATCGTGTTCTTGTCGGGTATCGTTAATGCGTTGCAATGGACTGCATCGCCAAGTGGCACAGGGTACTCGCCAGCTGTCCACTGGTCAACCGCCGCGCCTCGACGCCCCTAAGATCCATCATAGACCTCACTATCAATTCTCATTCTCTCTTCAACCACAAGGGCCATAATAGCTATTAGCTATCTTTTATACAATGCACGAATTTATCAGTGCAAGTCCAACCCCAACGGGCCAAATCTTTTCAATTTTATTTGTACAATGCACAAGTATATCTGTGCAAGTCCAACCCCAACGGGCCAAATCTTTTCAATGCATGTATAATGCACCAAATCCAAATACGGGCATCTCTTTTCAATGCATATAAAATGCACCAAATACCAGTCATAGGCAAAACACGTCATTTTCTCATACAGTATCCATACACTGATTCAACAGTAATTATACTATATTTTCAACACAAAATCATGTTATCATGTTTTCATAGTTATAAAACACTTTCGTCGTGTTTTTCACAAAATTGCATAACATTTTCATTATGTTTTCACAATTCCAAAATGTTTCTGTTACGTTTTTAAAATTCTGAAATGTTTCTGTTACGTTTTCAAAATATCATAACACTTCTGTTACGTTTTCAAAATTCTGAAACGTTTTTGTTATATTTTCATAATACTGTAAAAATATTCTATTACTTTTAAATCACATAGTGATTTTCAACAGTATGTCAAATATTTAAACTCACGTAAAATATTTAAATGTAATTCAAATCACGTAAAAATATTTTAACATATTTTAAATCGCGTAGTAATATTTTACTATATTCTAAATTGTTTTTAAGATACATAAATCATTTTTCACCACAATTCTATTACAAAAAATATTTCTTAACCTTCAAACATTCTATTTCATCCTTTCTCAAAATATTATGACTTTGTACTTCATTTTTCACATTTTCTTACTCAAGAAAATATTTTTCAAATATAATCCACAAAATTACCTTTCCATTGATATAAATCAATGTTTCAAATCATAAAATTTCCAAACGTACTTCAAAACTTGAAAATAAGTTATACTTGAGTAAATTCTCAAAATACCATTATATTCTCCATTTTTCCCCAAATCATTTCCAAATTAACCTACTTCAAAATTAATTGAAGTTTGAAAACATTTTCGTTTACAAAACTTAATTTTTCAATTGAGTAAAATACTCTGATTCCCTTTTCAAATTTCTTGTATTAAATCAATTATATTTCCACTTGAAAAATTACTTTGATTCGTCAAAATCTAGGCATTACTATTTGAAAAATTATCAAAACATTTTTTTCTTTTAAATTGATATGGTTTTACACAAACAAAACCATTAAAGTTTTATTTTCAAAACCAAAGTACTGATTGGTCATATAACAAACCCATTTGTTCAAATTCATTTTCACTTTCTTTGCAAATCCTTTTTCATTCTTAGTCAAAAATCTTTTCCTTGATATATATTTTCTCAAAATTACTTTTTATTGATCTAGTCCTACAAAATCATATTGAGTTGTTTTAATTATTGTTTCTTAACTTTAAATTTCCTAACATTTTCCAAAACCCAATAAATAAATTCTCTGTTAGAAATTTTAAGTTACAAACGTTTTCCTTTATATTTCTAAATCACTTCTAAAAATTGATTAATTTGAAGTTCAATACTTTCAATCTTCTTTTTCTTTTATTTATGAAAATTCCACTTCACTTAATTTATAACACTTAATTCCCTTTTCAAAAATCCTTATTTGAAAATTCTTGTATTTCATAGCATCAAAATATTTTTCTAAATTATCAAAACCTTATAGATAGCCATTGGAACCATGAAATATTTTTCTTCTAACTTAAATAAATTCCATTCTTGTTTCTACACAAAATAAATCAATAAAATTTTATTCTAAAATTTGTGTTCATGTTTTCTTAAAAAAAAACAAACATTTAGTTCATTTTCCATACTCCTCAAATCAATCCAATTTTATTCTTCCATAAACATATTAATTTGTAAACACCTATTTTGAAGTGTCTTGGCCGAAATTCTCATTGTTCTAGGGATCAAAATTTAATTTTCTTGTTCTTGAAAAATTTCAACATTGACCCTCATCAGGGGCATCAAAACCATAGCTCTTCCTTGGCCATTGGAACCAAAATCAATTTTATTTCCATCCACACATCATGGCATACATATATATATATATTTCATCATAAATATCACAAACATGTCATATACTCATCATGCATATTATAAGTATACTATCAAAGCCATAAAATCATGCAAAGCATATTAAGCATAGACAAAAATAATCAAAGCACAAGAAAATAAAGCAAAGCTCATAAACACACAATTAATTATTACATGACCATGGATTGGAATCCTCACATGGATTCACCATCCATCAAATATAAGACCATCTCTCACCACCATACTTGGTTGGTGAGATGGATCTCCCTCTTACCTCTTGAAGATCCTCAAAGCTTCTTGATTTTGCTTCTCTTTCCAAGTCCTTCAACACCAAGGGCTTCTCAAATTCAAAACAAAATACATAGAAATTAGTATACTAAGCTTGATTAAGAGGAACTATGGATCAAACATGGTTTAGATCATGAAAAAGAAGAGAAGCAATGAAGTCTTCTTATATTTCACCTCAAAAACCCCATAACTTTGTTCTTGAAGAAAGTCCATAAAGATGAATGATTTAGAGAAAGTCTCCAACATGAAAGTGTTTTGAATTGATGAGAGGATTCAAGATATGTAGCTAGATAAAATTATGGAAGATTGGAAGTGGTTCCATGGGTGGTGACCGAATGCTCAAGGAAGGAAAGAAAATGGTGTTGTTCTTGGTGTTCTTGACAAATTGGAAGAGAGAGAAGAGAGAGAATGAGTTAAGTGTTATAAAATGTGATACAAATGAAATCAAATGGCTGAATTGAAGTGGGCAACCGTAGCATTGCATGGAGAGAAAGAAGAAAATAATTTTGCTTTAGGAAAATGACTAATAATTGGTCAAGACATCTAATTAATGTCTTCAAGCTTTTCTTTGGCCTAAAAAGGCTACTCCAACATGTCTCAACATGTCTCTTCTTCTTTCTTGCTTCTCCAACCGTCCCCCCTTCATCATGCAATCCAAAGGAAGCAAACAAAACAATAATGGTCATATTGACCATGACAAACAATAATGGTCATTAATTTAGTTTGCATGGCTATTATTGGTGGTTCAAGAACCATGTAAAAGTCTCCCCAAGATGCATGAAAACCGTGTGGCTCCTTGAGAATTTTAGGGAATTAATTGTTCTCAATTTACACCTAATTGCATGCTAATTAATTAGGTAATTAGTTAGGTTAAATTTCCTAACCAATCTTAACTAACATTCTAACTATATAACTAATTAATTAACATATTATTTCACATATTATAATCTCTAATTAAAATTAGGATATCTAATTAAGAATTAAATTATAACAATTTAACATTTAATTCAGTTTACTTAACTTGTTAATTAGGCCATTAGATTAATCAAATTAGGCTTAATTAGTTACTAATCAAATCATTGTTGACTTCATCTTTTCTTTAGCCTAAAAAGGCTACTAAAAAAATTGTCTCCTCCTTGTCTAAGCACTCCAAAACCGTCCCCCCTTCCATAATGCATGAAGTTGTCATCTTTTTTTCTTTTTATACAATTATTTGAAGCATTCCTAGCTATTGATTAATTCAATGATTAGGATTTAGGTAGACTTTTAATTTAGAAGACTAAATCTAAGCCATTGGATCCTTCTCCTTTAAATTCTAGCCATTAGATGTGTCTCCAAAATAAAGGGTCAAGATTACTTCTTCTTACTTTTAATCCAAGGGTCATAATTAGTCTTTGCTACTTTTTAAGACCAAATCTCCACCCTTGATTAATTCTTCATCCAATGGTCATAAATGGTCTTTGTCACTTTTTAAGACCAAATCTCCACCCTTGATCAATTCTAAATCCAATGGTTGTAAATGGTCACTTTATATAATTAATTTTACACCGTTGATTAAATCTACGGTTGATATTGAAGCTTGCCTAATTAAGTTTATTCTCACACCATTGATTAAATCAATGATGATTATCTTATGTTTCTTTATTAAATTTATTTCTTAACCGTTAATTGAATCAATAGTGGATATCCAAACCACCAATGTTGACTTAAGCAATATAATTTCTATTTTTATCTACTAAAAATCCCATGAAAGAATATATTTACTGTATTTTTATCTTCTGATAAATAAATACAGTACAAAACAAATTTTCTAAAACTGTTTCCGGATTCAGGTTTAGTAAGATCCCCTATCTCCGTCTAGACAGTAAAATTCTTTTATGCGTAGAAATTTTTTTTACTTTGCGGGACCCACCTGGGCCCACATATGGTCACTTGGGCCCACAAACACCTCGTGGGATCCACAAACAGAAAAAAAATTTCAAAATCACACATAAAATCATAAAAATTAGAAAACGTATGAAAATCAAGTCAGATTGTTAAAAATAATTAACAGTTAAGAGAAATAAATACAGAAAGATTTTCCCCGGCCTGAAAATTATTATTTTCCTAACACGGAGTAAATCACTCAAAACGATCAAATACGCTGACGGAATAAACAAAATAATTTTACAGCATTCAGAAATTACTAAACAGTAAAATTCTGTTAGCTGTCAAAATTACTGTTTATAGGATAGGAAATTTTGGGGTGTTACAATTCTCCCCCTCTAAAAAGAAATTTTGTCCTCGAAATTTAAGAACCATGATTTCACACCCTTAGAATAAATATAAATATTACTCTTTTATCTTATTCTCCAGTTCTCATGAAGCTTCCTCTCTTACATCTTGCTATACTATTCTAATCCCACAAAATCTCTTTGCTGATGTTCAACTTCTCCTGATCAAACAGATATCTCAGACTCCTATCATAGAGATTTTGTTGGTTATTACTAAAGATGTTGAATGTTACTCTAGAAAGAAAGAATTTCCATATCTCTGATATCAACATAACGACAACCAATCTTCATTCATGCCCAGAATAGTTTTTCTCAGATAACTTCCAACTATTGTAATGTATTACTTAAAATTTCCTTATTCTCATATCACTACATATTTCAGCTTTTGCTTTTAACAGGAAATGTCTCACTAACCGAATTCTCCTTTCCACAGCACGATACCAGATACTTTCATAAAATTTTTTTCTACGGTTTTCCATTACCGTCTTAAGTTTTCCCATAGAAGAATTGTTCCAATCTTTTGAAAAATTCACCACGCTTCTGCTGCGTTACTCAGATACGTTAACATGGATACAAATATAGAAATATCCTTTCTTGCTAGATATTCCTTCAGTTGCAGGAGATGAAAGAAAACCTCATGGAAGATAACAAAATGAATCGAACCTGTTATCAAACATATCCAGCAAAGAATTGGATGTAACCCGATTTTCAAAAATGAATTTTCTCTAGATTACTCACACTCTGTTGAAATAATCTCATTGAATATGGTTGGAAAATAACCAATCCATTTTCAAAGACCACGCTTGTTTATGAAACAGATCAAACTAACACAAAACTTTTGAACAACAGATCAAACTAATACAAAGATTTGATCCGCAACAACAATTTGAATAACTTGAATAGCTTAATCAGCTAAGAATAGAAACAGAAGTAAACAAATCAGAGGATAACGAATAACTCTAACATATAATTGATCTACTCAATCATATGTCATAAGGAATAGGTTATTCACAGAAATATTCAGTATGGTTTATAGGATTAGCTCCAATGACGCAATCTCCATTGATTAAATCTTTCGCTCAGAACACTCCCGTTCTATTCAGAGTAACTACTTCCCTTACTATCTAAATTTTTTTTTTTACTAATAGAAAACTCTATTTTCAAAGAGCACATAAGAGATTATACTTTTTGAAAATATGTCCAACTTTTTTGTAAATTATTTTCTTGACGTACATTCCTTCATTTAAGTACTTTCTTTCACATCACTTACTGCTTTTGGTTTCCTCAATGGTTGTAAATTAATCTTCCGTCAAAATCAATTACTTTCTCAATATCCTAAAAAATACCAGGTTCCAAAATTACGAAATCTTATATTCCAAGATTGATTCTCTTCCATCAGATCCTAAACTTCAACTTCCAGTTTCCACTGAACAGCGGTCCTTTGTTCGTGCAGTCGTCTTTCCACATTGCTCACGTTGCTCCCGTAGCTGCAACTGCATTACTAGTAACATGTTTCACTTCCACACAAGTATAATTATCCCGAGAAGGTGTGCGGATCGAAATACAATGGATCTAATATCCATTATAGACAACATTATTTCCTTTTGGAAAACAAACACAGAGAACACAACACAAGCAAAATAGACCTAACCACAAACCTCAAAAGACTCAAACCGTGCTCTGATACCAACTAATGTAACACCCTAGCTCTGATACCAACTAATTTAACAACCTAGCTAGGGCATCACATTTCTGACTTCCGACTCATAATCTGAAAATAAGTTCGCACAAAGTTTGAGTTATGAAAGATGGGTTTCAAAATTTCTTTACTGAAACGTAAATTTACTGAAAATATTAGGTAATATTGAAAATCATATTTCAACTATTCATTATGCAATATTGACACCAATTAATATCACAATTTAAAGAGAAATATAAAATTAACAGACTTATTTTTTTTTCTTTTTGACAATAGCAAACCCCATGACGGGTCCTACTTAATAGCACGGTACAACACTAACAAGAAACTTTAACATACTTATTCCTTTTTCTGTCCATCTTGATGCATCAGACATCTGTTTCTTTGTCAACACTGCACACCTTCGAGTCTTGAATGTCCACTCCTTATTGTTGTCACCAATCTCTGAGTATCCATCGCCCGTTATGTCTAAGACAACTCGATCTTTCTATTATTTGATTTTAATGGTACAGACACAGCAAAATAGCATAATAAAGAGGTGAGATCACCTACACCGATACCAATATGGCAGCACAGAGATAACACAAACAGCAATATCAAACAGATAGATCATACCACAATTATGATTATGTCATCAACATTAATCAACTATCATCATTCCATTATTTTATCAATTCAATTATCATAAACAAACAACATTATCATCATCATCATCCAAGTATTCAAAACAATTGTCATAACTAACATTCCTCAATTAATATATCATATAGATATAAATGCTCAGATTTATGCATATGTATAAAGACTCAGTTTATCAAAAATGACTCCATGGAGGTTTTCACAATTTCGAGAAGAATGCTTTGGTTAATTGTCAGCCTTAGCTCAAAGAAAATCTCCCAGTCGTAGAAAAGAATCGTGTTCTTGTCGGGTATCATCAATGCGTTGCAACGGACTGCATCGCCAAGTGGCACAGGGTACTCGCCAGCTGTCCACTGGTCAACCGCCGCGCCTCGACGCCCCCAAGATCCATCATAGACCTCACTATCAATTCTCATTCTCTCTTCAACCACAAGGGCCATAATAGCTATTAGCTATCTTTATACAATGCGAATTTATCGATTGCAAGTCCAACCCCAACGGGCCAAATCTTTTCAATTTCATTTGTACAATGCACGAGTATATCAGTGCAAGTCCAACCCCAACGGGCCAAATCTTTTCAATGCATGTATAATGCACCAAATCCAAATACGGGCATCTCTTTCCAATGCATATAAAATGCACCAAATACTAGTCATAGGCAAAACACGTCATTTTCTCATACAGTATCCATACACTGATTCAACAGTAAGTATACTATATTTTCAACACAAAATCATGTTATCATGTTTTCATAGTTATAAAACACTTTCGCTGTGTTTTTCACAAAATTGCATAACATTTTCATTATGTTTTCACAATTCCAAAATGTTTCTGTTACGTTTTCAAATTTCTAAAATGTTTCTATTACGTTTTCAAAATATCGTAACACTTCTGTTACGTTTTCAAAATTCTGAAACGTTTCTGTTATATTTTCATAATACCGTAAAAATATTCTATTACTTTTAAATCACATAGTAATTTTTCAACAGTACGTCAAATATTTAAACTCACGTAAAATATTTAAACGTAATTCAAATCATGTAAAAATATTTTAACATATTTTAAATCGCGTAGGAATATTTTACTATATTCTAAATCATTTTTAAGATACGTAAATCATTTTTCACCACAATTCTATTACGAAAAATATTTCTTAACCTTCAAAAATTCCATTTCATCATTTCTCAAAATATTATGACTTTGTACTTCATTTTTCACATTTTCTTACTCAAGAAAATCTTTTTCAAATATAATCCACAAAATTACCTTTCTATTGATATAAATCAATGTTTCAAATCATAAAATTTCCAAACGTACTTCAAAACTTGAAAATAAGTTATACTTGAGTAAATTCTCAAAATACCATTATATTCTCCATTTTTCCCCAAATCATTTCCAAATTAACCTACTTCAAAATTAATTGAAGTTTGAAAACATTTTCGTTTACAAAACTTAATTTTTCAATTGAGTAAAATACTCTGATTCCCTTTTCAAATTTCTTGTATTAAATCAATTATATTTCCACTTGAAAAATTACTTTGATTCGTCAAAATCTAGGCATTACTATTTGAAAAATTATCAAAACATTTTTTTCTTTTAAATTGATATGGTTTTACACAAACAAAACCATTAAAGTTTTATTTTCAAAACCAAAGTACCGATTGGTCATATAACAAACCCATTTGTTCAAATTCATTTTCACTTTCTTTGCAAATCCTTTTTCATTCTTAGTCAAAAATCTTTTCCTTGATATATATTTTCTCAAAATTACTTTTTATTGATCTAGTCCTACAAAATCATATTGAGTTGTTTTAATTATTGTTTCTTAACTTTAAATTTCCTAACATTTTCCAAAACCCAATAAATAAATTCTCTGTTAGAAATTTTAAGTTACAAACGTTTTCCTTTATATTTCTAAATCACTTCTAAAAATTGATTAATTTGAAGTTCAATACTTTCAATCTTCTTTTCTTTTATTTATGAAAATTCCACTTCACTTAATTTATAACACTTAATTCCCTTTTCAAAAATCCTTATTTGAAAATTCTTGTATTTCATAGCATCAAAACATTTTTCTAAATTATCAAAACCTTATAGATAGCCATTGGAACCATGAAATATTTTTCTTCTAACTTAAATAAATTCCATTCTTGTTTCTACACAAAATAAATCAATAAAATTTCATTCTAAAATTTGTGTTCATGTTTTCTTAAAAAAAAACAAACATTTAGTTCATTTTCCATACTCCTCAAATCAATCCAATTTTATTCTTCCATAAACATATTAATTTGTAAACACCTATTTTGAAGTGTCTTGGCCGAAATTCTCATTGTTCTAGGGATCAAAATTTAATTTCCTTGTTCTTGAAAAATTTCAACATTGACCCTCATCAGGGGCATCAAAACCGTAGCTCTTCCTTGGCCATTGGAACCAAGATCAATTTTATTTCCATCCACACATCATGGCATACATATATATATATATTTCATCATAAATATCACAAACATGCCATATACTCATCATGCATATTATAAGTATACTATCAAAGCCATAAAATCATGCAAAGCATATTAAGCATAGACAAAAATAATCAAAGCACAAGAAAATAAAGCAAAGCTCATAAACACACAATTAATTATTACATGACCATGGATTGGAATCCTCACATGGATTCACCATCCATCAAATATAAGACCATCTCTCACCACCATACTTGGTTGGTGAGATGGATCTCCCTCTTACCTCTTGAAGATCCTCAAAGCTTCTTGATTTTGCTTCTCTTTCCAAGTCCTTCAACACCAAAGGCTTCTCAAATTCAAAACAAAATACATAGAAATTAGTATACTAAGCTTGATTAAGAGGAACCATAGATCAAACATGGTTTAGATCATGAAAAAGAAGAGAAGAAATGAAGTCTTCTTATACTTCACCTCAAAAACCCCATAACTTTGTTCTTGAAGAAAGTCCATGAAGATGAATGATTTAGAGAAAGTCTCCAACATGAAAGTGTTTTGAATTGATGAGAGGATTCAAGATATGTAGCTAGATAAAATTATGGAAGATTGGAAGTGGTTCCATGGGTGGTGACCGAATGCTCAAGGAAGGAAAGAAAATGGTGTTGTTCTTGGTGTTCTTGACAAATTGGAAGAGAGAGAAGAGAGAGAATGAGTTAAGTGTTATAAAATGTGATACAAATGAAATCAAATGGCTGAATTGAAGTGGGCAACCGTAGCATTGCATGGAGAGAAAGAAGAAAATAATTTTGCTTTAGGAAAATGACTAATAATTGGTCAAGACATCTAATTAATGTCTTCAAGCTTTTTCTTTGGCCTAAAAAGGCTACTCCAACATGTCTCAACATGTCTCTTCTTCTTTCTTGCTTCTCCAACCGTCCCCCCCTTCATCATGCAATCCAAAGGAAGCAAACAAAACAATAATGGTCATATTGACCATGACAAACAATAATGGTCATTAATTTAGTTTGCATGGCTATTATTGGTGGTTCAAGAACCATGTAAAAGTCTCCCCAAGATGCATGAAAACCGTGTGGCTCCTTGAGTATTTTAGGGAATTAATTGTTCTCAATTTACACCTAATTGCATGCTAATTAATTAGGTAATTAGTTAGGTTAAATTTCCTAACCAATCTTAACTAACATTCTAACTATATAACTAATTAGTTAACATATTATTTCACATATTATAATCTCTAATTAAAATTAGGATATCTAATTAAGAATTAGATTATAACAATTTAACATTTAATTTAGTTTACTTAACTTGTTAATTAGGCCATTAGATTAATCAAATTAGGCTTAATTAGTTACTAATCAAATCATTGTTGACTTCATCTTTTCTTTGGCCTAAAAAGGCTACTAAAAAAATTGTCTCCTCCTTGTCTAAGCACTCCAAAACCGTCCCCCCTTTCATAATGCATGAAGTTGTCATCTTTTTTTTCTTTTTATACAATTATTTGAAGCATTCCTAGCCATTGATTAATTCAATGGTTAGGATTTAGGTAGACTTTTAATTTAGAAGACTAAATCTAAGCCATTGGATCCTTCTCCTTTAAATTCTAGCCATTAGATGTGTCTCCAAAATAAAGGGTCAAGATTACTTCTTCTTACTTTTAATCTAAGGGTCATAATTAGTCTTTGCTACTTTTTAAGACCAAATCTCCACCCTTGATTAATTCTTCATCCAATGGTCATACATGGTCTTTGTCACTTTTTAAGACCAAATCTCCACCCTTGATCAATTCTAAATCCAATGGTTGTAAATGGTCACTTTATATAATTAATTTTACACCGTTGATTAAATCTACGGTTGATATTGAAGCTTGCCTAATTAAGTTTATTCTCACACCATTGATTAAATCAATGATGATTATCTTATGTTTCTTTATTAAATTTATTTCTTAACCGTTAATTGAATCAATAGTGGATATCCAAACCACCAATGTTGACTTAAGCAATATAATTTCTATTTTTATTTACTAAAAATCCCACGAAAGAATATATTTACTGTATTTTTATCTTCCGATAAATAAATACAGTACAAAACAAAATTTCTAAAACTGTTTCCGAATTCAGGTTTAATAAGATCCTCTGTCTCCGTCTAAACAGTACAAATTTTTTTATGCGTAGAAAAATTTTTCACTTTGCGGGACCCCACTTGGGCCCACATATGGTCACTTGGGCCCACAAACACCTCGTGGGGCCCACAAACAGAAAAATTCAAAATCACACATAAAATCACAAAAATTAAAAAATGTATGAAAATCAAGTCAGATTGTTAAAAATAATTAACAGTCAAGAGAAATAAATACAGAAAGATTTTTTTCAGCCCGAAAATTATTATTTTCCTGACACAGAGTAAATCACTCAAAACGATCAAATACGCTGACGGAATAAACAAAATAATTTTACAGCATTCAGAAATTACTAAATAGTAAAATTCTGTTAGCTGTCAAAATTACTGTTTATAGGATAGGAAATTTTGGGGTGTTACAACCATCATTGAGGAAATCAGCTTCAAGGTTCTGCTATTTCCTCCATCTTCATTCTCCTACGTCTTTAAAGCTTAATGTTTGGAGCTTTAAGGTAAAGCTCTTAGCTTTTTCTCCCTCTCTTCTCTTTTTCGTAAACCACTGTCATTTTGATGACAATGGGTGTCCATTTCAATATTAGGATTCTGATTCTTGCAAGTTTAAATATTTAAGGATTTCCTGGAAGTGAAAACGAAATCCTGACCAAAAAGGAGCCATCTTTCTTTGTGCTTCTCCAAGGTAAGAGGAAGACACTCCTCCTCAACCTCTTTTAGCATTTAGGGACGTTGTTTGTGATTGGTACTGTGATTCATCTTTGTTTGTATGCCACTGGTGATGCATATATATATGCTATTTGATTGTTTGTGTGTTTTGATATATATATCTGGAACGTATAATCTAAAAGGAACGCTGTCGGGCTGGCTCTCGGATGGCCACGCCTTGAGACTAAAATTTTGGGATTATTGGTGAGAAGTGGTAATGACTTGGGTTTCTGACCATTAAGTGCAATGTCAAAACCTGTCGAGTATGAACCTCTGGCCAAATCCGTCGAATTTGATGTCTGATCACTTAGTAAAGTCAAAACCTGTCGAGTATGAACCCCTGGCCAAACCCGTCGAATGTGATGTCTTGATCACTTAATAAAGTCAAAACCTGTCGAGTATGAACCCCTGGCCAAACCCGTCGAATGTGATGTCTTGATCACTTAATAAAGTCAAAACTTGTCGAGTATGAACCACTGGCCAAACTCGTCAAATGTGATGTCTTGATCACTTAGTAAAGTTAAAATCCGTTGAGTATGAACCCCTGGCCATGCCCGTCGAATTTGATTCCTGGTCATTTAGTGCAATATCAAAAACCATCGAGTATGAACTCCTGACCACTTAGGAGACAAACTCCTCCAATGCAAAATCCATCGAATTTGAATGACCACATCCGTCAAGTGATATATTCGTCGAGTTAGAATGCCAATACCCATTGAGAGACATACCCGTCGAGTGGATCTTCTGTCCATTTATCAGAAGCTTCCCAAAGTTGATATTCATCGAGTAGAATGTCAAGATTCGTCGAATTAGAGTTCTGATCACAGTTTTTTCGTCGGTTCGACACTTGGGAGATTTCTCCAACGTCGACACCCACATCCGTTGAAATTGGACTTCTGCTGACCTTCTGGAAAAATTCGACAGTTTTGATCTCTGTTCGACAGAACCTCCATCCGACAGAAATTGGTTTTTATCCAATCTTGTTAAAAAAATGTTCTCCCATCTTTCATCCTCTTGCCATGTTAGTTTTCGTCGAATGGCAGCCTCAATTTTTCACTAAATGCATAGTCTCCGTCGAATTCACAACTATAGTTTATCCCCAATACCTAGCAATTGAATCTATGATGTTGTTGGTGATTCTGGCCATGTATCTTCCTGGATTCAAAACCCTTGGATTAATAAAAGCACATAAATCATAAATAATTGGATGACTAGAGATTAATTAGGGATTCATAAACAGGGAAGAACATGAGTATGGGTGAGCTTTTGAGGCACATAACGAATTTAATGGTTGACTTTTATCATGACTATGAATGAAAATTGTGGATATCCTTAAAATGTACTATTGGATTGTTGTAGACCCGTGAATGGGATCAGATCTTGTTGATAAATGATATGACATACATTTGAAGCATGATGGGCCTAGTTGGTCATGAGGAGTATGATTGTGTCATGCATTGAACAAAAAGAAAGAGTTTATCCGTTGGACTTGGTTAAGGCCGGTAGCCTAGGAGTTGAACTTACACCTTTGTGCGGGTGCGAATAGACAAGTGTAGGTTACTTGTTGACCTTGGGGGCGTCAGGGTGCGGGTACCTCACAATGGGCAGCTGGTAGCTCTTTGTCTGTGGGGCAGATTGATGCAAACACACCGACGATCCGGACCGAGACGCTGTCCTATGTCGAGATCTGTGTAGAATGTCTTGTAAAATGCCATGATGTACAAAATGATAATTTGAGAATTTTAGCACTTGAGGGCCTGGGCGCCAAGAATACAGACATACCTCCTGATCGTTCTCTCCGACTGTTTTGTGTCTAGCTCCATGGAGTAGGATTTTGGTTATTGAGGGCACGTATGCATAGTGAGTCCATGAATCATCTGGCATGCATTGTTATTATAATTAGAACTGTTGTACTTCTGATATACCTATATGTATACGACTTCCTGGAACTGTTTGGTTGATCATAATTGCTATTGAATGTTTATTACCATTATTGCTGTCATAAATGCTATCTGGGCACTTTGCGCCGTTTGGTTTCTCGATGCTATGATTGGTAATGATGGTAGGATGTCTTACCTCTTCTCTGTCTTTCCATTTCTGTTTTGTCCGTATACTGCGTTCCATAGAAGATAGCTGCAAGGAACCGGAAGCCCCCGACTTCCCTGGTTTTTGGCCTCATCTCGACTGAGCGACTGCAGAAGCGTATGGAGCCACGCACGCAAAGATTTTTGGGAGATGTGCGCCGACCTTCTTGGGAGGGGGCAGTCTTTGGTACATCAACTATGGTTCTGAGCGTTGCGTCTATACGGGGGATGTGTCGTTATCTCTAGCCTAGAGGCGTCACGAGCCTCCTGTCTTCACCTGCTGTATTAGTTTACGTTTGGAGTTTCAGCTACCGATACGCGAGATGTGGGGTGACCGTTATTTCACTCCGCGGGAGGACTCTTTTTGTTCCACAGCTCGGGCCCCGTCCCGTGACTCTGCGATTCCTATGGTGATTTCCTCTGACGAAGAAGATCTTGAGGAAGATCCCGAAGAAGTTCCTGAGGACGACCCCAAAGAGGATCCTGAAGAGGACCCTGACTCGATTCCTCCTCACTTGAGGGACTGACTTTACTTGTAGCTACTGAGGGCTACCAAGTATTTTATTTTGGGGGCCTGATGTTTTGTCTGTAGTGGGCTGTATATTCTGATACCGTAGGGATATGTATGTATAATCCTTTGGGGGCAGGTATAGTTTTGCTTTTTGATATGCCAGGCTTTGTAACTAAACAGTTTGATAATTATATATATATATATGAATGAAATGTTAATTTCCCATGTATGTTTCGTCACCGTGGATATTGATTATCGTTAACGTAAATGTAGAAAAAGGAAAATAAAAATATACTTGCTAATTTAATTACCCAACTACAATTGAGTAAATGTATATATTATTAAAATGAACCGGGTCTTAACTCACAAAATTTTTATTTCCGCATTGTAATTGAAAGTGAGATGTTCCCTTGGAGTTTAAAAAAAGGGGCGTCACAGTCTTCACATACATAAACATAAAACAGAAATAGATAGAGCAAGAACATAAAGAGGTGAGATCCCCTACATCATATACCAGCATGACAGCAATGAAACAGTACTGACAACAGAGTCATACAGTGCAAATTTAATAATTACAGTCATGATATTTCTTAATAGATAACTTAATAAATATGCATATATATATATTTCACAACAATATGTCTACAAACTATGCATATGTATAATGAACAGACTCCTACTCCATGGAGCTAAAACCAAACAATGGAGAGAATGATCGGGAGACATGTCCATATATCATCAGCCTCAAATCAAGTGCATTAATATATTCAACGTGCGCATCATGGCTTATACAAGACAGTCTTCATCAGATCTGGAAAGGAGTAGTGTCTCACTGAGATTGTCAGTGCATTTACATTAGTCACCACGGCATAGTAGTGTGACTGACTGGCCACTTATGGAATACCCGCACCCCGACGCCCCAAAGGTCATTCATAGACCTTCACTTATGCAATTCTCACCCACCATAAAAGTGTAATTCTTCTCCTTAGGCATACAGCCTTAATAAAAAAAGTCACAATGACTTTCACAATGCATATTCAAATGACTTCATAAATCATTAATTTAACAACTACGTGACTCATACGTAAAAACAAGCCACCACTAGGCTAAAACATCAACTGACGTCTCCGAGTCCAGTACGTCAGCCTGACAGTAAAACTTACTATTTTTCTCAAACGCAAAGTATTTCTACTATATTTTCACAAACATGTAACACTATTTGTTATGTTACTAAATCGTGTAACATTTTTACATCATTTTTCAATCGTGTAAAATTTTTAAAAATTTTCTTAATCGTGTAACTCAAAATCATCATTTTTAAATCGCGTAAAGGTTTTTCTATATATTTTTAATTGCGTAAAATGTTTTATTGATGTTCTAAGTTCAATTTTAAACTTTTCTCATTTAATATAAAATTTGGACTTTAATTCCAATTTCTTACCAAACCTCCTCTAAATAACATTTCCTAACGTTTTTTTACAAAAACATATATTATTTAAATTAAATCAAGATATTTCAAAAATCATTCTTCATTACTCTTACTAAAACTTCTCTTAAATAAAATACTTTATTTTTCAAAACATTCTTCTAAATTTATTTCCACTATTAAGGCCAAAAATTATTTTTTTTAATAATAAAATGTTGTTCATCAACTTTTTAACTTGTAAAATCCTTAAATCTTATTTTAGTCTCCTAATCACCTAAGTTCTCAGTTAACAAAATATTTTTCTCGTGGATACCCATTCTTAGGCCAAAAACTCGTGAGCCTTAAGTGGTCATTAGGACCAAAAAAATATTGCCTTTCTCATATGATTCAAAGCATACAAATATTCTAATCATCAATTCATGGAATAACAATTTCATGCACACTATCTAAATCATAAAATCACACATAAAGCCAAACAAGCACAAACCACCAAATACACACTAATTGATAATAACATATTTTATACATTAATAAACCTTCATTTTTAGTCATTTACACTCTCCATGTACTTTGTAACACCCCTTGATGTAGCAACCGGAGCATAATCGTCATTACACCACAATTACTAAATCCAAGAGTGTCACAGTCATATGATAACAATAATTTAAATACTCAAGAGTCTATATATATATTTTATTTAACTTGCATAAGTAGAAAATATAAGCCTCGAATGAAATATAAATATATTTAACCCATAATACAACCATTGAAATAAAATCATATTCCTCATATACATATTTTATAGTCAGTTTACACAAATCACTAATGACATAGAATATAACAATTACAGAGTCCAATAAAATACAGCAGAGATAAAATACAAAAAGGGGAAAAGTAGTAACCCAGGGATGGGCACTACCAGCAGACAAAGCCGCAACCCCATATGTACATAACGCATAGTGTCCCAGTTGACACAACGGGCATCAATGCCTCCACGCGGCTACACTCTTACGTAGTCGAAGAAATCTTGTCCAGATGCTCAAACCAATCAACCAAGGTGTGGTCTCTCTTTATCTTCCTCACGATCTCTTATCAAATATAAATATAAAAAGAAATGCACAAATATAGGAAAGAGGTGAGACACCCATCCTTCATTACCATTATTGGCAAGTAAGAAAAAAGCACGGCGCAAAGCGCCCACCAAGCAATACAGTTCATATATTCATCAACAGAAATAGTGAAATTTATAATAAAAGCAATTCAATTCTAAGCAAATATTTGAATCAATACAACAGTGATATTTATAGTATAGGTAAAACAACAATAAGCAATAGCAGGCAGATCACAATAGTATTTCCAGAATCAACACAACAATAAGATAATCGTTTACAGAAGTACAACAGTTATCTTCACATTCACAGGTGTTCATGCTCAACAGTTTATGAGACTGACAATGAACGATGCACAATGCATTATGACACCACAATTCCTACTCCATGGAGCTAGACATAAACAGTCGGAGAGAAAGATCAGGAGACATGTCTGTAACTCGGCTGCCGCGACCAAAGTGCTATAACTCATCAATTTATCCACGTGCACATCATGGCATTGTACAGACATTCTACGCTAGATCATGAATAGGACAGTGTCTCGGTCCGGATCATCGGTGTGTTGCATCGGTCTAACTCACGGTACAGAAGAGCTACCAACTGTCCATTGCGAGCAACCCGCACCCCGATGCCCCCAAGGTCAACAGAAGACCTACACTTGTCTATTCGCACCCGCACTAAGGTGTGTTCAACTCCTAGGCAACTCGGCCTTAACAATGTCCAACGGACGTTCTCATTCTTTTTGTGCAATGCATGACTCAATCATGCTCCTCATGACAACTAGGTCAATCATGCTTCAAATGCATGTCATATCATTTAGCAACAAGGTTTGATCCCATCCACGGATCCACATCAAGCCAATAGCACATTTCAAGGATAACCACAATCTCATTCATTAATATGTATGATTCACAATTTCATACAATTCCATAATATGTCGCAATTGGCCAATATAAGCATCAATATACAAATGGTCACTCACATGGACCCATAACATCGAATACGAGGATCAAGTCAATTGATGCGTCATTAGGTTCATTATGAATCCTAACTTAGTATTTGTTTCCATTTTCAAGGTTCATGTTCAAAATCAATTCTTAAAATCAATTTAACATTCCAAGGCTATTCAATTTCCCAAAACTTGCAATTTATTTAAGCTCTTAGGCCTCACACTCTCATGTTCTTCGCTCACTTAGAATTACCTTAAATTTTATGATGCTTTCACTCTTAGTCCTTTAAGATCTATGAAGTCTTGATTTTATTAAATCCTTCCAACTCATTAATTATCCATTTCATTACATAGGTTCCTAATTTCTTAATTCCTTATGATTCCAATTTATCAAAATTACATACTTACACTCAAAAATACCTTAGAGGCTGTGGCCTCACAATGGCTCAAATCTTAAATCCATTCAAGTCATCATCTACATGTCATTCCTCTAATTTATTTAAGTTATTCACTTGTTAAATTAACTCACCAAGAACCCTAATTTCTTGACCTAACTTTAAATTGAAACTGGGAACATACTACATGTGGGAAAATTCTGAAATATTTATCACATGAAGCCTCATGTCTTAGATTTCAAATGGCACCAGTTTCATGTCCATACGACATCGGATCAAGAAATTATACAATCTGGTTTACTGACTGCCAGAATACCTTTTTCTGCAGAATCTGCCGTGGGTTCAAACAGAAACTGGTATTGATTGGCTTGCTCCAAAATTCTGAAATTTTTACTACATGAAGCCTTATGTCTTAGTTTTCAAATGGCTCTAAAATCAGGTCATTCCGATATCGGTAGCTCGAGTTATGCAGCAAACATCGCTGACTGCTCACTGGATTCTGCAGAATCCGAAAATGATTCCTTTGAAACAATTCTCAATTTCAATCATTCAAGATCATTTTCTATGTGATTTTAAGTTCCTAACTAGTTCATTAACACTTATGAAGCATTAATCACTAACTTAAACCTCTTGATTTGAAATCAAACCCAAAAATCACTCTCTTAGTTGTTCATGACCTAGGTTCAAACTCAAGAACCAACTAGCTCCAATCTATGGATAAATCCATATATTTTATTTTCAATAAGCTAAATTCCACCCCAAAAACTGTGGCACTCCAAGAGAGGTTCTCAAATATTTTTCTTCCATTTCCAATCACGTAATCCAATCCAACATACCATTATATACAACAAACCAATATTCACCCCTAATTTCTAATCAAAACCGTGGCACCATGTTAAGGTAGGAAACTCCAAATTTTCCATTTAGCAACCCCAACATAATCAAGCACAATTAATACATCAAACACATTCAAGAGCATAATCAAGTATCAATCAAATTCAATAGCATAATCAAGTATCAATCAAATTCAAGGATACCAATTCATTCACAATTTATAATTCAAGCAAGCATACAAATAGCACACAAGGATGGATTTCTCCATCAACACACATACAAAGTCTTCTCACCACCATAAGTGGTTGAAGTGAGTAGTCTCCCTCTTACCTAAGTGAAAGAACAAGAAGAACACCAAGAAACTCCTTGCAATTTCGGATTTGAGCTCCAAAAACCCTAAAAATTGTGACTTTGTTAGAATCAATACCAAGGCTTGAAAAATCAACCATGGATGACCAATAAGAAGATCACAACCACGAAAACAAGAGAAAAGGAAGAGTGGTCTTGAAACTTACCCAAAATGTTCAAAGTTGGAGCTTGGAGATAATGGTGAAAATGGAGGATTTTCAAGAAACTTCAAGAAGAAAAGGTGTTTAGAATGGGGAGGGGATTAAGAAAATGTAATTAGAAGAAATTTTTGTGAAGATTAGGGAAGAAGAAGGAGGCTGGCCGTGGAGTTGCTAGAGAGAGGGAGGAGAGAATGGTTGAAGAAGGAATAAGAAGAAATGATGAGAGAGAAAGTGTTTGATAATTAATGGATTTGTATAATAAAATTTAAATGAAACAAAGCAATATTTTGCCTTGCATGGGCTGCAGCCAGCCGTGCAAAGAGAGAGAGAAGAGAGAGGGAAATGGCTTCCAAGGGAAGCTAAGGGCATTTGGGTCATTATTTGGTCAAAGCTTCTCAAAGAAGCTTTGATTATTTAATATTAAATTTGAATTAAAGTGAATGGATTAGACATAAAGTAGATTGCATTAGGATAATGTGATAGGATTTCTAATGCATGCTATTATCCAATGGATAATAGTTACGATGTAACAAGTCGGTATTAATTTATCTGACAGATGAAATTTACACAGTATTTTATTATTCCGACTGCTAAATTTCTTGAAAAAAATGTGAAACCTCGTAAACTGTGTCCAGCCTCGGGTTTAGTAAGATCCCCCGTCGACAAGTCCATAGTTCAAGGTTCTCGGAGAAAACATCTTGTTTCTCCGGCTCCGCTCAGTGCGCACGTAAAACGAAAAATATATTAAAATATTTGACATTTTCAAAAAAATCTCAGAAAATTCTAAAAAATTACAAATATTATAAAACGACTATTCGTCTTATTATTTTCAAATTTTTGAAGTATTACAATCGTTTTCCCTGACTCTGCTCAATACGAACGCAAAACGAGGAATATATTAAAATATTCATCGTTTCCGAAAAATTCTAAAAGAATTCACATAAATCATAAATATTAGAAAATAACTATTCGTAATAAAATTTTCCAACTTTGGGAGCGTTACAGTTGTTTTGCCAACTCTGCCCAGTGTGCACGTAAAACAAAAAATAATATTAAAATATTCCACTTTTTCAGAAAAAACCAGAAAAATTCCAGAAAATCCTAAATATTGTAAAATGATCATTTATCCTGAAATTATTAATTTTCGGGATGTTACAATACTCCCCTTCAAATAGAAATTTCGTCCTCGAAATTGTCATCCCATAGATCAAACATTAACGTGTTTCTTCATCTTATTTTCTTATTCTCAGATTGTGTCTCTAATTACGTTTATTTAGATCACCCTTACCAACGTGATCTCTATATCTTTGTATTGCTTTATTCTTCTATTCTCAATCTTCATGAGAAGTTTCTCATAGATCAGACTCTCTCTGAATTACACCGGGTTTAGTTTGATGACGTGGCTGGATCGGTGACATACTTTCGCGATCGTGACATATGGAAGATATCATGGAGATTTAGAAAGAAAGGATGACAAAATCTGTTGACAAGCTATTGAACCAAACCCGAAACGAAATTTGATATAGTCCAAAGAATTTTGGAATGGGTTTATTAGTGACCCAGACAGGACGACACTGAAACTAGACGTCATACTCCTTCAAAAACTCTAATCACCTTTCCTGTCTCATGTTTAGCCCCTTTTTATCGAATGGATACTTCAGGTCCTTGTGATTGCTAAAGGCGTTGATCATAGCAAATGTCTCCATATTCTCAGAGCAATTTTTTTTTAACTACGGCTAGCACCAAACCGTGAGTTAGGCAATTCCCAATGTGTCCTCAACTACCTTGAGGTATAAATCACAACTTTCCCAACCTTGCATGAACACATATCCTAGATTTTACTATGAAGCATAAAATTCTCTAAACAGTTCCCTGGGATTAGGTAGAACCAAATCTGACAAGTATTCGAATGTCTCCTCGACCTTTAAAATCTTTCTTCACACTCGTTAGTCCATAAAAGTTTTGATTCTCTTCTTGTAAACTGAGCAAAATATCCGGCTATCTTGGAGGATCCATTGACACTCCTTCAATCTATGTGTCTTCTTCGATAAAACTAACTAATTCCACCAGCTATGTGTCTCTTTTACGGTCTCCGATCTTTCCTTTTGAAGAACTGCTCCAATCTCTTAGGAATTCACAATAATCCCTCCGTTTGGAATTTCATAATCCAAAACTGAACCTTCTCAATTAAGAATCCGTACTCTGATACTTTGGCATTTACTCTCTCTCCTTTAAAGTCAGGAAAACTATGCCGAGATGTCCAACGTGTATCTCCATATTTTCGAGAATAAATCAGAATGTCATCGTTAATGACAATGACAATTCTTTTCTAGGTAAGGACAAAAGATACAATTCATGTCACTCATGAATACGACAAGAGGATTTGTTACATCCGAATGGCATCACGATACACCCATAATGCCTATAGCGCATTCAAAATCATTTCGGGGACATTCTCAATCTCCCGCGAACTTAATGATGACCAGGACGTTCATCTTTCTCCGAGGATACTCACCCTTGATCATAATCTCGTTCGTTTGACGATGGTGCTCATCTCACTGAGATGTTCCATTTTTCTCTTTAACTGACAGCACTGTAGTTCATCACGAGAAACTTACTGACTACAATGGTGACAGTCATATTCCTTTTTCTTTTGTCCTCTACAAAAGGTAACACGTATCCTTGGATTTCTTTTCCCTCACAACGCTTCAACTTTGTTGGCTGTTACGAACTCAAAAGCCTTAGTTTTCGAAAATCACTAAGGTTCTTATCGGAATGCTCTAGCAGATAATGACAGAAAACAAGCTGATCAATCTCGAAATCATGAAATCTAATAGGTATGATTCTTGGTAAGCAAGATAGATCAACAAAAGGTTCAATCTTTAGCAGAAATAGGATAGATTAAACAAACTTAAGTGTCAATGATAAGTATTAGTAACAGAAATGGAAACAACTACGTCGAAGATAAGAAAGACACAGATGAATCCAAATGATCCATACAATCACAAATTGTAAAAGGAAAGAGTTACCCCCAGAATTATACAGCACGATTATCGGATCATCATTTGAGGCGTAACTTCCCTTGTTTAGATCTCCAAATGTTGAGGTCTGATTGGATCTACTACTACTAGCACCTTCCCTACGGTTTGGGCGTTGTTGTTACTTTCTTGGCACCGTGAACGTAGTTCCCATTTAAACTTATTGACTTTTCCATTATTTCTCCTCTGGAATCTAGGCAGTCCATGATCATCCCAAGTTTGACTTTCCTTCAATAGATTTTAAACCACAACTTTCAATTCTCATTCCTGTACGGTCCTCTGATCTTGGTGAATTGTCACATCAGTTATCCTTCATATTTCTCCTACGATCATAGCCATACTTTGATGGTCTTATCCTACGCTCATATGTGTACGTACGTCACACGAGCAGTGTCTTTCTCCGAAGACGAACCAAACATAACACAATAAAACAAACGTAATTATTTCAAACAATATTGCCTCCTTTTGGAAGTCAAACACAAAGATTCACACAATGCACACCATTCAAGCAAGATAAGCTAATTTACGAATCTTAATAGCTTTTCCGTAACTTCTTCATTCTGCCTCCACGGCTTAATCTCTCGTAAGCTGTCAACTTCTAAACTGCTTCACTAACCTAACTTACACCAGCTATTTCTTTCTCCAGAAGATCGATTTTCCAAAATCCTTTGATCTCCTCACAAAAGAATTCTTATTTTCCCAACACAATACGCCTAGGAGAAGTCATAGTTTCCTGTACACACAGAACATTACATATTGAGTGGATCAATCCTCAATATCATGTAACTGTATAACAGTAGCTATTAACATTCAACCTACGGCAAGTCATGCATTCCTTTCCCATCATCTCAATCAAGAGACAAGGAAGTGCACAACAGACCAAGTTCTAATATGCCTAAACATAGCAAGTCCATACCCCGGCTCAACAGGATGAACTACTCTGATACCACCTAATGTAACACCCCTTGATGTAGCAACCGGAGCATAATCGTCATTACACCACAATTACTAAATCCAAGAGTGTCACAGTCATATGATAACAATAATTTAAATACTCAAGAGTCTATATATATATTTTATTTAACTTGCATAAGTAGAAAATATAAGCCTCGAATGAAATATAAATATATTTAACCCATAATACAACCATTGAAATAAAATCATATTCCTCATATACATATTTTATAGTCAGTTTACACAAATCACTAATGACATAGAATATAACAATTACAGAGTCCAATAAAATACAGCAGAGATAAAATACAAAAAGGGGAAAAGTAGTAACCCGAGGGATGGGCACTACCAGCAGACAAAGCCGCAACCCCATATGTACATAACGCATAGTGTCCCGGTTGACACAACGGGCATCAATGCCTCCACGCGGCTACACTCTTACGTAGTCGAAGAAATCTTGTCCGGATGCTCAAACCAATCAACCAAGGTGTGGTCTCTCTTTATCTTCCTCACGATCTCTTATCAAATATAAATATAAAAAGAAATGCACAAATATAGGAAAGAGGTGAGACACCCATCCTTCATTACCATTATTGGCAAAGAAAAAAAGACCACGGCGCAAAGCGCCCACCAAGCAATACGAGTTCATATATTCATGTGAGAAATAGTGAAATTTATAATAAAAGCAATTCAATTCTAAGCAAATATTTGAATCAATACACGGTGATATTTATAGTATAGGTAAAACAACAATAAGCAATAGCAGCAGATCACAATAGTATTTCCGAGAATCAACACAACAATAAGATAATCGTTTACAGAAGTACAACAGTTATCTTCACATTCACAGTGTTCATGCTCAACGGTTTATGAGGCGACAATGAACGATGCACAATGCATTATGACACCACAATTCCTACTCCATGGAGCTAGACATAAACGGTCGGAGAGAAAGATCGGGGAGACATGTCGTAACTCGGTGCCGCGACCAAAGTGCTATAACTCATCAATTTATCCACGTGCACATCATGGCATTGTACAGACATTCTACGCTAGATCATGAATAGGACAGTGTCTCGGTCCGGATCATCGGTGTGTTGCATCGGTCTAACTCATGGTACAGAAGAGCTACCAACTGTCCATTGCGAGCAACCCGCACCCCGATGCCCCCAAGGTCAACAGAAGACCTACACTTGTCTATTCGCACCCGCACTAAGGTGTGTTCAACTCCTAGGCAACTCGGCCTTAACAATGTCCAACGGACGTTCTCATTCTTTTTGTGCAATGCATGACTCAATCATGCTCCTCATGACAACTAGGTCAATCATGCTTCAAATGCATGTCATATCATTTAGCAACAAGGTTTGATCCCATCCACGGATCCACATCAAGCCAATAGCACATTTCAAGGATAACCACAATCTCATTCATTAATATGTATGATTCACAATTTCATACAATTCCATAATATGTCGCAATTGGCCAATATAAGCATCAATATACAAATGGTCACTCACATGGACCCATAACATCGAATACGAGGATCAAGTCAATTGATGCGTCATTAGGTTCATTATGAATCCTAACTTAGTATTTGTTTCCATTTTCAAGGTTCATGTTCAAAATCAATTCTTAAAATCAATTTAACATTCCAAGGCTATTCAATTTCCCAAAACTTGCAATTTATTTAAGCTCTTAGGCCTCACACTCTCATGTTCTTCGCTCACTTAGAATTACCTTAAATTTTATGATGCTTTCACTCTTAGTCCTTTAAGATCTATGAAGTCTTGATTTTATTAAATCCTTCCAACTCATTAATTATCCATTTCATTACATAGGTTCCTAATTTCTTAATTCCTTATGATTCCAATTTATCAAAATTACATACTTACACTCAAAAATACCTTAGAGGCTGTGGCCTCACAATGGCTCAAATCTTAAATCCATTCAAGTCATCATCTACATGTCATTCCTCTAATTTATTTAAGTTATTCACTTGTTAAATTAACTCACCAAGAACCCTAATTTCTTGACCTAACTTTAAATTGAAACTGGGAACATACTACATGTGGGAAAATTCTGAAATTTTTATCACATGAAGCCTCATGTCTTAGATTTCAAATGGCACCAGTTTCATGTCCATACGACATCGGATCAAGAAATTATACAATCTGGTTTACTGACTGCCAGAATACCTTTTTTTGCAGAATCTGCCGTGGGTTCAAACAGAAACTGGTATTGATTGGCTTGCTCCAAAATTCTGAAATTTTTACTACATGAAGCCTTATGTCTTAGTTTTCAAATGGCTCTAAAATCAGGTCATTCCGATATCGGTAGCTCGAGTTATGCAGCAAACATCGCTGACTGCTCACTGGATTCTGCAGAATCCGAAAATGGTTCCTTTGAAACAATTCTCAATTTCAATCATTTTAAGATCATTTTCTATGTGATTTTAAGTTCCTAACTAGTTCATTAACACTTATGAAGCATTAATCACTAACTTAAACCTCTTGATTTGAAATCAAACCCAAAAATCACTCTCTTAGTTGTTCATGACCTAGGTTCAAACTCAAGAACCAACTAGCTCCAATCTATGGATAAATCCATATATTTTATTTTCAATAAGCTAAATTCCACCCCAAAAACTGTGGCACTCCAAGAGAGGTTCTCAAATATTTTTCTTCCATTTCCAATCACGTAATCCAATCCAACATACCATTATATACAACAAACCAATATTCACCCCTAATTTCTAATCAAAACCGTGGCACCATGTTAAGGTAGGAAACTCCAAATTTTCCATTTAGCAACCCCAACATAATCAAGCACAATTAATACATCAAACACATTCAGAGCATAATCAAGTATCAATCAAATTCAATAGCATAATCAAGTATCAATCAAATTCAAGGATACCAATTCATTCACAATTTATAATTCAAGCAAGCATACAAATAGCACACAAGGATGGATTTCTCCATCAACACACATACAAAGTCTTCTCACCACCATAAGTGGTTGAAGTGAGTAGTCTCCCTCTTACCTAAGTGAAAGAACAAGAAGAACACCAAGAAACTCCTTGCAATTTCGGATTTGAGCTCCAAAAACCATAAAAAATTGTGACTTTGTTAGAATCAATACCAAGGCTTGAAAAATCAACCATGGATGACCAATAAGAAGATCACAACCACGAAAACAAGAGAAAAGGAAGAGTGGTCTTGAAACTTACCCAAAATGTTCAAAGTTGGAGCTTGGAGATAATGGTGAAAATGGAGGATTTTCAAGAAACTTCAAGAAGAAAAGGTGTTTAGAATGGGGAGGGGATTAAGAAAATGTAATTAGAAGAAATTTTTGTGAAGATTAGGGAAGAAGAAGGAGGCTGGCCGTGGAGTTGCTAGAGAGAGGGAGGAGAGAATGGTTGAAGAAGGAATAAGAAGAAATGATGAGAGAGAAAGTGTTTGATAATTAATGGATTTGTATAATAAAATTTAAATAAAACAAAGCAATATTTTGCCTTGCATGGGCTGCAGCCAGCCGTGCAAAGAGAGAGAAGAGAGAGGGAAATGGCTTCCAAGGGAAGCTAAGGGCATTTGGGTCATTATTTGGTCAAAGCTTCTCAAAGAAGCTTTGATTATTTAATATTAAATTTGAATTAAAGTGAATGGATTAGACATAAAGTAGATTGCATTAGGATAATGTGATAGGATTTCTAATGCATGCTATTATCCAATGGATAATAGTTACGATCGATGAAGTCGGTATTAATTTATCGACGGATGAAATTTACACAGATATTTTATTATTCCGATTGCTAAATTTCTTGAAAAAAATGTGAAACCTCAGAAGCGTGTCCATAAAAGCCTCGGGTTTAGTAAGATCCCCGTCGACAAGTCCATAGTTCAAGGTTCTCGGAGAAAACATCTTGTTTCTCGGCTCCGATCAGTGCGCACGTAAACGAGAAATATATTAAAATATTCGACGTTTTCGAAAAAATCTCAGAAAATTCTCAAAAATTACAAATATTATAAAATGACTATTCGTCTTATTATTTTCAAATTTTTGAAGTATTACAATCGTTTTCCCCGACTCTGCTCAATACAAACGCAAAACGAGGAATATATTAAAATATTCATCGTTTCCGAAAAATTCTGAAAGAATTCACATAAATCATAAATATTAGAAAATAACTATTCGTAATAAAATTTTCCAACTTTGGGAGCGTTACAGTCGTTTTGCCAACTCTGCCCAGTGTGCACGTAAAATAAGAAATAATATTAAAATATTCCACTTTTTCAGAAAAAACCAAAAAAATTCCAGAAAATCCTAAATATTGTAAAATGATCATTTATCCTGAAATTATTAATTTTTGGGATGTTACAATACTCCCCTTCAAATAGAAATTTCGTCCTCGAAATTGTCATCCCATAGATCAAACATTAACGTGTTTCTTCATCTTATTTTCTTACTCTCAGATTGTGTCTCTAGTTACGTTTATTTAGATCACCCTTACCAACGTGATCTCTATATCTTTGTATTGCTTTATTCTTCTATTCTCAATCTTCATGAGAAGTTTCTCATAGATCAGACTCTCTCTGAATTACACCGGGTTTAGTTTGATGACGTGGCTGGATCGGTGACATATTTTCGCGATCGTGACATATGGAAGATATCATGGAGATTTAGAAAGAAAGGATGACAAAATCTGTTGACAAGCTATTGAACCAAACCCGAAACGAAATTTGATATAGTCCAAAGAATTTTGGAATGGGTTTATTAGTGACCCAGACAGGACGACACTGAAACTAGACGTCATACTCCTTCAAAAACTCTAATCACCTTTCCTGTCTCATGTTCAGCCCCTTTTTATCGAATGGATACTTCAGGTCCTTGTGATTGCTAAAGGCGTTGATCATAGCAAATGTCTCCATATTCTCAGAGCAATTTTTTTTTAACTACGGCTAGCACCAAACCGTGAGTTAGGCAATTCCCAATGTGTCCTCAACTACCTTGAGGTATAAATCACAACTTTCCCAACCTTGCATGAACACATATCCTAGATTTTACTATGAAGCATAAAATTCTCTAAACAGTTCCCTGGGATTAGGTAGAACCAAATCTGACAAGTATTCGAATGTCTCCTCGACCTTTAAAATCTTTCTTCACACTCGTTAGTCCATAAAAGTTTTGATTCTCTTCTTGTAAACTGAGCAAAATATCTGGCTATCTTGGAGGATCCATTGACACTCCTTCAATCTATGTGTCTTCTTCGATAAAACTAACTAATTCCACCAGCTATGTGTCTCTTTTACGGTCTCCGATCTTTCCTTTTGAAGAACTGCTCCAATCTCTTAGGAATTCACAATAATCCCTCCGTTTGGAATTTCATAATCCAAAACTGAACCTTCTCAATTAAGAATCCGTACTCTGATACTTTGGCATTTACTCTCTCTCCTTTAAAGTCAGGAAAACTATGCCGAGATGTCCAACGTGTATCTCCATATTTTCGAGAATAAATCAGAATGTCATCGTTAATGACAATGACAATTCTTTTCTAGGTAAGGACAAAAGATACAATTCATGTCACTCATGAATACGACAAGAGGATTTGTTACATCCGAATGGCATCACGATACACCCATAATGCCTATAGCGCATTCAAAATCATTTCGGGGACATTCTCAATCTCCCGTGAACTTAATGATGACCAGGACGTTCATCTTTCTCCGAGGATACTCACCCTTGATCATAATCTCGTTCGTTTGACGATGGTGCTCATCTCACTTTGAGATGTTCCATTTTCTCTTTAAGCGCGACAAAGACCTTGTAGTTCATCACGAGAAACTTACTGACTACAATGGTGACAAGTCATATTCCTTTTCTTTTGTCCTCTACAAAAGGTAACACGTATCCTTGGATTTCTTTTCCCTCACAACGCTTCAACTTTGTTGGCTGTTACGAACTCAAAAGCCTTAGTTTTCGAAAATCACTAAGGTTCTTATCGGAATGCTCTAGCAGATAATGACCAGAAAACAACTGATCAATCTCTGAAATCATGAAATCTAATAGGTATGATTCTTGGTAAGCAAGATAGATCAACAAAAGGTTCAATCTTTAGCAGAAATAGGATAGATTAAACAAACTTAAGTGTCAATGATAAGTATTAGTAACAGAAATGGAAACAACTACGTCGAAGATAAGAAAGACACAGATGAATCCAAATGATCCATACAATCACAAATTGTAAAAGGAAAGAGTTACCCCCAGAATTATACAGCACGATTATCCGATCATCATTTGAGGCGTAACTTCCCTTGTTTAGATCTCCAAATGTTGAGGTCTGATTGGATCTACTACTACTAGCACCTTCCCTACGGTTTGGGCGTTGTTGTTACTTTCTTGGCACCCGTGAACGTAGTTCCCATTTAAACTTATTGACTTTTCCATTATTTCTCCTCTGGAATCTAGGCAGTCCATGATCATCCCAAGTTTGACTTTCCTTCAATAGATTTTAAACCACAACTTTCAATTCTCATTCTGTACGGTCCTCTGATCTTGGTGAATTGTCACATCAGTTATCCTTCATATTTCTCCTACGATCATAGCCATACTTTGATGGTCTTATCCTACGCTCATATGTGTACGTCGCCACGAGCAGTTGTCTTTCTCCGAAGACGAACCAAACATAACACAATAAAACAAACGTAATTATTTCAAACAATATTGCCTCCTTTTGGAAGTCAAACACAAAGATTCACACAATGCACACCATTCAAGCAAGATAAGCTAATTTACGAATCTTAATAGCTTTCAGCCGAACTTCTTCATTCTGCCTCCACGGCTTAATCTCTCGTAAGCTGTCAACTTCTAAACTGCTTCACTAACCTAACTTACACCAGCTATTTCTTTCTCCAGAAGATCGATTTTCCAAAATCCTTTGATCTCCTCACAAAAGAATTCTTATTTTCCCAACACAATACGCCTAGGAGAAGTCATAGTTTCCTGTACACACAGAACATTACATATTGAGTGGATCAATCCTCAATATCATGCAACTGTATAACAGTAGCTATTAACATTCAACCTACGGCAAGTCATGCATTCCTTTCCCATCATCTCAATCAAGAGACAAGGAAGAGCACAACAGACCAAGTTCTAATATGCCTAAACATAGCAAGTCCATACCCCGGCTCAACAGGATGAACTGCTCTGATACCACCTAATGTAACACCCCTTGATGTAGAAACCGGAGCATAATCGTCATTACACCACAATTACTAAATCCAAGAGTGTCACAGTCATATGATAACAATAATTTAAATACTCAAGAGTCTATATATATATTTTATTTAACTTGCATAAGTAGAAAATATAAGCCTCGAATGAAATATAAATATATTTAACCCATAATACAACCATTGAAATAAAATCATATTCCTCATATACATATTTTATAGTCAGTTTACACAAATCACTAATGACATAGAATATAACAATTACGAGTCCAATAAAATACAGCAGAGATAAAATACAAAAAGGGGAAAAGTAGTAACCCAGGGATGGGCACTACCAGCAGACAAAGCCGCAACCCCATATGTACATAACGCATAGTGTCCCAGTTGACACAACGGGCATCAATGCCTCCACGCGGCTACACTCTTACGTAGTCGAAGAAATCTTGTCCAGATGCTCAAACCAATCAACCAAGGTGTGGTCTCTCTTTATCTTCCTCACGATCTCTTATCAAATATAAATATAAAACAGAAATGCACAAATATAGGAAAGAGGTGAGACACCCATCCTTCATTACCATTATTGGCAGTAAGAAAACAGCACGGCGCAAAGCGCCCACCAAGCAATACAGTTCATATATTCATCAACAGAAATAGTGAAATTTATAATAAAAGCAATTCAATTCTAAGCAAATATTTGAATCAATACAACAGTGATATTTATAGTATAGGTAAAACAACAATAAGCAATAGCAGGCAGATCACAATAGTATTTCCAGAATCAACACAACAATAAGATAATCGTTTACAGAAGTACAACAGTTATCTTCACATTCACAGGTGTTCATGCTCAACAGTTTATGAGACTGACAATGAACGATGCACAATGCATTATGACACCACAATTCCTACTCCATGGAGCTAGACATAAACAGTCGGAGAGAAAGATCAGGAGACATGTCTGTAACTCGGCTGCCGCGACCAAAGTGCTATAACTCATCAATTTATCCACGTGCACATCATGGCATTGTACAGACATTCTACGCTAGATCATGAATAGGACAGTGTCTCGGTCCGGATCATCGGTGTGTTGCATCGGTCTAACTCACGGTACAGAAGAGCTACCAACTATCCATTGCGAGCAACCCGCACCCCGATGCCCCCAAGGTCAACAGAAGACCTACACTTGTCTATTCGCACCCGCACTAAGGTGTGTTCAACTCCTAGGCAACTCGGCCTTAACAATGTCCAACGGACGTTCTCATTCTTTTTGTGCAATGCATGACTCAATCATGCTCCTCATGACAACTAGGTCAATCATGCTTCAAATGCATGTCATATCATTTAGCAACAAGGTTTGATCCCATCCACGGATCCACATCAAGCCAATAGCACATTTCAAGGATAACCACAATCTCATTCATTAATATGTATGATTCACAATTTCATACAATTCCATAATATGTCGCAATTGGCCAATATAAGCATCAATATACAAATGGTCACTCACATGGACCCATAACATCGAATACGAGGATCAAGTCAATTGATGCGTCATTAGGTTCATTATGAATCCTAACTTAGTATTTGTTTCCATTTTCAAGGTTCATGTTCAAAATCAATTCTTAAAATCAATTTAACATTCCAAGGCTATTCAATTTCCCAAAACTTGCAATTTATTTAAGCTCTTAGGCCTCACACTCTCATGTTCTTCGCTCACTTAGAATTACCTTAAATTTTATGATGCTTTCACTCTTAGTCCTTTAAGATCTATGAAGTCTTGATTTTATTAAATCCTTCCAACTCATTAATTATCCATTTCATTACATAGGTTCCTAATTTCTTAATTCCTTATGATTCCAATTTATCAAAATTACATACTTACACTCAAAAATACCTTAGAGGCTGTGGCCTCACAATGGCTCAAATCTTAAATCCATTCAAGTCATCATCTACATGTCATTCCTCTAATTTATTTAAGTTATTCACTTGTTAAATTAACTCACCAAGAACCCTAATTTCTTGACCTAACTTTAAATTGAAACTGGGAACATACTACATGTGGGAAAATTCTGAAATTTTTATCACATGAAGCCTCATGTCTTAGATTTCAAATGGCACCAGTTTCATGTCCATACGACATCGGATCAAGAAATTATACAATCTGGTTTACTGACTGCCAGAATACCTTTTTTTGCAGAATCTGCCGTGGGTTCAAACAGAAACTGGTATTGATTGGCTTGCTCCAAAATTCTGAAATTTTTACTACATGAAGCCTTATGTCTTAGTTTTCAAATGGCTCTAAAATCAGGTCATTCCGATATCGGTAGCTCGAGTTATGCAGCAAACATCGCTGACTGCTCACTGGATTCTGCAGAATCCGAAAATGGTTCCTTTGAAACAATTCTCAATTTCAATCATTCAAGATCATTTTCTATGTGATTTTAAGTTCCTAACTAGTTCATTAACACTTATGAAGCATTAATCACTAACTTAAACCTCTTGATTTGAAATCAAACCCAAAAATCACTCTCTTAGTTGTTCATGACCTAGGTTCAAACTCAAGAACCAACTAGCTCCAATCTATGGATAAATCCATATATTTTATTTTCAATAAGCTAAATTCCACCCCAAAACTGTGGCACTCCAAGAGAGGTTCTCAAATATTTTTCTTCCATTTCCAATCACGTAATCCAATCCAACATACCATTATATACAACAAACCAATATTCACCCCTAATTTCTAATCAAAACCGTGGCACCATGTTAAGGTAGGAAACTCCAAATTTTCCATTTAGCAACCCCAACATAATCAAGCACAATTAATACATCAAACACATTCAAGAGCATAATCAAGTATCAATCAAATTCAATAGCATAATCAAGTATCAATCAAATTCAAGGATACCAATTCATTCACAATTTATAATTCAAGCAAGCATACAAATAGCACACAAGGATGGATTTCTCCATCAACACACATACAAAGTCTTCTCACCACCATAAGTGGTTGAAGTGAGTAGTCTCCCTCTTACCTAAGTGAAAGAACAAGAAGAACACCAAGAAACTCCTTGCAATTTCGGATTTGAGCTCCAAAAACCCTAAAAAATTGTGACTTTGTTAGAATCAATACCAAGGCTTGAAAAATCAACCATGGATGACCAATAAGAAGATCACAACCACGAAAACAAGAGAAAAGGAAGAGTGGTCTTGAAACTTACCCAAAATGTTCAAAGTTGGAGCTTGGAGATAATGGTGAAAATGGAGGATTTTCAAGAAACTTCAAGAAGAAAAGGTGTTTAGAATGGGGAGGGGATTAAGAAAATGTAATTAGAAGAAATTTTTGTGAAGATTAGGGAAGAAGAAGGAGGTGGCCGTGGAGTTGCTAGAGAGAGGGAGGAGAGAATGGTTGAAGAAGGAATAAGAAGAAATGATGAGAGAGAAAGTGTTTGATAATTAATGGATTTGTATAATAAAATTTAAATGAAACAAAGCAATATTTTGCCTTGCATGGGCTGCAGCCAGCCGTGCAAAAGAGAGAGAAGAGAGAGGGAAATGGCTTCCAAGGGAAGCTAAGGGCATTGGGTCATTATTTGGTCAAAGCTTCTCAAAGAAGCTTTGATTATTTAATATTAAATTTGAATTAAAGTGAATGGATTAGACATAAAGTAGATTGCATTAGGATAATGTGATAGGATTTCTAATGCATGCTATTATCCAATGGATAATAGTTACGATCGACAGTCGGTATTAATTTATCGACGGATGAAATTTACACAAGTATTTTATTATTCCATTTGCTAAATTTCTTGAAAAAATGGGAAACCTCGAATCTGTGTCCAGCCTCGGGTTTAGTAAGATCCCCGTCGACAAGTCCATAGTTCAAGGTTCTCGTAGAAAACATCTTGTTTCTCGGCTCCGTTCAGTGCGCACGTAAAACGAGAAATATATTAAAATATTCGACGTTTTCGAAAAAATCTCAGAAAATTCTCAAAAATTACAAATATTATAAAACGACTATTCGTCTTATTATTTTCAAATTTTTGAAGTATTACAATCGTTTTCCCGACTCTGCTCAATACTAACGCAAAACGAGGAATATATTAAAATATTCATCGTTTCCGAAAAATTCTGAAATAATTCACATAAATCATAAATATTAGAAAATAACTATTCGTAATAAAATTTTCCAACTTTGGGAGCGTTACAGTCGTTTTGCCAACTCTGCCAGTGTGCACGTAAAACAAGAAATAATATTAAAATATTCCACTTTTTCAGAAAAAACCAGAAAAATTCCAGAAAATCCTAAATATTGTAAAATGATCATTTATCCTGAAATTATTAATTTTCGGGATGTTACATACTTAGTTGACTGAGCTTGGTTATGTTTTGTAAGTTTGAACTCAAATTGGGCTTAATTGATTTTTTTTTCAGCATTATTGAGATCTTATATTATTTCTATATTTCGACCATATCTTGAGTTCTATATGTCAAAAAATTATGTATCTTATCTTGTAGGAAGGATAAGGGAGAGCTCTACAACTTTTATGAGAGCTCCAGGGAAAAATTGGACATCTAGTGGAGCTAATTGGGCTTGGAAGTCAGAATTCAGGTTTTGTGATTGGAACCTGAATAATGTACAGTAATCAGGGCATAACTCGAGCTGTAGGAACTGCATTGGGCTGAAACTTTGGCATTTGAAAGTTAAGACCCAAATCTACAACTTTCATGAAGAACACAAGAGGAATTTCGGATAGCTTGGAGGTCATATTGGGCTTGTAAGGCAGAATGTAACACCCCAACTTATGGGATAAATACGATATTGTCCTGAATGTATTGTTTTGTAATTTCTGTGAGTAGTAAATTGAATTTGACTATTTCATGAGTGTATTTGACTGTTGTATGTGATTTATTCTGAGTCAAGAAAATAATAATTTTCTGGCTGAAAAAATCTTATTTTAATTATTCGGAGCTGGGGGATCTTACTAAACTCAATTCCGATTGATATATATATTAATCTTTTAATTTTTAGGATTTAACTGCGTAATAAAATAATTTTATATTATTATAATATTATTTTATTTGACAGTACTTACTATCTCAAAAATAGTAGAAATCTACTTCAAAATGACCATAGACCCGAAAAAGTCTGTGGGACCCGCGTTTAGAGTAGCAGTCAACGATTTTGACTGGAATAAATTTTGAACCAATAGGAATCAGTCAATGAAAGTGGCTTGAAAATTCTAAACCAATAAGAATTGGTCAAATAAAGAAGCATGGACTTCATTAAGGACCATTAGATGTAAAGCTTGTATTAGATGCCTTTGATCATAACCATTGATCAAATCAATGGTGTAAGAGCAATCCTAATTAAATCACTAAGTGATATCCACCTTAGATTAGATCAATGGATAGGAAACAAAGTTAAATTCAATGGCTAGGATTGAGTCAAATATAGTGGCTTGACTTTCACTTAGTAGCTAATTAAACCTAATTTGGTTAATCTAATTACCTAATTAAGGAACTAAGTAAGCTAACCTAGTTATTGATTAGTTATAATCTAATTACTAATTAGATATCCTAATTTTATTTAGAGGCTATGATATATGTAATTACATATTTAATTAATTAGTTATGTAATTAGAATGTTGATTTAAGTGTAATTAGGAAACCTAACCTAATTAACTACCTATCTAATTAGCATATAATTAACCTTTAAGTGAAATCAAATTAAGCCCTTAAACCCCTTGAGTCCCACGGCCAAGGAGGCTAAATTGCCAAGTTCCACAAGCTTCTTGAACCATCCAAGTGACCATTAGGTGACCACTTGGTGACATAGGCCATGTGCCATTCAAATGTGAACACAAATGGATATTTACTATCCAAACTTATCTCTTAATCTCTCCTTCAAGCTACCTCACGACAGCCCCCTCTCATTTCACACTTAATATTCACTTTTCATTTACCTAAAGACTTTACTTCATTTTCTCTCAAATTCCCAAGAACACTAAGCATCTTTTCTCTTCTATTTTCTCTCTAGTTTTCGGCCCAAGCACCAAACACCACCATCTATCTTCTATAATTTTTATTCTTAGCTTTTCCTAAACCTAAACTATCTCCTAAACACTTTTCCTTTAGAAGGTTTTGTCAAAAACCTACTCCTTCTAGTTCAAAATCCAAGCTTTTGTTTACTTCCCTAAAGGTAAACTTTGGTTTTTATGGTTTAAAATTTAGTTTGTGATTTTCTAAACCATGTTTGTTCCATGGTTTTCCATTATAAAGCCTTGTATGTGATTTTTCTTATTGTTTAAGAATTTTAGGGATTTATTTTGAGGGCTACACGAAAATCAAAGGAGAGGAGGAGACTAGGAGATCCTTGTCTTCAAGAGGTAAGAGGGAGATTTAATCTCATCAACCTTGTGTGGTGATGAGAAAATGGATTGTTTGTGTGTGAAGAATCCATAAGGATTCATTTATGTGTTTGTTTAATGTTTTCTTATTTGTGATTTATTTCAATTGTATGCATGTCTATAGCTTTAAAATATATTGCATGTGTTTATAGATATATGATTATTAATGTAGGATGTGAATAACATGTAAGGATTGCATAAGTGTTCCAAAGAACACAAAGGAGCTCACGGCTTCTCCAAGAAAAAGAGAACCAAAATGTTCTCAACCATTTTCTAAAACAATGATTTACAAAATCTAGGTAAAATAATGAATTTGAGAATGATTTAGATCGATTTTGGCCAACATGTCATTTAATGTATATTTGAATTCTAAATTTATTTTCTAAGGTAGGTTAAGTAGCTAATCAGAATTCTTAATTAGAAGAATTTATTATGAGTAAGAATTAAAGAGAACACTTGAAAAATACTAACGTAAAGCTCACTCTCTGAGTTTTGAAGCGTGTTAGCAAGTTTCAAGGCGTAACTATTGGGTAAGGTTAAAATGTACAACATTTAAAGAAAAATGTTAAAAATACCATATACTGATTTTCTAGGCAAAATGCTGCCGAAATTT
Source organism: Ormosia semicastrata (assembly GCA_029884595.1). Lineage (NCBI taxonomy): Eukaryota > Viridiplantae > Streptophyta > Magnoliopsida > Fabales > Fabaceae > Ormosia > Ormosia semicastrata. The sequence continues at coordinate 52,608,823 of JAQQTO010000063.1, forward strand.
ACTAAAATCAGACAAATAAAATGAAAAGATTCCATAATATATTTATAACGTAAGGAAAATATTCTACGTAGTTTAAAAGTAGTAAAAAAAAAGCCTATGCATTGTTAAAATAAAACTTTAAGCTATATGGTTAAGAAAATGATTTAAAAATCTTATGCGATTGAGAAAATGATTTAAAAACATTACGCGATGTTCAAAAATGTCAAAATATATTTATGCAATTTAAAAATATTTGTAAAAGCGACGCGATTGTGAAAACGCAATAAAATTTCTATGCGACTAAATGGAACAGTGAGTTTTACTATCGGGCCAAAGTGGTGGACTTGGACATGTTGAAAGATAGTACTATCAAGTGGAGACATACTATATTTTGGAACATTGAGATTGAGGGTATTTTCATAAATATGGTAATATATTGAGACTAAGGGTATTTTGGTAATTCTTGATCATGCTTAGAGAGTTGTGTCAATTTGGTTGATAATTGGCGATTGGTTGACGAGACGAATTACACCGTGTTGTGGATGTGATAGGCGTAGTGTGGTTCATTATATGAACTTGGAGGTATTAGTGTGCGGAGAATTCCACATATGGACAGTGAGTTGCTCCTCTGGGCCATGGTAACGGACAACATACTAATGATCTCGACAAATACTATTCTTAATCAAGATCTTGTGGAGACTGTTATGTACAATGCTTGTAGTGCACGCTGTATTGGACTGTGTACTACTACACGATGTTTTGGACTGTGGACTATAGACATGACATTGGACAGTGTAATAGTTTAGTTGGGCAGCTTGAGGTACTATTAGTTCTTTTCGGATCATTCTCTCAGATATCTGTGTTTAGCTCCATGGAGTAGGAACGAGTCAACGTGTGTTATCATTCATTATCTGTATTTAATGTTTACTACAGTCTGTGATAGAATGTATGATGTATTAACTTGATATATTTGTATGTATTACTGTGATATTTGTTTGTATTGTCATTTTCTTTATTGCTATGCTGATAATGATGTAGATTGTCTCACCTCTCTATATGTAGTTCTCTATATTATTATTATATTCTATAAAGAGTTTGAGGAAGAGGGAGAGGAACAGCCTCTTGAGATTCAGTATCCGGACGAGCGCCAGCCGAGTGAGCAGTGCGAGGATGGCGAGCCGTTAGATCACCCCTACCATCAGGATTGATCTTGAGATCATGGCGTTGCCTAGATTCTTTGGTTTCGTGAGACTTTATTTTCATGAAGGCTCGGAGGCCTGGCGATTGCGTGAAGATAGAGGATCGGTTGTCTATGTGAGACGTTTGACTGTGTCTCTATGTAGAGAGTTTGATGGGGAGATTATATTTACTACTACTTTGTATTTACACCTTGAGTTGCCTTTGACTCTTAGGCGTTATTGGGGAGGGATTTTCCATGCGCCTAGCGAGCTTAGTAGTGAGTCAATAGCTCGGACTCAGGTCCGTAGAGCTGTGGGACTGATAATCACATATTTTATTCATTAAGAAACCCTTATGTTTAGTCATTTACACTCTCCATATTCTTAATTGATTGAGTTTGGTATGATTTTGTGAGTTTGAGCTCAAATTGGTCCTAATTGAATATTTTCAGCATTATTAAGATTTGACACTGTTTCTGTATTTTGGCCATAACTTGAGTTCCTGATATCTGATAATCATGAATTTTACCTTGTAAGAAAGTTAAGAGGAAGCTCTACAACTTTGATGAAGAGCTCAAAGTCCTAAACAGATGTCTAAGGGACCTAAGTTTACATGGAAGTCATAATACGGGTTCTGTCACTAGAATCCGAACGGTGTGTACTCATAAAATCATATCTCAAACTGTAATAATGGGGATGGGCTGAAATTTGGATAGCTGATAGTTAAGATCCAAATAAACAACTTTTATGAAGAACACTTTTTGAAAAAATGAAGTCTAATAGGTCAGTTTGAGCTTGCAAGTCGGAACAGAGGTGCTGAAGTTGGGTTTGAGTAACCTGCGGTATTTGGGTCATATCTTGGGCTGTAGGAAGCCAAATTGGATGATCTAGATATGCATGTTATAGCCAAGACAAAGATCTACAACTTTCATGAAGAGTACTTTTCATGGGTCTGTAGTATAGTTAGTCATTTTTGGCTTCCAAGTCAGACAAGAAATTTTTGCACTCACTAACCCTCTCAACTACTTCACTCACCAACCCTCTCAACTACTCTACTCACCAACCCACTCATCCACCCACTCCCCTTTGTCATTTTGTTACCCTAGACTTCTATAAAAGGCACCATTGGTTATCATGAAAGAACAAGTTGTATTCTCCTTCATTTCTCTAATAGTTTCTTCTTGTTTCTTCATAGTTTCTCATAGCTTTTGTATATTTTGATGCTCCCCTTCGTGGTAATGGAGGGCTAAGCTACTTTCGGTCAATTTAGAACTCTTGAAGAGATTGTGGTTTGGATTCTTGAGACCTTGGTTATGTATTGTATTTGATTTGTAATTGAATTCTTCTTTTCTTCTTCTCTTTTTCTTCTTCTTGATCTTGAATGCATGAATGGTGATTCTATTTACGTTGATCTGATTTGATCTTGGTTTAAGATTGAGATTTGTGATGAAACTTAGAACTGATTGATCTAAACTAATCACATAAATGAAGATTGAGATTTGTGATGAAACTTAGAACTGATTGATCTAAATTAATCACAGAATTGAAAAGGTTAGGTTACTGATTTGTGCCTAAGTTAATTGAATTCGGTACTTGAAATTAACATAGATCTTCATGAATGGTGTGATTGCGGATTTGTGTTTGTCACTTGTTAATTGAATTCTAGACAATCGTCTAGTATGAATTCTGGATTTGATGCAGAGATCTCGGTTAGATCCAAATTAACAATTCAATTGCACTTCAAGTGTTCTATGAAGGGTCTATGATTGAATCCACCCAATCTTGGATAGGTTTCTAAATTGACTGCTCTTTAATTGTTATTTCTTCCTTTAATTTTGTTAAGTGCGATCTTAAACTGTCAAACCCCCCTTTGCTAACTTTCACTTGATTTGATTAAATTGCATCTACAATCCTCGTGGAGATGATTCGGTGTTGTCACTGTGCTACAAGCTTAGGTAATAACTTCGGTTATAATTTTTTGAGTTCGAGTTCTTGCTCGTCAAAATTTTGGCGCCATTGCTGGGGATTAGTAAGTGTAATCTTTTCATTTTAAGTGTTTTTACTAACTTTTGCTTTTTATTAACTTTTCTAACATTTTTATCCATTGTCTAGTGTATTTTGCTTATTTATTTATTTTTGTGTGATGCATGACTAGGTCTAATCCTGATATCTTGCTTGAATTTGATCCTGAGATTGATAGAACATTGCATAGGTTGATTAGAACTCATAGGCTAAGTGAAAGAATTAGTTCTGAATTTAGTTGTGACATTGAATCTGAAGGTGCACTCGAGATGTTAAGTGATTCTAAAATCATAGCTGATAACAGGCGAAATAGGACCCTTAAAGAACTTGCTGCTCCTGATGTAACTTACCAGTCTTTGTGCATTCAATATCCTGATCTTGATGCTGACTTTGAGTTAAAATCTGGATTGATACACTTGTTGCCCAAGTTTCATGGTCTTGCAGGTGAGGATCCCCATAAGCACTTAAAGGAGTTCTATGTGGTCTGTGGAATCTCTGAGGAGCATATCAAGTTGAGGGCATTCCTTTTCTCTCTTGCTGATTCAGCCAAAGATTAGTTGTTCTACCTTTCACCAGGTTCTGTCACGAGTTGGGATGATATGAAGAAGTTATTCTTGGAGAGGTTCTTCCCTGTATCCAGAGCAGCTGCCATTAGAAAAAACATTTGTGGCATAAGACAAATGACTGGTGAGACCTTGCATGAATATTGGGAGAGATTCAAGAAGTTGTGTTCGAGCTATCCCCACCATCAAATTAGTGATCAGCTCTTAATTAAATATTTCTATGAGGGCTTGCTGCCAATGGATAGAAGTATGGTGGATGCCGCATCTGGAGGTGCCTTGGTGGATAAAACCCCTACTGCAGCAAGAGATTTGATAGCAAATATGGCACCAATGCTCAACAATTTGGCACAAGAGTCCTTACATCCACCAGAGGAGTCAATGAAGTTCAATCATCTCAAGTCGACCAACAGAGAATGGAACACAGACTTGATGAATTGACTTCTTTGGTAAGGCAATTAGCAGTGGGACAACATGTACCAGTTTCCGTACAAGAGCTTGCAAGGGTGTGTGGCATTTGCTCTTGTTCATCTCATCCTACTGATGCATGCCCTACACTTCAGGAGGGTGGTTTTGTTTTTCCAGAGGATCGGTTGCGGCGGTGGCATTTTCCTGGTAAACCTCAATATCGCATCCCAATGACCAAGATATGATCCATTTTCTAATACTTATAACCCTAGATGGAGGGACCATCCTAACTTGAGATATGGGAATTCTGGTCAGCAACAACAACCCCAACAGCAGCAATAATTTAGATACCAAGCTGTAGGTCCTAGCAACAAATACCAACCACCTGCATTCAGACAATAACAAAGCGTACGGCACCACGTGCAAAGCAGCCCCTCATGTTGCCAAGTCCAGCAACCACTCCATCCGACCCATCATTGGAAGATTTGATGAAACAGATGGCTACAAATAATGTTCAGTTCCAACAAAATGTCAATGCCACCATTCAGAACCTGCAAACTCAGATTGGGCAGCTGGCCACCACCGTGAGTGAATTGAAAAGCCAAGGATCGAACCAATTGCCTTCACAAACAATCAACAACCCAAGAGGTAATGTAAGTACCATTAGCTTGAGAAGTGGCAGAGAAGTTTACGGTCCTACTCCACCACAACCTGAACTACAAGTGCAGCAACCAGAAGGTGACCAGAAACAGAAGAAAGTGGATAGCTCAGTCCAAAAATCTGTGACACAGAAGAAATGTGCAGAGAATTCAAATCTGACCATTCCACTACCTTTTCCAAACAGAGTCACACAGTCCAAGCATATTGCGCAAACAGAAATAGAAAGAGAAGTCATGGACACATTCAATCAATATTCCCCTCCTTGATGCAATCAAGCAGATTCCCAAGTATGCCAAATTCCTCAAAGAGTTATGTACTCACAAGAGAAGACTTAAGGGTACTGAGAAAATAAGCATGGGCAGAAATGTTTCTGCAATGATTCTACCAAGCATGCCACAAAAATGCAAAGATCTTGGAACTTTCACAATTCCTTGCACGATAGGTAACTCCAAATTTGAACATGCAATGCTAAACTTGGGTGCTTCGATTAATGTCATGCCTATGTCAATATATCAGTCCTTGAACATTGGTACTTTGCAACCTACTGGTATAGTGATTCAGTTGGCAAATAGGACCGCTGCTCATCCTGCAAGAGTGCTAGAAGATGTGTTAGTTCGGGTGAATGAGCTAATTTTTCCAGCGGACTTCTATATTCTGAACATGGAAGATGAGTCTTCAACAAACCATGCTCCATTGATCTTAGGCAGACCTTTCCTCAAGACAGCCAAGACCAAGATAGATGTGCATGCTGGCACCCTTTCCATGGAATTTGGCGACGATGTGGTACAATTTAACATTTTTGAGGCTATGAGACATCCCCTAGAGGAGCATTCTTCTGTTTTCCATGTTGATGTGATTGATATGCTAGTTGACGATGCTTATGCTGATATTTATCTTTGAATTTCCGATATTCGATTTTTTGGATTCTCGTCACTTGTGATATATGTGTTAGGCATGTGATATCTTGAACCATGTCTTTGCATGTCTTTGAGATTTATGCAGTTATGAGTGATGATTCAGGTGCTTATTTGACTGATGCAGCATATGAAAATATAAGTCAAAATTATGTCGAATTTAATGCTGCTGAGTTACTTGTTTCAAATAGCTTGCTGCCTTCTATTGTGCATCCCCCATCCTTAGAGCTAAAGACTTTGCTAGACCACCTTAAATATGTATATTTGGAAGATGATGAGAAGCTGCCAGTGATTGTCGCTAAGAATCTACAACCTAAACAAGAAGAAAAATTGCTGCAGGTTTTGAGGCAGCATAAGCAGGCCATCGGATGGACACTTACAGACATTCCTGGTATTAGTCCCTCCACATGTATGCATAGGATTTTATTGGAGGAAGGTACCAAGCCAGTGAGGCAACCCCAAAGGAGACTAAATCCCCTGATTCTGGATGTGGTGAAGAAGGAAGTGACCAAGCTGCTGCAAGCTGGCATTATTTATCCCATATCTGACAGTAAATGGGTGAGCCCAGTGCAAGTGGTTCCAAAGAAATCTGGAGTCACAGTAATTGCAAATCAGAACAATGAGCTCCTACCCACAAGAATCCAGAACAGTTGGCGGGTGTGCATTGATTATAGGCGGCTTAACCAGGCCACTAGGAAAGATCATTTTCCATTGCCTTTCATTGATCAGATGTTAGAGAGACTGGCTGGCAAGTCACATTACTGTTTCTTGGATGGATATTCGAGCTATTTTCAGATTCATATAGCCCCAGAAGACCAAGAGAAGACCACTTTCACCTGCCCATTTAGAACATTTGCATACAGGAGAATGCCCTTTGGTCTGTGCAACGCTCCGGGAACCTTTCAAAGGTGTATGGTCAGTATCTTCTCTGAATTTTTAGAGAGTTGCATGGATGTGTTTATGGATGATTTTACTGTCTATGGCTCTTCCTTTGATGCATGTTTGGATAGTTTGGATCGGGTTTTGCATAAGTGCATTGAAACTAACCTTGTCCTGAATTTTGAGAAATGTCATTTCATGGTAGAACAGGGTATAGTTTTAGGGCATATAGTATCTAGCAAGGGTGTTAAGGTAGATTATGCAAAAATAGATGTCATTTCATGCCTATCTTACCCCACATGCGTGCGAGAGGTTCGTTCTTTCCTTGGTCATGCAGGTTTCTATCGGCGGTTCATAAAGGATTTTAGCAAAATTGCCCTTCCACTGTCCAACTTGTTGCAAAAGGATGTAGAGTTTCACTTTGACCAGAGATGTAAGGATGCCTTCAATCACTTGAAGCAAGCATTGACCAGTACACCTATCATCCAGCCACCAGATTGGACACTCCCATTTGAACTCATGTGTGATGCCTCTAATTATGCATTGGGAGCTGTCCTTGCACAGAGAGTCGGCAAAGTACCTCATGTCATTTCCTATGCTTTGAGGACTTTGGATGCTGCACAAGCCAACTACACTACAACCGAAAAGGAACTTTTAGCAATTATTTTTGCTTTAGATAAATTTCGATCATATTTGCTTAGTTCTAGAGTGGTTGTATTCTCAGATCATGCAACTTTGAAGTTTCTCCTGAAAAAACCCGATGCAAAGCCTAGGTTGATTAGGTGGATGTTGCTCTTACAGGAGTTTGATATTGATATCAGAGATAAGAGTGGAGTAGAGAACCTGGTGGCAGATCACTTGAGTCGGATTGAGAGAGAGGCAGATTCTTCTCCTATCCATGATGCCTTCCCTGATGAGAAACTTTTCAAGATACAAGGTAAGATCCCTTGGTTTGCAGATTTGGTTAATTTCTTGGTTGCTAGAACACTACCTGCACATTTCACTAAGGCACAGATTGATAAACTGAAAAGTGAGTCAAAATCTTATGTGTGGGATGACCCTTATTTGTGGAGATTTTGTAGTGACCAAGTCATTAGGAGATGCATTCCTGATCATGAGTTTAATTCTGTTCTTAGCTTTTGTCATGCATTTGCCTGTGGTGGATATTTTGGACCTACTCGTACAGCTAGGAAAGTTTTGGACTCTGGATTATATTGGCCCACTCTATTTCATGATGCATATTTGTTTTGTAAATCTTGTGAACAATGCTAGAGAACAGGGAATATTTCTCGTAGGAATGAGATGCCCCAACAACCTTTGTTGTTTTGTGAGATATTTGATGTTTGGGGTATTGATTTTATGGGTCCTTTTCCTGTGTCATTTGGTTTTGTTTACATTCTGCTTGCTGTGGATTATGTATCTAAATGGGTGGAGGCAAAAGCCACTCGGACTGATGATTCCAAAGTTGTTGTAGATTTTGTTAGATCACATATTTTATGCAGGTTTGGAGTCCCAAAAGCTATCATTAGTGATCAGGGTTCGCACTTCCATAATCGGAGCATGGAAGCCTTGATGAAAAAGTATAGAGTTCTGCACAGAGTTTCTACACCTTACCATCCCCAAACTAATGGGCAAGCCGAGATTTCCAACAGGGAGATTAAGCAGATACTCCAGAAGACAGTTCAACCTAACAGAAAGGATTGGAGTAAGAGGCTTGAGAATGCTTTATGGGCTTACCGGACTGCTTATAAGACACTAATCGGGATGTCTCTGTATCGGATTGTTTTTGGAAAAGCCTGCCACCTTCTGGTGGAAATTGAGCATCGTGCATTCTGGGCGGTGAAAAGGTGCAACTTAGACCTAGATCAAGCAGGTATGGAGAGGAAGCTGCAGCTGCAGCAATTGGAGGAGATCCGCTTGGAGGCTTATGAAAGTTCCAAACTTTATAAGGAGAAGACCAAAGCCTTCCATGATAAGTTGATTCTGAGGAAAACATTCGAGATTGGTCAAAAAGTTCTCCTCTATAAGTCCCGCCTCCGACTCATGCCTGACAAATTAAGGTCTAGATGGGATAGACCATTTATTGTTACTAAGGTTTTTCCTTCTGGTGCTGTTCAGATTAAAAGTGAGGTCACTACCAAAGCTTTCATCGTAAATGGACACCGCCTCAAACAGTATCATGAACCTCCAGAGAATGCAGAAGTGGAGGTGATGAACCTTCTTCGTCCGCATTATGAATAAAAAAAAGGGAAAAGAAAAAAAAAACAACTGTGTGCCCGACAATGAGGTAGGTAGTGCCATTAAATTTTATCACTCGGAAGCATGTGGAGGTCATTTTTTCTTCAGCGACAACGACTGCGAAAATCTTGCAGTATGGATTTTATTGGCCTACTTTATTCAAGGTCTGTTACACCTTTTGCAAAAGCTGCGGAAATTAGTCAAAAAAGTTCTGCTTTGTGATTATCATCTGCACCTACTCCTTGGAAAATTGAGATCTAGGTGGCGCGGTTCTTTTGTTGTCAAACACGTGTATCCTCTGGGGCCGTAGATATTGAGGATCCTAGGAATGGTAATGCGCTTAAAGTTAATGGACAAAGACTCAACCATTCCTGGAAAACCAAGTTCTTGAGTTCTTTGTGTTGCCAGTTAAGTGGCGGATACGGTACTCTGTGACTCTCAAGTCAGTTTATTTTTCACTTTCCCAAAATAATTGAACTCTTCTTCTCCTTCAAAATGGATGTCATTCTTTCAAACCTGAGCAAACATTTTCCTTCTCTTCCTCAAAATGCTCTGAGAAAAATCTACAAAGTTCGATGTGAAAGATTGAGACTGTTAATGCACAAAGGTATGCCAGAAGATGTACGCTGGATAATTGAAGCAAAGGTCCGATTAACAGGTGAGTCTTCAATTTCATTTGACTCATATATGCCCGGTCTTGGAAGAAGTTCATATTCTAAAAGGAGAAGAGCAAAAAGGTTACAAGTCTATCACAAATGTGGACGATGGAACTGTAACAAGCGATGTCGTACTTTGGGGATGGTTTCCGCAAATAGAGAAGATAAAATTTTCTTCATTAAGAATGGACTGAGTAAGGAGTCATTAGATGATATCTTATTGACTCTTGAGACGCATTCTTGTGGATTGGTGCATCGTGAAATTCTTAAATTGTGGAATCTCTTCAAGGATGAAGAAAAACGCTACAGTCTTGGGAATCTGACTCTAAAAGACCCTGTTTGCCAATTTATAAGAAAATTGGATGGGAAGCTTATCCTCGACTCATAGAAGACGTTTAAGCCGTTACTGGACGTTAAACCAGAGACAGATGTAAGCCATATCCACAAACAATCTGTACGTATCATCCTCTTCTTCTTCTTCATGTCATCTTTCAAACAAAAAAAAAACAAAAAAACAAAAAAAAACAAAAAAAAAGAAGAACAAAAAAAAAAAAAAAAGATTCTGTGTTTTTTAAATTCAACCTTTTCTGACAACCGTCAACCAACCCTTATAGGTGCAATTATTTCCCTTTCCATTCTTTTTCTTATTTAAACACTCCATTTTCTCCATTTTCCTTCAACTCAGAAACACTCAAAGAGAGGAAGAGTATAGAATGGGGCCTTCTATTCGTAACCTCAAAAATGTCTGTGTTTTTTGTGGGTCGAGTTATGGGAAGGGATTAGAGTTTGTAAACACAGCTAGCACTCTTGGTCGATCACTTGCTGCGAGAAATATTCATCTTGTATATTGGGGAGGTTGTCGTGGATTAATGGGGGCTGTATCACTTTCTGCTTTTATAGGAGGCAGTCAGGTTTTAGGTGTTATTCCTAAACCTTTAACTGAAAATAACATCACTGGAAAGACAGTTGGAGAAGAAATTCAGGTAACATCTATGCATGGACGAATGAAAATAATGGTTGACAATTCTGATGCATTTCTTGTCTTACCAGGTGGTTTTGGTACTTTGGAAGAAATTTTTCAAATTGTCTCTTGGGCCGAACTGAACATCCACCATAAACCCATTGGTTTATTGAATGTTAATAATTTCTTTGATCTTTTGTTATCTTTTCTTGACAAAGCTGTGGAACAGAAATTTATCACTCCTTCGGTAAGACAACTTCTTATCTCTGCCTCTACTATTGATGAGCTCATTGATAAATTAGAAGCTTTTGAGTATGTACCTGATAAGGTATTAGCTCAGATAGATTGGTCAACAGGAAGCAGCGAAGGAAGTAACAAGAAAAGAAAGCCAGATCTGGAACTTCATCTTTAATGGGTTTGATTTTATTGTATTTTGTTTCTGTTTACATTTGTGTCAGCTTTCTCCAACAGGTAATATCTTCTATCCTTTACTCATCTATATTTTAACATTGAGGACAATGTTGTGATCTAGTTGGGGGGGAAGGATAGTTGACCCAAAAAAAATAAAATAAAAAATAAAAAATAAAAAAATTTGTTGTTGTTTTGTTTGGAAAGCATGATATGATTGTCAATGACTTATTAAACTAATTGGTGATGACAGAGTAAGGAGTAATTTTACTCTTGAGACGCATCTTAATTGGTGGCAGAGTAAGGAGTTTTTTTTTTAGGTAGTAATTAATTAGTATTAAATTGTGGAAGTACTAAAGTTTTATTATTTGATTTCTTTTCAGGGTCTGATGCGGCACTGATAGTGTGCTTCTTTTCTGCTTGGCGTTGATTCACTTCTTATCAGGTTGTGTTGCTCTTTTCTATATCTCTCTTTCACATTGAGGGCAATGTTATATTAAGTATAGGGGAGAGATTTTAGCATTTTTTTTTGTTTTTTGTTTTGTTTTTTAAAAAAAAAGGGTTCATTGCATGATTGAATAACTTTTCTCCCTTCTTGAACTGATATGCTTGGTGATGGATGATTGAATTGATGAATTGAGTTTGATGGATGCATACCTTGTGAGATTTTGAGCCTAATGGATGGATTCAACATTTATGCCATTCTCTTCTTTCTTGTGTGATTTTCACTCATGTTAATGGCCACTCTAGAACTTGCTTTGATTCTTTTTGAGGCTAAATTTCACTTGCATGCATGAACATGATTGAGCCCCTCTTTCTTAATTAGCTAGTTTAACTGAATAGCCAACCTTGTTTTCAATATGATATCAAGTACTCTTTTGACTTTTTAAAAATTCTCTGATTCCTGCCAACCTTGTATATTTTCCTTTACTTAACCCCTTTGAGCTTATTTGACCATTCCTTGTTTCTAGCCCATTATGTGCCTTAAATGAAAAATTGTGTTCTTACTTTACCTTAGGGAATAAAAGAACATTAGCTTGGTTAATGGATGAGTTTTTTTTTTGAACAAGTGTGGGGGTGTGTGTACAAAATGGTTGTTGAAAAAGGAAAGAGTGCCTAAAAAAAAGAAAAAGAAAAATGTATGTATATAGTTATGTTCATATATATATATATATAAAAAAGAAAAAAAAAAAAAAGAAAAAAAAAAGAAGAAAAAAAAAAGGATTGGGAAATGAATATGTAAAGGGATATACATTAGAGTTGGGATGAACTTTTGTGCTTGATATTTGAACTCAGCTCTCATTTGCTTTTATTCCCTTTGGTATTTATCTTCTCATATCCATTTTATCCTCTTTTGTTACCTTGACTTCACTACAACCTTGAATAAAGTCCTCATGATTTATGTGTGCATGTGTTTTGAGTAGTGGAGAAGTAGAAGATAAGCAAGCTTATGGTAGTACAATTTTCATGGGTTGAATTGAGTGAAATACCTACCTTTTAAACACTTGAGAGATTGAGAGGGAATCTTGTGAAGATCTATCATTCTCGATTCATGTTGAAGATACCTTGCTTGTTGGTTTGAGATGTGGAGAATTGTTAACTCATGAATATTTTGATCCCTTGAACCTTTGGTTGTTCTTCTTGATTATAAAATTTTGGGCTCTTGAATATCGTTGGAATTTAAATTTTTGTTAATCTCTTATGTCCTTGTTTTGGTCTTGAGTTTTGCCCAGGAGTGCAAAAAGCTAAGTGTGGGGGAATTTGATAATCACATATTTTATTCATTAAGAAACCCTTATGTTTAGTCATTTACACTCTCCATATTCTTAATTGATTGAGTTTGGTATGATTTTGTGAGTTTGAGCTCAAATTGGTCCTAATTGAATATTTTTAGCATTATTAAGATTTGACACTGTTTCTGTATTTTGGCCATAACTTGAGTTCCTAATATCTGATAATAATGAATTTTACCTTGTAGGAAAGTTAAGAGGAAGCTCTACAACTTTGATGAAGAGCTCGAAGTCCTAAACAGATGTCTAAGGGACCTAAGTTTACATGGAAGTTAGAATACGGGTTCTGTCACTAGAATCCAAACGGTGTGCACTCATAAAATCATATCTCAAACTGTAATAATGGAGATGGGCTAAAATTTGGATAGATGATAGTTAAGATCCAAATAAAAAACTTTCATGAAGAACACTTTTTGAAAAAATAAAGTCTAATGGGTCAGTTTGAGCTTGTAAGTCGGAACAGAGGTGCTGAAGTTGAGTTTGAGTAACCTGCGGTATTTGGGTCATATCTTGAGCTGTAGGAAGCCAAATTGGAAGATCTAGATATGAATGTTATAGCCAAGACAAAGATCTACAACTTTCATGAAGAGTACTTTACATGGGTCTGTAGTATAGTTGGTCGTTTTTGTCTTCCAAGTCAGACAAGAAATTTTCGCACTCACCAACCCTCTCAACTACTTCACTCACCAACCCTCTCAACTACTTCACTCACCAATCCTCTCAACTACTCTACTCACCAACCCACTCATCCACCCACTCCCCTTTGTCATTTTGTTACCCTAGACTTCTATAAAAGGCACCATTGGTTATCATGAAAGAACAAGTTGTATTCTCCTTCATTTCTCTAATAGTTTCTTCTTGTTTCTTCATAGTTCTCATAGCTTTTGTATATTTTGATGCTCCCCTTCGTGGTAATGGAGGGCTAAGCTACTTTCGGTCAATTTAGAACTCTTGAAGAGATTGTGGTTTGGATTCTTGAGACATTGGTTATGTATTGTATTTGATTTGTAATTGAATTCCTCTTTTCTTCTTCTCTTTTTCTTCTTCTTGATCTTGAATGCATGAATGGTGATTCTATTTATGTTGATCTGATTTGATCTTGGTTTAAGATTGAGATTTGTGATGAAACTTAGAACTGATTGATCTAAACTAATCACATAAATGAAGATTGAGATTTGTGATGAAACTTAGAACTGATTGATCTAAATTAATCACAGAATTGAAAAGGTTAAGTTACTGATTTGTGCCTAAGTTAATTGAATTTGGTACTTGAAATTAACATAGATCTTCATGAATGGTGTGATTACGGATTTGTGTTTATCACTTGTTAATTGAATTCTAGACGATCGTCTAGTATGAATTCTGGATTTGATGCAGAGATCTCGGTTAGATCCAAATTAACAATTCAATTGCACTTCAAGTGTTCTATGAAGGGTCTATGATTGAATCCACCCAATCTTGGATAGGTTTCTAAATTGACTGCTCTTTAATTGTTATTTCTTCCTTTAATTTTGTTAAGTGCGATCTTAAACTGTCAAACCCCCTTTGCTAACTTTCACTTGATTTGATTAAATTGCATCTACAATCCTCGTGGAGATGATCCGGTGTTGTCACTGTGCTACAAGCTTAGGTAATAACTTCGGTTATAATTTTGACTGAGTTCGGCGCTCGTCAGGGACCTCCACGATTTCTGTCATTCGATGATCTCTCTGAAGATGATCCATCGGAGGGTTAGAAAATCTTTGAGCTGCACTTGGGCAATGTTATGTTTTAATATTATACTAAATTTTTACTGTTTTGTTAAATATTTGTAATTGTAAATTATTTGTATATTTAAGACAAAAGCATATGTATATTATGGTGTGATTATGTTTTGCCTTATTTTGTGTTATGTGTTATTTTATTCAATGTTAACAAGTATAAAAGAAAAAAATTTTACCACTAATATTATTTATGTACCAAACGTTTTACAACTTGGGTAAGATTTTATTTTATTGCATTAACATGTGACATCCCCACAAGGGTGTTACACAGAATAGAGAAGTTGTAGCTGAGCCTGAATAGTGTACAATAATCAGAGCATCTCAAGTTGTAGGAACTGAATTGGGCTGAAACTTTAGCATTTGAAAGTTAAGATCCAGATCTACAACTTTCATGAAAATCACTTGGCAAGATTCTAATGCATGCCATGAGTTCAGCATTGAATGATTTCGGGGACAAGAATCTCTATAATTTTCCACTCATCAAACTACTACTTGACATTTTTCACTCATCCACCCACTCATCCACCCACTCATTAATCAACCCTTTGTCATTTTGTATCCCTCATCCTCTATAAAAGGGAGCCTTGGCTGATCATTTGAGAATCTTGATGGAGAGATCAAGATCATGCTATTGTGTTATTTGTTTATCTTCTTGTAGTTTTCTATTGTTATAAATTGAAGTTATGTTCTTCTTCTCTCTTTCTTTCTTATTGTCTATGAGTAACTAATTTTCATTTTACTTGGGTGAAAGAGTGAAGCTTTTGGTAATAAATTAAGGTTAGATTAATTTCTTTCTTGTGCTTAAATGATATATTATCAAGTGATCATTATACGTGTTGTATTTTGTTTCCAATCAATTTAGAAACTCTCCTTGTAAAGTGGAGATCTTGATTCATTGTAGACAAAAGGTTGGCACAATGAATGCTTGAGCTTATTTATAAGTGGTGGTGTTAATAAATAATTAAAAGAACCATAATATAATTACGTATATAATCTTAAATGAACTTTGAATGTTGTATTTTTCGATTGGAACCTCCATTATGCATGGATTCTAATTGAGTTATAAAAAGAATTAATATTGTCCTTAACTTACTTACTAAGAGTGGATCTCCTAACCCAAGTAAATCTTTTCTATTTGTGACTAAGTTTTATCACCTTTATTGTTGTGACAAAATATTTTCCTTACGTTAAAGAATTTTTCTTCATCAATTCCCTGTGGATCGATCTCGGACTCTTGAGAATTTATTACTTGAAACAACCTGCACTTGGGTTTGCAACTTTTAATTCGCATCACCAATCAAGTGAATAAATCCTCACATGGATTTTTCACTCATAAATCACAAATTCATTTCTTACCACCAAAAATGGTTGATGAGGTTAATCTCCCTCTTACCTTAAAAGATGAGCAAGACTCATTTGATATCTTCTTGTAACAAGATCTACTTCCAAGAAAACCTTTAAAACAAATCAAACATAAATTTATTAAAATCTAAAGCTTGGAACAAGATGACCATAGATCAAAATTATGGTCTAGGACTTTAGAATAAAGTCTAGGAGTGAAGATTAAGAACTTTACCTAGAACCTTTAAACTTTAAGCTTTGAGAAAGTGGTTCAAGATCGATGATTTAGGAAAAACTCACAACTAGAAAGTGTCTCCAAATGAGGTCTAGATTCAAAATAAGTACTTGGTTTGGATGAAACAAAGTTGGAAGGTATTTTGGGAGGGGTTGGCCGTGAGCTTCAATAGAGAGTAAAAGAGAGAGTTTTTGATACTTGTTTCTTGAAAATGAATAAGATAGACTAAGAGAAAGAAGTAATCAAATTTGCTTTCTCCTTTGTCCTAGAAGTCTTCATGCCCGTGAGCTACATCAAGGGTTAAGATCAAAACTTCTCCTCCAAGCTTGCCATCCATTGGTGCAACACACAAAGTCATAGCCATTAATGTTGACTTCATCAAACTTCTCAAGTAAGCTTCCTTCACATTGGCTCACCATAAAGTTGTCGTAACCATCAAACTTGACTAGCCATCTAGATATTTACCAATAGCTATTACCCAATGGACAAAGGCTACTGCTAGAAAATCAGTGGTTATTGTCCAATGGACAATAGAACGTACCTAGATTTTATTAGTAACATAAAATCTCAGAAAAAGAAAAACTTCGAAATTTGTTCCCAATTTCAAGTTTAGTAAGCTCCCCCGGCCGCGCGTCAACATTTAAAAATTTTTTTGCCTCAAATTTTTTTTATTTTTTCGGCTCCGCTTTCAAACACACAGAAGTCCTAAATAATAATAAAATAATCAAAATAAATCAAAAAAATCATAAAAACACCTATAACAGAGAAAGAAAGAAAAACCAGGGTGTTACAACATTGGTCCACCCAAAGGACATCACGAGGTACTCATAATGCCCATACCTAGTTCAAAAAATGGTCTTAGGGATATCCTTTTCCCTAACCCTTATGTGATGATACCCAGGCCTAATATTAATCTTTGGGAAAACTGCAGCTCATCTTAATTGATCCATTAAATCATTTATCCTAGGTAACAGATACTTGGTTTTTATGGTTACCTTGTTCAGTTGTTTGTAATCCACATAGAGCCTCATGGAACCATCCTTTTTCTTCACTAGTATCACAAGTGCTCCCCACGTAGAAACACTTGGCCTAATAAATTGTTTGTCCAACAAATCCTTGATTTGCTTCTTGAGTTCTGCTAACTCTTGTGGTGCCATCCTATAGGGTGCTATAGAGATAGGTCTCATCCTAGGTACTAAGGTACTAAGTCTATAGAAAACTTTATTTTTTGCTCGGGTGGCAACTCCACTATATCACTCGGGAAAACTTCAGGATATTCACTCACCACTGGTATATCACCTAAGTTTTGCTCAACCTCAGCACTTAGGGAAAATAAGAGAACATATCCTAGAGCTCCCTCCTCTAAACAGAGATTAACCTGATTCGCATTGAGACACACTGACTCAGATGGAATGACTCTGGTAGGTATATCTGATAAGAAAACTAGGGATTTATCTGAACATGCCTTGATGGTTGAAACAATTGTATGGACGGTTGCTTTAATACCATTGGGAATGGTACAACGGGGGTTGATTTCATTGAGCATACATTGAGAAAGTTTGTTGAACTATTGTTAAGGCTATGTTGCCTAGGAGTTGAATCACACCTTAATGCGGGTGCGAATAGATTAGTGTAGGTCATAATGTTGACCTTGGGGGCGTCGGGGTGCGGGTGTCTCACAAGGGACAGTTGGTAGCTCCTCTGGGCTGTGGGACAGACCGATGCAAACGCACCAATGATCCGGACCGAGATACTATCCTATATCGCGATCTTGTGGGAATGCCGCTGTATAATGTGCCACATTTTTTTTTGGAGAAAACGTCACACCATAACCACAATGCGAAAATAAATCATATAAATTAAGACCTAGTTCTTTTTATTATACATATACATATTTATATTTAATAACCTGTTCATCAATGAAATATTCAAATGTACTAACGCTTATAAAAGATACATAAGTATATATATATATATATATATTGTAAATATAAGTGGAAAACATAAAGATTAAACCATACATCCATGTAAAAAGTACATTATATATATATATATATATATATACTATTTAAGTACAGACTGTAAGTCATTAATTACATCAAGGCTTATCAAAAAGAAGCCTAAGCTTTACATGCCCCCAAAAATGATATACAGACCCCCTAAATGAATATCAAGGCCCCAAGAAAAAGAACACAGATAACCATCAATGATTATCGACAGTATCAGCCCCTAAGAAGAGAGAGAAGGAACCGTATCAGGATCCTCCTCAGGGTCTTCCTCGTTAGAAGAGACCCTCATCAGAGCTACCGAGTTGCAGGCTGGGGCTCAGGCAGTAGAGAGAAATGAATCCTCCCATGGGGTGTAATAACGTTCACCCCACATATCCCTAATGGGTAGGTAAAACTCTAAGTGCAAATGAACGCTACATGTAAAGATTGGCGGATCATATCATCCCTAAGCTAGTGACACCATCATGTCTCCTAGAGAAACACAATGATCTGAGCTAAAGCTAATGTGCAAATAATCCAGATCTCCGAGAAAAGTCAGCCTCACATAACCCAAAAAACCTTGGCGATGGGTCGTCATGATTAAGCAGGTACTAGTAGAAGTTGGGGCAAAAACCCGGGAACTAGTGTGCTTCCCCTTCTTCGCCAATGTCTTCAGAGAATCACATAAGTAAGATATTCTACATTCAGTACCAATTATGACAGTAAAGAAACTAAACGGCGCATAACGCCCACATAACATTTCAATAATAATAATAATCAGCATTAAAAATAGATAGTAAATAACTTAGCATTTCCAGGCAGTTATAATAGTAATAGGACAACAGATTCAATTTTCATATAAATAAGTAAGGGCTTATTTGGGAAAGCTGAAAATTATAGATTACGCTGATAATCGATTATTGTTATAATCGATTATAATCAATTATTGTTATAAACGATTATAATCGATTATTGTTATAATCGTTTATAATCGATTCATTTTTATGTTTGGATGCATTAGCTGTAAAGTGATTTTAAACTAATATGATTCGTTTGGATGATATAAAAAAGAATTGCTTTTATATATTAAATTACTAAAATATGTATAGAATTTTTAAAAAATTATTTGATTGAGGACAAAATAGTATTTACATATCAAAGTGTAAGAAATAATCTATAAGCTAAAATCATAAGCTTTAATCTTTAGCTTATGATTATTAACTGAAAAAAACTTTTATTTTGCATTGAATTTTATGTAAAAGCTTTTTTAAAAAATAATCTTTTTACCCAAATATAACAATTATTTCACAAAACAGCTTAATCCTCCAAAAACAGTTATTTGGGAAAGATTTAATCTTTCCCAAACATGCTCTAAATGTCAAATGATATGATAACTTACTATGCACATGCACATGACACCCAAAAATCCTACTCCATGGAGCTAGACAAAAACATCGGAGAGAATGATCAGGAGATATGTCTGTATCGCGGCTGCCGAGGCCTTCAAGTGCTAAAATTCTTAATTTATCAATGTGCACATCATGGCATTGTACAATACATTCTACACAGATCTCGATATAGGATAGTGTCTCGATCCAGATCGTCGGTGCATTTGCATCGGTCTGCCCCACGAACAGAAGAGCTACCAACTGTCCATCGCGAGATACCCGCACCCCGATGCCCCTAAGGTCAAAAGGAGACCTACACTTGTCTATTCACACATGTACATAGGTGTGATTCAACTCCAAGGCAACTTGGCCTTAATAATAGTCCAACAGACATTTTCAATGCATGTTTCAAATCATACTCAATGCACATAGATTCAATGTATACTTGTATACATCTTTATAGATTCAAAATCATAGCATTTCATATTTAGAATCACATGTCATGTCATTTATCAACAAGGTTTGATCCCATTCACGGATCCACATCAAGTCAATAACAAATCTCAAGGATGCTCACGTAGCATTCAAAGTTATCATAAAAGTTAAACCTTAATTTCATTATGTTTCTCACAACCTCACCTATACTCATGTTCTTTCTTTATTCAAAGACCACTCCAAGTTATAGTTAAAGACTTGTTCTTTATTCTTTCCATATTATGAAATCCAGATTAAGCGTCTAATCATTCAATTAATTAAGTTCATTCTAGTACAAAAGCCTCATAACAAGTGTCCAAGGAGACCGGGAGCCTCCAAGGGGCTAGAAAAACTCATAAACTTTCATCTCTCAGGTTACAAGTCCGTGAGAAGTTACACGGCCCCGATTACACGGCCGTGTAAAATTACATGGCATAGGCTGTGTACTTCTCTAGAATTCAACAAAAAACACACCCAGCCTATTTTTTGATATGCCTGGATTACATGGTCGTGTGCCCACACACAGCCTAGACCGTGTAATCCTCTGGAAATGCAGAAAACCACCCAAAATTCATTCCATCCTTCAAACATTCTAAGATCCATCAATATACACCAAAATCATGTTATTCAAATAATCAAAACTCAACCAAAATCACTCAAACAAATGGATATCCCACCAATGGGGTTCACTCCATCAACACAACAATAAGTTCCTCACCACCAAAATGGGTTGAAGAGAATAATCTTCCTCTTACCTTAAGAGACAATACGAAAAGTAAGCGCCTTTCAAGCTTTTCGTCCACTACCCATAGAAAAACCTAAGATGGTCAACTCACCAAATTAACCACTAAAACTTGAAAACAGGAGTCCTTGATCAGAATGGTGACCAAGGACCACAAAAATGAGGAGAAAATGAGAAAAAAGTTAAGAGCTTTATCTCAAAGCTTCAAGCTTTGGAGCTAGGTAGTAAATGGCAAAAATGGAAGAGTCAAGAGGTGTTCAACAAGGAAGAAAGCTTCAAGATGATAAGGAGAAACAATAGTCTAAGTTGGCTTGAGGAAGAAAGCTTGAAGGCTCAACAATGGTGGTGTGCAGCTGTATGGGGAAAGAGAGAAAGAGAGAAGTGTGCGTGAGGGAGAGAAGGAGAAATGAAGAAAAAATGATAGCTTGAAGTCTTTTGTTTCCTTTTCCCCAGCTGTGCAACCCAATTGAGAGGAGAGAGAGTGTGGTGGTTGATAGGAAACTTCCTAGAAGTTTCCCTTAAAGCTTCCTTAAGAAGCTTTGCATGCTTCTCCATAAAATGAAGTGTGACGTCACTTAGATGATGTCATAAAAGTAACTAGATAGAAACAATCTACTAGAGCTATTACTCAGCGGACAAAAGTTACAGTTAGCAGAAATAATATTTTATTATCTCTCATATAATAAAATGTTTTGTAATTTTACTTATCAAATAAAATCTCGTAAAATGAAAACTTCATAAACTATGTCCGATCTCGAGTTTAATAAGATCCCTCATTGACGTTTCCATAGTCCAAAGTTTGCCAGCCACAGGGAAAACATTTCGTTTTCCCGGCTCCGCTCAGCGCGTACGTAAAATAAGAAATATATTAAAAAATTTAACATTTCCAAAAAAATCCAAAAAAATTCTCAAAAATCACAAATATTAGAGAATGACTATTCATCACAAAACAAACAATTTTTGGGGTGTTACACCGACTCTGCTCAGTGTGCATGTAAAACGAGAAATATATTAAAATATTCGACATTTCTGGAAAAATCTCAAAAAATTTCCAAAAATCACAAATATTAGAAAATGATTATTTATGATGAAACAAATAATTTTCAGGGTATTACAACTCTCCCCTTCTAAAAATAAATCTCGTCCTCAAAATTTTTATACCTTAGAACAGTTGTGGGTGTTGCTCCTTCATCTTGCCTTCTAATTCCCATGTTGCATCTCCGGTCGTTTCGTTCCAGATCACTTTCACCAACAAGATTTCCTTTCCTCTGAGTTGTTTCACTCTCTTATCATCAATCCTTATGGGAGGTGCCTCATAGGTCAAGTTCTCTTTCAATTGTACTATGTCCGGTACTATGACATGGTTCAGGTCAAGAATATATTTTCGTAGTTGTGACACATGAAAAACATTGTGAAGGTTTGAAAGAAAAGGGGGTAAGGCTATCTGGTAAGCTACTGGACCTATCCGGCGAAGAATTTGGTAAGGCCCAAGGAATTTGGGAGTAAGTTTTCTAGATTTTAGAACTCGACCGACCCTAGTCATTGGCGTGACTTTCAAAAATACATGCTCGCCTTCCTCAAACTCAAGAGGCTTTCTTCTTTTATCCGCGTAGCTTTTCTGTTAACTCTGAGTTATCCGTATATTTTCCTGAATCAGCTTAACCTTCTCAGTCATCTGCTGTATAATATCAGGTCCAACAATAAGGCGTTCTCCATCTTGGTACCAACACAAAGGTGTTTGGCATCGTTGTCCATACAGAGCTTCATAGGGTGCCATCCCTATGCTTGAATGAAAACTGTTGTTGTAGGAGAACTCTACTAATGGTAAAACTTCATCCTAACTTCTAGTCTATTCTAAGGCGCAAGCCCTAAGCAAATCCTCCAACGATTGGATCGTCCTTTCCGATTGCCCATCGATTTATGGATGGTAAGAAGAACTCAATCGTAGCTTTGTTCCTAATGCTTCTTACAAACTTTTCCAAAACTTTAAGGTGAACCTTGGATCTCTATCCGAAATAATACTTGTAGGCACACAATGTAGCCTAACGATCTCACCGATATATAGCTGGGTCAACTTCACCATGCTGTATCTTATGTTGATTGGTAGAAAGTGTGCTGACTTCGTGAGTCGATCAACGATTACCATATTGAGTCATAACATTTTCTGGTCTTCGACAATTTAACCATAAAATCCATCGCAATGCTATCCCACTTCTATTCGAGAATAAGTAGGGATTGCAACAGTCCCGATGGTCTTTGATGCTCAACCTTCGCTTTCTGACAAACCAGACAAGAAGACATATATCTGGTAATATTGTTCTTCATTCCATGCCACCAAAATAACTTCTTTAGGTCTTGGTACATTTTAGTTATCCCTGGGTGCATACTCAACTTGCTCGTGTGAGTGTGTTCGAGAATATACTTTCTAAGCACCTGATCCTTGGGTATACAAACTCTACCTCAAAACCATAAAATTCCATCCGTTACTTCCTCGACTGTCATCAAATTGCCATGCCTCATCAGCTCTCTTTCTTCTTGCAAAAACTTATCAATTTTCTGCTTTTCTCGGATGTCTTCCATTAATTCGCTTGAGATAGTAACCATGTTCATGCAAATTTTTCCCGGTGTTAACTCCATGAAAGACCATATATCCCTAAATTGCTCTATCAAATCTTTTTCCTTGATCATCATGGTTGAGATACTGAGCATCTTCCTACACAATGCGTCTGCCATAATGTTTGCCTTTCCAGGGTGATACAGAAGTCAGAAATCATAATCCTTCATAAATTCCAACCACTTGTGCTGTCTCATATTCAACTCCTTTTGATCATACAAATACTTCAAACTCTTATGGTCACTAAAGATGTTGAGTGTCGCTCTATAAAGGAAATGTCTCCATATCTTCAAAGCGAATACCACAACTGCCAACACCAAGTCATGCGTTAGATAGTTCTTCTCATGCACTCATAAGTGTCTCGATGCGTAAGCCACCACTTTTCCATTTTGCATAAGCACAGATCCTAATCCTTGGTATAAAGCATCACAATACACTTTGAAGGGCTCATTAGGATCAGGTAGAACCAAAATAGGTGAAGTAGTCAGCCATCTCTTCAGTTCTTGAAAACTTTCTTCGCAAGCATTAGTCCATTCAAAGGCTTGGTTCTTTCTCGTCAGCTGAGTAAGAGGCCCTGTTATTTTAGAGAATCCTTCGATGAACCTCCGATAGTATCCAGCCAAACCCATAAAGCTTTGGATTTCTATCACCATCTTTGGTCTTTCCCACTTTAGAACAGTTTCCCCTTTTGACGGATCCACTGCAATCTTTTCCTTCAAGATCACATGACCCAAAAACTTGACTTCGTCCAGCCAAAATTCACACTTCGACAATTTGGCATACAATTTATTCTTCTTCAAAATTTGGAGAACTATACTGAGGTGCTCAACATGGTCCTCCTGATTTTGAGAGTAGATCAGAATGTCGTCAATGAAGACAACAAGGAATTTGTCCAAGTAAGGATGAAAAATTCTGTTCATGTAATCCATGAATATGGCAGGTGCATTCGGTATACTAAACGGCATTACAAGGTACTCGTAATGGCCGTAACGGGTACGAAAAGCCATCTTGGGAATATCCTCTTCCTTTACTCGAATTTAGTGGAAGCCCGATCGTAGATCGATCTTAGAGAATACTGCTACTCCCTTCAGTTGATCCATCAAGTCGTCTATCCTCGGAAGTGGATACTTATTCTTGATTATGACCTTATTCAGTTGACGATAGTCCACACACAATCGAGAGGTACCATCCTTCTTTCGGATGAGCAACACTGGTGCTCCCCAAGGTGACACACTAGGTCTAACAAACTACTTTTCCAAGAGCTTTTCCAACTGCTTCTTAAGCTCTGCTAACTCTGAGGGTGACATTCTATAAGGCGCTATAAATACAGGACCAGATCTAGGTACAAGGTCAATAGCGAACTCTATTTCCTGCTTCGGCAGTAAACCAGGTACATCATCATGAAAGACTTCGGGGAACTCGTTAACCACTGGAATTGCATTCACATCAGCCTCGCTCTCGACCTTCAACGAAGACATTAGCATGTATCCTTGAGCTCCTTCTTTCAAGAAAGCTTGAACTTGGTTAGCCGTCAAAAATCTAGAAACTTCATCCACAGGGAAAATTATGGTTTTACTAGAACAGTCTAACAGGACATGGTTAGAAGACAACTAATCCATTCCTAAGATTACGTCTAATTGGGAAAGAAGTAAACAGATCAAATCAACAGAAAATATTTGACCCTCAATGACTAAAGGATAATTTAAGCAAACTTTGTTGGTAACAATGGGTTTATTAGTGGGAGTAGACACAGTCAAGTCAAAAGGTAAGGATGACACCGATAAACTAAGTCATCGCACAGTCATAAGAAATGAAAAAGTGGGTTGCCCTAGAGTCATACAGTACAGTTAAAAAATTACCTTCTGTGGTGCCTTCCCCTTGTATTAGATCTTCGGATTCGGAGGCCTTTGCTCCACTCATAGTGTAGATTCTGCCCGCTGCTTGTGGCTTTGCAGCTCGTGTAGCGTTGACTGAAGGCTCAACCTTAGCTTGGTTGCAATCCCTAGAGACGTGTCTAGGTTTTCCACATCAATAATAGATAATTCCCCTGATGGAACAATCCCTTGTTAGGTGATCCTTCCTGCACTTCATACATCTTGGCAAAGATGCCACATTTTGTCTAGTTCGGTTCCCACCAGAACCTCCACTAGAACCTCCACCTGATGTCTGTTGTTGATTTCTCGGTGGTCGAGAATAAGGCTTCTTTTGGAAATGGTTTGTGTTGTTTCCGCCTCCTCTTTGGATCCTAGCAGGTTCAAAGTTTCGATTTCTTGTGTCTCGAGCTTGATCCAGAGCTTCCACCTGGCAACACGTATCTAACAGCTCTGAAAATTGGTTGATCTTGAAGGTGATAACTGCTCTTTTCACTTCATGCCTCAGTCCTTCCTCAAAATTTTGACATTTCTACACCTCGTCTAGCTGGTGCTGGAAATATGTTGAGATTTTGGATAAGCTTTCAAATTTCGCTGCGTATTCACTGATAGTCATGCCCCTTGCCTCAAGCCAAGGAACTCCATTTCTTTTGCATGTCTGGCGCTTGCAGGGAAATATTTTTGCAAGAACTTATTCTTGAATATCTCCTAAGTGATTGCACGACCTTCAGCTTCTAACACTCTCTGTGCCCCGTTCCACCAGTCTTCAGCATCCCCAATCAGCATAAAAATGGCATAAGTTACCTTCTTGTCGTTGGCACAGTTCATGCCTCTGAAGATTTTCTCTAGTTCCTTGATCCATAAACTAGCTTTCTTCGGATCAAATTCTCCTTTAAATTGAGGAGGGTTGTGGTGACGGAACTCTGCCAAATTTTGTGCATCAGCCATAGCTTCGAGCTGTTGAGCAGCCCTCTCTTATTATTGAGCAGCTCTTTCAGTTTGTTGGGTAATAACTTCTGCCATTCGTTGCATTGCTTCAATCGCTGCGGCCATATCTCCGCCTTGTGCCATCTCGTCCTTTCATGTTATACTAACTGAAACAAATAATGAAGAATTAGGTGTATCCTTTCGGAATACCAATCACAGGGAATCACACAGCATAAACAAGTCAGACCTAACCACAAAGACCCAAAGAAAACATAAATGGGGGCTCTGATACTAACTTAATATGATGTCCTTTTTTTTGTGGAAACATCACACCATAACCACAATGCGAAAATAAATCATATAAATTAAGTGAAATATTCAAATGTACTAACGCTTATAAGAGATACATAAGCATGTATATATATATTGTAAATATAAGTGAAAAACATAAAGATTAAACCATACATCCATGCAAAAGTACATCATATATATATATATATATACTATTTAAGTACAGACTGTAAGTCATTAATTATATCAAGGCTCATAAAAAAGAAGTCTAAGCTTTACATGCCTCCAAAAACGATATATAGACCCCCTAAATGAATATCACGGCCCCAAAAACAAGAACATAGATAGCCATCAGTGACTATTGACATTATCAGCCCCTAAGAAGAGAGAGAAAGAACCGTGTCAGGATCCTCCTCAAGGTCTTCCTCGTCAAAAGAGACCCTCATCGGAGCCACCGAGTTACGGGCCGGGGCTCGGGCAGTAGAGAGAAATGAATCCTCCCATGAGGTGTAATAACGTTCACCCCACATATCCCTAATGGGCAGGTAAAAGTCTAAGTGCAAATGAATGCTACATATAAAGATAGGGGGATCATATCGCCCCTAAGCTAGCGACATCGTCACGTCTCCCAGATAAACACAGTGATCCAAGCTAAAGCTGATGTGCCAACAATCCGGACCTCCGAGAAAAGTTAGCCTCACGTAATCCAAGAAGCCTTGGGGAGAGGTCGTCATGATCAAGTACGTACTAGTCGAAGTTGGGCCAAAAACCTAGGTACTCGTGTGCTTCCCCTTCTTTGTAACACCCCAAATTTTGGTTATTTTACAGTAATGACTAAATTGTGTTGTTTTGTGTTTTCTATGTTACAAAAAATTATTTTGACTGTTCTGAGGCTGTTTTTGATCGTTGTGTGAGATTTGCTCTGAGTTAGGAAAATACTAATTTTTGGGCCGGGGAAAATCTTTATTGATTTATTCAGAGACAGGGAATCTTACTAAACCCGAATCTGAGAGATACGAAATCTAATATTTTAATTTTTAAAATTTATCTGTGAAATAAAAATATTTCATGGGAAAATATCTGCTATTTTATGAACAGCAGTTTCTGTTACTAAGTAATGGACTCAATATATTTTATTTGTTAGAAAATAGATTAAGAATAATTTTTATAACTTATTTTAAAATGAACCAATAGAAATGAGTCAACATTAGTGGTTAGACTTTCTCTAGACTAATAGAAAATGATCAATATAAATGGTTGGACTAGTTGCTAAGTAACTAGGATAACTAACTAAGTTACTCTAAATAGATTAATTTGTAACTAAATAACCTAACCTAATTAGCTTACTATCTAATAAAGATGTAACTAAAACCTAATTGAAGTCAAACCTAGTTACTAATTTTTTCCTAGAGCCACACGGCCATGAAGGCCTTTCCACCATGTTCTAGGTTCATCTAAATGACCACTTGATGACTATTGTGTGACCTAAGCCATGTGTGCACCATGTGAGACCATGTGAGTGAATTTCTATCACATTAAGTTGCTATCCATGCAATCATACTACTGCACACTTCAATAAAGCTATCCAATTTCATTTTTCACTTCACTTTATGACAAACCTTCATCTTTCTCTCTCAAATATTCAAGAACACTCAAGAACACCCAACTACTTTTCTTTCCTTTTTCTTGTTGAACCCCACGGCCAACTACTCCAAACCCTACGTCTCCACTTCTTAAATTTCATCTCTTCCTACTTTCTAAAGCTAAACCTCATTCTAAACACTTTTCTTTTAGTAAGTTTTATCAAAATCCTACTCTAAGTGCATCAAAAACCAAGCTTTAGCTTACTACTCCAAAGGTAATCTTTTGATTCTTTGATCCTAAGATGGATTTTTGATTTTCTAGACCATGATTGATCCATGGTTCTTTGTTCTTAAGCTTTGTTTATGACTTTAGAATTTGTTTAAGATTTTTAGGGGGTTTTGTTTGAAGCTCACGAATTCAAGAGGAAGGAGGACTTGAAGCTTTTGTCTCCCTTGAGGTAAAAGGGAGATTAACCTCATCAACTGTATGTTGGTGGTGAGGAAATGGGTTGTTTGTGGTGAAAAATCCATAAGGATTTATTCACTTAATCTTCTATGCTTTCTTTGTTTGTGTTAGTTATTCTTTTGGCTTTGAAAATATGATTGCATGTGTATTTATATGCTTATAGCTTTGATAATATGCTTGTATGTGAAATTTAGAAAGCATGCAAATTTATGTGTAATATAAGATGTGAATCACATGAAGAAATTGTTGTATGAAGGTCCCAAAGGATCTATGAGGTACACGGCCTCCACACTTCAAAAGGAACCTAGGGTTCTAAATTATTTTTCTAACCAAGGAGTAAATGATTTTATGACAAGGAAAATAAATTAAGTGTTTTTGCAAGGAATAAATGCTAAAAAGATCCAAATGATGGGTTATGAAACCCTAAATGGATTTCGGCCAACAAGCCATTTTTCATAACTTAGATCCAAAATTATTTTACTAAGTGTAGATTTAGGTGTTTAAATGAGAAAGAAATTATTTTGGTAAGTTTTGAACCTAAAATAAAAGCAATATACTTTTTAGAATAAAAATTGATATAATTAAATAATTAAGTTATGAAATAAAAATAAATGTCAATACTTTAAATTTTCTATCGTATAGCTCACCCTATGGGTTTTGAAGTGCATTAGAAAAATTTGAGCTGTAATATCTTAAGTAAATTAAAGAAACACATTTTTTTGGAAAACAATAGAAATACTGATTTTTAGTGGAACAATATTGTACATATTATCTGAAGAGGGACTATTTTGCAAATATTATTTTAGGAGGTACTATTATGAAAAAATTATTTAAATAATGATTATTATATAAATATTATTTAATGAGGGACTATTATGTAAATAATGGAAATAAAATTATTTTTTTGTGAAAAACAATATTTTTGGTTTAAATATGTTAGAAACATTTTACGTAATTAAAAATATGTTGAAAAATATTTACGCGACTCAAAAATAGTAATTTTAGGCTACGTGATTGAGAAAACGCAATAAAATATTTATGCGATTTAAAAAATATTGGAAAATCCTTACGTAATTTAAAAACATAAGAAATATGTTTCGCGATTTCAAAAATGTGATAATAGTGCTACGCAATTGAGTGTAAATAGCAGTTTGCTGTCGACCAGTTGTGGTGGGCCCGGTTGTGTTGAATATTTATACCACTAAGATATGGTGAGATTATTTGAAATATTGTGAAAATAATAATTGTACGTGTGTTTGAATCATACATCATGCATAAAAAAGTGGATTCGCTTATTTGAGTAAGGCTGTATGCTTAGGAGATGAATTACACCTAAGTGCGGGTGCGAGTAGACAAGTGTAGGTCACTTGTTGACCTTGGGGGCATCGGGGTGCGAGTACCTCGCAATGGACGGATTGGTAGCTCTTTTGTCCGTGGGGCAGACCGATGCAAACGCACTGATGATCCGGACCGAGACACTGTCCTATATCGTGATCTGGTGTAGAATGTCTTGTCCAATGCCTGATGTGAACTTTTGACAAAATTGATATATTATAACACTTCTGGCCATGGCAGCCTAGTGACAGACATGTCTTCTGGATCTTCTCTCTGAAATTGTGTTTAGCTCCATGGAGTAGGAATTGGTTTGTGTGCATATGTATAGTGGGTCAGCATAATAGCATGAAATTTATAATTATCTGATTCATGATTATTTAATTTATTACTCGTGATATGATAACATGATTTATTGTCTTGATATTATACTTTGTTTATTTGTTGTCGTTTCCTTTACTGCAATACTAGTATTGATGTAGGGGATCTCACCTCGTTGTTATGTTATATCTGTTTCATTGTATATGTTTACTGAAGACTGAGAGAACGAGGAGGCAAGGGACCCTGTTTATCTTCAATAGCAGTTTTCTTTATTTGTTAGTATGGCGATAAGATGACAAGTCTTAGGTTTTGTTAGGGTTCAGTTCCATGGTGGAGCTGACGCTTGGAGATTTGACTATAATAATAAGAGGGTTGTTTATACTGGGGACTTGGCTATGAGCTTGAGTGGAACCCTGGATGGGATTTCTGTGTTAACTCAACATGCAACTGTGCATTTGGTTCATGATACCTATTCGTGAACTTTGGGGTGGAGTTGTGTCTTTCTATACACCCCAAGAGAATTCTGTAGTATCATCAGCAAGAACCCCAATGAGGCATCTGTATTCGTCTGGGTTCTTCGATGATAATGTAGAGGAGGAGGAGGATCCTTCCGAAGAACCAAATCCTTAGGTTTGTTTACAGAGTACTGCTTAGTAGTTAGGTTTATATTTTACTTTTGAAGCAAGGTTGAAATTATGTAAATTATTCAAACAATGTTTGTAACATAATGTATAAATATATTTTGATGTGTTTATTACAAGCTTACTAATGTTTTAATTTAGTTTACTTGTTTTATTTTATTCCACAAGCAAACTTTTAAAATTGACGTTTTTACAAGATTAATTCTTTTACAACTTGGGTAAGTTCTATTAGGATTAGTCTTAAATGTGATACCCTACAGTGGGTGTTACATTAGTTGGTATCAGAGCCTCGGTTAGAGTCTTTTGGGTTTTTGTGCTTAGGTCTATTTTAGCTTGTGTTGTGTGATTCTTTGCATTTGATTTTCAAAAGATGACATCTGACTTTCATTAGACCTTGTTTAATTGTTTGTGAAGAAAACTATGTCTCGTGGTAGAGCTGTACGTGCAAATGTAGAACATGACAATGACCCAATGACCGCTGCTGTTGAAGCAATGCAGCGAATGGCCGAAGTGATGGCACAATAAAATCAACGAGCTATGCAACAACAAGAAGCTAATGCAGAAGTTCAGCATTTGTCAAAATTTCATCGGAACAATCCGCCACATTTTAAAGGCGAGTTTGACCCTAAGAAAGCAGACTTATGGATCCAAGAACTGGAGAAGATCTTTGAAGCGACAGGATATGCAGATGATCATAGGGTGACGTATGCTACATTCATGCTAATGGGTGATGGCGAGAATTAGTGGAAAGCCACTCAAAGAATGTTAATAGCTGAAGGGATAGAAATCACATGGGAGCTATTTTGCGAAGTATTTCTAGAGAAATATTTTCCAGAAAGTGCGAGACACGCTAAGGAGATGGAATTTCTGGGTTTACATCAAGGTGGAATGACTGTGAGTGAATATGCTGTGAAGTTTGAGAGCTTGCCTAAGCTCTCAAGGTATCTCCAAATTCAGCTAGATGAGGTTTGGAAGTGTCACAAATTCGAAGAAGGTTTGAGAATCCAGCTAAAGAGAGGAGTGATATCAATGCGTGTGAATCAGTTTTCAACACTGATGGACATGTGTTGTAGGCAGGAAGGGTTAGAGCCAGCACATGATAACAGGAACCGCAACTTTGGACCGACTAGGTTCCAAAGAGGAGGCAACAATAACAACAACCAGTTTCAACGAAAACCATATTTTTGACCCTCGGGAAGTCAACAGCAACAACAACATCAGCAACCTCGTGGAGATGGTTTAAGTGGAAATCGGTTCAATCAGACTGTAGCACTACCAATAAAATGCTTGAAGTGCGAGAAAGGTCACATGATGAGAGATTATTCGATTAGAGGTATAATTTGTTTCAGATGCGAAAAGCCTGGTCATGTCTCTAAAGATTGTGATCAAGCAAAGATGGAGCCTTCGGTGAGCAATGTTTGTGCTATAAAGCCGCAAGTTGGAGGAAGAGTTTATACAATGAGTGGAGCTGTGGCCTCCCAGTCTGAGAATCTTATTTAGGGAGAAGGTGTCATCTCAGGTAATCTTTTAACTGTACTATATGATTCGGGTGCAACAAATTCATTTATTGCATATGACTGTGTGGATCGTTTGGGATTACTTGTGTCTTCTTTAAACTTCCAATTGATTGTTTCCACTTCTACTGCTAAACCAGTTAGAACTACAAAAATATGCCTGAATTGTTCTATTATTATAAAAAATTGAGTCTTTTCTGTTAATTTGATTTGTTTACCTGTTGTTGATATCGATATAATCTTAAGAATGGATTGGTTATCTTCGAACCATATCCTATGAGATTGTTCTAAAAAGACCTTAATATTTCCTGATGAGGTTTTTGGATTTGTAACTGCCAAACAAGTCAAATCTTTATTGAGGGATGGAGCTCAAGGATACATGCTGCTATCTTCTTTAAAAGTTAAGAGTGAGAAGGATGTGAACGCTATTTCTGTCATGAACGAGTTTCCTGAAGTTTTCCCTGATGACGTACCTGGATTACCACCAAAAAGAGAGATAGAGTTTTCTATCGATCTTGTACCAGGAGTAGGTCCCATATCAATTGCACCGTACCCTATATCATCATCAGAGTTAGTAGAGTTGAAAAAGCAGTTAGAAGAGTTATTGGAAAAATAGTTTGTGAGACCTAGTGTTTCACCCTAGGGAGCTCCAGTGTTGCTAGTCAAGAAGAAGGATTGAACTTCTCGTTTATGTGTTGATTATCACCAACTGAACAAAGTCACAATAAAGAATAAATATCCACTTCCGAGAATTAATGATCTGATAGACCAACTGAAGGGAGCAGCTATTTCCTCAAAGATAGATTTACGATCAAGATATCACCAGATTCGCGTTAAGGTAGAAGATATACCTAAAATGGCTTTTCGGACGCGTTATGGTCATTATGAGCATCTCGTAATGTTGTTCGGTGTGACGAATGCTCCTGCTATATTCATGGATTACACTAATAGGATCTTTCATCTATACCTAGATCGGTTTGTCATTGTTTTTATCGATGACATTCTGATCTACTCTCAAAATCAGGAAGAGCATGCTGAACATCTCAATATAGTTCTTCAGATTTTGAAAGAAAAGAAACTATATGCAAAATTGTCAAAATGCGAATTTTGGTTGGATGAAGTTCAGTTTCTGAGTCATGTAATTTCTAAGGATGGAATTGCAGTGGATTCAGTCAAGGTGGAGATGATTCTTCAATGGGAAAGACCAAAGACGGTGACAAAAATCTGGAGTTTTGTTGGACTAGCCAGATATCATCAAAGGTTTATTGAAGGTTTTTCTAAGATCGCCGGACCTCTTACTCAACTTACAAGGAAGAACTAAGTTTTTGATTGGACGGATAAGTGTGAAGAGAGTTTCCAAGAGTTGAAGAAGACGTTGACTACTGCACCAGTGTTGATTCTACCAGATCCCAATGAATCTTTTGAGGTGTATTACGATGCTTCTTATCAAGGGTTAGGATGCGTGCTGATGCAGAACAAAAACGTTGTAGCGTATGCTTCAAGACAAATGAAGGTTCATGAAAAAAATTATCCAACACATGATTTGGAATTGGCAGTAGTTGTTTTTGCACTGAAGATTTAGAGACACTTTTTGTATGGGCTACGTTTAATGTCTTCAGTGACCACAAAAGTTTAAAGTACTTGTTTGATAAAAAAGAATTGAACATGAGGCAGAGAAGATGGTTGGAATTCTTAAAGGATTATGATTTTCAACTCTAGTATCACTCTAGAAAAGCAAACGTCGTAGCAGAACCTTCGAGTCAGAAGATGCTCAGTGTTTCTGCTATGATGATCGAAGAGGAAAAATTGATTGAACAATTTAGAGATATGTGGTTGTCAGTGGAATTGTCACCTGGAAGGATGCGTCTGAATATAGTCACTATTCTGAATGATCTATCAGAAGAAATTCGAGAGAAACAGGAGGATGGCCAGTTTTTGAAGAATAAGAGAGAATTTTTGAAACAAGGCCATAAGGCAACTGTTGAGGAAGGAACTGGCGGGGTCTTAAGGTTTAAGTGCAGAATTTGTGTACCCGATGATCCCAATCTTAAGAAAGCAATTCTTGGTGAAGCTCATACTAGCAGATTGAGTATACATCCTAGAATGACCAAGATGTATCAAGATCTAAAACGATTATTTTGGTGGCCTGGAATGAAGAGAGATGTTGTCAAGTACGTGGCATCTTGTTTAGTATGCCAGAAAGCAAAGGTTGAGCATCAAAGACCAGCAGGTATGTTACAACCCCTCACTATTCTCGAATGGAAATGAGATAGTATTGTAATGGATTTTGTTACTAGTTTGCCAAAGACTAGGAAAGGTTATGATTCTATTTGGGTCATTGTTGATCAGCTTACGAAGTCTGCTCACTTCTTGCCAATCAATATTAAGTATCCAATGGAGAAGTTGACCCAGTTGTACATTGGTAAAATAGTTAGACTTCACGGTGTACCCACTAGTATCATATCCGATAGAGATCCGAGGTTTACATCAAAGTTTTGGCAAAGCTTACATGAAGCAATGGGGACTAAACTATGTTTGAGTTCAGCTTACCATCCACAGACAAATGGGCAAACAGAAAGGACTATACAATCTCTAGAGGATCTGCTGAGGGCTTGTGTGTTAGAACAACGAGGGAGTTGGGATGAATTCTTACCTTTGGTAGAATTCACCTATAATAATAGTTTTCACTCAAGCATAGGGATGGCATCCTATGAGGCTCTTTATGGATGATGATGCTGAACACCTTTGTGTTAGTATCAAGATGGGGAAAGCATGACTATCGGACCCGAAATGGTTCAACAAACAACAGAGAAGGTAAAGATGATTCAAGAGAAAATGCGGGCAACTAAGAGCAGACAGCTTGAATTTGAGGAAGGTTCACATGTGTTTTTGTGAGTAACACCTACGACTGGTGTTGACAGGGTTATAAAGTCCAGAAAACTCACTCCTAAATTCATTAGACCTTATTAAATTCTTCGTCGAATAGGTCTAGTCACATACCAAATAGCTTTACCGCCTTTTCTTTCAAACCTTCATAATGTTTTCCATGTATCCCAATTGAGAAAGTATATCCCCGATCCTTCATATATTATATAGCCCGATGAAGTGCAATTGAAAGAAAATTTGACGTATGAGGCACTTCCTGTTAAGATCGAAGATAGGAGAGTGAAGCAATTAAGAGGCAAAGCAATTCCGTTGGTGAAAGTGATCTGGAACGAGACAACCGGAGATGCTACTTGGGAAATGGAGGAGAAAATCAGGGAACAGTATCCTCAGTTATTTTAATGTATGGTGAATTTCGGGGATGAAATTCTTTTTAGAGGGGGAGAGTTATAACACTCCAAATTTTGGTTATTTTACAGTAATGACTAAATTGTGCGATTTTGTGTTTTTTGTGTTACAGAAAATTATTTTGACTGTTCTGAGGCTGTTTTTGATCGTTGTGTGAGATTTGCTCCAAGTCAGGAAAATAATAATCTTCGGGCTGGGGAAAATCTTTATTGATTTATTCGGAGACGGGGGATCTTACTAAACCCGAATCTGAGAGACACGAAATCTAATCTTTTAAGTTTTAAAATTTATCTGTGGAATAAAAATATTTTGTGGGAAAATATCTGCTATTTTATGAACAACAGTTTCTGTTACTAAGTAATAGACCCGATATATTTTATTTGTTAGAAAATAGATTAAGAATAATTTTTACAACTTATTTTAAAATGAACCAATAGAAATGAGTCAACATTAGTGGTTAGACTTTTTCTAGACCAATAGAAAATGGTCAATATAAATGGTTGGACTAGTTGCTAAGTAACTAGGATAACTAACTAAGTTACTCTAAATAGATTAATTTGTAACTAAATAACCTAACCTAATTAGCTTACTATCTAATTAAGATGTAACTAAAACCTAATTGAAGTCAAACCTAGTTACTAATTTTTTCCTAGAGCCACACGGCCATGAAGGCCTTTCCACCATGTTCTAGGTTCATCTAAATGACCACTTGATGACTATTGTGTGACCTAAGCCATGTGTGCACCATGTGAGACCATGTGAGACCATGTGAGTGAATTTCTATCACATTAAGTTGATATCCATGCAATCATACGACTGCACACTTCAATATAGCTATCCAATTTCATTTTTCACTTCAGTTTGTGACAAGCCTTCATCTTTCTCTCTCAAATATTCAAGAACACTTAAGAACACCCAACTACTTTTCTTTCCTTTTTCTTGTTGAACCCCACGGCCAACTACTCCAAACTCTACCTCTCCACTTCTAAAATTTCATCTCTTCCTACTTTCTAAAGCTAAACTTCATTCTAAACACTTTTCTTTTAGTAAGTTTTATCAAAATCCTACTCTAAGTGCATCAAAAACCAAGCTTTAGCTTACTACTCCAAAGGTAATCTTTTGATTCTTTGATCCTAAGATGGATTTTTGATTTTCTAGACCATGATTGATCTATGGTTCTTTATTCTTAAGCTTTGTTTATGACTTTAGAATTTATTTAAGATTTTTAGGGGCTTTTGTTTGAAGCTCACGAATTCAAGAGGAAGGAGGACTTGAAGCTTTTGTCTCCCTTGAGGTAAGAGGGAGATTAACCTCATCAACTATGTGTTGGTGGTGAGGAAATGGGTTGTTTGTGGTGAAAAATCCATAAGGATTTATTCACTTAATCTTCTATGCTTTCTTTGTTTGTGTTAGTTATGCTTTTGGCTTTGAAAATATGATTGCATGTGTATTTGTATGCTTATAGCTTTGATAACATGCTTGTATATGGAATTTAGAAAGCATGCAAATTTATGTGTAATATAAGATGTGAATCACATGAAGGATTTGTTGTATGAAGGTCCCAAAGGATCTATGAGGCACACGGCCTCCACACTTCGAAAGGAACCTAGGGTTCTAAATTATTGTTCTAATCAAAGAGTAAATGATTTTATGACAAGAAAAATAAATTAAGTGTTTTTGCAAGGAATAAATGGTAAAAAGAACTAAATGATGGGTTATGAAACCCTAAATGGATTTCGGCCAACAAGCCATTTTTCATAACTTAGATCCAAAATTATTTTACTAAGTGTAGATTTAGGTGTTTAAATGATAAGGAAATTATTATGGTAGGTTTTGAACCTAAAATAAAAGCAATATACTTTTTAGAATAAAAATTGACATAATTAAATAATTAAGTTATGAAATAAAATAAATGCCAATACTTTAAATTTTCTAATGCATAGCTCACCCTATGGGTTTTGAAGCGCGTTAGAAAATTTTGACCTGTAATATCTTAAGTAAATTAAAGAAACACAATTTTTTGGGAAATAATAGAAATATTAATTTTTAGAGGGACTATATTGTAAATATTATCTAAGAAGGGACTATTTTGTAAATATTATTTTGGGAGGTACTATTATGAAAATATTATTTAAACAAGAATTATTATATAAATATTATTTAATGAGGGATTATTATGAAAATAATGAAAATAAAATCAAATTTTTGAGAAAAATAATATTTTTGGTTTAAATATGTTAAAAACATTTTACGTAATTAAAAATATGTCAAAAAATATTTACGCGACTCAAAAATAGTAATTTTAAGCTACGCGATTGCGAAAATGCAATAAAATATTTATGCGATTTAGAAAATGTTGGAAAATCCTTGCACAATTTAAAAACATAGGAAATATGTTTCGCGATTTCAAAAATGCGATAATAGTGCTACACGATTGAGTGTAAACAGCAGTTTACTGTTAGGCAGTTGTGGTGGGTCCGGTTGTGTTGAATATTTATACCGCCAAGATATGGTGAGATTATTTGAAATATTATGAAAATAATAATTGTACGTGTATTTGAATCATACATCATGCATAGAAAAACATGTTCACTTATTTGAGTAAGGTTGTATGCTTAGGAAATGAATTACACCTAAGTGCGGGTGCAAGTAGACAAGTGTAGGTCACCTGTTGACCTTGGGGGCATCGGGGTGCGAGTACCTCACAATGGACAATTGGTAGCTCTTTTGTCCGCGGGGTAGACCGATGCAAACGAACCGATGATCCGGACCGAGACACTGTCCTATATCATGATCTGGTGTAGAATGTCTTGTCCAATGCCTGATGTGCACTTTTGACAAAATTGATATATTATAGTACTTTTGGCCATGGCAGCCTAGTGACAGACATGTCTTCTGGATCTTTTCTCCGAAATTGTGTTTAGCTCCATAGAGTAGGAATTGGTTTTTGTGCATATGTATAGTGGGTCAGCATAATAACGTGAAATTTATAATTATCTGATTCATGATTACTTGATTTATTATCCGTGATATGATAACATGATTTATTGTCTTGATATTATACTTTGTTTATTTGCTGTCGTTTCCTTTACTGCAATGCTAGTATTGATGTAGGGGATCTCACCTCGTTGTTATGTTATATCTGTTTCATTGTATATGTTTATTGAAGACCGAGAGAACGAGGAGGCAAGGGACCCTGTTTATCTTCAATAGCAGTTTTCTTTATTTTTTAGTATGGTGACAAGATGACAAGTCTTAGGTTTTGTTAGGGTTCAGTTCCACGGTGGAGCTGACGCCTGGAGATTTGACTATAACAATGAGAGGTTTGTTTATACCGAGGACTTGACTATGAGCTTGAGTGGAACCCTGGATGGGATTTCTGTGTTAACTCAACATGCAACTGTGCGTTTGGAATTCACGATACCTATTCGTGAACTCTGGGGTGGAGTTGTGTCTGTCTATACACCCCAAGAGAATTCTGTAGCATTGTTGGCAAGAACCCCTATGAGGCGTCTGTATCCATCTGGGTTCTTCGATGGTAATGTAGAGGAGGAGGAGGATCCTTCCGAGGAACCAAAATCCTTTGGTTTGTTTACAGAGTATTGCTTAGTAGTTAGG
This sequence comes from Ormosia semicastrata, assembly GCA_029884595.1. NCBI lineage: Eukaryota > Viridiplantae > Streptophyta > Magnoliopsida > Fabales > Fabaceae > Ormosia > Ormosia semicastrata. The sequence goes on from JAQQTO010000063.1 coordinate 52,647,876, forward strand.
TTTTATTTTACTTTTGAAGCAGGGTTGAAATTATGTATATTATTCAGGCAATGTTTGTAGCATAATGTATAAATATATTTTGGTGTGTTTATTACGAGTCTTACTAATGTTTTAATTTAGTTTACTTATTTTATTTTATTCCGCAAGCAAAATTTTAAAATTGACATTTTTACAAGATTAATTCTTTTACAACTTGGGTAAGTTCTATTAGGATTAGTCTTAAATGTGATACTCTACAGTGGGTGTTACATTATTCGCCGACGTCTTCAGAGAATCACATAAGTAAAATAGAATAGCAGAAAATATAGAAAAGAGGTAAGACATTCTACATTCAGTATCAATTATGGCAGTAAAGAAACTAAACGGCACGTGATGCCCATATAACATTTCAATAATAATAATAATCAGCATTAAAAACATATAGTAAGCAACTTAGCATTTCTAGGCAGTTATAATAGTAATAGGGCAACAAATTAAATTTTCATATAAATAAGTAAATGTCAAATGATATGATGACTCACTATGCACATGCACATGACACCCAAAAATCCTACTTCATGGAGCTAGACAAAAACATCAGAGAGAATGATCAGGAGATATGTCTGTATCGCGGCTGCCGAGGCCTTCAAGTGCTAAAATTCTCAATTTATCAACGTGCACATCATGGCATTGTACAAGACATTCTACACAAATCTTGATATAGGACAGTGTCTCGGTCTAGATCGTCGGTGCGTTTGCATTAGTCTGTCCCACGGACAGAAGAGCTACCAACTGTCCATTGCGAGGTACTCGTACCCCGACGCCCCCAAGGTCAAAAGGAGACCTACACTTGCCTATTCGCACCCGCACATAGGTGTGATTCAACTTCTAGGCAACTTGGCCTTAACAATAGTCCAACAGACTTTTTCAATGCATATTTCAAATCATGCTCAATGCACATAGATTCAATGTATACTTGTATGCATCTATATAGATTCACAATCATAGCATTTCATATCTAGAATCACATGTCATGTCATTTATCAACAAGGTTTGATCCCATTCACGGATCCACGTCAACTCAATAACAAATCTCAAGGATGCTCACGTACCATTCAAAGTTATCATAAAAGTTAAACCTTAATTTCATTATGTTTCTCACAACCTCACCCATACTCATGTTCTTTCTTTATTCAAAGACCACTCCAAGTTATAGTTAAAGACTTGTTCTTTATTCTTTCCATATTATGAAATCTAGATTAAGCATCTAATCGTTCAATTAATTAAGTTCATTCTAGTACAAAAGCCTCATAACAAGTGTCCAAGGAGACCTGGAGCCTCCAAGGGGCTAGAAAAACTCACAAACTTTCATCTCTTAGGTTACACGGTCGTGAGAAGTTACACGACCCCGATTACATGACCGTGTAAAATTACACGGCCTAGGCCGTGTACTTCTCTAGAATTCAGCAGAAAACACATCCATCCCATTTTCTGACACGCCTGGATTACACGGCCATGTGCCCACACACGGCTTAAGCCATGTAATCCTCTGGAAATGCAGAAAACCACCCAAAATTCATTCCATCCTTCAAACATTCCAAGATCCATCAACATACACCAAAATCATGCTATTCAAATAATCAAAACTCAACCAGAATCACTCAAACAAATGGATATCCCACCAATAGGTTTCACTCCATCAACACAATAATAAGTTCCTCACCACCAAAATGGGTTAAAGAGAATAATTTTCCTCTTATCTTAAGAGACAATACGGAAAGTAAGCTCCTTTCAAGCTTTTTATCCACCACCCACAGAAAAACCTAAGATGGTCAACTCACCAAATCAACCACTAAAACTTGAAAGAGGAGTTATCGATCATAATGGTGACCAAGGACCACGAAAATAAGGAGAAAAAGAGAAGAAAGTTGAGAGCTTTACCTCAAAGCTTCAAGCTTTGGAGCTAGGCAGTAAATGGCAAAAATGGAAGAGTCAAGAGGTTTTCAACAAGGAAGAAAGCTTCAAGATGATAAGGAGAAACAATAGTCTAAGTTGGCTTGAGCAAGAAAGCTTGAAGGCTCAACAATGGTGGTGTGCAGTCGTATGGGGAAAGAGAGAAAGAGAGAAGTGTGCATGAGGGAGAGAAAGAGAAGTGAAGAAAAAAAATTGATTGCTTGAAGTCTTTTGTTTCCTTTTCCCCAACCGTGCTACCCAATTTAGAGGGGAGAGAGTGTGGTGGTTAATAGGAAACTTCCTAGAAGTTTCCCTTGAAGCTTCCTTGAGAAGCTTTGCATACTTCTCCATAAAGTGAAGTGTGAGGTCACTTAGATGATGTCATAAAAGTAACTAGATAGAAATAATCTACTAGAGCTATTACTCAGTGGACAAAAGTTATAGTTAGTAGAAATAATATTTTGTTGTCTCTCAGATAATAAAATGTTCTGCGATTTTACTTATCAGATAAAATCTCGTAAAACAAAAACTTCGGAAACTATGTCTGATCTTGAGTGTAGTAAGATCCCCCATTGACATTTCCATAGTCCAAAGTTTACCAGCCTCAGGGAAAACATTTCGTTTTCCCGACTCCGCTCAGTGCGCACGCAAAATGAAAAATATATTAAAATATTTGATGCTTCCAGAAAAATTCTCAAAAATAAAAAATATTAGAAAATGACTATTCGTCACGAAACAAATAATTTCTAGGGTGTTACACTGACTCTGCTCAGTGTGCAGTGTGCACACAAAATGAGGAATATATTAAAATATTTGACATTTTCAGAAAAATCCAAAAAAATTCTCAAAAATCACAAATATTAGAAAATGATTATTTATGATGAAACAAATAATTTTCAGTGTGTTACATATAAAGCCTTATTGCTCAAAATGATTGATTTTTCTGGAAAGCACTTGGTTTTAGGCTGACGAGATATTGGCATGTCTCCCTGATCATTCTCTCTGATGTTTGTGTCTAGCTCCATGGAGTAGGAAATGAGTAAATTGTACATGTGGGTGGTCAGCATACGCATTGTGCATATGCATGGTCTGTTCATATATTGTCATGGCATGGTCAACATGCATATTGTGGAGACATAAATATTATTTATATATCTATGGTGGATATCTATTGTTGTAGTGCTGTTAAAATTTATATTATTGTAGGATATGCTTTTCTGATGATATATATATATATATGTGTGTGTGTGTGTGTGTGTGTGTGTGAGATTGATAACTTGAATATACCTGCAATATATGTGTGTATGGAATGACCTCGTCATTCGTATTATTTCCTTCGCTGCCATGTTAGTAATGATGTAGGATATCTCACCTCTTTGTTGTATTGTCCCATTTTATTTTGTGTTCGATAAAGGCTATGAAGGGGACACAGTTGAATTGGCTAGTTTTGGTTGAGTTGACTTTCTAATTCCTGTGATGCATTGAGACGAGATTTCCTTGGTTACGTGTGGGTGCAGCTTCATGGGGACATTGATGCCTGGCGGGTCGACCGAGTCACCAAACGTTTCTTTGTGTATAGGGGTAGTGGCTCTATCCATAGGTAGTACCTATCCCTAGGTTACTACTTACCCTTTAGTGCTTTGGTACATATCTTTTGTTATTTGGGTATTTAAGTGCTACGTTTTTATGTTAATAGTACCTCGTGGTCATTATATATATATATATATATATATATATATATATATTTAAGGTTTTTCACTCAGTGATTGTATTTTGGGGGCTATGTAGTAAACATATTTCATTCGTGACTCATATTTTCTTTAAATGCACAACGATCAAGTTTGAAAAATTATTATTTGAGTTATAGCACGCCAATAATTTAGTGACCGTGGTATAATGACGATTGTGCCGTGGTTACTAGATCTAGGGGTGTTACAGTAGCAGGTAACCTCACTATTGTGGGGCGAAATAGACCACTCATATTAGCTTGTACAGTACCTAGAGTGAGGTATTAAAAGTGGTAACAAGTAACCTCCCTAGTGTGGGGTGAAATAGACCACTCATACCAGGTAGTGCAAGGAGGTAAGGAACCAAGAGCTTCCCACTCTTTCTTACCCAAGATATACAGGGAACAAACAGGCGTCCCGAAACAAGTTGTCGTGGAAATGTGCAAGTAACATGTGTTTTTCTAAAACAAAATCTTTTAAAAATATTGCATAAGCACACTTTAAGGCTTTCATTAGGCATAGTCATATATTGCCATGCATTGCATAAAATGACAATTGTATGGACAATTGTCTTGGTTTTAGAATTAAATAATGAAGACCAAAGTTGATGCCTAACTTGACAGTGTCTTGAATGAATGAAATATAGTGATTATGTTGATGTGATGTATGATAATTGATATGGATTATTATTATTTTATATTTTATTGTAAAAGATTAATACCTAAAATATAGATAATGTATATTTAGTGTTAATACATAAACAAATTGTGATAATGAATTAATTGGCGTTGAGCAAACGATTTTTATAAAAGTTAATAATTGAAACTTTGTTTCGGGAACAGAGAGGACCAGCTTTGGCCGTTTGTCACCTTTCTAATTATGTATAAATATTTATGTTGAGCTTTAAACAAAGGATGTATTTTTTCTCGAAACAATTGGATTTATTGTGATGACACATTTTTAAAATATACTACTCAGAATTATTAATTCTCACCCCAGTTTGTTTTCTATTTACATGATAAATCCATAGGAGGACCCATGTAACACCCTAAAAATTTCTTATTTCATTATATATATATTTATTTTATAATATTTATGATTTTTGTGAATTTTTTCTGGACTTATTTGAATTGTTTGATTATTTTAATATATTCCTCAATTTGAGTGCACACTGAGCAGGGTCGAGAAAATGAAATATTTTTCTTGAGGTCGGAAAATCTTGGACTATGGAAATGGTGATGGGGGATCTTACTAAACCCGATGTCAGACACAGTTTATGAAGTTTCATTTTTCAAGATTTTATCTGACAAATAAAATTTGGGTACACTTTATTATCCATTGAAAAATGAATACCGACTTTGTTAACTGTGACTACTATCCATTGGATAATAGCTTGCAGTAAAATTCTAGTAGATTATTTCTATCTAGTCACTTTTATGATATCATCTAAGTGACATCACCATATGACATCATGATTTGACATTTTGGGAAAATGTGAGAAGCTTCTCAAAGAAGCTTTGGGAGAAGCTTGCAAAGGAAGCCTTACTACTTCTCCCAAGGGTGCACAGTTTTGGAGGAGGAAAAGATGACAAGGTTGTCATTTTTTCAAAAAAGCTTTCATCTTTCACATTTTCAAAAGTTTCTATCACTTTCTCTCTCTCTACTTTTCCTTTCTCTCTCAACTTATCCTTTTCTCTCATTTTCTCTTCTTCCTCTCCTCTCCTCTCTAACCTCACGGCCACCACCATAGCTCCACCATCTCATCTTCTAAAATTCTAACAAACCACATTTCTTGAATTAACATTCTTTCCTAAGGCCATTTGGTGTGAAGATCTTGGTTTCCTCTCATTTTCTTCTCTCTCTTTTCTCTCCTTACTCTCATGGCCAAACACCACCATTGATGGCTATCCATGCTTACTTGCTCAACCAACCTTGGTTCTTGAATCTCATTGCCACATAGAAACTTTTCTCTTTGGTGATCATCACTTGATTCTTCCATCTTCTTTTTCTTCCATAAAGCCCTAAACTTGAAGCTTGGAGGTAAAGTTCTTGACTTTCTATTTTCTTTCCTTCATTTTCGTGATTCTTGGTCACCTTGGTGATCAAGGACTCCTCTTTTCAAGCTTTGGTTGTTGATTGTGTGAGTTTGATCATCCTAGGGTTTTGGTGGAGGAGTTGGACAAATTTCAAAAGGCATAAAGGGAGTCTTTTCTTGTTATCTTCTAAGGTAAGAGAAAGATTAACCTCATCAACCACTTATGGTGGTGAGGAACGTATCTATTTGTGGGTGGTAAATCCATGTGAGGATTTATTCACCATGGTTGTATGACTTTGTGGTTTGTTGTTATAAGCTTTGTGTGATCTTGTTACTTGATATTATGTATGAGTTTGTTATAATATGATTTTGATACTTGAAAATTATGTTGTATGGTTTAAATGGTGCTAGAAAGGAAAAATATTTTGGTCCCAATAACTAATGAAGCTCACGGCCATGGAGTGGAGAAATAGGGTTTCAAGGCAAAAATATTTCATTGATTGAGAACCTAGATGATTAGGTAGTAAAAATGTGATTTATGAATGTATAAATTGAGAAAAGAAGTAAATAAACTCTTGACCTTTGAAAAGAATTGTTTTTGGCTATGGTACTTAATATTAGGATGGAGAAGTAGTTTTGGAGACTTGAAGTATTTTATTGGAAATGATTCTTGATAAGTGAAATAAAAAAGGGTTCTTAACTAGAAATAGAATAATAGAAGTTTGGAAAGAATGTTAGAAAATATTACTTAGAAGACTTGGGTATTTAATTAGGATCAAAGGATTTATGGATAAAGGAGAAGATGATCACCATGTTATGATTTGAGGAGTAATGAATTTTGAATATACTAATGGAAAATAATTTTGGAGATAATTAGAATAATGAAAATGATTTATTAGTGATGAATCTAGTTAGTTTGATGATGAGGAATTAAATTAAGGATTTATAAGGTAAGAATGGAAAAGAATAAATTTTTACCATTTAGTAAAAGAGTGATTTTTAGTCTTGAGAGGAAAAACAAGCTTGAGAAAGAAATAGTGAAAACTTGAAAGGACTTAGGGAAAGAGGAAAAGAATTGTGAGGATAAGACAATGTAGCTTTTTTTAAAGTCTTTCATGAACGATATGAGGAAAGGTCACTCGAGGAACTTAGTTGAAAGAACCTGGTGATTAGGATTGATTTCTATCTTTATTCTTGAAAGTGTTACAATTAAGGCCTAATGGTGAAACAATGGTTCTATATGCTAAAGAAATTGTAAGAATGCTTCATGTGAATCGATAGTGATGACGCTTGAAATTGCACGACTGAGATACCTTGTAAAAAAATGCACTAGCACTATGCTTTTGGGCAGACGTATTGGACCCAAGTGGATTGTGGATTTAACATTGTGCTTTTGGGCCGACGTACTAGACCCAAGTGGATTGTGGATTTAGCATTGTGCTATTGGACCAACGTACTGGAACTGGGATTGTTAGTGATGAATCTAAGCCTGTTGTGGCTCATTTGATGGGACTTATACTGTTCATGAGTATTGCTTTTACCCATGTCATGTGCGTATGCATTGAGTCATTCATCATGCATTGTGAAAGTCAGAATGACTTGTGGTTAAGGCTGTATGCCTAGGAGATGAATTACACCTTAGTGCGGGTGCGATGGTCATAGTGTAGGTCACGTGTTGACCTTTGGGGCGTCGAGGCGCGGGTATTCCACAATGGCCAGCTGGTAGCTCCCCTGGGCTGTGGATCAGACCGATGCAGATGCACCAATGATCCAGACCGAGACACTATCGCCAATCACGATCTGGTGTAGACTGTCTGATGAGAGTCATGATGCGCATATTGAGAAAATGATAGAACTTGATTTGAGGCTAATGTGACACAGACAAAGTCTTCTGGATCATTATCTCCGAAATTCGTGATTAGCTCCATGGAGTAGGAAATGAGTGCATTGAGCATAAGGATGGTCAACATACGCATTTTTGCATATGCATATTTGGTGTACATCTCGTTATGGTGTGGTTAGTAATCCTGTATTTTGATGTATCTAGATGAATCATATATTAGTTGATAACATGATAATACTTGTTGATCTGTCTTATACCTATTGATCTATCTTATTCCTGTACTACTATGATTATACCTGTTATCTCTTGATATTGTTGTATATGAAAGGCATTCTTGTCTTTTGTGGTGTTTCTTGCTACCATGACGGTATTAATGTAGGGGATCTCACCTCTTCTATTTTTTTATTCTGTCTGTTTCTATTTTTGTACTTATGATGGAAAAGACCGTGATAGCGATAAGGCAAGATCCGCAAGGATTCACTCGACTGCAGTTTCATGGGGGCATCGAAGCATGGAGTGTGCAGTGGGACATAGGGCGCATTCGGTATAACGGAGATGTCACCTTGCTTTGGAGTAGGACCCAGCATGAGGTAGTTACATTTACTATGGATGTAGTTGTTCACTTGGAATTCTACATGCCCCTTGGGGAGCTTCAGGATGACTAGAGAGCTTCCTATAGGGAGAACTCTGTAGAGTCAACTGCTCGGACTCTCATCCACAGTGGCATGCCCCAACTAGAGGCTTTGTTTGCTGGGGATCCTAAAGGGGATCTAGATGAAGATCGGGTGTAGGACCCTATTCTTCAGGTGTTTGGACTTGGACAAGATTCAATCTTCATTTGGTAGTTATATGTATATATTTCCTTTTTAGAGCACTTAAGTTTTATGCTTTTGGAACATGATGTAATGTACTTATGGATGTGACAAACTTTATTTTATGAAAAGTCTTTTATTCCGTTCTTCTAACTTGTGCTTTTCTATTTTGGTAAGTTTTATGTTATTTGTTAAAAAGAGTTTTTTTTTAAAACTCGTATCTTACAATATTAACTATTTTACAACTTGGTTTATTTTTTTTTTAAATAAAAGGAGTCGGTCTAAAGTGTAATGCCTACTAGAAGGGGGTGTTACAACCCAAGCAAGTGCAGGACAAAAAGATAGAGCCTTAGCAAAGCAGCTTTTGTAATTATATAGGAATGTACTTAGATTAATGGTTCTGTAATTAAATTAATATGATAAGCTCTTGTAAAAGTTTGTAATGTCAGACATATAAAATAGATGATTTGTAAAAAGCAAGTTTCCAAATGTATAAAATGTCTTGCTCTCTTACTTTTTATTAAAGGCTCTATATATTTACTCATTAATAGTTATTATACAGGTTATGTATTTACGTTTTAAGTTTTAAAGTGGCATACTTAATTCTATTTACTTGGTATACCTAGGATATACTACATTATCTTGAATTAGGGTGTTACTATTCCAAATCATAAAACACAGTTAAAAGGTGATTGTGAATTATGCATTTACCTTGTATAAGGTCGGAGGACTGGGTCACTGTTTTACAACCGAGAGTGTAAACTCTCCCTTTGGCTTGTGGTTTCTGGGCAGGCATAGCTTCCTTCCTCAGTGGACACTCCTTAGCAAAATGCCTAGGATGCCCACATATAAAGCACATCGAGCAAGGCCAGTCTCCATGCTGTTTCCCATACTTGGAACACTTAGGTTCCACAAACTCCTTCTAAACCTGCTTACCTTTCTCCTGAGGAAAGCCAGGTTTAGAGGCTCCTTTCTTGAACTTTTCATCACCTCACTTCTTTTTTTGAAAGCTTTGTGAATTCAGTTCCACTAAAGGCTTCCCATCATGCCCTTCTATAATCTGGCATTTATTCACCAAGGTTGCAAAGTTTCGAATCTCAAACGGTTGGATGGCTTTTTGAATGTCTTTTCTTAATCTTTCATCAAACTTAACACACTTCTAAGAGTCATTTGAGTTAAGCTTGATGCAAGATGATAATTTTGACAATTCATTGAATTTGGCCATATACTAACCAACAGACATGTCTCCCTACTCCAACTTAAGAAATTCCATCTCCTTTGCATTCTGTAAGTTTTGTGGAAAGAACTTCCCCATAAAAGAATTCTTAGAGATCTCCCACGTAACAAGAGTTCTTGATGCCTCAAAAGCTCTCTTGATCTCTTTCCAACATATAAGAAGTAAAAGCACCCTTTGCTCATCTGAGCAAGTCATAACAATAAAAATGTTCTTCATTTCTTTGAGTTAACCCTCAACTCTGACTAGGTCATACTCCCTCTTAAAAGAAAACGGATTAGATTTCTTGAACTTTGAGAGGTCTTGGAAAGTCTAATTTCTCCCAACTATCTCTTGGTTGGGTTTCCCCTGATGATGTGGTGGTGGTGTAGGTTGTTGATGCTGAGTCGTACCATTCTCTCAAACATCCTGGTAGTTGCAGCTATTTGCTCTCTAATAGCTTCAGTAGTAGCGGCTGTCTACTCCTGCTTAGCTTCAGCGGTAGCGGCTGTTTGCTCCCTCATTGAATCAGCCATTGTCATAAAGGCTCCAACCATGTCTGGGCCTTCACTAGCTGAGTTCCTATTCTCGCAGGTTGGCCTTGGAGATGCCATCGTTTCCTGTGCATAAAGAACAATACATATTGAGCTAATCAGTCTCAATATCATGTAATCATGCAATAGTAGCTAAAAATAGTCATACCAAAGGCAAGTCTTGTAGTTCTACCAAACATCTCATACAAGAGACAAAGAAATGCACAACACAATAAAGGAACTCCTAAACATTGCTAAGCAAAGTCAGTCTTTACCTCGGCTCAAAAGGATGAGCTGCTCTGATACCATAATGTAACACCCTAATACAATTATTGTAAAATAATCAGAATATTTCAAGATAAAGCATATCAAGTATGTCACTTCCTAAAATGCATAAAACAAAAATCCATAACAACCTGTGCAGTCATTATAGAGAGCCACGTGAAAAGAAAATGGTTATATGTATATATATATATATATACACATCACTTGCTCAAAAGCCACACTGTAATACATAAACTTTTACAAACTAAAAGCAAGGTAAATAATTACAAGCTGATACATAAAGAAACAAAATGACTAAAACTAAGTCTTTTGCTTCTTCTTCTTGCCCTTTCTCTTTGGAGGGTCTTGACCTAGGTTTACATGGAAACATAGTAGGGTGAGAATTCACAAAATCTTCAGTATGAGTATACCAAAACTAGCAATTATTCATTCACATCGAATAAGCAAACTAAAATTATCAAGTTAATCTTGCAATAGATAAATGAGCCACTGCTCAACACTACTAGAATATATACATACTCTCTATATAACACTCACAAGGCAAGCAATAACCTAACTCACATTTATAACGAATAATTATATCAAACAATCGCCCATGCAATCGTAAGACATCATTAAGCAAGCAAGACAACAACCCATGCTGTTGTCAACAAATGCAATGCTTTATGTTATGATGTATAGTTATGCTCACACAATGTCCTAATAATATGATTATGCAATGCTAATGCAGATTTTAGTTTTAGAAAACACATGTTACTTGCTTATTCTTGGAACCATATTCCCTTGTATGTACTATGCAGGATAGGCCTAAAAGCCTAAACACTACTTGATAATAGGTTAATACCTTCCTCTTACCAACGTAAGAGTACTACTACCACTCCCATACTGGTAACCCTGACCATAATAGCATAAATGCTAGAAGAATTTAGATCCAACACCTCATTATTAAGCCATATGGTTGTACATATCATCTAAGGTTACAATACATAGGAAAAAGCAAATAACAAGTTTGAAAAACCAAATATGCAAGAGTATTTTCAAATCACATTTTAAATCACTAGTACATGTGAACCTTAGTCTCACTTATCCAACAAAGTAGCAAGAACCATGTCACTAGCACTCTTATATATAAAACCTCACATCATCACTTCACAAGTGGTTTCAAAGTCAATCTCATGTTGAACAAGGTCCTAGGTACTCCTTATGGCATTCTACATCTCAAAGGATGCCTAAGGTTTCACAACTCCTCATATATGTTAGGTGGTTATTCTCTCCAAGAAATACCCCTATTAGTGCCTCATTGCACTTAAAAAGGCATATATGAGTGGTCCCAACATTTAGGGAATTCTAAAACATCAAGAATGCAATTCTTGAAAAATTCTAGAACTAACACATAGGCATGACTTACCCACGCCTAGGTGTGGCTGGCGCCCTATCTCACGCCTAAGCATAGAATTCCCACGCCTAGGTGTGGCACTCTCTATTTGATCCTGGAATGAAAATTTTTAGTCCATGCCTAGGTGTGGCAACCCTGCACCTAGGCGTGACCATTCTGTAAAAAATTCTGCAAAAATCGAACCACTGTTCCATTGGTTCCTAACCAACTTCTAATCCTCCAATATTGGATTTTAGGCGTTTTCAAACTCTAATCAATGTCTCTAATCATGTTAGAATCATTAAACACTAAACTCAACTCATCCATCATGGATTTAAACTCAATCAAGCAAATAAAATATTTGTTACCAAAGTGCTCATCAAAGTGGCCTATGGACATCTACCAAGCAAAAGTAAGCTACCATGCTTCCAACAAGCTAAAAATACTCTAACTCAACTCTTAGGATCAAGAACAGTGCTAAACGCATAGATTTGACTCACTAAACTCAATTTCTCATTCATGAATCCTGACTCCATTCAAGATGAATAAGAAGAGAAAAGATGAATAGAAACTCCCCTACCTTTTGAAGTAAAGATGGTGATGATGGTTAGTAAATCACAAGCTTGCCTTTCCCCTTTGATTCCTTCTTCTTCCTATCTTCTTCCCCCTTTGTTTCCTCTTCTTTCCTTTCATTGCTTTCTTCCTCTTCTACTAGAGTTGTTGGATCACGAGAGAGCGAAGAGAGAAAAAGTGAAGAAATAACTCAGGAAATTCAATAAGAAGGGTTGCAGAAGCGTGAGTGACCTAAGTCACATGATATTTTTATAGTATCAACTACCTGCAATGCCCCTTTTTAAGAGGAGACGTCACATTGTCAATACAAGGTGGAAAATATAAGTATAATAAATTAAGTAAGACCTGGTTCATTACATCCTTAAACATATTTGATTTTAGTTGTATAAATAAAATGGTGAATATATTTTTTTTGTACATATATATATAATTATATTCAATGTCCTGCTCATCAATTTGGTATTTAGAGGTATCAACATTTATAAAAGATTCATCATTACGTATATAAACATTTTCTCAAATTATAAGCGGAAGACATAAACTTTGACGAAAAACATAAAGACTAAACCACACATCCATTGCATGAGATACATCATATATATATATATATATATATATATATATATATATATATATATATATATATATATATATATATATATATATATATATATATATCTTGTTTAGATACAAACTATGAGTCAATAATTACATCAAGGCTTATCAAAAAGAAGCCTGAGACAAACCAAAAAGTAAAACTATACCTGCCCAAAAGATCATGCATATACACCCCCAAGTTTTCGGAGTGTTACACTGACTCTGCTCAGTGTACACGTAAAATGAGAAATATATTAATATATTTATCATTTCCAGAAAAATTCAGAAAAATTCTCAAAAATCATAAATATTATAAAATGATTATTTATGATAAAACAAATAATTTTCGGGGTGTTACAACTCTCCCATTCTAAAAAGAAATTTCATACTCAAAATTTTCATACCTTAAAATAGTTATGGGTATTGCTCCTTCATCTTGTCTTCTAGCTCCCATGTTGCATCTCCAGTTATTTCATTCCAGATTACTTTCACCAATGAGATCTCCTTGCCTCTCGGTTGCTTTATCCTTCTATCCTCAATTCTTACAGAAGGTGCCTCATAGGTTAAGTTCTCTTTTAATTGTACCGTATCTGGTGCTATGACATGACTTGGGTCAGAAAGATATTTTCGAAGTTGAGATACATGGAAAACATTATGAATGTTTGAGAGGAAAGGGGGTAAGGCTATTTGATAGGCTACTGGACCCAGTCGGTGAATGATTTGGTATGGTCCAAGGAATTTTGGAGTGAGTTTTCTAGATTTCAAGGCCTGGCCTACCCCAGTCGTGGGTGTGACTTTCAGGAACACATGCTCGCCTTCCTCAAACTCTAGAGGCTTTCTTCTTTTGTCTGCATAACTCTTTTGTCGACTCTAAGCCATCCTCATCTTCTCCTGAATTATCTTAACCTTCTCAGTTGTCTGCTGTATAATATCTAGTCCAATAGTAAGGCGCTCGCCATCTTGGTACCACCATAAGGGCGTTCGACACCGCCGTCAATACAGAGCCTCATAGGATGCCATCCCTATGCTTGAATGGTAACTGTTGTTGTAGGTGAATTCTATCAATGGTAGAACGTCATCCCAACTTCTAGTTTGCTCTATGGTGCAAGCTCTAAGCAAATCTTCTAATGATTGGATTGTCTTCTCCGATTGGCCATCGGTCTGTGGGTGATAAGCAAAACTCAGACGTAACTTCGTCCCTAATGCTTCTTGTAGACTCTTCCAAAAATTTGAAGTAAATCTTGGATCCCTATCCGAAACAATACTTGTAGGCATGCAGTCTAACAATCTCTCCAATATAGATCTGGGTCAATCTCTCCAGTTTCTATTTTATGTTAATTGGGAGAAAATGTGCCGATTTAGTGAGTCGATCCACAATTACCCAAATCAAGTCATGACCTTTTCTTGTCCTTGGCAAACCCACTACAAAATCCATCGCAATACTGTCCCACTTCTATTTAGGAATAGACAACGGTTGTAGCAATCCCGCTGGTCTCTGATGTTCCACTTTAGCTTTTTGACAAACCAGACAAGTCGATACATGTCTAGTGACGTCACTCTTCATTCCATGCCACCAGAACAACTTCTTCAAGTCTTGATACATTTTTGTTATACCCGGATGCATACTCAGCTAGCTTGTATGAGCATGGTTGATGATATATTCTCTAAGCTCTTGGCCACGGGGAATACAAACTCTCCCACAGAATCTCAAAATTTCCGTCTGTTCCTTTCACAAACGCTATTTTATTACCTTGCTTCATTTGCTCTCTCACTTCTTGTAAGAACTTGTCAACCTTCTGCTTTTCCCTTATGTCATCCATCAACTCGCTTGAGATGGTAACCATATTCATGCAGATCTTCCCTGGTTCTAACTCCACAAAAGAACATATATCTCTGAATTGCTCTAACATATCCTTTTCCTTGATCATCAAGGCAGAGACACTGATCATCTTTCTACTTAGGGCGTCTGCCACAACATTTGCCTTGTCCGGGTGATACAGAAGTTGGAAATCATAATCCTTCAGGAACTCTAGCCACCTTCACTGCCTCATGTTTTAACTCTTTCTGAACATACAAATACTTCATACACAATCTAAAGAACTATACTGAGGTGTTCAGTATCCCTCTGTGATGCAGAAACTCACCAGAAAACCATTCCAAACCTTAATCATCCCAACATCCATCAATGCACATCAAAAGCATACCATTCAAACACTCAAAATTCAATCAAACACAATCAAACAAAGGGGTTTCCCAAAATGGGTTTCACCCCACCAACACAAACAACAAGTTCTTAACTACCAAAACAGGTTGAAGCAAATAGATCTTCCTCTTACCTAAGAGAAGCACAAGGAAAGGATGCTCCTTTTTGCTTAGAAATTTCGTGCTTCACCACCACCAAAACCATGGGTGTTCAAATCCACAAAAATCAAGATCAGAGAAGGGAAATGGTAGCTATGGTCACCATGGTGGCCATGGAACACGAAAATGAGGAGAAGAAGAGAGGAAAGTTAAGAGCTTTTACCTTAAAGCTCCAAGCTTTGAGCTGGGTTACCAACCACGAAAATGGAGGAGCCAAGGTGAGTTCCACAAAGAGGAAAGCTTGAGAATGAAGAGGGGAAGCAATGGTCTCTATTGGGTTAAGCAAAGGAAGCTTGAAAATCAATAATGGTGGGTGTGGGTGTGTGCAGCCGTGTGAAGAAGAGAGAAAGAGGGGTGAGCTGCATATGGGAGGAGAGGAAATGAGAGAATGAAAATGTAATATCCTAAGCCCCAACCGTGCAGCACCAAAAAGGGAGGGAGGAGGGAGAAAAGTGGTTGGAGGAAGCTTCCTAGAAGCTTCCCTCAAAGCTTCCTTGAGAAGCTTCGCACGCTTCTTGATAAAGTGAAGTGTGTGGTCACTTAAATAATATCATAACAGTAATTAGATAGAAGTAATCTATTAGGACTATTTCTCAGTGAACAAAATTACAGTCAGTATAAATAACATTTTATTATTATTTCTCAGATGATTAATTATTCTGCGATTTTATTCATCAGATAAAATCTCGTAAAATGTAAACCTCATAAACTATGCTCGACCTCGGGTTTAGTAAGATCCCCCGTCGTTGTTTCCACAGTCCAAAGTTTACCAGCCTCAGGAAAAACATTTTGCTTTCCTGGTTCCGCTCAGTGCACACGTAAAATGAGAAATATATTAAAATATTCAACGTTCCCAAAAAATTTCACAAAAATCATCAAAAATCACAATTATTAAAAAATGTCTATTCATCACAAAACAAATAGTTTTTGGAGTGTTACACTGACTCTGCTCAGTGTGCACGTA
The DNA here is from genome assembly GCA_029884595.1 of Ormosia semicastrata. Classification (NCBI taxonomy): domain Eukaryota; kingdom Viridiplantae; phylum Streptophyta; class Magnoliopsida; order Fabales; family Fabaceae; genus Ormosia; species Ormosia semicastrata. The sequence continues at coordinate 52,664,126 of JAQQTO010000063.1, forward strand.
AAATGAGAAATATATTAAAATATTCATCGTTTCCAGAAAAATCTAAAAAAATTTCCAAAAATCATAAATATTGTAAAATTATTATTTATGATAAAACAAATAATTTTTGGGGTGTTGCAAACTATATCTGCTAAGAACACTTAGATTTCTCCAAATTAAGTTTTTCAACTTCCAACAACTTTAAAATAAATACTAAGATTCATTAAAAAATGTTGCTTCACTATTATCATAAATTTCCATATCTGCTGGTAGTCAATTCAGTATTAAAGACACAACCAGTATGCTTAAAAATATCAAACTGACTCTTACTATTCTCAAATTTTAACCATATCACAGTCTACACATTTGTGACATAGAAACAAATTATTGACATTTATTTTCATTAGTTAAGTCATTTATGCTAATATCTAGGTCATTTTAAGCTACCTTTCACCTTCCGCATTGCAGCAAAGTGCCTAAACTAACTCAAATTATCAGAAAATTAAACAGATATGTTAAACAAGTATTAAGCTACCTCTATAACTATTTACAAGTCTAACATGTTTTAGATGATGTTATAGTAGCCCTTCAAAGGGAAAGAAGATGAACCAGAAAGACTAGTGTAGTTTTATTTGCTTTAAGAGACAAAGCTTGTATATATTTATATTTGTTTTGGTTTGTATAAGGTTTATGTATTACAATATGCCCTATTGAGGTTGAGGTTGTATATATATAATCTTTTCTTTCTTCGTGGTTCTTTATAATAATGTGTAAGGTTATTACGTATCTAGTTTCATGTTTTTAGTTTAGAAGTGACAAGGCTAATACTAATTATCTGAATTTATCCAGATATACTAAGATACTAGTATTAGGATGTTATATTTAAGGACCAGATTAAATAGATAGATATCTTGGAAAATTATGAGAATTTGTAAAGATATCCCAGAATTTTCTGTAACACTTTTTAAAGTTAGAAAACTTGTTAATGGAAGATTAAAGTATCCTAAGGAGATGTAATACTTCCAGTTAGTTACCAAAATCACTAGATATTTGTCTTTTGTTCCTTTCCACTACCCCATCCACTGTTCCATTGACTTTTCTTCTTTCTTTCTTCTTATCTCATTTTCACTTTCTCATTTTCACGTGGGAGAGCATCAAAGGCAGTAGGGAAAGAAGAAAAAAAGGAAGAAAAGAAAGAAAGGAAGAGGAAAGGGAAAGGGATAGAAACCAAGGAAGCACCATAGCCTACTATCATCATCCTTGAGGAGTTGAGGTAGGGTGTTGCTTAGTTTCTTTACTTCAATTTTGTTCTCTTTTTGGCTCCACTTTTGGTATAGATGTTCATGGTTGAGTTATGAGGTTCGTGGAGTCTAGAAACTATGTAAATGATGTGTTTATAGTTAATAAGCTTCTGTTTGGCTTGGAATCTTTACAAACAAGAAAAAGGAACTATGGCCTTGATGGCTTTCTTTTGTTGTTGAACCTTTAGGTTTGGTTTGGTTTGAGAAATCCTTGTAGTTGATCCTTGTTGTTTTCTTTTTATTACATATTAGTTTGAATATGTGTGTGAGTTGAGTTTTGATGACAAGTTAGTGAAATTATAGAAGAAATGGAAGATGGCCGAGTTATGCTCTATTTTCCTGGTGTGGAGCATCTCAAATAATTGGTTAGTCATGTTGGATAACAGATTATTGGCTCACTCTAGAATACTATGAAATGATAATAATCGATTAGCCAAGAAGGGGTACCTAGTTAATTAATCATTCTTGAGAGCTTTGATAACTACCTAACCGATTAGCCAAAAGGGCTAATTGATTATTGGTCTCTTCCAGAGAGTCATGAAAGTCAAATAATTAGTTAAGAGCAAAGGCTAACAAAGTATTTGCCCTTCCAGAGCATATACTAGTTGGTCAGAACTAATTAGCCAAAGTTGGTAATCGGTTATGGACATGCAAAATGCCACTTTTAACAAGTAATAATTGATTAGGTAAGAAAGTTAATCAATCATCCTATAATAAATCATGTACTTTTGAGTTGCTTTTAGTTACCAAACCTTGATAATAGCCTAGTGGACTCTGGTTTTGAGTGAATCGAGTTCTATATTATTCAAAATGAAGGGATTTGTTTAAGTTCACTAAATGAAGTGACCTATATGATGAATGTGCACTTTATGTACTTGAGAAATGTTATAATTGTGCTTTTGGTCTGGTTGTACACGTGTTTTGGTTTAAGAAGTGTACTATGAATGTTTTGCTCCTTTATTTATTAAAGTTGAGCTATAACAGTATACTAGAAACATGAATTTGTTCCTTTATGTGATAAAGTTGAGCCAGAATCACATGTTTGCTAGTGTATGCTCTTTTAATTGATTGAATAGGAGCTTGTGAAGGATTGCAGTGGTGTGTATATGAGTTTGATATATAACACTGCATATTTCACATACTTACTATTCTTAAGTATTATAACCTTATATAGTGTGCACAATCATTTGACTAAAGAATTATAGGTAGCCGGTCCTAAAGATTCTCTGAATGAAGACTAGTCCTAAATTCTCAGAGCAAAGGCTCCTAAGGTCAGGGTTATTGGTATTGTGAGGTGGTTTGAGTCCACTCCTTACCAGATAGTGTAGAAGGATCTTTTGCCTTTCCTACCCAGAAAAATACAAGGAACTGGGTTCTTGGGAATATGTAGGTTTCATGACATTTTACAAACATTATCACAATACATTTCACAAACATTACCTTTGGGCATATCTTAAGCATAAGCATGCACAAGCATTTGCTCTTTTATTTTTATAACAATTATATGGGCAAATTTTTTATCTTTGGAATGGGATTAACTATGGGTTGTAGATTGGCTTTCTGAATATTACATAGAGAGAGTTTGACAATGTTCCATTGGTATTGAGTAATGACTTATTTAGTTATTGCAATCATAATCTATTGTTAGTAGGTTTATTCATTTTAAATGGTTAATTATGTGATGATTGAATCATATTTGTGAATAATTGAATTTATTTGCCTCAAGAAGAGAAAGGAATAGTTTTTGGCTTATGCCACCTTTCCTTTTGTTATTGAATAACTTGTTTTACCTAAAGTAGCTGGACTTGTCATGATGCCATATACGTGTATATGATACTGAGAATTATGAATTCTCACCCTGTTTGATGTTTCCATGATAAATCCAGGTTAAGACTCTTCCAAGGGGAAGAAAAAAAAAATGAACTAGTTTAGTTTTATTTATTTTTGTCCAATGCTTATATAGTGTAATATTTACATTGGGTTGTAAAAATTTTATGTATTATACTTATGCCCTTTTGAGGCTTTGCTTATAAATTACAATGTGAAAAGTTTATACATATGAGACTTAACTTTCCCTCTTGGCTCTCTACAACAAGTTGTATGCTTCTTATGGAAATAGAATGGTCTTTTAAGTTAGAAATGACGTGGTTGACATTGTTTAGCGTTGTATATTTGTGATATACATTAGTATTAGTATTAGGACGTTACAGACTCAATAGCGTCACAGAGATGGAAACAATCTTCAATGTCATGACCATAACCCTTATGCCATGAATAATGTTGGTATGATCCTTCTGCACATGTTTCTTTAAAGGAGCTGGCATCTTAATACCCCAGAACTCAGTTTGAAACACTTCTCTCAGAATTGTTGTGCACGGAGTGTTCAGAGGAGTGTAGCAAGAGTACTTGGCCCGAGGTGGATCATCCTTAGAGGAGTTTCGAGGCTGAGAGGTGTTATGGTTACCGTTCTGGTGAGAGGGCTCACCCTTCTCTAGGCTTCTCTTAGACTTAGCAACCTCCTCCAAGTTTATATACTTTTGGGATTGTTGGCAGAATTCTTCCATGTTCTCAGGATTTTTCTTTGCTAAAGACTAGAAAAACTGTGAGCCAGTCTGGAGGCCGTTTTTGGCATAGTGGAGAGCAATCCTTTCATCGAGGTCTTCTACATTGATACACGTTGTATTGAACCTCTTAAGGTATTCACGAAGTGGTTCGTCACGCCCTTGGTGAATCTTGGAGAGAGATTCAATAGATCTGGGTTGTTCCAATTAAGGATGGATCCTCGTGGTAAGGTCATGAACCATCTAAGTGCCACCTTTTTCAAGGAAAAGGGAAAAACGGGCATAGTAATTGAGAGGATCCCCCATGGAACTGAATAGATTGGATATATAAGCTGATGTGCTTCTGATGGTCTGTAGTCCTATCATAGAGATCCACGTTGGCCACAAACTTGGAGTTTCTTGGAACTCTATACTCCATGAGTTAGGCAGAGAAGGGCTACTCCTGATCGTCGAGGTCCGGGTTATTATTAACAATATTGGACATTTCAACATTAGAGTGCAAAATTCTCCTCTAGTCATTAGCCATACTCTGCCTTCCATCATCACGATGCGGTCTGGTCTAACCTTCTCGCACAGATCTTTCCAAATTTTCTTATCTGCGATGCTACTTTTCCAGTACCACAACTTGTTGTTGCACTAAGTTCAGAAGGTGATTTCTGGATGCATTAGATTGAATCGTTCCTTCTAGACGGGACACATGATCATCAACTTCTTCATTCTTGGGTCCCAAGTGCTGGTGCACTGGGATTCTGGGCCAATTATCATTGACTCAATTCCCGTGGTGACCAAGCCGATCCCTCACATAGATCCTTTGCGATGGATAAGGGCTTTCATATGAAACTAAGGTTTCATGCCCATCACGTAAGTGCCTAATGTTGGGCTCCTGGTTCCTTATGCCAAAAAATTCAGCGGTTGGTGATAGGACAGGGTGAAGAGGATGGTGCCCAACCAGTCCTCACCTTAGTCCTGCGGTGGTCGGCACAACATCTCATCTCCTAGAGTTCTGTCTTGTGTTCACTATGGTTGAGTGGGAATAAGAATTTAAGGTTTCTCCGTACGAAACCAATGTTCAGTAGTGGATACTGAGTTGTACTTGGATAGGAACATTCTGGTGTTTACCTCCTTCCGCAATAATGGAGCATGCTGAAATAGGGGGGTTAGTACCTGCAAAGACACTCCAATGTTATGTGTAATTAAGGTTTATGCTAAAAAGCAATAGATATCTGTTAAAGGTGATTGAGCCTGGTATTTATAGAGGTTAGGTAAGGAGATATATTTCTTTAATAGTTGTAGAGGATCCCAATAAAATTGAAATGTTGATACTATAGTTATGAGCAGTCAAAGGCAATTATAGGCACTATTATTATGCAAGATCATGATTAGTAGTTACGGATACTCATAGGATTTATCCACTATGCATATCTTGCAGTAATGTTGCTGCTACCCAATACTGTGATCCAACATCCATTATGCTGGGATCTCAGTAGTGTACCATGAATTCACACTGGGGTGTCAATGACGAACTTCGGCTGGATGCGTGTCGGGTTGACCCATGGGATAGGATCTTGGATCGCGGTCCTGAACAAGTTGCTTCCTCAAATGAAGTTTTCAACTCATCCTCTATTTCTAAATATCATGAAAGTTGTAACATCCTTCTACCATAATGATCTTAATCAGGCTATAGGAGCTCAGTAGTACTGGTAAGAATTATCTGTTAAATTCAAGTAATTTTTTGAACTAGTTTGAGCGTAATTCTCTAACATTGAATACAATGAAATAACCAAAGTTTTCTATGTAAATAATTAATATACTGGGAATAAATGTGAAAATTTTATTTCCTAGGTAAAAACAATTGATTAAAACTGTAGTAAATTTTTGAGAAGCACTGGAACTAGTTCGGTTTTTTTAAAGATACCGAAGAGGAATTATGGGACTAGTTATGGAATACCTAAGTATCTCAGAAAATTATGAAATTTCATGGAGATGATAAGTAATATATGGAGAATAATTTGGTATAAAATACTAAGTAAGATAAGTATCAGTAAGCAAATTTACTCAATCTCTCGATTTAATTTAACTCGGGACCGAGTAATGAAGCTTAACTGGTAAATAGCAGTATATAAAAAATCATGGAAAGATGGAACCAAGGACTAAAATGAATTCTAAAATTTTTCATTACTTATGGGCACTTGAAAACTTAGCTTTGGAAGATTAAAGACTGCTTAACAGATACAAAACTTACTGCACAAAAATTTAGTCATAAACTTTGACCAAACCACCGTCCACTTTATTTCTAGAATTCTCTACATTTTTATCACTTTCTCTTCACATTTCTCTTAGAAAAAACAGAGGCAAGAGAGCACAAAACACAACAGCTGCATCATGAGAAAGGCGAGGGAAAAGAGAAGAGAAACAAGAAACAAAAGCAAGAGAATTCAAGGGAGCAAAGCTAGGAGTGAGGTAGTGGTTCTTTACCATTTTCTTGCTTCTCTTTTCTCATTAATTTTGTGTCACAAATCTGGTCACTTTAGCTTATGAAGCTCATGGCCAGACCAAAGAAAAATAGCTAGAAAACAACTTGTGTTTTGGTCATTTGTACTTCTATCTCACCTTGCCTAGTTTTATTCTTTTTGTGTTCTAGAGCAAGAATTTGTGAAATGATTAGTATTGTATTGTACTATAACTCACAGATATTTTGAGTTCTAATGGTGTTTGTATCCTTTTGATTTTTCATCAAATTTTTATTGAAATTGGTGTTGAAGTGTGATGTTGAATATGTTAAGAAAATGGAGATTTCAATGTGTATTTTGAATTAAATTGCTAAAGTAGTTGCTGCCATGTTTTAAAGTTCATTTTATAATGATTAAATGCTTACATTTATGGCATGATTTGTGTTACAAAATGTGCAAAGGTGCTGCCCTTTTTGTGGTTGAATTATAATGGCTTTTGTGCATGAATTGAAGTTTTGAATGATGATAAATGATAAGGGCATAATGCTGCCCTGCTTTTGACTTGTAATTGGAAGGTTTTAACGTGTGAAAATATGGCTAAATTGATATTGAATGGTCACGTCATTATTGATTCTATTTGTGACTAGAATTTTAATCATTTGTTTGCATAAAATTATGACAAAATGGTGTTGTATTTTTATGATAAAATGCTGCCAATTGGTGGCTAAAGTTTCAATGTGTTTTTGGCTTAAAAAAATGCCTAAATGGAGTTCAAAGGTTATGGCAGAAAGCTACCTTATGTGACCAGAAATCTTGTATTTTTTAGCATGATATTATGACATGGATGATGGTTAAAGGTTATGGCAGAAAGCTGCCCTTTGAGACTAGAATTTTGGTATTGATGTGTTTGAAATTATGACTTAAAAATGTGTTTGGAAAGCAAGGCTGTATGTTACCATGTTAAACCTTAATTTGAGTGTATTCTTATTATGCATTCGAGCTAGGTTTTGATTGAATATGTAACTTTGAGATGGAACGGTAACTATAACCAAATTTGCCATAATAAAGAATTTGCTGGTTAATTGAGTAGCCCTTTGGAAATGATCCCTTTCATTAGATAGAATGGAAGTGTGTGGATGGACATTCCCTCCCTTTCGGAGTAGTTGAGGTTGAGGATAGACATTCCCTCACCCTTTACTCAAATTCTTTCTAGTTGATGGAGGTGATCCTAGTTTGTGGATAGTGTGAGGATGAACATTCCCTCTTTATTCACAACTCTATGTTGAGGATGGATATTCCATCACTAGAGGTGGCTGGGTTACTCATTACCAAGAGTAGTTCAGTGTGACTGGAAAATGGTCTTAAGTAGATTGAAGTGCACTAACCTGAAAGCAGACTACTGCCAAGTGATTTAAATGAGTGTTCTAATGAAATTAGATTTAATTGTTAAATTATGATGCTTGTTTAAAAATGTAATTCTGAAAATATTTACGGATGTAAATTGTGATGTTTTGTAATAAAAGTTTTCAGAAATTATTAAAAACTGGATTTCTGTTTCGAGAAGAGGAAAGATTAGTTTTGGCTTTTGCCACATTCCTACGTTATCAAATGAGTTGTATAAATTTTTTCCCTGAAACAACTGGAAGTATTATGATGTCACTGATTTTAATAGTATTACTGAGAATTATTTGAATTCTCACCCCTTTTCTATTTGTGTTTTCCATAATATTTTCAGGGTCAAAATCTTCAGCAAGGGGACCAAAGCAGAAGACATAGTATAGTTTTGAAGTTATTTTGTATTTTGATTTGTATAATTAATACTCTATAATAGCTTATGTAAATTAATGTATTGTAGAAAGTGTTGTATACTATCCTTTTAATATATAAACATTAAATTATTTCGGGATAGGCTCGTATTTTTGGTATATCAATTAAACACAGTATAAAATTAATTTATTAATCTTACGTGTTGTGCTTAATTTTATTTTCTAATACATAATTTCAGATACGTTATTAATAATGTTATTATGGATGTTAGATTATGATATCAGAGTAATTCATCTTGTTGAGTTGGGGTATAGACTAGTTATGTTTTGTAATGCATTTTTATTCTTGTCTTAATGAAGAGATGCATAGATAGAATTGCATAACTGCCTTGAATTTGAATGTTAATGGTTACTGTCACACTGTTACATAATATTGAACCTGATTAACTCAATATATATTGTGTTGTGTGTGTAGGTGACTATGGCATCAACTAGGCGTACCCGAGGTCGAGGTAGTGACTAAGGAAATAGAGTTCCTATTGGTGATAGAGACAATGCACTAGACTAGTTAGAGGCTTTTAGAAACATAATTGATGTGATAAGAGAACAAGCTGGGATAACTAGAGAACAAGCTGTCGTGACTACGAGGATATTGGAAGAAATAAGGGCTAATGCTCAACCCGCACCGGTGAATAATGTAACTTTAGTGGGAAATCCAGATTTTCATGATTTGTTTGAATTTAGAAGGGTAATCCTCCCTTATTCCAAGGAAAATATGAATCGATAAAAGAAGAAGAATGGTTGAGGGAGTTAGAAAATATTTTCATAATCATGAAAAGCAGATATGACCAAAAGTTGTCATTTGCTACATACATGTTAAAGGCGGAAGCTGAACATTGGTGGAATACTGCTAGAAGATCAAAAGAAGCTGTTGGGGTTCAGATATGGAAAGTATTCAGAGATGCTTTCTTGGATAAATACTTTCCAAGAACTTTATAGGAGGAGAAAGAAATGGAATTTCTAGAGATTAAACAAAGGAATATGACAGTTGGTCAATATTTGGCAAAATTTGATGAATTGTCAAAAGTTTTCATCATACTTCTGATATAATCCAGATGAAAACTCGAAGTATGTGAAATTTGAGAGTGGGTTGAAAGATGAGATCATCAAAATGGTGAGACCTCTAGTGATTAAAAATTTCCCTACTCTAGTAGACAGATGTAGGATTGTGGAGTCTGAAACCTCTAAACCACAATTAGAGTTTAAACGACAATGATTTTAGAAAAGAAAGAGGGGTGATGACAGAGTTAGGAAAAATGTTCAATGGCCTACAAATCTGTAAGGAAAAGAGAAGCAGATTTAGAAGGAGGACAAGCGTCCCAGATGTCCAAAATGTGGTAGATTCCATCGTAATAGAGCTTGCCAGCTGGATCAGATAGAGTGTTTCACTTGTGGCAAGATGGGACACTATGCCCGAGATTGTACCCAACGGAAAGGAACAACAACTTCTAGTTCTCAGCAACGAGGAGCTACCACTTCCAGGCCCCAAACTAGAGGAAGGGTGTTTACTCTGAGCAACAAAGAAGCAGCTCAATCTTCTGATCTGATACAAGGTAAGTGCACATTTAAAAATAATCTTTTAACTGTATTATTTCATTTAGGAGCATCACACTCTTTTATTTCTTCTAATTGTGTAAGGATTTTGGATTTACTTGTGTCAGACCTTCCCTATGATTTAACAGTTTTGCACTCCTACAGGAAAACTAATAACCACTTCCAAAATATGTCTAAATTGTTGTGTCACTATTGAAAATAGAAACTTTCTTGTAAACCTCATATGTTTACTTCTTACTAATATTGGCATTATTTTAGGCATGGACTGGTTATCAATAAACCATGTTGTTCTAAATTGTTCAGATAAAACCTTGGTGTTTTTATCTAACATTCCTTTTGTAAATACCTTTTCTGAGTCTATTTACCTAAATGCCAGTCAAGTTACCAAGTGCCTAGTAGAAGGAGCTCAAGGTTATGTTCTCCTATTTTCTTTGAATTTTGAAAATAAGCAGAGTTTAGAAAATATTCCTATAGTGAAAGAATATCCAAAGGTATTTCCAAATAAGATTAATAAGTTACCTCCTAAGAGAGAGATAGAGTTTAATATAAATTTAGTACCAAGAATAGGGTCTATCTCTGTAGCCCCATACTGAATGTCCCCTTTAGAGCTCTCTAAACTTAAGAAATAAACAGAAGAATTATTTGACAAAATGTTCATTAGACCTAGTGTCTCACCTTGGGGAGAGCCATTACTTTTGGTGAAAAGAAATATGGAAGTATGAGATTGTGTGTAAACTATAAGCAATTAAACAAAGTAACAATTAAAATAAATACACATTGCCTAAGATTGATGACTTTATGGACTAATTAAAAGGTGCTACTGTGTTTTCAAAGATTGATTTAAGGTCAAGGTACCACCAAAGTAGAGTTTGAGAAGAAGACATCCCTAAAACTGCCTTTAGAACCAGATATGGACATTATGAATATCTTGTAATATCCTTTGGTCTGACAAATGCACCTACTATTTTTATGAATTATATGAATAGGATTTTTAGACTATACCTAGATAAATTTGTGGTTGTCTTTATAGATGATATTCTCATCTATTCAAAGACAATTGAAGAAGATGAGGAACATCTTAGGTTGGTTCTAGAAATCTTAAAAGAAAAGAAATTATATGCCAAATTATCAAAGTGTGAATTTTCGATGAAACAGGTGCAATTTTTAGGACAAGTGATATCAGGAAACGGTATATCCGTAGTTCCTAATAAAGTAGAGGTAGTTTTGTAGTGGGAAAGACCTACCATTGTAATTGAGATCAGGAGATTCTTGGGTCTAGCTAGATATTATAGAAGATTTATAAAGAACTTTTCTCAAATAGCCTTACCTTTAACCAGATTAGCTAGAAAGGGTACGACTTTTCAATGGACATAAGAGTGTGAGAATAGTTTTCAAGAATTAAAAAGAAAATTGACCACCACATGTGTTCTAGTGATTCCAGATCCACAAGGTAACTTTGAAGTTTATTGTGATGCTTTGAGAAAAGGGTTAGGATGTGTTTTAATGCAATATGGGTGAGTAGTTGCTTATGCTTCTAGGAAACTAAAACCCCATGAAGAAAACTATCCAACCCATGATATGGAATTAGCAGCAGTTGTTTTTGCCCTAAAGATTTAGAGGTATGTATGGAGTTAAATTTGAGGTCTTTAGTGATCATAAAAGTTTGAAATACCTATTTGATAAAAAAGAATTAAATATGAGACAAAGAAGGTGGATGGAATTCCTAAAGGATTATGACTTTGAATTGAGGTATCATCCGAGTAAGGCCAATGTAGTGGCTGATGCATTGAGCAGAAAACTTTTGGATATGTCCCATATAATGATACAAGAAATAGAACTTTTAGAAAGATTCAAAAACTTGAGCCTGACAGTGACTGTGTTGCCACATAGTCTCTATTTGAATAGATTGGAAATTCATAATGAATTGAGGACTCAAATTAAAGAAGCTCAAAAAGAAAATGAAAGTTTAAAGGAAATAGATGAACAAATTTTGCTAGGAAAGAAAAAGGACTTTAGAAGGGCTGAAGATGGAACAATAATGTTTAGAAATAGATTGTGTGTCCCTAGAGAATCTGAATTCAAAGAGAAGATTTTAGAAGAAGCCCATAAAAGTAAATATACCATCCATCTTAGAATAACCAATATGTATCAAGACCTCAAAAAAATGTTTTGGTGGCCAAGTATAAAAAAGGATATTGTAGAATATGTGTCAAAATGTCTGGTATGTCAAAAAAAGTCAAAATTGAACACCAAAGGCCCTCTGGAACCTTACAAGCTTTAGAAATCCCAGAATGGAAGTGGGAAAGTATATCAATAGATTTTGTTGTGGGATTTCCAAGAACCCAATCAAGTCATGATGGCATTTGGGTTACAGTAGACAAGTTAACCAAATCTACACACTTTCTACCCATAAAAGCTAATTGGTCATTGGATAGGTTAGCTCAACTATATCTTCAAGAAATAGTTAGGCTACATGGAACCCCCTCCAGCATAATATCTGATAGAGACCTAAGGTTTATATTTAGATTTTGGAGAGCTCTACAAATAACCTTTGGAACTAAATTGAATTATTGTATAGCTTATCATCCACAAACTGATGGCCAAACTAAAAGAACCATCCAAACCTTAGAAGACATGCTTAAACCATGTGTACTTGATCATTCAAGTAGTTAGGATAGGTTCTTACCTTTGATAGAATTTTCCTACAACAATAGTTTTCATGCCAGCATAGGAATGACACCCTATGAAGCCTTGTATGGCAGAAAATGTAGGTCACCATTGTGTTGGTATGAAACTAGGGAACAAACTATCCTAGGTCCTGAACTAGTACAACAAACCACAGAGAAAACTAAAAAGATCAAGGATAGGATGTTAGCAGCCCAAAGTAGGTAGAAAAGTTATGCGGATGCAAGAAAAAGGCCTCTGGAATTCAAAGAAGGAGAACATGTATTCCTTAGAGTCACTCCTACTACAGGAGTTAGGGCCATAAAGACCAAAAAGTTGAATCCTAGATTTCTTAGTCCTTTTCAAATCTTAAAAAGAGTCGGACCAGTTGCTTACCAAATTACCTTACCACCTAGCTTGTCAAACCTTCATGATGTCTTCCATGTTTCCCAGCTCAAAAAGTATAATCTCGATCCTTCACATATCACAGAAACTGAATCAGTACAGTTAAAAGATGATTTAACATATATAGTTAAACCTGTAAGGATCTTGGATAGAGTAGTGAAAGAGCTTGAAGGAAAACAAATTCCTCTAGTGAAGGTGTCATGGGAAGGTGGTGAGTTGGAGGAAGCTACATGGGAACTTGAGTCTAATATGATGCAGAACTATCCAGAACTTTTTGAATAAAGTAAGCAAATTTTGAGGACAAAATTTATAAAAAAGGGGGGAGAATTGTAACACCCTCCTACCTTAATGATCCCAATCAGGTTATAGAAACCCAATAATACTAATAAGAGTTATCTGTTAAATTTGGGTAATTTTCTGAATTAGTTTGAGCATAATTCTATAACACTGAATATAATGAAATAACCAAAGTTTCTGCCTAAACAGTTAATATAATGGAAATAAATATGGAAATTTTATTTCCTACTTAAAAACAATTAATAAAAGCTATAGTAAATTTTCAAGAAGCAATTGTGCTAGTTTGGTATTTTTGAGGACACCGAAGAAGAATTAAGGGAACAGTTATGCCAGGTAAGTATCTCAGAAAATTATGAAATTTCATGGAGAAGATAAGTAAGATATGGAGAATAGTTTGGTATAAAATACCAAGATAAGTATCAATAAGCACATTTACTCAATCTCTCGGTTTAATTTAACTCGTGGCCGAGTAATAAAGCTTCACTAGTAAATAGCAGTATATGAAAAATCCTAGAGAAATAGAACCAAGGACAAAGATGAATTCTAAAATTTTTCATAATACTTATGGGAACTTGAAAACTTAGCTTTGGAAGATTAAAGAGTGCTTAACAGATACAAAAGTTACAGCACAAAAATTTAGTCATAAACTTTGATCAAACCACTGTCCACTTTATGTCTAGAATTCTCTACATTTTTCTACTTTCTCTTCACATTTCTCTCAGCAAAAATAGAGGTAAGAGAGCACAAAACACAGCAGTTGCATTGTGACAAAGGTAAGGGAAAAGAGAAGAGAAACAAGAAGAAAAAACCAGAGGAAAAGTAAGAGAATTCAAGGGAGCAAAGCTAGGAGTGAGGTAGGGTTTTTTTACCATTTTCTTGCTTCTCTTTTCTCACTATTTTTGTGTCACAAATCTAGTTATTTGAGCTTGTGAAGCTCACTGCCAAACTAGAGAAAAACAGCTAGAAAACAACTTAAGTTTTGGTCATTTTGTACTTCTATCTCACCTTGCCCTAGTTTTATTCTTTCTTTGAGTTCTAAAGCAAGAATTTGTGAATTGATTAGTATTGTATTGTCCTATAACTCATGACTATATTGAGCTATGACAGTGTTTGTATCCTTTTGATTTTTCATCAAATTTCTATTGAAACTGGTGTTGAAGTGTGATGTTGAATATGTTAAGAAAATGGAGATTTCAATGTGTATTTTGATTGTAATTGCTAAAGTAGCTACTGTCCTATTTTTAAGCTCATTTTATAATAGTTAAATACTTCCATTTATGGCTTGAATTGTGTTAGAAAATGTGGCAAAGGTACTGCCTTTTTTGTGAATGAATTATAATAGCTTTTGTGCATGAATTGGAGCTTTGAATGATGATAAATGATACGGGCATAATGCTGCCCTGTTTTTGACTTGTATATGGAAAATTTTAATGTGTGAAAATATGGCTTGGTATTGAATGGTCATGACATTATTGATTTTGTTTGTGACTACAATTTTAATCATGTGTATGCTTAGAATTGTGACAAAATGGTGTTGAATTTTTATGATAAAATACTACTCATTGGTGGCTAAAGTTTTGATGTGTTTTTAGCTTAAAATAATGCTTGAATGGTGTTGAAAGGTTATGGCAAAAAGCTGCCTTATATGACCAGAAATTTTGTTATTTTTTAGCATGATATTGTGACATGGATGATTGTTAAAGGTTATGGTAGAAAGCTGCCTGTCAGACCAGAATTTTTGTATTGATGTGTTTGAAATTATGACTTGAAAATGTGCTTAGAAAATAAGGTTGTATGTTACCATGTTAAACCTTAATTTGAGTGTGTTGTTGTTATGCATTCAAGCTAGGTTATGATTAAATATGTGACTTTGAGATGGAATGGTATCTATAACCAAATTTGCCATATTAAAGAATTTGATGGTTAATTGAGTAGCCCTGTGGAAATGATCCCCATTATTATATACAATGGAAGTGTGAGGATGGACATTTCTTCCCTTCTGGAGTAATTGTGGTTGAGGATGGACATTCCCTCACCCTTTACTCAAATTCTTTCTTGTTGATGGAGGTGATCCTAGTTTGTGGATATATGCGGATGGACATTCCCTCCCTATCTTGGTAGTTGAGGATGAACATTCCTTCTCTACCCACAACTCTATGTTGAGGATGGACATTCCCTCACTAAAGGTGGCTTGGTTACTCATTACCCGGAGTAGTTTTGTGTAACTGGAGAATGGTCATAAATAGGTTGAACTACACCAACAAATTATAGCCAAGTGATTTAAATGAGTATTATGAAGAAATTAGATTTAATTGTTAAATTATGATGCTTGTTTAAAAATGTAATTCTGAAACTATTTGTGGATGTAAATTGTGATGTTTGTTAATAAAAGTTTTCAGAAATTATTGATAACTGGATTTCTATTTCGGGAAGAGGAAGGACTAGTTTTGGCTTTTACCACCTTCCTACATTATCAAATGAGTTTTACAAATTGATTTTCCCTGAAACAGCTGAAAGTATTATGATGTCACTGATTTTAATAGTATTACTAAGAATTCTTTGAATTCTTACCCCTTTTCTGTTTTTGTTTTCCATAATTTTTATGGGGTCGAGATCTTCAGCAAGGGGACCAAAACAAAAGACATAGTCTAGTTTTGAAGTTATTTTTTATTTTGTATTGTATAATTAATACTCTGTAATAGCTTATGTAAATTAATGTATTGTAGAATGCGTTGTATACTATCCCTTTAATAGATAAATGTTAAATTATTTTGCAACAGGGTCATATTTTCTGTATATCAATTAAACTAAGTATAAAATTAATTTATTAATCCTACGCGACGTGCTTAATTTTACTTGCTTATACGTAATTCTAGATTCGTTATTAGTAATGTTATTAAGAATGTTACAAATGTAGTATCTCTTCAATAAACTCCATGAGTCACCATATTGTATTCTTCAAGTAGAGATGAGACTTTGTACAAATTGGCTTCTAGTAACTTATTTCAAGCATCTCATCTTCACTTGCCTAAATATAATTCTCCAAAAGCCTGCACATTTAGACTTCTTGACAAAGAACAAGGGAAGTTGTCAAAATCATTATATATTATGTTTGTTATCCTCACAAAAAGAAAGTCTAGGTAGGAAACTTTCGGCTAACACCCATATTTTTTAATGAAATTTTGTGACTAAAATAGACATAGAGATTATTGTTTGATGAGTAAAGGTATACACCAAAAACCTTTGACTAAAAGTTACTAAGAATTAAGAGTCAATAACAATATTAACTCATTCTTGAAAAAAAATTGATATATCTGTGACAGATGCTTAGAGGACAATATTTTTTATTACTTTAATTTTAATGCACTATTAATGTGAAAATATTTTACACTATCACTCATTGATATGTTGCCACAACATTTATTAAGTTTAACATTTCATATGATTAATGGTAGCTACTGAGGCTACCAAATTAGATGAGATTTATTAATCGATTCACCAAGCACTTATAGTATATGGTGCAATTGAGTTGAGCCCTTGGATCATTTCAGTTAATCAATTATATTAAGGGGTTAACAAAGGGGGTTTGGTTTGCAAGAGTAATTAAAAGACAGTAATTAAAATGCTATAAAATATTGTAAATAGAATGAGGAAAAGTAAGCAATCTAAGGGAATCAATAACTCTTGAGTTTAATCCATCCTTGACCACTATGGACTCATTCACATGCTAACCAGATTCTTGGTATGCTCTAGTTGATAAGCATCTAGCATTTAGTTAATCAAAGTTAGATGAAGTTAGCATCCATCCAACCCTAAATCAACCTAAAACTCAGCATTCAACCAAGTTAGGAAGCTCATCAAACACCTTTGGTGCTTTGCTTAATCTCATGTGAAATCCTCATCCAAGCATGAATTCTCTACTATGTAAGCACTTAGGATTTGGTCAATCAACGATAAATGGATTAAGCATCCATTTAACCATAAATCAACCTCATTCCAGAATTCATGCTAGCTAGACAATACATCAAACACTTTTAATGCATTATTTGGTTTCTGCAAACACATGATAGTTAAGCAACTATCACATGAACACCAAAACTAAGTCAAGCACTTAGACAAGATGCAACAAAATCAAGAGTATTTCAATCCCTAGGATTGATTACAAAGCTTTAGATCTCCATGAATGGAGAGCACACACAGAAAAGTAAAAGTATAAAAATGTAAAAGAGAAGTGAGGAGAGGAGAGGAGAGAGGTGAGAGGAGTAAGAGAGAAGATGAAGAGAGAAAGTAAGAAAGTGAAAACTAAATGGAATGGTCTCAGTTTTGGGATCTCTCTCCTACATAACAGACATTAAAAGTGAAATTACAAGTTTATCCCTAGCTTAGACTCTTTCTCTTCCAATTAGCTTTAATTGGACACCTAATTTGCAAGATTTGGACACCTAATGAAGGAGTTATGGCCAAAACATGTTTATCAACTCCTGGATCCCATCATCTCCCTCTAGACATTAAAAACCCTATAAAAAATTCACCATTTTCATAAGTGGCCTTCATGAAAGTTGAAAAGTTTTGTCTCGAATTTCTAATTTACCCATTTTGGCTCCTACAACCTAAGATACGGGCCAATCTTTGTATACTGCTCAGGTTCCAGTGGTAGCACCTCTGCTCTAACTTCCAAGCCCAATATGACTTACTAGACATCTGATTCATGTAATGTCCTAGTTAATACATTCCTTGTAATATAGTCTCTTCTTGGTTTGCCGTAATTATTATGGAAATAGGAAATCCATAAAAATAAACATAAATACAAAATGAAATTTTTATAAAGAGAGTTCATTTCCATAAATCATGGTTAGGGTTACAAAGAACCAAAATTTGGCCTTAGAAGGTCATTTACAGCCGTCATGAGAAACAACATAAACACCAATAGCCATAAAACATCTTCTCCCTTCAAGTAGTACATAAGGAGGAAACCAATCAAAAGACTATCATACAAACATGACTAGACACCGCCAACCATGGGAACACCAAGGGGGTATGATCAATTGAAAAGTGAATTGGCCTGAGATGGTAACCGCCCTAAACTCCGGATAGGCTGACACCTGAACCTGAATAGTTATCTGTCCAACAAAGGTGAAGAGCTGCGTGTCTTCATCATAGGTTCACCTACCTTCACCAAGCAACACAACTATGGAACTTGTCCCTACTAGTCTGGAGCACCACGATCACATCAAAGGGGGTGAGAACAAGATTTCTCAGTAGGAAAATTAAAAAAAAATAGAACTAATGGCATTATAGGGGAATCAGTTTTCGAAAACGTTATTAATAAAGAAAAAGAACTTTGATTCCCAAAATGTTTTATTTTGATCTTTCAAAACTTTCTTCTCTATAAGGTAAAAATAGTAGTTAGAAAACAAGAATAAGCAATGGGAAACCACAAATACACATATATGGACAATTTAGAATACAAGCACATTACTGTTAGAGGGAAGTGAAGTATAGAGAAAACAGGCACATATGAATGCAGTTATGATAGAAATCAATAGAACATCAACAAGATAAATTGAATCATAGATCAATAAGAGAATGGAAAGCAAAGGGGAAATAGCATAGGGGTTTAAAGTCTTTTACTCAATACTCCATGGAGTGCTCCATTGGGATAGCAAATTGGACGAGATTACACATACGCCCCTTGCATGCTCTCCAATCTCCCACAGAGAAAAAAGGTCTGTCGGACGTAACTCCATTTTCGGAAGTGATCTTCACAGCAAACAAAGTCCAACCCAGACCCGTGAAGTCACAATGGCTTGTTACTCCCAAAGGGTTTCCATCACCCTCCCAATCTACTCCTCACATATCTTCATGTAGCTCATCCCAATCTACTCCTAACATCAACCAAAATCTCAAAGTCCTCCAAGGCTCATGGTCATAAGCAAGGGGAACATATCATTCTAGTCCAAGACAATGTCTAAGGCTTACAGCCTACATCATCATGTTCATTGTCCATATGTTCATTCTGTAACACCCCAAAATTTTGCTATTTGACAGTAATGCCTAAATTGTACTATTTTGTATTTTCTGTATGATATAAAATTATTTTGACTATTTTGAGATTATTTTTTATTATTGTGTGAGATTTGCTCCGAGTCAGGAAAATAATAATTTTCGGGTTGGAAAAAATCTTATTTGATTTATTTGGAGCCGGGGGATCTTACTAAACTTGAATCTGAGAGACACGAAAACAAATCTTTTAATTTTTAGAATTTATCTATGAAATAAAAATATTTCACGGAAAAATATTCACTGTTTTATTAACAACAGCTTCTGTTATCAGGTAATAAACCAGGTATGTTTTATTTGTCAAAAAATAGATTGAGAATAGTTTCTGTAACTAATTTTAGAATGAACCAATAGGAATTGGTCAACATTAGTGGTTGGACTTTTTCTAACCAATAGGAAATAGTCAATATAAATGGTTGGACTAGTTACTAAGTAACTAGATAAACTAACTTAGTTACTATGTACTTAGAAGCTCTAGTTAGAAAATTAATCTAGAACCATCTAGAAGTAATGACTATGCATGACATATACAATGACTTAACAATGTAACTAGATGGTTAGATTACGTAACTAAATAACCTAACCTAGTTAGCTTACTATCAAATTAAGGTGTAACTAGAAACTAGTTGGAAACAAACCTAGTTAGCAACCCCTTTGAGTCACACAGCCATAAGGCCTTCTACTATGTTCTTGAATGCTCTTTTATGACCAATTGATGACTCTGAAATGACCTATTCCATGTGAATGCATGAGATATTTTATTACAACAATTAAACTTTGATATTTCCTATACACTCAACTACACGGCTATTCACTTCAACATAGGCTATTGTATTTGCATTTTCTCTCATTTTGTGACAAGAACACCTTCATCATTTTCTTTCACCTCAAGAACACCAAGAACACTTCCTTTCTTTCTTCCTTGAACCCCACGGCCTCCACACCAAAACCCTATCTCCTCACTTCCATAATTTCATCTAATCATATTTTCTAAACCCAAACATCATTCTAAACACTTTTCCTTTAGTGAGTTTTGTCTAAATCTCTCTCTAAGTGCTTCAAAAATCAAGCTTTGATTTCCACATCAAACGTAATTTCTTGAATCTTTGATTCTAAGTTGGATTTTTAATTTTCTAGACCATGATTGATCCATGGTTTATTGTTTTCAAGCTTTGATTATGACTTTTAAAATTGTTTAAGATTGATTAGGGTTTTCTTTGGGTTATACAAAATCAAGAGGAGAAGAAGCTTGAAGTTTATTGTCTTCCTTGAGGTAAGAGGGAGATTAACCTCATCAACTATATGTTGGTGGTGAGGAAATGTATTGTTTGTGGTGAAAAATCCATAAGAATTTATTCACTATATTGTTTGAGCCTTCTTTATTTGTGATTGATTAGTTTATAGCTTTAAAAATATGATTGCATGTGTGTTTATATGCTTATAGCTTTGACAATATGCTTGCCTATATACTTTTAAAGCATGCTAATTTATGTGTAATTTAAGATATGAATCACATGAAGGAAATATTGTATGATGCTTCCAAAGAGCCTATGAGGCACACGGCCTCAACACCACAAAATGAACCTAGCATTCTAAATTATTTTCTTAATCAAGGATTAAATGATTTTATGACAAGTAATTAAATTAAGTATTTTGCAAGGAATAAATGATAGAAAGAATTAAATAATGATTTATAAAATCTATATATGAATTTCGGCCAAGAAGCCATTTTTAATAAACTAGATCCAAATTTTATTTTGCTAAGTGTAGATTTAGGTGTTTAAATGGTAAGAAATTTATTTGGTAGGTTTTGAACCTAAATCAAAGTACTATACTTTTTAGAATTAAAATTAGAATAATTAAATAATTAAATTATACAGTAAAATAAATGCTGATACTTGAAATTTACTAACGTATAGCTCACCCTATGGGTTTTGAAGCACGTTAGGAAATTTTGAGCTGTAATGTCTCAAGTAAAATAAAGAGATGTAGTATTTTGGGAAACAGTAGAAAATACTGATTTTAGCAAGAATATATTGTAAATATTATTTAAAGAGGGATTATTATGAAAATAATGGAAATAAAGTTACATTTTGATATTAAATAAGAAAAATTTGATTTTGAGCTTAAAATATGATAGAAATGATTTACGCAATTAAAAATATGCAGAAAAACTTTTACTCAACTTAAAAATAGTAATTTTTGGCTACGTGATTGAGAAAACGCAATAAAATATTTATGCGACTTGAAAATGTAAGAAAAATGTTTTGTTATTATGAAAACGCTATAATATCGCTATGCGATTGAATGCAAGCAGCAGTTGCTATCGGGCAGTTGTGGTGGGGCCGATCATGTTGAACAATGATACCGCCAAGAAAAGACAAGGGTATATGTTATATTGTAAAAATAATAATTGTATGTGTGTTTGAACCATACATTATGCATAAAAAAGTGTATCAACTTGTTTAGTTAAGGCTGTAAGCCTAGGAGGTTGAATTACACCTCAATGCAGGTGCGAGTAGACAAGTGTAGGTCACTTGTTGACCTTGGGGGCGTTGGGTTACGAGTACCTCAATAGACAATTGGTAGCTCTCTTGTTCGTGACGTGAGGCAGACCGATGCAAACGCACCGACGATCCAGACCGAGACACTGTCCTATATCGAGATATGGTGTAGAATGTCTTGTACAATGCCTTGATGTGCACATTGATAAACTGATAAATTGATAACACTTTTGGTCGCGGCAGCCGAGTTACAGACATGTCTTCTAGATCATTCACTCTGAAACTGTGTTTAGCTCCATTGAGTAGGAATGGGTCTGTGTGCATATGCATAGTTGGTTAGCATATTGATATGTTAATTATACTTATTCGATTCATTATTTGTGATATGATAAATATGATTTAAATATGTTAATATTGTATTTGTATGTTTGTTATCGTTTTCTCTACTGCCATACTAGTATTGATGTAGGAGATCTCACCTCTTTATTATATTGTATCTGTTTTGCTATGTATGTTTGATAAAGACCGGGGAGACGAAGAAGCTGATAATTCTATTTACCATCAATAGCCATTTGTTCGTGGGTTGAGATGGCAGTGAGACGTCAAGTGTTAGGTTTTGTCCGAGTACAGTTCCATGGAGGGACTGATGCCTGGAGGTTCGATTATGATAATGAATGTTTTGTTTATACGGGAGATTTAACTTTGAACTTGAGCGGGACCTGAGACAGTATCCCCGTTTTGACGCAGCATGCATCGGTGCACCTAGAATTCACGATGCCCATTCGTGATCTCTGGGGTGGCGCAACTTATACTCCCCGTGAGGACTCTATGGTGTCTTCCGCGAGGACCCCTGTGAGGCAACTATATCCGCCTGAGTTCTTTGATGTTATAGTAGAGGAAGAGGATCCTTCTGAGGAACCAAATCCTTAGGTTAGTTTTTAGGAGTTTAAGCTTAGTAGTTATATTTTGGAGTGTTTATTGTACATTTTATCTTTTGGTATGTAAGGGTATCATGTAAATTATTTGTAAACAAGATTTCAGTATTATGTATAATATAGGGTGGTTTTTAGTTACAATTTATACTTATGGTTTTATTTAATTTGACTGTTTTATTTTATTCTGCAAATGAAATATTAAAATTGACATTTCTACAAGATTAATTCTTTTACAACTTAGGTAAGTTTTATTAGGATTAGTCTTAAATATGATACCCTATGGTGGGTGTTACACATTCCAAGCAAAGGTATCATGCATGTCATGTCCATACCAGTCCAAAGAATTCCAAACAAGCATAGGTATACTAGTCAAGTCTATACAAGTCCAAGAATTCCAAACAAAGCATAGGTAAAATAGTCAAGTCCATACAAGTCCAAGAACTCCAAACAAAGCATAGGTAAAATAGTCAAGTCCATACAAGTCCAAGAACTCCTCTTGATTAATTTCGTTTAGTATTACTTAATATCATATTAGAAAGTAGTTAATTTAGCAAAAGAACAACTTAGGACAACATTAGGTTTTCTTTACAAAATGATTACCCAAGCTTAAAACTAAGTTCATATATTTATTCATAACTCATATTAAGATGAGAATACAACATGGTTAGCAATCTAGAACATCTCTAAGCTAATTTGTTAAATAAAAATAGCAGTTATATTAAAAGAGAAAAGAAGGAGTAGAGCTAGAAAGAAATCAATTAAAAGTACTAAGTTAAAGAAATATGTAGAGAAGCTTTAACCCCCATTTCCCTACCTTGGGTATCCTTCTAACAAAAGAAAAGGTTAGTCTACTCCCTCCAAGGAATCACAATCCAAGTAGAAGAAGATGAAGAGAAGTAGAGAAAGAGGAAAGGTAGGTGTAGCTTTGGTTAGCTTACAGTTTGGAAAGAGTTCAAAGACAAGAAAAGTGTTGCATGTTAGTTGTATTAGAAGCTTCAAATCCTTTGATATATCACCTCAAGTCGTGACCTCCATTCCTCTAGGTAGAAACGTAGGTGCCATGATTCCTAAGGAGACTAGGGTAGGCCTAGGTTTGATGTTGTGGCCGTTTGCATGAAGAGCTTTGCATCCAAAGCTTACTGACTTGAGAGGATGGCATTGAGACATCACAAAATGTTTCTTTAACTTGAAATGAAATGAAGGACGTGAGGTGAAAGGAGAGAGCAGTATGGCAGCCTACATCCTTGTAGGTTTGAAATGATTTCACTTGGTTTTGAGAGGTGTCATCTTGCATGGGTGAGGGTGTGCATGCTGCACACTTGTCTTGGCATCTTGAATTGATTAGAGAGGTGTCATTTGCATGCTTGAGAATATGCAAGCAGCTGCATACTTGGCCTGGCTGTGTGATGCATGATTGAGAGAATATATTCTTGGCAGCGTATAGTCTTGTGTGCATAAGTTCCAAGTGTTACTTCTAGCTTTCTCTCCTCTTGCAGCCGTGGACTTCAAGTGAATAACATCACTTGATTTAATTCTAATCCTTGCTTAGTTTACTAATTCTAGTCATCTAATTTTGTTTGCTAATTTTTCTGGTTGTATTAATTTCTTTTCTTACTATGTTATGATTAGTCTTTGATACTTAGCTTCCTAATGATAATATTGTTATATCTACCTTTACTAAAGAATGACACTTAGCCTTTAGCATGCAAGCTGCCACATGTCTTCTTGCATGTCTTCTTTCTTCCATTTCATTTCTAAGTAGCAAAACAACATGATGAGATTCCTCTTCAAGTATTTGAAAATAATTCTAGAGATTATGAAACCAAGTGGCTGTCTACCTTGGTCTTTTTGTGTCCTCTTAGGGATTTCCTTGGGTCATTCCCTTTGTTTTCTTGTTGACAAGTGGTATTTTAGTCTTAGGTGTATTCTTTTAGTCCTAAATTTTCCATTTGGTCGTGTACCTATTGCTGGTGTCCTAAGGAATGTTAATTAAATTAAATCTTCTTAATCCATCTTAATTTAATCTTTTCTTAATAGCTACTGATTCGTTTAGGACTTATAATTAATTCTCGAAATATGCTAATCTAAGAATTCTTTAAGATTACTAATTCACAATTTTAAGGCAATAAGAATTTTGGGATGTTACATTTCTCCCCTACTAAAAAAAAAATTTTCCATCAAAATTTTACGTACCTTGAAATAGATAAGGATAATCCTTCTTCATGGATGTCTCTAGTTCCCACGTGGCTTCTTGAATGTTTGCTCCTTCCCATAACACCTTGACTAATGGAATTGTTTTGCCCCGAAGTTGCTTTTCACAACTATCTATGATGGCTAATTTCATAAGACAAAATTTCTTTCAGTGTTATTGATTCAGGATTAAGTACATGAGAAGGATCAAGAATGTATTTCTGAAGTTTAGAAACATGGAACACATTATGGAGATTGGAAAGTTGCAGTGGTAAAGCGACATGGTAAGCAACTAGTCTGATCTAATTTAAGATCTAGTACGGACCCAAAAACTGAGGACTTAGTTTATTGGCTTTCATGACCCGATGAAGTCCGATCACTGGAGAAATTCGAATGAAGACATGTTCTCCTTCTTACATATCTAGTGGTTTTCTTCTTCAATCAGCATAACTCTTATGTCGACTCAGAGCAGTCATCAGTTTTTCTTGAATTATCTTGATCTGTTCCGTAGTCTGTTGTACCAATTCAGGTCCCAAAAGAGATTTTTCTCTAGTTTCATACCAACAAAGAGGTGATTTGCATCTTCTTCCATATAGGGCCTCGTAAGAGGCCATTCTTATGCTGGAGTGAAAGCTATTATTGTAGGCAAATTCCACCTGTAATGCCGCTTTTTGAGGAGAGAACGTCAGACCATAACCACGAAACGGAAACAAAATATATAAACTAAGACTCGGTTCATTATAATATAGATAAGTCTGTTTAGTTGTAATCATACAAATGATTTGGCAAATTTTTTTTTTTTTTAATAAAATAAGATAATAAGACATAGTTACAGCAGAAAGTAACATGAGAAGTAAACCATACATTCATACCTCGTATATATATATACACTTATATAATACTTGTTTAGGTACATCATTAGATATACAAAAAAAATAGAAGCTTTACATGCCCCAAAATGATTACACATATACAACCCATCAAAAGACAAAACATCAGGCCCCCAAAAAGATTTATAGATAGCCATCAGCGGCCATCAACAGCATTAGCCCCTAAAGTGAATGAGAAGGAACCGTAGTTGGATCCTCCTCAGGGTCTTCCTCGTCAGAGGAATTCCTCATTGGAGCAACCGAGTTACGAGCGAGGGCTTATGCAAAGGATAAGAACGAATCCTCTTGTGGGGAGTAATAGCTATCACCCCACATATCACATATTGGCAAGTAAAACTCTAAACGCAAATGAGCATTAAAAGTAAAGATAGGTGGATCATAACATCCCCAAGCCAGAGACACAGTCACGTCTCCGAGGTAGATGCAGCGATTTGTACTCAGGTTGATGTGCCAGCAGTTCGGACCTCCATGAAAAGTCAATCTCACATAACCCAAAAAGTCATGCAGACGGGACGCCATGTCCAAACAGGAAACTAATCAAAATCAGGCTAGAAGCCAGGGAATTCATGATACAGAAAAGAGGTGAGACATGTAACATCCTGAAAATTTATTTATTTCATTATAAACAATCATTTTATAATATTTGTGATTTTTGGTGATTTTTGTGGAATTTTCTAAAAGCGTTGAATATTTTAATATATTCCTCATTTTACATGTGTGCTAAGCGGAGCCGGGAAAATAAAATATTTTCCCTGAGGCTGGTAAACCTTGAACTGTCAATGTGTTGATGGGGGATCTTACTAAACCCGGGGCCGAGCATAGTTTGCGAGGTTTGCGTTTTTCAAGATTTTATCTGATAAATAAAATCACTGTGTCATAAAATCATCTGATGAATAATAAAATATTATTTTCATCAACTGTAACTTTTATTCACGGAGAAAATAATTCTAATAGTGTAATTAAATCATCTGTCAGATGCATTTAATTAAAGAGACAAGTTTACTATGCATTTTATCGAGAAGCGCACAAAGCTTCTCAAGGAAGCTTCAAGGAAACTTCTAGGAAGCTTCCTCCTACCACTATTCACTCTCTCTCCTCCCTCTCATTGTGCAGCATGGTTTTGGGGAAATATCACAATTAATCCTTCCCCATTTTCTCTCGTTCACGCTGGTCTCCTTCTCCCTCACGTCTACTCTCATTTCTCTTCCTTCTCTTCTCCATACGGCTACATACCCACAAACACCATGATGATTTTCAAGCTTCCCATACTCAAGCTAACATAAACCATTGTTTCCTCCTCACTATCTTCTAGTTTTCTTCTTGGTGGAGTTCTTCTTTATTCCCCCATTCTCGTACTCCACAGCCAGCAACAAAGCTTCAAGCTTTAAGGTAAAGCTCTCAACTTTCTTCTTCTTTCTCCCCATTTTTGTGTTCCTGGTCACATTGGTGACTATGGATTCCATTTTCACTCTATGATCTTGACTTTTTTATGGATCTGAACACCAAGGTTTTGGTGGTGGTGAAGAACCAGATTTCAAGGATAGAAGGAGCTTGCTTTCTTTGTGCTTCTCTAAGGTAAGAGGAAGACACTCCTCCTCAACCTCTTTTAGCATTTAGGGACATTGTTTGTGATTGGTACTGAGAGTCATCTTTGTTTACATGCTGTTGGTGATGTATATATGCTATTTGATTGTTTGTATGTTTTGATATATATCTGGATGTATTGGAACGTGTAATATGGAAGGGAATGACTTCCGATTGGTTCTCGGATGGTCACGGTGTTGAGCCCAGAAATTTGGCAATTTCATGTGAAAACTAGTAACAGTATGAACTCCTGGCCAACCCGTCGAATATGATATCCTAATCATCTAATGAAATGTTAAAACCCGTCGAGTATGAACTCCTGGCCAAACTTGTCGAATTTGATGTCTTGATCACTTAGTAAAGTTAAAATCCGTCGAGTATGAACTCCTGGCCAAACCCGTCGAATTTAATGTCTTGATCACTTAGTAAAGTTAAAATCCGTCGAGTATGAACTCCTGGCCAAACCCGTCGAATTTGATGTCTTGATCACTTAGTAAAGTTAAAATCCGTTGAGTGTGAACCCCTAGCCATGCCTGTCGAATTTGATTCTTGGTTATTTAGTGCAATATCAAAATCCGTCAGTATGAACTCCTGACCACTTAGGAGATAAACTCCTCTAATGCAAAATCCATCGAATTTGAATGACCACATCCGTCGAGTGACATATTCATCGAGTTAGAATGCCAATACCCATCGAGAGACATACCTGTCGAGTAGATCTTATGTCCATTTATCAGAAGCTTCCCAAAGTTAATATTCGTCAAGTAGAATGTCAAGATCCGTCGAATTAGAGTTTCTGACTATAGTGTTTTTCGTCGGTTCGACACTTGGGAGATTTCTCCAACATCGACACCCACATCCGTCGAAATAGGACTTCTGCTGACTTTCTGGAAAAATTCGACAGTTTTGATCTCTGTTCGACAGAACCTCCATCCGACAGGAATTGATTTTTATCCAATCTTGTTATAAAATGTTCTCCCATCTTTCATCCTTCTGCCATGTTAGTTTTCGTCGAATGGTAGCCTCAATCCTCCACTAAATGCATTGTCTCCGTCGAATTCACAATTATGGTTTATCACCCAATACCTAGCAATTAAATCTGTGACGTTGTTGATGATTCTGGCCATGTATCTTCCTGGATTCAAAACCCTTGGATTAATAAAAGCATATAAATCATAAATAATTGGATGACTAGAAATTAATTAGGGATTCATAAACAGGGAAGAACGTGAGTATGGGTGAGCTTGTGAGGCACATAATGAATTTAATGGTTGACTTCTATCATGACTATGAATGGAAATTGTGGTTATCCTTAAAATGTACTATTGGTTTGTTGTGGATCCGTGAATGGGATCAATTCTTGTAAAATGATATGACATGCATTTGAAGCATGATGGACCTAGTTGGTCATGAAGAGTATGATTGTATCATGCATTGAACAAAAAGAAAGAGATTATCCATTAGACTTGGTTAAGGCCGGTAGCCTAGGAGTTGAACTTACACCTTTATACGGGTACGAATAGACAAGTGTAGGTTACTTGTTGACCTTGGGGGCGTCAGGGTGCGAGTACCTTGCGATGGGCAGTTGGTAGCTCTCTGTCCGTGGGGCAGACCGATGCAAACACACTGACGATCCGGACCGAGACGCTGTCCTATATCGTGATCTGTGTAGAATGTCTTGTAAAATGCCATGATGTACACAATGATAATTTGAGAATTTTAGCACTTGAGGGCCTGGGCAGCCAAGAATACAGACATACCTCCTGATCGTTCTCTCCGACTGTTTTGTGTCTAGCTCCATGGAGTAGGATTTTGACTATTGAGGGCACATGTGCATAGTGAGTCCATGAATTATCTGGCATACATTGTCATTATAATTGGAATTGTTGTCTTACTGTTATATATATGTAACTGCTTAGAACTGCTTATTTGTTTACTTCTGCTATTCAATGCCTATGCTTATTATTTGGAAATGCTATGTGGGCGCTTTGCGCCATTTGGTTTCTTGATGCTATGATTGGTAATGATGGTAGGATGTCTTACCTCTTTCTTGTACTTTTCTTGCTCTATGTAAATCTTTGGTTAAAGACTGTAAGTGGGAACGAGGTTGGATTCTTTTACACTTTCTTGGTTTGACCCACTGTATCCGGTGATGTCGTCGCGAAGAGAGTTTTATTGGTTCGTTCAAACTATGTTCACTGGTGGTGTCAAGACCTGGAGAGTCGACTAGACCGACAAGCGTATGCGACCTACTGGGGATCTGACCTTGACCATGAAGAGGATTGCGGTTGAAGATCATATTCTGTATTTTTCACTACACCGGTGAGCCCGGAATTGCTTCACGCATTCGGGATTCGATGGAGTGCCCAACTCCTTAGTTGTAGATAGGGTGTGGGTAGTTGATATTTTATTTTGCATTACCTATATAAAAATGTATTTTGGGAATGTGTATGTTTTAAGGTGATTATCCAGACTTAAAGGTTGTAAATTGAGTACATTCTATAATTCATATTTTAATTGGTTGTATATGTAACTATTCATTCGTGGCTCTTATTTTCCTCATATGAGAAATGTATTAATTTATTTGTAAGAGTTTGTTATTTGACAATGTTAGCACGCCAAAATTTAGTGACCGTGACATAATGACGATTGTGCCGTGGTTATTAAATCGAGGGGTGTTGCAAGACATCCTACATTCAGTACCAATTATGGCAGTAAAGAAACAGAATGGCGCATGACATCCACATAGCATTGCAAGAATAATAAGTAGCATCAAGATGCAAATAGTAAACAACTTAACAAATCCAGGTAGTTGTGACATCAATAAGGCAACCGTTCTAATCATCGTATAATTAAATGCCAAGTGATATGTTGACTCACTATGCATGTGCACATGATACCGAAATCCTACTCCATGGAGCTAGACACAAACATCGGAGAGAATGATCAAGGAGACATGCCAATATCTCATCAACGTAAAATCAAGTGCTTTCCATAAAAAATCAACAATTTTAAGCAACAAGGCTTTGTATAGCGGCATTCTTCACAAGATCGCGATATAGGACAGTGTCTCGGTCCGGACCGTCAGTGTGTTTGCATCGGTCTATCCCACGGCCCAGAGGAGCTACCAACTAACC
The DNA here is from genome assembly GCA_029884595.1 of Ormosia semicastrata. Taxonomy (NCBI): domain Eukaryota; kingdom Viridiplantae; phylum Streptophyta; class Magnoliopsida; order Fabales; family Fabaceae; genus Ormosia; species Ormosia semicastrata. The sequence goes on from JAQQTO010000063.1 coordinate 52,694,463, forward strand.
ATTGTGAGACACCCGCACCCCGACGCCTCCAAGGTCAACATCATGACCTACACTAGTCTAGTCGCACCTGTACTAAGGTGTGATTCAATCTCCTAGGCAACATGGCCTTAACAATAGTCCACCAGACTTTCACAATGCATGATGACTTAATGCATATTCACGTATATTCAACAATGATATACTCATCCCATAATATGCCATAATTTAGCCAAGTTAAACATCAACAAAATTTTGGTCCCACTCATGGACCCATGATAACATATTATCAAATTCTCAAATAAGACAATACACTTTTTAAGGTTTATTATGAAGTTTTTCTTTAATTTAACATTTCTTATAAAAACTCTCACTAGAGGAATTCTCTTGCAATTCTCATTCAATCTTTATTTCTCTTAATTAGCCAAGTCCTTTACTCGAATTAAATCATACTTACTTAAAAAATTATCTAAGGTTCTCCAAGTCTCACACTCACTCTTGTTCTTCCCTTAAGTTCAAAAGAATCACCCTAGGTCATCAAATAAGTTTCTTTCCATCTTAGGAATCCGTAATAAATTCTTAAATTACCTAATCACCTAAGCCTTAGCTTGATGCATAACTTTTAGCCAATATGGCCCTTGATGCCGTGACCTCCCAAGGACAAGAGTCTAACTAATTTTTCTATCACATTGTTAATTACTTAATACTTAATTTCTTAAGTTCCAATTTCTACAAAATTTAAATCTTGAACTCCCAAAAATTTGGCCTCTTGGCCGTGAATCCAAAAGGGTAAAGAGCCCTAGATTTTCCATATATCAATCCAAACAATCTAATATATAATTCCATAGCCATCAAGGTACACAATGACAATCAATAAATTCATACAAGTCAAAATAGCTACACAATCACGAAGAATAATACAACAAAGAGAGCAATCCCACATGGATTCATCATCAACAACACCAAAAACATTTCCTCACCACCAAGATAGGTTGAAGAGGATCATTTCCCTCTTACTTATAGAAGACAACACAAGAAAGCAAGCTTCTTGGTCCTTTCCTTGCAAAATTCATCCAACACCTCCAACAAAACCCTAAGATTCAAACTCCCCAAAATCAACCATTAATTCTTAAAAGAGAAGTCCTTAGTCACAAAGAGGACCAAGAATCACAAAATCAAGAAGAGAAAATGAAGATTCAAGAACATTACATCAAGAACTTCAAGTCTAGGGCTTGATGGAAAATGGTGAAAATGGAGGAATCAAGTGATGCTCACTAAAGAGAAATGGATCATGGTGATGAGAGGATTCAAGAAATGAGATTGGTTGGAGCAGACAAAAATTAAGAGTGGAAAAATGGCGCTTGGTCGTGGAAGTGAAAAGAAAATGGAGAGGAGAAAAGTGAAGAGAAGAAAAAGGTGAGAGATTTATAAGAGAGAGAAAGTGTGTAGAAACTTTTTAAAAATGTGTAGTAATGCTTAAGTGAAAAGATGACTACCCTTGTCATCTTTTCCCTTCCCTAAAAATCATAGCCTCCTCCCCCAAGGAGAGAAAAGTAGAAACTTCTCCAAGAAGCCAATAGGAATGTGCTAGGAAGTTTCCTCCAAAGCTTCTTCAAGAAGCCAAAACTCACATTTTTGAAAAGTCAACAATGATGTCACTTGTGTGATGTCATCAAGGTGATGTCACATAAAGTGAACACTCTACAAAAGATGATTAACACTCTACTAGAGCTATTATCCAGTAGACAAAAGTTACAGTTAACAAAAATAGCATTTATTGTTCATCAGATAATTTCAATGTACAGCAATTTTATTTATCAGATAAAATCTCAAAAACAAAAATCTCGTAAATTATGCCCAGCCTCGGGTTTAGTAAGATCTCCCATTGACGTTTTCATAGCTCAAGGTTTACCAGCCTTGGAAAAATATTTCATTTTCTCGGCTCCGCTCAGTGTGCACGTAAAATGAGGAATGTATTAAAATATTTAACATTTCTGAAAAAATTCACAAAAATTCATAAATATTATAAAATGACTATTTATCATAAAACAAACAATTTTCAGGGTGTTACAACTCTCCCCTTCTAAAAAGAAATTTTCTCCTCAAAATTTTCATACCTTAGAATAATTGTGGATGTTGCTCCTTCATCTTGTCTTCTAACTCCCATGTTACATCTCTGGTCATTTCATTCCAGATCACTTTTACTAACGAAATTTCCTTCCCTCTGAGTTGCTTTACTCTCCTATCTTCAATTCTTACAGGAGGTGCCTCATAGGTTAAGTTCTCTTTCAATTGTACTGTGTCTGGTGCTATGACATGGCTCGGGTCAGGAATATATTTCCGCAATTACGACACATGAAAGACATTGTGAAGGTTAGAATGAAAAGGTGGTAGGGCTATTTGGTAAGCTACTGGACCTATCCGGTGAAGAATTTGGTAAAGTCTAAGGAATTTGGGAGTAAGCATTATAGATTTTGGAACTCGACCGACCCCAATCATAGGCGTGACTTTCAAAAAAACATGCTCGCCTTCCTCAAACTCAAGAGACTTTCTCCTTTTGTCCGCATAGCTCTTCTGTCGACTTTGAGCCATCCTCATTTTTTCCTGAATCATCTTCACTTTCTCAGTCATTTGTTGTATAAGATCAGGTCCAATAGTAAGGCGCTCTTCATCTTGGTACCAACACAAAAGTGTTCTGCACCGTCGTCCATATAGAGCTTCATAGGGTGCCATCCCTATGCTCAAATGAAAACTATTGTTGTAGGTGAACTCTACCAATGGTAAAACTTCATCCCAACTTCTAGTCTGTTCCAAAGCGCAAGCTCTGAGCAAATCCTCTAATGATTGAATCGTCCTTTCCAATTGACCATTGGTTTGAGGATGATAAGCAGAACTCAAATGTAGCTTCGTTCCCAACGCTCCTTGCAAACTTTGCCAAAACTTTGATATAAACCTTGGATCTCTATCAGAAAGAATACTAGTAGGCACACCATACAGCCTAACGATCTCACCAATATACAACTGAGTTAACTTCTCCATGTTGTACCTTATGTTGATTGGTAAGAAAAGTGTTGACTTCATGAGTCGATCAACGATTACCCATATTGAATCGTAACCTTTTCTGGTCTTTGGTAATCCAACCACAAAGTCCATCGCAATACTATCCCACTTCCATTCGGGAATAGCTAGGGGTTGCAACATTCCTGACGGTCTGTGGTGTTCAACCTTTGCCTTCTAACAAACCAGACAAGATGACACACATCTGGCAATATCACTCTTCATTCTGTGCCACCAAAATAATCGTTTCAGGTCTTGATACATCTTGGTTATTTCCGAATGCATACTCAACTAGCTCGTGTAAGCGTGTTCAAGAATGTACTTTCTAAGTTCTTGATCCTTAGGTATAAAAACTCTACCTCTGAATCTTAGGATTCCATCAGCTCTTTCTTCAAATGTAGTCACACCGCTTTGCTTCATTAGCTCCCTTTCTTCTTGCAAAAACTTATCAACTTTCTGTTTCTCTCGGATGTCTTCAATTATATCATTTGAAATAGTGACCATGTTCATACAAATCTTCCCCGGTGCCAATTCCACAAAGGACCATACATCCCTGAATTGCTCTATCAAATCTTTTTCCTTGACCATCATAGCAGAGATACTGAGCATCTTCCTACTCAAAGCGTCTGTCACAATGTTTGCCTTTCTGGGGTGATATAGAAGTTGAAAATCATAATCTTTTAGAAATCGCAACCACCTTCATTGTCTTATATTCAACTCCTTTTGGTCATACAGGTACTTCAAGCTCTTGTGGTCGCTAAAGATATTGAACATCGCCCTATAAAGAAAATGCCTCCATATCTTCAAAGCGAATACCACAGCTGCTAACTCTAGGTTATGTGTTGGGTAGTTCTTCTCATGCACTCGCAACTATCTCGAAGCGTAAGCCACCACTTTTCTATTTTGCATAAGCACACATCCTAATCCTTGATATGAAACATCGCAATACACTTCGAAGGGTTCACTTAGATCAGGTAGAACTAACACTGGTGAAGTAGTTAGTCGTCTCTTCAATTCTTGGAAACTCTCTTCGAAAGCATTAGTCCACTCAAAGGCTTAATTCTTTCTCATGAGCTGAGTAAGAGGCCCTGCTATCTTAGAGAATCCCTCAATGAATCTCTGATAGTATCCAGCTAATCCACCAAAGCTCTGAATTTCAGTCACTGTCTTCAGCCTTTCCCATTGTAGAATCGCTTCCACTTTTGACAGATCCACTGTAATCCCTTCCCTCGAGATTACATGAACTAAAAACTTAAATTCTTCCAGCCAGAATTCACACTTTGACAATTTGGCGTACAACTTCTTCTCCTTCAGAATTTGGAGAACTATACTGAGGTGTTTAGCATGATCCTCCTGATTTTGAGAATAGATTAGAATGTCGTCAATGAAGACAACAACAAATTTGTAAGGATGAAAGATTTTGTTCATGTAATCCATGAATATGGCAAGTGTATTCGTTACACCAAACGGCATCACAAGATATTCGTAATGACCGTAACGGATACGAAAAGCTGTTTTAGGAATATCCTCGACCTTCACTCGAATCTGATGATATCCCGATCGCAGATCGATCTTAGAGAATACTGCTGCTCCTTTCAGTTAATCCATCAAGTCATCTATCCTCGGAAGTGGATACTTATTCTTGATTGTGACCTTATTTAGCTAGCGATAGTCCACACACAATCGTGAAGTCCCATCCTACTTTCTGACTAGTAATACTGGTGCTCCCCATAGTGACACACTGGGTCTAACAAACTGTTTTTCCAAGAGTTCTTCTAACTGCTTCTTAAGCTCAACTAACCCTGATGATGACAACCTGTAGGGTGCTATAGATACAGGACCAGATCCAGGCACAAGATCAATGGTGAACTCTATCTCCCGCTCCAGCGGTAAACTAGGTATGTCCTCAAGAAAGACTTCAGGAAATTCATTAACTACCGGAATAGCATCCAAATCTATATTGCTCTCAACTTCTAAGGAAGACAATAGCATGTATCCCTGAGCTCCTTCTTTCAAGAAAATTCGAACTTGGTTGGCCGTCAAAAATCTAGAAACTTTATCCATAGGAAAAACTATGGTACTACTAGAACAGTCTAACAAGATATGGTTAGAAGACAACCAATTCATTCCTAAAATTACGTCTAATTGGGAAAGAGGTAAGCAGATCAAATTAACAGAAAAGATTCGACCCTCAACAATTAAAGGACAATTTAAACAAACTTTGGTGGTAACAACAGGTTTAGTAGTAGGGGTAGAAACAGCCAAGTCAAAAGGTAAGGAAGACACAGGTAAACCAAGTTGTCGCACACAATTATAAGAAATGAAAGAGTGGGTTGCCCTAGAGTCATACAGTACAGTCAAAAGATTACATCCTATGGTACTCTCTCCTTGTATCAGATCTTCAGATTCGGAGGCTTCCACTCCACTTATAGTGTAGACTCGGCCTCCTACCTGTGATTTTGCAGCTTGTGTAGTGTTGATTGAAGGCTCTGCCTTAGCTTGATTGCAGTCCCTCGAGATGTGTCTAGGTTTCCCACATCTGAAGTAGATTATTCCTTTGATGGTGCAATCCCTCGTTAGGTGATCCTTCCCGCACTTCAAACACTTTGGAGAAGATGCCACAACCTGACTAGTTTGATTTCCACTAGAACCTCTGCTGGAACCTCCACCAGGTGACTGTTGCTGACTTCCTGGTGGTCGAGAATAGGGTTTCTTCTAAAAGTGATTTGCATTGTTGCCACCTCCTCTTTGGATCCTAGTAGGTCCAAAGTTACGATTCCTCGTGTCCCACGCTTGATCCAGATCTTCCACTCTGTGACATGTATCCAACAGCTCTAAAAACTAGTTAATCCTCAAGGTTATGACCGCCCTTTTCACGTCATGCTTCAATCCTTCCTCAAAATTTTGATACTTCCACACCTCGTCCGGCTAGTGTTGGAAATACGTTGAAATTTTGGACAAGCTCTCGAACCTCACAGCATACTCGCTGACAGTCAAGTTCCCTTGCCTTAAACTAAGGAACTCCGTCTCTTTGGTATGTCTTGTACTTTCTGGGAAATACTTGTCCAAGAATTTATCCTTGAATACCTCCCAGGTGATTACTCGACCTTCAGCTTCTAGTAATCTTTGTGCTCCGTTCCACTAAGGTTTTGCGTCTCTGATCAGCATGAAAGCAGTATAGGTTACCTTCTTATTATCGGCACAGTTCATGCCTTTGAAAATTTTCTCCAGCTCCTTGATCTAAAGACTAGCCTTTTCTGGATCAAATTCCCCCTTAAACTGAGGAGGGTTGTTATGATGGAACTCTAACAGATTTTGAGCAACGACTAAAGCTTTTAGCTATCGTGCAGCCCTTTCCTACTGTAGAGCAGCTCTCTCAGTTTGTTGTGCAATGACGTCCGTCATTCGTTGCATTGCTTTGATTGTTTCGGCTATGCCTCCACCGCGTGCCATTTCACTTTTTCAGGGTAGACCAAATGAAAAACACAAGGAAGAATTGGATGTATCCTTTCGGAATACCAAACACAGAGAATCACACAGCACAAACAAGACAGACCTAACCATGAAAACCCAAAAGAAAACTTAAACCGGGGCTCTGATACCAAACTAGTGTAATGCCCCTTTTTAAGGAGGGAACGTCACACCATAACCACGAAACAGAAACAAAATGTATAAACTAAAACCCGGTTCATTATAATGTAGATAAGCTTGTTTAGTTTTAATCGTACAAATGATTTGGTGAATTCTTTTTTTTTAATAAAATAAGATAATAAGACATAGTTACAGTAGAAAGTAACATGAGAAGTAACCATACATTCATACCTCGTACATATATATACACTTATATCATACTTGTTTAGGTACATCGTTAGATATACAAAAAAAAAATAGAAGCTTTACATGCCCCAAAATGATTACACATATACAGCCCATCAAAAGACAAAACATCTGGCCCTCAAAAAGATTTACAGATAGCCATCAACGGCCATCAACAGCATTAGCTCCTAAAGCAAATGAGAAGGAATCGTAGTTGGATCCTCCTCAGGGTCTTCCTCGTCAGAGGAAATCCTCATTGGAGTAAACGAGTTACGAGTGGGGGCTTGTGCAGAGGATAAGAACGAATCCTCTTGTGGGGGAGTAATAGCGATCATCCCACATATCACGTATGGGCAAGTAAAACTCTAAATGCAAATGAGCATTAAAAGTACAGACAGGTGGATCATAACGTCCCCAAGCTAGAGACACAGTTACGTCTCCAAGGTAGATGCAGCGATTCTTACTCAGGTTGATGTGCTAGTAGTCCGGACCTCCATGAAAAGTCAATCTCACATAACCCAAAAAGCCACACAGACAAAACGCCATGTCCAAACAGGAAACTAATCAAAATTAGGCTAGAAGCCAGGGAATTCGTGCATTTCCCCTTCTTCACCGACGTCTTCAAAACACATAAATAAACAGAATAGCAAAAATACAGAAAAGAGGTGAGACATCCTACATTCAGTACCAATTATGGTAATAAAGAAACAGAATGACGCAGGACGCCCACATAGCATTGCAAGAATAATAAGTAGCATCAAGATGCAAATAGTAAACAACTTAACAAATCCAGGCAGTTATGACATCAATAAGGCAACCGTTCCAATCATCGTATAATTAAATGCCAAGTGATATGTTGACTCACTATGCACGTGCACATGATACCGAAATCCTACTCCATAGAGCTAGACACAAACATTGAAGAGAATGATCAGGGAGACATGCTAGTATCTCGTCAGCATAAAATGAAGTGTTTTCCAGAAAATCAATAATTTTGCGCAACAAGGCTTTATGCAGCGGCATTCTTCACAAGATTACAATATAGGACAGTGTCTCAGTCCGGATCGTTGGTGCATTTGCATTGATCTATCCCACAGCCCAGAGGAGCTACCAATTGACCATTTGTGAGATACCCGCACCTCGACACCCCCAAGGTCACCATTATGACCTACACTAGTCTATTCGCACCCGCACTGTAACGCCCCTTTTTGGGAGGGAATGTCACATTATCATTTACAATGTGAAAAATAAAAATGAAGTTAAGACCCGGTTCTTTTCATTACAATCAAATTTATCTGGTTAAAGCTGTATAAATAAAATGGCGATATAATTATTATTATTATTTTATTAATAAAATGTAGTGACGAAACATAAATGGCAATAAAGAGTAAGACAGAAGTAAGGCATACATTTGATCAACATTGCATATTCATATATATATATAATTATATCAGATCTGTTTAATTACAAGCCCGATGTACAAAAAGCAAAACTATACCTGCCCAAAGGATCATACATATATAGCCCACCAAAGTAATAAAACATCAAGCCCCAAAAATAAACGCTGATAGCCATTAGTAGCTACCAACAGTATCAGTCCCTGAGATGAGGAGGAATCGTGTCAGGATCCTCCTCGGGATCCTCCTCAGGATCTTCCTCATCTGAGGAAACCTCCATCGGAGCCACCGAGTTACGAGCCGGAGCTCGAGCAGTGGAATCAAAAGAATCCTCCTGTGGGGTGTAATAACGATCACCCCATATCTCCCTGATGGGCAGATAAAACTCCAAACGTAAGCGGACATAGTAAGTAAAGATCGACAGTTCATGACGCCTCCAAGCTAGTGAGATCGACACGTCTCCCAAGTAGACACCGTAATCAAAATTTAGGTTGATGTGCCAGCAGTCTGGCCCTCCAAGGAAGGTCAAACACACATCGCCTAAAAATCCTCATAAGCGTGCCGCCATGATCCTACAATAGATGCTAATTGCGATTGGGCCAAAAGCTGGGAAATTCGGGAGCTTCACCCTCCTTGCCGACGTCTTCGATGAACATATTTATAAACAGGCATAAATAATAGAAACACAGAAAAGAGGTAAGACATCCTACCATCTTTACTAGTTATGGCAGTAGAGAAATAAAATGGCGCAAAGCGCCCACATAGCATCTCAAGAGGTAATAATAATAGACATTAAATAACAGCAATAAATAGTTAAGCAGTTCCAGGCAATTATACATCAGTATAGTGACAGTTTCAATATATTATAAGAATTAAAATGGCAGATAATATGTGGACTCATTATGCACATGCATACAACACCAAAATCCTACTCTATGGAGCTAGACGCAAATAGTCGGAGAGAAAGATCAAGAGACACGTCTACAACTCGGCTACCGTAGCCAAAGTGCTATAACTCATCAGTTTATCCACGTGCATATCAAGGCATTATACAGATAATCTATGCTAGATCATGACATAGGACAGTGTCTCAGTCTCAATCATTGGTGCATTTGCATCGGTTTGCCCCACGGACAGAAGAGCTACCAACTGTCCATTGCGAGGTACCCACACCCCGACGCCCCTAAGGTCAACAGTATGACCTACACTAGTCTACTCGCACCCGCACAAAGGTGTGTTCAATCTCCTAGGCAACATAGCCTTAACAACAGTCCAACGGACTTTCACAATGCATGACGGCTCAATGCATAATCATGTATGTTTATCATTACATACTTTTCCATAATATGCCACAATTGGCCAAAGTAAGCATCATAATATTCTTGGTCCCACATATGGACCCACATTAAATAGTCTAAAGCCTTCCAATGATACATTACATTTTTGGTACATTATGGAATTGTTTAGTGTTCTTATTTACACTCATGTTCTTACTTTAATTGAAAATCATTCGAAGTCTTTTAGGTAAAATTTCAAATCTTGGTTCTTTCCGTTTTATGAAACCCTAATTGGTTCCTAATTAATCATTTAATTAAGTTTCACTTCAATTTAATTTTTCTTATGAAATTCCTTTCATTACTAGGTTCTTACTTTAAATTTAGTCTTATTCACTTAAGGAATTTATTTTTAAGTCTTACCAAGTCTCACACATCCTTATTTGTCTTTAAGGTCCAAAGAATTCCCTTAAGTTACTAAATTTATTTCCTTCCATTACATAATTCTCTTATTTATTTACTTGATTAATTAAATGTCATAGTTGTATAAAGTTACATGATTAGGCCATTTTCACCCCTAGAGGCCGTGAGCCTCACTAAGTTTTAGGATTCCAAATTTTCAATCCATTAATTACATGTTGTCCACTTGATTAGCTATGACCTCCACTTGTTATAAATTTTCACCAAGAATCCCTAATTTTGGCCCCAAAACCGTGAGCCTCCCTAGAGGAAATCTAGGTCATTTTCGTTCATTTCAAGTGTTCCAATCCATCCAAGTATATCAATATACATAACTAATCAATCAAATAACATAAACAAATTAACAACAACATGTAAACATACAAGTCATACATACAAAGAATAACCATCAATAGGATTTTCTCACAATCAATCACAATACAATGTTCCTTACTACCAATACAGGTTGAGGAGGAGTATCTTCCTCTTACCAAAGAGAAGAAAACAAGAGAACCCTCCTAGAAGCTCCTTGTAATTTTCGGATTTGCACCCAACCAAACCCTAGAAATTTCAATCTCATCAAGATAACACCAATGCTTGAAAAATAAGGTATAGATGGTCACAAAGGAGACCATAGAAACGAAATGGGGAAAAGGGAGTGAAGAATCAAGAACCTTACCCAAAAACCCTAAGCTTGAAGCTTGGAGAAAGTGGTCAAGATGAAAGCTTTTTCAAGAATCACCAATTAGAGAAGTGTTTAGATGATGAAGGTGATTAGGAAAATGTATTTGGTTGGAATTTTTGTGATGGATGAGGCAAAATGGAGGGCTGGCCGTGAGGTGCTCTAGAGAGAAGGAGGAGAGAAAGTTTGAGAAGGATGAAGGTAGAGAGAGAAGTGAATAGAAAAATGAAAGATGCTTTTAGGGTTTTCTTTTTAAATTTGAATAGGTTAATTAAATTAAATGGAACCACAAATTTTGGCTCCCAATTGTGTGCAGCAGCCGTGAGGTAGAGGGAGGAGAGAGAGAAAAATGATTAGCTTCCTTGAGAAGCTTGTGTGCATTTTCAATAAAGAATATATGATTAGACATAAAATAGATTTCATTAGGATAAGATAATGTGATTTATTAGTTAAATAATATGGTAATTAGGATTTTACTACAAGCTATTACCCAATAGATAATTGTTACAATGCACAATGCCAATATTAATTATCCAATGAACAATAGAGCGTATCGCAAAATTTTAATTAACGGTATGCAAAGAGATTTTATTTATCAGATAAAATCTTGAAAAATACAAACCTCGTAAACTGTGCCTGACCTCGGGTTTAGTAAGATCCCCCGTCGACACATCCACAGTTCAAGGTTTACCAACCTCAGGGAAAACATTTTGTTATCCCGACTCCGCTCAGCGCGCACACAAAATGAAGAATATACTAAAATATTTGACATTTTTAGAAAAATCTACAAAAATTCCTAAAAATTACAAATATTAGAAAATGGATAGTTGTCACAAAACAAATAATTTTTCAGGGCATTTCACTGACTCTATTCAGTGTGCACACAAAATGAGGAATATAATAAAATATTCAGAATTTCCAGAAAATTCTAGAAAAATCTCCAAAAATCACGAATATTGGGAAATGACTATTCATGATGAAACAAATCATTTTCGGGGTGTTACACTGACTCTACTCAGTGTGTACGTAAAACGTGAAATATATTAAAATATTTGACAATTTAAGAAAAATTCATAGAAATTCTCAAAAATCATAAATATTATAAAATGATTATCTACGATGAAATAAATAATTTTCGGGGTGTGACACGCACTAAGGTGTGATTCAATCTCCTAGGCAGCATGACCTTAACAATAGTCTATCGGACTTTCACAATGCATGATGACTGTAACACACCCTCTGAAGGGTATCACATTCATACTAACTCCTTATAAATAATTAACCAAGTTGTAAAATAATTAATTTTATTTAAACACGGGTTTCAAAATTTCTTTTTCCAGGATAACAGAAACTTTACTGAATTAGAAAAACACAAAATATAGGAACCGAATAAAATATATCTCTCGCATATAACATAGATTCAAGATGTCTTCATTACATAAAACTTATATATTCTAGGCAATATTTAATTACCACATATAAATTTGACCTGGCCCAAGCCAAAACACTTGGAGATTAAGGTTCTAAACCTGATCCTCTCCTGGATCCTCTAAAGGCACATTCTCTGGTCGGGATGTGTCTCTTTGGACAGGAGTCCGAGCAGTTGACTCCGTAGAGTCTTCACTAGGCAAATGGTGAGCAATGTCCCATAGTTCTACAATAGGCATGGAAAATTCTACATGTACACAAGCAGTATTATATGTAATAGTAGGGTTTCCATGGTAGGTATCGCTCTGGGATAAAGTCACTTCCCTTATATAACTAAAACGTTTCGTAACTGAATTGACATGCCAGGCGTCAATGCCATCGTGGAACTGTGCTTGCATATAATCAAAGAAATTCCTCCTTGCAGCCATCGTAGACTTCACAAATGTAGGCATAAAAATAGACACAGATAGAACAATATAGCAAAGAGGTGAGATCCCCTACATCAATACTAGTATGGCAGTAAAGAAAAACACGAACAACAACGTTGTTCCATACACACAGTCCATAGAATAATATAAAATCAGCTGATATATTTCGGAGCATTTAATAGCTAAATAATCCAATAAACTTGCAAACGCAATATCAGACATAATGATAATACCACGATCATATTATTCACAATAATACCATATCACAAGAGTATAAATGCAGACTATGCATATGTACACAGACCCATTCCTACTCCATGGAGCAAAACACAATTTCAGAGAGAAGATCCAGAAGATATGTCTGTCACTAAGCTGTCGTGGCCAAAAGTGCTATATTTTATCAATTTATCAAAGTGCACATTAGGCATTGGACAAGACATTCTACATTAGATAGTGAATAGCGATAGTGTCTCGATCCGGATCGTAGCTGTGTTTGCATCAATCTGATTCACAGCACGAGGGCGTTAATAACTGGCCATTGTGGAAAACCTACACCCCGACGCCCCCAAGGTCTATATGTGACCTACATTACGACCATCACGCCTGCACATAGGTGTAAATCAATCTCTTAGGCACATAGCCTTAATCAATAAGTGAATACACTTTTCTATGCATGATGTATGATCCAAATACACATACTGTCATTAATCACATAGTATTTCATATTCACACGCCATCACTTGACGATCTCATTATTCAATATAACCGGGTCAAACACCGTTGAACCGTCCCCAATGGTATTAAATCAACCACTCATACAATTGTCTAATGCCATTAGTATCAATGATATTATATAATCGCCCATACAATTACATAATACCAATGATCCACTTGGGTCTAGTACCTCAACCCTACAGTAAAACTCACTGTTCCGCTCAAACGCGTAGCGATATTATTGCATTTTCACGATCGCATAATATTTTAGTAACGTTTTCAAATGGCGTAAAGATTTTCCATCATTTTCTAAATCGCATAAATATTTTATCGCATGTTCTGAATCGCATAGCTTAAAATTACTATTTTTGAGTCACGTAACGATTTTTCAATGTATTTTCAATCTCATAAAATATTTTTAACATATTTTTAGTCCAAAATAAGATTTTTCTCATTTAATACAAAAAATTGACTTTATTTTCAGTATTTGCATAATAGTCCTTCTATAAAATAATATTTCCAGAATAGTTCTTCTTCAATTAATAATTTCACAATAGCACTTTTTAAATAAGATTTTCACAATAGTCCTTTTTCAAATAATAATTCCATAATAGTCCATCTTCAAATAATATTTTCAATATAGTCCTTCTAAAAATCAATGTTTCCCAGAAAAAGTGTGTTTCTTTAATTTACTTGAGATATTACAGCTCAAAATTTTCTAACGCGCTTCAAAACCCATAGGGTGAGCTATACGTCAGTGAATTTCGAGTATCAGTATTTATTTTACCGTATAACTTAATTATGCCAATTTAATTCTAAAAAGTATATTACTTTAATTTTAAGTTCAAAGTCTAGTAAATTAATTTCTTACCATTCAAACACCTAAATCTACACTTAGCAAAATAAATTTTGATCTAATTTATCAACTTTGGCATCTTGGCCGAAATTCATATATATATATATTTCATAAATCATTCTTTAATCCTTTCCATCATTTATTCTTTATAAAAACTCTTAATTTAATTATTTATCATAAAACCAATTAATCCTTGTTTAGGAAAACAATTTAGGATCCTTGATCCCCTTTTTATAGTGTGGAGACCAAATGCCTCATAGGTTCACACAAGTATCATCATGCTTTCAAATTCATATAGACAAAGATACTATCAAAGCTATATGCATATTAAACACACATGCAAGCATATTTTCAAAACCAAAGACTTATCAAACACAAACAAAGAAGGCAAAGAGAATCAAGTGAATAAATCCTTATGGATTTTTCACCACAAACAATCCATTTCCTCACCACCAACACATAGTTGATGAGGTTAATCTCCCTCTTACCTCAAGGAGGACAACAAACTTCAAGCCTCTCCTTCCTCTTGAATTCGTATTGCACCAAATAAAACCCTAATTAAACTTAAACAATTTTAAAAGTCATAAACAAAGCTTAAGAACAAAGAACCATGGATCAATCATGGTTTAGAAAATCAAAAATCCAACTTAGAATCAAAGATTCAAGAAATTACCTTTGATGTAGGAAATCAAAGCTTGATTTTTGAAGCACTTAGAGAGAGATTTAGACAAAACTCACTAAAAGAAAAGTGTTTAGAATTATGTTTAGGTTTAGAAAGTATGAAGAGATAAAATTATAGAAGTGGAGAGGTGGGGGTTGGAGGTTGTGGCCGAAACTCCAAAGGAAAAAGGAGAGAAAATGTTCTTGTGTTCTTGAGAGATGAGAGAAAATAAAATTGGATAGCTTATTTCTCAAGTGTGTTGCCGTGAGAATGAGTGAATAGAATAGATAAAAGCTAATCATGATGATAAAAATATCATCTTAAGTTCACATGCATTTTCACCTGGCTTAGGTCATATTATGGTCATCTAGTTGTCATATTAGATCATTCAAGACCCTTGGAGAAGGCCTTATGGCCGTGTGACTCTAGGAGAAAGGAAACTAAATTGGTTGCATTCTAATTCTTTAGTTAAACTTAAACTAATTAATTATTCCATCTAGTTACACTTAAATTAATTTAGTTAGAATTTCTAGTTACATTCTAGCTAGTTAATTACATCATTATGTCATTGTATATGTCATGGTTATGTCATGTTTCTAGATAATTTAAATATTTATTTAGTAACTAGCTTCTAATTATTTGGCAACTAAATTAATTCATTTAGTTACTAATTTAGCTATTAGGGTAACTAAGTTAGCTTTTCTAATTACTTAGTAACTAATCTAACCATTTTTATTGACTACATCTTAACCATGGATTAAATCTAAGGTGGATATTGTAAGCTTCTTTATCAAGATTGCTCTCACACCATTGATTAGATCAATGGTGATGATCTAAGGCTTTTTCATCAAGTTTTCCATCCAACGGCTCATAGCAAAGTCCGAGCCACTATGTTTGACCAATTCCTATTGGTTAGTCATAAATCTTAGTAATGACGACTCATGATTACCCTTAAGATATTTAGCTTAAATATTTTCTAACATATATTACCCAATGGACAATAGCTACTGCTATTATTACTCAATGGATAATAGAAAACTCAAATATAGAAAATCTTTGTCAACTGTTCCCAGTTTCGGGTTTAGTAAGATCCCCCGATCCCGCCTTGACAGTTCGAAACTTTCTAGTTCAAGAAAAAATTTTATTTTTTTGGGCCCGCCCCAAGCACACATACAACTTAGAATAATATTAAAATAATCATAACCTTAGAAAATTTCACAAAAATTCTCAAAAATCATAAAAATTATAAAACTCGTATATATTAAAAAAAACGAAGTTCGGATATACGATTTTCAAGATAATATTAAAATATAAAAAAATATTAAAATAATCAAAATAATATTAAAATATTTAAAATTTCTAAAAATTCACAAAAACTCATAAATATTATAAAACTTATTTATTTTAAGAAAAATAAAAAATCGGGGTGTTACAACTCTCTCCCTCTAAAAAAAATTTTGTCCTTGAAATTTCTCTTTCATATAAAAACAAAAAGGACATTACATCTTTATCTTGCCTTCCAGCTCCGAAGTAGCATTTCCAGTTACGTTAATCTAGATGACACTGTTGCTTCTCTCAAATTTCCTTCATCAGATTAGTCGAACAAGTAATTGTAATCAAACAAATTCACAAGCAATCGTATATTCTTGAATTGATCTATCTATTCGTTCTCCTTACCCATCGTAGCAGATACACTAAGTACATTTTCCACTTAAGGCGTCTGCCACGACATTTGCCTTTCGGGGTTGACACTGAAGTTGTAAATCGTAGTCCTTTGAAAATTCTAACTATCATCTCTTCCTCGTATCCAAGTCCTTCTTGA
Organism: Ormosia semicastrata; assembly: GCA_029884595.1. Taxonomy (NCBI): domain Eukaryota; kingdom Viridiplantae; phylum Streptophyta; class Magnoliopsida; order Fabales; family Fabaceae; genus Ormosia; species Ormosia semicastrata. Next base: position 52,711,033 of record JAQQTO010000063.1, read on the forward strand.
TTGAACAGGTATTCCAACTTGCAATCACTGTAGACATCGTAGGTAGATCCATAAGGAAACCATCTCCAGATTTTTCACGCAAAAATGACTATTGTAAATTTTTGAAAAGTGAATCAGATAATTTTTCTCATGCAAGTTCCACTGCCTTGAAGCATACGTCACTACCACTTCTTTAATCAAAATTTGCACTTGAACAGCTTCGCATATACTATCTCCTTCAGAATTTGAAAACTGCACCCAAATGTTTAGCATACTCCTTCAGACTTTGAGAATAGATCAGAATGCCATCAATAAAGACAATGACAAATCTGTCTAGATGGGAAAGAAAGATCCTATTCATGTAATTCATGAATTTCACAAAAGCACTTGTCTTTCAGAATGGTATTAATAAATACTCGTAATAACTATAACACGTTTGAAAAACTGGCGTGGAATATCTTTCTACCTTCATGCAAAATTGAGGATAATCAGAACGCAAATCGGTCTTGAAGAAAAATGGTGACTCCTTTCATTTGGTCTTCTAGTTACCATGTTGTATTTCTCGTCACATCATTCCAGATTTTCGTTCTCCAATATAAATTGTTTCATTCACCTATCCTTAATATTATCAGAAAAGGTCTCATAGATTAAGTTTTCTTTATAATCATATTGTATCTGGTACTATAACATAGGTTGAATCAAGAATATAGTTTCAACTGAGATACATAGAAGACACTGTGAAGGTTATAGAAAGAAAAGTGATAAGGCTATTCGGTAAATTACCGGATTCATCCAACAAGGAATTGGAGATGGTCTAATAAATTTGGAATCAAACATTTTGGATTCAAATCCAAAAATCTCAGTCTCAAGAAATGCTAAGGTTTTATTGAAACAATATAGTAGGATATGGTTGGAAGATAACCAATCCATTCATAAAGTCAAGCTCAAATAGATGTGAACTTCAAAGAAACAAATCAAACCAACAGAAAAGATTCAATCTTTGATAGAAATAGGTTGATCAATCAAACTAGAATAGCAACAACAGGTTTAGCAACAAGAGTAGAAATACTCAGATCAAAAGATAATAAATGCATCATGCATAACCTAAATCAATCTACTCAGTCTATTTGTGAGAGAAATAGATAAACCAAATCAATAGAAAAGTTCCAATCAAAAATAATAATTGTATAGTTTTAAACAGGCTGAGTGATGATAACAAGTTTAGAAGTTGAAGTAACATTATTACATTCAAAAGGAATTAAAACACAGATAAACCCAAATGGTTCATACAGTCACAGACAACAAAAGGATGAGTTACTTAGTAAATTATACAGTACAGTTTTAGGATCACTCTCTATGGTACAACTTCCTTATTTTTTAAGTCCTTATATTTGATTGCTTCTATTCTGCTCTTTGTATTCACTCCTTCTTCAACTTGAGATTTTGAAACAAGTACATCACTAGTAGAAGGCTCCGTCTCTAATTGTGTACAAGTTTTAGAAATGTGTCCGGGTTCCCCGCATCTGAAGCAAATAATTCCTTTGACCGTACACTTCTTCGTTAAGTAATCTTTTCCACATTTGAAGCATTTTGGTGACGATGTCACAGTCTGACCAAAATGATTGTTACTAGTGCTTCCTCTATATTATTGTTGCTTCCCCGGAGATCGTGTATACAACTTTTGCTGAAAATGATTGACCTTACATTTCCTTCCTTTTTGGAACCTAGTTGGTCCAAAGTTACGGGGTCTTGTACTCTGAAATTGATTCAACTCTAACAAGTTTTGAAGTTCGATTATCAGTTTCAGCTGTTGAAAAATCTTCTGACTCTGTTATACCACTACTTTAATCATCCTCTGCATTACACTCCTAGCTGCGACCATACATTCCTTGTCAAGTTTCGCATCCACATGCTTACATCTACCGTGAGCCATTTCCTTTTCTTCGAAAACAGACAAATCAAAATTCTAATAAACTACACGTAAAATTTTCAAACAACATCGTCTCTTATCAGAAACCAAACAATATCTTTGTGTTCGATGTCAGAGATTCACACAGCACAAACAAGACAAACCTACCCATAATCCCAAAAGACTCTAACTTGGGCTCTGATACCAACTAATGTAACACCCTCTCCAAAGGGTATCACATTCATACTAACTCCTTATAAATAATTAAGCAAGTTATAAAATAATTAATTTTATTTAAACACGGCTTTCAAAATTTCTTTTTCCCAGATAATTTAAACTTTACTGAATTAGAAAAACACAAAATATAGGAACCGAATAAAATATATCTCTCACATATAACATAGATTCATGATGTCTTCATTACATGAAACTTATATATTCTAGGCAATATTTAATTACCACATATAAATTTGACCTGGCCCAAGCCAAAACACCTAGAGAGTAAGGTTCTGAACCTGATCCTCTCTCGGATCCTCTAAAGGCACGTTCTCTGGTCGAGATGTGTCTCTTTGGACAGGAGTCCGAGCAGTTGACTCCGTAGAGTCTTCACTAGGTAAACGGTGAGCAATGTCTCATAGTTCTACAATAGACATGGAAAACTCTACATGTACACAAGCAGCATTATATGTAATAGTAGGGTTTCCATGGTAGGTATCGCTCTGGGATAAAATCACTTCCCCTATATAACTAAAACGTTCCGTAACTGAATCGACACTCTAGGCGTCAATGCCATCATGGAACTGTGCTTGCATATAATCAGAGAAATTCTTCTTTGCAGCCATCGTAGTCTTCACAAACATAGGCATAAAAATAGACACAGATAGAACAATATAGCAAAGAGGTGAGATCCCCTACATCAATACCAGTAAGGCAGTAAAGAAAAGATATGAACAACAACGTTGTTCCATACACACAGTCCATAGAATAATATAAAATCAGTAGACATATTTCAGAGCATTTAATAGATAAATAATCCAATAAACTTGCAAACGCAATATCAGACATAATGATAATACCACGATCATATTATTCACAATAATACCATATCACAACAGTATAAATGCTGACTATGCATATGTACACAGACTCATTCCTACTCCATGGAGCTAAACACAATTTCAGAGAGAAGATCCAGAAGATATGTTTGTCACTAGGCTGCCGTGGCCAAAAGTGCTATATTTTATCAATTTATCAAAGTGCACATCAGGCATTGGACAAGACATTCTACATTAGATCATGAATAGTGATAGTGTCTCGGTCCGGATCATCGGTTTGTTTGCATCAGTCTGATCCACAGCACAGGGGCGCCAATAACTGGCCATTGTGGAAAACTCGCACCCCGACGCCCTCGAGGTCTATATGTGACCTACATTACGACCATCGCACCCACACTTAGGTGTAAATCAATCTCCTAGGCACATAGCCTTAATCAATAAGCGAATACGCTTTCTATGCATGATATATGATCTAAATACATATACTGTCATTTATCACATAGTATTTCATATTCACACGCCATCACTTGGCGATCTCATTATTCAACATAACTGGGTCAAACACCGTTGAATCGTCCCCAATGGTATTAAATCAACCGCCCATGCAATTGTCTAATTCCATTAGTATTAATGATATTATATAATCACCCATACAATTACATAATACCAATGATCCACTCGAGTCCAGTACCTCGGCCCTACAGTAAAACTCGTTGTTCCTCTCAATCGCGTAGCGATATTATCGCATTTTCATAATCGCGTAATATTTTTGTAACATTTTCAAATCGCATAAAGATTTTCCATCATTTTCTAAATCGCATAAATATTTTATCGCATGTTCTGATTCGCATAGCTTAAAATTACTGTTTTTGAGTCACGTAACGATTTTTCAATGTATTTTCAATCTCATAAAATATTTTTAACATATTTTAAGTCCAAAATAAGATTTTTCTCATTTAATACCAAAAATTGACTTTATTTCAGTATTTGCATAATAGTCCTTCTATAAAATAATATTTTCAAAATAGTTCTTCTTTAATTAATAATTTCACAATAGTCACTTTTTAAATAAGATTTTCACAATAGTCCTTTTTCAAATAATAATTCCATAATAGTCCATCTTCAAATAATATTTTCAATATAGTCCTTCTAAAAATCAATATTTCTACTGTTTCCCAGAAAAAGTGTGTTTCTTTAATTTACTTGAGATATTACAGCTCAAAATTTTCTAACGCGCTTCAAAACCCATAGGGTGAGCTATACGTCAGTGAATTTCGAGTATCAGTTTTTATTTTACCGTATAACTTAATTATGCCAATTTAATTCTGAAAAGTATATTACTTTAATTTTAAGTTCAAAGTCTAGTAAATTAATTTCTTACCATTCAAACACCCAAATCTACACTTAGCAAAATAAATTTTGATCTAATTTATCAACTTTGGCATCTTCGCCAAAATTCATATATATATATATATATATATATATATATATATCATAAATCATTCTTTAATTCTTTCCATCATTTATTATTTATAAAAACTCTTAATTTAATTATTTATCATAAAACCAATTAATCCTTGTTTAGGAAAACAATTTAGGATCCTTGATCCCCTTTTAATGGTGTGGAAGCCGAATGCCTCATATGTTCTTTAGGACCTTCATAGACATTTCCTTCATGTGATTCACATCCTAAATTACACAAGTATCATCATGCTTTCAAATTCATATAGACAAATATACTATCAAAGCTATATGCATATTAAACACACATGCAAGCATATAACATAGATTCATGATGTCTTCATTACGTAAAACTTATATATTCTAGGCAATATTTAATTACCACATATAAATTTGACCTGGCCCAAGCCAAAACACCTGGAGAGTAAGGTTCTGAACCTGATCCTCTCCTGGATCCTCTAAAGGCACGTTCTCTGGTCGAGATGTGTCTCTTTAGACAAGAGTCCGAGCAGTTGACTCCGTAGAGTCTTCACTTGGTAAATGGTGAGCAATGTCCCGTAGTTCTACAATAGGCATGGAAAACTCTACATGTACACAAGCAGCATTATATGTAATAGTAGGGTTTCCATGGTAGGTATCGCTCTGGGATAAAGTCACTTCCCCTACATAACTAAAACATTTTGTAACTGAATCGACACGCCAGGCGTTAATGCCATCGTGGAACTGTGCTTGCATATAATCAAAAAAATTCCTCCTGGCAACCATCGTAGTCTTCACAAACGTAGGCATAAAAAAAGACACAGATAGAACAATATAGCAAAGAGGTGAGATCCCCTACATCAATACTAGTATGTCAGTAAAGAAAAATACGAACAACAACGTTGTTCCATACACACAGTCCATAGAATAATATAAAATCAGTAGATATATTTTAGAGCATTTAATAGATAAATAGTCCAATAAACTTGCAAACGCAATATCAGACATAATGATAATACCACGATCATATTATTCACAATAATACCATATCACAACAGTATAAATGTCGACTATGCATATGTACACAAACCCATTCCTACTCCATGGAGCTAAACACAATTTCAGTGAGAAGATCCAGAAGATATGTCTGTCACTAGGCTGCCGTGGCCAAAAGTGCTATATTTTATCAATTTATTAAAGTGCATATCAGGCATTGGACAAGACATTCTACATTAGATAGTGAATAGCGATAGTGTCTCGGTCCAGATCGTCGGTGTGTTTGCATCAGTCTGATCCACAGTACAAGGGCGTTAATAACTGGCCATTGTGGAAAACCCACACCCCGACGCCCCCAATGTCTATATGTGACCTACACTACAACCATCACACCCGCACTTAGGTGTAAATCAATCTCCTAGGCATATTGCCTTAATCAATAAGCGAATAGGCTTTTCTATGCTTGACGTATGATCCAAATACACATACTGTCATTAATCACACAGTATTTCATATTCACACGCCATCACTTGACGATCTCATTATTCAATATAACTGGGTCAAACACCGTTGAACCGTCCCCAATGGTATTAAATCAACCGCCCATACAATTGTCTAATGCCATTAGTATCAATGATATTATATAATCGCCCATACAATTACATAATACCAATGATCCACTCGGGTCCAGTACCTTGGCCCTACAGTAAAACTCAATGTTCCTCTCAATCGCATAGCGATATTATCACATTTTCATAATCGCGTAATATTTTTGTAACGTTTTCAAATGGCATAAAGATTTTTCATCGTTTTCTAAATCGCATAAATATTTTATCACATGTTCTGAATCGCCTAGCTTAAATTTACTGTTTTTGAGTCATGTAAAGATTTTTCATTGTATTTTCAATCTCATAAAATATTTCTAACATATTTTAAGTCCAAAATAAGATTTTCTCATTTAATACCAAAAATTGACTTTATTTTCATTATTTGCATAATAGTCTTTCTATAAAATAATATTTCCTAAATAGTTCTTCTTTAATTAATAATTTCACAATAGTCACTTTTTAAATAAGAATTTCATAATAGTCCTTTTTCAAATAATAATTCCATAACAGTCCATTTTTAAATAATACTTTCAATATAGTCCTTCTAAAAGTCAGTATTTCTACTGTTTCCCAGAAAAATGTGTTTCTTTAATTTACTTGAGATATTACAGCTCAAAATTTCCTAACCTGCTTCAAAACCCATAAGGTGAGCTATACGTTACTAAATTTCGAGTATCAGTATTTATTTTACCGTATAACTTAATTATGCCAATTTAATTCTAAAAAGTATATTACTTTAATTTTAAGGTCAAAGTCTAGTAAATTAATTTCTTACCATTCAAACACCTAAATCTACACTTAGCAAAATAAATTTTGATCTAATTTATTTACTTTGGCACCTTGGCTGAAATTCATATATATATATTTCATAAATCATTCTTTAATTCTTTTCATCATTTATTCTTTATAAAAACTCTTAATTAAATTATTTATCATAAAACCAATTAATCCTTGTTTAGGAAAATAATTTAGGATCCTTGATCCCCTTTTTATGGTGTGGAGGCCGAATGCCTCATAGGTTCTTTGGAACCTTCATACACATTTCCTTCATATGATTCATATCCTAAATTACACAAGTATCATCATGCTTTCAAATTCATATAGACAAATATACTATCAAAGCTATATGCATATTAAACACACATGCAAGCATATTTTCAAAACCAAAGACTTATCACAAAGAAAGCAAAGAGAATCAAGTGAATAAATCCTTATGGATTTTTCACCACAAACAATCCATTTCCTCACCACCAACACATAGTTGATGAGGTTAATCTCCCTTTTACCTCAAGGAAGACAACAAACTTCAAGCCTCTCCTTCCTCTTGAATTCGTATAGCATCAAATAAAACCCTAATCAAACTTAAACAATTTTAAAAGTCATAAACAAAGCTTAAGAACAAAGAACCATGGATCAATCATAGTCTAGAAAATCAAAATCTAACTTAGAATTAAAGATTCAAGAAATTACCTTTGATGTAGGAAATCAAAGCTTGATTTTTGAAGCACTTAGAGAGAGATTTAGACAAAACTCACTAAAAGAAAAGTGTTTAGAATTATGTTTGGGTTTAGAAAGTATGAAGAGATAAAATTATAGAAGTGGAGAGGTGGGGGTTGGAGGTTGTGGCCGAAACTCCAAAGGAAAAAGGAGAGAAAATGTTCTTGTGTTCTTGAGATATGAGAGAAAATGAAATTGGATAGTTTATTTCTCAAGTGTGTTGCCGTGAGAATGAGTGAATATAATAGATAAAAGCTAACCATGATGATAAAAATATCATCTTAAGTTCACATGCATTTTCATATGGCTTAGGTCATATTATGGTCATCTAATTAGATCATTCAAGACCCTTGGAGAAGGCCTTACGGCCGTGTGACTCTAGGAGAAAGGAAAGTAAATTGGTTCCATTCTAATTCTTTAGTTACACTTAAACTAATTAATTATTCCATCTAGTTACACTTAAATTAATTTAGTTAGAATTTCTAGTTACATTCTAGCTAGTTAATTACATCATTCTGTCATTGTATATGTCATGGTTATGTCATGTTTCTAGATAATTTAAATAATTATTTAGTAACTAGCTTCTAATTATTTAGCAACTAAATTAGTTCATTTAGTTACTAATTTAGCTATTAGGGTCACTAAGTTAGCTTATCTAATTACTTAGTAACTAATCTAGCCATTTTTATTGACTACATCTTAACCATTGATTAAATCTAAGGTGGATATTATAAGCTTCTTTATCAAGATTGCTCTCACACCATTGATTAGATCAATGGTGATGATCTAAGGCTTTTTCATCAAGTTTTCCATCCAACGGCTCATAGCAAAGTCTAAGCCACTATGTTTGACCAATTCCTATTGGTTAGTCATAAAGCTTAGTAATGACGGCTCAAGATTACCCTTAAGATATTTAGCTTAAATATTTTCCAACAGATATTACCCAATGGACAATAGCTTCTGCTATTATTACTCAATGGATAATAGAAAACTCAGATATAGAAAATCTCTGTCAACTGTTCCCAGTTTCAAGTTTGGTAAGATCCCCCGATCTCTTCTTCACAGTTCAGAACTTTCTAGTCCAAGAAAAATTTTTATTTTTTCGGGCTCGCCTCAAGCACACATACAACTTAGAATAATATTAAAATATTCACAACCTCAGAAAATTTCAAAAAAATTCTCAAAAATCATAAAAATTATAAAACTCATATATATTCAGAAAAAATGAAGTTCGGACATACGTTTTCAAGATAATATCAAAATATAAAAATAATATTAAAATAATCAAAATAATATTAAAATATTCAAAATAATTAAAAATTTTCAAAAATTCACAAAAACTCATAAATATTATAAAACTTATTTATTTTAAGATAAACAAAAAATCGGGGTGTTACAACTCTCCCCCTCTAAAAAACATTCGTCCTCGAAATTTCTCTTTCATATAAAAACAAAAAGGACATTACATCTTTATCTTGCCTTCCAACTCCCATGTAGCATTTCCAGTTACATTAATATAGATGACACTGTTGCTTCTTTCAAATTTCCTTCATCAGATTAGTCGAACAAGTAATTGTAATCAAACAAATTCACAAGCAATCGTATATTCTTGAATTGATCTATCTATTCGTTTTCCTTAACCATCATAGCAGATACACTAAGTACATTTTCCACTTAAGGCGTCTGCCACGACTTTGCCTTTCCGGGTTTACACTGAAGTTAAAAATTGTAGTCCTTTGAAAATTCTAACTATCATCTCTTCCTCGTATCCAAGCCCTTCTTGATTGAACAGGTATTCCAACTTGCAATCACTGTAGACATCGTAGGTAGATCCATAAGGAAATCATCTCCACATTTTTGACGCAAAAATGACTATTGTAAATTTCTAAAAAGTTAATCAGATAATTTTTCTCATGCACGTTCCACTGCCTTGAAGCATATGTCACTACCATTTCTTTAATCAAAATTCGCACTTGAACAGCTTCGCGTATACTCTCTCCTTTAGAATTTGAAAACTACATCCAAATGTTCAGCATACTCCTTCAGACTTTGAGAATAGATCAGAATGCCATCAATAAAGATAATGACAAATCTGTCTAGATGGGAAAGTAAGATCCTATTCATGTAATTCATGAATTTCACAAAAACACTTGTCATTCAGAACGATATTAATAAATACTCGTAATAACTATAACACGTTTGAAAAACTGGGGTGGAACATCTTTCTACCTTCATGCAAAATTGAGGATAATCAGAACGCAAATCGGTCTTGAAGAAAAATGGTGACTCCCTTCATTTGGTCTTCTAGTTACCATTTTGTATTTCCCGTCACATCATTCCAGATTTTCCTTCTCCAATATAAATTGTTTCATTCACCTATCCTTAATATTATCAGAAAAGGTCTCATAGATTAAGTTCTCTCTATAATCATACTGTATCTGGTACTATAACATAGGTTGAATCAAGAATATAGTTTCAACTGAGATACATAGAAGACACTGTGAAGGTTATAGAAAGAAAAGTGATAAGGCTATTTGGTAAATTACTAGATTCATCCAATAAGGAATTGGAGATGGTCTAATAAATTTGGAATCAAACTTTTTGGATTCAAATCCAAAAATCTCAGTCTCAAGAAACGCTATGGTTTTATTGAAACAATATAGTAGGATATGGTTGGAAGATAACCAATCTATTTATAAAGTCAAGCTCAAATAGATGTGAATTTTAAAGAAACAAATCGAACCAACAGAAAAGATTCAATCTTTGATAGAAATAGGTTGATCAATCAAACTGGAATAGCAACAACAGGTTTAGCAATAAGAGTAGAAATACTCAGATCAAAAGATAATAGATACATCATGGATAACCCAAATCAATCTACTTAGTCTATTTGTGAGAGAAATAGACAAACCAAATCAACAGAAAAGTTTCAATCAAAAATAATAATTGTATAGTTTTAAACAGGCTGAGTGATGATAACAAGTTTATAAGTTGAAGTAACATTATTACATTCAAAATGAATTAAAACACAGATAAACCCAAATGGTTCATACAGTCATAGACAACAAAAGGATGAGTTACTTAGTAAATTATATAGTACAGTTTTAGGATCACTCTCTATGGTACAACTTCCTTATTTTTTAAGTCCTTATATTTGAACGCTTCTATTCCGTTTTTTGTATTGACTTCTTCTTCAACTTGAGATTTTGAAAAAGTACATCACTAACAGAAGGCTCCGTCTCCAATTATGTACAGTTTTTTGAAATGTGTCTGGGCTCCCCGCATCTAAAACAAATAATTCCTTTGATTGTACACTTCTTCGTTAAGTAATCTTTTCCACATTTGAAGCATTTTGGCGACGATGTCACAGTCTGACCAAAATGATTGTTACTAGTGCTTCCTCTATTTTATTGTTGTTTCCCCGGTGATCGTGTATACGGCTTTTTGATAACTTCTGGAAATGAAGTTATTTCACTTGATTTTGAATGTATATGAGCATGCTATCCTTAAGTTTTATAGGCCAAAGGTTCAATTCATGCATGAATTTAATGATTTAAACTTGTTAACTCAAATGATTGAGAATTGAATCTTTGAGGGTTTTATTTAAAGAAATTAGATTGATCATGATTTGATTGACTTTGACATTGTCTTGATGTAGGTATTCAACATGAAAAAGCTTTGGAAGGGCCAAGGAACTCAAAAAGGAGCTCAAATTTGGAAAAAAAAAAAGCAAAAAATGAGATGCTGCTGCCAACCCAAGCCTAGGCTTGACAAAACCACGCCTATGCTTGACAAAACCAAGCCTAGGCGTGGAAAAACCAAGCCTAGGCGTGGAACTCTCAGGTTTTCAGGAATTTCAGACAGAAACACTCACTCCTAGGTGTGTAAATGTCACGCCTAGGCGTGGCAAGCACTTGACAGTACGTGTTTCATAACCACGCCTAGGCGTGTGAAAAGCCTGGTCTGTGAATTTAGCCCTTTTTATCTGATTTTGGAGGGCATTCTGCATGAAGAGAGTTTTGGGGACCAAGCACAAAATCCCTAGAAAAAGTGGGAGGAGGAGAAAACCACTCAAGATAGAGGTGATTCAAGGGAAGAATCAAGATCAAGGAAGGAAGATCAAGCTTGGATTCTCTCCACTTTTGTTCATTCTTTTCCTTTTCTCTCTTGATTTGTAACTTGATGGGCTCTATGATTTCATATGTTTTCTCTTCTTCCATGATATGTAACTAAACTCTAATCTAGGGGCCCTCTAGGATCTTGCTATGGATTTGATTAATGTGTAATTAGTTGGGTATCCTTTCAATGAAATTGGTTTTGTTCATCCATATCTATGCTTAGTGCTTGTTATTGATTGGCCATCAATTGCATGTTTTTAATATTCCAATTGAACTAGAAATAGGGTGTTGTGAATATGGATATGGTATGGTTGATGTATGTTCAATTACATTCTATTGGTATGAGTGTGTTGATTAACTAAGGGGATGAACACATACCTCTTGGTCATGCATGGCAAGTGTTTGATAATTGGTCTCAATGAGTGATTCTTATGCTAACTCACATGGACACATAGTGGATTAGCTAAGTTTTGCATGGGTATTTGTCCTAGACATAGGCTCTTATCTATTGATGGTTATTAGCTAACAAATGTCATTTCATTGATTGGTGCTTGTTAATTGCAATTATTCATTGAAGTAGCAAGTGAATAGGGACCCCTAGGCTTTAATCATTCTCATCTTCTCTAGTGGAATTGGTGTTTGGTGTTTTCTTATTTTGTTTCTCTTAAATTGTTATTTTAATTGCAACCCATTCTCCTTCGTTTGCTTGGATAAAAATTTGTGAATTTTGGTTAAGTTTAACATTCTTCTACTTATTCAATCCCTTGGGACACGATACTCTAACTTTCCTTTATATTACTTGTCGACCTGTGCGCTTGCGGATTTACGACCAACACTTTTGCTGAAAATGATTGACCTTACGTTTCCTTCCTTTTTGGAACCTAGTTGGTCCAAAGTTATGGGGTCTTGTACTCTGAAATTGATTAACCTCTAACAAGTTCTGAAGTTTGATTATCAATTTTAGCTGTTGAAAAATCTTTTGACTCTGTTGTACCACTACTTTAATCATCCTTTGCATTACACTCCTAGCTGCGACTATACATTCCTTGTCAAGTTTTGCATCCACATGCTTACACCTACCGTGAGCCATTTCCTTTTCTTTGAAAACAGACAAATCAAAATTCTAATAAACTACACGTAAACTTTTCAAACAACATCGTCTCCTTTCGAAAACCAAACAATATCTCTGTGTTTGGTGTCAGAGATTCATACAGCACAAACAAGACAAATCTACCCACAATCCCAAAAGACTCTAACTTGGGCTCTGATACCAACTAATGTAACACCCTCTCCGAAGGGTATCACATTCATACTAACTCCATATAAATAATTAACCAAGTTGTAAAATAATTAATTTTATTTAAACACGGGTTTCAAAATTTCTTTTTCACGGATAACAGAAACTTTACTGAATTAGAAAAACACAAAATATAGGAACCGAATAAAATATATCTCTCGCATATAACATAGATTCATGATGTCTTCATTACATAAAACTTATATATTCTAGGCAATATTTAATTACCACATATAAATTTGACCTGGCCCAAGCCAAAACACCTGGAGAGTAAGGTTCTGAACCTGATCCTCTCTCGGATCCTCTAAAGGCACGTTCTCTGGTCGACATGTGTCTCTTTGGATAGGAGTCCGAGTAGTTGACTCCGTAGAGTCTTCACTAGGTAAACGGTGAGCAATGTCCTATAGTTCTACAATAGGCATGAAAAACTCTACATGTACACTAGCAGCATTATATGTAATAGTAGGGTTTCCATGGTAGGTATTGCTCTGGCATAAAGTCACTTCCCCTATATAACTAAAACGTTCCGTAACTGAATCGACACACTAGGCGTCAATGCCATCGTGGAACTGTGCTTGCATATAATCAAAGAAATTCCTATTTGCAGCCATCGTAGTCTTCACAAACGTAGGTATAAAAATAAACACAGATAGAACAATATAGCAAAAAGGTGAGATCCCCTACATCAATACTAGTATGGCAGTAAAGAAAAGATATGAACAACAATGTTGTTCCATACACACAGTCCATAGAATAATATAAAATCAACAGATATATTTCAGAGCATTTAATAGATAAATAGTCCAATAAACTTGCAAACGCAATATCAGACATAATGATAATACCACGATCATATTATTCATAATAATACCATATCACAACAGTGTAAATGCTGACTATGCATATGTACACAAACCCATTCCTACTCCATGGAGCTAAACACAATTTCGGAGAGAAGATACAGAAGATATGCCTGTCACTAGGCTGCCGTGACCAAAAGTGCTATATTTTATCAATTTATCAAAGTGCACATCAGGCATTGGACAAGACATTCTACATTAGATCGTGAATAGCGATAGTGTCTTAGTCCGGATCGTCGATGTGTTTGCATCGGTCTGATCCACAGCACAGGGGCGCCAATAACTGGCCATTGTGGAAAACCCGCACCCCGATGCCCCCAAGGTCTATATGTGACCTACACTACGACCATCGCACCCGCACTTAAGTGTAAATCAATCTCTTAGGCACATAGCCTTAATCAATAATCGAATACGCTTTCTATGCATGATGTATGATCTAAATGCACATACTGTCATTAATCACACAGTATTTCATATTCACACGCCATCACTTGGCAATCTCATTATTCAACATAACCGGGTCAAACACCGTTGAACCATCCCCAATGGTATTAAATCAACCGCCCATACAATTGTCTAATGCCATTAGTATCAATGATATTATATAATCGCTCATACAATTACAAAATACCAATGATCCACTCGGGTCTAGTACCTCGGCCCTACAGTAAAACTCGTTGTTCCTCTCAATCGCATAGCGATATTATCGCATTTTCACAATCGCGTTATATTTTTGTAACATTTTCAAATCGCATAAAGATTTTCCATCGTTTTCTAAATTGCATAAATATTTTATCGCATTTTCTCAATCGCATAGCTTAAAATTACTATTTTTGAGTCACGTAAAGATTTTTCAATGTATTTTCAATTTCATAAAATATTTCTAACATATTTTAAGTCCAAAATAAGATTTTTCTCATTTAATACCAAAAATTGACTTTATTTTTATTATTTGCATAATAGTCCTTCTAGAAAATAATATTTCCAAAATAGTTCTTCTTTAATTAATAATTTCACAATAGTCCCTTTTTAAATAATAATTTCATAATAGTCCTTTTTCAAATAATAAATCCATAATACTCCATCTTTAAATAATATTTTCAATATAGTCCTTCTAAAAATCAATATTTCTACTATTTTCCGAGAAAAGTGTGTTTCTTTAATTTATTTGAGATATTGTAACATCCCAAAAATTATTTATTTCATCATAAACAATCCTTTTATAATATTTATGATTTTTGGGAATTTTTCTAGATTTTTTTGAAAATATTAAATATTTTAATATATTTCTCATTTTGCATGCACACTGAACAGTGTCAGTGTAACATCACAAAAAATTGTTTGTTTTCCGATAAATAGTTATTTTTCAATATTTGTGGTTTTTGGATATTTTTGAGAAATTTTCTGAAAATATTAAATATTTTAATATATTTCTCGTTTTACGTGTCCACTGAGCAGAGCCGCATAAACGAAATATTTTCTCTGAGGCTGGTAAACTTTGGACTGTAGAAACGTCGATGGGGGATCTTACTAAACCTGAGGCTAGATGCAGTTTACGAGATTTCAATTTTCAAGATTTTATTTGATAAATAAAATCACAGTATATTTTATTATCTGTGGAATAATAAAATATTATTACGCTCACTGTAAAATTTTGTCCACCGAGAAATAGTTCTAGTAGATTATTTCTATCTAGTTATTTTTATGACATCATTTAAGTGACCACATACTTCACTTTATCAAGAAGCGTGCGTAGCTTCTCAAGGAAGCTTCCTCCAACCACTTATCTCTCTTTCCTCTGTAAAGGTGCTGCACGGTTTTGGGGGGACGGGAAACACATTTTCATTCCTCATTTTCTCTCCCTCATACGCAGCTCTCTTCCTCTCCCTCTCTTTTTCCACCCATACACCTCCATTGTTGAACCTTCAAGCTTCCATGCTCAAGCCAATATAGACCATTGCTTCCCATCATTATCTCCAAGCTTTCTTCTTTGTTGGGAACTCCTCCTTGCTCCTCCATTTTTGTCCTCCATAGCCAACTCCAAAGCTTCAAGTTTTGAGGTAAAAGCTCTCAACTTTCTTATCTTTTTCTCCCTATTTTTGTGGTCCATGGTCACATTAGTGACTATGGATGCCATTTCCACTCTTTGATCTTGATTTATTGGATTTGAACACCTAAGGATCTTATGGTGGAGAAGCACGAAATTTCAAGGACAAAAGAAGCTTGCTTTTCCTTGTTCTTCACTAAGGTAAGTGGAAGATTATTCTCTTCAATCCATCTTGGTAGTGAGAAACGTCTTTGTTGTGTTGATGGGCTGAAACCCATTTATGGGTACCCCTTTATTTGAGTGATTTTGGTTGTTTAATGGTGTTTTGATTGGTAGGAATTAGTTGTATGTTGATAGATTTTGGATTGTATGAAGATTGGAATGGTTTCTGGTGATTTCTGCGTCCACGGAGTGATACACGGCCGATGCCGTGTATGTATACACAGCTGTGTATCTCTGTGTGTGACTAAAACATGTTTTTTGGTGCACTCTAGAGGAGTACACGGCCTAGGCCGTGTATGACCACACGGCCGTGTACTCGGGGCCGTGTAATTTTAACACGGCCGTGTAACATGTTCAGCAATGGAATTTAGGCTTTTTCTAGCCCCTTTGAGCCTCCAGTCTCCTTGGGCACTTATTATAAGTCTTTAGTGCTAAGATAAACTTATTAAACATAATTAATTGAATAATTAGAAGTTGATTAGGGATTCATAAAATAGGAAGAACCAAGAATGATAGTTGCTTTATAGTTTAGAGCAATTTTTGGAATAAAGGAAGAACATGAGTAAGGGTGAGGTTGTGAGGAACATAACGAACCTAATGTTTAACTTTTATCATAACTATGGATAGGGTTGTGTTTATTCTTAAAGTGTGTTATTGGCTTGATGTGGACCCAGGAATGGGATTAAAAACCTTGTTGATAAATGATGAATGACTGATGGAATTAGAGAAACAAGAATTAAGAGTGTAAGTGAGACCTTGAGAATCATAGGACATGTAATTAAATGAATCTTATTAAGGACAAAGAGAAGAACAATGATAAAACTTAATGAGACAATGGTAAGTCCTAAATTAATTATGAATGATGACTTTACTATCGGGCCCATGAGTAGGACCCAAATCTGTTAATGACATTTTCGGTTTAAAATTTTAAAATGTATGATTCTTGAATTTGTATAATTGAGATACTCTAAGAGAACATGCATTGGCATCATTGTGCTATTGGGCCGACGAACTGGACCCTGGAAGCGTCTGATAGACTATTGAGTCTGATGTGATTTGATTTCATTGGTTATGCGTTTGAGCATCATACAATTATGGCGTTTTATGCCTAGGAGTGAACGAGAACTTACAGGATAGTGGGGGCATTGTATGAGTCCTTTGAGGGGGTCAGGGCGCAGTGTTTCACTCGTGATTATGCTATCACATTATACCCTTGGCCGTGAACACTGTTGCAACGCACTGACAGCTTGACAAAGCACTATTGCTTTTCGTGGCCCGGCGTAGACTGTCTATTTAGGGGGGTAGATCTTTTGGGACGTTCATCTCTGAAAACTTTGAATCTAGCTCCATGGAGTAGGAAATGAGTACATTGTACATGAGAATGGTCAGCATACGCATTATGCATAAACATGTTTAGTTCACATATTATCATGGCATGGTTAATATACATATTGTGGAAACATAAATACTTGTTATATATCTATAATGAATACTTGTTGTTATAGTGCAGTTGATAATTGTATTATCATAGGATATGTTTTCTGAAAATATCTATGCAATTGATAACTTGAACATGTTTATGATATCTGTATGTATGGAATGACTTCGTCATTCGTGTTATGTTCCTTTACTGCCATCATAAGTAATGAAAGTAGAATGTCTTACCTCTTTCCTGTATTTGTTGCTATTTGGTGTGGTTTAGGTTAAGTTCTGTAAAGGGGGCGAGCTTGAATCTCCTAAACTTCACTTGGTTTGATTTTCTGCGTTCGGTAAGGACACCTTGAAGGGACCCTATTGGTTCCATCATAATTGAGTTCACTGAAGGTGCCAAGGATTGGCGAGTCAATTGGACCGACAAGCGTATGCGATTTTTTGGGATCTGGCTTTAACCGTGAAGAGGACTGCAATAGAAGACCTTATCCCATATTTCTCCCTACACCGATGTGCCCGGGGTTGCCTTACGCATTCAGGATCTGAGGGAGTGCCCAACTCCTTAGTTGTGGATATGTTATGGGTAGTTTATGTTTTATTTTGCATTACCTGTATAAAGTGTAATTTGGGTATATGTATGTTTTAAGGTGATTATTTAGTCTTAAATGCTGTAAATTGAGTACATCTTATAATTCATAATTTTAACTAGTTGTATATGTAACTATTCACTCATGGCTCCTATTTCCTCATATGCGAAATGATTAATATTTTTGGAAAAATTTGGTGTTTGATAATCGTAACATGTCTAAATTTAGTGACCATGACATAATGACGATTGTGCCTTGGTTATTAAATCGAGGGGTGTTACATTAGGTGGTATCAGAGCTCAGTTCATCCTGTTGAGCTGGGGTATGGACTGACTATGCTTAGATATGTTAGAAGTTTCTCTGTATGTTGTGTACTTCCTTGTCTCTTGATTGAGATGTTGGGAAAGGAAGGCATGGCTTGCCATAGGTTGAGTGTTAGTAACTACTGTTGCACAGCTACATGATATTGAGTATTGGCCCACTCAATGTGTAATGTTCTGTGCCTATAGGAAATTATGACTTCACCTAGGCGTATTAAGGTAATAGGAATTCTTTAGAGAAAAAAAGAAGCTCAGCCGACATGACTGAACTTGCTTAGGATTTTTTTTGCATTTACACCCTTTGTGTTACCTCTAGAATTGTTTGAGCCATTGAGTTAGAAAAAGGGTAGTTAAAAAAGACTTGCAAGGTTGGTGGACTGAGGTGTCCAAAAGGCTTTCGAAAATCGATTCTCTTTGGAAAAGAGTATTTGGCGTAAGTTTGGTTCGAGGAGCTATATAGGAGACAAAGACTTACTAGAGATCGCGCCACAGAAGGCAGAGTGAAGGAGCTCAAGTTAGAGTCTTTTGGGTTTGTCTTGTTGGGTTGTGTGACTTTTTGTGTTTGGTTTCCGAAAGGAGACAATATTGTTTGGACTGAATGCTTTTGATTTTCCTTATGGTTTGATTTGTTTGTCCTTGAAGGAAGACAATGACTCGAAGTAGACGTAAGAGCGTGAACGTGAGAAGTGACAATGATGGTACGACTGCGGCAGCTGAAGTGATGCAAAGGATGGTTGATGTAACAACGCACCAGGATCAGAGGGCCGCATAACAGCAGGAATTGGAAGTTGAGGTCCAGAATTTGATGGAAGAAAGTCGACTTTGGGGTAACTCTGGATTACCTAAGTTCCAAAGGAGGAACAATAGGAAGGCCAATCGGTTTAAGCAGAAACCATATACACTACGACCAAGGGAGCAACAGCTACAGCGAAAGCATGAAGGAAGTGCGAATGGTGGTAAGTCCAATCCGACCGTGGCATCCTTACCAAAATGTAAGAAGTGTGGCAAGGGCCACTTAACAAGGCATTGTACGATCAAAGGAATAATTTGCTTCAAGTGCGGAAAGCCAGGACATGTGACTAGGAATTGTACCTTGCACAAAACAAAGCCTTCCATCAGAGATGGATGTACTTTGAAATCTCACGAAGAAGGGAAAGTTAATTCCTCAAGTGAAGCGAAAGTCTCTCAGACTGAAGGTCAAAACGAGGGAGCTTGTACTACGATAGATGACCTTGTGATTTTGCTGTATAATTCTGGGGGTAACCTATTTCTTTATGACGTATGACTGTATGAGTCTATTAAGGTCGTTTGAATCTTTGTCATCTTTTGACTAAGTTATTTCTACTTCTGCTACTAAGAACTTGTTAGTAGCCTAGTTGTTTAAATTATCCTATGACCTGCCAAGGACTGAATCTTTCTGGTGATCTGATTTGTTTACTTCTTTTACAAATTAGATGTAATGTTAACGAAGGGATTGGTTATCTTCCAACCATATCCTGTTAGAATGTTTCAGTGAAATTTTAAGAGTTCATTTCTGGAATTGGTTATCTGTGTATTTGCTTCCCTTCGACCCGAATGATACTATCCTTGTTTGTAAGCCTGCTCTCATTGCAACAAGTTTATTTAAAAACTATCCTAATGTTGTTAGAAATTGGAACCCTTTTTACCAATTCGATTATCCACTCTCTTTATGAATAGGCTTGATCTCAGGAAGGAAATTAATCATTTTCTAAACGGGTCTCATTCGATTCCAACCGAAACTTCGTGTTTCTGGAGACAAAAATTTCCTAGACGTGAATTAATGAAACTCACTCCAAAGTTTTATTGGACCATATCATATTCTTCACTAGACGGGTCCAGTGGTAAATCAAGTGACTCCCCTACTTTTCTCTTTGACCATTATAATGTTTCTAGTGTACCTCAATTGAGGGAATGTGTTCCTGAATTTGAATCATATCATTGAGCCAAGAATAGCACAATTAGGTGAGAACTTACCCTATGAGACATTTTGTTCGAATCAAGGAAAGATGGTTTGACAAATCAATTGAAGAACGCCGCTATTTTCTCCAAGACCAGCTTGTATTTTAGACTATCATTGAGTTCGCTCAAAGGTAGGAGATTTTTACAAAATAACTTTTCTGACGTGTCATGGGCACTACAAGTATTTCGTAATGTCGTTTCGCATAATGAACGCTTCTGTAATATTCGTCGATTACTTGAATATACTCTCTCTTCTTTGTTGAAAATAGGTTTGTCGTTGTCCTTATTGGTGACATTCTGGTCTATTCTTGACGTTTGGAGGAACGTACCAAACCTCTAGTTGTGATTCATCAAATCCTGAAGAAGAAGAAGAAGAAGTTATGCGTAAAGTTATCTAAGTACGAATTCCAGTTGGAGGCAATTCAACCTTTGGGTTACGCGATCTCAAGAGAAGGAATTACTGTGAACCCATCGGAACTCGAAGCATTTCTTCAACGAGAAAGACTGATGACCGTAATGGAAATTCGTAGCTAGATGGAATAAGTTGGTTAATATGGGAGACTTGTCGCAAAATTCTCCAAAGTGGAAAGACTTCTCATCTAACTCATGTATGAGGGTCAAGTTTTGTATGAACTGATGTATACGGTGGAAATTTTCAAGGATTGAAGAGACACTCGATTTCTACGCTAAAGATGATTCTGCCCAAGTCCCAATGAACTTTTAGGATGCCTAGTGATGCTTCGCATTAGAATTTTAAAACGTATGCTTGATCAGAATAGAAGGAATGATAACGTACGCTTTGAGACAATCGAGAGCACATAAGAAGGATTACCTTACACCAACTCGGTGTTAGCTTTGTAGTTGCATTGAAGATCTGGAAGCATTTTCTACAAGGAGAAATTCTCCATGCCTATGGTAATCTCAAGAGTCAGAGGTATTTTGTCCTATTGGAATAAGTTGAACATGAGGCAGAGACAGTGATTAGAAGCTCCGAAAGATTTCAATTTTTCCACTCTAGTATAATTCCAAAAAAGGCGAATGTCGTAGCGGATGCCCTAAGACGAAAACAAGCTTAGTTTGTCTACTACGGTGAGTAAGGAGAATAAGTTCGATAGAGCCACTCAGCAATGTACAGTTGTTTGGGGAGTTGGGTGTTAGAATGGCGGAAGACTCAAGAAGCATAGGATCTTTTATTAATCGGCCTACGACGTCAACACGTTTTTACCCGTTAATATAAGATACTCAATGGAAGGAAGCAACCTCAGTGCCGGTGATTTGTATTGATGTAGCTGAAGATATAACACGAGAACTAGAAGACAAGATGAAAGAAACATAGTCGCATTTGTTCTAAAATATGACGAATTTCGAGGACGAAATTCCTTTTTAGAAAGGGAGAGTTGTAACATCCCAAAAATTATTTATTTCATTATAAATAATCATTTTATAATATTTATGATTTTTGGGAATTTTTCTATATTTTTTCAAAAATGTCAAATATTTTAATATATTTTTCATTTTACGTGCACACTGAACAGTGTCAATGTAATGTCTCAGAAAATTGTTTGTCTCCCGATAAATAGTTATTTTCCAATATTTGTGGTTTTTGTGAATTTTTGTAGAATATTCTGGAAACGTTGAATATTTTAATATATTTCTCATTTTGCATGTCCACTGAGCGGAGCCGAGAAAACGAAATATTTTCCCTGAGGTTGGTAAACTTTGGACTGTAGAAACATCGACGGGGGATCTTACTAAAGCCGAGGCTGGACGTAGTTTACGAAGTTTCATTTTTCAATATTTTATTTGATAAATAAAATCATAGTACATTTTATTATCTGTGGAATAATAAAATATTATTACGCTAACTGTAAAATTTTGTCCACTGAGAAATAGTTCTAGTAGACTATTTCTATCTAGTTATTTTCATGACATCATTTAAGTGACCACACACTTCATTTTATCAAGAAGCATGCAAAGCTTCTCAAGGAAGCTTCAAGGAAGCTTCTAGGAAGCTTCCTCCAACCACTTCTCTATCTCTCCTCTCTAAAGGTGCTGCACGGTTTTGCGGGGGGGGAACACATTTTCATTCCTCATTTTCTCTCCCTCATACGAAGCTCTCTTCCTCTCCCTCTCTTCCTCTCTTCTTCCACCCACACACCTCCATTGTTGAACCTTCAAGCTTCCATGCTTAAGCCAATATAAACCATTGCTTCCCATCATCATCTCCAAGCTTTCTTCTTTGTTAGGAACTCCTCCTTGCTCCTCCATTTTCGTCCTCCATAGCCAGCTCCAAAGCTTCAAGTTTTGAGGTAAAAGCTCTTAACTTTCTTCTCTTTTTCTCCCCATTTTCGTGGTCCACGGTCACATTAGTGACTATGGATGCCATTTCCACTCTTTGATCTTGATTTATTGGATTTGAACACCCAAGGATCTTGTGGTGGAGAAGCACGAAATTTCAAGGACAAAAGGAGCATGCTTTTCCTTGTTCTTCACTAAGGTAAGAGGAAGATTATTCTCTTCAACCCATCTTAGTAGTGAGAAACGTCATTGTTGTGTTGATGGGGTGAAACCCATTTATGGGTACCCCTTTATTTGAGTGATTTTGGTTGTTTAATGGTGTTTTGATTGGTAGGAATTTGTTATATGTTGATATATTTTGGATTGTATGAAGATTGGAATGGTTTCTAGTGATTTCTGTGTCCATAGAGTGATACACGGCCTAGGCCGTGTATGTATACACGGCCGTGTATCTCTGTGTGTGACTAAAATGTGTTTTTTGGTGCACTCCAGAGGAGTACATGGCCTAGGCCGTGTATGACCACATGGCCGTGTAACATGTTCAGCAATGGAATTTAGGCTTTTTCTAGCCCCTTTGAGCCTCTGGTCTCCTTGGGCACTTATTATAAGGCTTTAGTGCTAAGATAAACTTATTAAACATAATTAATTGAATGATTAGAAGTTGATTAGGGATTCATAAAATAGGAAGAACCAAGAATGATAGTTGCCTTATAGTTTAGAGCAATTTTTGGGATAAAGGAAGAACATGAGTATGGGTGAGGTTGTGAGGAACATAATGAACCTAATGTTTAACTTTTATCATAACTATGGATAGGGTTGTGTTTATTCTTAAAGTGTGTTATTGGCTTGATGTGGACCCAGGAATGGGATTAAAAACCTTGTTGATAAATGATGAATGATTGATGGAAATAGAGAAACAAGAATTAAGAGTGTAAGTGAGACCTTGAGAATCATAGGACATGTAATTAAATGAATCTTATTAAGGACAAAGAGAATAACAATGATAAAACTTTATGAGATAATGGTAAGTCCCAAATTAATTATGAATGACGACTTTACTATCGGGCCCATGAGTGGGACCTAAATTTGTTAATGACTATTTCGGTTTAAAATTTTAAAATGTATGATTCTTGAATTTGTATAATTAAGATACTCTGAGAGAATATGCATTGGCATCATTGTGCTATTGGGCCGATGAACTGGACCCTAGAAGCATCTGATAGACTATTGAGTCTGATGCAATTTGATTTCATTGGTTATGCGTTTGAGCATCATACAGTTATGACGTTTTATGCCTAGGAGTGAACGAGAACTTACAAGACAGTGAGGGCATTGTATGAGTCCTTTGAGGGGGTCAGGGCGCGGTGTTTCACTCATGATTATGCTATCACATTATACCCCTGGCCGTAAACACTGTTGCAACGCGCTGATAGCCTGACAAACCACTATTGCTTTTCGTGGCCTGGCGTAGACTGTCTATTTAGGGGGGACAGATCTTCTGGGATGTTCATCTCTGAAAACTTTGAGTCTAGCTCCATGGTGTAGGAAATGAGTACATTGTACATGAGAATGGTCAGCATACGCATTATGCATATGCATATTTAGTTCACATATTATCATGGCATGGTTAATATACATATTGTGGAAACATAAATACTTGTTATATATCTATAGTGAATACTTGTTGTTATAGTGCGGTTGATAATTGTATTATCATGGGATATGTTTTCTGAAAATATCTATGCAATTGATAACTTGAACATATTTGTGATATCTGTATATATGGAATGACTTCGTCATTCGTGTTATGTTCCTTTACTGCCATCATAGGTAATGAAAGTAGAATGTCTTACCTCTTTCCTGTATTTATTGCTATTTGGTGTGGTTTGGGTTAAGTTCTGTATAGGGGGCGAGGTTGAATCTCCTAGACTTCACTTGGTTTGATTTTTTGCGTTCGGTAAGGACACCTTGAAAGGACCTTATTGGTTACGTCATAATTGAGTTCATCGAAGGTGCCAAGGCTTGGCGAGTCGACTGGTGATGCATAATTTTTAGTTTCAAACAAGTCTACAAACTTGATGCGGGATTAATTGTTGCTTTGCGAACCCAAGTGCAGGTTGTCTCAAGTAATAAATTTCTCGGTGAGCCCGAGGTCGATCCATAGGGAATTGTTGAAGATTAAAGTGAAGTAAATATTTTGTGACTACGGTAAAAATTATTTACTTGGGTAAAATGATCCACTCTTGGTAAATAAAGTAAAAGTAAGATTAATTCCTTTTATAACTCAATTAGAATTCTCGCAACATGGAGGTTCCAATCAGAAAATACAACATTAAAAGTCCATTAAAATAATATACGTAATTATATTATGTTTCCTTTAATCATTTATTAATATCATCCCTCATAAATGGGATCAAGCATTTACTGTGCCAATATTTTGTCTACAATAAATCAAGATCTCCACTTTACAAGGAGAGTTTCTAACACTAACACTTGTAAATGGGTTAAAGCATTCATTGTGCCAATCTCTTGTCTACAACAAATCAAGAACTCCACTTTACAAGGAGAGTTTCTAAATTGATTTGAAACAAAATACAATACGAAATAAAATAATATACGTAATTATATTATATTTCCTTTAATTATTACCACCACTTGTAAATGGGTTAAAGTATTTACTGTGCCAATATTTTGTCTACAATAAATCAAGAACACCTTTTTACAAGGGTAATTTCTAAATTATCTGAAACAAAATATAACACGCATAATAACTATTTTAAAAATATAAATCATTAAAGCACAAGAGAGGAATAAATTTAACCTTATTTTATTACCAAGAGCTTCTCACTTTGACTCAAGTAGACTAGAAACTTATTTACACATAAACTAAAAGAAAGAAAAAGAGAAAAAGAGAGGGAAAAGAAATTGGAGGGAGACTGAGGAAAGAAGCAGGGCACTGCCCAAAAGCCTCTCCCCAGCAGCGTCTCCCTCAATTCCGAAATCTCCAAATTGTGAATTGTACAATTGTGCATTATGCCTTTTATAGGCAATTTTATGGTTATTGTGCAATGCACAGTAACCTGAATCATTTGAACAAAAATGTCATCCGTGACGTTTCTCTTTTCTTTTTTTTTTTTAAATAATAATTGAGTAAATACACAGCTGTGCATCCAGTCATTTTTTCATTTTTAAGAGAAGTGGTCTTCATGAAAGTTGTAGGCCTGGATATTTACTTTAAAATGGCTTTGGTTTCAGTCCAAAATCATGCCTAGAACTCAAGATATCGTCCAATTACTGAAGAGTGTTTAGACCCAGTTTCAACTCCTCTATTCTGACTTCAAAGCCCAATATGACCTCCAAGAAGTCCGATTCTGGAAAAGTGTTCAACATGAAAGTTGTAGGAAATTGTCTAAGCTTTCCTACAAGACCAAAATCATATCAATCAGATATTTGAAACTCAAATTATAGCCACTTTACTAAACATTGCCAAAGAGATAATTACGATTAATTTATGCAATAATTTATTTAATTGTCCAATTTGGCTCAAAATCATAAAATGTGTCAAAACCAACTTAATTAAGCCTAATTGAACCTTAAGAATCCTAGTGAGAGGATTACAAAATGTATAAAATACAGTATTATCAAATTTCCCCACACTTAACTTTTGCACTCCTGGGCAAAACATAAAAGACAAAAACTAGGGAATAAAGAAAAACAACACAGACTGAAAAGCTAAAAACTCTAAAGGATTCAATGACTCAAGAAGAGCAACTAGACAATTAAGGGATCAAAATAGTTATGAGGTAACGTTTCTTCGCATCTCAAACCAACAAGCAAGGAAACTTCAGTTGAAAAGAATGAATCAAGAATGATAGAGCTTCACAAGATTCACTCTCAATCCCTCAAGTGTTTAAAAGGTAGGTATTTCACTCAATTCAACCCATGAAAATTGCATTACCATAAGCTTGCTTGTCTTATATTTCTCCACTACTCAAAACACATGCGCACACAAATCATGAGGACTTTATTCAAGATTGTAATGGGGTCAAGGTAAAGGAGGAGGTAATATGGATATGACAAGTTAAATACCAGAGAATAAAAGAGCATGAGAGCTAAGTTCAATTAACAAGCATGAAAGTTCATTCTAACTCCACCTAATACAAATTCCCTTTTCATATTCTTTTCCTTTCCTTTATTACCTTGTTAACTCTCTTTTCCTTTTTACATTTTTTTATTTTTTTTATTATTTTTTTTATTTTTGATTTTTTTTTAGAAGAAGAACATCATATATACATTTTTTTAACCATTCGGCACACACACCCCTACACTTGTTCAAGAACTCATCTAATAACAAAGTTAGTGCTCTCTTATTCCCTAAGGTTAGGTAAGAACATGATTTTTCATTTAAGGCATATAATGAGTTCGAAACAAAGAATGGTCAAATAAGCTCAAAGGGGTTAAGCAAAGGAAAATATGCAATTTGACTATTTGGTCAAAGTAGTTAATTCAAGAAAATACCTCAATCATTTTCATGTATGCATATGAAATTGTAGTCTCAAAAAGAATCAAAACAAGTTCTAGAGCAACAATTCCATGAGTGAAATTCACACAAGAAAGAAAAGAATGGTACAAATGTTCAATCCATTCATCAATAGGCTTAAAATCTCACAAGGCATAATTCTATCATTCTCAGTCCACCAATTCAACATCCATAACCAAGCATGTGAATTTTAAGAAAGAAGACAATTTACTCAATCATGCAAATTTTCCTGAATTTGAATTGCTACTTCCACACAAACTAGTTGTCTACCCCAACTAAGATGCGTCTCAAGAGTAAAATTTACTCCTTACTCTGCCATCCTTAACTAGTTTAGTAAGTTACTGACAAACATATAAACACAACAAACATATTAATACACACACTTCCTAAAAAAATATTTTTTTTTGGGTTTTTTTTTACACAACTCTACACACGACAAACATAAACACACTTACTATTTTTTTTTATACATTTTTTTTACACAACTATCCTTCCCCCCAACTAGATCACAACATTGTCCTCAATGTTAAAAAATAGAAAGGAAAAAGATAGAAGATAGTACTTGTTACCGCAATTACTAAAAAGAGAAACCTCACACAAATATAAACAGAAACAAAGTATGACTAAAGATTGAAATTATTTATATAGATGGAGTGTCTTGACTAGCTTCCTTTTCTTACTGCTTCACACAACATTTCCTTCGGACCACTTCTAGCTGAGCTACTACTAGATCAGGGCTGTCATAAGAAGAAGATATGCAAGAAAATATATACATATAGTTGTGATTGTGGCTCGCATCTTCCTCTGGTTTTATGTCCAGTAATGGCTTAAACGCCATCTATGAGTCAAGGATAGGCTTCCCATCCAATTTTCTTATAAATTGGCAAACAGGGTCTTTTTGAGTCAGATTCCCAAGACTGTAACGCGCTTACTTGCCTTTGAAGAGATTCCACAAATTAATAAATTCACACTGCACAAATTCACCAGAATGCATCTCAAGAGTCAAAAAGATTTCACCTAATGACTCCTTACTCAGGCCATTCTTTAATGAAAAATATTTTATCTTTTTTTATTTGCGGAAACCATCCACAAAGAACAAGTTTGCTTGTCACAAGAAAAATTGATAATATTAACAAATCAAACCATAAAATTGAAAATTAAAAATTCATTAGGAAAATAATCATTGATAGGTGTGATTTCAAAAGGTAAGCCTATTGTAAGTATGGTCAAATCAAAATTTTAGGCTCATTTTGAATTCTTGAAGCAACAAAATCCACCATATTAACCTAGATTTACAAAAACTTATTGAGAAAATCGACACATGACCAAAAGGTCAAAATAAAGTTGACTATTTAAAAAGAAAAGAAAAACAAACACTAAGAGACACGAAATTAAGAAGAAAAAGAGAAAACAAAGTTTTCTTTTATTATTTTTTTTTTGTATTTTTATTTTGAAATGAAAACACATGAAATTAGAATACTAGGGATCAGACTTCACTTGATTCAATAATCTATCATAGACAATAGAGTAGCTTTGGGACCTTCCTTCTAATCAATTTCTAATCATTCAATTGATGGGGAGAATCAGTAATTTAAAAACATTTAAAGGCATGACTTTAACTCTATGGATTCTCATGGAAAAATACCACAGTTCTCCCACACAACCGATAATCTCCATTCCTAGATGATTATAAATCATGGCACTTTATTATTTATGGTCTAGGTCATATGCAAACTTTTTGTTTTCTACATATACCCACTAGATCAATTTATGAGTGGCCAATTCATAAAAGTATTATGAACCATAATAGGCACTCAAATTGAATAGAAAAGAAATTGATTAAAATTTCAATCTTAATACATGTCAATTGAATCAAGTTACATCTTCACCCTAAAAACACACAAATTAATTACACATAACAAAATAGAAGAAGAAATAGAAAAATAAAAAAATAAAATAAAAATAAAAAATATATATATATATATACAAAGGTGTGGTATAAATCCAGCCACCAAATATTTACAAAGGCATGGTAATAAACCAACCACCAAAATATATATATCAATACGTAATAAATAAATATTAACAAGGTGTGGTAATAACCAACCACCAAATAAATAAAAAAAGAATAACAAAGGTGGGATAATAAACCAACCACCAAATAAAAAAAAATTACCAAAGGTGGGGTAATAAACCAACCACCAAATAGAAAAATAACCAAAATAAATAAATAAAAAGTTAGTATGCAGATAAATTAACATGTTAGAAGCGGGTAAAATAAAAAGTTAGATAGTTAGTAAGAAAGTTAGTAAGTTAGTAAGTTAGTAAACAAAAATAAATGACAAAAAATAAATAAATAAATAAATAAAAAAAATAAATGAAAGAAAATAAAAAATAAATAAATAAATAAATAACAAAAATAAATGACAAAAAATAAATAAATAAATGACAAAAAAAATAAATAAATAACAAAAATAAATGATGAGAAAATAAATGAGAAAAATAAATAACAAAAAAATAAAGTGCAGAAAATAAAATACAAAAAAAAATAAAGTGCAAAAAGTAAATTACAGAAAGTAAAAGGAAAGGTTCCCCACTAGACAAGAAAATAAAAGGAAGAATTAACCTCATTAATTAGTAAGGACAAAAAAAAAAAAAATAAAAGGGAGAGAATACCCCCACTGTTAATATTTACAAAAATTAAAAGGGAGAATTACCCCCACTGAGTTAATATGTACAAGAAAATAAAAGGGAGAGGTTCCTTCACTAACTTAGTATATACAGAAAATAAAAGAAAGAATTACCCCCACTGTAAAAAAATAATAATAATAAAAGGGAGAATTAACCCCACTATTAATATGTACAAGAAAAGAAAAGGGAGAGTTTCCCCCACTGAGTTAATATGTACAAAAAAAAAATAAAAGGCTTAACTTTTTTTTTGGTTTTTTTTTATTTTCATTTTTTTAATTTTTTTTACTTTTTTTTACTTTTTTACTATTTACACTATTCACACATCTTTTTCATTAAATTTTATTATTTTTTATATTATTATAAAAAAATATTTTTTTACTTTTTTACTATTTATGCTATTCACATATTATTTACCCTATTCATACTATTCACATTATTTACACAATTGTTTTTATTTTTTTACTATTCATACTATTCATGCACTATTCACACACTATTCACGCACTATTCACACACTATTTACTTTTTACAATGTACAAAAATATTTACACAAGAAATTTATTCTTCAAAATAAGTCCCCGGCAACGGCGCCAAAAACTTGATGCACAATTTTTAGTTTCAAACAAGTCTACAAACTTGATGCGGGATTAATTGTTGCTTTGCGAACCAAAGTGCAAGTTGTCTCAAGTAATAAATTTCTCGATGAGTCCGAGGTTGATCCACAGGAAATTGTTGAAGATTAAAGTGAAGTAAATATTTTGTGACTACGGTAAAAATTATTTACTTGGGTAAAATGATCCACTCTTGGTAAATAAAGTAAAAGTAAGATTAATTCTTTTTATAACTCAATTAGAATTCTCGCAACATGGAGGTTCCAATCAGAAAATACAACGTTAAAAGTCCATTAAAATAATATACGTAATTATATTATGTTTCCTTTAATCATCTATTAA
The DNA here is from genome assembly GCA_029884595.1 of Ormosia semicastrata. NCBI lineage: Eukaryota > Viridiplantae > Streptophyta > Magnoliopsida > Fabales > Fabaceae > Ormosia > Ormosia semicastrata. The sequence goes on from JAQQTO010000063.1 coordinate 52,741,861, forward strand.
TATCACCACTCATAAATGGGATCAAACATTCACTGTGCCAATATTTTGTCTACAATAAATTAAGATCTCCACTTTACAAGGAGAGTTTCTAACACTAACACTTGTAAATAAGTTAAAGCATTCATTGTGCCAATCTCTTGTCTACAACAAATCAAGAACTCCACTTTACAAGGAGAGTTTCTAAATTGATTGGAAACAAAATACAATACGAAATAAAATAATATACGTAATTATATTATATTTCCTTTAATTATTACCACCACTTGTAAATGGGTTAAAGCATTTACTGTGCCAATATTTTGTCTACAATAAATCAAGAACTCCTATTTACAAGGGTAATTTCTAAATTATCTGAAACAAAATATAACACGTATAATAATTATTTTAAAAATATAAATCATTAAAGCACAAGAGAGGAATAAATCTAACCTTATTTTATTACCAAGAGCTTCACACTTTGACTCAAGTAGACTAGAAACTTATTTACACATAAACTAAAAGAAAGAAAAAGAGAAAAAGAGAGAGAAAAGAAATTGAAGGGAGACTGAGGAGAGAAGCAGGGCACTGCCCAAAAGCCTCTCCCCAGCAGCGTCTCCCCCAATTCCGAAATCTCCAAATTGTGAATTGTACAATTGTGCGTTATGCCTTTTATAGGCAATTTTATGGTTACTGTGCAATGCACAGTAACCTGAATCATTTGAACAAAAACGTCATCCGTGACATTTCTCTTTTCTTTTCTTTTTTTTTCTTTTTTTTAAATAATAATTGAGTAAATACATAGTCGTGCATCCAGTCATTTTTTCATTTTTAAGAGAAGTGGTCTTCATGAAAGTTGTAGGCCTGGATATTTACTTTAAAATGGCTTTGGTTTCAGTCCAAAATCATGCCTAGAACTCAAGATATGGTCCAATTACTGCATAGTGTTTAGACCCGGTTTCAACTCCTCTATTCTGACTTCAAAGCCCAATATGACCTCTAAGAAGTCCGATTCTGGAAAAGTGTTCAACATGAAAGTTGTAGGGAATTGTCTAAACTTTCCTACAAGACCAAAATCACATCAATCAGATATTTGTAACTCAAATTATAGCCACTTTACTAAACATTGCCAAAGAGATAATTACGGTTAATTTATGCAATAATTTATTTAATTGTCCAATTTGGCTCAAAATCATAAAATGTGTCAAAACCAACTTAATTAAGCCTAATTGAACCTTAAGAAGCCTAGTGAGAGGATTATAAAATGTATAAAATACAGTATTATTAACTGGACCGACAAGCGTATGCGATTTGTTTGGGATTTGGCTTTGACCGTGAAGAGGACTGCAATAGAAGACCTTATCCCGTATTTCTCCCTACACCGATGTGCTCGGGGTTGCCTTACGCATTCAGGATCTGAGGGAGTGCCAAAATCCTTAGTCGTGGATATGTTCTGGGTAGTTTATGTTTTATTTTGCATTACCTATGTAAAGTTTAATTTGGGTATATGTATGTTTTAAGGTGATTATTCAGTCTTAAATGCTGTAAATTGAGTACATCTTATAATTCATAATTTTAACTGGTTGTATATATAACTATTCATTCATGGCTCCTATTTCCTCATATGCGAAATGATTAATATTTTTGGAAAATTTTGGTGTTTGATAATCGTAACACGTCTAAATTTAGTGACCGTGATATAATGATGATTTTGCCGTGGTTATTAAATTGAGGGGTGTTACATTAGGTGGTATCAGAGCTCAATTCATCCTGTTGAGCCGGGGTATGGACTGACTATGCTTAGACATGTTAGAAGTTTCTCTGTATGTTGTGTACTTCCTTGTCTCTTGATTAAGATGTTGGGAAAGGAAGGCATGGCTTGCCATAGGTTGAGTGTTGGTAACTACTGTTGTACAGCTACATGGTATTGAGTATTGGCCCACTCAATGTGTAATGTTCTGTGTCTACGGGAAACTATGACTTCACCTAGGCGTATTAAGGTAATAGGAGATCTTTAGAAAGAAAAGAAGCTCAGCCGGCGTGACTGAACTTGCTTAGGATTTGTTTGCATTTACATCCTTGTTATGTTACCTCTAGAATTGTTTAAGCCATTGAGTTTGAAAAAGGGTAGTTAAATAAGACTTGCAAGGTTGGTGGACTGAGGTGTCCAAGAGGCTTTTGAAAACCGATTCTCTTTGGAAAAGAGTATCTGGTGTAAGTTTGGTTCGAGGAGCTACATAGGAGTCAAAGACTTACGAGAGATCGCACCGCAGAAGGCAGTGTGAAGGAGCTCAAGTTAGAGTCTTTTGGGTTTATCTTGTTGGGTTGTGTGACTTTTTGTGTTTGGTTTCCGAAAGGAGACAATGTTGTTTGGACTGAATGCTTTTGATTTTCTTTATGGTTTGATTTGTTTGTCCTTGAAGGAAGACAATGACTCGAAGTAGACGTAAGCGCGTGAACACGAGAAGTGACAATGATGGTATGACAGTGACAGCCGAAGTGATGCAAAGGATGGTTGATGTAACAACGCGCCAGGATCAGAGGGCCGCACAACAGCAGGAATTGGAAGTTGAGGTCCAAAATTTGATGGAAGAAAGTTGACTTTGGGGTAACTCTGGATTATCTAAGTTCCAAAGAAGTAACAATAGGAAGGCCAATCAGTTTAAGCAGAAACCATATACACTACGACCAAGGGAGCAACAGCGACAGGGAACGCATGAAGGAGATGCAAATGGTGGTAAGTCTAATCCGACCGTGGCATCCTTACCAAAATGTAAGAAGTGTGGCAAGGGCCACTTAACAAGGCATTGTATGATCGAAGAAATAATTTGCTTCAAGTGCGGAAAGCCAGGACATGTGGCTAGGAATTGTACCTTGCACAGAACAAAGCCTTCCATCAGAGATGGATGTACTTTGAAATCTCACGAAGAAGGAAAAGTTAATTCCTCAAGTGAAGCGAAGTCTCTCAGACCAAAGGTCTAAACGAGGGAGCTTGTACCACGATAGATGACCCTGTGATTTTACTGTATAATTCTGGGGGTAACCCGTTTCTTTATGACGTATGATTGTATGAGTCTATTAAGGTCGTTTGAATCTTTGTCATCTTTTGACTAAGTTATTTCTACTTCTGCTACTAAGAACTTATTGGTAGCCTAGTTGTTTAAATTATCCTATGACCTGTCATGGATTGAATCTTTCTGGTGATCTGATTTGTTTACTTCTTTTACAATTAGATGTAATGTTAATGAAGGGATTGGTTATCTTCCAACTATATCCTGTTAGAATGTTTCAGTGAAATTTTAAGAGTTCATTTTTGGAATTGGGTTGTCTGTGTATTTGCTTCCCTTTGACCCAAATGATACTATCCTCGTTTGTAAGCCTGCTCTCATTGCAACAAGTTTATTTAAAAACTATCCTAATGTTGTTAGAAATTGGAACCCTTTTTACCAATTCGATTATCCACTCTCTTCATGAATAGGCTTGATCCCAGGAAGGAGATTGATCGTTTTCTAAACGGGTCTCGTTCGATTCCAACGGAAACTTGGTGTTTCTGGAGACAGAAATTTCCCAGATGTGAATCAATGAAACTCACTCCTAAGTTTTATTGGACCATATCATATTCTTCACTGGACGGGTCCAGTGGTAAATCAAGTGACTCCCCTACTTTTCTCTTTGACCATTATAATGTTTTTAGTGTACCTCAATTAAGGGAATGTGTTCCCGAATTTGAATCATATCATTGAGCCAAGAATAGCACAATTAGGTGAGAACTTACCCTATGAGACATTTTGTTCAAATCAAGGAAAGATGGTTTGACAAATCAATTGAAGAACGCCGCTATTTTATTCAAGACCAGCTTGTATTCTGGACTATCATTGAGTTCACTCAAAGGTAGGAGATTTTTCCAAAATAACTTTTCTGATGTGTCATGGGCACTACAGGTATTTCGTAATGTCGTTTCACGTAATGAACGCTTCGGTAATATTCGTCGATTACTTGAATATACTCTTTCTCCTTTGTTGAAAACAGGTTTGTCGTTGTCCTTATTGGCGACATTCTGATTTATTCTTGACGTTTGGAGGAACGTACCGAACCTCTAGTTGTGATTCTTCAAATCCTGAAGAAGAAGAAGAAGTTATGCATAAAGTTATCCAAGTACAAATTCCAGTTGGAGGCAGTTTAACCTTTGGGTTACGCGATCTCAAGAGAAGGAATTACTGTGAACCCATCGAAACTCGAAGCATTTCTTTAACAAGAAAGACCGACGGCCATAATGGAAATTCGTAGCCAGATGGAATAAGTTGGTTAATATGGGAGACTCATCGTAGAATTCTCCAAAGTGGCAAGACTTCTCATCTAACTCATGTATGAGGGTCAAGTTTTGTATGAATTAATGTATACAGCAGAAATTTTCAAGGATTGAAGTGATATTCGATTTCTTCGCTAAAGATGATTCTGCCCAAATCCGAATGAACTTTTAGGATGCCTAGTGATGCTTCGCATTGGAAGTTTAGAACGTGTGCTTAATTAGAATAGAAGGAATGATAACGTAAGCTTTGAGACAATTGAGAGCATATAAGAAGGATTACCTTACACCAACTCGGTGTTACCTTTGTAGTTGCATTGAAGATCTGGAAGCATTTTTTACAAGGAGAAATTCTCCATGCCTATGGTAATCTCAAGAGTTAGAGGTATTTTGTCCTATTGGAATAAGTTGAACATGAGGCGGAGGCGGTGATTAGAAGCTCCGAAAGATTTCAATTTTTCCACTCTAGTATAATTCCAAAAGAGGCGAATGTCGTAGTGGATGCCCTAAGACGAAAACAATCTTAGTTTGTATACTATGGTGAGTAAGGAGAATAAGTTCGATAGAGCCACTCAGCAATGTACAGTTGTTTGGGGAGTTGGGTGTTGGAATGGCGGAAGACTCAAGAAGCGTAGGATCTTTTATTAATCGGCTTACGACGTCAACACGTTTTTACCCGTTAATATAAGATACTTAATGGAAGGAAGCAACCTCAGTGCCGGTGATTAGGATTTAATATAAGATACTCAATGGAAGGAAGCAACCTCAGTGCCGGTGATTTGTATTGATGCAGCTGAAGATATAACACGAGAACTAGAAGACAAGATGAAAGAAACATAGTCGCGTTTGTTCTAAAATATGACGAATTTCGAGGACGAAATTCATTTTTAGAAAGGTAGAGTTGTAACATCCCGAAAGTTATTTATTTCATTATAAATAATTATTTTATAATATTTATGATTTTTGAGAATTTTTTTAGATTTTTTTGAAAATGTCAAATATTTTAATATATTCCTTATTTTGCGTGCACACTGAATAGTGTCAGTGTAACATCTCAGAAAATTGTTTATTTCCCGATAAATAGTTATTTTCCAATATTTGTGATTTTTGGAAATTTTTGTGGAATTTTCTGGAAATGTTGAATATTTTAATATATTTCTCGTTTTACGTGTCCGCTGAGTGGAGCCGAGAAAACGAAATATTTTCCCTGAGGCTGGTAAACTTTGGACTGTAGAAACGTTAACGGGGGATCTTACTAAACCTGTGGTTGGACACAATTTACGAGGTTTTATTTTTCAAGATTTTATCTGATAAATAAAATCACAGTATATTTTATTATCTGTGGAATAATAAAATATTATTACGCTAACGGTAAAAATTTTTCCACTGAGAAATAGTTCTAGTAGATTATTTCTATCTAGTTATTTTTATGACATCATTTAAGTGACCACACACTTCACTTTATCAAGAAGCGTGCGAAGCTTCTCAAAGAAACTTCAAGGAAGCTTCCTCCAACCACTTCTCTCTCTCTCCTCTCTAAAGGTGCTGCACGGTTTTGGGGGGGGGAAACACATTTTCATTCCTCATTTTCTCTCCCTCATACGTAACTCTCTTCCTCTCTTCTTCCACCCATACACCTCCATTGTTGAACCTTCAAGCTTCCATGCTCAAGCCAATATAGACCATTGCTTCCCATCATCATCTCTAAGCTTTCTTCTTTGTTGGGAACTCCTCCTTGGTCCTCCATTTTCGTCCTCCACAGCCAGCTCCAAAGCTTTAAGTTTTGAGGTAAAAGCTCTCAACTTTCTTCTCTTTTTCTCCCCATTTTTGTGGTCCATGGTCACATTGGTGACTATGGATGCATTTCCACTCTTTGATCTTGATTTATTGGATTTGAACACCCAAGGATCTTGTGGTGGAAAAGCATGAAATTTCAAGGACAAAAGGAGCTTGCTTTTCCTTGTTCTTCACTAAGGTAAGAGGAAGATTATTCTCTTCAACCCATCTTGGTAGTGAGAAACGTCTTTGTTGTGTTGATGAGGTGAAACCCATTTATGGGTACCCCTTTATTTGAGTGATTTTGGTTGTTTAATGGTGTTTTGATTGGTTGGAATTAGTTGTATGCTAATACATTTTGGATTGTATGAAGATTGGAATGGTTTCTGGTGATTTCTGAGTCCACAGAAGGATACACGGCCTAGGCCGTGTATGTATACACAGCCGTGTATCTCTCTGTGTGACTAAAACGTGTTTTTTGGTGCATTCTAGAGGAGTACACGACCATGTACTCGGGGCCGTGTAATTTTCACACGGCCGTGTAACATGTTCAGCAATGGAATTTAGGCTTTTTCTAGCCCCTTTGAGCCTCCGGTCTCCTTGGGTACTTATTATAAGGCTTTAGTGCTAAGATAAACTTGTTAAACATAATTAATTGAATGATTAGAAGTTGATTAGGGATTCATAAAATGGGAAGAATCAAGAATGATAGTTGCCTTATAGTTTAGAGCAATTTTTGGAATACAGGAAGAACATGAGTATGGGTGAGGTTGTGAGGAACATAATGAACCTAATGTTTAACTTTTATCATAACTATAGATGGGGTTGTGTTTATTCTTAAATTGTGTTATTGGCTTGATGTGGACCCAGGAATGGGATTAAAAACCTTGTTGATAATTGATGAATGACTGATGGAATTAGAGAAACAAGAATTAAGAGTGTAAGTGAGACCTTGAGAATCATAGGACATGTAATTAAATGAATCTTATTAAGGACAAAGAGAAGAACAATGATAAAACTTTATGAGACAATGGTAAGTCCTAAATTAATTATGAATGACGACTTTACTATCGGGCCCATGAGTGGGACCCAAATCTGTTAATGACAATTTTGGTTTAAAATTTTAAAATGTATGATTCTTGAATTTGTATAATTGAGATACTCTGAGAGAACATGCATTGGCATCATTGTGCTATTGGGCCGACGAACTAGACCCTAGAAGCATCTGATAGACTATTGAGTCTGATGTGATTTGATTTCATTGGTTATGCGTTTGAGCATCATACAGTTATGGCGTTTTAAGCCTAGGAGTGAATGAGAACTTACAGGATAGTGGGGACATTGTATGAGTCCTTTGAGGGGGTCAGGGCATGGTGTTTCACTCGTGATTATGCTATCACATTATACCCCTGGCCGTGAACACTGTTGCAACGCACTGACAGCTTGACAAACCACTGTTGCTTTTCGTGGCCTGGCATAGGTTGTCTATTTAGTGGGGGTAGATCTTCTAGGACGTTCATCTCTGAAAACTTTGAGTCTAGCTCCATGGAGTAGGAAATGAGTACATTGTACATGAGAATAGTCAGCATACGCATTATGCATATGCATGTTTAGTTCACATATTATCATGGCATGGTTAATATACATATTGTGGAAACATAAATACTTGTTATATATCTATAGTGAATACTTGTTGTTATAGTGCGGTTGATAATTGTATTATCGTGTGATATGTTTTCTGAAAATATCTATGCAATTGATAACTTGAGCATATTTGTGATATCTGTATGTATGGAATGACTTCGTCATTCGTGTTATGTTCCTTTACTGCCATCATAGGTAATGAAAGTAGAATGTCTTACCTCTTTCCTGTATTTGTTGCTATTTGGTGTGGTTTTGGTTAAGTTCTGTAAATGGGGCGAGGTTGAATCTCCTAAACTTCACTTGGTTTGATTTTCTGCATTCGGTAAGGACAGCTTGAAGGGTCCCTATTGGTTGTCATAATTGAGTTCACCGAAGGTGCCAAGGCTTGGCGAGTCGACTGGACCAACAAGCGTATGTGATTTGTTGGGGATCTGACTTTGACCGTGAAGAGTACTGCAATAGAAGACCTTATCCCATATTTCTCCCTACACCGATGTGCCCGGGGTTGCCTTACGCATTCAGGATCCGAGGGAGTGCCCAACTCCTTAATCGTGGATATGTTATGGGTAGTTTATGTTTTATTTTGCATTACCTGTATAAAGTGTAATTTGGGTATATGTATGTTTTAAGGTGATTATTCAGTCTTAAATGCTGTAAATTGAGTACATCTTATAATTCATAATTTTAACTGGTTGTATACATAACTATTCATTCCTGGCTCCTATTTCCTCATATGTGAAATGATTAATATTTTTGGAAAAAATTTGGTGTTTGACAATCGTAACACGTCTAAATTTAGTGACCGTGACATAATGACGATTGTGCCGTGGTTATTAAATCGAGGGGTGTTATAGATATTACAGCTCAAAATTTCCTAACGCACTTCAAAACCCATAGGGTTAGCTATACATCATTGAATTTTGAGTATCAATACTTATTTTACCGTATAACTTAATTATGCCAATTTAATTCTAAAAAGTATATTACTTTAACTTTAAGTTCAAAGTCTAGTAAATTTATTTCTTACCATTCAAAACCCTAAATCTACACTTAGCAAAATAAATTTTTATCTAATTTATCAACTTTGGCATCTTGGCCAAAATTCATATATATATATATATATATATATATATATATATATATTTCATAAATCATTCTTTAATTCTTTCCATCATTTATTCTTTATAAAAACTCTTAATTTAATTGTTTATCATAGAACCAATTAATCCTTGTTTAAGAAAACAATTTAGGATCCTTGATCCCCTTTTTATTGTGTGGAGGCCGAATGCCTCATAGGTTCTATGGAAACTTCATGCACATTTCCTTCATGTGATTCACATCCTAAATTACACAAGTATCATCATGCTTTCAAATTCATATAGACAAATATACTATCAAAGCTATATGCATATTAAACACACATGCAAGCATATAACATAGATTCATGATGTCTACATTACATAAAACTTATATATTCTAGGCAATATTTAATTACCACATATAAATTTGACCTGGCCCAAGCCAAAACACCTAGAGAGTAAGGTTCTGAACCTGATCCTCTCCCGGATCCTCTAAAGGCACATTCTCTGGTCGAGATGTGCCTCTTTGGACAGGAGTCCGAGCAGTTGACTCCGTAGAGTCTTCACTAGGTAAACGGTGAGCAATGTCTCATAGTTCTACAATAGGCATGGAAAACTCTACATGCACACAAGCAGCATTATATGTAATAGTAGGGTTTCCATGATAGGTATTGCTCTGGGATAAAGTCACTTCCCCTATATAACTAAAACATTTCATAACTGAATCGACACGCCAGGCGTCAATGCCATCGTGGAACTGTACTTGCATATAATCAAAAAAATTCCTCCTGGCAGCCATCGTAGTCTTCACAAATGTAGGCATAAAAATAGACACAGATAGAACAATATAGCAAAGAAGTGAGATCCCCTACATCAATACTAGTATGGCAGTAAAGAAAAATATGAACAACAACGTTGTTCCATACACACAGTCCATAGAATAATATAAAATCAGCAAATATATTTCGAAGCATTTAATAGATAAATAATCCAATAAACTTGCAAACGCAATATCAGACATAATGATAATATCACGATCATATTATTCACAATAATACCATATCACAATAGTATAAATGCTGACTATGCATATGTACACAGACTCATTCCTACTCCATGGAGCTAAACACAATTTCGAAGAGAAGATCTGGAAGATATGTCTGTCACTAGGCTGCCGTGGCCAAAAGTGCTATATTTTATCAATTTATCAAAGTGCACATCAGGCATTGGACAAGACATTCTACATTAGATAGTGAATAGCGATAGTGTCTCGGTCCGGATCGTCGGTGTGTTTGCATCAGTCTGATCCACAGCACAAGGGCGTTAATAACTGGCCATTGTGGAAAACCCGCACCCCGACGCCCCTAATGTCTATATGTGACCTACACTATGACCATCGCACCCGTAATTAGGTGTAAATCAATCTCCTAGTCACATAGCCTTAATCGATAAGCGAATACGCTTTTCTATGCATGATGTATGATCCAAATACACATACTGTCATTAATCACACAGTATTTCATATTCACACGCCATCACTTGACGATCTCATTATTCAACATAACCGGGTCAAACACCGTTGAACCGTCCCTAATGGTATTAAATCAACCGCCCATACAATTGTCTAATGTCATTAGTATCAATGATATTATATAATCGCCCATACAATTACATAATACCAATGATCCACTCGGGTCCAGTACCTCGGCCCTACAGTAAAACTCATTGTTCCTCTCAATCGCATAGCGATATTATCGCATTTTCACAATCGTGTAATATTTTTGTAATGTTTTCAAATAGCGTAAAGATTTTCCATTGTTTTCTAAATCGCATAAATATTTTATCACATTTTTTGAATCGCATTGCTTAAAATTACTGTTTTTGAGTCACGTAAAGATTTTTCAATGTATTTTCAATCTCATAAAATATTTCTAACATATTTTAAGTCCAAAATAAGATTTTTCTCATTTAATACCAAAAATTGAATTTGTTTTCATTATTTGCATAATAGTCCTTCTATAAAATAATATTTCCTAAATAGTTCTTCTTCAATTTATAATTTCACAATAGTCGCTTTTTAAATAAGAATTTCATAATAGTCCTTTTTCAAATAATAATTCCATAATAGTCCATCTTTAAATAATATTTTCAATATAGTCTTTCTAAAAATCAGTATTTCTACTGTTTCCCAGAAAATTGTGTTTCTTTAATTTACTTGAGATATTACAGCTCAAAATTTCTTAGCGTGCTTTAAAACTCATAGGGTGAGCTATACGTTAGTGAATTTCGAGTATCAGGATTTATTTTACCGTATAACTTAATTATGCCAATTTAATTCTAAAAAGTATATTACTTTAATTTTAAGTTCAAAGTCTAGTAAATTAATTTCTTACTATTCAAACACCTAAATCTACACTTAGCAAAATAAATTTTGATCTAATTTATCAACTTTGGTATCTTGGCCGAAATTCATATATATATATATATATATATATATATATATATATATATATATATATATATATATATTTCATAAATCATTCTTTAATTCTTTCCATCATTTATTCTTTATAAAAACTCTTAATTTAATTATTTATCATAAAACCAATTAATCCTTGTTTAGGAAAACAATTTAGGATCCTTTATCCCCTTTTTATGGTGTGGAGGCCGAATGCCTCATAGGTTCTTTGGAACCTTCATAGACATTTCCTTCATGTGATTCATAAATTACACAATTATCATCATGCTTTCAAATTCATATAGACAAATATACTATCAAAGCTATATGCATATTTAACACACATGCAAGCATATTTTCAAAAACAAAGACTTATCAAACACAAACAAAGAAACCAAAGAGAATCAAGTGAATAAATCCTTATGGATTTTTCACCACAAACAATCCATTTCCTCACCACCAACACATAGTTGATGAGGTTAATCTCTCTCTTACGTCAAGGAAGACAACAAACTTCAAGCCTCTCCTCCTTCTTGAATTCGTATGGCACCAAATAAAACCCTAATCAAACTTAAACAATTTTAAAAGTCATAAACAAAGCTTAAGAACAAAGAACCATAGATCAATCATGGTCTAGAAAATCAAAAATCCAACTTAGAATCAAAGATTCAAGAAATTACCTTTGATGTAGGAAATCAAAGCTTGATTTTTGAAGCACTTAGAGAGAGATTTAGACAAAACTCACTAAAAGAAAAATGTTTAGAATTATGTTTGGGTTTAGAAAGTATGAAAAGATAAAATTATAGAAGTGGAGAGGTGAGGGTTGGAGGTTGTGGCCGAAACTCTAAAGGAAAAAGGAGAGAAAATGTTCTTGTGTTCTTGAGAGATGAGAGAAAATGAAATTGGATAGCTTATTTCTCAAGTGTGTTGCCGTGAGAATGAGTGAATAGAATAGATAAAAGCTAATCATGATGATAAAAATATCATCTTAAGTTTACATGCATTTTTACATGACTTAGGTCATATTATGGTCATCTAGTTATCATATTGGATCATTCAAGACCCTTTGAGAAGGCCTTATGGTCGTGTGACTCTAGGAGAAAAGAAACTAAATTGGTTCCATTCTAATTCTTTAGTTACACTTAAACTAATTAATTATTCCATCTAGTTACACTTCAATTAATTTAGTTAGAATTTCTAGTTACATTCTAGTTAGTTAATTACATCATTATATCATGTTTCTAGATAATTTAAATATTTATTTAGTAACTAGCTTCTTATTATTTAGCAACTAAATTAGTTCATTTAGTTACTAATTTAGCTATTAGGGTAACTAAGTTAACTTATCTATTACTTAGTAACTAATCTAGCCATTTTTATTGACTACATCTTAACCATTGATTAAATCTAAGGTGGATATTATAAGCTTCTTTATCAAGATTGCTCTCATACCATTGATTAGATCAATGGTGATGATCTAAGGCTTTTTCATCAAGTTTTCCATCCAACGGCTCATAGCAAAGTCCAAGCCACTATGTTTGACCAATTCCTATTAGTTAGTCGTAAAGCTTAGTAATGATGGCTCATGATTACCCTTAACATATTTAGCTTAAATATTTTCTAACAGATATTACCCAATGGACAATAGCTACTGCTATTATTACTCAATAGATAATAGAAAACTCAGATATAGAAAATCTTCATCAATTGTTCCTAGTTTCGGATTTAGTAAGATCCCCCGATCCCTCCTTGACAGTTCAAAACTTTCTGGTCCAAGAAAAATTTATTTTTCAAGGCCAGCCTCAAGCACACATGCAACTTAGAATAATATTAAAATAATCATAACTTCAGAAAATTTCACAAAAATTCTCAAAAATCATAAAAATTATAAAACTCATATATATTAAAAAAAATGAAGTTCGGACATACATTTTTCAAGATAATATTAAAATATCAAAATAATATTAAAATATTTAAAATAATTAAAAATTCCCAAAAATTTACAAAAACTCATAAATATTATAAAACTTATTTATTTTAAGAAAAACGAAAAATCGGGGTGTTACAACTTGCATGTGTGTCCTAAGGCCGATGAGGGTGGGGAGTGATCGCCGGTGCAATGAAGCACGAACAAGGAGTGGCTTCTGGCAGGCTTCTAGGTGAAGGGTCACATGAATGAACTGAATACGCACCGGAATGAGAGGGATTCAAAGATTGTGTAGGTATGGGAATGCATAGTTGAGGATGACTTAAAGGAATTGATTTGGCGTAGCCATATCAACAAGTTGCAACTTGTTTTCAGGAGCCTAGAACATAAGAACTCCATGGTTAAGCGTGCTTATTCTGGAGCAATTGTGGAATGGGTGGCCTCCTGGGAAGTTTCCTAGGATGCGTGTGAGTGAGGACAAAGCATGCTGAAAAGACCCGTGTTGGTTTGTGGAGAAACTCGTCAATCCTGCAAGTAATTCCGAGACGTTACAGATGGTATCAGAGCCGAGACCTCTCCCAGTACAGTGTGGTTCAAGGACGAACCAAGCGAAAGTTGGTGGGCATGTGTGTCCCGGGGCCGATGAGGGCAGGGAGTGATTACCGGTGCAATGAAGCACGGACAAGAAGCGACTTCTGGCAGGCTTCTAGGTGAAGGGTCGCATGAATGAACTGAATACGCACCAGAATGAGAGGGATTCAGAGACTGTGCAGGTATGGGACTGCATAGTTAAGGATGGCTTAAAGGAATTAATTTGGCGTAGCCATATCAACAAATTATAACTTCTTTTCGGGAGCCTAGAACATAAGAACTCCATGGTTAAGTGTGCTTAACCTAGAGCAATTGTAGGATGGGTGACCTCCTAGGAAGTTTCCTAGGATGCGTGTGAGTGAGGACAAAGCACGCTGAAAAGACCCGTGTTGATTTGTGGAGACACTCGTCAATCCTGTAGGCAGTCCTAGGATGTTACAATGACTCAATGGATATTCATGTATATTCAACAATGATATACTCATCTCATAACATGCCATAATTTGGCCAAGTTAAACATCAACAGAATTTTGGTCCCACTCATGGACCTATGATAACATATTGTCAAATTCTCAAATGTGACAATATACTTTTTAAGGTTTATTATGAAGTTTTTCTTTAATTTAACATTTCTTATAAAATCTTTCTCTAGAGGAATTCTCTTGCAATTCTCATTCAATATTTATTTCTCTTAATTAGCCAAGTCCTTTACTCGAATTTAATCATACTTACTTAGAAAATTATCTAAGGTTCTCCAAGTCTCACACTCACTCTTGTTCTTCCCTTAAGTTCAAAAGAATCACCCTAGGTCATCAAATAAGTTTCTTTCCACCTTAGGAATTCGTAATAAATTCTTAAATTATCTAATCACCTAAGTCTTAGCTTGATGCATAACTTTTAGCCAATATGGCCCTTGAGGCCGTGACCTCCCAAGGACAAGAGTCCAACTAATTTTTCCATCACATTGTTAATTACTTAACACTTAATTTCTCAAGTTCCAATTTCTACAAAAATTAAACTTGAACATCAAAAAATTTAGCCTCTTGGCTGTGAATCTAAAAGGGTAAAGAGCCCTAGATTTTTCGTATATCAATCCAAGCAATCTAATATATAATTTCATAGCCATCAAGGTACACAATGACAATCAATAAATTCATATAAGTCAAAATAGCTACAGAATCATGAAGAACAATACAACAAAGAGAGCAATCCCATATGGATTCCTCATCAACAACACCAAAAATGTTTCCTCACCACCAAGATAGGTTGAAGAGGATCATCTCCCTCTTACCTATAGAAGACAACACAAGAAAGCAAGCTTCTTGGTCCTTTCCTTGCAAAATTCGTCCAACATCTCCAACAAAACCCTAAGAGATTCAAACTCCCAAAATCAACCATCAAGTCTTAAAAGAGAAGTCCTTGGTCACAAAGAGGACCAAGAATCACGAAATCAAGAAGAGAAAATGAAGGTTCAAGAATATTACCTTAAGAGCTTCAAGTCAAGGGCTTAATGGAAAATGGTGAAATTGGAGGAATCAAGTGATGCTCACCAAAGAGAAAAGGATCATGGTGATAAGAGGATTCAAGAAATGAGATTGGTTGGAGCAAACAAAAATTAAGAGTGGAGAAATGGTGCTTGGCCGTGGAAGTGAAAAGAAAATGGAGAGGAGAAAAGTGAAGAGAAGAAAAAGATGAGAGCTTTGTAAGGGAGAGAAATTGTGTAGAAACTTTTTGAAAATGTGTAGTAATGCTTAAATGAAAAGATGACTACCCTTGTCATCTTTTCCTTTCCCCCAAAATCGTAGCCTCCCCCCAAGGAGAGAGAAGGAGAAAGCTTCTCGAAGAAGCCAATAGGAAGGTACTAGGAAGTTTCCTCCAAAGCTTCTTCAAGAAGCCAAAACTCACATTTTTGAAAAGTTAATGATGATGTCACTTTTGTGATGTCATCAATGTGATGTCACATAAAGTGAACACTATAGAAAAGATGATTAACACTCTACTAGACTATTATCCAGTGGACAAAAGTTACAGTTAACAAAAATAGTATTTATTATTCATCGGATAATTTCATGGTACAACGATTTTATTTATCAGATAAAATCTCAAAAAATGTAAACCTCGTAAACTGTGCCCAGCCTCGGGTTTAGTAAGATCCCCCATCGACGTTTCTATAGTTCAAGGTTTACCAGCATCAGGAAAATATTTCATTTTTCCAACTTTGCTTAGAGCGTATACAAAACGAGGAATATATTAAAATATTCAACGTTTTTGGAAAAATTCACAAAAAATCACAAATATTATATAATGACTATTTATCATAAAACAAATAATTTTCAGGGTGTTACACAACCAATGGTAGATGCCTATCCTAACTTCCTTTTTCTTCAAGAATACACGCTCGCAACATATCCTCCAAGATTTGAATAGTCATTTCCATTTGTCCATCCGTTTGGGGGTGATAAGTTGTGCTAAGTTGAATCCTCATTCCAAAAGATTTTTGAAGCTCACCCCAAAATCTAGAAGTAAAATGGGGGTCTCTATCTTATGTTATGCAACAAGGCTGATAGCAAATTCTTGGTCCTTTTATAAGAAAAAAACTTGTTTTCTTGATCAAAAACTTGTTAGCCTATTTGCTTACCGTAAGTGCACAGGTTACTCAAGTAATATAGATACAGAGTAAGATATCGTTCCCACAAGGATGAAATTCACTTTCTAATACTAAATATCAACCAATAGCTTAGCTATTTCTATTCAAGAACATATATAATAGAGGAAAGTACAATAAAACTAATCTAAAGAAATAAAACCGATAAATGAAAGTAAAGATAATGTTTTAGAGATTTAGGGAATCTTTTTTCACCTCATACTTCAATTAATGATATGCAATTCTTATAAGCAACATTAATGAATAGTTAAGTTAGCATGAGAATCTACTTTAGTTAAAAGCCTATGTCTAACACAATCAACCATAGCTTCATTTGCCTAATTCACTATGGTTCCATGAGAACTAGTGCAAACTCCACTTGTGACACTCGAGGCCGATGAGGGTGGGGAGTGGTCGCCAGTGCAAAAAAAAGATGAAGCACAGACAAGGAGCGACTCCTAGTAGGCTTCTAGGTGGAGGGACACATGAATGAACTGAATACACACCGGAATGAGAGGGATCCAAAGACTGTGCGGGTATGGGACTGCATAGTTGAGTATGGCTTAAAGAAATTGATTGGCACCACCCATATCAACAAAATGCATCTTCTCTTCGGAGTCAAGAACATAAGTACTCCATAGTTAAATGTAACACCCTGAAAATTATTTGTTTCATCATAAATAATCATTTTATAATATTTATGATTTTTGAGAATTTTTCTGGACTTTTCTGGAAACGTTCAATATTTTAATATATTCTTCATTTTACGTGTACACTGAGTAGAGTCAGTGTAACACCTCAAAAATTATTTGTTTCATGATGAATAGTCATTTTTCAATATTTGTAAAATTTATGAATTTTTGTGGATTTTTCTGAAAATATCAAATATTTTAATATATTTCTCATTTTACGTGCCCACTGAGTGGAGCCGGCCCAGAGGCTGGTAAACCTTGAACTGTGGAAGCGTCAATGGGAGATCTTACTAAACTCGAGATCGGGCACAATTTACGAAGTTTATATTTTTTGAAATTTTAACTGATAAATAAAATCGTTATATTGTAAAATTATCTGATGAACAATAAATATTATTTCTATTAACTGTAACTTTTGTTCACTAGATAATAGCTCTAGTAGAGTGTTAATCATCTTTTCTAGAGTGTTTACTATAGGAGACAACTTTACTTTTTACTTTATCGAGAAACGTGCAAAACTTCTCAAGGAAGCTTCAATGAAGCTTCAAGAAAGCTTCCTCCCAAGCTTCTCAAGGAAGCTACACACCCTCTCTCTCTTCTCCCCTCACCACACGGCCATGTGGAGCCAAAATTTAGCTTTTCATTTATCATTTCATTTTCTAATTTCAAATCTAAAAAGTTACCATTTCTTTACTATCAACTTCTCTCTCTACCCTTTTTCTTCTCTCAAGTTCTCCTCCTTCTCTCTACCACCACACCACACGGCCAACCCCTCTCCATGCCCTCCACCATCACAAAAATTTTAAGCAACCATATTTTCTTAATCTCCACTACATTCTAAACACATTTCTAGTTGAAGATTTCTTGAAAAGCTTCCATATTCATCATCTTCTTCAAGCTTCAAGTTTCAAGCTTTAGGGTAAGATTCTAGGTTCTTCACCTTTTCTTCTTCTTTTTCGTGTTCATGGCCATCACCATGACCATTGATGCATTTTTTTTCAAGCTTTGGTGTTGATTGGTTGAAGTTGAAATTTCTAGGGTTTTGGAGGAGTGAAACCGAAATTCACTAGGAGCTTCAAGGGAGTTTCATTACATTTTTTCTCCCTTAGGTAAGAGGAAGATTATTCACTTTAACTTTTATTAGTAGTAGGAGACTTGTATTGTGTGTTGGTTATGAGAAACCCTTGTTAGGATTACTCTTTGTGATGTGTAATTTTGATGACTATGTATTGATTTTATCATGTATGATCTATTTGATTGAATGTATATATAAATTCATGATCTTAGATTGGTTTTGATTGATTGGAAACATCATTTAGGGGCAAGAATTTATTGCTTTCCCCATTGAGGCTCATGGCCACAACCACTCCATAGGGTGTTTATGGTTTAAAATTTTGCAACAAGTGAAGAGATGAGTAATCAAGTGAATAACAATTAATGAATCAAAGAAAAATTTGGGTTGTCACCCTTTAGAGAGGCTTACGGCCTCTAGGCCCATTTTGGCTCCAATTGTGTAATTTTTGGATAACCTTGGATATTTAGTAATTAAGAGTTAAGTAATTAACATTGTGATTGGAAAGAAAATTAAATTGATAACCTAGAGTGATTTTTGGAATTTAAGAGAAGAATAAGAGTGTGTCAGACTTAGAGAACCTTAGAATAATTTTCTAAGTGAGTATGGATAAAGCATAAAACAAGAAACCTAATAATCAAGAGAATTCCTCTAGAAAAGAATTTCATAAGAAATACCAAACTTAAGTGAAACTGAATTAATTGGATAATTTAGAATTAATTTTGGATTCATAAAATGGAAAGAATCAAGAATGAGATCTTATCCTAAAACTTAGAATAATTCTAAATTAAAGGAAGGACATGAGTGTAAGTGAGATGGAAAATAACTCAAATTAAATTATCTTAAGGGAAACTTAATGACAAGAATGTAGAAGATTAAGGCTTAATTCCATAACGAACCCTAAATGTGTAGTGTCTTATTTGGAGACTTGATGATGCTTATCTTGGCCAAATTGTGGCATGTTATGGAAAGTATATTTTGCTGAATATACATGATATATGCATTGAGTCATCATGCATTGTGGAAGTTTGATGGACTACTGTTGAGGCCATGTTGCCTAGGAGATTGAACACACCTTAGTGCGATTGCGAGTAGACTAGTGTAGGTCATACTGTTGACCTTGGAGACGTCGGGGTGCAGGTGTCTCACAATGGTCAGTTGGTAGCTCTTCTAGACCGTGGGATAGACCGATGCAAATGCACCGACGATCCGGACCGAGACACTGTCCTATATCACGATCTAGTGAAGAATGTCTTATACAATGCCTTGATGTGCACGTGGATAATTTGTTGAATTATAGCACTTTGGCCATAGTAGCCAAGTTACAGACATGTCTCCTGATCTTTCTCTCTGAATGTTTGTGTCTAGCTCCATGGAGTAGGATTTTGATAACATGTATATATGCATAGTGAGTCTACATGTTATTTGGAATTTATTTATTTACATGATGATTGGAACTGTTGCTTTATTAATATCATGACTGCCTGGAACTGCTTAGTTATTTATTGTTGCTATTTAATGCTGATTATTATTGTTTTTGAAATGCTATGTGGGCGCTTACCGCCGTTCTATTTCTTTACTGCCATAATTGGTGATGATGGTAGGATGTCTTACCTCATTCCTGTATTTCTACTATTTCTGTCTATATTTATATTCTATCGAAGACGTCGGTGAAGAAGGTGAAGTTCACGAGTTTCCTAGTTTTTGGCCCGACTTTGACTAGTACCTGCTTGATCATGATGACCCGTCTTCGAGGCTTTTTGGGTTACATGTGACTGACTTTTCTCAGAGGTCCGAATTACTGGCATATCAACTTGGCTTTGGACCGTTGTGTCTATCTAGGAGACGTGACAGTGTCGTTAGCTTAGGGGCGATATGATCCGCCTATTTTTACCTGTAGTGTCCACTTGCATTTAGAATTTTATCTGCCTATTAGGGATATATGGGGTGAACGTTATTACTCCCCACAGGAGGATTCATTCCTCTTTACTGCCTGAGCCCCAGCCCGCAACTCAGTGGCTTCGATAAGGGTCTCCTCTGACGAGGAAGACCTTGAGGAGGATCCTAACACGGTTCTTTCTCTTTCTTCTTAGGGGCTGATACGGTCAATAGCTACTGATGGCTATCTGCGTTCTTCTTGGGGCCTGATGATTTATCTTTTTGGTGGGATGTACATGTATAATCTTTTGGGGCATGCATAGTTTTACTTTTTGTATATCAGGCGTTGTAACTAAATGAACATGATGTCAGTATATATATATATAGCATGGTGTATGGATGTATATTTTACTTCACATGTTAATTTTTGTTATAATCACGTATTATGTTCTTACTTTAACAAAACAAAAAAAAAAAAATTCACCATTTTATTTATACAACTATAACCAAACAAGTTTAATTATAATATAATGAACTAGGTCTTAACTTATACTTTTGTTTTTCGCATCGTAAATAATGATGTGACATTTCCTCCCAAAAAGGGGCATTACGTTAAGTTGGTATCAGAGCCCCAGTTTATGTTTTCTTTGGGTCTTTGTGGTTAGGTCTGACTTGTTTGTGCTGTGTGATTCTCTGTGATTGATGTTCCGAAAGGATACATCTAATTCTTCCTTGTGTGTTTCAGTTAGTATTACTTGAAAGAGCGTAATGGCGCGAGGTGGAGGCATGGTTGTAGCAATTGAGGCGATGCAACAAATGGCTGAGGTTATCGCACAACAAACTAAAAAGGCTGCTCAACAGCAAGAAAGGGTTGCTCAACAGCTCGAAGCTATGGCTGATGCACAAAATTTGGTGGAGTTCTGTCGCCATAACCCTCCTCAGTTTAAAGGATAATTTGATCCGGAGAAAGCTAGTTTGTGGATGAAGGAGCTGGAGAAAATCTTCAGAGGCATGAACTGTGCCAATGACAAGAAAGTAACTTACACTGCTTTTATGCTGATTGGGGATGCTGAAGACTAGTGGAATAGGGCACAGAGAGTGTTAGAAGCTAAAGGTCGCGCAATCACTTTGGAGGTATTCAAGAATAAGTTCTTGGAAAAATATTTCCCCGCGAGTGCCAGGCATGCAAAAGAAATGGAGTTCCTCAGATTGAGGCAAGGAAACTTGTTTGTCAGCGAATACGCCACAAAGTTCAAAAGCTTATCCAAGTTTTTGACATATTTCCAGCACCATCTAGAAAAGGTGTGGAAATGTCAAAAGTTTGAGGAAGGATTGAGGCATGAAGTGAAAAGAGTAGTCATCACCTTAAAAATCAACTAATTTTCGGAGCTGTTAGATCCGCGTTGCCAGGTGGAAGCTCTGGATCAAGCTCGGGACTCAAGAAATCATAACTTTGGACCTACTAGGTTCCAAAGAGGAGGCGACAACAACACAAATCACTTCCATAAGAAGCCTTATTCCCGACCACCGGGAATTCAGTAGCAGACATCTGGTGGGGGTTCCAGTGGAGGTTCTATGGGAATCGAATCAGACAGAATGTGGCATTTTCTTCGAAATGCTTGAAGTGCGGGAAGGATCACGCAACAAGAGACTGCACCATCAAAGGGATCATCTGTTTTCAATGTGGGAAGCCTAGACAAGTCTCCAGAGATTGCAACCAAGCTAAGGCTGAGGCTTCAACCAACGCCACATGAGCTACATAGCCGCAGGCAGGGGGCCGAGTTTATACCATGAGTGGAGCTGAAGCCTCCAAATCTAAAGATCTGATACAGGGAGAAGGTGGCATAGGAGGTAATCTTTTAACTGTACTATATGACTCTAGGGCAACCCACTCTTTCATTTCATATGACTGTGTGTGACGACTTGGTTTACCTGTATCATCTTTACTTTTTGACTTGACTGTTTCTACTCCCACTGATAAACCTATTGTTACCACTAAAGTCTATTTGAATTGTCTGTTGATTGTTGAGGGTCGAATCTTTTCTGTTGATTTGATCTGTTTACCCATTTCTCAGTTAGATGTAATTTTAGGAATGGATTAGTTGCCTTCTAACCATATCCTGTTGGATTGTTCTAGTAAAACTATAGTTTTCCCTACGGATGAGGATTCTAGATTTTTAAAGGCTAACCAAGTTTGAGCTTTCTTGAAAGAAGGAGCTCAGGGATACATGCCATCGTCTTCCTTGAAGGTCGAGAGCGAGGCTGATGTGAATGTAATTCCAGTAGTTAACAAGTTCCCTGAAGTTTTTCCTGATGATGTACCTAGTCTACCACCAAAGCGGGAGATAGAGTTTGCTATTGATCTTGTACCCGGATCTGATCCTGTATCTATAGCGTCTTACAGAATGTCATCATCGGAGTTAGCAGAGCTTAAGAAACAGTTGGAAGAGCTCTTGGAAAAGTAATTCGTTAGACCCAGTGTGTCACCATGGGGAGCACCAGTGTTGCTAGTTCGAAAGAAGGATGGTACTCCACGATTGTGTGTGGACTATTGCTAACTAAATAAAGTCACGATCAAGGATAAGTATCCACTTCCGAGGATAGATGACTTAATGGATTAACTGAAAGGAGCAGCAATGTTCTCTGAAGATCGATTTGCGATCGGGTACCATCATATTCGAGTAAAGGCGGAGGATATACCCAAGACGGCTTTTCATACCCGATACGATCATTACGAGTACCTTGTGATGCCGTTTGGTGTAACAAATGCACTTGCCATCTTCATGGACTACATGAACCGAATCTTCCATCCTTACTTTGACAGATTCGTTGTTGTCTTCATTGACGACATTCTAATCTACTCTCAAAATTAGGAGGATCATGCTGAACACCTCAGTATAGTTCTCCAGATTTTGAAGGAGAAGAAGCTGTATGCCAAATTGTTAAAGTGTGAATTATGGCTGGACGAAGTCAAGTTTTTGGGCCATGTGATCTCGAAGGAAGGGATTGCAGTGGATCCGTCAAAAGTGGAAGCAGTTCTACAGTGGGAAATGCCAAAGACAGTGATAGAAATCTGAAGCATTATAGGATTGGCAAGATACTATCGTAGGTTCATTGAAAGATTCTCTAAATTAGCAGGGCCTCTCACTCAGCTCACAAGAAAGAGCCAAGCCTTTGAATGGACTAATGCTTGCGAAGAAGGTTTCTAAGAATTGAAGAGACGACTAACTACTTCACCAGTGTTAGTTCTACCTGAATCGAATGAACCCTTCAAAGTGTACCGTGATGCTTCATATCGAGGATTAGGAGTTATGCTTATGCAAAATGGAAAAGTGATGGGTTATGCTTCGAGACAGTGGCGAGTGCATGAGAAGAACTATCTGACACATGACTTGGAGTTAGCAGCTATAGTTTTTGCTTTGAAGATATGGAGACACTTCCTTTATGGAGCGACGTTCAACATCTTTAGTGACCATAAGAGCTTGAAGTATCTGTATGATCAAAAGGAATTGAATATGAGATAGCGTAGGTGGTTGAAATTTCTTAAAGATTATGATTTCTGACTTCTGTATCACCTTGGAAAGGTAAACGGCATGGCAGACACTTTGAGCAGGAAGATGCTCAGTATTTCTGCCATGATGATCAAGGAAAAAGATTTAATAGAGCAATTCAGGGATGTATGGTCTTTCGTGGAATTAGCACTGGGGAAAATTTGCATGAATATGGTTATTATCTCAAGCAAATTAATGGAAGATATCTGGGAAAGGTAGAAAATTGATAAGTTCTTACAAGAAGAAAGAGAGCTAATGAGATAAAGCAACGCGACAACATTCGAGGAAGGAACGAATGGAATTCTAAGGTTCTGAGGTAGAGTTTGTATACCCAGGGATCAAGAGCTTAGAAATTATATCCTCGAACACGCTCACACGAGCAAGTTGAGTATGCACCCGGGGATAACTAAAATGTACCAAGACTTGAAGAAGTTATTTTGGTGGCATGAAATGAAGAGCGATATTACCAAATGTGTGTCTTCTTGTCTAGTTTGCTAAAAATCAAATGTGGAAAATCAAATATGGTCAGGACTGTTACAACCTCTATCCATTCCCGAATGGAAGTGGGATAGCATTGTGATGGATTTTGTTGTCGGATTGCCGAAGACCAGAAAAAAGTTATGACTCAATATGGGTAATCGTTGATCGACTCACGAAGTCAGTACATTTTCTGCCAATCAATATAAGGTACAACATGGAGAAGTTGACTCAGCTGTATATTGGTGAGATCGTTCGGCTACATGGTGTGCCTACCAGCATTGTTTTAGATAGGGATCCAAGATTCACTTCCAAGTTTTGGCAAAGTCTGCGAGAAGCATTGGGAACAAAGCTACGATTGAGTTCTGCTTACCATTCACAAACCAATGGGCAATCGGAGAAGATGATCCAATTGTTGGAAGATTTGCTTAGGGCTTGTGCTTTAGAACAGACTGGAAGTTGGGATGAAGTTTTACCGTTGGTAGAGTTTACCTATAACAACAGTTTTCATTCAAGCATAGGGATGGCACCCTATGAAGCTCTGTATAGACGATGGTGCCGAACACCTTTATGTTAGTACCAAGATGAAAAGCGCCTTATTGTTGGACCTGATATTATAAAGCAAATGACTGAGAAGGTCAAGATGATTCAGGAAAATATGAGGATGGCTCAAAGTTGGCAGAAGAGTTATGCGGACAAGAGAAGAAAGCCTCTTGAGTTTGAGGAAGGCAAGCATATGTTTTTGAAAGTCACGCCAATGACTGGGGTCGGTCGAGTTCTAAAATCTAGAAAAATTTCTCCTAAATTCCTTGGACCTTACTAAATTCTTCACCGGATAGGTCCAGTAGCTTACCAGGTAACCTTACCACCTTTTCTTTCAAACCTTCACATTGTCTTTCATGTGTCACAACATCAATCAAAGAAAGATTCAACAACTAAAAGAAAGATCGATTCTTTGTTGGGATCCTTCCTTTCTTCAAACGGAACGAACAGAGATAGAATCAGAGCGATTCCCTAAATGCCTTTCTGGATATTCCTCAATGTGCCGACTATTCATGGAACGTGAGAAGGAGATGAATAATCATCTGCTTCCGGAAGAAATCGAAGAATTTCTTGGTAATCCTACAAGAGCCAATCGTTCTTTTTTCTCTGACAGATGGTCAGAACTTCATCTGGGTTCGAATCCTACTGAGAGGTCCACTAGAGATCAAAAATAAATATATTCCTGACTCGAACCATGTCATAACACCGGACACAGTACAATTGAAAGAGAACTTAACCTATAAGACACCTCCTATAAGGATTGAAGATAGGAGAGTAAAGCAACTCAAAGGAAAAGAAATCTCATTGGTGAAGATGATCTGGAACGAAATGACCGGAGATGCAACATGGGAAATGGAAGACAAGATGAAGGAACAACACCCACAACTGTTCTAAGGTATGAAAATTTTGAAGATGAAATTTCTTTTTAGAAGGGGAGAGTTGTAACACCTCGAAAATTATTTGTTTCATCATAAATAGTCATTTTATAATATTTATGATTTTTGAGAATTTTTTTAGATTTTAATGAAAATATTGAATATTTTAATATATTCCTTATTTTACGTGTACACTGAGCAGAGTCAGTGTAACACCCTGAAAATTGTTTGTTTCGTGATGAATAGTCATTTTCTAATATTTTTTATTTTTGTGGATTTTTGTGGATTTTTATGGAAACATCAAATATTTTAATATATTCCTCGTTTTGCATGCACGCTGAGCGGAGCCGGGACAACGAAATGTTTTCCCTGAGGCTGGTAAACCTTAAACTGTGGAAGCATTGATGGGGGATCTTACTAAACCCGAAGCTGGGCACAGTTTATGAGGTTTACGTTTTTCAAAATTTTATCTGATAAATAAAATCGTTGTACCGTAAAATTATCTGATGAATAAAAAATATTGTTTCTATTAACTGTAACTTTTGTTCACTAGCTAATAGCTCTAGTAGAGTGTTAATCATCTTTTCTGGAGTGTTCGCTTTAGGAGACAACTTTACTTTTCATTTATCAAGAAACGTGCGAAGCTTCTCAAGAAAGCTTCAAGGAAGCTTCCTCCCAAGCTTCTCAAGGAAGCTACACACCCTCTCTCTCTTCTCCCCTCACCACACGGCCATGAAAGCCATTTGGAGCCAAAAATTGGCTTTTCATTTATCATTTCATTTTCTAATTTCAAATCTAAAAAGTCACCATTTCTTTACTATCAACTTCTCTCTCTACCCTTTTTCTTCTCTCAAGTTCTCCTCCTTCTCTCTACCACCACACCACACGGCCAACTCCTTTCCATGCCCTCCACCATCACAAAAATTTCAAGCAACCACATTTTCTTAATCTCCACTACATTGTAAACACCTTTCTAGTTGAAGATTTCTTGAAAAGCTTCCATCTTCATCATCTTCTTCAAGCTTCAAGTTTGAAGCTTTAGGGTAAGATTCTTGGTTCCTCACCTTTTCTTCTTCATTTTCGTGTTCATGGCCATCACCATGACCATTGATCCATTCTTTTTCAAGCTTTGGTGTTGATTAGTTAAAGTTGAAATTTCTAGGGTTTTGGAGGAGTGAAACTGAAATTCACTAGGAGCTTCAAGGGAGTTTCATTGCTTGTTTTCTCCCTTAGGTAAGAGGAAGATTATCTACTTCAACCTTTATTGGTAGTGGGAGACTTGTATTGTGTATTGGTTGTGAGAAACCCTTGTTAGGGTTACTCTTTGTGATGTGTAATTTTGATGATTATGTATTGATTTTATCGTGTATGATTTTTTTGATTGAATATATATATAAATTGATGATCTTGGATTGGTTTTGATTGATTGGAAACATCATTTAGGGGCAAGAATTTCTTGCTTTCCCCATTGAGGCTCATGGCCACAAACCCTCCATAGGGTGTTTATAGTTTAAAATTTTGCAACATGTGAAGAGATGAGTAATCAAGTGAATAACAATTAATGAATCAAAAAAAAATTTGGGTTCTCATCCTTTAAAGAGGCTCACGGCCTCTAGGCCCATTTTTGGTCCAATTGTGTAATTTTTGGGCAACCTTGGATATTTAGTAATTAAGAGTTAAGTAATTAACATTGTGATTGGAAAGAAAATTAAATTGATAACCTAGAGTGATTTTTGGAATTTAAGGGAAGAATAAGAGTGTGTGAGACTTAGAGAACCTTAGAATAATTTTCTAAGTGAGTATAGATAAAACTTAAAACAAGGAACCTAATAATCAAGAGAATTCCTCTAGAAAAGAATTTCATAAGAAATACTAAATTTAAGTGAAACTTAATTAATTGGATAATTAGGAATTAATTAGGGATTCATAAAATGAAAAGAATCAAGAAGGAGATCTTATCCTAAAACTTAGAATAATTCTAAATTAAAGGAAGGACATGAGTGTAAGTGAGATGTAAAATAACTCAAATTAAATTATCTTAAGGGAAACTTAAGGACAAGAATGTAGAAGATTAAGGCTTAATTCCATAAATAACCCTAAATGTGTAGTGTCTTATTTGGAGACTTGATGATGCTTATCTGGGCCAAATTGTGGCATGTTATGGAAAGTATATTTTGCTGAATATACATGATATATGCATTGAGTCATCATGCATTGTGGAAGTCTAATGGACTATTGTTGAGGCCATGTTGCCTAGGAGATTGAACACACCTTAGTGCGGTTGTGAGTAGACTAGTGTAGGTCATAATGTTGACCTTGGGGGCGTCGGGGTACGGGTGTCTCACAATGGTCAGTTGGTAGCTCTTCTAGACCATGGGATAGACCGATGCAAATGCACCGATGATTTGGACCAAGACACTGTCCTATATCGTGATCTAGTGAAGAATGTCTTGTACAATGCCTTCATGTGCACGTGGATAATTTGCTGAATTATAGCACTTTAGCTGAGGCAGCCAAGTTACAGTCATGTCTCCTGATCTTTCTCTCCGAATATTTGTGTCTAGCTCCATGGAGTAGGATTTTGATAACATGTATATATGCATAGTGAGTCTACATATTATTTGATTTATTTATATGATGATTGGAACTGTTACTTTATTAATATCATGATTGCCTAGAACTGCTTAGTTGTTTACTGTTGCTATTTAATGCTGATTGTTATTGTTTCTGAAATGTTATGTGGGCGCTTCACGCCATTCTATTTCTTTACTGCCATAATTGGTAATGATGGTAGGATGTCTTACCTCATTCCTACATTTCTACTACTTCTATCTATATTTATATTCCATCGAAGATGTCGGTGAAAAGGGTGAAGTTCATGAGTTTCCTAGTTTTTGACCCGACTTTGACTAGTACTTGCTTGATCATAACGACCCGTCTTCGAGGCTTTTTGGGTTACGTGAGGCTGACTTTTCTTGGAGGTCCGGATTACTGGCATATCAACTTGGCTTCGAACCATTGTGTCTATTTGGGAGACATGACGAAGTCGTTAGCTTAGGGGTGATATGATCCGCCTATTTTTACCTGTAGTGTCCGCCTGCATTAGAATTTTATCTACCTATTAGGGATATGTGGGGTGAACGTTATTACTCCCTACAGGAGGATTCATTCCTCTCTACTACCCGAGCCCTGGCCCGTAACTCGGTGGCTCCGATAAGGGTCTCCTTCGACGAGGAAGACCTTGAGGAGGATCCTGACACGGTTCCTTCTCTTTCTTCTTAGGGGCTGATACGATCAATAGCTACTGAAGGCTATCTGCGTTATTCTTGGGGCCTGATGATTTGTCTTTTTGGTGGGCTGTACATGTATAATCTTTTAGGGCATGCATAGTTTTGCTTTTTGTATATCAGGTGTTGTAACTAAACAAACATGATGTCAGTATATATATATATATATATATATATATAGCATGGCATATGGATGTATGTTTTACTTCACATGTTAATTTCTATTATAACCACATATTATGTTCTTACTTTAACAAAATAAAAAAAATATTCACCATTTTATTTATACAACTGTAACCAAACAAGTTTAATTATAATATGATAAACTGGGTCTTAACTTATACTTTTGTTTTCTGCATCGTAAATAATGATGTCACATTCCCTCCCAAAAAGTTGGTTACATTAAGCGTGCTTGACTTGGAACACTTGTGGGATGGGTGACCTCCTGAGAAGTTTTCTAAGATGCGTGTGAGTGAGGACAAAACACACTGAAAAGACCCATGTTTGTTTGTGGGGACACTCATCGATCCTGCAGGCAGTCTTGGGACGTTACAAATGGTATCAAAGATGGAACCTCTCCTAGTACGGTGTGATTCGAGGATGAACCATGCAGAAGCCAGTGGGCATGTGACACCTGGGGCCGACGAGGGTGGGGAGTGGTCGCTGATGCAAAAAAAAAGATGAAGCAAGGACAAGGAGCGACTCCTGACAAGCATCTAGGCAGAGGGGCACATAAATGAACTGAATACATACTAGAATGAGAAGGATCCAGAGACTGTGCAGGTATGAGACTGTATATTTGAGGATGACTTAAAGGAATTGATTAGCACCACCCATATCAACAAGATGCATCTTCTTTTCGGGAGCCAAGAACATAAGTACTCCATAGTTAAGTGTGCTTGACTTGGAGCAGTTGTGGGATGGGTGACCTCCTGGGAAGTTTCCTAGGAAGCGTGTGAGTGAGGACAAAGCACGTTAAAAAGACCCGTGCTAGTTTATGGGGACACTCATCGATCCTACAGGCAGTCTCGAGATGTTACACCACTCATTAAGATCTATTCTCAAACACCTGCTATGCATCGCTAAAAGGTATATTTCTATCCCATTAGCGAATCAACTTATCCAACCTAATTGAATGAAATCGAACATGCATTAACCATGCATGTGATCTAAAATCCATATTCTTATGTCGAGGTTCATTATATTTCATCAAATTACTTAAAAGCTGATCAAACAATTGAGATCATTAAAATTCATATGATTAAACAGAACCAAACATTAATATATACTCAAAGTACTGTGTAAACATCAATATTCATACAAAGATCCAAAGTAATCCATAAATACAGCTCAGCTAATCATTGAACACGAAAATATACATAAAAAACAGTGTTCAAGAGATAAGGAAGAGAAGGGAAAGCATAGGGAGAAGGGAGGAAGCTCATGGATATCATCTTTGAAGCTTGAATCTCATTCCATGAAGAAGATGGCCTCTAACCTTGGCTCCTCTAGCCTCCTCAGACTCTGAAACATGAATTTCATCCGCAGTTTCTCTAAAACCGAAAAACTCTTTCTTTAAAATCTAATAAAACAGTATTTATAGGCTCAAAAAATAGAGTCACATTGTGACATTAACATGCTTACGCCGCGGCCAGTGTACATTTAGGTCACCAACGCTGCGGCATTACATCCTTGCGTTGCGGCATTTAAATTTTGTAGCTCTCTGTCTAGATACAGGGGATGCACCATGCCGCGGCATTAATATGGCTACGTCGCGAGGTTGAAGTCTTGGTCTTCAATTTGGCTTTCTCTTCCCATTTTTGCTCAAATGCTCCATATATCATCTTGTTTGGAGCCCTTCCTATGATAAAGAAATCACCAAATCAATAGCAGTTGCAAATCCACTCAATCAATCAAATAATACAAACAATTTGTTCAATATCATAATGAAAAGTATCAGAATTGAATATTACAAATATAAGCATAAAACCTTCCAAACATGCATAATAACAAGGACTTAAGCAATCAATAAAGCACAACTATGGGGCACAAATAACTACATCTCATGGAGTTATTCAACGCACGCCATGTAATCTCACTATTTCTTGAATATAGATCTGTGCTAATCTTTCTAGGGAATAGTTTGACCTAATGGGTAGAAAATGAGCACTCTTGGTAAGTCGACCCACTATAACCAGATTGAATCATGACTTAGCAACATTCTAGGTAACTCCATCACAAAATCCATGGTGATCTTATCCCATTTCCATTCTAGGATACTTAAGGGTTGAAGAGGTCCTGAAGGCTTCTGGTGTTCTATCTTTACTTTTTGACAAATCAAACATGAGGCCACATACCTCGCTATATCTGTTTTCAGCTTCTTTTCTTAAGATCTCTATACATTTTATTTGCACTAAGATGAATAGTGAATTTACTCCTATGGGCTTCTTCTAGAATTTTTTGCCTTAACCCTAGCTCATTAGGTATGCACAAACGGTTATCAAACTTAAGCATGCCTTCTGGGTTTTGACAAAACCTTGTTGGAATATTTTCCTGAATTTGCTTCCTAATGGGTTCTAAAAAGGCATCTTGTTGTTGAGCTTCTAGGATTTGCTGAAACAATTCATTTTCTATAGTCATAGCACTCAGTTTTAAGTTGTTAGGAGTGGGTTCTACAGAATATCCCAAGTCTCTAAAATCCTCAAGAAGCTTCATTCATGTACCATAAGGGTAGCCATATGTAATGATTTTCTACTTAGAGCGTCAGCCACTACGTTTGCCTTTCTGGGATGGTATTTTAACTCAAAATCATAATCCTTTAAAAATTCCATCCATTTACGTGCCTCATATTCAATTCTTTTTTATCAAACAAATATTTCAAACTCTTATGGTCACTATGAACCTCAAATTTGACTCCATAAAGATAATGTCTCCATACCTTTAAAGCAAAAACTACCACTGCTAATTCAATATCATGGGTGAGGTAATTTTACTCATGGGGTTGTAACTGTCTAGAGGCATAGGCAACTACTCTTTGTTTTGCAATAGAACACATCCCATTCCAAGCCTAGATGCATCACAATACACTTCAAAAGGTTCTTGTGGATTGGGAAGAACTAATACTGGAGTGATAGTAAGTCTACTTTTCAATTCTTGAAAACTTTTCTCACAACTTGGGGTCCATTCAAAGGGTTTTCCATTCCCAGTTAATCTAGTCAAGGGTAAAGCTAATTAGGAAAATCCTTTAATAAACCTCCGATAGTATCCATCCAATCCTACAAAAATTCTAACTTTAGTAACTATCTTAGGTTTCTCCCATCGTACCACAACCTCCATTTTACTTGGATCTACAAAAATTCCTTCTTGTGATACAACATGTCCCAAAAATTTAACCTCCTTGAGCCAAAATTCACACTTAGACAGCTTGACATATAGTTTCTTCTCCCTAAGAACCTCAAGTACAATCCTAAGATGTTGGGTATGTTCCTCCATGGTTCTAGAGTAAATTAAGATATGATCTATGAACACCACAACAAATTGATCAAGATATGGCCTAAAATTCTATTCATGTAATCCATAAAAATTCCCGGAGCAGTTGTAAAACCAAAGGATGTAACACCCCTTGATTTAATAATCACGGCACAATTGTCATTATACCGCGATCACTAAATCTTTGGCGTCCTACAACTTCTTCATAATACTTTTCCAAATTTGATATATATATATATATATATATATATATATATATATATATATATATATATATAATATATATAAAGGAAATATGAGTCACGAATGAAATAATACATAAGTCATCGTTAACAGATATGATTCAACAGGATATATGCAAAATACAGTACGTAGGACTTAAATAATTAAGTTAAAGCATACAGAGCGTGGCGCATTTCTCATACCACTCACAATGAAATACATCAAAGTTTTCTTCAAAATACAATTATATTGAAAATACCTTATAACATAATTAATGCAGGAGAAAACATAAACTACCCATAAGGCATCCACGTCTACGGAGTTGGGTACTCCATTGAATCCACCTCGGGATCCTCCCCCGGGTCGTCTGAAGATATAAGGACAGGACCGAGTGCGGTCCCACGGCAGGTGCCCTAGCAGCTGATGCCATGGAATCCTCGTCCTCTGTAGGGGTGTGAATCGAATCACCCCATAAATCTTGAATCGGTAAGGTGAACTCCAGATGTACCGAAGTAGTAAGTGTTAGGACAGGATCTTCATTGTGGGTCCTCCTTACGGTCAAGATCAAGTCTCCAATATATCGTATACGCTGTCCAGCCCAGTCGACTAGCCACGAATTGGCGCCACCAGTGAATACAATCCTAATGAACGCAATGGAACCCCTTCTTGACGACATCCTCGAAAGCAAGAGATCAATACCTAGTACAGTCTAGGAAAAATAATATCGTCCCCTTTACAGTCTTTAACCAAATATCACGTAGAACAAGAACAGTACAAGAAAGAGGTGAGATATCCAACTTCATTACCAATTATGACAGTAAGAAACATAGACGGCGTAGGACGCCCATATAGCATAACAAAAATAATAAACAATATCAAGAAGTAGATATTAAGCAGTTTAACAGTTTCAGGCAATTATAACATCAATAAGATAGTTGTTCCAATCATCGCATAAATTAAATGTCAAGTAATATATATGTGTTCACTATGCACATGTGCATGATAACCAAATCCTACTCCATGGAGCTAGACACAAACATCGGAGAGAATGATCAGGGAGACATGCCAGTATCTCATCCACCTAGGACCAAGTGCTTTCAGAAATCGTAATCAACAATTTTGCACAATGAGGCTCTATACAGTGGCATTCTCACAAGATCGCGATATAGGATAATGTCTCGGTCAAGAACATCGGTGCGTTTGCATCGGTCTATCTCACGGCCCAGAGGGGCTACCAACTGTCCCCTATGAGACACTTGCGCCCCGACGCCCCGAAGGTCAACAGTAGGACCTACACTAGTCTATTCGCATTCGCACTAAGGTGTGATTCAACTCCTAGGCAACATAGCCTTAACAAATAGTCCATCGAACTTTCACAATGCATGATGACTCAATGTGTATATCATGTATATTCAACAATAATATACTTTTCATAACATGCCACAATTTTGGCTAAGGTAAGCATCAACATATTCTTGATCTCACTCATGGATCCACAAATAAATATTATTAAATTCTTAAATAATGCATTACACCTTTAGGATACATTATGGAATTATGCCTAACTTCCTACATTCTTCTTAATAAGTTTCTCTTTTAGGAGAATTCTCTCACATTATTCATTTGATCATTATTATTTGAATTAACTAAGTCCATCATTAAATTTTAAACCTAATTCCCTTAGAATGATTTAAATTGAATCATTTGTCATTCTTACTTGCACTCATGGTATTACTTTAATTAAAATTTATTCTAAATCTTTGGGTAAAACTTCATTCTTGGTTCTTTCCATTTTGTGAGATCCTAGTTAATTCATAATTATCCAATTAATTAAGTTTTACTTCAAATTAATATTTCTTATGAAATTCTTCTCTAGAGGGATTCTCTTGATTATTTAGTCTCATATTTTAATTTTATTTATAGTCATTTAGAAAATTATTCTTGGTCTCACACATCCTTATTCACTTTCTTAAGTCCAAAAATTCCCTTTAGGTTATTTGTATCGCCCTTTTTTGGGAGGGAACGTCACATTGTCAATTACAATGCGGAAACAAAATTATATAAGTTAAGACCCGGTTCCTTTTAATATAATATATATATTTACTTGATTATAGTTATGAAGTTAAATTGGTAAATATTTTTTTTCCTTTATTACAATAATAATAATAGCAATAATTAATAACCACGGTGACGGAACATCAATGGAAATAAAGAATAAAAGCAGAAGTAAAGCATACATGGGGATTAACATTGCATCTTCATATATATATTTATCAAACTGTTTGGTTACAAAGTCTGGTATACCAAAAAGCAAAACTATACCTGCCCCCAAAGGATTATACATACACATCCCCACGGTAACCTAAAATATATAGCCCACTACAGTCAAAACATCAGGCCTCCAAAATAAAATACTGGTAGCCCTCAGTAGCTACAAGTAATATCAGTCCCTTAAATGAGGAGGAATCGTGTCAGGATCCTCTTCAGGATCCTCCGTGAGGTCATCCTCAAGGACCTCCTCAAGGTCTTCCTCATCAGAGGAAACCATCATAGGAGCCACAGAGCTACGGGACGCGGCCCGAGCTGTGGAATCAAAAGAGTCCTCCCGCGGGGTGTAGTAGCGGTCACCCCACATCTCCCGTATAGGAAAATGAAATTCCAGACGTAGGCTGATACAGCAGGTGAAAATCGATGGCTCGTGATGCCTCTAGGCCAAAGCTAACGACACGTCTCCCAAGTAGACGCAGCGCTCAGAGTTATAGTTGATGTGCCAGCACTCTGCCCCTCCTAGGAAGGTCAGACGCGCATCTCCCAGAAACCCGCACATGTGTGCCTCCATGCTCTTCGGTAGTCGCTAATCGAGGTCAAGCCAGAAGCTGGGGAAATCGGGAGCTTCTGTTTCCTTGCAGTCATCTTCGATGGGATGCAATGTACAGACAAACAGTAATGGAAAAACAGAAAAGAGGTAAGACATCCTACCATCATTACCAATTATAGCAACAAGAAACCAAATGGCGCAAAGCGCCCACATAGCATTTTTGACAGCAATAATGGTAATAAACATTTAGTAGCAGTTATAATCAACAAGCAGTTCCAAACAATTATATATATCAGTAATACAATAGTTCCAATTATGATAATAATAAATGCCAGATAATTCATGGACTCACTATGCACGTGCATACAAAGTCAAAATCCTACTCCATGGAGCTAGACACAAACGGTCGGAGAGAAAGATCAAGAGACACGTCTACAACTCGGCTGTCGAGGCTAAAGTGCTATAATCCATCAATTTATCCACGTGCACATCATGGCATTGTACAGAAAGTCTACGCTAGATCGCGATATAGGACTGTGTCCAGTCAGGATCGTCAGTGCATTTGCATCGGTCTGCCCCACAGACAGAAGAGCTACCAACTGCCCATTGCGAGGTCCCCGCACCCTAACGCACCCCTGGTCAACAATATGACATTCACTTGTCTATTCGCACCCGCACAAAGGTGTGTTCAACTCCTAGGCAACTCGGCCTTAACATATTCCAATGGACATTCACAATGCATACAGACTCTATGCATAATCATGTATGATCATTATTACGTACAATTCCACCATATGCCACAATTTGCCAAAACAAGAATCAACAAAATCATTGGTCACTCACATGGACCCACAATATCATAATATCAGAATTGAATGAATTAATGCATTTTCAAGGTGTATTATGAATTCTTGCTTAGGTTTAGCTTTCCTTACAAAGTTTGTCTCTAACGGAATCCTCTTAGTGGATTAGATTTTCTTAGGTAATTTAGTCATATACACTTAGAAGGTTATTTTAAGATCTCAATGTCTCACACTCTCTTGTTCTTACCCTAATTAAAATTATCCCAAGTCTTATGAAAATTCCATTCTTGGTTCTTTAAAATTTATGAATCTCAAAGTATAATTTAATTTTCCAATTTGCTAATTCTTGCATCCTGTTACCATTAATTGAATCACTAGGTGTTAGGTGATAAATTATAATTTTAGATTCGACGGAGACAATGGCTCTAGTGTACAAAGATGAGGCTACCTTTCGACGAAAAATAACTTGACAGAATGATGAAAGATGGGAGAACCTTATTTCACAAGAATGGCAAAAAATCAATTTCTGTCGAATGAAGATTCTGTCGAGTGGAGACCAAAAACTGTTGAATATACTAGAAGGCCAGCAGAAATCCTAATTCGACGGACGGGTGTTGACGTTGAAGAAATCTTCCAAGTGTTGAACCGATGAAAGTACTAAATTGCCAGGAAATTCTAATTCGACGGATATTGACATTGGAGAAGTTTCTCTACTGAATGGTCAGAAGTTCTAACTCGACGGACATTAATATTCTAACTCGACGGATATTTACATCCTAACTCGACGGATATTGACATTGCACTAAATGGTCAGAAGATCAAATTCGACGGATATGGTCAGAAGATCAAATTCGACGGATATTGACATTATACTAAATGGTTCGAAGATCAAATTTGACGGATATGGTCAGAAGATTAAATTCGATGGATATTGACATTATACCAAATGGTCAGAAGATCAAATTTGATGGATATTGACATTATACTAAATGGTTAAAATATCAAATTCGACGGATATGGTCAGAAGATTAAATTCGATGGATATTGACATTATACCAAATGGTCAGAAGATCAAATTCGACGGATGTTGACATTCTAACTCGATGGATATCGACATTGGAGAAGTTTCTCCAGTAAATGGTCAGAAATTCTAACTCGACGGATATTGATGCTCTAATTCGACGGATATTGACATTGTTCTAAATGGTCTGAAGTTCAAATTGTTATAATTTTTCACAAAGAATCCCCAAATTTTTGGTCTCAAAACCGTGGCCATCCGAGAACCAATCTGATGTCATTTCCTTCCATGTTATACATTCCAATCCATTCAGATACATCAATATACACAAAAACAATCTAATAGCACAAACACCTTACAAACAACATGCAAACAAAGGATGACCCTCAATAGAGTTCCCTCACTATCAATCACAGACAACATTTCTAAATGCTAATAGAAGTTGAGGAGGAGTGTCTTCCTCTTACCTGAGAGAATCACAAAGAAAGGATGTTCTTTTTTGCTTAGAAACTTCATTCTTCACCACCACCAAAACCTTGGGTGTTCAAATCCACAAAACCAAGGTCAAAGAGGGGACATGGTAGCCATAGTCACCAAGGTGACCATGGAACACGAAAATGAGGAGAAAAAAGTTGAGAGCTTTTACCTTAAAGCTCCAAGCTTTAATGTTGGCTGTGGAGTACGAAAATGAAGGAATAAAGAAGAGCTCCACCAAGAAGAAAGCTTGAAGATGGTGAGGGGAAACAATGGTCTCTATTGGGTTGAGTAAAGGAAGCTTGAAATCAACAATGGTGGTTGTGGGTGTGTGCAGCCGTGTGAAGAAGAGAGAAAGGAGAAAGAGAACATACGTGAGGGAGGGAAAATGAGAGAAGTGAAAATGAAATATCCCTTTTTGCTAACCGTGCAGCACCAAAAAGGGAGGAGAGAGAAAAGTGGTTAGGAAGGAAGCTTCCTAGAAGTTTCCCTTAAAGCTTCTTTGAGAAGCTTCGTGCGCTTCTCGATAGAGTGCATAGTAAGCTTGTTTCCTTAATTAAATACACTAGACAGATAATTAATTACACTGTTAGAAATATTTTCCCAGTGAATGAAAGTTACAGTTGATGAAAATAATATTTTATTATTCATCAGATGATTTTATGATACAGTGATTTTATTTATCAGATAAAATCTCAAAAAATAAAAACCTCGCAAACTGTGCCCAGCCTCGGGTTTCGTAAGATCTCCCATCGACACGTTGACAGTTCAAGGTTAACCAGCCTCAGGGAAAACATTTCGCTATCCCAGCTCTGCTCAGTGCACACGCAAAATGAGGAATATATTAAAATATTTGTCGTTTCCAGAAAAATCCATAAAAATTCCTAAAAATCATAAATATTGTAAAATGATTATTTATAATGAAATAAAGAATTTTCAGGATGTTACAACACTCCCCTTCTAAAAAGGAATTTCGTCCTCGAAATTTGCATACCTTAGAATAATTGTGGGTGTTGCTCCTTCATCTTATCTTCCAGCTCCCAGGTTGCATCTCTAGTCACCTCGTTCCAAATTACCTTTACCAATGAGATCTCCTTGCCTCTCAGTTGCTTTATCCTTCTATCCTCGATTCTTACAGGAGATGCCTCATATGTTAAGTTCTCTTTTATTTGTACTGTGTCTGGTGCTATGACATGACTTGGGTCAAGAAGGTATTTTCGAAGTTGTGACACATGGAAAACATTATGAATGTTTGAAAGGAAAGGAGGTAAGGCTATTTGATAGGCTACAAGACCTACTCGGTGAATGATCTGGTATGGTCCAAGAAATTTTGGAGTGAGTTTTCTATATTTCAAGGCCCGGCCTACCCCAGTCATAGGTGTGACTTTCAGGAATACATGCTCGCCTTCCTCAAACTCAAGAGGCTTTCTCTTTTGGTCTGCATAACCCTTTTGCCGATTCTGAGCCATCCTCATCTTTTCTTGAATCATCTTAACCTTCTCAGTTATCTGCTATATAATCTTTGGTCCAATAGTAAGGCGCTCGCCGTCTTGGTATCAACACAGAGGTGTTCGACACCGTCGTCCATACAGAGCTTCATAGGGTGCCATCCCTATGCTCGAATGATAACTGTTGTTGTAGGTGAATTCTATCAATGGTAGAATGTCATCCCAACTTCCAGTCTGTTCTATGGTACAAGCTTTAAGCAAATCTTCCAAAGATTGGATCGTCCTCTTTGATTGACCATCAGTCTGTAGGTGATAAGCAGAACTCAGACGTAACTTCGTCCCTAATGCTTCTTGCAAACTCTTCCAGAAATTGAAGTAAATCTCGGATCCCTATCCGAAACAATACTTGTAGGCACACCGTGCAGTCTAACAATCTCTCCAATATAGATCTGAGTTAGTCTCTCCAGTTTGTATCTTATGTCGATCGAGAGAAAATGTGCTGATTTCATGAGTCGGTCCATGATTACCCAAATCGAATCATGACCTTTTCTTGTTCTTGGCAATCCGACTACAAAATCCATTGCAATGCTGTCCCACTTCCATTCAGGAATAGACAACAGTTGTAGCAATCCCACTGGTCTCTAATGTTCCACTTTAGCTTTTTGACAAACTAGACAAGTCGATACACGTCTAGTGATGTCACTCTTCATTCCATGCCACCAGAATAACTTCTTCAAGTCTTGATACATTTTTGTTATGCCCAGATGCATACTCAGCTGGCTTGTGTGGGCATGGTTGATGAGATATTCTCTAAGCTCTTGGTCACAGGGAATACAAACTCTTCCATGGAATCTCAGAATTCCATCCCTTCCTTCTGCAAATGTTGTTTCATTGCCTTGCTCCACTCGTTCTCTCACTTCTTGTAAGAACTTGTCAACCTTCTGCTTTTCCCTTATGTCATCCATCAGCTCGCTCGAGATAGTAACCATATTCATGCAGATCTTCCCTGGTTCTAGCTCCACAAAAGACCATACATCTCTGAACTGCTCTAGCATATCCTTTTCCTTGATCATCAGGGCAGAGACACTGATCATCTTTCTACTTAGAGCGTCTGCTACCATATTTGCCTTGCCAGGGTAATACAGAAGTTGGAAATCATAATCCTTCAGGAACTCTAACCGCCTTCACTGCCTCATGTTCGACTCCTTCTGATCATACAAATACTTCAGACTCTTGTGATCACTGAAAATGTTGAACGTCGCTCCGTAGAGAAAATGCCTCCATATCTTCAGAGCAAAAACTACAGCCACTAACTCTAAGTCGTGCATCGGGTAGTTCTTCTCGTGCACTCACAACTGCCTTGAAGCATAAGCCACTACTCTTCCATGTTGCATAAGTACAGATCCTAGTCCTTGGTGTGAAGCGTCGCAATGCACCTCAAATTGCTCATTTGGATCGGGTAGCACTAACACTGGTGAGGTAGTCAGTCGATTCTTCAACTCTTGGAAACTCTGCTCACAGCCGTCTGTCCACTCAAAAGCTTGGTTATTCCTTGTGAGTTGTGTAAGTGGTCCTGCAGTCTTGGAGAATCCCTCAATGAACCTCCGGTAATATCCTGCTAAACCCACGAAGTTTTGGATCTCCGTCATTGACGTTAGCCTTTCCCACTGCAGCACTGCCTCCACCTTTGATGGATCCACTGCAATCCTATCCTTCGAGATCACGTGACCCAGAAACTTAACTTCTTCCAGCCAAAACTCACATTTTGACAGTTTAGCATACAATTCCTTCTCCTTTAGAATCTGAAGAACTATACTAAGGTGTTCAGCATGGTCCTCCTGATTTTGAGAGTATACCAGAATGTCATTAATGAAGACCATAATGAATTTGTCCAAGTAAGGACGAAATATTCGGTTCATGTAGTCCATAAAGATAGCTG
The DNA here is from genome assembly GCA_029884595.1 of Ormosia semicastrata. Classification (NCBI taxonomy): domain Eukaryota; kingdom Viridiplantae; phylum Streptophyta; class Magnoliopsida; order Fabales; family Fabaceae; genus Ormosia; species Ormosia semicastrata. Next base: position 52,782,848 of record JAQQTO010000063.1, read on the forward strand.
GTGCATTCATCACGCCAAACGACATTATGAGATATTGATAGTGACTGTATCGGGTGCGAAAAGCAGTCTTGGGTACATCCTCCACCTTTACTCATATCTGATGATACCCAGATCGCAGATCAATCTTTGAGAACACCGCTGCTCCCTTCAGTTGGTCCATTAAATCGTCAATTCTCGGGAGTGGATACTTATTCTTGATCGTTACTTTGTTCAGCTGCCGATAGTCCACACATAATCTTGAGGTACCATCCTTCTTGCGAACTGACAGTACTGGTGCTCCCCACAGTGACATACTTGGTCTGACAAAATGCTTTTCCAAAAGCTCTTTTAGCTATTTCTTGAGCTCAGCTAACTCTGTCGGTGCCATCCTATAAGGTGCTATAGACACGGGACCAGCTCCCGGTACTAGGTCGATAGCAAACTCTATCTCTCGGGCCGATGGTAACCCAGGCACATCCTCAGGAAAGACTTCGGGAAACTCATTCACCACTGGAATTGTGTTCACATCAACCTCGCTCTCGACTTTCAAAGAAGACAGTAGCATGTATCCGTGAGCTCCTTCTTTCAAGAGAGCTTGAACTCGGTTAGCTGTCAGAAATCTAGAATTTTCATCTATGGGAAAAACTATGATTTTTCTGGAACAGTCTAATAGAACATGGTTGGTAGACAACCAGTCCATCACTAAGATAATATCTAGTTGGGAAAGGGGTAAACAGATCAAATCGACCGAAAAGGTTCGACCTTCAATAACCAATGGACAGTTTAGACAGACTTTGGTAGTAACTACCAGTTTATCAGTGGGGGTAGAAATAGTTAAGTCAAAAGGTAAGGTAGACACTGGTAAACCAAGTCTTTGCACACAGTCATATGATATGAAAGAATGGGTTGCCCCAGAGTCATACAGTACAGTTAAAAAATTACCTTCTATGGTGCCTTCCCCTTGTATCAAATCTTCAGATTAGGAGGCTTCAGCTTCGCTCATAGTATAAACTTGCCCTCCAGCTTGTGGTTTCTTGGCTCTTGTAGCATTAATCGAAGGTTCAGCCTTCGCTTGGTTGCAATCTCGGGACATTTGGCCAAGCTTGCCACATCTAAAGCAGATAAACCCCTTTATGGCACAGTCCCTCATAAGATGGTCTTTCCCACACTTCATGCATTTAGAAGGATACGCTGTGTTCTGGCCAGTCTGATTCCCAGTAGAACCTCCACCAGAACTTCCACCCAGGGTTTGTTGCTGATTTCCCACTAGTCGGGAATATGGCTTCTTCTGGAAGCGGTTAGAACTATTACCGCTGCCTCTTTGGAACCTCGTAGGCCCAAAGTTTCTGTTCCTCGTATCTCTAGATTGCTCCAGAGCCTCTACAACACAGTATATATCCAGCAATTCTGAGAACTCATTGATCTTCAGGGTGATCACAGCCTTCTTCACCTCATACCTCAGTCCTTCCGTGAATCTTCGGCATTTCCATGCTTTATTTGGTTGATTCTGAAAGTACATCGAAAACTGCGACAAGTTTTTGAATTTGGCTGCATACTCACTAACGGTCATATTCCCTTGTCGTAAGTTGAGAAACTCTGACTCCTTCGCGTGTCTTGCGCTTGCAGGAAAATATTTATCTTGGAATTTCTCCTTGAATAAGTCCCAAGTAATCTCACGGTTTGCAGCTTCTAACATTCTCTGCACTCCGTTCCACCAGTTTTCAGCATTGGCTACCAGCATAAAAGTAGCATAGTTCACCTTCTTGTTCTCAGCGTAGGTCATCCCTCGAAAGACTTTTTCTAACTCCTTGATCCACAGACTAGCCTTGTCCGGAACAAATTCCCCTTTGAATTGAGCAAGTTGTGGCGTCGAAACTCCGCCAAGTTCTGAGCTTCTGCAGTAGCTTCGAGCTGTTGAGTAGCTCATTCTTGCTTTTGCGCAACTCTCTCTTGCTGCTGTGTAGCTTGCTCAATTTATTGTGCGATGGCCTTAGCCATCCTCTGCATCATCGCAATGGCTGCTGCCATGTCTTCCCTTCGCGTCATCTTACTTTCTCAGGTCGGATTAACTGAAAACACAGAAAAGTCAGTTGCACCCACAAGGAATACCAAACAATACACCTTTGCGTTTACTATTCAGAGAACACATAGTACAAGCAAGACAGACTCAATCACAAGACCTAAAGACACATAAATCGGGGCTCTGATACTAACTTAATGTAACGCCCCTTTTTGGGAGGGAACGTCACATTATCAATTACAATGCAGAAACAAAATTATATAAGTTAAGACCCAGTTCCTTTTAATATAATATATATATTTACTTGATTATAGTTATGTAGTTAAATTGGCGAATATTTTTTCCCTTTATTACAATAATAATAATAACAATAATTAATAACCACGGTGACGGAACATCAATGGAAATAAAGAATAAAAGCAGAAGTAAAGTATACATGGGGATCAACATTGGATCTTCATATATATATTTATCAAACTGTTTAGTTACAAAGCCTGGTATACCAAAAAGCAAAACTATACCTGCCCCCAAAGGATTATACATACACATCCCCACGGTAACATAAAATTTACAGCCCACTACAGTCAAAACATCAGGCCTCCAAAATAAAATACTGGTAGCCCTCAGTAGCTACAAGTAATATCAGTCCCTCAAATGAGGAGGAATCGTGTCAGGATCCTCTTCAGGATCCTCCGCGAGGTCATCCTCAAGGACCTCCTCAGGGTCTTCCTCATCAGAGGAAACCACCATAGGAGCCACAGAGCTACGGGACAAGGCCCGAGCTATGGAATCAAAAGAGTCCTCCCGCAGGGTGTAGTAGCAGTCACCCCACATCTCCCGTATAGGAAAATGAAATTCCAGACGTAGGCTGATACAGCAGGTGAAAATCGGTGGCTCGTGACACCTCCAGGCCAACGCTAACGACACATCTCCCAAGTAGACGCAGAGCTCAAAGTTAAAGTTGACGTGCCAGCACTCTGGCCCTCCTAGGAAGGTCAGACACACATCTCCTAGAAACCCGCGCATGCGTGCCTCCATGCTCTTCAGTAGTCGCTAATCGAGGTCAGGCCAGAAGCCGGGGAAATCGGGAGCTTCTGTCTCCATGCAGTCGTCCTCGATGGGACGCAATATACAGACAAATAGTAATGAAAAAACAGAAAAGAGGTAAGACATCCTACCATCATTACCAATTATAGCAACAAGAAACCAAACGGCGCAAAGCGCCCACATAGCATTTTTGACAGCAATAATGGTAATAAACATTTAGTATCAGTTATAATCAACCAAGCAGTTCCAGGCAATTATATATATCAATAGTACAACAGTTCCAATTATGATAATAATAAATGCCAGATAATTCATGGACTCACTATGCACGTGCATACAAAGTCAAAATCCTACTCCATGGAGCTAGACACAAACGGTCGGACAGAAAGATCAGGAGACACGTCTGCAGCTCGGCTGCCGAGGCCAAAGTGCTATAATCCATCAATTTATCCACGTGCACATCATGGCATTGTACAGACAGTCTATGCTAGATCGCGATATAGGACTGTGTCCAGTCAAGTTCGTCAGTGCGTTTGCATCGGTCTGCCCCACGGACAGAAGAGCTACCAACTACCCATTGCGAGGTCCCCACACCCTGACGCCCCCCTGGTCAACAACATGACCTTCACTTGTCTATTCGCACCCGCACAAAAGTGTGTTCAACTCCTAAGCAACTCGGCGTTAACATAGTCCAACAGACATTCACAATGCATACAGACTCTATGCATAGTCATGTATGATCATTATTACGTACAATTCCACCATATGCCACAATTTGCCAAAACAAGAATCAACAAAATCATTGGTCACTCACATGGACCCACAATATCATAATATCAGAATTGAATGAATTAATGCAGTTTCAAGGTGTATTATGAATTCTTGCTTAGGTTTAGCTTTCTTTACAAAGTTTGTCTCTAACGGAATCCTCTTAGTGGATTAGATTCTCTTAGGTAATTTATTCATATACGCTTAGAAGGTTATTTTAAGATCTCAATGTCTCACACTCTCTTGTTCTTACCCTAATTAAAATTATCCAAGTCTTATGAAAACTCCATTCTTGGTTCTTTAAAATTTATGAATCTCAAAGTATAATTTAATTTTTCAATTTGCTAATTCTAGCATCCTGTTACCATTAATTGAATCACTAGGTGTTAGGTGATAAATTATAATTTTGGATTTGACGGAGACAATGGCTCTAGTGTACAAAGATGAGGCTACCTTTCGATGAAAAATAATCTGACAGAATGATGAAAGATGGGAGAACATTATTTCACAAGAATGGCAAAAAATCAATTTCTGTCGAATGAAGATTCTGTCGAATGGAGACCAAAAACTGTCGAATATACTAGAAGGCCAGCAGAAATCCTAATTCGATGGACGGGTGTTGATGTTGGAGAAATCTTCCAAGTGTTGAACCGATGAAAGTACTAAATTGCCAGGAAATTCTAATTCGACGGATATTGACATTGGAGAAGTTTCTCTACTGAATGGTTAGAAGTTCTAACTCGACGGACATTAACATTCTAACTCGACGGATATTTACATCCTAACTCAATGGATATTGACATTGCACTAAATGGTCAGAAGATCAAATTCGACAGCTATGGTCAGAAGATCAAATTCGATGGATATTGACATTATACTAAATGGTTAGAAGATCAAATTCGACGGATATGGTCAGAAGATCAAATTCGATGGATATTGACATTGTACCAAATGGTCAGAAGATCAAATTCAACGGATATTGACATTATACTAAATGGTTAGAAGATCAAATTCGACGGATATGGTCAGAAGATCAAATTCGACGGATATTGACATTATACCAAATGGTCAGAAGATCAAATTCAACGGATGTTGACATTCTAACTTGACAGATATCGACATTGGAGAAGTTTCTCTACCAAATGGTCAGAAATTCTAACTCGACGGATATTGATGCTCTAACTCGACGAATATTGACATTGTACTAAATGGTCAGGAGTCTAAACTCGACGGACATTGACATTCTACTAAATGGTCAGAAGTTCAAATTGTTACAATTTTTCACAAAGAATCCCCAAATTTTTGGTCTCAAAACCGTGGCCATTCGAGAACCAATCCGACGTCATTTCCTTCCTTGTTATACATTCCAATCCATTCAGATACATCAATATAAACATAAACAATCTAATAGCACAAACACCTTACAAACAACATGCAAACAAAGGATGACCCTCAATAGGGTTCCCTCACTATCAATCACAGACAACATTTCTAATTGCTAATAGAGGTTGAGGAGGAGTGTCTTCCTCTTACCTGAGAGAAGCACAAAGAAATGATGCTCCTTTTTACTTAGAAACTTCGTTCTTCACCACCACCAAAACCTTGGGTGTTCAAATCCACAAAACCAAGGTCAAAGAGGGGAAATGGTAGCCATAGCCACCAAGGTGACCATGGAACACGAAAATGAGGAGAAGAGGAGAAGAAAGTTGAGAGCTTTTACCTTAAAGCTCCAAGCTTTGATGTTGGCTATGGAGTACGAAAATAAAGGAATAAAAAAGAGCTCCACCAAGAAGAAAGCTTGAAGATGGTGAGGGAAAACAATGGTCTCTATTGGGTTGAGTAAAGGAAGCTTGAAATCAACAATGATGGTTGTGGGTGTGTGCAGCCGTGTGAAGAAGAGAGAAAGGAGAAAGAGAACAGACATGAGGGAGGGAAAATAAGAGAAGTGAAAATGAAATATCCCTTTTTGCCAACCGTGCAGCACCAACAAGGGAGGAGAGAGAAAAGTGGTTGGGAAAGAAGCTTCCTAGAAGCTTCCCTTAAAGCTTCCTTGAGAAGCTTCACGCGTTTCTCGATAGAGTGCATAGTAAGCTTGTCTCCTTAATTAAATACACTAGACAGATAATTAAATACACTGTTAGAAATATTTTCCCAGTGAACGAAAGTTACAGTTGATGAAAATAATATTTTATTATTCATCAGATGATTTTATGATACAGTGATTTTATTTATCAGATAAAATCTCAAAAAATGCAAACCTCACAAACTGTGCCCAGCCTCGGGTTTAGTAAGATCCCCCGTCGACACGTTGACAGTTCAAGGTTTACCAGCCTCAGGGAAAACATTTCTTTATCCCGGCTCTGCTCAGTGCACACGTAAAATGAGAAATATATTAAAATATTCATCTTTCCAGAAAAATCTACAAAAATTCCTAAAAATCATAAATATTGTAAAATGATTATTTATAATGAAATAAAGAATTTTCGGGATGTTACATTATTAAATTGATTTCCTCCCATCTCATTGTCAACCACTTAATCACTTGATTAATTAAATCTCAAAGTTGTGAAGAGTCACATGGTTGAGCCCTAAAAGGCTCTTGAGGCCGTGGCTTCTCCCAAGTTAGGATTCAAATTTTCATTCTATTAATTACATATTATCCACTTGACTACCTAAGTCTTCCACTTGTTATAAATATTTCACCAAGAACACCCAATTTTTTTGGGTTCATGGCCGTGAGCCTCTTAGAAAAGGGCAAGGGTCATTTTGCTTCCAATCCATACCAATCAAACCAAGAACACCAATGTACATATAAAATCAACCAAATAATTCAAACACATTAAAAATAATATGTAATCATACAAATTATACAAACAAAGAGAGTAACACTAACTAGGGTTTCTCACAACCAATCACAAAAACAAAGTTCCTTACTACCAATAGAGGTTGAGGAGGAGTATCTCCCTCTTACCTAGAGGAGAAAACAAGCAATGGAACTCCCTTGAAGCTCCAAGTGAAATTCGGATTCCACCTCCACCAAAACCCTAGGACATCAAACTTTCACAAGAATCACAATCAAAGTTTGAAAAAGGCATCCATGATCACCATGGATCAGGAAAATAGGATGGAAAGATGATAAAGTTATGAACTTTTACCTCAAAGTCTCCAACTTTAAAGCTTGATGGAGAAAAACAAAAATGGTGAAAATGGATGAACCAAGTGGTGCTTTCCAAAGAGAAAAGATTAATGGTGGTGAGAAGGTTTAATAAATATGATTAGTTGGAACAAACAAATGAAAAATGGAGGATTATGGTGGTATGTGGCCGGCGGTTTTGGAGAGAAAAGGGGAAGAGAAAAGTTGATTCCTTTATTGGTAATTTTAATAAGAAGAGAAAAGCTTCAACAGAGGGATGGATTCAAGCAAAGTGTTTGCTTGAAATAAATCAATAATGGTGGAAGAAAGAGAGGGTGCAACCTTATAGAGTGTAGAGAGAAGGAAGAGAAAAGCTTGGGAGAGTGAAGAAGAAAGACGGAGGAGAAAATGTTAGAGAGAGAAGTTAATAGAAGAAAAAGATGATGACTTTTTGCTTTTGAAATTAGAATTGAATAGCTTAATTAAATGAAGCACAATATTGGGCTCCAAAAAGTGCTGCTGCCATATGGTGTGTGGGGGGGAAAGAGAGAGAGAAAAATGGTTGAGAGAAAAGAGAGAAGGAAAATCTAGAGAGAAAAGTTGATAGGAGAAAATGTGATAACTTTTTGACTTTGAAATTAGAATTGATTAATTAATTAAGTGAAGCACATTTTTGGCTTCCCAAAATGTGCATGTAGCCGTGTGGGAGTATGAGAGAGGAGAGAGAAGTGTGCTTGGCTTCTTTGAGAAGCCTGTAGCTTTTTCCAATAAAGAGGATTTGATTAGACATAAAGGAGATTACCTTGGGATAAGATAATGTGATTTAGTAATTAAATAATAAGGTGGTTAGGATTTTACTACAAGCTATTACCCAATAGATAATTGTTGTAGTACACAAGCTAGTAATAATTATCCATTGAATAATAAAGCGTACTGCAAAATTTTATTTAAAAGTGTGTACAAAGATTTTATTTATTAGATAAAACCTCAAAAAACGTAAACTTTGTAAACTGTGCCCGATCTCGGGTTTAGTAAGATCTCCCGTCAATGCTTCCACAGTTCAAGGTTTACCAGCCTCAGGGAAAACATTTCATTTTTCTGGCACCGCTCAGCACGCATACAAAATGAGGAATATATTAAACTATTCAATATTTCCAGAAAAATCCAAAAAAATTCTCAAAAATCACAAATATTAGAAAATGACTATTCATCATGAAGCAAACAATTTTCGAAGGTGTTACACTGACTCTGCTCAGTGTGTACGTAAAACAAAAAATATATTAAAATATTTTACATTTTCAGAAAAATACAAAAAATTCCTCAAAAATCACAAATATTGTAAAATGACTATTTATGATGAAACAAATAATTTTCGTAGTGTCACACTGACTCTGCTCAGTGTGCACGCAAAATGAAGAATATATTAAAATATTTGACGTCTTAAGAAAAATCCTGAAAAATTCCTAAAAATCTCAAATATTATAAAACGACTATTTATGATGAAATAGATAATTTTTGGGTTGTTACAACTCTCCCCTTCTAAAAGGAAATTTTGTCCTCGAAATTTTCATACCTTAGAATCTAGCTCTCACATTGCGCCTCCAATTGCACCATTCCAAATCACTCTTACTGACGTAGTATCTTTTCCCCTCAAATTATTTGTATCCCTTCCTGAGTCATCTTATCTTCATCTATTGCTTGCTGTACAAGCTCGGGTCCAATCGCAATCCTTTACTGTCTTGGTGTCAATACAAAAGTGCCTTACATACCGTTCACGTAATGCCTCATATTTAACTCATTCCAATTGACCAGATATTTTTGACTCTTTGTGATTACTGTAGACGTTAAATGTTGCTCCATGTAGAAATGCCTCCAGATCTTCAATGCACGCACACAACGGCTAGCTCCAAGTTTGTGGAGGGTAGTTCTCCTCATGTACTCCAGATCGCCTTGGAGCATACTTTATCACTTTCCTATTCTGCACTAGCATCCATCGTAAAACTGCTTTGATTTTTTACGGACTCCCAGAATTTTCTTCCTGTGAATCTACGTGTCCCAAAATGATCTCCCTCCAACCAAAATTCATGGTTGGATAACTTCTCGCGCAACATCCTTTCTTTTCTTTAGAATTTTGAGAAATCACTATGAGAGATTTAGTACATTCCCTGTTCTACAAGAGTAGGTCAGAATGTCACCATCAAGGACATTGACAAATCTGCTTCAACAGGGAAGAGAGATCCCATTCATGTAACTAATGAATACTGTTGAGGTGCACGTTGTACGGAATGACGTTACCAAAAACTAGTAGTGCTCATAAAGCGTTAGAGAAAGTTGTTTACGAAATATCTTCTACCTTCGAGCGAACTTATAGATAACCAAAACGCAAACTGATCATGGAGATAACGGTGGCTTCCTTCAGTTAAGTCATTATGCCATCTATCCTTGATCTTAACAGAAACGTCACATAGGGTATATTCTTCTCTAATCGTGCTGCATTCGGTACACTATTATGGTTCAAATTCAGAAACACATTTCCTCAGTCGAAGTGCACTATAAATATCATAACAGTCAGAAAGAAAAGATAGGGAAGTCACCGGTCTACCACTGGACCCGTCCAGCGAAGAATATGATATGGTCCAATAAAATTTAGGAATGAGTTTCACGGATTCAAATTTAGGAAATTTCTGTCTCAAGCAACATTGTGGTTTTGTTAGAACAGAATGACGAGACATGGTTAGAAAACAACCAATGCCTTTTTTGAGATCAAGCCTATTCATGAAGAAAGCAAATAACTGAATTGACAAAAAGGGTATCAATTTCTAACAACAATAGGATAGTTTTAAACAAACTTGTGTAATGAGAGCAGGCTTGTAAACCAAAACAGTAATATTCAGGTCGAAAGGAAGTAAATACACAGACAACCTAATCCCAAAAACAAACTCTTAAATTTTTATTGGAATATTTCAACAGGATATGGTTGGAAGACAACCAATCCCTTTGTTAACATTACATCTAATTTGTAAAAGAAGTAAACAAATCAGATCAACAGAAGGATTTAGTCTTTAACATGTCATAGAAATAATTTAAATGACTTGGCTACCATCAACAAGTTCTTAGTAGCAAAAATAGAAATAACTTAGTCAAAAGATGACGAAGACACAAACGACCCTAATGGACCCATACAGTCATGTGTCATAAAGGAATGGGTTACCCCCTGAATTATATAATAAAATCACAGGGTCATCTATCATAGTACGATCTTCCTTATTTAGATCTTTAGTCTGGGATGCCTTTACTCCACTTGAGAGATTGATTCTCCCTCCTTCATGAGATTTTGAAATATGTACATCTCCAACGTAAGGCTTCATCCTTTGCGAAGTACAGTTCCTCGCCACATGTCCTAGCTCTCCGCATTTGAAACAAATTATCCTTTTGATTGTATAATCCCTTGTTAAGTGGTCATTTCCACACTTCTTACACCTTGGTGATAATACCATGGTTGGATTGGATTTACTACCACTCGCACCTCCTTCATGCATTTGCTATCGCTGTTGCTCCCTCGGTCACCGCGAATACGGTTTCCACTTACGCTGATTGATCTTTCTATTATTCCTTCTTTGGAACCTAGGCAATCTTGAGTTTCCCCAAAATTAACTTTCTTCCAACAAATTCTGAACCTCGACTTCTAACTCCAGTTGTTGTGCAGTCCTCTGACTCGATTGTACTGTTACACCAGCCATTCTCCGCATTGCTTTCATATTCGCATCCACCCCTTTGTTATTGCATTCCACATTCCTACACGTACGTCTACTATGAGCCATTGACTTTCCTTCGAAAACAAATAGTCAAGCACAATGGAAACAAGAAGTAACTATTCAAACAACATTGTCTCCTTTTGAAAACCAAACACAAAAGACACATAACACAGCAAGACAACCCAAATCACTAAACCCAAAAGATTCTAACTTGAGCTCCTTCATCCAGCCTTCTATGGCGCGATCTCCTGTAGGTCTTTATCTTCTAAGCAGCTCCTCGAACCATGCTTATGCCAGATATTCTTCTCCCAAGAGAATTCAGTTCTCCAAAATGTCTTGGATGCTTCGGTCCACAAACCTTACAAGTCTTATTTAACTATCCATTTCTAACCTACTGGCTCAAACAAATCTAGAGGTAACACAACAAGGGTATAAATGCAAGTAAACCCTAGACAAGTTCAGTCATACCAACTGAGCTTCTAACTAAAAAAACTTCTATTTGCTTAATACGCCTAGGTGAAGTCATAGTTTTCTGTCCACACAGAACATTACACATTGAGTAGGCCAATACTCAATATCATGTGTCTATACAATAGTAGCTACCAACATTCAACCTATAGCAAGTCATGCATTCCTTTTCCAAACGTCTCAACCAAAAGACAAGGAAGTGCACAACACTCAAACAAAAAACTTCTAGCATGTCTAAGTATAGTCAGTCCATACCCCGACTCAACAGGATGAACTGAGCTCTGATACCACCTAATGTAACACCCCTTGATTTAATAAACACCGCACAATCGCCATTATAATGTGATCACTAAATCTTTGGCGTGCTATAACTTCTTCATAATACTTTTCCAAATTTGAATATATATATATATATATATATATATATATATATATATATATATATTAATATATATATAAAGGAAATATGAGCCACGAATGAAATAATACATAAGCTGTCGTTAATAGATATGATTCAACAGGATATATGTAAAATACAGTATGTAGGACTTAAATAATTAAGTTAAAGCATACAGAGTGTGGCACATTTCTCATACCACTCACAATGAAATACATCAAAGTTTTCTTCAAAATATAATTATATTGAAAATACCCCATAAAATAATTAATGCAAGAGAAAACATAAACAACCCATAAGGCATCCACGTCTACAAAGTTGGGTACTCCATCGGATCCATCTCGGGATCCTCCCCTGGGTCGTCTGAAGATATAAGGACAGGACCGAGTGCGGTCCCACGGGCAGGTGCCCTAGCAGCTGATGCCATGGAATCCTCATCTTCTCTAGGGGTGTGAATTAGTTCACCCCAAAACTCTTGAAGTAGTAAGTGTCAGGACAGGATCTCCATCGCGGGTCCTCCTTACGGTCAAGATCAGGTCTCCAACATATCGTATACGCTGTCCAGCCCAGTCGACTCGCCACGCATTGGCGCCACCAGTGAATACAATCCTAACGAACCCAATGAAACCTCTTCTTGACGACATCCTCGAAAGCAAGAGATCAATACCCAGTACAGTCTAGGAAAAATAATCTCGTCCTCTCTACAGTCTTTAACCAAATATCACATAGAATAAGAACAGTATAAGAAAGAGGTGAGATATCTAACTTCATTACCAATTATGACAGTAAGAAATATAAACGGCGTAGGACGCCTATATAGCATAACAAAAATAATAAACAGTATCAAGAAGCAGATATTAAGCAGTTTAACAGTTTCAGGCAATTTTAACATCAATAAGTTAGCAGTTCCAATCATCACATAAATTAAATGTCAAGTAATATATATGTGTTCACTATGCACATGTGCATGATAACCAAATCTTGCTCCATGGAGCTAGACATAAACATCGGAGAGAATGATCAGGGAGACATGCCAGTATCTCGTCCGCCTAGGACCAAGTGCTTTCAGAAATCATAATCAACAATTTTGTGCAATAAGGCTCTATACAACGGCATTCTCACAAGATTGCGATATAGGACAGTGTCTCGGTCAGGATTATCAGTGCGTTTGCATCGGTCTATATCACGGCCTAGAGGGGCTACCAACTGTCCCCTGTGAGACGCCCGCGCCCTGACGCCCCTAAGGTCAACGTCAGGACCTACATTAGTCTATTCGCACCCACACTAAGGTGTGATTCAACTCCTAGGCAACATAGCCTTGACAAATAGTCCATCAAACTTTCACAATGCATGATGACTCAATGCATATATCATGTATATTCAACAATAATATACTTTCCATAACATGCCACAATTTTGGCTAAGGTAAGCATCAACATATTCTTGATCTCACTCATGGATCAACAAATAAATATTATTAAATTCTTAAATAATGCATTACACCTTTAGGATACATTATGGAATTATGCCTAACTTCCTGCATTCTTCTTAATAAGTTTCTCTTTTTGGAGAATTCTCTCACATTATTCATTTGATCATTATTATTTGAATCAACTAAGTCCATCATTAAATTTTAAACCTAATTCCCTTAGAATGATTTAAATTGAATCATTTGTCATTCTTACTTGCACTTATGGTCTTACTTTAATTAAAATTTATTCTAAGTCTTTGGGTAAAACTTCATTCTTGGTTCTTTCTATTTTATGAGATCCTAGTTAATTCATAATTATCCAATTAATTAAGTTTTACTTGAATTTAATATTTCTTGTGAAATTCTTCTCAAGAGTGATTCTCTTGATTATTTAGTCTCATATTTTAATTTTATTTATATTCATTTAGAAAATTATTCTAGGTTTCACACATCCTTATTCACTTTCTTAAGTCCAAAAATTCCCTTTAGGTTATTAAATTGATTTCCTCCCATCTCATTGTCAACCACTTAATCACTTGATTAATTAAATCTCAAAGTTGTGAAGAGTCACATGGTTGAGCCCTAAAAGGCTCTTGAGGCCGTGGCCTCTCCTAAGTTAGGATTCAAATTTTCATTCCATTAATTACATATTATCCACTTGACTACCTAAGTCTTCCACTTGTTATAAATATTTCACCAAGAACACCCAATTTTTTTGGGTTCATGGTCGTGAGCCTCTTAGAAAAGGGCAAGGGTCATTTTGCTTCCATTCAAGCTTCCAATCCATACCAATCAAACCAAGAACACCAATGTACATATAAAATCAACCAAATAGTTCAAACACATTAAAAACAATATGTAATCATACAAATCATACAAACAAAGAGAGTAACCCTAACAAGGGTTTCTCACAACCAATCACAAAAACAAAGTTCCTTACTACCAATAGAGGTTGAGGAGGAGTATCTCCCTCTTACCTAGAGGAGAAAACAAGCAATGGAACTCCTTTGAAGCTCCAAGTGAAATTCGGATTCCACCTCCACCAAAACCCTAGGACATCAAACTTTCACAAGAATCACAATCAAAGTTTGAAAAAGGCATCCATGATCACCATAGTGACCATGGATCACGAAAACGGGATGGAAAGATAATAAAGTTATGAACTTTTACCTCAAAGTCTCCAACTTTAAAGCTTGATGGAGAAAAACAAAAATGGTAAAAATGGATGAACCAAGTGGTGCTTTCCAAAGACAAAAAATTAATGATGGTGAGAAGGTTTAATAAATATGATTAGTTGGAACAAGCAAAAGAAAAATGGAGGATTATGGTGGTATGTGGCCGGCGGTTTTGGAGAGAAAAAGAGGAAGAGAAAAGTTAATTCCTTTGTTGGTGATTTTAACAAGAAGAGAAAAGCTTCAATGGAGGGATGGATTCAAGCAAAGTGTTTGCTTGAAATAAATCAATAATGGTGGAAGAAGGAGAGGGTGCAGCCATATGGAGTGTAGAGAGAAGGAAGAGAAAAGCTTGGGAGAGTAAAGAAGAGAGAATGAGGAGAAAATGTTAGAGAGAGAAGTTGATGGGAGAAAAAGATGATGACTTTTTGCTTTTGAAATTAGAATTTTATGCCTTAATTAAATGAAGCACAATATTGGGCTCCAAAAAAGTGCTACTTAGTATGTGTGTGGGGGGGGGAAGGAGAGAGAAAATTGGTTGAGAGAAAAGAGAGAAGGAAAATCTAGAGAGAAAAGTTGATAGGAGAAAAGGTGATGACTTTTTTACTTTGAAATTAGAATTCATTAGTTGATTGAGTGAAGCACATTTTTGGCTTCCCAAAATGTGCATGCAGCCGTGTGGGAGGAGAGAGAAGTGTGCTTGGCTTCTTGGAGAAGCTTGTAGCTTTTTCCAATAAAGAGGATTTGATTAGACATAAAGGAGATTACCTTTGGATAAGATAATGTGATTTAGTAATTAAATAATAAGGTGGTTAGGATTTTACTACAAGCTATTACCCAATAGATAATTGTTGTAGTACACAAGCCAGTAATAATTATCCATTGAATAATAAAGCGTACTGCAAAATTTTATTTAAAAGTGTGTACAAAGATTTTATTTATTAGATAAAACCTCAAAAAACGTAAACTTTGTAAACTATGCCCGATCTCGGGTTTAGTAAGATCTCCCGTCGATGCTTCCACAGTTCAAGGTTTACCAGCCTCAGGGAAAACATTTCATTTTCTCAGCTCTGCTCAGTGTGCACGCAAAATGAGAAATATATTAAAAAAATTGATGTTTCCAAAAAAATCCAAAAAAATTCTCAAAAATCACAAATATTAGAAAATGACTATTCATCACGAAGCAAACAATTTTCGGAGGTGTTACACTAACTCTGCTCAGTGGGCACGTAAAATGAGGAATATATTAAAATATTTGACATTTCTGAAAAAATACAAAAAATTTCCCAAAAATCACAAATATTATAAAATGACTATTTATGATGAAATAAATAATTTTCATAGTGTCACACTGACTCTGCTCAATGTGCACGTAAAATGAAAAATATATTAAAATATTCGACGTCTCAGGAAAAATCTTGAAAAATTTCTAAAAATCTTAAATATTATAAAATGACTATTTGTGATGAAATAGATAATTTTTGGGATGTTACAAAGGGCATCACCTGAAATTCATAATGTCCATACCTAGTTCTGAAAGCAGTTTTGGGAATATCTTTTGGTTTCACTCTAATTTGAAGATATCTAGACCTAAGATCTATCTTTGAAAACACAAAAGCTCCTCTCAACTGATCTATTTAATCATCAATCCTAGGTAACGAATATTTATTTTTGATGGACACTTTGTTTAATTGATAATATTTTTTGCATAACCTCATACTATTGTCTTTCTTCTTAACCAAAAGAACGGGAGATCCCCAGGGTGACATACTTGGACGAATGAATTGTTTTTCTAACAATTCTTTTAATTGCTTCTTTAATTCACTCAGTTCCATGGGTGACATCCTATAGGATGCTATAGAAATAGGACCTGTCCCAGATACCAATTCGATACTAAATTCTATCTCACACTCAGGTGGTAATCCCAGAATATCATTAGGGAATACATCAGGGTAATCTCTTACCACAGAAATATCATTTAAAGATTACTTAGACTCCACAGCAGATGAAGAGAAAAACACGTATTCTTTGACTTTCTTTGGTGATTCGGTACAAGAGGACGAAGGAAAA
The DNA here is from genome assembly GCA_029884595.1 of Ormosia semicastrata. Lineage (NCBI taxonomy): Eukaryota > Viridiplantae > Streptophyta > Magnoliopsida > Fabales > Fabaceae > Ormosia > Ormosia semicastrata. Next base: position 52,799,128 of record JAQQTO010000063.1, read on the forward strand.
GAAGATAAGGGAGAGAGGGATTGGAAATCCTATCAGAACAATTTAAGAGTACCTTATTCTTGGAGAGCCAATCCATTCCTAAAATGATGTCGAGATGACTCAAAGGCAAACTGACAAAATCTTGATGGAATTTCTTGTCTTCAATTTCAAAAAAATAATTTAAACATACTTGGGAAGTCAATATAGATTTATGGGTAGGAGTAAACACAATCAGGTCATAAGGTAAAGAAGACACAAGTAATTGCAATTTTTTCACACATTCATGAGAGATAAAAGAATGAGTAGCTCCTGAATCAAATAACACATTTAAAACAGTTTCATTAATTTTTCACTTAATTTATTTGAGATCATTTGACTTAGCTACTTCTTCGCCACTAAGGGTAAAGACCCTTCTGGTGGTCTTTGGTTTAGGGTTGGAGGAAGTAGCAGCATTCCCCTTATTGCGTGCACAATGGTGCCGGTAGTGTCCAAAATCTCCACATCCATAACATATCAAGTAAGATCTCCCTTCGTGACTTTTGCCACACTTTCCACATGGTGGTCCGAACCTTTGTGGTTAGTGTAGTCAGTTTCTCTCTTGAGAATCCTTAAACTTGCTTTTTCTGTTTCGTTGCTTAGCAATAAATTTCCTTTTCGGTTGATAGGAATTTTTCCAAGGTGGCTCAGCTCAGGCGTTATACTTATCTATAATTTGACACTTATTAACAAGTTTCAAAAAGTCATGAATCTCCATAGGTCCCATAACCTTTAGGATTTTCGGGTGTAAGCCAGCTTCAAACTTAATGCACTTCCAATTCTCTACTTTTCGTGTCCTCTTAGGGATTTCCTTGGGTCATTCCCTTTGTTTTCTTGTTGACAAGTGGTTTTTTAGTCTTAGGTGTATTCTTTTAGTCCTAAATTTTCCATTTCACCATGTACCTATTAATGGTGTCCTAAGGAATGTTAATTAAATTAAAGCTTCTTAAGCCATCTTAATTTAATCTTTTCTTACAAGCTACTAATTCGTTTAGGACTTATAATTAATTCTCTAAATAAGCTAATCTAAGAATTCTTTAAGATTACTAATTCATAATTTTAAGGTAATAAAAATTTTGGGATGTTATAATTCAGCTTTAGAGCTCTGCATCAAAGTTGTAGAGCATCCTTATGGCTTTCCTACAAGATAAATTTCATAATTTTTAGATGTTTATAACTCAAGTTATACCTTAAATAAAGAAATAGTGTAAAATTGCCACAATGCTGAAAAATACAACTAAGGCCAATTTGAACCCAAACTTATAAATGATGGCAAAAACCAACTGATTAAGCACAAGAGAGGTCTAAAATGTTGAATATGAGGGTTAACTAATACATAAAAATGGATTTTATAAAATTCAGAATTCATACTAGACAATTATCTAGAATTCAATTAACAATTGACATACAAATTTGCAATCGTACAATTCATGTTGGAATCTATATTAATTTGATCTCTGAATTCGATTAACCTAGGCACAAATCAGTAACCTAACCTCTTTAATTCCATGATTAATTCAGATCAATCAACCTAAATCTCATCACAATTCTTAATCTAAAATTGAGATCCAATCAAATCAAACATAAATAGAATCACTATTCATGCATTCAAGATCAAGAAGAAGAAAGAGAAAAGGAATCCAAATGCAATTCAAAAACAAAACAGAACTAAGATCTCAATAATTCAAATCACAATTTCTTCAAGAATCTCCAAATTGATTACAAAAGTTTAGCTCTCCATAGCCATCATCATGAAGGAGCTTGAGGAAGAAGGAAGAAGAAGAAGAAGAAAAAGATATAGATCCAGAGAGAGAAGGTTAGAAAAGTGTGGAATGAAAAACTGATCTCAGTTTTCTACTTCTACTACTATATACTAACTCTTATTTTGGCCTCACATCTATTAGTTACAAATTTGGGTCCATTACGAGTAATTGGGCCTAAAGCCCATGTCATTTGGACGTCTACAACACAAGTTATGGACAAAACATTCTCAAATCTAAATTCGTGCTCTGAATTCTAAGCCCAATTAGCTCCACTAGATGTCCAATTATGCCCTAGAGCTCTTCATGAAAGTTGTATAGCTCTCTCTCATCTTTCTTACAAGGTAAAACACATAATTTTTAGACATCTAGAACTCAAGATATGACCGAAATATAGAAATAGTGTCAAACCTCAATGATGCTGGAAAAAAATTAATTAAGCCCAATTTGAGCCCAAACTTACAAAACATGACCAAGCTCAATTAATTAAGTACATGGAGAGTGTAAATGACTAAAAATGAGAGTTTATTAATGTATAAAATATGTGATTATCAAATTTTCTCACACATAGCTTTTTGCTCTCTTGGGTAAATCGCATAAGACCAAAACTAAGGAACAAAGAAAAACAACACAAAATCAAAGCTAAAAACTCTAAAAGACTCAAATTCCAATGACATTCAAGAATGAAAAAGTTATAAGCAAGAAGAGCAACCAAAGATTTAAGGGAACAAAGCATTCATAAGGTAACATTTTTTTCACATCTTAAACCAACAAGTAAGGTAACTTCAATTTGAAAAGCATGAATTAAGAATAATAGATCCTCACAATATACACTCTCAATCCCTCAAGTGTTTACAAGGTAAGTATTTCACCTAATTCAACCTATGAAAATTGCACTACCATAAGTTTGCTTATCTTCTACTTCTCCACTACTCAAACACATGCACACACAAATCAAGAAGACTTATTCAAGATTGTAATGGGGCCAAGGTAAAGGAAGAAAACAATATGGATATGGCAAGATAAATACCAAAGAGAATAAAAGAACATTGGGGAGAAACTCAAATGACAAGTAACAAGCATGAAATTTTACCCCCAATTTCATATAATGCACATTCTCTTTACATATTCCTTCTCTTATTTCTTTAATTGTTTTTTCTTTCACAACCTTTCTTACATTTATTCTTTTTCTTTTTCTCTCTTTTTTTTGCATTCTTTTTTTTCTTTTCATTTGGTTTTTTTTTTCACCAAACACTTTGCATATTGCACATCAATTTGCACAACCCCCACACTTAAACTATTAAATATCAACATGCAAAAGAGCTCATCCAATGAAAATGAACCAATGCTCTCCCATTCCCTAAGGTAAGACAGAAATATGGTTTTTCACATAGGGCATATAATAAGCTAAGAGAAAGAATAGGCAAATAGGCTCAAGGGAGCTAATTAAAGGAAAATAATGCAAGGTTGGCTATTTGGCCAAAGTAGCTGTAACACCCCAAAAATTTGTATTTTATTTATTTCGGGCGATTCTTAATTATTTTGAGTAATCTGATTTGATTTCCGTGAATCTTATGATTGTTGTGATTTCTAGGAATTTTTTTGGAGTTTTTACGTTTTTGAATATTTTAATATTATTTTGATATATTAATATTATCCTGAAAATTGTATGTCTGAATTTCATTTTTTCTAAAAATATATGAGTTTTATAATTTTTATGATTTTTGCGAATTTTTGTAGAACTTTCTGAGTTTTTGATTATTATAGTGTTATTTTGAGTTGTGTGTGGGCCCGGGGTGGACCCAAGGCAGGTCCTGAAAAATAATTTTTTTTTCTAAATCAGAAAGTTTCGAACTGTCGAGGCAGGATCGGGGGATCTTACTAAACCCGAAATCGAGAACAGTTGACAAGGATTTTCTATATCTAAATTTCTATTATCCATTGTGTAATAATAGCAACAGCTATTGTCCATTGGGTAATATCTGTTAGAAAATATCTAAGCTAAATATCTTAAATGTAATCATAAACCATTATTACTAAGCTTTATGATCAACCAATAGGAATTGGTCAAATATAGTGGCATAAACTTTGTTGTGAACCGTTGGATGAAAAACTTGATTAAGAAGCCTTAGATCCTCACCGTTGATCTAATCAATGGTGTGAAAACAATCTTGAGCAAGAAGCTTGTGATATTAACCTTAGATTTAATCAATGGTTAGGAGATGAAGTTAACTTTAATGGTTAGGATTTAGTCAATAAAAGTGGCTAGATTAGTTACTAAGTAATTAAATACTTAATTACCCTAATAGTCTAATTAGTAACTAAATTAACTAGTTTAGTTGCTAAATAATTAGAAACTAGTTATTAGATAAATATTTAATTATTTAGAAACATGACATATGCAATGACATAATAAACTAGTTAGAATGTAATTAAATGGCTTAACTAAATTAATTTAATTGTAACTTGATGGTAAGCTAAGTAACTAATTAGATTAGCTTAAGTGTAATTAGAAAACAATTTAATTAAGATTTAGTTAGCTATCCTAAGTGAACTCCATGGATGCCTAGCATGATCTAGGAGGTTCTTGATTCATCTTTGATGATCATTTGATGACCAATTGATGACACCAAGTGACATAGGCCATGTGCATGCATGTGCTTATGCTTAATCTTGTAAAACAAGCCTAGAACCCTCTACACACTCACTCCCACCGCTGCTCACTTCAACTAAGCCATCTATTTTCATTTTTTTATCACACTTAGTAACACAAAAATCATTCTGTCTCTTCCCTCCCTTCCAATTATTCAAGAACACCAAGAACAAACACCATGAAACTCCATCTTCTTCTTCTCTTGAACCATTCGGTCATGACCCATAGAACCACTTCCAATCTTCCATAATTTTATCTAGCTACATATCTTGAATCCTCTCATCAATCCAAAACATTTTCATATTGAGAACTTCTCAAAATTCATTCATCTTCATCATCTTATCAAGCTAAGAACACAAAAGCTCATATCCTTTCTTATTGAGGAATTCGGTCAAGACTCATGGAAACACTTCCAAGCTTCAATAATTTTATACAACCTTAGATCTAGAATCTATACACTATCCTAGGATACTTTGTAGTTAAGATCTTGGCCTAATTCTATCATCTTAAATCTTGTTCTTCAAGTTAAAGTTCAAAAAGCCCTTATTTTTCCTCTTGTGAAGGATTCGGTCAACCACCCTAAGACCACCCTCCAAGTTTGTGTCATTTTAACCAACCATATTTCTTGAATCCTTACCTCATTCTAAGACTCTTTGATGTTGAGACTTTGGTCTAAATCCATCATCTTCATGCTTGATACTTGGATTTAAGTTCTAGGGTTTCATGGTAAAAATATTGAAACTTGGCTTTTTATTTAATTTTTAGAATCTTAAGACCATGTTTGATCAATGGTCATCTTAATCAAGCTTTAGATATTAATTTGTATGTGTTTGTTGTGATTCTAAGATTTATTTAGTGGTGAAGGACTTGTACAAGAAGCAAAACAAGGAGCTTTGGAGGTTTCTTCAAGAGGTAAGAGGGAGATTACCCTCATCAACCATGTGTTGGTGGTGGGGAATGGATGTGTGTGTGGTGAAAAATCCATAAGGATTATTTCACTTGTTTGTTTAAGAGCTTTCCATATTTATGGTTGTTTGGTAATTGAGATGTTTATTGCTTTGATAACATGCTTTAGTATGTGTTTATGATGCATGATGAATTGTGTATGTTTTAAGATGTGAATTACATGATAAGGAAAATATGTTGGTTCCAAAGAACCATGGAGGCACACGGCCTCAAATTAAATTTTGGGAGCAAAAGATTCTAAGTATTTTACTAATTATGAGTTTTAGATAAAAGGGTAATAAGTTGATGATTTTGAGGATTTGTAAAGAAAGTGGACAAGGAAATGAACAAAGATTTGAATGATGAAGGTATTTATGATTTTCGGCTAATATGCCAAGGATTGGTAAATTAGGAGTTTCATGAATGGTAAAATTGGATAATTAGAAGGAAAAAGGAAAAGAAAAGATATGATGGTTTCAATGACCATGTAGTTACGGTTTTGCGAGTTTGAAATGGTTTTACTTCATGGACAACTTTGATTTAGAAATGAAAAGTTAATTGATTTAGTACAAGAGATTTATAAAAGGATTTAAGAAATGGAAAAGAAATACTTTGTCACTTGAGAGATGAAGATTTCGTTGATGAAAGAAAAAAGAGAGGTTGAAAGTGTTTAAACCTCCACTTATTTTGGAAAGGGTTGATTTTAGAATTTATTTAGAATTATGAAAAATACATTGGTGACTTGAAATTTACTAACGCATAGCTCACCTGTTGGGTTTGAGGGGTGTTAGGAAATTTTAATTTGGAATAATTGATTTTGAAGGAATATTGATTTTGAGTGAAAATGGTGAAAAATATTAGGTAGAATATTTAAGTGAATAATACGTGGAAAATGAAGTTGGAAATGGTATTGAGTTTTGAAAATCCAAAACGATGTTCGGAATTTTGAGAAATATTTTACGAATTTGAAAAATGATGAAAAAGGGTTTACGCGACTTAAAAGTATGATTTTTAAGTTGTGCGATTTTGAAAACATTGAAAAATAGCTACACGATATGGAAAACGTGTGAATATTTTTACGCAATTGAGAAAAATGATGGAAAATGGTTATGAGATTTGAAAATGTAACAAAAGTGTTACGCAATGGTGAAAATGCATTAAAAATGATACGCGATTAAAAATACAGTAAAGATACTGTAAAGAACAGATGTACTGAAAAGGAACCTTTTTTAATGATGAAATTGAAAGATATGCATTGAGGTATATGATGAAATTGAAACATGTATTGAGATATTCGTGCATTGAACGGAATATAGCTGATAGCTATTATGGCCCTTGTGGTTGAAGAGGGAATGAGAATTGAAAAGTGAGATCTATGATGGATCTTTGGGGCGTCAAGGCGCGGCGGTCGATCTAGTAGGCAGGGGCAAGTACCTTGTGCCACGTGGTGACGCAGTCCGTTGTAACACATTGACGATACCCGATAAGAACACGATTCTTTTTGAAGACTGGAGATTGTCTGTGAGCTAAGGCTAGACAATTAACCAGAGCATTCTTCTCAAAATTGTGAAAACCTCCATGGAGTGGGAAAATTGGTTTAGTATGCATACACATGAGCCAGAACACATATTGTTGTGGTATGAGAAATGTTCATATGATGTGACATCATTATTTTATATACTGAGGATATCTGTTATGATGAAATTGATACTGGTTATTTAACTGAGATATATGTTTACTGGAATTGTGATGAAATGATAACGAAGTATGATGATAACGCAATATGATGAATTGATAAGGAATTGTGATAAATTGATAACATAAATGAAACTGTGATATCTGTGTGTATGGAATGACTTTGTCATTCGTATCATTGCTTGTTACCACTTTGGTATTGATGAAAGGGGATCTCACCTCTTTGTTATATTATTTTGTTGTGCTTATATTATTAAAATTATATATAGTAGATGGAACGAGTTTCTTAGACGTGACTGGAGGCAAATGTTCTGAGTTTGGTGATAACATCGAGGAGTGACCACCTCGGATTGGTTGGTGTGCAGTTGTGAGGATGAACAGATTTATGACGCATCAAGAGGGATACAATACGGAATAAGTATGTTGAGTTTTTCTCGTTAGTATTTTACCGTGCTATTGAGTAGGACCCATAATGGGGTTTGCTACTGTTTAGAATTGAGTCTGTAACTTTTATGTTTCCTAAATAATTGTTAAATATTATGTGGTGTCAATAATGTATATTAATCAGTTTAAATCTATTTTTCAGTATTACCTATAAATTTCAGTAAGTTTACGTTTCTGCGAAAAGAAATGTTAAAACCCATATTTTATAACTCAAACCTTTTATGAAATCATTTTCAGACTATGAGCTTGTAGTCAGAAATGTGATGCCCTATGGAGGGTATTACATTAGTTGGTATCAGAGCATGGTTTGAGTCTTTTGGGGTTTATGGTTAGGTCTATTTTGCTTGTGTTGTGTTCTCTGTGTGTTTGATTTCTAAAAGGAAACAATGTTGTTTGAAATGGTTACATCTGGTTTCCATTGTATTTTGATTTGTCCATCTTGGAAGAAAGGAAATGGCTTGTGGTATACGTACGCGTGTGGAAGCGAAACGTGACACTAATAATATGGTTGCAACTACGGGGGCAATGCGAAGGATAACTGATGTCATAGTACAATAGGAACAGAGGATCGCTGAATAGTGGGAACTAGAGGTTGAGGTTCAGGATTTGATAGAAGAGAATCAGTCTTGAAATACCAGATCTCATAACCTTAGAACCTGGGCATTCCAAAGGAGGAATAATAGGAAAGTAAATCGATTTCAACAAAAACATATTTACGATCACCAGGAAATCAGAAGCAGCAGCAAATGTGAGGAGAAAGTGCTTGTAATAGTAAATTTAGTCAGACTGTGACGTCTTTATTATTTTGCAAGAGATGTGGAAGAGGTCACTTAACGAAGGATTATATGTTTAAGGAAATAATTTGTTTCAAGTGCGGAAAGCCTGGACACATTTCCAGAGATCGTGTTCCACCAAAAATGAAATTTTCTATGGGTAACGTACATATTTCAAAATCTCTGGTAGTAGGGAGAGTCGATACCCCGAATGGAACAGGAGTGTTTCGAGCTGAAGACCTCTAAGCAAGGGAGATGGTACCACAGGAGGTAATCCTTTAACTATACTACATAATTCTGGGGGCAACCCATTCTTTATGGCATATGATTGTGTGGATCAATTATATATGTCTTCGTTATCTTTGATCTAGTTATTCCTATTTCTCTTACCGAAAACCTATCGTTGGTATTCAAGTTGCTTAAACTATCCTATGTCTATTGAAGACTAATCTTTTCTATTGATTTGATTTGTTTATCTATTTCAAAATAGATATAATCTTAAAAATGCATTGATTATTTTTTGACTATCTATACTCTATTAGATTTGTCGGTTGAATTATTCAACTTAAAGAGCTCACTACCAAATTCATCGGACCATATCAATTTCTCTGTTGGATAGGTCTGATAACATATTAGATGACTTCACTATATTTTCTTTCTACACGTCTATAATATTGTTCATGTGTCGCAATTATGAAATTATATTCTTGATTTAATCCATTTTTTTATGGTTACTTAACTATGTGGATTGATTAGAGTTATCTGTGTTTTCTTTACCTTCTGTTTGTTTACTTCTGTTTCTATTACTAGCCTATCGTGCTACTCAAGTTATTCAAATTATTCTATTGTTGTTACAGATCAAAATTTTTTGTTAGATTGATCTATTTATTTCTTTCATAAATGGACGTGATCTTTGAAATGGATTGGTTATCTTCCAACCATCTCCTGTAGATTGTTTTAGTAAACTTTTGGTGTCTTGGAAAAAAAATATTCTTAAAAAATCGGGCAACATCAAATTCTTTATTGGATATGTCCAGTATCATATCGGATAGTTTCACTACCTTTTCTTTCTAACTTTCATAATGTTCTTTCATATATCACAAATTGCAAGAAAGGATATTCCTATTCAAATTCATGTCATAGTATCAGATACAGTGCTGTTAAAAGAGAACTTGATTAGAGAGACACTTCCTGTTAGGAGCAAAGGCAGGAAAGGGAAGCAATAATATACTGAGTTGTTGAAATGTGAGTTATGGTTGGATGAAATTCAGTTTTTGGGTCACGTGATTCTAAGCAAGGGATTGCGATTGATCCGCTAAAGGTTGAAACAGTTCTTCAAAAGGGAAAAGTCAAAGACAATAACAAAAATCTGTATTTTTGTAAAATTAGTCGGTTACTACCAAAGATTTATTGAGAGAATTTCCAAGATCGCAAGACTTCTCACCCAGCTTACCAGGAAAAATTAAGCGTTTGTATGGACTGATGCATACAAGAAGAATTTTCAGGAGTGAAAATGTGTTTGACTACTTCTCTGGTATTAGTTTTGTCTAATCCCAGTGAACCATTGGAGGTGTACTGTGATGCGTCACATCAGAATTTAAGATGTGTGCTTATGCAGAATAGAAGAGTTGTAGCGTATGTTTCAAGGAGATTGAAGTTACATGAGGAAAACTATTCTACACATGAATGGGGGTTAGTAGCCGCTGTGTTTGTATTAGAAGTATGGAGACACTTTCTTTATAGAGTAACATTTAACGTCTTCAGTAATCATAGGAGTCTAAGATATCTGTTTAATCAGGGGAAGTTGAATATGAGATGAAGAATTTTCGTTGGTCAAAGTAATCTGGAATGACATAAGCAGAGATACAATGTGAGAACTGAAAGATAAGATAAAAGAGTAGTATCCATTTTTGGTTCGGAAACTATTACGAATTTCGAGGACAACATTCTTTTTAGAGGGGGAGAGGTGTAACACCCCGAAAATTCATATTTTATTTATTTCGGGCGATTCTTAATTATTTTGAGTAATCTGATTCGATTTCCGTGAATTTTATGATTGTTGTGATTTTTAGGAATTTTTTGGAGTCTTTACGTTTTTGAATATTTTAATATTATTTTGATATTTTAATATTATCTTGAAAACTGTATATCCGAATTTCATTTTTTCAGAAAATATATGAGTTTTATAATTTTTATGATTTTTGTGAATTTTTGTATAACTTTATGAGTTTTTGATTATTTTAGTATTATTTTGAGTTGTGTGTGGGCCCGGGGTGGACCCGAGGCGGGTCCTGAAAAATAAAATTTTTTGCTAGACTAGAAAGTTTCAGACTGTCAAGGCGGGATCGGGGGATCTTACTAAACCCGAAACCGAGAAGAGTTGACAGTGATTTTCTATATCTGAATTTTCTATTATCCATTGTGTAATAATAGTAGTAGCTATTATCCATTGGGTAATATCTGTTAGAAAATATCTAAGCTAAATATCTTAAATGTAATCATAAACCATTATTACTAAGCTTTATGATCAACCAATAGGAATTGGTCAAATATAGTGGCATAGACTTTGTTGTGAACCGTTGGATGAAAAACTTGATTAAGAAGCCATAAATCCTCACCGTTGATCTAATCAATGGTGTGAAAACAATCTTGATTAAGAAGCTTGTGATATTAACTTTAGATTCAATCAATGGTTAGGAGATGAAGTTGATTTTAATGGTAAAGATTTAGTTAATAAAAGTGGCTAGATTAGTTACTAAGTAATTAAATACTTAGTTACCCTAATAGTCTAATTAGTAACTAAATTAACTAGTTTAGTTGCTAAATAATTAGAAACTAGTTATTAGATAAATATTTAATTATTAAGAAACATGACATATGCAATGACATAATAAACTAGTTAGAATGTAATTAAATGGCTTAACTAAATTAATTTAATTGTAACTTGATGGTAAGCTAAGTAACTAATTAAATTAGCTTAAGTGTAATTAGAAAACAATTTAATTAAGATTTAGTTAGCTATCCTAAGTGAACTCCATGGCTGCCTTGCATGATCTAGGAGGTTCTTGATTCATCTTTGATGATCATTTGATGACCAACTGATGACACCAAGTGACATAGGCCATGTGCATGCATGTGCTTATGCTTAATCTTGCAAAACAAGCCTAGAACCCTTTTCACACTCACTCCTACGACTGCTCACTTCAACTAAGCCATCTATTTTCATTTTTTTTATCACACTTACTAACACAAAAATTATTCTCTCTCTTCTCTCTCTTCCAATTATTCAAGAACACCAAGAACAAACACCATTAAACTCCATCTTCTTCTTCTCTTGAACCATTTGATCATGACCCATAGAACCACTTCCAATCTTCCGTAATTTTATCTAGCTACATATCTTGAATCCTCTCATCAATCCAAAACACTTTCATGTTGAGAACTTCTCAAAATTCATTCATCTTCATCATCTTATCAAGCAAAGAACACAAAAGCTCATATCCTTTCTTATTGAGGAATTCGGTCAAGACTCATGGAAACACTTCCAAGCTTCAATAATTTTATACAACCTTAGATCTAGAATCTATACACTATCCTAGGATACTTTGTAGTTAAGATCTTGGCCTAATTCTATCATCTTCAACCTTGTTCTTCAAGTTAAAGATCAAAAAGCCCTTATTTTTCCTCGTGAAGGATTCAGTCAACCACCCTAAGACCACCCTCCAAGTTTGTGTGATTTTAACCAACCATATTTCTTGAATTCTTACCTCATTCTAAGACTCTTTGATGTTGAGACTTTGGTCTAAATCCATCATCTTCATGCTTGAATCTTGGATTTAAGTTCTAGGGTTTCGAGGTAAAAGTCTTGAAACTTGGCTTTTTATTTAATTTTTAGAATCTTAAGACCATGTTTGATCTATGGTCATCTTAATCAAGCTTTAGATACTAATTTGTATGTGCTTGTTGTGATTCTAAGATTTATTTGGTTGTGAAGGACTTGTACAAGAAGCAAAACAAGGAGCTTTGGAGGTTTCTTCAAGAGGTAAGAGGGAGATTACCCTTATCAACCATGTGTTGTGGTGAGGAATGGATGTGTGTGTGGTGAAAAATCCACAAGGATTATTTCATTTGTTTGTTTAAGAGCTTTCCATATTTATGGTTGTTTGGTAATTAAGATGTTTATTGCTTTGATAACATGCTTTAGTATGTGTTTATGATGCATGATGAATTGTGTATGTTTTAAGATGTGAATTATATGATGAGGAAAATATGTTGGTTCCAAAGAACCATGGAGGCACACGACCTCAAATTAATTTTTGGGAGTAAAAGATTCTAAGTATTATACTAATTATGAGTTTTAGATAAAAGGGTAATAAGTTGATGATTTTGAGGATTTGTAAAGAAAGTGGACAAGGAAATGAACAAAGATTTTTATGATGAAGGTATTTATGATTTTTGGCTAATATGCCAAGGATTGGTAAATTAGGAGTTTCATGAATGGTAAAATTGGATGATTAGAAGGAAAAAGGAAAAGAAAAGATATGATGGTTTCAATGACCATGTAGTTGCGGTTTTGCTTGTTTGAAATGGTTTTACTTCATGGACAACTTTGATTTAGAAATGAAAAGTTAATTTAATTAGTACAAGGGATTTATAAAAGGATTTAAGAAATGGAAGAGAAATACTTTGTCACTTGAGAGATGAAGATGTCGTTGATGAAAGAAAAAGAGAGGTTGAAAGTGTTTGAACCTCCATTTATTTTGGAAAGGACTGATTTTAGAATTTATTTAGAATTATGAAAAATACGTTGGTGACTTAAAATTTACTAACGTATAGCTCACCCATTGGGTTTGAGGCACGTTAGGAAATTTTAAGTTGGAATAATTGATTTTGAAGGAATATTGATTTTGAGTGGAAATGATGAAAAATATTACGTAGAAGATTTTTAAGTGAAGAATACGTGAAAAATGAAGTTGGAAATGGTATTGAGTTTTGAAAATCCAAAATGATGTTTGGAATATTGAGAAATATTTTATGAATTTGAAAAATGATGAAAAAGGGTTTACGCGACTTAAAAGTATGATTTTTAAGTTGTGCGATTTTGAAAACATTGAAAAATCACTACGCGATATGGAAAACGTGTAAATATTTTTACGCGATTGAGAAAAATGATGGAAAATGGTTATGAGATTTCAAAATGTAACAAAAGTGTTACGCGATGGTGAAAACGCATTAAAAATGATATGTGATTAAAAATACAGTAAAGATACTGTAAAGAATAGATGTACTCAAAAGGAACCTTTTTTAATGATGAAATTGAAAGATATGCATTAAAGCATATGATGAAATTGAAAGATATGCATTGAGGCATATGATGAAATTGAAACATGCATTGAGATATTCGTGCATTGAATGGAATATAGCTGATAGCTATTATAGCCCTTGTGGTTGAAGAGGGAATAAGAATTGGAAAGTGAGATCTATGATGGATCTTGGGGGCGTCAAGGCGCGACAGTCGATCTAGTTGGCAGGGGCAAGTACCTTGTGCCACGTGGTGACGCAGTCCGTTGCAACACATTGATGATACCCGACAAGAACACGATTCTTTTCGACGACTGGAGATTGTCTATGGGCTAAGGCTAGACAATTAACCAGAGCATTCTTCTCGAAATTGTGAAAACCTCCATGGAGTGGGAAAATTGGTTTAGTATGCATACACATAAGTCAGAACACATATTGTTGTGGCATGAGAAATGTTCATATGATGTGACATCATTATTTTATATACTGAGGATATCTGTTATGATGAAATTGATACTGGTGATTTAACTGAGATATACGTTTACTAGAATTGTGATGAAATGATAATGAAGTATGATGAATTGATAACGAAGTATGATGAATTGATAGGGAATTGTGATAAATTGATAACATGAATGAAACTGTGATATCTGTGTGTATGGAATGACTTTGTCATTCATATCATTGCTTGTTACCGCTTTGGTATTGATGAAAGGGGATCTCACCTCTTTGTTATATTGTTTTGTTGTGCTTGTATTTTTAAAATTATATATTGTAGATGGAATGAGTTTCTTAGACGTGACTGGAGGCAAATGTTCTGAGTTTGGTGATAACATCGAGGAGTGACCACCTCGGATTGGTTGGTGTGCAGTTTTAAGGATGAATAGATTTATGACGCATCAAGAGGGATACAAGATGGAATAAGTATGTTGAGTTTTTCTCGTTAGTATTTTACCGTGCTATCGAGTAGGACCCATAATGGGGTTTGCTACTGTTTAGAATTGAGTCTGTAAGTTTTATGTTTCCTAAATAATTGTTAAATATTATGTGGTGTCAATAATGTATATTAATCAGTTTAAATCTATTTTTCAGTATTACCTATAAATTTTAGTAAGTTTATGTTTTTGCGGAAAGAAATTTTAAAACCCATGTTTTATAACTCAAACCTTTTATGAAAATTATGAGCTTGTAACCAGAAATGTGATGCTCTACGGAGGGTGTTACAGTAGCTAATTAAAGAAAGAAGGTCTCAGTCATGTTTGTGCATGCAATGAAAATATAGCCTAAAAAAGAATCAAAGCAAGTTCTAGAGTGATCAATTGACATGAGTCAAAATCACACAAGAAAGAAGAGAATGGTATAAATGTTAAATCCATCCATGAATAGCCTCAAAATCTCACAAGATCTGTATCTATCAAATTCAACCCATTAATCAAATATCCAAAACCAAGCATGTCAAATTTAAGATGGAAGAAAAATAATTCAGTCAAGCTATGAACCTTGAATTTTCATTGCTTTAAACTCATAAACTTCACAAATCTCAAAACATCATTGGAAAGTAATTAAAAACACATGAAATTATTTTTTTTAAATAGAAAACAATATTAAAAATTAAAATAGAATTAAAAATAGAAAACATAAACAAGTAATAGAAAGATATCATAAATAGCAAAAATAGAAACAATAAAAATCAAGTAACAATGAGAAATAGAAATAGCGAGAAACAAAAATAGTAAAATGAGAATTAATGATAGTAAATCGAAATAGAGAATTAAGATAGCATAACAACAAAAACAAAAATAGAAACAATAACTAAAAGTAGTAGCAAAACCATAAAATAGAAACAATACTAAAAACATCATAAAATTTATTCCACCCCCCCCACACTTGAATCTTTCATTGCCCTCAATGTAAAGCATAGAAAAATCCAGAATAGAAATCACCAAAATATTCATGGCAAGTAAAATAAAAGTGCTGTAAGGGCCTCCCTCATTATCCCTCAGTGTAAATGGCATCAAGCAAAGTCATCACTTCCACGTTGTACTCTTAACAATTTTAATGAAAATGGTTAAGTCTATGCCCATTGACCTTGAACGTTTTCTTTGCTTTCACATCTTGGAGCTCAACTGCACCATAAGGAAAAACATTAGTAACAACAAATGGTCCATCCTATCTAGACCTTAATTTACTAGGCATTAACCTAAGGTAGGAATTATAAAGGAGAACTTTTTAACCACTTTTGAATTCTTTTCTAGCAATCATTTTATCATGGAAGGCTTTGGTCTTCTCCTTGTAAATTGTGGAGCTCTCATAGGCCTCCAGATGGATCTCCTCCAATTCCTGTAGCTGTAACTTCCTTTCTATGCCTACTTGATTTAGGTCCAAGTTGCATTTCTTCACCGCCCAAAATGAGCGATGCTCAATTTCCACTGACAAGTGGCATGCTTTGACAAAGACAATCTGATAAGGAGACATCACAATCGGTGTCTTATAGGCAATTTGGTAAGCCCATAAGGCTTCCTCAAGTCTCTTGCTGCAGTTCTTTTTGTTAGGTTGAACTGTCTTTTAAAGTATCTGCTTGATCTCTCTATTGGAAACCTCGGCCAGCCCATTAGTTTGGGGGTGGTAAGGTGTAGAAATTTTATGTATGACCCCATACTTTTTCATCAAAGCCTCCATGCTTCGATTGCGGAAATGTGAACCCTGATCATTGATGATGACCCTTAGAATACTAAACCTGCATAAGATGTGAGACTTAACAAAATCCATAACAACTCGAGAATTGTTAGTCTGAGTGGCCTTAGCCTTCACCCATTTAGATACATAATCCATAGCAAGCAAAATGTAAACACAACCAAATGATATAGGAAAAGGACGCATAAAATCAATACCTCATACATTGAGTATCTCACGAAACAACAAGGGTTGTTGGGGCATCTCATTCCTATGAGAAATATTCCTTGTTCTCTGGCATTGTTCACAAGATTTACAAAACCACATATGCATCATGAAATAGAGTGGGCTAATATAATCCAGAGTCCAAAACTTTCCTAGCCGTTCGTTGGGGTCCAAAATAGCCGCGACATGTAAGTGTATGACAAAAGCTAAGAATAGAATGGAACTTATTATCAGGTGCACATCTCCTAATGACTTAGTCACTATAAAATCTCCACAAGTAAGGGTCATCCCACACATAATATTTTGATTCAACTTTTATTTTATCAATTTGTGCCTTAGTGAAATGTGCAGGTAATGCTCTAGCAACCAATAAATTAATCAAATCTGCAAACCAAAGGATGTTACCTTGCAGCTTGAAAAGCTGCTCATCAGAGAAGACATCAGGATAGGAGAAGAATCTGCCTCTCTCACAATCCGACTCAGGTGATCAGCCACCAGGTTCTCCGCTCCACTCTTATCATGAATCTCAATATCAAACTCTTAGAGCAATAACATCCACGCAATCAACCGAGGCTTTACATCGGTCTTCTTCAGGAGAAACTTCAAAGCAACATGATTTGAAAACACAACCACTCTACAACCAAATAGATATGATCAAATTTTATCTAAAGCAAAAATAATTTCTAAAAGTTCTTTTTCAGTTGTAGTGTAGTTAGCTTGTGCAGCATTAAAGTCCTCAAAGCATAGGAGCTGACATGAGGTACTTTACCGACTCTCTGTGTAGGGACAACTCCTAATGCATAATTAGAGGCATCACACATGAGCTCAAATGGGAGTGTCCAATCCGATGGCTGGAGGATAGGTGTACTGGTCAATGCTTGCTTCAAGTGATTGAAAGCATCCTTGCACCTCTGGTCAAAGTGGAACTCCACATCTTTTTGTAGCAAGTTGGACAGTGGAAAGGCAATTTTGCTGAAATCCTTTATAAATCGCTGCTAGAAACTTGCATGACCAAGGAAAGAACAAAACCTCCTGCACACATGTGGGGTAAGATTGGCATGAAATAACATCTATTTTTGTAGGATCTACCTTAATACCCTTGCCAGATACTACATGCCCTAAAACTATACCTTGCTCTACCATGAAATAACATTTCTCAAAATTCAGAACAAGGCCAGTCTTAATGCATCTATGCAAAACCCGAGCCAAACGATCCAGACATGCATCAAAGGAAGAGTCATAGACAGTAAAATCATTCATAAACACATCCATGCAACTCTCTAAAAATTCAAAAAAGATATTTACCATACACCATTGAAAGGTGCCCAGAGCGTTGCATAGACAGAAGAGCATCCTCCTGTATACAAATGTGCCAAATGGATAAGTGAAAGTGGTCTTTTATTGGTTGCTTAGGGATATATGAATCTGAAAATAGCCTAAATATCCATCCTAAAAATAGTAATGTGACTTACCGGCCAACTGTGATTGACATGGACTAGATGCAAATGGTTTTGATGTTGACAAACAAGAAAGCAAATGGGAACACAATGATCAAGTCACAAGGAACTCAAGCTTAGCATGTAGGTTATAGATCTTATGTAAAGGTATATTAAGGATTCACCTCAAGCTCAAATAGCTTCCTTAAAATGAATTTGTAAAATGGTTTTTCAAGTTAGGATCAAAAAGGTTTTTCTGCAACAACTCTTTGAAATATTATATCCTCTTTCAAGTAAATCTCCTTGTATGTGCCAAAATTGAAATAAGCCTTTTTGGGAACACAAAACTGCTTCTATAAATGTTAAGAGCCAAAATTTTAAGGCCCCTAACCAATTAGGACTAGCTCCTAATCGGTTAGCTTGTTCAAACCGAGGCTTTGCCTCTTTATTTATCAAATGCCTAACCGATTAGGCAAAGTGGCTAACCTGTTATTTAACAACTCAGAAGCCAAAATGTTTTTGTCCTAACCAATTAGGTAGGAGACCTAACCGGTTATTCTCTAACTCAAAAGCCATTTTGTTTTTGTCCTAACCGATTAGGTAGGAGACCTAACCGGTTATTTAATAACTCAGAAGCCAAAATGATCTTGTCCTAATTGGTTAGGTGAGAGACCTAACCGGTTAGTTTCACTCTCAGAAGACAAAAATGTTTTGTCCAAACCGATTAGGTGAGAGACCTAATCGGTTATTCTCCAACTCAGAAACCATTTCGATTATGTCCTAACTGATTAGCCTGGAGCTCTAATCGGTTAGCATCTTTCCCAGAACCTATTTTTATGTTGTCCTAACCGATTAGGACACATCCCTAACCGGTTATTTATCAAAACAGAATACATTCTTTTTAAGCTTAAAGGGCCCCTAACCGATTAGGAGGCTTGGCTAACCGGTTAGTCTATGTTCTGAAAAAATAACCAGAAGCTCGTAACGGCTATATTAATGAGCATTAATTGCTCACAACTACCTCCAACGGCACTAAATGGCCCTTAACTATAAATTTGGATGTTGGGCTTTGGAGGGTTAGAAAAACTGAAACTATCAATATGAAAGTTTACTACTGAGCATTAAACAAGTTTTTCTCATCATTTCACAAAATCCTCTGTTTTAAGCTTGAACTTGTATGAATCCCAAATACCATAGTTCTTCAATTTGTATTACTTACTCTAGAGAGAATTTCTTCTATTTAAATCTTATATAATCTGTTTAGAGAGGGTGAGGTATCCCTCAAGACTTGTAAGGGTGAGGTATCCTTTGGAAATAGAGGCTCAAGCATAAGGGTGAGGTATCCCAAAGTGTTGAGTGCTCAAGGTTGTAAGGGTTGTCAAGCATCTATTGAAACTTGAAGAAATAGTAGAAAATCTCTAGCGGTTGCTTAAGGACTGGACGTAGATCACAAGTGGATTGATGATCGAACTAGGATAAATCATTGTGTTTGTTTTCTCTAAACCCTTCTCTTTACATTGAGTACTATTTTATTGAATTACTTGAATATTGTTCCCTTTGGTTATTACATTTATAAGTAAAAGTGTTTATCTCATATATCCAATTATTTCTTAATCATCAAATAGCTTCAATGAAAATTGTTTATCTAACGATTTGTGAAAGATTTTCAAACTTGTCTTACATACTCAATTCACCCCCTCTTGAGTATTGAGGCCCCTTGGTAACAAGTGGTATCAGAGCTAGACTCTTGTATAAAAAGCTTAGCAGCTTCAAGAGAAGTGATGGCTTCAAATGGTTTTTCAAATGAAGGTTCTTCTATAAGCAGACCTCCCTACTTCAATGGGGATGGTTATGCCTATTGGAAAGAAATGATGAAAATTTTCATTGAAGCTATTGACTTAGATGTGTGGGAAACCGTTGAAAATGGTGCCTTTGTTCCAACACAAACTAAAGATGGTGTGAAAATTAATACACCTAGAAATGAATGGACCGATGATGATAAAAAGAAGGTTCAATACAATTTGAGAGCCAAGAACATCATCACCACATCCTTGGGGTATGATGAATTCTTTAGGGTGTCAAATTGTAAGACCGCAAAAGAAATGTGGGATACCCTACAAGTAACTCATGAAGGTACTAGTGAGGTAAAACGATCTCGATTAAACACTCTTACTCATGAATACGAATTATTTAGAATGAACCAAGGTAAGTGTATTCAAGATATGCAAAAGAGGTTTACTCATATTGTTAATCATCATATCTCATTGGGAAAGACATTTCCTAATTAGGATCTTATTAACAAAGTCTTAAGATGTCTAAGCAGGAATTGACAACCCAAAGTAACGGCTATTGCGGAATCAAGAGATTTATCAACAATGTCTCTAGCCACCTTATTCGGAAAGCTTTAAGAACATGAGCTGGAACTAAATAGGCTCAATCAAAATGAAGAGCATGACGAAAAGAAGAAGGGAATCGCACTCAAAGCCACCCCCTCTACAATTGAAGATAATGATGAAGATGGTGAAGAGGATGCTGAAAGTGTTGAACTAAGTGAGAAGAATCTTAGTCTCTTTATGAGAAAATTTGGAAGATTCCTAAAGAAAAAGGAATTTCAAAGAAGACCACCCTTTCCTCAAAAGAAAGTGTATTACAAAGGAGAAAGATCCTCTACTCCTCCAAAATGCTATGAATGTGGAAAACCGGGGCACATGAAAAAGGAGTGTCCTATGTATCTCAAGAAGACGGAGAAGTTTGAGAAAAGGCCTTCCAAAGAAAAGAAAGGAAGGAGAGCATACATAGCTTGGGAGGACAATGACTTGAGCTCCTCCGATAGTTCAGATAATGAAAAAGCTCATCTTTGTCTCATGGCTTAAGGAGAATAAAGTGAAGAGAGCGACACTGAGGTAACTTCTTCTAACTCAGAATCTCTACTTTCATATGATGAATTGTAAGATGCTTTTCAAGAATTGCATGATGAATCTTTGAGGCTCACAAAAATGGTTTTGTCTTCCAACAAAACAATTTCCTTATTGGTGAACAAAGTTTCTACTTTAAGTAAAGAGATAAATGAGCTTAAGATTGAAAATGAGACCTTAGGACTTATTGATGCTAATTCATTATGCATGACTTGTTATTCACATGATAAGACATCCATATCATTACCTTGTTTATCATGCAAAGCTTTTGAAAAAGAAATTGAAGACTTGAATAACACTCTTGCAAAATTCACTTTTGGAAGAGACAACTTGAATGTGTTGTTAGGGAGACAAAAATGTGTTTATCAAAAAGCTGGTTTAGGATTGAATCCAAACAACTATCAAAAGTCTTATAAGAACTTCTTTGTTTCTTCAAAAACTTCAAGTAGTCCCTTTGTCAAATGTTTTCATTGTGGTAAGAAAGGGCATAGTGCATCCACTTGCAATGTTAGAAAGAACATAAGCACCAAGGTTGGAATCAAAAGGGTTTGGGTTCTTAAAGGCACCATACCTAATTCTAACACACAAGGACCCAAAACAATTTGGGTACCAAAGGTTAAAATTTGAATGTGTGTTGTAGGTGTGCTTGAAGACCAAGAGCTCAAGTTGGTATCTCGATAGTGGTTGCTCCAAGTACATGACCAGTGATGGCTCCAAGTTCTCCTCCCTTACCCACAACATGGTCATGTCACATATGGTGATAACAACAAAGGGAAGATTCTTGGAATTGGCAAAGTTGGTAAGATCCCTTCATCATCTATTGATAATGTTTTGCTTGTTGGACAACTTAAACATAATTTGCTTAGCATTAGTCAATTATGTGATAAAGGCAATAGAGTTATATTTGATTCCTCTTGTTGCATAATTGAGGGAAAGGATGATAAGCAAGTTAAGTTTGTTGGTCATAGAGTCAATAATATATATATGATTAGTCTCAATGATATCTCCTCAAATGATACTAAATGCTTTATGAGTAAAGAAAATGATTCATGGTTATAGCATAGAAGAATTACTCACATTCACATAGATCACTTAAATAATTTGGTTTCTAAAGAACTAGTAATTGGTCTTCCAAAGCTCAAATTTGAAAAAGACAAACTTTGTGATGCATGTCAAAAGGGAAAACAAGTAAATGTCTCTTTTAAAGCTAAGAACATATTTTCAACTTCTAGACCTTTACAACTTTTGCACATGGATCTTTTTGGTCCCTCTAGAACTATGAGCTTTGGTGGGAATTACTATGCATTAGTGATTGTGGATGATTTTTCTAGGTTTACATGGACATTATTCTTGGCCCACAAAAATGATATTTTTCAATCATTTAAAAAGCTTGCCAAAGTTATCCAAAATGAAAAAGGTGTTTGTATTGCATCCATAAGAAGTGACCATGGTGGTGAATTTGAAAACCATGAATTTGAAACTTTTTATGATGAATATGGCATTGAGCATAATTTTTCTGCTCCTAGAACACCACAACAAAATGGTGTTGTAGAAAGGAAAAATCGATCTTTAGAGGAAATAGCAAGGACTATGCTCAATGAGGCCAACCTCCCTAAGTACTTTTGGGCGGATGCGGTTAACACCGCTTGTTATGTTATGAATAGAGCCCTAATAAGGCCAATTTTAAAGAAAACCCCATATGAATTGTACAAAGGAAGGAAGCCAAATGTGTCACATTTTCATGTCTTTGGATGTAAATGTTTTGTTTTGAATAATGGAAAGGATAACTTGGGAAAGTTTGATGCAAAATCTGATGAGGGAATATTCATTGGCTATTCTATACATAGTAAGGCCTTTAGAGTCTATAACAAATGAACTATGACCATAGAAGAGTCTATACATGTTGCATTTGATGAAACTAACCCAAATGAGCCGAGAAAGGAGCTTGTTGATGATGTTGCAGAAATCTTAGCAACGACGCACTCGAAAAATCAAGAGAAAGAGCCCAAGAAGCAAGAAAAGAGACTGCTTGATCACTCATGGCAAAAGGATTCAGAAATCATGGACCTACCTAAAGAATGGAGGACATCAAGATATCATCCTCTCGACAAGGTGATAGGTGATGTATCAAAAGGGGTAATTACCCGAAACTCACTTAGAGATGCATGTAATCATTTAGCTTTTGTCTCTCAAGTTGAACCTAAAGACATAAATGAGGCCATTAATGATGAACATTGGATCTTGGCCATGCAAGAAGAACTAAATCAATTTGAGAGAAATCAAGTTTGGGAATTAGTTCCAAGGCCCAATGATCATCCCATAATTGGCACCAAATGGGTCTTTAGGAACAAACTTGATGAAGCGGGCCTAATAATAAGAAACAAAGCTAGACTTGTAGCTAAGGGCTATAATCAAGAAGAAGACATAGATTATAAAGAAACTTACGCTCCCGTAGCTAGATTAGAGGCCATTAGAATGTTACTTGCATATGCTTGCATCATGGATTTCAAACTTTATCAAATGGATGTCAAAAGTGCCTTTTTAAATGGTTTTACAAGAAGAGGTGTATGTGGAACAACCTCCTGGTTTTGAAGATTTTGAATTGCCCAACCATGTTTTTAAACTGGAAAAGGCATTGTATGGCTTGAAACAAGCTCCTAGAGCTTGGTATGAAAGGTTGAGCAAATTTCTTTTGGAAAAAGGTTTTTCTAGAGATAAAGTTGATACTACCATTTTCATAAAACATAAAATGCATGACATACTTCTAGTTCAAATCAATGTTGATGACATTATATTTAGGGCTACTAACAACTCTCTTTGTAAAGAATTTTCAAGTATTATGCAAAGTGAGTTTGAGATGTCCATGATGGGTGAGCTCAACTTCTTCCTTGGTCTCCAAATCAAGCAAACAAGAGAAGGAACTTTCATAAACCAATCCAAGTATTGCAAAGAGCTACTCAAGAAGTTTGGAATGGACAATGCTAAGCAAATGACTACTCCTATGGGCACCTCTTGCTATTTGGACAAGGATGAAGGAGGTAAATTAGTAGAAATTATAAAATATAGAGGTATGATTGGCTCACTCCTTTATCTCACTGCAAGTAGGCTTGATATAATGTTCAGTGTATGCATGTGTGCTAGATATCAAGCTAATCCTAAAGAATCACACCTAAGTGCCGTTAAAAAATAATGAAATATCTAATAGGCACATCACAAATGGGTTTGTGGTACCCTAAGGGTGCCTCATGTAGCCTCATTGGGTATTCCGATTCTGATTTTGCTGGATGCAAAATGGATAGGAAGAGCATTAGTGGGACATGCCACTTGCTTGGAAGCTCACTAGTTTCTTAGCATAGCAAGAAACAAAATAGTGTGGCATTGTCTACAGCTAAAGTTGAACATGTTGCAGCTGGGAGTTGTTGTGCTCAAATCCTTTGGATGAAGCAACAACTCTTGAACTATGGTCTTGAGCTTGATCACATCCCCATAAGATGTGATAATACTAGTGCAATTAATTTATCCAAAAATCCTATTTTGCATTCTAGGACTAAACATATTGAAATAAGACATCATTTCATTAGAGATCATGTTCAAAAGGGTGATTGTATGCTTGAATTTGTGGAAACCACTAAGCAACTAGCTGACATTTTCACTAAGCCCTTAGCAAAAGAAGCATTCTTCTATATAAGAAATGAACTCAGAATATTGGATCAATCATGCATAAATTGATTACTTGCTGTATAACTTATCCTCTATGATACCCATTTTGCTCCTCTACTGCATAATATCATTGTTTCACTGTGAAATTGTATAAATTAATCTCTTTTAAATCCAATACTAACTTGAGCGTCGGAGTGTCCTCTTATTTTGTTTTGCAGTAGCTCAGTTCATGCTTAAGCCCCCCCAATACTGTGAAAAATAATCCCTGAAGTTCCTCTTACTTAATCTGATACTAGGATGAATTTTGTCTTTTTAATGAAGTCAAGCCAAAATGAATTTCAAGAAGACTTGAACTCATATGCTCAAGGATTATTCCCATGTAGTTGTTCTAGTGCTATTAGTGAAATGATCAAATAAAAAGAAGAAAATCTCACTTCGTTTGGCTCTGGAAGTGTTTTGGAACCCTGAGGAGCTCTCTGTCAAGACTAAATAATCGGTTAGGCATGGCCCTTAACCGGTTACCCTGTGTTTGGAGGCCATTTCGTGCTCTCTGTCAAGCAAAATAATCGGTTAGCCAATTGCCCCTAATCAGTTACCCTATTTCTGGATTCCTTTTTGTGCGCTCTGACTTAGCTTACTAACCGGTTAGCCACCCATCCTAACCGGTTATTGGAAAACACAGTGGCTTAACTCTAATAGCCCTAACCGGCTACCCACCTTTCCTAACCGGTTAGAACACCCTCCTTAAACATCCCCCAGTAGCGTACCTCTCCCCATTCACGCACCCTCACCCCCATTATCATCTTCTTCCTCTCAAGCTCTCTCACACCCACTCCCTCACAATTCATCCCTCACCATAATACCACCACAAATTCAGCCTTTAAACTCCATTTCTCTCACAATCCCTCACTTTCCATCATCTTTCTCAAATTAAAACTCTATTTTTCTTCCCAAATTTCTATCCCCCTCACACACTCTCTCTCCCCCACCGTGCCCTAAGCCTCCATTCCCACCATGGCCAGCAGCTCTTCCTTCCCCAAAAGGTCACACACCAAAAATCTCAATGTCCCAAAGGAAACAACTCCTACTGACACTAACCCAAATTTTTCAGTAGCCTTGAATCTCGGAAGACACTTCACTGACCCTGCTCAGATGAAGAAATATTAGTTGGAATTTCATGCAAGACGTATCATCTCACCTAAATGGATGGACTGGGAGTTTTTCGTCCAAGAAGGCTTCACTTCTCTTACAGAACTTCTTGAATTCCATGGGTTGAGAACTCTCGTCACCACCAATCTAGGGTATTTCTATCTTGAACCTACTAAAGTCTTCTTCTACAATTTATCTATTAAGGGTGGAACTTTAATTTCTAAAATTAAAAAGCACAAGATTGTTGTGAATCCCAGTGAGTGGGTTCCTTTGTTTGATCTTCCCCACTTCAGTGAAAATCTCAAATTGGAAAAACATGGCCAATGGGAAAATTATAAGAGAGATCAAGCTGTAATGGGCACGCTTCAGCCTGGTGTTCCAATGCCAAAGGGAACTTTTACTACCGGCCTTCTAAAGATACATGATCGTCTTCTTCATTTCATTGTCACTCATATCCTCGCACCAAGGGCAAGTAACTATGCCCTGGTTGAAGAGGAAGACATCTTCCTGATGTGGCTTCTCAAGGAATGCATAAAGATCAACTGGCCTTTTTACATTATACATACTATGATGAAAGCTAAAAACAAGGTAGTTATGGATCTTCCGTATGCCCTTCTAGTTGCTCGAATCCTAGACCACCATAAGGTTCCCCTATTGGACGATGGCATTGTAAACACTGTAGGCCCTCATAAGTTTGGCCTTGCCTCTCTTAATAGAATGCACATGAACAACGTCAATGGCGAATGGACTTATGGTCATGCACGAGTGGCAGGAGCACCACCAGAATAAATTCCCGCTGATACGACTGATGTGCCTATGGAAGAGGCACCAGAAATGGGTAGCGTCTCCGAAACCACAAGTGAAGCCCGCATTCTTGAAGCCATCGGGGATCTGCGAACCTACCAAGAGCATAGCAACTCAGTAATTTTTGATCAGTTAAGTGCTATGGAGGACCACTTGGATAGGATCGAGCATCGCTTCCCAGCACCCGAAGACCCTGGGGCTTAGGCATGGACTATCTGTCATAGTTGCATTTCTGAACTAATTGATTCTGAGCTCTATTTTGACTATGCTTGGTTATAATATTTTGGATATTTTGGTAGACTTATTTGGCATGACTGATTCTGAATTTCTGGAAATTATGCTTAGTCTTAATAGTTATCTTTGACTCATGATTTGACTCTTGAATATATTTAATTATGGTATACCTTATGAGTTTCTGTATGACTGATTATGAGCTTCTAGAAATTATTTTTAATCTTATTAATCAGCTTCTATTTTGAATGCTTGGTCTCGTATACCTTATCTATGTCTACCTAGTTTACTGGATCTTTTTTCTAATTATGACAAAAGGGGGAGAAGGATAAGGGCTTTTTATTTATTGAGAAAAGTAGGAAAAATAACTGTATGTGTTATGAAAATGTGTTGTCTGTTAATGGTCCTAGAATCCCAAAACAAAGGGGGAGCTGTGCATCTCTGATTCAAGAACCTCTTGAACAAAAGAGGGGGATTAAGTCTCCAAATCCTATTATGAATTCCAATTATCATTTGAACTAATCTTTTTCTTAATAAGTGTTTGCCGTCATCAAAAAGGGGGAGAATGTGATTGACATGGACTAGATGCAAATGGTTTTGATGTCAACAAACAAGAAAGCAAATGGGAACACAATGATCAAGTCACAAGGAACTCAAGCTTAGCATGTAGGTTATAGATCTTATGTAAAGGTATATTAAGGATTCACCTTAAGCTCAAATGGTTTCCTTAAAATGAATTTGTAAAATGGTTTTTCAAGTTAGGATCAAAAAGGTATTTTTTGCAACAACTCTTTGAAATCTTATATCCTCTTTCAAGTAAATCTCCTTGTATATGCCAAAATTGAAATAAGCCTTTTTGGGAACACAAAACTGCTTCTGTAAATGTTAGGAGCCAAAATTCTAAGGCTCCTAACCGATTAGGACCAGCTCCTAATCGGTTAGCTTATTCAAACAGAGGCTTTGCCTCGTTATTTATCAAATGCCTAACCAATTAGGCAAAGTGACTAATCGGTTATTTAACAACTCAGAAGCTAAAATGTTTTTGTCCTAACCGATTAGGTAGGAGACCTAACCGGTTATTCTCTAACTCAGAAGCCATTTTGTTTATGTCCTAACCGATTAGGTAGGAGACCTAACCAGTTATTTAATAACTCAGAAGCCAAAATGATCTTGTCCTAACCGATTAGGTGAGAGACCTAACCGGTTAGTTTCACTCTTAGAAGCCAAAACCGTTTTGTCCTAACCGATTAGGTGAGAGACCTGACCGGTTATTCTCCAACTCAGAAACCATTCTGATTATGTCCTAATCGATTAGCCTGGAGCTCTAATCGGTTAGCATCTTTCCCAAAACCTATTTTTATGTTGTCCTAACCAATTAGGACACATCCCTAACCGGTTATTTATCAAAACAGAATACATTCTTTTTAAGCTTAAAGGGCCCCTAACCGATTAGGAGGCTTGGCTAACTGGTTAGTCTATATTCTGGAAAAATAACCAGAAGCTCGTAACGGCTATAGTAATGAGCATTAATTGCTCACAACTACCTCCAACGACACTAAATGGCCCTTAACTATAAATTTGGATGTTGGGCTTCAATAGAGGGTTAGAAAAACTGAAACTATCAATTTGAAAGTTTACTACTGAGCATTAAACAAGTTTTTCTCATCATTTCACAAAATCCTCTGTTTTAAGCTTGAACCTGTGTGAATCCTAAATACCATAGTTCTTCAATTTGTATTACTTGCTCTAGAGAGAGTTTCTTCTAATTAAATCTTATACAATCTATTTAGAGAGGGTGAGATATCCCTCAAGACTTGTAAGGGTGAGGTATCCCTTGGAAATAGAGGCTCAAGCATAAGGGTGAGGTATCCCAAAGTGTTGAGTGCTCAAGGTTGTAAGGGTTGTCAAGCACCTATTGAAGCTTGAAGAAATAGTAGAAAATCTCTAACGGTTGCTTGAGGACTGGACGTAGATCACAAGTGGATTGGTGATCGAACTAGGATAAATCGTTATGTTTGTTTTCTCTAAACCCTTCTCTTTACATTGAGCATTATTTTATTAAATTGCTTGAATATTGTTCCCTTTGGTTATTGCATTTATAAGTAAAAGTGTTTATCTCATATATCCAATTATTTCTTAATCATCAAATAGCTTCAACGAAAATTGTTTATTTAACGATTTACGAAAGATTTTCGAACTTGTCTTACATACTCAATTCACCCCCCTCTTAAGTATTGAGGCCACTTGGTAACACCAACCTCTCTAACATCTGTTCAATGAAAGGAAAGGGGAAATGATCTTTCCTGGTGGCCTGGTTAAGCCACCTATAATCAATGCAGACTTACCAACTATTTTGGATTCTTGTGGGTGGAAGCTCATTGTTCTGATTTGTAACTACTGTGACCCTAGATTTCTTTGGGACAACCTGCACGGGGCTCACCCATTTGCTATTGGATATGGGATAAATAATGCTAGCTTGCTATAGCTTGGTCACTTCCTTCTTCACCACATCTAGAATCAGGGAGTTCAGTCTCCTTTGGGGCTACCTCACTAGTATGGTATCTTCCTCCAATAAAATCCTATGCATGCATGTAGAGAGGCTAATACCAGGATTGTCTGCAAGTGTCCATTCGATGGCCTGTTTATTTGCCTCAAAACCTGCATCAATTTTTCTTCTTGTTCAGGTTGTAGATTCTTAACTACAATCACTAGCAATGTCTCACCATCTCCCAAATATGCATATTTAAGATGGTCTGGCAAAGTCTTTAACTCTAAAGATGGGGGATGCACAATGGAAGGTAGTAAGCTATTTGAAACAACTAACTCAATAACATTAAATTTAGCATAATTTTGACTCTCATTTTCACATGCTGCATCATTCAAGTAAGCAGCTACATCATCACCCATAACTAATGTAATGCCCCTTTTTGAGGAGGGAACGTCACACCATAACCATGAAATGGAAATAAAATGTATAAACTAAGACTCGGTTCATTATAATATAGATGAGCCTGTTTAGTTGTAATCATACAAATGATTTTGGTGAATTCTTTTTTTTTTTGTAATAAAAATAAAATGATACATGGTTATAACAGAAAGCAACACGAGAAGTAAACCATACATTCATACTTCTTACTTATATATATATATATACTTATATCGTACTTGTTTAGATACATCACCAGATATACAAAAGGTAGAAGTTTTATGTGCCCCAAAATGATTACACATATATAGCCCACCAAAAAGATAAAACATTAGGGCCCCAAAAGATTTACAGATAGCCACCAGTGGCTACCAACAGCATCTGCCCCTAAAGCAAATATGAAGGAACCGTAGATGGATCCTCCTCAGGGTCTTCCTCGTCAGAGGAAACCCTCATCGGAGTAACCGAGTTACGACTGGGGGCTCATGCAGAGGATAAGAAAGAATCCTCTTGTGGGGAGTAATAGCGCTCAACCCACATATCACATATGGGTAAGTAAAACTCTAAATGTAAGTGAGCATTAAAAGTGAAGATAAGTGGATCATAATGTCCCCAAGCCAGAGACACAGTCACGTCTCTGAGGTAGATGTAGCGATCCATACTCTGGTTCATGTGCCAGCAGTCCAGACCTCCATGGAAAGTCAATCTTGCATAATCCAAAAAGTCACGCGGATGGGACGCCATGACCAAAATAGGTGACTAGTCAAAATCAGGCCAGAAGCCAGGGAATTCGTGTACTTCCTCTTCTTTACCTACGTCGTCAGAGAAACACATAAATAAACAGAATAGCAGAAATATAGAAAAGAGATGAGACATCCTATATTCAGTACCAATTATGGCAGTAAAGAAACAGAACAGCGCAGGACGCCCACATAGCATTGCAAGAATAATAAGTAGCATCAAGATGCAAATAGTAAACAACTTAACAAATCCAAGCAGTTATAACATCAATAAGATAATAGTTCCAATCATCATATGAATAAATGCCAAATAATATGTTAACTCACTATGCACGTGCACATGATATCGAAATCCTACTCCATGAAGCTAGACACAAACATCAGAGAGAATGATTAGGAGACATGTTTATAACTCGACTACCGTGGCCAACAAGTGTTATAATTTCTTGATTTATCAACGTGCACGTCATAGCATTGTATAAGACATTCTACACTAGATCATTATATAGGACAGTGTCTCATTCCGGATCGTCGGTGCGTTTGCATCGGTCTATCCCACGGCCCAGAGGAGCTACCAACTGACCATTGTGAGACACCCATACCCCGACGCCCCCAAGGTCAACATTACGACCTATACTAGTCTATTCGCACCCGCACTAAGGTGTGATTCAATCTCCTAGGCAACATGGCCTTAACAATAGTCCACCGGACTTTCACAATGCATGATGACTCAATGCATATTTATGTATATTCAACAATGATATACTCATCCCATAACATGCCATCATTTGGCCAAGTTAAACATCAACAGAATTTCGGTCCCTCTCATGGACCCATAATAACATATTATCAAATTCTCAAATGAGACAATACACTTTTTAAAGTTTATTATGAAGTTTTACTTTAATTTACATTTCTTATGAAATCTTTCTCTAGAGGAATTCTCTTGTAATTCTCATTAAATCTTTATTTCTCTTAATTAGCTAAGTTCTTTACTTAATAATATTCACTTGGAACATTATTCTAAGGTTCTTAAGTCTCACACTCACTCTTGTTCCTCCCTTAAGTTCAAAAGAATCACCCTAGGTCATCAAATAAGTTTCTTTCCATCTTATGAATCCATAATAAATTCTTAAGTTGCCTAATCACCTAAGCCTTAGCTTGATACACAACTTTTAGCCAATATGGCCCTTGAGGCCGTGACCTCCCAAGGACAAGAGTCCAAATAATTTTTTTCCATCACATTGTTAATTACTTAACACTAAATTACTTAAGTTCCAAGGTTACCCAAAACTTACATGTTTGAACCCCAAAAATAACACTAGAGACTGTGAGCCTCCCAAGGGGCTAAGAACCCAAATTTTTGCATTGCTCCTTTAATTGTTATTCACTTGATTAGTTATCTCTCCTACTTGTTACAAAATTTTAACCATGAATACCCTATTGAAGGGGTATGGCCGTGAGCC
Organism: Ormosia semicastrata; assembly: GCA_029884595.1. Lineage (NCBI taxonomy): Eukaryota > Viridiplantae > Streptophyta > Magnoliopsida > Fabales > Fabaceae > Ormosia > Ormosia semicastrata. The sequence goes on from JAQQTO010000063.1 coordinate 52,830,939, forward strand.
TCATTAGGGAGAGCAAGGATCCCTTGCTTCCATTTCACATTTTCAATCCATCAAAATCAATCCAAGATCATCAATATACACAAATACAACCAATAAAATCACATAAAAGGAAATTAATACAAAGATCATTAGAAAAACCATATAACCAAGAGAGTAACCCTAACATGGGTTTCTCACAACTAACACACAAACAAGCTTCCCACTATTAATAGAGGTTGAAGTAGATAATCTCCCTCTTATAAAGAGAAATAACAATGAAAGCAAGCTCCTTTTTCCTTGGGAATTCGTTCTCCACCACCTCAAAACCCTAGAATATTCAAACTCACAAAAATTATAATCAAAACTTGAAAAAGGTATCCATGATCACCAAAGTGACCATGGATCACAAAAATGAGATGGAAAAATTAAAAATCTATGAACTTGTACCTCAAAGTTTCAAGCTTTAAAGCTTGGTGGAAGAAGATGAAAATGGTGGATTCAAGAAGTGGTCACAAAAGAGAAAATGTTCTAGATGATGAGAAGATGTAAGGAACAAGGTTGGTTGAGCAAGAAAATGTGGGTGGCCAAAAATGGTGTCTTGGTCGTGGAAGAGAAGAGAAAATGGAGAGAATGGGCGAGCTCCTTGAAGATGATTCCAACAAGAAAGAAAGTCTTCCAAACAAGATGTAGATTCAAGCAAAATGTGAGCTTGGAAATCAAACAAGCATGGAGGGTGGAAGGATATGGCTGCCGTGGGAAGAAGAAGAGAGAAGGAGGAGAAAAAATTGAGAGAAAAACGAGAGAAGAGAAGTGTAGAGAGAGAAAGTGATAGTAAAGTGTTTAAGGTTTTTGAAATGTGAAATGAATATGTGATATTAGTGAAAATGTGACAAAATTTATCACACTTCCCTCCACATTGCCGTGGAGCTACATAGGAGAGAGAGAAGGGAAGCTTCCTCTAGAAGCTTGGTGCAAAGCTTCCTTGAGAAGCTTTGTTAGCTTTTTGCAAAAGTTAACTTGATTAGACATAAAGTAGATTTCTAGATAAGTTAATAAGAATTTTTACTACAAGCTATTACCCAATGGATAATTGTTACAGTTTACTAAGCCAGTATATATTATCCAATGGATAATAAAGCACATTGTAAAATTTTTATTTAACAGAACGTACCGCGATTTTATTTATCAGATAAAATTTCAAAAAATGTAAACCTCGTAAATTATGTCCAACCTCAGGTTTAGTAAGATTCCCATCGACGTTTCCACAGTTCAAGGTCTACCAGCCTCGAAAAAAATATTTTATTTTCTCAGCTCTACTCAGCACGTACGTAAATTGAGAAATATATTAAAATAATCAATAATTTCAAAAAAATCCAAAAAAATTCATAAAAATCACAAATATTATAAAATAACTATTTATCATGAAACAAACAATTTTTGGGGTGTTACACCCCCTAATTGAGTGAGACTACGAAATGCATGACCATGCTCAAATGAGTCAATATGAGATATTAATCTCATTTGTTATTACTACGTCTACTTGAGTATCAGGAAACAAAAGATTGAACTATACAAGGGTGACACATTCTATGCGTTGTGTTCAATCTAGATATTTGGACGAAATGACTAAATTACATAGTAACATTGATCACGAAAAGGTTATGTCAAATCACTAACATTCTCATTACTTGGGTAGTAGCGATGTGTTAATAGATACCACTCATTACTTGTAATATTAAAATGAGATTTTAATATTACTGCCAATGTCATGTGAACCTATAGGGTCGCACACTTAGAACAGACTTAGTTAGAGCAATAAGGATCCAAGTTGGACTGGGATTCAATCATGGACCAGACTCATAGCAGATGAGCCTAGGGTTGCACAGCTTACCTTATTACTGCTCTAACTTGCATACAGCAGCAGCTAATAGAAATAGCACTACTAAGGGGCTGTCAAGGCACGCATGACAAACCCTAGCTACACTTCATAGAAATAGTGAGTGGGAGAGTGATAGGTTTCCCTTCTCTTTGCAACTAGCACTATGGCAGAGAGGTCAAACTCCAAGATTGTGGACGTTGGACATTTTGCAAGTTTGTTCATATGGATAATGTAGAGGCATCATTATTGTTGTGGTGCTTATGATTTGCTTAATTGTTTTTCCATCTCACTTCAAGAGGTAAACTAAAAAGAAAAATGGATTATGGTCCCTTTTTCGCATGGATCCTTAGTGGAAATTTATTTTTTCGCTGCGTGGTGTATCCATAATTCCCAGCAGTGGTATCAGAGACACTTACGAAACCATGATTTGATTTTTTTGTTTACGTGTTGTATGAAATAACATGTTTATTTATTCTTTTTTTTGGTAAAAGGTATGATCTTTCATATGTTATTTTAGAAAACATATGAATCCTTTGCAAAAACATATTCTGTTTAACATATTATATGCGAAACCATGAAGATGTTCATATGTTCTGTGAAACTTGGTTTAAATGCATGTATGATTTTGTGAAGCTTTCTGGTATATATGTAATATACATAGCATAGCAGCGTGACGCAAGGATTCTAGAAACCTTATTTTTGGTTTGTGATGGCATCAAGCATTGATGTTAAGCAAACCTTATTTTCTAAATAGCGGCGCAGCGCAAAGGGTTCTAGAAACCTTGTTTTTGGTCTACGGCAGCATCAAGCATTGATGTCAAGGAAACCTTGTTTCCTAACAGCAGCGCATAAGGATTCCCCGTGACATGAAGTGTTCGTGTCCTCACGGCTATGTGGTTTCAAGTGTTGACACCCTAGCTGTCAAGGAGGCGTAAGAGGTCCAACTCGTGTTTTGGATTCAGAAACCAGTGGCAGCATCTGAATGAAAAGATTTGGACTAAATCCCTTTCGGGGTGCTGCCCCAAACCTCGCACGGGGCACTGCCCCAAACCCCGTTGCATAGTGTGTATTATTCAAAAGCACGATATTCAATTCTATTTTTATGACTCACAGAATAATAATATATTATTGTTTAGAGTTTATATGTTCTTTGTGGTATATGGTGCATGGTTATGGCCTTAGTCTTCCTTTTATGCTTTTTGGTTAATTTTAAAATACAGCTTGCGTGTCATGCCCTTCTATCTACATTCTGGTTGTACATTCTCTTCTCACCTAACTCCCCTTGTATGTAAAATGAGTTTCTTTGAAATGTAATCTTGATGTGGAGGCAAGAAGACGATATCAATTGAGGACTTTGGTGGGAGACGCTTGGTGAAATTGGTTCGCTCTCTTGGTTTAGTTATTCATGCTCTTATTGGCTTAGAAGAATCAATGCGTTAAGGGCCATAACCATGTCACATTCTTTTCCTTCTTTACATGTATGAGATGCATGGAATTTTATGGTATATTAAATAGTTTAATAAATGGTGAGATATAAAAATTCCCTCAAAGAAAATATTAAGTCATTGTGTGATGCCTTCCAATGCATGGCACTCATTAAGGCTAGTATCGATTAAGTGTAGGTTTGCAAAGTAGGATGCCTTTATCTATATTAGTAAGACATGATGGGATAAAGGTAATATCTAACTATCAACCATTGGGTCTGACTTAACTAGGCCATTTCAATAGGATTGGAGGCTTAGATGCATAGAGTTGGGCTTTAATCCATTAGATGGATTAGAATAAGTGTTATTCACCTAACCATCCAAGAGTTGCATGTGATGTAATTGGAAAATGTTTCCTACCTAAATAACCAAACTTTGACTAATCAGCCAAAGCTGAATCAAAGCTAGGTAAACTATGGATCCTGACCCACTAGGATATCTTACAATGTGATTTTCTAAGTCAATGCTGAGGGTCATTGATTTGAATAAAATAGTGGGAGGCATATTTAATTAAATACCTTGTTAAATATATTTATGGCATGATACTTATACTTTGCATATTTTCTATTGATAGATTACTATGGCAACAAACACTTCAAATAACTTATCATTGCGATCTGTCCTTGAGAAGGACAAATTGTTTGGGACAAATTTCCTAGACTAGTACAGGAATATGACGATTGTCCTCAAACATGAGAAAAAAGTTATATGTTCTAAAGAATCCCATTCATGAGCCACTAATAATCACATATTTTATACATTAATAAACCCTCATTTTTAGTTATTTACACTCTCCATGTACTTAATTGATTGAGCTTGGTCATGTTTATAAGTTTGGGCTCAAATTAGGCTTAATTGATTTTTTTCTAGCATCATTGATGTTTGACACTGTTTCTATATTTTAGCCATATCTTGAGTTCTAGATGTCTAAAAATTATGTATCTTACCTTGTAGGAAAGATGAGAGAAATCTCTACAATTTTCATGAAGAGCTCCTGGGCAGAATCGGACTACTAGGCCTAATTGGGCCTAGATGTCAGAACACAAGTTCAGAGACCCTTTGAGAATGTTTTGCCCATAACTTGAGTTGTAGACCTCCAAATGATACGGGGTTTAGGCCTAATTACTCATAATGGACTCAACTTTGTAACTAATGGGGTTATAATGATGTGAGGCCAAAATAGGAGTTATTTGATAACTGTAGAAGTAAAATTTTGAGTGATAGTTTTTCATTTCATACTTTTCTCACATTCTCTCTAGATCTAGATCATTCTTTTTCTCTTCTTCCTCCTTCTTCCTTAAGCTTCTTCATGGTGATAGCTATGGAGGGCTAAACTTCTGTAGTCAATTCAAATATTCTTCAAGAAATTGTGGTTTGGATTCTTGAGATCTTGGTTCTATTTTTGTGTTTGAATTGCATTTGAATTCCTCTTCCCCTTCTTCTTCTTGATCTTGAATGCATGAATGGTGATTCTATTTATGTTTGATTTGATTAGATCTTGATTTGAGATTGAGAATTGTGATGAGATTTAGGTTTATTGATCTGAATTAATCATGAAATTACAGAGGAGGTTAGGTTATTGATTTGTGCTTAGGTTAATTGAATTCGGAGATCAAATTAACATAAATCTAACATAAATTATGCGATTGTGAATTTGTATGTCAATTTTTAATTAAATTCTAGATGATTGTCTAGTATGAATTTTGGATTTGATGCAGAGATTTCGGTTAAATCTAAATTAACCATTCAAATGCACTTCAAATGTTTGTTGAAAGATCCATGATAAAATCAACCTAATTTCGGATAGATTTCTGAATTGATTATTCTTTTAATTAAATTTCTCACTTTAATTCTATTATTTACACATTCTAAATTCTCAAACCCCTTCCCCCAATTTTGGTTTGATATAATCAAATTGTATTTATAATCCTTAATAGACGATCCTATGTTGTTTCCTATGCTACAAGCCATAGGTATAACTCGGTTGTAAGTTTGATTGAGTTTGATGCTCATCAGCAACCAGCTACAAATGCCCCTAAAGCTAAAAATGATGCTTATAAGAAGCATCAAGATGACGCCTTGGACGTTGGATGTCTCATGCTAGCCATCATGAACTTTGAGCTTCAAAAGCAATATGAGATAATGGATGCTTACGATATGATCGTGCACTTGAAGAAGCTCTATCAAGAGCAAGCTAGGCATGAGAGATTTGAAGTCTCTAAGGCACTTTTTTAGTGCAAAACTAGTAAAGGGAAGCCCTATTGGTGCTCATATGCTCAAAATGATTAGGTACATTGAAAACCTAGAGAGGCTTGGTTTCCTATTGGGTCAAAAGTTGGCCACTGATTTAGTTCTGCAATCGTTGAAGGAAAGTTTTAGTTAATTCTTCATGAATTACAACATGAACGAAATTCAAAAATCTTTACCAGAGTTGCTAAGCATGTTGAGAACTGCTGAGCAAAACATTAATAAAGGAAAAGGAAAGGCCATTATGATGGTCCAAAAGGCTAAGGGCAAAAACCAGCTGAAGAAGCCTAACAAATAAAAGGGCAAGGGTAATGAGAAATCCAAGCCCAACACTTCTGGCTTGAAACCTATGGGCAGAGTGGCTAAGGAAGGTGTGTGCTTCCACTGTGGTCAGACCGACCATTAGAAGAGGAGCTATGCCAGGTACTTGGAGGAGCTTAAGAAGAAGAAGGGAAGTGAGACTTCCACTTCAGGTATTTTTGTTATAGAAGTCAATTTATCTACTTCTACATCTTGGGTATTAGATACTGGATGTGGGTCTCATATTTGTGTAAATGTGCAGGATCTAAAGAATAGAAGACCATTGGCTAAGGGTGAAGTCAACCTACGAGTCTGAAATGGAGCAAAAGTTGCTGCTTTAGCCATAGGGACTTATTTATTATCTTTGCCCACTAGGCTTGTTATTGAGTTGAAGAACTGTTATTTTATGCCTGTTATTAGGACGAATATCATTTCTGTTTCTTATTTGGACAAGAAAGGTTTTACTTTTATAATAAAGGATAAAAGTTGTTCTATTTATTTGAATGATATTTTTTATGGTAGTGCACAACTAAGTAATGGACTTTATGTCCTCGATCTTGAAATGCCAGTTTATAATATAAATACTAAGAAGTTCAAATTTAATGATATGAACCTAACTTATCTCTAGCATTGTCGTTTGGGCAACATAAATGAGAAACGCATATCCAAACTCTATAAAGATGGATTCTTGAACTCATTTGATTTTGAATCATTTGAGATATATGAGCCTTGTTTATTGGGGAAGATGACTAAAGCCCCATTCACTGGACAAGGTGAAAGGGCTAGTGATTTTTTGGGCCTCATACATAGTGATGTATGTGAACCACTAAACACACTGGCTAGAGGTGGTTTTCAATACTTCATTACATTTACTGATGATTTCAATAGATATAGGTTTGTGTATCTTATCAAACACAAATTAGAATCCTTTGAAAAATTCAAGCAATTCAAGAATGAGGTACAAAACCAACTTGGCAAGAGTATTAAAGTCCTTCGATCAGATCGAGGTGGTGAATACCTAAGCCAACAATTTGATGATCATTTGAAAGAGTGTGGGATAATCTCTCAACTCACTCCTCTTGGAATGTCACAATGGAATGGTGTTTTTGAAAGGAGGAACCAGACCTTATTGGACATGGTCCAATCCATGATGAGTTAAGCAGACCTTCCAGGCTTCTTCTAGGGACATGCTCTATTAACAACAACTCTTACACTTAACCGTGTTCCATCTAAGACGGTACAAAAGACACTATATGAGATATTGATTGGGAGATGGCCCAATATGTCTTTCATGAAGATTTGGGGTTGTGAAGCTTATGTGAAACGTCAAGTTTTTGATAAGCTTAGACCCAAATAAGATAAATGCTTCTTTGTAAGGTATCCCAAGGAAACCAAGGGATACTATTTCTATAATCTCACTGAGGGCAAAGTGTTTGTTGCACGGACAACTGTGTTTTTAGAAAAGGAGTTTTTTCTCCAAAGGAACTAGTGAGAGGAAATTAGAACTTGAAGAAATTCAAAATTCATATAGTAGCATTGAACCAAAGGTAGAAATAGAGCAGCCTCTACAAAATGATGTGGAACAACAACCTACTCTAGTAGCATAAGACCTGCGTAGGTCTAATAGGATACGTCATCAACTAGAGAAATATGGATTTTTCATGACCCAACAAGGTGACGTATTGCTCATGGATCAAGATGAGCCTATGACTTTCTAGGAAGCCATTATGGGCCTAGAATTTGAGAAAAGGCTTGAGGCCAAGAGATCTGAAATGGAATCCATGTATGCTAACCAAGTATGGACCTTGGTTGACCCACTTGAAGGGGTAAAACCCATTGGGTGCAAGTGGGTTTTCAAAAAGAAAAATGATATGGATGGTAACGTGCATACTTTTAAGGCGTGATTTGTGGCTAAAGGTTTCAAGAAAATTCATGGTGTAGACTATGATGAGACTGTTTCCCCAGTTGCAATGCTTAAATCCGTTCAGATCTTGCTTGCTATTGCAGCATACCACGATTATGAAATCTGGCAAATGGATGTCAAAACTGATTTCCTTAATGGAAATCTTCTCGAGGATGTGTACATGATACAACCTGAAGTTTTGCAACTCCACAGGATGCTAGAAAGGTGTGCAAGTTGCAATGATCTATTTATGGATTGGAGCAAGCTTCTAGAAGCTGGAATCTTCGTTTTGATGATACAATAAAATACTTTGGTTTCTATTAGTGTATGCCCTAGAAGCTGATATTTTTTACAGTACTTACATACATTGTATTATGCTATTTTTTAATATATGAGGCATTTAATTTATTATGTTATTTATGATAAACATAATAAAGTCCTTAGAATAGTAAGTTTAATGCCATAGGACATCAAGTGGATGACTTGATCGTGAAATCCTATTGAATAAAATTAGAACACTATTCTTAAATGTCCTTAGTCAAGTATTATTGTTAATTAGGAAAATAATAATGCATTGAGACTAGTATGTGCGCAGACTGATGACCACATCTCACGGGTCATGGATATGAGATATCAGGTCTTCACATGAGTACATATTAGAGTAATGATGTATTGGATTGACCTGCCATGAGAACGCTACATGGATCGTTATATGTGTGTCATAAGCGATTCTTATAGTCACAATGGTGTATATGGTCCTTTTGACCTGAAATCACTATGATTCCTACATAAGGAGTTGTGTGTTTTAATGCCATCAAATGTCATCTGTAACAAGGTGATTATAAAGTTGGTTATTGGATATACCATGTATCATGCAGAGGGATATGAGTGACCTAGATGGGATTTGTCACTCCTACATAACAGGAGCAATATCTTCGAGCCCTCTGATTGAGTGAGACTGTGAAATGTATGGCCATGCTAAAGAAGTCTATTGATCTCATTTATTATTACAAAGTCTACTCGAGTATCAGGAAACGAAGGATCGAACTATACAAGGGTGACACATTCCATGCCTTGTGTTCAATCTAGATATCTTGACAAAGGGACTATACTACACGAAAACATTGGTCACGGAAAGGTTATATCAAATCACTGACATTCTCATTACTTGGGTAACAGTGATGTGTTGCTAGATACCGCTCACTACTTGTAATAATAAAATGATATTTTAATATTACTGCCAACGTTATGAGAACCTGCAGGATCACACACATAGAGCAGACCAAATTGGAGCAATAAGGATCCAAGTTAGACTTGGATTCAATTGTGGGCTAGACTTATAATAGATAAGTTTAGGATTACACAGCTTACCTTGCTGCTGCTCACACTCACTTAAGGCAGTCCCTATTATAAATAGTACTGCTAAAGGGGCTGCTAAGCACACATAACAGAACCCTAGCCGTACCTACAAAAATAGTGAGTGAGAGAGTGATAGGTTTCTCTTCTCTCTGCAGCTAGCACTGTGTCAGAGATGTGGGACTCCTTTCACAGACGTTGGACATTCGTGAGTTTGTTCGTGTGGATACTGCAGAGACATCATTGCTATTACGATGTTGGTGATTCACGTCGTTTATTTTTCATCTTGCTTCAAGAGGTAAACTTAAAAAACATGGATTATGGTTTCTTTTCACATGGATCCTTGGTAGGAATTTTTGTTTTTCCATTGCATAATGTATTCATAATTCCCAATAGTTTCATCAAGAATGAAGAATAATCTTGTGTCTATAAGATAGTTAGTGGGAGCACAATTGTCTTTCTAGTGTTGTATGTAGATGACTTACTACTCATCGAAAATGACATCCCTATCCTATAGTCTATAAAGATTTGGTTAAGGAAATGCTTTTCCACGACGGACTTGGGCAAAGCCATTTATGTATTAGGTATCAAGATCTATAGAGATAGATCACAAAGACAGGTTGGCCTAAGTCAGAGTATATACTGATAACTCCATGAAATGTAGTTATTTGTGCCCTATATCCATGCTATATTTATAGCTTAGTCCTTGTTTGTTATGCATATATGGAAAATTTTAGGCTTATATTTGTAAAATTCAATTTGGATATCTTCCTATATGGTTTTGAGCAAATTGTACATATTCTGTAAGTGATTAAGTGAAATTGCAATGGTGAGTAACTTTGTGTTTTCTCTATTTCAGGAAGAGCTCCAATCAAACTGAAATTTAAAGGACTTGGACCAAAGGAAGAGAAAGCTAAGTGTGAAGTTCAGCATCTCACATTACGGTGTAGGCATGTTCATGCCATGGCGTGATGCATTCCCCTGCTTTAGCATATTGAACCCGAGGCTTGAGCATCGCAGCGCAAAGGAGTGTATGCTGCAGCATAATGACCTAAATTGATACGCATCACGACGTAATATGTGTAATGTCGCGGCATGAAACAGAATTCTGGGCCTATAAATACTGTTTTATCACATTTCAGAGAAGAGTTTTTTAGTTATAAAGAAGCTGCGGTTAGGTTTTCATTTTGAGGCTAAGAGGAAGCCAAAGGGAGCAACGTTGGAGGCCATCTTCTTCATGGAGGATGATTTAAGCATTAAAGATCACTTCTATTGAGCTTCCTTCCTATTTCTTTCTCTTTTATCTTTTCCTTGTATCTTGAACATGGTTTTTGTTGCTATATTTTCTTGTTCAATGAGTAGCTAAGCTATATTTAGGGATTACTTTAGATCTTTCCATGGATATTGATGATTTTGTACTTCTTTAAGTTTATATTGATGTATGGTTTTGTTTAATCATATGGATCTTAATACTCTTGATTGTTTTGGCTAACTTTTAAGTGATTTGCTGAAATTTGATAAACCTAGACATAGCAATTTGGATTTGAGATTATATGTATGGTTGATGCATGTTCAATTTCATTCTCATAGTGGGATGAGTTGATTTGCTAATGAGATAGAAATATACCTCTTGGCCATGCCTAACAGGTGTTTGATAATAGACCTTAATGAGTGGAATTTGCACTAATTCTCATAGAAACATAGTGAGTTAGGTAAATGAAGCATGGTTGATTAACTTAGACATAGGCTTTTATCTAAGTTAGATTCTCAAGCTAACTAATAAATTCATTCATGTTACTTATGAGGGTTGCATATTATCAATTGAAGTAGGAGGTGAAGAAGGATTCCCTAAACTCTAAACATTATCTTTATTTCCATTTTATTGCATTTCAGTCTTTAGATTTAATTTAAATGCATTTCTTCCTATTTTTATGTTCCTGAATAGAATTATTTAAGCTATTGGTTGATATTTAGCATTAGAAAAAACGTAGTCCTCATAGGAACGATATCCTACTCTTAAACTGTATTACTTGTTCGATCTGTGCACTTGTGGCCTATAAAGGGACAAACAATTTTTTGGCACCATTGTCGGGGATTACAGTTAATTTTTGTATTGCTAATATTGACAATGAGCTTATTTAGTTCTAATTCAAGTTTTGTATAGTTCATTTTAATTTAAGTTTTCATTCTTTTGAGTTTTAGGTACTAAGATGGCGGTTGATCACAACTACACGAGGCCTTTGAAGGAGTTCTCAACTCCTCAAATGAAGAATCTACAATCAAGCATAAGAAGGCCTCCCATTTGCGCAAGTGTTTAATTCTTGGGAGGGAACCCAAGTGTTTATGTTTTGTTTCTAGTTTTTGTCTTAAATCGGTAGTATGTTTGATTTTTTGGTTTTATTATATTTTTGTTATGTAAACTATATTTTAACTATTTAAACAAGTTTTACAAGTGCTGGAGACCAAAAAGGAGCAGAACAAGTAGCAAAACTAATTTTGCTGTAGAATTCTGCAGATAGACTCCTCACTCTATGGTACAAGCTTTGCCATACCATGACATGATGGCTTTTTGTGCGCAACTGGGCCAAAATCCAAAGAGCTCAGCGCTACGATGTTCACACATCTGTGCCGCAGCATGCCTGTGAAATTTCAAACAAAAAAATTCTAAGTGGCTTGTAACCTTATAGTTTACATATTATGTATATTTTTTTATGTTTTTCCATATAGTTATATGTTTAGCTCTCACATTTCAAGTATTTTGTAGACTCAGGTGCCCTATACACCATGGACAGTGAGGATACTATTTCACTTTGGTTTGAGAGAGTATTATTACATGTTTTGGATATTATAATGTTAAATGTATAACATGTGATGATGTTTACTGTATGCAGTATTGATAGCCACCATATTATCATGTTTTTATATTACTATGGCTATTATCGATGGTTTTTAATGAGAAAATTACATGTTTTAGATATTATAATGTTGAATGTATAATATGTGATGATGTTTACTGTATGCAGTAGTGATAGCCACCATATTATCATGTTTCTATATTGCTTTGGCTATTGCTGATGGTTTTTAATGAAATTTTTTTTTTCAATTTTTAACATTGTGTACATTATGTTATGCATGCTTGATTTGAAAGTGCTGGATTTATTGGAATGCATGACATATTGCCAATTGTTAGTGTTGAATTGGTTGTCCAATGATATAAGAATTTATAAATTGCCCCATTTTCAGTGAAACCATATGCGATCAAGAAGCATGCAGAAATAATCTAGACACTTTTTATGTATGATTTACATCCCACTTATATGCACGTGTAACTTTAAAAATGATAAGAGTCCTTGTCTAGAGAAAGTTTATAGATGTACATGTAGAGATTTGAGTATCCTTGAAATTGTTTTCAAACTCTCTTGAGGCAAAATCCTAGATTATGCAAGATTGAGGAAATGATTAAGACATTGTTTGGACCGATTGGGCCTTAAAAGCTTACCCTGACATGATTATATCCATAGGTCCCCTTTTGAAACTTTATAAATGTTTGACCTTATATGTTTTTCACCCCCTTTATATTCCTTACCCTGTAACCATTCTAATGCATGTGAAAGCATTGCATTTTTTTCCTACCATCATTGTTTGTTGAGTACATAATATGTTATTTCTTGAAGTGAGTCTAGTGATTAGGGGTATTAATGCATATTTAATACAAAATGAGTTTGAAGGAACCAGATGCAGTCAAAGAAAAAAACATTTCTTTATAAAAGAAAGAAAAAAGTAAGCAAGGGAATGACATAAGAAAAGAAAAGTACAAAAAGCATTGAAAAGGTTCTGGCAAGTTTTATTCTTCCACTTTTGAATACCCTACTAATATCAGTTGGAGGCTCAAGTCTTGAAATAACATGTTTATGTTTCTAAATATTTGTATTATATCATTTCCTTATTTTTCTTATGCCCATCACCAATGGCCTTATATTACAAGCTATTAAAGTCTCTTTTGATCATCAGTTATGTGTGATTTACATTAGTGGAAAGAGAGTTTAGATTCAATTTTGTGGATCATATGATTCATATATATGTATGCTCATAAACTTATTCAGATGAGTATGACTTGACTAGGAGAAGTTTATCTTGCGTGTTTGTGGAAAATATGAATTGCATGAAAGGAAGCCTTGATTGTTAGCATGTTAAGGATTATGAATGTGTGAAGCTAATTATGAGGTATAAGCATTCTTTGAGGGTTTATACAATCATTGTACACAAGTTGTGGTTTAAAAAGAAAATTAAAATTATAATATTTGCTGAATGCATGTTGTAGCATAATTGTCAAGCAAGTTTACTTAATCATACTTTGTTTTGCTCAAGGACTATAAAAAATCTAGGTTTAGGGGTGTGATAACTCTATGAAATGTAGTTATTTGTGCCCTATATCTGTGCTATATTGATAGCTTAGTCTTTGTTTATTATGCATATATGAAAGATTTTAGGCTTATATTTGTCAAATTCAATTTTGATATCTTCCTATATGGTTTTGATCAAATTGTGCATATTATGTAAGTGATTAAGTGAAATTGCAACTATGAGTAACTTGGTTTTTCTCTATTTCAGGAAGGGCTACAATCAAGCTAAAATTTAGAGGATTTTGACCAAAATTGAAAGAGAAAGCCAAATGTGAAGTTCAGCATCTCACACCGCGGCGCAAGCTTGTTCATGGCGCAGCATGGTGCATTCCCATGCTTTAGCATATTGTGTAACATCCCGAAAATTGCTTATTTCATTATAAATAATTATTTTATAATATTGGTGATTTTTGGTGATTTTTGTGAAATTTTCTGGAAGCGTTGAATATTTTAATATATTCCTCGTTTTGCGTATGCATTGAGCGGAGCTGGGATAACGAAATGTTCTCCCTGAGGCTGGTAAACCTTGGACTGTCAACGTGTTAACGGGGGATCTTACTAAACCCGAGGCCAGGCACAGTTCGCGAGGTTTGCATTTTTCAAGGTTTTATCGCTAGATAAAATCGCGGTATCATAAAATTATCTCGGATGAATAATAAAATATTATTTTCATCACTTGTAATTTTATTCACCGAGAAAATAATTCTACAACAGTAATTGATCATCTATCGATGTATTTAATTTGGAGACTAGCTTACCATACACTTTATCGAGGAGCGTGCGAAGCTTATCAAGGAAGCTTCTTCCAACTATTATTTTATTATTTCTCTCTCCCCTATTTTGTGTTTGCACATTTGAATTAAGGGATCCAATTCATTTTTCATCCACACATTTTCCTCCTCCCATGTACGTAGCAGATCACTATTCACTCATCTCTCTCTCTTTCCATTTCTCCTTACAAAGAAGCACCATCCACCCACATTCACATTTTTATCTTCCAAAACCGTCACACTCCTAGCACCATTTTGTGTTTGGAGAAACACCATATCGAGGGAATCATCTTCAAAGTTCTACATTTTCTTCATCTTCATTTTCCTCCACGGTTGAAGCTTAAAGGTTGGAACTTTAAGGTAAAGTCCTTAGCTTTTTCCTCATCTCTCCTCATTTTCATAACCCACTTGTCATTTTGATGACCATGGGTATCCATTTCAACACTTGATTTCGATTTTGGTGAGCTTGAATGTTTAAGGATCTCCCGGAAACCGAAAACGTGATTTCGACCAAAAAGGAGCAGCCTTTCTTTGTGCTTCTCCAAGGTAAGAGAGGAAGACACTCCTCCTCAACCTCTTCTAGCATTAAGGATCTCCTTTGCTTGCTTGGTTTTTATGATTCTGTGTGGTTGTATTTAGTTGTTTACGTTGTTTGCATGATTTGTTAAGTTTGATAATATATTCGACAGTGGAATGCATGATGTTTTGGTTTGACAATTCTCGCATGTTAGTATGTTCACATGTTCGACCGAAAATTGGAAAGCATGGTACTTGGGTGATTTTGCATGTCAATATATATATTCGACGAATGCATGAGAGTGGAAGGAAATGATGTCGGATTCATCCTCGGGATGGCCATGGTTTTGAGGCCCGTAATCCGGAATTCGGGTGAACTAGGATAATAAATGGAATTCAAATCAATTAGGTATCCAATCTTTGTAAGCCGTGAATTCAACTATTCGACACTGAACCTTGTCCAACTTTTGACAACCAACTTCTAAACCTTTAATGCTTCCGTCGGTTCGACACATGGGGCCCTTTACAATGTCAAAATTTGTCGAGCTAGTGACCCCTTAACACCTCCGTCGGTTTGACATGCGAGAAAACTTATTTATGACTCAAAATCCGTCGGATTAGAACTTGTGACCCTTTGGCACAACCTTTGGTCGAACATGAATGAAACTTCTCCAATAACACAATTCGTGGACTTTAAATTTATGACTCTTAGCATTTCCGTCGGATCAGTATGAGTGAGAATCTTCCCTATTATTCAGAATCCGTCGAATTAGGAATTGTGACCCTCTTAGCATTCCTTCGGATCAGCATGAGTGAAACTTCCCTATTGTCCCAGAAACCTGTCGAATTTGATATCCTAATTACTTAGTGAAATGTTAAAACCCGTCGAGTAAGGACTCATGGCCAAACCTGTCGAATTTGATATCCTAATTACTTAGTAAAATGTTAAAACCCGTCGAGTTTAGACTTCTGACCATTTCCGTCGAATGTCAAAATCCGTCGAGTTTAGATCTTTGACCACTAAACACAATGTCAAAATCCGTCGAGTATGAACCCCGATCATGCCCGTCGGGATTGATCTTCCGACCAAAACCCGTCGAATAGAGTCCCTGGACACTTACAAGAAAATGCCCCAAAGTCAATAATCGTCGAGTTTGAGAGACAATGCCTGTCGAGTAGATGAATTTCTCTGCACTCCGTCGAAATTAGAGATTTCGACCAGTGTTTCGTCAATTCGACGCTTGGGAGATTTTCTCCAATGTCGACACCCAAAACCCGTCGAATTGAGGCTTTTGTTGGCCTTCTCGGAGGATTCGACAGCCCTGATCTTTGTTCGACAGAACCCCATCCGACAGAAATTGATTTCTTGCCAATCCTATTATAAAATGTTCTCCCCATTCTTCCCTCCTCCTGTTACATTATTTTCCGTCGAATGGCAGCTTCAATTATTCATAAAACGTATTGTTCTTGTCGAATTCAAAAGTATACCTATCACCCAACACATAGTAATTGAAATATCTGACTCGTTTGTGATTCGACCGTGTATTATTTCCCTGGACCCAAAACCTTGGGACTAATAGAGGCATATTGATTAGAAATAAATGGGATGACTAGAAATTACTTAGGGATGCATAAACAGGGAAGAACATGAGAGTGTGAGATTTTGAGATCTTAGAATAACCTTCTAAGGGCATATGAATAAATTACCTAAGAGGATTTAAGTTAACTAAGAGAATTCCTTTAGAGACAAACTCGTAAGTAAAGCTAAACCTAAGTAAGAATTCATAATACGCTTTAAAATGTATTAATTTATTTAACAACAATATCATGTTTGTTGTGGGTCCATGTGGGTGACCATTGATTGGGTTAATTCTTACTTGGGCAAATTGTGACGTATGATGGAATAATATGTAATGATGATCATACATGATTATGCATAGAGTCTGTATGCATTGTGGATAAATCATATGACATGCATTTGAGGCATAATTGACCGAGTTGTCATGAGAAGCATGATAGAGTCATGCATTGCACAAAAGAACGAGAATGTCCACTGTACTTTGTTAAGGCCGAGTTGCCTAGGAGTTGAATCACACCTTAGTGCGGGTGCAAATAGACACGTGGGGTCCTGTAGATGACCTTGAGGGCGTCGGGGGCGCGGCGTCTCGCAGAGGGCAGTGGTAGCTCCTCTGGACCGTGGAGACAGACCGATACACACGCACCGACGATCCTAACTGGCCACAGTCCTATATCGAGATCTTGTGAGAATGCCGCTGTATAAAGCCTTGTTGCGCAAAATGACTGATTATTTTCTGAAAAGCACTTGTTTTTATGGCTGACGAGATACTGGCATGTCTCCCTGATCATTCTCTCCGACTGTTTTGTGTCTAGCTCCATGGAGTAGGATTTTGATTATTGAGGGCACATGTGCATAGTGAGTCCATGAATTATCTGGCATACATTGTTATTATAATTGGAACTGTTGTATTCCTGATATATCCATATATATATATATGATTGCTTGAACCTGTCTGGTTGATCATAACTGCTACTAAATGTTTATTACCATTATTGCTATCATAAATGCTATGTGGGCGCCTTGCGCCGTTTGGTTTCTTGATGCTATGACTGGTAATGATGGTAGGATGTCTTACCTCTTTCTTGTACTTTTCTTGCTCTATGTTAATTTTTGGTTAAAGACTATAAGTGGGAACGAAGTTGGATTCCTTTGGATTTTATTGGTTTGACCTATGCATTCGGTGATGCCGTCGCGAAGGGAGCTCTTTTTGGGGTTTGTTCGAATTGTGTTCGCTTTGATACCAAGACCTATAGAGTCGACTGGACCGACAAGCGTATGTGACATGCTGGGGATCTGACTTTGACCATGAAGAGAACTGTGATTGAAGACCTTATCTTGTATTTCTCACTACACCGGTGAACCCGGAATTGCCTCACGCATTCGGGATACGATGGAGTGCCCAACTCCTTAGTCGTAGATATATTATGGGTAGTTTATATTTTAATTTGCATTACCTATATAAAGTGTATTTTTGAGTACATGTATGCTTCAAGGCAATTATCCAGACTTAAATGTTGTAAATTGAGTACATATTATAATTCATAATTTAACTGGTTGTATATGTAACTACTCATTCGTGGCTCTTATTTTTCTCATATGAGAAATGTTTAATATTTATGGTAAATTTGTTATTTGACAATGTTAGCACGCCGACATTTAGTGACCGTGACATAATGACGATTGTGCATTGGTTATTAAATCGAGGGGTGTTACATATTGAACCCGAGGCTTGAATACCGCAGTGTGGTGACCTAAGACACGCGTTGCAGCGTAATATGTGTAAAGGAGTGTATGCCACAGTATGGTGACCTAAATTGACACGTGTTGTGGCGTAATATATGTAATGTCGCAACATGAAATAGAATTCTGGGCCTATAAATATTGTTTTATCAAATTTTAGAGAAGAGTTTTTTAGTTTTAAAGAAGCTACGACTAGGTTTTCAGTTTGAAGCTGAGAGGAAGCCAAAGGGAGCAAGATTGGAGGTCATCTTCTTCATGGAGGATGATTTAAGCATAAAGATCACATCTGTTGAACTTCCTTCCTATTTCTTTCTCTTTTCTCTTTTCCTTGTATCATAAACATGGTTTTTGTGGTTATGTTTTTGTGTTCAATTAATAACTAAGCTGTATTTAGGGGTTACTTTGGATTTTTCCATGGATATTAATGATTTTGTACTTCTTTAGGTTTATATTAATGTATGATTTTGTTCAATCAAATGAATCTTAATGCTCTTAATTGTTTAGCTAACTTTTAAGTGATTTGTTGAAATATGATGAATCTAGACATAAGAATTTGGATTTGAGATCATATGTATGGCTGATGCATGTTTGATTTCATTCTTATGGTGGGATGAGTTGATTTGCTAATGGGATAGAAATATACTCTTGGCCATGCATAATAGGTGTTTGAGAATAGACATTAATAAGTGGAGTTTGCATTAATTCTCATGGAAACATAGTGAGTTAGGTAAATGAAGCATGGTTGATTGACCTAGACATAGGCTTTTAACTAAGTTAGATTCTTAAGGTAACTAATCAGTTCATTCAAGTTGCTTATGAGGGTTACATATTATCAATTAAAGTAGGAGGTGAATAAGGATTCCCTAAACTCTAAACATTATCTTTATTTCTATTTTATTGCATTTCAGTCTTTAGATTTAATTAAAATGCACTTTTCGCTATTTTTATGTTCTTGAAAAGAATTATTTAAGCTATTAGTTGATATTTAGCATTACAAATAACGTAGTCCTTGTGGGAACGATATCCTACTCTTAAATTGTATTACTTGTTCGATTCGTGCACTTGCGGCCTATAAAGGGACAAACACATACATAGACAATGTGTTAAGATGGTTTAACATGCATGAATCCAAGAAAGGACTCTTACCTATGTCACATGATTTAAGCCTATCTAAGGCTCAATCTGTTGGTGTATGCCCTAGAGGCTAATACATTTTCTATATTTACATATATTCTATTATGCTATTTTATATATGAGGCATTTCATTTATTGTGTTCTTTTTGATAAACATAATAAAGTCCTTAGAATAGTAAGTTTGATGCCATAGGACATCAAGTGGATGACTTGATCGTGAGATCCTTTTGGTTACAACATTATTCTTAAATGTCCCTAGTCAAGTATTATTGTTAATTAGGACAACAATAATGCATTGAGACTAGTATGTGCGTAGACTGATGACCACATCTCACGGGTCATGGATATGAGATATCAAGTCTACACATGGATACATATTAGAGTAATGATGTATTGGACAGACCCGCCATGAGAACGTTACGTGGATCGTTACGTGAGTGTCATAAGCGATTCTCATAGTGATAATGGTGTATGTGGTTCTTTGACCTGAAATCACTACGATTCCTACATGAGGAGTTGTGTGTTTTAATGCCATCAAACGTCATTTGTAACAAGGTGATTATAAAGTTGGTTATTGGACATACCGCAAATCATGCAGAGGGATGTGAGTGACCTAGATGGAATTTGTCACTCCTACATAACAGGAGCGATATCTTCGGGCCCCCTGATTGAGTGAGACTGCGAAATGCATGGCCATGCTCAAATGAGTCAATATGAGATATTGATCTCATTTATTGTTACAAAGTCTACTCGAGTATCAGGAAACGAATGATTGGACTATACAAGGGTGACGCATTCCATGCCTTGTGTTCAATCTAGATATCTTGACAAAGGGACTAAACTACACGGAAACATTGATCACGGATAGGTTATGTCAAATCACTGACATTCTCATTACTTGGGTAGCGGTGATGTGTTGCTAGATACCGCTCATTTTTTGTAATATTAAAATGAGATTTTAATATTACTACCAACGTCATGAGAACCTGCAGGTCGCACACTTAGAATAGACTAAATTGGAGCAATAAGGATCCAAGTTGGACTCGGATTCAATTGTGGGCCTAACTCATGACAGATGGGTTTTAGGGTTGCACACTTACCTTGCTACTGCTCACACTCACTTAAGGCAGCCACTATTATAAATAGTATCTTGTTAAGGGGCTGCTATAGATGTTACATCACAACCCTAGCCGCACCTAAGAAAGTGAGTGAGAAACAAGTGAAAGGTTCTTCTCTTCTATTCGCAGCTAGCACCGCGAAACAGCGGCGTGACTCCTTTTGCAAGTCTGTTCGTGTGGATACCGCAGAAACATCATCGCTATTATGGTGTTGGTGATTCACCTCGCTTGTGTTTTTCACGCTTCAAGAGGTAAATTTTAAAAACTCAGATTATGGACATTTCGCATGGATCCTATGTGGGAATCCTATTATTCCGCTGCGAGATATTTTGATCCGCAATTCCCAACACAATCCCCTTCCACCCAAGATGAGAGGGATCACATGAGTAAGATTCCATATGCATCGGCAATTCGATCTGTCATGTATGCCATGTTATGTACTCGACCAGACATCTCATATGCTTTAAGTATGACCAGTAGGTACCAGTTTGATCTCAGTGAGAGTCATTAGACTACTGTCAAGAACTTCCTTAAGTACTTAAGAAGGACTAAGGATTCGTTCTTGGTATATGGAGCCAAGGAAGAACTAGTTATAAAAGGTTACACTGAAGTCAGCTTCCAAACCAATAAGAACGACTCCAGATCGCAATTAGGTTTTGTTTATTATCTAAATGGTGGGGCTGTGAGCTGGAAGAGCTCAAAGTAGGAGACTGTTGCCGATTCTACCACAAAGGCTGAGTATGTTGCTGCCTCTAATGTAGCAAAGGAGGTCATTTGGATCAGGAAGTTCATTACTGAGCTTGGTGTAATTCCTAGCATTATGGACCTAGTGGACCTCTATTGTGATAATACTGGAGCCATTGCACAAGCTAAGGAGCCTAGATTTCACCAACGATCTAAACATATACTTAGGCACTTCCATGTCATTCGTGAGATCATCGATAGAGGAGATGTGAAGATATACAGAGTACCAACAGATGATAATATCGCAGATCCACTGACAAAGCCTCTTGCGTAGCAAAAGCATTAGGGTCACTCTAGATCTTTCGGCATTAGACATATGCCTGATTGGCTCTAGTGCAAGTGGGAGATTGTTGGTGTATGCCCTAGAGGCTAATTTATTTTGACTGTACTAGCTTACATTGTATTATGCTATTTATTTAATATATGAGGCATTTCATTTATTGTATTATTTATGATATACATGATAAAGTCCTTAGAATAGTAAGTTTTACGCCATAGGACATTAAGTGGATGACTTGATCGTGACATCCTATTGGATAGAAACAAAACACTATTCTTAAATGTCCCTAGTCAAGTATTATTGTTAAGCAGGACTACAATAATGCATTGAGACTATTATATGCGTAGACTGATGGCCACATCTCACGGGTTATGGATATGAGATATTAAATCTTCACATAGGTACATATTAGAGTAATGATGTATTGGACTGACTCGCCATGAGAATGCTGTGTGGATCATTACGTAAGTATCATAAGCGATTCTCATAATAATAATGGTGTATGTGGTCCTTTGACTTGAAATCACTACGATTCCTACATGAGGAGTTGTATGTTTTAATGCCATCAAACGTCATCTGTAACAAGGTGATTATAAAGTTGGTTATTGGACATATTGCGAATCATGTGGAGGGATGTGAGTGACCTAGATGAGATTTGTCTCTCCTACATAACTGGAGTGATGTCTTTGGTCCCCCTGATTGAGTGAGGCTATCAAATGCATGGTCATGCTCAAATGAGTCAATATGAGATATTAATCTTATTTGTTAATACTACGTCTACTCGAGTATCAGAAAATAGAAGATTGAACTATACAAGGGTGACACAGTCCGGCCTTGTGTTTGATCTAGATATCTGGACAAAAGGACTAAACTACATGGTAACATTGATCACGGAAAGGTTATGCCAAATTATTGACATTCTCATTACTTTGGTAGCAGCAATGTGTTGCTAGATACCGCTCACTACTTGTAATCTTAAAATGAGATTTTAATATTGTTAGCAATGTCATGAGAACCTACAGGGTCACACACTTAGAAAAAACTTAGTTGGAGCAATAAGGATCCAAGTTGGATTGGGATTCAATCGTAGGCCAGACTCATTACATAGAGTTTAAGGTTGCACAACTTACCTTGTTGCTGCTCTCACTGGCATAAGGCAGTAGCTATTACAAATAGCACTGCTAAGGGGATGTCAAGGAATGTATGACAAATCCTAGAAGCACTTGACAGAAACAGTGAGTGAGAGAGTGACAAGTTTTCCTTCTCTTTGTAGCTAGCACTGTGGCAGAGAGGTCGAACTCCAAGACTGCAAATGTTGGACATTTTATAAGTATGTTCGTTTGGATAATGTAGAGGCATCATTGTTGTTGCGGTGCTTGTGATTTGCTTGATCGTTTTTCCACCACACTTCAAGAGGTAAACTAAAAAAGAAAAAAAAACACGGATTATGGTCATCTTCTTTTCACATGGATCCTTGGTCAAAATTTTATTTTTTCGCTACGTGATGTATCCGCAATTCCCAACACGTGGTTGCAAGCCATCTTCTTTGTTAGCCCACTTCCATTATATGAATCTTTAGGTTTAACTTTTTCTGACCAGTGGCCTTTGTGTGTTTCTAGGAATCAAATGGTTAGAAGGAAAGCAGCTAGACTTGAAGCACCGATTTTGGATGCTACCTCGATTCCAGAAGGAGGGGAGCTAATAGAACAGGAAAGGCCATGGAGAATGAGATTTGTATTCACTAGGGTCCGGGGTTGGTGTACCCACGGGTCAGGAATGATGCCTAGAATTGGATATCCCTTTTTCCAACCTAGAGAATTTCTCATTGAACTTAAGGGCTATTTGATGTTGATCGAGGGGGTGATAGAGACTGGGAATTCCAAACTCCGTGATCTGGGATGGTTGCCTTGTGGTTCCCAATATTGCCCTAGGGGGTCAAGGTACTGCTGAAGCTTTGCCTGCCGCTGTTGGTTGTTTGAGTGCCATCGAAGAGTAAATGAATGCCTTCACGTTTTGCTTTTACCCCTTGCGTGGGGTGTTTAATTATTTCTTAGAAACAATTTCCCCGGCAATCGAGGTTTTAATTTACTTACATTTAACTTTGTTGTATGCTTGTTTACCTTCATAGTCCATCTTGGGTCCAAAGCCCTTTGTGGACTTGTATATTTTGCATATGTTAGAAACTGTGGTCCGAGGTCCAACGCCCTTTATGTACTTGTGGTCCCCTTTAGGACATAGGTATTGGAGTAAAGAAACCTTGTCTGAGGTCCTTTGACAATTACCTTGGCTTTTAGCATCTCATGTGACTTTGGGTTAAGTAAAGCTTTGTCCGGGGTCCAACATCCTTTGAGGACTTGGGGATCCCTTTAGGACTTAGGATAAAAGAAAAAACACCTTGTCTGGGGTCAATTGCTAATCAGTTTGGCTTTTAAGATCCCTCTTGACCTTGGCATAAGTAGTCCTTGCTGGGGTCTTTCGTGTTTATGGCTTAGTGTGAGGATTTTCCCAAGACTTAGGATTTTCCTACTACACAACCTATTTAACACAAGACACTCTCGGTGGGTACCATAATAGTCTGTGTTGGGAATTGCGGTTACATCACACAGTGAAAAAATAAGGATTCCCACCGAGGATCCATGCGAAAAAGCCATAATCTGAGTTTTTTTTTTAAATTATTTACCTCTTGAAGCGTGATCAAAAGGAAGGACGCGAATCATGTAACACCCCAAATTTTGACTATGTTAATAGTAATAGTAGAATTGCACTGTTTTGTATTTTCTGTGTTATAAAAATAATTTGACTGTTCTGAGATCATTTTTGATCATTTTGTGTGATTTGCTTCGAATCAAGAAAATAATAATTTTCTGACCCAGAAAAATCTTATTTTAATTAATTGGAGCTGGGGGATCTTACTAAATCTAATTCTGATTAATATATATATTAATTTTTTAAATTTTAGGATTTAACTGTGCAATAAAATAATTTTATATTATTATAATATTATTTTATGTGACAGTACCTGCTTAACGTGGTTAATTTTTGAACCATCTTTGATGACCATTGCATGACCAATATATGACCAAGCCATGTGCTAATCCATGTGCACTCAATTGGTGATATTTTGAGTCAAGTATATCACTTAAATCTCCTACACTCTCACGGCAGCAGCCCTCACAAATTCACTCTCACAATTTCATTTTCTCTTTCATCAAAAAGTTTACAACACTTTCTCTAAAAAATTCCAAGAACCTAAGCACCATTTTCATTCCTTTTCTCTCCACATGGTTCGGCCACTACCCCCATGAGCACCATTACTCACCTATAATTTTCACTCTCATCATTTCCTAAAGCTTAACAATATTCTAAACACTTTCCATTAGGAAGTTTTCCCAAAATCACACTCTAAGTGCTTCAAAATCCAACCTTTACCTTACTTCCCTAGAGGTAAACTTTGGTTTTTATGGTTTAAATTCATGTTTGTGATTTTCTAAACCATGTTTGTTCCATGGTTTGTTATTATTAAGCTTTGTTTGTGAGTTTACCTATTTTTTTAGAATTGTTAGGAATTGATTGTGGTTCACACGAAAACAAGGAGAAGGAGAGAAGCTTGAAAAACTTGTCTTCAAGAGGTAAGAGGGAGATTTTACCTCACCAACCAAGTTTTGGTGGTGTGGGGATGGTTTTGTACGGTGAAAAATCCATAAGGGTTCTTCACCGATTATTTGATGTGCTTTGATTGTGTTTGTGTTGTGTATGATTTTATTTCTATGCTTGCATGTGTGATAAAATGCTTAAAGCTTTGATATTATGTGTGTATGTATAATTATGAAAGCATGAGAATGTATGTGTAATTTAGGATGTGAATAACATGATGGATAGATTGTATGAGTGCTCCAAAGAGCACTGAAGCTCACAGCCATACTGTGGAAAAGAGGACCAAAGTCCTCAAATTGATGAATTAAAATGAGAACTGAGCGATTTAAATGAATTTGGAAAAGTTTGAGTATAGTAAGGTAAAATGATTTTTATGTGAAGTAAATAAAGGAAATAACAATTTTTGGGAAACAATACAAATTACTGATTTTTAGAGGGGTTATACCGCAAATTTTTACAAAAGAGGGACTAAATTATAAATATTATGTAAATGAGGGGCCATTGTATAAATACTTATTTTTAGAGAAGTCATATTGTAAATATCATTTTTAGAGGGGTCATATTACATATATTTTATAAAAGAGGGACTATTTTGTAAATATAAATTTTATGAGGAACTATTTTATAAATATTAATTTATAAGGGACTATTTCTTAAATATTAATTTTTGAGGGACTATTTCATAAATATTAATTTGTGAGGGACTATTTAGTAAATATTAATTTTATGAGGGGCTATTTCGTAAATATGAGTATTTGAGAGACTATTATGCAAATATGGAAAATAAAGTGAATTTCTTTTAGTATTAAATGAGAAAAATAGTATTTTTGAATTTAAAACGTATGAAAAATATTTACGTGATTGAAAAATGTTGGAAAATGACTACGCGATTTTGAAGAGGTGACAGAATTGAGTCGTGATTGAGAAAACGCAAAAATATGACTACGCGATTAAAATACAGTAATAATACTATTAGATTATTGTGTGGACCCCGAATATGTGATATAAATTGGAAATGTGAATAGTGCATAGTACATGCATTGGAAAGGTCCGATGGACTGTATGAGGCTAGTTGCCTAGGAGAGACTACACCTCCTGAGTGGGTGTGATATGCGTAGTGTAAGTCACTAGTTGACCTTGGGGGCATTGGGGTGTGGGTTGCCTACAATGGGCAATTGGTAGCTCTTTTGTGTCGTAGGTTAGACCGACGCAACACACCAATGATCCTAACCGAGACACTATCGTTAATCAAGATCTGATAAAGACCGTCGTGTATATGCTGGATGTGCAAGACTAAGCACGTGGTCCGAGGCATGTTAGTACCGATAAAACTTTTTGATCACTCTCTCCGACTTGAGTTGTAGCTCCATGGAGTAGGAAATTGAGTCTGTGTGCATACATATAGTACTTGAGGGTATTATCATAAATTTTGCTCATGATAATTGATTTATTGATTATTTGATTATTGATAATAACATGATTGTAATTATTGTGTATTACATGATTTGTGATGAAAATGATATTGATGGTATAACTGTAATTATGGTATGATAGTTGTATGAGATATTGTATGTGTTTATCTTCATTACTACTATACTGGTATTGGCGTAGGTGATCTCACCTCTTTGTATGCATGTTCTGTATTATATTTATATTTGTCAAGACGTCGAGCAAGAGATAGAGCGAGAAGCTGAGGAGGAGCAGATTCCTGTTGAGGACGTCGAGTTTTGAAGAGATGGAGATGCCTAGTTTCCTTGGCTACCTGAAGCTGACATTCATTGGAGGAGATGAGGCGTGGACTGTAGATTTAGAGAGAGAGAGTATTTACTATATGGGAGACCTAAATATTAGATTGAGTAGACAACATTTAGGACACCCTTACTTTTCTGTTAATCTTTTTGTACAACTAGAGTTCCCAATATCTATTAGGCAATATTGGGGAGCTTACTATCGTACTCCTAGTGCAATTAGTATTGTGTCGTCTGCTCGGACACCTGTCCGTAGGACTGCACCTCATGACAGATTCATATATGCTGAGGAATCTGAGGAGGACCCGTTTGAGGGTTCTGCTGTCTAGTAGGACTTGGGCAATATAATAGTTTAAGTTAAAGTTTAAAGTTTAAATATTTTGAAAGTCTAGTTTGTAAAATATTTAAGTATGACAATACTAAAGGCTTGTATGTATATATGATGTAAATTATTTGTGACAATGTTGTTATGTTTTTATTTTATGCTAAGTTTATCTTATTATTATCAAGAAATTTTATAACTCGTATTTATAATACAAGCACGATTTCTAATTGAAGGGTAATTTGGTAATTAAGTAACATAAAGTGTGGCGCCCTAAGGAGGGTGTTACAAATCACCAACATTGTAATAGAAACGATGTCTCTGCGGTATCCACACGAACAGACTCACGAACATCCAACGTCCACAAAGAGGAGCCTCACGTCTTTCACACAGTGCTAGCTGCGAAGAGAAGAGAAGAAACCTGTCGTTCTCTCACTCACTTTTTTGTAGGTGCGGCTAGGGTTCTGAAATTGTATATTTTAGAAGCCCCTTAGCAGTACTATTTATAATAGTGACTGCCTTAAGTGGGTGTGAGCAGCAGCAAGGTAAGCTGTGCAACCCTAGACCTATCTGTTATGAGTCTGGCCCATATTTGAATCCGAGTCCAACTTGGATCCATTGCTCCAATTTTAGTCTGCTCTATGTGTGTGACCCTGCAAGTTCTTATTACGTTGGAAGTAATATTAAAATCTCATTTTAATATTACAAGCAGTGAGCAGTATCTAACAACACATCGCTGCTACCTAAGTAATAAGAATGTTAGTGATTTGACATAACCTTTCCGTGACCAATATTTCCGTGTTGTTTAGTCCCTTTGTCAAGATATCTAGATTGAACACAAGGCATGGAATGCATCACCCTTGTATAGTCCAATCATTCATTTCTTGATACTCGAGTAGAATTTGTAACAACAAATGAAATCAATATCTCATATTGACTCATTTGAGCATGGCCATGCATTTCGCATTCTCACTCAATCAGGGGGCCCGAAGATATCACTCCTGTTATGTAGGAGTGACAAATCCCATCTAGGTCACTCACATCCCTCTGCATGATTCGCGGTATGTCCAATAACTAACTTTATAATCACCTTGTTACTGAGATGACGTTTGATGGCATTAAAACACACAACTCCTCATGTAGGAATCGCAGTGATTTTAGGTCAAAGGACCACAAACATCATTGTCTCTATGAGAATTGCTTATGGCACTCACGTAACGATCCATGTAGCGTTCTCATGGTGGGTCAGTCCACTACATCATTACTCTAATATGTACCCATGCTAAGACTTGATATCTCATATCCATGACCCGTGAGATGTGGTGTAACACCCTCCTTAGGGCATCACATTTCTGACTCCTGACTCATAATTTGAAAAGAAGTTCGCACAAAGTTTGAGTTATAAAATATAGGTTTCAAAATTTCTTCTTTACTAACACGTAAATTTACTAAAAATATTAGGTAATATTGAAAACCATATTTCAACTATTCATTATGCAATATTGACACCAATTAATATCACAATTTAAAGAGAAATATAAAATTAACAAACTTATTTTTTTTTTTGATAGTAGCAAACCCCATGACAGGTCCTACTTAATAGCACGGTATAACACTAACGAGAAACCTTAGCATACTTATTCCTTTTTCTGTCTATCTTGATGCATCAGACATATGTTCCTTTGTCAACACTACACATCTTCAAGTCCTGAATGTCCACTCCTTATTGTTGTCACCAATCTCAGAGTATCCATTGCCCGTTATGTCTAAGACAACTCGATCCTTCTATTATTTGATTTTAACAATACAGACAAAGTAAAACAATATAACAAAGAGGTGAGATCACCTACACCAATACCAACATGGCTGCACAGAGATAACACAAACAGCAATATCATACAGATAAATCATACCATAATCATGCTATCAGACTTCCACTTCAGGTATTTTTGTTATAGAAGTCAATTTATCTACTTCTACATCTTGGGTATTAGATACTGGATGTGGGTCTCATATTTGTGTAAATGTGCAGGATCTAAAGAATAGAAGACCATTGGCTAAGGGTGAAGTCAACCTACGAGTCTGAAATGGAGCAAAAGTTGCTGCTTTAGCCATAGGGACTTATTTATTATCTTTGCCCACTAGGCTTGTTATTGAGTTGAAGAACTGTTATTTTATGCCTGTTATTAGGACGAATATCATTTCTGTTTCTTATTTGGACAAGAAAGGTTTTACTTTTATAATAAAGGATAAAAGTTGTTCTATTTATTTGAATGATATTTTTTATGGTAGTGCACAACTAAGTAATGGACTTTATGTCCTCGATCTTGAAATGCCAGTTTATAATATAAATACTAAGAAGTTCAAATTTAATGATATGAACCTAACTTATCTCTAGCATTGTCGTTTGGGCAACATAAATGAGAAACGCATATCCAAACTCTATAAAGATGGATTCTTGAACTCATTTGATTTTGAATCATTTGAGATATATGAGCCTTGTTTATTGGGGAAGATGACTAAAGCCCCATTCACTGGACAAGGTGAAAGGGCTAGTGATTTTTTGGGCCTCATACATAGTGATGTATGTGAACCACTAAACACACTGGCTAGAGGTGGTTTTCAATACTTCATTACATTTACTGATGATTTCAATAGATATAGGTTTGTGTATCTTATCAAACACAAATTAGAATCCTTTGAAAAATTCAAGCAATTCAAGAATGAGGTACAAAACCAACTTGGCAAGAGTATTAAAGTCCTTCGATCAGATCGAGGTGGTGAATACCTAAGCCAACAATTTGATGATCATTTGAAAGAGTGTGGGATAATCTCTCAACTCACTCCTCTTGGAATGTCACAATGGAATGGTGTTTTTGAAAGGAGGAACCAGACCTTATTGGACATGGTCCAATCCATGATGAGTTAAGCAGACCTTCCAGGCTTCTTCTAGGGACATGCTCTATTAACAACAACTCTTACACTTAACCGTGTTCCATCTAAGACGGTACAAAAGACACTATATGAGATATTGATTGGGAGATGGCCCAATATGTCTTTCATGAAGATTTGGGGTTGTGAAGCTTATGTGAAACGTCAAGTTTTTGATAAGCTTAGACCCAAATAAGATAAATGCTTCTTTGTAAGGTATCCCAAGGAAACCAAGGGATACTATTTCTATAATCTCACTGAGGGCAAAGTGTTTGTTGCACGGACAACTGTGTTTTTAGAAAAGGAGTTTTTTCTCCAAAGGAACTAGTGAGAGGAAATTAGAACTTGAAGAAATTCAAAATTCATATAGTAGCATTGAACCAAAGGTAGAAATAGAGCAGCCTCTACAAAATGATGTGGAACAACAACCTACTCTAGTAGCATAAGACCTGCGTAGGTCTAATAGGATACGTTATCAACTAGAGAAATATGGATTTTTCATGACCCAACAAGGTGACGTATTGCTCATGGATCAAGATGAGCCTATGACTTTCTAGGAAGCCATTATGGGCCTAGAATTTGAGAAAAGGCTTGAGGCCAAGAGATCTGAAATGGAATCCATGTATGCTAACCAAGTATGGACCTTGGTTGACCCACTTGAAGGGGTAAAACCCATTGGGTGCAAGTGGGTTTTCAAAAAGAAAAATGATATGGATGGTAACGTGCATACTTTTAAGGCGTGATTTGTGGCTAAAGGTTTCAAGAAAATTCATGGTGTAGACTATGATGAGACTGTTTCCCCAGTTGCAATGCTTAAATCCGTTCAGATCTTGCTTGCTATTGCAGCATACCACGATTATGAAATCTGGCAAATGGATGTCAAAACTGATTTCCTTAATGGAAATCTTCTCGAGGATGTGTACATGATACAACCTGAAGTTTTGCAACTCCACAGGATGCTAGAAAGGTGTGCAAGTTGCAATGATCTATTTATGGATTGGAGCAAGCTTCTAGAAGCTGGAATCTTCGTTTTGATGATACAATAAAATACTTTGGTTTCTATTAGTGTATGCCCTAGAAGCTGATATTTTTTACAGTACTTACATACATTGTATTATGCTATTTTTTAATATATGAGGCATTTAATTTATTATGTTATTTATGATAAACATAATAAAGTCCTTAGAATAGTAAGTTTAATGCCATAGGACATCAAGTGGATGACTTGATCGTGAAATCCTATTGAATAAAATTAGAACACTATTCTTAAATGTCCTTAGTCAAGTATTATTGTTAATTAGGAAAATAATAATGCATTGAGACTAGTATGTGCGCAGACTGATGACCACATCTCACGGGTCATGGATATGAGATATCAGGTCTTCACATGAGTACATATTAGAGTAATGATGTATTGGATTGACCTGCCATGAGAACGCTACATGGATCGTTATATGTGTGTCATAAGCGATTCTTATAGTCACAATGGTGTATATGGTCCTTTTGACCTGAAATCACTATGATTCCTACATAAGGAGTTGTGTGTTTTAATGCCATCAAATGTCATCTGTAACAAGGTGATTATAAAGTTGGTTATTGGATATACCATGTATCATGCAGAGGGATATGAGTGACCTAGATGGGATTTGTCACTCCTACATAACAGGAGCAATATCTTCGAGCCCTCTGATTGAGTGAGACTGTGAAATGTATGGCCATGCTAAAGAAGTCTATTGATCTCATTTATTATTACAAAGTCTACTCGAGTATCAGGAAACGAAGGATCGAACTATACAAGGGTGACACATTCCATGCCTTGTGTTCAATCTAGATATCTTGACAAAGGGACTATACTACACGAAAACATTGGTCACGGAAAGGTTATATCAAATCACTGACATTCTCATTACTTGGGTAACAGTGATGTGTTGCTAGATACCGCTCACTACTTGTAATAATAAAATGATATTTTAATATTACTGCCAACGTTATGAGAACCTGCAGGATCACACACATAGAGCAGACCAAATTGGAGCAATAAGGATCCAAGTTAGACTTGGATTCAATTGTGGGCTAGACTTATAATAGATAAGTTTAGGATTACACAGCTTACCTTGCTGCTGCTCACACTCACTTAAGGCAGTCCCTATTATAAATAGTACTGCTAAAGGGGCTGCTAAGCACACATAACAGAACCCTAGCCGTACCTACAAAAATAGTGAGTGAGAGAGTGATAGGTTTCTCTTCTCTCTGCAGCTAGCACTGTGTCAGAGATGTGGGACTCCTTTCACAGACGTTGGACATTCGTGAGTTTGTTCGTGTGGATACTGCAGAGACATCATTGCTATTACGATGTTGGTGATTCACGTCGTTTATTTTTCATCTTGCTTCAAGAGGTAAACTTAAAAAACATGGATTATGGTTTCTTTTCACATGGATCCTTGGTAGGAATTTTTGTTTTTCCATTGCATAATGTATTCATAATTCCCAATAGTTTCATCAAGAATGAAGAATAATCTTGTGTCTATAAGATAGTTAGTGGGAGCACAATTGTCTTTCTAGTGTTGTATGTAGATGACTTACTACTCATCGAAAATGACATCCCTATCCTATAGTCTATAAAGATTTGGTTAAGGAAATGCTTTTCCACGACGGACTTGGGCAAAGCCATTTATGTATTAGGTATCAAGATCTATAGAGATAGATCACAAAGACAGGTTGGCCTAAGTCAGAGTATATACTGATAACTCCATGAAATGTAGTTATTTGTGCCCTATATCCATGCTATATTTATAGCTTAGTCCTTGTTTGTTATGCATATATGGAAAATTTTAGGCTTATATTTGTAAAATTCAATTTGGATATCTTCCTATATGGTTTTGAGCAAATTGTACATATTCTGTAAGTGATTAAGTGAAATTGCAATGGTGAGTAACTTTGTGTTTTCTCTATTTCAGGAAGAGCTCCAATCAAACTGAAATTTAAAGGACTTGGACCAAAGGAAGAGAAAGCTAAGTGTGAAGTTCAGCATCTCACATTACGGTGTAGGCATGTTCATGCCATGGCGTGATGCATTCCCCTGCTTTAGCATATTGAACCCGAGGCTTGAGCATCGCAGCGCAAAGGAGTGTATGCTGCAGCATAATGACCTAAATTGATACGCATCACGACGTAATATGTGTAATGTCGCGGCATGAAACAGAATTCTGGGCCTATAAATACTGTTTTATCACATTTCAGAGAAGAGTTTTTTAGTTATAAAGAAGCTGCGGTTAGGTTTTCATTTTGAGGCTAAGAGGAAGCCAAAGGGAGCAACGTTGGAGGCCATCTTCTTCATGGAGGATGATTTAAGCATTAAAGATCACTTCTATTGAGCTTCCTTCCTATTTCTTTCTCTTTTATCTTTTCCTTGTATCTTGAACATGGTTTTTGTTGCTATATTTTCTTGTTCAATGAGTAGCTAAGCTATATTTAGGGATTACTTTAGATCTTTCCATGGATATTGATGATTTTGTACTTCTTTAAGTTTATATTGATGTATGGTTTTGTTTAATCATATGGATCTTAATACTCTTGATTGTTTTGGCTAACTTTTAAGTGATTTGCTGAAATTTGATAAACCTAGACATAGCAATTTGGATTTGAGATTATATGTATGGTTGATGCATGTTCAATTTCATTCTCATAGTGGGATGAGTTGATTTGCTAATGGGATAGAAATATACCTCTTGGCCATGCCTAACAGGTGTTTGATAATAGACCTTAATGAGTGGAATTTGCACTAATTCTCATAGAAACATAGTGAGTTAGGTAAATGAAGCATGGTTGATTAACTTAGACATAGGCTTTTATCTAAGTTAGATTCTCAAGCTAACTAATAAATTCATTCATGTTACTTATGAGGGTTGCATATTATCAATTGAAGTAGGAGGTGAAGAAGGATTCCCTAAACTCTAAACATTATCTTTATTTCCATTTTATTGCATTTCAGTCTTTAGATTTAATTTAAATGCATTTCTTCCTATTTTTATGTTCCTGAATAGAATTATTTAAGCTATTGGTTGATATTTAGCATTAGAAAAAACGTAGTCCTCATAGGAACGATATCCTACTCTTAAACTGTATTACTTGTTCGATCTGTGCACTTGTGGCCTATAAAGGGACAAACAATTTTTTGGCACCATTGTTGTAACATCCCGAAAATTGCTTATTTCATTATAAATAATCATTTTATAATATTTGTGATTTTTGTGAAATTTTCTGGAAACGTTGAATATTTTAATATATTCCTCGTTTTGCGTATGCACTGAGCGGAGCCGGGATAACGAAATGTTTTCCCTGAGGCTGGTAAACCTTGGACTGTCAACGTGTCAACGGGGGATCTTACTAAACCCGAGGCTGGACACAGTTTACGAGGTTTACGCTTCACGAGACTTTATCTGATACATGAAATCATTGTATCATAAAATCATCGATGAGTAATAAAATATTATTTTCATCAATTATAATTTTATTTCATTGAGAAAATAATTTTAGCGACTTAATTATTCATCTGTCAGATGAATTTAATTAAGGTGACAACCTTACACTTCATTTCCTCGAGAAGCGCACAAAGCTTCTCAAGGAAGCTTCCTATTTCCATCTAATCAACCTTTCCTCTCTCCTCCCCAATTTATCTTTGCCACATTGCTTGTTGAGGGAATTATTACATTGACTATTCCATTTTTCCCACTCCCCCACGTCTGCTGCTCATTCACATTTTCCATTTCATTTCTCCCATTTTCTCTCATTCACGCTACTCCTCCCCCTCACGCAGCTCTCACTCTCTTTTCTCTCTTCTTCTTCACAATTTGCACACCACCCACATTCACCATTGTTGATCCTTCAAGCCTCCTTTACTCAACCCGACAGAGACCATTTTCCCCTCTCCACCTTCACACCTTGCTTCTGCTGGAACTCCTCCCTGTGTCTTCATTTTTCTTTCTGCTCAAAACAGCCCCAAAGCTTGGACCTTTAAGGTAAAGTTCTTAACTTTTTCTCTTCTCCTTATTTTCGTGCATTCGGTTTCCTGCTGCCATTCTCTCTCTTGACCTTAATTTTTGTGAATCTTGAACGCCCAAGGTTGGTGGTGGTGAAGAAAATCAGATTTTCAAGCATGAAAGGAGCTTCTTTATCCCTGTTCTTCACTTAGGTAAGAGGAAGACACTCCTCCTCAACCTCTCTTAGCATTTAGGAACGTCAGTAGTTTGTGTTGAGGGTCTTTCTGTTTTTAAATGTTGTTTGTGATGTATAGATGCTAGCTGATTGCTGGAGTTTTGTATGTATATATATATATATTTGGAATGTGTAATATGGAAAGAAATGAGCCCCGTTTTGGTTCTCGTATGGTCACGGTTTTGAACCCGAAAACAGAGATCCTATATTGAAAATGGTAATGACTTGGTTTCTTTGATCCATTCTAAAGTAAATGTTAAAATCCATCGAGAGTGAGTAAGCCATGTCCGTCGAATTAAGATGTTAAAACCTGTCGAGTATGAGTTCCTGGCCAAACCTGTCGACAAGTGGGGCCCTTCATCATGTCAAAAGTTGTCGAAACTAGTGACCTCCCCCCCCCTCATTAACATCTCCGTCGGTGAATTCGTCGAATTAGAAAGTATGGCCCTCTTAGTGTCTGTCGGACTAGTATAGGTGAAACCTCAACATTTTTCCAGAAATCGGTCGAGTTAAATCCGTCGGATCAGCTTAAGTGAGACCTCAACATTTTCCCAAAGTCAGAATCCGTCGAGTGACATACCTGTCGAGTTTAGATTTCTGACCACTAAAGCACAATGTGAAAATCCGTCGAGTTTAGACTTCTTACTTTTCCGTTGAATGTCAAAACCCGTCGAGTGTATTTGTCGAATTAGCATGAGTGAAACCTTAGCATTTTCCAGGATCTGTCGAGTGTATCTGTCGAATCAGCATGAGTGAAACCTCAGCGTTTTCCAGGATCTGTCGAGTTGCATCTGTCGGATCAGTAGGAGTGAAATCTTAACGTTTCCAGAATCCGTCGAATTAGAACCTTGTAACCCTAACATTCTTGTCGGTTCGACAGGAACGGGACTTTCCCCATTATCCAAAATCTGTCGAGTTAGAATTGAACTTTTAGCGTATTCGTCGGTTGAACACGAGTGAAACTCCTTCAAAGTTAAAAATTCGTCGAGTTAGGATGGGAATATCCATCGAAGTTAAGGTGTGAAAGTCCGTCGAGTAGAGTTCTGAAGGTTTAATGGAGAAACTTACCCAATGAGAATATCCGTCGAACTAAAGTGTGGAAATCCGTCGAGTTAAGATGTGAAAATCCATCGGGTTAGGCTGAGAATTATATCCGTCGAGTTAGGATGTGAAAATCCGTCGAGTAGAATTCTGAAGGTTTAATAGAGGAACCGACCTAATGTCAGTGTCCGTCGAATCATGTTTTCTGTAAATGTGGTAGCATATTCGACAGTTATATACTTTATCTGGTCGAAGTTCGTTCCCAATTCGATAACACTTAGAGTTTATCCCCCGCCAGATTGTTTTCCATTTACCTTGATCCTGTCGTGCTACTACTCGTCGAACGGCAGACTCCGAGTTTCTCACTAGATACACTTTGTTCGTCGAAATTATAAGTATATTTCAATTCTTTTTACCTAGCAAACGAATGGATGATTCGGCCTTGTGACCTCTCGATTTCAACTTTTGGGACTAATATACACTATATTAATCATAAATAACATCGATGACTAGAAACAAAGTAGGGACACATAATGAAGGAAAAACAAGGAGCGTGATTGAGCCTTACAACTAGTGAGAACTTGGAATAAAGGAAGAACCAGAGTATGAGTGAGGTAGTAAGGAACATAATGAACCTAATGTTTGACCTTAATATTATGATGCTAAGGATCCACGTGAATGACCACTTGTATATTGATGCTCTTTTGGCCAATTGTGGCATATTATGAAATTGTATGGAATTTTGAATCATACATATTATGCATTGTAAATGTCTTGTGGATCCAAGAATGGGAACAAACACGATTGTTAAATCATATGATATGCATTTGAGGCATGATTGACTTAGCTTGTCATGAGGAGCATGATTGAGTCATGCATGGCATAAAAAGAGAAAAAGAATGTCTGTTGGACTTTGTTGAGGATTTTAGCCTAGGAGTTGAATAACACCTTAGTGCGGGTGCGAATAGACACGTGGGGTCTGTAGATGACCTTGAGGGCGTCGGGCGCGGGCGTCTCGCAGAGAGGCGTGGTAGCTCCTCCGGGACCGTGGAGACAGACCGATACACACGCACCGACGATCCTAATCGGCCACGAGTCCTATATCGAGATCTTGTGAGAATGCCGCTGCATTTGTATAAAGCCTTATTGCGCAAAATGGTGATTATATTATATGGTAAGCACTTGTATGGCCGACGAGATACTTGGCATGTCTCCACGATCATTCTCTCCGAGTGTTTTTGTGTCTAGCTCCATGGAGTAGGATTTTGATTATTGAGGGCACATGTGCATAGTGAGTCCATGAATTATCGGCATACATTGTTATTATAATTGGAACTGTTGTATTTCTGATATATCCATACATATATATATGATTGCCTGAAACTGTCTAATTGATTATAACTGCTACTAAATGTTTATTACCATTATTGCTATCATAAATGCTATGTGGGCGCCTTACTGCGGTTTGGTTTCTTGATGCTATGAGTGGTAATGATGGTAGGATGTCTTACCTCTTTCTTGTACTTTTCTTGCTCTATGTTAATTTTTGGTTAAAGACTATAAGTGGGAATGAAGTTGGATTCCTTTGGATTTTATTGGTTTGACCTACTGCATTCGGTGATGCCGTCGCGAAGAGAGCTCTTTTTTTTGGGTTTTGTTCGAATTGTGTTCACTGGTGATACCAAGACCTATAGAGTCGACTGGACCGACAAGCGTATGTGACATGCTCGGGATCTGACTTTGACCATGAAGAGGACTGTGATTGAAGACCTTATTTTGTATTTCTCACTACACTGGTGAACCCGGAATTGCCTCACGCATTCGGGATACGATGGAGTGCCCAACTCCTTAGTCGTAGATATATTATGGGTAGTTTATATTTTATTTTGTATTACCTATATAAAGTGTATTTTTGAGTACATGTATGCTTCAAGGCAATTATCCAAACTTAAATGTTATAAATTGAGTACATATTATAATTCATAATTTAACTGGTTGTATATGTAACTACTCATTCGTGGCTCTTATTTTCCTCATATAAGAAATGTTTAAAATTTTATGGTAAATTTGTTGTTTGACAAAGTTAGCACGCCGACATTTAGTGACCGTGACATAATGACGATTGTGCATTGGTTATTAAATCGAGGGGTGTTACATTTTGGTATCAGAGAAGTTCATCTGTTGAGCGGGGTATGGAGTGACTATGCTTAGACATATTAGAAGTTGTTGTGTACTTCCTTGTCTCTTGATTGAGATGTTGGGAAAGGAAGGCATGGCTTGCCGTAGGTTGAGTATTGGTGGCTCCTGTTGCACAATTACGTGACATTGAGTATTGGCCCACTCAATGTGTAATGTTCTGTGACTACAGGAAACTATGATTTCACCTTGGCATATTAAGGTAATAGGAGTTCTTTAGAAAGAAGCTCAGCTAAGATGACTGAACTTGCTTAGGACTTGTTTGCATTTATACCCTTGTAGTGTTACCTCTAGAATTGTTTGAGCCTATGGGTTAGAAAAAGGGTAGTTGAATAAGACTTGCATGGTTAGTGGACTGAGGTGCCCAAGAGGTTTTCGAAAATCGATTCTCTTTGGAAAGGAGTATCTGGCATAAGCTTGGTTCGAGAAGCTGCATAGGAGTCAAAGACTTACTGGAGATCGCGCCGCGAAAGGCAGAATGAAGGAGCTCGAATTATAGTCTTTTGGGTTGTCTTGATTAGGTTTTGTGACTTTTGTGCTTGGTTTCCAAAAAGAGATAATATTGTTTGGAATGAATGCTTTTGATTTTCCCTTATTACTTGACTTGTTTGTTCTTGAAGGAAGACAATGACTCGAGGTAAATATAAGCACGTGAACGCAGGGAGTGACAATGATGACACGACTGAGGCAACCGAAGAAATACAAAGAATGGTTAATGTAACTACACGCCAAGATCGAGAGCTGCTGCAAATGCCAGGAATTGGAAGTTGAGGTTCGAAATTTGAAAGAAGAAAGTCGATTTTGGGGTAACTCGGATTACCGAAGTTCCAAAGGAGGAACCGTGGGAAGGCTAAACAGTTTAAGCAGAAACCGTATATATTACGACCAAGGGGACAACAGCGACAACCAATGCCTGAAGGAGGTACGAGTGGTAGTAAGTCCAATCCAACTGTGGTACCATTGTCAATGTGTAAGAAGTGCGGGAAGGACCACTTCACAAGGCATTGTACGATCGAGGAAGAATTTGTTTCAAGTGCGAAAAGCAAGGACATGTATGGAGGGATTGCGCTTTACGTGGGACGAAGCCTCCATATGAGATCAAGAAGGCAATCGCCTCAAGTGCGGAAAGAATCACTTAACCAAGGACTGTGAAATTGAAGGAGTAATCTGTTTCAGATGCAAAGAGTTAGGGCACGTGGCCAAAAACTGTACCTTGCAGAGGACGAAGCTTTTCGTTGGTAAGGCATGTATTTCAAAATCTCATGAAGAAGGGAAAGTTGATTCCTCTACCCAGACTGAAGATCGAAGTAAAGGAAAGGACTGTTCTACAGTGGATGACCCTGTGACTTCACTGTATGATTCCGGGGGTAACCTATTTCTTTATGACGTATGAATGTATGAATTCAATAGGGATATTCATACCCTCGTTATCTTTTGACTAAGTTATTCCTATTTTGGCTACTAAGAACTTGTTGATGGTAGCCAAGTTGTTTAAATTATCCTATGACTTGTTAAAGACTTAATCTTTTGTTAATCTGATTTGTTTACTTCTCTTGCAAATTTGGTGTGATGTTAGCCAAGGGATTGGTTATCTTCCAACCATATCCTGTTGAAATATTCCAATGAAGTTCTGAGAGTTCATCTACGGAATTGAATCGTCTGTGTACTTACTTTCTTTCAACTCGAATGATATTATCCTCGTTTGTAAGCCTGCTCTTGTTACAACAAGTCTATTTAAAGAACTATCCTAATGTTGTTAGATATTGGAACCCTTTATGCCAATTCCATCATTTGCTTTCTTCATGAATGGGCTTGATCTCAGGAAGAAGATTGATCGTTTTCTGAACGGGTCACGTCACTCAGTTTTGAGGGAAACTTAGTGATTCTTGAGACAGAAATTTTCTAGATGCGAATCCGTGAAACTCACTCCTAAGTTTTATTGGACCATATCGTATTCTTCGTTAGGCGGGTCCATTGGTAAATCACGTGACTTCCCTATTTTTCTTTCTGACCTTTATAACGTTTCTAGTATACTTCAATTAAGTATCTGTGTTCCCGAATCGAACCTTAACGACACGACAAGTGTAGCACAATTAGGTGAAAGCTTACCCTATGAGACATTCTGATTCGAATCAAGGAAAGATGATCTGACAAATCAATTGAAGGACGACACTATTTTCTCCAAGATCAACTTATATTATGGACTATCATCGAGTTCGCTCAAAGATTTATCGTTGTCCTTGATTGACGGCATTTTGATTTATTCATGATGCTTGGAGGAACGTATTGAATCTCTCGGAGTGATCCTTAAAACCCTGAAGAAGAGGTTATGCGTGAAGACGTTTAAGTATGAATTCTAGTTGGAGACAATTCAACTTTTG
The DNA here is from genome assembly GCA_029884595.1 of Ormosia semicastrata. Lineage (NCBI taxonomy): Eukaryota > Viridiplantae > Streptophyta > Magnoliopsida > Fabales > Fabaceae > Ormosia > Ormosia semicastrata. Next base: position 52,871,858 of record JAQQTO010000063.1, read on the forward strand.
GGTTACGCAATCTCAAGGGAAGAAGATTGCTGTGAACCATCGAAACTCGAAACATTTATTCAGCGAGAGGAACCGACGACCGTAATGAAGAATTGTAATTTTTGGATTAGCTGGTTGATACGGGAGACTCACAGCAGAATTCTTCAAGTGACAAGATTTCTCACCTAACTCATATATGAGGGTCAAGTTTTGTATGGACTGATGTATACGGGCGAAAACTTTCAAAGAATGATGAAACGTTTGATTTCTTCGCCAAGGATGATTTTGTCCAAATCCTAATGAACCTTTAGGGATGCCTAGTGATGTTTCGCATTGGAAGTTTAGAGCGTGTGCTTGATTAGAATAGAAGGAATGATAACGTATACATAGAGACAAATTGAAAATACATGAGGAGAACTACCTTACACAACTTAGAGTTAGCTTGTAGTTGTATTAGAGATCTAGAAACATTTTCTACAAGGAGAAATTTTCATTGTCTGTAGTGATCGTAAGAGTCAGAAGTATTTTGTCTGATCGGAATAAGTTGAAATATGAAGCAGGAACAGTGATTAGAAATTCTGAAAGATTTTGATTTTTTTCGTGATGGTATAATCCCAGAAAAAGCAAATGTTGTAGTAGAAGCATTTAGAAGTAAACAAGCTTAGTTGTCTACTGCAGTAAGCAAGGAGAATAAGTTCGATAGAACCATTTAGCGATGTACAGTTGTTTGGGGAGTTAGCTATCGAAAGGGGTGAAGACTCAAGGAGCGTAAATTCTTTTGTTGATCGGCCTATGACGTCAACGCATTTTTGCTCGTTAATGTAAGATGCTCAGGGGAAGGAAGCAACCTTATTGCCTGTGATGTGGATTGATGCGACTAAAGATACAGCACGAGAACTAAGAGACGAAATGAAAGAAACACAGTTGCGTTTGTTCTAAGATATGATGAATTTCGAGGACGAAATTCCTTTTTAGAAGGGGAGTATTGTAACATCCCGAAAATTGCTTATTTCATTATAAATAATCATTTTATAATATTTGTGATTTTTGTGAAATTTTCTGGAAACGTTGAATATTTTAATATATTCCTCGTTTTGCGTATGCACTGAGCGGAGCCGGGATAACGAAATGTTTTCCCTGAGGCTGGTAAACCTTGGACTGTCAACGTGTCAACGGGGGATCTTACTAAACCCGAGGCTGGACACAGTTTACGAGGTTTACGCTTCACGAGACTTTATCTGATACATGAAATCATTGTATCATAAAATCATCTGATGAGTAATAAAATATTATTTTCATCAATTATAATTTTATTTCATTGAGAAAATAATTTTAGCAGCTTAATTATTCATCTGTCAGATGAATTTAATTAAGGTGACAACCTTACACTTCATTTCCTCGAGAAGCGCACAAAGCTTCTCAAGGAAGCTTCCTATTTCCATCTAATCAACCTTTCCTCTCTCCTCCCCAATTTATCTTTGCACGGCCATCTTGTTGAGGAATTATTACATTGACTATTCCATTTTTCCCACTCCCCCACGTCCGTTGCTCATTCACATTTTCCATTTCATTTCTCCCATTTTCTCTCATTCACGCTTACTCCTCCCCCTCACGCAGCTCTCACTCTCTTTTCTCTCTTCTTCTTCACGGCTGCACACCACCCACATTCACCATTGTTGATCCTTCAAGCCTCCTTTACTCAACCCGACAGAGACCATTTTCCCTCTCCACCTTCACACCTTGCTTCTCGCTGGAACTCCTCCCTGTGTCTTCATTTTTCTTTCGCTCAAAACAGCCCCAAAGCTTGGACCTTTAAGGTAAAGTTCTTAACTTTTTCTCTTCTCCTTATTTTCGTGCATTACGGTTCCTCTGTTTGCCATTCTCTCTCTTGACCTTAATTTTTGTGAATCTTGAACGCCCAAGGTTCGGTGGTGGTGAAGAAAATCAGATTTTCAAGCATGAAAGGAGCTTCTTTATCCCTGTTCTTCACTTAGGTAAGAGGAAGACACTCCTCCTCAACCTCTCTTAGCATTTAGGAACGTCGTAGTTTGTGTTGAGGGTCTTTCTCGTTTTTAAATGTTGTTTGTGATGTATAGATGCTAGCGATTCTTTGGAGTTTTGTATGTATATATATATATATTTGGAATGTGTAATATGGAAAGAAATGAGCCCCGTTTTGGTTCTCGTATGGTCACGGTTTTGAACCCGAAAACAGAGATCCTATATTGAAAATGGTAATGACTTGGTTTTCTTTGATCCATTCTAAAGTAAATGTTAAAATCCATCGAGAGTGAGTAAGCCATGTCCGTCGAATTAAGATGTTAAAACACGTCGAGTATGAGTTCTGGCCAAACACTGTCGACAAGTGGGGCCCTTCATCATGTCAAAAGTTGTCGAAACTAGTGACCCCCCCCTCATTAACACCTCCGTCGGTGAATTCGTCGAATTAGAAAGTATGGCCCTCTTAGTGTCGTCGGACTAGTATAGGTGAAACCTCAACATTTTTCCGTAAATCGGTCGAGTTAAATCCGTCGGATCGGCTTAAGTGAGACCTCAACATTTTCCCAAAGTCGAATCCGTCGAGTGACATACACCGTCGAGTTTAGATTTCTGACCACTAAAGCACAATGTGAAAATCCGTCGAGTTTAGACTTCTTACTTTTCCGTTGAATGTCAAAACCCGTCGAGTGTATTTGTCGAATTAGCATGAGTGAAACCTTAGCATTTTCCAGGATCTGTCGAGTGTATCTGTCGAATCAGCATGAGTGAAACCTCAGCGTTTTCCAGGATCTGTCGAGTTGCATCTGTCGGATCAGTAGGAGTGAAATCTTAACGTTTCCAGAATCCGTCGAATTAGAACCTTGTAACCCTAACATTCTTGTCGGTTCGACAGGAACGGGACTTTCCCCATTATCCAAAATCTGTCGAGTTAGAATTGAACTTTTAGCGTATTCGTCGGTTGAACACGAGTGAAACTCCTTCAAAGTTAAAAATTCGTTGAGTTAGGATGGGAATATCCATCGAAGTTAAGGTGTGAAAGTCCGTCGAGTAGAGTTCTGAAGGTTTAATGGAGAAACTTACCCAATGAGAATATCCGTCGAACTAAAGTGTGGAAATCCGTCGAGTTAAGATGTGAAAATCCATCGGGTTAGGCTGAGAATTATATCCGTCGAGTTAGGATGTGAAAATCCGTCGAGTAGAATTCTGAAGGTTTAATAGAGGAACCGACCTAATGTCAGTGTCCGTCGAATCATGTTTTCTGTAAATGTGGTAGCATATTCGACAGTTATATACTTTATCTGGTCGAAGTTCGTTCCCAATTCGACAGCACTTAGAGTTTATCCCCCAGATTGTTTTCCATTTACCTTGATCCTGTCGTGCTACTACTCGTCGAACGGCAGCTCCGGTTTCTCACTAGATACACTTGTTCCATCGAAATTATAAGTATATTTCAATTCTTTTTACCTAGCAAACGAATGGATGATTCGGCCTTGTGACCTCGATTTCAACTTTTGGGACTAATATACACTATATTAATCATAAATAACATCGATGACTAGAAACAAAGTAGGGACACATAATGAAGGAAAAACAAGGAGCGTGATTGAGCCTTACAACTAGTGAGAACTTGGAATAAAGGAAGAACCAGAGTATGAGTGAGGTAGTAAGGAACATAATGAACCTAATGTTTGACCTTAATATTATGATGCTAAGGATCCACGTGAATGACCACTTGTATATTGATGCTCTTTTGGCCAATTGTGGCATATTATGAAATTGTATGGAATTTTGAATCATACATATTATGCATTGTAAATGTCTTGTGGATCCAAGAATGGGAACAAACCGATTGTTAAATCATATGATATGCATTTGAGGCATGATTGACTTAGCTTGTCATGAGGAGCATGATTGAGTCATGCATGGCATAAAAAGAGAAAAAGAATGTCGTTGGACTTTGTTGAGGATTTTAGCCTAGGAGTTGAATAACACCTTAGTGCGGGTGCGAATAGACACGTGGGGTCTGTAGATGACCTTGAGGGCGTCGGGCGCGGGCGTCTCGCAGAGCAGGCGTGGTAGCTCCTCGGGACCGTGGAGACAGACCGATACACACGCACCGACGATCCTAGCGGCCACGATCCTATATCGAGATCTTGTGAGAATGCCGCATTTGTATAAAGCCTTATTGCGCAAAATGTGATTATATTATATGGTAAGCACTTGTATGGCCGACGAGATACCGGCATGTCTCACGATCATTCTCTCCGAGTGTTTTTGTGTCTAGCTCCATGGAGTAGGATTTTGATTATTGAGGGCACATGTGCATAGTGAGTCCATGAATTATCTGCATACATTGTTATTATAATTGGAACTTTTGTATTTCGATATATCTATACATATATATATGATTGCTCGAAAGCTGTCTTATTGATTATAACTGCTACTAAATGTTTATTACCATTATTGCTATCATAAATGCTATGTGGGCGCCTTGCGCCGTTTGGTTTCTTGATGCTATGACTGGTAATGATGGTAGGATGTCTTACCTCTTTCTTGTACTTTTCTTGCTCTATGTTAATTTTTGGTTAAAGACTATAAGTGGGAATGAAGTTGGATTCCTTTGGATTTTATTGGTTTGACCTACTGCATTCGGTGATGCCGTCGCGAAGAGAGCTCTTTTTTTTTGGGTTTTGTTCGAATTGTGTTCACTGGTGATACCAAGACCTATAGAGTCGACTGGACCGACAAGCGTATGTGACATGCTCGGGATCTGACTTTGACCATGAAGAGGATTGTGATTGAAGACCTTATTTTGTATTTCTCACTACCTTGGTGAACCGGAATTGCCTCACGCATTCGGGATACGATGGAGTGCCCAACTCCTTAGTCGTAGATATATTATGGGTAGTTTATATTTTATTTTGTATTACCTATATAAAGTGTATTTTTGAGTACATGTATGCTTCAAGGCAATTATCCAAACTTAAATGTTATAAATTGAGTACATATTATAATTCATAATTTAACTGGTTGTATATGTAACTACTCATTCGTGGCTCTTATTTTCCTCATATAAGAAATGTTTAAAATTTTATGGTAAATTTGTTGTTTGACAAAGTTAGCACGCCGACATTTAGTGACCGTGACATAATGACGATTGTGCATTGGTTATTAAATCGAGGGGTGTTACAATTGTCGGGGATTACAGTTAATTTTTGTATTGCTAATATTGACAATGAGCTTATTTAGTTCTAATTCAAGTTTTGTATAGTTCATTTTAATTTAAGTTTTCATTCTTTTGAGTTTTAGGTACTAAGATGGCGGTTGATCACAACTACACGAGGCCTTTGAAGGAGTTCTCAACTCCTCAAATGAAGAATCTACAATCAAGCATAAGAAGGCCTCCCATTTGCGCAAGTGTTTAATTCTTGGGAGGGAACCCAAGTGTTTATGTTTTGTTTCTAGTTTTTGTCTTAAATCGGTAGTATGTTTGATTTTTTGGTTTTATTATATTTTTGTTATGTAAACTATATTTTAACTATTTAAACAAGTTTTACAAGTGCTGGAGACCAAAAAGGAGCAGAACAAGTAGCAAAACTAATTTTGCTGTAGAATTCTGCAGATAGACTCCTCACTCTATGGTACAAGCTTTGCCATACCATGACATGATGGCTTTTTGTGCGCAACTGGGCCAAAATCCAAAGAGCTCAGCGCTACGATGTTCACACATCTGTGCCGCAGCATGCCTGTGAAATTTCAAACAAAAAAATTCTAAGTGGCTTGTAACCTTATAGTTTACATATTATGTATATTTTTTTATGTTTTTCCATATAGTTATATGTTTAGCTCTCACATTTCAAGTATTTTGTAGACTCAGGTGCCCTATACACCATGGACAGTGAGGATACTATTTCACTTTGGTTTGAGAGAGTATTATTACATGTTTTGGATATTATAATGTTAAATGTATAACATGTGATGATGTTTACTGTATGCAGTATTGATAGCCACCATATTATCATGTTTTTATATTACTATGGCTATTATCGATGGTTTTTAATGAGAAAATTACATGTTTTAGATATTATAATGTTGAATGTATAATATGTGATGATGTTTACTGTATGCAGTAGTGATAGCCACCATATTATCATGTTTCTATATTGCTTTGGCTATTGCTGATGGTTTTTAATGAAATTTTTTTTTTCAATTTTTAACATTGTGTACATTATGTTATGCATGCTTGATTTGAAAGTGCTGGATTTATTGGAATGCATGACATATTGCCAATTGTTAGTGTTGAATTGGTTGTCCAATGATATAAGAATTTATAAATTGCCCCATTTTCAGTGAAACCATATGCGATCAAGAAGCATGCAGAAATAATCTAGACACTTTTTATGTATGATTTACATCCCACTTATATGCACGTGTAACTTTAAAAATGATAAGAGTCCTTGTCTAGAGAAAGTTTATAGATGTACATGTAGAGATTTGAGTATCCTTGAAATTGTTTTCAAACTCTCTTGAGGCAAAATCCTAGATTATGCAAGATTGAGGAAATGATTAAGACATTGTTTGGACCGATTGGGCCTTAAAAGCTTACCCTGACATGATTATATCCATAGGTCCCCTTTTGAAACTTTATAAATGTTTGACCTTATATGTTTTTCACCCCCTTTATATTCCTTACCCTGTAACCATTCTAATGCATGTGAAAGCATTGCATTTTTTTCCTACCATCATTGTTTGTTGAGTACATAATATGTTATTTCTTGAAGTGAGTCTAGTGATTAGGGGTATTAATGCATATTTAATACAAAATGAGTTTGAAGGAACCAGATGCAGTCAAAGAAAAAAACATTTCTTTATAAAAGAAAGAAAAAAGTAAGCAAGGGAATGACATAAGAAAAGAAAAGTACAAAAAGCATTGAAAAGGTTCTGGCAAGTTTTATTCTTCCACTTTTGAATACCCTACTAATATCAGTTGGAGGCTCAAGTCTTGAAATAACATGTTTATGTTTCTAAATATTTGTATTATATCATTTCCTTATTTTTCTTATGCCCATCACCAATGGCCTTATATTACAAGCTATTAAAGTCTCTTTTGATCATCAGTTATATGTGATTTACATTAGTGGAAAGAGAGTTTAGATTCAATTTTGTGGATCATATGATTCATATATATGTATGCTCATAAACTTATTCAGATGAGTATGACTTGACTAGGAGAAGTTTATCTTGCGTGTTTGTGGAAAATATGAATTGCATGAAAGGAAGCCTTGATTGTTAGCATGTTAAGGATTATGAATGTGTGAAGCTAATTATGAGGTATAAGCATTCTTTGAGGGTTTATACAATCATTGTACACAAGTTGTGGTTTAAAAAGAAAATTAAAATTATAATATTTGCTGAATGCATGTTGTAGCATAATTGTCAAGCAAGTTTACTTAATCATACTTTGTTTTGCTCAAGGACTATAAAAAATCTAGGTTTAGGGGTGTGATAACTCTATGAAATGTAGTTATTTGTGCCCTATATCTGTGCTATATTGATAGCTTAGTCTTTGTTTATTATGCATATATGAAAGATTTTAGGCTTATATTTGTCAAATTCAATTTTGATATCTTCCTATATGGTTTTGATCAAATTGTGCATATTATGTAAGTGATTAAGTGAAATTGCAACTATGAGTAACTTGGTTTTTCTCTATTTCAGGAAGGGCTACAATCAAGCTAAAATTTAGAGGATTTTGACCAAAATTGAAAGAGAAAGCCAAATGTGAAGTTCAGCATCTCACACCGCGGCGCAAGCTTGTTCATGGCGCAGCATGGTGCATTCCCATGCTTTAGCATATTGTGTAACATCCCGAAAATTGCTTATTTCATTATAAATAATTATTTTATAATATTGGTGATTTTTGGTGATTTTTGTGAAATTTTCTGGAAGCGTTGAATATTTTAATATATTCCTCGTTTTGCGTATGCATTGAGCGGAGCTGGGATAACGAAATGTTCTCCCTGAGGCTGGTAAACCTTGGACTGTCAACGTGTTAACGGGGGATCTTACTAAACCCGAGGCCAGGCACAGTTCGCGAGGTTTGCATTTTTCAAGGTTTTATCTGCTAGATAAAATCGCGGTATCATAAAATTATCGGATGAATAATAAAATATTATTTTCATCACTTGTAATTTTATTCACTGAGAAAATAATTCTACAGCGTAATTGATCATCTATCAGATGTATTTAATTTGGAGACTAGCTTACCATACACTTTATCGAGGAGCGTGCGAAGCTTATCAAGGAAGCTTCTTCCAACTATTATTTTATTATTTCTCTCTCCCCTATTTTGTCTTTGCACATTTGAATTAAGGGATCCAATTCATTTTTCATCCACACATTTTCCTCCTCCTGTACGTAGCAGATCACTATTCACTCATCTCTCTCTCTTTCCATTTCTCCTTACAGCAGCACCATCCACCCACATTCACATTTTTATCTTCCAAAACCGTCACACTCCTAGCACCATTTTGTGTTTGGAGAAACACCATATCTGAGGGAATCATCTTCAAAGTTCTACATTTTCTTCATCTTCATTTTCCTCCACGGTTGAAGCTTAAAGGTTGGAACTTTAAGGTAAAGTCCTTAGCTTTTTCCTCATCTCTCCTCATTTTCATAACCCACTGTCATTTTGATGACCATGGGTATCCATTTCAACACTTGATTCTGATTTTGGTGAGCTTGAATGTTTAAGGATCTCCGGAAACTGAAAACGTGATTTTCGACCAAAAAGGAGCAGCCTTTCTTTGTGCTTCTCCAAGGTAAGAGGAAGACACTCCTCCTCAACCTCTTCTAGCATTAAGGATCTCCTTTGCTTGCTTGGTTTTTATGATTAAATGTTTGTCTTTGTATTTAGTTGTTTACGTTGTTTGCATGATTTGTTAAGTTTGATAATATATTCGACATGAGTGGAATGCATGATGTTTTGGTTTGACAATTTGCATGTTAGTATGTTCACATGTTCGACTGAAAATTGGAAAGCATGGTACTTGGGTGATTTTGCATGTCAATATATATATTCGACGAATGCATGAGAGTGGAAGGAAATGATGTCGGATTCATCCCTGGGATGGCCATGGTTTTGAGGCCCAGAATCTGGAATTCTGGGTGAACTAGGATAATAAATGGAATTCAAATCAATTAGGTATCCAATCTTTGTAAGCCGTGAATTCAACTATTCGACACTGAACCTTGTCCAACTTTTGACAACCAACTTCTAAACCTTTAATGCTTCCGTCGGTTCGACACATGGGGCCCTTTACAATGTCAAAATTTGTCGAGCTAGTGACCCCTTAACACCTCCGTCGGTTTGACATGCGAGAAAACTTATTTATGACTCAAAATCCGTCGGATTAGAACTTGTGACCCTTTGGCACAACCTTTGGTCGAACATGAATGAAACTTCTCCAATAACACAATTCGTGGACTTTAAATTTATGACTCTTAGCATTTCCGTCGGATCAGTATGAGTGAGAATCTTCCCTATTATTCAGAATCCGTCGAATTAGGAATTGTGACCCTCTTAGCATTCCTTCGGATCAGCATGAGTGAAACTTCCCTATTGTCCCAGAAACCTGTCGAATTTGATATCCTAATTACTTAGTGAAATGTTAAAACCCGTCGAGTAAGGACTCATGGCCAAACCTGTCGAATTTGATATCCTAATTACTTAGTAAAATGTTAAAACCCGTCGAGTTTAGACTTCTGACCATTTTCGTCGAATGTCAAAATCCGTCGAGTTTAGATCTTTGACCACTAAACACAATGTCAAAATCCGTCGAGTATGAACCCCGATCATGCCCGTCGGGATTGATCTTCCGACCAAAACCCGTCGAATAGAGTCCCTGGACACTTACAAGAAAATGCCCCAAAGTCAATAATCGTCGAGTTTGAGAGACAATGCCTGTCGAGTAGATGAATTTCTCCAGACCCGTCGAAATTAGAGATTTCGACCAGTGTTTCGTCAGTTCGACGCTTGGGAGATTTTCTCCAATGTCGACACCCAAAACCCGTCGAATTGAGGCTTTTGCTGGCCTTACGGAGGATTCGACGACTACGATCTTTGTTCGACGAGAACCCCATCCAAACAGAAATTGATTTCTTGCCAATCCTATTATAAAATGTTCTCCCCATTCTTCCCTCCTCCTGTTACATTATTTTCCGTCGAATGGCAGCTTCAATTATTCATAAAACGTATTGTTCTTGTCGAATTCAAAAGTATACCTATCACCCAACACATAGTAATTGAAATATCGACTCAGTTTGTGATTCCGACCGTGTATTTCCCTGGACCCAAAACCTTGGGACTAATAGAGGCATATTGATTAGAAATAAATGGGATGACTAGAAATTACTTAGGGATGCATAAACAGGGAAGAACATGAGAGTGTGAGATTTTGAGATCTTAGAATAACCTTCTAAGGGCATATGAATAAATTACCTAAGAGGATTTAAGTTAACTAAGAGAATTCCTTTAGAGACAAACTCTGTAAGTAAAGCTAAACCTAAGTAAGAATTCATAATACGCTTTAAAATGTATTAATTTATTTAACAACAATATCATGCTGTTGTGGGTCCATGTGGGTGACCATTGATTGGGTTAATTCTTACTTGGGCAAATTGTGACGTATGATGGAATAATATGTAATGATGATCATACATGATTATGCATAGAGTCTGTATGCATTGTGGATAAATCATATGACATGCATTTGAGGCATAATTGACCGAGTTGTCATGAGAAGCATGATAGAGTCATGCATTGCACAAAAGAACGAGAATGTCCACTGTACTTTGTTAAGGCCGAGTTGCCTAGGAGTTGAATCACACCTTAGTGCGGGTGCAAATAGACACGTGGGGTCCTGTAGATGACCTTGAGGGCGTCGGGGCGCGGGCGTCTCGCAGAGGGCAGTGGTAGCTCCTCTGGACCGTGGAGACAGACCGATACACACGCACCGACGATCCTAACTGGCCACAGTCCTATATCGAGATCTTGTGAGAATGCCGCTGTATAAAGCCTTGTTGCGCAAAATGACTGATTATTTTCTGAAAAAGCACTTGTTTTTATGGCTGACGAGATACTGGCATGTCTCCCTGATCATTCTCTCCGACTGTTTTGTGTCTAGCTCCATGGAGTAGGATTTTGATTATTGAGGGCACATGTGCATAGTGAGTCCATGAATTATCTGGCATACATTGTTATTATAATTGGAACTGTTGTATTCCTGATATATCCATATATATATATATGATTGCTTGAACCTGTCTGGTTGATCATAACTGCTACTAAATGTTTATTACCATTATTGCTATCATAAATGCTATGTGGGCGCCTTGCGCCGTTTGGTTTCTTGATGCTATGACTGGTAATGATGGTAGGATGTCTTACCTCTTTCTTGTACTTTTCTTGCTCTATGTTAATTTTTGGTTAAAGACTATAAGTGGGAACGAAGTTGGATTCCTTTGGATTTTATTGGTTTGACCTACTGCATTCGGTGATGCCGTCGCGAAGGGAGCTCTTTTTGGGGTTTGTTCGAATTGTGTTCGCTTTGATACCAAGACCTGTAGAGTCGACTGGACCGACAAGCGTATGTGACATGCTGGGGATCTGACTTTGACCATGAAGAGAAGCTGTGATTGAAGACCTTATCTTGTATTTCTCACTACACCGGTGAACCCGGAATTGCCTCACGCATTCGGGATACGATGGAGTGCCCAACTCCTTAGTCGTAGATATATTATGGGTAGTTTATATTTTATTTTGCATTACCTATATAAAGTGTATTTTTGAGTACATGTATGCTTCAAGGCAATTATCCAGACTTAAATGTTGTAAATTGAGTACATATTATAATTCATAATTTAACTGGTTGTATATGTAACTACTCATTCGTGGCTCTTATTTTTCTCATATGAGAAATGTTTAATATTTATGGTAAATTTGTTATTTGACAATGTTAGCACGCCGACATTTAGTGACCGTGACATAATGACGATTGTGCATTGGTTATTAAATCGAGGGGTGTTACATATTGAACCCGAGGCTTGAATACCGCAGTGTGGTGACCTAAGACACGCGTTGCAGCGTAATATGTGTAAAGGAGTGTATGCCACAGTATGGTGACCTAAATTGACACGTGTTGTGGCGTAATATATGTAATGTCGCAACATGAAATAGAATTCTGGGCCTATAAATATTGTTTTATCAAATTTTAGAGAAGAGTTTTTTAGTTTTAAAGAAGCTACGACTAGGTTTTCAGTTTGAAGCTGAGAGGAAGCCAAAGGGAGCAAGATTGGAGGTCATCTTCTTCATGGAGGATGATTTAAGCATAAAGATCACATCTGTTGAACTTCCTTCCTATTTCTTTCTCTTTTCTCTTTTCCTTGTATCATAAACATGGTTTTTGTGGTTATATTTTTGTGTTCAATTAATAACTAAGCTGTATTTAGGGGTTACTTTGGATTTTTCCATGGATATTAATGATTTTGTACTTCTTTAGGTTTATATTAATGTATGATTTTGTTCAATCAAATGAATCTTAATGCTCTTAATTGTTTAGCTAACTTTTAAGTGATTTGTTGAAATATGATGAATCTAGACATAAGAATTTGGATTTGAGATCATATGTATGGCTGATACATGTTTGATTTCATTCTTATGGTGGGATGAGTTGATTTGCTAATGGGATAGAAATATACTCTTGGCCATGCATAATAGGTGTTTGAGAATAGACATTAATAAGTGGAGTTTGCATTAATTCTCATGGAAACATAGTGAGTTAGGTAAATGAAGCATGGTTGATTGACCTAGACATAGGCTTTTAACTAAGTTAGATTCTTAAGGTAACTAATCAGTTCATTCAAGTTGCTTATGAGGGTTACATATTATCAATTAAAGTAGGAGGTGAATAAGGATTCCCTAAACTCTAAACATTATCTTTATTTCTATTTTATTGCATTTCAGTCTTTAGATTTAATTAAAATGCACTTTTCGCTATTTTTATGTTCTTGAAAAGAATTATTTAAGCTATTAGTTGATATTTAGCATTACAAATAACGTAGTCCTTGTGGGAACGATATCCTACTCTTAAATTGTATTACTTGTTCGATTCGTGCACTTGCGGCCTATAAAGGGACAAACACATACATAGACAATGTGTTAAGATGGTTTAACATGCATGAATCCAAGAAAGGACTCTTACCTATGTCACATGATTTAAGCCTATCTAAGGCTCAATCTGTTGGTGTATGCCCTAGAGGCTAATACATTTTCTATATTTACATATATTCTATTATGCTATTTTATATATGAGGCATTTCATTTATTGTGTTCTTTTTTGATAAACATAATAAAGTCCTTAGAATAGTAAGTTTGATGCCATAGGACATCAAGTGGATGACTTGATCGTGAGATCCTTTTGGTTACAACATTATTCTTAAATGTCCCTAGTCAAGTATTATTGTTAATTAGGACAACAATAATGCATTGAGACTAGTATGTGCGTAGACTGATGACCACATCTCACGGGTCATGGATATGAGATATCAAGTCTACACATGGATACATATTAGAGTAATGATGTATTGGACAGACCCGCCATGAGAACGTTACGTGGATCGTTACGTGAGTGTCATAAGCGATTCTCATAGTGATAATGGTGTATGTGGTTCTTTGACCTGAAATCACTACGATTCCTACATGAGGAGTTGTGTGTTTTAATGCCATCAAACGTCATTTGTAACAAGGTGATTATAAAGTTGATTATTGGACATACCGCAAATCATGCAGAGGGATGTGAGTGACCTAGATGGAATTTGTCACTCCTACATAACAGAGCGATATCTTCGGGCCCCCGATTGAGTGAGATCGCGAAATGCATGGCCATGCTCAAATGAGTCAATATGAGATATTGATCTCATTTATTGTTACAAAGTCTACTCGAGTATCGGGAAACGAATGATTGGACTATACAAGGGTGACGCATTCCATGCCTTGTGTTCAATCTAGATATCTTGACAAAGGGACTAAACTACACGGAAACATTGATCACGGATAGGTTATGTCAAATCACTGACATTCTCATTACTTGGGTAGCAGTGATGTGTTGCTAGATACCGCTCATTGTTTGTAATATTAAAATGAGATTTTAATATTACTACCAACGTCATGAGAACTGCAGGGTCGCACACTTAGAATAGACTAAATTGGAGCAATAAGGATCCAAGTTGGACTCGGATTCAATTGTGGGCCTAACTCATGACAGATGGGTTTTAGGGTTGCACTGACTTACCTTTTACTCGCTCACACTCACTTAAGGCAGCCACTATTATAAATAGTACTGTTAAGGGGGCTGCTATAGATGTTACATCACAACCCTAGCCGCACCTAAGAAAGTGAGTGAGAAACAGTGAAAGGTTCTTCTCTTCTATTCGCAGCTAGCACCGCGAAACAACGGCGTGACTCCTTTTGCAAGTCTGTTCGTGTGGATACCGCAGAAACATCGTCGCTATTATGGTGTTGGTGATTCACCTCGCTTGTGTTTTTCACGCTTCAAGAGGTAAATTTTAAAAACTCGGATTATGGACATTTCGCATGGATCCTATGTGGGAATCCTATTATTCCGCTGCGAGATATTTTGATCCGCAATTCCCAACACAATCCCCTTCCACCCAAGATGAGAGGGATCACATGAGTAAGATTCCATATGCATCGGCAATTCGATCTGTCATGTATGCCATGTTATGTACTCGACCAGACATCTCATATGCTTTAAGTATGACCAGTAGGTACCAGTTTGATCTCAGTGAGAGTCATTAGACTACTGTCAAGAACTTCCTTAAGTACTTAAGAAGGACTAAGGATTCGTTCTTGGTATATGGAGCCAAGGAAGAACTAGTTATAAAAGGTTACACTGAAGTCAGCTTCCAAACCAATAAGAACGACTCCAGATCGCAATTAGGTTTTGTTTATTATCTAAATGGTGGGGCTGTGAGCTGGAAGAGCTCAAAGTAGGAGACTGTTGCCGATTCTACCACAAAGGCTGAGTATGTTGCTGCCTCTAATGTAGCAAAGGAGGTCATTTGGATCAGGAAGTTCATTACTGAGCTTGGTGTAATTCCTAGCATTATGGACCTAGTGGACCTCTATTGTGATAATACTGGAGCCATTGCACAAGCTAAGGAGCCTAGATTTCACCAACGATCTAAACATATACTTAGGCACTTCCATGTCATTCGTGAGATCATCGATAGAGGAGATGTGAAGATATACAGAGTACCAACAGATGATAATATCGCAGATCCACTGACAAAGCCTCTTGCGTAGCAAAAGCATTAGGGTCACTCTAGATCTTTCGGCATTAGACATATGCCTGATTGGCTCTAGTGCAAGTGGGAGATTGTTGGTGTATGCCCTAGAGGCTAATTTATTTTGACTGTACTAGCTTACATTGTATTATGCTATTTATTTAATATATGAGGCATTTCATTTATTGTATTATTTATGATATACATGATAAAGTCCTTAGAATAGTAAGTTTTACGCCATAGGACATTAAGTGGATGACTTGATCGTGACATCCTATTGGATAGAAACAAAACACTATTCTTAAATGTCCCTAGTCAAGTATTATTGTTAAGCAGGACTACAATAATGCATTGAGACTATTATATGCGTAGACTGATGGCCACATCTCACGGGTTATGGATATGAGATATTAAATCTTCACATAGGTACATATTAGAGTAATGATGTATTGGACTGACTCGCCATGAGAATGCTGTGTGGATCATTACGTAAGTATCATAAGCGATTCTCATAATAATAATGGTGTATGTGGTCCTTTGACTTGAAATCACTACGATTCCTACATGAGGAGTTGTATGTTTTAATGCCATCAAACGTCATCTGTAACAAGGTGATTATAAAGTTGGTTATTGGACATATTGCGAATCATGTGGAGGGATGTGAGTGACCTAGATGAGATTTGTCTCTCCTACATAACTGGAGTGATGTCTTTGGTCCCCCTGATTGAGTGAGGCTATCAAATGCATGGTCATGCTCAAATGAGTCAATATGAGATATTAATCTTATTTGTTAATACTACGTCTACTCGAGTATCAGAAAATAGAAGATTGAACTATACAAGGGTGACACAGTCCGGCCTTGTGTTTGATCTAGATATCTGGACAAAAGGACTAAACTACATGGTAACATTGATCACGGAAAGGTTATGCCAAATTATTGACATTCTCATTACTTTGGTAGCAGCAATGTGTTGCTAGATACCGCTCACTACTTGTAATCTTAAAATGAGATTTTAATATTGTTAGCAATGTCATGAGAACCTACAGGGTCACACACTTAGAAAAAACTTAGTTGGAGCAATAAGGATCCAAGTTGGATTGGGATTCAATCGTAGGCCAGACTCATTACATAGAGTTTAAGGTTGCACAACTTACCTTGTTGCTGCTCTCACTGGCATAAGGCAGTAGCTATTACAAATAGCACTGCTAAGGGGATGTCAAGGAATGTATGACAAATCCTAGAAGCACTTGACAGAAACAGTGAGTGAGAGAGTGACAAGTTTTCCTTCTCTTTGTAGCTAGCACTGTGGCAGAGAGGTCGAACTCCAAGACTGCAAATGTTGGACATTTTATAAGTATGTTCGTTTGGATAATGTAGAGGCATCATTGTTGTTGCGGTGCTTGTGATTTGCTTGATCGTTTTTCCACCACACTTCAAGAGGTAAACTAAAAAAGAAAAAAAAACACGGATTATGGTCATCTTCTTTTCACATGGATCCTTGGTCAAAATTTTATTTTTTCGCTACGTGATGTATCCGCAATTCCCAACACGTGGTTGCAAGCCATCTTCTTTGTTAGCCCACTTCCATTATATGAATCTTTAGGTTTAACTTTTTCTGACCAGTGGCCTTTGTGTGTTTCTAGGAATCAAATGGTTAGAAGGAAAGCAGCTAGACTTGAAGCACCGATTTTGGATGCTACCTCGATTCCAGAAGGAGGGGAGCTAATAGAACAGGAAAGGCCATGGAGAATGAGATTTGTATTCACTAGGGTCCGGGGTTGGTGTACCCACGGGTCAGGAATGATGCCTAGAATTGGATATCCCTTTTTCCAACCTAGAGAATTTCTCATTGAACTTAAGGGCTATTTGATGTTGATCGAGGGGGTGATAGAGACTGGGAATTCCAAACTCCGTGATCTGGGATGGTTGCCTTGTGGTTCCCAATATTGCCCTAGGGGGTCAAGGTACTGCTGAAGCTTTGCCTGCCGCTGTTGGTTGTTTGAGTGCCATCGAAGAGTAAATGAATGCCTTCACGTTTTGCTTTTACCCCTTGCGTGGGGTGTTTAATTATTTCTTAGAAACAATTTCCCCGGCAATCGAGGTTTTAATTTACTTACATTTAACTTTGTTGTATGCTTGTTTACCTTCATAGTCCATCTTGGGTCCAAAGCCCTTTGTGGACTTGTATATTTTGCATATGTTAGAAACTGTGGTCCGAGGTCCAACGCCCTTTATGTACTTGTGGTCCCCTTTAGGACATAGGTATTGGAGTAAAGAAACCTTGTCTGAGGTCCTTTGACAATTACCTTGGCTTTTAGCATCTCATGTGACTTTGGGTTAAGTAAAGCTTTGTCCGGGGTCCAACATCCTTTGAGGACTTGGGGATCCCTTTAGGACTTAGGATAAAAGAAAAAACACCTTGTCTGGGGTCAATTGCTAATCAGTTTGGCTTTTAAGATCCCTCTTGACCTTGGCATAAGTAGTCCTTGCTGGGGTCTTTCGTGTTTATGGCTTAGTGTGAGGATTTTCCCAAGACTTAGGATTTTCCTACTACACAACCTATTTAACACAAGACACTCTCGGTGGGTACCATAATAGTCTGTGTTGGGAATTGCGGTTACATCACACAGTGAAAAAATAAGGATTCCCACCGAGGATCCATGCGAAAAAGCCATAATCTGAGTTTTTTTTTTAAATTATTTACCTCTTGAAGCGTGATCAAAAGGAAGGACGCGAATCATGTAACACCCCAAATTTTGACTATGTTAATAGTAATAGTAGAATTGCACTGTTTTGTATTTTCTGTGTTATAAAAATAATTTGACTGTTCTGAGATCATTTTTGATCATTTTGTGTGATTTGCTTCGAATCAAGAAAATAATAATTTTCTGACCCAGAAAAATCTTATTTTAATTAATTGGAGCTGGGGGATCTTACTAAATCCAATTGATTAATATATATATTAATTTTTTAAATTTTAGGATTTAAGCGTGCAATAAAATAATTTTATATTATTATAATATTATTTTATGTGACAGTACCTGCTTAACGTGGTTAATTTTTGAACCATCTTTGATGACCATTGCATGACCAATATATGACCAAGCCATGTGCTAATCCATGTGCACTCAATTGGTGATATTTTGAGTCAAGTATATCACTTAAATCTCCTACACTCTCACAAGCAATTTCTCACAAATTCACTCTCACAATTTCATTTTCTCTTTCATCAAAAAGTTTACAACACTTTCTCTAAAAAATTCCAAGAACCTAAGCACCATTTTCATTCCTTTTCTCTCCACATGGTTCGGCCACTACCCCCATGAGCACCATTACTCACCTATAATTTTCACTCTCATCATTTCCTAAAGCTTAACAATATTCTAAACACTTTCCATTAGGAAGTTTTCCCAAAATCACACTCTAAGTGCTTCAAAATCCAACCTTTACCTTACTTCCCTAGAGGTAAACTTTGGTTTTTATGGTTTAAATTCATGTTTGTGATTTTCTAAACCATGTTTGTTCCATGGTTTGTTATTATTAAGCTTTGTTTGTGAGTTTACCTATTTTTTTAGAATTGTTAGGAATTGATTGTGGTTCACACGAAAACAAGGAGAAGGAGAGAAGCTTGAAAAACTTGTCTTCAAGAGGTAAGAGGGAGATTTTACCTCACCAACCAAGTTTTGGTGGTGTGGGGATGGTTTTGTACGGTGAAAAATCCATAAGGGTTCTTCACCGATTATTTGATGTGCTTTGATTGTGTTTGTGTTGTGTATGATTTTATTTCTATGCTTGCATGTGTGATAAAATGCTTAAAGCTTTGATATTATGTGTGTATGTATAATTATGAAAGCATGAGAATGTATGTGTAATTTAGGATGTGAATAACATGATGGATAGATTGTATGAGTGCTCCAAAGAGCACTGAAGCTCACAGCCATACTGTGGAAAAGAGGACCAAAGTCCTCAAATTGATGAATTAAAATGAGAACTGAGCGATTTAAATGAATTTGGAAAAGTTTGAGTATAGTAAGGTAAAATGATTTTTATGTGAAGTAAATAAAGGAAATAACAATTTTTGGGAAACAATACAAATTACTGATTTTTAGAGGGTTATACCGCAAATTTTTACAAAAGAGGGACTAAATTATAAATATTATGTAAATGAGGGCCATTGTATAAATACTTATTTTTAGAGAAGTCATATTGTAAATATCATTTTTAGAGGGTCATATTACATATATTTTATAAAAGAGGGACTATTTTGTAAATATAAATTTTATGAGGAACTATTTTATAAATATTAATTTATAAGGGACTATTTCGTAAATATTAATTTTTGAGGGACTATTTCATAAATATTAATTTGTGAGGGACTATTTAGTAAATATTAATTTTATGAGGGGCTATTTCGTAAATATGAGTATTTGAGAGACTATTATGCAAATATGGAAAATAAAGTGAATTTCTTTTAGTATTAAATGAGAAAAATAGTATTTTTGAATTTAAAACGTATGAAAAATATTTACGTGATTGAAAAATGTTGGAAAATGACTACGCGATTTTGAAGAGGTGACAGAATTGAGTCGTGATTGAGAAAACGCAAAAATATGACTACGCGATTAAAATACAGTAATAATACTATTAGATTATTGTGTGGACCCCGAATATGTGATATAAATTGGAAATGTGAATAGTGCATAGTACATGCATTGGAAAGGTCCGATGGACTGTATGAGGCTAGTTGCCTAGGAGAGACTACACCTCCTGAGTGGGTGTGATATGCGTAGTGTAAGTCACTAGTTGACCTTGGGGGCATTGGGGTGTGGGTTGCCTACAATGGGCAATTGGTAGCTCTTTTGTGTCGTAGGTTAGACCGACGCAACACACCAATGATCCTAACCGAGACACTATCGTTAATCAAGATCTGATAAAGACCGTCGTGTATATGCTGGATGTGCAAGACTAAGCACGTGGTCCGAGGCATGTTAGTACCGATAAAACTTTTTGATCACTCTCTCCGACTTGAGTTGTAGCTCCATGGAGTAGGAAATTGAGTCTGTGTGCATACATATAGTACTTGAGGGTATTATCATAAATTTTGCTCATGATAATTGATTTATTGATTATTTGATTATTGATAATAACATGATTGTAATTATTGTGTATTACATGATTTGTGATGAAAATGATATTGATGGTATAACTGTAATTATGGTATGATAGTTGTATGAGATATTGTATGTGTTTATCTTCATTACTACTATACTGGTATTGGCGTAGGTGATCTCACCTCTTTGTATGCATGTTCTGTATTATATTTATATTTGTCAAGACGTCGAGCAAGAGATAGAGCGAGAAGCTGAGGAGGAGCAGATTCCTGTTGAGGACGTCGAGTTTTGAAGAGATGGAGATGCCTAGTTTCCTTGGCTACCTGAAGCTGACATTCATTGGAGGAGATGAGGCGTGGACTGTAGATTTAGAGAGAGAGAGTATTTACTATATGGGAGACCTAAATATTAGATTGAGTAGACAACATTTAGGACACCCTTACTTTTCTGTTAATCTTTTTGTACAACTAGAGTTCCCAATATCTATTAGGCAATATTGGGGAGCTTACTATCGTACTCCTAGTGCAATTAGTATTGTGTCGTCTGCTCGGACACCTGTCCGTAGGACTGCACCTCATGACAGATTCATATATGCTGAGGAATCTGAGGAGGACCCGTTTGAGGGTTCTGCTGTCTAGTAGGACTTGGGCAATATAATAGTTTAAGTTAAAGTTTAAAGTTTAAATATTTTGAAAGTCTAGTTTGTAAAATATTTAAGTATGACAATACTAAAGGCTTGTATGTATATATGATGTAAATTATTTGTGACAATGTTGTTATGTTTTTATTTTATGCTAAGTTTATCTTATTATTATCAAGAAATTTTATAACTCATATTTATAATACAAGCACGATTTCTAATTGAAGGGTAATTTGGTAATTAAGTAACATAAAGTGTGGCGCCCTAAGGAGGGTGTTACAAATCACCAACATTGTAATAGAAACGATGTCTCTGCGGTATCCACACGAACAGACTCACGAACATCCAACGTCCACAAAGAGGAGCCTCACGTCTTTCACACAGTGCTAGCTGCGAAGAGAAGAGAAGAAACCTGTCGTTCTCTCACTCACTTTTTTGTAGGTGCGGCTAGGGTTCTGAAATTGTATATTTTAGAAGCCCCTTAGCAGTACTATTTATAATAGTGACTGCCTTAAGTGGGTGTGAGCAGCAGCAAGGTAAGCTGTGCAACCCTAGACCTATCTGTTATGAGTCTGGCCCATATTTGAATCCGAGTCCAACTTGGATCCATTGCTCCAATTTTAGTCTGCTCTATGTGTGTGACCCTGCAAGTTCTTATTACGTTGGAAGTAATATTAAAATCTCATTTTAATATTACAAGCAGTGAGCAGTATCTAACAACACATCGCTGCTACCTAAGTAATAAGAATGTTAGTGATTTGACATAACCTTTCCGTGACCAATATTTCCGTGTTGTTTAGTCCTTTTGTCAAGATATCTAGATTGAACACAAGGCATGGAATGCATCACCCTTGTATAGTCCAATCATTCATTTCTTGATACTCGAGTAGAATTTGTAACAACAAATGAAATCAATATCTCATATTGACTCATTTGAGCATGGCCATGCATTTCGCATTCTCACTCAATCAGGGGGCCCGAAGATATCACTCCTGTTATGTAGGAGTGACAAATCCCATCTAGGTCACTCACATCCCTCTGCATGATTCGCGGTATGTCCAATAACTAACTTTATAATCACCTTGTTACAGATGACGTTTGATGGCATTAAAACACACAACTCCTCATGTAGGAATCGCAGTGATTTTAGGTCAAAGGACCACAAACATCATTGTCTCTATGAGAATTGCTTATGGCACTCACGTAACGATCCATGTAGCGTTCTCATGGTGGGTCAGTCCACTACATCATTACTCTAATATGTACCCATGCTAAGACTTGATATCTCATATCCATGACCCGTGAGATGTGGTGTAACACCCTCCTTAGGGCATCACATTTCTGACTCCTGACTCATAATTTGAAAAGAAGTTCGCACAAAGTTTGAGTTATAAAATATAGGTTTCAAAATTTCTTCTTTACTAACACGTAAATTTACTAAAAATATTAGGTAATATTGAAAACCATATTTCAACTATTCATTATGCAATATTGACACCAATTAATATCACAATTTAAAGAGAAATATAAAATTAACAAACTTATTTTTTTTTTTTTTGATAGTAGCAAACCCCATGACAGTCCTACTTAATAGCACGGTATAACACTAACGAGAAACCTTAGCATACTTATTCCTTTTTCTGTCTATCTTGATGCATCAGACATATGTTCCTTTGTCAACACTACACATCTTCAAGTCCTGAATGTCCACTCCTTATTGTTGTCACCAATCTCAGAGTATCCATCGCCCGTTATGTCTAAGACAACTCGATCCTTCTATTATTTGATTTTAACAATACAGACAAAGTAAAACAATATAACAAAGAGGTGAGATCACCTACACCAATACCAACATGGCTGCACAGAGATAACACAAACAGCAATATCATACAGATAAATCATACCATAATCATGCTATCAGCATTAATCAACTATCATCATCTAATCATTTATCAATTCAATCATCATCCAAGTATTCAAAACAATTGTCATAACCAATAACCAATATTCCTCAATTAATATATCACACAGATATAAATGCTCAGATTTATGCATATGCACAAAGACTCATTTTATCAAAAACAACTCCATGGAGGTTTTCACAATTTCGAGAAGAATGCTCCGGTTAATTGTCAGCCTTAGCCCAAAGACAATCTCCTAGTCGTTGAAAAGAATCGTGTTCTTGTCGGGTATCGTCAATGCGTTGCAACGAACTGCATCACCAAGTGGCACAGGGTACTCGCCAACTGTCCACTGGTCGACCGCCGCGCCTCGACACCCCCAAGATCCATCATAGACCTCACTATCAATTCTCATTCCCTCTTCAACCACAAGGTCCATAATAGCTATTAACTATATTTTATACAATGCACGAATATATCAGTGCAAGTCCAACCCCAAAGGGCCAAATCTTTTCAATTTCATTTGTTCAATGTAATCATATGCTTCAACGCATATTTTTCCAATGCACGTATAATGCACCAAATCCAATCACAGACATATCTTTCCAATGCATTTATAATGCACCAAATGCCAATCACAGGCAAAACATGTCATTTTCTCCCACAGCATCCATATACTGGTTCTATAGTATTTATACTGTATTTCCAACAAGAAAATCATATTACCACATTTTCATAGTTATAAAACTCTTTTGTTGTGTTTCCACAAAATTGCGCAACATTTCCATTTCATTTTCACAATTCCAAAACGTTTCTGTTACGTTTTCACAATACTGCAACTCTTCTGTTGCACCTTTAAATCACGTATTAAATTTTTCAACATTTTTCTCAATCGCATAAAAATATATGTCTCTCATATCGCGTAATGATTTTTCATCATTTTCAAAATATTTAAAACACTTTCCAAATCACATAACGATTTTTCGTCATTTTCACAATCACGTAAAGATATTCTATCACTTTTAAATCACATAGTGATTTTTTAACAATAGTTCAAATCACGTAAAAATATTCTCTCATTGTTTAATCACGTAGTGATTTTTCAATAATATTTTCAATAGTGTAAAATATTTAAACGCTTTCCAAATTGCGTAGAAATATTTTAACATTTTTCAAATCGCATAGAAATACGTTAATATTTTTCAAATCTCGTAGAAATATTTTACTGTATTTCAAATCATTTTTAAGATACGTAAAATATTTTTCAACATTTTATAATTACGTAAAATATTGCTCAATATTCCAAACTTTATTTTGGACTTAAATAAATCAATATTAATTTCAACACATTCTTCAAATTGTGTAGCTTAAAAATCATGTTTTTAAGATACGTAAAACATTTTTCATCACAATTTCATTACAGAAAATATTTCTTAACCTTCGAAAATTCCTTTTTAACTTTTCTTAAAATAATATAACTTTGTATTTTATTTTTCATATTTTCCTTATTCAAGAAAATCTTTTTCCACATTTCTTAATTCAAGAAATCCTTTTCCAAAATATAATTCACAAAATCACTTTTCCATTGATATAAATCAACGTTTCAAAACTTAACATTTTCTAACGTACTTCAAAACTCAAAAATAAGTTATATGTTAGTAGATTTTCATAATACCACTATATTCTTCATTTTTCCCAAATCATTTCCAAACACAACCTTCTTCAAAATAAATTGAAGTTCGAAAACATTCTTGTTTACAAAAACTTAATTTCTTAAGTGATTAAAATGCTCTGATTCCCTTTTCAAATTCTTGTATTAAATCAAGTTATGTTTCCACTTTGAAAATCACTTTGTTCATAAAAATCAAGGCATTACATGTGACGCCCCTTTTTCCCAAGGGAACGTCTCACTTTCAATTACAATGCGGAAATAAAATTTATGTGAGTTAAGACCCGGTTCATTTTAATAATATATATATTTACTCGATTATAGTTGGGTAATTAAATTGGCGAGTATATTTTTTTTTTGTTACATTAACGTTAACGATAATCAATATCCACGGTGACGAAACATACATGGGAAATTGACATTTCATTTATATATATATATATAATTATCAAACTGTTTAGTTACAAAGCCTGGCATATCAAAAAGAAAAACTATACCTGCCCCCAAAGGATTATACATACATATCCCTACGGTATCAGAATATACAGCCCACTATAGACAAAACATTAGGCCCCCCAAAATAAAAATACTGGAAGCTCTCAGTAGCTACAAGTAAGGTCAGTCCCTCAAGTGAGGAGGAATCGAGTCAGGGTCCTCTTCAGGATCCTCTTCGGGGTCGTCCTCAGGAACTTCTTCGGGATCTTCCTCAAGATCTTCTTCATCAGAGGAAATCACCATAGGAATCACAGAGTCATAGGACGGGGCCCGAGCTGTGGAACCAAAAGAGTCTTCTCGCGGAGTGAAATAACGGTCACCCCACATCTCGCGTATCGGTAGTTGAAACTCCAAACATAAACTAATACAGCAGGTGAAGACAGGCGGCTCGTGGCGTCTCCAGGCTACAGATATCGACACATCCCCCGTATAGACGCAACGCTCAGAACCATAGTTGATGTACCAGCACTCTAGCCCTCCCAAGAAAGTCAGGCGCACATCTCCCAAAAATATTTGCGTGCGTGGCTCCATATTCTTCTGCAGTCGCTCAATCGAGATGAGGCCAAAAACCAAGGAAGTCGGGGGCTTCCGATTCCTTGCAGTTATCTTCTATGGAACGCAGTATACGGACAAAACAGAAGTGGAGAGACAGAGAAGAGGTAAGACATCCTACCATCATTACCAATCATAGCATCGAGAAACCAAACGGCGCAAAATGCCCACATAGCATTTATGACAGCAATAATGGTAATAAACATTCAATAGCAATTATGATCAACCAAACAGTTCCAGGCAGTCATATACATATAGATATATCAAAAGTACAACTGTTCCAATTATAATAACAATGTATGCTAGATGATTCATGGACTCACTATGCACACGTGCCCTCAATAACCAAAATCCTACTCCATCGAGCTAGACACAAAACAGTCGGAGAGAACGATCAGGAGGTATGTCTGTATTCTTGGCTGCCCAGGCCCTCAAGTGCTAAAATTCTCAAATTATCATTGTGTACATCATGGCATTTTACAAGACATTCTACACAGATCTCGACATAGGACAGCGTCTCGGTCCGGATCGTCAGTGTGTTTGCATCGGTCTGCCCCACGGATAGAGAGCTACCAGCTGCCCATTGTGAGGTACCCGCACCCTGACGCCCCCAAGGTCAACAAGTAACCTACACTTGTCTATTCGCACCCGCACAAAGGTGTAAGTTCAACTCCTAGGCTACCGGCCTTAACCAAGTCCAACGGACAATCTCTTTCTTTTTTTTTTGTTCAATGTATGACACAATCATACTCTTCATGACCAACTAGGTCCATCATGCTTCAAATGCATGTCATATCATTTTACAACAAGAATTGATCCCATTCACGGATCCACAACAAACCAATAGTACATTTTAAGGATAACCACAATTTCCATTCATAGTCATGATAGAAGTCAACCATTAAATTCATTATGTGCCTCACAAGCTCACCCATACTCATGTTCTTCCCTGTTTATGAATCCATACTTAATCTCTACTCATCCAATCATTTATGATTTATGTGCTTTTATTAATCCAAGGGTTTTGAATCCAGGAAGATACATGGCCAGAATCACCAACAACGTCACAGATTTAATTGCTAGGTATTGGGTGATAAACCATAATTGTGAATTCGACGGAGACAATGCATTTAGTGGAAAATTGAGGCTGCCATTCGATGAAAACTAACATGGCAGAAGGTTGAAAGATAGGAGAACATTTTATAACAAGATTGGATAAAAACCAATTTCTGTCGGATGGAGGTTCGGTCGAACAGAGATCAAAACTGTCGAATTTTTCCAGAAGGTCAGCAGAAGTCCTATTTCGATGGATGTGGGTGTCGACGTTGGAGAAATCTCCCAAGTGTCGAACCGACAAAAAACACTATGGTCAGAACTCTAATTCGACGGATCTTGACATTCTACTCGACGAATATTAACTTTGGGAAGCTTCTGATAAATGGACAGAAGATCTACTCGACAGGTATGTCTCTCGATGGGTATTGGCATTCTAATTCGACGAATATGTCACTCGACGGATGTGGTCATTCAAATTCGATGGATTTTGCATTGGAGGAGTTTCTCTCCTAAGTGGTCAGGAGTTCATACTCGACGGATTTTAACTTTACTAAGTGATCAAGACATCAAATTCGACGGGTTGGCCAGGAGTTCATACTCGACAGATTTTAACTTTACTAGGTGATCAAGACATCAAATTCGACGGGTTTGCCAGGAGTTCATACTCGACGGATTTTAACTTTACTAAGTGATCAAGGCATCAAATTCGACGGGTTTGGCCAGGAGTTCATACTCGACAGATTTTAACTTTACTAAGTGATCAAGACATCAAATTCGACGGGTTGGCCAGGAATTCATACTCGACAGATTTTAACTTTACTAAGTGACCAAGACATCAAATTCGACGGGTTTGCCAGGAGTTCATACTCGACGGATTTTAACTTTACTAAGTGATCAAGACATCAAATTCGATGGGTTTGGCCAGGAGTTCATACTGTTACTAGTTTTCACATGAAATTTCCAAATTTCTGGGCTCAACACCGTGACCATCCGAGAACCAATCGAAAGTCATTCCCTTCCATATTACACGTTCCAATACATCCAGATATATATCAAGACACACAAACAATCAAATAGCATATATACATCACCAACAACATGTAAACAAAGAAGACTCTCAATACCAATCACAAACAACGTCCCTAAATGCTAAAAGAGGTTGAGGAGGAGTGTCTTCCTCTTACCTTGGAGAAGCACAAAGAAATGTGGCTCCTTTTTGGTCAGGATTTCATTTTCAGCTTCCAGGAAATCCTTAAACATTTAAACTTGCAAGAATCAGAATCCTAATATTGAAATGGATACCCATTGTCATCAAAATGACAGTGGGTTACGAAAAAGAGAAGAGAGGGAGAAAAAGCTAAGAGCTTTACCTTAAAGCTCCAACCTTTAGGCTTCAAAGACGTAAGAGAATGGAGATGGAGAAAATGGCAGAACTTTGAAAATGATTTCCTCAATGATGGTGGTCCTCCAAACACAAAATGGTGCTAAGATTATGATGGTTTGAAGAACAAAATGGAGGTGTGGGTGGATGGTGTTGTTGTTGTAGGGTGAAAGAGAAGAGAGAAAGATGAGTGAATAGTGAGCTACGTACAGGGAGGAGGGGAAATGTGAGAAAAGAAAATGAATTAGACCCCCTTAATTCAAACGTGCTGCACAAATTGGGAGGAGAGAGAAATGATAAAAATAATGGTTGGAGGAAGCTTCCTTGAGAAGCTTCGCGCGCTCCTCGATAAAGCACATAGTAAGCTTGTCTCCAAATTAAATACATCTGACAGATGATTAATTACACTGTGGAATTATTTTCTCAGTGAATAAAATTTATAATTGATGAAAATAATATTTTATTATTCATCAGATAATTTTATGATACCGCAATTTTATTTAACAAATAAAATCTTGAAAAATGCAAATCTCTCAAATTGTGCCCGGCCTCGGGTTTAGTAAGATCCCCCGTTGACACGTTGACAGTTCAAAGTTTACCAGCCTCAGGAAAAATATTCTAGTTTCCCCGGCTCCGCTCAGTGTACACGTAAAACGAAGAATATATTAAAATATTCATCATTTTCAAAAAAATCCACAAAAAATCCTAAAAATCATAAATATTATAAAATGATCGTTTATAATGAAATAAAGAATTTTCGGGATGTTACAACACTTCCCTTCTAAAAAGGAATTTCGTCCTCGAAATTTGCATACCTTAGAATAACTGTGGGTGTTGCTCCTTCATCTTGTCTTCCAGCTCCCAAGTTACATCTCCTGTCACCTCGTTCCAGATCACTTTCACCAATGCGATCTCCTTGCCTCTTAATTGCTTTATCTTCCTATCCTCGATTCTTACAGGCGACGTCTCATAAGTTAAGTTTTCTTTTAATTGTACTGCATCCGGTGCTATGACATGACTTGGGTCAGGGAGATATTTTCGAAGTTGTGACACATGGAAAACATTATGAATGTTTGAAAGGAAAGGGGGTAAGGATATTTGGTACGCTACAGGACCTACACGACGAGTGATTTAGTATGGTCCAAGGAATTTAGGAGTGAGTTTTCTAGATTTTAAAGCCCGGCCTACCCCAGTCGTAGGTGTGACTTTCAGGAATACATGCTCGCCTTCCTCAAACTCAAGAGGTTTTCTCCTTCGGTCTGCATAACTCTTTTGCTGACTTTGAGCCGTTCTCATCTTTTCCTGAATTATCTTAACCTTCTTAGTTGTCTGCTGTATAATCTCTAGTCCAACAGTAAGGCGCTCGCCGTCTTGGTACCAACACAGAGGTGTTCGACATCGTCGTCCATACAGAGCCTCATAGGGTGCCATTCCTATGCTCGAATGATAACTGTTGTTGTAGGTGAATTCTATCAAAGGTAGAATATCATCCCAACTTCCAGTTTGCTCTATGGTACAGGCTCTAAGCAAATCTTCCAAAGATTGGATCGTCCTTTCTGATTGACCGTCGGTCTGCGGATGATAAGTAGAACTCAGATGTAGCTTCGTCCCCAACGCTTCTTGCAAACTCTCCCAGAGATTTGAAGTAAATCTCGATTCTCTATCCGAAACAATACTCGTAGGCACACCGTGTAGCCTAACAACTTCTCCAATATAGATCTGAGTCAATCTCTCCAGTTTGTATTTTATGTCGATCGGGAGAAAGTGTGCCGACTTTGTGAGTCGGTCCACAATTACCCAAATCGAATCATGACCTTTTCTTGTCCTTGGCAATCTAACTACAAAATCCATTGCAATACTGTCCCACTTCTATTCCGGAATAGACAACGGTTGCAGCAAACCCGCTGGTCTCTGATGTTCCACCTTAGCTTTTTGACAAACTAGATAAGTCGATACACGTCTAGTGACGTCACTCTTCATTCCATGCCACCAAAACAACTTCTTCAAGTCTTAGTACATTTTTGTTATGCCTGGATGCATACTCAGCTGGCTTGTATGAGCATGGTTAATGATGTATTCTCTAAGCTCCTTGTCACGGGGAATACAAACTCTTCCACGAAACCTCAGAATTCCATCCGTTCCTTCCGTAAACTCTGTTTCACCTCCTTGCTCCACTTGCTCTCTCACTTCTTGTAAGAACTTGTCAATCCTCTGCTTTTCCTTTATGTCATCCAGTAGCTCACTTGTGATGGTAACCATATTCATGCAAATCTTTCCAAAAGACCACACATCTCTAAACTGCTCTAGCATATCCTTTTCCTTAATCATCAGGGCAGAGACACTGATCATCTTCCTACTTAGAGCTTCTGCCACAACATTTGCCTTGCCAAGGTGATACAGAAGTTGGAAATCGTAATCCTTCAGGAATTCTAACCACCTTCGTTGCCTCATGTTCAACTCCTTCTGATCATACAAATACTTCAGACTCTTGTGATCACTGAAAATATTGAATGTTGCTCCGTGGAGAAAATGCCTCCATATCTTCAGAGCAAAAACTACAGCCGCTAACTCCAAGTTGTGTGTCGGGTAATTCTTCTCGTGCACTCGCAACTGCCTTGAAGCATAAGCCACCACTCTTCCATGCTGCATAAGTACAGATCCTAGCCGTTGGTATGAAGCGTCGCAGTACACTTTAAACTGCTCATTTGGATCAGGTAGCACTAACACCGGTGAGGTAGTCAGTCGATTCCTCAACTCTTGGAAACTTTGCTCACAGCTATCGGTCCACTCAAAAGCTTGGTTTTTCCTCGTGAGTTGTGCAAGTGGTCCAGCAATCTTGGAGAATCCCTCAATGAACCTCCGGTAATATCCAGCTAAACCCACGAAGCTTCGAATTTCTGTCACGGACGTTGGTCTTTCCCATTGCAGCACTGCCTCCACCTTCGATAGATCCACGACAATCCCATCCTTCGAGATCACGTGACCCAGAAACTTAACTTCTTCTATCCAGAACTCACATTTTGACAGCTTGGCATACAATTCATTCTCCTTCAGAATCTGAAGAACTACACTGAGGTGTTCAGCATGGTCCTCCTGATTTTGAGAGTATACTAGAATGTCATCAATGAAGACCACAATGAATCTGTCCAAGTAAGGACGAAAGATTCGGTTCATGTAGTCCATAAAGATAGCTGGTGCGTCCGTCACACCAAACGGCATCACTAGGTATTCATAATGATCGTATCGGGTACGAAAAGCTATCTTAGGTATATCCTCTATCTTCACTCGTATCTGATGATACCCAGACCGCAGATCGATCTTCAAAAACACCGCTGCTCCCTTCAGTTGGTCCATTAAGTCATTAATTCTCGGGAGTGGATACTTGTTCTTAATCGTTACCTTGTTCAGCTGCCGATAGTCCACACATAATCTTGAGGTGCCATCCTTCTTGTGAACTAACAGCACTGGTGCTCCCCATGGTGACACACTTGGCCTGACAAATTGCTTTTCCAAAAGCTCTTCTAGTGTTTCTTGAGCTCACTAACTCTGTCGGTGCCATCCTATACGGTGCTATAGACACGGGACCAGCTCCGTACTAGGTCGATAGCAAACTCTATCTCTCGAGCCGGTGGTAAACCAGGTACATCATCGGGAAAGACTTCGGGAAACTCATTCACCCCGGAATTGTGTTCACATCAACCTCGTTCTCGACTTTCAAAGAAGACAAGAGTAGCATGTATCCGTGAGCTCCTTCTTTCAAGAGAGCTTGAACTCGGTTGGCCGTCAAAAATCTAGAATTCTCCTCTATGGGAAAAACTATGGTCTTTCTGGAACAGTCTAACAGAACATGGTTGGAAGACAACCAGTCCATCCCTAAGATAATATCTAGTTGGGAAAGGGGTAAACAGATCAGATCGACCAAAAAGGTTCGACCTTCAACAACCAATGGACAATTTAGACAGACTTTAGTAGTAACTACCAGTTTATCAGTAGGGGTAGAAACAGTTAAGTCAAAAGGTAATGACGACACAGATAGACCCAGTCTTTACACACAGTCATATGATATAAAAGAATGGGTTGCCCTAGAGTCATACAGCACAATTAAAAGATTACTTTCTATGGTACCTTCCCCTTGTATCAAATCTTCGGATTCGGAAGCCTCAGCTCCGCTCATAGTGTAGACTCGCCCTCCAGCCTGGGGTTTCTTGGCTCTTGCAGCATTCACTGAAGGTTCGGCCTTCGTTTGATTGCAGTCTCGGGACACGTGGCCAGGTTTGCCACATTTGAAGCAGATGAATCCCTTCATGGTACAGTCCCTTGTGAGATGGTCTTTCCCACACTTCAGACATCTGGAAGGATACGCCGTGTTCTGGCCAGTCCGGTTCCCAATAGAACCTCCACCAGAACTTCTACCTATAGCTTGTTGCCGATTCCCCGTGGGTCGGGAGTACGGCTTCTTCTGGAAACGGTTAGCACTGTTACTGCCATCTCTCTGGAATCTCGTAGGCCCAAAGTTTCTACTCCTCATGTCTCTAGATTGCTCCAGAGCCTCTACATCACAGCAAGTATCTAGTAGTCGTGAGAATTCATTGATCCTCAAGGTGATCATAGCTTTCTTCACTTCATACCTCAGTCCTTCCGTAAATCTTCGACATTTCCATGCTTCATCTGGTTGGTTCTGAAAGTACGTCAAAAACTGTGACAAGTTTTCAAATTTCGTTGCGTACTCGCTAACAGTCATATTTCCTTGTCGTAGGTTGAGGAATTCCGACTCCTTCGCATGCCTTGCGCTTGCAGGAAAATACTTATCCAAGAACTGTTCCTTGAATAAGCCCCAAGTAATCTCTCGGTTCGCAGCTTCCAGCATTTACTGCACTCCATTCCACCAATTTTCAGCATTGCCTACCAGCATAAATGTAGCATAGTTCACCTTCTTGTCCTCGGCGCAACTCATTCCTCGAAAGACTTTCTCCAATTCCTTGATCCACAGACTAGCCTTGTCCGGATCAAATTCTCCTTTGAATTGAGGAGGGTTATGGCGTCGAAACTCTGCTAAATTCTGAGCATCAGCAGTGGCCTCTAGCTGTTGAGCAGCTCGCTCTTGTTGTTGTGCAACTCTCTCTTGCTGCTGGGCAGCTTGCTCGGTTTGCTGTGCGACGGCCTCAGCCATCCTCTGCATCGCTGTAATAGCTGCTGCCATATCTTCCCTTCGTGCCATCTTACTTTCTTAGGTCAGATTAACTGAAAACATAGAAAAGTCAGTTGCATTCACTAGGAACACCAAACAATACACCCTTACGTATACTACTCAGAAAACACACAACACAAACAAGACAGACTCAAACACAAGACCCAAAGAAACATAAACAGGGGCTCTGATACCAACTTAGTGTGACGCCCCTTTTTCCCAAGGGAACGTCTCACTTTCAATTAAAATGCAGAAATAAAATTTATGTGAGTTAAGACCCGGTTCATTTTAATAATATATATATTTACTCGATTATAGTTGGGTAATTAAATTGGCGAGTATATTTTTTTTTTGTTACATTAACGTTAATGATAATCAATATCCACGGTGACGAAACATACATGGAAAATTAACATTTCATTTATATATATATATATATATATATATATAATTATCAAACTGTTTAGTTACAAAGCTGGCATATCAAAAAGCAAAACTATACCTGCCCCCAAAGGATTATACATACATATCCCTACGGTATCAGAATATACAGCCCACTATAGACAAAACATCAGGCCCCCCAAAATAAAAATACTGGTAGCCCTCAGAAGCTACAAGTAAGGTCAGTCCCTCAAGTGAGGAGGAATCGAGTCAGGGTCCTCTTCAGGATCCTCTTTGGGGTCGTCCTCAGGAACTTCTTCGAGATCTTCCTCAGGATCTTCTTCGTCAGAGGAAATCACCATAGGAATCGCAGAGTCACGGGACGGGGCCCGAGCTGTGGAAGGAAAAGAGTCTTCCCACGGAGTGAACTAATGGTCACCCCACATCTCGCGTATCGGTAGTTGAAACTCCAAATGTAAACTAATACAGCAGGTGAAGACAGGCGGCTCGTGGCGTCTCCAGGCTAGAGATATCGACACATCCCCCGTATAGACGCAACGCTCAGAACCATAGTTGATGTACCAGCACTCTGGCCCTCCCAAGAAAGTCAGGCACACATCTCCCAAAAATCTTTGCGTGCATGGCTCCATATTCTTCTGCAGTCGCTCAGTCGAGATGAGGCCAAAAACCAGGGAAGTCGGGGGCTTCCGGTTCCTTGTAGTTATCTTCTATGGAACGCGTTATACTAACAAAACAGAAGTGGAGAGACAGAGAAGAGGTAAGACATCCTACCATCATTACCAATCATAGCATCGAGAAACCAAATGGCGCAAAGCGCCCACATAGCATTTATGACAGCAATAATGGTAATAAACATTCAATAGCAATTATGATCAACCAAACAGTTCCAGGCAGTCGTATACATATAGATATATCAGAAGTACAACAGTTCCAATTATAATAACAATGTATGCCAGATGATTCATGGACTCACTATGCACACGTGCCCTCAATAACCAAAATCCTACTCCATGGAGCTAGACACAAAAATCGGAGAGAACGATCAAGAGGTATGTACGTATTCTTGGCGCCTGTGCCCTCAAGTGCTAAAATTCTCAAATTATCATTGTGTACATCATGGCATTTTACAAGACATTCTACACAGATCTCGACATAGGACAGCGTCTCGGTTCTGATCGTCAGCGTGTTTGCATCGGTCTGCCCCACGGACAGAGAGCTACCAGCTGCCCATTGTGAGGTACCCGCACCCTGACGCCCCCAAGGTCAACAAGTAACCTACACTTGTCTATTCGCACCCGCACAAAGGTGTAAGTTCAACTCCTAGGCTACCGGCCTTAACCAAGTCCAACGGACAATCTCTTTCTTTTTTTGTTGAATGCATGACACAATCATACTATTCATGACCAACTAGGTCCATCATGCTTCAAATGCATGTCATATCATTTTACAACAAGAATTGATCCCATTCACGGATCCACAACAAACCAATAGTACATTTTAAGGATAACCATAATTTCCATTCATAGTCATGATAGAAGTCAACCATTAAATTCATTATGTGCCTCACAAGCTCACCCATACTCATGTTCTTCCCTGTTTATGAATCCCTACTTAATCTCTAGTCATCCAATCATTTATGATTTATGTGCTTTTATTAATCCAAGGGTTTTGAATCCAGGAAGATACATGGCCAGAATCACCAACAACGTCACAGATTTAATTGCTAGGTATTGGGTGATAAACCATAATTGTGAATTCGACGGAGACAATGCATTTAGTGGAAAATTGAGGCTGCGATTCGACGAAAACTAATATAGCAGAAGGATGAAAGATGGGAGAACATTTTATAACAAGATTGGATAAAAACCAATTTCTGTTGGATGGAGGTTCGGTCGAACAGAGATCAAAACTGTCGAATTTTTCCAGAAGGTCAGCAGAAGTCCTATTTCGACGGATGTGGGTGTCGACGTTGGAGAAATCTCCCAAGTGTCAAACCGACGAAAAACACTATGGTCAGAACTCTAATTCGACGGATCTTGACATTCTACTCGACGAATATTAACTTTGGGAAGCTTCTGATAAATGGACAGAAGATCTACTCGACAGGTATGTCTCTCGATGGGTATTGGCATTCTAATTCGATGAATATGTCACTCGACGGATGTGGTCATTCAAATTCGACGGATTTTACATTGGAGGAGTTTCTCTCCTAAGTGGTCAGGAGTTCATACTCGACGGATTTTAACTTTACTAAGTGATCAAGACATCAAATTCGATGGGTTAGCCAGGAGTTCATACTCGACGGATTTTAACTTTACTAAGTGATCAAGACATCAAATTCGAAAGGTTTGCCAAGAGTTCATACTCGACGGATTTTAACTTTACTAAGTGATCAAGACATCAAATTTGACGGGTTTGGCCAGGAGTTCATACTCGACGGATTTTAACTTTACTAAGTGATCAAGACATCAAATTCGACGGGTTGGCCAGGAGTTCATACTCGATGGATTTTAACTTTACTAAGTGATCAAGACATCAAATTCGACGGGTTTGCCAGGAGTTCATACTCGACAGATTTTAACTTTACTAAGTGATCAAGACATCAAATTCGACGAGTTTGGCCAGGAGTTCATACTGTTACTAGTATTCACATGAAATTTCCAAATTTCTGGGCTCAACACCGTGACCATCCGAGAACCAATCGGAAGTCATTCCCTTCTATATTATACGTTCCAATACATCCAGATATATATCAAGACACACAAACAATCAAATAGCATATATACATCACCAATAGCATGTAAACAAAGATGAATCTCAGTACCAATCACAAACAACGTCCCTAAATGCTAAAAGAGGTTGAGGAGGAGTGTCTTCCTCTTACCTTAGAGAAGCACAAAGAAATGTGGCTCTTTTTTCGTCAAGATTTCATTTTCAGCTTCTAGGAAATCCTTAAACATTTAAACTTGCAAGAATCAGAATTCTAATATTGAAATGGATACCCATTGTCATCAAAATGAGAGTGGGTTACGAAAAAGAGAAGAGAGGGAGAAAAAGCTAAGAGCTTTACCTTAAAGCTCCAACTTTTAGGCTTCAAAGATGTAAGAGAATGGAGATGGAGAAAATGGCAGAACTTTGAAAATGATTTCCTCAATGATGGTGGTCCTCCAAACACGAAATGGTGCTAAGATTATGACGGTTTGAAGAACAAAATGGAGGTGTGGGTGGATGGTGTTGCTGCTGTGGGGTGAAAGAGAAGAGAGAAAGATGAGTGAATAGTGAGCTGCGTATAGGGAGGAGGGGAAATGTGAGAAAAGAAAATGAATTAGACCCCCTTAATTCAAACGTGCTGCACAAATTGGGAGGAGAGAGAAATGATAAAAATAATGGTTGGAGGAAGCTTCCTTGAAAAGCTTCGCGCGCTCCTCGATTAAGCACATAGTAAGCTTGTCTCCAAATTAAATACATCTGATAGATGATTAATTACACTGTGAAATTATTTTCTCAGTGAATAAAAATTATAATTGATGAAAATAATATTTTATTATTCATCAGATAATTTTATGATAACGTAATTTTATTTAACAGATAAAATCTTGAAAAATGCAAATCTCTCAAACTGTGCCCGGTCTCGGGTTTAGTAAGATCCCCCATTGACACATTGACAGTTCAAAGTTTACCAGCCTCAGGGAAAATATTCTAGTTTCCCCGGCTCCGCTCAGTGTATACGCAAAATGAAAAATATATTAAAATATTCATCATTTTCAGAAAAATCCACAAAAATTCCTAAAAATCATAAATATTATAAAATGATCATTTATAATGAAATAAATAATTTTCGGGATGTTACATTACAAGCCTTCAAAAAGGTGGACATGACTATTGAAACCATCAAATATTTTTCCTTCAAATTGATATGGTTTTACACAAACAAAACCATTAAAAATTTTGTTTTCAAAACCGCAAGACTTATGGTTATAAATCCAAACCCATTTGTTCAAATTCATTTTTATTTTCTTTGCAAAATCTTTTTTTCACTTTCTTTGCAAATCCTTTTTCACTTTCTTTGTAAATTCTTAAAATCATCATTACTATTTTCATTTAAATCTCATGTTTTGTAAAACACTTAGAAACTTTTTACAAAAAATAAATCAATAAAAATTCCTCAAGAACCATGTTCTTGTACTCTTTGAAAAATAAACTCTTTGTTTATTTTCCTTATTTTTCTAAACATCCATTTTCATCATTCATGAAAATATTCATTTATGAACACCTATCTTGAGGTGTCTTAACCGATATTCACCATGTTTCTAGGGATCAAAAATTAATTCTCTTGTTCTTGAAAATTTTTAATATGAACCCTAATCAAGGGCATCAAAACCGTAGTCTTTCCTTGGCCATTGGGACCAAAAATTAATTTTCTTTCCATCTTCAAATCATGGCATACACATACATACACATCATATATATATATCAAAAGCATGCCATATTATCATCACGCATAGTATAAGCTTACCATCAAAACCATAAAATCATACAAAGCATATCAAGCATAAGCAAATAAATCAAAGCTCATAAAACACACATAAATTATTACATGACCATGGATTGGAATCCTCACATGGATTCACCATCCATCAAATTTAAGACCATCTCTCACCATACTTGGTTGGTGAGATGGATCTCCCTCTTACCTGTTGAAGATCCTAAAAAACTTCTTAATTTGCTTCTTTTTCCAAGTCCTTCACCACCAAAGGCTTCTCAAATACAAAACAAAATACATAGAAATTAGTATACTAAGTTTGATTAAGAGGAACCATGGATCAAACATGGTTTAGAACATGAAAAAGAAGAGAAGAAATGAAGTCTTCTTATACTTCACCTCAAAAACCCAATAACTTTGATCTTGAAGAAAGTCCATGAAGATGAATGATTTAGAGAAAATCTCCAACATGAAAGTTGCTTGGAATATCATGTAGATTCAAGATCTATGGTTGGATGAAATTAAACAAACTTGAAGGGTGGTTTTAGGGTGGTTGACCGAATTCCTCACAAGAAGGAAAATATAAGCTTTTTGATCTTTAACTTGAAGAACAAGCTTGTAGATGATAGAATTTTGAGAAGTTCCTAACAATTCTAAAATAATTAGTAAAATCACAAACAAAGCTCAATAATAACAAACCATGGAACAATCATGGCTTAGAAAATCATAAACATGAATTTAAAGTAACAATCAGGAATAGGTTATTCACAGAAATATTCAGTATGATTTATAGGATTAGCTCCAATGACGCAATCTCCATTGATTAAATCTTCCACTCAGAACACTCCCGTTCCATTCAGAGCAACAACTTCCCTTACTATCTAAAATTTTACTAATAGAAAACTCTGTTTTCAAAGAGCATAATCTCTGGGAAAATGTGTCCAACTTTTTCACAATTTGTTTCCTTGATGTACATTTCTTCATTTAAGTACTTTCTTCACATCCCTTACTGTTTTTGGTTTCCTCAATGGTTATAAATACATTTTACGTCGAAATCAATTACTTTCTCAATATCCTAAAAAAAATACCAGGTTCCAAAATTACAAAATCTTATATTCCAAGACTGATTCTCTTCCATCAGATTCTAAACTTCAAATTCCAGTTCCCACTAAACAGCGGTCCTTTGTTTGTGCAGTAGTCTTTCCACATTGCTCCTGTTGCTCCCGTCAGTCGTCTTTCCACATTGCTCCTGTTGCTCCCATAGTTGCAACTGCATTACTAGTAACATGTTCCACTTCCACACAAGTATAACTATCCTGAGGCGTGCGGATCGAAATACAATGGATCTAATATCCATTATAAACAACATTATTTCCTTTTGGAAAACAAACACAGAGAACACAACACAAGCAAAATAAACCTAACCACAAACCCCAAAAGACTCAAACCGTGCTCTGATACCAACTAATGTAACACCCTCCTTAGGGCATCACATTTCTGACTCCAGACTCATAATCTGAAAAGAAGTTCGCACAAAGTTTGAGTTATAAAAGATGGGTTTCAAAATTTCTTCTTTACTAATACGTAAATTTACTGAAAATATTAGGTAATATTGAAAATCATATTTCAACTATTCATTATGCAATTTTGTCACCAATTAATATCACAATTTAAAGAGAAATATAAAATTAACAAACTTATTTTTTTTTTGACAGTAGCAAACCCCATGACAGGTCCTACTTAATAGCACGGTATAACACTAACGAGAAACCTTAACATACTTATTCCTTTTTCTGTCTATCTTGATGCATCAGACATCTGTTCCTTTGTCAACACTGCACACCTTCGAGTCCTGAATGTCCACTCCTTATTGTTGTCACCAATCTCAGAGTATCCATCGCCCGTTATGTCTAAGACAACTCGATCCTTCTATTATTTGATTTTAACAGTACAGACACAGCAAAACAATATAACAAAGAGGTGAGATCACCTACACCAATACCAACATGGCAGCACAGAGATAACACAAACAGCAATATCATACAGATAGATCATACCATAATCATGCTATCAGCATTAATCAACTATCATCATCTAATCATTTATCAGTTCAATCATCATCCAAGTATTCAAAACAATTGTCATAACCAATAACCAATATTCCTCAATTAATATATCACACAGATATAAATGCTCAGATTTATGCATATGCACAAAGACTCAGTTTATCAAAAACAACTCCATGGAGGTTTTCACAATTTCGAGAAGAATGCTCTGGTTAATTGTCAGCCTTAGCCCAAAGACAATCTCCCAGTCGTTGAAAAGAATCGTGTTCTTGTCGGGTATTGTCAATGTGTTGCAACGGACTGAATCGCCAAGTGGCACAGGGTACTCGCCAACTGTCCACTGGTCGACCGCCGTGCCTCGACGCCCCCAAGATCCATCATAGACCTCACTATCAATTCTCATTCCCTCTTCAACCACAAGGGCCATAATAGCTATTAGCTATATTTTATATAATGCACGAATATATCAGTGCAAGTCCAACCCCAAAGGGCTAAATCTTTTCAATTTCATTTGGTCAATGTAATCATATGCTTCAACGCATATTTTTCCAATGCACGTATAATGCACCAAATCCAATCACAGACATATCTTTCCAATGCATTTATAATGCACCAAATGTCAATCACAGGCAAAACATGTCATTTTCTCCCACAGCATCCATATACTGGTTCTACAGTATTTATACTGTATTTCCAACAGGAAAATTATATTACCACATTTTCATAGTTACAAAACTCTTTCGTTGTGTTTTCACAAAATTGCGCAACATTTCCATTTCGTTTTCACAATTCCAAAATGTTTCTGTTACGTTTTCACAATACTGCAACTCTTCTGTTGCACCTTTAAATCATGTATTAAATTTTTCAACATTTTTCTCAATCACATAAAAATATACGTCTCTCAGATCGCGTAATGATTTTCCATCATTTTCAAAATATTTAAAACACTTTCCAAATCACATAACGATTTTTTGTCATTTTCACAATCACGTAAAAATATTCTATCACTTTTAAATCACATAGTGATTTTTTAACAATAGTTCAAATCACGTAAAAATATTCTCTCATTATTTAATCACGTAGTGATTTTTCAATAATATTTTCAATAGTGTAAAATATTTAAACGCTTTCTAAATTGCGTAGAAATATTTTAACATTTTTCAAATTGCATAGAAATACGTTAATATTTTTTAAATCTTGTAGAAATATTTTATTGTATTTCAAATCATTTTTAAGATACGTAAAATATTTTTTAATATTTTACAATTATGTAAAATATTCCTCAATATTCCAAACATTATTTTGGACTTAAATAAATCAATATTAATTTCAACACATTCTTCAAATTGCGTAGCTTAAAAATCATGTTTTTAAGATACGTAAAATATTTTTCATCACAATTTCATTACAGAAAATATTTCTTAACCTTCGAAAATTCCTTTTTAACTTTTCTTAAAATAATATAACTTTGTATTTTATTTTTCATATTTTGCTTATTCAAGAAAATCTTTTTTCACATTTCTTAATTCAAGAAATCTTTTTCCAAAATATAATTCACAAAATCACTTTTTCATTGATATAAATCAACGTTTCAAAACTTAACATTTTCTAACGTACTTCAAAACTCAAAAATAAGTTATACGTTAGTAGATTTTCATAATACCACTATATTCTTCATTTTTTCTAAATCATTTCCAAGCACAACCTTCTTCAAAATAAATTGAAGTTCAAAAACATTCTTGTTTACAAAAACTTAATTTCTCAAGTGATTAAAATGCTCTGATTCCCTTTTCAAATTCTTGTATTAAATCAAGTTACGTTTCCACTTTAAAAATCACTTTGTTCATAAATATCAAGGCATTACAAGCCTTCAAAAACGTGGACATGACTATTGAAACCATCAAATATTTTTCCTTCTAAACTGATATGATTTTACACAAACAAAACCATTAAAAATTTTGTTTTCAAAACCGCAAGACTTATGGTTATAAATCCAAACCCATTTGTTCAAATTCATTTTTATTTTCTTTGCAA
Source organism: Ormosia semicastrata (assembly GCA_029884595.1). Classification (NCBI taxonomy): domain Eukaryota; kingdom Viridiplantae; phylum Streptophyta; class Magnoliopsida; order Fabales; family Fabaceae; genus Ormosia; species Ormosia semicastrata. The sequence goes on from JAQQTO010000063.1 coordinate 52,914,182, forward strand.
AATCTTTTTTTCACTTTCTTTGCAAATCTTTTTTCACTTTCTTTGCAAATTCTTAAAATCATCATTACTATTTTCATTTAAATCTCATGTTTTGTAAAACACTTAGAAACTTTTTACACAAAATAAATCAATAAAAATTCCTCAAGAACCATGTTCTTGTACTCTTTGAAAAATAAACTCTTTGTTTATTTTCCTTATTTTTCTAAACATCCATTTTCATCATTCATGAAAATATTCATTTATGAACACCTATCTTGAGGTGTCTTAACCGATATTCACCATGTTTCTAGGGATCAAAAATTAATTCTCTTGTTCTTGAAAATTTTTAATATGAACCCTAATCAAGGGCATCAAAACCGTAGTCTTTCCTTGGCCATTGGGACCAAAAATTAATTTTCTTTCCATCATCAAATCATGGCATACACATACATACACATCATATATATATATCAAAAGCATGCCATATTATCATCATGCATAGTATAAGCATACCATCAAAACCATAAAATCATACAAAGCATATCAAGCATAAGCAAATATATCAAAGCTCATAAAACACACATAAATTATTACATGACCATGGATTGGAATCCTCACATGGATTCACCATCCATCAAATTTAAGACCATCTCTCACCACCATACTTGGTTGGTGAGATGGATCTCCCTCTTACCTCTTGAAGATCCTCAAAAACTTCTTGATTTGCTTCTTTTTTCAAGTCCTTCACCACCAAAGGCTTCTCAAATACAAAACAAAATACATAGAAATTAGTATACTAAGTTTTATTAAGAGGAACCATGGATCAAACATGGTTTAGAACATGAAAAAGAAGAGAAGAAATGAAGTCTTCTTATACTTCACCTCAAAAACCTAATAACTTTGATCTTGAAGAAAGTCCATGAAGATGAATGATTTAGAGAAAATCTCCAACATGAAAGTTGCTTAGAATATCATGTAGATTCAAGATCTATGGTTGGATGAAATTAAACAAACTTGAAGGGTGGTTTTAGGGTGGTTGACCGAATTCCTCACAAGAAGGAAAATATAAGCTTTTTGATCTTTAACTTGAAGAACAAGGTTGTAGATGATAGAATTTTGAGAAGCTCCTAACAATTCTAAAATAATTAGTAAAATCACAAACAAAGCTCAATAATAACAAACCATGGAACAATCATGGCTTAGAAAATCATAAACATTAATTTAAACCATAGAAATCAAAGTTTACCTCCAAGGAAGTAAGTTAAAAGTGGGATTTTGAAGCACTTAGAGTGGGATTTTGGGAAAACTTTCTAAATTAAAAGTGTTTAGAATGATGTTTAACTTTAGAAAATGATGAGAGTGAAAATTATAGGTGATGGATAGTGTATTTGGTGGTGGAGACCAAACTTATAGAGAGAAAAAGGAAGGAAGGAATGGTTGCTTGGTTCTTGGAATTTTGAGAGAATAAGATGGAGGCTTTTTGGGTGAGAGAGAAAAGTGAAAATGCATGCACAAAGTGAGTGGGCTGCCGTGTGAGTGTTGGAGAGTTTGAAGAGTTTTACTTGAAATAATATCCCATTTTGGGTTCACACTTGAAACACATGGTCTTCCACTTTGTCATCTTTTTCTTTGGCCTAAAAAGGCTACTCCAATTTGTCTCCTCCTTTCCAAGCATCTCCAACCGTCCCCCCTCTTCAGAATGCATGCAAAGTTGTCATTTTTTCATGCCATTATTTGAAGCATTTCTAGCCATTGATTAATTCAATGGTTAGGATTTAGGTAGACTTTTGATTTTTAGGAGACTTAATCTAGGCCATTAGATCTTTTTCCTTTAAATTCTAGCCATTAGATGTGTCTCCAAAATAAAGGGTCAAGATTGCTCCTTCAAACTTTAAATCCAAGGGTTATAATTAGTCATAGCCTTTTTAGAAGACCAAATCTCCACTTTTGATTAATTCTTCATCCAATGATCATAAATGGTCTTTGTCACTTTTTAAGACTAAATCTCCACCCTTGATCAATTCCAAATCCAATAGTTGTAAATGGTCACTTTATATAATCAAATTTACATCGTTGATTAAATCTACGGTTGATATTGAAGCTTGCCTAATTAAGTTTATTCTCACACCATTGATTAAATCAATGGTGATTATCCAATGCTTGTTTATTAAATTTATTTCTTAATTGTTAATTAAATCAAGATCAAGTCTTCACTATTAAATAAATCAATGGTGGATATCCAAACCACCAATGTTGACTTAAGCAATATAATTTCTATTTTTATCTACTAAAAACCTCACGAAAGAATGTATTTATTGTATTTTTATCGCCCGATAATTAAATACAGTACCAAACACAATACAAGAAAATTTCTAAAACTGTTTCCGGATTCAGGTTTAGTAAGATCCCCTGTCTCCGTCTAAACAGTACAAATTTTTCTATGCGTAGAAAAATTTTCACTTTGCGGGACTCACCTAGGCCCACGTAAGGCCACCTGGGCCCACATACACCCCCTGGGCCCACAAACAGTAAAAAATTTCATAATCATCCATAAAATCACAAAAATTAGAAAACACACAAATATCAAATCAGATTGCGTAAAATAATTACCTAATGGTAAAAATTAAATTACGTAAAATTTTCCCCGACCCGAAAATTTTTATTTTCCTGACACGGAGTAGATCACTCAAAACGATCAAATACGCTGATGGAATAAACAAAATAATTTTACAGTATCCAGAAATTACTAACTAGTAAAATTCTGTTAATTATCAAAATTACTATTTAAGAGATACGAAATTTGGGGTGTTACATGTGGTCATCAGTCTATGCACATACTAGTCTCAATGCATTATTGTTGTCCTAGTTAACAATAATACTTGACTAGGGACATTTAAGAATAGTGTTGTAACTAAAAAGGATCTCACGATCAAGTCATCCACTTGATGTCCTATGGCATCAAACTTACTATTCTAAGGACTTTATTATGTTTATCAAAAAGAACACAATAAATGAAATGCCTCATATATTAAAATAAGCATAATAGAATGTATATCAATACAGAAAAAGTATCGGCCTCTAAGGCATACACCAACAGTCTGTCCATGCTGGAAACTATCATGGAATAAAAATCACTTTGTTTTATTAATTCAAAATAGGACTAAGGTCTATACAAAGTGTTCCCGTAATAATTGGGGTGGATTAAGCATGAAGTAAACCAAGATTAGGCCTTAAAAGGCACTTAGCTATAGTACTCTATAAGTTTGTCTGCATTCCAAGCTTGTTTGTTAGCGTTTCCAACGTGTAGGCTCCTTTGCCGGTGCTGATCATGATCTGGTAGGGGCCTTCCCAATTAGGAGCTAACTTTCCTTAGGTGGTATTCCTACCGCCGATGTCAGCCCTACTGAGTACGAGGTCGCCTAGGTAGAATCTTCTGGGGACAACCTTTAGGTTGTAACATGCTACCGTCCTTTGTTTGATAGTGGCGTTGTGAATATGAGCAACAGGCCTTATTTCTTCCAAGAGGTCTCGGTCTTCCCTGATCAGTCCAGGGTTACTGTTTGGTAAAAAATGTTGGAGGCGCCAGTTGGGTTCTCTAATCTCTACCGGAATCATCGCCTCACATCCATAAATGAGTTTGAAAGAAGTCTATCCTATTGTGGAGTTGGGAGTAGTCGAGTAGGCCTAAAGGACATGATCTAACTGTTCGGCCCAGTTTCCTTTGCCTTCATCCAACCTTCTTTTAAGTCCTTGAACAATAACCCGATTAGCAGCTTCATCCTATCCATTTGTCCGGGGGTTTTCTATAGCACTACAATAATGCTTGATTTTCAAACAAGCGAGTAGCTCTTCAAACCCCTTATCCCTGAACTGTGCCCTATTATCCATCACAACAGATTTTGGGATTCCAAACCTTGGAATAATGTGGCGCCATGTGAACTTTTGGATTTGGGATGAAGTAATGGTGACCAAAGGTTCGACCTCGATCCATTTAGTAAAATAGTCCACAGCTACCATAAGGATCTTCAGTTGTCTAGGTGCTTGAGGGAACAGACCCAAGATATCTGTACCCCACTTGTAGAATGGCCAGGATATGGATATTGTGGAAAGTTCCTCTGGTGGAGTATTATAGTGATCTGAGTGCCTCTAGCACTTGTCACAGACCTGGACATGTGCCATAGAATCAGCTTCCATTGTAGGCCATTAGTATCCAGCCTTGAGTGCCTTTAAGGTTAAGGCTTTACCTCCCATATGGTTTCTACAACTTCCCTCATGGACCTCGGCCAGTACGTATTCAGCTTCCTTTGGAATAAGGCATTTAAGGAGAGGCGAAGAGTACTCACGTCAGTATAACTGCCTGTCATAAATAGTGTATCAGACTACAATCTTAGCCAGTTTGGAGGCTTCTTTTGGGTCTTTGGGATGAGTGCTGGACTGCAGATACTTTATTGTCGGGGTGATCCAAGTTTTTCCCTACTCCTCTACCTGAAAAATGGAGGAATCCATGATGGAAGCCTGTAAGAGGGTTTTTTGGACCACAGTGCAGTTGTTACCCAGATATTTATGCTGGCCAACTTGGATAGGAGGTAGGCTTTTGAATTTTGCTCCCAGGGTATATGCTCTACCTTGATTGTTCAAAAATTTTGGAGGAGCACTTGTACCTTTGCTAGGTATTTTTGTAAGAGGGGCTCCTTGGCTTGATATTTGCCCTGAATCTTGGAGGTTACAAGCCGGGAGTCACTACAAAGCGTGATCTTTCTTGCCCCCAGTTCTCTAGCCATTGTCAATCCAATAATGCATCCCTCATATTTTGCCTAATTGTTTGAGGTAGGGAATTCAAACTTCAGGGAGCTCTAAATAGTCACCCCTTCTGGGTTATCAAGGATTACCTCGGTAGCACTACCCTTATGGTTAGAGGATCTGTCAATGAACACAGTCTGCAATACTTACTCGGTATCACCAGGGTCCGATGCAAGTTCAATAAGGAAGTCTGATAGTGCTTGTGCCTTGACTGCCAGTTTGGGTTCGTATGTTATACCGAACTTAGAGAGTTTAATGGACCAGGTGATCATCCTCCTTGCTAGGCCTGGCTTGTGTAATATTTGGTGGATTGGCTGGTCCGCTCTCACCACCATAGGATGACACTGGAAGTATTGCCTTAGCCTTCTGGTTGTAACGATTAGGGCAAAGGCAACCTTCTCGATCTTTTAGTAATGGACTTCGGGACCCTGTAGCAGTTTACTCACGAAATAGACTAGTTTCTGGCCTTCTACCTTTTCTCATATTAGTACTGAGCTTACAGCCTCCTCATGGACTGAGAGGTATACAAATAGTGTTTCTCCAGGCTTTGGCCTCATCAAAATGGGGGGGGGGGAGATAGTAGACCTTTTAGGGATGTGAAGGCATCCTCAGATTCCGAAGTCCACTCAAAACCTTTCCCCTTTTTTAGCAGTTTGAAGAGGGAGAAAGATTTATGAGCAACTTTGGCGAGGAATCGTGTGACGGCCGCTATCCACCCTTTTAGCTGTTGGACCTCTTTTACATCTTGAGGGCTATGCATGTATAGCATTGCCTGACATTTCTTAGGATTCATTTCAATTCCATAGTGAGTCAACATAAAGCCCAAGACCTTCCCAGCCTGGACCCCGACTACGCACTTTTCTAGGTTAAGCCTCATATTATGCTTTCTTAGTTGTGTGAACACTTCTCTGAGTTTTGCGGTATATGATCCAGATTATGGGATTTAACTATCATGTCATCAATGTAAACCTCCAACATTTTCCTCACTTGATCCTCAAAAACTCTATTCATCATCCACTAGTAGGTAGCTTTTGCGTTTTTCAAACCGAAGGGCATCACCTTATAGCAACAGCTGAACTTTTCAGTGAGGAATGCAGTTTTATCCTCATCCCTGGGGTACATAAGGATTTGGTTGTACCTGGAGTAAGCATCCATGAAAGATAATAGTCGGAAGCCGGAGGAGCTATTTACAAGTTTATCAACATTAGGGAGAGGGTATGGATCTTTGGGGCACGCCTTGTTCAGGTCCGTGTAATCCACACACATCCTTCACTTCTCGTTTGAATTTTTTACTGAGACGACATTGGAGAGCCATGTGGTGTACAAGATTTCTCTGATAAATTTGGCACTGAGCAGCTCCTTGACTTGCTCTTCAATGATTTGCTATTTTTTGGTCCCCACTTTCCTTTTCTTCTAGAAGACCGACTTCACATCTCGTTTAATAGATAAATGATGACAAATGAAAGCAGGGTCAAGCCCAGGCATGTTGGAGGACGTCCAGGCAAATAGGTTTTTATTCTTCTTTAAGAGCTTTATTAGCTAGCGTCTCTCCTGTTCTCCCAGATTTGCATGATTAAGCTTGTCACCTAGCTGGAATGACAGCAGTTCTCCTTCTAGCTAGGGTCTGGTACCCCAGATCTCTTCACGAACATCTAACTCAGTCATAAGGATATTGACCTGGTCTAAAGTTGAGTTGGATGTACGTGTTCTGGTCTTCTTGGGGGTTTTACAGATCTTGAGGCTCTTGTTGTAACATATGCGTGCTGTGATCTGATCACCCTTGATCGTAACCACCTCATTATTTTTGTTAAGGAATTTCATGGCCAAGTGGGCGGTGGATACTACAGTGGTGATGTCTTTCAACGTAGGTCGTCCCAAAATAATGTTATACCCCGATGGGCAATCTACCACCAAGTATATGACTTTCACGGTTCTGTAAACTCTGTCATCTCCAAGGGTCAGGAATGTTTCAAAATAACCTTCTAGGGTGATTTTCTCTCTAGAGAATCCAGTGAGCTCGCCTTCATAGGGGGTTAATGCGGATATTGTAACATCCCAAAAATTTTCTCATTCATCATAAATAGTCGTTTCAAAATATTTGAGATTTTTATGAATTTTTTAGGATTTTTCCGGAAATGTCAAATATTTTAATATATTTCTCATTTTCCGTACACACTGAGCAGAGTCAGTGTAAATGCTTCAAAAATTATTTGTTTCATCACAAATAGTCATTTTATAATATTTGTGATTTTTGAAAAATTTTCTGTATTTTTTTGAAAACATTGAAATTTTAATATATTCCTTATTTTACGTGCACACTGAGCAGAGTCAGTGTAAACACTCCGAAAATCATTTGTTTCATCATGAATAGTCATTTTCTAATATTTTTTATTTTTAAGAATTTTTGTGGATTTTTCTGGAAACGTCGAATATTTTAGTATATTCTTCATTTTACGTGCACGCTGAGCGGAACCGGGATAACAAAATATTTTCCCTAAGGCTGGTAAATCTTGAACTGTCAACGTGTTGACGAGGGATCTTACTAAACCCGAGGTCGGGCACAGTTTGCAAGGTTTGCATTTTTTGAGGTTTTATCTGATAAATAAAATCACTGTATTATAAAATTATCCGATGAATAATAAAATATTATTTTCATCAACTGTAACTTTTATTCACTAGGAAAATAATTCTAACAGTGTAATTAATCATCTGTTCTAGAGTGTTTAATCAAAGAGACAAGCTTACTTTGCACTTTATTGAGAAACGTGCAAAGCTTCTCAAGGAAGCTTCTAGGAAATTTCCTCCAAGCTTCCCAAGGAAGCCATGCATTTTTCTCTCCTCCCTCCCACTCTCCATGGCAGCAGCAGCCCCAATTGGAGTCTAATATTGTGCTCCATTTAATTAGGCAATTCAATTCAAATTTCAAAGTCAAAAAGTCATCACTTTAATTTCTCCTATCAACTTCTCTCTCTAGACTTTCCTTCTCTCTTTTCTCTCAACCATTTTCTTCTCTCCTCCCTCACACACACAACATGGCAAAGAAACCCTTTATGGGTGCCAAATTTGTGCTTCATTCATTTTATTAAACAAAGTCATTCTAATTTTAAAATCACAAAAAAGTTCATTCACCTTTGCTATCACTTTCTCTCTCTAACCTTCATCTTCTTCAAGTTTCTCCTCCTTCTCTCTACCCCCTCCATAACCACGAAAATTTCAGCCCCTCCTCCACCATTTCTCTTCATCTTTTCTCCTCCCAAACACTATTTCTATACTCTTCTCAACCTCCTCTACAACTTCTATTTGAAAGGTTCTCTTCAAAAACTAACTTTTCCTCCATTGTCATCCAAGACAAAGCTTCAAGCTTTTAGGTAAGGTTCTTGATTCCTCACCCCTTTCTCCTCATATTCGTGATCCATGGTCACTATGGTGACCATGGATGCCTTTTTCAGGCTTTGATTATGATTCTTGTGGAAATTTGATACCCTAGGGTTTTGGTGTTGGTGGAATCCGAAAATTCAAGGAGCTTCAAGGGAGTTCTATTGTTTATTTTTTCCTCTAGGTAAGAGGGAGATAATCCTCTTCAACCTCTCTTGGTAGTAAGGAACATTGTGTTGTGATTGATTGTGAGAAAATCCTATTGAGGATTATTCTTTATTTGTACGATTTATATGATTACATGTTGTTGTTAAATTGTTTAAGTTCTTTGATTGATTGATTATGTATATGTATGGTTTTGGATGGATTGGAATCTTGATTTGGAAGCAAAAATGACTTGGTCCTCTTCCATGAGGCTCATGGATTTGGGGCCCTAAATTAGGGTTCTTGGTGAAAATTTATAACAAGTGGAAGATATAGCTAATCAAGTTGACAACATGTAATTAATGGAATGAAAAATTGGAATCCTAAGAATTAGTGAGGCTCACGGCCTCTAGGGTTCAAAATGGCCTAATCATATAACTTTATACAACTATGACATTTAATTAATCAAGTAAATAAATAAGAGAATTATGTAATGGAAGGAAATAAATTTAGTAACTTAAAGGAATTCTTTGGACCCTAAAGATAAATAAGGGTGTTTGAGACTTAGTAAGACATAGAAATAAATTCCTCATGTGAATAAGATTAAGTTTAAAGTATGAACCCAATAACGAAAGGAACTTCATAAGAAAAATTAAATTGAAGTGATACTTAATTAAATGATTAATTAGGAAGCAATTAGGGCTTCATAAAATGGAAAGAACTAAGAATGAAGATTTATCCAAAGACTTTGAATAAATTCTAATTAAAGTAAGACCATGAGTGTAAGTAAGAATGACAAATGATCCAATTTAAATCATGTAAAGAGAATTAGGTTTAAGATTTAATGATGGACTTATGTAATTAAAATAATAATTAGTAATTAAATAATGTGATAGCATTTCTCAAAAAGAGAAACTTATTAAGAAGGGTATAGAAAGTTAAGCGTAATTTCATAATGTGCCTAAAAGTATAATATATTAATTGAGGATTAATTGAATAAGAGAAACAAGAATTAAGAGTGTAAGTGAGAATTCATAATAAACCTTGGAAGTGTATTATTTCATTTAAATACTGATAATATGATCTTGTGGGTCCATGTGAGGGATCAATGATGTGTTGATGCTTACTGTGGCAAATTGTGGCATATTGCGAAAAAGTATATAATAATAATCATTACCCAACATATGCATGGAGTCATCATGCATTGTGAAAGTCTAGTGGACTATTTGTCAAGGCCTTGTCACCTAGGAGTTGAATCACACCTTAGTGAGGGTACGAATAGACTAGTGTGGGTCCTGCTGTTGACCTTGAGGGCGTCGGGGAGCGGGCGTCTCACAACGGGTAGTCGGTAGCCCCGTTGGATCGTGGGACAAACCGATGCAAATGCACCGATGATCCTGACTGGGCACTGTCCTATATCGCGATCTTGTGTGAATGCCTCTATATAGAGCCTATGCACAACATTATTGATTGACCGTTTATGGTAAGCACTTGGTCCAAGGCGGATGAGATACTGGTATGTCTCCCTGATCATTCAGTTCGATGTTCATGTCTAACTCCATGGAGTAGGATTTGGTTATCATGCACATGTGCATAGTGAACACATATACATTACTTTGCATTTGCTTTATATGATAATTGGACCTGCTATCTTATTTATGATATACTGCTTGAAACTGTTAAATTACTTAATATTTGCTTCTTGATACTGTTTATTATTTTGTTATGCTATGTGGGTGTCCTACGCCGTTTATGTTTCTCACTGCCATAATTGGTAATAAAGTAGGATGTCTCACCTCTTTCTTGTACTTTTCTTGTTCTATGTAAATTCTTGGTTAAAGACTGTAAGTGGGAACGAGGTTGGATTCTTTTGGACTTTCTTGGTTCTACCCACTGCATCCGGTGATGTCATCACGAAGGGGGTTCTATTGGGTTCATTCGAATTATGTTCACTGGTGGTGCTAACGCGTGGCGAGTCGAATGGGTCTGTTGAGCGGGTACGATACGTTGGGGATCTGAGACTGACTGTCAGGAGGACTCATGATGGAGATCCTATCTTGACGCTTACTACATCTGTACATTTGGAGTTTGCTCTGCCCATCCAGGAACTATGGGGCGATCCGATTCGCACTCCCGTGACGATGAGGATTCCATGGCATCAGCTGCTAGGGCACTTGCCTGTGGGACCGCACTCGGTCCTGTACTTATACCTTCAGACGACCTGGGGGAGGATCCCGAGGTGGATCCGATGGAGTACCCAACTCTTTAGACAGGGATGTCTTATGGGTAGTTTATGTTTTCTTCTGCATTAATTCTGTTATGGTGTATTTTTAATATATTTGCATTTTGAAGTAAATCTTGATGTATTTCATTGTGAGTGATATGAGGAATGCGCCATGTTTTATATGCTTTAACTTAATTAATTTAGTCCTACGTACTGTATTATATATATATTCTCTTAAATCATATTTTTTAACAACGAATTATGTATTATTGCATTCATGGCTCATATTTCCTTTATATATATATATATATATATATATATATATATATATATATATATATATATATATATTCAAATTTGGAAAAGTATTATGAAGAAGTTGTAGCACGCCAAAAATTTAGTGACCGCGGGATAATGACAATTATGCCATGGCTATTAAATCGAGGGATGTTACATTAGGTGGTATCAGAGCTCAATTCATCCTGTTGAGCCGAGGTATAGACTGACTATGCTTAGACATGTTAGAAGTTCTTAGTGTGTTGTGCACTTCCTTGTCTCTTGATAGAGATGTTTGGGAAAGGAAGGCATAACTTGCCATAGGTTGAATGTTCGTAGCTACTGTTGCATAGTTACATGATATTGAGTATTGGCCCACTCAATGTGTAATGTTCTGTGTGGACGGAAAACTATGACTTCACCTAGGCGTATTAAGTGAATAGAAGTTCCTTTGGTGGGAAGCTCAGCTGGTATGACTGAACTTGTTTAGGATTTGTTTGCATTTTCACCCTTGTTGTGTTGTGTGACTCCTTGTGTTTGGTTTCTGAAAGGAGACAATATTGTCTGAAATGGTTACTTCTTGTTTCCATTGTATTTGACGGTCTATTTTCGAAGGAAGACAATGGCTCGCGGACGATGTACGCGTAAGAATGTGGAACGCAATAACAAAGGAGTGGATGCGACTATGGAAGCAATGCAGGGAATGGATGGCGTAACAGTACAACCGAATCAGAGGACCACACAGCAACAGTAGTTAGAAGTCAAAGTTCAGAATTTGTTGGGAGAAAGTCAATTTTTGGGTAACTCTGAACTACCTAAGTTCCAAAGGAGGAATAACAGAATGATCAATCAGTTCAAGTGGAAATTGTACTCGCGACCACTAGGGAATCAACGACGACGACAACCAACTAGGGGTAATGCTAGTGGTGGCAGACCTAGTCATCCTTTGACACTTTTACAGACATGTAATAAGTATAGAAAAGATCGCTCAACGAGGGAATGTAAGATCAAGAGGGTAATCTGCTTCAAGTGTGGAAAGGACCACTTAACAAAGGACTATATAATCGAAGGAATAATTTGTTTCAAGTGCGAAAAGCCAGGACATGTGGCGAGAAATTGTACATTGCATAGGACAAAGCCTTCCGTTGGAGATGTATGCACCTCAAAATCTCATGAACAAAGGAGAGTTAATTCCTCCACCCAGACTAAAGACCGAAATGAAGAAGGGGACTGTGCTACAATGGATAACCTTGTGATTCCATTGTATGATTCTGGGGATAACCCATTTCCTGGTGACATATAATTGTATGAGTCTATTAGGATCATTTGTGTCTTTGTTATCTTTTGACTAAGTTATTTCTGCTTTGGCTACTAATAACCTATTTTTGATAGCCAAGTCGTTTAAATTACCTTACGACCTGTTAAAGGCTGAATCTTTTTGTTGATTTCAATTGTTTACTTCTCTCGCAAATTTGGTCTCAAAAAGTGAATGGTTATCTTCTAACCATATCCTGTAAAACTATTCCCAATGAGATTTCAAGAGCTTATTTTTAGAATTTGGAATTATCTGTGAATTTGTTTCCTTTTGATTTGAGTATTGTCCCTCTCATTTCTAAGCCTGTTGTTAATACACAAAGTTTGTTTAAACTATCTTATTATCGTTAGAAATGGAAACCTTTCTGCCAATGTAATTATTAGCCTTTTCCTATATAGATTTGACCTCAGAAAAGGGATTGGTTGTTTTCTGACCATACCTCGCCATTTTATTCCGATAGAACCTTAGTGTTTCTTGAAGTGGAGGTTCCTGGATTTGAATCCGTGAAACTCATTCCTAAATCTTATCGCATCATATCACGATCTTCACCGGATGAGCCTGACAGTATACCAAGTGACTTTATTATCTTTTTCTTCTAACCCCTACAATGCTTCTAGTATACTTCGATTGAGAAAAGATGTTCTTGAACTCAACTCAAACCATAGTGTCGAATGCAACATGATTACATGAGAATTGACCTGTGAGACAATTCTTGCTAAAGTCAGGGTTAATTGGTTTGATAGATCAACCGAAGGAAGCCGTTGTTTTCCCCAAGATCAGCTTGTGTTCTAGTTATCAGTTCACCCGAAGGTAGGAGACCTTTCCAAAACAACTTTTTCTGACACGTTATGGGCATTACGAGTATTTCGTAATGTCGCTCCATGTAATGAACGTTTCGATGATATTCGTCGATTTCCTGAATAGAATCTCTCTTTTCCTTGTAGATGACATTTCGATATGTTCTTGAAGTTCAGAGGAACCACGCTGAACATACCAAGCATACCTTGTTATTCTTCAAGTTCTAGGGAAGAAGAAAAGGGATATGTGTGAAGTTGTCAAAGTGCGAATTCTAGTTGGAGGCAATTCAACTTTTGGGCATGATCTCAAAGGAAGGAGTTGACTATAGATCCAATGAAAGTCGAAGTAGCCCTTCAATGGGAAAGACTGACTACCGTAATAGAGATTCGTAGCCAAATGGGGGTTAGTTGGTCAATATGGGAGACTCGTCATAGAAATTTTCAATGTGGAAAGACTTCCTATCTAACTCATACGAGAGAGTCAAATTCTATGTGGACCGATGCATATGAAGGAAATTTTCAACGGTTGAAGAAACACTCAACTACCTTACCGGTGATGATTCTGCCTAATATTGACGAACATTTTAAGATACCCATTGATGTCTTGCATTAGATTTTGGAACGTGAGCTTGAGCAGATAGGAGGAGTCATAGCGAGTGCTTCAAGACAACTGAAAGCATATGAGGAGAGTTACTCTACACTAAAACTCAAAGTTAGCTATTGGGATTACGCTGAAGATCTGGAAACGTTCTACAAGAAATCATATCCATGTGTATTCTAAGATAGATTAAATTTTGAGGAGGAAATTTCTTTTTGAAGGGGAGAGTTGTAACTGTTGGTGTATGCCCTAGAGGCTAATACATTTTCTGTATTTACATATATTCTATTATGCTATTTTTATATATGAGGCATTTCATTTATTATGTTCTTTTTTGATAAACATAATAAAGTCCTTAGAATAGTAAGTTTGATACCATAGGACATCAAGTGGATGACTTGATCGTGAGATCCTTTTGGTTACAACACTATTCTTAAATGTCCCTAGTCAAGTATTATTGTTAATTAGGACAACAATAATACATTGAGACTAGTATGTGTAGAGACTGATGACCGCATCTCACGGGTCATGGATATGAGATATCAAGTCTTCACATTGGTACATATTAGAGTAATGATGTCTTGGGTGACCCACCATGAGAACGCTACATGGATCGTTACGTGAGTGTCATAAGCGATTCTCATAGTGACAATGGTGTTTGTGGTCCTTTGACCGAAATCACTACGATTCCTACATGAGGAGTTGTGTGTTTTAATGCCATCAAACGTCATCGTAACAAGGTGATTATAAAGTTGGTTATTGGACATACCGCAAATCATGCGAGAGGGATGTGAGTGACCTAGATGGAATTTGTCACTCCTACATAACAGGAGCGATATCTTCGGGCCCCCTGATTGAGTGAGACTGCGAAATGCATGGCCATGCTCAAATGAGTCAATATGAGATATTGATCTCATTTGTTGTTACAAAGTCTACTTGAGTATCAGGAAACAAATGATTGGACTATACAAGGGTGACGCATTCCATGCCTTGTGTTCAATCTAGATATCTTGACAAAGGGACTAAACTACACGGAAACATTGATCACGGATAGGTTATGTCAAATCACTGACATTCTCATTACTTGGGTAGCAGTGATGTGTTGCTAGATACCGCTCCTTTGTTTGTAATATTAAAATGAGATTTTAATATTACTACCAACGTCATGAGAACCACGCAGGTCGCACACTTAGAACAGACTAAATTGGAGCAATAAGGATCCAAGTTGGACTCGGATTCAATTGTGGGCCTAACTCATGACAGATGGGTTTTAGGGTTGCACAGCTTACCTTGCTACTGCTCACACTCACTTAAGGCAGCCACTATTATAAATAGTACTGTTAAGGGGGCTGCTATATACGTTACATCACAACCCTAGCCGCACCTAAGAAAGTGAGTGAAAGACAGTGAAAGGTTCTTCTCTTCTATTTCGCAGCTAGCACCGCGAAACAGAGGCGTGACTCCTTTTGCAAGTCTGTTCGTGTGGATACCGCAGAAACATCGTCACTATTACGGTGTTGGTGATTCACCTCGCTTGTGTTTATCACGCTTCAAGAGGTAAAATTTTAAAAAAAAACTCGGATTATGGACTTTTCGCATGGATCCTGTGTGGGAATCCTATTATTCCGCTGCGAGATATTTTGATCCGCAATTCCCAACAGTAACTTCTCAAAAATTATCTCATTCATCACAAATAGTCGTTTCATAATATATGAGATTTTTAGGAATTTTTTAGGATTTTTTCGAAAATATCGAATATTTTAATATATTCATCGTTTTGCTTGCACACTGAGCAGAGTCAGTGTAAACGCTCCAAAAATTATTTGTTTCATCACAAATAGTCATTTTATAATATTTGTGATTTTTGAGAAATTTTTTGTATTTTTTTGAAAATGTTGAATATTTTAATATATTCCTTATTTTACGTGCACACTGAGCAGAGTCAGTGTAAACACTCCGAAAATCGTTTGTTTCATCATGAATAGTCATTTTTTAATATTTTTGATTTTTGAGAATTTTTGTGGATTTTTCTGGAAATGTCAAATATTTTAGTATATTCCTCGTTTTACGTACACACTGAGTGAAGTTGGGATAACGAAATGTTTTCCCTGAGGCTGGTAAATCTTGAATTGTCAACGTGTCGATGAGGGATCTTACTAAACCCGAGGCCAGGCACAGTTTGCAAGGTTTGTATTTTTTGAAGTTTTATCTGATAAATAAAATCGTTGTATCATAAAATTATTTAATGAATAATAAAATATTATTTTCATCAACTGTAACTTTTATTCACTAGGAAAATAATTCTACCAGTGTAATTAATCATCTGTTCTAGAGTGTTTAATTAAGGAGACAAACTTACTTTACACTTTATTGAGAAACGTGCAAAGCTTTTCAAGGAAGCTTTTAGGAAATTTCCTCCAAGCTTCCTAAGAAAGCCATGCATTTTTCTCTCTCCTCCCTCCCATTCTCCACGACAGCAGCAGCCCCAATTGGAGCCCAATATTGTGCTTCATTTAATTAGGCAATTCAATTCAAATTTCAAAGTCAAAAAGTCATCACTTTAATTTCTCCTATTAACTTCTCTCTTTAGACTTTCCTTCTCTCTTTTCTCTCAACCATTTTCTTCTCTCCTCCCTCACACACACAACACGGCAGCAGCCCCTTTACGGTGCCAAATTTGTGCTTCATTCATTTTATTAAAGAAAGTCATTCTAATTTTAAAATCACAAAAAAGTTCATTCACCTTTGCTATCACTTTCTCTCTCTAACCTTCATCTTCTTCAAGTTTCTCCTCCTTCTCTCTACCCCCTCCATAACCATGAAAATTTCAGCCCCTCCTCCACCATTTCTCTTCATCTTTTCTCCTCCCAAACACCATTTCTATACTCCTCTCAACCTCCTCTACAACTTCTATTTGAAAGATTCTCTTCCAAAACTAACTTTTCCTCCATTGTCATCCAAGACAAAGCTTCAAGCTTTTAGGTAAGGTTCTTTATTCCTCACCCCTTTCTCCTCATTTTCGTGATCCATGGTCACCATAGTGACCATGGATGCCTTTTTCAAGCTTTGATTGTGATTCTTGTGAAAATTTGATACCCTAGGGTTTTGGTGTTAGTGGAATCCGAAAATTCAAGGAGCTTCAAAGGAGTTCTATTGTTTGTTTTTTCCTCTAGGTAAGAGGGAGATAATCCTCTTCAACCTCTCTTGGTAGTAAGGAACATTGTGTTGTGATTGATTGTGAGAAAATTCTATTGAGGATTATTCTTTGTTTGTATGATTTATACGATTACATGTTGTTGTTAAATTGTTTAAGTTATTTGATTGATTGATTATGTATATGTATGTGTTTGGATGGATTGGAATCCTGATTTGGAAGCAAAAATGACTTGGTCCTTTTCCATGAGGCTCACGGCTTTGGTGCCCTAAATTAGGGTTCTTTGTGAAAATTTATAACAAGTGGAAGACATAGCTAATCAAGTTGACAACATGTAATTAGTGGAATAAAAAATTGGAATCCTAAGAATTAGTGAGGCTCACGGCCTCTAGGGTTCAAAATGGCCTAATCATGTAACTTTATACAACTATGACATTTAATTAATCAAGTAAATAAATAAGAGAATTATGTAATGGAAGGAAATAAATTTAGTAACTTAAAGGAATTCTTTGGACCCTAAAGATAAATAAGGGTGTTTGAGACTTGGTAAGACATAGAAATAAATTCCTCATGTGAATAAGATTAAGTTTAAAGTAAGAACCCAATAACGAAAGGAACTTCATAAGAAAAATTAAATTGAAGTGATACTTAATTAAATGATTAATTAGGAAGCAATTAGGGCTTCATAAAATGGAAAGAACCAAGAATGAAGATTTTTCCAAAGACTTTGAATAAATTCTAATTAAAGTAAGACCATGAGTGCAAGTAAGAATGACAAATGATCCAATTTAAATCATGTTAAGGGAATTAGGTTTAAGATTTAATGATGGACTTATGTAATTAAAATAATAATAAGTAAATAAATAATGTGATAGCATTTCTCAAAAAGAGAAACTTATTAAGAAGGGTATAGAAAGTTAAGCATAATTTCATAATGTGCCTAAAAGTATAATGTATTAATTGAGGATTATTTGAATAAGAGATACAAGAATTAAGAGTGTAAGTGAGAATTCATAATAAACCTTGGAAGTGTATTATTTCATTTAAATACTAATAATATGATCTTGTGGGTCCATGTGAGGGATCAATGATGTGTTGATGCTTACTGTGGCCAATTGTGGCATATTGCGAAAAAGTATGTAATAATAATCATTACTCGATATATGCATGGAGTCATCATGCAATGTGAATGTCCGATGGACTATTTATCAGGGCCATGTTGCCTAGGAGTTGAATCACACCTTAGTGCGGGTGCGAATAGACTAGTGTGGGTCCTGTTGTTGACCTTGACGGCGTCAGGGCGCGGGCGTCTCACAGCGGGTAGTCGGTAGCCCCACTTGACCGTGGGACAAATCGATGCAAACGCACCGACGATCCTGACTGGGAACTGTCCTATATCGCGATCTTGTGAGAATGCCGCTGTATAGAGCCTATGCGCAACATTATTGATTGACCATTTATGGTAAGCACTTGGTCCAAGGCGGACAAGATACTAGCATGTCTCCCTGATCATTCACTCCGATGTTTGTGTCTAGCTCCATGGAGTAGGATTTGGTTATCATGCACATGTGCATAGTGAACACATATACATTACTTGGCATTTAATTTATATTATAATTGGACCTGCTATCTTATTTATGATATACTGCTTGAAATTGTTAAACTGCTTAATATTTGCTTCTTGATTCTGTTTATTATTTTGTTATGCTATGTGGGCATCCTACGCCGTTTATGTTTCTCACTGCCATAATTGGTAATGAAGTAGGATGTCTCACCTCTTTCTTGCACTTTTCTTGTTCTATGTAAATTCTTGGTTAAAGACTATAAGTGGGAACGAGGTTGGATTCTTTTGGACTTTCTTGGTTTGACCCACTGCATTTGGTGATGTTGTCGTGAAGGGGGTTCTACTGGGTTCGTTCGAATTGTGCTCACTGGTGGTGCTAATGCATGGCGAGTCGAATGGGTTAGAGAGCGGGTACAATATGTTGGGGATCTGAGATTGACTGTCAGGAGGACTCATGATGGAGATCTTATCTTGACGCTTACTACATCTATGCATTTGGAGTTTGCTCTGCCCATCCAGGAGCTATGGGGCGATCCGATTCGCACTCCCCGTGACGATGAGTATTCCATGGCATCAGCTGCTAGGGCACCTGCCCATGGGACCGCACTCGGCCCTATACTTATACCTTCAGACAACCCGGGGGAGGATCCCGAGGTTGATCCAATGGAGTACCCAACTCCTTAGATAGGGATGTCTTATGGGTAGTTTATGTTTTCTTCTGCATTAATTCTGTTACGGTGTATTTTTAATATATTTACATTTTGAAGTAAATCTTGATGTATTTCATTATGAGTGATATGAGGAATGCACCATGTTTTATATGCTTTAACTTAATTAATTTAGTCCTACATACTTGTATTATATATATATATATATATATATATATATATATATATATATATTCTCTTATAATATATATATATATATATATATATATATTCAAATTTGGAAAAGTATTATGAAGAAGTTGTAGCACGCCAAAACTTTAGTGACCGTGGGATAATGACGATTGTGTCGTGGCTATTAAATCGTGGGGTGTTACAGATATGGGGAATTCCAACCTTTCGAAAGCGTCCATGAACATTATGTCTGCCGAAGTACCCTAGTCGAGAAAAATACATCGGACCTTGGCGTTAGATATTATCCCAAAGATTACGAGTGCATCATCGTGATCCCAAATAATATCACTGTAGTCCTTGGCGGTAAAAGAGATCAGTGGTTCTTCCTTGTCTTCAGCATGAGGTTTGTGAGTAGAGCTGGAAACGCTCAATACCGCGGTCCATAGTGCTTTCTTTCAGGAATTATTGGATTATCCCCTACCTGCAAATCCCCTAGAAATAGTACTAAAAAGTCGGTCAGTTCTGTTGGCCCCGTTTTGAGTTTCTTAGTTCCCATCCTACTTGTTGTCAGTGTCATGGTGAGGTGGAGTCCTAGATTTTCTAGCAGGGTTGCGAGTCCTTCTCCTCTGGCGTGGGGTTGGACTTCACCACGTACTATGACTATGTCTTCAGTCCCTCTATCTTCTGCAATTATCATTACTTCGAATTCCAGTGATATATTTTTGCAGTTGTCCCTATTTAATTAGGGACTCAATGACATCACGAAGTTGGTAACACTCTTCTTCTTCATGGTCACAACTTTTATGCTATTTATAGTGTTTCAAGTGGTCTTTCGCCTTTTTTAAAGGAGGCGGCCTTTTAATATCTCAGAACTCAATTTGGAGCACTTCTTTGAGAATTCTTTCTCATGGGGTGTTCAGATGACTGTAATCAAAATATTTAGGCCAGTATGTTTCACCCTTCGAAGAACTCTTAGGTTGGTTAGAGATCCGGTTATTACTTTGGTGAGTGGGTTCACCTTTTTCCAGAGTCTCTTTATCCTTGATGGTCTCCTCAAGGTCAATGTATTTTGCACAGCAGGCATGGAATTCATTCATGGCCACCAGCTTCTTTTTTGCCAGGGACTAGAAAAATTCAGAATCAGTCCGAAGACCACTCTAGGCATAGTGAAGGGTAATCTGGTCGTTTGGGCTAGTCATGCGAGCTGGGGCATTGCTGAACCTTTTGATATACTCTCGAAGGGGTTCATTGCTCCATTGGCGAATTCCAGAAAGGGAGTCAACCAATTTTGGCTACTCATGGCAGTGGTATATTATAGCATGAAGCGAGTCGCGAGGTCATCCCACCCAGTGATGGATTTGGCGGGTAAGGTTGTAAACCAACGAAAAGTGCCTTTCTTTAAAAAAAAAGGGAAAACACGACATAGTAGCACTAGGGATCCCCCATGGAACTGCATAGATTGAACATATGAGTCTAGGTGTTCCTCAGGGTCCGTTGTCCCATTATACAGCTCCAAATTGGAGGGAGACTTAAAGTTTCTCGAAGTCTTGTATGCCATTAGTTCGTTCGAGAAGGGTTATTATTGGACACTGGGAACTGGGCCATTGTTTCCAACAACAATGTTGCCTTGATCATGAGGCGACCTTCTTATGTTATGGGTCGCATCCCTCCTTCCATTTATCATTCTCAACATGTATAGACCTTTCTAACTCATCTATTCAGTGACGTTGGCCGTCCAATTGACAACATTGTTCATCAATCTGCAGCATCTATTGGACCACTTGCTCCTGAAGATGATTTCTAGTCATCTCGGAGTGGATGACATTTTGGCTAGAAGCACGATTAGCAGCAACATTGGTCAGTGTGCCTAGGTGCATTTGCACTGGAGCCTTGGACCCTTGAACGACATTATTAGCTTTTTCTCCAGGTCTGCCAAGCCTATCCATAACAAGCGTTCTACGCGACGGATGTGGACTTTCATCAGAAAGTGAAGTCTCATGACCATCGCGCAGACATTCCGAGACATGCTCTTGGTTTTTACGGTAGAAGCTTCAGCTACAAGTGGTGGAGCTAGATGAGGAGGGGGTTGCACTGCTGGCTCCTATCTTGGTTCTACAGGGGGTTGCGCAGCATTCCTCCTTGAGTGTTGACGTGTGATCACCATGAGTATGTGGGATTAGAAGTTTATTAGTTTCCCATAGATGAAGCCAATGTTCTGAAGTGGATTCAGAGGGTACCTGAGATAGGCACGTAATGATGGTTTCCTCTTTGAGCAGCAATGGTTGAGCGTGTTGAAACACGAGGTTGGGTACCTACAAAAGGACCCTCCAATGCTTAAGTCAGGCTGTGCACAAGTAAAGTAGTATATAGTGAGTAATTTACTGATACTTGATTAAGGTTACTTCCCATGGTATTTATAGAGCGTGTATAGAATTATCATGCAATCTATGTTGAATGCAAGTATTAAGGATTAGTATCCTTGTGAAGATTACCTTCCCATTATTGTTGGGGTGAATCCCTATAAGTTAGGAATTCTTGATAAAAGAGTTACTTATCAATCTAAGGCAGTTATGGGTCTTATAATATCATAAGTAGATGATTAACAATTACGAATATTTAGGGATATATCATCTGTTTGTATCTAGTAATCTTGATATTATGGCCCAACGTCACTCAATGTGCATGGCTCCGAAGTCTAAACTACCTTCAAGGCCTTCGCTACGTCGTCGAGAGCAGACTCTGGTTATATGCATGCCGGGTTCATCTAACTAGACGAGATCTCGGATCACGGTCCATACCAGTAACAATATCATTAACTTACAAGCAAAAAAGCACACAAGTAGATCACCCCAAGTCTAAATTATATGAGAACCCAATATAAAGTATTTGAAGATCATGGCAGCCATTGGATGTTTACGTGCAAAAGGATTAATAGGAGAAATTTTAGTATATTTATGGAGTAATAATAAATACATGCTTTTAAAAAATCTTCACTATTAATTTAAGTTAATTTGTTTATTTAAAATTAATTTAAGTATGTTAAAAATTAATGGTGAAGATCTTAAAGGGATGGGTTATAAAGGCTTGTTTAGCATTCCCACCACCACATTATTTTCAATTTCATAATATTAGTCATTTTTATTTGGATCCTTCTTATTTCTCTCCCATGTTTATCCCATGGCCGTTGACATTGTCCCAACATCAATATTAGTGGGCATTTTGAGTAGGATCATGAAGCCAAAATTTTTCATACTAACAGCTAAAGCCTGCAAAATTTTAGTCTTTTGTCTCACTTTTTTTTCCTTGTCTATTTAATTAAATGTTTTCAATTTAATAATAAAATATTTTTATTAAAAAAATAAGTTATTACCAATTAATAAAGAATTTTTTTTTACTAAATTGTTAATATTTATTTGTGAGAAAGAAGTAAAAGTTATCTTTTGCTTGCGAAGCAAAAGTCAAATTTTACACTTCCACCATTGTCTCATTATAATATAAGCTTCACTTTAAGGAAGTTTTGAAAAGGGAGAACTTTCCTTTCAGTGTGAGTTCTTGAGTTACTAAAGAAAGCCCTCAATAATAAATTCAAAGCAAACAATTTAAACAATGTAAAGAACACTTAATTTCATTATTAAAGAACTTGAATCTAATGAAGTACAAGTAAGAAAGTTGAAGTCCAAGGAAGTAAATGGCAAGAAAGATAAATGAAAAGTTGTAAAATGCTAGAAATCAAAGAGAAACTAAATGAAATATAGATGATTTTTGTGTTGATTCGAGAATTCTTTCTTCAGAGCCTTAGAGGCCTATTTATAGAATTGGAGCAGGAAAAACCACAACTTCAATGCACTTTTAGGCCTCCAAGTATGCTTTCTTTGGTTGTAGAAGCATGATCTTCAACCAATAAGTTACTTCATGCATTCTTGCATTGTATGGCACCTCAATGACATGTTTTCAACTAGCTTCAGTGAAGAAAACCACCAAAAAGGCCCTCTTCCCATGTTTAAACGTGGAGAGTAACTTCCTTATCCATTATCTCCTATTTTTTAAGCGCCTCTTTCTTGCCCAAGTCAGTTACTAACAGCTTCCTCTTCATTACCAAGTCAAAATAATGTTTTTTCACTTTTACCCCTTAGAACAACTACCATGTTCCTTCTTCCCTATTTTTTTAGGAGATTTACCCTTATCTCAACTACTTTACTTGCAGATCCAACCTTTGACTTGGTCAACTCAGATTCAGTCCAACTTTGTTGTCCAAAGCACACTGTTTTTGGAGTTCTAATTATTTTGGGTCGTTTTCCATATTGAGTTGAACCTGCCTATGTTATTATCTCTCAGCATGTGGTCTGTCGGCCTAACCCACTAAATATGAGTAACCAATAATGCCCCACATTAGCTGTTAGTTGGATTTGAATTCAACCAATTGCTAATAGATTAAAAACCCAAGGAAAATGTGGATTTTTCAAATTTAAAGCCTGCTATAAACATCAAGTCATAATTGCCATATTTTCTCATTGCAATTAATGTTGACATAATAATATATTTTATGAATAGGAGAAAGAGCTCGGGGAAGCAAACCTGGAGGAGGTGGAGAAGACTTGGGATGAATTTAAAACACAATTTCTACAAGTGAATGTAGCTAAGAAGATAGACGAATAACCAGCCTTAGAAGTTGGGCAAGTTAGTGCTATTATTGACATTACAACTCCAATGGAAGAGGACTGACTGAGAACCCTTGAGCCTACCAATGATCTTGTTGAATCTATAGGAAACACGACCAAAGCTGGCACTGGACCTCAACTTGAAGAGCTTTCAAAAGCTTAGCTTGCCCTTCCCTCTTTTGATCTTAGAGCAAATTTAAATTTTAGCTTTTTGGTTATGTGCTTAGCTTGTGGCCGTAAGCAATTAAGATTTGGACTAGCTTTTGGTAAGTGGCTGCCATCTTTTTCTTTTTAGATTTCTTAAGATCCATTCCCTTCTTCCCAAATGGAAGTTAAAATAAAACTTCAAGTATTTTTCGTTAATACCTTTTGTATGTTCGACGCCATATATATTCATCAATCCATAATCACTCACGGCTAACACTTTACTAACTTGAAAAGGACACTCTGTAACATCCTTAACTCTTACTAATTATGTATCTGGAATTACGTATAGTAACTAAAATTAAGTATGTCACATAAAAATTAACATAATATATTTGAAAATAAATATAAGACATATACAAAAATATGAGCTTATTTTTGGTGAATAATTTACAAATATTATAAAGAACAATATACAAAATATATTACAATACTCAGTATTTACATAATTTGTTACAAAGTACTAAATATACAACCCAAAATACAAAACAACACCAAAGTTAGTTTAGGTCTTTGTCTTCTATCTCCTTGCTGAAGCACGTCCTTGAAAATATTATGGAATACAAATAAAAGGGGTGAAAATTCTACGAATTCTTAGTAGTATAATAAAAAAAAATTTGTGTCATCGTAATACATCTAACTATTTAAGGGAAAAATAGGTTTTCAAAACTCGAGTTTTATATACATCTTCGTCTTCTATCTCCTTGCTGAAGTATACGTCTTTGAAAATATTATGGAATACAAATAAAAAGGGCAAAAATTCTAAGAATTCTTAGTAGTATAATAAAAAAGTTTTGTTTCATCGTAATACTTCTAACTGTTTAAGGGAAAAATAGATTTTAAAAACTCGAGTTTTACATATATATATATATATATATATATATAAACTAGAAAGGTGGCAAACTACCAAATCGATCCTTTCTATTCTGAAATAGAGGTTTAATTTTACTATTATTTATCGAAATCATTTTTATAATCAAATAAAACATATCATTAATCATACTTTATAATTCATCATATATCGTCTTTCATCACTTATCATTGTTCATCATATATCAAGTACCAAATATTAAATCATATATCATCAATCATCAAAGTTTATTATCCAATATCATAAAATACATCTACAAATATTTTTATAGACACATTTGCAAATAAGCATCATACTATTACTTTTAAATTCAATTTCATTCCAATGCTTATTTAAATTACTTGGTAGTTATCTACTTTCAGGTTAGTGCACTCCAACCAATACATGACCATTTTCGAGTCACACAAAACTACTCCAGGTAATGACTTATTTATAACACTTGGTAGTAGTCTACTTTTAGGTTGGAGCACTCCAACCTATTCATGACCATTCACCAGTCACACAAAACTACTCCGAGTAATGACTTATTTAAAACACTTGGCAGTAGTCTGCTTTTAGGTTTGTGTACTCCAACCTATTCATGGCTATTTGCCAGCCACACAAAACTACTCTGGATAATGAGTAACACAGGCCTCCTTTAGTGAGGGAATGTCCATCCTCAATCTAGAGTTGTCAGTAGCGAGGGAATGTCCATCCTCATCTACTAAGATAGGGAGGGTATCAACCTTCTTCACACTATCAATAATATAGGATCACCTTTTCCAACTAGGAAGAATATGAGTAAAAAGGGATTCCATTCTCAATCTCAGCTACTCCAGAAGGAAGGGAATCAACCTTCCTCACACTTCCATTCTAACGTAGGATGAGGATCTTTTCCTCACATTGTCATCAATCTAGGATCACTTCTGCCAATCAGGAATAACTTGAGCAAAGGGTGAGGGAATGTCCATCCTCACACTTCCATTCTAACCTTGGAAGAGGATCTTTTCCTATAACAACCGTTGGCTATATAAAAAGACTACTCATATAAATCAAATCACATTTCATAGGTTCTCATCAAATTCACTTTATCGTTTATTTCCAAGAAATCCCAAAACACAATAATTTAGGCATAAAACCTTTAGATACAACAAGAGAATCATCACATCTTTGTGAGTTACCATTCGGTCTCTATGGCCAAGTTAAGACCTATATGGTCAATTCAATTTTGCAAATGCTATAATTTTATCCATAAAATCATGGCATCTTAATTAAATCAATACCAAGCACAAATAATCAAGATTGTGTCACAATGTTAAAAACAAATGAATAAGAAAGTGACATGGCTAAGGTCCATATTAAGGACTATTTTTACAAACTCATCAACTATCCATCATTTCCTTAATCAATTATTCAAGCTTAATTTACATACACAAATGCTCCAAAGATTTGGTCACAAAAGGCAGTAATCTACCAAGTCCCTCAATTATCATATAAGCCACAATTTTATGCATAAAAGCAATCAAATTTTCTAGTCAAAACAAGGCAGCCTTCAACCATGTGTTTCAACCTCATTTCAAGCCAAAATGTTATGCACCTAAACATTAAATTCTAGTCACATTAAGGCAGCATTTTGCCATAGTTTTTAACCATCATTTAAGCCATGAATTCAAGCCCAAAAATAATCAAAATTTTGTACAAACAAGGCAACACATTGCCATGATTTTCTATCACAATTTCAACAACAAGTTCAAACATAAAAACATCATAAGTTCTATTCATAAACAGGGCAGCACAACCAAGACTAATTCAGCCCCAAAAACACATTGTAATCTTATTAATTTCAACATCATAACTTCACTCAAGCAACAAAAGAAAAAGATGAACAATTAAGAACAATATAACCACTTCTAATTAACAACATGAGCATGAGTCCATAAGGGTTCTAAACACAATCAAAAGCATAACTTTTACTTAAGAATTCAAAAGAGAATTAGAGCAAGAAAAACGTAGAAACAAGAGCACAAAAGATCAAGAACACCTTCTATTTTTTTTAACTGGTTCTGGTCGTGACTCTCATGGCTCCAAGAATCAAATTTTCAACTCAAACAATAGAAAAGAAAGAGTAGATTAAAGGTAAGAACCTATACCTCACTTCCTAGCCTTAGTTCCTTAGTTTTCCTTCACTTTTCCTTCACTTTCTTCTCCTTTCTCTTGGCTATTTTTCACCTCTATTTCAGCCTTGTTTTATGGGCTGTTTAACCGTGCAAGGTAAGGAAGAAGGATGAGAAAGAAATAAAATTAGAACTTGGAATAAGATGGACGATAGAAGGGTGGTGGAGTGCAAATGAGTAAGCAGTCATTTGTTGCATATTTTCTTTGTTTATATTGCTGTTTCACGCACAAAAAATGAAGCAAAGTATGGAAAACTAGTCCAGAATTGTGCAGAAAAGAGTGGAACTGTGAATGGCAGTGGAAGTAAAAAATAATGGCTAAAAATTTCATGTTGAAACTTTTATATCTGTTACATACATTTTAATCTTCCAAAGTTAAGATTTCAAGTGTCCATAAGTGTTATGAAAAATTTTAGAACTCAACTTAGTCCTTGGATCCTTTTTTTCATATTTTTCTGTATACTGCTATTTATTAGTTAAGTTTCATTAGTCGGTCACAAGTTAAATTATACTGAGGGATTAAGAAATAAGCTTACTGATACTTATCATAGTTGGTATTTTATACCAAATTATTCTCCATATCTTACTTGTCACTTCCATGAAATTTCATGATTTGTTGAGTTATTTAGCTGTTCCATAACTATTCTATTAATCCTTTTTTGGTATCCTTAAAAATACCAAACTAGCGCAGTTGATTCTTCCAAATTTTCTATGACTCTTATCAATGGTTCTAAGCAGGGAAATAAGTTTTCCATATTTATTCCCATAATATAAACTGACTCTGCAGATACTTTAATTATTCTCTTATGTTTAGTGTTACAGAATTACACTCAAACTGATTCAGAAGGTTATCCGAATTAATAAATAACTTTTACTAGTGGTACTGAGCTTTTATAACCCTGATTAGAATTATTAGGTTAAGGAGAATGCTACAATTCTTCCCCCTTTATATAAATTTTTTCCTTAAAATTTGCTTACCTTATTTTAAAAACTCCGAATAAGTTTGCATCATATTAGATTCGTGCTCCCATGTGACTTCCTCTGAGTCACCACCATTCCATAATATCTTTACTAGAGAAATTTATTTCCTTTTAAACTATTTCACTACAATACTGCATTTACTTTACTTGAATCTATAAATATCTCTTCTCCAAATATCACTTGTTCTAGAAACTCACTTCTCAACGGATCCATCAAATCATCAATACTAGGCAATAAGTATTTATTCTTAATAGTGACCTTATTTAGGTTTTTATAATCCTTACATATTCTCATACTACCAATCTTCTTTTTGCTTTATATTGCCCCACAGACACATTTCCTTACTTGAAATCCAAGAACTCCAACTCTGGCACTATTCCACTAGTATTCAGCTTCTCCTTTTAACATATAAATAGTAAAAGACATATTTAGGTCATTCGTGTATCTCATAACTACAATTATCTTCTCTAACTTCCTTATCCATATCTTTGCTTTTACTGGGTCATACGTTCCTCTAATATTTTAATGATCATAGCTGCTCAATGTTTCTAAAGACCTCTAACAAGTCTGGCACATTATTACTAGCAAGGGGTCTATTATCTCAACCACAGGTAAGCCCGATCGATGCCACAGTCTCCTACTCACACAACATATTACATATTGAGTTAACCAGGCTTAATATCATGTAATAGTGTGGAAGTTAACCATAAGCATACAAACTCAAGGCTGTTATGCAATTCTACCTATACATCTCATCATCAAGACAAAACAAATGCATAACAAAGCATAGCTAGTCCATACCCCAGCTTAACATGTAACATCCTTAGCTCTATTACTAATTATGTATCTGAAATTACATATTAGTAACTAGAATTAAGTATGTCACATAATAATTAATATAATATATTTGAAAATAAATATAATAGATATACAAAAAT
Organism: Ormosia semicastrata; assembly: GCA_029884595.1. Lineage (NCBI taxonomy): Eukaryota > Viridiplantae > Streptophyta > Magnoliopsida > Fabales > Fabaceae > Ormosia > Ormosia semicastrata. The sequence goes on from JAQQTO010000063.1 coordinate 52,943,052, forward strand.
ATGATCTTATTCTGGGTGAATATTTTACAAATAATATAAAGAATAGTATACAGAATATATTACAATACTCAGTATATTCATAATTTGTTACAAAGTACTAAATATACAACCCAAAATACAAAGCAACACCGAATCTAGTTTGCGTCTTCGTCTTCTGCCTCCTTGCTGAAGCATGCGTCCTTGGAAATATTGTGGAATACAACTAAAAGGGTGAGAATTTTAAGAACTCTTAATAGTATAATTAAAAAAAATTCGTGTCTTCGTAATACTTCCAGCTGTTTCAGGAAAAAAATACTTTTAAAAAAGTCAAGTTTTATATATATATATATATATATTTATAAACTAGAAAGGTGAAAAATTACCAAATCTGGTCCTTTGTCTTCTCGAAACAGTGGTTCAATTTTTACATTATTATGCAAATCATTTCTATAATCAAATAAAACATAACATTAATCATACTTTATAATTCATCACATGTCGTCTTTCATCATTTATCATTGTTCATCATATATCAAGTATCAAATATTAAATCATATATCATTGATCACCAAAGTTTATTATCCGATATCACTAAATACATCTACAAATATTTTTACAAACACATTTGCAATTAACCATCATAATAATACTTTTACATTCAATTTCATCCCAATGCTTATTTAAATTACTTGGCAATAGTTTGCTTTCAAGTTAGTGCACTCCAACCTATTCATGACCATTCTCCAGCCACACAGAACTACTCTAGGTAATGACTTTTTTAAAACACTTGGCAGTAGTCTACTTTCAAGTTAGTGCACTCTAACCTATTCATAACCATTCGTCAGTCACACAGAACTACTCCAAGTAATGACTTATTTAAAATACTATGCAGTATTATGCTTTTAGGTTGGTGCACTCCAACCTATTCATGACCATTCACCAGTCACACAAAATTACTCTGAATAATGAGTAATTAATAGCAATATATTTTATTCATTTAATAATCCTCTCACTCAGAGTCTTAAGGTTCAATTTGGCTTAATCAGTTTGGTTGTGTCATATTTTATGATATTGGGCCTAATTGGATCGTTGCGGGAATTATTGCATGAATTGACCTTAAATTGTCTATTGGGCAATGTTTAGTATTTTGGATATACTTTGAGTTTTAAGTATCTGATTGATGTGATTCTGGTCTTGTAAGAAAGCTAAGACAAAATCTCTACAACTTTCGTGAAGATCTCATGAGCTGAATCACACATTTGGATAATTTAAATTGAAGTTGAAGCAAGACCCAGAACGCTGACCCTGACAGCTTGACCTCTGCGCACTCATTGGCCCATATCTTACGTTATAGGGGTTCAATGGACGTCAAACTAAGCCCAAATGGAAGTTAAGACCCAAATCTACAACTCTTATACTACGTCATTTTGGGCATGCAATTGAAGCTAGAAAATAGAGACGATTTATTGACGAGTTTATGTCACTTAAATGGGCATAACTTGAGTTGTAAGCATCTAATTGACATGGGACTTAGGCCCAATGATTCCTAATGACCTAGCTTTGTAACTAATAGGTTTCTAGTCATGTAAGGCCAAATAAGGGGTTAGTTATAGGGGTTAGCAGCAGAAGTCCGAGACTTAGTTTCTATTCTACACTTTTCATTCTCTCTCTAGATCTAGATCTTTCTTTCTTCTCGTCCTTCTCTCTAGATTTTCTATTCTTTTTCTAAGTTCTTCCCTCCCATTCATGAAGGGGAAGAATGTAACGTCCCGGGACTGCCTACAGGATTGACGAGTGTCTCCACAAACCAACACAAGTCTTTTCAACGTGATTTTGTCCTCACTCACACGCATCTTAGGAAACTTCCCAGGAGGTCACCCATCTCATAATTACTCCAGGTTAAGCACGCATAACCATGGAGTTCTTATGTTCTAGGCTCCCGAAAAAAAGTTACAACTTATTGATATGGCTACGTTAAATCAGTTCCTTTAAGCCATCCTCAACTATGCAGTCCCATACCTGCACAGTCTCTGAATCCCTCTTATTCTGGTGTATATTCAGTTCATTCATGCGACCCTTCGCCTAGAAGCCTGCCAGAAGCCGCTCCTTGTCCGTGCTTCATTGCACCGGCGATCACTTCTCGCCCTCATCGGCCTTGGGACACACATGCCCACCAACTTCCACTTGGTTCGTCCCCGAACCACATCGTACTGGGAGAGGTCCCGTCTCTGATATTGTCTGTAACATCCCGGGACTGCCTGCAGGATTGACGAGTGTCTCCACAAACCAACACAGGTCTTTTCAGCTTGCTTTTGTCCACACTCACATGCATCCTAGGAAACTTCCTAGGAGGTCACTCATCCCATAATTGCTCCAGGTTAAGCACGCTTAACCATGGAGTTCTTATGTTCTAGGCTTTTGAAAAGAAGTTGCAACTTGTTGATATGGCTACACCAAATCAATTCCTTTAAGCCATCTTCAACTATACAGTCCCATATCTGCACAGTCTCTAAATCCTTCTTATTCTAATGCGTATTCAGTTCATTCATGCGACCCTTCGCCTAGAAGCCTACCATAAGCCGCTCCTTGTCTGTGCTTCATTACACTGACGATCACTTCTCACCCTCGTTGGCCATGGGACACACATGCACTAATGTAACACCCACCGTAGGGTATCACATTTAAGACTAATCCTAATAGAACTTACCCAAGTTGTAAAAGAATTAATCTTATAAAAATGTCAATTTTAAAATTTTGTTTGCAGAATAAAATAAAATAAGTAAACTAAATTAAAATATTAGTAAGACTTTGTAATAAACACACCAAAATATATATATACACTTATATTACAAACTTTGTCCAAATAATTTACATAATCACAGCCCTGCTTCAAAAGTAAAATACAAACATAACTACTAAGCAGTACTCTAAAAACAACCCTAAGGATTTGATTCCTTGGAAGGATCCTTCTCCTCCTCTACATTATCATCGAAGAACCTAGGCAGATTCAGACACCTCATGGGGGTCCTTGTCGATGATACTACAAAATTCTCTTGGGGTGTGTAGACAGACACAGTTCCACCCCAGAGTTCATGAATGGGTATCGTGAATTCCAGACGCACAGTAGCATGTTGAGTTAACACAGACATCCAATTCAGGGTTCCACTCAAACTCATAGTCAAATCCCCGGTGTAAACAAACCTCTTATTATTATAGTCAAACCTCTAGGCATCAGTTCCGCCGTGGAACTGGACCTTGACAAACCTAAGACCTGTCGCCTTGCCACTATAATAAAACACAAATAGTTAATGATAACGTGCAGAATTATCAGTGTCTTCGTCTCCTTGGTCTTCATTAAACATACATAGATAAACAGATACAATACAATAACGAAGTGAGATCGTCTATATCAATACTAGTATGGCAATAAAGGAAGCGACAACAAATAAACAAAGTATAATATCATGACAATAAATCATGTTATCATATTACGGATAATAAATCAAATAATCATGGATCAGATAATTATAAATATCATGTTGTTATGCTGACCCACTATGTATATGCATACAGACCAATTCCTACTCCATGGAGCTAAACATAGTTTCAGAGAGAATGATCTAGAAGATATGTCTGTCACTCGGCTGTCGTGGCCAAAAGTGCTATAATATATCAACTTAATCAACGTGCACATCAAGGCATTGGACAAGACATTCTACACCAGATCTCGATATAGGACAGTGTCTCGGTCTGGATCGTCAGTGCGTTTGCATCGGTCTGCCCCACAGACAAAAGAGCTACCAATTGTCCATTGCGAGGTACCGGCACCCCAACGTCCCCAAGATCAACAAGTGACCTACACTTGTCTACTCGCACCCGCACTTAGGTGTAATTCATCTCCTAGGTATACAGCCTTAACCAAACAAGCGAATACGCTTTTCTATGCATGATATATGATTCAAACACACATACCATTATTATTTTTACAGTACCTCATATATCCTCACCTTTCCTTGGTGGTATCAATATTCAACACAACCGGGTCCACCACAACTTCCTGACAGCAAACTGCTGTTTACGCTCAATCGCGTAATGATATTATCGCATTTTTGAAATCGCAGAACATCTTTCTTACATTTTTAAATCGAGTAAACATTTTATTGCGTTTTCTCAATCGCGTAACCTAAAATTACTATTTTTAAGTTGTGTAAATATTTTTTGATGTATTTTCAATTACGTAAAATATTTCTAACATATTTTACACCAGAAATAATGTTTTTCAAAAATTTGACTTTATTTCTATTATTTGCATAATAGTCCCTTATTAAATAATATTTATATAATAGTCCTTGTTTAAATAATATTTCTATAATAGTCCCTCTTAAGATAATATTTGAAATATAGTCCCTCTTTAGATAATATTTGTAATATATTTCCCAGAAAATTGTGTTTCTTTAATTTACTTGGGATATTATAGTTCAAAATTTCCTAACGCACTTCAAAACCCATAGGGTGAGCTAGACGTCAGTAAATTTCAAGTGTTCACTTTTATTTCACTACATAGCTTAATTAAGCCAATTTTAGTTCTAAAAATTAAATTACTTTCATTTTAAATTCCTAAACTTACTAACTTGAGTTCTTACTATTAAAACACTTAAGTTTACACTTAGTAAAATAATTTTGGATCTTCATCATCACAAATTGGCATGTTGGTCGAATTTCCATTGTGTTTCAAAATTCATATTTAAATTATTTTCTAACACTTTAATTCTTATAAACTCATTTAATTAAATTTCTTGCCATAAATTCATTTAATTCTCAATTCGGAAAAATAATTTAGGATCCTTGATCCTCTTTGTGGTGATAAGGCCGTGTACCTCTAGGCTCTTTGGGGCCTTCATACAATTCTTCCAACATGTTGTTCACATCCTAAATTATACATAAATTTGCATGCTTTCCAATGCATACATACAAGCATATTATCAAAGCTATAATCATACCAACACACATGCAAACATATTTTCAAAACCATAGGCATAACAAACACAAACAAAGAGAGCATAGAAAATCAAGTGAATAATCCTTGTGGATTTTTCACCACAAACAATCCATTTCCTCACCACCAACACATAGTTGACGAGGTTAATCTCCCTCTTACCTCAAGGGAGACAAAATCTTCAAGTTCCTCCTTCCTCTTGAATTCGTGAGCCTAAAACAAAAATCACTAAAAATCTTAAACAAATTCTAAAGTCATAAACAAAGCTTAAGAACAAAGAACCATGGATCAATCATGGTCTATAAAATCAAAAATCCAACTTAGAATCAAAGAATCAAAGATTACCTTTGGAGGAGTAAACTAAAGCTTGGTTTTTGATGCACTTAGAGTAGGATTTTGATAAAATTCTCTAAAGGAAAGATGTCTAGAATGATGTTTGGCTTTAGAAAATATGAAGAGATGAAATTATAGAAGTGTGGAAATGGGTCTAGAGGGTGGAGGCCGTGAACTTCAAAGTGGGAGGAAGAAATGAGTTTTTGGTGTTCTTGAATATTGAGAGATAAAGATGAAGGCTTGATATGATAAAGTGTGATTAAATGAAGATGGATAGGCTATTAATTCATGCATGGCCATGGGAATGGATGCATAGGAGAAATCATTGTTTAATCAATGTAGTAAAATATCACATGCATTTTCACATGACCTATGTCACTTAAGAGTCATCAAATAGTCATGTAGATGAACCTAGAACATAGTAGAATGGCCTTTATGGCCATGTGGCTCTAGGAGGAATAGAACCAATTTGGTTTCATTCTAACTTCCTAGTTACACTTGAATTATCTAGTTACTCCATCTAGTTACACTTAAACTAATCTAGTTAGGAATTTTAGTTACATTCTAACTAGTTAGTTACATTATTAGGTCATTGTTATGTCATGGTTATGTCATATTTCTAGATGATTAGATATTTAGCTAGTAACTAGATTCTAAGTATTTAGTAACTAAGTTAGTTCCATCTAGTTACAAGTTAAACTATTTAGAGTAACTTAGTTAGTTATTCTAGTTACTTAGTAACTAGTCCAACAATTTATTTTGACCATTTTCTATTGGTCTAGAAAAGTCTAACCATCAAACTTGACCAATTCTTATTGGTTCATTTTAAAATAAGTTACAGAAATTATTCTCAGTCTATTTTCTGACAAATAAAATATACTAAGTCCATTACTCAATAATAGAAACTGCTGTTAATAAAATAGGGGATATTTTTTTGTGAAATATTTTTATTTCATAGATAAATTCTAAAAATTAAAAATTAGTTTTCGTGTCTCTCAGATTCTGGTTTAGTAATATCTCCCGTCTCCGAATAAATCAAATAAGATTTTCCCCAGCCCAAAAATTATTATTTTCCCGACTCAGAGCAAATCTCAAACAATGATAAAAAACAGTCTCAGAATAGTCAAAATAATTTTATATCACACAGAAAACATAAAACAGTACAATTTAAGAATTACTATCAAATAGCAGAATTTGGGGTGTTACAACTCTCCCCTACTAAAAAGAATTTCGTTCCCGAAATTTATCTTACATTAAAACAACTGAGGATACTATTCCTTCATTTTCTCCTCCATTTCCCAAGTAGCATCTCTGGTTGTCTCGTTCCAGATCACTTTGACTAATGGAATTGCTTTGCCTCTTAATTACTTCACTCTCCTGTCGTCAATCTTAACAGGAAGTGTCTTATATGTCAAATTTTCTTTCAATTGCACTTCATTAGGCTGTATAACATGTGAAGGATCAAGGATATACTTTCTCAATTAGGACACATGGAACACATTATGAAGGTTTGAGAGAAAAGGCAGTAAAGCTATTTCGTATGCAACTGGACCTATCCGACGAAGAATTTGATAGGGTCCAATGAATTTAGGAGTGAGTTTTCTGGACTTTATAACCTGGCCAACACCAGTCGTAGGTGTTACTTGCAAAAACACATGCTCACCTTCCTCAAATTCAAGAGGTCTTCTTCGTTTATCAGCATAGCTTTTCTGTCTGCTCAGAGTTGCCCATATTTTCTCTTGAATCATCTTTACATTCTTTATTGTTTGTTGCACCATTTTGGGTCTGATAGTCATACTTTCCCCATCTTGATACTAACACAAAGGTGTTCGGCATCGTCGTCCGTAAAGAGCCTCATAGGGTGCCATCCCTATGCTTGAGTGAAAACTGTTATTATAGGTGAATTCCATTAAAGGTAAGAATTCATCCCAACTCCCTCGTTGTTCTAATACACAAGCTCTCAGCAAATCCTTTAGAGATTGTATAGTCCTCTCTGTTTGCCCATCAGTCTGTGGATGGTAAGCAGAAGTCGAACGCGGTTTAGTCCCCATTGCTTCATGTAAGCTTTGCCAAAACCTCGATGTAAACCTTGGATCTCTATCTAATATGATGCTAGAAGGTACACCGTGAAGTCTCACTATTTCACTAATGTATACCTGGGTCAACTTTTCCATTGGATACTTGATATTGATTGGCAAGAAGTGAGCAGACTTCATAAGCTGATCAACAATGACCCAAATAGAATTATATCCTTTCCTTGTCTTTGGCAACACTGTAACAAAATCCATAGCAATACTATCCCATTTCCATTATGGAATAGTTAGGGGCTGTAACATGCCTACTGGTCGTTGGTGTTCAACTTTTGCTTTTTGGCATACTAGACAAGATGCTACGTACTCAGCAACATCTGCCTTCATTCTTGGCCACCAAAACAAACATTTCAGATCTTGATACATCTTGGTCATCCCAGGATGTATACTCAATCTGCTGGTATGAGCTTCACCAAGAATTACCTTCTTAAGATCAGAATCATCAAGTATACAAATTCTGCCTTTAAACCTTAAGACCCCGTCAGATACTTCTTCAATCGTTGCCTTATGACCTTGCTTTAAAAATTCTTTCTCATTCTGCAAAAACTAGTCATCTTCCTGCTTCTCTCGAATTTCTTCCAGCAGATCATTCAGAATAGCGACCATGTTCAGACGCATTTTTCCAAGTGATAATTCCACTGATAAGCACATATCCCTAAACTGTTCAATCAACTTTTCCTCTTTAATCATCATAGCTGAAACACTGAGCATCTTCCGACGCAAAGCATCTGCCACGACGTTCGCTTTTCCAAGGTGATATTTGTAACATCCCGAAAATTACTTATTTCATGATAAATAATCATTTTATAATATTTATGATTTTTAGAAAATTTTTTAAAATTTTATGAATTGTTTGATTATTTTAATATTTTTCTCGATTTACGTGTGCACTGAGCGAGGCTGGGAAAATAAAATATTTTTCTCGTGGTCGAAAAACTTTGAACTGTAGAAACGTTGACGGGGGATCTTACTAAACCCGAGGTTGGACACAGTTTACGAAGCTTTTATTTTTTAAGATTTTATCTGATAAATAAAATCGTAGTATATTTTATTATCTGTGGAATAATAAAATATTATTTCTGTTGACTGTAACATTTGTCCACTGAATAATAGCTCTAGTAGATTATTTCTATCTGATCACTTTTATGATAGCATCTAAGTGACATCATCACCCTTCACTTTATTGAGAAGCGTGCGAAGCTTCTCAAGGAAGCTTCAAGGAAACTTCAAGGAAGCTTCCTACCAAGCTTCTCAAAGAAGCTTCACTCCCCTCTCTCCTCACATGTGAATCCCACGGCCAAGTGGGGGAAAAAGTGACCAAATTTATCATCATCTTTTCACTTCTCATTTACCATTTGAAAAACTATCACTTTCTTTCTTATATTTCATTTCTCTCTTTCTCTCTCACGCCCTCTCCTCTCTCCCCTCTCTTCTCCTACACGGCCAAGCCACCATGGAAGACCACTCAAGCTCATTTGCTCAAGTCAATCTAGGGTCTTGATTCCTCTCATCACTTTGAAGCCTTCCTCTTTGAAGAACTTCCTTTGATTTCCTCCATCTCCATCATTTTCTTCAAGCTCTAAAGCTTGAAGCTTTGAGGTAAAGTCCATGGCTTTCATATTTTCTCTTCTCATTTTCATGGTCCTTGGCCACCATTATGACCAAGGACTCCCTTTTCAAGCTTTGATTTTGGATTTCTTGGGTTTCACCATCTTAGGGTTTTCTTAGAGGTCTTGGATGAAAATTGCAAGAAAAGCGCCAAGAAGGTTCCCTTTCTTGTCTTCTCTTGAGGTAAGAGGGAGATAATCCTCTTCAACCAATCTTGGTGGTGAGGAAATGTCTTTGGTATTGATGGTGAGGAATCCATTGTGGGTTTCTCACTTTGTTTGTGATTTTTGATAATGTTATGATTTAATTGTGTTGTATAATTTTCTATGCTTGTTATTGAGTATTTTGATGGATTTGTATATGTCTAAATGCTCAAATATGTATATGGATTGGTACCTATTTGATTTGGAAGCTTGGAGAAGCTCATTTTCAAAGTTTCTGGTGTAGATTCACGGGCTGTGTGGATTTACACGGCCCAGGCCGTGTTCCCCACTGGAAACACCGCTCAATGTACATGACAGAGTATTACACGGCCGTGTAATTACGCAACTCAGTTTAGGCACATTTTCAGGTACTTCCAGAGGAGTACAGGGCCTAGGCCATGTAATTTGACACGACCGTGTACTCCAGGCTGTGAAATTGGTCATGGCCATGAAATCAAGGATTGAAAAGAATTGTTTGATTTTTCTAGTCCCTTGGAGGCTCACAGCCTCATTGGGCTCTCATTATGAGACTTTTTAACAAACTAGAACTTAGTTAATTAAATGAATATACACTTAATTAGGAACTCATAATGTGGAAAGGATAAAGAATACAACATTATCATACAACTTAAAGTGAGGTTTGGATAAAGAAAGAACATAAGTGTGAGGAACTTAAAGTAAATACTCTAAAAGAGTTTAATGCAAAAACATAGTGGAATCGAAGCATAACTTTCGTAGTAACTTTGAAAAGTATGTGTTCACCTTGGAGGTTTTAATAATGACTTGAGGTGGATCTGAAATTGGGATCAAAGATTTTTGGATGAATGATTGGGCTCTATATGGCATGTGAATTTGAATAAGTTATGCTATCATTGTGATTCTATATATGTATATATATATATATATATATATATATGCATTGAATTCATATGCATTGAGGAATGATTGATACAGTCTAACATGATGAGCATGATTGAAACATGCATTGACATTGTGATCATGGAACCAAAGTACCGGACCAAGAAACATCAGATGAACGATTTAGTCAGATGTGGTTCACCTTTATAACCAGAAACGTCAGATAGACGAGCGAGTCAAATGGGACTGGTTATCAGAGGAAACCCAGATAATAGTGGTACTATGTAGTCGTATGGACAGTTATATAATATCACTAATGAAAATGGTATTGAACAATTGTATGGACGGTTGTTTCAATACCATTGGGAATGGTACAATGATGGTTGAACTATTGTTAAGGCCATGTTGCCTAGGAGTTGAATCACACCTTAGTGTGGGTGCAAATAGAATAGTGTAGGTCTCTTATTGACCTTGGGGGTGTCAGGGTGTAGGTACTTCGCAATGGATAGTTGGTAGCTCTTTTGTCCATGGGGCAAACCGATGCAAACGCACTAACGATCCAGACCAGACAATGTCCTATATCGAGATCTGTGTAGAATGTCTTGTATAATGCTATGATGTGCATATTGATAAATTGTGAATTTTAGCACTTGAAGGCCTCGACAGCTGCGATACAGATGTATCTCCTAATCATTCTCTCTGATGTTTTTGTCTACCTCCATGGAGTAGGAAATGAGTGCATTGTACATGAGGATGGTCAGCATACGCATTGTGTATATGCATGGTCAGTTCACGTATTGTCATGGCATGGTTTACATACATATTGTGGTGACTTAATTATTACTTATGTATATCTATAGTGGATATCTATTGTTATGGTGCTGTTAATATTTATATTATTGTGGGATATGCTTTTCTGATGATATATATATATATATGATTGATAAGTTGAACATATTTGTAATATCTGTATGTATAGAATGACTTCGTCATTCTTGTTATGTTCCTTTGCTGCTATGTTAGTAATGGTGTTGGATATCTCACCTCTTGCTTGCACTATTCTTGTTCTATGTGATTTTTGGGTTAAAGACGGTAAAAGGGATGAGGTTGAATCTCCTAGTTTTTACTTGGTTTGATCTCCTGCGTTCGGTGAGGGCAACAAGAAGGGGCTCTTTTGGTTTCGTCATGATTGAGTTCACCGGGAGTGCCAATGCTTGGCGAGTCGACTGGGGCAATGAGCGTAAATGGTAGTATTGAGGATTTCACCTTGACCATGAAGAGGACTGCGATTAAAGATCCTATCCTAGTTCTCACTACATCGGTGCATCTGGAGTTGCCTTACGCATTCGGGAGCTATGGAGTGATTTGATTCATACCCTCAGAGAGGACGAGGAATCTGTGGCATCAGCTGCGAGGGTGCCTACCCATGAGACCGCACACTGTTTTGCTTTTGTGTCCTTAGATGAACTGGGGAAAGGATCCCGAAGTGGATCCGATGGAGTGCCTAACTCCTTAGTCGTGGCATTGTTGTGGGTAGTTTATATTTTCTTTTACATTAGCTGTATAAGGGCTATTTTGAGTATATGTATCTTTCAAGGTAATTAACTAGTCTTATATATTGTATCTTGGGTATATCTTGTCGAACTATATTTTTAAAATGACAGAATGTGTAACTATTCATTCGTGGCTTATATTTCCCTTATATGCAAAATGATTAAATTTGGAAAAACTTGTTATTTGAGTTGTAGCACGCCAAAATTTAGCGACCGTAGTATAATGACGATTGTGCCGTGGTTATTAAATCGAGGGGTGTTACATTAGGTGGTATCAGAGCGTAGTTCATCCTGTTGAGCCGAGGTATGGACTAATTATGCTTAGACATGTTAGAGGTTCCTCTGTATGTTGTGCACTTACTTGTCTCTTGATTGAGATGTTTGGGAATGGAAGGCATGGCTTGCCATAGGTTGAATGTTGGTAGCTACTATTTCATAGTTACATGATATTGAGTATTGGCCCACTCAATGTGTAATGTTCTGTGTTTACAGGAAATTATGACTTCACCTAGGCGTATTAAGGTAATAGAAGTTCTTTTAGAAAGAAGCTCAGCTGGTATGACTAAACTTACTTAGGATTTGTTTGCATTTACACCCTTGTTGTGTTACCTCTAAAATTGTTTGAACCAATGGGTTAGAAAAAGGGTATTTAAATAAGAATTGCAAGGTTTGTGGACTGAGACATCCAAGAGGTGTTAGAAAGCTGATTTTCTTGGGAAAAGAATACTTGGCGTAAGTTTGGTTCGAGGAGTTGCATGGGAGTTTAAGACTTACTGGAGATCGCACCTTAGAAGGTAAAATGAAGGAGCTCAAGTTAGAGTCCTTTGAGTTTGGTGATTAGGTCTGTCTTGTTGTGTTGTGTGACTCTTTGTGTTTGGTTTCCGGAATGAGACAATAATGTTTAAAATGATTGCCTTTGATTTTCCTAATGCTTCGATTCATTATCCTTGAAGGGAGGCAATGGCTCGGGGTAGACGTAAGCGTGTGAATGCAGAGAGTGACGATGATGATACGACTGTGGCAGCAGAAGTAATGCAAAGAATGGGTGATGTAATAACACACTAGGATCAGAGGGCCGCACAGCAGCAGGAATTGGAAGTCGAGGTTCAGAATTTGATAGAAGAAAGTCAATTTTGGGGTAACTCTGGACTACCTAGGTTCCAAAGGAGGAATAATAGAAAGATCAATCAGCGTAAGCAGAAACCGTATACACGACGATTGAGGGAGCAACAACAGCAACATACGTGTAACGACTCGGGACTGCCTGCAAGATTGATGAGTGTCTCCATAAACCAACATGGGTCTTTTCAGCGTGCTTTGTCCTCACTCACACGTATCCTAAGAAACTTCCCAGGTGGTCACCCATCCCACAATTGCTCCAGGTCAAGCACACTTAACTTTAGAGTTCTTATGTTCTAAGCTCCCGAAAAGAAGTTGCAACTTGTTGATATGGCTACACCAAATCAATTCTTTTAAGTCATCCTTAACTATGCAGTTCCATACCTACACAGTCTCTGAATCCCTCTCATTTCGGTGCGTATTTAGTTCATTCATGCAGACCCTTTGCCTAGAAGCCTGCCAGGAGCCGCTCCTTGTCCGTGCTTCATTGCACCGACGATCACTCCCAGCCCTCGTCGACCCCGGGACGCCACATGCCCACCAACTTCTGATTAGTTCATCCCCGAACCACACAGTACTGGGAGAGGTCCCGCCTTTGATACCATTAATGTAATGACCCGGGACTGCCTGCAGGATTGATGAGTGTCTCCACAAACCAACACGGGTCTTTTCAGCATGCTTTGTCCTCACTCACAAGCATCCTAAGAAACTTCCCAGGAGGTCACCCTTCCCATAATTGCTCCAGGTCAAGCATGCTTAACCTTGGAGTTCTTATGTTCTAGGCTCCCGAAAAGAAGTTACAACTTGTTGATATGGCTACACCAAATCAATTCCTTTAAGCCATCCTCAACTATGCAGTCCCATACCTACACAGTCTCTGAATCCCTCTCATTCCGGTGTGTATTTAGTTCATTCATGCAGACCCTCCGCCTAGAAGCCTACCAAGAGCCGCTCCTTGTCCGTGTTTCATTGCACCGGCGATCACTCCCCGCCCTCGTCAGCCCCGGGACGCCACAATACGCATGAAGGAAGTGCAAGTGGTAATAAATCCAATCCGATCGTGGTATCTTTACCAAAATGTAAAAAGTGTGGAAAGAACCATCCAACGAGGGAGTGTAAGATCAAGCAGGTAATTTGCTTCAAGTACGGAAAAGGCCACTTGATAAGGGACTGTACAATCGAAGGAATAATTTGTTTCAAAAGCGGAAAGCTAGGACATGTGGCTAGAAATTGTACTTTGTATAGGATGAAGCCTTCCGTTGGAGATGTATGTACTTCAAAATCTCATGAAGAAAGGAGAGTCAATTCCTCAAGTGGAGCGAAAGTCTCTCAGACTGAAGGCTTAAATGAGGGAGCTTGTACTTCGATAGATGACCCTGTGATTTTACTGTATAATTTTGGGGTAACCCATTTCTTTATGGCGTATGACTGTAAGAATCCAATAGGGTCGTTTATATCTTCATCATCTTTTGAATAAGTTATTTCTACTTCTGCTACTAAGAACCTATTGCTGATAGCTAAGTCATTTAGATTATCCTATGGCCTGTTAAAGATAGAATCCTTTCTATTAATCTGATTTGTCTATTTTTTTCACAAATTAGATGTAATATTGAAAATGGATTGGTTATTTTCCAACCATATCCTGTTAAATTATTCTAATCAAACTTTAATGTTTCTTGAGAGAGAGATTTCTGGATTTGAATCCATGAAGCTCACTCCAGAATTTTGTTGAACCATGTCAAATTCTTCATCAGATAAATCTGTGCTGAATGTAGTATAAATAAAAGAGAACATACCCTATGAGACGTTTCCTGTTAAGATCGAGGATCGATGGCTTAATGAATCAACTGAAGGAAGTCGTTGTTTTCTCCAAGATTAGCTTGTGTTCTGGACTATCATCAAGTTATCTCAAAGGTAGGAGACTTTTCCAAAATAGCTTTTCGGACGCGTTATGGCACTACAAATGGTTAGTAGCGTCGTTCTGTGCAACGAACACTTCAGAAGCATTCATCAATTACGTGAATAGAATCTTCTTCTCTATTGAAATAGATTTGTTGTTGTCTTTGTTAGCGGTATTTTGATCTACTCTTAAAGTTCGGAGGAACGTACTAAACCTCTCATTGAGATTCTTCAAATCCTGAAGAAGGAGAAGAAGATATGCATGAAGTTGTCCAAGTGCAAATTCTGGTTAGAGGTAATTCAACCTTCGGGTCACATGATCTCAAAGGAAGGAGTTGCTATGGATCCGTTGAAAGTTGAAGCGGTTCTTCAATGATAACGATCAACGATCGTAATGAAGATTCGTAACTTTATAGGATTAGCTGGTTAATATGGGAGACTCACCACAGAATTCTCCACAATGGCAGGATTGGAGAGACACTCGACTACCTTGTCGACGATGATTTTGCCCAATCCCAACGAACCTTTTG
Source organism: Ormosia semicastrata (assembly GCA_029884595.1). Taxonomy (NCBI): domain Eukaryota; kingdom Viridiplantae; phylum Streptophyta; class Magnoliopsida; order Fabales; family Fabaceae; genus Ormosia; species Ormosia semicastrata. The sequence goes on from JAQQTO010000063.1 coordinate 52,958,220, forward strand.
GGATGCCTAGTGATGCTTCGTATTGGAAGTTTGGAACGTATGCTTGATCAGAATAGAAGGAATAGTAACGTAAGCTTTGAGATAATCGAGAGCACATGAGAAGGATTACCTTACACTAACTCAGAATTAACAATTATAGTGCATTGAAAATATGGAGATATTTTATGCATAGAGCAACATTTAAAGTCTACAGAAATCATTAGAGTCGGGAATATCTGGTTAATTAAAGGGAGTTAAATATAAGGCATTACATGGACGACGATATAAGACATCTTTGTGTTGGCACCAATATAGCGAAAGGATTGCGATTGGACCCGAGCTTGTACAATGAGCAACGAATAAAGCTAAGATGACTCAAGAAAGGATGCAAATAATTCAAGGAAAAAATGTGTTAGAATAAGCGATTTGGAATGTTGTGCTGGACGCACAACATCGAAGTTAGTTTCTAAGATATGATAAATTTTGAGGACGAAATTCCTTTTAGAAGGAGAGAGTTGTAACATCCCGAAAATTACTTATTTCATGACAAATAATTATTTTATAATATTTATGATTTTTGGGAATTTTTCTAGAATTTTCTGAATTGTTTGATTATTTTTAATATTTTTCTCGATTTACGTACACACTGAGCGAGGCTGGGAAAATAAAATATTTTTCCCGTGATCAGAAAACTTTGAATTGTAGAAACGTCGACAAGGGATCTTACTAAACCCGAGGTTGGACACAGTTTACGAGGTTTCTATTTTTCAAGATTTTATCTGATAAATAAAATTGCAGTATATTTTATTATCTGTGGTACAATAAAATATTATTTCTACTGACTGTAACATTTGTCCACTGAATAATAAATCTAGCAGATTATTTCTATCTGATCACTTTTATGATAGCATTTAAGTGACATCATCACCCTTCACTTTATCGAGAAGTGTACGAAGCTTCTCAAGGAAGCTTCAAGGAAACTTCAAGGAAGCTTCCTACCAAGCTTCTCAAAGAAGCTTCACTCCCCTCTCTCCTCACATGTGAATCCCACGACCATGTAGGGGAAAAAGTAACCAAATTTATCAATATCTTTTCACTTCTCATTTACCATTTGAAAAACTATCACTTTCTCTCTCATCTTTCATTTCTCTCTTTCTCTCTCACGCCCTCTCCTCTCTCATGCCCTTTCCTCTCTCCCCTCTCTTCTCCCACAAGGCCAACCCACCATGGGAGGCCACTCAAGCTCATTTGCTCAAGTCAATCTAGGGTCTTGATTCCTCTCATCAATTTGAAGCCTTCCTCTTTGAAGATCCTCCTTTGATTTCCTTCATCTCCATCATTTTCTTCAAGCTCTAAAGCTTGAAGCTTTGAGGCAAAGTCCATGGCTTTCATATTTTATCTTCTTATTTTTGTGGTCCTTAGCCACCATTGTGACCAAGGACTCCTTTTCAAGCTTTGATTTTGGATTTCTTGGGTTTCACCATCTTAGGGTTTTCTTGGAGGTCTTGGACAAAAATTGCAAGAGAAGCACCAAGAAGGTTCCTTTTCTTGTCTTCTCTTGAGGTAAGAGGGATATAATCCTTTTCAACCAATCTTGGTGGTGAGGAAATGTCTTTGGTGTTGATGGTGAGGAATCCATTATGGGTTTCTCACTTTGTTTGTGATTTTTGATAGTGTTATGATTTGATTGTATTGTATGATTTTCTATGCTTGTTATTGAGTATCTTGATGGATTTGTATGTGTCTAAATGCTCAAATATGTATATGGATTGGTACCCATTTGATTTGGAAGCTTAGAGAAGCTCATTTTCATAGTTTCTGGTGTAGATTCACGGGCTGTGTGGATTTACACGGCCCAGGCCGTGTTCCCCACTGGAAACATAACTCAATGGACATGATAGAGTGTTGCACGGACTAGGCCGTGTAATATTACACGGCCATGTAATCGGGCAACTCAGTTTAGGTATGTTTTCAGGTACTTTCAGAGGAGTACACGGCCTAGGCCGTGTAATTTGACACGACTGTGTACTCTAGGCCGTGAAATTGGTCATGGCTGTGAAATCAAGGATTGATAAGAATTGTTTGGTTTTTCTAGTCCCTTGGAGGCTCACAGCCTCATTGGGCACACATTATGATACTTTTTAACAAGCTATAACTTAGTTAATTAAATGAATATACACTTAATTAGGAACTCATAATGTGGAAAGGATAAAGAATACAACCTTATCATACAACTTAGAGTGAAGTTTGGATAAAGAAAGAACATGAGTGTGAGGAGGGCTATGAGGAACTCAAAGTAAATACTCTAAGAGAGTTTAATGCAAGAACATAATGGAATTGAAGCATAACTTTTGTAGCAACTTTGAATAGTATGTGTTCACTTTGGAGGTTTTAATAATGACTTGAGGTGGGTCCGTAATTGGGATCAAAGATTTTTGGATGAATGATTGGGCTCTATATGGCATATGAATTTGAATAAGTTATGCTATCATTATGATTCTATATATGTATATATATATATATATATATATATATATATATATATATATATATATATATATATATATATATATATATATATATATATATATATATATATGCATTGAATTTATATGCGTTGAGGCATGATTGATACAGTCTGACATGATGAGCATGATTGAAGCATGCATTGACATTATGATTATGGAACCGAAGTACCGCACCAAGAAACATCAGATGGATGATATAGTCAGATGTGGTTCGCCTTTATAACAAGAAACGTCAGATAGACGAGCGAGTTAGATGGGACTGGTTATCAGAGGAAACCCAAATAACAGTGGTACTATGTAGTCGTATGGATGGTTATATAATATCACTGATGAAAATGGTATTGAACAATTGTATGGACGGTTGTTTCAATACCATTGGGAATGGTACAATGATGGTTGAACTATTGTTAAGGCCATGTTGCCTAGGAGTTGAATCACACCTTAGTGCGGGTGCGAATAGACTAGTGTAGGTCTCTTATTGACCTTGTGGGTGTTGGGGTACGGGTACCTCGCAATGGACAGTTGGTAGCTCTTTTGTCCGTGGGGCAAACCGATGCAAACGCACCGATGATCCAGACCAGACACTGTCCTATATTGAGATCTGTGTAGAATGTCTTGTACAATGCCATGATGTGCACGTTGATAAATTAAGAATTTTAGCACTTGAAGGCCTCGGCAGCCGCGATACAGACATATCTCCTGATCATTCTCTCTGATGTTTTTCTCTAGCTCCATGGAGTAGGAAATGAGTACATTGTACACGAGGATGGTCAGCATACACATTGTGCATATGCACGGTCAGTTAACGTATTGTCATGGCATGATCTACATACATATTGTGGTGACTTAATTATTACTTATGTATATCTATAGTGGATATCTATTGTTATGGTGCTGTTAATATTTATATTATTGTGGGATATGCTTTTCTGATGATATATATATATGTGCAATTGATAACTTAAACATATTTGTAATATCTATATATATGGAATGACTTCGTCATTCGTGTTATATTCCTTTGCTGCTATGTTGGTAATGATATAGGATATCTCATCTCTTGGTTGCACTATTCTTGTTCTATGTGATTTTTGAGTTAAAGACAGTAAAGGGGACGAGGTTGAATCCTAGTTTTTACTTGGTTTGATCTCCTGCGTTCGGTGAGGGCAATAAGAAGGGGCTCTTTTGGTTTCGTCATGATTGAGTTCACCGGGGATGGTAATACTTAGCAAGTCGACTGGGTCGGCGAGCGTAAGTGGTATTATTGAGGATCTGACCTTGACCGTGAAGAGGACTATGATTGAAGATCCTATCCTAGTTCTCACTACATCGATGCATACGGAGTTGCCATACACATTCGGGAGCTATGGAGTGATCTGATTTATACCCTCAGAGAGGACGAGGAGTCTGTGGCATCAGTTGCAAGGGCGCCTACCCGTGAGACCGCACACTGTTCTGCTTTTGTGTCCTTAGATGAACTAGGGAAAGGATCCCGAAGTGGATCCGATGGAGTGCCCAACTCCTTAGTCGTGGCGTTGTTGTGGGAAGTTTATATTTTCTTTTACATTACCTGTATAAGGGCTATTTTGAGTATATGTATGTTTTAAGGTAATTAACTAGTCTTATATGTTGTATCTTGGGTATATCTTGTTGAACTGTATTTTTAAAATAACAGAATGTGTAACTATTCATTCGTGACTCATATTTCTCTTATATGCAAAATGATTAAATTTGGAAAAAATTGTTATTTGAGTTGTAGCATGCCAAAATTTAGCGACCGTGGTATAATGACGATTGTGTTGTGGTTATTAAATCGAGAGGTGTTCAATATTGAAGTTGAAAGTCATAATCGTTTAAGAATTCCAACCACCTTCTCTGCCACATGTTCAATTCCTTCTGATCAAACAAATATTTTAAACTTTTGTGATCGCTAAAGACATTGAATGTAGCTCCATACAAAAAGTGTCTCCAAATCTTCAGCACAAAAATAACCGTAGCTAACTCCAAGTCATGTGTCGGATAATTCCTTTCATGAACCTTTAACTGTCTAAAAGCATATGCTACAACATTTCTATTTTGTATCAGCACACATCCTAACCCTTGATAAGAAGCATCGCAGTACACCTCAAAAGATTCATTCGGATTTGGTAGAATCAGCACTGGTGCAGTAGTCAATTTCTTCTTCAACTCTTGGAAACTTTCTTCACACTTATTCGTCCAATCAAAAGCTTGGTTCTTCTTTATAAGTTGCGTAAGAGGTCCGGCGATCTTAGAAAAACCTTCAATAAACCTTTGATAATATCTAGCTAATCCAACAAAACTCCGGATCTCTGTCACAGTCTTTGGTATTTCCAATTGAAAAATCGTCTCCACCTTAGCTGGATCCACTGCAATTCCATCCTTAGAAATTACATGACCCAAAAACTGAACTTCATCCAACCAAAATTCGCATTTTGACAACTTCGCATACAACTTCTTCTCTTTCAAAATCTAAAGAACTATACTTAGATGTTCATTATGCTCTTCCTGATTTCGAGAGTAGATCAGAATGTCATCGATAAAAACAACGACAAATTGATCTAGGTATGGACAAAAGATCCTATTCATGTAATCCATGAATATAGTAGGAGCATTCATCACACCAACCGACATTACAAGATATTTATAATGACCGTAACGCATCTGAAAAGTTGTCTTAGGTATATCCTCTACCTTGACACGAATTTGATGATAACATAATCGTAGATCTATCTTGGAGAAAATAGCTGCCCCCTTTAGTTGGTCCATCAGATCATCAATTCTTGGAAGTGGATATTTATTCTTTATTGTGACCTTGTTCAGCTAGCAGTAGCCGACACATAAACGAGAAGTTCCATCATTCTTCTTGACTACCAGCACTGGAGCTCCCCAGGGTGAAACACTAGGTCTCATAAACTATTTTTCCAATAACTCCTCTAATTGCTTCTTCAACCCTGCTAACTCCGATGGTGATATATGGTACGACACAATCAATATAGGACCCCCTCCTAGTACAAGATCGATAGTAAACTCTATCTCTCTTTCTGGTGATAATCCAGGTACTTCATCAGGAAAAACTTCAGGAAACTCATTCACGACAAAAATAGTGTTCACATCCTTCCCACTCTTAACTTCTAAAGAAATAGCAGCATGTATCCTTGGGCTCCATCCCTCAACAAAGATTCGACTTGTTTGGCAGTTACAAATCCAAAAACCTTATTAGGAAAAACTAAGTTCTTTCTAGAACAATCTAATAGGATATGGTTAGAAGATAACCAATCCATCCCTAAGATTATATCGATATCAACAAGAGGTAAGTAAATCAAATTAACAGAAAAGACTCGATTTTTTATAGTAATAGAACAATTCAGGCATATTTTTGTAGTACTAACTGGTTTAGCAGTAGGAGTGGAAACAATCAATTGAAAATTGAAAGAAGACACAGGCGATCCCAAACGATCCACACAGTCATATGCAATAAATGAATGAGTTGCACCTGAATCATATAGTACAGCTAAAAGATTACCTGAGATGACTCCTTCTCCCTGAATAAGATTTTCAGACTGGGAGGCCTCAGCTTCACTCATTGTATAAACTCTTCCTCCAACTTGCGGCTTCACAGCTCGAACATTGCTCACCGAAGGCTCCATCTCCGCTTGATCATAATCTTTAGAGACATAACCAGGCTTACCGCATTTGAAACAAATTATACCTCTAATCGAGCAATCTCTCATCATGTGACCCTTCCCGCACTTCAGGCATTTTATTTGCGGTACTGCAGTCTGATTGAACCGATTTCCACTTAGACCACCTCCACGAGGTTGCTGATGTTGTTGTTGCTGCTGACTTCTAGAGGATCGAGAATATGGTTTCTTTTGAAACCATTTGTTGTTATTGTTGCCTCTTCTTTGGAACCTAGTCAGTCCAAAGTTGTGGTTTCTAGTGTCCCTCGACGACTCCAACCCTTCCAATCTACAACACATGTCCATCAGTGTTGAAAACTGATTCACATGCATTGATATAACTGCCTTCTTCAAATTTACGGCACTTCCAAACCTCGTCTGGCTAGATTTGGAGGTACTTTGAGAACTTAGACAAGCTCTCGAACTTTGTCGCATAATCACTTAAAGTCATTCCACCTTGGCGTACACCCAGAAACTCTATCTCTTTTGCATGCCTCGCACTTTCTGGAAAATATTTCTCTAGAAATACTTCGCAGAATAGCTCCCACGTGATTACTCTCCCTTCAACTATTAGCATCCTTTGAGTGGCTTTCCACCAATTCTCCCCATCACCCATTAGCATGAACGTAGCATACGTCACTCTATGATCATCTACACATCCTATCGCTTCAAAGATCTTCTCTAGTTCTTGGATCCATAAATCTGCTTTCTCAAGGTCAAACTCGCCTCTAAAACGTGGCAGATTGTTCCGACGAAATTCTGACAAATGCTGAACTTCTGCATTAGCTTCTTGTTATTGCACAGCTCATTGATTTTATTATGCAATCACTTCAGCCATTCGCTACATTGCTTCGACAGCAACAGTCATTGGGTCGTTGTCACGTTCCACATTCATACGTGCACCTCTACCACGAGAGATAACTTTCTTCACAAACAAGTAAACAAAGCCCAATGAAAGTCAGATGCCATCTTTTGGAAATCAAACTCAGAGAATTACATAACACAAGCAAAACAGACCTAACCACAAAACCCAAAAGACTCTAACCGGGTCTCTGATACTAACTAATGCAACACTCACTGTAGGGTATCACATTTAAGACTAATCCTAATAGAACTTACCCAAGTTATAAAAGAATTAATCTTGTAAAAATGTCAATTTTAAAATTTTGTTTGCAGAATAAAATAAAATAAGTAAACTGAATTAAAATATTAGTAAGACTTTGTAATAAACACACCAATATATATATATATATATATATACACTAATATTATAAACTTTGTCTAAATAATTTACATAAACACAACCCTGCTTCAAAAGTAAAATATAAACATAACTACTAAGCAGTACTCTAAAAACAATCCTAAAGATTTGGTTCCTCGGAAGTATCCTCCTCCTCCTCTACATTATCATCGAAGAACCCAGGCGGATACAGACGCCTCATGGGGGTCCTTGCCAATGATACTACAGAATTCTCTTGGGGTGCGTAGACAGACATAGTTCCACCCTAAAGTTCACGAATGGGTATCGTGAATTCTAGACGTATAGTAGCATGTTGAGTCAACACGGACATCCCATTCAGGGTTCCACTCAAACTCATAGTCAAATCCCCGGTGTAAACAAACCTCTCATTATTATAGTCAAACCTCTAGGCGTCAGTTCCGCCGTGGAACTGGACCCTGACAAGACCTAAGACCTGTCACCTTTTCGCCATAACAAAACACAAACAGTTACTCATGACGTGCAGAATTATCAGTGTCTTTGTCTCCCTGGTCTTCTTTAAACATACACAGATAAACAGATACAATACAATAACGAGGTGAGATCCCCTGCATCAATACTAGTATGGCAGTAATGGAAACGACAACAAATAAACAAAGTATAATATCAAGACAATAAATCATGTTATCATATCACGGATAATAAATCAAATAATCTTGGATCAGAAAATTATAAATATGATGTTATTATGCTGACCCACTATGCATATGCATACAGACCATTTCCTACTCTATGGAGCTAAACATAGTTTCGGAGAGAAAGATTTAGAAGATATGTCTGTCAATCAGTTGTTGTGGCCAAAAGTGCTATAATATATCAACTTAATCAACGTGCACATCAAGGCATTGGACAAGACATTCTACACCAGATCTCGATATAGGACATTGTCTCGGTTCGGATCGTCGGTGCGTTTGCATCGGTCTACCCCACGGACAAAAGAGCTACCAATTGTCCATTGCGAGGTACCCGCACCCCGACATCCCCAAGGTCAACAAGTGACCTATACTTGTCTATTCGCACCCGCACATAGGTGTAATTCATCTCCTAGACATACAGCCTTAACCAAACAAGCGAATACGCTTTTCTATGCATGATATATGATTCAAACACACATACCATTATTATTTTTATAGTACCTCATATATCCTCACCTTTTCTTAGTGGTATCAATATTCATCACAACCGGGCCTACCACAACTACCCGATAGCAAACTGCTGTTTACGCGCAATCGCGTAATGATATTATCGCATTTTTGAAATCACAGAGCATCTTTCTTACGTTTTTAAATTGCGTAAACATTTTATTGTATTTTCTGAATCATGTATCCTAAAATTATTATTTTTAAGTTGTGCAAATATTTTTTGACATATTTTTAATTACGTAAAATATTTCTAGCATATTTTAGATCAGAAATAATGTTTTTCAAAAAATTGACTTTATTTTTATTATTTACATAATAGTCCTTTATTAAATAATATTTATATAATAGTCCTTGTTTAAATAATATTTTCACAATAGTCCCTCTTAAGATAATATTTATAATATAGTCCCTCTTTAGATAATATTTACAATATAGTCCCTCTAAAAATTAGTATTTCTATTATTTCCCAGAAAATTATGTTTCTTTAATTTACTTGGGATATTACAACTCAAAATTTCCTAACGCGCTTCGAAACCCATAGAGTGAGCTATACGTCAGTAAATTTCAAGTATTCACTTTTATTTCACTAATAGCTTAATTAAGTCAATTTTAGTTCTAAAATTTAAATTACTTTCATTTTAAATTCCTAAACTTACCAAATTGAGTTCTTACTATTAAAACACCTAAGTTTACACTTAGTAAAATAATTTTAGATCTTGATCATCACAAATTGGCATGCTGGCCGAATTTCCATTGGGTTTCAAAATTCATATTTAAATCATTTTCTAACACTTTAATTCTTATGAACTCATTTAATTAAATTTCTTGCCATAAATTCATTTAATTCTCAATTAGGAAAAATAATTTAGGATCCTTGATCCTCTTTGTGGTGATGAGGCCGTGTGCCTCTAGGCTCATTGGAGCCTTCATACAATTTTTCCAATATGTTGTTCACATCCTAAATTGCACATAAATTTGCATGCTTTCCAATGCATACATACAAGCATATTATCAAAGCTATAATCATACCAACACACATTCAAACATATTTTCAAAACCATAGGCATAACAAACACAAACAAAGAGAGCATAGAAAATCAAGTGAATAAATCCTTATGGATTTTTCACCATAAACAATCCATTTCCTCACTACCAACTCATAGTTAATGAGGTTAATCTTCCTTTTACCTCAAGGGAGAAAAAATCTTCAAGTTCCTCCTTCCTCTTGAATTCGTGAGCCTCAAACAAAAATCTCTAAAAATATTAAACAAATTCTAAAGTGATAAACAAAGCTTAAAAACAAAGAACCATGGATCAATCATGGTTTAGAAAATCAAAAATCCAACTTAGAATCAAAGAATCAAAAGATTACCTTTGGAGTAGTAAACTAAAGCTTGGTTTTTGATGCACTTAGAGTAGGATTTTGATAAAATTATCTAAAGGAAAGATGTCTAGAATGATGTTTGGCTTTAGAAAGTATGAAGAGATGAAATTATAGAAGTGTGGAAGTGGGTCTAGAGGGTGGAGGCCGTGAGCTTCAAAGTGGGAGGAAGAAATGAGTTTTTAGTGTTCTTGAATATTGAGAGAAAAAGATGAAGGCTTGATATGATAAAGTGTGATTAAATGAAGATGGATAGGCTATTAATTCATGCATGGTTGTGGGAATGGATGCATAGGAGAAATCATTATTTAATCAATGTAGTAAAATATCACATGCATTTTCACAAGGCATATGTCACTTAAGAGTCATCAAATAGTCATGTAGATGAACTTAGAACATAGTAGAATGGCCTTTATGGCCGTGTGGCTCTAGGAGGAATGGAACCAATTTGGTTTCATTCTAACTTCCTAGTTACACTTGAATTATCTAGTTACTCCACCTAGTTACACTTAAACTAATCTAGTTAGGATTTCTAGTTACATTCTAACTAGTGAGTTACATTATTAGGTCATTGTTATGTCATGGTTATGTCATGTTTCTAGATGATTAGATAATTAGCTAGTAACTAAATTCTAAGTATTTAGTAACTAAGTTAGTTCCATCTAGTTACAAGTTAAACTATTTAGAGTAACTTTGTTAGTTATTCTAGTTACTTAGTAACTAGTCCAACCATTTATTTTGACCATTTTCTATTGGTCTAGAAAAGTCTAACCATCAAACTTGACAAATTCTTATTGGTTCATTTTAAAATAAGTTATAGGAATTATTCTCATCTATTTTCTGACAAATAAAATATACCGGGTCCATTACTTGGTAACAGAAACTGCTGTTAATAAAACAACAGATATTTTTCTGTCAAAATATCTTTATTTCACACATAAATTCTAAAAATTAAAAGATTAGTTTTCGTGTCTCTCAGATTCGGGTTTAGTAAGATACCCCATCTTCGAATAAATCAAATAAGATTTTTCCCGACCTAAAAATTATTATTTTCCTAACTCGGAGCAAATCTCACACAACGATCAAAAACAGTCTCAGAACAGTCAAAATAAGTTTATATCACATAGAAAACACAAAATAGTACAATTTAAGCATTACTATCAAATAGTAGAATTTGGGGTGTTACAAAGAACCTCTAATCAATCCAAGAGATCGAACATTCTTGATGCTTAATCTTCAGATTCTGTTTTAATTGTTTACATTCAATTATTAATCAAATTTGCCTCCTTCATCTTTGCTTAATTATAATTAAGTTGCTTAATTTGATTAGGTTATTCGTATGATAATTGCGTAATTACCATGTGTGAAAGATGAATTTCAGAGAAGAAACAAGGCATTAAAGGTGTTTGATGAAATGTTTAGCTTGGTTGGATCTTGGTTTTTAAGTTAATTCAGGTTTTGGATGGATGCTTAATTTGTATAATCTTAATTAATTGAATTCTGGATGCTTATCTAGTAGAATATCCATGGATCATCTTGAGGCTTCTTGATGTGATCTAAGGCCAAGGATTTAGTTGATATTTGAATGGATCTATAGTAATCAAGGATAGATTAAAATCAAGATTGGTTAATTCTCTTGGATTGGTTATTTCTTAATTCTATTTTCTCTTCTTTAATTGCCTTCTGTTTCTGTTATTTGATCTTACAAACCCCTTTCCCCCTTGTTTACTAACACTTTAATTTGATTTCATGATCATAATCAGAGTGATCTATGGGCTCGACTTGGTATTACCTTATATTATAAGTTATTTTGGTAAACTAGTTATAAATTGATTTAAATTTGGTAGCCTCCGCGGTTATCAAACTTTTGGCGCCTTTGTCGGGGATCATTCTGATTTATCAATCTTATTGAGAGTATATTTTACTACTAATCCCTCACTATAACCCCCGTGTTATTGTGTTTTGGTGGTTTTTAGGTGAAAACGGGTGATTACAGGTCAATTTGTAAAATTTTGTACTGACAAATATGCCCAGAATGAGCTGAAACTTGGTCCGTTGAAAGAAAACAGCCTAATAAATAAGGCTCACAATTTAGTTTGAGGTCACCCCTGGTTTGCCCAAATTCCATCGTTTAGACCACTTTTTTAATTTTTTAATATTTTTTATTACATTTTTTAGTTTTATTTTCGTGTAGTTTTCATGATGTGGTGATCCCATATTTTTTAAAAATGTTTAGATAGGCTAACTAGATTTCGTTTGGTAGATTTTTAGTGTTGAGTAGTCAATTTTGCTTGTTTTGTGTTTTTGAGTTTTCTATGTTGCATGACTAGGTCTTCCACTAATTCCTTACTTGATATTGATCCTAACATTGAAAGAAACTTGCATACACTTATTAGAACTTGTAGGCTAAGTGGAAGAATTGTTTCTGAACTTGACTTTGATATTGAAATTAAAAGAGAACCTGGGAGCTTAAGTGATATTACAACTATGGGTGATAACATGCAGAATAGGACCCTTAAGGAACTTGCTACTCCTGATGTTACTTACCAGTCTTTGTGCATTCAATATCCTGATCTTAATGCTGACTTTGAATTGAAATCTAGATTGATACATTTGTTACCTAAGTTTCATGGTCTTATGGGTGAGGACCCTCATAAACATTTAAAGGAATTCCATATAGTCTGTTCAACCATGAAGCCACAAGGGATACCTAAGGAACACATTAAGTTGAGAGCATTCCCTTTTTCCCTTGTTGATGCAACCAAGGACTGGCTATACTACCTTTCACCAGGTTCAGTAATGTGTTGGAATGACATGAAGAGGTTGTTCTTTGAGAAATTATTCCCTGCATCTAGAGCTGCTGCCATTCGAAAAGATATATATGGTATAAGACAGATGACAAGAGAGACTTTGCATGAGTACTAATAGAGATTCAAGAAAATATGCTCAAGCTATCCCCATCACCAGATTAGTGATCATCTTTTGATTTAGTACTTCTATAAGGGATTGTTGCCTATGGATAGGAGCATGATTGATGCAGCCAATGGAGGTACATTGGTTAATAAAACCCTACTACAACAAGAGATTTAATAGCAAATATGGAAGCAAATACCTAATAATTTGGCACACGAATGATTACTTCAACCAGAGCAGTAAATGAGCTTCATGCATCCCATGCTGACCAATAAAGAATGGAGCATAGACTTGATGAATTGACCTCTTTGGTGAGACAATTAGTGATAGGACAATAATTATCAATGTAGACAACTGCACGTGTGTGTGGCATTTGCTCTAGTTCATCTCATCCCACAAATGCATGCCCTTCACTTAAAGAAAATGGTTCTAGATTTCATGATTACTTTGTAGCTGCAGTAGGTGTCTTTGCTAGTAAACCATAATACCAGCAGAAACAATAACCGAGATATAATCCATACTCTAGCATATATAACCCTGCCTAGAGAGATCATCCAAATTTGAGATATAGTAATTCAGCCTCACAATAGCAGCAACCACAACAGTTCAAATAGCCATTCCACAAACTTTTACCACTAACAAGTCCAGCAGCCACAAAACCTGAGCCTTCATTTGAGGATTTGGTGAAGCAGGTGGCCACCAACAACATACAGTTCCAGCAAAAGATATAGGCCACCATACAAAATTTAGAAACCCAAATTTGACAACTGGCCTCTTCACTGAGTCAACTACAGCCCCAAGGTTCTAGCCAACTTTTTTCCCAAATAATTCCCAATCCAAAGGGGAATGTGAGTGCCATTATGCTGAGGTCTAGGAAATCAGTAGAAGTACCAACTGAACCTCAAGCTGCAAGCAAGCAATAGCCAACAGAGTATTCAGATTCTGATGAACCAGCCTAACAATCTGAAGGTAAGAAGAAGTCAATAGTTGTTGATGAGTAGCAGTAGCTTGCTATAGCTCTTTCTTTTTCATAAAGAGTCACACAGTCCAAAAAAATAGTAGAGGCTAAGAAGAAAGACAAAGACCTGCTTAAGACTTTTAGGAAAGTGGAAGTCAACATTCCACTACTGAATACTATCAAGCAGATACCAAAGTATGCCGAGTTCTTGAAGGAACTGGGTACACACAGAAGGTGACTGAAGGGCAATGAGAGAATCACCATGGGGAAGAATGTTTCAGCCTTCATCAGTTTATGCCATAGAAGTGCAAGGATCCAGGGATTTTTTTCAATTCGTTGTATTATAGGAAATCATAGATTTGAGCATGCCATGCTAGATTTAGGTGCTTCTATTAATGTAATGCCTATATCTATTTTTAACTCCCTTGAACTTGGTCCTTTGCAGGCTACAGGTGTGGTGATCCAGCTAGCTAACAAGAATAATGCTTACCTAGCTGGTTTGGTGGAGGATGTGTTAGTTCGGGTGAATGAGTTGATTTTTCCTGCAGATTACTATATTCTAGAGATAGAGGGGGAGTCACCATCCAGCAAGGCTCCACTCATTCTAGGAAGATCTTTCCTCAAGATAGCATGGAAAAAGATTGATGTGTATGCAGGAGTTCTTTCCATGGAGTTTGGAGATTCCATTGCGAGGTTTAATATTCTTGATGCTATGAAACTTCCCATGAAAGTACATTTTATCTTTCATATTGATTTAATTGATGATTTAATTGATAATTCGTATTTTATTGGGGTCAAAATGTGTTTGCCCATTTACTAACCGCAAGTGCATGGGTCGCACAAGTAATACAGATACAGAGTAAGAGATCGTTCCCATGAGGATAAGTTTATTTCCAATGCTAAATATTAACTGATAGCTTACCTAGTTCTATTCAAGAGCATAAAAATGGATAAAAGTAAAGAAAGTAAAGATAGAAAGCAATAAGGATAAACTGTTAGATTTTAGGGAAATCCTCCTTCATCCTTTACATCAACTAACAACAAGCAATCCTCTTCATAAATATGAATGCAATGATTAAGTTAGCTTGAGAATCTATATTAGCTAAACTCCTATGTCTAGGTCATTTAACCATGGTTTCAATTGCCTAACTTACTAAGTGTCCTTGAGAGTTAACACAAAATTCACTCTTTAAGGTCTATTCTCAAACACGTGCTATGCATAGCTAAGAGGTATATTTCTATCCCATTAGCGCATTAACTTATCCCGCCATTAGAATAGAATCGAACATGCATCAAGCATAAATACGATCTCAAACCAAAATCCTTATGCCTAGGTTCATTAGATTTTATCAAATTAACTTAAATGTTGGCCAAACACTCAAGAGCATTAAGATCAATATGATTGAACAAAATCAAAGATCCAACAAACTCAAAGAAGAACAAATCATTAATAATAATAAAAGGAATCCAAAGTCATCCCTAAATAAAGCTCAGCTATACAATAAACATAAGAACAAATTACAAAATACATGTTCAAGAAATGAGGAAGAGAAAAGAGAAAGAGAGAATGAGAAAGCTAATGGATTTCGCCATTGAAGCTCAGATCCTCCTCCAATGGAAAAAGGGCTTCCATCTTTAGCTCCCTAAGCTCCATCTCCACCTCTAATGGAGGACCACCCAGCCGCAGCCTCTAACCCTAAAACCTAAAAACCTAAAGAGAAAACTAAGAGAGAGAGAGAGAAACAACGTGAAAAATAGAATAAATAGGCTCAGCTCGTCGATACGTGCTACGGTATGAACATGCCCATGCTGCGGCGTGGAGCCCGTGTGCGAGAACACGGCCTGGTCGTGTTCTTCTCTGACTTGTGCTGGCAAAAACATCACGCCGCGGCGTGCACATGTTTGAGTCACAGCGTGGAGCTCTGGAATGCATCTCTGGCTTTTTTCCCCGATGCTGGGCCTTGGCTTGCATCAATTTGTCTCTTTTGAGCCCTTCCTACATTAGAGAAAGCACCAAGTTAAATATAATCGCAAATCTACTTAATCAATCAACAAATATGCACAAATTGCTCAAAAACATAAAGGAAGGTATCCAAATGATATTTAACAAATATAAGTATAAAACCTTCCAAATATGCATAAGAACAATGACTAAGCATGCCATGAAGCACAAATATGGGGCATAAATAACTATATTTCATGGAGTTATCACACCCTCAAAATTAAGATGTTGCTAGTCCTTGAGCAACACAAAGTATGACTAAGAAAACTCACTTTGACAATTCATGCAAATGCATTCAACAATGATAAATTCAATTTTCTTTTAACCACAACTAGTGCATAATGATTATGATGGCCCTCAAAGAACGCACATGCCTCACAGTTAAGCTCAACACATGCACAATCCTTAACATGCCATCAATCAAGCTTCCAATCACGGACATGACATTTCTCACAAACATGCAAGCTAAACTTATTTTTTACAAATCATGCTCATCCAGATAAGTTTATGAACCTACACATGGATACAAATCAAGATTCCACAAAATTATAGCACAACTCTCTCTCCACTAATGTAAATCACACATGATTGAGGATCAAAAGGGACTTTATAGCTTGTAATGTAAGGCCACGGTGATGGGGTGAAGAACAAAAGGGGAATGGAAAACATACAAACATTGAGAAACATAACATTAAATTTCAAGACTTGAGTCACTACAACAAGGGTATGCAAAATTAAATAATTAAAACTATTCAGAACCACCCGATGCTTTTTTTTTTTCATTTATGCTTTCTTTCTTTCATTTGTTTTTCTTTTCTTTTCTTTTCTTTTTTTTCTCTTTTTGTATCTTCTTTTTCTTTAACAAAAATAACTTTTTGTACAACAAATGGTTCCTTCAAGCCACTTTTGTATTGAACAACATAAATACCCTAAACATTGGACTCAAGTGAAGAAATAACATATCATGCACTCAACAAACATAAAGGGAAGGAAAAGATTGCAATGCTTTTGCATGCATTAGAATCGTTACAAGGTAGGAAATATGAGGGTGAAAGAAGAACATAGAAGGCCAAACATTTAGAAAGCTTCAAAAGAGGACCTAAGGATATAATCATGCAAGGGTAAGCTTAAAAGGCTTAACCGGTCCAAACAATGCCCTAATCATTTCCTCAATCATGCATAATCTAGGATTTCGCCTCAAGAGAGTTACAAAACAATTTCACGGATAGTAGAAACCATTCACATGCACAATCCATAAACATTATCTAGACAAACACTCAAATATTTCCAAAGTTAAACAAGCATCTAAGTGAGAAACAAATCATGCATAAAAACAAACAAGATTGCTTAAGCATACTTCAAGATTGCAAATGGTTTCACAAAAGAATTGAGGACAATCGTAAACATTTAAATCATTGGCCGACCATCACTACACAAGCAAATGGCAACAAATCTTGTATTCAAAAGATTCATCATTTTTCATTCAAGCATGCATAACATCATGTAGAGAATGTTAAAAATTGAAACTTTTATCAACAACCCACCAGTGATAGCCAAAACAGGATATAATCATGAAGCATGATGACTATCACTAGCACATACTTAAAATATCAAAACATGTGTAATCATTAAGCATTAAGGGTGAAAAACATGCAATGATACTCCCCCAAACCAAAGTGAATGTGTGTTCTTGGTGTTCATGGTCTATAGGGTACTTGAGCAAGTGAAAACAGTAGCCTAACTAGAACTGAGCATTATTTAAAAAATAAAAAATAGAGAAAAATAGAAAAATGCAAAAGCAGGGTGCTATGCCGCAGCATGGACAAATGTGCATCGTGGTGCGGAGCTCTCTGATGCGTGTTCTTGATATGGCAGAGACGCGTGCGCCGCGGCATGGAATAAGGTTACGCCACGGCGTGAGAAGTCATGCTGCAGAATTCTACAGCAGACCAGTTTCTTTCGGAATTGGTGCTCCATTTCGGCCCCTAGCACCTCCAAAATGTGTCTAAAAGCTTAAAACACAGAATGTACAACAAAAATATAACAAAAACACAAAAATCAAACTATAACTACATATTTAAGCAAATCACAACAAAAACACAAAAACTTAACAAAACTACACAAGCTAAAGGATCAACATAACCAAATGGACTTACTTGAATGAACTAAACAGGGAACAAACAATAAAAGCACAAGAAAACACAAAATCACACTATGACTCCATAATTAAAGAATTAAAAAACTAAGAACCAAAACATGTCCAAATGGACTTATTGGATTAAACTAAAAACAAAACTTGAATTAGAACAAAGCAAACTCATTATCAATATTAGCAATACAGAAATAATGCCTTATCCCCAGTAACGGCGCCAAAAACTTGTTGGGTTCAAAACGTGTGTACCCATTTGCTAACCACAAGTGCATGGGTCACACAAATAATACAGATACAGAGTACTAGATCGTTCCCATGAGGATAAGTTTATTTCCAATGCTAAGTATTAACCGATAGCTTACCTAATTCTATTCAAGAACATAAAAATAGATAAAAGTAAAGAAAGTAAAGACAAAAAGCAATAAGGATAAATGGTTAGAGTTTAGGGAAATCCTCTTTCATCCTTTACATCAACTAACAACAAGCAATCCTCTTTATAAATATGAATGCAATGATTAAGTTAGCTTGAGAATCTATATTAGCTAAACTCCTATGTCTAGGTCATTTAACCATGGTTTCAATTGCCTAACTTATTAAGTGTCCTTGAGAGTTAACACAAAATTCACTCTTTAAGGTCTATTCTCAAACACGTGCTATGCATAGTTAAGAGGTATATTTCTATCTCATTAGCACATTAACTTATCCCGCCATTAGAATAGAATCAAACATGCAACAATCATAAATACAATCTCAAATCAAAATCCCTATGCCTAGGTTCATTAGATTTTATCAGATCAACTTAAATGTTGGCCAAACACTCAAGAGCGTTAAGATCAATATAATTGAACAAAATCAAAGATCCAACAAACTCAGAGAAGAACAAATCATTAATAATAATTAAAGGGATCCAAAATCATCCCTAAATAAAGCTTAGCTATACAATAAACATAAGAACAAATTACAAAATACATGTTCAAGAAATGAGGAAGAGAAAAGAGAAAGAGAGAAGGAGAAAGCTTATGGATTTCACCATTGAAGCTCAGATCCTCCTCCAATGGAAAAAGGGCTTCCATCTTTTGCTCCCCAAGCTCCATCTCCACCTCTAATGGAGGACCACCCAGCCGCAGCCTCTAACCCTAAAACCTAAAACCCTAAAGAGAAAACTAAGAGAGAAAGAGAGAAACAACGTGAAAAATAGAATAAATAGGCTCAGCTCGTCGATACGTGCTACGACATGAACATGCCCATGCTGCGGCGTGGAGCCCGTGTGCGAGAACACGACCTGACCGTGTTCTTCTCTGACTTGTGCTGGCTAAAACATCACGCCGCGGCGTGCACATGTTTGAGCCACAGCGTGGAGCTCTGGAATGCATCTCTGGCTTCTTTCCCCGATGCTTGGCCTTGGCTTGCATCAATTTGTCTCTTTTGAGCCCTTCCTACATTAGAGAAAGCACCAAGTTAAATATAATCACAAATCTACTTAATCAATCAACAAATATGCACAAATTGCTCAAAAACATAAAGGAAGGTATCCAAATGACATTTAACAAAATATAAGTATAAAACCTTCCAAATATGCATAAGAACAAGGACTAAGTATGCCATGAAGGACAAATATGGGGCATAAATAACTATATTTCATGGGGTTATCACACCCCCAAACTTAAGATGTTGCTAGTCCTTAAGCAACACAAAGTATGACTAAGAAAACTCACTTTGACAATTCATGCAAATGCATTCAACAATGATAAATTCAATTTTCTTTTAACCACAACTAGTGCATAATGATTATAATGGCCCTCAAAGAACGCACATGCCTCACAGTTAAGCTCAACACATGCACAATCCTTAATATGCCGTCAATCAAGCTTCCAATCACGGACATGACATTTCTCACAAACATGCAAGCTAAACTTATTTTTTACAAATCATGCTCATCCAGATAAGTTTATGAACCTACACATAGATACAAATCAAGATTCCACAAAATTATAGCACAACTCTCTCTCCACTAATGTAAATCACACATGATTGAGGATCAAAAGGGACTTTATAGCTTGTAATGTAAGGCCACGGTGATGGGGTGAAGAACAAAAGGGGAATGGAAAACATACAAACATTGAGAAACATAACATGACATTTCAAGACTTGAGTCACTACAACAAGGGTATGCAAAATTAAATAATTAAAACTATTCAGAACCACCCGATGCTTTTTTTTTTCATTTATGCTTTCTTTCTTTCATTTGTTTTTCTTTTCTTTTCTTTTCTTTTTTTTCTCTTTTTGTATCTTCTTTTTCTTTAACAAAAACAACTTTTTGTACAACAAATGGTTCTTTCAAGCCACTTTTGTATTGAACAACATAAATACCCTAAACATTGGACTCAAGTGAAGAAATAACATATCATGCACTCAACAAACACAAAGGGAAGGAAAAGATTGCAATGCTTTTGCATGCATTAGAATCGTTACAAGGTAGGAAATATGAGGGTGAAAGAAGAACATAGAAGGCCAAACATTTAGAAAGCTTCAAAAGAGGACCTAAGGATATAATCATGTAAGGGTAAGCTTAAAAGGCTTAACCGGTCCAAACAATGCCCTAATCATTTCCTCAATCATGCATAATCTAGGATTTCACCTCAAGAGAGTTACAAAACAATTTCAAGGTTAGTAGAAATCATTCACATGCACAATCCTTAAACAGTATCTAGACAAACACTCAAATATTTTCAAAGTTAAACAAGCATCTAAGTGAGAAACAAATCATGCATAAAAACAAACAAGATTGCTTAAGCATACTTCAAGATTGCAAATGGTTTCACAAAAGAATTGAGGACAATCGTAAACATTTATATCATTGGCCGACCATCACTACACTAGCAAATGGCAACAAATCTTGTATTCAAAAGATTCATCATTTTTTATTCAAGCATGCATAACATCATGTAGAGAATATTAAAAATTGAAACTTTTATCAACAATCCACCAGTGATAGCCAAAACAGGATATAATCATGAAAGCATGATGACTATCACTAGCACATACTTAAAATATCAAAACATGTGTAATCATTAAGCATTAAGGGTGAAAAACATGCAATGATACTCCCCCAAACCAAAGTGAATGTGTGTTCTTGGTGTTCATGGTCTATAGGGTACTTGAGCAAGTGAAAACAGTAGCCTAACTAGAACTGAGCATTATTTAAAAAAGAAAAAATAGAGAAAAATAGAAAAATGCAAAAACAGGGTGCTATGCCGCAATATGGACAAATGTGCGTCATGGCGTGGAGCTCTCTGATGCGTGTTCTTGATATGGCAGAGACGAGTGCGCCGCGGCATGGAATAAGGTTACGCCACGGCGTGAGAAGTCATGCTGCAGAATTCTACAGCAGACCAGTTTCTTTCGGAATTGGTGCTCCATTTCGGCCCCTAGCACCTCCAAAATATGTCTAAAAGCTTAAAACATAGAATATACAACAAAAATATAACAAAAACACAAAAATCAAACTATAACTACATATTTAAGCAAATCACAACAAAAACACAAAAACTTAACAAAACTACACAAGCTAAAGGATCAACATAACCAAATGGACTTATTGAATGAACTAAACAGGGAGCAAACAACAAAAGCACAAGAAAACACAAGATCACACTATGACTCCATAATTAAAGAATTAAAAAGCTAAGAACCAAAACATGTCCAAATGGACTTATTGGATTAAACTAAAAACAAAACTTGAATTAGAACAAAGCAAACTCATTGTCAATATTAGCAATACAGAAATAATGCCTTATCCCCGGTAACGGCGCCAAAAACTTGTTGGGGTCAAAACGTGTGTACCCTTTTGCTAACCACAAGTGCATGGGTCACACAAATAATACAGATATAGAGTAATAGATCATTCCCATGAGGATAAGTTTATTTCCAATGCTAAGTATTAATCGATAGCTTACCTAATTCTATTCAAGAACATAAAAATAGATAAAAGTAAAGAAAGTAAAGACAAAAAGCAATAAGGATAAATGGTTAGAGTTTAGGAAAATCCTCATGCACCCTTTACATCAACTAACATTAAGTAATCCTCCTCATAAATATGAATGCAATGATTAGGTTAGCTTGAGAATCTATATTAGCTAAACGCCTATGTCTAGGTCATCTAACCATGGTTTCAATTGCCCAACTCACTAAGTGTCCTTGAGAGTTAACACAAAATCCACTCTTTAAGGTCTATTCTCAAACACGTGCTATGCATGGCTAAGGGGTATATTTCTATCCCATTAGCGCATCAACTCATCCCGCCATTGGAATAGAATCAAACATGCATCAATTATAAATACGATCTTAAACCCAAATCCCTATGTCTAGGTTCATTAGATTTTATCAAATTAACTTAAATGTTGGCCAAACATTCAAGAGCATTAAGATTAATATGATTGAGCAAAATTAAAGATCCACACAAACTCAGAGAAGAACAAATCATTAATAATAATAAAAGGATGCAAAGTCATCCCTAAATAAAGCTCAGCTATACAATGAACATGAGAACAAATTACAAAATACATGTTCAAGAAACGAGGAAGAAAAAAGAGAAAAGAGAGAAGGAGAAAGCTTATGGATTTCGCCATTGAAGCTCATATCCTCCTCCAATAGAAAGAGGGCTTCCATCTTTAGCTCCCTAAGCTCTATTTCCACTTCCAATAAAGGACCCAGCCGCAGCCTCTAACCCTAAAACCTAAAAACCTAAGAGAGAAAACTGAGAGAAAGAGAGAAACAACATGAAAAATAGAATAAATAGGCTCAGCTCGTCGATGCATGCCGCGACATGAACATGCCAACGCCGCGGTGTGGAGCCTGTGTGCGAGAACACGACTAGGCTGTGTTCTTTTCTGACTTGTGCTAGCTGAAACATCACGCCGCGGCGTGCACAAGTTTGCACCATAGCGTGGAGCTCGAGAATGCATTCCTGGCTTCTTTCCTCCAATGTTGGGCCTTGGCTTACATCAATTTGTCTCTTTTGAGTCCTTCCTGCATTAGAGAAAGCACCAAGTTAAATATAATTACAAATCTACTTAATCAATCAACAAATATGCACAAATTGCTCAAAAACATAAAGGAAGGTATCCAAATGACATTTAACAAATATAAGCATAAAACCTTCCAATATGCATAAGAACAAGGACTAAGCATGCCATGAAGCACAAATATGGGGCATAAATAACTACATTTCATGGAGTTATTATATTCTGACTTGTGTGAGGAGTTTCTCGAGATTGCTGACTTTGATGATTTTATGTGTGGTGATTTGTGTGCTAGTTGTGATGGTGATAAGTTATGTTCTGTGTGTTCTGAAATGTTTACATTTTTGGGATGTAATGAATCTGTTCCTATGTTAGCAAATTATACAATAGATGATATATATGTAGAGGTTCAGGCAGCAGAAGCAGAGCAATAGCAACCTACTAGATTGCTTCCCTCTCTAGTGTAGTTACCTAAGTTGGAGCTAAAGCCTTTACTTGACCATCTGAAGTATGCATACTCGGCGGATGATGAGTAGCTCCCTATGATCGTGGCCAAGAACCTTCTTACTAACTAGGAGGAGAGATTGCTACAAATTTTGAGAGAGCATAAGACATCCTGGGATCCCGATGATAGCACTTGGGTAAATCCCAAGGGAATTAAGGAAGGCAAATGGGACCCCGCTGGAAGCTCTCATGCTTCCAACATAACTCGGTCATTATGCTTTTGCCAATGGGATCCTAGTGGAAGTCTTTCCCTCTACCTCATTTGATAAGGATGTTTCTTCTCTCTCTCTCTCTCTCTCTTTTATTTTACTTGTCCTAGACTAATTGATGATAATTGTGGAATGTTGTTTTCTTTTGAGCTTTATATTGAGGACAATGTAGAATTTAAATGTGGGGGAAATTTTAGCATTATGTGTTTGCTACTATTTGCCATTTTAATTCTACTATTTTTAATGTTTTAGCTATTTTAACTATTTTGTTTTGTTAATGTTTTGTTAATTTTTGTTTCTATTTTTCTACCGATTAATTCTCATTGTCTCTATTGTTTTTGCCTTATTTCTATTTTTTTGCGCTTAATTTCATTTCTATCTTAGTTCTCTGTTTCTATTTTTCGCTTACGATTCTATTTTTCTATTTCTATTTTTAATTTGTTGTTTGATTTCTACTATTTTTGTTTCTATTTCTACTATTTTTGTTATTTTTCTGCTACTATTTTTGTTTTTTTAATTTTAATTTTAATTTTGTTTTTAAATTCTATTTTTACTGTTTTTGAAGAAAAAATGTGTGTTTTTAATTGCCTTCCAATGGTGCTTTGGAATTTATGAAATTTGTGAGTTTGAAGCAATTGAAATTCTAAGTTTATAGCATAATTGAATAAATTATCTTCCTTCTTAAATTTGACATGCTTGGTTTTGGATGTTTGATTGGATAGCTAACTTTGCATCATTTCCCTTTGATTAGCCCTCTTGAGCTTATTTACTTATCCTTTGTATTAGCTCATTATATGCCTTATGTGAAAAATCATATTTTTACCTTACCTTAGGGAATGAGAGAGCATTGGTTCATTTCATTAGAGGAGCTCTTTTGCTTGTGGGTAATTAATAGTTCAAGTGTGGGAGTTGTGCTATTTGATGTGCAATATGTAAAGTGTTTGGTGGAAGAAAAAAAGAAAAGAAAAAAAGAGCCAATTGAAAAAGAAAAAATAAAAAAAATGAAAAGAAAAAGAATAAATTCAAAAAAGTTGTGAAAGAAAAAAATAAATAAATAAATAAGAGAAGGAATATGTAAAGAGAATGTGCATTATATGGATTTGGGGGGATAAAATTTCATGTTTGTTAATTGAGTTCCTTCCTAATGCTCTTTTATTCTCTTGGGTGTTTAACTTGTCATATCCATATTGTTTCCTTCCCTTACCTTGGCCCCAATACAACCTTGAATAAAGTCCTCTTGATTTGTGTGTGCATATGTTTGAGTAGTGGAGAAGTAGAAGATAAGCAATTTTATGGTAGTGCAATTTTCATGGTTTGAATTGAGTGAAATACTTACCTTTTAAACACTTGAGGGATTGAGAGTGTATCTTGTGAGGATCTATCATTCTTG
The DNA here is from genome assembly GCA_029884595.1 of Ormosia semicastrata. Taxonomy (NCBI): domain Eukaryota; kingdom Viridiplantae; phylum Streptophyta; class Magnoliopsida; order Fabales; family Fabaceae; genus Ormosia; species Ormosia semicastrata. The sequence continues at coordinate 52,983,379 of JAQQTO010000063.1, forward strand.
ATTCATGCTTTTTAAATTGAAGATACCTTGCTTGTTGGTTTGAGATGTTAAGAAATGTTACCTCATGAATGTTTTGATTCCTTGAATCTTTAGTTGCTCTTCTTGCTTATAAACTTTTACATTCTTGAATATCATTGGAAATTGAGTCTTTTAGAGTTTTTAGCTTTTGAGTTTGTGTTATTTTTCCTTCTTCCCCAGTTTTGGTCTTATGTGTTTTGCCTAGAAGTGCAAAAAACTAAGTGTGGGGGGAATTTAGTAGCAATATATTTTATTCATTTAATGATCCTCTCACTAGGTGTCTTAAGGTTCAGTTTGGATAAATTAAAATGATTTTATCACATTTTATGATATTGGGCCTAGTTGGATTATTGTGGGAATTATTGCATGAATTGATCTTAAATTGTCTATTGGGCAATGTTCAGTATTTTGGATATAATCTGAGTTTTAAGTATCTGATTGATGTGATTCTGGTCTTGTAAGAAAGTTAAGACAAAATCTCTACAACATTCATGAAGACCTGGGGAGCTGAATCATACGTTTGGATAATTTAAATTGAAGTTTAAGCAAGAGCCAAAATGCTGATCCTGATAGCTTGATCTCTGCGCATTCATCGGCCCATATCTTGCATTATAGGGGTGCAATGGATGTCAAAACAAGACTAAATGGAAGTTAAGACCCAAATTTACAACTCTTATGAAGACTCCTAAGCCAAACTACATCATTTTGTGCATGCAATTGAAGCTGGAAAATAGAGATAAGTTGTTGACGAGTTTATGTCACTTAAATGAGCATAACTTGCATTGTAGGCCTCTAATTGACATGGGACTTGGGCCCAATGATTCCTAATGGACCTAGCTTTATAACTAATAGGTTTTTACATGTAAAGCCAAATGAATGGTTAGTTATAGGGGTTAGAAATAGAAGTCTAAGACTCAATTTTCATTCTAGACTTTTCATTCTCTCTCTAGATCTAGATCTTTCTCTCTTCTCTTCCTTCTCTCTAAATTTTCTCTTCTTTTTTTGAGTTCTTCCATCCCATTCATGGAGGGTAAAGCCTTTAATCAATCCAAGAGATTGAACGTTCTTAATGCTTAATCTTGAGATTCTATTTTAATTGTTTAGATTCAATTATTAATCAAATTTTTCTCCTTCATCTTTGCTTAATTCTAATTGAGTTGCTTAATTTGATTAGTTTATTCATATTATAATTGCATAATTACCATGTGTGAAAGATGAATTGAAGAGACTAAACAAGGCATTAAAGGTGTTTGATGAAATGTTTAGCTTGGTTGGATCTTGGTTTTTAAGTTAATTCGGGTTTTGGATGGATGCTTAATTTGTCTAACCTTGATTAATTGAATTCTGGATGCTTATCTTGCAGAAGATCCATGGATCATCTTGAGGCTTCTTGAAGTGATCTAAGACCAAGAATTTAGTTGATAATGGAATGGATCTACAGTGATCATGGATTGATTAAAATCAAGATTAGTTAATTCTATTGGATTTGTTAATTCTTAATTTTGTTTTCTGTTCTTTAATTATTATTATTTTTAGTTATTTAATCTTACAAACCCCTTTTCCCCCTGTTTACTAACATCTTAATTTGATTTCATGATCATAATCAGAGTGATCTATGGTTTTGACCCAGTGTTACCTTATATTACAAGTTATTTTCATAAAATGGTTACAAATCGATTTAAATTTAGTAGCCTTGACAGTTATCAGTAACCTAGGCTCCCTCTAGTGAGGGAATGTCCATCCTCAATCTAGAGTTATCAGTAGAGAGGGAATGTCCATCCTCATCTACTAAGAAAGGGAGGGTATTTGTAACACCCCGAAAATTATTTATTTTATCATTAATCATCATTTTATAATATTTATAATTTTTGAGAATTTTTGAGAATTTTTCTGAAAATGTCAAATATTATAGTATATTCCTCGTTTTACGTGTACATTAAGTGGAGCCGGGACAACGAAATGTTTTCCCTGAGGCCGGTAAACCTTGAACTGTCGACGTGTCAATGGGGAATCTTACTAAACTCGAGACCGGGCACAGTTTACGAGAGTTACATTTTTTGAGGTTTTATCTGATAAATAAAATCACTATACTATAAAATTATCCGATGAACAATAAAATATTATTTTCATCAACTGTAATTTTTATTCACTGAGAAAATAATTCCAACAGTGTAATTAATCATCTGTCAGATGTATTTAATTAAGGAGAAAAGCTTACTATGCACTTTATTGAGAATTGTGCAAAGCTTCTCAAGGAAGTTTCAAGGAAGCTTCTTGGAAATTTCCTCCAAGCTTCCCAAGGAAGCTAACCAATTTTCACTCTCTCTCCTCTCTCTCATAGCTCACGGCTGCAGCACCTTGTGGGGGGGAAATTTGTGCCTTAATTCATTTAATTAAAACTATACAAGTTTTCAAAATTCAAAAGCTACCACCTTTATTTCCTATGCACTTTCTCTCTCTACCTTCTTCTTCTCCCTTTGAAATTTTTCTCTCCTCCTTCTCTTTAGAGCCATTCGGCCAGCAGCTCTTTCTCCCCTCATCCATCAAAAAATTTTCATCCAACCCCATTTTCTTAATCCTCTCCATCTCCTAAACACTTTTCTAGTTAGTGGTTCTTTGAAAATCCATCATTTTCACCATTTTCTTCAAGCTTCAAGCTTAGGGTTTTTAGGTAAGTTCTTGATTCTTTACTTCCTTTGTCTCATTTTCATTTCTATGGTCTTCTTGGTGACCATCCATGCTTTATTTTTCAAGCATTGGTGCTATTTTAATGAGATTGAAATTTTCGGGTTCTTGGAGGTAACAAATCCGAAAATTTGCAAGGTGATTCTAGGAGGCTTCTCTTGCTTTTTTCTCTTAGGTAAGAGGAAGATAATCCTCCTCAACCTCTCTTAGCATTAAGAAACCTTGTTTGTGATTGATTGTGAGAAAACCCTATTGAGGGTTATTCTTTGTTTGCTTGATTGACATGATTATGTGTTGTACTTAATTTGTTTAAGTTGTTTGTTTGATTAGTTGTGTATATTGATATATTTGAATGGATTGGATGGTATGAAATGGAAGAAAATAATGTTGGATTTGCTCTTGGATGGCCACGGTTTTGGGGGGCCAAATTTAGGGTTCTTTGTGAACAATTGTAATAAATGGAATTCATAATTAATCAAGTGTACATTAAGTAAATTAATGGAATGAAAAATTTGGGAACTTAATCCCTAGGGAGGCCACGGCCTCTAGGGCCTTTTTGGGGCTTAATTATGCAACTTTGGTAACCTTAGAACTTGAATAACCAAGTAATTAAATCATTGGTAATGGGATAGAAAATTAGCAAATTGGAAGAATTGGATATACTTTGAGATTCATAAATTTTAAAGAACTAAGAATGGAATTTTCATAAGACTTAGGATAATTTTAATTAGGGCAAGAATAAGAGAGTGTGAGACTTTGAGATCTTAGAATAACCTTCTAAGTGTATGAGGATAAATTACTTTAGAAAATTTAATTAATTATGAGAATTCAATTAGAGACAAACCTTGTAAGAAAGGCTAACTTTAAGTAAGAATTCATAGTAGACCTTAAAAATGTATTCATTTATTTAATTTCAATATTATGATATTGTGGGTCTATGTGAGTGACCAATGATGTGTTGATTCTTACTTTGGCCAATTGTGGTATATTGTGAAATAGTATGTAATGATGATCATACATGATTATGCATAGAGTCTGTATGCATCGTGAATGTCCGTTTGGACTGTGTTAAGGCCGAGTTGCCTAGAAGTTGAACACACCTTAGTGCAGGTGCGAGTAGACTAGTGTAGGTCATATTATTGACCATGGGGGCGTTGGGGTGCGGGTACCTCGCAATAGACAGTTGGTAGCTCTTCTGTCCGTGGGGCAGACCGATGCAAACGCACCGACGATCCTGACCGGGCACTGTCCTATACCATGATCTAGTGTAGACTGTCTGTACAATGCCATGATGTGCACGTGGATATACTGATGAATTATAGCACTTTGGCCACGGCAGTCGAGTTGCATACACATCTCCTGATCTTTCTCTCCGATCGTTTGTGTCTAGCTCCATGGAGTAGGATTTTGACTTCGTATGCATGTGCATAGTGGGTCCATTTATTATCTGGCATCTGTTTATTATTATTATAATTGGAATTGTTATGCTACTGTTATATACATAATTGCCTGCAACTACTTATTTTTCTGTTTCTGCTATTTAATGCTCATGATTATTATTCAATATGCTCTGTTAGTGCTTTGCGTCGTTTTGTTTCTTGCTGCTATAATTGGTAATGATGGTAGGATATCTTACCTCTTCCCTGTATTTATGTTATTTTCTATCTGTATATTGTGTCCCATCGAAGACGAAGGCAAGGAAGTCATAGCTCCCGATTTCCCCGGCTTCTGGCCTGATTACGATTAGCATCTACTATGGAGCATGGAGGCACGCATGCGTGGATTTTTGGGTGATGTGCGTCTGAACTTCCTTGGAGGGCCAGAATGCTGGCACATTAACCTGAATTCTGACCACTATGTCTACCTGGGAGACGTGTTGTTCTCTTTGGCCTGGAGGCGTCATGAGCCGCCGATCTTTACCTGCTGCATCAGCCTACATTTGGAGTTTTATCTGCCCATCCAGGAGATGTGGGGTAACCGCTTCTACACCCCGCAGGAGGACTCTCTTGATTCCACTACTCGGGCTCCGGCCCGTGGCTCTGTGGCTCCTGTGGAGGTTTCCTCAGATGAGGAAGACCCCGAGGAGGTCCCTGAGGATGACCTCGCGGAGGATCCTGAAGAGGATCCTGATACGGTTCCTCCTCATCTATGGGACTGATATTGCTGGTAGCTACTGATGGCTGCCAATGGTTTTATTTTGGGGGCCTGATGTCTTTTGTAGTGGGCTGTATTTTTCTGATATCTTGGGGATGTATATGTATGATCCTTTGGGGCAAGTATAGTTTTACTTTTTGGTATACCAGGCTCTGTAACCAAACAGTTTGATAAATATATATATATATACGAATATGCAATATTAATTCCAATGTATGCTTTATCTCTATTTTTCTCTTTATTTCCATTTATGTTTTGTCATTGTGTTTATTAATTATTGTTATTATAACCAAAAAAAAATATTCGCCAATTTAATTACATGTCTATAATCAAGTAAATTTATATTATATTATAAAGAACTGGGTCCTAACTTATATAATTTTATTTTCGCATTGTAATTGACAATGTGACGTTCTCTCCCAAAAAGGGGCGTTACATTAAGTTAGTATCAGAGCCCCGGTTTATGTTTCTTTGGGTCTTGTGGTTGAGTCTGTCTTGTTTGTACTGTGTGTTCTCTGAAAATCAAATATAGAAATGTATTGTTTAATGTTCTTAGTGGATGCAACTGAATTTTCTATGTTTTCAGTTAATTCAATCTGAGAAAGTAAGATGGCACGAAGGGAAGACATGGCAGCAGCTATAGCGGCGATGCAGAGGATGGCTGAGGCCGTCCCACAATAAACCGAGCAAGCTACTCAGTAACAGGAGAGAGTTGCTTAACAACAAGAACGAGCTGCTCAATAGCTCGAAGCTACTGCAGATGCTCAGAATTTGGCAGAGTTTCACCGCCACAACCCTCCTCAATTCAAAGGAGAGTTTGATAATGTTGGAAGCTACAAAGCGCGAGATCACTTGGGACTTATTCAAGGGCAAATTCTTGGATAAGTATTTCCCTGCGAGTGCGAGGCACGCTAAGGAGTTAGAATTCCTCAACTTACGGCAAGGGAATATGACCGTTAGTGAATACGCAGCCAGATTCAAAAACTTGTCTCAGTTTTTGACATACTTTCAGCATCAACCAAATGAAGCCTGGAAGTGTCAGAGATTTACCAAAGGACTGAGGTATGAGGTGAAGAAGGCTATGATCACCTTGAAGATCAATGAATTCTCGGAGCTACTAGACACATGCTATGAAGTAGAGGCTCTGGAGCAATCTAGAGATACGAGAAATAGAAACTTTGGGCCTACATGGTTCCAAAGAGGCGGCGATAACAGTTCTAACCACTTCCAGAAGAAGCCTTATTCCCGACCAACGGGAAATCAGCAACAAACCACGGGTGGAAGTTCTGGTGGAGGTTCTACTTGGAACCGGACTGGCCAGAACATGGTGTATCCTTTGAAATGCCTAAAATGTGGGAAAGATCATCTCACAAGGGATTGCACCATAAAAGGGATCATCTGCTTCAGATATGGCAAACCTGGTCACGTGTCTCGAGATTACAATCAAGCGAAGGCTGAACCTTCAATGAATGCCGCAAGGGCCAAGAAACCACAAGCTGGAGGGCGAGTTTACACCATGAGCGGAGCTGAAGCCTCCAAGTCCGAAGATTTGATTCAAGGGGAAGGCACCATAGAAGGTAATCTTTTAACTGTACTATATGACTCTAGGGCAACCCATTCTTTCATATCGTATGACTGTGTGCAAAGACTTGGTTTACCAGTATCCACCTTACCTTTTGACTTAACTATTTACCTCCACTAATAAACCAGTAGTTACTACCAAAGTCTGTCTAAATTGTCCATTGATTGTTGAAGGTCGAACCTTTTCGGTCAATCTGATCTGTTTACCCCTTTCCTAACTAGATATAATCTTAGGGATGGACTGGTTGTCTTCCAACCATATTCTGTTAGATTGTTCAAGAAAAACCATAGTATTTCCCATAGATGAGGATTCTAGATTTCTGATGGCCAACCGAGTTCAAGCTCTCTTGAAAGAAGGAGCTCACGAATACATGCTACTGTCTTCTTTGAAAGTCGAGAGTGAGGTTGATGTGAACACAATTCCAGTGGTGAATGAGTTTCCTGAAATCTTTCCTGAGGATGTACCTGGTTTACCACCAGTGCGAGAAATAGAATTTGCTATTGATCTAGTACTGGGAGCTAGTCCCATGTCTATAGCACCTTATAGGATGGCACCGATAGAATTAGCTGAGCTCAAGAAACAGCTAGAGGAGCTTTTGGAAAAGTAATTTGTCAAACCAAGTGTGTCACCGTGGGGAGCACCAGTACTGTTAATTTGCAAGAAGGATGGTTCATCAATATTATGTGTGGACTACCGGCAGCTGAACAAAATGACGATCAAGAATAAATATCCACTCCCTAGAATTGATGACTTAATGGACTAACTGAAGGGAGCAGTGGTGTTTTCAAAGATCGATCTGCGATCTGGGTATCATCAGATACGAGTGAAAATGGAGGATATACCCAAGACTGCTTTTCGTACCCGATACGATCATTACGAGTACCTTGTGATGCCGTTTGGCGTGACGAATGCACCAACTATCTTTATGGACTACATGAACTGAATCTTTCATCTTTACTTGGACAGACTCGTTGTGGTGTTCATTGATGACATTCTGGTATACTCTCAAAATCAGGAGGACCATGCTGAACACCTTAGTATAGTTCTTCAGATTCTGAAAGAGAAAGAACTATATGCCAAACTGTCAAAATGTGAGTTTTGGCTGGAAGAAGTTAAGTTTCTGGGTCACGTGATCTCAAAGGATGGGATTACGGTGGATCCATCAAAAGTGGAGGCAGTGCTGCAATGGAAAAAGCCAAAGTCAGTGATGGAGATCCGAAGCTTTCTGGGTTTTGCAGGATATTACCGGAGATTCATTGAGGGATCCTCCAAGATTGCAGGACCACTTACTTAACTCACAAGAAAGAACCAAGCTTTTGAGTGGACCGACAGTTGTGAACAGAGTTTCCAAGAGTTGAAGAATCGACTGACTACCTCACCAGTGTTAGTGCTACCCGATCTGAATGAACAGTTTGAGGTGTACTGTGATGCTTTATACTAAGGACTAGGATCTGTACTTATGTAGCATGGAAGGGTAGTGGCTTATGCTTCAAGGCAATTGCGAGTGCACGAGAAGAACTACCCGATGCACGACTTGGAGTTAGCAGCTATAGTTTTTGCTCTGAAGATATGGAGGCATTTTCTCTACGGAACGACGTTCAATATCTTTAGTAATCACAAGAGTCTGAAATATCTATATGATCAAAAGGAGCTGAACATGAGGTAGCGAAGGTGGCTAGAGTTCCTGAAGGATTATGATTTCCAACTTCTGTATCACCCTGGCAAGGCAAATGTTGTGGCAGACACCCTAAGTAGAAAGATGATCAGTGTCTCTGCCCTGATGATCAAGGAAAAGAATATGCTAGAGCAGTTCAAAGATGTATGGTCTTTTGTGGAGTTAGAACTAGGGAAGATTTGCATGAATATAGTTACTGTCTCAAGTGAGCTAATGGATGACATACGAGAAAAGCAGAAAGTTGACAAGTTCTTACAAGAAGTGAGAGAGCAAATGAAGCAAGGCAATGAAACAGCATTTGCGAAAGGAACATATGGAATTCTGAGCTTTCGAGGTAGAGTTTGTATTCCCCGTGACCAAGAGCTTAGAGAATATATCATCAACCATGGTCATACAAGCCAGTTGAGTATGCATCCAGGCATAACAAAAATGTATCAAGACTTGAAGAAGTTGTTCTGGTGGCATAGAATGAAGAGTGACGTCACTAGACGTGTATCAACTTGTTTGGTTTGCCAAAAAGCTAAAGTGGAACATCAGAGGGCAGCGGGATTACTGCAACCATTGTCTATTCCTGAATGGAAGTGGGACAACATTACAATGGACTTTGTAGTGGGTTTGCCAAGGACAAGAAAAAGTCATGACTCGATTTGGGTAATCGTGGACCGACTCATGAAATCAGCATATTTTCTCCCATCAACGTAAGATACAAACTGGAGAGACTGACTCAGATCTATATTGGAGAGATTGTCAAACTGCACGGTGTGCCTATGAGTATTGTTTCAGATAGGGATCCAAGATTTACTTCACAGTTCTGGAAGAGTTTGCAAGAAGCGATAGGGACAAAGTTATGTCTGAGTTTTGCTTATCACCCGCAGACCGATGGTCAATCGGAGAGGACAATCCAATCTTTAGAAGATTTGCTTAGAGCTTGCACCATAGAACAAACTGAAAGTTGGGATGACATTCTACCATTGGTAGAATTCACCTACAACAACAGTTATCATTCAAGCATAGGGATGGCACCCTATGAGGCTCTGTATGGACGACGGTGTCGAACACCCTTATGTTGGTACCAAGACAGTGAGCGCCTTACTATTAGACCAAAGATTATACAACAGATAACTGAGAAGGTTAAGATGATTCAGGAGAAGATGAGGACGGCTCAGAGCTGACAAAAGAGTTATATAGACCAAAGGAGAAAGCCTCTTGAGTTTGAGGAAGGCGAGCATATATTCCTGAAAGTCACGCCTACAACTGGAGTAGGCCGGGCCTTGAAATCTAGAAAACTCGCTCCAAAATTTCTTGGACCATACCAAATTATTCACCGAGTAGGTCCTGTAGCCTATCAAATAGCCTTACCTCCTTTCCTCTCAAACATTCATAATGTCTTCCATGTGTCACAACTTCGAAAATACCTTCCTGACCCAAGTCATGTCATAGCACCAGATACAGTACAATTAAAAGAGAACTTAACTTATGAGGCATCTTCTATAAGAATTGAGGATAGAAGGATAAAGTAACTAAGAGGCAATGAGATCTCATTAGTGAAGGTAATCTGGAACGAGATGACTGGAGATGTAACCTGGGAGCTGGAAGACAAGATGAAGGAGTAACACCCACAGTTATTCTAAGGTATGCAAATTTTGAGGATGAAATTTCTTTTTAGAAGGGGAGAGTTGTAACACCCCAAAAATTATTTATTTTATCATTAATCATCATTTTATAATATTTATAATTTTTGAGAATTTTTGTGGATTTTTCTGAAAACGTCGAATATTATAGTATATTCCTCATTTTGCATACGCGCTGAGCAGAGCTGGGATAACGAAATGTTTTCCCTGAGGTCGGTAAACCTTGAACTATCGACGTGTCGACGGGAGATCTTACTAAACCCGAGGTCGGGCACAGTTTGCGAGGGTTATGTTTTTTGAGGTTTTATCTGATAAATAAAATCACTATACCATAAAATTCTCTGATAAATAATAAAATATTATTTTCATCAACTGTAATTTTTATTCACTGAGAAAATAATTCCAACAGTGTAATTAATCATCTATTAGATGTATTTAATTAAGGAGACAAGCTTACTATGTACTTTATTGAGAATTGTGCAAAGCTTCTCAAGGAAGTTTCAAGGAAGCTTCTTGGAAATTTCCTCCAAGCTTCCCAAGGAAGCTAACCAATTTTCACTCTCTCTCCTCTCTCTCATAGCTCACGGCTGCAGCACCTTGTGGGGGGGAAATTTGTGCTTTAATTCATTTAATTAAAACTATACAAGTTTTTAAAATTCAAAAGCTACCACCTTTATTTACTATGCACTTTCTCTCTCTACCTTCTTCTTCTCCCTTTGAAATTTCTCTCTCCTCCTTCTCTCTAGAGCCATTTGGCTAGCAGCTCTTTCTGCCCTCATCCATCACAAAATTTTAATCCAACCCCATTTTCTTAATCGTCTCCATCTCCTAAACACTTTTCTAGTTAGTGGTTCTTTGAAAATCCATCATTTTCACCATTTTCTTCAAGCTTCAAGCTTAGGGTTTTTGGGTAAGTTCTTGATTCTTTACTTCCTTTGTCTCATTTTCATTTCTATGGTCTTCTTGGTGACCATCCATGCTTTATTTTTCAAGCATTGGTGCTATTTTAATAAGATTGAAAATTTAGGGTTCTTGGAGGTACCAAATCTGAAAATTTGCAAAGTGATTCTAGGTGGCTTCTCTTGTTTTCTTCTCTTAGGTAAGAGGAAGACACTCCTCCTCAACCTCTTTTAGCATTAAGAAACCTTGTTTGTGATTGATTGTGAGAAAACCCTATTGAGGGTTATTCTTTGTTTGCTTGATTGGCATGATTATGTGTTGTATTTAATTTGTTTAAGTTGTTTGTTTGATTAGTTGTGTATATTGATATATTTGAATGGATTGGATGGTATGAAATGGAAGAAAATAATGTTGGATTTTCTCTTGGATGGCCACGGTTTTGGGGGCCCAAATTTAGGGTTCTTTGTGAACAATTGTAATAAGTGGAATTCATAATTAATCAAGTGTACATTAAGTAAATTAATGGAATGAAAAATTTGGGAACTTAATCCCTAAGGAGGCCACGGCCTCTAGGGCCTTTTTGGGGCTTAATTATGTAACTTTGGTAACCTTGGAACTTGAATAACTAAGTAATTAAATCATTGGTAATGGGATAGAAAATTAGCAAATTGGAAGAATTGGATATACTTTGAGATTCATAAATTTTAAAGAACCACGAATAAAATTTTCATAAGACTTAGGATAATTTTAATTAGGGCAAGAACAAGAGAATGTGAGACTTTGAGAACTTAGAATAACTTTCTAAGTGTATGAGGATAAATTACTTTAGAAAATTTAATTAATTATGAGAATTCAATTAGAGATGAACCTTGTAAAAAAGGCTAACTTTAAGTAAGAATTCATAATAGACCTTAAAAATGTATTCATTTATTTAATTTCAATATTATGATATTGTGGGTCCATGTGGGTGACCAATGATGTGTTGATTCTTACTTTGGCCAATTGTGGCATATTGTGAAATAGTATGTAATGATGATCATACATGATTATGCATAGAGTCTGTATGCATCGTGAATGTCCATTTGGACTGTATTAAGGCCGAGTTGCCTAGGAGTTGAACACACCTTAGTACAGGTACGAGTAGACTAGTGTAGGTCATATTGTTGACCATGGGGGCGTCGGGGTGCGGGTACCTCGCAATGGACAGTTGGTAGCTCTTCTGTCCGTGGGGCAGTCCGATGCAAATCCACCGACGATCCTGACCGGGCTCTGTCCTATACCGTGATCTAGTGTAGACTGTCTGTACAATGCCATGATATGCATGTGGATATACTGATGAATTATAGCACTTTGGCCACGGCAGTCGAGTTACAGACACGTCTCCTGATCTTTCTCTCCGACTGTTTGTGTCTAGTTCCATGTAGGAGGATTTTGACTTCGTATGCATGTGCATTGTGGGTCCATTTATTATCTGGCATCTGTTTATTATTATTATAATTGAAACTGTTATGCTACTGTTATATACATAATTGCCTGTAACTACTTATTTGTCTATTTTTGCTATTTAATGCTCATGATTATTATTCGATATGCTCTGTGGGCGCTTTGCGCCGTTTTGTTTCTTGCTGCTATAATTGGTAATGATGGTAGGATGTCTTACCTCTTTCCTGTATTTTTGTTATTTTCTATCTGCATATTGTGTCCCATCGAAGACGACGGCAAGGAAGTCATAGCTCCCGATTTCCCCAGCTTTTGGCCTGATTACGATTAGCATCTACTGTGGAGCATGGAGGCACGCATACGTGGATTTTTGGGTGATGTGCGTCTAACCTTCCTTGGAGGGCCAGAATGCTGGCACATTAACCTGAATTTCGACCGCTGTGTCTACCTGGGAGACGTGTCGATCTCTTTTGCCTGAAGGCGTCATGAGCCACCGATCTTTACCTACTACATCAGCCTGCGTTTGGAGTTTTATCTACCCATCCGAGAGATGTGGGGTAATTGCTTTTACACCCCATAGGAGGACTCTTTTGATTCCACTGCTCGGGCTCCGGCCTGTGGCTCTGTGGCTCCTATAGAGGTTTCCTCAGATGAGGAAGACCCCGAGGAGGTCCCCAAGGATGACCTCGCGGAGGATCCTGATACGGTTCCTCCTCATCTGAGGGACTGATATTGCTGGTAGCTACTGATGGCTTCCAGTATTTTTATTTTGTGGGCCTAATGTCTTTTGTAGTGGGCTGTATATTTCTGATATCTTGGGGATGTATTTGTGTGATCCTTTGGGGTAGGTATAGTTTTGCTTTTTGGTATACCAGGTTTTGTAACCAAACAGTTTGATAAATATATATATATGAATATGCAATGTTAATTCCAATGTATGCTTTACCGCTGTTTTGCTCTTTATTTCCATTTATGTGTCGTCACTGTGTTTATTAATTATTGATATTATAACAAAAAAAATATTCACCAAGTTAATTACATGTCTATAATCAAGTAAATTTATATTATATTATAAAGAACCGGGTCTTAACTTATATAATTTTATTTCCACATTGTAATTGACAATGTGATGTTCCCTCCCAAAAAGGGGCGTTACAGTATCAACCCTCCTCACACTATCAATAATGTAGGATTACCTCTGCCAACTAGGAAGAACTTGAGTAAAGATGGAGTCCATTCTTAGCCTCAACTACTCCGGAAAAGAGGGAATCAAACTTCCTCACACTTCCATTCTAACCTAGGATAAAGATCCTATCCTTGCATTGACATCAATCTAGGATCATCTCTACCAACTCGGAAGAACTTGAGTAAATGGTGAAGGATGTCCATCCTCAACCTTAACTACTCTAGAAGAGAGGGAATGTTCATCCTCACACTTCCATTCTAACCTAGGGTGAGGATCCTTTCCTATAACAATCCTTGGCCACATAAAAGGGCTACTCATATAAAATCAAATCACATTTCATAGGTTCTCAACAAATTCACTTTATTGTTTATTTCCAAGAAATATCTAAACAACAATAATTTAAGAATAAAAACTTTAGATACAGCAAGAGAATCATCACATCTTTGTGAGTTGCCAGTCGGTCTCCATGGCCAAGATAAAACCTATATGGTCAATTCAATTTTGCAAATGCTAGAATTTTATCCATAAACTCATAGCATCTTAATTAAATCACTACCAAGCACAAATCATCAAGATTGTGTCACAATGTCAAGAACAAATGAATAAGAAAATGACACGGCTAGGGTCCACATTAAGGACTATTTTTTCAAACTCATCAACTATCCATTATTTCCTTAATCAATGATTCAAGCTCAATTTACTTACACCAATGCTCCAAAGATTTGGTCACAAAAGGCAGCAATCTACCAAGTCCCTCAACAATCATTTAAGTCACATTTTTTTGCATAAAAGCATTCAAATTTTCTAGTCAAAACAAGGCAGCCTTCAACTATGTGTTTCAACCTCATTTCAAGCCAAAATGTTATGTAGCTAAACATTAAATTCTAGTCACATTAAGGCAACATTCTGCCATAGTTTTTAACCATCATTTAACCCACAAATTCAAGGCCAAGAACAATCAAAATTCTGTACAAACAGGGTAGCACTTTGCGATAATTTTCTATCACAATTCCAACCACAAATTCAAGCATAAAATCATCATAAATTCTATTCCTAAACAGGGCAGCACAACCAAGACTAATTCAGCCCCAAAAACACATTGTAATCTTATCAATTTGAACATCATAACTTTACTCAAGCATCAATAGAAAAGATGAACAATTAAGAATAATATAACCACTTCTAATTAACAACATGGCCATGAGTCTGTAACACCTCAATTTTTTGTTTTTCTTGATATTTATGAGTTTTATAATATTTGAGAATTTTTGTGAATTTTTGGAAATTTTTAATTTGTTTTAATTATTTTAATATTATTTTGGACTGTATGTGTGTTGAGGCGAGTCCGGAAAAATAAAAATTTTTTCTAGACCAGAAAGTTTTGGACTGTTAATGCGGGGCCAGGGAAACTTACTAAACCCGAAACCAGGAACAATTAACGAAAATTTTCTTTATCTGAGTTTTTGTTCAAATCTATTATCCATTGAGTAATGCTATTATGCATTGTGTAATGTTATTAGCCATTGGATAATAAAAGCTATAGTCTTTATCTATTGGGTAATAGTTTCTGAAAATATCTAGCTTGGTCAAATATGATGGTTATGATAACTTTTTGCATAACTAATAGGAGACAAGCTTGGAGGAGAAGCTTTGGATGTCCACCCTTGATCTAATCAATGGTTGTGAGGGCAAGCTTAGTGAAGAAGCTTTGGATGTCCACCCTTAATCTAATCAATGGTTGTAAGGGCAAGCTTAGTGAAGAAGCTTAGGATATCTACCCTTGATTTGATCAATGGATGTGAGGGGTTGTAGTGAGCAAATTGGTCACTCTTTCTCTCCATGAGATCCATGGCCATGATGCATCATAGAAGACAAATATCAAGTTTACTATCACATTCTTTGTAACACCCCCTCTGAAGGGTATCACATTTATATCAACTAATGATAATTAATTAATTTCCCAAGTTATAAAGTATTTAATTTCATTTAAATATGGGTTTCAAAATTTCTTTTTTGCGAAAAATATAAATTGATCATTTTAAAGTAACTCAAAATATAATAACTGAATAAAATACTTTTCATTTAAAAAGAGTTTACTACCACTATACATTCATTATCTTTACATACCCAAAGACATAACACCTAAAACATGAGCCTTTGTCAGAAGACAAATTCCCTAGTTGGGAATGTCTCGATGGATAGAAATCCGAGCCAATGATAAATCGAAGTCCCCTCTAGGAGTATAGTGAAAATCATTCTACAACTCTCTGATTGGTAAGACAAACTCGGCATAAGCGACTGTAAAAGATGTAGTAACAACCCTATGACGAATCCTACTTGCGGATAAGGAAATGTCGCCACAATACTCTATATATTCTGAGCTCCAATGGACCCGCCAAGCCTTGGCACCTTCGAGAAACTATAGTCTAAAGAAACCTAGTTAACCCCTCATTGTCACCATTTCTGTCTTTACAGATGTATACATAAAATAGAAATAGACAGAATAAAACAGCAAAGAGGTGAGATCCCCTACATCGCATACCAACATGGCAGCAAAGAAATGATACGAACAACAATATTGTTCCATACATACAATCCATAAAAATCAGCAGATATATTCAGAATAATAAATAAATAAACAATATAATAAACTTGCAACGCAATATCAGGTATAATGATAATACCACAATTAAATTATATTACAACAGCGTAAATGCTGAATATGCATATGCTCAACGAAATCAGTTCCTACTCCATGGAGTTTACTTAAATTCAGAGATGAACACCCAGAAGATCTGTCCCCCCTAATAAGACAGTCTATGCTGGATAATGAAAAGTAATAGTGTTTGTCGGGATGTTAGTGCGTTGCAATCGGTGTTCACGGCCAGGGGTATGTATATATATCTGACTCAATGTTAACAAATGAATCACCGCGCCCAGACGTCCCCCAAGATTCCTCCCACTATCCTATAAGTTCTCGTCCACTCCTTAAGCATAAAACGCCACAACAAATCAAGCGAATATGCTTTTCTATGCAAGATAAATAATTCAATCATATACTGTCATTGATCACACAATATATTTTATTCATATGCCATAATATGGCAATATCACCGTATAATGTTCAAAAATACTTTTACTCAAAATCAAGTACCATTGTACTATTCCCAATGATATTAACGCAACTACACATGCACATATAGTTGTCCAATACCATTAGTATATATGATATTATATAACCGCTCATACAATCGATAATATCAAAGATCCACTCAGGTCCAATACTCCAGTTTCCACAATTACGAAATCACTTGATTAAATATGTTGTCCCTACGGCACAACTCGTTGTTCATTTCAATCGCGTAACAATATTTTTGCATTTTCACAATCGCGTAACACTTCTGTTACGTTTTCAAATCGCATAAAGATTTTTTAACATTTTCTCAATCGCGTAAAGATTTTAAAACATTTTCTCAATCAAGTAACTAAAAATTACTATTTTTAAATCGCATAGGAGCTTTTCTACATATTTTCAATTGCGTAAAAATATTTTTTAGCTCAAAATAAGATTTTTCTCATTTAATACTAAAACTTGACTTTATTTTTGTTATTTGCATAATAATCCTTCTAGAAAATAATATTTATATAATAGTCCCTCTTTAAAAAATATTTGCAAAATAGTTCATTTTTAAAGAATATTTTTAATATAGTCCCTATTTAAAAAATATTTTCAATATAGTCCCTCTAAAAATCAGTATTTCTACTGTTTCCCAGAAAATTGTGTTTCTTTAATTTACTTGGAATATTACAGCTCAAAATTTCCTAACGCGCTTCAAAACCCATAGGGTGAGCTATACATCAGTAAATTTCAGGTATTGGCTTTTATTTTACTACATAGCCTTAATTAGATCAATTTTAATTCTAAAATATCATTTTTAAAATTCATAAACTTACCAAATTGAATTCTTACTATGAAAACACCAAAGTCTACACTTAGTAAAACAGTTTTGGATCTTGAACATCAGAAATTGCATATTGGCTGAATTCCCATATTGCTTTAAAATTCATATATAATTCATTTCTTTACACTTTAAATCATTATAAAATTACTTAATTGAATTTCTTGTCATAAAATCATTTAATCTTCAATTTGAAAAATAATTTAAAATTCTTAGTCCTCTTTGTAGTGATGAGGCCATGTGCCTCTAGGCTCTTTGGAGTCTTCATACAAAGTTTCTCATTATGTGAATCACATCTTAAATTACACAAGTATCATCATGCTTCCAAATTCACATAGGCAAGTATACTATCAAAGCCATAAGCATATCAAACACATATACAAATCATGCATACTTATCAAAGCAATAAAACAATCACATAATACAATCCATCAAGCACAAACCAATGATTACACAATCGAGTGAATAAATCCTCACATGGATTTTCCACTCACAAACACAAATAATTCCATTCTTTCACCGCAACATATGGACGATGAGATTAATCTCCCTCTTACCTGGTTGATGCTTCCTAGCTCTTTGTAAAACTCTTTTTGCATCAATCTTTTCACCACCAAATAGATCTTAAAATCACAATAAACACATACAAATTAGTATCTAAAGCTTGATTAAGATGACCATAGATCAATCATGGTCTTAGGATTCTAAAAATCAAAAATCAAGTCAAGTTTCAAGATTTTTACCTTGAAACCCTAGAACTTAAATCCAAGATTCAAACATGAAGATGATGGATTTTGACCAAAGTCTCAAAATCAAAGAGTCTTAGAAGGATGTGAGGATTCAAGAAGTATGGTTGGTTGAAATTAAACAAACTTGGAAGGTGATTTATGGAGTGAGGCCGTGAGTTCCTTAGATGAGCAAGGTAGGAACTTTTTGATCTTCAACTTGAAGAACAAAGTTGAAATTGATAGAACTAGGCTAAGATCTTAACTACAAAGTACCTTAGGATTGTGTATAGGTTCAAGATCTAAGGTTGTATAAAATTATTGAAGATTGAAAGTGTTTCTATGGATCATTGCCGAACACTCAAAGAAGAGAGAAAGTATGGAGTTCTTTGGTTTTCTTTGGATGAGAGAGAATAGATGATGGAGGTTTATGATTACAAAGTGTAGAAAATGAAGTGAAATAGTCTATTGTTTAAGACTTGGCCGTGTGGTGCCTTTGGAGAAAATATGAGATAGTTTGTTGTCTCTCAAAGTAATAAAAATGAAATGAAAAGTCTATCCTTTCTATGCATGGCCGTGGGAATGAGTGTGTAGGAGAATTATGACTTGTTTTGCAAGATTAAGCATAAGCACATGGGCTCACATGGGTGCACATGGCCTTGGTCATCAAGTGGTCATCATTTGATCATAAAATGAATCTAGAAATTGGTAGAATGGCCTTATGACCGTGTGGTTTCTTAGGATAGATAGTTTAAGGCTTGTTCAATAAGCTAAATAAATGCACATGTCTTAATAAGTGCTTCACATGGCTTAGGTAATCAAGTAGTCACCAATTGGTCATAAAAGATGATTCATGAATCTCCTAGAAAAGCCTAGTGGCCATGTGAGCTATTAGGAAAAATAACTAAATCTTAATTCAATTATATTTCTAATTACACTTAGTTAATTCAATTAGTTACATAACTAACCATCTAGTTACATTCGAATTAATTTAGTTAAGCCACTTGGTTACATTCTAACTAGCTAATTACTTTATGTCATTACATATGTCATGGTTATGTCATGTTTCTAGATAATTTAAATATTTATTTAGTAACTAGCTTCTAATTATTTTACAACTAAATTAGTTCATTTAGTTATTAATTTAGCTATTAGGGTAACTAAGTCAAATTATCTAATTTCTCAACTAACAAATCTAACCATTAAAATTAACTTTTTCTCCTAACCGTTGATTAAATCTAAGGTGGATATCATAAGCTTTTTTTATCAAGATTGCGCTCACATCATTGATTAGATCAATGGTGATGATCTAAGGCTTCTTTATCAAGTTTCCCATCCAACAGTTCATAATAAAGTCCAACCACTATGTTTGACCAATTCTTATTCGTTAATCAAAAAGCTTAGTAATGATGGCTCATCATTACTCATAGATATTTTCTACTTTCATAATTACACTTAAGATATTTAGCTTAGATATTTTCTAATTAGATATTTTCACCGAGATATTTATCCTTAAATATTTATAGCTAGATATTTATTTCTTAGATATTTACTGGGCGAGTCATTGCTTCTACAAAAACATTGATAAAACAAGTTTAAAATATCTTGAATGAGTAAGTAGTCAAATTAGATTTGTCTTCTAGTCTAAGAAGTCAATTTGGATTTGTCATTTTCAACTTGAGTGTCCAGTTTGCCTTCTTCCTACTTGCGATTGGTCCATCACTTTGACTCATCGCCATCAAGATATTTTCTAATAGATATTACCCAATGGATAATAGTTACTGCTATTATTACACAATGGATAATAGAAGACTCAGATATAGAAAATCCCAGTTAACTGTTCCTGGTTTCGAGTTTAGTAAGATCCCCCGATCCCGCCTTGACAATTCGAAACTTTTTGGTTTACGAAAAATTTTTATTTTCTCAGGCCCGCCTCAAGCACATATACAGCTTAGAATAATATTAAAATAATCACAGACTCAGAAAAATTTACAAAAATTCTCAAAATCATAAAAATTATAAAATTCATATATTTTCAGAAAAAACTAAATTCGGACATATATTTCAAAAATAATATTAAAATAATCAAAATAATATTAAAATATTCAAAATAATTAAAAATTCCCCAAATTTCACAAAAACTCATAAATATTATAAAACTCATTTATTTCAAGAAAAATAAAAAATCGGGGTGTTACAACTCTCCCCCTCTAAAAAAAATTTCGTCCTCGAAATTTCTCTTACATATAAAAACAAAAAGGATATTACTCGTTAACCATCGTAGTAGATACACTAGGTACATTTTCTACTTAAGATATTCGCCACGACATTCGCCCTTCCAGAATGATACTGAAGTTGAAAATCCGTTGTTGTTAAAAATTTTAACTTTCGCCTCTTTCTTATATCAAACTCCTCTTGATCGAACAGGTACTCCAAGCTCATATGATCGTCGTAGACATGATAGAAAAGAAACATCTTTCGATCTTTAACTTAAAACAGCCATCGCAAAATCTAAAACGTGAATTGGATAATTCTTCTCATGCACTTTCCTTGCCTTGAAACGTACATCACTACCGTTCCTTAACTTAAAATTCGCACTTGACCAGCTTCGAGTATAAGTTCTTCTTCAGAATTTGAAACTGCATTCAGATGTTTAGCATGCTCCTTTGGACTTCGAGAATAGATCAAAATATCGTCAATAAGGACAACGACAAATTTGTTTAGATAGGAAAGAAAGATCTTATTTATGTAATTTGTGAACATCAAAAACATTCGTTACTCCGAATTGATCTTGAAGCAAACAACGATTTTCTTTATTTGGTCTTCTAGTTTCCATATTGTATCTCCCATCATATCATTCCAAATTATCTTCCTCAAAACAAATTGGTTTCACTTGCTTATCCTAAATCTTAATAGAAAATGTTTCATAGATCAAGTTCGCTTCTAATTGTACTGTATTTGGCACTGTAGCATAGGTTGAATCAAGAATAAGTCTTCTCAATTGAGATACATGGAAGACACTGTGAAGATTAGAAAGAAAAGTGATAAGGCTATACGGTATATTACCAGATTCATCCAATAAAGAATTGGATATGGTTCAATAGATGTCAAAATGAACATGGTCCAATAAATTTAGAAATGAACTTTCTGAATTCAATTTCTGGATTCAAATCCAAAAATCTCAGTTCAATGAAACACTAAAGTTTCATTGAAACAATATAGTAGGATGTGGTTGGAAAATAACCAATCCATTTATAAAGTCATGAACTCAAGTAGACATGATTTTAGAGAAACAAATCAAATCAATAGAAAAGATTTGATCGTTAATAGAAATAGGGTAAATTTAGAAAACTTTGAGTATAAACAACAAGTTTAACAAGAAGAATAGAAATACTCAAATCAAACGATAACAAAGACACAGATAACCCAAATTGATTTACTCAGTCTATTTGTGAAAGAAGTAGACAAACTATATCAATAGAAAAGTTTCAAACTCCAATACTAATAGGATATGTTTTAAACAGGCTCGAGTAGCAACAGCAAGTTTAGAAGTTGTAGTAGCATTATAAAAAGAAACAAAAAATAGATAACCCCAAAAGTCACAGACCATAAGAGAATGGGATATCTTGCGAATTATACAGCACAATTTTAAGATTACTCTCTGTGGTACAGCTTCCTTGTTTCTTACTTCTTTATATTTGAATGCTTCCATCAGCTCTTTCTTTTTCTTGAGATTTTGAAACATGTGAATTACTAACGGAAGGTTTCGTCTTCAGTTGCGTACAATCTCTAGAAACGTGTTCGAGCTTCCCACATCTGAAACAAATTATACCCCTGATCGAGTAATCTCTTGTCATATGTTTCTTTCCACACTTCAAACACTTCATTGGCGGTGCCTTAGTTTGACCAAATTTGTTGCCACTAGTACTTCCTCCATTTATTCGTTGTTGCTTCCTCGATGGTCGTATATACGGTTTTTGCTGAAATCAGTTGACCTTACACTTTCTTTTTTTCAGGATTCTGGTTAGTACAAAGTTACAGCTTCTTACATCTTGAGATTGCTCCAATTCTAACAAGCTTTGAAGTTCGGCTATCAGTTCCTGTTGCTGAGCGATCTTTTGACTCTGTTGTACTGCTAAGTCAATCATCCTCTGCGTCACACTTCTTGCTGCAACTATACGATCATCGTCACATCTCATGTCCACATGTCCACATCCACTACAATCCATTGTCTTTCTTCAAAGACAAACAAAATCAAAACACAATGAAGCTAAACGTAACTATTTCAAATAACATCGTCTCCTTTCGGAAATCAAACAATATATCTCTGTATTCAATGTCAGAGGAAAACACAGCACAAACAAGACAAACCCACCCACAAACCCAAAAGACTCTAACTTGGGCTCTGATACTAACTAATGTAACACCCCTTCTGAAGGGTATCACATTTATACCAACTAATGATAATTAATTAATTTCCTAAGTTATAAAGCATTTAATTTCATTTAAATATAGGTTTCAAAATTTCTTTTTCGCAGAAAATATAAATTGATCAAATTGAAGTAACTCAAAATATAATAACTGAATAAAAAACTTTTCATTTAAACAGAGTTTACTACCACTATACATTCATTATCTTTACATACCCAAAGACATAACACCTAAAACATGAGCCTTTGTCAGAAGACAAATTCCCTAGCTGGGAATGTCTCGATGGATAGAAATCCAAGCCAATGATAAATCGAAGTCCCCTCTAGGAGTATAGTGAAAATCATTCCACAACTCCCTGATTGGTAAAACAAACTCGGCATAAGCGACTGTAAAAGATGTAGTAACAACCCCATGACGAATCCTACTTGCAGAAAAGGAAATGTCGCCACAATACTCTATATACCCTGAGCTCCAATGGACTCGCCAAGCCTCAGCACATTCGAGAAACTGTAGTCTAAAGAAATCCAGTTGACCCCTCCTTGTCGCCATTTCAGTCTTTACAGATGCATACATAAAATAGAAACAAACAGAATAAAACAGCAAAGAGATGAGATCCCCTACATCACATACCAACATGGCAGTAAAGAAATGATACGAACAACAATGTTGTTCCATACATACAATCCATAAAAATCAGCAGATATATTCAGAATAATAAATAAATAAATAACATAATAAACTTGCAACGCAATATCAGGTATAATGATAATACCAGAATCAAATTATATTACAATAGCGTAAATGCTGAATATGCATATGCTCAATGAAATCAATTCTTACTCCATGGTGTTTACTCAAATTCTACTCAAATTCAGAGATGAACGCCCAGAAGATCTATTTCCCCTAATAAGACAGTCTATGCTAGATAATGAAAAGCAATAGTGTTTGTCGGGATGTCAATGCGTTGTAATTGGTGTTCACGGCCAGGGGTATATATATATATCTGACTCAATGTCAACAAGTGAATCACTGCGCCCTAACGTCCCCCAAGATTCCTCCCACTATCTTGTAAGTTCTCGTCCACTTCTTAGGCATAAAATGCCACAACAAATCAAGTGAATACGCTTTTCTATGCATGATAAATGATTCAATCATATACTGTCATTGATCACACAGTATATCTTATTCATATGCCATCATATGGCAGTATCACCGTATAATGTTCAAAAATACTTTTATTCAAAATCAAGTATTGTTGTACTATTCCCAATGATATTAACGCAACTACACATGCACATATAGTTGTCCAATACCATTAGCATCTATGATATTATATAACTGCCCATACAATCAATAATATCAAAGATCCACTCGGGTCTAATACTCCAGTTTCCACAATTTCAAAATCACTTAATTAAATATGTTGGCCCTACGGCACAACTCATTATTCCTTTCAATCGCGTAACAATATTTTCGCATTTTCACAATCGCGTAACACTTCTATTATGTTTTCAAATCGCATAAAGATTTTTTAATGTTTTCTCAATCATGTAAAGATTTTAAAACATTTTCTCAATTGCGTAACTAAAAATTACTATTTTTAAATCGCGTAAGAGCTTTTCTACATATTTTCAATCGCGTAAAATATTTTTAAGCTCAGAATAAGATTTTTCTCATTTAATACTAAAAATTGACTTTATTTTCGTTGTTTTCATAATAATCCTTCTAGAAAATAATATTTACATAATAGTCCCTATTTAGATAATATTTCCAAAATAGTTCATTTTTTAAGAATATTTTCAATATAGTCCCTATTTAAAGAATATTTTCAATATAGTCCCTCTAAAAATTAGTATTTCTACTGTTTCTCAGAAAATTGTGTTTCTTTATTTTACTTGGAATATTACAGCTCAAAATTTCCTAACGCGCTTCAAAACCCATAGGGTGAGCTATATGTCAGTAAATTTCAAGTACTGGCTTTTATTTTACTACATAGCCTTAATTAGATCAATTTTAATTCTAAAATATCATTTTTAAAATTCATAAACTTATGAAATTGAATTCTTACTATTAAAAAACCTAAGTCTACACTTACTACAACAGTTTTGGATCTTGAACATCAGAAATGGCATACTGGCTGAATTCCCATTTTGCTTCAAAATTCATATATAATTCATTTCCTTACACTTTAAATCCTTATAAAATTACTTAATAGAATTTCTTGTCATAAAATCATTTAATCCTCAATTTGGAAAATAATTTAAAATCCTTAGTCCTCTTTGTAGTGATGAGGCCGTGTGCCTCAAGGCTCTTTGGAGTCTTCATACATATTTTCTCATCATGTGAATCACATATTAAATTACACAAGTATCATCATGCTTCCAAATTCACATAGGCAAGTATACTATCAAAGCTATAAGCATATCAAACACATATACAAATCATGCATACTTATCAAAGCAATAAAACAATCACACAATATAATCCATCAAGCACAAACCAATGATTACATAATTGAGTGAATAAATCTTCACATGGATTTTCCACTCACAAACACAAATAATTCCATTCCTTCACCGCCATATATGGCCGATGAGGTTAATCTCCCTCTTACCTGGTTAATGCTTCCAAGCTCTTTGTAAAACTTTCTTTGTATCAATCTTTTCACCACCAAATAGATCTTAAAATCATAATAAACACATACAAATTAGTATCTAAAGCTTGATCAAGATGACCATAGATCAATCATGGTCTTAGGATTCTAAAAATCAAATAAAAAGTCAAGTTTCAAGATTTTTACCTTGAAACCCTAGAACTTAAATCCAAGATTCAAGCATGAAGATGAATGATTTTGACCAAAGTCTCAACATCAAAGAGTCTTAGAATGATGTGAGGATTCAAAAAGTATGGTTAGTTGAAATTAAACAAACTTGGATGGTGATTTATGGAGTGAGGCTGTGAGCTCCTTAGATGAGCAAGGTAGGAACTTTTTGATCTTAAACTTGAAGAACAAGGTTGAAAATGATAGAACTAGTCTAAGATCTTAACTACAAAGTACTTTAGGATTGTGTATAGGTTCAAGATCTAAGGTTGTATAAAATTATTGAAGATTGGAAGTGTTTCTATGGATCATGGCCGAATACTCAAAGAAGAGAGAAAGTATGAAGTTCTTTGGTTTTCTTTGGATGAGAGAGAATAGATGATGGAGGTTTATGATTACAAAGTGTAGAAAATGAAGTGAAATAGTCTATTGTTTAAGACTTGGCCATGTGGTGCCTTTGGAGAAAATATGAGATAGTTTGTTGTCTCTCAAAGTGATAGAAATGAAATGAAAAGCCCAACCTTTCTATGCATGGCCGTGGGAATGAGTGTGTAGGAGAATTATGACTTGTTTTACAAGATTAAGCATAAGCACATGGATGCACATGGCCTTGGTCATCAAGTGGTCATCATTTGATCATAAAATGAATCTAGAAATTAGTAGAATGGCCTTATGATCGTGTGGTTGCTTAGGATAAATAGTTTAAGGCTTGTTGAATAAGCTAAACAAATGTACATGTCTTAATAAGTGCTTCACATGGCTTAGGTAATCAAGTAGTCAGTAATTGGTCATAAAAGATGATTCATGAATCTCCTAGAAAAGCCTAGTGGCCGTGTGAGCTATTAGGAAAAATAACTAAATCTTAATTCAATTATATTTCTAATTACACTTAGTTAATTCAATTAGTTACCTAACTAACCATCTAGTTACATTTGAATTAATTTAGTAAAGCCACTTGATTACATTCTAACTAGCTAATTACTTTATTATGTCATTACATATGTCATGGTTATGTCATGTTTCTAGATAATTTAAATATTTATTTAGTAACTAGCTTCTAATTATTTTGCTACTAAATTAGTTCATTTAGTTATTAATTTAGCTATTAGGGTAACTAAGTTAAATTATCTAGTTTCTCAACTAACAAATATAACCATTAAAATTAACTTTCTCTCCTAACTGTTGATTAAATCTAAGGTGGATATCATAAGCTTCTTTATCAAGATTGCTCTCACACCATTGATTAGATCAATGGTGATGACCTATGGCTTCTCTATCAAGTTTCCCATCCAACGGTTTATAGTAAAGTCCAGCTACTATGTTTGACCAATTCTTATTGGTTAATCTAAAAGCTTAGTAATGATGACTCATCATTACTTTTAGATATTTTCTGCTTTCATAATTACACTTAGATATTTAGCTTAAATATTTTCTGATTAGATATTTTCACCTAGATATTTATCCTTAAATATTTATAGCTAGATATTTATTTCTTAGATATTTACTAGGTGAGTCATTACTTCTAGAAAAAGAATGACAAAACAAGTTTAAAATATCTTGAATGAGTAAGTAGTCAACTTAGATTTGTCTTTTAGTCTAAGAAGTCAATTTGGATTTGTCCTCTTCAGCTTGAGTGTCCAGTTTGTCTTCTTCCTGCTTGCCATTGGTCCATCACTTTGACTCATCGTCATCGAGATATTTTCTAACAGATATTACCCAATGGACAATAGCTACTGCTATTATTACACAATAAATAATAGAAAACTCAGATATAGAAAATTTCAGCCAACTGTTTCCGGTTTCGAGTTTGGTAAGATCCCCCGATCCCGCTTTGACAGTTCGAAACTTTCTGATCCAGGAAAAATTTTTATTTTTCCGGATCTGCCTCAAGCACACATACAACTTAGAATAATATTAAAATAATCACAGACTGAGAAAAATCTACAAAAATTCTCAAAAATAATAAAAATTTTAAAACTCATATATTTTCAGAAAAAATAAATTTGGACATATATTTTAAAATAATATTAAAATAATTAAATAATATTAAAATATTCAAAATAATTAAAATTTTCTAAAAATTCACAAAAACTCATAAATATTATAAAAATAATTTATTTAAAAAAAAATAAAAAATCGTGGTGTTACATTCTTCAACTCTATCATCTTTCATGCAAAAACTAACACAAATTTCTCTCATTTTCTCTCCCTTATCTCACGGCCTTGGTGCCTAAAAACACCTTCCAATCTCTCCTAATTTAAGCAAACCATACCACTCGATTCTAAATATCATGCTAAGTATCTTTGGTGTTGTGATCAAGCCTTAGTTCAACCTTTTTCAAGCTTGATTTTTAAGTTCAAGTTCTAGGGTTTCAAGGTAAAGATCTTGAAACTTGATTTGTTAATTGATTCTTGAAATTCTAAGACCATATTTGACCTATGGTTGTCTTACTCTAGCATCGGATGTTAATATATTTGTGTTTACTTTGATTTTAAGAGCTACTTGGTGGAGGAAGTTGATACAAAGGATCATACAAGGAGCTTAGGAAGCTACATCTAAGGTAAGAGGGAGATTAACCTCATCAACCAATTATGGTGGTGAGGGACACGAAATTGTATGAAGGTGATGAATCCATGTGAGGATTTATTCACCGTATTTGTGTAATTGTGTGGTTTGTATTTATTTTGCTTATGTGATTTTATTGCTTTGATATTTTGCGTGAACTTGTTATAGTAAGATTTTGATGTTAAAGTATGTTGTATGCTATAATAGTGTTAAAAAGGAAGGCAATTTTTGGCTCCAATAGCCATAGAGGCTCACGGCCTCCAAGCCTTCCAAAGAGGAAATCCAATGCAAAATGTTTTATTAAATGTTAACTTAGAGGATTAGTGGTAATAAATTTAATTAAGCAATTACAAAGTGAATATGGAAATAAATATATTTTTATTACTAAGTAAAAAGTGGATTTCAGCCATAGTATTGGAAATAGGACGGAGAATTAAGTTTGAAACTTAAAAGTATTTTATTTAAGAGGATTTTTTGTAAAGAAGATGGAAAAGGTTTTATTAAATTAAAATAAATGTAAGTTTTGGAAAGGATATTAGAAAATATTATTTAGAGGAGTCTTAGCAAGGAAAAAAATTTTAATGGCAATTTGGAGTTAAAATATTTTATTTAAGAAGGTTTTAATAAGAGTAAAGAATAAAGATTTGGAGGTATCTTGAATTAATTTAAATGATCTAAGTTTTTGTGGAAAATGTTTGGAAATATTAATTAAAGGAGGTTTAGTGAGAAAATGTTTGAATTAATGTCTAATTTTTATAAACTATGAGAAACGTTTTAAATTGAGCTTAGAATATTAAGAAAATACTTTACGCGATTGAAAATACGTAGAAAAACTCTTACGCGATTTAAAAATGATGATTTTTAGCTACGCGACTGAGAAAGCATTTTAAAATCTTTATGCGATTGAGAAAATGTTTTAAAATCTTTACGCGATTGAGAAAACGTTATAAAATCTTTATGCGATTGAGAAAACATTGAAAAAATGTTACGCGATTTGAAAACGTAACAAAAGTGTTACACAATTATGAAGACATGATAAAAGTACTACGTGATTGGTTATAGCTAGTATTGGCTTATGATATGCATTAAGTCATTGATCATGCATTATTTGTCAGACAGTGTCTGTTAAGGCTATTGTTGCCTAGGAGTTGAATTACACCTTAGTACGGGTGCGAATTGCATAGTGTAGTTCACGTGTTGTACTTGGAGGTGTCAGGGTGCAGAATTCCATATATGGTCAGTTAGAAAGCGCTATTGTGCTGTGGTAACCGATGCAAACGTACTGACGATCTCGACGAGACACTATTCCTATTCATGATCTGGCATAGAATGTCTTGTATAATGCCTGATGTGCACATTGATAAATCATAGCACTTGGTCTGAGGCAGCCAATATACAGACATATCTTTTAGATCATTCTCTCTAAAATTGTGTTTAGCTCCATGTAGTAGGGAAATTGGTTCATTGTTCATGTGCATAGTCAATCATCATACTATTATGGTATATATGTGTTGTGGTAATTATTTGTTATTTGACGCAATAATTATATGAAGCCATGAATATATTGATTAATGCTATATGTGAATTGTGCTATTGTTGTTATTGTCTCTATGTTACTATGATGGTATTGATGTAGGGGATCTCACCTCTTTATATTATTGTTTTGCCTATTTTGTGTTATGATATTATTCTATGAAGACTGCGATGTCGGCGAGGCAAGATCCACAGGGTTTTGTTAGTGTATAGTGTCATGGGGACATCGAAGCGTGGAATGTCCATTGGGACACGAGGCTTATTCAGTATGTTGGAGACGTTACCTTGCTTTAGAGTAGGACCCAGCATGCGATTTCTATGTTTTCTTTGGACGTTGTTGTTTGCTTGGAGTTTTATATGCCTATTAGGGAGTTATGGGGTAATCGTAGAACTACTCCTAGTGAAGACTATGTGGAGTGAACTGCTCGGACTCCCGTCCGTAGTGACATGCCCCGACTAGGGAATTTGTCTGTTGTGGATCCCGAGGAGGATTTGGAGGAGGATCAGGTACAGGACCCTACTCTTCAAGTTTTTGGACTTGGGCTAGGTTTAGTTTTTATATGGTAATTATGTGTTGTTTAGAGTACGTAAGTTTTATGTAATTAAGTTGTTACCATTCTATGTTATGTACTAGAGGTGTATATTATTCAATTCTTATATCTTATGTTTCTATAATTCAGTAAGTTTATGTTATCCGCGAAAAAGAATTTTTGAGACTCGTATTAAAATAATATCAAATATTTTATAACTTGGGTAAAGAATTTAAAAGGAGTTGGTCTGAAATGTAATGCCCTAAAGGGGGCGTTATAGAGTCTATAAAGGTTCTAAACACAAACAATAACATAACTTTTAGTCAAGAATTCATAAGAGAATTAGAGTAAGAGAAAGGTAGAAACATGAATACAAAAGATCAAGAACTCCTTCTATTTTTTTTACTGGTTTTGACCGTGACTCTCATGGCTCCAAGAATCAGATTTTTGGCTCAAAAACAATAGAAAAGAAAGAGTAGATTAAAGGTAAGAACCCGTACCTCACTTCCTATCCTTAGTTCCTTGGTTTTGCTTCACTTTTCCTTCACTTTCTTCTCCTTTCTCTTGGCTGTTTTTCACCTCTGTTTCAGCCTTGTTTCAACCTTATTTATGGGCTGTTTAACCGTGCAAGGTAATGCAGAAGGATGAGAAGGAGATAAAATTAGAACTTGGAATAAGTTGGATGATAGAAGGGGGTGGAGTGCAATTGAGTAAGTAGTCGTATGTTGCTTCTTTTCTCTGTTTATGCTATTGTTTCACGCCCAAAAAGTGAAGCAAAGTATGGAGAAATAGTGCAGAATTGTGTAGAAAAGAGTGGAACCGTGAATGGTGGTGGAAGTAAAAAATAATGGCTAAAAATTTCATGCTAGAACTTTTATATTTGTTACATACATTTTAATCTTCCAGAGCTAATATTTCAAGTGTCCATAAGTGTTATAGAAAATTTTAGAACTCAACTTAGTCTTTGAATCCATTTTCCCATATATTTCTGTATACTACTATTTATCAATTAAGCTTCATTACTCGGTCCCAAGTTAAATTAAATTGAGGGATTAAGTAATAAGCTTACTAATACTTATCGTAGTTGGTATTTTATACCAAATTATTCTCCATATCTTACTTGTCACGTCCATGAAATTTCATAATTTTTTGAGTTATTTAGCTGTTCCATAACTGTTCCATTAGTCCATGTTCGGTATCCTTAAAAATACCAAACAAGCTCAATTGATTCTCCAAAATTTTCTACGACTCTTATTGATGGTTCTAAGCTAGGAAATAAATTTTTTATATTCATTCCTATTATATCAACTGACTCTGCAGATACTTTAATTATTCTCTTATGTTCAGTGTTACAGAATTACACTCAAAATGATTCAGAAGGTTACCCAAATTAACAGATAATTCTTGCCTGTGGTACTGCTATAACCCTTATTAGAATTATTTATTTAAGGAGAATGTTACAATTCTCCCATCTTTTTATAACCATTCTTCTTTTTGCTTCATATTGACCCATAGACACATTTCCTTACTTGAATTCCAAGAACTCCAACTCTTTCCCTTCTTGCAACTTTTTTGGAAAATACTTATCAAGGAAAGCAGTCTTGAACATCTTCTAAGTTATTTGAGTCCCAATAGTTTCCTTTAGACTTTTGGCACTATTCCACCAGTATTCAACTACTCCTCTTAACATATAAATAGTAAAGGACACGTTTAGGTCATTTACATATCTCATCACTACAATTATCTTCTCTAACTTCCTTATCCATATCTTTGATTTTACTGGATCATACCTTCCTCTAATATTTTAGTGATCATAGCTACTCAATGTTTCTAAAGACCTCTAACATGTCTGGCACATTATTGCTAGTAGGGGTTCTATTATCTCGACCACAGGTATGCTTGGCAATGCCACAATCTCCTTCTCACACAACACATTACATATTGAGTTGATCAGGCTCAATATCATGTAACAATGTGACAGTTAACCATAAGCATACAAACTCAAGGCCATTATGCAATTCTACTTATACATCTCATCATCAAGATAAGACAAATTCATAACAAAGCGTAGCTAGTCCATACCCTGACTCAACAGGATGAACTGCTTTGATACCATAATGTAACATCCTTAACTCTATTACTAATTACATATCCAGAATTATGTATTAGTAACTAGAATTAAGTATGTCACATAATAATTAACATAATATATTTGAAAATAAATATAAGAGACATACAAAAATATGAGCCTGTTATGGGTGAATAATTTATAAATATTATAAAGAACAGTATACAAAATGTATTACAATACTCAGTATTTACATAATTTGTTACAAAGTACTAAATATACAAGCCAAAATACAAAACAACACCAAAGCTAGTTTACGTCTTCATCTTCTGTATCTTTGCTGAAGCATGCATCCCTGGAAATATTATGGAATACAAATAAAAGGGGTGAGAATTCTAAGAATTCTTAGTAGTATAATTAAAAAAAGATTGTGTCATCATAATACTTCCAGCTATTTCGGGGAAAAAAATGTCTTAAAAACTCAAGTTATATATAAACTTGAAAGGTGGTAAACTACCAAATCTGGTCCTTTCTCTTCTCGAAACAGAGGTTCACTTTTAATATTATTTATGAAAATCATTTCTATAATCAAATAAAACATTTCATTAATCATACTTTATAATTCATCACACATTGTCTTTTATCATTTATCATTGTTCATCGTATATCAAGTATCAAATATTAAATCATATACCATCAATCATCAAAGTTAATTATCCAATATCATAAAATACATCTACAAAATTTTTTATAGACACATTAGCAATTAAGAATCATAATATTACTTTGAAATTCAATTTCATCCCAATGCATATTTAAATTACTTGGCAGTAGTCTGCTTTCAGGTTGGTGTACTCTAACCTATTCAACACCATTCGTCAGTCACACAAAACTACTGTAGGTAATGACTTATTTAAAATACTTGGTAGTAGTATACTTTCAGGTTGGTGCACTCCAACCTATTCATGACCATTCGTCAGTCACACAGAACTACTCAATTAATGACTTATTTAAAACATTTGGCAGTAGTCTACTTTGAGGTTAGTGCACGCCAACCTATTCATGACCATTCGCCAGTCCCACAGAACTACTTTGAATAATGAGTAACCCAAGCCCCCTCTAGTGAGGGAATGCCCATCCTGAATCTAGAGTTGCCAGTAGAGAGGGAATGTCCATCCTCATATACTAAGATAGGGAGGGTATCAACCTTCCTCACACTATCAATAATGTAGGATCACCTCTGCCAACTAGGAAGAACTTGAGTAAAGAGGTAATCCATTCTCAACCTCAACTATTCCAGAAGGGACAAAATCAACCTTCCTCACACTTCCATTCTAACCTAGGATGAGGATCCCTTCCTCACATTGACACCAATCTAGGATTACCTCTGCCAATTACGAAGAACTTGAGTAAAGGGTGAGGGAATGTCCATCCTCAACCTTAACTACTCTAGAAGGGAGGGAATGTCCATCCTCACACTTTCATTCTAACCTAGGATGATGATCCTTTCCTATAACAATCCTTGGCCATATAAAAGGGCTACTAATATAAATCCAATCACATTTCATAGTTTCTCATCAAATTCACTTTATCTTTTATTTCAAAGAAATCTTAAAACAATAATAATTTAAGCATAAAAGCTTTAGATACAACAAGAGAATCATCATATCTTTGTGAGTTACCATTTGGTCTCCATGGCCAAGTTAAGACCTATATGGTCAATTCAATTTTGCAAATGCTAGAATTTTATCCATAAACTCATAGCATCTTAATTAAATCAATACCAAGCACAAATAATCAAGATTGTGTCACAATGTCAAGAACAAATGAATAAGAAAGTGACACAGCTAGGGTCGACATTAAGGACTATTTTTACAAACTCATCAAGTATCCATCATTTCCTTAATCAATGATTCAAGCTCAATATACATACAACAATGCTCCAAACATTTGGTCACCAAAGGCAACACTCTACCAAGTCTGTCAATTATCATTTATCTCACAATTTTATGCATTGAAGCAATCAAATTTTTTGGTCAAAACAAGGCAGCCTTCAACCATGTGTTTCTACCTTATTTCAACTTTCACATTAAGGCAGCATTCTGCCATAGTTTTTAACCATCATTTAAGCCACAAATTCAAGCCTAAAAATAATCAAAATTCTGTACAAATAGGGCAGCACTTTGCCATGATTTTCTATCACAATTCCAACCACAAATTCAAGCATAAAAACATCATAAATTCTATTCATAAATAGGGCAGCACAGCCAAGACGAATTCAGCCCCAAAAACACATTGTAATCTTATCAATTTCAACATCATAACTTCACTCAAGCATCAATAGAAAATGATGAACAATTAAGAACAATATAACCACTTGTAATTAACAACATGGCCGTGAGTCCATAAGGGTTCTAAACACAATCAATAATACAACTTTTACTCAGGAATTCATAAGAGAATTTGTAACATCCCGAAAATTGCTTATTTCATTATAAATAATCATTTTATAATATTTGTGATTTTTGGTGATTTTTGTGAAATTTTCTGGAAACGTTGAATATTTTAATATATTCCTCGTTTTGCGTATGCACTGAGCGGAGCTGGGATAAAGAAATGTTCTCCCTGAGGCTGGTAAACCTTGAACTGTCAATGCGTCGACGGGGGATCTTACTAAACCCGAGGCCAGGCACAGTTTGCGAGGTTTGCATTTTTCAAGGTTTTATCTGCTAGATAAAATCGCGGTATCATAAAATTATCGGATGAATAATAAAATATTATTTTCATCACTTGTAATTTTATTCACTGAGAAAATAATTCTACAGTGTAATTGATCATCTATTAGATGTATTTAATTTGGAGACTAGCTTACCATACACTTTATCGAGGAGCGTGCGAAGCTTCTCAAGGAAGCTTCTTCCAACTATTATTTTATTATTTCTCTCTCCTCCTATTTTGTGCTGCACATTTGAATTAAGGGATCTAATTCATTTTTCATCCACACATTTTCCTCCTCCTGTACGTAGCACTCACTATTCACTCATCTTTCTCTCTTTCCATTTCTCCTTACAGCAGCACCATCCACCCACATTCACATTTTTATCTTCCAAAACCGTCACACTCCTAGCACCATTTCGTGTTTGGAGAACCACCATATCTGAGGAAAACATCTCCAAGGTCCTACATTTTCTTCATCTTCATCTTCTCCACTGTTGAAGTTTAAAGGTTAGAACTTTAAGGATCTCCTGGAAACTGAAAACGTGATTTCTGACCAAAAAGGAGCAGCCTTTCTTTGTGCTTCTCCAAGGTAAGAGGAAGACACTCCTCCTCAACCTATTTTAGCATTTAGGAACGTCTGTGATTTGTGTTAAGGGTCTTTCTACTTTTGTATGTTGTTTGTATTGTATATGTGCTATTTGATTGTTTGAGTTTTGAATGTATATATATATATATATAAGCTGGATGTATTGGAATGTGTAATATTGAAGGGAATGAGTTCCGAGTGGTTCTCGGATAGTTACGGTGTTAAGCCCAGAATTTGGAAGCTTCATGTGGAAACTAGTAATAGTATGAAATCTGGCCAAACTCGTCGAATACAATAACTAGATCTTTTGGTGATATGTCAAAATCCGTCGAATGAAGACTTCCGACCATTTTTCGTCGAATGTTAAAATCCGTCGAATGAAGACTTCTGACCATTTTCGTCGAATGTTAAAATCCGTCGAGTATGAACTTCTGGCCAAACCTCGAATTTGATATTCTAATTACTTATTAAAATGTTAAAATCCGTCGAGTATGGACTTCTGGCCAAACCTGTCGAATTTGATATCCTAATTACTTATTAAAATGTTAAAATCCGTCGAGTATGGACTTCTGGCCAAACCTGTCGAATTTGATATCCTAATTACTTAGTAAAATGTTAAAATCCGTCAGTATGGACTTTGGCCAAACCTGTCGAATTTGATATCCTAATTACTTATTAAAATGTTAAAATCCGTCGAGTATGGACTTCTGGCCAAACCTGTCGAATTTGATATCCTAATTACTTATTAAAATGTTAAAATCCGTCGAGTATGGACTTCTGGCTAAACCTGTCGAATTTGATATCCTAATTACTTAGTAAAATGTTAAAATCCATCGAGTATGGACTTCTGGCCAAACCTGTCGAATTTGATATCCTAATTACTTATTAAAATGTTAAAATCCGTCGAGTATGGACTTTTGGCCAAACCTGTCGAATTTGATATCCTAATTACTTAGTAAAATGTTAAAATCCGTCGAGTATGAACTTCTGGCCAAACTTGTCGAATTTGATATCCTAATCACTTAGTAAAATGTTAAAATCCGTCGAGTTTAGACTTCTGACCATTTCCGTCGAATGTCAAAACCCGTCGAGTTTAGATTTCTGACCACCAAATACAATGTGAAAATCCGTCGAATTTAGATCTTTGACCACTAAACACAATGTCAAAATCCGTCGAGTATGAACCCCGATCATGCCCGTCGAGATTGATCTTCCGACCAAAACCCGTCGAATAGAGTCCCTGGACACTTAGGAGAAACTGCCCCAAAGTCAATAATCGTCGAGTTTGAGAGACAATGCCTGTCGAGTAGATGAATTTCTCCAGACCCGTCGAAATTAGAGATTTCGACCAGTGTTTCGTCAGTTCGACGCTTGGGAGATTTTCTCCAATGTCGACACCCATACCCGTCGAATTGAGGCTTTTGCTGACCTTCTGGAGGGTTCGACATATTTGATCTTCGTTCGACAGAACCCCCATCCGACAGAAATTGATTTCTTGCCAATCCTATTATAAAATGTTTTCCCCATTCTTCCTTCCTCCTGTTACATTATTCTTCGTCGAATGGCAGCTCCAATTATTCATAAAACGTATTGTCTTCGTCGAATTCAAAAGTATACCTATCACCCAACATCTAATAATTAAATTTGTGAATCTATTGGTGATTCCGACCGTGTATCTTCCTGGACTCAAAACCTTTGGACTAATAAAAGATATATTAATTATAAAGAATTGGATGACCAGAAATTAATTAGGATTCATAAACAGGGAAGAACATGAGTATAGGTGACCAGGTGAGGCACATAATGAATCTAATGATTGATTTCTAATATGACTATGAATGAGATTGTGATTATCCTTAAAATGCGCTATTGATTTTACGTGGATCCGTGAATGGGATCAGACTTCATTGTTAAATGATATGATATGCATTTGAAATAGGATTGGCCTAGTTTGGTATGAGAAGCATGATTGAGTCATGCATTGAACCCATATGCATTTAAATGTGCATTATCATTGTGACATTGGGTCGACGAAATGTACTTTGAGAAATATCTGGTTGACGATTGAGTCGGATGTACTTTGAGAAACATCTGGTTAACGATCGAGTCGGATGTACTTTGGATTTATTCCCATGAAGTAGGATCTTGATTATCGAGGGCACATGTGCATAGTGAGTCCATGAATTACCTGGCATACATTGTTATTATAATTGGAACTGTTGTATTTTTGATATATCTATATATATATGATCGCTGGAGGCTGTTTGGTTGATTATAATCTGCTACTAAATGTTTATTACCATTATTCTTTGTCATAAATGCTATGTGGGCGCTTTGCACCGTTTGGTTTCTTGATGCTATGTGGTAATGATGGTAGGATGTCTTACCTCTTTCTTGTACTTTTCTTGCTCTATGTCAATTTTTGGTTAAAGGCGTAAGTGGGAACGAGGTTGGGTTCCTTTGGATTTTATTGGTTTGACCTATCGCATCCGGTAATGCCGTCGCGAAGGAGCTCTTTTGGGTTTGTTCGAATTGTGTTCACTTGGTGATACCAAGACCTATAGAGTCGACCGGACCGACAAGCGTATGTGACATCTTTGGGGATCGACTTTGACCATGAAGAGGACTGCGATTGAAGACCTTATCTTGTATTTCTCACTACACTGGTGAGCCCGGAATTGCTTCATGCATTCGGGATACGATGGAGTGCCCAACTCCTTAGTCGTAGATATATTATGGGTAGTTTATATTTTATTTTGCATTACCTATATAAAGTGTATTTTTGAGTACATGTATGCTTTAAGGCAATTATCCAGACTTAAATGTTGTAAATTGAGTACATATTATAATTCATAATTTAACTGGTTGTATAAGCAACTACTCATCCGTGGCTCCTATTTTCCTCATATGAGAAATGTTTAATATTTATGGTAAATTTGTTGTTTGACAATGTTAGCACGCCGACATTTAGTGACCGTGACATAATGACGATTGTGCATTGGTTATTAAATCGAGGGGTGTTACAGACTTAGAGCAAGAGAAAGGTAGAAACAAGAGCACAAAAGATCAATAACACTTTCTATTCTTTTCACTGGTTCTAGCCGTGACTCTCATGGCTCCCAGAATCAGATTTTTCGCTCAAAAACAATAGAAAAGAAACAATAGATTAAAGGTAAGAACACCTACCTCACTTGCTAGCCTTTAGTTCCTTGGTTTTGCTTCACTTTTTCTTCACTTTTGTCTACTTTCTCTTGGTTGTTTTTCACCTTTGTTTCTGTAATGCCCTAATACTGACATCTTAATAAAATTAAAATTTATAAAGATATCAACATTACAACGTCACTACATAGTTAATAATAATCTAATAATATATCAATAATGCATACTAGAGTCATTATAGAGAGCCTTATGATATGCAGAAACATGAATACATAACAAAATGCATATATACAACATTAGCCTCTCAAGGCTTGAAGTATTACATAACTATTTTTACGTTACAAAATAAGTATAATTAGATACATGATTTGTAATAAAAGCAACTAAAACTAGAATTAATCTAATCCTTTAGCTTCCTTTTTCTTCTTTTTCTTTGAAGAGCCTTCACCTGGATTTACATGGCAACACACTGGATGAGAATCAATAATTCTCAGTATAAGTATACCAAAACCAACTATACATAACATAATCATCATCATCTTAATAGTTAAGGAGTAAGACATGCTTAAATCCTTTACAAGGTTTAACTTTAATAACTAGAAAAATCAAGATAAACATGCACACATTAGTACTTACATACTTAGGTCACTTAAAATCCAAGCATGTTTTACTAGGAACTCTGGCTTCTCATGTTTACCTATTGTAGAAAGGAAGACTAAAGCCCCTTACCACACGTAACCCTAGCTCTTAGTCAGGAATGACTTGTTCCCTTAGGAACTTTTGACTCCTTTCCTTCTGGCCAAATGGCAAAGAATGCCATATAATGTCACATTCATAGGAAAAATACAACCAATCCATCCTAGTTTACTTGTATCTAATACAACACATCATAACATCTCAAGTGATAACTAAAGCAACCCTAAGTTGCTAAAGGTGCTAGACAATTACTCAAGGCAAACCAGTAATCTTGGTTGCTCTTGGGTTTATACATTTCCTATACATACAAAAAATATGCATAAGTGTCTCTACTCAGTCATGGATATTCATTATCTTGCCTAAGCATGCTTTGCATAAAGCCTAAAAATGAAAAACTCTATTTTCTTAAGTCCCTAACACTTATCCTGTAACGCCCCTTTTCCCAAGGGAACGTCACATTGTCAATCTTCAATACGGAAATAAAATTATATGAGTTAAGACCCGGTTCATTTTAATAATATGTATATTTACTTGACTATGGTTGAGTAATTAAATTGGCGAGTATATTTTTTTTTTGTTACATTAACGTTAACGATAATCAATATCCACAGTGACAAAACATACATGGGAAATTAACATTTCATTTATATATATATATAATTATCAAACTGTTTAGTTACAAAGCCTGGCATATCAAAAAACAAAACTATACCTGCCCCCCCACATGATTATACATACAAATCCCCACGGTATCAAAATATACAGCCCACTACAGACAAGACATCAGGCCCCCAAAAATAAAATACTGGTAGCCCTCAGTAGCTACCAGTAAAGTCAATCCCTCAAGTGAGGAGGAATCATGTCAGGATCCTCTTCAGGATCCTCCTCGAGGTCGTCCTCAGGGACTTCCTCGGGATCTTCCTCATCATCAGAGGAAATCACCATAGGAATAGCAGAGTTACGGGACGGGCCCCGAGCTATGGAATGAAAAGAGTCTTCCCGCGGGGTGTAATAACGGTCACCCCACATCTCGCGTATAGGAAAGTGAAACTCCAAACGTAGGCTGAGACAGCAGGTGAAAATAGGTGGCTCGTGGCGCCTCCAGGCTAGAGATATCGATACATCCCCCAAATATACACAGTGCTCAGCATCAAAGTTGATGTGCTAGCACTCCAACCCTTCTATGAAGGTCAGGCGTACATTTCCCAAAAACCTACGCGGGTGTGCCTCCATACTCTTCAGCAGTCGCTAATCAAGGTAAGGCCAGACGCCGGGAAAATCAGGTGCTTTGCCCTTTTTGCCGTCGTCTTCGATGGAACACCATATACCGATGGAAAATAATAAAAAGACAGGGAAGAGGTAAGACATCCTACCCTCATTACCAATTATAGCATCAAGAAATCAAACGGCGCAAAACGCCTACATAGCATTTATGACAGCAATAGTAGTAATAAACATCTAGTAGCAGTTATAATCAACCAAACAGTTCTAGGCAAATATATATATATATATATATATATATATATATATATATATATATATATATATATATATATTCGAAAATACAACAGTTCCAATTATGATAACAATGTATGCCGGATAATTCATAGACTCACTATGCACATGTGCCCTCAATAATCAAGATCCTACTCCATGGAGCTAGACACAAACGATCGGAGAGAATGATCGGGAGACATGCCAGTATCTCGTCAGCCATAAAATAAGTGCTTTTCAGAAAATAATCAATCATTTTGCGCGTCAAGGCTTTATACAGCGGCATTCTCACAAGATCTCGATATAGGACTGTGGCCAGTCAGGATCGTCGGTGCGTTTACATCGGTTTGTCCCACGGTCCAGAGGGGCTACCACTGCCCTCTGCGCGACACCTATGCCCTGATGCCCTCAAGGCCAACTACAGGACCCCACTTGTCTATTCGCACCCGCACTAAGGTGTGATCATCTCCTAGGCAACTCGGCCTTAACAAAGTCCAACAGACGTTCTCTTTCTTTTTGTGCAATGCATGACTCAATCATGCTTCTCATGACAACTTGGTCAATCATGCCTAAAATGCATGTCATATGATTTATCCACAAGTTTTGAACCCATTCACAGATCCACATCAAACCAATAGCACATTTTAAGGGTAACCACAATCCCATTCAAAATCTTGATAGAAATCAACCATTAAATTCATTATGTGCCTCACAAGCTCACCCATACTCATGTTCTTCCCTATTTATGAATCCCTAATTAATTTCTAGTCATCCAATTATTTATGATTAATATGCTTTTATTAATCCAAAGGTTTTAAGTCCAGGAAGATACACGGCCTGAATCACCAGCAAAGCCACGAAATTAATTGCTAGGTGTTGGGTGATAAACTATACTGTTGAATTTGACAGAGACAAGGTATTTGGTGAAAAATTGAGGCTGCCATTCGACGATAAATGACATGGCAGAAGGATGAAAGATGGGGGAACATTTTATAACAAGATTGGCTAAAAATCAATTTCTGTCGGATGAAGGTTCTGTCGAACGGAGATCAAAATTGTCAAATTATTCCAGAAGATCAGCAGAAGTCCTAGTTCGACGGACATAGGTGTCGACGTTGGAGAAATCTCCCAAGTGTCGAACCGACGAAAACACTGGTCAGAAACCCTAATTCGACGGATCTGTCATTCTAACTCGATGGGATTTAACATTTCTAAATGATCAGGATATCAATTTCGACGGGTTTGGCCAGGAGTTCATACTCGACGGATTTTAACATTTTACTAAGTGATCAAGTTATCAAATTCGACGGGTTTGGCCAGGAGTTCATACTCGACGGATTTTAACACTTTACTAAGTGATCAAGATATCAAATTCGATGGGTTTGGCCAGGAGTTCATACTCGACGGATTTTAACATTTTACTAAGTGATCAAGATATCAAATTCGATGGGTTTGGCCAGGAGTTCATACTCGACGGATTTTAACACTTTACTAAGTGATCAAGATATCAAATTCGACGGGTTTGGCCAAGAGTTCATACTTGACGAATTTTAACATTTTACTAAGTGATCAAGATATCAAATTCGACGGGTTTGGCCAGGAGTTCATACTCGACGGATTTTAACATTTTACTAAATGGTCAGAAACTCAAGTTATTACAATTTCTTACCAAGAATCCCAAAATTTTTGTCTCAAAGCGTGGCCATCTGAGAGCCAGCCCGACGGCGTTCCTTCCAGATTATACGTTCCAGTACATACAGATATATCGAAACACACAAAACAATCAACTAGCATATATACATCACCAACAGTATGCAAACAAAGATGACTCTCAGTACCAATCACAAACAACGTCCCTAAATGCTAAAAGAGGTTGAGGAGGAGTGTCTTCCTCTTACCTTAGAGAAGCACAAAGAAAGGTTGCTCCTTTTTGGTCAGGATTTCGTTTTCAGCTTCCAGGAAATCCTTAAATATTTAGACTTGCAAAATCAGAACCCAATATTGAAATGAATACCTATGGTCATCAAAATGACAGTGGGTTATGAAAATGAGAAGAGAGGACGAAAAAGCTAAGAGCTTTACCTTAAAGCTCCAACCTTTAAGTTTCAAAGACGTAAGAGAATGAAGATGGAGGAAATGTAGAACTTTGAAGATGATTTCCTCAATGATGGTGGTCCTCCAAACACAAAATGGTGCAAGGAGTGACAGTTTTGAAGAACAAAATGGAGGTGTGGGTGCATGGTGTTGCTGCTGTGGGGTGAAAGAAAAGAGAGAAAGATGAGTGAATAGTAGCTGCGTATTGGGAGGAGGGGAAATGTGAGAAAGAAAATGAATTAGACCCCTTAATTCAAACGTGCTGCACAAAATGGGAGGAGAGAGAAATAATAAAAATAATGGTTAGTGGAAGCTTCCTTGAGAAGCTTCGCGCGTTCCTCGATAAAGTGCATAGTAAGCTTGTCTCCAAATTAAATATATCTGATAGATGATTAATTACACTGTGGAATTATTTTCTCAGTGAATAAAATTTACAATTGATGAAAATAATATTTTATTATTTATCAGATAATTTTATGATACCGCAATTTTATTTAATAGATAAAACCTTGAAAAATGTAAATCTCGCAAACTGTGCCCGGCCACGGGTTTAGTAAGATCCCCCGTTGACACGTTGACAATTCAAGGTTTACCAGCCTCAGGGAAAATATTCTATTTTCCCAGCTCCGCTCAGTGTACACGCAAAATGAAGAATATATTAAAATATTCATCATTTTCTAGAAAAATCCTCAAAAATTCCTAAAAATCATAAATATTATAAAATGATCGTTTATAATGAAAT
This sequence comes from Ormosia semicastrata, assembly GCA_029884595.1. Taxonomy (NCBI): domain Eukaryota; kingdom Viridiplantae; phylum Streptophyta; class Magnoliopsida; order Fabales; family Fabaceae; genus Ormosia; species Ormosia semicastrata. The sequence goes on from JAQQTO010000063.1 coordinate 53,026,772, forward strand.
AAAGAATTTTCGGGATGTTACAACACTCCCCTTCTAAAAAGGAATTTCGTCCTCGAAATTTGCATACCTTAGAATAACTATGGGTGTTGCTCCTTCATCTTGTCTTCCAGCTCCCAAGTTGTATCTCCAGTCACTTCGTTCCAGATTATTTTCACCAATGCGATCTCCTTGCCTCTTAATTGCTTTATCTTCCTATCCTCGATTCTTACAGGAGACGTCTCATAAGTTAAGTTTTCTTTTAATTGTACTGCATCCGGTGCTATGACATGACTTGGGTCAGGAAGGTATTTTGGAAGTTGTGACACATGGAAAACATTATGAATGTTTGAAAGGAAATGAGGTAAGGATATTTGGTACGCCACAGGACCTACACGACGAATGATTTGTATGGTCCAAGGAATTTAGAAGTGAGTTTTCTAGATTTTAAAGCCCGGCCTACCCCAGTCGTAGGTGTGACTTTCAGGAATACATGCTCACCTTCCTCAAACTCAAGAGGTTTTCTCCTTCGGTTTGCATAACTCTTTTGCCGACTTTGAGCCGTCCTCATCTTTTCCTGAATTATCTTAACCTTCTCAGTTGTCTGCTATATAATCTCTGGTCCAACAGTAAGGCACTCACCGTCTTGGTACCAACACAGAGGTGTTCGACACCGTCGTCCATACAGAGCTTCATAGGGTGCCATTCCTATGCTCGAATGATAACTGTTGTTGTAGGTGAATTCTATCAAGGGTAGAATGTCATCCCAACTTCCAGTTTGCTCTATGGTACAAGCTCTAAGCAAATCTTCCAAAGATTGGATCGTCCTTTCTGATTGACCATCGGTCTGCGGATGATAAGCAGAACTCAGACGTAGCTTCGTCCCCAACGCTTCTTGCAAAATCTCCCAGAGATTTGAAGTAAATCTCGGATCTCTATCCGAAACAATACTCGTAGGCACACCGTGTAGTCTAACAATTTCTCCAATATAGATCTAAGTCAATCTCTCCAGTTTGTATTTTATGTCGATCGGGAGAAAGTGTGCCAATTTCGTGAGTCGGTCCACAATTACTCAAATCGAATCATGACCTTTTCTTGTCCTTGGCAATCTGACTACAAAATCCACTGCAATACTGTCCCACTTCCATTCCGGAATAGACAATGGTTGCAGCAAACCCGTTGGTCTCTGATGTTCCACCTTAGCTTTTTGACAAACTAGACAAGTCGATACACGTCTAGTGACGTCACTCTTCATTCCATGCCACCAGAACAACTTCTTTAAGTCTTGGTACATTTTTGTTATGCCTGGATGCATACTCAGCTAGCTTGTATGAGCATGGTTAATGATGTATTCTCTAAGCTCTTTGTCACGGGGAATACAAACTCTTCCACGAAACCTCAGAATTCCATCCGTTCCTTCCGCAAACTCTGTTTCATCTCCTTGCTCCACTTGCTCTCTCACTTCTTGTAAGAACTTGTTAATCTTCTGCTTTTCCTTTATGTCATCCAATAGCTCACTTGTGATGGTAACCATATTCATGCAAATCTTTCTAGGCTCTAACTCCACAAAAGACCATACATCTCTAAACTGCTCTAGCATATCCTTTTCCTTGATCATCAGGGCAGAGACACTGATCATCTTCCTACTTAGAGCATCTGCCACAACATTTGCCTTGCCAGGGTGATACAGAAGTTGAAAATCGTAATCCTTCAGGAATTCTAACCACCTTCGTTGCCTCATGTTCAACTTCTTCTGATCATACAAGTACTTCAGACTCTTGTGATCACTGAAAATGTTGAACGTTGCTCCGTAGAGAAAATACCTCCATATCTTTAGAGCAAAAACTACAGCCGCTAACTCCAAGTCGTGTGTCGGGTAATTCTTCTCATGCACTCGCAACTGCCTTGAAGCATAAGCCACTACTCTTCCATGCTACATAAGTACAAATCCTAGCCCTTAGTATGAAGCGTCGCAGTACACTTCAAACTGCTCATTCGGATCGGGTAGCACTAACACTCGTGAGGTAGTCAGTCGATTCTTCAACTCTTGGAAACTTTGCTCACAGCTGTCGGTCCACTCAAAAGCTTAGTTTTTCCTCGTGAGTTATGTAAGTGGTCCAGCAATCTTGGAGAATCCCTCAATGAACCTCCGGTAATATCCAACTAAACCCACGAAGCTTCGAATCTCCGTCACAGACGTTGGTCTTTCCCATCGCAGCACTGCCTCCACCTTTGATGGATCCACTGCAATCCCATCCTTCGAGATCACGTGACCCAGAAACTTAACTTCTTCCAACCAAAACTCACATTTTGACAGTTTGGCATACAATTCCTTCTCCTTCAAAATCTGAAGAACTATACTGAGGTGTTCAGCATGGTCCTCCTGATTTTGAGAGTATACCAGAATGTCATCAATGAAGACCACAATGAATCTGTCCAAGTAAGGATGAAAGATTCAGTTCATGTAGTCCATAAAGATAGCTGGTGCGTTCGTCACACCAAACGGCATCACGAGGTATTCGTAATGACCGTATCGGGTACGAAAAGTTGTCTTGGGTATATCCTCCGTCTTCACTCGTATCTGATGATACCCAGACCGCAGATCGATCTTTGAAAACACCGCTGCACCCTTTAGTTGGTCCATTAAGTCATCAATTCTCGAGAGTGGATACTTGTTCTTAATCGTTACCTTGTTCAGCTGCCGATAGTCCACACATAATCTTGAGGTGCCATCCTTCTTACGAACTAACAGCACTGGTGCTCCCTATGGTGACACACTTGGCCTGACAAATTGCTTTTCCAAAAACTCTTCTAGCTATTTCTTGAGCTCGGCTAACTCTGTCGGTGCCATCCTGTACGGTGCTATAGACACGGGACCAGCTCCTGGTACTAGGTCGATAGCAAACTCTATCTCTCGAGCCGGTGGTAAACCAGGTACATCATCAGGAAAGACTTTGGGAAACTCATTCACCACTGGAATTGTGTTCACATCAACCTCGTTCTCGACTTTCAAAGAAGACAGTAGCATGTATCCGTGAGCTCCTTCTTTCAAGAGAGCTTGAACTCGGTTGGCCGTCAAAAATCTAGAATTCTCCTCTATGGGAAAAACTATGGTCTTTCTGGAACAGTCTAACAGAACATGGTTGGAAGACAACCAGTCCATCCCTAAGATAATATCTAGTTGGGAAAGGGGTAAACAGATCAGATCGACCGAAAAGGTTCAACCTTCAACAACCAATGGACAATTTAGACAGACTTTGGTAGTAACTACTGGTTTATTAGTGGGGGTAGAAACAGTTAAGTCAAAAGGTAAAGGCGACATAGGTAGACCTAGTCTTTGCACACAGTCATAGGATATGAAAGAATGGGTTACCCCAGAGTCATACAGTATAGTTAAAAGATTACCTTCTATGATGCCTTCTCCCTGTATCAAATCTTCGGATTTGGAGGCTTCAGCTCTGCTCATAGTGTAAACTTGTCCCCCAGCTTGTGGCTTCTTGGCTTTTGCAGCACTCATTGAAGGTTCAACCTTCACTTGATTGCAGTCTCTGTAGATGTGTCCAGGTTTTCCACATCGAAAATAGATAATCCCTTTGATAGAACAATCCCTTGTCAGATGATCTTTTCTGCACTTCCGTCATTTGGAAGGGTACGCCACGTTTTGGCTAGTTTGGTTCCCAGTAAAACCTCCACCAGAACTTCCACCTATGGCTTGTTGTTGATTCCCAATTGGTCGGGAGTATGGTTTCTTCTGGAAATGGTTAGCACTATTACTGTCGCCTCTCTTGAACCTCGCAGGCCCAAAGTTTCTGTTCCTGGTATCTCTAGATTGCTCCAGAGCCTCTACATCACAACAGGTATCCAGTAATGCTGAGAATTCATTGATCCTCAAGGTGATCACAGCCTTCCTCACTTCGTACCTCAGTTCTTCCGTGAATCTTTGACATTTCCATGCTTCGTTTGGTTGATTCTGGAAGTACATCGAAAACTGTGACAAGTTTTCAAATTTCATTGCGTACTCGCTAACAGTCATATTTCCTTGTCGCAGGCTGAGGAATTTTGACTCCTTCGCATGCCTTGCGCTCACAGGAAAATATTTATCCAAGACCTTTTCCTTGAATAAGCCCCAAGTAATCTCTCGGTTCGCAGCTTCCAGTATTTGCTGCACTCTATTCCACCAATTTTCAGCATTGCCTACCAGCATAAATGTAGCATAGTTCACCTTCTTGTCCTTGGCACAACTCATTCCTCAAAAGACTTTCTCCAATTCCTTGATCCACAGACTAGCCTTGTGATGTGTGTGAAACAACATCATGTTTTGTTCTTGTTTTGCATGCATTCTTGAGTATTTTAGGCATTTTGTTTTCCCTTTTGGTTTGTTTTTCTCTTAGTTTGGATAACTGCGGTGTTTTTAGTGTTCTTGTGCAGGATTAATGTTGAATTGGCCTTGGATTGAATGGAAAGCTTGCATGATTGAAGTTGGAGCTTAATGGATAGCAATAAAGGTGCAAAAAGGCCATTCCAGAGGGATCCACGACCTGCCCGTGGATCAAACCACGGCCATGGATCGAGGGGCAACTTAAAGAAGCAAAAGAGAAATTCCAGGGAGATCCACGGCCGTGGATATTAACAGCAGACAAACTTGGCCTATGGCAGAGAAATCCACGGCCGTGGTTCACAGCGCGCAGCAGAATTTTAGTTTTTATTTTTATATCTTTTGGGGCCTTTTAGCCAATGAAAACCCTAGGCTATAAATAGATGTTCTGAATAGAATGAGGGAGTTCTAGTTTGGTTCAAAAGGAGGCACAAAGGAGGCTTGGGTTCTTCATCTTTCTCCCTTCTTCTTCCATTATTACGGGTTTGGGATGTTTTTAAGTTTGATTTCTTGTTTCCTTCTTCTCTATGTCTGAGTAGTTACTTTTGTTTCTAGGATTGGGCAATGCCCTTTGATACATTAATAATGATGAATTGATGTTGTTTCCCCTTTTATTAATCTTGATTGTTCATTGATTCAATTCTTATTGCTTTTATTCATGTGAATTTGTTGGCCACTTATTTGCATCTCATAGGCATTTAGGGACGTACTGAGAGGTGAACCTAAGTGTTGGAACCATTAGAATTGAACTTAAGGTCTAAATCACGAGAGTAGTTTTAGCCTTTCGAGGAATCAATGAATTACCACAAAGCGTAATGGGTTCAATTTAAATTCAATTACCACGAAAGTAGGAATTGGTTTAATTGGGCACGGGTCTTGTATCTTGAAAGAGAACATTAACTAATTTTGGGTAATTCACCTTCAATTGAATTTCAGATTTAATAAAAGGGTTGTCAATTATGATTTGTCTTGTATCATTGTGGTACCCCAATCTTGGAAGCTTTATTAAATCTGAAAACCCCCTTCTTGATAACTTGCTATTTTTGTTCTAAATTCTGTTTTCTTGATTTTTATTTAATTGTTTTATTACTACGTTCTTATCAATCAACAATCATATTCCCTTTTATTTAATTTAATTTAATTAATTAATTAATTGGTATTCATACACACAGTCCCTGTGGATTTGATCTTTTTATTACTTGACGACGAAACCATACACTTGCGGATTTCACGCATCACCTTGTCCGGATCAAATTCTCTTTTGAATTGAGGAGGGTTATGGCGTCGAAACTCCCCTAAATTCTGAGCATCAGCAGTAGCCTCTAGCTGTTGAGAAACTTGCTCTTATTGTTATGCAACTCTCTTTTGCTGCTGAGCAGCTTGCTCGGTTTGCTGTGCGACGGCCTCAGCCATCCTCTACATCGCTGTAATAGCTGCTGCCATATCTTCCCTTCGTGCCATCTTACTTTCTTAGATCAGATTAACTGAAAACATAGAAAAGTCAGTTGCATTCACTAGGAACACCAAACAATACACCTTTACGTATACTACTCAGAGAACACACAGCACAAACAAGACAGACTCAATCACAAGACCCAAAGAAACATAAACCGGGGCTCTGATACCAACTTAATGTAATGCCCCTTTTCCCAAGGGAACGTCACATTGTCAATCTTTAATACGGAAATAAAATTATATGAGTTAAGACCCGGTTCATTTTAATAATATGTATATTTACTTGATTATGGTTGGGTAATTAAATTGGCGAGTATATTTTTTTTTGTTACATTAACGTTAACGATAATCAATATCCACGGTGACGAAACATACATGGGAAATTAACATTTCATTTATATATATATATATATAATTATCAAACTGTTTAGTTACAAAGCCTGGCATATCAAAAAGCAAAACTATACCTGCCCCCCCACATGATTATACATACAAATCCCCACGGTATCAAAATATATAGCCCACTACAGACAAGACATCAGGCTCCCAAAAATAAAATACTGGTAGCCCTCAGTAGCTACCAGTAAAGTCAATCCCTCAAGTGAGGAGGAATCATGTCAGGATCCTCTTCAGGATCCTCCTCGGGGTCGTCCTCAGGGACTTCCTTGGGATCTTCCTCGGGATCTTCCTCATCATCAGAGGAAATCACCATAGGAATAGCAGAGTTACGGGACGAGGCCCGAGCTGTGGAATGAAAAGAGTCTTCCCGCGGGGTGTAATAACGGTCACCCCACATCTCGCGTATAGGAAAGTGAAACTCCAAACGTAGGCTGAGACAACAGGTGAAAACAGGTGGCTCATGGCGCCTCCAGGCTAGAGATATCGATACATCCCCCAAATATACATAGTGCTCAGCATTAAAGTTGATGTGCCAGCACTCCGGCCCTTCTATGAAGGTCAGGCGTACATTTCCCAAAAACCTGCGCGGGTGTGCCTCCATACTCTTCAGTAGTCGCTAATCAAGGTAAGGCCAGTTGCCGGGAAAATCAGGTGCTTCGCCTTTTTTGCCATCGTCTTCGATGGAACACCATATACCGATGGAAAATAATAAAAAGACAGGGAAGAGGTAAGACATCCTACCCTCATTACCAATTATAGCATTAAGAAACCAAACGGCGCAAAATGCCCACATAGCATTTATGACAGCAATAGTAGTAATAAACATCTAGTAGCAGTTATAATCAACCAAACAGTTCTAGGCAGTCATATATATATATATATATATTCAAAAATACAACAGTTCCAATTATGATAACAATGTATGCCAGATAATTCATGGACTCACTATGCACATGTGCCCTCAATAATCAAGATCCTACTCCATGGAGCTAGACACAAAACAGTCAGAGAGAATGATCAGGGAGACATGCCAGTATCTCGTCAGCCATAAAATAAGTGCTTTTCAGAAAATAATCAATCATTTTGTGCGTCAAGGCTTTATACGACAATGCATTCTCACAAGATCTCGATATAGGACTGTGGCCAGTCAGGATCGTCGGTGCGTTTGCATCGGCTTGTCCCACGGTCCAGAGGGGCTACCACTGCCCTTTGCTTGACACCCGCGCCCCGACGCCCTCAAGGCCAACTACAGGACCCCACTTGTCTATTCGCACCCGCACTAAGGTGTGATAATCTCCTAGGCAACTCGGCCTTAACAAAGTCCAACGGACGTTCTCTTTCTTTTTGTGCAATGCATGACTCAATCATGCTTCTCATGACAACTCGATCAATCATGCTTCAAATGCATGTCATATGATTTATCCACAAGTTTTGAACCCATTCACAGATCCACATCAAACCAATAGCACATTTTAAGGGTAACCACAATCCCATTCAAAATCATGATAGAAATCAACCATTAAATTCGTTATGTGCCTCACAAGCTCACCCATACTCATGTTCTTCCCTGTTTATGAATCCCTAATTAATTTCTAGTCATCCAATTATTTATGATTAATATGCTTTTATTAATCCAAAGGTTTTAAGTCCAGGAAGATACACGGCCTGAATCACCAGCAAAGCCACAAAATTAATTGCTAGGTGTTGGGTGATAAACTATACTGTTGAATTCGACAGAGACAAGGTATTTGGTGAAAAATTGAGGCTACCATTCGACGATAAATGACATGGCAGAAGGATGAAAGATGAGGGAACATTTTATAACAAGATTGGCTAAAAATCAATTTCCGTCGGATGGAGGTTCTGTCGAACGGAGATCAAAATTATCGAATTATTCCAGAAGATCAGCGGAAGTCCTAATTCGACGGACATGGGTGTCGACGTTGGAGAAATCTCCCAAGTGTCGAACCGACGAAAACACTGGTCAGAAACCCTAATTCGACGGATCTATCATTCTAACTCGACGAGATTTAACATTTCTAAATGATCAGGATATCAATTTCGACGGGTTTGGCTAGGAGTTCATACTCGACGGATTTTAACATTTTACTTAGTGATCAAGATATCAAATTCGACGAGTTTGGTCAGGATTTCATTGTAACATCCCGAAAATTCTTTATTTCATTATAAATGATCATTTTATAATATTTATGATTTTTAAGAATTTTTGTGGATTTTTCTGAAAACGATGAATATTTTACTATATTATTCATTTTGCGTGTACACTGAGCGGAGCCAGGGATACTAGAATATTTTCCCTGAGGCTGGTAAACTTTGAACCGTCAACGTGTCAACAGGGGATCTTACTAAACCCGAGGCCGGGCACAGTTTGAGAGATTTGTATTTTTTAAGATTTTATCTGTTAAATAAAATTGCGGTATCATAAAATTATCTGATGAGCAATAAAATATTATTTTCATCAATTATAAATTTTATTCACCGAGAAAATAATTTCACAGTGTAATTAATCATCAGTCAGATGTATTTAATTTGGAGACAAGCTTACTATGTGCTTTATCGAGGAGCGCGCGAAGCTTCTCAAGGAAGCTTTCTCCAACCATTATTTTTTATCATTTCTCTCTCCTCCCAATTTGTGCAGCACGTTTGAATTAAGGGGGTATAATTCATTTTCTTTTCTCACATTTCCCCTCCTCCCTGTACGCAGCTCACTATTCACTCATCTTTCTCTCTTCTCTTTCACCCCACAGCAGCAACACCATCCACCCACACCTCCATTTTGTTCTTCAAACCGTCACAATCTTAGCACCATTTCGTGTTTGGAGGACCACCATCATTGAGGAAATCATCTTCAAAGTTCTGTCATTTTCTCCATCTTCATTTTCTTCTACTTTGAAGCTTAAAGGTTGGAGCTTTAAGGTAAAGCTCTTAGCTTTTTCTTCCTCCCCTCTCATTTTCGTAACCCACTGTCATTTTGATGACCATGGGTATTCATTTCAATATTGGGTTCTGATTTTGCACGTTTAAATGTTTAAGGATTTCGTGGAAGCTGAAAACGAAAACCTGACCAAAAAGGAGCCACCTTTCTTTGTGCTTCTCTAAGGTAAGAGGAAGACACTCCTCCTCAACCTCTTTTAGCATTTAGAGACGTTGTTTGTGATTGTTACTAAGAGTCATCTTTGTTTACATGTTGTTGGTGATGTATATATGCTATTTGATTGTTTATGTGTTTTGATATATATCTGGATGTATTGGAACGTGTAATATGGAAGGGAATGACGTCCGATTGGTTCTCGGATGGTCACGGTGTTGAGCCCAGAAATTTGGAAATTTCATGTGAAAACTAGTAACAGTATGAACTCCTGGCCAAACCCGTCGAATATGATATCCTAATCATCTAATGAAATGTTAAAATCCGTCGAGTATGAACTCCTGGCAAAACCCGTCGAATTTGATGTCTTGATCACTTAATAAAGTTAAAATCCGTCGAGTATGAAGTCCTGGCCAAACCCGTCGAATTTGATGTCTTGATCACTTTGTAAAGTTAAAATCCGTCGAGTATGAACTCCTGGCCATACCCGTCGAATTTGATATCTTGATCACTTAGTAAAGTTAAAATCCATCGAGTATGAACTCCTGGCCAAACCCGTCGAATTTGATGTCTTGATCACTTAGTAAAGTTAAAATCCGTCGAGTATGAACTCCTGACCACTTAGGAGAGAAACTCCTCTAATGCAAAATCTGTCGAATTTGAATGACCACATCCGTCGAGTGACATATTCGTCGAATTAGAATGCCAATACCCATCGAGAGACATACCTGTCGAGTAGATCTTCTGTCCATTTATCAGAAGCTTCCTAAAGTTAATATTCGTCGAGTAGAATGTCAAGATCCGTCGAATTAGAGTTCTGACCATAGTGTTTTTCGTCGGTTCGACACTTGGGAGATTTCTCCAACGTTGACACCCACATCCGTCGAAATAGGACTTCTGCTGACCTTCTGGAAAAGTTTGACAGTTTTGATCTCTGTTCGACAGAAACTCCATCCGACAGAAATTGGTTTTATCCAATCTTGTTATAAAATGTTCTCCCATCTCTCATCCTTCTGCCATGTTAGTTTTTGTCGAATGGCAGCCTCAATTTTCCACTAAATGCATTATCTCCGTCGAATTCACAATTATGGTTTATCACCTAGTACCTAGTAATTAAATCTGTGACGTTGTTGGTGATTCTGGCCATGTATCTTCCTGGATTCAAAACCCTTGGATTAATAAAAGCACATAAATCATAAATGATTGGATGACTAGAGATTAAGTAGGGATTCATAAACAGGGAAGAACATGAGTATGGGTGAGCTTGTGAGGCACATAATGAATTTAATGGTTGACTTCTATCATGACTATGAATGGAAATTGTGGTTATCCTTAAAATGTACTATTGGTTTGTTGTGGATCCGTGAATGGGATCAATTCTTGTTGTAAAATGATATGACATGCATTTGAAGCATGATGGACCTAGTTGGTCATGAAGAGTATGATTGTGTCATGCATTGAACAAAAAAAGAAAGAGATTGTCCGTTGGACTTGGTTAAGGCCGGTAGCCTACGAGTTGAACTTACACCTTTGTGCGGGTGCGAATAGACAAGTGTAGGTTACTTGTTGACCTTAGGGGCGTTAGGGTGCGGCTACCTCACAATGGGCAGCTGGTGGCTCTCTATCCGTAAGGCAGACCGATGCAAACACACTGACGATCCGGACCGAGACACTATCCTATGTCGAGATTTGTGTAGAATGTCTTGTAAAATGCCATGATGTACACAATGATAATTTGAGAATTTTAGCACTTGAGGGCCTGGGCAGCCAAGAATACAGACATACCTCTTGATCGTTCTCTCCGACTGTTTTATGTTTAGCTCCATGGAATAGGATTTTGGTTATTGAGGGCACGTGTGCATAGTGAGTCCTTGAATCATCTGGCATACATTGTTATTATAATTGGAACTGTTGTACTTCTGATATATCTATATGTATACAACTGCCTGGAACTGTTTGGTTGATTATAATTGCTATTGAATGTTTATTACCATTATTGCTGTCATAAATGCTATGTGGGCGCTTTGTGCCGTTTAGTTTCTCGATGCTATGATTGGTAATGATGGTAGGATGTCTTACCTCTTCTCTGTCTCTCCACTTCTGTTTTGTCCGTATACTGCGTTCCATAGAAGATAAGTGCAGAAGGCAGGAAGCTCCCGACTTCCCTGGTTTTTGGCCTTATCTCGACTGAGCGACTGCAGAAGAATATGGAGCCATGCACGCAAAGATTTTTGGGATATGTGCGCCTGACTTTCTTGGGAGGGCCAGAGTGCTGGTACATCAACTATGGTTCTGAGCGTTGCGTCTATACGGGGGATGTGTCGATATCTCTAGCCTGGAGACGCCACGAGCCGCCTGTCTTCACCTGCTGTATTAGTTTATGTTTGAAGTTTCAACTACCGATACGCGAGATGTGGGGTGACCGTTATTTCACTCCGTTGGAAGACTCTTTTTGTTCCACAGCTCGAGCCCCGTCCCGTGACTCTGCGATTCCTATGGTGATTTCCTCTGACGAAGAAGATCCTGAGGAAGGTCCCGAAGAAGTTCCTGAGGACGACCCCGAAGAGGATCCTGAAGAGGACCCTGACTCGATTCCTCCTCACTTGAGGGACTGACCTTACTTGTAGCTACTGAGGGCTACCAGTATTTTTATTTTGGGGGGCCTGATGTTTTGTCTATAGTAAGGGTACATGTATATTCTAATACCGTAGGGATATGTATGTATAATTCTTTGGGGCGGTATAGTTTTACTTTTTGATATGCCAGGCTTTGTAACTAAATAGTTTGATAATTATATATATATATATATAAATGAAATGTTAATTTCCCATGTATGTTTCGTCACCGTGGATATTGATTATCGTTAACGTTAATGTAACAAAAAGGAAAAAACATATACTCGAAAAATTTAATTACCCAACTATAATCGAGTAAATATATATGTTATTAAAATGAACCGGGTCTTAACTCACATAAATTTTATTTTCGCATTGTAATTGAAAGTGAGACGTTCCCTTGGGAAAAAGGGGCGTCACACTAAGTTGGTATCAGAGCCCCAATTTATGTTTCTTTGGTCTTGTGTTTGAGTCTGTCTTGTTTGTGCTGTGTGTTCTCTGAGTAGTATACGTAAGGGTGTATTGTTTGGTGTCCTAGTGAATGCAACTGACTTTTCTATGTTTTCAGTTAATCTGACCTAAGAAAGTAAGATGGCACGAAGGGAAGATATGGCAGCAGCTATTACAACGATGCAGAGGATGGCTGAGGCCGTCGCACAGCAAACCGAGCAAGCTGCCTAGCAGCAAGAGAGAGTTGCACAACAACAAGAGCGAGCTACTCAACAGCTAGAGGCCACTGCTGATACTCAGAATTTAGCAGAGTTTCGATGCCATAACCCTCCTCAATTCAAAGGAGAATTTGATCCGGACAAGGCTAGTCTGTGGATCAAGGAATTGGAGAAAGTCTTTCGAGGAATGAGTTGCGCCGAGGATAAGAAGGTGAACTATGTTACATTTATGCTGGTAGGCAATGCTAAAAATTGGTGGAATGGAGTGCAGCAAATGCTGGAAGCTGTGAACCGAGAGATTACTTGGGGCTTATTCAAGGAACAGTTCTTGGATAAGTATTTCCCTGCGAGCGCAAGGCATGCAAAGGAGTCGGAATTCCTCAACTTGCGATAAGGAAATATGACCGTTAGCGAGTACGCAGCGAAATTTGAAAACTTGTCACAGTTTTCGACGTACTTTCAGAACTAACCAGATGAAGCATGGAAATGCCGAAGATTTATGGAAGAACTAAGGTATGAAGTGAAGAAGGCTGTGATCACCTTGAGGATCAATGAATTCTCATGACTACTGGATACTTGCTGTGATGTAGAGGCTCTGGAGCAATCTAGAGACATGAGGAGCAGAAACTTTGGGCCTACGAGGTTCCAGAGAGGCAGCAGTAACAGTACTAACTATTTCCAGAAGAAGCCGTACTCCCGACCCACGGGGAACCAGCAACAAGCCATGGGTGGAAATTCTGGTGGAGGTTCTACTGGGAACCGGACTGGCCAGAACACGGCGTATCCTTCCAGATGTCTGAAGTGTGGGAAAGACCATCTCACAAGGGACTGTACCATGAAGGGATTCATCGCTTCAAATGTGGCAAACCCGGCCACGTGTCCAGAGTGCAATCAAACGAAGGCCGAACCTTCAGTGAATGCTGCAAGAGCAAAGAAACCCTAGGCTGGAGGGCGAGTCTACACTATGAGTGGAGCTGAGGCTTACGAATCCGAAGATTTGATACAGGGGGAAGGTACCATAGAAGGTAATCTTTTAAGCTGTCTTTGTATGACTCTGGGGCAACCCATTCTTTTATATCATATGATTTGTGTGCAAAGAGGCGGGTCTATACGTGTCGTCATTACCTTTTGACTTAAGCTGTTTCTACCCCACCGATAAACCGGTAGTTACTACCAAAGTCTGTCTAAATTATCCATTGGTTGTTGAAGGTCGAACCTTTTCGGTCGATCGATCTGTTTACCCCTTTCCCAACTAGATATTATCTTAGGGATGGTGGTTGTCTTCCAACCATGTTACGTTAGGACCATTCGAGAAAGACCATAGTTTTTCCCATAATGGAGGATTCTAGATTTTTGACGGCCAACCGAGTTCAAGCTCTCTTGAAAGAAGGAGCTCACGAGATACATGCTACTTGTCTTCTTTGAAAGTCGAGAACGAGGTTGATGTGAACACAATTCCGGTGGTGAATGAGTTTCCGAAGTCTTTCCTGATGATGTACCTGGTTTACCACCGGCTCGAGAGATAGAGTTTGCTATCGACCTAGTACCGGGAGCTGGTCCCGTGTCTATAGCACCGTATAGGATAGCACCGACAGAGTTAGCTGAGCTCAAAAAACAGCTAGAAGAGCTTTTGGAAAAGTAATTTGTTAGGCCAAGTGTGTCACCATGGGGAGCACCAGTGCTGTTAGTTCGCAAGAAAGATGGCACCTCAAGATTATGTGTGGACTATCGGCAGCTGAACAAGGTAACGATTAAGAACAAGTATCCACTCCCGAGAATTGATGACTTAATGGACCAACTGAAGGGAGCAGCGGTGTTTTCGAAGATCGATCTGTGGTCTGGGTATCATCAGATACGAGTAAAGACGGAGGATATACCCAAGACAGCTTTTCGTACCCGATACGGTCATTACGAATACCTAGTGATGCCGTTTGGTGTAACGAACGCACCAGCTATCTTTATGGACTACATGAACCGAATCTTTCGTCCTTACTTGGACAGATTCGTTGTGGTCTTCATTAATGACATTCTGGTATACTCTCAAAATCAGGAGGACCATGCTGAACACCTTAGTGTAGTTCTTCAGATTCTGAAGGAGAAGGAATTGTATGCCAAGCTGTCAAAATGTGAGTTCTGGATAGAAGAAGTTAAGTTTCTGGGTCACGTGATCTCGAAGGATAGGATTGCCGTGGATCCATCGAAGGTGGAGGCAGTGCTGTAATAGGAAAGACCAACGTCCGTGACGAAAATTCGAAGCTTCGTGGGTTTAGCTGGATATTACCGGAGGTTCATTGAGGGATTCTCCAAGATTGCTGGACCACTTACACAACTCACGAGGAAAAACCAAGCTTTTGAGTGGACCGACAGCTGTGAGCAAAGTTTCCAAGAGTTGAAGAATCGACTGACTACCTCACCGGTGTTAGTGCTACCCGATCCGAATGAGCAGTTTGAAGTGTACTGCGACGCTTCATACCAAGGGCTAGGATCTATACTTATACAGCTTGGAAGAGTGGTGGCTTATGCATCAAGGCAGTTGCGAGTGCACGAGAAGAATTACCCGACACACAACTTGGAGTTAGCGGCTGTAGTTTTTGCTTTGAAGATATGGAGGCATTTCCTCTACGGAGCAACGTTCAATATTTTTCAGTGATCACAAAAGTCTGAAGTATTTGAATGATCAGAAGGAGTTGAACATGAGGCAACGAAGGTGGTTAGAATTCCTAAAGGATTATGATTTCCAACTTCTGTATCACCCTAGCAAGGCAAATGTTGTGACAGATGCTCTAAGTAGGAAGATGATCAGTGTCTCTGCCCTGATGATCAAGGAAAAAGATATGCTAGAGCAGTTTAGAGATGTGTGGTCTTTTGTGGAGTTAGAACCTGGAAAGATTTGCATGAATATGGTTACCATCACAAGTGAGCTACTGGATGACATAAAGGAAAAGCAGAGGATTGACAAGTTCTTACAAGAAGTGAGAGAGCAAGTGGAGCAAGGAGGTGAAACAGAGTTTGTGGAAGGAACGGATGGAATTCTGAAGTTTCGTGGAAGAGTTTGTATTCCCCTGACAAGAAGCTTAGAGAATACATCATTAACCATGCTCATACAAGCCAGCTGAGTATGCATCCAGGCATAACAAAAATGTACCAAGACTTGAAGAAGTTGTTCTGGTGGCATGGAATGAAGAGTGACGTCACTAGACGTGTATCGACTTGTCTAGTTTGTCAAAAAGCTAAGGTGGAACATCAGAGACCAGCGGGGTTGCTGCAACCGTTGTCTATTCCGGAATGGAAGTGAGACAGTATTGCAATGGATTTTGTAGTCGGATTGCCAAGGACAAGAAAAGGTCATGATTCGATTTGGGTAGTTATGGACCGACTCACGAAGTCGGCACACTTTCTCCTGATCGACGTAAAATACAAACTGGAGAGATTGACTCAGATCTATATTAGAGAAATTGTTAGGCTACACGGTGTGCCTACGAGTATTGTTTCATATAGAGATCCGAGATTTACTTCAAATCTCTGGGAGAGTTTGCATGAAGCGTTGGGGACGAAGCTACGTCTGAGTTCTGCTTATCATCCGCAGACCGACAGTCAATCAGAAAGAATGATCCAATCTTTGGAAGATTTGCTTAGAGCCTGTACCATAGAGCAAACTGGAAGTTGGGATGACATTCTACCTTTGATAGAATTCACCTACAACAACAGTTATCATTCGAGCATAGGAATGGCACCCTATGAGGCTCTGTATGGACGACGATGTCGAACACCTCTGTGTTGGTACCAAGACGGAGAGCGCCTTACTGTTGGACCAGAAATTATACAGCAGACAACTGAGAAGGTTAAGATAATTTAGGAAAAGATGAGAACGGCTCAAAGTCGGTAAAAGAGTTATGCAGACCGAAGGAGAAAACCTCTTGAGTTTGAGGAAGGCGAGCATGTATTCCTGAAAGTCACACCTACGACTGGGGTAGGCTGGGCTTTAAAATCTAGAAAACTCACTCCTAAATTCCTTGGACCATACCAAATCATTCGTCGTGTAGGTCCTGTAGCGTACCAAATATCCTTACCCCCTTTCCTTTCAAACATTCATAATGTTTTCCATGTGTCACAACTTCGAAAATACCTCCCCGACCCAAGTCATGTCATAGCACCGGATGCGGTACAATTAAAAGAAAACTTAACTTATGAGACGTCTCTGTAAAAATCGAGGATAGGAAGATAAAGCAATTAAGAGGCAAGGAGATCGCATTGGTGAAAGTGATCTGGAACGAGGTGACAGGAGATGCAACTTGGGAGCTGGAAGACAAGATGAAGGAGCAACACCCACAGTTATTCTAACGTATGCAAATTTCGACGACTAAACTCCTTTTTAGAATGGGAGTGTTGTAACATCCCGAAAATTCTTTATTTCATTATAAACGATCATTTTATAATATTTATGATTTTTAGGAATTTTTGTGGATTTTTCTGAAAATGATGAATATTTTAATATATTCTTCATTTTGCGTATACATGAGCTTGAGAAAGCCTGGGAAACTAGAATATTTTCCCGAGGTGGTAAACTTTGAACCGTCAACGTGTCAACGGGGATCTTACTAAACCGAGTAGGGCACGTTTGAGAGATTTGCATTTTTCAAGATTTTATCTGTTAAATAAAATTACGGTATCATAAAATTATCTGATGAATAATAAAATATTATTTTCATCAATTATAAACTTTATTCACTGAGAAAATAATTCCACAGTGTAATTAATCATCTGTCAGATGTATTTAATTTGGAGACAAGCTTACTATATGCTTTATCGAGGAGCGCGCGAAGCTTTTCAAGGAAGCTTCCTCCAACCATTATTTTTTATCATTTCTCTCTCTTCCCAATTTGTGCAGCACGTTTGAATTAAGGGGGTCTAATTCATTTTCTTTTCTCACATTTCCCCTCCTCCATGTACGCAGATCACTATTCACTCATCTTTCTTTCTTCTCTTTCACCCCACAGCAGCAACACCATCCACCCACACCTCCATTTTGTTCTTCAAACCGTCACAATCTTAGCACCATTTCGTGTTTGGAGGACCACCATCATTGAGGAAATCATCTTCAAAGTTCTGTCATTTTCTCCATCTTCATTTTCTTCTACTTTGAAGCTTAAAGGTTGGAGCTTTAAGGTAAAGCTCTTAGCTTTTTCTTCCTCCCCTCTCATTTTCGTAACCCACTGTCATTTTGATGACCATGGGTATTCATTTCAATATTGGGTTCTGATTTTGCACGTTTAAATGTTTAAGGATTTCCTGGAAGCTGAAAATGAAATCCTGACCAAAAAGGAGCCACCTTTCTTTGTGCTTCTCCAAGGTAAGAGGAAGACACTCCTCCTCAACCTCTTTTAGCATTTAAGGACGTTGTTTGTGATTAGTACTGAGAGTCATCTTTGTTTACATGCTGTTGGTGATGTATATATGCTATTTGATTGTTTGTGTGTTTTGATATATATCTTAATGTATTGGAACGTGTAATATGGAAGGGAATGACTTCCGATTGGTTCTCGGATGGTCACGGTGTTGAGCCCAGAAATTTGGAAATTTCATGTGAAAACTAGTAACAATATGAACTCCTGGCCAAACCCGTCGAATATGATATCCTAATCATCTAATGAAATGTTACAATCCGTCGAGTATGAACTCCTGGCCAAACCCATCGAATTTGATGTCTTGATCACTTAATAAAGTTAAAATCCATCGAGTATGAACTCCTGGCCAAACCCGTCGAATATGATATCCTAATCATCTAATGAAATGTTAAAATCCGTCGAGTATGAACTCCTGGCCAAATCCATCGAATTTGATGTCTTGATCACTTTGTAAAGTTAAAATCCATCGAGTATGAACTCCTGGCCAAACCCGTCGAATTTGATGTCTTGATCACTTAGTAAAGTTAAAATCCATCGAGTATGAACTCCTGGCCAAACCCATCGAATTTGATGTCTTGATCACTTAGTAAAGTTAAAATCCGTCGAGTATGAACTCCTGACCACTTAGGAGAGAAACTCCTCCAATGCAAAATCCGTCGAATTTGAATGACCACATCCGTCAAGTGACATATTCGTCGAATTAGAATGCCAATACCCATCGAGAGACATACCTGTCGAGTAGATCTTCTGTCCATTTATCAGAAGCTTCCCAAAGTTAATATTCGTCGAGTAGAATGTCAAGATCCGTCGAATTAGAGTTCTGACCATAGTGTTTTTCGTCAGTTCGACACTTGGGAGATTTCTCCAACGTCGACACCCACATCCGTCGAAATAGGACTTCTGCTGACCTTCTGGAAAAATTCGACAATTTTGATCTCTGTTCAACAGAACCTCCATCCGACAGAAATTGGTTTTATCCAATCTTGTTATAAAATGTTCTCCAATCTCTCATCCTTCTGCCATGTTAGTTTTCGTCGAATGGCAGCCTCAATTTTCCACTAAATGCATTGTCTCCGTCGAATTCATAATTATGGTTTATCACCCAATACCTAGCAATTAAATCTGTGACGTTGTTAGTGATTCTGGCCATGTATCTTCCTAGATTCAAAACCCTTGGACTAATAAAAGCACATAAATCATAAATGATTGGATGACTAGAGATTAAGTAGGGATTCATAAACAGGGAAGAACATGAGTATGGGTGAGCTTGTGAGGCACATAATGAATTTAATGGTTGACTTCTATCATGACTATGAATGGAAATTGTGGTTATCCTTAAAATGTACTATTGGTTTGTTGTGGATCCGTGAATGGGATCAATTCTTGTTGTAAAATGATATGACATGCATTTGAAGCATGATGGACCTAGTTGGTCATGAAGAGTATGATTGTGTCATGCATTGAACAAAAAAAGAAAGAGATTGTCCGTTGGACTTGGTTAAGGCCGGTAGCCTAGGAGTTGAACTTACACCTTTGTGCGGGTGCGAATAGACAAGTGTAGGTTACTTGTTGACCTTGGGGGCGTCAGGGTGCGGGTACCTCACAATGGGCAGCTGGTAGCTCTCTGTCCGTGGGGCAGACCGATGCAAACACACTGACGATCCGGACCGAGACGCTGTCCTATGTCGAGATCTGTGTAGAATGTCTTGTAAAATGCCATGATGTACACAATGATAATTTGAGAATTTTAGCACTTGAGGGCCCGGGCAGCCAAGAATACAGACGTTGAGGAGGAGTGTCTTCCTCTTACCTTAGAGAAGCACAAAGAAAGGTTGCTCCTTTTTGGTCAGGATTTCGTTTTCAGCTTTCAGGAAATCCTTAAACATTTAGACTTGCAAAATCAGAACCCAATATTGAAATGAATACCCTATGGTCATCAAAATGACAGTGGGTTACGAAAATGAGAAGAGAGGAAGAAAAAGCTAAGAGCTTTACCTTAAAGCTCCAACCTTTAAGTTTCAAAGACGTAAGAGAATGAAGATGGAGGAAATGTAGAACTTTGAAGATGATTTCCTCAATGATGGTGGTCCTCCAAACACAAAATGGTGCAAGGAGTGACAGTTTTGAAGAACAAAATGGAGGTGTGGGTGGATGGTGTTGCTGCTGTGGGGTGAAAGAGAAGAGAGAAAGATGAGTGAATAGTAGCTGCGTATTGGGAGGAGGGGAAATGTGAGAAAGAAAATGAATTAGACCCTTTAATTCAAACGTGCTGCACAAATTGGGAGGAGAGAGAAATAATAAAAATAATGGTTAGAGGAAGCTTCCTTGAGAAGCTTCGCGCGCTCCTCGATAAAGTGCATAGTAAGCTTGTCTCCAAATTAAATACATCGACAGATGATTAATTACACTTGTGGAATTATTTTTTCAGTGAATAAAATTTACAATTGATGAAAATAATATTTTATTATTCATCAGATAATTTTATGATACGCTTAATTTTATTTAACAGATAAAACCTTGAAAAATGCAAATCTCGCAAACTGTGCCCGGCCTCGGGTTTAGTAAGATCTCCCGTTGACACATTGACAGTTCAAGGTTTACCAGCCTTAGGAAAAATATTCTATTTTCCCAGCTCCGCTCAGTGTACAAGCAAAACGAAGAATATATTAAAATATTCATCATTTTCTAGAAAAATCCTCAAAAATTCCTAAAAATCATAAATATTATAAAATGATCGTTTATAATGAAATAAAGAATTTTCGGGATGTTACATGTCCCTCTTGAAAAGTTGATTATGACAAGCCAAATTCTATCTTTGGAACTGTCCATAATTAGTTATGGGACTTTAGTAATCAGTTATTGCTTGAATTAACCTATTATATCACCTAAAATCTTGTTCTGGTCGTGTACAATAAACAGTTAGGGTCTTTCCTATAACATCCTAAATTTAATAACCATAGTATAACCGGTGTTATACCACTGTCATTAGATTCAGGCCTGCTACTTACTACTACTAAGCATTTTCAAATATAATAGTTATGTATATACAGAAAATATGAGCCTTGTAAAGGATGAATATATTTATTACACCACAACTATATTTCTCATAAATATAATACATACATAATTCAAAAGAAATTACAAAGCTGCACTAAGCTGAGCTCTCCAAGCTCCTATATGCACTTCACTTTCCATAAATCTTCTTTCTTGGAATCATCTTGGAAACATACACGAGGGGTGAGAATCACATATTCTCAGTAGTTGAAAATCCATAAAAACATGTCATCACAATCATTCCAGCCATTTTGGGGAAAAACAACTATAAATCCAAGTCTCATACTTATATAAACTAGAAAGGTGGCAAAAACCAAAACCATCTCCTTTCTTTTCCCGAAATAGATTCCCAATTTGTAAGTTTGTACAAAAAACCCATTTATCACAAACAATGTTCAAGTAATCACCACACTCACAAAAACAACATCTCCATCTCAGAGATACAAAAACAACATCCCTATCTCAAGGATATGCAATTGCCCGTACAATTGCAATGTCATGATTATGTTATGATTGACAACCGCTCATACAATTGTCATGCTATGCCAAATTATGCCTAATGTTCATGCTTATGCAATAACTTAAGTATGGAATGAGTAAAATTATGATACCAAGTCTATGACAATGTCATGATATGCATGTATCTCGAACAAAGTAATGGAAATCATATCTATAAACCTTGAACAAGCACTAAAACCCAATGCCAATAGTCTTCTCTTCGGGTAGTGAGATTCATAAACTACGCAGTCTTCCATAATGTAGAGGAATCTATCCTCTCCGGGTAGTGAATCCATCAACTACACAGTCTTCAATAGCGTAGAGAAATCCATCCTCAAAGTCGTACAATAGGGAGGGAGTTGCGCATCATCGCACTTTCATGATTCAAGATCACCTCCGGTAGTGAGGATATAACCCACGTCATATACCTTTGATCTAGGATAACATCTAGTAAAGAGGAAGGATATGACCCACCTTAGCTCAACTACTAGAACAATGAGAGAGGATATTACCCACCTCAAGCATGAACAATAATGATGCAAAGTATCACAATATTTGACATACTAATTGATTTACATTAACCACACAAACACTTCATTAAATACTCCTATTACAGCCTCATCACTCATTAAGAAGCATAAAAGAAGAAACTACACCATTAAAAGGCTTCATTGCATCAAACGGCAAATCCTGTGAAATTCTAGATGTAACGCCTTGGGGCAGCATTGCTTACGCCATGAAGCTGAGTTCTCAGGTCCCTTATGCCCTGGCGTGGTGCATTCATGTCGAGGCGTGCTACTTTTGGGTTCACTCGCTGAAACCCACGCCTCGGCGTGGCAACACTCACGCCGCGGTGTGGGTGGTCTTTCTACAGAATTCTACAAAAAAAATAGGGTCGGGTACTGTTTCATTAGAACAAATCCCTCACCCAATCACTCAAAACTCAATTTCAAGTGATTTTCAACCTTACATGAAGTCCATAAACTCATTGTAACTCTTATACAATTCCTAAATCTCTCCAAATTGGATCAACAATCCTCCATACACCTAAAAACCTAAAACCCGCTTCTTGGCTCTAATGAGGTCCTAAGTGTTTAAGTGGTGAAAAATTCATTACCAATTATACAATAAACCAATAACAAGTCATACACAAGTTCCACAACAAGATATAGGCCATAAACACACATTAACACACTAAAACCCCATTACTCACACGAAGCCATCACATGAACAAGATGGAGAAAAGGAGAAGTGCAAAACAAAATTTTCCCCCTACCTTAAGGTCTTGAAGATGAAGCCAAGGATTAGCTATGGAGATCCCAAGATCTCCTTCCTCTTTCTCCTTGTTCTCGGTTTCCTTTCTTTCTTTTGTCTTTAGCTTCTTTTGTCATGAGAAAATAAAGAAAAGAAGTCACAATTGGCTTCTTATAGCCAAGTACTAAAACTGTTGATTTGTTAAGAACACTTAGATTTCACCAAATCCAGTTTCCTAACTTCCAACAAGATTAAAATAAATCCTAAGATTCATCAAAAATCTTGTTTCAACTTTACTACATTTTTTCATATCTGTTGGTAGTCAATCTGACATTAGAACATACAACCAGTACACTTAAAATGTCAAACTAACTCTGATTAACCTCAAACTCTAATTGTATCATCTTCACCACATTTGTGACCTAGAAACTAATTCTTCACATTTATTTCCATTAACTGAGCAGTTTAAGCCAATTCTGGTGCTAATAACAGTTATATCTCACACATAGTGTTTCAACAAAGTGACTAAACGTGTTCAGAAGGCCACAAAATTAAATAGGCATGACAAACTAGTATTAGGCTACCTTTGTAACCATATACAAGTCTATTGTGTTTTCACAGGTGTTACATTTCTCCCCTCCTTTTTAAAATTTTGTCCCCAAAATTTACTCGCCATCAACACTTAGTCTCTCGCAACTAAAGTTCCACAATCTCCATCAGATATCACACTCAAAGGATTCTCACCTCTTTTAGTGGTATCTAACTCATCATTCTCAACTTCCAACAAAACTTGGATGTTCTCAAAACTTTTTTTTTTTACTTCATATCAACAATTCTAGACAATCCTGCCCCTTGCAGGTCTCCAGCTCCTAAGTAGCTTCTCAAGCCAAACCTATTCTAGATATTCTTCACCTAAGAAATCTGCCTTCCCTTAAACTCTTGGACTCCCCTGTCCATAATCCTTGCAAGCCTTATCTAACAACCCTTTATCTAACCCATGGGCTTTACTTACTCTAGAGGTACCACTCCAAAGGGTGTAGATACAAACAATTCCTAAGCAAGTTCAATCATAACAACTGGACCCTCACTAGAAGAATTCCTAATTCCTCTAGTTCGCCTAGGTGAAGTCATAGCTTTTTGTCACATAACATTACATATTTAGTGGATCAGTCCTCAATATCATGTAATTGTGAAACAATATCTACTAAAATTTCAACCTAAGGCAAGTCATGTAATTTTTTTCAAACATCTCAAACAAGAGACAAAGAAATGCACAATACACAAAGAAACTTCTAACATGCCTAAGCACAGTCAGTCCATACCCTGACTCAACAAAATAAACTACTCTGATACCATAATGTAACATCCTAAATTTAATAACCATAGTATATCCGGTGTTATACCACCATCATTAGATTCAGGCCTGCCACTTACTACTATTAAGCATTTTCAAATATAACAGTTGTGTATATATAGAAAATATGAGCCTCGTAAAGGATGAATATATTTATTACACCACAATTGTATTTCTCATAAATACAATATGTACCTAATTCCAAAGAAGACTACAACTCTAATCTAAGCTAAGCTCTCTAAGTTCCTGTCTACATTTCACTTTCCATAAATCTTCTTTCCTAAAATCATCATGGAAACACACACGAGAGGTGAGAATCACATATTCTAAGTAGTTGAAAATTCTTAAAAACATGCCATCAAAATCATTCCAGCCATTTCGGGGAAAAACACAATTATAAATCCAAGTCTCATATTTATATAAACTAGAAAGGTGGCAAAAACCAAAACCATGTCCTTTGTCTTCCCAAAATAGATTCCTATTTTATAAGTTCGTATAAAAACCTATTTATCACAAACAGTCTTCAAGTAATCACCACACTGACAAAAACAACATCTCCATCTCAGAGATACAAAAACAACATCCCCATTTTAGAGATACGCAGTTGCCTATACAATTTCAATGTCATGATTATGTTATGATTGGAAACCGCCCACATAATTACCATGCTATTCCAAATTATGCCTAATGTTCATGCTTATGCAATAACTTAAGTATGGAATGAGTAATGTTATGATGCCAAGTCCATGGCAATGTCATGATATGCATGTATCACGAACAAAGTAATAGAAATCACATCCATAAACCTTGAACAAGCACTGGAACCCAATTCCAATAGTCTTCTCTTCGGGTAGTAAAATCCATCAACTATGCGGTCTTCCACAATGTAGAGTATAATATCCCGAATTTAATAGCCATAGTATAATTAAAATTATACCACAGTAATTAGATCCAAACATGCTACTTACAACATCTAAGCATTTCTAATATAACAAAACCATGCATATAGAAAATATAAGCCTTGAATGAATATATTTATTACATAATATCTATATTTCTCATAAATATAATACGTACATCAAATAAAAGAGACTATCTAGCTACACTAAGCTAAAAACTCCAAGCTCCTACTTATCTTCAATTTTCACAAGTCTTTCTCCCTAGAATCATTATGGAAACTCACACACACGGGGTGAGAATCACACATTCTTAGTAGTCAAAAGCACAAAATATGTCATCACAACCATTCAAGCCATTTCGGGGAAAAACACATTTCTAAGCTCAAGTCTCACACTTTTACAAACTAGAAATGTAGCAAAAGCCAAAACCATGACCTTTCTCTTCCTAAAATAGATTCTCATTTTACAAGTTTGTATAAAAACTTATTTATCACAAACAGTCTTCAGGTGAACACCACACTCATGAAAACATCATCTCCATCTCAGAGACACCAAAACATCATCTCCATCTCAGAGACTCAAATTAACATCTCCATCTCAGAGACTCAAATCAACATCTCCATCTCAGAGATACGCAACTGCCCATACAATTGCAATGTATGATTATGTTATGAATAGCAATCGCCTATACAATTGCCATGTTATGCCAAATTATGCCTAATGTTCATGTCTATACAATAACCTAAATATGTAATGTATAATATGTGATACCATTTACAAGAACCCAGTTCCATGGTAATGTGATGAAAGGCATGAGCCTCAAACAAAACAAAGGAATCTCTCCCAAGTCTTGAACAAGCATTGGAACCCAGTTCCAACAGTCTTCATCCCGGGTAGTGAGGGAATTGAACTGTCCTCATCAATGCGGTCTTCAATAATCTTAGTAGTAAGGAGTCCCCCATTACTACATGGTCTTTAACGATGATCACTATGATAAGAAGGGTTAATTACCTTCTCATTCAAAATCATATTTGATCACCTACAATGATCACTACGATAGGAAGGGTTGGTCACCTTCTCATTCAAAAATCACATTTCATCATCAACATTAAGGACTCAACCTCATCAACATAGCTATGGAACAATAGTTATGCCAATTACTACAATAACTAGCATGTTAATTGATTTACATTCCTAACTACAAACATGAAATACAATGATGTTAAGTACCACAATAATTAGCATATCAATTGATTTATATTCACCACATATACACTTCAATAGATACTCCTATTAGAGTCTCAATACCCACTAAGAAGCATAAAAGAAGAAACTACAACATTGGAAGACTCCATGGCATCAAACACAACTCATAGTTGCTTCTAGGCACTAATACACCATATGCTAAGCCTCGGCGCCCAACCCTCGAGTTCAAGTACTGGATGGAAATATTGCCCACGTCGCGGCACCCAAAGTGCCAGGCCGTGGTGTGCACCCCATGTTTTCTCCCAATGCCGCGGCACCCCAAGTGCCACGCCGTGGCGTTCATAGCAGAACACAAATTCTGCAAATATGGGTACTATTCCATTGGAACTAAACCCTCTTCCAATCACTCAAAACTCCATTCCAAGTGATTTTTAACCTCACACAAGGTCTATCTACACATAGCAACTCTTATTCCACTTTGATTTCACTCAAAATCATAAATCATGGAAAATCAAACACTTTAAAACCTAAAACCCCAAATCTTAACTCAAAAGGAATTCAAGGTGTACAAAGGCTGGAAATCCATTTTCATACACCCAATAACTTAACAACAAGCTATCCTCAAGTTCTCCAACAATATTCAAGCCAAAAACACCAAATCACACTCAACATCCAATTCTCACATCAAGCCATCACTTATGAACAAAATGGAGAAAAAGAAAGATGAGCAAGAACAAAGTTTCTCCCTACCTCAAGGTCTTGAAGATGAAGCCAACATCCAATTGATTTCTCTTCCTTGGTGGTTAATCCTCCTCTTTTGGTCTTCTTTCCTTTCTCTTCTTCTTCTCCTCGGTTCCTTCACCTTTTCTCTTTTCTTTCTTTTTATTTTTTGTTTTTCCTTTCCTTTGCCATATGATTGCGATTACCATGCAACATTGATGATGAGTTTTGATGATAACAAACATAGAGATGATGAGAAGACTGAGTCCAAGATCTTCAAGATTAGTATTAGGACTTAGGATCTCTCTTGTACAGAGCTCTCATAGGATATCTCAGTGTTTAACTCAAAAGATCTAAGAACATGTTTTTCTACAAACTAAATTAAAGTTTTAATGTGGCTTTGATAATCAAAGAGTTTGTGGATTTTCTAAACTTATATAATCTGGTTCCTAAAAGTGTTTTTCAGTTTTTTAACAGAGGTATTCGAATACCATTAAAGGCATTCGAATACAACCCTTCTAAAAATGCTTTTACAAACGTATTTCAAATGGTGGCATTCGAATAACTTAGTGTGGTATTCGAATACTGTGGGTCTGAACTATTTTTTATATACTAATATCATGGTATTCGAATACCTTGTTATGGTATTCGAATAACCCAAGTCTGAACTATTTTTTATATATTGATATCAGTGGTATTCGAATACCACAATAAGGTATTCGAATAACCCATGAGTTTCTGCTTCTATTTTTTGAATTTGATACATAAACGGATTTGCATTTATTATGCTATTAATTCCCTCAATGATATTTTCTGATCAAAGACTCTATAAATAGAGACCTTGCCTCACGTCTGAAATACACGAATCCTTGAAATTATTTTTGATTGTGCAAAAACGCTGTTTACATAATTCTCTCTTTCTCTCTGTGCTCTTTTTGGTAAAATTCTGAGATATTCTTAGAGAGCTCTATAGTGCTTCAATTTGTATAATTTACTCTGAGTGAGAGTTTCTTTTCATCTACTTTCTTTTATTCTGCTTCGAGGGTGAGGTATCCCTCAAGGTTTGTATAAGGGTGGGGTATCCCTGCAGGCTGAGACTTTAGCACAAGGGTAGAGTTTCCCTGTGTGTGAAAAGTGCTCTTTTGTGTAACGGGGTCAAGCACCTATTGAAACTTGTATACTTAGTGAAAAATCTTGGCTTTCGAGGACTAGACGTAGACCACAAGTGGGTTAATGGTCGAACCTAGATAAATACTGTGCCAGCTTCTCTCTTCTTAATCTCTTTATTTTATGTAATTTTAATTTACTGTATATTTATTTCTGCTATTTTTATTGCTTCATTTCTTCTTCTCATTCCTTCTGTGCATTTATTTATTAAGTTTTTAATATTTATTTTTGTTAAAAAGAGGTTTTGGAAAAAAGTTTTACACTCAATTCATCCCCCTCTTGAATACTGGAAGCCACTTGGTAACAAGTGGTATCAGAGTTAGACTCTTGTATAAAGAACTTAGCAGCTTCAAGAGAATATGGCTTCTTCAAATGGTTTTTCAGAAGGATCCTCCATAAACCGACCACCTTTTTTCAATGGGGATGGTTATGCATATTGGAAGGAAAGAATAAAAATCTTCATTGAAGCTATTGATCTAGATGTATGGGATGCTGTCGAAAACGGTGCTTTTATACCCACACATGAAGTCGATGGTGTAAGGACCGAAACACCACGAAATAAATGGTCCGATGAAGACAAAAGAAAAGTTCAATTTAATTTAAAAGCCAAAAATATTATTACTACTGCTTTAGGATATGATGAGTTTCTTAGAATTTTAAATTGCAAAACTGCTAAAGAAATGCGGGACACTTTGCAAGTTACCCATGAGGATACTAGTGAAGTTAAGAGGTCGAGAATCAATTCTCTAACTCGTGAATATGAATTATTCAGAATGAACCAAGGAGAAAGCATTTAGGAAATGCAAAAGAGGTTCACCCACATAGTTAATCATCTTGCATCTTTAGGCAAAAGTTTTTTTAACGAAGATTTGATTAACAAGGTTTTGATATGTCTTAGCAGGATTTGGCAACCTAAGGTAACATTAATTTCAGAATCGAGGGACTTGTCTACAATGACTCTAGCTACCCTCTTTGGAAAACTTCATGAGCACGAACTGGAACTGAGCAGATTAAGTCAAAGCGAAGAAAATGATAAAAAGAAAAAGGGGATAGCGCTCAAAGCCACTTCCTCAACATTTGACAATGATGATGAAGAAAATGAAGAAAGCCCAGAGAACATTGAGGTAAGCGAAGAAAATCTTAGTTTGTTAGTTAAAAAGTTTAGTAAATTTCTCAGGAAAAAGGGAACGCAAAGAAGACCTCCCTTCCCTCCGAAGAAGAATCATTACGAAGGTGAAGGAGCTTCATCGACTCCAACTTGCTATGAATGTGGCAAACCTAGTCACATGAAAATGGAGTGCCCAGTTTACCAAAAGAAGAAGGAGAAACTTGAAAAGAAGCCCTTCAAAAAAAGAAAAGGAAGAAAAGCCTATATAGCATGGGATGAAAACGACTTGGATTCAACTGACAGCTCAGATAGCGAGGAAGCTCAACTATGTCTCATGGCCAAAGGAGAAGAAGAAGAAAGCAAAAATGAGGTAAGTTCTAATACTACTCTATTGCCTTCTTACGATGAACTACAAGATGCTTTTGAAGAATTACATAAAGAATCTTTAAAATTCACAAAAATTATTTCTTCTTCTAAGAAAACAATTTCTTCTTTAGAAAATCAAATTCTTGTCTTAAATAAAGAAATAGAAGAATTAAAAATTGAAAATGAAACTTTGGGAATCATTGATGCATGCACAAATCGTTCTTCACATGCTTTTACTTCTTCATCTTGTTCTTCATGTCATATGCTTGAAAAAGAAGTCGAAGACTTAAAGAACACTCTTTCTAAATTCATCTTTGGAAGGGATAACTTAAATATTTTATTAGGAAGACAAAGAGTGGTTTTTCAAAAGGCCGGGATAGGTTATAACCCGAAAAATCAATAAAAACTCTATAAAAATTTCTTTGTGCATTCTAGTGTTTTAAGTAGTCCTTTTATTAAATGTTTTTACTGTGGAAGGAAAGGACATAGTGCATCAACATGCAATGCAAGGAAAAACATAAATACAAAAATTAGAACAAAAATGGTTTGGGTTTCCAAGGATACTATACCCAAAACTGACACACAAGGACCCAAGAAAGTTTGAGTACCAAAAGTTAAAAACTAAACATGTGTTGTAGGTGTGCTTGAAAGCCAGGAGTTCAAATTGGTATCTCGATAGCGGCTGCTCCAAGCACATGACCGGGGATGACTCAAAATTCACCATGGTTATTCCCAAGAATCATGGACACGTTACTTATGGTGATAATAAAAAGGAAAAATTCTTAGTATCGACAAAGTCGGTAAGAACCCTAACTCCTCTATTGAAAATGTGTTGCTTGTTGAAGGTTTGAAACATAACTTACTTAGTATTAGCCAATTATGTGATAAAGGAAATAAGGTTATATTTGATTCAAACTGTTGCATAATTGAAGATAAAAATGATAAACATGTTAAATTCATTGGTCATAGAGTAAACAACATCTATATGATTAGTCTTGATGATATATCCTCAAATGATGTGAAATGCCTTTTAAGTAAGAATGATGATTCATGGTTATGGCATAGGAGAATTGCACACATTCACATGGATCACTTAAAGAAGTTAGTCTCTAAAGAGCTAGTAATTGGTCTACCCAAGCTTAGTTTTGTAAAAGATAAATTATGTGATGCATGTCAAAAGGGTAAACAAATAAAGGTCTCTTTTAAAGCAAAAAATTTAATTTCAACTACTAGAACTTTACAACTTTTGCACATGGATCTGTTTGGACCTTCCAGAACTATGAGCTTTGGTGGGAATTACTATGCTTTAGTGGATGATTTTTCTAGGTTTACATGGACTTTATTTCTTGAAAATAAAAATGATGCATTTCTAGCTTTTAAAAGACTTGCCAAAGTTATTCAAAATGAAAAAGGTTTTCAAATCTCTTCTATAAGAAGTGATCATGGTGGCGAATTTGAAAACAATGTTTTTGAAAATTACTGTGATGAACATGGCATTAATTATAATTTCTCTGCCCCTAGAACTCCACAACAAAATGGAGTTGTAGAAAGGAAAATTCGTTCTTTAGAAGAAATGGCGAGAACTATGCTTAATAAGGCTGCTCTTCCCAAATACTTTTGGGCGGATGCTGTAAGTACAGCTTGTTATGTAATGAACAGGGCCCTTATAAGGCCTATTTTAAAGAAAACTCCATATGAGTTGTATAAGGGAAGAAAGCCAAATGTCTCACACTTTCATGTTTTTGGATGCAAATGTTTTGTTTTAAATAATGGAAAAGATAACTTAGGCAAGTTTGATGCTAAGTCTAATGAAGGTATATTTCTTGGTTATTCAAATCATAGTAAAGCTTTTCGTAGATATAATAAAAGAACTATGACTATTGAAGAATCTATACATGTTGCATTTTATGAAACTGACCCAAATGGATCGAGAAAGGATCTTGTTATTGATGATGTTGCAGAGGTCTTGGCGGAAACACATTTGGATAGTAAAGAAAAAGAAATCAAGGAGCAAGAGGATAAACAAAGACAAGAAGATTCGCAAGCTTTGGAACTTCCCAAAGAATGGCGAACTTCAAAATATCATTCCCTTGATCAGATTATTGGTGATGTATCTAAAGGTATAAGTACTCATAACTCTCTTAGAAATACTTGTAATCACTTAGCATTTGTTTCTCAAATTGAACCTAAGGATTTAATTGAAGCTTTTGATGATGAATATTGGATCTTAGTTATGCATGAAGAATTAAATCAGTTTGAAAGAAATCAAGTTTGGGAATTAGTTGCTAGACCTAATAATCACCCTATAATTGGAACTAAATGGATTTTAGAAACAAACTTGATGAAAATGGGTTAAAATAACTAGAAACAAAGCTAGATTGGTTGCTAAAGGATATAATCAAGAAGAAGGAATAAATTATGAAGAAACCTATGCACCTGTAGCAAGATTAGAAGCTATTAGAATGTTACTTGCTTATGCTTGCATCATGGATTTCAAATTATATCAAATAGATGTCAAAAGTGCTTTTCTAAATGGTTTTATTCAAGAGAAGGTATATGTTGAACAACCTCCAGGCTTTGAAAATCATGAACTACCCAACCATGTTTTTAAACTTAAAAAGGCTTTATACGATTTAAAGCAAGCTCCTAGAGCTTGGTATGAAAGGTTGAGTAAGTTCCTTTTAAAGAATGGTTTTTCAAGAGGAAAAGTCGATACTACCCTCTTCATTAAAAATGAAAAGCATGACATTCTTCTTGTACAAGTATATGTGGATGATATTATCTTTGGTGCTACTAATGAATCCCTTTGCAAAGAATTTGCTAAGACAATGCAGAACGAATTTGAAATGTTAATGATAGGAGAGTTAAATTTCTTTCTCGGACTTCAAATCAAACAAACGAACGAAGGGACATTCATAAGTCAAACCAAATACTGCAAGGAATTGCTCAAGAGATTCGAAATGGAAAATGCTAAACACATGGCCACTCCGATGGGCACCTCCTGTTATTTGGACAAAGATGAAGGAGGTAAATCAGTAGAAATAACGAAATATAGAGGTATGATTGGATCTCTTCTTTATCTTACTGCTTGTAGGCCAGATATTATGTTTAGTGTATGCATGTGTGCTAGATATCAGGCAAACCCTAAGGAATCTCATTTAAGTGCTGTTAAACGAATAACGAAATACCTAGTAGGCACTTCACAAATGGGCTTGTGGTACCCTAAGGGTGCCTCATGTAGCCTAATAGGTTATTCTGACTCTGATTTTGCTGGGTGCAAATTGGATAGAAAAAGTACTAGTGGGACATGTCACTTGCTTGGTAGTTCTTTAGTTTCTTGGCGTAGCAAGAAACAAAATAGTGTGGCTCTGTCCACCGCTGAGGCTGAATATGTTGCAGCTGGAAGTTGTTGTGCTCAAATTCTATGGATGAAGCAATAACTTTTAGACTACGGTCTTTAGCTTGATCACATCCTGATAAGATGTGATAACACTAGTGCAATAAATATCTCTAAGAATCCCATTCTGTATTCCAGAACAAAGCATATAGAGATAAGACATCACTTTATCAGAGATCACGTACAAAAAGGGGATTGCATTCTTGAATTTGTTGAAACATCTAAGTAACTTGCAGATATCTTCACTAAACCCCTAGCAAAAGAAGCATTCTTTTATATAAGAGGAGAATTAGGCATAATTGATCAATCCAACATATAAATGCTTGTTATTTGCTTAAATTTGTTTTTAATCCTTCTTGAATTATTACTGACTTGAGCGTCGGAGTTATCCTGAAATCTTTTTTGCAGGTACTCCATCAACAGGTATGCTTTTGTCTCTCAAAAATGCATTTTCTGGACATATATATGTGTTTTTCTTGTTTAGTTATTCGAATACCTCCATATGGTATTCGAATACCCTTGCTGCTATACGAGAAAACTTGTGTTTTTTCTGTTAAGGCATTCGAATACCATCAAGATTATTCGAATACCCAGAGGCTTTCTGTTTCAGTTTCTCTCACAGGGCTCTGGAGTATTCGAATACCATCAGGGTTATTCGAATACCTTGAGGCTTTCTGTTTCAGTTTCTCTCTGGAGTATTCAAATACTCACAAAGTATTCGAATACTGTAAAAAGCATTCGAATACCATCGTTTGGCAGCCAAGCCTAATCTGGCAATCTATTCTAATACCTGGTGTGGTATTCGAATACCCTCTGTCTGAAGGTTACGTCCTTTGAGCTTTCCCAAACGCTGTATTCGAATACCTACTCATGGTATTCGAATAGATCTGGGCATTCCTTAAATACCCTCCTTCCCTGCGTATCCGAATACACCTTTCTCTCCTCTCTCCACTTTCAAAAACTCTTTACTGTCCCTCCTCCTAAAACCTCCCTTTCTCACCGTCTCCACCCTTCCTCTCTCCTTCTCCTCCATTATTTCCCTTCCATGGCCTCATCCTCCTCTCGCTCTAAGCGTCCTCGTACAAAGACGGCTCCATGCAACAACCCGCTGGACCTTCGCAGGCTCTCCTCAAATGAGTAACAGCTTGGGTGCTTCGTCAGACACTTTCGAGAGCGTAACTTGGTGTAACCGAAGTACCTCGACTTGGGGTTCTTCGAAAGAGAAGGTGGTTTTGACTTTCTGAACTGGCTAAATCATCAAGGCGTACTTTGCTTCTGCTCTTTCTCTGCTGCTTTGTATCCTAACCTGGTCAAGATGTTCTATTGCAACCTGAAGATTGAAGGTCAGGAGCTACACTCTAGTATCTGTGACCAAAACATTGTGATCACACCCAGCAATCGGGTTCAGATGTTTGGCTTGCAGTCAACTGGCCGCTTTGCTGAAGAAGATTCACTCCTCCAGCTCTTCGACAAGAACAGAGCAATTGAAGATGCTCTCCGACCTGCGTTGGCTTTACCTTCGACTCAAAAGGGAGTCAAAGGGGGCATGATGAAGAGCCAGGACAGGCTCCTACACTATGCTTATGCCCACATCCTCGCTCCTAGAGGTGGGAGCTACGCCTACATGAGTGAAGATGATGTGTTCATGCTGTGGATTCTAAAGCAAGGCCATCAGATTAACTGGCCCGTCTTCATTATGAAGCACATGATGAGGGCAAAAGGTAAAGAGCGGTGTGAACTTCCCTACGGCGTGATCATTACTGCCTTTTTAGGCAAGTATCCACATGAAGATGATCAAGACCGATGAAGGCTGGGTGTTCCCAGTGGAAGTTGATGATGATGAGGACAACCCTCAAGGCAATCCTACTGCCCCTACTGCTGCTGCTGATATCCCTGCTCCTGCTCCTGTCATAAATAAGCAAATCCTGGCTTCTCTGTTGGATAACATAACCTACATGAAGAACACCTTCACTATTCTGTTTAACAGAATAGCTGGTGTTGAGCGTGAACAGGATGCCCTTCGAGCTCTGCTGACCGATAACGACTCTGCCTCTCCTCCTCCGCCACCTGATGCCTATTTCTAGGGCTTGCTTAGTCTTAGGACTGTTGCTTATGTCAATTTTTTTGGCTATTTATTGTATTGGCTGTCTTTTAATTACAATTGTATATGAACTTGGCCACTTTCATTTAATACAATGAGTATTTCAATCTGTTGTCAATTACGATCATTCATTGTTTATCTCATACATATTTATCACTGTGCTTTATTGAATGAATGCATCCTTTCTGATCATGTCAAAAGGGGGAGAAATATTTGAGAAAAGACAGGTTAAAATTGGCTCCTGGATTCCAAAAGAAAGGGGGAGAATGTGCTTGTTTTGTTATTACATTACCTCTGAGAGTAAGTCTCCTATCTTTTTGAATTCCAATTTATATAAACTAATGCTTTTCTCAATGATAGTTTGTCATCATCAAAAAGGGGGAGAATGTGATTACCATGCAACATTGATGATGAGTTTTGATGATAACAAACATAGAGATGATGAGAAGACCAAGTCCAAGATCTTCAAGATTAGCATTAGAACTTAGGATCTCTCTTGTACAGAGCTCTCATAGGATATCTCAGTGTTTAACTCAAAAGATCTAAGAACATGTTTTTCTACAAACTAAATTAAAGTTTTAATGTGGCTTTGATAATTAAAGAGTTTGTGGATTTTCTAAACTTATATAATCTAGTTCCTAAAAGTGTTTTTCAGTTTTTTAACAGAGGTATTTGAATACCATTAAAGGCATTCGAATACAACCCTTCTAAAAATGCTTTTACAAACGTATTTCAAACAGTGGCATTCGAATACCTTAGTGTGGTATTCGAATACTGTGGGTCTGAACTATTTTTTATATATTGATATCAGTGGTATTCGAATACCTTGTTGTGGTATTCGAATAACCCAAGTCTGAACTATTTTTTATATATTGATATCAGTGGTATTTGAATACCATAATAAGGTATTCGAATAACCCACGAGTTTCTGCTTCTGTTTTTTGAATTTGATACGTAAACGGATTTGCATTTATTATGCTATTAATTCCCTCAATGATATTTTCTGATCAAAGACTTTATAAATAGAGACCTTGCCTCATGTCTGAAATACACGAATCCTTGAAATTATTTTGGGTTGTGCAAAAATGCTGTTTACATAATTCTCTCTTTCTCTCTGTGCTCTTTTTGGTAAAATTCTGAGATATTCTTAGAGAGCTCTATAGTGCTTCAATTTGTATAATTTACTCTGAGTGAGAGTTTCTTTTCATCTACTTTCTTTTATTCTGCTTCGAGGGTGAGTTATCCCTCAAGGTTTGTATAAGGGTTGGGTATCCCTGCAGGCTGAGACTTTAGCACAAGGGTAGAGTTTCCCTGTGTGTGAAAAGTGCTCTTTTGTGTAACGGTTGCAAACACCTATTGAAACTTGTATACTTAGTGAAAAATCTCAGCTTTCGAGGACTGGACGTAGACCACAAGTGGGTTAGTGGTCGAATCAGGATAAATACTGTGTCTGCTTCTCTCTTCTTAATCTCTTTATTTTATGCAATTTTAATTTACTGTATATTTATTTTTCATTGTTTTTATTGCTTCATTTCTTCTTCTCATTCCTTCTGTGCATTTATTTATTAAGTTTTTAATATTTATTTTTGTTAAAAAGAGGTTTTGGAAAAAAGTTTTGCACTCAATTCATCCTCCCTCTTGAGTACTGGAAGCCACTTGGTAACAGTGATGCTTATAAAGAGAAGTCAAATTTGCCTTCTCACAGATAAGCACCAAAACCATGATTTGCTAAGAATACTCAGATTTCACCAAATTTGGTTTCCTAGCTTTCAATAGATTCAAAATAAATCTTAAAATTCATTAAAAATCCAATTTCACCATTTCCATATCTATGGTAGTCAATCCGGCATTAAAGTACACAACTAGTATGCTTAAAAATCAGATTTTAACTGTAGCACTATTCACACATTTGTGACCTAGAAACAAACTCTCCACATTTATTTCCACTAACTAAGCAGTTTAAGCCATTTCCAGGGCTAATAATAACTATATTTCATATATAATGTTACAGCAAAGTACCTGAACGTGCTCAAGCAGTCACAAAACTTAACAAGCATGATAAACATGTATTAGGCTACCTCCGTAATCATATACAAGCCTAACATGTTTTTCAGGGTGTTATATAGAGGATTCCATCCCCTCCGGGTAGTGAATCCATCAACTGCACAGTCTTCAACAATGTAAAGGAATCCATCAATTACACGGTCTTCAACAACGTAGAAGAATCCATCCTGAAAGTCATATAATAGGGAGGGAGCTGCATGTCCTCACACTATCATGATTCAAGATCACCTCCGGTAGTGAGGATATAACCTACCTCAGATACCTTCCATATAGGATAATATCTAGTAAAGAGGGAGGATATGACCCACCTCAGCTCAACTACTAGAACAATGAGAGAGGATATTACCCACCTCAACCCATCACGATAATACGAAGGGTGTCGTCCTACCTCACACTATTATAGATTATCCCCAAATATGAGGATCAAATCATTCAACAACCAAATCATGCAAAATAATAACTAATTATCTACAATAATTAGCACAACAATTGATTTACATGCATGATTACAAATGTGAAACACAATGATGTCAAGCACTACAATAGTTAGCATACCAATTAGTTTATATTAATCTCTTCTCAAGCATGAACAACAATGATGCTAAGTATCACAATATTGGACATTCCAATTTATTTTCATTCACCACACAAACACTTTATTAAATACTCCTATTAGAACCTCATCACCCATTAAGAAGCATAAAAAAAGAAACTACACCATTAAAAGGCTTAATTGCATCAAACAGAAAATCCTGTCAAATTCTGGATGTCACACCCCGGCACAAGATTGCTCACACCGTAGTGCCAAGCTCTTAGGTCTCTCATGCCCCAGCATAGTGCATTCACTCTGCGGCGTGCTGCTCTTAGGGTCACTCACTAACACTCACGCCTCGGCGTGGCAACACTCACGCCACGACGTGGGTCATTTTTCTACAGAAAAATAGGGTCGGGTATTGTTGCATTAGAACAAATCCCTTCCATAATCACTCAAAAGTCAATTTCAAGTGATTTTCAACCTTACACAAGGCCCATAAACTCATTGTAAATCTTATATAATTCCTAAATCTCTCCACATTGGATCAAGAATCCTCCGTCCACCTAAAAACCTAAACCCTTCTTGGCTCAAATAGGGTTCTAAGTGTTTAAGTGATGAAAAATTCATCACCAAGCATACAACAAACCAATAACAAGCCATACACAAGTTCCACAACAAGAAATGGGCCATAAACACACAATAACACATTAGAACCCTATTACTTACACCAAGCCATCACATGAACAAGATGGAGAAAAGGAGAAGAAGTGCAAAACATATTTTCCCCCTTACCTCAAGGTCTTGAAGATGAAGCCAATGATTTGCTATAGATATCCCAAGCTCTTCTTCCTTTTTCCCCTTCTTCCTCTTTCTCCTCTTTCTCGGTTTCCTTTCTTTCTTTTGTCTTCAGCTTCTTCTACTATGAGAAAATGAAGAAGATAAGTCGCAATTGACTTCTTATGGCAAAGTACTAAAACTCCCAATCTGTTAAGAACACTTATATCTCACCAAATCTAGTTTCCTAACTTCCAACAAGTTTAAAATAAATCCTAAGATTCGTAAAAATCTTGTTTCACCTTTACCACATTTTTCTATATCTGCTGGTAGTCAATCTGGCATTAGAACACACAACTAGTATGCCTAAAAATGCCAAACTAACTCTGATTAACCTTAAACTTTAACTGTATCATCTTCACCACATTTGTGACCTAAAAACTAATTTTTCACATTTATTTCCATTAATTGTGCAGTTTAAGCCAATTTCGGGGCTAATAACAACTATATCTCACATATAGCTTTACAGCAAAGTGACCAAATGTGGTCAAAAGGCCACAAAATTAAACAGGAATGGCAAACTAGTATTAGGCTACCTCGGTAACCATATACAAGTCCATCATATTTTCATGGGTGTTACATTTCCCCTAATCAGTTATGGCTTATATTGCATCTGTACTATAACATAATAATCAATTAGCTTCTCATGCTAACCGATTATGGCATAGCCAAAATCCTCTACCACACGACAATAACTAATTAGCCATGTTGTCAAATCGATTATTGGTGCATACTGCTGTTGATAC
Source organism: Ormosia semicastrata (assembly GCA_029884595.1). Taxonomy (NCBI): domain Eukaryota; kingdom Viridiplantae; phylum Streptophyta; class Magnoliopsida; order Fabales; family Fabaceae; genus Ormosia; species Ormosia semicastrata. The sequence continues at coordinate 53,066,077 of JAQQTO010000063.1, forward strand.
CCAATTTTGTCCATTTCTTTTTGTTTTTGTTTTTTTATCAAGGTGTTTAGGTCATTTGATTTTATTTTTATTTATTTAGTCTGCTTTCAAAAATAAAATAAAAAATATATAGGATGATTTTGTTTTGAGAAATAAAAATATAAAAAATAAAAAAGGGTTACGGGCCAACCCATGACCCAATCTCCTTCTCAACCCATGACCCAACTTCCTTCCTGCAACCCATGAACCCTAGCCACCATCACCCTCAAACCCTATCCTCCACAAGCAGTTACACAACCCAATTGAAATGGCAACCTTTCTTTTTCATTGTTGATTGAAATCTCTAATAGGATTGCTTCTCCATTTGTTTTCCAATCACCAAGGAATTAAGGAGAAATTTTTGTAAAATTAATCCTATAAATCTCAAGTAGACAGACACAAATGAAACACTTAGAAATTCCCACAAACACGTAGCCATTACACAAAAAATTCCCTCGCCAGTAAATACACTCACAGCCTAAAAACCTCTGCTTCCAGCAAACCACCATAATCCCTGCCAACGTTATCACCATCTTCATCGCCACACTTCACCTTCATAACCAACCTCATCCACCTTCATCTTCAACTTCTCACCACCCTTAAACCACCATAACCACCCCATCATAATCCTTGTAGCAACCTCTTGTGACCCTCTCAAGCACCATCACTAAGCTAGCACAACACTCTATCTTCACCAACACCAAGCCACCTCCATTAACCACGGCGTAACTCCACCACCATCTTCACCTCATCACCATCACACAACCCACTTCACCAACTCCCATCCACCATAAACCACTATGTCCAAACTGTGAACCATCTCACCCATACCACCAGAACAGTGCCATGCCACCCACCATGCCAGCCGCAACCTAGATCCCATGCATCGCCATCCACCACCGTGCCACGTGCGGCCTTCACCCCAATTGCCATACATCATGCACCACTGCACTAGCCTTCACGCACCAAATCTGCCTGCAACAACCCCATGAACCACCCACTAAATAGCTACAACTCCACTGCTCATCGTGACCCACAACCCATCACGCCTTCACCCAGAAATCACACCAGATCCTTGAGCTGTCCACCACCGCACGCCTCGGACTGCTTGCATCGCGCCTCCGCTAGAGATCTGACTACCAAGCACTGTGAAGTAGTCTCCACCGTAAGCCTGCCGTTGTGTGGTTGGCACTCTCATCCCCTTTGTTTTTGATCCTTTGTTTCGTTTGCAGCATAGAGACTAAAGTCTCTTCATTTTTTTGTCTTTTTTTTCCTTTTTTTTGCCTCTTGGTTTCCTTTTTATTTTTACCTTTTTTTATTTTGTTTATTTTATTTTTAATATGGCTTCTACCTTTTTTATTTTGGGGTTTATATTACCTGTATTTTAATTTAACAAATTCATTTTTTTGTATTAATGTATCAATCAAACATTTTAAAATTGACCGACGTCGGAAAATTGGAAGAGGATTGGAGTACTGATCAGATACACTTTTTCCAATACTCTTGAGGCTTTATTTTGGATCTTGCCAGAGTGCTGGTGAGGTCTAATCCCCACATTAAAATTAAAATAAAACTCTTTTTTTTACCCAAAATAATTTTTTTTGTAAAATAAAAATCCTCAAATAAAAGCGAACAATTTTGCATAGTCTCGGCATTATGATAGTGGTGAATTCAAAAATTCTTTTTGGTCACTTTTCAAAATAGTTTTTTTTTCTTTATAAAATTCATTTTAAATCATTTTATCTCATCAAAAGTAAATATTTTGAAAATTCTTTTTCTTACAAAATTAGCACAATTTCAATTCACCACTTTTATATAATATGTTGCAGGCCTAGAATTTGTTTCAAAATAATGGCTATTAGCCACCCATTCCATGTCTTAGTCATTTATCATCCTTGATATTATGCTTGACAAAATGGAACATATAAAAAAAAAACAATTCTTTTTTTCAATAACAAAGGACCAATTTAATTAATCTTACAAATAACATTAGATTAAATAGGTAACCGTTCTTAGAACGGATGGTGTAGGGTGCTAATACCTTTCTTACCCGTACTCAACCCCCGAAACCACGAACTCTGAAATGTAGACCATCTCTTAGGTGCCCAATTGCACCATTCCATTTAATGGATAAAGCGATTGGTAGCCACTCCCAATACCCCGAGGTCCTTTCCTCCTCCTTCTTTTTAATTTTGCGGCCCCCTTCAGGACGGTTACGATAGCTGCACTAGAAAATAATGCAAAATACTCATAGCTACTATGCTATTAATTCCCAATCATCTTCCAGCCTCCACATCTTGGATTCTTAGGTTTTTCCAACCTCAACCACGGTCCTTAAGCATGTTTACCTTCTCATGCTCACTCCTAACCCATCAAACATGGAAACAAAGCAAGGTCCAAAGAGCTAAAAACTCATTTTATACCTATTATTCAACTTTGGTCCTAGGCATTCAAGCGAGTTTCTCTTAGAATCCTATTATCAACCATGCAAGAACTAAGTTAAGAATAGATCAAAACTAACCATAAAGGCATCAACCAAGTAAGGAAACATCAAGAATCACTCAACAACCCATTTTTCCATCCATGAAAAAAACATAAACTAGAGATGAAGATATGGAGATGAGAAATTCATAAACATAATACCCCTACCTTTGTAGTTGGATGCTCTTCACACTTTAGCCTTTCCCTTTGCCTTTCTCCTCTTTTCCTCTTCTTCCTCCTTCATTCCCTCTTCTTTCTCTCCTCTGTTTTCCTCTTTTTTGGCTGCTGCTGGTGGTGAACATGAGAGAATGAGTGAAACAAGTGTGAAAGGAAGGAAAATAACTAAGGAAAAATTAAAAATGGAAATTGGAAGCTACGAGAATAATGAGTCACTAAATGACTCAATTATTTCACTAATACATTATATCTATTAAGAACACTTACATTTAACTAAATCAAGTTTCCTAACTCCCAACAACTTTAGAATAAATACTAAGATTCATCTAAATTATTGTTTCATCATTTTCATGATTTTTCACATCTGCTACAAGTCAATCTGGTATTAAAACATACAATCGGTATGCTTAAAAATACAAAACTAACTCTGATTATCTTGAAACTTTAACTACATATTGTTTTATACATTTGTGACCTAGACATAAATTATTCATATTTATTTCCCTTATCTAAGTAATTTATGCTACTATTTGAGTCATTTTAGGCTACTTTTCACCTTCTGTATTGCAGCAAAATGCCTAAACTAATTCAGTTCCTCACAAAATTAAATAGGCATGTTAAGCAAGTAATATGCTACCTTTGTAATCATATACCAGTCTAACATGTTATTAAGGATATTACATTTCTCCCCTCCTTTTTAAAATTTTGATCCCAAAATTGCTTACCTGATGAAAACAACTCCAGGTAGTCCTACTGCATGTGGGACTGTAGCTCTTAAGTAGTCTCCTCGGTGTCATTGTACCCCATATAAACTTCATCAAAGGAATCTCCTTAGCTCTAAGCTCTTTGACCTCTCTGTCCATGATCCTTACCAGTTGTACATCAAAAGACAAATCATCTCTTAACTGTATAGATTATGTTCTATGATATGCAAAGGATCTAGATTTTATTTTCTTAACTGAGACACATGGAAAACATCATGAATGTTAGACAAATTGGGAGAAACAGCTATTTAGTAGGCTATGGGTCTAACTTTCTTAAGAATTTAGTAGGGACCAAGAAAATGAGGATTTAACTTTCAGATTGTCAATATCAACCAATCCCTATTGTAGGAGTAACTCTTAAGAAGACATGCTCTCCTTCGTCAAACTCAAGAGGTCTCCTTCTCTTGTTAGCATAGCTCTTTTGTCGACTTTGAGCAGTGATCAACCTATCCTTAATCATTTTGATTTGTTCTGTGGTCTGTTGGACTAACTCTGGACTTAGGATGGTTCTCTCACCTACCTCATACCAACATAGAGGTGATTTACTCTTCCTTCCATATAAATTCTCATATGGTGCCATACCTATACTGAAGTGGTAGCTATTGTTATTGGCAAATTCTACTAACGGTAAGAACTTATCTTAACTACCTTGTTGTTCTAAACACATGCTCTAAGCATATCCTTAAGGGTTTGGATAATCCTTTATGTTTGCCCATCTGTCTACAGGTGTAAGCCGTACTAAGGCTCAGCTTAGTCCCGAATGCCTTTTGCAAGGCTCCGCAGAATATAGACATGAATCTAGGATCTCTATCTGAAACTATACTTACGGGTATTCCGTGCAATGAAGCACGGACAAGGAGCAGCTCTTGGCAGGATTCTAGGCGGAGGGTCTGCATGAATGAACTGAATACGCACCGGAATGAGAGGGATTCAGAGACTGTGGAGGTATGGGACTGCATAGTTAAGGATGGCTTAAAGGAATTGATTTGGCATAACCATATCAACAAGTTGCAACTTCTTTTTGGGAGCCTAGAACATAAGAACTCCATGGTTAAGCGTGCTTGACCTGGAACAATTGTGGGATGGGTGACCTCTTGGGAAGTTTCCTAGGATGCGTGTGAGTGAGGACAAAGTACGCTGAAAAGACCCGTGTTGGTTTGTGGAGACACTCATCAATCCTGCAGGCAGTCCCGGGTCGTTACATTAATGGTATCAGAGACGGGACCTGTCCTAGTACGGTGTGGTTCGGGGACGAACCAAGCGGAAGTTGGTGGGCATGTAGCGTCCCGGGGCCAATGAGGGTGGGGAGTGATCACCGGTGCAATGAAGCACAGACAAGGAGCGGCTCCTAGCAGGCTTCTAGGCAGAGGGTCTGCATGAATGAACTGAATACGCACCAGAATGAGAGGGATTCAGAGACTGTGCAGGTATGGGACTGCATAGTTGAGGATGGCTTAAAGGAATTGATTTGGCGTAACCATATCAACAAGTTGCAACTTCTTTTCGGGAGCCTAGAACATAAGAACTCCATGGTTAAGCGTGCTTGACTTGGAACAATTGTGGGATGGGTGACCTCCTGGGAAGTTTCCTAGGATGCGTGTGAGTGAGGACAAAGTACACTGAAAAGACTCGTGTTGGTTTGTGGAGACACTCATTAATCCTGCAGGCAGTCCCGAGTCGTTACAATAGTAGCTAGATCTCATTGGAAAAAAGTAGGCAGATTTGGTTAATCTATCCACTATCACCTAAATTGCTTCATATCCTAGTTGAGTCCTAAGTAGACCCATCACAAAGTCCATAGAGATTTTATCCTATTTCTACTTAGGGATCCCTAAAGACTGTGAAGGTCCTATAGGTTTCTAATGTTCAATCTTTACCTTTTGGCAAGCTAAACACCTTGAGACATAATCTGCTATGTCTCTTTTCATTCCAAGCCACCAAAACATTTTCCTTAAGTCTTGATACATCTTAGTGGCTCCGAGATGGATGGTATACTTACTTTTATGAGCTTCTTCTATAATCCTCTCTTTGATTTCTGACTCTTTCGGAATACAAAGTCTATCTCTAAACTTTATCAGTCCATCATAAGCCATATCAAAATCCTTTTGTGTTCCTAAAATGATCTGCTCACTAATGTCCCATAGAGCTTCATCCTCCGTTTGAGCATCTAAAATTTGAATCCTTAAGTCATTTACTATGTCAACTCTACTCATAAAGAGACTATGTCGCATCACAGTTATCGCAAGACTCAAATTCCTGAAACTCTCGAGAAGTTCACTCTCTTGGACCATCATCCAACACATATGTAGGGATTTCCTACTTAGTGTATCAACTATTACATTGGCTTTACCTAGATGATACTTTAACTCAAAGTCGTAATCCTTTAAGAATTTCATCCATATCCTTTGTCTCATGTTCAGCTCCTTTTGATCGAACAAGTGCTTTAAACTTTTATGATCACTGAACACCTCAAGCTGGACGTCGTAGAGGTAATATCTCCAAATCATGCATAGGATAGTTCTCTTCAAGTGGCCTTAACTGCCTTGATGCATAGGCAACTACTCTCTATTTTTACATCAGAACACACCCTAGTCCCATCTTTGACGCATCACAGGACACCTCAAAGTTCTCATGGGGATCTGAAATTACCAACACTAGCGTAGTGGTCAACCTCTTCTTTAACTCTTGGAAACTATTCTCACAGTCTTAAGTCCACTCAAAAGTACTACCCATCCTAGTCAATCTAGTCAATGGTAGTGTTAATCGAGAAAAGCCCTCGATAAACCTTCTATAATACCCTACCAAGCCTATAAAGCTCTTAATCTCGATCATAGTGGTGGGTTTCTCCTATTATAACTCTACTTTAACTTTGCTGGGGTCCACTGAAATTCCTCCTTGAGAAATTACATGGCCCAAAAACTATACTTCTACTAGCCAAAACTCATACTTGAACAGTTTGGCAAACAACCTATTCCCTTTAAAGATTTATAAAACTATTCTGACATGTTGTTCATGTTCTTCCATTATCTTAGAATAGATAAGGATGTCATTAATAAACACTACCACAAACCTGTCTAGGTAAGGTCTTAAAACTTTGTTTATGTAATCCATGAACACTGCTGGTGCGTTTGTCAACCCAAAGGACATCACAATATATTTATAATGTCTATACCTAGTTCTAAAAGTGGTCTTAGGAATATCCTCTTCCTTATCCCTGATTTAATGATATCTAGATCTTAGATCAATCTTGGAGAACACTGAAGCTCCTCTTAATTGATCCATCTTATCATCTATGTCTATAGTCAACATATAACGTTATAGTACCATCTTTCTTCTTCACTAGTAACACTGGTGTTCCCCATAGAGAAACACTAGGCCTAATGAATCACTTGTCTAACAACTCCTCTATTTGTCTCTTGAGAGCTTGGCTAACTATAAAGGTGCCATCCTATAGGGCGCTATAGATATAAGTCCTGTACCTAGCACTAAATCTATAGGTATAGCTGGTGCCAACTCAGCTACGTCACTTAGAAACACCTCAAGGTATTCTCTCATCATAGGTATACTGTCTAGGTTTTGCTCAACCTCAACATCTAATGAGGAAAGAAGAACATATCCTAGAGCTCCTTCTACTAGATAATGATTGACCTAATTAGCATTGAATAGACAGACTCAAAGGAAACAACTCTGGTAGGTGTATCAGACAGAAAAACCAAAGTCTTATCTGAACAGTTTAAGACTACATGATTGGATGACAACTAATCTATACCAAGAATGACATCTATGTCCACAAGGGGTAAACAGGTAAGGTTTATAAAGAAAACTCTATCTTCTATTCTTATACAACAATCAAGACATACTTTCGAAGTTATGACTGGTTTACCAGTTGGTATGGAAATAGATAAGTCATATAGTAACTCTAACATAAGCAAATCTAATATCTTTACACAATCCTAAGAAACAAATGAGTGGGATGCTCCTGAATCATACATGACATTTAAAAGATGATTACGAATTATGCCTTTACTTGGATAAGGTTGGAAGACTAGGCCACCTCTTTTCCACTTAGAGTATACACTCTCTATTTGGCTAGCAGCTTTGGGGTAGGCACATCCTCCTTCTTCTAAGGACAATCTCTAGAGAAAAGCCCTAGGTGTTCACACGTGTAACACATGAAATGGCCTACCAAGCACAGCCTACCTCTATATACTTTCTTACATTTATGGCACCTTGGTACCTTAGAGTCTGTCTTGCTTTTCCTTTAGGGTTGTTCAATTTAGAAACACCCTACTTGTTCTTGTCGTCATCACACTTCCTCTTTTGGAAGTCTTGTGTCCTTTCCTCTGATTGAGGCCTATGAATACTTGACTCCACAATTCTACATTTATTGACCAAAGAAGGAAAATCCCTGATCTCCATAGGTCTTATCATATTTTTTATCTCATTTCTCAAACCATTTTTGAACTTCAAACATAACTAATTTTCTTCTCGATTATAATGAAAATGCAAAGAGAACTTCGATAACTCCTCAAACTTAGCCACATGCTGGCCCACTAAAAAGTTTCCTTGTTCTAATTGCATAAACTCTACTTCCTTATCATCATGTAGAGTCTGTGAAAATTACTTCTCTAGAAAGGTTGTCTTGAAAACCTCCCATGACATTTGAGTCCCGACAGCTTCCATTACCCTCTTTGTACTTTTCCACCAATGCTCCATATCTCCTTTTAAATAAAAGAGGCGAAGGACACCTTTTGCTCATCCGAGTAAACTATTACCTCAAAGATCTTCTCCATCTCACTGAGCCACTCCTCAGTTGTAGTTGGATTAGACTCACCTCTAAAAGGTGGAGGGTTCATTTGATGAAAACCTGACAAGTCTTGGAAGTTCTGATTCCTTTTGACTTGTTCTTCCTGCCCTGGCTGTACAGGTTGTATAGGTTGTTGATGTGGATTTGTTTCCATTCTCTCTAAAATGCTTGTTGTAACAGCTTCTTACTCTCTCATAGCATTAGTAGTTATAGCTGCTTGATCCCTCATGGCATTAGCAGTAATGGTTGTCTGGTCTCTCATTGCATTAGCCATAGCCATAATTATTTCGGCCATATTAGGACCCTCTGAAGATGAGTTCCTTGATTCTGTAGTTCTCCTTGGCGGTGCCATAGTTTCCTGTACACACAAAAATAATACATATTGAGTTGATCAGTCTCAATATCATGTAATCATGCAATAGTAGCTAATAACAAACTAACCTAAGGCAAATTATGCAATTCCATCAAAGCATCTCACACAAGTGACAAGAAAAGCATAATTCATAAAAAGGAACTCTTAAACATGCCTAAGCATAGTCAATCCATACCCAGAGTCAACAAGATGATCTGCTCTAATACTATAATGTAACACCCTAATATTGATATCTTGATAAAATTAACATTTATAAAGATATCAGCATTACAACGTCACTACATACGTAATAATAATCTAATAATATATCCATAATGCACACTGGAGTCATTATAGAGAGCCTTATGATATGCAGAAACATGAATACATAACAAAATGTATATATACAACATTAACCTTTCAAGGCTTGAAGTATTACATAACTATTTTTATATTACAAAATAAGTATAATGAGATACATAGTTTCTCGTAAACATAGAACATTACACATTGAGTGGGCCAATACTCAATATCATGTAACTATGCAATAGTAGCTACCAACAATCATCCTATGGCAAGTCATGCCTTCCTTTCCCAAACATCTCAATCAAGAAATAAGGAAGTGCATAACATACAAAGAAACTTCTAACATGTCTAAGCATAGTCAGTTCATACCTCGGCTTAACAAGATGAACTGCTTTGATACCACCTAATGTAACACCCCTCGATTTAACAACCATGGCACAATTGTCATTATACCATAATCACTAAATTTTTGGCATGCTACAACTCAAATAACAAGTTTTCCAAATTCTATCATTGTACATATAAAGAAATATGAGCTACGAATGAATAATTACACATTCTATCCTTTTAAAAATATAGTTCGACAAGATATACCCAAGATACAACATATAAGACTGGTTAATTACCTTAAAACATACATATACTCAAAATAGCCCTTATACATGTAATGCAAAAGAAAATATAAACAACCCATAATAATGCCACGACTAAGGAGTTGGGCACTCCATCGGATCCACTTTGGGATCCTTTCCCCGGTTCATGTAAGGACACAAAAGTAGAACAGTGTACGGCCTCACAGGCAGGCGCCCTCGCAGCTGATACCACAGACTCCTCGTCCTCTTTGAGGGTATGAATCAGATCACTCCATAGCTCCCAAATGAGCAAGGCAATTCTGGATGCACTGATGTAGGGAAAATCAGGATAGGATCTTCAATCGCGGTCCTCTTCACAGTCAAGATCAGATCCCCAATAATACCATTTACGCTCACCGGCCCAGTCGATTCGCCAAGCATTGACACCCCTAGTGAACATAATTCTGACAAAAAATCAATAGAACCCCTTCTTGTTGCCCTCTTCAAATGCAGGAGATCATACCAAGTATGGTCTAGGAAATTTAACCTCATCCCCTTTACAATCTTTAACCAAAGATCACAAAGAACAAGAATAGTACAAACAAGAGGTGAGATATCCTACATTCATTACCAACAGGGCAGTGAAGGAAAATAATACAAATGACGAAATCATTGCATCCATGCAGATATTGTAGATATTTTCAAGTTATCAATTTTATAGACATCATCAGAAGGCATATATCACAATAATATAAATATCAACAGCATTATAACAACAGGTATCCACTATAGATATATAATAAATATTTATGTCTCCACAATATGTATGTTGACCATGCCATGACAATATGTGAACTGACTATGCATATGCACAATGCGTATGCTGACCATCCTCATGTATAATGTACTCATTTCCTACTCCATAGAGCTGGACAAAAATATTCGGAGAGAATGATTAGGAGATATGTCTGTATCGCGGCTGCCAAGGCCTTCAAGTGCTAAAATTCTCAATTTATCAATGTGCACATCATGGCATTGTACAAGACATTCTACACAGATCTCGATATAGGACAGCGTCTCGGTTTGGATCATCGGTGCGTTTGCATCGGTCTGCCCCACAGACAGAAGAGCTACCAACTGTCCATTGCGAGGTACCTGCAACCCGACGCCCCCAAGGTCAATAAGAGACCTACACTTGTCTATTCGCACCTGCACTAAGGTGTGATTCAACTTCTAGGCAACATGGCCTTAACAATAGGTCAACTACCGTTGTACCATTCCCAATAGTATTGAAGTAATCTGTCCATACAATTGTTCAATACCATTTTGATAAGTGATATTATATAACTGTCCATACGACTACATAGTAGCACTGTTAACTGAGTTTCCTCTTATAACCAGTCCTTTCTGACTAAATCGTCTACCTGATGTTTCTTGATCCGGTACTTCGGTTCCATAATCACAATGTCAATGCATGTTTCAATCATGCTCATCATGTCAGGCTATATCAATCATACCTCAATGCATATGGATTCAATACATACATACATATATATATATATATATATATATATATATATATATATATATATATATATATATATATATATACATATATAGATTCACAATGATAGCACAACTTATTCAAAGTCGCTACGAAAGTTATGCTTCAATTTCATTATGTTCTTGCGTTAACTCTCTTAGAATACTTACTTTGAGTTCCTCACAACCCTCTTTACACTCATGTTCTTTCTTTATCCAAACCTCACACTAAGTTGTATAATAAGGTTGTGTTCATTATCCTTTTCACATTATGTGTTGCTAATTAAGTGTATATTCATTTAATTAACTAAGTTCTAGCTTGTTAAAGTCTCATAATGTGTGACCAATGAGGCCGTGAGCCTCCAAGGGACTAGAAAAACTAAATAATTCTTCACAATCCTTGATTTCACAGCCATGACCAATTTCACGGCCTAGAGTACACGATCGTGTCAAATTACACGGCCTAGGTGTAACGACCCGAGACTACCTACAGGATTGATGAGTGTCTCCATAAACTAACAAATGTCTTTTCAGCGTGCTTTGTCCTCACTTACATGCATCCTAGGAAACTTCCCAAGAGGTCACTCATCCCACAATTGCTCTAGGTCAAGCACGCTTAACCATGAAGTTCTTATGTTCTAGGCTCCCGAAAAGAAGTTGCAACATGTTGATATGGCTACACCAAATCAATTCCTTTAAGCCATCCTCAACTATGCAGTCCCATACCTACACAGTCTCTGAATTCCTTTCATTCCGGTGTGTATTCAATTCATTCATACAGACCATCCGCCTAGAAGCCTGCCAGGAGCCGCTCCTTATCCGTGCTTTATTGCACCGGTGATCACTCCCCGCCCTCGTCGGCCCCAGGACGCCACATGCCCACCAACTTCCACTTGGTTTGTCCCTGAACCACACTGTACTGGGAAAGGTCCTGTCTCTGATACCATATATGTAACGACTCGGGACTGCCTATAGGATTGATGAGTGTCTCCACAAACCAACACGAGTCTTTTCAGTGTGCTTTGTCCTGACTCACACGCATCCTAGGAAACTTCCCAAGAGGTCACGCATCCCACAATTGCTCCAGGTCAAGCACGCTTAACCATGGAGTTCTTATGTTCTAGGCTCCCGAAAAGAAGTTGCAACTTGTTGATATGCCTACACCAAATCAATTCCTTTAAGCCATCCTCAACTATGCAGTCCCATACCTACACAGTCTCTAAATCCCTCTCATTCTGGTGCATATTCAGTTCATTCATATAGACCCTCCGCCTAGAAGCCTGCCAGGAGCTGCTCCTTATCCGTGCTTCATTGCATCGGCGATCACTCCCCGCCCTCGTCGGCCCCGAGACGCCACATGATACTAATGTAACACCCTCCTTAGGGTGCCACATTTCATGTTACTTAATTACCAAATCACCCCTTCATTAGAAATCGCGCTTGTAATATAAATACGAGTTATAAAATTTCTTGATGATAAAAAGATAAACTTAGCAGAAAATAAAAACATAACAACATTGTCACAAATAATTTTCATCATATATACATACAAGCCTTTAGTACTGTCATACTTAAATATTTTATAAACTAGACTTTCAAAATATTTAAACTTTAAACTTTAACTTAAACTATTATACTGCCCAAGTCCTACTAGACAGCAGAATCCTCAGACAGATCCTCCTCAGATTCCTCAGCATATAGGAATCCATCATGATATGAAGTCCTACGGACTAGTGTCCGAGCAGACGACACAATACTAATCGCACTGGGAGTACGATAGTAAGCTCCCCAATATTGCCTAATAGTTATTGGGAACTCTAGTTGTACAAAAATATTAACAGAAAAGTAAGGGTGTCCTAAATGTTGCCTACTCAATCTAATATTTAGGTCCCCATATAGTAAATACTCTCTCTCTCTCTAAATCTACAGTCCACGCCTCATCTCCTCCAATGAATGTCAGCTTCATGTAACCAAGGAAACTAGGCATCTCCATTTCTTCAAAACTCAACGTCCTTAGCAGGAATCTGCTCCTCCTCAGCTTCTCGCTCCACTTCTTACTCAACGTCTTAACAAATATAAATATAATACAGAACATGCATACAAAGAGGTGAGATCACCTACGCCAATACCAGTATGGTAGCAATGAAGATAAACACATACAATATCTCACACAACTATCATACCATAATTATAGTTATACCATCAATATCATTTATCAATAAAATTCATGAAGTAAGCAATATTTACAATCATGCCACTAACAATAATCAAATATCCAATAAATCAATTATCATAAACATAATTACGATAGTACCCTCAATAGCTACATGTATGCACACAGACTCAATTTCCTACTCTATGGAGCTACAACTCAAGTCAGAGAGAATGATCCAAAAGATTTATTGGTACCAACATGCCTCGGACCACGTGCTCAGTCTTGTACATCCAGCATATACACGACAGTCTTTATCAGATGTTGATTAAGGATAGTGTCTGGGTTAGGATCATTGGTGTGTTGCATCGGTCTAACCTACGGCACAGAAGAGCTACCAACTGCCCATTGTAGGCAACCCGCATCCCAATGCCCCCAAGGTCAACTAGTGACTTACACTACGCATATCGCACCCACTCAAGAGGTGTAGTCTCTCCTAGGCAACTAGCCTCATATAGTCCATCGGACCTTTCCAATGCATGTACTATGCACTATTCACATTTCCAATTCATATCATATATTCGGGGTCCACACAATAATCTAACAGTATTATTACTGTATTTTAATCGTGTAGTCATATTTTCACATTTTCTTAATCGCGACTCAATTCTGTCGCCTTTTCAAATCGCCTAGCAATTTTTCAACGTTTTCCAAACGCGTAAATATTTTTCGTACGTTTTAAATTAATATTTACGAAATAGTCCCTGAAAAACTCATATTTACGAAATAGTCCCTTAAAAATTAATATTTACGAAAATAGTCCCTCATAAATTAATATTTTCGAAATAACCTCTCATAAAATTCATATTTATAAATATTCATACAATGGCCCCTCATTTGAATAATATTTATAATTTAGTCCTTCTTTTATAAAATTTACAGTATAACCCCTCTAAAAATCAGTAATTGTACTGTTTCCCAAAAATTGTTATTTCTTTTCCTTACTTCACATAAAAATCATTTTATTTTGCTATACTCAAACTTTTCTAAATTCATTTAAATCTCTCAGTTCTCATTTTAATTCATCAGTTTGAGGACTTTGGCCCTCTTTTCCATAGTATGGTCGTGAGCCTCAGTGTTCTTTGGAGCACTCATACAATCGATTTATCATGTTGTTCACATCCTAAATTATACATACATCCTCATGCTTTCATAATTATACATACACACATAATATCAAAGCTTTAAGCATTTTATCACACATGCAAGCATAGAAACAAAATCATACACAACACAAACACAATCAAAGAACATCAAACAATAGGTGAATAAATCCTTATGGGTTTTTCACCGAATAGAACCATCCCCACACTAACAAAACTTGGTTGGTGAGGTAAAATCTCCCTCTTACCTCTTGAAGACAAGTCTTTCAAGTTCCTCTCCTTCTCCTTGATTTCGTGTGGCTCACAAACAATTCCTAACAATTCTAAAACAATTAGTAAAATCACAAACAAAGTTTAATAATGACAAACCATGGAACAAACATGGTTTAGAAAATCATAAACATGAATTTAAACCATAAAAATCAAAGTTTACCTCTTGAGAAGTAAGGTAGAACTTGGATTTTGAAGCACTTAGAGTGTGATTTTGGGAAAACTTCCTAAATGGAAAGTGTTTAGAAGGTTGTCTAGCTTTAGGAAATGATGAGAGTGAAAATTATAGGAGAGTGATGGTGAATATAGGTGTTGGGACTGAACCAAAAGGAAGGAAATGGTGCTTAGGGTTCTTGGAATTTTTGAGAGAATAAGATGATAGCTTTTTGGTGAGAGAGAAAAGTAAATATTGATAGCAATTTGGGAGTGGGCTGCCGTGTGAGTGTGTAGGAGAAATGAAAGGATTTGCATGAAATAAAACATCCAATTGCATGACACATGGCCTATGTCATCAACTTGACTTGGATGGTTATTTGGATGGTTCAAGAATAATGGAGAACATGGTAGAACAAGGCCTCTTGGCCGTGGGGTTCAAGGGTATTTAGGGGTCTAATTTGTTTTCAACTTATGTCTAATTACTTGCTAATTAAATAGCTAATTAATTAGGTTTAGTTTCCTAACCACTCTTAATTAATTATCCAATTACATAACTAATTAGTTTAATATATTTTAGCATATATCACAACCTCTAATTAAAATTAGGATATCTAATTAAGAATTAGATTATAACTAATTAATAATTAAGTTAGTTTACTTAGCTTGTTAATTAGGTCATTAGATTAACCAAATTAAGTTTAATTAGTTACTAAGCAAAGTCAAGCCACTATTGTTGACTTCATCTTAGCCATTGAAAATCAACTTGGTTTCCTATCCATTGATCTTATCTACGGTGGATATTACTTAGTGGTTTTATCAGGATTCGTTTCACACCATTGATCTGATCAACTGTTATGATCAAAAGCATCTAAATCATGCTTTTCATCCAAGGGTCCATACTAAAGTCTATGCTTATTTGTTTGACTACTTCCTATTGGTTTAAAATAGTCAAGCCACCTACTTTGACTGATTCTTATTGGTTTAGAATTCTGTCTAGTCAGAATAGTTGACTGCTATACTAAACGCGGGTCCCACGAACTATTTCGGGTCCACAATCATTTTGAAGCAGATTTTTACTATTTTTAAGATAGTAGGTAATCTTGTCACATAAAATAATATTATAATAATATAAAATTATTTTTTTACATAGTTAAATCCTAAAAACTAAAAGATTGATATACATATCAATCAAAATTGGGTTTAGTAAGATCCCCTAGCTCCAATTAATTAAAATGAGATTTTTTCGGTCAATAAAATTATTATTTTCTTGACTCGAAGCAAATCACACAAAATTATCAAAAATGATCTCAGAACAGTCAAATTATTTTCATAACACACATAAAATATGAAACAGTGTAATTCTGCTATTGCTATTAACATAGTCAGAATTTTGGGTGTTACAACTCTCCCCCTCTAAAAATAAGTTTTGTCCTCGAAACTTGACACATATTCAAAATAAAAATGGATACTGCTCTTTTTTCTTCTCTTCTAACTCCCATGTGGTTTCACCACTTACATCGTTCCATACCACTTTAACCAATATGATATCCTTTCCTCGAAGCTGCTTTATCCTTCAATCTTGACTGGAAACGTCTCATACGTCAAGTTTTCCTTTAGTTGTACTGTGTCTGGCTCAATAACATGAGTCGGATCAGAAATATATTTTCGTAGTTATGATACATGAAATACATTGTGAAGATTTGATAAGAATGGTGGTAGTGTAATCTGATAAGCTACCGGACCTACCCGACGAAGTATCTGATACGACCTAATAAACTTCAGAGTGAGCTTCCTCGACTTGATTACTCATCCAACTCCAGTCATAGGCGTCATATGTAGAAATACATGGTCACCTTCTTCAAATTCAAGCGGTCTTCGTCTTTTATCTGCATAACTCTTTTACCACGTCTGAGTTGTCCTCATCTTGTCTTAGATCATCTTCACCTTCTCAGTAGTCTGCTGCACAAATTCGGGTCCTACCACAGTACTTTCACTGTCATGGTACCAACACAACGGTGTTCTGCATCTTCTCCCATATAATGCCTCATAGGGTGCCATCCCTATGCTCGAATGGAAACTATTGTTGTAAGTGAACTCTATCAACGGTAGAAATTCATCCCAACAACCAGTTTGCTCTAGAACACAAGCTCTCAACAAGTCCTCCAATGACTGAATCGTTCTTTCTGACTGACCATCTATTTGTGGATGGTAAGCAGAACTCAAACGTAGCTTTGTTCCCATTGCTTCTTGCAAACTATTCTAGAATCTTGATGTAAATCGCGGATCTCGATCAGAAATAATACTGGATGGTACACCATGAAGTGTAACGATTTCATCGATGTACACCTGAGCCAACTTTTCCATTGAGTACTTAATATTAATCGACAAAAAGTGCGCTGACTTTGTAAGCCGACCAATAATTACCTATATAGAATCGTGACCCTTCCGAGTCTTCGGCAGTGTAGTTACGAAATCCATTGCTATGTCATCCCATTTCCACTTAGGAATAGGCAAAGGTTGCAACATTCCTGATGGTCTCTGATGTTCCACTTTGGCCTTCTGACAAATCAAACAGGATGATACATATTCAGTGACATCCCTCTTCATTCCTTGCCACTAATACAGCTGTTTCAAATCTTGGTACATCTTCGTGGCTCCCGGATGCATACTCAATTTACTTCTATGAGCTTCATCCAAAATCGATGTTCGCAGTTCCGGATTGTTAGGCACACATACTCTTCCTTTGAACTTCAAAATTCCATCAACACCTTTGCTGAATTCCAATTCTGCTCCTTGACTTCTTGCTTCCTTTGCTTCTTGTAAATACTGATCACTGTTTTGTCCTTCTCGTATTTTATGTTGGTGTATGCCCTAGTGGCCAATACATTTTGTTTGTATTGACATACATTATATTATGCTATTTTTATATATGAGGCATTTCATTTATTGTGTTCTTTTTGATAAACATAATAAAGTCCTTAGAATAGTAAGTTTGATGCCATAGGACATCAAGTGGATGACTTGATCGTGAGATCCTTTTGGTTACAACACTATTCTTAAATGTCCCTAGTCAAGTATTATTGTTAATTAGGACAACAATAATACATTGAGACTAGTATGTGTAGAGACTGATGACCGCATCTCACGGGTCATGGATATGAGATATCAAGTCTACACATGGATACATATTAGAGTAATGATGTATTGGACAGACCCGCCATGAGAACGTTACGTGGATCGTTACGTGAGTGTCATAAGCGATTCTCATAGTGATAATGGTGTATGTGGTTCTTTGACCTGAAATCACTACGATTCCTACATAAGGAGTTGTGTGTTTTAATGCCATCAAACGTCATCTGTAACAAGGTGATTATAAAGTTGGTTATTGGACATACCGCAAATCATGCAGAGGGATGTGAGTGACCTAGATGGAATTTGTCACTCCTACATAACAGGAGCGATATCTTCGGGCCCCCTGATTGAGTGAGACTGCGAAATGCATGGCCATGCTCAAATGAGTCAATATGAGATATTGATCTCATTTATTATTACAAAGTCTACTCGAGTATCAGGAAACGAATGATTGGACTATACAAGGGTGACGCATTCCATGCCTTGTGTTCAATCTAGATATCTTGACAAAGGGACTAAACTACACGGAAACATTGATCACGGATAGGTTATGTCAAATCACTGACATTCTCATTACTTGGGTAGCAGTGATGTGTTGCTAGATACCGCTCATCTTGTTTGTAATATTAAAATGAGATTTTAATATTACTACCAACGTCATGAGAACTGCGCAGGTCGCACACTTAGAACAGACTAAATTGGAGCAATAAGGATCCAAGTTGGACTCGGATTCAATTGTGGGCCTAACTCATGACAGATGGGTTTTAGGGTTGCACTGACTTACCTTGCTACTGCTCACACTCACTTAAGGCAGCCACTATTATAAATAGTACTGTTAAGGGGGCTGAAAGAGATGTTACATCACAACCCTAGCCGCACCTAAGAAAGTGAGTGAGAGACAGTGAAAGGTTCTTCTCTTCTATTCGCAGCTAGCACCGCGAACCAGAGGCGTGACTCCTTTTGCAAGTCTGTTCGTGTGGATACCGCAGAAACATCGTCGCTATTACGGTGTTGGTGATTCACCTCGCTTGTGTTTATCACGCTTCAAGAGGTAAATTTTAAAAACTCGGATTATGGACTTTTCGCATGGATCCTGTGTGGGAATCCTATTATTCCGCTGCGAGATATTTTGATCCGCAATTCCCAACATTTTATCCATCAAGTCATTCGAAATAGTGATCAGGTTCAAACACTTCTTCCCCGTTGTCAACTTCACAGAAAATTGCATATCCTAAAATTCTTCTATCAGTTCCTTCTCCTTCATCATCATAACAGAAGCATTAAGCGCTTTTCTACTCAAGGCATCCGCTACGACATTCGCCTTTCCGGGATGGTACTGTAACTGAAAGTCATAGTCTTTCAGAAACTCGAGCCAACATCTTTGCCTCATGTTCAACTCTTTCTGGTCAAACAGATACTTCAAGCTTTTATAGTCACTAAAAACAGTGAACGTTGCTCCATAGAGAAAATGTCTTCATACCTTCAATGCAAACACTACTGCTGCCAACTCCAAGTCATGAGTCGGATAATTCCTCTCATGCACTTTCAACTACCTCGACGCATACGCCATAACCTTATGGTTCTGCATAAGTACACAACCTAACCCTTGATACGAAGCATCACAATACACTTTGAAAGATTCATTCGGATCAGGCAGAATCAAAACTGGTGAAGTAGTCAGTCGTCTTTTCAACTCTTGAAAACTTTCCTCACATGCTTCAGTCCATGCAAACGGTTGATTCTTTCGTGTAAGTTGGGTAAGAGGTCCTACAATCTTTGAAAATCCCTCAATAAATCACCGATAGTAACCGACCAATCAGATGAAACTACGGATCTCTGATACTGTCTTCGGTCTTTCCTATTCAACAACTGTCTCTACCTTTGAAGCATCAACTTCAATTCCATCCGCCGATATAACATGCCCCAAAAATTGTACTTCGCTCAACCAAAATTTACATTTGGACAACTTGGCATACAACTTATTCTCCCTCAAATCTGGAGAACCACTCTGAGATGTTTAGCATGCTCCTCCTGACTTTGAGAATAAATCAAGATGTCATCAATAAAGACAACAATAAACTTATCCAAGTATGAACGGAAAATCCAGTTCATAAAGTCCATAAATATCGCAGGTGCATTAGTCACACCAAAAGGCATCACTTGATACTCGTAATGTCCATATCGTGTCTGAAATGCAGTCTTTGGGATATCCTCCACCTTCATACGTATCTGGTGATAATCAGAACATAAATCAATCTTGGAAAATATTGCGGCTCCTCTCAATTGATCCATCAGATCATCAATCCTTGGTAGTGGATACTTATTCTTGATTGTAATCTTGTTCAATTACCGGTAGTCTACACATAGACGAGAAGTCCCATCCTTCTTCTTTACCAACAACACTGGAGCTCCCCAAGGTGATACACTTGGTCTCACAAATTACTTCTCCAACAAATCCTCCAACTGCTTCTTAAGTTCTGCTAACTCTACTGGCGACATCCGATAAGGCGCCATAGATATAGGTCCTACTCCAGGCACTAAATCAATAGAGAATTCAATCTCCCTTTCCGGCGGTATTCCAGGTATAACTTCAAGAAATACATCAGGAAATTCATTCACAACAAAAATATCCTTCATAACGTCTTCACACTAAACCTCCATAGAAGACATCAACAAGTACCCTTGATCTCCTTCCTTCAAACAGGCTTTCACTTGAGTAGCCGTTAGGAATCTAGAATCCTTAACCTCAGGAAAAACTAATGTCTTACTAGCACAATCTATCAAGATATGGTTGGAAGACAACCAATCTATTCCTAATATTACATTAATCTTGGAAAGAGGCAAACAAATCTAATCCACATGAAAGATTCTATCCCTAACACATACAGGGCAATTCAAGCATACTTTTGTAGTTATCATAGGCTTATCAGTAGGAGTACTAACATTCAAATCATACAGCAATGTAGTCACAGTCAATCCCAAACGCTCCACACAATCACATGCAATGAAAGAATGCGTTGCTCCCGAATCATATAATACTGTTAAAGGATTACCTTCAATAGCACACTCCTCCATTATCAAGTCCTCGGATTTAGTAGCTTCCTCCCCGCTTATAGTATACACTCGACCACCCGCCTGTGGCCTTGCAGTATGAACACTGCCCACTGATGGCTCCGCCTTTTGCTGATCACACTCTCTAGAGAAATGTCCAGGCTTCCCACATCAATAACAAATCACCCCCTTATGCTGACAGTCCTTGGCGAGATGTCCTTTCCCATACTTAAAACATTTAAGTGCAGAAGTTCCAGTTGAAACTGCTCTACTACCACTTGAACTTCCTCCAAATGATTGTTACCGATTCTGACTTACTGTTGGTTTAGCATATGGTTTCTGTTGGTAACGGTTGCCACCGCTACTCTTCCCCCTTTGGAACCGTGTAGGTCCAAAGTTCTTATTCCTGGACTCTCACAGATGATCAATCTCCTCGACCTTTCGGCACTAATCTAGCACTAGAAACTGATCGATATCTACAGTTGCTAAAGCTCGCTTGATGTCAAGCCTCAATCCCTCTTCGAACTTCCTACACTTCCACTCCTCATCTGGATGCATCTGGAAGTACCTCGAAAACTTAGACAAGCTTTCGAACCTTGCTGCATACTCACTTACAGTCATCGCCCCTTGTCTCAGACTAAGGAATTCCATCTCCTTAGTATGTCGAACACTGGCTGGGAAATACTTCCACAGCAACTTCTACCTAAAGAGTTGCCATGTCACAACTCTCCCTTCAGCTTGAATTAATCTGCAGGCTCCTACCCACCAAGCCTCTCCATCACCGACTAGCACAAACGTGGCGAAAGTAAGCTTCCGCTCATCAGTACAACCCATGCCATCAAATATCTTCTCCAGTTCCTTGATCCACAGATCAGCCTTCTCTGCATCAAACTCTCCATGAAATTTCGGTGGATTGTTCCTCCGAAATTCCGACAAGCTGTGAGCATCATCATTTGCTCTTTGGTTCTGTTGTGCAACAACCTCGGCCATTCGTTGTATTGCTACAATAGCTGCAGCCATATTCTGATTGTCGTCGCTGGCATTTCCAGCTGCTGCCCTCACATTCATGCGTCCTCTTCCGCGTCCAGCCATTTCGTTCTATCTATCAGACTGACCAACACAAAGAAAAGTGAGGGTCAGTCTTCAAACAATATTGTTTTTCCTTTGAAAAACAATTACAGAGAATCACACAACTTAGCCAAGACAGACCTAATCACAAACCCAAAAGACTCTAACTTGGGCTCTGATACCAACTAACGTAATACCTTCCTTAGGGCGCCACCTTTCATGTTACTTAATTACCAAATCACCTCTTCATTAGAAATCGCGCTTGTAATGTAAATACGAGTTATAAAATTTCTTAATGATAATAAGATAAACTTGGCAGAAAATAAAAACATAACAACATTGTCACAAATAATTTACATCATATATACATACAAGCCTTTAGTACTGTCATACTTAAATATTTTACGAACTAGACTTTCAAAATATTTAAACTTTAAACTTTAACTTAAACTATTATATTGTCCAAGTCCTACTAGACAGCAGAATCCTCAGACAGGTCCTCCTCAGATTCCTCAGCATACAGGAATCCATCATGATGTGAAGTCCTACGGACAGGTGTCTGAGTAGACGACACAATACTAATCGCACTGGGAGTACGATAGTAAGCTCCCCAATACTGCCTAATAGATATTGGGAACTCTAGTTGTACAAAAATATTAACAGAAAAGTAAGGGTGTCCTAAATGTTGCCTACTCAATCTAATATTTAGGTTTCCCATATAGTAAATACTCTCTCTCTCTAAATCTATAGTCCACGCCTCATCTCCTCCAATGAATGTCAGCTTCATGTAGCCAAGGAAATTAGGCATCTCCATTTCTTCAAAACTCAACGCCCTCAGCAGGAATCTGCTCCTCCTCAGCTTCTCGCTCCACTTCTTGCTCAACGTCTTAACAAATATAAATATAATACAAAACATGCATACAAAGAGGTGAGATCACCTACGCCAATACTAGTATGGTAGCAATGAAGATAAACACATACAATATCTCACACAACAATCATACCATAATTACAGTTATACCATCAATATCATTTATCAATAAAATTCAAGAAGTAAGCAATATTTACAATCATGCCACTAATAATAATCAAATATCCAATAAATCAATTATCATAAACATAATTACGATAGTACCCTCAATAGCTACATGTATGCACACAGACTCAATTTCCTACCCCATGGAGCTATAACTTAGGTCGGAGAGAGTGATCGAAAAGATTTGTCGGTACCAACATGTCTCGGACCACGTGCTCAGTCTTGCACATCCAGCATATACACGACAGTCTTTATCAGATCTTGATTAAGGATAGTGTCTGGGTTAGGATCATTGGTGTGTTGTGTCGGTCTAACCTACGACACAGAAGAGCTACCAACTACCCATTATAGGCAACCCGCATCCCAATGCCCCCAAGGTCAACTAGTGACTTACACTATGCATATCACACCCACTCAAGAGGTGTAGTCTCTCCTAGGCAACTAGCCTCATACAGTCCATCGGACCTTTCCCATGCATGTACTATGCACTATTCACATTTCCAATTCATATCATATATTCGGGGTCCACATAATAATCTAACAGTATTATTACTGTATTTTAATCGCATAGTCATATTTTCGCATTTTCTTAATCGCGACACCATTCTGTCGCCTTTTCAAATCGCGTAGTGATTTTTCAACGTTTTCCAATCGCATAAATATTTTTCGTACGTTTTAAATTCAAAAATACCATTTTTCTTATTTAATACTAAAAATTACTTTATTTTCCAAATTTGCATAATAGTCCCTCAAAAACTCATATTTACAAAATAGTCCTTCAAAAATTAATATTTACGAAATAGTCCCTCAGTAATTAATATTTACGAAATAACCCCTCATAAAATTCATAATTACAAAATAGTCCCTCTTTTATAAAATATTTGTAATATAACCCCTTTAAAAATAATATTTACAATATGACCCCTCTAAAAATAGTATTCATACAATGGCCCCTCATTTGAATAATATTTATAATTTAGTCCCTCTTTTATAAAAATTTATGATATAACCCCTCTAAAAATTAGTAATTGTACTATTTCTCAAAAATTGTTATTTCTTTTCTTTACTTCACATAAAAATCATTTTATTTTGTTATAGTCAAACTTTTCCAAATTCATTTAAATCTCTCAGTTCTCATTTTAATTCATCATTTTGAGGACTTTGGTCCTCTTTTCCATAGTATGGTCGTGAGCCTTAGTGCTCTTTGGAGCACTTATATAATCGATTCATCATGTTGTTCACATCCTAAATTATACATACATCCTCATGCTTTCATAATTATACATACACACATAATATCAAAGCTTTAAGCATTTTATCACACATGCAAGCATAGAAACAAAATCATACACAACACAAACACAATCAAAGAACATCAAACAATAGGTGAATAAACCCTTATGGGTTTTTCACCAAATAGAACCATCCCCACACCACCAAAACTTGGTTGGTGAGGTAAAATCTCCCTCTTACCTCTTGAAGACAAGTCTTTCAAGTTCCTCTCCTTCTCCTTGATTTCGTGTGGCTCACAAACAATTCCTAACAATTCTAAAATAATTAGTAAAATCACAAACAAAACTTAATAATGACAAACCATGGAACAAACATGGTTTAGAAAATCACAAACATGAATTTAAACTATAAAAATTAAAGTTTACCTCTTGAGAAGTAAGGTAGAACTTGGATTTTGAAGCACTTAAAGTGTGATTTTGGAAAAACTTCCTAAATGGAAAGTGTTTAGAAGGTTGTCTAGCTTTAGGAAATGATGAGAGTGAAAATTATAGGAGAGTGATGGTGAATATAGGTGTTGGGGCCGAACCAAAAGGAAGGAAAAAGGAAGGAAATGGTGCTTAGGGTTCTTGGATGTTTTGAGAGAATAAGATGATAGCTTTTTGGTGAGAGAGAAAAGTAAATATTTATAGCAATTTGGGAGTGGGATGCCGTGTGAGTGTGTAGGAGAAATGAAAGGATTTGCATGAAATAAAATATCCAATTGCATTGCACATGGCCTATGTCATCAACTTGACTTGCATGGTTATTTGGATGGTTCAAGAATAATGGAGAACATGGTAGAACAAGGCCTCTTGGCCGTGGGGTTCAAGGGTATTTAGGGGTCTAATTTGTTTTCAATTTATGTCTAATTACTTGTTAATTAAATAGCTAATTAATTAGGTTTAGTTTCCTAACCACTCTTAATTAATTATCCAATTACATAACTAATTAGTTTAATATATTTTAGCATATATCACAACCTCTAATTAAAATTAAGATATCTAATTAAGAATTAGATTATAACTAATTAATAATTAAGTTAGTTTACTTAGCTTGTTAATTAGGTTATTAGATTAACCAAATTAAGTTTAATTAGTTACTAAGCAAAGTCAAGCCACTATTGTTGACTTCATCTTAGCCATTGAAAATCAACTTGGTTTCCTATCCATTGATCTCATCTACGGTGGATATTACTTAGTGATTTTATCAGGATTCGTTTCACACCATTGATCGGATCAACGGTTATGATCAAAAGCATCTAAATCATGCTTTTCATCCAAGGGTCCATATTGAAGTCTATGCTTCTTTGTTTGACTACTTCCTATTAGTTTAAAATAGTCAAGCCACCTATTTTGACTGATTCTTATTAGTTTAGAATTCTATCCAGTCAGAATCATTGACTATTACACTAAACGTGGGTCCCACGAACTTTTTTGGGTCCACGATCATTTTGAAGCAGATTTCTACTATTTTTAAGACAATAGGTACTGTCACATAAAATAATATTATAATAATATAAAATTATTTTATTACTCAGTTAAATCCTAAAAATTAAAAAATTAATATATATATCAATCAGAATTGGGTTTAGTAAGATCCCCCCGCTCCAATTAATTAAAATGAGATTTTTTCGATCAAGAAAATTATTATTTTCTTGACTCGAAGCAAATCATACAAAATGATCAAAAATGATCTCAGAACAGTCAAATTATTTTCATAACACACAGAAAATATAAAACAGTGTAATTCTGCTATTACTATTAACATAGTCAGAATTTGGGGTGTTACACTAGATCGTGTACTCCTCTGGAAGAAGCTGAAAACGTGCCTAAACTGAGTTACCCGATTACACGGCCATGTAATATTACACGGCCTAGGCCGTGTAACACTCTGTCTTCCGTGTTGAGCTGTGTTTCCAGTGGGGAACATGGCCTACGCCGTGTAAATCCACACAGCCCGTGAATTTACTCTAGAAACCATGAAAATGAGCTTCTCCAAGCTTCCAAATCAAATGGGTACCAATCCATATACATATTTGAGCATCTAGACACATACAAATCCATCAAGATACTCAATAACAAGCATAGAACATCATATAACACAATCAAATCATAACATTATCAAAAATCACAAACAAAGTAGGAAAACCACAATAGATTCCTCACCATCAACACCAAAGACATTTCTTTACTACCAAGATTGGGTGAAGCAGATTATCTCCCTCTTACCTCAAGAGAAAACAAGAGAACAAGTTCCTTGATACCTCTTGAAATTCGTCCAACACCTCCAAGAAAAACCCTAAGATGGTGAAACCCAAGAAATTCAAAATCAAAGCTTGAAAAGGGAGTCCTTGATCATAATGGTGGCCAAGGACCATGAAAATGAGAAGAGAATATGAAGATCAAGAACATTACCTCAAAAGCCTCAAGCTTTGGGCTTCAATGCTGGAAGAAGATGAAAATGGATTTAAGGGATGACCCCCAAAGAGAAAAGTCTTACTATGATGAGAGGAAGCAAGAAACAAGGTTAGTTAAGCAAGAAAAGCTTGGTTGCTTACCAATGGTGGTGTGGCCATGTGAATGGAGGAGAAGAGAGGAGAGAGCTCATGGGGGAGAGAGGAAGAGAGAGAAGAGAGAAAATGTGAAGAGAAAGAAAGGTGAAATGGGTTTGAAGTGGGAAATGGGAAGTGGAAATATGATGACTTTTGTCATCTTTTTCTCTTCCCAGCTGTGGAGCCCCAAATGAGGAGAGAAGAAAATGTGTTGTTGGGTAGGAAGTTTCCTTAAGAAGCTTTGCACGCTTCTCGATAAAGTGAAGAGTAATGATGTCACTTAGATGTTTTCATAAAAGTGATCAGATAGAAATAATTTACTAGAGCTATTATTCAATGAAAAAATATTACAGTCAGTAGAAATAATATTTTATTATCCCACAGATAATAAAATATACTACGAATTTATTTATCAGATAACATCTCAAAAAACAAAAACCTCATAAACTATGTCCAGCCTCAGGTTTAGTAAGATCCCTCGTTGACGTTTCTACAGTTCAGAGTTTTTCGACCTCGAGGAAAATATTTCATTTTCCCAGCCTCGCTCAGCGCACACGTAAATAAAAAAAATTAAAATAATCAAACAATTTAGAAAATTCCAGAAAAATCTCCAAAAATCATAAATATTATAAAATGAATATTTATCATGAAATAAGTAATTTTTTTGGGATGTTATAACTCTCCCCTTCTAAAAAAGAATTTCGTCCTCGAAATTTGTTCTACCTTAGAAACTAACTCTGATGTTGTGCCTCCAGCACAACATTCCAAATCACTTTTTGTAACACAATTTCTTTTTCCGCTTGAATTATTTGCATCTTTTCCTGAGTCATCTTAGCTTTATTCGTTGCTCATTGTACAAGCTCGGGTCCAATTGCAATCCTTTCACTGTCTTGGTACTAACACAAAGGTGTCTTACATCGCCGTCCATATAATGCCTTATATTTAACTCCCTCAAATCAATCAGATATTCCCAACCGTAATGATTTCTGCATACTTTAAATGTTGCTCCATGCAGAAAATACCACCATATTCTCAATGCACTACAATTGCTAACTCCGAGTTTGTGTAGAGTAGTCCTTCTCATGTGCTCTCAGTTGTCTCGAAGTATATGTTACTATTCCTTCTATTTTGATCAAACACATGTTCCAAACTTCCAATGTGAAGCATCACTAGGCATCCCAAAAGGTTCATTGGGATTGGGCAGAATCATCGTTGGCAAGGTAGTCGAATGTCTCTTCAATCCTTAAAAATATTTTCCTTATATGTATCAATCCTACAAACTTGACTCTTTCATATGGGCTAGACGAGAGGTCCTGCCATTTTGGAGTCTCCCATACTAACCAGCTAATCCCATAAAACTACGAATCTCCATTACGGTCGTCGGTCTTTCTCATTGAAGAACTGTTTCGACTTTCGACGGATCCATAACAACTCATTCCTTTGAGATCATGTGACCCGAAGGTCGAATTGCCTCTAACCAGGATTCACACTTAGACAACTTCACGCATATCTTCTTCTCCTTCTTCAGGATTTGAAGAGTCACAACGAGAGGTTTGGTGCGTTCCTCCAAACGTTAAGAATAGATCAGAATGTCGCCAACAAAGACAATGACAAATCTTTTCAATAGAGAAGAAGATCCTATTCACGTAATCGATGAATGCTACTGAAGTGTTTGTTACACGGAACGACATTACAAAATACCCATAGTGCCCATAACACATCAGAAAAAGTTATTTTGGAAAAGTCTCCTACCTTTGAGTGAACTTGATGATAGTCCAGAACACAAGCTAATCTTAGAGAAAACAGCAGTTCCCTTCAGTTGATTCATTAAGCCATCGATCCTCGATCTTAATAGGAAATGTCTTATAGGGTATGTTCTTTTCTAATTGTACTACATTCGGCACGGATCTATCTGATGGAGAATTTGGCATGGTTCAACAAAATTTTGGAATAAGATTCATGGATTCAAATCCAAAAATCCCTGTCTCAAGAAATACTAGAGTTTGATTTGAATAATTTAATAGGATCTGGTTGGAAAATAACCAATCCATTTTCAATATTACATTTAATTTGTGAAAGAAGTAAACAAATCAGAAAAGATGCTGTCTTTAACAGGCCGTAGGATAATTTAAACAACTTGGCTATGAACAATAGGTTCTTAGTAGTAGAAGTAGAAATAACTTAGTCAAAAGATGACAAAGACACAAACAACCCTAATGGACTCATATAGTCATACGCCATAAAGAAATGGGTTACCCCTAGAATTATACAGTAAAATCACAGGGTTATCTATCGCAGTACAAGGTCCCTCGTTTAGGCCTTCAGTCTGAGAGACTTTTGCTCCACTTGAGGAATTAACTCTCCCTTCTTCATAAGATTTTGAAGCACATATATCTCCAACGGAAGGCTTCGTCCTATGCAAAACACAATTCCTAGCCACATATCCTAACTTTCCGCACTTGAAACAAATTATTCCCTTGATCGTACAGTCCCTTGTTAAGTGGTCCTTTCCGCACTTGAAGCAGATTACCCTCTTAATCTTATATTGCCTCATTGAGTGGTCCTTTTCACACTTCTTACATTTTAGTAAAGATACCACGATCGGATTGGATTTATTACCACTCGCACTTCCTTCATGCGTATGTTACTGTTGTTGCTCCCTCGGTCGTCATGTATATGATTTTTCGCTTACACTGATTGATCTTTCTATTATTCATTCTTTGGAACTTAGGCAATCCAGAGTTTCCTCAAAATTAACTTTCTTCCAACAAATTCTGAACCTCGACTTCCAATTCCTGCTACTGTGCGGCCCTCTGATCCTGATGTGTTGTTACATCAACCATTCTTTGCATTTCTTCTGCTGCCGCAGTCGTATCATCATCGTCACTCTCCGCATTCACACGCTTACATCTACCCTGAGCCATGGCCTCCCTTCAAGGACAACGAATCAAAGCATAAGGAAAATCAAAGGCAATCATTTCAAACATTATTGTCTCCTTCCGAAAACTAAACACAAAGAGTCACACAACACAGCAAGACAAACCTAACCACAAAACCCAAAAGACTCTAACTTGAGCTCCTTCATTCTGCCTTCTATGGTGCGATCTCCTGTAAGTCTTTAACTCCAATATAGCTCCTCGAACCAAACTTATGCCAGATACTCTTTTTCCCAAGAAAATTGATTTTCCAAAACCTCTTGGGCACCTCAGTCCATGAACCCTATAAGTCCTATTTAACTACCCATTTTCTAATCCCCTTGGCTTAAACAATTCTAGAGGTAACACAACATGGGTATAAATGCAAAAAAATCCTAAGCAAGTTCAGTTATACCAGTTGAGCTTCTTTCTAAAAGAACTTTTATTACCTTAATACGCCTAGGTGAAGTCATAGTTTCTCATAAACACAAAACATTACACATTGAGTGGGCTAATACTCAATATCATATTACTATGCAACAGTAGCTACCAACAATCATCCTATGGCAAGCCATGCCTTCCTTTTCCAAACATCTTAATCAAGAAATAAGGAAGTGCACAACATATAGAGAAACTTCTAATATGTCTAAGCATAGTCAGTCCATACCCCGACTCAACAGGATGAACTGCTCTGATACCAGCTAATGTAACACCCCTCGATTTAACAACCACGACACAATCGTTATTATACCACAATCACTAAATTTTTGGTGTGCTACAACTCAAATAACAAGTTTTCCAAATTCTATCATTGTACATATAAAGAAAATATAAGCCACAAATGAATAGTTACATATTCTGTCCTTTTAAAAATATAGTTTAATAAGATATACCCAAGATACAACATATAAGACTAGTTAATTACCTGAAAACATACATATACTCTAAATAGCCCTTATACAGGTAATGCAAAAGAAAATATAAACTACCCACAATAATGCCACGACTAAGGAGTTGGGCACTCCATCGGATCCACTTCAGGATCCTTTCCCTGGTTCATCTGAGGACACAAAAGCAGAATAGTGTGCAGTCTCACAGGTAGACGCCCTCGCAGCTGATGCCACAGACTCCTCGTCCTCTCTGAGGGTATGAATTAGATCACTCCATAGCTCCCGAATGAGTAAGATAACTTCAGATGCACTGATGTAGGGAAAATCAGGATAGGATCTTCAATCGCGGTCCTCTTCACGGTCAAGATCAGATCCCCAATAATACCATTTACGCTCACCGGCCCAGTCAATTCGCCAAGCATTGGCACCCTGGTGAACATAATCCTGACGAAAAATTAATAGAACCCCTTCTTGTTGCCCTCGTTAAACGCAGGAGATCATACCAAGTATGGTCTAGGAAATTTAAGCTCGTCCCCTTTACAATCTTTAACCAAAGATCACATAGAACAAGAATAGTATAAACAAAAGGTGAGATGTCCTACATTCATTACCAACAGGGCAGTGAAGGAAAATAATACGAATGACGAAATCATTCTATCCGTGCAGATATTACAGATATTTTCAAGTTATCATTTTCATAGACATCATCAGAAGGCATATATCACAATAATATAAATATCAACAACACTATAACAACAGGTATCCACTATAGATATATAACAAATATTTATGTCTCCACAATATGTATGTTGACCATGCCATGACAATATGTGAACTGACCATGCATATGCAATGCGTATGCTGACCATCCTCATGTACAATGTACTCATTTCCTACTCCATGGAGCTAGACAAAAATATTCAGAGAGAATGATCTGGAGATATATCTGTATCGCGGCTGCCGAGGCCTTCAAGTGCTAAAATTCTTAATTTATCAATGTGCACATCATGGCATTGTACAAGACATTCTACACAGATCTTGATATAGGACAGTGTCTCGATTCGGATCGTCGGTGCGTTTGCATCGGTTTGCCCCATGAACAGAAGAGCTACCAACTGTCTATTGCGAGGTACCCGCACCCCGATGCCCCCAAGGTTAATAAGAGACCTACACTTGTTTATTCGCACCTGCACTAAGGTGTGATTCAACTCCTAGGCAACATGGCCTTAACAATAGTTCAACCACCGTTGTACCATTCCCAATGGTATTGAAGTAATCCGTCCATACAATTGTTCAATACCATTTTCATCAATGATATTATATAACCGTCCATACGACTACATAGTACCACTGTTAACTGAGTTTCCTCTTATAACCAGTCCTTTTTGACTAAATTGTCTACCTGATGTTTCTAGTTATAAAAGCAACCCACATCTGACTAAATCGTCTACCTGATGTTTCTTGGTCCGGTACTTCAGTTCCATAATCACAATGTCAATGCATGCTTCAATTATGCTCATCATGTCAGGCTATATCAATCATGCTTCAATGCATATGGATTCAATGCATACATATATATATGTACATATATAGATTCACAATGATAGCATAACTTATTCAAAGTCACTATGAAAGTTATGCTTTAATTTCATTATGTTCTTGTGTTAACTCTCTTAGAATATTTACTTTGAGTTCCTCACAACCCTTCATACACTCATGTTCTTTCTTTATCCAAACCATACTAAGTTGTATAATAAGGTTGTGTTCATTATCCTTTACACATTGTGAGTTCCTAATTAAGTGTATATTCATTTAATTACCTAAGTTCTAGCTTGTTAAAAGTCTCATAATGTGTGCCTAATGAGGCCGTGAGCCTCCAAGGGACTAGAAAAATTAAACAATTCTTCACAATCCTTGATTTCACGGCCATGACTAATTTCACGGCCTGAAGTACACGGCCGTGTCAAATTACACGGCCTAGGTTGTGTACTCCTCTGGAAGAACCTAAAAATGTGCCTAAACTGAGTTAGCCAATTACACGGCCGTGTAACACTCTGTCTTACGCGTTGAGTTGTGTTTCTAGTGGGGAACACGGCTTGGGCTGTGCAAATCCACACAGCCCGTGAATTTACACCAAAAACCATGAAAATGACTTTCTCCAAGCTTCCAAATCAAATGGGTATCAATCCATATACATATTTGAGCATTTAGACACACACAAATCCATCAAGATACTCAATAACAAGCATAGAACATCATACAACACAATCAAATCATAACAATATCAAAAATCATAAACAAAGTGGTTAAACCACAATGGATTCCTCACCATCAACACCAAAGACATTTCCTTACTACCAAGATTGGGTGAAGAGGATTATCTCCCTCTTACCTCAAGAGAAAACAAGAGAACAAGCTCCTTGATACCTCTTGAAATTCATCCAACACCTCCAAGAAAAACCCTAAGATGGTAAAACCCAAGAAATTCAAAATCAAAGCTTGAAAAGGAAGTCCTTGATCACAATGGTGGCCAAGGACCACGAAAATGAGAAGAGAACATGAAGATCAAGAACATTACCTCAAAAGCCTTAAGCTTTGGGCTTCAATGCTGGAAGAAGATGAAGATGGATTTAGGGGATGACCCCCAAAGAGAAGAGTCTTAGTATGATGAGAGGAAGCAAGAAACAAGGTTGGTTGAGCAAGAAAAGCTTGGTTGCTTACCAATGGTGGTGTGGTCGTGTGAATGGAGGAGAAGAGTGTTGGTTGTGGCTTCTGATTACTCAAGAAGGGGGGTTGAATTGAGTATTATAGGTTTTTGAAACTTTTCCTCTTTTTGCAAAAATTGATTCTTTTCTTTAATCAAAGAAAGTGATTTTGTCAACCAACAAACTAAAATGTGTTTTTGCAAGATGTATTACATTCAAGAATTGAAATTTATAATGAAATATAAACAATAAGATTGATTTCAGATTAAACACATGATCATTAACAAATCAGATTATACAAACATCCCTAACATATTGCTTAATTCATACATTCAATAATAAAGCAAATAAAGAGTTAAGGGACAGAGAAAATTACAAACTGAAATTTATCCTAGTTCAGCTACCTCCTCTGGTAACCTATATCCAGTCCTTACACTACTGTGAGATTTATCCACTATAGAAAATCAATATACAAGATTCTTTTACAAAAGCTCCACTTCTGAGTTCCTTCTACCCAAATGACAGCTTTTCAGTCAAAGCAATCTTGCAAAACCCAGAAGAATTCCTTCCATTCTTGCACAGCACCAAGAGTCCCTTCTACTCTTGATCTAAACAATGAGAGAACCTTCTCTCTTATCTCTCTTTTACAAAATTTGAAAAGATTGAATCAGATTTCAAGAAATCAGAAATTAGAAATTAAAACTCTAGAGAAAAATACTCTTTTTTTCTTCAAATGAAAAAACTCTCTGAATTTGAGTGTTTGATTTTGTATATTGAATCAATTGTTATGAAAAAGTGTTTACCAATGTCTTTATATATGTATATCTCACAATAGATCCATTGGTTACACTTTACAAGTCAGTTGAGATCATAACAGACTTAAAAGAAAAATTCTGTTATTGGTCAATCGATGTGTACATAGATGTATTAATTAAGATTTCACTTTTATTACATGTGTACATCGATTGCCTAATCGATTGTTATCTTGGATATTCTTGATCTTAAAGATACACACATGAGTACATCGGTGTTGTTCTTCAAAAATACACTTTAAATTTCAGCCCAGAATATTATACATCGATTAACTAATTGATTGTATAGTTATTTTAAAATGTTCTTTCTTCTATTATGGCTTATACATCGATGTATCAATAGATGTATTAAAGTAAAATGCTTCTGTTTTGACTTATACATAGATGTACTAATCGATGTATATATGTCAAAAACTTCTGTCTTATTTATACATAGATGTACTAATCAATGTATATATATGTCAACTGCATTTTAGCCGCTATTTTATTTGTACATCGATGTACTAATCGATGTATATATGCAAACGTGCATATTGATCAAGTAAGTCCAGAATCAATCGATGTATCCATACATTTATAACATTTATACATAGATGTACACATAGGTTTTCATCAAAAGTTAGTTAATTAACTGAAAGTACACTGATGTACACATAGATGTACAAACTTCTTAATTAACCTTGTTCATCCTTAGTCCATTTATTCTTTTGAAAAACCATTTTTACTTAATTGAGAGCTTAATCAAAGAATTAAACTGAGTCTTTTCTTTACAACATGTTCCTAATGATCTTCATTGTATTTGCTTCTTCTTCAAGTAATCATTCTTGATCCTTGCATTGAGGTTACTTGCTCCTTTAAATCTCATTGAAAAATTCAAGCTTGGCAAGCAGTTAGTGACTCAAAATAATAATCATATTAAGTTTAGTCAATAATCAAAACACACTAGGGTCATTTATCCACAAACTCCCCCTTTTTGATTGATGACAAACTTACCATACAAAACATGTTTAATATTCAATATATCAGAGTAATTAAAATGTATATCAGAGTAATATTAATATTTACTCCCCCTGTCTAATTGACAGTTCTTTAATATGTAAACATGTATAAGATAGGATCATTGCATCATTATTTATATTTTAGATCATTAGCTTTAGTTGTATGGTACCTATTTCTCCCCCTTTGTCATTATAAAAATATATATATATAAGGGAGAATCAAAATACAAAAGCATGTAAAACAAAGTACATACTAAAAAATTCAATCATTCATTTAGTCATCGCAACATGATCAAAACAAGTCATACAGTCATTTATCATCAGAATTGTTCAAAATAGAATTGAAAATAGTTCAAGTAATATCAAAAGAAACAACATTACATACACACTTAAAATATCCTAAGACCTAAATTTCTTCATTGGGTCTAGGTTCTTCTGTGTGCTGTGTAGCTTGACTTGCTTGCCCTTCAGGATTAACTTCTTCTTCAGGTGCAGGAGCAGCAACAGCTTCTCTAGCTATGTTCACAATATCTTCAGAAGTAGGATGAACTTCTAGAGGTACAGTGATAGAAATGCCTAGGTGTTGATGTAGAGTGGCCATTTGGCCTTCTAAGGTACTGAGTCTAATACTCAAGTAGTCAATAGATTATTTTTGCATCAGATGATGCTTTGTTTGCTTAGCCTCAAAGCCTGCAAACATTTGTATTAACTTGTCTATTTTGCTATTCAGTTCTGAATTTTCCTTAGGAGCTCTTGGTGGTTCTTCACCAGCTATTCTGATCCATTCTCCATCTACTTTAGTAAGCTTCATCTTGCTAATTGTGCCTTCACCAAATTTGTGAGTTACCCTTGTGGCATCAAAATTTTCTTCATTTTCCAGAGAAACACTAAAATGTTCCAGCAGACACATCACCAAACCAGGGTATGGTAGGGTAGCTCCACTGATTTTACAGTCCAACATGTGTCTAGCAATTATGTAGCTCTAACTTAGTTACTTCTTTTGTAGCATAGCCCAGAGCATCAAAATGTCATTGTTCTACACCACAACATGATTTCCTGATCTTGGTAGCAGCATCCTGCTTAGCACATATTGCAGGAGCCTATGCTGAATGTGCATTGAACTGATATTTATCAATCTTCCTTCTGGTGCATTTTCAATTAGAAGCACCTTCTTTGCTGCTTCTCTATCAAAGGTCTTTGTCCAAATACTGCCTGTTCTAGTACCGGCAAATTACTTCCTTTGTAATCTAATCCAGTAAATTGAGCAAATTCTTCAAAAGTCATCTGAATTTTAGTGTTCTTTACTTCAGCAGAGAATCCCTCATTGTCCATTTCATATGTGCAACAAAATGCTTTGATCAATGTAGGGTAAATATCACTCTTAATTTGCAAAAATTGACTCAGATTGTACTTTTCTAAAATTTTATGAAAAGTAAAGTTATGAGCTTCAAAATAATTGAAATCTACAATTCTAGTTTCATGAGTATCTCTATGCTTAAAATTGTTCTTATAAAGCATAATGTGCTCTTCATCAGAGAAATACCTCTTGAGAAGTTCAATCTCAATAACTTTTTCATTGTCTTCTTCTTCTTCCTCTGTCCTCTTTCTTTTGTTTTGGACATTTTTCTTTTTGGGTGTGTCCTTTACCACCTTATTCTTCCTTTCTTGTTTCATAGGTGTTGGTCTTGAAGATTCAACAACCTTCTTTCCTTTGTCCTGTGTTTTCTTCTTCAAGCTTTTGATTTAAAGCTTGTCAATCCTTTGAGATGGCTGAGCTTTCTCAGTCCTTTTCTTTTAGGACAAACATGGGTTGTTGTGGGTGATAAACGTTGAGGTGTGGAGGATTGAGTTGAGGAGGAAGATGTAGAGTTAGAGGGAACAGGTGTAGAGGGTTCAGGATGCTTCACACAAGCCATTGGAGAAGACTTTGAGCTCTGCTATGGTTTAGGATCTCTGAGTTTTGGTTTAGACAAGTGAAGATTTTGGAGGGAAGTTGAAACTAATAAACCCAGTACAGTCAATCGATTTCCCAATCGATGTATTAAGAGGTTTTTACGTCCAATCCTCATGCTAATCGATGTACTTAGCATCAGGATTTTAATTTTAAATCATATACATCAATGTGTCAATCGATGTATAAGCTATGTCAGAGAGTACCAAATTTTAAAAACTTTAACGCAATCGATGTGTGAATCGATGTATAATCAATGTCAGAGACTCCAACAATTTGCAGTAATAGGCAATCGATGTTACAATCGATGTATACACAGGTCAGTGTTTTAAAAACATTCTAATCGAAGTGTCAATCGATGCATAACCTTTTATAGTAAGTATTAGTTATTCAATCGATGTGTAAATTGATTTCTATCATATACTGGACCTATTCAATTAAAAGTAATCGATTGTTCAATCGATTCATAAAATTTCCTGTACTTATTTTATCACAATAATCGATTATCTAATCGATGTATAATGACTTCCAGAAAGTCATGTATACTGATTTTTGATTTTCATCGATGTACAAATTGATGTTCTAATTATTTTAAGTATTTAATGCTTATATCAATCGATTGTGCAATCGGTGTTTAACATCAAACAGCAAAATATCACATATTCAACATTCAAAACATCAAGTATAGGTAGGATCAATTATTCCTAACTCTCTTCTGATGTAGAAAAAGCTTTCTTTAGCTAATGGTTTAGTGAAAATATCAGCTAATTGTTTAGATGTATTAATATATTCAATGATTATATCTCCACTTTGAATGTGATCCCTTATGAAATGATGTCTTATCTCAATATGTTTGGTTCTTGAATGCGTTATAGGATTCTTAGTGAGATTTATAGCACTAGTATTATCACATTTGATTGGTACTTTCTCTAAGAGAACACCATAATCAATAAGTTGTTGTTTCATCCATAAGATTTGTGCACAACAACTTCCTGCTGCAACATATTATGCTTCAGCAGTTAATAAAGCCACACTTGTTTGTTTCTTACTAAACCAAGAAACTAAGGAGTTTCCTAAAAGGTGGCAAGTTCCACTAGTACTTTTCCTATCTAACTTGCATCCAGCAAAGTCAGAATCAGAATATCCTACTAAGTTACATGTTGATCCTTTAGGATACCATAATCCCATTTCTTTAGTTCCTAATAAGTATTTCATGATTCTTTTTAAAGTAGTTAAGTGTGATTCCTTAGGATTGGATTGATATCTAGCACACATACAAACACTGAACATTATATCAGGTCTACTAGCGGTTAAATAAAGTAAGAAACTAATCATACCTCTGTACTTGAAAATATCTACTGATTTACCTTTCTCATCTTTATCCAAGTAGCATGATGGACTCATTGGAGTAGCCATTTCCTTTGCATTCTCCATTCCAAACCTCTTCAATAGTTCTTTGTAGTACTTAGTTTGGCTTATGAAAGTCCCATCATTACATTCTTTGATTTGTAGTCCGAGGAAGTATGTAAGCTCTCCCATCATAGACATTTCAAACTCGTTTTGCATTAATTTGCCAAATTCCTTACATAAAGATTCATTAGTAGCACCAAATATAATATCATCAACATAAATTTAAACAAGTAGTATGTTTTGTGCTCTTCTTTTTGTAAATAGTATTGTGTCAACTTTTCCTCTTATGAATCCCTTTTGAAGTAAGAAATTACTTACCTTTCATACCAAGCTCTTGGAGCTTGTTTAAGTCCATACAAAGCTTTAGTGAGTTTATACACATGATTAGAAAATTCATTTATTTCAAATCCAGGAGGTTGACTAACATACACTTCTTCTTGTATATATCCATTTAGGAATGCACTCTTAACATCCATTTGATACAATTTAAAATCCATAATACATGCATATGCTAACAATATTCTAATAGCCTCTAATCTAGCCACAGGTGCATATGTTTCATCATAGTCAATTCCTTCTTCTTGATTATAGCCTTTGGCTACTAATCTTGCTTTATTTCTTATTATGATACCATTTTCATCAAGCTTATTCCTAAACACCCATTTTGTACTAATTATTTGTTTGTCCTTGGGTTTAGGAACAAGTTTCCAAGCCTTATTTCTTTCAAACTGATTAAGTTCTTCTTGCATTGCCATTATCTAGTTTTCATCAATAATTGCTTTATCTATAGTTTTAGGTTCAACTTGTGATACAAAAGCCATATTATTGCATGCATTTCTTAAGGAATGTCTAGTGGTTACCCCTTTGGATATTTCACCAATTATGTTGTCCAGAGGGTGATTCCTTGTAGTTTTCCATTCTTTAGGTAGATCTTCATGTTGAGCATCTTCTGAAATTTCCACTGCTTCATCCACTTTGGCATGGTTTTGATTTTCTTCAAGTTGAATCTCTTCTAAAACTTCTGCAACATCATCAACAGATTCCTTTCCCAATCTTTTGGGATTAGTTTCATCAAATGTAACATGTACAGATTCTTCAATTATTTGTGTTCTTTTATTGAAAATTCTAAAAGCTTTACTAGTGATGAATAGCCTAGAAATATTCCTTCATCAGCTTTAGGATCAAACTTTCCTAGATTGTCATTTTCATTATTTAGTACAAAACATTTACAACCAAAAACATGAAAATGTGAAACATTTGGTTTTCTACCTTTATAGAGTTCATATAGAGTCTTTTTCAAAATTGGTCTAATCAAGACTCTATTCATTAAATAGCAAGCTATATTTATAGCATCTGTCCAAAAATATTTTGGCATGTTTGAGTCATTCAACATAGTTCTTGCTATTTCTTATAAGGATCTGTTTTTCCTTTCTACAACTCCATTTTGTTGTGGAGTTCTTAGAGCAGAGAAATTATGTTGAATTCCCAACTCTTCACAAAAATTATCAAATTCTTCATTTTGAAATTCTCCACCATGATCACTCCTTATAGTAGTTATTTTCATGCCTTTTTCATTTTGTACTAACTTAGCCATTTTCTTAAAGGCTGTAAAAGCTTCATTCTTATGTGCTAAGAAGAAGGTCTATGTAAATCTAGAGTAATCATCAACTATAACTAATGTATACAAGTTTCCTCCAAAACTTTTGGTCCTAGAGGGTCCAAATAAATCCATGTGCAGTAGCTGTAATGGTCTTTCAGTTGAAACTATATTTGAGCTTTAAAAGATACTTTTGTTTGTTTGCCCTTTTGGCATGCATCACATAAACTATCTTTTGAGAATTTGGTTTTAGGAAGTCCAATTACTAATTCTTTAGAAATAAGTTTATTCAGATGATCCATGTGAATATGTCCTATTCTTCTATGTCATAGCCAATTTTTCTCTTCCTTAGATATCAAACAACATACATCATTAGTAGAAATACTTTCTAAATCTATCATGCATATGTTATTCAATTTATTACCTATCAGCTTTGCATTACTATCATTCTTGTTTTCTATAATACAACTACTAGAGTTAAAGAATACATTATAACCTTTATCACATAGTTGGCTGATGCTTAGTAGATTGTGCTTGAGCCCTTCAATATATAGTACAACTTCTATCTTGGTAGTTGTGCTTCTTCCAATTGTTCCAATTCCTAGAATCCTTCCTTTATTGTTATCACCATAGTTGACACTTCCACTTTGTTTAGGAGTGAAGGATGAGAACTTTGTGATATCTCCAGTCATGTGTTTAGAGCAGCCACTATCAAGATACCAATTTAAACTTTTGGCTCTCAAACACACCTACAAAACAGATTTAAGCATTTCTGTTAGGTACCTATATTTTATTGGGTCCTATAGTGTTAGTTATAACATATGTTCCCTTAGGAACCTAAATTTGTTTAACACTTATCCTTGAAGGATTTCTAAAATAGCATGTAGAAGCTGTATGTCCTTTTCTTGCACAATAGAAATATTTAATAAACTAGTAGAGGATTTAGGTGCAACAAAGAGTTTCGTAAAAGCTTTTTCATGCATTGCTGGTTTATAGCCTATTCCAGCTTTATCATAAACTCTTTTTTGTTGTCCTAACATGGCATTTAGATTTTCTCTTCCTATTGTAAATTTAGATAGAGTGGATTTCAGTTTTTCCACTTCTTTTTCCAGAATGTTGCAATTAGAACATGCAGAACTAGATGTACTTAGCTTAATGTTTTTAGCTTCTATTTCTTTATTCTTAATTTGAAGAGATGCATATTCACTACATTGTTTGCAATGACTTTCCTAGATGACATTAATTGTTTAGCAATTTTTAGATATTCACTATGCAATTCATCAAAAGCATCTTGTAGTTCATCATAGGTAGGGGGGATTTCATTTACCTCATCTTCATTGTCACTATGATGGTTAGTCATGAGACAAAGATTGGCTTCTTCTTCCTCAGAATGTTCAGAGGAATCCATATCATTTTCTTCCCAAGCTATGTATGCTCTTCTTGGTTTTCTATTCTTCTTATCCTTGGACTTATGATTGTCATGCTTGTCCTTCTTTTGAAGTTTAGGACACTCATTCTTGTAATGTCCCAGTCTGCCACATTCATAGCACTTTACATTTGATGTTGAACTTTCAGCTTTTGAAGTGTTCTTCTTGGAAAAGAAATTTGAGGGCCTTTTGTTGAAGGTTTTCTTCTTTTTGAGGAATCTCTTGAACTTTCTAACTAGCAGTCCCATATCCTTTTCTGATTCATCTTCATCTTCAACTTCTTCATCTTCATCACTATCAATACTTTCTTTGGAGACAATTGTTTTAAGTGATAAGCTTCTTTTCTTTTTCTCTTTCTCTTCATGATTATTTAATCTATGCAACTCCATCTCATGTTCTTGGATTTTTCCAAATAGTGTAGCAATATTCATGGTTTCCAAGTCTTTTGATTCAGCTATAGCAGTAATCTTTGGTTGCCATTCTCTTGTCAAACATCTCATGATCTTATTGATTTGTTGTTCATCTAAAATGCTTTTTCCTAGTCTATTCAGCTGATTCACTATGTGAGTGAACCTTCTTTGCATATCATTGATGTCTTCACCATTTTTCATGTGAAAGAGTTCATACTCATGCATGAGTGAGTTCATTCTTGCCCTCTTTACCTCACTGGTTCCTTCATGAGTAATTTACAACGTATCCCACATTTGCTTGGCTGTCTTACAATTTGAAACCCTGAAAAATTCATCATAACTCAAGGCAGCAATTATAATATTCTTAGCTTTAGCATTATAACCTACTTTCTTTTTGTCCTCATCATCCCAATCACTTCTTAGTTTTTCTTTCTTGTTGCCATTTGCATCAAGAGAGTGAGGAATGTATGGGCCATTCTCAACAGCATCTAAAACATCAATGCCACTTGCCTCTAGAAATATTAACATCCTTTTTTTCCAATACATATAGGCAGTGCCATTAAAAGCAGGGGGTCTTGCTAGGGAAGTCCCTTCTCCCAAGATGTCATTTAAAGCCATCCTCTTAAGTTGTTAAGCTTTACATAAGAGTGAAAGCTCTGGTACCACTTGTTGGTTGTGGCTTCTGATTACTCAAGAAGAGGGGGTTGAATTGAGTATTATAGGTTTTTGAAACTTTTCCCCTTTTCGCAAAAAATGATTCTTTTCTTTAATCAAAGAAAGTGATTTTGTCAACCAACAAACCAAAATGTGTTTTTGTAAGATGTATTATAATCAAGAATTGAAATTTATAAAGAAATATAAACAATAAGATTGATTTCAGATTAAACACATGATCTTTAACAAATCAAATTATACAAGCATCCCTAACATATTGCTTAATTCATACATTCAATAATAAAGCAAATAAAGAGTTAAAGGATAGAGAAAATTGCAAATCAAAATTTATCCTGGTTCAGCTACCTCCTCTGGTAACCTACATCTAGTCCTCGCACCACTGTGAGATTTATCCACTATAGAAAATTAATAT
Organism: Ormosia semicastrata; assembly: GCA_029884595.1. Classification (NCBI taxonomy): domain Eukaryota; kingdom Viridiplantae; phylum Streptophyta; class Magnoliopsida; order Fabales; family Fabaceae; genus Ormosia; species Ormosia semicastrata. The sequence goes on from JAQQTO010000063.1 coordinate 53,109,149, forward strand.
ACAAGATTCTTTTACAAAAGCTCCACTTCTGAGTTCCTTCTACCCAAATGACAGCTTTTCAGTCAAAGCAATCTTACAAAACCCATAAGAATTCCTTCTATTCTTGCACAGCACCAAGAGTCCCTTCTACTCTTGATCTAAACAACGAGAGAACCTTCTCTCTTATCTCTCTTTTACAAAATTTGAAAAGATTGAATAAGATTCCAAGAAATCAGAAATTACAAATTGAAACTCTAGAGAAAAATACTCTGTTTTCTTCCAATGAAAAAGCTCTCTGAATTTGAGTGTTTGATTTCGTATATTGAATCAATTGTTATGAAAAAGTGTTTACCAATGTCTTTATATAGGTATATCTCAAAATAGATCCATTGGTTACACTTTAAAAGTCAGTTGAGATCATAACAGACTTAAAAGAAAAATTCTGTTATTGGTCAATCGATGTGTACACAGATGTTTTAATCAACATTCACTTTTATTACATGTGTACATCGATTGCCTAATCGATTGTTATCTTGGATATTCTTGATCTTAAAGATACATACATGAGTACATCGATGTTGTTCTTCAAATAAACACTTTAAATTTTAGCCCAGAAGATTATACATCGATTAACTAATCGATTGTATAGTTATATTAAAACGTTCTTTCTTCTGTTATGGCTTATACATCGATGTATCAATAGATGTATTAAAGTAAAATGCTTCTGTTTTGACTTATACATAGATGTACTAATCGATGTGTATATGTTAAAAACTTCTATCTTATTTATACATAGATGTACTAATCGATGTATATATATGTCAAACGCATTTTTGCCTCTATTTTATTTATACATCGATGTACCAATCGATGTATATATGCAAACGTGCATATTGATCAAGTAAGTCCAGAATCAATTGATGTATATATAGATGTATAACATTTATACATAGATGTGCACATAGATTTTCATCAAAAGTTAGTTAATTAACTAAAAGTACATTGATGTACAAACTTATTAATTAACCTTGTTCATCCTTAGTCCATTTATTCTTTTGAAAAACCATTTTTACTTAATTGAGAGCTTAATCAAAGAATTAAACTGAGTCTTTTCTTTACAACATGTTTCTAATGATCTTCATTGTATTTGCTTCTTCTTCAAGTAATCCTTCTTGATCCTTGCATTGAGGTTACTTATTCCTTTAAATCTCATTGAAAAATTCAAGCTTGGCAAGTAGTTAGTGACTCAAAATAATAATCATATTAAGTTTAGTCATTAATCAAAACACACTAGGGTCATTTATCCACAAAGAGAGGAGAGAGCTCGTGGGGTAGAGAGGAAGAGAGAGAAGAGAGAAAATGTGAAGAAAGAGAAAGGTGAAATGGGTTTGAAGTGGGAAATGGGAAGTGGAAATATGATGACTTTTGTTATCTTTTTCTCCTCCTAGCCGTGGAGCCCCAAATAAGGAGAGAGGAAAATGTGTTGTTGGGTGGGAAGCTTCCTTGAGAAGCTTCGCACGATTCTCGATAAAGTAAAGGGTGATGATGTCACTTAGATGCTATCATAAAAGTGATCAGATAGAAATAATTTGCTAGAGCTATTATTTAGTGGACAAATGTTACAGTCAGTAGAAAGAATATTTTATTGTCCCATAGATAATAAAATATACTGTGATTTTATTTATTAAATAACATCTCAAAAAATAAAAACCTCGTAAATTATGTCCAGCCTCAGGTTTAGTAAGATCCCTCGTCGACGTTTCTACAGTTTAAAGTTTTCTAGCATCGGGAAAAATATTTTATTTTCCCAGCCTCGCTCAATACGCACGCAAACTAAGAAAATTATTAAAATAATCAAACAATTCAGAAAATTTCAAAAAAATCCTCAAAAATCATAAATATTATAAAATAATTATTTATCATGAAATAAGCAATTTTTCCAAGATGTTACAACACACGAGGAAAGAATCAATAATTCTCAGTATAAGTAACCAAAGCCAGCTATACATAACATAATAAACATAATCTTAACAGTTAAGGAGTATGACATGCTTAAATCCTTTACAAGGATTAACTTTAATAACTAGAAAAACCAAGATAAACATACATATATTCATACTTACATACTTAGCTCACTTAAAACCCAAGCATGTTTTACTAGAAACTTTGGCTTCTCATGTTTGCCTGTTGTAGATAGGAAGACTGTTGGTGTATGCCCTAGTGGCCAATACATTTTGTTTGTATTGACATACATTATATTATGCTATTTTATATATGAGGCATTTCATTTATTGTGTTCTTTTTGATAAACATAATAAAGTCCTTAGAATAGTAAGTTTGATGCTATAGGACATCAAGTGGATGACTTGATCATGAGATCCTTTTGGTTACAACACTATTCTTAAATGTCCCTAGTCAAGTATTATTGTTAATTAGGACAATAATAATACATCGAGACTAGTATGTGTAGAGACTGATGACCGCATCTCACGGGTCATGGATATGAGATATCAAGTCTTCACATTGGTACATATTAGAGTAATGATGTCTTGGCTGACCCACCATGAGAACGCTACATGGATCGTTACGTGACTGTCATAAGCGATTCTCATAGTGACAATGGTGTTTGTGGTCCTTTGACACGAAATCACTACGATTCCTACATGAGGAGTTGTGTGTTTTAATGCCATCAAACGTCATCCGTAACAAGGTGATTATAAAGTTGGTTATTGGACATATCGCAAATCATGCGAGGGATGTGAGTGACCTAGATGGAATTTGTCACTCCTACATAACAGGAGCGATATCTTCCGGCCCCACGATTGAGTGAGGCGCGAAATGCATGGCCATGCTCAAATGAGTCAATATGAGATATTGATCTCATTTGTTGTTACAAAGTCTACTTGAGTATCGGGAAACGAATGATTGGACTATACAAGGGTGACGCATTCCATGCCTTGTGTTCAATCTAGATATCTTGACAAAGGGACTAAACAACACGGAAACATTGATCACGGATAGGTTATGTCAAATCACTGACATTCTCATTACTTGGGTAGCAAGTGATGTGTTGCTAGATACCGCTCATCTTGTTTGTAATATTAAAATGAGATTTTAATATTACTACCAACGTCATGAGAACCTGCAGGTCGCACACTTAGAACAGACTAAATTGGAGCAATAAGGATCCAAGTTGGACTCGGATTCAATTGTGGGCCTAACTCATGACAGATGGGTTTTAGGGTTGCACAGCTTACCTTGCTACTGCTCACACTCACTTAAGGCAGCCACTATTATAAATAGTACTGTTAAGGGGGCTGCGTTAGTGTTACATCACAACCCTAGCCGCACCTAAGAAAGTGAGTGAGAGACAGTGAAAGGTTCTTCTCTTCTATTCGCAGCTAGCACCGTGAAACAGAGGCGTGACTCCTTTTGCAAGTCTGTTCGTGTGGATACCGCAGAAACATTGTCGCTATTACAGTGTTGGTGATTCACCTCGCTTGTGTTTATCACGTTTCAAGAGGTAAATTTTAAAAAAAACTCGGATTATGGACTTTTCGCATAGATCCTGTGTGGGAATCCTATTATTCCGCTGCGATATATTTTGATCCGCAATTCCCAACAAAGACTGAAACCCCTTACCACATGCCCCTAGCTCTTGGTTAGGAATGACTTGTTCCCTTAGGAACTATTGACTGCCTTCATTCTGGCCAAATGGCAAAGAATGCCATATAATGTCACATTCATAGGAAAACCACAACCAAACCATCCTAATTTACTTGTATCTAATACACCACATCATCAAATCTCAAGTGATAACTAAAGCAACACTAAGTTGTTAAAGGTGCTAGATAATTACCCAAGGAAAACCATTAATCTTAGTTGCTCTAGGGTTTATACATTTCCTATACATGCTAAAAATATGCATAAAAGTCTCTATTCAATCTTGGGTATTCATTATCTAGCCTAAACAAGCTTTACATGAAGCCCAAGAATGAAAAACTCTATTTTCTTAAGTCCCTAACCCTTATCCCTCTTGAAAAGATGATTAGGACATGCCAAATTCTATCTTTGGAATTGTCCATAATCAATTATGCGACTTTAGTAATTAGTTATTGCTTGAATTAACCTATTATATCACCTAAAATCATATTATGGTAGTGCACAATAACCAGTTAGGGCCTTTCCCCTAATCGGTTATGGCTTATATAGCCTCTCTGCTGTATCACAATAATCAGTTTGTTTCTCATGCTAACCGATTATGGCATAGCCAAAATCCTCTGCCACATGGCAATAATCGATTCGTTATGTTGTCTAATTGGTTATTAGTGCGTGTTGCACCAGAAAATAATGCAGAACACTCATAGTTACTGTGCTATTAATTCCCAATCATCTTCCAACCTCCACATCTTGGATTCCAAGGTTTTTCCAACCTCAGCCATGATCCTTAAGCATGTTTACCCTCTCATGTTCACTCTCAACCCATCAAACATAGAAACAAAGCAAGGTCCAAAAAGCTAAAAACTCATTTTATATCTATTATTCAACTTTGGTCCTAGGCATTCAAACAAGTTTCTCTAAGGATCCTATTATTAACCATGCAAGAACTAAGTTAAGAACAGACCAAATCTAACCATAAAGGCATCTTTCAAGTAAGGAAACATCTAGAATCACTAAACAACCCATTTTTCCATCCATGAACAAAACATGAACCAGAGATGAAGACATGGAGATGAGAAATTTGTAAACACAACACCCCTATCTTTTGTAGTTGGATGTTCTTCACACTTTAGCCTTTCCCTTTGCCTTTCTCCTCCTTTCCTCTTATTCTTCCTACTTTCCCTCTTCCTTCTCTCCTCTATTTTCTTCTTTTTCTATTGTTGCTGGTGGTGAACACGAGAGAATGAGTGAAACAAGTGTGAAAGGAAGGAAAATAACTAAGGAAAAGTCAAGAATGGAAATTGGAAGCTACGAGAACAGTGAGCCACTAAATGACTCAATTATTTCACTGAAACATTGTATCTATTAAGACTACTTAGATATAACCAAATTAAGTTTCTTAACTCCCAACAACTTTAGAATAAATACTAAGGTTTGTCTAAATTTTTGTTTCATCATTTTCATGATTTTCCATATCTGGTACAAGTTATTAAAACACACAACCAGTATGCCTAAAAATACTAAACTTACTCTGATTATCTTGAAACTTCAACTACATCTTGTTTCATACATTTGTGACTTAGAAATAAATTATTCATCTTTATTTCCCTTATCTATGCAATTTCTGCTATTATTTGATTCATTTTAGGCTACTTTTCACGTTTTATGTTGTAGCAAAGTGTATAAACTAACTCATTTTGTCACAAAGTTAAACAGGCATGTTGAGCAAGTAATATGCTACCTTTGTAACTATATACTAGTCTAAAATGTTATTAAGGGTATTACAGTTTCTGCCTTGTTTTAACCTTGTTTATGGGTTGTTTAACCATGCAAGATAATGAAGAAGGATGAAAAAGAGATAAAATTAGAACTTGGAATAAGATGGATGATAGAAGGGTGGTGGAGTGCGAATGAGTAAGTAGCTATATGTTGCTTCTTTTTTCTGTTTATGCAGCTATTTCATGCACAAAAAATGAAGCAAAGTATGGAGAAATAGTCCAAAATTGTGTAGAAAAGAGTGGAACCGTAAATGGCGGTGGAAGTAAAAAATAATGGCTAAAAATTTCATGCTAGAACTTTTATATCTGTTACATATAGTTTAATCTTCCAAAGCTAAGATTTCAAGTGTCCATAAGTGTTATGGAAAATTTTAGAACTCAACCTAGTCCTTGAATCCATTTTTCCATATCTTTCTCTATACTGCTATTTATCAGTTAAGTTTCATTACTTGGTTCCAAGTTAAATTAAACCAATGGATTAAGTAATAAACTTACTGATAATTATTATAGTTGGTACTTTATACCAAATTATTCTCCATATCTTACTTGTCACTTCTATGAAATTTCATAATTTTTGAGTTATTTAGCTGTTCCTTAACTGTTCCATTAATCATTCTTCGATATCCTTAAAAATACCAAATTAGCTAAATTGATTCTCCAAAATTTTCTACGACTTTTATCAATGGTTCTAAGTTAGGAAATAAATTTTTCATATTTATTCCCATTATATCAACTGACTCTGTTGATACTTTAATTATTCTCTTGTGTTTAGTGTTATAGAATTACACTCAAACTGATTCAGAAAGTTACCCAAATTAACAGATAATTATTACCAGTGATACTGGGCTTCTATAACCCTATTAGAATTATTTAGTTAAGGAGAATTCACAACTCTTCCCCTTTTTTTATAAATTTGTACTCAAAATTTCCTTACCTTATTTAAAAAACTCTGGATAACTTTGCATCATATTGGATTCGTGCTCCCATGTGACTTCCTCTGAGTCACCACCATTCCATAATATCTTTACTAGAGAAATTTGTTTCCTTTTAAACTCTTTCACTGCAATATTGCCTTTACTTTACTAGAATCTACAAATATCTCTTCTCTAAATATCACTTATTCTAGAAACTACACTTCTCAACGGAGCCATCAAATCATTAATCCTAGGCAATGGGTATTTATTCTTAATACCAACCTTATTTAGTTTTTAATAATCTATGCACATTATCATACTATTATTCTTCTTTTTGCCTTTTATTGACCCACAAACACATTTGCTTACTTGAATTCCAAGAACCCCAACTCTTTTCCCTTCTTGCAACTTCTTTGGAAAATACTTATTATGGAAAATAGTCTTGAACATCTTCCAAATTATTTAAGTCTAAATAGTTTCCTTTAAACTTATGGCACTATTCATCTTCTCCTTTAACATATACATAGTAAATGACACGTCTAGGTCATCCACGTATCTCATCACTATAATTATCTTTTCTAACTTCCTTATCCATATCTTTGCTTTTACTGGGTCATACCTTCTTCTAATATTTTAATGATCAAAATTACTTAATGTTTCTAAAGACCTCTAACATGTCTAGCACATTATTGCCAGCAAGGGTTCTATTATCTCAGCAACAAGTATGCCTGGTTGATGCCATAGTCTCCTACTCACATAACACATTACATATTGAGTTGATCAGTCTCAATATCATGTAATAGTGTGGCAGTCAATGATAAGCATACAAACTCAAGGCCGTTATGCAATTCTACCTATACATCTCTTCATCAAGACAAGACAAATGCATAACAAAGCATAGCTAGTCCATACCCTAGCTCAACAGGATGAACTGGTTTGATATCATAATGTAACATCCAATAATATTTTTGAAAATAAATATAAGAGATATATAAAAATATGAACCTGTTCTGGGTGAATAATTTATAAATATTATAAAGAACAGTATACAGAATATATTACAATACTGAGTATTTACATAATTTGTTACAAAGTGCTAAATATGCAACCCAAAATACAAAATAACACCAAAGCTAGTTTATGTCTTCATCTTCTGTCTCCTTACTGAAGCATGCGTCCCTGAAAATATTATGGAATACAAATAAAAGGAGTGAGATTTCTAAGAATTCTTAGTAGTATAATTTAAAAAAATTCGTATCATCATAATACTTTTAACTATTTCGGAGAAAAATATGTTTTAAAAACTTAAATTATATATATAAACTAGAAAAATGGTAAGCTGCCAAATCTGGTCCTTTCTCTTCCTGAAACAGAGGTTCAATTTTAATATTATTTATGAAAATCATTTCTATAATCAAATAAAACATATCATTAATCATACTTTATAATTCATCACATATTGTCTTTCATTATTCATCATTGTTCATCATATATCAAGTATCAAATATTAAATCAGATATCATCAATCATCAAAGTTTATTATCCAATATCACAAAATACATCTACAAATATTTTTACAGACACATTTGCAATTAAGCATCATGATATTACTTTTAAATTTGATTTCATTCCAATACTTATTTAAATTACTTGGCAGTAGTTTGCTTTCAGGTTGGTGCACTCCAACCTCTTCATGACCATTTTCCAGTCACATAGAGCTATTCTGGGTAATGACTTATTTAAAACATTTGGTAGTAGTCTACTTTTAGGTTGGTGCACTCCAGCCTATTCATGACCATTTGCCAGTCACACAAAACTACTCCGAGTAATGACTTATTTAAAACACTTGGCAGTAGTCTGCTTTTAAGGTTGGTGCACTCCAACCTATTCAGGACTATTCGCCAGTCATATAAAACTACTCTGAATAATAAGTAACCCAAGCCCCTTCTAATGAGGGAATGTCCATCCTCAATCTAGAGTTATCAGTAGAGAGAGAATGTCCATGATTGTCAACTAAGATAGGGAGGGTATCAACCGTCCTCACACTATCAATAATGTAAGATCACCTCTACCAACTAAGAAGAACTTGAGTAGTGAGGGAGTCCATTCTCAACCTCAACTACTCTGGAAGGGAAGGAATCAACCTTCCTCACACTTCCATTCTAACCTAGGATGAGGATCCTTTCCTCACATTGACATCAATCTAGGATCACCTCTGCCAACTAGGAAGAACTTGAGTAAAGAGTGAGGGAATATCTATCCTTAACCTCAACTACTCTAGAAGGGAGGGAATGTCCATCCTTACACTTCCAATCTAACCTAGGATAAGGATCCTTGGCCATATAAGATGGCTGCTCATATAAATCAAATCACATTTCACAGGTTCTCATCAAATTCACTTTATCATTTATTTCCAAGAAATCTCCAAACAATAATAATTTAAGCATAAAAGCTTTAGATACAACAAAAGAATCATCACATCTTTGTGAGTTACTATTCGGTCTCTGTGGCCAAGTTAAGACCTGTATGGTCAATTCAATTTGGAAAATGCTAGAATTTTATGCATAAACTCATAGCATCTTAATTAAATCAATACCAATCACAAATAATCAAGATTGTGTCACAATGTCAAGAACAAATGAATAAGAAAGTGGCACAACTTGGGTCCATATTAAGGACTATTTTTACAAACTCATCAAGTATCCATCATTTCCTTAATAAATGAATCAAGCTCAATTTACATACACCTATGCTCCAAAGATTTGGTCACAAAAGGTAGCAATCTACCAAGTCCCTCAATTATCATTTAAGTCACAATTTTATGCATAAAAGAAATTCATTTTTTTGGTCAAAATAGGGCAGCCTTCAACCATGTGTTTCAACCTCATTTCATGCCTAAATGTTACACACCTAAACATTAAATTCTAGTCACATTAAGACAGCATTCTGCCATAGTTTTTAACCATCATTTAAGCCACAAGTTCAAGCCCCAAAACAATCAAAATTCTGTGCAAATAGGGCAGCACTTTGCCATGATTTTCTATCACAATTCCTACCACAAATTCAAGCATAAAAACATCATAAGTTCTATCCATAAATAGGGCAACACAGCTAAGACTAATTCAGCCCCAAAAACACATTGTAATCTTATCAATTTGAACATGATAACTTCACTCAAACTTCAATAGTAAAAAGGAACAATTAAGAACAATATAACCACTGCTAATTAACAACATGGCCGTGAGTCCATAACAGTTCTAAACACAATCAATAACACAACTTTTACTCAAGGATTCATAAGAGAATTAGAGTAAGAATAAGATAGAAACAAGAGCACAAATGATCAAGAACACCTATTTTTTTTACTGGTTCTGGACGTGACTCTCATGGCTCCAAGAATTAGATTTTCAACTCAAAAACAATAGAAATGAAAGAGTAGATTAAAGATAAGAACCCCTACCTCACTTCCTAGCCTTAGTTCCTTAGTTTTGCTTTACTTTCTCCTCCTTTATCTTGGTTGTTTTTCACCTCTATTTCTGCCTTGTTTCAACCTTGTTTATGGGCTGTTTAACTGTGCAAAGTAATGAAGAAGGATGAGAAAAAGATAAAATTAGAACATGGAATAAGATGGATGATAGAAGGGTGGTGGAGTGCAAATGAGTAAGTAGCCATATGGTTCTTCTTTTCTCTATTTATGCTATTGTTTCTTGCACAAAAAGTGAAGCAAAGTATGAAGAAAGAGTCAAGAATTGTGTAGAAAAGAATGGAACCGTGAATCGCAGTGGAAGTAAAAAATAATGACTAAAAATTTTATGCTGGAACTTTTCTATTTGTTACGTACATTTTAATCTTCCAAAGCTAAGATTTCAAGTGTCTATAAGTGTTATGGAAGATTTTAAAACTTAACTTAGTCCTTGGATCCATTTTTTCATATCTTTATCTATATTTCTATTTATCAGTTAAGCTTCATTACTCGGTCCCAAGTTAAATTAAATCGAGGGATTAAGTAATAAGTTTACTGATACTTATCATAGTTTGTATTTTATACCAAATTATTCTCCATATCATACTTGTCACTTCCATGAAATTTCATAATTTTCTAAGTAATATAGTTGTTCCTTAATTGTTCCATTAATCCTTCTTCGGTATCCTTAAAAATACCAAACTAGCTCAATTGATTCTCCAAAATTTTCTATGACTCTTATCAATGGTTCTAAGCTAGCAAATAAAATTTTCATATTTATTCCCATTATATTAACTAACTCTACAGATACTTTAATTATTCTCTTGTGTTTAGTGTTACAAAATTACGCTCAAACTAATTTAGAAAGTTACTCGAAATAATAAATAACTCTTACCAGTGGTATTGAACTTCTATAACCCTGATTAGAAATTTCAGGTTAAGGAGAATGTTACACCCTCCTAATTAGCTAACCATTTTCCAAACCCTTGTTCTTTTGCTCTAATAGGATAAACAACTTTCCAAACTAAGTCACTTTCTTTGAACTTGTGTCACCTTACTTTTTTTTTTCTTATAGCTCAAAACCTACTTGCAACTTGTTAGCTCAAATTCTCTCTAAGGCCAAAAGATGATCTACATCCATTTTGTCCAATGCTATATGCATTGCTTGCATGTACTCTTTAGTGCTAAGAGTGTTTTGCTTTGCTACTTGCAAAGACTGTGCAGTTGTCTTAAGCAGAATTACTACAACGTGGTCGTAGGCCAACCTAAACGGAGTAGCTATAGTAGCAGTTCTTTTTGAAGTTCTATATGCTTAAAGGACTTCTAGCAAAGTTTCATGCTAATTCCTTGGCCTGTCCTCAATATGCATTTCGATCAAGCCAATAATGATCTTATTAGTAGCTTCGACCTGATCATTAACTTAGGCATAGTAGGGGAAAAGTAAAGCATTTTAATCCCAAATTTCTCTACAAAAGCCAACACTTTATCACTAGTAAATTTAGTACCCTGGTCAACTATTTAGTACCCTGGTCAACTGTTCCTCAAAAGAATTTAGCTTCATGGTCCACTTAGTAAATTTACTTTGAAAAACTGGCCGAGACAAGAGATACTTAGCAATATTTATTTTTGAAACCACTAAAATAGTTCTCGACAACAAATAATATTCTAACTTTGTATAAGCATAATACAAAGACCAACATAGCTCACTGCTCTAAGTAGGGTGTATTCTAAATCAAAAGAATTTAGCTTCATGGTCCACTTTGTCAATTTACTTTGAAAAACTAGCCTAGACAAGAGATACTTAGCAATATTTATTTTTAAAACCACTAAAACAGTTCTTGGAAACAAATAATATTCTAATTTTGTACAAGCATAATAAAAAGATAAGCACAGTTTTTTAAATGGGGAGTATCTAGTTTCTACATTAGTTAACATTCGAATGAGATAATAGACAGCTCTCTTAATGCCATTTTCTACATCTATGGCCAAGAATGCCCTTATTGATCTCTCCACAGCTGAAGTGTATAGCTTTAGCAGCCTTTCATTAGGTGATGGCACCAAAACAGATGGCCAAGCTACACATTACTTAATGTCTTCAAAAGCCTACTTCTGTTCATCACCCCAAGTGAATTGCTCATCATTTTTCAAGTTTAATAACTTTGAACATGCTTGTAGCTTATCAACTGAATTAGCGTTGAACTACCTCAAGAAGTTAATCTTGTCAATCAAGCTCTAAAGCTCTTTCTTGTTAGTGGGTGGTCTAGCTTCAAAAATAACTTTGGCCTTGTTTTTGTTCTCCTCTATGTATAACGCCCTTACTACTATTACTAATGGTGTATCTAGATTTACACTATAGCAACTAGTAGTAAGCACATCACTTAAAATATTCATTAAAAACTTTAAATATACTTTATAATGATATATAAATATATGAGCCTGGACAGGGTATAATAATGTACATATACTGAAAAGATGTTTATACAAAATGTAATGTCCTCTTTAACATGCTATCCTTGTAAATAGTTATAGATATAGTATAATACTTGCTTAACACGTCTGTTTAATTTTGTGACAGTTTGAGTTAGTTTATGCACTTTGCTGCAACCCAAAAAGTAAAAAGTAGCTTAAAATGACCCAGATATTAGTATAAATGGCTTAGCTAGTGAACATAAATGTGGATAATTTATTTCTCAGTCAAAAATGTGTATTCTGTAACATCCCGAAAATTTCTTATTTCATTATAAATAATCATTTTATAATATTTGTGATTTTTGGTGATTTTTGTGAAATTTTCTGGAAACGTTGAATATTTTAATATATTCCTCATTTTGCGTATGCACTGAGCGGAGCCGGGATAACGAAATGTTCTCCCTGAGGCTGGTAAACCTTGGACTGTCAACGTGTCAACAGGGATCTTACTAAACCCGAGGCCGGTACGTTTGCGAGGTTTGCATTTTTTTTCAAGGTTTTATACGCTAGATAAAATCAACGCATCATAAAATCATCGATGAGTAATAAAATATTATTTTCATCAATTGTAATTTTATTTCATTGAGAAAATAATTTTAGCGACTTAATTATTCATTAATTATTCATCCGTCGGATGAATTTAATTAAGGTGACAACCTTACACTTCATTTCCTCGAGAAGCGCACAAAGCTTCTCAAGGAAGCTTCTATTTCCATCTAATCAACCTTTCCTCTCTCCTCCCCAATTTATCTTTGCCTGCACGGCTCTTGTTGAGGGAATTATTACATTGACTATTCCATTTTTCCCACTCCCCCACGTCTGCCGCTCATTCACATTTTCCATTTCATTTCTCCCATTTTCCCTCATTCATGCTTTGCTTCTCCCCTCACGCAGCTCTCACTCTCTTTTTCTCTTCTTCTTCACGGGTGCACACCACCCACATTCACCATTGTTGATCCTTCAAGCCTTCTTTACTCAACCCGACAGAGACCATTTTCCCTCTCCACCTTCACACCTTGCTTCGCTGGAACTCCTCCCTGTGTCTTCATTTTTCTTTCGCTCAAAACAGCCCCAAAGCTTGGACCTTTAAGGTTCGGTGGTGGTGGTGAAGAAAATCAAATTTTCAAGCATGAAAGGAGCTTCTTTATCCCTGTTCTTCACTTAGGTAAGAGGAAGACACTCCTCCTCAACCTCTCTTAGCATTTAGGAACGTCGGTAATTTGTGTTGAGGGTCTTTCTGTTTTTAAATGTTGTTTGTGATGTATAGATGCTAGCGATTCTTTGGAGTTTTGTATGTATATATATATATATATTTGGAACGTGTAATATGGAAAGAAATGAGCCCCGTTTTGGTTCTCGTATGGTCACGGTTTTGAACCCGAAAACAGAGATCCTATATTGAAAATGGTAATGACTTGGTTTCTTTGATCTATCCTAAAGTAAATGTTAAAATCCATCGAGAGTGAGTAAGCCATGTCCGTCGAATTAAGATGTTAAAACACTGTCGAGTATGAGCTCTGGCCAAACACGTCGACAAGTGGGGCCCTTCATCATGTCAAAAGTTGTCGAAGCTAGTGACCCCCCATTAACACCTCCGTCGGTGAATTCGTCGAATTAGAAAGTGTGGCCCTCTTAGTGTACGTCGGACTAGTATAGGTGAAACTTCAACATTTTTCCGAAATCGGTCGAGTTAAATCCGTCGGATCGGCTTAAGTGAGACCTCAACATTTTCCCAAAGTCGAATCCGTCGAGTGACATGCACTGTCGAGTTTAGACTTCTTACTTTTCCGTTGAATGTCAAAACCCGTCGAGTGTATTTGTCGAATTAGCATGAGTGAAACCTTAGCATTTTCCGGGACCCGTCGAGTGTATTTGTCGAATTAGCATGAGTGAAACCTTAGCATTTTCCAGGATCCGTCGAGTGTATCTGTCGAATCGCATGAGTGAAACCTTAGCGTTTTCCGGGATCCGTCGAGTTGCATCGTCGGATCGTAGGAGTGAAATCTCAACGTTTCCGAGAATCCGTCGAATTAGAACCTTGTAACCCTAACATTCTTGTCGGTTCGACAGAACGGGACTTTCCCCCATTATCCAAATCCGTCGAGTAGAATTCGAAGGTTCAATAGAGGAACCGACCTAATGTCGTGTCCATCGAATCATGTTTTTACGTAAATGTGGTAGCATATTCGACAGTTATATACTTCATCGGTCGAAGTTCGTTCCCAATTCGATATCACTTAGAGTTTATCCCCCGCGATTGTTTTCCATTTACCTTGATCTGTCGTGCTCTTGCTCGTCGAACAGCAGACTCCGATTTCTCACTAGATACACGTTCGTCGAAATTATAAGTATGTTTCAATTCTTTTTACCTAGCAAACGAATGGATGATTCGGCCTTGTGACCTCCTCGATTTCAACTTTTGGGACTAATATACACTATATTAATCATAAATAACATCGATGACTAGAAACAAAGTAGGGACACATAATGAAGGAAAAACAAGGAGCGTGATTGAGCCTTACAACTAGTGAGAACTTGGAATAAAGGAAGAACCGAGTATGGGTGAGGTAGTAAGGAACATAATGAACCTAATGTTTGACCTTAATATTGTGATGCTAAGGGTCCACGTGAATGACCACTTGTATATTGATGCTCTCTTGGCCAATTGTGGCATATTATGAAATTGTATGGGATTTTGAATCATACATATTATGCATTGTAAATGTCTTGTGGATCCAAGAATGGAAACAAACCTGATTGTTAAATCATATGAGATGCATTTGAGGCATGATTGACTTAGCTTGTCATGAGGAGCATGATTGAGTCATGCATGGCATAAAAAAAAAAAGAAAGAGAATGTCTGTTGGACTTTGTTGAGGATTTTAGCCTAGGAGTTGAATAACACCTTAGTGCGGGTGCGAATAGACACGTGGGGTCCTGTAGACGACCTTGAGGGCATCGGGGCGCGGGAGTCTCACAAAGGGCGAGATGGTAGCCCCTCTGGACCGTGGGACAGACCGATGCAAACGCACCGACGATCCTGACTGGCCACAGTCCTATATCGAGATCTTGTGAGAATGCCGCTGTATAAAGCCTTGTTGCGCAAAATGACTGATTATATTATATGGTAAGCACTTGTATGGCTGACGAGATACTGGCATGTCTCCCTGATCATTCTCTCCGATTGTTTTGTGTCTAGCTCCATGGAGTAGGATTTTGATTATGGAGGGCACATGTGCATAGTGAGTCCATGAATTATCTGGCATACAATGTTATTATAATTGGAACTGTTGCATTTTTAATATATCTATATATATATGTATATGTGACTGCCTGGAACTGTTTGGATGATCATAACTGCTACTAAATGCTTATCTCCATTATTCTTTGTCATAAATGCTATGTGGGCGCTTTGCGCCGTTTGGTTTCTTGATGCTATGACTGGTAATGATGGTAGGATGTCTTACCTCTTTCTTGTACTTTCTTTATTCTATGTAAATCTTTGGTTAAAGACCGTAAGTGGGAACGAGGTTGGTTTTCCCTTGGACTTTATTGGCTTGCCCCGTTGTACCCGGTGACGCTGTCGCGAAGGGAGCCTCTTTTGGGTTCTGGTTCGAATTGTTTCACTGGTGATACCAAGACCTACAGAGTCGACTGGACCGACAAGCGTATGTGACATGCTCGGGATCTGACTTTGACCATGAAGAGGACTATGATGGAAGACCTTATCTTGTATTTCTCACTACACCGATGAACCCAGAATTGCCTCACGCATTCGGGATACGATGGAGTGCCCAACTCCTTAGTCGTAGATATATTATGGGTAGTTTATATTTTATTTTGCATTACCTATATAAAGTGTATTTTTGAGTACATGTATGCTTCAAGGCAGTTATCCAAACTTAAATGTTGTAAATTGAGTACATATTATAATTCATAATTTAACCGGTTGTATATGTAACTACTCATTCGTGGCTCTTATTTTCCTCATATAAGAAATGCTTAAAATTTTATGGTAAATTTGTTGTTTGACAAAGTTAGCACGCCGACATTTAGTGACCGTGACATAATGACGATTGTGCATTGGTTATTAAATCGAGGGGTGTTACATTTTTGGTATCGGAGAGCGTTCATCCTGTTGAGCCGGGGTATGGACTGACTATGCTTAGACATATTAGAAGTTGTTGTGTACTTCCTTGTCTCTTGATTGAGAAGTTGGGAAAGGAAGGCATAACTTGCCATAGGATGAGTGTTGGTAGCTCTTGTTGTACGGTTACATGATATTGAGTCGGCCCACTCGATGTGTAATGTTTCGTGTTTACGGAAAACTACTACTTCACCTAAGCGTATTAAGTGAATAGAAATTCTCTTAGTAAAGAAGCTCGGTGGTATGGTGAACTTGTTTAGGATTTGTCTGCATATTCACCCTTGTGTATTTTGTGTGACTCTTTGTGTTTGGGTTTAGAAAGGAGGCAGTATTGTCTGAGATGGTTACTTCTTGTCTCCAGTGTGCTTGACTATCTGTTTTCAAAGGAAGGTAATGGCTCGCGGAAGACGCATGCGTAGGAATGTGGTACGCAACAACGGAAGAATGGGTGCGACTGTGGAAACACTGCAAGGAATGACTGGCGTGACAGTACAACCGGATCAGAGGACCGCACAACAGCAGGGATTAGAAATCGAGGTTCAGAATTTGCTGGGAGAAAGTCAATTTTTGGGTAATTTTGAACTACCTAAGTTCCAAAGGAGGAACAACCAGATTGTTAATCAGTTTAAGCAGAAACCGTATTCGCGACAACCGAAGGGACAACGACAACAACAAACGCTGAAGGGGAGTGCGAGTAGTAGCAAGTCAAACCCAACTGTGGTGCCGTTATCAAGGTGTAAGAAGTGCGGGAAGGACCACTTCACAAGGCATTGTACGATCGAGGGAAGAATTTGTTTCAAGTGCGAAAAGCAAGGACATGTATGGAGGGATTGCGCTTTACGTGGGACGAAGCCTCCATATGAGATCAAGAAGGCAATCTGCCTCAAGTGCGGAAAGAATCACTTAACTAAGGACTGTGAAATTGAAGGAGTAATCTGTTTCAGATGCAAAGAGTTAGGGCACGTGGCCAAAAAAAAAAAAACTGTACCTTGCAGAGGACGAAGCCTTTCGTTGGTAAGGCATGTATTTCAAAATCTCATGAAGAAGGAAAAGTTGATTCCTCTACCCAGACCGAAGATCGAAGTAAAGGAAAGGACTGTTCTACAGTGGATGACCCTGTGACTTCACTGTATGATTCCGGGGGTAACCTATTTCTCTGTGACGTATGAATGTATGAATCCAGTGGGGACGTTTGTACTATCGTCATCTTTTGACTAAGTCATCTCTTTTGGCTACTAAGAACTTGTTGAGGGTAGCTGGGTTGTTTAAGTTGTCCTATGACTTGTTAAAGACTTAATCTTTTGTTAATCTGATTTGTTTACTTCTCTTGCAAATTTGATGTAATGTTAGCCAAGGGATTGGTTATCTTCCAACCATATCCTGTTGAAATATTCCAATGAAGTTCTGAGAGTTCATCTACGGAATTGAATCGTCTGTGTACTTACTTTCTTTCAACTCAAATGATATTATCCTCGTTTGTAAGCCTGCTCTTGTTACAACAAGTCTATTTAAAGAACTATCCTAATGTTGTTAGATGTTGGAACCCTTTTATGCCAATTCCATCATTTGCTTTCTTCATGAATGGGCTTGATCTCAGGAAGGAGATTGATCGTTTTCTGAACGGGTCTCGTCACTCAGTTTTGAGGGAAACTTAGTGATTCTTGAGACAGAAATTTTCTAGATGCGAATCCGTGAAACTCACTCCTAAGTTTTATTGGACCATATCGTATTCTTCGTTAGGCGGGTCCAGTGGTAAATCACGTGACTTCCCTATTTTTCTTTCTGGCCTTTATAACGTTTCTAGTATACTTCAATTAAGTATCTGTGTTCCCGAATCGAACCTTAACGACACGACAAGTGTAGCACAATTAGGTGAAAGCTTACCCTATGAGACATTCTCGTTCGAATCAAGGAAAGATGATCGACAAATCAATTGAAGGATGACGCTATTTTCTCCAAGATCAACTTACATTATGGACTATCATCGAGTTCGCTCAAAGATTTATCGTTGTCCTTGAGTGACGGCATTTTGATTTATTCATGATGCTTGGAGGAACGTATTGAATCTCTCGAAGTGATCCTTAAAACCCTGAAGAAGAGGTTATGCGTGAAGATGTCTAAGTATGAATTCTGGTTGGAGACAATTCAACTTTTGGGTTACGCAATCTCAAGGGAAGAAGATTGCTGTGGACCATCGAAACTCGAAACATTTATTCAACGAGAGGAACCGACGACCGTAATGAAGAATTGTAATTTTTGGATTAATTTGGTTGATACGGGAGACTCACAATGCAGAATTCTTCAAGTGACAAGATTTCTCACCTAACTCATATATGAGGGTCAAGTTTTGTATGGATGATGTATACGGCGAAAACTTTCAAAGAATGATGAAACGTTTGATTTCTTCGCCAAGGATGATTTTGTCCAAATCCTAATGAACCTTTAGGGATGCCTAGTGATGTTTCGCATTGGAAGTTTAGAGCGTGTGCTTGATTAGAATAGAAGGAATGATAACGTATACATAGAGACAAATTGAAAATACATGAGGAGAACTACCTTACACAACTTAGAGTTAGCTTGTAGTTGTATTAGAGATCTAGAAACATTTTCTACAAGGAGAAATTTTCATTGTCGTAGTGATCGTAAGAGTCGAAGTATTTTGTCCGATCGGAATAAGTTGAAATATGAAGCAAGAACAGTGATTAGAAATTCTGAAAGATTTTGATTTTTTCGTGTTGGTATAATCCTAGAAAAAGCAAATGTTGTAGTAGAAGCATTTAGAAGTAAACAAGCTTAGTTGTCTACTGCAGTAAGCAAGGAGAATAAGTTCGATAGAACCACTTAGCGGTGTACAGTTGTTTGGGGAGTTAGCTATCGAAAGGGGTGAAGACTCAAGGAGTATTTATTTTTAAGATATGATTAATTTCGAGGACGAAATTCCTTTTAGAAGGGGAGTATTGTAACATCCCGAAAATTTCTTATTTCATTATAAATAATCATTTTATAATATTTGTGATTTTTGGTGATTTTTGTGAAATTTTCTGGAAACGTTGAATATTTTAATATATTCCTCGTTTTTGCGTATGCAGTGAGCGGAGAGCGGGATAACGAAATGTTCTCCCCGAGGCCGGTAAACCTTGGACATCAACGTGTCAACGGGGATCTTACTAAACCCGAGGCCAGGCACGGTTTGCGAGGTTTGCATTTTTTTTTTTCAAGGTTTTATCGCTAGATAAAATCACGCATCATAAAATCATCGATGAGTAATAAAATATTATTTTCATCAATTGTAATTTTATTTCATTGAGAAAATAATTTTAGCGACTTAATTATTCATTAATTATTCATCCGTCGGATGAATTTAATTAAGGTGACAACCTTACACTTCATTTCCTCGAGAAGCGCACAAAGCTTCTCAAGGAAGCTTCCTATTTCCATCTAATCAACCTTTCCTCTCTCCTCCCCAATTTATCTTTGCATGCACTCTTGTTGAGGGAATTATTACATTGACTATTCCATTTTTCCCACTCCCCCACGTCTGTGCTCATTCACATTTTCCATTTCATTTCTCCCATTTTCCCCTCATTCACGCCGCTTCTCCCCTCACGCAGCTCTCACTCTCTCTTTTCTCTCTTCTTCTTCATTTGCACACCACCCACATTCACCATTGTTGATCCTTCAAGCCTTCTTTACTCAACCCGACAGAGACCATTTTCCCTCTCCACCTTCACACCTTGCCTGCTGGAACTCCTCCCCGTGTCTTCATTTTTTTTTCGCTCAAAACAGCCCCAAAGCTTGGACCTTTAAGGTTCGGTGGTGGTGGTGAAGAAAATCAAATTTTCAAGCATGAAAGGAGCTTCTTTATCCCCTGTTCTTCACTTAGGTAAGAGGAAGACACTCCTCCTCAACCTCTCTTAGCATTTAGGAACGTCAGTAATTTGTGTTGAGGGTCTTTCTGTTTTTAAATGTTGTTTGTGATGTATAGATGCTAGCTGATTGCTAGAGTTTTGTATGTATATATATATATATATTTGGAACGTGTAATATGGAAAGAAATGAGCCCCGTTTTGGTTCTCGTATGGTCACGGTTTTGAACCCAGAAAACAGAGATCCTATATTGAAAATGGTAATGACTTGGTTTGCTAATCTATCCTAAAGTAAATGTTAAAATCCATCGAGAGTGAGTAAGCCATGTCCGTCGAATTAAGATGTTAAAACCTGTCGAGTATGAGCTCCGGCCAAACCTGTCGACAAGTGGGGCCCTTCATCATGTCAAAAGTTGTCGAAGCTAGTGACCCCCCATTAACACCTCCGTCGGTGAATTCGTCGAATTAGAAAGTGTGGCCCTCTTAGTGTCTGTCGGACTAGTATAGGTGAAACTTCAACATTTTTCCAGAAATCGGTCGAGTTAAATCCGTCGGATCAGCTTAAGTGAGACCTCAACATTTTCCCAAAGTCAGAATCCGTCGAGTGACATACCTGTCGAGTTTAGACTTCTTACTTTTCCGTTGAATGTCAAAACCCGTCGAGTGTATTTGTCGAATTAGCATGAGTGAAACCTTAGCATTTTCCAGGACCCGTCGAGTGTATTTGTCGAATTAGCATGAGTGAAACCTTAGCATTTTCCAGGATCTGTCGAGTGTATCTGTCGAATCAGCATGAGTGAAACCTTAGCGTTTTCCAGGATCTGTCGAGTTGCATCTGTCGGATCAGTAGGAGTGAAATCTCAACGTTTCCAGAATCCGTCGAATTAGAACCTTGTAACCCTAACATTCTTGTCGGTTCGACAGGAACGGGACTTTCCCCCATTATCCAAATCCGTCGAGTAGAATTCTGAAGGTTCAATAGAGGAACCGACCTAATGTCAGTGTCCATCGAATCATGTTTTCTGTAAATGTGGTAGCATATTCGACAGTTATATACTTCATCTGGTCGAAGTTCGTTCCCAATTCGATATCACTTAGAGTTTATCCCCTCGCGATTGTTTTCCATTTACCTTGATCCTGTCGTGCTACTTTCGTCGAACAGCGACTCCAGTTTCTCACTAGATACACTGTTCGTCGAAATTATAAGTATGTTTCAATTCTTTTTACCTAGCAAACGAATGGATGATTCGGCCTTGTGACCTCCCGATTTCAACTTTTGGGACTAATATACACTATATTAATCATAAATAACATCAGATGACTAGAAACAAAGTAGGGACACATAATGAAGGAAAAACAAGGAGCGTGATTGAGCCTTACAACTAGTGAGAACTTGGAATAAAGGAAGAACCAGAGTATGGGTGAGGTAGTAAGGAACATAATGAACCTAATGTTTGACCTTAATATTGTGATGCTAAGGGTCCACGTGAATGACCACTTGTATATTGATGCTCTCTTGGCCAATTGTGGCATATTATGAAATTGTATGGGATTTTGAATCATACATATTATGCATTGTAAATGTCTTGTGGATCCAAGAATGGAAACAAACCGATTGTTAAATCATATGAGATGCATTTGAGGCATGATTGACTTAGCTTGTCATGAGGAGCATGATTGAGTCATGCATGGCATAAAAAAAAAAAGAAAGAGAATGTCTGTTGGACTTTGTTGAGGATTTTAGCCTAGGAGTTGAATAACACCTTAGTGCGGGTGCGAATAGACACGTGGGGTCCTGTAGACGACCTTGAGGGCATCGGGGCGCGGGAGTCTCACAAAGGGCAGATGGTAGCCCCTCTAGACCGTGGGACAGACCGATGCAAACGCACCGACGATCCTGACTGGCCACAGTCCTATATCGAGATCTTGTGAGAATGCCGCTGTATAAAGCCTTGTTGCGCAAAATGACTGATTATATTATATGGTAAGCACTTGTATGGCTGACGAGATACTGGCATGTCTCCCTGATCATTCTCTCCGATTGTTTTGTGTCTAGCTCCATGGAGTAGGATTTTGATTATGGAGGGCACATGTGCATAGTGAGTCCATGAATTATCGGCATACAATGTTATTATAATTGGAAATGTTGCATTTTTAATATATCTATATATATATGTATATGTGTGACTGCCAGGAACTGTTTGGATGATCATAAGCTTGCTACTAAATGCTTATCTCCATTATTTGTCATAAATGCTATGTGGGCGCTTTGCTTGTGGTTTGGTTTCTTGATGCTATGATTTGGTAATGATGGTAGGATGTCTTACCTCTTTCTTGTACTTTCTTTATTCTATGTAAATCTTTGGTTAAAGACCGTAAGTGGGAACGAGGTTGGTTTTCCCTTGGACTTTATTGGCTTGCCCCGTTGTACCCGGTGACGCTGTCGCGAAGGGAGCCTCTTTTGGGTTCGGTTCGAATTGTTTCACTGGTGATACCAAGACCTACAGAGTCGACTGGACCGACAAGCGTATGTGACATGCTCGGGATCTGACTTTGACCATGAAGAGGACTATGATGGAAGACCTTATCTTGTATTTCTCACTACACCGATGAACCCAGAATTGCCTCACGCATTCGGGATACGATGGAGTGCCCAACTCCTTAGTCGTAGATATATTATGGGTAGTTTATATTTTATTTTGCATTACCTATATATAAAGTGTATTTTTGAGTACATGTATGCTTCAAGGCAGTTATCCAAACTTAAATGTTGTAAATTGAGTACATATTATAATTCATAATTTAACTGGTTGTATATGTAACTACTCATTCGTGGCTCTTATTTTCCTCATATCAGAAATGCTTAAAATTTTATGGTAAATTTGTTGTTTGACAAAGTTAGCACGCCGACATTTAGTGACCGTGACATAATGACGATTGTGCATTGGTTATTAAATCGAGGGGTGTTACATATTCTATGATGTGGTTAAAGTTTAAGAGTAATCGGAGTCAGTTTGGTATTTTTAAGCATACTGATTGTGTGTTTTATGCTGGATTGACTAGTCACAGATATGAAAAATTATGATACTAGTGAAACGACTTTTTAATGAATCTTAGTATTTATTTTAAAGTTGTTGGAACTTGGAAAACTTGATTTAGCTAATTCTAAGTGTTCTTAGCAAATAAGAAAGTACCAGTGTTATAACTTAAGACCTTAAACCAGCCACAGTTACAACCTTGTTACTTGGACTTTTTATTAGTTACCTGGCTCCATATTTCTTACTTTTCTCTCTTCTCTTCATGGCTGGACATAGAAACAGCAGCAAAGGTAGAGGTTTTGAGTGGTAAAAAAGAAAACAATAAGCAAAAGAAAAAAGGGATATCCATGGTTAGAGATTGAGGTTCAAATCTGCAACATCATAACAATTTGAGGTAGGGGTTCTTAAGCTCAAAATTTCATTTCTTCTCATTTTCATATTTCGGCTTGTTTGAGGTTTGATATGTCAAAATGAGATTTTGTGGTGTTTTGAGTGATTTTCTTGCTTGGATAAGTTTTAAGTGTTGTTTATGACTTGTTCATGTTAAGAGTTTGGATTAGAAACTTAAAACTCTCCATTTGGACCTATAATGCTCAAAGTGAGGGATTTTGGGGTTTGGATAAGTGATTTGATTCATGGATCCAAATTTGATGGTATGGATTGGTGTTTTATGTTTTCTTCATGTTAGTGGACTTGTTAGGGACTTAAAATCACCTAGAAACCAAATTGGAGTGGCTGAATTTTGTATTTGGAACCAATGGAACAGTGTACAAATCTGTAAAATTCTACAGATTTGCTGCTAAGTGCTTAATGCTCAAGCACTTGATCATTATGCGCTCAAGCGCCTATCACCCAGAGAATGCGCTCAAGCGGCTAGAGAATGTGCTTGACAGTGGTAGCACACTCAGGTGCTCAGTCCTTACACGCTCAAGCACCGAGACAGGGTAGGGGTGTTTTTTTTTTGCTTGTGATGCTAATTAAATTTCCTACTTAATGGGATCATTTGTGCAAGTAATCTAGTGTGAAAAGAGACACTTTTGGGGATATCTTGAAGAGAATTATCAACTTGCATATATGAAAAGTTTAGGAATTTTTAGACATTCAAGTGTGATAGAATGCCTATGTTAGTGTTTAGAACCAAGATCACCATGAGGTTGATTTCTAAATCATTTGTGATGGGATTGTGCAAAGTTCTAGATACTATTTTAGTTAGAGAAATGAATCTTGCTACTTTGTTGGATAAGTGAGGTTGAGATTTCTATGTACTAGTGTTTAAATTGTGACTTGAATCTTTGGTTTTCAAACTTGGTATTTGCTAATTTCCTATGTCTTGTAATCTTAGATGGTGTGCACAACCATATGACTTAGGAATGAAGTGTTAGATTTGAATTCTCCTTGCATTTATGCTTGTATGGTCATGGTTACTGGTATGGGGGTGGTAGTAGTACTCTTGCATTGGTGAGGGGAAAGTATCTACCTATTGCCAAGTGGGTTTAGGCTTTTTAGGCTTATCCTGCTTTGTATATACAAGAAACGAATGTTCTTGGGAAATAAGTAAGTAACTTGTGTTTTCAAAAACTAAAACTTGCATTGGCATTGCATAATCATAATATTAGGACATTGTTTGAGCATAATCATACCTCATAACATAATACATTGCATTGTTGACAATTGTATGGGCAGTTATCACGGTTGATTACTTGGTTGCTTGTTCGATAGTATCTGAGGATTGTATGGCCAATTCTTTAATATTATTGATTTTGTATATTATGCTACATAGAGTGTAATTATGTGTTCAGTTGGTTTATTTGTTGTATATAAATAACTACTGTGTTTGAACATATGCCTTTGAAGACTTATTTTGATGATAACAAACGTGAAGACTAAATGAAGATGATGGAAAGACCAAGTCCAAGTTTATATAAGAGTAGCTTTAGGACTTAGGATCTTTTGTACGGAGCTCACTTTGATATCTCTCTATTTTTGAAAGAAAAGATAAAGTTTGTTTTTAATAAAAAGAGGTTTTGAGAAAAAAAATTATACTCAACTCACCCCCCTCTTGAGTACTGGAAGCCACTTGGTAATTTCTCAAGAAAAAGGAAACGCAAAGAAGACCTTCATTCCCTCCGAAGAAGACTCATTACAAAGGCGAAGGAGCTTCATCGACTCCAACTTGCTATGAATGTGACAAACCTGGTCACATGAAAATGGAGTACCTAGTTTACCAAAAGAATAAGGAGAAATTTGAAAAGAAGCCCTTCAAGAAAAGAAAAGGAAGAAAAACCTATATAGCATGGGATGAAAACGACATGGATTCAACTGACAGCTCAGACAGCGAGGAAGCTCAACTATGTCTCATGGCCAAAGGAGAAGAAGAAGAAAACGATAAAAAGAAAAAAAGGGATAGCGCTCAAATCCACTTCCTTAACATTCGACAATGATAATGAAGAAAGCTCAGAGAACATCGAGGTAAGCGAAGAAAATCTCAGTCTGTTAGTTAAAAAATTTGGTAAAATATGTATCACAAAATAAAGCAAGAAAGAGTTATTTTAGATAATTGGGTGTTAGGCTATTTTAGACGTGACCCAAGGCTCCTATTTATAGAGAAAATTATAAGAAATAGTCGTTGGGTAGAATTAAAACTCATTTAAACTGAATTAAAAACCTGTTTGTTTCTATATCAGTGTTCGTGAGCAACATGTTTATTCAAATAGCTTAAGATGTTATTCGAATAACACTGTTCCTGAAACCAACGTGAAAAAGCCATCTGATATGGGTTATTCTAGTAACCACTGTGTTATTCGAATAACACGGTTAAAACGAGTTCAGACAGAAAAGGTTTTATTCGAATAACGTTTGAGTTATTCGAATAATTCACTTATAAAAATAGTTCTGAAAAACTCATTTATTCGAATAGCTATCCTGCTATTCGAATAGCATCTTTAAAAGAAGAAACTCGTGAAAGGGTTTATTCAAATAGAATAAGCTCTATTCGAATAAAACAATACAAAATAGTTTTGGAGAAATTGTTTTAAAGACATTAAGTTTCTTTTAAAAATAAACTTTATCTTTTCTTTCAAAAACAGAGAGATATCAAAGTGAGCTCCGTACTAAAGATCTTAAGTCCTAAAGCTATTCTTATATAAACTTGGACTTGGTCTTTCCATCATCTTCATTTAGTCTTCACGTTTGTTATCATCAAAACAAGTCTTCAAAGGCATATGTTCAAACACATTCTCCCCCTTTTTGATGATGACGAACTATCAATGAGAAAAGAGTTAGTGCAAATAATTGGAATTCACAAAGAGGTATAAAAGCTTACTCCCCCTCTTTAATTATAAGAGGTAATGTATATCTGATATGTGCGCAGCTCCCCCTTTCAATTTGAATCCAATCTCATTTTAAGTTTACCTGTCTATTCTCAATTAATGTCAAATTTTTCTGCCCCTTTTGTCATGAGCAAAAAGGAGGGGTAAGTCTCATAAACATATTTTCAAGTATAAGTGCATAAAGAAAACTAAAAAGCATACTCAGATCAATGTAAGAAGAATAGACCATCAAATACTTTATTTATTCAGTAACTAAAAGGATGCATGTACAAAAACTAGAAATAAATAAAGCACAAGCAAAAGACAAAGATCCTAAGATCTAAACAACTCCTAGAAGAAAGTATCCGGAGGCGGTGGTGAAGAAGCTGGTGCAGGATCAGGTGAAGCAGATCGGAGGGCAACAACCTCACGTTCAACACCTTCTATTCTATCAAAAAGAATAAAGAAGGTATGTTCCGTATAGGCTCAGTTATCATGCAAGGTGGCGATGATCTATTCTAAGGTAACTGGAGCAGGAGCAGTAGTAGGTGCATCAGCAGGGGCAACAGGGGCATCAGCAGGGTCTAGCTCATCCTCAGTAACCTTATCTGGGTGCACCTAGCCTTCATCGGTTTGGATCATCTTCATTTTGCACAAGGTGTGGGAGCCAAAGACATTGTGATGAGTCAAGGCAATGGCTCGCTCAGTCTCCAAGACTTGAGGATACTTGCTGAGCAAGGTAGTGGCGAGAATACCATAAGGTAAGTCAGATTTTTCTTTTCCCTTGGCTCTCATCATGTGTTTCATGATAAACACAGGCCAGTTGATCCTGTGACTATTCTTCAAGATCCAGAGCATGAAGATGTCATCTTCACCAAGGTAGGCGTAATTTCCACCATAGGGAGCTAGAATGTAAGCAAAGGCGTAATGCAGAAGCCTATCTTGGCTCTTCAGCATGCCACCCTTGAGACCCTTGTCAGGAAAGGCTAGACTAGGTTTCAGCAGGTCCTCAATTGCTTGAAACTTGTTGAACTCCTCAAGGAAGGGGTTGTCATCATCTTTAATGAGTATGCTTATAAACTGCAACCCAAACAGAGTCTGCCAGTCCTGCGGTATGATCACAATATTCTAATCGTAGACCTCGGAGAGAAGGTTCTGGCCATCCAATGCCAGATTATAGAAAAACATCTTCACCAAAGCTGGGTAGAGAGTGGCCTGGTGAGAGCAGAGCTGTAGAACCCCCTGATTTTGTAGCAGGGTCAGAAAGTCAAAACCTCTGTGTTGCTGAAAGAATGAAAGGTCAAGATACTTGGGCTGGACAAGGTTACGCTCCTAGAAGTACGTAATGAAGCGGGCATGGTGCTCTTCGTTGGATGAGAGCCTTCTCAAGTCAAGTGGATTATTGCATGGAGCAGTCTTCGTGCGTGGCCGCTTGCTGGAGGAGGAGGCCATGGTGGTTGGAGGTGTGGAAGAGAGAAAAATGGTAGGAAGATGGTGGAGGAGAGTAGGAGAAAAAGAAATGATGGAGGCGTGGGCAGAGAAGGTGAAGAGCAGAAGAAAAAAGAGGGAGTGAAATGGTTGGGCGCGCAGGGGCTATTTAAAGAGAGGCCTGTGTTTATTCGAATAAACAGAGGTTTATTCGAATAAACCTTGCGTAGAAACTGAAAGGACAGGCGTTGAAAGAGAATTTCTGCTAGGGTTTATTCGAATAGAGGGAGTTTCTATTTGAATAGATTATCTGGGAAAGCCAAGCATTTTGGCAGACTAACAGGATTTATTCGAATAACTATAGGGGTTATTCGAATAGACAGAAGACTATCAGTCAAGGCTGATAAACCAAGGCTCTAGTTATTCGAATAGCCTGAGTTGTATTTGAATAGATAGTGGGCAAAGACTAACACTGATAAACTAAGGGCTCTGGTTATTCAAATAGAAGGAGATTTATTCGAATAGACAGAGAGCATATCAAACACAGGATTAACACAGAAGCCAGTTTATTCAAATAAACTAAGTGTTATTCGAATAAAGCTGATATCCAACACATTATTTGATAAGCTATAAAGAGTTTTTTTCAAATAAAAATTTTGTTTATTCGAATAAAACTAACAAAAAGCACAGAAAAGCATACGTTCAAGAATACAAGAAAAAGCATATATTCATGCGATTTAAAGATTAAAGAGTGATAATATTCAGCAATAAAATATGCAATCATATAATGGATTAATCAATTATGCCCAATTCTCCTCGAATATAAAAGAATGCTTCTTTTGCTAAGGGTTTAGTAAAAATATCTACAAGTTGCTTAGTTGTTTCAACAAACTCAAGAATGCAATCCCCTT
Source organism: Ormosia semicastrata (assembly GCA_029884595.1). Taxonomy (NCBI): domain Eukaryota; kingdom Viridiplantae; phylum Streptophyta; class Magnoliopsida; order Fabales; family Fabaceae; genus Ormosia; species Ormosia semicastrata. The sequence goes on from JAQQTO010000063.1 coordinate 53,138,110, forward strand.
TTTGTATATGATCTCTGATAAAGTGATGTCTTATCTCTATGTGCTTTGTTCTGGAATGTAGAATGGGATTCTTAGAGATATTTATTGCACTAGTGTTATCACATCTTATCGGGATGTGATCAAGCTAAAGATCGTAGTCTAAAAGTTATTGCTTCATTCATAAGATTTGAGCACAACAACTCTCAGCTGCAACATATTCAGCCTCAACAGTAAACAAAGCCACACTATTTTGTTTCTTGCTATGCCAAGAAACTAAAGAACTACTAAGCAAGTGGCATGTCCCACTAGTACTCTTTCTGTCCAATTTGCACCCAGCAAAATCAGAGTTGAAATAGCTTATTAGGCTACAAGAGGCACCCTTAGGGTACCACAAGCCTATTTGTGAAGTGCCTACTAGGTATTTCATTATTCGTTTAACAGCACTTAAATGAGATTCCTTAGGCTTTGCCTAATATCTAGCACACATGCATACACTAAATATAATATCTGGCCTACTAGCAGTAAGATAAAGGAGAGATCCAATCATACCTCTGTATTTCGTTATTTCTACTGATTTACCTCCTTCATCTTTGTCCAAATAGCAAGAAGTATCCATTGGAGTGGCCATGTGTTTAGCGTTTTCCATTTCAAATCTCTTGAGCAATTCCTTGCAGTATTTGGTTTGACTTATGAATGTCCCTTCGTTCGTTTGTTTGATTTGAAGTCCGAGGAAGAAGTTCAGCTCTCTCATCATTGACATTTCAAATTCATTCTACATTGTCTTAGCAAATTCTTTGCACAGGGATTCATTAGTAGCACCAAAAATAATATCATCCACATATACTTGGACAAGAAGAATATCATGCTTTTTATTTTTAATGAAAAGGGTAGTATTGACTTTTCCTCTTGAAAAATCATTTTCTAAAAGGAACTTACTTAACTTTTCATGCCAAGCTCTAGGAGCTTGCTTTAAGCCATATAAAGCCTTTTTAAGTTTAAAAACATGGTTGGGTAGTTCATGATTTTCAAAACCTAGAGGTTGTTCAACGAATACCTCCTCTTGAATAAAGCCATTTAGAAAAGCACTTTTAACATCCATTTGATATAATTTGAAATCCATAATGCAAGCATAAGCAAGTAACATTCTAATAGCTTCTAATCTAGCTATAGGTGTATAGGTTTCTTCATAATCTATTCATTCTTCTTAATTATAACCTTTAGCAACCAATCTAACTTTGTTTCTAGTTATTAAACCATTTTCATCAAGTTTGTTTCTAAAAACCCATTTAATGCCAATTATAGGGTGATCATTAGGTCTAGCAACTAATTTCCAAACTTGATTTCTTTCAAACTGATTTAATTCCTCATGCATAGCTAAGATCCAATATTCGTCATCAAAAGCTTCAATTAAATCCTTAGGTTCAATTTGAGAAACAAAAGCTAAGTGATTACAAGCATTTCTAAGAGAATTACGAGTACTTACACCTTTAGATACATCACTGATTATTTGCGCTCTTTTTGGCCAAAAATTTGAGATATCCTTAGAGAGCTTCGTAGAGCTTCAAATTGTATCATATACTCTAGTGAGAGTTTCTTTTCTTCTATATTTTGTTTTATTGTAAAGAGGGTGAAGTGTCCCTCAAAGAAATTATAAGGGTGAAGTATCCCTGACCGTCGAGGCTCAAGCACGAAGGATGAGGTATCCCAAGGTGTGGTAAGTGCTTTATTGTATAAAGGTTTCAAGTACCTATTCAAGCTTGAAGTGATAGTGAAAAATCTTGGGTGATTTACTTGAGGACTAGACGTAGGCCACAAGTGGTTAGTGGCTGAACCAGGATAAATTCTGTGTTTGCTCTTCTAAACTCAAACTCCTTTATATTTATGTTTTAATTTCATATATTTGCTTGAATACTTTCTGTGTGGGTTGTTCATTTACAAGTGCTTTTTTCTATATTCTCTATTCGTTCTTTTTGATCGATAAATAGCTTTAAAGAAAATTACTTTTCAAGTATTTTAATTATATATGTTTGAGTTAAATTTGATATTTAATTTATTTGCTTAATTTATCCTATAACCTAAGTTATTTTTTGAGTAATCTACAATAGTTAGACTTATTACGCTGCATATGTTCATTGAAAATATTAAAATGCATAATTTATTAATGTTGTTTTAAAATTTTGTAATCACCCAATTCACCACCTTCTTGAGTGATGGTTGCCATGACTAACAACTACTGGTTTTGGTATACTTATACTAAAAAATTATGACTTCTTACCCCTATGTGCTCCATGTAAATCCAAGTGAAGTCCCTCTAGAAGAGAAAAAAAGGGTAAGAAAAAGAATAAGCAAAAGGCTTAGCTTAGCTACTTCATTTCTTTTTGCATCAGCTTGTGTTTATTTACTTTGTTGGCCTATTTATAAAAGTTTATGTATTACAATGTGACTTTTTATCCAATGATGTATATATATATATATATATATATAACATTTTTCATATTTGTGGCTCTCTATAATGACTATACAAGTTGTTAAGGATTTATGTTTTATGTATTTTAGAAAGTGCCATGCTTAATATACTTTATCCTGAAATAGATTGCTTATTTTTTTTGATAATTTGTATTAAGGTGTTACATTATGGTAGCAGAGCAGTTTATCCTATTGAGCCAAGGTATGGATTGACTATGTTTAGGCATATTTAGGTGTTCCTCTTGTGTTGTGCATTTCTTTGTCTCTTGTGTCAGATGTTTGATCGAATTGTATGACCTACCTTTGGTATGACTATTTTAGCTACTGTTACACGGCTACATGATATTGGGATTAGCTATCTCAATATGTATTGTTCTTTGTTTACAGGAAACTATGGCATCACGAGGGCGACCCTGAGGAAGTAAGAACTCTGGTAATGAAGGCCTTGACATGGTTAGAGCCTTTATGGTAATGACTGAGGCAATGAGGAACCAAACAGTCGCTACTGCCAATGCTATGCGAGAGCAAACAGCCACAAACAACTAAAACTATTAGAGAGCAAGCAACTGTGACAACAAGGATGTTTGAGAGAATGAGTGCAAGTCAACATCAACTTCCTACACCACTACCACACCACTAGAGGCAACCAAACTAAGAGGTAGTTGGGAGGAATCAGACTTTCCAAGACCTCTCGGAGTTCAAGAAATCTAATCCATCTTCCTTCAAGGGGGAGTACATGCTTGCTCAAAGAAATGGAGAAGATTTTCACTGTCATGGCTTGCTCAGATGAGCAAAAGGTGCTTTTTACTTCACATATGCCGGAAGGTGAGGCAGAGGATAATGGGTGGACATCAAGAGAGGTTTTGAGGTGTCAAGAACTCTTGTTACTTAGGAGATCTTTAAGAATTATTTTATGAGAAAGTTCTTTCTATAAAATCTTTAGAATGGCAAAGAGATGGAATTTCTTAGGTTAGAACAGGGGATATGTCTGTTGGCCAGTATGTGGCCAAATTTAACGAATTGTCTTAGTTCTCGTCTTGCATCAGGCTTAACCTAAAAGAGTCATGGAAATGTGTTAAGTTTGAGGAAGGGTTGAAAGAAGACATTCAAAAAGCCATTCAACTGTTTGAGATTCGAACCTTTGAAACTTTGATAAACAAATGCCGGATAATAGAAGGGCGTGCAGGGAAGCCTTCAGCGGAGCCTAAATCACAAGACTTTCAAAAATGGAAGCAGGGTGATGATAAGTTCAAGAAGGGAACTTCTAAATCTAGCTTTCCTTAAGATAAGGGTAAGCAGATTCAGAAAAAGGTTGTAGGACCTAAGTGTTCCAAGTGTGGGAAACAGCACGGAGACCAACCTTGCTTAGTGTGTTTTGTTTGTGGGCAACTTGGGCGTTTTGCTAAGGAGTGTCTATCAAGGAAGGAAGCTGCGCCTACCCAGAAACCACAAGCCAGCGAGAGAGTTTATACTCTAGGTGGTGATGAGGTGACTCAGTCTTACGATCTTATTGAAGGTAAATGCATAATTCACGATCATCTTTTAACTGTGTTGTGTGATTAGTTAACATCCCACTCCTTTGTTTCTAATGATTGTGTGAACATGCTGGATTTACCTGTGTCTGAACTTTTATATGACTTATTTGTATCTACTCCTACTGGTAAACCGGTTACAACATCTAAAGTGTGTCTTGCTTGTTGTGTAAAGGTAGAAGATAGGATTTTTCGTGTAATCCTTATTTGTTTGCCTCTTATAGATAATGATGTCATCTTTGGCATGGATTGGTTGCTTGCTAACCATGTAGTGTTGAATTGTTCAGATAAATCCCTAGTTTTCTTGTCAAATATACTTACCAGAATCGTTCCATCTGAGTCTGTGTATCTCAATGCAAATCAGGTTAATCTCTATTTGGAGGAGAGAGCTCTAGGATATGTTCTCTTATTTTCACCAAGTGCTGAGGTTGAGCAAAGCCTAGGTGAAATATCTGTGGTGAGTGAATATCCTAAAGTTTTCTTAAGTGACATAATGGAGTTGCCACCTGAGCAAGAAATAGAGTTTTCTATGGACTTAGTGCTTGGGACGAGACCTATCTCTATAGTACCCTATAAGATGATACCACTAGAGTTAGCAGAACTTAAGAAAAAAATCGAGGATTTGTTGGATAAGCAATTCATTAGGCCAAGTGTTTCTCCATGGGGAGCACCTATGTTACTAGTGAAGAAAAATGATGGTACCATGAGGCTCTATGTGGATTATAGACAACTGAACAAAATGACCATTAAAAACAAGTATTCATTGCCTAGAATAGACGATCTTATAGATCAGCTAAGAGGAGCTGTGATTTTCTCAAAGATTGATCTTAGGTATGGTTATCATCAGGTAAGGGTTAGGGAAGTGGATATCCTTAAGACAACTTTTAGAACTAGGTATGGACATTATGAGTACCTTGTGATGTCCTTTGGGTTGATGAATGCTCCGGTAGTGTTCATGGATTACATGAACATGATCTTTAAACCCTACCTGGATCAGTTTATTGTGGTGTTTATTGATGATATCTTATTATATTCTAAGACAATAGAGGAGCATGAACAACATCTAAGGATAGTGTTGGAAACCCTTAAGGAGAATAGGTTGTCTTCCAAGCTATCATCGATAAACACCACAATAAACTGATCTAGGTGTGAATTCTCTGCATCAAATCTAGAATTCTCTGCATCAAATCTAGATATTGTGGTGTGAATTCTTTGCATCAAATCTAGAATTCATACTAGACAATTATCTAGAATTCAATTAACAATTGACACACAAATTTGTAATCGCACAATTCATATTAGATCTATGTTAATTTGATCTCTGAATTCAATTAACCTAGGCATAAATCAGTAACCTAACCTCTGTAATTTTGTGACTAATTCATATTAATCAACCTAAATATCATCACAATTCTCAATCTAAAATCGAGATCCAATTAGATCAAACATAAGCAGAATCACCATTCATGCATTCAAGATCAAGAAGAAGAAGGAGAAGAGGAATTCAAATGCAATTAAAACACAAAAATAGAACCAAGATCTCAATAATTTAAACCAGAATTTCTTTAAGAATCTCTGAATGGATTACAAAAGTTTAGCCCTCCATAGCTATCAGTGTGAAGGAGCTTGAGGAAGAAGGAGGAAGAAGAGAGAAAGATAGATATAGATCTAAAAGGTGAGAAAAGTGTGGAATGAAAAATTATCTCTCAGATTTATGCTTCTATAGCTATAAACTAACTCTTATTTTGGCCTCACATAATTAGAACCCTATTATTTACAAAGTTGGGTCCATTATGAGTAATTGGGCCTAAACCCCATGTCATTTGGAGGTCTACAACTCAAGTTATGGACAAAACATTCTCAAAGGGTCTCTAAACTCATGTTTTGAATTCCAGGCCCAATTAGCTCCACTAGATGTCCGATTCTTCCCTAGAGCTCTTCATGAAAGGTGTAAAGCTCTCTTTCATCTTTCCTACAAGGTAAGATACATAATTTTTAGATATCCAGAACTCAAGATATGACTAAAATACAGAAATAATATCAAACCTCAATGATGCTGGAAAAAATCAATTAAGCCCAATTTGAGCCCAAACTTACAAAACATGACCAGTTGAGGATTTATTAATGGAGAGTGTAAATGACAAAAAATGAGGGTTTGTTAATGTATAAAATATATGATTATCATGACTCAGGATTGTGAGAATAGTTTCCAAGATTTAAAATTAAGGTTGACAACTACACCAGTGTTGATAATTCCGGATCCATTGGAGAACTTTGGGGTATACTGTGATGCTTCAAAGATGGGTTTGGGATGTGTTCTGATGCAACATAGGAGAGTTGTTGTCTATGTATTAAGACAGTTGAGGCCTCATGAGAAGAACTACCCTACTCATGATCTAGAGTTAGGTTCAGTAGTGTTTGCCCTAAAGGTATGGAGACATTACTTGTATGGAGTCCAATTTGAGGTCTTCAATGATCATAAGAGTTTTAAGTACTTATTTGATCAGAAGGAGTTGAACAAGAGACAATGGAGATGGATGGAGTTTTTGAAAGACTACGACTTTGAGTTAAAGTATCATCCGGGTAAGGCCAATGTAGTGGCTGATGCACTAAGTAGGAAATCCCTACATGTGTCTCAGATGATGATCCAGGAGAGTGAACTTCTTGAGATTTTTAGAAACATGAGTCTTTCAATTGCTGTGCTATAACATAGTCTCAGTATGATTTGAGTGGACATAGTGAGTGACTTGAGGACTCAGATCTTGGAAGCTCAAAAGGAATATGAGACTCTTAGTGATGTATGTGAGCAGATTTTTTTAGGTAATCCTAGAGAGTTTGATATGTTGGATGATAGGAAGATCAAGTTTAGAGGTAGACTTTGTATTCCCTGTGAATTCAGAATCAAGGAAATAATCCTTGAAGAAGCTCACTATAGTCAATACACTATCCATCCCGGGGCCACTAAGATGTATTAGGACTTAAAGAAGTTGTTTTGGTGGTCTAATATGAAGAGGGACATAGCTGAGTTTGGGTTTAGGTGCCTAACTTGTCAGAAGGTTAAGATAGAACACCAAAAACCCTCTAGATCTCTTCAATCTTTGGGAATCCCTGAGTGGAAATGGGATAATATCACAATGGATTTTGTGATGCGCTTGCCTAGGACTCAGTTAGGATTTGATGCAATATAGGTTATAGTGAATAGGCTAACCAAGTCTACCCATTTCATACCTATTAGAGCTAACTACTCCATGGATAGGCTTACCTAGCTATACCTTCAGGAGATAGTTAAGATGCATAGTATTCCCCTTAGTATATTTTCTGACAGAGACCTTAGATTTACATCTAGATTTTGGGGAGCCTTGCTAAAAGATTTTGGGACAAAGCTTAGTTTGAGTATAACATATCATCTACAGACTGATGGTTAATCAGAAAAGACTATCCAAACCCTTGAGGATTGCTAAGAGCATGTGTGCTAGAGTAGAAAGGGAGTTGGGATAAGTTCTTACCCTTAGTAGAGTTTTCCTGCAACAACAATTATCATACTAGCATGGGCATGGCACCATATAAAGCACTTTATGGTAGAAAGTGTAGGTCCCCTTTGTGTTGGTATGAGGTTGGAGAGAGAACCATCCTAGGACCTGAGGTGGTACAGCAGACCACGGATCAGATTAAGCTGATTCAGGATAGGTTAGTTATGGCTTAAAGTAGGCAGAAGAGTTATGCTGATAAAAGGAGAAGACCTCTAGAGTTCAGTGAGGGAGATCATGTATTCTTGAGATTCTCTCCTACAAGAAGGATTGGTAGAGCATTGAGAACTTGTAAGTTGAACCCTCGTTTCATTTGTCCCTACCAGATCCTAAAGAAAATTAAACTCGTAGCCTACTAAATTGCCCTTCCATCCAGTTTATCAAACCTTCATGATGTCTTCCATATGTCACAGCTTAGGAAGTACAATCCAGATCCTTCATATGTCATAAGAAATGAATATGTGCAGTTAAGAGATGATTTGTTTTATGCTATGCGGCCGATGAGGATCGTGGATAGAGGGGACAAAGATCTTAGAGTAAGCAAATTCCTCTAGTGAAGTTGCTTTGGGATGGTGCTGGCTTTGAGAAGGCGACTTGGGAGTTGGAGTCCCACATGCAACAAGACCACCCGCAGTTGTTTATATGAGGTTAGCAATTTTGGGGACAAAACTTTAAAAAGGGGGGAGAAATGTACCATCCTCTTCAACATGTTAAACTTGTAAATAGTTACAGAGGTAGCTTAATACTTGCTTAACATGCCTGTTTAATTTTGTGACAATTTGAGTTAGTTTAGGCACTTTGCTGCAACCCGAAAGGTAAAACGTAGCTTAAAATGACCATGATATTAGTATTAATGGCTTAGCTAATGGAAATAGATTTGGATAATTTTTTTCTAAGTCATAAAAGTGTATTCTGTGATGTGGTTAAAGTTTAAGAATAATCGAAGTCATTTTGGTATTTTTAGGCATATTGGTTATGTGTTTTATGTGGGATTGACTAGTCACAAATATGAAAAATTATGGCACTGGTGAAATAACTTTTTAATGAATCTTAGTATTTATTTTAAAGTTGTTGGAACTTAGAAAACTTGATTTACCTAATTCTATGTGTTTTCAGTAGATCAGGAAGTACCAGTGTTATAACCTAAGGCCTTAAACCAGCCACGGTTACAGCCTTGTTACTTGGACTTTTTATTGGTTACTTAGCTCCTTATTTCTAACTTTTCTCTCTTCTCTTCACGGCTAGACACAAAAATAGTAGCAAGGGTGGAGGTTTTGAGTGGTGAAAAAAAAACAAGAAAAAAAATAAGAAGCGAAAATCCAAGGTCAGAGATTGAGGTTCAAATATGCAGCTCATAACAGTTTGAGGTAAGGGTTCTTGAGCTTAAAACTTTATTTCTTCTCGTTTTCATGTTTAAGCTTGTTTGAGGTTTGATATGTCAAAATGAGATTTTGTGGTGTTTTGTGTAACGTCCCAGGCTGCCTGCAGGATTGACGAGTGTCTCCACAAACCAACACGGGTCTTTTCAGCGTGCTTTGTCCTCACTCACACGCATCCTAGGAAACTTCCCAAGAGGTCACCCATCCCACAATTGCTCCAGATTAAGCATGCTTAACCATGGAGTTCTTATGTTCTAGGCTCCCAAAAAGAAGTTACAACTTGTTGATATAGCTACGCCAAATCAATTCCTTTAAGTCATCCTCAACTATGCAGTCTCATACCTATACAGTCTCTGAATCCCTCTCACTCCGGTGCGTATTCAATTCATTCATGCGACCCTTCACCTAGAAGCATGCCAGAAGCCACTTCTTGTCCGTGCTTCATTGCACCGATGATCACTCCCCACCCTCGTTAGTCTCAGGACACATATGCCCACCAACTTCCGCTTGGTTCGTCCCCGAACCACACTGTACTGGGAGAGGTCCCGTCTCTGATACCATCTGTAACATCCTGGGACTGCCTGTAGGATTGACGAGTGTCTCCATAAACCAACACAGGTCTTTTTAGCGTGCTTTGTCTTCACTCACATGCATCCTAGGAAACTTTCTAGGAGGTCACCCATCCCACAATTGCTCCAGGTTAAGCACGCTTAACCATGGAGTTCTTATGTTCTAGGCTCCCGAAAAGAAGTTGCAACTTGTTGATATGGCTACACCAAATCAATTCCTTTAAGACATCCTCAACTATGCAGTCTCATACCTACACGGTCTCTGAATCCCTCTTATTCCGGTGTGTATTCAGTTCATTCATGCGACCCTTCGCCTAGAAGCATGCTAGAAGCCGCTCCTTGTCCGTGCTTCATTGCATCAGCGATCACTCCCCGCCCTCATCGACCCCAGGACACACATGCACTTGGAGCAATTGTGGGATGGGTGATCTCCTGGGAAGTTTCTTAGGATGCGTGTGAGTGAGGACAAAGCACGCTGAAAAGACCCGTGTTGGTTTGTGGAGACACTCGTTAATCTTGTAGGCAGTCCCGGGAAGTTACAAATGGTATCAGAGCTCCCAATTAGAGTCTTTTGGGTTTTTGTGGTTAAGTCTGTTTTAACTTGTGTTGTGTGATTCTTTGAGTTTGATTTTTAATGGATGACGTCTCACTTTCATTGGAATTTGTTTGATTGTTTATGAAGAACAATATATCTCGTGGTAGAGGTGCATGCTTAAACATAGAACGTGACAACGACCTAATAATTACTGCGATGGAAGCAATGCAAAGAATGGTGGAGGTAATGGCACAGTAGAATCAGTGAACTATGCAACAACAGGAGGCAAATACAGAGGTTCGACATTTGTCAGAATTTCGTAGGAAAATTCTGCCACACTTTAGAGGCGAATTTGACCCTGAGAAAGCGGAGTTGTGGATCCAAGACTTGGAGAAAATTTTTGAAGCAATAGGATGTAACAATGATCGACGAGTGACGTATGCTACTTTTATGCTGAAAGCTGATGGTGAGAATTGGTGGAAAGCTACTAGAAGAGCACTAATAGCTGAAGGGACAGAAATTATATAGAGGTTATTTTGTGAGGTGTTTCTTGAAAAGTACTTTCCTAAGAGTGCTAGGCACGCGAAGGAAATAGAATTTTTAAGTTTACGCCAAGGTGGTATGACGGTGAGCGACTATGCCGCAAAGTTTGAGAGCTTGTCTAAGTTGTTACGGTACCTTCGGATCCAGCCTGATGAGGTCTGGAAGTGCTGTAAGTTTGAAAAAGGACTATATTTTGAGCTGAAGAAAGGAGTGATATCGATGCGTGTAAATCAGTTTTCGACACTGATGGACATGTGTTTTAGGCTGGAAGCCTTGGAGGCATCTAGAGATACCCAAAACTTCAACTTTGGACAAACTAGGTTCTAAAGAGGAGGCAACAATAACAACAACCAGTTTCAACAAAAGCCGTATTCTCGACCCTCGGGGAGTTAGCTACAACAACAACATTAGCAACCTCGTGGAGGTGGTCCAAGTGCAAACCGATTTAATCAGAATGCAGCGCTGCTAGCAAGATGCTTGAAGTGCGGAAAGGGTCACCTGACAAGAGATTGTTCGATTAGAGGTATAATCTGCTTTATATGCGGAAAGCCTGGTCACATCTCTAAAGATTATGATCAAGCGAATATGGAGCCTTCGGTGAGCAATGTTCGAGCTGTGAAGCCACAAGCTAGAGGAAGAGTGTATACCATGAGTGGAGCTGAGGCCTCCCAGTCTGAGAATCTTATCCAAGGATAAGGTGTCATCTCAGGTAATCTTTTAACTGTATTATATGATTCGGGTGTAACTCATTCATTTATTGCATATGACTGTGCAGATCGTTTGGGATTGCTTGTGACTTCTTTGATCTTTCAATTGACCATATCGACTCCTACTGTGAATCCAGTTAGTACTACAAAAATATGCTTGAATTGCTCTATTACTATAAAAAATTGAGTCTTCTCTATTAATTTAATTTGTTTACCCCTTGTTGATATTAATATAATCTTAGGGATGAATTGGTTATCTTCTAACCGTATCCTATTAGATTGTTCTAGTAAGACCTTAGTTTTTCCTGATGAGGTTTCTAGATTTGTAATTGCTAAACAAGTCAAATCTTTATTAAGGGATAGAGCTCAAGGATACATGCTGCTGTCTTCTTTAGAAGTTAATAGTGAGAAGGATATGAATGTTATTTCTGTCGTGAACGAGTTTCCTGAGGTTTTCCTTAATGAGGTACCTGGATTATCACCAGAAAGAGAGATAGAGTTTTCTATCGATGTTGTACCAGGAACGGGTCCCATATCAATTGTGCCGTATCGTATGTCACCATCGGAATTGGGAGAGCTAAAAAAGTAGTTAGAGGAGTTATTGGAAAGGCAATTTGTGAGACCTAGTGTTTCACCCTGGGGAGCTCCAGTGTTGTAAGTCAAGAAGAAAGATGGAACTTCATGGTTATGTGTTAACTACCGCCAGCTGAACAAAGGCACGATAAAGAATAAGTATCCACCACCAAGGATCGACGATCTGATGGACCAATTGAAGGGGGCGGCTGTCTTTTCAAAGATAGATTTGCGATCAGGATATCACTAGATTCGTGTTAAGGTAGAGGATGTACCTAAAACAGCTTTTTAGACTATGGTCATTATGAGTATCTCGTAATGCCATTTTGTGTGAGGAATGCTCCTGCTATATTCATGGATTACATGAATAGGATCTTTCATCCATACCTAGACTAGTCTGTCGTTGTTTTTATCGATGACATTCTAATCTACTCTCGAAGTCAGGAAGAGCATGCTGAACCTCTCAGTATAGTTCTTCAGATTTTGAAAGAGAGAAAGTTGTATGCAAAATTGTCGAAATGCGAATTTTGGTTGAATGAAGTTCAGTTTCTGGGTTGTGTAATTTCTAAGGATGGAATTGCAATGGATCCAGCTAAGGTGGAGACGATTCTTCAATGGGAGAGACCAAAGACTGTGACGGAGATCTAGAGTTTTGTTGGATTAGCTGGATATCATCGAAGATTTATTGAAGGTTTTTCTAAGATCGCCGGACCTCTTACGCAACTTACAAAGAAGAACCAAGCTTCTAATTGGATGAATAAGTGTGAAGAAAGTTTCGAAGAGTTAAAGAAGAAGTTGACTACTACACCAGTGCTAATCCTACCAAATCTAAATGAGTCTTTTGAGGTGTACTGTGGCACTTCTTATCAAGGATTAGGATGCGTGTTGATGCAGAATAGCAATGTTATAGCATATGCTTCTAGACAGTTGAAGGTTCATGAAAGAAATTACCCAACACATGATTTGGAATTGGCTGCAGTTGTTTTTGCATTGAAGATTTAGAGACACTTTTTGTATGGAGTTACATTCAACGTCTTTAGCGACCATAAAAGTTTAAAGTACTTATTCGACCAAAAAGAATTGAACATGAGGCAGAGAAGGTGGTTGGAATTCTTAAAGGATTATGATTTTCATCTCCAATATCACCCTAGGAAAGCAAACGTTGTAGCAGATGCTTTGAGTCAAAAAATGCTCAATGTTTCCACTATGATGGTTAAAGAGGAAAAATTGATTGAACAATTTAGAGACATGTGGTTGTCAGTGGAATTGGCACCTGGACGGATGCGTCTGAATACAGTCACTATTTTGAATGATTTGTTTTAAGAAATTCGAGAGAAACAGGAAGATAATGAGTTTTTACAGAATGAGAGAGAATTTTTGAAGGAAGGTCATAAGGCAACTGTTGAGGAAAGATCTGATAGGGTTTTAAGGTTCAAGGGCAGGATTTGTATACCCAATGATCCCGATCTTAAGAAAGCAATTCTTGGTGAAGCTCATACTAGTAGATTGAGTATACATCCTGGGATGACCAAGATGTATCAAGATCTGAAACGTTTGTTTTGGTGGCCTAGGATGAAGAGAGATGTAGCTGAGTACGTGGCATCTTGTTTAGTATGCCAAAAAGCAAAGGTTAAGCATCAAAGACTGGCGGGCATGTTACAGCCTCTTACTATTCCAGAATGGAAATGAGATAGTATTGCAATGGATTTTGTTATAGCGTTGCCAAAGACTAGGAAAGGTTATGATTCTATTTGGGTCATTATAGATCGACTTACCAAATCTGCTTACTTCTTGCCAATAAATATTAAGTATCCAATGGAGAATTTGACACAGTTGTACGTTAGTGAAATAATTCGACTCCATAGTGTACCTGCTAGTATCATATCTGACAAAGATCCGAGATTTACATCGAGATTTTGGCAAAACTTACATGAAGCAATGGGGACTAAACTATGTTTGAGTTCTGCATACCATCCTCAGACAGATGGGCAGATGGAGAGAACTATACAATCTCTAGAAGACTTGTTGAGAGCTTGTGTGTTAGAACAACGAGGAAGTTGGGATGAATTCTTACCTTTGGTAGAATTTACCTATAACAACAATTTTCACTCAAGTATAGGGATGGCACCCTATGAGGCTCTTTATGGACGACGATGCCGAACATCTTTGTGTTAGTATCAAGATGGAGAAAGTATGACTGTCGAACTCAAAATGGTGCAGCAAACTACAGAAAAGGTAAAGATGATTCAAGAGGAGATGCGGGCAACTCAGAGCAGACAGAAAAGCTATGCAGATAAATGAAGAAGACCTCTTGAATTTGAGGAAGGTGAGCATGTGTTTTTACGAGTAACACCTACGACTGGTGTTGGCAGAGTTATAAAGTCCAGAAAACTCACTTCAAAATTTATTGGGCCTTATCAAATTCTTCGTCGGATAGGTCGAGTTGCATACCAAATAGCTTTACCGCCTTTTCTTTCAAATCTTCATAATTTTTTCCATGTATCCCAATTAAGGAAGTATATCCCTGATCCTTCACATGTTATACATCCCGATGAAGTACAATTGAAAGAAAATTTGACGTATGAGGCACTTCCTATTAAGATCAAAGACAGGAGGGTGAAGCAACTTAGAGGTAAAATGATTCCGTTAGTGAAGGTGATTTGGAATGAGATAACCAGAGATGCTACTTGGGAAATGGAGGAGAAAATGAGGGAATAGTACCCTCAGTTATTTTAATGTATGATGAATCTCAAGAAAATAATAATTTTTGAGCCGGAGAAAATCTTATTTGATTTATTCAGAGACGGGACCTCTCCCAGTACGGTGTGGTTCGGGGATGAACCAAGCGGAAGTTGGCGGGCATATGTCTCCCAGGACCGATGACGGCGGGAAGTGATCATCGGTGCAATGAAGCACAGACAAGGAGCGGGTTTGGTAGGCTTCTAGGCGAAGGGTCGCATGAATGAACTGAATAGGCACCGGAATGAGAGGGTTCAGAGACTGTGCAGGTATGGGACTGCATAGTTGAGGATGGCTTAAAGGAATTGATTTGGCGTAGCCATATCGATAAGTTGCAACTTCTTTTCGGGAGCCTAGAACATAATAACTCTATGGTTAAGCGTGCTTGACCTGGAGCAATTGTGGGATAGGTGACCTCTTGGGAAATTTCTTAGGATGCGTGTGAGTGAAGACAAACCACATTGAAAAGACCCGTGTTGGTTTGTGGAGACACTCGTTAATCCTACAGGCAGTCCCTCTAAAAATTAGTATTTCTACAATTTCCCAAAAGGTTGTAATTCTTTGTTTTAATTAGGCCTTACAGCTCAAAACTTCCTAACGCGCTTCAAAACCCATAGGGTGAGCTATACGTCAATAATTCTCAAGTACTCGCATTTGTTTTACTATATAGCTAGTATGTTAATTTTATTTCTAAAAACCTAGTTACTTTCATTTTAATTTTCCAAACTTACCAAAATGATTTCTTATTGGAAAACCTTGTAAAATCTTCTAATTCATTTTCTGATCACAAAAACCCTTAATCCTCATTTTAAAACCGTAATGTAGGACTCTCGGTCCTTTTAAAAGTGGTGAGGCTGTGTGCCTCTAAGCTCTTTAGAGCTCTCATGTAACCTTCTGAACATGTTGTTCATATCCTAAATTACACATACCATTACATGCTTCCAAATTTATACATTCAAGTGGGATAGAATGCCTATGTTAGTGTTTAGAACCTTGATTAACATGAGGTCGATTTCTAAATCACTTGTGAGGTGATTGTTTGATGTTCTAGATATTGTTTTAGCTAGAGATATGAATCTTACTACTTTGTTGGATAAGTGAGGTTGGGATACCTATGTACTAGTGTTTAAAATATGGCTTGAATCTTTGGTTTTCAAACTTGGTATTTGCTAATTTCTTATGTATTGTAACCTTAGATGGCGTGCACAACCATATGACTTGGGAATAAAATGTTGGATCTGAATTCTCCTTGCACTTATGCTTGTATGATCAGGGTTACTGGTATGAGGGTAGTAGTAGTACTCTTACATTGGTGAGGGGAAAGTATCTACCTATTACCAAGTGGGTTTAGGCTTATCCTGCTTTGTATATACAAGAAACAGAGATTTCTGGGAAATAAGTAACTTGGTTTTCAAAAACTAAAATCTGCATTGGCATTGCATAATCATAATATTAGGATATTGTTTAAGCATAATCATACCTCATAACTTAAAGCATTGCATTGTTGACAATTGTATGTGCAGTTGTCTCAGTTGATTGCTTGGTTGCTTGTTCGATAGTATCTTAGGATTGTATGGGCGATTCTTTGATATTATTGATTTTTTTATATTTTGTTACATAGAGTGTAATTGTGTGTTCAGTTGATTTATTTGTTGTAAATAAATAATTACTAGTTTTGGTATGCTTATACTGAGAAATTGTAATTTCTCACCCTTGTGTGTTCCATGTAAATCTAGGTGAAGTCCCTCCAAAAGAGAAAAAAAGGAAAGAAAAAGAAGAAGTAGAAGGCTTAGTTTAGTTACTTTATTTCTTTTACATCAGCTTGTATTTATTTACTTTGCTGGCTTGTTTGTAAAAGTTTATGTATTACAATGTGGCTTTTTAGGTAATGATGTGTGTGTGTGTGTGTGTGTATAATCTTTTTCATATTCATGGCTCTCTATAATGACTATACAAGTTATTATGGATTTATGTTTTATGCATTTTAGAAAGTGACATGCTTAATATACTTTATCCTAAAATAGACTGCTTATTTTACGATAATTTGTAGTAGGGTGTTACACAAAAAGTACATAATAGTGCATGTAAACAGCTCATGCCTCCAAGGCAGTATATAAACATCCTTAATACAAAATTCATTAGTATACAAAATAAACTACATCTTCTGCTTTTTTCGTTGAACTGCAGGATATAACCCTATAATTATCATGGAATACAAAACAACAAAGGGGTGAGAATACTAATTCTCAGTAGATTCTTTTATGAAAAATGTGTTATCACAATAATTCTAGTTGTTTTGGGAAAATTACATTTCTTTAAAATAATCAAAATCATTATATACATATATAGTTAGAACGGTGGCAAAATGCCAAATCCAGTCCTTTCTCTTCTTGAAATAGAATTTCGTTTAATAGTTTTCAAAATTATCCATTATCAATAATGCAAATTACAATCACAAATAATTTTTTATAAAACAACTTCAAGTACAAATACTATAATACCAAGTTCATTCAAACTCTCAAATACATATTCAAGTCATAACATGACATATAAATTCAATTCAAATTTCAGTGCTTATTCAAATACTTGCTTATCCCATAAAACCCATAACTCAAGCACCATTAGGGTGGGAGCCACCACATATAGCTCGGGTTTCTGTATACTCATTGTAGGGAGTGGTTCAGGGCCTCATACTACCACTAGTATCCTATTAGGGAATTAATACGTGAGGATTATACTCATACTATAAGGAATTTATTCTAGAATATAAGATCCTCTCTACTCACAAGAGGTCCTCTTCATGATTCTAATGGAATTTTAAATATTCTGCCCTCATATAGGTCATCTTTGAAATCCACCATACTAAGTGAAACACAGTTCACTAAAAACAAAGGATATTGAGTGGGAAAGCATGGACTATTTACCTTCACGTTCAAGGATAATTGTCCAATTCTCATTCTCAATTCAAATACAAATTCATTGAGCACTGATTATCCAAATTCATTCAATACATATTTCTAGCTAAACCTTAAAATCAAAGGGAGCATATCCTCAAATTCATAATATATAATCCAAATTCATAAATCCAAGATACAATGTTGCATTCAAGCATATTCTCAAATTCACCATTCATACAATGTAAATTCTTGATTCACAAGAATAATACCATTCCAATACAATTACTCTAATACACAAGAAATGTTCCACAAATTATATCATAGCATACTTTAAAAAAAAACTTGCACAAGGGATCATAATGTACACAAAATTCCATTTGAATAAAATACAATTTTGTTATCTGTTCTGTTCAGCGATGGGCACTTGGGTGCCCATTCACCAGCGCCTGGGCATCGAGCGCGCGACAACAGAAGAACACATTTCAGGCATCGAGCGCTTAGGTGCTCATACTTCAGCGCCTAAGCATTGAGGCACCAAAGACGCTACTTTGTTTCTATTGGTTTTATAGCAAACTTCTAAATTCAACAACAAAGAATTTAAACAATTTCCAATATCATAAGTGATTCATATATCAACTAAACACTTTCTAGAACAATCCCAAATCATCACATGGTAACACAACAATAAAAAATCAATAAACAATTCATTCAAACCCAAATCCTCATCTATTAAATATAAGTCATGAAAACCTTCAAAATTTTGTTTTCAATCAAACAACCAATATGAAATACTCAAAAAATGAAGAGAAATAGAAAAGCATTCACTGCCTACCTCAACCTATTTGAATGGCCTTTCCCTTCTCTTTCTTTTTTTTCCTTCTTAGTTTGCTTCTTCAATCTTCATCTCCTGTTTCTCCTTCCTTTTCTTTTCTTTTACTCTTTCTTTTCCTCTTATTGTTTCTTCAACAGATACGAGAGAAAGACGAAAGTGAGTGAAGAAAAAATATCAAAAGTCAATACTTAGTTAGGACAAATATAAGACAGAGGCGGTGGAAGAAAAATTAAAAGGGGAGAAATGAATTTCTACTAAAACTTTATATCTCTTAAGGATGTTTCGACATTTCTTTAATGAATTTTCTAACCTTCAAAGGTATTATAGAAAATTCTAGGATTCTATTCATTTCTCAGTTTCTTCATTCTTCAACAATTCTTATACACTTTTATCATTCACTAAGCTTCAGTGTTCCTTTCTAGGTTCAGTTAAACCTATGAAATGGAACTAGGAAGCTTTGAAATATTTCTTTTAACTTGTTTTCATCACCAAATTACTCTTCATCCTCTCTTTATCACTTGCTCAAAGTCTTATAATTTTTTGAGCTACTTTCCTATTTAATTTGGCCTTTAGACACTCACCTAGTGTTAATAAAAATGCTAAACTATTCCATTCGATTCTTAAAAATTTACTGCAATTCATTCCCACTGTTTATGCCTTAGAAATAAATTTTCCACATTTATTTCTATATATAAGCCATTTTGACTAAATTATTAGCTATTTCTTCACATTCAGTGTTATAGAATTAGGCTCAAACTAATCTAAAAGATTACCAAAATTATTATCTAACTTATACTTATAGTATTGAGCTACTATAACCCTGATTAACATCATTAGGGTAGGGAGGGAGGATGTTACACTATGCCTTTCTTATGAACCAAAAATCCTAAGAAATTCTCGGTTGAGATATCGAAAGCACACATAGTGGAGTTCATTTTAAGGTTGAACTTCCTCATACATTGAAAAGCTTTCTTGAGGTCAGCTGAATGCTAATACTTGCTTCGAGACTTAACAACCACATCATCTATGTATACTTCCATGATGTTGCTAATCAAGTCATGGAAGATTGTATTCATAACTCACTGATAGGGTGCCCCTGCGTTTTTCAACCCAAACGACATCACTACCCATTCAAATATGTCGATTGCCCCTAGGAATCTGAACATCGTTTTGGATACATCGACCTTGACTATGTATATTTAATTATAGCTAGAGTAGTTGCCCATCAAGGATAATACCTTATGAGAAGAAGCAACATGCACCAGCATATCAACCAAGGGCATGGTATACTTATCTTTAGGGGTCACCATTTCAAATATTTGAAGTCTACATATATTTGCAGCTTCCCATTTTTCTTCTGTACCAACACAATGTTAGCAAGACACTCTATGTACTGGTAGTTTTGATAAAGCAAGCTTGTAGTAACTTCTTAGTCTATTCCTTGATCTTTGGGATTAGTTCCAGTGTGAACCTACAAGCGGCCTGCCAACAAGGTGTAGTGTAACATCCAAAAAATAATGTTAGACTTGTAAATGGGTACAAAGGTAGCATATTACTTTTTTAACATGTTAATTAAGTTTTGTGACAAACTGAGTTCGTTTAGGCACTTTGTTGCTACCTAGAGTATGAAAAGTAGCTTAAAATGGCCCAGTTGGTAGCATAAATTGCTAAGTTGAGGGAAATAAACCTAGGGAGTTTGTTTCTAAGTAACAAATAGGTGGAAGAGGATGTAGTTAAAATTTGAGAGCAATCAGAGTTGGTTTGGTATTTTTAGGCATACTAGTTGTGCATTTAATGCTCGATTGACTAGCAGCAGATATGAAAAATTATGATAATGGTGAAACAACAATTTTAATGAATCTTAGTATTTATTTTAAGGTTGTTGGAAGCAAAAAAACTTGATTTAGTATAATTCAAGTGTCCTTAGCAAATATAAAGTTTCAGTATGGCTTAAGTGGCCAAGTGAGACTTTTCTTCCTTATTTCTCCCTTATCTCCCATTGTTCCAGACCAAAGGAGAACAGAAACAGAAAAAAAGAAAAAGAAAGAAGCAACTGAAGGGGAGAAAGAAGAGGGGAAAGAGGAGGAGAAGCCTAGAGAACTAGAAGATCAAAGCGAAAAGCTTGAGGATCATCTTGTCTTCAAGAGGTAGGGGTTTCTAACTTAAAAATTTATCATTCTCCCTTCATCTTTACTTGTTTGAAGTTAGGTTGCAAAGATGGGAAAATAGGTTTGAGATGTCAAAGATCTATTTTCTTGTTAGTTCTTGTTTTCAGTGATTGAAATGAGTTGATTACTGATCATTGGATGAGATTGTGATGGAAGAACATCAAATAGTCCTTAGAGTGGAAATTTAAGCAATAAGTAAGTGCGTTTGTGGTTTTGGTCATTATATGAAATTCAAGTGAATCAATGTAACACCCCGAAAATTGTTTGTTTCATTATGAATAGTCATTTTATAATATTTGTGATTTTTTTGAATTTTTCCTAGATTTTTTCGGAACTACTGATTATTTTAATATATTTCTCGATTTGCATGCACACTAAGCGGAGCTGGGAAAATGAAATATTTTTCCCGAGGCTAGTAAACTTTGAACTGTGGAAACGTCAATGGGAGATCTTACTAAACTCGAGGTCGGACACAGTTTACGAAGTTTACGTTTTTTGAGAATTTTATCTGAGTAAATGAAGTTGTTGTATCATGAAATTATTCGATGAACAATGAATATTGTTTTTATTAACTGTAACTTTTTTTCACTGGATAATAGCTCTAGTAGAGTGTTAATAATCTTTTCTAGAGTGTTCACTTTAAGTGACATCACCTTAATGACATCACACAAGTGACATCATCATTGACTTTTCAAAAAGGTAAGTTTTGGCTTCTTGAAGAAGCTTTGGAGGAAGCTTCCTAGCAACTTCCTATTGGGTTGTTTGGAGAAGCCAATTTCCCTCCACTCTGTCACCCACACTCCACGGCCATGAGACCATTTTGGGAGCCAAAAAAATTAAGTTTACATTTTATCATTTTCCATTTCTAATTTCAAACCCCAAAAGCTACTATCACTTTCTCTTTCTACATTTCTCTTCACTTTTCTCTTCTCCTTTCCTCTCCAAAACCGCCGGTCACACACCACCATCACCTCTTCATTTTTCTTTTGTTTGCTTCAACTAATCACATTTCTTAAACCTCTCATCACCATTATCCTTTTCTCTTTGGTGAACATCACTTAATTCATCCATTTTCACCAATTTCTCTCAAGCCCTAAGCTTGAAGCTTTAAGGTAATGTTCTTAATTCTTTACTTTCTCTTCTTCTTTTTTGTTTCTATGACCATCACCATCACCATGACCATTGATCCTTTCTTCTTCAAGCCCTGGTATTGATTTAATGAGTTATGATTCTTAGGGTTTTGAAGAAGCTTGGCCGAAATCTTCAAGGAGCATCAAGAAGGTTTCTTTGCTTGTTTTCTCTCTTAGTAAGAGGAAGATTATCCACTTCAACCTTTATTGGTAGTGAGAGACTTGTTTGTGTGTTGGTTGTGAGAAACCTATGTTAGGGTTACTCTCCTAGTTATGTGTTTTTATAATGATCCTTGTATTAATTTTCCTCTATGTGGTTTATTGGTTGTATTTGTGTAAATTGATGATCATGGATTGACTTTGATGGATTGGAATCATGAATTGGAAGCAAGGGTCCCTTGCTTTCCTTAGTGAGGCTCACAGCTTTACCCCTTCAATAGAGTATTCATGATTAAAATTTTGTAACAAGTTGGAGAGATAACTAATCAAGTGAACAACAATTAATGGAGCAATGAAAAATTTGGGTTTTTACCCCTTTGGGAGGCTCATGGCCTCTTGGGCCTTTTTGGGTCTAAGTGTGTAGTTTTTGGATAACTTTAGAAATTAAGTAATTAAGTGGTAAGTAATTAATAATGTGATGGAAAGAAAATTTATCTGATGACCTAGAGTGATTTTTGAACTTAAGGGAAGAACAAGAGTGAGTGTGAGACTTGAGAATCTTAGAATAATGTTCTAAGTGGATATAATTCAATTTAAATAAAGTACTTAACTAATGAAGAGAATTCCTCTAGAGAAAGTTTTCATAAGAAATCTTAGATTAGAATGAAACTCCATAATGAACCTTAAAAATGTATTATCATATTTGAGAATTTGATTAATATATTAATATGGGTCCATGTGTGGGATCAAAACTTTGTTGATGATTATCTTGGCCAAATTGTGGCATGCTTTGGAAAAAGTATATCATTGTTGAATATACATGAATATGCATTGAGTTATCATGCAGTGTGAAAGTCCGATGGACTATTGTTAAGGCCAAGTTGCCTCGGAGATTGAATCTCACCTATGTGTGGGTGCGAGTAGACTAGTGTTGGTCATAATGTTGATCATGGGGGCGTCGGGATGCAGGTGTCTCACAATGGCCAGTTGGTAGCTCCTCAAGGCCGTGGGATAGACTGATACAAACGCACCGATGATTTGGATCGACACGCTGTAACACCCCAAATTTTAGGCTATGTTACAAAAATGACAGAAATACACTATTTTGTGTTTTCTGTGCATTATAAAAATAATTTGACTGTTCCGATACTATTTTTGATTATTTTGTGTGATTTCCTCCGGGTCAAGAAAATAATAATTTTCTGACCGAAAAAATCTTATTTTAATTAATTGGAGTTGGGGGATCTTACTAAACCCAATTCTGATTGATATATATATTAATCTTTTAATTTTTAGGATTTAACTGTGCAATAAAATAATTTTATATTATTATAATATTATTTTATTTGACAGTACCTACTGTCTCAAAAACAGTAAAAATCTACTTCAAAATGACCATGGACCCTGAAAAGTCTGTGGGACCCACGTTTAAAGTAGCAGTCAACGATTCTGACTGGACTGAATTTTGAGCCAATAGGAATCAGTCAACGAAATTGGCTTGAAATTTCTAAACTGATAAAAAGTGGTCAAATAAAGAGGCAAAGACTTCTTTGTGGACCATTAGATGAAAAGCTTCATTAAGATGCTTTTGATCATAACCGTTGATCAAATCAATGGTGTAAGAACAATTCTACTTTAATCACTAAGTAATATCCACCTTAGATTAAATCAAGGGCTAGGAAATAAAGTTAAAATCAAAGATTGAGATTGAGTCAAACATAGTGGGTTGACTTTACTTAGTAACTAATTAAACTTAATTTGACCATTTTAATTGCCTAATTAACAAACTAAGTAAACTAACCTAATTATTAATTAGTTATAATCTAATTACTAATTAGATATCCTAAATTTGTTTAGAGGTTATGATATAGGAAATTATATGTTTAATTAATTAGTTGTGTAATTAGAATGTTAGTTAAGTATAATTAGGAAACCTAACCTAATTAACTAGTTATCTAATTAGCATATAATTAACTTATAATTGAAGTCAAAACAAGGCACCAAGTGCCCTTGTGTTCCACGGCCAAGAGGCCCTTTCCATCATATTCTCCATTGTTCTTGAACCATCCAAGTGACCATTAGGTGACCACTTGGTGACATAAGCCATGTGCTTCAAGTGTGAACACAAATAGATATTTACTATCCAAGCTTATCACTTAATCTCTCCTACAAAGTCACTCATGGCAGCCCCCTCTCAATTCACACTCAACATTTACTTTTCTTCACTTATCTAAAGCTTAGCTTATTTTCTCTCCAAAATTCTCAAGAACACCAAGCAACTTTTCTCTTCCATTTTCTCTCTCAAATTCGGCCTCTCACCCTAATCCCACCATCAATCTTCTATAATTTTATCTCTTCACAATTCCTAAACCTAAACTATCTTCTAAACACTTTTCTTTTACAAGGTTTTGTCAAAAACCTACTCCTTCTACTTCAAAATCCAAGCTTTTGTTTACTTCCCTGAAGGTAAACTTTGGTTTTATGGTTTAAAATTTAGTTTATGATTTTCTAAACCATGTTTGTTCCATGGTTTTTCATTATGAAGCCTTGTATGTGATTTTGCTTATTGTTTAAGAATTTTAGGGATTTATTTTGAGGGCTACACGAAAATCCAAGGAGAAGAGGAGACTAGGAGATCTTTGACTTCAAGAGGTAAGAGGGAGATTTAATCTCATCAACCTTGTGTGGTGATAAGAAAATGGAATTGTATGTGTGTGAAGAATCTATAAGGATTTATTTGTGTGGTTGTTTATTGTTTTTCCTATTTGTGGTTGATTTTGTTTGCAAGTATGTTTATAGTTTTTAAAATATATTGCATGCGTTTATAGATATATGATTATTAATGTAGGATGTGAATAATATGTAATGATTGCATGAGTGTTCCAAAAAACACAAAAGAGGCTCACGACTTCTCCAAGAAAAAGAGAACCAAAATGTTCTCAACCATTTTTTAAAATAATGATTTAATGAATCTAGGTGATACAATGAATTTAAGAATAATTTAGATGTTAGAAAATAATTTAATGATTAGTGATGAAGGATAGGTTAATTATGGCCAACATGCCATTTAATATACAATTAAATTCCTAAGTTATTTTCTAAGGTAGGTTAAGTAACTAATCTACAAAAGAATTTGATTCCAATGAATCTTTGAGAAATAAAATGAATGAACTTAGTTCTAGAATTCTAAATTAGAAGAATTTATAAAGAAACAATTGAAAAATACTAACGTAGAGCTCACTCTCTGAGTTTTGAAGTGCGTTAGGAAGTTTCAAGGTGTAACTGTTGGGTAAGATTAAAATGAACAGTATTTAGAGAAAAATGTCAAAAATACCATATACTGATTTTTTAGGCAAAATGCTGCCAAAATTTACTAAAATCAGATAAATAAAATGAAAAGATTCCATAATATATTTATAATGTAAAGAAAATATTCTACGTAGTTTAAAAGTACTAGATAAAGCCTATGCATTGTTAAAATAAAGACTTTAAGCTATGTGGTTAAGAAAATGATATAAAAATCTTACGCGATTGAGAAAATGATTTAAACACATTACGCGGAGTTCAAAAATGTCAAAATATATTTATGCGATTGAAAAAAATGTTTGTAAAAGGGACGCGATTGTGAAAATGCAATAAAAGTTCTACGCGACTAAATGAAACAGTGAGTTTTACTGTCGGGCCAAAGTGGTGGACCCAGACATGTTAAGAGATAGTACTGTCAAGTGGAGACATACTATATTTTAGAATATTGAGATTGAGGGTATTTTCGTAAATATGGTGATATATTGGAACTAAGGGTATTTTGGTAATTCTTGATTATGCGTTGAGAGTTTTGTCAATTTGATTGATAATTGGTGATTGATTGACAAGATGAATTACACCGTGTTGTGGGTGTGATAGGCGTAGTGTGGTTCATTAATTGAACTTGGAGGCATTAGTGTGCGAAGAATCGCATATGTAGACAGTTGGTAGCGCCTCTAGGCCGTGGTAACGGGCAATACACTAATGATCTCGACAAACACTATTCTTAATTAAGATCTTGTGGAGACTATTATGTACAATGCTTGTAGTGCACGATGTATTGGACTATGTACTGCTACACGATGTTTTAAATTGTGGACTATAGACATGACGTTAGACAGTGTAATAGTTTGGTTGGGCAGCCTGGGGTACTGATAGCTCTCTTTGGATCATTCTCTTAGATATCTGTGTTTAGCTCCATGGGGTAGGAACGAGTCAGTGTGTGTATCATTCATTATATGTATTTTAATATTTACTATAGTCTATGTTTGAATGTATGATGTATTAAATTGATATTTTGTATTTAACATGATGGTATATAATTATTGTGATATTTGTTGTATTGTCGTTTTCTTTATTGCCATGCTGGTAATGATGTAGATTGTCTCACCTCTTTACTGTATTGTTCTATCTGTTTCCTATTTTATGTTTATATCTTCGAAGACTACAATAGCGGCAAGGAGAGGTCAATTAGGTTTCTTTAGACTACAGTTTCTCGAAGGCGCTGAGGCTTGGTATGTCCATTGGGACACAGGACACATAGAATATAGTGGTGACATTACTTTATTAGTAAGTAGGACTCGACATGGGTTCGTTACTTCATTTTATATGGTTGCTTTCGTAGAGGTTATTTTACCTATTAGGGAGTTGTGGAATGAATTTCACCACACTCCTAGAGAGAACTTTGATATATTTTTGGGTCGAATTTCTATCGGTCAAAACATTCCCGACTTGGGAATTTGTCTTCTGACAAGGGCTCATGTCTTAGGTGTTATGTTTTAGTATTATACTGACTTTTTACTGCTTTATTAAATATTTGTAGTTGTAAATTAATTGTATACTTCAGACAAAATTATATGTATATTATGGTGTGATTCTGTTTTGCTTTATTTCATGTTCTGTGTTATTTTATTTAACATTATAAGTATAAAAAGGAAAAATTTTAGAACTCATATTATGTATCTACCAAATGTTTTATAACTTGGGTAAGAATTTTATTTGATTTTATTTTATTGCATTAAAATGTGCCATCCCCAAAAGGGTGTTACATTAGTTGGTATCAGAGCCCAAGTTAGAGTCTTTTGGGTTTGTGGTTAGGTTTGTCTTGTTTGTGCTGTGTGAATCTCTGATATTGAAGACAGAGATATGTTTTGGTTTCCGAAAGGAAACGATTTTGTGCGAAATCGCTACGTTTAGTTCATTGTGTGTTGATTTTGTTAGTCTTTAAAGAAAGATAATGGAATGTTACGAATATGAGCACGTGGATGCGAAACGTGATGAAGATCGTATAGCCACAGCTAGAAGTGTGATGCAAAATATGATTGAAGTAGCAGTACAACAGAGACAGATGATCGCTCAACAGCAGGAACTGATAATCGAACTTCATAGCTTATTAGGATTGGAGCAGCCACCGGACGCAAGAAGCTGTAACTTAGAACCTTCGATAATCTAAAATAGAAGGAAGCGTAAGGTCAATCGTTTTCAGTGAAAGTTGTATGTACAACCACCGGGGAAGCAACAATGAACAAAGAAAGGAAGTACTAGTGGCAACAATTTTGGTCAGACTATGGCATCACCAATGAAGTGCTTGAAGTGTGGAAAGAATCATATGACAAGAAACTGCAGGATTAAGAGTATAATTTGTTATAAATATGGAAAGCCTGGACACTTCTCTAAGGAATATGATCAGCTGAAGATGGAAACTTCCATTAGCAATACACGTGTTTCAAAATCTTTAAAAAAAAAGAAGAAAGAGCCGGTGCAAAGAGTGTAATAAGAACATTCAAATGCAAAAGTTTAAGAAGCGAGAAAGTTGTACCGTAGAGGGTAATCTTAAAACTGTGCTGTATAATTCGCGAGGTGACCTATTCTCTTGTGATCAGTGACTGTGTAAATCTTTTGGGGTTATTTGTGTTTTACTTCTTTTCATAATGTTACTTCAACTTCTAAACTTGCTATTACTATTCAAGCCTGTTTAAAACTATCCTATTATTATTAGAGTTTGAAATTTTTCTGTTGAATTGATTTGTTTATTTCTTTCTCAAATAGACTGAGTAAATCAATTTGATTTATTCGTGTCTTTGTTATAGTATGATCTGAGTATTTCTACTTTTCTTGTTGAACTTGTTGTTTATACTCAAAGTTTTCTAACTCTACCCTATATCTATTGAATATCAAATCTTTTCTATTGATTTGATTTGTTTATCTAAAATCACATCTATTTGAGAGCCTGACCTTTTAAATGGATAGGTTATTTTCAACCATATCCTACAAGATTGTTGCAATGCAATTTTAATGTTTCCTTGACTTAAGATTTTTGGATTTGAATCCAGAAAGTTCATATCTAAAATTATTGGACCATATTCATTTCAAAATCTATTAGACCATCTAAAATTCTTTGTTGGACTAATCTAGTAACCTACTGAATACTCTCATTACTTTTCCTTATAACCTTCATAGTGTCTTCCATGTATCTCAATTAAGAAGGATTATTCTTGATTCAACTTATGTCATAGTACCAAATGTAGTACAATTAGAAGAAAACATGATCTATGAGGCATTTTCTGTTAAGATTAAAAATAGGCAAGCAGAACAACTTATCTTGATGAAGAAAATCTGGAATGATGTGACAACAGGGAAATTAGAAGATCAAATGAAGGAAATTGTTGTTCGCTCCAAGATCGATTTGCGTACTGGTTATTATCAGATTTGCGTAAAAGTAGAGAATATTCTAAGATAGATTTTCGGACGTAATACAGGCGCTATGAGTATTTAGTACTACCATTCGGGGTAAAGTGTAACACCCCAAATTTCCTATATCTTAAACAGTAATTTTGACAGTTAACAGAATTTTACTATTTAGTAATTTTTAGATACTGTAAAATTATTTTGTTTATTCCCTCAGCGTATTTGATCGTTTTGAGTGATTTACTCTGTGTCAGGAAAATAATAATTTTCAGGCCGGGGAAAATCTTTCTGTATTTATTTCTCTTGATTGTTAATTATTTTTAACAATCTGACTTGATTTTTATACGTTTTCTAGTTTTTGTGATTTTATGTGTGATTTTGAATTTTTTTCTGTTTGTGGGCCCCACAAGGTGTTTGTGGGCCCAGGTGACCATACGTGGGCCTAGGTGGGTCCCACAAAGTGAAAAAATTTTCTACGCATAGAAAAATTTGTACTGTTTAGACGGAGACAGGGGATCTTACTAAACCTGAATCCAGAAACAGTTTTAGAAAATTTGTTTTGTACTGTATTTATTTATCGGAAGATAAAAATATAGTAAATATATTCTTTCGTGGGATTTTTAGTAGATAAAAATAGAAATTATATTGCTTAAGTCAACATTGGTGGTTTGGATATCCACTATTGAGTCAATTAACGGTTAAGAAATAAATTTAATAAAGAAACATAAGATAATCATCATTGATTTAATCAATGGTGTGAGAATAAAATTAGGCAAGCTTCAATATCAACCGTAGATTTAATCAACGGTGTAAAATTGATTATATAAAGTGACCAT
Organism: Ormosia semicastrata; assembly: GCA_029884595.1. Lineage (NCBI taxonomy): Eukaryota > Viridiplantae > Streptophyta > Magnoliopsida > Fabales > Fabaceae > Ormosia > Ormosia semicastrata. Next base: position 53,167,392 of record JAQQTO010000063.1, read on the forward strand.
TTACAACCATTGGATTTAGAATTGATCAATGGTGGAGATTTGGTCTTAAAAAGTGACAAAGACCATTGGATGAAGAATTAATCAAGGGTGGAGATTTGGTCTTAAAAAGTAACAAAGACTAATTATGATCCTTGGATTAAAAGTAAGAAGAAGTAATCTTGACCCTTTATTTTGGAGACACATCAAATGGCTAGAATTTAAAGGAGAAGGATCCAATTGCTTAGATTAAGTCTTCTAAATTAAAAGTCTACCTAAATCCTAATCATTGAATTAATCAATGGCTAGGAATGCTTCAAATAATTGTATAAAAAAAAAAAGATGACAACTTCATGCATTATGGAAGGGGGGGACGGTTTTGGAGTGCTTGGACAAGGAGGAGACAATTTTTTTTAGTAGCCTTTTTAGGCTAAAGAAAAGATGAAGTCAACAATGATTTGATTAGTAACTAATTAAGCCTAATTTGATTAATCTAATGGTCTAATTAACAAGTTAAGTAAACTAAATTAAATATTAAATTGTTATAACCTAATTCTTAATTAGATATCCTAATTTTAATTAGAGATTATAATATATGAAATAATATGTTAATTAATTAGTTATATAGTTAGAATGTTAGTTAAGATTGGTTAGGAAATTTAACCTAACTAATTACCTAATTAATTAGCATGCAATTAGGTATAAATTGAGAACAATTAATTCCCTAAAATACTCAATGAGCCACACGGTTTTCATGCAGCTTAGGGAGACTTTTACATGGTTCTTGAACCACCAATAATAGCCATGCAAACTAAATTAATGACCATTATTGTTTGTCATGGTCAATATGACCATTATTGTTTTGTTTGCTTCCTTTGGATTGCATGATGAAGGGGGGGACGGTTGGAGAAGCAAGAAAGAAGAAGAGACATGTTGAGACATGTTGGAGTAGCCTTTTTAGGCCAAAGAAAAAGTTTGAAGACATTAATTAGATGTCTTGACCAATTATTAGTCATTTTCCTAAAGCAAAGTTATTTTCTTCTTTCTCTCCATGCAATGCTATGGCTGCCCACTTCAATTCAGCCATTTGATTTCATTTGTATCAACACTTAACTTATTTTCTCTCTTCTCTCTCTTCCAATTTTTCAAGAACACCAAGAACAACACCATTTTCTTTCCTTCCTTGAGCATTCGGTCACCACCCCTAGAACCACTTCCAATCTTCCATAATTTTATCTAGCTACATATCTTGAATACTCTCATCAATTCAAAACACTTTCATGTTGGAGACTTTCTCTAAATCATTCATCTTCATCACTCAACCAAGCCAAGAACACAAAACAACCATTTTCCTTCATTTTCTCACCAAATGGTTCGGCCATGACCACCAAAAGCACCACCCATCACTTTTAATTTCATCTAACCATAGATCTTGAATCTACATGATATTCTAAGCAACTTTCATGTTAGAGACTTTCTCAAAATCATTCATCTTCATGGACTTTCTTCAAGAGCCAAGTTATTGAGTTTTTAAGGTGAAGTGTAAGAAGACTTCAATTCTTATCTCTTTTTCATGATCTAAACCATGTTTGATCCATGGTTCCTCTTAATCAAGCTTAGTATACTAAATTCTATGTATTTTGTTTTGAATTTGAGAAGCCCTTGGTGGTGAAGGACTTGGAAAGAGAAGCAAAATCAAGAAGCTTTGAGGATCTTCAAGAGGTAAGAGGGAGATCCATCTCACCAACCAATTATGGTGGTGGGAGATGGTCTTATATTTGATGGATTGTGAATTCATGTGAGAATTCTAATCCATGGTCATGTAATAATTAACAGTATGTTTATGAGCTTTGCTTTATTTTCTTGTGCTTTGATTATTTTGTCTATGCTTAATATGCTTTGCATGATTTTATGGCTTTGATAGTATACTTATAATATGCATGATGAGTATATGGCATGTTTGTGATATTTATAATGAAATATATATATGTAAGCCATGATGTGTGGATGGAAAGAAAATTGATCTTGGTTCCAATGGCCAAGGAAAAGCTACGGTTTTGATGCCCTTGATGAGGGTCAATGTTGAAATTTTTCAAGAACAAGGAAATTAAATTTTGATCCCTAGAACAATGAGAATTTCGGCCAAGACACCTCAAAATAAGTGTTTACAAATTAATATGTTTATGGAAGAATAAAATTAGATTGATTTGAGGAGTATGGAAAATGAACTAAAGGTTTGTTTTTTTTTTAAGAAAACATGAACACAAATTTTAGAATGAAATTTTATTGATTTATTTTGTGTAGAAACAAGAATGGAATTTATTTAAGTTAGAAGAAAAATATTTCATGGTTCCAATGGCCATCTATAAAGTTTTGATAATTTAGAAAAATATTTTGATGCTATGAAATACAAGAATTTTCAAATAAGGATTTTTGAAAAGGGAATTAAGTGTTATAAATTAAGTGAAGTGAAATTTTCTTAAATAAAAGAAAAAGAAGATTGAAAGTATTGAACTTCAAATTAATCAATTTTTAGAAGTGATTTAGAAATATAAAGCAAAATGTTTGTAACTTAAAATTTCTAACAGAGAATTTATTTATTGGATTTTGGAAAACGTTAGGAAATTTAAAGTTAAGAAACAATAATTAAAACAACTCAATATGATTTTGTAGGACTAGTTCAATAAAAAGTGATTTTGAGAAAATATATATTAAGGAAAAGATTTTTGACTAAGAATGAAAAAGGATTTGCAAAGAAAGTGAAAATGAATTTGAACAAATGGATTTGTTATATGACCAATCGGTACTTTGGTTTTGAAAATAAAACTTTAATGGTTTTGTTTGTGTAAAACCATATCAATTTAAAAGAAAAAAATGTTTTGATAATTTTTCAAATAGTAATGCCTAGATTTTGATGAAACAAAGTAATTTTTCAAGTGGAAATATAATTAATTTAATACAAGAAATTTGAAAAGGGAATCAGAGTATTTTACTCACTTGAAAAATTAAGTTTTGTAAACGAAAATGTTTTCAAACTTCAATTTATTTTGAAGTAGGTTAATTTGGAAATGATTTGGGAAAAAATGGAGAATATAATGGTATTTTGAGGATTTACTCAAGTATAACTTATTTTCAAGTTTTGAAGTACGTTTGGAAATTTTATGATTTATATCAATGGAAAGGTAATTTTATAGATTATATCTGAAAAAGAATTTCTTGAGTAAAGAAATGTGGAAAAAAAATTTCTTGAGTAAGAAAATGTGAAAAATGAAGTACAAAGTCATAATATTTTGAGAAATGATGAAATGGAATTTTTGAAGGTTAAGAAATATTTTTTGTAATAGAATTGTGGTGAAAAATGATTTACATATCTTAAAAATGATTTAGAATATAGTGAAATATTCCTACGCGATTTAAAATATGTTAAAATATTTCTAGGTGATTTGAATTATGTTTAAATATTTTACGTGAGTTTAAATATTGACGTACTATTGAAAAATCACTATGTGATTTAAAAGTAATAGAATATTTTTACGGTATTGTGAAAATATAACAGAAACGTTTCAGAATTTTGAAAACGTAACAGAAGTGTTACGATATTTTGAAAACGTAACTGAAACATTTTGGAATTGTGAAAACATAATGAAAATGTTGCGCAATCTTGTGAAAATACGGCGAAAGTGTTTTATAACTATGAAAACATGATAACATGATTTTGTGTTGAAAATACAGTATAATTACTGTTTAACCAGTGTATGGACACTGTATGAGAGAGTGACGTGTTTTGCCTATGATTGGTATTTGGTGCATTTTATATGCATTGGAAAGAGATGCCCGTATTTGGATTTGGTGCATTATACATGCATTGAAAAGATTTGGCCCGTTGGGGTTGGACTTGCACTGATAAATTCATGCATTGTATAAAAGATAGCTAATAGCTATTATGGCCCTTGTGGTTGAAGAGGGAATGAGAATTGATAGTGAGGTCTATGATGGATCTTGGGAGCGTCAAGGCGCGGTGGTCGACCAGTGGACAGTTGGCGAGTACCCTGTGACACTTGGCGATGCAGTCCGTTGCAACGCATTGACGATACTCGACAAGAACACGATTCTTTTCAACGACTGGGAGATTGTCTTTGGGCTAAGGTTGACAATTAACCAGAGCATTCTCCTCGAAATTGTGAAAAATCTCCATGGAGTTGTTTTTGATAAACTGAGTCTTTGTACATATGCATAAATCTGAGCATTTATATCTGTATGATATATTAATTGAGGAATGTTGGCTATGACAATTGTTTTGAGTACTTGGATGATGATTGAACTGATAAATGATTAGATGATGATAGTTGATTAATGCTGATAGCATGATTATGGTATGATCTATTTGTATAATATTGCTGAATCTGAGCATTTATATCTGTATGATATATTAATTGAGGAATATTGGATATAACGATTGTTATGAATACTTGGATGATGATGATGATAATGCTGATAACATGATTATGGTATGATCTATCTATATGATATTGTTGGCTGTGTGTTATCTCTGTGCTGCCATATTGGTATTAGTGTAGGTGATCTCACCTCTTTGTTATGTTGTTTTACTGTGTTTGTATTGTTAAAATCAAACAATAGAAGGATCGAGTTGTCTTAGACATAACGGGCGATAAATACTCTGAGATTGGTGACAACAATAAGGAGTGGACATTCAGGACTCGAAGGTATGCAGTGTTGACAAAGAAACAGATGTTTGATGCATCAAGATGGACAGATAAGGAATAAGTATGTTAAAGTTTCTCGTTAGTGTTGTACCGTGCTATTAAGTAGGACCCGACACGGGGTTTGCTACTGTCTGTCAAAAAAATATATAAGTCTATTAATTTTATATTTCTCTTTAAATTATGATATTAATTGGTGTAAATATTGTCTAGTGAATAGTTAAAATATGATTTTCAATATTACCTAATATTTTCAGTAAATTTACGTTTCAGTAAAGAAGAAATTTTGAAACCCATCTTTTATAACTCAAACTTTGTGCGAACTTATTTTCAGATTATGAGTCGGGAGTCAGAAATGTGATGCCCTAGCTAGGGTGTTACATTAGTTGGTATCAGAGCTAGGGTGTTACATTAGTTGGTATCAGAGCACGGTTTAAGTCTTTTGGGGTTTGTGGTTAGGTCTATTTTGCTTGTGTTGTGTCCTCTGTGTGTTTGTTTCCCGAAGGGAAATAATGTTATTTATAATAGATATTAGATCCATTGTATTTCGATCCGCACGCCTTAAAAAAAAAGGGGAATAGCTCGGGATAGTTATACTTGTGTGGAAGTGGAACATGTTACTAGTAATGCAGTTGCAGCTATGAGAGCAACGGGAGCAATGTGGAAAGATGACTGCACGAACAAAGGACCGCTGTTCAGTGGAAACTGGAAGTTGAAGTTTAGAATCTGACGGAAGAGAATCAGTCTTGGAATATATGATTTCGTAATTTTGGAACCTGATATTTTTTTAGGATATTGAGAAAGTAATTGATTTCGATGGAAGATGAATTTACAACCATTGAGGAAACCAAAAGCAGTAAGTGATGTGAAAGAAAGTACTTAAATGAAGGAATGTACGTCAAGAAAACAATTTGTGAAAAAGTTGGACACATTTCCAAAGAGTATAATCTCTGATGTGTTCTTTGAAAACAGAGTTTTCTATTAGTAAAAAATTTTAGATAGTAAGGGAAGTTGTTACTCTGAATGGAACGGTAGTGTTCTGAGCAGAAGATTTAAACAATGGAGATTGCGTCATTGGAACTAATCCTATAAATCATATTGAATATTTCTGTGAATAACCTATTCCTTATGACATATGATTGAGTAGATCAATTATATGTTAGAGTTATTCGTTATCCTCTAATTTGTTTACTTCTGTTTCTATTCTTAGCTGACCAAGCTATTCAAGTTATTCAAACTGTTGTTAGAGATCAAATCTTTATATTAGTTTGATCTGTTGTTCAAAATTTTTGTGTTAGTTTGATCTATTTCATAAACAGACGTGGTCTTTGAAAATAGATTGGTTATTTTCTAGCCATATCCAATGAGATTATTTTAACAGACTGTGAGTAATCCAGAGAAAATTCATTTTTGAAAATCGGGTTACATCCAATTCTTTGCTGGATATGTTCGATAACGGTTCAATTCATTTTGTTATCCTCCATGATGTTTTCTTTCATCTCCTGCAATTGAAGGAATATCTAGCAAGAAAGGATATTTCTATATTTGTATCCATGTTAACGTATCTGAGTAACGCAGCAGAAACGTGGTGAATTTTTCAAAAGATTGGAACAATTCTTCTATAGGAAAACTTAAGACGGTAATGGAAAAACCGTAGAAAAAAAATTTGCAGAAGTATCCGGTATAGTGCTGTGGAAAGAAGAACTCAGTTAGTGAGACATTTCCTGTTAAAAACAAAAATCTAGAATATGTAGTGATACGAAGATAAGGAAATTTTAATTAATACATTACATTAGCTAAACATTACATTACATTAGTTGGAAGTTATCTGAGAATAACTATTCTAGGCATGAATGAAGATCGGTTGTTGTTATGTTCATATCAGAGATATGAAAATTCTTTCTTTCCAGAGTAACATTCAACATCTTCAGTAATAACCAACAAAATCTCTATGATAGGAGTCTGAGATATCTGTTTGATCAGGAAAAGTTGCACATCAACAAAGAGATTTTGTGGGATTAGAATAGTATAGCAGGATGTAAGAGAGGAAGCTTCATGAGAATTGGAAAATAAGATAAACAAGGAATAATGTCATTATTTATTCCGAAGGTGTGAAATCATGGTCATGAAATTTCGAGGATGAAATTTCTATAAAGAGGGGGAGTATTGTAACACCCCAAATTTCCTATATCTTAAACAGTAATTTTGACAGTTAACAGAATTTTACAGTTTAGTAATTTCTAGATACTATAAAATTATTTTGTTTATTCCGTCAGCGTATTTGATCGTTTTGAGTGATTTACTCCGTGTCAGGAAAATAATAATTTCCGGGCCGGGGAAAATCTTTCTGTATTTATTTCTCTTGACTGTTAATTATTTTTAACAATCTGACTTGATTTTCATACGTTTTCTAATTTTTGTGATTTTATGTGTGATTTTGAATTTTTTTCTGTTTATGGGCCCCACGAGGTGTTTGTGGGCCCAGGTGACCATACGTTGGCCCAGGTGGGTCTCGCAAAGTGAAAAATTTTTCTACACATAGAAAAATTTGAACTATTTAGACGGAGACAGGGGATCTTACTAAACCTGAATCCGAAAATAGTTTTAGAAAATTTGTTTTGTACTGTATTTATTTATCGGAAAATAAAAATACAGTAAATATATTCCTTCGTGGGATTTTTAGTAGATAAAAATAGAAATTATATTGCTTAAGTCCACATTGGTGGTTTGGATATCCACTATTGAGTCAATTAACGGTTAAGAAATAAATTTAATAAAGAAACATAAGATAATCATCATTGATTTAATCAATGGTGTGAGAATAAAATTAGGCAAGCTTCAATATCAACCGTAGATTTAATCAACGGTGTAAAATTGATTATATAAAGTGACCATTTACAACCATTGGATTTAGAATTGATCAAGGGTGGAGATTTGGTCTTAAAAAGTGACAAAGACCATTTATGACCATTGGATGAAGAATTAATCAAGGGTGGAGATTTGGTCTTAAAAAGTAGCAAAGACTAATTATGACCCTTGGATTAAAAGTAAGAAGAAGTAATCTTGACCCTTTATTTTGGAGACACATCTAATGGCTAGAATTTAAAGGAGAAGGATCCAATGGCTTAGATTAAGTCTTCTAAATTAAAAGTCTACCTAAATCCTAACCATTGAATTAATCAATGGCTAGGAATGCTTCAAATAATTGTATAAAAAAAAAAAGATGACAACTTCATGCATTATGGAAGGGGGGACGGTTTTGGAGTGCTTGGACAAGGAGGAGACAATTTTTTTAGTAGCCTTTTTAGGCTAAAGAAAAGATGAAGTCAACAATGATTTGATTAGTAACTAATTAAGCCTAATTTGATTAATCTAATGGCCTAATTAACAAGTTAAGTAAACAAAATTAAATGTTAAATTGTTATAATCTAATTCTTAATTAGATATCCTAATTTTAATTAGAGATTATAATATATGAAATAATATGTTAATTAATTAGTTATATAGTTAGAATGTTAGTTAAGATTGGTTAGGAAATTTAACCTAACTAATTACCTAATTAATTAGCATGCAATTAGGTATAAATTGAGAACAATTAATTCCCTAAAATACTTAAGGAGCCACACGGTTTTCATGCAGCTCGAGGAGACTTTTACATGGTTCTTGAACCACCAATAATAGCCATGCAAACTAAATTAATGACCATTATTGTTTGTCATGGTCAATATGACCATTATTATTTTGTTTGCTTCCTTTGGATTGCATGATGAAGGGGGGGACGGTTGGAGAAGCAAGAAAGAAGAAGAGACATGTTGAGACATGTCGGAGTAGCCTTTTTAGGCCAAAGAAAAAGCTTGAAGACATTAATTAGATGTCTTGACCAATTATTAGTCATTTTCCTAAAGCAAAGTTATTTTCTTCTTTCTCTCCATGCAATGCTATGGCTGCCCACTTCAATTCAGTCATTTGATTTCATTTGTATCAACACTTAACTTATTCTCTCTCTTCTCTCTCTTCCAATTTGTCAAGAACACCAAGAACAACACCATTTTCTTTCCTTCCTTGAGCATTCGGTCACCACCCCTAGAACTGCTTCCAATCTTTCATAATTTTATCTAGCTACATATCTTGAATCCTCTCATCAATTCAAAACACTTTCATGTTGGAGACTTTCTCTAAATCATTCATCTTCATCACTCAACCAAGCCAAGAACACAAAACAACCATTTTCCTTCATTTTCTCACCAAATGGTTCGGCCATGACCACCAAAAGCACCACCCATCACTTTTAATTTCATCCAACCATAGATCTTGAATTTACATGATATTCTAAGCAACTTTCATGTTGGAGACTTTCTCAAAATCATTCATCTTCATGGACTTTCTTCAAGAGCCAAGTTATTGAGTTTTTAAGGTGAAGTGTAAGAAGACTTCAATTCTTTTCTCTTTTTCATGATCTAAACCATGTTTGATCCATGGTTCCTCTTAATCAAGCTTAGTATACTAAATTCTATGTATTTTGTTTTGAATTTGAGAAGCCCTTGGTGGTGAAGGACTTGGAAAGAGAAGCAAAATCAAGAAGCTTTGAGGATTTTCAAGAGGTAAGAGGGAGATCCATCTCACCAACCAATTATGGTGGTGGGAGATGGTCTTATATTTGATGGATTGTGAATTCATGTGAGAATTCCAATCCATGGTCATGTAATAATTAATTGTGTGTTTATGAGCTTTGCTTTATTTTCTTGTGCTTTGATTATTTTGTCTATGCTTAATATGCTTTGCATGATTTTATGGCTTTGATAGTATACTTATAATATGCATGATGAGTATATGGCATGTTTGTGATATTTATAATGAAATATATATATGTATGCCATGATGTGTGGATGGAAAGAAAATTGATCTTGGTTCCAATGGCCAAGGAAGAGCTACGATTTTGATGCCCTTGATGAGGGTCAATGTTGAAAATTTTCAAGAATAAGGAAATTAAATTTTGATCCCTAGAACAATGAGAATTTCGGCCAAGACACCTCAAAATAGGTGTTTACAAATTAATATGTTTATTGAAGAATAAAATTGGATTGATTTGAGGAGTATGGAAAATGAACTAAAGGTTTGTTTTTTTTTTTTAAGAAAACTTGAACACAAATTTTAGAATGAAATTTTATTGATTTATTTTGTGTAGAAACAAGAATGGAATTTATTTAAGTTAGAAGAAAAATATTTCATGGTTCCAATGGTCATCTATAAGGTTTTGATAATTTAGAAAAATGTTTTGATGCTATGAAATACAAGAATTTTCAAATAAGGATTTTTGAAAAGGGAATTAAGTGTTATAAATTAAGTGAAGTGGAATTTTCATAAATAAAAGAAAAAGAAGATTGAAAGTATTGAATTTCAAATTAATCAATTTTTAGAAGTGATTTAGAAATATAAAGCAAAACGTTTGTAACTTAAAATTTCTAACAGAGAATTTATTTATTGGGTTTTGGAAAACGTTAGGAAATTTAAAGTTAAGAAACAATAATTAAAACAACTCAATATGATTTTGTAAGACTAGATCAATAAAAAGTGATTTTGAGAAAATATATATTAAGGAAAAGATTTTTGACTAAGAATGAAAAGGGATTTGCAAAGAAAGTGAAAATGAATTTGAACAAATGGGTTTGTTATATGATCAATCGGTACTTTGGTTTTGAAAATAAAACTTTAATGGTTTTGTTTGTGTAAAACCATATCAATTTAAAAGAAAAAAATGTTTTGATAATTTTTCGAATAGTAATGCCTAGATTTTGATGAAACAAAGTAATTTTTCAAGTGGAAATATAATTGATTTAATACAAGAAATTTGAAAAGGGAATTAGAGTATTTTACTCACTTGAAAAATTAAGTTTTGTAAACGAAAATGTTTCAAACTTCAATTTATTTTGAAGTAGGTTAATTCGAAAATGATTTGGGAAAAAATGGTGAATATAATGGTATTTTGAGAATTTACTCAAGTATAACTTATTTTCAAGTTTTGAAGTACGTTTGGAAATTTTATGATTTATATCAATGGAAAGGTAATTTTGTGGATTATATTTGAAAAAGAATTTCTTGAGTAAAGAAACATGGAAAAAGATTTTCTTGAGTAAGAAAATGTGAAAAATGAAGTACAAAGTCATAATATTTTGAGAAATGATGAAATGGAATTTTTGAAGGTTAAGAAATATTTTTCGTAATAGAATTGTGGTGAAAAATGATTTACGTATCTTAAAAACGATTTAGAATATAGTAAAATATTCCTACACGATTTAAAATATGTTAAAATATTTCTACGTGATTTGAATTACGTTTAAATATTTTACATGAGTTTAAATATTTGACGTACTGTTGAAAAATCACTATGTGATTTAAAAGTAATAGAATATTTTTACGGTATTGTGAAAATATAACAGAAACATTGCAAAATTTTGAAAACGTAACAGAAGTGTTACGATATTTTGAAAACGTAACAGAAACATTTTGAAATTGTGAAAACATAATGAAAATGTTGCGCAATCTTGTGAAAATACGGCGAAAGTGTTTTATAACTATGAAAACATGATAACATGATTTTGTGTTGAAAATACAGTATAATTACTGTTTAACCAGTGTATGGACACTGTATGAGAGAGTGACGTGTTTTGCCTATGATTGGTATTTGGTGCATTTTATATGCATTGGAAAGAGATGCCCGTATTTGGATTTGGTGCATTATACGTGCATTGAAAAGATTTGGCCCGTTGGGGTTGGACTTGCACTGATAAATTTGTGCATTGTATAAAAGATAGCTAATAACTATTATGGCCCTTGTGGTTGAAGAGGGAATGAGAATTGATAGTGAGGTCTATGATGGATCTTCGGGGCGTCGAGGCGCGGCGGTCGACCAGTGGACAACTGGCGAGTACCCTGTGCCACTTGGCGATGCAGTCCGTTGCAACGCATTGACGATACTTGACAAGAACATGATTCTTTTCAACGACTGGGAGATTGTCTTTGGGCTAAGGCTGACAATTAACCAGAGCATTCTCCTCGAAATTGTGAAAAACCTCCACGGAGTTGTTTTTGATAAACTGAGTCTTTGTACATATGCATAAATCTGAGCATTTATATCTGTATGACATATTAATTGAGGAATGTTGGCTATGACTATTGTTTTGAGTACTTGGATGATGATTGAACTGATAAATGATTAGATGATGATAGTTGATTAATGCTGATAGCATGATTATGGTATAATCTATCTGTATAATATTGCTGAATCTGAGCATTTATATCTGTATGATATATTAATTGAGGAATATTGGATATAACGATTGTTATGAATACTTGGATGATGATGATGATAATGCTGATAACATGATTATGGTATGATCTATCTGTATGATATTGTTGGCTGTGTGTTATCTCTGTGCTGCCATATTGGTATTGGTGTAGGTGATCTCACCTCTTTGTTATGTTGTTTTGCTGTGTTTGTATTGTTAAAATCAAACAATAGAAGGATCGAGTTGTCTTAGACATAACGGGCGATAAATACTCTGAGATTGGTGACAACAATAAGAAGTGGACATTCAGGACTCGAAGGTGTGCAGTGTTGACAAAGAAACAAATGTTTGCTGCATCAAGATGGACAGATAAGGAATAAGTATGTTAAAGTTTCTCGTTAGTGTTGTACTGTGCTATTAAGTAGGACCCGACACGGGGTATGCTACTGTCTGTCAAAAAAATATATAAGTCTATTAATTTTATATTTCTCTTTAAATTATGATATTAATTGGTGTAAATATTGTCTAGTGAATAGTTGAAATATGATTTTCAATATTACCTAATATTTTTAGTAAATTTACGTTTCAGTAAAGAAGAAATTTTGAAACCCATCTTTTATAACTCAAACTTTGTGCGAACTTATTTTCAGATTATGAGTCGGGAGTCAGAAATGTGATGCCCTAGCTAGGATGTTACATTAGTTGGTATCAGAGCTAGGGTGTTACATAAAGAATGTTTTTGGCGATCTTCACGAATTATATAAATAGGATCTTTCTTTCTCATCTAGGTAAATTTGTCATTATCTTTAATTGGCAATATTTAGACCTATTCTCGAAATTCGAAGGAACATGCTGAAGACCTCAATGCAGTTCTTCAATTTTTAAGAAAAAAAAAGGAGTTATGCTCGAAACTAGTCAAATGCAAATTCTATTAGAAGAAGTTCAACTCGTGGATTTAGATTGAGTGTTGAGATCAAATAGAAGGGTGGTGGCGTATACTTCAAGGCAATGGAATGTGCATGAGAAGAATTATTCGATTTACGTTTTAGGATATGCGATAGTCATTTTGCAAGGAAAATCTGAAGATATTTTCTTTCCTATAAAATCTATAATAATTTCAAAGGCTTGAAGTACCTATACAAGTTAAGAGAGGCTTGGATATAAGGAAGAGACGAATAGTTAGAATTTTTAAAGGACTTGTTGGGATGAATTTCTAGTATTGATAGAGTTCACATACAATAATAGTTTCGTTCGAGCATAGGGATGATATCCTATGAGGCATTATATGGGAGATGCTGTAGAACGCCGTTGTGTTGGTATCATATTGGTGAAAGTAATATTGTAGGACCAGAATTTGTGCAGCAGACAACTGAGAAAGTGAAGATGATCCAAGACAAGATGAGGACAACTCAGACGCGACAAAAGAGTTATGCTGATGAAAGATGAAGACCGCTTGAATTTGAAGAATGTGACCATGTGTTTCTACGTGTGACACCTATGACTAGAGTTGGACGAGTGATCAAGTCGAGGAAACTCACTCCGAAGTTTATCGGGCCATATCAAGTACTTCTTTGGGTAGGTCCGGTAGCTTATCAAATTGCACTACCACCATTCTTATCGAATCTTGATAATGTATTTCACATATTACAACTACAAAAATATATTTCTGATCCGACTCTCGTCATCGAATTAGACACCGTACAACTGAAGGAGAATTTAACCTATGAGACTTTTCCAGTCAAGATTGAAGATCGAAGGACAAAGTAACTTCGAGGAAAGGAGATCACATTAGTTAAAGTAGTTTGGAACGATGTAAGTGGTGAAACCACAAGGGAGTTGGAAGAGAAGATAAGAGAGTAGTATCTATTTTTATTTTAAGTGTGTGTCAAGTTTCGAGGACGAAACTTATTTTTAGAGGGGGAGAGTTGTAACACCCCAAATTTTAGGCTATGTTACAGAAATGACAGAAATACACTGTTTTGTGTTTTCTGTGCATTATAAAAAAAATTTGATTGTTTCAATACTATTTTTGATTATTTTGTGTGATTTCCTCTAGGTCAAGAAAATAATAATTTTCTGACCGAAAAAAATCTTATTTTAATTAATTAGAGCTGGGGGATCTTACTAAACCCAATTCTGATTGATATATATATTAATCTTTTAATTTTTAAGATTTAAGCGTGTAATAAAATAATTTTATATTATTATAATATTATTTTATTTGACAACCTCTCTTGTCTCAAAAATAGTAGAAATCTGCTTCAAAATGACCATGGACCCTGAAAAGTCTGTGGGACCCACGTTTAAAGTAGCAGTCAACGATTCTGACTAGACTGAATTTTGAGCCAATAGGAATCAGTCAACGAAAGTGGCTTGAAATTTCTAAACTAATAAGAAGTGGTCAAATAAAGAGGCAAAGACTTCTTTGTAGACCATTGGATGAAAAGCTTGATTAAGATGCTTTTGATCATAACCGTTGATCAAATCAATGGTGTAAGAACAATTCAACTTTAATCACTATGTAATATCCACCTTAGATCAAATCAAGGGCTAGGAATTAAAGTTAAAATCAAAGTTTGAGATTGAGTCAAACATAGTGGCTTGACTTTACTTAGTAACTAATTAAACTTAATTTGATCATTTTAATTGCCTAATTAACAAACTAAGTAAACTAACCTAATTATTAATTAGTTATAATCTAATTACTAATTAGATATCCTAAATTTGTTTAGAGGTTATGATATAGGCAATTATATGTTTAATTAATTAGTTGTGTAATTAGAATGTTAGTTAAGTATAATTAGGAAACCTAACCTAATTAACTAGTTATCTAATTAGCATATAATTAACTTATAATTGAAATCAAAACAAGGCACCAAGTGCCCTTGTGTTCCACGGCGAAGAGGCCTTTTCCATCATATTCTTCGTTGTTCTTGAACCATCCAAGTGACCATTAGGTGACCACTTGGTGGCATAAGCCATGTGCTTCAAGTGTGAACACAAATGGATATTTACTATCCAAGCTTATCACTCAATCTCTCCTACAAAGTCACTCACGGCAGCACCTTCTCAATTCACACTCAATATTTACTTTTCTTCACTTATCTAAAGCTTAGCTTATTTTCTCTCCAAAATTCTCAAGAACACCAAGCAACTTTTCTCTTCCATTTTCTCTCTCAAATTCGGCCTCTCACCCTAATCCCACCATCAATCTTCTATAATTTTATCTCTTCACATTTCCTAAACCTAAACTATCTCCTAAACACTTTTCCTTTACAAGGTTTTGTCAAAAACCTACTCATTCTACTTCAAAATCCAAGCTTTTGTTTACTTCCCTAAAGGAAAACTTTGGTTTTTATGGTTTAAAATTTAGTTTGTGATTTTCTAAACCATATTTGTTCCATCGTTTTCCATTATGAAGCCTTGTATGTGATTTTGCTTATTGTTTAAGAATTTTAGGGATTTATTTTGAGGGCTACACGAAAATCCAAGGAGAGGAGGAGACTGGGAGATCCTTGTCTTCAAGAGGTAAGAGGGAGATTTAATCTCATCAACCTTGTGTGGTGATGAGAAAATGGAATTGTATGTGTGTGAAGAATCCATAAGGATTCATTTGTGTGGTTGTTTATTATTTTTCCTATTTGTGATTGATTTTGTTTGCAAGTATGTTTATAGTTTTTAAAATATATTGCATGTGTTTATAGTTTTTAAAATATATTGCATGTGTTTATAGATATATGATTATTAATGTAGGATGTGAATAACATGTAAGGATTGCATGAGTGTTCCAAAGAACACAAAAGAGGCTCACGACTTCTCCAAGAAAAAGAGAACCAAAATGTTCTCAACCATTTTCTAAAATAATGATTTAATGAATCTAGGTGATACAATGAATTTAAGAATAATTTAGATGTTAGAAAATGATTTAATGACTAGTGATGATAGAAAATGATTTAATGATTAGTGATGAAGGATAGGTTAATTATGGCCAACATGTCATTTAATATACAATAAAATTCCTAAGTTATTTTCTAAGCTAGGTTAAGTAACTAATCTACAAAAGAATTTTATTCCAAAGAATCTTTGAGAAATAAAATGAATGAACTTAGTTCTAGAATTCTAAATTAGAAGAATTTATAAAGAAACAATTGAAAAATACTAACGTAGAGCTCAATCTCTGAGTTTTGAAGTGCGTTAGCAAGTTTCAAGGTGTAACTGTTGGGTAAGATTAAAATGAATAGTATTTAGAGAAAAATGTCAAAAATATCATATACTAATTTTCTTGGCAAAATGCTACCGGAATTTACTAAAATCAGATAAATAAAATGAAAAGATTCCATAATCTATTTATAATGTAAAGAAAATATTCTACGTAGTTTAAAAGTACTAGATAAAGCCTATGCATTGTTAAAATAAAGACTTTAAGCTATGTGGTTAAGAAAATAATTTAAAAATCTTACACGATTGAGAAAATGACTTAAAAACATTACGCGATGTTCAAAAATTTCAAAATATATTTATGTGATTTAAAAAATGTTTGTAAAAGTGACGCAATTGTGAAAATGTGATAAAATTTCTACGCGACTAAATGGAACAGTGAGTTTTACTATCTGGCCAAAGTGGTGGACCCGGACATGTTGAGAGATAGTACTGTCAAGTGGAGACATACTATATTTTGGAATATTGAGATTGAGGGTATTTTCATAAATATGGTGATATATTGGAACTAAGGATATTTTGGTAATTCTTGATTATGCGTTGAGAGTTTTGTCAATTTGGTTGATAATTGACGATTGATTAACGAGATGAATTACACCGTGTTGTGGGTGTGATAGGCGTAGTGTGGTTCATTAATTGAACTTGGAGGCATTAGTGTGCGGAGAATCTCATATGTGGATAGTTGGTAGTGCCTCTGGGCCGTGGTAACGGACAACACACTAATGATCTCGACAAACACTATTCTTAATCGAGATCTTGTAGAGACTATTATGTACAATTCCTGTAGTGCACGATGTATTGGACTGTGTACTACTACACGATGTTTTGGACTATGGACTATAGACACGACGTCGGATAGTGTAATAGTTTGGTTGGGCAGCCTGGGGTACTGATAGCTCTCTTCGGATCATTCTCTCAGATATCTAACTCCATGGAGTAGGAACGAGTCAGTGTGTGTATCATTCATTATCTGCATTTTAATTTTTACTATAGTCTGTGTTTGAATGTATGATGTATTAAATTGATATTTTGTATATGACATGATGGTATGTAATTATTGTGATATTTGTTGTATTGTCGTTTTCTTTATTGCCACGCTAGTAATGATGTAGATTATCTCACCTCTTTACTGTATTGTTTTGTCTGTTTCCTATTTTATGTTTATATCTTTGAAGACTACAATGGCTGCAAGAAGAGGTCAATTAGGTTTCTTTAGACTACAGTTTCTCGAAGGCGCTGAGGCTTGGTATGTCCATTGGGACACAGGACACATAGAATATAGTGGTGACATTACTTTATCAGTAAGTAGCACTCAACATGGGTTTGTTACTTCATTTTATACGGTTGCTTTCGTAGAGGTTATTTTACCTATTAGGGAGTTGTGGAATGAATTTCACCACACTCCTAGAGAGAACTTCGATATATTTTTGGGTCAAATTTCTATCGGTCAAGATATTCCTGATTAGGGAATTTATCTTCTGACAAGGGCTCATGTTTTAGGTGTTATGTTTTAGTATTATATTGACTTTTTACTGCTTTATTAAATATTTGTAATTGTAAATTAATTGTATACTTCAGACAAAATTATATGTATATTATGGTGTGATTATGTTTTGATTTATTTCGTGTTCTGTGTTATTTTATTTAACGTTATAAGTATAAAAATGAAAAATTTTACAACTCATATTATGTATGTACCAAATGTTTTATAACTTGGGTAAGAATTTTATTTGATTTTATTTTATTGCATTAAAATGTGACATCCCCACATGGGTGTTACAGACATTGTCCTATATCGCGATCTAGTGTACAATGCCATGATGTGTACGTTGATAAATTGAGAAATTATAGCACTTGTTGGCCTTAGTAGCCGAGTTACAGACATGTCTCCTGATCATTCTCTCCGATGTTTGTGTCTAGCTCCATGGAGTAGGATTTTGATATCATGTGTATATGCATAGTGAGTCAACATATTATTTGACATTTATTTATATACTATTTTGAACTGTTGTCTTACTGATGTTACTACTTCCTGAAATTGTTTGGTTGTTCACTAATTACTTTTTGATGGTGAATATTATTTTTGATATGCTATGTGGGCATTTTGTGCCATTCTATTTCTTTACTGCCATAATTGGTAATGAACATAGGATGTCTTACTTCTTTTCTGTATCTTCTGCTATTCTGTCTATTTATATGTTTCTCTGATGATGTCGGTGAAGAATGGGAAGTGCACGAATTCCCTGGCTTCTGGCCTGATTTTGATTAGCTTTCTATTTGAATATGACGTCCCATCCGCAAGGCTTCTTGGGATATATGAGATTGACTTTTCACGGTGGATTGGATTACTGGCACATCAACTTGAGTATAGGTCGCTGTGTCTACCTCGGAGATATGACTTTGACTCTTGCTTGGGGGCGTTATGATCTGCCTATTTTTACTTTTCATGCTCGCTTGTATTTAGAGTTTTACTAGCCCATATGCGATATATGGGGAAAGCGTTATTACTCCCCACAAGAGGATTCTTTCTTATCCTCAGCGCGAGCCCCCGCTCGCAATTCGGTTTCTCCGATGAGGGTTTCCTTTGACGAGGAAGACCTTAAGGAGGATCCAGTTATGGTTTCTTCTTATTCGCCTTAGGGGCTGATGCTGTTGGTAGCCGCTGATGGCTATCAGTAAATCTTTTGAGGGGGCCAGATGTTATCTTTTTGGTGGGCTGTATATGTGTAATCATTTTGGGGTATGTAAAGCTTTTGTTTTTTGTATATCTAATGATGTATCTAAATAAGTGTGATATAAATATATATATATATATATATATATATATATATATATATGTATATCATTCGAATGTATGATTTACTTTTATTTTACTCTTTGCCGTAACTACGTCTTCTCATTTTATTTTATTATTTTGTAAAAAAAAAAAATAATTCGCCAAAACCATTTGCATGATTTCAACTAAATAGACTTATCTATATTCCAATGAACCGGGTCTAAATTTATACATCTTATTAGAGCTTTGTGGTTATGGTGTGACATTCCCTCCTCAAAAAGGGGCGTTACACTAGTTTGGTATTAGAGCCACGGTTTAAGTTTTCTTTTAGGTCTTTGTGGTTAGGTCTGTCTTATTTGTGCTGTGTGATTCTCTGTGTTTAGTATTTCAAAAGGATACATCTAATTTTTCCTTGTGTTTTTATTCAGTCTACCCTGAAAGAGTGAAATGGCATGAGGAGAAGGCATGGAAGTAGCAATCGAAGCAATGCAACGAATAGCGGATGTCATTGCACAACAAACTGAGAGAGCTGCTCAACAGAGAGCTGCTCAATAGCAAGAAAGGGATGCACAACTGCAAGAAGCTTTAGCCGATGCTCAAAATCTATCAGAGTTTCATCATAACAACCCTCCTTAGTTTAAAGGAGAATTTGATCTAGAAAAAGCTATTCTTTGGATCAAGGAACTAGAGAAAATTTTCAGAGGTATGAACTGTGCCGATGATAAGAAGGTAATCTATGCTGCTTTATGTTGATCGGAGATGCGAAAGATTGGTGGAATAGAGCACAGAGATTACTAGAAGCTGAAGGTAGAGTAATCACCTGGGAGGTGTTCAAGGATAAATTCTTGGAGAAATATTTCCCAGCAAGCGCAAGACATGCAAAAGAGATGGAGTTCCTTAGCTTGAGACAAGGGAACTTAACTATCAACGAGTATGCCGCGATGTTTGAAAGCTTGTCCAAATTTTCAACGTATTTCCAACACCTGCCGGACGAGGTGTGGAAGCGTTAGAGATTTGAGGAAAGATTGAGACATAACGTGAAAAGAGTAGTCATAACCTTGAGGATCAACCAGTTTTCAGAGCTGTTGGACACGTGTCGCCGAGTGGAAGATCTGGATCAGGCGCGGGACATGAGGAATCGTAACTTTGGACCTACTAGGTTCCAAAGAGGAGGTGGCAACAATGCAAATTGCTTTCAAAAGAAACCCTATTCCTGACCACTGGGAAGTCAGCAACAGTCATCTGGTGGAGGTTCCAGTGGAGGTTCTGGTGGAAATCGTACTAGTCAGAATGTAGAGTTCTTGCCAAAGTGTTTGAAGTGTGGGAAAGATCACCTAATGAGGGACTGCACCATCAAAGGAATAATTTGTTTCCGATGTGGGAAACCTGGATACGTCTCTAGGGACTACAATCAAGCTATGGCAGAGCCTTCAATTAACACTGCACGAGCTGCAAAAATGCAAGCAGGAGGTAGAGTCTACACTATGAATGGAGCAAAAGCCTCCAAATTTAAAGATCTGATACAAGGAGAAGGTACCATAGGAGGTAATCTTTTAACTGTACTATATGACTCTAGGGTAACCCACTCTTTCATTTCTTATGACTGTGTGCGATGACTTAGTTTACCTGTTACCTTTTGACTTAACTGTTTCTACCCCTACTGCTAAACCTGTTATGACTACTAATGTTTGTTTAAATTGTCCTTTAATTGTTGAAGGTCAAATATTTTCTGTTGATTTGATTTGTTTACCTTTTTCCCAATTAGACATAATTTTAGGAATGGATTGGTTGTCTTCCAATAATATCCTATTAGACTGTTCTAGCAAAATCATAGTTTTCCCTATGGATGAAGTTTCTAGATTTTTAACGGCCAACCAAGTTTGAGCTTTCTTGAAAGAAGGAGCTCAGAGATACATACTATTGTCTTCCTTAAAAGTCGAGAGTGAGGCAGATGTGAATGCAATTTCAGTGGTAAATGAATTTCTTGAAGTCTTTCCTGATGACGTACCTGGTTTACCGCCGGAGCGAGAGATAGAGTTCACCATTGATCTTGTGCCTGGATCTGGTCCTGTATCAATAGCGCCTACAGGATATCACCATCGGAGTTGGTTAAGCTTAAGAAGCAGTTAGAAGAACTCTTAGAAAAGCAGTTTGTTAGACCCAGTGTGTTCCCATGGTGAGCACCAATGTTATTAGTCAGAAAGAAGGATGGGACTTCAAGATTGTGTGTGGACTATCGCCAGCTGAATAAGGTCACAATCAAGAATAAGTATCCATTTTCGAGGATGGATGACCTGATGGATAAACTGAAAGGAGTAGCAATTTTCTCTAAGATCGATTTGTGATCTGGCTATCATCAGATCTGAGTAAAGGTAGAGGATATTCCCAAGATTGCTTTTCATACCCGTTATGGTCATTACGAATATCTTGTGATGCCGTTTGGTGTAACGAATGCACCTGCCATATTCATGGACTACATGAACAGAATCTTTCATCCTTACTTGGACAAATTTGTTGTTGTCTTTATTGATGACATTCTAATCTATTCTCAAAATTAGGAGGATCATGCTAAACACCTCAGTATAGTCCTCCAGATTCTGAAGGAGAAGAAGGTGTATGCTAAACTGTCGAAGTGTGAATTCTGGCTGGCTGAAGTCAAGTTTTTGGGCCATGTGATCTCGAAGGAAGGGATTACAGTGGATCCGTCAAAAGTGGAGGCGATTCTACAATGGGAAAGACCGAAGACAGTGACCAAAATTCGGAGCTTTGTAGGATTAACTGGATACTATCGGAGATTCATTGAGGGATTCTCTAAGATAGCGGGGTCTCTTACTCAACTCACGATAAAGAATTAAGCCTTTGAGTGGACTAATGCTTGCGAAGAAAGTTTCCAAGAATTGAAGAGATGATTAACTACTTCACCCGTGTTAGTGCTACCTGATCCAAGTGAACCCTTCGAAGTGTATTGTGATGCTTCATACCAAGAATTAGGATGTGTGCTTATGCAAAATAGAAAAGTGGTGGCTTACACTTCGAGATAGTCGTGAGTGCATGAGAAGAACTACCCGACACATGACTTGGAATTAGTAGCTATGGTATTCATTTTGAAGATATGGAGGCATTTTCTTTACAGAGCGACGTTCAACATCTTTAGCAACCACAATAGCCTGAAGTATCTGTATGACCAAAAGGAGTTGAATATGAGACAATGAAGGTGGTTGGAATTTCTGAAAGATTATGATTTTCAACTTCTGTATCACCCCGTGAAGGCAAATGTTGTGGCAGATGCTTTGAGTAGGAAGATGCTTAGTATCTCGGCTATGATGATCAAGGAAAAGGATTTGATAGAGCAATTCAGGGATGTATGGTCCTTTGTGGAATTGGCACTAGGAAAGATTTGTATGAACATGATCATTATTTCAAGTGAGTTAATGGAAGACATCCGAGAGAAGCAGAAAGTTGATAAGTTTTTGCAAGAACAAAAGGAGCTAATGAAGCAAGACAGTGTGACAACCTTTGAGGAAGGAACTGATGGAATCTTAAGATTCAGAGGTAGAGTTTGTATACCCAGGGATCGAGAACTTAGAAAGTATATTCTGGAACACGCTCACATGAGCAAGTTGAGTATGCATCCGGGAATAACCAAGATGTATCAAGATCTGAAATGGATATTTTATGGCATGGAATGAAGAATGATATTTCCAGATGTGTATCATCTTGTCTAGTTTATCAGAAAGTAAAGGTTGAACACCAGAGACTATCAGGAATGTTGCAACCCCTAGCTATTCTCGAATGGAAGTGGGATAGTATTGCGATGGACTTTGTGGTTAGATTACCAAAGACCAGAAGAGGTTACAATTCAATATGGTTAATTGTCGATCGACTTAAGAAGTTAGCATATTTCTTACCAATCAACATAAGGTACAACATGGAGAAGTTAACTCAGCTGTATATTGGTGAGATCGTTAGGTTGCATGGTGTGCCTACCAATATTATTTTTGATAGAGATCCAAGGTTCACATCGAAGTTTTGGCAAAGTTTGCAAGGAGCATTGGGAACGAAGCTACTTTTAAGTTCTGCTTATCATCCTCAAATAGATGGTCAATCAGAAAAAATGAATCAATCATTGGAGGATTTGCTCAGAGCTTGCGCTTTGGAACAGACTGGAAGTGGGGATGAAGTTTTACCATTGGTAGAGTTCACCTACAACAATAGTTTCCATTCGAGCATAGGGATGGCACCCTATGAAGCTCTATATGGACGACGGTGCAGAACACCTTTATGTTGGAACCAAGATGGAAAGCGCCTTACTGTTGGACTTGATCTTATACAACAAACGACTAAGAAAGTCAAAATGATTCAAGAAAAGATGAGGATGACTCAGAGTCGACAAAAGAGCTATACGGACAAAAAGAGAAAGCCTCTTGAGTTTGAAGAGGGCGAGCATGTGTTTTTGAAAGTCACGCCTATGACTGGAGTTGGCCGAGTTCTGAAATCTAGAAAACTTACTCCCAAATTCCTTGGATCTTACCAAAATCTTCGCCGGATAGGTCCAATAGCTTACCAAAAAGCCTTACCACCTTTTCTTTCTAACCTTCACAATGTCTTTCATGTATCGTAATTGCGAAAATATATTCTTGACCCGAGCCATGTCATAGCACCGGACATAGTACAATTGAAAGAGAACTTAACCTATGAGGCACCTCCTGTAAGGATTGAAGATAGGAGAGTAAAGCAACTCAGAGGGAAGGAAATCCCATTAGTAAAAGTAATCTGGAATGATGCGACCAGAGATGCAACATGGGAGTTAGAAGATAAGATGAAGGAACAACATCCACATCTATTCTAAGGTATGAAAATTTCAAGGATGAAATTTCTTTTTAGAAGGGGAGAGTTGTAACACCCCAAAAATTGTTTGTTTCATTATGAATAGTCATTTTATAATATTTGTGATTTTTGTGAATTTTTTTGGATTTTTTCAGAATTATTATTTATTTTAATATATTTCTTGATTTACGTACACACTGAGCAGAGCTGAGAAAATAAAATATTTTTCCCGACGCTGGTAAACTTTGAATTGTGAAAACATTGACAGGGGATCTTACTAAATCGAGGCTGGGCACAATTTACGAGGTTTATGTTTTTCGAGAATTTTATCTGATAAATGAAGTCGTTGTACCGTGAAATTATCCGATGAACAATGAATATTATTTTTATTAACTGTAACTTTTGTTCACTCGATAATAGCTCTAGTAGACTGTTAATCATCTTTTCTAGAGTGTTCACTTTAAGTGACATCACCTTAATGACATCACACAAATGACATCATCGTTGACTTTTCAAAAAGGTAAGTTTTAGCTTCTTGAAGAAGTTTTGGAGGAAGCTTCCTAGCAACTTCCTATTAGCTTGTTGGAGAAGCCAATTTCCCTCCACTCTCTCACTCATACTCCATGGCCATGAGGCCATTTTGGGAGCCAAAAAAATTAACTTTACACTTTATCATTTTCCATTTCTAATTTCAAACCCCAAAAGCTACCATCATTTTCTCTCTCTACATTTCTCTTCACTTTTCTCTTCTCCTTTTCTCTCCAAAACTGCCGGCCACACACCACCATCACCTCTCCATTTTTCTTTTGTTTGCTCCAACTAATCAAATTTCTTAAACCCTCTCATCACTATTATCCTTTTCTCTTTGGTGAGCATCACTTGATTCATCCATTTTCACCATTTTCTCTCAAGCCCTAAGCTTGAAGCTTTAAGGTAATGTTCTTGATTCTTTACCTTCTCTTCTTCTTTTTCGTTTCTATGGCCATCACCATGACCATTGATCCTTTCTTCTTCAAGCCCTGGTGTTGATTTGATGAGTTGTGATTCTTAGGGTTTTTAAGAAGCTTGGCCGAAATCTTCAAGGAGCATCAAGAAGGTTTCTTTGCTTATTTTCTTTCTTGGTAAGAGGAAGATTATCCACTTTAACCTCTATTGGTAGTGGAGACTTGTTTGTGTGTTGGTTGTGAGATACTAATGTTAGGGTTACTCTCCTAGTTATGTGTTTTTATAATGATCCTTGTATTAATTTTCCTTTATGTGGTTTATTGGTTGTATTTGTGTAAATTGATGATCATGGATTGACTTTGATGGATTAGAATCATGAATTGGAAGCAAGGGTCCCTTGCTTTCCTTAGTGAGGCTCACGGCCATACCGCTTCAATAGGGTGTTCATAATTAAAATTTTGTAACAAGTTGGAGAGATAACTAATCAAGTGAACAACAATTAATGGAGCAATGAAAAATTTGGGTTCTTACCCCTTTGGGAGGCTCATGGCCTCTAGGGCCTTTTTGGGTCTAAGTGTGTAATTTTTGGGTAACTTTGGAAATTAAGTAATTAAGTGTTAAGTAATTAATAATGTGATGGAAAGAAAATTTATCCGATGACCTAGAGTGATTTTTGAACTTAAGGGAAGAACAAGAGTGAGTGTGAGACTTGAGAATCTTAGAATAATGTTCTAAGTGGATATGATTCAATTTAAATAAAGTACTTAACTAATCAAGAGAATTCCTTTAGAGAAAGTTTTTATAAGAAATGTTAGATTAGAACGAAACTCCATAATGAACCTTAAAAATGTATTGTCATATTTGAGAATTTGATTAATATATTAATATGGGTCCATGTGTGGGATCAAATCTTTATTGATGATTAACTTGGCCAAATTGTGGCATGCTATGGAAAAAGTATATCATTGTTGAATATACATGAATATGCATTGAGTCATCATGCATTGTGAAAGTCTGATGGACTATTGTTAAGGCCATGTTGCCTAGGAGATTGAATCACACCTATATGCGGGTGTGAGTAGACTAGTGTAGGTCATAATGTTGACCTTGGGGGCGTCGAGGTGCGAGTGTCTCACAATGGTCAGTTGGTAGCTCGTCTAGGCCGTGGGATAGACCGATGCAAACGCATCGACAATCTTGACCAAGACACTGTTCTATATCGTGATCTAGTGTAGTATGTCTTGTACAATGCCATGATGTGCACATTGATAAATTGAGAAATTATAGCAGTTGTTGGCCCCGGCAGTCAAGTTACAGACATGTCTCCTGATCATTCTCTCCGATGTTTATGTCTAGCTCCATGGAGTAGGATTTTGATATCATGTGTACATGCATAGTGAGTCGACATATTATTTGGCATTTATTTGTATGATATTTTGAGCTGTTGTCTTACTAATGTTACTATTGCCTAAAATTGTTAGGTTGCTCACTAATTGCTTCTTAATGGTGAATATTATTTTTGATATGCTATGTGGGTGTTTTGCGCCATTTTGTTTCTTTACTGCCATAAATGGTAATGAACATAGGATGTCTTACCTCTTTTCTGTATCTTCTGCTATTCTGTCTATTTATATATTTCTCTGAAGACGTCGGTGAAGAAGGGGAAGTGCACAAATTCCCTAGCTTCTGACCTGATTTTGATTAGCTTCCTATTCGGATATGACATCCCCTCCGTACGTCTTCTTGGGATATACAAGATTGACTTTTCACGGTGGATCGGACTGCTAACACATCAACCTGAGTATGGATCACTGTGTCTACCTGGGAGATGTGACTTTGACTCTTGCTTAGGGGTGTTATGATTCGCTTATTTTTACATTTCATGCTCTCTTGTATTTAGAATTTTACTTGCACATACGCGATATGTGGGGAGAACGTTATTGTTCCCTAAAAGAGGACTCTTTCTTATCCACTACATGAGCCCCCGCTCGCAATTTGGTTTTTCCGATATGGGTTTCCTCTGACGAGGAAGACCCTGAGGAGGATCCAACTATGGTTTCTTTTCATTCGGCTTAGGGGCTAATGTTGTTGGTAGCCGCTGATGGCTATCGGTAAATCTTTTGAGGGGCCAGATGTTTTGTCTTTTTGATGGGCTGTATTTGTGTAATCATTTTGGGACACGTAAAGCTTTTGCTTTTTATATATCTAATGATGTATCTAAACAAGTGTGATATATATATATATATATATATGTATGTTATTCGAATGTATGGTTTACTTTTATTTTACTCTTTGTCGTATCTAAATAGACTTATCTATATTCCAATGAACCGAGTCTAAATTTATACATCTTGTTAGAGCTTTGTGGTTATGGTGTGACGTTCCCTCCTCAAAAAAGGGCGTTTTAATCAATGGGTTATATGAGTGTTACAACATTTTTAGGAAGTGTTGGTGAAGTTAGAAATCACCTAGCAGCCAAGTTCATATGATTGGAAGTGATTTTAGATTAATGGAATAGTGCACAATGTAGCTTTTCTGCAAAATTCTGTAGAAAAAGCCCCTGCGCTACGACGTGAGTGATGTCATACCGAGGCGTGAGTTCTAGTGAGTGCACCTGAGTGCAGCACACCACAGTGTGACCACGCTGTGCAGCAGCGTGAGTTCCAAGAACTCTAAAAATTTTTATTTTTGGTGAGTTGAGTTCCCTACTTGTTAAGATCCCTTTCATATGCCTTGCAGATTGTGTTGAGACACTAATATGGGTATTTCTAAGAGAGAAAGACCATCTTGCATATATGGGAAAGTAAGACACTTTAGTGCAACCAAGAGTAATGGATTACCTTTAATAGGTATCTAGACCCTTAGGCAACACAGAGTTGCATTTAGTATCACATACGAGGTGATGAGGATAGGGTACACTAGATACAAGTAAGCTGAGTTTAGTTGGCAATAGTCACTCGCCATAGTGCATGAGTTGCTCCTAAGAGAGAAAGTTGAGTTAGTGATACATGAATGAACTTAGTATTGACATAGTATAGAAGTTCCAATCTTTAAGCAATCTAATAGTTAGGAATTACCTTAAGTAGGTATCTAGGACCTTGAGTACACTAGGGTGGCATAGTTTACCACCTGTAGTGCGAAAGTAAGGCAAACTGGATATAAGAATCATTATTATGATTACTTAGATAGAAACATGGAATATGTTCTTTTATGAGTTAGAAGCGAGCTGAGAGTACATGTTTGCTAGAGTTTAGTTCTTCACTTGGTTAAAGAGAACCATGTGATGAGTTAATGTAGTGGTTTTGTATGAGATATACATAACACTACATAGTTTCCTGTTACTTGCTAATTCCAAAGTAGAGTAATCTTTAATGATGTATAATCATCTGGCCAAATGAGAAAGAAGGGAAAGTCCAAAAGTCTCTTTGAGTGAGGATTTAGCCCTAGCTGCTCATTAGTGCCTAGATTACTAGTTTATGTGTAGTGGAAACAGTACTCTCACTAGTGTGAGTAGGAACCAGTCCACTCATTATCCGATAGTCTGAAGAGTCAGTCTTCTTATCTACAAGTTTCAAGAGAGTTTGGAATAAGCAAGTGACACACACACACACAATCATATACATTTCTTGTTCCTTGGCAATTGTATGGGCAGTTGTCTAGGATAGATGATATTGTATAATTGTATAGGTGGTTGTTCAATATCATTGATGGTATGTTTATGAGTTTAAGGTTAGAGATTGGCTTAGTAAACGTTTGCATAGATTATAAGATTGTAAATGTTTGACTGGCATGGAGTAAAGACTTTATTGCTTATTGTTAATCCTACATTTTGGAGTTATTAAGTTTATTCGTAAAAAGAGGTTATACATGTAATACCTATAACAATTTTATGGATGAACTAGTTGTGATATGTTACAATTGTGTAGATAGTTGTTCTTATCATATGAGTAAGGGACTTAGGCTTATAGATTATGTGCTGTGTTTAGTGAACCTTTACATAACAGCAGCATATGAATGTTCTAGTGATATTGAATAGAGATTTGATAACTAGTAACAACCATAATCTATTGTGTTTAAGTTCGAGACTTATAAGGTTAAGTAGATGTGAGACAACTTTGATACATTATACAGTTGTATGGGCAATTGTATAATCTTGATACAGTTTATACTGATATGTGTGCAGTTTATAATTGTATAATGCCATGGAATGTATGAATATTACTGAGAATTGCATGTTCTCACCCCTTTCTTTGTTTTCATATTAATGGCATGTCAAGGCCCTTCAAAGGGTAAGAAGCAAAAGTAATAGAAGAACTAATGTAGTTTAGTTTTATTTGTTTCTTTTATAGAAAAAGTTGACGTATTTATTTATGTTAGCTTTGAGAATGTAAAGGTTGTATGTATAACACTTTGCCTTTGAGGCTATTGCTACTTATGTGTATAACTTTTAGTTATAGCTCTCCAATATAGTTGTTTAATTATATAGGATTAGTCAGATAGTAAGTATAGAATTAACACATTTAATGCTTTATGTCTTTATATATAAGTTATATCGAGAATATAGTATTAGGGTGTTACATTATAGTATCAGAGCAGTTCATCCTATTGAGCTAGGGTATGGACCAACTAGGCTTAGGCAAGTTTAGAGTTTTCCGCTATGTGTTATGTCTTTCTTGTCTTATATGTGAGATATGTTAATAGAATTGCATGACAGGCCTTAGGTTTGAGTGTTAATGGTTAGTGTCACACATAGTATGTATAGGAAACTATTACTTCACTAAGGCGAACTAGGAGAAATAGAAATTCTTCTAGTGAAGGTTTAACCTTTATGGTTAAAGTGTTCATATGGATGACAACTGCTTGAGAGAGCAGACCACTATCGCAAATAGAGTTTTAGAGGAGATGAAAGTAAGGTCATCCTAGCAGCTAGTACCACTGGTACAATTAGTGTATGGAGTGGTGGTTGTAGAGAATTGAAACATTCTAAATCTCTCAAAGTTTAGAAAGGCCAACCCTACATCCTTTGAGGGAAAGTAAGAACTGTTTGGAATAGGGAGATGACTTAAGAACATGAGGAAAACCTTTTTAGTAGAGGTTTGTTCAGATGAGGAAAATCTTTTTATTCTGGATAAATACTACCCTAAGAACCTACAAAATGCCAAGGATATAGAGTTCCTAAGACCTTAATATGGTGGCATATTAGTAAGCCAGAAAGTGGCTAAGTTGAAGAAGTAAGAACCAAGTATAGAGTAAGACACAAAATCGAACTTTAGTCCATAGAACTTTGATTTAAGAGGACATGATGTCCGTTTTCTATGTTCATCATTCTTTGTTTGTGGAAGCTAACAAAGGATGAATAGTATCGAGTTCTTCATGATACTTGAAGTAAAAATTGAAAAAAACCTAATATTTCTATCTTGATATATCTGACATATATAAGAATAACAAATACTAGCCATACTACTTCAAAACATACAACAACTAAACCCATAATATTTATACAAATATTTATTAAGAGACACAATAACAAAAGTTAAATATATACATCACTGCCTTAATAAGCACATTGTAATACATACCCTTTCATAACAACAAGATCTATTATAATATATACAAGCTTTTGTCAACACAAAACCTATAAACTATACTAATCTTCATACATCTTCTGCTTCCCTTTTGAGGAACTCGCACCTGAATTTACATGGCAATACAAAAGGGGTGAGACATCATAATTCTCAGTAGAAGTATTCCAAAACTAGCATTTTATACATTTATAAAGAATACATAAATTTTAAATTAACTCTTCAATCACAGAAGCACATAATTTCCCCATCTAAGAGATATGCAATCACCTATACAATTGCAATGCCATGAGTTCATATCATGGTGGCAACTGCCCATACAATTGTCATGCAATGCCAAATTATGTCTAGTGTTTATGCCTATGCAGTAACTTAAGTATAAAATGAATAATGTTATGATACCAAGTTCATGACAATCTCATGATTTGCATGAATCCTGAACAAAGCAATGGAAATCACATTCATAACCTTGAACAAGAACTGAAACCCAGTTCCATCAATTTTTTCTCTAGGTAGTGAAGTCCACCAACTACGCGGTCTCATCATCATAGAGGAAATTCATCCTCCCCGGGTAGTGAAATCCATCAACGACACGGTCTTTCTCAACAAAGAAATCCATCCTCAATTCACAAGGAAATTCGTCCTCAATTTTCAAGAAAATTCGTCCTCAATTCACAAGGAAATCCATCCTCATTTTCACAAGGAAATGCATCCTCAAAGTCACTATAATAGGAAGGATACCAACCACATTGCCTAATATAGACTATCCTCATCTATGAGGCTCACACCTTTCAACAATCACATATACATAACATATGTACATTCATGTCTAATTACTCCCCATAATTAGCATTCCAAATCATTCTTTTGATTTATCATTTTGACACTAAATTTAATACCCCTTCTAGTGTCTCATCACTCATTGAGAAGCATAAAAGAAGAAACTGCACCTTTAAAATGCTTCATTGCATCATATAACCATTTTTATTCAAAAATTGGAGCTCACGTCATAGCACACCACGGCCACGCTGCGGCGCCCGGCTCTTTGGCCCCTTAGGGCACGCCACAAACATGGCCATGCTGCGGCATCCTGCTCTCGAGTTCCAATACTGGAAGTGGCATCACACGCATGCCACAACGTGCCATACCTTGCACCGCGGTGCAAGCTGTAGAACATGGAATGTGTAGAATTTTGTAGATCCGGGTACTATTCCATTGGAACTTACCCCTCCTCCAATCACTCAAACCTCATATCCAAGTGATTTCCAACCTTACACAAGGTCCATTTACATATTCCAACTCTTATGCAACTTTAATTTCACTCAATCAAACAACCATGAATGAATCAACCACTTAAACCCTAAAACCCCATTTTCATCTCAAATGAATATCAAGAGAGTCTAAGTACTTAAAGGCCATCTCAATACATTCAATAACTCATAATCAAGCCATCCTCAAGTTTTCTATCATGATTCAAGCCAAAAACACCAAAACACACTCATATCCTAAAACCCTACATTAAGCCAAAACACATGAATAAGATGAAGAGAATAGGAAGATGAGTCAACAACAAGGTTTACCCCTACCTCAAACTTCAGAAGTTGAAATCACTAAGTTGCTCCTCTTTGCTTGATGATCCTCCTCCTTTGCCTTGATTCTTGTTCTTTCCTTTGAGCTTTCTAACTACAATCATGAAAGAGAAGAAAGAAATGAGAGAAAAGTATCATTTTCACCTTAAATAGATCAAGGTAACAGAAAGTGAGAGCAATGTCTCACATAGTCACTTAAGTAACTTATCATGACTCCTATTTGTTAAGAACGCTTGGATTTCACCAAACCAAGTTTCCTAACTTCCTACAAGATTAAAATAAATCCTAAAATTCATCAAAAATATTGTTCCACCATTTTCATATTTTTTTCCATATATGTTGGTAGTCAATCTAGTATTAAAACACACAACCAGTATGCATAAAAATGTCAAACTAACTCCAATTAACCTCAAACTTTAACTATAGCAGAGTTCACACATTTGTGACATAGAAATAAATTCTTCACATCTATTTCCATTAACCGAGCAGTTTAAGCCATTTTCATATTTTTTTCCATATATGTTGGTAGTCAATCTAGCATTAAAACACACAACTATTATGCATAAAAATGTCAAACTAACTCCAATTAATCTCAAACTTTAACTATAGCAGAGTTCACACATTTGTGACATAGAAATAAATTCTTCACATCTATTTCCATTAACCGAGCAGTTTAAGCCATTTTCGGGGCTAATAACAGCTATATTTCACACAGTGTTATAGCAAAGTGACTAAACATGCTAAAAAAACCCACAAAACTCAACAGACATGATAAATAGGTATTAGGCTATCTCCATAACCATATATAAGCCTATCATATTTTCATGGGTGTTACATTTCTCCCCTCTTTTTTAAAATTTTGTCCCCAAAATTTGGTTTACCTAAGATAAGAAGTCCTAAATAACTCGCATACAACAACAGGTATAACCAAATCCCAAGAAAAAAAAATTACTCAATAAGTACAATCATGTACTCATTTTTTCTTGATTTCAAAAACTGTGTTTTCTCCTTGGCTTGTAGAATGTAGACTCTCCCTTGGGCAGTAGGCCTGGTGTCCGATTTAGCCTCTTTCCTCTGAGGACAACTTTTGGCATAGTGTCCTATCTCTCCACACTTGTAACACATTATCTGATCCACTATACACACTTCATTCTCATATTGTCTACCACACTTGGTATACCTTTGAACTTGATCATCCCTGTAGACTTGCTCGTCTTTTTCTTGCGGGTAACTGGATTTAGAAACACCTTTCCCATATCCATAATCGGCCTTTTTCTTCTTTTGAAGGTTTTGCAATCTTCACTCTGATTGAAGTCAGAGATTATCAGACTCCACGATTTTACACTTATTCATTAAAGACGAGAAATCTCTAATCTCCAAAAGCCTCACTTCCTTTTTAACATTTCCCCTCAACCCGAATTCAAACTTGACATACTTCTAGTTCTCATTTGAATTGAGTCTAAACTGAGAAGAGAACTTGGACAACTCATGAAACGTACCCTTATATTGCCCAATCGTCATGTCCCCTTGTTGAAGACTAAGGAACTCCATCTCCTTGTCCTTTTGTAAGCTTCTTGAAAAATATTTCTCCAAAAAGGTATCCTTGAATACTTCCCAGGTGATTAGTGTCCTTGCTACCTTTAGCAGTCTCCTAGCACTTTGCCACCATTGCTCTGCTTCCCCTTCCAACATAGAGGAAGTGAAGGAAACTTTTTGCTCATCTGAGTAAACCATTACCTCAAAGATCTTTTCTACTTAGTCAACCACTCTTCATCTTTCACCGAATCATAGTCACCTCTAAACATCAGAGGGTTCATCTTTCTGAATTTTGAAATATCAAGAAAATTCTGGCTTCTCCCAACTAGTACCTCCTATGCTGGTGGTGGTACTGGTTGCTGAGGTTCCAACCTCCCCAGCTTCCTAGCAGTTACTACTGCCCGCTCTCTCATTGTGTTGGCAGTAGTGGCTGCTAGCTCTGCTTGCTACCTCATAGCATTGGTTATTTCCATCATAGCTGCGACCATATTGATGCCTTCACCAGGTGCGTTTCTGGTTTCTCTGGTTCACCTTTTGGGTGTTATAGTTTTCTGTACACACAGAAACAACACATATTAAGGTGCAGTCTCTATACTATGTAACCGTGCAACAATAGCTAACAACACACTATAGAAGGCAAGTCATGCAACAAGAAATGCACAACCAACACTAAACATGCTTAAGTATAGTCAATCCATATCCTAGCTCAACAGGATGAACTGCTCTGATACCATAATGTCACATCCTAATATTTCTATCCCGATATATCTGACATATATAAGAATAAAAAATACTAGTCATGCTACTTCAAAACAGACAGCAACTAAACCTATAACATTTATACAAATAATTATTGAGAGCCACAATAACAAAAGTTATATATGTACATCACTGTCTTAACAGACACATTGTAATACATAAACTTTCATAACGACAAGATCTAGTATAATATATACAAGCTTTGTCAACATAAAGCCTATAAACTATATTAATCTTCATACATCTTTTGCTTCCCTTTTGAGGAACTCAAACCTGGATTTATATGGCAACACAAACAGGATGAGAAATCACAATTCTTAGTAGAAGTATTCCAAAACCAATATTTTATACATTCATAAAGAATACACAATTATTAAATTAACACTTCAATCATAGAAGCACATAATATCCCCATCTCAGAGATACGCAATTGCCCATACAATTGCAATGTGATGAGTTCATGTCATGGTGGCAACCGCCCATACAATTGTCATGCTATGTCAAATGATGTCTAGTATTCATTTCTATGTAGTAATTTAAGTATGAAATGAATAATGTTATGATACCTAATCTATAACAAAGTGATGATATGCATGAATCTTGAACAAAGCAATGCAAATCGCATCTATAACCTTGAACAAGCACAGAAACCTAGCTCCAGCAGTTTTCTCTTCGGGTATTGAACTCCATCAACTACGTGGTCTCATCATCACAGAGGAAATCCATCCTCCCCAGGTAGTGAATATCACAAGGAAATCCATCCTCAAAGTCACTATAATAGGAAGGATACCAACCACCTTGCCTAATGTAGATTACCCTCACCTGTGAGGCTCACGCCTTTCAACAATCACATATACATAACATATGTACATTCATGTTTAATTACTTCCCATAATTAGCAATCCAAATCATTCTTTTGATTTATCACATTCTCATTTCATTAAATATCCCTTCTAGAGTCTCTTCACTCATTGAGAAGCATAAAAGAAGAAACTACACCTTTAAAAGGCTTCATTGCATCACACAACCATTTTTATTCAAAAATTAGAGCTCACATCATGGCACACCACGGCTAGCTCTGTTTGCTACCTCTTAGTGCTCTCTATTTCAATCATAGTTGCGACCATATTGATGCCTTCACCAGGTGTGTTCTTGGTTTCTCAGGTTCACCTTTTGGGTGCCATAATTTCCTGTAGACACAGAAACAACACATATTATGGTGTAGTCTCAAAACTATGTAACCATGCAACAAGAGCTAACAACATAATACAGAAGGCAAGTCATGCAATTCCTCTCATGACATGCAAGAAACAAGAAATGCACAACCAACACTAAACATGCCTAAGCATAGTCAGTCCATATCCCAGCTCAACAGGATGAACTGCTCTGATACCATAATGTAACATCCTAATATTTCTATCTCGATATATCTGACATATATAAGAATAACAAATACTAGTCATGCTACTTCAAAACATACAACAACTAAACCCATAACATTTATACAAATAATTATGGAGAGCCATGATAAAAAATGTTATATATATACATCATTGCCTTAACATACACAATGTAATACAAAAACTTTCATAACAACAAGATCTAGTATAATATATACAAGCTTTGTTAACATAAATCCTATAAACTATACTAATCTTCATACATCTTCTGCTTCCCTTTTGAGGAACTCACACCTGGATTTACATGGCAACACAAACGGGGTGAGAAATCACAATTCTTAGTGGAAGTATTCCAAAACTAGCATATTATACATTCATAAAGAATACGCAAATATTAAATTAACACTTCAATCACAGAAGCACATAATATCCTCATCTCAGAGATATGCAATCGCCCATGCAATTGCAATGTCATGAGTTCATGTCATGATGGTAACCGCCCATTCAATTGTCATGCTACGCCAAATTATGTCTAGTGTTTATGCCTATGCAGTAACTTAAGTATGAAATGAATAATGTTATGATACCAAGTCCATGGCAAAGTCATGATATGCATGAATCTTAAACAAAGCAATGGAAATCACGTCCATAACCTTAAACAAGCACTGAAACCCAGTTCCCACAATTTTCTCTTCGGGTAGTGAAATCCATCAACTACGTGGTCTCATCATCATAGAGGAAATCCATCATCCTCGGGTAGTGAAATCCATTAACTACATGATCTTTATCAACAAGGAAGTCTATCCCCAATATCACAAGGAAATCTACCCTCAAATCACAAGGAAATCCATCCTCAATTCATAAGGAAATCTATCCTCATTATCACAAGGAAATTGACGAGCGCCGAACTCAATCAAAATTAAAACCAAGTTGTACCTATGGCTTGTAACATAGGAGTTAACATTGGATTATCTGTCAAGGATCTTAGTTGCAAATTAATCAAATCAAGCCGAAATTGGGGGGAAGAGTTGAGAAAAAGAATATGAAATAGCAGAATTAAGGAAAGAATGATCAATTAAAAGCACAATCAATTCAGAAATCTATCCGAAATTTGGTGGATTTTATCATAGATCACTAAACAAACATTTGAATTACATTTGAATGATTAACTTGGAATTAACAGAAATCTCTGCATTAAATTCAAAATTCATACTAGACAATCATCTAGAATTCAATTAACAATTGATACACAAATTTGCAATCGCATAATTCATGTTAGATCTATGTTAATTTTAGATCCAAATTCAATTAACCTAAGCACAAATCAACCCTTAACTTTTAATTTCGTGACTAAACCAAATTAATCAACCTAAATTCAATCACAATTCTCAATCTCAGATCAAGATCCAATCAGATCAAGATTAAGAAAAAGAAGGGGAAGAAGAAGAATCCAAATACAAATCAAAAATAACAAAATTAGAACAAGATCTCAATAATCCAAACCGAAATTTCTTCAAGAATCCCGAATTGATTACAAGGTCTTTAGCCCTGCATGAGAAGAGGAGAACTCAAAAAATAAAAATCTAGAGAGAAGGGGAAACGAGGGTAGAGAGTTATAGAGAGAGGTGAGAAAAGTGTGGAATAAAAAATTGATTCTCAGATTCCCTTTTCTACAGTTATAAACTACCCCCAAAATTGGCCTCTAGTGCCTCATTATACTTCCCAAACACAGCTGAGCCTTGTAGGAATGCAATGGCCTAAGTTTCATCTGAATTGGAGTTGAATTGACTAAGATATGCTCACTTTAATGCCATATGCTCCCCAAACTCGAGTCTGAACTTCCAGGTCCAATTTGGTCCACTAGACATTCGATTGAGACTTTGAGCACTTTATCAAAGTTGTAGAGCTTCCTCTCAGCTTTCCTACAAGGTAAAAGCATAATTATCAGATATCTAGAACTCAAGATATGACCAAAATACAGAAACAAAGTAAAACCTCAACAATGCTGGGAATTATCAATTAAGCCTAATTTGAGCCCAAACTTATAAAACATGGCCAAGCTCAAACAATTAAGTACATGGAGAGTATAAATCACTAAAAATGAAGGCTTATTAATGTATAAAATATGTGATTATCAAATTCTCCCACGCTTAGCTATTTTCACTCCTAGGCAAAACACATATGACCAAAACTAAGGAACAAAGAAAAGTAAAACTCAAAAGCTAAAAA
This sequence comes from Ormosia semicastrata, assembly GCA_029884595.1. Classification (NCBI taxonomy): domain Eukaryota; kingdom Viridiplantae; phylum Streptophyta; class Magnoliopsida; order Fabales; family Fabaceae; genus Ormosia; species Ormosia semicastrata. Next base: position 53,205,236 of record JAQQTO010000063.1, read on the forward strand.
CCCTAAAAGACTCAAATTCCAAAGACATTTAAAAATGTAAAAGCTTATAAGTAAGAGGAGTAATAAAAGATTCAAGGGAACAAAACATTCATGAATTAAAATTTCTTCACATTTCAAACCAACAAGCAAGGTAGCTTCAACTTGAAAAGCATGAATCAAGACTGATAGATCCTCACAAGATACACTCTCAATCCCTCAAGTGTTTACAAGGTAATTATTTCACTCAATTCAACTTATAAACAATTGCACTACCGTAAGCTTGCTTTTCTTCTATTTCTCCACTACTCAAAACATATGCACACACAAATCAAGAAGACTTTATTCAGGGTTGTAATGGGGTCAAGGTAAGGGAAGGAAATAATATGGATATGACAATATAAATACCAAAGAGAATGAAACAACATTGTGAAGGAACTCAAATGACTGTGAATGCTTATGTCTTGAAGCATTTCAAATGGGTTTTTGATGATAATAAAGTCAAAAGTGAAGATCAAGTGCAATAGTGAAGATCAAGCGCAAAAGGAAAAATCAAGATCAAAGAAAGAAGACAAGAAGGTTTATTTAGTTATAGGTCTTAGAACATTAATGTTAAATGCTCTCAAGATTTCTCAAATGGTTTTTCAATATATGATTTCAAAATAAATGAGAAATTTCAAAGTTAAACATGGCTTTCAATAAAACTTGAGTTTCAACTTTAAATCTAACACTCTTAAAAGGATTTATGTTTAATCAAGTATCTTGAGGTGTTAAAAATGACATACAAGCTTTATTGGACTTGAAAAATGTGTTCAATGGCCAAAATAATCGATTACACAGCAAACAGAAAGCATGTAATCGATTACATGAACAATGTAATCGATTACAAGCAAGTCAGAGGCCATATAATCGATTACACAATATATGTAATCGATTACACAAAGCCCAGAAAGGCAAGAACACGTTCGACGAGTCATGTAATCGATTACATGAATATTGTAATCGATTACACAGCAAGTCAGAAGTCATGTAATCGATTACATGGGCATTGTAATCGATTACAAGCAAAGTCAGAAGCCATGTAATCGATTACACCAAGAATGTAATCGATTACACAGAGCCCAGAAAGTCAAGAACACGTTGGAACAACAATGTAATCGATTACCAAAGTTATGTAATCGATTACACGCATCCTGACAACGTCCAACGGCTATTTTTAATGCATTAAATGCATGCCCAAACCACCCCAACGGCTCTATTAATTGTGAAACTTATAAATACCAAAGTTGGGTCTTTATTTAAGGTTGACCTTGAACCAAAAACTGATTATCAATACGTCCAAACTTGAATCAATCCTCAAATCATTTTCTTGCTCTGTTTTCTGTCAAAAATGTGAAAAATCTTTGAGAGCATATTAGAGCTTCAATTTGTATTCATCTGCTCTATTGAGAGCTTCATTCTATCTATTCAATTGCTTTGAAAAGAGGGTGAGGTATCCCTCTAGTGAAAAAGGGTGAGGTATCCCTTGTTGAGAAGAAGGTGAGGTATCCTTCTTTTGTGTAAAGAGGGTGAGGTATCCCTCTAGTGAAAAAGGGTGAGGTATCCCTTGTTGAGAAGAAGGTGGGGTATCCTTCAAAGGTGTAAGAGGGTGAGGCATCCCTCAAAGGTTGTATAGGGTGAGGCATCCCTGTATTGAGGCTCAAAGCACAAGGGTGAGGTATCCCAAGGTGTTATTGAGTGCTCCAATCTGTAAAGGTTTTCAAGCACCTGTTCAAGCTTGAAGTTTAGTGGAAAATCTCAAGTGGTTCGCTTGGGGACTGGACATAGGTCACAAGGGGTGGCTGAACCAGGATAAATCATTGTGTTTGATTCTCTCTTCCCTACACTCTTTAAATTCAGTATTTGGTAGAATATATTTATTTATTGTATATGTTGATGTTTTGATTGTTACAACTTGATATCTAGCTTATTCACGTAGCTCATCATATATCCCAAGTTGTATTTGTGTAATCCTCAATAGTTGTACATTTATTAGACTTATTCCGCTGCATTTATTAATTGAGTTATTCAAAATGCATAATTTGTCAAAGTTGCTTTAAAACTAGTCATCACCCAATTCACCCCCCTCTTGGGTAATGCTTGCCATGGCTAACAAGTGGTATCGAGCTCGTGCTCGGTAAAAGCTTAATGACTTGGAGTTGAAGATCTTTGTTTGTTTGGCAACCATTACAAGCTTTTCAAAATGAATGGTTTTGAAATTAATAAACCACCATTCTTTGATGGTGCGAATTTCGTTTATTGGAAAGCTAGAATGGAAATTTATATGCAATCTATTGATATTGATTTGTGGGATATTATGCTTGATGGATTTGCATGTAAATCAAAACAAACTTGGAATGACTATGATAAGAAATGCTTTTCATTGAATATTAGAGCAATGCAAATATTGAGAAGTGGTTTAAATGATGATGCTTATGCTAAAATTAAGAGTTGCTCTAGTGCTAAAGATATATGGAATGCTCTTGATTCTATTTATGTTGCTAATGATGATTTTGTACATAAAGTTGTATATAGAGAGCAAGAAGAGCAAAAGTCTTTAAAGGAAGACAATGTTGAAAAATGTCCTCAAGAACATGTTCAAAGCAAGAAAATGAGTTCAATGCCTCTTAGTGATGATGGTGCTCAATTTGAAGAAGAGGCAAAGCAAAATAAAATTGAGAAGGAAGATATTCTCAAATTCTTGATGGACAACAATGAGGAAGATGGTGATTCCCTTGAAGAGTCATTAGTGCAAGAAATTGTGACAACCTCCTACTTAACTCCAAAGAACCTTGAGGTAAATAATGCCTATCTTGATTATGGTCCTTCCTATGATAAGCTACAATGTGCATATGATAAATTATATGATGGTTTGTTGAATTTAGAAAATAAAAATTCATCTTGTTTGGAAAACATTTCCTCTATTGAAATTGAAATTGAGACTTTGAAAAATGAATATATTTTTCTCAATGAGGAAATGCCTTTGAAATTTGAAACCTCAACTTCTTGTGAAAAGTGCATTGATTTAGAAAATCAAGTTGAGGACTTATTTTCTGAATTTGCCAAGGCTAATGATTTTAATTGCTTACATCCTATGCTTGTTAATGATAATAAAATTAATGTTATTCCACATGAAAATTCAAGCAAGGCTTATGGCAAAAATAGTTTAGAATGTAATAACAACCAAAGGCTCAAGTTTTTCAAAAATGATCTTCAAAGGACCAAGCCATCATTGAATTCAATTGTTTGCAATTTTTGTGGTCATCTAGGACATATTTCTCATTTATGCAATTATAGAAGAAATTCTTATATGAGAAATAATATGAAATGGGTTCCTAAAGATCTTAAATGCTCTAGTACTAATATTCAAGGACCCAAGATGAAGTGGGTACCAAAAAGTCCTCCTAGTGTTTCAATTATGCAGAAAACTTCTCAAAAGGATGGACAAATTGGTCAAGTAAAGAAGGAATCATCAAGGGGAATGCTTCCAAAGCCCATTGAAAGAAGTTTTGATCAAAGAAGGAAGATGGGTTCAACCAAAGCTTCTCAAGCACAAAATGTGGAACTTGCAAAGTTTAAAACACCAAAAGAGAAGCAATGGATAAGGAAAAGAGTTTCCTTGATTAGCAAGGCCAAGGTATCGAATGTTTCTACCTCTTATGCACATTCACTTGTAAAGTCAATGAATTTGAGGTATATTCCTTATAGGCCTTAGGTAAAGGATAGAACCATGTGTGCTTAGTAAAATTTGAATATTATATATAGCACATGATTATATTATTGTTACACCCTTTACTCACTACCTTGTATATCTCGTGATAATATGCTAGATAAGTTCACTTCTTGTTTGAAGAAGCACATTTGATAAAAATATCTTAGAACTTGGCATATTGGATAAATCATAACTCTTACTGCATAAAGTTACAATTCTCTGCATAATTTATAGTTTTTGCATAAACATGAGTTTTGGATCAAGAACTGGTCAGTTTTTATGCTTACATGATGTTTGGAATTGTTTTGGAAAGTTTTGGAATTAATTAGAAAGCTTTGAGTTCGGACCCTTACTGTTTGAAGTGCAAAAACTGAATTCAATAAGCTTGTAATCGATTACAAGACCTCATGTCGATTACAGAGGCTCGCCAAGCGTTCCAAGCAAAGTCAGAGAGCGTGTAATCGATTACACATACTATGTAATCGATTACAACGTCTCCAGAACTCGTGTAATCGATTACACCAAACATGTAATCGATTACATGGATTCCAGAGGGCTGGTAATCGATTACACACATATTGTAATCAATTACACAGGCTTTAAAAATGGTTTTCATTGCTAAAATGATCATTTTTACTTAAGATTGTCTATATATCATGAAAGCATGCATATTATTGGCTATGTGCTTAATGGTAATTGATTGTTTACATTTGTTGTGCTCAAATTACATACTATGAAAAATTTGATATCTATAAAAGCATAATGGATTATTGATCAATGACTAACCCCTATGGATCCAAAATTGGTGGATACCAAAGAAATTTCTTTGAATTGTGTTGTAGGGTGACCATTAGCTCAAGCATGCAAATGAAGTAAAAAAAAAAAAGGAGATGCTTTTCAAGATCCATATCCTTGAGAATGTTTTGAACTTGTCTTAAGATTTAAAAAGTATTATCATCTCCTAATTATCTTAAAAATTTGGAAATCATTCGATTTGTGCTAAATGATTTATACTCTGATATTGATCCTGCTGGGCTGATATAAAAATCTAAATGCTTATGTCTTCTTTTTTGATAATGCCAACGGGGGAGAAGATTAGTTGTGAAATATATTGCATATGTATTATGTATTGCATGTGTACGGGGGAGTTTTGCACTTTCAAATAATCTATCTCATGCATACATTACGGGGGAGTATTGCACTTAATTATCTGATAATCTTAAATGCATATATTTCTCATTCTGCTGAATGTTTAGTTTATCATCATCAAAAAGGGGGAGAATGTGAATGCTTATGTCTTGAAGCATTTCAAATGGGTTTTTGATGATAACAAAGTCAAAAGTCAAGATCAAGTGCAATAGTGAAGATCAAGCGCAAAAGGAAAAATCAAGATCAAAGAAAGAAGACAAGAAGGTTTATTTAGTTATAGGTCTTAGAACATTAATGTTAAATGCTCTCAAGATTTCTCAAATGGTTTTTCAATATATGATTTCAAAATAAATGGAAAATTTCAAAGTTAAACATGGCTTTCAATAAAACTTGAGTTTCAACTTTAAATCTAACACTCTTAAAAGGATTTATGTTTAATCAAGTATCTTGAGGTGTTAAAAATGACTTACAAGCTTTATTGGACTTGAAAAATGTGTTCAATGGCCAAAATAATCGATTACACAGCAAACAGAAAGCATGTAATCGATTACATGAACAATGTAATCGATTACAAGCAAGTCAGAGGCCATGTAATCGATTACACAATATATGTAATCAATTACACAAAGCCCAGAAAGGCAAGAACACGTTCGACGAGTCATGTAATCGATTACATGAATATTGTAATCGATTACACAGCAAGTCAGAAGTCATGTAATCGATTACATGGGCATTGTAATCGATTACAAGCAAAGTCAGAAGCCATGTAATCGATTACACCAAGAATGTAATCGATTACACAGAGCCCAGAAAGTCAAGAACACGTTGGAACAACAATGTAATCGATTACCAAAGTTATGTAATCGATTACACGCATCCTGACAACGTCCAACGGCTATTTTTAATGCATTAAATGCATGCCCAAACCACCCTAACGGCTCTATTAATTGTGAAACTTATAAATACCAAAGTTGGGTCTTTATTTGAGGTTGACCTTGAACCAAAAACTGATTATCAATACGTCTAAACTTGAATCAATCCTCAAATCATTTTCTTGCTCTGTTTTCTGTCAAAAACGTGAAAAATCTTTGAGAGCATATTAGAGCTTCAATTTGTATTCATCGCTCTATTGAGAGCTTCATTCTATCTATTCAATTGCTTTGTAAAGAGGGTGAGGTATCCCTCTAGTGAAAAAGGGTGAGGTATCCCTTGTTGAGAAGAAGGTGAGGTATCCTTCTTTTGTGTAAAGAGGGTGAGGTATCCCTCTAGTGAAAAAGGGTGAGGTATCCCTTGTTGAGAAGAAGGTGAGGTATCCTTCAAAGGTGTAAGAGGGTGAGGCATCCCTCAAAGGTTGTATAGGGTGAGGCATCCCTGTATTGAGGCTCAAAGCACAAGGGTGAGGTATCCCAAGGTGTTGTTGAGTGCTCCAATCTGTAAAGGTTTTCAAGCACCCGTTCAAGCTTGAAGTTTAGTGGAAAATCTCAAGTGGTTCGCTTGGGGACTGGACGTAGGTCACAAGGGGTGATTGAACCAGGATAAATCATTGTGTTTGATTCTCTCTTCCCTACACTCTTTAAATTCAGTATTTAGTAGAATATATTTATTTATTGTATATGTTGATGTTTTGATTGTTACAACTTGATATCTAGCTTATTCACTTAGCTCATCATATATCCCAAGTTGTATTTGTGTAATCCTCAATAGTTGTACATTTATTAGACTTATTCCGCTGCATTTATTAATTGAGTTATTCAAAATGCATAATTTGTCAAAGTTGCTTTAAAACTAGTCATCACCCAATTCACCCCCCCTCTTGGGTAATGCTTGCCATGGCTAACAAGTGGTATCAGAGCTTCGTGCTCTGGTAAAAGCTTAACAGCTTGGAGTTAAAGATCTTTGTTTATTTGGCAACCATTACAAGCTTTTCAAAATGAATGGTTTTGAAATTAATAAACCACCATTCTTTGATGGTGCGAATTTCGTTTATTGGAAAGCTAGAATGGAAATTTATATGCAATCTATTGATATTGATTTGTGGGATATTATGCTTGATGGATTTGCATGTAAATCAAAATAAACTTGGAATGACTATGATAAGAAATGCTTTTCATTGAATATTAGAGCAATGCAAATATTGAGAAGTGGTTTAAATGATGATGCTTATGCTAAAATTAAGAGTTGCTCTAGTGCTAAAGATATATGGAATGCTCTTGATTCTATTTATATTGCTAATGATGATTTTGTACATAAAGTTGTATATAGAGAGCAAGAAGAGCAAAAGTCTTTAAAGGAAGACAATGTTGAAAAATGTCCTCAAGAATATGTTCAAAGCAAGAAAATGAGTTCAATGCCTCTTAGTGATGATGGTGCTCAATTTGAAGAAGAGGCAAAGCAAAATAAAATTGAGAAGGAAGATATTCTCAAATTCTTGATGGACAACAATGAGGAAGATGGTGATTCCCTTGAAGAGTCATTAGTGTAAGAAATTGTGACAACCTCCCACTTGACTCCAAAGAACCTTGAGGTAAATAATGCCTATCTTGATTATGGTCCTTCCTATGATAAGCTACAATGTGCATATGATAAATTATATGATGGTTTGTTGAATTTAGAAAATAAAAATTCATCTTATTTGGAAAACATTTCCTCTATTGAAATTGAAATTGAGACTTTGAAAAATGAATATATTTTTCTCAATGAGGAAATGCCTTTGAAATTTGAAACCTCAACTTCTTGTGAAAAGTGCATTGATTTAGAAAATCAAGTTGAGGACTTATTTTCTGAATTTGCCAAGGCTAATGATTTTAATTGCTTACATCCTATGCTTGTTAATGATAATAAAATTAATGTTATTCCACATGAAAATTCAAGCAAGGCTTATGGCAAAAATAGTTTAGAATGTAATAACAACCAAAGGCTCAAGTTTTTCAAAAATGATCTTCAAAGGACCAAGCCATCATTGAATTCAATTGTTTGCAATTTTTGTGGTCATCTAGGACATATTTCTCATTTATGCAATTATAGAAGAAATTCTTATATGAGAAATAATATGAAATGGGTTCCTAAAGATCTTAAATGCTCTAGTACTAATATTCAAGGACCCAAGATGAAGTGGGTACCAAAAAGTCCTCCTAGTGTTTCAATTATGCAGAAAACTTCTCAAAAGGATGGACAAATTGGTCAAGTAAAGAAGGAATCATCAAGGGGAATGCTTCCAAAGCCCATTGAAAGAAGTTTTGATCAAAGAAGGAAGATGGGTTCAACCAAAGCTTCTCAAGCACAAAATGTGGAACTTGCAAAGTTTAAAACACCAAAAGAGAAGTAATGGGTAAGGAAAAGAGTTTCCTTGATTAGCAAGGCCAAGGTATCGAATGTTTCTACCTCTTATGCACATTCACTTGTAAAGTCAATGAATTTGAGGTATATTCCTTATAGGCCTTAGGTAAAGGATAGAACCATGTGTGCTTAGTAAAATTTGAATATTATATATAGCACATGATTATATTATTGTTACACCCTTTACTCACTACCTTGTATATCTCGTGATAATATGCTAGATAAGTTCACTTCTTGTTTGAAGAAGCACACTTGATAAAAATATCTTAGAACTTGGCATATTGGATAAATCATAACTCTTACTGCATAAAGTTACAATTCTCTGCATAATTTATAGTTTTTGCATAAACATGAGTTTTGGATCAAGAACTGGTCAGTTTTTATGCTTACATGATGTTTGGAATTGTTTTAGAAAGTTTTGGAATTAATTTGAAAGCTTTGAGTTCGGACCCTTACTGTTTGAAGTGCAAAAACTGAATTCAATAAGCTTGTAATAGATTACAAGACCTCTGTAATCGATTACAGAGGCTCTGCCAAGCGTTCCAAGCAAAGTCAGAGAGCGTGTAATCGATTACACATACTATGTAATCGATTACAACGTCTCCAGAACTCGTGTAATCGATTACACCAAACATGTAATCGATTACATGGATTCCAGAGGGCTGTGTAATCGATTACACACATATTGTAATCAATTACACAGGCTTTAAAAATGGTTTTCATTGCTAAAATGATCATTTTTACTTAAGATTGTCTATATATCATGAAAGCATGCATATTATTGGCTATGTGCTTAATGGTAATTGATTGTTTACATTTGTTGTGCTCAAATTACATACTATGAAAAATTTGATATCTATAAAAGCATAATGGATTATTGATCAATGACTAACCCCTATGGATCCAAAATTGGTGGATACCAAAGAAATTTCTTTGAATTGTGTTGTAGGGTAACCATTAGCTCAAGCATGCAAATGAAGTAAAAAAAAAAAAAGGAGATGCTTTTCAAGATCCATATCCTTGAGAATGTTTTGAACTTGTCTTAAGATTTAAAAAGTATTATCATCTCCTAATTATCTTGAAAATTTGGAAATCATTCGATTTGTGCTAAATGATTTATACTCTGATATTGATCCTGCTGGGCTGATATAAAAATCTAAATGCTTATGTCTTCTTTTTTGATAATGCCAACGGGGGAGAAGATTAGTTGTGAAATATATTGCATATGTATTATGTATTGCATGTGTACGGGGGAGTTTTGCACTTTCAAATAATCTATCTCATGCATACATTACGGGGGAGTATTGCACTTAATTATCGATAATCTTAAATGCATATATTTCTCATTCTGCTGAATGTTTAGTTTGTCATCATCAAAAAGGGGTAGAATGTGAATGCTTATGTCTTGAAGCATTTCAAATGGGTTTTTGATGATAACAAAGTCAAAAGTCAAGATCAAGTGCAATAGTGAAGATCAAGCGCAAAAGGAAAAATCAAGATCAAAGAAAGAAGACAAGAAGGTTTATTTAGTTATAGGTCTTAGAACATTAATGTTAAATGCTCTCAAGATTTCTCAAATGGTTTTTCAATATATGATTTCAAAATAAATGGAAAATTTCAAAGTTAAACATGGCTTTCAATAAAACTTGAGTTTCAACTTTAAATCTAACACTCTTAAAAGGATTTATGTTTAATCAAGTATCTTGAGGTGTTAAAAATGACTTACAAGCTTTATTGGACTTGAAAAATGTGTTCAATGGCCAAAATAATCGATTACACAGCAAACAGAAAGCATGTAATCGATTACATGAACAATGTAATCGATTACAAGCAAGTCAGAGGCCATGTAATCGATTACACAATATATGTAATCAATTACACAAAGCCCAGAAAGGCAAGAACACGTTCGACGAGTCATGTAATCGATTACATGAATATTGTAATCGATTACAAACAAAAGTCGAAGTCATGTAATCGATTACATGGGCATTGTAATCGATTACAAGCAAAGTCAGAAGCCATGTAATCGATTACACCAAGAATGTAATCGATTACACAGAGCCCAGAAAGTCAAGAACACGTTGGAACAACAATGTAATCGATTACCAAAGTTATGTAATCGATTACACGCATCCTGACAACGTCCAACGGCTATTTTTAATGCATTAAATGCATGCCCAAACCACCCTAACGGCTCTATTAATTGTGAAACTTATAAATACCAAAGTTGGGTCTTTATTTGAGGTTGACCTTGAACCAAAAACTGATTATCAATACGTCCAAACTTGAATCAATCCTCAAATCATTTTCTTGCTCTGTTTTCTGTCAAAAACGTGAAAAATCTTTGAGAGCATATTAGAGCTTCAATTTGTATTCATCTGCTCTATTGAGAGCTTCATTCTATCTATTCAATTGCTTTGTAAAGAGGGTGAGGTATCCCTCTAGTGAAAAAGGGTGAGGTATCCCTTGTTGAGAAGAAGGTGAGGTATCCTTCTTTTGTGTAAAGAGGGTGAGGTATCCCTCTAGTGAAAAAGGGTGAGGTATCCCTTGTTGAGAAGAAGGTGAGGTATCCTTCAAAGGTGTAAGAGGGTGAGGCATCCCTCAAAGGTTGTATAGGGTGAGGCATCCCTGTATTGAGGCTCAAAGCACAAGGGTGAGGTATCCCAAGGTGTTGTTGAGTGCTCCAATCTGTAAAGGTTTTCAAGCACCCGTTCAAGCTTGAAGTTTAGTGGAAAATCTCAAGTGGTTCGCTTGGGGACTGGACGTAGGTCACAAGGGGTGGCTGAACTAGGATAAATCATTGTGTTTGATTCTCTCTTCCCTACACTCTTTAAATTCAGTATTTAGTAGAATATATTTATTTGTTGTATATGTTGATGTTTTGATTGTTACAACTTGATATCTAGCTTATTCACTTAGCTCATCATATATCCCAAGTTGTATTTGTGTAATCCTCAATAGTTGTACATTTATTAGACTTATTCCGCTGCATTTATTAATTGATTTATTCAAAATGCATAATTTGTCAAAGTTGCTTTAAAACTAGTCATCACCCAATTCACCCCCCCTCTTGGGTAATGCTTGCCATGGCTAACAATGACAAGTAACAAACATGAAATTTTATCCCCCAACTCCAAATAATGCACATTCTCTTTACATATTTCCTTCTCTTCTCTTAAGTTTTTTTCTTTCACAACCTTTCTTGAATTTATTCTTTTTCTTTTCTTTCTTTTTCTTAATTCTTTTTTTTTTCATCTTCTTTCTTTCTCTCTTTTTTATTTATTTATATATCATCAAACATCTTGTATTTTGCACATCAAATTACACAACCCCCACACTTGAACTAATACCCATAAGCAAAAATAGCTCCTCTAATGAAAATGAACGAATGCTCTCCCATTCCCTAAGGTAAGGTAAAAACATGATTTTTCACATAAGGCATACAATGAGCTAAAACAAAGAATAGGCAAGTAGGCTCAAGGGGGTTAAACAAAGGGAAATAATGCAAGGTTAGCTATTTGGCTAAAGTAGTGAATCAAGAACAAATGCCTCAGTCATGTTCATGCATGCAAGTGAAAGAATGTAGCCTCAATCAAAATTAAAACCGAGTTGTACCCATGGCTTGTAGCATAGGAGTTAACACCGTATCGTCTCTCAAGGATCTTAGTGTGGAAATAAGTTTGCCCCAAATGATTTTATATGTTAAGTTTTGATGATGACAAAGACAAGACAAATATAATGATACTTATGCTTGATAAATGTGCTTAATGTGATATATTGTATCATGCATGATATGTACCTTGTCAAGTTATATTTCACTTAATAATCATGCAATAAGATATATGCAACATTCATACCTTGCCTAAATGACCTTTCTGCAATATGTTCTGTTGCATCCTACATAGAGCATATCTATTAATAATTATTAAATGAGTTATTTGGATATGTCTATGAAAGTTTTATATGCATGTTAAACTAACTAAAGCTATATATTTATGAATCATGCATATGAAGACATTGAATTATGTTTTTGGACTAACTATGCTTGTTTAAGTGAGCAATACTTTACAGGATAATCCAAATACCAAGGGTGAGCTTGCAACAAGAAAGCAATAGATATCTATTAAGCTCAACACAAGGAAAATGCGATTAAAGATATGTCTTTGAAGTTTTGTCTTGATGATAACACACATGATGGGAAGACCAAGTCCAAGATCTTTTTAAGGATAGCTTTAGGACTTAGAATCTCTTTGTTCGAGGATCTCTTTGGATATCTCCTAGTGCATTAAGATAAAATAAAAATGTTTTCTTAAACTTATACCAAAACTATTTTGATCTTGAAAATAACTTTAAAAATGTTTTGGTGTTTTTGATAAACTTTCTGGGATGTTTTTCAAGCTTTTATAACTGTTTTATAAATTGATTTATTCGAATAAATCATTGATTATTCGAATAAAGCTTGCTACGTGACTCTGTGCATCAAAGTGTTATTCGAATAACACTCCTGTTATTCGAATAAAACCTTTCAGCCTTCTCTGTTTTCTAAACTGATATTCGAATAACAAGTTAAGTTATTCGAATAATAGCTTTTAATCTTGCTGAAAGCTTCTATTTTCTAAAAAGGCTATTCGAATAAACCATTGTCTATTCGAATAAAAGGACCCTCGAAAGGTTTCTCTCAAATGAGTTATTCGAATAACTCGGTCGTTATTCGAATAATCCTAGTTTTTCGAACTCTGGTTTTAGCGAGTTATTCGAATAACACATTAGTTATTCGAATAACCCATATCAGTTTGGTTTTCTCAAAGCTTTTATAAACAGTGGTATTCGAATAATGATTTATGGTATTCGAATAAATACGTCTTTTACGAATACTGATATGGAAACAAACGGCCATATTCTCGTAATAATTATGGTTTTAATTACACTCAACAGCTATTTTCTTTCTAACTCTATAAATAGAGACCGTGGGTCTCTTCTGTTAAGAGCCCAGCTATCAGTTTAATTTGTGCTTGTTTTTGAAAAATGTGATTTATTATTTACGCCTATTTTCCGTGCTCTTTTTGTTGAAACTTTGAGATATCCTGTTAGAGCCTCTTAGCACTTCAATTTGTATAATTTGCTTTGAGTGAGAGTTTCCCTTCATCTATATTTCTGTTCTTCTGTATTGAGGGTGAGGTATCCTTCAAGGTTTGTAAAGGGGGTGAGGTATCCCTCTAAGGTTTGTATAAGGGTGAGGTATCCCTGCAGTGAGACTTTAGCACAAGGGTAGAGTTTCCTGTGTGTGAAAAGTGCTCTCTTATGTAAAGGTTGCAAGCACCTATTGGAAGCTTGTATACATAGTGAAAAATCTCGAATGTGTTTGGGGATGGACGTAGACCACAAGTGGTTGGTGGTCGAACCAGGATAAATATCGTGCTTGCTCTTCTTCTCTTTATCTCTTTATTTTATGTAATTTTATTTTATTGCACATTTACTTTCCACTATTCTTAAAGTTTCTTTTCTTCATCACGTTCCTTCTGTGCTTTTATTTAAATAGCTCAAATATTTGTATTTATTTTAAGAGCATTTGTGAAAAAGTTTTTATACCAAATTCACCCCCCTCTTGGGTAATGGTTGCCATGACTAGCAAGTGGTATCAGAGCTTTGTGCTCAGGTGAAAGCTTAACCACTTAGAGTTAAAGATCCTTGTCTGTTGGCAACCTTGAAAGTTTTTCAAAATGGAAGGTTTTGAAATTGATAAACCACCATTCTTTAATGGTGTGCATTTTGTTTATTGGAAAGCTAGAATAGAATTTTATATGCAATCAATTAATTTGGATTTGTGGGATGTTGTGTTAAATGGATTTATTTACAAATCAAAACAAACCTGGAATAGTTTTGACAAAAAATATTTTTCTTTGAATATTAGAGCTATGCAAATTTTGAGAAGTAGTTTGAATGATGAAGCTTATACTAAAATTAAGAGTTTTTCTAGTGCTAAAGATATATGGGATGCTCTTGATGCTATTTATCTTACTAACAATGATTTTGTACATAAAGTTGTATATAGGAAGCAAGGGTAAAAGTCATTGAAGGAAGCTTGTCATGAAAAATATCCTCAAAGAGATGCTCAAACTATTGAAGGGAGCCAAATGCCACTTGGTGACAATGATGCTCAATTTGAAGAAGAGGCAAAGAAAAATAAAATTGATGAGGAAGAATGTGATTCTCTTAAAGAGGCAAGTACCCTAGAAATTGGAACTACTTCCTATATGGCTAAAAAGGATTTTGAGGTAAATAATTCTAAACTATATTATAGTCCTTCCTATGATGAGTTGTAAAATGCATATAATGAATTGTATGATGGTTTATTGAATTTAGAAAAGAAAAACTTATCTTGTTTGGAAAATATTTCCTCTATTGAAAATGAAATTGAGACTTTAAAAAATGAATATGCTTTTCTTAATGAGGAAATGCCTTTGAAATATGAAACCTCATCTTCTTGTGAAAAATGCATTAATTTAGAAAATCAAGTTGAGGACTTATCTTTCAAATTTTCCAAAGCTAATGATTGTCATTGCTTAAATTCTATACTTGTTAATGAGAATAAAATTAGTGTTATTCCATGTGAAAATTCAAGCAAGACTTATGGCAAAAATAATTTAGAATATAAAAATAACAAAAGGCTTAAGTTTTTCAAAAATGATATTCAAATGATCAAGCCATCATTAAATTCAATTGTTTACAATTTTTTGTGGTCATCTAGGACATATTTCTCATTTATGCAATTATAGAAGAAATCTTTATATGAGAAATTGTATGGTATGAGTTCCTAAAAATCCTAAAGGCCCTAATACTAACATTCAAGGACCCAAAAT
This sequence comes from Ormosia semicastrata, assembly GCA_029884595.1. Taxonomy (NCBI): domain Eukaryota; kingdom Viridiplantae; phylum Streptophyta; class Magnoliopsida; order Fabales; family Fabaceae; genus Ormosia; species Ormosia semicastrata. Next base: position 53,220,308 of record JAQQTO010000063.1, read on the forward strand.
GAAGTGGGTACCAAAGTGTCCTCCTAGTGTTTCAATTATGCAGAATATTTCTCAAAAGGATGGACAAATTGGTCAAAAGAAAGAGGAATCATCAAGGAGAATGCTTCCAAAATCTAATGGTAGGAACTTTGGTCAAAGAAGGAAGATGACTTCAACCAAAGCTTCTCAAGTTCAAAATGTAGAGCTTGCAAAGTTCAAAACTTCAAAAGAGAAGCAATGGGTAAGGAAAAGCATTTCCTTGATTACCAAGGCCAAGGTATCAAAAGCTTCTACCTCTTATGCATACTCACATGCAAAGTCAATAAATTTGAGGTATATTCCTTGTAGGCCTTAATATAGAATCATGTGTATTTGATAAAATTTGAATATTATGTTTAACACATGATTATGTTCATTCTTATTATATTATAATTTATTAATTTGTTATATATCTTGGTACATAAGGGTCTATAATGCTTATGTATGCTTTATATGCTTAAAATTGTCTATATATCATGAAAGTAAGCATGCTATCAACTATGTACTTAATGGTATTTAATTATTTAATTTATTGTGCTCGATTTATATACTATGAAAAATTAATCTTTATGAGAGCATAATAGATTAATATTCGAAAACTAACACACAAGGACCCAATAAAATTTGGGTACCAAAAGTCAAAAATTGAAGTGTGTTGTAGGTATGCTTGAAGGCCAAGAACTGACTTTGACATCTTGAAAGTGGCTGATCCAAGTACAAAGATCATAAATAATTTTAAGCTCTCTTCCTTATCTCCATGAAGCATAGACTTGCAATCCTTGGATAAGTAAAACTTTTATTATGGTTTTCTATCCTTATAATTTGAAAATATTTCTACATGTTAATATGCTAGATAAAATATACTTCTTGTTTGAAATGACATGTCTAATGATAATATCATTGAACTTGAGTTTTATCTCTCTTGAATCTTTAAATCACATGAATATATGCTTTGTCTTGAATTCTTGAACGTATGCATCTCTGTGTTTCTTTGTTAGTTTTATTCGAATAAACAGGCTTTCATTCGAATAAAGTTCTTTAAAGCTGATCAAAGTTTATGTTGAATATCATCTTTATTCGAATAACATGAAGTTTATTCGAATAAACTGACTTCTATGTCAGTTTTGTGTTTGCAGTGTTTATTGTCTAATCGAATAAATCCTTTACTTATTCGAATAAACAGAGCCTTTGTTCTATCAGTTTCTTACGTTTGATCTCTGTCTATTTAAATAAACCTCGGGCTATTTGAATAACTAGAGACTTGGCTTATCTGTCCTGATTGTTTGCTTTTCTGTCTATTCGAATAACTCCTAGGTTATTCGAATAAACCTATTAAAATGCCAAAACACTTGGTTCTCCAGATCCTTTATTCGAATAGGATCCTCTTCTTATTCGAATAAACACGGTTTGTTTTTAAACGTAATCTGTTCTGCTACGTTTCGATTAATATATGTTAAATTCTTTTGATGCTTATATATAATTGGCTTGATTGATCATGAAATATCTTTTGCCATTGTGAACTTATTTATTATTTTGAATGCTTATTTGTTTATGAGTTTGGCATAATAACTAACCTCTATGGATCCAAAATTAATGGATACCAAAGAAAATTCTTTGAATTGTATTGTAGGGTGATAACTACTTCAAGCAAGCATTTAAATGGAATAAGCTTATTCAAGTTGAGGATAGTAAAAGAATTCAACTTTTGAAAGGGGTGCAAAGAATCTCTATTCCCTCGTGAAAACTTGAAGTTGGTGAAAGTGAGAGTCATCTACAAAGACTCAAAGAGCACATTTTTGGTGATATCAATTCTTACTTATGCTTTAATTATGATATCATATGATATATGGAGAAGTAGAGAGTTGTGTTTACATGCCTTACATGATCATTTTTTTCCTAAAAATGCCTAAATAAGTTTTGATGACGATTATATGTTTCTTGATAAACTTGAATCATGCCTTAAATTGCTTAAAGTATTTTTTTTTTGGATTCAAGTGCATATGTGCTTCATGCATTCTTGTTAGAGCTAACATTGCATGGTTGATAATGTGATACATGCTTTAAATTATTTATCAACCTGAATTATACTTATAAATGAGCTTATATGATATTTGATGCTAACCTATGTTTTAGAGGACTTCTAAAGTTAGCTTTGCAAGTCTCTCTTTGTGTGCTTCAAATATAGTCATCAGATTTTTACATATAAGCATATGTGGATAAACGAGGAAAGTTGAATGGAATTCAAATGAAAAGAAAGATAACGAGGCATTTCTTCAAGTGCAATAGAATGGAATACTCAATGGAAGAAAGCTCAAACTCAAAGGACAAATAAACGAAGAACATTCTAAAGAAGCATCATTCTTCATCTATCTCAATAAGTATCTCTATCCCTAAGCTATTGTGGTATTTTATATGATATGGATTGTATGATATTTGTTGATAAATTAATCTTAAATGACGAGATGCTTTTCAATGAATATATGTTTTTTTAACATAAAACATCTCTATTCTTCTAAAATGCTTTTAAAAATAATGTGCTCTTATAAAATTCTTTTTGAAAGGGGGAGAACTTTTTAAATGATTTTGTTTGATGGATTAAGAATATGTATCTATGTGTTGCTTTTCTTTTTGATAATATGCATATTTTGAGGGGGAGCCTAGCTCTTAATTTGTTTATATCTTTTGGCTTACATCTTTGTTTGATTACATAAAGTGTTTTAATACTATCATATGCTAAATGTTGACATACAAAAATATGACAAGCATTGCATGTATAATCTTCTATATCTTGAAAAATATGCTTATTTCATCTCTCTATTCTTGAATCATATGTAGAATGAATAAATGGGAGAAAATATTATTTTTTTCTTTCTAAGCCTTTTTGTTGATGTCAAATAGGGGGAGTGAAAATTGGAAATAAAAATATGTTCTTGTACTTATTGTTTGATGTGCTTACATGAATATCCATTCTTATATATTGCTCAACTTATTTTTCTTTGGTGATTTGTCATCATCAAAAAGGGGGAGATTATGGAAATAAGTTTGCCCCAAATGATTTTATATGTTAAGTTTTGATGATGACAAATACAAGACAAATAGAATAATACTTATGCTTGATAAATGTGCTTAATGTGATATATTGTATCATGCATGATATGTACCTTGTCTAGTTATATTTCACTTACTAATCATGCAATAAGATATATGCAACATTCATACCTTGCCTAAATGACCTTTGTGCAATATGTTCTGTTGCATCCTACATAGAGCATATCTATTAATAATTGTTAAATGACTTATTTGGATATGTCTATGAAAGTTTTATATGCATGTTAAACTAACTAAAGCTATATATTTATGAATCATGCATATGAAGACATTGAATTATGTTTTTGGACTAACTATGCTTGTTTAAGTGAGCAATACTTTATAGGATAGTCCAAATACCAAGGGTGAGCTTGCAATAAGAAAACAATAGATATCTATTAAGCTCAACACAAGGAAAATGCGATTAAAGATATGTCTTTGAAGTTTTGTCTTGATGATAACACACATGATGGGAAGACCAAGTCCAAGATCTTTTTAAGGATAGCTTTAGGACTTAGAGTCTCTTTGTTCGAGGATCTCTTTGGATATCTCCTAGTGCATTAAGATAAAATAAAAATGTTTTCTTAAACTTATACCAAAACTGTTTTGATCTTGAAAATAACTTTAAAAATGTTTTGGTGTTTTTGATAAACTTTCTAGGATGTTTTTCAAGCTTTTATAACTGTTTTATAAATTGATTTATTCGAATAAATCATTGATTATTCGGATATAGCTTGCTGCGTGACTCTGTGCGTCAAAGTGTTATTCGAATAACACTCCTGTTATTCGAATAAAACCTTTCAGCCTTCTCTGTTTTCTAAACTGATATTCGAATAACAAGTTAACTTATTCGAATAATAGCTTTTAATCTTGCTGAAAGCTTCTGTTTTCTAAAAAGGCTATTCGAATAAACCATTATCTATTCGAATAAAAGGGCCTCCAAAAAGGTTTCTCTCAAATGAGTTATTCGAATAACTCAGTCGTTATTCGAATAATCCTAGTTTTTCAGAACTCTGGTTTTAGCAGAGTTATTCGAATAACACATTAGTTATTCGAATAACCCATATCAGTTTGGTTTTCTCAAAGCTTTTATAAACAGTGGTATTCGAATAATGATTTATGGTATTCGAATAAATACGTCTTTCACGAATATTGATATGGAAACAAATGCTATATTCTCGTAATAATTATGGTTTTAATTACACCCAACGACTATTTTCTTTCTAACTCTATAAATAGAGACCGTGGGCCTCTTCTGTTAAGAGCCCAACTATCAGTTTAATTTGTGCGTGTTTTTGAAAAATGTGATTTATTATTTACGCCTATTTTTCGTGCTCTTTTTGTTGAAACTTTGAGATATCCTGTGAGAGCCTCTTAGCACTTCAATTTGTATAATTTGCTTTGAGTGAGAGTTTCTCTTCATCTATATTTCTGTTCTTCTGCATTGAGGGTGAGGTATCCTTCAAGGTTTGTAAAGCGGGTGAGGTATCCCTCTAAGGTTTGTATAAGGGTGAGGTATCCCTGCAGGCTGAGACTTTAGCACAAGGGTAGAGTTTCCCTGTGTGTGAAAAGTGCTCTCTTATGTAAAGGTTGCAAGCACCTATTGGAAGCTTGTATACATAGTGAAAAATCTCGAACTGTGTTTCGGGGACTGGACGTAGACCACAAGTGGTTGGTGGTCGAACTAGGATAAACATTGTGCCTGCTCTTCTTCTCTTTATCTCTTTATTTTATGTAATTTTATTTTATTGCACATTTACTTTCCGCTGTTCTTAAAGTTTCTTTTCTTTATCACGTTCCTTCTGTGCGTTTATTTAAATAGCTTAAATATTTGTATTTATTTTAAGAGCATTTGTGAAAAAGTTTTTATACCCAATTCACCCCCCTCTTGGGTAATGGTTGCCATGACTAACACTTTGTTACAAATTAATCAAATCAAGCCGAGATTGGGAGGAAAAGTTAAGAAACAGAATACGAAATTGCAGAATTAAAGAAAGAACAATCAATTAAAAGCGCAATCAATTCAGAAATCTATCTGAAATTTGGTGGATTCTGTCATAGATCACTAAACAAACATTTTAATTGCATTTGAATGATTAACTCGGAATTAACCGAAATCTCAGCATTAAATCCAAAATTCATACTAGACAATCATCTAGAATTCAATTAATAATTGATACACAAATTCGCAATCGCATAATTCATGTTAAATCTATGTTAATTTTAGATCCGAATTCAATTAACCTAAGCACAAATCAGCACTAAACTTCTAATTTCATCACGAAACTAGATTAATCAACCTAAATTCAATCACAATTCTCAATCTCAGATCAAGATCCAATCAGATCAAGATTAAGAAAAAGAAGGGGAAGAAGAAGAATCCAAATACAAATAAAAAATAACAAAATTAGAACAAGATCTCAAGAATCCAAACCGTAATTTCTTCAAGAATCCTAAATTGATTACAAGGTGTTTAGCCATCCACGAGAAGAGGAGAACTCAAAAATGAAAATCTAGAGAGAAGGGGAAAGAAGGGGAGAGAGTTCTAGAGAGAGGTGAGAAAAAAGTGGAATAAAAAATTGATTCTCGGATTCCCCTTTCTACAGCTATAAACTACCCCATAAATTGGCCTCTAGTGCCTTATTACACTTCCCAAAGACAACTGGGCCTTGTAGGAATGCAATGGCGCAAGTTTCATCTGAATTGAATTTTAATTGACCAAGATATGCTCACTTTAATGCCATATGCTCCCCAAACTCGAATCTGAACATCCAGGTCCAATTAGGTCCACTAGACATCTGATTTAGACTTTGAGCTCCCATTAAAGTTGTAGAGCTTCCTCTCAGCTTTCCTACAAGATAAAATGCGTAATTATTAGATATCTAGAACTCAAGATATGACCAAAATACAGAAACAATGTAAAACCTCAACAATGCTGGGAATTATCAATTAAGCCCAATTTGAGCCCAGACTTATAAAACATGACCAAGCTCAAACAATTAAGTACATGAAGAGTATAAATTACTAAAAATAAAAGTTTATTAATGTATAAAATATATGATTATCAAAAATCCATCCTCAAAGTCACTATAATAGGAAGGATACCATCCATCTTGCCTAATATAGACTTCCCTCATTTGTGAGGTTTACACCTTTCTACAATCACATATACATAATATATGTACATTCATGTTTAATTACTTCCCATAATTAGCATTCCAAATCATTCTTTTGATTTATCACATTCTTACTTCATTAAATACCCATTCTAGAATCTCATCACTCATTGAGAAGCATAAAAGAAGTAACTACACCTTTAAAAGGCTTCATTGCATCACACAACCATTTTTATTCAAAAATTGGAGCTCACGCTGCGGCGCCTAGCTCTCTGCTTCCTCACGCTGCAGCACAAACACGACCACGCCATGGCGCCTTGCTCTCGGGTTCTAATAATGGAAGTGGCATCACGCATGCCGTTGTGTACCACACCTTGCGTCACAGCGTAAGCTGTAGAATATGGATTTTGCATAATTTTACAGATTCGAGTACTATTCGATTAGAACTTACCCCTCTTCCAATCTATCAAACCTCTCATCCAAGTGATTTTCAACCTTACACAAGGTCCATTTACATATTCCAACTCTTATACAACTTTAATTTCGCTTAATCAAACAACCATGAATGAATCAACCACTTAAACCCTAAAACCCCATTTTCATCTCAAATGAATATCAAGGGAGTCTAAGAACTTAAAGGCCATCTCAATAAATTCAATAACTCATAATCAAACCATCCTCAAGTTTTCCATAATGATTCAAGCTAAAAACACCAAAACACACACTTAACCTAAAACCCCACATCAAGCCAAAACACATGAACAAGATGAAGAGGATAGGAAAATGAGTCAAAAACAAGGTTTCCCCCTACCTCAAACTTTAGAAGTTGAAATCACTAAGCAGCTTCTCTTTGCTTAATGATCCTCCTCCGTTGCCTTGATTCTTGCTCTTGCCTTTGAGCTTTCTAACTACAACTATGAAAGAGAAGGAAGAAATGAGAGAAAAGTCTCATTTTTGCCTTAAATAGATCAAGGCAACATAAAGTGAGAGTCGTGTCTCATATAGTCACTTAAGTGACTTACCATGACTTCGATATGTTAAGAACGCATGGATTTCACCAAACCAAGTTTCCTAACTTCCCACAAGATTAAAATAAATCCTAAGATTCATCAAAAATCTTGTTCCACCATTTTGATATTTTTTCATATCTGCTAGTAGTAAATCCAGCTTTAAAACACATAATCAGTATGCTTAAAAATGGCAAATTAACTTTGATTACCCTCAAACTTTAATTGTAGCACAATTCACACATTTGTGACCTAGAAATAAATTCTTCATATCTATTTCCATTAGCTGAGCAGTTTAAGCCATTTCCAGGGTGAATAACAGCTATATTTCACACATAGTGTTACAACAAAGTGACTGAACATGCTCAGAAAGTCACAAAACTCAACAGACAGTATAAACAGGTATTAGGCTACCTCCTTAACCATATACAAGCCTATCATGTTTTCAAGGGTGTTACAAAAATCATGATTAAGTAAAGCTGAGTTACATTTCTAAATTTATATCTGAGTATATAGAAGTGGAAACATTTATTAGAGTTGTTGATAAGAAAATTATACTTATCATAGAGGCATGATTTACTCTCTTGTAGTTAGAGTTGAGTTAAATATGCAAATTTTAGAGAAATACTCTAGTGTCTCCTTGAGTTGAGATGAAATGGAGTATTAGTAAAGAGATGGTTCCTTTATTAGTTAAAGTTGAACCATAGCACAATTATCCTAACTAAGGGAGCGAGATAAGTCCTTTGACCTTGCAAAGGAGTGAGAAAAACAATTTGCTAATGATGGAATTGTGAGACAAGGGAGCGAGAAAAGCACCTTATGAGGGTAAAGATGTGAGTAAAAAAATTTACCAATATGTAGATGGAGAAGCTCTCTACATAGGCAAGTGAGTGAGACCAAATAAACCAAATCATGCCAATTGTGGTAAAGGAGTGAAACAAAACACTTTACCTAGTAACGATAGAGGAGCGTCAGGATTCCAACTTTACTTCAACTCTTTAAATTCACATTCAAATATTAGTTTAACTATGTTCTATTTTAATGATTCATGGTCAATTCCCAAAATTAGTTAATATCCAATCCCTTGGTATATTAATCCTCTTCACATTATTTAAAGTTACCGAATCCCTTAGTATAACCCCAAATAAAGAAGACTTTATCAAAAATGAAGGAATTAAAAGAAAGACCACATAACCCACAATGTCCATTCCTAGTGAGTGTGAAAATTACGGTGTTTATCACAAGTTATAGGTTCATGCAAATTTTCTCAAATTATACATCAACCCAAAAATTATTCCCAAATTGATTAAGTTTAAAAAATGTAATATCCTCTTTTTAGCATGTTAGGCTAGTTTATGGCTACAAAGGTAGCATAATACTTGCTTGACATATTTACTTATTTTTGAGAGAAATTGAGTCAATTTAGGCACTTTGCTACAACACAGAATATAAAAAATAGCTTAAAATGACTCAGAAAATGGCTTAAATGGCCTAGTTGAGGGAAATAAATAAAGAAACTTTATTTCTAGGTCACAAACAAGTGAAAGAGGGTGTAGAAAATTTTGAGAGCAAACTGAGTTGATTTGGTATTTTTAAGCATACTGAGAGTGTGCTTTAAGGTCGGATTGACCTGCAGCAGATATGAAAATTTAAGAAAATGGTGAAACAATAATTTGGATAAATCCTAGGATTTATTTTTAAGTTGTTAGAAGTTAGAAAACTTAAATTATAAAAATCTACGTATTTTTAACATATATGGAATTTTCAGTATATGGTTAAGTGACTTAAGCCTTATCTTAACCATGACTTTTATCCTTCCTCTCTCTCATGTTTCTGGTCTGATACAGAAACAGAAAACTAATGCAAGGAAAAGGAAAAAGAAGGAGAAAGAGGAGAACGAGAAAAAAGAAGAGGAAGAAGAGAAGACCAAGGACAATCCAAGAATTGAAGTTCACCATTCAAGAACTTGAGGTAGGGGAATTCTTTCCTATACTCAATCTTCCCTCTCCATTTGTTGTGGTTTTCACATGAATGAGTGGTTTGGGGAAAATAGAGTATTTGAGGTAAAGAATGTTTCTTCGCTAAATATTACTTCCAATGACTAAGTTTAGGTTAGTTAGAGCTTAACCCATGCTTGATTGTTGGTTATGAGGTTAGAAACACTCTTGAGTGTTAGATTTCAAGTTGGTTTTTGGGGTTTTGAATGACTAAGCTTTATTCATAACCTAAGTTTAATAAGTTATTTTGATTGTTTTCTAATTCTAACTTTATTAAAGACCATGATTAGAGTTATAAAACACTTAGAAACCAAGAATTGATGATTAGAAAACCTTTTTGAGCCAATAAAACAGTGGCTTGAATTTTCTGTAGAATTCTGCAAAAAATCCTATCACGCCACGGCATGAAGTGCATCATAGTAGCACCTGAGAGTAGGGTGCAAGGCCATGTCATGGTATGAGGGCCTGAAACTCACCAAAATATTTGTTTTGATGAGTTGAGTTCCCTAGTTGTTAGAGCCCTTTGTTTATGCCTTTTTAAGAGTGTTGAGGCACTAATAGGGGCAATTCTTGGAGGGAACAACTACCCAGCATATTGGAATGAGTAGAGTTTTTCAAGCTTCTCAATAGTAAGACTTGATAGAGAAATGGATCCCTCATGTAATGAGGATGAATCATAGAGAAATGGATCCCTCATGCAATGAGGTTGAACCATAGAGAAATGGATCCTTCATGCAATGAGATTGAACAATAGAGAAATGGATCCCTTATGCAATGAGGTTGAACCATAGAGAAATGGTTCCCTTATGCAATGAGGTTAAATCATAGAGAAATGGATTCCTCATGCATTGAGGTTGAACAAAAGAGAAATGGATACCTTATGCAATGAGGTTGAACCATAGAGAAATGGATTCGTCATGCAATGAGGTTGAACCATAGAGAAATGGATCCCTTATGCAATGAGGTTGAACCATAGAGAAATAATTCCTTTATGAAATAAGGTTGAACCATAGAGAAATGGATCCCTCATGCAATGAGGTTGAAAAAAAGAGAAATGGATCCCTTATGTAATGAGGTTGAACCATAGAGAAATGGATTCCTTATGCAATGAGGTTGAACCATAGAGAAATAGATCCCTTATGCAATGAGGTTGAACTATAGTAAGAGTTGGTTCTTTTCTTTATTAAAGTTGAACCAAAATATACAAGAGAAATAGATATTTTACTTTTGAGTAGTCATTAGTGAAATATCGATAGTAAATTATGAGTTATAATTTTTAGAGATATCTTTATGTATCATTGATTTAGTGTCATAAGATATATTTTCATTACTAAGGATTTTTATGTTCTTATCCCGTTTATATTTCATGGTTAGCAGGACAAGACCCTTCCGAGGGAATCAAGAAGAAAAGGGGAAAGAAAATGAAGAAAAACTCCCAAGAATAAATAGTTTTAGTTTTATAGTTTTGATAGCAACTCTTGTAAATTTTGTTACTATGAGTTGTTTTTTTATTTTATATATTACTTTTGCCTTGAGGCTTTTGGTGTAAATATGTATAACTTCTATTTAACGTGGCTCTCCATATTTATTTGTATAAATGATATGGGATTAGTTTATGAAATAAGTTAGTAGCAGCATAACTAATACCAATTATCTTTAAATGTGATGAATATATCGAGATAATTATATTAGGGTGTTACGTTATAGTATCAGAGTAGTTCATCCTATCTAGTCAAGGTACGAACTAACTAAGCTTAGGAAAGTTTAGTGTTTTTCTAGTAAGAGTGTGCATTTCTTATCTCTTAGTGAGATGTTTGTATGATTGCCTCTTGTTGAATGTTGTTAGTTACTGTTGCATGTAACACCCCAAAAATTATTTGTTTTATGATAAACAATCATTTTTTTACAATATTTATGATTTTTGAAAATTTTCCTAGATTTTTATGGAAACGATGAATATTTTAATATATTCTTCATTTTACGTGCACATTGAACAGAGTCAGTGTAACACTCCGAAAACTGTTTGTTTTGCGATGAATAGACATTTTTTAATATTTGTGATTTTTGATGATTTTTGTGAAATTTTCTGGAAAATGTTGAATATTTTAATATATTTCTCGTTTTACGTATGCACTGAGTAGGGCCGGGAAAGCTAAATGTTTTCCTTGAGGCTGATAAACTTTGGACTGTGAAAACGTCGATGGGGGATCTTACTAAACTCGAGGCCGAGCACAATTTACGAAGTTTATATTTTACGAGATTTTATCTGATGAATAAAATCACAGAATAATTAATCATCTGAGAAATAATAATAAAATATTATTTATACTGACTGTAATTTTGTTCACTGAGAAATAGTCCAAATAGATTACTTCTATCTAATTACTGTTATGATATCATTTAAGTGACCACACACTTCACTTTATCAAGAAGCGCGCGAAGCTTCTCAAGGAAGCTTGAGGGAAGCTTCTAGGAAGCTTCCTCCAACCACTTTACACTCTCTCTCCTCCCTCCCCCTATGTGCTGCACATTTGGGCTAGGAGTGGGGCATATTACATTTTCACTTCTCTCATTTGCTCTCCCTCACGTCTGCTCTCTTCCTCCCTCTCCTATCTCCCTTCTCTTTTCACTCCACAGCAGCAACACCCTTACCACCCACACCTCCATTTTATCTTCAAGCTTTCACACTCCTTGCACCCACTTTGTGTTTGGAGGACCACCATCTTTGAGTAAGTCATCTTCAAGAGTTCACCATTCTCTCCATCTTCATCCTCTTCCACCTTTGAAGCTCAAAGGTTGGAGCTTTAAGGTAAAAGCTTATGGCTTTCTCTCCCTCTCTTCTCATTTTTGTGACCCATGGTCATTTTGGCGACCATGGGTATCCATTTCAAGATTTGGTTTTGATTTTGTAAGTTTGAATGTTCAAGGGCATTCAGGAAGCTAAGCACGAAATTTCTAAGCAAAAAGGAGCATCTTTTCCTTGTGCTTCTCTTAGGTAAGAGGAAGATCTATTCACTTCAACCCATTTTGGTAGTTAAGAACTTGTTGTTGTGTTGGTGGGGTGAAACCCATTTTGGGAAACCCCTTTGTTTGATTGTGTTTGATTAAATTTTATGTGTTTGAGTGGTATGCTTTTGATGTGCATTGATGGATGTTGGGATGATTGAGCTTGGAATGGTTTTTCTGGTGAGTTTCTGTGTCACAGAGGGATACACGGCCGTGTATCTCCCTGCGTGACTGAAATGTGTCTTTGGTGCACTCCAGAGGAGTACACGGCCTAGGCCGTGTATGACCACAAGGTCGTGTACTCGGGGCCATGTATGACCACACGGCCGTGTATTATGATCAGTGATGGAATTGAGGCTTTTCTAGCCCCTTGGAGGTTCAAGGTCCCCTTGGACACTTGACTCAAGGCTTTTAGACTAATGTAAGTGTAATAATCAGGAATAATTAGATGACTAGAACTAATTAGGGATTCATAAAGAGGGAAAAACAAGGAACGGGAGTATGCTTTACAATTTATAAGAACTTTGAATGAAGATAGAACATAAGTGTGATGGAGGTTGCGAGCAACATAATGGAATTGAGAATTGACTTACTTGATGACTTTGAATAGGGTGTGAATGCCTAGAAACTTATTATTGACTTAGTATGGACCCTTGAACGGGAGTGAATATTGATGGTAAATGACATAACATGTGATCTTCGACTTGAAATGTTATAACTATGATTTTGTAAATGTACATATGAGTATGCATTGAGCATGATTGAGTCATGCATTGAAAATGTCCGTTGGACAATTGCAAAGGCCAAGTTGCCTAGGAGTTGAATCACACCTTAGTACGGGTGCGAATAGACTAGTGTAGGTCCTGTAGTTGACCTTGGGGGCGTCGGGGCATGGGTGTCTCACAGTGGGCAGTTGGTAGCCCCTCTGGATCGTGGGAAAAACCGATGCAAACGCACCGACGATCCTGACTATGGCACTGTCCTATATCGAGATCTTATGGGAATGCCACTGTATAAAGCCTTGTTGGGCAAAATGATTGATTATTTTCTAGAAAGCACTTGTTTTTATGGCTGACGAGATACTAGCATGTCCCCCAGGTCATTCTCTCTGACTGTTTTGTGTCTAGCTCCATGGAGTAGGGTTGTTGGTATCATATGCATGTGCATAGTGAGTCATCAAACCATTTGATAGTTACTTGTTCATTTAAAAATTTAATATGTTGTTGCATTACTGCCATGACTGCCTATATATATATGTTAAATTTCTTATTATCTGTTTTAATGCTATTCGTCATTTCCTGAGATGTTATGTGGGCATCATGCGCTGTTTATTCTTTACTGCCTCAATTGGTAATGAATGTTGAATGTCTTACCTCTTTTCTTTTTCTATGTTTCTACTATTTCTGTATACCTATATATATGTGATCGTCTGAAGATGGGGGTGAAGAAAAAGAAGAACCTGATTTCCTAGGCTTTTGGCCTAACCTTGACTAGCATTCTTCTGATCATGACAGCCCGACCTCATGGATTTTTAGGATACGTGCGTCTAACATTCCTTGGGGGTCCAGACTATTGGCATGTGAACTTCAGCTCTGATCGCTGTGTCTACTTGGAAGATGTATCGTTGTTGCTGGCTTGGGGGTGCCATGAACCACCGATCTTTACCTACTATGTTAGCCTATGCTTAGAGTTTTATCTGCCCATCCGGGAGATGTGGGGTGACCGCTACTACACCCCGCAGGAGGAATCTTTTGATTCCACTGCTCGGGCTTCAGCCTGCAGCTCTGTGGCTCCTATGTTGGTTTCCTCAGATGAGGAAGACCCCGAGGAGGTTCCTGAGGAGGATCTCGTGGAGGATCCTGATACGATTCCTCCTCATTTGAGGGACTGATGCTGCTGGTAGCTACTGATGGCTGCTAGTGTTTTATTTTGGGGGCTTGATGTCTTTATTTTGATGGGCTGTATATTTTTATCTTGGGGATGTATATGCATGATCCTTTGGGTAGGTATAGTTTTGCTTTTTGGTTAATCTCAGGCTTCTTTTTTATGAGCCTTGATGTAATTATTGACTCATAGTTTGTATCTAAATAGTATATATATATATATATATATATGATGTATCTCATGTAATGGATGTATGGTTTAGTCTTTATGTTTTTCGTCAAAGTTTATATTTTCTGCTTATAATTTGACAAAAGTTTATATACGTACTGATGAATCTTTTATAAATGTTAATACCTCCGAATACTGAACTGATGAGCAGGTTATTGAGTATAATTACATATATATATATATATACAAATAGGAAAGAAAAAATTTATATTCACCATTTTACTTATACAACTAAAATCAAATATGTTTAATGACGCAAGGAACCGGGTCTTTCTTAATTTATACTTATGTTTTTCCACATTGTATTTAATTGACAATGTGACGTTTTCTCCTAAAAAGGGGCATTACATTAAGTTGGTATCAGAGCCCCGATTTATGTTTCTTTGGGTCTTATGATTGAGTCTGTCTTGTTTGTACTGTGTGTTCTCTGAAAATCAAATGTAGAGATGTATTATTTTGTATTCCTAGTGGATGCAACTGACTTCTCTTGTGTCTTTCAGTTACTCTGACTTGAGACAATACGACGGCACGAAGGGAAGACATGGCAGCAGCTATAGCGGCGATGCAAAGGATGGTTGAGGCCGTCGCACAACAAACTGAGCAAGCTACTCAGCAATAGGAGAGAGTTGCTCAACAGCAACAACAGGCTGCTCAACAGCTCGAAGCCACTGCAGATGCTCAGAATTTGGAGGAGTTTCGATGCCACAATCTCCTCAATTCAAAGGAGAATTTGATCCGAACAAGGATAGTCTGTGTGTAACATCCCTCGATTTAATAACCAATGCACAATCGTCATTACGTCATGGTCACTAAATTTTGGCGTGCTAACATTGTCAAATAACAAACTTTACAAAAATATTAACTATTTCGCATATGAGGAAAATAGGAGCCACGAATGAGTAGTTACATATATAACCAGTTAAATTATGAATTATAATATGTACTCGAATTACAACATGTAATATTGGATAATCATCTTAAAACATACATATATCCAAAATACACTTTATATAAGTAATGCAAAATAAAATATAAACTACCCATAATATATTTACGACTAAGGAGTTGAGCACTCCATCGAATCCCAAATGCGTGAGGCAACTCCGGGCTCACCGGAGAAGTGAGAAATACAGGATAAGGTCTTCAATCGCAGTCCTCTTCATGGTCAAGGTCAGATCCCCAGCATGTTAAATACGTCTTGTCGGTCCAATCTACTCGCCGCGCGTTAACACCACAAGTGAACACAATTCGAACGAACCCAATAGAACTCCCTTTGCAACGACATCACCGGATATAGTGGGTCAAACCAAGAAAATCAAAAAGAATCCAACCTCGTTCCCACTTACAGTCTTTAACCAAAAATTGACATAGAGCAAGAAAAGTACAAGAAAGAGGTAAGACATCCTACCATCATTACCAATCATAGCATCAAGAAACCAAAAGGCATAAAGCGACCACATAGCATTTATGACAGCAATAATGGTAATAAACATTTAGTAGCAGTTACAATCAACCAAACAGTTCCAGGCAGTCATATATATATATAGACATATCAGAAGTACAACAGTTCTAATTATAATAACAATGTATGCCAGATAATTCATGGACCCACTATGCATATGCATTCAAAATCAAAATCCTACTCCATGGAGTTAGACACAAACGGTCGCAGAGAAAGATCAGGCGACATGTCTGCAACTAGGCTGCCGAGGCCAAAGTGCTATAATTCTGAATTTATCCACGTGCACATCATGGCATTATACAGACAGTCTGCTCTAGATCGCGATATAGGACAGTGTCTCGGTCCGAATCGTCAGTGTGTTTGCATCGGTCTACCCCACGGACAGAGAGCTACCAACTGCCCATTGTGAGGTACCCGCACCCTGACGCCCCCAAGGTCAACTGATGACCTACACTTGTCTATTCGCACCCGCACTAAGGTGTGTTTAACTCCTAGGCAACTAGGCCTTACGACAGTCCAACGGATATTCACAATGCATACAGACTCTATGCATAATCATGTATGATCATTATTACATACTATTCCATCATATGTCATAATTTGCCAAAGTAAGAATTAACACAGTCAATGGTCACCCACATGGACGCACAATAGCATAATATTGTTGTTAAATAAATTAATACATTTTAAAGCGTATTATGAATTCTTGCTTAGGTTTAGCTTTACTTACAGAGTTTGTCTCTAAAGGAATTCTCTTAGTTAATTTAAATCCTCTTAGGTAATTTATTCATATACACTTAGAAGGTTATTCTAAGATCTCAAAATCTCACACTCTCATGTTCTTACCCTAATTAAAATTATCCAAAGTCTTATGAAAATTCCATTCTTGGTTCTTTAAAATTTATGAATCTCAGTATATTTTAATTTCCCAATTTGCTAATTATTACATCCTGTTACCACTAATTAAATCACTAAGTGTTAGACGATAATTATAATTTTTGGATTCGATGAAGAAGTGTCTCTAGTGTATTATTGATGCAGCCTTTCGACGGAAAATGACCTGACAGAAACAACATTGGTAGAAAGATATTGGTCAGAAGTCTAAACTCGATGGATTTTGACATCCAACGAAAATTGTCAGAAGTCTAAACTCGACGGATTTTGACATTGTGTTTGGTGGTTAGAGATCTAAACTCGACGAATTTTGACATTCGAAGGAAATGGTCAGAAGTCTAAACTCGACGAATTTTGACATTCGACGAAAATGGTCAGAAGCCTAAACTCGACGGATTTTGATATTGTGTTTGGTGGTCAGAAATCTAAACTCGACGGATTTTGACATTCGACGGAAATGGTCAGAAGTCTAAAGTCGACGGATTTTGACATTATGTTTTGTGGTCAGAAATCTAAACTCGACGGATTTTGACATTCGACAGAAATGGTCAGAAGTCTAAATTCGACGGATTTTGACATTGTGTTTGGTGGTCAGAGATCTAAACTCGACGGATTTTGACATTCGACAGAAATGGTCAGAAAATCAAATTCGACGGGCATGGTCAGGTTTAAATTGTTACTAGTTTTCACATGAAATCTCCAAACTTCTAGGCTCAAAACCGTGACCATCCGAGAACCAATCGGACGTCATTTCCTTCCATATTACATGTTCTAATACATTCAAATATATATCAAAACACACAAAATAATCAAATAGGTCACATACATCACAAACAACATGCAAACAAAGATGACCCTCCATACCAATCACAGACAGTGTTCCTAAATGCTAAAAGAGGTTGAGGAGGAGTGTCTTGCTCTTACCTTAGAGAAGCACAAAGAAAAGTTGCTCCTTTTTGGTCAGGATTTCGTTTTCAGCTTCCAGGAAATCCTTAAACATTTAAACTTGCAAAATCAGGACCCAATATTGAAATGAATACCCATGGCCATCAAAATGACAGTGGGTAGGAAGAAAAAGCTAAGAGCTTTACCTTAAAGCTCCAACCTTTAAGCTTCAAAGACGTAAGAGAATGAAGATGGAGAAAATGCAGAACTTTGAAGATGATTTCCTCAATGATGGTGGTCCTCCAAACACAAAATGTTGCAAGGACTGTGACGGTTTTTGAAGAACAAAATGGAGGTGTGGGTGGACGGTGTTGCTGCTGTGGGGTGAAAGAGAAGAGAGAAAGATCAGTGAATAGTAGCTGCGTATTGGGAGGAGGGGAAATGTGAGAAAGAAAATGAATTAGACCCCTTAATTCAAACGTGCTGCACAAAATGGGAGGAGAGAGAAATAATAAAAATAATGGTTGGAGGAAGCTTCCTTGAGAAGCTTCGCGCACTCCTTGATAAAGTGCATAGTAAGCTTGTCTCCAAATTAAATACATCTGACCGATAATTAATTACACTGTAGAATTATTTTCTCAGTGGATAAAATTTACAATTGATGAAAATAATATTTTATTATTCATCAGATAATTTTATGATACCGCAATTTTATTTAACAGATAAAAGCTTGAAAAATGCAAACCTCGCAAACTGTGCCCGGCCTCGGGTTTAGTAAGATTCCCCATTGACACGTTGACAGTTCAAGGTTTGCCAGCCTCAGGAAAAATATTCTATTTTCTCCGGCTCCGCTCAGTGTACACGTAAAACGAAGAATATATTAAAATATTCATTATTTCCAGAAAAATCCACAAAAATTCTTAAAAATCATAAATATTATAAAATGATCGTTTATAATGAAATAAAGAATTTTTGGGATGTTACAACACTCCCCTTCTAAAAAGGAATTTCGTCCTCGAAATTTACATACCTTAGAATAAACGCGACTGTGTTTCTTTCATTTCGTCTCCTAGTTCTCGTATTGTATCTTCAGTTGCATCAATCCAAATCACAAGCAATAAGGTTGCTTCCTTCCACTGAGCATCTTATATTAATGAGTAAAAATGTGTTAACGTCATAGGCCGATTAATAAAAGATTCTACGCCCTTTGAGTCTTCAGCCATCCAACAGCCAACTCTCTAAACAACTGTTCATCACTGGGTGGCCCTATCGAGCTTATTCTCCTTGCTTATTGTAGTAGACAACTAAGCTTATCTTCTTCTTAAGGCATCCGCTATGGCATTCGCCTCCTCTGGGACTATACCAAAATGGAAAAATCAAAATCTTTCGGAACTTCTAATCATCGTCTCTGTCTCATATCCAACTCATTCCAATAGGACAAAATACCTTTGGCTCCTAAGATTACCATAGGCATTGAGAATTTCTCCTTGTAGAAAATGCTTCTAGACCTTCAATGCAACTACAAAGCTAACTCTGGTCAAGCGTACGTTCTCAACTTCCAATGCGAAGCATCACTGGGCATCCCAAAGAGTCCATTAGGATTTGGGCAGAATCATCTTTGGCGAAGAAATCGAGTGTCTCTTCAATTTTTCAAAATTTCTCTCGTATACATCAGTCCATACAAAACTTGACCCTCATACATAAGTTAGATGAGAAGTCTTGCCACTTGGAAAATTCTGCGACGAGTCTTTCGTATTAACTGGCTACCCCTATATAGCTACGAATCTTCGTTACGATCATCCGTCCTTCCCAAAAATTGTTTCGAGTTCCGATGGGTTCACAACAATTCTTTCCCTTGAGATCGCGTAACCCAAAGGTTGAACTGCCTCCGACTAGAATTCGTACTTAGATATGTTTGCGCATAACTTCTTCTTCTTTTTCAGGATTTTATGAATCACTCCGAGAGATTTGGTACGTCCTTCTAAACGTCAAGAATAGATCAGAATGTCGCCAACAAGGACAATGACAAATCTTTGAGCGAACTCGATGATAGTCCAGAATACAAGTTGATCTTGGAGGAAATAGTGGCGTCCTTCAATTGATTTGCCAAACCATCTTTCCTTGATTCGAACAAATGTCTCATAGGGTAAGTTCTCACCTAATTGTACTACACTTGGCGCATTGTTATGGTTCAGATTCGGGAATACATCTACTCAATCGAAGCATACTAGAAACGTTATAAAGGTTAGAAAGAAAAATAGGGAAGTCACTTGATTTACCACTGGACCCGCCTAACGAAGAGTATGATACGATACAATAAAACTTAGGAGTGAGTTTCATTGATTCACATCTAGGAAATTTCTGCCTCAGGAAACACTAAGTTTCCATTGGAATTGAATGACGAGACCCATTTAGAAAATGATTAATCTCCTTCCTGAGATCAAGCCTATTCATGAAGAGAATAGATGATTAAATTGGAAAAAGGGTTCCAATTTCTAACAATAATAGGATAGTTTTTAAATAAACTAGTTATAACAAGAGCAGGCTTACAAACGAGAATAGTATCATTCGGATCGAAAGGAAGTAAATACACAGATAACCTAATTCCAGAAATGTACTCTTAGAATTTCATTGGAACATTTCAACAGGATATGGTTGAAAGATAACCAATCCTTTCGTTAACATTATATCTAATTTGCAAAAGAAGTAAACGAATCAGATCACTAAAAGATTCAGTCTTCAACAGGTCATAGGACAATTTTAAACAACTTGGCTACCATCAACAAGTTCTTAGCAGCCAAAATAGAAATAACTTAGTCAAAAAAATAACGAAGGTATGAACATCCCTACTGGATTCCTACATTCATACATCATAAAGAAACGGGTTACCCCCGGAATTATATAGTACAATCATAGGGTCATCCATCGTAGTACAAGCTCCCTCGTTCAGGTCTATAGTCTTGGATGTTTCTACTCCACTAGAGAAATTTACTCTCCTTTCTTCGTGAGATTGTGAAGTACGTGCATCACCAACAAAAGGCTTCGTCCTTTGCGAAGTACAGTTCTTAGCCACATGTCCTAGCTCTCTGCATTTGAAACAAATTATCCTTTCGATCGTACAATCCTTGGTTAAATGGTCCTTTCCACACTTGAAGCAGATTACCCTTTTGATTGCATGTGGAGGCTTTGTCTCATGTAAAGCACAATCCCTCCACACATGTCCTTGCTTTCCGCACTTGAAACAAATTCTTCCTTCGATCTTACAGTCCCTCGTGAAGGGGTCCTTTCCGTACTTCTTACACATTGATAACGGTACCACAATTGGATCGGATTTACTACCACTCACACTCCCTTTCAACGCTTGTTGTTGCTGTTGTCCCCTTGGCCGTAGTGTATATGATTTATGCTCAAATCGATTGGCCTTCCTATGGTTCCTCCTTTGGAACTTTGGTAATCCAGAGTTACCCCAAAGTCGAATTTCTTCCTTCAAACTCCGAACCTCAACTTCCAATTCCTACTGTTGTGCGGTTCCCTGATCTTGGCGCGTAGTTACATTAACTATTCTTTGTATTTCCTCAGTTGCTGCAGTCGTGCCATCATTGTAACTCCCGGCGTTCATGCGCTTACCTTTACCTCAAGTCATTGTCTTCCTTCAAGAATAAACAAATCAAATCATAAGAAAATCAAAAGCATTCAGTCCAAACAATAGTCTCCTTTCGGAAACCAAACACAAAGAGTCACACAACCCAACAAGATAAACCCAAATGACTCTAGCTTAAGCTCCTTCATTTTGCCTCCTGCGACGCAATCCCCTATAAGTTTTTGACTTATACATAGCTCCTCGAACCAACACTCATGCCAGATACTCTTTTCCAAATAGTATCGATTTTCGAAAACCTCTTGGACACCTCGGTCCACAAACCTTGCAAGTCTTATTCAACTACCCTTTTTCTAACCCATAGGCTCAAACAATTCTAGAGGTAACACAACAAGGGTGTAAATGCAAACAAGTCCTAAGCGAGTTCAGTCATCTTAGCTGAGCTTCTTTCTAAAGAACTCTTATTAGCTTAATACGCCTAGGTGAAGTCATAGTTTCCTGTAGACACAGAATATTGCACATTGAGTGGGCCAGTACTCAATGTCACGTAACCGTGTAATAGTAGCTACCAACACTCAACCTATGGCAAGCTATGCCTTCCTTTCCCAACATCTCAATCAAGAGACAAGGAAGTACACAACGTACAAAAACTTCTAACATGTCTAAGCATAGTCAGTCCATACCCCGGCTCAACAGGATGAACTGAGCTCTGATACCACCTTAATGTAACACCCCTCGATTTAATAACCAATGCACAATCGTCATTACGTCATGGTCACTAAATTTTGGTGTGCTAACATTGTCAAATAAGAAACTTTACAAAAATATTAATTATTTCGTATATGAGGAAAATAGGAGCCACGAATGAGTAGTTACATATATAATCAGTTAAATTATGAATTATAATATGTACTTGAATTACAGCATGTAATACTGGATAATCATCTTAAAACATACATATATCCAAAATACACTTTATATAGGTAATGCAAAATAAAATATAAACTACCCATAATATATTTACGACTAAGGAGTTGGGCACTCCATCGAATCCCGAATGCGTGAGGCAACTTCGGGCTCACCGGAGTAGTGAGAAATACAGGATAAGGTCTTCAATCGCAGTCCTCTTCATGGTCAAGGTCAGATCCCCAACATGTTAAATACGTCTTGTCGGTCCAATCGACTCACCGCGCGTTAACACCACAAGTGAACACAATTCGAACGAACCCAATGGAACTCCCTTTGCGACGACATCACCGGATACAGTGGGTCAAACCAAGAAAATCCAAAAGAATCCAACCTCGTTCACACTTACAGTCTTTAACCAAAAATTGACATAGACCAAGAAAAGTACAAGAAAGAGGTAAGACATCCTACCATCATTACCAATCATAGCATCAAGAAACCAAACGGCGCAAAGCGCCCACGAAGCATTTATGACAGCAATAATGGTAATAAACATTTAGTAGCAGTTACAATCAACCAAACAATTCCAGGTAGTCATATATATATATAGACATATCAGAAGTACAACAGTTCTAATTATAATAACAATGTATGCCAGATAATTCATGGAACCACTATGCATATGCATACAAAATCAAAATCCTACTCCATGGAGCTAGACACAAACGGTCAGAGAGAAATATCAGGCGGCATGTCTGTAACTAGGCTGCCGAGGCCAAAGTGCTATAATTCTGAATTTAACCACGTGCACATCATGGCATTATACAGACAGTCTGCTCTAGATCGCGATATAGGACAGTGTCTCGGTTCGGATCGTCAGTGTGTTTGCATCGGTCTGCCCCACGGACAGAGAGCTACCAACTGCCCATTGCGAGGTACCCGCACCCTAACGCCCCCAAGGTCAACCGACGACCTACACTTGTCTATTCGCACCCGCACTAAGGTGTGTTCAACTCCTAGGCAACTAGGCCTTACGACAGTCCAACGAACATTCACAATGCATACAGACTCTATGCATAATCATGTATGATCATTATTACATACTATTCTATCATATGTCACAATTTGCCAAAGTAAGAATTAACACAGTCAATGGTCACCCACATGGACCCACAATAGCATAATATTGTTGTTAAATAAATTAATACATTTTAAAGCGTATTATGAATTCTTGCTTAGGTTTAGCTTTACTTACAGAGTTTGTCTCTAAAGGAATTCTCTTAGTTAATTTAAATCCTCTTAGGTAATTTATTCATATACACTTAGAAGGTTATTCTAAGATCTCAAAATCTCACACTCTCATGTTCTTACCCTAATTAAAATTATCCAAAGTCTTATGAAAATTCCATTCTTGGTTCTTTAAAATTTATGAATCTCTGTATATTTTAATTTCCCAATTTGCTAATTATTGCATCCTATTACCACTAATTAAATCACTAAGTGTTAGACGATAATTATAATTTTTGGATTCGACGAAGAAGTGTCTCTAGTGTACTATTGAGGCTGCCTTTCGACAGAAAATGACCTGACAGAAACAACATTAGTGGAAAGATATTGGTCAGAAGTCTAAACTCGACGGATTTTGACATTGTGTTTGGTGGTCAGAAATCTAAACTCGACGGATTTTGACATTCGACGGAAATGGTCAGAAGTCTAAACTCGACGGATTTTGACATTGTGTTTGGTGGTCAGAGATCTATACTCGACGGATTTTGACATTCGACGGAAATGGTCAGAAGTCTAAACTCAACGGATTTTGACATTCGACGAAAATGGTCAGAAGCCTAAACTCGACGGATTTTGACATTGTGTTTGGTGGTCAGAAATCTAAACTCGATGGATTTTGACATTCGACGGAAATGGTCAGAAGTCTAAACTCGACGGATTTTGACATTATGTTTGGTGGTCAGAAATCTAAACTCGACGGATTTTGACATTCGACGGAAATGGTCAGAAGTCTAAACTCGACGGATTTTGACATTCGACGGAAATGGTCAGAAGTCTAAACTCGACGGATTTTGACATTGTGTTTGGTGGTCAGAGATCTAAACTTGACGAATTTTGACATTCGATGGAAATGGTCAGAAAATCAAATTCGACAGGCATGGTCAGATTCAAATTGTTACTAGTTTTCACATGAAATCTCCAAACTTCTGGGCTCAAAATCGTGACCATCCGAGAACCAATCAGACGTCATTTCCTTCCATATTACACGTTCCAATACATTCAAATATATATCAAAACACACAAAAATAATCAAATAGCTCACATACATCACAAACAACATGCAAACAAAGATGACCCTCCATACCAATCACAGACAGCGTTCCTAAATGCTAAAAGAGGTTAAGGAGGAGTGTCTTCCTCTTACCTTAGAGAAGCACAAAGAAAGGTTGCTCCTTTTTGGTCAGGATTTCGTTTTCAGCTTCCAGGAAATCCTTAAACATTTAAACTTGCAAAATCAGGACCCAATATTGAAATGAATACCCATGGTCATCAAAATGACAGTGGGTTACGAAAATGAGAAGAGAGGAAGAAAAAACTAAGAGCTTTACCTTAAAGCTCCAACCTTTAAGCTTCAAAGACATAAGAGAATGAAGATGGAGAAAATGCAGAACTTTGAAGATGATTTCCTCAATGATGGTGGTCCTCCAAACACAAAATGGTGCAAGGAGTGTGATGGTTTTTGAAGAACAAAATGAAGGTGTGGGTGGACGGTGTTGCTGCTGTGGGGTGAAAGAGAAAAGAGAAAGATCAGTGAATAGTAGCTGCGTATTGGGAGGAGGGGAAATGTGAGAAAGAAAATGAATTAGACCCCTTAATTCAAACGTGCTGCACAAAATGGGAGGAGAGAGAAATAATAAAAATAATGGTTGGAGGAAGCTTCCTTGAGAAGCTTCGCGCGCTCCTCGATAAAGTGCATAGTAAGCTTGTCTCCAAATTAAATACATCTGACAGATAATTAATTACACTGTAGAATTATTTTCTCAGTGAATAAAATTTACAATTGATGAAAATAATATTTTATTATTCATCAGATAATTTTATGATACCGCAATTTTATTTAACAGATAAAACCTTAAAAAATGTAAACCTCGCAAACTGTGCCCGGCCTCGGGTTTAGTAAGACCCCCGTTGACACATTGACAGTTCAAGGTTTACCAGTCTCAGGGAAAATATTCTATTTTTCCCGGCTCCGCTCAGTGTACACGCAAAACAAAAAATATATTAAAATATTCATCATTTCCAGAAAAATCCACAAAAATTCCTAAAAATCATAAATATTATAAAATGATCATTTATAATGAAATAAAGAATTTTCGGGATGTTACACTGTGGATCAAGGAGTTAGAAAAAGTCTTTCGGGGGATAAACTGTGCTGAGGACAAGAAAGTGATTTATGCAACCTTTATGCTCGTGGGCAATGCTGAAAACTGGTGGAATGGACAGAGAATGCTGGAAGCTACAAACTGAGAGATTACTTGGGAGTTGTTCAAGGACAAGTTCTTGGATAAGTATTTTCCTTCAATCGCAAGACACGCGAAAGAGTCAGAATTTCTCAACTTACGACAAGGGAATATGACCGTTAGTGAGTATGCGGCCAAATTTGAAAACTTGTCACAGTTTTCAACATACTCTCAGCATCAACCAAATGAAGCATAGAAATGTCAGAGATTCACAGAAGGACTAAGGTATGAGGTGAAGAAGGCTGTGATCACCCTGAAGATCAATGAGTTCTCAGAACTGCTGGATAAATGCTGTGACGTAGAGGCTCTAGAGCAATCTAGAGATACGACGAATAGAAACTTTGGGCCTACGAGGTTCCAAAGAGGCGGCGGTAATAGTTCTAACCGCTTCCAGAAGAAGCCTTATTCCCGACCAACGGGAAATCAACAATAGACTACGGGTGGAAATTCTGGTGGAGGTTCTACTAGGAACTGGACTGGCCAAGGTGTGGCGTATCCCTCCAAATGCCTGAAATGCGGGAAGGATCACCAAACAAGGGATTGTTCTATTAAAGGAATCATCTGTTTCCGATGTGGGAAACCTGGACACATCTACAGAGACTGCAATTAAGCTAAGGTTGAGCCTTCAGTCAATACTGCTCGAGCTGCAAGGCCACAAGCAGGAGGCAGGGTTTATACCATGAGCGGAGCTGAAGCCTCCAAAACTGAAGACTTGATTCAAGGGGAAGGCACCATAGAAGGTAACTGATGATCACATATTTGATATATTAATAAGCTTTCATTCTTAGTCATTTACACTCTTTATGTACTTAATTGATTGAGTTTTATTATGTTTTGTAAGTTTGGACTCAAATTGAACTTAATTAAATATTTTAGCATGATTCATATCTTACACTGTTTCTGTATTTGGGTCATATCTTGGGCTGTAGGTGGTCTTTGGAGGTGATTCTAGTGGCATTTGAAAGATAAGAGAGAGTTCTATAACTTTCATGAAGACCTCAAAGGCCTAATCATATGAGTAGATAACTCAAATTGGGATTGAAGCAAGAACCAGAGTATTTTTCCTAACAGCTTAACCTATGGGTACTGTTCATCACATATTTCGGGATAGAATTTGTAAAATGGGCTAAAATTTGGATGCTAAATAGTTAAGACCAATATCTACAACTTTCATGTTGAAACTTTTCCAGAATCGGACTCCTTGAAGGTGATATTGGGCTTGGAAGTCAGAACAGAGGAGCTGTAACTAGGCCTGGGTAGTGTTCAGTAATTTGAACGTATCTAGAGTTAGAGAAATGATATTGGACTCAAACTAAAGCCATTTGAAAGCTAAAATCCAGGCCTACAACTTTCATGAAGACCACTTGGTTCAAAAATGATGAATGCAATGACTTTAGAGCTACATGATTTCGGAGACAAGGAATCTCCATAATTTCCCACTCACCTAAAGTCATTTGGCATTTTCCACTCATTTTCCACTCATCCAACCACTAATGACTCAGCCCCCTTGTCATTTTGTATCTCTAAACCTCTATAAAAGCGGGCCTTGGCAGATCATTAAGGATGTGAGGTGTTAGTTACCAAAATGATGCCATTTTGTTACTAGGTTTTCTTGTAGTAATTTTCCTTTGTTCTAAATTAAAGTCATGTTCTTCTTCTTCTTCTTCTTCTCTCTTTCTTTCTTCTTATCTATGAGTAACTAAGTTTCATTTTACTTAGGTGAAAGGGTGAAGCTCTTGGTAATAAAGTAAGGTTAGATTTATTCTTCTCTTGTGCTTAAATGATTTATATTTTTCTAGTAACTATTATACGTATTATAATTTGTTTCTTATAATTTAGAAACCATCTTTGTAAAGAGGAGTTCTTGATTTGTTGTAGACAAAATATTGGCACAATGAATGCTTTAACCTATTTATAAGTGGTGGTAATATTTTTAGGAAACATAATATAATTACGTATATTATTTTAATTAGACTTTTAATGTTGTATTTTCCGATTGGAACCTCCATGTTGTGAGGATTCTAATTGAGTTATAAAAGGAATTGATCTTACCTTTATTTTATTTACCAAGAGTGAATCTTTTTACCCAAGTAAATAATTTTAATCGTAGTAACAAAATATTCACTTCACTTTAATTAATCTTCAACAATTCCCTATGGATCGACCTCGGACTCCTGAGAAATATATTACTTGAGACAACCTGCACTTGGGTTTGCAAATGCGACAATCAAAAATTGTGCATCAAGTTTTTGGCGCCGTTGCTGGGGACTTGATTTGAAGACTGAATTTCTGTTGTAAAAATTTTGTATATATACTAACATACTAACTAATGGGGGAACCTCTCCCTAATTTCTCTATAATCTTTAATTATTAATGAAATAATCTTTCTTCTTCTCTCCTCTCTCGCTGGAGCAAAAAATCAGCTTGCCGATTCTCCAGTTTTCATATTTTAAATTTACTTTCTGCACTTTATTTTCTGTATTTTAATTTCTGTACAGTGGGGGTAATTCTCCATTTTATTTTCTTGTACATATTAACTTAGTGGGGGTAACTCTCCTTTTATTTTTTTTGTACTTTATTTTTTGTATTTATTTTTTGTTATTTATTTTTCTGTCTTTTTTTTTTTTTTACTAACTTACTAACTCTCTTACTAACTATCTAACTTTTTACTTTATCAGCTATCTAACTTTTTACTTTTTCTGCTTCTAACATTTTAATTTATCTGTATACTAACTTTTTAATTTTTATGCTTATTAACTTATTTGGTGGTTGGTTTATACCACACCTTTGTTAATATTTAATGGACAATTTATACTGCTAGCTTGTACATTTTATTTTTTCTACTGTAAGTTACTTGTTTATACTTAATTGGTATCATGATTTAAATTCTAGTTGTTTGGTTAGAGTTAATCCAGGTACTTTACATATTGATTTGTTTGAATCACAATCACACATATTAAGCACAATGGCTGAAAACGAAAGTGTGCATGATGAACATGAAAATCAACCGTTGCGAACTATGCGTGAGTATCTGCAACCATCTCAAAATTCTAGTCCATCATGTTTTATCTTTCCACTCAATGCCAACAATTTTAGATTCAAGCCAGGTATGATTTCTTTACTTCCTAATTTCCATGGTTTAGAATCTGAAAGCTCATATTTACATCTAAAAGAATTTGAGGAAGTATGTACCGCTTTTCATGATCAAACTTGCACTGAAGAGGTTGTTAAACTTAAATTGTTTCCTTTTTCTTTGAAAGATAAAGCAAAAACTTGGCTTAACACTTTGAAACCAAGATCAATTGGCACATGGCAAGAAATGCAATGTGAGTTTTTGAAGAAATTTTTTCCAACACATAAAACCAATGCTTTGAAAAGACAAATCCAAAATTTTCCCAAAATTCCAGTGAAGCATATTTTCAAAGTTGGGAACGTTTTAAAGATTTGTTGAATTCTTGCCCACATCATGGTTTTGAAAAATGGTGCACTATAAACTTCTTTTATGAAGGGTTAACACCCAAAACTAAACAATTTGTGGAAACAATGTGCAATGGTGAATTTCTTGATAAAGAACCTGAAAAAACTTTAGACTATTTAGACCATTTGGCTGAAAATTCTCAATCTTGGCATGGTACTAATCCTTCTGAAAATTAAATTAGATTTAACCTTACAAATGCTAGTAAAGGAAAATATCATCTTAGTCAAGAAGAAGATCTAAATGCAAGGTTTGCTAGTTTGGCTAGAAAGGTTGAAGCTATGGAATCAGGGAAAGTAAAAGAAATCAAATCTGTGCAAAATGAAGAAATTTGTGGCATTTGTGATGAATTAGGACACTCAACAAATGAATGTCCAAAAATTCTTGTTTTTAAAGAAGTCGTGCATGAGCAAGTAAATGCAATGAATAATTTTAAAAAGTCATTCACTTCTTCTTTTTTAGATACATACAATCCGGGATGGAGAAATCACCCGAACTTCAGTTAGAGGAATAGCAACCAGCCACAATTCATGCAACCACCACCTCCTCAGGCACAACAAGATTCTCAAAATCCTCAAGGATATGCACCCTATGTCCCTCCATATAGGAAAAACCTTGAAGGAACATTGCATGCATTCATGGAAAAACAAGAAGCCATCAATAACCACAACAATCAAACCATGATTGACATAAAAGACACTATTGCTAAACTTTCTTCTGCACTTGCCATTCATGAGAAAGGAAAGTTTCCCTCTCAACCTCAACCAAATCCTAAGGGTCAGTTTAGCCTAAATGAGGGTAGTTCAGAAAGTCAAAAAATAGATCAAGTCAACTCAGTGATAACTCTTAGGAGTGGAAAGGTTGTTGAAAAACAAATTCTGAACTTTGAGAAAAGATGATGAGTCAATTTCCAAAGATGAAGAAGGAGTTGATAAGCCACCTAGCCAAAAGGAGATCAAACCCTCGTCTTCACCCCCATTTCCTCAAGCATTAAACAATTCAAGTAAAGTGAATCATAATAGTGACATTTTTGAAATCTTTAAACAAGTGAAGGTCAATATTCCTCTGTTAGATGCTATCAACCAGATTCCTTGTTATGCCAAATTTTTGAAAGACTTGTGCACTGTTAAAAGGAAACATAATGTGAAAAAGAATGCATTTTTGACTGAACAGGTAAGCTTCATTATTCAAAACAATAATTAGTTGAAATATAAAGATCCTGGTTGTCCTATAGTTTCATGCATTATTGGTGAACATAAAATTGAACGAGCTTTACTTGATCTTAGTGCTAGTGTTAATTTGCTTCCATATTCAGTTTATCAGCAACTCAACCTTGGTGAGTTAAAGCCAACTTCTGTAACTCTTCTACTTGCTGATAGATCAATTAAAATTTCAAAAGGAATAATAGAAGATGTGCTGGTACAAGTTGATAAATTCATATATTCTGTGGATTTTATTGTCTTGGAAACTGAACTTATGGTTGATAGTTCTAAGTCAGTTCCTGTTATTCTTGGTCGCCCATTTTTAGAAACATCTAATGCTTTGATAAATTGCAGAAATGGAGTGGTGAAGCTAACTTTTGGAAATATGACACTGGAGCTTAATGTTTTCAACATGTGCAAGCAACCACAAGAAGTTTATGATGAAAAGGAAGAGATTGAAGGGATTGAGGCCATTATAGATGATCATCTTCAAATCAGGAGTTCTTCTGACCCATTAGAAATCTGTTTAATTAATTCATTTGATTCAGCTACACAATTAGATGATGACGTTTCTGAAATATGCTCTTTGCTTGACTGTACACAGGAAATGGAATACAAAGCATGGAAGCCAAGATTCAAAGAGCTAAAATCCATGAATGATGATGCCCATGAAGAAGTACCCACACTGGAACTGAAGTCATTACCTAATGGGTTGAAGTACACATTTTTGGGAGAAGAACAAAGCTCTCCAGTGGCAATTTCCTCATCCCTGACCAAAGAACAAGAAGGTAAGTTGATAGAAGTACTTAAAAGGCATAAAAATGCAATTGGATGGACATTAAAGGATATCAAAGGCATTAATCCATTAATTTGTACACATAGAATACATTTAGAGGATAATGCTAAAACATCTCAACAACCTCAAAGAAGATTAAATCCATACA
Organism: Ormosia semicastrata; assembly: GCA_029884595.1. Lineage (NCBI taxonomy): Eukaryota > Viridiplantae > Streptophyta > Magnoliopsida > Fabales > Fabaceae > Ormosia > Ormosia semicastrata. The sequence continues at coordinate 53,251,544 of JAQQTO010000063.1, forward strand.
TGAAAGAGGTAGTTAGAGCTGAAGTTCTTAAATTACTTGATGTTGAAATTATCTATCCTATCTCTGATAGCCAATGGGTAAGCCCTACACAAGTTATGCCTAAGAAATCTGGAATAACAGTGGTTGAAAATGAAAAAGGAGAATTAATACCTACCCGAGTCTCATCTAGTTGGCGTATGTGTATTGATTTCAGAAAATTGAATGCAGCCACTAGGAAAGACCATTTTCCATTGCCATTTCTTGATCAGATTCTAGAAATAGTAGCAGGACATCCCTACTATTGTTTTCTTGATGGTTATTCAAGGTATAATCAAATATCAATTGCATTGGAGGTTCAAGAAAAGACCACTTTTACTTGTCCCTTTGGCACTTTTGCATATAGAAGAATGCCTTTTGGTCTTTGTAATGCTCCGGCAACTTTTCAAAGATGCATGCTAAGTATTTTCAGTGACATGATTGAGCATTATTTAGAGGTTTTCATGGATGATCTGACAGTTTTTGGAAATTCTTTTGAAAATTGTCTTGATAATTTGGAAAAAGTTCTTAAAAGATGCAAAGAAAAAGGATTTGTGTTAAATTGGAAAAAATGTCATTACATGGTTACCTCAGGAATAGTGTTAGGTCATGTGATATCTTCTAAGGGAATTGAAGTTGATAAGGCCAAAGTTGAATTAATTGCTCATTTGCCTTTCCCAAAAACAGTCAGAGAAGTTCGTTCCTTTTTAGGACATGCAGGATTTTACAGAAGATTTGTAAAGGACTTTAGTGCCATATCTAGACCTTTATGTAATCTTCTAACAAAAGATACACCATTTTATTGGACTCAAGATTGTCAGAAATCTTTTGAAAAATTAATCGGTCTTTTGACTTTTGCTCCTATCATGCAATCTCGACTGGTCTTTGCCTTTTGAGTTGATGTGTGATGCTAGTGATTTTGCTGTCGGTGCTGTTTTAGGCTAAAGAAAGGAAGGTAAGCCTCATGTAATTTATTACGCAAGTCGAACTTTGAATAGTGCACAAATGAATTACACCACTACTAAAAAAGAACTACTTGCTGTAATTTTTGCATTGGACAAATTTTGAGCTTATTTAATTGGTTCGTCCACTGTTGTTTTCACTGATCATGCTGCTGTTAGATATTTAATGTCTAAACAGGATGCCAAACCTAGATTAATATGGTGGATCTTGTTGCTTCAAGAATTCAACATCACAATAAAAGACAAGAAAGGAGCCGAAAATGTTATTGCAGATCATTTGTCAAGGCTGACAATAGGCTCATCTTTTGATAGCACACCTATTAATGATTCTTTTCCCGATGAATTTTTATTTTCTATCAATTCCATACCTTGGTTTGCTAACATTGTCAATTTTCTTGTAACAGGTAAGATGCCACCTCAGTGGACACACCAAGACAGAAAAAAGTTTTTGATTGAGGTGAAAAATTTCTTTTGGGATGACCCATATTTGTTCAAATATTATCCTGATCAAATCTTTTGGAGATGTGTACCTGACAATGAGGTAAGTAGTGTCATTAAATTTTGTCATTCAGAAGCATGTGGAGGTCATTTTTCTTCAAAGAAAATAGCTGCGAAAATCTTGCAGTGTGGATTTTATTGGCCCACTTTATTTAAGGACAGTTATACTTTTTGCAAAAGTTGTGAAAGTTGTCAAAAATTGGGGTCCATTACTAAAAGAAATATGATGCCTTTGAACCCTATCCTTGTCATTGAAATTTTTGATTGTTGGGGAATTAATTTCATGGGTCCATTTCCATCATCTTTTGGATTTGTGTACATTTTGGTTGCAGTTGATTATGTCTCAAAATGGATTGAGGCGATTCCATGTCGGCACAATGATCATAAAACTGTTCTAAAATTTTTAAAAGAAAATGTTTTGAGTCGATTTGGAATTCCTCGAGCTATCATCAGTGATGGGGAAACACATTTTTACAATAAACCATTTGAATCCTTAATGAAGAAATATTGCATTACCCACAAAATTGCAACCCCTTATCATTCTCAGATAAGTGGACAAGTTGAATTAGCAAATAGGGAGATTAAACAAATTTTGAAAAAAATGGTTAACCCAAATCGTAAAGATTGGTCTTTAAGACTAAACGATGCACTTTGGGCTTACCGTACTGCTTTTAAAACATCTTTGGGCATGTCTCCTATCGGTTAGTTTATGGAAAACCTTGTCATTTGCCTGTAGAATTGGAGCATAAAGCATTTTGGGCCATTAAAGCTTTCAACTTAAGTCTTGATGATGCTTCTAAGTTACGCAAATTGCAATTGAATGAACTTGAGGAATTAAGAAATGATGCATATGAAAACTCAAAGATTTATAAAGTTAGAACAAAAGCTTTTCATGACAAATCAATTTTGAGAAAAACTTTTGAAATTGGTCAAAAAGTTCTGCTTTATAATTCTCGTCTTCATCTATTCCCTGGAAAATTGAGATCTAGGTGGATTGGTCCTTATATTGTCAAAAATGTGTATTCTTATGGGGCCATAGACATTGAGAATCCTAGGAATGGTATTGTATTTAAGGTCAATGGACAAAGACTCAAACCATTTCTGGAACATCAAGTTGTTGAGGTAGAATCTATTTCTCTTTCTAATCCTTGTTATGAGTAGAATTTATTTTAATGTTGTTTCTTTCTTTTGCAGTTCTTTGTGTTCCCGGTTAAATGGCGGATAATGGTACTTCGTGACTCTCAAGTCGGTTTGTTTTTCAGTTTCCCATAATAACTGATTTCTTCTCCTTTTAAAATGGATGTCATTCTCTCAAATCTAAGAAAACATTTACCTTTTCTCCCTCTAAATGCTCTAACAAAAGTCTATGAAGCTAGGTGTGAAAGACTGAGATTGTTAATGTATAAGGGCATCCCAGAAGATATACGCTGGATAATCGAAGCAAAGGTTCGTTTAGCTGGTGAATTGGTGTAGTGTGGAATACGATTAAAAATTATATTAAAAATAGTTGCCAAGTTCCACCAAAAAAAATACAAAAACCTTGCAACTAGTTGTAGTAAGCAAGGGTCAATCCACAGAGAACCAATTCAATTAACACTATTAATCTAATTCCTAAATTAAACTCTGATAGAAAATAAACAGTAAAATTAAAAGGGGGGTTTTGTTAATTAAAACTAACAAAAGAAATTAAACTTAAATCAAAGCAGTAAACACAAATTGAATTATCAAGTTAAAGATATTGGTTAAGAGATGGAATCCACCACTAGATTTATATGATTATGCCAACTTACATGCCTTTTATACCAACATGATCAATTATGTTCTTATGTGATTGTGAGAAAAATCCCGTGTCTTCCTTAAGTTTCGCTTAATTCAGCAACCACTCAAATCAAATCCTAACCATTAGTTATTTGTAAAGCAACCGCTCTTACACCTACCTAATGATTGCATTAAGAATTAGAAAACCAATCACGCTAAGGTCTAATCACACACCGGGATTAAATTACTTAGATCATATGTCTCACTAGTCATACCACCGCAACCGCGCATAGCAATCCTAGTTTTACCACTTTCGAAATTTGGCAAGAATATAAAAACCTTTATATTGATTTAAGAATAGAAACATATGAATAAAAACATAATTGTATTGATATAAAGAGGTATGCAAGATTCACATAATCAAAACTAGAGTTTCATCCTCCCTTAACCAATTAAGAAGTTTAGCCACACATGGCAAATTCAAAAACAGAAGAAGAATTAAAAGAAAACATTGTTCAGAACAAAAGAAGAAAAGAAAAACTAAAGATCAAACTAGTTTCCAAGGCTTGAGAGTGATTGATCTTTGATCGCTCGAATCCGAGTCTCCAATCCTCAATCGAATCCTTCCTCTTCTTGGTCTTTGTGTTTCTCTCAGTTTCCTTGACTACTCTCTCTGTCCAGACCTCCTTTAGGGACTCTAAGCAACCCTATTTATAGGTTTGGGAACCTAATTTAGCATTAAAACATGAAATTAAATTTCTGAGTCGATGACACGGGCCGTGTCATATTACACGGCCTAACCCGTGTTCAATTCTGATGACAGATTCTCAGCTATTCCAAAGCCAGAGAAGAACACGGCCCACCCCGTGTCACTTGACACGGGCCGTGTTCTCGGTCAAGGCTTGAAATTGACTCTTCCTCGTGAAGTCAGAGAAGTACACGGCCTACCCCGTGTCATTTGACACGGCCGTGTTCTTCAAAACCTTCCGTCTTCAAAGTCAGAATAATACACGGCCTACCCCGTGTCATTTGACACGGGCCATGTTCTTCACATTCTTCAAATCCAGCCTTGATTCTTCATGAACATTCTTCTTCCTTTGCTTCTAGGGGTTGATACTGATTCCCTTAAGTCTCTTAACTCTCTTCTCAATAGTTCAATACAAATAGACTCCATCACTCATAGATCTCCTGAAAATCATAATACGTTTATGAGTGTTTATAACCACATTTAAGCAAAGTTTCACAATAAACATCCAAAGACAACTCTAAATTAGAAACTTAGCTAAGTGTCAACAATTAAGCACATTTGGAATCCAATTAGATCAAACAAAGAACATTCAAGAGCTGAAATTATTAGCAGATCAAATACCCCCACACTTAACCTTTTGCACTCCTGGGCAAAAACATAAAACCAAGCACATGCCTCCCAAAAAGTAACAAAAGTACTGAACAATAAGCAAAGATTTACACACATCAGTTCTTTCAAGGAATCTAAGCATTCAGGAATTTCCTCTCTCAACAATCCAAATCAGCAAGCAAGGTCAATCCAATATCAGGGTTAAGTCAACATGATAAATCCTCACAGATGTACTCTCTTTCACTCAAGTATTTTGAGCTTGTATTTACTCTCAATCAACTCATGAAAACATGCCTTACCATAGGCTTGACAAGCCTCTACTTCTCCACCACCTAAATCACATGCACACAAAGATCAAAAGGTCTTTAATCAGGTTGTAATGGGGTTAAGGTCAAGCTAAGATATATCAAGGATAAACAAAGTTAGACCATCGGAAATAGAAGAGCTAAGGGGAATAAAAACCAAACACTTTTGCACAATTACCCCAACACTTTTCAATCCATCTTCATCTTTTACTTGACTTCTTCCATTTATCAACCAACTTATCAATCTCTTTTTCTCTTTCTCTTTTTTTTTTTTATATATATTTCTTCCTTTTCTCCTTTGAGAGCCCCTTTTTTTTCTTTTTTTTTTTAACCAAGGCAAAACAGTGTAATCACCCCCACACTTATTCAAACACAATTCCCAACATAATTATTAAGCTCTTCTACTCCCTAAGGTAGGGTAGCAATGGTTTTTCACTATTAGGCTTGTATTGAGCTATAATAAAAAGAAAGGAAATCATTCAGGCTCAAAAGGGTGAAACAATTGATCAAAACACAAGGATAGCTATTTGGCCATTGGCTGAAAGAAAGAAATGCATTTATCATCTCAAAAATGTGCAGTGATCATTTACAATTTAAAAGAGAGTCAAATCAAATTCTGAAAAGCATATAATCACAAGTGGAACCATACAACAAAGAACAGAAATGACTTAAGATTAGTCATTCACATAAAGGCCCAAAAACTCACTAGGTCCAATTTTATCATATTCTCAAAACCCATTCAATTTTCAAAACCTCTTAGTGCAAGTTTAGAATCAAGAAAGTTAACTCCTTTAGGCTTAAAAACCTGTCAATAAAAATTAATCACTTGCTCATCGCTCAATATACTCTCAAAACCAGTTAGAAAAACATGCACCAGATATGCCATTAAAATTTGAATGTGCAATTAAGGTCAAAATCAAACTTCAAACTTCCCCCCACAGTTAAAATAGACAGTGTCCTCAATGTCAAATCATACACGACATAGAAGAGGAATCCACAGTAATAAGCAAAGTATATATGAAGAATTAAGTCTGGCATCAGGAAATTCAAGCAAATACAAAAGATAAACCAATAGTAACCAAAACAATGTCCATTAAGCCAGCAAAATGAAGGACATAGTCTCAAAATGAAAATACATCAAGATGGGGGAGGGGGATATGAAAAACGCTGAAGCAGAAGATCAAGCTTGCCATCAATGGCATCCATCTTCTGATCGCGCGCAACCTCCAGAGCCTGAAAGCGATCCTCTAAGCGCTGGAAGTGAGCAGCATGGTCCAGCTCCAAGCAGTCAATACGGGCCAAAATAGCATCATAAGAAGCTGCGCCTGGCTGAGTGGAAGGGCCCGCATTATCAGCAAACTCGGGGGGAGGGGAGACAGCAATATCCTCATGCGGCTCAAAGGCCGGATTAGCCCTAAGTAAAGCAGCTCCATCAGCACTAAGCAAGGTGAGAGCACCATTTAAACGAGTGCAGAGCTTCATAGATACCAAAATGGCCCCGTCAATAGCAGTGGGACCCTGGACTGGTGCCTCCTCTAACAAATGCAAGTAATCAAAATGATCAAGAATGGTTGTCACATACCCTCCTATCACAATGTGACCAGCTAGAGTGGTCCCTACGTGGTGAAACCGATTGCAGAGCCAATACCCTCCATTAACAGAACTCCTCAATCATGCAAAGTGCAAGAAAAATAACTCGAACGGCTAATTGTCCTTGACTTTCCCCCTACCACAAAGAGTGTTAGCTAACCATTTCTGAATATAGCGATGGGCAGGGGACCTAAGCCTAGAAGCTTTAGACACCTTAGGATCATATTCATCAGACCCAGGCACAGTGAGGGCATACCACACACGATTAGCATTAAAATCACGGGGTAACATATTTTCCCCCTCAGGAAAACCAAAAACAGCTCTAAACATATGGATATCAACAGAATAAGAATTACCAAGCAACCTAAATGTGATTTCACCGGGCTATCTGGTTTGATCAGACAGAGGATAAAGCTTGCGATTAAAACTAGAAATAAACTCCCTAGTTAACTCAGTAAAAGTAGGCCTCTGTAACAGTGCAAAATCAACCCAACCAATCCTACCCAACAGAGCAAACACCTCATCATATAACCCTATAGCCCTAAGGGTATCTACATCTAAAAAGCGAGTGGGAACCACTACATTTCTGTCAATAGGGTTGACTGGCACCGAGGGGTGAGGGCTCACGCGGGGGTGATGGAGACCGAGCACGCCTAGCGCTGGTACGATGGGGATGGAGCGAACAGGAAGCAGCGGTGGTCTTGACGCGCTTTTTAGGACCCATTACTAAAAGAAGCAGAAGAAATGAAGAAAAATAAAAAGAAAAGAAATGGGATGGGACCGTGGAGGAGGGAAGGAGAAAATGATGGAAAGGGAGGAATGTGTGTGAAATGCGTGTGGGGAGAGGTGATAATGGTTAAAAATGGTGAAGAAGGGAGGAAAATGGTGGTGAATTGTGGTGGGTAGAAGAGATTGAAGGGGGAGATGATGGTGGCTGCGCAGAGAAGAAGAAGAGGAGAAGAGGAATTTGGGTAGAAAACCCTAAATCAGGGTTTAAATGAGCCACTGGTACGAGTACACGTGCCGTGTCATGGGACACAGCCCACCCCGTGTACTCCTCTGTCTTAGTAATAAGCTGCGCAAGACAACACGGGTCGTGTCATATGACACGGCCATACCCGTGTACCTCTCTGGAAAATAGGGGTTTTGATGGTCATGAGGACACGGGTCATGTCATGGGACACGGCCCACCCCGTGTACTTCTCTGGACTCATCACAAACGTCCCATCCTCGAAAACACGGGCTGTGTCATATGACACGGCCCACCCCGTGTAGTTTTCTGCAGTAATGGGGTTGCTGTCATGAGGACACGGGCCATGTCATGGGACACGGCCCACCCCGTGTACTATGCTGGCTTACAAGAAGCACTCTAAACTTTTCCTTAGAACTGCATGCACCAACAAACCATGAACTCAAGCAATCAAACTAAAACTGAGCAAGTCAAAACACAATTATCAGCAAGGAGATAGATATCATCAAACAAGAAACACTTAAAAATAGGGTAAACTAAGGAACTAAATAACACAAAACAGAAAGGAAAAAGAAAGCAAATTTGATTGGGTTGCCTCCCAATAAGCGCTTGGTTTATTATCCTCAGTCAGACATTGTGATGCTCCTCAGGATTCTTCATAAGAGGGATGGAGAAGAGGCATGTCTTCAACTTCTGCATTCTCTGGAAGTTCATGGTAAGGTTTGAGACGGTGCCCATTGACCTTGAACGTCTTCCCAGAGGCCTCGTTCATGATCTCCACTGCACCAGAAGGAAAAACATTAGTTACTACAAATGGGCCAATCCATTTAGAACGTAACTTACCTGGAAATAATTTTAGTCTGGACTGCACAAAGAACACTCTTTGGCCTGGATGAAAGCTCTTCCTAGAGATCATTTGATCATGAAATGCTTTGGTTTTGGCTTTGTAAATGAGGGCACTCTCGAAGGCCTCATTCCTCAATTCTTCCAACTCCTGAATTTGGAGTTTCCTCTGTTTGCCAGCACCTTCCAAGTGCAAGTTAACTTGCTTGATAGCCCAGTAAGATTGATGTTCTAGCTCTACTGGCAGGTGACAGGGCTTCCCATAAACCAATCGAAATGGGGACATACCAATAGGGGTCTTGTATGCAGTCCGATAGGCCCACAAGGCATCAGCAAGTCTAGCACTCCAATCCTTGCGCGTGGGATTCATAGTTTTTTCAAGGATAGACTTGATCTCCCGATTGGATACCTCAGTCTGGCCATTCGTCTGAGGATGATAAGGAGTAGAGATCCGGTGCACCACCCCATATTTCTTCAACAGGGCTTCAAAGATTCTGTTGCAAAAATGTGTCCCTTGGTCACTAATGATGGCTCTGGGAGTGCCAAACCTGGAAAAAATAAAGGACTTCACAAAATCCACAACAGTCTTAGAATCATCAGATTTAGTGGCTTTAGCTTCCACCCATTTTGAAACATAATCCACAGCTAAAAGAATATAGGAGAAACTAAAAGAAAGAGGAAATGGTCCCATGAAGTCAATACCCCAAACATCAAAAACTTCCACAAATATTATTGGAGTTTGAGGCATTTGATTTCGTGGACCAATATTACCTGTTCTTTGACAGCGGTCACATGACTTACAGAAATTATAAGCATCCTTAAAGATGGTAGGCCAGTAAAAACTACTGTCAAGTACTTTGTTTGCTGTCCTCTTCATGCCGAAATGTCCTCCACAGGCATAGGTATGGCAAAAAGAGAGAACGGAGTGAGTCTCTGAATCCGGGATACATCTCTGAATCACTTGATCCGAGCAATGCTTCCAAAGGTAAGGATCATCCCAAATATAATACTTGCAATCACTCCTCAGCTTATCTCGCTGTGCCTTGTTCAGGCCTGCCGGAAAGTCCTTGGTGGCCAAATAATTGGCAATATCAGCATACCACGGAATAGTGGTTGCGATAGTCATTAAATGCTCATCCGGAAAGCTCTCTTGAATAGGTACGTCCTCCTTTTCAGTCACCAATCTGCTCAAATGGTCTGCCACCAAGTTTTCGCTCCCCTTTTTATCTTTAATCTCCAAGTCGAACTCTTGGAGCAATAGAATCCATCAGAGCAATCTTGGCTTCGCCTCCTTCTTTGCCAGTAGGTACTTCAATGCTGCATGATCAGAAAAAAAAATTACTTTAGAGCCAATTAAATATGATCTAAATTTCTCTAAAGCAAAAATAATAGTAAGAAGTTCTTTCTCAGTTGTAGAATAATTCAGTTGAGCATCATTTAGGGTCCTTGATGCATAGTAAATGGCATAAGGAACCCTATCAACTTGCTGTCCTAAGACAGCCCCTATCGCAAAGTCACTCGCATCACACATTAATTCGAATGGAAGCTCCCAATTTGGTGGCCTAATGATAGGTGCCTCAGTCATCAACTCCTTAAGTGTAAGGAAAGCCTTCATACACTTCTCATTAAATTGAAATGGAACATCTTTTTGGAGAAGTGTGCAGAGGGGGGCTGATATCTTGGAGAAATCTTTGATGAAGTGCCGATAAAAACCTGCATGACCAAGAAAAGAACGAATATCCCGCACATTGGTGGGCGGGGGTAATGAACGCACAAGTTCTACCTTAGCTTTATCAACTTCAATACCCCTAGCAGAGATTACATGACCTAACACAATACCTTCTTCTACCATGAAATGACATTTTTCCCAATTTAAAACAAGGTTAGTATCAATGCATCTCTTTAAAACCAAAGTCAAATGTTCCAAGCATTTCTCAAAACCATTCCCAAATACACTAAAATCATCCATGAAGACCTCAATGATGTTTTCGATATAATCAGAAAAAAGACTCACCATACATCTCTGAAAGGTCCTTGGCGCATTGCAAAGTCCAAAAGGCATTCGCCTATAAGCAAAGGTGCCAAAAGGACAAGTGAAAGTGGTCTTGTCTTGATCTTCCGGAGTGATAGCAATTTGGTTATAACCTAAAAATCCATCTAAGAAGCAATAATGAGAATGACCAGGTAACCTCTCTAACATTTGATCAATAAAGGGTAAAGGGAAGTGGTCTTTTCTGGTGGCAGCATTCAATTTTCTATAGTCTATACAAACACGCCACCCAGTCTGTAATCTAGTGGGAATAAGCTCATTCTCAGCATTTCTTACCACAGTAATGCCAAATTTCTTTGGTACTACCTAGACTGGGCTTACCCACTTGCTGTCAGAAATGGGGTATATGACCCCCACACTTAGGAGCTTCAGTATCTCCTTCTTCACAACATCCATCATCGGGGGATTCAACCTCCTCTGTGGTTCTCTCACTGGCTTAGCCCCCTCCTCCATTAAGATTCGATGCATGCAAATGGAGGGGCTAATACCTTTGATATCCGCAATAGTCCACCCGATGGCTGTCTTGTGTTCTTTCAACACAGAAATCAAGCTCTCCTCTTGCTCTTTGGTGAGGGATTTAGCAATTATTACCGGGAGTGTCTCCTTCTCTCCCAGAAAAATATATTTCAAATGGGAGGGCAATTCTTTCAATTCCAGCTCTGGTGCCTGCACAACAGAAGGTTTAGGTACATCAGTGGTCAAAGGTAAATCAATATATGATACCTCATGCCCTTTTGAGGTGGAAGAAAGTGTATACAAGGCTGCCACCACTTCATTAATCTCCTCATTCCATGGCTCCCCTTGGTCATCCTTCTTTGGATCCTGAAAATCTAAACTGCGAGTCATAATTGTATCAAGAACATCAAATTGATCAGACTCAAAAATAGTAGAAATTAAAGATTCAACAACATCAAAAGAATCAATAACATAGGCAGAGTGCACATCACTCGGGTATCTCATGGCCTCGAAGATGTTGAATCTAATCAACTCTCCATCAAATTCCATAGTCAATGTTCCCGAATGCACATCAATTTTAGTTCGGGCAGTCTTGAGGAAAGGCCTCCCCAACAGAATGGGGGCAGAGTTGGGAGATTTGTCCTCCTCCATGTCCAGCACATAGAAATCTGCCGGAAACACCAGTTCATTTACCTGCACCAAAACATCTTCAACAACCCCCTTAGGGTAAGCGTTAGACCTGTCTGCCAGTTGAATAATAACTCCAGTAGGTTCTAAAGGTCCTAGATGTAAAGATGCATAAATAGAAAAGGGTATGACATTAATAGATGCACCTAAATCTAGCATGGCCCTCTCAAACCTGGCATTACCGATAGTGCATGGTATAATGAATATGCTAGGATCTTTACATTTAGTTGGGAGTTTTTTATTAAAAACAGCTGAAACATTTGCTCCCACTTGGACCCGTTCATTACCTTTCAACTTCCTTTTGTTAGTGCATAACTCTTTTAAGAATTTAGCATATCTAGGCACTTGCTTTATGGCATCTAACAGAGGAATGTTAACTTCAACTTTCCTAAAAGTCTCTAAGATCTCTTTATCCGCTTCTTCTTTCTTATTTTTAATCAACCTACTCGGAAAAGGGGCCTTAGTGACATATTTAGGAAGTGGGTCAGAAATACTTACCTTAGGGGTCTTAGAGTGGATCCCCTCCTCATCTACCTCCTTAGGATTTTGAGCATTGTCTTCAGTGACTGAGAAAGATGTGGGTCCGTCAAGTGTTTTCCCACAACGCAAGGTGACAGCACTAGCATTTTCTCTTGGGTTCACCTCTGGCTGCGAAGGGAGTTTCCCAGAAATCTGATTCTGCACCTTGTTGATCTCAGTAGCCAACTGTCCCACTTGGTTCTGCAAAGTACTGATAGTAGCCCTTATTTCTTGCTGAAACTGAATATTACTGGTGGCCATTTGCCTCACTAGTTCTTCTAATGAAGGCTCAGGTTGCCTAGGAGCTTGAACTTGTGGTTGCCTCGGAGGAAAGGGTGCTTGTCTTTGCTGAAACCCTGGAGGCCCATAGACTTGAGGTTGAGCTTGAGTTTGGGGCTGTTTGGCATAGCTAAAGTTTGGATGATCTCTCCACCCCAGATTATATGTGTTGGAGTAGGGGTTGTAGTTTTTGGATGGACCAGAAAATCCCCCCACTACTTTGGCCTCTTCATTTGTGTCCTCTTACAAAGTGGGACACATATCAGTGGGATGTCCTGAAGAGCAACAAATCCCACATGCCTGTACCGGTGCTTTCCCATTATCCATCACCTTCTGAACCATAGCAGTCCTAACCGAGTCATTTGATGCTGCAAGCTAGTAGTGTCAGCCTCTTTAACTGCTCTCACCCCTGTATCATTCCGAGTGAAGAATTGTTGAGTGTTCGCAGCCATTCTAGATATCAAGTTTCTAGCTTCTCGAGGAGTCTTATCAACCAAAGCTCCTCCATTGGCAGCATCAATCATGTTGCGGTCCATCACTAGCAAACCTTCATAAAAGTACTGTATCAGAAGTTATTCACTAATCTGATGCTAAGGGCAGCTAGCACACAATCTCTTGAATCTCTCCCAATACTCATGAAGTGATTCCCCATGTCTTTGCTGGATGCCACAAATTTCTTTTCTGATGGTTGCGGCCTTTGACGTAGGGAAATATCTATCTAGGAAAGCTCGAGCCATGTCTTGCCATGTCTGAATGGATCCGGGTGGCAAGTAGTACAGCCATTCTTTTGCAGAATCCTTCAGGGAAAACGAAAAAGCTCTCAGCTTGACTTGCTCCACTGAAATTCCCGCAGGCTTCATGCTAGAACACACAACATGGATTTCCTTCAGATGTTTGTTAGGATCTTCTCTGGCTAGTCCATTGAAAGATGGCAAAAGATGAATTAGGCCAGATTTCAACTCAAATGCCTCCTCATTCTCAGGAATTTCTATGCACAGAGGTTGTTGGTCTAAGTCCGGAGCACCCAACATCCTTAGTGTATTTTCTGCCATCACTTCTTCTTCAAGCGGCTCAGATATCTCAGATGCCGCAGAACTAGAAAAATCTATGTGACGGGCAGCTTCAACATCAGCAGGTGTGAATTGTGAGATAATTTGTTCAAAGTAACGCCTTAAATTCCTCAGTTGCTCGTTCACCTCTTCACCGGACATGAACACCTGCAAGATAGTTGAAGTAAACAATTGAAACTATTAAAATAAAAAATAAAAACAGAGATAAAATAGGAAACAAATTAATAGCGCAATTGGAAAATTAGTTCCCCGGCAACGGCGCCAAAATTTGGTGTGGTGTGGAATACGATTAAAAATTAATATTAAAAACAGTTGCCAAGTTCCACCAAAAAAATACAAAAACCTTGCAACTAGTTGTAGTAAGCAAGGGTCGATCCACAGAGAACCAATTCAATTAACACTATTAATCTAATTCCTAAATTAAACTCTGATAGAAAATAAACAGTAAAATTAAAAGGGGGTTTTGTTAATTAAAACTAACAAAAGAAATTAAACTTAAATCAAAGCAGTAAACACAAATTGAATTATCAAGTTAAAGATATTGGTTAAGAGATGGAATCCACCACTAGATTTATATGATTATGCCAACTTACATGCCCTTTATACCAACATGATCAATTATGTTCTTATGTGATTGTGAGAAAAATCCCGTGTCTTCCTTAAGTTTCACTTAATTCAGCAACCGCTCAAATCAAACCCTAACCATTAGTTATTTGTAAAGCAACCGCTCTTACACCTACCTAATGATTGCATTAAGAATTAGAAAACCAATCACACTAAGGTCTAATTACACACCGGGATTAAATTACTTAGATCATATGTCTCACTAGTCATACCACCGCAACTGCGCATAGCAATCCTAGTTTTACCACTTTCAAAATTTGGCAAGAATATAGAAACCTTTATATTGATTTAAGAATAGAAACATATGAATAAAAACATAATTGTATTGATATAAAGAGGTATGCAAGATTCACATAATCAAAACTAGAGTTTCATCCTCCCTTAACCAATCAAGAAGTTTAGCCACACATGGCAAATTCAAAAACAGAAGAAGAATTAAAAGAAAACATTGTTCAGAACAAAAGAAGAAAAGAAAAACTAAAGATCAAACTAGTTTCCAAGGCTTGAGAGTGATTGATCTTTGATCGCTCGAATCCGAGTCTCCAATCCTCAATCAAATCCTTCCCCTTCTTGGTCTTTGTGTTTCTCTCAGTTTCCTTGACTACTCTCTTAGTCTAGACCTCCTTTAGGGACTCTAAGCAACCCTATTTATAGGTTTGGTAACCTAATTTAGCATTAAAACACAAAATTAAACTTCTGAGTCGATGACACGGGCCGTGTCATATTACACGGCCTAACCCGTGTTCAATTCTGATGACAGATTCTCAGCTATTCCAAATTCAGAGAAGAACACGGCCCACCCCGTGTCACTTGACACGGGCCGTGTTCTCGGTCAAGGCTTGAAATTGACTCTTCCTCGTGAAGTCAGAGAAGTACACGGCCTACCCCATGTCATTTGACACGGGCCGTGTTCTTCAAAACTTTCCAGTCTTCAAAGTCAGAATAATACGCGGCCTACCCCGTGTCATTTGACACAGGCCGTGTTCTTCACATTCTTCAAATCCAGCCTTGATTCTTCATGAACATTCTTCTTCCTTTGCTTCTAGGGGTTGATACTGATTCCCTTAAGTCTCTTAACTCTCTTCTCAATAGTTCAATACCAATAGACTCCATCACTCATAGATCTCCTGAAAATCATAATACGTTTATGAGTGTTTATAACCACATTTAAGCAAAGTTTCATAATAAATATCCAAAGACAACTCTAAATTAGAAACTTAGGTAAGTGTCAACAATTAAGCACATTTGGAATCCAATTAGATCAAACAAAGAACATTCAAGAGCTGAAATTATTAGCAGATCATGAATCTTTAGATTCATTTGTCCCATACATGCCTGGTCTCGGTAAAAGTTCATTTTCAAAAAGGAGAAGAGCAAAAAGAATGAAAGTTTGTTACAAGTGTGCACGATGGAATTGCAACACGCGATGTCGCTCTTTGGGGATGGTTTCCGTAAACAGAGAAGATAAAATATTCTTTATTAAGAATGGACTGAGTAAGGAGTCATTAGATAATATCTTATTGACTCTTGAGACGCATTCTTGTGGAGTTGTGCAGCATGAACTTCTTAGTTTGTGGAATCTCTTCAAGGATGAGCAAAAGCGTTATAGTCTTGGGAATCTGACTCAAAAAGACCCTGTTTGCCAATTTATAAGAAAATTGGATGGGAAGCTTATCCTCGACTCATAGAAGGCGTTTAAGCCGTTTCTGGACATGAAACCAGAGGAAGATGTGAGCCACAATCACAACAACATGTATATATTATCTTGTAAAATTTTTAAAAAGAAAAAAGAAAAAAAGAAAAAAAGTGAAAAAAATGAAATAAAAAAGAATAAAAAAAGGGCGAAACTTCGGTTGTACTTGGTCTTTAATTAGATTAGGAGCCCCTGCCAGTGGAGTGGCTGACCCGTCATTAACTCGGGTGGACCTTCGCACACCGGTCGGTAAATAAGATTCGTGTGCCATGCTCTGTAGAGAGCCGCGCAAGCATTCCCAAGTTTTAACCAAAGGCTTTGCTTGCTGATGGACAGAAAGAAGCGTCCGGTGTTTGCATTCTTGTGTGACAATGCCTCTGAGCTGAATCCTGTGATTTAATGCCATGGGCTCTTCAGCGACCTCTCACTGGCTGTGGTCGTTGGTGGTAGCTGTCAGATTTACGCACTTTAATTAGTGGCGTCGTAGCTCAATCCAAAATATCCCACAAGCGGGAGGGAGAAGAATGCCCAGATTGGCTAAGCCGTCTTGGTATTCGCACTCATGACGCGCAAAGATAAAGATCCGCCATGAAACCTGTACATAAAGGTATGTAATCATTTGTTATTATTATTTTATCTTTGTATGATTTTGTTGAATTTTAGTTTTGGACAGATGATCCTTTGGATGGGATCCTTCGGGGGTTTCTAGACTTCTTTACCCTGATAGTTTTCTTGAAGTAAAAAAAAAACCAAAAAAAACCAAAAAAAACCAAAAAAAACAAAAAACAAAAAAAAATTATTGTTATTATTATTATTTTTAAATTTTCAAACTTTTCTAACACCAGCCAACCTACCTGTATAGGAGCTATTATTACTTTTTCTATTCTCTTCCCTATTTAAATACTCCATTTTCTTCACTTTCCTGCAACTCATAATCATTCAAAGAGAGTGTGAGTGTAGAAATGGAGGGAGCTTCTTCTTCTATTCGTAGATTTGTCAGTATCTGTGTATTTTGTGGGACAAGTTATGGGAAGGGCTTAGAGTTTGTAAACGCAGCAAGAAGAAGTTAATCGTTAGTAGAACACTTGCTGCGAGGAACATTCGTGTTGTATATGGGGAGGTAGCATTGGGTTAATGGGGCTGTATCACTTTCTGCACATATAAGAGGTGGTCAAGTTTTAGGTGTCATTCCTGAACCTTTCACTCGAAGGAACATCGTTGGAAAGACAATTGGACTGGAAATTCAGGTATCATCTATGCATGGACGAATGAAGGTGATGCTTGAAAACTCTGATGCATTCATTGTCTTACCTGGTGGTTTTGGTACTTTGGAAGAAGTCTTTCAAGTTGTCTCTTGGGCCCAATTGAACATCCACCATAAATCCATAGGTTTGTTGAATGTTAATAATTTTTTTGATAATTTATTATCTTTTGTTGACCATGTTGTGGAACAGAAATTTGTCACACCTTCTGCAAGACGACTCCTTATCTTTGCTTCTACTGTTGATGAGTTGATTGATAAATTAGAAGCTTTTGTTTATGAACCTGATCCAGTAACAACTTAGATAGATTGGTCCAAAGGAAGCGGTGAAGGAAGTGGTGAAGGAAGCAAAATGAAAAGAAAGCCAGCCAAGATACTCCAACTATTTAAATAATTATAAACTTTAGTTTTATTTATCATACTTTGTTTCTGATTTGTGTGAGGTTTTTCTTTTTAGTAATTGCAGCAACATGTAATATATTCTATTCTTTTTCCTATCTATGTTTTGACATTGAGGACAATGTTATGATCTGGTTGGGGGGAAGGATGGTTGTAAAAAAAAACCCAAAAAAAAAATTCAAAAGTATGTTTGTTAATATGTTTATTGTGTTTATATAAAAAAAACCCAAAAAAAATTCAAAAGTATGTTTGTTAATATGTTTGTTGTGTTTGTCATTAATTTATTAACAACAAAAGTAATTAAGGATGTCAGAGTAAAGAGTAAATTATTTACTCTTGAGACGCATCAAAAATTGATGGCAGAGTAAGGAGTAATTGGGGTAGAAACTAGTTTATGTGGAAGTAGCATTTCAAATTCAGGGAAATTTGCATGATTGAGTAAATTGTCTTCTTTCTTAAAATTCAATGCTTGGTTATGAATGTTGAATTGGTGGACTGAGAATGATAGAATTATGCCTTGTGAGATTTTGAGCCTATTGATGAATAGATTGAACATTTGTACCATTCTTTTCTTTCTTGTGTGAATCTCACTCATGAAATTGTTACTCTAGAACTTGCTTTGATTCTTTTTGAGACTACATTTTCATATGCATACATAAATATGATTGAGGCATTTTTCTTCAAATAGCTACTTTAATCAAATAGCCAGCCTTGTTTAGCAGCATGTTGTCTCAATATGATATCAAGCACTCTTATGACTTCTTGGAAATTCTCTGATTCCTGGCAACATAAAGCATTAGAAATGACCTATTTCTCCTTGCTTAACCCCTTTGAGCTTATTTGATTATTATTTGTTTCGAACTCATTATGTGCCTTAAATGAAAAACCATGTTCTTACTTGACCTTAGGGAATAAGAGAACATTAGCTTTGTCATTCGATGAGTTCTTGAACAAGTGTGGGGGTGTGTGTGCAGAATGGTTAAAAAAAATGTATATATGATGTTCTTTTTGTAAAAAAAATAATAATAAAAAAAATTAAAAAAAAATTAAAAAAAATTGTAAAAAGAAGAGGGTCAACAAGGTAATAAAGGAAAGGAAAAGAATATGTAAAGGGAATTTGTATTAGGTGGAGTTAGGATGAATTTTCATGTTTGTTAATTGAATTCAGCTCTCATGTTCTTTTATTCTCTGGTGTTTAACTTGTCATATCTATATTACCTCCTCCTTTACCTTGACCCCATTACAATCTTGAATAAAGTCCTCATGATTTGTGTGTGCATGTATTCTGAGTAGTGGAGAAGTACAAGATAAGCAAGCTTATGGTAGTGCAATTTTTATGGGTTGAATTGAGTGAAATACCTACCTTTTAAACACTTGAGGGATTGAGAGTGAATCTTGTGAAAATCTATCATTCTTGACTCATGCTTTTCAATTGAAATATCCTTGCTTGTTGATTTGAAAAGTGAAGATATGTTACCTCATGAATGTTTTGATTACTTGAATGATTGCTCTTCATTTTTAAATATTATTTGAAATTGAGTCTTTTAGAGTGTTTAGCTTTTGAGTCTGTTTCGTTTTTTTTTTTTTTTGTGAGTGATCTTATGTGTTTTGCTCAAGAGTGCAAAAAGCTAAGTGTGGGGGAGTTTGATGATCACATATTTGATACATTAAGAAGCTTTCATTCTTAGTCATTTACACTCTCTATGTACTTAATTGATTGAGTTTTATTATGTTTTGTAAGTTTGGACTCAAATTGAACTTAATTGAATTTTTTAGCATGATTCATATCTTACACTGTTTCTGTATTTGGGTCATATCTTAGGCTGTAGATGGTATTTGGAGGTGATTCTAGTGGCATTTGAAAGATAAGAGAGAGTTCTATAACTTTCATGAAGACCTTAAAGGCCTAATCACACGAGTAGATAACTCAAATTAGGATTGAAACAAGAACCAGAGTATTTTTCCTGACAGCTTAACCTATAGGTACTGTTCATCACATATTTCGGGATATAAATTGTAAAATGGGCTGAAATTTGGATGCTACATAGTTAAAACCAATATCTACAACTTTCATGTTTAATACTTTTCCAGAATCTGAATCCTTGAAGGTGATATTAGGCTTGGAAGTCAGAACAAAGGAGCTATAACTGGGCCTGGGCAGTGTTTAGTAATTTGAACGTATCTGGAGTTAGAGAAATGATATTGGACTCAAACCAAAGTCATTTGAAAGCTAAGATCTAGGTCTACAACTTTCATGAAGACCACTTGGTTCAAAAATGACGAATGCAATGACTTCAGAGCTGCATGATTTCGGAGACAAGGAATCTCCATAATTTCCCACTCACCTAAAGTCATTTGGCATTTTCCACTCATTTTCCACTCATCCAACCACTAATGACTCAGCCCTATTGTCATTTTGTATCTCTAAACCTCTATAAAAGGGGGCCTTGGTAGATCATTAAGGATGTGAGGTGTTAGTTACCAAAATGATGCCATTTTGTTACTAGGTTTTCTTGTAGTAATTTTCCTTTGTTCTAAATTAAAGTCATGTTCTTCTTCTTCTTCTTCTTCTCTCTTTCTTTCTTCTTATGTATGAGTAACCAAGTTTCATTTTACTTTGGTGAAAGGATGAAGCTCTTGGTAATAAAGTAAGGTTAGATTTATTCTTCTCTTGTGCTTAAATGATTTATATTTTTCTAGTAACTATTATACGTATTATAATTTGTTTCTTATAACTTAGAAACCATCTTTGTAAAGAGAAGTTCTTGATTTGTTGTAGACAAATATTGGCACAATGAATGCTTTAACCCATTTATAAGTGGTGGTAATATTTTTAGGAAACATAATATAATTACGTATATTATTTTAATTGGACTTTTAATGTTGTATTTTCCGATTGGAACCTCTATGTTGTGAGAATTCTAATTGAGTTATAAAAGGAATTGATCTTACCTTTATTTTATTTACCAAGAGTGAATCTTTTTACCCAAGTAAATAATTTTAATCGTAGTAACAAAATATTCACTTCACTTTAATTAATCTTCAACAATTCCTTGTGGATCGACCTCGGACTCCCGAGAAATATATTACTTGAGACAACCTACACTTGGGTTTGCAAATGCGACAATAAAAAATTGTGCATCAGTAACCTTTTAACTGTACTGTATAACTCTGGGGTAACCCATTCTTTCATATCATATGACTGTGTGCTACGACTTGGCTTACCAGTGTCTACCTTACCTTTTGACTTAACTGTTTCTACCCCCACTGATAAACCGGTGGTTACTAGCCAAGTCTGTTTAAATTGTCCCTTGATTGTTGAAGGTCGAATCTTTTCTGTCAATTTAATCTGTTTACCTCTTTCCCAACTAGATATAATCCTAGGAATGGACTGGTTGTCTTCCAACCATGTTCTATTAGAATGTTCTCGAAAAACCATAGTTTTTCCCATAGATGAAGATTCTAGATTTTTGACGGCCAACTGAGTTCAAGCTCTCTTGAAAGAAGGAGCTCACGGATACATGCTACTATCTTCTTTGAAAATCGAGAGCGAGGTTGATGTGATCACAATTTCAGTGGTGAATGAGTTTCCTGAAGTCTTTCCTGAGGATATACCTAGTTTACCACCGGCGTGAGAAATAGAATTTGCTATTGATCTTGTACCAAGAGCTGGTCTCGTATCTATAGCACCTTATAGAATGGCACCGACGGAGTTAGCTGAGCTCAAGAAGCAGCTAGAGGAGCTTTTGGAATAGTAATTTGTCAGACCGAGTGTGTCACCATGGGGAGCACCAGTACTATTAGTTCGTAAGAAAGATGGTTCATCAAGATTGTGTGTGGACTACCGACAGTTGAACAAGGTGACGATCAAGAATAAATATCCGCTCCCGAGAATTGATGATTTAATGGACCAACTGAAGGGAGCAGCGGTGTTTTCAAAGATCGATCTGTGATCTGGGTATCATCAGATACGAGTGAAGACGGAGGATGTGCCCAAGACTGCTTTTCATACTTGATACGGCCATTACGAATACCTCGTGATGCCGTTTGGCGTGACGAATGCACCAGCTATCTTTATGGACTACATGAAATGAATCTTTCATCCTTACTTGGACAGATTCGTTGTGGTCTTCATTGTTGACATTCTGGTATACTCTCAAAATCAGGAGGACCATGCTGAACACCTCAGTAAAGTTCTCCAGATTCTGAAGGAGAAGGAACTGTATGCCACACTGTCAAAATGTGAATTTTGGCTAGAAGAAGTTAAATTTTTAGGGCACGTAATCTTGAAGGAAGGGATTGCAGTGGATCCATCGAAAGTGGAGGCGATGCTGCAATGGGAATAGCCAAAGTCAGTGACAGAGATCCGAAGCTTTCTGGGTTTGGCTGGATATTATAGGAGGTTCATTGAGGGATTCTCCAAGATTGCTGGACTTCTCACTCAGCTCACAAGAAAGAACCAAGCTTTTGAGTGGACTGACAGCTGTGAACAGAGTTTCCAAGAGCTGAAGAATCGGCTGACTACCTCGCCATTTTTAGTGCTACCAGATCTGAATGAACCCTTTGAGGTGTATTGTGATGCTTCATACCAAGGACTAGGATCTGTACTTATGCAGCATGGAAGAGTAGTGGCTTATGCTTCAAGGCAATTGCGAATACATGAGAAGAACTACCCGACGCACGACTTAGAGTTAGCGGCTGTAGTTTTTGCTCTAAAGATATGGAGGAATTTTCTCTACGGAGCGACGTTCAACATTTTCAATGATCACAAAAGTCTAAAGTATTTGTATGATCAGAAAGAGTTGAACATGAGGTAGCAAAGGTGGCTAGAGTTCCTGAAGGATTATGGTTTCCAACTTCTGTATCACCCAGGCAAGGTAAATGTTGTGGTAGACGCCCTAAGCAGAAAGATGATCAGTGTCTCTGCCTTGATGATCAAGGAAAAGGATATGTTAGAGTAGTTCAGAGATGTATGGTCTTTTATGGAGTTAGAACCAGGGAAGATCTGCATGAATATGGTTACCATCTCAAGTGATTTGATGGATGATATAAGGGAAAAGTAGAAGGTTGACAAGTTCTTATAAGAAGTGAGAGAGCAAATGAAGCAAGGCAATGAAACAGCGCTTGCGGAAGGAACAGACGGAATTCTAAGATTTCGTGGGAGAGTTTGTATTCCCCATGACCAAGAACTTAGAGAATATATCATCAACCATGCTCACACAAGTCAGCTGAGTATGCATCCGGGCATAACAAAAATGTATCAAGACTTGAAGAAATTGTTTTGGTGGCATGGAATGAAGAGTGATGTCACTAGACGTGTATCGACTTGTCTGGTTTGTCAGAAAGCTAAAGTGAAACATCAAAGACTGGCAGGATTGCTGCAACCATTATCTATTCCTGAATGGAAGTAGGACAGCATTGCAATGGATTTTGTAGTAGGTCTTCCAAGGACAAGAAAAGGTCATGACTCAATTTGGGTAATCGTGGATCGACTCACGAAATCGACACATTTTCTTCCGATCAACATAAGATACAAACTGGAGAAGCTGAGCTAGATCTATATTGGAGAGATTGTTAGACTGCACGATGTGCCTACAAGTATTGTTTCAAATAGGGATCCGAGATTCACTTCAAATTTCAGGAAGAGTCTACAAGAAGCATTAGGGACGAAGTTACATCTGAGTTCTGCTTATCACCCCCAGACTGATGGCCAATCAGAGAGGACAATCCAATCGTTAGAAGATTTGCTTAGAGCTTGTACCATAGAACAGACTGGAAGTTGGGATGATATTCTACCATTCATAGAATTCACCTACAACAACAGTTACCATTCAAGCATAGGGATGGCACCCTATGAGGCTCTGTATGGACGGCGGTGTCGAACGCCTTTGTGTTGGTACCAAGACGGCGAGCGCCTTACTATTGGACCAGATGTTATACAACAAACAACTGAGAAGGTTAAGATGATTCAAGAGAGGATGTGGATGGCTCAAAGTCGACAAAAGAGTTATGCAGACCAAAAGAGAAAGCCTTTTGAGTTTGAGGAAGGCGAGCATGTATTCCTGAAAGTCACACCTACGACTAGGGTAGGCCAGGACTTGAAATCTAGAAAACTCACTCCCAAATTCCTTGGACCTTATCAAATTCTTCACCGAATAGGTCCAGTAGCCTATCAAATAGCCTTACCCCCTTTTCTCTCAAACATTCACAATGTTTTCCACGTGTCACAATTGCGAAAGTACCTTCCTAACCTAAGTCATGTCTTAGCACCAGACACAGTACAATTAAAAGAGAACTTAACCTATGAGGCATCTCCTGTAAGAATTGAAGATAGAAGGATAAAGCAATTACGAGGCAAGGAGATCCCATTGGTGAAGATAATCTGGAACGAAATAACTGGAGATGCAACATGGGAGCTGGAAGACAAGATGAAAAAGTAATACCCACAACTATTTTAAGGTACAAAAATTTCGAGGATGAAATTTCTTTTTAGAAGGGGAGAGTTGTAACACCCCAAAAATTATTTGTTTTATCATAAACAATCATTTTACAATATTTATGATTTTTGGGAATTTTCTTGGATTTTTCTGAAAATGACGAATATTTTAATATATTCCTCATTTTTGCATGCACACTAAACAGAGTCAGTGTAACACTCCGGAAACTGTTTGTTTTGCGATGAATAGACATTTTTTAATATTTGTGATTTTTGATGATTTTTGTGAAATTTTCTGGAAAATGTTGAATATTTTAATATATTCCTCGTTTTACATGTGCACTAAGCAGGGCCGGGAAAGCTAAATGTTTTCCCTGAGGCTGGTAAACTTTGGACTGTGAAAATATCAACGGGGGATCTTACTAAACTTGAGGCTGAGCACAGTTTATGAGGTTTACGTTTTATGAGATTTTATCTGATGAATAAAATCACAGAATAATTAATCATCTGAGAAATAATAATAAAATATTATTTATACTGACTGTAATTTTATTCACTGAGAAATAGTCCTAATAGATTACTTCTGTCTAATTACTGTTATGATATCATTTAAGTGACCACACACTTCACTTTATCGAGAAGCGCGCAAAGCTTCTCAAGGAAGCTTGAGGGAAGCTTCTAGGAAGCTTCCTCCAACCACTTTACACTCTCTCTCCTCCCTCCCCCTATGTGCTGCACGTTTGGGCTAGGAGTGGGGCATATTACATTTTTACTTCTCTTATTTGCTTTCCCTCACGTCTACTCTCTTCCTCCCTCTCCTATCTCCCTTCTCTTTTCACTCCACAGCAGCAACACCCTTACCACCCACACCTTCATTTTATCTTCAAGCTTTCACACTCCTTGCACCCACTTTGTGTTTGGAGGACCACCATCTTTGAGGAAGTCATCTTCAAGAGTTCACCATTCTCTCCATCTTCATCCTCTTCCACCTTTAAAGCTCAAAGGTTGGAGCTTTAAGGTAAAAGCTCATGGCTTTCTCTCCCTCTCTTCTCATTTTCGTGACCCATGGTCATTTTGGTGACCATGGGTATCCATTTCAGGATTTGGTTTTGATTTTGTAAGTTTGAATGTTCTAGGGCTTTCAGGAAGCTAAGCACGAAATTTCTAAGCAAAAAGGAGCATCCTTTCCTTGTGCTTCTCTTAGGTAAGAGGAAGATCTATTCACTTCAACCCATTTTGGTAGTTAAGAACTTGTTATTGTGTTCGTGGGGTGAAACCCATTTTGGGAAACCCCTTTGTTTGATTGTGTTTGATTAAATTTTAAGTGTTTGAGTGGTATGCTTTTGATGTGCATTGATGGATGTTGGGATGATTGAGCTTGGAATGGTTTTTCTGGTGAGTTTCTGTGTCACAGAGGGATACACGGCCTAGGCCGTGTATCTCCCTGCGTGACTGAAATATGTCTCTGGTGCACTTCAGAGGAGTACATAGCCTAGTACGTGTATGACCACACGGCCATGTACTCGGGGCCGTGTATGACCACACGGCCGTGTATTATGATCAGTGGTGGAATTGAGGCTTTTCTAGCCCCTTGGAGGTTCAAGGTCCCCTTGGACACTTGACTCAAGGCTTTTAGACTAATGTAAGTGTAATAATTGGGAATAATTGGATGACTAGAACTAATTAGGGATTCATAAAGAGGGAAAAACAAGGAATGAGAGTATGCTTTACAATTTATAAGAACTTTGAATGGAGTTAGAACATAAGTGTGATGGAGGTTGCGAGCAACATAATGGAATTGAGAATTGACTTACTTGATGACTTTGAATAGGGCGTGAATGCCTAGAAACTTATTATTGACTTAGTATGGACCCTTGAACGGAGTGAATATTGATGGTAAATAACATAACATGTGATCTTCGACTTGAAATGTTATAACTGTGATTTTGTAAATGTACATATGAGTATGCATTAAAGATATGTGCATTGAGCATGATTGAGTCATGCATTGAAAATGTCCATTGGACTATTGCGAAGGCCAAGTTGCCTAGGAGTTGAATCACACCTTAGTGCGGGTGCGAATAGACTAGTGTAGGTCCTGTAGTTGACCTTGGGGGCGTCGGGGCGCGGGCATCTCACAGTGGGCAGTTGGTAGCCCCTCTGGACCGTAGGACAAACCGATGCGAATGCACCGACGATCCTGACTATGGCACTGTCCTATATCGAGATCTTGTGGGAATGCCACTGTATAAAGCCTTGTTGCGCAAAATGATTGATTATTTTCTGGAAAGCACTTGTTTTTATAGCTGAGGAGATACTGGCATGTCCCCCTGATCATTCTCTCTGATTGTTTTGTGTCTAGCTCCGTGGAGTAGGGTTGTTGGTATCATATGCATGTGCATAGTGAGTCATCAAACCATTTGATAGTTACTTGTTCATATAAAAATGTAATATGTTATTTCATTACTGCCATGACTGCCTATATATATACATGTTAAATTGCTTATTATCTATTTTAATGCTATTCATCATTTCCTAAGATATTATGTGGGCGTCATGCGCCGCTTGTTCTTTATTGCCTCAATTGGTAATGAATGTTGAATGTCTTACCTCTTTTCTTTTTCTATGTTTCTACTATTTCTGTATACCTATATATATGTGATCCTCTGAAGACAGGGGTGAAGAAAAAGAAGAACCTGATTTCCTGGGCTTTTGGCCTAACCTTGACTAGCATTCTTCTGATCATGACGGCCCGACCTCTTGGATTTTTGGGATACGTGCGTCTGATGTTCCTTAGGGGTCCAGACTGTTGGCATGTGAACTTCAGCTCTAATTGCTGTGTCTACTTGGGAGATGTATCGTTGTCATTGGCTTGGGGGCGCCATGAACCACCGATCTTTACCTGCTGTGTAAGCCTACGCTTGGAGTTTTATCTTCCCATCCAGGAGATATGGGGTGACCACTACTACACCCCGTAGGAGGACTCTTTTGATTCCACTGCTCGGGCTTCAGCCCGCAGCTCTGTGGCTCCTATGTTGGTTTCCTTGGATGAGGAAGACCCCGAAGAGGTTCCTGAGGAGGATCTCGCGGAGGATCCTGATACGATTCCTCCTCATTTGAGGGACTGATGCTACTGGTAGCTACTGATGGCTGCCAGTGTTTTATTTTGGGGGCCTGATGTCTTTATTTTGATGGGTTGTATATTTTTATCTTGGGGATGTATATGCGTGATCCTTTGGGCAGGTATAGTTTTGCTTTTTGGTTAATCTCAGGCTTCTTTTTGATGAGCCTTCATGTAATTATTGACTCATAGTTTGT
This sequence comes from Ormosia semicastrata, assembly GCA_029884595.1. Classification (NCBI taxonomy): domain Eukaryota; kingdom Viridiplantae; phylum Streptophyta; class Magnoliopsida; order Fabales; family Fabaceae; genus Ormosia; species Ormosia semicastrata. Next base: position 53,278,634 of record JAQQTO010000063.1, read on the forward strand.
ATCTAAACAAGATATATATATATATATATATATATATATATATATATATGATGTATCTCATGCAATGGATGTATGGTTTAATCTTTATGTTTTCCACTTATAATTTGACAAAAGTTTATATACGTACTGATGAATCTTTTATAAATGTTAATACCTCCGAATACTGAACTGATGAGCAGGTTATTGAGTATAATTACATATACATATATTTACAAACAGGAAAGAAAAAATTTATATTCACCATTTTACTTATACAACTAAAATCAAATATTTTTAATGATGCAAGGAACCGGGTCTTTCTTAATTTATACTTATATTTTTTCGCATTGTATTTAATTGACAATGTGACGTCTCCTCCTAAAAAGGGGCGTTACATTACATACATTGTATTGAGACTAATCAACTCAATATGTAATATTGTGTGTGTACAGGACACCATGATTTCTTCGAGGCGCACTAAAGGAAATGAACATTCTTCTGGTAAGAGTGCTAGCACGGCTGAGGCAATTATGGTAATGGCCAAGGCTATACAAGAGCAAATGACTGCTACAAATAGAATGTTGGAGGGGTTACAAGTCAACCAACCTCAACAACTAGTGCCTCCACCAGTACTACCTCCAGTTCATTAGGTACAGGTAGGGAGGAATCAAAATTTTTAGGATCTTGCAGAGTTTAGAAGGTTGAACCCTCCATCATTCAAAGGAGAGTACAATCTGGTGCAAGCTGATGAATGGTTAACCGAAATAGAGAAGATTCTCGAAGCCATGCAATGGTCAGATGAAGAAAGAGTGTCTTTCGCTACTTTCATGTTCGACGGAGAAGTGAAACGTTAGTGGAGGAATACTAAAATATTGTTAGAAGCTGCAGTGACACAGATTACTTGGAAAGTGTTCAGAAACACTTTCTTGGAGAAATACTTCCCGAAGTCAGTGCAAGAGGAAAAAGAAATAGAATTCCTAAAGCTTGAGCAAGGGAGTATGACTATGGGTGAGTATGAGGCAAAGTTTGACGAGTTATCAAAGTTTTAACATCAATATAGGCTTAACATGGATGAGAACTCTATGTGTGTTCAGTTCGAATTCGGATTAAGAGAAGACCTCAAAAGGATGATTTAGCCATTAGAAATCAAAGACTTTCCTTCTTTGGTGAACAAGTGTAGAATAGTGGAGAGGGACAATCTACAATTCCAACCAGAACAGAAAATAGAAAGCTCCCTCAAGCGGAAGAAGATGGATAAGAAGAAAAGCACTCCTAAATCGGTTACCCAAAAGATAAGGGTAAGAAGGTTCAAGGAGGAACAAGGGGACCTAAGTGTCCTAAGTGTGAGAGATTCCATGGGAACAAAACTTGTTTGGCAGGGCAAGCAGTTTGTTATGCATGTGGTAAAGTAGAGCCTATATCCAAAAAGTGCCCATAGAAGCAGAAGGCAATGTTCACCCCAAGACCATAAGCTCTAGGATGAGTTTATAGTCTGAGTAGCACTAAAGTGACTCAGTCTACGGATTTGATCCAAGGTAAATGCATAATCCATAATCACCTATTTACTATCTTATATGATTCGGGAGCATCCGACTCCTTTGTTTCATGTGATTGTGTGAAGATGTTAGGTTTACCTATGACAAACCTTCCTTATGACCTAGTTATTTCCACTTCCACCAGTAAATCTGTTACAACTTCTAATGTTTGCATAAATAGTTATATCAAGATAGAAGATAGGATTTTCTTTATAAATCTTATCTGTTTACCTCTTGTAGATATTGATGTCATTCTTGGCATGGATTAGTTTTCTTTCAACCATGTGGTTTTAAATTTTGTAGATTAAACCCTTGCCTTTATGTCAGATGTATCAACCAAAGTTATCTCTTCTGAGTCAGTGTTTCTCAATGCAAACCAAGTGCATCACAATTTAGAGGATAGAGCTCAAGGGTATGTTCTCATTTTCTCTCTAACTACAGAGGTTGAGCAAAGTTTGGAAAATATACCAATAGTGAGGGAGTATCAAGAAGTGTTTCCAAAGGACATAGTTGAGTTGCCACCTACAAGAGAGATAAAGTTCACTATAGATTTAATACTAGGAATGAGACTTATTTCTATAGCACCCTACAGGATGGCACCTCTAGAACTAGTCAAGCTTAAGAAATAGATAGAGGAATTGTTAGACAAATAATTCATCAAACTTAGTGTTTCTCCTTGGGGAGCACCTGTTTTGCTAGTGAAGAAAATGGATGGTACCATGAGACTATGTCTAGACTACAAACAGTTGAATAAGGTAACCATCAAGAACAAGTATCTATTGCCCAGGATAGATGATCTAATGGATTAATTAAGAGGAGCATCAGTGTTTTCAAAGATTGATCTAAGGTCAGGATATCACCAAATAAGGGTTAGGGAAGAGGATATCCCTAAAACTACTTTCAGAACAAGGTATAGGCATTATAAGTATCTTGATGAATTTGCAAAAATTTATATTTTTACGATTCAAAATCTTGGGTTTTCATCTTCTTTTAAATATTTTTTATTTAGCTTTGTTCTTAAGTCTTGTTATGTTTTATTATTTTAATTGTGTTCTTATTACGTGTTTTATGTATTTTTGTTAAGTAATTGTACATGAAAAAGATTAAACATTTAAAGAATCCATAAAAGGAAGAAAATCCATTCAAAAGCCCTGTGCTTGAGCACTGGGTCAGCATCGCTTGAGCATGCGTTGTGCATAGAAAGATTTGAGTGCTGAACATGTAAACAGCAGCGGTAGTTTCTTATAAATAAGAAAGTTATGCCAAATTCAACACACTCTTACACACTTGGACAAAATACAGCAGTCATCAAGAGGCACAAATCCTAATATGGTGTGGGCGCAATTAGCCTTGAAGATTAGAGATTTTCTTCATCCTTTCCATTTATCTTCTATGGAGTTTGTCAAATCCTTATCTCTCTTTCATTCTTCATCCATGTGTAACTAATTTTCTTTTTCGTTAGGGTCATGATGAATCTTGTTCTTGGATGATGTCAATTCTTTTATGGGTTTAATTTATGTTTCTATTTTATGATTTACGTGTTTATCTCTATTCTTAATGCTTTTCTAAATCTGGCTAATTTGGGAAAGATTTTTGGGTTTATGTATGATTTGGAAAAATTTGCATGAACCTAGAACTTGTGAAAAACACCATAATTTCTGCAATCGCTAAAAATAGACGTTGCGGCTTATGTGATCTTTCTTTTAATTCTCTCATTCTTGATAATGTCTTTCTATTTGGGATTAGACTAAGAGATTAGTTAATTCTAAACAGTGTAGGATATTAATTAATTTTGGGGATTGACCAAGAATCGTTGGAATAGGACTTGATTAAATTAATATTTGATTTTGCATTTTAAGAGTTCAAGTGAAATTTGACCTCTAACATTTTCATATCATTTTTTCCAACTCAACCCAATTAATTAAATTTAGCTTTTGTTATTTTTTTATTCTTTCTTTTTTTTGTTTTTACTAACTCTCTTTTTGATAACTTGAATAGTGTCGATTTGGTGAATTTAGTAATTGATAACATAATCCTCATAGGAATGATACTCTTATTCACTTTTTATTACTTTTGCGATTCAGTGCACTTGCTAATATCACAACAAGTTTTTAGCTACTGTTACCAAGGATTATTGTTTTTAATATTAAATAGTAGTTGAAGAGACAATAATTTAGGCACTTATTTTTCTTATATAATTTTTTGTTTATTTATTTAATTTTTTTAGTTTGTTTCTTTTTATTCACTTTTTTTTCTTTATTTATTTTTATTTTTATTCTTATTTTTTATTTCTTTTCTTTTACTTCACTATGGTTTGTTTGTTTGTTTGTTTATGTAAGGTACTGTGGATTCAGAAAAATTACTTTTTGATCCAGAGATAACAAGAACAGAAAGAGCAGACAAGAAAGCAGTCAAAGAAAGAAGGAGCTTAGAAGAAAAGATGGTTGATACTACTGCACAAAGAAAACGCACTTTAGCTGATTATGCTACTCCATCTTCTGAAAATGTCTCAACCAGTATTGTGCGACCTACTATCCAAGCAAATAATTTTGAGAAAAACTAGCTTTGCTACATCTAGTGCAACAAAATCAATTTATGGGAGGTCAAGCAGAAGATTCAAACTTGCACATTACTAACTTCATGCAACTCTGTGATACTATCAAATATAATGGAGCTAGTGATGATGCCATCAGATTAAGAATTTTTTCATTTTCTTTGAGAAATAAAGCCAAGAGCTGGCTACAAACCTAGCCTCAAGGAAGCATTTCTACTTGGGATGATCTAGTTAGTAAGTTCCTCACTCGGTATTTTCCTCCATCAATGTTTGTGAAGATAAGGAGTGAGATTGCTTGCTTTACTTAAAATCAAGGAGAATCTCTCTATGAAGCATGGAAAAGATTTAAGGAGCTACTTAGAAAGTGTTCTCATCATGCTTTTAAAGTTGGAAGCAAATGGAGATCTTTTACAATGGTTTGAATCATTCCACAATACTTATGGTGGATGCATCTGCAGGTGGATCTTTGAATACTAAGACCCCTGAAGAAGCTCAAGAATTGTTTGAGACTATGGCCACCAATGAATATCAGTTGCCTAGTGGAAGAGCAGTAGTCAAACAGGGAGTTATGGAGCTTAGTACTCTTGATGCCTTACTTACTCAGAATAAGAGTATTTCATAGCAGTTAGTCAGCATCACTAAGCAACTTGGTAATATACAAGTAAATTCAGTGAACCATCAAGTGTTGACTTGTAATTTTTGTGGAGGCAACCATGCCAATGGTGGATGTGAAGCAAGCATTTCGGGTGCAATTCCGCAAGAGCAGGCTAACTACATGGGCAATCTTGCAAGGTCTCAAGGCAACCTATATTCAAATACATACAATCTAGGGTGCAGGAATAATCCTAATTTTTCATGCAGCAATCAGAATATGCTAAGACCACCACCACCTCCACAACATCGACCACCTCAGTCATCATCTTCTCAACCTCCACAAGATAAGTTGTTTAATCTTGAAAGTATTATGGAGAAACTTGCCCTTAGTATTAGCACTTTTATGGAACAGACCTCAACTTTCATGCAAGAGACAAAGGTTAATTTTAAAAAATAAGAGGTAGCCATCAGAAGTTTAGAGAATCAAGTGGGACAGATAGCTAGACAGCTCATAGAGAGACCTCAAGGCAACCTACCTGGGGACACTGTAGTCAATCCAAAGTGGTAATGTCATGCAATCACTTTGAGAAGTGGTAAGCTATTGGAAGAACGTGTGAAAGTGGCACCTAGTTCCTCAAGAGAAGAGAGAAAGATGATATTTTTACTGAGGATGTTTTCATTAAAGATGCACCAGAAGTAAAGATTTCTACTAAAGTCAAAGTGAAGGGAGAAAAAAGTAAGAAGAAGGATTCAGTGTTGAATAAACCTTTTGACCCTTCATTATATGCCAGACTTCCATTCCCTCAGTGTTTGAAGAAAGATACTCAGTAGAAATAGGAAAGGCAATTCTCCAAGTTCCTGGATGTCTTTAAGAAGTTATAGATTAACATTCCTTTTACTGAAGCATTTGAACAGATGCCCTCCTATGCTAAATTCATGAAGGACATGCTGTTTAAGAAGAGGAAGTTGGAAGAAGATTAGACTATAGCACTTACTGAGGAGTGCAGTGCCATCATCCAGAGGAAGCTACCACCGAAGTTAAGGGATCTAGGAAGTTTTAACATCCCTTGCACCATTGGAAAGTTGAATATTGATAAGGCCTTATGTGATCTAGTTGCCTGTATTAATTTAATGCCATTGTCCATCTTGCGCAAACTAGGAATTGAGAAATTTAAACCTACTATGGTCTCCCTCCAATTAGCAAATTGATCAATCCAGACGTCTGCATGGTATTGTGGAAGATTTGATAGTGAAGGTGGATAAATTTATTTTTTCAGTTGACTTTGTGGTCTTAGATATATATGAGGATGTAGATATTCTATTGATTCTAGGGAGACCATTCCTAACAACTTCAAGAGCATTAATTAATGTGCATAGAGGAGAGCTTATTTTGAGGGTTGATGGAGAACAAGTGACTATAAATATTTTTAATAAGTCTGCCTAAACATCAGATCTTCATACCCTATTAATTATATTCATGGTAAATTTCAAAAGGGGTTGGATGGTAAGAACTCTTCTAAGATTGTTGATGAGAAAGAGATAGGTCCTCTTATCTCCAAGATTACTGAAAAAGAAAAAGATTCTTCCTGTTCTCAGAGTTTAGTGCGAGCTAATCTGAATTCTTCTAATAAGATGAAACTTGGCACTTTATCTATTGATAAATTGAAAATCCCATGGCCTAGTGGAGTTTCTGATGCCAAGGCATGCTTGGGACAAACCAGTTCCAATTGGAGTTCAGAATATTTTTGGAGAGGATTCTAGAGGCAGTGACCGAGTATGGAGGCAAATATCTGACAAAAGAATGGTGTCATTATGTTTCTCTTGTTTCAAGCCACCCTGATTAATTGAGAAAAGGCTACATCGAGCTAATGACGTTAAATAAGAGCTTTTTGGGAGGTAACCCAAATTTTCTTTCTTTTTCTTTAATTGTTATTTTGTTATTGGTTTTTCTTCAATTTGTTATTAGTTTGTGTTATTCTTTATTTTAGTGACTAACATTTTTCCTATTTTTGTTTTGTAGGTAATATTGAGTCGGCTTAGGTGCCTCCCTGAGTTCGAAGCCTTTGTAGGGGAATGTATATAGCTATCGGTCACCAAAAAGATTTTTCTTCTCTTTCCTTTAGCTTTTAGTTTCCGCATTTAGTTATTTACTCTTTTTTATTTTATTTTGTTTCCATCACCCTATTGTATTTTGAGTCATTAACTATACATGCCGGTGTGTTGAACTGAATATCCAATGATTGTTTGAATTATGGATTGATTTACTTTCTTAGGATATCACATGAGAATTCATGAGTCATGTTTATCTCTATTGTTTCGATTATGTATAAATGTTATTCCCATCTTTATGTTTGATAGACCTTGGAATTTAATTGCATGTCAGGCTTAGAGAAAGTTTATGAGAATGCATATGTGTGGATGATTTGCATTTAGAAGTTGTTTGATTCTCTCTTGAGGCGAAATCCTAGGCAATGCATGATTAAGGAAATGATAAGGGTCTTCTTTGGACCGTTTGAGCCTTTCAAGCTAACTTGTGAACACAATATATCCTTAGGTCCCTTTTGTAGCATTGTTATTGTTTGGCCTTTATTTATTTTCTTTACCCACATTTTCCTTTTCCCATACCCATTATTAAAAAAAAATTTCTTCTCTTACATAACCTTTGTTGAGTACATATCTTATATTATTTTATTATTCAAGCCTTCGTTATTTTTGTGCATGAAGTTTTGTGGAGCTGAAATATTCAAAAAAAAAAGAGAGAAAGTCTACCCAAATTATTGCAAAGAAATAAGTTTAGGGGTGGAGATTAAGGATAAGAAAAAAAAGTGAATGTTGTGTTGTTTCTGATGCTCCGTTTTGCACTTGTTTAATATTTTGAGACTTGGATTGTGAAATCTGCATCATTTTGTATCTCAACTTTTGTTTTCATTATCCTACCCTTTCTTTCTTAACCCATACCCTTGGCCTTACATTATAAGCTTTGTAAAGTCCCTTTTGATCCTTGGTTATGTGTTGTTTACGTTAGTGGAGAGAGAGATGAAGAACAACCCTATGGATGTGAGTTTAATGTGCATTTACAATTTTATAAACCTATATGAGCTTGTACTTTATGAAGAGATTGGGTCTTTCATTCATGTTTTTGGGAAGTCATTTTCGCATAAGAGGTGCATGTGAGAGACGATGTGATAATTAGATTGTTCATATGGGACACTTTGAAATTAGATTATGAAGCAATTTCTGAGGATATGAATGATTTTCAATACTCGGTGTTGCCATGTTTGAGTCTTCGTGTTTTGAGTTTTTATTTGTTTAGTCTTTTTGTTTTGTTTTTCATTTTGCTTGAGGACAAGCAAAAGCTTAAGTTTGGGAGAGTGATGAATCTGCAAAAATTCATATTTTTATGGTTCAAAATCTTAGGTTTTCATCATCTTCTAAATTTTTTTGATTTAGCTTTGTTCTCAAGTTTTGTTATGTTTTTATTATTTTAATTTTTTTATTACGTGTTTTTATCTTTTTTTGTTAGGTAATTGTACATGGAGAAGATCAGACATTTAAAGAAGCTATAAAAAGAAGAAAACTCATTCAGAAGCCTAGCGCTTGAGCGTTGGGTCAACACCGCTTGAGCGCGCATTGCGTGCAGAAGGATTCTAGATTAATGGGCCAGCGCTTAAGCACTGGGAAGTCAACGCTTAAGCACTGAATGTGTAAATAGCAGCATTAGTTTCTTATAAATAAGAATGGTACGCCAAATTCAACACACTCTTACACACTTGGATAAAATACAGCAGCCATCAAGAGGCACAAACACTAATGTGGTGTGGGCACAATTAGGCTTGAAGATTAGGGATTTTCTTCATCCTTTCCCCTTATCTTCTATGGAGTTTGTCAAATCCTTATCTCTCTTTTATTCTTCATCCATGTGTAACTAATTTTCTTTTTCGTTAGGTGATGATGGATCTTGTTCTTGGATGATGTATATTCTTTTATGGGTTTAATTTATGTTTCTATTTCATGATTTTTATGTTTATCTTTATTCTTAATGCTTTCTAAATATGGCCAATTTAGGAATGATTTTTGGGTTTATGTATGATTTGAAAAAATTTGCATTAACCTAAAACTTGTGATAAACACCATAATTTCTACAATCGCTAGGAATAGACGTTGTGGGTTATGTCGTCTTTCTTTTAATTCCCTCGTTCTTGATAATGCCTTTCTATTTGGGATTAGACTAAGAAATTAGTTAATTCCAAATAGTGTAAAAGGATTAATATACCAAGGGATTGGATATTAATTAATTTTGGGGATTGACCATGAATCATTGAAATAGGACTTAATTAAACCAATTTTTGATTTTGCATTTTAAGAGTTCAAGTGAAATCTGATCCCTAATATTTCCATATCACTGTTTTCCAAATCAACCCAATTAATTAAATTTGTATTTTTTTTATTTTGATTTATTCTTTCTTTTTATTGTTTTTATCAACTCTCTTTTTGATAGCTTGAATAGTGTCGATTTGGCGAATTTAGTAATTGATAACATAATCCTCATAGGAATGATACTCTTATTTATTTTTTATTACTTTTGTAATTTGGTGTACTTGTCGATTCCACAACATATCTCGTAATGTCCTTTGGGTTAACAAATGCACTGGCTGTACTCATGGATTACATGAATAGGATTTTTAGACTCTACCTAGACAAGTTTATAGTGGTGTTCATAGATGATATCCTAATTTATTCTAAGATAATGGAAGAGCATGAGTTGTATCTCCAAGCAGTTTTAGAGATCATCAAGGAAAAGAAGTTGTATGCCAAACTTTTAAAGTTTGAGTTTTGGCTTTCAGAAGTTCAATTTCTAGGGCATATGATTTCTAAAGAAGGAATTTCAGTAGACCCTAGTAAAGTTGAAGCAGTGTTGCAGTGGGAGGGACCCACCACTATGACCGAGATAAGAAGTTTCGTAGGCCTGGCTGGGTATTACAGAAGATTCATTAATGGATTTTCTCAGATAGCACTACCCTTGACTAGATTAACTAGGAAAGGTAGCACTTTTGTATGGACTCAAGAGTGTGAAGATAGTTTCCAAGAGATTAAGAGGAGGTTGACAACTACACCAGTTTTGGTAATTCTGAATCCTCAAGATAGTTTTGAAGTGTTTTGTGACACTTCAAGAATGGGTTTAGGGTGTGTTCTCATGCAACATAGTCGAGTACTTGCTTATGCATCGAAGTAGTTGAGGCCTCACGAGGAGAACTATCCCACCCATGATCTGGAATTGGCCGCAGTAGTGTTTGCCTTAAAAATTTGGAGACATTATCTTTATGGAGTTCAATTTGAGGTGTTTAGTGACCATAAGAGTTTAAAATACTTATTTGATCAAAAGGAGCTAAACATGAGATAGAGGCGATGGATGAAGTTCCTAAAAGATTATGACTTTAAGCTTAAGTATCACCCAGGTAAGGCCAATGTAGTGGCCAATGCATTGAGTAGAAAATCCCTACGTGTGTCCCAGATGATGGTTCAAGAAGGTCAACTCCTTGAGAAGTTTAGGGATTTGAACCTTAGGGTAGCTGTGGCACCATAAAGTCTCTCTATGAGTAGGGTGGACATTGTTAGTGATTTGAGAGCTCAAATTCTAGAAGCTCAAAGTGAGGATGAGACGCTATGTGAGATAAGAGATAAAATCTTCTTAGGGGATCAAACAGAGTTTGATATGGCAGATGATGGAATGATTAAGTTTAGAGATAGACTTTACATTCCAAGAGATTCTACAATCAAGGAGAAGGTCCTAGAGGAGGCTCATAGGAGTCAATACACCATTCATCCTGGAGCCAGTAAGATGTATCAAGACTTAAAACAAATGTTTTGGTGGTCGAGAATGAAGAAAGAGATAGCGGAGCTTGTGTCTAGGTGCTTGGTGTGCTAGAAAGTTAAGATAGAGCACCAAAAACCTTCAGGACCACTTCAATCCTTAGATATTCCCAAATGGAAATGGGATCATGTCACAATGGATTTTGTGACAGGTCTACCTAGAATTTAGCCAGTAAATGAGGCAATCTGGGTCATAGTGGATAGAATAACCAAATTTGCCCACTTCTTGCCGATTAAGATTAACTACTCCTTTGATAAGTTAGATCGGATATATTTATAGGCAATAGTTAGATTGTAGAAATAGGTTTGCCCCAATGTTTTAATATGTTAAGTTTTGATGATGACAAATACAAGACAAAAAGAATGATACTTATGCTTTATAGTTGTGCTTAATAAATGACAAATGCATCACAAAAGAATGTTAATCATGTTACATAGATGTGCTCAATGAGATATATATAACATTCTTCATATTATATATCTAATAATTCTTTATATGAGTTATAAATGAATTAATATTGGATTTGACTTTGTTTAAATGAAAATGTGCAATGTGTTCTTTATTGCATCCTATATTGTGCATATCCATTAGTAATTGATAAATATCTTATTTGGATGTGTGTATGAAAGTCTTATATGCATGTTAGACTAACTAGAGTTATATATTTATGAATCATGCCTATGAAGATATTGAGTTATGATTTTGGACTAACTATGTTTGTTTAAGTGAGCAATACTTTGTAGGATAGTCTAAATACTAAGAGTGAGCATTACAATAAGAATGCAAAAGATCACAACTATGCTCAACTCAAGAAGGATAAGAATGAAAAGATGTTCTAAGCATTTGCAAGTTTTGAAGAGAAGATTTTCTTTGGAAGCTTAGATTATATCAAGAATTGATGGTAGCAAAAGATCAAGTCTAATATCTTCAATAATAGCTTATAGGACTTAGATCTTATGTAAAGGTAAAAAGGAATCACACTAAGCTCAAACAAGTTTTAAACATTTTTATAAGTGTTTCTAAAATGTTTAAATGCCCAACAAAATGTTTTTAGAAAGCTAGCCTTGGTGGTATTTCAAATCTGTGAAAATTAGTCAAGTTTGTGTTTTATAAAATTGATATTTAGTTAATATTTTCATCATAACTTTAAAATTACTTTGATTTTTGTTTTGAAACTTATTTCATATGAAAATAGACTCAAATATCTTTCCAATGAGTGGTCATTTGCTTTAAACGGATAGGAAATGAAAAAGTTATGACCAATTAAAGTTTGAGTTTTGAAAATCTGACCCTTGGTTACTATTTTGATCATATCTTTCAAAATACTTTGAGTTTTATTCTGAAACTTCTTTCATATAAAATATACTCAAATATCTTTCCAATGAGTGGTCACTCGCTTTAATCAGATAAGAAATGAAGAAGTTATGACCTTTTCAAGTCAGTTTTCAAAACCAGAAAATGTTGTAATTGATTACACAGGCCATGTAATCGATTACAACGTTGACAGAAGCCATGTAATCGATTACAGGAAGTGTGTAATTGATTACAAAGTGCCCAGAAAGCTTGTAATCGATTACATGAAGCTTGTAATCGATTACCAAGTGGCTAAGAACATTTCTAACAGTTATAAATGGCTAGTTTTCATAGAAAATCATTATAAAACACTACCAATGACTATTTTATCACTTGGGCTCTATATATAAGTATTGTATGAAGCTTATACACCTCCTGAACACTAGAATTGATCCTTGAATCATAAAAATTATATTTTGAGTTTTAAAGTGTGAATCCTTTATACCCATTGAGCTTCAACTTGTATTATCCACTATTAAGAGAGTTTTCTTATTATCCATACTTTGTTCTTCAAGTTGTATATCTACTCTTGTGAGAGTTTCTATTCTTTCTCTTCATCTTGAAATCATTATAAAAGGGTGAGGTATCCCTCAAGAATAGGGTGAGGCATCCCTTGAAAGTAGAGGCTTAAGCACAATAGGTGAGGTATCCCAAGGTATTGAGTGCTCAAAATTGTAAAGGTCATCAAGTACCTGTGAAGCTTGAAGAATTGGAGGCTCTAGTACAAAGGTGAGGTATCCCAAAGTGTGAGGAGTGCTCTTGTATGTACAAAGGTTTTCCTAGCACCCGTGAAGTCTAGGAGATAGTGAAGAAAGTCTCAAGTTAAGCTTGGGGACTGGATATAGGCCACAAGTGGTTGGTGGCTGAACCAGGATAAATTCTTGAGTTTGATTCTCTCTTCCCTACACTCTTTAAATTCAGTATTTAGTGAAATATATTTATCTATTGCATATCTTGATGTTTTGATTGTTATAACTTGATATCTAGCTTATTCACTTGGTTCATCATATATCTCAAGTTGTATTTGAGTAATCCTCAATTACATTTATTAATTGAGTTATTCAAAATGCATAATTTGTCAAAGTTGCATTAAACTTGTAATTACCCAATTCACCCCCTCTTGGGTAATGGTTGCTATGGCTAACATAGATTGCATGGCAATCCCTTCAGTATAATTTCAAATAGAGATCCTAGATTTACATCTAGATTCTGGGGAGCCTTACAAAAGGCCTAGCTTATAGAACTAGGCTAAGTTTCAGCATAATATACCATCCACAGACAGATGGGCAGTCAAAGAGAACTATCCAAACCCTAGAAGATATGCTCATAGCTTGTGTTTTAGATCAGCGAGATAGTTGGGATAGACTCTTGCCCTTAGTAGAATTTGCCTATGACAACAATTACCATACTAGCATTGGAATGGCACCTTATGAGGCCCTTTATGGTAGGAAGTGCAGGTCATCATTATGTTGTTATGAGGTTGGAGAGAGAGCTATTCTAGGACCAAAGATGGTGCAACAAACTTCAGATCAAATAAGAAAAGTCAAGGATAGAATGGCCATAGCTTAGAGTAGGCAAAAGAGTTATGCTGATAGAAGGAGGAGACCTTAAGAGTTTGAAGAAGGAGAATATGTTTTCTTGAGAGTCACTCCTACAACAGGAATTGGTAAAGCATTGAGAACAAGGAAATTAAACCCTTGTTTCATTGGACCCTACCAAATTCTCAAAAGAGTCAGGCCTGTAGCCTACCAGATAACCCTTCCTCCCAGTTTATTAAACTTTCATGATATTTTTCATATGTCTCAGCTCAGAAAGTACAATTCAGACCCTTCACACATCATAAGAAACGAATCTATACAGTTAAGAGATGATTTGTCTTATGCAGTGAAATCTATGAAAATTGTAGACAGAGGAGTCAAAGAGCTCAGAGGTAAGAAAATTCCTCTAGTGAAGGTACTATGGGCTAAAGTAGATACATAAGAGGCTATATGGGAGCTAGAGTCTCGGATGCAACAAGATTACCCAGAGTTGTTCGTTTGAAGTAAACAATTTTAAGGAAAAAAATTTAAAAGGACGGGAGAAATATGACATCCTCTTTTTAGCATGTTAGGCTAGTTTATGACTACAAAGGTATCATAATATTTGCTTGACATGTCTGCTTATTTTTATGACAAATTGAGTCAATTTAGGCACTTTGCTATAATACAGAATGCGAAAAGTAGCTTAAAATGATTCAAAAAGTGGCTTAAATGGCCTAGTTGAGGGAAATAAATAAAAAAAAATTATTTCTAGGCCACAAACAAGTGGAAGACGGCGTAGAAAAATTTTGAGAGCAAACTGAGTTGATTTGGTATTTTTAAGCATACTGAGAGTGTGCTTTAATGCCGGATTGACTAGCAACAGATATGGAAATTTGACAAAATGGTGAAACAACAATTTGGATGAATCCTATGATTTATTTTAAAGTTGTTGGAAGTTAGAAAACTTAAATTAGAAAAATCAAAGTGTTTTTAATAGATGTAGAAATTTTAGTATATGGTTAAGTGACTTAAGCCTTATCTTAACCATGACTTTTATCCTTCCTCACTCTCATGTTTCTGGTCTGATACAGAAAAAAAAAAAACCAATGCAAGGGATAGGAAAAAAAAGAGAAAGAGGAGAAGGAGGAAAAGGTAGAGGAAAAAGAGAAGACCAAGGACAATCCAAGAATTGAAGTTCACCATTCAAGAACTTGAGGCAGGGGAATTCTTTCCTATACTCAATCTTCCCCCTCCATTAGTTGTAGTTTTTACATGAATAAGTGGTTTGAGGAAAATAGGGTATTTGAGGTAAAGAAGGTTTCTTATCTAAATCTTACTTCCAATGACTAAGTTTAGTTTGGTTAGAGCTTAACACATGTTTGGTTGTTGGTTATGAGGTTAGAAACACTCTTTTAAGTGTTAGATTTCAAGTTTGTTTTTGGGGTTTTGAATGACTAAGCTTTATTCATAACCTAAGTTTAATAAGTTATTTTGAGTGTTTTCTAATTCTAACTTGATTAGAGACCATGATTAGAGTTGGAAAATACTTAGAAACGAAGAATTGATTATTAGAAACCCTTTTTGAGCCAATAGAATAGTGGCTCAAATTTTCTGCAGAAAATCCTCTCACGCTGCGACGTGACATCCCCACGCCGGGGTGTAAGGTGCATCATAGTAGCACCCAAGAGCATGGCACTGTGGTAGAAAATCCTCTCACACCGCGACATGACATCCCCATGCTAGGGAGTGAGGTGCATCATAGTAGTACCCGAGAGCAGGGCACCGCGGCGTGCTAAGGCCATGCCATGGCATGAGGGCCTGAAACTCAACAAAATCCTTGTTTTGATGAGTTAAGTTCCCTAATTGTTAGAACCCTTTGTTTATGCCTTTTTAAGAGTGTCGGGGCACTAATAAGGGCAATTCTTGGAGGGAACAACCACTTAGCGTATAAGAATGAGTAGAGTTTTTAAAGCTTCTCAATAGTAAGACTTGATAGTGAAATGGATCCCTCATGCAATGAGGTTGAACCATATAGAAATGGATCCCTTATGCAATGAGGTTGAACCATAGAGAAATGGATCCCTCACGAAATAAGGTTGAACCCTAGAGAAATAGATCCCTTATGCAATGAGGTTGAACTATAATAAGAGTTAGTTCCCTTATTTATTAAAGTTGAACAAAAGTATACAAGAGAAATTGATATTTTACTTTTGAGTAGTCATTTGTGAAATATCAATAGTAAATTTTGAGTTATAGTTTTTAGATGTAGCTTTATGTATAATTGATTTTAGTGCCATAATATATATTTTCATTACTGAGGATTTTTATGTTCGCACCCCGTTTATATTTCATGGTTAGTAGGACAAGACCCTTCGAGGGAAACAAGAAGAAAAGGGGAAAGAAAAAGAAGAAAAAGTCCCAAGAATAAATAGTTTTAGTTTCACAATTTTGATAGCAACTCTTGTAAATTTTGTTACTATGAGTTGTATTTTTGTTGTATATATTACTTTTTCCTTGAGGCTTTTGGTGTAAATATGTATAACTTCCATTTAACATGGCTCTCCATATTTATTTGTATAAATGATATGGGATTTGTTTGTGAGATAAGTTAGTAGTAGCATAACTAATACCAATTATCATTAAATATGATGAATATATAGAGATAATTGTATTAGGGTGTTATAGAAAAGCATTAAGAGAATAGATAAACACATAAATCATGAAATAAAAAACATAGATTAAACCCATAAATGAAGTTACATCATCAAAGTTCAAGATCCATCATCTCCCTAACAAAGGAAAATTAGTTATGCATGGATAAAGAATAAAATAAAGAGAAGAAATTAACAAACTCCATAGAAGACAAGTGGAAAGGATGAAGAAAATCCCTAATCTTCATTCCTGAAAGCACCCACACCAAGCTACGATTTGTGTCGTCACTTCTCTCTCTCACGGTTGTTGAAGAATGTGTTCAATTTGGCATAACTTTTGTATTTATAATTAAAATAATGTGTCAGCCTACGCGTCTAGCGTCTGAGCACTGGTTTCTCAGGGCTTGAGCGTTGAGCATGTCTTCTGAATTTTCTTGATACATGACACGCGCCTTGGAGCTTCCTCACCAGTGCTTGAGCTCTGGGTGCCTAGAAGGATTTTCCATATTATGCCTTGCCAACGCTTGAGTGCTAGACCACCAGAATGTAAATTTTCTGCTTTTCTTCATCGTACAAGCGTCCAATCTTCTTCCATGAGTAATCCCCTAACAAAAACACATAAAACACATAATAAGAACATAATTTAAAATACTAAAAACATAATAAAACTTAAGAACAAAACTCAATCAAAGAGATTAAAATATGATGAAAATCCAAAATTTGAACCATAAAAACATGAATTTTTTACGATTCATCACTCCCTCAAACTTAAGATTTTGCTTGTCCTTAAGCAAAAGAAAAAAGAAAAAGAACAAAACAACACAAAAAGAATAAACATCTAAAAACTAACAACATACTAACTTAAAAATGGCAATACCAGGTAATGAAAATCATGCATATCCTCAAAAACTATTTCATAATCTGATTTCAAAGTGTCACACATGCACAATCCAATTGCTACATCGCTCTCGCATGCAACTTTCAATGAAAAATAACTTCCCAAAAATATGAATGAAAGACAAAATTTACTCATAAAGTACAAGTCAGATAGGTTTATAAAAATGCAAATGCACATCAGACCTGCATCCATAGGGTTGTTATTCATCTCTCTCTTCACTAATGTAAACAACACATAATTAAGTATCAAAGGGGGCTTTTAAAGTTTGTAATGTGAGGCCAAGGGTGAACATTAAGAAAGAAAGGGTAGGATAATGAAAACAAAAGTTGAGATACAAAATCATGCAAATTTCAAAATTCAAGCCACAGAATGTAGAACAAGTGTAAAACGGAGCATAAGAAACTACACTTTATTCTTCTTCTTTTTTATTTATTTTTTATTTTTTATTTTTTATAACCTCCACCACTAAACTTATCTTTGGAACACATTGGGTAGACTTTTTTGTTTTGGAATTTTTTTTCCAGCTCCTGAAATATTTCATGCACAAAGATAAGAAGGCTTGAATAATAAAATAACACAAGATATGCACTCAACAAAGGGTGTGTAAGAGAGAAATTTTTTTTTTATTTTAATCATGGGTATGGGAATAGGAAAATGTGGATAAAGAAAAGAAATAAAGGTCAAACAATAACAAAGCTACAAAAGCCACCTAAGGATATACTGTGTTTATAGCTTAGCTTGAAAGGCTCAAATGGTCCAAAGAAGGCCCTTTTCATTTCCTTAATCATGCACTGCCTAGGATTTCACCTCAAGAGAGAATCTAACTGTGAATGCTTATGTCATGAAGCACATCAAATGAAGTTTTTGATGATAACAAAAGTCAAGATGAAGATCAAGATCAAAAGAGATCAAAAGAAGTATATTTGGTAATGGTCATAGGCCTTAGAATCTAAATGTAAAATGCTCTCAAGTATCTCAGTAATCTCCAAATGGTTTCTCAAAGATCTTTCAAATCAACTTGAAATTCAAAGTTCATATTTAAAGAAATATTGATTTCAATCTTGGATTTTGTAAATCATGTTTATATCTCAACAAATCCATGTTTTTCTAAGTTAGACATGGCCATCAAACTTGATTGAACTTGAAAAATGTGTTTAGGGCCATTATAATCGATTATATAGTGTTTGTAATTGATTACAAGCCAAACAGATGCCTTGTAATCAATTACAAGCATGGCAGAAGCCTTGTAATCGATTACATTGAGGTTGTAATCGATTACAAGTCTAGCAGAGGCCATGTAATCGATTATGTAACATCCCAATTTTTCATTTTTCTTGAAATAAATGAGTTTTATAATATTTATGAGTTTTTGTGAATTTTTGAGAATTTTTAATTATTTTGAATATTTTAATAATATTTTGATTATTTTAATATTATTTTTGAAATATATGTTCAAATTTAGTTTTTCCTGAAAATATATGAGTTTTATAATTTTTATGATTTTTGGGAATTTTTGTGAAATTTTTTGAGTTTGTGATTATTTTAATATTATTTTAAGTTATATGTGTGTTTGAGGCGGGCCTGGAAAAATAAAATTTTTCCTTAATCAGAAAGTTTCGAACTATTAAGGAGAGATAAGGGGATCTTACTAAATCCGAAATCGAGAATAGTTGACGGAGATTTCTTTATCTAAGTTTTCTATTATCCAGTATGTAATAATAGCAGTAGCTATTATCCATTGGGTAATATCTGTTAAAAAATATCTAAGCAGAAAATATCTTGAGCAAGCTTAGAGGGGAAGCCTTTGGATCTCCACTCTTGATCTAACCAATGGTGTTGATGAGTCCAACTTAGTGGCTTGGACTTTCCAAGAACCAATAGGAATTTAGTCTTCCTTGATGAACCAATTAGAAGACTAGTCAACAATGATGGCTTCTCCTTGTTGTATCCCACGACTAAGAAAGCTTTTGTGAGACAAAATATTACAATTCAATTCCTATCATCTTTTATTAATTGAACAAAGTAAGACAAGTCAATATTGGTGGCTTCTCTTCATGTATTCCTACGGTTATGCATGCCTTTAGGAAGGCAATTTCTACACTTGAATTCATTTCTATTCTTATCATCTTTCTAACAATTCACAAAGAAGTAAATTGAAATATTTCATCATTTCTCCTAATGATTCCTACGGTCAAACTTCATTAGAGAGCTTTGGATATTTTCTTTTAATTGATAATTATCTTCTCATGAAACTAAATATTTAGGGAATTAAATTTAGTTAGTCTTTATGATTAGTAAATTATAATTATAAGAAGACTAATAACCTTAACTAATTACTTTTAGTTTGTGTAAATGATAATTAGATTTAAATAATAGTTTGTTAAAGATTTATATTTTGTTAGATATTTCTATTTTTTTCCTATCTAAGAAAGCTAAAGGCTATTGTAAACTAGCTATCTCTTATTTCTCTCCTAAAGTCCCACGGCCAACTTGGCTTTCTAGCCAATTCTTGAACCATCTAAAATGACCAAATGATGACTCCTAAATGACCTATGCCATGTGAATGCATGTGATGTTTTATTACAATGATTAAATCTTGATATTTTCCTACACACTAAAGCCCTCGGCCATGCACTACACATTTGGCTATTTCATTTTCATTTCCTATCAACTTTGACCCTTAAACAATTTTCTCTCTTCTCTCTCTTCCAAAGAAAACAAAAAACTCCATCCATGCTCTTCGTTGAAAGCTCACGGCCTCCACCCACCAAACCAACCTCCTCACTTCTATAATTTCATCTAATCATACTTTCTAAACCTAAACATCATTCTAAACATCTTTCCTTTAGTGAGTTTTGTCTAAATCCCTCTCTAAGTGTTTCAAAAAGCAAGCTTTGATTTCCTATATCAAAGGTAATTTCTTGAATCTTTGATCCTAAGTAAGATTTATAATTTTCTAGACCATGATTGATCCATGGTTTGATGTTTTCAAGCCTTGTTTATGACTTTTAGATTTGTTTAAGATTGCTTAGGACTTTTCTTGGTGCCACACGAATTCAAGAGGAAGGAGAGGCTTGAAGTTTGTTGTCTTCCTTAAGGTAAGAGGGAGATTAACCTCATTGGCCACATGTGGTGGTGAGGAAATGGATTATTTGTGGTGAAAAATCCATAAGGATTTATTCATTTGATTCTCTATGCTTTCTTTGTTTGTGTTTGATAAGTCTTTGGTTTTGAGAATATGCTTGCATGTGTGTTTAATATGCTTATAGCTTTGATAGTATACTTGTCTATATGAATTTGAAAACATGATGATACTTGTGTAATTTAGGATGTGAATCACATGAAGGAAATGTGTATGAAGGTTCCAAAGAACCTATGAGGCATTCGGCCTCCACACCACAAAAGGGGATCAAGGATCCTAAATTGTTTTCCTAATCAAGGATTAATTGGCTTTGTGACAAATAATTAAATCAAGAGTTTTTATAAAGAATAAATGATAGAAAGAAAATAAAGAATGAATTATGAAACATATATATATGAATTTCGGCTAAGATGCCAAAATTAATAAATTAGATCCAAACTTATTTTGTTAAGTGTAGATTTAGGTGTTTTATATAGTAAGAAATTGATTTACTAGATTTTGAACTTAAAATTAAAGTAATATACTTTTTAGAATTAAATTGGCATAATTAAGTTATACAGTAAAATAAATATTGATACTTGAAATTTACTGACGTATAGCTCATCTTATGGGTTTTGAAGCGCGTTAGAAAATTTTGAGTTGTAATATCCCAAGTAAACTAAAGAAATACAATTTTCTGAGAAACAGTAGAAATGGTCATTTTTAGAGGGACTATATTAAAAATATTCTTTAAAGAGGGACTATATTGAAAATATTCTTTAAATAGGGACTATACTGAAAATATTCTTTAAAAATGGACTATTTTGGAAATATTATTTAAAGAGGGACTATTATGTAAATATTATTTTATAGAAGGACTATTATGCAAATAATGAAAATAAGGTCAATTTTTGATATTAAATGAGAAAAATCTTATTTTTGGACTTAAAATATGTCAGAAATATTTTACGTGATTGAAAATAAGTATAAAAAATCTTATGCAACTTAAAAATAATAATTTTTAACTACACGATTGAGAAAATGTTGAAAAACCTTTACGCGATTTGAAAATGTAACAAAAATGTTACGCGATTGTGAAAATGCGATAATATTATTATGCGATTGAAAGAAACAGCGAGTTTTGATGTAGGGCCAACATATTGAACAAAGTAATTTGTGAAACTAAAGTATTGGACCCGAGTGGATCTTTGGTATTATGTAGTTGTATGGGCGGTTACATAATATCTTAGATACTAATGGTATTAGACAATTGTATGGGCAATTGTGTTAATATCATTGGGAACAGTACAATAGTACTTTGTTTTGATTAAAGATATTTTTTAGCATTATACTGTGATACCGTCATATGACAGCGTGTGAATAAGAAATACTGTGTGATCAATGACAGTATATGTTTGAATCATTTATCATGCATAGAAAGGCGTATTCGCTTGATTTGTCATAGCGTTTTATGCCTAAGGAGTGGACGAGAACTTACAGGATAGTGGGAGGGATCCTGGTGACGTCAGGGCGCAGTGATTCACTTATTGACATTGAGTCAATTGACATTGAGTCATATATATATGTAAACCCTTAGTCGTGAACACCGATTGCAACGCACTGACATCCCGACAAACACTATTGCTTTTCATTATCTAGCATAGACTGTCTTTTTAGGGGGAACAGATCTTCTGGGCGTTCATCTCTGAATTTGAGTAAACTCCATGGAGTAGGAACTAGTTGCATTGTGCATATGCAAAGTCAGCATTTAATACTATTGTGATATAGTATCATTACGATATAATATGTTTGTGATATTATTATTATGTTTGATATTGTGTTTTTAAATTTATTGGATTGTTTATTTAAAAAATGTCATAAATATATCTACTAATTTAATATAAATCTATGGATTATATGTATAGAACGACATTGTTGTTCGTATCATTTCTTTGCTGCCATATTGGTATGTGATGTACGGGATCTCACCTCTTTATTGTTTTATTTTGTGTATTTCTATTTTATGTCTACATCTGTGAAGACGGCGATGGCTGCAAGGAGGGATCAGCTAGGTTCCTTTAGACTATAGTTTCTTGAAGGCGCTGCTGCTTGGCATGTCCATTGGGACACAGGGCACATAGAGTATTGTGGAGACATTACTCCATCAGTAAGTAGGACTCACCATGGGATCGTTGCTTCATTTTATACAGTTGCATATGTAGAGGTTATTTTACCTATTAGGGAGTTGTGGAACAAATTTCACTATACTTCTAAAGAGAATTTTGATATATCTTTGGGTCAAATTTTTATCGGTCGAGACATTCCTGGCTAGGGAATTTGTCTTCTGACAAGGGCTCATATCTTACGTGTTATATTTTTTGGTATGTAAAGATAATGAATATATAGTTGTTGTAAACTCTGTTTATATGAAAAGTATATTATTCAGTTATTACATTTTGAGTTACTTTAATTTTATTAATTAATGTTTTCCGCAATAAAGAAATTTTGAAACCTGTAGTTAAATAAGATTTAATATTTTATAAATTGGGAAATAAATTATTTATAAGGAGTTGGTATGAATGTGATACCCTTCGGAGGGGGTGTTACAGATTACATCCTACCCAGAAGGCCAAGAACATGTTCTAAGAGCCATGTAATTGAGTACATGAACTATGTAATCGATTACAACTGGTCTGACATCCAACGACTATTTTATCAACATTTAATGCTGCCCATTAATGCACCCAATAGCTTCTTTAATATGAAAACTTATAAATACATGTCTTAGGTCTTCATTAATGGCTAACCAACAACTAAGAAACATATTACAATCATTCTAATCCGTGAATCATCTTTGAAACACTTATTGCTCTGTTTTTTGCCAATCACTTGAGATATTCTTAAAGAGCATTCTAGGACTTCAATTTGTATCAACAGCTCTTGTGCGAGATTCATCTATTAAACACTTTGATTCTTCATAAAGAGGGTGAGGTATCCCTTAATCAACTTGTAAAGGTGAGACATCCCTTGGATTTGAGGCTCAAACACAAAGGGTGAGGTATCCCAAAGGTGTTGTGAGTACTCTATTGTGTAAAGGTAGCAAGCACCTCTTCAAGCTTGAAGTAATAGTGGAAAATCTTGGGTGATAACTTGAGGACTGGACATAGGTCACAAGGAGTGGCTGAACCAAGATAAATATTTGCGTTTGATCTTCTAAACCCTTCTCTTTTACCTTAGTACATTATTTATATTTACTTGATTGAACACTATCTTGCTTGGTCGGTTCTTTTGGGAGTGAAAGTATTTAATCTTCTTTATCCATTCTTCTCTATTGATCAATAGCTTCAATAAAAATAAGAATTCAAGTATTTTATGAAAGATTTGTGAACTTATTTTATAAACTCAATTCACTCCTCTTCTTGAGTATTGAGGTCAACACTAATAACTTCTAGATGCAAACCATTCACATAAGTGCAATCTAAACTTTCTCTAAGCCTGACATGCATGCATAATCCAAGGTCTATCAAACATAAAGATGGGAAGAACATCCATACATAATTAAAACAATAGAGATAAATGCAACTCATAGATTCTCATGTGATATCCTAAGAAAATAGATCAATCCACAATTCAGCAATCATTGGATATTCAATTCAACAAATCGGCATGCACAGTTTCAACAAAATGACTCAAAACACAAAAGAGTGATGATAAAACTGAATGCAGAAATAAAATTTTTTTTGCTGCCAACAACTGTATACATCCCCCTACAAACGCTCCGAACTCGGGGAGGCACCTAAATCGAGTCAACATTAGTGAACTAAAGAAAAATAAAAATAGAGAAGCTATCCCCCCCCCAAACTTAAAATAAACAGTGCCCCCACTATACAAACAATTGAATGCAAATTACAAATAGGAAAATAAAATAGTAAAATAAAAGTAGAGGGTCAAGAAAAGCTTATTGTTTTGGTGTGAGATCAATCTTGCTCTTCATCATCATCATTCTCCTCTTCATCTTCCTCACAGAAGTTGATGTTCGCCATAATCTCCTTATCAGTGAAGGAAGGTCCACCTTGAACATCAGTGTCTAGGTTCATCTGCTCAGTCATACTGTGCAACAACTGGATGACATAGTTGAATTTCCTCTGGTTTTAGCGTTGCACACACTCTAATCTATCAAATCATTAGGCAGTGGAGAGTACTCGACGTGGTTGCCTAACTACTGGGCCTTGAAATTGAGTTATTGGTTGCTGCTGGAGCTACTGCGTCGTCTTAAAAATACCTTTCAAACACTGATGCAGTGATTGGAGGTGTAGGCCTGATGAGTTGATCCCCATTAATATGGATGTCCCTCGCGAAGCACAGATTTTTGATGAGAGAGGGATATGGCAAGCTTCCAATAGTCTCTTGTATTGCCATATGCATGTGAAAAACCATAATCCTCCCAATATCAACCACGTCTCCAGTCACAAAAGTAAATACAAGCAAAGCCCTCTTGACCGGTACCGCGGAGTTGTTACAGCATTGAAGGATGTTAGATTGAACAAAAGTGCACTAAACCCTTGGGATTGGTTTAAAATCTGCTTTCTTCAAAAATTTAGGTGCATTTTGAGTGTCCAACACCTATTGAGCACCCGCTTTGCAAAGTAGTCTGAGTACTATGTCTAGTTGTAATGGCCTCCTAAGCAAATCATGATAGCCACACTGCCAAGATAATCATACTCGAGACCAAAATACTTGTTCAACATATCCTTTTGGAAATCCATATGCGTCCCCCTTTCCATGCTTTCATAATGGTCACCTTCATTGGCATCGATAAAAGCATTAGCATAAAATTCACAAACTAATGTCTAGGACCCCAGAATTGGAAGTTGGCACAGTTTGCCCCATTTCCTCTCCACAATTTGTGACCAAATTTTTAGATATTCATCTTCTTCTAAAATAAGCCC
This sequence comes from Ormosia semicastrata, assembly GCA_029884595.1. Lineage (NCBI taxonomy): Eukaryota > Viridiplantae > Streptophyta > Magnoliopsida > Fabales > Fabaceae > Ormosia > Ormosia semicastrata. The sequence goes on from JAQQTO010000063.1 coordinate 53,303,660, forward strand.
TCGTTCCAATAAAGTTCCTTTTAACCAGCACATCATTGAACCTTGTTTCATGAATGACGGAACAGAAATGACTTGCATCGAATGAGGAAGAGCTAGAGCCTTCTCCTACAACATCCCTTCTTCTTTTCACAGGTGGCACGATGAATATCCTGCAAAATAAAAGCACATAATTAATAACCCATATTTCTGCAAGCAAAATAACAAAATCTCAAGTTTCCAAATCAGTCAAACCATGCTCAATGGCAATCTCAATTACATTATCTTATACCAAGTGAGCATCAAGCGTAATCCATAAAAATGACAGCACCTAGCAATATTCTCAAGCAAATCAGTAATAAGGAGCATTTGATCAACACCATATGGGCATGGTGAACAATGCAAGTAGACAAAAATGCACACCATATTCAACAACAATTGCCCAATTACCATAGTTCGCACTATTGGGAATTTTGCGGATACATCACGCAGCGGAAAACAGGGATTCCCACCGAGGATCTATGCGAAAAAAGCCATAATCGAAGTTTTTAAATGATTTACCTCTTGAAGCGTGAATCACCAACACCGTAACAGAAACGATGTCTCTGCGGTATCCATATGAACAGACTCACGAACGTCCAATGTCCGCAAAGAGGAGCCTCACATCTCTCACACAGTGCTAGCTACGAAGAGAAGAGAAGAAACCTATCGCTCTCTCACTCACTTTTCTGTAGGTGCGGCTAGGGTTCTGAAATTATCTATCTTAGCAGCCCCTTAGTAGTACTATTTATAATAGTGACTGCCTTAAGTGAGTGTGAGTAGCAGCAAGGTAAGCTGTGCAACCCTAGACACATCTTTTATGAGTCTGGCCCATATTTGAATCCGAGTCCAACTTGGATCCATTACTTTAATTTTAGTCTACTCTATGTGTGTGACCCTGCAGGTTCTTATTCCGTTGGCAGTAATATTAAAATCCTATTTTAATATTACAAGCAGTGAGCGGTATCTAGCAACACATCGCTGCTACCCAAGTAATAAGAATGTCAGTGATTTGACATAACCTTTCCGTGACCAATGTTTCCGTGTTGTTTAGTCCCTTTATCAAGATATCTAGATTGAACACAAGGCATGGAATACGTCACCCTTGTATAGTTCAATCATTCATTTCTTGATATTCGCGTAGACTTTGTAACAACAAATGAAATCAATATCTCATATTGACTCATTTGAGCATGACCATGCATTTTGCAGTCTCACTCAATCAGGGGGCCCGAAGATATCGCTTCTGTTATGTAGGAGTGACAAATCCCATCTAGGTCACTCACATCCCTCTACATGATTCGCGGTATGTCCAATAACCAACTTTATAATCACCTTGTTACAGATGACGTTTGATGGCATTAAAACACACAACTCCTCATGTAGGAATCGTAGTGAGTTCAGGTCAAAGGACCACAGATACCATTGTCACTATGAGAATCACTTATGACACTCACGTAACGATCCATGTAGTGTTCTCATGGTGGGTCAGTCCAGTACATCATTACTCTAATATGTACCCATGTGAAGACTTGATATGTACACAACAATTATTCACAAAATACTATGCACAATAATTATGCAAAACATTCAGCAATGCTACATATTTATCAATACTTTGCGCAACGAATAATCCAAATGCATCATCAAACCAACAATTCTTACCCACTAAATAGTGCTAATCAACAGTTATCCACGCAATAAACTAATGGGCATCATCAATTTGAATCAAATTGCTCAATTTCACAATTTCCCCAAAAATACTCAATTCAAAACCCTAAAACCACACTACATAATTCATGAAATCAACAACACATAACACGAAATTAAGATTTAGGATGTATGAGTATTCCCAAATGAGTGAAAAATTAAAGCAAAAAGGTGAGAAAAATGAGTGCATTTGTGAGAAGACGCTTGAACTGTGCATCAATGGAAGAGAAAGCCACTTACTGTGAATACGTGCAATAAATAGAAAATGGAGGACGAAGAAATGGTGGATGGAGAAAAAAAACTAGCTCTAGGTGTGTGAGAAATCAAAGAGAAACAGAGAATAGTAAGCTGAAGAACACAGAAATGCAACAAGAGTTGGGCTATTAGCTAAATAAAAAACATCTCTGCCCTTCACGTGCATAAGCGCTAGCTATCCAATGCTTGAGTGTTGGGTGCACTAGTGAAAAGCACTCTCTACCATCCGCGTGCTTGGGCAGTGGCTTTACAGCACTTGGACGCTGGCTCAATTATTTTTTTTTAAATTAAAACATATGAGCAAAACACTTTAACTCTAAATATTTTCACCAAAACATTTAATTAAAAATTGAAAAGGAATTAGCTTCACAAAACTAAATAAAAAGAACTTAACCAAAAAAATCAAATCAACCAAATTAAAATCAAAATATTAAATGAAAAAAATAAAAGGGAAAGAAATTTAGGTTGCCTCCCAAAAAGAGCTTGTTTAACGTCATTAGCTCGACGTTGCCTTTTGTTAATTAGGCTGGATAAGGGCCTGAGAGGACTTCTGTCTATCAAACTCTCCTCCCTAGTAATGCTTCAACCTATGGTCATTGACTTATTCCAGAACGGGGTTCTACAATCTCAATTGCCTCAAAAAGAGAAACTTCTTTTACTTGGAATGAGTTTAACCACCTGGATTTTAGTTTACTTGGAAACAACTTCAACCTTGAGTTAAATAATAACACTAGCTGACCTGGTTCAAATTGTCTCAAAGTAATCTTTCTATCATGCCACATCTTGGTTTTCTCTTTGTATAGACAAGCATTTTCATAAGCCTCATTTCTGAACTCATTCATTTCATTCATCTACAGTAATCTTTTCTCACTTGTAACTTTAATATCAAAATTTAAAAATTTAATTATCCAAAAAGCCTTATGTTCAATTTCCACAGGGAGATGGCAATATTTACCAAAGACTAGCCTATATGGAGATATACCAATGGCAGTCTTAAATGCAGTCTTGTGTGCCCATAATGCATCGTCTAACTTGAGTGACCAATCTTTCCTAGAGGTATTAACAGTCTTTTCTAAAATACTTTTTAATTCCCTATTAGAAACCTCTACTTGACCACTTGTCTGGGGATGATTGGGAGTGACTATCTTATGTTTAATGTAACAACTCCTTTAAGGCATTACATTTTAGACCAACTCCTTTTAAATTCTTTACCCAATTTATAAAATATTTGATATTATTTTAATATGGGTCTCAAAATTACTTTTTCGCAGATAACATAAACTTACCGAATTATAGAAACATAAGATACAAGAATTGAATAATATACATCTCTAGTACATAACATAGATTAGTAACAACTCAATAACATAAAACTTACATACTCCAAACAACACATAACTACCATATAAAAACTGAACCTAGCCCAAGTCCAAAAACTTGAAGAGTAGGGTCCTATACCCGATCCTCCTCTAGATCCTCCTCGGGATCCACAATGGACAAATTCCTCGATCGGGGCATGTCACTATGGACGGGAGTCCGAGCAGCTGACTCCACAGAGTCCTCCCTAGGGGTAGTTCTACGATTACCCCAAAACTCCCTAATAGGCATACAAAAGTCTAAGCAAACAGCAGCGTCCAAAGAAAATGTAGCAATGGCATGCTGGGTTTTACTCCAAAGCAAGGTAACATCTCCAACATACTGAATACGCCCTATGTCCCAATGGACATTCTACACTTCAATGTCCCCATGAAACTGTACACTAACGAAACCCTGTGGATCTTGCCTTGCCACCATGGTTGTCTTCATAGAATAATAGCATAACACAGAATAGGCAAAACAATAATACAAAGAGGGGAGATCCCCTACATCAATACCATCATGGCAACAAAGAACAATAACAACAATCATACTTACTCATATACAGTATAAATAATAATTTCATGGCATCATATAATCATTACTTCAAATAACAGACAATACCACAAACATATATATATATCACTATAGTATGATGGCTGACTATGCATATGTACAATGACCAAATTTTTCTTCTCCATAGAGCTAAATACAATTTCGGAGAGAATGATCCAGAATATATGTCTGTATATCAGCCGCCTCAGACCAAGTGCTATAATTTTTCAATGTGTACATCAAGCATTATACCAGACATTCTACGCCACATCGGGAATAGGAATAGTGTCTCATCGAGATCGTCGATACGTTTGCATCGGTTGCCACATCATAGTAGCGCTTTCTTACTGATCATATGTGGAATTCCACATCCCGATGCATCCAAGATCATTCATGTTACCAAGTGGCCTCAATACTCAAGAGGGGGGTGAATTGAGTATGAAAACTAAATTCGTAAATCTTTCACAAATCGTTTGATAACTTATTTTTGTTGAAGCTATTGAATGATTAGAAATAATTGGAAGGATGAGATAAACACTTTTACTTATAATATAAATAGTCTACGGAGACAATATTCAAGAAAATCAATAAAACAGTATACAAAATAAACAGAGGAGGGTTTAGAGATAACAAACACAGTCGTTTATCCTGGTTCAATCACCAATTCACTTGTGATCTACGTCTAGTCCCCAAGCAACAACTTGAGATTTTCCACTATATCTTCAAGCTTCAATGGGTGGTTGTCAAGCACTACAACCTTGAGCACTCAACCCTTTTGGGATACCTCACCCTTGGAGCTTGAGTCTCTTCAACTAAGGGATACCTCATCCTTTACACTTTTGGAGGGATGCCTCACTCTCTTTACAAAGCAATAATGATAGATAGAATGAAGCTCTCAATAGAGCAGATGAATACAAATTGAAGCTCTAATATGCTCTCAAATATTTTTCACGTTTTTGACAGAAAACAGAGTAAGAAAATGTTTTGAGGATTGATTCACGTTTGGACGTATTGGTAATCAGTTTTTGGTTCAAGGTCAACCTCAAATAAAGACCCAACTTTGGTATTTATAAGTTTATCATTTAATAAAGCCGTTGGGGTTTTCTGGGCATGCATTAAATGCATTAAATATAGCCGTTGGACGTTGTCAAGATTCTTGTAATCGATTACATGTACTCAGTGTAATCGATTACATATGTTGTTCCAACGTGTTCTTGACTTTCTGGGCTCTGTGTAATCGATTACATTCTTGGTGTAATTGATTACATGGCTTCTGACTTGTGTGTAATCGATTACATTCTTGGTGTAATCGATTACATGACTTCTGACTTGCTGTGTAACCGATTACAATATCCATGTAATCGATTACATGACTCTTTGAACGTGTTCATGCTTTTCTGGGCTTGATGTAATCGATTACATATATTGTGTAATCGATTACATGGCCTCTGACTTGCTTGTAATCGATTACATTTCTCATGTAATCGATTACATGCCTTCTGTTTGCTGTGTAATCGATTACAAACATCATGTAATCGATTACATTTGACCTCTGAACACATTTTTCAAGTCTAATAAAGCTTGTAAGTCATTTCTAACACCTTGAAACAATTGTTTAAACATGAATCTTTTTAAGAGTGTTAGTTTTAAGATTGAAACACAAGTTTTCTTGAAAGCCATGTTTATCTTTGAAATTTCCCATTAATTTTGAAATCATATATTGAAAAACCATTTGAGAAATCTTGAGAGCATTTAACATTAGTGTCCTAAGTCTTATAACTAAATAAACCTTCTTGTCTTCTTTCTTTGATCTTAATTTTTCCTTTTGCGCTTGATCTTCACTATTGCACTTGATCTTCGCTTTTGTCTTTGTTATCATCAAAAACCATTTGACATGCCTTAGAGACATAAGCATTCACATTCTCCCCCTTTTTGATGATGACAAACTGATCATAGGAAAAGGAAAGAATTTTTGTAATTTTATATAATAGACATTTAGGCGTAATGCTCCCCCGGAGTTTATGCATGATATTGGGTTAGATTTCATGTAAAAAGCTTAAGAGCACAAAAGCTCAATAACTCCCCCGTACTCATGCAGCCTTAATTACTCATGCAACCTTTATTTTATTTTTCCTTATTTTCTCCCCCGTTGGCATTATCAAAAAGACATAAGCATTAAAAAAAATGGACAGCATAACAGCTATGGTTCATGATTCCCTAAATTTTGTCAGAACAACACTGCCAAGAATATCAATCAGTTCATGCAATATTGACAAACAGCCAAACATTCAAAGCGGAAACAAGTTCATATTTTATTAATCAGCCATGGACAAAGTAATGTTCTCACAGTCAGTATACCCAATAATCAAAGAACATCATAAATGTATACCAATGAAATATAATCAGAGTCAAAACAAAATAAATACATGGTGTTTATCAAAACAAATAAAGGCAAGGAGCCATGATCACTGTTAGTGGCCTCGCTGTGACAAAAGACATCACCCTCTGGTGGGTGTGTAATCGATCACATTTTGGTGTAATCGATTACATGCCTTCTGGGAACCTTGTAATCGATTACATTAATATTGAAATCGATTACCTGAGTTCTGAGTTGATTGTAATCGATTACAAAAGGTGTGTAATCGATTACATGCGTGATGAGAACCTGAGTAATCGATTACAAAGGCATTGTAATCGACACAAGATACTTTTTAACTTAGATTTTGCATTCCAGACAGCATATAATCAACTTTAATCAATCCAAATTAGTTTCAAAACAGCTTAGATCAATTCAAAGCATCATTCAACCATATAATCTAATCATATTATGATTCAACTCACGTAATTTATCAAAAATTACTATTTTTACCAAGATTTTTACCATTTTTGGTGAAATTTTGAGGATGTTGAGTTGCTTGTGAGTCTTGGTCATGAGGGATCACCTGCAAAACAACTTAGGAGAAATCTCCGACGCTCAAGTCAGTATTAGATTGAAATATAATGAAAAATTCAGAGATTATGCAGCAATTTGGCGTGATTATTCAGAAAAAATGCAAGGTTATGCATTAGATTCAGGATTATGCAGCAGAAGTTAATTTATGCATGAATGATCCAATATACCAAGTTCATTTCTTATGTAGAAAAATGCTTCTTTTGCTAGGGGTTTAGTGAAAATGTCAGCTAGTTGCTTAGTGGTTTCTATAAACTCAAGCATACAGTCACCCTTTTGAACATGGTCTCTAATGAAATGATGTATTATTTCAATATGTTTAGTCATAGAATGCAAAATAGGATTTTTAGACAAGTTGATTGCACTAGTATTATCACATCTTATGGGGATGTGATCAAGTTCAAGACCATAGTCCAAGAGTTGTTGTTTCATCCAAAGGATTTGAGAACAACAACTCCCAGCTGCAATATATTCAGCTTCAGCTGTAGATAATGCCACACTATTTTGCTTCTTGCTATGCCAAGAAACTAGTGAGCTTCCAAGCAAGTGGCATGTCCCACTAGTGCTCTTTCGATCCATTTTGCACCCAGCAAAATCAGAATCAGAATACCCAATAAGACTACATGAGGCACCTTTAGGGTACCATAAACCCATTTGTGATGTGCCTATTAGATATTTCATTATTCTTTTAACAGCACTTAGGTGTGATTCTTTAGGATTAGCTTGATATCTAGCACACAGGCATACACTAAACATTATATCGTGCCTACTTGCAAAGAAGATAAAGGAGTGAGCCAATCATACCTCTATATTTTGTAATTTTTACTGATTTACCTCCTTCATCCTTGTCCAAATAGCAAGAGGTGCCCATAGGAGTAGCCATATGCTTGGCATTGTCCATTCCAAACTTCTTGAGCAGCTCCTTACAATACTTGGATTGGCTTATGAATGTTCCTTCTCTTGTTTGCTTGATTTGGAGACCAAGGAAGAAGTTGAGTTCACCCATCATAGACATCTCAAACTCACTTTGCATAATATTTGAAAATTCTTTACAAAGAGAATTGATAGTAGCTCCAAATATAATGTCATCAACATAGATTTGAACTAGAAGTATGTCATGCATTTTATGTTTTATGAAAAGGGTAGTGTCAACTTTGCCTCTAGAAAATCCTTTTTCTAAAAGAAATTTGCTCAACCTTTCATACCAAGCTCTAGGAGCTTGTTTCAAGCCATACAAGGCCTTTTTCAGTTTAAAAACATGGTTGGGCATTGCAAAATCCTCAAAACCAAGAGGTTGTTCTACATACACCTCTTCTTGTATAAAACCATTTTAAAAGGCACTTTTGACATCCATTTGATAGAGTTTGAAATCCATGATGCAAGCATATGCAAGTAGCATTCTAATGGCCTCTAATCTAGCTACGGGAGCATACGTTTCTTCATAGTCTATGCCTTCTTCTTGATTATATCCCTTAGCTACAAGCCTAGCTTTATTTCTTATTATTAAGCCCGTTTCATCAAGTTTGTTCCTAAAGACCCATTTGGTGCCAATTATTGGATGATCATTGGGCCTTGGAACTAATTCCCTAACTTGATTTCTCTCAAATTGGTTTAGTTCTTCTTGCATGGCCAAGATCCAATGCTCATCATTAATGGCCTCATTTATGTCTTTAGGTTCAACTTGAGAGACAAAGGCTAGGTGATTACATGCATCTCTAAGTGAATTTCGAGTAATTACCCCTTTTGATACATCACCTATCACCTTGTCAAGAGGATGATATCTTGAAGTCCTCCATTCCTTGGGTAGATTCACAATTTCTGAATCTTCTTGCTTTTTGGATTCTTTCTCTTGATTTTCCAAGTGTGTTTTTGCCAAGATTTCTGCAACATCATCAACAAGCTCCTTTCTCGGCTCATTTGGGTTAGTTTCATCAAATGCAATATGTATGGAATCTTCTATGGTCATAGTTCGTTTATTATAGACTCTAAAGGCCTTACTATGAATAGAATAACCAATGAATATTCCCTCATCAGATTTTGCATCAAACTTCCCCAAGTTATCTTTTCCATTATTCAAAACAAAGCATTTACATCCAAAGACATGAAAATGTGACACATTGGGTTTCCTTCCATTGTACAATTCATATGGGGTTTTCTTTAAAATTGGCCTTATTAGGGCTCTATTCATAACATAACACGCGATATTGGCCACATCGGCCCAAAAATACTTAGGAAGGTTGGCTTCATTGAGCATAGTTCTTGCCATTTCCTCTAAAGATCGATTTTTCCTTTCTACAACACCATTTTGTTGTGGTGTCCTAGGGGCAGAAAAATTGTGTTCAATGCCATGTTCATCACAAAAAGTTTCAAAATCATGATTTTCAAATTCACCACCATGGTCACTTCTTATGGATGCAATACAAAAACCTTTTTCGTTTTGGATAACTTTGGCAAGTTTTCTAAATGATTGAAAAGCATCATTTTTGTGGGCCAAGAATAATGTCCATGTAAACCTAGAAAAATCATCCACAATCACTAATGCATAGTAATTCCCACCAAAGCTCATAGTTCTAGATGGCCCAAAAAGATCCATGTGTAAAAGTTGTAAAGGTCTAGAAGTTGAGACTATGTTCTTAGCTTTAAAAGAGACCTTTACTTGTTTTCCCTTTTGACATGCATCACAAAGTTTGTCTTTTTCAAATTTGAGCTTTGGAAGACCAATTACTAGTTCTTTAGAAACCAATTTGTTTAAGTGATCCATGTGAATGTGAGCAATTCTTCTATGCCATAACCATGAATCATTTTCTTTACTCATAAAGCATTTAGCATCATTTGAGGAGATATCATCTAGACTAATCATATATATATTATTGACTCTATGACCAACAAATTTAACTTGCTTATCATCCTTTCCCTCAATTATGCAACAAGAAGAATCAAATATAACTCTATTGCCTTTATCACACAATTGACTAATACTAAGCAAATTATGTTTAAGTTCTTCAACAAGTAAGATATTATCAATAGAAGATGAAGGAATCTTACTAACTTTGCCAATTCCAAGAATCTTCCCTTTGTTGTTGTCACCATATATGACATGACCATGTTTCTTGTGTGTAAGGGAGGAGAACTTGGAGCCATCACTGGTCATGTGCTTGGAGCAACCACTATCAAGATACCAACTTGAGCTCTTGGTCTTCAAGCACACCTACAACACACATTCATGTTTTAACCTTTGGTACCCAAATTGTCTTGGGTCCTTGTGTGTTAGAGTTAGGCATGGTACCTTTAGGAACCCAAACTCTTTTTATTCCAACTTTAGTGTTTATGTTCTTTCTAACATTGTAAGTTGATGCACTATGCCCTTTCCTACCACAATGAAAACATTTGACAAAGGGACTACTTGAAGTTTTTGAGGAAACAAAGAAGTTCTTATAAGACTTTTGATGGTTGTTTGGATTAAAACCTAAACCGTCTTTTTGAAAAACACATTTTTGTCTCCCTAACAACACATTCAAGTTGTCTCTTCCAAAAGTGAATTTTGCAAGAGTGTTGTTCAAGTCTTCAATTTCTTTTTCAAAAGCTTTACATGACAAACAAGGTAATGATATGGATGCATTATCATATGAGGAACAAGTCATACATAACGAATTAGCATCTATAAGTCCTAAGGTCTCATTTTCAATTTTGAGTTCATTTAACTCAGTTAAGGTGAAAACTTTGTTTGTCAATAGGGAGATTGTTTTATTAGAAGTCAAAATCATTTTTGTGAGTCTCAAAGATTCATCATGCAATTCTTGAAAGGCATCTTGCAATTCATCATAAGAAGGTGGAGGTTCTAGGCTAGAAGAAGTTACCTCGGTATCGCTTTCTCCACTTTCTTCTCCTTGAGCTATGAGGCAAAGATGGGCTTCTTCATTTTCCGAATCGTCGGAAGAGCTTAAGTCATTGTCCTCCCAAGCTATATATGATCTTCTTCCTTTCTTTTCCTTAGAAGGCCTTTTCTCAAACTTCTCCGTCTTCTTGAGATACATAGGACACTCCATTTTCATGTGTCCCGGTTTTCCACATTCATAGCATTTTGGAGGAGTAGAGGATCCTTCTCCTTTATGATATGCTTTCTTTTGAGGAAAGGGTGGCCTTCTTTGAAATCCCTTGTTCTTTAGGAATCTTCCAAATTTTCTCACAAGGAGACTAAGATTCTCCTCACTTAGCTCCCCACTTTCACCATCCTCTTCACCATCTTCATCATCATCTTCAATTGTAGAGGAAGTAACTTTGAGTGCAATTCCCTTCTTCTTTTTGTCATGCTCTTCATTTTGGTTGAGCTTATTTAGTTCCAGCTCATGTTCTTGAAGCTTTCCAAATAAGGTGGCTAAAGACATTGTTGATAAATCTTTTGATTCCGCAATCGCCGTCACTTTGGGTTGCCAATTCCTGCTTAGACATCTCAACACTTTGTTAATGAGATCCTCATTAGGAAATGTCTTTCCCAATGAGATAAGATGATTAATAATATGAGTAAACCTCTTTTGCATATCTTGAATACTCTCACCTTGGTTCATTCTAAACAATTCATATTCATGAGTAAGAGTGTTTATTCGAGATCGTTTTACCTCACTAGTACCTTCATGAGTTACTTGTAGAGTATCCCACATTTCTTTTGCGGTTTTATAATTTGACACCCTAAAGAATTCATCATACCCCAAAGATGTGGTGATGATGTTCTTGGCTCTCAAGTTGTATTGAACCTTCTTTTTATCATCATCGGTCCATTCATTTCTAGGTGTATTAATTTTCACACTATCTTTAGTTTGTGTTGGGACAAAAGCACCATTTTCAACGGCGTCCCACACATCTAAGTCAATAGCTTCAATAAAAATTTTCATCATTTCTTTCCAATAGGCATAACCATCCCCATTGAAATAAGGAGGTCTGTTTATAGAAGAACCTTCATTTGAAAAACCATTTGAAGCCATTACTTCTCTTGAAGCTGCTAAGCTCTTTATACAAAAGTCTAGCTCTGATACCACTTGTTACCAAGTGGCCTCAATACTTAAGAGGGGGGGTGAATTGAGTATGAAAACTAAATTCGCAAATCTTTCACAAATCGTTTGATAACTTATTTTTGTTGAAACTATTGAATGATTAGAAGTAATTGGAAGGATGAGATAAACACTTTTACTTATAACAGAAATAGTCTACGAAGACAGTATCTAAGAAAATCAATAAAATAGTATACAAAATAAACAGAGGAGGGTTTAGAGATAACAAACACAGTCGTTTATCCTGGTTCAATCACCAATCCACTTGTGATCTACGTCCTGTCCCCAAGCAACAACTTGAGATTTTCCACTATATCTTCAAGCTTCAATTGGTGCTTGACAACCACTACAACCTTGAGCGCTCAACCCTTTTGGGATACCTCACCCTTGGAGCTTGAGTCTCTTCAACTAAGGGATACCTCACCCTTTACACTTTTGGAGGGATGCCTCACCCTCTTTACAAAGCAATAATGATAGATAGAATGAAGCTCTCAATAGAGCAGATGAATATAAATTGAAGCTCTAATATGCTCTCAAATATTTTTCACGTTTTTGACAGAAAACAGAGCAAGAAAATGATTTGAGGATTGATTCACGTTTGGACGTATTGGTAATCAGTTTTTGGTTCAAGGTCAACCTCAAATAAAGACCCAACTTTGGTATTTATAAGTTTCTCATTTAATAGAGCCGTTGGCGTTTTCTGGGCATGTGTAACACCCTTTCTGGGGATATCACATTTATGATGCAGAAAAATAAAAATAAATAAAATCCTTACCCAAGTTATAAAAATATTTGATACTTAAGTAATATTTGTGATATCTATATATATATATATTTTCCTTTTATAATTTTAACATTAAATAAATTAACGCGGAAACACAAAATATAACAAACATAAATTCACCATAATATACATGTGATTCTTGTCTGAAGTATACAACTAATTGTACAACTATTAATATTTAATAAAAATAGTAAAAGACAGTATACTACTAAAACATAACACCTAAGATATGAGCCCTCGTCATAAGACAAATTCCTTAGTTAGGAATGTCTTGACCGATAAAAATTTGACCCAAAAGTGTATCGAAGTTCTCTCTAGGAGTATAGTGAAACTCGTCCCACAACTCCCTAATAGGTAAAATGATCTCTACGAAAGCAACCGTGTAACGTGTAGTAACCAACCCCTGCCGAGTCCTACTTACTGATAAAGTCACGTTACCACTATACTCTATGTGTCCGGTGTCCCAGTGGACATACCAAGCCTCAGCGCCTTCGAGAAAATGTAGCCTAAAGAAACCTAACTGTCCTTCTCTTTCCGCCATTGTAGTCTTTGATGATTTAAACATAAAATAGAAACAGATAAAACAATACAATGAAGAGGTGAGACAATCTACACCATTACCCGCATGGCAATAAAGAAAACGACAATACAAGCAAATATCACAACAGTACATACCAACATTACATACATAATATAACAAAGTAATACACATTAAAATAACACATACCATTATATCATGCATAATATATTAAAGCAATATATATTAAAATAACATGTATCATACATAATATATTAAAACAGTACATCATATATTATATCACAGAATATGATAAAAAGTAAAGTGCAGATGATGCATGAACAGTAAAATGCAGGTAATGCATGAACACACACTGACTCGTTCCTACTCCATGGAGCTAAACACGAATATCTGAGAGAATGATCTGAATAGAAACTAATAATACTTTATGGCTGCCCAACCAAACTATTGCACTGTCAAACGTCGTGTCTATAGCCCACAGTCCAAAACATCGTGTAGCAGTACACAGTCCAAACATCGTGTACCACAGGCATAGTACTTATTAATCTCCTCAAGATCTCGATTAAGAATAGTGCTTGTCAAGATCATTAGTGTGTTGCCCGTTACCACGGCCCAGAGGTGCTACCACTGTCCACATATGGGATCCTCCGCACACTAATGCCTCCAAGTTCATAAATGAACCACACTACGCTTATCACACCTAACATAGTGTAATTCGCCTCATCAATCAATCGCCAATTATCCACTAAATTGACACAACACTCTAAACATGATCTAAAATTACAAAAATACCCTTATTATCCAAATTTTACCATAATTACGAAAAATTATCAAAATGCCCTTTGTCATCAAAAACCAAAGTATAGTACGTCCCACCTGACAGTACTAACAAAATACCAAAGTATAGTACGTCCCACCTGACAGTACTACACCACAACATGTCCGGGTCCACCACTTTGGCCCGACAGAAAAACTCACTGTATTGATCAATCGCGTAGGAATTTTATCGCATTTTCACAATCTCGTTATTTTCACAAACGTTTTTAAATCGTGTAAATATATTTTGACATTTTTAAACATCATAAAATTATTTTCTCAATTGCGTAGGATTTTTAATTCATTTTCTTAACCGAATAACTTAAAATCATTATTTTTAATATGTGTAAAACTATATCTAGTACTTTTAAAATACGTAGAGTATTTTTCTTGTGTTCTAAATATAGTATGGAATCTTTTGATTTTAAGCGTCAGATTTTAATAAATTTCGGCAGCATTTTGCCTATAAAATCAGTATAAGGTATTTTTAACGTTTTTCTCTAAATATAGTTTATTTTATTTTTACCCAATAATTTCACTTTGAAACTCACTAACGCGCTTCAAAATTTATAAAATGAGCTCTACGTTAGTATTTTTCAAGCGTTTGATTTAATTCTTATTTAAACTAAATTCTACTAAGTTAAAATTCTAAGACTGAATTAATTCCTTTGATTTTCTCAATGATTCTTTGGAATCGATTTGTTTAATAAAATCATTACCTATCCTATCTTAGAAAATAAAATGGAATGTTGGCCAAATCAAAAAAATAAAATGATATTTGATTATACACTAAATGGCATGTTGGCCATAATTAACTTAAATCATTTTTAATTTAATTATTTTACCTAGATTACTCAAATCAGTAATTTAGAAAATTGCTGAGAACATTTTGGTTCTCTTTTTGGATGTAAGGCCGTGAGCCTCATAGTGTATTCTTTGGAATACTCATGCATTTCGTACATGTTATTCACATCCTACTTTAACAATTATACGCTTATAAACACATACAATTATTAAATCACATATAATATACATACAATATATTTAAAGCCATAAACATGCATAGCGAAAATAATAAAAGCTATAATCATGCATAGCAAAATAAATCACAAATAGGAAAGCATTTAAAGAATCACAAAAATAATAAAACCATAAACAATCACACAAATAAATAATAAATACAATAAACAACCACACAAATGAATCCTTATGGATTCCATACACACAAACAAATCCATTTTCCCATCACCACTTAGGGTTGATGAGATTAAATCTCCCTCTTACCTCTTGAAGACAATTTAATCGGTTAGTTTTCCTCCTTTTCTTCAAATTCGTACAAGCTCCCAAACAAATTCCTAAAATTCTTAAACAATTAGTAAAATCACATACAAGGTACAATATTGAAAAACCATGGAACAATCATGGTTAGAAAAATTAGAAATCAAATTTTGAACCAAGAAATCAAGACTTACCCTTAGGAAAGTAAGCAAAAAGTGGGATTTTGGACAAGATAAAGTAGGAATTTGGGAAAACTTTGTGAATGAAAGTTGCTTAGAATAGTATTTGGCTTTAGGAAATATGGTTAGATAAAATTATAGATGTTTGGTAGTGTTAGTATAGGTGTGGGCCGAATTGAGTGAGAAGAAAAGGAAAGAGAAGTGCTCTTGGTTCTTTGGTGTTTTAGAGAGAGAAATTGGATATCTAAGAGTGATAAGAGTGAAAATAAAAGTGAGGAATGATTGAAGTGAGGCTGCTGCCGTGGGGTGCTATTTGGGTGGCTTAAGTGATAAGCTTTGCATGGAAAATATCACAAAAGTGTGCACATGGCCAAGCACATGGCTTATGTCATGTTGGAAGCTTCTTGATCCTTGGAGAACCAAGCCAACTAAGGCTCCTTGCTGCTGCCTCACAGCCGTGAAATCCTCCTCCATTTAAGTATTAAATTGCTTTCCATTTATATCTAATTATATGCTAATTAATTAGATAATTAATTTGGTTAAATATCCTAATCAATTTAGATTAATATTCTAATAATATAACTAATTAGTTTAATATATTTTAACATATATTATAACCTTTAATCAATATTAGGATATCTAATTAATGTTTAAATTATAATTAATTAGGAATTAAACTAGTTCTCTTAGTTTACTAATTAAGTAATTAGATTAATCAAATTAAGCTTAATTAGCTACTAATCAAATTCAAGCCTACAATTTTTGAATTAATTCTAACCATTGATTCATCTTTAATTCCTAACCATAGATTAGATCTAAGGTAGATATCAATTGGTCATAATTCTTGAATTCTAATCTTACCATTGATTTGATCAACGGTTGAAATCAAAGGCTTCCTAACTAAGTCTTCATCCGACGGTCCAAATGAAAACACATGCTTACTTAGGTGTCCAATTCCTATTGGTTTAGAAAGTCAAGCCTACCTATTTTGACCATTTCCTATTGGTTTAGATTTCTGTACAGTCAGCACAGTTGACTGTTACACTAAACGTGGGCCCTACGAACTTTTTCGGGTCCACAAATAATTTTTCTACTGTTTTTGAGACAGTAGGCACTGTTGAATAAAATAATATTATAAAAATATAAAATTATTTTATTGCACAATTAAATCCAAAAAATTACGATATTAATTAATATATCAATCAGAATTGGGTTTAGTAAGATCCCCCAGCTCCAATTAATTAAAATAAGATTTATCCGGCCAGAAAATTATTATTTTCTTAGGTCGGAGCAAATCACATACAACAGTCAAGTACACTCACGAAACAGTCAAATTAAATTTACTGCTCACAGAATTCACAAAATAGTACATTTCGGGACTATATTGTAATTATCCCAAAAGTTGGGGTGTTACAGCATGCATTAAATGCATTAAATATAGTCGTTGGACTTTGTCAGGATTCTTGTCATCGATTACACAGCTCAGGTAATCGATTACATATGTTGTTCCAACGTGTTCTTGACTTTCTGGGCTCTGTGTAATCGATTACATTCTTGGTGTAATCGATTACATGGCTTCTGACTTGTGTGTAATCGATTCCATGACTTCTGACTTACTGTGTAATCGATTACATTCTTGGTGTAATCGATTACATGACTTCTGACTTGCTGTGTAACCGATTACAATATCCATGTAATCGATTACATGACTCTTTGAACGTGTTCATGCTTTTCTGGGCTTGATGTAATCGATTACATATATTATGTAATCGATTACATGGCCTCGACTTGCTTGTAATCGATTACATTTCTCATGTAATCGATTACATGCCTTCTGTTTACTGTGTAATCGATTACAAACATCATGTAATCGATTGCATTTGACCTCTGAACACATTTTTCAAGTCCAATAAAGCTTATAAGTCATTTCTAACACCTTGAGACAATTGTTTAAACATGAATCTTTTTAAGAGTGTTAGTTTTAAGATTGAAACACAAGTTTTCTTGAAAGCCATGTTTATCTTTGAAATTTCCCATTAATTTTGAAATCATATATTGAAAAACCATTTGAGAAATCTTGAGAGCATTTAACATTAGTGTCCTAAGTCTTATAACTAAATAAACCTTCTTGTCTTCTTTCTTTGATCTTGATTTTTCTTTTTGCGCTTGATCTTCACTATTGCACTTGATATTCGCTTTTGTCTTTGTTATCATCAAAAACCATTTGACATGCCTTAGAGATATAAGCATTCACAATTCATAGATTTTCACTACGCAATTTGCACCCGTACTTAAGTGTAATTCAACTCCTAAGCAACAATAGCCTTTCAGACACCCGTCTGTAAAATGATGCATGATCAATGACTCAATGTATATCACAAGTCACTACCGGCTACAATCACATAGTGATATTCCCGTGCCCAGTATATAGGCCCGACAACAAAACTTGTTGTTCCTCTCAATCGCGTAGCGTTTTTATCGCATTTTCACAATTGCGTAAAACTTTTTTTACATTTTCAAATTGCGTAACAGTTTTCCAATGTTTTCTCAATCGCGTAAAGATTTTAAAATGTTTTCTCAATTGCGTCACTAAAAATCACCATTTTTAAATTGCGTAAGAGTTTTTCTACTTATTTTCAATCGGGTAAAATATTTTCTTAATATTCTAAACTCGAATTAAAAACTTTTCTCATTTAATATAACAATTGAACTTTAATTCCAATATTTCTTTAATAAATCATCTCTAAATAATATTTCTAACATTTTCCACTAAACCTCCTCCAAATAATATTTCTTAACATTTTCCTCAAAAAAACTTAAATCATTGAGATTAATTTAAGATGCCTCAAAATCTTTATTCTTTACTTTTAATAAAAATTTCTTAAAAAATATTTTAAACTCCAAACTATCCTTAAAAATTATTTTCTTGCTGAAACTCCTCTAAATAATACTTTCTAATATCCTTTCCAAGATTTACGTTTATTTTAATTAAATAAAACCTTTTCCATCTTCCTCTTTAAAAATCCATTTAAATAAAATACTTTAAGTTTCCAAATTATTTCTCCATCCTATTTTTAATATCATAGCCAAAATTTACTTTCCATTTAATAATAAAAATATATTCATTTTCATTTTTATTTTGTAATTCCTTAATTACATTTCTTACCGCTAATCCTCTAGGTTATTATTTAATAAATCATTTTTGTAATGGATTACCCATTTATGGGCATAGAGGCCGTGAGCCTCATGGTCTTTGGAACCAAAAATTCTTTTCCTCTCAATCACAATTTATATCATACAACATACATAAAACGTTATAATCCTACTATATCAAAATTCATGCATAATATCAAAGCAATAAAATCACATAAAACAATTAAACGCAAATCACAAAATCATACAAACAATGTGAATAATCCTCACATGGATTCATCACCTTCATACAAATTCCGTTCCTCACCACCATAATTAGTTGATGAGGTTAATCTCCCTTTTACCTTATATGTAGCTTCTTAAGCTCCTAGTACAGCTCTTTGTATCAATTTCTACCACCAAGTAGTCTCTTGAGATCCAAACAAACACATAAAAATTAACATTTAAAGCTTGATTAAGGTAACCATAGATCAAATATGGTCTTAGAATTTCAAGAATCAAATAAGAAATGAAAAACCATGAACTTCACCTTAGAACCCTAGAACTTGAATCGAAAAATAAAGCTTGAAGATGATAGAATTAGGTATTCTTCACAACATCAAAGTTGCTTAGAATGATGTTTAGGATCAAGTAATATAGTTTATTTGAATTATGATAGATTGGAAGGTGTTTTTGGGTGATGAGGTCGTGAGCCAGAGGAGAGAAAATGAGAGAGAATTATGTTAGCTTTTGCATGAAAGATGATAGCTTATGAAAATATGATAGAAAATTGTGTTTTGGTCTCCTTTGAATGCCTCTTGGCCGTGAGCTACAAGGAGAGAAGGAGTGGCCATTTTGTTCACTACAACCCCTCACATCCATTGATCAAATCAAGGGTAGATATCCTAAGCTTCTTCACTAAACTTGCCCTCACAACCATTGATTAAATCAAGGGTGGACATCCAAAGCTTCTTTACTAAACTTGCCCTCACAACCATTGACTAGATCAAGGGTGGATATCCAAAGCTTCTTCACTAAGCTTGCCCTCACAACCATTGATTAGATCAAGGGTGGATATGCAAAGCTTCTCCTCCAAGCTTGTCTCCTATTGGTTATGCATAAAGTTGTCATAACCATCATATATGACCAAGCTAGATATTTTTTAGATATTTTTAGAAACTATTACCCAATGGACAAAGGCTACAACTTTTATTATCCAATGGATAATAGCATTACCCAATGGATAATAACATTACCCAATGGATAATAGCTTTACCAATGGATAATAAATTTGAACAAAAACTCAGATAAAGAAAATTACTGTTCCCAATTTTGAGTTTATAAGTTCTCCCGGCCCCGCATTAACAGTCTGAAACTTTCTGGTCTAAGAAAACTTTTTTATTCTTTTGGGACCGCCTTAACACACATACAGTCCAAAATAATATTAAAATAATCAAAATTAATTAAAAATTCTCAAAAATTCACAAAAATTCCCAAATATTATAAAACTCATAAATATCAAGAAAAATGAAAAATCGGAGTGTTACATTTAACACCAAATTTGCTCAACATAGCCTCAAACTGCCTATTACATAATCCCATCATCACTGATTATTGCCCTAGGGATGCCAAACCTAGTGAAAATATTCTTTCTATTAAACCTGACAACCACTTTGGCATCATTAGTTTGTGTGGCAATGGCCTCCACCTATTTAGAAACATAGTCAATAGCTATTAAAATGAATTGATTAGAGAATGAAGAAGGGAAAGGACCTATGAAATCAATTCCCTAGACCTCAAACAATTTTAATTCCAAAATATTGTTATGGGGCATTTCATGTTTTCTAGAAATGTTACCAACTCGTTAGCACCTATCACATCTTTCAACAAATTTATGAGCATCTTTGAAAAGAGTAGCCCAATAGAAACTAGATTGTAATACCTTAGTAGCTGTTCTATTATCTCCAAATTGACCTCCAAAATCAGAACTGTGACAATGCCCAAGAATGCTTAACACTTCTTCATCTTAAACATGTAACACCCTAATACAGATATCTGGATATATCCGGATTATACCAAGATAGACAATACTAGTTGCATCACTTACTACATAACTAACTAATAATATATATTCATATTCACAATCGAGCAATTATAGAAAGCCTTGAGAGATTGTGGAAAAACTAAAACTCATACATACATATACAAACTTTAGCCATAAAAGACATATTATAATACATAACTCTTATTATATACAAAGCAAATATAAACTTGTACATAAGCTTTGTATACTAAAGCATATAAAACTATACTAGTCTTCAAGATTCGTCTTCTTTCCCTTAGCAGGGTTTGTACCTGGATTTACATGGAAACACAGTGGGGTGAGAAATCATAATTCTCAATAAAAACAATTCCAATACTAGCTAGTTATAACATTGTATAAACAATTTTATAACAATTAACATAAGAGTTTCCTCCACTTTTCTCATAACTACACACTACCTTGTAATGTGGACTAAACCGTTAGCCTATATACCATTAGATATAAACAACCGCCCATACAATTGTAAATGCCAACAACAGACAATTGCCCATACAACTGTCTTAAATAAAATGCTAATGATATGTAATATGGTTATATTGCTAAGAAATGTCTTAAAGATATGCTTGCGCAAGGTTTTATTTTGAAATACATGTAGAGTTTTATTTTGAAAAACCAAGAATACTTGCTCGTTCCCGAAACTTAAACATTCTATGTAATCTGCTATAGTAGGGAGGAAGAGTTTCAACCCCACTCTACTTGTAACCCTTGGCTCTTGGTCAGGAATGACTTGTCCTCTTAGGAACTTCTGATTCCTTTCCTTCTGGCTAAACAATTGTGCACATCATAGGTTACCATACATTGGAAGAGCAAGCCAGAACATCATACATACATACTTAGCTCAACTTAGAACCAAAATGTTTAACTAGGATTTCTGGCTTAGTGTATTAATATGGTAAATAGAGGGAAAGCTCATCCTCACATTATATGTATCCTGGCACTATTGAGAAGCTAGGGCTGAATCCTTGCTCAAAAGAGCCTTTCAGACTCCCCAATTATCTCCCTGGGCCAAATGATTGCACACACTGACACTCTGAGAATCTGGGCTAAATCCTTGTTCAAAGAACCTTTCAGACTTTGCCACTATCTCCTTTGGCCACTTATGTGTACAAATCATTATAGGATACTCACAAAAAATAATACTACCAGACCAATCCCAACATACAAGTATCTAAACACCACCTTATCACTCATTATCTCGTAAGTGATTTCTATGCAACCCTAAGTTTCTAAGGTGCTAGATACTCACCTATGGCAAACCATTACTCTTGGTTTCGCTAAGGTTTAAACATATCATATATATACCAAAGGATCATTCTCTTACCGAATTACCTTTAGTTGTATATTGAACATAACATAAGTCAATCCATTATTGTTGTATGAACCAAGGTTCATACTTTTCACTTACATGCTAAATGAATAGCAAGTGTATGAAGGATGTAGTGGTACGTTTAACTTGTACATAAACATTACCATAACTTCATACCAAGTTCATTCTTGCATTTCTAACTCCTATTTATTCTTAGGAGCACTTATGCACTAAGGCAAGTAACTATTGCCAACCAAACTCAGCTCACTTGTATTTCATAAGGGTCTAGGTACCATCCCAAGGTAATCCATTACTCTTGCTTATCCTAAGGTTCATACCATTCTCATACTTACTAGAGTGAATACTACAATCCATCCTAGTATACTTGTACTCAATGCACCACTTCATCACTACTTGAGTGATTATCTAATGCAACATTAAGTTGTCTAAGGTGCTATATTCTTACCTAGGGCAAACCATAACTAATGGATAGTCAACGGCTTATGCTTGCTCACATTTGCTAGGTGATAATTTCTGTCTTGAAAATATCCCTATTCCTACCTTAACACACATTAGGAAACATATACAAATGATTCCATTTAGTTAAGAACTTCAAAACATCAAAAATGACATTTTTAGGGTTTTAGGGTCTCATGCCACGGCACGGCGTTAGCACACTGCGACACCCTATTCTTGGGTTTCACTATGATGCACCTCACGTCATGGCATGACGTTGTCATGTTGCGGCGCACGTAGCACATTCGACCTCATGCCTTGATGAACCTGTAAAAATTCATATTTTTACGGTTCAAATTCTTGGGTTTTTATTCTCTTTTAATCTTTTTGATTGAGTTTGTTCTCAAGTTTTTTTTGTTTTTAGTTATTTTAAATTATGTTTTAATTGTGTGTTTTTATGCGTTTTTATTAGGTATTGACATATGGAAAAGACTGGACACTTGAATGATGAAGAAAAGCTAAAAAATTAAGTCAAGAGCTCATTGAGCGCCTGAGCGCTAGAATCCTACAGCCTGAGCGCTCCTTAAGCGCCTAAGCGCTAGACAGTGAGCGCTTGAGCATTGTAGCACCTAAGCACTGGAAAATAAGCGCTGGACGTGTAACAGCAGCATGAATTTCTTATAAAAAAGAAAGTTTTGCCAAACTCTTCACAATTTTTTACACTTTTTATACTTTTTACACTCTTAGACACTTGGAGAGAAGGTAGTAGACATTAAGAGGCACAAATCCTAATGTGATGTGGGCTTAGGATTGAAGATTAGGGATTTTCTTCAACCTTTTCACCTTTCTACAATGGAGTTTGTCATATTCTTCCCTTTGTGTTCTTCTTTTTCCATGTGTAATTAATTTCCCTTTGTTAGGGGGATGATGGATCTTGTTCTTGGATAATGTAACTTTCTTTTATGAGTTTAATCTATGTTTCTTTTTTATGATTTACATGTTTATCTTTATTCTTAATGTTGTGAATGCTTATGTCTCTAAGGCATGTCAAAAGGTTTTTGATGATAACAAAAGCAAAAGAGAAGATCAAGCGCAAAAGGAAAAATCAAGATCAAAGAAAGAAGACAGAAGGTTTATTTAGTTATAAGACTTAGGATATTAATGTCAAAGGCTCTCAAGATTTCTCAAATGGTTTTACAATATATGATTTCAAAATAAATGGGAAATTTCAAAGTTAAACATGGCTTTCAATAAAACTTGAGTTTCAACTTTAAATCTAACACTCTTAAAAGGATTTATGTTTAATCAAGTATCTTGAGGTGTTGGAAATGACTTACAAGCGTTATTGGACTTGAAAAATGTGTTCAAAGGCCAATGTAATCGATTACATAATGTTTGTAATCGATTACACATCAAACAGAAGGCATGTAATCGATTACATTGTAAATGTAATCGATTACAAGCAAGTCAGAGGCCATGTAATCGATTACACAATATATGTAATCGATTACACAAAACCACAGAAACTCAAAGAACACGTTCGACGAGCCATGTAATCGATTACATGGATATTGTAATCGATTACACAGCAAGTCAGAAGTCATGTAATCGATTACATGGGCATTATAATCGATTACAAGCAAAGTCAGAAGCCATGTAATCGATTACACCAATAATGTAATCGATTACATAGAGCCCAAAAAGTTCAGAAAACGTTGGAACAACAATGTAATCGATTACCTGATCTGTGTAATCGATTACACAAACTCTGACAGTGTCCAACGGCTATATTAAATGCATTAAATGCATGCCCAACTACCTCCAACGGCTCCATTTATTGAGAAACTTATAAATACCAAAGTTGGGTCTTTATTTGAGGTTGACCTTGAACCAAAAACTGATCATCAATAGTTCCAAACGTGAATCAATCCTTAAATTCTTTTCTTGCTCTGTTTTCTGATTAAAAACGTGAAAAATCTTTGAGAGCATATTAGAGCTTCAATTTGTAAACACTTGCTCTAGAGAGAGTTTCTTCTATTTCAATCTTATACATTCTGATTAGTGAGGGTGAGGTATCCCTCAAGTATTGTAAGGGTGAGATATCCCTTGGAAAATAGAGGCTCAAGATTTTGGGTGAGGTATCCCATATTGTTGAGTGCTCAAGGTTGTAGTGGTTTTTCAAGCACCCATTGAAGCTTGAAGATATAGTGGAAAATCTCAAGTTGTTGCTTAGGGACTGGACGTAGATCACAAGTGGAGTGGTGATTGAACCAGGATAAACGAATGTGTTTGTTTCTCTAAACTCTCCTCTGCTTATCTTTGTGCACTATTTCATTGTTTTACTTGGATATTGTCTCGTTGGCTATTACGTTTATAAGTAAAAGTGTTTAACTCATCTATTCAATTATCTCTAATCATTCAATAGCTTCAACGAAAATTGATTGTCAAACGATTTGCGAAAGATTTGTGAACTTAATTTTAACTACTCAATTCACCCCCCTCTTGAGTATTGAGGCCACTTGGTAACAAATGCATTTCTGAACCTGATCAATTTGGGAATCATTTTTTGGATTGATGTATGATTTAGGAAAATTTGCATGAACCTAGAACATGTGATAAACACCATAATTTCTACAATCGCTAGGAATAGACATTGTGGGTTATGTGATCTTTCTTTTAATTTCCTCGTTCTTGATAATGTCTTTTTAATTGGGGTTAGACTAAGGGATTAGTTAATTCCAATAAGCTTAAGAGGATTAATATACCAAGGAATTGAGTATTAATTAATTTTGAGAATTAACCATAAATCATTGAAATAGAACATAGTTAAACTTATATTTGATGTGCATCTAAAGAGTTCAAGTGAAATCTGAACCCTAACTCTTTAACATTATTATTTTTCATCCCTTTGATTTATTGTTTGTTGATTTTATATTTCTTTTTAATTGAATTTGCAACAACCCTCTTTTCGATAGGTTGAATAGTGTTGATTTAACGAATTTAGTAATTAATAACTTAATTCTTGTGGGATGATACACTACTCACTCTTTATTACTTTTGTTGATTTGGTGCACTTGCCAAATTCCGCAACAAGTTTTTGGCGCCATTGCTGAAGATTATTGTTATTAATATTAAATAGTAGTTGAAAAGACACTAATTAAATAGTAGGGCACAATGGCGTCGTTTGATCCATGTAGCCAACCCCACCTAGTGAAAAAAGGCTTGGTTGTTGTTGTTGTTGTTAATTTTTAATTTTATTTTTCTTTATTTGATTTTATTTTTAATTTGTTTCTTTTTATTTTGTTTTCTTTGTTTATTTTTATTAGTCATTTATTTATTTTCTTTTCTTTTCTTTACTTCACTTTGGTTTGCTTGTTTATTTGTTTATGCAAGGTTCTTTAGAGTCAGAAGAATTGTTTTTAATTAAGAGATAGAGAGAACAGCTAGAGCAAATAAGAAAGCAGCTAGAGAAAGGAAGAAATTTGAAGAAACAGAAGCAAAAATGGCAGAAATAGTTGTAACTGCAGAGCGAAGAGGCACATAGGCTGACTATGCTACTCCATCTACTAAGAATGTTTCTACCAGTATTGTGCGCCTTGCTATTCAGGCTAATAATTTTGAAATTAAACCAGCTCTTTTACAACTGGTGCAACAGAATCAGTTTGGGGGAGGCCATGCAGAAGATCCAAACTTACACATTGCCAATTTCTTACAGCTCTGTGATACTATTAAGTATAATGGTGTTACTGATGATGCCATTAGATTATGACTATTCTCACTTTCTCTTAGAGACAAAGCAAAGAGCTAGCTACAAGCCCAGCCACAAGGGAGCATCTCTACTTGGGAGGATCTGGTTAGTAAATTTCTCACTCGGTATTTTCCTCCATCACTGTTTGTGAAAATGAGGGGTGAAATAGCTTGTTTCACTCAAAACCAAGAGGAGTCATTATATGAATCTTGGGAGAGATTCAAGGAGCTATTAAGGAGATGTCCTCACCATGCATTTGAGGTTTGGTAGCAGGTGCAAATTTTCTACAATGGTTTGAATCATTCCACAAGACTTATGGTGGATGCATCTACAGGGGTATCTTTAAATACTAAAACTCCTGAAGAAGCTCAAGAATTGTTTAAGACCATGGTGACCAATGAATATCAATTTCCTAATGGGAGAGCAGCAGTTAAATAGGGAATGTTAGAGCTTAGTGTTGTTGATACTATACTTGCACAAAATCAGACTATGATGCAACACATTATCAACCTTACTAAGCAAGTTAGTAAATTACAAGTAAATGTAGTTAATCATCAAGGTCTGACTTGTGATTTTTGTGGAGGTAGTCATGTCAATGGTCAATGTGAGGCAAGGAACTCAGGTGTCAACATTCTAGAGCAGGTGAATTATATGGGAAACCCTTCAATGTCACAAGGTAATTCTTATTCTATTACTTACAATCCAGGCTGGAGGAATCATCCTAATTTCTCTTGGAAGAATCAAGCTTTACCATTAAATGCTCAGCTCGAACAGAAGTCTCCTCTTGAGATTGCAATGGAGAAACTTTCTCTACAGACCTCTATTTTTGTGCAACAGACTTCAGCTTTCATGGAGGAATCAAGAACTAATTTCAAGAATCATGAGGCCGCTATTAGAAGTCTTGAGAATCAAGTGGGGCAGATAGCAAAATAGCTTCAAGAAAGACCTCCAAGTACCTTATTAAGTGATACTATTGTCAATTCAAAGGAGTAATGTCATACAATTACACTGAGAAGTGGTAAGACTTTGGAAAGACAAATGAAAGAATCACCTGATTCAGCAGGAAGTGAAAAAACTGATGTTCCTGTTGTGGATGTCTCAACTCAAGAGTGCTGTATTGAAGAAGTTAAAAAGGAACAATCGAGAGTGCAGAGAAAAAAGAAAGACTTGGAGCTGAAGAAAATAGTTGATCCTTCATTGTATGCTAAACTTCCATATCCTCAAAGATTCTGGAAGGAGATTCAAGAAAATTAATTTTTCAAGTTCTTAGAAGTCTTCAAAACGTTGCAGATAAACATTCCCTTTGCTGAAGCGCTTGAGCAGATGCCCTCCTATGAAAAATTCATGAAAGATTTGCTATCTAAGAAGAGGAAGTTGGAAGAAGATGAGACTGTAGCACTTACTGAAGAGTGCAGTGCTATAATTTAGAGGAAACTGCCACCTAAATTGAAAGATCCAGGTAATTTTACTATTCCTTGCACTATTGGAAAGCTGACTGTTGAGAAAGATCTATGTGACTTAGGGGCTAGCATCAATTTGATGCCATTGTCTATTTTACACAAGCTGGGAATTAATAAAGTTAAGCCTACAATGGTTTCTCTTCAATTAGCAAATCGATCAGTCAGACATCGGTATGGTATTGTGGAAGATTTTCTAGTGAAGGTTGATAAATTTATTTTTCCAGTTGACTTTGTAATCTTAGATATAGACAAGGATACTGATATCCCATTAATTCTAGGGAGACCATTCTTAGCAACATCAGGAGTGTTGATTGATATCCCTAGAGGAGAGCTTATTTTGAGGGTAGATGGAGATCAAGTGACTATAAATGTTTTTAATAAGTTTGCCCTAACATCAGATCTTTATGCCCCTGTTAATTGTATTCAAAGTAAAATTCAAAAGGGGTTGGATGATAAGAACTCTTTTTCATCCATTATTGTTGACTCTTCCAGTTCCAAGATTATTGATGAAAAGGAGAAAGGTCCTCCTATCTTTGAGATTGTTGAGACAGAGAAGGGTCCTCCCCTTGTCCATGGTTCACTGCAAACTAATCATTTTCTTGTTGAAGAATTGAGACATCAATGGCCTGATGAGAATTTTCAAGCTAATGTGTATTCAGAACATCCTGGTTCAAGTCAAGTTCCTAACACTTGTGGGGATTCCAAAGGCAGTGACAGAGTATGGAGGCAAAGAGCTAATAAGAGAAAAATGTCACCCTACTTCTCTTACTTCAAGCCACCTTGATGAATAAAAGGCAATGTCGAGCTAATGATGTTAAACAAGCACTTTTTGGGAGGCAACCCAAATTTCTCTCCTTTTCTCTTTTGTTTGTATTTTTGCTTTTATTTTGTTATTTTCTTATTTTATTGACTAACATTTTTCTTTGTTTTAAAGGTAGTGTTGAGTCGGCTTAGGTGCCTCCCTAAGTTTGGAGCCTTTGTAAGGGGATGTATATAGTTGTCGGCTACCAAAAAGAGTTTTTCTTTTCCTTTCTCGCATTTATTTCATTTAATTAATTGTTTTAATTGGTTTTGGTTTTATCATCATCACCCATTTTGTGTTTTGAGTCCTTGTGTAGATATTGTGCATGTTAATGTGTTGAATTGAATATCCAATGATTGCTTGAATTGTGGATTGATCTGATTTCTTGAGATAACACATGAGAATTTATGAGTTACATTTATCTCTATTGTTTCAATTGTGTATGGATGTATTTCCCATATTTATGATTGATAGACTTTGGAATTTAATTACATGTCAAACTTAGAGAAAGTTTATGGGATTGCATGTGTGTGGTTGATTTGCATCTAAAAGTTGTTCGATTCTCTCTTGAGGTGAAATCCTAGGCAGTGCATGATTAAGGATATGATAAGGGCTTTCTTTGGACCGTTTGAGCCTTTCAAGCTAACCTGTGACACAGTTTATCCTTAGGTCCCTTTTACAACCTTGCTATTGTTTGACCTCTTTTTCTTTTCTTTACCTACATTTTCCTTTCCCATACCCATAAAAAAAAATTTCTTCTCTTACATAACCTTTGTTGAGTGCATATCCTGTATTATTTTATTATTCAAGTCTTTGTTATTTTTGTGCATGAAGTTTAGTGGAGCTGAAAAATTCAAAGAAAAAGGAATTGAAAAAAAAAGTCCACCCAAAGTATTGCAAAGAAATAAGTTTGGGGGTGGAGGTTGCTAAAAAGAAAAAAAAAGAAAAAAAAGAAAAGAAAAAAAGTGAATGTTGTGTTGATTCTTTTGCTCTGTTTTGCACTTGTTCAGTGTTTTGAGGCTTGAATTATGAAATATGTATGATTTTGTATCTCAACTTTTGCTTTCATTATCCTACCATTTCTTTCTTAACTCATACCCTTGGCCATGCATTACAAGCTTTTAAAGACCCTTTTGATCTTTAATTGTGTGTTGTTTACATTAGTAGAGAGAAAGATGAAAAACAATCTTATGGATGTGGGTTTGATGTGCATTTACAATTTTATGAACCTATTCGAGCTTGTACTTTATGAGGAGATTGGGTCTTTCATTCATATTTTTGGGAAGTGATTTATGCATAAAAGTTACATGTGAGAGACGATGTGATAATTGAATTGTTCATGTGTGATACTTTGAAATTAGATTGTGAGCAATTTATGAGAATATGAATGATTTTTAATACCCGGTATTGCTATATTTGAGTCTGTTTTGAGTTTTAGATTGTTTTATTTTGTTTTGTTTTTCTTTTACTTGATGACAAACAAAAGCTTAAGTTTGGGGGAGTGATGAACCTGCAAAAATTCATATTTTTACGGTTCAAAGTCTTGGGTTTTTATTCTTTTTTAATCTTTTTGATTGAGTTTATTCTCAAGTTTCTTTTGTTTTTAGTTATTTTAAATTATGTTTTAATTGTGTGTTTTTATGTGTTTTTATTAGATATTAACATATGGAAAAGACTGGACACTTGAATGATGAAGAAAAGTTGAAAAATCAAGTCAAGAGCTCGTTGAGCCCCTAAGCGCTGGAATCCTACCGCCAGACCACTCCTTTAGCGCCTAAGCACTAGACAGTGAGCGCTTGAGAGCTGGAGCACCTAAGCGCTGGAGAATGAGCGCTAGACGCCTAGCAACAGCGTGAATTTCTTATAAAAAAGAAAGTTTTGCCAAACTCTTCACAATTTTTTACACTTTTATACTTTTTACACCCTTAGACACTTGGAGAGAAGGCAGTAGACGTCAAGAGGCACAAACCCTAATATGGTGTGGGCACAATTAGGATTAAAGATTAGGGATTTTCTTCAACTTTTCCACCTTTCTACAATGAAGTTTGTCATATTATTCCCTTTGTGTTCTTCTTTTTTCATGTGTAATTAATTTCTCTTTGTTAGGGGGATGATGGATCTTGTTCTTGGATGATATAACTTTCTTTTATGGGTTTAATCTATGTTTCTTTTTCATGATTTACGTGTTTATCTCTATTCTCAATGTATTTCTAAACTTGATCAATTTGGGAATGATTTTTTGGGTTGATGTATGATTTGCGAAATTTTGCATGAACCTAGAACATGTGATAAACACCAAAATTTTTGTAATCGCTAGGAATAGACGTTGTGGGTTATGTGGTCTTTCTTTTAATTCCCTCGTTCTTGATAATGTCTTTCTAATTAGGGTTAGACTAAGGGATTAGTTAATTCTAATTAGCTTAAGAGGAATAATATACCAAGGAATTAAGTATTAATTAATTCTAGGAATTGACCATAAATCATTGAAATAGAACATAGTTAAACTTATATTTGATGTGCATCTTTTTCCATTTGTAATTAATTTCTATTTGTTAGGGGGATGATGGATCTTGTTCTCGGATAATGTAACTTTCTTTTATGAGTTTAATCTATGTTTCTTTTTCATGATTTATGTGTTTATCTCTATTCTTAATGCATTTCTGAACCTGATCAATTTGGGAATGATTTTTTGGGTTGATGTATGATTTGGGAAATTTTGCATGAACCTAGAACATATGATAAACACCATAATTTCTGCAATCGCTAGGAATAGACGTTGTGGGTTATGTGGTCTTTCTTTTAATTCTCTCGTTCTTGATAATGCCTTTCTAATTAGGGTTAGACTAAGGGATTAGTTAATTCCAATCAGCTAAAGAAGATTAATATACCAAGAAATTGAGTATTAATTAATTTTGGGAATTGATCATAAATCTTTGAAATAGAACATAGTTAAACTTATATTTGATGTGCATCTTTTTCCATGTGTAATTAATTTCTCTTTGTTAAGGGGATGATGGATCTTGTTCTTGGATGATGTAACTTTCTTTTATGGGTTTAATCTATGTTTCTTTTTCATGATTTACGTATTTATCTCTATTCTTAATGCATTTCTAAACCTGATGAATTTAGGAATGATTTTTTGGGTTAATGTATGATTTGGGAAAATTTGCATGAACCTAGAACATGTGATAAACACCATATTTTCTGCAATCGCTAGGAATAGATGTTGTGGGTTATGTGGTCTTTCTTTTAATTTCCTCGTTCTTGATAATGTCTTTTTAATTAGGGTTAGACTAAGGGATTAGTTAATTCCAATCAGCTTAAGAGGATTAATATACCAAGGAATTGAGTATTAATTAATTTTGGGAATTGACAATAAATCATTGAAATAGAGCATAGTTAAACTTATATTTAATGTGCATGTAAAGAGTTCAAGTGAAATTTGAACCCTAATTCTTTAACATCATTATTTTTCATCCCTTTGATTTATTGTTTACTGATTTTATATTTCTTTTTAATTGAATTTGCAACAACTCTCTTTTCGATAGCTTAAATAGTGTTGATTTAACGAATTTGGTAATTAATAACTTAATCCTCGTGGGACGATACTCTACTCACTCTTTATTACTTTTGTTGATTTGGTGCACTTACTAAATTTCACAACAAGCTTGATGTGGCCTCCTCCGTGTCACGTTGAATAGCAGAAACTGGGTTCCGCAGAATTTCTACAAAACTGAGTACTATTTCATTGGAATTTTACTCACTTCCAATCATTCAAGATCGATTTTCTTGTGATTTCTAACATCAGTCTAGGCCCTTAAAATTGTTGTAACTCTTGCACAACTTGTTGATTCATCTAGGCATAAATTTAGGTCCAAAACCACTTAACTCCAAATTACTCATCCTTGAACCAAAAATGGTTTAACTTAAGCCCTAATTGGCAATCTAGCATTCACTAGGCTTGAAACATCCTAACTTAGTCCTTGGAAACAAGAACCAAGCCAAGAACATGAATTTGGCTATCCAAACCCTTATTTCCATTCATAAACCCTAGGTCATTCAATATAAACAAAAAGGAGAAGATGAAGAGAAACTCCTCTACCTCTCGTATAGATGAAGATCTTGAAGCCTTGATCTTGCCTTAGATCTTCCTCGTTGGTCCTTCTTCTTCTCTTCTTCCTCTTCTCCTTCTTTCTTTCGTTTATCTCCTTTCATCCTCTATTTCTATTTTCTCTACCGAGAGAAATGAAAAAAAGAAGGATCCACTTACTTATAAGGCCATATACTGAAACTTATATCTACTAAGGATACCTGAATTATACTAATTCAAGTTTCCTAACTTCCAACAACTTTAAAATAAATATTAGGATTCATTTAAAAAGTTATTTCACCATTATCTTATTTTTTCATATCTGCTGCTAGTCAATTTGGTATTAAAACACACAACCAATATGCTTAAAAATACCAAATTAACTCTGATTATCTTGAAACTTTAACTGTATCTTACTTAACTCGTTTGTGACCTGAAAACAAGTTATCCATACTTATTTCCCTCATCTAAGCAAATTCTTTCTTTTTCTGAGTCATTTTAAGCTACTTTTCAATTTCTAAGTTGCAACTAAGTGCCTAAACTAACTCAGATTATCACAAAACTTCACAGGCATGTTAAGCAAGTTATATGCTACCTTTTGTATACATAAACAAGTCTAACATGTCATTAAGGGTATTACAAAACGTATCTTCTCAACATACCATCAGCATATATTTTAAAAAGAAATGGTTCGTCCTAAACATAGTATCTGGCATCATGTAAAAACTTCTTTTGTTGTTGTCATATTAATTCTAATGATATGAATCTAGTGGCTTTTGTAGTTCACAAAATCTGTATACCAAGGAAGCACTTATAAAGCAAACAACTGCTCATCTGGAAACTTATCCTTGATTGGCACTTGTTCTTTTTCTGAGTCTCCTTCTTGGGTGATCCTTGACAAGTGATCAGCTACCAAAATTCTGTTCCTTTCTTGTCACAAATCACCAGCTCAAACTCTTGTAAGAGCAAAATCCACTTGATTAGTCTAGGCTTTGCATCTTGTTTAGTCAAAATATATTTCAAAGTTGAATGATCAGTATATAT
The DNA here is from genome assembly GCA_029884595.1 of Ormosia semicastrata. Lineage (NCBI taxonomy): Eukaryota > Viridiplantae > Streptophyta > Magnoliopsida > Fabales > Fabaceae > Ormosia > Ormosia semicastrata. The sequence goes on from JAQQTO010000063.1 coordinate 53,337,283, forward strand.
AATAACTTTTGACCCAACTAAATAAGAACGGAATTTATCAAATACAAAGACCACTGCAACCAATTCTTTTTTTGTAGTTGTATAGTTAAGTTGTGCATCATTTAAGACTCTACTTGCATGATAGATGAATAAAACTTTATCTTTTCTTTTTCCTAAGATAGCACATATAGCAAAATCACTTGCATCACACATTAATTCAAAAGGTAAATTCTAGTCAGGAGCAATGTAACACCTTAATACCAGTAACCTGGTATACCTGGCATATACTTGGATAAGCAGTATTAGCTGTGCTACTTCTAACTTAACAACATAATAATCCATATCATTTCAACAAATAATAATGAAGAGCCTTGCGGAAACTAAAAGTTATATACATACATCTCTTCCTTAAAAGGGCACCTAATATACATAATCTTTATACAAACTTAAAGCAGTGTAAGTAAATACAAGCTTTACTACTAAGCTTAAAAACTACTCTAGTCTTCATACTTTTTCTTCTTTCCTTTGGAAGAGCTTCCACCTGGATTTACATGGAAACAAACAGGGTGAGAAATCACATTTCTCAGTATAAGCATACCAAAACTAGAGTTTAATCATTCACAATAAATAAACTAAACTATTACATAAGAATATATACATCAACTCTATGCAATATTCAAAATGTAATCTATAACCTTAACTTGAACTCAAACACACAATGATATCAAACAACCGCTCATACAATCATATGATATCATCAAGTAAGACAACTGCCTATACAGCTGTCATCGAAGGCGAAAAAATGCAACACATACACACAAGAATCATAAAACACAAACAAGGACAATAACATAGATGCAATGATTATGTTATGTATGATTGTGCTCAAAGAAAAAGTGTATGATATTGTAGGTGCAATGTCATGAAACTTGACTATTCCTCTGGGTAGGGAGGGAATCTGTTATCTTAACATGTAACCTACAACGTCCTAACACTAATATCCCAATAAGCTTAGCTCCCAAAGAGATACTTAGCATTACAACGTCACTACATACTTAAAAACCTGATACATATATCCATAATGTTCATTGGAAACATTATAGAGAGCCATATGGAATGCAGAAAACATAAAACTCATAGTAAAATGCATACATATATATATACAACATTAGCCTTAGCAAAGACTTGAAGTATAACATAATTCTTTACATCATAAAAGAAGTAAAAAAAGATACAACAATTGTAATATAATTCATAAAACTAGAACTAGTCTAATCTTTAGCTTCCTTTTTCTTCTTGTTCTTTGAAGAACCTTCACCTGAAATTACATGGTAACATAGCGGGGTGAGAATCAACAATTCTCAGTATGAGTAAACCAAAATCAATCATACATAGCATAATAAACATAATATTAACACATGCTAAATAAGATATGTTTAAAGAATATACAAGGATATACTTTAGTAAATAAAGATACCAAGTTAGCATACATTCTAACTGTAACACCCCTTGATTTAGTAACCACGACACAATCGTCATTCTACTACGGTTACTAAATTTTAGGCATGCTACGACTCAAAATAACAAGTTTCCAAAATTTAATCATTGTGCATATAAAGAAAATATGAGCCGCGAATGAACAAATATACATGCCGTCATTTAAAAAAAATATACAATTTACTTAGATATACTCAAAATACAGTTATACTCCAAGGAACCCTTATACAGATAATACAAAAGAAAACATAAACTACCCATAACGACACCATGACTAAGGAGTTAGGCACTCCATCAGATCCACCTCGGGATCCTCTCCCAGCTCGTCTGAAGACATAAGGACAGGACCGAGTATGGTCCTGCGGGCAGGTGCCCTAGCAGTTGATGCCATAGAATCCTCGTCCTCTCTCGAGGTGTGAAAGCAGATCACCCCATAGCTCCCGGATAGGCAAGGCAAACTCCAGATGCACTGATGTAGTGAGAGTCAGTATAGGATCTCCATCATGGGTCCTCCTCATGGTCAAGATCAAATCCCTGATATACCATATACGCTCGCTGGCCTAGTCGACTCACCAAGCATTGACGCCCCCAATGAACACAATCCTGATGAAATTGATAGAACCCCTACTTGATGATATCACTGAAAGCAGGAGTCCAAACCAAGTAAAATCTAAGAAAATCAACCTCGTTCCCTTCGTAGTCTTTAACCAAATATAACATAGAATAAGAGTAGTGCAAGAAGAGGTGAGATATCCAACTTCATTACCAATTATGACAGTAAGAAATAGAAAAGGCGTAGGACACCCATGTAGCATTGTAAGTAATATAAATAGTATCAACAAGTAGATATTAAACAACTTAACAATTCTAGGTGGTTATAACATCAATGAGGTAGCAGTTCCAATCATCATATAAATTAAATGCCAAGTAATATATTGACTCACTATGCACATGTACATGATTTCAAAATCCTACTCCATGGAGCTAGACACAAACATTAGAGAGAATGATTAGGGAGGCATGCCAGTATCTCGTGAGCCTAAAATCAAGTGCTTTCCAGAAAAATAATAGTTTTGTGCAACAGGGCTTTATACAGTGGCATTCCCACAATATCGTGATATAGGACAGTGTCTCGGTCAGGATCGTCAATGCGTTTGCATCGGTCTGTCCCACGGCTCAGAGGGGCTACCAACTGTCCGCTGTGAGACGCCCACGCCCCGACACCCCCAAGGTCAACAACAGGACCTACACTAGTCTATTCGCACCCGTACTAAGGTGTGATTCAACTCTTATGCAACATAGCCTTGACAAATAGTCCATCAGACTTTCACAATGAATAATGACTCAATGCATAATCAATGGAATCAAATTACCATTGTACCATTCCCAATGACATTAAAGCAACCGTCCATACAATTGTTTAATACCATTTTCATCAGTGATATTATATAACCGTCCATACGATTGTATAGTACCACTGTTATCTGGGTTTCCTCTGATAACCAGTCCCATCTGACTCCCATGTTTATCTGATGTTTCTGGTTATAAAGGTGAACCACATCTGACTAATCATCCATCTGATGTTTCTGGGTCTGGTATTTCGGTTTCGAAGCACAATGTATATTCATGTATATTTAACAATAATATACTTTTCCGCAACATACCATAATTTAGCCAAGATAAGCATCAACACATTCTTGGTCTCACTCATGGACCCACAATAAATATTATTACTCCTTAAATAATACATTACACTTTTAGGGTACATTATGGAATTATTCCTAAATTTCTACATTCTTCTTAATAAGTTTCTCTTTTAGCATAATTCTCTCATATTATTCATTTAATCATTATTATTTTAATTACATAAGTCATCATTAAATTTTAAACCTAATTCCCTTAGAATGATTTAAATTGAATTATTTATCATTCTTACTTGCACTCTTGGCGTTGCTTTAATTAAAATTTATTCTAAGTTTTTGGATAAAACTTTATTCTTAATTCTTTCCATTTTATGAATCCCTAATTAAGTCCTAATTACTCCAATTAATTAAGTTTCCCTTCAATTTAATATTTCTTATGAAATTCTTCTCTAGAGGAATTCTCTTGATTGTTAAGTTCCTTACTTTAAGTTTATTCAAAACTCACTTAGAGAATTATTCTGAGTTTTCCAAGTCTCACACACTCTCATTGTTGTCTTAGGTCTAAAGAATTACGTTAGGTTATCAAATTGGTTTCCATCCATTATATTATTAGCCATTTAATCACTTGATCACTTAAAGTCCAAGGTTGCATTAGGTTACACAATTTGATCCTAAATTGGCCCTAGAGGCCGTGGCCTCCTAAGGGGGAAATCCCAAGTTTTTTTTAACTCCATTACACTTTAATCACTTGAATTAATTATGTTTCCATATTGATTACAAAATTTTAATCATGATCCCTCAAATTGGGGGTCATGGCCGTGAGCCTCCATGAAGAAAGCAATGGACTTTTATTTCTATTTCATGATTCCAATCCATCCAAGATCATCAATATATATATACAAGATTAACAAAATAGATTAAGTAAAGTAAAATCAACACATAGCCACAAAAACTATACAACAAAGAGAGTAACCCTAACTAGGGTTTTGTCGCAACCAATATAAAATCAAGTTTCTTACTTCCAAGAGAGGTTGAAGAGGATCATCTCCCTCTTACCTAGAGGAGAAAATAGGCAATGAAACTCCCTTGAAGCTCCTAGTGAAATTCGGATTCACTCCCCCACAAACCCTAGAAATTACAACTTCATCAAATTAACACTAAGGCTTGAAAAAGAATGGATTCATGCTCATGGTGAAGGCCATGAAAATGAAAATGAGGAAGAAAAGATAAGAAATCATGAATCTTACCCTAAAGCTTCAAACTTGATGCTTGAAGAAGATGATGAAGATGGAAGCTTTTCAAGAAATCTCCAACTAGAAAGGTGTTTAGAATGTAGTGAGGATTAAGAAGATGTAGTTAGTTGAAAATTTTGTGATGGTGGAGGCAAGGAGGAGGGGCTGGCCGTGTGGTAGGTGGTAGAGAGAAGGAGGAGAAAATGAGAGAAAAAAGAAGGTAGAGAGAGAAGTTGATAGTAAAGTGAAATGAGCTTTTAGGGTTTTTGAAATTAGAATAGATTAGTTAATTAAATGAAGCATAATTTTTGGCTCCAAAAGGGAGCAAACTGCCGTGTGGGAGGGAGGAGAGGAGAGAGAAGTGTGCAGCATCTTTTAGAAGCTTGGGAGCTTTTTAAAAAAAAGTGTATTTGATTAGACATAAAATGAATTACATTTGGATAGGATAATGTGGTGATAAAGTAATTAAAATAATAAGGTGATTAGAATTTTACTACAAGCTATTATCCAATGGATAATCGTTACAGTGTACAAAGCCAGCATTAATTATCCAACAGATAATAGAGTGTATCGCAAAATTTTAATTAACGGTACGTACAGATATTTTATTTATCAGATAAAACTTTAAAAAATATAAACCTCGTAAACTGTGCCCAGCCTCAGGTTTAGTAAGATCCCCCATCGACGTTTCCACAGTTCAAAGTTCACCAGCCTAAGGAAAAACATTTCATTTTCCCGGCTCCGCTCGACATGCATGCAAAATGAGGAATATATTACAATATTCGATGTTTCTAGAAAAATCCACAACAATTCTCAAAAATCACAAATATTAGAAAATGACTATTCATCACGAAACAAACAATTTCTGGGGTGCTACACTGACTCTGCTCAGTGTGCATGTAAAACGAGAAATATATTAAAATATTCGATATTTTCGAAAAGCTTTCCAGAAATCTAAAATATTATAAAATGACTATTTATGATGAAATAAATAATTTTCGGGATGTTACAACTCTCCCCTTCAAAAAGAAATTTCGTCCTCGAAATTTGATCTATCTTAGAATACGTATGGATATTGCTCCTTGTAGAATGTTTCCAGATCTTTAACGTAATCCCAACGGCTAACTTTGAGTTTTTGTGTAGAGTAACTCTCCTCACGTTCTTTCGGTCGTCTTGAAACATACACTACTACTCCTTCTATTCGCATGAGCTCATGTTCCAAATTCTAACGCAAAGCATCAATAAGTATCTCAAAAGGTTCGTTAAGATTATGTAGAATCATCACTGGTGAAGTAGTTAAGCGTTTCTTCAACCCTTGAAAATTTCCCCTGTATGCATCAGTCCATACAAAACTTGACTCTCTCACATGAGTTAGATGAGAGGTCTTGCCACCTTGAAAAATTCTACAAGTCTCCCGTTTTAACCAACTAATCCCACATGGCTACGAGTCTTCGTTATGGTCGTCGGTCTTTCTCTGTGAAGAACTGCTTCAACTTTCGATGGATCTCCAACAATTCCTTCTTTTGAGATCTTGTGTCTCAAAAGTTAAACTGCCTCTACCCAAAATTTACACCTGGACAACTTCACGCATAATCCTTCATTCTTCTTTAGAATTTGAAGAACAACAAGATGCGTTTGGTATGATTTAGTGTGGTTCCTCTGGACTCCAAAAATAGATTAAAATGTCGTCAACAAAGACAACGACAAATCTATTTTCAACAGGGAAGAAAATCTTATTCACAAAATCGATGAATGTTACCGAAGTGTTTGTTGCACGGAACGACGCTACCAAACACTTGTAGTGCCCATAACGTGTCTGAAAAGCTATCTTGAAAACATTCTTCTACCTTCAAATGAACTTGATGATAGTCCAGAACACAAGATGATCTTGGAGAAAATAGCGGCTTCCTTCGGTTGATCTATCAAACTATTTATCCTCGATCTTAATAAGAAATGTCTGAATTCAGGAACATATTTCCTCAATCGAAGTACACTAGAAACATTATAAAGGTTAGAAGAAAATATGGTGAAGTCACTTAGTATACTACTGAACCCTTACGATGAAGAACATGATATGGTTCGATAAAATTTAAGAATGAGTTTCATGGATTCAAATCTAGGAATATCTGTCTCAAGAAACACTAAAGTTTGACTGGAACAATTTAACAGGATATGGTTGGAAAATAACCAATCCTTTTTCAAAATCACATCAAATTTACAAAGAAGGCAAACAAATCCAATCAACAGAAAAGATTCAGTCTTTAACAAGTCATAGAATAATTTAAACGACTTGGCTATCAATAATAGGTTCTTAGTAGCCGTAGTAGAAATAACTTAGTCAAAAGATGACGAAGACACAAACGACCCTAATGGACTTATTCAGTCATGTGTCATAAAGGAATGGGTTACCCCCTGAATTATATGGTAAAATCACAAGGTCATCTATCGTAGTACAATCTCCCTTGTTTAGGTCTTCAATCTGGGATGCCTTTATTCCGCTTGAGAAATTGACTCTCTCTCCTTCACGAGATTTTGAAGCACGTACTTCACTAACGGAAGGCTTCGTCCTTTGCAAGGTACAATTCCTAGCCACATGTTCTAGCTTTCTACACTTGAAATAAACTATCCCCTCGATCATACAGTCTCTCGTTGCATGACTTTTTGCACACTTCTTGCATGTTGGTGAAAATGTCACGTGTTTACCTCCATATAGTTGTTGTTGTTGTTGATTTCGTGGTGGTTGCGAATATGGTTTCTGCTGGAGTTGCTTGACTTTACGATTTCTCCTCTCTCAGAACCAATATGACCCGACGTCATGTGGTCCCATATCTTGAGATTTATTCAACTCTAGTAAAATTTGAGCTTCGGCTATCAATTCTTATTGCTGTACGATCCTCTGATTCTATTGCACTGTTGCTTCTACCATTCTTTGCATTACTTCTACAGTTGCAGCCATCTCTTCTTTATTGTATTCCCCATTCCCTCGCACACGATTGCCACGAGCCATTGCTTTACATTTGAAACTAGAGAAGTTATACACAATGAAAACAAGAAGTGACTATTTCAAACAATATTGTCCCCTTTCGAAGACCAAGCAATACACCTTTGAGTTTAGCTTCAGAGAAACACACAGCACAAACAAGACAACCTACTCATGAACCCAAATGGCTCTAACTTGAGCTCTTTCATTTTGCCTTCTATGGCACAATTTCCTATAAGTCCTTCACTCCCAAGTAACTCCTCGAACCTCACTTACGCTAGATATTATTTTCCAAAGAAAATCGGCTCTCCAAAACCTCTTGGACGCTTCGATCTACAAACCTTGCAAGTCTTATTTAACTACCCTTTTTCTAGCCTATAGGCTCAAACAATTCTAGAGGTAACACAACAAGGGTGTAAACACAAATAAATCCTAAATAAGTTCAATCATACTAACTGAGCTTCTTATTAAAAGAACTCTTATTCCCTTAATACGCCTAGGTGAAGTCATAGTTTTTCATCCACACAGAACATTACACATTGAGTGGGCCAATACACAATATCATGTAACTATGCAACACTAGCTACCAACATTCAACACATGGCAAGCTATGCCTTCCTTTCCCAAACATCTCTATGAAGAGACAAGGAAGTGCACAATATATAAAGAAACTTCTAATAACTCTAAGCATAGTCAATCCATACCCCGGCTCAACAAGATGAACTGCGCTCTCATACCACCTAATGTAACACCCTTCGATTTAGTAACCACGGCACAATCGTCATTCTACTACGGTTACTAAATTTTAGGCATGCTACGACTCAAAATAACAAGTTTCCAAAATTTAATCATTATGTATATAAAGAAAATATGAGCCACGAATGAACAAATATACATTATTTAAAAAATATATATAATTTACTTAGATATACTCAAAATACAGTTATACTCTAAGGAGCCCTTATATAGATAATACAAAAGAAAACATAAACTACCCATAATGACACCATGACTAAGGAGTTGGGCACTCCATCGGATCCACCTTGGGATCTTCTCCCGGCTCTTCTGAAGACACAAGGACAGGACCGAGTACGGTCCCACGGGCAGGTGCCCTAGCAGTTGATGCCATAGAATCCTCGTCCTCTCTTGGGGTGTGAAGCGGATCACCCCATAGCTCCCGGATAGGCAAGGCAAACTCCAGATGCACTGATGTAAAGAGAGTCAGTATAGGATCTCCATTGTGGGTCCTCCTCATGGTCAAGATCAAATCCCCGACATACAGTATATGCTCGCTGACCTAGTCGACTCACCAAGCATTGACTCCCCCGGTGAACACAATCCTGACGAAACCGATAGAACCGCTTCTTGACAACATCACCGAAAGCAAGAGGCCAAACCAAGTGAAATCTAGGAAAATCAACCTCGTTCCCTCCATAGTCTTTAACCAAATATCACATAGAACAATAGTAGTGTAAGCAAGTGGTGAGATATCCAACTTCATTACCAATTATGGCAGTAAGAAACAAAAATGACGTAGGATGCCCACGTAGCATTACAAGCAATATAAACAGTATCAAGAAGCAGATATTAAACAACTTAACAATTCCAGATGGTTATAACATCAATGAGATAGCAGTTCCAATCATTATATAAATTAAATGCTAAGTAATATATTGACTCATTATGCACATGTATATGATATCAAAATCCTACTCCATGGAGCTAGACACAAACATTAGAGAGAATGATCAGGGAGACATGTCAGTATCTTATCAGCCTAAAATCAAGTGCTTTCCAGAAAAATAATAGTTTTATGCAATAGGGCTTTATACAGCGACATTCCCACAAGATTGCGATATAGGACAGTGTCTCGGTCAGGATCGTCAGTGCATTTGTATCAGTCTGTCCCACGACCCAGAGGGGCTACCAATTGTCCACTGTGAGACGCCCGCGCCCCGACGCCCCCAAGGTTAATAGTAGGACCTACACTAGTCTATTCGCACTCGCACTAAGGTATGATTCAACTCCTAGGCAACATAGCCTTAACAAATAGTCCATCGGACTTTCACAATGCATGACGACTCAATGCATAATCAATGGAATCAAATTACCGTTGTACCATTCCAAATGGCATTAAAGTAACCGTCTATACAATTATTTAATACCATTTTCATCATTGATATTATATAACTGTCCATACGACTACATAGTACCACTGTTATCTGGGTTTCCTCTGATAACCAGTCCCATCTGACTCCCTCATCTATCTGACGTTTCTGGTTATAAAGGCGAACCATATATGACTAAATCATCCATCTGATGTTTTTGGGTCCGGTATTTCGGTTCCGAAGCACAATGTATATTCATGTATATTTAACAATAATATACTTTTCCATAACATACCATAATTTAGCCAAGATAAGCATCAACACATTCTTGGTCTCACTCATGGACCCACAATAAATATTATTACTCCTTAAATAATACATTACACTTTTAGGGTACATTATGAAATTATTCCTAAATTTTTACATGCTTGTTAATAAGTTTCTCTTTTAGCAGAATTCTCTCACATTATTGATTTAATCATTATTATTTTATTTACATAAGTTCATCATTAAATTTTAAACCTAATTCCCTTTGAATGATTTAAATTAAATTATTTATCATTCTTACTTGCACTCATGGTCTTGCTTTAATTAAAATTTATTCTAAGTTTTTGGATAAAACTTCATTCTTGGTTCTTTCCATTTTATGAATCCCTAATTAATTCCTAATTACTCCAATTAATTAAGTTTCACTTCAATTTAATATTTCTTATGAAATTCTTCTCTAGAGGAATTCTCTTGATTGTTATGTTCCTTACTTTAAGTTTATTCAAAACTCACTTAGAGAATTATTCTAAGTTTTCCAAGTCTCACATACTCTTATTGTTGTCTTAGGTATAAAGAATTACTTTAGGTTATCAAATTAGTTTCCATCCATTATATTATTAGTCATTTAATCACTTGATCACTTAAAGTCCAAGGTTGCATGTTGTTACACAATTTGATCCTAAATTGGCCCAAGAGGCCATGGCCTCCAAAGAGGGAAATCCCAAGTTTTTCTTAACTTCATTACACTTTAATCACTTGAATTAATTATGTTTCCATCTTGATTACAAAATTTCAATCATGATCCCTCAAATTGGGGATCATGGCCGTGAGCCTCCATGAAGAAAGCAAGGGACTTTTATTTCCATTTCATGATTCCAATCCATCCAAGATCATCAATAAATATATACACAATTAACAAAATAGATTAAGTAAAGCAAAATCAACACATAACTACAAAAACCATACAACAAAGAGAGTAACCATAACTAGGGTTCCTCACAACCAATACAAAATCAAGTTTCCTACTACCAAGAGAGGTTAAAGAGGATCATCTCCCTCTTACCTAGAGGAGAAAACAAGCAATGAAACTCCCTTGAAGCTCCTAGTGAAATTCGGATTCACTCATCCACGAACCCTAGAAATTACAACTTCATCAAATCAACACTAAGGCTTGAAAAAGAATGGATCCATGCTCATGGTGAAGGCCATGAAAACGAAAATGAGGAAGAAAAGATAAGAGAGCATGAATCTTACCCTAAAGCTTCAAACTTGAAGCTTGAAGATGATGAAGAAGATGGAAGCTTTTCAAGAAATCTCCAACTAGAAAGGTGTTTAGAATGTAGTGGGGATTAAGAAAATGTGATTAGTTGAAAATTTTGTGATGTTGGAGGCAAGGAGGAGGCGCTGGCCGTGTGGTAAATGGTAGAGAGAAGGAGGAGAAAATGAGAGAAAGAAGAAGGTAGAGAGAGAAGTTGATAGTAAAGTGAAATGAGCTTTTAGGGTTTTTGAAATTAGAATAGATTAGTTAATTAAATGAAAAACAATTTTTCGCTCCAAAAGGGAGCAAGCTACCGTGTGGGAGGAAGGAGAGGAGAGAGAAGTGTGTAGCTTCTTTGAGAAGCTTGGGAGCATTTTAAAAAAAGAGAGGATTTGATTAGACATAAAGTGAATTATATTTGGATAGGATAATGTGGTGATAAAGTAATTAAAATAATAAGGTGATTAGGATTTTACTACAAGCTATTACCCAATGGATAATCGTTATAGTGTACAAAGCTAATATTAATTATCCAATAGATAATAGAGCATATCGTAAAATTTTAATTAACGGTACGTACAGATATTTTATTTATCAGATAAAACCTCGAAAAACATAAACCTCATAAATTATGCCCGGTCTCGGGTTTAGTAAGATCCCCCGTCGATGTTTCCACAGTTCAAAGTTCACCAGCCTCAAGAAAAACATTTCATTTTTCTAGCTCTGCTCAATATGCACATAAAATGAGAAATATATTAAAATATTCAACATTTCTAGAAAAATCCACAATAATTATAAAAAATCACAAATATTAGAAAATGACTATTGATCACGAAACAAATAATTTCTGGGGTGTTACACTAACTCTGCTCAGTGTGTATGTAAAACGAGGAATATATTAAAATATTTGATATTTTCGAAAAAAATTTCAAAAATCTCAAATATTATAAAATGACTATTTATGATGAAATAAATAATTTTTGAAATGTTACACTAACATACACACTTAGTCCAACTTAGAACCAAGATGTTCAACTAGGATTTCTAACATAGTGTATTATCTCATGGTAAATAGAGGGAAAGTTCATCCTCACATTATGCATACCTTGGCACTATCGAGAAGTTCAGGCTGAATCCTTGTTCAAAAGAGCTTTCTGGACTACCCACTTATCTCCCTTGGCCTAAATGATTGTGCACATCATCAAAGGATACTCACAAAGACTAATACAACCAAACAATCCTTCGTACATGTATCTAAAACACCACATCATCACTCATAACTCTTAAGTGATTTAAATACCACAAAAAGTGGCCTAAAGTGCTAGATACTTACCTAAGGCAAACCATCACTTTTGAATGCTCAAAGGCTTAAGTTTTCTAATACTTTCTAGGTGATAATTCTCCTGTTGAAATATCCCTACTTGTGTCTTAACATACATTAGAAAACATACATAAATGATCCCAACTAGTAGGAAACATTAATACATCAAAATCTCATTTTTGAGAAATTCTGAATCTTACACCATGACATGGCGTTGGCACACCGCGGCGCCCTGCTCTCGGGTGCTCATGTGATGCACCTCACGCCGTGGCATGCTACTTTTGGGTCCACTGCTGAATGCATGCACGCCTCGGTGTAACTTCCTCACGCTGCGATGCAAACAGCAGAAATTGGGTTCTACAAAATTCTGCAGACTCGTGCATTGTTCTATTGGTTCAATTCATGGGATTTGGCCATTCCAAAACAGTTTCTAGGTGATCCTAAGTCCCTAATTTGATCATTAACATATAGGAATCAACAATCACCAACTTAAACCACTAATTTTGGATAATGAACCAAAACCACACATGTTTTGATTTAAAACTCATTTTTGTGCATCAAAGGTCTAAATGAGATGTTCTAAGTGTCTAACTCAAACTCATGCTATGAACAAGTCATAAACAACCATTAAAACACATCCATGCAAATAAAACACATGAAACACCTCTAAAACTCATTTTGACCTATTATGCACTAAGAGTGCATCAATGGAGAAAATGAAGAAAAGAAGTGAAAGAAAACCCAAATCCCTTACCTTGGCAACTGAAAAGGAGCTTCAAGCTTGGTTGATCTCAAACTTTAGCCTTCCCTTTAGCTTTCCTCTTTTTCTCCTCCTCCTCCTTCTTCTTTCTTTCCTTATCTTCCTTTCTATTTTTGCAACGAAGAGAAACGTGAATGAAGGCTTATAAAGAGGGTTCAAAAGACTCATAAGACCCTTATGGCCATATATGATAAATCTCGATATGCTAAAAATACTCAGATTTAGTGAAATCAAGATTTTTAACTTTCAAAAAATTTAAATAAATACTAAGATTCATATAAAAAGTTGTTTCACCATTATCCTATTTTTTTATATCTACTGCTCGTCAATCTAGTAATAAAAGTACAATCAGTATACCTAAAAATGTCAAACTAACTCAACTTACCTTAAAACTTTAACCATATCTTGTTTCATACATTTATGACCTAGAAATAAATTATCCATATTTATTTCCCTTATCTAAGCAATTTATGCTATTAAATAAGTCATTTTAAGCTACTTTACACCTTCTGTATTGCAACAAAGTGCCTAAACTACCTCGATTTGTCACAAAATTAAACAAGCATGTTAAGCAAGTCATATGTTACATCTGTATATATATAAAAAGTCTATCATGTCATTAAGGGTATTACATTTCTCCCATCCTTTCTAAAATTTTAACCACAAAATTGCTTACCTGCTAAAAACAACTCTAGAAAATCCTACTAGATGTGGGACTCTAGCTCCCAAGTAGCTTCCTCAGTGTCATTGCCACCCTATAAAACCTTCACCGGAGGAATCTGCTTATCTCTAAGCTCTTTGACCCCTCTATCCACGATCCTTACCAGATATACATCATAAGACAAATCATCTCTCATCTATTCAGATTCATGTTCTATGATATGCAAAGGATCTGGATTATACTTTCTCAACTGAGACATATGAAAAATGTCATGAAGTTTAGACAAACTGGGAGGAAGGGATATTTGGTAAGCTACGGCTCCAACTTTCTTTAGAATTTGGTAAGGACCAAGAAAATAAGGATTTAACTTTCGGATTTTCAATGCTCTACCAATCTCTATTGTAGGAGTAACTCTTAAAAAGACACGATCTCCCTCATCAAACTCAAGAGGCATCCTTCTCTTGTAAGCATAGTTCTTTTGCCGACTCTAAGCAGTAACTAACCTATCCTTTATCATCTTAATTTGCTATGTGGTCTGCTGGACCTAGGATGGTTCTCTCACCTACCTCATGCCACCATAGAGGTGATCTACACTTCCTACCATATAAAGCCTCATAGGGTGTCATACCTATGCTAGAATGGTAGTTATTGTTATAGGTAATGAGTGTAAAATACACTCATCTAGATTTTTTAATTTATATTTATTTAGTTTTTGTTTATTTTTATTTATTTTAATTTTTAAATAATTATCTCTTCACCTAGGATTATTTGAATTTTTAGGATAAATCATCAGATTTTGTGCAAAAATAAGAAATTCCTAAAGATAAATATTTGAAGGATTTGAATATTTTGATATCAGAATTATATTATTTATTTTAGATATTAAGTAAATTCTGAGCACACTAAATTAAATGTATTTTTATTGTGTTTTGTATGAATTTAAGAAAGGATCAAGTTAGATTCTTAATTGGAGCGCAAACAATCTCTACTTGATGACCAAGTATCTCTGCGTTTAATGCAAGGATCTCGAGTTTCTTAATTTGAGTGGAATATTTGTTTCTTAATTTATATAGATTCAACAAAAAGGAATAGGAAACTAGAGATTTAGTCAAAGATTAATTAAGAGATCAGATCGACATACTATTTGTGGCATTGAAAAGTTAACAGAAAATCCTACAAATTATCTATTGAGATCGAGGGCAGATTCTGCTATCTGGTGGGTGAGAAAAATTGTGCAAAAAAAGATACGAAAAGCTATCAAATTTTCCATAAAACGGGAAAAACAAGTTTAGCAAAGTAACTCTCTCTTGGTTCAGAAAATACACAAAAAATATAGAGTTTTGAGAGTGATCAATCAAATTTTAGGCATTCATTATTGCTTTATATTTGGCCTAATTGATGATAATTGTGCCCAATATTATGTTTGAAGATGAGTTTTAGATGATTGGTCTTCATTGAGCTTAATTGTAAAAACTTCATTAATTTTCGGATTTTAACTCATTTTGACCTTTCTGTCTTGTACAAGCCATAACTTGGGCTACGAATATCATATTTGGATGATCTTGGAGTCCCCTGAAATCTGAGACGAAGATCTACAATTTCATGTTTGATGAAATTTTTCTAATTCAGCTGGATTCAAGGTGAAAATTGGGCCTTAAAGTTAGGACGCTGTTGCTGTCACAAAGCTTGGACCTTTCCTCAATGATTTGGGCTTAATTCTCTCAATTTAAGCCCAATTAAGGCAAATGATATGTCTATGAAAAGCTGTTTCAGAGGGCTACAGTATGGGCTAGGGGTAGATTAGGAATTACACAAGATTTTTCAATTACAAATAGGTCAAGGCAGATTCCGAATTCACTTTTTTTTATTTGATTTTATTCAGTTGTAACAGATTTGGGCAAAAACCTTTTCTCTCTTTTCAGCTTCTCTATTTTTGTTTTTCTCTTTTCTCTGCATTTTCGTAATGGCCATGGAAGGCTAAAGCTCCAATCAATCCAAGGAATTCAATGATTGTGGTTAGAGTTTTGAGTTCTCTTGCTTATTTGTAAATTCTGTTTGTGTTCTTCCTTCTTCTCCTTCTTCAATTGATTTCTGATTTGGATTTCGAAATTGAAGTTAGAATTAGGGTTGATTAATCTGAATCTAATGGAGAATAGATCATCGATTGATAATCTATGTTAATCCGAATCTATTCCTAAATCAATCTTAATCAAGAACTGCGATTGTGATTCTATTTTAGTTGATGAAATTCTAGATGATTATCTAGTTGAATTCGAATTAACAGAGGTAAATGCAACAGAATTCTATTCTCTTTGAACAATGATTAATTCTGCCACTTGAATTGAAGACCTTGGATTGGTGTTTCCTTAATTGAATTTTCTTTAAACTTGAATTCGTTTTCTGTTATTGAATTGAACAAAACCCCCCTTACTTATTGATAACTGCTAACATACTTGAGAAATCCGAATTGGTCCTTGGGAGATGACCTAGGTTATACACTATACTATATTCCATTGTAAATCCTAGTCTATTTTGAGGCGAGTGCGACATCGCCGATCAAAATTTGGCGCCGTTGCCGGGGACCTATTTTCGGTTTCTTAGGTGTTCCTAATAGTTGCTAATTTCTGTGCATTCGTGATGAACTTTGCTGGAAGTCATTAAGTGCATTTTACTGATTTTGTTGCTTGATTTTGCTACGATTTCTGCTCTCGCTGCATCGATTCTACTATCTATTGATTCATTTGCATTCATCGAGAAGAAGTGCATTACTGTTCTCTCTTGCATTCGGATCTTGCATAAGTCGATTTTGTCTTTGATTGCATAATTCTATTCTGCTGTTGCATAATTCTATTCTTCTACTGATTATTTCGTTTTGCTATTGTGTTTTTTTCCGATTCTCGATGTACGAGTACCTCTTGCATTGCATAATGCATATTGCGAATATCTCACTGCATAATTTCTATCTGCCGCATAAAACCCTTTCGCTTCTACCGCATAATTTACGATTTTGTTCTCGCAACACATAATTCTATCGGTGATTGCATAACTCGATCAATGTTTTCGTGTGCGATTTCTAGATTGTTCGTCACCCGTATGTCCAATCATTCGTTTGCGATACCGAACAACAAATGAGATCTCTCATCGCATGCACTCGCATAATTACGTTTTGTTGTTGCTCCATTGTGTTTTTTTTCTATTGGTATAAATCGCATAACATTCACTTCTGCATAACACACCAATCTGTTGTATTGCATTTTGCAGTTCCTTGGATTTTTGTGTTACTGTTCCATTGGTTTGTTTACTGTTCCATTGGATTTTTGCTGTATTTCATGACTCCTGTGAATGTGCATTGCTTCACTCAACACAATTGATAATTCTATTGCACAATTCACACATTCATATGCTACAAAATCTCCTGAAATCTGCTGAGCTGCATAACTGTTTCTTTGCATAAACCTTGCTGCGGTTACTGTTCCTTTGGTTCCCTTGCACCACATTCGGCTTTTGCATGTCATTTTGCTGCATTTGAGCATCCATATACTTCATTATTGATACCTGAAAGTTCTCATCTTCATTCTTGAGTTTCACCTCCACTTTCACTTTTGAGTTTCACTTTGTTCCCAAATTTCTGAATCTAAAAAGGGACTAGTAGACAGGAATTGTACTTGCGATGGAGTCTTGAGCTGAAACTTGGTCCCCAAAGGTAAACCATCATTCTAAGCAAACTGATCCAAAATCATTCCTCCATAATTTGGCCAAAATCCATCGTTTGGTAGGGTTTTTGAGCAAATTTAGGTGAGACAATGACATTTTTGTAATTTTTGGCTGATCAAACATGCTCAGAATGAGCTGAAAATTGGTGGGTTGAAGGAAAATAGCCTTCTCCACAAGGCTCATAGCTTTTCTATGAGGTCCACCCTGGTTTGCCCTAATTCCTTCATTTAGACCACTTTTTCATTTTTTGAAGTTTTTTCATTGCATTTTTGAGTTCCATTTTAGTGTAGTTTTTAAGTGTATGGTGGTCCCATATTTTTTAAAAATCATTTGGTAGGTCAACTAGATTTATTTTGGTGCATTTCTAGTGTTGGATTCTCCATTTTGCTACTTTGTTGTTTTCAAGTTTTGCATGTTATATGACTAGGTCTAATCCTGGTTATTTGCATAATTTTGATCCTGAGATAGATAGGACCTTTCATACCTTGCATAGGTTCAATAGATCTAATTCTGCATTTGCTGAGCATATAGGAAGTAGTGATTCTACACATACTTATCATACTAGTGATTCTGCTTCTGAATTATCTGATTCTGCACTTTCTATCATTGATCCATCTTTCAATTCTGATTATACTGTGCATACTGAGCATACTGAGATTATGGATAATAGAACCTTGAAGGAGCTGGCTGCTCCTGATGTTATATATCAGTCTTTATGCATTCACTATCCTGATGTTGATGTTCCATTTGAACTTAAATCTGGATTGATTCATTTACTGCCTAAGTTCAATGGTCATGCAGGAGAAGATCCTCATAAGCACCTCAAGGAGTTTCACATTGTGTGTTCTACCATGAAGCCTCAAGGCATCTCAGAAGATCACATCAAACTTAGAGCATTCCCTTTCTCATTATAGGATGTTGCTAAGGACTGGCTTTATTATTTGCATCCAAGATCTGTCACTAGCTGGAATGATCTTAAAAGGCTATTTTTGGAGAAATTCTTTCCTGCATCAAGGGCTGCATCAATTCGAAAATAGATATGTGGCATCGAGGCGCGTTTGTGAGAGAACCATTGTCCGAATCGGGAAAGATTCAAGAAGATGTGTGCTAGTGTCCTCACCATCGATTAGTGACCGAGTTACTAATCCAGTATTTTTATGAAGGTTTGCTGCCTATGGATAGAAGCATGATTGATGCTGCTAGTGGAGGTGCATTGGTAGACAAGACCCCTATGGCTGCAAGAGAATTGATTGAGAATATGGCCACTAACTCCCAACAGTTTGGCACCAGAAGTAACTCAGTGGTATTGAGTAGAGGTGTCCACGAAATTGAGGCAACTTATGCTGCAGATCACAGAAAATTGGAAAGCAAAATTGATGACCTTGCATCCTTGGTGAGGCAATTGGCTGTGACTCAACAGCAGCAACCTGCTGCAGTAGCTCCTGCCAGAGTGTGTGAAATCTATATTTCTACTGATCATCTAACAGATGCCTGCCCTACATTGCAAGAGGTTGATACTGATGGTACCCCCCAAGCCTATGCAGAAAACATCTACAATAATAGGCCTCAGCAGCAGCAGCAACAACAGAGCTATGATCTGTCCTCCAACAGATATAACCCAGGCTGGAGAAATCATCCAAATCTGAGGTGGGGAAATACCTCTACACAGCCTGCCCCTACTCAGTTTAGGCAACAATAGCAGCAGCTACCCTTCCAGCCCACTGCAGGACCTAGCAGGCCATACCAGCCACCTTTCATGCAGCAGCAAAATTTGCAGCAGCCAAATAATGCCCCTCTTAAATCCGAGCCAACCTTGGAAGAATTAATGAAACAGATGGCAGTGAACAATTTGCAATTCCAGCAGAGGACAGAAGCTACCATTCAGAATTTGGAGAATCAGATTGGGCAACTTGCTAGTTCTATGAATCAATTACAGTCCCAAGATTCTGATAAACTTCCTGCACAAACTGTGGTAAATCCAAGAAATATGAGTGCCATCACTCTAAGATCTGGTAAGAATGTTGATGCACCAAACTGTGGGTTGCAACAAGAATCAGATAAGAATACAGATTCTGGCTCCATTCCTGTAGTCACTGCTGAGCAATCCATCCCACTACCATTCCCTCAGAGAGTTGTGCAGCTTAAGAATACTTTTGAGACTGACACAGATAGGGAGATCTTGGAAACATTTAGGAAGGTTGAGGTGAACATTCCTCTCATTGAAGCAATCAAGCAAATTCCAAGATATGCCAAGTTTCTTAAGGATTTGTGTACTCATAGAAGGAGACTAAAGGGCAATGAGAAGATCAGCATGGGAAGAAATGTGTCTGCACTTATACAGCCTACAATGCCCCAGAAATGCAAGGATCCAGGGATTTTTACTATCCCATGCATCATAGGCAATAGCAAATTCAAAAATGCCATGTTGGATTTAGGTGCTTCAATTAATGTTATGCCTATGTCAGTGTTCAACTCTCTTGCTCTTGGACCCTTGCAGAATACAAGAGTCATTATTCAGTTAGCAAACAGGAGTAATGCATACCCTGCTGGACTCATTGAGGATGTCCTTATTAGAGTAAATGATCTGATTTTTCCTGCTGACTTCTACATTCTGGATATGGATGGAGAATTCGAATCCAGCAAGGCTCCCATCATTCTTGGTAGACCCTTCCTCAAAACTGCCAGAACCAAAATTGATGTCCATGCAGGCACTCTTTCCATGGAGTTTGGAGATAATGTGGTTCGATTTAACATCTTGGATGCCATGAAGCACCCCATGGAAGAACATTCAGTTTTCCATATAGATTTGATGGCTGATATAGTTGATGATGGCTTTTCTGAGCTCTTTGCTGATTATCTTCCATTCTTTTCTGATTTTGTTGATACCTACACATGTGATGCTTGTACTGTTTCAGAAATGTGCAGTGTTTGTAGTGAGATTGCATCCTGTTTAAATGGTGATTCTGATACAGATTGTGTGGAGTCAGAATGTAGTAGCTTGATTACAGCATGTACCTCTGCATCAGATTTCGTTGGATTGCAGGCTGTCAACACAACTACTTCCACTAGGATCCTTCCATCTATAGTGCAGCCACCTACACTAGAGCTTAAGCCACTCCCAGAGCACCTTAAGTATGCATACTTAGAGGAGGATAAGCAGCTGCCAGTGATCATTTCTACTGCCCTCCATGCTGACCAGGAGGAGAGGTTGCTGCAAATTCTGAGGAAGCATAAGAAAGCTATAGGTTGGACCTTGGCTAACCTTCCTGGCATTAGCCCTTCCATGTGCATGCACAGAATACTACTTGAGGATGGTGCTAAACCAGTGAGACAACCACAGAGGCGACTCAACCCTTTGATCCTGGATGTGGTAAAGAAAGAGGTGACCAAGCTTCTGCAAGCAGGGATCATCTATCCTATCTCAGATAGTACTTGGGTGAGTCCAGTTCAAGTGGTTCCAAAGAAATCAGGAATCACAGTAGTGAAGAATGATCGTGATGAGTTGATTCCTACCAGAGTCCAGAGTAGCTGGAGAGTTTGTATTGATTATAGGCGGCTCAACCAAGTGACAAGAAAGGATCATTTCCCTTTGCCCTTTATCGATCAGATGCTTGAGCGCTTGGCTGCGAAGTCTTTCTACTGCTTTCTTGATGGCTTTTCGGGGTACTTCCAGATCCATATAGCACCAGAGGACTAGGAGAAGACCATTTTCACCTGCCCTTTTGGCACTTTTGTCTACAGGAGGATGCCTTTCGGCTTATGCAATGCCCCTAGAACTTTCCAGCGATGCATGGTAAGTATCTTTTCAGACTTTTTAGAGGATTGCATTGAGGTGTTTATGGATGATTTTACTGTTTATGGTTCCTCTTTTGATGCCTGTTTGGACAGTCTGGATAGAGTCTTGCATCGATGCATTGAGACTAACCTTGTTCTTAATTATGAGAAGTGTCATTTTATGGTAGAACAGGACATAGTCTTAGGCCATATCATCTCTCAGAAGGGTATAGAAGTAGATCCTGCTAAAATTGATGTTATTTCCCAGTTGCCTTACCCCTCTTGCGTGCGAGAGGTTCGTTCTTTTCTTGGCCATGCAGGTTTCTACAAAGGCGGTTCATTCAGGATTTCAAGAAAAAGGCCCTTCCACCTTGTCCAACTTGTTGCGAGAAAGATGTTGCTTTTGATTTTGATGGCAAGTGCAGAGAGGCTTTTGATTGCCTCAAAGAAGCTTTGACCACCACTCCCATCATTCAGCCACCTTTGTGGACGCTTCCTTTTGAACTCATGTGTGATGCATCTAACTATGCATTGGGAGCTATCCTTGCACAGAGAGTCGACAGATTGCCTCATGTCATTTCATATGCTTCTCAGACTTTAGATGCTGCACAGGCTAACTATACTACCACTGAGAAAGAGTTGCTTGCCATTGTATTTGCACTTGATAAGTTTAGATCATATTTGTTTGGCTCTAAAGTGGTTGTTTTTACTGATCATGCAGCATTAAAATTCTTGTTGAAGAAGGCAGATTCGAAGCCTAGATTGATTAGATGGATGCTGCTTCTCCAGGAGTTTGATTTAGAGATTAGAGATAGGAGTGGCACAGCGAACTTGGTGGCGGATCATTTGAGTAGGATAGAAGGAGTTGTTGACCCTTCTCCTATCAGAGATGACTTCCCAGATGAGCAGCTCATGCAGCTGCATGATACCCCACTTTCTCCCTGGTTTGCTGATTTAGTTAATTACTTGGTTGCATCTGTTTTTCCTCCTCATGCATCTAGATCACAGAAAGCTAAACTTAAGAGTGATGCTAAATATTATGTGTGGGATGATCCATATTTGTGGAAGTTTTGTAGTGACCAGGTGATTCACAAATGCATACCTGACCATAAGATCCAGTCCGTTCTTCATTTCTGCCATGCCTTTCTAGTTGGAGGTCACTTTGGACCACAGCGGACCGCTAGGAAGGTGCTGGATTCTGGATTCTACTGGCCTACCATTTTCAGAGATGCCTATCAGGTCTTCAGTACTTGTGAGCAGTGCCAGAGAGCAGGAGTGGCTATCACTCGCCGACAGGAGATGCCCCAGCAGCCCATTCTGTTTTGCGAGGTTTTTGATGTTTGGGGTATCGATTTTATGGGCCCTTTCCCTGTTTCTTTTGGTTTCTCTTATATTGTGCTTGCAGTTGATTATGTTTCTAAATGGGTGGAGGCTAAGGCCACCAGGACTAATGATGCTCGAGTTGTTGTGGATTTTGTCAGGTCTAACATATTTTGCAGGTTTGGAGTGCCTCGCGCTATCATTAGTGACCAAGGGACTCATTTCTGTAACCGAACTTTGGAGGCTTTGTTTCGGAAGTATGGGGTCGTGCATAGAGTGTCTACTGCATATCATCCCCAAACTAACGGGCAGGCTGAGATTTCTAACAGAGAGATAAAGCAGATTTTGGAGAAGATGGTGCAGCCAAATAGGAAAGATTGGAGCCACCGGTTAGAAGATGCTCTTTGGGCTCATCGTACCGCTTACAAGACACCTATAGGGATGTCTCCTTTCAGGGTTGTCTTTGGTAAACCATGTCACCTTCCGGTGGAAATAGAGCATCGTGCATACTGGGCAGTGAAGAGTTGTAACTTAGCATTTGACCAAGCCAGTTCAGAGAGGAAACTTCAATTGCAACAACTGGAAGAACTACGCTT
The DNA here is from genome assembly GCA_029884595.1 of Ormosia semicastrata. Lineage (NCBI taxonomy): Eukaryota > Viridiplantae > Streptophyta > Magnoliopsida > Fabales > Fabaceae > Ormosia > Ormosia semicastrata. The sequence continues at coordinate 53,360,393 of JAQQTO010000063.1, forward strand.
GGAGGCTTATGAGAATTCAAGGATCTATAAGGAAAAGACTAAGCATTTCCATGACAAGCTGATTTCTAGGAAGGAGTTCTCCATTGGCCAAAAGGTGCTTTTGTTCAATTCTCGCCTTAAACTCATGCCCGGAAAGCTCCGTTTTAGGTGGGATTGTCCTTTTGTTGTCACTAGCATCTTCCCTTATGGTGCAGTGGAGATTTCAAATGAAGCCACCGATAAGAGTTTCAAGGTTAATGGCCATCGTCTTAAGCCCTTTCTTGAGAGCCCTGCAAGCCCAGCACCTGTAGAGGAACTCTCCTTGGCAAAGCCCACCTTTCCCCAAGTGCAAATCTTCCCACCATGATAAGGGTGTTTTCTTCCTTTGCTCTTTTATTTCACTTGTCTTTTGATTTGTTTTGCCATTGAGGACAATGTGTGATTTAAGTGTGGGGGAGGGGAATTTTGCTGTTTCTATTTTCCTTTTTCTGTTTTGTTATTTTCTGTTCTATTTTTATTTTCTATTTTTCTATTTTACTGTTTCATGCTATTTCTCGCTATTTTCTATTTCTTTGTTTTCCAATTTCATTGTTTCTGTTTTTTGTTTTTCTATTTTTGTTGTTTTTCTGTTCTATTTTTGTTTTTGTTTTATTTTACATTTGTTTTCATTTTGCTATTTTTAATTCTGTTTTTGTTTGTTTTAATTCTGTTTTGATCCATTTTTGCATGCCTTTCATTGAATATCTTGGTTTGTACAGGTTGTGAATAATTTCATCATTCTTGGTTAGAGGTTTCTTGACATGTTATAAATATTTTTCTTGCATTTTTGTTTTAGCAAGCTGGCATTGAGAATTAAAGTGTTGCATCATTTGTGATAGGCTTGTCCTTGGTGAGATTTTGGACCTTATAATGGATGGATTGCATTATGCCATTCTCTTTTCTTTCTTGTGTGATCTCACTCATGATTGTTGGTGCTCTAGAACTTGACTTGATTCTTGTTGAAGCTCCTTGTTCACATGCATGTATTGAGATGATTCAGGCCTTCTTTCTTTGTTTAGCTACTTTGGCCAAATAGCCAACCTTGCATCATTTTCCTTTGTTTAACCCCTTTGAGCCTACTTGCCTATTCTTTGTTTTAGCTCATTTTGTACCTTATGTGAAAAACCATGTTTTTACCTTCACCTTAGGGAATAGGAGAGCATTAGTTCATTTCATTGGAGGAGCTCTTTTGGCTTGTGGGTAGAAGTTCAAGTGTGGGGGTTGTGTAATTGATTTGCAATGTGCAAGATGTTTGATGAAAAAATAAAAAAAAAAGAAGAAGAAATATAAAAAAGAACAGAATTAAGAAAAAGAAAGAAAAAGAAAAGGAAGAAATAAGTAAAAAACAAAAAAATGAAAAAAAATGGTTCTAGAAAGGTTGTGAAAGGCAAAAGGAAAGGTGATCAAAGTAAGAGAATTTGCATTACTTGTCATTTGAGTTCCTCTCATTGCTCTTTTATTCTCTTGGGTGCTTAACTTGCCATATCCATATTGTTCCTTCCCTTACCTTGGCCCCATTACAACATTGAATAAAGTCCTTTTGATCTTTATTTGCATGTGTTTCAAGTGGTGAAAATTAGAGACTTGTCAAGCTTATGGTAGTACTTGCTTTCATGGGTGCCTTGAGTGTAAATACAATCTTAAACACTTGAGAGTAGAGTATGCCTAGTGAGGATCTTATCACTTTTGGTTCATCATTTGATTCGATTTGTCTTCTTGCTTGCTTGAGATGTTAAGAGATATATTCATGTTTGTCTTGACTCCTTGATACTTTGGATGTTTGAATCTTGATCACTACCTTGCATTCTTGCAATTCATTGGAAGGTATGTTGTTTTTGTGTGCTTGTGATGAAAACCCTTTTGGTTCAATTTTAAATTTTGCCCAATAGTGCAAAGGTTCAAGTGTGGGGGAATTTGATCAATCAAATTTTAGGCATTCATTATTGCTTTATATTTGGCCTAATTGATGATAATTGTGCCCAATATTATGTTTGAAGATGAGTTTTAGATGATTGGTCTTCATTGAGCTTAATTATAAAAACTTCATTAATTTTCGGATTTTAACTCATTTTGACCTTTCTGTCTCATACAGGCCATAACTTGGGCTATGAATATCATATTTGGATGATCTTAGAGTCCCCTGAAAGCTGAGACGACGATCTACAATTTCATGTCTGATAAAATTTTTCTAATTCAGCTGGATTCAAGGTGAAAATTGGGCCTCAAAGTTAGGACACTGTTGTTGTCACAAAGTTTGGACCTTTCCTCAATGATTTGGGCCTAATTCTCTCAATTTAAGCCCAATTAAGGCAAATTATATGTCTATGAAAAGCTGTTTCAGAGGGCTACAGTATGGGCCAGGGGTAGATTAGAAATTACACAAGATTTTTCAGTTACAAATAGGTCAAGGCAGATTCTGAATTCACCTTTTTTTGATTTGATTTTATTCAGTTGTAACAGATTTGGGCAAAAACCTTTTCTCTCTTTTCAGCTTCTCTATTTTCATTTTTCTCTTTTCTCTGCATTTTCGTAATGGCCATGGAAGGCTAAAGCTCCAATCAATCCAAGGAATTCAATGATTATGGTTAGAGTTTTGAGTTCTCTTGCTTATTTGTAAATTCTGTTTGTGTTCTTCCTTCTTCTCCTTCTTCAATTGATTTCTGATTTGGATTTCGAAATTGAAGTTAGAATTAGGGTTGATTAATCTGAATCTAATGGAGAATAGATCATCGATTGATAATCTATGTTAATCCGAATCTGTTCCTAAATCAATCTTAATCAAGAACTGCGATTGTGATTCTGTTTTAGTTGATGAAATTCTAGATGATTATCTAGTTGAATTCGAATTAACAGAGGTAAATGCAACAGAATTCTATTCTCTTTGAACAATGATTAATTCTGCCACTTGAATTGAAGACCTTGGATTGGTGTTTCCTTAATTGAATTTTCTTTAAACTTGAATTCGTTTTCTGTTATTGAATTGAACAAAACCCCCTTTACTTATTGATAACTGCTAACATACTTGAGAAATCCGAATTGGTCCTTGGGAGATGACCTAGGTTATACACTATACTATATTCCATTGTAAATCCTAGTCTATTTTGAGGCGAGTGCGACATCACCGATCAGAGAGCCTCAAAGGCAGCGAGGGGACGAGCCCTAGGAGAGGAGGAGGAGCCGTTATGGAGCTCTCATGGAGTTGGAGATCGAATAACTATTAAAGATGCTTTGGTTTCTTCTCTATGGTTCTATCATGATAAATTCTCTTTCCTCTTCCTATCTCTTCTTCTATTTTGTCACGTGTAGCTAAATTCATGTGTTGTTAGGGTGAAGATGTAACTTTATTAAATCGACATGTATTAAGATTAGAATTTTAATTAATTTCTTTTCTGTTTAATTTGAGTGCTTACTATGGTTCTTAAAGCTTTTATGAATTGACCACTCATAAATTGATCTAGTGAGATGTGTGTAGAATCAGAAGGTTTGCATATAACTTAGACCATAAATAATAAGTGTCACGATTTATAATCATTTAGGAATAGAGGTTATAGGTTGTGTGGGAGAATTATGATATTTTTCATGAGAATCCATTGAGTGAAGGTCATGCCTTTAAAAGTTGGGGTTTAGATCAATGAATTGACTAGGCTTTGATAATTAAAGAGAATTAACTCACCAATGAATTTGGTTTTAATTAATTAAGGGATTCTTCCCATTAATTGAATGACTAGAAATTAATTAGAATGAAGATCCCAAAGCTACTCTATTGTCTATGACAAATTAATGAATTAAGTGAAGTTAGATCCCTAGTGTCTTAATTTCATGCGTTCTTGTGTGTTTTTATCTTTTATAATTTTTGTGTCCTCAATTATTTTGAGTCACTCATGATTATTGGTTTCCTAGATAGTATTAATATTCGAGAAGTGGTACTTGGTAAACTAATTCCTCGTGAGAACGACATCTTACTCGTCATTTATTACTTTTGCGATTCGGTGCACTTGCCAATAATCACAACAAGTTTTTGGCGCCGTTGCCGGGGAATTAGGCCTTTATCAATATCATTAGTATCTCGGAAGAATACTACTCTAGGCTTTTTTTTTTTTTATTTTCTTTCTTTTTTCTTTACTCTTTCATCCTTTCGGTTTCGGTTAGTTATTTGTTTTTGCTATTATTTTATTATTTCTTATTTTATGGACTAACATTTATTTTATTTTTGTTTTGAAGTTTGTTAATGTTGAGTCGACTTAGGTTCGGAGCCTTTGTAGGGGATGTATATAACTGTTGACCGTCAAAAAGATTTCTCTTCTCTTTGCTTTGGCATTTTATTTCCACATTTATTTATTTTTTCTTATTGATTTTATCTTGTCATCATCATCCTTTTGTGTTTTGAGTTATTTTGTTGAAATTGTGCATACTGATTTATTGAATTGAATATTTGATGACTGCATAAACTACGAATTGGTCTCTTTTCTTAGGAAATCACATGAGAATTTGAGAGTTATGTTTAACTCTATTGTTTCAATAATGTATGAATGCATTTCCCATCTCTATGTTTGATAGACCCTGGAATTTAATTTCATGTCAGGCTTAGAGAAAGTTTATGGGAATGCATGTGTGTAGATGATTTGCATCTAGAAGTTGTTAGATTCTCTCTTGAGGTGAAATCCTAGGCAGTGCATGATTAAGGAAATAATAAAAGCCTTCTTTGGACCGTTTGAGCCTTTCAAGCCAACCTGTAGACACAGTTTATCCTTAGTTCCCTTTTGCAGCCTAGATATTGTTTGACCTTTTATTTCTTTTCTTTACCTATATTTTTCCCATACCCATATAAAAAAAATTTCTTTCTTACATAACCATTGTTGAGTGCATATCTTGTATTATTTTATTATTCAAGCGTTAGTTATTTTTGTGCATGGAGTATTTATAGAGTTGAAAAAAAAATTCAAAAAAATTAAAAAAAAAGTCCACTTTATGTGTTGCAAAGAACTAAGTTTGGGGGTGGAGGTTATAAAAAAAAGAAAAAAAAAGAAAGAAAAAAAAATAATAAAGTGTTAATTCTTATGCTCCGTTCTATACTTTTCCTACATTTTGTGGCTTGAATTTTAAAATTTGCATGATTTTTGTATCTCAACTTTTGTTTTCGTTATTCTACCCTTTTTTTCTTAAACTCTTACCTTTGGCCTTACATTACAAGCTTTATAAAGACCTTTTTGATCCTTGGTTATGTGTTGTTTATATTAATGGAGAGAAAGATAAAAAACAACCCTATGGATGTGGGTTTGTGTGCATTTGCAGTTTTATAACCTTATCTAAACTTGTACTTTATGAGGAGATTGGGTCTTTCATTCATATTTTTTGGAAGTCATTTTTGCAAAAGAGTTGCATGTGAGAGACGATATGATAATTGAATTGTGCATGTGTGACACTTTGAAATGAGATTGTGAAGTAATTTATGAGGATATGAATGATTTTCAATAACTGGTATTGTCATTTTTGAGTCTGCATGTTCTGAGTTTTAGTTGTTTTCTTTTCTTTCCTTGTTTTTAATTCTTCTTTTTCTTTATTGCTCGAGGACAGGCAATATTTAAGTTTAGGGGTATTTTATGAGTGTAAAATACACTCATCTTTGGGTTTATTTATTAGGATTTTTTAATTTATATTTATATAGTTTTTATTTATTTTTACTTATTATTATTTTTTAAATAATTATCTCTTCACCTAGGATTATTTGAATTTTTAGGATAAATTATCAAATTTTGTGCAAAAATAAGAAATGCCTAAATTTAATATTTGAAGGATTTGAATATTTTGATATAAGAATTATATTATTTATCTATGATATTAAGTAAATTATGAGCCCACTGAGTTAAATATATTTTTATTGTATTTTGTAGGAATTTAAGAAAGGATCAAGTTAGATTCTTAATTGGAGCGTAAACAATCTCTACTTGATGACTAAGTATCTCTGCGTTTAATGCAAGAATCTCAAGGAGTTTCTTAATTTGAGTGGAGTATTTGTTTTCTAATTTATATGGATTCAATATAAAGGAATAGGAAACAAGAGATTTGGTCAAAGATTAATTAAGAGATTAGATCGGCATACTGTTTGTGGCATTGAAAAGCTAACAAAAAATCCTACAAATTATCTGTTGAGATCGAGGGCAGATTCTGCTATTTGGTGGGTGAGAAAAATCATGCAAAAAAACATACGAAAAGCTATCAATTTTTCTATAAAAAGGGAAAAACAAGTTTAGTAAAGTAACTCTCTTTTGGTTCAGAAAATATATGAAAAATATAGAGTTTTGAGAATCTCAAAGGCAGCGAGGGGACGAGCTCTAGGAGAGGAGGAGGAGCCATTATGGATGTAACACCCCGATTTTTTGATTCTTTTGAAATAAATACGTTTTATAATATTTAAGAGTTTTGTGAATTTTTGAGAATTTTTAATCATTTTGAATATTTTAATATTATTTTGATTATTTTAATATTATTTTTGAAATATATGTCCAACTTTAGTTTTTTCTAAAAATATATGAGTTTTATAATTTTTATGATTTTTGAAAATTTTTGTGAAATTTTCTGAGTTTGTAATTATTTTAATATTATTTTAAGCTGTATGTGTGTTTGAGGCGGACCTGAAAAAATAAAAATTTTTCTTAGATCAGAAAGTTCTAGACTGTCAAGGCGGGATAGGGGGATCTTATAAAACCCGAAATCGGGAACAGTTGACAGAGATTTTCTATATCTGAGTTTTCTATTATCCATTGAGTAATAATAACAGTAGCTATTGTTCATTGGATAATATCTTCTAAAAAATATCTTAATGGCAATGACTTAAAGTGATGGATCAATAGGAGTCGGACACCCGGCATTACACCTCAGTGCGATGACTCGCCATGTTCTAGAAACAATGACTCACCTAATAAAATATCTAGGAATAAATATCTAACAGGAAAATATCTCAATAAAATATCTCAAAAAAATATCTATGTAAAATATCTGAATGAAAATATCTAAGTTAAATATCTTAAGGGTATTCATGAACCATCATTATTAAGCTTTATGATTAACTAATAGGAATTGGTCAAACATAGTGGCTGGACTTTATTATGAACCGTTGGATGGAAAAATTGATGCAAAAGCCTTAGATCATCACCATTGATCTAATCAATGGTGTGAGAATAATCCTGATAAAGAAGCTTATGATATCCACCTTAAATTTAATCAATGATTAGGAGAGGAAGTTAATTTTAATGGTTAGATTTGTTAGTTGAGAAACTAGATAATCCAACTTAGTTACTCTAATAGTCTAATTAGTAACTAATTGGAACAAACTAAGTTAGCAAATACTTAGAATCTATAGTTACAAGAAAATATCTAGAGTTTCTAGAATTGTTGTAACATCCCAAAAATTATTTATTTCATTATAAGTAATTGTTTTATAATATTTATGATTTTTAGGAATTTTTGTGAATTTTTCTAGAAATGATGAATATTTTAATATATTTCTCATTTTGCGTGTGCACTGAGCGGAGCCGGGGAAAACGAAATATTTTCCCTAAGGCTGGTAAACCTTGAACTGTCAACGTGTCGACGGGGGATCTTACTAAACCCGGGGTCGGGCACAGTTTGCGAGGTTTACATTTTTCAAGGTTTTATCTGCTAGATAAAATCGCTGTATCATAAAATTATTTGATGAACAATAAAATACTATTTTCATCAGTTGTAACTTTCATTCACTGAAAAAATAATTCTAACAGTGTAATTAAATCATCAGTCAAATGTACTTAATTGAGGAGATAAGTTTACTATGCACTTTATCGAGAAGCGCACGAAGCTTCTCAAGGAAGCTTCAAGGAAACTTCTAGGAAGCTTCCTTCCCAGCCACTATTCACTCTCTCTCTCCTCCCATTTTTGTGCAGCACGTTTGACTATAGGGGGGAGCATATTTGACCTTCTTTCTCACATTTTCCCTCCTCCCAATACGCAGCTACTATTCACTCATCTTTCTCTTTTCTCTTTCACCCCACAGCAGCAACACCGTCCACCCACACCTCCATTTTGTACTTCAAAATCGTCACAATCCTAGCACCATTTTGTGTTGGAGGACCACCATCATTGAGGAAATCATCTTCAAAGTTCTGCCATTTTCTCCATCTTCATTCTCTTCTACTTTCAAGCTTAAAGGTTGGAGCTTTAAGGTAAAGCTCTTAGCTTTTTCTTCCTCTCCTCTCATTTTCGTAACCCACTGTCATTTTGATGACCATGGGTATTCATTTCAATATTGGGTTTTGATTTTGCACGTTTAAATGTTTAAGGATTTCCTGGAAGCTGAAAACGTAAATCCTGACCAAAAGGAGCAGCCTTTCTTTGTGCTTCTCCAAGGTAAGAGGAAGACACTCTTCCTCAACCTATTTTAGCATTTAGGAACATCTGTGATTGGTGTTGAGGGTCATTCTATTTTTGCATATTGTTTGTATTGTATGTGTGCTATTTGATTGTTTATGTGTTTTGATATATATCTGGATGTATTGGAACGTGCAATATGGAAGGGAATGACTTCCGATTAGCTCTCGGATGGCCACGCTTTGAGACTAAAATTTTGGGATTCTTGGTAAGAAATTTTAATAACTTGAGTTTCTAACCATTTAGTAAAATGTTAAAATCCGTCGAGTATGAACTCCTGGCCAAACCCGTCGAATTTGATATCTTGATCACTTAGTAAAATGTTAAAATCCATCGAGTATGAACTCCTGGCCAAACCCGTCGAATTTGATATCTTGATCACTTAGTAAAATGTTAAAATCCGTCGAGTATGAACTCCTGGCCAAACCCGTCGAATTTGATATCTTGATCACTTAGTAAAATGTTAAAATCCGTCGAGTATGAACTCCTGGCCAAACCCGTCGAAATTGATATCCTGATCAAGTTAGAATGACAGATCCGTCGAATTAGGGTTTCTGACCAGTGTTTTCGTCGGTTCGACACTTGGGAGATTTCTCCAACGTCGACACCCATGTCCGTCGAATTAGGACTTCTGCTGATCTTTTGGAATAATTCAACAATTTTGATCTCCGTTCGACAGAACCTCCATCCGACGGAAATTGATTTTTAGCCAATCTTGTTATAAAATGTTCCCCCATCTTTCATCCTTCTGCCATGTCATTTATCGTCGAATGGCAGCCTCAATTTTTCACTAAATACCTTGTCTCTATCGAATTCAACAGTATAGTTTATCACCCCACACCAAGCAATTAATTTCGTGACTTTGCTGGTGATTCAGGCCGTGTATCTTCCTAGACTTAAAACCTTTGGATTAATAAAAGCATATTAATCATAAATAATTGGATAACTAAAAATTAATTAGGGATTCATACACAGGGAAGAACATGAGTATGGGTGAGCTTGTGAGGCACATAATGAATTTAATGGTTGATTTCTATCATGATTTTGAATGGGATTGTGGTTTCCCTTAAAATGTGCTATTGGTTTGATGTGGATCTGTGAATGGGTTCAAAACTTGTGGATAAATCACATGACATGCATTTGAAGCATGATTGACCGAGTTGTCATGAGAAGCATGATTGAGTCATGCATTGCACAAAAAGAAAGAGAACGTCCGTTGGACTTTGTTAAGGCCGAGTTGCCTAGGAGATGATCACACCTTAGTGCGGGTGTGAATAGACAAGTAGGGTCCTGTTGTTGGCCTTGGGGGCGTCGAGGCGCGGGCGTCTCACAGAGGGCAGTGGCAGCTCCTCTGGACCGTGGGACAGACCAATACACACGCACTGACGATCCTGACTGGCCACAGTCCTATATCGAGATCTTGTGAGAATGCCGCTGTATAAAGCCTTGACACGTAAAATGATTGATTATTTTCTGGAAAGCACTTTTTTTATGGCTGACGAGATACTGGCATGTCTCCCTGATCATTCTCTCCGATTGTTTTGTGTCTAGCTCTATGGAGTAGGATCTTGATTATTGAGGGCACATGTGCATAGAGAGTTCATGAATTATCTGGCATACATTTTATTATAATGGGAATTATTGTCTTACTGTTATATATATAACTGCCTGGAATTGCTTATTTACTTACTTCTGCTATTCATTGCTTATGCTTATTATTTGGAAATGCTGCATGGGCACTTCGCGCCGTTTGGTTTCTTGATGCTATAATTGGTAATAATGGTAGGATGTCTTACCTCTTTCTTGTACTTTTCTTACTCTATGTAAATCTTTGGTTAAAGACTGTAAGTGGGAATGAGGTTGGATTCCTTTGGATTTTATTGGTTTGACCTACTGCATCCGGTGATGCCGTCGTGAAGGGAGTCCTTTTGGGTTCGTTCGAATTGTGTTCACTGGTGATGCCAAGAGTTGGCGAGTCGACTGGACCGACAAGCGTATGCGACATGTTGGGGATTTGACCACGAACATGAAGAGGACTGCAATCAAATACCTTATTCTGTATTTCTCACTACACCGGTGAGCCCGGAGTTGCCTCACGCATTCAGGATTTGAAGGATTGCCCAACTCCTTAGTTGTAGATATATTGTGGGTAGTTTATACTTTATTTTGCATTACTTGTACAAAGTAGTTTTTGGGTACATGTATGTTTTAAGGTCATTATCCAGTCTGAAATGCTGTAATTTGAATACATTTTACACTTCATAGTTTTAATTGGTTGTATACGTAACTATTCATTTGTGGCTCCTATTTTTCCTCATCTGAGAAATGTTTTAATATTTTTGTAAAGTTTGTTATTTGACGATGTTAGCATGCTGACATTTAGTGACCGTGACATAATGATGATTGTGCCGTGGTTATTAAATTGAGGGGTGTTACATTAAGGTGGTATCAGAGCTCAGTTTATCCTGTTGAGCCAGGGTATGGACTGACTATGCTTAGACATGTTAGAACTTTATTTGTATGTTGTGTACTTCCTTGTCTCTTGAATTGAGATGTTGGGAAAGGAAGGGATGGCTTGCCATAGGTTGAATTTTGATAGCTACTATTGCACAATTACATGATATTGAGTACTGGCCCACTCAATGTGTAATGTTCTGTGTCTACGGGAAACTATGACTTCACCTAGGCGTATTAAGATAATAGGAGTTCTTTAGAAAAAAGCTCAGCTGGTATGACTGAACTTGCTTAGGATTTGTCTGCATTTTCACCCTTGTGTGTTGTGTGACCCCTTGTGTTCGGTTTTCGAAAGGAGACGTTATTGTTTGAAATGGTTACTTCTTGTCTCCATTGTGCCAGATTGTCTGTTTTCGAAGGAAGGTAATGGCTCGCGGAAGACGTATGCGTAGGAATGTGGAATGCAACAACCAAGGAGTGGATACGACTATGGAAACAATGTAGGGAATGGCTGGCGTAACAGTACAACCGAATCAGAGGACTGCACAGCAACAGGAGTTAGAAGTCGAAGTTCAGAATTTGTTGGGAGAAAGTCAGTTTTTGGGTAATTTTGAACTATCTAAGTTCCAAAGGGGAAACAAAAAGATCATTAGTCAGTTTAAGCGGACACTGTATTCGCGGCAACCAAAGGGACAACAGCAACAACAAACATTGAAAGGGAGTGCGAGTGGTAGTAAACCAAATCCAACCGTGGTACCGTTATCAAGGTGTAAGAAGTGCGGAAAGGACCACTTCACGAGGGACTGTAAGATTGAAGAAAGAATTTGTTTCAAGTGCAGAAAACCAGGACATGTGTTAAGAGATTGTGCTTTATATGAGACAAAGCCTCTATATGTGATCAAAAGGGTAATCTGCTTCAAGTGTGGAAAGGACCATTTAACAAAGGATTGTACGATCGAAGGAATAATTTGTTTCAAGTGCGGAAAGCCAGGACATGTGGCGAGAGATTGTATCTCGCATAGGACAGAGCCTTCTGTTGGAGGTGTATGTACTTCGAAATCTCACAAAGAAAGGAGAGTTAATTTCTCTAGTGGAGTAGAAACATCCAAGACTGAAGACCTGAACGAGGGAGCTTGTACTACAACTGATGACCCTGTGATTTTACTGTATAATTCTGGGGGTAACCTATTTCTTTATGATGTATGAATATATGAATCCAGTAAGGATGTTCATACCTTCGTTATCTTTTGAGTAAGTTATTTCTGTTTTGGCTGCTAAGAACTTGTTGATGGTAGCCAAGTTGTTTAAATTGTCCTATGACCTGTTAAAGACTAAATCCTTCTATTGATCTGATTTGTTCACTTCTTTTGCAAACTAGATGCAATGTTAATGATGGGATTGGTTATCTTCCAGCCATATTCTGTCGAAAATGTTTCAAGGAAATTCTAAGAGTTTGTTTTTGGAATTGAGTTGTCTGTATATTTACTTCCTTTCGACTCGAATGATACTATTCTTGTTTGTAAGTCTACTCTCATGACAACAAGTCTGTTTAAAACTATCCTTTTGTTGTTAGAAACTGAAACCCTTTTTACCAATTCACTTATCTACTTCATGAATAGGCTTGATCTCAGGAAGGAGATTGATCATTTTCTAAATGGATCTCGTCATTCGGTTTCAACGGAAACTTAGTGTTTCTTGAGATAGAAAATTTCCTAGATGTAAATCGATGGAACTCACTCCTAAGTTTTATTGGACTATATCATACTTCTTGTTAGGCAAGCCCAGTGATAAATCAAGTGACTTCCCTATTTTTCTTTCTAACCTTTATAACATTTCTAGTATACTTCGATTGAGTAAATGTGTTCCCGAATCTGAACTATAACAATGTGCTAAGTGTAGCATGGTTAAATGAGAACTTACCCTATAAGACATCTGTTCGAATCAAGGAAAGATGATTTGGCAAATCAATTGAAGGACGCCGCTATTTTCTCCAAGATCATTTTGTGTTCTCAACTATCATTAAGATCATTTGAGAAAAAGGGTATATTTCCAAGGCAACTTTCTCTGATACGTAGTGAACACCACGGGTATTTCGTAATGTCGTTCTATGTAATGAACGTTTCAGTAGTACTCATCAATTACACAAACAAGACCTTTCTTCCCTATTGAGACAGAATTGTCGTGTTGTTCTTCAATTTCAGAAGAAGAATGAGGAGTTACGCTAGAAGCTGTTCAAGTACGAATTTCGGTTTGAGGCAATTTAACTTTTGAGTCAAGTGATCTTTAAAAGAAGGAACTATTGGAGATCAGTCGCAAGTTAGAGCAGTTCTTCAATCGGACAGGTCAAAGACTATGTTGCAAATTCGTAACTTTAAAGGATCAGCTGAATAGTACAGGGGACTCACTGCAAAATTCTTCAAAATAGCAATACTTCTCGTCTAACTCATGCATTGGAGTCAAGTTTGTAGGATCGGTATATATAAGGAAAGATTTCCAAGGGTTGAAGAGACACTCGACTACCTTGCCAACAATAATTCTGTCCACTCAATGAACTTTTGAGATGCCTAGTGATGCTTCGCATTGGAAGTTTAGAACATGTGCTTGATCAGAATAGAAGGAATGGTAACGTACGCTTTAAGACCATCGAGAATACATGAGAATGATTACCCTACACTAACTCAGAGTTAGCTTTGTAGTTGCATTGAAGATCTAGAAGCATTTTCTACAAGGAGAAATTCTCAATGCCCATGGTAATCTTAAGGGCCAAAGGTATTTTGGTCTATCGGAATGAGTTGAAAATGAGGCAGAGACGATGATTAAAAGTTCCGAGAGAGTTCAATTTTTCGTTTTGGTATAATCTCAGGAGAGGCGAATGTCGTAGGGGATGCCTTAAGAAGAAAATACGCTTAGTTGATTACTACAGTGAGCAAGAAGAATAAGTTCGATTGAGCCACTCAGCGATGTACAGTTGTTTAGAGAGTTAGCTGTTGGATAGCTGAAGACTCGAAGGGCGTAGAATCTTTTATTGATTGGCCTATGACATCAACACATTTTTGCTCGTTAATATAAGATGCTCAGTGGAAGGAAGCAACCTTATTGCCGGTGATTTGGATTGATGCAGCTGAAGATACAACGCGAGAATTATGAGACAAAATGAAAGAAACATAGTCGCGTTTGTTCTAAGACACGATGAATTTCGAGGACGAAATTCCTTTTTAGAAGGGGAGTGTTGTAACATCCCAAAAATTATTTATTTCATTATAAGTAATCGTTTTATAATATTTATGATTTTTAGAAATTTTTGTGAATTTTTCTGGAAATGATGAATATTTTAATATATTCCTTATTTTGCGTGTGCACTGAGCGGAGCCAGGGAAAACGAAATATTTTCCCTAAGGCTGGTAAATATTGAACTGTCAATGTGTCGACGGGGGATCTTACTAAACCTAGGGCTGGGCACAGTTTGCGAGGTTTGCATTTTTTGAGGTTTTATCTGCTAGATAAAATCGCTGTATCATAAAATTATCTGATGAATAATAAAATATTATTTTCATCAGTTGTAACTTTCATTCACTGAGAAAATAATTCTGACAGTGTAATTAAATCATCTGTCAAATGTACTTAATTGAGGAGACAAGTTTACTATGCACTTTATCGAGAAACGCACGAAGCTTCTTAAGGAAGCTTCAAGGAAACTTCTAGGAAGCTTCCTTCCCAGCCACTATTCACTCTCTCTCTCCTCACATTTTTGTGCAGCACGTTTGACTATAGGGGGAGCATATTTCATTTTCTTTCTCGCATTTTCCCTCCTCCCAATATGCAGTTACTATTCACTCATCTTTCTCTCTTCTCTTTCACCCCACAACAGCAACACCGTCCACCCACACCTCCATTTTGTACTTCAAAACCGTCACAATCCTAGCACCATTTTGTGTTGGAGGACCACCATCATTGAGGAAATCATCTTCAAAGTTCTGCCATTTTCTCCATCTTCATTCTCTTCTACTTTGAAGCTTAAAGGTTGGAGCTTTAAGGTAAAGCTCTTAGTTTTTTCTTCCTCCCCTCTCATTTTTGTAACCCACTGTCATTTTGATGACCATGGGTATTCATTTCAATATTGGGTTCTGATTTTGCACGTTTAAATGTTTAAGGATTTCCTAGAAGCTGAAAACATAAATCCTGACCAAAAGGAGCAGCCTTTCTTTGTGCTTCTCCAAGGTAAGAGGAAGACACTCCTCCTCAACCTATTTTAGCATTTAGGAACGTCTGTGATTGGTGTTGAGGGTCATTCTGTTTTTGCATATTGTTTGTATTGTATGTGTGCTATTTGATTGTTTATGTGTTTTGATATATATCTGGATGTATTGGAACGTGCAATATGGAAGGGAATGACTTCCGATTGGCTCTCGGATGGCCACGCTTTGAGACTAAAATTTTGGGATTCTTGGTAAGAAATTGTAATAACTTAAGTTTCTGACCATTTAGTAAAATGTTAAAATCCGTCGAGTATGAACTCCTGGCCAAACTCGTCGAATTTGATATCTTGATCACTTAGTAAAATGTTAAAATCCGTCGAGTATGAACTCCTGGCCAAACCCGTCGAATTTGATATCTTGATCACTTAGTAAAGTGTTAAAATCCGTCGAGTATGAACTCCTGGCCAAACCCGTCGAATTTGATATCTTGATCACTTAGTAAAATGTTAAAATCCGTCGAGTATGAACTCCTAACCAAACTCGTCGAATTTGATATCTTGATCACTTAGTAAAATGTTAAAATCCGTCGAGTATGAAATCTTGGCCAAACCCGTCGAAATTGATATCCTAATCATTTAGAAATGTTAAAACCCATCGAGTTAGAATGACAGATCCGTCAAATTAGGGTTTCTGACTAGTGTTTTCGTTGGTTCGACACTTGGGAGATTTCTCCAACGTCGACACCCATGTCCGTCGAATTAGGACTTCTGCTGATCTTTTGGAATAATTCGACAATTTTGATCTCCGTTCGACAGAACCTCCATCCGACGGAAATTGATTTTTAGCCAATCTTTTTATAAAATGTTCCCCCATCTTTCATCCTTCTGCCATGTCATTTATCGTCAAATGGCAGCCTCAATTTTTCACCAAATACCTTGTCTCTGTCGAATTCAACAGTATAGTTTATCACCCCACACCTAGCAATTAATTTCGTGACTTTGCTGGTGATTTAGGCCGTGTATCTTCCTAGACTTAAAACCTTTGGATTAATAAAAGCATATTAATCATAAATAATTGGATGACTAGAAATTAATTAGGGATTCATAAACAGGGAAGAACATGAGTATGGGTGAGCTTGTGAGGCACATAATGAATTTAATGGTTGATTTCTATCATGATTTTGAATGGGATTGTGGTTTCCCTTAAAATGTGCTATTGGTTTGATGTGGATCTGTGAATGGGTTCAAAACTTGTGGATAAATTACATGACATGCATTTGAAGCATGATTGACCGAGTTGTCATGAGAAGCATGATTGAGTCATGCATTGCATAAAAAGAAAGAGAACGTCCATTGGACTTTATTAAGGCCGAGTTGCCTAGGAGATGATCACACATTAGTGCGGGTGCGAATAGCCAAGTGGGGTCCTGTAGTTGGCCTTGGGGGCGTCGGGGCGCGAGCGTCTCACAGAGGGCAGTGGTAGCTCCTCTGGACCGTGGGACAGATCGATACACACGCACTGACGATCCTGACTGGCCACAGTCCTATATCGAGATCTTGTGAGAATGCCGCTGTATAAAGCCTTGACGCGCAAAATGATTGATTATTTTTTGGAAAGCACTTATTTTATGGCTGACAAGATACTGGCATGTCTCCCTGATCACCCTCTCCGATTGTTTTGTGTCTAGCTCCATGGAGTAGGATCTTGATTATTGAGGGCACATGTGCATAGAGAGTTCATGAATTATCTGGCATACATTTTATTATAATGAGAATTGTTGTCTTACTTTTATATATATAACTGCTTGGAACTGCTTATTTGCTTACTTCTGCTATTCATTGCTTATGCTTATTATTTGGAAATGCTGCGTGGGCGCTTCGCGCCGTTTGGTTTCTTGATGCTATAATTGATAATGATGGTAGGATGTCTTACCTCTTTCTTGTACTTTTCTTGCTCTATGTAAATCTTTGGTTAAAGACTGTAAGTGGGAACGAGGTTGGATTCCTTTGGATTTTATTGGTTTGACCTACTGCATCCGGTGATGCCGTCGCGAAGGGAGTCCTTTTGGGTTCGTTCGAATTGTGTTCACTGGTGATGCCAAGAGTTGGCGAGTCGACTGGACCGACAAGCGTATGCGACATGTTGGGGATTTGACCGCGAACATGAAGAGGACTGCGATCGAATACCTTATTCTGTATTTCTCACTATACCGGTGAGCCCGGAGTTGCCTCACGCATTCGGGATTCGAAGGAGTGCCCAACTCCTTAGTTGTAGATATATTGTGGGTAGTTTATACTTTTTTTTGCATTACTTGTACAAAGTAGTTTTTGGGTACATGTATATAACACCCTCCTTAGGGTGTCACACTTCGTGTTACTCAATTACCAAATTACCCCTTCATTGGAAAATCGTGCTTTGTGATGTAAATACGAGTTATAAAATTTCTTGATGATAGTAAGATAAACTTAGCGGAAAATAAAAACATAACAACATTGTCACAAATTATTTACATCGTATGTACACAAATCATAGTATTGTCATATTTTAATATTTACAAACTAGACTCTCAAAATATTTAAACTTTAATTTAAACTAACATACTGCCCAAGTATTACTACATAGCAGAACCTTCAGACGGGTCCTCTTCAGACTCCTCAGAAGATAGAAGTCCGACTTGACGCGAAGTCCTACGGACAGGTATTCACGCAGACAACACTATACTAGTCGCACTTGGAGTATGATAGTATACTTCCCAATACTGTCTAATTGACAATGGGAACTCTAAGTATTAATATTCATACTAATGTCCAAGATGTAGTCTACTCAATCTCATATACACAAGGAAACGAGACTCCTCCATTACTTCAAAACTCAGCGTCCTCTACCGGAATCTGCTCTTCCTCAGCTTCTTGCTCAAGTTCTCGCTCAACGTCTTTAAAATTATAAATACAATATAGAATGGACATACCAAGAGGTGAGATCACCTACGCCAATACCAGTATGGTAGCAATGAAGATAAACACATACAAATTCTCATACCAACACAATCATACATTATTACAATTATGTCCCCGTTATCATTTATCTAACACATATCATATCTCATATCAACACATCATACAGAATTACACTTATGCCAACAATATCATTTATCATCATAATTCATACAACAAGCCATAATTACGATCATGTCCTTATCAACATTCAATTGTTCAATAATTCAATTATCATAAACAATAATTACAATAATACTCTCAGTATCTCTGCATATGCACCTAGACTCAATTTCCTACTCCATGGAGCTACAACTCAGATCGGAAAGAGTGATCGTAAAGATCATGTCGGTACAAAGGTGCCTCAGACCACGTGCTCAGTTTTGCACATCTAGCACATACTCGATAGTCTTTATCAGATCTTGATTAAGGATAGTGTCTCGGTCCGGATCATCAGTGTGTTGCATCAGTCTAACCTACGGTGAAGCTACGTGCTTGTCCATTGTAGGCAACCCGCGCCCCGATGCCCCCAAGGTCAATGAAAGACCTACACTATGCATATCGCACCCACTCAAGAGGTGTATTCTCTCCTTCCTAGGCAAATAGCCTTATCCAGTCCATCGGACCTTTTCAATGCATATACAAATGCACCATTCTCAGTTCAATTCATTCTATCATATTCTCAATTAAATTTTCTTTATCTCAAGTTCGGGGTCCTCATATTGACCCAACAGTGTCATTACTGTAATTTCATCGCGAAACCATATTTTTCGCACTTTCTCAATCACGTATCAATTTTTCACCGTTTCTCAATCGTGTAAAACATTTTTCACACGTTTTAAATCAAAGATACTATTTTCCTCATTTAACACCAAAATTCAACTTCATTTTTCATATATGCATAATAACCCCTCGAAACATAATATTTGCTTTATAATCCTCATTTAAATAATATTTTCACAATAGTCCCTCATAAAATTCACATTTATAAAATAGTCCCTCGTAAAATTCATATTTACGAAATAGTCCCTCATAAAATTCATATTTTCAAAATAGTCCCTCATAAAATTCATATTTTCAAAATAGTCCCTCCAAAACATAATATTTACGTTTTAGGCCCTCAAAAATTATTATTTACAGTATGGCCCTATTAAAAACGAAAATTATTATTTTGCCCCTCTAAAATCATAATTACAATATTGCCCTTCTAAAAATCATAATTACAGTATGGTCCCTTTTTTTTTAAAAACAAAAATTACAATATTGCCCCTCTAAAAATCATATTTATAATAATTCATTTTCCCAAAAATCATTTTACTTTGCTATACTCAAATTTGTCCCAAATCATTTAAATCTCTTAGTTCTCATTTTAATTCATCAGTTTAATTATATTCGATTATTTTTCCACAACCTTCAAACTTGTTCAAATTCATTTCTTTTTCATTTAAATCCTTCATTTTGAATTGAATCTCTCATTTTCAGGACTTTGGTCCTTTCCAGTCTAGTATGGCCGTAAGCCTCAAGCTCTTTGGAGCTCTCATAAAATCGGTTCATCATATTATTCACATCTTACTTTACTCATACATTTTCATGCACACAATTTCATACATACAAACATATATCAAAGCAATAGACATAATATCACACATGCAAGCACAAAAACACAATCATGCACAACACAAACACAATCAAATAGTATCAAACAATCGATGAAGAACCCTTATGGATTTTTCCACCGTACAAAACCATCCCCACGCCACCAAAACTTGGTTGGTGAGGTTAAATCTCCCTCTTACCTCTTGAAAACAATTTAATCGGTTAGTTCTCCTCCTTTCCTTTAAATTCGTGCAATCCACCAAACAAATCCCTAAAATTCTTAAACAATTAGTAAAAACACAAACAAGGTTTAATATTGAAAAATCATGGAACAATCATGGTTAGAAAAATTAGAAATCCAATTTTGAACCATAAAATCAAGACTTACCCTTAAGTAAGTAAGCAAAAGGTTGGGATTTGGACAAGATAGAGTAGGATTTTGGAAAAACTTTGTGAATGAAAAGTGTTTAGAATAGGATTTGGGTTTAGGAAATATTATGAGATAAAATTATAAAGGTTTGGTTGTGTGAGTAGAGAGCTTGGCCGAATAGAGAGGAAAGAAAATAGAAGAAAAAGTGTTCTTGGTTCTTGCTATTTTTGGAGAGAAAATGGAAAGCTTGATTTAGGATAAATGTGAAATAAATATTGAGAAGTAAATGGGAGGGCTGCTGTCGTAGTGAGCTTGTGTGGGTGAGGTTGAGTGTTTGAATTTGCTAGGTAAATATCCAATTGAATGCACATGGTAGTGCACATGGTTTATGACATTTTGGAGAGTTCATGAACCTTATAGAACCAAACCATCCAAGCCTCCAAGCTGCCCAAAACCGTGCAGCCCTTTAGGAATTTAGGAGCTTAATTGTTTCTAATTTACTCCTAATTGCATGCTAATTAATTAGGGAATTAGTTAGGTTAAATATCCTAACCAATCTTAATTAATATTCTAATCATATAACTAATTAGTTTAATATATATTAGCATATATTATAACTTTTAATCAATATTAAGATATCTAATTAATATTTAGGTCATAATTAATTAAGAACTAAACTAGTTCACTTAGTTTGCTAATTAGGTAATTAGATTAGTCAAATTAAGCTTAATTAGCTACTAACCAAATTCAAGCCTACTATTTTTGACTTAATTCTAACCATTGATTTCATCTTTAATTCCTAGCCATAGATTAGATCTAAGATAGATATCAATTAGTCATAAAACTAGCATTCTAATCTCACCATTGATTAGATCAACGGCTAAGGTTAAAGGCTTCCTAACTAAGTCTTCATCCAACGGTTCATACTAAAGTCCAAGCTACTAAGTTTGACTTAATCTCAACCCTTGATTTTAACTTTAATTCCTAGCCCTTGATGTAATCTAAGGTGGATATTGCTTAGTGATTTTATTTGGATTCATTTTACACCATTGATCGGATCAACGGTTAAGATCAAAAGCATCTAAATTATGCTTTTCATCCAACGGTCCTAAATAAAGTCTATGCTTCTTTCGTTGACTCATTCTTATTGGTTTAGAAAGTCAAGCCACCTATTTTGACTAATTCCTATTGGTTTAGATTTCTGTCCAGTCAGAATCGTTGACTGCTACACTAAACGTGGGCCCCACGAACTTTTTCGGGTCCACAAATAATTTTTCTACTATTTTTGAGACGATGAAAATCTTGTTGAATAAAATAATATTATAATAATATAAAATTATTTTATTGCATGAGTTAAATCCTAAAAATTATAAAATTAATATATATATCAATCAATTGGGTTTAGTAAGATCCCCCAGCTCTAATTAATTAAAATAAGAATTTTCCCGGTCCGAAAATTATTATTTTCCTGACCCGGAGCAAATCACACAAAACAATCAAAAACAGTATCAGAATAATCAAATTATTTTTATATTGCACTAAAAACACAAAACAGTGAAATTCTGTCAGTTCTGTAACATAGTCTAAAATTTGGGGTGTTACAATACTCCCCCTCTAAAAAGAAGTTTCGTCCTCGAAACTTGACATACTTAAAATAAAAATGGATACTATTCTCTTATCTTATCTTCCAATTCCCATATTGCTTCACCACGTATATCATTCCAAACCACTTAACCAATGTGATTTCTTTATCTCGAAGTTACTTTGTCCTTCGATCTTCAATCTTGACTGGAAACGTCTCGTAGGTTGAATTTTCCTTCATTTGTACGATCTCCAACGGAGTATCCCATACGGTCTGATAAACTTCAGAGTAGGTTTCCTCGACTTAATCACTCGTCCAAATCTAGTCATAGGTGTCACACGTAGAAATACATGGTCACCTTCTTCAATTTCAAGCGGTCTTTGTCTTTTATCTGCATAACTCTTTTGCAGCGTCTGAGTTGTCCTCATCTTGTCTTGAACTGTCTTCATTTTCTCAGTAGTCTGCTGCACAAATTCTGGTCCTACCTCAGTACTTTCAGCATCATGATGCTAACACAATGATGTTCTACATCTTCTTCCATATAATACCTCATAGGGTACCATCCCTATACTTGAACGAGAACTATTGTTGTATGTGAATCCTATCAATGGTAGAAATTCATCCTAACAACCAGCTTGTTCTAGAACACAAGCTCTCAACGAGTCCTTTGAAAATTCTAGTTATCGTCTTTTCCTTATATCCAAGCCCCTTTTGATTGTACAGGTACTTCAAGCCCTTGTAATTATTATAGACTTTATAAGAAAGAAAACGTTTTCAAATTCTCCTTGCAAAAACGACTATCACAGATCCTAAAACGTATGTTGAATAATTCTTCTTATGCACGTTTCACTGCCTTGAAGTATACGCCACCACCTTTCTATTTGATCTCAACACTCAATCTAAATTCACTAGCTGAACTTCTAATAGAATTTGTATTTGACTAGTTTTACGCATAACTCCTTCTTAATTGAGATACATGAAAGACACTTTGAAAGTTATAAGGAAAAATAATAAGACTATTCAATAGGTTACTAGATTAGTCCAATAAGGAATTTGAGATGGTCTAATAGATTTCGAAATGAACATAGTCCAAAATTTTAGGAATGAACTTTCTGGATTCAAATCCAAAAATCTCAGGTCAAGGAAACACTAAGGTTACATTGTAACAATCTAATAGGATATAGTTGGAAAATAACCAATCCATTTATAAAGTCAAGTTCTCAAATAGTTGTAATTTGAGTTAAACAAATCAAATCAACAGAAAAGATTTGATATTCAATAGACATAGGGTAGAGTTAGAAAACTTGAGTATAACCAACAAGTTTAACAAGAAGAGTAGAAATACTCCGATCACACTATAACGAAGACATGGATAAGTCAAATTGATCTACTCAGTCTATTTGAGAAAGAAATAGACAAACTAGATCAACAGAAAAGTTTCAAACTCCGATAATAATAAGATAATTTCAAACAGACTCGAGTAGTAATAACAAGTTTAAAAATTGAAGTAGTATTATGAAAAGAACAAAACACGGATAATCCCCTAAAGAATTTACACAGTCACAGATCGCAAGAGACTGGGTTACCTTACGCATCATACAGTACAGTTTTAAGATTACCCTCTATGGCATAATTTCCTCGCTCCTTAAGTTTTTATATTTGAACGTTCTCACTACACTCTTTGCATCAACTCTTTCTTCTTCTTGAGATTTTGAAATACGTGTATCACTAAAGGAAAGTTCCATCTTCAGTTGATCACAATTTCTAGAGAAATGTCCAGGCTTCCCACATCCATAACAAATAAACCCTTTATGCTGACAATCTTTGGTGAGATGATTTTTCCCACACTTGAAACATTTCATGGTTGATGCCACAGTCCGACCAAAATCGTTATCACTAGTACTCCCCCTCTTTTTTCGTTGTTGCTTCCCCAATGGTCGTACATACGACTTTTGCTGAACACGATCGACTTTACGCTTCCTTCTATCTTGGATTATCGAAGGTTCTAAGTTACAGCTTCTCACATCCGATGGCTGCTCTAATCCTAGTAAGCTATGAAGTTTGATTATCAGTTCGTGCTGCTGAGTGATCATCTGTCTCTGTTGTACTGCTACTTCAATCATCTTCTGCATCACACTTCTAGCTGCAATTATACGATCTTCATCACGTCTCGCGTCCATATGCTCATGTTCGCTGCGTTCCATTATCTTTCTTCAAAGATAAATAAAATCAAAACATGACGAACTTAACGTAACTATTTCACACAACATCGTCTCCTTTCGGAAACCAAAACATATCTCTGTGTTCAACATCAGAGATTCACACAGCACAAACAAGACAAACCTACCCACAAACCCAAAAGACTCTAACTTGGGCTCTGATACCAACTAATGTAACACCCTCCTTAGGGTGTCACATGTAACACCCCTCGATTTAATAACCAATGCACAATCGTCATTATGTCACGGTCACTAAATGTCGGCGTGCTAAGTTTGTCAAACAATAAATTTACCATAAAATTCTTAACATTTCTTATATGAGGAAAATAAGAGCCACGAATGAGTAGTTACATATACAACCAGTTAAATTATGAATTATAATATGTACTCAATTTACAACATTTAAGTCTGGATAATTGCCTTGAAGCATACATGTAATCAAAAATACACTTTATATAGGTAATGCAAAATAAAATATAAACTACCCATAATATATCTACGACTAAGGAGTTGGGCACTCCATCGTATCCCGAATGCGTGAGGCAATTAGGGTTCACCGGTGTAGTGAGAAATATAAGATAAGGTCTTCAATCACAGTCCTCTTCATGGTCAAAGGCAGATCCCGAGCATGTCACACACGCTTATCGGTCCAGTTGACTTGCCAGGTCTGGGCATCACCAGTGAAACAATTCGAACAAAACCCAAAAAGAAGAGCTCCCTTCGCGACAGCATCACCGAATGCAGTAGGTCAAACCAATAAAATCCAAAGGAATCCAATTTCGTTCCCACTTACAGTCTTTAACCAAAGATTTACATAGAATAAAGAAAGTACAAGAAAGAGGTAAGACATCCTACCATCATTATCAATTATAGCATCAAGAAACCAAACGGCGCAAGGCGCCCACATAGCATTTATGATAGCAATAATGATAATAAACATTTAGTAGCAGTTATAATCAATCAGACAGTTTCAGGCAATCATATATATATATATGTATGGATATATCAGAAATACAACAGTTCCAATTATAATAACAATGTATGCCAGATAATTCATGGACTCACTATGCACATGTGCCCTCAATAATCAAAATCCTACTCCATGGAGCTAGACACAAAAACACTCGGAGAGAATGATCAGGGAGACATGCCAGTATCTCGTCAGCCATACAAGTGCTTACCATATAATATAATCAGTCATTTTGCGCAACAAGGCTTTATACAGCGGCATTCTCACAAGATCTCGATATAGGACTGTGGCGGTTAGGATCGTCGGTGCGTGTGTATCGGTCTGTCTCCACGGTCCCGGAGGAGCTACCACGCCCTCTGCGAGACGCCCGCGCCCGACGCCCTCAAGGTCATCTACGGGACCCCACGTGTCTATTCGCACCCGCACTAAGGTGTTATTCAACTCCTAGGCTAAAATCCTCAACAAAGTCCAACAGACATTCTTTTTCTCTTTTGTGCAATGCATGACTCTATCATGCTTCTCATGACAACTCGGTCAATCATGCCTCAAATGCATGTCATATAATTTATCCACAATGCATACGGACTCTATGCATAATCATGTATGATCATTATTACATACTATTCCATCATGCGTCACAATTTGCCCAAGTAAGAATTAACCCAATCAATGGTCACCCAAATGGACCCACAATAGCATGATATTGTTGTTAAATAAAGTAATACCTTTTAAAGCGTATTATGAATTCTTACTTAGGTTTAGCTTTACTTACAGAGTTTATCTCTAAAGGAACTCTCTTAGTTAACTTAAATCCTCTTAGGTAATTTATTCATATGTCCTTAGAAGATTATTCTAAGATCTCAAAATCTCACACTCTCATGTTCTTCCTTTATTCCAAGTTCTCACTAGTTGTAAGGCTCAATCACGCTCCTTGTTTTTCCTTCATTATGTGTCCCTACTTTGTTTCTAGTCATCGATGTTATTTATGATTAATATAGTGTATATTAGTCCCAAAAGTTGAAATCGGGAGGTCACAAGGCCGAGAATCATC
Organism: Ormosia semicastrata; assembly: GCA_029884595.1. Classification (NCBI taxonomy): domain Eukaryota; kingdom Viridiplantae; phylum Streptophyta; class Magnoliopsida; order Fabales; family Fabaceae; genus Ormosia; species Ormosia semicastrata. The sequence goes on from JAQQTO010000063.1 coordinate 53,386,245, forward strand.
CATTCGTTTGCTAGGTAAAAGAATTGAGATATACTTATAATTTCGACGGAACAGTGTATCGGGTGAGAAGCGGAGCTGCCGTTCGACAGTAGTAGCACGACGGGATCAAGGTAAATGGAAAACAATCGCGGGGGATAAACTCTAAGTCTTTGTCGAATTGGGAACGAACTTCGACCGGATGAAGTATATAAGCGTCGAATATGCTACCACATTTACAGAAAACATGATTCGACGGACACGACATTAGGTCGGTTCCTCTATTAAACCTCGAGAATTCTACTCGACGGATTTGGAGAAAATTCTCTATTTAACAATCAGTAACTCCACTCGACGGGCATTCACATCCTAACTTCGACGGATATAATTCTCGGCCCTAACCCGATGGATTTTCACATCTTAACTCGACGGATTCCCACACTTTAGTTCGACGGATATTCTCATTGGGTAAGTTTCTCCATTAAACCTTCGAACTCTACTCGACGGACTCTCACACCTTAACTTCGACGGATATTCCCATCCTAACTCGACATGATTTTCACATCTTAACTCGACGGATATGATTCACAGCCTAACTCGACAATTTTAACTTTGAAGGAATTTCACTCGTGTTCAACCGACGAATACGCTAAAAGTTCAATTCTAACTCGACAGATTTTGGATAATGGGGAAAGTCCCGTTCCTGTCGAACCGACAAGAATGTTAGGGTTACAAGGTTCTAATTCGACGGATTGGAAACGTTGAGATTTCACTCCTACTGATCCGACAGATGCAACTCGACAGATCCTGGAAAATGCTAAGGTTTCACTTATGCTAATTCGACAGATACACTCGACAGATCCTGGAAAATGCTAAGGTTTCACTTATGCTAATTCGACAAATACACTCGACGGGTTTTGACATTCAACGGAAAAGTAAGAAGTCTAAACTCGACGGATTTTCACATTGTGCTTTAGTGGTTAGAAATCTAAACTCGACAGGCATGTCACTCGACGGATTCTGACTTTGGGAAGATGTTGAGGTCTCACTTAAGCTGATCCGACGGATTTAACTCAACCAATTTCTGGAAAAATGTTGAGGTTTCACCTATACTAGTCCGACAGACACTAAGAGGGCCACACTTTCTAATTCGACGAATTCACCGACGGAGGTGTTAATGAGGGGGGTCACTAGCTTCGACAACTTTTGACATGATGAAGGGCCCCACGTGTCGACAGGTTTGGCCAGGAGCTCATACTCGACAGGTTTTAACATCTTAATTCGACGGATATGGCTTACTCACTCTCGACGGATTTTAACATTTACTTTAGAATGGATCAGCAAACCAAGTCATTACCATTTTCAATATAGGATCTCTATTTTCTGGGTTCAAAACCGTGACCATACGAGAACCAAAACAGGGCTCATTTCTTTCCATATTACACATTCCAAATATATATATATATACATACAAAACTCCAGCAATCAGCTAGCATCTATACATCACAAACAACATTTAAAAACAGAAAGACTCTCAACACAAATTACTGACGTTCCTAAATGCTAAGAGAGGTTGAGGAGGAGTGTCTTCCTCTTACCTAAGTGAAGAACAGGGATAAAGAAGCTCCTTTCATGCTTGAAAATCTGATTTTCTTCACCATCACCAGAACCTTGGACGTTCAAGATTCACAAGAATTAAGGTCAAGAGAGAGAATGGCAGGAGGAAACCAGAATGCACGAAAATGAGGAGAAGAGAAAAAGTTAAGAACTTTACCTTAAAGGTCCAAGCTTTGGGGCTGTTTTGAGAGAAAGAAAAATGAAGACACAGGGAGGAGTTCCAGCAGAAGCAAGGTGTGAAGGTGGAGAGGGGAAAATGGTCTCTGTCGGGTTGATTAAAGAAGGCTTGAAGGATCAACAATGGTGAATGTGGGTGGTGTGCAGCCGTGAAGAAGAAGAGAGAAAAGAGAGTGAGAGCTGCGTGAGGGGGAGGAGCAGCGTGAATGAGAGAAAATGGGAGAAATGAAATGGAAAATGTGAATGAGCAGCAGACATGGGGGAGTGGGAAAAATGGAATAGTCAATGTAATAATTCCCTCAACAGTAGCCGTGCAGCATAAATTGGGGAGGAGAGAGGAAAGGTTGATTAGATGGAAATAGGAAGCTTCCTTGAGAAGCTTTGTGCGCTTCTCGAGGAAATGAAGTGTAAGGTTGTCACCTTAATTAAATTCATCGACAGATGAATAATTAAGTGCTAAAATTATTTTCTCAGTGAAATAAAATTACAATTGATGAGAATAATATTTTATTACTCATCAGATGATTTTATGATACAGTGATTTCATGTATCAGATAAAGTCTCGTGAAGCGTAAACCTCGTAAACTGTGTCCAGCCTCGGGTTTAGTAAGATCCCCCGTCAACGTTTCCACAGTCCAAAGTTTATCAGCCTTAGGAAAAATATTTTATTTTTTCCGGCTCAACAAAATATACACGTAAAACGAAAAATATATTAAAATATTCATCATTCACAGAAAAAATTCCAGAAAGTTTCCTAAAATTCACAAATATTACAAAATAATTATTTATAATGAAATAAAGAATTTTCGGGATGTTACAATACTCCCCTTCTAAAAGGAATTTCGTCCTCGAAATTAATCATATCTTAAAAATAAACGCTCCTTGAGTCTTCACCCCTTTCGATAGCTAACTCCCCAAACAACCGTACATCGCTAAGTGGTTCTATCGAACTTATTCTCCTTGCTTACTGCAGTAGACAACTAAGCTTATTTACTTCTAAATGCTTCTACTACAACATTTGATTTTTCTGGGATTATACCAACACGAAAAAAAAAATCAAGATCTTTCAAAATTTCTAATCACTGTTCCTGCTTCATATTTCAACTTATTCCGATCAGACAAAATATTTCTGACTCTTACGATCACTACAGACAATGAAAATTTCTCTTTGTAGAAAATGTTTCTAGATCTCTAATACAACTACAAGCTAACTCTAAGTTGTGTAAGGTAGTTCTCCTCATGTATTTTCAATTTGTCTCTAAGTATACGTTATCATTCCTCCTATTATAATCAAGCACACGCTCTAAACTTCCAATGCGAAACATCACTAGGCATCCCTAAAAGTTCATTAGGACTTGGACAAAATCATCCTTGGCGAAGAAATCAAACGTTTTATCATTCTTTGAAAGTTTTCGCCCGTATACATCAGTCCATACAAAACTTGACCCTCATATATGAGTTAGGTGAGAAATCTTGTCACTTGAAGAATTCTGCTGTGAGTCTCCCGTATCAACCAGCTAATCCAAAAATTACAATTCTTCATTACGGTCATCGGTTCCTCTCGCTGAATAAATGTTTCGAGTTTCAATGGTTCACAGCAATCTTCTTCCCTTGAGATTGCATAACCCAAAAGTTGAATTGTCTCCAACTAGAATTCATACTTAGACACCTTCACGCATAACCTCTTCTTCAGGGTTTTAAGGATCACTCGAGAGATTCAATACGTTCCTCCAAGCATCATGAATAAATCAAAATGCCGTCAATCAAGGACAACGATAAATCTTTGAGCGAACTCGATGATAGTCCATAATATAAGTTGATCTTGGAGAAAATAGCGTCGTCCTTCAATTGATTTGTCAGATCATCTTTCCTTGATTCGAACAGAATGTCTCATAGGGTAAGCTTTCACCTAATTGTGCTACACTTGTCGTGTCGTTAGGGTTCAGATTCGGGAACACAGATACTTAATTGAAGTATACTAGAAACGTTATAAAGGTCGGAAAGAAAAATAGAGAAGTCACGTGATTTACCACTGGACCCGCCTAACGAAGAATACGATATGGTCCAATAAAACTTAGGAGTGAGTTTCACGGATTCGCATCTAGAAAATTTTGTCTCAAGAATCACTAAGTTTCCCTCAAACCGAGTGACGAGACCCGATTCGAAAACGATCAATCTCCTTCCTGAGATCAAGCCCATTCATGAAGAAAGCAAATGATGGAATTGGCATAAAGGGTTCCAATATCTAACAACATTAGGATAGTTCTTTAAATAGACTTGTTGTAACAAGAAGAGCTTACAAACGAGGATAATATCATTCGAGTTGAAAGAAAGTAAGTACACAGACGATTCAATTCCGTAGATGAACTCTCAGAACTTCATTGGAATATTTCAACAGGATATGGTTGAAAGATAACCAATCCCTTGGCTAACATCACATCAAATTTGCAAGAGAAGTAAACAAATCAGATTAACAAAGGATTAAGTCTTTAACAAGTCATAGGATAATTTAAACAACTTGGCTACCATCAACAAGTTCTTAGTAGCCAAAATAGAAATAACTTAGTCAAAAGATAACGAGGGTATGAATATCCCTATTGAATTCATACATTCACACGTCATAAAGAAACGGGTTACCCCCGGAATTATACAGTATAATCACAGGGTCATCCACCGTAGTACAAGCTTCCTCGCTTAGGCTGTCAGTCTTGGACGTTTCCACTCCACTTGAGAAATTAACTCTCCTTTCTTCGTGAGATTGTGAAGTGCGTGCATCACCAACAAAAGGCTTCGTCCTTTGCGAAGTACAGTTCTTAGCCACATGTCCTAGCTCTCTGCATCTGAAACAAATTATCCCACCGTTCGTACAGTCCTTGGTTAAATGGTCCTTTCCACATTTGAAGCAGATTGCCCTTTTGGTCGCAGATGGAGGTTTTGTCTCATGTAAAGGACAATCTCTTGACACATGTCCTGGTTTTCTGCACTTGAAACAAATTCTTCCTTCGATCTTACAGTCCCTCGTGAAGTGGTCCTTTCCGCACTTTTTACACATTGACAATGGTACCACAGTTGGATTGGACTTACTACCACTCGTACCTCCTTCAGGTATTGGTCGTCGCTGTTGTCCCCTTGGTCGTAGCATATATGGTTTCTGCTTAAACTGTTTGGCCTTCCCACGGTTCCTCCTTTGGAACTTCGGTAATCCAGAGTCACCCCAAAATCGACTTTCTTCCTTCAAATTTTGAACCTCAACTTCCAATTCTATTTGTTGTGCGGCTACTCGATCTTGGCGTGTAGTTACATTAACCATTCTTTGTATTTCCTCGGTTGCCTCAGTTGTGTCATCATTGTCACTCCCTGCGTTCACGCGCTTATATTTACCTCGAGTCATTGTCTTCCTTCAAGAACAAACAAGTCAAGTAATAAGGGAAAATCAAAAGCATTCATTCCAAACAATATTATCTCTTTTTGGAAACCAATCACGAAAGTCACATAACCCAATCAAGACAACCCAAAAGACTATAATTCGAGCTCCTTCATCCTGCCTTTCGCGGCGCGATCTCCAGTAAGTCTTTGCCTCCTATGCAGCTTCTCGAACCAAGCTTATGCCGATACTCCTTTCCAAAGAGAATCGATTTTCGAAAGCCTCTTGGACACCTCAGTCCACTAACCTTGCAAGTCTTATTCAACTACCCTTTTTCTAACCCATAGGCTCAAACAATTCTAGGGATAACACTACAAGGGTATAAATGCAAACAAGTCCTAAGCAAGTTCAGTCATCTTAGCTAAGCTTCTTTCTAAAGAACTCCTATTACCTTAATATGCCAAGGTGAAATCATAGTTTCCTGTAGTCACAGAACATTACACATTGAGTGGGCCAGTACTCAATGTCACGTAATTGTGCAACAGTAGCTACCAACACTCAACCTATGGCAAGCCATGCCTTCCTTTCCCAACATCTCAATCAAGAGACAAGGAAGTACACAACAACTTCTAATATGTCTAAGCATAGTCAGTCCATACCCCGGCTCAACAGGATGAACTGCTCTGATACCAAAAATGTAACACCCCTCGATTTAATAACCAATGCACAATCGTCATTATGTCACGGTCACTAAATGTCGGCGTGCTAAGTTTGTCAAACAATAAATTTACCATAAAATTCTTAACATTTCTTATATGAGGAAAATAAGAGCCACGAATGAGTAGTTACATATACAACCAGTTAAATTATGAATTATAATATGTACTCAATTTACAACATTTAAGTCTGGATAATTGCCTTGAAGCATACATGTAATCAAAAATACACTTTATATAGGTAATGCAAAATAAAATATAAACTACCCATAATATATCTACGACTAAGGAGTTGGGCACTCCATCGTATCCCGAATGCGTGAGGCAATTCCGGGTTCACCGGTGTAGTGAGAAATATAAGATAAGGTCTTCAATCACAGTCCTCTTCATGGTCAAAGGCAGATCCCGAGCATGTCACACACGCTTACTGGTCCAGTTGACTTGCCAGGTCTGGGCATCACCAGTGAAACAATTCGAACAAAACCCAAAAAGAAGAGCTCCCTTCGCGACAGCATCACCGAATGCAGTAGGTCAAACCAATAAAATCCAAAGGAATCCAACTTCGTTCCCACTTACAGTCTTTAACCAAAGATTTACATAGAATAAAGAAAGTACAAGAAAGAGGTAAGACATCCTACCATCATTATCAATTATAGCATCAAGAAACCAAACGGCGCAAGCGCCCACATAGCATTTATGATAGCAATAATGATAATAAACATTTAGTAGCAGTTATAATCAATCAGACAGTTTCAGGCAATCATATATATATATATGTATGGATATATCAGAAATACAACAGTTCCAATTATAATAACAATGTATGCCAGATAATTCATGGACTCACTATGCACATGTGCCCTCAATAATCAAAATCCTACTCCATGGAGCTAGACACAAAAACACTCGGAGAGAATGATCGGGAGACATGCCAAGTATCTCGTCACCATACAAGTGCTTACCATATAATATAATCGGTCATTTTGCGCAACAAGGCTTTATACGGCGGCATTCTCACAAGATCTCGATATAGGGCGTGGCCGTTAGGATCGTCGGTGCGTGTGTATCGGTCTGTCTCCACGGTCCCGGAGGAGCTACCACGCCCTCGCGAGACGCCCGCGCCCGACGCCCTCAAGGTCATCTACAGGACCCCACGTGTCTATTCGCACCCGCACTAAGGTGTTATTCAACTCCTAGGCTAAAATCCTCAACAAAGTCCAACGGACATTCTTTTTCTCTTTTGTGCAATGCATGACTCTATCATGCTTCTCATGACAACTCGGTCAATCATGCCTCAAATGCATGTCATATAATTTATCCACAATGCATACAGACTCTATGCATAATCATGTATGATCATTATTACATACTATTCCATCATGCGTCACAATTTGCCCAAGTAAGAATTAACCCAATCAATAGTCACCCAAATGGACCCACAATAGCATGATATTGTTGTTAAATAAAGTAATACCTTTTTAAAGCGTATTATGAATTCTTACTTAGGTTTAGCTTTACTTACAGAGTTTATCTCTAAAGGAACTCTCTTAGTTAACTTAAATCCTCTTAGGTAATTTATTCATATGTCCTTAGAAGATTATTCTAAGATCTCAAAATCTCACACTCTCATGTTCTTCCTTTATTCCAAGTTCTCACTAGTTGTAAGGCTCAATCACGCTCCTTGTTTTTCCTTCATTATGTGTCCCTACTTTGTTTCTAGTCATCTGATGTTATTTATGATTAATATAGTGTATATTAGTCCCAAAAGTTGAAATCAGGAGGTCACAAGGCCAGAATCATCCATTCGTTTGCTAGGTAAAAGAATTGAGATATACTTATAATTTCGACGGAACAGTGTATCAGGTGAGAAACTGGAGCTGCCGTTCGACGAGTAGTAGCACGACAGGATCAAGGTAAATGGAAAACAATCGGCAGGGGATAAACTCTAAGTCTTTGTCGAATTGGGAACGAACTTCGACCGGATGAAGTATATAAGCGTCGAATATGCTACCACATTTACGAGAAAACATGATTCGACGGACACGACATTAGGTCGGTTCCTCTATTAAACCTTCGTAATTCTACTCGACGGATTTGGAGAAAATCTCTCTATTTAACAATCAGGAACTCCACTCGACGGGCATTCACATCCTAACTCGACGGATATAATTCTCGGCCTAACCCGATGGATTTTCACATCTTAACTCGACGGATTCCACACTTTAGTTCGACGGATATTCTCATTGGGTAAGTTTCTCCATTAAACCTTCGAACTCTACTCGACGGACTCTCACACCTTAACTTCGACGGATATTCCCATCCTAACTCGACATGATTTTCACATCTTAACTCGACGGATATGATTCACGGCCTAACTCGACAATTTTAACTTTGAAGGAATTTCACTCGTGTTCAACCGACGAATACGCTAAAAGTTCAATTCTAACTCGACAGATTTTGGATAATGGGAAAGTCCCGTTCTGTCGAACCGACAAGAATGTTAGGGTTACAAGGTTCTAATTCGACGGATTCTGGAAACGTTGAGATTTCACTCCTACTGATCCGACAGATGCAACTCGACAGATCCTGGAAAATGCTAAGGTTTCACTTATGCTAATTCGACAAATACACTCGACAGATCCTGGAAAATGCTAAGGTTTCACTTATGCTAATTCGACAAATACACTCGACGGGTTTTGACATTCAACGGAAAAGTAAGAAGTCTAAACTCGACGGATTTTCACATTGTGCTTTAGTGGTTAGAAATCTAAACTCGACAGGCATGTCACTCGACGGATTCTGACTTTGGGAAGATGTTGAGGTCTCACTTAAGCTGATCCGACGGATTTAACTCAACCAATTTCTGGAAAAATGTTGAGGTTTCACCTATACTAGTCCGACAGACACTAAGAGGGCCACACTTTCTAATTCGACGAATTCACCGACGGAGGTGTTAATGAGGGGGGTCACTAGCTTCGACAACTTTTGACATGATGAAGGGCCCCACGTGTCGACAGGTTTGGCCAGGAGCTCATACTCGACAGGTTTTAACATCTTAATTCGACGGATATGGCTTACTCACTCTCGACGGATTTTAACATTTACTTTAGAATGGATCAGCAAACCAAGTCATTACCATTTTCAATATAGGATCTCTATTTTCTGGGTTCAAAACCGTGACCATACGAGAACCAAAACAGGGCTCATTTCTTTCCATATTACACATTCCAAATATATATATATATACATACAAAACTCCAGCAATCAGCTAGCATCTATACATCACAAACAACATTTAAAAACAGAAAGACTCTCAACACAAATTACTGACGTTCCTAAATGCTAAGAGAGGTTGAGGAGGAGTGTCTTCCTCTTACCTAAGTGAAGAACAGGGATAAAGAAGCTCCTTTCATGCTTGAAAATCTGATTTTCTTCACCATCACCAGAACCTTGGACGTTCAAGATTCACAAGAATTAAGGTCAAGAGAGAGAATGGCAGCGAGGAAACCGAGAATGCACGAAAATGAGGAGAAGAGAAAAAGTTAAGAACTTTACCTTAAAGGTCCAAGCTTTGGGGCTGTTTTGAGCAGAAAGAAAAATGAAGACACAGGGAGGAGTTCCAGCAGAAGCAAGGTGTGAAGGTGGAGAGGGGAAAATGGTCTCTGTCGGGTTGATTAAAGAAGGCTTGAAGGATCAACAATGGTGAATGTGGGTGGTGTGCAGCCGTGAAGAAGAAGAGAGAAAAGAGAGTGAGAGCTGCGTGAGGGGGAGGAGCAGCGTGAATGAGAGAAAATGGGAGAAATGAAATGGAAAATGTGAATGAGCGCAGACATGGGGAGTGGGAAAAATGGAATAGTCAATGTAATAATTCCCTCAACAAGATGGCCGTGCGGCATAAATGGGGAGGAGAGAGGAAAGGTTGATTAGATGGAAATAGGAAGCTTCCTTGAGAAGCTTTGTGCGCTTCTCGAGGAAATGAAGTGTAAGGTTGTCACCTTAATTAAATTCATCTGACAGATGAATAATTAAGCTGCTAAAATTATTTTCTCAGTGAAATAAAATTACAATTGATGAGAATAATATTTTATTACTCATCAGATGATTTTATGATACAGTGATTTCATGTATCAGATAAAGTCTCGTGAAGCGTAAACCTCGTAAACTGTGTCCAGCCTCGGGTTTAGTAAGATCCCCCGTCAACGTTTCCACAGTCCAAAGTTTATCAGCCTTAGGAAAAATATTTTATTTTCCCGGCTCAGCAAAATATACACGTAAAACGAAAAATATATTAAAATATTCATCATTCACAGAAAAAATTCCAGAAAGTTTCCTAAAATTCACAAATATTATAAAATAATTATTTATAATGAAATAAAGAATTTTCGGGATGTTACATCACACTTCGTGTTACTCAATTACCAAATTACCCCTTCATTGGAAAATCGTGCTTTGTGATGTAAATACGAGTTATAAAATTTCTTGATGATAGTAAGATAAACTTAGCGAAAAATAAAAACATAACAACATTGTCACAAATTATTTACATCGTATGTACACAAATCATAGTATTGTCATATTTTAATATTTACAAACTAGACTCTCAAAATATTTAAACTTTAATTTAAACTAACATACTGCCCAAGTATTACTACACAGCAGAACCTTCAGACGGGTCCTCTTCAGACTCCTCAGAAGATAGAAGTCTGACTTGACGCGAAGTCCTATGGACAGGTATCCACGCAGACAACACTATACTAGTCGCACTCGGAGTATGATAGTATACTTCCCAATACTGTCTAATTGACAATGGGAACTCTAAGTATTAATATTCATACTAATGTCCAAGATGGAATCTACTCAATCTCATATACACAAGGAAACGAGACTCCTCCATCACTTCAAAACTCAGCGTCCTCTACCGGAATCTGCTCTTCCTCAGCTTCTTGCTCAAGTTCTCGCTCAACGTCTTTAAAATTATAAATACAATATAGAATGGACATACAAAGATGTGAGATCACCTACGCCAATACCAATATGGTAGCAATGAAGATAAACACATACAAATTCTCATACCAACACAATCATACATTATTACAATTATGTCCCCATTATCATTTATCTAACACATATCATATCTCATATCAACACATCATACAGAATTACACTTATGCCAACAATATCATTTATCATCATAATTCAGACAATAAGCCATAATTACGATCATGTCCTTATCAACATTCAATTGTTCAATAATTCAATTATCATAAACAATAATTATGATAATACTCTCAGTATCTCTGCATATGCACCTAAACTCAATTTCCTACTCCATGGAGCTACAACTCAGATCGGAAAGAGTGATTGTAAAGATCATGTCGGTACAAAGGTGCCTCAGACCACGTGCTCAGTTTTGCACATCTAGCACATACTCGATAGTCTTTATCAGATCTTGATTAAGGATAGTGTCTCGGTCCGGATCATCGGTGTGTTGCATCGGTCTAACCTACGGTACAGAAGCTCTGTTAACTGTCCATTGTAGGCAACCCGCACCCCAATGCCCCCAAGGTCAACGAAAGACCTACACTACGCATATCGCACCCGCTCAAGAGGTGTATTCTCTCCTTCCTAGGCAAATAGCCTTATCCAGTCCATCGGACCTTTTCAATGCATATACAAATGCACCATTCTCAGTTCAATTCATTCTATCATATTCTCAATTAAATTTTCTTTATCTCAAGTTCGGGGTCCTCATATTGGCCCAACAGTGTCATTACTGTAATTTCATTGCGAAACCATATTTTTCACACTTTCTCAATCACGTATCAATTTTTCATCGTTTCTCAATCGTGTAAAATATTTTTCACACGTTTTAAATCAAAAATACTATTTTCCTCATTTAACACCAAAATTCAACTTCATTTTTCATATATGCATAATAACCCCTCAAAACATAATATTTGCTTTATAATCCTCATTTAAATAATATTTTCACAACAATCCCTCATAAAATTCACATTTACGAAATAGTCCCTCGTAAAATTCATATTTATGAAATAGTCCCTTATAAAATTCATATTTCTAAAATAGTCCCTCATAAAATTCATATTTTCAAAATAGTCCCTCGTAAAATTCATATTTTCAAAATAGTCCCTCATAAAATTCATATTTCCTAAATAGTCCCTCATAAAATTCATATTTTCAAAATAGTCCCTCCAAAACATAATATTTACGTTTTAGGCCCTCAAAAATTGTTATTTACAGTATGGCCCTATTAAAAACAAAAATTACTATTTTGCCCCTCTAAAATCATAATTATAATATTACCCTTCTAAAAATCATAATTATAGTATGGCCCCTTTTTTTAAAAATAAAAATTACAATATTGCCCCTCTAAAAATCATATTTATAATAATTCATTTTCCCAAAAATCATTTTACTTTGCTATACTCAAATTTGTCCCAAATCATTAAAATCTCTCAGTTCTCATTTTAATTCATCAGTTTAATTATATCTGATTATTTTTTCACAACCTTCAAACTTGTTCAAATTCATTTCTTTTTCATTTAAATCCTTCATTTTCAATTGAATCTCTCATTTTCAGGACTTTGGTCCTTTCCAGCCTAGTATGGCCGTAAGCCTCAAGCTCTTTGGAGCTCTCATAAAATCGATTCATCATATTATTCACATCTTACTTTATTCATACATTTTCATGCACACAATTTCATACATACATGTTACCAAGTGGCCTCAATACTCAAGAGGGGGGGTGAATTGAGTAGTTAAAAATAAGTTCACAAATCTTTCGCAAATCGTTTGACAATCAATTTTCGTTGAAGCTATTGAATGATCAGAGATAATTGAATAGATGAGTTAAGCACTTTTACTAATGAACGTAATAGCCAAGGAGACAATATCCAAATAAAACAATGAAACAGTGCACAAAGATAAGCGAGAGGAGGGTTTAGAGAAACAAAACACGGTCGTTTATCCTGGTTCAATCACTATTCCACTTGTGATCTACGTCCAGTCCCCAAGCAACACCTTGAGATTTTCCACTATATCTTCAAGCTTCAATGGGTGCTTGAAAAACCACTACAACCTTGAGCACTCAACAATATGGGATACCTCACCCAAAAAGCTTGAGCCTCTATTTTCCAAGGGATACCTCACCCTTACAATATTTGAGGGATACCTCACCCCCACTAATCAGAATGTATAAGATTGAAATAGAAGAAACTCTCTCTAGAGCAAGTGTTTACAAATTGAAACTCTAATATGCTCTCAAAGACTTTTCACATTTTTAGTCAGAAAACAGAGCAAGAAATGATTTTAAGGATTGATTCACGTTTTGAAGTATGATGGTCAGTTTTTGATTCAAGGTCAACCGCAAATAAGGACCCAACTTTGGTATTTATAAGTTTCTCAATTAATAGAGCCGTTGGAGGTAGTTGGGCATGCATTTAATGCATTTAATATAGCCGTTGGACGTTGTCAGGATGCGTGTAATCGATTACATATATCAGGTAATCGATTACATTGTTGTTCCAACGTTTTCGAACTTTCGGGCTCTGTGTAATCGATTACATTCTTGGTGTAATCGATTACATGGCTTCTGACTTTGCTTGTAATCGATTACAATGCCCATGTAATCGATTACATGACTTCTGACTTGCTGTGTAATCGATTACAATATACATGTAATCGATTACATTTCTCGTCAAACGTGTTCTTTGAGTTTCTGGGTTTTGTGTAATCGATTACATTGCCCATGTGATCGATTACATGACTTCTGACTTTGTTTGTAATCGATTACAATATCCATGTAATCGATTACATGACTCGTCGAACGTGTTCTTTGCCTTTCTGGGCTTTGTGTAATCGATTACATTTATTGTGTAATCGATTACATTGTTCATGTAATCGATTACATGCTTTCTGGTTTGATGTGTAATCGATTACAAACATTATGTAATCGATTACATTAGCCTTTGAACACATTTTTCAAGTCCAATAATGCTTGTAAGTCATTTCCAACACCTCAAGGTACTTGTTTAAACATAAATCCTTTTTAAGAGTGTTAGATTTAAAGTTGAAACTCAAGTTTTACTGAAAGCCATGTTTATCTTTGAAATTTCCCATTGATTTTGAAATCATATATATTGAAAAACCATTTGAGAAATCTTGAGAGCATTTAACATTAAAATCCTAAGTCTTATAACTAAATAAACCTTCTGTCTTCTTTCTTTGATCTTGATTTTTCCTTTTGTGCTTGATCTTCTCTTTTGCTTTTGTTATCATCAAAAACCTTTTGACATGCCTTAGAGACATAAGCATTCACATTCTCTCCCTTTTTGATGATGACAAACTGATCATAGGAAAAAGAAAGAGTTTTCGCATTTGTATATCATAGTCATTTAGGTACAATGCTGCCCCCGGAGATTATGCATGATATGGGGTTAGATTTTGCATATGAAAAGCTTAATAACTTAAAGATCAATAACTCCCCCGTACTCATGCAACCTTTAATTTCATTTTCATTTTTCCTCATTTTCTCCCCCGTTGGCATTATCAAAAAGACATAAGCATTTAAGAAAAAAAAAAAAGACAGCATGACAGCTATATTTCATGATTCCCAAATTTTGCCATAACAGAAAATCCACAAAGATCAGTCCAATCAATATTCCAAAAGCCAACCATTCAAGGGGAAAGCAAGTTCATGTATTAATAATCAATCCAATCAATATTTTAAAAGCCAAACATTCACAAACCAGTAGGCAAAAACAAAATATAACCATAAAGGTATACCAATTTTATATAATCAAAGTTAAAACAAAATAAGTACAAGGTGGTCATCAATACAAAAAAAAAATATCAAGGCAATAGGCCATGATCACTATCAGTGTCCTCACTGTCACAGAAGACTTCACCCTCTGGATCCGCAGCAGAGTCTCCTAGATCAATGTTATCGTCGCTGGGCATAAGATCGTCGTCAGAGTCCAGAAGCTCCTCATCATCAGCAGGAACTCCAGATGGACCAGCGAAGGATAGGGGATCCGGAGGGGCAGAGGATGTGGGGGGTGCAGCAGCAGCAGGACTCACAGGAACAGGAGGTCCACGTAGGAGGGATCGAATGGAGGCAAGCTCCTGGTCTGAGTAGTCCATCCTCAGCTCAAGATGGTCGATCTTTTGCTCTATATGATCCATACGTGTGTTTACGTTGGCGCTCAGGTTGCGCATTTCTTGGAGCAGAAGATCAAGAGAAGCTGGAGCAGGAGCAGAGGCAGGGTACTGAGCCTCCTCATCATCACTATCTGGATCGTGATGGATATGACCAAATGTGCCATGAGTAATGTAATGCCACCTATCTTCCATCTTGTAGAGCTGAAGCTTCCTCAGAGTATGCAGCCCAATTGATTGGGGTCCCTTCGAGCTGGTGTCCTTGGACTCTTCAGTCAGTGAAATGCGACAGTACTCAAGGATTGTGGTGACCAACATGGCGAAGGGGAGAGCAGAGTTCTTCTTTTTCTTGATGTCCAGCATATGCTCTAGAATGTAGTATCCCCAGTTTATTGGGTGCCCTGTGGTCATTGCCCATAGTGCCACTACATCATCCTTGAGGACTTGGGAGTAATTCCCTCCTCTGGGAATCAATCCACGAACCAAGAGGTAGTGGAGAACCCTGTTTTCCATAGTGAGGCCAGTGGCCATTATTCTGCGTCTAGGATCACTGGGGAGGTGGTAGCCAGTCCTAATCAAAGAGAGAAGAGCAGCCTTATGCTCAAACTCATGCCCCCAGACTTTGGCATTTCCACAGAACTGAGCTCCATCAGGAGTGAGCTTGGTAAGCCTATACCACTCTGCCATGGTTAACCTGATTTGTTGCTTTTTCACTTCAGAGATGATGCAATTATCTTCAACCTTCAGGTTAGCATAAAACACTCGGACAAGGTTAGGGTAGATGGCCTTCTCTATGCTCAGGAATCCCAGCAAGCCTAAATTTTCTATTGTCCTAAAGCTTTCTAAAGGTTCACTCTCGCAGAAGGTGATGGGAAGATACCTGGGAGAGATGATTTTGCGAAGCTGGAAGTTCTTCCGGAACAACTCAGCTTTCTTCACAGTGGAGAAGTGCCTTGTGAGGTCCAGGCCAGATATATTGCGTGAAGAGCCACCAGAGGAACCTCCAACAGCAGCCCCTGTTCTTGGGCGCTTCGAGCGATGAGAGGATTCAGCCATTGATGAGAAGGGGAAGCAAGGGATGAGTGGTAAATGGTTGGGGATGAGTGAGGAGAGAGAGAGAGGGACGAGATTAGGTCAGAAAAGTGGAGAGGGTGTTCGTGAGAGAAGATGGGGAGATTTGGATGAGGGATGTGAGGGGATTTGATCGATGGGCTATGTGGAGAGGGGTTTTCCGAGATTGAGAGAGGCGAAATGACCGGTTTTGATGGAGATTTGAGTGAGAAAAGAGAGGTTTTGAGATTTGAGGTGCGTGGGAGCAGAAGGAGAGAATGAAGAAGATGAACAGGCCCAAACAGAAATGAGCACTACGCGCGTCAGGAACCTTTTAAAAACCCTGTGTAATCGATTACATTGAGTGTGTAATCGATTACATGCATTCTGGTGGGTATGTAATCGATTACATTTTTTGTGTAATCGATTACATGCTTTTTGGTGGGTATGTAATCGATTACATTTTTAGTGTAATCGATTACATGCTTTTTGGGAACCTTGTAATCGATTACATAGTTGATGTAATCGATTACTGAAGTTCTGAGTTGGTTGTAATCGATTACAAAATGTGTGTAATCGATTACATGCGTGACAGAACCTGTGTAATCGATTACAAAGGCATTGTAATCGATTACCAGCACTCTTTAACTCAGATTTTGCGTTCCAAATAGCATATAATCAATTTTAATCCATCCAAATCAGTTTTAAGGCAACTTAAATCAATTCAAATCATCATGCAAGCATATAGACTAATCATATTATGATGCAACTCATATAATTGATCAAAATTATCATTTTTACCAAGAATTTCACCCTTTTTGGTGAAATTTGAGGTTATTGAATTTCTTGTCAAAGTTGGACATGAGGGAGCACCTGCAAAATAATTTAGGGGAAACCTCCGACGCTCAAGTTAGTATGGGATTCAAATATATAATGAAAATTCAGAGATTGTGCAGTAATGTGGCATAATTATGCAGAAAAACTTAAGCTTAGGCATTTGTTTTAGGATTATGCAGCAAATATCTAATTTATGCATGAATGGTCCAATATACCCAGTTCATTTCTAATGTAGAAAAATGCTTCCTTTGCTAGGGGTTTGGTGAAAATATCAGCTAATTGCTTAGTTGTTTCAACAAATTCAAGTATGCAATCACCCCTTTGAACATGATCTCTAATGAAATGATGTCTTATTTCAATATGCTTAGTTCTAGAATGCAAAATGGGATTCTTTGACAAGTTAATTGCACTAGTATTATCACATTTTATGGGAATGTGATCAAGCTCAAGACCATAGTCCAAGAGTTTCTTTGTTTCATCCAAAGGACTTGAGCACAAAGAACTCCCATTTGCAATATATTCACTTCATTTGTGGACAATGCCACACTATTTTGTTTCTTCTTTGTGCCAAGAAACTAGTGAGCTTCCAAGCAAGTGGCATGTCCCACTAGTGCTCTTTTTCGATCCATTTTGCATCAAAGCAAAATCAGAATCGGAGTACCCAATAAGACTACATGAGGCACCCTTAGGGTACCATAAACCCATTTGTGATGTGCCTATTAGATATTTCATTATTCTCTTAACAAAGACTTAGGTGTGATTCCTTAGGATTAGCTTGATATCTAGCACACATGCATACACTAAACATTATATCGGCCTACTTGCAAAGTGAGATAAAGGAGTGAGCCAATCATACCTCTATATTTTGTAATTTCTTGATTTACCTCCTTCATCCTTGTCCAAATAGCAAGAGGTGCCCATAGGAGTAGCCATATGCTTGGCATTGTCCATTCCAAACTTTTTGAGCAGCTCCTTGCAATACTTGGATTGGCTTATAAATGTTCCTTCTCTTGTTTGCTTGATTTGTAGACCAAGGAAGAAGTTGAGCTCACCCATCATGGACATCTCAAACTCACTTTGCATAATATTTGAAAATTCTTTACAAAGAGAGTTGTTAGTAGCTCCAAATATAATGTCATCAACATAGATTTGAACTAGAAGAATGTCATGCATTTTGTGTTTTATGAAAAGAGTGGTGTCAACTTTACCTCTAGAAAAGCCTTTTTCTAAAAGAAATTTGCTCAACCTTTCATACTAAGCTCTAGGAGCTTGTTTCAAGCCATACAAGGCCTTTTTCAATTTAAAAACATGGTTAAGCATTTCAAAGTCCTCAAAACCAGGAGGTTGTTCTACATACACCTCTTCTTGTATAAAACCATTTAAAAAAGCACTTTTGACATCCATTTGATAGAGTTTGAAATCCATGATGCAAGCATATGCAAGTAGCATTCTAATGGCCTCTAATCTAGCTACGGGAGCATAAGTTTCTCCATAATCTATGCCTTCTTCTTGATTATATCCCTTAGCTACAAGCCTAGCTTTATTTCTTATTATTAAACCCGTTTCATCAAGTTTGTTCCTAAAGACCCATTTGGTGCCAATTATAGGATGATCATTGGGCCTTGGAACTAATTCCCAAACTTGATTCCTCTCAAATTGGTTTAGTTCTTCTTGCATGGCCAAGATCCAATGCTCATCATTAATGGCCTCATTTATGTCTTTAGGTTCAACTTGAGAGACAAAGGCTAGATGATTACATGCATCTCTAAGTGAGTTTCGAGTGATTACCCATTTTGATACATCACCTATCACCTTGTCAAGAGGATGATACCTTGAAGTCCTCCATTCCTTGGGTAGATCCAAGATTTTAGAATCTTCTTGCCATGAGTGATCAAGGAGTCTCTATTCTTCCTTCTTGGACTCTATCTCTTGATTTTCCAAGTGCGTCTTTGCCAAGATTTCTGCAACATCATCAACAAGTTCTTTTCGGCTCATTTGGGTTAGTTTCATCAAATGCAACATGTATGGATTCTTCTATGGTCATAGTTCGTTTATTATAGACTCTAAAGGCCTTGCTATGAATAGAATAACAAATGAATATTCCCTCATCAGATTTTGCATCAAACTTCCCCAAGTTATCCTTTCCATTATTCAAAACAAAGCATTTACATCCAAAAACATGAAAATGTGACACATTAGGTTTCCTTCCTTTGTACAATTCATATGGGGTTTTCTTTAAAATTGGCCTTATTAGGGATCTATTCATAACATAACAAGCGGTGTTGTTAAGCATCCGCCCAAAAGTACTTAGGAAGATTGGCCTCATTGAGCATAGTTCTTGCCATTTCTTCTAAAGATCGATTTTTCCTTTCTACAACACCATTTTGTTGTGGTGTTCTAGGGGCAGAAAAATTATGCTCAATGCCATGTTCATCACAAAAAGTTTCAAATTCATGATTTTCAAATTCACCACCATGATCACTTCTTATGGATGCAATACAAAAACCTTTTTCGTTTTGGATAACTTTGGCAAGTTTTCTAAATGATTGAAAAGCATCATTTTTGTGAGCCAAGAATAATGTCCATGTAAATCTAGAAAAATCATCCACAATCACTAATGCATAGTAATTCCCACCAAAACTCATAGTTCTAGAGGGTCTAAAAAGATCCATGTGCAAAAGTTGTAAAGGTCTAGAAGTTGAAACTATGTTTTTAGCTTTGAAAGAGACCTTTACTTGTTTTCCCTTTTGACATGCATCACAAAGTTTGTCTTTTTCAAATTTGAGCTTTGGAAGACCAATTACTAGTTCTTTAGAAACCAATTTGTTTAAGTGATCCATGTGAATGTGAGCAATTCTTCTATGCCATAACCATGAATCATTTTCTCTACTCATAAAGCATTTAGCATCATTTGAGGAAATATCATCAAGACTAATCATATATATGTTATTGACCCTATGACCAACAAACTTAACTTGCTTATCATCCTTTCCCTCAATTATACAACAAGAGGAATCAAATATAACTCTATTTTCTTTATCACACAATTGACTAATACTAAGTAAATTATGTTTAAGTCCTTCAACAAGTAAGACATTATCAATAGATGATGAAGGGATCTTACCAACTTTGCCAATTCCAAGAATCTTCCCTTTGTTGTTGTCACCATATGTGACATGACCATGTTTCTTGTGTGTAAGGGAGGAGAACTTGGAGCCATCACCGGTCATGTGCTTGGAGCAACCACTATCAAGATACCAACTTGAGCTCTTGGTCTTCAAGCACACCTACAACACACATTCAAGATTTAACTTTTGGTACCCAAATTGTTTTGGGTCCTTGTGTGTTAGAATTAGGTATGGTGCCTTTAGGGACCCAAACCCTTTTAATTCCAACCTTGGTGTTTATGTTCTTTCTAACATTGCAAGTGGATGCACTATGCCCTTTCCTACCATAATGAAAACATTTAACAAAGAGGCTACTTGAAGTTTTTGAGGAAACAAAGAAGTTCTTATAAGATTTTTTATGGTTGTTTGGATTAAATCCTAAACCGGCTTTTTGGAAAACACATTTTTGTCTCCCTAACAACACATTCAAGTTGTCTCTTCCAAAAGTGAATTTTGCAAGAGTGTTGTTCAAGTCTTCAATTTCTTTTTCAAAAGCTTTGCATGATAAACAAGGTAATGATATGGATGCATTATCATGTGAGGAGCAAATCATGCATGATGAATTAGCATCTATGAGTCCTAAAGTCTCATTTTCAATTTTAAGTTCATTTATCTCCTTGGTTAAAGTAGAAACTTTCTTTGTCAATAGGGAGATTGTTTTATTGGAAGACAAAATCATTTTTGTGAGCCTCAAAGATTCATCATGCAATTCTTGAAAGGCATCTTGCAATTCATCATAAGAAGGTGGAGGTTCTAGGTTAGAAGAGGTTACCTCGGTGTCACTTTCTCCACTTTCTTCTCCTTGAGCCATGAGGCAAAGATGGGCTTCTTCATTTTCTGAATCGTCGGAAGAGCTTAAGTCATTGTCCTCCCAAGCTATATATGCTCTTCTTCCTTTCCTTTCCTTGGAGGGTCTTTTCTCAAACTTCTCCGTCTTCTTGAGATATATAGGACACTCCATTTTCATGTGCCCCGGTTTTCCGCATTCGTAGCATTTTGGAGGAGTAGAGGATCCTTCTCCTTTGTGATATGCTTTCTTTTGAGGAAAGGGTGATCTTCTTTGAAATCCCTTTTTCTTCAAGAATCTTCCGAATTTTCTCACAAGGAGACTAAGATTCTCCTCACTTAGCTCAATATTTTCACCATCCTCTTCACCATCTTCATCATCATCTTCAAGTATGGAAGAGGTGGCCTTGAGTGCAATTCCCTTCTTCTTTTTGTCATGTTCTTCATTTTGATTGAGCCTACTTAGTTCCAGCTCATGCTCTTGAAGTTTTCCGAATAGGGTGGCTAGAGACATGGTTGACAAGTCTCTTGATTCCGCAATAGTCGTTACCTTGGGTTGCCAATTCCTGCTTAGACATCTCAAGACTTTATTAATAAGATCCTCATTAGGAAATGTCTTTTCCAATGAGATGAGATGATTAACAATATGAGTAAATCTCTTTTGCATATCTTGAATACTCTCACCTTGATTCATTCTAAACAATTCATATTATGAGTAAGAGTGTTTATTCGAGATCTTTTTACCTCACTAGTACCTTCATGAGTTACTTGTAGGGTATCCCACATTTCTTTTTGCGGTCTTACAATTTGACACCTAAAGAATTCATCATACCCCAAAGATGTGGTGATGATGTTCTTGGCTCTCAAATTATATTGAACCTTCTTTTTATCATCATCGGTCCAATCACTTCTAGGTGTATTAATTGTCACACCATCCTTAGTTTGTGTAGGGACAAAAGCACCATTTTCAACTGCGTCCCACACATCTAAGTCAATAGCTTCAATAAAAATTTTCATCCTTTCTTTCCAATAGGCATAACCATCCCCATTGCAATAAGGAGGTCTATTTATAGAAGAACCTTCATTTGAAAAACCATTTGAAGCCATCACTTCTCTTGAAGCTGCTAAGCTCTTTATACAAGAGTCTAGCTCTGATACCACTTGTTACCAAGTGGCCTCAATACTCAAGAGGGGGGTGAATTGAGTAGTTAAAAATAAGTTCACAAATCTTTCGCAAATCGTTTGACAATCAATTTTCGTTGAAGCTATTGAATGATCAGAGATAATTGAATAGATGAGTTAAGCACTTTTACTAATGAACGTAATAGCCAAGGAGACAATATCCAAATAAAACAATGAAACAGTGCACAAAGATAAGCAGAGGAGGATTTAGAGAAACAAACACAGTTGTTTATCCTGGTTTAATCACTATTCCACTTGTGATCTACGTCCAGTCCCCAAGCAACACCTTGAGATTTTCCACTATATCTTCAAGCTTCAATGGGTGCTTGAAAAACCACTACAACCTTGAGCACTCAACAATATGGGATACCTCACCCAAAAAGCTTGAGCCTCTATTTTTCAAGGGATACCTCACCCTTACAATATTTGAGGGATACCTCACCCTCACTAATCAGAATGTATAAGATTGAAATAGAAGAAACTCTCTCTAGAGCAAGTGTTTACAAATTGAAGCTCTAATATGCTCTCAAAGACTTTTCACGTTTTTAGTCGAAAACAGAGCAAGAAATGATTTTAAGGATTGATTCACGTTTTGAAGTATGATGGTGGGTTTTTGATTCAAGGTCAACCGCAAATAAGGACCCAACTTTGGTATTTATAAGTTTCTCAATTAATAGAGCCGTTGGAGGTAGTTTGGCATGCATTTAATGCATTTAATATAGCCGTTGGACGTTGTCAGGATGCGTGTAATCGATTACATATATCAGGTAATCGATTACATTGTTGTTCCAACGTTTTCTGAACTTTCTGGGCTCTGTGTAATCGATTACATGGCTTCTGACTTTGCTTGTAATCGATTACAATGCCCATGTAATCGATTACATGACTTCTGACTTGCTGTGTAATCGATTACAATATCCATGTAATCGATTACATTTCTCGTCGAACGTGTTCTTTGAGTTTCTGGGTTTTGTGTAATCGATTACATTGCCCATGTGATCGATTACATGACTTCTGACTTTGTTTGTAATCGATTACAATATCCATGTAATCGATTACATGACTCGTCGAACGTGTTCTTTGCCTTTCTGGGCTTTGTGTAATCGATTACATGGCCTCTGACTTACTTGTAATCGATTACATTGTTCATGTAATCGATTACATGCTTTCTGTTTGATGTGTAATCGATTACAAACATTATGTAATCGATTACATTAGCCTTTGAACACATTTTTCAAGTCCAATAATGCTTGTAAGTCATTTCCAACACCTCAAGGTACTTGTTTAAACATAAATCCTTTTTAAGAGTGTTAGATTTAAAGTTGAAACTCAGGTTTTATTGAAAGCCATGTTTATCTTTGAAATTTCCCATTGATTTTGAAATCATATATATTGAAAAATCATTTGAGAAATCTTGAGAGCATTTAACATTAAAATCCTAAGTCTTATAACTAAATAAACCTTCTGTCTTCTTTCTTTGATCTTGATTTTTCCTTTTGTGCTTGATCTTCTCTTTTGCTTTTGTTATCATCAAAAACCTTTTGACATGCCTTAGAGACATAAGCATTCACAATACAAACATATATCAAAGCAATAGACATAATATCACACATGCAAGCACAAAAACACAATCATGCACAACACAAACACAATCAAATAGCATCAAACAATCGGTGAAGAACCCTTATGGATTTTTCCACCGTACAAAACCATCCCCACACCACCAAAACTTGGTTGGTGAGGTTAAATCTCCCTCTTACCTCTTGAAGACAATTTAATCGGCTAGTTCTCCTCCTTTCCTTCAAATTCGTGCAATCCACCAAACAAATCCCTAAAATTCTTAAACAATTAGTAAAAATACAAACAAGGTTTAATATTGAAAAACCATGGAACAATCATGGTTAGAAAAATTAGAAATCCAATTTTGAACCATAAAATCAAGACTTACCCTTAAGTAAGTAAGCAAAAGGTTGGATTTTGGACAAGATAAAGTAGGATTTTGGAAAAACTTTGTGAATGAAAAGTGTTTAGAATAGGATTTGGGTTTAGGAAATATGATGAGATAAAATTATAAAGGTTTGGTTGTGTGAGTAGAGAGCTTGGCCGAATAGAGAGGAAAGAAAATAGAAGAAAAAGTGTTCTTGGTTCTTGCTATTTTTGGAGAGAAAATGGAAAGCTTGATTTAGGATAAATGTGAAATAAATATTGAGAAGTAAATGGGAGGGCTGCTGCCGTAGTGAGCTTGTGTGGGTGAGGTTGAGTGTTTGAATTTGCTAGGTAAATATCCAATTGAATACACATGGTAGAGCACATGGTTTATGACATTTTGGAGAGTTCATGAACCTTGTAGAACCAAACCATCCAAGCCTCCAAGCTGCCCAAAACCATGCAGCCCTTTAAGAATTTAGGAGCTTAATTGTTTCCAATTTACTCCTAATTGCATGCTAATTAATTTGGGAATTAGTTAGGTTAAATATCCTAACCAATATTAATTAATATTCTAATCATATAACTAATTAGTTTAATATATATTAGCATATATTATAACTTTTAATCAATATTAAGATATCTAATTAATATTTAGGTCATAATTAATTAAGAACTAAACTAGTTCACTTAGTTTGCTAATTAGGTAATTAGATTAGTCAAATTAAGCTTAATTAGCTACTAACCAAATTCAAGCCTACTATTTTTGACTTAATTCTAACCATTGATTTCATCTTTAATTCCTAGCCATAGATTAGATCTAAGGTAGATATCAATTAGTCATAAAACTAGCATTCTAATCTCACCATTGATTAGATCAACGGCTAAGGTTAAAGGCTTCCTAACTAAGTCTTCATCCAACGGTTCATACTAAAGTCCAAGCCACTAAGTTTGACTTAATCTCAACCCTTGATTTTAACTTTAATTCCTAGCCCTTGATGTAATCTAAGGTGGATATTGCTTAGTGATTTTATCTGGATTCATTTTACACCATTGATCGGATCAACGGTTAAGATCAAAAGCATCTAAATTATGCTTTTCATCCAACGGTCCTAAATAAAGTCTATGCTTCTTTCGTTGACTCATTCTTATTGGTTTAGAAAGTCAAGCCACCTATTTTGACTAATTCCTATTGGTTTAGATTGGCCCAAATTAATCGTTGACTGCTACACTAAACGTGGGCCCCACGAACTTTTTCGGGTCCCTGAATAATTTTTCTACTGTTTTTGAGACAGTAGGTACTATTGAATAAAATAATATTATAATAATGTAAAATTATTTTATTACACAGTTAAATGCTAAAAATTATAAGATTAATATATATATCAATCAATTGGGTTTAGTAAGATCCTCCAAACTCTAATTAATTAAAATAAGAATTTTCCCGGCCCGAAAATTATTATTTTCTTGACCCGGAGCAAATCACACAAAACAATCAAAAACAGTATCAGAACAATCAAATTATTTTTATATTGCACAGAAAACACAAAACAGTGAAATTCTGTCAGTTCTGTAACATAGTCTAAAATTTAGGGTGTTATAATGTATGTTTTAAGGTGATTATCCAGTCTGAAATGCTGTAATTTGAATACATTTTACACTTCATAGTTTTAACTGGTTGTATACGTAACTATTCATTCGTGGCTCCTATTTTTCCTCATATGAGAAATATTTTAATATTTTTGTAAAGTTTGTTATTTGACGATGCTAGCACGCTGACATTTAGTGACCGTGACATAATGACGATTGTGCCGTGGTTATTAAATTGAGGGGTGTTACACATTACCTATACATGACAAGAGCATGATTTAATCATGTAACTAGATAGTTATAATGTAACTAAATGATTTAACTAAGTTACCTTAATAGCTTAATTAGTAACTAAATGAACTAACTTAGTTACTAAATATTTAGAAGCTAGTTACTATACAAATATCTAGAACCATCTAGAAACATGACTTAAGCATGACATATTCAATGACTTAAGCAAGTAACTAACTAGTTAGAATGTAACTAGAAATCATAACTAATTAGTTTAAGTGTAACTAGAAAATTAGAATGAAAACCAAATTGGTTTTGTCTCCCTAGAACCACACGGCCAACTTGGCCATTCTAGCATAATCTTGAATTTTCCTAATGACCAAAGGATGACTAGCTTATGACTTAAGCCATGTGAAGCCATGTGCTATTCAAGCTTGGAAGTTAAGTCTTTGACTTCTCTTTGTGAAGCACCACACGGCCATGTACTTAAATATTAGGCAATTTCATTTCATTTCAATCATCTTTGTGACATAAATCATTCTCTCCATTCTCTCTCATCCAAAGAAAACCAAAGAACTTCATTCTCTTTCTCAAGTGGAGCTCACAGCCTCCATCACCAAAGCCATCATCTACACCTCTATAATTTCATCTCTTCATATTTTCTAAACCTAAACATAATTTTAAACATCTTTCCTTTAGAGAGTTTTGTCTAAATCTTTCTCTAAGTGCTTCAAAAATCAAGCTTTGGTTTTTACTTCTAAGGTAATTTCTTGAATTTTTTATCTAAGTTGGATTTCTAATTTTCTATACCATGATTGATCCATGGTTTGTTGTTTTCAAGCCTTGTTTATGACTTATAGATTTGTTTAAGATTGCTTAGGATTTTTCTTGGTGCCACACAAATTCAAAAGGAAGGAGAGGCTTGAAGTTTGTTGTCTTCCTTAAGGTAAGAGGGAGATTAATCTCATCGGCCACATGTGGTGGTGAGGGAATGGATCTGTTTGTTCTTATGGTGAAAAATCCATAAGGATTTATTCACTTGCTTGTTTAAGTTCTCTTTGTTTGTGCTTGTTAGGTTTATAGTTTTGAAGTTATGCTTGCATATGTGTTGGTATGATTATAGCTTTGATAATATGCTTGTATGTGTGAATTGTAAAGCATGCAAATTTATGTGTAATTTAGGATGTGAATAACATGATAAGGAAAAATGTATGAAGGCCCCAAAGAGCCTAGAGGCACACGACCTTATCACTACAAAGGGGATCAAGAGTCCTAAATTATTTTCTTAATTGAGGATTAAAGAATTTTGTGACAAGACATTTAATTAAGTGAGTTTATAAGGATTAAAATGTTAGAAAATGATTTATATATGAATTTTTAAGCACTATATGAATTCGGCCAACATGCCAATTTTTTATGATCAAGATCCAAAATTATTTTACTAAGTGTAAACTTAGGTGTTTTAATAGTAAGAACTCAATTTGGTAAGTTTAGGAATTTAAAATGAAAGTAATTTAATTTTTAGAATTAAAATTAGCCTAATTAAGCTATGTAGCAAAATAAAAGTGAATACTTAAAATTTACTGACGTATAGCTCATCCTATAGGTTTTGAAGCGCGTTAGAAAATTTTGAACTGTAATATCCCAAGTAAATTAAAGAAACATAATTTTCTGGAAAATAGTAGAAATACTTATTTTAAGAGGGACTATATTGAAAATATTCTTTAAAGAGAGACTATATTAAAAATATTATTTAAAAATGGACTAATTTAGAAATATTATTTAAAGAGGGACTATTATGTAAATATTATTTTATAGAAGGATTATTATGCAAATAATGAAAATAAAGTCAATTTTTAGTATTAAATGAGAAAAATCTTATTTTGAGCTTAAAATATGTTAGAAATATTTTACACAATTAAAAATATGTAGAAAAACTCTTACGCGATTTAAAAATAGTAATCTTTAGCTACGCGATTGAGAAAATGTTTTAGAAATTTTACGCGAATGAGAAAAATATTGGAAAATCTTAACCCGATTTAAAAACTTAACAGAAGGGTTACGCGATTATGAAAATGCGATAATATTCCTATGCGATTAAGAGGAACAGTGAGTTTTGTTGTAGGCTCAACATATTGAACCAAGTAATTTATGAAACTTAAGTATTGGACCCGAGTAGATCTTTAGTATTATGTAGTTGTATGGGCGGTTACATAATATCATTGATACTAATGGTATTAGGCAATTGTATGGGCTGTTGCATTAATATCATTGGGAACAGTACAATGGTACTTTGATTCAATTAAATATGCTTTTGAACATTATACGGTGATACTGCCATGTGACGGCATGTGAATAAGAAATATTGTGTGATCAATGATAGTATATGTTTGAATAAGTTATCATGCATAGAAAAGCATATTCGCTTGATTTGTTGGGGTTTTTTATGCCTAAAGAATGAACTGGAACTTACAAGATAATGGATCTTCATAGATCTTGGGGGATGTCAGGGCGCGGTGATTCACACGATTGAGTTATTACCACCCGTGATTATTATATCACGTAATACCCCTAGCCTGTGGACACTGATTGCAGCGCACTGGCAGGCCTAACAACACTATTACTTTTCATGATCTAGTATACACTGTCTTTTAGGGGGGACCGATCTTCTGGAACATTAATCTTTGATATTGAGTTAGCTCCATGGAGTAGGATCAGGTTGTATTGTGCATAATGAGGGTCGTTGTACTCATCGAGTATGTGCATAGTTAGTGTACACATTGTTCATGAGCATACTCAGCATTTACATTTTGGTGATATAACATTATGATGATATAATATTGATGTGGTATTATCTTTATGACTGATATTATGCTGCAAGTTTATTGGATTATTTATTTGTTAATTATTAGCTTATTTTATGCTATTTAATGGATTGTATGCTATACTGTATTAGTATGTTTGTTGTTCTTTGCTGCCATATTGGTATGCGATGTAGGGGATCTCACCTCTTTGCTGTTTTATTCTATCTATTTCTATTTTATGTCTACATCTGTAAAGACTGAAATGGCGACAAAGAGGAATCAGCTAGATTTCTTTAGGCTGTAGTTTCTTGAAGGCACTGCTGCTTGGTGTGTCCATTAGGACACAGGGCACATAGAGTATTGTGGTGACATTACTCCATCAGTAAGTAGGACTTGCCATGGGATCGTTACTTCATTTTATATGGTTGCTTATGTAGAGGTTATTTTTCCTATTAGGGAGTTGTGGAATGAATTTCACTATACTCCTAGAGAGAACTTTTGATTTATTGTTGGGTCGGATATCTATCCTTCGAGACATTCCCAACTAGGGAATTTGTTTTCTGACAAGGGCTCATATCTTAGGTGTTATGTTTTGGATATGTAAATATAATGAATGTATAGTTGTAGTAAACTCTGTTTAAATGAAAATTATTTTATTCAGTTATTATATTTTGAGTTACTTTAATTTGATCAATTAATATTTTCTGCGAAAAAGAAATTTTGAAACCCTTATTTAAATGAGATTAAATATTTTATAACTTGGGAAATTAATTATAAGGAATTGGTATAAATGTGATACCCTTCGGAGGGGGTGCTGCAATGGAGCTCTCATGGAGTTGGAGATCGAATAACCATTGAAGACGCTTTGGTTTCTTCTCTATGGTTCTATGATGATGAATTCTCTTTCCTCTTCCTATCTCTTCTTCTCTTTTGTCACATGTAGCTAAATTCATGTATTGTTAGGGCGAAGATGTAACTTTATTCAATCGACATGTATTAAGATTAAAATTTTAATTAATTTCTTTTCTATTTAATTTGAGTGCTTATTATGATTCTTAAAGCTTTTATGATTTGGCCACTCATAAATTGATCTAGTGAGATGCGTGTAGAATCAGAAGGTTTGCATATGACTTAGACCATAAATAATAAGTGCCATGATTTATAATCATCTAGGAATAGAGGTTATAGGTTGTTGATAACTTTTGGAAATGAAGTTATTTCACATGAATTTGAATGTATATAAGCATGCTTTCCTTAAGTTTTTAAAGTCTAATGGTCCAATTCATGCATGATCTTGATGATTTAAGCTTTGTATCTCAAATGTTTAAGAATTGAATTTTTTATGATTGTATTTAAGAAATTGAGATGGATTATGGCTTGATGAATTTAAGCATTGTTTTAAAGCAGATATTCAAGATGGAAAGACCTTGGAAAGGATAAGGAAGCAAAGAGGAGCTCAAATGAAGAAGGAGGCAAGAAAGAAGGAAGGGCTGCCAACCCACGCCTAGGCGTGACAAATTCATGCCTAGGTGTGGCCTTCTCAAGTTTTTAGGAATTTCAGTGGAGACAGCCATGCCTAGGCATGGAAAAGACACGCCCTAGGCCTGGTCAGGAGATGCAAGCACATGACTCATAACCACGCCTAGGCATGGGAAAAATCCTGGTCCACGAAACTATCTTTTAATATTTGATTTTTGGGATTGGAAGGGGATTCTAGATTGTCACTAAGCACAAACTTCATAGAGAAAGGGAGAGGAGGAGAATACCTTGGAAGATTAAAGTGATTCAAGTGAAGAATCAAGATAAAGGAGGAAAATCAAGCATTGGATTCTCATCATTCTTATTCATTCTTCCCCTTTTCTCTCTTGATTTGTAATTTGATGGGTTTCATGACTCCATTAGTTTTCTCTTCTTTCATGATGAGTAACTAAATCCTAATAATCTAGGGGTTCTCTAGGATCTTGCTATGAATTTAAATACCTTTTAAATTGGTTGAGTATTCTTTCAATGAAATTGGTTTTGTTCGTCCATATCTATCCTTAATGCTTGTTATTGATTGGTCATGAATTGCATGATTTTAGTATTCTAATTGAACTAGAAATAGGGTGTTGTGAATATGGATATGGTATGGTTGATGTATGTTCAATTACATTCTATTGGGTTGAGTGTGTTGATTTGCTAATGGAATGGACACATACCCATTAGTCATGCATAGCAAGTGTTAGATAATTGGTCTCAATGAGTGATTCTTATGCTAACTCACATGGACACATAGTGGATTAACTAGGTTTCACATGGATAATTGTCCTAGACATAGGTTTTTATCTATTGCTTATTTTTAGCTAATAAAACCAACTCATTGTTAGATGCTTGTAAATTACAAGTTATTCATTGAAGTAGCAAGTGAATAGGGACCCCCAAGCCTTAATCATTCTCATCTTTCTCTTGTGTATTCTATAACATCCCGAAAATTATTTATTTCATTATAAATAATCATTTTACAATATTTATGATTTTTAAGAATTTTTGTAGATTTTTCTGGAAATGATGAATATTTTAATATATTCTTTGTTTTGCGTGTGTACTGAGCGGAGCCAGGAAAATAGAATATTTTCCCTGAGGTTGGTAAACCTTGAACTGTCAACGCGTTGATGGGGGATCTTACTAAACCCGAGGCCGGGAACAATTTGAGGTTTACGTTTTTCGAGGTTTTATCTGCTAGATAAAATCGCAGTATCATAAAATTATCTGATGAATAATAAAATATTATTTTCATCAATTGTAACTTTTATTCACTGAGAAAATAATTCTAACAGTGAAATTAATCATCTATCTAGTGTATTAAATTAAGGAAACAAGCTTACCATGCACTTTATTGAGAAGCGCGTGAAGCTTCTCAAGGAAGCCTTGAGCGAAGCTTCTAGGAAGCTTCCTCCAACCACTTCTTTCTCTCTCCTCCTTTTTGGTGCTACACGGTTGACTAAGGGGGGCATATTTCATTTTCATTCTCTCATTTTCCCTCCCTCACGTCTGCTCTCTTCCTCCCTTTTCTCTCTTCTTCACACAACAGCAACATCATTACCACCCATACCTCCATTTTATCTTCAAGCTGTCACACTCCTTACACCCTCTTCGTGTTTTGAGGACCACCATCATTGAGGAAGTCATCTTCAAGAGTTCACCATTCTCTCCATCTTCATTCTCTTCCACCTTTGAAGCTTAAAGATTGGAGCTTTAAGGTAAAAGCTCATGGCTTTTTCTTCCTCTCTCCTCATTTTCGTGACCCACGGTCATTTTGGTGACCATGGGTATCTATTTCAAGATTTGGTTTTGATTTTGCAAGTTTGAATGTTCTCGGACTTCCAGGAAGCTAAGCACAAAATTTCTGACCAAAACAGAGCAGCCTTTCTTTGTGCTTCTCTAAGGTAAGAGGAAAACACTCCTCCTCAACCTCTATTAGCAATTAAAAACGTTGTCTGTGATTGATTGTGAGGAAATCCTATTGAGGGTTATCCTCTGTTTGCATGTTGTTGGTAATGTGTTTGGGCTATTGGGTTATTTTGTGTATATTGATGTGTTTGAGGGGATTGGGACGTATAACGTGGAAGACCAATTACGTTGGATTGGTTCTCGGATGGCCACGGCTTTGAGCCCAAGAGTTTGGGGATTTATGGTGAACATTTGTAATAACTTGAACTCCTGACCATTTAGTAGAATGCCAAAATTCGTCGAGTTTAGACTTCTGACCATATCCGTCGAATTTGATCTTATGACCATATCCGTCGAATTTGATCTCTTGACCGCTAAGCACAATGTCAATATCCGTCAAGTTAGGATGTCAAGATTCGTCGAGTCAGAATGCCAATACCCGTCAAGTTAAGATGTCTGGCCATTGAATAAAAACTTCTCCAATGTCAATATCCATCGAGTTAGGATGTCAAGATTCGTCGAGTCAGAATGCCAATACCCATCGATTTAAGATGTCTGGCCCTTGAATAGAAACTTCTCCAATGTCAATATCCGTCGAATTTGAATTTCTGACTAGTTTACATTTTCGTCAGTTAAACCCTTGGAAGATTTCTCCAACGTCAACACCCGCCCGTCGAATTAGGGAATTCTGTAGATCTTCTAGTGGATTCGACAACTCTATACACCACTCGACCGAACCTTCATTCGACAGAAATTAATTTTTAGCCATTCTTATCAAACAATGTCTTTCTACCAACATTGCTTCTGTTAGGTCAATTTCTGTCGAAAGGCAGCCTCAATTATACACTAGAGACATTTCTTCGTTGAATCCAAAATTATAATTATCGCCTAATACTTAGTGATTTAATTAGTGGTAACAGGATGCAAGAATTAGCAAATTGGGAAATTAAATTATACTTTGTGATTTCATAAATTTTAAAGAACCAGGAATGGAAATTTTCATAAGACTTTGGATAATTTTAATTAGGGTAAGAACAAGAGAGTGTGAGACATTGAGATCTTAGAATAACATTCTAAGTGTACGTGAACAAATTACCTAAGAGGATTTAGTCAATTAAGAGAATTCCATAGAGACAAACATTGTAAGAAAAGCTAAACCTAAGCAAGAATTCAGAATACACTTTAAAAAGGTACTGATTATGATATCGTGAGTCCATGTGAGTGACCAGTGACTGTATTGATTCTTGCTTTGGTCAATTGTGGCATGTTGTGGAACTATATGTAATAAGGATCATACATGATTGTGCATAGAGTCGGTATGCATTGTGAATGTCCGTTGGGCTATGTTAAGGCCGAGTTGCCTAGGAGTTGAACACACCTTAGTGCGGGTGCGAATAGACAAGTGTAGGTCATTGGTTGACCTTGGGGGCGTCAGGGTGCAGGTACCTCGTAATGGACAGTTGGTAGCTCTTCTGTCCGTGGGGTAGACCGATGCAAATGCACTGACAATCCGGACCGAGACATTGTCCTATATCGTGATCTAGTGTAGACTGTCTGTACAATGCCATGATGTGCACATGGATAAATTGATGGATTATAGCACTTTGGCCTCGGCAGCCGAGTTGCAGACGAGTCTCCTGATCTTTCTCTCCGACCGTTTGTGTCTAGCTCCATAGAGTAGGATTTTGACTATTGAATGCATGTGCATAGTGCATCCATGAATTATCTGGAATTCATTGTTATTATAATTGGAACTGTTGTATTTCTGATATATATATATATATATGACTGCCTGGAACTGTTTGGTTGATCATAACTGCTACTAAATGTTTATTTCCATTATTGTTGTCAAAACTGCTATGTGGGCGCTTTGCGCCGTTTTGTTTCTTGATGCTATAATTGGTAATGATGATAGGATGTCTTACCTCTTTCCTGTCTTTCCATTATTGTTTGTCTGTATATTGCGTCCCATTGAAGATGACTGCAAGGAAGCGGAAGCCCCAGACTTCCCCAATTTTTGGCCTCACCTCAACTAGCGACTGCTGAAGAACATGGAGACACGCATGCACAGATTTCTGGGAGATGTGCGCTTGACCTTCTTAGGAGGGCCAGAGTGCTGGCACATCAACTTTAATTCCGAGCGCTGCGTCTAGTTAGGGGATGTATCGATATCTCTAGCCTGGAGGCGCCATGAGCCGCCTATTTTCACCTGCTGTATTAGCCTATGTCTGGAATTTCATCTTCCTATATGGGAGATGTGGGGTTACCGTTATTACACCCCGCGGGAAGATTGCTTTCATTCCATAACTCAGGCCCCGTCCCGTAACTCTGCTGTTCCTATGGTGGTTTCCTCTGACGAGGAAGATCCTGAGGAAGATCCCGAGGAGGTCCCTAAGGACGACCTCGAGGAGGATCCCGAAGAGGATCCTGACACGATTCCTCCTCATTTGAGGGACTGATTTTACTTGTAGCTACTGAGGGCTACTAGTATTTTATTTTGGGGACCTGATGTTTTGACTGTAGTGGGCTGTATATTCTGATACTGTGGGGATGTGTATGTATAATCCTTTGGGGGCAGGTATAGTTTTACTCTTTGATATACCAGGCTTTGTAACTAAACAGTTTGATAATTATATATATATATATATATATATATATATATATATGCGATGTTAATTTTCCATGTATGCTTTACTTCGCTTTGATTCTTTATTTCCATTCTGTTTCGTCAACGTGGTTATTAATTATGGTTATTATATAAATAAATAATAATAATAATAATAATAAATATATTCGCCAATTTAATTACCCAACTATAATCGAGTAAATATATATTATATTAGAAGGAACCGGGTCTTAACTTAGAAAATTTTATTTCCGCATTGTAATTGACAATGTGGCGTTCCCTTTTCCAAAAAGGGGCATTACATTAAGTTGGTATCAGAGACCCGGTTTATGTTTCTTTGGGTCTTGTGATTGAGTCTGTCTTGTTTGTGCTGTGTGTTCTCTGAATAGTATACGCAAAGGAGTATTGTTTGATATTCCTTGTGGATGCAACTAACTTCTCTGTGTTTTCAGCTAATCCAATCTGAGAAAGTAAGATGGCGCGAAGGGAAGACATGGTAGCTGCTATAACAGCGATGCAGAGGATGGCTGAGGTCGTCGCACAGTAAATCGAGCAAGCTGCTCAGCAGCAAGAGAGAGTTGCACAACAACAAGAACGAGCTGCTCAACAGCTCGAAGCTACTGCAGATGCTCAGAACCTGGCAGAGTTTCGACGCCACAACCCTCCTCAATTCAAAGGAGAGTTTGATCCAGACAAGGCTAGTCTGTGGCTCAAGGAGTTAGAAAAAGTCTTTCGAGGAATGAATTGCACTGAGGACAAGAAGGTGAACTATGCTACTTTTATACTGGTGGGCAATGCTGAAAATTGGTGGAACGGAGAGCAGAGAATGTTAGAAGCTGCAAACCGAGAGATTACTTGGGACTTATTCAAGGAAAAGTTCTTGGATAAGTACTTTCTTGCAAGTGCAAGGCATGCGAAGGAGTCAGAATTCCTTAACCTGCGACAAGGGACTATGACCGTTAGCGAGTATGCAGCGAAATTCAAAAGCTTGTCACAGTTTTCAACATACTTTCAGAATCAACCAAATGAAGCATGGAAATGCCAAAGATTCACGGAAGGACTGAGGTACGAAGTGAAGAAGGCTGTAATCACCTTGAAGATCAACGAGTTCTCAGAATTACTGGATACCTGCTGTGATGTAGAGGCTCTGGAATAATCTAGAGATACCAGGAACAGGAACAAGAACTTTGGGCCTGCGAGGTTCCAGAGAGGCGGCAGTAACAGTGCTAACCGCTTCCAGAAGAAGCCGTATTCCCGACCAATGGGAAATCAGCAACAATCCATGGGCGGAAGTTCTGGTGGAGGTTCTACTGGGAACCGGACTGGCTAGAACACGGTGTATCCTCCTAAATGCATGAAGTGTAGGAAAGACCACCTCACGAGGGACTGTACTATAAAGGGGATCATCTATTTTAGATGTGGCAAACCTGGCCACATGTCCCGAGACTGCAATCAGGCGAAGGCCGAACCTTCAATGAATGCCGCAAGAGCCAAGAAACCACAAGCTGGAGGGCGAGTTTACACCATGAGCGGAGCTGAAGCCTCCGAATCCGAAGATTTGATACAAGGAGAAGGCACCGTAGAAGGTAATCTTTTAACTGTACTGTATGACTCTGGGGCAACCCATTCTTTCATATCATATGACTGTGTGTAAAGGCTGGGTCTTCCTGTGTCGTCTTTACCTTTTGACTTAACTGTTTCTACCCCCACTGATAAATCGGTAGTTACTACCAAAGTCTGTTTAAACTGTCCATTGGTTGTTGAAGGTCGAACCTTTTCGGTCGATCTGATCTGTTTACCCCTTTCCCAACTAGATATTATCTTAGGGATGGACTGGTTGTCTTCCAAGCATGTTCTTTTAGACTGTTCCAGAAAGACCATAGTTTTTCCCATAGATGAGAATTCTAGATTTTTGACGGCCAACCGAGTTCAAGCTTTCTTGAAAGAAGGAGCTCACGGATACATGCTACTATCTTCTTTGAAAGTCGAGAGCGAGGTTGATGTGAACACAATTCCAGTGGTGAATGAGTTTCCCAAAGTCTTTCCTGAGGATGTACCTGGTTTACCACTGGCTCGAGAGATAGAGTTTGCTATCGACCTAGTACCGGGAACTGGTCCCGTGTCTATAGCACCTTATAGGATGACACCGACAGAGTTAGCTGAGCTCAAGAAACAGCTAAAAGAGCTTTTGGAAAAGTAATTTGTCAGACCAAGTGTGTCACCATGGGGAGCACCAGTGCTGTTAGTTCGCAAGAAGGATGGCACATCAAGATTATGTGTGGACTATCGGTAGCTGAACAAAGTAATGATCAAGAACAAATATCCACTCCCGAGAATTGATGACTTAATAGACCAACTGAAGAGAGCGGCGGTGTTCTCGAAGATCGATCTGTGATATGGGTATCATCAGATACGAGTAAAGACGGAGGATGTACCCAAGACTGCTTTTCGTACCTGATACGGTCATTACGAATACCTCGTGATGCCGTTTGGCGTGATGAATGCACCAGCTATCTTTATGGACTACATGAATCGAATCTTTCGTCCTTACTTAGACAGATTTGTTGTGGTCTTCATTGATGACATTTTGGTATACTCTTAAAATCAAGAGGACCATGCTGAACACCTCAGTATAGTTCTTCAGATTCTAAAAGAGAAGGAATTGTATGCCAAACTGTCAAAATGTGAGTTCTGGCTGGAAGAAGTTAAATTTCTAGGTCACGTGATCTCGAAGGATGGGATTGTAGTGGATCCGTCAAAGGTGGAGGTAGTGCTATAATGGGAAAAGTCGAAATCAGTAACAGAGATCCGAAGCTTTGTAGGTTTAGCTAGATATTACTGGAGGTTTATTGAGGGATTCTCCAAGATTGCTGGACCACTTACACAACTCACAAGGAAAAACCAAGCTTTTGAGTGGACCGACAGCTGTGAGCAGAGTTTCCAAGAGTTGAAGAATTGACTGACTACCTCACCGGTGTTAGTGCTACCCGATCTGAATGAGCAATTTGAGGTGTATTGCGACGCTTCACACCAAGGACTAGGATCCGTACTCATGCAACATGGAAGGGTAGTGGCTTATGCTTCAAGGCAGTTGCGAGTGCACGAGAAGAACTACCCGACGCACGACTTGGAGTTAGCGACTATAGTTTTTGCTCTGAAGATATGGAGGCATTTTCTATATGGAGCGACGTTCAACATTTTCAGTGATCACAAGAGTTTGAAGTATTTATATGATCAGAAGGAGTTGAACATGAGGCAGCGAAGGTGGTTAGAGTTCTTGAAGGATTATGATTTCCAACTTCTGTATCACCCTGGCAAGGCAAATGTTGTGGCAGACGCTCTAAGTAGAAAGATGATTAGTGTCTCTGCCTTGCTGATCAAGGAAAAAGATATGTTAGAGCAATTCAGAGATGTGTGGTCTTTTGTGGAATTAGAACCAGGGAAGATTTGCATGAATATGGTTACCATCACCAGTGAGCTGATGGATGACATACGGGAAAAGCAGAAAGTTAACGAGTTTTTGCAGGGAACAGATGAAGCAAGGTAATGAAACAGCATTTGCGGAAGGAACGGACGGAATTCTGAGATTCTGTGGAAGAGTTTGTATTCCCCGAGACCAAGAACTTAGAGAATATATCATTAACCATGCTCACACAAGCCAGCTGAGCATGCATCCGGGCATAACAAAAATGTACCAAGATTTGAAGAAGTTGTTCTGGTAGCATGGGATGAAGAGTGACGTCACTAGACATGTATCGACTTGTCTAGTTTGTCAAAAAGCTAAAGTGGAACATCAGAGACCAGCGGGATTGCTGCAACCGTTGTCTATTCCTGAATGGAAGTGGGATAGTATTGCAATGGATTTTGTAGTCAGATTGCCAAGAACAAGAAAAGGTCATGATTCAATTTGGGTAATTGTGGACCAACTTACGAAATCAGCACATTTTCTCCCGATCAACATAAAATACAAACTGGAGAGACTGACTCAGATCTATATTGGAGAGATTGTTAGACTGCACGGTGTGCCTACAAGTATTGTTTCGGATAGAGATCTGAGATTTACTTCAAATCTCTAGGAGAGTTTGCAAGAAGCGTTGGGGATGAAGTTACGTCTGAGTTCTGCTTATCACCCACAGACCGATGGTCAATCAGAGAGGACGATCCAATCTTTGGAAGATTTGCTTAGAGCTTGTACCATAGAGCAGACTGAAAGTTGGGATGAAGTTCTACCATTGATAGAATTCACGTACAACAACAGTTATCATTCGAGCATAGGGATGGCACCCTATGAAGCTCTGTATGGTCGACGGTGTCGAACACCTCTGTGTTGGTACCAAGACGGCAAGTGCCTTACTATTGGACCAGAGATTATACAGCAGACAACTGAGAAGGTTAAGATGATTCAGGAAAAGATGAGGATGGCTCAGAGTCGGCAAAAGAGTTATGCAGACCAAAGGAGAAAGCCTCTTGAGTTTGAGGAAGGCGAGCATGTATTCCTGAAAGTCACACCTACGACTGGGGTAGGTCGGGCCCTAAAATCTAGAAAACTCGCTCCAAAATTCCTTGGACCGTACCAAATCATTCGCCGAGTAGGTCTTGTAGCCTACCAAATAGCCTTACCTCCTTTCCTTTCAAACATTCATAATGTTTTCCA
Organism: Ormosia semicastrata; assembly: GCA_029884595.1. NCBI lineage: Eukaryota > Viridiplantae > Streptophyta > Magnoliopsida > Fabales > Fabaceae > Ormosia > Ormosia semicastrata. The sequence goes on from JAQQTO010000063.1 coordinate 53,425,554, forward strand.
TGTGTCACAACTTCGAAAATACCTCCCCGACCCAAGTCATGTCATAGCACCAGATACAGTACAATTAAAAGAAAACTTAACTTAAATGGCACCTCCTGTAAGAATCGAGAATAGAAGGATAAAGCAATTAAGAGGCAAGGAGATCGCATTGGTGAAGGTAATCTGGAACGAGGTGACTGGAGATGCAACTTGGGAGCTGGAAGACAAGATGAAGGAGTAACACCCACAGTTATTCTAAGGTATGCAAATTTCGAGGATGAAATTCCTTTTTAGAAGGGGAGTGTTGTAACATCCTGAAAATTATTTATTTCAATATAAATAATCATTTTACAATATTTATGATTTTTAGGAATTTTTGTGAATTTTTCTGGAAACGATGAATATTTTAATATATTCTTTATTTTGTGTGTGCACTGAGCGGAACTGGGAAAATAGAATATTTTCCCTGAGGCTGGTAAACCTTGAACTATCAATGCGTCGACAGGGGATCTTACTAAACCCGAGGCCGGGCACAATTTGCGAGGTTTGCATTTTTTGAGATTTTATCTGCTAGATAAAATCGTGGTATCATAAAATTATCTGATGAATAATAAAATATTATTTTCATCAATTGTGACTTTTATTCACTGAGAAAATAATTCTAACAGTGAAATTAATCATCTGTCTAGTGTATTAAATTAAGGAAACAAGCTTATCATGCACTTTATCGAGAAGCGCGCGAAGCTTCTCAAGGAAGCCTTGAGGGAAGCTTCTAGAAAGCTACCTCCAACCACTTCTTTCTCTCTCCTCCTTTTTGGTGCTGCATGGTTGACTAAGGGTGGGCATATTGCATTTTCATTCTCTCATTTTCCCTCCCTCACGTCTGCTCTCTTCCTCCCTTTTCTCTCTTCTTCACACAGCAGCAACACCATTACCACCCACACCTCCATTTTATCTTCAAGCTGTCACACTCCTTGCACCCTCTTCGTGTTTGGAGGACCACCATCATTAAGGAAGTCATCTTCAAGAGTTCACCATTCTCTCCATCTTCATTCTTTTCCACCTTTGAAGCTTAAAGATTGGAGCTTTAAGGTAAAAGCTCATGGCTTTTTCTTCCTCTCTCCTCATTTTCATGACCCACGGTCATTTTGGTGACCATGGGTATCCATTTCAAGATTTGGTTTTGATTTTGCAAGTTTGAATGTTCTAGGACTTCCAGGAAGCTAAGCACGAAATTTCTGACCAAAAAGGAGCAGCCTTTCTTTGTGCTTCTCTAAGGTAAGAGGAAGACACTCCTCCTCAACCTCTATTAGCAATTAAAAACGTTGTCTGTGATTGATTGTGAGGAAATCCTATTGAGGGTTATCCTCTGTTCGCATGTTGTTGGTAATGTGTTTGGGCTATTGGGTTATTTTGTGTATATTGATGTGTTTAAGGGGATTGGGACGTATAACGTGGAAGGACAATGACGTCGGATTGGTTCTCGGATGGCCGCGGTTTTGAGCCCAAGAGTTTGGGGATTTTTGGTGAACATTTGTAATAACTTGAACTCCTGACCATTAGTAGAATGCCAAAATCCATCGAGTTTAGACTTCTCACCATATTCGTCGAATTTAATCTTATGACCATATTCGTCGAATTTGATCTCCTGACCGCTAAGCACAATGTCAATATCAGTCGAGTTAGGATGTCAAGATTTGTCGAGTCAGAATGCCAATAGTGGGCTACCAGTATTTTAGGATGTCAAGATCCCGAGGAGGTCCCTGAGGATGACCTCGAGGAGGATCCTGAAGAGGATCCTGACACGATTCCTTCTCATTTGAGGAGCTGATTTTACTTGTAGCTACTGAGGGCTACCAGTATTTTATTTTGGGGGCCTGATGTTTTGACTATAGTGGGCTGTATATTCTGATACTGTGGGGATGTGTATGTATAATCCTTCGAGGGCAGGTATAGTTTTGCTTTTTGATATACCAGGCTTTGTAACTAAACAATTTGATAATATATATATATATATATATATATATATATATATATATATATATATATATATATATATATGCGACGTTAATTTCCCATGTATGCTTTACTTCGCTTTGATTCTTTATTTCCATTATGTTTCGTCAACGTGGTTATTAATTATGGTTATTATATAAATAATAATAATAATAATAAATAAATAATAATAATAAATATATTCACCAATTTAATTACCCAACTATAATCGAGTAAATATATATTATATTAAAAGGAACCGGGTCTTAACTTAGAAAATTTTATTTCCGCATTGTAATTGACAGTGTGACGTTCCCTTTTCCAAAAAGGGGCGTTACATATTCAGTATTTGGTGCATTCTTGTTTTGTTTCTTCTAATTTGTTATTTTAATTGCAAACCACTCTCACAATTCAATTGCTTGGATAAGAAATTATGGAAATTGGTTAAGTTTAGCATGTCTCTAATTGTCAATCCCTTGGGATACGATACTCTACTCTCATATATTACTTGTTGACCCGTGCTTGCGGATTCACACACAAACAGTTGTGTGGGAGAATTATGATATTTTTCATGAGAATCCATAGAGTGAAGGTCATGTCTTTAAGAGTTGGGGTTTAGATCAAGGAATTGACTAGGTTTTGATAATTAAAGAGAATTAACTCACCAAGGAATTGAGTTTTAATTAATTAAGGAATTCTCCCCATTAATTGAATAACTAGAAATTAATTAGAATGAAGATGCCAAAGCTACTCTATTGTCTATGATAGATTATTGAATTAAGTGAAGTAAGATCCCTAGTGTCTTAATTTCGTGTGTTCTTGTGTGTTTTTATCTTTTATAATTTTTGTGTCTTTAATTATTTCAAATCACTTGTGATTATTGGTTGCCTAAATAGTATTAATATTAGAGAAGTGATACTTGGTAAACTAATTCCTCATGGGAACGATATCTTACTCATCATTTATTACTTTTGCGATTTGGTGCACTTGCCAATAATCACAATAAGTTTTTGGCGTATTGTCGGGGAATTAGGCTTTTATCAATATCATTAGTATCTAGGAAGAATACTACTCTAGGCTTTGTTTCTTTTTTCTTTTTTTTTCTTTACTCTTTTATCCTTTCAGTTTTAGTTAGTTATTTGTTTTTGCTATTATTTTATTATTTCTTATTTTATGGACTAACATTTATTTTATTTTTGTTTTGAAGTTTGCTAATGTTGAGTCAGCTTAGGTTTGGAGTCATTGTAGTGGGATGTATATTATAACACCCCAAATTCTGACTATGTTAATAGTAATAGCAGAATTACACTGTTTTGTATTTTCTGTGTGTTATAAAAATAATTTGATTGTTTTGAGATCATTTTTGATCATTTTGTGTGATTTGCTTTGAGTCAAGAAAATAATAATTTTCTTAACCGAAAAAAATCTTATTTTAATTAATTGGAGCTGGGGGGTCTTACTAAATCCAATTCCAATTTATATATATATTAATATTTTAATTTTTAGGATTTAACTATGCAATAAAATAATTTTATATTGTTATAATATTATTTTATGTTACAGTACCTACTGTCTTAAAAATAATAGAAATCTGTTTCAAAATGATCATGGACCCGAAAAAGTCTGTGGGACCCGCGTTTAGAGTAGCAGTCAATGATTCTGATTGGACAGAATTCTGAACCAATAGGAACAAGTCAACAAAGGAGGCTTGAAAACTCTAAACCAATGAGAATTAGTCAAATAAAGAAGCATAGACTTCATTAAAGACCATTGGATGAAAAGCATGATTTAGATGCTTTTGATAATAACCGTTGATCCGAGCAATGGTGTAAAACAAATCCTAATAAAACCTCTAAGTAATATCCACCGTAGATGAGATCAATGGATAGGAAACCAAGTTGATTCCAATGGCTAAGATGAAGTCAACAATAGTGGCTTGACTTTGCTTAGTAACTAATTAAACCTAATTTGGTTAATCTAATGGCCTAATTAACAAGCTAAGTAAACTAATCTAATTGTTAATTAGTTATAATTTAATTCTTAATTAAATATCCTAATTTTAATTAGAGACTATGATATATGCCATAATATGTCTAATTAATCAATTATGTAATTGGAATGTTAATTAAGATTGATTAGGAAACCTAACCTATTAATTAACTAATTAATTAGCAAGTAATTAGACATAAATTGAAAACAAATTAAGCCCCTAAACCCACTTGAACCCCACGGCCAAGAGGCCTTATTCCACCATGTTCTCCATTATTCTTGAACCATCCAAGTGACCATGCATGACAAGTTGATGACATAGGCCATGTGCCATGCAATTGGATATTTTAATTTCATGCAAATCCCTTCAATTTCTTGTACACATCCCACGGCAGCCCACTTTCTTTGTGCATGCAATATTCACTTTTCTCTCTCACCCAAAAAGCTTACATTATTTCCTCTCAAAATTCCAAGAACACCAAAGCACCATTTTCCTTCCTTTTCTCTCTATATGGTTCGGCCCCTACCCCCATAAACACTATCAATCATCTATAATTTTCACTCTCATCATTTCCTAAAGCTAGACAACCTTCTAAACACTTTCCATTTAGGAAGTTTTCCCAAAATCACACTCTAAGTGCTTCAAAATCCAACTTCTACCTTACTTCCCTAGAGGTAAACTTTGGTTTTTATGGTTTTAATTCAAGTTTGTGATTTTCTGAACCATGTTTGTTCCATGATTTATCATTATTAAGCTTTGTATGTGATTTTACTAATTTTTTTAGAATTGTTAGGAATTGTTTGTGAGCCACACGAAATCGAGGAGGAGGAAAGGAGCTTGAAAGACTTGTCTTCAAGAGGTAAGAGGGAGATTTTACCTCACCAACCAAGTTTTGGTGGTGTGGGGATGGTTTTGTTTAGTGAAAAACCCATAAGGGTTTATTCACCTATTGTTTGATGCTATTTGATTGTGTTTGTGATGTGTATGATTTTGTTTCTATGCTTGCATGTGTGATAATATGCTTAAAGCTTTGATATTATGTGTGTATGTATAATTATGAAAGCATAAAAATGTATATGTAATTTAGGATATGAATAACATGATTAAACGATTGTATGAATGCTCCAAAGAGCATTGAGGCTCACGGCCATACTAGGGATTAGAGGACCAAAGTCCTAAAATTGGTGGATTCAAATAAGAATAAAGGATTTAAATAAAAAAGAAATGAATATGAACAAGGTTGAGTATATCAAAGCAAAATGATTTTTATGTGAAGTAAAGAAAAGAAATAACCATTTTGGGAAATAGTACAATTACTGATTTTTAGAGGGGTTATACCGCAAATTTTTATAAAAGATGGACTAAATTATGAATATTATGTAAATAGATGGCCATTGTATAAATACTTATTTTTAGAGGGGTCATATTACAAATATTATTTTTAAAGTGGTTATATTGCAAATATTTTATAAAAGAGAGACGATTTTGTAAATATGAATTTTATGAGGGGTTATTTCGTAAATATTAATTTATGAGGGACTATTTCATAAATATTAATTTTTGAGGGACTATTTCATAAATATGAGTTTTTGAGGGACTATTATGTAAATATGGAAAATAGAGTGAATTTTTAGTATTAAATGAGAAAAATAGTATTTTTGGATTTAAAACGTATGAAAAATATTTATGCGATTGAGAAACGTTGAAAAATCGCTACGCGATTTGAAAAGGCTACAAAATTGAGTTACGATTAAGAAAATATGAAAATATGACTACGCAATAAAAATACAGTAATAATACTGTTAGATTATTGTGTGTACCTCGAATATGTGATATGAATTGGAAATGTGAATAGTGCATAGTACATGCATTGGAAAGGTCCGATGGACTGTATGAGGCTAGTTGCCTAAGAGAGACTGCACCTCTTGAGTGGGTGTGATATGCGTAGTGTAAGTCACTCGTTGACCTTGGGGGCATTGGGGTGCGGGTTATCTACAATAGGCAGTTGGTAGCTCTTCTGTGTCGTAGGTTAGACCGACGCAACACACCAATGATCCTAACCGAGACACTATTCTTAATCAAGATCTAATAAAGACTGTCGTGTATATGCTAGATGTGCAAGATTGAACACGTGGTCCGAGGCATGTTGGTACTGACAAATCTTTTCGATCACTCTCTCTGACCTGAGTTGTAGCTCCATGGAGTAGGAAATTGAGTCTGTGTGCATACATATAGTGATTAAGGGTATTATCGTAAATATTATTTATGATAATTGATTTATTGAATATATGATTATTGATAATGGCATGATTGTAATTATTGTATATTACATATTTTGTGATGATAATGATGTTAGTGGCATAACTGTAATTATGGTATGATAGCTGTATGAAATATTGTATGTGTTTATCTTCATTGCTACTAAACTGGTAATAGCGTAGGTGATCTCACCTCTTTATATGCCTGTTCTGTATTATATTTATATTTGTGAAGATGTTAAGCAAGAAGTAGAGCGAGAAGCTGAGGAAGAGCAGATTCCTGTTGAGGACGTTGAGTTTTGAAGAAATGGAGATGCCTAGTTTCTTTAGCTACATGAGGTTCACGTTTCTAGGAGGAGAGGAGGCGTGGCATGTCGACTTAGATAGAGAAAGTATTTACTATATGGGTGACTTAAATATTAGATTGAGTAGGTTACATCTAGGACATCCGTACTTTAGTGTTAACATATATATGCACCTAGAGTTTCCAATTTCTATTAGGCAGTACTGGGGGGCTTACTATCGTACCCCTAGTGAGGTCAGTGTTGTGTCGTCTGCTCAGACACCTGTCCGTAGGACTTCACATCATGATGGATTCTTATATGCTGAGGAATCTGAGGAGGACCCGTCTGAGGGTCTTGCTGTCTAGTAGGACTTGGGCAGTATAATAGTTTAAATTAAAGTTTAAAGTTTAAATGTTTTGAAAGTCTAGTTTGTAATTATTTAAGTATGACAATACTAAGGCTTGTATACGTATATATGATGTAAATTATTTATGACAATGTTGTTATATTTTTATTTTCTACTAAGTTTATCTTATTATCATCAAGAAATTTTATAACTCGTATTCTATTACAGGCACGATTATTTAATGAAGGAGTAATTTGGTAATTAAGTAACATAAAATGTGGCGCCCTAAGGAGGGTGTTACATATATAGCTGTCGCCCGTTAAAAAGATTCCTCTTCTCTTTGCTTTGACATTTTATTTTCGCATTTATTTATTTTTTCTTATTGATTTTATTTTGCCATCATCATCCTTTCGTGTTTTAAGTCATTTTGTTGAAACTGTGCATACCGGTTTATTGAATTGAATATTTGATGACTACATAAACATTGAATTGATCTCTTTTCTTAGGAAATCACATGAGAATTTGAGAGTTATGTTTTACTCTATTGTTTCAACTATGTATGAATGCATTTCCTATCTTTATGTTTCATAGACCTTAGAACTTAATTTCATGTCAGGCTTAGAGAAAGTTTATGGGAATGCATATGTGTTGATGATTTGCATCTAGAAGTTATTAGATTCTCTCTTGAGACGAAATACCAGGCAGTGCATGATTAAGGAAATGATAAGGGCCTTCTTTGGACCATTTGAGCCTTTCAAGCCAACCTATAGACACAGTTTATCCTTAGGTACCTTTTGTAACGCCCCTTTTCGTAAGGGAATGTCACATTGTCAATTACGATGCGGAAACAAAATTATATAAGTTAAGACCCGGTTCCGCTTAATAGTATGTATGTTTGCCTGGTTATAGTTGGGTAATTAAATTGGCGAGTGTATTTTTTTTTTTTGTAATACAATAATAATAACAATAGTCGATAACCACGGAGATGGAACATAAAGGGAAATAAAGAATTAAAGGCAAAAGTAAGGCATACATTGAAATTAACATTTCATATTCATATATATTTATCAAATTGTTTAGTTACAAAGCCTGGTATATCAAAAAGCAAAACTATACCGGCCCCTAGAGGATTATACATACAGATCCCCACGGTATCAAAATATACAGCCCACTACAACCAAAACATCAGGCCCCCAAAATAAAATACTGGTAGCCCTCAGTAGCTACAAGTAATGTCAGTCCCTCAAGTGAGGAGGAATCGTGTCAGGATCCTCTTCAGGATCCTCCTCGGAGTCGTCCTCAGGGACCTCCTCGGGATCTTCCTCAAGATCTTCCTCGTCAGAGGAAACCACCATAGGAACACCAGAGTTACGGGATGGGGCCCGAGCTGTGGAATGAAAAGAGTCTTCCCGCGGGGTGTAATAACGATCACCCCACATCTCACGTATAGGAGGATGAAATTCCAGACATAGGCTAATACAGCAGGTGAAAACAGGCGGCTCATGGTGCCTCCAGGCTAGAGATATTGATACATCCCCCAAATAGACGCAGCGCTCAGAGCCAAAATTGATGTGCCAGCACTCTGGCCCTCCTAAGAAGGTCAGACGCACATCTCCCAGAAATCTCTGTGTGCGTGTCTCCATAATCTTTAGCAGTCGCTAGTCGAGGTAAGGCCAAAAGCCGGGGAATTCTGGAGCTTCCGCTTCCTTACAGTCATCTTCAATGGGATGTAATATATAGACAAACAATGATGGAAAGACGGGAAAGAGGTAAGATATCCTACCATCATTACCAATTATAGCATCAAGAAACCAAACGGCGCAAAGCGCCTACATAGCATCTCCAAGTAAATATCATAAGCATTAGACAGCAGAAATAAACAAATAAGCAGTTTCAGGCAGTCATATATATAACAGTAAGATGACAATTCCAAATTATAATAACAATAAATGCCAGATAATTCATGGACTCACTATGCATATGCATTCAATAGTCAAAATCCTACTCCATGGAGCTAGACACAAAACAGTCGGAGAGAATGATCAGGGAGATATGCCAGTATCTCGTCAGCCATAAAACAAGTGCTTTCCAGAAAATAATCAGTCATTTTGCGAACAAGGCTTTATACAGCGGCATTCTCACAAGATCTCGATATAGGACTGTGGCCAGTCAAGATCGTCGGTGCATTTGCATCGATTTGTCCCACGGTCCAGAGTGGCTACCACTGCCCGCTGTGAGACTCCCGCGCCCCGACCCCTTCAAGGCCAACTACAGGACCCCACTTGTCTATTCGCACCCGCACTAAGGTGTGATCATCTCCTAGGCAACTCGGCCTTAACAAAGTCCAATGGACGTTCTTTTTCTCTTTGTGCAATGCATGACTCAATCATGCTCCTCATGATAACTAAGTCAATCATACTTCAAATGCATGTCATATGATTTAACAACAAGGTTTAATCCCATTCACGGATCCATATCAAGCCAATAGCACATTTTAAGGATAACCACGATCCCATTCAGAGTCAAAATGAAAGTCAATCATTAGGTTCATTATGTCCCCCACGGCCTCACCCATACTCATGTTTTTCCTTTATTCAAAATTCTCACTTGTTCTAAGGCATGCTCATGTTCCTTGTTTTTCCCTGTTAATGAATCCCTAATTAGTTTCTAGTCATCCAAATATTCACGATTAATATGCTTTTATTAGTCCAAAAGTCTTGAGTCCAGTAAGGTATACGGCTGGAATCACCAGCAGTACCACTAGTTTAATTTCTAGGTGTTGGATGATAACTTACACTCTTGAATTCGACGGAGGCAATGTATCTAGTATAAAATTGAAGCTACCTTTCAACGAAAATTAACATAGTTGATTGATGAGAGATGTGAGTCATAAGGTGAGTTATTGATGGAAGGGCTGCGTTACAATTTTGACAAGAATGGTTAAGACTCAATTTCTGTCGAATGAAGGTTCTATCGAATGGGGATCAAAAACTGTCAAATATACTAGAAAATTAGCAGAAACCCTATTTTTGACAGATGGGTGTTGACGTTGGAGAAATCCCCCAAGTGTTGAACCGACGAAAACACGAAATGATTAGGAGTCCAAATTCGACGGATATTAACATTGGAGAAGTTTCTATTCAATGGTCAGAATTTTAACTCGATGGATATTGGCATTCAAACTCGACGGATTTCGACATCCTATCTCGACGGATATTGACATTGTACTTGATGGCCAAAAGTCTAAACTCGACGGATTTGGTCAAGAGATCAAATTCGACGAATATGGTCAGAAGATCAAATTCAACGGATTTGGCATTCTAACTCGACGGATTTTGACATTGTGCTTAATGGTCGAAAGTCCAAACTCGATGGATTTGGTCAGAAAAATCAAACTCGATGGATATGATCAGAAGTCTAAACTCAACGGATTTGGTCAAGAGATCAAATTCGACGGATGTGGTCAGAAGATCAAATTCAACGGATTTGGCATTCTAACTCGACGGATTTTGACATTATGCTTAACGGTCGAAAGTCCAAACTCGACAGATTTGGTCAGAAAAATCAAACTCGACGGATATGATCAGAAGTCTAAACTTGACGGGTTTTGACATTCTACTAAATGGTCAGAAATTCAAATTATTACAATTGTTCACAAAGAACCCCAAAGTTTAGGCTCTAAATCGTGGCCATCCGAGAACCAATCCGACGTCATTTCCTTCCATATTATACATTCCAATCCAATCTAATATATATCAATATACACACAGACATTCCAATAGCATAAACACCTTACAAACATATGCAAACAAAGGGTGGCCCTCAATAGGTTTCCCTCACTATCAATCACAGACAATGTTCCTAAATGCTAATAGAGGTTGAGGAGGAGTGTCTTCCTCTTATCATAGAGAAGCACAAAGAAAAGCTGCTCCTTTTTGGTTAGAAATTTCGTGCTTAGCTTCCTGGAAGTCCTAGAACATTCAAACTTATAAAATCAGAACCAAACCTTGAAATGGATACCCATGGTCATCAAAATGATCGTGGGTTACAAAGATGAGAAGAGAGGAAGAGAAAGTTGAGAGCTTTACCTTAAAGCTCTAACCTTTAAGCTTCAAAGGTGGAAAAGGATGAAGATGGAGGGAATGGTGAACTCTTGAAGATGACTTCCTCAATGAAGGTGGTCCTCCAAACACAAAGATGGTGCTAGGAGTGTGACAACTTGAAGTTAAAATGAAGGTGTGGGTGGTAATGGTGTTGCTGCTGTGTGAAGAAGAGAGAAAAGAGGAAGAGAGCAGACGTGAGGGAGGGAAAATGAGAGAATGAAAATGCAATATGCCCCCCCTTAGTCAACCGTGCAGCACCAAAAAGGAGGAGAGAGAAAGTAGTGGTTGGAGGAAGCTTCCTAGAAGCTTCCCTTAAAGCTTCCTTGAGAAGCTTCGCGTGCTTCTCGATAAAGTGCATGGTAAGCTTGTCTCCTTAATTTAATACACTAGACAAATGATTAATTACACTGTTAGAATTATTTTCTCAGTGAATAAAGTTACAATTGATGAAAATAATATTTTATTATTCATCAGATAATTTTATGATACAGTGATTTTATCCAACAGATAAAACCTCAAAAAACACAAACCTCGCAAACTGTGCCTGACCTCGGGTTTAGTAAGATCCCCCGTCGACACGTTGACAGTTCAAGGTTTACCAGCCTCAGGGAAAATATTCTATTTTCTCGGCTTCGCTCAGTGCACACGCAAAATGAAGAATATATTAAAATATTCATCATTTTCCAGAAAAATTCACAAAAATTCCTAAAAATCATAAATATTGTAAAATGATTATTTATAACGAAATAAATAATTTTTGGGATGTTACAACACTCCCCTTCTAAAAAGGAATTTCGTCTTCGAAATTTGCATACCTTAGAATAATTGTGGGTGTTGCTCCTTCATTATGTCCTCCAGCTCCCAGGTTGCATCTCCAGTCACCTCGTTCCAGATTACCTTCACCAATGCGATCTCCTTGCCTCTTAATTGCTTTATCCTTCTGTCCTCGACTCTTACAGGAGGTGCCACATAAGTTAAGTTTTCTTTTAATTGTACTGTATCCGGTGCTATGACATGACTTGGGTCAGGAAGGTATTTTCGAAGTTGTGACACATGGAAAACATTATGAATGTTTGAAAGGAAAGGAGGTAAGGCTATTTGGTAGGCTACAGGACCTACTCGATGAATGATTTGGTACGGTCCAAGAAATTTTGGAGTGAGTTTTCTAGATTTTAGAGCCCGGCCTACCCCAGTCGTAGGTGTGACTTTCAAGAATACATGCTCGCCTTCCTCAAACTCAAGAGGCTTTCTCCTTTGGTCTGCATAACTCTTTTACCGACTCTGAGCCATCCTCATATTTTCTTGAATTATCTTAACCTTCTCAGTTGTCTGCTGTATAATCTCTGGTCCAATAGTAAGGCACTCGCCGTCTTGGTACCAAAACAGAGGTGTTCGATACCGTCGACCATACAGAGCTTCATAGGGTGCCATCCCTATGCTCGAATGATAACTATTGTTGTACATGAATTCTATCAATGGTAGAACTTCATCCCAACTTCCAGTCTGCTCTATGGTGCAAGCTCTAAGCAAATCTTCCAAAGATTGGATCGTCCTCTCTGATTGACCATCGGTTTGTGGGTGATAAGCAGAACTCAGACGTAACTTCGTCCCCAACGCTTCTTGCAAACTCTCCCAAAGATTTAAAGTAAATCTCGGATCTCTATCCGAAACAATACTCGTAGGCACACCGTGCAGTCTAACAATTTCTCCAATATAGATCTGAGTCAATATCTCCAGTTTATATTTTATGTCGACCAAGAGAAAATGTGCTGATTTTGTGAGTCGGTCCATAATTACCCAAATTGAATCATGACCTTTTCTTGTTCTTGGTAATCCGACTACAAAATCCATTGCAATACTGTCCCACTTCCATTCAGGAATAGACAATGGTTGCAGTAATCCCGCCGGTCTTTGATGTTCCACTTTAGCTTTTTGACAAACTAGACAAGTCGATACACGTCTAGTGATGTCACTCTTCATCCCATGCCACCAGAACAACTTCTTCAAATCTTGGTACATCTTTGTTATGCCCGAATGCATGCTCAGTTGGCTTGTGTGAGCATGATTAATGATGTATTCTCTAAGTTCTTGGTCTCGGGGAATACAAACTCTTCCACGGAATCTCAAAATTATGTCCGTTCCTTCCGTAAACATTGTTTCATCGCCTTGCTTCACTTGATCTCTCACTTCTTGTAAGAACTTGTCAACCTTCTGCTTTTCCCTTATGTCATCCATTAGCTCACTTGTGATGGTAACCATATTCATGCGAATCTTCCATGGTTCTAACTCGACAAAAGACCACACATCTCTGAATTGCTCTATCATATCCTTTTCCTTGATCATTAGGGCAGAGACACTGATCATCTTTCTACTTAGGGCGTCTGCCACAACATTTGCCTTGCCAGGGTGATACAGAAGTTGGAAATCATAATTCTTCAGGAACTCTAACCACCTTCGCTGCCTCATGTTCAACTCCTTCTGATCATACAAATACTTCAGACTCTTGTGATCACTAAAAATGTTGAACGTTGCTCCGTAGAGAAAATGCCTCCATATCTTCAGAGCAAAAACTACAGCTGCTAACTCCAAGTCGTGCGTTAGGTAGTTCTTCTCGTGCACTCGCAACGGCCTTGAAGCATAAGCTACTACCCTTCCATGTTGCATAAGTACAGATCCTAGTCCTTGGTATGAAGCATCGCAGTACACTTCAAACTGCTCATTCGGATCGGGTAACACTAACATTGGCGAGGTAGTCAGCCGATTCTTCAACTCTTGAAACTTTGCTCACAGTTGTCGGTCCACTCAAACGCTTAGTTCTTCCTTGTGAGTTGTGTAAGTGGTCCAGCAATCTTGGAGAATCCCTCAATGAACCTCCGGTAATATCCAGCTAAACCTACGAAGCTTCGGATCTCCGTCACTGACGTTGGCCTTTCCCACTGCAACACTGCCTCCACTTTCGATGGACCCACTACAATCCCATCCTTCGAGATCATGTGACCCAGAAACTTAACTTCTTCCAGCCAGAACTCATATTTCGACAGTTTGGCATACAATTCCTTCTCCTTCAGAATCTGAAGAACTATACTAAGGTGTTCAGCATGGTCCTCCTGATTTTGAGAGTATACCAGAATGTCATCAATGAAGACCACAACGAATCTATCCAAGTAAGGGCGAAAGATTCGGTTCATGTAGTCCATAAAGATAGCTGGTGCATTCGTCATGCTAAACGACATCACGAGGTATTCGTAATGACCGTATCGGGTACGAAAAGCAGTCTTGGGTACATCCTCCATCTTTACTCGTATCTAATGATACCAGATCACAGATCGATCTTCGAAAACAACGCTGCTCCCTTCAGTTGGTCCATTAAGTCATCAATTCTCAGGAGTGGATATTTGTTCTTGATCGTTACTTTGTTCAGCTGCCGATAGTCCACACATAATCTTGATGTGCCATCCTTCTTGTGAACTAACAGCACTGGTGCTCCCCACGGTGACACACTTGGTCTGACAAATTACTTTTCCAAAAGCTCTTCTAGCTGTTTCTTGAGCTCAGCTAACTCTGTCGGTGCCATCCTATAAGGTGCTATAGACACGGGACCAACTCCCAGTACTAGGTCGATAGCAAACTCTATCTCTCGAGCCGGTGGTAAACCAGGTACATCCTCAGGAAAGACTTCAGGAAACTCATTCACCATTGGAATCGTGTTCACATCAACCTCGCTCTCAACCTTCAAAGAAAATAGTAGCATGTATCCGTGAGCTCCTTCTTTCCAGAGAGCTTGAACTCGGTTAGCCGTCAGAAATCTAGAATTCTCATCTATGGGAAAAACTATGGTCTTTCTGGAATAGTCTAACAGAACATGGTTGGAAGACAACCAGTCTATCCCTAAGATAATATCTAGTTGGGAAAGGGGTAAACAGATTAAATCGACCAAAAAGGTTCGACCTTCAATAACTAATGGACAGTTTAGACAGACTTTGGTAGTAACTACCGGTTTATCAGTGGGGGTAGAAACAGTTAAGTCAAAAGGTAAAGACGACACAGGTAGACCCAGTCTTTGCACACAGTCATAAGATATGAAAGAATGGGTTGCCCCAGAGTCATATAGTACAGTTAAAAGATTACCTTCTATGGTGCCTTCCCCTTGTATCAAATCTTCGGATTCGGAGGCTTCAGCTCCGCTCATGGTATAAACTCGTCCTCCAGCTTGTGGTTTCTTGGCCTTTGCTGCATTCAATGAAGGTTCAGCCTTCGCTTGATTGCAGTTTCTGTAGATATGTCCAGGTTTTTCACATCGGAAACAGATAATCCCTTTGATAGAACAATCCCTTGTTAGATGATCCTTCCCGCACTTCTGGCATTTGGAGGGGTACGCCACGTTCTGGTCAGTCCGGTCCCCAGTAAAACCTCCACCAGAACTTCCACCCATGACCTGTTGCTGATTTCCCATTGGTCGGGAGTATGGCTTCTTCTAAAAGCGGTTAGCACTGTTACCGCCACTTCTCTAGAACCTCGTAGGCCCAAAGTTTCTGCTCCTCGTGTCTCTAGATTGCTCCAGAGCCTTTACGTCACAGCAAGTATCCAACAGTTCTGAGAATTCATTGATCCTCAAGGTGATCACAGCCTTCTTCACCTCATACCTCAGTCCTTCCGTGAATCTTCGGTATTTCCATACTTCATTTGGTTGATTCTGAAAGTATGTCGAAAACTGTGATAATTTTTTGAATTTTGCTGCGTACTCACTAGCGGTCATATTCCCTTGTTGTAAACTGAGAAATTTTGACTCCTTCGCGTGTCTTGTACACGCAAGAAAATACTTATCCAAGAATTTCTCCTTGAATAAGTCCCAAGTAATCTCACGGTTTGCAGCTTCTAACATTCTCTGCACTCCATTCCACCAGTTCTCAGCGTTGCCTACCAACATAAAAGTAGTATAGTTCACCTTCTTGTCCTCAGCGCAGTTCATTCCTCGAAAGACTTTCTCTAACTCCTTGATCCACAGACTAGCCTTGTCCGGATCAAATTCTCCTTTGAATTGAGGAGGGTTATGGCGTCAAAACTTCGCTAAATTCTGAGCATCAGCAGTAGCCTCTAGTTGTTGAGCAACTCGATCTTGTTGTTATGCAACTCTCTCTTGCTGCTGAGCAGCTTACTCGGTTTGCTGTGCGACGGCCTCAGCCATCCTCTGCATTGTTGTAATAGCTGCAACCATGTCTTCCCTTCGCGCCATCTTACTTTCTTAGATCGGAATAACTGAAAACATAGAAAAGTCAGTTGCATTCACTAGGAATACCAAACAATACACCTTTACGTATACTATTCAGAGAACACACAGCACAAACAAGACAGATTCAATCACAAGACCTAAAGAAACATAAACCGGGGCTCTGATACCAACTTAATGTAACGCCCCTTTTCATAAGGGAACGTCACATTGTCAATTACGATGCGGAAACAAAATTATATAAGTTAAGGCCTGGTTCCGTTTAATAGTATGTATGTTTGCCTGGTTATAGTTGGGTAATTAAATTAGCGAGTGTATTATTATTTTTTTTGTAATACAATAAAAATAATAATAGTCGATAACCACGAAGATGGAACATAAAGGGAAATAAAGAATTAAAGGCAAAAGTAAGGCATATATTGAAATTAACATTTCATATTCATATATATTTATCAAATTGTTTAGTTACAAAGCCTGGTATATCAAAATGCAAAACTATACCTGCCCCCAGAGGATTATACATACACATCCCCACGGTATCAGAATAAATAGCCCACACTACAAACAAAACATCAGGCCCCCAAAATAAAATACTGGTAGCCCTCAGTAGCTACAAGTAATGTCAGTCCCTCATGTGAGGAGGAATCGTGTCAGGATCCTCTTCAGGATCCTCCTCGGGGTCGTCCTCAAGGACCTCCTCGAGATCTTCCTCAGGATCTTCCTCGTCAGAGAAAACCACCATAGGAACAGCAGAGTTATGGGACAGGGCCCGAGCTGTGGAATGAAAAAAGTCTTCCCGCGGGGTGTAATAATGATCACCCCACATCTCACGTATAAGAAGATGAAATTCCAGACGTAGGCTAATACAGCAGGTGAAAACAGGTGGCTCATGGTGCCTCCAGGCTAGAGATATCGATACATCCCCCAAATTGACGCAGCGCTCAGAGCCAAAATTGATGTGCCAACACTCTGGCCCTCCTAAGAAGGTCAGATGCACATCTCCCAGAAATCTCTGCGTGCGTGTCTCCATAACCTTTAGTAGTCACTAGTCGAGGTAAGGCCAAAACCCGGGGAAGTCTGGAGCTTCCGCTTCCTTGCAGTCATCTTCAATGGGATGCAATATACAGATAAACAATAATGGAAAGACGGGAAAGAGGTAAGACATCCTACCATCATTACCAATTATAGCATCAAGAAACCAAACAGCGCAAAGCGCCCACATAGCATCTCCAAGTAAATATCATAAGCATTAAACAGCGGAAATAAACAAATAAGCAATTCCAGGCAGTCATATGTATAACAGTAAGATGACAATTCCAAATTATAATAACAATAAATGCCAGATAATTCATGGACTCACTATGCATATGCATTCAATAGTCAAAATCCTACTCCATGGAGCTAGACACAAAACAATCAGAGAGAATGATCAGGGAGACATGCCAGTATCTCGTCAGCCATAAAACAAGTGCTTTCCAAAAAATAATCAGTCATTTTGCGCAACAAGGCTTTATACAGCAGCATTCTCATAAGATCTCGATATAGGACTGTGGCCAGTCAGGGTCATCGGTGCATTTGCATCGGTTTGTCCCACGGTCCAGAGGGGCTATCACTGCCCGCTGTGAGACTCCTGCGCCCCGACGCCCTTAAGGCCAACTACAGGACCCCACTTGTCTATTCACACCCGTACTAAGGTGTGATCATCTCCTAGGCAAATCGGCCTTAACAAAGTCCAACGGACGTTCTTTTTCTCTTTGTGCAATGCATGACTCAATCATGCTCCTCATGATAACTAGGTCAATCATGCTTCAAATGCATGTCATATGATTTAACAACAAGGTTTGATCCCATTCACGGATCCATATCAAGCCAATAGCACATTTTAAGGATAACCACGATCCCATTCAGAGTCAAAATGAAAGTCAATCATTAGGTTCATTATGTCCCTCACGGCCTCACCCATACTTATGTTTTTCCTTTATTCAAAATTCTCACTAGTTCTAAGGCATGCTCACGTTCCTTGTTTTTCCCTGTTTATGAATCCCTAATTAGTTTCTAGTCATCCAAATATTCACGATTAATATGCTTTTATTAGTCCAAAAGTCTTGAGTCCAGTAAGGTATACGGCTGGAATCACCAGTTGTACCACTAGTTTAATTTCTAGGTGTTGGGTGATAACTTACACTCTTGAATTCGACGGAGGCAATGTATCTAGTATAAAATTGAAGCTACCTTTCGATAGAAATTAACATGGCTAATTGATGAGAGATGTGAGTCATAAGGTGAGTTATTGACGGAAGGGCTGCGTTACAATTTTGACAAGAATGGTTAAGACTCAATTTCTGTTGAATGAAGGTTCTGTCGAATGGGGATCAAAAACTGTCGAATATACTAGAAAATTAGCAGAAACCCTATTTTTGATGGATGGGTGTTAACGTTGGAGAAATCCCCCAAGTATTGAACCGACGAAAACATGAAATGATCAGGAGTCCAAATTCGACGGATATTGACATTAGAGAAGTTTCTATTCAATGGTCAGAATTTTAACTCGACGTATATTGGTATTCAGACTCGACGAATTTCGACATCCTATCTCGATGGATATTGATATTGCACTTGATGGCCAGAAGTCTAAACTCGACGGATTTGGTCAAGAGATCAAATTCGACGGATATAGTCAGAAGATCAAATTCAACGGATTTGGCATTCTAACTCGACGGATTTTGACATTGTGCTTAATGATCGGAAGTCCAAACTCGAGGGATTTGGTCAGAAAAATCAAACTCGACGGATATGACCAGAAGTCTAAACCCGACGGATTTGGTCAAGAGATCAAATTCGATGGATGTGGTCAAAAGATCAAATTCAACGGATTTGGCATTCTAACTCGATGGATTTTGACATTGTGCTTAATGGTCGGAAGTCCAAACTCGACGAATTTGGTCAGAAAAATCAAACTCGACGGATATGATCAGAAGTCTAAACTTGACGGGTTTTGACATTCTACTAAATGGTCAGAAGTTCAAATTATTACAATTGTTCACAAAGAACCCCAAAGTTTAGGCTCTAAACTGTGGCCATCCGAGAACCAATCCGACGTCATTTCCTTCTATATTATACATTCCAATCCAATCCAATATATATCAATATACACACAGACATTCCAATAGCATAAACACCTTATAAACACATGCAAACAAAGGGTGGCCCTCAATAGGTTTCCCTCACTATCAATCACAGACAACGTTCCTAAATGCTAATAGAGATTGAGGAGGAGTGTCTTCCTCTTACCTTAGAGAAGCACAAAGAAAGGCTGCTCCTTTTTGGTCAGAAATTTTGTGCTTAGCTTCCTGGAAGTCCTAGAACATTCAAACTTATAAAATCAGAACCAAACCTTAAAATGGATAACCATGGTTATCAAAATGACCGTGGGTTACGAAGACGAGAAGAGAGGAAGAGAAAGTTGAGAGCTTTACCTTAAAGCTCCAACCTTTAAGCTTCAAAGGTGGAAAAGGATGAAGATGGAGAGAATGGTGAACTCTTAAAGATGACTTCCTCAATGATGGTGGTCCTCTAAACACAAAGATGGTGCTAGGAGTGTGACAACTTGAAGTTAAAATGGAGGTGTGGGTGGTAATGGTGTTGCTGCTGTGTGAAGAAAAGAGAAAGGAGGAAGAGAGCAAACGTGAGGGAGGGAAAATGAGATAATGAAAATGCAATATGCCCCCCTTAGTCAACCGTGCAGCACCAAAAAGGAGGAGAGAGAAAGTAGTGGTTGGAGGAAGCTTCCCTCAAAGCTTCCTTGAGAGTTTCGTGCGCTTCTCGATAAAGTGCATGGTAAGCTTGTCTCCTTAATTTAATATACTAGACAAATGATTAATTACACTGTTAGAATTATTTTCTCATTGAATAAAGTTACAATTGATGAAAATAATATTTTATTATTCATCAGATAATTTTACGATACAGCGATTTTATCCAACAGATAAAACCTCGAAAAACATAAACCTCGCAAACTGTGCCCGGCCTCGGGTTTAGTAAGATCCCCCGTCGACACGTTGACAGTTCAAGGTTTACCAGCCTCAGGGAAAATATTCTATTCTCCCGGCTCCGCTCAGTGCACCCGTAAAATGAAGAATATATTAAAATATTCATCATTTTCCAGAAAAA
This sequence comes from Ormosia semicastrata, assembly GCA_029884595.1. NCBI lineage: Eukaryota > Viridiplantae > Streptophyta > Magnoliopsida > Fabales > Fabaceae > Ormosia > Ormosia semicastrata. The sequence continues at coordinate 53,445,906 of JAQQTO010000063.1, forward strand.
TCCACAAAATTCCTAAAAATCATAAATATTGTAAAATGATTATTTATAACGAAATAAATAATTTTCGGGATGTTACACCTTTTGCAGCCTAGATATTGTTTGGCCTTTATTTCTTTTCTTTACCCACATTTTTCTTTTCCCATACCCATATAAAAAAAATGCTCTCTTACATAACCTTTGTTGAGTGCATATCTTATATTATTTTATTATTCAAGCTTTAGTTATTTTTGTGCATAGAGTATTTATAGAGTTGAAAAAAAAATTCAAAAAAAAGTCCACCCAATGTGTTGCAAAGAAATAAGTTTAGGCGTGGAGGTTATAAAAAGAAAAAAAAAAGAGAATGAAAAAAAAAAAATAAAGTGTTGATTCTTATGCTCCGTTCTACACTTTTCCTACATTTTGTAGCTTAAATTTTAAAATTTGCATGATTTTTGTATATCAACTTTTGTGTTAGTTATCCTACCCATTCTTTCTTAACCCTCACCCTTAGCCTTAAATTACAAGCTTTGTAAAGACCCTGTTAATCCTTAGTTATGTTTTGTTTACATTAGTGATGAGAGAGATGAAAAATAACCCTATGGATGTGGGTTTGATGTGCATTTACAGTTTTATAAACTTATTTGAGCTTGTACTTTATGAGGAGATTGAGTCTTTCATTCATATTTTTGGAAAGTCATTTTTGCAGAAGAGTTGCACGTAAGAGAAGATGTGATAAATAGATTGTGCATGTGTGACACTTTGAAATGTGATTGTGAAGTAATTTATGACGATATGAATGATTTTCAATAACCGGTATTGTCATTTTTAAGTCTGCATGTTTTGAGTTTTAGTTGTTTTCTTTTCTTTTCTTGTTTTTAATTCTTTTTCTTTATTGCTTGAGGATAAGCAATATTTAAGTTTAGGGGTATTTGATGAGTGTAAAATACACCTATCTTTTGGGTTTATTTATTAGGATTTTTTAATTTATATTTGTTTAGTTTTTTATTTATTTATTTTTAATTTTTAAATAATTATCTCTTCACCTAGGATTATTTGAATTTTTAGGATAAATTATCAGATTTTGTGTAAAAATAAAAAATTCCTAAAGATAAATATTTGAAGGATTTAAATATTTTGATATAATAAGTATATTATTTATTTATGATATTAAGTAAAATCTGAGCCTACTGAATTAAATATATTTTTATTGTGTTTTGTAGGAATTTAAGGAAGGATCAAGTTAGATTCTTAATTGGAGTGCAAACAATCTCTACTTGATGACCAAGTATCTCTATGTTTAATGCAAGGATCTCAAGGAGTTTCTTAATTTGAGTGGAATGTTTGTTTCCTAATTTATATGAATTCAATAAAAAGGAATAGGAAACAAGAGATTTGGTCAAAGATTAATTAAGAGATAAAATCGACGTACTGTTTGTGGTTTTGAAAAGCTAACAGAAAATCTTACAAATTATTTGTTGAGATCGAGGGTAGATTTTGCTATCTGGTAGGCGAGAAAAATCGTGCAAAAAAAGATACAAAAAGCTATCAATTTTTCTATAAAAAAAGAAAAACAAGTTTAGTAAAGTAATTCTCTCTTGGTTCAGAAAATACACAAAAAATATAGAGTTTTGAGAGTCTCAAAGGCAGTGAGAGGATGAGCCCTAGGAGAGGAGGAGGAGCCATTATGGAGCTCTCATGGTGTTGGAGATCAAATAATTATAACACCCCAGATTTTGGCTATTTTACAGAAATGACTAAATTGTACGGTTTTGTGTTTTCTGTATGATGTAAAATTATTTTGATTGTTCCGAGACTGTTTTTGATCGTTGTGTGATATTTGCTCCGGGTTAGGAAAATAATAATTTTCAGGCCGGGAAAAATCTTATTTGATTTATTCGGAGACGGGGGATCTTACTAAACCCAAATCTAAGAGACATGAAATCAAATCTTTTAATTTTTAAAATTTATTTGTGAAATAAAAATATTTCACAAAAAAAATATCTGCTGTTTTATTTATAACTGCTTCTGTTACCGAGTAATGGACCCGGTATATTTTTTATCTATTAGAAAATAGATTAAGAATCATTTTTGTAATTTATTTTAAAATGGACCAATAGGAATGAGTCAATATTAGTGGTTAGACTTTCTCTAGACCAATAGAAAATGGTCAATAAAAATGGTTGGGCTAGTTGCTAAGTAACTAAAATAACTAACTAAGTTACTTTAAATAGTTTAATTTGTAACTAAATAATCTAACCTAATTAACTTACCATCTAATTAAGATGTAACTAAAACTTAATTGGAGTCAAACTTAGTTACTAAGCCCTCTAGAGTCCCACGACCATGAAGGCCATTTCCACCATGTTCTAGGTTCATCTACATGACCACTTGATGACCATTTTATGACCTAAGCCATGTGTGCACCATGTGAGACCATGTGAATGAATTCTTATCACATTAAGCTACTCCCCATGCACTACATGGCTGCACACTTTCATTTAGCTATCCATTTGCATTTTTATTACACTTTATAATATCAAGCTTCCATCTTTTCTCTCAAATGTTCAAGAACCCTCAAGAACACTTAAACACTTTTCTTCTCTTCTCCTTGTAAACCCCACGGCCCAACCTCCAAACCATGCCTCTCCACTTCTAAAATTTCATCTTTTCTCAATTTCTAAAGTTAAACCTCTTTCTAAACACTTTTCTTTTAGTAAGTTTAGTCAAAATCCTACTCCAAGTACATCAAAAATCAAGCTTTAGCTTGTTACTCTCAAGGTAATCTTTTGATTCTTTGATTCTAAGATAGGTTTTTAATTTTCTAGACCATGATTGATCCATGGTTCTTTGTTCTTAAGCTTTGTTTATGACTTTATAATTTGTTTAAGATTTTTAGGGTTTTTGTTTGAATCACACGAAATCAAGAAAGAGGAGGAGCTTGAAGATCTTGTCTCCCTTAAGGTAAGAGGGAGATTAACCTCATCAACTATGTGTTGGTGGTGAGGAAATAGGTTGTTTGTGATGAAAAATCCATAAGGATTTATTCACTTAATTTTCTATGCTTTCATTTCTTGTGTTTATTATGCTTTTGATTTTGAAAATATGATTGCATGTGTGCTTGTATGCTTATAGCTTTGATAATATGCTTGTATGTGGGATTTGGAAAGCATGCAAAAATATATGTGTAATGTAAGATGTGAATCACATGAAGGATTTGTTGTATGAAGGTCCAAAAGGGCCTATGAGGCACACAGCCTCCACCATTCAAAAGGAACCTAGGGTTCTAAATTATTTTTCTAACCAAGAAGCAAATGATTTTATGACAAGAAAAATAAATTAAGAGTTTTTGCAAGGATTAAATGTTAAAAAGAACTAAATGATGGATTATGAAACCCTAAGTGGATTTCAGCCAACATGCCATTTTTCATAACTTAGAATCAAAATTATCTTATTAGATGTAGACTTAGAGGTTTAATTGAGAAGGAAATTATTTAGGTAGGTTTTAAACTTAATATCAAGCAATATACCCTTTAGAATAAAAATTGACATAATTAAATAATTAAGTTATGAAATAAAAAGAAATGTCAATACTTGAAATTTTCTAACGTATAGCTCACCCTATGGGTTTTGAAGTGCGTTAGAAAAATTTGAGCTGTAATATCTTAAGTAAATCAAAGAATCATAATTTTCTGGGAAATAGTAGAAATATCGATTTTTAGAGGGACTATATTGTAATTATTATCTAAAGAGGGACTATTTTACAAATATTATTTTAGGAAGGACTATTATGAAAATATTATTTAAACAAGGATTATTATGTAAATATTATTTAATGAAGGACTATTATGTAAATAATAGAAATAAAATCAAATTTTTTAGAAAAGCATTATTTTTGGTTTAAATATGTTAGAAATATTTTACGTAATTGAAAATACGTTGAAAAATATTTATGTGACTCAAAAATAGTAATTTTAGGCTAGGCGATTGAGAAAATGCAATAAAATATTTACGCGATTTGAAAACGTAAGAAAAGTGTTTCGTAATTTCAAAAAATGCGATAATATCGCTACGCGATTAAGCGTAAACAGCAGTTTACCGTTGGGCAGTTGTGGTGGGCCCAGTAGTGTTAAATCTTGACATCACCAAGAAAAGGTGAGGATATATGAGATGCTATAGAAATAATGATATGTGTGTGTGAATCATATATCATGCATAGAAAAGTATGTTTGCTTGTTTGGTTAAGGCTGTATGCCTAGGAGATGAATTACACCTAAGTGCAGGTGCGAGTAGATAACTGTAGGTCACTTGTTGACCTCGGGGGCATCGGGGTGCAGGTACCTCGCAATGGATGGTTGGTAGCTCTTTTATCCGTGGGGTAGACCGATGTAAACGCACCGATGATCCAGACCGAGATATTGTCCTATATCGTGATCTTGTATAGAATGTCTTGTCCAATGCCTGATGTGCACTTTTGACAAAATTGATATAATATAGCACTTTTGGCCACGGCAGCCAAGTGACAGACATGTCTTCTGGATCTTCTCTCCGAAAACTGTGTTTAGCTCCATGGAGTAGGAATTAGTCTGAGTGTGTACATGCATAGTGGGTCAGCATAGTAACGTGAAATTTATAATTAACTGATCCATGATTATATGATTTGTTATTCATGAAATGATAACATGATTATTGTCTTAATATTATTATACCTTGTTTACTTGCTGTCATTTCCTTTATTGTCATACTAGTATTGATGTAGGGGATTTCACCTCGTTGTTATATTGTATCTGTTTCATTGTATATGTTGATTGAAGACCGAGAGAACGAAGAGGCAAGGGACCCTATTTATTTTCAGTAGCAATTTTCTTTATTTGTTATATGGCGACTAGACGACAAGTCCTAGGTTTTATTAGGGTTCAGTTCCACAGGGGAGCTGACGCCTGGAGATTTGACTACAATAATGAAAGATTTGTGTACACTAGGGACTTAACTATGAGCTTGAGTGGAACCCTGGATGGGATTTCCGTGTTAACTCAGCATGCAACTGTACGGTTGGAATTCATGATACCTCTTCGTGAACTCTGGGGTGGAGTAGTGTCTGTCTATACACCCCAAGAGGATTCTGTCGTATCATCGACAAGAACCCCTGTGAGGCGTTTGTATCCGCCAGGATTCTTTGATGATAATGTAGAGGAGGAGGAGGATCCTTATTAGGAGCCAAATCCTTAGGTTTGTTTTAGAGTACCTTTTGATAGCTAGGTTTGTAATTTCGTTATAAGAACAAGGTTTGTAATTTACTTCATTGCAAGTCTTACTAATATTTTTAATTCAATTTACTTATTTAATTTTGTTTCGCAAATGAAATTTTAAAATTGACATTTTTACAAAATTAATTCTTTTACAACTTGGGTAAGTTCTATTAGAATTAGTCTTAAATGTGTTACCCTATGATGGGTGTTACAATAACCATTGAAGATGTTTTGGTTTCTTCTCTATGGTTCTATCATGATGAATTCTTATTCCTCTTCTTATCTCTTCTTCTTTTACATCACGTCTAGCTAAATTCATGTGTTGTTAGGGTGAAGATGTAACTTTATTCAATCGACATATATTAAGATTAAAATTTTAATTAATTTCTTTTCTATTCAATTTGAGTGCTTATTATGGTTCTTATAGCCTTTATGAATTGGCCACTCACAAATTGATTTAGTGAGATGTGTGTAGAATCAGAAGGTTTGCATATGACTTAGACCATAAATAATAAGTGTCATGATTTATAATCATCTACGAATAGAGGTTATAGGTTGTGTGGAAGAATTGTGATATTTTCCATGAGATTCCATAGAGTGAAGGTCATGCCTTTAAGAATTGGGGTTTAGATCAAGGAATTGACTAGACTTTGATAATTAAAGAGAATTAACTCGCCAAGGAATTGAGTTTTAATTAATTAAGGGATTCTCCCCATCAATTGAATAACTAGAAATTAATTAGAATGAAGATCCCAAAGCTACTCTATTATCTATGATAGATTGTTGAATTAAGTGAAGTCAGATCCCTAGGATCTTAATTTCGTGCGTTCTTGTGTGTTTTTATCTTTTATAATTTTTATGTCTTTAATTATTTCGAATCACTTGTGATTATTGGTTGCCTAGATAGTATTAATATTAGAGAAGTGGTACTTGATAAACTAATTCCTTGTGGGAACAATATCTTACTCATCATTTATTAGTTTTGTGATTTGGTGCACTTGTCAATAATCACAACAAGTTTTTGGCGTCATTGTTGGGGAATTAGGCTTTTATCAATAACATTAGTATCTAGGAAGAATACTTCTCTGGGTTTTATTTTTTTTTATTTTCTTTCTTTTTTTTCTTTACTCTTTTATCCTTTCAATTTCGGTTAGTTATTTGTTTTTGCTATTATTTTATTATTTCTTATTTTATGGACTAATTTTTTTTTATTTTTGTTTTGAAGTTTGCTAATGTTGAGTCAGCTTAGGTTCGGAGCCTTTGTAGGGGGATGTATATAGCTGTTGGCCGTCAAAAAGATTTTTCTTCTCTTTCCTTTGACATTTTATTTCTGCATTTATTTATTTTTTCTTATTGATTTTATTTTGTCATCATCATCCTTTTGTGTTTTGAGTCTTTTTGTTGAAACTATGCATACCGGTTTATTGAATTGAATATCTGATGACTGTAGAAACTGTGAATTGATCTCTTGTCTTAGGAAATCATATGAGAATTTGATAGTTATGTTTATCTCTATTGTTTCAATTATGTATGAATGCATTTGCCATCTTTATGTTTGATAGACCTTGGAATTTAATTTCATGTCAGGCTTAGAGAAAGTTTATGGGAGTGCATGTGTGTGGATGATTTACATCTAGAAGTTGTTAGATTCTCTCTTGAGGCGAACTCCTAGGCAGTGCATGATTAAGGAAATGATAAGGGTCTTCTTTGAACCGTTTTAGCCTTTCAAGCCAACCTGGAGACACAGTTTATCCTTAGGTCCCTTTTGTAGCCTTATTATTGTTTAATCTTTATTTCTTTTCTTTACCCACATTTTCCTTTTTCCATACCCACATAAATTTTTTTTTCTCTTACATAACCTTTGTTGAGTACATATCTTGTATTATTTTATTATTCAAGCTTTAGTTATTTTTGTGCATGGAGTATTTATAGAGTTGAAAAAGAAATTCAAAAAAATTCAAAAAAAAAGTCCACCCAATGTGTTGCAAAGAAATAAGTTTGTGGGTGGAGGTTATAAAAAAAAAGAAAAAAAAGAGAAAGAAAAAATAATAATAAAGTGTTGATTCTTATGCTCCGTTCTGCACTTTTCCTACATTTTGTGGCTTGAATTTTGAAATTTACATAATTTTTGTATCTCAACTTTTGTTTTCGTTATCCTACCCTTTCTTTCTTAACCCTCACCCTTGGCCTTATATTATAAGCTTTGTAAAGACCCTTTTGATCCTTGGTTATCTGTTATTTACATTAGTGAAGAGAGAGATGAAAAATAACCCTATGAATGTGGGTTTGATGTGCATTTGCAATTTTATAAACTTATCTGAGCTTGTACTTCATGAGGAGATTGGGTCTTTCATTCATATTTTTGGGAAGTCATTTTTGCAAAAGAATTGCATGTGAGAGACAATGTGATAAATGAATTGTGCATGTGTGACACTTTAAAATGAGATTGTGAAGTAATTTATGAGGATATGAATGATTTTCAATAACCAGTATTGTCATTTTTGAGTCTGCATGTTTTGAGTTTTAGTTGTTTTCTTTTCTTTTCTTGTTTTTAATTTTTTTTTTTTTTTTTATTGCTTGAGGACAAGCAATATTTAAGTTTTGAGTATTTGATGAGTGTAAAATACACTCATCTTTTGGGTTTATTTATTAGAATTTTTTAATTTATATTTATTTTGTTTTTGTTTATTTTTATTTATTTTTAATTTTTGAATAATTATCTCTTCACCTAGGATTATTTGAATTTTTAGGATAAATCATCAGATTTTGTGCAAAAATAAGAAATTCCTAAAGATAAATATTTGAAGGATTTGAATATTTTGATATAAGAATTATATTTTTTTTTATGATATTAAGTAAAATATGAGTCTACTGAATTAAATGTATTTTTATTGTGTTTTGTAGGAATTTAAGAAAAGATCAAGTTAGATTCTTAATTGGAGCACAAACAATCTCTACTTGATGACCAAGTATCTCTGCGTTTAATGCAAGGATCTAAAGGAGTTTCTTTATTTGAGTGAAATATTTGTTTCCTAATTTATATGGATTGACCAAAAGGGAATAGGAAACAAGAGATTTGATCAAAAATTAATTAAGAGATCATATTGATGTACTGTTTGTGGCATTGAAAAGCGAATAGAAAATCCTACAAATTATCTATTGAGATCGAGGGCAGATTCTGCTTTCTGGTGGGTGGGAAAAATCGTGCAAAAAAAGATACGAAAAACTATCAAATTTTCTATAAAAAGGGAAAAAACAAGTTTAGCAAAGTAACTCTCTCTTGGTTCAAAAAATGCACGAAAAATATAGAGTTTTGAGAGTCTCAAAGGCAACGAGGGGACAAGCCCTAGGAGAGGAGGAGGAGCCATTATGGAGCTCTCATGGAGTTGGAGATCGAATAACCATTGAAGATGCTTTAGTTTCTTCTCTTTGGTTCTATCATGACGAATTCTCTTTCCTCTTCCTATCTCTTCTTCTCTATTGTCAAGTGTAGCTAAATTCATGTGTTGTTAGGGTGAAGATGTAACTTTATTCAATCGATATGTATTAAGATTGGAATTTTAATTAATTTCTTTTTTATTTAATTTGAGTGCTTATTATGGTTCTTAAAGCTTTTATGAATTGACCACTCATAAATTGATCTAATGAGATATGTGTAGAATCGGAAGGTTTGCATATAAATTAGATCATAAATAATAAGTGTCATGATTTATAATAATCTACGAATAGAGGTTATAGGTTGTGTGGGAGAATTGTAATATTTTCTATGAGAATCGATAGGGTGAAGGTCATGCCTTTAAGAGTTGGGGTTTAGATCAAGGAATTTACTAGGCTTTGATAATTAAATAGAATTAACTTGCCAAGGAATTGAGTTTTAATTAATTAAGGGATTCTCTCCATCAATTGAATGACTAGAAATTAATTAGAATGAAGATCCCAAAGCTACTCTATTGTCTATGATAGATTGTTGAATTAAGTGAAGTCAGATCCCTAGTGTCTTAATTTCGTGCGTTCTTGTGTGTTTTTATCTTTTATAATATTTGTGTCTTTAATTATTTTGAATCACTCGTGATTATTGGTTGCCTAGATAGTATTAATATTAGAGAAATGGTACTTAGTAAACTAGTTGCTCATGGGAACGATATCTTACTCATCATTTATTACTTTTACGATTTGGTACACTTACCGATAGTCACAACAATAGGAAAACTCCGCTGATGGTAAGAACTTATCCCAACTACCCTATTGTTCTAAAGCACATGCTCTAAGTATATCCTCAAGGGTTTGGATTGTCCTCTCTGTTTGCCCATCATTTTGTGGGTGATGAGTTGTACTAAGACTTAACTTAGTCTCGAAAGCCTCTTGCAAGGCTCCCCATAATCTAGATGTGAATCTAGGATCTTTATCTGAAACTACGCTTACGAGGACTTCATGCAATCTAACTATCTTCTTAAGATATAGCTGAGCTAATTTCTGTAGAGGATAGTTAGCTCTCATTGGCAGAAAGTGAGCAGATTTGATTAATCTATCCACTATGACCCAAACTACATCATATCTTTGCTGAGTTTTGGGTAGACCCATTACAAAGTCCATAGAAATCTTCTCCCATTTCCACTCTGGGATCTGATGCGAATTGATTTGTTGCAAGCCTAAGTGCAGGTTGTCTCAAGTAATAAATTCTCGGGAGTCCGAGGTCAATCCATAGGGAATTGATGAAGAAAAATTCTTTAAGATAAGGAAAGGATTTGTCACAACAATAAATGTGATAAAACTTGTTCACAATTAAAAAGGATTTGCTTGGGCTAGGAGATCCACTCTTGGTATATAAATTAAGGTCAAGATTATTTCTTTTTATAACTCAATTAGAATCCACGCATAACGGAGGTTCCAATCGAAAAATACAACATTCAAAGTTCTTTTAAAGTTATATATGTAGCTATATTATAGTTCTTTTAATTATGCACTAACGACAACACTTGTAAATAGGTTCAAATATTTATTGTGTCAATCTCTTGTCTACAACAAATCAAGATCTCCACTTTACAATGAGGGTTAATAACACCAACACTTGTAAACAGGTTCAAGCATTCATTGTGCCAATTTCTTGTCTACAACAAATCAAAATCTCTACTTTACAAGGAGAGTTTCTAAATTGATTGGAAACAAAATACAATACATATAATGATCACTTGATAATATATCATTAAAGCACAAGAAAAATATTAATTTAACCTTATTTCATTACCAAAAGCTTCACCTTTTCACCCAAGCAAAAAGAAAATTAGTTACTCATAAACAAGAAGAAAGAAAGAGAGAAGAAGAAAGAGATGAACATAATTTCTATTTAGAACAAAAGAAAACTATAACAAGAGAATCAAATAATACAAGAACAAGATCTTGATCTCTAAACCAAGATGATTCTAACGAGCAACCAATGGTGCCTTTTATAGAGCATGAAGGGTACAAAATGACAGGGGAGTTGTTTAATGAGTGGGTGGATGAGTAGGTGGATGAGTGGAATATAACAATAGAGTTGTTTAATGAGTAGGTGGATGAGTGAAAAATTATTGTCATGCTTATCTCCCCACTCAACCAATTCAATTGTCTTCACATGATAATAACTTTATCATAACATCACCTATTACATAAGTGGTCATCAAGAACATTGAAGGGTTTTGTCTTAGCTTTCCAATGCCACTAGTTTCAACCTAATCTGCCTCATATAACCCAAGATATGACCTAATATTTACACAGTGTTTGGGTTCCAGCAACAACACCTCTGTTTTGACTTCTAGGCCCAATATGACCTACTAGACGTCTGATTAAGCTCTTGTGTTCTCATGAAAGTTGTAGATTTAGGTCTTAGATTTCATTTGGGCTTAGCTTTGTGTCAATTGAACTCCTATAGCTCACAAATGGGTTGATGAATGCGTAGAGGTCAAGCTGTCAAGTTCAACACTCTAGTTCTTACTTCAACTCTAATTTAAACTATCTAAACATGTGATTCAGCTCTTGAGGTCTTCGTGAAAGTTGTAGAGAATTATCTTAGCTTTCCTACAAGACTAGAATCACATCAATCAAATATTTGTAACTCAGATTCCAATTTACTGAACGCTGCTAAATAGATAAATTAAGGTTAATTCATGCAATAATTCCTTCAATGATCCAATTAAGCTCAATATCATAAAATGTGACAAAACTAACTTAATTAAACCCAATTGAACCTTAAGAAGCCTAGTGAGGAGATTATGAAATGAATAAAATATATTGATATCAAATTCCCCCACCCTTAGTTTTTGCACTCCCGGGCAAAACACATAAGACCAAAACGAGGGAACAAGGGAAAACAACAAAAACTTAGAAGCTAAAAACTCTAAAAGACTTAATTTTCAATGATATTCAAGAATGCAAAAGTTTATAAGAAAGAAGAGAAACCAAAGATGCAAGGGATCAAAAACATTTATAAGGTAATGTTTCTTCACATCTCAAACCAACATCCAAGGAAACTTCAATTGAAAAGCATGAGTCAAGAATGATAGATCCTCACAAGATTCACTCTCAATCCTTCAAGTGTTTAAAAGGAAGGTATTTCAATCAATTCAACCCATGAAAATTTATACTACTATAAGCTTGCTTATCTTCTACTTCTCCACTACTCAGAACACATGCACACACAAATCAATAGGACTTTATTCAAGGTTATAATAGGGTCAAGGTAAAGGAGGGGAGCAATATGGATATGAAAAGTTAAATACCAAAGAGAATAAAAGAGCATTAGGATTGAGTTCAAATAACAAACATGAAAAGTTCATCCCAACATAATGCAAATTCCCTTTAAATATTCTTTTCCCTTCCCTTTTGGCCTTGTTGGCCTTTCTTTACACATTTCTTTTCTTATATTCATTATTAGTTTTTTGTTTGTTTTTTTTTTTCAATTAGTCACTCTTTCCTTTTTCACCAACCATTTTGCACACACCCCCACACTTGTTCAAGAACTTATCCAATAATAAAGCCAATGCTCTCTTATTCCCTAAGGTTGGGTAAGAACATAGTTTTTTATTTAAGGCACGTAATGAGCTAGAAACAAGGAATGGTGAAATAAGCTCAAAGGGGTTAAGCAAAGGAAAATATGCAAGGTTGGCTATTTGGTTAAAGTATCTATTTCAAGAAAAATGCCTCAATCATGTTTATGTATATATGTGAAAATGTAGCCTAAAAAAGAATCAAAGCAAATTCTGGAGTAACAATTTCATGAATGAAAAATCACACAAGAAAGAAAATAATGATACAAATGTTCAATTCATTCGTCAATAGGCTCAAAATCTCACAAGGCAAATATCTATCATTCTCAATCCACTAATTTAATATTCACAACCAAGCATGTGAAATTTAAGAAAGAAGACAATTTATTCAATCATGCTATGATCCTTGAATTTCAATTGCTACTTCTACACAAAATAGTTACTTCCCTAATTTAGATTCATCTTAAGAGTAAATTTACCTCAAGGGCATAATTTACTGCTTACTCTACCATCCTTAATTGGTTAAAAATACCAATAAACATACTTCCCAAATTTTTTTATGTCAACCATCCTTCCCCCTAACCAGATCACAATATTATCCCCAATGTCTAACTATATATGAGCAAAGGATAGAAGATATTACTTGTTGTGGCAATTATTGAAAAGAGAAAACTAACACAAATTTAAGCAGAAACAAAGTAGAATAAAATCAAAGGTAAAGGTAAAGTTATAGATGGAGTGTCAGATCAGTCCCGCGTTCCTTGCTGTGTAACACCCCAAAAATTATTTATTTTGTCATTAATCATCATTTTATAATATTTATAAATTTTGAGAATTTTTGTGAATTATTTTAAAAATATTGAATATTTTAATATATTTATCATTTTACGTGCACACTGAGCAGAGTCAGTGCAACACCACAGAAATGATTTGTTTCATCATGAATAGTCATTTTCCAATATTAGTAATTTTTGGAGATTTTTTTGGAATTTTTCGAAAACGCTGAATATTTTAATATATTCCTAGTTTTGCATGCTCACTGAGCAGAGTCAGTGAAACGCCCTGGAAAATTGTTTATTTCATGACAAATATCCATTTTCTAATATTTGTGATTTTTAGGAATTTTTGTGGATTTTTATGAAAACATCGAATATTATAGTATATTCCTTATTTTGCGTGCGCGTTGAGCGGAGTTGGGATAACGAAATATTTTTCCTGAGGCTGGTAAACCTTGAACTATCGACCTGTCGAAGGGGGATCTTACTAATCCCGAGGTCGGGCACAGTTTGCGAGGTTTACGTTTTCTAAGGTTTTATCTGATAAATAAAATCACTGTATCATACAATTATCTGATCAATAATAAAATATTATTTTCATCGACTGTAACTTTTATTCACTGGAAAAATAATTCTAACAGTGTAATTAATCATTTGTTCTAGAGTGTTTAATTAAGGAGACAAGCTTACTATGCACTTTATTGAGAAATGGGCAAAGCCTCTCAAGGAAGTTTCTAGGATATTTCCTCCAAGTTTCCCAAGGAAGCCATGCACTCTCTCTCCTCTCTCCACAACTCACGGCTGCTGCACTTTTGGGGGGGGGGGGGAATTTGTGCTTTCCTACAAATAATTATACTACATTAAGCTCAAAATTCAAAAAAAGCTATCACCTTTAATTTTTCTATTCACTTCTTTCTCTAAGCTTCATCTTTCTTCTTCCTTTGAAATTTTTCTTTCCTCCTACTCTCTAGAGGCTCATGGCCAGCAGCTCTTCCACACCCCATCCATCACAAAAATTTCATCCAACCCCATTTTCTTAATCCTCTCCATCTCCTAAACACTTTTCTAGTTGGTGGTTCTTTGAAAATCCTTCATTTTCACCATTTTCTCCAAGCTTCAAGCTTAGGGTTTTTGGGTAAGCTTCTTGATTCTTCACTTCCTTTTACTCATTTTCATTTCTATGGTCTTGTTGGTGACCACCTATGCCTTATTTTTCAAGCATTGGTGCTATTTTAATGAGATTGAAATTTTAGGGTTCTTGGTGGTGTCCAATCCAAAAATTACAAGAAAATTCTAGGCTTCTCTTGTTTTCTTCACTTTGGTAAGAGGAAGACACTCCTCCTCAACCTCTATTAGCACTAAGAAACCTTGTTTGTGATTGATTGTGAGAAAACCCTATTGAGGGTTATTTTTTATTTGCATAATTAGTATGTTTACATGTTGTTTTCAATTTGTTTATGTTATTGGATTGATTGTTTGTGTATATTGGTATATTGGAACGGATTGGATGGCATGAAATAGAAGAAAATAATGTTGGAATCTCTCTTGGATGGCCACAGTTTTGGGGGCCCAAAATTGGGGTTCTTTGTGAACAATTGTAACAAGTGAAAGACTTAATTAATCAAGTGTGTAATGTGCAATTAATGGAATGGAAAAATTGGGAACTTAATTCCCTAGGGAGGCCACGGCCTCTAGGGCCTTTTTGGGGCTTAATTATGTAATTTTGGTAACCTTGGAACTTATATGATCAAGTGATTAAATTATTGGTGATAGGATGGAAAATTAGCAAAATTAGAAGACTAGTATATACTTGGAGATTCATAAATTTTAAAGAATCAAGACTGAAATTTTTCATAAGACTTAGGGTAAATTTAATTAGGGCAAGAACAAGAGAGTGTGAGACTTTGAGATCATAGAATAACCTTCTAAGGGTATGAGAATAAATTACATTAGAAAATTTAATTAATTATGAGAATTCATTTAGAGACGAACCTTGTAAGAAAGGTTAACTTTAAGTAAGAATTCATAATAGACCTTAAAAATGTATTAATTTTTTTAATTCCAATATTATGATATTGTGGGTCCATGTGAGTGACCAATGATGTGTTGATTATTACTTTGGCCAATTGTGTCATGTTGTGGAATAGTATGTAATGATGATCATACATGATTATGCATAGAGTCTTTATGCATTGTGAAAGTTCTTTAGACTGTTGTTAAGGGCAAGTTGCTTAGGAGATTGAACACACCTTAGTGCGGGTGCGTGTAGGTCATATTGTTGACCATAGGGACGTCGGGGTGCGGGTACCCCGCAATGGACAGTTGGTAGCTCTTCTGTCCGTAGGGCAAATCGATGCAAACGTACCGACAATCCTAACCGGGCACTATCCTATATCGTGATCTAGTGTAGACTGTCTGTACAATGCCTTGATGTGCACGTCGATAAACTGATGAGTTATAGCACTTTGGCTGCGGTAGCCGAGTTGCAGACGAGTCTCCTGATCTTTCTCTCCGACCATTTGTGTCTCCATGGAGTAGGATTTTGACTTGGTATGCATGTGCATAGTGGGTCCATATATTATCTGGAATCTATTTATTATTGTGATTGGAATGTTGTATTACTGAGATATAATTGCCTGCAACTGCTTATTTGTCTATTTCTACTATTTAATGCTTATGGTTATTATTTGATATGCTCTGTGGGTACTTCATGCCGTTTTGTTTTTTACTGCTATAATTGGTAATGATGGTAGGATGTCTTACCTCTTTCTTGTATTTCTGTTATTTTCTATCTGTATATTGTGTCCCATCGAAGATGACGACAAGGAGGTTGGAGTTCCCGATTTCCCCGGCTTCTGGCCAAGTCACAATTAGCATCTACTGACGGATCATGGCAGCATGCTCGTGTGGATTTTTGGGTTATGTACGTCTGACCTTCCTTGGAGGGCCAGACTAGTGGTACAACAACCTAAATTATGAGTGTTTTATCTACGAGGGAGAGGGGTCAATCTCACTAGCTTGGAGGCATCATGATCTGCCCATCTTCACGGGCAGCATCAGTGTGTGTTTGGAGTTCTACTTGCCCATCTGGGAGATGTGGGGTGACCGCTACTACACCCCATAGGAGGATACTTTTGTTTCCACTGCTTGGGCCCCAACCCATCATTTAGTGGCTTCAATGGAGGTTTCCTCAGATGAGGAAGACCCCGAGGAGGTTCTCGAGGAGGACCTCGCAAAGGATCCTGAAGAGGATCCTGATACGATTCCTCCTCATCTGAGGAACTGATATTGCCTACTGATGGCTGCCAGTGTTTTATTTTGGGGGCCTGATGTCTTAACTGTAGTGGGCTGTATATTTCTGATATCTTGGGGATATATATATGAATGATCCTTTGGGTAGGTATAATTTTGCTTTTTGGTATATCGGGCTTTGTAACTAAACAAATTTGGTATAATTATATATATATATATATGAATATGCAATGTTTATCAAATGTATGCTTTACTACTGTCTTGTTCTTTATTGCCATTTATTTTTTGTCACTACATTTTATCAATTAGAAAAAAAAAATAGTCACCATTTTATTTATATAGCTTTAACCAAATAAATTTAATCGTAATATAAAGAACTGAGTCTTAACTTATATAATTTTATTTTCCGCATTGTAAATGACAATGTGACATTCCCTCCCAAAAAGGGGTGTTACATTAAGTTAGTATCAGAGCCCCGGTTTATGTTTCTTTGGGTCTTGTGATTGAGTCTGTCTTGTTTGTGCTATCTGTTCTCTGAAAATCAAACACAGAGATGTATTGTTTGGTATTCCTAGTGGATGCAACTGACTTTCCTTATGTCTTTCACTTACTCTGACTTGGGATAGTAAGATGGCACGACACGAAGAAATGGCAACTGCTATTGAGGTGATGCAGAGAATGGCTGAGGCCGTCGCACAATAAACTGAACGAGCCACTCAGCAACAAGAGAGAGTCGCTCAACAACAAGAAAGAGCTGCTCAACAGCTCGAAGCTACGAAAGATGCTTAGAACTTGGCGGAGTTTCATCACCACAATCCTCCCTAATTCAAAGGAGAGTTTGATCCAGACAAGGCTAGTCTATAGATCAAGGAATTAGAGAAGGTCTTTCGAGGCATGAACTACGCTGAGAACAAAAAGGTGACCTATGCTACCTTTATGCTGGTGGGCAATGCTGAAAACTGGTGGAATGGAGTGCAGAGAATGTTGGAAGCTACAAACCGCGAGATCACTTGGGACTTATTCAAGGACAAATTCTTGGATAAGTATTTCCCTACGAGTGCGAGGCACGCGAAGGAGTCAGAATTCCTCAACTTACGGCAAGGGAATATAACCGTTAGTGAATACGCAGCCAGATTTGAAAACTTATCCTAGTTTTCGACATACTTTCAGCATCAACCAAATGAAGCTTGGAAGTATCGAAGATTCACAGAAGGACTGAGGTATAAGGTGAAGAAGGCTGTGATCACCCTGAAGATCAATGAATTCTCGGAACTGCTGGATACATGCTGTGAGGTAGAGGCTCTGGAGCAATCGAGAGATACGAGGAATAGGAACTTTGGGCCCACAAGGTTCCAAAGAGGCGGCGGTAACAGTTCTAACTGCTTCCAAAAGATGCCCTACTCCCGACCAATGGGAAATCAATAACAAACCATGGGTGGAAGTTCTGGTGGAGGTTCTACTGGGAACCGGACTAGCCAGAACATGGCGTATCCTTCGAAATGCCTGAAGTGTGGGAAAGACCATCTCACAAGGGACTGCACCATAAAAGGGATCATCTGCTTCAGATGTGGTAATCCTGGTCACGTATCCCGAGATTACAATCAAGCGAAAGCTGAACCTTCGATCAATGCTGCAAGTGCTAAGAAACCACAAGCTGGAGGGCGAGTTTACACCATAAGCGGAGCTGAAGCCTCCGAGTCCGAAGACTTAATTCAAGGGGAAGGCACCATGGAAGGTAACCTTTTAACTGTACTGTATGACTTTGGGGCAACCCATTCTTTCATATCATATGACTGTGTGCAAAGACTTGGTTTACCAATGTCTACCTTACCTTTTGACTTAACTATTTCTACCCTCATTGATAAACTGGTAGTTACTACCAAAGTCTGTTTAAATTGTCCATTGGTTGTTGAAGGTCGAACCTTTTCTGTCGATCTGATCTGTTTACCCCATTCCCAACTAGATATAATTTTAGAGATGGACTGGTTATCTTCCAACCCTGTTCTATTAGATTGTTCGAGAAAAATCATAGTTTTCCCCATAGATGAGGATTCTAGATTTCTGACGGCCAACCGAGTTCAAGCTCTCTTAAAAGAAGGAGCTCACGGATACATGCTACTGTCTTCTTTGAAAGTCGAGAGTGAGGTTGATGTGAATACAATTCCAGTGGTGAATGAGTTTCCCGAAGTCTTTCCTAAGGATGTACCTGGTTTACCACTGGCGCGAGAAATAGAACTTGCTATTGACCTTGTACCGGGAGCTAGTCCCATATCTATAGCACCTTATAGGATGGCACCAACAGAATTAGCTGAGCTCAAGAAGCAGCTAAAGGAGCTTTTGGAAAAGCAATTTATCAGACCGAGTGTATCACCGTGGAGAGCACCAGTACTATTAGTTCGCAAGAATAATGGTTCATCAAGATTGTGTGTGGACTACCGGCAACTGAACAAAGTGACGATCAAGAATAAATATCCACTCCTGAGAATTGATGACTTAATGGACCAACTGAAGGGAGCAGTGGTATTTTCAAAGATCGATCTGCGATCTAGGTATCATCAGATACGAGTGAAGACGGAGGATATACCCAAGACTGCTTTTCGTACCCGATACGGCCATTACGAATACCTCGTGATTCCGTTTGGCGTGACGAATGCACAAGCTATCTTTATGGACTACACGAACCGAATCTTTCATCTTTACTTAGATAGATTCGTTGTGGTCTTCATTGATGACATTCTGGTATATTCTCAAAATTAGGAGGACCATACTGAACACCTCAGTATACTTCTTCAGATTCTGAAGGAGAAGGAACTGTATGCCAAACTGTCAAAATGTGAATTTTGGCTGGAAGAAGTTAAACTTTTAGGTCACGTAATCTCGAAGGATGTGATTGCAGTGGATCCATCAAAAGTGGAGGCAGTGCTACAATGGGAAAGGCCAAAGTTAGTGATGGAGATTCGTAGCTTCATGGGTTTAGCTGGATATTACCGGAGGTTCATCGAGGGGTTCTCCAAGATTGCTGGACCTCTTACTCAACTCACAAGAAAGAACCAAGCTTCTGAGTGGACCAACAGTTGTGAACAAAGTTTCCAAGAGTTGAAGAATCAGCTAACTACCTCGCCAGTGTTAGTGCTACCCGAACCGAATGAACAGTTTGAAATCTACTATGACACTTCATACCAAGGACTAGGATCTGTACTTATGCAGCATAGAAGAGTAGTGGCTTATGTTTCAAGACAATTGCGAGTGCACGAGAAGAACTACCCAACGCACGACTTGGAGTTAGCAGCTGTAGTTTTTGCTCTTAAGATATGGAGGCATTTTCTCTACGGAGCGATGTTCAACATCTTCAGCAATCATAAAAGTCTGAAGTATCTGTATGATCAAAAAAAGTTGAACATGAGGCAGTGAAGGTGGCTGGAGTTCCTGAAGGGCTACGATTTTCAACTTCTGTATCACCCTGGCAAGGCAAACGTCGTGGCAGATGCCTTGAGTAGGAAGATGATCAGTGCCTCAGCCCTGATGATTAAGGAGAAAGATCTGATCAAGCAATTCAGAGATGTATGGTCTTTTTTAGAGTTAGAATCAGGAAAGATCTGCATGAATATAGTTACCAACTCAAATGAGCTAATGGATGACATACGGGAAAAGCAGAAGGTTGACAAGTTCTTGCAAGAAGTGAAAGAGCAAATGAAGCAAGGCAATGAAACAGCATTTGCGAAAGGAATAGACAAAAATTTGAGATTCCAAGGTAGAGTCTGTATTCCTCGTGACCAAGAGCTTAGAGAGTATATTATCAACCATGCTCACACAAGCCAGCTGAACATGCATTTGGGCATAACAAAAATGTACCAAGACTTGAAGAAGTTATTTTGGTGGCATGGAATGAAGAGTGACGTCACTAGATAGGTATCGACTTGTCTGGTTTGTTAGAAAGCTAAAGTGAAACATCAAAGATCGGTAGGATTGCTGTAACTATTGTCTATTCCTGAATGGAAGTGGGACATCATTGCAATGGATTTTGTAGTGGGTTTGCCAAGGATAAGAAAAGGTCATGACTCGATTTGGGTAATCGTGGACCGACTCACGAAATCAGCACATTTTCTTTCGATCAACATAAGATACAAATTGGAGAGACTGACCTAGATCAATATTGGAGAGATTGTTAGACTGCATGGTGTGCTTACATGTATTATTTCAGATAGGGATCCGAGATTTACTTGAAATTTCTGGCAGAGTCTACAAGAAGCATTAGGGACGAAGTTACGTCTAAGTTCTGCTTATCACCCACAGACCGATGGTCAATCAGAGAGGACGATCCAATCTTTGGAAGATTTGCTTAGAGCTTGTACCATAGAACAAACTGGAGGTTGGGATGACATTCTACCATTGATTGAATTCACCTACAACAACAGTTATCATTCAAGCATAGGGATGGCACCCTATGAGGCTCTATATGGATGACGGTGTTGAACACCTTTATGTTGGTACCAAGACAGCAAGCGCCTTACTATTGGACCAGATGTTATACAGCAAATGACCGAGAAGGTTAAGATGATTCAGGAGAAAATGGGGGCAGCTCAAAGCCAACAAAAGAGTTATGCAGACCAAAGGAGAAAGCCTCTTGAGTTTGAGGAAGGCGAGCATGTATTCTTGAAAGTCACACTTATGACTGGGGTAGGACGGGCCTTGAAATCTAGAAAACTCACTCCAAAATTTCTTGGACTATACCAAATTATTCTCCGAGTAGGTCCTGTAGCCTATCAAATAGCCTTACCCCCTTTCCTCTCAAACATTCATAATGTCTACCATGTGTCACAACTGCGAAAATACCTTCTTGACCCAAGTCATGTCATAGCATCAGATATAGTACAATTAAAAGAGAACTTAACCTATGAGGCACCTCTTGTAAGAATTGAGGATAAAAGGATAAAACAACTAGAGGCAAGGAGATCTCATTAGTGAAGGTAATCTGGAACGAGATAACTAGAGATGCAACTTGGGAACTGGAAGACAAAATGAAGGAGCAACACCCTAATTATTCTAAGGTATGCAAATTTTGAGGACGAATTTTTTTTTAGAAGGGGAGTGTTGTAACACCCCAAAAATTATTTATTTTATCATTAATCATTATTTTATAATATTTATAATTTTTGAGAATTTTTGTGGATTTTTTTGAAAATATCAAATATTTTAATATATTCATCGTTTTACGTGCACACTGAGCAGAGTCAGTGTAACACCACAGAAATGATTTTTTTCATCGTAAATAGTCATTTCCAAATATTCGTGATTTTTGAAGATTTTTCTGGAATTTCCTAAAATGCTAAATATTTTAATATATTTCTTGTTTTACGTGCTCACTGAGCAGAGTCAGTGAAACGCCCTGAAAAATTATTTATTTCAACAAATATCTATTTTCTAATATTTACAATTTTTAGGAATTTTTGTGGATTTTTTTGAAAACGTTGAATATTATAGTATATTCCTCATTTTACGTGCACGTTGAGCGAAACCAGGATAATGAAATGTTTTTCCTGAGGCTGGTAAACCTTAAACTGTCAACCTATCAATGGGGGATCTTACTAAACCCGAGGTCAGGCACAGTTTAAGAGATTTATGTTTTCCAAGGTTTTATCTGATAAATAAAATCGCTGTATCATACAATTATCCGATGAACAATAAAATATTATTTTCATCGACTGTAACTTTTATTCACTAGGAAAATAATTCTAACAGTGTAATTAATCATCTGTTCTAGAGTGTTTAATTAAAGAGACAAGCTTACTATGCACTTTATTGAGAAATGTGCAAAGCTTCTCAAGGAAGCGTCTAGGAAATTTCCTCCAAGCTTTCCAAGGAAGCCATGCACTCTCTCTCCACTCTCCATAACTCACGGCTGCTGCACTTTTGGGGGGGAGGAATTTGTGCTTTCCTACAATTAATTATACTACATTAAGTTCAAAATTCAAAAAAAGCTATCACCTTTAATTTTTCTATTCACTTCTCTCTCTAAGCTTCATCTTTCTTCTTCCTTTGAAATTTTTCTCTCCTCATTCTCTCTAGAGGCTCACGGCCAGCAGCCCTTCCACACCCCATCCATCACAAAAATTTCATCCAACCCCATTTTCTTAATCATCTTCATCTCCTAAATACTTTTCTAGTTGGTGGTTCTTTGAAAATCCTTCATTTTCACCATTTTCTCCAAGCTTCAAGCTTAGGGTTTTTGGGTAAGCTTCTTGATTCTTTACTTCCTTTTACTCATTTTCATTTCTATGGTCTTCTTGGTGACCACCTATGCCTTATTTTTCAAGCATTGGAGCTATTTTAATGAGATTGAATTTTTAGGGTTCTTGGTGGTGTCCAATCCGAAAATTGCAAGGAAATTCTAGGAGGCTTCTCTTGTTTTCTTCACTTTGGTAAGAGGAAGACACTCCTCCTCAACCACTATTAGCACTAAGAAACCTTGCTTGTAATTGATTGTGAGAAAACCCTATTGAGGGTTATTCTTTGTTTGCATGATTAGTATGTTTACATGTTGTTTTCAATTTGTTTATGTTATTGGATTGATTGTTTGTGTATATTGGTATATTGGAATGGATTGGATGGCATGAAAGGGAAGAAAACAATGTTGGAATCTCTCTTGGATGGCCACGGTTTTGGAGGCCCAAAATTGGGGTTCTTTGTGAACAATTGTAACAAGTGAAAGACTTAATTAATCAAGTGTGTAATGTGCAATTAATGGAATGGAAAAATTGGGAACTTAATTCCCTAGGGAGGCCACAGCCTCTAGGGCCTTTTTGGGGCTTAATTATGCAATTTTGGTAACCTTGGAACTTAGATAATTAAGTGATTAAATTATTGGTGATAGGATGGAAAATTAGCAAAATTAGAAGACTAGGATATACTTGGAGATTCATAAATTTTAAAGAATCAAGAATGAAATTTTTCATAAGACTTAGAGTAAATTTAATTAGGGCAAGAACAAGAGAGTGTGAGACTTTGAGATCTTAAAATAACCTTCTAAGTGTATGAGAATAAATTATAGTAGAAAATTTAATTAATTATGAGAATTCATTTAGAGACGAACCTTGTAAGTAAAGCTAACTTTAAGTAAGAATTCATAATAGACCTTAAAAATGTATTAATTTTTTTAATTCCAATATTATGATATTGTGGGTCCATGTGAGTGACCAATGATGTGTTGATTCTTACTTTGACTAATTGTGGCATGTTGTGGAATAGTATGTAATGATGATCATACATGATTATGCGTAGAGTCTTTATGCATTGTGAACACACCTTAGTGCGGGTGCGAGTAGACTAGTGTAGGTCATATTGTTGACCATGAGGAGGTCGGGGTGCGGGTACCCCGCAATGGACAGTTGGTAGCTCTTCTGTCCGTGGGGCAAACCGATGCAAACGGACTGACGATCCTGACCGGGCACTGTCCTATATCATGATCTAGTGTAGACTATCTATACAATACCTTGATGTGCACATGGATAAACTGATGAGTTATAGCACTTTGGCCGCGGCAGCCGAGTTGCAGACGAGTCTCCTGATCTTTCTCTTCGACCGTTTGTGTCTAGCTCCATGGAGTAGGATTTTGACTTAGTATGCATGTGCATAGTGGGTCCATATATTATTCGGCATCTATTTATTATTATAATTGGAATGTTGTATTACTGAGATATAATTTTCTGCAACTGCTTATTTGTCTATTTCTGCTATTTAATGCTTATGGTTATTATATGATATGCTCTATGGGCGCTTCGCACTATTTTGTTTCTTACTGCTATAATTGGTAATGATGGTAGGATGTCTTACCTCTTTCTTGTATTTCTGTTATTTTCAATCTGTATATTGTGTCCCATCAAAGATGACGGGAAAGAGGTTGGAGCTCCCGATTTTCCCGGCTTCGGGCCAAGTCACGATTAGCATCTACTGACGGATCGTGGCAGTGCGCCCGTGTGGATTTCTGGGTTATGTACATCTGACCTTCCTTGGAGGGCCAGACTGTTGGTACATTAACCTAAATTCTGAGCGTTTTATCTACGAGGGAGAGGTGTCGATCTCACTAGCTTGGAGGCGTCATGATCTGCCCATCTTCACGGGTAGCATCAGCGTATGTTTGGAGTTCTACTTGCCCATCCGGGAGATGTGGGGTGACCGCTACTACACCCCACAGGAGGATACTTTTGTTTCCACTGCTTGGGCCCCGACCCATCATTCAGTGGCTCCTATGGAGGTTTCCTCAGATGAGGAAGACCCCGAGGAGGACCTCGCGAAGGATCCTGAAGAGGATCCTGATACGATTCCTCCTCATCCTGATACGATTCCTCCTATGGAAGTGGCTACTGATGGCTGCCAGTGTTTTATTTTGGGGACCTGATGTCTTAACTATAGTGGGATATATATTTCTGATATCTTGGGGATGTATATGTATGATCCTTTGGGCAGGTATAGTTTTCCTTTTTGGTATATCGGGCTTTGAAACTAAACAGATTTGGTATAATTATATATATATATATATATATGAATATGCAATGTTGATCAAATGTATGCTTTACTACTGTCTTGTTCTTTATTGCCATTTATTTTTCGTCACTACATTTTATTAATTAGAAAAAAAAATAGTCACCATTTTATTTATACAGCTTTAACCAGATAAATTTAATCATAATATAAAGAACCGAGTCTTAACTTATATAATTTTATTTTCTGCTTTGTAAATGATAATGTGACGTTCCCTCCCAAAAAGGGGTGTTACGTTAAGTTGGTATCAGAGCCCCGATTTATGTTTCTTTGGGTCTTGTGATTGAGTCTGTCTTGTTTGTGCTGTGTGTTCTCTGAAAATCAAACACAGAGATGTATTGTTTGGTATTCCTAGTGGATGCAACTGACTTTCCTTGTGTCTTTCAGTTACTCTAACTTGAAACAGTAAGATGGCATGACGCGAAGAAATGGCAGCTGCTATTGAGGTGATGCAGAGAATTGCTGAGGCCGTCGCACAACAAACTGATCGAGCTACTCAGCAACAAGAGAGAGTCGCTCAACAACAAGAAAGGGCTACTGAACAGCTCGAAGCTATTGCAGATGCTCAGAAGTTGGTGGAGTTTCATCGCCACAATCCTCCCCAATTCAAAGGAGAGTTTGATCCGGACAAGGCTAGTCTATGGATCAACGAATTAGGGAAGGTCTTTCGAGGCATGAACTGCACTGAGAACAAGAATTTGACCTATGCTACCTTTATGCTGGTGGGCAATGCTGAAAATTGGTGGAATGGAGTGCAAAGAATATTGGAAGCTACAAACCGCGAGATCACTTGGGGCTTATTCAAGGATAAATTCTTGGATAAGTATTTCCCTACGAGTGCGAGGCACGCGAAGGAGTGAGAATTCCTCAACTTATGACAAGGGAATATGACCGTTAGTGAATACGCAGCCAAATTCAAAAACTTGTCCCAGTTTTCGACATACTTTTAGCATCAACCAAATGAAGCCTAGAAGTGTCGGAGATTGACAGAAGGACTGAGGTATAAAATGAAGAAGGTTGTGATCACCCTGAAGATCAATGAATTTTTAGAATTGCTGGATACATGCTATGAGGTGGAGGCTCTGGAGCAATCGACAGATATGAGGAACAAGAACTTTGGGCCCACAAGGTTCCAAAGAGGCGGCGATAACTGTTCTAACCGCTTCCAAAAGAAGCCCTACTCCCGACTAATAGGAAATCAACAATAAACCATGGGTGGAAGTTTTGGTGGAGGTTCCATTGGGAACCGGATTAGCCAGAACATGGCATATCCTTCGAATTGCCTGAAGTGTGGGAAAGATCATCTCACAAAGGACTGCACCACAAAGGGGATCATATGCTTCAGATGTGGCAAACCTGGCCAGGTATCCCTAGATTGCAATCAAGCGAAGGCTGAACCTTCGATCAATGCTACAAGAGCCAAGAAACCACAAGCTAGAGGGTGAGTTTACACCATGAGCAGAGCTGAAGCCTCCGAGTCCGAAGACTTAATTCAAGGGGAAGGCACCATAGAAGGTAACCTTTTAACTGTACTATATGACTCTGGGGCAACCCATTCTTTCATATCATATGACTGTGTGCAAAGACTTGGTTTACCAGTGTCTACCTTACCTTTTGACTTAACTGTTTCTACCCCCACTGATAAACTGGTAGTTACTACCAAAGTTTGTTTAAATTGTCCATTGGTTATTGAAGGTCAAACCTTTTCTGTCGATCTGATCTGCTTACCCCTTTCCCAACTAGATATAATTTTAGGGATGGACTGGTTGTCTTCCAACCATGTTTTATTAGATTGTTCGAGAAAAATCATAGTTTTCCCCATAGATGAGGATTCTGGATTTCTGACTGCCAACCGAGTTCAAGCTCTCTTGAAAGAAGGAGCTCACGAATACATGCTACTATCTTCTTTGAAAGTTGAGAGCGAGGTTGATGTGAATACAATTCCAGTGGTGAATAAGTTTCCCGAAGTCTTTCCTGAGGATGTACCTAGTTTACCATAGGCGCGAGAAATAGAATTTGCTATTGACCTTGTGTTGGGAGCTGGTACCGTGTCTATAGCACCTTATAGGATGGCACCAACAGAATTAGCTTAGCTCAAGAAGCAGCTAGAGGAGCTTTTGGAAAAGTAATTTGTCAGTCCGAGTGTATCACCGTGGAGAGCACCGGTACTGTTAGTTTGCAAGACGGATGGTTCATCAAGATTGTGTGTGGACTACCGGTAGCTGAACAAAGTGACAATCAAGAATAAATATCCACTCCCGAGAATTGACGACTTAATGGACCAACTAAAGGGTGCAACGGTATTTCCAAATATCAATCTGCGATCTAGGTATCATCAGATACGAGTGAAGATGGAGGATATACCCAAGACTGCTTTTCGTACCTGATACAGCCATTACGAATACCTCGTGATGCCGTTTGGCGTGACGAATGCACCAACTATCTTTATGGACTACATGAACCGAATCTTTCATCCTTACTTGGACAGATTCATTGTGGTCTTCATTGATGACATTCTGGTATACTCTCAAAATCAGGAGGACCATGCTGAACACCTCAGTATAGTTCTTTACATTCTGATGGTGAAGGAACTGTATGCCAAACTGTCAAAATGTGAATTTTGGCTGGAAGAAGTTAAATTTTTAGGTCACGTAATCTTGAAGGATGGGATTGCAGTGGATCCATCAAAAGTGGAGGCAGTGCTACAATAGGAAAGGCCAAAGTCAGTGACGGAGATTCGTAGCTTCGTGGGTTTAGCCGGATATTATCGGAGGTTCATCGAGGGGTTCTCCGAGATTGCTGGACCTCTTACTTAACTCACAAGAAAGAACTAAGCTTTTGAGTGGACCGACAGCTGTGAATAGAGTTTCCAAGAGTTAAAGAATCGACTAACTACCTCGCCAGTGTTTGTGCTACCTGATCTGAATAAACAGTTTGAAGTGTACTGTGATGCTTTATACCAAGGACTAGGATCTATACTTATGCAGCATGGAAGAATAGTGGCTTATGCTTCAAGACAATTGCGAGTGCATGAGAAGAACTACCCGACACACGACTTGGAGTTAGTGGCTGTAGTTTTTACTCTGAAGATATGGAGGCATTTTCTCTACGGAGTGACATTTAACATCTTCAGCGATCAAAAAAGTCTGAAGTATCTGTATGATCAAAAAGAGTTGAACATGAGGCAGCGAAGGTGGCTGGAGTTCCTGAAGGACTATGATTTCTAACTTCTGTATCACCCTGGCAAGGCAAACGTCGCGGCAGATGCCCTGAGTAGGAAGATGATCAGTGCCTCAGCCCTGATGATTAAGGAGAAAGATCTGATCAAGCAATTCAAAGATGTATGGTCTTTTGTGGATTAGAACCAGGAAAGATCTGCATGAATATGGTTACCATCTCAAATGAGCTAATGGATTACATACAGGAAAAGCAGAAGGTTGACAAGTTCTTACAAGAAGTGAAGGAGCAAATGAAGCAAGGCAATGAAACAGCGTTTGCAGAAGGAACAAATGGAATTTTGAGATTTCAAGGTAGAGTCTATATTCCCCATGACCAAGAGCTTAGAGAGTATATTATCAACCATGCTCACACAAGCCAGCTGAACATGCATCCGGGCATAATAAAAATGTATCAAGACTTGAAGAAGTTGTTTTGGTGGCATGGAATGAAGAGTGACGTCACTAGACGGGTATCGACTTATCTGGTTTGTCAGAAAGCTAAAGTGGAACATCAAAGACTGGCAGGATTGCTGCAACCATTGTCTATTCCTGAATGGAAGTGGGACAACATTGCAATGGATTTTGTAGTGGGTTTGCCAAGGACAAGAAAAGGTCATGACTCGATTTGGGTAATCGTGGACCGACTCACGAAATCACAAAATTTTCTTCCAATCAACATAAGATACAAACTGGAGAGACTGACCCAAATTTATATTGGAGAGATTGGTAGACTGCATAGTGTGCCTACAAGTATTGTTTCGGATATGGATCTGAGATTTACTTCAAATTTCTGGCAGAGTCTACAAGAAGCATTAGGGTCGAAGTTACGTCTAAGTTCTGCTTATCACCCACAGACCGATGGTCAATCAGAGAGGACGATCCAATCTTTGGAAGATTTGCTTAGAGCTTGTACCATAGAACAAATTGGAGGTTGGGATGACATTCTACCGTTAATAGATTTCACCTACAACAACAGTTATCATTCAAGCATAGGGACGGCACCCTATGAGGCTCTGTATGGATGACGGTGTCGAACACCTTTATGTTGGTACCAAGACGGCGAGTGCCTTACTATTAGACCAGATGTTATACAGCAGACGACCGAGAAGGTTAAGATGATTCAGGAGAAGATGAGGACGGATCAGAGCCAACAAAAAAGTTATGCATACCAAAGGAGAAAGCCTCTTGAGTTTGAGGAAGGCGAGCATGTATTCCTGAAAGTCACACCCATGACTGGGGTAGGCCGGGCCTTGAAATCTAGAAAACTCACTCCAAAATTTCTTGGACTATACCAAATTATTCTCCGAGTAGGTTCTGTAGCCTATGAAATACCTTACCCCCTTTCCTCTCAAACATTCATAATGTCCTCCATGTGTCACAACTACGAAAATACCTTCCTGACCCAAGTCATGTCATAGCACCAGATATAATACAATTAAAAGAGAACTTAACCTATGAGGCACCTCTTGTAAGAATTGAGGATAGAAGGATAAAGCAACTAGAGGCAAGGAGATCTCATTAGTGAAGGTAGTCTGGAATGAGATAATTGGAGATGCAACTTGGGAACTAGAAGACAAAATGAAGGAGCAACACCCACAATTATTCTAAGGTATGCAAATTTCGAGGACGAAATTTCTTTTTAGAAGGGGAGTGTTGTAACACCCCGAAAATTATTTATTTTATCATTAATCATCATTTTATAATATTTATAATTTTGGAGAATTTTTGTGGCTTTTTCTGAAAATATCAAATATTTTAATATATTCATCGTTTTACATGCACACTGAGCAGAGTCAGTGTAATACCACAGAAATGATTTGTTTCATCGTGAATAGTCATTTTCCAATATTCGTGATTTTTGGAGATTTTTTTGGAATTTTCTAAAATGCTAAATATTTTAATATATTTCTCATTTTGCGTGCTCACTGAGCAGAGTCAGTGAAACGCCCTGAAAAATTATTTATTTCAACAAATATCCATTTTCTAATATTTGTGATTTTTAGGAATTTTTGTGGATTTTTTTGAAAACGTCGAATATTATAGTATATTCCTCATTTTACGTGCTCGTTGAGCGAAGCCGGGATAATGAAATGTTTTTTCTGAGGCTGGTAAACCTTGAACTGTCGACCTGTCAATGGGGGATCTTACTAAACCCGAGGTTAGGCACAGTTTACGAGATTTATATTTTCCAAGGTTTTATCTGATAAATAAAATCGCTGTATCATACAATTATTCGATGAACAATAAAATATTATTTTCATCAACTGTAACTTTTATTCACTAGAAAAATAATTCTAACAGTATAATTAATCATCTGTTTTAGAGTGTTTAATTAAGGAGACAAACTTACTATGCACTTTATTGAGAAATGTGCAAAGCTTCTCAAGGAAGCTTCAAGGAAGCTTCTAGGAAATTTCCTCCAAACTTCCCAAGGAAGCCATGCACTCTCTCTCCTCTCTCCACAACTCACGGTTGCTGCACTTTTGGGGGGGGGGAATTTGTGCTTTCCTACAATTAATTATACTACACTAAGTTCAAAATTCAAAAAAAGCTATCACCTTTAATTTTTCTATTCACTTCTCTCTCTAAGCTTCATCTTTCTTCTTCCTTTGAAATTTTTCTCTCCTCCTTCTCTCTAGAGGCTCACGGCCAGCAGCCCTTCCACACCCCATCCATCACAAAAATTTCATCCAACCCCATTTTCTTAATCCTCTCCATCTTCTAAACACATTTCTAGTTGGTGGTTCTTTGAAAATCCTTCATTTTCACCATTTTCTCCAAGCTTCAAGCTTAGGGTTTTTGGGTAAGCTTCTTGATTCTTCACTTCCTTTTACTCATTTTCATTTCTATGGTCTTCTTGGTGACAACCTATGCCTTATTTTTCAAGCATTGGTGCTATTTTAATGAGATTGAAATTTTAGGGTTCTTGGGGGTGTCCAATCCGAAAATTGCAAGGAAATTCTAAGAGACTTCTCTTGTTTTCTTCACTTTGGTAAGAAGAAGACACTCCTCCTCAACTTCTATTAGCACTAAGAAACCTTGTTTGTGAGAAAACCCTATTGATGGTTATTCTTTGTTTGCATGATTAGTATGTTTACATGTTGTTTTCAATTTGTTTATGTTATTGGATTGATTGTTTGTGTATATTGTTATATTAGAATGGATTGGATGGCATGAAATGGAAGAAAATAATGTTAGAATCTCTCTTGGATGGCCACTGTTTTGGGGGCCCAAAATTGGGGTTCTTTGTGAACAACTGTAACAAGTGAAAGACTTAATTAATCAAGTGTGTAATGTGCAATTAATGGAATGGAAAAATTGGGAACTTAATTTCCTAGGGAGGCCACGGCCTCTAGGGCCTTTTTGGGGCTTAATTATACAATTTCGGTAACTTGGAACTTAGATAATCAGGTGATTAAATTATTAGTGATAGGATGGAAAATTAGCAAAATTAGAAGACTAGGATATACTTGGAGATTCATAAATTTTAAAGAATCAAGAATGAAATTTTTCTTAAGACTTAGGGTAAATTTAATTAGGGCAAGAACAAGAGAGTGTGAGACTTTAAGATCTTAGAATAACCTTTTAAGTGTATGAGAATAAATTACATTAGAAAATTTAATTAATTATGAGAATTCATTTATAGACGAACCTTGTAAGAAAGACTAACTTTATGTAAGAATTCATAATAGACCTTAAAAATGTATTAATTTTTTTAATTCCAATATTATGATATTATGGGTCCATGTGAGTGACCAATGATATGTTGATTCTTACTTTGGCCAATTGTGGCATGTTGTGGAATAGTATGTAATGATGATCATACATGATTATGCATAGAGTCTTTATGCATTGTGAAAGTCCTTTGGACTGTTGTTAAGGGCAACTTGCCTAGGAGATTGACCACACCTTAGTGCGGGTACGAGTAGACTAGTGTAGGTCATATTGTTGACCATGGGGGCGTCGGGGTGCGAGTACCCCATAATGGACAGTTGGTAGTTCTTCTGTCCGTGGGGCAAACCGATGCAAACGCACTGACGATCTTGACTGGGCACTGTCCTATATCGTGATCTAGTGTAGACTGTCTGTACAATGCCTTGATGTGCACGTCGATAAACTGATGAGTTATAGCACTTTGGCCGCAGCAGTCGAGTTGCAGACGAGTCTCTTGATTTTTCTCTCCGACCGTTTGTGTCTAGCTCCATGGAGTAGGATTTTGACTTGGTATGCATGTGCATAATGGGTCCATATATTATCCGTCATCTATTTATTATTATAATTGGAATGTTGTATTACTGAGATATAATTGCCTACAACTGTTTATTTGTCTATTTCTGCTATTTAATGCTTATGGTTATTATTTGATATGCTCTGTGGGCGCTTCACACCGTTTTTGTTTCTTACTGCTATAATTGGTAATGATGGTAGGACATCTTACCTCTTTCTTGTATTTCTGTTATTTTCTATATGTATATTGTGTGCCATCGTAGACGACAGCAAGGAGGTTGGAGCTCCTGATTTCCCCAGCTTCTGGCCAAGTCACGATTAGCATCTACTGATGGATCATGGTAGCGCGCCCGTGTGGATTTCTGGGTTAGGTACGTTCTGACCTTCTTTGGAGGGCCAGACTGTTGGTACATCAACCTAAATTCTGAGCGTTTTATCTACGAGGGAGAAGTGTCGATCTCACTAGCTTGGAGGCGTCATGATCCGCCCATCTTCACGAGCAGCATCAGCGTGTGTTTGGAGTTCTACTTGCCCATCTGGGAGATGTGGGGTGACCGCTACTACACCCCACAGGTGGATACTTTTGTTTCCACTGCTCGGGCCTTGACCCATCATTCAGTGGCTTCTATGGAGGTTTCCTCAAATGAGGAAGACCCCGAGGAGGTTCCCGAGGAGGACCTCGCAGAGGATCTTGATACGATTCCTCCTCATCTAAGGGACTGATATTGCTGGTAGCTACTGATGGCTGCCAATGTTTTATTTTAGGGGCCTGATGTCTTAACTGTAGTGGGCTATAGATTTCTGATATCTTAGGGATGTATATGTATGATCCTTTGGGCAGGTATAGATTTGCTTTTTGGTATATCGGGCTTTGTAACTAAACAGATTTGGTATAATTATATATATATATATGAATATTCAATGTTGATCAAATGTATACTTTACTATTGTCTTGTTCTTTATTGCCATTTTTTTTTGTCACTACATTTTATTAATTAGAAAAAAAAATAGTCACCATTTTATTTATACAGCTTTAACCAGATAAATTTAATCGTAATATAAAGAACTGGGTCTTAACTTATATAATTTTATTTTCCGCATTGTAAATGACAATGTGACGTTCCCTCCCAAAGAGGGGCGTTACATGGTGCTTCCCTCTGACCAATCTATTTGAGCTATTACTAGATCAAGTTTATAAACAAAAGCTTGTAATTTATCAATTAACTCATCAGTAGTGTAAGTAGAGACAAGGAGTCATTGTGCCGAAGGTGTGATAAAGTTCTATTCCACAACATGGTCAAGAAAAGATAACAAACCATCAAAGAAATTATTAACATTCAATAAACCTATAGGTTTATGGTAGATGATCAATTGGGCCTAAGAGATAACTTGAAAAACTTTTGTCAAAGTACCATAGCCACCTGGTAAGGAAATGAATGCATTAGAATTTTCAAGCATTTTCGTCATTCGTCCATGCATAGTTGATACTTGTAATTCCTCCCCAATTGTCTTTCCAATGATGTTCTTTTGAGTTAAAGCTCTAGGAATGATACCTAAAACTTGACTGCCTCTTAGATGTGTAGAGATTGATACAGCCCCCATTAACCCAATGCTACCTTCTCCATATACTATATAACACCCCAAAAATTTCTTGTTTCATGATATACGTTCATTTTATAATATTTGTGATTTTTTTGAATTTTTTTTAGAATTATTTGAATTGTTTGATTATTTTAATATATTCCTCGATTTGCATGCACACTAAACAGAGCCAGTAAAATGAAATATTTTCCTTGAGGCCGAAAAACCTTGGACTGTGGAAACGGTGACGGGAGATCTTACTAAAAGAAGTTTTTATTTTTTTGATATTTTATGTGACAGATAAAATTTAGATACACTCTATTATCCATTGAACAATAGATATCGACTTCGTTAACTAAGACTATTATTCATTTGATAATAGTTTGTAGTAAAAATCTAGTAGATTATTTTTATCTAGTCATTTTTATGACATCATCTAAGTGATATCATCACATCACATCATTGGTTGACTTTTTGGAAAGCTTGAGAAGCTTCTCAAGCAAGCTTTGGAGAAGCTTCCAAGAGAAGCTTCATTTCCCCTTTTTCCAAGGAGGGTACATGGCCACACATGTAAGGGGAGAGGAACTTCTTCAACAAGTTTCTATCACCTTTTCACATCATACTTCCTATCACTTTCTCTCTCCCCACCAAAAAGTTTCCTCCCACTTTTCCTCTTCATCTTCTTCCATTTTCTCTCCTACACCACACGACCATCACCCTTGCACCACCACTTCACATTCTAAAATTTCTAACAACTATATTTCTTGAATCTATACTTCCTCCTAAGATCATCTAGTGTGAAGATCTTGGTTGTTCATCACTTTTCCAAGAATCCTTCAAGTCAGGGTTTGTGATTTTTTAAGGTAAAAATTCTCTCATTTTTCATCATTCTTCTCTTCTTCCTTCCAAAGCTTTGATGTATGTTCTTGGCTACTCCTTTCCAAGTCTAAAGATGATGACTTTTGCTATGTCATTTTTGGTTTCAAGGGGGTTCTTGAAGGAGGAAGGTTGTTTGAAAAAGCTCTACATAAGTAGTTGGATATCTCCTAAGGTAAGAGGAAGATTTCTCTCATCACCCATCCATGGTGGTGAGAAATGAAATTGGTGTATGAAAAGTGAGGAAAATCCATGTGTAGGATTACTCACTTTGTTGTTTTGATTCTTGGTGATTTTTGTGATTTTTGTTTAATGTGATGTTGTGGCTTGTTGTTGTGTATAGTTTTATTTGAATGGAAAGCTTGATATATGATACATGTTATTTGCTTAGAATCTATTGTGGAAAGGAAAATTTTGAGGCCCAAGGACTCTTAGGGCTCATGGCCAAGAGGTCATAATTAAGGTATCTAAGATAAAATTTTATATTGAATTAGAAGTTGGAAACTTGAATAGAAATGAGATTGAATTAGAAACTTCATAATCATGAAGGAGTGGCAAAAACAAAAATCGTGGCTACTTGGTTAGAGATAGGTTTCGGCCTTGAGAGGAAAAAGATAGATGATTTTGTGACTAGGTGATGTTTATGTCTTTGGTGGTAACTGAAATTCTTAATGGTTGATATAAATTACTTCCTTGAGATTCCTTGTGGAAGTTAGAAAATTTGAAGCCCTAGTGCCATAGATAGCTCACGGCCAAGAGGTCATAAATAAGGCATCCAAGATGAAAACATTAAGTTATATTGAAATCTAAGTGTTAAGGTGAGAAAAGAAGTGGATTAAGGATTGGTAATAATGAATGAGTGGTAAAATAAATCTAGTCCCTTAGTTGGAGAGGGGTTTTGGCCTTAAGGAAGAAAAATGAGTGAGGAAGAGAATTTATAATAAATTAGAGTACCTTGATGGTTTATGAAAAAAGGGAAGTGAGATTGTGAAGTAATATCATGTGGTTTCTTTTAGGCCCTTTTCAAAAATGTGAGGAGACATTACTTAGTGGAACTTAACTTGGAGGGTTTTGAAATTAAAGTGCCATGTCACTTTAATTCTTGAACATTTTGATAAGTCTGGTTTGTGGAGAATGCGTCATGAAATTTTAAAGAGGATGATTTTCTAAGAATTGTGCATTTGAGATGCCTTGTGATCGAATATAATGTTATTATGCTGTTGAGCTAATGGATTGGGCCCTTGGTGGTCAATGGTTGATTGGAACCCTGTTATGGCTTCTCTTGATGAGATTAATATTGCTAAAGAATATTATGCACTATTGTATTGCGATCATAAATTGTGAAAGTCGGAATGAGTTGCTGTTAAGGCAGAATGCCTAGGTTCATTATTATGTGATCATGCATTGTGAAAGTCAGAATGACTTGTTGTTAAGGCGGAATGCCTAGGAGATGAATTACACTTTTGTACGGGTGCGAATTACGTAGTGTGGTTCACTAGTTGAACTTGAAGGCGTTGGGGCGCGAGTATCCCACAAGTGAATAGTTGGTAGCTCCACTAGGCCGTGGTGATTGAGCAACGCACCGATGATCTCAACCAGACACTATCCTATTCCCGATCCGGTTGAGAGTGTCTTGTATAGCCATGTTGCACATATTGATATATTGAAAAGCACACTATTTAAGGCTAAAAATATACAGACAGTGGTTCTCCCGATCATTCTCTCCGATGTTGGTTTTTAGCTCCATGGAGTAGGTGTCGGTCTGTCATGCATTTACATATCATTAAACATTTTACTGTGATGTATCTACACTGTGAGATTAATTGTTATTATACTGTGGATTTTCCTGTTGATATACATCATTGAGATATTTATTGGATGACTTTATAACTGTGAACTGTTACATTTGTATTATGTGATTTTATATTGTTTGCTGTTTCTTACTACCATGTTGGTAATGATGTAGGAGTTTCACCTCTTCTATTGTATTATTCTTTCTACTTTTATTTTTGTACTTATGTTGGGATAGACCGCGATGGCAGCAAAGCAAGACCCATGAGGTTTCACTAGGCTACAGTTTCATGGAGCATCAGAGCGTGCAGTGTTCAATGGGACACGGGGCACGTTCGGTATGACGGGGATGTCACTTTGAGTTGGAGTAGGACCCGACATGACGCAGTCACATTTATTATGGACGCAGTTATTCACTTGGAGTTCTACATGCCCCTTGGGGAGCATTGGGATGATCAGTGAGCTTCCTATAGAGAGGGTTCTGTGGAGTCGACTGCTAGGACTCCTGTCCGCAGTGACATGCCCCGACTGGGGGCTTTGTCCGTTAGGGATCCCGAAGGGGATCTAGATGAAGATCGGGTGCAAGAGCCTGTTCTTCAGGTGTTTGAACTTGGACAAGGCTTAATCTTCATTTGGTAGATATATCTATAAGTATGTTTATTTTGGAGTACTTAAGTTTTATACTTCTGGAATTTGTGATGATGTACTTAAGTATGTAGTAAACTTTGCTTTATAAAAAGTCCTCCATTCAGTTCTTATTACTTGAGTCTTTTAATTATTTTGGTAAGCTTATATTGTCTGTTAAAAGGAAATTTTAAAACTCGCGTAGTATTAACTATTTCATAACTTGATGAATTTTAAAATAAAATAGTCGGTCTAAAATGTAATGCCCCTCGGAGGGGGTGTTGCATTAGGTGGTATCAGAGCAGTTCATCCAGTTGAGCCGGGGTATGGACTGACTGTGCTTAAATATGTAGAAGTTTCTATATGTGTGTTATGCATTTCCTTGTCTTATGTTTGAGATGTTAAAAAAGGATTGCATAAGTTGCTTTAGGTTGGATGTTAGTGGTTACTATTACATAGTTACATGATATTGAGGACTGGTCAACTCAATATGTAATGTTCTATGTGGATAGGAAACTATGATGTCAACTAGGCGAACTAGGAGAATAAGGGTTCTTCTAGTAAGAGTCCAGTTGGATGACTGAACTCATGCAGAATTATTTGTACCTACACCTATTGGAGTGGTACCTCTAGTGTGAGTAAAGTCCAGTCCGAGCCTTTTGGGTTTATGTGTAACACTCCAAAATTTATTTGTTTCATCATAAATTATCATTTTGCAATATTTGTAATTTTTGGAAATTTTTAGAATTTTTTCGAAAACGTTGAATATTTTAATTTTAATATATTCCTAATTTTATGTGCACACTGAGCAGAGTCAGTCAAACGTCCCAGAAAATCATTTATTTCATGACAAATATCCATTTTCTAATATTTGTGATTTTTAGGAATTTTTGTGAATTTTTCTGAAAACGTTAAATATTTTAGTATATTCCTCTTTTTACGTGCGCGTTGAGCGGAGCCGGGATAACGAAATATTTTCCCTGAGGCTGGTAAACCTTGAACTGTCAACGTGTCAACCGTGGATTTTACTAAACCCGAGGCTGGGCACAGTTTGCGAGGTTTGCATTTTTCGAGATTTTATCTGATAAATAAAATCGCTGTATCATAAAATTATCCGATGAACAATAAAATATTATTTTCATTAATTGTAACTTTTATTCACTAGGAAAATAATTCTAATAGTGTAATTAATCATCTGTTCTAGAGTGTTTAATTAAGGAGACAACCTTACTTTTCACTTTATCGAGAAACGTGTGAAGCTTCTCAAGGAAGCCTCAAGGAAGCTTCTAGGAAATTTCCTCCCAAGCTTTCCAAAGAAGCTACTCTCTATCTCCTCTCTCCTAAGCCACATGGTTGCTGCTCCAAATAGGAGGGAAAATTTGTGCTTCACAAATTTAATTACATCACATTATTTTCAAAAACCTAAAAGCACCTTTCATTTTTCCTATACACTTTCTCTCTCTACCTTCTTCTTTATTTGCATTTTCTCCTCCTTTTTTCTACCCCAAGCTCACAGTCAGCCCTCCATTTTTGCCTCAACCATCACAAAAATTTCAACCAACCCTATTTTCTTAATCCTCTCTATCATCTAAACACTTCTCTAGTTGGTGACTCTTTGAAAAACCTTCATCTTCACCATTTTCTTCAATCTTAAAGCTTAGGGTTTTTGGGTAAGCTTCTTGATTCTTCACTCTCTTTTACCCATTTTCATTTTTATGGTCTCCTTTGTGACCATCAATACCTTATTTTTCAAGCATTGGTGTTATTTTAATGAGATTGAAATTTCTAGGGTTTGGTTGGGTGTGAATCCGAAAATCCAAGGAGCTTCAAGGGAGTTCTTTGTTTGTTCTTCTCTTAGGTAAGAGGAAGACACTCCTCCTCAATCTCTATTAGTAGTAAGGAACCTTGTTTTGTGATTGATTGTGAGAAAACCCTATTGAGGGTTATTCTTTGTTGCATGATTGGTATGTTTACATGTTGTTTGTAATTTGTTTAAGCTATTGGATTGATTGTTTATGTATATTGACATATTTGAATGGATTGGAAGGCATGAAATGGAAAGAAATAATTTGGATTCCCTCTAGGATGACTCATGATTTTCGGGGCCCAAAATTAGGGTTCTTGTTGAACAACTATAATAAGTGGAATACATAATTAATCAAGTGTGCAATGTGTGATTAGTGGAATGAAAAATTTGGGAACTTGATCCCCTAGGGAGGCTACGCCCTCTAGGGCCATTTAGAGCTTGATTATGCAACTTTAAGTAATCATGAAACTTTAATACTCAAGTGATTAAATTATTGGTAATAGGATGGAAAATCAATAAATTGGAAGATTAGAAAAATAATTGGAGATTCATAAATTTGAAAGAACCAAGAATGAAATTTTTCATAAGACTTAGGGTAATTTAATTCAAGAAAGAACAAGAAAGTATGAGACTTTGAGACTCTTAGAATAATTTTCTAAGTGTGTGTGTGTGAATAAATTACCATAGAAAATTTAAATTAACCAAGAGAATTCCTCTAGAGACTAACTTTGTAAGAAATGCTATATTTAAGTAAGAATTCATAATAAACCTTGATCATGTATTATTTCATTTAAATTATGATATTATGATATTGTGGGTCCATGTGAGCGACCAATGATGTGTTAATACTTACCTTGGCCAATTGTGGCATATTGTGGAAAAGCATGTAATGATAAACACACATGATTATGCATTGAGTCATCATGCACTGTGAAAGTCGGTTGGACTGTTGTTAAGGGCCATGTTGCCTAGGAGATTGAATACACCTTTGTGCAGGTGCGAGTAGACTAGTGTAGGTCATATTGTTGACCATAGGGCGTTGAGGTGCGGGTACCTCGCAATGGATAATTAGTACCTCTTCTGTCTGTGGGGCAAACCGATGCAAACACAATGACGATCTTGACCGGACACTGTCCTATATCGTGATCTAACATAGATTGTCTGTACAATGCCTTGATGTGCACATGGATAAACTGATGAGTTATAGCACTTTGGCCATGGCAGCCAAGTTGTAGACGTGTCTCCTAATCTTTCTCTGCGACTGTTTGCGTTTAGCTCCATGGAGTAGGATTTTGACTTTGTATGCATGTGCATAATGAGTCCATGTATTAGCTGGCATCTATTTATTATTATAATTGGAACTGTTGTGTTACTGATATGTATAACTGCCTGGGACTGCTTATTTGTCTATTTCTGCTGTTTAATGCTTATGATTATTATTTTGAAATGCTCTGTGGGCACTTTGCGCTATTTTGTTTCTTGCTGCTGTAATTGGTAATGATGGTAGGATGTCTTATCTTTTTCCTGTATTGCTATTATTTTCTATTTGTATATGTATCCCATCGAAGACGTCGGCAAGGAGGGTAAAGCTCCCGATTTCCCCTGCTTTTGGCCCGATCGCAATTAGCGTCTACTGTGGATCATGGCAGCACGCTCATGCGGATTTCTAGGTGATGTGCGTTTGACCTTCCTTGGAGGGCCAGACTACTGGCACATCAACCTAAATTCTGATCGTTATGTATATCTGGGAGATATGTCTATCTCACTGGCTTAGAGGCGTCATGAACTGCCGATCTTTACTTGCTGTGTCAGCTTACGTTTGGAGTTTTATCTGCCCAACCGAGAGATGTGGGCTGATCGCTATTATACCCCACAGGAGGATTCTTTTGATTCCATTGCCCAAGCTCTGACTCATAGTTCGGTGGCTCCTATGGATGTTTCCTCGGATGAGGAAGACCCTGAGGAGGATCCCGAAGAGGATCTCGCGGAGGATCCTGATACGATTCCTTGTCATCTGAGGGACTGAAATTCTTGGTAGCTACTAATGGCTACCGGCGTTTTATTTTGGGGGCCTGATGTTTTATTATTTTGGTGGGCTGTACATGTTTGATCATTTGGGCAGGTATAGTTTTACTTTTTAGTATATCAGGCTTTGTAACTAAACAGATTTTATATAAATATATATATATATATATATGAATATGCAATGTTGATCAAATGTATGCTTTACTTTTGTCTTGCTCTTTATTGCCATTTATCATTTCATCACTATATTTTATTAATTATATAAAAAAATAGTCACCATTTTACTTATGCAACTTTAACCAGACAAATTTAATCGTAATAAAAAGAACCGGGTCTTAACTTTATAAATTTTATTTTTCGCATTGTAAATGACAATGTGATGTTCCCTCCCAAAAAGGGGCGTTACATTAAGTTAGTATCAGAGCCCCGGTTTACGTTTCTTTGGGTCTTGTGATTGAGTCTGTCTTGTTTGTGCTGTGTGTTTCTCTGAAAACTAAACACAGAGATGTATTGTTTGGTATTCCTAGTAGATACAACTGACTTTCCTAGTGTTTTTCAGCTAATCTGAATTGAGGAAGTAAGATGGCACGATGCGGAGACATGGCAGCTGCTATAGAGGCATTGCAAAGGATGGTTGAGGTCATCGCGCAAGAGACTGAACGAGCTACTCAACAACAAGAGAGAGTTGCTCAACAACAAGATAGAGCTGCTCAATAGCTCGAAGCCACTGTTGATGCTCAAAACTTGGCGGAGTTTCGTCGCCATAATCCTCCCTAATTCAAAGGAGAGTTCGATCCGGAAAAAACTAGTCTATGGATCAAAGAGCTGGAGAAAGTCTTTTGAGGCATAAACTGCGCCGAGAATAAAAAGGTAACCTATGTTATCTTTATGTTAGTCGACAATGCTGAAAACTGGTGGAGCGGAGTGCAAAGAATGCTGGAGGCTAAAAATCACGAGATCACTTGGGATTTATTCAAGGACAAAATCTTGGATAAGTATTTTCCTGCGAGCGCAAGGCACACGAAGGAGGCAGAATTTCTCAACCTAAGATAAGGGAATATGACCGTTACTGAATATGCAGTGAGATTTAAAAACTTGTCACAGTTTTCAACGTACTTTCAGCACCAACCAAATGAAACCTAGAAGTGTCGGAGAGTTATAGAAGGATTGAGATATGAAGTGACGAAAGCTATTATCACCCTAAAAATTAACAAGTTCTCGGAGCTGCTAGATACGTGCTATGAAGTGGAACCTCTGGAGCAATCTAAAGATACAAGGAGTAGGAACTTTGGACCTACAAGGTTCCAAAGGGGTAGTGGCAACAGTTCTAACCGCTTCTAAAAGAAGCTCTATTCCCGACCAACGGGGAACCAACAATAGACAGCGAGTGGAAGTTCTGGTGGAGGTTCTATTAGGAACTGGACTGGCCAAAATGTGGCGTATCCCTCAAAATGCCTAAAGTGTAGAAAAGATCATCTCACGAGGGACTGTACCATAAAGGGGATTATCTACTTCAGATATGGCAAATCTGGCCACGTGTCCCGAGACTGCAACCAAGCGAAGGCTGAACCTTCAGTCAATGCTGCAAGGGCCAAAAAATCGAAAACAAGAGGATGGGTCTATACCATGAGTGGAGCTGAAGCTTTTGAGTCAGAAGACTTGATTCAAGGAGAAGGCACCATAGAAGGTAAAATTTTAACTGTACTGTATGACTTTGGGGTAACCCATTCTTTCATATCATATGACTGTGTGCAAAGACTTAGTCTACCTGTATTGTCCTTACCTTTTGACTTAACTGTTTCTACCCTCACTGATAAACTGGTCGTTACTACCAAAGTCTATTTAAATTATTCCTTGATTGTTGAAGGTCTAATCTTTTATGTCGATTTGATCTGTTTACCCTTTTCTCAACTAGATATAATTTTAGGGATGGATTGGTTGTCTTCCAACCATGTTCTATTAGATTGTTCAAGAAAAACCATAGTTTTCCCTATGGATGAGAATTCTAGATACCTGACGACCAACTAAGTTCAAGCTCTCTTGAAAGAAGGAGCTCACGGATACATGCTACTGTCTTCTTTGAAAGTCGAGACTTAAATTGATATGAGCACAATTCCAGTGGTGAATGAGTTTCTGGAAGTCTTTCCTGAGGATGTACCTAGTTTACCACCGGCGCGAGAAATAGAATTTGCTATTGACCTTGTACCGAGAGATGGTCCCGTGTCTATAGCACCTTATAGGATAGCACCAACAGAGTTAGCTGAGCTTAAGAAGCAGCTAGAGGAGCTTTTGGAAAAATAATTTGTCAGACCGAGTGTATCAACCTGGGGAGCACCAGTACTGTTAGTTCGAAAGAAGGATGGTTCATCAAGGTTGTGCGTGGACTACAGACAACTAAACAAAGTAACCATCAAGAATAAATATTCATTCCCAAGAATTGACGACTTAATGGACCAACTGAAGGGAGCAGTGGTGTTTTCAGAAATCGACCTACGATCTGGGTATCATTAGATATGAGTGAAGATGGAGGATATACCCAAGACTTCTTTTCGTACCCGATACGGCCATTACAAGTATCTTGTGATTTCGTTTAGCGTGACGAATGAGCCTGCTATCTTCATGGACTACATGAACATGATCTTTCATCCTTACTTGGACAGGTTTGTTGTTGTCTTTATCGATGACATCCTGATCTATTCTCAAAATCAGGAGGATCATGCTGAACACCTCAGTATAGTTCTCCAGATTCTGAAGGAGAAAGAATTGTATACCAAACTGTCAAAATGTGAATTTTGGCTGGAAGAAGTTAAGTTTTTGGGTCACGTAATCTCGAAAGAAGGGATTGTGGTAGATCCATCGAAAGTGGAGGCAGTGTTACAATGGGAAAGACCTAAGTCGGTGAAGGAGATTCGTAACTTCGTGGGTTTGGCCGGATATTACCAGAGGTTCATTGAGGGATTCTCCAAAATTACAGGGCCTCTCACTCAACTCACAAGAAAGAACTAAGCTTTTGAGTGGATCAACAACTGTGAACAGAGTTTCCAAGAGTTGAAGAATTGGCTAACTACCTCGCCAGTCTTAGTGTTACCTGATCCGAATGAGCCATTTGAGGTGTATTGTGACGCTTCATACCAAGGACTAGGGTCTGTGCTTATGTAACATGGAAGAGTGGTGCCTACGCTTCGAGGCAATTGCGAGTACATAAGAAGAATTACCAGATGCACAACTTGGAATTAGCGGCTATGGTTTTTGCTTTAAAGATATTGAGGCATTTTCTCTATGAAGCAACATTCAACATCTTTAGTGATCACAAGAGTTTGAAATATTTGTATGATCAAAAGGAGTTGAACATGAGGCAGCGGAGGTGGCTAGAATTCCTAAAGGACTATGATTTCTAACTTTTGTATCACCTTGGCAAGGCAAACGTCATGGCAGACGCTCTGAGTAGGAAGATGATCAGTGTCTCTGCCCTGATGACCAAGGAAAAGGATATAATAGAGCAGTTCAAAGACGTATGGTCTTCTATGGAATTAGAACCAGGAAAGATCTGCATGAACATGGTTACCATCTCAAGTGAGTTAATGGAGGACATATGGGAAAAGCAGAAGGTCGACAAGTTCTTGCAAGAAGTAAGAGAGCTAATGAAGCAAGGCAATGAAACAACATTTGCGGAAGGAACAAATGAAATTTTGAGATTCCTAGGTAGAGTCTGTATTCCCCGTGACCAAGAGCTTAGAGAGTATATTCTCGACCATGCTCACACAAGTCAGCTAAATATGCATCCGGGTATAACAAAAATGTATCAAGACTTGAAGAAGTTATTTTTATGGCATGGAATGAAGAGTGACGTCACCAGATGTGTATCAACTTGTCTGGTCTGTCAGAAAGCTAAAGTGGAACATCAAAGACCAGCAAGATTGCTACAACCATTGTCTATTCCTGAATGGAAGTGGGACAGCATTACAATGGATTTTGTAGTGGGTTTGCAAAGGACAAGAAAAGGACA
The DNA here is from genome assembly GCA_029884595.1 of Ormosia semicastrata. Taxonomy (NCBI): domain Eukaryota; kingdom Viridiplantae; phylum Streptophyta; class Magnoliopsida; order Fabales; family Fabaceae; genus Ormosia; species Ormosia semicastrata. The sequence continues at coordinate 53,490,874 of JAQQTO010000063.1, forward strand.
TGACTCGATTTGGGTAATTGTGGATCGACTCACAAAATCAGCGAAGTTTCTCCCGATCAACAAAGATACAAACTGGAGAGACTGACCTAGATCTATATTGGAGAGATTGTTAGACTGCACGGTGTGCCTACAAGTATTGTTTCGGATAGGGATCCGAGATTTACTTTAAAGTTCTGGCAGAGTCTACAACAACCATTAGGGACGAAGTTACATCTAAGTTCTGCTTATCACCCACAGACCGATGGCCAATCGGAGAGGACGATCCAATAATTGGAAGATTTGCTTAGATCTTGCACCATAGAATATACTGGAAGTTGGGATGATGTTCTACCGTTGATAGAATTTACCTACAACAACAGTTATCATTCGAGCATAGGGATGGCACCCTATGAGGCTCTGTGTGGACGTCAGTGTCGGATGCCTTCATGTTGGTACCAAGATGGCGAGCGCTTCACTATTGGACCAGATATTATACAGCAAATGACTGAAAAGGTTACGATGATTCAGGAGAAGATGAGGATAGCTCAGAGTCGACAAAAGAGTTATGCAGACAAAAGAAGAAAATCTCTTGAGTTTGAGGAAGGCGAGCATGTATTTCTGAAAGTCAGTTCTACGACTGGGGTAGGCCGGGCCTTGAAATCTAGAAAACTTACTCCAAAATTCCTTAGACCATACTAGATTATTCGCTGAGTAGGTCCAGTAGCCTATCAAATAGCCTTACCCCCTTTCCTCTCAAACATTCACAATGTCTTCCATGTGTCACAATTGCGAAAATACTTTCCTGACCCAAGTCATGTCATAGCACCAGATACAGTACAATTAAAAGAAAACTTAACCTATGAGGCACCTCTTGTAAGAATTGAGGATAGAATGATAAAGCAACTAAGAGGCAAAGAGATTTCATTGGTGAAGGTAATCTGGAACGAGATGACTGGAGATGCAACATGAGAGCTGGAAGACAAAATGAAGGAGTAACACCCACAACTGTTCTAAGGTTTGAAAATTTCGAGGACGAAATTTCTTTTTAGAAGGGGAGAGTTGTAACACCCCGAAATTTATTTGTTTCATCATAAATTATCATTTTGCAATATTTATGATTTTTGAAAATTTTTAGAATTTTTTCAAAAATATTGAATATTTTAATATATTTCTTATTTTACGTGCACACTGAGTAGAGTCAATCAAACGTCCCAGAAAATCATTTATTTCATGACAAATATCTATTTTCTAATATTTGTGATTTTCAGAAATTTTTGTGAATTTTTCTGAAAATGTCAAATATTTTAGTATTTTCCTCATTTTGCGTGCGTGCTGAGCAAAGCTGGGATAACGAAATGTTTTCCTTGAGACTGGTAAACCTTGAATTGTCAACTTATTGACGGGGGATCTTACTAAACCCGAGGCCTGACATAGTTTGCGAGGTTTTCAGTTTTCAAGATTTTATCTGATAAATAAAATTACTGTATCATAAAATTATTCGATGAATAATAAAATATTATTTTCATCAACTGTAACTTTTATTCACTAGGACAATAATTCTAATAGTGTAATTAATCATCTGTTCTAGAATGTTTTTTTAAGGAGACAACCTTACTTTTTATTTTATCGAGAAACGTGCGAAGCTTCTCAAGGAAGCCTCAAGGAAGCTTCTAGGAAATTTCCTCCCAAGCTTCCCAAGGAAGCTACTCTCTATCTCCTCTCTCCCAAGCCACATGGTTGCTGCTCCAAATAGGAGGAAAAATTTGTACTTCACAAATTTAATTACATCACATTATTTTCAAAAACCTAAAAGCACCTTTCATTTTTCCTATGCACTTTCTCTCTCTACCTTCTTCTTCATTTGCATTTTCTCCTCCTTTTCTCTACCCCAAGCTCACGGGCAGCCCTTCATTTTTGCCTCAACTATCACAAAAATTTCAACCAACCCCATGTTCTTAATCCTCTCCATCATCTAAACACTTCTCTAGTTAGTGACTCTTTAAAAAACCTTCATCTTCCCCATTTTCTTCAAGCTTCAAGCTTAGGGTTTTTGGGTAAGCTTCTTGATTCTTCACTCTCTTTTACCCATTTTCATTTTTATGGTCTCCTTTGTGACCATCAATACCTTATTTTTCAAGCATTGGTGTTATTTTAATGAGATTGAAATTTCTAGGGTTTGGTTGGGTGTGAATCCGAAAATCCAAGGAGCTTCAGGGGAGTTCTTTGTTTGTTCTTCTCTTAGGTAAGAGGAAGACACTTCTCCTCAACCTATATTAGTAGTAAGGAACCTTGTTTTGTGATTGATTGTGAGAAAAACCTATTGAGGGTTATTCTTTGTTGCATGATTGGTATGTTTACTTGTTGTTTGTAATTTATTTAAGCTATTGGATTGATTGTTTATGTATATTGACATATTTGAATGGATTGGAAGGCTTGAAATGGAAAGAAATAATTTGGATTCCCTCTAGGATGGCTCACGATTTTCGGGGCCTAAAATTAGGGTTCTTGATGAACAATTATAACAAGTGGAAGACATAATTAATCAAGTGTGCAATGTGTGATTAGTGGAATGAAAAATTTGGGAACTTGATCCCCTAGGGAGGCTACGGCCTATAGGGCCATTTAGGGCTTGATTATGCAACTTTAGGTAATCTTGGAACTTAAATACTCAAGTGATTAAATTATTGGTAATAGGATGGAAAATTAATAAATTAGAAGATTAGAAAAAAAAAATTTCAAAGAACCAAGAATGAAATTTTTCATAAGACTTAGGGTAATTTAATTCGAGAAAGAACAAGAGAGTGTGAGACTTTGAGACTCTTAGAATAATTTTCTAAGTGTGTGTGTGTGAATAAATTACAATAGAAAATTTAAATTAACCAAGAGAATTCCTCTAGAGACTAACTTTGTAAGAAAGGTTATATTTAACTAAGAATTCATAATAAACCTTGATCATGTATTATTTCATTTAAATTAAGATATTATGATATTGTGGGTCCATGTCAGCGACCAATGATGTGTTAATACTTACCTTGGCCAATTATAGCATATTGTGGAAAAGTATGTTATGATAAACATACATGATTATGCATTGAGTCATCATGTACTGTGAAAGTTCGTTGGACTGTTGTTAAGGGCCATGTTGTCTAGGAGATTGAATATACCTTTGTGCGGGTGCGAGTAGACTAGTGTAGGTTATATTGTTGACCATGGGGCGTCGGGGTACGGGTACCTCGCAATGGACAGTTCGTAGCTCTTCTGTCTGTGGGGCAAACCGATGCAAACACACCGATGATCCTGACCAGGCACTGTCCTATATCGTGATCTAGCGTAGACTGCCTGTACAATGCCTTGATGTGCACGTGGATAAACTGATGAGTTATAGCACTTTGGTCGTAGCAGTTGAGTTGCAGACGTGTCTCCTGATCTTTCTCTATGACTGTTTGCGTCTAACTCCATGGAGTAGGATTTTGACTTTGTATACATGTGCATAGTGAGTCCATGTATTAGCTGGCATCTATTTATTATTATAATTAGAACTGTTGTGTTACTGATATGTATAACTGCCTAGGACTACTTATTTTTCTATTTCTGCTATTTAATGCTTATGATTATTATTTTGAAATGCTCTGTGGGCCCTTTGCATCGTTTTGTTTCTTGCTGCTATAATTGGTAATGATGGTAGGATGTCTTACCTCTTTCTTGTATTGCTATTATTTTCTATCTGTATATGTATCCCATCGAAGACGTCGACAAGGAGGATGAAGCTCCCGATTTCTCCGGCTTTTGGCCCGATCGTGATTAGCATCTACTGTGGATCATGGCGGCACGCTCACACGGATTTCTAGGTGATGTGCGTTTGACCTTCCTTGGAGGGCCAGACTGCTAGCACATCAACCTAAATTCTGATCGTTGTGCATATCTGGGAGACGTGTCTATCTCACTAGCTTGGAGGCGTCATGAACTGCCGATCTTTACTTGCTGTGTCAGCTTATGTTTGAAGTTTTATCTGCCCATCCGAGAGATGTGGGGTGATCGCTATTACACCCCACAGGAGCATTCTTTTGATTCCACTGCCTTCGCTCTGGCTCGTAGTTCGGTGGCTCCTATGGAGGTTTCCTCGGATGAGGAAGACCCCGAAGAGGATCCTGAGGAGGATCTCGCGGAGGATCCTTAAAAGGATCCTGACACAATTCCTCCTCATCTAAGGGACTGACATTGTTGGTAGCTACTGATGGCTACCAGTGTTTTATTTTGGGGGCCTGATGTTTTATTATTTTAGTAGGCTATACATATATGATCCTTTGGGCAGGTATAGTTTTGCTTTTTGGTATATCAGGCTTTGTAACTAAACAGATTTGATATAAATATATTTATGAATATGCAATGTTGATCAAATGTATGCTTTACTTCTATCTTGCTCTTTATTGTCATTTATCATTTCGTCACTATATTTTATTATTTATAAAAGAAAATAGTCTCCATTTTACTTATACAACTTTAACCAAACAAATTTAATCGTAATAAAAAGAACCAGGTCTTAACTTTATAAATTTTATTTTTCGCATTGTAAATGACAATGTGACGTTCCCTCCCAAAAAGGGGCTTTACATTATGGGTTGGTTTACCTTATTTGTGCTATGCATTTTTCTGTAAACTAAACACAGAGATGTATTGCTTGGTCTCCAAAAGGAGACAATATTGTTTGAAATGGTTACTTCTTATTTCCATTGTGTTTAACTTGTCTATTTTCGAAGGAAAAACAATGGCTCGCGGTAGACGTACGCGTGGGAATGTGGAATGCAACAACGAAGGGATTGCTGCGACTGTGGAAGCAATGCAAGGAATGGCTAAAGCAACAGTACAACAGAATCAGAGGATTGTGCGACAGCAGGAATTGATAACTGAGGCTCAGATTTTGTTAGAATTGAATCAATCTCAAGATATAGGACCACATAACTTTACACCATATTGGTTCCGAAAAAGGAAAAATTATAAGGTCAAGTGATTTCAGCATAAATTATATTTTGCAACCACCAAGAACTCACCAACAACAACAACCATATGGAGGTAGTGTTAGTGGTAGTAGACCCAGTCGACCTGTGGCACTTTTATAGATATGTAAGAAGTGTGCAAAAAGTCATGCAGCAAGAAATTGTACGATCGAGGGAAGAAATTTATTTCAAGTGTGAAAAGCCAAGACACGTGTTTAGGAATTGTACTTCACCAAAGACGAAGCCTTCCGTTAGTGATATATGTGACTTCAAAATCTCACGAAGAAGGAAAAGTCAATTCCCAAGTGGAGTAAAAGCATCACAGACTGAAGACCTAGACGAGCGAGATTGTGCCACAGGTGGTGATCCTTTGACTATATTATATAATTCTAGGGGTAACCCATTTCTTTATGGCATAAACTGTATGGATCATTTTGAGTTATCTGTGTCTTCGTTATCTTTTGACCAAGTTATTTCTACTTTTACTACAAAGACCTATTGTTGACGACTAAGTTGCTAAATTACCCTATGTCTGTTAAAGACTAAATCTTTTCTGTTAATTTGATTTGTTTACCTCTTTCACAAATTAGACATGATCTTGAAGATGGACTGTTTATCCTCCAACCATATCCAGTTAAATTGTTCCAATGAAATTTTAGAAGTTCATTTCAAAGATCGGGCCATATCAAATCCTTTGTTGGATATGTCAGTAACACATCAGATAGTTTTGTTATCTTTTTTTTCTTGACCTTCATAATGTTTTTCCTATGCACTACAATTGTAAGAAAGAATATTCCTAGTCTAAACCATGTCATAATATCAGACACGGTACGATTGAAAAAGAACTTCACTAATAAGACACTTTATGTTAAGAACATAGGCAAGAGAGTGAAGCGATACAAGGGAAAGGAAATCACAAGCACTCTGGAAGGGATTGGTTATTCTCTAATCATATCCTATTAGACCGTTCCAAATAAACCTTAGTGTTTCCTAAGGCTAAGATTTATGAATTTTTACGACCAACCAAGATTGAAGCTTTATTAAGGAAAGGAGCTCAAGGATACATGTTATTATCTTTTTTGGAGGTCAAGAGTGAGAAGGAAGAGAATATTATTACTATAGTCAATGAGTTTCCCATGGTGAGTTCTAGTGTTGTTAGTTAAGGGGAGGGATAAAATTTCTCAATTTTGTGTGGACTATCGCCAGTTGAACAATGATACGATCAAGAGTGAGTATCCTCAGAGGAAGACAAATGATTTAATGGATCAACTGAAGGGAACTGTTGTTTTCTCCTAGATTGATCTACGCTCTGGCTATCGTCAGATTCATATAGAAGTAGAGAATAATTCCAAGATGACTTTCCAAATGCGTTATGGACGTTACTGGTATCTAGTGATACCGTTTGGAGTAAAAAATGCTCCTGCGATACTCATAGACTACGCAAATAGGACCTTTCATCCTTATCTGGACAGATTTGTCATTGTCCTTATCAATGACATTCTGATCTATTCTCGAAATTAGGAGGAACATGTTGAACACCTCGGTATAGTTCTCTAGATTCTGAAAAAAGAAGAAGCTGTACGCCAAGTCATCAAAGTGCGAATTTCGGTTGGAGGAAGTATCCATGAGAAAAATATTTCATTGATTAAGAACTTAGATGATTAGGTATCAAAAATATGATTTATAAGGTTACATGTTGAAAAAGGAAGGAAATAAAGTTCTACTATTAGAAAGGATTGGTTATCGGCCATGGTATAGTAGGGTGGAGAAGCAATTTGGAGGCTTAAATTATTTTAGTTAAGACGATTTCGATAAGTTGAATGGAAATGATCTTACTTAAAATTAGAATGATGGAAGTCTTGGAAAAAAATGTTAGAGCATATTACTTAGGCGATTTGGTGAATAAATCATGATCAGAGGATTTATAAGTAAAAAGAGAGAAGATGATCACAAATTATGAGTTAAGGAGTAATGACTTTTGGCTATGTCAATGAAAATAATTTTAGGGATAGTTGGAATGATGAAAATGACTTATTAATGGTGAATCTAGTTGGTTTAATGATTATGAAAATTAATTAAGGATTTATAAGATAAGGATGGAAAAGAATAAATTTTATCATTAAGCAAATGAGTGATTTTTAGCCTTGGTATTGAGGGATAGGATTGAGAAGTAAGTTTGAATGTGTGCGTAATTCATTTAAGGGGACTTTAATAAGGAAGATGGAAAAGGTTTCATTAAATTGAAAATAGTGTAAGTTTTGGAAAGAATATCAGCAAATGATATTTTGAGGAGTGTTAACAATGAAAACTTAAGGTATTTTAGGGTTTAGAATATGTGCTTGCACGAAATAGAAAGGGTAGTAACATATGCCTCAAGGCAACTAAGAGTACGTGAGAAGGATAGCCCTACACAAACTAGGAGTTAGCTGTTGTGGCTACATTGAAGATCTAGAAGACATAATGAAAGAGCAATATTCACCTGTGTTCTAAGGTATAACAAATTTCGAGGACAAAATTTCTTTTTAGAAGGGGAGAGTTGTAACACCTCAGAAATTTATTGTTTCATGATATATGTTCATTTTATAATATTTGTGATTTTTGTGAATTTTTTTAGAATTATTTGAATTGTTTAATTATTTTAATATATTTCTCAATTTGCATGCACAATGAACGGAGCCGAGAAAATGAATTATTTTTCCCGAGGTCGAAAAACCTTGAATTGTGAAAATGGTGATGGGGAAACTTACTAAACCCGAAGTCACACACAGTTTACGAAGTTTTCATTTTTCAAGATTTTATCTAACAGATAAAATTTAGGTACACTCTATTATCCATTGAACAATAGATACCGGCTTCGTTAACTAAGACTATTATTCATTTGATAAAGCTTGTAGTAAAAATTTAGCAGATTATTTTTGTCTAGTCATTTTTATAACATCATCTAAGTGATATCACCACATCACATCATTGGTTGACTTTTTGGGAAGCGTATGAAGCTTCTCAAGCAAGCTTTGGAGAAGCTTCTAAGAGAAGCTTCATTTTCCCTTTTTCCAAGGAGGGTACACGGCCACACATATGAGGGGAGAGGAACTTCTTCAACAAGTTTCTATCACCTTTTCACATCATACTTCCTATTACTTTCTCTCTCCCCACCCAAAAAGTTTCCTCCTACTTTTTCTCTTCATCTTCTTCCATTTTCTCTCCTACACTACACGGCCATCACCCTTGCACCACCACTTCACATTCTAAAATTTCTAACAACTATGTTTCTTGAATCTATACTTCCTCCTATGATCATCTAGTGTGAAGATCTTGGTTGTTCATCACTTTTCCAAGAATCCTTCAAGTTAGGGTTTGTGATTTTCTAAGGTTTGATGTATGTTCTCTCCATTTTCATCATTCTTCTCTTCTTCCTTCCAAAGCTTTGATGTACATTCTTGTCTACTCTTTTCCAAGTCTAAAAATGATGACTTTTGCTATGTCTTTTTTGGTTTCAAGGGGGTTCTTGAAGGAGGAAGGTTGTTTCAAAAAGCTCTACACAAGTGGTTTGATATCTCCTAAGGTAAGAGGGAGATTTCTCTCATCACCCATCCATGGTGGTGAGAAACGAAATTCGTGTATGAAAAGTGAGGAAAATCCATGCGTGGGATTACTCACTTTGTTGTTTTGATTCTTGGTGATTTTTATGATTTTTGTTCTCTGTGATGTTGTGGTTTGTTGTTGTATATAGTTTTATTTGAATGGAAAGCTTGATATATGATACATGTTATTTTCTTAGAATCTATTGTGGAAAGGAAAACTTTGAGGCCTATGTACCCTTAGGGCTCACAGCCAAGAGGCCATAATTAAGGTATCCAAGATAAAATTTTATATTGAATTAGAAGTTGGAAACTTGAATTGAAATGAGATTGAATTAGAGACTTCATAATCATGAAGGAGTGGTAAAAACAAAAATCATGGCTACTTGGTTAGAGATAGGTTTCGGCCTTGAGAGGAAAAAGATGGATGATTTTGTGACTAGGTGGTGTTTATGTCTTTGGTGGTAAGTGAAATTCTTAATGGTTGATATATATTACTTGCTTGAGATTCCTTGTGGAAGTTGGAAAATTTGAAGCTCTAGTGCCCTAGAGAGCTCACGGCCAAGAGGCCATAAATAAGGCATCCAAGATAAAAACATTAAGTTAAATTAAATTCGACGTGTTAAGGTGAGAAAAGAAGTGGATTAAGGATTGGTAATAATGAATGAGTGGTAAAATAAATCTAGTCCCTTAGTTGGAGAGGGGTTTCAACCTTGAGGAAGAAAAATGAGTGAGGAAGAGAATTTATAATAAATTAGAGTACCTTGATGGCTTATGGAAAAAGGGAAGTGAGATTGTGAAGTAATAGCATGTGGTTTCTTTTAGGCCCTTTTCAAAAATGTGAGGAGACATTACTTAGTGGAACTTAATTAGGAGGGTTTTAAAGATAAAGTGCAATCTTACTTTAATTCTTGAACATTTTGATAAGTGTGGTTTGTGAAGAATGCTTCATGAAATTTTAAAGTGGATGATTTTTTGAGAATTGTGTATTTGAGATGCCTTGTAATCGAACATAATGTTATTATGTTGTTGAGCTAATGGACTGGGCCCTGGGTGGTCAATGGTTGATTGGAACCCTATTATGGCTTCTCTTGATGAGATTAATATTGCTAAAGAATATTATGCACTATTGTATTATGATCATACATTGTGAAAGTCAAAATGACTTGTTAAGGCGAAATGCCTAGGTTCATTATTATGTGATCGTGCAATGTTAAAGTCAGAATGACTTGTTGTTAAGGGGGAATGCCTAGGTTCATTATTATGTGATCATGCATTGTGAAAGTCAGAATGACTTGTTATCAATGTGGAATGCCTAGGAGATGAATTACACCTTTGTACGGGGCGTGGGTATCCCGCAAATGGACAGTTGGTAGCTCCACTAGGCCGTGGTGACTGAGCAACGCACCGACGATCTCGACCAGACACTATCCTATTCCCAATCCCGTTGACAGTATCTTGTATAGCCATGTTGTGCATATTGATATATTGAAAAGCACATTATTTGAGGCTAACGATATACAGACAGTGGTTCTCCCGATCATTCTCTCTGATGTTGGATTTTTGCTCCATGGAGTAGGTGTCAGTCTGTCATGCATTTACATATCATTGAGCATTTTACTATGATGTATCTACACTTCGAGATTAATTATTGTTATACTGTGGATTTTAATGTTGATATACATCATTGAGATATCTGTTAGACCACTTTGTAACTGTGAACTATTACGTTTGTATTCTGTGATTTTATTGTTGTTTGTTGTTACTTGCTGCCATATTGGTAATGATGTAGGGAGTCTCACCTCTTCTATTGTATTATTTTGCCTGCTTCTATTTTTGTACTTATGTTGGGATAGACCGCGACGGCAGCAAGGCAAGATCCGTGAGGTTTCACTAGGTTACAATTCCATAGAGCCATTAGAGCGTGGAGTGTTCAGTGGGACACGGGGCTCGTTCGGTATGACGGGGAGGTCACTTTGAGTTGGAGCAGGACCCAACATGACGTGGTCATGTTTACTATGGACGCAGTTGTTCACTTGGAGTTCTACATACCCCTTGGGGAGCATTAGGATGATCAGAGAGCTTCCTATAGTGAGGGCTCTATGGAGTCGACAACTCGGACTCTTGTCCGTAGTGACATGCCCCGACTAGGGGCTTTGTCCGTTAGGGATCCTGAAGGGGATCTAGATGAAGATTGGGTGTAACATCCCAATTTTTTGTTTTTCTTGAAATAAATATGTTTCATAACATTTATGAGTTTTTGTGAATTTTTAGGAATTTTTAATTATTTTAAATATTTTAATATTATTTTGACTATTTTAATATTAATTTTGAAATATATGCCCGAACTTCATTTTTTCTAAATATATCTGAGTTTTATAATTTTTATGATTTTTGAGAATTTTTGTAGAATTTTTTGAGTCTGTGATTATTTTAATATTATTTTGAGCTGTATGTGTGTTTGAGGCAGGCCCGAAAAAATAAAAATTTTCCTGAACCAGAAAGTTTCAGACTATCAAGGCAGGATCGGGGGATCTTACTAAACTCAAAATCGGGAACAGTTGATGAAGATTTTCTGTATTTGAGTTTTCTATTATCCATTGTGTAATAATAGTACTAGCTATTGTCCATTGGGTAATATCTTCAGGAAAATTTCTTGACGGCGATGACTCATCTAGTAAAATATTTATGGATAAATATCTAAGGAAAAATATCTAGCTGAAAATATCTTAGTAAAATATCTCAGAAAAATATCTACGTAAAATATCTGAATAAAAATATCTAAGCAGAAAATATCTAAGCTAAATATTTTAAATATAATCATGAACCATCATTACATAGCTTAATTATCAACCAATAAGATTTAGTCAACAATAGTGGCATGGACTTTATTGTGAACCGTGGGATGGAACTTGATGAAGAAGCCTTTGATCATCACCATCGATCTAATCAATAGTGTGAGAGCAAACTTGATAAGGAAGCTTAGGATATCCACCTTAGATTAAATCAATGGTTAAGAGATGAAGTTAACATAAATGGCTAGGCTAGTTAGCTAAGTAATTAGATAATCTAACTTAGTTACCATAATAGCCTAATTAGTAACTAGATGAAACTAACTTAGACTAAATGCTTAGAAAACCCTAACTACACAAAAAGATCTAGATTCATCTAGAAGCATGACAATGCATGGCCTATGCAATAACCTAATCATGTAATTAAATAGTTAGTTACGTAACGAAAAGATCAAATTAAGTTAGTTTGGATGTAACTAGATGAATTAACTATCTTAGCTAAGTGTAACTAGGATCTACTTGGAAACCAGACTTAGTTAGCTACCCTAGTGTGTTCCACGGCCAACTTGGCCTTTCTAGCCAATTCTTGAACCTTCTTATGACCATTTGATGACCATAATGTGACATAGGCCATGTGACCATCATGTGATATTTTTATTACAATGATTAAACCTTGATTTTTCCTACACACTTGACTCCATGGCTAAGGCTTGGAAATTAACTATCCTATTTCATTTTTACTACACTTTGTGACACAAAGATCTATTCTCTCCATTCTCTCTCTTCAAGAACACTTAGAACACTCAAACTCCATTTCTTCTCTTTTCTTTTAGGAGCTCACGTCCTCCACCCTAAACCGTACCTCCACACTTCAAAAATTTCATCCAATCTTACTTTCTAAACCTAAACACAATCCTAAACACTTTTCCTTTAGAGAGTTTTACCTAAATCATTCTCTAAGTGCTTCAAAAATCAAGCTTTGGTTTTCTACTCCTAAGGTAACTTCTTGATTTCTTGATCCTAAGTTGGATTCTTGAATTTCTAAACCATGATTGATCCATGGTTTCTTGTTCTTAAGCTTGGTTTATGACTTTAAGATTTGTTTAAGATTTTTAGGGTTTTTCTTTGGTGCTTCACAAAACTAAGAGGAGAAGGAACTTGAAGTTTGTTGTCTTCATTGAGGTAAGAGGGAGATTAACCTCATCAACCAAGTGTTGGTGGTGAGGGAATGTCTTGTTTGTGGTGAAAAATCCATAAGGGTTCATTCACTTGATTGTTTAAGCTTTCATTGTTTATGATTGATTGTGGTTGGTACGCTCGATAGCTTAGAAAATATGTTTGATTATGTGATTGGTATGCTTACTATGCATGAGTATGTGAATAAGAAAGTATGATGATTTTTGTGTAAAGTAAGATGTGAAGTACATGATGAGGAAAATGTATGTTCCAAAGAACCCTAGAGGCTCACGGTCTCAACATCACTATGGGGATAAAGTGTTCTAAATTATTTTCCTAATCATGGATTAAATGATTTTATGACAAGAAATTGGTTTAAAGGTTTTTGAAAAGAATAAGGTGATAGAAAGTAATTAAAAAAAATGATTTGAGAAACTTATAGTACAATTTCGGCCAACATGTTATTTTTGATATCCTAGATCCAAAAATATTTTACAAAGTACAGACTTAGGTGTTTGATTAATAAAAAAATTAATTTGATAAATTTTTAGATCTAAAATGGAAGTAATCTACCTTTTAGAATTAAATTAGCATAATTTAGCTATGAAGTAAGATAACAATTAAACTTGAAATTTACTGACGTATAGCTCACCCTTTGGGTTTTGAAGCACATTAAAAAAATTTGAGCTATAATATTTCAATTTAATCAAAGAAATGTAGTTTTATGGGAAATAGTAAAAACTACTGCTTTTAATGAGAAACTATTGGAAATATTATTTAAGGAGGGATTATTATGGAAATAATGGAATTAAAGTCCAATTTTGATATTAAATGAGACAAATCTTATTTAAAGCTTAGAATATGTTAGAAATGTTTTATGCGATTGAAAATACGCAAAAAAACTCTTATGCGATTTAAAAATAGTGATTTTTAATTACGCGATTGAGAAAACATTTTAAAATATGTACGTGATTGAGAAAATGTTGAAAAATAGTTGCGCAATTGTGAAAATGTGATAATATCGCTACGCAATTGAGAGGAACAGTGAGTTTTGCTGTGGGGCCGAGGTACTGGACCCGAGTGGATCATTGGTATTATATAATTGTATGGGTGGTTATACAATATCATTGATACTAATGACATTAGACAATTGTATGGGCAGTTGATTTAATACCATTGGGAACAGTTCAACGGTGATTGACCCAGTTATGTTGAATAATGATATCGCCAAGTAACAGCATGTGAATATGAAATACTATGTGATTAATGACAGTATGTGTATTTGGATCATACATCATGCATAGAAAAATGTGTTCACTTATTGATTAAGGCTATGTGCCTAGGAGATTGATTTACACCTAAGTGCGAGTGCGAGTAGACAAGTGTAGGTCACTCGTTGACCTTGGGGGCGTCAAGGTGCGGGTACCTCAATGGATGGTTAGTAGCTCTTCTGTCCGTGAGGCAGACCGATGCAAATGCACCGATGATCCGGACTGAGACACTATCCTATATCACGATCTAGCATAGAATGTCTTGTACAATGCCTAATGTACACTTTGATAAATTCATAAATTATAGCACTTTTGGCCACGACAGCCGAGTGATAGACATATCTTCTGAATCTTCTCTCTAACATTGTGTATTAGCTCCATGGAGTAGGACTGAGTCCCTGTGCATATGCATTATTGGTTAGCATCTTAAAATGATGATTATGTTTATCTAATATTTTATCTGTGGTATGATAATTTATTCATGAAATGCCAGTATGATTTACTGTAAAATGATAATATGGTACATTATGTTAATTATTATATCTGTATATCTGCTGTCATTTTCTATACTGCCAAACTGGTATTGATGTAGGGGATCTCACCTCTTTGCTGTATTGTTCTATCTGTTTCTATTTTATGTTTACATCTTTGAAGACTACGATCGCGGCAAGGAGGGGTCAATTAGGTTTCTTTAGACTACAGATTCTTGAAGGCGCTAAGGCTTGGCGTGTCCATTGGGACTCTGAGTATATAGAGTATTATGGTGACATTACTTTATCCGCAAATAGGACTCGCAATGAGGTCATTACTTCATCTTTTACGGTTGGTTATGTAGAATTTGTTTTACCTATTAGGGAGCTGTGGAATGATTTTCACTATACTCCTAGAGAGGACTTCGATTTATCTTTGGGTCAGATTTCTATCCGTCGAGACTTTCCTTGTTAGGGAATTTGTTTCATGAGGAGAACTCTTGTTCCTAGGTGTTGTGAACTTAGGCCAGTCTAGGTTAATTATGTTTTGGGGTATGTAAGTATTATGGACGTGCCATTGTAATAAATTTTGTTTAAATATAAAGTATGATATTCAATTCTGGTATCTTGTGTACTTTGTTTAATAAGTTTATGTTTTTTGCGAAAAAGAAATTCTGAAACTCGTATTAAGTTAATATTAAGTATTTCATAACTTGGGTAATTAATTTCATAAGGAGTTGGTTTAAAATGTGATACCCTTTGGAAGGGATGTTACATTGGGTGCAGGAGCCTGTTCTTCAGGTGTTTGGACTTGGACAAGGCTTAATCTTCATTTGGTAGATATATGTATAAGTATGTTTATTTTGGAGTACTTAAGCTTTATGCTTTTGGAATATGTGATGATGTACTTGAGTATGTAGTAAACTTTGCTTTAAGAAAAGTCCTCCATTAAGTTCTTATTACTTGAGTCTTTTAATTATTTCAGTAAGCTTATATTGTCTGTTAAAAGGAAATTTTAAAACTCACGTTTTACAGTATTAACTATTTCACAGCTTAACGAATTTTAAAACAAAAGAGTCGGTCTAAAATGTAATGCCCCTCGAAGGGGGTGCTACATTAGGTGGTATCAGAGCAGTTCATCCTGTTGAGCCAAGGTATGGACTGACTGTGCTTAAACATGTAGAAGTTTCTATATGTGTGTTGTGCATTTCCTTGTCTGTTGTTTGAGATGTTAAAAGAGGATTGCATAAGTTGCTTTAGGCTAGATGTTAGTGGTTACTATTATATAGTTACATGATATTGAGGACTGGCCAACTCAATATGTAATGTTCTGTCTGGACAGGAAACTATGACTTTAACTAGGCGAACTAGGAGAATAAGGGTTCTTCTAGTAAGAGTCCAGTTGGATGGCTGAACTCGTGCAGAATTGTTTGTACCTACACTTTTTGGAGTGGTACCTCTAGTGTGAGTAAAGTCCAAGTCCGAGCCTTTTGGGTTTATGGGTAAGTTTACCTTGTTTGTGCTGTGTGTTTCTCCGTAAACTAAACACAGAGATGTATTGCTTGGTCTCCAAAAGGAGACAATATTGTTTGAAATGGTTACTTCTTGTTTCCATTGTGTTTAACTTATCTATTTTCGAAGGAAAGGTGTAACATCTTGATTTTTCATTTTTCTTGACATAAATGAGTTTTATAATATTTATGAGTTTTTATGAATTTTTGGGAATTTTAATTATTTTAAATATTTTAATATTATTTTAATTATTTTAATATTATTTTTTAAATATATGTCCGAATTTAGTTTTTTCTAAAAATATATGAGTTTTATAATTTTTATGATTTTTGAGAATTTTTGTAGATTTTTCTGAGGTTGTAATTATTTTAATATTATTCTAAGCTGTATGTGTGCTTGAGGCGAGCTCGAAAAAATAAAAATTTTTCCTAAACTAGAAAGTTCTGAACTGTCAAGGTGGGATCGGGGGATCTTAGTAAACCCGAAATCGAGAACAATTGATTAAGATTTTCTATATCTGAGTTTTCTATTATCCATTGTGTAATAATAGCACTAGCTATTTTCCATTGGGTAATATCTGTTAGAAAAATATCTTGATGACTCAGCTGGTGACTCTGCATTACGACTCACCATGCTAACTCAGTTATTCTAGAAAATTCTATAATGACTCACCTAGTAAATATCTAAGAAATAAATATCTAGTTATAAATATCTAAGGATAAATATCTAGGTGAAAATATCTAATCAAAAAATATCAAAGCTAAATGTTTTAAGTGTAATTATGAAAGCAGAAAATATCTAAGAGTAATGATGAGCCATCATGACTAAGCTTTTTGATTAACCAATAAGAATTAGTCAAACATAGTGGCTGGACTTTTTTGTGAACTGTTGGATAGAAAACTTGATGGAAAAGCCTTATATCATCACCATTGATCTAATCAATGGTGTAGGAACAATCTTGATAAAGAAGCTTATGATATCCACCTTAGATTTAATCAATGGTTAGGAAATGAAGTTAATTTTAATGGTTAGATTTGTTAGTTGAGAAACTAGATAATCTAACTTAGTTACCCTAATAGCTTAATTAGTAACTAAATGAACTAATTTAGTTGCTAAATAATTAGAAGCTAGTTACTACATAAATATTTAAATTATCTAGAAACATGACATAACCATGACATACACAATGACATAATGATGTAATTAACTAGTTAGAATGTAACTAAATGATTTAACTAAGTTAGCCTAAAGGTAACTAAGTCAATTAATTAAATTAGTTTAAGTGTAACTAGAAAACAATTCAATTAAGACTTAGTTAGCTATCCTAAATGAACCCCACGGCCATAAGGCCTTCTACAAGGTTCTTGAATCATCTTTTAGGTCTAATACATGACAACTTGATGACCTTGGCCATGTGCACCCATGTGAGCCCATGTGTATTTGTTTTTAGCTTATTGAACCTTTTCTCCAAGGCTACTCCACGGCCAAGACATGCAAATTGGACTTTGCATTTCATTTTTCTAAACACTTTGTAACATCAAAAACCATTCTCTCCATTCTCTCTCTTCCAATTATTTAAGAACATCAAGAACAAACATCATGAACTCCATCTTCTTTCTTTCTTGAACCATTCAGCTCCTACTCCTAAATCCCACTTCCAATCTTCAATAATTTTATACAACCTTAGATCTTGAACCTATACACAATCCTAAGGTACTTTGTAGTTAGGATCTTAGCCTAGTTCCATCATCTTCAACCTTGTTCTTCAAGTTAAAGATCAAAAAGTTCCTACCTTGCTCATCTAAGGAGCTCACGGCCTCACTCCATAAATCACCTTCCAAGTTTGTTTAATTTCAACCAACTATACTTCTTGAATCCTCACATCATTCTAAGCCTCTTTGATGTTGAGACTTTGGTCAAAATCCATCACCTTCATGCTTGAATCTTGGATTTAAGTTCTAGGGTTTCAAGGTAAAAATCTTGAAACTTGACTTTTTATTTAATTTTTAGAATCCTAAGACCATGATTGATCTATGGTCATCTTAATCAAGCTTTAGATACTAATTTGTATGTGTTTGTTGTGATTCTAAGATCTATTTGGTGGTGAAAGATTGATACAAAGAGAGTTTTATAAAGAGCTAGGAAGCATCAACCAGGTAAGAGGGAGATTAACCTCATCAGCCAAATGTGGTGGTGAAGGAATAGAATTATTTGTGTTTGTGAATGGAAAATCCATGTGAGGATTTATTCACTCGATTGTGTAATCATTGGTTTGTGCTTGATGGATTATATTGTGTGATTGTTTTATTGCTTTGATAAGTATGCATGATTTGTATATGTGTTTGATATGCTTATAGCTTTGGTAGTATACTTGCCTATGTGAATTTGGAAGCATGATGATACTTGTGTAATTTAAGATGTGATTCACATGATGAGAAAATTTGTATGAAGACTCCAAAGAGCCTAGAGGCATACGACCTCATCACTACAAAGAGGACTAAGGATTCTAAATTATTTTCCAAATTGAGAATTAAATGATTTTATGACAAGAAATTCAATTAAGAAATTTTATAAGGATTTAAAGTGTTATGAAATGAATTATATATGAATTTTGAAGCAATATGTCAATTCAGCCAACATGCCAATTTTTGATGTTCAAGATCCAAAACTATTTTACTAAGTATAGACTTAGGTGTGTTAATAGTAAGAATTCAATTTGGTAAGTTTATGAATTTAAAAATGATATTTTAGAATTAAAATTGACCTAATTAAGCTAAGTAGTAAAATAAAAGCCAAAACTTGAAATTTGTTAACGTATAGCTCATCCTATGGGTTTTGAAGCGCGTTAGGAAATTTTAAGTTGTAATATTCCAAGTAAATTAAAGAAACACAATTTTCTGAGAAACAGTAGAAATACTAATTTTTAGAGGGACTATATTGAAAATATTCTTTAAATAAGGACTATATTGAAAATATTCTTTGAAAATGAACTATTTTGGAAATATTATTTAAAGAGGGATTATTATATAAATATTATTTTCTAGAAGGATTATTATGCAAATAATGAAAATAAAGTCAATTTTTAGTATTAAATGAGAAAAATCTTATTTTGAGCTTAAAAATATTTTACGAGATTGAAAATATATAGAAAAGCTCTTACGCGATTTAAAAATAGTAACTTTTAATTACACAATTGAGAAAATGTTGAAAAATCTTTACGCGAATTGAAAACGTAACAGAAGTGTTACGCGATTGTGAAAATGTGAAAATATTGTTACGCAATTGAAAGGAACAACGAGTTATGCCATAGGGCCAACATATTTAATCAAGTGATTTTGTAATTGTGGAAACTGGAGTATTGGACCCGATTGGATCTTTGATATTATCGATTGTATGGGCGATTATATAATATCATAGATACTAATGGTATTGGACAACTATATGTACATGTGTAGTTGCGTTAATATCATTGGGAATAGTACAATGGTACTTTGTTTCGAATAAAAGTATTTTTGAATATTATACAGTGATACTGCCATATGACGGCCTGTGAATAAGAAATGTTGTATGATCAATGACAGTATATGATTGAATCATTTATCATACATAGAAAAATGTATTTGCTTGATTTGTTGTGGCGTTTTATGCCTAAGGAGTGGACGAGAACTTACAAGATAGTGGGAGGAATCCTGGGGGACGTCAGGACGCGGTGATTCACTTGTTGACATTGAGTCACATATATATATATACCCCTGGCCGTGAACATCGATTGCAATGCACTGACATCCCGACAATCACTATTACTTTTCATTATCCAGCATAGACTGTCTTTTTAGGGGGGACAGATCTTCTGGGCATTCATCTCTGAATTTGAGTAAACTCCATGAAGTAGGAACTGATTTCATTGAGCAAATGCATAGTTAGAATTTACGCTGTTGTGATATAATTTGATTGTGGTATTATCATTATACGTGATATTGCATTGCAAGTTTATTATATTGTTTAATTATTTATTATCCTGAATATATCTGCTGATTTTATGGATTGTATGTATAGAACGACATTGTTGTTCGTATCATTTCTTTCCTACCATATTGGTATGCGATGTAGGGGATCTCACTTCTTTGCTATTTTATTCTGTCTATTTCTATTTTATGTTTACATCTCTGAAGATGGCGATGACTATAAGGAGGAACCCGCTAGATTTCTTTAGACTATAGTTTCTTGAATGCGCTATTGCTTGACATGTTCATTGGGACTCAGCGTATATAGAGTACTGTGGAGACATTCCCAGCTAGGGAATTTGTCTTCTGACAAGGGCTCATATCTTAGGTATTATGTTTTTGAGTATGTAAAGATAATGAATGTGTAGTTGTAATAAACTTTGTTTAAATGAAAAGTATTTTATTTAGTTATTCTATTTTGAGTTACTTCAATTTGATCAATTTATGTTATTCCACAAAAAAAAAGAAATTTTGAAACCCGTATTTAGGCAATATTAAATATTTTATAACTTGGGAAATTAATTAATTATCATTAGTTAGTATAAATGTGATACCCTTCGGAGGGGGTGTTACAAAAGGCAATGGCTGGCGGTAGACGTACGCGTGGGAATGTGGAACGCAATAATGAAGGGATGGCTGCGACTGTGGAAGCAATGTAAAGAATGGTTGAAGCAACAGTACAACAGAATCAGAGGATTGTTCGGCAATAGGAATTGATAACTGAGGCTCATATTTTGTTAGAATTGAATCAATCTCAAGATATAGGACCACATAACGTTGGACCATATTGGTTCCGAAAAAGGAGAAATTGTAAGGTCAAGTGATTTCAGCAGAAATTGTATTTTTCAACCACCAGGAACTCAACAACAATAGCAACCATATGGAGGTAGTGTTAGTGGTAGTAGACCCAGTCGACCCGTGGCACTTTTACAGATATGTAAGAAGTGTGCAAAAAGTCATACAGCAAGAAATTGTACGATCGAGGGAAAATATTATTTCAAGTGCGGAAAGTCAGGACACGTGTTTAGGGATTGTACTTCACCAAAGACGAAGCCTTCCATTAGTGATATACATGCCTCAAAATCTCGCAAAGAAGGAAGAGTCAATTCCCCAAGTAGAGTAAAAGCATCCCAGACTGAAGACCTAGACAAGGGAGACTGTGCCACAGGAGGTGATCCTTTGACTATACTGCATAATTCTGGGGCTAACCCATTTCTTTATGCCATAAGATTGTATAAATCGATTTGAGTTATCTGTGTCTTCGTTATATTTTGACTAAGTTATTTCTACTTCTACTACAAAGACCTATTGTTGACGACTAAGTTCCACAAATTACCCTATGCCTGTTAAAGACTGAATCTTTTCTGTTGATTTGATTTGTTTACCTCTTTCACAAATTAGACGTGATCAAGAAAATGGACTAGTTATCCTCCAACTGTATCCTGTTAAATTGTTCCAATGAAATTTTAGAAGTTCATTTCAAAGATCGGGCCATATAAAATTCTTTGTTGGATATGTCGGTAACACATCATATAGTTTTGTTATCTTTTTCTTCCTGACCTTCATAATGCTTTTCCCATTCACTACAATTGTAAGAAAGAATATTCCTGGTCCAAACCATGTCATAATATCAGACACGATTCGATTGAAAGAGAACTTGACTGATAAGACACTTTATGTTAAGAACAAGGGTAGGAGAGTGAAGCGATATGAGGGAAAGGAAATCACAAGCACTCCGGAAGGGATTGGTTATTCTCTAATCACATCCTATTAGACCATTCCAAATAAACCTTAGTGTTTCCTAAGGCTAAGATTTATGGATTTTTATGACCAACCAAGATCGAAGCTTTATTAAGGAAAAGAGCTCAAGGATACATGTTATTATCTTCTTTGGAGGTCAAGAGTGAAAAGGAAGAGAATATTATTACTGTAGTCAATGAGTTTCCCATGGTGAGTTCTGGTGTTGTTAGTTAAGGGGAGGGATAAAATTCCTCAATTATGTGTGGACTATCGCCAGTTGGACAATGGTACGATCAAGAGTGAGTATCCTCGGAGGAAGACAGATGATTTGATGGATCAGCTGAAGGGAACCGCTGTTTTCTCCTAGATTGATCTACACTCTGGCTATCGTCATATTCGCATAGAAGTAGAGAATAATTCCAAGATGACTTTCAAAATGCGTTATGGACATTACGGGTATCTGGTGATACCGTTCGTAGTAACAAATGCTCCTGCGATACTCATAGACTACACGAATAGGACCTTTCATCCTTATCTGAATAGATTTGTCATTGTCCTTATCAATGATATTCTGATCTATTCTCGAAATCAAGAGGAACATGCTGAACACCTCGGTATAGTTCTCTAAATTCTAAAAAATGAAGAAGTTGTACGCCAAGTCATCAAAGTGTGAATTTCGGTTGGAGGAGGTATCCATGAGAAAAATATTCCATTGATTAAGAACTTAGATGATTAGGTATCAAAAATATGATTTATAAGGTTACAAGTTAAAAAGGAAGGAAATAAAGTTCTACTATTAGAAAGGATTGGTTTTTGGCCATGGTATAATGGGGTGGAGAAACAATTTGGAGGCTTAAAGTATTTTAGTTAAGATGATTTCGATAAGTTGAATTGAAAGGATCTTACTTAAAATTAGAATAATGGAAGTCTTGGGAAGAATGTTAGAGCATATTACTTAGGCGATTTGGTGACTAAATCATGATCAGAGGATTTATAAGTAAAAGGAGAGAAAGTGATCACAATGTTGTGAGTTGAGGAGTAATGACTTTTGGCTATGTCAATGAAAATAATTTTGGGGACAGTTGGAATAATGAAAATGACTTATTAATGGTGAATCTAGTTAGTTTAATGATTATGAAAATTAATTAAGGATTTATAAGATAAGGATAGAAAAGAATAAATTTTATCATTAAGCAAATGAGTGATTTTCAGCCTTGGTATTAAGGGATAGGATTGAGAGGTAAGTTTGAATGCGTGCGTAATTCATTTAAGGGGACTTTAATAAGGAAGATGGAAAAGGTTTCATTAAATTGAAAATAGTGTAAGCTTTGGAAAGAATTTTAGCAAATGATATTTTGAGGAGTGTTAACAATGAAAACTTAAGGTATTTTTAGGGTTTAGAATGTCTAATTGCGCGTAATAGAAGTAACATATGCTTCAAGGCAACTGAGAGTACTTGAGAAGGACAACCCTACACAAACTCAGAGTTAGCTGTTGTGGGTGCATTGAAGATCTAGAAGACATAATGAAGGAGCAATATCCGCCTGTGTTCTAAAGTATAACAAATTTCGAGGACGAAATTTCTTTTAAGAAGGGGAGAGTTATAACACCTCCGAAATTTATTGTTTTATGATATACGTTCATTTTATAATATTTGTGATTTTTGTGAATTTTTCAGGAATTATTTGAATTATTGGATTATTTTAATATATTACTCGATTGACGTGCACACTGAACAGAGCAGGGAAAATGAATTATTTTCCCCATGGCCAAAAAATCTTGGACTATGGAAATGGTGATGGGGGATCTTACTAAACCCGAAGCTGGACACTATTTACGAACTTTTTGTTTTTCAAGATTTTATCTGACAGATAAAATTTAAGTACACTCTGTTATCCATTGGACATTAGATGCCGACTTCGTTAACTAAGACTATTATTCATTTGATAATTGCTTGTAGTAAAAATTTAGTAGATTATTTTTTTCTAGTCATTTTTATGACATCATCTAAGTGATATCATCACATCACATCATTGGTTGACTTTTTGGGAAGTGTGAAAAGCTTCTCAAGCAAGCTTTGGAGAAGCTTCCAAGAGAAGCTTCATTTCCCCTTTTTCTAATGAGGGTACACGGCCACACATGTGAGGGGAGAGGAACTTCGTCATCAAGTTTCTATCACCTTTTCACATCATACTTCCTATCACTTTCTCTCTCCCTACCCAAAATTTTCTTCCCACTTTTTCTCCTCATCTTCTTCTACATTCTAAAATTTTTAACAACTATATTTCTTGAATCTATACTTCCTCCTAAGATCATCTAGTGTGAAGATCTTGGTTATTCATCACTTTTCCAAGAATCCTTCAAGTTAGGGTTTGTGATTTTCTATGGTAAAAGTTCTCTCCTTTTTCATTATTCTTCTCTTCTTCCTTCTAAAGCTTTGATGTATGTTATTGGCTACTCTTTTCCAAGTCTAAAAATGATGACTTTTGCTATGTCATTTTCGGTTTCAAGGGGGTTCTTGAAAGCGGAAGTTTGTTTCAAAAAGCTCTACACAAGTGGTTGGATATCTCCTAAGGTAAGAGGGAGATTTTTCTCATCACCCATCCATGGTGGTGAGAAACGAAATTGGTGTATGAAAAGTGAGGAAAATCCATGTGTGGGATTACTCACTTTGTTGTTTTGATTCTTGGTGATTTTTGTGATTTTTGTTCTATGTGATGTTGTGGCTTGTTGTTGTGCATAGTTTTATTTGAATAGAAAGCTTGATATATGAAACATGTTATTTGCTTAGAATCTATTGTGCAAAGGAAAATTTTGAGGCCCAAGGACCTTTACGGCTCACGGCCAGGAGGCCATAATTAAGGTATCCAAGATAAATTTTTATATTGAATTGAATTAGAGACTTCATAATCATAAAGGAATGGTAAAAACAAAAATCGTGGCTACTTGGTTAGAGATAGGTTTCGGCCTTGAGAGGAAAAAGATGGTTGATTTTGTGACTAGGTGATGTTTATGTCTTTGGTGGTAAATGAAATTCTTAATGGTTGATATATATTACTTGCTTGAGATTCCTTGTGAAAGTTAGAAAATTTGAAGCCCTAGTGCCCTAGAGAGCTCACGGCCAAGAGGCCATAAATAAGGCATCCAAGATGAAAACATTAAGTTAAATTGAAATCTAAGTGTTAAGGTGAGAAAAGAAGAGGATTAAGGATTGGTAATAATGAATGAATGGTAAAATAAATCTAGTCCCTTAGTTGGAGAGAGGTTTTGGCCTTGAAGAAGAAAAATGAGTGAGGAAGAGAATTTATAACAAATAAGAGTACCTTGATGGCTTATGGAAAAAGGGAAGTGAGATTGTGAAGTAATATCATGTGGTTTCTTTTAGGCCCTTTTCAAAAATGTGAGGAGACATTACTTAGTGGAACTTAACTAGGAGGGTTTTAAAATTAAAGTGCAATCTCACTTTAATTCTTGAACATTTTGATAAGTGTGGTTTGTGCAGAATGGTTCATGAAATTTTAAAGAGGACGATTTTCTGAGAATTGTGTATTTGAGATGCCTTGTGATCAAACATAATGTTATTTTGCTGTTGAGCTAATGGACTGGGCCCTGGGTGGTCAATGGTTGATTGGAACCTTGTTATGACTTCTCTTAATGAGATTAATATTGCTAAAGAATATTATGCACTATTGTTTTATGATCATACATTGTGAAAGTCAGAATGACATGTTGTTAAGGCGGAATGCCTAAGTTCATTATTAATTGATCATGCATTGTGAAAGTCAGAATGACTTGTTGTTAAAGCAGAATGCCTAGGTTCATTATTATGTGATCATGCATTGTGAAATTCAGAATGACTTGTTGTCAAGGCGGAATGCCTAAGAGATGAATTACACCTTTGTGCGGGTGAGAATTGCGTAGTATAGTTCACTTGTTGAACTTGGAGGCGTCGGGGTGTGGGTATCCCACAAGTGGACAGTTGGTAGCTCCACTGGGCCATGGTGACTGAGCAACGCACCGACGATCTCGACCAAGCATTATCCTATTCCCGATCCATGGAGTAGGTGTCGGTCTATCATGCATTTACATATCATTGGGCATTTTACTGTGATGTATCTACACTATGAGATTAATTGTTATTATACTGTGGATTTTCCTGTTGATATACATCATTGAGATATTTGTTGGACAACTTTATAACTGTGAACTATTATGTTTGTATTCTGTGATTTTATTATTGTTTATTGTTTCTTGCTACCATGTTGGTAATGATGCAAGGAGTCTCACCTCTTCTATTGTATTATTCTGTCTGCTTCTTTTTTTGTACTTATATTGGGATAGACAGCGATGGCGGTAAGGCAAGACCCGCGAGGTTTCACTAGGCTATAGTTCCATGGAGGCATCGGAGCGTGGAGTGTTCAGTGAGACACGGGGCATGTTCGGTATGACGAAGATGTCACTTTGAGTTAGAGCAGGACCCGACATGAAGCAGTCACGTTTACTATGGACGCAGTTGTTCACTTGGAGTTCTACATGCCCCTTGGAGAGCTTTGGGATGATCGGAGAGCTTCCTATAGAGAAGGCTCTATGGAGTCGACTGCTTGGACTCTTGTCCGCAATAACATGCCCCAACTGAGGGCTTTGTCCGTTAGGGATGCCGAAGGGGATCTGGATGAAGATCGGGTGCAGGAGCCCATTCTTCAGGTGTTTGGACTTGGACAAGGCTCAATCTTCATTTAGTAGATATATGTATAAGTATGTTTATTTTGGAGTACTTAAGTTTTATGCTTTTGGAATATGTGATGAAGTACTTGAGTATGTAGTAAACTTTGCTTTATGAAAAGCCCTCCATTCAATTCTTATTACTTAAGTCTTTTAATTATTTCAATAAGCTTATATTGTTTGTTAAAAGGAAATTTTAAAACTCGCATTTTACAGTATTAACTATTTCACAACTTGATGAATTTTAAAACAAAGGAGTCAGTCTAAAATGTATTGCCCCTCAGAGGGGGTGTTACATTTACATGAATTTTTCTCGCAGCAAGCGCTCGACCAAGAGTGCCTGCTGCTTCTACAAACTCTATACCCTTCCTAAAACCTGACCCACAAAATACACAGATATTTGTAAATTGACGAACAGAAGCTCTTTCCATTTCTATACTCACCCTCCCTTTGAATGATTATGAGTTGGATGAAAATAAAGAAAATGGAGTGTTTAAATCAGGAAAATAATGGAAAATGCAATGATAGCACCTACATGGGTAGGCTGGTTGTTGTCAGAAAAGTTTGAAATTAAGAAACACATATTTTTTTAATTTTTTTAATACTTTAATATTTTAATTTTTTTATATTTTTTGAAAAATAAAACGAGAGTTAGAACTAGTACAAAATTGGAGGTTAGGCTGTCACGCCCGTTTATTCAACAAAGAAGGCATATCTTTATATTGTGTGTCACTAGTATAGTTGTCATGGCGTATCTTTATGCTGCGCGTCATGAGTGCTGTCCATCCTCACTAAGAATTCGTGAGTGCTCGACACACTTGGCATGACCTGGAGTATCTGAGCTCATATAATTAAGTACAAGATAATGCTTAGTAGTTGTTTACGTTCATAGAAAATATGGGACTCCTCTTTCGGTCCAATAGCGTTACAGAGCCTTGGTTCCAAGAACTGGGAATGTAGCATGTGGCTCTCTACAAAGCATGGCACACGAACCTTATTTATAGACCAGCATATGAAGGTCTCCTCTAAGTCTATGATAGGACGGGAACCTTATTTATAATCCAGCATATGAAGGTTCTCTACAAAGCATGGCCCTCTTTTTTTTTTTGAAGATTAACAAGATAATAACATACATGTTATTGTGATTGTGGCTCACATCTTCCTCTGGTTTTGCGTCCAGTAATAGGTTAAACGCCTTCTATGAGTCAAGGATAAGCTTCCCATCCAATTTTCTTATAAATTGGCAAACAAGATCTTTTAGAGTCAGATTCCCAAGATTGTAACATTTATGTTCGTCCCTGAAGAGATTCCACAAATTAAGAAGTTCATGATGTACAACTCCATAAGAATACATCTTAACAATTAATATGATATAATCTAATGACTCCTTACTCAGTCCATTCTTAATAAAGTATATTTATCTTCTCAATTTACAAAAACCATCCCTAAAGAATGACATCACTTGTTACAATTCCATCATGCACATTTGTGACAAACTTGTAATCTTTTCGCTTTTCTCCTTTTAGAATACGAACTTTTTCCTAGACTTGGCATGTATGAGTCAAATGAATTTGAAAATTCACCTGCTAAATGGGCATTTGCTTCAATTATCCACCTTATATCTTCTAGGATGCCCTTACGCATTAACATTCTCAATCTTTCACACTTAACTTTGTAGATTTTTGTTAAAGCATTTTGAGGAAGAGAAGAAAAATGTTCTCTTAAATTCAAGAGAATGATATCCATTTTAAAGGAGAAGGAATCAATTATTATGGGAAATTGAAAAACAAATTGACTTGAAAGCCACAGAGTACTATTATTCACCACTTAATCGGTGTAAAAAAGAACTGCAAACAAAAAAAGTAACAAAATTAAAATAAATTCTTCTCACAACAAGGATTAGAAAGGGAGATGGATTCTACCTTAACAACTTGTGTTTCCAGAAATGGTTTGAGTCTTTGTCGATTGACCTTAAACATATTACCATTTCTTGGGTTCTCAATGTCCATGGCCCTATGTGGATAAATATGTTTAACAACAAAAGAGCCACTCCACCTAGATCTCAATTTTCCAAGGAATATGCGAAGATGAAAATTATAAAGCAGAACTTTTTGACTAATTTCTAAAGATTTCCTCAAAATTGATTTGTCATGAAAAGCTTTTGCTCTAGCTTTATAAATCTTTGAGTTTTCATATGCATCATTTCTCAATTCCTTAAGTTCATTTAATTACAATTTGCGTATCTTGCAGGCATAATCAAGGTTTAGGTTGAAAGATTTACTGGCCCAAAATGCTTTATTCTCAAGTTCTACAGGCAAGTGACAAGATTTTTCAAAGACTAACCGATAGGGTGGCATGCCTAAAGATGTTTTGAAAGCAGTATGGTAAGCCTAAAGTGCATCATTTAGTCTTAAAGACTAATCTTTATGATTTGTGTTAACCATTTTTTTCAAAATTTGTTTAATCTCCCTATTTGCTAATTCTACTTGTCCACTTGTTTGAGGGTGGTAAGGGTGGCAATTTTATGGGTAATGTCATATTTCTTCATTAATGATTCAAATGGTTTATTTCAAAAATGTGTTCCCTCATCACTAATGATAACTCGAGGGATTCCAAATCAACTTAAGACATTTTGTTTTAAAAATTTAAGAACAGTTTTATGATTATTGTGTCGACATATACACAATTTTTGTTTAGAGGCATCTTGTTTCGTTTAGAAATGGAACCCTATTTTTGACAGTTTTCACAACTTTTGCAAAATGTATAGTTGTCCATAAATAAAGTGGGCCAATAAAATCCAAATTGTAAGATTTTCACAGCTGTTTTATTTGAAGAAAAGTGACCTCTGCGTGCTTCTGAGTGACAAAATTTAATGACACTACCTACCTCACTGTCGGGTACACATCTCTGAATGATTTGATCAGGATAATATTTGAACAAATATGCATTGTCCCAATAAAAAACTCTGGCATAGAATTGACAAAAAATAAAAAAATTTCGAGAAAAGAATCATTGATGTGATTACCATGCAACATTGATGATGAGTTTTGATGATAACAAATATGGAGATGATGAGAAGATCAACTCCAAGTTCTTCAAGTTTAGCTTTAGGACTTAGAATCTCTCTTGTACAGAGCTTTTATAGGATATCTCAGTGTTTAACTCAAAAGATCTAAGAACTTGTTTTTCTACAAACTAAATTAAAGTTTTAATATGGCTTTGATAATCAAAGAGTTTGTGGATTTTCAAAACTCACATAATCTGTTTCTTAAAAGTGTTTTTCATAATTTGGAACAGAGGTATTCGAATAACCTTAAAGGTATTCGAATAAAATCCTTCTAAAAATGCTTTTTTAAACATGTTTCAAATAGTGGTATTCAAATACCTTATTATGGTATTCGAATAATGTGAGTCTGAACTGTTTTTTATATATACTGATATCAGTGGTATTCGAATACTTCATAATGGTATTCGAATAACCCACGAGATTCTATTTTGGTTTTTGAATTGATACGTAAACGGATTTGCATTTATTATGATATTAATTCCCTCAACGATAATTTCTAATCAAAGGCTTTATAAATAGAGACCTTGCCTCACGTCTGAAGCACACAAATCCTTGAAATTATTTTGGTTGTGCTAAAACGCTGTTTACATAATTCTCTCTTTCTCTCTGTGCTCTTTTGGTAAAATTCTAAGATATTCTTAGAGAGCTCTATAGTGCTTCAATTTGTATAATTTACTCCGAGTGAGAGTTTCTTTTCATCTACTTTCTTTTATTCTGCATCGAGGGTAAGGTATCCCTCAAGGTTTGTATAAGGGTGGGGTATCCCTGCAAGCTGTGACTTTAGCACAAGGGTAGAGTTTCCCTGTGTGTGAAAAGTGCTCTATTTTGTAAACGGTAGCAAGCACCTATTAAAGCTTATATACATAGTGAAAAATCTCAGCTTTTGAGGACCAGACATAGACCACAAGTGGGTTAGTGGTCGAACCAGGATAAATACTATGCCTGCTTTTCTCTTCCTAATCTTTTTAGTTTATGCAATTTTAATTTACTGTATATTTATTTTTCACTGCTTTTATTGTTTCTTTTCTTCTTCTCGTTCCTTCTGTGCATTTATTTATTAAGTTTTATTATTTGTATTTTATTTTAAAAGAGGTTTTGCAAAAAGTTTTATACTCAATTCACCCCCCCTCTTGAGTACTGGAAGCCACTTGGTAACAAGTGGTATCAGAGCTAGACTCTTGTATAAAGAGCTTAGCAGCTGCAAGAGAACATGACTTCTTCAAATGGTTTTTTTGAAGGATCTTCCATAAACCAACCACCCTTTTTCAATGGGGATGGTTATGCATATTAGAAGGAAAGAATGAAAATCTTCATCGAAGCTATTGATCTAGATGTATGGGATGCTGTCGAAAACGGCGCTTTTATACCCACACTTGAGGTCGATGGTGTAAGGACCGAAACACCACGAAATAAATGGTCTGATGAAGACAAAAGAAAAGTTCAATATAATTTAAAAGCCAAAAATATTATTACTACTACTTTGGGATATGATGAGTTTTTTAGAATTTCAAATTGCAAAATTGCTAAAAAAATGTGGGACACTTTGCAAGTTACCCATGAGGGTACTAGTGAAGTAAAGAGGTCGAGAATCAATTCTCTAACTCATGAATATGAATTATTTAGAATGAACTAAGGAGAAAGCATTTAGGAAATGCAAAAGAGGTTCACCTACATAGTTAATCATCTTGTATCTTTAGGCAAAAATTTTTCTAACGAAGATTTGATTAACAAAGTTTTGAGATGTCTTAGCAGGATTTGGCAACCTAAGGTAACAGCTATATCAGAATCAAGGGACTTGTCGACAATGACTCTAGCTACCCTCTTTGGAAAACTTCATGAGCATGAACTGGAACTGAGCAGATTAAGCCAAAACGAAGAAAATGATAAAAAGAAAAAGGGGATAGCACTCAAAGCCATTTCCTTAATATTTGACAATGATGATGAAGAAAATGAAGAAAGCTCAGAAAACATCAAGGTAAATGAAGAAAATCTTAGTTTGTTAGTTAAAAAATTTGGTAAATTTCTCAAGAAAAAGGGAACGTAAAGAAGACCTCCCTTCCCTCCGAAGAAGACTCATTACAAAGGCAAAGGAGCTTCATTGACTCCAACTTGTTATGAATGTGGCAAACCTGGTCACATGAAAATGGAGTGCCCAGTTTACCAAAAGAAGAAGAAGAAATTTGAAAAGAAGCCCTTCAAGGAAAGAAAAGGAAGAAAAGCCTATATAGCATGGGATGAAAATGACATAGATTCAACTGACAGCTCAGATAGCGAGGAAGCTCAACTATGTCTCATGGCCAAAGGAGAAGAAGAAGAAAGCAAAAATGAGGTAAGTTCTAATACTACTTTATTGCCTTCTTACAATGAGTTACAAGATGCTTTTGAAGAATTACATGAAAAGTCTTTAAAACTCACAAAAATTATTTCTTCTTCTAAGAAAAAAATCTCTTCTTTAGAAAATCAAATCCTTGTTTTAAATAAAGAAATAGAAGAATTGAAAGTTGAAAATGAAACTTTGGGAATTATTGATGCATGCACAAATCATTCTTCACATGCTTTTACGTCTTCATCTTATTCTTCATGTCATACGCTTGAAAAAGAAATTGAAGACTTAAAGAACACTCTTTCTAAATTCACCTTTGGAAGACATAATTTAAATATTTTATTATGAAGACAAAGAGTGATTTTTCAAAAAGTGGGGATAGGTTATAACCCGAAAAATCAACAAAAACTCTATAAGAATTTCTTTATGCATTCTAGTGTTTTAAGCAGTCCTTTTATTAAATATTTTTACTATGGAAGGAAAGGACATAGTGCATCAACATGTAATGCAAGGAAAAACATAAATACAAAAATTGGAACAAAAATGATTTGGGCTCCCAAGGGTACTATACCCAAAACTGACACACAAGGACCCAAGAAAG
This sequence comes from Ormosia semicastrata, assembly GCA_029884595.1. Taxonomy (NCBI): domain Eukaryota; kingdom Viridiplantae; phylum Streptophyta; class Magnoliopsida; order Fabales; family Fabaceae; genus Ormosia; species Ormosia semicastrata. The sequence continues at coordinate 53,523,103 of JAQQTO010000063.1, forward strand.
TTTGGGTACCAAATGTTAAAAACTAAACTTGTGTTGTATGTGTGCTTGAAAGCCAGGAGTTCAAGTTGGTATCTTGATAGCGGCTACTCCAAGCACATGACTGGGGATGACTCGAAATTCACCATGCTTATTCCCAAGAATCATGGACACGTTACTTATGGTGATAACAACACAGGAAAAATTCTTGGAATCGGCAAAGTCGGTAAGAACCCTAACTCCTCTATTGAAAATGTGTTGCTTGTTGAAGGCTTGAAACATAACTTGCTTAGTATTAGCCAATTATGTGATAAAGGGAATAGGGTAATATTTGATTCAAATTATTGCATAATTGAAGATAAAAATGATAAGCATGTTAAATTCATTGGTCATAGAGTAAACAACATCTATATGATTAGCCTTGATGATATATCTTCAAATGATGCGAAATGCCTTTTACGTAAGAATGATGATTCATGGTTATGGCATAGGAGAATTGCACACATTCACATGGATCACTTAAAGAAGTTGGTCTCTAAAGAGCTAGTAATTGGACTACCCAAGCTTAATTTTGTAAAAGATAAATTATGTGATGCATGTCAAAAGGGTAAACAAATAGAGGTCTCTTTTAAAGCAAAAAATATAATTTTAACTACTAGACCTGTACAACTTTTGCACATGGATCTATTTGAACCTTCTAGAACTATGAGCTTTGGTGGGAATTACTATGCTTTAGTGATTGTGGATGATTTTTCTAGGTTTACATGGACTTTATTTCTTGCAAATAAAAATGATGCATTTCTAGCTTTTAAAAGACTTGCCAAAGTTATTCAAGACGAAAAAGGTTTTCAAATCTTTTCTATTAGAAGTGATCATGGTGGCAAATTTAAAAACAATGTTTTTGAAAATTACTGTGATGAACATGGCATTAATCATAATTTCTATGCCCCTAGAACTCCACAACAAAACGGAGTTGTAGAAAGGAAAAACTATTCTTTAGAAGAAATGGCGAGAACCATGCTTAATGAGGCTGCTCTTCCTAAGTACTTTTGGGCGGATGCTGTAAGTACAGCTTGTTATGTAATGAACAAGGCCCTTATAAGGCCTATTTTAAAGAAAACCCCATATGAGTTGTATAAGGGAAGAAAGCCAAATGTCTCACATTTTCATTTTTTTGGATGTAAATGTTTTGTTTTAAATAATGGAAAAGATAATTTAGGCAAGTTTGATGCTAAGTCTGATGAAGGTATATTTCTTGGTTATTCAAATCATAGTAAAGCTTTTCGTATATATAATAAAAGAACTATGACTATTGAAGAATCTATACATGTTGCATTTGATGAAACTGACCCAAATGGATTGAGAAAGGATCTTATTATTGATGATATTGCAGAAGTCTTGGCGGAAACACATTTGGATAGTAAAGAAAAAGAAATCAAGGAGCAAGAGGATAAACAAAGACAAGAAGATTCGCAAGCTTTGGAACTTCCCAAAGAATGGCGAACTTCAAAATATCATTCCCTTGATCAGATTATCGGTGATGTATCTAAAGGTGTAAGTACTCGTAACTCTCTTAGAAATGCTTGTAATCACTTAGCTTTTGTTTCTCAAATTGAACCTAAGGATTTAATTAAAGCTTTTGATGATGAACATTGGATCTTAGCTATGCATAAGGAATTAAATCAGTTTGAAAGAAATCAAGTTTGGGAATTAGTTGCTAGACCTAATAATTACCCTATAATTGGCACCAAATGGGTTTTTAGAAACAAGCTTGATGAAAATGGTTTAATAACTAGAAATAAAGCTAGATTGGTTGCTAAAGGTTATAATCAAGAAGAAGGAATAGATAATGAAGAAACCTATGCACCGGTAGCTAGATTAGAAGCTATTAGAATGTTACTTGCTTATGCTTGCATCATAGATTTCAAATTATATCAAATAGATGTTAAAAGTGCTTTTCTAAATAGCATTATTCAAGAGAAGGTTTTCGTTGAACAACCTCCAGGTTTTGAAAATCATGAACTACCCAACCATGTTTTTAAACTTAAAAAGGCCTTATATGGCTTAAAGCAAGCTCCTAGAGCTTGGTATGAAAGGTTGAGTAAGTTCCTTTTAGAAAATGGTTTTTCAAGAGGAAAAGTTGATACTACCCTTTTCATTAAAAATAAAAAGCATAATATTCTTCTTGTGCAAGTATATGTGGATGATATTATCTTTGGTGCTACTAATGAATCCCTGTGCAAAGAATTTGCTAAGACAATGCATAATGAATTTGAAATGTCAATGATGGGAGAGCTGAATTTCTTCCTCAAACTTTAAATCAAACAAACGAACGAAGGGACATTCATAAGTCAAACCAAATACTGCAAGGAATTGCTCAAAAGATTCGAAATGGAAAACGCTAAACACATGGCCACTCCGATGGGCACTTCCTGCTATTTGGACAAAGATGGAGGTAAATCAGTAGAAATAATGAAATATAGAGGTATGATTGGATCTCTCCTTTATCTTACTGCTAGTAGGCCAATATTATGTTTAGTGTATGCATATGTGCTAGATATCAGGCAAACCCTAAGGAATCTCATTTAAGTGCTGTTAAACGAATAATGAAATATCTAGTAAGCACTTCACAAATGGGCTTGTGGTACCCTAAGGGTGCCTTATGTAGCCTAATAGGCTATTCTAACTCTGATTTTGCTGGGTTCAAATTGGATAAAAAAAGTACTAGTGGGACATGCCACTTGCTTGGTAGTTCTTTAGTTTCTTGGCATAGCAAGAAACAAAATAGTGTGGCTCTGTCTACCGCTGAGGCTGAATATGTTGCAGTCGGTAGTTGTTGTGCTCAAATCCTATGGATGAAGCAACAACTTTTAGATTACGGTCTTCAGCTTGATCACATCCCGATAAGATGTGATAACACTAGTGCAATAAATATCTCTAAGAATCCCATTTTGCATTCCAGAACAAAGCATATAGAGATAAGACATCACTTTATCAGAGATCACATACAAAAAGGGGATTGCATTCTTGAATTTGTTGAAACATCTAAGCAACTTGCAGATATCTTCACTAAACCCCTAGCAAAAGAAACATTCTTTTATATAAGAGGAGAATTGGGCATAATTGATCAATCCAACATATAAATGCTTGTTATTTGCTAAAATTTGTTTCTAATCTTTCTTGAATTATTACTGACTTGAGCATCAGAGTTATCCCGAAATCTTTTTTGCAGGTATTCAATCAAAAGGTATGCTTTCGTCTCTCAAAAATGTAATTTCTGGACATAGATATGAGTTTTTTTGTTTAAGTTATTCGAATACTTGTCTATGGTATTCGAATACCATTGCTGTCATACGTGCAAACTTATGTTTGCTGATAAGGCTATTCGAATACCATCAGGGTTATTCGAATACCTTGCATCAGTAAAGCTTTTCTAAAAGCTGGTGTATTCGAATAACTAAGCAGTCATTTGAATACCCTAAGGCTGACCTTTTTCAGTTTTTACTCAGCTGCTCTGGAGTATTCGAATACCTTGTAAGATATTTGAATACTTGCTCCTCTGGCCTTATCTTCTTTTTGGGAGTATTCGAATACTGTAAAAAGCATTCGAATACCTTAGTTTGGCAGTCAAGCCAAATTTGGCCATCTATTCGAATACCTGGTGAGGTATTCGAATACCCTCTTTCTGAAGGCTGCGTCCCTTGATCTTTCTCATACAGTTTCTCAAACGCTGTATTCGAATACCTCTTCATGGTATTCGGATAGATCTGGGTATTCTTTAAATACCCCCCCTTGCGTATCCGAATACGTCTATCTCTTTTCTCTCCTTTTCAAAACAAAAACTCTTTGCTTTCCCTCTTCTCTCCTAAAGCCTCCTTCTCTCACGATCTCCACCCCTACTTTCTCCTTCTCCTCCATTTTTCCTTCCATGGCCTCTTCCTCCTCTCGCTCTAAGCGTTCTCGTACAAAGACGGCTCCATGTAATAACCCGTTGGACCTTCGCAGGCTTTCCTCCAACGAGCAACAGCTTGGGCACTTCATTACCCATTTTCGAGAGCGTAACTTGGTGCAACCGAAGTACCTTGACTTGGGGTTCTTCGAAAGAGAAGGTGGTTTTGACTTTCTAAACTGGCTAAATCACTAAGGCGTACTTCGCTTCTGCTCTTACTTAGTAGCTCTGTATCCCGACTTGGTCAAGATGTTCTATTGCAACCTGAAAATTGAAGGTCAGGAGCTACACTCCAGTGTCTGTGATCAAAACATTGTAATCTCACCAAGCGATTGGGTTCAGATGTTTGGCTTGCAGTCAACTGGCCGCTTTACTGAAGAAGATTCACTCCTCCAGCTCTTCGACAAGAATAGAGCAATTGAAGATGTTCTCCGCCCTGGGTTAGCTTTACCTTCGACTCAAAAGGAAGTCAAAGAGGGCATGATGAAGAGCCAGGACAGGCTCCTACATTATGCTTATGCCCACATCCTAGCTCCTAGAGGTGGGAACTACGCCTACATGAGTGAAGATGATGTGTTCATGCTGTGGATTCTAAAGCAAGGCCATCAGATTAACTGGCCTGTCTTCATTATGAAGCACACAATGAGGGCAAAAGGTAAAGAGCGGTCTGAGCTTCCCTATGGCGTGATCATTACTGCCTTTTTAGGCAAGTATCCACATATTCTGGAAACTGAGCGAGCGACTTTGCTAACCCATCATCACGTTTTTGGGTCCTTTACCCTTAACAAAATGAAAATGATCGGGACCGATGAAGGCTGGGTGTTCCCAGTAGAAGTTGATGATTATTAGGACGACCCTCAAGGTGATCCTGCTACCCCTGCTGCTCCTGCTGTTGCTGTTGCTGATATCCCTGCTCCTGCTCCTGTCACAAATGAGCAAATCCTGGCTTCTCTGTTGGATAACAGAACCTACATGGAGAACACCTTCACTATTTTGTTTGATAGAATAGCTGGTGTTGAGCGTGAACAGGCTGCCCTTCAAGCTCTGCTGTCTGGCAACGACCCTGCCTCTCCTCCTCCACCATCAGATGCCTATTTTTAGGGCTTGCTTAGTCTTAGGATCTGTTGCTTATGTTATGTTTTTTGGCTGTTTGACGTATATTGTATTGGTTGTCTTTTGATTACAATTTTATATGAACTTGGCCACTTATATTTAATGCAATGAGTACTTTCAATTAATCTGTTGCCAATTACAATCGTTTATTGTTTATCTCATGCATATTTATCAATGTGCTTTATTGAATGAATGGATTCTTTTTGATCATGTCAAAAGGGGGAGAAAAATAATCAATCTTATTTGAGAAAAGACAGGTTAAAATTGGATTAATATTGGCTCTTGGATTCCAAAAGAAAGGGGGAGAATATGCTTGTTTTGTTATTAAATTACCGCTAAGAGTAAGTCTCCTATCTTTTTGAATTCCAATTTATATGAACTAATGCTTTTCTCAATGATAGTTTGTCATCATCAAAAAATGGGAGAATGTGATTACCATGCAACATTGATGATGAGTTTTGATGATAACAAATATAGAGATGATGAGAAGATCAAGTCCAAGTTCTTCAAGTTTAGCTTTAGGATTTAGGATCTCTCTTGTACAGAGCTTTTATAGGATATCTCAGTGTTTAACTCAAAAGATCTAAGAACATGTTTTTCTACAAACAAAATTAAAGTTTTAATATGGCTTTGATAATCAAAGAGTTTGTGGATTTTCAAAACTCACATAATCTGTTTCGTAAAAGTGTTTTTCATAATTTGGAACAGAGGTACTCGAATAACCTTAAAGGTATTCGAATACAATCCTTCTAAAAGTGCTTTTATAAACATGTTTCAAACAGTGGTATTTGAATACCTTATTGTGGTATTCGAATAATGTGAGTCTGAACTGTTTTTTATATATACTGATATCAGTAGTATTCGAATACTTCATAATGGTATTTGAATAACCCACGAGATTTTGTTTTGGTTTTTGAATTGATACGTAAATGGATTTGCATTTATTATGATATTAATTCCCTCAACAATAATTTTTGATCAAAGGCTCTATAAATAAAGACCTTGCCTCACGTCTGAAACACATGAATCCTTGAAATTATTTTGGTTGTGCTAAAACGCTGTTTACATAATTCTCTCTTTCTCTCTGTGCTCTTTTGGTAAAATTCTGAGATATTCTTAGAGAGCTCTATAGTGCTTCAATTTGTATAATTTACTCTGAGTGAGAGTTTCTCTTTATCTACTTTCTTTTATTCTGCATCGAGGGTGAGGTATCCCTCAAGGTTTGTATAAGGGTGGGGTATCCCTGCAGGCTGAGACTTTAGCACAAGGGTAGAGTTTCCCTGTGTGTGAAAAGTGCTCTATTTTGTAAATGGTAGCAAGCACCTATTAAAGCTTGTATACATAGTGAAAAATCTCGGCTTTCGAGGACTGGACGTAGACCACAAGTGGGTTAGTGGTCGAACCAAGATAAATACTGTGCCTGCTTTTCTCTTCCTAATCTCTTTAGTTTATGCAATTTTAATTTACTGTATATTTATTTTCTGCTGCTTTTATTGTTTCTTTTCTTCTTCTTGTTCCTTTTGTGCATTTATTTATTAAGTTTTAATATTTGTATTTTATTTTAAAAGAGGTTTTGCGAAAAGTTTTATACTCAATTCACCCCCCTCTTGAGTACTGGAAGCCACTTGGTAACAATTGATAGGTGTGATATCAAAAGGTGAGTCTGTCGTAAGTTTGGGCAAATGATCTGTAACAATATTTTCGGTTCCTTTTTTATCTTTTATTGTGATGTTGAATTCTTGAAGCAACAAAATCCACCGTATTAAATGAGGTTTGGCGTCCTGCTTAAGTATTAAATATCTAACAGCAGCATGATCGGTGAAAACAATAGTAGAAGAAGTAATTAAATAAGCTTAAAATTTGTCTAATGCAAAATTACAGCAAGTAATTCTTTTTCAGTAGTGGTGTAATTCATTTGTGCATTATTTAAAGTTTGACTTGTATAATAAATTACATGAGGCTTACCTTCCTTTCTTTGGCCTAAAACAGCGCCAACATAAAAAATCACTAGCATCACATATCAACTCAAAAGGCAATGACTAGTCAGGGCTTTGCATAATAAGAGCAGATGTCAGAAAACCAATTAATTTTTCAAAATAGTTTGGCATTCTTGAGTCCAATCAAATGGTGTATCTTTTATTAGAAGATTACATAATGGTCTAGATATGGTACTAAAGTCCTTAATGAATCTTCTATAAAATCCTGCATGTCCTAAGAATGAACGAACTTCCCTGACTATTTTTCGTGAAGGCAAATGGGCAGTTATTTCAACTTTAGCCGTATCAACTTCAATTCCCTTAGAAGATATCACATGATAACACTATTCCTGAGGTAACCATGTAATGACATTTTTTCCAGTTTAACATAAGTCCTTTTTCTTCACATCTTTTAAGAACTTTTTCCAAATTGTCAAGACAAATTTCAAATGAACTCCCAAAAACTATCAAGTCATCCATGAAAACCTCTAAATAATGCTTATTGTGTTCATTTATTGTGTTCTATTATGCTGATACATTTGTCTGTATTTACATACATTCTATCATGCTTATTTTAATATATGAGGCATTTCATTTATTGTGTTCTTTTTTGATAAACATAATAAAGCCCTTAGAATAGTAAGTTTGATGCGATAGGTTATCGAGTGGATGACTTAATCGTGAGATCCTTTTGGTTATAACACTATTCTTAAATGTCCCTAATCAAGTATTATTGTTAATTAGGACAACAATAATACATTGAGACTAATATGTGCATAGACTGATGACCACATCTCACGGGTCATAGATATGAGATATCAAGTCTTCACATGGGTACATATTAGAGTAATAATATACTGGATTGACCCACCATGAGAATGCTACATGGATCATTACGTGAGTGTCATAAGCGATTCTCATAGTGACAATGGTGTCTATGGTCCTTTGATCTAAAATCACTACGATTCCTACATAAGGAGTTATGTGTTTTAATACCATCAAACGTCATCTGTAACAAGGCGATTATAAAGTTGGTTATTGGATATACCGCAAATCATACAGAGGGATGTGAGTGACCTAGATGGGATTTGTCACTCCTACATAACAGGAGCGATATCTTCAGGCCCCCTGATTGAGTGAGACTGCGAAATGCATGACCATACTCAAATGAGTCAATATGAGATATTGATTTCATTTGTTGTTATAAAGTCTACTCGAGTATCAAGAAACGAATGATTGGACTATACAAGGGTGACGCATTCCATGCCATATGTTCAATCTAGATATCTTAACAAAGGGACTAAATGACACGGAAACATTAGTCACGGAAACATTGGTCACGGAAATGTTATGTCAAATCACTGACATTCTTATTACTTGGGTAGCAGCGATGTGTTGCTAGATACCACTTACTGCTTGTAATGTTAAAAATGGGATTTTAATATTACTACTAATGTAATAAGAACCTGCAGGGTCACACACACAGAGCAGACTAAAATTGGAGCAATGGATCCAAGTTAGACTCAGATTTAAATATGGGCCAGACCCATAACAGATGAGTCTAGGGTTGCACACCTTACCTTGCTGCTGCTCGCACTCACTTAAGGCAGTCACTATTATAAATAGTACTGCTAAGGAGCTGCTAAGATACAATTTTTTAGAACCCTAGCCGCATCTACAGAAAAGTGAGTGAGTGAGTGACAAGTTTTCTTCTCTGCTCTTCGCAGCTAGCATTGTGTGAGAGACATGAGGCTCCTCTTTGTGGACGTTAGACGTTCGTGAGTCTGTTCGTGTGGATACCGCAGAGACATTGTTACTATTACGATGTTGGTGATTCACGTCCTTCCTTTTGATCGCGCTTCAAGAGGTAATTTTTTTAAAAACTCAGATTATGGCTTTTCGCATGGATCCTTGATGGGAATCCTATTTTTTTGTTGCGTGATGTATCCGTAATTCCTAATAAAAGTTGTCTTTTCTTGATCCTCTAATGCAATGGGTATTTGATAATAGCTCGAATAACCATCAAGAAAAAAGTAGTAGGGATGTCTTGCTACCCGTTCCATAATTTGATCAAGAAATAGTAAGAGGAAATGATCTTTCCTAGTGGTAGCATTTAATTTTCTAAAATCAATACACATATACCAACTGGATGAGACTCGCGTAAGTATTAATTCACCTTTTTCATTTTAAACCACTATTATTCCATATTTCTTAGGCACAACATGTGTAGGGCTTACCCACTGGCTATTAGAAATAGGGTAGATATTTCCAACATCAAGTAATTTGAGAACTTCAGCTCTAACTACCTCTTTCATGTGTGGATTTAATCTTCTTTGAGGTTGTTGCGATGTTTTAGCATTATCCTCTAAATGTATTTTATGTGTACAAATTAATGGATTAATATCTTTTATGTCCTTTAATGTCCATCTAATTATACTTTTATGCCTTTTAAGTACTTTTATAAACATACCTTCTTATTCTCTGGTAAAGGTCGAAGAAATTACCACTAGAAAGCTTTATTCTTCCCCTAAAAAAATGTACTTCAACCCAGTAGGTAATGGCTTTAGTTCCAGTGTGGGTACTTCTTCATATGTATTATCAATCATAGGTTTTAGCTCTTTGAATCTCGACTTCCATCATTTGTATTCTAATACCTGTGTATAATCGAGCAAAGAGCATATTTCAGAAATATCATCATCTAATTCAATACTTGAGTCAAATGAATTGATTAAATAAATTTCTCATGAGTCAGAAGAACTCCTGGTTTGAAGATGATAATCTATAATGACTTCAATTTCGTCAGCTTCCTCCTTTTCATCATGGACTTCCTGTGATTGCTTACACATGTTGAAAACATGAAGCTCTAGTGTCATATTTCTAAATGTTAGCTTCATCATTCCATTTATGCAATTTATCAAAGCATTAAATGTTGTTAAAAATGAGTGACCTAAAATAACTAGAATCGACTTGCAATTATTAACCATAAGTTCAGTTTCTAAGATAATTTTTTTTTTAAAAAAAAAATACAATGAAATCATAAGGGACATATACCCGATCCATGGTAGAATGATCTAAATCTAAAAAAAGGGAGACCAATTCAGTTCTTGAAAAATTCTTCCCTAATGAAATCAGGAATCAAATCCCACCAAACTAAACCACTAATATTAGTGCCATAAGAAGCAAGTTTATCAGCACAGTTGTTACCTTCCCTATAAATATGGGAAATTACAAATTTCATTTGTTTAGTAATCAGCAAACAATTTTCCCATCTATTTCTAAGCTTCCAAGGAACAAGCTTGCCATTGTTGAAAGCGAAAATCACAAGTTAAGAGTCACATTCTACCTAAAGATTCAACCAAAGTTTCTAAGATAATAAAATTCATAGGATATATACATTTATCAACTTGTACGAACACGTCTTCCATTATTCCTTTTGAAATTTTAACTGATCTATCGACAAGTAGAAGGGTTACAAAAGTTGATTTTAACTCACCCAAGTTGAGTTGCTGATAAACTGAATATGGAAGCAAATTAACACTAACACCAAGATCAAGTAAAGCTTGCTCAATTTTATGTTCTCCAATAATGCATGAAACTGTAGGACTACCAGGGTCTTTATATTTCAAGGCATTATTATTCTGAAGAATGTAGGTTACCTGTTCAGCCAAAAAGGCTTTCTTTTTCACATTTATTTTTCTTTTAACAATGCATATGTCCTTCAAACTTTTGGCATAAGAGGGAACCTATTTGATAGCATCTAGCAGAGGAATATTGACTTTTACTTGTTTAAAAATTTTAGTGTTGTGGTTCAATTTCCTTGAATTGTTTAATGCTTGAGGAAATGGGAGTGAAAGCGAGAGTTTAGTCTCCTTTTGGCCAAGTGGCTTATCAATCTCTTCCTTATCTTTGGGGATTGATTCATCATCTCTCCCACAAGGTTCAGAAATTTATTTTTCAATAATTTTTCCATTCTTAAGAGTTATCACTGACTTGACTTAATCTATTTGTTGACTTTCTGAACTACCCTCATTTAGACTGTACTGACCCTTGGGATTTGGTTAAGGTTGGAAAGGAAATTTCTTTTTCTTGTGAATGGTGAGTGCAGAAGTAAATTTAGCAAGAGTATCTTTTATGTCAATCATGGCTTGAGTGTTTTAGTTATTAATGGCCTCTTACTTTTCCATGAATGCATGCAATGTTGGTTCAAGATTTTTCTTGTATGATAGGACATAAGGTGCATATCATTGAGAATTTTGAGAGTCTAGTTGTTTCTGAGGAGGTGGTGGTTGCATAAATTGTACATGATTATTAGTCCTCGAACTAAAGTTTGAGTGATTTCTCTATCCTGGATTGTATGAATTTGAAAAAGAAGAGGTGAACAACTTTTTAAAATTATTCATTGCATTTACTTGCTCATACATAACTTCTTTAAAAATAAGAATTTTTGGACATTCATTTGTTGAGTGTCCTAATTCATCACAAATGCCGCAAATTTCTTCATTTTGCACAAATTTGATTTGTTTTACTTTCCCTGATTACATGGCTTCAATCTTTCTAGCCAAACTTGCGAACCTAGCATTTAGATCTTCTTCTTGACTAAGGTGATATTTTCCTTTACTAACACTTGCAAAGTTAGATCTAATTGAATTTTCAGAAGGATTTGTACCACGCCAAGATTGAGAATTCTCAGCCAAATGGTCTAAATATTCTAAAGCTTCTTCAGGTTCTTTATCAAGTAACTTGCCATTGTACATTATTTCCATGAATTGTTTAGTTTCATGTGTTAGCCCTTCATAAAAAAACTTATAGTGCGCCATTTTTCAAAACCATAATGTGGGCAAGAATTTAACAAATCTTTAAAATATTCTTAACTTTGAAAATATGCTTTATTTGAATTTTGGAAAAAAAATTGGATTTTCATTTTCAAAGCATTAGTTTTATGTGTTAGAAAAAATTTCTTTAAACCCTCACATTGCATTTCTTACCATGTGCCAAGTGATCTTGGTTTCAAAGCGTTTAACCAAGATTTTGCTTTATCTTTCAAAGAAAAAGGAAACGATTTAAGTTTAAGAATTTCTTAAGTGCAATTTTGATCAATGAAAGTGATACATACTTCATCAAATTTTTTTAGATACAAATTTAGGTTTTCATATTCTAAACCATGGAAATTAGGAAGTAATGAAATCATACCCGGCTTAAATCTAAAATTGTTAGCATTGAGTGGAAAGATAAAACATGATGGACTAGAATTTCGAGATGGTTGCAAATATTCACGCATGGTTCTCAATGGTTGATTTTCATGTTCATCAAGTACACTTTTATTTTCAGCCATTGTGTTTAACGTGTGTGATTGTGATTCAAACAGATCAATATATAAAGTACTATGATTAGTTATTACTAAATGACCAGAATTTGATTCATGATACCAATTAAGATAAATAAGAGACTTAAAATAGGGGAAAAAAATAAAAATATATATAGAGGTCAACCTTCCATAATAATAATAAAAATATTAACAAGTAAGCAGTAAACCTGCCATTAAATATTAATAAGTAGGCAGGATAAACCAGCCATCAAATATGACACAACTAGAAAATTAAAAGAGTACGGAAAGAATATACCAGATGGCGAAGTTTACTAAAAGAAAAAAAACCTCAATAAATTTAATCTTCAAATCAAGTCCCTGGCAATGACGCCTAAAACTTGATGTGAATTGATTTCTTACAAATCCAAATGCAGGTTATCTCAAGTAATAAATTCTTGGGAGTCTGAGGTTAATTCACAGGGAATTGATGATCTTTGAAGTAAGGAAAGGATTTGTCACAATAATAAAGGTGATAAAACTTGTTCACAATTAAAAAGGATTTGCTTGGGATAGGAGATCCACTCTTAGTATATAAATTAAGGTCAACATTATTTCTTTTTATAACTCAATTAGAATCCATGCATAACGGAGGTTCCAATTAAAAAATACAATATTCAAAGTTCTTTTAAAGTATATATGTAGTTATATTATGGTTCCTTTAATTATCCACTAATGCCAAAACTTGTAAATGGGTTCAAGCATTTCTTATGTCAATCTCTTGTTTACAACAAATCAAGATCTCCACTTTACAAGGAGGGTTAATAACGCCAACACTTGTAAACGGGTTTAAGCATTCATTGTGTCAATCTCTTGTCTACTACAAATCAAGATCTCCACTTTACAAGGAGGGTTTCTAAATTGATTAGAAACAAAATACAACATATATAATGATCACTTGATAATATATCATTAAAGCACAAGAAAGAGATTAATCTAGCCTTATTTCATTACCAAAAGCTTCACCCTTTCAACCAAGCAAAAAGAAAATTAGTTACTCATAAACAAGAAGAATTGAAAGAGAGAAGAAGAAAAAAATGAACATAATTTCTATTTAGAACAAAAGAAATCTACAACAAGAGAAACAAATTATACAAGAACAAGATCTTGATCTCTAAACCAAGATGATTCTGATGAGCAACCAAAGGTGCCTTTTATAGAGCATGAAGGGTACAAAATGACAAGGGAGTTGTTTAATGAGTGGGTGGAGAGTGGAACATAACAATAGAGTTGTTTAATAAGTAGGTGGAGGAGTGAAAAATTATTGCCATGCTTGTCTCCCCACTCAACCAATTAAGCTGTCTTCACACGACTATAACTCTGTCATAACGTCACCTATTACATAAGTTGTCTTCATGAAAGTTGAAGGGTTTGGTCACAGCTTTCCAATGCCACTAGTTTTATCCCAATATGACTCCTACAGCCCAAGATATGATCCAATCTTTACACAGTATTTGGGTTCCAGTAACAGCACCTCTATTCTGAATTCTTGGCCCAATATGACCTAGTAGACATCTGATTGAGCTCTTGTGTTCTTCATAAAAGTTATAGATTTAGGTCTTACTTTCATTTGGGCCTGGGTTGGTGTCAATTAAACTCCTATAGCTCAAGAAATAGGTTGTTAAATATGCAGAGGTCAAGCTGTCAGGATCAATGTAACACCCCAAATTCTGACTATGTGAATAGTAATAGCAGAATTACGCTGTTTTACATTTTCTGTGTGTTATAAAAATAGTTTGACTGTTTTGAGATCATTTTTGATCATTTTGTGTGATTTGCTCTGAGTCATGAAAATAATAATTTTCTGACTGGGAAAAATCTTATTATAATTAATTGGAGCTGGGGGATCTTACTAAACCCAATTCTGATTGATATATATATTAATCTTATAATTTTTAGGATTTAACTGTGTAATAAAATAATTTTATATTATTATAATATTATTTTATTCAACAGTACCTACTGTCTCAAAAATAGTAAAAAATCTATTAGTGGACCTGAAAAAGTTCGTCGGACCCACGTTTAGTGTAATAGTCAATGATTCTGACTGAATAGAATTCTGAACCAATAAGAACAAGTCAAAATAGGTGGCTTGACTTTTCCTAAACCAATGAAAATGAGTCAAACAAAGAAGCATAGACTTCTTTGTGAACCATTAGATTGTAAAACTTGTTTTAGAAGCTTTGATCTTAACCGTCGATCCGATCAATGGAGAAAAATGAACCTTGACAAAACCACTAAGTAATATCCGTCGAGTGAAGATGCTCATATCCGTCGAATTGGATCTTCTGAGATAATGCCCAAATTTGTCGAATTTGATCTTCTGACTATTTAGTACCATGTTAAAATCCATGGAATTGGATCTTCTGAGATAATGCTCATGTTCGTCGAGTGAGAATGTCAATATCTGTCGAGTGAGGATGCTCATGTCCGTTGATTTAGAATGTCAATTTTTGTCGAGTGAGGATGCCAATGTCCGTCGAATTAGAATGATAATGTTCATCGAGTTAGGATGCTAAAGACCATCGAGTAAGAATTTCTAACCATTCAGTAAAGAAACTTCTCTAATGTCAAAATTCGTCGAATTTGAATTTCTGACCATATAGTACTTTTGTCGGTTCGACAATTGGAAGATTTCTTCAATGTTAACACCCGTCCGACAAATTAGGATTTCTGTTGACCTTTTAAGTTTATTCGACAGTTTTTGATCTTCGTTCGACAGAATCACTATTCGACAGAATTCTCATCCGACAGAACTGGATTTTTAGCCATTCTTGGGAAATAATGTTCTCCCATCTTACAGTATTTTGTTATGTTATTTTTTTCGTCAAAAATTTCCTTTGAAACTCACGACCATGCAGCAGCTTGGAGGGGTTCTACGTAGGCCATGCAGCAGCTTGGAAGGGGTTCTACGAGATTCTTGAACAATCTAAAAACCTTGAGAGTCAAATGAATGACATCAGCCATGTGCTAGTCCATGTGCGCTCAGAATAGGATATTTTACTTCAAGTAAATCCTAAATTTATCTAAGCTTAACCCACGGCTGCAGCACTCATAATTTCACTCTCACAAATTATATTTTCTCTCTCATTAAAAAGCATTCATCTTTTCTCTCAAAAATTCCATGAACCTAAGCATCAGTTTTTCTTCCTTTTCTCTTCATTGGTTCGGTCAAGCACCCTACAAACACCATCCATCACCTATAATTTTCATTCTCACCACTTCCTAAAGCTAAACAACATTCTAAACACTTTCCATGTAGAAAGTTTTCCCAAAATCACATCCTAAGTGCTTCAAAATCCCACTTATAGCTTACTTCCTTGGAGGCAAAACTTTGATTTTTATGGTTTAAATTCATGTTTATGATTTTCTAAGCCATGTTTGTTCCATGGTTTGTTATTATTGAGCTTTGTTTGCGATTTTACTAATTATTTTAGAATTGTTAGGAATTGTTGTGAGCCACACGAAAATTAAGGAGAAGGAGGAGAGCTTGAAAAGCTTGTCTTCAAGAGGTAAGAGGGAGATTTAACCTCACCAACCAAGTTTTGGTGGTGTGAGGATGGTTTTGCACGGTGAAAAATCCATAAGGGTTCTTCACCGATTATTTGATTGTGTTTGTGTTGTGTTTGATTGTGTTTCTATGCTTGCCTGTGTGATAAAATGCTTAAAGCTTTAATATTTTGCATGTATATATAATTATGAAAGCATGAGAATGTATGTGTAAATTTGAATGTGAACAATATGATGAATTGATTGTATGAGTACTCCAAAGAGTACAGAGGCTTACGGCCATACCATGGAAAAAGGACCAAAGTCCTTTTGCGATGAATTAAAATGAGAACTGAGCGATTTAAATGAATTTGGGAAAAATTTGAGTATAGTAAAGTAAAATGATTTTTATGGGTAGTAAGGAAAGGAAATAACGATTTTTTGAAAAAATAATACCATTTACTGATTTTTAGAGGAATTATACCGCAAATTTTTATAAAAGAGGGACTAAATTGCAAAATTTATCAAAATGAGGGGCTATTGTATAAATACTTATTTTTAGAGGGGTCATATTGTAAATATTATTTTTTGAGGGGTCAAATTGTAAATATTTTATAAAAGAGGGATGATTTTGTAAATATTAATTTTTGAGGGACTAATATGTAAATATGAATTTTTGAGGGACTAGTGTGCAAATATGGAAAATAAAGTGAATTTTAGTATTAAATGAGAAAAATAGTGTTTTCGGATTTGAAAACATTGAAAAATCGATACGTCATTTGAAAGGGCAACAGAAATGAGTCACAATTGAGAAAACGTAAAAATCTGACTACGCGATTAAAAAATAGTAATTATACTGTTAGATTATTGTATGGACCCGATTATGTGATATGAAATAGAAATGTGAATAGTGTATAGTACATGCATTGGAAAGGTCCGATGGACTGTATGAGGCTAATTGCCTAGGAAAGACTACACCTCTTGAGTGGGTGCGATATGCGTAGTGTAAGTCACTCGATGACTTGGGGGCATTAGGGTGCGGGTTGCCTACAATGGGCAGTTGGTAGCTCTTCTGTATCGTGGGTTAGACCGACGCAACACACCAATGATCCGGACCGAGACACTATCCTTAATCATGATCTGGTAAAGACTGTCGTGTATATGCTAGATGTGCAAGACTGAGCACGTGGTCCGAGGCATGATAGTACCGACGAATCTTTTCAATCACTCTCTCCAACCTGAGTTGTAGCTCCATGGAGTAGGAAATTGAGTTTGTGTGCATACATATAATGATAGAGGGTATTATCATAATTCCTGTTTATGATAATTGATTTATTGGTTGTTTGATTATTGATAATGGCATTATTGTAATTATTATGTATTACATGTTTTATGGCGATAATGATGTTAGTGGCATAACTGTAATTATGATATAATAACTATATTCAGATATTGTATGTGTTTATCTTCATTACTGCCATACTCGTATTGGCGTAGGTGATCTCACCTCTTTGTATGTATGTTCTGTGTTATAATTATATTTGTTAAGACGTCGAGCAAGAGATAGAGCGAGAAGTTGAGGAGGAGCAGATTCCTGCTGAGGACGTAGAGTTTTGAAGAGATGGAGATGCCGAGTTTCCTTGGCTATCTGAAGCTGACATTCATTGGAGGAGATGAGACGCAGACTGTTGATCTAGAGAGAGAGAGTATCTATTATATGGGAGACCTAAATGTTAGATTGAGTAGGCAACATTTAGGACACCCATACTTTTCAGTTACTCTTTTTGTACAACTAGAGTTCCCAATATCCATTAGGCAGTATTGGGGAGCTTACTATCGTACTCCCAGTGCGATTAGTATTGTGTCGTTTGCGCGGACACCTGTCTGTAGGACTGCACCTCATGATGGATTCCTGTATGCTGAGGAATCTGAGGAGGACCCATCTGTCTGTTCTGCTGTCTAGTAGGATTTGGGCTACATGTTAGTTTTAAAGTTTAAAGTTTAAATATTTTGGAAGACTAGTTTGTAAAATAACTAAGTGTGACAATACTACGGCTTGTGTATGTATAGATATGATGTAAATTATTTGTGACAATGTTGTTATGTTTTATTTTTGTTAAGTTTATCATATTATCATCCAGAAATTTTATAACTCGTATTGATAATACAAGCACGATTTTTAATGGAAGGGTAATTTGGTAATTAAGTAACATAAAGTGTGGCGCCCTAAGGAGGGTGTTACATTAGTTGGTATCAGAGCCCAAGTTAGAGTCTTTTGGGTTTGTGGTTAGGTCTGTCTTGTTTAAGTTGTGTGATTCTCTGTAATTGTTTTCTGAAATAAAAACTATATTGTTTGAAGACTGACCCTCACTTTTCTTTGTGTTGTTTAGTCTGATTGATAGAATACGAAATGGCTAGACGCAGAAGAGGACGTATGAATGCGAGGGCAGCAGCTGGGAATGCCGGTGACGACAATCAGAATATGGCTGCAGCTGTAGCAGCAATACAACAAATGGCCGAGGTTATTGCACAGCAGAACCAAAGAGCAAATGACGATGCTCACAACTTGTCAAAATTTCGGAGGAATAATCCACCGAAGTTTCATGGGGAGTTTGATCCAGAGAAGGCTGATATGTGGATCCAAGAACTGGAGAAGATATTTAAAGGCATAGGTTGTACTGATGAGCAGAAACTTACTTTTGCGACGTTTGTGTTAGTCGGTGATGGAGAGGCTTGGTGGGCAGGAGCCCGAAGGTTAATTCAAGCTGAAGGGAGAGTTGTGACTTGGCAGCTCTTTAGGCAGAAGTTTCTGGGGAAGTATTTCCCAGCCAGTGCACGATATGCTAAGGAGATGGAGTTCCTGAGTCTGAAGCAAGGGGCGATGACTGTAACTGAGTACGCAGCAAGGTTCGAAAGCTTATCTAAGTTTTCGAGGTACTTCCAGATGCATCCAGATGAGGAGTGGAAGTGTAGAAAGTTCGAAGAGGGGCTGAGGCTTGACATCAAGTGAGCTTTAGCAACAGTAGATATCGATCAGTTTTCGGTATTGCTAGATAAGTGCCGAAGGGTCGAGGAGATTGATCATCTGAGAGAGACTAGGAATAAGAATTTTGGACCAGCACGGTTCCAAAGGGGGAAGAGTAGCGGTGGCAATCGTTACCAATAGAAGCCATATAATAAACCAGCGGCAAGTCAAAATCGGCAGCAATCATTTAGGGGAAGCTCTAGCGGCAGTAAAGCAGTTTCAACTGGAACTTCTGCACTTAAATGTTTTAAGTGTGGCAAAGGACATCTCACCAGGGACTGTTAGCACAAGGGGGTGATTTGTTATCGATGTGGGAAGCCTGGACATTTCTCTAGGGAGTGTGATCAGCAGAAAGCGAAGCCATCAGTTGGAAGTGTTCGCACGGCAAGGCCACAGGCGGGTGGTCGAGTGTATACCATGAGCGGGGAGGAAGCCGCTAAATCTGAGGACTTGATAATGGAGGAGTGTGCTATTGAAGGTAATCCTTTAATAGTATTATATGATTCGGGAGCAACACATTCTTTCATTGCATGTGATTGTGTGGAACATCTAGGATTAACTGTGACTACATTGCCGTATGATTTGAGTGTTAGTACTCCTACTGGTAAGCCTATGATAACTACAAAAGTATGCTTGAATTGCCCTGTATCTGTTAGAGATAGGATCTTTCATGTGGATTTGATCTGTTTGCCTCTTTCCAAGATTAATGTAATCTTAGGAATGGATTGGTTGTCTTCTAACCATATCTTGATAGACTGTGCTAGTAAGACATTAGTTTTTCCTGAGGTTAAGGATCCTAGATTCCTAGCGGCTACTCAAGTGGAAGCCTGTTTGAAGGAAGGAGATCAAGGGTACTTGTTGATGTCTTCTTTGGAGGCTCACTGTGAAGATGTTCTGAAGGATATTTTCGTAGTGAATGAGTTTCCTAAAGTGTTTCCTGAAGATATACCTGGAATATCGCCAGAAAGAGAGATTGAATTCTCTATTGATTTGGTACCTAGAGCTGGACCTATATCTATGGCGCCTTATCGGATGTCGCTAGTAGAATTGGTAGAACTTAAGAAGCAATTGGAGGATTTGTTGGAGAAGTAGTTTGTGAGACCAAGTGTATCACCTTGGGGAGCTCTAGTATTGTTAGTAAAGAAGAAGGATGGAACTTATCGTCTATGTGTAGACTACCGATAATTGAATAAGATTACAATCAAGAACAAATATCCACTACCAAGAATCGATGATCTAATGGATCAATTGCGAGGAGCCGCAATATTTTCTAAGATTGATTTGCGTTCTGGTTATCACCAGATACGTGTGAAGGTGGAGGATATCCCGAAGACTACGTTTCGGACACGATATGGGCATTACGAGTATCAAGTGATGCCTTTTGGTATGACTAATGCACCTGCAATATTTATGGACTTCATGAATCGAATTTTCTGTTCATACTTGGATAAGTTTACCATTGTCTTTATTGATGATATCTTGATTTATTCTCGAAGTCAGGAGGAACATGCTGAACATCTCAGAATGGTTCTTCAGATTTTGAAGGAGAATAAGTTATATGCCAAGTTGTCCAAATGTGAATTTTGGTTGAGTGAAGTGCAATTTTTGGGGCATATCATATCGGCAGATGGAATTGAAGTTGATGCTTCAAAGGTGGAGACAGTTGTTGAATGGGAGAGACCGAAGACAGTATCGGAGATCCGTAGTTTCATCGGGTTGGCCGGTTACTATCGACGATTCATTGAGGGGTTTTCAAAGATTGTAGGACCTCTTACCCAACTTACACGAAAGAATCAACCGTTTACATGGACTGAAGCATGTGAGGAAAGTTTTCAGGAGTTGAAACGACGACTGACTACTTCACCGATTTTGATTCTGCCTGATCCAAACGAACCTTTCGAGGTATATTGTGATGCTTTGTATCAAGGATTGGATTATGTACTTATGCAGAATCGTAAGGTTATGGCATATGCGTCAAGGCAGTTGAAAGTGCATGAGAGGAATTATCTGACTCATGACTTGGAGTTGGCCGTAGTAGTATTTGCATTGAAGGTATGGAGACATTTTCTCTATGGGGCAACGTTCACTGTTTTTAGTGACCATAAAAGTTTGAAGTATTTGTTTGACCAGAATGAGTTGAACATGAGACAAAGGCATTGGCTCGAGTTTCTGAAAGACTATGACTTTCAGTTACAGTATCATCCCGAGAAGGCGAATGTCGTAGCGGATGCCTTAAGTAGGAAAACACTTAATGCTTCTGTTATGATGATGAAGGAGAAGGAACTGATAGAAGAGTTTCGGGATATGCGATTATCTGTGAAGTTGACATCGGGGAAGATGTATTTGAACATGATCACTATTTCGAATGACTTAATGGATAGAATACGAGAAAGACAAAACAGTGATCAGTACTTACAAGAAGCAAAGAAAGTAAGAAGTCAAGGAGTAGAATTGGAATTCATTGAAGGTGTTGATGGAATTTTGAAGTTCAAAGGGAGAGTTTGTGTACCAAACGATCCGAAACTGAGAAGATCAATTTTGGATGAAGCTCATAGAAGTAAGTTGAGTATGCATCCAGGAGCCACGAAGATGTACCAAGATTTGAAACAGCTGTATTGGTGGCAAGGAATGAAGAAGGATGTCGCAGAATATGTATCATCCTATTTGACTTGTCAGAAGGACAAAGTGGAACATCAGAGACCATCAGGAATGTTTTAACCTTTGCCTATTCCTGAGTAGAAATGAGATGACATAGCAATGGATTTCGTAACTGCACTACCAAAAACTCGAAAGAGTCATAATTCTATATGGGTAATTATTGATCGGCTTACAAAGTCGGTGCACTTTTTACCGGTTAATCTTAAATACTCAATGGAGAAGTTGGCTCAAGTGTACATCAATGAAATCGTTAGACTTCATGGTGTACCATCGAGTATAATTTCTGATCGAGATCCGCGATTTACATTGAGATTCTGGAACAGTTTGCAAGAAGCAATGGGAACAAAGCTACGTTTGAGTTCTGCTTACCATCCACAAACAGATGGTCAGTCAGAAAGGACGATTCAGTCATTGGAGGACTTGTTGAGGGCTTGTGTTCTAGAGCAAACTGGTGGTTGGGATGAATTTCTACCGTTGATAGAGTTCACCTACAACAATAGTTTCCATTCGAGCATAGGGATGGCACCCTATGAGGCATTATATGGGAGAAGATGTAGAACGCCGTTGTGTTGGTACCATAATGGTGAAAGTACTGTGGTAGGACCTGAATTTGTGCAGCAGACTACTGAGAAAGTAAAGATGATCCAAGATAAGATGAGGACAACTCAGACGCGGCAAAAAAGTTATGCAGATAAAAGACGAAGACCGCTTGAATTTGAAGAAGGTGACCATGTATTTCTACGTGTAACACCTATGACTGGAGTTGGACGAGTAATCAAGTCGAGGAAGCTCACTCCAAAGTTTATTGGACCATATTAGATACTTCGACGGGTAGGTCCGGTAGCTTATCAAATTACACTACCACCGTTCTTATCAAATCTTTATAATGTATTTCACGTATCACAACTACGAAAATATATTTCTGATCTGACTCATGTGATCGAGCCAGACACCGTACAATTGAAGGAGAATTTAACTTATGAGACGTTTCCAATCAAGATTGAAGATCGAAGGATTAAGCAACTCCGAGGAAAGGACATCACATTAGTTAAAGTGGTATGGAACGATGTAAGTGGTGAAGCCACATGGGAGTTAGAAGAGAAGATAAGAGAGCAGTATCCGTTTTTATTTTGAATATGGGTGTCAAGTTTCGAGGACGAAACTTTATTTTAGAGGGGGAGAGTTGTAACACCCCAAATTTTGACTATGTGAATAGTAATAGCAGAATTAAGCTGTTTTACATTTTCTGTGTGTTATAAAAATAGTTTGACTATTCTGAGATCATTTTTGATCATTTTGTGTGATTTGCTCCGAGTCATGAAAATAATAATTTTCTGACCGGGAAAAATCTTATTATAATTAATTGGAGCTGAGGGATCTTACTAAACCCAATTCTGATTGATATATATATTAATCTTATAATTTTTAGGATTTAACTGTGTAATAAAATAATTTTATATTATTATAATATTATTTTGTTCAACAATACCTACTGTCTCAAAAATAGTAGAAAATCTGTTAGAGGACCCGAAAAAGTTTGTGGGACTCACCTTTAGTGTAATAGTCAATGATTCTGACTGAATAGAATTCTGAACCAATAAGAACAAGTCAAAATAGGTGGCTTAACTTTTCCTAAACCAATGAAAATGAGTCAAACAAAGAAGCATAGACTTATTTGTGAACCATTAGATTGTAAAACTTGTTTTAGAAACTTTGATCTTAACCGTCGATCCGATCAATGGTGAAAAATGAACCTTGACAAAATCACTAAGTAATATTCGTCGAGTGAAGATGCTCATATCCGTCGAATTGGATCTTCTGAGACAATGCCCAAATTTTTTGAATTTGATCTTTTGACTATTTAGTACCATGTTAAAATCCGTCGAATTGGATCTTCTAAGATAATGCTCATGTTCGTCGAGTGAGAATGTCAATATCTGTCGAGTGAGGATGCTCATGTCCGTTGAGTTAGAATGTCAATTTTCGTCGAGTGAAGATGCCAATGTCCGTCGAATTAGAATGATAATGTTCATCGAGTTAGGATGCTAATGACCGTCGAGTAAGAATTTCTAACCATTCAGTAAAGAAACTTCTCTAATGTCAAAATTAGTACTTTTGTCGGTTCGACAATTGAAAGATTTCTTCAACGTTAACACCCGTCCGACGAATTAGGATTTCTGTCGACCTTTTAAGTTTATTCGACAGTTTTTGATCTTTGTTCGACAAAATCACCATTCGACAGAATTCTCATCCGACAGAACTGGATTTTAAGCCATTCTTGGGAAATAATGTTCTCCCATCTTAAGTATTCTATTATGTTATTTTTTTCGTCAAAAATTTCTTTTGAAACTCACGGCCATGCAGCAGCTTGGAGGGGGTTCTACGAGATTCTTGAACAATCTAAAAACCTTGAAAGTCAAGTGAATGACATCAGCCATGTGCTAGTCCATGTGCGCTCAGAATAGGATATTTTACTTCAAGTAAATCCTAAATTTATCTAAGCTTATCCCACGGCTGCAGCACTCATAATTTCACTCTCACAAATTACATTTTCTCTCTCATTAAAAAGCATTCATCTTTTCTCTCAAAAATTCCACGAACCTAAGCATCAGTTTTTCTTCCTTTTCTCTTCATTGGTTCGGTCAAGCACCCTACAGACACCATCCATCACCTATATTTTTCATTCTCACCACTTCCTAAAGCTAAACAACATTCTAAACACTTTCCATGTATAAAGTTTTCCCAAAATCACATCCTAAGTGCTTCAAAATCCCACTTCTAGCTTACTTCCTTGGAGGTAAAACTTTGATTTTTATGGTTTAAATTCATGTTTATGATTTTCTAAGCTATATTTGTTCCTTGGTTTGTTATTATTGAGCTTTGTTTGTGATTTTACTAATTATTTTAGAATTGTTAGGAATTGTTGTGAGCCACATGAAAATTAAGGAGAAGGTGGAGAGCTTGAAAAGCTTGTCTTCAAGAGGTAAGAGGGAGATTTAACCTCACCAACCAAGTTTTGGTGGTGTGAGGATGGTTTTTTACGGTGAAAAATCCATAAGGGTTCTTCACCGATTATTTGATTGTGTTTGTGTTGTGTTTGATTGTGTTTCTATGCTTGCCTGTGTGATAAAATGCTTAAAGCTTTAATATTTTGTATGTATGTATAATTATGAAAGCATGAGAATGTATGTGTAAATTTGAATGTGAACAATATGATGAATTGATTGTATGAGTACTCCAAAGAGTACAGAGGCTTACGGCCATACCATGGAAAGAGGACCAAAGTCCTTACACTGATGAATTAAAATGAGAACTGAGCAATTTAAATGAATTTGGGAAAATTTTGAGTATAGTAAAGTAAAATGATTTTTATGGGTAGTAAGGAAAGGAAATAACGATTTTTTGAAAAAATAATACCATTTAATGATTTTTAGAGAATTATACCGTAAATTTTTATAAAAGAAGGACTAAATTGCAAAATTTATCAAAATGAGGGGCTATTGTATAAATACTTATTTTTAGAGGGGTCATATTACAAATATTATTTTTAGAGGGGTCATATTGCAAATATTATTTTTAGAGGGGTCATATTGCAAATATTATTTTTAGAGGGGTCAACTTGTAAATATTTTATAAAAGATGGATGATTTTGTAAATATTAATTTTTGAGAGACTAATATGTAAATATGAGTTTTTGAGGGACTAGTGTGCAAATATGGAAAATAAAGTGAATTTTAGTATTAAATGAGAAAAATAGTGTTTTCGGATTTGAAAACATTGAAAAATCGGTACGTGATTTGAAAGGGCGACAGAAATGAGTCGTAATTGAGAAAATGCAAAAATCTGACTACGCGATTAAAATACAGTAATTATACTGTTAGATTATTGTATGGACTCGATTATGTGATATGAAATAGAAATGTGAATAGTGCATAGTACATGCATTGGAAAGGTCCGATGGACTGTATGAGGCTAGTTGCCTAGGAGAGACTACACCTCTTGAGTGGGTGCGATATGCGTAGTGTAAGTCACTCGATGACTTGGGGGCATTGGGGTGCGGGTTGCCTACAATGGACAGTTGGTAGCTCTTCTGTACTGTGGGTTAGACCGATGCAAAACACCAATGATCCGAACCGAGACACTATCCTTAATCATGATCTGGTAAAGACTGTCGTGTATATGCTAGATGTGCATGGCTGAGCATGTGGTCTGAGGCATGATAGTACGGACAAATCTTTTCGATTACTCTCTCCGACTTGAGTTGTAGCTCCATGGAGTAGAAAATTGAGTCTGTGTGCATACATATAATGATAGAGGGTATTATCGTAATTCTTGTTTATGATAATTGATTTATTGGTTGTTTGATTATTGATAATGGCATGATTGTAATTATTGTGTATTACATGTTTTATGGCGATAATGATGTTAGTGGCATAACTGTAATTATGATATTATAACTGTAACATCCCGAAAATTGCTTATTTCATTATAAATAATTATTTTATAATATTTGTGATTTTTGGTGATTTTTTGTAAAATTTTCTGGAAAACGTTGAATATTTTAATATATTCCTCGTTTTGCGTATGCACTGAGCGGAGCCGGGATAACGAAATGTTCTCCCTGAGGCTGGTAAACCTTGAACTGTCAATGCGTCGACGGGGGATCTTACTAAACCCGAGGCCAGGCACAGTTTGCGAGGTTTGCATTTTTCAAGGTTTTATCTGCTAGATAAAATCGCGGTATCATAAAATTATCGGATGAATAATAAAATATTATTTTCATCACTTGTAATTTTATTCACTGAGAAAATAATTCTACAAAGTGTAATTGATCATCTATCAGATGTATTTAATTTGGAGACTAGCTTACCATACACTTTATCGAGGAGCGCGAAGCTTCTCAAGGAAGCTTCTTCCAACTATTATTTTATTATTTCTCTCTCCTCCTATTTTGTGCAGCACGTTTGAATTAAGGGTCTAATTCATTTCTCTCCCATTCTCCTCATTCACGCTGGTCACTCTCCTCACGCTTGATAACTATTCACTCATCTTTCTCTCTTCTCTTTCACTCCACAAGAACAACACCATCCACCCACACCTCCGTTTTGTTCTTCCAAAACCGTCACACTCCCAAACACCATTTTGTGTTTGGAGAACCACCATATCCGAGGAAAACATCTCCAAGGTCCTACATTTTCTTCATCTTCATCTTCTCCTTTGTTGAAGCTTAAAGGTTGGAACTTTAAGGATCTCTGAAACTGAAAACGTGATTTCTGACCAAAAAGGAGCAGTTTTTCTTTGTGCTTCTCCAAGGTAAGAGGAAGACACTCCTCCTCAACATATTTTAGCATTTAGGAACGTCTGTGATTGGTGTTGAGGGTCATTCTACTTTTGTATGTTGTTTTGTATTGCATCTGTGCTATTTGATTGTTTGAGTTTTGAATATATATATATATTTGGATGTATTGGAACGTGGAATAAGGAAGGGAATGAGTCCTGTAACATCCCGAAAATTCATTATGTTGTTAAAAACGATCATTTTATAATATTTGTAATTTTTAAGAATTTTTGTGGAATTTTCTGGAGATGATGAATATTTTAATATATTCTTCGTTTTATGTGTGTCTTGAGTGGAGCTAGGGAGAATAAAATATTTTCCCGAGGGTGGTAAACCTTGACCGTCAACGTGTCAACGGGGATCTTACTAAACCCGAGTCAGACACGTTACGAGGTCTACATTGTGAGGTTTTATCTGCTAGTGTAATAAACCATCCGAGAGGTATTTAATCAAGGAGACAAGCTTACTATGCACTTCGTAGAGAAGCGTGCGAAGCTTCTCAAGGAAGCTTCTTTGAATCATTTTTTTTATATTTCTCTCCTCCCATTTTTGTCTTTGCACATTTGAATTAAGGGACTTAATTCATTCTTCAATCCCCACATTTTCCTCCTCCCGTACGTAGCACTCATCTTTCTCTCTTTCCATTTCTCCTTCCAGTGACACCATCCACCCACCTTCATATTTTCATCCTCCAATACCGTCACACTCCAAAGCACCATTTCGTGTTTGGAGAAGCACCCACCCGAGGGAATCATCTTCAAAGCTCTACGTTTTCTTCATCTTCTTTTCCTCCACGGTTGAAGCTTAAAGGTGGAACTTTAAGGTAAAGTCCTTAGCTTTTTCCTCATCTCTCCTCATTTTCGTAACCCACCTTGTCATTTTGATGACCATGGGTATCCATTTCAATACTTGATTCGATTTTGGTGAGCTTGAATATTCAAGGATCTCTCGGGAGCCGAAAATATAATTTCTGACCAAAAGGAGCTGACCTTTCTTTGTGCTTCTCTAAGGTAAGAGGAAGACACTCCTCCTCAACCTCTCTTAGCATTTAGGAACGTCTGTGATTTTGTTGAGGGTCTTTCTGCTTTTGTATGTGGTATGGTATATGTGTTATTTGATTGTCTGAGTTTGAATGTACATATATATATATATAACTGGATGTATTGGAATGTGTAATATTGAAGGGAATGAGTTCCGAGTGATTTTCGGATAGTTACGGTGTTGAGCCCAGAATTTGGAAACTTAATGTGGAAACTAGTAATAGTGTGAAATTTGGCCAAACTCGTCGAATATAATGCCTTGATCTTTTGGTGATATGTCAAAATCCGTCGAATGAAGATTTCTGACCATTTTCGTCGAATGATAAAATCCGTCGAGTAAGGACCCATGGCCAAACCTGTCGAACGTGATAACCTAATCATTTAATAAAATGTTAAAATCCGTCGAGTAGGGACCCATAGCCAAACCTGTCGAATGTGATAACCTAATCACTTAGTAAAATGTTAAAATCCGTCGAGTAGGGACCCATAGCCAAACCTGTCGAACGTGATAACCTAATCACTTAATAAAATGTTAAAATCCGTCGAGTAGGGACCCATAGCCAAACCTGTCGAATGTGATAACCTAATCACTTGGTAAAATGTTAAAATCCGTCGAGTTTAGACTCTTGACCCTTTCCGTCGAATGCCAAACCCGTCGAATTTAGATTTCTGACCAGCAAACACTAAGTGAAAATCCGTCGAGTATGAACCTCGATCATGCCCGTCGAGATTGATCTTCCGACCAAA
Organism: Ormosia semicastrata; assembly: GCA_029884595.1. Taxonomy (NCBI): domain Eukaryota; kingdom Viridiplantae; phylum Streptophyta; class Magnoliopsida; order Fabales; family Fabaceae; genus Ormosia; species Ormosia semicastrata. The sequence continues at coordinate 53,551,776 of JAQQTO010000063.1, forward strand.
AACCCGTCGAATAGAGTCCCTGGACACTTACAAGAAAATGCTCCAAAGTCAATAATCGTCGAATTCGAGAGACAATGCCTGTCGAGTAGATGAATTTCCCTGACCGTCGAAATTAGAGATTTCGACCCGGTGTTCGTCGGTTCGACACTTGGGAGATTTTCTCCAACGTCGACACCTATACCCGTCGAATAGAGGCTTTTGCTGACCATCTGGAGGGTCCGACAGTTTTGATCTTCGTCCGACAGAACCCCCATCCGACAGTTTTGATCTTCGTCCGACGAACCCCCATCCGAGAGCAAATGATTTCTTCGTCCGATGAGAACCCCCATCCGACAGAAAAATGTTTTCCCCATTCTTTCCTCCTCCTGTTACATTATTCTTCGTCGAATAGCAACTTCAATTATTCATAAAACGTAGTCTCTGTCGAATTCAAACGTATACCTATCATCCAACACCTAGTAATTGAAATCTGTGACTTAATTTGTGATTCTGACCATGTAGTTTCCTGGACCAAAACCTTGGGACTAATAGAGGAATATTGATCATAAATAAATGGGATGACTAGAAATTACTTAGGGATGCATAAACAGGGAAGAACATGAGAGTGTGAGATTTTGAGATCTTAGAATAACCTTCTAAGGGCATATGAATAAATTACCTAAGAGGAATTAAGTTAACTAAGGGAATTCCTTTAGAGACAAACCCTGTAAGTAAAGCTAAACCTAAGCAAGAATTCATAATACATTTTTGGTCAGTGATCTATTTAATGACAATATTATGCTATTGTGGGTCCATGTGAGAGACCATTGACTGTATTAATTCTTACTTTGGCAAATTGTGACATATGATGGAATAGTATGCGATAATGATCATACATGATTATGCATAGAGTCTGTATGCATTGTAATTTGTCCGTTGGATTTGTCGTAAGGCCTAGTTGCCTAGGAGTTGAACACACCTTAGTGCGGGTGCGAATAGACAAGTGGGGTCCTGTAGTTGGCCTTGAGGGCGTTGGGGCGCGGGTGTTTCACAAAGGGCGGTGGTAGCCCCTACGGACCGTGAGACAAACCGATGCAAACGCACCAACGATCCCGACCGGCCACTGATCCTATATCGAGATCTTGTGAGAATCTTTGTTGTATAAAGCCTTGTTGCGCAAAATGAGTGATTATTTTTACGGAAAGCACTTGTTTTTATGGTGACGAGATACTAGCATGTCTCACGATCATTCTCTCCGAGTGTTTTGTGTCTAGCTCCATGGAGTAGGATCTTGGTTATTGAGGGCTCATGTGTATAGAGTCCGTGCATTATTTGCATTTATCATTATTATGGTCGGCATTGATATATTGTTGATATACTTATGACTGCACAGGCTGTTTGCTTGATCATAAGCGCTCTTGAATGTCTATTACTATTCTTGTTGTTGTAAATGCTATGTGGGCGCTTTGCGTCGTTTGGTTTCTTGATGCTATAATTGGTAATGACGGAAGGATGTCTTACCTCTTTTCTTTCTGTCTCTCCATTTTCGTTTATACGTACATTGCGTCTCATCGAAGACAACCGTGAGGAACCAAGCTCCCAACTTCCCCGGTTTTTGGCCCTATCTTGACCGAGCCACCAGAAGACTATGGAGCCCCGTACACACTGATTTTTGGGAGATTTACGTCGACATTCTTAGGAGGGCAGTCTTTGGTATATCAACTACGATTCGAAGCAATTTGTGGCTACACGGGAGATGTCTCGATATCATTAGCCTGGAGACGCCACGAACCACCTGTCTTTACTGTGCATTAGCCTACGTTTGGAGTTTCGGCCCTACCGATACGTGAGATGTGGGGCGATCGTTACTTCACTCCAGAGAGGACTCTTTTCGTTCTACGGCTCGGGCCCCGTCCGTGTCTCTCTGCTATTCCTATGGTGATTTCCTCGATGATGAGGAAGATCCGAGGAAGATCCCGAGGAAGTCCACGAGGACGACCCGAAGAGGACCCACGAAGAGGATCGACACGATTCCTCCTCACTTGAGGGATTGATGTTACTCGTAGCTCTTGAAGGCTACCAAGTATTTTATTTTGGGGGCCCGATGTTTTGTTTGTAGTGGGTCATAAATTCGATACCGTGGGGATGTGTATGTAATACTTTGGGGCGGTATAGCTTTGCTTTTGATGTACCAGGCTTGTAACTAAATGTTTTGATAAACTTATATATATATATATATATGATGATGCAGATGTTAATTCCTATGCATGTTTTACTTCTGTTTGATCTTTTATTTCCATTGATGTCTCGTCAACATGGTTACTAATTAAAAAGAAAAAAAATGTATATATATAACATAACCGCCAATTAAAATACCCAACTATAATCTAGTGAATATACGCGTCTTATTAAAATGGACCGGGTCTCAACTCACCTAACTTTATTTCCGCATTGTAATCGACCATGTGACGTTCCCTTGGAAGAGGGGCGTTACATTTTTGGTATCAGAGCCCCGGTTTATGTTTCTTTGGGTCTTGTGGTTGAGTCTGTCTTGTTTGTCTTTGTGTGTTCTCGAATGGTATTCGTAAAGGAGTAGTGTTTGGTATTCTTAGTGAATGCAATGACTTTTTCGTGTTTTCGGATAATCCGAATCGAGAAAGTGAGATGGCACGAAGGGAAGACATGGCAAAGCGGCTATTACAGCGATGCAAAGGATGGCCGAGGTCATCGCACAACAACCGAGCAAGCCGCACGAAGCCAGAGAGAGAGTTACGCAACAACAAGAGCGAGTGCTCAACGGTTAGAGGCTACCGCCGATGCTCGAATTTAGCGAGTTTCGACGCCATAATCCTCCTCAATTTAAAGGAGAATTTGATCCAGGACAAAGCTAGTCGTGGATCAAGGAGTTGGAGAAGGTATTTCGAGGAATGAATTGCGTTGAGGGTAAGAAGGTGGATTATGCTACTTTTATCTTTGGTAGGCAATCGAGAAGCGGTGGAACGGAGTGCGGAGGATGCTAGAAGCTACGAACCGAGATATTACACGGGAGTTGTTCAAAGAAAAGTTCTTGGACAAGTATTTTCCTGCGAGTGCAAGGCATGCGAAGGAGTCGAATTCCTCAACTGCGACAGGGGAATATGATTTGTTAGTGAGTACGCAGCGAGATTCGAAAACTTGTCACGATTTTCGACCTACTTTCGAACCAACGGATGAGGCTTGGAAGTGCCGAAGATTCACGGAAGGATTGAGGTACGGGCGAGGAAAGTGTGATCACCTTGAGGATCAATGAATTATCACAACTGTTGGATACTTGCTGTGATGTAGAGGCTCTGGAGCAATCTAGAGATATGAGGAATAGAAGCTTTGGGCCTGCGAGATTCCTGAGAGGCGGCAATAACGGTGCTAACCGCTTCCAGAAGAAGCCATACTCTCGACCAATGGGAAGTCACCAACAAGCCATGGGTGGAAGTTCAAGTGGAGGTTCTAGTGGGAACCGGACTGGTCAAAACTTGGCATACCCCTCCAAATGCCGGAAGTGTGGAAAAGATCATCTGACAAGGGATTGTCCTATTAAAGGGATTATCTGTTTTCGATGTGGGAAACCTGGACACATCTACAGAGACTGCAATCAAGCGAAGGTCGAACCTTCAATGAATGTTGCGAAAGCCAAGAAACCGCAAGTGGAGGACGAGTTTACACTATGAGCGGAGTGAAGCCTCCGAATCCGAAGATTTGATACAGGAGAAGGTATCATAGAAGGTAATCTTTTAAGCTGTCTTGTATGACTCTGGGGCAACCCATTCTTTTATATCGTATGTTGTGTGCAAAAAGCGAGTCTACGTGTCGTCCTTACCTTTTGACTTAATCTGTTTCTACCCCCACCGATAAACCAAGTAGTTACTACCGAGTTTGTTTAAACCGTCCATTGATTGTTGAAGGTCGATCCTTTTTGGTCGATCGATTTGTTTACCCTTTCCCAATTAGATATTATCCTAGGGATGGATGGTTGTCTTATAACCATGTTCGTTAGACATTCCCGAGAAAGACCATAGTTTTTCCCCTAAATGAGAATTCTAGATTTCTGACGGCCAACCGAGTTCAAGCTCTCTTGAAAGAAGGAGCTCCGGATACATGCTACTGTCTTCTTTGAAAATCGAGAACGAGGTTGATGTGGACACAATTCCAGTGGTGAATGAGTTTCCCGAAGTCTTTCCTGAGAGTGTGCCTGGTTTACCACCGGCTCGAGAGATAGAGTTTGCTATCGACTTAGTACCGGGAGCTGGTCCTGTGTCTATAACACCGTACCGGATGGCACCGACAGAGTTAGCCGAGCTAAAGAAACAGCTAGAAGAGCTTTTGGAAAAGCAATTTGTCAGGCCAAGTGTGTCACCATGGGGAGCACCAGTGCTGTTAGTTCGCAAGAAGGATGGCACCTCAAGGTTATGTGTGGACTATCGGCAGCTGAACAAAGTGACGATTAAGAACAAATATCCACTCCCGAGGATTGACGACTTGATGGACCAACTGAAGGGAGCGGCAGTGTTTTCCAAGATTGATCTGCGATCTGGGTATCATCAGATACGAGTGAAGACAGAGGATGTGCCCAAGACTGCTTTTCGCACCGATACGGTCACTACGAGTATTTGGTGATGCCGTTTGGTGTGACGAATGCACCGGCTATCTTCATGGACTACATGAACCGAATCTTTCGACCTTACTTGGATAAGTTCGTTGTGGTCTTCATTGATGACATTCGGTATACTCTCAAAATCGGGAGGACCATCTTGAACACCTCGGTATAGTTCTTCAGATTCGAAGGAGAAAGAATTGTATGCCAAACTGTCAAAATGTGAGTTTTGGCTGGAAGAAGTCAAGTTTCTAGGTCACGTGATCTCAAAGAGTGGGATTGCCGTGGATCCATCGAAAGTGGAGGCAGTACTGCGATGGGAAAGGCCGAAGTCAGCGACAGAGATTCGAAGCTTTGTGGGTTTAGCGGGATATTACCGGAGGTTCATTGAGGATTCTCCAAGATTGTTGGGCCACTTACACAACTCACAAGGAAAAACCAAACTTTTGAGTGGACCGACAGCTGTGAGCGAAGTTTCCAAGAGTTGAAGAATTGACTGACTACCTCACTGGTGTTAGTGCTACCCGATCCGAAGGAACAGTTTGAAGTGTCTTGTGACGCTTCATACCAAGGGCTAGGATCCGTACTTATGCAACATGGAAGAGTGGTGGCTTATGCTTCCAGGCGGTTGCGAGTGCACGAGAAGAATTATCCGACGCACGACACGGAGCTAGCGGTGTAGTTTTTGCTCGAAGATATGGAGGCATTTTCTCTACGGAGCAACATTTAACATTTTCGGTGATCACAAGAGTCGAAGTATTTGTATGATCGAAGGAGTTGAACATGAGGCAACGGAGGTGGTTAGAATTCTACGAAGGATTACGATTTCCAACACGTATCATCACGGCAAGGCAAATGTTGTGGCGAGACGCTCTAAGTAGGAAGATGATCGTGTCTCGCCTACGATGATCAAGGAAAAGGATCTAATAGAGCAATTCGAGAGATGTATGGTCTTTTGTGAAGTTAGAACCTGGAAAGATTTGCATGAATATGGTTACCATCTCGAGCGAGTTGATGGACGACATAAGAAAAGAGCGAGAAGAAGGACAAATTCTTACAAGAAGTGAGGGAACGGATGAAGCAAGGAAATGAAACAGAGTTTGCGCAGAGGAACGGATGGAATTTTGAGATTCCGGGGGAGAGTTTGTGTCCCTCGGAATCAAGAACTTAGAGAATACATCATTAATCATGCTCACACAAGCCAACCGAGTATGCACCGGGCATGACGAAGATGTATCAAGACTTGAAGAAGTTGTTCGGTGGCACGGAATGAAGAGTGACGTTACTAGACGTGTATCTACTTGTCGGTTTGTCAAAAAGCTAAAGTGGAACATCGAGACCAGCGGGATTCTGCAACCGTTATCTATTCCGGAATGGAAGTGGGACAAGATGTGCAATGGACTTTGTAGTCGGATTACCAAGGACAAGAAAAGGTCATGATTCGATTTGGGTAATTGTGGACCGACTCACGAAATCAGCACATTTTCTTCCGATCAACATCAAGTACAAGCTAGAGAGATTGACTCAGATCTATATTGGAGAGATTGTCAGACTGCACGGTGTGCCTACAAGTATTGTTTCGAGATAGAGATCCGAGGTTTACTTCAAATTTCGGGAGAGTTTGCAAGAAGCATTGGGGACAAAATTACAACTTAGTTCTGCTTATCATCCGTAGACCGACGGTCAGTCGGAGAGAACAATCCAATCTTTGGAAGATTTGCTTAGAGCTTGCACCATAGAGCAAACTGGGAGTTGGGATGACATTCTACCCTTGATAGAATTCACCTACAACAACAGTTATCATTCGAGCATAGGGATGGCACCCTATGAAGCTCTGTATGGACGACGATGTCGAACACCTATGTGTTGGTACCAAGACGGCGAGCGCCTTACTATTGGACCCGAGATTATACCAGACAACTGAGAAGGTTAAAATGATTCAGGAAAAGATGAGGACGGCTCAGAGTCGACAAAGGAGTTATGCAGACCGAAGGAGAAAACCTCTTGAGTTTGAGGAAGGTGAGCATGTATTCCGAAAGTCACACCTACGACCTGGGGTGGGCGGGCTTTAAAATCTAGAAAACTCACTCCTAAATTCCTTGGACCATACCAAATCATTGCTCGTGTAGGTCCTGTAGCATACCAAATATCCTTACATCCTTTTCTTTCAAACATTCATAATGTTTTCCATGTGTCACAACTTCGGAAATACCTTCCGACCCAAGTCATATCATAGCACCAGATACAGTACAACTAAAAGAAAACTTAACTTATGAGACGTCTCCTATAAGAATCGAGGATAGCAGGATAAAGCAATTAAGAGGCAAGGAGATCGCATTGGTGAAAGTGATCTGGAACGAGGTGACTGGAGATGCAACCTGGGAGTTGGAAGACAAGATGAGAGAGCAATACCCACAGCTATTCTAAGGTATGCAAATTTCGAGGACGAAATTTCTTTTTAGGAGGGGAGTGTTGTAACATCCCAAAAATTCATTACGTTGTTAAAAACGATCATTTTATAATATTTGCAATTTTTAAGAATTTTTGTGGAATTTTCTGGAGATGATGAATATTTTAATATATTCTTCGTTTTATGTGTGTGCTGAGTGGAGCCGGGAGAATAAAATATTTTCCCGAGAAATTTGGTAAACCTTGGATTGTCAACGTGTCAACGGGGATCTTACTAAACCCGAGTCTGGGCACAGTTTACGAGGTCTACATTGTGAGGTTTTATCTGCTAGTGTAATAAACCATCTGACAGAGGTATTTAATCAAGGAGACAAGCTTACTATGCACTTCGTAGAAAGCGTGCGAAGCTTCTCAAGGAAGCTTCTTTGAATCATTTTTTTTATATTTCTCTCTCCTCCCATTTTTGTCTTTGCACATTTGAATTAAGGGACTTAATTCATTCTTCAATCCCCACATTTTCCTCCTCCGTACGTAGCACTCATCTTTCTCTCTTTCCATTTCTCCTTCCAGACACCATCCACCCACCTTCATATTTTCATCCTCCAATACCGTCACACTCCAAAGCACCATTTCGTGTTTGGAGAAGCACCACACCCGAGGGAATCATCTTCAAAGCTCTACGTTTTCTTCATCTTCTTTTCCTCCACGGTTGAAGCTTAAAGGCTGGAACTTTAAGGTAAAGTCCTTAGCTTTTTCCTCATCTCTCCTCATTTTCGTAACCCTTGTCATTTTGATGACCATGGGTATCCATTTCAATACTTGATTCGATTTTGGTGAGCTTGAATATTCAAGGATCTCTCGGGAGCCGAAAATATAATTTCGACCAAAAGGAGCTTGACCTTTCTTTGTGCTTCTCTAAGGTAAGAGGAAGACACTCCTCCTCAACCTCTCTTAGCATTTAGGAACGTCTGTGATTTTGTTGAGGTCTTTCTGCTTTTGTATGTGGTATGGTATATGTGTTATTTGATTGTCTGAGTTTGAATGTACATATATATATATATAACTGGATGTATTGGAATGTGTAATATTGAAGGGAATGAGTTCCGAGTGATTTTCGGATAGTTACGGTGTTGAGCCCAGAATTTGGAAACTTAATGTGGAAACTAGTAATAGTGTGAAATTTGGCCAAACTCGTCGAATATAATGCCTTGATCTTTTGGTGATATGTCAAAATCCGTCGAATGAAGATTTCTGACCATTTTCGTCGAATGATAAAATCCGTCGAGTAAGGACCCATGGCCAAACCTGTCGAACGTGATAACCTAATCACTTAATAAAATGTTAAAATCCGTCGAGTAGGGACCCATAGCCAAACCTGTCGAATGTGATAACCTAATCACTTAGTAAAATGTTAAAATCCGTCGAGTAGGGACCCATAGCCAAACTCTGTCGAACGTGATAACCTAATCACTTAATAAAATGTTAAAATCCGTCGAGTAGGGACCCATAGCCAAACTGTCGAATGTGATAACCTAATCACTTGGTAACATGTTAAAATCCGTCGAGTTTAGACTCGACCCTTTCCGTCGAATGCCAAACCCGTCGAATTTAGATTTCGACCAAGAAACACTAAGTGAAAATCCGTCGAGTATGAACCTCGATCATGCCCGTCGAGATTGATCTTAGACCAAAAACCCGTCGAATAGAGTCCCCGGACACTTACAAGAAAATGCCCCAAAGTCAATAATCGTCGATTCGAGAGACAATGCCGTCGAGTAGATGAATTTCCCCGGACCGTCGAAATTAGAGATTTCGACCGGTGTTCGTCGGTTCGACACTTGGGAGATTTTCTCCAACGTCGACACCTATACCCGTCGAATAGAGGCTTTTTCGACCATCCGGAGGGTCCGGCGTTTTGATCTTCATCCGACAGAACCCCATCCGACAGTTTTGATCTTCGTCCGACGAACCCCCATCCGAGCAGTTTTGATCTTCGTCCGACAGAACCCCCATCCGACAGCAAATGATTTCTTCGTCCGACAGAACCCCCATCCGACAGAAAAATGTTTTCCCCATTCTTTCCTCCTCCTGTTACATTATTCTTCGTCGAATAGCAACTTCAATTATTCATAAAACGTAGTCTCTGTCGAATTCAAACGTATACCTATCATCCAACACCTAGTAATTGAAATCTGTGACTTAATTTGTGATTTCGACCGTGTAGTTTCTGGACCAAAACCTTGGGACTAATAGAGGAATATTGATCATAAATAAATGGGATGACTAGAAATTACTTAGGGATGCATAAACGAGGGAAGAACATGAGAGTGTGAGATTTTGAGATCTTAGAATAACCTTCTAAGGGCATATGAATAAATTACCTAAGAGGAATTAAGTTAACTAAGGGAATTCCTTTAGAGACAAACCATGTAAGTAAAGCTAAACCTAAGCAAGAATTCATAATACATTTTTGGTCGGTGATCTATTTAATGACAATATTATGCTATTGTGGGTCCATGTGAGAGACCATTGATTTGTATTAATTCTTACTTTGGCAAATTGTGACATATGATGGAATAGTATGCGATAATGATCATACATGATTATGCATAGAGTCCGTATGCATTGTAATTTGTCCGTTGGATTTGTCGTAAGGCCTAGTTGCCTAGGAGTTGAACACACCTTAGTGCGGGTGCGAATAGACAAGTGGGGTCCTGTAGTTGGCCTTGAGGGCGTTGGGGCGCGGGTGTTTCACAAAGGCGGTGGTAGCCCCTCCGGGACCGTGAGACAAACCGATGCAAACGCACCAACGATCTGACCGGCCACGGATCCTATATCGAGATCATGTGAGAATCTTTCTTTGTATAAAGCCTTGTTGCGCAAAATGAGTGATTATTTTCGGAAAGCACTTGTTTTTATGGTGACGAGATACTAGCATGTCTCTCGATCATTCTCTCCGAGTGTTTTGTGTCTAGCTCCATGGAGTAGGATCTTGGTTATTGAGGGCTCATGTGTATAGAGTCCGTGCATTATTTGCATTTATCATTATTATGGTCCGGCATTGATATATTGTTGATATACTTATTTGCACTCGGGCTGTTTGCTTGATCATAACTTGCTCTTGAATGTCTATTACTATTCTTGTTGTTGTAAATGCTATGTGGGCGCTTTGCGCCGTTTGGTTTCTTGATGCTATAATTGGTAATGACGGAAGGATGTCTTACCTCTTTTCTTTCTGTCTCTCCATTTCGTTTATCTCGTACATTGCGTCTCATCGAAGACAACCGTGAGGAACCCAGGAAGCTCCCAACTTCCCCGGTTTTTGGCCCTATCTTGGTGAGCGACCACAGAAGACTATGGAGCCCCGTACACACAGATTTTTGGGAGATGTACGTCTGACATTCTTAGGAGGGCCAGAGTGCTGGTATATCAACTACGTTCTGAACGCTGTGTCTACATGGGAGATGTCTCGATATCATTAGCCTGGAGACGCCACGAACCACTGTCTTTACCTGTGCATTAGCCTACGTTTGGAGTTTCGGCTACCGATACGTGAGATGTGGGGCGATCGTTACTTCACTCCAGAGAGAGGACTCTTTTCGTTCTACGGCTCGGGCCCCGTCCCGTGTCTCTGCTATTCCTATGGTGATTTCTCTCGATGATGAGGAAGATCCCGAGGAAGATCCCGAGGAAGTCCACGAGGACGACCCCGAAGAGGACCCACGAAGAGGATCCCGACACGATTCCTCCTCACTTGAGGGATTGATGTTACTCGTAGCTACCGAAGGCTACCAAGTATTTTATTTTGGGGCCCGATGTTTTGTTTGTAGTGGCTGTAAATTCGATACCGTGGGGATGTGTATGTAATACTTTGGGGGCGGTATAGCTTTGCTTTTGATGTACCAGGCTTGTAACTAAATGTTTTGATAAACTTATATATATATATATATATGATGATGCAGATGTTAATTCCTATGCATGTTTTACTTCTGTTTGATCTTTTATTTCCATTGATGTCTCGTCAACATGGTTACTAATTAAAAAGAAAAAAAAATGTATATATATAACATAACCGCCAATTAAAATACCCAACTATAATCCAGTGAATATACGCGTCTTATTAAAATGGACCGGGTCTCAACTCACCTAACTTTATTTCCGCATTGTAATCGACCATGTGACGTTCCCTTGGAAGAGGGGCGTTACAAGTCCCGATTGGTTCTCGGATAGTTACGGTGTAGGCCAAGAAATTTGGAAACTTAATGAGAAAACTGGTAATAGTGTGAAATCTGGCCAAAATACGTCGAATGTGAAAACCTGTCGAATTTGATATCCCAATTACTTAGTAAAATGTTAAAATCCGTCGAGTATGAACTTCTGGCCAAACCTGTCGAATTTGATATCCTAATTACTTAGTAAAATGTTAAAATCCGTCGAGTATGAACCTCTGGCCAAACCTGTCGAATTTGATATCCTAATTACTTAGTAAAATGTTAAAATTCGTCGAGTATGAACTTCTGGCCAAACCTGTCGAATTTGATATCCTAATTACTTAGTAAAATGTTCAAATCCGTCGAGTATGAACTTTTGGCCAAACCTGTCGAATTTGATATCTTGATCACTTAGTAAAATATTAAAATCCGTCGAGTTTAGACTTCTGACCATTTCCGTCGAATGTCAATACCCATCGAGTTTAGATTTCTGACCACCAAACACAATGTGAAAATCCATCGAGTTTAGATCTTTGACCACTAAACACAATGTCAAAATCCGTCGAGTATGAACCCCGACCATGTCCGTCGAGATTGATCTTCCGACCAAAACCCGTCGAGTAGAGTCCCTAGACACTTAGGAGAAACTGTCCCAAAGTCAATAATCGTCGAGTTTGAGAGACAATGCCTGTCGAGTAGATGAATTTCTTCAGACCCGTCGAAATTAGAGATTTCGACGAGTGTTTCGTCGGTTCGACGCTTGGGAGATTTTCTCCAATGTCGACACCCATACCCGTCGAATTGAGGCTTTTGCTGACCTTCTGGAGGGTTCGACAGTTCTGTCCTTCGTTCGACAGAACTCCCGTTCGACAGAAAATGATCTGTTGCCAATTTTGTTATAAAATGTCCCTCATTTATTTTCATCCTGCTACCATGTTGTTTTCGTCGAATGGCAGCCTCAGTTTTTCACTAAATATATGTCTCCGTCGAACTTACAAGTCTTTGTTTATCACCCAACATCTAATAATTAAATTTGTGAATCTATTGGTGATTCCGACCGTGTATCTTCCTGGACTCAAAACCTTTGGACTAATAAAAGATATATTAATTATAAAGAATTGGATGACCAGAAATTAATTAGGATTCATAAACAGGGAAGAACATGAGTATAGGTGACAGGTGAGGCACATAATGAATCTAATGATTGATTTCTAATATGACTATGAATGAGATTGTGATTATCCTTAAAATGCGCTATTGATTTTACGTGGATCCGTGAATGGGATCAGACTTCATTGTTAAATGATATGATATGCATTTGAAATAGGATTGGCCTAGTTTGGTATGAGAAGCATGATTGAGTCATGCATTGAACCCATATGCATTTAAATGTGCATTATCATTGTGACATTGGGTCGACGAAATGTACTTTGAGAAACATCCGGTTGACGATTGAGTCGGATGTACTTTGAGAAACATCCGGTTGACGATTGAGTCGGATGTACTTTGAGAAACATCGGTTGACGATCGAGTCGGATGTACTTTGGATTTATTCCCATGAAGTAGGATCTTGATTATCGAGGGCACATGTGCATAGTGAGTCTATGAATTATCGGCATACATTGTTATTATAATTGGACTGTTGTATTTTTGATATATCTATATATATATGATTGTACTGGAAGCTGTTTGGTTGATTATAAGCGCTACTAAATGTTTATTACCATTATTCTTTGTCATAAATGCTATGTGGGCGCTTTGCGCCGTTTGGTTTCTTGATGCTATGGTGGTAATGATGGTAGGATGTCTTACCTCTTTCTTGTACTTTTCTTGCTCTATGTCAATTTTTGGTTAAAGCTGTAAGTGGGAACGAGGTTGGGTTCCTTTGGATTTTATTGGTTTGACCTACTACATCCAGTAATGCCGTCGCGAAGGGAGCTCTTTTGGGTTTGTTCGAATTGTGTTCACTTGGTGATACCAAGACCTATAGAGTCGACCGGACCGACAAGCGTATGTGACATCTTTGGGGATCGACTTTGACAATGAAGAGGACTGCGATTGAAGACCTTATCTTGTATTTTCTCTACACTAGGTGAGCCGGAATGGCCTCACGCATTCGGGATACGATGGAGTGCCCAACTCCTTAGTCGTAGATATATTATGGGTAGTTTATATTTTATTTTGCATTACATATATAAAGTGTATTTTGGGTATATGTATGTTTTAAGATGATTATCCAGTCTTACATGCTGTAATTCGAGCACATATTATAATTCATAATTTAACTGGTTGTATATGTAACTACTCATTCGTGGCTCCTATTTTCCTCATATGAGAAATGTTTAATATTTATGGTAAATTTGTTGTTTGACAATGTTAGCACGCCGACATTTAGTGACCGTGACATAATGACGATTGTGCATTAGTTATTAAATCGAGGGGTGTTACAATAACTGTATTGAGATATTGTATGTGTTTATCTTCATTACTGCCATACTGGTATTGGCGTAGGTGATCTCACTTCTTTGAATATATGTTCTGTGTTATAATTATATTTGTTAAGACGTCGAGCAAGAGATAGAGCGAGAAGTTGAGGAGGAGCAGATTCCTGCTGAGGACGTAGAGTTTTGAAGAGATGGAGATGCCGAGTTTCCTTGGCTACTTGAAGCTGATATTCATTGGAGGAGATGAGGCGTGGACTGTTGATCTAGAGAGAGAGAGTATCTATTATATGGGAGATCTAAATGTTAGATTGAGTAGGCAACATTTAGGACACCCATACTTTTCAGTTAATCTTTTTGTACAACTAGAGTTCCCAATATCCATTAGGCAGTATTGGGGAGCTTACTATCATACTCCCAGTGCGATTAGTATTGTGCCGTCTGCGCGGACACCTGTCCATAGGACTTCACCTCATGATGGATGCCTGTATGCTGAGGAATCTGAGGAGGACCCATCTGAGGGTTTTGCTGTCTAGTAGGATTTGGGCTAAATATTAGTTTTAAAGTTTAAATATTTTGGAATACTAGTTTGTAAAATAACTAAGTGTGACAATACTACGGCTTGTGTATGTATATATATGATGTAAATTATTTGTGACAATGTTGTTATGTTTTATTTTTGTTAAGTTTATCTTATTATCATCAAGAAATTTTATAACTCGTATTTATAATACAAGCATGATTTTTAATGGAAGGGTAATTTGGTAATTAAGTAACATAAAGTGTGGCGCCCTAAGGAGGGTGTTACAATCAATACTCTAGTTCTTCCTTCAACTTCAATTAAAATTGTCTAAACGTGTGATTCAGTGATGCCTACCACAAGTGCACGGTTGTATCGTGTAATAAAAGATCGTTCCCACAGAGACTTAGTATTGATTACCAGTTTCTTTTCACAATAGTGATTAACTAAACTAAAATCGTATTTAAAAAGGAAAATTATTGGAAAACTGAATTAAGATTTGATTTAATAACAAAGAAAATAAAATCTTGGGATTATGGTTCTTCACAATAATGATTGACACTTAAACCAATCTTCCTAATGCTATGGATGCTAGATTTTTAAAGGTAAAATAAGCAAATGTAATTACTGCCTTCTTTCAAAGAACAATAATGTGTTTAAGCTTATGAACGACTTATTTTCATTAGCGAAAACCCATTAAGAACATATATTTATCACAACCTCAAGAGAATAAAATCTATTTTCATGATTCAATCCCCTTGTCCAACCTTGTAGTTCTAATACCAAACTTCACCTTTCGGTTCTTCGCTTAATATCTGAAATCATGCAACATAGAACATATATTTGCAAACAAGTAAAAACACTAAGGTCGAATTAAAAAGATCAACATCCATAAAAAGGAAAAATCAGAAATAGCAATAACCCTTCATTAGAACACCCACAATCCCAAGATTAGATAATTACTTAATCATATTCGTAATAGAAACAACCAAATACAATTGAACAATTACGTATATAAGAAAAGGAAGGAGATAGATAATAAAGGATAAGGAAGGAGATTCTTATCTAGCTTGCAAAAATTCCAACCAAGTTATAAGAACTTCTATCCAAAAATAAAGAACAAGGAATCAAATTTTCTCTCAAAAAGTGAAATAGAAGAAATTCTTGTCTTCTCATATAGTCTCTCCCACCCTCTTTTCTATTAGAAAACCACTCCTTTACAGCTTATTTACAGCCCCATTTACAACCCATTACAACACCTCTTTAGTTTTTTTCAAAAATAAATGAGCTATTATGAAACTGATCAGAATTATGGCCAAAATGGCAATTACTGGTAGATAGTAATTCATTTTGGTTGGCCTTTCAAATTATGGTTGCACGAATTATGGCCATAATGGCCATTACGACCTAGCCATAATTCTCTCTGGTTGGCTTCTTGTAATTTTGCTAGCACGAATTATGACCACAATGGCCATTACAGCCTGGCCATAATTCTCTCTGGTTGGCTTCTTGGCACACGAAATATGGGTGTAATCCCCAACATTGGTGAGCCATAATTCTCTCTGTTTCCATCAAACTCTTTCTTATTTTCTACTTATTATCAAAACAAAGCAATAAGGTAGTAATGTAATTGGCCATTAAACCATGAAGACTTTGTTTTGATGATAACAAACATGAAGATGTTGCAAGATCAAGTCCAAGACCTTCAAGATTAGCTTTAGGACTTAGATCAATATGTAAAGGTATAATATGATTCACACAATTGTTCCAAAATTTGTTTTTCGAAGAACATGAATAGCACTTATTTTGAAAAATTCAAAATGGTTTTTGATTTCCAAAATAAACAAATTTTAAAGTGTCAAAAGGATATGAAATCACTTGGAATCACTTGGCATTGTCTTATTACTGACAAAGTGAGTTTTACATAGTTTACTCGAATAATTGTAATTTTATTCGAATAAAATAAGTTAGTGAAAGCAAATATTGAGATCAATCAAGCTTTATTATAATAAAGCTCCTCTTATTCGAATATCAACAAAGATTTATTTCAATAAGGATACTTTTATTCGAACAACAAAAGTCAGAGAAGCCAAGAATTTTAACTGAACAGGATTTATTTGAATAAGGCTTATTTTATTCGAATAACAAAAGTCAGAGAAGCCAAGAATTTTAACTGAACAGGATTTATTCGAATAAGGCTTATTTTATTCGAATAACAAAAGTCAGAGAAGCCAAGAATATCAATTGATCATGGTTTATTCGAATAAAGCCCTATTTTATTCGAATAAACATTCAAAATGAACAAAAATGCTTTGTTATTTTAAGTGGCTTATTCGAATAACAGTAGTGTTATTCGAATAATGCTTTCCAGAAAGATTTTTCCAAAGGTGCTATTTAAAAATTTATTCGAATAACTATCGTGTTATTCAAATAAAAGGGTTTTCCAGAAATAGAACGCAAGGGCTATAATGAAGCATTTAATGCTCCTTAACCACCCCAACGACTCTAAACATTAATGGGCTTTAAATGCAAGGTTGTTGGGCATTATTAGAGGTTAGAGAAATATTCTGAAAACCTTACTAGAGCATCAATATGTGTTTTGCACATATTCTTCATATCATCCTCTATTTTTTAAGCAAAAGTATGAATCCTTAATACTATAGTTCTTCAATTTGTATTATCTACTCTAGAGAGAGTTTCCTTCATCTAAATCTTGTACAATCTGTATAGAGAGGGTGAGGTATCCCTCAAAATTGTAAGGGTGAGGTATCCTTTGTTTGAAGAGGCTCAAGCTACAAAGGGTGAGGTTTCCCAAGGTGGTGTTGAGTGCTCCAATCTGTAAAGATAACAAGCACCTAATTCAAGCTTGGAATTTACTAGAAAATCTCGAGTGATTACTTGAGGACTGGACGTAAGTCACAAGGGGTGCCTGAACTAGGATAAACCATTATGTTTAATTCTATAAACCCTTCTCTTTATATTTGTGTTTTGACTTATTGACTTGCTTGAATATTTCTCTCTTGATTGATTCATTGGTGAACAATATCTTTCTATCTTATCCATTCATTCATTTTTATTACTTAATAGCTTCAACCAAAATTGGTAATCAAGAGTTTTTCAATAGATTTCTGAAAAGTTTTTGTAAACTCAATTCACCCCCTCTTGAGTTTTGAGGCCACTTGGTAACAAGTGGTATCAGAGCTAAACTCTTGTGTAAAGAGCTTAGCAGCTTCAAGAGAAGAAATGGCTTCAAATGGTTTTTCTAATGAAAGTTCTTCTATTAATAGACATCCTTTTTTCAATGGGGATGGTTTTGCCTATTGGAAAGAGATGATGAAAATTTTTATTGAAGCTATTGGTTTAGATGTGTGGGACACCGTTGAAAATGGTGCTTTTATTCCCACACGTGTTAAAGATGGTGTGACAACTAATACACCTAGAAATGAATGGACTGATGAGGACAAAAAGAAGGTTCAATACAATTTGAAAGCCAAGAACATCATCACCACATCCTTGGGGTATGATGAGTTCTTTAGGGTGTCAAATTGCAAGAACGCTAAAGAAACGTGGGATACTTTACAAGTAACTCATGAAGGTACAAGTGAGGTAAAATAATCTAGAATAAACACTCTTACTCATAAATATGAATTATTTAGAATGAATCAAGGTAAAAGTATTTAAGAGATGCAAAAGAGATTCACACATATTATAAATCATCTTATCTTATTAGGAAAGACATTTCCTAATGAAAATCTTATTAACAAAGTCTTGAGATGTTTGAGCAGGAATTGGCAACCCAAAGTAACGGCTATTGCGGAATCAAGAGATTTGTCAAAAATGTCTCTAGCAACTCTATTTGGGAAGCTTCAAGAACATGAGTTAGAGCTATATAGACTCAATCAAAATGAAGAGCATGATAAGAAGAAAAAGAGGATTGCTCTCAAAGCCACCTCTTCCACAATTGAAGATGATGATGATGATGGTGAAGAAGATGCAAAATCTTGAGCTAAGTAAGGAGAATCTCAGTCTCCTTGTGAAGAAGTTTAGAAGATTCTTAGAGAAGAAGGGATTCCAAAGAAGGCTACCCTTCCCTCAAAAGAAAGCCTATCACAAAGGAGAAGGATCCTTAACTCCTTCAAAATGTTATGAATGTGGAAAACCGGGACACATGAAAATGGAGTGTCTTGTGTATCTTAAGAAGACGGAGAAGTTTGAGAAAAGGCCTTCCAAAGAAAAGAAAGGAAAGAGAGCATATATATCATGGCAGGACAATGACGTGAGTTCATCCGATAGGTCAGAGAATGAAGAAGCTCATCTTTGTCTCATGGCTCATGGAGAAGAAAAGTGAATAGAGCGACACCGAGGTAACATCTTCTAACTTAGAATCTCCACATTCTTATGATGAATTGCAAGATATTTTTCAAGAATTTCATGATGAATCTATGAGGCTCACAAAAATGGTTTTATTTTCTAACAAAATAATCTCCTTATTGGTAAACAAAGTCTCTATTTTAAACAAGGAGATTAATGAGCTTAGGATTGAACATGAAACTTTAGGACTTATTGATGCTAACTCATTGTGCATGTCTTACTCCTCACATGATAACACATCCATACCCTTACCATGCTCATCATGTAAAGCATTTGAAAAGGAAATTGAAGATTTAAACAACACTCTTGCAAAATTTACCCTTGGAAGAGATAACCTGAATGTGTTGTTAGGGAAACCAAAATGTGTTTTTCAAAAAGCTGGTTTGGGATATAATCCTAATAACTAACAAAAATCTTACAAAAATTTCTTTGTTTTCACAAATGCCTCAAGTAATCCTTTTATCAAATGCTTTCATTGTGGGAGGAAAGGACATAGTGCATCCACATATAATGTTAGAAAGAACATAAACACTAAGATTGGAACCAAAAGAGTTTAGGTTCCTAAGGGCACCTTGCCTAACTCTAACACATAAGGACCCAAAACAATTTGGGTACCAAAGGTTAAAAATTGAATGTGTGCTTGAAGACCAAAAGCTCAAGTTCGTATCTTAATAGTGGTTGCTCTAAGCACATGACTGGTGATGGCTCCAAGTTTTTCTTCCTTGTCCCCAAGAAGAACGGTCACGTAACATATGGCGACAACAACAAAGGGTCCTTGGAGTTAGTAAAGTTGGTAAGAACCCTTCTTCATCCATTGATAATGTTTTGCTTATTGAAGGACTCAAACATAACTTGCTTAGTATTAGTCAACTATGTGATAAGGCGAATAGAGTAATATTTGATTCTAATTGTTGCATAATTGAGGGTAAAGATGATAAGCACGTTAAGTTTGTTGGTTATAGGGTCAATAATATATATATGATTAGCCTTGATTACATTTCCTCAAATGATGCTAAATGCTTTATGAGTAAAAAAAATGATTCATGGTTATGGCATAGAAGAATTGCTCACATTCACATGGATCACTTAAACAAATTGGTTTCTAAAAAATTAGTAATTAGTCTTCTAAAGCTCAAATTTGAAAAAGACAAACTCTGTGATGCATATCAAAAGGGAAAACAAGTAAAGGTCTCTTTTAAAACTAAAAATGTGGTTTCAACTTCTAGACTTTTACAACTTTTGCACATGGATCTTTTTGGTCCGTCTAGAATTATGAACTTTGGTGGAAATTACTATGCATTAGTGATTATGGATGATTTTTCTAGGTTTACATGGACATTATTCTTGGCTCACAAAAATAATGCTTTTCAATCATTTAAAAAGCTTGCCAAAGTTATCCAAAATGAAAAAGGTTTTTGTATTGCATCCATAAGAAGTGACCATGGTGGTAAATTTGAAAACCATGAATTTGAAATCTTTTGTGATGAACATGGTATTGAGCATAATTTTTTTGCCTCTAGAACACCACAACAAAATGGTGTTGTAGAAAGGAAAAATCGATCTTTAGAGGAAATGGCAAGAACTATGCTCAATGAGGCCAACCTTCCTAAGTACTTTTGGGTGGATGCGGTTAACACCACTTGTTATGTTATGAATAGAGCCCTAATAAGGCCAATTTTAAAGAAAACCCTATATGAATTGTATAAGGGAAGAAAGCCAAATGTTTCACATTTTCATGTTTTTGGATGTAAATGCTTTGTTTTGAATAATGGAAAGGATAACTTAGGGAAGTTTGATGCAAAATCTGATGAGAGAATTTTTATTGGCTATTCTATACATAATAAGCCCTTAAGAGTCTATAATAAATGAACTATGACTATAGAAGAGTCTATACATGTTGCTTTTGATGAAACTAATCCAAATGAGCCGAGAAAGGAGCTTGTTGATGATGTTGCAGAAATCTTGGCAAGAACACACTTGGAGAATCAAGAGAAAGAGCCCAAAAAGCAAGAAAAGAGACAACTTGGTCACTCATGGCAAGAAGATTCAGAAATCTTAGATTTACCCAAAGAATGGAGGACATCAAGATATCATCCTCTTGACAAGGTGATATGTGATGCATCAAAAGAGGTAATTATTCAAAACTCACTTAGAGATGCATGTAATCATATGGCTTTTCTTTCTCAAGTTGAATCTAAAAACATAAGTGAGGCCATTAATGATGAACATTGGATCTTGGCTATGCAAGAAGAATTAAATCATTTTGAAAGAAATTAAGTTTGGGAGTTAGTTCTAAGGCCCAGTGATCATCAAATAATTGGCACCAAATGGGTCTTTAGGATCAAACTTAATGAAATGGGCTTAATAACAAGAAATAGAGCTAGATTAGTTACAAAATGCTATAATCAAGAAGAAGGAATAAATTATGAAGAAACATATGCTCCTGTAGCTAGATTAGAAGTCATTAGAATGGTACTTGCTTATGCCTGCTTCATGGATTTTAAGCTTTATCAAATGGATGTCAAAAGTGCTTTCTTAAATGGTTTCATTTAAGAAGAAATGTATGTGGAGCAACCCCTCGATTTTGAAAACTTTGAACTTCCCAACCATGTTTTTAAATTGAAAAATGCCTTGTATGGCTTAAAACAAGCTCCTAGAGCTTGGTATGAAAGGTTGAGCAAGTTCCTTTTAGAAAAAGGATTTTCCAGAGGAAAGGTTGACACCACTCTTTTCATCAAGCATAAAAAGCATGACATTCTTCTTATTCAAATATATGTTTATGACATTATATTTAGTGCTACTAATGACTCTCATTGTAAAGAATTTTCTAATATTATGCAAAATGAGTTTGAGATGTCTATGATGGGTGAGCTCAACTTCTTCCTTGGTCTTCAAATTAAGTAAACAAGGGATGAGACCTTCATAAGGCAATCAAAATATTGCAAGGAGTTGCTCAAGAAATTTGGAATGGAGGATGCCAAGCAAATGGCTACACCAATGGGCACTTCTTGTTACTTGGACAAGAATGAAGGAGGTAAATCTATAGAAATTACAAAATATCAAGGTATGATAGGCTCACTCCTTTATCTTACAGCAAGTAGGCCAGATATTATGTTTTGTATGTGCATGTGTGCTAGATTTCAAGCAAATCCTAAAGAATCACACCTAAGTGTTGTTAAAAGAATCATGAAATATCTAATAGGCACTTCATAAATGAGATTATGGTACCTTAAAGGTGCTTCTTGTGGCTTAATTGGGTATTCTGATTCTGATTTTGCTGGATGCAAAATGGATAGGGAAAGCACTAGTGGGACATGCCACTTGCTTGGAAGCTCACTAGTTTCTTGGTATAGCAAGAAACAAAATAGTGTGGCATTGTCCACAGCTGAAGCTGAATATGTTACAGTTGAAAGTTGTTGTGCTCAAATTCTTTGGATGAAGCAACAACTCCTAGACTATGGTCTAGAGCTGGATCACATCCTTATAAGGTGTGATAACACTAGCACAATCAACTTGTCAAAAAATCCCAATTTGCACTCAAGAATAAAACACATTGAAATAAGACATCATTTTATTAGAGATCATGTTCAAAAGGATGATTGCATGCTAGAATTTGTAGAAACAACTAAGCAACTTGCTGATATCTTCACCAAACCTTTAGCAAAAGAAGCATTTTACTTCATTAGAAGAGAATTAGGAATCATTGATTAATCTTGCATATGAATGAATGCTTGCATTACTCTATCTATGATTTATTTCCATTGAATTATTACTGACTTGGGCATCAGAGAGTCCCCTAATTTTGTTTTGCAAGTACTCCATAAGTTAGGCAAGATTTCTCAAATCATTCTGCTGATATAAACCTATTTGTTGGTGTTTTTTTTGTTTTATTAGAATAAATCAAATTTTATTCGAATACCATTTTCCAGTAGCCCCTAAAATTTGTTGTTTTGTATGTTTTATTTGAATAAGGGATTTCTTATTCAAATAATGCTTCACAGAAGTGTCTTTGCAATGTTATGTTATTCAAATAACAAAATTTTTTTTGAATAATGTTTGGCAGAATTGCCAAAAACTTTCACTTACCCAAAATTTATTCAAATAACGGGAATTTTATTCAAATAACGTTTGGCAGAATTGCCAAAACGTTTCACTTTCCTCAATTGTGTTTGAATAACACATGTTTTATTTGAATAAAACACGGGCCTTTATATTCTTGTGCGCACCTCACAGATTCACTCTCACATTCCCTCTCAATTTTCAGCTTCACTATTCTCTCCTCTCAAAAATTCTCTCTCACCCAAATCTCTCTCTTTCTTACTCCCATCATCTCTCTCACTCAAATACCATACCCATACCTCTCCTTCACCATGGCTTCCACCTCCAAACGTCCCCACAGCAAGACTATACCCACAAACAACCCATTGGATCTTCGAAGGCTGTCATCAAACGAGGAACACAGGAGCCAGTTCAGACAGAGTTTCATCATGAAAAACCTAGTGCATCAAAAGTACATCGATCTTCCTTGGTTCGAGAAGGAAGAAGGATTGGATGAGCTGCAGCACCAAAATGTTCTGACAATGTGCTGTTACAAGGACAAAATCTACCACGACTTGGTAAAAATGTTCTACTACAATCTGAAGTTTGAAAATGGAAATATAATTTCTGAGGTCAGGGATCAACAGATTGTCATCACACTTGCCAAATGGATGGACAAATTTGGCATGAATGCTTCTGGGCTTCTCATTGAAGAGGGTAGCAGGCCACAAGATTATAACAAAGATGAAGCAATCTCTATGATTGTGAAGCCTGACACCGTGGTTTGCAAAATTGGTTTGAAGAGTGGAATGCTCAAAAGTCAGGAAAGGCTACTTCACTATGCCTATGCATACATTCTCGCTCCTCGTAGTGGGAATTATGCCTATATGACAGAGGATGACATCTGTATGATGTAGATTCTGAAGAAGGGTCACAAGATTAATTGGCCAAACTTCATTTGGAACCATATGATGAAGAGTAAAAGGAAAGAAAGAGCAGAGTTGCCCTATGCATTGCTGATTATAGCTTTCCTAAAAGACTATCCTCAAGTCTTAGAGACTGAGCAAGTTGTTGGCTTAACTCACTGCAATATTTTTGGGTAGTACACGCTCAAGAAAATGAAGATGGTCAACACTAACCTCGAAGGATGGGTATACCTTGATGAAGTAGGCGAAGTTGACACTGAAGAAGAAGAGGGTTTTGAAATGAAGCCTCTACTGCACCTGAAGACGCTCCTGAGGAAGATGCTCCTATTATTGCTGCTCCTGTGTCAAATGAATAACTTTTGACGACCATGCTCAACCTCATAACATATATGGAAAACACCAACAGCATTATATTTGATAGGCTTGAGTCAATTGAGCATGAACAGGCTGCTTTGAAAGCCTTAGTATCTGACCAAGCTTCCAGTACCCCTCCTCTGCCACCGGATACATATTTTTAGGATTCTTAGTTTGGGTCCTTGCTCTGAAGTTTTTTTTGTGTTGTTGCTATTTTGTTGCTCTGATTAAGCCATTTTAGGTACCAAATGCAAATGTAATTTGCTGACATTTTGAAAGAAATGAAATTATACCTTTGAAAACAAATACATTGTGTATGAAATATTTCTTCATATTGGTTTGCTAAATTGGCCATTGCTATTATGTTTTGCTGACTTGAATGCTTACTTGTTTATAAGTTTGGTATAATGATTGGCCTTCCCAAGTTGCTGCCTTAAATGCATATACGATAAACTTAAATCTATTTATTTGCCTAGAATGTATCTTGCATCATCTTTTTGATCATGACAAAAGGGGGAGAAGAAAGTTTGATTTGATTTTTTTGGAGATTGTGTTGAGAAAAGACAAGTTAGAAAAATTACTTTAAAGAGGATCAACGAATTCCAAAAGAAAGGGGGAGCATAACTCTGCAATTAGTTCTTCTTTTATGAAAAAGAGGGGGAGTAAGTCTCTCTGTTGACATTGTGAATTCCAATTTATGATACTAACTATTTTCTCAATAGTGTGTTTGTCATCATCAAAAAGGGAGAGAATGTAATTAGCCATTAAACCATGAAGACTTTGTTTTGATGATAACAAACATGAAGATGTTGCAAGATCAAGTCCAAGACCTTCAAGACTAACTTTAGGACTTAGATCAATATGTAAAGGTATAATGTGATTCACACAATTGCTCGAAAACTTGTTTTTCAAAGAACATGAATAGCACTTATTTTGAAAGCTTCAAAATGGTTTTTAATTTCCAAAATAAACAAATTTTAAAGTGCCAAAAGGATATAAAATCACTTGGAATCACTTGGCATTGTCTCATTACTGACAAAGCGAGTTTTACATAGTTTATTCAAATAAATGTAATTTTATTCAAATAAAATAAGTCAGTGAAAGCAAATATTAAGATCAATCAAGCTTTATTCAAATAAAGCTCCTCTTATTTGAATAACAACAAAGATTTATTTGAATAAGGATACTTTTATTTGAATAACAAAAGTCAGAGAAGCCAAGAATTTTAACTGAACAGGATTTATTCGAATAAGGCTTATTTTATTTGAATAACAAAAGTCAGAGAAGTCAAGAATTTTAACTGAACAAGATTTATTCGAATAAGGCTTATTTTATTTGAATAACAAAACTCAGAGAAGCCAAGAATATCAATTGATCATGGTTTATTCGAATAAAGCCCTATTTTATTCGAATAAACTTTCAAAATGAACAAAAATGCTTTGTTGTTTTAAGTGGCTTATTCGAATAACAGTAGTGTTATTCAAATAATGCTTTCCAGAAAGATTTTTCCAAAGGTTCTATTTAAAGATTTATTTGAATAACTATCGTGTTATTTGAATAAAAAGGTTTTCCAGAAACTTAATGCAATGGCTATAGTGAAGCATTTAATGCTCCTCAACCACCCCAACGGCTCTAAACATTAATGGGCTTTAAATGCAAGGTTATTGGGCATTGTTAGAGGTTAAAGAAATATTCTGAAAACCATACTAGAGCATCAATACGTGTTTTGCACATATTCTTCATATCATCCTCTATTTTTTAAGCAAAAGTATGAATAATTAATACCATAGTTCTTCAATTTGTATTATCTGCTCTAGAGAGAGTTTCCTCCATCTAAATCTTGTACAATCTGTTAAAAGAAGGTTGATGTGAATATCGGTAAGTGCACCGAATCGACAAAAGTAATAAAAAGTGAGTAGAGTATCTTCCCATGAGGATTAAGTTATTAATTACTAAATTAACTGAAAATAACACTATTTAAGCTAACAAAAAGAGAGTTGGTAAAAATTAAATTAAAAAGAAAAATAAAAATCAGCAAACAATAAATCAAAGGGGTGAAAAATAATAATGTTAAAGCGTTAGGGTTCAGATTTCACTTGAACTCTTTAGATGCACACTCAAATATTGGTTTAACTACGTTCTATTTCAATGATTTATGGTCAATTCCCAAAATTAATTAATACCCAATCCCTTGGTATATTAATTCTCTTACGCTGATTGAAATTAACTAATCCCTTAGTCTAACCTCAATTAGAAAGACATTATCAAGAACGAGGAAATTAAAAGAAAGACCACATAACCCACAACGTCTATCCCTAGCAATTGTAGAAGTTATGGTATTTATCACAAGTTCTAAGTTCATGTAAATTTTCCCAAATGATACATAAACCCAAAAGATCATTCCCAAATTGGCCAGATTTAGAAAAGCATTAAGAATAGAGATAAACACGTAAATCATGAAATAGAAACATAAATTAAACCCATAAAAGAAAGTTACATCATCCAAGAACAAGATCCATCATCCCCCTAACAATGGGAAATTAGTTACACATGGAAAAAGAAGAGCACAAAGGGAAGAATATGACAAACTCCATTGTAGAAAAGTGGAAAGGTTGAAGAAAATCCCTAATCTTCAATCCTAATTGCGCCCAGACCACATTAGGGTTTGTGCCTCTTGACGTCTACTGCCTTCTCTCCAAGTGTCTAAGAGTATGTAAAAAGAAAAGTGTGAAAAAATGTGTTCAATTTGGCAAAACTTTCTTTTTTATAAGAATTTCACGCTGCTGTTATGCGTCCAGCGCTCAGGCGCTCAGTCACTCAAGTAATGATGTAGTATTCGCAACCAGCGCTCAAGCGCCCACCGCCAGCGCTCAAGCGCTCGACTAGCGCTCAGGCGGTGGGATTCTAGGGCTCAGGCGCTCAACGAGCTCCTGACTTGATTTTTCAGCTTTTCTTCATCATTCAAGTGTCCAGTTTTTTCATATGCAAATACCTAACAAAAACACATAAAATCACATAATTAAAATATAATTTAGAATAACTAAAAATAAAAGAAATTTGAGAACAAACTCAATCAAAAAGATTAAAGAAGATGAAAACCCAAGATTTTGAGCCGTAAAAAAATGAATTTTTGCAGGTTCATCACTCCCCCAAACTTAAGCTTTTGCTTGTCCTCAAGTAAAAGAAAATCAAAATAAAACAAAACTAAAACTCAAACAGACTCAAACATGGCAACACCGGGTATCAAAAATCATTCATATCCTCAAAAACTACTTCACAATCTAATTTCAAAGTGTCACACATGAACAATCCAATTATTACATCGTCTCTCACATGCAACTCTTATGCACAAATAACTTTCCAAAAACATGAATGAAAGACTCAATCTCCTCATAGAGTACAAGCCCAAATGAGTTTATAAAACTGCAAATGCACATCAAATCCACATCCATAGGGTTATTTTTCATCTCTCTCTCCACTAATGTAAACAACACACAATCAAAGATCAAAAGGGTCTTTAAAAGCTTGTAATGTAAGGCCAAGGGTATGGGTTAAGAAAGAAGTGGTAGGATAATGAAAACAAAAGTTAAGATACAAAATCATGTAAATTTCACAATTCAAGCCTCAAAATACAAGACAAGTGCAAAACGGAGCATAAGAAACAACACAACATTCACTTTTTTTTTTCTTTTTTTCTTTTTCAATAATTTTCACCCCAGACTTATTTCTTTGTAATACTTTGGGTGAACTTTCTTTTTTTTTCTTTTTTTCTTTAAAATTTTTCAGCTCCATAAAACTTCATGCACCAAAATAATGAAGACTTGAATAATAAAATAATACAAAATATGCACTCAACAGAGGTTATGTAAGAAAGAATTTTTTTTTTCATATGGGTATGGGAAAAGGAAAATGTGGGTAAAGAAAAGAAATAGAGGCTAAACAATAACAAGGCTGCAAAAGGGACCTAAGGATAAACTGTGTTTACAGGTTGGCTTGAAAGGCTCAAACGGTCCAAAGAAGGCCCTTATCATTTCCTTAATCATGAACTGCCTAGGATTTCGCCTCAAGAGAGAATCAAACAACTTCTAGATGCAAATCATCCACACACATGCAATCCCATAAAATTTCTCTAAGCTTGACATGCAAATAAAATCCAAAGTCTATCAATCATAAAGATGGGAAGAACATCCATACACAATTGAAACAATAGAGATAAATGTAACTCATAAATTCTCATGTGCTATCCCCAAGAAATCAAATCAATCCACAATTCAAACAATCATTGGATATTCAATTCAACACACCGGCATGCATAAAATGACTCAAAACACAATAGGGATGATGATGACAAAATAAAAAGAACAAATAACAAAATAAGTAAATGCAAGAAAGGAAAAGAAAAACTCTTTTTGGCGGCCGACAACTATATACATCCCCCTACAAAGGCTCCGAACTCAAGGAGGCACCTAAGCCGACTCAACATTAGCAAACTTCAAGACAAAGAGAAATGTTAGTCAATAAAACAAGAAAATAACAAAATAAAAATAAAAATAAAAGAGAAAAAAAGAGAAAATTTGGGTTGCCTCCCAAAAAGCGCTTGTTTAACGTCATTAGCTCGACGTTGCCTTTTATTCATCAAGGTGGCTTGAAGCAAGAGAAATAGGATGACATTTTTCTCTTATCAGCTCGTTGCCTCCATACTCTGTCACTGCCTCTAGAATCAATCTGCAATAAATCAGTGGAAGCTGGAGGATCTTTTTCAAGTACAGCACTTTTAGAAAGAGGAGGTCCATTCTCCTTTTCATCAACCATCTTGGGAGAAGGAAAATCAGCATTGACTGATGATGAAGGACTCTTATTAGCCAAATCCTGTAGAGGCTTGGCTTGAATGCATTTGATAGGGGCATAGAGATTTGATGTCAGTGCAGATTTATCAAAAACATTAATAGTCACCTGATCACCATCCACCCTCAAAATAAGCTCTCCTCTAGGCACATCAATCAACGCTCCTGAAGTAGGCAAGAACGGTCTTCTAAGAATCAGAGGAATATCAATATCCTCATCCATATCCAAAATCATAAAATCAGCTGGGAAAATGAATTTGTCAACCTTCACTAGCAAATCTTCCACTATACCATATGGGTGCTTAATTGATCTATCAGTTAGTTGAAGAGACATTGTAGTTGGCTTCACTTTATGAATCCCAACCTTACGGAGAATTGACAATGGCATTAAATTGATGCTAGCCCCTAAGTCACATAGAGCTTTCTCAATAGTCAACTCACCAATAGTGTACGGAATAGTGAAACTACCTGGATCTTTCAATTTAGGAGGTAGTTTCCTCTGAATTATAGCACTGCATTCCTTAGAAAGTGCCACAGTCTCATCTTCTTTTAGCTTCCTCTTCTTTAACAGCAAATCTTTCATGAACCTTGCATAGGAGGGCATCTGCTCAAGTGCCTCAGCAAAAGGAATGTTAATCATGACTTTTGAAGACTTCTAAGAACTTGGAAAACTGCTTTTCTTGAATCTCCTTCCTGAATCTTTGAGGATAAGGAAGTTTAGCATAAAGTGAAGAATCAACTATTTTCTTCTCACATTCCTTCTTCTTCCTCTGCCACTTTGGTTGCTCCTCTTTAGCTTCTTCATTACAGCACTCTTGAGATGGGACATCTGCAATGGAAACATCAATTTCCTTAACTGGTCCATCTAAAGTCTTGCCGCTTCTCAGTGTAATTGCATGACATTGTTCCTTTGGATTGACAACAGTATCACTCGGGAAGGTGCCTGGAGGTCTATCTTGAAACTGTTTTACTATCTACCCCACTTGATTCTCTAAACTTCTAATTGCCGCCTCATGATTCTTAAAATTGGCCCTCGACTCTTCCATAAAAGTTGAAGTCTGTTGCATAAAAACAGAGGTCTGCAAAGAGAGTTTCTCCACTGTAATCTCAAGAGGAGATTTCTTCTCTGGTTGAGGATTCAATGGCACTATTTGATTGCTCCAAGAAAAATTAGGATGATTCCTCCACCCTGGATTATATGTATTTGAAAATGGAACACCCTGAGGTTTGGAAGGATTACCCATATAATTTACCTGCTCTTGAGAACTAAAACCAGAATTGCTTGCCTCACATCCACCATTAGCATGATTACCTCCACAGAAGTCACAAATTAACCTTTGATGGTTCACAGAATTTACCTGCATACTCTCCACTTGCTTAGTTAGGTTAGCCAACTGTTGAGAAATACTTTTGTTTTGAGCAAGTAAGGCATCGAAAGTACCAAGCTCCATTACTCCTTGTCTGACTAATGCTCTCCCACTAGGCAACTGATATTCATTAGTGGCCATAACCTCAAATAATTCCTGAGCCTCTTCAGGAGTCTTAGTGTTTAAAGACCCACCTACAGATGCATCCACCATAAGTCTTGTGGAATGATTTAAACCATTATAAAATATTTGTACCTATTGCCAAACCTCAAATGCATGGTGAGGACATCTCCTTAATAGCTCCTTGAATCTCTCCCATGCTTCATAGAGAGATTCTCCCTGATTCTGAGTAAAGCAAGCAATCTCACTCCTTATCTTCACAAACATTAATGGAGGAAAGTATCGAGTCAAAAATTTGCTACCCAAATCCTCCTAAGTAGAGATGCTCCCTTGTGGCTGGGCTTGTAGCCAGCTCTTTGCTTTATCTCTGAGCGAAAATGGGAACAGTCGTAATCTAATGGCATCATCAGTAATGCCATTATACTTAAAAGTATCACAGAGCTGCAAGAAATTCGCAATATGCAAGTTTGGATCTTCTACATGGCCTCCCCCAAACTGATTCTGCTGCACCAGCTGTAGAAGTGCTGGTTTAATCTCAAAATTATTGGCCTGAATAGCAGGACACACAATACTGGTAGAAATATTCTCAGCAGATGGGGTAGCATAGTCAGCCAATGTACGTCTTCGCTCTGTAGTTACAACTCTTTCTGTCATCTTTTCCTCTACTTCTTCAAGCTTCTTCCTTTCTCTAGCTACTTTTCTGTTTGCTCTAGCTGTTCTCTCTATCTCTGGATCAAAAAATAATTCTTCTGATTCTAGAGAACCTTGCATAAACAACCAAACAAGCAAACTAAAGTGAAGTAAAGAAGGAAATTAAAAATAAAATAAAAATAAATGACTAATAAAAATAAATCAAGAAAACAAAGAAACAAATTAAAAGGAAAATTAAATGAAAAAAAATGAAATTAAATAAGAAAAATAATTATCTATAAATAAAAGAAAAATTAAAGAAAAATTAAAATTAAAATTAAAATTAAAAATAAACAATTAAAAAAATTTAAAAAAAAAAAAAAGCTTAAATTAATGTTTTTTCAACTATTATTTAATATTAATAACAATAAACCCCCAAGAACGGCGCCAAAAACTTGATGCGGATATCGGCAAATGCACCGAATCGACAAAAGTAATAAAAAGTGAGTAGAGTATTGTCCCACGAGGATTAAGTTATTAATTACTAAATTAACTGAAAATAACACTATTTAAGCTAACAAAAAGAGAGTTGGTAAAAATTAAATTAAAAAGAAAAATAAAAATCAGCAAACAATAAATCAAAGGGGTGAAAAACAATAATGTTAAAGCGTTAGGGTTCAGATTTTACTTGAACTCTTTAGATGCATACTCAAATATTGGTTTAACTACGTTCTATTTCAATGATTTATGGTCAATTCCCAAAATTAATTAATACCCAATCCCTTGGTATATTAATCCTCTTATGCTGATTGAAATTAACTAATCCCTTAGTCTAACCTCAATTAGAAAGGCATTATTTAGAACGAGAGAATTAAAAGAAAGATCACATAACCCACAACGTCTGTCCCTAGCGATTATAGAAGTTATAGTATTTATCACAAGTTCTAAGTTCATGCAAATTTTTCTAAATCATACATAAACCCAAAAGATTATTCCCAAATTGGCCAGATTTAGAAAAGCATTAAGAATAGAGATAAACATGTAAATCATAAAATAGAAACATAAATTAAACCCATAAAAGAAAGTTACATCATCCAAGAACAAGATCCATCATCCCCCTAACAATGGGAAATTATTTACACATGGAAAAAGAAGAGCACAAAGGGAAGAATATGACAAACTCCATTGTAGAAAAGTGGAAAGGTTGAAGAAAATCCCTAATCTTCAATCCTAATTGCGCACACACCACATTAGGGTTTGTGCCTCTTGACGTCTACTGCCTTCTCTCCAAGTGTCTAAGAGTATGTAAAAAGAAAAGTGTGAAAAGATGTGTTCAATTTGGCAAAACTTTCTTTTTTATAAGAATTTCACGCTGCTGTTACGCGTCCAGCGCTCAGGCGCTCATTCTCCAGTGCTGAGGCGCTCAGTCACTCAAGTAACAATGTAGTATTCGCAACCAGCGCTCAAGCGCCCACTGCCAGCGCTCAAGCGCTCTACTAGCGCTCAGGCGGTGGGATTCTAGCG
The DNA here is from genome assembly GCA_029884595.1 of Ormosia semicastrata. NCBI lineage: Eukaryota > Viridiplantae > Streptophyta > Magnoliopsida > Fabales > Fabaceae > Ormosia > Ormosia semicastrata. The sequence goes on from JAQQTO010000063.1 coordinate 53,584,137, forward strand.
CTCAGGCGCTCAACGAGCTCCTGACTTGATTTTTCAGCTTTTTTTCATCATTCAAGTGTCCAGTTTTCTATATGCAAATACCTAACAAAAACACATAAAATCACATAATTAAAATATAATTTAGAATAACTAAAAATAAAAGAAATTTAAGAACAAACTCAATCAAAAAGATTAAAAGAGGATGAAAACCCAAGATTTTGAACCGTAAAAATATGAATTTTTGCAGGTTCATCAAAGGAGAAGTATCCCTCAAAATTGTAAGGGTGAGGTATCCCTTGTTTGAAGAGGCTCAAGCTACAAAGGGTGAGGTATCCCAAGGTGGTGTTGAGTACTCTAATCTGTAAAGGTAACAAGCACCTGATTTAAGCTTGGAATTTAGTGAAAAATCTTGAGTGATTGCTTGAGGACTGGACGTAGGTCACAAGGGGTGGCTGAACCTGGATAAAACATTGTGTTTGATTCTCTAAACCCTTCTCTTTATATTTGTGCTTTGACTTATTGACTTTCTTGAATATTTCCCTCTTCATTGATTCATTGGTGAACAATATCTTTCTATCTTATCCATTCATTCATTTCTATTACTTAATAGCTTCAATGAAAATTGGTAATCAAGAGTTTTTCAAAAGATTTGCGAAAAGTTTTTGTAAACTCAATTCACCACCCTCTTGAGTTGTGAGGCCACTTGGTAACAAGTAAAATAGAAGAAAAGTAAAATAAAGTCCTAAAATCAAAAGCATAAATATATAAATCAAAAGCATAAAATTCTAACTTAACAAATTCCCCCATGCTTAAACCTTTGGTTGTCCTCAAGTAAAATGTCTATTCATGAATGACTTGCGGTTATTCTTTTGCACAGAACAATTAGCAACTTTCCATCCTAACAACCCAACATAAAGACAAACAAACAAATATACAATGTCAAGTCTCCATTTAGCTAGAGGCGGTCCCAAGGTTGATCAAAAAATAATATAGAATGCATACCTACTCCTTTAAATAATCAACAAAATTCTCATCCTTTGGATCTCCCTAAAGTAGATGCATGAACTTTTCTTATTCTTATTCTTCTCTTCATTTATTTTTTTTCTTTTGAAAAGGAGTGTTGGTGAGTGCATTTTATGCTCCATCTCACTTTCATACCACATTCAATGGTAGGTGCATTTTATGCTTCATCATACATTTTAGAACTTGCATCCAGCTAGGTACTCATACCAAAGGCCTTTTTGAATTCGAAGCTTAAGTACTCAGAATGAAATTCTTTTTGGGTCTTAATTCCCTCAACCTTCACCTCTCCTTAACTTCATGTTATCATAATTCCAAAAGCAAAGGTATGCAAACTATAATACAAAAAGAAAATAAAGCTTAGGGCCCAAATCTAGATAAAAGAGACTCAACCCAATATACTACCATTTATCATCATGCATGGATTGTCAAAAAATAAAGCATGCCATTGAACTGTGCAAAATGGTGAAAAATATTATTTCCTTCTTTTTTTCTATTTTTTCTATTTTTATAATTTTTGTGATTTTTTTTATCAGGGACGGGGTAAATTACCCTAGCATCAAGTAACTTAAGCACCTCTTTTTTCACTACTTCTTTCATGTTAAGATTTAACCTTCTTTGATGCTCAATAGAGGGTTTATAGTCATCTTCATCTTCATCTCCTTGACCACCACTTCTCACCAAACAGACCTCCAATGAATCAATTGAAAATTTTTCAACAGGATCTTTCTTGACACATTGATCTATCATATCAATCCTGTAATAAGAATTCTCAAGAGAAGGGCATTTAATAACATTAGGCAAATTAAATTCTACCTTCTCATCACCTACATTCAAAGTAAGCTTGCCATTTTTCACATCAATAATGGCACCTGCTGTAGCAAGAAAAGGTCTCCCAAGAATGAGTAGGATTTGAGCATCTTCTTCCATTTCCAATACAACAAAATCAGCTAGAATGAAAAACTTACCTACCTTAATAGGCACATCTTCCAATATACCAATTGGATACTTGACCGAACGATCCGCTAGTTGCAAGGAAATGGTTGTGGGCTTCAAGTCACCCATCTCAAGCCTTTTACAAATTGACAAAGGCATGAGACTAACACTAGCTCCAAGATCACACAAAGCTTGGTTGAAACTCATTTCACCAATAACACATGGAATAGGAAAGCTACCAAGATCTTTGAGCTTAGGAGGCAATTTATTTTGAATTATAGCACTGCATTGCTCAGTTAATGCCACAGTCTCATAGTCATTAAGCTTTCTTTTATTTGACAAAATCTCTTTAAAAAATTTAGCATATGATGACATTTGTGACAAAGTTTCAGTAAATGGAACATTTATATACAGCTTGTTAAAAAAATCCAGAAACTTCCAAAACTGCTTTTCAATTTTAGCTTTAGCCAATCTTTGGGGTAAGGGTAAGGGCGGCTTATATGGTGTAGGGGCAACATAGGGAGTTTCTTTCTCATCCTCACTTCCCTTCTCCTTCTCAACCTCCTCAAATGATGACTGAATCATTTCATTTGTCTCATTTTCACTCTATTTTTCTTCTCTACCTGTAGGTTCCTCTAGTTGCTTCCTGCTTCTTAAACTGATGGCATTTACATTCCCCTTAGGATTGGATTTAGGTTAACCAGGGAACATACCAGAAGTCCTAGAAGAGGAACTAACTTGTTGAGCCACTTGGGTAATTTGGGTCCCTAGCATCTTATTGAGTGCAGCCAAGGAGTCTACCTTAGATGCTAATTGCTTAATGGCCTCACTTACCACTTGATTTTGGTGCTTAAACTCCTTATTTTGCTTACTTTGATTTAAAACAAAATTTTCAAGCAGACTTTCCAAATTGGATTTTTGAGGAGGATTAAAAACTTTGTCCTTGAAAACCAGGAGGCTTAGAAATTAGTGGGGGAATGGGATTAAAGGGAGGATTTTTATATGAAAATTTTGGGTGATTCCTCCACCCTTGATTAAAAGTGTTAGAAAATGGGTCCCCTAGTTAAGACTCAACAACAGAATGACTAACATTACCACAAACTTCACAGGACGCAGCACTTGGTGTAACAGCATTCACACTCAATTTTTCAAACTTTTGAAATAATACTTCTACCTTAGAAGCTATATGGTCTAAAGCATCGACATCGTACTTGCCACCTTTCTTTTGTGGAGAACGTTCATTCAACCATTGGTAGTGATTTTGTGCCATGTCTTCAATGAGATTGTAGGCTTCCTCTATGCTCTTGTTCATCAAAGCTCCTCTTGCAGCGGCATCAACCGACATTCTAGTGTTGTAGCTGAGTTCATTGTAGAATGTGTGCACAATCAACCATTTTTCTAGCCCACGATGAGGACACATCCTCAACAAATCCTTGAAACGCTCTCATGCTTCATAAAGTGACTCTCCATCTTTCTGAGCAAAATTTGTGATTTGGTTCCTAAGTTGTGCAGTTTTACTCGGAGGGAAGTACTTGGTCAGGAAAGCTTGGGATAGTTGATCCAATGTAGTTATGGATCCCACTAGAAGTGAGTGTAGCCATGCTCTAGCCTTATCCCTCAAGGAAAAAGGGAAAAGCCTCAACCGAATTGCATCCGATGTAACCCCGTTGAGCTTGAGAGTATCACAGTATTCTAGGAAAATCGACAAGTGAAGATTAAGGTCGTCCATTGGAGAACCTCCAAACTGATTTTGCTACACCATTGAGAGCAAGGATGGCTTTAACTCGAAATTGTTGGCTTCAATTGTTGGGGGCGCAATGTTAGAGTGTAAGCCACTAGTATTTAGAGCAATGAAATCCTTCAAATTTCTATTATTCGCTTCAGCCATGCTTGGTTCACCCTTTTGTTTCGTCCTTGCCTTGTGTTGCTCTCTTCTCTTTCTATGGAAAAACCTTTCTATCTCAGGTACTGGTTCAACAAGGTCCCCAAGACTTCAGATCCTTCACATTCAACAAAAGAATTAGCAAATAACAAGGCGAAATAACAATAAAAAAAAATAAAAGTTTAGTCTAACTGGAATAGTGAAAAGAAATCGATATCAATAACAAAATATCCCCAGCAACGGTACCAAAAACTTGATGCCTACCACAAGTGCACAATTGTATCACGTAATAAAAGATCATTCTCATAGAGACTTATTATTGATTACTAGTTTCTTTTCACAATGGTGATTAGCTAAACTAAAATCGTATTTAAAAAGGTAAATTATTGGAAAACTGAATAAAGATTTAGTTTAATAACAGAGAAAAGAAAGGAAGGAGGATTGTGGTTCTTCACAATGATGATTGACACTTAAACTGATTTTCCTAATGATATAGATACTAGATTTTTAAAGGTAAAATAAGCAAATGTAATTACTGCCTTCTTTCAAAAAATAATAATGTGTTTAAGCTAATGAACGACCTATTTTCATTAGCGAAAACCCATTAAGAATAGATATTTATCACAACCTCAAGAGAATAAAATCTATTTTCATGATTCAATCCCCTTGTCCAACCTTGTAGTTCTAATACCAAACTTCACCTTTCGGTTCTTTGCTTAATATCTGAAATCATGCAATATATAACATATATTTTCAAACAAGTAAAAACACTAAGGTCGAATTAAAAAGATCAACACCCATAAAAAAGGAAAAATCAGAAATAGCAACAACCCTTCATTAGAATACCCACAATCCTAAGATTATATAATTACTCAATCATAGTCATAATAGAAACAACCAAATACAATTGAACAATTACGTATATAAGAAAAGGAAGGAGATAGATAATAAAGGAGAAGGAAGGAGATTCTTAACCGGCTTGCATAAATTCCAACCAAGTTATAAGAACTTCTATCCAGAAATAAAGAACAAGGAATCTAATTTTCTCTCAAAAAGTGAAATAGAAGAAATTATTGTCTTCCCGTACAGTCTCTCCCACCCCCTTTTTTTTATCAGAAAACCACTCCTTTAAAGCCTATTTACAGCCCCATATACAACCCATTACAACACCTTTTTAGTTTCTTCAAAAATAAATGAGCTGTTATGAAATTGATCAGAATTATGGCCATAATGGCAATTACTGCCAGGTAGTAATTCATCCTGGTTGGCCCTTCAAATTCTGGTTGCACGAATTATGGCCATAATGGCCATTACGGCCTAGCCATAATTCTCTTTGGTTGGCTTCTTATAATTTTGCTGGCACAAATTACGGCCATAATGGCCATTACGGCCTGACCATAATTCTCTCTAGTTGGCTTCTTGGCACACAAAATATGGGTGTAATCCCTAACACTAGTGAGCCATAATTCTCTTTGTTTCCATCCAACTCTTTCTTATTTTCCACCTATTATCAAAACAAAGCGAAAATGTAGTAAAATAGAACAAAAGTAAAATAAAGTCCTAAAATCAAAAGCATAAACATATAAATCAAAAGCATAAAATTCTAACTTAACATTCAGCACTTGAGGTCTTCATGAAAGTTGTAGAGAATTGTTTTAGCTTTCCTACAAGACTAGAATCACATCAATCAAATATTTGCAACTCAGATTATAGCCAATTTACTGAATGCTACTAAATAGACAAATTAAGGTCAATTCATGCAATAATTCCTTCAATGATCCAATTAAGTTCAATATCATAAAATGTGAGAAAACTAACTTAATTAAACTCAATTGAACCTTAAGTAGCCCAGTGAGAGGATTATTAAATGAATAAAATATATTGCTATCAGGATCCCTAAAGACTATAAAGGTCCTGCCGGCTTCTGGTGTTCAATCTTTCGCTTTTGACAAACTAAACACTTTTAGACATATTCTGCTATATCTCTTTTCATTCCATGCCACCAAAACATTTTCCTTAAATCTTGATACATTTTAGTGGTTTCAGAATGGATGGTATACTTACTGTTGTAAGCTTTTTCTAGAATTCTCTCTTTGATCTTTGATTCTCTTGGAACACAAAGTCTGTCTCTAAATTTTATCATTCCATCATCAGTCATATCAAAATCCTCTTGGGTTCCTAAAAAGATATGCTCACTGATGTCCCTTATAGTTTCATCCTTCTTTTGAGGTTCTAAAATCAAAATCCTTAAGTCATTTACTATCTCCATTCTACTCACAAAGAGACTATGCGACATCGCATTCACCATAAAACTCAAATCCCTGAAGCTCTTGAGAAGTTCACTCTCTTGGACCATCATTCGGAACACATGTAGGGACTTCCTACTTAGTGCATCAGTCACTACATTGGCTTTACTCGGATGATACTTTAATTCAGTCATATAATCCTTTAAGAATTCCATCCACCTTCTTTGTCTCATGTTTAGCTCCTTCTAATCAAATAAGTACTTTAAACTCTTATGATCATTGAACACCTCAAACTAGACTCCATAGAGATAATGCCTCCAAATCTTTAAGGCAAACACTATAGCTGCTAACTCCAAATCATGCATAGGGTAGTTCTCCACATGTGGCCTTAAATGCCTTGATGCATAGGCAACAACTCTCCTATTTTACATCAGAACACACCCTAGTCCCATCTTTGAAGCATCACAATATACTTCAAAATCTTTATGGGGATCCGGAATCACCAACACTTGGGAATCACCAACACTGGCTTAATAGTCAACCTCTTATTTAGGTCTTGGAAACTATTCTCATAGTCCTAAGTCCACTCAAAAGTACTACCCTTCCTATTCAGCCTAGTCAAAGGCAGTGCTAATTAAGAAAAACCATTGATGAACCTTTTATAGTACCCAGCCAAGCCTATAAAGCTCCTGATTGCGGTCACAGTGGTGGGTCTCTCCCACTGTAACACTGCTTCAACTTTGCTTGGGTCCATTGAGATTCTTCCTTGAGAAATAATATGACCCAAAAACTAAACTTCCATTAGCCAAAACTCACACTTGGATAATTTGGCAAATAGTATCTTTTCCTTAAGGATATCTAATACTATCCTGACATACTACTCATGTTCTTTCATTGTCTTTGAATAGATAAGGACACCATCAATAAACACTATCACAAACTTGTCTACGTAAGGTCTAAAAACTTTATTCATGTAATCCACAAACACTACCGGAGCATTCGTTAACCCAAAAGACATCACAAGATACTCATAATACCCATATCTAGTTCAAAAAGTGGTCTTAAGGATATCTTCTCCCTTAACTCTAATTTAGTGATACCCAGATCTTAGATCAATCTTGGAAAACATCGATGCTCCTCTTAATTGATCCATCAAATCATCTATTCTAGGCAAAGGATACTTGTACTTGATGGTTACCTTATTCAACTGTCTATAGTCAACACATAACCTAATGGTATCATCTTTCTTCGTCACTAGTAACACTGGTACTCCCCACAGAGAAACACTGGGCCTAATGAATTGTTTGTCCAATCACTCCTCTAATTGTTTCTTGAGTTCTTCTAGCTCTAAAGGTGCCATCCTATACGGTGCTATAGATATAGGTCCTATACCCGACACTAAATCTATAGTGAACTCTTTTTCTCTCTCTGGTGGCAACTCAACTACGTCACTCAAAAATACCTCCAGGTATTCCCTTACCACAGGCATACTGTCTAGGTTATGCTCAACCTCTACTTCTAATAAGAAAAGAAGAACATATCCTAGAGCTTCTTCTACTAAGCCATGATTGACCTGATTAGCATTGAGATAGGTAGACTCTGAAGAAACAACTCTGGCAAGATTATCAGATAGAAAAACTAGAGTCTTATTCGAACAATTTAAGACCACGTGATTGGACATCAACCAATCCATACCAAGAATGAAATCTTTGTCCACAAGGGGTAAACAGATAAGATTAACAAAGAAGACTCTATCCTCAATCCTTATACAACAGTCAAGATATACTTTCAAAGTTATGACTGGTTTACCAGTGGGTGTGAAAATAGACAGGTTATATGGTAACTCTGACATAGGCAAATCCAAAATCCTTACACAATCATAAGAAACAAAGGAGTGGGATGCTCCTAAATCATACATGACATTTAAAAAATGATTAAGAATTATGCCTTTACCTTGGATTAGGTCAAAAGATTGGGCCACTTCCTTTCCTCCTAGAGTATAAACTCATCCTTTGGCTAGCGACTTTGGGGTAGGCGCATCTTCTTTCTTCAAAGGACAGTCCCTTAAGAAATGCCCTGGCTTCTCACACGTGTAACATGCCGACTGGCCCACTAAACATGGTTTGCCTCCATATGTCTTCCCACATTTTGTGCACTGAGGTACCTTAGACCCTTTTTTACTTTTTCCTTTAGGGTTGCTTGCTTTAGAAGCACCATGTTTGTTCTTATCATCTTCACCCTTTCTTTTTTGGAAATCTTGTGCTTTTTCCTCTTATTGAGGGCTATGAACACTAGACTCCATAATCCTGCACTTGTTGACCAGAGAAGGAAAATCCCTGAACTTTATAGGTCTTACCATATTCTTGATCTCATTCCTTAAGCCAGTTTTGAATTTCAAACATCGTCTATTCTCATTCGGATGATAACGAAAATGTGAAGAGAATTTTGACAACTCCTCAAACTTGGCCACATATGGGCCCACTAACAAGCTTCCTTGTTCCAAACACATAAACTCTACTTCCTTGTCATCATGTAGAGTTTACGGGAAATACTTCTCCAAAAAGGTTGTCTTGAAGACCTCCCAAGACCTCTGAGTTCCAGTAGCTTCCAGTACCCTATTGGTACTTTTCCACCAATGCTTCGCTTTTCCCTTTCACATATAAGAGGCGAAGGACACATTTTGCTTTTCCAAGAAAATCATTACTTCAAAGTTCTTTTCTATCTCACTGAGCCACTCCTCAGCCTTTGTAGGATTGTACTTGCCTTTGAAAGGTGGAAGGTTCGTTTAATGGAAAACTATCATGTCTTGGAAGTTCTAATTCCTCTCGACTTGCTGTACTTCCTATACCGGCTGCATAGGTAGTGTAGGTGGATGAGGTGGATTTGCTTCCATCCTCTTAAGCACCCTTGCCATAACAGCTACTTGCTCTCTCATGGAATTAGATATAGCCATGAACACTTCAGTCATATCTGGACCTTCTGAGATTGAGTTCCATGTTCCCCTAGTTCACCTTAGCGGTGCCATAGTTTCCTGTATGCACAGAAACAACATATATTGAGCTGCAGTCTCAGTATCATGTAACCGTACAACAGTATCAAAGCATTTCACACAAGAGACTAGAAAAGCACAACTCATAAAATGAAACTTTTAAACATGCCTAAGATAGCTAGTCCATATCCCGGCTTAACAGGATGAACTACTTTGATTCCATAATGTAACGTCCTAATACTAATATCCCAATAAGCTTAGTGCCCAAAGAGATACTTAGCATTACAACGTCACTACATACTTAAGAACCTGATAGATATATCTATAATGTTCATTGGAAACATTATAGAAAGCCATATGGAATGCAAAAAATATAAAACTCATAGCAAAATGCACACAAACACACACACACACACACACACACACACACACACACACACATATATACACAACATTAGCCTTAGCGAAGGCTGGAAGTACTACACAATTCTTTACATCATAAAAGAAGTACAAAAAGATACAATAGTTGTAATATAAACCATAAAACTAGAACTAGTCTAATCTTTAGCTGCATTTTTCTTCTTGTTCTTTGAAGAACTTTCACCTGGAATTACACGGTAACACAGCGGGGTGAGAATCAACAATTCTCAGTATAAGTAAACCAAAACCAATCATACATTGCATAATAAAAATAATCTTAACACACGCTAAATAAGATATGTTTAATGAATCTACAAGGATATACTTTAGTAAATAAAGATACTAAGTTAACATACATTCTAACATACATACTTAGTCCAACTTAGAACCAAGATGTTCAACTAGGATTTATGACTTAGTGTATTATCTTATGCTAAATAGAGAGAAAGTTCATCCTTGCATTACGCGTACCCTGGCACTATCGAGAAGTTCGGGCTAAATCTTTGTTCAAAAGAACCTTCTAAACTCCCCACTTATCTTCCTTGGCCTAAATGATTGTACACATCATCAAAGGATACTCACAAAGACTAATACTACTGACAATCCTTCATACATGCATCTAAAACACCACATCATCACTCATAACTCTTAAGTGATTTAAATATCACAAAAATGTGATTGGCTATGTGACATTGAAGATGGTTTTTGAAGATAACAAACATGAAGATGATGGGAAAACCAAGTCCAAGGATTTCAAGAATAGCTTTAGGACTTAAAGTCTTTTTGTACAGGGTCTTTTGGATATCTCATTATTTGGAAGAAAAGATAAAAATGCTCTATGAAAATAAATTAAAAGGTTTAGTGTTTTGAAAAATAATCTAGCAAGATTTTTAAAAGAATTTCAAAATTATTTTCAACAGGATTATTCGAATAAACCAAGTTAATCAGAATCTGTCTTTATCAGAAGTTATTCGAATAACCATAAAGTTATTCGAATAATGTTTTTCAAAATCCCTTGCATGCCTCTATTTTAAAAGAAGTTATTCGAATAGACCCTTGGCTATTCGAATAAAGGTTTTTCAGAATGCCCTCTTCTAAATGAGCTATTTGAATAACTCATTTGTTATTTGAATAGAGTTGTTTCACTGAAAACTTTTTTTTGCAGAGTTATTCGAATAACCCTCAAGCTATTCGAATAACATATATCAGATTTAGTTTTCACGTGATTTTTCAAAATGTGTTATTTGAATAACACAATGGTTATTTGAATAAACACGGGATCCTGTTTTAGAAAGAAACAATCATATTTCCATTTATTACGTGATCTAATTGCACCCAATAATTATTTTCTTTAGAACTCTATAAATAGTGACCTTGGGTCATCTTTGAAAACATCTCTAGCTGTCTGAATCAATCTTTGCTTGCTTTAACACATATTTTTTATTTTTTATTTTTTCTGTGCTCTTTTTCTCCAAAATTCTGAGATATCCTTAAAGAGCTTCTTAGTGTTTCAAATTGTGATATTTACTCTTTTAAGAGTTTCTCTTCTTCTATATTCTATTTTATTATAAAGAGGGTGAGGTATCCCTTAAAGGTTTTGTAAGGGTGTGGTATCCCTGAAAGTTGAGGCTTTAGCATAAGGGTAAAGTTTCTCTACGTGTGAAAAGTGTTCCTGTTTGTAACAGTAGCAAGCATCTATTCAAGCTTGCATTGATAGTGAAAAATCTCGGATAGTTTTTCAGGGAATGGACATAGGCCACAAGTGGTTGGTGATCGAATTAAGATAGATATTGTGCTTACTCTTCTCATCTTTATTTCTTTTATTTTCATTCAATTTATTTATTATTATCATTTGCTCATTTTCTATTCTTAAGGCTTTTTATCTTCTATTCTGTATTCACCTCTTTTAAGAAATAGCTTCAACGAAATTTGTTTTAAAAGCATTTATGAAAAGTTTTTAAATACTCAATTCACCCCCTCTTGAGTACTGGAAGCCACTTGGTAACAAGTGGTATTAGAGCTAAACTCTTGTATAAAGAGCTTAGCAGCTTCAAGAAAACATGGCTTCTTCAAATGGTTTTTCATAAGGATCTTCCATAAACTGACCACCTTTTTTCAATGGGGATGGTAATGTATATTGGAAGGAAAAAATAAATTTTTATCGAAGCTATTGATGTAGATGTGTGGGATGTTGTTCAAAACGATGCTTTTGTTCCCACGTGTGAGGTCGATGGTGTAAAGATTGAAATACCAAGTAAATGGTCTGATGAGGATAAGAAAAAAGTTCAACATAATTTAAGGGCCAAAAACATCATTACCACTGCTTTGGGGTATGATGAATTTTTCAGAATTTTAAACTGCAAAACTTCCAAAGAAATGTGGGACACTTTACAAGTTACCCATGATGGTACTAGTGAAGTAAAGAGGTCAATAATCAATTCTCTTACTCGTGAGTATGAGTTATTTAGAATGAACTAAGGAGAAAGAATTCAATAAATGCAAAAGAGGTTCACCCACATTGTAAATCATCTTGCATCACTAGGAAAGAGTTTTTCTAACGAAGATCTTATTAACAAAGTTTTGAGATATCTGAGCAAGATTCGGCAACCCATGGTAACAACTATATCAGAATCAAAAGATTTATCAATAATGACCCTAACTACCCTCTTTGGGAAACTTCATGAGCATGAATTGGAGCTAAACATGCTAAGTCAAAGTGAAGAGCATGATAAAAATAAAAAGGGAATAGCACTCAAAGCCACCTCCTCGGTGATTGATGATGATGATGAAGAAGATGGAGAAGGCACAGAGAACCTTGAGCTAAATGAAGAAAATCTTAGTCTTCTAGTAAAAAAGTTTGGGAAATTTCTGAAGAAAAAGGGAACTCAAAGAAGACATTCTTTCCCTCAAATGAAAACCCATCACAAAGGGGAAGGAACATCTTCAACTCCAACTTGCTGCGAGTGTGGAAAACTAGGACATATGAAAATGCTGTAACACCCCGAAATTTCTTTCTATTTCTGCTATTTGTGTTTTTATGATTTTTGTAATTTTTGTGAATTATTTAATTTATTTTATTATCATTTTTGGATTTCTGTGTGTTTGAAGCGGTGTTGGAAAAAATAAAAATTTTTTGACACCGAAAAAATAAAAAAAAATTTGGGTTTGAAATATTTTAACTATTAACGTAGGGCCAGTGGAGCTTATTAAACCCGAAAATGGGAACATATTTCAAAGTTTTTTTTCTGAGATTTTATATGACTGATGAAATTTAGGTGCTTTCTATTATCCATTGGACAATAACCACTGACTTTCTAGCAGTAGTTTTTGTCCATTAGTTAATAGCTACAGGTAAATATCTAGTTTGATGATTAGTTATGAGCCTAGTCATAACGTTTCATCTTTTCCATTCATGACTCACCTTATTTAAGCCAATGGAAAACAAGCTTCCAAGGGAAGCTTGATGGAGTCAAGTTTAGTGGCTTTGACTCATAGTGTTCTGTGACGCCCCTTTTTAAAACCCAAGGGAACATCTCACTTTCAATTACAATGCGGAAATAAAATTTTATGTGAGTTAAGACCCGGTTCATTTTAATAATATATACATTTACTCAATTGTAGTTGGTTAAGTAAATTAGCAAGTATATTTTTTTTTCCTATTCATTACATTTACGTTAACGATAATCAATATCCACGGTGACGAGACATACATGGGAAATTAACATTTCATTTATATATATATATAATTATCAACTGTTTAGTTACAAAGCCTGGCATAACAAAAAGTAAAATTATACCTGCCCCCAAAGGATTATACATACATATCCCTACGGTATCAGAATTTACAGCCCACTACAGACAAAACATCAGGCCCCCAAAATAAAAGACTGGTAGCCCTCAGTAGCTACAAATAAAGTCAGTCCCTCAAGTGAGGAGGAATCGAGTCAGGGTCCTCTTCAGGATCCTCTTCGGGGTCATCCTCAGGAACTTCTTCGGGATCTTCCTCAGGATCTTCTTCGTCAGAGGAAATCGCCATAGGAATCGCAGAGTCACGGGACGGGGCCCGAGCGGTGGAATGAAAAGAGTCTTCCCACAGAGTGAAATTACGGTCACCCCACATCTCGCGTATCGGTAGCTGAAACTCCAGACGTAAACTAATACAGCAGATGAAGACAAGTAGCTCGTGACGCCTCCAGGCTAGAGATAACGACACATCCCCCGTATAGACGCAACGCTCAAAACCATAGTTGATGTACCAGTACTCTGGCCCTCCCAAGAAAGTCAGGCGCACATCTCCCAAAAATCTTTGCGTGCGTGGCTCCATACGCTTCTGCAGTCGCTCAGTCGAGATGAGGCCAAAAACCAGGGAAGTCGGGGGCTTCCGGTTCCTTGCAGTTATCTTCTATGGAACGCAGTATACGGACAAAATAGAAATGGAGAGACAGAGAAGAGGTAAGACATCCTACCATCATTACCAATCATAGCATCGAGAAACCAAATGGCGCAAAGCGCCCACATAGCATTTATGACAGCAATAATGGTAATAAACATTCAATAGCAATTATGATCAACCAAACAGTTCCAGACAGTCATATACAGATAGATATATTAGAAGTACAACAGTTCCAAGTATAATAACAATGCATGCCAGATGATTCATGGACTCACTATGCACACTTGCCCTCAATAACCAAAATCCTACTCCATGGAGCTAGACACAAAACAGTCGAAGAGAACGATCAGGAGGTATGTCTGTATTCTTGGCTGCCCATGCCCTCAACTGCTAAAATTCTCAAATTATCATTTTGTCCATCATGGCATTTTACAAGACATTCTACACAGATCTCGACATAGGACAGCGTCTCGGTCCAGATCGTCAGTGTGTTTGCATCGGTCTGCCCCACAGACAGAGAGCTACCAGCTACCCATTGTGAGGTACCCGCACCCTGACGTCCCCAAGGTCAACAAGTAACCTACACTTGTCTATTCGCACCCGCACAAAGGTGTAAGTTCAACTCCTAGGCTACCGGCCTTAACCAAGTCCAACGGACAATCTCTTTCTTTTTGTTCAATGCATGACACAATCATACTCTTCATGACCAACTAGGTCCATCATGCTTCAAATGCATGTCATATCATTTATCATCAATATCTGATCCCATTCACGGGTCCACAATAATCCAATAGTACATTTTAAGGATATCCACAATTTCCATTCATAGTCATGATAACAGTCAACCCTTAAATTCATTATGTGCCTCAAAAGCTCACCCATACTCATGTTCTTCCCTGTTTATGAATCCCTACTTAATCTCTAATCACCCAATCATTTATGATTTATGTACTTTTATTAAGCCAAGGGTTTTAAATCCAGGAAGATACATGGCCAGAATCACTAACAACGTCATAGATTTAATTGCTAGGTATTGGGTGATAAACCCTAGTTGTGAATTCGACAGAGACTATGCATTTAGTGGAAAATTGAGGTTGCTATTCGACGAAGACTAATATGGCAGAAGGATGAAAAATGGGAGAACATTTTATAACAAGATTGGATAAAAACCAATTTCTGTCGGATGGAGGTTCTGTCGAACAGAGATCAAAACTGTCAAATTTTTTCAGAAGGTCAGTAGAAGTCCAATTTCGACGGACGTGGGTGTCGACGTTGGAGAAATCTCCCAAGTGTCGAACCAACAAAAACACTGTGGTCAGAACTCTAATTCGACGGATCTTGACGTTCTACTCGACGAATATTAACTTTGGGGAAGCTTCTGATAAATGGACAGAAGATCCACTCGACAGGTATGTCTCTCAATGGGTATTGGCATTCTAACTCGACGAACATTAACTTTGGGAAGCTTCTGATAAATGGACAGAAGATCCACTCGACAGGTATGTCTCTCAATGGGTATTGGCATTCTAACTCGACGAATATTTCACTTGACGGATGTGGTCATTCAAATTCGACGGATTTTACATTGGAGGAGTTTCTCTCCTAAGTGGTCAGGAGTTCATACTCGACGGATTTTGATAATGCACTAAATGACCAGGATTCAAATTCGACGGGCATGGCCAGGGGTTCATACTCGACGAATTTTAACTTTACTAAGTGATCAAGACATCACATTCGACGGGTTTGGCCAGGGGTTCATACTCGATAGGTTTTGACATTGCACTTAATGGTCAGAAACCCAAGTCATTACCACTTCTCACCAATAATCCCAAAATTTTAGTCTCAAGGCGTGGCCTTCCGAGAGCCAGCCCGACAGCGTTCCTTTTAGATTATACGTTCCAGACATATATATCAAAACACACAAACAATCAAATAGCATATATATATATATACATCACCAGCAGCATACAAACAGAGATGAATCACAGTACCAATCACAAACAACGTCCCTAAATGCTAAAAGAGGTTGAGGAGGAGTGTCTTCCTCTTACCTTGGAGAAGCACAAAGAAAGGTGGCTCCTTTTGGGTCAGGATTTCGTTTCCAGCTTCCAAGAATTCCTTAAAGATTTAAACTTGCAAGAATCAGAATCCTAATATTGAAATGGATACCCTTTGTCATCAAAATGACAGTGGTTTACGAAAAAGAGAAGAGAGGGAGAAAAAGCTAAGAGCTTTACCTTAAAGCTCCAACCTTTAAGCTTCAAAGACGTAGGAGAATGAAGATGGAGGAAATGGCAGAACCTTGAAGCTGATTTCCTCAATGATGGTGGTTCTCCAATCACAAAATGGTGCTAAGATTGGGACGGTTTGAAGAACAAAATGGAGGTGTGGGTGGATGGTGTTACTGCTGTAGGGTGAAAGAGAAGAGAGAAGATGAATAAATAGTAGCAGCGTATTTGGAGGAGAGGAAATGTGAGAAAAGGAAATGAATTAGACCCCCTTAATTTTAAACGTGCAGCACAAATTTGGGAGGAGAGAGAAATGATAAAAATAATGGTTGGAGGAAGCTTCCTTGAGAAGCTTCGCGCGCTCCTCGATAAAGTACATAGTAAGCTTATCTCCAAATTAAATACATCTGACAGATGATTAATTACACTGAGGAATTATTTTCTCAGTGAATAAAATTTACAATTGATGAAAATAATATTTTATTATTCATCAGATGATTTTATGATACCGAAATTTTATTTAACAGATAAACCCTAAAAAAAATGTAAACCTCGCAAACTGTGCCCGGCCTCGGGTTTAGTAAGATCCCCCGTTGACACGTTGACAGTTCAAAGTTTACTAGCCTCAAGGAAAATATTCTAGTTTCCCCGGCTCCGCTCAGTGTACACGTAAAATGAAGAATATATTAAAATATTCATCATTTTCAGAAAAATCCATAAAAATTCCTAAAAATCATAAATATTATAAAATGATCATTTATAATAAAATAAAGAATTTTCGGGATGTTACAATACTCCCCTTCAAAAAGGAATTTCGTCCTCGAAATTTGCATACCTTAGAATAACTGTGGGTGTTGCTCCTTCATCTTGTCTTCCTGCTCCCACGTTGCATCTCCGGTCACCTCGTTCCAGATTACTTTCACCAATGCGATCTCCTTGCCTCTTAATTGCTTTATCTTCCTATCCTCGATTCTTACAGGAGACGTCTCATAAGTTAAGTTTTCTTTTAATTGTACTGCATCCGGTGCTATGACATGACTTGGGTCAGGGAGGTATTTTCGGAGTTGTGACACATGGAAAACATTATGAATGTTTGAAAGGAAAGGAGGTAAGGATATTTGGTACGCTACAAGACCTACACGACGAATAATTTGGTATGGTCCAAGGAATATAGGAGTGAGTTTTCTAGATTTTAAAGTCCGGCTTACCCCAGTCATAGGTGTGACTTTCAGGAATACATGCTCGCCTTCCTCAAACTCAAGAGGTTTTCTCCTTCGGTCTGCATAACTCTTTTGCTGACTTTGAGTCATTCTTATCTTTTCCTGAATCATCTTAACCTTCTCAGTTGTCTGCTGTATAATCTCTGGTCCAACAGTAAGGCGCTCGCCGTCTTGGTACCAACACAGAGGTATTCGACATCGTCGTCCATACAGAGCCTCATAGGGTGCCATCCCTATGCTCGAATGACAACTATTGTTGTAGGTGAATTCTATCAAGGGTAGAATGTCGTCCCAACTTCCAGTTTGCTCTATGGTACAGGCTCGAAGCAAATCTTCCAAAGATTGGATCATCCTTTCTGATTGACCGTCGGTCTGCGGATGATAAGCAGAACTCAGACATAGCTTCGTCCCCAACGCTTCTTGCAAACTCTCCCAGAGATTTGAAGTAAATCTCGGATCTTTATCCAAAACAATACTCGTAGGCATACCGTGTAATCTAACAATTTCTCTAATATAGATTTGAGTCAATCTCTCCAGTTTGTATTTTATGTCGATCAGGAGAAAGTGCGCCGACTTTGTGAGTCGGTCCACGGTTACCCAAATCGAATCATGACCTTTTCTTGTCCTTGGCAATCCGACTACAAAATCCATTGCAATATTGTCCCACTTCCATTCCGGAATAGACAACGGTTGCAGCAACCCCGTTGGTCTCTGATGTTCCACCTTAGCTTTTTGACAAACTAGACAAGTTGATACATGTCTAGTGACATCACTCTTCATTCCATGCCACCAGAACAACTTCTTCAAGTCTTCGTACATTTTTGTTATACCTGGATGCTTACTCAGCTGGCTTGTATGAGCATGGTTAATGATGTATTCTCTAAGTTCCTTGTCACGAGGAATACAAACTCTTCCACGAAACCTCAGAAT
This sequence comes from Ormosia semicastrata, assembly GCA_029884595.1. Lineage (NCBI taxonomy): Eukaryota > Viridiplantae > Streptophyta > Magnoliopsida > Fabales > Fabaceae > Ormosia > Ormosia semicastrata. The sequence continues at coordinate 53,602,380 of JAQQTO010000063.1, forward strand.
TCCATCCGTTCCTTCCGTAAACTCTGTTTCACCTCCTTGCTCCACTTGCTCTCTCACTTCTTGTAAGAACTTGTCAATCTTCTGCTTTTCCTTTATGTCGTCCAGTAGTTCACTTGTAATAGTAACCATATTCATGCAAATCTTTCCAGGTTCTAACTCCACAAAAGACCACACATCTCTAAACTGCTCTAGCATATCCTTTTCCTTGATCATCAAGGCAGAGACACTGATCATCTTCCTACTTAGAGCATCTGCCACAACATTTGCCTTATCAGGGTGATACAGAAGTTGGAAATTGTAATCCTTCAGGAATTCTAACCACCTTCGTTGCCTCATGTTCAACTCCTTCTGATCATACAAATACTTCAAACTCTTGTGATCACTGAAAATATTGAATATTGCTCCGTAGAGAAAATGCCTCCATATCTTCAAAGCAAAAACTACAGCCGCTAACTCCAAGTCGTGTGTCGGGTAATTCTTCTCGTGCACTCGCAACTGCCTTGAAGCATAAGCCACAACTCTTCCATGCTGCATAAGTACAGATCCTAGCCCTTGGTATGAAGCGTCGCAGTACACTTCAAACTGCTCATTCGGATCGGGTAGCACTAACACCGGTGAGGTAGTCAATCGATTCTTCAACTCTTGGAAACTTTGCTCACAGCTGTCGGTCCACTCAAAAGCTTGGTTTTTCCTCGTGAGTTGTGTAAGTGGTCCAGCAATCTTGGAGAATCCCTCAATGAACCTCCGGTAATATCCAGCTAAACCCACGAAGCTTCGAATCTCCGTCACGGACGTTGGTCTTTCCCATTGCAGCACTGCCTCCACCTTCGATGGATCCACGACAATCCCATCCTTCGAGATCACGTGACCCAGAAACTTAACTTCTTCTATCCAGAACTCACACTTTGACAGCTTGGCATACAATTCCTTCTCCTTCAGAATCTGAAGAACTATACTGAGGTGTTCAGCATGGTCCTCCTGATTTTGAGAGTATACCAGAATGTCATCAATGAAGACCACAACGAATCTGTCCAAGTAAGGACAAAAGATTCGGTTCATGTAGTCCATAAAGATAGCTGGTGCGTTCGTCACACCAAACGGCATCACTAGGTATTCGTAATGACCGTATCGGGTACGAAAAGCTGTCTTGGGTATATCCTCCATCTTTACTCGTATCTGATGATACCCAGACCGCAGATCGATCTTCGAAAACACCGCTGCTCCCTTCAGTTGGTCCATTAAGTCATCAATTCTCGAGAGTGGATACTTGTTCTTAATCGTTACCTTGTTCAGCTGCCGATAGTCCACACATAATCTCGAGGTGCCATCCTTCTTGCGAACTAACAGCACTGGCGCTCCCCATGGTGACACACTTGGCCTGACAAATTACTTTTCCAAAAGCTCCTCTAGCTGTTTCTTGAGCTCAGCTAACTCTGTCGGTGCCATCCTATACGGTGCTATAGACACGGGACCAGATCCCGGTACTAGGTCGATAGCAAACTCTATCTCTCGAGCCGGTGGTAAACCAGGTACATCATCAGGAAAGACTTCGGGAAACTCGTTCACCACTGGAATTGTGTTCACATCAACCTCGTTCTCGACTTTCAAAGAAGACAGTAGCATGTATCCGTGAGCTCCTTCTTTCAAGAGAGCTTGAACTCGGTTGGCCGTCAAAAATCTAGAATCCTCCATTATGGGAAAAACTATGGTCTTTCTGGAACAGTCTAACAGAACATGGTTGGAAGACAACCAGTCCATCCCTAAGATAATATCTAGTTGGGAAAGGGGTAAACAGATCAGATCGACCGAAAAGGTTCGACCTTCAACAACCAATGGACAATTTAGACAGACTTTGGTAGTAACTACCGGTTTATCAGTGGGGGTAGAAACAGTTAAGTCAAAAGGTAATGACGACACAGATAGACCCAGTCTTTGCACACAGTCATATGATATAAAAGAATGGGTTGCCCCAGAGTCATACAGCACAGTTAAAAGATTACCTTCTATGATACCTTCCCCTTGTATCAAATCTTCGGATTCGGAAGCCTCAGCTCCGCTCATAGTGTAGACTCGCCCTCCAGCCTGTGGTTTCTTGGCTCTTGCAGCATTCACTGAAGGTTCGGCCTTCGTTTAGTTACAGTCTCGGGATACGTGGCTAGGTTTGCCACATTTGAAGTAGATGAATCCCTTCATGGTACAGTCCCTTGTGAGATGGTCTTTCCCACACTTCAAACATCTGGAAGGATACGCCGTGTTCTGGCCAGTCCGGTTCCCAGTAGAACCTCCACCAGAACTTCCACCCATGGCTTGTTGTCGATTCCCCGTGGGTCGGGAGTACGGCTTCTTCTGGAAATGGTTAGCACTGTTACTGCCACCTCTCTAGAATCTCGTAGGCCCAAAGTTTCTGCTCCTCTTGTCTCTAGATTGCTCCAGAGCCTCTACATCACAGCAAGTATCCAGTAGTTGTGAGAATTCATTGATCCTCAAGGTGATCACAACCTTCTTCACTTCATACCTCAGTCCTTCCGTAAATCTTCGGTATTTCCATGCTTCATCTAGTTGGTTCTGAAAGTACGTCGAAAACTGTGACAAGTTTTCAAATTTCGCTGCGTACTCGCTAACAGTCATATTTCCTTGTCGCAGGTTGAAGAATTCTGACTCCTTCGCATGCCTTGTGCTCGCAGGAAAATACTTATCTAAGAACTTTTCCTTGAATAAGCCCCAAGTAATCTCTCGGTTCGCAGCTTCCAGCATTTGCTGCACTCCATTCCACCAATTTTCAGCGTTGCCTACCAGCATAAATGTAGCATAGTTCACCTTCTTGTCCTCAGCGCAACTCATTCCTCGAAAAACTTTCTCCAATTCCTTGATCCACAGACTAGCCTTGTCCGGATCAAATTCCCCTTTGAATTGAGGAGGGTTATGGCGTCGAAACTCTGCTAAATTCTGAGCATCAGCAGTGGCCTCTAGCTGTTGAGCAGCTCGCTCTTGTTGTTGTGCAACTCTCTCTTGCTGCTGGGCAGCTTGCTCGGTTTGCTGTGTGACGGCCTCAGCCATCCTCTGCATCGCTGTAATAGCTGCTGCCATATCTTCCCCTCGTGCCATCTTACTTTCTTAGATCAGATTAACTGAAAACATAGAAAAGTCAGTTGCATTCACTAGGAACACCAAACCATACACCCTTACGTATACTACTCAGAGAACACACAGCACAAACAAGACAAACTCAAACACAAGACCCAAAGAAACATAAACCGGGGCTCTGATACCAACTTAGTGTGACGCCCCTTTTTAAAACCCAAGGGAACATCTCACTTTCAATTACAATGTGGAAATAAAATTTTATGTGAGTTAAGACCCGGTTCATTTTAATAATATATACATTTACTCAATTGTAGTTGGTTAAGTAAATTAGCAAGTATATTTTTTTTTCTATTTATTACATTTACGTTAACGATAATCAATATCCACGGTGACGAGACATACATGGGAAATTAACATTTCATTCATATATATATATATATAATTATCAAGCTGTTTAGTTACAAAGCCGGCATAACAAAAAGCAAAACTATATACCGCCCCAAAGGATTATACATACATATCCCTATGGTATCAAATATACTGACCCACTACAAAACAAACCATCGGCCCCCAAAATAAAATATTGGTAGCCCTCAGTAGCTACAAGTAAAGTCAGTCCCTCAAGTGAGGAGGAATCGAGTCAGGGTCCTCTTTAGGATCCTCTTCGAGGTCGTCCTCAGGAACTTCTTCGGGATCTTCCTCAGGATCTTCTTCGTCAGAGGAAATCACCATAGGAATCGCAGAGTCACGGGACGGGGCCCGAGCGGTGGAACGAAAAGAGTCTTCCCACGGAGTGAAATAACGGTCACCCCACATCTCGCATATCAGTAGCTGAAACTCCAGACGTAAACTAATACAGCAGGTGAAGACAGGTGGCTCGTGACGCCTCCAGGCTAGAGATAACGACACATCCCCTGTATAGACGCAACGCTCAGAACCATAGTTAATGTACCAGCACTCTGGCCCTCCCAAGAAAGTCAGGCGCACATCTCCCAAAAATCTTTGCGTGCGTGGCTCCATACGCTTCTGCAGTCGCTCAGTCGAGATGAGGCCAAAAACTAGGGAAGTCGGGGGCTTCCGGTTCCTTGCAGTTATCTTCTATGGAACGCAGTATACGGACAAAACAGAAATGGAGAGACAGAGAAGAGGTAAGACATCCTACCATCATTACCAATCATAGCATCGAGAAACCAAACGGCGTAGAGCGCCCACATAGCATTTATGATAGCAATAATGGTAATAAACATTCAATAACAATTATGATCAACCAAACAGTTCCAGGCAGTCGTATACATATAGATATATCAGAAGTACAACAGTTCCAAGTATAATAACAATGCATGCCAGATGATTCATGGACTCACTATGCACACTTGCCCTCAATAACCAAAATCCTACTCTATGGAGCTAGACACAAAATAGTCGGAGAGAACGATCAGGAGGTATGTCTGTATTCTTGGCTGCCCAGGCCCTCAAGTGCTAAAATTCTCAAATTATCATTTTGTACATCATGGCATTTTACAAGACATTCTACACAGATCTCGACATAGGACAGCGTCTCGGTCCGGATCGTCAGTGTGTTTGCATCGGTCTGCCCCACAGACAGAGAGCTACCAGCTGCCCATTGTGAGGTACCCGCACCCTGACGCCCCTAAGGTCAACAAGTAACCTACACTTGTCTATTCGCACCCACACAAAGGTGTAAGTTCAACTCCTAGGCTACCGGCCTTAACCAAGTCCAACGGACAATCTCTTTCTTTTTGTTCAATGCATGACACAATCATACTCTTCATGACCAACTAGGTCCATCATGCTTCAAATGCATGTCATATCATTTATCATCAATATCTGATCCCATTCACAGGTCCACAACAATCCAATAGTACATTTTAAGGATATCCACAATTTCCATTCATAGTCATGATAACAGTCAACCCTTAAATTCATTATGTGCCTCAAAAGCTCACCCATACTCATGTTCTTCCTTGTTTATGAATCCCTACTTAATCTCTAATCATCCAATCATTTATGATTTATGTACTTTTATTAATCCAAGGGTTTTGAATCCAGGAAGATACATGGCCAAATCACTAACGACGTCACAGATTTAATTGCTAGGTATTGGGTGATAAACCCTAGTTGTGAATTCGACGGAGACTATGCATTTAGTGGAAAATTGAGGCTGCCATTCGACGAAGACTAACATTGCAGAAGGATGAAAAATGGGAGAACATTTTATAACAAGATTGGATAAAAACCAATTTCTGTCGGATGGAGGTTCTGTCGAACAGAGATCAAAACTGTCAAATTTTTCCAGAAGGTCAGCACAAGTCAAATTTCGACGGATGTGGGTATCGACGTTGGAGAAATCTCCCAAGTGTCGAACCGACGAAAACACTATGGTCAGAACTCTAATTTGACGGATCTTGATGTTCTACTCGATGAATATTAACTTTGGGGAAGCTTCTGATAAATGGACAGAAGATCCACTCGACAGGTATGTCTCTCAATGGGTATTGGCATTCTAACTCGACGAACATTAACTTTGGGAAGCTTCTGATAAATGGACAGAAGATCCACTCGACAGGTATGTCTCTCAATGGGTATTGGCATTCTAACTCGACGAATATTTCACTCGACGGATGTGGTCATTCAAATTCGACGGATTTTACATTGGAGGAGTTTTTCTCCAAAGTGGTCAGGAGTTCATACTCGATGGATTTTGATAATGCACTAAATGACCAGGAATCAAATTCGACGGGCATGGCCAGGGGTTCATACTCGACGGATTATAACTTTACTAAGTGATCAAGACATCACATTCGACGGGTTTGGCCAGGGGTTCATACTCGACAGGTTTTGACATTGCACTTAATGGTCAGAAACCCAAGTCATTACCACTTCTCACCAATAATCCCAAAATTTTAGTCTCAAGGCGTGGCCATCCGAGAGCCAGCCCGACAGCGTTCCTTTTAGATTATACGTTCCAGACATATATATCAAAACACACAAACAATCAAATAGCATATATATATATATATATATATATATATATATATATATACATCACCAGCAGCATACAAACAGAGATGAATCATAGTACCAATCACAAACAACGTCCCTAAATGCTAAAAGAGGTTGAGGAGGAGTGTCTTCCTCTTACCTTGGAGAAGCACAAAGAAAGGTGGCTCCTTTTTGGTCAGGATTTCGTTTCCAGCTTCCAGGAATTCCTTAAAGATTTAAACTTGCAAGAATCAGAATCCTAATATTGAAATGGATACCGATTGTCATCAAAATGACAGTGGTTTACGAAAAAGAGAAGAGAGAGAGAAAAAGCTAAGAGCTTTACCTTAAAGCTCCAACCTTTAAGCTTCAAAGACGTAGGAGAATGAAGATGGAGGAAATGGCAGAACCTTGAAGCTGATTTCCTCAATGATGGTGGTTCTCCAATCACGAAATGGTGCTAAGATTGGGACGGTTTGAAGAACAAAATAGAGGTGTGGGTGGATGGTGTTGCTGTTGTAGGGTGAAAGAGAAGAGAGAAGATGAGTGAATAGTAGCAACGTATTTGGAGGAGAGGAAATGTGAGAAAAGGAAATGAATTAGACCCCCTTAATTTCAAACGTGCAAAGACAAATTTGGGAGGAGAGAGAAATGATAAAAATAATGGTTGGAGGAAGCTTCCTTGAGAAGCTTCGCGCGCTCCTCAATAAAGTACATAGTAAGCTTGTCTCCAAATTAAATACATCTGATAGATGATTAATTACACTGTGGAATTATTTTCTTAGTGAATAAAATTTACAATTGATGAAAATAATATTTTATTATTCATCAGATGATTTTATGATACCAAAATTTTATTTAACAGATAAAACCTCAAAAAAAATGTAAACCTCGCAAACTGTGCCCGGCCTCGGGTTTAGTAAGATCCCCCGTTGACACATTGACAGTTCAAAGTTTACCAGCCTCAGGAAAAATATTCTAGTTTCCCCGGCTCCGCTCAGTGTACACGCAAAATGAAGAATATATTAAAATATTCATCATTTTCAGAAAAATCCATAAAAATTCCTAAAAATCATAAATATTATAAAATGATCGTTTATAATAAAATAAAGAATTTTCGGGATGTTACATGTTCCACCAATGGAAAGCAAGCTTGGAGGAGAAGTTTTGACCACTCAAGACCATGAAGAGTGCACGGCCAACAGAAGCTTCTAGGACAAGCTTAGGAGACAAAAATAGTTACTTAACTCTCTTAAGTTTTTCTTGTCTTATTTTTTAGAAACAAACTATCAAAACTCTCTCTTTTTCTCTCCTTTGTGAGTTTTGGCCAACACCCCTAAATCACTCTCAAATCTTGATCAATTCAAGACAACTACTTATCTTGAATCTAAACACCATTTTGAGACATTCTTATGTTGTGAGTTTCTTCAAATTCAACCATCTTCAATCTCTTTCTCAAAGCTTAACGTTTGAAGGTTCTAGGTGAAGTTCTTTATCTTCACTTCTAAATTTTATTTTCAAGTTCTAGACCATAATCTTGATCCATGGTCATCTTATTTCAAGCTTTAGATTTTAATAATTATATGTTTGATTTGTTTTAAGGATCTTTTTGGAAGTAGAAGCTATTTCAAGAAGACAACATAGGAGTTTTTTGTCATCATCTAAGGTAAGAGGGAGATTAACCTCATCAACCAACTTGGTGGTGAGGAACGAAATTTGTGGTTTGTTGGTAAAAAATCCATGTGAGGATTTATTCACTTGATTGTGTGAATTTAATGGTTTATGTTTGTTTGGCTATATGTGATTATATGATTTTTATAGTATGCATGAAATTGCTATTGCATGAATTGATGATTGAAATGCTTTACATATTTTGAATCATGTATGAAAGGAAAGCTTTTTGGTCCCAAAGACCACTTATGGCTCACGACCATTTAGCCCAAAAAGGGGTATCCAAGGCAAAAATATTTTATGAAGTGAAACCTAGATGATTAGGTGATAAGAATATGATTTAAGGATTTACAAGTTAAAAAGAAGAATTTAAAAAAAGTTGATTTTTGGCCAAGATAATGGAAATAAGTTTGAAAGATGATTTGAAATTTAAAGTATTTTATTTAAGAAAGTTTTAGTAAAAGTAATGGAAAAAGATTTTTGAAATGTCTTGATTTAATTAAAATAATATAGATTTTTATGAAAAACGTTAGAAAATATCACTTGGAGGAGATTTGGAAAGAAAATATTGGAATTAAGGTTCAAATTTTATATTAAACATAGAAAGTCTCAAAATTAAGCTTACAATGTCAATAAATGTTTTATACGATTAAAAAGTATTGATAAAACCTCACACGATTCAAAAATGTGGATTTTTGAGTACACGAATAAGAAAATGTTTTAAAATCTTTACGCAAATGAAAAATGATGTGAAAATGTTACCTGTTTTAGTGATGTAACAAGAAGTGTTACGCGATTGTGAAAAAATAGTAAAATTACTTTGTGATTAAGAAAAATAGCAGATTGCTGTCGGGCCGACATACTGGACTTGGAGATGTCAGTTGACGGTTTAGCAAGTGATGGCTTCTTTTTACGTGGAAGTCACGTAGATTTTAATTATTGATTTATGAAGTCATTTGATCATGCATTGCGAAAGTTGTTGTGACTTTGTTTGTTAAGGTTGTATGCCTAAGAGATTGAATTACACCTTTGTGCGGGTATGAATTGCGTAGTGAAGGTCAATAACTGATCTTGGCAGCGTCGGGGCTCGGGTATTCCACAAGTGGCCAGTTAATAGCTCTACTGTGTCGTGGTGATTGATGCAAACGCACCAATGATCTCGATGAGACACTATTCTTATTCCCAATTTGGTGTAGAATGTTTTGTATAAGCCATGATGCATACGCTGATAATTTTGAAGCACTTGAATTGAGGCTGACGATATACGGATATATCGCCCAATCATTCTCTCTGATGTTTGGTTTTAGCTCTATGGACTAGGGGTTGGTTCATTATACATTTGCATAGTCAGTAGACATGTTGTTGTGATATATATATTGTTGAATTATTTGTTGATAAATATCATGACTATATTTGTTAACTCTGTACTATGTGGCTTTATTGCTATTATTGTTTCTTTGCAGCCATACTGGTATGTGATGTAGGGGATATCATGTAACACCCTTTCTGGGGATGTCACATTTATGATGCAGAAAAATAAAAATAAATAAAATCCTTACCCAAGTTGTAAAAACATTTTGATACTTAAATAATATTTGTGATATATATATATATATATTTTTTTTTCCTTTTATAATTATAACATTAAATAAAATAACATGGAACACAAAATATAAGAAACATAAACTCACCATAATATACATGTGATTTTTCTTTAGTACACGCATAATTTACATCTACAAACATTTGATAAAACAGTAAAAGACAACATAAAACTAAGACATAATATTGCCCAAGTGCACCTCCGAGCTCTCTAATCCTCCGATGGATCATCCTCAGAAAGATCCTCGTAATTCAGAGCTCCTAGAGGTCCCATAGTTCTAGGTCCCATAGTACTACGGACACGAGTCCGAGCAGTTGACTCGCTACTGAGCTCACTAGGCGCAGGGAGTATTCCTTGCCAGTAACGCCTAAAAGTCAGCGGCAACTCTAAATGTAAATACAACATAGTAGTAAATATGACATCTCCGTCATACTCTCTACATAGGGACACAGTCAAACGTCCCACATAAGCAACTGTCCCTCTGTCCACATGCATACGCCAGGCCTCGGAACCTCCGTGAAACTCTAGTCTCACAAACCCGAGCAATCCTGGCAACGCCATGATCTCAAGATCAGTCTTGATGATCAGTGTGATCTACCGGCTCCTCTTCCTCGTATAGCTCGCCCGGCTATCGCTCTTTCGGATACTGTATCTCAAGAGGCTATTCCTTTTCCCTCTTCCTCAAACTCTTTACGGAAATAATATAATAATATCGAGAAAACATATAGAGAGGTGAGACAATCTACACCATTACCCGCATGGCAATAAAGAAAACGACAATACAAACAAATATTCCAATAGCACATATCAACATTTCATGCATAATATAACAAAATAATACATATTAAAATAACACATACCATTATATTATGCATAACATATTAAAGCAATAAATATTAAAATAACACATATCATACATAATATATTAAAACAGTACATCATATATTTTATCATAGAATATGGTAAGCAGTAAAGTGCAGAGGATGCATGAACAGTAAAATGCAAATAATGCATGAACAAAATAAACATTTAAAATGCAAATGATGAATGATACACACACTGACTCGTTCCTACTCCATGGAGCTAAACACGGATATCTGAGGGAATGATCCGAATAGAAACTAATAATACTTTATGGCTGCCCAACCAAACTATTGCACTGTCCAATCTTTGTGTCTATAGCCCACAGTCCAAAACATCGTGTAGCAGTACATAGTCCAACATCGTGTACCACAGGCATAGTACTTAATAGTCCCCTCAAGATCTCGATTAAGAATAGTGTTTGTCAAGATCATTAGTGTGTTGCCCATTACCACGGCCCAGAGGTGCTACCACTGTCCACATATGGGATCCTCCGCACACTAATGCCTCCAAGTTCATAAATGAACCACACTACACCTATCACACCAAATCACGGTGTAATTCGCCTCATCAATCAATCACCAATTATCAACCAAATTGATACAACACTCTAAATATGATCTAAAATGACAAAAATACCCTTATTATCCAAATTTTACCATAATTACAAAAAATTACCAAAATACCCTTAGTCACAAAATATCAAAGTATAGTACGTCCCACCTGACAGTACTACACTGCAATATGTTTGGGTCCACCACTTTGGCCCGACAACAAAACTCACAGTATCTTTTAATCGCGTAGGAATTTTATCGCTTTTTCACAATCCCATCGTTTTCACAAACATTTTTAAATCGCGTAAATACATTTTGTCATTTTTAAACATCACAAAATCTTTTTAAATCATTTTCTCAATCGCGTAGGATTTTTAATTCATTTTCTTAACCGAATAGCTTATAATCATCATTTTTGATATGTGTAAAACTATATCTAGTACTTTTAAAATACGTAGAGTATTTTTCTTGTGTTCTAAATATAGTATGGAATCTTTTCATTTTATACGTCTGATTTTAATAAATTTTGGAAGCATTTTGCCTATAAAATCATTATAAGGTATTTTTAACGTTTTCCTCTAAATATAGTTTATTTTATTTTTACCCAATAGTTTCACTTTGAAACTTACTAACGCGCTTCAAAATTTATAAAATGAGCTCTACATTAGTATTTTTCAAGCGTCTGATTTATTTCTTACTTAGACTAAATTCTGCTAAGTTAAAATTCTAGGACTGAATTTATTCCTTTTATTTTTCTTAATGATTCATTGGAATCAATTTGTGTTGTAAATCAATTACCTAACCTATCTCAGAAAATAAAATGGCATGTTGGCCAAATCAAAAATACAATGGTATTCAATTATACTCTAAATGGCATGTTGGCCATAATTAACTTAAATCAACTTTAAATTAATTATTTTACCTAGATTCTTTAAATCAGTGATTTAGAAAATAGAGAACATTTTGGTTCTCTATTTTGATGTAAGGTCGTGAGCCTCATAATGTGTTCTTTGGAACACTCATGCAAATCGTACATGTTATTCACATCCTATTTTAATAATTATACAATTATATACAATTATAAACACATGCAATTATATATTCACATATAATATACATACAATATATTTTAAAGGCATAAACATGCATAGCAAAAATAATGAAAGCTATAATCATGCATAGCAAAATAAATCACAAATAGGAAAGCTTCTAAACAATTACACTAATAAATAATAAATACAATAAACAACCACACAAATGAATCCTTATGGATTCCATACACAAACAAATCCATTTTCCCATCACCACTTAGGGTTGATGAGATTAAATCTCCCTCTTACCTCTTGTAGACAAATTAATCGGTTTGTTCTCCTCCTTTCCTCTAAATTTCGTACAAGCTCTAAAACAATTCCTAAAATTCTTAAACAGTTAGTAAAAACACATACAAGGTACAAAATAGAAAAACCATGGAACAATCATGGTTAGAAAAATCAAAATTTCAATTTTGAACCATAGAAACCAAACTTACCCTTAAGTAAGTAAGCAAGAAATGGAATTTTATGCAAGATAGAGTAGGAATTTGGGAAAACTTTGTGAATGAAAGATGCTTTGAATAGGATTTGGGTTCAAGAAAAGCTAAGAGATAAAATTATAGAGGTTTGGTGGTGTGGGGTGAGGGCTTGACTGAATAGAGAGAAGAAAATGAAAGGAAAAGTATGCATGGGTTCTTGGTATTTTTGGAGAGAAGATGAATAGCTTAAACTAAGATAAGTGTGAAAATAAAAGTGAAGAGAGAAAATGAGAGTTTGCTTTGCCGTGAGGTGCTCTTGTGAGTGAGGTTGAGTGTTTGATTTGGCTTAGTAAATATCCAATTAATTGCACATAATGGTGCACATGGTTTATGACAACTTTGGAGAGTTCAAGAAGCTAGTAGAACCAAGCCACCAAGCCCCCTTTGGCTGCTGCCCAAACCGTGTAGATCTTCATCCATTTAGGGAATTAATTGCTTTCCAATTACCTCTAATTATATGCTAATAAATTAGACAATTAGTTAGGTTAATTATCCTATTAAAACTAAATCAATATTCTAATCATATAATCAATTAGTTTAATATATATTAGCATATATTATAATCTTTAATAAATATTAGGACATCTAATTAGTATTTAGATTATAATAAATTAAGAATTAAACTAGTTCACTTAGTTATCTAATTAAGTAATTAGATTCGTCAAATTAAGCTTAATTAGCTACTAATCAAAGTCAAGCCTACAATTTTTGACTTAATCCTAACCCTTGATTCATCTTTAATTCCTAGCCATAGATTAGATCTAAGGTAGATATGAATTAGTCATAAATCTTGAATTCTAATCTCACCATTGATTTGATCAACGGTTGAACTCAAAGGCTTCCTAACTAAGTCTTCATCCAACGGTCCACACGAAAGTCTTTGCTTCCTTCGTTGACCAATTCCTATTGGTTTAGAAAGTCAAGCCTACTTTTGTTGACTTGCTCTCATTGGTTAGAAATTGTCAAGTCAGCACAGTTGACTGTTTTTCCTAAACGCGGGTCCCACAGCACTTTTAAAGATCTGTGGTCAAATCGAAGCAGATTTTTACTGTTTTTGAGACAGTAGGTACTGTATTATAAAATAATATTATAAAAATATATAATTATTTTATTGCACAGTTAAATCCAAAAAATTACGAGATTAATATATATATCAATCAGAATTGGGTTTAGTAAGATCTCCCAGCTCCAATTAATTAAAATAAGATTTTTTCGACCAGAAAATTATTATTTCCCTAGGTCGGAGCAAATCACATAAACAGTCAAGTACACTCACGAAACAGTCAAATTAAATTTACTGCTCACAGAATTCACAAAACAGTACATTTTGGGACTATATTGTAATTATCCCAAAAGTTGGGGTGTTACAACTCTCCCCTACTAATAAGAATTTCGTCCCCGAAATTCATCATACATCAAAACAATTGAGAGCATTGCTCCCTCATCCTATCTTCTAGCTCCCATGTAGCTCCACCACTACATCGTTCTAAACTAGTTTAACTAATGCGATCTCCTTTCCTCGAAGTTGCTTTGTCCTTCGATCTTCAATCTTGGCTGAAAACGTCTCATAGGCTAGATTCTCCTTCAGTTGTACAGTGTCTGATTTCGATGATGTGAGTCAGATTAGAAATATATTTCCATAGTTATGATACGTAAAGTACATCACGAAGATTCGATAAGAATGGTGGTAGTGAAATTTGATAAACTATCAGATCTATCAATGAAATATCTAAAACAGCCCGATACTTCAGAATGAGTTTCCTCGACTTAATTGCTTGTCCAACCCCAGTCATAGGTGTCACACGTAGAAATATATGATCACCTTCTTCAAATTCAAGCGGTCTCTGTCTTTCATCAACATAACTCTTTTGTCGCGTCTGAGTCATCCTCATCTTATCTCGAAATATCTTCACTTCCTTAGTTGTCTGTCGCACAATTTCTGATCCTACGATGTTACTTTCTCCAGTACGATACCAACGCAATGGCATTCTACAGCGTCTCCCATATAATGCCTCACAGGGTGTCATTCCTATGCTCGAACGAAACTATTGTTGTATATGAACTCTATCAATGGTAGAAATTCATCTCAACAAGTCTTTTGAAAATTCTAACTATTCGTCTCTTCCTTGTATCCAAGTCCCTCTTGATTGAACAGGTACTTCAAGCTTTTGAAATTATTGTGAACTTTATAGGAAAGAAAACGTCTTCAGATTTTCCTTGCAACACAACTATTGCGTATCCTAAAATGTAAATCGGATAATTCTTCTCACGCACGTTCCACTGTCTTGAAGTATACGCCACCACCTTCCTATTCGATGTCCACACTTAATCTAAATCCATGAGTTGAACTGCTTCTAACAGAATTTTGCATTTAACTAATTTCACAAATAACTCCTTCTCCTTCTTCTTCAGAAATTGAAGAACTGCATTGAGATCTTCAACATGTTCCTTTAAACTTCGAGAATAGGTCAAAATATTGCCAATAATGACAAATTTGCCTAGATGAGAAAGAAATATCCTATTTATATTATTCGTGAACTCTGTTGAAACATTCCCTACCCCGAATGGTAGTACTAAATATTCATAGTTCTTGCAACGCATCTGAAAATTTATCTTGGAACATTCTCTACCTTTACGTGAATCTGATAACAACCAGCACACAAATTGATCTTGGAGTAAACAGTGAGTTTCTTCATTTGGTCTTCTAGTTCCCCTGCCGTCACATCATTCCAGATTTCCTTCATCAAGAGAATTTGTTCGATTTGCTCATTTTTAATCTTAACAAAAGATGTCTCATAGATCAAGTTTTCTTCTTATTGTACTGTATTTGGTACTATAACAAAAGTTGGATCAAGAATAATCCTCCTTAATGGAAATACATGAAAGATACTATGAAGGTTATAAGGAAAAGTAATAAGACTATTCAATAGGTTACTAGATTAGTCTAACAAAGAATTTGAGATGGTCTAATAGATTTCGAAATGAACATAGTCCAATAATTTTAAAAATGAACTTTCTGGATTCAAATCCAAAAATCTCAGGTCAAAGAAATATTAAATTGCATTCCAACAATCTAGTAGGATATAGTTGGAAAATAACCAATCCATTTAAAAGTCAGGATTTCAGATAGATGTAATTTTAGATAAACAAATCAAATCAACAAAAAAGATTTGATATTCAATAGATATAAGGTAGAATTAGAAAACTTGAGTACAAACAACAAGTTTAATCAAAAAGAGTAGAAAATAGTCAGATCATGCCATAACAAAGACACAAATAGATTCAAATTGATTTACTCAGTCTATTTGAGAAAGAAATAGATAAACTCGATCAATAAAAAGTTTCAAACTCTAATAATAATTGGGTAGTTTTAAACAGGCTCAAATAGTAATAGCAAGTTTAGGATTTGAAGTAACTTTATGAAAATGAGTAGAACACAGATAACTCCAAAAGATTTGCATAATCACAGATCACAAAAGAATGGGTTACCTTGCGACTTATACGGCACAGTTTTAAGATTACTCTCCATGACACGACTTTCTCGCTTCTTAAGTTTTTGTATTTGAATGTTCTTATTACACTCTTTGCACCAACTCTTTCTTCCTTTTAAGATTTTGAAGCATGTGTATTACTAATGGAAGTTTCCATTTTCAGCTGATCACACTTTTTGAATAAGTGTTCAGGCTTTCCACACTTCAAGTACTTCGTTAGTGATGCCATAGTCTGACCAAAATTGTTGTCACTCGTACTTCTTCTCTTTATTCATTGTTGCTTCCCCGATGATTGTACATACGACTTTCGCTGAAAACGATTGACCTTATGCTTCCTTCTACGTTGAATTATCAAAGATTCTAAGTTACAGCTTCTCGCATCCGCTGGTTGTTCCAAACCTAATGAGTTATGAAGTTCGGTTATCAGTTCCTGCTGCTAAGCGATCATTTGTCTCTTTTGTACTACTACTTCAATCGCCTTGTGCATCACGCTTCTAGCTATAGCTATATGATCTTCATCACGTTTCGCGTCCACATGCTCATGTTCGTAATGTTCTATTATCTTTCTTCAAAGATAAACAGAATCAACACACAACAAACTAAACGTAGCGATTTCGCACAAAAACGTTTCCTTTCAGAAACTGAAACATATCTCTGGGTTCAATATCAGAGATTCACACAGCACGAACAAGACAAACCTACCCACAAACCCAAAAGACTCTAACTTGGGCTCTGATACCAACTAATGTAACACCCTTTCTGGGGATGTCACATTTATGATGAAGAAAAATAAAAATAAATAAAATCCTTACCCAAGTTGTAAAAACATTTTGATACTTAAATAATATTTGTGGTATATATATATATATATATTTTCCTTTCATAATTATAACATTAAATAAAATAACACGGAACACAAAATATAAGAAACATAAACTCACCATAATATACATGTAATTTTTCTTTGGTACACGCATAATTTACATCTACAAACATTTGATAAAACAGTAAAAGACAACATAAAACTAAGACATAATATTGCCCAGGTGCACCTTCGAGCTCTCTAATCCTCCGATGGATCATCCTCAAAAAGATCCTCGTAATTCAGAGCTCCTGGAGGTCCCACAGTTCTAGGTCCCATAGTACTACGGACACGAGTTCGAGCAGTTGACTCGCTACTGAGCTCACTAGGCGCATGGAGTATTCCTTGCCAGTAACGCCTAAGAGTCAGTGGCAAATCTAAATGTAAATACAACATAGTAGTAAATATGACATCTCCGTCATACTCTCTACATAGGGACACAGTCAAACGTCCCACATAAGCAACTGTCCCTCTGTCCACATGCATACGCCAGGCCTCAGAACCTCTGTGAAACTCCAGTCTCACAAACCCGAGGAATCCTGGCAACGCCATGATCTCAAGATCAGTCTTGATGATCAGTGTGATCTACCGGCTCCTCTTCCTCGTATAGCTCGCCATTTGTCGCTCTTCCGGATACTGTATCTCAAGAGGCTATTCCTTTTCCCTCTTCCTCAAACTCTTTACGGAAATAATATAATAATATCGAGAAAACATATAGAGAGGTGAGACAATCTACACCATTACCCGCATGGCAATAAAGAAAATGACAATACAAACAAATATTCCAACAGCACATATCAACATTTCATGCATAATATAACAAAGTAATACATATTAAAATAACACATACCATTATATTATGCATAATATATTAAAGCAATAAATATTAAAATAACACATATCATACATAATATATTAAAACAGTACATCATATATTTTATCACAGAATATGGTAAGCAGTAAAGTGCAGAGGATGCATGAACAGTAAAATACAAATAATGCATGAACAAAATAAACATTTAAAATGCAAATGATGAATGATACACACACTGACTCGTTCCTACTCCATGGAGCTAAACACGGATATCTGAGGGAATGATCCGAATAGAAACTAATAATACTTTATGGCTGCCCAACCAAACTATTTACCTTGTCCAATCTTTGTGTCTATAGCCCATGATCCAAAACATCGTGTAGCAAGTACACTGATCCAACATCGTGTACCACGGGCATAGTACTTAATAGTCCCCTCAAGATCTCGATTAAGAATAGTGCTTGTCAAGATCATTAGTGTGTTGCCGTTACCACGCCCAGGAGGTGCTACCACTTGTCCACATATGGGATCCTCCGCACACTAATGCCTCCAAGTTCATAAATGAACCACACTACGCCTATCACACCAAATCACGGTGTAATTCGCCTCATCAATCAATCGCCAATTATCAACCAAATTGACACAACACTCTAAATATGATCTAAAATGACAAAAATACCCTTATTATCCAAATTTTACCATAATTACAAAAAATTACCAAAATACCCTTAGTCACAAAATATCAAAGTATAGTACGTCCCTAATTGACAAGATTACACGCAATATGTCTGGGTCCACCACTTTGGCCCGACAGCAAAACTCACAGTATCTTTTAATCGTGTAGGAATTTTATCACTTTTTCACAATCCCGTCGTTTTCACAAACATTTTTAAATCGCGTAAATACATTTTGTCATTTTTAAACATCACAAAATCTTTTTAAATCATTTTCTCAATCGCGTAGGATTTTTAATTCATTTTCTTAACCGAATAGCTTATAATCATCATTTTTGATATGTGTAAAACTATATCTAGTACTTTTAAAATACGTAGAGTATTTTTCTTGTGTTCTAAATATAGTATAGAATCTTTTCATTTTATACGTCTGATTTTAATAAATTTTGGCGGCATTTTGCCTATAAAATCATTATAAGGTATTTTTAACGTTTTCCTCCATATATAGTTTATTTTATTTTTACCCAATAGTTTCACTTTGAAACTTACTAACGCGCTTCAAAATTTATAAAATGAGCTCTACGTTAGTATTTTTCAAGCGTCTGATTTATTTCTTACTTAGACTAAATTTTGCTAAGTTAAAATTCTAATATTGAATTTATTCCTTTTATTTTTCTTAATGATTCATTGGAATCAATTTGTGTTGTAAATCAATTACCTAACCTATCTCAGAAAATAAAATGGCATGTTGGCCAAATCAAAAATAAAATGGTATTCAATTATACTCTAAATGGCATGTTGGCCATAATTAACTTAAATCAACTTTAAATTAATTATTTTACCTAGATTCTTTAAATTAGTGATTTAGAAAATTGCTGAGAACATTTTGGTTCTCTATTTTGATGTAAGGCCGTGAGCCTCATAATGTGTTCTTTGGAACACTCATGCAAATCGTACATGTTATTCACATCCTATTTTAATAATTATACAATTATATACAATTATAAACACATGTAATTATATATTCACATATAATATACATACAATATATTTTAAAACCATAAACATGCATAGCAAAAATAATGAAAGTTATAATCATGCATAGCAAAAGAAATCACAAATAGGAAAGCTTCTAAATAATTACACAAATAAATAATAAATACAATAAACAGCCACACAAATGAATCCTTATGGATTCCATACACAAACAAATCCATTTTCCCATCACCACTTAGGGTTGATGAGATTAAATCTCCCTCTTACCTCTTGTAGACAAATTAATCGGTTTGTTCTCCTCCTTTCCTCTAAATTTCGTACAAGCTCCAAAACAATTCCTAAAATTCTTAAACAATTAGTAAAAACACATACAAGGTACAAAATAGAAAAACCATGGAACAATCATGGTTAGAAAAATCAAAATTTCAATTTTGAACCATAGAAACCAAACTTACCCTTAAGTAAGTAAGCAAGAAATGGAATTTTATGCAAGATAGAGTAGGAATTTGGGAAAACTTTGTGAATGAAAGATGCTTTGAATAGGATTTGGGTTCAAGAAAAGCTAAGAGATAAAATTATAGAGGTTTGGTGGTGTGGGGTGAGGGCTTGACCGAATAGAGAGAAGAAAATGAAAGGAAAAGTATGCATGGGTTCTTGGTATTTTTGGAGAGAAGATGAATAGCTTAAACTAAGATAAGTGTGAAAATAAAAGTGAAGAGAGAAAATGAGAGGGCTGCTGCCGTGAGGTGCTCTTGTGAGTGAGGTTGAGTGTTTGATTTGGCTTAGTAAATATCCAATTAATTGCACATAATGGTGCACATGGTTTATGACAACTTTGGAGAGTTCAAGAAGCTAGTAGAACCAAGCCACCAAGCCCCCTTTGGCTGCTGCCAAAACCGTGTAGATCTTCATCCATTTAGAGAATTAATTGCTTTCCAATTACCTCTAATTATATGCTAATAAATTAGACAATTAGTTAGGTTAATTATCCTATTAAAACTAAATCAATATTCTAGTCATATAATCAATTAGTTTAATATATATTAGCATATATTATAATCTTTAATAAATATTAGGACATCTAATTAGTATTTAGATTATAATAAATTAAGAATTAAACTAGTTCACTTAGTTAGCTAATTAAGTAATTAGATTAGTCAAATTAAGCTTAATTAGCTACTAATCAAAGTCAAGCCTACAATTTTTGACTTAATCCTAACCCTTGATTCATCTTTAATTCCCAGACCATTGATTAGATCTAAGGTAGATATGAATTAGTCATAAATCTTGAATTCTAATCTCACCATTGATTTGATCAATGGTTGAAATCAAAGGCTTCCTAACTAAGTCTTCATCCAACGGTCCACACGAAAGTCTTTGCTTCCTTCGTTGACCAATTCCTATTGGTTTAGAAAGTCAAGCCTACTTTTGTTGACTTGCTCTCATTGGTTAGAAATTGTCAAGTCAAGACACAGGTTGACTGCTTTTTCCTAAAGCGGGTCCCACAAAGACTTTTAAAGATCGTGGTCAAATCGAAGCGATTTTTACTATTTTTGAGACAAGTAGGCATGTATTATAAAATAATATTATAAAAATATAAAATTATTTTATTACACAGTTAAATCCAAAAATTACGAGATTAATATATATATCAATCAATTGAGTTTAGTAAGATCCCCTGACTCAATTAATTAAAATAAGATTTTTCCGACCAGAAAATTATTATTTCCCTAGGTCGGAGCAAATCACATACAACAGTCAAGTACACTCACGAAACAGTCAAATTAAATTTACTGCTCACAGAATTCACAAAACAGTACATTTCGGGACTATATTGTAATTATCCCAAAAGTTGGAGTGTTACATATCACCTCTTTATGGTATTGTTCTGTTAATTCTATTTTATGTTTATGCTCTATGAAGATTATGATGGTGGCAAAGAGAGATCTGATGGGTTACATTAGAGTGCAGTTTCATGGAGCCACTAATGCTTGGCGCATCTATTTGGATACAAAGCGCGTAGAGTATTATGGAGATATTACTCTATCTTTGAGTAGGACCCCATGGGGTTACTACTTTTTCTTTTAATGCTACTGTTTATCTAGAGTTTCATATTCCTATAAGGGATTTATGGGGTGATCTTCAATATACTCCTAGGGAGGATTCCGAGGTATCTTCTGCTTGGACTCCCGTTCGTCAAGACATTCCCCGGCTAGGGAATTTGTCTAGTGAGGATTTTGAGGAGGATCCGGAAGAGGATCCAGTGGAGGATCCTTCCTTTAGGTGTTATGAACTTGGGCCAGTTTAGGTTTGTTATGATAGTTGTATTTATGTCCTTTTGGTATGTAAGTATTATGTACTTTTGTTTTCAATAAACTATGTGTATATATGTAGAGTGTATTATTCAATTCTTTATATCTTGTGTTACCTATATTCTGTTAAGTTTATGTTATCCACGAAAAGAAATTTTGAAACTCGTATGTTATAATATTAAATCTTTTATGACTTGGGTTGAATTTTAATTTGTTGGTTTGAAATGTAATTCCCAAGCGAGGGTGTTACATTAGTTGGTATCAGAGCCTAAGTTTAGTTTGTCGAGTTTGTGGTTAAGTTTATCTTGTTTGTGCTGTGTGTTTCTAGAGACTGTACTCATCCAAAGACAGAGCCTTCCGTTTGTAACATATGTGTGTCAAGACCTCGAGCAGAAGGGAGAGTCTATACCATTAGTAGAACAGAAGCCTCCCAATCTTAATATCTAATCAAGGGAGATTGTGCTATAGGAGGTAAGCCTTTAATTATGTTGTATGACTTAAGGGTGACCTATTCTTTTATTGCCTATGACTGTGTGTGTAATGTAACAGCCCAATATTTGCTACCCAAATATATCGTCATATAAGTGAATAACCCAATATTGACCCTGCTACTACTAATATAAAACGACATCTAATCCATATCGTTCATACATAATGAATAAATATGGAAAGCCACGATAGCAAAAGTTATATATATACATCACAGCCTCATGGCATACTGTTATACATAACTTGAAACAACTAAGCAAATATAAAACATATATAAGCTCAGCTCAAAACAGCATCTATACTATGCTAGTCTTCATACATCTTCTTCTTCCCTTTCGAAGAGCTCGCACCTGGATTCACATGGCAATACAATCGGGGTAAGAAAATATATCTCAGTAGAAGTATTTCAATACCAGTATATAAATATATACA
Organism: Ormosia semicastrata; assembly: GCA_029884595.1. Lineage (NCBI taxonomy): Eukaryota > Viridiplantae > Streptophyta > Magnoliopsida > Fabales > Fabaceae > Ormosia > Ormosia semicastrata. The sequence goes on from JAQQTO010000063.1 coordinate 53,624,796, forward strand.
AACAAATAATATTTATAATTATCTCGTTGATACTTCAATAATAGAAGTAACAACTCCTCATTTCAACAACAAGCAACCACCCATACAATTGCAATGCATGAAAATGTCATGATAGCAACCGCCCATACAATCACCATGTTATGCTTAATTATGACTAATGATTATGTCTATGTAGATTCCTAAGTATGAAAATGCATAATGCATGATACCACATCCAAGACTCCAATCCCATGGCAATGTCATGAATGCATGAAACTTAAACAAAGTAATGGAAATCCATAGTTTCATCCATACCCTTGAACAAGTACTGGGAGTCTCATCCAACATATATCATTATCACAGAGGAAGTCTCATTCCCCCCCGGGTAGTGAAGTCTCATCAACTACACGGTTAACAATAATGAACAAGGAATTTTATCCTTTCATACTTCACTATATTAGGAAAGGTACTAAGCGCCTTACTTGATATAGAACACCCACTTTTATGGGGCCGAACAAAGCAAAGAGGATATTACTCACCTCCTTACTTCACAATGTAATAAGGATATTACTCACCTTACTACTCACAACATAGAGAGGATATTACTCACCAATCTATGATTCTCAACAATACTAAGAGGATATTATAAACCTGAAGGTATTTCACATACAATAGAGTTGGATATTACTCACCAATCTATTATACAAAGACATAGAAAGGATATTACTCACCAATCTATGCTTCTCAAACATCTCATGCAAAACAATTACCAATTACTTTCCAGAACTAGTTTCACAATTGATTTATATGCATTTCAGGTTCAATTCACAACTCTTCATCAAATACTTATAGAAGTACTTTAACACTCTTAAAAGAGCATACATGAGTGATCCTAATACTTAGGAGAAACTCATTTCCTTAAATCCAACTTGATACACTATAAGTGTATATAAACATGTCTAATTACCCCACATAATTAGCATCACGAATCTACACGATTCAAAACATCCACTCTTCATTAAATACTCCTACTAGAGTCTTATCACTCCCTAAGAAGTATAAAAGAAGAAAACTATGCCATTGGAATGATCCAGAGCATCAAACACAACTCATAGTTATTTTCTGGCACCAACGTTGTGGCGTCCCCTGTTCCACGTTGCGGTGCCCAAGTCTCGGGTTCAAGTACTGGCAGGAAAAAATTCAATGTTGCGGCATAAACATTCAACGTTGCGGCGCACGGCCCTATTTCTACCTAACGTTGCAGCATTCAAAGTCCAACATTGCGGCATTCATCATGTTCTTCCCAACGTTGCGGCGTAAAAGTCCAATGTTGCGGCGTGAACAGCAAAACTCAAAATATTCATAATTCTGCAGCTATGGGTTACTGTTCTATTGGAACTAAAACCACTTCTAATCACTAAAAATCCATTTTCAAGTGATTTCCAACCTCTAATAAGGTCCAACTACACATTTTAACTCTCGAACAACTTCAATTTCATTTGAATCAACACTTATGAATCAAAATCTCAAACTTGACCAAAACCCCCAAAAATGACCTAGAATTGGAATTAAGGCTCCAAATGATGAAAAATTCATCTAAACACATTCATAATTCAGTTTCTAACTCAACCATACTAACCACATCAAGATTCAACTTATAAATCATCAAATCACCCATCAACCTCATTTCCTCTTCAAGCTTTTCTTAAACCAAAAGAAAAGAATGAACACAAACAAGTAAAAATAGATTTCCCCTTACCTCAAGATCAAGATGATGAAGATGAAGCAAGGCCTTCACGCGGATCCTCTCCTTGGATGGTTGATCCTTCTCTTCCTTCTCCTTTCCTTCTCTTTCTATCCTCTCTTTTCTTTCTTTTCTCTTCCCTTCTTGTTATATATCCCACGGTGGGGATATTAGGGAGGCAGAAACAGAAGAACACCCCGAAAATTTGTTTGTTTCATGATAAATAGTCATTTTATAATATTTGTGATTTTTGTTAATTTTTTTGGATTTTTTTGGAATTAGTGATTATTTTAATGTATTTCTTGATTTGACTGCACGCTGAGTAGAGCTGAGAAAATGAAATATTTTCCCCGAGGCTGGTAAACCTTGGACTGTGGAAACGTCGACGGAGGATCTTACTAAACTCGAGGTCGGGCACAGTTTACAAGGTTTATATTTTTTGAGATTTTATCTGATAAATAAAATCACTGTACCGTGAATTATCCAATGAATAATAAATACTATTTTGTTAACGGTAACTTTTGTCCACTAGATAATAGTTCTAGTAGAGTGTTAATCATCTTTTCTAGAGTGTTCACTTTATGTGACATCACCTTGATGACATCACACAAGTGAGATCATCATTGACTTTTCAAAAAGGTGAGTTTTGCCTTCTTAAAGAAGATTTGGAGGAAGCTTCCTAGCACCTTCCTATTAGCTTGTTGGAGAAGCCAAATTTCCCTCTCTCCTTTGTGAAGCTACATAGCCAAAGGGGGGGGGAAGTGACCAAAATACAACATTTTCATTTTACTCTCACATTTTCAAAAACCTTACTATCACTTCCTCTCTCTACATTTTCTTCTCTCACTTTCTCCTTCACATTTTCTCTCCTCTCCTACCTCACGGCCTCACCCTCTCTTCACACCTCCATGATTACAAAATTTCAAGTAACCACATTTTCTTGAACTCCATCACATTCTAAACCTCTTTCTAGTTGGAATCTACCTAAAAAGCTTCTATCTTCATCATCTTCTTCAAGCCTCAAAACTTGAAGCTTTAAGATAATGTTCTTCATTCTTTATATTCTCTTCTTCTTTTTCGATTCCATAGCCACCACTATGACCAATGGTCCTTTCTTCCTCAAGCCTTGGTATTGATTTGATGAGTTATGATTCTTAGGGTTTTTGGAGGAGCTTGGCCGAAATCTACAAGGAGCTTCTAGGAAGTTCTTTTCTTATTTTCTCTCTTGGTAAGAGGAAGATTATCCACTTCAACCTCTATTGGTAGTGGGAAACTTGTTTGTGTGTTGTTTGTGAGAAACTCATTTTAGGATTACTCTCTTGGTTGTATGTTTTTTCTAATGATCTTTGTATTAATTTCCTCTTATGTGGTTTTATTGGTTGTATTTGTATATGTGGATGATCTTGGATTGATTTTGATGGATTGGAAATATGAATTGGAAGCAAGGGTTCCTTGCTCTCCTTAATAAGGCTCACGGCCATACACTACAACAAAAAACCTTTTTAGTGGCCATTATTTAGTAGCCATTAACTTATTGTAGGTAATTACCTCTCTCATATTGCTTTCTTCAGGCAAATATTTATTAGTCACTAATAAGGCATCTTGTAGTGGCAAATGAGTAAAATGGCCAGGAAAGGGGATATCTTTTACGAGCGACAGATACACATTTCCCTTTATTTCCTTTCTCATTTTTCACAAAATTTTTGTGACACACCCACATTTCCCACTCTCTTTCTCTGCTCATATTCTCTCTCTCTCTCTCAGCAATGGGAAACCACCTTCCACAGATCCCTAATTCATTCACCCACTAATAAGGCCTCTGTGAAGTTCATTCATGCATCTATTTCACCGTTGCTGTGCGCACCTTCCATCCTCTGTTTTGCTTTGCTTTTTGGTTTCGAGCATCCATCTCTTTGTTCCTTCTTTCCTCAATCCAGCACTTCGAGGTTAGATCTTCAACCTATTTGTTGCTCTTCTCTCATTTTTGCTATTAGATTAGATCTTATCTGTTTCGCCGTTGCTGTGCACACCTTCCATCCTCTATTTCAGTTTGCTTTTGGTTTCGAGCATCCATCTCTTTGTTCCTTCTCTCCTTAATCTAGTACTTCGAGGTTAGATCTTTAACCTATTTGTTGCTCTTCTCTCATTTCTGCTATTAGATTAGATCTTAATATTTTCTATTTTTTCTTTCTAAGTTTAGGGATCGAATAGTTCAAGATTATATTTTTACAATTTTATTTCTTCGTTGTTGGTAACATTTTTTTAATTAGCTCAATCTTACTGAGAAAAATAAAGGAGAAAACGATAGCTACAAATAACTAGATTACGTTGTTTTCGCTACTATGGTGGGCTCATCAGAAAATGACAGTCTGTAAATGTGTGCAGACTATCTTGCTAAAATAGGTGCCAATGGTGCCACTTCTAATAGTTTTAGTGTTTGTAACCCTCCTCATTCTAGCCTGGATAATTTGTTGCTAATGCTAGCTGATGCCTTAGGAGTTCTATTTCATTCATTCTTAGACTCTTCTCCTTTCTTTCAAATGTACCCAAAAAAAAAATTTAAATTTGATCCACTGATAGTTTAAAGTTTTTGATATTATCATCAAATGATATCACAACACACCATTTGAAAAAATATTGACTATTACAATCACTAGTTAAGATTCTAATCGATGCCATTATTTGGTTGGATAGAGAACTAAAATACTTCTCCTACCACTCAAATTGATTGTCACAAGGGCCTAGTGTTAATGATGCATTATGCTTTTGTTTCCAACAAGGTAATCAGTGTGCAATTATAATATCAATTATCACTAATGCTTTTTTCTAGGAAATTGATTTGTGCTGCAAACCAGTAAACAACACAGGTCTCACAACACAGACAGTTTTCACTTTTGTCCCTAAGAAAATTAATTGACATATTTTTTTTTCATTATATCATGCAATTGAAAACATAGTCAAGAATAAACTAAGAAGGAATTACAAACACTTACACTTCATTAACATGAAGAGAATGAACAAATGTGCTGATTAGTAGACATAAGTTACTCGAGGTTGAGGGGTATATATGAGCATGCTAACTACCCATGCTAACTGCTTTATCAATGTTGGATATTACCTTTTGATAAACCTGTTCTTCCTATTCTATATTTGCTTCTCTTTCTGATCCTAGAAACAAAAAGGGATGGCAGTAGTTGATAAAAATCTTGGAAACAAATGCAAAAAATTCAAGACAGAATTTAGGATAGTTGAACAATTACAATTTTTCTTTTTAATATCTCATTTAAAGTTGAAGTAATTGAACGTTGCATATATAACCTTAGGATTTGTGAAGTGATTTGTAGAAATGGAACCCTGTCAATACACTAACTAGAAATCACTACATTGCATATATAACAATGTAATGATTTCTACTCCATTCAGCAAGCAATAAAAGATATAGAAAATAAAATGGGCAGAACTGAATAATCAAAATAACAATCGAACATGGATAAAATAAAATGATTGGTCTATCAAACATAGCTTAGTGTAAAATGGCCTTATTTTTGGAAAATAAAATCGTCTAAGAAAATTAAGTTGTCAATTGAAACTCTATTGCTTTCACATTTATCTCTAATAGTATCTGAGAATCCTTGTTCAAATCAAATAGTATCTTATCCTTCAAATTAAAACATATAGTAATCAACTGATTGATGTGAAAATCAAATTGAGGAGTATTACTTGGGTGAGTAAGCCATGTGGAAAGTAAATGCTTTAAACATTAATGCATGCTTCTAGGATGATTCTGGTTCTTCTGGCTGCAATGCTACACCAACAAGGGACAAGGCTAGAAAGCCATTCATTTTTTCTCAAATGGGATGCGCTCTTCTATTTCCTAGTTTATAGTTATGTTGTGCTATATATGGTGTCCCCACCACCAGTGTATCACAGCCTCGATATATTTGTGACCTCATTGTTTCTTATTGTTCAATTCTAGTGAAACTGTTTCTTACAAACATTTGGATTTATACAAAATTTAGATCCTCAATTAGATTTTAAACACATACATGTTTTTATTTTTCAGACATGTTTTTATCGTTCAAATTGCCATTGGGGGAGATCTCCTTAACATTATTTTGTGCACACATATACTCTAAAATAAACTTATAATTTCCTCCTATGCATTGGGATCTCATATTGTTCTTTATATATAAGATAACAAAAAATAGAGATAACTTCACTGTAAACTCGCTGAGTTAATTTGATTGGCATTCTTTGTAAATTGACAACTATGAAGTTGAAAGTGTGTTTGGCTTTTGATTCTGCCTCAGTTTCAAGTTCTGTGCTTTTGGGTGGTATTATAGCATGTTTCATTGTTTTAAAGAACTATTATGTTGTTTTCACATGTGCAATGTATGGTATATGAAGATGTCAACTATTGACTTGCTTGGATGGTTTTAAATGTTGCATTTTTTATTATCTAAAGGTCATTTTTTAGCTATGTAATCATATTTGTATTTGTATTTTGTTGGTATTCAATCATTTAACCATGTAATCTTATTGCAACCCTTTTGTTAAATAGGATAAGATTTCTTGCATGGTCATGGACAATCCTAACAATAGGAGATGGATGGACTTTTATAGAGTTAGTAAAGAATATTTGGATGGAATAGAGAAGTTTTTAGGCCATGCTTTTCATGAAAAACATGATGGAGAAACAATTTCAAATCCATGTAAAGAATGTGTGCTCCATTATTTAGTAAATCGGGCAGTGGCATATGAGCACCTTGTGGTTAATGGCATTATACCGTCATATGATACTTGGTTTTGTCACAGGGATCCAATAAATGTTGCAAATTATGTTGAAGAAACTAATTGCAGTGTAGAAGATTTTAGGGGTGATGGTATGGTAAGAACGATACGTGATGCTTTGGGAGGCTTTACCCAATTTATGGATAATGATAACACTATATTTTATACATTTTATAATCCTCTCACTAGGCTTCTTAAGGTTCAAATAGGCTTAATTAAGTTGGTTTTGACACATTTTATGATATTGAGCCGAATTGGATCATTAAATGAATTATTGCATAAATTAGCCTTAATTTATCTCTTTGACAGTGTTTAGTAAACTGGCTATATCTTGAATTACAAATATCTGATTGATGTGATTCTAGTCTTGTAGGAAATCTAAGACAATTCCCTACAATATTCATGAAGACCTTAAAGGCCTAATCATACGATTAGATAACACAAATTGGAGTTGAAGAAAGAACTAGAGTGCTGATCCTGACAGCTTGACCTATATGTACTGTTCATGCCATATCTCGGGCTATAGGATATTAAATAGCTAAAATTTTGATGGTTGATAATTAAGACTCATATCTACAACTTTTATGAAGAACACAAAACTCAGTTTGGACTCCATGGAGGTGATATTGGGTTTTCAAGTCAGAACAGAGGAGCTGTCACTGGGCCTGCATCAGATTACAGGGCCTAGGTTGTGTAAAAAATGCACAGCCGTGCAAGAGTACACGACCTAGGCCGTGTACTCCTCTGGCTTTTGCAATTAAAATAGTAGATTTTGTTCCTCCAAACAGAATCATACATGGCCTAGGCCGTGTATTTATGCACGGCCGTGTATTCGCTTCAGTAACTAAATAATTGAAGACTTCTGCGAGAAGTTTATGTCGGAGGCTTATATATTGACACTTTCAGCCTCTTTGAAGGAGTTTTGACCTGGGAAAGACCCTAGAGGCTGCTGGAAACAGAGGAGAGAGAGGGAAAAGCCTCTTTTCTTCACTGAGAGGAGGAAATCCTTCCTCCGCTCTTCAGTTCTTCAGTCTTTCTTTTTCTTCTTCTCTTTTTCCTTCTTTTCTCCTATATGTAATTAAGTTCCATTTTGCTTGGGTCAAAGTGTGAAGTTCTTGGTAATAAAATAAGGTTAGATTCTTTCCTCTCTTATGCTTAAATGATTTATTTTTCAAATAGTTATTATACGTGTTATATTTTGGTTTCCAATTAATATAGAAATCATCCTCGTAAAGAAGAGTTCTTGATTTGTTGTAGACAAGAGATTGGCACAGTGAATACTTTAACCCATTTACAAGTGTTGATGTTAGAAACTACCCTTGTAAAGTGGAGATCTTGATTTGTTGTAGACAAGATTTTGGCACAATGAATGCTTGATCCCATCTATGAGTGGTAGTGTTAATAGATGATTAAAGAAATTATAATATAATCACGTATATAATTTTAATGAACGTTAAATGTTATATTTTCCAATTGGAGCCTCTGTTATGTGTGGATTCTAATTGAGTTATAAAAAGAATTAATCTTACTCTTACTTTATTTACCAAGAGTGGATCTCCTAACCCAAGTAAATTTACAAAATATTTACTTTACCTTAATTAATCTTCATCAATTCCCTGTGGATCGACCTCGGATTCTCGAGAAATTTATTACTTGAGACAACCTGCACTTGGGTTCGCAATGCAACAATTAATCCCGCATCAAGTTTTTGGACTTGGTTGAAAATTTTGTGCATCAAGTTTTTGGCGCCGTTGTCGGGGACTTGATTTGAAGAACAAATTTCTGGTATAAATATTTTTGTACATATTAACGCACTAACTAGTGTAGTTAAAAAAAATAATAGTGTGAATAGTGCATGAATAGTAAAAAAATTTGAGTGAATAGTTTTTTTACAACAAAATAATAATAATAGAAGTGGGGGACAACGTTGTCCCCCGTTGAAAAATGAAAAAGAAAGGTGGTCACAGGTGTGACCATAAAAAAAAAAAAAAGAAAAAAAAGAAAATAAAAAATAAAAAATTGAAAATAAAAAAAATGAAAAAAAATGAAAAAATAAAAATAAAAAAATTAATAAGAAAAAAAAATATAAAAAAGTTAAGCCTTTTATTTTCTTGTACATATTAACTCATGGGGAAACTCTCCTTTTTATTTTTTGTACATATTAATTGGGGTAATTCTCCTTTTAATTTCTGTACAGTGGGGTAATTCTCCCTTTTATTTTCTGTACATACTAACTTTGTGGGAAAAAAATTTTCATTTATTTTATTGTATATACTAACTCAGCAAGGGAAACTCTCCCTTTTATTTTTCTGTAATTAACTTTTTACATATTTTTATTTTATTTTCTGTTTATGGTGGTTGGTTTAGTACCACACATTTGTTTTATTTTTTTTTTTTTCTATTTGGTGGTTGGTTTAATATCACACCTTTATTTTGTTTTATTTTATTTTATTTTTATTTAGTGGTTGGTTTATTACCACACCTTTGTAAATATACTTTTGGTGGTTGGTTTATTACCACACCTTTGTTAATATTTAATGGTAGGTTTATCGCCTCCTTATTAATATTATTATTATTATTAGTTACCATGGCAGGTTTATACCGCCTACTTGTAAATAATTTTTAAAAAAAAAGGTTGAGTTTTGTATATATTTTTATTTTTTCTTCTTATTTCTTTTTCTCTTTTGTCATGTGTAATTAATTTTTTGTGTTTTTAGGGTAAAGACGTAACTTGATTCAATTGACATGTATTAAGATTAAAATTTTAATCAGTTTCTTTTCTATTCAATTTGAGTGCTTATTATGGTTCATAATACTTTTATGAATTGGCCACTCATAAATTGATCTAGTGGGTGTATGTAGAATCGGAAGGTTTGCATATGACCTAGATCATAAATAATAAAGTGTCATGATTTATAATTGTCTAGGAATGGAGGTTATAGGTTGTGTGGAAGAACTATGGTATTTTCCATGAGAATCCAAAGAGTAAAAGTCATGCCTTTTAGAATTAAGGTTTAGACCAAGGAATTAAATGAAAATTAATTACTGATTCTCCCCATCAATTGAATGACTAGAAATTAATTAGAAGGAAGGTCCCAAAGCTACTCTATTGTCTATGATAGATTATTGAATCAAGTGAAATCAGATCCTTAGTGTTTTAATTTTTCGTGTTTTGTTTTCTCTTTTTCTTTTTAATTTTGTGTGTCTTTGTGTTTGTTTTTCTTTTTCCTCTTAATCACTTTGACAATTTTGTGCACTTGTCGATTTTCTTAACAAGTTTTTGCAAATCTAGGTTAATACGATAGATTTTGCTGCTTTAAAAATTCAAAATGAGCCAAAAATTTTATTATTGATCATTTGTCCATACTTACAATAGGCTCACCTTTTGAAATCACACCTATCAATGATCATTTTCCTGATGAATTTTTAATTTTCAATTTTATGGTTTGATTTGTTAATATTGTCAATTTTCTTGTAACAAGCGAAGCTGTTCTTTGGGGATGTTTTCGCAAACAGAAACGATAGAATATTCTCCATTAAGAATGGTTTGAGTAAGGAGTCATTAGGAGATATCTTATTGACTCTTAAGATGCATTCTTGTGGAGTTGTGCATAGTGAATTTACTAATTTGTGGAATCTCTTCAAGGGCAAATAAGCTCGTTACAGTCTTGGGAATCTAACTCAAAAAGATCCTATTTGTCAATTTATAAGAAAATTGGATAGGAAGCTTATCCTCGACTCATAGAAGGCATTTAAGTCGTTACTGGACGTAAAACCAGAGGAAGATGTGAGCCACAATCACAACTACATGTATATATTTTGGCTTTGTTTAAATTTATGTGAGGTTTCTCTTTTCAGTAATTACAACAACAGGTACTATCTTCTATCCTTTACCTTTCTATGTTTTAACATTGAGGACAATGTTGTGATCTGGCTGGGGGAAATGATAGTTATGTGGATAGTTGTGTAAAAAAAAAATTAGGAAGTGTGTTTATGTTTGTCATGTTTATATGTTTGTTAGCAATTTTTTAATAGCTAAACTAATTAAGGATGGCAGAGTAAGGAGTAAATTTTGCTATGGAGGTAATTTTACTCTTGAGATGCATCTAGATTGGGGTAGATAATGAGTTTGTGTGGAAGTAGCAAATGGATTCAAGGAAATTTACATGATTGAGTAAATTGTCTTCTTTCTTAAACGTCACATGCTTGGTTATGGATGTTGAATTTTTTTGGATTGAGAATAATGGATATATGCCTTGTGAGATTTTGAGTCTATCGATGAATGGATTGAACATCTGTACTATTCTCTTCTTTCTTGTGTGATTTTTTCTCATGGAATTGTTACTTTAGAACTTGCTTTGATTCTTTTTGAAGCTACATTTTCACATGCATACATAAACATGATTGAGGCAATTTTCTTGAATTAACTACTTTGACCAAATAGCCAACCTTGCATATTTTCCTTTGCTTAACTCCTTTGAGCTTATTTGACCATTCTTTGTTTCGAACTCATTATGTGCCTTAAATGAAAAACCATGTTCTTACCTGACCGTAGGGAATAAGAGAGCATTGGCTTTGTTGTCGGGTGAGTTTCTTGAATAAGTGTGAGGGTATGTGTGCAAGTATTTCTTAAAAAAAAAAAGAGCTGACTAGTGGATGTTTGGAAATAACAAGAATAGAAGGAGAATGTTCAAGCATAACAATGAATTCAATCTACCATATTGGCATTGATCTTCAACAAAACATTAGTCAAATATTGGTCATTGTCCTTTATGAGAAGGAAACAAACAGAGAAAGAATTAATAAAATCTTGGGAAAGTTAGACTGAATGTTCTCAAACATCTTTTCCATTCTAACTGTAACATAATGTTCTTTTATTCTTTTTGGTATTTAACTTGTCATATCTATATTACTTCCTCCTTTACCTTGACCCTGTTATAACCTTGAATAAAGTTCTTATGATTTGTGTATATATGTTATTTTTGAGTAGTGAAAAAGTAGAAGATAAACAACCATATGGTAGTGCAATTATTCATGAGTTGAATAGAGTGAAATACTAACCTTTTTAAATACTTGAGAGATTGAGAGTGAATTCTGTGAGGATATATCATTCTTGATTCATTCTTTTCAACTAAAGTTTCCTTGCTTGTTGGTTTGAGATGTGAAGAAATGTTACCTCATGAATGTTTTGATTCCTTGAATGTCTAGTTTCTCTTCTTGATTCATTTAATCCTTTAGAGTTTTTAGTTTTTGAGTCTGTGTCATTTTTCTTTGTTCCCTAGTATTTATTTCTTGTGTTTTGCACAGGAGTGCAAAAGTTAAGTGTGGGGAAATTTGATAACACTGTATTTTATACATTTTATAATCCTCTCACTAGGCTTCTTAAGGTGTAGATAGGATTAATTAAGTTGGTTTTGACACATTTTATGATATTGAGCCGAATTGGATCATTAAATGAATTATTGCATAAATTAGCCTCAATTTATCTCTTTGATAGTGTTTAGAAAACTAGCTATATCTTGAATTGTGAATATCTGATTGATCTGATTCTGGTCTTGTAGGAAAGCTAAGACAATTCCTTACAACATTCATGAAGACCTCAAAAGCCCAATCACACGATTAGATAATACAAATTGGAGTTGAAGCAAGAACTAGAGTACTAATCCTGACAACTTGACCTATATGTACTGTTCATGCCATATCTCGGGCTATAGGATGTTAAATGGGGTAAAATTTTGATAGTTGATAGTTAAGACCCATATCTACAACTTTCATGAAGAACACAAAACTTAGTTTGGACTCCTTTGAGGTGATATTAGGTTTTCAAGTCAGAATAGAGGAGCTATCACTGGGCCTGCATCAGATTACAGAGCCTAGGCTGCGTAAAAAATACATGGCCGTGCAAGAGTACACGGCCTAGGCTGTGTACTCCTCTAACTTTTGCAATTAAAATAGTAGATTTTGCTCCTCCAAACAGAATCATGCATGACCTAGGCCATGTATTCATGCACGGCCGTGTATTCACTCTAGTAACTAAATAATTGAAGACTTCTGCGAGAAGTTTATGTCAAAGGCCTATATATTGACATTTTCAGCCTCTTTGAAGGAGTTCTGACCTGGGAGAGACCCTAGAGGTTGCTGGAAACAGAGGAAAGAGAGGGAAAAGCCTCATCTCTTCACTAAGAGGAGGAATTCCTTCCTCCTCTCTTCAATTCTTTTGTTCTTTAGTCTTTCTTCAGTTTTTCTTTTTCTTCTTCTCTTCTTCCTTCTTTTTTCCAATGTATAATTAAGTTCCATTTTACTTGGGTTAAAGTGTGAAGCTCTTGGTAATAAAATAAGGTTAGATTCATTCCTCTCTTGTGCTTAAATGATTTATTTTTCAAATAGTTATTATACGTGTTATATTTTGGTTTCCAATTAATTGTAGAAATCATCCTCGTAAAGAAGAGTTCTTGATTTGTTGTAGACAAGAGATTGGCACAGTGAATACTTTAACACATTTACAAGTGTTGATGTTAGAAACTACCCTTGTAAAGTGGAGATCTTGATTTGTTGTAGACAAGATTTTGGCACAATGAATGCTTGATCTCATCTATGAGTGGTAGTGTTAATAGATGATTAAAGAAATCATAATATAATTATGTATATAATTTTAATGAACGTTAAATATTATATTTTCTGATTGGAACCTCCGTTATGTGTGGATTCTAATTGAGTTATAAAAAGAATTAATCTTACTCTTACTTTATTTACCAAAAGTGGATCTCCTAACCCAAGTAAATTTACAAAATATTTACTTTACCTTAATTAACCTTCATCAATTCCCTGTGGATCGACCTCGGACTCTCGAGAAATTTATTACTTGAGACAACCTGCACTTGGGTTCGCAATGCAACAATTAATATTGCATCAAGTTTTTGGACTTGGTTGAAAATTTGTGCATCAGATAATAACATTAGCGAAAGGGGTGAGATGGAGTCAACCTTTGAAGAAAACACTACTCATTCTTCCAGAGATCAACCATAACCAGAGGTGGAGAAGTTTGAACAGCTAATGAAAGATACGGATGAAGAACTATACCTTACATGCAAGAAATTTAGTAAACTATCATTTTTACTACATCTTTACCATATAAAACAGTTGTTCAAATGGACAAATGAGTCTTTTAATGCTTTGCTTGGATTATTGATGGATGCATTGCTTGAGGGGGAAAGGTTGCCTCATTCCTTTTATGAGAACAAGAAGATAGTTGATGGATTAGGGTTAAAGTATGAAAAGATCCATGCTTGTCCCAACGATTGCATGCTTTTTAGGAATGCATTTGCTGGTAAGGATGTTAATGAATGCTCAGTTTGTGGGGCTTCTAGATGGAAAAACAATGACAAAAAAATTCTTGCCAAGGTCTTAAGATATTTTCCTCTAAAACCAAGGCTACAAAGATTATTTATGTCTTCAAAAACTTCTAAACTAATGAGATGGCATAATGAAGAGCGCAATAAAGATGGAGTTTTACGGCATCCTGCAGATTCTGAAGCTTGGAAAAGTTTTAACAGTTGTCATTCAGAATTTACTAAAGATCCCCGCAATGTTCGCCTAGGATTAGCTAATGATGGCTTTAATCCATATGCCACGATGCAAATTGCTCACAGTACATGGCCAATGATTTTAATGCCATATAATCTTCCACCATGGTTGTGCATGAAGCAAGAATTCTTCATCTTGTCCTCACTCATTCCTAGACCAAAAGGGCCTAGAAATAACATTGATGTTTTTTTAGAACCTTTAATAGAAGAGTTAAACCAATTATGGGATGTGGGGGTAGAAACCTACGATGCCTTTACTAAGAAGACATTTCAAATGTGAGTAGCTCTCATGTGGACTATAAATTATTTTCTAGCATATGGTAGTCTATCTGGATGGTGTACTTATGGTCAATTTGCATGCCCTTCTTGCAACATAAGCACTCAATCTAAAAGGCTTAAACATGGTAAAAAGTTTTGCTACATGGGCCATCGACGTTTCTTGAAGCTGGGGCACAAATATCGAAATGATGCAAAGTCATTTGATGGGACTAAAGAATCAAGACCTGCACCTTGTCCAATATCTGGGTCACTGGTTCTAAATGAAGTTAGAGGCATAAAGTTCACTCTTGGTAAGTTGAGTGAAGAGGTAAGTGGGTGATGAAAAGCACATGGAAAAAGAGGAGTATTTTTTTCAATCTTCCTTATTAGGAGTATAACTTGGTGCGCCATAATCTTGATGTGATGCACATAGAAAAAAATGTGTGCAATAATTTGATTTATACATTGTTGGGTCTTGGTAAAAAATCAAAAGACAACTTAGAAGCTCGATTGGACTTGATGGAGATGAAGATAAGACCAAGCTTATGGCCTCAGCAACGAGCTAATGGGAGGACATATCTACCTCCTACTTATTTCACAATGTCCTCAGAGGAAAAGAAGTTATTCTATGAAGTACTACAAAATGCTAAGTTTCCACATGGCTATGCGTCTAATATCTCACGCTGCATTCGAAAATGAAAAATATCAGGGCTGAAAACTTATGATTGCCATGTTATAATGCAAGAACTTCTTGTTCTTGTATTGCGGAGATCAATAGATAAAAAAGTGAGTACTGTTTTGATTGAACTATGCACATTCTTTCAGGTGCTTTGTAGCAAAGTGCCTAAGATGGAAGAGTTAGAGCTACTTGAAGAAGAAATTGCACTAACATTGTGTAATATGGAGAAACTCTTCCTCCCATCATTTTTTACCATTATGGTACATTTGGTTATTCACTTGGCAACTGAAGCTAAAATTACAGGGCCAGTACATTATCGCTGGATGAACCCAATTGAGAGGTACAAGGAATCACATTAAGTTTTTTATATATCTTAAGTTATGCTTAAGCACTAAAATATTAGACTGATAATATTTTTTAATGTCATAGGTACTTATGTACTTTGAAATCATATGTTCGTAATCGTGCATGCCCAGAAGGTTCAATACTAGAAGCATATCTTGCAAAGGAGTATCTGACATTTTGCTCACGATATATAGAAGGTGGAGATTCAAGGTCTTATTGGTCAAGAAAAAGTGAAAATGAGATTGAGCATGGGATTGATAAAGAAGAATGTCTTTTCCCCACTGTTGGGCAACCATATGGCAAAATAGAAGCATTTTTTATGGATGAGAAAACATGGTTGCAAGCACATTGATATGTTCTCTTCAATTGTGAATCAAATGTGGTTGAGAATTATAAAAAGTGAGTGGTATATCTTTGTCTTATTTGCTATATATTACTTTATATGATAAGGAAAATTGATATGTGAGTTACATGCATAGTGAACATATTGGTGAGATCAATAGATTAAATGTCGCCATACACAACATCAGCTTGATTGTTTGCATTTAGATACATTTCATGAATGGTTGAAGGAGCAAGTAAGTAGTAGGATTTAGTCACTATTTACTGTAATTTAGTGTCATTGTACTTATATTGGTATTTATAGTCGTATATTACTATTTGGTTAGGTTAAGGAGTTGGACCTCACATCTGATATCGAAAAAGATCTTAAAGCCCTTGCACAATGTCCAAGTTACATTGCAAGAAGATTTAAAGCATTCGATGTAAATAATGGGTATCGATTTCGAACAAAACAATATGAAGAGTTCATGCAAACACAAAATAGTGGTGTTATGGTTGTTTCAAAGACAGAGAGTTATGCAGGTACAAGTGACAATGCTCTGAAGTCGGCAAACATCACCTATTATGGTAGATTGAATGATATTGTGGAGTTAAACTACCTTGAAGAATTTAAGGTTATCTTATTTAAATGTGATTAGGTTGATGTAACCCAAGGTAGAGGAGTTAGGGAAGATGACTTAGGTTTCACACTTGTGAACTTTTCATACCTAATACACTCTGGCGATGGGGAAAGTCATCAGCCTTTTGTATTTGCAGACCAAGCTCAACAAGTGATATTTGTGCAAGATCCTACAGATCATGAATGGTTTGTCCCTAGGCCAATTAAACCTCGAGATATTTTTGATATGGGAGATGAAAATAGTTTGCAATTTGAGTCATCAGTGTAGAATGAAGCCAAAGACTTGACTTTCTTAGAAAATATTTGTGACTCGAAACATGACAATAATGATTGGATAAGAAGTGGTGTTGATGGAATAGTAATTGATATGAGCCTCCATTCTAACACTCCTCCAAATGAAGGTGAAGCTAATAATGATGGAGGAAATGACATTGAATATGATAGTGATTCTGAATAAGATAAGTAAACTTAGAAAATTTTTAAATTTTTAATTTAAGTTTTATTGAAGTACTTGCAGCTTAATATTATTATCTTTGTTAAATGTTTGTTTCCTTACTTGAATTATTAATACTATGTGCTTTTCCTTTGAAAATTTCCAATTTCATAATTTACTTTCCAATTTCCATATTACACCATTATGTTAGTGTTTAATTCATATATCTTTTGCTTTATGACTTTTATAGGTTTTTGCAGCTAGAAAAGTACTTTATTTTGGAGAATGAAATAGGTCCATGCAGGTACTGTGAACTAATCTCTTCCTATGATGGGGTTTTAGATGTCTCATGTTTTAATAGGATATTAGAATGTGTTATTTAAGTTTTGTGTATGAGAATCTAATTAGTGTACTTACTTTAATTTTCCTTTGATAATAATTTGGTTGAGTCTGGTTCCATAAAGAGCTTTATTATGTGTTCAAATAAGAAACTAAATTCTGTTAATAAGGTTCTTGATCATCCTGATATGAAATAGAATATTTATTGATCTGTGTTGATATGTTTACACTTACATGCTAGAGGCCTGAAATTTATTTTGTGTTTATCTGTTTCATTTACACAATCAAGTGAACACATGAGAAACTCCTTTTCTTCTCTCAATGATTAATTACCACATGAATGTAGGCAACTAATATGAGTGCTACATTTGATATGTCTTTCCACTGGATTTGACAAATTAAATTGCACTTCAACTATTGCAGTCAAATTTTGGTTAAGTACAACATTAGGTTCCTTACCTCTGAATTTGTTTCTTAGACATAGAAATAGAGAGAAAGACAAAACATGTTCTTTCTTCCACTTTTTGTTTCAGTCTTTTAACTTTAGAAGGGATCACTTATTACTGATAAAGAAAATGAAAGTTGTGCTCTCATGATGCTAGAAAAGTACTTTAAGTTTAAAAGATAAGTTATAATGGAAATCTCCAAACTTTCACCAAGGTTGGGTTGAGTAGGTCATAGGATAAGTTTATGTGTTAAGTTAGTGGTGGACCTGCCTGAAAAAGAAATAAGCCTAAGAAATGACTATTGCAGACAAGCATGTCATCTTTTTAATTTATTATGATAAGGGTAGCTATGATATCCTTCAAGATCCATTCAGGGAAGAAGTTTTGAATGTTCTACAGGTTCTACTCTCCATCATCAAATGAATCTTTTATCATAGAGTAATAGAAGCTATTCTATTTTAACCAAGTAATACAAGGCTCCAATATTCTTCCTTATAGCATAAGTAATTTTTTTGTTTGATTCAAATCAAAGCTTAAATATCTTATTTTTAGTTTTTTATCTCCTAATATAAGTGTTATGTCATAAGAGAGGATCAAAACATGCAAATTTGCACATTTATTTCACCTTAAGTAAATTTTATAGGTAGTATATCCTAATGCCTAGAAAAACTAGCCTCACATTGGTCACTGAACAACATCATAATGAAGAAGTGCGGCCTTATATTGAGCAACTAATGAATGCCCAAAATTGCTCTCAAACCCAAGCACATGATGGTCAATCAGATGAATTGAATAATTCTGTTGGGACTGAGGTTGATCAAAACCATGAATCAGGTGACATTATTTTATTGAACAATTGCTTTAGATTTTTAAATTTGTTTGAACTAAATCATGACATTTAAATCTAGTTCATGTTAGGTCCTTTGGAGGCAAGGAAGGTTCGTGGGCCTACATTACTAAAAGATATTTGGAATTTGCCTCTAGGAAAGACAATTGCTATGAGATTCAATAATCGTAACCAAGCGATAGGAAAGGAGGGTCAAAAGCTTGCTAGCTTTCTAGGCATTGTTGCTAGAACCCCAGAACTAACACCTTTAAACATAGAAGATTGGAGAGTTTTTGACAAAGAAGAAAAGAAGAAATTGTGGAGTTTGTGAGGGTATGAAATAACCATTCTTAATAGGTGTGAATATAATTTGGTGTTATTTCTTTCATTTCATACATGAAATTAACTTGTAAATGCTTGCTCTATTTTTAGAAGAAGTTCTCAATCCCAGCACATAGTGAGGAGTTTGTCAAAAAGTCACTAGGGAAGAAATAGAAAGATTACAAATATGAATTAAAGAGTATATATATGGCAAAGTATAAGACCAAAGATGCCTTACTAAAAAATAGACCGAGTCACATACCAAGGGACCAATGGACTGGTCTTGTCTCTTATTGGATTTTTGATAAAGCAAAAGGTATCAACTTTAGAAGCCTTAAAACACAAACACACAGAGTTGCCTTGTTTTTATATTTTATAGATTGCTTTGATTATTTTTATTTAGTTTTCATATATAAATTATATGATGTTATCTATGTGTTGTAATGATAGAAGCGTAGCCAAGCAAATAGAAGCAATAGGGCCAAGCAAAAGGTGCCTCACACAGGAGGATCCAAAAGCTTTGGAACCTTGATGGATGAAAAGGTATTCATGTATAAATTACAAAATATAAGATTCTAAAGCCTTTTTGTGTCATGTATAATTGTTTGACATTAATTTAATTGTATTAGGCTATAAATGGGATAGAGCCTCAATGATCAGAAATTTACATATTAACTCATACAAAGCGTAAGGATGGTAGACCATTAGATGAGGAGTCTGCAAGGACAGTTGTAAGATTTCTTATGCAATTTTATCATTCACAAGTTCAATATGTTTAGTATTCAAATTATTTTAAATATTTTTATATGGATTTGAGTATGCCATAAATTGTTATCTTAATTGCAATTAGGACATGATGAAAGAAAAGTTGAGCAACGGTGAGACATCTAATGAACAACCTACTGGTAGTGTTGCTTGGGAAGGAGATGTGTATTCCCAAGTGTTGGGAAGTGAAAGAAGTGGTTATATCTGCGGTTTAGGACTTAGTCCAACCCCTTCTCTATTATGGGGTAATAAATATTCCCTAGGAAATATTGCTGTGGATGATTGGTCTAATGAGGTTGTCCAAAAGTTAGAACAAGAGATAAAGGAGCTAAAGGAAAAGCATGATGAAGAAATGATTTTGATGAAACAAAATCAAGATAGGCTGCTCTCAAAATTATCATGGGTGAGACAAGTTATATGCAAATTTGCTCCTGTGGAATTATCTATGCCTCAAAATTTTAATGGAAGCTCAGTTGGACAGGTTAGCTTTTCAAAGATTTTAACCTTTTTTTCTTAAAATTCAATGTTATAAGACTATTATGTTATCTTATATCTTAATATTTACTAGGTCCCTGATGCTAATAGTGGCCATGAACGAGCACCACATAGACCATTTCAATTACATAGCGTTGATGAAAATACTACAGCCCCTCATGGTATTGCACTTGCTTTAAAATATGTTAATATAGTGCTCATTTTTTAAATTGTACTTGATTTTATATATTTTAATTTTGTTCAGTTTATGTGATTTATGCTGCTTGTTTGTTTAAATCTGCTATAAGAATCCTTGCAATACATGTGCTCTTAATTATAATCTATGAGAAACATGATTTAAGTACTCCTCTGTAAACGTAAATTTGGTGTAGACTAGATTGGTAACCATACGGCCATGAGTTGATAGATATATAATAGATAATAGTATTATACGCTCTAATAATACCCCTTAATATGGAGTAGATTTAATAATTGAAAATAACAAGGAGGTACTACCCCTAGCCATCATTTCAACTGAGAAAGGAATTGATTAAAAAGGTAATGTGTACCTACTAGTATATTGTATCACATACAACAGTGGATCCACAATTAGCATCATCTCCTTCCTTTACTAATTGTGGGATCAGAACTCTAAAGTATACACCCCACACTTTATCATTTATATTAATTGTATCAGCAATAGGGTGCAATACCTATTCAGACATTACATAGATATTTAGTGAATAAGCAATTAGCACAATACATATTCACACATTACATAGAAATTTAATGAAGAAGCAATTAGCACATACAAGAATTAGCAATACAACCATTAAACATGTAACAAAGACAGCTCATAACAAAAAAATTATAGTAGATATTTTGTCATTTAATTGAATCTGTAAACTAATATAATGCATGCTCATATGTGACAGAAAATTTATATGACAGGACTAACTTGTTCCAGTTAAGTTGTTATGGTTGCTCAAATTTTAAGCTACCAAACAACTTGAATGAAAATAATTTAACTGACTTGCACATGCTTCAGATATGGGATCATAATTTGCTCTTAATGTTTAATATGCCCTCTATTTAACAAGGACTTGACCGCAATGGACATTAGTAGTAAATTTTATTGATCCTAACAAAGTATTCTTTTCAAGGTCTTGTTTGATTGGTCAAATTTGATTTTGTTTGTCAATAATAAACAAGCTTTCTAGGTCCTAGTTGTCATCAATTTTAATTTGGAGCTTATGGGTTTAGTGTAAATGCTAGTTATTATTTGTCTTTCATAGAGTATCTATAACTTGAAATCTCTTAGAAATCTCATTACCTATGGTTGCTGAAATTTTAGGCTACCAAACAACTTGAATGAAAATAATGCTTTGGATGAAATTTATGTGATTGGAACTGCAATGAGAGAAGTTCCTTCATCCCAGTGATTTAAAATCATTGAAAATATTCTCTTTCAGTGGATGTGCAGGCTTAATTTCTATTTTATTTTATCATTGCAGGTCATACACTATGATTTTGAGAAATTTTGCATAGGAAAGACTTCATTATGATCAAGAATTAAAGATTTGTTTATGGACTACTTACTATCTTATACTATAACTATTTGATAACACTAGTTATTAGACTCAAAATGACACTAGTTATTAGATTGTGTACTTTTTATGTTTTGTTGTAGACACTGTAAAGTTATGGATGTTCTCTTTTATTGTAGATTTAATGAAATGTATTTTGCTTTTTAGAATGAGTTCTAATATGTTATATTTAGGAACATTTAGATGTTATGATTTAAGTTTTTTAGGAGTAAATATTATTATCATTAAAATTTTTGTTAATAACATTGAAATCTCACCTTGAATGGCAAATAGGCAAAATATTTTTGCACCAAAAAATGGGTATTTACTTTTAATAACAAAGGTCGATAAAGACATTAAAAAAGGAAAATATGTGGATGTTTTAGCTGTCATTATAATTGTTGGTAAAAGTTATAATTTTTACCGGCAATAAAATGAATCTTTACCCGCAATAATAAAGGCCTCTAAAAGACATAAAAAAAGTAATTATGTGAAAGTTTTAGCCGAAATTATAATTGCCAGTAAAATGCATACTTTTTACCGGTAATAAAATGGGTATTTGTCGGCAATAACAAAAGCTGCTAACAACATAAAAAGGCAAACTTAAATTTGTTTTAGTGGCTATTTTAATTGCCGGCAAATAATTGCTGCCAAAAGGAATTATTTTTACTGGCCATAAAAAGGGTCTTTACCGGTGCTCTATATAATGGCCGGTAAAACCTTTACCGACGCTGGATTTGGCGGCCATAAATTAATTGTCGGTAAAGGTTTTTGTGGCAATTCTTATTGCCTCTAAAAGGCATATTTATTACCACTAAAAGGCTTTTTTGTTGTAGTGATACCCTTTCAATAGGGTGTTCATGGTTAAAATTTTGTAACAAGGTGGAGAGATAACTAATCAAGTGAATAACAATTAATGGAGCAATGAAAAATTTGGGTTCTTACCCCCTTGGGAGGCTCACGACCTCTAGGGCTTTTTAGGTCCAAATGTGTAAATTTTGGGTAACCTTGGAACTTAAGTAATTAAGTATTAAGTAATTAACAATGGGATGAAAAAATTAGTGGACTCTTGTCCTTGGAAGGTCATGGCCTTAAGGGCCATGTTGGCGAAAAGCTATGCATTAAGCTAAGGCTTAGGTTATTACGTAACTTAAGAACTTATTATGGATTCATAAGATGTAAAGAAACTTATTTGATGACCTAGAGTGACTCTTTTGAACTTAAGGGAAGAACAAGAGTGTGTGTGAGACTTGGTGAACCTTAGATAATTTTCTAAGTAAGTATGATTTAATTTGAGTAAAAGACTGATGATCACATATTTGATACATTAATAAGCCTTCATTTTTAGTCATTTACACTCTCTATGTACTTAATTGATTGATTTTGATTATGTTTTGTAAGTTTGGACTCAAATTGGACTTAATTGAATTTTTCAGCATAATTTACGTCTTACGTGGTTTCTGTATTTGGGCTATATCTTGGAATGTAGGTGGTCAAATGAGGTGAATCTGATGGCATTTTAAAGAAATAAAGAGCTCTATAACTTTCATGAAGACCTCAAAGGCCCAATCACACGAGTAGATAACTCAAATTGGGGTTGAAGCAAGAACTAGAGTGCTGTTCCTGACAGCTTGACCTCTGTGTATTGTTCATGCCATTTTTCGGGCTAGAGGTTGTTAAATGGGCTGAAATTTTGATGATGAATAGTTGAGACTATATCTACAACTTTCATGTTGAACACTTTTTCCAGAATCGGAGGCCTAATGGGTGATATTGGACTTGTAAGTCAAAACAGAAGAGCTGTGACTGGGCCTGAGTAGTGTGCAGTAATTTGAACGTATCTAGAGTTATAGAAAATGATATTAGACTCAAACTAAAGTCATTTGAAAGCTAAGATCCAGGTCTACAACTTTGATGAAGATCATATTTGCTCATTCTGACGCATTCAATGACTTCAGAGCTAAATGATTTTGGAGATAAGGAATCTCCATAATTTTCCACTCACTAAAAGTCATTTGGCATTTTCCACTCATTTTCCACTCATCCACTCACTAATGACTCAGCCCCCTTGTCATTTTGTATCTCTAATCCTCTATAAAAGGGGGCCTTGGCAGATCATTGAGGGTGTTAGGTGTTAGTTACCAAAATGATGCCATTTTGTTACTAGGTTTTCTTGTAGTAATTTTCCTTTGTTCTAAATTAAAGTCATGTTCTTCTTCTTCTTCTTCTTCTTCTTCTCTCTTTCTTTCTTCTTATCTATGAGTAACTAAGTTTCATTTTACTTGGGTGAAAGGGTGAAGCTCTTGGTAATAAAATAAGGTTAGATTTATTCTTCTCTTGTGCTTAAATGATTTATATTTTCTAGTAACCATTATACGTATTATAATTTGTTTCTTATAATTGAGAAACCATCTTTGTAAGGAGGAGTTCTTGATTTATTGTAGACAAAATATTGGCACAATGAATGCTTTAACCCATTTATAAGTGGTGGTAATATTTTTAGGAAACATAATATAATTACGTATATTATTTTAAATGGACTTTTAATATTGTATTTTCCAATTGGAACCTCCATGTTGCGAGGATTCTAATTGAGTTATAAAGGGAATTAATCTTACCTTTACTTTATTTACCAAGAATGAATCTTTTTACCCAAGTAAATAATTTTAATCGTAGTAACAAAATATTCACTTCACCTTAATCTTCAATAATTCCCTATGGATCGACCTCGGACTCACCGAGAAATTTATTACTTAAGACAACCTACACTTGGGTTTGCAAATGCGACAATTAAAAAGTGTGCATCAAGTTTTTGGTGCCGTTGCCGGGGACTTGATTTGAAGACTGAATTTCTGGTGTAAAAATTTTGTATATATACTAACATACTAACTAGTGGGGGAACCTCTCCCTTTTTAATTTCTGTGCATACTAACTTGTGGGGGAAACTCTCCCTAATTTCTCTGTAATCTTTAATCATTAATGAAATAATCTTTCTTCTTCTCTTCTCTCTCGCTAGAGCCAAAAATTGGCTTGTCAATTCTCCAGTTTTCATATTTTAAATTTACTTTCTATACTTTATTTTTTGTATTTATTTTTGTTATTTTTTTTTTTTATTTTTGTCATTTTTTTTTTGTTTACTAACTTACTAACTCTCTTACTAACGCCTAACTTTTTACTTTTTTCTGTTTCTAACATTTTAATTTATCTGTATACTAACTTTTTACTTTTTATGCTTATTAACTTATTTGGTGGATGGTTTATACCACATATTTGTTAATATTTATTTACTAAGTGTTAATATATATTTGGTGGTTGGTTTATACCACACCTTTGTTAATATTTAATAGACGGTTTATACTACTAGCTTGTACATTTTATTTTATACTGTAAGTTACTTGTTTATGCTTAATTGGCATCGTGATTTAAATTCTGGTCGTTTGGTTAGAGTTAATCCAGGTACTTTACATATTGATTTGTTTAAATCACAATCACACATATTAAGCACAATGGCTGAAAACAAAAGTGTGCATGAGGAACATGAAAATCAACCATTGTGAACTATGCGTGAGTATTTGCAACCATCTTGAAATTCTAGTCCATCATGTGTTATCTTTCCACTCAATGCCAACAATTTTAGATTCAAGCCAGGTATGATTTCTTTACTTCCTAATTTTCATGGTTTAGAATCTGAAAGCCCATATTTACATTTAAAAGAATTTGAAGAAGTATGTACTACTTTTCATGATCAAACTTGCACTGAAGAGGTTGTTAAGCTTAAATTGTTTCTTTTTTCTTTGAAAGATAAAGCAAAAACTTGGCTTAATACTTTGAAACCAAGATCAATTGGCACATGGCAAGAAATGCAAGGTGAGTTTTTGAAGAAATTTTTTCCAACACATAAAACCAATGCTTTGAAAAGACAAATCCAAAATTTTTCCCAAAATTCCAATGAAGCATATTTTCAAAGTTGGGAACGTTTTAAAGATTTGTTGAATTCTTGCCCACATCATGGTTTTGAAAAATGGCGCACTATAAGCTTCTTTTATGAAGGGTTAACACCTGAAACCAAGCAATTTGTGGAAACAATGTGCAATGGTGAATTTCTTGATAAAGAACCTGAAGATGCTTTAGACTATTTAAACCATTTGGCTAAAAATTATCAATCTTGGCATAGTACTAATCCTTCTGAAAATTCAATTAGATATAACCTTGCAAATGCTAGTAAAGGAAAATATCATCTTAGTCAAGAAGAAGATCTAAATGCTAGGTTGCTTATCTGGCTAGAAAGGTTGAAGCCATGGAATCTGGGAAAGTAAAAGAAATCAAATCTGTGCAAAATGAAGAAATTTGTGGCATTTGTGATGAATTAGGACACTCAACAAATGAATGTCCACAAATTCCTATTTTTAAAGAAGTTGTGCATGAGCAAGTAAATGCAATGAACAATTTTAAAATGCCATTCACTTCTTCTTTTTCAGATACATACAATCTGGGATAGAGAAATCACCCGAATTTCAGTTGGAGGAATAGCAACCAGGCACAATTCATACAACCACCACCTCCTCAGGCACAGCAAGATTCTCAAAATCCTCAAGGATATGCACCCTATGTCCCACCATATAGGAAAAACCTTGAAGGAACATTGCATGCATTCATGGAAAAATAAGAGGCCATCAATAACCAAAACACTCAAGCCATGATTGACATAAAAGACACTCTTGCTAAACTTTCTTCTGCACTTGTCATTCACGAGAAAGGAAAATTTCCCTCTCAACCTCAACCAAATCCCAAGGGTCAGTTTAGCCTAAATGAGGGTAGTTCAGAAGTCAAAAAATAGATCAAGTCAACTCAATGATAACTCTTAGGAGTGGAAAGGTTGTTGAAAAATAAATTCCTGAACTTTTGAGAAAGATGATGAGTCAATTCCTAAAGATGAGGAAGGGGTTGATAAGCCACCTAGTCAAAAGGAGACTAAACCCTCTCTTTCACCCCCATTTCCTCAAGCATTAAATAATTCAAGTAAAGTGAATCATAACAGTGACATTTTTAAAATTTTTAAACAAGTGAAGGTCAATATTGCTCTGTTAGATGCTATCAAATAGATTCCTTGTTATGCCAAATTTTTGAAAGACTTGTGCACTGTTAAAAGGAAACATAATGTGAAAAGAAATGCCTTTTTGACTGAACAGGTAAGGTCCATTATTCAAAACAATAATGAATTGAAATATAGAGACCCTGGTTATCCTACAGTTTCATGCAGTATTGGAGAACATAAAATTGAACGAGCTTTACTTGATCTTGGTGCTAGTGTTAATTTGCTTCCATATTCAGTTTATCAGCAACTCAACCTTGGTGAGTTAAAACCAACTTCTGTAACTCTTCTACTTGCTGATAGATCAATTAAAATCCCAAAAGGAATAATAGAAGATATGTTGGTACAAGTTGATAAATTTATATATCTTGTGGATTTTATTGTCTTGGAAACTGAACCTATGGTTGATAGTTCTAAGTCAGTTCTTATTATTTTGGGTCACCCATTTTTAGCAACATCTAATGCTTTGATAAATTGCAGAAATGGAGTGGTGAAGCTAACATTTGGAAATATGACACTAGAGCTTAATGTTTTCAACATGTGCAAGCAACCACATGAAGTTTATGATGACAAGGAAGAGATTGAAGGGATTGAGGCCATTATAGATGATCATCTTCAAATCAGGAGTTCTTCTGACCCATTAGAAATTTGTTTAATTAATTCCTTTAATTCAAGTACACAATTAGATGATGATATTTCTGAAGTATGTTCTTTACTTGATTGTTCACAGGTAATGGAATACAAGGGATTGAAGCAGAAATTTGAAGAGATAAAACTCATGAATGATGATACCCATGAAGAAGTACCCACACTGGAACTGAAGCCATTACCTGCTGGGTTGAAGTACACATTTTTGGGAGAAGAACAAAGCTTTCCAATAGTAATTTCCTCATCCCTGACCAAAGAACGAGAAGGTATGTTGATAAAAGTACTTAAAAGGCATAAAAGTACAATTGGATGGACATTAAAGGACATAAAAGGCATTAATCCATTAATTTGTACACATATAATACATTTAGAGGATAATGCTAAAACATCTCAACAATCTCAAAGAAGATTAAATCCACACATGAAAGAGGTAGTTAGAGATGAAGTTCTTAAATTACTTGATGTTGGAATTATCTATCCTTCTCTGGTAGTCAGTGGGTAAGCCCTACACAAGTTGTGCTTAAGAAATCTGGAATAACAGTGGTTGAAAATAAAAAAGGAGAATTAATACCTACTCGAGTCTCATCTAGTTGGCGTATGTGTATGGATTTTAAAAAATTGAATGCAGCCACTAGGAAAGATCATTTTCCTTTGCCATTTCTTGATCAGATTCTAGAAAGAGTAGCAGGACATCCCTACTATTATTTTCTTGATGGTTATTCAGGGTATAATCAAATACCAATTGCATTGGAGGATCAAGCAAAAACCACTTTTACTTGCCCCTTTGGCACTTTTGCATATAGAAGAAAGCCTTTTGGTCTTTGTAATGCTCTGACAACTTTTCAAAGATGCATGCTAAGTAATTTTGTGTTTGGATGCATACTTTTGAAGACTTGTTTTGATGATAACAAACGGGAAGAATAAATGAAGATGATAAATAGACTAAGTCCAAATTTATATTTGATTAGCATTAGGACTTAGGATCTATTGTATGGAGCCCACATTGATATGTCTTTGTTTTTTTCTGAAAGAAAAGAGAAAACTTGGTTTTAAACTTAGTGTCTTTGAAAACATCTTTTTAAAACCCTTTTTGAACTGAGTTATTCGAATAGAGCTTTGCCTATTCGAATAAACATCCTCACATGGTTTGATTTCTAAAAGGTGTTACTCGGATAACTACCCTGTTATTTGAATAACTAAGGTTTTTCAGAACACTGTTTTGTAAGTGGCTATTCGAATAATCCTTCCCTTATTCGAATAAATGAAGTTTTTCAGAACTATGCTTTTAAGTGAGTTATTCGAATAACTCATATGTTATTTGAATAAAACCACTCTATCTAAACTCTTTTTAAATACGTTATTCGAATAGATAAGTTGTTATTCGAATAACCGTTCATTTTCACAACTCTGGTTTTAACAGAGTTATTCGAATAACAGGTTGGTTATTCGAATAACCCATTTCAGATGAGTTTTCAGAAACAGTGTTATTCGAATAAGCCTGTGCTCTATTCGAATAAACACGAAGCTTTTGTTTACGTAAATGGAAACAGACAAGATTTTCAATCTGTGTTAATTGCTATTAATTATACCCAATGGCTAATTCATCTGGTTTTCCCTATAAATAACAAGCCTGGGTCACGTTTTTCAGTGTCAATAATTCTGAACTATTTTCTGATTACTCTAATTTTGAAAACTATTTTCTACGCTCTTCTTGTTTAAAAACTTTGAGATATTTCTGTGAGAGCTCCATTAGCACTTCAATTTGTATTACTTACTCTGAGTGAGAGTTTCTCTTCATCTCTATTTTTTGATATTCTGTATCGAGGGTGAGGTATCCCTCAAGGTTTGTATAAGGGTGAGGTATCCTCATGGTGAGACTTTAGCACAAGGGTAGAGTGTCCCTGTGTGTGAAAAGTGCTCTATTTTGTAACGGTAGCAAGCACCTATTGAAGCTTGTGTACTTAGTGAAAAATCTCGGCTTTCGAGGATTGGACGTAGACCACAAGTGGGTTAGTGGTCGAACCAGGATAAATATTGTGCCTGCTTTTCTTTTCCCTAATCTCCTTCTTTTTTATACAATTTAATTTACTGCACATTTATTTTTTTGCTATTCTTTATTGTTTCTTTTCTTCTTCTCATCCCTTCTGTGCATTTATTTATTAAGCTTTTGATATTCATATTAATTGAAAAGAGGTTTTGTGAAAAAGTTTTATACTTAATTCACCCCCCTCTTGAGTACTGGAAGCCACTTGGTAACAAGTGGTATCAGAGCTAGACTCTTGTATAAAGAGCTTAACAACTTCAAGAGTATATGGCTTTTTCAAATGATTTTTCAGAAGGATCTTCCATAAACCGACCACCCTTTTTCAATGGGGATGGTTACGCATATTGGAAGGAAATAATGAAAATCTTCATCGAAACTATTGATCTAGATGTTTGGGATGCTGTCGAAAATGGTGCTTTTATACCCACATATGAGGTCGATGGTGTAAGGACCGAAACACCACGAAATAAATGGTCTGATGAAGACAAAAAGAAAAGTTCAATTTAATTTAAAAGCCAAAAATATTATTACTACTGCTTTGGGATATGATGAGTTTTTTAGAATTTCAAATTGTAAAACTGCTAAAGAAATGTGGGATACTTTGCAAGTTACCCATGAGGGTACTAGTGAAGTTAAGAGATCGAGAATAAATTCTCTAACTCGTGAATATGAATTATTCAGAATGAACCAAGGAGAAAGCATTCAGGAAATGCAAAAGAAGTTCACCCACATAGTTAATCATCTTGCATCTTTAGGCTAAAGCTTTTCTAATGAAGATTTGATTAACAAAGTTTTGAGATGTCTTAGTAGGATTTGGCAACACAAAGTGACAGCAATATCCGAATCAAGGGATTTGTCCACAATGACTTTAGCTACCCTCTTTGGAAAACTTCATGAGCACGAATTGGAGCTGAGCAGATTAAGCCAAAGCAAAGAGAACGATAAAAAGAAAAAGGGGATAGCGCTCAAAGCCACTTCATCAACATTCGACAATGATGATGAAGAAAATGAAGAAAGTTCAGAGAACATAGAGGTAAGTGAAGAAAATCTGAGTTTGTTAGTTAAAAGGTTTGGTAAATTTCTCAGGAAAAAGGGAACACAAAGAAGACCTCCCTTCTCTCTGAAAAAGACTCACCTCAAAGGCGAAGGAACTTCATCGACCCCAACTTGCTATGAATGTGGCAAACCTGGTCACATGAAAATGGAGTGTCCTGTTTATCAAAAGAAGAAGGAGAAGTTTGAAAAGAAACCCTTCAAAGAAAGAAAAGGAAGAAAAGCCTACATAGTGTGGGATAAAAATGACATAGACTCAACTGACAGCTCAGATAGCGAAGAGGCTCAACTATGTCTCATGGCAAAAGGAGATGAAGAAGAAAGCGAAAACGAGGTAAGTTCTAATACTTTATTGCCCTCTTATGATGAGTTGCAAGATGCTTTTGAGGAACTACATGAAGAATCTTTAAAACTCACAAAAATTATTTCTTCATCTAAGAAAACAATTTCTTCTTTAGAAAATCAAATTCTTGCTTTAAATAAAGAAATAGAAGAATTGAAAATTGAAAATGAAACTTTAGGAATCATTGATGCATGCACAAATCATTCTTCACATGCTTCTACTTCTTCATCTTGTTCTTCATGTCATATACTTGAAAAAGAAAACGAAGACCTAAAGAACACTCTTTCTAAATTCACCTTTGGAAGGGATAACTTAAATATTTTATTAGGAAGACAAAGAGTGATTTTTCAAAAAGCCGGGATAGGTTATAACCCAAAAAATCAACAAAAACTCTATAAAAATTTCTTTGTGCATTCTAGTGTTTCAAGTAGTCCTTTTATTAAATGTTTTTATTGTGGAAGAAAAGGACATAGTGCTTCAACATGTAATGTAAGGAAAAACATAAATACAAAAATTGGAACAAAAATGGTTTGGGTTCCCAAGGGTACTATACCCAAAACTGACACACAAGGACCCAAGAAAGTTTGGGTACCAAAAGTTAAAAACTAAACTTGTGTTGTAGGTGTGCTTGAAAGCCAGGAGCTCAAATTGGTATCTTGATAGCGGCTGCTCCAAGCACATGACCGGGGACGATTCAAAATTCACCATGCTTATTCCCAAGAATCATGGACACGTCACGTATGGTGATAATAACAAGGGTAAAATTCTTGGAATCGGCAAAGTCGGTAAGAACCCTAACTCCTCTATTGAAAATGTGCTGCTTGTTGAAGGTTTGAAACATAACTTGCTTAGTATTAGCCAATTATGTGATAAAGGAAATAAAGTTATATTTGATTCAAACTGTTGCATAATTAAAGATAAAAATGACAAGCATGTTAAATTCATTAGTCATAGAGTAAACAATATCTATATGATTAGTCTTGATGATATAACTTCAAATGATGCGAAATGCCTTTTAAGTAAGAATGATGATTCATGGTTATGGCATAGGAGAATTGCACACATTCACATGGATCACTTAAAGAAGTTGGTCTCTAAAGAGCTAGTAATTGGACTACCCAAGCTTAATTTTATAAAAGATAAATTATGTGATGCATGTCAAAAGGGTAAACAAATAAAGGTCTCTTTTAAAGCAAAAAATATAGTTTCAACTACTAGACCTTTACAACTTTTGCACATGGATCTGTTTGGACCTTCTAGAATTATGAGCTTTGGTGGGAATTACTATGCTTTAATGATTGTGGATGATTTTTCTAGGTTTACATGGACTTTATTTCTTGCAAATAAAAATGATGCATTTCTAGCTTTCAAAAGACTTGCCAAAGTTATTTAAAATGAAAAAGGTTTTCAAATCACTTCTATAAGAAGTGATCACGGTGGTGAATTTGAAAACAATGTTTTTGAAAATTACTGTGATGAACATGACATCAATCATAATTTCTCTGCCCCTAGAACTCCGCAACAAAACGGAGTTGTAGAAAGGAAAAATCGTTCTTTAGAAGAAATGGCGAGAACTATGATTAATGAGGCTGCTCTTCCTAAATACTTTTGGGCAGATACTGTAAGTACAGCTTGTTATGTAATGAACCGGGCTCTTATAAGGCCTATTTTAAAAAAAAAACCCCATATGAGTTGTATAAGGGAAGAAAGCCAAATGTCTCACACTTTGAAGTTTTTGGTTGCAGATGTTTTGTTTTAAACAATGGAAAAGATAATTTAGGCAAGTTTGATGCTAAGTCTGATGAAGGTATATTTCTTGGCTATTCAAATCATAGTAAAGCTTTTCGCATTTACAATAAAAGAACTATGACTATTAAAGAATCTATACATGTTGCATTTGATGAAACTAACCCAAGTGGATCGAGAAAGGATCTTGTTGTTGATGATGTTGTAGAAATCTTGGCGGAAACACATTTGGAAAGTAAAGAAAAGGAAATCAAGGAGAAAGAGGATGAACAAAGACAAGAAGATTCGCAAGCTTTGGAATTTCCCAAAGAATGGCAAACTTCAAAATATCACTCTCTTGATCAAATTATCGATGATGTATCTAAAGGTGTAAGTACTCGTAACTCCCTTAGAAATGCTTGTAATCACTTAGCTTTTGTTTCTCAAATTGAACCTAAGGATTTAATTAAAGCTTTTAATGATGAACATTGGATCTTAGCTATGCATGAGGAATTAAATCAATTTGAAAGAAATCAAGTTTGGGAATTAGTTGCTAGACCTAATAATCACCCCATAATTGGAACTAAATGGGTTTTTAGAAACAAACTTGATGAAAATGGTTTAATAACTAGAAACAAAACTAGATTGGTTGCTAAAGGATATAATCAAGAAGAATGAATAGATTATGAAGAAACCTATGCACCTGTAGCTAGATTAGAAGTTATAAGAATGTTACTTGCTTATGCTTGCATCATGGATTTCAAATTATATCAAATGGATGTCAAGAGTGCTTTTCTAAATGGTTTTATTCAAGAGGAGGTATACGTTGAACAACCTCTAGGTTTTGAAAATCATGAACTGCCCAACCATGTTTTTAAACTTAAAAAGGCTTTATATGGTTTAAAGCAAGCTCCTAGAGCTTGGTATGAAAGGTTGAGTAAGTTTCTTTTGGAAAATAGTTTTTCGAGAGGAAAAGTCGATAATACTCTTTTTATTATAAATAAAAAGCATTATATTCTTCTTGTGCAAGTATATGTGGATGATATTATCTTCGGTGCTACTAATGAATCCCTTTGCAAAGAATTTGCTAAGTCAATGCAGAATGAATTTGAAATGTCAATGATGGGAGAATTGAATTTCTTCCTCGGACTTCAAATCAAACAAACGAACGAAGGGACTTTCATAAGTCAAACAAAATACTGCAAGGAATTGCTCAAGAGATTTGAAATGGAAAACGCTAAACACATGGCAACTCCAATAGGCACGTCTTGCTACTTGGACAAAGATGAAGGAGGTAAATCAGTAGAAATAACGAAATATAGAGGTATGATTGGATCTCTCCTTTATCTTACTGCTAGTAGGCCAGATATTATGTTTAGTGTATGCATGTGTGCTAGATATCAGGCAAACCCTAAGGAATCTCACCTAAGTGCTGTTAAACGGATAATGAAATACCTAGTAGGCACTTCACAAATGGGCTTGTGGTACCCTAAAGGTGCCTCTTGTAGCCTAATAGGCTATTCTGACTCTGATTTTGCTGGGTTCAAATTGGACAGAAAAAGTACTAATGGGACATGCCACTTGCTTGGTAGTTCTTTAGTTTCTTGGCATAGTAAGAAACAAAATAGTGTGGCTTTGTCTACCGCTGAGGCTGAATATGTTGCAGCCGGGAGTTGCTGCGCTCAAATCCTTTGGATGAAGCAACAGCTCTTAGACTACGGTCTTCAGCTTGATCACATCCCGATAAGATGTGATAACACTAGTGCAATAAATATCTCTAAGAATCCCATACTGCATTCTAGAACAAAGCATATAGAGATAAGACATCACTTTATTAGAGATCATGTACAAAAAGGGGACTGCATTCTTGAGTTTGTTGAAACATCTAAGCAACTTGCAGATATCTTTACTAAACCCTTAGCAAAAGAAGCATTCTTTTACATTCGAGGAGAATTAGGCATAATTGATCAATCAAATATTTAAATTGCTTATTTTTTTTTGCTGAATATTATCATGGTTATATGCCTTCAAATTCATAAACGTATATGCTTCTGTGTTAGTTTTATTCGAATGAGTAAGGCTTTATTCGAATAAACTCCTTCACTGCTAGTTACAATGTGTGTTGAACATCAGCCTTATTCGAATAAACTGTTTCCTTTGCTTAACCCTGTATGTTTTTCATCTCTGCTTATTCGAATAACACCTTCCCTATTCGAATAACCAGAAGCCTTCATTTATCAGTGTGTCTTTCTGCCCTCTGCTTATTCGAATAAGTCCCTCTTTATTCGATTAACTAGCGTCCTTCTTTTATCAGGTTCTGGTCTCGGTCTCTGTCTATTCGAATAGACCTCAGGTTATTCGAATAACCTGAACCTGTTTCTATCAGTGTGGACTGATTGGCCTCAGTCTATTTGAATAACTCACATAGTTATTCGAATAAACCATGTCAACTAGCCAAAACGCTTGGCTTTCCCAGTTGTTTTATTCGAATAGAACCCTTCCTA
Source organism: Ormosia semicastrata (assembly GCA_029884595.1). NCBI lineage: Eukaryota > Viridiplantae > Streptophyta > Magnoliopsida > Fabales > Fabaceae > Ormosia > Ormosia semicastrata. The sequence continues at coordinate 53,659,735 of JAQQTO010000063.1, forward strand.
TTTGAATAAACCCTAGCAGCCACAACTTTTCAGTTTCCTGCGCGCCTGTCTGTTCAGCTTTCCTGCAAGGTTTATTCGAATAAACCTCAGTTTATTCGAATAAACACGGGGTTCTTTAAATAACCCCTTGCGCGCCCAAAACGCTTTCACCCTCCATCTTCTCTGCTCTTCACTCCTTCCTCTCAAACCTTTCACCCTCTGCGTCTTTTAATTCTCTCTCACCTTCTTCCATGGCCTCCTCCTCCAGCAAACGTCCTCGCACGAAGAATGCTCCAGGCACCAATCCTCTTGATCTGCGAAGGCTCTCCTCCAACGAAGAGCATCGTGCACGCTTCATCTCGCACTTCTGGGAGCAAAACTTGGTTCAACCCAAGTACCTGGATCTCTCTTTCTTCCGCAAAGCATCGCGGCTTCGACTTCCTGACTCGCTGCAAAACCAGGGAGTTCTTCAGCTCTGCTCTCACCGAGCCACCATCTATCCAGCTTTGGTGAAGATGTTCTTCTGTAATCTGGCTTTCGATGGCCAGAATCTTCTTTCCAAGGTATGTGATCAGAACATCGTGATCACACCGCTGGATTGGTCGACTTTGTTCGGGCTGCAGTTCTCTGGCGCCCTTGTTGAAGATGGTGACACCCCGTTTCTCGAAGACTTCAACAAACTTCAGGCGGTTGAAGACCTGCTGAAGCCTGGTTTAGCCCTGCCTAATAAGGGTCTCAAGGGTGGAATGCTGAAGAGCCAAGATAGGCTTCTGCATTACGCCTATGCTCACATCCTGGCTCCTCGCGGTGGTAACTACGCCTATCTCAGCGAGGAAGATGTTTTCATACTGTGGTTCCTGAAGAATGGCCATCAGGTCAACTGGCCTGTGTTCATCATGAGGCACATGATGAGGGCCAAGGGTAAGGAGAAATCTGACTTGCCTTATGGCATTCTTGTTACTACCTTGCTGAGCAAGTATCCTCATGTCTTGGAGACTGAGCGAGCCATTGCTCTAACGCACCACAACGTCTTTGGAGCTCACACCTTACAGAAGATGAAGATGATCCAAACCGATGAAGGCTGGGTGTACCTAGATGAGGTTGCTGAGTACGAGCTCGACCCTGCTGATGCCCCTGTTGCTCCTGCTGACGTACCTGCTACTGCTCTTGCTCCTGTCACTCTGGAACAGATCTTGGCCACCTTGCAAGATAACCGAGCTTACATGGAACATACCTTCTCTATTCTATTTGATAGAATAAAAGTCGTTGAACGTGAGGTTGTGGCTCTTCAATCTGCTTCACCTACTCCTGCACCAGCTTCTTCACCACCACCTCCGGATGCTTACTTTTAGGATCTTTAGTTCTTAGGCTGTTTGTTTTTTGCTTTATGTTATTTTATTCTCTGGCTTTTGTACTTGACTATCTTTTATTATTAATGAATAAATAATATTTCCTATTGATCTCTTGATATGAGTTTTATGCATTCTTACTTTGATATATGAGACTTATCCCACCTTTTTGCTCATGACAAAAGGGGGAGAAATATTTGATCATTTGACTTTAATTGAGAAAAGACAGGTAAAATTAAAATGGGATTGGATTCAAATTGAAAGGGGGAGCTGCGCACATATCTGATACACATTACCTCTGATAATTAAAGAGGGGGAGTAAGCTTTTATACCTTTTGTGAATTCCAATTATATGCACTAACGCTTTTCTCATTGCTAGTCTCTTTGATAGTTTGTCATCATCAAAAAGGGGGAGAATGTGTTTGGATGCATACTTTTGAAGACTTGTTTTGATGATAACAAACGGGAAGAATAAATGAAGATGATAAATAGACTAAGTCCAAATTTATATTTGATTAGCATTAGGACTTAGGATCTATTGTACGGAGCCCATATTGATATCTCTTTGTTTTTTTCTGAAAGAAAAGAGAAAACTTGGTTTTAAACTTAGTGTCTTTGAAAACATCTTTTTAAAACCCTTTTTGAACTGAGTTATTCGAATAGATCTTTGCCTATTCGAATAAACATCCTCACGTGGTTTGATTTCTAAAAGGTGTTATTCAGATAACTACCCTGTTATTCGAATAACTAAGGTTTTTCAGAACACTGTTTTGTAAGTGGCTATTCGAATAATCCTTCCCTTATTCGAATAAATGAAGTTTTTCAGAACTATGCTTTTAAGTGAATTATTCGAATAACTCATACGTTATTCGAATAAAACCACTCTATCTGAACTCTTTTTAAATACGTTATTCGAATAGATAAGTTGTTATTCGAATAACCGTTCGTTTTCACAACTCTGGTTTTAACAGAGTTATTCGAATAACAGGTTGGTTATTCGAATAACCCATTTCAGATGAGTTTTCAGAAACAGTGTTATTCGAATAAGTCTGTGCTCTATTCGAATAAACACGAAGCTTTTGTTTACGTAAATGGAAACAGACAAGATTTTCAATCTGTGTTAATTGCTATTAATTATACCCAATGGCTAATTCATCTGGTTTTCCCTATAAATAGCAAGCCTGGGTCACGTTTTTCAGTGCCAATAATTCTGAACTATTTTCTGATTACTATGATTTGTGAAAACTATTTTCTACGTTCTTCTTGTTTAAAAACTTTGAGATATTTCTGTGAGAGCTCCATTAGCACTTCAACTTGTATTACTTACTCTGAGTGAGAGTTTCTCTTCATCTCTATTTTCTGATATTCTGGATCGAGGGTGAGGTATCCCTCAAGGTTTGTATAAGGGTGAGGTATCCCTGAAGGCTGAGACTTTAGCACAAGGGTAGAGTGTCCCTGTGTGTGAAAAGTGCTCTATTTTTTAACGGTAGCAAGCACCTATTGAAGCTTGTGTACTTAGTGAAAAATCTCGGCTTTCGAGGACTGGACGTAGACCACAAGTGGGTTAGTGGTCGAACCAGGATAAATACTGTGTCTGCTTCTCTTTTCCCTAATCTCCTTTTTTTTATGCAATTTAATTTACTACACATTTATTTTTTCGCTGTCCTTTAATCGGTCTTTTGACTTTTGCTCTTATCATGCAATCTCCTGACTAGTCTTTGCCTTTTGAGTTGATGTGTGATGCTAGTGATTTTGTTGTTGGCTCTGTTTTAGGCCAAAGAAAGGAAGGTAAGCCTCATGTAATTTATTACGCAAGTCAAACTTTGAATAGTACATAAATGAATTACACCACTACTGAAAAAGAACTACTTGCTATAATTTTTGCATTGGATAAATTTTGAGCTTATTTAATTAGTTCGTCCACTGTTGTTTTCACTGATCATGCTGCTGTTAGATATTTAATGTCTAAACAGGATGCCAAACCTAGGTTGATACGGTGGATCTTGTTGCTTCAAGAATTCAACATCACAATAAAAGACAAGAAAGGAGCCAAAAATATTATTGCAGATCATTTGTCAAGACTGACAATAGGCTCATTTTTTGATAGCACACCTATCAATGATTCTTTTCCCGATGAATTTTTATTTTCTGTCAATTCCATGCCTTGGTTTGCTAACATTGTCAATTTTCTTGTAATAGGTAAGATGCCGCCTCAATGGACACACCAAGACAGAAAGAAGTTTTTGATTGAGGTAAAAATTTCTACTGGAATGACCCATATTTGTTCAAATATTGTCCTGATCAAATCTTTCGGAGATGTGTACCGGACAATGAGGTAAGTGGTGTCATTAAATTTTGTCATTCAGAAGTATGTTGAGGTCATTTTTCTTCAAAGAAAACAGCTACGAAAATCTTGCAGTGTAGATTTTATTGGCCCACTTTATTCAAGAACAGTTATACTTTTTGCAAAAATTGTGAAAGTTGTCAAAAATTGAGGTCCATTTCTAAAAGAAATATGATGCCTTTGAACCCTATCCTTGTCATTGAAATTTTTTATTGTTGGGGAATTGATTTCATGGGTCCATTTCCATCATCTTTTGGATTTGTGTACATTTTTGTTGCAGTTGATTATGTCTCAAAATGGATTGAGGCGATTCCATGTCGGCACAATGATCATAAAATTGCTCTAAAATTTTTAAAAGAAAATGTTTTGAGTCGATTTGGAATTTCTCGAGCTATCATCAGTGATGGGGGAACACATTTTTTCAATAAACCATTTGAATCCTTAATGAAGAAATATTGCATTACCCATAAAATTGCAACCCCTTATCATCCTCAGACAAGTGGACAAGTTGAATTAGCAAATAGGGAGATTAAACAAATTTTGGAAAATAGTTAACCCAAATCGTAAAGATTAGTCTTTAAGACTAAACGATGCACTTTGGGCTTACCGTACTGCTTTTAAAACATCTTTAGGCATGTCTCCCTATCGATTAATTTATGGAAAACCTTGTCATTTGCCTGTAGAATTGGAGCATAAAGCATTTTGGGCCATTAAAGCTTTCAACTTAAGTCTTGATGATGCTTCCAAGTTACGCAAATTGCAATTGAATGAACTTGAGGAATTAAGAAATGATGCATATGAAAACTCAAAGATTTATAAAGTTAGAACAAAAGCTTTTCATGTCAAATCAATTTTGAGAAAAACTTTTGAAATTGGTCAAAAAGTTCTGCTTTATAATTCTCGTCTTCACCTATTCCCTGGAAAATTGAGATCTAGGTGGATTGGTCCTTATATTGTCAAACATGTGTATTCTTATGGGGCCATAGACATTGAGAATCCTAGGAATGGTATTGTATTTAAGGTCAATGGACAAAGACTCAAACCATTTCTGGAACATCAAGTTGTTAAGGTAGAATCCATTTCTCTTTCTAATCCTTGTTATGAGTAGAATGTATTTTAATGTTGTTTCTTTCTTTTTGCAGTTCTTTGTATTCCCGGTTAAATGGCGGATAATGATACTCCGTGACTCTCAAGTCGGTTTATTTTTCAGTTTCTCATAATAACTGATTTCTTCTCCTTTTAAAATGGATGTCATTCTCTCAAATCTAAAAAAACATTTTCCTTCTCTCCCTTTAAATGCTCTAACAAAAGTCTATGAAGCTAGGTGTGAAAGACTGAGTTTGTTAATGTATAAGGACATGCTAGAAGATATACACTGGATAATCGAAGCAAAGGTTCATTTAGCTGGTGAATCTTCAGATTCATTTGTCCCATACATGCCTGGTCTCGGTAAAAGTTCATTTTCAAAAAGGAGAAGAGTAAAAAGAATGAAAGTTTGTCACAAGTATGCACGATGGAATTGCAACACGCGATGTCTTTCTTTGGGGATAGTTTCTGTAAATAGAGAAGATAAAATATTCTTCATTAAGAATGGACTGAGTAAGGAGTCATTAGATAATATCTTATTGACTCTTGAGACGCATTCTTGTGGAGTTGTGCAGCGTGAACTTTTTAGTTTGTGGAATCTCTTCAGGGACGAGCAAGAGCATTATAGTCTTGGGAATCTGACTCAAAAAGACCCTGTTTGCCAATTTATAAGAAAATTGGATGGGAAGCTTATCCTCAACTCATAGAAGGCGTTTAAGCCGTTTTTGGACGTGAAACCAGAGGAAGATGTGAGCCACAATCACAATAACATGTATATATTATCTTATACATCTTCAAAAAAAAAGAGAGAAAGAAAAGAAAAAAAAGAAAAAAAAAAGAAAAAAAAAAGAAAAAGAAAAAAAAAAAAAAGAAAAAGGAAAAAGAAAAAGAAAAGAAATAAGAAATAAATTAAATAAAATAAAAAGAGGGCGAAACTTCGGTTGTACTTGGTCTTTAATTAGATTAGGAGCCCCTGCCAGTGGCAGACCCGTCATTGACTCGGGTGGACCTTCGCACGCCGGTCGGTAAATAAGGTTCGTGTACCATGCTCTGTAGAGAGCCGCGCAAGCATTCTTAGGTTTTAACCGTAGGCTCTGCTTGCTGATGGACAGAAAGAAGCGTCCTGTGTTTGCATTCTCGCATGATAATGCCTCTGAGCTGGATCCTGTGATTTAATGCCATGGGCTCTTCAGCGACCTCTCACTAGCTGTGGTCGTTGGTGGTAGCTGTCAGATTTACGCACTTTAATTAGTGGCGTCATAACTCAATCCAAAATATCCCACAAACGGGAGGGAGAAGAATGCCCAGATTGGCTGAGCCGTCTTGGTATTACTGCACTCATGACGCGCAGTATAAAGATCTGCCATGAAACCTGTACATAAAGGTATGTAATCATTTGTTATTATTATTTTATCTTTGTATGATTTTGTTATATTTGAGTTTTGGACAGACGATCCTTTGGGCGGGGCCCTTCAGGGGTTTCTAGACTTCTTTACCCTGATGGTTTTCTTGAAGTCTAAAAAAAATAAAAAAAATAAAAAAAAATAAAAATAAAAAAATAAAAAATTTCTTAAATTCAAACTTTTCTGACAACAGCCAACCTACCTATATAGGAGCTATTATTACTTTTTCTATTCTCTTCTATATTTAAACACTCCATTTTCTTTACTTTTCTGCAACTCTTAATCATTCAAAGAGAGTGAGTGTAGAAATAGAGGGAGTTTCTTCTTCAGTTCGTAGATTTCTCAGTATTTGTATATTTTGTGGGATAAGTAATGGGAATGGTTTAGAGTTTGTAAACGCAACAAGCACTGTTGGTAGAGCACTTGCTGCGAGGAACATTCGTGTTGTATATGGGGGAGGTAGCATTAGGTTAATAGGGGCTGTATCACTTTCTGCACATATAAGAGGTGATCAAGTTTTAGGTATCATTCTTGAACCTTTAACTTGAAGGAACATCATTAGACAGATAATTGGGCTAGAAATTCAAGTATCATCTATGCATGGACGAATGAGGACAATGCTTGAAAACTCTGATGCATTCATTGCTTTACCGGGTGGTTTTGGTACTTTGGAAGAAGTTTTTCAAATTATTTCTTGGGCCCAACTGAACATCCACCATAAACCCATAGGTTTGTTGAATGTTAATAATTTCTTTGATAATTTGTTATCTTTTGTTGACCATGCTGTGGAACAGAGCTTTATCACACCTTCAACAAGATAACTCCTTATATCTGCTTGTACTATGAATTAATTAATAAATTACAAGCTTTTGTTTATGAACCTGAACCAGTAATAGCTTAAATAGATTGGTCAAAAAGCAACAACAAGGGAGGCAGCAACAAGGGAGACAGCAATAAGGGAGGCAGCAAGGAACAAGAGTGTGATCTGGCACTTCATCTTTAACTTTCCTTTATCTTTGGTTTTATTTATCGTCCTTTGTTTTTGTTTTAATTTGTGTAAGGTTTCTCTTTTCAGTAATTGCAACAACAGGTACTATCTTCTACCCTTTATCTATCTATATTTTGACATTGAGGACAATGTTATGATCTGGTTGGGGGGAAGGATAGTTGGATAAAAAAAATTTAAAATGTATATATTATGTTCATCTTTAAAAAAAACAAAAAAAAAAATTAGAAGTGTGTTTGTTTATATGTTTGTTGTGTTTATATGTTTGTCAGTAATTTATTAACAACAAAAGTAATTAGGGATGGCAGAGTAAGGAGTAAATTATTTACTCTTGAGACGCATCAAAAATTGGTGGCAGAGTAAGGAGTAATTGGGTAGACAACTAGTTTGTGTGGAAGTAGCAATTCAAATTCAAAAAAATTTGCATGATTGAGTAAATTGTCTTCTTTCTTAAAATTCGCAGGCTTGGCTATGGATGTTGAATTGGTGCACTGAGAATGATAGAATTATGCCTTGTGAGATTTTGAGCCTATTGATGAATGGATTGAGCATTTGTACCATTCTCTTCTTTCTTGTGTGAATTTCACTCATGGAATTGCTACTCTAGAACTTACTTTGATTCTTTTTGAGACTACATTTTCATATGCATACATAAATATGATTGAGGCATTTTTCTTGAAATAGCTACTTTAATCAAATAGTCAACCTTGCTTAGCAGCATATTGTCTCAATATGATATCAAGCACTCTTATGACTTCTTGGAAATTCTCTGATTCCTGCCAACGTAAAGCATTAGAAATGACCTATTTCCCCTTGCTTAACCCCTTTGAGCTTATTTGACTATTCTTTGTTTCGAACTCATTATGTGCCTTAAATGAAAAACCATGTTCTTACTTGACCTTAGGGAATAAGAGAACATTAGTTTTGTCATTCGATGAGTTCTTGAACAAGTGTGGGAGTGTGTGTGCAGAATGGTAAAAAAAAATGTATATATGATGTTCTTTTTGTAAAAAAATCAAAAAAAAATGTAAAAAGAAGAGGGTCAACATTACTTGGAAAAGAATATGTAAAGGGAATTTGTATTATGTGGAGTTAGGATGAACTTTCATGCTTGTTAATTGAACTCAGCTCTCATGCTCTTTTATTCTATGGTATTTAACTTGTCATATCCATATTACTTCCTCCTTTACCTTGACCCCATTACAACCTTGAATAAAAGTCCTCATGATTTATGTGTGCATGTGTTCTAAGTAGTGGAGAAGTAGAAGATAAGCAACCTTATGGTAGTGCAATTTTCATGAGTTGAATTGAGTGAAATACCTACATTTTAAACACTTGAGGGATTGAGAGTGAATCTTGTGAAAATCTATCATTTTTGACTCATGCTTTTCAATTGAAATATCCTTACTTGTTGATTTAAGAAGTGAAGATATATTACCTCATGAATGTTTTGATTACTTGAATGATTGATTGCTCTTCATTTTTAAATATTATTAGAAATTGAGTCTTTAAGAGTGTTTAGCTTTTGAGTCTGTTTTGTTTTTTTTTAGTTTTGGTCTTGTGTGTTTTGCCCAGGAGTGCAAAAAGCTAAGTGTGGGGGAATTTGATGATCAAATATTTGATACATTAATAAGCCTTCATTTTTAGTCATTTACACTCTCCATGTACTTAATTGATTGATTTTGATTATGTTTTGTAAGTTTGGACTCAAATTGGACTTAATTGAATTTTTTAGCATAATTTACGTCTTATGTTGTTTCTGTATTTGGACTATATCTTAGGATGTAGGCGGTCAAATGAGGTGAATCTAATGGCATTTTAAATATAAGAAAGAGCTCTATAACTTTCATGCATACCTCAAAGGCCCAATCAAACGAGTAGATAACTCAAATTGGGGTTGAAGCAAGAACTAGAGTATTGTTCTTGACAGCTTGACCTATGTGTACTGTTCATGGCATTGTTTGGGCTAGATGTTGTCAAATGGGCTGAAATTTTGATGCTAAATATTTGAGACCTATATCTACAACTTTTATGTTGAACACTTTTCCAGAATCGGAGGCCTATTGGGTGATATTGGGCTTTCAAGTCAGAACAGAGGAGTTATGACTGGGCCTGAGTAGTGTACAGTAATTTGAATGTATCTAGATTTATAGGAATGATATTGGACTCAAACTAAATCCATTTGAAAGCTAATATCTAGGCCTACAACTTTGATGAAGATCATATTTACTCATTCTGATGCATTCAATGACTTCAGAGCTAAATGATTTCAGAGACAAGGAATCTCCACAATTTTGCACTCACCAAAAGTCATTTGGCATTTTCCACTCATTTTCCACTCATCCACTCACTAATGACTCAACCCCCTTGTCATTTTGTATCTCTAATCCTCTATAAAAGGGGGCCTTGGCAGATCATTGAGGGTGTTAGGTGTTAGTTACCAAAATGATATCATTTTGTTACTAGGTTTTCTTGTAGTAATTTTCCTTTGTTCTAAATTAAAGTCATGTTCTTCTTCTTCTTCTTCTTCTCTTTTTCTTTCTTCTTATCTATGAGTAACTAAGTTTTATTTTACTTGGGTGAAATTGTGAAGCTCTTGGTAATAAAATAAGGTTAGATTTATTCTTCTCTTGTGCTTAAATGATTTATATTTTCTAGTAACCATTATACGTATTATAATTTGTTTCTTATAATTTAGAAACCATCTTTGTACAGAGGAGTTCTTGATTTGTTGTAGACAAAATATTGGCACAATGAATGCTTTAACCAATTTATAAGTGGTGGTAATATTTTTAGGAAACATAATATAATTACGTATATTATTTTAAATGAACTTTTAATGTTGTATTTTCTGATTGCAACCTTCATGTTGCGAGGATTCTAATTGAGTTATAAAAGGAATTAATCTTTCTTTTACTTTATTTACCAAGAGTGAATCTTTTTACTCAAGTAAATAATTTTAATCATAGTAACAAAATATTCACTTCACCTTAATCTTCAACAATTCCCTGTGGATCGACCTCGGACTTACCGAAAAATTTATTACTTGAGACAACCTGCACTTGGGTTTGCAAATGCGATAATTAAAAAGTGTGCATCAAAGACTTGGCTAATTAAGAGAAATAAATATTTAATAAGGATTACAAGAGAATTCCTTTAGAGAAAGCTTTTATAAGAAATGTTAGATTAAAGTAAAACTCCATAATGAACCTTAAAAATGTATTGTAATATTTGAGAATTTGATTAATATGTTAATATGGGTCCATGAGTGGGGCCAAAATTCTATTGATGTTTAACTTGGCCAAATTGTGGCATGCTATGGAAAAGTATATCATTGTCGAATCTACATGAATATGCATTGAGTCATGATGCATTGTGAAAGTCTGATGGACTATTGTTAAGGCCATGTTGCCTAAGAGATTGAATTACACATATGTGCAGGTGCGAATAGACTAGTGCAGGTCATAACGTTGACCTTGGAGGCATCGGGGTGTAGGTGTCTCACAAATGGTCAGTTGGTAGCTCTTCTAGGCCATGGGATAGACCAATGCAAATGCACCGACGATTCGAACTGAGACACTATCCTATATCGCGATCTAGTGTAGAATGTCTTGTACAATGCCATGATGTGCACGTTGATAAATTGAGAAATTATAGCACTTGTTGGCCGCGACAGTCGAGTTACAAACATATCTCCCGATCATTCTCTCTGATGTTTGTGTCTAGCTCCATGGAGTAGGATTTCGATATCATGTGTACGTGCATAGTGAGTTAACATATTATTTGGGATTTATTCATATGATGATTGGAATTGTTGTCTTATTGATGTTATAACTTCCTAAAATTGTTAAGTTGTTTACTATTTGCTTCTTGATGCTGATTATTATTTCTGATATGCCATGTGGGTGTTTTGCGCCGTTCTATTTCTTTACAGCCATAATTGGTAATGAATGTAGGATGTCTTACCTCTTTTTTATATTTCAGCTATTTTGTTTATTTATGTGTTTCTTCGAAGAGGTCGGTGAAGAAGGGGAAGTGCACGAATTCCCTAGCTTCTGGCCTGACTTTGATTAGTTTCCTATTTGGATATGGTGTCTCGTTCGCGTGGTTTCTTAGGGTATACGTGATTAACTTTTCATGGAGGTCCAGACTGCTAGCATATCAACCTGAGTACAGATTGCTATGTTTATCTCGGAGACGTGACTGTGTCTCTGGTTTGGGGACGTTATGACCCACCTATCTTATTTGCCCATACGTGATATGTGGGGTGAGCGCTATTACTCCCCACAAGAGGATTCTTTCTTATCCTCTGCACGAGCTCCTACTCGTAACTCGGTTGCTCCGATGAGGATTTCCTCTTATGAGGAAGACCCTGAGGAGGATCCATCTACGGTTCCTTCTCATTTGCTTTAGGGGCTGATGTTGTTGATGGTCGCTGATGGCTATCTGTAAATCTTTTGAGGCCCTAATGTTTTGCCTTTTTGGTGGGCTGTATATGTGTAATCATTTTGGGACATGTAAAGCTTCTACTTTTTGTATATCCGGTGGTGTATCTAAACGAGTATGATGCAAGTATTTATATAAGTATGATGTATGAATGTATGGTTTACTTCTCATGTTACTTTCTACTGTAACCATGTTATCATTTTATTTTTAATACAAAAAAAAAGAATTCGCCAAATCATCTACACAATCATAACTAAACAGGCTTATCTATATTATAATGAACTAGGTCTTAATTTATACATTTTATTTCCGTTTTGTGGTTATAGTGTGACGTTCCCTCCTCAAAAAGGGGCGTTACAGTGTGGATTAACTAGGATTGTCTGTGTCTTCATTACCTTTTGAATTGATAATTGTTATTCCCACTGTTAAACCTGTTATTACTACTCAAGTCTGCTTAAACTGTCTTATTACTGTTAGAGACCAAAAATTTTCTGTTAATTTGATTTGTTTACCTCTTTCACAAATAGACGTAATCTTAGGAATGGATTGGTTATCTTCAAACCATATCCTGTTAGATTATTCAAATAAAACTTTAGTGTTCCCTGAAATTGAGATTTTTGGATTTTTTACGGCCAACCAAGTTAAAGCTTCTTTGAGGGAAGGAGATTAAGGATACATGTTACTGTTTTCCTTAGAAGTCAAGGGTGAGATGAATGTGAATACTATTCCTATAGTCAATGAGTTTTTCAAAGTTTTTCTTGATGATATACCCAGACTGCCACCAGAAAGAGAGATAGAATTTTCTATTGATCTTGTACCAAGATCTGGTTCTATATCTATGGCACCATACCGGAGGTCACCGTTAGAATTAGGTAAACTAAAGAAGCAGTTGGAAGAACTATTGGAAAAGCAGTTTGTGAGACCTAGTGTATCACCATGGGGAGCTCCAGTGCTGTTAGTTAAGAAGAAGGATAGAACTTCTCGCTTATGTGTGGATTATCACCATCTGAACAAGATTACGATTAAGAACAAATATCCACTTCTGAGGATAGATGATTTGATGGATCAACTAAAGGGAGCTACTATTTTCTCTAAGATTGATTTACGTTTTGGTTATCACCAGATTCATGTAAAAGTTGAATATGTTCCCAATACGGCATTTCAGACACGCTATGGGCATTATAAATACCTAGTGATGGCATTTGGAGTAACGAACGCTCCTACAATATTCATGGATTACATGAATAGGATCTTTCCTCCTTACCTAGACAAATTTGTCGTTGTTTTTATTAACAACATTCTGATATATTCTCGAAGTCAGGAGGAACATACTGAACATCTCAGTGTGGTTATCCAAATTCTGAAAGAGAAGCAGTTATATGCTAAGATGTCAAAGTGCGAGTTTTGATTGGAGGAAGTTCAATTTTTGGGTCACGTGATTTCAAAGGAATGAATTGCGGTGGATCTATTGAAAGTTCAAATAGTTCTTAAATGGGAAAGATCGAAGACCGTAACAGAGATCTGTAGTTTTGTGGGGTTATCCAGTTATTATCAAAGATTCATCGAGGGATTTTCCAAGATAACAAGACCTCTTACTCAGCTTACAAGGAAAAATCAAAATTTTGCATGGACTGATGCATGTGGGGAGAGTTTTCAAGAGTTGAAAAGATGATTGACTACTTCACCAGTATTGATTTTACCTGATCTTAATGAACATTTTGAAGTATATTGTGATGCTTTGCATCAGGGTTTAGGCTGTGTGCTTATGCAGAACAGAAAGGTAGTAGCATATGCCTCGAGACAATTGAAAATGCATGAGAAGAGCTACCTTACACATGATTTGGAGTTAGCTGCTATTGTGTTTGCATTGAATATCTGTAGACATTTTTTGTATGGAGCAACATTCAACGTTTTCAGCGATCACAAGAGTTTTAAGTACCTGTTTGACCAGAAGTAGTTGAATATGAGGCAATGGAGATGGTTAGAATTTTTAAAAGATTATGATTTCCAACTTCAGTATCATCCCAGAAAAGTGAACGTCGTAGCAGATGCTTTGCGTAGGAAGATACTTAGTGTCTTTGCTATGATGATCAAGGAAAGAGAATTGATAGAACAATTCAGGGATATGCGATTATCTATAGAATCGACACCGGGAAGACATTGCTTGAACATGGTTACTAATTCAAATGGATTCCTGGAAGAAATTCTAGATAAACAGAGGAGTGATCAATACTTGTTGGATGAGAGGGAGCTAGTGAAGCAAGGCACTGTATCATAATTTAAGGAAAGACCAGATGGAATTCTAAGGTTCAGAGATAGAGTTTGTATACCAAGTGATCCAAAGCTTAGGAGATTGATTCTCGACGAAGCCCACAAGAGCAAATTGAGCATGTATCCAGGAGTGACCAAGATGTATCAGGATTTGAAGCAGTGATATTGGTGGCAAAGAATGAAGAGGGATGCGGCCAAGTACATAGCTTCTTGTTTAGTTTGTCAGAAAGCTAAATTTCAACATCAGAAACCTTTAGGAATGTTACAACCTCTGACTATTCCCAAATGGAAATGGGATGGCATTGCAATAGACTTTGTTGTTAGACTGCCAAAGACTCAAAAGGGTTATGATTCCATATGGGTAATCGTTGATTGCCTTACGAAGTCAGCACACTTCTTGCCCATTAACATAAGGTATTCAATGGAGAGGTTGACTCGGGTGTATATTGGTGAAATTATTAGACTTCATGGTGTACCCTTGATGCGAGATTAAAAGTTACAAACCCAAGTGTAGGTTATCTCAAGTAATAAATTCTCGGTGAGTCCGAGGTCGAACCACAAAGACTTGATGAAGAAAAATTAATTAAAGTAAAATAAATATTTTGTTACAACAATAAAGATGATAAATAAAATTGTTCACAAGTAAAAAGGAATTGCTTGGGTAAGGAGATCCACTCTTGGTAAATAAATTAATGACAAGATTAATTCTTTGATAACTCAATTAGAATCCACACATAACGGAGGTTCTAATTAGAAAATACAACGTTCAAAGTTTGTAACACCCTTGTGGGGATGTCACATTTATGATGCAAGCCTCAGCGGACATACCAAGCCTGTACGAAAGTAACCGTATAACGTGTAGTAACGAACCCATGTCGAGTCCTACTTACTGATAAAGTCACGTTACCACTGTACTCTATGTGTCCTGTGTCCCAGTGGACATACCAAGCCTCAGCGCCTTCGAGAAACTGAAGTCTAAAAAAACCTAATTGACCTCCTCTTGCCGCCATTGTAGTCTTCGATGATATAAACATAAAATAGAAACAGACAGAACAATACAATAAAGAGGTGAGACAATCTACATCATTACCCGCATGGTAAATAAGAAAACGACAATACAAAATAATTATCACAATAGTACATACCAACATATCATGCATAATACAGCAAAATAATGCATACCAATATATTACATACAGTATAGCAAATTAATACATCATGCATTTTATCACAGATTATAATAAATAGTAAAATACAGATAATGCATGAACACACACTGACTCGTTCCTACTCCATGGAGCTAAACACAAATATCTGAGAGAATGATCCGAATAGAAACTAATAATACTTCATGGCTGCCCAACCAAACTATTGCACTGTCTAACGTCGTGTCTATAGCCCACAGTCCAAACATCGTGTAGTAGTACACAGTCCAACATCATGCACTACAGGCATAGTACTTAGTAGTCTCCTCAAGATCTCGATTAAGAATAGCACTTGTCGAGATCATTAGTGTGTTGCTCGTTACCACAGCCCAGAGGTGCTACCACTGTCCACATATGGGATTCTCCGCACACTAATGCCTCCAAGTTCAAATAATGAACCACACTACGCCTATCACACCACAACCTGGTGTAATTCATCTCGTCAATCAATCACCAATTATTAACCAAATTGGCACAGCACTCCACATATGATCTAAAATTATAAAAATACTCTTAATATCCATATTTTACCATATTTATGAAAATTACCTTAGTCACAATACACCAAAACATAGCCTGTCCCACTTGACAGTACTATCTCACAACATGTCCGGGTCCACCACTTTGTCCCGATAGCAAAACTCACTGTATCGTTTAATTGCGTAAAAATTTTATCGCATTTTCACAATCGCGTCATTTTCACAAACGTTTTTAAATCCCATAAATATATTTTAACATTTTTGAACATCGCATAATTTTTTTAAATAATTTTCTTAATCGCGTAAGATTTTTAATTCATTTTCTTAACCGAATAGCTTAAAATCATCATTTTAAATATGTGTAGACTATATCTAGTACATTTAAAATACATAGAGTATTTTTCCTCGTGTTATAGATATAGTATGGAATCTTTTCATTTTATTTGCCTGATTTTAGTAAATTTTGGCAGCATTTTGCCTATGAAATCAGTATAAGGTATTTTTAAATGTTTTCCTCTAAAATCTGTTTATTTTAATTCTACCCATCAGTTACACTTTGAAACATGCTAACGCGCTTCAAAACTTAGAGAGTGAGCTCTACGTTAGTAATTTTCAAGCATTTGCTTTAATTCTTACTTACAATAAATTCTGCTAAGTTAGAATTCTAGAACTAAATTCATTCCTTTTATTTTCTCAAAGATTCATTGGAATCAGTTTATTTTGTAAATCCATTACCTAACCTATCTTAGAAAATAAAATGGTATTCAATTATACACTAAATGGCATGTTGGCCATAATTAATCAAAATCATTCTTAAATTTATTATTTTTCCTAGATTCTTTAAATCATTGATTTAGAAAATGGTTGAGAACATTTTGGTTCTCTGTTTCATGATAAGACTGTGAGCCTCAATGTGTTCTTTGGAACACTCATGCAAATCGTTACTTGTTATTCACATCCTACTTTAATAAATATACAATTAATAACACAATTAATAATACTATTAATAACACATACAATATATTTTAAAAACTATAAACACATACAATATATTTCATAAACTATAAACACATGCATAGCAATTAAATCAATCACAATTAAGAAAGCATTTAAACAATCACATAAATAATAAAACAACAAACAACCACACAAATGAATCCTTATGGATTCTTCACACACATACAAATCCATTTTCTCATCACCATACAAGGTTGATGAGATTAAATCTCCCTCTTACCTCTTGAAGACAAGCTTTTCAAACTCCTATCCTTCTCTTTGTTTTCGTGTGAACCATAATCAATTCCTAACAATTCTAAAATAATTAGTAAAATCACATACAAAGCTTAATAAGGATAAACCATGAAACAATCATGGTTTAGAAAATCTCAAATCAACTTTTAAACCATAGGATCAAAACTTACCCCTAGGAAAGTGAACAAAAGGTAGGATTTTGAAGCACTTAGAGTGTGATTTTGGGAAAACTTCCTAAATGGAAAGTGTTTAAAATGTTGTTTAGCTTTAGGAAATGATGAGAGTGAAAATTATAGGTGAGTGATGGTGTTCTTGGGTGTTAGGGCCGAACCACTCAAAGAAAATGGAAGGAAATGGTTGCTTAGTTTCTTGGGATTTTTGAGAGAAAAAGATGAATGCTTTTTGTAATACCCTAGAAAATCATGTTAGGCTTGTATATGGTTACAGAGGTAGCCTAATACTTACTTAACATGTTTGTGAAGTTTTGTGACTTTCTGAGCACGTTTAGGCACTTTGCTGTAACGCTAAGTGAGGAATATAGCTGTTATTTGCTCTGGAAGTGGCTTAAACTGCTTAGTTAGTGGAAATAACTGTGGTGAGTTTGTTTCCAAGTCACAAATGTGGAAACTGTACTATAGTTAAAGTTTAAGAATTTTGGGAGTTAGTTTGGCATTTTTGAGCATACTGGTAATGTGTTTTAATGAATCTCAGAATTTAATTTTGAATCTGTTGGAAGTTACAGAATTAGATTTGGAGAAGTTTGAGTGTTCTTAGCAGAGCGGGGTTTTAGTACCCAATCAAGAGAATTCAAAAGGAATTTCTCTTCTTGAAATATCCCACGGTGGGGATATTTGAGGGGTAAGAGCGAGCAGAAAAATAGAAAGGAAATTTGAAAACGTGAGAAAAAGAAGAGAAAAAAAAAAAGAAAAGAGAGAAGGAGAAGAAGGAAGAAGAGGATCCAAGTGAAGGTCTTGCTTCATCTTCATCTTCAAGCCTTGAGGTAGGGGTTCTTGCTCTCATCTCCCAACTTCCATCTTTGCTTCTATGATTGTTATGCTTGGGGTATGTATAAAATAGGTGAAAATGAGGATTTGTGGGTTCTTGAGGGTTTGAGTTGATTGAACACCTTGGAAACTTGGATTAGAACTTGTAAAGAGTTAAATGAAGCTTGGTGGCTGAATTGATTCTTAAGAATATTTATGTAATGTTTTGTGGTGGAAAGTGAGAAATAGGTATTTGGGAGAAGGGTTTTGACTCTTGATGAATAATTGTCATATGAAAGGTTAATGAGAGATTAATGAGTTGAGTTTAGTGTTTAATGATTCTAATAAGTTTAGAGACCATTATTGGAGTTAGAAAACACTTAGAATCCATGTTTGTATGGTTGGAAACAGATTTGGGGTCATTGGAACAGTGGTTCATGTTCTGCAGAATTTTCTGCAGAAGGGTCACGCCTAAGCGCAACCTGGCCAAGCCTAGGCATGGACTGATCAATTTTTCAGTCCAGCGAGACAGAGACTGCCATGCCTAGGCGTGGAAAAACCAAGCCTAGGCGTGATACAGGACAGTAGCCTGACAGCTTGCGGTATTTGTAACATAACTTAAGTTGTGGTTATCAGAAGGACCTGGTTCTTATTATATTTGAAAGATAAGACATAAGGCTATCTACTTGTAAAATTTCAGAATTTTATCAGTTAAGATGAATTTTTGGTGAATTTATGAAAAACATCCTTTTTAGGATGCCTAGAGCAGATTTCATCAGAATTTTTATTTTGATGTTTTGAAGTTCCTAATTGTTAGGATACTTTGTTTATGCCTAATAGAGTATGTTAAAACTCTAATAGGAGTAATTGATAAAGTGTGAATGTATTATGTCAAGTTGACTTGAAATGCTAATTACGGGAGGTAATTAGACGTGGCTACATATATACATATAATTTGTATTGTGATGGATCGAGGAATTGAGTTTCCCTAAGTGTGGGAATTATTTATGTATGCTCTTTTAAGAGTGATAAGATACTTTTAAAAGTATTTGATGATTTGTTTATGAAATGAAATTGGAATGCCTATAAATCAATTGCAAAAACTAGTTATGGGAAGTAATTAGTAATTGTATTGCATGAGATGTTCGTGAAACCTATTGAGGTTTTTAATGCTAATTATGAGAAGTTAATTAGACATGATGATATGCTTAATGGTATGATTTGCCTTTTTGAAAGGTGTAAGCCCCGTGAAAGTGGGTGTTCTATATCAGGTAAGGCACATTGTATCCTTCCTAATATAGTGAAGTATTGAGGATGAATTTCCTTGTTCGTTATCAATAACCTTGTAGTTGATGAGACTTCACTACTTGGGGGGGAATGAGATGTCCTCTGGGATAATGAGGTATGCTGGATGAGACTTCCAGTGCTTGTTCGAGGTTATAGATGAAACTATGGACTTCTATTGCTTTGTTCAAGTTTCATGCATTCATGACATTACCATGGGATTGGAGGTTCTGGATGTGGTATCATGCATTATTCACCTTCATACTTAGGAAATTACATAGACATAATCATTAGTCATAATTAAGCATAACATGGCGATTGTATGGGCAGTTGCTATCATGACATTTTCCTGCATTGCAATTGTATGGGCGATTGTATGTTGTTGAGATGAGGAGTTGTTGCTTCCATGATTGAAGTGTCAACTTGATAATTGTGATATTATCTAATTGTACATATATGTATATATGCTGGTATTGGAATACTTCTACTGAGATATGTTTTCTCCCCGATTGTGTTGCCATGTAAATCCAGTGCAAGTTCTTGAAAGGGAAGAAGAAGGTGTATGAGGATTAGCATAGCTTAGATGCTATTTTGAGCTGAGCATAGGTAAATGTTTTATATTTGCTTAGTTATTTCAGGTTATGTATAACAGTATACCCTTGAAGCTGTGATGTATATATATAACTTTTGCTATCGTGGCTCTCCATATTTACTCATTATGTATGAATGATATGGGTTAAACGTTGATGTATGTTAGTAGTAGTAGGGTCAATATTGGGTTATTCATTTATATGACGATATATTTGGGTAGCAAATATTGGGTACGTTACATTTTGGTATCGAGCAGTTCATCCTGTTGAGTAGGGGTGTGGAGTGACTATGCTTATGCATGTGTAATGATGGTTATGCATTTCTTATCTCTTACATGTGATTGTTTGGGTGGAATTGCATGTTTTGCCTTTGAGATGTTTGCTTTAGCTGCTGTGACACGGTTACATGATATTGAGCCTAGCTAACTCAATATTTATTATTCTGTGTTTACAGAAGACTATGGCAGCACGAGGGCGACCGGAAACACGAGGGCGACCACGTGGGAGCCAGAATCGAGACTCTGATAATGAAGGTACAGAGATGGCTGCAGCTATGATGGCAATGGCCAATGCCATGAGGCAGCAGACTGAACAAGCAGCGGCAACTACTAGAGTTTTAGAGAGGTTGGTACCTCAGCAGCAAGTACCACCACCGGTACCACCACCAGTACAAGAAGTACCAGTCGGGAGAAATCAGAACTTTATCGACATTGCAGAATTTAGAAATATGAATCCTCCAATATACAGGGGTTATTGTGATCCGATTAAAGCGGAAGAGTGGTTGACTGAATTAGAGAAGATCTATGAGGTCATGGTTTGCTCTGAAGAGCAAAAAGTTTCTTTTGCTTCTTTCATGCTTTGAGAGGGAAGGTAACAATGGTGGCGAAACACTGAAAATTTCTTGGAGACAGCAAGGACTTTGATCACGTGGGATGTGTTCAGAGGGATCTTTTTGGAGAAACATTTTCCAAAGAGTTTACAAGATGACAAAGAAAAGAAGTTTTTGAATCTTCAACAAGAGGACATGACGGTTAGACAATATGAAGCAAAATTTCATGAGTTGTCCAAGTTTTCTTCACTGTTTAGGCAGAATCCGGATGAGAGCTGGAGGTGTGTCAGGTTTGAGTCCGGGCTGAGGGGAAATATAAGAAGGGTTGTGAGACCTTTTGAAATCAGGGATTTTCCATCCTTGGTGAACAAGTGTAGAATTGTGGAGTCTGAAAATCTCCAAATTCAAGCAGAGCGGAATTTGCAAAGTCTCCAAAAGAAGAGGAAAGTGGATGATGGAAATGGGAAAGGTAATCCTAAATCCAGTCACCCACAAGAAAAAGACCATAAAGTTCAGAAAGAAGATCGGTAAGAAACTTGCAATAAGTGTGGTAGGTATCACGGAAACAGGGTATGTTGGGGGAACCAAATAACTTGTTATAAGTGTGGAGAGAAGGGACCCTATGCTAGGAGTTGTTCTCAGGGGCAAGAGAAAAAGACTGAAGATGGACCTATCACTGGGGGTAGAGTTTATGTTGTACGAGGCGAGGAGACATCACCATCTCCTGGTTTTAGAAAATTTGGTAATTTTGCTTATTATCTTGGTTTTCTTAAAATTGGATTATATCTGTTGTTCTATATTGGTTGTTAGAACTTGATACACAAGGTAAACTAATTTTGGGGCTAAAATTCTAAAAAGGTGGGGAGAATGTAATACCCTAGAAAATCATGTTAGGCTTGTATATGGTTACAGAGGTAGTCTAATACTTACTTAACATGTTTGTGAAGTTTTGTGACTTTCTGAGCACGTTTAGGCACTTTGCTATAACGCTAAGTGAGGAATATAGCTGTTATTTGCTCTGGAAGTGGCTTAAACTGCTTAGTTAGTGGAAATAACTGTGGAGAGTTTGTTTCCAAGTCACAAATGTGGAAACTGTACTACAGTTAAAGTTTAAGAATTTTGGGAGTTAGTTTGGCATTTTTGAGCATACTGGTAATGTGTTTTAATGCCGGATTGACCCCTAGCTGATATGGAAATATCAGTTTTTGGTGAAACAGAATTTTTAATGAATCTCAAAATTTAATTTTGAATCTGTTGGAAGTTACAGAATTAGATTTTGGAGAAGTTTGAGTGTTCTTAGCAGAGCGGGGTTTTAGTACCCAATCTAGAGAATTCAAAAGGAATTTCTCTTCTTGAAATATCCCACGGTGGGGATATTTGAGGGGTAAGAACTGAGCAGAAAAATAGAAAGGCTGAAAACGTGAGAAAGAAGAAAAGAAAAAAAAGAAAAGAGAGAAGGAGAAGAAGGAAGAGGAGGATCCAAGTGAAGGTCTTGCTTCATCTTCATCTTCAAGCCTTGAGGTAGGGGGTTCTTGCTCTCATCTCCCAACTTCCATCTTTGCTTCTATGATTGTTATGCTTGGGGTATGTATAAAATAGGTGAAAATGAGGATTTGTGGGTTCTTGAGGGTTTGAGTTGATTGAACACCTTGGAAACTTGGATTAGAACTTGTAAAGAGTTAAATGAAGCTTGGTGGCTAAATTGATTCTTAAGAATATTTATGTAATGTTTTGTGGTGGAAAGTGAGAAATAGGTATTTGGGAGAAGGGTTTTGACTCTTGATGAATAATTGTCATATGAAAGGTTAATGAGAGATTAATGAGTTGAGTTTAGTGTTTAATGATTTTAATAAGTTTAGAGACCATTATTGGAGTTAGAAAACACTTAGAATCCATGTTTGTATGGTTGGAAACAGATTTGGGGTCATTGGAATAGTGGTTCGTGTTCTGCAGAATTTTCTGCAGAAGGGTCATGCCTAGGCGCAACCTGGCCAAGCCTAGGCGTGGACTGATCAGTTTTTCAGTCCAGAGAGACAAAGACTGCCATGCCTAGGCGTGGTAAAACCAAGCCTAGGCGTGATACAGGACAGTAACCTGACAGCTTGCGGTATTTGTAACATAACTTAAGTTCTGTTTATCGGAATGACCTAGTTCTTATTACATTTGAAAGATAAGACATAAGGCTATCTACTTGTAAAATTTCAGAATTTTATCAGTTAAGATGGATTTTTGGTGAATTTATGAAAAACATCCTTTTTAGGATGCCTAGAGCAGATTTCATCAGAATTTTTATTTTGATGTTTTGAAGTTCCTAATTGCTAGGATACTTTGTTTATGCCTAGTAGAGTACGTTAAAACTCTAATAGGAGTAATTGATAAAGTGTGAATGTATTATGTCAAGTTGACTTGAAATGCTAATTACGGGAGGTAATTAGACGTGGCTACATATAAACATATAATTTGTATTGTGATGGATCGAGGAATTGAGTTTCCCTAAGTGTGGGAATTATTTATGTATGCTCTTTTAAGAGTGATAAGATACTTTTAAAAGTATTTGATGATTTGTTTATGAAATGAAATTGGAATGCCTATAAATCAATTGCAAAAACTAGTTATGGGAAGTAATTAGTAATTGTATTGCATGAGATGTTTGTGAAACCTATTGAGGTTATTAATGCTAATTATGAGAAGTTAATTAGACATGATGATATGCTTAATGGTATGATTTGCCTTTTTGAAAGGTGTAAGCCCCGTGAAAGTGGGTGTTCTATATCAGGTAAGGCACATTGTATCCTTCCTAATATAGTGAAGTATTGAGGATGAATTTCCTTGTTCGTTATCAATAACCTTGTAGTTGATGAGACTTCACTACTTGGGGGGAATGAGATGTCCTCTGGGATAATGAGGTATGCTGGATGAGACTTCCAGTGCTTGTTCGAGGTTATAGATGAAACTATGGACTTCTATTGCTTTGTTCAAGTTTCATGCATTCATGACATTACCATGGGATTGGAGGTCCTGGATGTGGTATCATGCATTATTCACCTTCATACTTAGGAAATTGCATAGACATAATCATTAGTCATAATTAAGCATAACATGGCGATTGTATGGGCAGTTGCTATCATGACATTTTCCTACATTGCAATTGTATGGGCGATTGCATGTTGTTGAGATGAGGAGTTGTTGCTTCCATGATTGAAGTGTCAACTTGATAATTGTGATATTATCTAATTGTACATATATGTATATATGCTGGTATTGGAATACTTCTACTGAGATATATTTTCTCACCCTGATTGTGTTGCCATGTAAATCCAGGTGTAAGTTCTTCGAAAGGGAAGAAGAAGGTGTATGAGGATTAGCATAGCTTAGATGCTATTTTGAGCTGAGCATATGTAAATGTTTTATATTTGCTTAGTTGTTTCAGGTTATGTATAATAGTATACCCTTGAAGCTGTGATGTACATATATAACTTTTGCTATCGTGGCTCTCCATATTTACTCATTATGTATGAATGATATGGGTTAAACGTTGATGTATGTTAGTAGTAGCAGGGTCAATATTGGGTTATTCATTTATATGACGATATATTTGGGTAGCAAATATTGGGCTGTTACACTTTTGATGTGAGAGAAAATAAATATTGTGTGAGTGAAAAATATGTGGGCTGCTGTTCCGTGGGATAAGCATAGAGAAATTAGGATTTACTTGAAGTAAAATATCCTATTTGAGTGCACATGGCTTATGTCACTTTTTAGCCACCTAGTGTGCATGCAAGATGGTTCAAGAACCATGTAGAACCTGTCAAATTTGCCTCCCTAGCCTGCTGCAAAACCTTGTGGTTCAAGGGCATTTAGGGATTCAATTTGTTTTTAATTCAAGTCTAATTACTTACTACTTAAATAGCTAATTAATTAGGTTTAGTTTCCTAACCAATCTTAATTAATTATCCAACTATATATGCCTCTAGTGTACAATTGTGAGGCTACCTTTCGGTGAAAAATAACATGACAGAATGATGTAAGATGGGAGAACATTATTTCACAAGAATGGCTAAAAGTCAAGTTCTATTGAATGAAGATTCTGTCGAATGAAGATAAAAAACTATCGAATATACTAGAATGTTAGTAGAAATCTTAATTCGACGGACAGGTGTTGACTTCGGAGAAATCTTCCAAGTGTTGAACTAACAAAAGTACTATATGGTCAGAAATTCTAATTCGACGGATACTGACATTAGAGAAGTTTCTCTACTGAATGGTCAGAAATTCTAACTCGATGGATATTGACATCCTAACTCGACGGATATTGACATTGTACTAAATGGTCAGAAGATCAAATTCGATGGATATGAGCAGAAGTTCAGATTCGACGGATATGGGCAGAAGTTCAAATTCGATGGATATGGGCAGAAGTTCAAATTGTTACAATTGTTCACAAAGATTAATTAATTAGTTTACTTAGCTTGTTAATTAGGCCATTAGATTAACCAAATTAGGTTTAATTAGTTACTAATCAAATTCAAGCCACTATGTTTGACTTAATCTTAACCATTGATTTCAACTTTAATTCCCAGCCCTAGATGTAATCGAAGGTGGATATTGATTAGTCATAAAACTTGAATTCTTATCTCACCATTGATTTGATCAACGGTTGAAATCAAAGGCTTCCTAACTAAGTCTCCATCCAACGGTCCATATTAAAGTCCATGCTCCTTTTGTTGACCTATTCCTATTAGTTCAAAATAGTCAAGCCAATTGACTCGCTCCCATTGGTTTAGAATTTGTCCAGTCAGAATCGTTGACTGCTTTTCCTAAACACGGGTCCCACAGACTTTTAAGGATCCGTGGTCATTTTGAAGCAGATTTCTACTATTTTTGAGACAGTAGGTACTGTAATATAAAATAATATTATAATAATATAAAATTATTTTATTGCATAGTTAAATCCTAAAAATTACGAGATTAATATATATATCAATCAAAATTAGGTTTAGTAAGATCCCCCAGCTCCAATTAATTAAAATAAGATTTTTTCGACCAGAAAATTATTATTTTCTTGACTCGGAGCAAATCACACAAAACAATCAAATACACTCACGAAACAATCAAATTCATTTTACTACTCACAGAAATTACAAAATAGTGCATCTCAGGACTATATTGTAATTAACCCAAAAGTTGGGGTGTTACAACTCTCCCCTACTAATAAGAATTTCGTCCTCGAAATTCATCATACCTCAGAATAGTTGAGGGTATTGCTCCCTCGTCTTATTTTCTTGCTCCCATATGGCTCCGCCACTTACATCGTTCCAAACTCCTTTAACTAATGCGACCTCCTTTCCTCAAATTTGCTTTGTCCTTCGATCTTCAATCTTGACTGGAAACGTGTCATAGGTTAAATTCTCCTTCAATTGTACGGTGTCGGATTCGATGACGTGAGTCGGATCAGAAATATATTTCCGTAGTTGTGATACGTGAAATACATTATGAAGATTCGATAAGAATTGTGGTAGTGAAATCTGATAAACTACTGGATCTATCGACGAAGTATCTGATATGGCCCGATGAACTTTGGAGTGAGCTTCCTCGACTTGATCACTCATCCAACTCCAGTCATAGGTGTCATACGTAGAAACACATGGTCACCTTCTTCAAATTCAAATAGTCTTCGTCTTTTATTAGCATAACTCTTTTGCCGCGTTTGAGTTGTCCTCATCTTGTCTTGGATCATCTTCACTTTCTCAGTTGTCTGCTGTACAAATTCAGGTCCTACGATATTACTTTCACCAGTATAATACCAACACAACGGTGTTCTACAACATCTCCCATATAATGCCTCACAGGGTGTCATCCCTATGCTCGAACGAAACTATCGTTGTATATGAACTCTATCAATGGTAGAAATTCATCTCAACAAGTCCTTTGAAAATTCTAGCTATTAGTCTCTTCCTTATATCCAAATCCCTCTTGATTGAACAGGTACTTTCAGCCCTTGAAATTATTATGAATTTTATAGGAAAGAAAATGTCTTCAGATCTTCCTTGCGAAATGACCATCGCGTATCCTAAAACGTAAATCGAACAATTCTTCTCATACACGTTCCACTGCCTTGAAGTATACGCCACCACGAGTTGAACTTCTTCTAACCAAATTTGCATTCGACTAGTGTCGCACATAACTCCTTCTTCTTCTTTAAAAATTGAAGAAGTGCATTGAGATCTTTGGCATGTTCCTTCGGATTTCAAGAATAGATCAAAATATTGCTAATAAGGATAATGACAAATTTGCCTAGATGAGAAAGAAAGATCCTATTTATACAATTCGTGAACATCATCAAAACATTCCCTACCCCGAATGGTAGTACTGAATATTCATAGTGCCTGCAACGCATCTGAAAAACTATCTCAGAATATTCTCTACCTTTACACGAATCTGATAATAACCAGCATGCAAATCAATCTTGGAGCAAACAACAATTTCCTTCATTTGGTCTTTTAGTTCCCCTGTCGTCACATCATTCCAGATTTTCCTCATCAAGGTAAGTTGTTCTACTTGCCTATTTTTAATCTTAACAGAAAATGTTTCATAGATCAAGTTTTCTTCTAATTGTATTGTATTTGGTACTACAACATAAGTTGGATCAAGAATAATCCTTCTTAATTGAAATACATGAAAGACACTATAAAGGTTATAAGGAAAAGTAATAAGACTATTCAGTAGGTTACTAGATTAGTCCAACAAAGAATTTGAGATGGTCCAATAGATTTCGAAATGAACATAGTCCAATAATTTTAGAAATGAACTTTCTGGATTCAAATCCAAAAATCTCAGGTCAAGGAAACACTAAAATTACATTGTAACAATCTAGTAGGATATGGTTAGAAAATAACCAAACCATTTAAAAAGTCAGGCTCTCAAATAGATGTGATTTTAGATAAACAAATCAAATCAACAAAAAAGATTTGGTACTCAATAAATATAGGGTAGAGTTAGAAAACTTGAGTATAAACAAGTTTAACAAGAAGAATAGGAATAATCAGATCATACTATAACAAAGACACAGATAAATCAAATTAATTTACTCAGTCTATTTGAGAAAAAAAAATAGACAAACCAGATCAATAGAAAAATTTCAAACTCTAATAATAATAAGATAGTTTTAAACAGGCTCAAGTAGTAATAGCAAGTTTAGAAGTTGAAGTAACATTATGAAAAGAAGTAAAGCACAGATAACTCCAAAAGATTTGCACAGTCACAGATCACAAGAGAATGAGTTACCTCGTGAATTATACAACACAGTTTTAAGATTACCCTCTATGGCACGACTTTCTCGCTTCTTAAGTTTTTATATTTGAACGTTCTCATTACACTCTGTGCACCGGCTCTTTTTTCTTCTTGAGATTTTGAAACACGTGTATTTACTAACAAAAATTTTCATCTTCAGCTGATCACATTCTTTGGAGAAATATCTAAGCTTTCCATATTTAGAACAAATTATATTCTCAATCGTGTAGTTTCTCATCAGATGATTCTTTCCACACTTCAAACACATCGTTAGTGACGCTAAAAATCGTCGCCACTAGTACTTCCTCTCTTTGTTCGTTGTTACTTCCCTGGTGGTTGTACATACGACTTTCACTGAAAACGATTGACTATACACTTCCTTCTATTTTGGATTATCAAAGGTTCTAAGTTATAGTTTCTCGCATTCGGTGACTGCTCCAATCCTAATAAGCTATGAAGTCTGATTATCAATTCCTACTGCTGAGTGATCATCTGTCTTAGTTGTACTGCTACTTCAATCATCTTTTGCATCACACTTCTAGCTACGATTATACAATCTTCATCACGTTTCGCGTCCACATGCTCATGTTCGTAACGTTCCATTATCTTTCTTCAAAGATAAACAAAATCGACACACAACGAACTAAACATAGCGATTTCGCACAAAATCATTTCCTTTCGAAAACCGAAACATATCTCTGTGTTCAACATCAGAGATTCACACAGCACAAACAAGACAAACCTACCCACAAACCCAAAAGACTCTAACTTGGGCTTTGATACCAACTATTGTAACACCCTTGTGGGGATGTCACATTTATGATGCAATAAAATAAAATTAAAATAAAATTCTTACCCAAGTTGTAAAATGTTTGGTACATAAATAATATTAGTGATAAAATTTTTCCTTTTATATTTACAATATTAAATAAAATAACACAGAACACAAAATAAAGCAAAACATAATCACACCATAATATACATATGATTTTTGTCTGAAGTACACAATTACTTTACCAATACAAATATTTAATAAAGTAGTAAAAAGTCAGTATGATACTAAGACATAATGCCTAAGACATGAGCCCTTGTCAAAAGACAATTTCTATAGTTGGGAATGTCTTGACCGATAGAAATTCGACCAAAAAGTGAATCGAAGTTCTCTCTAGGAGTATGGTGAAATTCATTCCACAACTCCCTAATAGGTAAAATAACCTGTACGAAAGTAACCGTATAACGTGTAGTAACGAACCCATGTCGCGTCCTACTTACTGATAAAGTCACGTTACCACTATACTCTATGTGTCCTGTGTCCCAGTGGACATACCAAGCCTCAGCGCCTTTGAGAAACTGAAGTCTAAAGAAACCTAATTGACCTCCTCTTGCCACCATTGTAGTCTTCGATGATATAAACATAAAATAGAAACAGACAGAACAATACAATAAAGAGATGAGACAATCTACATCATTACCCGCATGGTAAATAAGAAAACTACAATACAAAACAATTATCACAATAGTACATACCAGCATATCATGCATAATACAGCAAAATAATGCGTACCAATATATTACATACAGTATAGCAAATTAATACATCATGCATTTTATCACAGATTATAATAAACAGTAAAATGCAGATAATGCATGAACACACACCGACTCGTTCCTACTCCATGGAGCTAAACACGAATATCTGAGAGAATGATCCGAATAGAAACTAATAATACTTTATGGCTGCCCAACCAAACTATTGTACTGTCTAACGTCGTGTCTATAGCCCACAGTCCTAACATCGTGTAGTAGTACACAGTCCAACATCGTGCACTACAGGCATAGTACTTAGTAGTCTCCTCAAGATCTTGATTAAGAATAGTGCTTGTCGAGATCATTAGTGTGTTGCCCGTTACCACAGCCCAAAGGTGCTACCACTGTCCACGTATGGGATTCTCCGCACACTAATGCCTCCAAGTTCAAATAATGAACCACACTACGCCTATCACACCACAACCCGGTGTAATTCATCTCGTCATTTAATCGCCAATTATCAACCAAATTGGCACAACACTCTACACATGTCTAAAGTTATAAAAATACCCTTAATATCCATATTTTACCATATTTATGAAAATGCCATTAGTCACAATACACCAAAACATAGCCTGTCCCACCTGACAGTACTATCTCACATGTCCGGGTTCACCACTTTGGCCCGACAGCAAAACTCACTGTATCATTTAATCGCGTAGAAATTTTATCGCATTTTCACAATTGTGTCGTTTTCACAAACGTTTTTAAATCGCATAAATTTATTTTAACATTTTTGAACATCGCATAATGTTTTTAAATCATTTTCTTAATCACGTAAAATTTTTAATTTATTTTCCTAATCGAATAGCTTAAAATCATCATTTTAAATATGTGTAGACTATATCTAGTACATTTAAAATACGTAGAGTACTTTTCCTTGCGTTATAGATATAGT
Organism: Ormosia semicastrata; assembly: GCA_029884595.1. Taxonomy (NCBI): domain Eukaryota; kingdom Viridiplantae; phylum Streptophyta; class Magnoliopsida; order Fabales; family Fabaceae; genus Ormosia; species Ormosia semicastrata. Next base: position 53,690,015 of record JAQQTO010000063.1, read on the forward strand.
ATGGAATCTTTTCATTTTATTCGCCTGATTTTAGTAAATTTTGGCAGCATTTTGCCTATAAAATCAGTATAAGGTATTTTTAAACGTTTTCCTCTAAATTCTGTCTATTTTAATTCTACCCATCAGTTACACTTTGAAACATGCTAACGCGCTTCAAAACTTAGAGAGTGTGCTCTATGTTAGTATTTTTCAAGCGTTTGCTTTAATTCTTACTTACAATAAATTCTGCTATGTTAGAATTCTAGAACTAAATTCATTCCTTTTATTTTCTCAAAGATTCATTGGAATCAGTTTATTTTGTAAATCCATTACCTAACCTATCTTAGAAAATAAAATGGCATTCAATTATACACTAAATGGCATGTTGGCCATAATCAATCAAAATCATTCTTAAATTTATTATTTTACCTAAATTCTTTAAATCATTGATTTAGAAAATGGTTGAGAACATTTTGGTTCTGTGTTTCATGATAAGGACGTGAGCCTCAATGTGTTCTTTGGAACACTCATGCAAATCGTTACATGTTATTCACATCCTACTTTAATAAATATACAATTAATAACACAATTAATAATACTATTAATAACACATACAATATATTTTAAAAACTATAAACACATACAATATATTTCATAAACTATAAACACATACAATATATTTCATAAACTATAAACACATGCATAGCAATTAAATCAATCACAATTAGGAAAGCATTTAAACAATCACATAAATAATAAAACAACAAACAACCACACAAATGAATCCCTATGGATTCTTCACACACATACAAATCCATTTTCTCATCACCATACAAGGTTGATGAGATTAAATCTCCCTCTTACCTCTTGAAGACAAGCTTTTCAAACTCCTATCCTTCTCCTTGTTTTCGTGTGAACCATAATCAATTCCTAATAATTCTAAAATAATTAGTAAAATCACATACAAAGCTTAATAAGGATAAACCATGGAACAATCATGGTTTAGAAAATCACAAATCAACTTTTAAACCATAGGATCAAAACTTACCCTTAGGAAAGTGAACAAAAGGTTGGATTTTGAAGCACTTAGAGTGTGATTTTGGGAAAACTTGCTAAATGAAAAGTGTTTAGAATGTTGTTTAGCTTTAGGAAATGATGAGAGTGAAAATTATAGATGAGTGATGGTGTTCTTGGGTGTTAAGGCCGAACCACTCAAGGAAAATGGAAGGAAAGTGTTGCTTAGTTTCTTGGGATTTTTGAGAGAAAAAAGATGAATGCTTTTGATGTGAGAGAAAATAAATATTGTGTGAGTGAAAAATAAGTGGGCTGCTGTTCCGTGGGATAAGCATAGAGAAATTAGGATTTACTTGAAGTAAAATATCCTATTTGAGTGCACATGGCTTATGTCACCTTTTAGCCACCTAGTGTGCATGCAAGATGGTTCAAGAACCATGTAGAACCTGTCAAATTTGCCTCCTTAGGCTGCTGCAAAACCATGTGGTTCAAGGGCATTTAGGGATTCAATTTATTTTTAATTCAAGTCTAATTACTTACTACTTAAATAGCTAATTAATTAGGTTTAGTTTCCTAACCAATCTTAATTAATTATCCAACTATATATGCCTCTAGTGTACAATTGTGAGGCTACCTTTCGACGAAAAATAACATGATAGAATGATGTAAGATGGGAGAACATTATTTCACAAGAATGGCTAAAAGTCAAGTTCTGTCGAATGAAGATTCTGTCGAATGAAGATCAAAAACTGTCGAATATACTAGAAGGTCAGCAGAAATCCTAATTCGATGGAACGGGTGTTGACGTTGGAGAAATCTTCTAAGTGTTTAACCTACGAAAGGACTATATGGTCGAAAATTCTAATTCGATGGATACTGACATTAGAGAAGTTTCTCTACTGAATGGTCAGACATTCTAACTCGACAGATATTGACATCCTAACTCGACGGATATTGACATTGTACTAAATAGTCAGAAGTTCAAATTCGACGGTTATGAGCAGAAGTTCAAATTCGACGGATATGGGCAGATGTTCAAATTCGACGAATATGGGCAGAAGTTCAAATTGTTACAATTGTTCACAAAGTTTAATTAATTAGTTTACTTAGCTTGTTAATTAGGCCATTAGATTAACCAAATTAGGTTTAATTAGTTACTAATCAAATTCAAGCCACTATGTTTGACTTAATCTTAACCATTGATTTCAACTTTAATTCCCAGCCCTAGATGTAATCTAAGGTGGATATTGATTAGTCATAAAACTTGAATTCTTATCTCACCATTAATTTGATCAACGGTTGAAATCAAAGGCTTCCTAACTAAGTCTCCATCCAACGGTCCATATTAAAGTCCATGCTCCTTTTGTTGACCTATTCCTATTGGTTCAAAATAGTCAAGTCACTTTCGTCGACTCGCTCCCATTGGTTTACAATTTGTCCAGTTAGACTTGTTGATTGCTTTTTCAAAATATGGGTCCCACAGACTTTTAAGGACCCGTTGTCATTTTGAAGCAGATTTCTACTATTTTTGAGATAGTAGGTACTGTAATATAAAATAATATTATAATAATATAAAATTATTTTATTGCACAGTTAAATCCTAAAAATTACGAGATTAATATATATATCAATCATAATTGGGTTTAGTAATATCTCCCAGCTCCAATTAATTAAAATAAGATTTTTTGGGCCAGAAAATTTATATTTTCTTGAAACAGAGCAAATCACACAAAACAATTAACTACACTCATGAAATAGTCAAATTCATTTTACTACTCACAGAAATTACAAAACAGTGCATCTCAGGACTATATTGTAATTAACCCAAAAGTTAGGGTGTTACAAAGTTCATTAAAAATTATATACGTAATTATATTATGATTCCTTTAATCATCTATTAACACCACCACTCATAAATGGGATCAAGCATTCATTATGCCAAAATCTTGTCTACAACAAATCAAGATCTCCACTTTATATGGAAAGTTTCTAGCACCACCACTTGTAAATGGGTTAAAGCATTCATTGTGCCAATCTCTTGTCTACAACAAATCAAGAACTCCACTTTACAAGGAGGGTTTTAAATTAATTGGAAACAAAATATAATACGTATAATGACCACTTGAAAATATATCATTTAAGCACAAGAGAGAAATTAATCTAATCTTATTTCATTACCAAGAGCTTCACTCTTTCACCCAAGCATAATGAAACTTAGTTACTCATAGATAAGAAGAAAGAAAGAGAGAAGAAGAAGAAGAAGAACATGACTTCAATTTAGGACAAAGGAAAATTACTACAAGAAAATCTAGTAACAAACTAGTATCATTTTGGTACCTAACACCTAACACCTTCAATGATATGCCAAGGCCTCCTTTTATAGAGGATTAGAGATACAAAATGATAAGGGGGCTGAGTCATTAGTGAATGGATGAGTGAAAAATGAGTGAAAAATGCCAAATGACTTTTGGTGAGTGAAAAATTATAGAGATTCCTTCTCTACAAAATCATTTAGCTCTGAAGCCAATGAATGCGTTCGAATAAGCAATTATGATCTTCATGAAAGTTGTAGCCTAGATCTTAGCTTTCAAATGGATTTAGTTTGAGTCCAATATCATTTCTATAACTCCAGATAAGTTCAAATTACTGAACACAGGCCCAGTCAAAGCTCCTCTCTTCTGACTTGCAAGCCCAATATCACCCATTAGGCCTCAGATTCTGAAAAAATGTTCAACATGAAAGTTGTATATATAGGTCTCCACTATTCAGCATCAAAATTTCAGCCCATTTTACAAGCTCTAGCTAGAAATTTAGCATGAACAGTACACATAAGTCAAGTTGTCAAGACAACACTCTAGTTCTTGGTTCAACCCCAATTTGAGTTATCTACTCGTGTGATTGGGCCTTTGCGGTCTTCATAAAAGTTATAGAGATCTCTCTTATCTTTAAAATGCCACTAGATTCACCTCATTTGGCCACCTACATCCCAAGATATAGCCCAAATATAGAAATAATGTAAGACATAAATTATGCTGAAAAATTCAATTAAATCTAATTTGAGTCCAAACTTACAAAACATAATCAAACTCAATCAATTAAGTACATGAAAAGTGTAAATGATTAAAAATGCAGGCTTATTAAAGTATCAAATATGTGATCGTCAAATTCTCTCACACTTAGCTTTTTGCACTCCTGGGCAAGACACACAAGACCAAAACTAAAAAAAAAATGAAACAGACTCAAAAGTTAAACACTCTAAAAGACTTAATTTCTAATAATATTTAAAAATGAAGAGCAACTAATCATTCAAGTAATCAAAACATTCATGAGGTAACATATCTTCACATCTCAAACCAACAAGTAAGGAAACTTCAATTGAAAAGCATGAGTCAAGAATGATACATCTTCACAAGATTCACTCTCAATCCTTCAAGTGTTTAAACAGTAGCTATTTCACTCAATTCAACCCATGAAAATTGCACTACCATAAGCTTGCTTATCTTCTACTTCTCCACTACTTAGAACACATGCTCACACAAATCATAAGGACTTTATTCAAGGTTATAATAAGGTCAAGGTAAAGGAAAAGGTAATATGGATATGACAAGTTAAATACCAAAGAGAATAAAAGAGCATGAAAGCTGAGTTCAATTAACAAGCATGAAAGTTCTGTTGGTGTATGCCCTAGAGGCCAATACATTTTTTGTATTTACATACATTCTATTATGTTATTTTTATATATGAGGCATTTCATTTATTGTGTTCTTTTTGATAAACATAATAAAGTCCTTAGAATAGTAAGTTTGATGCCATAGGACATCAAGTGGATGACTTGATCGTGAGATCCTTTTAGTTACAACACTATTCTTAAATGTCCCTAGTCAAGTACTATTGTTAATTAGGACAACAATAATATATTGAGACTAGTATGTACATAGACTGATGACCACATCTCACGGGTCATGGATATGAGATATCAAGTCTTCACATGGGTACAGATTAGAGTAATGATGTACTGGACTGACCCACCATGAGAACGCTACATGGATCGTTACGTGAGTGTCATAAGCGATTCTCATAGTGACAATGGTGTTTGTGGTCCTTTGACCTGAAATCACTACGATTCCTACATGAGGAGTTGTGTGTTTTAATGCTATCAAACGTCATCTGTAACAAGGTGATTATAAAGTTAGTTATTGGACATACCACAAATCATGTAGAGGGATATGAGTGACCTACATGGGATTTGTCACTCCTACATAACAGGAGCGATATCTTCGAGCCCCCTGATTAAGTGAGACTGCGAAATACATAGCCATGCTCAAATGAATCAATATGAGATATTGATCTTATTTGTTGTTACAAAGTCTACTCAAGTATCAGGAAACCAATGATTGGACTATACAAGGGTGACGCATTCCATGCCTTGTGTTCAATCTAGATATCTTGACAAAGGGACTAAACAACACGAAAACATTGGTCACGAAAAAGGTCATGTCAAATCACTGACATTCTTATTACTTAGGTAGCAGCGATGTGTTGCTAGATACCATTCACTGCTTGTAATATTAATATGAAATTTTAATATTACTGCCAACGTAATAAGAACCTGCAGGGTCACACACATAGAGCAGACTAAGATTGGAGCAATGGATCTAAGTTGGACTCAGATTCAAATATGGGCCAAACTCATAACAGATGGGTCTAGGGTTGCACAGCTTACCTTGCTGCTGCTCACACTCACTTAAGGCAGTCACTATTATAAATAATACTGCTAAGGGGCTGCTAAGATACATATTTCAGAACCCTAGACGCACCTACAGAAAAGTGAGTGAGAGAGCGACAGGTTTCTTCTCTTCTCTTCGCAGCTAGCACTGTGTGAGAGACGTGAGGCTCCTCTTTGCGGACGTTGGACGTTCGTGAGTCTGTTCGTGTGAATACCGCAGAGACATCGTTTCTATTACGGTGTAGGTGATTCACACTTCAAGAGGTAAATCATTTAAAAACTCAGATTATGGCTTTTTCGCATGGATCCTCGGTGGCAATCTCTGTTTTTCACTGTGTGTTGTATCCGCAAAATTCCCAACAAGTTTATCCTAACTCCACCTAATACAAATATTCTTTACATATTCTTTTCCTTTCCTTTATTGCCTTGTTGACCCTCTTTTTCTTTTTACATTTTTTTTATTTTTTTATTTTTTTACAAAAAGAACATCAGATATACATTTTTTTTAATCATTCTGCACACACACCCCCACACTTGTTCAAGAACTCATCGAATGACAAAGTTAATGTTCTCTTATTCCCTAAGGTCAGGTAAGAACATGGTTTTTCATTTAAGGCACATAATGAGTTTGAAACAAAGAATAGTCAAATAAGCTCAAAGGGGTTAAGCAAGGGGAAATAGGCCATTTCCAATGCTTTACGTTGACAGGAATCAGAGAATTTCTAAGAAGTCATAAGAGTGCTTGATATCATATTGAGACAATATGCTGCTAAGCAAGGCTGACTATTTGATTAAAGTAGCTATTTCAAGAAAAATGCCTTAATCATATTTATGTATGCATATGAAAATGTAGTCTAAAAAAGAATCAAAGCAAGTTCTAGAATAATAATTCCATGAGTGAAATTTACACAAGAAAGAAGAGAAATGTACAAATGTTCAATCCATTCATCAATAAGCTCAAAATCTCACAAGGCATAATTCTATCATTCTCAGTCCACCAATTCAACATCCATAACCAAGCAAGTGAATTTTAAGAAAGAAGACAATTTACTCAATCATGTAAATTTTTCTAAATTTGAATTGCTATTTCCACATAAACTAGTTGTCTACCCCAACTAAGATGCGTCTCAAGAGTAAAATTTACTCCTTACTCAGCTATCCTTAACTGGTTTAGTAAATTAATGACAAACATATAAATACAACAAATATATTAATACACACACTTCCTAAAAAATTTTTTTTTTACACAACTATCCTTCCCCCCAACCAGATCACAATATTGTCCTCGATGTTAACAATTAAATCCAGACTGAAGAAATAATCATCAATATACATCAAAGAAATTATTCAGACAAAATTAAACAAATTAATGGGGAGAAGTCACATACCTGAAATGCTTAGATGAGAAGAGAATAACTACATCTTGACAATGGTTAGCAATGACAAAAAAATGAAATAAAATGAAATAAACAAGCATGCAAACATTTTTTTTTTGGTTCTTTTGTTTTATAATTTTTTTTGTTGGCCGACACTATTTACATCCCCATACAAAGGCTCTGAAATTTGGGAAGTACTTAAGCCGACTTAATAAAAACATGAAATACTAAAAACTTACCTCAGCTTTGGTAGACAGGATCATCTATCAAAGTCTCTGCTACATCTGGATCCTTCAACTCAAGTTATAGCTTCAACTGTTGACCATTTACCTTCTTCCAAATTAATTTTATAAGAATAGACCAAGGGACAAACACCTTTTTTATCAGTAATGCTCTAACCTTTCTTAAGAAACTCCTTAAACTTTGGTTGCCATGCCTGAGTGTCATGATCTTGAGTTTTATCAAAAATAGTAGAAATATCAACTACATCAGAGGGATTACTGATAGAATCAAACTCAAAATTGACAAGAAAATTTTCAAGGGGATCAAAATCATAGCTTGTAGAAACTCCCCTATCCATGATTGAGTCAATCATGTATGTCTGGTGGCCATCGTCATCATTTTCTGGCTTAACAAGACTTTTTGTCACCTCAGGTTCCTTGGGTAGCTCAGCATCACTACTATCTTGATTCTTTTCCACATCCTCTAGCTCATTCACACTCAAGGAGTTCATCACTTTGGACACTTGGCTCTTTATCTCCTTACTTTCTTCAACAACCTTTCCATTCCTAAGGGTTATCACTGACTTGACTTGATCTATTTGTTGGTTTTCTGAATTACCATCATTTAGACTGTATTGACCCTTGGGATTTAGTTGAGGTTGAGAAGGAAATTTTTCTTTCTCGTGAATGGTGAGTGCAGAAGAAAGTTTAGCAAGAGTGTCTTTTATGTCAATCATGGCTTGAGTGTTTTGATTAATAATGACATCTTGCTTTTTCATGAATGCATGCAATGTTTCTTCAAGGTTATTCCTGTATGGTGGGACAAAATGTGCATATCCTTAAAAATTTTGAGAGCCCTGTTGTGCCTGAAGAGGTGGTGGTTGCATGAATTGTGCCTGATTGTTAGTCCTCCAACTGAAGTTCGGGTGATTTCTCCATCCTGGATTGTATGTATCTGAAAAAGAAGAAGTGAATGACTTTTTACAATTATTCATTGCATTTACTTGCTCATGCACAACTTTTTAAAAATAGAAATTTTTGGACATTCATTTGTTGAGTGTCCCAAAACATCACAAATGCTACAAATTTCTTCATTTTGCACAGATTTAATTTTTTTCACTTTTCCTAATTCAATAGCTTCAATCTTTCTAGCTAAACTGGCAAACCTTGCATTTAGATCTTCTTCTTGACTAAAGTGATATTTTCCTTTACTAGCATTTCCAAGGTTAGATCTAATTGAATTTTCAGAAGGATTAGTATCATGCCAAGATTGAGAATTTTCAACCAAATTGTCTAAATAGTCTAAAGCTTCTTCAGATTCTTTTTCAAGAAACTCACCATTGCACATTGTTTCCACAAATTGTTTAGTTTCAGGTGTTAACCCTTCATAAAAGAAGCTTATAGTGCGCCATTTTTCAAAACCATGATGTGGGCAAGAATTTAACAAATCTTTAAAACGTTCCCAACTTTGAAAATATGCTTCATTTGAATTTTGAGAAAAATTTTGGATTTGTCTTTTCAAAGCATTGGTTTTATGTGTTAGAAAAAATTTCTTTAAAAACTCACCTTGCATTTCTTGCCACGTGCCAATTGATCTTGGTTTCAAAGTGTTAAGCCAAGTTTTTGCTTTATCTTTCAAAGAAAAAGGAAACAATTTAAACTTAACAACCTTTTCAATGCAAGTTTGATAATGAAAAGCAGTACATACTTCCTCAAATTCTTTTAAATGTAAATATGGACTTTCAGATTCTAAACCATGGAAATTAGGAAGTAAAGAAATCATACCTGGCTTGAATCTAAAATTGTTAGCATTGAGTGGAAAGATAAAACATGATGGACTAGAATTTTGAGATGGTTGCAAATACTCACGCATGATTCGCAATGGTTGATTTTCATATTCATCATGCACACTTTCATTTTTAGCCATTGTGTTTGATGTGTGTGATTGTGATTCAGACAAATCAATATATAAAGTACTAGGATTAACTTTAACCAAACGACCAGCATTTGAATCACGATACCAATTAAGCATAAATAAGTAACTTAAAATAGACAAGAAATTGTACAAGCTAGCAGTATAAACCGTCTATTAAATATTAACAAAGATGTGGTATAAATCAGCCACCAAATATATATTAACACTAAGGTATGGTAATAAATCAACCACTAAATAAAAAAATAACAAAGGTGTGGTATGAACCAACCACCAAATATATATATATATATATATATAAATGTGTGGCAATAAACTAACCACCAAATAAAAGAAATAACAAAAGTGTGGTATGAACCAACTACCAAATAAAAAAAATAACATATAGAAAATAAAATGCGAAAAGTAAATTACAGAAAAGTAAAAGGAAGAGTTTCCCCCACTATTAGTATGTACAAAAAAATAAAAGGGAGAAATTTCCCCCACAAAGTTAGTAAAGTACAGAAAAAATAAAAGGGAGAGATTCCCCCACTAAGTTAGTGCGTAAAATAAAAGGGAGAGTTTCCCTCCACTAAGTTAGTATATACAGAAAATAAAATAGAGAGTTTCCCCCACTAAATTAATATGTACAAGAAAATAAAAGAAAGAATTACCCCCATTGTACAGAAATTAAAGGGGAGAATTACCCCAACTAAGTTAATAAAGTACAAAAAAAATAAAAGGGAGAGGTTTCCCCACTAAGTTAGTATGCATAGAAAATAAAAGGGAGAGTTACCCACACTAGATTAATATGTACAAAGAAAATAAAAGGGAGAGGTTCCCCCACTGTTAATAAGTTAGTATGTACAAAAAAAATTAAAAGAGTAGAATATATACATAAAATATTTACACCATAAATTTGTTCTTCAAATCAAGTCCCCGACAACGACACCAAAAACTTGATGCGGGATTAAAAGTTGCAAACTCAAGTGTAGGTTATCTCAAGTAATAAATTCTCGGGGAGTCCGAGGTCGAACCACAGAGACTTGATGAAGATGATAAATAAAATTGTTCACAAGTAAAAAGGAATTGCTTGGGTTAAGAGATCCACTCTTGATAAATAAATTATGGACAATATTAATTCTTTGATAACTTAATTAGAATCCACACATAACGGAGGTTCCAATTGGAAAATACAACGTTCAAAGTTCATTAAAAAATATATACATAATTATATTATGATTCCTTTAATCATCTATTAACACCACCACTCATAAATGGGATCAAGCATTCATTGTGCCAAAATCTTGTCTACGACAAATCAAGATCTCCATTTTATAAGGAGAGTTTCTAGCACCACCACTTGTAAATGGGTTAAAGCATTCATTGTGCCAATCTCTTGTCTACAACAAATCAAGAACTCCACTTTACAAGGAGGGTTTTTAAATTAATTGGAAACAAAATATAATACGTATAATGACCACTTAAAAATATATCATTTAAGCACAAGAGAGAAATTAATCTAACCTTATTTCATTACTAAGAGATTTACTCTTTCACCCAAGTAAAATGAAACTTAGTTACTCATAGATAAGAATAAAGAAAGAGAGAAGAAGAAGAAGAAGAACATGACTTCAATTTAGAACAAAGGAAAATTATTACAAGAAAACCTAGTAAAAAACTAGTATCATTTTGGTACCTAACACCTAACACCTTCAATAATCTATGAAGGCCCCCTTTTATAGAGGATTAGAGATACAAAATGATAAGGGGGCTGAGTCATTAGTGAGTGGATGAGTGGAAAATGAGTGGAAAATGCCAAATGACTTTTGGTGAGTGAAAAATTATAGAGATTCCTTGTCTACGAAATCATTTCACTCTGAAGTCATTGAATGCGTCAGAATGAGCAATTATGATCTTCATAAAAGTTTTAGGTCGGGATCCTAGCTTTCAAATGGATTTGGTTTGAGTCCAATATCATTTCTATAACTCCAGATAAGTTTAAATTACTGCACACTGCTTAGGCCCAGTCACAGCTCCTCTTTTCTGACTTACAAGCCCAATATCACCCATTAGGCCTCAGATTCTAGAAAAATGTTCAACATGAAAGTTGTAGATATAGGTCTCAACTATTCAGAATCAAAATTTCAGCCCATTTTACAACTTCTAGTCCAAAATTTGGCTTGAATAGTACACATAAGTCAAGTTGTCAGGATAGCACTCTAGTTCTTGCTTCAACCCCAATTTGAGTTATCTACTCGTGTGATTAGGCCTTTGAGGTCTTCATGAAAGTTATAGAGATTCCTCTTATCTTTAAAATGCCACTAGATTCATCTCATTTGGCCACCTACATCCTAAGATATAGCCCAAATACAGAAATAATGTAAGACGTAAATTATGCTGAAAAATTCAATTAAGTCCAATTTGAGTCCAAACTTACAAAACATAATCAAACTCAATCAATTAAGTATATAAAAAGTGTAAATGACAAAAAATTCAGGCTTATTAATGTATCAAATATATGATCATCAACCCTCTAGTATTATTTCTGATCGAGACCCAAGATTTACGTCAAGGTTTTGGCAGAGTTTGCAAGAAGCAATGGGGACAAAACTTCATTTAAGTTTTGCTTATCATCCACAAACAGATAACCAATCAGAGAGAACAATTCAATCGTTAGAAGATCTATTAAGAGCTTGTATTTTAGAATAGACTAGGAGTTAGGATGAATTCTTACCTCTGATAGAATTCACCTATAACAATAGTTTTCACTCAAGCATAGGGGTGGCACCCTATGAGGCATTATATTGACGAAGGTGTAGAACGCCTTTGTGTTGATACCAAGATGGGGGAAATCTTGCGTTAGGACCTGAACTTGTACAACAAACAATGGAAAAGGTTAAGGTGATCCAGGAAAAAATGCAAACAACTTAGAGCCGACAGAAGAGTTATGCTGACAAGAAAAGAAGACCCTTTGAGTTTGAGGAAGGTAAACATATGTTTTTGAGAGTCACACCCACGATTAGGGTCAGACGTGTTTTTAAATCTAGAAAGCTCACTCCTAAATTCATTGGCCCATATCAAATTCTTTGTCGAATAGGTCCGGTAGCATACCAGATAGCTTTACCACCTTTTCTTTCTAACCTTCATAATGTCTTCCATGTATCGCAATTGCAAAAATATATTCCTAATCCAAACCATGTCATAGCACCAAATATAGTACAATTAAAAGAGAACTTGACCTATGAGACACTTCCTGTTAAGATCGAAGATAGGAAAGTGAAGCAACTCAAAAGAAAAGAAATTGCCTTAGTAAAGGTAATCCGGAATGATGAGACTGGAGATGCAACTTAGGAATGAGTAGACAAAATGAAAAAGCAATATCTAAGGTATAATAATTTTGAGGACAAAACTCTTTTTAAAAGGGAACAGTTGTAACACCCTAAATTTTTTTTTGTTATTTGTGTTTTTATGATTTTTGTGATTTTTGTGAATTATTTAATTTAATTTATTATTATTTTTGGATTTCTGTGTGTTTAAAACGATGCCGGAAAAATAAAAATTTTTGGGGTTGTAAAAATTTTGATTATTAACGCGGGGCCGGGGGAGCTTACTAAACCAGAAACTGGGAACAAATTTTGAAGTTTTTCTTTTTCTGAGATTTTATCTGATTGATGAAATCCAGGTGCTTTCTATTATCCATTGGACAATAACCACTAGTTTTCTAGCAATAGTTTTTGTCCATTGGTTGATAGCCACCTGTAAATATCTAGTTAGATGATTAGTTATGAGCCTAGTCATAACCTTTCATCTTTTCCATTCATGACTCACCTTATTTGAGCCAATGGAAAACAAGCTTCCAAGGGAAGCTTTATGGAGTCAAGTTTAGTGGCTTTGACTCATAGTGTTCCACCAATGGAAAGCAAGCTTGATGGAGAAGCTTTGACCACTCAAGACCATGAAGAGTGCATGGCCAACAGGAGCTTCTAGGACAAGCTCAGGAGATTAAAATAGTTACTTAACTCTCTTAAGTTTTTCTTGTCTTGTTTTTAAGAAACAAACTATCAAAACTCTCTTTTTCTCTCCTTTGTGAGTTTCGGCCAACGCCCCTAAATCATTCTCAAATCTTGATCAATTCAAGACAACCATTTATATTGAATCTAAACACTATTTTGAGACACTCTTCTGTTGTGAATTTCTTCAAATTCAACTAACTTCAATCTCTTTCTCAAAGCTTAATGTTTGAAGGCTCTAGGTGAAGTTCTTTATCTTCACTTCTAAATTTTATTCTCAAGTTCTAGACCATAATCTTGATCCATGGTCATCTTATTTCAAGCTTTAGATTTTAATAATTATATGTTTGATTTGTTTTAAGGATCTTTTTGGAAGTAGAAGCTATTTCAAGAAGACAACAAAGGAGTTCTTGATCATCATCTAAGGTAAAAGGGAGATTAACCTCATCAACCAACTTGGTGGTGAGGAACGAAATTTGTGGTTTGTTGGTGAAAAATTCATGTGATGATTTAATCACTTGATTGTGTGAATTTAATGGTTTATTTTGTTTGGCTATATGTGATTATACGATTTTTATAGTATGCATGAAATTGCTATTGCATGAATTGATGATTGAAATGCTTTACATGCTTTGAATCATGTATGAAAGGCAAGTTTTTTGGTTCCAAAGGCCACTTATGGCTCACGACCATTTAGCACAAAAAGGGGTATCCAAGCCAAAAATATTTTATGATGTGAAAACGTAGATGATTAGGTGATAAGAATATGATTTAAGGATTTGCAAGTTAAAAAGAAGATGAAGAAAAATTTTATTATTTGAAAAGAGTTGATTTTTGGCCAAGATAATGGAAATAAGTTTGGAAGATGGTTGGAAATTTAAACTATTTTATTTAAGAAAGTTTTAGTAAAAGTAATGGAAAAAGATTTTGAAATGTCTTTATTTAATTAAAATAATATAGATTTTTATGAAAAATATTAGAAAATATCACTTAGAAGAGATTTGGTAAGAAAATATTGGAATTAAGGTTCAAATTTTATATTAAACATAGAAAGTCTCAAAATTAAGCTTAGAATGTCAATAATTGTCTTATGCGATTAAAAAGTATTGATAAAACCTCACGCGATTCAAAAACATGGATTTTTGAGTTACGTGATTAAGAAAATGTTTTAAAATCTTTACACGATTGAAAAGCGATGTGAAAATATTACGTGTTTTAGTGACATAACAAGAAGTATTACGCGATTGTGAAAATATAGTAAAAATACTTTGCGATTGAGAAAAATAGCAGATTGCAATCGGGTCGACATACTAGACCCAGAGACATCAGTTGACAGTTTAGCCAGTGGTGGCTTGTTTTTACGTGGAAGTCATGTAGTTATTAATTATTGATTTATGAAGTCATTCGATCATGCATTGTGAAAGTCGTTGTGATTTTGTTTGTTAAGGCTGTATGCCTAGGAGATTGAATTACACCTTTGTGCGGGTGCGAATTGCATAGTGAAAGTCAATAACTGATATTGGGGGCATCGGGGCGTAGGTATCCCACAAATGGCTAGTTAATAGCTCTACTGTACTGTGGTGACTGATGTAAATGCACCGATGATCTTGATGAGATACTATTCCTATTCTCGATCTAGTGTAGAATGTCTTGTATAAGCCATGATGCGTACACTGATAATTTTGAAGCACTTGAATTGAGGCTAACGATATACGGACAGATTTCTCGGTCATTCTATCCGATGTTTGGTTTTAGCTCCATGGAGTAGGGGTCGGTTCATTATACATTTGCGTAGTCAATAGATATGTTGTTGTGATATATAATTATATATTGTTGAATTATTTGTTGATAAATATCATGACTGTAATTGTTAACTCTGTACTATGTGGCTTTATTGTTATTACTATTTCTTTGCTGCCATACTAGTATATAATGTAGGGGATCTCACTTGTAACGCCTCTTTTTGGGAGGGAATGTCACATTGACAATTACAATGCGGAAATAAAATTATATAAGACCCGGTTCTTTATAATATAATATAAATTTACTTGATTATAGACATATAATTAAATTGGCAAATATTTTTTTTTGTTATAATAACAATAATTAATAAACACAGTGGCGAAACATAAATGGAAATAAAGAGCAAAACAGAGGTAAAGCATACATTGGAATTAACATTGCATATTCATATATATATATATATATATATATATATTTATCAAACTGTTTGGTTACAAAGCCTGGTATACCAAAAAGCAAAACTATACCTACCTCCTCGGGGTCTTCCAAATCTGAGGAAACCTCCATAGGAGCCACAGAGCCATGGGCTGGAGCCCGAGCAGTGGAATCAAAAGAGTCCTCCTACAGGGTGTAGAAGCGGTTACCCCACATCTCCCGGATGGGCAGATAAAACTCCAAACACAGGCTGATGCAGCAGGTAAAGATCGACGGCTTATGACACCTCCAAGCCAAAGAGATCGACACATCTCCCAGGTAGACACAGCGGTCGGAATTCAGGTTAATGTGCCAACATTCTGGCCCTCCAAGGAAGGTCAAACACACATCACCCAGAAATCTACGCATACGTGCCTCCATGCTCCACAGTAGATGCTAATCGTAATCATGCCAGAAGCTGGGGAAATCGGGAGCTATGACTTCCTTACCGTCATCTTCGATGGGACACAATATATAGATAGAAAATAACAGAAATATAAGGAAGAGGTAAGACATCCTACCATCATTATCAATTATAGCAGCAAGAAACAAAATGGCGCAAAGCGCCCACAGAGCATATCGAATAATAATCATAAGCATTAAATAGCAAAAATAGACAAATAAGCAGTTGCAAGCAATTATGTATATAACAGTAGCATAACAGTTCTAATTATAATAATAATAAGCAGATGCCAGATAATAAATGGACCCACTATACACATGTATACGAAGTCAAAATCCTACTCTATGGAGCTAGACACAAACGGACTGAGAGAAAGATCAGGAGATGTGTCTGCAACTCGGCTGCCACGGCCAAAGTACTATAATTCATCAGTATATCCACGTGCACATCATGACATTGTACAGATAGTCTACACTAGATCACGATATACGACAGTGCCTGATCAGGATCGTCGATGCGTTTGCATTGGTCTGCCCCACGTACAGAAGAGCTACCAACTATCCATTGCGAGGTACCCGCACCCCGATGCCCCCATGGTCAACAATATGACTTATACTAGTCTACTTGCACCCGCTATAAGGTGTGTTCAACTCCTAGGCAACTCGGCCTTAACACAGTCCAAACGGACATTCACGATGCATACAGACTCTATGCATAATCATGCATGATCATCATTATATACTATTTCACAATATGCCACAATTCACCAAAGTAAGAATCAACACATCATTGGTCACTCACATGGACCCACAATATCATAATATTGAAATTAAATAAATGAATACATTTTTAAGGTCTATTATGAATTCTTACTTAAAGTTAGCCTTTCTTACAAGGTTCGTCTCTAATTGAATTCTCATAATTAATTAAATTTTCTAAAGTAATTTATCCTCATACACTTAGAAGGTTATTCTAAGATCTCAAAGTCTCATACTCTCTTGTTCTTGCCCTAATTAAAATTATCCTAAGTCTTATGAAAATTTCATTCTTGGTTCTTTAAAATTTATGAATCTCAAAGTATATCCAATTTTCTAATTTGCTAATTTTCTATCCCATTACCAATGATTTAATTACTTGGTTATTCAAGTTCCAAGGTTACCAAAGTTGCATAATTAAGCCCCAAAAGGCCCTAGAGGCCGTGGCCTCCCTAGGGATTAAGTTCCCAAATTTTTCATTCCATTAATTTACCAAATGTACACTTGATTAATTATGAACTCCACTTATTACAATTGTTCATAAAGAACCCTAAATTTGGGCCCCCAAAACCGTGGCCATCCAAGAGCAAATCCAACATTATTTTCTTCCATTTCATACCATCCAATCCATTCAAATATATCAATATATACAACTAATCAAACAAACAACTTAAACAAATTAAATACAACACATAATCATGCCAATCAAGCAAACAAAGAATAACCCTTAATAGGGTTTTCTCACAATCAATCACAAACAAGGTTTCTTAATGCTAAGAGAGGCTGAGGAGGAGTGTCTTCCTCTTATTGATTCCTCCTTGTTGTCATCGCAGTCTTCACAGAAGTAACCATACAATAGAAATAAATAGAACAATACAGCAAAGAGGTGAGATGCCCTACATCGCATACCAATATGGCAGCAAAGAAACGATAAACATACCAATGCAATACAGCATACAATCCATTAAATAGTATAAAATCAGCAGATATATTCATGATAATTAACAAATAAATAATCCAATAAACTTGCAGCATAATAGCAGACATAATGATAATACCACATCAATATTATATCACAACAATATAAATGTTAACTATGCATATGCACGATGTGTATGCTGACCATTCTTATGCACAATGCAACTAGTTCCTACTCCATGGAGCTAGACTCAAATTCAGATATGAACATTCCAGAAGATCTGTCCCCCCTAAAAGACAGTCTACGTCGGATCATAAAAAGAAATAGTGGTTGTCGAGCTGCCAGTGAGTTGTAGTTGGTTTATCACGGCCAGGGGTATATATATAATATGAGATCATCATCACAAAGTGAATCACCGTGCCCTAACATCCCCCAAGATCTGGTCCAGATCCACTATCCTGTGAGTTCCCATTCACTCTTTAGGCATAAAATGCCACAACAGTCACCGACTGTATAATGCTCAAATGCATATTCAATGAAATCAAACCACTGTTGTACCATTCCCAATGATATTAAAGCAACTGCCCATACAATTGTCCAATACCATTAGTATCAATGATAATATATAACTGCCCATACAACTACATAATACCAATGATCCACTCCGGTCCAGAACTTTGGTTCCACAAGCACAATGCTAAAAACATAAACCACTTGGGTACAGTACATCGGCGCTACAGTAAAACTCATTGTTCCTCTCAATCGCGTAGCGATATTATCGCATTTTCACAATCGCGTAACACTTTACTTATATTTTCAAATCGCTTAATGATTTTTCAATGTTTTCTCAATCGCGTAAAGATTTTAAAATATTTTCTCAATCGCGTAGCTAAAAATCACTATTTTTAAATAGTGTAAGAGTTTTTCTACATATTTTCAACCGTGTAAAATATTTCTAACATATTTTAAGCTTAAATTAAAACTTTTCTCATTTAATATCAAAATTAGACTTTAATCCTAATATTTCCTTAATAAATCACCTTTAAATAATATTTTTTAATATTTTCTTCATATAATTGTATTTCTTGGATTAACTTGGGATATTACAGCTCAAAATTTCCTAACGCGCTTCAAAACCCAAAGGGTGAGTTATACATTAGTAAATTTCAAGTTTTTACTTTTATCTTACTTAATAGCTTAATTACACTAATTTAATTATAAAACAAATTTAGTTTTATTTCCTTTTTAGGTCTAAAAACCTATCAAATAAATTTCCTATTAATCAAATACCTAAGTCTACACTTAGTAAAATAATTTTGATTCTAGGATATTGAAAATTGGCATATTGGCTGAATTTCAGTACATATTTCATAGCTCATAATTAATTATTTTCTAACACCTTATTCTTTACAAAAATCATTAATCCAATTTCTCATCACAAAATCATTTAATTCATGATTAGGAAAATAATTTAGAACATTTTGCTCCTTGGTGGTGGTTGAAGCCGTGAGCCTCTAGGGTTCTTTGGAACCATCATACAATTTCCCATCATGTGAATCACATCCTACTTTACAAAAGAATCAACATGCTTTCATAATCACATATTCAAGCTTATCATTAATGCAAAAAAATCATATTAAGCATCTAATCACAATTCAATCAAAATCATACCATCTCACATATATAAATCATGCAAAATTATCAAAGCAATAAAAATCACATATAATCCAATAAACATAAACCAATAACCACACGATCGAGTGAATAAATCCTCACATGAATTTTTCACTCACAAACACAAACAATCCATTTCTTCACCACCACATATGATCGATGAGGTTAATCTCCCTCTTACCTGGTGTGTAGCTTCCCAAGCTCCTTGTTTAATCCTCTTTGTATCAAACTTTCACCACCAAGTAAATCTTAAAATCAAAACAAACACATAAAAATTAGTATCTAAGGCTGGATTAAGATGACCATAGTTCAAACATGGTCATAGGATTCCAAGAATTAAATAAGAAATCAAGTTTCAATATCTTTACCTTGAAACCCTAGAACTTAATTCCAAGAATCAAGCTTGAAGATGATTGATTTAGACTAAAGTCTCAACATCAAAGAGTCTTAGAATGATGTGAGGATTCAAGAAGTATGGTTGGTTTAAATTAAACAAACTTGGAAGGTAATTTTAGGGTGTAACACCCCAACTTTTGGGATAATTATAATATTATCCTAAAATGTACTGTTTTGTGAATTCTGTGAGTAGTAAAATGATTTTGACTGTTTCGTGAGTGTATTTGATTGTTGTATGTGATTTGCTCCGAGCCAGGGAAATAATAATTTTCTGGCCGAAAAAATCTTATTTTAATTAATTAGAGTTGAGGGATCTTACTAAACCTAATTTTGATTGATATATATATTAATTTTATAATTTTTAGGATTTAACTGTGCAATAAAATAATTTTATATTATTATAATATTATTTTATGTTACAGTACCTACAATCTCAAAAATAGTAGAAATTTGCTTCAAAATGACCACGGATCTTTAAAAGTCTGTGGGACCTGTGTTTAGGAAAAGCAGTCAACAATTCTGACTGGACAAATTCTAAACCAATGGGAGCGAGTCAACGAAAGTGCTTGACTTTTTGAACCAATAGGAATAGGTCAACAAAAGGAGCATGGACTTTAATATGGACCGTTGGATGAAAACTTAGTTAGGAAGCCTTTAACCTTAACCGTTGATCAAATCAATGGTGAGATAAGAGTTCAAGTTTTATGACTAATCAATATCTACCTTAGATTACATCTAGGGATAGGAATTAAAGATGAAACCAATGGTTAAGATTAAGTCAAACATAGTGGCTTGAATTTGATTAGTAGCTAATTAAACCTAATTTGGTTAATCTAATTACCTAATTAGCAAACTAAGTGAACTAGCTTAGTTATTAATTAGTTATAATCTAAATACTTATTAGATATCTTAATATTGTTTAGAGGTTATAACATATGCTAATATATGTTAAACTAATTAGTTATATGATTAAGATGTTGATTAAGTGTTAATAGGATATTTAACCTAACTAATTGTCTATTTAATTAGCATGGAATTAGCTTGTAATTAAAACTAATCCAAGCCCCTAAACCCATGGGAACCCCACGGCCATTGAGGCCAAGAGTCACAAGTTCTACATGGTTCTTGAACTCTCCAAAATGACATAAGCCATGTGCACCATAATGTGAACACTATTAGATATTTACTATCTAATTTAGACACTCAACCTCACCACACACTCAACCTCACGGCACCCCCCTCATTTTTACCATCAATATTCACTTTTCACACTTATCATAATCAAGCTTCCATTTTCTCCTAAAACACCAAGAAACCAAGCAAAACTTTCTCTTCCATTTTCTTTCCCATTTTCGGCCAACACCCAAACCCACACCACCAATCTTCTATAATTTTATCTCTTAGCTTTTCTTAAACCCAAATCATATTCTAAACACTTTTCCTTCACAAGGTTTTGCCAAAAACCTACTCTATCGAATTCAAAATCCAACCTTTTGTTCACTTTCCAAAGGGTAAGTTTTGATTCTTTGGTTCAAAGTTTGATTTTTTTTTATTTTTCCTAACCATGATTGTTCCATGGTTTTTCAATTTTGATCATTGTATGTATTTTTATTAATTGTTTAAGAATTTTAGGGATTTGTTGTGGAGGTTGTACGAAATTTCAAAGAGAGGAGGAGACTAACCGATTATTGTCTTCAAGAGGTAAGAGGGAGATTTAATCTCATCAATCCTAAGTGGTGATGGGAAAATGGATTTGTTTGTGTGTACCGAATCCATAAGGATTCATTTGTGTGGTTGTTTATTGTTTTTATTATTTGTGTGATTGTTTAAATGCTTTCCTATTTGTGATTTATTTTTACTATGCTTGTCTATGGCTTTAAAATATATTGTATGTGTATTGTATGTGTTTATAGTTGTATGTGTTTATAATTGTATATTTATTAAAATAGGATGTGAATAACATGTAACGATTTGCATGAATGTTCCAAAGAACACATTGAGGCTTGTGGCGTCCCGGGGCCGACGAGGGCGGGGAGTGATCGCCGGTGCAATGAGGCACGGACAAGGAGCGGCTCCTGGCAGGCTTCTAGGCGGAGGGTCTACATGAATGAACTGAATACGCACCGGAATGAGAGGGATTCGGAGACGTGCAGGTATGGGACTGCATAGTTGAGGATGGCTTAAAGGAATTGATTTGGTGTAGCCATATCAACAAGTTGCAACTTCTTTTCGGGAGCCTAGAACATAAGAACTCCATGGTTAAGCATGCTTGACCTGGAGCAATTGTGGGATGGGTGACCTCCTGGGAAGTTTCCTAGGATGCGTGTGAGTGAGGAAAAAGCACGCTGAAAAGACACGTGTTGGTTTGTGGAGACACTCATCAATCCGCAGTGGGCGATCCGGGTCGTTACATTAATGGTATCAGAGATGGGACCTCTCCCAGTACGGTGTGGTTCGGGGACGAACCAAGCGGAAGTTGGTGGGCAAGTGGCGTCCCGGGGCCGACGAGGGCGGGGAGTGATCGCCGGTGCAATGAGGCACGGACAAGGAGCGGCTCCTGGCAGGCTTCTAGGCGGAGGGTCTACATGAATGAACTGAATACGCACCGGAATGAGAGGGATTCAGAGACTGTGCAGGTATGGGACTGCATAGTTGAGGATGGCTTAAAGGAATTGATTTGGTGTAGCCATATCAACAAGTTGCAACTTCTTTTCGGGAGCCTAGAACATAAGAACTCCATGGTTAAGCGTGCTTGACCTGGAGCAATTGTGGGATGGGTGACCTCCTGGGAAGTTTCCTAGGATGCGTGTGAGTGAGGACAAAGCACGCTGAAAAGACACGTGTTGGTTTGTGGAGACACTCATCAATCCTGCAGGCAGTCCCGGGTCGTTACAAGGCTCACGGCCTTACCATCAAACAAAGAACCAAAATGTTCTCAACCATTTTCTAAATCAAGGATTTAAAGAATCTAGGTAAAATAATAAATTTAAGAATGATTTAGGTTAATTATGGCCAACATGCCATTTAATGTATAATTGAATGCCACTTTATTTTCTAAGAAGAAACTGATTCCCAATGAATCATTGAGAGATAAAATAAATACACTTAGTTTAGAATTCTAGATTTAGCAGAATTTATGATGAGTAAGAATTGAAATGAACGCTTGAAAAATTCTAACGTAGAGCTCACTCAATAAGTTTTGAAGCGCGTTCACAATTTTTGATGTGTAACTAATTGTTAAAAATTAAAATAAATAAAATTTAGAGGAAAATGTTAAAAATACCTTATACTGATTTTATAGGCAAAATGCTGCCAAAATTCACTAAAATCAGACAAATAAAATGAAAAGATTCAATACTATATTTAGAACACAAGGAAAATACTCTATGTATTTTAAATGTACTAGATATAGTCTACACATATTTAAAATAATAATTTTAAGCTATTCGACTAAGAAAATGAATTAAAAATCTTACGCGATTGAGAAAATGATTTAAAAATAATACGCAATGTTTAAAAATGTCAAAATATCTTTACGCGATTTAAAAACGTTTGTGAAAATTATGAGATTGTGAAAATGCGATAAAATTTCTATGCGATTAAACGATACAGCAAGTTTTGCTGTCGAGCCAAAGTGGTGGACCCGGACATGTTGTGAGATAGTACTGTCAAGTGGGATAGGCTACAAGTTGGTATATTGTGACTAAGGGCGCTTTCGTAATTATGGTAAAATATTGATATTAAGGGTATTTTTGTAATTTTAGATCATGCTTATAGTGTTGTGCCAATTTGGTTGATAATTGGTGCTTGATTGACGAGACGAATTACACCGTGTTTCGGTGTGATAGGCGTAGTGTGGTTCATTATATGAACTTGGAGGCATTAGTGTGCGGAGAATTCCACATGGGGATAGTGGGTTGCTCCTCTGGGCCGTGGTAACGGGCAACACACTAATGGTCTCGACAAGCACTATTCTTAATCGAGATCTTGAGGGATTACTATGTACTATGCCTGTAGTGCACGATGTATTGACTGTGTATTACTACACGATGTTTGGACTGTGGGCTATAAACACAACGTTAGATAGTGCAATAGTTTGGTTGGGCAGCCATAAAGTAATATTAATTCTATTCAGATCATTCTCTCAAATATCCGTGTTTAGCTCCATGGAGTAGGAACGAGTTGGTGTGTGTTCATGCATTATCTGCATTTTACTGTTTACCATAATTTGTGATAAAATGTATGATCTATTACTTTAATATATTATGCATGATAATGTTAGTATGTACTGTTATCATACATGTATTGTATTATCGTTTTCTTTATTGCCATGCGGGTAGTGATGTAGATTGTCTCACCTCTCTATATGTTTTCTCGATATTATTATATTATTTCCGTAAAGAGTTTGAGGAAGAAGAGGAACAGCCTCTTGAGATACAGTATCCGGATGAGTGACAGCCGGGCGAGCTGTTCGAGGAAGAAGAGCCAGTAGATTATTCTCACCATCAAGACTGATCTTGAGATCATGGCGTTGCTAGGATTTTTCAAGTTTGTGAGACTTGAGTTTCACGGAGGTTCGGAGGCCTGGCGTATGCGAGTGGATAGAGGAACAGTTGTCTATGTGGGACGTCTGACTGTGTCCTTGTGTAGAGAGTATGATGGAGATGTCATATTCACTACTATGTTATACTTACATCTAGAGTTGCCTTTGACTCTTAGGCGTTACTAGCAAGGAATATTCTATGCGCCTAGTGAGCTCAATAGTGAGTCAACAACCCGGACTCGTGTCCGTAGAGCTGTAGGATCTCTAAGATGTCAACTTTTCGATGATCTTTCCGAGGATGATCCATCGGAGGGTTAGAAATCTTTCGAGATGCACTTGGGCAATACTATGTTTTAGTTTTATGTTGTCTTTTACTGCTTTGGTAAATACTTGTAGTTGTAAATTATGTGTGTACTAAAGAAAAATCATATGTATATTATGGTGTGATTATACTTTGTTTTACTTTGTGTTCTGTCTTATTTTATTTAATGTTACAAGTATAAAAAGGAAAAAAAAATTACCACAAATATTAATTATGTACCAAATGTTTTACAACTTGGGTAAGAGTTTTATTTTATTTTATTTTATTGCATCATAAATGTGACACTCCCATAAGGGTGTTATATTAGTTGGTATCAGAGCCCAAGTTAGAGTCTTTTGGGGTTGTGGTTAGGTCTATTTTTGCTTGTGTTAGTGTGATTCTCTGTGATTTTTTTCCAAAAGGTTACATTTGACATTGTTTTGTCTTGTTGAAGAAAGAGGATGTCTGGAGGAAGAAGAATGCGTGCGAATGTGGAACGTGATGTGGATCCAATGATTGCAGCTGCTGAAGCTATGCAGCGAATGGCAGAAGTGATTACCCAGTAAAATCAATGAGCAGCTCAACAGCAAGATGCGACTGATGATGCTCTGAATTTGTCTGAGTTTAGGCGCAACAACCCGCCGCAATTTAGAGGCGAGTTTGACCCTGAGAAGGCGAGTCTTTGGATTCAAGACTTGGAAAGAGTATTCAAAGGAATAGGGTGCGTAGAGAATAGGAAGGTAACCTGTGCAACATTTATGTTGAGAGGAGATGCTGAGAATTGGTGGAGAAATACTTGCCAATTATTGCAAGCTGAAGGGACTGAGATCACCTAGGAGGTGTTTAGTGAAGTATTTCTGGAGAAGTACTTTCCTGGTACTGCCTGACATGCCAAGGAGATGGAATTTCTTGGTCTATGTCAGGGGAATATGACTGTTGGAGAATATGCTGCTAAATTTGAAAGTTTGTCACAATTCTCAAGGTATTTCCAAATCCAACCAGATGAGGTATGGAAGTGCCAAAAGTTTGAAGATAGATTGAGGGTAGAACTGAGGCGAGTAGTGCTACCTATGAGAATGAGAGAGTTTCCTGTTTTGATGGATACTTGTCGATGACTCGAGGAGTTGGAGCCGTCCCGAGATCTGAGAAATTGTAACTTTGGACTGACTAGGTTCCAAAGGGGAGGTAGTAGCAGTAATAACCAGTTTCAGCGCAAGCCTTATGCGAGACCATCAGGGAGTCAACCTCAACGTCCGTCTGTTGGGGGAAGTTCTAGCAGAAACCAAGCTGGTCAAAATGTGGCATTTATGCCGACATGTTTTAAGTGTGGAAAGAGTGGTCATATCTCTATAGATTGTCCGATCTATTTCAACTGCAGAAAACTTGGACATGTTTCTAGGGATTGCATTCAGCCGGAAAGGAAGCCTGCTGTGAGAAATGTCCATGCTACTCAGCCGCGATTTGGAGGGCGAGTGTATACAATGGCGGGAACTGAAGCTTCTTAATCTGAAGATCTTATTCAAGGAGAAGGTGTCATTGAAGGTAATCACCTGACTTTGCTATATGATTCGGCTGCAACACACTCATTTATTGCATATGATTGTGTGGAATGATTGAAACTGCCAATGTCTTCTCTGAGTTTTCAATTGATTGTTTCTACACCAACTGCCAAGCCTGTTGTTACATCCAAAATATGTATGAACTGTCCTATTGTTATAAAGGATCGCATGTTTTCGGTTAATTTGATTTGTTTACCTCTTGTTGAGATAGACATAATACTAGGAATGGATTGGTTATCTTCTAACCATATCCTTATAGATTGTGCAAGCAAAACCATAGTTTTTCCTAAGGAAGAAAGTTCTGGATTCTTGATTGCTGTTAAAGTCAAGTCATTGTTGAGGGATGGAGCTCAAGGATTTATGTTACTGTCTTCTTTAGAAGTCAAGTGTGAGAAGGATGTGAGCGCTATTCCTGTCGTCAATGAGTTTCCAGAGATTTTTTCTGATGATGTACCCGGTTTGCCACCGGAAAGGGAGATCGAGTTCTCTATCGATTTAGTGCCTGGAGCAGGTCCTATTTCGATTGCACCATACCGAATGTCGCCTGCAGAGTTGGCAGAGCTGAAGAAGCAATTGGAGGAACTGTTAGAGAAACAGTTTGTGCAACCTAGTGTTTCGCCATGGGGAGCACTAGTGCTACTAGTCAAAAAGAAGGATGGAACTTCGCGTCTTTGTGTTGATTATCGTCAGCTGAACAAGGTTACTATAAAGAATAAGTATCCACTACCAAGAATTGATGATTTGATGGATCAGTTGAAAGGAGCCGCTGTATTCTCTAAGATAGATCTGCGAGGTTATCATCAGATTCGTGTCAAGGCTGATGATGTACCTAAAACAGCTTTCTGAACTCGTTATAGGCATTATGAGTATCAAGTGATGTCGTTTGGAGTGACGAATGCTCCTGCAATATTCATGGACTATATGAATAGGATTTTTCATCCGTACCTAGACAGATTTGTCGTTGTCTTTATCGATGACATTTTGATCTACTCTCAAAGTCAAGAAGAGCATGCTGAACATCTCAATATAGTTCTCCAGATTTTGAAGGAGAAGAAGCTGTATGCGAAATTGGAAAAATGTGAGTTTTGGTTGGAATAAGTTCAATTTCTAGGTCACGTAATTTCCAAGGAAGGTATTGCGGTAGACCCATCGAAGGTGGAGACCGTTTTGCAGTGGGAAAGGCCTAAGACAGTGACTGAGGTTCGAAGTTTTATCGGATTAGCTAGATATTACCGAAGGTTTATTGAAGGTTTTTCCAATATAGCTGGACCACTTACACAACTCACGAGGAAGAGCCAAGCTTTTGATTGGACAGAGGAACGTGAAGCGAGTTTCCAAGAGTTGAAGAAGAAATTGACGACTGCACCAGTGTTAATTTTACCGGATCCTAACAAATCTTTTGAGGTGTATTGTGACGCTTATTATCAAGGGTTAGGATGTGTGTTAATGCAGAATCGGAATGTGATAGCTTATGCTTCAAGACAGTTGAAGGTTTATGAGAAGAACTACCCAACGCACGATTTGGAGCTAGCCGCAGTTGTCTTTGCGTTAAAAGTGTGGAGGCATTTTCTGTATGGAGCTATGTTCAATGTCTTTAGCGATCACAAGAGCTTAAAGTACTTGTTTGATTAAAAGGAATTGAACATGAGACAGAGACGATGGTTGGAATTTTTGAAGGACTATGATTTTCAGCTTCAATACCATCCGAGAAAGGCAAATGTGGTAGCAGATGCCTTGAGCAGAAAGGTGGTTAGTGTTTCTACCATGATGATAAAGGAGGAGGAGCTGATTAATCAATTCAGAGATTTATGGTTATCAGTGGAATTGGTACCCGAAAAGATTCGTTTAAGTAAAGTTGTAGTTTTGAATGACTTGCTAGAAATAATCCGAGAGAAACAAGATGAGGATTTGTTTTTACAGAATGAAAAGGAATTGTTGAAGCAAGGTCATAAAGTGACGGTGGAGGAAGGATCTGATGGAATCTTGAGATTTGAAGGATGAGTTTGTATACCTGATGATCCCGAACTCAAGAAAGCAATTTTGGATGAAACTCATACTAGTAATTTAAGTATGCATCCGGGAATGACAAAGATGTATCAAGACTTGAAACGAATATTTTGGTGGCCAAGAATGAAGAGAGGTGTAGCAGAATGTGTGACGTCTTGTCTTGTCTGTCAGAAGACAAAAGTGGAACATCAAAGGCCTGTCGGTATGTTACAACCTTTGACTATTCCAAAGTGGAAGTAGGATAGTATCTTGATGGATTTTGTTACTGGATTGCTGAGAACGGGGAAGGGTCATGATTCTATATGGGTTATAGTTGATAGGCTTACGAAGTCAGTGCATTTCTTACCGATCAATATTAAGTATTCGTTGGAACGCTTAACCCAGATATACATCGACGAAATTGTTAGACTTCATGGTGTACTTGCAAGTATAGTTTCTGATAGAGATCCGAGGTTTACGTCGAGGTTCTGGAAAATTTTGCAAGAAGCTATGGGAACTAAACTACGATTGAGTTCTGCATATCATTCGCAGACTGATGGCCAAACGGAGAGAACAATTTAGTTGTTGGAGGATTTGTTGCGTGCTTGTGTGCTAGAGAAACAAGGGAGTTGGGATAAATTTCTGTCTTTGATAGAATTCACCTACAACAATAGTTTTCACTCAAGCATAGGGATGGCACCCTATGAAGCTCTTTATGGACGATGATGCTGAACACCTTTGTGTTGGTATCAGGATGGAGAGAGTATGACTATTGGGCCTGATCTTGTGCAGCAGACTATAGAAAAGGTGAAGATGATTCAGGAGAAGATACGAATGACTTAGAGCCGTCAGAAAAGGTATACTGATAAAACGGAGGCGACCTCTGGAGTTTGAAGAAGGTGATCATGTATTCTTAAGAGTGACGCCTACAACTGGTGTCGGAAGAGTTATCAAGTCTAGGAAGCTTACACCTAAATTCATAGGGCCTTATCAAATTATTCATCGGATTGGTCATGTAGCTTATCAAATAGCTTAACTGCCTTTCTATCCAATCTACATAATGTATTCCATGTATCTTAGCTGAGGAAATACATTCCAGATCCAACCCATGTTATACAGCCAGTTGAAGTGCAACTGAAGGATAATTTGACGTATGAAACACTTCCTATTAGGATTGAGGACATGAGAGTGAAACAACTTCAAGGGAAGATGATTGAGCTGGTAATGGTGATATGGAATGATGTAACAGGGGATGCTACTTGGGAGCTAGAAGATAGGATGAGGGAGCAATACCCTCAGTTGTTTGATGTATGATGAATTTCAGGGACGAAATTCTTATTAGTAGGGGAGAGTTGTAACACCTCAACTTTTGGGATAATTACAATATTGTCCTAAAATGTACTATTTTGTGAATTCTGTGAGTAGTAAAATGAATTTGACTGTTTTGTAAGTGTATTTGATTATTGTACGTGATTTGCTCCGAGCCAGGGAAATAATAATTTTCTAGCCGAAAAAATCTTATTTTAATTAATTAGAGATGGGGTATCTTACTAAACTTAATTCTGATTGATATATATATTAATCTTACAATTTTTAGGATTTAACTGTGTAATAAAATAATTTTATATTATTATAATATTATTCTATGTTACAATACCTACTGTCTCAAAAACAGTAGAAATCTGCTTCAAAATGACCACGAATCTCTAAAAGTCGGTGGGACCCGCATTTAGGAAAAGCAGTCAACTATTCTGACTAGACAAATTCTAAACCAATGGGAGCGAGTCAACGAAAGTGGCTTGACTTTTTGAACCAATAGGAATAGGTCAACAGAAGGAGCATGGACTTTAATATGGACCGTTGGATGAAAATTTAGTTAGGAAGCCTTTAACCTTAACCGTTGATCAAATCAATAGTGAGATAAGAGTTCAAGTTTTATGACTAATCAATATCTACCTTAGATTACATCTAGGGCTAGGAATTAAAGATGAAACCAATGGTTAAGATTAAGTCAAACTTAGTGGCTTGAATTTGATTAGTAGCTAATTAGACCTAATTTGGTTAATCTAATTACCTAATTAGCAAACTAAGTGAACTAGCTTAGTTATTAATTAGTTATAATCTAAATACTTATTAGATATCCTAATATTGTTTAGAGGTTATAACATATGCTAATATATGTTAAACTAATTAGTTATATGATTAAGATGTTGATTAAGTGTTAATAGGATATTTAACCTAACTACTTGTCTATTTAATTAGCATGGAATTAGCTTGTAATTAAAACTAATCCAAGCCCCTAAACCCATGGGAACCCACGGCCATAGAGGCCAAGAGTCACAAGTTCTACATGGTTCTTGAACTCTCCAAAATGACATAAGTCATGTGCACTATAATGTGAATACTATTAGATATTTACTATCCAATTTAGACACTCAACCTCACCACACACTCAACCTCATGGCAGCCTCCTTATTTTTACACTCAATATTCACTTTTCACACTTATCATAATCAAGCTTCCATTTTCTCTCAAAATACCAAGAAACCAAGCAAAACTTTCTCTTCCATTTTCTTTCCCATTTTCGGCCAACACCCAAACCCACACCACCAATCTTCTATAATTTTATCTCTTAGCTTTTCATAAACCCAAATCATATTCTAAACACTTTTCCCTCACAAGGTTTTGCCACAAACCTACTCTATCTAGTTCAAAATCCAACCTTTTGTTCACTTTCCAAAGGGTAAGTTTTGATTCTTTGGTTCAAAGTTTGATTTTTTTTATTTTTCCTAACCATGATTGTTCCATGGTTTTTCAATTTTGATGATTGTATGTGTTTTTATTAATTGTTTAAGAATTTTAGGGATTTGTTGCGAAGGTTGTACGAAATTTCGAAGAGAGGAGGAGACTAATTGATTATTGTCTTCAAGAGGTAAGAGGGAGATTTAATCTCATCAACCCTAAGTGGTGATGGGAAAATGGATTTGTTTGTGTGTACCGAATCCATAAGGATTCATTTGTGTGGTTGTTTATTATTTTTATTATTTGTGTGATTGTTTAAATGCTTTCCTATTTGTGATTTATTTTTACTATGCATGTCTATAGCTTTAAAATATATTGTATGTGTATTGTATGTGTTTATAGTTGTATGTGTTTATAATTGTATATTTATTAAAATAGGATGTGAATAACATGTAATGATTTGCATGAGTGTTCTAAAGAACACATTGAGGCTCACGGCCTTACCATCAAACAGAGAACCAAAATGTTCTCAACCATTTTTTAAATCAAGGATTTAAAGAATCTAGGTAAAATAATAAATTTAAGAATGATTTAGGTTAATTATGGTCAACATGCCATTTAACGTATAATTGAATGCCACTTTATTTTCTAAGAAGAAACTGATTCCTAATGAATCATTGAGAGATAAAACAAATACACTTAGTTTAGAATTCTAGATTTAGCAGAATTTATGATGAGTAAGAATTGAAATGAACGCTTGAAAAATTCTAACGTAGAGCTCACTCAATAAATTTTTAAAGTGCGTTAGCAATTTTTAATGTGTAACTAATGGGTAAAAATTAAAATAAACAGAATTTAAAAGAAAACATTAAAAATACCTTATACTGATTTTATAGGCAAAATGCTGTCGAAATTTACTAAAATCAGATGAATAAAATGAAAAGATTCCATACTATATTTAGAACACAAGGAAAATACTCTACGTATTTTAAATGTACTAGATATAGTCTACACATATTTGAAATAATAATTTTAAGCTATTCGATTAAGAAAAGGAATTAAAAATCTTACGCGATTGAGAAAATGATTTAAAAACAATATGCGATGTTTAAAAATGTTAAAATATCTTTGCGCGATTTAAAAACGTTTGTGAAAATGATGAGATTGTGAAAATATGATAAAATTTCTATGTGATTAAACGATACAGTGAGTTTTGCTGTCGGGCCAAAGTGGTGGATCCGGACAAGTTGTGAGATAGTACTGTCTGGTGGGACTGGCTATATGTTGGTATATTGTGACTAAGGGCATTTTTGTAATTATAGTAAAATATTGATATTAAGGGTATTTTTATAATTTTAGATCATGCTTATAGTGTTGTACCAATTTGGTTGATAATTGGTGATTGATTGACGAGACGAATTATACTGTGTTTCGATGTGATAGGCGTAGTGTGGTTCATTATATGAACTTGGAGGCATTAGTGTGCGGAGAATTCCACATGGGGACAGTGGGTTGCTCCTCTGGGCCGTGGTAACGGGCAACACACTAATGGTCTCGACAAGCACTATTCTTAATCGAGATCTTGAGGGATTACTATGTACTATGCCTGTAGTGCACGATGTATTGACTGTGTACTACTACACGATGTTTGGACTGTGGGCTATAGACACAACGTTAGACAGTGCAATAGTTTGGTTGGGCAGCCATAAAGTAATATTAATTCTATTTAGATCATTCTCTCAGATATCTGTGTTTAGCTCTATAGAGTAGGAACGAGTCGGTGTGTGTTCATGCATTATCTGCATTTTACTGTTTACCATAATCTGTGATAAAATGTATGATCTATTGCTTTAATATATTATGTATAATAATGTTAGTATGTACTGTTATAATACATGTATTGTATTGTCGTTTTCTTTATTGCCATGTGGGTGGTGATGTAGATTGTCTCACCTCTCTATATGTTTTCTCGATATTATTATATTATTTTCGTAAAGAGTTTGAGGAAGAAGAGGAATAGCCTCTTGAGATACAGTATCCGGACGAGCGACAGCCAGGCGAGCTATACGAGGAAGAAGAGCCAGTAGATTATTCTCACCATCAAGACTGATCTTGAGATCATGGCATTGCCAGGATTTTTTGGGTTTGTGAGACTTGAGTTTCACGGAGGTTCAGAGGCCTGGCATATGCGAATGGATGGAGGAACAGTTGTCTACGTGGGACGTCTGACTGTGTCCCTATGTAGAGAGTATGATGGAGATGTCATATTCACTACTATGTTATACTTACATCTAGAGTTGCCTATGACTCTTAGGCGTTACTAGCAAGGAATATTCCATGCGCCTAGTGAGCTCAGTAGTGAGTCAACAGCCCAGACTCGTGTCCGTAGAGCTGTAGGATCTCCAAGATGTCAACTTTTCGATGATCTTTCTGAGGATGATCCATCAGAGGGTTAGAAATCTTCCGAGATGCACTTGGGCAATACTATGTTTTAGTTTTATGCTGTCTTTTACTGCTTTGGTAAATACTTGTAGTTGTAAATTATGTGTGTAGTAAAGAAAAATCATATGTATATTATGGTGTGATTATACTTTGTTTTACTTTGTGTTCTGTGTTATTTTATTTAATGTTACAAGTATAAAAAGGAAAAAAAAAATTCAGCACAAATATTAATTATGTACCAAATGTTTTACAACTTGGGTAAGAGTTTTATTTTATTTTATTTTATTGCATCATAAATGTGACACTCCCCCAAGGGTGTTACATAGGGTGGTTGGCTGTGAGCTATACAAGAAGAGAAAAGCAAGAGCTTTTGTGTTCTTTGCTTGATGGAAGGATGAAGATAAATGAATCTTGAGAAGTTCACAACATGAAAGTTGCTTGGATTGATGAGAGGATTCAAGATATGATGTTAGATGAAATTATGAAAGTTTGGAGGTAGATGTTGGGTGTAGTGGCTGAATTCTTCAAGAGAATAAGTGAATGAAGCTTTTGTGTGTTCTTGGAATTCTTGGAAGAGAGAGAAAAAGATGAAAGGCTTTTGTTATCACAAAGTGTTAGAAAATGAAGTAGAATAGCCTATTTCTCTATGCATGGCCGTGTAGTTTGCTTGATAGGAAGTTTAAGACTTGTTTAGCAAGATAAAAGTCTATCACATGGGTTCACATAGCCGTCACGTGGCTTAGCTCACAAACTAATCATCATTTGGGCACTGGATGATTCAAGAACATCCTACATTAGTCTAGTTGGCCGTGTGACTCATAGATGAATGAAACTAAGTTTTGATTTCAATTAGTTTCTAGTTACACTTAGTTTAGATAGTTAGTTCATTTAAGCTAACTTAGTTAGGTCTTTTAGTTACATAATTAACTATCTAGTTACTAGATTATGTCGTGCATTTGTCATGCATTGATCATGCCTTCTAGATGTCCCTAGATACTTTCTTGTAACTATAGACTCTAATATTAGTAACCTAGTTTGTTCCATTTAGTTACTACTTAGGTTTTTAGAGTAACTAAGTTTAATTATCTAGTTTCTTAACTAACTAATCTAACCATTAATGTTGACTTCATCTCCTAACCATTGATTTAATCTAAGGTGGATATCCTAAACTTCTTTATCAAGTTTGCTCTCACACCATTGATTAGATCAATGGTGATCATCCAAGGCTTCCTCATCAAGTTTGCCATCCAATGGTTCACAACAAAGTCTATGCCACTAAATTTGACCAATTTCTATTAGATAGTCATTAATCTACGTAATGATGGTTCATTATTACACTTAAGATATGTAATTTAGATATTTTCATTCAGATATTTTCATCTAGATATTTTATGTAGATATTTTTTTGAGATATTTTACTGAGATATTTTCCATTAGATATTTATCCGTAGATATTTTACTAGGTGAGTCATTGTTTCTACAAGTTTCTAAAGAAAGAATAATAAGATAAGCTTGAAAGAGTAAGTAGCCAATTTGAATTTGTCTTCTATCTTGAGTAGTCAATTGGTCCATCACTTTGAATCATCGCCATTGGTCCATCACTTTGAATCATCGCTATCAAGATATTTTCCCGAAGATATTACCTAATGGACAATAGCTACTGCTATTATTACTCAATGGATAATAGAAAACTCAAATAAAGAAACTTTCTGTCAACTGTTCTCGGTTTTGGGTTTGGTAAGATCCCCCAATCACGCTTTAACAGTCCAAAACTTTTCGATCCAGGAAAAAAATTTATTTTTCTAGGGCCGCCTCGGGTCCTCCCCGGGCCCACATATATCTCAAAATAATATTAAAATAATCAAAAACTCAGAAAAATCTATAAAAATTTACAAAAATCATAAAAATTATGAAACTTATATATTTTAAGAAAAAACTAAATGCAGGCATACAGTTCAAAAATAATTTTAAATAATTAAAATAATATTAAAATAATCAAAATACTTAAAAATTCTCATAAATTCACAAAAATTCACAAACATTACAAAACATATTTATATCAAGAAAAATGAAAAATCAGAGTGTTACATCTTCTGTAGACTCTGAGCCATCGTCATCTTTTCCTGAGTCATCTTGACTTTCTCAGTCGTTTGTTGTATAAGATCAGGTCCAATAGTAAGGCGCTCTTTATCTTGGTACCAACACAAAGGTGTTCTGCACTGTCATCCATATCGGGCTTCATAGGGTGCCATCCCTATGCTCGAATGAAAACTACTATTATAGGTGAACTCTACCAATGGTAAAACTTCATCCTAACTTCCAGTCTACTCCAAAGCGCAAGCTCAGAGCAAATCCTCCAATGATTGAATCATCCTTTCCGATTAACTATCGGCTTGAGGATAATAAGCAGAACTCAAACGTAGCTTCGTTCCCAATGCTCCTTGTAAACTTTGCCAAAACTTTGATGTGAACCTTGGATCTCTATAAAAAATAATACTAGTAGGCACACCATGCAGCCTAACGATCTCACTAATATACAACTGAGTCAACTTCTCCATGTTGTACCTTATGTTGATTGGTAAGAAATGTGCTGACTTCATGAGTCGATCAATGATTACCCATATTGTATCGTAACCTTTTCTGGTCTTTGGTAATCCAACCATAAAGTCCATCGCAATGCTATCCCACTTCCATTCGAGAATAGCTAGCGGTTGCAACATTCCTGATGGTCTCTGGTGTTCAACATTTGCTTTCTGACAAACCAAACAAGATGATACACATCTGGCAATATCACTCTTCATTCTATGCTACCAAAATAACCATTTTTAGGTCTTGATACATCTTGGTTATTCCTAGATGCATACTCAACTTGCTCGTGTGAGTGTGTTCGAGAATATACATTCTAAGTTCTTGATCCCTAGGTATGCAAACTCTACCTCTGAATCATAGGATTCCATCAGTTCCCTCCTCAAATGTTGTCACACCGCCATGCTTCATTAGCTCCCTTTCTTCTTGCAAAAACTTATCAACTTTCTGTTTCTCTCAGATGTCTTCCATGAGGTCATTTGAAATAGTGATCATGTTCATACAAATCTTCCCTGGTGCCATTTCCACAAAGGACCATACATCCCTGATTTGCTCTATCAAATCTTTTTCCTTGACCATCATAGCAGAGATACTGAGTGTAACACCCCAAATTCTGACTATGTTAATAGTAATAGAAGAATTACACTGTTTTGTATTTTCTGTGTGTTATAAAAATAATTTGACTGTTCCAAGATTATTTTTGATCGTTTTGTGTGATTTACTTCTGGTCAGAAAAATAATAATTTTCGGGCCGGGGAAATTCTTATCTGAATTATTCAGAGGCGGGGAATCTTACTAAACCCAAATCTGAGTGATACAGAAAAAATCTTTTAATTTTTAGAATTTATCTATGAAATAAAAATATTTCACAAATAAATATCTGTTATTTTATTTATAGCAGCTTCTGCTATAATTTTTTTGACTCGATAAATTTTAGTTGATAGAAAATGTGCTTAGAATATTTTCTGTAAGCTAAATCAAAATGAACTAATAGGAATCAGTCAAAATAGGTGGCTGGACTTTTTTATCCAATAGGAAGTGGTCAAACAAAGGGGCATAGACTTTGTTGTGGACCATCAGATGAAAAGCTTGATTTAGATGTTATCGATCATAACCGTTGATCAGATCAATGGTGTGAAATGAATCCTGATAAAATCACTAAGTAATATCCACCTTAGATTAGATCAATGGATAGGAAACAAAGTTAAAAATCAAGGGTTAAGATTGAGTCAACGATAGTGGCTTGACTTTTACTTAGTAACTAATTAAACCTAATTAAGTCATCTTAATGGCCTAATTAACAAACTAAGTAAACTAACCTAATTATTAATTAGTTATAATCTAATTACTAATTAGATATCCTAATTTTATTTAGAGGCTATGATATATGCAATTATATGTTTAATTAATTAGTTATGTAATTAGAATGTTAATTAAGTGTAATTAGGAAACCTAACCTAATTAATTAGCTATTTAATTAGCATGCAATTAGATTTTAATTGAAAACAAATTAGGTCCCTAATTCAAGGAGGCCACACGGCCATGCAGCCTTAGGAGGCTTCTCCAAGGTTCTTGAACCATCTTACATGACCATAGCATGACCGAAAGATGACCAAGCCATGTGCATTTGCATGTGCACTCAAATTGTGATATTTTGGTTCAAGTAAATCCTTTAATTTCCCTATGCAGATCCCATGGTAGCCCACTCCCATTTTACTATCTATATTCACTTTTCTCTCACCAAAAAGCAAGCATCATTTTCTCTCCAAAATTCCCAAGAACTCAAGAACACTTTCCTTCCCTTTTCTCTTTATGTTTCGGCCCACACCCCTTCAACCACTATCTATCTTCTATAATTTTTGTTCTCATCATTTCCTAAACCTAAACTGTCTCCTAAACACTTTTCATTTAGGAAGTTTCATAAAAAACCTACTCCTAGTGCTTCAAAATCCAAGTTTGGTTTACTTTCCTAAAGGTAAACTTTGGTTTTAATGGTTTAAAATTTAGTTTGTGATTTTCTAAACCATGTTTGTTCCATGGTTTATCATTATTAAGCTTTGTATGTGATTTTATTAATTGTTTAAGAATTTTTAGGAATTGTTTGTGGTTTATACGAAATCAAGGAGAAGGAGAGGAGCTTGAAGGACTTGTCTTCAAGAGGTAAGAGGGAGATTCTACCTCACCAACCAAGTTTTGGTGGTGTGGGGATGGTTTTGTACGGTGAAAAACCCATAAGGGTTTATTCACCTATTGTTTATTGCTTCTTGAATTTTGTTTGTGGTGTTTATGGTTCTATTTTTGTGATTGCATGTGTGATTCCATGATTATTGCTTTGATATATGCTTGTCTGTATGAGATTTGAATGCATGTAAGTGTATGTATAATTAGGATGTGAACAACATGATGAAACGATTGTATGAATGCTTCAAAGAGCAATGAGGCTCACGGCCATGTTAGGCTTTAGAGGACCAAAGTCCTGAAAATGATGGATTCAAATGAGAGTTAAGGATTTAAATGAAAAGGAAATGAATTTGAACAAGTTTGAAGGTAGTAAGTAAAATGATTTTGGGAAAACAATTTGATTTAATTAAATAAATGAGTTATGAAATAAAATGAGGGTCAATACTTGAAGTTTACCGACGTATAGCTCACCCTATGATTTTTAGAGGGGTCATACCACAATATTTTATAAAAGAGGGATTAAATTATAAATATTATTTCAATGAGGGATCATTGTATAAATACTTATTTTTAGAGGGGTCATATTACAAATATTATTTTTAGAGGGGTCATATTATAAATATTTTATAAAAGAGGGATTATTTCATAAATATGAATTTTATAAAGGGCTATTGTGAAAATATTATTTAAATGAGGATTATAATGTAAATATTATGTTTTTGAGGGGGCTATTATGCAAATATGGAAAATAAAGTGAATTTTTAGTATTAAATGAGAAAAATAGTATTTTTGGATTTAAAACGTATGAAAAATATTTACGCGATTGAGAAACATTGAAAAATCGCTACGCGATTTGAAAAGGTGACAGAATTGAGTCACAAATATGACTACGCGATGAAAATACAGTAATAATACAATTAGATTATTGAGTGGACCTCGAATATGTGATATGAATTAGAATTGTGAAGGGTGCATAATATATGCATTGGAAAGGTCTAAAAGACTGTATGAGGCTATTTGCTTAGGAGAGACTACACCTCTTGAGTGGGTGTGATATGCGTAGTGTAAGTCACTCGTTGACCTTGGGGGCATTAGGGTGCCGGTTGCCTACAATGGGCAGTTGGTAGCTCTTCTGTGCCGTAAGTTAGACTGACGCAACACACCAATGATCCTAACTGAGACACTATTCTTAATCAAGATCTGATAAAGACTGTCATGTATATGCTAGATGTGCAAGATTGAGCACGTGGTCCGAGGTATGTTGGTACCGATAAATCTTTTCGATCACTCTCTCCGACTTGAGTTTTAGCTCCATGGAGTAGAAATTGAGTCTGTGTGCATACATATAGTTATTGAGGGCATAATCGTAATTGTGGCTTATGGTAATTGAATTCTTGAATATTTGGTTATTGATAATGGCATGATTGTAATTGTTGTTTATTACATGTGTTATTATGATAAATGATTAGTGGCATAACTGTAATTATGGTATGATAGTTGTATGAGATATTGTATGTGTTTATCTTCATTGCTACCATACTGGTAATGGCATAGGTGATCTCACCTCTTTGTATGCCTGTTCTGTATTATATTTATATTTGTAAAGACGTGGAGCAAGAAGTTGAGCGAGAAGCTGAGGAGGAGCAGATTCCTGTAGAGGAAGCTGAGTTTTGAGACGATGGAGATGCCTTGTTTCCTTGGCTATATGAGGTTGACGTTTCTTGGAGGAGAGGAGGCGTGGCATGTCGATTTAGATAGAGAGAGTATTTACTACATGGGAGACTTAAATATTAGATTGAGTATATTACATCTAGGACATCTGTACTTTAGTGTTAACATATATGTACACCTAGAGTTTCCAATATCTATTAGGCAGTACTAGGGGGCTTACTATCGTACCCCTAGTGAGGTCAGTATTGTGTCGTCTGCTCGGACACCTGTCCGTAGGACTTCACATCAAGCTGGATTCCTATATGCTGAGGAATCTGAGGAGGACCTGTCTGAGGGTTCTGCTGTCTAGTAGGACTTGGGCAGTATAATAGTTTAAATTAAAGTTTAAAGTTTAAATGTTTCAAAAGTCTAGTTTGTAATTATTTAAGTATGACAATACTAAGACTTGTGTATGTATATATAAGATGTGAATTATTTGATATGAGGTTGTAATGTTTTTATTTTACGCTAAGTTTAATTTATTGTTATTAAGAAATTTTCCAACCCGTATTTCTATTACAAGCACGAATACAAATAAAGGGATAATTTGGTAACTAAGTAACATGAAATGTGACGCCCTAAGGAGGGTGTTTCACTGAGCATCTTCCTACTCCAAGCGTCTGCCACAATGTTTGCCTTTCTGGGGTGATACAGAAGTTAAAAATCATAATCTTTTAGAAATTTCCAACCACCTTCGCTGTCTCATATTCAACTCCTTTTAGTCATACAGGTACATCAAGCTCTTGTGGTCGCTAAAGATGTTGAACATCGCCCTATAAAGAAAATGCCTCTATATCTTCAAAGCGAATACCACAGCTGCTAACTCCAGGTCATGTGTTGGGTAGTTCTTCTCATGCACTCGCAACTGTCTCGAAGAGTAAGCCACCACTTTTCTATTTTGCATAAGCACACATCCTAATCCTTGGTATGAAGCATCGCAATACACTTCAAAGGGTTCACTTGGATCAGGTAGAACTAACACTGGTGAAGTAGTTAGTCGTCTCTTCAATTCTTGGAAACTTTCTTCGCAAGCATTAGTCCATTCAAAGGCTTGATTCTTTCTCGTGAGTTGAGTAAAAGGCCCTGCTATCTTAGAGAATCCCTCAATGAATCTCCGATAGTATCTAGCTAATCCCACAAAGCTCTGAATTTCTGTCACTGTCTTTGGCCTTTTCCACTGTAGAATTGCTTCTACTTTTGATGGATCCACTGCAATCCCTTCCTTCGAGATCATATGGCCCAAAAACTTGGCCTCTTCTAGCCAGAATTCACACTTCGACAATTTGGCATATAGCTTCTTCTCCTTTAGAATCTAGAGAACTATACTGAGGTGTTCAGCATGATCCTCCTAATTTTGAGAATAGATCAGAATATCGTCAATAAAGACAACAACAAATCTGTCCAACTAAGGACAAAAGATTTTGTTCATGTAGTCCATGAATATGGTAGGTGCATTCATTACACTAAACGGCATCACAAGATATTCGTAATGACTGTAACAGGTACGAAAAGCTGTTTTAGGAATATCCTCCACCTTTACTCGAATTTAATGGTTGCCTAATCGCAGATCGATCTTAGAGAATACTGCTTCTCCTTTCAGTGGATCCATCAAGTCATCTATCCTTGGAAGTGGATACTTATTCTTGATTGTGACCTTATTCAGCTGGCGATAGTCCACACACAATCACAAAGTCCCATCCTTCTTTTTGACTAGTAACACTGGGGCTCCCTATGTTGACACACTGGGTCTAACAAACTACTTTTCCAAGAGTTCTTCTAACTGCTTCTGAAGCTTAACTAAATCTGATGGTGACATCCGGTAGGGCGCTATAGATGCAGGACCAGATCTAGGCACAAGATCAATGGTGAACTGTATCTCTTGCTCCGATGGTAAACCAGGTACGTCATCAGGAAAGACTACCGGAAATTCATTAGCTACCAGAATAGCATCCAAATCTATCTTGCTTTTGACTTCTAAGGAAGACAACAACATGTATCCCCGAGCTCCTTCTTTCAAGAAAGCTCGAACTTGGTTAGCCAAAAATCTAGAAACTTCATCCATAGGGAAACTATGGTTTTACTAGAACAGTCTAACAGGATATGGTTAGAAGACAACCAATCCATTCCTAAAATTACGTCTAATTGGGAAAGAGGTAAGCAGATCAAATCAACAGAAAAGATTTAACCCTCAACAATTAAAGGACAATTTAAACAAACTTTGGTGGTAATAACAAGTTTAGCAGTAGAGGTAGAAATAGTCAAGTCAAAAGGTAAGGAAGACATAAGTAAACCAAGTCGTCGCATACAGTCATAAAAAATGAAAGAATGGGTTACCCCAGAGTCATGCAGTACAGTCTAAAGATTACCTCCTATGGTACCTTCTCGTTATATCAGATCTTCAGATTCGGAGGCTTCCACTCTACTCATAGTGCAGCCTTGGCTTCCTGCCTACGGTTTTACAGCTCATGTAGTGTTGACTGAAGGCTTTGCCTTAGCTTGATTGCAGTCCCTAGAGACGTGTCTAGGTTTCCCACATCTGAAGCAGATTATTCATTTGATGGTGCAATCCCTCGTTAGGTGATCCTTCCCACACTTAAAACACTATGGAGAAGATGCTATAACTTGACCAATTCGATATCCACTAGAACCTCCACTGGAACCTCCACCAAGTGACTGTTGCTGACTTCCCGGTGGTCGGGAATAGGGTTTCTTTTGAAAGTGGTTTGCATTGTTGCCACCTCCTTTTTGGAACCTAGTAGGTCCAAAGTTATGATTCCTCATGTCCTACACCTAATCCAGATCTTCCACACGACGACACGTGTCCAACAGCTTTGAAAACTGGTTGATCCTCAAGGTTATGACCGCCCTTTTCACGTTATAACTCAATCCTTCCTCAAACTTCTAATACTTCCACACCTCGTCCGTCTGGTGTTAGAAATATGTTGAAAATTTGGACAAGCTCTCGAACCTCACGGCATACTTACTAACAGTCAAGTTCCCTTGCCTCAAACTAAGGAACTCCATCTCTTCGGCATGCCTTGCGCTTGCTGGGAAATACTTTTCCAAGAATTTATCCTTGAATACCTCCCACGTAATTACTCAACCTTCAGCTTCTAGTAATTTTCTGATCTCTGTTCCACCAATCTTCTACGTCTTCGATCAGCATACAACCAACATAGGTTACCTTCTTGTCATCGGCACAGTTCATGCCTTTGAAAATTTTCTCCAGCTCCTTGATCCAAAGACTAGCCTTCTTTGGATCAAATTCTCCCTTAAACTAAGGAGGGTTGTTACGACATAACTCTGACAAATTTTTAGCATCAGTTGAAGCTTCTAGATGTTGTGCAGCCCTTTCCTGCTGGATAAGAACGAATCCTCTTGTGGGGAGTAATAGCGCTCACCCTACATATCACGTATGGGCAAGTAAAACTCTAAATGCAAGTGAGCATTAAAAGTAAAGACAGGTGGATTATAACGTCCCCAAGCCAGAGACACAGTCACATCTCCGAGGTAGATGCATCAATCCGTACTCAGGTTGATGTGCCAACAGTCCAGACCTCCATCAAAAGTCAACCTCGCATAACCCAAAAAGCCACGCAAACGGGACGTGATGTGTAAACAGGAAACTAATCAAAATCAGGCCAGAAGCCAGGGAATTCGTGCACTTTTCCTTCTTCACCGACGTCTTCAGGGAAATATACAAATAGACAGAATAGCAAAAATATAGAAAAGATGTGAGACATCCTACATTCAGTACCAATTATGGCAGTAAAGAAATAGATTGACGCAGGACACCCACATAGCATTGCAAGAATAATAAGCAGCACAGCATCAAGAAGTAAATAGTAAACAACTTAACAAATCCAGGAAGTTATATCATCAATAAGACAGCAGTTCCAATCATCATATGAATAAATTCCAAATAATAAGTTGACTTACTATGCATGTGCACATGATACCAAAATCCTACTCCATGGAGTTAGACACAAACATCGGAGAGAATGATTAGAAGGCATGTCTGTAACTCGACTATCGTAGCCAACAAGTGCTATAATTTGTCAATTTATCAACGTGCACATCATAGCATTGTACAAGATATTCTACACTAGTCGCAATATAGGACATTGTCTCAGTCCGGATCGTCAATTCGGTCTATCGGACGGCCCAGAGGAGCTACCAACTGACCATTGTGAAACACCCGCACCCCGACACCCCAAGGTCAACATTATGACTTGCACTAGTCTAT
Source organism: Ormosia semicastrata (assembly GCA_029884595.1). Classification (NCBI taxonomy): domain Eukaryota; kingdom Viridiplantae; phylum Streptophyta; class Magnoliopsida; order Fabales; family Fabaceae; genus Ormosia; species Ormosia semicastrata. The sequence goes on from JAQQTO010000063.1 coordinate 53,733,916, forward strand.
TCGCACCCGCACTAAGGTGTGATTCAATCTCTTAGGCAACATGGCCTTAACAATAGTCCACCATACTTTCACAATGCATGATGACTCAATGTATATTCACGTATATTCAACAATGATATGCTCATCCCATAACATGCCATAATTTGGCCAAGTTAAACATCAACAGAATTTTGGTCCCACTTATGGACCCATAATAACATATTATCATATTCTCAAATGAGACAATACACTTTTTATGGTTTATTATGAAGTTTTACTTTAATTTAACATTTCTTATGAAATTTTTCTCTAGAGCAATTCTCTTGTAATTCTCATTAAATCTTTATTTCTCTTAATTAGCTAGGTTCTTTACTTAAATTTAAGTCATACTTACTTAGAGAATTATCTAAAAATCTCCAAGTCTCACACACACTCTTGTTCCTCCTTTAAGTTCAAAGAATCACCCTAAGTCATCAAATAAGTTTCTTTCCATCTTATGAATTCATAATAAATTCTTAAGTTGCCTAATCACTTAAGACTTAGCTTGATGCACAACTTTTAGCCAATATGGCCCTTGAGGCTGTGACCTCCCAAGGACAAGAGTCCTACCAATTCTTTTTCTTTTTCCATCATATTGTTAATTACTTAACACTCAATTTCTCAAGTTCCAATTTCTACAAAATTTAAATCTTGAACACCCAAAAATTTGGCCTCTTGGCCGTGAATCCAAAAGGGGCAAAGAGCCCTAGATTTTCCATATATCAATCTAAGCAATCCAATATATAATTCCATAGCCATCAAGATGCACAATGACAATCAATAAATTCATACAAGTCAAAATAGCTACAAAATCATGAAGAACAACACAACAAAGAGAGCAATTACACATGGATTCCTCATCAACAACACTAAAAATGTTTCTTCACCACTAAGATAGGTTGAAGAGGATCATCTCCCTCTTACCTAAAGAGAAAACAAGAAAAGAACTTCCTTGAAGCTCCTTGTAGATTTCGGCCTCCACCACCGCCAAAATCCTAGGACATCAAACTTTCACAATAAATAAATCAAACCAAAAAGAGGAGTTCTTGGTCACAAAGATGACCAAGAATCATGAAAATGAGAAGAGAAAATGGAAAAAGTCATAAACTTTACCTCAAAGTTTCAAACTTTAGAGCTTTGTGGAAGAAGATGAAAATGGTAGATTCAAGAGGTGGTCACAAAAGAGAAATTGTTCTAGATAATGAGAAGATGTAAGGAACAAGGTTGGTTTAGCAAGAAAATGTGGGTAGCCAAAAATGGTGTCATGGTCGTGGAAGAGAAGAGAAAATGGAGAGAATGGGTGAGCTCCTTGAAGATGATCCCAACAAGAAAGAAAGTCTTCCAATCAAGATGTAGATTCAAGAAAAGTGTGAGCTTGAAAATCAAACAAGCATGGAGGGTGGAAGGATGTGGTGTTGCCGTGGATGGAGAGGAGAAGAGGAGGAGAAAGTGTGAAGAAGAAAAAGTGAGAGAAGAGAAATGCGAAGAGAGAAAGTGATAGAAAAGTCTTGAGAATTTTTGAAAAGTGAAATGAATATGTGATATTAGTGAAAATGTGACAAAATTTGTCAGATTTCCCTCCACATTGCCGTGGAGCTACATGGGAGAGAGGGAAGGGAAGCTTCCTCTAGAAGCTTGGTGCAAAGCTTCCTTGAGTAGCTTTGTGCAAAGTTTCCTTAAGAAACTTTGTTAGCTTTTTACAAAAGTCAACTTGATGTGACATAAAGTGGACACTCTTGAAAATATAGTTTGTATTTTACTACAAGTTATTATCCAATGGACAAATGTTACAGTTTACAAAGTCAGTATTTATTGTCCAATGGATAATAGAGCGTACTACAAAATTTTATTAACAGAACGTACCGCGATTTTTATTTATCAGATAAGAATCTCAAAAAATATAAACCTCGTAAATTGTGCCCGACCTCAGGTTTAGTAAGATTCCTCATTGACGTTTCCATAGTTCAAGGTTTACTAACCTCGGGAAAAATATTTCATTTTCCCTGGCTTTGCTCAGCATGCACGCAAAATGAGAAAATATATTCAAATATTCAACTTTTCCAAAAAAATCCACAAAAATTCACAAAAATCACAAAAATTATAAAATTACTATTTATCATAAAATAAATAAATTTTGGGGTGTTACAATTCTCCCCTTCTAAAAAGAAATTTTATCCTCCAAATTTTCATACCTTAGAATAGTTGCGGATGTTGCTCATTCATCTTGTCTTCTAACTCTCATATTGCATCTCCAGTCGTTTCATTCCAGATCACCTTTACTAACGACATTTCCTTCCCTCTGAGTTGCTTAATTCTCCTATCTTCAATCCTTACAAGAGGTGCCTCATAGGTTAAGTTCTCTTTCAATTGTACTGCGTCCGGTGCTATGACATGGCTTGGGTCTGGAATATATTTTCGCAATTGCGACACATGAAAGACATTCTGAAGGCTAGAAAGAAAAGGTTGTAGGGCTATTCGGTAAGGTCCAACGAATTTGGGAGTAAGTTTTATAGATTTTAGAACTCGGCCGACCCCAGTCGTAGGCGTGACTTTCAAAAAAACATGCTCTCCTTCCTCAAACTCAAGAGGCTTTATCCTTTTGTCCACATGGCTCTTCTGTCGACTCTGAGCCGTCCTCATCTTTTCCTAAATCATCTTGACTTTCTCAGTCATTTGTTGTATAAGATCAGGTCTAATAGTAAGGTGCTCTCCATCTCGATACCAACACAAAGGTGTTCTGCACCATTGTCTATATAGAGCTTCATAGGGTGCCATCCCAATGCTCGAATGAAAACTGTTGTTGTACGTGAACTCTACCAATGGTAAAACTTCATCCCAACTTCTAGTTTGTTCCAAAGCACGAGCTCTGAGCAAATCCTCCAATGATTAATCGTCATTTTTGATTGACCATCGGTTTGAGGATTATAAGCTTCATTCCTAATGCTCCTTGCAAACTTTGCCAAAACTTTGATGTGAACCTTGGATCTCTATCTGAAATAATCTTGGTAGGCATACCATGCAGCCTAACGATCTCACCAATATACAACTGAGTCAACTTCTCCATGTTGTACCTTATGTTGATTGGTAAGAAATGTGCTGACTTCGTGAGTCGATCAATGATTACCCATTTTGAATCGTAACCTTTTATGGTCTTTGGTAATCCAACCACAAGGTCCATCGTAATGTTATCCCACTTCCAATAAGGAATAGCTAGGGGTTACAACATTCATGACGGTCTCTGGTGTTCAACCTTTACTTTCTGACAAACCAGACAAGACGATACACATCTGGCAATATCACTCTTCATTCTGTGCCACCAAAATAACTGTTTCAGGTCTTAATACATCTTGGTTATTCCCAGATGCATACTCAACTTGCTCGTGTGAGCGTGTTCGAGAATATACTTTCTAAGTTCTTGATCCATGGGTATACAAACTCTACCTATAAATCTTAGGATTCCATCAGTTCCTTCCTCAAATGTTGTCGTACTACCTTGCTTCATTAGCTCCCTTTATTTTTGCAAAAACTTATCAACTTTCTATTTCTCTCTGATGTCTTCCATGAGGTCATTTGAAATAGTGACCATGTTCATACAAATCTTCCTCGGTGCCAATTCCATAAAGGACCATACGTCCCTGAATTGCTCTATCAAATCTTTTTCCTTAACCATCGTAGCAGAGATACTGAGCATCTTCCAACTCAAAGTATCTGCCACAACATTTGCCTTTTCGAGATGATACAAAAGTTGAAAATCATAATCTTTCAAAAATTTCGAAACACCTTCGCTATCTCATATTCAACTCATTTTGGTCATACAGGTACTTCAAGCTCTTGTAGTTGCTAAAGACGTTGAACGTCGCCCCATAAAGAAAATGCCTCCATATCTTCAAGGTGAATACCACAGCTGCTAACTCTAGGTCATGTGTTGGGTAGTTCTTCTCATACACTCGAAACTACCTCGAAGCGTAAGCCACCACTTTTCTATTTTGCATAAGCATACATCCTAATCTTTGGTATGAAGCATCACAATACACTTTGAAGGGTTCATTTGGATAAGGTAGAACTAACATTGGTGAAGTAGTTAGTCGTCTCTTCAATTCTTGAAAACGTTCTCCGCAAGCATTCGTCCATTCAAAGGCTTGATTTTTTCTTGTGAGTTAAGTAAGAGGCCCTGCTATCTTAGAGAATCCCTCAATGAATCTTCGATAGTATCCAGCTAATCCCACATAGCTCCGAATTGCTGTCACTGTCTTCAATCTTTCCCACTACAGAACTGCTTCCACTTTTGATGGATCCACTGCAATCTCTTCCTTCGAATCACATGGCCCAAAAACTTGACCTCTTCCAACCAGAATTCACACTTCAACAATTTGGTGTACAACTTCTTCTCTTTTAGAATCTGGAGAACTATACTGAGGTGTTCAGCATGATCCTCCTAATTTTGAGAATAGATCAGAATGTCATCAATGAATACAACAACAAATTTGTTTAAGTAAGGATGAAAATTCTATTCATGTAGTCCATGAATATGGCAGGTGCATTCGTTACACAAAACGGCATCACAAGATATTCGTAATGACCGTAATGGGTACGAAAAGCTTACTTAGGATTATCCTCCACCTTTACTCAAATCTGATGGTAGCCCGATCACAGATCAATCTTAGAGAATATTACTACTCCTTTCAGTTTATCCATCAAGCCATCTATCCTTGGAAATGGATACGTATTCTTGATTATGACTTTATTCAACTGGTAGTAGTCCACACAAAATCGCGAAGTCCCATCCTTCTTTCTGACTAGCAACACTGGTGCTCCCCATGGTGACACACTAGGTCTAACAAATTACTTTTCCAAGAGTTCTTCTAACTGTTTCTTAAGCTCAGCTAGCTCTGATGGTGCAATCTTGTAGGGCGCTATAGATACAGGGCAAGATCCAGGCATAAGATCAATGGTGAACTCTATCTCCCGCTCTGGCGGTAAACCAGGTACGTCATCAAGAAATACTTTAGCTACCAGAATAGCATCCAAATCTATCTTGCTCTCGACTTCTAAGGAAGACAATAGTATGTATCCCTAAGCTCCTTCTTTCAAGAAACTCGAACTTGGTTAGTCGTCAAAAATCTAGAAACTTCATCCATAGGGAAAACTATGGTTTTACTAGAACAGTCTAACAGGATATAGTTAGAAGACAACTAATCGATTCCTAAAATTATGTCTAATTAGGAAAAAGGTAAGCAGATCAAATCAATAGAAGAGATTCAAACCTCAACAATTAAATGATAATTTAAACAAACTTTGGTGGTAACAAAAGGTTTAGGAGTAGGGTAGAAACAGTCAAGTCAAAAGGTAAGGAAGACGCAGGTAAACTAAGTCGTTGCATACAGTCATAAGAAATGAAAGAATAGGTTGCCCCAGAGTTATACAATACAGTCAAAAGATTACCTCCTATGGTACCCTCTCATTATATTAGATCTTCAGAGTCGTAGGCTTCCGCTCCACTCATAGTGTAGACTCGGCCTCCTGCCTGTGGTTTTGTAGCTCGTACAGTGTTGACTGAAGGCTCTGCCTTAGCTTGATTGTAATCCCTAGAGACGTCCAGGTTTCTCACATCTGAAGCAGATTATTCCTTTGATGGTGCAATCCCTCGTTAGGTGATCCTTCCCACACTTCAAACACTTTGGAGAAGATGCCACAACTTAACCAGTTCAATTTCCATCAGAACCTTCGCTGGAACCTCGACCAGGTGACTGTTGCTGACTTCTCGATGGTCGGGAATAGGGTTTCCTTTGAAAGTGGTTTGCATTGTTGCCATCTCCTCTTTGAAACCTAGTAGGTCCAAAGTTACGATTCCTCATGTCCTGCATCTGATCCAGATCTTCCACTCGGTGACACATGTCTAACAGCTCTGAAAACTGGTTGATCCTCATGGTTATGACCGCCCTTTTCACGTCAATCCTTCCTCAAATTTCTAACACTTCCATACCTCGTCTGACTGGTGTTGGAAATACGTTGAAAATTTGGACAAGCTCTTGAACCTCATGGCATACTGGCTGACAGTCAAGTTCCCTTGCTTCAAACTAAGGAACTCTATCTCTTTGGCATGCTTTGCGCTTGCTGGGAAATACTTCTCCAAGAATTTATCCTTGAATACCTCCCAGGTGATTACTCGACCTTCAGCTTCTATTAATCTCTATGCTCTGTTCAACTAATCTTTCACTTCTCTGATCAGCATAAAAGCAGTATAGGTTACCTTCTTGTCATCGGCACAGTTCATGCCTTTGAAAATTGTCTCCAGCTCATTGATCCAAAAACTAGCCTTCTTTAGATCAAATTCTACCTTAAACTGAGGAGAGTTGTTACGATGGAACTCTGACAGATTTTGAGCATCGACTGAAGCTTCTAGCTGTTGTGCAGCCCTTTCTTGCTGTTGAGCAGCTCTCTTAGTTTGTTGTGCAATGATGTCCGCCATTCGTTGCATTGCTTTGACTGTTGTGGCCATGCGTCCACTGCGTGACATTTTGCTTTTTCAAGGTAGACTGAGTGAAAAACACAAGGAAGAATTAGATGTATCCTTTCGGAATGCCAAACACAGAGAATCACACAGCATAAACATAATAGACCTAACCACAAAGATCCAAAAGAAAACTTAAACCGGGGCTCTGATACCAAACTAGTGTAACGTCCTTTTTTGAGGAGGGAACGTCACACTATAATCACGAAACAGAAACAAAATGTATAAACTAAGACCCAATTCATTATAATATAGATAAGTCTGTTTAGTTGTAATTGTACAAATGATTTGGTGAATTCTTTTTTTTTTGTACTAAAAATGATAATACATGGTTGCGATAGAAAGCATCATAAGAAATAAACCATACATTCATACATCATACTTATATATATACTTATATCATACTTATTTAGATACATCACCAGATATACAAAAAGTAGAAGTTTCATGTGCCCCAAAATGATTACACATATACAGCCCACCAAAAAGACTAAACATCAGGCCCCCAAAAAAAGATTTACAAATGGCCATCAGCGGCCATCAACAACATCAGCCCCTAAAGCGAATGAGAAGGAACCATAGTTGCATCCTCCTCAGGGTCTTCCTCATTAGAGGAAATCCTCATCAGAGCAACCAAGTTACGAGCGGGGCCTCGTGCAGAGGATAAGAATGAATCCTCTTGTGGGGAGTAATAGCCCTCACCCCACATATCACGTATGGGCAAGTAAAACTCTAAATACAAGTGAGCATTAAAAGTAAAGACATGTGGATCATAACGTCCCCAAGCCAGATACATAGTCACGTCTCCGAGGTTGATGCAGCGATCCGTACTCAGGTTGATGTGCCAGCAGTCCGGACCTCCAAGAAGAGTCAACCTCGCATAACCCAAAAAGCCACGCAGATGGGACGCCATGTCTAAATAGGAAACTAATCAAAATCAGGCCAGAAGCCAGGGAATTTGTGCACTTCCCCTTCTTCACCGACGTCTTCAGAGAAACATACAAATAGACAGAATAGCAGAAATGTAGAAAAGAGGTCAGACATCCTACATTCAGTACCAATTATGGCAGTAAAGAAACAGAATGGCGCAGGATGCCCACATAGCATTGCAAGAATAATAAGCAGCATCAAGAAACAAATAGTAAACAACTTAACAAATCCAGGAAGTTGTAACATCAATAAGACAACAGTTCCAATCATCATATGAATAAATGCCAAATAATATGTTGACTCATTATGCACGTGCACATGATACCAAAATCATACTGCATGGACCTAGACACAAACATCAGAGAGAATAATAAGGAGACATGTCTGTAACTCGGCTGTTGTGGCCAACAAGTGCTATAATTTCTCAATTTATCAACGTGCACATCATTGCATTGTACAAGACATTCTACACTAGATCGCGATATTGGACAATGTCTCAGTCCGGATCATTGGTGCATTTGCATTGGTCTATACCACAGCCTAGAGGAGCTATCAACTAACCATCGTGAGATACCCACACCCCGATGCCCACAAGGTCAACAGTATGACCTACACTAGTCTATTCGCACCCGCACTAAGGTGTGATTCAATCTCTTAGGCAACATGGTCTTAACAATAGTCCACCGGACTTTCACAATGCATGATGACTCAATGCATATTCATGCATATTCAACAATAATATACTCATCCCATAACATGCCATAATTTGGCCAAGTTAAACATCAACTGAATTTTGGTCCCACTCATGGACCCATAATAATATATTATCAAATTCTTAAATGAGACAATACACTTTTTAAGATTTATTATGAAGTTTTACTTTAATTTAACATTTCTTATGAAATCTTTCTCTAGAGGAATTCTCTTGTAATTCTCATTATATCTTTATTTCTCTTAATTAGCTAGGTTCTTTACTTAAATTTAAATCATACTTAGAGAATTATCTAAAGTTCTCCAAGTCTCACACACACTCTTGTTCCTCCCTTAAGTTCAAAGAATCACCCTAGGTCATCAAATAAGTTTCTTTCCATCTTATGAATCCATAATAAATTCTTAAGTTACCTAATCACTTAAGCCTTAGCTTGATGCATAACTTTTAGCCAATATGGCCCTTGAGGCTGTGACCTCCCAAGGACAAGAGTCTTACCAATTATTTTTCTTTTTCCATCATATTGTTAATTACTTAACACTCAATTTCTCAAGTTCCAATTTCTACAAAAGTTAAATCTTGAACACCCAAAAATTTGGCCTCTTGGCCGTGAATCCAAAAGGGGCAAAGAGCCCTAGATTTTCCACATATCAATCTAAGCAATCCAATATGTAATTCCATAGCCATCAAGATGCACAATGACAAGCAATAAATTCATACAAGTCAAAATAGCTACAAAATCATGAAGAACAACACAACAAAGAGAGCCATCCCACATGGATTCCTCATCAACAACACCAAAAATGTTTCCTCACCGCCAAGATAGGTTGAAGAGGATCATCTCCTTCTTACCTAAAGAGAAAACAAGAAAAGAACTTCCTTGAAGCTCCTTGTAGATTTCGGCCTCCACCTTCACCAAAATCCTAGGACATCAAACTTTCACTATAAATAAATCAAACCATAAAAGAGGAGTTCTTGGACACAAAGATGACCAAGAATCATGAAAATGAGAAGAGAAAATGGAAAAGTCATTAACTTTACCTCAAAGTTTCTAACTTTAGAACTTTGTGGAAGAAGATGAAAATGGTGGATTTAAGAGGTGGTCACAAAAGAGAAATTGTTCTAGATGATGAGAAGATGTAAGAAACAAGGTTGGTTGAGCAAGAAAATATGGGTGGCCAAAAATGGTGTCTCGGTCGTGGAAGAGAAAAGTAAATGGAGAGAATGGGTGAGCTCCTTGAAGATGATTCCAATAAGAAAGAAAGTCTTCCGATCAAGATGTAGATTCAAGCAAAGTGTGAGCTTGAAAATCAAACAAGCATGGAGGGTGGAAGGATGTGGTGTTACTGTGGATGGAGAGGAGAAGAGGAAGAGAAAGTGTGAAGAAGAAAAAGTGAGAGAAGAGAAATGTGGAGAGAGAAAGTGATAGAAAAGTCTTGGGAATTTTTGAAAAGTGAAATGAATATGTGATATTAGTGAAAATGTGACAAAATTTGTCACATTTCCCTCCACATTGCTGTGGAGCTACATGGGAGAGAGGGAAGGGAATCTTCCTCTAGAAGCTTGGTGCAAAGCTTCCTTGAGAAGCTTTGTTAGCTTTTTGTAAAAGTCAACTTGATGTGACACAAAGTGGACACTCTTGAAAATATAGCTTGCATTTTACTACAAGCTATTATCCAATGGACAAATGTTACGGTTTACAAAGCCAGTATTTATTGTCCAATGGACAATAGAGCGTACTGCAAAATTTTTATGTAATAGAACATACTGCGATTTTTATTTATCAGATAAAAATCTCAAAAAATATAAACCGCGTAAAGTGTGCCTGGCCTCGGGTTTAGTAAGATCCCCCATCGACGTTTCCACAGTTCAAAATTTACCAGTCTCAGAAAAAATATTTCATTTTCCCCGGCTCTGCTCAGCGCGCATGTAAAATAAGAAAATATATTAAAATATTTAACTTTTCTGAAAAAATCCACAAAAAACACAAATATTATAAAATGACTATGTATCATAAAACAAATAATTTTTGAGGTGTTACAACTCTCCCCTTCTAAAAATACATTTTGCCCTCGAAATTTTCATACCTTAGAATAGTTGCGGATGTTACTCCTTCATCTTGTCTTCTCACTCCCATGTTGCATCTCCGGTCGTTTTATTCCAAATCACCTTTACTAATGGGATTTCCTTCCCTTTGAGTTGCTTTACTCTCTTATCTTCAATCCTTATAGGAGGTGCCTCATAAGTTAAGTTTTTTTTCAATTGTACTGTGTCCGGTGCTATGACATGGCTCGGGTCAAGAATATATTTTCACAATTGCGATACATGAAAGACATTGTGAAGGTTAGAAAGAAAAGGTGGTAGGGCTTTTTGGTAAGCTACTGGACCTATCCGGCGAAGAATTTGGTAAGGTCCAAGGAATTTGGGAGTAAGTTTTCTAGATTTTAGAACTCGGTTGACACCAGTCATATGCGTGACTTTCAAAAACACATGCTCGCCTTCCTCAAAATCAAGAGGCTTTCTCCTTTTGTCTCCATAGCTCTTCTGTCGACTCTAAGTCGTCCTCATCTTTTCTTGAATCATCTTGACTTTCTCAGTCGTTTGTTGTATAAGATTAGGTCCAATAGTAAGGTGCTCTCCATCTTGGTACCAACACAAAGGTGTTTTGCACCATCATCCATATAGAGCTTCATAAGGTGCCATCCCTATGCTCAAATAAAAATTATTGTTGTAGGTGAACTCTACCAATGGTAAAACTTCATCCCAACTTCCAGTCTAGTGATGCGTGAGGATATAGTGATTAAAATTCAGATAAAAATCAGTTATCACGCCCACCAAAAAATAAAAACCTTACAACTAGTTGTAGTTGGTAAGAGTCGATCCACAGAGAACCAATTCAATTAACACTATCAAATAATTCCCAATTTAAACTCTGATTAACAATGAACAGTAAATAGGGGTTTTGGAGTTTTGATGAACAATGAACAGCTTCAAAGACAATAACAATAAATAAACTGAAATCAACAATATAAGAAAATTGGTTAAGAGATTGAATCCACCACTAGATTTATATGATAATGTAAATCCACATATCCTTTTATTCCAACATGCTCAATTATGTTTTTATGCAATTGTGAGAGTAAATCTCTGTTTTCTTTACGTGTTGGCCATTTTAGCAACCGCTTAAATTAACTCCTAATCACTGATTAGTCATAAAGCAACCGCTCTTACAACTATCCAACAATTGCATTAAGATTTAGAAAACCAATCACACTAAGATCTAATCACACACCGGGATTAAATTACTTAGAACATATATTTCTCTAAATCTATTACCGCAACCGCGCATAATAAACCCAGATCTACCACTTTTATAACTGGCAAATAGCACAAAGATAATTATACCCACATGAACATCATATATTCTAGTAGATCTACTACCGCAACCGCGCATAATAAACCTAGATCTACCACTTTTAAAGTGGGAACAAGTACAAAAACCTTCATACCAATAATAGATTCAGAAATATATGAATAAAAACATAACTGTGTTGAAATAATCAAATATGCAAATTCACAACATCAATACTAGTGGTTTCATCACCCCCTTAACCAAGGGAGATTTAGTTACACATAGCTAGAAGGAAATCACAAGAAAAACTGAGAAAGAACAACATAAGAAACAAAGTGTAAAAGAAAAACTAGATAGCAAACGAGTCTCTGAGGATTGAGGATGATGGATCTCCAATTGCTCGAACTCGAGACTCCAATCTTTGATCCAAGACTCCCCTCTCCTTCTCCAAGGGGTTACAGCTGCTCTCCTAGGTCAGAACTCCCTTCAAAACATGCCAAGAGTGTCAATATATAGGCCTCCAACACAAACTTCGCGTAGAAGTCTCAATAATTGAGTTTCTGGCATGAATACACGGTCGTGTATGACATTGACTTTGTGGGCAAAATTTTACTATTTCAATTGCAAAGTCAGAGGCGTACACGGCCTAGGCCGTGTATTTTCACACTGCCGTGTATTTTTACGCAATCTAGGCCCTACACCTTTATCATTTACTAAGCTTCAATGTTCTTTCCTAAGTTCATTTAAAGCTATGAAATTGAACTAAGAAGCTTATAAATATTCCTTTTAATCTGTTTCCATCACCAGATTAATCCTCATCCTTTCTTTAACATTTGCTCAAAGTTTCATAATTTTTTGAGCTATTTTTCTATTTAATTTGACCCTTAGACACTCTCTTAGTGTTACTAAAAATGTCAAATTAATTCATTTGATCATTCAAAATTTACTACAACTCATTCCTAATATTTATGGTCTAGAAATAAAATTTTTGTATTTATTTCTATCATATCAACCATTTTTACCTAAATTATTAGCTATTCTTCATATTCAATAATAATTACCAAAATTATAATCTAACTTATACTTATAGTATTGAGCTTCTATAACCCTAATTAATATGATTAGGTTAGGGAGGATATTATAACCACTCTAACACAAAAATTGTAATGTCCTATTCTAATTTTAATTATTTCTCTTGTTATAGTAATATGTTTTAAATGCTAATTAGAACAACACGTTAGAAACAACTACTATCATTACCGTTAGTGTTTATACACAATAATTTACATTGTTTTGAGGGTCATTCCCTTCTTAAGTTAGTTATGTACATACAAACACTATTTCAGTTAAGCACCGATTCTCAAAAGATAGGCTTATAAAATCCTTCACATGATGCTACTATTTACATATTTATAAACATTAACTATTATAGCTACTCATCAAAAAGCAAAATTATGAGATATAGATGCCCCAAAGTGAAAGTAAAAACATAATCTCCTAACTCTGGCATGTAGACTTGTTGAACACGTTGGTCAATCAGAAATCTTACAGTCGGCATTATCTGAAATACTACGCCAAAGTATGTTAGATAAAATCTTAGTAGGAAAGAGAAAAAATAATAATAAGTTTGAACTAATGATATTTTAGTCGTCACAAGTGCAAAAAACATTTTTCACTCTTTTCAATTCTTTTTTCTTAAAATCATATCTAAGAGTCCAATAAAATTTTTCTTTCTTTAAAATGCATAAAATCTTTAATAATTTTTTTAATTTCAAAAGAATAAAGGGAGTAACTAACTCAAAAAGAAAAAGCAAGTAACTCAAAAAATGAAATAGTAAGTAGTTCAATATTTCTCCTCATGTCATTTCAATACTCTTAACCAAATATGTGTGTTTCTCTTCATTAGGGCATCCTCCAATGCTCTAATCTTGACCACAATCATTATTTTGATCAAGGTGTCCCTTAATCCTCTCATCATGGTCACAATAATAGTCTCTAATCGAGGCAGCCTCAATATTCTCTCATCATGGTCACAATAATCTCTAATCAGAGCATCCCCTAATAATCTCTAATCATGGCCACAATATTTCTCTACAAATTGATTCATTTTTATCCATGGGTTGACATTTCTCAAATACTTTCTTCATAGAAAATAACTTTTAGCATTGAAATAACTTGTCTTAAAAATAGATATCAATATAAAATAAATAATACAAAATAGGAATGCTAATAAAGAACTTTAATGTAGATAAAAAATTAACCTAACTCAATATAAACAACAATAATTATCATGACTATAAAAGAATTTAAAGAATAACTTATGTTGAAAAAACAATGATTTACGTTAAAAAAGAATAGCATTCTGGTGTCTTTTATTCGAATAACCCATTGGTCTATTCGAATAACACCACAATTCTTTTCATTCTGAAATAAGTCTATTCGAATAGATAAAAGTCTTATTCAAATAGATTCCTTTAAAACCTTCATTTTGAATCGTTCTGCAAGAGTTTATTCAAATAAACCTAGGGTTTATTCAAATAGACCATTTGAAAAATACAACATTTGAAGTATTTTTGATGTGGTTTATTCAAATAAAACTAGAGTTTATTCGAATCATACAGTCGAATATCAGAGTGCAAACACCAGTAAATGCCATTTTTGTCATGCTTCCTTCAAGTAAAAACAGAGCAATGGAAATTGGATGGACTGAGAGGTATGGTTGGAAGAAATAAAGAGAAAAGAATGATGCTTTTGCTAATTCCTACCTTGTTTATAGAATTAAAATAGATTTGGAGAGAGGTTGGAAATGGAGGAGTGAAGTTGCAAAAAATAGAGCTTGTTTGTTTATGAGGTGGGTAAGTGTTTTCTGACGAGCTAGGGTGAGGGAAGAGGTATTTATAGAGCAAATTTGAGCTTGCCTTACGTATAAAGGTTGTAACATCCCAAATTACTAACACTAATGACATATCCAGTTTACGCATTAGTAATTAGAATTTGGTACATTACTTATGAATATCCACAATTTTTCAAAAAAATAAATAGTTTAATCATATACAAAATTTACATTATGAGTTTAGTGGGAGCATATTACACGTACATTATGAGTGAATTATGCAAATTATACATCGCTAAACGTAATTTACATATATCAACCTATTATACAAAATTTAAATCAAACTAACTAAAATATCTTTTCTTCCAAAAGCTCTGTCTTGCTTCATCTTGCTTGTCATCTGTAGATCCTTCCTGGAATTATAATGGAAATCATAAAAGTAGGGGGTGAGAATCAAAATTCTCGGTAGTTAAAAAAATCGTGTCATCACAATAATTCTAACTATTTCAGGAAAATATCATTTCAAATAATTTCTACATAATTTGTAGGAAGGTGGCCAAAGCCAAATCGGGTCCTTCCACTTCCCGACATAGAAGTTCATTTAATTATGAAAATCCTTATTAATCAGCAAAATCATATCATAAATCATGTTTTTAAAATCTCATATCTTTCAGTCATAAATCATATGATCCACACATGTATTTCCAATTCATCAAAACATCATCAAGTCTCATGTATTAAAAATCATAAGTCATTTCATGAAAATCCAACGTCTAAAATCCATCAAATCCAAAGTCATTAAGACTTAAATCAGTGAATCCAAAATCCTTTCATCAAATCTCATATTTCAAATCTTCAAAATATATCAAGAAAATCTCATGATCGTTTTTAAAATGATATCCATAAAGTCTCAAATCATCAGGACACATGTGTCATATCAAATCAAATGGTATGGAGGGAATTATCCATCCTCATAATATCGATCACTTGGTAGTAGCCTACTTTTGGGTTGGTGCACATAACACCCCCTCCGAAGGGCATTACATTTCAAACGACTCTTTTTATTTTAACACCAAA
The DNA here is from genome assembly GCA_029884595.1 of Ormosia semicastrata. NCBI lineage: Eukaryota > Viridiplantae > Streptophyta > Magnoliopsida > Fabales > Fabaceae > Ormosia > Ormosia semicastrata. Next base: position 53,749,346 of record JAQQTO010000063.1, read on the forward strand.
CTTTAACCAAGTTATAAAAAGTTTGACATTATAAAACATGAGTTTCAAAATTTTTTTTCAATGAATAACATCAACTTATCCTGTAACACCCCAAATTTTAGACTATGTTATAGAACTGACAGAATTGCACTGTTTTGTGTTTTCTATGCATTATAAAAATAATTTGATTATTCCGATACTGTTTTTGATTATTTTGTGTGATTTGCTCCGGGTCAGGAAAATAATAATTTTCGGGCTAGGGAAATTCTTATTTTAATTAATTGGAGTTGGGGGATCTTACTAAACCCAATTCTGATTGACATATATATTAATCTTATAATTTTTAGGATTTAACTGTGTAATAAAATAATTTTATATTATTATAATATTATTTTATTCAACAGTACCTACTGTCTCAAAAATAGTAGAAAAATTATTTGTGGACCCAAAAAAGTTCGTGGGGCCCACGTTTAGTGTAGTGATCCAACGATTTCGATTTGGATGTAAATCTAAACCAATAGGAATTAGTCAAAATAGGTGGCTTAACTTTCTAAACCAATAAGAATGAGTCAACGAAAGAAGCATAGACTTTATTTAGGACCGTTGGATGAAAAGCATAATTTAGATGCTTTTGATCTTAACCGTTGATCCGATCAATGGTGTAAAATGAATCCAGATAAAATCACTAAGCAATATCTACCTTAGATTACATCAAGGGATAGAAATTAAAGTTAAAATCAAGGGTTGAGATTAAGTCAAACTTAGTGGCTTGGACTTTAGTATGAACCGTTGGATGAAGACTTAGTTAGGAAGCCTTTAACCTTAGCCGTTGATCTAATCAATGGTGAGATTAGAATGTTAGTTTTATGATTAATTGATATCTACCTTAGATCTAATCTATGGCTAGGAATTAAAGATGAATTAATGGTTAGAATTAAGTCAAAAATAGTAGGCTTGAATTTGGTTAGTAGCTAATTAAGCTTAATTTGACTAATCTAATTACCTAATTAGCAAACTAAGTGAACTAGTTTAGTTCTTAATTAATTATGACCTAAATATTAACTAGATATCTTAATATTGATTAAAGGTTATAATATATGCTAATATATATTAAACTAATTAGTTATATGATTAGAATATTAATTAAGATTGGTTAGGATATTTAACCTAACTAATTCCCTAATTAATTAGCATGCAATTGGGAGTAAATTGGAAACAATTAAGCTCCTAAATTCCTAAAGGGCTGCACGGTTTGGGCAGCTTGGAGGCATGGATGGTTTGGTTCTACTAGGTTCTTGAAGTCTCCAATTTGTCATAAACCATGTGCACTACCATGTGCATTCAATTGGATATTTATCTTGCAAAATCAAATACTCAACCTCACCCACACAAGCTCACTACGGCAGCAGCCCTCCCATTTCCTTCTCAATATTTATTTCACATTTATCCTAAATCAAGCTTTCCATTTTCTCTCCAAAAATAGCAAGAACCAAGAACACTTTTTCTTCTATTTTCTTTCCTCTCTATTCGGCCAAGCTCTCTACTCACACAACCAAACCTTTATAATTTTATCTCATCATATTTCCTAAACCCAAATCCTATTCTAAACACTTTTCATTCACAAAGTTTTTCCAAAATCCTACTCTATCTTGTCCAAAATCCAACCTTTTGCTTACTTACTTAAGGGTAAGTCTTGATTCTATGGTTCAAAATTGGATTTCTAATTTTTTCAACCATGATTGTTCCATGGTTTTTCAATATTAAACATTGTATATGTTTTTACTAATTGTTTAAGAATTTTAGGGATTTGTTTGGGATTGCACGAATTTGAAGGAAAGGAGGAGAACTAACTGATTAAATTGTCTTCAAGAGGTAAGAGGGAGATTTTACCTCACCAACCAAGTTTTGGTGGTGTGGGGATGGTTTTTGTACGGTGGAAAAATCTATAAGGGTTCTTCACCGATTGTTTGATGCTATTTGATTGTATTTGTGTTGTGTATGATTGTGTTTTGTGCTTGTATATGTGATATTATGTCTATTATTTTGATATATGTTTGTATGTATGATATTGTGTGCATGAAAATGTATGAGTAAAGTAAGATGTGAATAATATGATGAACCGATTTTATGAGAGCTCCAAAGAGCTTGAGGCTTACGGCCATACTAGGCTAGAAAGGACCAAAGTCCTGAAAATGAGAGATTCAATTAAAAATGAAGGATTTAAATGAAAAAGAAATGAATTTGAACAAGTTTGAAGGTTGTGGAAAAATAATCGGATATAATTAAATTGATGAATTAAAATGAGAACTGAGAGATTTAAATGAATTTGGGATGAATTTGAGTATAGCAAAGTAAAATGATTTTTGGGAAAATGAATTATTATAAATATGATTTTTAGAGGGGCAATATTGTAATTTTTATTTTTAAAAGGGGCCATACTGTAATTATGATTTTTTAAGGGGCAATATTGTAATTATGATTTTTAGAGAGGCAAAATAGTAATTTTCATTTTTAATAGGGCCATATTGTAAATAATAATTTTTGAGGGCCTAAAATGTAAATATTATGTTTTGGAGGGACTATTCTGGAAATATGAATTTTATGAGGGACTATTTTGGAAATATAAATTTTATGAGGGACTATTTTGGAAATATGAATTTTATAAGGGACTATTTCATAAATATGAATTTTACGAGGGACTATTTCGTAAATGTGAATTTTATGAAGGACTGTTGTGAAAATGTTATTTAAATAAGGATTATAAAGCAAATATTATGTTTCGAGGGGTTATTATGCATATATGAAAAATGAAGTTGAATTTTGGTGTTAAATGAGAAAAATAGTATTTTTGATTTAAAACGTGTGAAAAATATTTTACACGATTGAGAAACGATGAAAAATTGATACGTGATTGAGAAAGTGCGAAAAATATGGTTTCGCGATAAAATTACAGTAATGACATTGTTGGGCCAATATGAGGACCCCGAACTTGAGATAAAGAAAATTTAATTGAGAATATGATAGAATGAATTGAATTGAGAATGGTGCATTTGTATATGCATTGAAAAGGTCCGATGGACTGGATAAGGCTATTTGCCTAGGAAGGAGAGAATACACCTCTTGAGTGGGTGTGATATGCGTAGTGTAGGTCTTTCGTTGACCTTGGGGGCATCGGGGTGCGGGTTGCCTACAATGGACAGTTAACAGAGCTTCTGTACCGTAGGTTAGACCGATGCAACACACCGATGATCCGGACCGAGACACTATCCTTAATCAAGATCTGATAAAGACTATCGAGTATGTGCTAGATGTGCAAAATTGAGCACGTGGTCTGAGGCACCTTTGTACCGACATGATCTTTACGATCACTCTTTCCGATCTGAGTTGTAGCTCCATGGAGTAGGAAATTGAGTCTAGGTGCATATGCAGAGATGCTGAGAGTATTATCGTAATTATTGTTTATGATAATTGAATTATTGAACAATTGAATGTTGATAAGGACATGATCGTAATTATGGCTTATTGTATGAATTATGAGGATAAATGATATTGTTGGCATAAGTGTAATTTTGTATGATGTGTTGATATGAGACATGATATGTGTTAGATAAATGATATCGGTGACATAATTGTAATTATGTATGATGTGTTGGCATGAGAATTTGTATGTGTTTATCTTCATCGCTACCATACTGGTATTGGCGTAGGTGATCTCACCTCTTTGTATGTCTATTCTATATTGTATTTATAATTTTAAAGACGTTGAGCGAGAACTTGAGCAAGAAGCTGAGGAAGAGCAGATTCCGGTAGAGGACGCTGAGTTTTGAAGTGATGGAGGAGTCTTGTTTCCTTGTGTATATGAGATTGAGTAGACTACATCTTGGACAATGGTGTGAATATTAATATTTAGAGTTCCCATTGTCAATTAGACAGTATTGGGAAGTATACTATCGCACTCTTAGTGCGATTAGTATATTGTTGTCTGTGCGGACACCTATCCGTAGGACTTCGCATCAAGTCAAACTTCTATCTTCTGAGGAGTCTGAGGAGGACCCGTCTGAGGGTTCTGCTGTGTAGTAATACTTGGGCAGTATGTTAGTTTAAATTAAAGTTTAAATATTTTGAGAGTCTAGTTTGTAAATATTAAAATATGACAATACTATGATTTGTGTATATACGATGTAAATAATTTGTGACAATGTTGTTATGTTTTTATTTTCCGCTAAATTTATCTTACTATCATCAAGAAATTTTATAACTCGTATATATATTACAAGCACGTTTTCTAATTAAAGGGTAATTTGTTATTTGAGTAACAAGAAATGTGGCACCCTAAGGTGGGTGTTACATTAGTTGGTATCAGAGCCCAAGTTAGAGTCTTTTGGGTTTGTGGGTAGGTTTGTCTTGTTTGTGCTGTGTGAATCTCTGATGTTGAACACAGAGATATGTTTTGGTTTCCGAAAGGAGACGATCTTGTGTGAAATAGTTACGTTAAGTTTGTCGTGTTTTGATTTTATTTATCTTTGAAGAAAGATAATGGAACGTAGCGAACATGAGCATGTGGACGCGAGACGTGATGAAGATCGTATAACTGCAGCTAGAAGTGTGATGCAGAAGATGATTGAAGTAGCAGTACAACTAAGACAGATGATCACTCAGCAGCAGGAACTGATAATCGAACTTCATAGCTTACTAGGATTGGAGCAGCCATCGGATGTGAGAAGCTGTAACTTAGAACCTTCGATAATCCAAGATAGAAGGAAGCATAAAGTCGATCGTGTTCAGAAAAAGTCGTATGTACGACCATTGGGGAAGCAACAACGAACAAAGAGGGGGAGTACTAGTGGGAATAATTTTGGTCAGACTGTGGCATCAACCATGAAATGTTTCAAGTGTGGGAAAAATCATCTCACCAAAGATTGTCAGCATAAAGGGTTTATTTGTTATGAATGTGGGAAGCCTGGACATTTCTCCAGAGATTGTGATCAACTGAAGATGGAACTTTCCATGAGCGATACACGTATTTCAAAATCTCAAGAAGAAGAAAGAGATGATGCAAAGAGTGTAGTGAGGACGTTCAAATACAAAAACTTGAGAAGCGAGGAAATTGTGCCATAGAGGGTTATCTTAAGACTGTACCGCATAATGCGTAAGGTAACCCAGTCTTTTGTGATCTGTGACTGTGTAAATCTTTTGGGGTTATCTGTGTTTTGTTCTTTTCATAATACTACTTCAACTTCTAAACTTGTTATTACTACTCCAGTCTGTTTGAAACTATCTTATTATTATTGGAGTTTGAAACTTTTCTATTGATCTGGCTTGTTTATTTCTTTTTCAAATAGACTGAGTAAATCAAGTTGACTTATCCATGTCTTCGTTATAGTGTGATCGGAGTATTTCTACTCTTTTTGTTAAACTTGTTGTTTATACTCAAGTTTTCTAACTCTACCCTATGTCTATTGAATATCAAATCTTTTCTGTTGATTTGATTTGTTTAACTCAAATTACAACTATTTGAGAACCTGACTTTATAAATGGATTGGTTATTTTCCAACTATATCCTATTAGATTGTTACAATGTAACCTTAGTGTTTCCTTGACCTGAGATTTTTGGATTTGAATCCAGAAAGTTCATTTCTAAAATTTTTGGACTATGTTCATTTTGAAATCTATTAGACCATTTCAAATTCTTGTTGGACTAATCTAGTAACTTATTGAATAGTCTTATTATTTTTCCTTATAACTTTCAAAGTGACTTTCATATGTCTCAATTAAGAAGGAGTTATATGTAAAACTAGTCAAATACAAATTTTGTTAGAAGTTCAACTCGTGAATTTAAATTGAGAGTTGAGATCAAATAGAAAGGTGGTGGCATATACTTCGAGGCAGTGGAACGTGCATGAGAAGACTTATTCAATTTACGTTTTAAGGATCTGTGATAGTCGTTTTGCAAGGAAAATTTGAAAACATTTTCTTTCCTATAAAGTCTATAATAATTACAAAGGCTTGAAGTACCTGTACAATCAAGAGGGGCTTGGATATAAGGAAGAAACGGTAGATAGAATGTTTAAAGAACTTGTCGGGATGAATTTCTATCATTGATAGAATTCACATACAACAATAGTTTTCGTTCGAGTATAGGGATGGTACCCTATGAGGTATTATATGGGAGGAGATGTAGAACGTCATTGCGTTAGCATCATGATGTTGAAAGTACTGAGGTAGGACTAGAATTTGTGCAGCAGACTACTGAGAAAGTGAAGACGATCTATGACAAGATGAGGACAACTCAGACACGACAAAAAGAGTTATGCTAATAAAAGACGAAGACCGCTTGAAATTGAAGAAGGTGACCATGTATTTCTACGTGTGACGCCTATGACTAAAGTTGGACGAGTGATTAAGTCGAGGAAAACCCACTCTGAAGTTTATCAGACCATATCGGATACTCCGTTGGAGATCGTACAAATGAAGGAAAATTCAACCTACGAGACGTTTCCAGTCAAGATTGAAGATCGAAGGACAAAACAACTTTGAGGTAAAGTAATCGCATCGGTTAAGTGGTTTGGAACGATATACGTGGTGAAACAATATGGGAATTGGAAGATAAGATAAGAGAGTAGTATCCATTTTTATTTTAAGTGCATCAAGTTTCGAGGACGAAACTTCTTTTTAGAAGAGGAGTATTGTAACACCCCAAATTTTAGACTATGTTATAGAACTGACAGAATTGCACTGTTTTGTGTTTTCTGTGCATTATAAAAATAATTTGATTATTCCGATACTGTTTTTGATTGTTTTGTGTGATTTGCTCCGGGTCAGGAAAATAATAATTTTCGGGCTGGAGAAATTCTTATTTTAATTAATTGGAGCTGGGGGATCTTACTAAACCCAATTCTGATTGATATATATATTAATCTTATAATTTTTAGGATTTAACTGTGCAATAAAATAATTTTATATTATTATAATATTATTTTATTCAACAGTACCTACTGTCTCAAAAACAGTAGAAAAATTATTTGTGGACCCGAAAAAGTTCGTGGGGCCCACGTTTAGTGTGTAGCAACAACGATTCCATTTGAACAAATCTAAACCAAAAGGAATTAGTCAAAATAGGTGGCTTGACTTTCTAAACCAATAAGAATGAGTCAACGAAAGAAGCATAGACTTTATTTAGGACCGTTGGATGAAAAGCATAATTTAGATGCTTTTGATCTTAACCGTTGATCCGATCAATGGTGTAAAATGAATCCAGATAAAATCACTAAGCAATATCTACCTTAGATTACATTAAGGGCTAGAAATTAAAGTTAAAATCAAGGGTTGAGATTAAGTCAAACTTAGTGGCTTGGACTTTAGTATGAACCGTTGGATGAAGACTTAGTTAGGAAGCCTTTAACCTTAGCTGTTGATCTAATCAATGGTGAGATTAGAATGCTAGTTTTATGACTAATTGATATCTACCTTAGATCTAATCTATGGCTAGGAATTAAAGATGAATCAATGGTTAGAATTAAGTCAAAAATAGTAGGCTTGAATTTGGTTAGTAGCTAATTAAGCTTAATTTGACTAATCTAATTACCTAATTAGCAAACTAAGTGAACTAGTTTAGTTCTTAATTAATTATGACCTAAATATTAATTAGATATCTTAATATTGATTAAAGGTTATAATATATGCTAATATATATTAAACTAATTAGTTATATGATTAGAATATTAATTAAGATTGGTTAGGATATTTAACCTAACTAATTCCCTAATTAATTAGCATGCAATTGGGAGTAAATTGGAAACAATTAAGTTCCTAAATTCCTAAAGGGCTACACGGTTTGGGCAGCTTGGAGGCTTGGATGGTTTGGTTCTACTAGGTTCTTCAAGTCTCCAAATTGTCATAAACCATGTGCACTACCATGTGCATTCAATTGGATATTTATCTTGCAAAATCAAACACTCAACCTCACCCACACAAGCTCACTACCGCAGCAGCCCTCCCATTTCCTTCTCAATATTTATTTTACATTTATCCTAAATCAAGCTTTCCATTTTCTCTCCAAAAATAGCAAGAACCAAGAACACTTTTTCTTCTATTTTCTTTCCTCTCTATTCGGCCAAGCTCTCTACTCACACAACCAAACCTTTATAATTTTATCTCATCATATTTCCTAAACCCAAATCCTATTCTAAACACTTTTCATTCACAAAGGTTTTCCAAAATCCTACTCTATCTTGTCCAAAATCCAACCTTTTGCTTACTTACTTAAGGGTAAGTCTTGATTCTATGGTTCAAAATTGGATTTCTAATTTTTCTAACCATGATTGTTCCATGGTTTTTCAATATTAAACCTTGTATGTGTTTTTACTAATTGTTTAGGAATTTTAGGGATTTGTTTGGGATTGCATGAATTTGAAGGAAAGGAGGAGAACAAACCGATTAAATTGTCTTCAAGAGGTAAGAGGGAGATTTTACCTCACCAACCAAGTTTTGGTGGTGTGGGGATGGTTTTTGTACGGTGGAAAAATCCATAAGGGTTCTTCACCGATTGTTTGATGCTATTTGATTGTATTTGTGTTGTGTATGATTGTGTTTTGTACTTGCATGTGTGATATTATGTCTATTGTTTTGATATATGTTTGTATGTATGAAATTGTGTGCATGAAAATGTATGAGTAAAGTAAGATGTGAATAATATGATGAACCGATTTTATGAGAGCTCCAAAGAGCTTGAGGCTTACGGCCATACTAGGCTAGAAAGGATCAAAGTCCTGAAAATGAGAGATTCAATTGAAAATGAAGGATTTAAATGAAAAAGAAATGAATTTGAACAAGTTTGAAAGTTGTGGAAAAATAATCGGATATAATTAAACTAATGAATTAAAATGAGAACTGAGAGATTTAAATGAATTTGGGATGAATTTGAGTATAGCAAAGTAAAATGATTTTTGGGAAAATGAATTATTATAAATATGATTTTTAGAGGGGCAATATTGTAATTTTCATTTTTAAAAGGGGCCATACTGTAATTATGATTTTTAAAGGGGTAATATTGTAATTATGATTTTTAGAGGGGCAAAATAGTAATTTTTATTTTTAATAGGGCCATATTGTAAATAATAATTTTTGAGGGCCTAAAATGTAAATATTATGTTTTGGAGAGACTATTTTGGAAATATGAATTTTATGAGGGACTATTTTGAAAATATGAATTTTATGAGGGACTATTTCGTAAATATGAATTTTACGAGGGACTATTTCGTAAATGTGAATTTTATGAAGGACTGTTGTGAAAATATTATTTAAATGAGGATTATAAAGCAAATATTATGTTTCGAGGGGTTATTATGCATATATGAAAAATGAAGTTGAATTTTGGTGTTAAATGAGGAAAATAGTATTTTTGATTTAAAACGTGTGAAAAATATTTTACACGATTGAGAAACGATGAAAAATTGATACATGATTGACAAAGTGCAAAAAATATGGTTTCGCGATGAAATTACAGTAATGACACTGTTGGGCCAATATGAGGACCCCGAACTTAAGATAAAGAAAATTTAATTGAGAATATGATAGAATGAATTGAATTGAGAATGGTGCATTTGTATATGCATTGAAAAGGTCCGATGGACTGGATAAGGCTATTTGCCTAGGAAGGAGAGAATACACCTCTTGAGTGGGTGCGATATGCGTAGTGTAGGTCTTTCGTTGACCTTGGAGGCATCGGGGTGCGGGTTGCCTATAATGGACAGTTAACAGAGCTTCTGTACCATTGGTTAGACCGATGCAACACACCGATGATCCGGACCGAGACACTATCCTTAATCAAGAACTGATAAAGACTATCGAGTATGTGCTAGATGTGCAAAACTGAGCACGTGGTCTGAGGCACCTTTGTACCGACTTGATCTTTACGATCACTCTTTCCGATCTGAGTTGTAGCTCCCTGGAGTAGGAAATTGAGTCTAGGTGCATATGCAGAGATGCTGAGAGTATTATCGTAATTATTGTTTATGATAATTGAATTATTGAACAATTGAATGTTGATAAGGACATGATCGTAATTATGGCTTATTGTATGAATTATGAGGATAAATGATATTGTTGGCATAAGTGTAATTCTGTATGATGTGTTGATATGAGATATGATATGTGTTAGATAAATGATATCGGTGACATAATTGTAATTATGTATGATGTGTTGGCATGAGAATTTGTATGTGTTTATCTTCATCGCTACCATACTGGTATTGGCGTAGGTGATCTCACCTCTTTGTATGTCTATTCTATATTGTATTTATAATTTTAAAGACGTTGAGCGAGAACTTGAGCAAGAAGCTGAGGAAGAGCAGATTCCGGTAGAGGACGCTGAGTTTTGAAGTGATGGAGGAGTCTTGTTTCCTTGTGTATATGAGATTGAGTAGACTACATCTTGGACAATAGTGTGAATATTAATATTTAGAGTTCCCATTGTCAATTAGACAGTATTGGGAAGTATACTATCGTACTCTGAGTGCGATTAGTATAGTGTCGTCTGTGCGGACACCTATCCGTAGGATTTCACATCAAGTCAGACTTCTATCTTCTGAGGAGTCTGAGGAGGACCCGTCTGAGGGTTCTGCTGTGTAGTAATACTTGGGCAGTATGTTAGTTTAAATTAAAGTTTAAATATTTTGAGAGTCTAGTTTGTAAATATTAAAATATGACAATACTATGATTTGTGTATATACGATGTAAATAATTTGTGACAATGTTGTTATGTTTTTATTTTTCGCTAAATTTATCTTACTATCATCAAGAAATTTTATAACTCGTAAATATATGATGCGTGAAATCCGCAAGTATACGGTTTCGTCGCCAAGTAATAAAAAGATCGAATCCACAGGGACTGTGTGTATGAATACCAATTAATTAATTAATTTAATTAAATTAAATAAAAGGGAATATGATTGTTGATAAAGAAGAATATAATAACAAAACAATTAAATAAAAATCAAGAAAACAGAATTCAGAACAAAAATAGCAATTTATCAAGAAGGGGGTTTTCAGATTTAAGAAAGCTTCCAAGATTGGGATACCACAATGATACAAGACAAATCCTAATTGACAACCTTTTTATTAAATCTGAAATTCAATTGAAAGTGAATTACCCAAAATTAGTTAATGTTCTCTTTCAAGATACAAGACCCATGCCCAATTAAACCAATTCCTACTTTCGTGGTAATTGAATTTAAATTGAACCCATTACGCTTTGTGGTAATTCATTGATTCCTCGAAAGGCTAAAACTACTCTCGTGATTTAGACCTTAAGTTCAATTCTAATGGTTCCAACACTTAGGTTCACCTCTCAGTATGTCCCTAAATGCCTATGAGATGCAAATAAGTGGCCAACAAATTCACATGAATAAAAGCAATAAGAATTGAATCAATGAACAATCAAGATTAATAAAAGGGGAAACAACGTCAATTCATCATTATCAATGTATCAAAGGGCATTGCCCAATCCTAGAAACAAAAGTAACTACTCAGACATAGAGAAGAAGGAAACAAAAATCAAACTTAAAAGTATCCCAAACCCGTAACAATGGAAGAAGAAGAAGAAGATGAAGAACCCAAGCCTCCTTCGTGCCTCCTTTAGAACTAGGTTTCAATCAAAGCTTCCTTCCCCTAACTACATTCAGAACATCTATTAATAGCCTAGGGTTTTCATGGGCCAAAAGTCCCCAAAAGAAATAAAAATAGAAAAACTAAAAATCTGCTGCGCGCCCCGAACCACGGCCGTGGTTGAGTCTGTTTCAGTTTTCTGCATTTTCTTGATTCCCTCGAACCATGGTTGTGGTAGAAACCACGGGCAGGCCGTGGTTCCCTCTAGAATAGCCTTTTTGCACATTTATTGCTATCCATTAAGCTCCAACTTCAAACATGCAAGCATTCCATTCAATCCAAGGCCAATTCAACATTAATCCTGCACAAGAACACCAAAAACACCGCAGTTATCCGAACTAAGGGAAAAACAAACTAAAAAGGAAACTAAAATGCCTAAAATGCTCAAGAATGCATGCAAAATAAGAACAAAACATGATGTTGTTTCACACACATCAAATCCCCCCAAGCTTAAGACTTTGCTTGTCCTCAAGCAAAAATTAAAGCCAAACCAAGAAGTGGGATCAAAAGAAAATAATGAATGAGGAACCTGAGAAAACAATATCCAAGCAATAGGCTAAGGCAAACAAAGAAACTAAGAGGTAATCAAAATCAAGTCCAATTAGAGGCTAAGTTCTAAGAAATCATGCATCCTCACTAATTGAATTAAGTTCACTCCACTAACCACACTCAGAGTGTTTAAGGGTGAAGACAATGCGCTCAAAATCCTTCAAAGAAAATGCACTTCCATATGCTTGATAAGAAACTAGATTTCCACTAATAATCAGCATGCATGCAAGAATCAAAAGGTCTTTCAAGGGTTGTAATGGGGCCATGGGAATGATGTTAGGTAGGGTAGAGAAAGGAAGGTATACACAAAGGGCTCATCAAGATTTTCAATAAACACAAGAAATCCAATAGAACATAAATGGAGCAAAGACAATCTTTCAATCTAAAACATAACTCCACATTTCAAAGAATTTTCTTCCTTTCTTTTCCTTCTTCTCTTTCTCTCTTTTTCAAGCTTTCATCTCATGATGTTTCTTTTATATTTTTTTTTTTTTGAGAAAGAGGAAGTTCAAATACATATAATTCCCAACACAACTTTCAGGCCCAATTCGCTCCATTTAATATTCTAAATGATAACCAACAATGTTTCAGCATAGGTATCAAGAAAACAAGTATGCAGTAGGCTCAAAATGGGCAACTAGAGGATGAAAGTGTAACATTTTCAGAAGGCCAAAAAAATACCTAGAATGCCTTAATCACATTCAAGCATGCAACCAAAAATTTTGCCTCAAAAAGGTTTCAAATCAAGTTCTAGAGCACATGATCAATGAAGAATATCACTCAACACAAAGAATGGGAACAAAAATCATATAGTGCATATATCCCATATAGGCTCAAAACTCACATTTAGAGGTTTAAAAAATTCAATGAGAAGCACAAATTCAGAGAATATTATGCTAATTATCAACTATCAAAAGATCACCTCTACTATCAATTAAAACAATGCCTGTTGCCAACTACATGAATCAACAAATTCGGTTCCAAATCAATACTATCTCAAAATCCTCAAAAGAGAGGGGCACAAGTTCAATCAAAAACCCAAGAGATATGATGGTGTGAAAATGCAACATGAAAATGCAATGCAAAACAAGACATGAGAATGCATGAAACTAATGAGAATGAAAATAAGAAAATAAAAATGAAAATACCCCCCAAGCTTAGAACTTACATTGTCCCCAATGTAAAAATCTAAAACAAGAGAAGGGATAAAAGAAAAGAACTCACTACGGTGGTGGAAAAACTTCTGGTATTCAATCCATGGCCATAGAATTTTTCATAGGCTGAGTGTGGAACCTTCTGATCTCTCTCTTCTTCTAAATATGACTTCAAGAAGGGTCAAACCTAGACAAAATCCAAAAGACAAACATCAAAACAACAATCTAACAAACAAAATTAAAAGAAAAAGATGAAATAAAACAGAAAAACAAGATAACATGGGTTGCCTCCCAAGAAGCGCTTGTTTAAAGTCATTAGCTTGACTTTGGTCAGGTTTCTGTGCTCAGGTGACATCTACGGAGTAGTGCTCAGTCCCCACTCCTTCAAAGTGTTTCACTCTCTGGCCATTTATCATGAAAGGTTTATGGCCTTCTTTCTTCACCTCAAGCACACCGTAGGATAAAACTCGAACAATCTCATATGGTCTTGACCATTTTGACCATAACTTATTAGGACAGAAACGTAGAAGCGAGTTATTAACAAGAACTCTATCCCCGATTTTAAATTCACGCTTCTCGTCACACTTGTCACTATGCTTCTTAGGTCCTTCCTTGCAGGGCATAGCATCAGTCACTGATTCCTGTATACCTGAAAGCACAACACTATCCACAACTTTAGTAGCATCAATGCGATTACATGAATTTAAGGAATTAGAATTTTTTTCAGAATTAAAAACATCAAAAACTACTTCCTCATCATTCAATCGCAAAGTCAATTTTTCTTCATGGATATCAATGATCGCCTGTCCAGTGGCAAGGAATGGGCGCCCAAGTATGATCGGCATTATAGCATCAGCTTCCATATCAAGCATAACAAAATCCACAGGCATATAAAATTTACCAACCTTAATGGGAACATCCTCCAAGATGCCTATGGGGTACTTGACTGACTGATCCACCAATTGAAGAGAGATAGTTGTGGGTTTCAGCTCACCCACTTCCAACTTCTTACACACAGAATGGGGCATAAGACTAACACTAGCCCCCAAGTCACACAGAGCTTTGTCAAAATTAGTGTTACCAATCAAACAGGGAATAGAGAAGCTACCTGGATCTTTTAACTTAGGAGGCAATTTATTTTGAATTAAGGCACTACACTCCTCAGTTAAAGCTACGGTCTCATACTCCTCTAGCTTTCTCTTATTAGACAAAATGTCCTTAAGAAATTTAGCATAGGTAGGCATTTGTTGCAATGCCTCAGTGAAGGGTACATTAATGTACAACTTCTTAAGGACCTCAAGAAACTTCCCAAACTGCTTATCTAGCTTGGCCTTGGCCAATCTTTGAGGGAAGGGCACCGGGGGTTGGTATGGCTCAGGGGGTACATACTTAGACACTTTCTCATTAATTTCCTCCTCTTCTAAGGGTTGTGTCCTAGTTGTTTCTTTTTCTTCATCCCTCCCATCTTTGTCATTTTCCCCCTTTGCTTTGGAATCTTCTAGTTGCTTTCCACTTCTTAAACTCACAGCCTTACAATGTTCATTAGGATTTATTTCAGGCTGTCCTGAAATTTCCGTGTGGTCTATATGAAGAGCTAGCTTGTTGGGCTATTTGAGTTTCTAACATCTTGTTATGAATAGCTAAATTATCAACCTTAGATGTCAAATCCTTAATAGCCTCACTAACAACTTGACCATGGTGCCTAAACTCTTCATTTTGTTTGGTTTGACTCTCTACAAAATTTTCAAGGAGAGTTTCAAGTTTAGACTTTTGTACCTGGGGGAATCCAATAGAAGGTTGAGCACTACCTTGTCCAGCTTGATTTTGATTGTTTCGATAGGAGAAGTTGGGATGAGACCTCCAACCGGGATTGTAAGTCTGTGAATATGGATCATTGCGCACCTTTGGTGGAATGTCATAGAAATTGTGGCATGATTCCACTTGCTCCACCGGTGCACTATGTGAGGAACCCTTTTCAGCTTGGCATTCCGCACTCATATGTCCCTGTACTCCACAAATCTCACAAAAGATGTTAGCAGCTCTTATGGCATTAGCACTAGCTTTTTCAAGCTTATCAAAACGTTTATTCAATGAGTCAAGCTTAGCCATAATTAAACTAACAACATCCACCTCAAACTTACCTTCTGAGAGCTTTCTCGGGTTGTTACCTCTTTCACTGGCCCATTGGTGATGGTTTGCAGCGACACTTTCAATAATCTCATAGGCTTCTGTCAACCTTCTGTTCATTAAAGCTCCACCGCTGCGTGAGTCAAGAGACACCTTCGAAGAATATTCTAATCCATTGTAGAAGGTGTGAACGATCAACCACTTCTCTAACCCGTGGTGTGGGCAGGCTTCCAGCAAAGTCTTATATCTATCCCAAGCTTCTGACAATGACTCTCCATCTTTCTGAACGAAGCTTGTGATTTGGGTCCTTAGGTGAGCAGTCCTGGAAGGTGAAAAGAATTTGTCCAAAAAGGCTTGCTCCAATTGATTCCATGTGGTTAATGTATCAGTGGGTACCGATTTCAACCAAGCTCTAGCCTTGTCCCTTAGTGATAATGGAAACAATCGGAGGCGAATGGCATCAACTGAGGCACCTTCAATTTTAAGAGTCTCATAGAATTCTAAGAACATCTCCACATGATCATTTGGGTCCTCCGAGGGTAAACCTCCAAACTGGTTCTGCCTTATCATAGAAAGTAAGGCAGGAGGTATGGTGAAGTGCCTGGCTTCAATGTCTGGCCGAGCAATTCCAGATCGCAAACCCCGAGCATTAGGGGCTGCATACTCCTTTAAAGGTTTGTTATCCTCAGCTGCTGCCATGACAAGTGTTGGTTCAGATATTTCTCTCACTCTTTGCCTTCGTTGTCTTCTCTTTCTATGAAAAGTTCTTTCAATTTCAGAATCAGCTTCAATAAGAGTCCCGAAACGTCTAGTACTTTGCATAAACCAGAGAAATTACCTGCAGAGAGTCAAAGAGAAAACAAGAACGTAATAATATGGTAAAAAGAAAAAAAAAGGTTTAAAATAATTAAATTAAAAATTAAATTGATATTCAAGAAAAACACAGTCCCCGGCAACGGCGCCAAAAACTTGATGCGTGAATCTGCAAGTATACAGTTTCGTCGCCAAGTAATAAAAAGATCGAATCCACATGGACTGTGTGTATGAATACCAATTAATTAATTAATTTAATTAAATTAAATAAAAGGGAATATGATTGTTGATAAAGAAGAATGTAGTAACAAAACAATTAAATAAAAATCAAGAAAACAGAATTCAGAACAAAAATAGCAATTTATCAAGAAGGGGGTTTTCAGATTTAAGAAAGCTTCCAAGATTGGGATACCACAATGATACCAGACAAATCTTAATTGACAACCCTTTTATTAAATCTGAAATTCAATTAAAGGTGAATTACCCAAAATTAGTTAATGTTCTCTTTCAAGATACAAGACTCGTGCCCAATTAAACCAATTCCTACTTTCGTGGTAATTGAATTTAAATTGAACCCATTATGCTTTGTGGTAATTCATTGATTCCTCGAAAGGCTAAAACTACTCTCATGATTTAGACCTTAAGTTCAATTCTAATGGTTCCAACACTTAGGTTCACCTCTTAGTACGTCCCTAAATGCCTATGAGATGCAAATAAGTGGCCAACAAATTCACATGAATAAAAGCAATAAGAATTGAATCAATGAACAATCAAGATTAATAAAAAGGGAAACAACGTCAATTCATCATTATCAATGTATCAAAGGGCATTGCCCAATTCTAGAAACAAAAGTAACTACTCAGACATAGAGAAGAAGGAAACAGAAATCAAACTTAAAAACATCCCAAACCCGTAATAATGGAAGAAGAAGAAGAAGATGAAGAACCCAAGCCTCCTTCATGCCTCCTTTAGAACTAGGTTTCAATCAAAGCTTCCCTCCCCTAATTGCATTCAGAACATCTATTAATAGTCTAGGGTTTTCATGGGCCAAAAGTCCCCAAAAGAAATAAAAATAGAAAAACTAAAAATCTGCTGCGCGCCCCGAACCACGGCCGTGGTGGCCACCACGGCCAGGCCGTGGTTGGTTCTGAGATGGAGGTTTCACTGCTGGCTCTCAACCACGGCCGTGGTGGCCACCATGGCCAGGCCGTGGTTGAGTCTGTTTCAGTTTTCTGCATTTTCTTGATTCCCTCGAACCATGGCCGTGGTAGAAACCACGGGCAGGCCGTGGTTCCCTCTGGAATGGCCTTTTTGCACCATTATTGCTATCCATTAAGCTCCAACTTCAAACATGCAAGCATTCCATTCAATCCAAGGCCAATTCAACATTAATCCTGCATAAGAACACCAAAAACACCGCAGTTATCTGAACTAAGAGAAAAACAAACTAAAAAGGGAAACTAAAATGCCTAAAATGCTTAAGAATGCATGCAAAATAAGAACAAAACATGATGTTGTTTCATACACATCAATATATTACAAGCACGTTTTCTAATTAAAGGGTAATTTGGTATTTGAGTAACAAGAAGTGTGGCACCCTAAGGTGGGTGTTACATATCCAATAATAAAGACACAAGGCATAAGAACTGGAAAACAACTTTTCATAAAACAAAGTTCATTGCATCCTTAAGTACATTATCTCACATTTCAAAAGTATAAAACTCAAGTACTCCAAATAGTAAGCATACATATATATAACTATTAAATAAAAACTGAACCTAGTCCAAGTCCCAACACCTGAAGAACAGGGTCCTGCACCCGATCTTTATCCAGATCCCCTTCAAGATTCCTAATAAACAAAGCCCCCAGTTGGGGCATGTCATAACAGACAGAAATCCAAACAGTCGACTCCACAAAGTCCTCCCTTAAGGAAGCTCTCCAGGAGGCATGCAAAACAGCTTCATCCACTATAAAAGTAACGGTGTCATGTCGAGCCCTGCTCCACAGAAAAGTGACATCTCCGTCATACCGAATGCGCCCCGTATCCCAATGTACACTCCACGCTTCGGTGCCCTCGTGAAACTGCAGCCTAATGAAACCTCACAGATCTTGCCTCATTGCCAACATAGTCTTTACAAACATGAGAATAAGATGGAAGCAGACAGAAAATACGATGCAAGAGGTGAGATCCCCTACATCAATACCATCAGGCAGCAAGAAACATAACAAAAAATAGTAATGACTTTCACACATAACAACATCAAATAATAGCAGATATAATCATATCAATACAGAATATTCATATAATAACAAACATAATCATGTTATTACAGAAATATCGCAAGACAACAGGCATAATTACATTATCAACTAATAAGTGATTCAACAATGTATATCACAATAGATGAATACTGACCATGCCATGAAATATGTAGACTAACTATGCATATGCACAATGCGTATGCTGAACATCTTTATGCACAATGTACTCAATTCGTTTTCCATGAAGCTAAAGATTCAGAGATGAGCGTTCCAGAAGATCTGTCCCCCCTCAAAAGACAGTCTACGCCGAACCACAAAAAAATAGTGTTTTGTAGGGCTATCAGTGCATTGCAATGGTGTTCACGGCCAAGGGCATACAATGTGATAGTGGTCACTGGTGAATCACCCGCCCTGGACGTCCCCCAAGATCTATCAAGGATCGCACTATCTTGTAAGTTCTCGCTCACTTTCAGTAATGACATACCTTCATTAACTAACATTCTTCCCAATATTTGCATTGTTCTCATTTTACTGAAGCCCCTTTCCATCCTTAATATTATAAATCCTTAATTGAACTCCTCGATTCTCCAGTCAACTGGATTCACCACTAATGATTCATCTCCCATTATTCCAATTATTCTTAATTTATTCCCATTAGTATTTCTAAAAGTTGTTACTCCTCAAACCATAACATTATGATCATCTTCCCTTAATTCTAAACATAGCCCTCTTAAACTAATCATTTGAGCTCCTCACAACCTCACGTACATTCATGTTCTTTCTTTGTCCAAACCTCACTCTGGGCTATAGGATAAGGTTGTGTTCTTTATTCGTTCCACGTTATGAACTCCTAATTAAATGTCTAGTCATTTAATTAACTAAGTTCTAGCTTGATACAAAGTCTCATATTGAGTGCCCAATGAGGCCGTGAGCCTCCAAGGGACTAGAAAACCCAACCATTTCTCCTCAGCTCAGTTACACGACCGTGACAAATTTCACGGCCTGCCCTACACGGCCGTGTCACATTACACGGCTGGGGCCGTGTACTCCTCTGGAAAGACTTGAAAACGTGTGAAAATAGAAAGTGATAGGAAATGTGAAAAGATGATGGCTTTGATCATCTTTTTTTTTTCTTCATGGCCGTGGTGTCACTAAAGGGAGGAGAGAGTGTGTGAAGCTTCCTTGAGAAGCTTGGTAGGAACTTCCTTGAAAAGCTTTGCACACTTTTTGATAAAGTGAAGGGTGATGATGTCATTAAAGTGCTCTTCTAGAAAAGAAGACTAACACTCTACTAGAGCTATTATTCAGTGGACAAAACTACAGTTAGCAGAACAATATTTTATTTCCCATAGATAATAAAAAATACTACGATTTTATTTATCAGATAAAATCTCAAAAAATAAAAACCTCGTAAATTATGCTCGGTCTCGGGTTTAGTAAGATCCCCCATCAACACTTCCACAGTTCAAAGTTTTCTAGCCTCAGGAAAATATCTTACTTTCTTGACCCTGTTCAGTGCGCACGTAAATCAAGAAATATATTAAAATAATCAAACAATTCAAATAATTCCATAAAAATTCATAAAAATCATAAATATTATAAAATGAATATATGTCATGAAACGAGCTAATTTTTGGGATGTTACAACTCTCCCCTTCTAAAAAGAAATTTCATCCTCGAAATTTATCATACCTTAGAACAAACGCGACTATGTTTCTTTCATTTTGTCTTCTAGTTCTCATGCTGCATCTCCAGTTGCATCAATCCGAATCACTAGTACTAAGGTTGCTTCTTTCCATTGAGTATCTCATATTAATGGGCAAAAAGCATGGTGACGTCATCGGCCGATCAATCAAAAATTCTGCGCCTTTTGAGTCTTCAACCATCCAACTGTCAAATCCATAAACAATTGCACATCGCTGAGTGGCTCCATCGAACTTATTTCCCTTGTTCACTGTAGTAGACAAACTAAGTATGTTTTCTTCTTAAGGCATCCGCTATGACATTCGCCTCTTCTGGGATGATACTAAAATAGAAATTCAAAATCTTTCAAAAATTCTAATCATCATATCTGCCTCATATTCAACTCATTCCTATCGGACAATTACCTCAGACTCTTGTGATCACTGTAGACAGTGAGTGTTGCTCCATAAAGAAAATGTATCTAGATCTTAAATGCAACCATGAACGCTAACTCCAAGTTTATATGTGCTCTCAGTTGTCTTGAAGCATACGCTGCTACTCCTTCTATTTCGAACAAGCACACGTTTTAGACTCTAGTGTGAAGCATCATGAGACACCTCCAAAGGTTTGTTGGGATTGGGTAGAACCAACATTGGCGAAGTAGCCGAGTGTCTCTTCAATCCTTGAAAATTTCCCTCACATGCATCGGTCCATACAAAAACTTGAGTCTCTCGTATGAGCTAAATGAGAAGTCCTGCCATCTTGGAAAACTCTGCGGTGAGCCTCCTACATTAACCAGCTAATCCCATAAAGCTATGAATCTCCGTTATGGTCATTGGTATTTCCCATTGAAGAACTGTTTTAACTTTCGACGGATCCACAACAATTTCCTTCCTTTGAAATCACATGCCTCAAAAGTTGAACTGCCTCTAACCAGAATTCGCACTTAGACAACTTCATGCGTAACTTCTTCTTCTTCTTCTTTTTTTTCTTCTTCTTCTTCTTCAAAATTTGAAGAATCACACTGAGATGTTCACCAGGTTCCTCCTGACTTCAAGAATAGATCAAAATATCGTTAACAAGGACAACGACAAATCTGTCTCAATAGGGAAAAAGATCTTATTCGCGTAATCGATGAATGCTACCGAAGTGTTCGTTGCATGGAACGACATTACTAAACACTCGTAGTGCCCATAATGCGTCCGAAAGGCTGTCTTGAAAACATTTTCTACCTCAAAAAAAACTTGATGATAACTAGAATGCAAACTGGTCTTAAAGAAAACAGCGGCTTCCTTCAGTTGATTCGTCAAACCACCCATCCCCGAGTTCAACAGAAAGTGTCTCATAGATTAGGTCATTTTCTAATTGTACTGTATTTGGCACCAAAACATGGTTTGGATCAGGTACATATTTTCTCAATCGAGATGCACGAAAAAACATTAAGAAGGTTGGAAAGAATAATAATAAAGCTATTTGGTATACCGTCGAACCTATCCGACGAAGGATTCGATATGGTCCAATAAAATTTAGGAATGAGCTTCATGGGTTCAAATCCAGAAATCTCTATCTCAGAAAACACTAAAATCTTATTGAAACAATTTAACATAACGTGGTTGGAAGATAACCAATCCATTTTCAAGATCACAACAAATTTATGGAAAAGGTAAACAAATCAAATTAACAGAAAAGATTTAGTCTTTAACAGGTCATAGGATAATTTTAAACAACTTGGCTATCAACAACAGGTCTTTATAGTAGAAGTAGAAACAACTTGGTCAAAAGGTAGCAAAAACACATATAATTCTAATTGATCCCTATAGCCATATGCCATAAAGAAATGGGTTACCCCCAGACTTATACAGTAAAATCAAAGGGTCATCTCCGGTGGCATAATCTCCCTCTTTTAGGTCTTTAGTCTGGGATGCTTTCACTCCACTTGGGGAATTGACTCTCCCTTCTTCGCGAGATTTTGAAGCACGTTCATCACTAACGGAAGGCTTAGTCCTTTGCGAAGTACAATTCTTGTTAGCCAAGTGGCCTCTAACTCAAGAGGGGGGTGAATTGAGTTTATGAAATATTTTTACAAATCTTTCGTAAAACGTTTGTTAAATAATTTTCGTTGAAGCTATTGGATAATTGAAGTGAATAGATAAATGAGATTGAATACTTCACTCACAAATTAAATAAACCAAGATGAATAATATTCAAGCAAGCATATAAAGTAAATGCACAAATGTAATGAGATAGGGTTGAGAGAATCAAACACAAGGATTTATCCTGGTTCAGCCACCCCTTGTGACCTACGTCCAGTCCTCAAGCGAACCACTCGAGATTTTCCACTAAACTTCAAGCTTGAACGGGTGCTTGAAAACCTTTACACAATAGAGCACTCACCAACACCTTAGGATACCTCACCCTTGTGCTTTGAGCCTCAAAAACAGGGATGCCTCACCCTTTACAACCTTTTGAGGGATGCCTCACCCTCAAGGGATACCTCACCCTTTTCTAACTTTGAGAGATACTTCACTCTCTAAGGGATACCTCACCCTTCACTCTAGAGGGATACCTCACCCTCTCTTTTTCAGATTACACAAAGTATAGAAAATAGAAACTCACTTAAAGAATAGATAAATACAAATTGAAGCTCTTAATATGCTCTCAAAGATTTTTCACGTTTTTGACAGAAAACAGAGCAAGAAAATGATTTGAGGATTGATTCACGTTTGGACGTATTGGTAATCAGTTTTTAGTTCAAGGTCAACCTCAAATAAAGACCCAACTTTGGTATTTATAAGTTTCTCAATTAATAGAGTCGTTGGGGTGGTTTGGGCATGCATTTAATGCATTAAATATAGCCGTTGGACGTTGTCAGGATTCTTGTAATCGATTACTCAACTTATGTAATCGATTACATATGTTGTTCCAACGTGTTCTTGACTTTCTGGGCTCTGTGTAATCGATTACATTCTTGGTGTAATTGATTACATGGCTTCTGACTTGTGTGTAATCGATTACAATATCTGTGTAATCGATTACATGACTTCTGACTTGCTGTGTAATCTATTACAATATCCATGTAATCGATTACATGACTCTTTGAACGTGTTCATGCTTTTTCAGGCTTGATGTAATCGATTACATATATTGTGTAAACGATTACATGGCTCTCGACTTGCTTTGTAATCGATTACATTGCTCATGTAATCGATTACATGCCTTCTGTTTGCTGTGTAATCGATTACAAACGTTGTGTAATCGATTACATTGGCCATTGAACACATTTTTCAAGTCCAATAAAGCTTGTAAGTCATTTCTAACACCTTGAGACAATTGTTTAAACATGAATCTTTTTAAGAGTGTTAGTTTTAAGATTGAAACACAAGTTTTCTTGAAAGCCATGTTTATCTTTGAAATTTTCCATTTATTTTGAAATCATATATTGAAAAACCATTTGAGAAATCTTGAGAGCATTTAACATTAATGTTCTAAGTCTTATAACTAAATGAGCCTCTTGTCTTCTTTCTTTGATCTTGATTTTTCCTTTTGCGCTTGATCTTCTCTTTTGCACTTGAACTTCACTTTGGCCTTTGTTATCATAAAAAACCCATTTGATATGCTTCAAGACATAAGCATTCACAATTCTTAGCCACATGTCCTAGCTTCCCGCACTTGAAACAAACTTTTCCTTTGATCGTACAATCCCTTATTGCATGACTTTTTGCACACTTCTTACATGTCAGTAAAAGTGTCATGGGCTGACTAGGTCTGCTACCACTAGCATTACCTCCATATGGTTGTTGTCGTTGTTGATTCCCTGGTGGTCGCAAATACGATTTCTGCTGAAATTGCTTGATCCTACGATTTCTCCTTTTTCGGAACCAATATGGTCCAACATCATGAGGTTCCATGTCTTAAGATTGATTCAACTCTAACAAAATCTGAGCTTCAGTTATCAATTCCCACTGTCGCATTGTACTGTTGCTTTAGTCATTCCTTGCTTTGCTTCCACAGTCGCAGTCATTCCTTCGTTGTTGTGATCTACATTCCCATGCGTACATCTATCGTGAGCCATTCCTTTTCCTTTGAAAACAGATAAATCAAACACAATGGAAACAATAAGTAACCATTTCAAACAATATTGTCCCTTTTCAGAGACCAAACAATACATCTCTGAGTTTAGCTTCAGAGAAACACACAGCACAAATAAGACAACCTTCCCATAAAACCAAAAGACTCGGACTTGGACTCTACTCACACTAGAAGTACCACTCCAAAGGTGTAGGTACAAACAATTCAGCACGAGTTCAGTCATCCCACTTGACTCTTCCTAGAAGAACTCCAACTCCTCCTAGTTCGCCTAGTTGAAGTCATAGTTTCTTGTCCACACAGAACATTACATATTGAGTTAGCCAGTCCTCAATATCATGTAACCATATAACAGTAACTACTAACATTCAACCTGAAGTAACTCATGCACTCCTCTTTTAACATCTCAAACTGTAACACCCACTGTATGGTGTCACATTTAAGACTAATCCTAAAATAATTTATCTAAGTTGTAAAAGAATTAATCTTGTAAAAATGTCAATTTTAAAATTTCATTTGCGGAATAAGATAAAATAAGTAAACTGAATTAAAACATTAGTAAGACTTGTAATAAACACACCAAAATATATATATACAACATATTACAAACTTTGTCCAAATAATTTACATAGATACAACCTTGTTTCCAAAAGTAAAACACAAACATAACTACTAAACAGTATCCTAAAAACAAACCTAAGGATTTGGTTCCTCGGAAGGATCCTCCTCCTCCTCCTCTACCTTATCATCGAAGAACCCAGACGGATACAGACACCTCATGGGGGTCCTTGCTAATGATACTACAGAATTATCTTGGGGTGTGTAGACAAACACAATTCCACTCCAAAGTTCACGAATGGGTATCATGAATTCTAGACGCACAGTAGCATGTTGAGTCAACATGGAAATCCTATTTAGGGTTCTACTCAAACTCATAGTCAAATCCTCAGTGTAAACAAACTTTTCATTATTATAGTCAAATCCCCGGTGTAAACAAACCTTTCAATTCTGCCATGGAACTAAACCTTGACAAAACTTAAGACCTGATGTCTCACCGCCATCATAGCAACTAAACAAACAGAAAGCTACTGATGATAAATATATTTACCCGCTTCTTTGTCTTCCCAGTCTTTATCAAACATACACAGATAAACAGATACAATACAATAACGAGGTGAGATCCCTTACATCAATACTAGTAAATAAACAAAGTATAACATCAAAACAATAAATCATATTATCATATCTTAGATAATAAATCAAATAATCATAGATCAAATAATTATTAATATCGTGTTATTATGCTGACCCACTATACGTATGCACAGAGACCAAATTCCTACTCCATGGAGCTAAATACAATTTCGGAGAGAATGATCGAGAAGACATGTCTGTTACTCGGCTGCCGTGGCCAAAAGTGCTATAATATATCAACTTATCAACGTGCACATCAAGGCATTGGACAAAACATTCTACACCAAATCTTGATATAGGACAGTGTCTCGGTCCGGATCATCGATGCATTTACATCGGTCTGCCTAACGAAAAGAAGAGCTACCAACTGTCCATTGTGAGGTACCCACACCTCGACGCCCCCAAGGTCAACAAGTGACCTACACTTGTCTACTCGCACCTGCACTTAGGTGTAATTCATTTCCTAGGCATACAGCCTTAACTAAACAAGCGAATATGCTTTTCTATGCATGATATATGATTTCAAACACACACACTATTATTATTTTTACAGTACCTCATATATCCTCACCTTTCCTTAGAGGTATCAATATTCAACACAACTGGGCCCACCACAATTGCCCGACAGCAAACTACTATTTACGCTCAATTGTGTAGTGATATTATCGCATTTTTGAAATCGCATAAATATTTTATTGCGTTTTCTCAATCACGTAGCTTAAAATTACTGTTTTTGAGTTGCATAAATATTTTTGACATATTTTCAATTGCGTAAAATATTTCTAATATATTTAAACCAAAAATACTATTTTTCTCAAAAAATTTACTTTATTTCTATTATTTGCATAATAGTCCCTCATTAAATAATATTTACATAATAATCCTTTTTTAAATAATATTTTTATAATAGTCTTTTCTAAAATAATATTTGCAAAATAGTCCCTCTAAAAATTAATATTTCTACAATTTCTCAAAAAATTATGTTTCTTTAATTTACTTAGGATATTACAGCTCAAAATTTTCTAACGCGCTTCAAAACCCATAAGGTGAGCTATATGTTAGTAAATTTCAAGTATTCACTTTTATTTCACTACATAGCTTAATTAGGTCAATTTTAGTTCTAAAAATTAAATTACTTTCATTTTAAATTCCTAAACTTACCAAATTGAGTTCTTACTATTAAAAACCTAAGTTTACACTTAGTAAAATAAATTTGGATCTTGATCATAAAAAATTGGCATGTTGGCTGAATTCCCATTGTGTTTCGAAATTAATATTTAAATCATTTTCTAACACTTTATTTCTTATAAACTCATTTAATTAAATTTCTTACCATAAATTCATTTAACTCTCAATTAGGAAAATAATTTAGGATCCTTGATCCTCTTTGTAGTGATGAGGCCGTGTGCCTCTAGGCTCTTTGGGGCCTTCATAAAATTTTTACAACATGTTATTCATATCTTAAATTACACATAAATTTGCATACTTTCCAATGCATACATACAAGCATATTATCAAAACTATAATCATACCAACACACATGCAAACACATTTTCAAAACCATAAGTATAACAACCACAAACAAAGAGAGATTAAATAAGCAAGTGAATAAATCCTAATAGATTTTTCACCACAAACAATCCATTTCCTCACCACCAACATATAGTTGATGAGGTTAATCTCCCACTTACCTCAAGGGAGACAAAATCTTCAAGTTCCTCCTTCCTCTTGAATTCGTGAGCTTCAAACAAAAATTCCTAAAAATCTTAAACAAATTCTAAAGTCATAAACAAAGCTTAAGAACAAAGAACCATGGATCAATCATGGTCTAGAAAATCAAAAATCCAACTTAGGATCAAAGAATCAAAAGATTACCTTTGGAGTAGTAAACTAAAGCTTGGTTTTTGATGCACTTAGAGTAGGATTTTGATAAAACTCTCTAAAAGAAAAGTGTTTAGAATGAGGTTTAGCTTTAGAAAGTAGGAAGAGATGAAATTTTAGAAGTGGAGAGATAGGGTTTGGAGTACGAGGCCGCGGGGTTCAAGGTGGGAGAAGATGAAGAGTTCTTAAGTGTTCTTTAGTTTTGAGAGAAAAAAGATGAAGGCTTGATATTACAAAGTGTGATAAAAATGCAAATGGATGGCTATATTGAAGTGAGTAGCCTTGTGGTTAGTGTATAGGAAAAACTATTGTTTAATCAATGTAATAAAATATCACAAGCATTTTCACATGGCCTATGTCACTTAAGGGTCATCAAATAGTCATGTAGATGAACCTAGAACATGGTAGAAAGGCCTTCATGGCCGTTGATAACTCTACAAAAGTAGAGTTAAATGATCACCATTTGTGTTAATTTGTGTTAGTTTCCTCATATTTTCTTGATATATATTGAGCTTGAAGTTGATTGTAGGAGTTATAGTGGAGGTAGAACTTATTGAGCACTCTTTTGATCAATATTAACAAGTTAATGAAATGTTTTTGTGGAATAAGTGTAACACCCTTTCTGGGGATGTCACATTTATGATGCAGAAAAATAAAAAATAAATAAAATCCTTACCCCAAGTTGTAAAAACATTTTGATACTTAAATAATATTTGAGGTATATATATATATTTTTTCCTTTTATAATTATATCATTAAATAAAATAACACAGAACACAAAATATAAGAAACATAAACTCACCATAATATACATGTGATTTTCCTTTAGTACACGCATAATTTACATCTACAAGCATTTGACAAAACAGTAAAAGACAACATAAAACTAAGACATAGTATTGCCCAAGTGCACCTCAGAGCTCTCTAATCCGCCGATGGATCATCCTCAGAAAGATCCTCGTAATTCAGAGCTCCTGGAGGTCCCATAGTTCTAGGTCCCATAGTACTACGGACACGAGTTCGAGCAGTTGACTCGCTACTGAGCTCACTAGGCACATGGAAAACTCCCTGCCAATAACGCCTAATGGTCAAAGGTAACTCTAAATGTAAATAAAGCATAGTAGTGAATATGACCTCCCCGTCATACTCCCTACATAGGGACACAGTCAATCGTCCCACATAAGCTACTGTCCCTCGGTCCACATGCATACGCCACGCCTCGGAACCCCCGTGAAACTCCAGTCTCATGAACTCGAAGAATCCTGGCAGTGCCATGATCTCAAGATCAGTCTTGACGATCAGCGTGATCTACCGTCTCCTCTTCCTCGTATAGCTCGTCCGACTGTCGCTCGTCCAGATTATGTATCTCAAGAGGCTGTTCCTCTCCCTCTTCCTCGAACTCTTTACGAAAATAATGTAATAATATCGAGAAAACATATAGAGAGGTGAGACAATCTACACCATTACCCGCATGGCAATAAAGAAAACGACAATACAAACAAATATTCCAACAGCACATACCAACATTTCATGCATAATATAACAAAGTAATACATATTAAAATAACACATACCATTATATTATGCATACTATATTAAAGCAATAAATATTAAAATAACATATCATACATAATATATTAAAATAGTACATCATATATTTTATCACAGAATATGGTAAGCCGTAAAGTGCAGATGATGCATGAACAGTAAAATGCAGGTAATGCATGAACACACACTGACTCGTTCCTACTCCATGGAGCTAAACACGGATATCTGAGGGAATGATCCGAATAAAAACTAGAAATACTTTATGGCTGCCCAACCAAGCTATTGCACTGTCAATACGTTGTGTCTATAGCCCACAGTCCAAAACATCGTGTAACAGTACATAGTCCAACATCGTGTACCACAGGCATAGTACTTAATAGTTCCCTTAAGATCTCGATTAAGAATAGTACTTGTCAAGATCATTAGTGTGTTGCCCGTTACCACGGCCCAGAGGTGCTACCACTGTCCACATATGGGATCCTCCGCACACTAATGCCTCCAAGTTCATAAATGAACCACACTACGCTTATCACACCAAACACGGTGTAATTCACCTCGTCAATCAATCACCAATTATAACCCAAATTGGCACAACACTCTAAACATGAGCTAAAATTACAGAAATACTCCTATTATCCAAATTTTACCATATTTATGAGAAATTACCAAAATACCCCTAGTCACCAGATAAGAAAGTATAGTACGTCCCACCTGACAGTACTACACTACAACATGTCTGGGTCCACCACTTTGGCCCGACAGCAAATCTTACTATATCTTTCAATCGCGTAGGAATTTTATCGTATTTTCACAATCTCATCATTTTCACAAACATTTTTAAATCGCGTAAAGATATTTTGACATTTTTAAACATCATAAATTGTTTTTGAGTTATTTTCTCAATCGCGTAGGATTTTTAATTTATTTTCTTAACCGAATAGCTTAAAATTGTCATTTAAAATATGTGTAAAACTATATCTAGTACTATTAAAATACGTAATGTATTTTCCTTGTGTTCTAAATATAGTATGGAATCTTTTTATTTTATGCATCTGATTTTAATAAATTTTGGCAGCATTTTGCCTATAAAATCAGTATAAGGTATTTTTAACATTTTCCTCTAAATATAGTTCATTTTATTTTTACCCAATAATTACACTTTGAAACTTGCTAACGCACTTCAAAATTTATAAAATGAGCTCTACGTTAGTATTTTTCTAGCGTCTAATTTATTTCTTATTTAGACTAAATTCTGCTAAGTTAAAATTCTAGGACTGAATTTATTCCTTTTATTTTTCTTAATGATTCATTGGAATCAATTTGTATTGTAAATCAATTACCTAACCTATCTTAGAAAATAAAATGGCATGTTGGCCAAATCAAAAATAAAATGGTATTTAATTATACTCTAAATGGCATGTTGGCCATAATTAACTTAAATCAACTTTAAATTAATTATTTTACCTAGATTCTTTAAATCAGTGATTTAGAAAATTGCTGAGAACATTTTGGTTCTCTATTTGGTGTAAGGCCGTGAGCCTCATAGTGTGTTCTTTGGAACACTCATGCAAATCGTACATGTTATTCATATCCTATTTCAATAATTATACAATTATATATAATTATAAACACATGCAATTATATAATCACATATAATATACATACAATATATTTTAAAGCCATAAACATGCATAGCAAAAATAATGAAAGCTATAATCATGCATAGCAAAATAAATCACAAATAGGAAAGCATTTAAATAATTACACAAATAAATAATAAATACAATAAACAACCACACAAATGAATCCTTATGGATTCCATACACAAACAAATCCATTTTCCCATCACCACTTAGGGTTGATGAGATTAAATCTCCCTCTTACCTCTTGTAGGCAAATTAATCGGTTAGATTCCTTCCTTTTCTCCAAATTTCGTACAAGCTCCAAAACAATTCCTAAAATTCTCAAACAATTAGCAAATACACATACAAGGTACAAAATAGGAAAACCATGGAACAAACATGGTTAGAAAAATTAAATTTTCAGTTTTGAACCATAGAAATCAAACTTACCCTTAAGTAAGTAAGCAAGAAGTGGAATTTTAGGCAAGATAGAGTGGAAATTTGGGAAAACTTTGTGAAGGAAAAGTGTTTAGAATAGGATTTGGATTTAAGAAATGTGATGAGATAAAATTATAGAAGTTGATTGGTGTGGGTTGGAGTGTATGGCCGAATATGGAAAAGAAAATGGAAGAGAAAGTTTATTTGAGTTCTTGGAATTTTTGGAGAGAAGATGAATAGCTTAGATTTAGGATAAGTGTGAAATAAAAGTGAAGAGGGAATTGAGAGGGCTGCTGCCGTAGTGAGTGGTTTTAGGTGAGGTTGAGTGTTTGATTTGAATTGATAAATATCCAAGTGTGTTCACATGGAGTGCACATGGTTTATGACACTTGGAGAGTTCAAGAAGCTAGTAGAACCAAGTCACCAAGCCCTCCAAGTTGCTGCTGAAAACCGTGTGCCCTTTAGGAAATTTTGGAGCTTAATTTGATTTCAATTAATGACTAATTACAAGCTAATTAAATAGCTAATCAATTAGATTAAGTCTCCTAATAATATTTAATTAACATTCTAATTATATAGCTAATTAGTTTAACATATATTAGCATATATTATAACCTTTAATAAATATTAGAACATCTAATTAGTATTTAGATTATAATTAATTAAGAATTAAACTAGTTCACTTAGTTAGCTAATTAAGTAATTAGATTAGTCAAATTAAGCTTAATTAGCTACTAATCAAAGTCAAGCCTACAATTTTTGACTTAATCCTAACCCTTCATTCATCTTTAATCCTTAGCCCTAGATTAGATCTAAGGTAGATATCACTTGGTCATAAACCTATCAACACCATTGATTAGATCAATGGCTTAGATTAAAGGCTTCATCATTAAGTCTTCATCCAACGGTCCAAATGGAAACACATGCTTCCTGAGGTGTCTAATTCCTATTGGTTTAGAAAGTCAAGCCTACTTTGGTTGACTTGCTCTCATTGGTTAGAAATTATCCAGTCAGCACAGTTGACTGTTTTTCCTAAACGCGGGTCCCACAGCACTTTTAAAGATCGTGGTCAAATCAAGCGATTTTTACTATTTTTGAGACAAGAGGTACTTGTATTATAAAATAATATTATAAAAATATAAAATTTTTTTATTGCACAGTTAAATTTGAAAAATTACGATATTAATTTATACATCAATCAGAATTGGGTTTAGTAAGATCCCCCAGCTCCAATTAATTAAAATAAGATTTATCCGGTCAGAAAATTATTATTTTCCTGACTCGGAGCAAATCACACACAACAGTCAAGTACACTCATGGAACAGTCAAATTTAATTTACTGCTCTCAGAATTCACAAAACAGTACATTTCGGGACTATATTGTAATTATCCCAAAAGTTGGGGTGTTACAACTCTCCCCCACTAATAAGAATTTCATCCCCGAAATTCATTATACATCAAAACAATTGAGGGTATTACTCCCTCCTCTTATCTTCTAGCTCCCATGTAGCTCCACCACTACATCGTTCTAAACTAGTTTAACTAATGCAATCTCCCTTCCTCGAAGTTGCTTTGTCCTTCAATTCTTCAATCTTGGCTGAAAACGTCTCATAGGCTAGATTCTCCTTCAGTTGTACAGTGTCTGATTCGATGACGTGAGTCAGATTAGAAATATATTTCTGTAGTTGTGATACGTAAAATACATCATGAAGATTCGATAAGAATGGTGGTAGTGAAATCTGATAAATTATCAGATCTATCGATGAAATATCTAATACGGCCCGATGCTTCAGAGTGAGTTTCCTCGACTTAATTGCTTGTCCAACCCCAGTCATAGGCGTCACACGTAGAAATACATGATCGCTTTCTTCAAATCCAAGCGGTCTCTGTCTTTTATCAGCATAACTCTTTTGTCGCGTCTGAGTCATCCTCATCTTGTCTTGAATTATCTTCACTTTCTCAGTTGTCTGCTGCATAAATTCTGATCCTACGATGTTATTTTCACCAATACGATACCAACGCAATGGCATTCTACAGCGTCTCCCATATAATGCCACACAAGGTGTCATTCCTATGCTCGAATGAAACTATTATTGTATATGAACTCTATTAATGGTAGAAATTCATTTCAACAAGTCCTTTGAAAATTCTAACTATTCGTCTCTTCCTGATATCCAAGTCCTTCTTGATTGAACAGGTACTTCAAGCCTTTGAAATTATTGTGAATTTTTATAGGAAAGAAATCATCTTCAGATTTTTCTTGCAAAACGACTATCGCGTATCCTAAAACTTAAATTGAATAATTCTTCTCATGCACGTTCCACTGCCTTGAAGTATACGTCACGACCTTTCCATTTGATTTTAACACTCAATTTAAATCCACGAGTTGAACTTCTTCTAACGGAATTTACGTTCGACTAATTTCGCGCATAACTCCTTCTTCTTCAAAATTAAAGAACTGCATTAAGATCTTTAGCATGTTCCTTTGAATTTCGAGAATTGGTCAAAATATTGGCAATAATGACAAATTTGCCTAGATGAGAAAGAAAGATCCTATTTATACAATTTGTGAACTCTGTCAAAACATTCCCTACCCCGAATGGTAGTACTAAATATTCATAGTTCTTGCAACGCATCTGAAAAACTGTCTTAGAACATTCTCTACCTTTACGTGAATCTGATAACAACCAACACAAAAGTCGATCTTGGAGCAAACAGTGATTTCCTTCATTTGATCTTCTGGCTCCCCTGTCGTCACATCATTCCAAATTTTCTTCATCAAAAGAAATTGTTCTACTTTGCCTATTTCTAGTCTTAACTGAAGCTGTCTCATAGATCAAGTTTTCTTCTAATTGCACTGTATTTGATACTATGACATAAATTAGATCAAGAATAATCCTTCTTAATGGAAATACATGAAAGATACTATGAAGGTTATAAGGAAAAGTAATAAAACTATTAAGTAGCTTACCAGATTAGTCCAACCAAGAATTTGAGATGGTCTAATAGATTTTGAAATGAACATAGTTCAATAATTTTAGAAATGAACTTTTTAGATTCAAATCCAAAAATCTTTGGTCAAAGAAATACTAAATTGCATTGCAACAATCTAGTAGGATATGGTTGGTAAATGACCAATCCAGTTAAAAATCAGGATCTCAAATAGATGTAATTTTAGATAAACAAATCAAATCAACAGAAAAGATTTGACATTCAATAGACATAGGGTAGAGTTAGAAAACTTGAGTACAAACAACAAGTTTAATCAAAAAGAGTAGAAAATAGTCAGATCATGCCATAACAAAGACACAAATAGATTCAAATTAATTTACTCAGTCTATTTGAGAAAGAAATAGACAAACTCGATCAATAAAAAGTTTCAAACTCTAATAATAATTGGGTAGTTTTAAACAGGCTCAAATAGTAATAGCAAGTTTAGGAGTTGAAGTAACTTTATGAAAATGAGTAGAACACAAATAACTCCAAAAGATTTGCATAATCACAGATCACAAAAGAATGGGTTACCTTGCGACTTATACAGCACAGTTTTAAGATTACTCTCTATGACACGACTTTCTCGCTTCTTAAGTTTTTGTCTTTGAACATTCTCATTACACTTCTTGCATCGGCTCTTTCTTCTTTTTCGAGATTTTGAAACATATGTATTACTAACGAGAATTTCCATCTTCAGCTGATCATACTCTTTGAATAAGTGTTCAGGCTTTCCACACTTCAAGTACTTCATTGGTGATGCCACAGTCTGACCAAAATTGTTACCACTCGTACTTCTTCTTTTTATTCGTTGTTGCTTCCCCGATGATTGTACATACGACTTTCGCTGAAAACGATTGACCTTACGCTTCCTTCTACTTTGAATTATCAAAGATTCTAAGTTATAGCTCCTCGCATCCGATGGCTGCTCCAAACCTAATGAGTTATGAAGTTCGGTTATCAGTTCCTGCTGCTGAACGACCATCTGTCTCTGTAGTCCTACTACTTCAATCGCCTTGTGCATCACGCTTCTAGCTATAGCTATACGATCTTCATCACGTTTCGCGGCCACATGCTCATGTTCGTAATGTTCCGTTATCTTCCTTCAAAGATAAACAAAATCAACACACAATGAACTAAACGTAGCTATTTCGTACAAAGTCGTTTCCTTTCGGAAATCGAAACATATCTCTGTGTTTAATATCAGAGATTCACACAGCACAAACAAGACAAACCTACCCACAAACCCAAAAGACTCTAACTTGGGCTCTGATACCAACTAATGTAACACCCTTTCTGGGGATGTCACATTTATAATGCAGAAAAATAAAAATAAATAAAATCCTTACCCAAGTTGTAAAAACATTTTGATACTTAAATAATAATATTTGTGGTATATATATATATATTTTTTTTTCCTTTTATAATTATATCATTAAATAAAATAACACGGAACATAAAATATAAGAAACATAAACTCACCATAATATACATGTGATTTTCCTTTAGTACACGCATAATTTACATCTACAAGCATTTGACAAAACAGTAAAAGACAACATAAAACTAAGACATAGTATTGCCCAAGTGCACCTCAGAGCTCTCTAATCCTCCGATGGATCATCCTCAGAAAGATCCTCGTAATTCAGAGCTCCTGGAGGTCCTATAGTTCTAGGTCCCATAGTACTACGGACACGAGTCGGAGCAGTTGACTCGCTACTGAGCTCACTAGGCGCATGGAAAACTCCCTGCCAATAACGCCTAATGGTCAAAGGTAACTCTAAATGTAAATAAAGCATAGTAGTGAATATGACCTCCCCGTCATACTCCCTACATAGGGACACAGTCAATCGTCCCACATAAGCTACTGTCCCTCAGTCCACATGCATACGCCACGCCTCGGAACCCCCGTGAAACTCCAGTCTCACGAACCCGAAGAATCCTGGCAGTGCCATGATCTCAAGATCAGTCTTGATGATCAGCGTGATCTACCGTCTCCTCTTCCTCGTATAGCTCGCCCGACTGTCGCTCGTCCGGATACTGTATCTCAAGAGGCTGTTCCTCTCCCTCTTCCTCGAACTCTTTACGGAAATAATGTAATAATATCGAGAAAACATATAGAGAGGTGAGACAATCTACACCAGTACCCGCATGGCAATAAAGAAAACGACAATACAAACAAATATTCCAACAGCACATACCAACATTTCATGCATAATATAACAAAGTAATACATATTAAAATAACACATACCATTATATTATGCATACTATATTAAAGCAATAAATATTAAAATAACACATATCATACATAATATATTAAAACAGTACATCATATATTTTATCACAGAATATGGTAAGCCGTAAAGTGCAGATGATGCATGAACAGTAAAATGCAGGTAATGCATGAACACACACTGACTCGTTCCTACTCCATGGAGCTAAACACGGATATCTGAGGGAATGATCCGAATAGAAACTAGAAATACTTTATGGCTGCCCAACCAAGCTATTGCACTGTCAATACGTCGTGTCTATAGCCCACAGTCCAAAACATCGTGTAACAGTACACAGTCCAACATCGTGTACCATAGGCATAGTACTTAATAGTTCCCACAAAATCTCGATTAAGAATAGTGCTTGTCAAGATCATTAGTGTGTTGCCCGTTACCACGGCCCAGAGGTGCTACCACTGTCTACATATGGGATCCTCCGCACACTAATGCCTCCAAGTTCATAAATGAACCACACTACGCTTATCACACCAAACACGGTGTAATTCGCCTCGTCAATCAATCACCAATTATAACCCAAATTGGCACAACACTCTAAACATGAGCTAAAATTACAGAAATACTCCTATTATCCAAATTTTACCATATTTACGAGAAATTACCAAAATACCCCTAGTCACCAGATAAGAAAGTATAGTACGTCCCACCTGACAGTACTACACTACAACATGTCTGGGTCCACCACTTTGGCCCGACAGCAAATCTTACTGTATCTTTCAATCGCGTAGGAATTTTATCGCATTTTCACAATCTCATCGTTTTCACAAATGTTTTTAAATCGCGTAAAGATATTTTGACGTTTTTAAACATTGTAAATTTTTTTTGAGTTATTTTCTCAATCGCGTAGGATTTTTAATTTATTTTCTTAACCGAATAGCTTAAAATTGTCATTTTTAATATGTGTAAAACTATATCTAGTATTTTAAAACACGTAATGTATTATCCTTGTGTTCTAAATTTAGTATGGAATCTTTTTATTTTATGCGTCTGATTTTAATAAATTTCGGCAGCATTTTGCCTATAAAATCAGTATAAGGTATTTTTAACGTTTTTCTCTAAATATAGTTCATTTTATTTTTACCCAATAATTACACTTTGAAACTTGCTAACGCGCTTCAAAATTTATAAAATGAGCTCTACGTTAGTATTTTTCTAGCGTCTGATTTATTTCTTATTTAGACTAAATTCTGCTAAGTTAAAATTCTAGGACTGAATTTATTCCTTTTATTTTTCTTAATGATTCATTGGAATCAATTTGTGTTGTAAATCAATTACCTAACCTATCTTAGAAAATAAAATGGCATGTTGGCCAAATCAAAAATAAAATGGTATTCAATTATACTCTAAATGGCATGTTGGCCATAATTAACTTAAATCAACTTTAAATTAATTATTTTACCTAGATTCTTTAAATCAGTGATTTAGAAAATTGCTGAGAACATTTTGGTTCTCTATTTGGTGTAAGGTCGTGAGCCTCATAGTGTGTTCTTTGGAACACTCTTGCAAGTCGTACATGTTATTCACATCCTATTTTAATAATTATACAATTATATACAATTATAAACACATGCAATTATATAATCACATATAATATACATACAATATATTTTAAAGCCATAAACATGCATAGCAAAAATAATGAAAGTTATAATCGTGCATAGCAAAATAAATCACAAATAGGAAAGCATTTAAATAATTGCACAAATAAATAATAAATACAATAAACAACCACACAAATGAATCCTTATGGATTCCATACACAAACAAATCCATTTTCCCATCACCACTTAGGGTTGATGAGATTAAATCTCCCTCTTACCTCTTGTAGGCAAATTAATCGGTTAGATTCCTTCCTTTTCTCCAAATTTCGTACAAGCTCCAAAACAATTCCTAAAATTCTCAAACAATTAGCAAATACACATACAAGGTACAAAATAGGAAAATCATGGAACAAACATGGTTAGAAAAATTAAATTTTCAGTTTTGAACCATAGAAATCAAACTTACCCTTAAGTAAGTAAGCAAGAAGTGGAATTTTAGGCAAGATAGAGTGGAAATTTGGGAAAACTTTGTGAAGGAAAAGTGTTTAGAATAGGATTTGGATTTAAGAAATGTGATGAGATAAAATTATAGAAGTTGATTGGTGTGGGTTGGAGTGTATGGCCGAATATGGAAAAGAAAATGGAAGAGAAAGTTTATTTGAGTTCTTGGAATTTTTGGAGAGAAGATGAATAGCTTAGATTTAGGATAAGTGTGAAATAAAAGTGAAGAGGGAATTGAGAGGGCTGCTGCCGTAGTGAGTGGTTTTAGGTGAGGTTGAGTGTTTGATTTGAATTGATAAATATCCAAGTGTGTTCACATGGAGTGCACATGGTTTATGACACTTGGAGAGTTCAAGAAGCTAGTAGAACCAAGTCACCAAGCCCTCCAAGTTGCTGCTGAAAACCGTGTGCCCTTTAGGAAATTTTGGAGCTTAATTTGATTTCAATTAATGACTAATTACAAGCTAATTAAATAGCTAATCAATTAGATTAAGTCTCCTAATAATATTTAATTAACATTCTAATTATATAGCTAATTAGTTTAACATATATTAGCATATATTATAACCTTTAATAAATATTAGAACATCTAATTAGTATTTAGATTATAATTAATTAAGAATTAAACTAGTTCACTTAGTTAGCTAATTAAGTAATTAGATTAGTCAAATTAAGCTTAATTAGCTACTAATCAAAGTCAAGCCTACAATTTTTGACTTAATCCTAACCCTTCATTCATCTTTAATCCTTAGCCCTAGATTAGATCTAAGGTAGATATCACTTGGTCATAAACCTATCAACACCATTGATTAGATCAATGGCTTAGATTAAAGGCTTCATCATTAAGTCTTCATCCAACGGTCCAAATGGAAACACATGCTTCCTGAGGTGTCTAATTCCTATTGGTTTAGAAAGTCAAGCCTACTTTGGTTGACTTGCTCTCATTGGTTAGAAATTATCCATCAAGACAGCTTGACTGTTTTTCCTAACGGGTCCCACAAAGACTTTTAAAGATCTGTGGTCAAATCGAAGCAGATTTTTACTATTTTTGAGACAGTAGGTACTGTATTATAAAATAATATTATAAAAATATAAAATTTTTTTATTGCACAGTTAAATTTGAAAAATTACGATATTAATTTATACATCAATCAGAATTGGGTTTAGTAAGATCCCCCAGCTCCAATTAATTAAAATAAGATTTATCCGGCCAGAAAATTATTATTTCCCTGACTCAGAGCAAATCACACATAACAGTCAAGTACACTCATGGAATAGTCAAATTTAATTTACTGCTCACAGAATTCACAAAACAGTACATTTTGGGACTATATTGTAATTATCCCAAAAGTTGGGGTGTTACAATGAGGACTCATTTGATTTTCATGCTTGATAAGTGGTTGAATTTCATGGTTCATGAAGAGTTGGAAGAATTGAGATAAAGCTTTGAAGGAGAGAATTGGACAAAAAGAAGAGTGTGAAAGCTCAAGAAGGATCATTGAATTGAGGGAACAAGTTAAGGGACTTAAGAAATCAAGTATTGGTTGCATTTTGATGAAGAAAATAATGTTTGGATGGAAACCACAAACTATGCTGAGGCATACTTCCAAGAGGCTGCGGCATAGTACATCAGTTTGTGAAGAGTCGTCGCAGGAGGCCGCGGCACACTTCCAGGAGGCCGCGGCGCACTTCCAGGAGGCCGCGGCATCCTGTTAAAATTCTGCTACGTCATTTTAGCTCCAAAAAGAGGGTTTTTAATGATGTAAGGCATCCATTTCGAGGGGGATTCGTGGGAAAACATTCTCTTGACATTCTTGGAGCCTTGGCAACCACAGAACACTTGGAGAAACCTAGGAAGTTTGATTTGGAGTTTGGGCAACAAGGAAATTCTTGAAGAGTTGCTTGCAATCTACTATTGGAGCTAGCTTGTCCTTCATCTTCTTCATCATTTCTCTTGGGTTTCTTTGTGGTTTTCTCATTTTTCTGTGTTATGGCTTTGATGGATGTATTTTTTGACTTAATTGATTGTCCCCAAATGTTAAACATGAGCTAAATTCGTTTCTAGGATTGTAACTCCTATTGATATGTAGCTTGGTTTATTTAATGCTTGTTTACCCATTTCAATGTTATGAGAAGTTTTTATCCATTCTTATGCTTCATGTTATTGATTGTTTGGCCACCAATTGATAGATATTTAGATTTGATTTGAACTTGGGAAAGGGAAATTGAATCTAGAATTAGAATGGGTGACACTTAAACTTCCAACTCAAAGGTTGAATTGGGGGTTTTATTCTAAGACATAGGGATACGCTTAGGACCTTGTGTAATCTTGCATAGAACTTGTTCGATATAATGCTTCTTTGTTAATTGACTCTAATAGGGATATTATGTGTTGATTAAGAGGGAAATGTCATATTGCCATCGGGAGAGGGGTATGTTTACACTAGAGTTCTAGATTAATTCTTCAAGTAACGTTGAGTGGGCTAATAAGTATGATTTAAACCAAGTGAAATATCAAGAAGGGTTACAATCCTAGGTTTTTACCATTGTGGAAATTTGATATTTAGTTAATATTATTACGTGTAATTTGTTGTTTCAAGTTAGGTTACTTTAAGTCTTTATTCTTTACACCTCAATTTATTGTTTTTGGATATTAGTAAAGCTTTCTATACTAATACTTAGTTGGAAATTAGTTCTAGTCCTCATGGGATCGACTAGTACTTTTCACTTTATTACTTGAGCGACGTGTATACTTGCACGAAAGGTCTCATCAGCCGTGTGGCTCTAGGAGGAATGGAACCAATTTGGTTTCATCCTAATTCCCTAGTTACCCTTGAACTAATTAGTTACTCCATCTAGTTACACTTAAACTAATCTAGTTAAGCTAATTAGAGTAACTTAGTTAGTTTTTCTAGTTACTTAGTAACTAGTCCAACCATATATATTGATCATTTTCTATTGGTCTAGAAAAAGTCTAACCAATAGTGTTGACTCATTTCTATTGGTTCATTTTAAAATAAGTTACAGAAATTATTCTTAATCTATTTTCTAATAAATAAAATATATCGAGTCCATTACTCGATAACAGAAACTGCTGTTAGTAAAACAGCAAATATTTTCCCTTGAAATATTTTTATTTCATAGTTAAATTCTAAAAATTAAAAGATTTGTTTTCGTGTCTCTCAGATTCGGGTTTAGTAAGATCCCCCGTCTCCAAATAAATCAATAAAGATTTTTCCCAGCCCGAAAATTATTATTTTCCTGACTCGGAGCAAATCTCACACAACGATCAAAAGCAGTCTCAGAATAGTCAAAATAATTTTCTGTAACACAAAAAACACAAAATAGTATAATTTAGTCATTACTGAAAAATAGCCAAAATCTGGGTTGTTACACAAACAAGAGACAAGGAAATGCACAACACACACAGAAATTCCTACCCGCCTAAGCATAGTCAGTCCATACCTGGTCTCAACAGGATGAACTGCTCTGATACCACCTAATGTAACACCCTCTTCGAGGGCATTAACATTTCAAACGACTCCTTTTATTTTAACACTAAACTTTAACCAAGTTATAAAAAGTTTGACATTATAAAACATGAGTTTCAAAATTTCTTTTCAACAAATAACATCGACTTATCCAATAATAAAGACACAGGGCATAAGAACTGGAAAACAACTTTCATAAAACAAAGTTTATTGCATCCTCAAGTACATTATCTCACATTTCAAAAGTATAAAACTTAAGTACTCCAAATAGTAAGTAAACATATATATAACTATTAAATGAAAGCTGAACCTAGTCCAAGTCCCAACACCTGAAGAACAGGGTCCTGCACCCGATCTTCATCCAGATCTCCTTTGGGATTCCTAACAGACAAAGCCCCTAGTCGGGGCATGTCACAACAGATGGAAATCCAAACAGTCGACTCCACAAAGTCCTCCCTCAAGGAAGCTCTCCGGGAAGCACGCAAAATAGCTTCATCCACTGTAAAAGTAGCAGTGTCATGCTAAGCCCTGCTCCATAGCAAAGTGACATCTCCGTCATACCAAATGCGCCTCGTATCCCAATGGACACTCCACGCTTTGGTGCCCTCATGAAACTGCTACCTAATGAAACCTCACGGATCTTGCCTCACTGACAACGTAGTCTTTACAGACATGAGAATAAGATGGAAGCAGACAAAAAATATGGTGAAAGATGTGAGATCCCCTACATCAATACCATCAGGAAGCAAGAAACATAACAAAAGACAGTAATGCATTTCACACACAACAACATCAAATAATAGCAGATATAATCATATCAATACAGAAGATTCATAGAATAACAAACATAATCATGTTATTACAGAGATATCGTAAGACAACAGGCATAATTATATTATCAACTAGTAAGTGATTCAACAATGTTTGTCACAATACATGAATACTGACCATGCCATGAAATATGTAGACTGACTATGCATATGCACAATGCGTATGCCGAACATCTTTATGCACAATGTACTTAATTCCTACTCCATGGAGCTAATGATTCAGAGATGAGACTGATATATCCGAGTTGCTTATGATAACAAGTCACATCTGACTCAACCGTCTATCTGATGTTTCTAGTTATAAAAGTAAACTACATCTGACTCAATCGTCTATCTGAAGTTTCTAGGGTCCAGTTCGTCAGCCCAACAATACAATGCTAATGCATGCTATCACAAAGGATTTCAGTCGTGCACATTTCATGAATCATATATGCTTTCACAAAGTAATCTCAATTGTGCAAATTCAAGAGTCATCATTCATGTAACACAGTAATCTTACTGTTACTTTCAATTATGAGATACCTTCATTAACTAACATTCTTCCCAATATTTGCATTATTCTCATTTTAATGAATCCCCTTTCCATCCTTAATATTATAAATCCTTAATTGAACTCCTCGATTATCCAGTCAACCAAATTCACCACTAATGATTCATCTCCCATTATTCCAATTATTCTCAATTTATTCCCATCAGTATTTCTAAAAGTTGTTACTCCTCAAACCATAACATTATGATCATCTTCCCTTAATTCTAAACATAGCCCTCTTAAACTAATCATTTGATCTCCTCACAACCTTACCTACACTCATGTTCTTTCTTTGTCCAAACCTCACTCTAGGCTATAAGATAAGGTTGTGTTCTTTATTTGTTCCACATTAGAAACTCCTAATTAAGTGTCTAGTCATTTAATTAACTAAGTTCTAGCTTGATACAAAGTCTTATATTGAGTGCCCAATGAGGCCGTGAGCCTCTAAGGGACTAGAAAACCCAACCATTTCTCCTCAACTCAATTACACGGCCGTGACAAATTTCACGGCCTACCCTACATGGTTGTGTCACATTACACGATTTAGGCCATGTATTCCTCTGGAAGGACTTGAAAATGTGTGAAATCTGAACTACCCAATTACACGGCCGTGTAACATTAGACAACCTGGGCCGTGTAACATTCTGTCATGTGGCATGTGAGCTGCATTTCCAACAAGGAACACGGCCTGGGCCATGTAAATCCACATAGCCCGTGGATCTTGCCCAGAATCCTGAAAATGTGCTTCCCCAAGCCTCCAAATCAAATGGGTACAAATCCATATGCATATCCAAGCATTTAAGCATTTCAAATCCATCAAAATACACAATAACAAGCATTAAAAATCATATAACACATCCAAATCACAACATTACCAAAAATCACAAAAAAACAAAGAGAGCAACCCACAAATGGATTCCTCACCATCAACCTAAAAATGTGTTCCTCACCACCA
Organism: Ormosia semicastrata; assembly: GCA_029884595.1. Taxonomy (NCBI): domain Eukaryota; kingdom Viridiplantae; phylum Streptophyta; class Magnoliopsida; order Fabales; family Fabaceae; genus Ormosia; species Ormosia semicastrata. The sequence continues at coordinate 53,793,476 of JAQQTO010000063.1, forward strand.
TGAGTGGTTGATGAGGTTAATCTCCCTCTTACCTCAAGAGAAAACCAAGAAAGCAAGCTTCTTGATGCTTCCTCGCAAGATTTTGTCCACCCCTACCAAGAAAACCCTAAGATGGTCAAGTCAAGAAATCAATAACCAAAGCTTGAAAGGAAGAGTCCTTGATCACAATGGTGACCAAGGGTCACGAAAATGAGAGGAGGAAAGGAAGAAAGTCAAGAACTTTACCTCAAAGTTTCAAGCTTTAGGGCTTGATAGAAAATGATGGAGATAGAGGAATCAAATGTTGCTCACCAAAAGGAAAAGCTTCAAGATGATGAGAGGAGTCAAGCTCCTAGAGTGGCTTGAGTAAATAAGCTTGAGTGGCCATCAATGGAGGTTTGGCCGTGTAAATGAAGAAAGAAGGAAGAAGAGAGAACGTGAGGGAGAGAGAAGAGAGAAAGTGATATTTAGTTTGAAAATAGAAAGTGATAGGAAATGTGAAAAGATGATGACTTTGGTCATCTTTTTTTTTCTTCATGGCCGTGTAGTCACTAAAGGGAGGAGAAAGAATGTGAAGCTTCCTTGAGAAGCTTGGTAGAAAGCTTCCTTGAGAAGCTTGGTAGAAAGCTTCCTTGAAAAGCTTTGCACACCTTTTGATAAAGTGAAGGGTGATGATGTCATTAAAGTGCTCTTCCAGAAAAGATGACTAACACTCTACTAGAGCTATTATCCAATGGACAAAACTACAGTTAGCAGAACAATATTTTATTATCCCACAGATAATAAAATATACTACAATTTTATTTATCAGATAAAATCTCAAAAAATAAAAACCTCGTAAACTTTGCTTAGTCTCGGGTTTAGTAAGATCCCCGGTCAGCACTTTCACAGTTCAAAGTTTTTCGGCCTCAGGGAAAATATCTTATTTTCCCTGCCTCGTTCAGTGCGCATGCAAATCGAGGAATATATTAAAATAATCAAACAATTCAAATAATTCCAAAAAAATTCTCAAAAATCACAAATATTATAAAATGAATATATGTCATGAAACGAACTAATTTTTGGGATATTACAATGCACATCAACCCATCAGAGGCGGTCGATCATGCCACCCACAAGAATACTTCGGGTAACTAGGCCACATCAATCTCAAAATCAAAGATAGTAGTCGATCACGTTACCACGGTGGTATGAAGGGAATGTCTATCCTCCTAATACCAATCATCAGGGATAGGAGAAGTTTGATCTGCTCCCGAACTATCTAGGATTTAGGATAGCCCCAAGCAAAAAGGTTTTCCCCTACTACTTGATGACTAGGGAAGCAACGGTAAAAAAGGAGGTCTTGCTCAACCTTAATTACTCTAGTGCAGAGAGATTCTCAAATTCTCTCTTACCATTATCCAAGACTTACCCTAGTATATGACATATCCAAAACCCAATCGGCCTAGTTCCATAAAGGGATACCCATGAAAATCAAATCATTTTTATCAAATATATTTGTTCATCAAATCATCAAATATGCAATATATTGCATAATCCAATCAATATCATCATGGGTATTCAAACTCATCAATCAATCCCATTTGATACAACAATATCATAAAAATCATTTCTCAAATCATCAATCTCATTTAATTCAACCATGTCATGACACAAAGCCTCACATTTCATCAATATGCAATAGTTTGCAAATTCATCAATCAATCCAAAAACATGCTTTATGCATAATCATTTCACAAATCATAGCATTCATCAATATTCTCATGTATAATCACATTTACATAGCATTTGGAAATAAATCCTCAAGAAACAGGCCAAAAATTCCATTCTGCCTGGTTGGTGCAGGTTTTTTAGGTTTTTAGCCAAAAACCCATCCTTTTTCAAAATCAAACTAGAAACCAATCCAACAATCATCATAAATCATCAAAGTTATCATATTCAAGTATCAAAATCCACATCCAAAAATTACAAATCAAAGGTGGGTTTAATACCCATTCTTCAATCTTAAAAAAAATCATCAAGGATCAAGCAAGGAAATCATATTCTCACATTATGAATCAAACACAAAAGCTTAAATCTTTCATCGTCAAACCAGAAATCTCACTCAAAGACATCAAGAAATCAGAAATTGAAATGCAAAAGAACAAATAAAAGAGTGAGAAAATCCCCCTACCTTAAGCTTCCATGGTTCCTTGCTCTTGTTTTTCCTTGGTTGGCCCCCATTCTTCTCTCTTCTTCCTCCATTTTTCTGGTGTTGTATCACGGTCCCTCTTTCTCATTTTTCACCCTTTTGTTTTTCTTCTATTTCGCCTAGCACATAGAGACAAGAGAGTGTGTGAGTGAGAATCAAAGAAATGGAACAGAAAGAAAAGGGCCAGAACAGATCAAATCGAGCAAAAATAAGAACGTACTAGCGAGAATCGAACAACGTGAGCGATCGAGTGAGCGAGAGATAGGAAGAACAGAATGGTGAATGGACGAACAAGAAAGAATAGAGAGAGCATACCAGTATAACATCCTCACTTGGGAATTACATTTTATACCGATAAATTAAAACTAAACCCAAGTCATAAATAATTTAATAATATAATATACAGATTTCAAAATTTCTTTTCGCAGATAGCAAAAACTTAACAGAATATAAAGAACATGAAACATAGAGAACTGAATAATACACTTTACATATATAAACATAATTTACTACAGCCATAACAATATCAGATTTACATACCAAAAACATAAAATGTCTATCATAACCAACCTAGACTAGCCCAAGTTCACAACACCTAATGGGAAGGGTCCTCCACTGGATCCTCCTCCTCCTCAGAAGACAAATTCCCTAGCCGGGACATGTCTCCTCGAATGGGAGTCTGAGCAGAAGATACCTTGGAAATCTCTCTAGGAGTATAGTGAAGATCACCCCACAAATCCCTTATAGGCATATCAAACTCTAGATGTACAGCAACATTAAAAGAAAAGTAGTAACCCCATGGCGGGTCCTACTCATAGATAGAGTAATGTCTCCAAAATACTCTATTTGTTTTGTGTCCCAATGGACACGCCAGACATCAGTGCCTCCAAGAAACTGCACTCTAACAAAACCAAGTAGGTCCCTCCTTGCAACCATCACAGTCTTCATAGAGCATAAACATAAAACATAATAGACAGAATAAATATCATAAAGTGGTGAGATCCCCTACATCACATACCAGTATGGCAGCAAAGAAACAATAACAACAATAAAATCATAAAGTTCATGAATTACAATTTCAGTTATGATACAACAGATAATTCAACAATATGAATATATCACAATAATATGTCCACAAACTATGCATATATATAATGAACCAACCCCTACTCCATGGAGCTAAAAGCAAACATCGGAGAGAATGATCGGGGATATATGTCTGTATATCGTTAACCTCAATTCAAGTGCTCCAAATACATCAGCGTACGCATCATGGCTTATACAAGATATTCTACACCGGATCGAGAATAGGAATAGTGTCTCGTTGAGATCATCGATGCATTTGCATCAATCACCACGGCACAGTAGAGCTACTAACTAGTCACTTGTGGGTTACCCGCGCCCGGACGCCTCCAGGATCATTCATAGATCTTCACTATGTAATTCACACCCGCACAAAGGTGAATTTTATCTCCTAGGCATACAGCCTTAACAAACAAAGTCATCACGACTTTCACAATGCATGATCCAATAACTTAATAAATCAATAATCAAAAGTACGTGACTTTCACGTAAAACAAGCCACTATTGGGCTTAAGCCATTAACTGATGTCACCAGGTCCAGTACGTCAGCCCGACATTAAAATACTATTTTTCTCAAATGCGAAGTACTTTTACTGTATTTTCACAAACGCGTAACACTTTTGATTACGTTTCTAAATCGCATAATGTTTTTACATCGTTTTTCAATCGTGTAAACATTTTAAAACATTTTCTTAATCACGTAGCTAAAAAACAACATTTTTAAATTGTGTAAGATTTTATCTACACTTTTTAATAGTGTAAAACGTTTTATTAATATTCTAAGCTTAATTTTAAACTTTTCTTAATTAATATAAAGATTGAACTTTAAGTCCAACATTTTCCTACAAAACCTCCTCTAAGTGATATTTTCCAACCTTTTTCATAAAAACCTATATTATTTTAATTAAATCAAGATATCTCAAAAATCTTTCTCCATTGCTTTTGTTAAACTCTCTTAAATAAAATACTTTAATTTTCAAAACATCATTCTAAACTCATTTACCTTACTAAGGCAGAAAATTAACTCTTTTTGAATAATAAATTTCTTGTTCATCTTATTTTTAACTTGTAAATTCTTAAATCATATTCTTATCACTTAATTACCTAGGTTTTCATTTCATAAAACATTTTTGCATTGGATACCCCTTTTAGGGCTAGATGGCTGTGAGCCATGAGTGGCCTTTGGGACCAAAAATCTTGCCTTTCTCACATGATTTAAAGCATACAAAGCATATCAATCACTAATTCCTACTATAACAATCTCAAGCAAACTATAACAATCACATAAAACACATATAACCAAGCAAGCATAACCTATGAAATTCGCATAAACAAGTGAATAAATCCTTACGTGGATTTTTCACCAACAAACCACAAATTCATTTCTCACCATCAAGATGGTTGATGAGGTTAATCTCCTTCTTACCTCAAATGATGATCAAGACTCCTTTGATGTCTCCTTGTAACAAGTTCTACCTCCAAAAAGATCCTTAAACAAATTAAACATAAATTTATCAAAATCAAGGGCTTGAAACAAGATGACCATAGATCAAGATTATGGTCTAAGACTTTAGAATAAAATTTAGGAGTGAAAATTAAGAACTTCACCTAGAACCTTCAAACTTTGAGCTTTGAAAAAGTGGTTGAAGATGGATGAATTTGAAGAAACTAACAACTAGAAAGTGTCTCAAAATGATGTTTAGATTCAAGATATGTGATTGGTTTGGATTAGACAAAGCTTGAGAGTGTTTAGAAGGTGGTGGCCGAAACAAGCATAGGAGAGAAAAAAAAAGAGAAAGAGTTTTGGTAACTTGCTTCTTGAAAATGAACAAGATAAGCACAAAAGAGGTTAAGTAACTAACTTGGCCACCAAAGCTTGTCCTAGAACCCTCTTGGCTGTGAGCTACTCAAGGGAGTGAGTGGTCAAGGCTTCTCCTCCAAACTTGCCACCCATTGGTGCATCACAATGAGTCATAGCCACTAAGGTTGACTCCATGCAAGCTTCTCATGTAAGCTTCCTTCTAATTAGCTTAAAACCAATGAGTCATGCAAAGAAATGATGAAGAGTCATGACTAGGCTCATAACTAGTCACCCAACACGATATTTACTGGTAGCTATTATCCAATGGACAAAGGCTACTGCTAAAAAACTAGTGGTTATTGTCTAATGGATAATAGAACGTACCTAGATTTCATCAGTCAGATAAAATCTAAGAAAAAGAAAAACTTCAAAATATGTTCCTAATTTCGGGTTTAGTAAGCTCCCCCGGCCCCATGTCAACAGTCAAAATTTTTCCAACCTCGAAAAATTTTTGTTTTCTAGCTCCGCATCAAACACACAGCAGTCCAAAAATAATAAAAAATTAAAATAAATTAAATAATTCATAAAAATTAGAGAAACACATATAACAGAGAAAGAAAGAAATTTCGGGGTGTTACAATCAGCGAGAGGGAAAATGAACTAGAGAGAAAAAATATCTTTCTCTATTTCCTCCTTCCCTATTTTTGTTTCTGTCTCACGCCCTCTCTCTTTTCTCTATTCTGTCTAGATTTTTTCTTCTCTTCTCTTCTTCTCCATTTTTCTTTTATTTTCATTCTTTCTTCTGTCTGCTTTATTTTCTTTCTTTTATTTCTCTTTCTTTGTCTCTTTTTCCATATAATCAGTTGAGAGAGTGAGGGAAAGAAGAGAGAAAAATATATCTCTCAATGTAATCATGAGAGTATGGGGACGATGGGGAAGGAAAAATAAAAAGGGAAAGGTGAAATCCATCAAATAAAATTTTATTTGCAAAATAAACTTTAATTTCTCATAAATGAATTTTCCAACCTGCTTAGACATTAGGGAAAATTCTAAGATTTCATACTATTTTCCATATCATCATCCCACTATTTTCATTACATTGTGTTGCCAGTCTCTAGGCTTTATTAATTTTTTCCTGGGTTAAATTAACCCATTGGAAATGAATTATGAAGCTTTCAAGTATCCATTTTTTTATATATTTCTACTCTCAATTTAATCTTCATTCTCTATTTTACATTTACTCATACCCTGATGGGTTTCTAATCTATTTATTTGATTAGTTTGGTCTTTAAATACTATCTCAGTGTCATTAAAAATGTCAAACTAACCTATCTGATCCTCCAAAAGTCCATATAGCTCATTCCTATCCTTTATGACTTAGGAATAAATTTACCATATTTATTTCCATCCTTTTAGCTATTTAAGCTAAGTTTTGAACTATTTTGAGCTATTTCTCATATTCATTGTTATAGATTTACACTGAATTCAATCCAAACAATTCACCAAAATTACCAGGTAATTTATACCAATCTTATTGAGCTACTATAACCCCGATTAATATCATTAGGATGGAGAGGATGTTACATTTTTCCCCTTCATTTTTATAAATTTTGTCCTCAAATTTTGGTTTACCTCAATCAAAAGTTTTGGATAGCTCTTCTAATTCATTAGGTTCATGCTTCTATCTAGGGTTAAGATGGAGCACCAGCGTACAATTCTCTCTAATAGGAAGCTCATCAAGAAGATCTCCCACATCATAGGGAAATACCTTGCTCGTCATCTCATGCAAATCTTCTATAACGACCACTTTCCTTTCAAAGTCTGTATCTCTCTGCAAAATGTTGTCAACCAACTCAAAGAAGCTTCGTATATCAGGTGTATGTACTCTACTTATAAATGGCTTGACAACAAGTCTAGGTGTGTCTAACCTTAAAATTTTTGGCTACATAAGATTTACGATATTGAACATTTTCCTGTCATAATTCTGATATAAGGTTCTTGATAGTACAACTCCTCTAGGTGTTTGTACTTTGGCAAGGAACTGTACCATTTCAGTATTACATTTCTTGGAGTGTACCTTTCATCTAATAAGGATTGAAGAAATCTTAGGTCATATCTCTTGATAAGATAGCCACAAACTGCTCCCTATTCTTATAGACAATTGTGGAAATAGGTTTGCCCCAATGATTTAATATGTTAAGTTTTGATGATGACAAATACAAGACAAAAAGAATGATGCTTATGCTTTATAGTTGTGCTTAATAAATGACAAATGCATCACAAAAGAATGTTGATCATGTTACATAAATTTGCTTAATGAGATATACTGTATCATGCATGATTATGTACTTTATCTATTTATATTTCAATTAATAATCATGAATGAGATATATGTAACATTCATCATATAATATATCCAATAATATTTTATATGAGTTATAAATGAATTAATATTGGATATGTCTATGAAAGTCTTGTATGCATGTTTGACTAACTAGAGTTATATATTTATGAATCATGCATATGAAGATATTGAGTTATGAATTTGGGCTAACTATGTTTGGTTAAGTGAGCAATACTTTGTAGGATAGTCCAAGTACTAAGAGTGAACATTGCAACAAGAAAGTAAAAAGATCACAACTATGCTCAACTCAAGAAAGATGAAAATAATAAAGATGTTCCAAGCTTGTGCAAGACATGAAGAGAAGAAATTTTCGGAAGCTTCGATTACATCAAGAAGCCAAAGGATTGAAAGTGCAAAGATTAAGTCCCAAGGTTCTTCAAGAATAGCTTATAGGACTTCGATCTTCTGTAAAGGTAAAAAGGAATCACACTAAGCTCAAACAAGTTTTAAACATCTTTATAAGTGTTTCTAAAATGTTTAAATACCCAACAAAATATTTTTGGAAAGCTAGCCTTGGTGGTAATTCAAATCTATGAAAAATAGCCAAGTTTGTATTTTACAAAACTAACATATGATTACTATTTTGATCATAACTTTTAAAATACTTTGAGTTTTATTTTGAAACTTATTTCATATGAAAAAGACTCAAATATCTTTCCAATAAGTGGTCATTTGCTTTAAATGGATAAGAAATGAAAAAGTTATGACCAATTAAAGTTTGAGTTTTGAAAATCTGACCTTTGGTTACTATTTTGATCATATCTTTCAAAAAATACTTTGAGTTTTATTCTGAAACTTTATGAAAATAGACTCAAAGATCTTTCCAATGAGTGGTCATTTGCTTTAATCGGATAAGAAATGAAGAAGTTATGACCTTTTAAAGTTAGTTTTCAAAACCAGAAATGGTGTAATCGATTACACAAGTCATGTAATTGATTACAATGTTGATAGAAGCCGTGTAATCAATTACATGAAGTGTGTAATCAATTACAAAGTGCCCAGAAAGCTTGTAATCAATTACATGAAGCTTGTAAGCGATTACCAAGTGCCCAGGAACGTTTCTAATGGCTATAAACGGCTAGTTTTCATAGAAAATCATTATAAAACACTACCAACAGCTATTTTATCACTTGGGCTCTATATATAAGTGTTGTATGAAGCTTATACACCTCTTGAACACTAGAATTGATCCTTGAATCATCAAAATCATATTTTGAGCTTTAAAGTGTGAATCCTTTATACCCATTGAGCTTCAACTTATATTATCCACTCTTGAGAGAGTTTTCTATCATTCATACTTTGTTCTTCAAGTTGTATATCCACTCTTGTGAGAGTTTCTATTGTTTCTATTCACCTTGAAATTATTATAAGAGGGTGAGGTATCCCTCAAGAGAGAAAAGGGTGAGGTATCCCTTGTAGTAAGACTCAAACACAAAGGGTGAGGTATCCCAAAGGTGTTGTGAGTGCTCTTGATTGTAAAAGTCATCAAGCACCTGTGAAGCTTGAAGAATTGGAGGCTCTAGCACAAGGGTGAGGTATCCCAAGGTGTGAGGAGTGCTCTTGTATGTACAAAGGTTTTCCTAGCACCCGTAAAGTCAAGGAGATAGTGAAGAAAATCTTAAGTTAAGCTTGGGGACTAGATGTAGGCCATAAGTGGTTGGTGGCTGAACCAGGATAAATTCTTGAGTTTGATTTTCTCTTCCCTACACTCTTTAATTTCAGTATTTGGTGATATATATTTATCTATTACATATCTTGAAGTTTTGATTCTTACAACTTGATATCTAGCTTATTCATTTGAATCATCATATATCCTAAGTTATATTTGAGTAATCCTTAATAGTTGTGCCTTTGCTATGCATGTTCCGCTGCATTTATTAATTGAGTGATTTAAAATGCATAATTTGTCAAAGTTTCATTAAAACTTGTCATCACCCAATTCACCCCCCTTTGGGTAATGGTTGCCATGGCTAATAACAATTGTAAAGAACTGTCTATACTCCAAGAAAAAGATACCCTTCCACTCCACCCACTGTTTCGACACTATTAGTGGCTATGATTTTCTATCTGCTTTCATAATGTGTGAGTCATAAAGTGGTATGTCCTCAATTGCCATATTTAAAACCCTTTCCAAGTCGATAGTATCCTCTTGGAAGCACCACTAAAGGTCTCACTTTAGGATGCTTACCAAGAAAACTTTACATGAGTCTAACAATCATAAATATCTTCCCAGTTCTCAGAATCATGAGCCAAGATGCAATCCCCCAGGATACTCACCTACAAGGTCTCTAATCAAGAATAATCTAGATCCTTTGACTTGATGAGGTTTCATCTACTTCTTATGTCATGGGTGCGCAGAGGTTCTAGTTACCATGAGATCATCTTCAGCAATCTCAATTCCATACACATCTGTGTTCCTTTGACATTCCATGAATCCTCCGCATTAGTTCTTGTACTCCTTTTTAACCTCATATTGAAACTCAAATATGGTTTCAATTCCTCATCTTCTATAGGATAGCGAATTCACAAGAACGTCTTCTAGAACATTCTCTTGCCATTGATATAGTTTTCATTCTCATTCAAGAACTCCTAAAGAGTGTAGAGATTCCAAGGATTTCTAATACTCTATCTTTCTTTTCTCTTTCCATAATTCATTTGGACGCATCAAACAATATCAGCTTTTATATAAAGCCTCCAATCATCCCGGAGGTCTTAACACGCTTTCATAATTTCAGGATAGATTGAGTAGTTGCTCTTATAAGCATCATTGAGGGTGTTCACTTGAATTATGTAACATCCTGAAAATTAATAATTTTAGGATAAATGATCATTTTACAATATTTGGGATTTTCTGAAATTTTTCTGGATTTTTTTGAAAATGTGAAATATTTTAATATATTCCTCATTTTACGTGCACACTGAGCGAAGTCAGAGAAACGAGATGTTTTCTCCGACAATCTTGAACTATGGACCTATCAACGGGGGATCTTACTAAACCCGAGGCTGGACACAGTTTACGAGGTTTCACGTTTTTTGAGAAATTTAGCAGTCGAAATAATAAAACGCGGTGTAAATTTCATCTATCAGATAAATTAATACTGACTTCTGTCGACTGTAACTATTATCCATTGGATAATAGAATTAATGCAATCCACTTTATGTCAAATCAAATCTACTTTAATTCAAATTTGTGTATTTTTTCAAAGCTTCTTTGAGAAGCTTTGACCACCAAATGACCCAATTACTCTTGGCTTGCAAGAGAAGCCAAAATTTTCCCCTCACTCTATCCTCTATTCAGCAGCCCACACTAGCCAAGGAGGGCAAAATTGTGACTTGCACACTAAACCTAAATCCATCAAAATTTAATTCACTTTACCTATCACTTTCTCTCTCTTCACTTCATCTTCTTCATCTTTTTCTCCTCCTTCTCTCTACCTCCACTATGAGCACGAAAATGGCAGCCCCTCCTCCTCCATTTTTGCTCATCTTTTCTCCTCTCTAAACCCATTTCCACACTTGCACTCACTTCCTCTACCTTCTTTGTGTAGAAAGTTTCTCCATTTTCCATTTCTACCTCCATTTTCTCTCCACCTCTTCTCTTCTTCCTCCTCTTAGATCCAAAATTTCCAGCCACCATTAGAGAGTCTTCTCTTCACTTTTCTCTTCATAAACACCATTTCTAGACTTCTCTCAACCTCCTCTACATTTCTCTTTAGAGAATCTCTTTAAAAATCCATCCTTTCTACCCCTCCTTCTTCAAATCCAAAAATTACTCCTCCATGGATGGCCAAGCTTTTTGATTTTTCTCTCCACTAAACACATTTATACACTCATCTTCATCTTCTCTACAAGTCTCATTTGGAAGGTTTGCTCAAAATCCAACCTTGTCTCCATTGTCTACCAAGGTAAAGATTCTTGATTTCTCTCCATTTTCTTCTCATTTTCATTTTCCTTGGTTGCTATGTGACCAAGGGCTTCTCTTTTTGAGCATTGATGAGTGATTTGGGTGATTTTGAACACTCTAGGGTTCTTGGGAGAGTGGAATCCGAAAATCACCCAAAAAAAAAAGGAATCTCAGGGAGTTCAAGCTTAAGGCTTGAGGTAAAGTTCTTCCAATTCACCTATCAATTTCGTTTTCCTTGGTTACCTATGTGACCAAGGATCATTCTTTTCAAGCTTTAGTTTGTAAATATGAGAATTTGACCACTTTATGGTTCTCTTGAAGTTGGAATCCGAAATTTACAAATCAAGGGACCAAGGAGTTGTTTTCTTGTATTGTCTCCTCTAGGTAAGAGGGAGACTACTCACTTCAACCACTTATGGTGGTGAGGAGACTTTGTATATGTGTTGATGGAGAAATCCATCCTTGTATGCTCTTTGTATGCTTGCTTGAATTATAAATTTTGTATGATTTAGTATTCTTGAATTTGATTGATACTTGATTATGCTCTTGAATATGTTTGATATATTAATTGTGCTTGATCATGTTGCGGTTGCTAAATGAAAAATTTGGAGTTTCCTACCTCAACATGGTGCCACGGTTTTGACTAGAAGTTAGGGGTGAAAATTGGTTTTGTATACAAGTGAAATAAGACTTATGTAATCAAAGGTTGAATGATAGTATTAACACAAATGAAAGGTGGACCTTGAGAGTTTAATACCTAAGAGGGGTGCCATGGTTTTGGTCTTGGTAAAGAGACAAATGGATTGATTTTGATGAACTAAATTTAAGTGAATTAGTGTTAAGAAAACTAATGCATAAAAGTGGAAAGAAAAATTGGATAATGGACATCATGAAGCCATGGTTTTGGCATGGATCTTAGGCAATTAAATTAATCTTGTGAGAAATGGAAATTGAGTAATTAAGTATCAAGTAACTAACACATGATATGTGAAAGAATGAAATTTTGAGGATTTAGGAAGGTCACGGTTTTTGAGCCCAAGAGTTTGGGGATTTTTGGTGAACATTTGTAATAATTTGAACTTCTGACCATTTAGTAGAACGTCAAAACCCATCGAGTTTAGACTTCTGATCATATCCGTTGAGTCTGATTTTTCTGACCATATCCGTCGAATTTAATCTTATGACCATATTCGTCAAATTTGATCTCCTGACCGTAATACCTGTCGAGTTAAGATGTCTAGCCATTGAATAGAAACTTCTCCAATGTCAACATCCATCGAGTTAGGATGTCAAGATTCGTCGAGTCAAAATGCCAATACCTGTCGAGTTAAGATGTCTGGCCATTGAATAGAACTAATCTAATGTCAACATCCGTCGAGTTAGGATGTCAAGATTCATCGAGTCAGAATGCCAATACCCGTCGAGTTAAGATGTCTGGCCATTGAATAGAAACTTCTCCAATGTCAACATCCGTCGAGTTAGGATGTCAAGATTCGTTGAGTCAGAATGCCAATACCTGTCTAGTTAAGATGTCTGGCCCTTGAATAGAAACTTCTCCAATGTCAATATCCGTCGAATTTGAATTTCTCACCAGTTTGTGTTTTCGTCGGTTAAACCCTTGGGAGATTTCTTCGACGTCAACACCTGCCCGTCGAATTAGGGAATTCAGTATATCTTCTAGTGGATTCGACAACTCCATACACCACTCGACTGAACCTTCGTTCGACAAAAATTGATTTTTTTAGCCATTCTTGTCAAACAATGTCTTTCTACCGACATTGCTTCTGTCAGGTCAATTTTCGTCGAAAGGCAGCCTCAATTGTACACTAGAGACATTTATTCGTCGAATCCAAAATTATAATTATCGCCTAACACTTAATGATTTAATTAGTGGTAACAGGATGCAAGAATTAGCAAATTGGGAAATTAAATTATACTTTGTGATTTCATAAATTTTAAAGAACCAAGAATGGAAATTTTCATAAGACTTTGGATAATTTTAATTAGGGTAAGAACAAGAGAGTGTGAGACATTGAGATCTTAGAATAACCTTCTAAGTGTATATGAACAAACTTCCTAAGAGGATTTAGTCAATTAGGAGAATTCCTTAGAGACAAACCTTGTAAGAAAAGCTAAACCTAAGCAAGAATTCAGAATACACTTTAGAAAGGTACTGATTATGATATCGTGGGTCCATGTGAGTGACTAGTGACTGTATTGATTCTTGCTTTGGCCAATTGTGGCATATTATGGAATTGTATGAAATTGTGAATCATACATATTATGCATAGAGTCATTATGCATTGCAAATGTCTTGTGGACTGTTGTAAGGCCAAGTTGCTTAGGAGATTGAACACACCTTTGTGCGGGTGCGAATAGACTAGCGTAGGTGCCATATGGTTGTTGGCCCTGGGGGCGTCGGGGTGCGGGTTCCTCACATGGACAGTTATGAGCTCCTCTGTGCCGTGGGGTAGACCGATGCAAACACACCGACGATGCGAACCGAGACGCTGTCCTATATCATGATCTAGCATGGACTGTCTGTACAATGCCTGGATGTGCACGTGAAAATTATTGGTTTTTAGCACTTTGGCCGCGGCAGCCGAGTTACAGACATGTCTCCTGATCTTTTTCTCCAACTGTTTATGTCTAGCTCCATAGAGTAGGAATTGTGGTATCATAATGCATTGTGCATCGTTCATTGTCGGTCTCATAAACTGTTGAACATGAACACCTGGGAATGTGAAGATAACTGTTGTACTTCTGTAAATGATTATCTGATTGTCGTGTTAATTCCTGGAAATACTATTGTGATCTGCCTGCTATTGCTTACTGTTGTTCTACCTTTACTATAGATATCATTGTTATTATTGACTCTGATTATTGCTTAGAATTGAACTGCTTTTATTATAAATTCCGCTATTACTGTTGATGAATATATGAAATGTATTGCTTGGTGGGCGCTTTGCGCCGTGCTGTTTTCTTACTGCCAATAGTGGTAATGAAAGATGGGTGTCTCACCTCTTTCCTATATTTGTGCATTTCTGTTTTATATTCATATTTGATAAAAGATCGTGAGGAAGATAAAGAGGGACCACACCTTGGTTGATTGGCTTGAGCGTCTGGACAAGATTTCTTCGACTACGTAAGAGTGCAGCCGCGTGGAGGCATTGATGCTTGTCGTGTCAACTGGAACGCCGTGTGTCATGTACATATGGGGTTGCAGCTTTGTCTGCTGGTAGTACCCATCCTTGGGTTACTACTTTTCCCCCTTTAGTGTTTTATCCCCGCTGTATTTTTATTGGACTTTGTAATTGTTGTATTCTATGTCATCAGTGATTTGTGTAAATTGACTATAAAATATATATATAAGGAATATGATTTTATTTCAGCGGTTGTATTATGGGTTGAATATATTTATATTTCATTCGAGGCTCATATTTTCTACTTATGCAAATCGTCAAAAAAAAATATATAGACTCTTGAGAATTTAAATTACTGTTATCATGACTGTGACACACTTGAATTTAGTAACTGTGGTGTAATGATGATTACGCTCCGGTTGTTACATCAAGGGGTGTTACATTAGGTGGTATCAGAGCAGTTCATCCTGTTGAGCTGGGGTATGGACTTGCTATGTTTAGGCATATTAGAACTTGGTCTGTTGTGCACTTCCTTGTCTCTTGATTGAGATGATGGGAAAGGAATGCATGACTTACCGTAGGTTGAATGTTAATAGCTACTGTTATACAGTTGCATGATATTGAGGATTGATCTACTCAATATTTAATGTTCTGTGTGTACAAGAAACTATGACTTCTCCTAGGCGTACTGTGTTGGGAAAATAGGAATTCTTTTGTGAGGAGATCAAAAGATTTTGGAAAACCGATCTTCTAGAGAAATAAATAGCTTGTGTAAGTTAGGTTCGTAAAGCAGTTTGGAAGTTGACAACTTACGAGAGATTACACTATGGAGGCAGAATGAAGAAGTTCGGGCTGGAAGCTGTTAGGATTCGTAAATTAGCTTGTCTTGCTTGAATAGTGTGCATTGTGTGACTCTTTGTGTTTGGCTTTTGAAGGGAGGCAATAATTACGTTTGTTTTATTGTGTTATGTTTGGTCCGTCTTCGAAGAAAGACACCGGCTTGTGGCAGACGTACAAATATGAGCGTAGGATAAGACCATTGAAGTATGGCTGCGATCGCAGGATAAATATGAAGGATAGCTGATGTGACAATTCACCAAGATCAGAGGACAGCACAGTAACGAAAATTGGAAGTTGTGGTTTAAAATCTATTAAAGGAAAGTTAGACTTGGGATAACCATGGACTACCTAGATTCCAAAGGAGGAATAATGGAAAAGCTAATAAGTTAAATGGGAACTACGTTCACGGGTACCAAGAAAGTAACAACAACACCCAACCCGTAGGGAAAGTGCTAGTAGTAGTAGATCCAATTAGACCTCGATATTTGGAGATCTAAACAAGAGAAGTTACGCCTCAAATGACAATCCAATAATTGTGCTGTATAATTTTGGGGGGTAACCCTCCTTTTTTACAATTCGTAACTGCATGGATCATTTGGATTCATCTGTATTGTTCTTATCTTCGACTTAGTTATTCCTATTTTTGTTGTTGAGACTTGTCTTGACTCCTGAGTTTGTTTAATCTATCCTACTTCTCATAAAGATTGAACCTTTTGTTGATCTATTTTGCTTACTTGAAATCGCATCGGTTAGAGTTCACGATTTAGGGACTGATTGATCATTTTCTAGTCATATCCCACTAAACCATTCCAATGAAAACCTTAGTGGTTTTCAAAATTAAGACTTCTGAATTCGTAGCGGCCAACAAAGTTGAAGCTTTGTAAGCGAAAGGAGCTTGAGGATACATATAAGCATTTTTCGTAGAGGACCAACAATAAGGAGAGTATAAATGCCACTCTGATAGTCAAAGAGTTTCGTATGATTGGGCTACCATGTTGTTAGTAAGGAAAAGAATGGAGCTTCTCGGTGAGGCGAGGACTGTCACAAAAAGAACCATACTCCTATCAAGGATGAGTGTCCCCGAAGAAAAATAAGCAATCCAATGGATCGGTGAGAAGAGAGTTGTTGTTCTCTCCAGGATAGACATACACTCTTATTGTCACTCAATTCACGGGAAATTTAAAATATTCCCAAAATGGTTTTCAAATGCGCTTTGAATATTTCGGGTATCTCGTGATACCATTCGGAGCAACCAATGTTCCTGTAGTATTCATGGACTGTCTAAATCAGATCTTTCATCCTTACCTAGACAGATTTGTTGTTGTCCTTATCAACTATACTCTGATCTATTCTCAAACCCGTGGAAAAAGCATGTTGGACATTTTGATCTAATTTTTCAAACTCGAAAGAAGAAGAAGTTTGCGGAGTAATTTGAGAATTTGTGGTTATTATTGGAAGCGATACCAAATGAAGTATGTCTAGATACGATTGCTATTTCAGTGGTCTATTGGGAGAAATTCAAAGGAAATGGAAAAGTGACCAAGATATATTAAACGTTAAAGCAGAAGTATCAGTTGTAAGGGATGGAGAGATAATATTATCTATGAAGAACTTCTTGTGAAAGTCGAGAATAAGAGAACAAAGCAACACAGGGATATAAAGATCGCGTTGCTAAGAGTAATCTAAATGGGCACGATTAGAAGCACAACATGAAAGTTAGAACGTGGGGAGAAGGAAAACATTAACGTTTAGTCTAAGGGATGAAAATTTCGAGGACGAAATTTCTATTTGAAGGGGAGAGTTGTAACATCTCGAAAATTAATAATTTTAGGATAAATGATCATTTTGCAATATTTGGGATTTTCTGAAATTTTTCTGGATTTTTCTAAAAATGAGAAATATTTTAATATATGCCTCGTTTTACATGCACACTGAGCGAAGCAAGAGAAACGAGATGTTTTCTCCGAGAACCTTGAACTATGGAACTGTCAACGGGGGATCTTACTAAACCTGAGGCTGGACATAGTTTACGAGGTTTCACATTTTTTGAGAAATTTAGCAGTCGGAATAATAAAACAATGTATAAATTTCATCTATTAGATAAATTAATACTGACTTCTGTCGACTGTAACTATTATCCATTGGATAATAGCATGCGTTAGAAATCCCATCGCCCTATCCTAATGCAATCCACTTTATGTCAAATCAAATCTACTTTAATTCAAATTTGTGTGTTTTTTCAAAGCTTCTTTGAGAAGCTTTGACCACCAAATGACCAAATTACCCTTGGCTTGCATGAGAAGCTAAATTTTTCCCCTCACTCTCTCCTCTATTCAGCAGCCCACACTAGCCAAGGAGGGCAAAATTGTGACTTGCACACTAAACCTAAATCCATCAAAATTTAATTCACTTTACCTATCACTTTCTCTCTCTTCACTTCATCTTCTTCATCTTTTTCTCCTCCTTCTCTCTACCTCCACCATGAGCACGAAAATGGCAGCCCCTCCTCCTCCATTTTTGCTCATCTTTTCTCCTCTCTAAACCCATTTCCACACTTGCATTCACTTCCTCTACCTTCTTTGTGTAGAAAGTTTCTCCATTTTCCATTTCTACCTCCATTTTCTCTCCACCTCTTCTCTTCTTCCTCCTCTTAGATCCGAAATTTCCAGCCACCATTAGAGAGTCTTCTCTTCACTTTTCTCTTCATAAACACCATTTCTAGACTTCTCTCAACCTCCTCTACACTTTTTCTTTAGAAAATCTCCTCAAAAATCCATCTTTTCTACCCCTCCTTCTTCAAATCCGAAAATCACTCCTCCATGGATGGCCAAGCTTTTTGATTTTTCTCTCCACTAAACACATTTATACACTCATCTTCATCTTCTCTACAAGTCTCATTTGGAAGGTTTGCTCAAAATCCAACCTTGTCTCCATTGTCTTCCAAGGTAAAGATTCTTGATTTCTCTCCATTTTCTTCTCATTTTTGTTTTCCTTGGTTGCTATGTGACCAAGGGCTTCTCTTTTTGAGCATTGATGAGTGATTTGGGTGATTTTGAACACTCTAGGGTTCTTGGGAGAGTGGAATCCGAAAATCACCCAAAAAAAAGGAATCTCAAGGAGTTCAAGCTTAAGGCTTTAGGTAAAGTTCTTCCAATTCACCTATCAATTTCGTTTTCCTTGGTTACCTATGTGACCAAGGATCATTCTTTTCAAGCTTTAGTTTGTAAATATGAGAATTTGACCACTTTATGGTTCTCTTGAAGGTGGAATCCGAAATTTACAAATCAAGGGACCAAGGAGTTGTTTTCTTGCATTGTCTCCTCTAGGTAAGAGGGAGACTACTCACTTCAACCACTCATGGTGGTGAGGAGACTTTGTATGTGTGTTGATGGAGAAATCCATCCTTGTATGCTCTTTGTATGCTTGCTTGAATTATAAATTTTGTATGATTTAGTATTCTTGAATTTGATTGATACTTGATTATGCTCTTGAATATGTTTGATATATTAATTGTGCTTGATCATATTGCGGTTTCTAAATGGAAAATTTGGAGTTTCCTACCTCAACATGGTGCCATGGTTTTGACTAGAAGTTAGGGGTGAAAATTGGTTTTGTATACAAGTGAAATAAGACTTATGTAATCAAAGGTTGAATAATAGTATTAACACAAATGAAAGGAGGACCTTGAGAGTTTAATACCCAAGAGGGGTGCCACAGTTTTGGTCTTGGTAAAGAGACAAATGGATTGATTTTGATGAACTAAATTTAAGTGAATTAGTGTTAAGAAAACTAATGCATAAAAGTGGAAAGAAAAATTGGATAATGGACATCATGAAGCCATGGTTTTGGCATGGATCTTAGGCAATTAAATTAATCTTGTGAGAAATGGAAATTGAGTAATTAAGTATCAAGTAACTAACACGTGATATGTGAAAGAATGAAATTTTGAGGATTTAGGAAGGTCACGATTTTTGAGCCCAAGAGTTTAGACTTCTGATCATATCCGTCGAGTCTGATTTTTCTGACCATATCTGTCGAATTTAATCTTATGACCATATTCGTCGAATTTGATCTCCTGACCATAATACCCATCGAGTTAAGATGTCTGGCCATTGAATAGAAACTTCTCCAATGTCAACATCCGTCGAGTTAGGATGTCAAGATTCGTCGAGTCAGAATGCCAATACCCGTCGAGTTAAGATGTCTGGCCATTGAATAGAAACTTCTCCAATGTCGACATCCGTCGAGTTAGGATGTCAAGATTCGTCGAGTCAGAATGCCAATACCCGTCGAGTTAAGATGTCTAGCCATTGAATAGAAACTTCTCTAATGTCATCATCCGTCGAGTTAGGATGTCAAGATTCGTCGAGTCAGAATGCCAATACCCGTCGAGTTAAGATGTCTGGCCCTTGAATAGAAACTTCTCCAGTGTCAATATCCGTCGAATTTGAATTTCTCACCAATTTGCGTTTTCGTCAGTTAAACCCTTGGGAGATTTCTTCGACGTCAACACCCGCCTGTCGAATTAGGGAATTCTGCAGATCTTCTAGTGGATTCGACAACTCCATACACCACTAGACCGAACCTTCATTCGATAGAAATTGATTTTTTTAGCCATTCTTGTCAAACAATGTCTTTCTACCGACATTGCTTCTGTTAGGTCAATTTCCGTCGAAAGGCAGCCTCAATTGTACACTAGAGACATTTATTCGTCAAATCCAAAATTATAATTATTGCCTAACACATAGTGATTTAATTAGTGGTAACAAGATGCAAGAATTAGCAAATTGGGAAATTAAATTATACTTTGTGATTTCATAAATTTTAAAGAACCAAGAATGGAAATTTTCATAAGACTTTGGATAATTTTAATTAGGGTAAGAACAAGAGAGTGTGAGACATTGAGATCTTAGAATAACCTTCTAAGTGTATGTGAACAAACTTCCTAAGAGGATTTAGTCAATTAGGAGAATTCCTTAGAGACAAACCTTGTAAGAAAAGCTAAACCTAAGCAAGAATTCATAATACACTTTAAAAAGGTACTGATTATGATATCGTGGGTCCATGTGAGTGACCAGTGACTGTATTGATTCTTGCTTTGGCCAATTGTGGCATATTATGGAATTGTATGAAATTGTGAATCATACATATTATGCATAGAGTCATTATGCATTGTAAATGTCTTGTGGACTGTTGTAAGGCCAAGTTGCCTAGGAGATTGAACACACCTTTGTGCGGGTGCGAATAGACTAGCGTAGGTGCCATATGGTTGTTAGCCCTGGGGGCATCGGGGTGCGGGTTCCTCACATGGACAGTTATGAGCTCCTCTATGCCGCGGGGTAGACCGATGCAAACACACCGACGATCCGGACCGAGACGCTGTCCTATATCGTGATCTAGCGTGGACTGTCTGTACAGTGCCTAGATGTGCACGTGAAAATTATTGGTTTTTAGCACTTTGGCCGCGACAGCCGAGTTACGGACATGTCGCCTGATCTTTCTCTCTGACTGTTTATGTCTAGCTCCATCGAGTAGGAATTGTGGTATCATAATGCATTGTGCATCGTTCATTGTCAGTCTCATAAACTGTTGAACATGAACACCTGCGAATGTGAAGATAACTGTTGTACTTCTGTAAATGATTATCTGATTGTTGTGTTAATTCCTGGAAATACTATTGTGATCTGCCTGCTATTGCTTACTATTGTTCTACCTTTACTATAAATATCACTGTTATTATTGACTCTGATTATTGCTTAGAATTGAATTACTTTTATTATAAATTTCGCTATTGCTGTTGATGAATATATGAAATGTATTGCTTGGTGGGTGCTTTGCGCCGTGCTATTTTCTTACTACCAATAGTGGTAATGAAAGATGGGTGTCTCACCTCTTTCCTATATTTGTGCATTTCTATTTTATATTCATATTTGATAAAAGATCGTGAGGAAGATAAAGAGGGACCATACCTTGGTTGATTGGCTTGAGCGTCTGGACAAGATTTCTTCGACTACATAAGAGGGCAGCCGCGTGGAGGCATTGATGCCTGTCGTGTCAACTGGGACGCCGTGCGTCATGTACATATGGGGTTGCGACTTTGTCTGCTGGTAGTACCCATCCCTGGGTTACTACTTTTCCCCCTTTAGTGTTTTATCCCCGCTGTATTTTGATTGGACTCTGTAATTGTTGTATTCTATGTCATCAGTGATTTGTGTAAATTAACTATAAAATATATATATAAGGAATATGATTTTATTTCAACGGTTGTATTATGGGTTGAATATATTTATATTTCGTTCGAGGCTCATATTTTCTACTTATGCAAATTGTCAAAAAAAATATATATATAGACTCTTGAGAATTTAAATTACTGTTATCATGACTGTGACACACTTGGATTTAGTAACTATGGTGTAATGACGATTACGCTCTGGTTGCTACATTAAGGGGTGTTACAAATTACATATTCTCTTGAGACACAAGGTCTCTCTATAAATATCATCATTCCATCACTTTAAGATTTCATCTTCTCCTTGAGTATTCTTGACTTGAGCCCTCAAATCATCATTAAGTCCTAATTTATCCAAACAAAGACTATGTGACAGCACAGTCACTGCCAGGCTCTAGTTTTGAAAACTTTTTAGAAGTTCTGTCTCTCGTACCATCATATAGGACACTTGCAAAAATCTTTAGCTCAGTGCGTTAGCCACTTCAGTGGCCTTACCCATATGATACTCTAACTCAGAATCATAATTTTTCAAGAATTCCATTTATCGTCTTTGTCTTATATTTAACCATTTATAGTCAAACAGGTATTTCAAACCTTCATGGTCATTTAAGACCTCAAACTTAACTCCATACACTTAGTGCCTCCAAATCGTCAAGGCAAACACCATAGTTACCAATCCAATGTTGTGGGTTGGATAGTTGTCCACATACGATCTCTTCACCTAGAGGTACAAGCAACTACCCGTCATCCTACCTCTTTCCTTGAGGCATTAGAATATATCTCAATGTTTCCTTGAGGATTTGAGATCACTAAAACCATCATGGTAGTTAATCTCTTCTTTAGTCCTTGGAAATCGTTCTCGTACTCTTGTGTAAACTCAGAAACACTGCTATTTTTGTTCTTGTGTTTATTCTTCCTTGGGTCTACAGATATCTCTTCTCTAGAAGGTAAATGTTCTAATAATTGCACAATGCCAACATATAGTTGCTTTTCTTTCAGAATTTCTAATACCTCCCTGAGGTGATCTTCATGCTCTTTAAACGTCTTTAAATATATGAAAATATCGTCTATGATGCGGTATTAAAAGTTAAGTTGTGAACCCAAGTGTAGGTTATCTCAAGTAATAAATTTCTCGGGAGTTCGAGGTCGAACCACTGAGACTTGATGAAGA
Organism: Ormosia semicastrata; assembly: GCA_029884595.1. NCBI lineage: Eukaryota > Viridiplantae > Streptophyta > Magnoliopsida > Fabales > Fabaceae > Ormosia > Ormosia semicastrata. The sequence continues at coordinate 53,816,221 of JAQQTO010000063.1, forward strand.
AAAATTAATTAAAGTAACGTAAATATTTTGTTACAACAATAAAGATGATAAATAAAATTGTTCACAAGTAAAAAGGAATTGCTTGGATTAGGAGATCCACTCTTGGTAAATAAATTAAAAACAAGATTAATTCTTTTATAACTCAATTAGAATCCACACATAACGGAGGTTCTAATCAGAAAATACGACGTTCAAAGTTCATTAAAAATTATATACGTAATTATATTATGATTCCTTTAATCATCTATTAACACCACCACTCATAAATGGGATCAAACATTCATTGTGCCAAAATCTTGCCTACAACAAATCAAGATCTCCACTTTATATGGAGAGTTTCTAGCACCATCACTTGTAAATGGGTTAAAGCATTCATTGTGTCAATCTTTTGTCTACAACAAATCAAGAACTCTATTTTACAAGGAGGGTTTTAAATTAATTGAAAACAAAATATAATACGTATAATGACCATTTAAAAATATATCATTTAAGCACAAGAGATAAATTAATCTAAGCTTATTTCATTACCAAGAGCTTCACTCTTTCACCCAAGCAAAATGAAACTTAGTTACTCATAGATAAGAAGAAAGAAAGAGAAAAGAAGAAGAAGAAGAACATGACTTCAATTTAGAACAAAAGAAAATTACTACAAGAAAACCTAGTAACAAACTAGCATCATTTTGGTAACTAACACCTTCAATGATCTGCCAAGGCCCCCTTTTATAGAGGATTAGAGATACAAAATGACAAGGGGGCTGAGTCATTAGTGAGTGGATGAGTGGAAAATTAGTGAAAAATGCCAAATGACTTTTGATGAGTGGAAAATTATGGAGATTCCTTGTCTCCGAAATCATTTAGCTCTAAAGTCATTAAATGCATTAGAATGAGCAAATGTGATCTTCATCAAAGTTGTAGGTCTGGATCTTAGATTTCAAATGGATTTGTTTGAGTCTAATATCATTTCTATAATTCCAAATACGTTCAAATTACTGCACACTGCTTAGGCCCAATCACAGCTCCTCTGTTCTGACTTACAAGCCCAATATCACCTATTAGGCCTTAGATTTTGGAAAAGTGTTCAACATGAAAGTTGTAGATATAGGTCTCAATATACAGCATCAAAATTTTAGCCCATTTGACAACTTCTAGCCCGAAATATGTCATGAACAACACTCTAGTTCTTGCTTCAACCCTAATTTGAGTTATCTACTTGTGTTATTGGGCCTTTGAGGTCTTCATAAAAGTTATAGAGATCTCTCTTATCTTTAAAATGTCATTAGATTCACCTCATTTGGCCATCTATATCCCAAGATATAGCCCAAATACAGAAATAATGTAAGACGTAAATTATGCTGAAAGATTCAATTAAGTCCAATTTGAGTCCAAACTTACAAAACATAATCAAACTCAATCAATTTAGTACATGGAGAGTGTAAATGACTAAAAATGAAGGCTTTTTGTGTATCAAATATGTGATCATCAAATTCCTCCACACTTAGCTTTTTGCACTCCTGGGCAAAACACACAAGACCAAAACTAAAAACGAACAGACTCAAAAGTTAAACACTCTTAAAAGACTCAATTTTTAATAATATTTAAAAATGAAGCGCAACTAATCATTCAAGTAATCAAAACATTCATCAGGTAACATATCTTCACATCTCAAATCAACAAGCAAGGATATTTCAATTGAAAAGTATGAGTCAAGAATGATAGATCTTCACAAGATTCACTCTCAATCTCTCAAGTATTTAAAAGGTAGGTATTTCACTGAATTCAACCCATGAAAATTGCACTACCATAAGCTTGCTTATCTTCTACTTCTCCACTACTTAGAACATATGCACACACAAATCATGAGGACTTTATTCAAGGTTGTAATAGGGTTATGGTAAAGGAGAAGGTAATATGGATATGACAAGTTAAATACCAAAGAGAATAAAAGAACATGAAAGCTGAGTTCAATTAACAAGCATGAAAGTTCATCCCAACTCCACCTAATACAAATTCCCTTTACATATTCTTTTCCTTTCCTTTATTTCCTTGTTGACCCTTTTTTTTCTTTTTATATTTTTTATATTTTTGATTTTTTGATTTTTTTGATTTTTTTTTATTTTTTACAAAAAGAACATCATATATACATTTTTTTTAACCATTCTACACACACACCCTCACACTTGTTCAAGAACTCATCAAATGACAAAGCTAATGTTCTCTTATTCCCTAAGGTCAGGTAAGAACATGGTTTTTCATTTAAGGCACATAATGAGTTTGAAACAAAGAATGGTCAAATAAGCTCAAAGGGGTTAAGTAAGGGGAAATAGGCCATTTTCAATGCTTTACGTTGGCAGGAATCATAGAATTTCCAAGAAGTCATAAGAGTGCTTGATATCATATTGAGACAATATGCTGCTAAGCAAGGCTGGCTACTTGATTAAAGTAGCCATTTCAAGAAAAATGCCTCAATCATATTTATATATACATATGAAAATGTAGTTTCAAAAAGAATCAAAGTAAGTTCTAGAGTAACAATTCTATGAGTGAAATTCACACAAGAAAGAAGAGAATGATACAAATATTCAATCCATTCATCAATAGGCTCAAAATCTCACAAGACATAATTCTATCATTCTCAGTCCACCAATTCAACATTCATAACCAAGCATGTGAATTTTAAGAAAGAAGACAATTTACTCAATCATGCAAATTTTCCTGAATTTGAATTGCTACTTCCACACAAACTTGTTACTACCCCAATCTAGATGCGTCTCAAGAGTAAAATTACCTCCACAGCAAAATTTACTCTGTACTCTGTCATCCTAATTAGTTTAGTTATATATAAACACGACAAACATATTAAAAAAAACACACTTCTACAATTTTTTTTAGCACAACTATGTTTGACAATTATTCACACAACTATCCTTCCCCCCAACCAAATCACAACATTGTCTTCGATGTTAAAAATTAAATCCAGACTGAAGAAATAATCATCAATATACATCAAAAAAATTATTGGGACAAAATTAAACAAAGTAATGGGGAGAAGTCATATACCTGAAATGCTTAGACGAGAAGAGAATAACTACATTTTTTACAATGGTTAGCAATGACAAAAATAAAAAAAACCAAAATAAAGTAAAATGAAATAAACAAGCATGCAAACAAATTTTTTTTTGGGTTCTTTTGTTTTATATTTTTTTTGTTGGTCAACACTATTTACATCCCCATACAAAGGCTCTGAAATTTGGGAGGCATTTAAGCCGACTCAATAAAAACATGAAATACTAAAAACTTACCTCAGCTTTGGTAGACAGGATCGTCTACCAAAGTCTCTGCTACATCTGAATCCTTTAACTCAAGTTATAACTTCAACCGCTAACTATTTACCTTCTTCCAAATTAATTTTATAAGAACAGACTAAGGGACGAACACCTTTTTTATTAGTAATACTCCAACCTTTCTTAAGCAAGTCCTTAAACTTTGGTTGCCATGCCTGAGTGTCATGATCCTGAGTTCTATAAAAAATAGTACAAATATCAATAACTTCAAATGGATTACTAATAAAATCAAACTCAGAATTAATAAGAAAATTCTCAAGGGGATCAAAATCATGAGTTGTAGAAACTTCCCTATCCATGATTGAGTCAATCATGTATGTCTGGTGGCCCTTGTCATCATTTTCTGACTTAACAAGACTTTTTGTCACCTCAGGTTCCTTGGGTAGCTTAGCATCACTACTATCTTGATTCTTTTCCACATCCTCTAGCTCATTCACACTCAAGGAGTTCATCACTTTGGACACTTGACTCTTTATCTCCTTACTTTCTTCAACAACATTTCCATTCCTAAGGGTTATCACTAACTTGACTTGATCTATTTGTTGGTTTTCTGAATTACCATCATTTGGACTGTATTGATGCTTGGGATTCAGTTGAGGTTGAGAAGGAAATTTTTCTTTCTCGTGAATGGTGAGTGTAGAAGAAAGTTTAGTAAGAGTATCTTTTATGTCAATCATGGTTTGAGTGTTTTGATTAATAATGACATCTTGCTTTTCCATGAATGCATGCAATGTTTCTTCAAGGTTATTCTTGTATGGTGGGACAAAAGGTGCATATCCTTGAGAATTTTGAGAGCCCTGTTGTGCCTGAGGAGGTGGTGGTTGCATGAATTGTGCTTGATTATTATTCCTCCAACTGAAGTTCAAGTGATTTCTCCATCCCAGATTGTATGAATCTAGCTTAAATCTAAAATTGTTGGCATTGAGTGAAAAGATAAAACATGATGGACTAGAATTTTGAGGTGGTTGCAAATATTCTCGCATGGTTCACAATGGTTGATTTTCATGTTCATCATGTACACTTTCATTTTCAGCCATTGTGTTTGATGTGTGTGATTGTGATTCAAACAAATTAATATGTAAAGTACTAAGATTAACTTTAACCAAACGACCAGAATTTAAATCACAATACCAATTCAGCATAAATAAGTAACTTAAAATATAAAATAAAATGTACAAGCTAGCAGTATAAACCGTCCATTAAATATTAACAAAGGTGTGGTATAAACCAACCACCAAATAAGTTAATAAGCAGAAAAATTAAAAAGTTAGTATGCGGATAAATTAAAATATTAGAAGCAGGTAAAGTAAAAAGTTAGATAGCTGATAAAGTAAGAAGTTAGATAGTTAGTAAGAGAGTTAGTAAGTTAGTAAACAAAAAAATGACAAAAAATAAATAACAAAAAATAAATGAGAAGATAAAATACGAGAAAATAAAGTGCGAAAAGTAAATTTAAAATATGAAAACCAAAGAATCAGTAAGCTGATTTTTTGCTCCGGCGAGAGAGAAGAGAAGAAGAAAGATTATTTCATTAATGATTAAATATTACAAAGAGATTAGGGAGAGTTTCCCCCACTAAGTTAATATGTTAGTAAGTACAAAGAAAAAAATTAAAAGGGTAGAATATATATACAAAATATTTACACCATAAATTTGTTCTTCAAATCAAGTCCCCGACAACGGCGCCAAAAACTTGATGCGGTATTAAAAGTTAAGTTGCGAACCTAAGTGTAGGTTATCTCAAGTAATAAATTTTTCGGGAGTCCGAGGTTGAACCATAGAGACTTGATGAAGAAAAATTAATTAAAGTAAAGTAAATATTTTGTTACAATAATAAAGATGATAAATAAAATTATTCACAAGTAAAAAGGAATTGCTTAGGTTAGGAGATCCACTCCTGGTAAATAAATTAAGGATACGATTAATTCTTTTATAACTTAATTAGAATCCACACATAACGGAGGTTCCAATCAGAAAATACAAAGATCAAAGTTCATTAAAAATTATATACATAATTATATTATGATTCCTTTAATCATCTATTAACACCACCACTCATAAATGGGATCAAGCATTCATTGTGCCAAAATCTTGTCTATGACAAATCAAGATCTCCACTTTATAAGGAGAGTTTCTAGCACCACCACATGTAAATGGGTTAAAGCATTTATTGTGCCAATCTCTTGTCTACAACAAATCAAGAACTCCACTTTACAAGGGGAGTTTTTAAATTAATTGGAAACAAAATATAATACGTATAATGACCACTTGAAAATATATCATTTAAGTACAAGAGAGAAATTAATCTAACCTTATTTCATTACCAAGAGCTTCACTCTTTCACCCAAGCAAAATGAAACTTAGTTACTCATAGATAAGAAGAAAGAAAGAGAGAATAAGAAGAAGAAGAAGAACATGACTTCAATTTAGAATAAAGGAAAATTACTACAAGAAAACCTAGTAACAAACTAGCATCATTTTAGTACCTAACACCTAATACCTTCAATGATCTACCAAGAACCCCTTTTATAGAGGATTAGAGATACAAAATGACAAGAGGGCTGAGTCATTAGTGAGTGGATGAGTGGAAAATGAGTGGAAAATGCCAGATGACTTTTGGTGAGTGAAAAATTATGGAGATTCCTTATCTCTGAAATCATTTAGCTCTGAAGTCATTGAATGCGTTAGAATGAGCAAATATGATCTTCATCAAAGTTGTAGGTATTGATCATAGCTTTCAAAAGGATTTAGTTTGAGTCTAATATCATTTTTATAACTCTAGATATGTTCAAATTACTGCACACTACTCAGGCCCAGTCACAACTCCTCTGTTCTGAATTGCAAGCCCAATATCACCTATTAGGCCTCAGATTCTGGAAAAGTGTTCATCATGAAAGTTGTAGATATAGGTCTCAACTATTCAGCATCAAAATGTCAGCCTATTTGACAACTTCTAACCCAAAATATGGCATGAACAGTACACATAAATCAAGCTGTTAGGAACAGCACTCTAGTTCTTGCTTCAACCCCAATTTGAGTTATCTACTCGTGTTATTAGGCCTTTAAGGTCTTCATAAAATTTATAGAGATCTCTCTTATCTTTAAAATGCCACTAGATTCACCTCATTTAGCCACCTACATCCTAAGATATAGCTTAAATACATAAATAATGTAAGATGCAAATTATGCTGAAAAATTCAATTAAGTCCAATTTGAGTTGAAACTTACAAAACATAATCAAACTCAATCAATTAAGTACATGGAGAGTGTAAATGACTAAAAATGAAGGCTTATTAATGTATCAAATCTGTGATAATCAGTCTACAAAGACCAAGACCATCTTGTCTCGATATAGTCTAGAAAATTTGTTCATCTAGTCCATAAGGGTTACAGGTGCTCAGTGCTCACATCTGGTTCTAAGGATGGTCTTCAGAATATTTTCTCTTGAACTTTGTTCAGATAGTAATCTGACCTTACATCATTATTTGAGATCATTCTTGTTCCCACTTATCTGGTTTATCAAATCATCTATCTTAGGTTATGACCCATAAATACAACTTTAAACATCTTCCAAGTAATCTAAGCTTCTGCTACTTCTAGCAACCTTTTCGTATCATCCGACCATCTTATGATCTTTCTGTCTAAGATACTCGAAGCGAAGTCTAAAGCTGACCACACTGTAAAAGAAGGAATATCAAATTGTCATGGTGAACCATGTAACACATCCATGCCTAGAATGAGGATAGAAACTCTAGAAACAACGAGGAGAGAAGGAGATGGTTCAACGCCTAATAATGAATTCAACCCACCAAGTTTTGCATTAAACTTCAGCAAAACATTAGTTAGATATTGGTCATTGACCCTTGTAGGAGCTGTGCACTAAGTGACAACTCCATACCAGTAAGACTCTCCTTGCTCGATGGACCATGAACATCACAGTTTTTCAAATCGAGAAGCTGACAAAGGAGGAATTAAAGAGTTCCAAGAAATTTAGACTAGATGTTCTTAAACATCTTTTCCACTCTAATCATAGGTGAGGCACACTAAACTGAGCATTCTCCTCAAACACATCTAACGAGAAGTCTATCAAAATTCCTTTCATTTCTCTAACTCTCTCAACCACTCCTCCACCTTAACAGGATCATTCTTTTGTTTGAGATGGGGGAGGGTTAGTCTTCCTAAACCCTGAAAGGTCATAAAATCCTTGGTATCTCTCGACCACTACTTCATTCTCTAGTTTTAGATGTGGGTCATTATCCATTCTTTCCAAAACTCTGTTTATGATAGTCGCTTATTCCCTCATGGCTACGACCATCTCTCCTACTTTAACTTCACGATTGTCATCTCTCGGAACATCTCCATCATATCTATCGTGCTATTAATGGCAAACGCTCTTTCTATTTGTGTACACCTAGATGATGCCATAGTCTTCTGCACACACCGAACATTATATATTGAGTTGATCAGGCTCAATGCTTATATAACAATGTGACAGTTAACTATACATACAATCCCAAGGCAATTATGCAACTCTACCTATGCATCTTATCACTGGGATAAGATAAATGCATAATAAAATATAGCTAGTCCATACCTCAGCTCAACAAGATGAACTGCTCTAATATCACAATGCAACATCCTAAATTACTAACACTAATGACGCACCCGGTTTACGCACCAGTAATTAGAATTTGGTACATTACTTATGAATATCTACAATTTTTTTAAAAAAAATAGTTTAATAATATAAAAAAAAACCTTTGGCAGAAGCATGTTACACATATAATATGAAATGAATTACACAAATTATACATTGCTAAACATAATTTACATATATCGACCTATTATACAAAATTTAAATCAAACTAACTAAAATATCCCTTTTTGCATAAGTTCTGTCTTGCTTCATCTTGCTTGTCACCTGTAGATCCTTCCTAGAATTCTCATGGAAATCATAGATGTAGGGGGTGAGAATCAAAATTCTCAATAGTTATAAAAATCATGTCATTACAATAATTCCAGCTGTTTCGGATAAAACTCATTTCTACATAATTTGTAGAAAGGTGGCTAAAGCTAAATCGAGTCTTTCCTCTTCTCGAAACAGGGGTTCATTTAATTATGAAAATCCTTATTAATCATCAAAATCACATCACAAATAATGTCTTTAAAATCTCATATCATTCAGTCATAAATCATATGGTCCACATCCGTATTTCTAATTTATCAAAATATCATCAAGTCTCATGTCTTAAAAATCATCAGTTATATCATCAAAATCCAATGTTTAAAATCCATCAAATCCAAAGTCATTAAGACTTAAATCGGTGAATTTGAAATCCTTTCACCAAATCGCATATTTCAAATCATCAAAATATATCAGGAAAATCTCATGATCATTTTTAAAATAATATCCATCAAATCGAAAATCATCGGGACATATGTGTCATCTCAAATTAAATGGTATGGAGGGAATTATCCATCCTCACAATACTGATTATGGCTGTTGGTGTATGCCCTAGAGGCCAATACATTTTCTGTATTTACATACATTCTATTATGCTATTTTTTATATATGAGACATTTCATTTATTGTGTTCTTTTTTGATAAACATAATAAAGTCCTTAGAATAGTAAGTTTGATGCTATAGGACATCAAGTGGATGACTTGATCGTGAGATCCTTTTGGTTACAACACTATTCGTAAATGTCCCTAGTCAAGTATTATTGTTAATTAGGACAACAATAATACATTGAGACTAGTATGTGTATAGACTGATGACCACATCTCACGGGTCATGGATATGAGATATCAAGTCTTCACATGGGTACATATTAGAGTAATGATGTACTGGACTGATCCACCATGAGAATGCTACATGGATCGTTACGTGAGTGTCATAAGCGATTCTCAAAGTGACAATGGAGTTTGTGGTCCTTTGACCTGAAATCACTACAATTCCTACATGAGGAGTTATGTGTTTTAATGCCATCAAATGTCATTTGTAACAAGGTGATTATAAAGTTGGTTATTAGACATACCGCGAATCATGCAGAGGGATGTGAGTGACCTAGATGAGATTTGTCACTCCTACATAACAGGAGCGATATCTTTGGGCCTCCTGATTGAGTGAGACTGCGAAATGCATAGCTATGCTCAAATGGGTCAATATGAGATATTGATCTCATTTGTTGTTACAAAGTCTAGTCGAATATCAGGAAACGAATGATTAGACTATACAAGGGTGACGCATTCCATGTCTTGTGTTCAATCTAGTTATCTTGACAAAGGGACTAAACGACACGGAAACATTGGTCACGGAAAGGTTATGTCAAATCACTAACATTCTTATTACTTGGGTAGCAGCGATGTGTTGCTAGATATCGCTCACTGCTTGTAATATTAAAATGGGATTTTAATATTACTGCCAATTTAATAAGAACCTGCAGGGTCACACACATAGAGCAAACTAAAATTGGAGCAATGGATCCAAGTTGGACTTGGATTCAAATATGGGCCAGACTCATAACAGATGGGTCTAGGGTTGCACAGCTTACCATGTTGCTGCTCATACTTACTTAAGGCTGTCACTATTATAAATAGTACTGCTAAGGGGGTTGCTAAGATACACAATTTAGAGCCCTAGCCGCACCTATAGAAAAGTGAGTGAGTGAGCGACAGGTTTCTTCTCTTCTCTTCGCAGCTAGCACTGTGTGAGAGACGTGAGGCTCCTCTTTGCGGACGTTGGACGTTCGTGAGTCTGTTCGTGTGGATACCACAGAGACATCGTTTCTATTACGGTGTTTGTGATTCACGCTTCAAGAGGTAAATCATTTAAAAACTCGGATTATGGCTTTTTCGTATGGATCCTCGGTGGGAATCCCTGTTTTTCGCTGCGTGATGTATCCACAAAAATTCCCAACAGTGGCATCCCGGGGCCGACGAGGGCGAGGAGTGATCGCTAGTGAAATGAAGCACGGACAAAGAGTGGCTCCTGGCAGGCTTCTAGGTGGAGGGTCTGCATGAATGAACTGAATATGCACCGGAATGAGAGGGATTCAGAGACTGTATAGGTATGGGACTGCATAGTTGAAGATGGCTTAAAGGAATTGATTTGACGTAGCCATATCAACAAGTTGCAACTTCTTTTCGAGATCCTAGAACATATGAACTCTATGGTTAAGCGTGCTTGACCTAGAGCAATTGTGGGATGGGTGACCTCCTGGGAAGTTTCCGAGGATGCGTGTGAGTGAGGACAAAGGACGCTAAAAAGACTCATGTTGGTTTGTGGAGACAGTCGTCAATCCTGTAGGCAGTCCCGAAGACGTTACAAATGGTATCAGAGACGGGACCTCTCCCAGTACGGTGTGGCTCAGGGACGAACCAAGCGGAAGTTGGTGGGCATGTGGCGTCCCAGGGTCGACGAGGGCGGGGAGTGATCGCCGGGGCAATGAAGCATGGATAAGGAACGGCTCCTGGCAAGCTTCTAGGTGAAGGGTTTGCATGAATGAACTGAATACGCACCAGAATGAGAGGGATTCAGAGACTGTGTAGGTATGGGACTGCATAGTTGAGGATGGCTTAAAGGAATTGATTTGACGTAGCCATATCAACAAGTTACAACTTTTTTTCGGGAGCCTAGAACATAAGAACTCCATGGTTAAGAGTGCTTGACTTAGAGCAATTGTGGGATGGGTGACCTCTTGGAAAGTTTCCTAGGATGCATGTGAGTGAGGACAAAGTATGCTGAAAAGACCCGTGTTAGTTTGTGGAGACACTCGTCAATCCTGCAGGCAGTCCTGGGGACATTACACTGATCACTTTGTAGTAGCCTGCTTTCGGGTTAGTGCATTTCAACTCATTAGTGGCAGTCGATCATGCCACCCACAGGAATACTCCAAGTAACTAGGCCATATCAATCTCAAAATCAAAGATAGCGGTTTATTATACTACCATGGTGGTATGAAGGGAATGTCTATCCTCCCAATACCAATCATCAAGGATAGGGGAAGTTTGATCCGCTCCTGCACTATCCAGGATTTAGGATAGCCCGAAGCAAAGAGGTCTTCCCCTACTACTTGATGTCTAGGGAAGCATGGGTAAAGAGGGAGGTCTTCCTCAACCTCAATTAATCTAGAGTAGAGAGATTCTCAAATTCTCTCTTACCATTATCTAAGACTTACCCTGGTATAAGGCATATCCAAAACCCAATCGGCTTAGTTGCAAAAAGGGATACCCATGAAAATCAAATCATTTTCATCAAATCACTTTGTTCATCAGATCATCAAATCATCAAATATGCAATATAAGGCATAATTCAATCAATCTCATCATGGGTATTCAAACTCATCAATTAATCCTATTTAATGCAACAACTTCATAAAAATCATTTCTTAAATCATCAATCTCATTTGATTCAATCTTGTCATGGCACAAAGCCTCACATTTCATCAATATGCAATAGTTTGCAAATTCATTAATCAATCCAAAAACATGCTTTATGCATCATCATTTCACAAATCATAGCATTCATCAATATTCTCATGTATAATCACATTTACATAGATTTGGAAATCAAATCCTCAAAAAATAGGCCAGAAATCCCATTCTACCTGGATAGTGCAGGTTTTTCTAGTTTTTAGCCAAAAATCCATCCTTTTTCCAAATCAAACCAAAAACCAGTCCAACAATCATCAATAAATCATCAAAGTTATGATATTCAAGTATCAAAATCCTCATCCAAAAATTACAAATCAAAGGTGGGTTCAATACCCCTTCTTCAATCTTAAAAAAAATCATCAAGAATCAAGAGAGGAAATCTAATTTTTATATCATGAATTAAACACAAAAGCTTAAATCTTTCATCATCAAACTAGAAATCTCACTCAACGACATCAAGAAATCAGATCTTGAAATGCAAAAGAACAAAGAAAAGAGTGAGAAAATCCCCCTACCTCAAGTTTTCATGGTTCCTTGCTCTTGTTCTTCCTTAGTTGGCCCCTATTCTTCTCTCTTCTTCCTCCATTTTTCTGGTGCTGTCTCATGGTCCCTCTCCTTCTTTATCATTTTTCCATTTTCTATTTTTCTTCTATTTCACCTAGCACACAGAGAATATAAAGAGTGTGAGTGAGAATCAAAGAAATAGAACAAAAAGAAAAAGGTCAGAATAGATCAGATTAAGCAAAACAAGAGCATACCAGTAAGAATCGAACGACGTGAGTGAGCGAGTGAGTGAGAGAGAGGAAGAACACAATAGGGAACGAATGAGCGAGAAAGAACAGAAAGAGAATGCATCAGCGAGAGGGAAAATAAACGAGAGAGAGAAAATATCTTTCTCTATTTCCTCATTCTCCATTTTTACTTTTTCTCACGCCCTCTCTCTTTTCTCTATTCTGTTTAGCTTTTTCCTTCTGTTCTATCCTTCTCCATTTTTGTTTCTCTCTCACGCCCTCTCTCTTTTCTCTATTCTGTCTAAATACATTTTCATAATTTCAAGATAGATAGAGTAGTTGCTCTTATGAGCATCATTGAGGGCTTTCTCTTGAATTATATATTCTCTTGAGACACAAGGTCTCTCTCTAAATATCATCGGCCTATCACTTTAAGATTTTGTCTTCTACTTGAGTATCCTTGACTTGAGTCCTCAAATCATCCAAATCAGTCCAAACAAAGACTATGTGACAACACAGTCACTGTCAAGCTCTAGTTTCAAAAACTATTTAGAAGTTCCATCTCTCGTACCACTATATAGGACACTTGCAGAAATCTTTTGCTCAGTGCATCAGCCACTTTAATGGCCTTACCCAGATGATACTCTAACTCAGATTCATAATCTTTCAAGAAATCCATCTATCATCTTTGATTCATATTTAACCATTTACGATAAAACAGGTATTTCAAACCTTCATGGTCATTTAAGACCTCAAACTTAACTCCATACACTTTGTGCCTCCAAATCATCCAGGTAATCACCATAGTTGCCAATCTAATGTTGTGGGTTAGATATTTGTCCTCATGCGATCTCATTCTCCTAGAGGTACAAGTAACTACTCGTCTATCTGACATCACATGCATCCTACCTATTTCCTTGAGGCATCAGAATATATCTCAATGTTTCCTTGAGGATTTAAGATCACTAAAACCAATATGGTAGTTAATCTCTTCTTCAGTCCTTGGAAATTGTTCTCTTACTCTTGTGTTTATTAGAAACACTGTCTCTTTTGTTCTTGTGTTTATTCTTACTTGGGTCTACAGATATCTCTTCTCTAGAAGGTGCCTGTTCTAATAATTACACTATGCCAACATACAGTTGCTTCTCTTTCAAAATTTCTAATACCTCATTGACGTGATCTTCATGCTCTTTAAATGTCTTTAAATAGATGAAAATATTGACTACAAAGACCAAGACCATCTTGTCTAGATATGGTTCAGAAAATTTGTTCATCTAGTCCATAAGGATTGTAGGTGCTCCATGCTCACATTTGGTTCTAAGGAGGGTCTTCAGAATATTTTCCCTCAAACTTTGTTCTGATAGTAATCTGACCTTACATTATTCTTTGAGATCATTCTTCTTCCCTCTTATCTGGTTTATCAAATCATTTACCCTAGGCTATGAGCCCTAAAATACAACTCTAAACATTCTTCTAAGTAATCTAGGCTTCTGCTACTTCTAGCAACCTTTTGGTATCATCAGACCATCTCCCGGTCTTTTTGTCTAAGATACTCGAAGCCACAGTCTAGAGCTGACCACACTATAAAAGAAGGAATATCAAACTGTCTTGGTGCACCATGTAACACTTCTATGCCTAAAATAAGGATAGAAACTCTAAAAACAACAAGGAAAGAAGGAGATGGTTCAACGCCCAACAATGAATTCAACCCACTAACCACTGCATTAAACTTCAACAGAACATTAGTTAAATATTGGTCATTGATCTTTGAAGGAGTTGTGCACTGAGTGAAAACTCCATACCCAGCAAGACTCTCCTTCCTCCATGGACCATGAACATCACAGTTTTTCCAATCAAGAAGCTGACGAAGGAGGAATTAAAGAGTTCTAGGAAATTTAGACTGGATATTCTCAAACATCTTCTTCACTCTAACCATAGGTGAGGCATACTTAAATTGAGCATTCTCCACAAACACTTCCAATGAGAATTCTATCAGAATTCCTTTTGTTTCTCTAACTCTCTCAACCACTCCTCCACCTTAAAAGGATTATTCTTTCTTTGAGATGATGGAGGGTTGGTCTTCCTAAACCCTGAAGGGTCATAAAATCCTTAGTTTCTCTCGACCACTACTTCATTCTCTAGTTGTAGATGTGGGTCATTATCCATTCTTTCCAAAATTCTATTTATGACAGTCGTTTGTTCCCTCATGGCTACGTCCATCTCTCTTAGTTCCTCTTGACAGTTGTCATCTCTCTGATCATCTCCATCAAATCTGTCATGTTATCAATGGCAGACACTCTTTCTATTCGTGTATGCCTGGATGATGCCATAGTCTTCTATATGCATCGAACATTACATATTGAGTTGATCATGCTCAATACTCATATAACAGTGTGATAGTTAACTATACATACAATCCTAGGGCAGTTATGCAACTCTACCTATGCATCTTATCACTGGGATAAGACAAATGCATAACAAAACATAGCTAGTCCATACCCCGGTTCAATAGGATGAACTGCACTGATACCATAATGTAACATCCCAAATTACTAACACTAATGACGTACCTAATTTACGCACCAGTAATTAGAATTTGGTACATTACTAAATATCTATAATTTTTCAAAAAAAAAATTTAATAATATACAAAAATATAAGCCTTTAGCGGAAGCATATTACACATATAATATCAAATGAATTATACAAATTATACACCGCTAAATATAATTTTCATATATCGACCTATTATACAAAATTTAAATCAACTAACTAAAATATCCCTTTTTGCATAACTTCTGTCTTGCTTCATCTTGCTTGTCACCTGTAGATCCTTCCTAGAATTATCATGGACATCATAGATGTAGGGGGTGAGAATCAAAATTCTCAGTAGTTATAAAAATTGTGTCATCATAATAATTCCAGCTGTTTTGGGAAAAAATCATTTCTACATAATTCGTAGGAAGGTGGCTAAAGTTAAATCGAGTCTTTCCTCTTCCCAAAACAGGGGTTCATTTAATTATGAAAATCCTTATTAATCATGAAAATCATATCATAAATCATGTCATTAAAATCTCATATCATTCAGTCATAAATCATACGATCCACACTCGTATTTCCAGTTCATCAAAATATCATCAAGTCTCATGTCTTAAAAATAGACAATCATATCATGAAAATCCAATGTTTAAAATCCATCAAATCCAAAGTCATTAAGACTTAAATCAATGAATCTAATATCCTTCATCAAATCTCATATTTCAAATCTTCAAAATATATCAGGAAAATCTCATGATGGTTTTTAAAATGATATCCATCAAATCTCAAATCATCAAGACACATGTGTTATCTCAAATCAAATGGTATGGAGGGAATTATCCGTCCTCACAATGTCGATCACTTGGTAGTAGCCTGCTTTCAGGTTGGTGCACTTCAACCCATCAGTGGCGGTCGATCACGCCACCCACAAGACTACTCCGGGTAACTAGGCCATATCAATCTCAAAATCAAAGATAGTGGTCTATCACGCCATGGTGGTATAAAAGGAATGTCTATCCTCCCAATACCAATCATCAGGAATAGGAGAAGTTTGATTCACTCTCGCACTATCCATGATGTAGGATAGCCCCAAGTAAAGAGGTACTCCCCTACTACTTGATGTCTAGGGAAGCATGGGTAAAGAGGGAGGTCTTCCTCAACCTCAATTACTCTGGTGTAGAGAGATTCTCAAATTCTTTCTTACCATTATCCAAGACTTACCCTAGTATAAGGCATATCCAAAACTAAGGTTAAGACCTAGAGAAAGCCAGAGAAGCTAAGGTTAGAAGCCATCCTCTACATGGAGGGTGATTCAAGGTTAGAAGATGAAATCTAATGAGCTTCCTCCCTTTCCTTTCTTCTCTCTCTCTTCATTGCTTCATGAACATGTTGAATATGTTAGCATTTTTATGTTTCATGGCTAGCTAAGCTGTGTATAGGGTTTTCTTTGGATCCTCTTATGGATATTGATTGATTTTGTAATACTTTGAATTTATATACATGATTTGGTTTTATTCAATCATATGGTTCTTAATGCTCTTGAATGTTTGATCAGCTTTTGAGTGATTTGTTGAAATATGATGAACCTAGATATAGGAATTTGGATTTTAGATCTAATGTATGGTTGATGCATATTTGATTTCATTCAATTGGCTTAGATAAATTAATTCACTAATTGGATAGACATACACCTCTTAGTCATGTATAATGTGTGATTGAGAATAGATCGTTCATGAGCGGATTTTGCATCAAACTAAGGAGTTTACGATAAATGAAACTATGGTTAATTGACCTAGACACAAGCTTTTAACTAAATCAAATTCTCAAGCTAACCTAATCATTTCATTTATGTTATTCATATGGATTGCATGCTATCAATTGAAGTAGGAGGTATCGATCTATCTATCTATATCTTAGATTTATTACTTTTCAGTCTTTATATTTCTTTTAAACACACTTTTATAAATTTGATGTTCTTGGATAGGATAAATTAGACTATTGGTTAATATTTGGTTTTTATAGGAAATAGTGTTTTCTATGTGGGAATGATATCTGGCTCTAGACTATATTGCAAGCGTGACCCGTGCACTTGCGGTAAGTAAAAGAGTGATCACCCACAAGTTTCAAGCTGGAAGTGTTGGGCTTGGATTTTTCCTTGCCCTTGCCCTTCCATTTGTCCTTGGGCTTCTTTAGCTGCTTTTTGCCCTTAGCCTTTTGGACCATCATAATGTCCTTTCCTTTTCCTTTATTAATGTTTTTCTTAGCAGTTCTCAACATGCTTAGGAACTCAAGTAGAGATTTGTCAATTTCGTTCATGTTGTAATTCATGACGAATTGACTAAAACTTTCTAGCAACAATTACAGGACTAGATCAGTGGCCAACTCTTGACCCAATGGAAAACCAAACCTCTCTAAGTTTTCAATGTACCCAATAATTTTGAGCACATGAGCACTAACTGAGCTTCCTTCTACTAGTTTACACTGAAAAAATGCCTTAGAGACTTTGAATCTCTCATGCCTAGCTTGCTCTTGATAGAACTTCTTCAAATGCACATCATATCATAAGCATCCATGTTCTTATGTTGCTTTTGAAGCTCAGAGTTTATGGTGGCTAGCATGAGACATTCGACATCCAAGGCGTCATCTTGATGCTTATTATAAGCATCCTTTTAAGCTCTAGGGGCATTTGCAGCTGGTGGCTCAAGAATGGGATGCTCTATAACATACAACTTTTTCTCATGTTTAAGGATAATCGTCATATTCCTGTACCAGTCTAGGAAATTTATCCCAGACAATTTGTCCTTCTCAAGGAAGGATTACAATGATAAGTTATTTGAAGTGTTTGTTGTCATGGTAATCTATTGACATAAAATATGCAAACTATAAGTATCATCCCATAAACATATTTAATAAGGTCTTTAATTAAATATTCCACCCACTATTTTATTCAAATCAATGACCCTTAGCATTGACTCAAAAAATCCCATCACAAGATTTCCTAGTGGTCCAAGATCCATATTTCACCTAGCTTTGATTCAGCTTTAGCTGATCGCTTAAAGTTTGGTTATTTAGGTAGGAAACATTTTCCAATTTTCTAATGACTTAATTTTTGCTTTGAGGGAATTTTTTTTATAATTATTATTACATCTCACCATTTATTAAACTATTTAACATACCATAAATATTCATGCATCTCATACATATAAAGCATAAAAAGAATGTGATATGGTTATGACCCATAACACATTGATTCTCTCCCAAGCCAATGAGAGTATCAATAACTAAACCTAGGGAGTGAACCAGCTTCACCAAGCGTCTCCCACCAATGTCCTAATCTGATGCAGTCTTCTTACCGCTACATCAAGATTACATTACAAAGTGAAAAGAAACCTTGTTTTACATATGAGGGGAGTTAGGTGAGAAGAGAATGTACAACCAGAATGTAGAGAGAAAGGCACAACACGCAGATCGTATTTTAAAATTAACCAAAAAGCATAAGAGAGGACTAAAGCCATAACCATGCACCATATACCACAAAGAACATATAAACTCAAAACTAGAATACATTATTATTTTGTGAGTCATAAAAACATAATTGAATATCACACTTTCGAATAACCTACACTACGCAACGGGGTTCGGGGTGTTGACACATGGGGGTCCCTTGACAGCTAGGGCATCAATATTTGAACCCTCATAATCGCTAGGACATGAACACTTCATCTCGCGGGACCCCTTGTGTCGCTATCCAGAAATAAGGTTTCTAGAACCCTTGCATTGCACCGCGCTATCCAGAAACAAGGTTTATTTGACATCGATGTTTGATGCCACCGCAGATTAGAAGAAAGGTTTCTAGAATCCTTGCGTCGCGCTGTTATCTAGAAACAAGGTTTTCTTGACATCAACACTTGATGCCACTGCAGACCAAAATAAGGTTTCCAAAATCCTTGCTTCGCTGTGTTGTATATATCACATATATATCACATATATATCAGAAAACTTTGCAAAAACATACATATGTACAAAATGATTTTCACAGAGCATATGAACATCTTCATGGTTTCGAAAACAACATCATGGTTTTGCGTATGACATATCAAACAGATTATGTTTTCGCAAAGGTTTCTTTTGATTTCTGAAATAACACATTAAAGATAATATATTTTACCAAAAAGAAAACAACTAATCATGTTATTTCATACAACACACAAATAGAAAAAATTGAATCATGGTTTCGTAAGTGGCTCTAATACCACTGTTGGGAATTGCAGATACATAATGTAGTAGGAAAAAAAATTCCCACCAATGATCCATGCGAAAAGAAGAGCTATGAAACGTGATTTTTGAGTTTACCTCTTGAAGATAGACGAAAAATGATCAAATAAATCATAAGCATTGAAGTAACAACAGCGCCTCTACGTTGTCCACACGAATAGACTCACAAACATCCAACGTTTGCTATCTTGGAGTCTCACGTCTCCTACACAGTGCTAACTACGAAGAGAAGAGAAACCTGTCACTCTCTCATTCACTGTTTCTGGCAAGTGCGGCTAGGGTTTTTTTTTTTTTGCGTGCCTTGACAGCCCCCTTAGCAGTGCTATTTATAATAGCTACTTCCTAAAGCGAGTGAGAGTAGCAGCAA
The DNA here is from genome assembly GCA_029884595.1 of Ormosia semicastrata. NCBI lineage: Eukaryota > Viridiplantae > Streptophyta > Magnoliopsida > Fabales > Fabaceae > Ormosia > Ormosia semicastrata. The sequence goes on from JAQQTO010000063.1 coordinate 53,835,910, forward strand.
GGTAAGCTGTGTAACCTTAAACTCATTAGTTATAAGTATAGCCCATAATTGAATCCCAGTCCAACTTGGATCATTATTGCTCCAACTAAGTCTGTTCTAAGTGTGCGACCCTGTAGGTTCTCATGACGTTGGTAGCAATATTAAAATCTCATTTTAATATTACAAGCAGTGAGTGGTATCTAGCAATACATTACTGCTACCAAAGTAATGAGAATGTTAGTAATTTGACATAACCTTTTCGTGATCAATGTTGCCGTGTAGTTTAGTCCCTTTGTCCAGATATCTAGATTGAACACAAGGCATGGAACATGTCACCCTTGTATAGTTCAATCTTCTGTTTCCTAATACTCAAGTAGAGATAGTAATAACAAATGATATCAATATCTCATATTGACTTGTTTAAGTATGGCCATGCATTTCATAGTCTCACTCAATCAACGGGTCGGAAAATATCACTGTTGTTATGTAGGAGGGGTGTAATGCCCTTTTTTAGGAGGAGACGTCACATTCTCAATTAAATATTTTTACGAAAAATAGAAGTGTAATAAAGTAAGACCCGGTTCATTACATCATTAAACTTATTTGATTTTAGTTGTATAAATAAAATGGTGAATATTTTTTTTTGTACGTATATATATATGTATATTTATACTCAATAACCTGCTCATCAATTCAGTATTCAAAGGTATTAACATTTATAAAAGATTCATAAGTACGTACATATATCTTTGTCTAATCGTAAGCAGAAAACATAAACTTTAACAGAAAACATAAAGATTAAACTATACATCTATGCATAAGATACGTCATATATATATATATATATATATATATATATATATATATATATATATATCTTGTTCGGATACAAACTATGAGTCAATAATTACATCAAGGCTCATAAAAAGAAGCCTAAGCTTTACCAAATTTCAAATATGATATTCATATATAGATTTATACCAAATCTGTTTAGTTACAAAGCCTGATATACCAAAAAGTAAAACTATACCTGCCCAAAGGATCATGCATATACAGCCCACAAAAATAATAAAACATCAGGCCCCCAAAATAAAACACAGGTAGCCATCAGTAGCTACCAACCATATCAATCCCTCAAATGAGGAGGAATCATGTCAGGATCCTCATCAAGATCCTCCACGAGATCCTCCTCAGGAACCTCCTCGGGATCTTCCTCATCCGAGGAGACCTATATAGGAGCCACCAAGTTTCGGGCCGGGGCTCGAGCAATAGAAACGAAAGAATCCTCCTGGTGGGTGTAAAAATGATCACCCCACATCTCCCAGATGGGTAGATAAAATTCCAAGCATAAGCTGATGCAGTAGGTAAAGATCAGCGGTTTATGATGCCCCCAAGCCAACGATAACGACACGTCACCCACGTAGATGAAACGATCAGAATTTAGGTTAAGGTACCAGTAGTTAGGACCTCCAAGGAAAGCCAGATGTACGTATCCTAAAATCCTTGAGGTCGGGCCGTCATGACCAAAAGGGTGCTAGTCAAGGTTAGGCCAGAAGCCAGGGAAATCGGGTTCTTCCTTTTCTTCACCCTCGTCTTCAGAGAATCACATATGTAGATATACAGAAATAGTAGAAATATAGGAAAAAGAGGTAAGACATTCAACATTCATTACCAATTGAGGCAGTAAAGAACAACCGGCGCATGATACCCACATAATATTTCAGAAATGATACATAGCATTAAAATGGATAATAAGCAATTTAGCATATATAGGCAACTATAGCAGTAATGAAACAATGTATTGAATTTTCATATGAGCAGGTAACTGTCAAATGGTATGGTGACTCATTATGCACATGCACATGATACCAACAATCCTACTCCATAGACCTAGACACAAAATAGTCGAAGAGAATGATCAGGAGATATGTCTGCATCGCGGCTGCCGAGGCCATCAAGTGCTTAAAATTTTCAATTTATCAGGATGCACATCATGGCATTGTACAAGACATCCTACACAAATCTCGATATAGGACAGTGTCTCGGTCCGGATCGTCAGTGCGTTTGCATCGGCCTGCCCCATAGACAGAAGAGCTACCAACTGTCCTTTGCGAGGTACCCGTACCCTGATGCCCCTAAGGTTTACAAATGACCTACACTTGTCTATTCGCACCCGCACAAAGGTGTGATTCAACTCCTAGGCAACTTGGCGTTAACAAATTGTCCAACGGACTTTTTCAATGCATGACTCAATCATGCTCAATGCACATAGCTTCAATGCATACTCATATGTACATTTACAAATTCACAGTCATAGCATTTCAAGTCTAAGATCACGTGTTATGTCATTTATCATAAATATTCGATCTCGTTCGAGGGTCCATACTAAGTCAATAATAAGTTTCTAGGCATTCACGCCCTATTCAAAGTCATCAAGTAAGTCAATTCTTAATTTCATTATGACGCTTGCATCCTCTATCACACTCATGTTCTATCTCTATTCAAAGTTCTTATAAGTTATAAAGCATGCTCCCGTTCCTTGTTTTTCCCTCTTTATGAATCCCTATTTAGTTTCTAGTCATCCAATTATTTAAGATTATTATGCTTACATTAGTCCAAAAGCCTTGAATCAAGTGCCCAAGGGGACCTTGAACCTCCAAGGGGCTAGAAAAGCCTCAAATCCATTACTGATCATATTACATGGTCGTGTGTAAAATACACGGCCCCGAGTACACGGCCGTGTGGTCATACATGGTCTAGGCCGTGTACTCCTCTGGAGTGCACCAGAGACACGTTTCAGTCACACAGGGAGATACATGGCTTAGGACGTGTATCCCTTTGTGATGCAGAAATTCACCAGGAAGCCATTCCAATCATCCAACATCCCAAAATCCATCAATGTACATCAAAAGCATACCATTCAAACACTTAAAATTCAACCAAACACAATCAAGCAAAGGGGTTTCCCAAAATGGGTTTCACCCTATCAACATAACAACAAGTTCTTAACTACCAAAATAGGTTGAAGAGAATGGATCTTCCTCTTACCAAAGAGAAACACAAAGAAGGATGCTCCTTTTTGCTTAGAAATTTCGTTCTTAGCTTCTTGAAAACCCTAGAACATTCAAACTTACAAAATCAAAGCCAAATCTTGAAATAAATATCCATGGTCACCAAAAAGACCATGGGTCATGAAAATGAGGAGGGAGGGAGAGAAAGCCATGAGCTTTTACCTTAAAGCTCCAAGGTTTGAGCTTCAATAGTGGAAGGGGATAAAGGTGTAGAGAATGGTGAGCTCTTGAAGATGATTCCAACACAAAGAAGTCTTCAAACGAGATATGAGTCCATGAGATGTGTGAGCTTGAAAATAAAATGGATGTGTGGGTGGAAGGATGTGGCTGCTGTGGAGTGAAAATGGGAAGGGAAATATGAGATGAAAAGAAGAAGAAGATATGTGAGGGAGAGGGGAAGCAGAAAGAGAATAGAGAAAATGAAGAGAGAGGAAATGATAATAATACTTATGATTTGGGAATGAGGGAGATAAGTGGAGAGCAGAATTTTGGGCTCTCCAAAGCTGCTGCTACCATGGAGAGTGAGGGGAAAATGGGGAGAAATTTCCCTCCAAAATGCTAGGGTTAATTATGTGCGTAAATTTTGCAAAAAGTCAAGCTAATTTGATATAAAGTAGATTTTTAGATAAAATGATAAAGATTTTTACTATAAGTTATTACCCAGCGGATAATTATTGATATTTTAGGGAGTCAGTATTTATTGTTCAATGGATAATAAGGGGTATAGTTAAATTTAAAATTTAACCGAATGTACAACGATTTTACTTATCAGGTAAAATCTTGAAAGACATAAACCTCGTAAATTGTGCTCAGCCTTGGGTTTGGTAAGATCCCCCGTCGACATTTCCACCGTTCAGAGTTTACCAACCTCAGGGAAAATATTCCATTTTCTCGGCTCTACTCAGTGCTTACGCAAAACGAAGAATATATGAAAATATTCAATATTTCCAGAAAATTTCACAAAAATCATCAAAAATCACAAATATTAGAAAATGTCTATTCATCACAAAATAAATAATTTCTGGGGTGTTACACTGACTCTGCTCAGTGTGCACGCAAAATGAATAATATATTAAAATATTCATCATTTTCGAAAAAATTCAGAAAAATTCCCAAAAATCATAAATATTGTAAAATGATTATTTATGATAAAACAAATAATTTTCGGGGTGTTACAACTCTCCTCTTCTAAAAAGAAATTTCGTCCTCGAAATTTTCATACCGTAGAATAATTATGGGTGTTGCTCCTTCATTTTGTCTTCCAGCTCCCACGTTGCATCTCCAGTTATCTCGTTCCAGATTACCTTCACTAATGAGATCTCCTTGTCTCTTAGTTGCTTTATCCTTCTATCCTCAATTCTTACAAGAGGTGCCTCATAGGTTAAGTTCTCTTTTAATTGTACCGTATCTGGTGCTATGACATGACTTGGGTCAGGAAGATATTTTCGCAGTTATGACACATGGAAGACATTGTGAATGTTTGAGAGGAAAAGGGGTAAGGCTATTTGATAGGCTACTGGACCTACTCGGCGAATAATCTGGTATGGTCCACGAAATTTTGGAGCAAGTTTTCTAGATTTCAAGGCCCGGCCTACCCTAGTCGTAGGTGTGACTTTCAGAAATACATGCTCGCCTTCCTCAAACTCAAGAGGTTTTCTCCTTTGGTCTACATAACTCTTTTGTCGACTCTGAGCCGTCTTCATCTTCTCTTGAATCATATTAACCTTTTCAGTTGTGTGTTATATAACATCTGGTCTAATAGTAAGGCGCTCACCGTCTTGGTACCAACATAAGGGCGTTCGACACTGCCGTCCATACAGAGCCTCATAGGGTGCCATCCCTATGCTTGAATGATGACTATTGTTGTAGGTGAATTCTATCAACGGTAGAATGTCATCCCAACTTCCAGTCTGCTCTATGGTGCAAGCTCTAAGTAAATCTTCTAATGATTGGATCGTTCTCTCCGATTGGCCACTGGTTTGTGGGTGATAAGCAGAACTTAGATGTAACTTTGTCACTAATGCTTTTTGTAGTCTCTTCCAAAATCTTGAAGTAAATCTCGGATCCCTATCCGAAATAATGCTTGTAGGCACACCATGCAGTCTAACAATCTCTCCCATATAGATCTGGGTCAGTCTCTCCAGTTTGTATCTTATGTTGATCGAGAGAAATTGTGCTGATTTCGTGAGTCAGTCCACGATTACCCAAATCAAGTCATGACCTTTTCTTGTCCTTGGAAAACCTACTACAAAATCCATTGCAATGCTGTCCCACTTCCATTCAGGAATAGACAATGGTTGTAGCAATCCTGTCGGTCTTTGATGTTCCACTTTAGCTTTCTGACAAACCAGACAAGTCGATACACGTCTAGTGACGTTACTCTTCATTCCATGCCACCAAAACAACTTCTTCAAGTCTTGATACATTTTTGTTATGCTCGGATGCATATTCAGCTGACTTGTGTGAGCATGGTTGATGATATACTCTCTAAGCTCTTGGTCACGGGGAAAACAGACTCTACCTCAGAATCTCAGAATTTCATCTATTCCTTCCGTAAATGTTGTTTCGTTACCTTGTTTCATTTGCTCTCTCACTTCTTGTAAGAACTTATCAACCTTCTGCTTTTCCCGTATGTCATCCATTAGCTCGCTCGAGATGGTGACCATGTTCACGTAGATCTTCCCTAGTTCTAATTCCATAAAAGACCATACTGTTGGGAATTTTGCGGATACAACACACAGCGAAAAACAGGGATTCCCACCGAGGATCCATGCGAAAAAGTCATAATCCGAATTTTTAAATGATTTACCTCTTGAAGCGTGAATCACTAACACCGTAATAGAAACGATGTCTCTGTGGTATCCACACGAACAGACTCACGAACGTCCAACGTCCGCAAAGAGGAGCCTCACGTCTCTCACACAGTACTAGCTGCGAAGAGAAAAGAAGAAACCTGTCACTCTCTCACTCACTTTTCTGTAGGTGCGGCTAGGGTTCAAAATTATATCCACTTAGCAGCACCCTTAGCAGTACTATTTATAATAGTGACTGTCTTAAGTGAGTGTGAGCAGCAGCAAGGTAAGTTGTGCAACCCTAGACCCATCTGTTATGAGTCTGGCCCATATTTGAATCCGAGTCCAACTTGGATCCATTGCTCCAATTTTAGTCTGCTCTATGTGTGTGACCCTGCAGGTTCTTATTACGTTGGCAATAATATTAAAATCCCATTTTAATATTACAAGCAGTGAGCGGTATCTAGCAACACATCACTACTACCCAAGTAATAAGAATGTCAATGATTTGACATAACCTTTTCGTGACCAATGTTTTTCGTGTCGTTTAGTCCCTTTGTCAAGATATCTAGATTGAACACAAGGCATGGAATGCGTCACCCTTGTATAGTCCAATCATTCATTTCCTGATACTCGAGCAGACTTTGTAACAACAAATGAGATCAATATCTCATATTGACTCATTTGAGCATAGCCATGTATTTCGCAGTCTTACTCAATCAGGGGGCCCGAAGATATCGCTCCTGTTATGTAGGAGTGACAAATCCCATCTAGGTCACTCACATCCCACTGCATGATTTACGGTATGTCCAATAACCAACTTTATAATCACCTTGTTACAGATGACGTTTGATGGCATTAAAACACACAACTCCTCATGTAGGAATCGTAGTGATTTCAGGTCAAAGGACCACAAACACCATTGTCACTATGAGAATCACTTATGACACTCACATAACGATCCATGTAGCATTCTCATGGTGGGTCAGTCCAGTACATCATTACTCTAATATGTACCCATGTGAAGACTTGATATCTCATATCCATGACCCGTGAGATGTGGTCATCAGTTTCTGCACATACTAGTCTCAATGTATTATTGTTGTCCTAATTAACAATAATACTTGACTAGGGACATTTAAGAATAGTGTTGTAACCAAAAGGATCTCACGATCAAGTCATCCACTTGATGTCCTATGGCATCAAACTTACTATTCTAAGGACTTTATTATGTTTATCAAAAAAGAACACAATAAATGAAATGCCTCATATATAAAATAGCATAATAGAAAAAGTATTAGCCTCTAGGGCATACACCAACACATACATCTCTGAACTGCTCTATTAGATCCTTTTCCTTGATCATCAGGGCAGAGACACTGATCATTTTTCTGCTCAAGGCATCTGCCACGACGTTTGCCTTGCCGGGGTGATACAGAAGTTGGAAATCATAATCCTTTAGGAACTTCAGCCACCTCCGTTGCCTCATGTTCAACTCTTTTTGATCATACAAATACTTTAAGCTTTTGTGATCACTAAAGATGTTGAATGTCGCTCCATAGAGGAAATGCCTCCATATCTTCAAAGCAAAAACCACAGCCGCTAACTCCAAGTCGTGCGTCGGGTAGTTCTTCTCATGCACTCGTAATTGCCTTGAAGCATAAGCCACCACTCTTCCATACTACATAAGCATAGACCCTAGTCCTTGATATGAAGCGTCACAATACACTTCGAACTATTCATTCGGATCGGGTAGCACTAACACTGGCGAGGTAGTTAGCCATCTCTTCAATTCTTTGAATCCTTCTTCGCAAGCCTCAGTCCATTCAAAAGCTTGGTTCTTTCTTGTGAGCTGAGTGAGAGGTTCTGCAATTTTGGAGAATCCCTCAATGAACCTCCTATAGTATCCAGCCAAACCCAAAAAGCTTTAGATTTCTGTCACTGTCTTTGGTCATTCCCACTGTAGAACTACCTCTACTTTTGACGGATCTACTGCAATCCCATCCTTTGAGATCACATTTCGACAGTTTGGTATACAGTTCCTTCTCCTTCAAAATCTGGAGGACTATACTAAGGTGTTCAGCATGATCCTCCTGATTCTGAGAGTATACCAGAATGTCATCAATGAAGACCACAACGAATCTATCTAAGTAAGGATGAAAAATTTAGTTCATATAGTCCATAAAGATAGCTAGTGCATTCATCACGCCAAACGGCATCACAAGATACTCGTAATGGCCCTATCGGGTACGAAAAGCAGTCTTGGGTATATCCCCTATCTTTACTCGTATCTGATGATACCCAAATCACAAATCGATTTTTGAAAACAACGCTGCCCTCTTCAATTGGTCCATTAAGTCGTCAATTCTTGGAAGTGGATATTTATTCTTGATCGTCACTTTGTTTAGCTGTCTGTAGTCCACGCATAATATTGATGAACCATCCTTCTTGCGAACTAACAGCACTGGTGCTCCCCATGGTGACACACTCAGTCTGACGAATTGCTTTTCCAGCAGCTCCTCTAGCTGCTTCTTAAGCTTAGCTAATTTTGTTGGTGCCATCCTATAAGGTGCTATAGACACGGGACTAGCTCCCGGTACAAGGTCAATGGTGAATTCTATTTCTCGTGCCGGTGGTAAACCAGGTACGTCCTCAAGAAAGACTTCGGGAAACTCATTCACCACTGGAATTGTGTTCACATCAACCTCGCTCTCAACTTTCAAAGAAGACAGTAGCATATATCTGTGAGCTCCTTCTTTCAAGAGAGCTTAAACTTGGTTGGCCGTTAGAAATCCAAAATCCTCATTTATGGGAAAAACTATGGTTTTTCTTGAATAATCTAATAGAACATGGTTGGAAGACAACCAGTCCATCCCTAAAATTACATTTAGTTGGGATAGGGGTAAATAGATCAAATCGATAGAAAAGATTCGACCTTCAACAATCAAAGAACAATTCAAACAAACTTTGGTAGTAACTACCGGTTTATCAGTGGGGGTAGAAACAGTTAAGTTAAAAGGTAAGGTAGACACTAGTAAGCCAAGTCGTAGCACACAGTCATAAGATATGAAAGAATGGGTTGCGCCAGAGTCATACAGTACAGTTAAAAGGTTATCTTCTATGGTGCCTTCTCCTTGAATCAAGTCTTCAGGCTCGGAGGCTTCAGCTCCGCTCATAATATAGACCCTGCCTCCTGCTTGTGGTTTGTTGGCTCTTGCAGCATTGACTGAAGGTTCAACCTTCGCCTGATTGCAGTCTCGGGATACGTGGCCAGGTTTGCCACATCTATAGCAGATAATTCCCTTGATGGAACAATCCCTTGTCAAGTGATCCTTCCCACACTTCATGCATCTCTGGGAAGATGTCACATTCAGTCCGGTTCGGTTCCCACCAGAACCTCCACCAGAGCTTCCACCCATGGTCTGTTGCTGATTTCTAGTTGGTCAGGAATAGGGCTTCTTTTGGAAGCGGTTAGAACTGTTGCCACTGCCCTTTTGGAACCTCGTAGGCCCAAAGTTATTGTTCCTCGTATCTCTAGATTACTCCAGAGCTTCTACTTCACAGCACGTATCAAGTAGCTCCGAGAACTCATTGATCTTCAGGGTGATAACAGCCTTTTTCACCTCATACCTCAGTCCTTCTATAAATCTCCGACACTTCCAGGCTTCATTGGGTTGGTACTGAAAGTATGTTGAAAACTGTGACAAGTTTTCAAATCTTACTGCATACTTACTAACGGTCATATTCCCTTGCCGTAAGTTGAGAAATTCCAACTCCTTCACGTGCCTTGTGCTCGCAGGAAAATACTTATCCAAGAATTTGTCCTTGAATAAATCCCAAGTGATCTCACGGTTTATAGCTTCCAACATTCTCTGCACTCCATTCCACTAGTTTTCAGCATTGCCCACCAGCATAAAGGTAGCATAGGTTACCTTCTTGTTCTCGGCACAGTTCATGCCTTGAAAGACTTTCTCTAACTCCTTGATCCATAAACTAGCTTTATCCGGATCGAACTTTCCTTTGAATTGGGGAGGATTGTGGCGACGAAACTCCACCAAGTTCTGAGCATCTGCCATAGCTTCGAGCTGTTGAGCAGCCCTTTTTTGTTGTTGAGCAACTCTCTCTTGTTGTTGAGTAGCTCGTTCAGTTTGTTGTGCGATGGCCTCGGCCATTCTCTGCATCGCCTCAATAGCAGCTGCCATTTCTTCGCGTCGTGCCATCTTACTGTCTCAAGTCAGAGTAACTGAAAGACACAAGGAAAGTTAGTTGTACCCACTAGGAATACCAAATAATACATCTCTGTCTTTGATTTTCAGAGAACACACAGCACAAACAAGACAGACTCAATCACAAGACCCAAAGAAACATAAACCGGGGCTCTGATACCAACTTAATGTAACACTCCTTTTTAGGAGGAGACGTCACATTGTCAATTAAATTTTTTTGGGAAAAATAAAAGTGTAATAAAGTAAGACCCGGTTCATTACATCATTAAACTTATTTGATTTTAGTTGTATAAATAAAATGGTGAATTTTTTTTTGTACGTATATATATGTATATTTATACTCAGTAACCTGCTCATCAATTCAGTATTCAAAGGAATTAACATTTATAAAAGATTCATAAGTACGTACATATATCTTTGTCTAATTGTAAGCAGAAAACATAAACTTTAATGAAAAACATAAAGACTAAACCATACATCCATGCATAAGATACGTCATATATATATATATATATTTATGTACTGTTCAGATACAAACTATGAGTCAATAATTACACCAAGGCTCATCAAAAAGAAGCCTAAGCTTTACCAGCCCCCAAATATGATATTCATATATAGATTTATACCAAATCTGTTTAGTTACAAAGCTTGATATACCAAAAAGCAAAACTATACCTGCTCAAAGGATCATGCATATACAGCCCACCAAAATATTAAAACATCAGGCCCCCAAAATAAAACACGGGTAGCCATCAGCAGCTACCAACCATATCAATCCCTCAAATGAGGAGGAATCGTGTCAGGATCCTCATTAGGATCCTCCACGAGATCCTCCTCGGGAACTTCCTCATCCGAGGAGACCCACATAGGAGCCACCGAGTTTCGGGCCGAGGCTCGAGCAGTAGAAATGAAAGAATCCTCCTGTGAGGTGTAAAAATGATCACCCCACAACTCCTTGATGGGTAGATAAAATTCCAAGCGTAAGCTGATGTAGCAGGTAAAGATCGGTGGTTCATGACGCCCCCAAACCAACGATAACGACACGTCGCCCACGTAGATGAAACGATCAGAATTTAGGTTAACGTACTAGCAGTTAGGATCTCCAAGGAAAGCCAGACATACATATCCCTAAAATCCTTGAGGTCGGGCCGTCATGACCAAAAGGGTGCTAGTCAAGGTTGGGCCAGAAGCCGGGAAAATCGAGTTCTTCCTTTTCTTCACCCTCGTCTTCAGAGAATCACATATGTAGATATACAGAAATAGTAGAAATATAGGAAAAAGAGGTAAGACATTCAACATTCATTACCAATTGAGGTAGTAAAGAACAAATGGCGCATGACGCCCACATAATATTTCAGAAATGATACATAGCATTAATATGGATAATAAGTAATTTAGCATATATAGGCAACTATAGCAGTAATGAAACAACGTATTAAATTTTCATATGAACAGGTAACTATCAAATGGTAGGGCGACTCATTATGCACATGCACATGATACCAACAATCCTACTCCATAGACCTAGACACAAAATAGTCAGAGAGAATGATCAAGAGATATGTCTGTATCGCGGCTACCGAGGCATCAAGTGCTTAAAATTTTCAATTTATCAAAATGCGCATCATGGCATTGTACAAGACATTCTACACAGATCTCGATATAGGACAGTGTCTCGGTCCTGATCGTCGGTGCGTTTGCATCGATCTGCCCCATAGACAGAAGAGCTACCAACTGTCCATTGCGAGGTACCCGCACCCCGACTCTCCCAAGGTCAACAAATAACCTACACTTGTTTATTCGCACCTGCACAAAGGTGTGATTCAACTCCCAGGCAACTTGGCCTTAACAAATTGTCCAACGGACTTTTTCAATGCATGACTCAATCATGCTCAATGCACATAGCTTCAATGCATACTCATATGTATATTTATAAATTCACAGTCATAGCATTTAAGGTCTAAGATCACGTGTCATGTCATTTATCATCAATAATAAATCCCGTTCGAGGGTTTATACTAAGTCAATAATAAGTTTCTAGGCATTCACGCCCTATTCAAAGTCATCAAGTAAGTCAATTCTAAATTTCATTATAACACTCGTAACCTCTATCACACTCATGTTCTATCTCTCTTCAAAGTTCTTAAAGTTGTAAAGCATGCTCCCGTTCCTTGTTTTTCCCTCTTTATGAATCCCTATTTAGTTTCTAGTCATCCTATTATTTAAGATTATTATGCTTACATTAGTCCAAAAGCCTTGAGTCAAGTGCCCAAGGGGACCTTGAACCTCCAACGGGCTAGAAAAGCCTCAAATCCATTACAGATCATGTTACATGGCCGTGTACTCCTCTGGAGTGCACTAGAGACACGTTTCAGTCACACAAGGAGATACACAACCATGTATTCATACACGGCCTAGGCTGTGTATCCCTCTGTGACACAGAAATTCACCTGGAAGCCATTCCGATCATCCAATATCCCAAAATCCATCAATGCACATCAAAAGCATACCATTCAAACACTTAAAATTCAACCAAACACAATCAAACAAAGGGGTTTCCCAAAATGGGTTTCACCCCATCAACACAACAACAAGTTCTTAACTACCAAAATGGGTTGAAGAGAATGGATCTTCCTCTTACTTAAGAGAAACACAAAGAAGGATGCTCCTTTTTGCTTAGAAATTTCGTTCTTAGCTTCCTGAAAACCCTAGAACATTTAAACTTACAAAATCAAAACCAAATCTTGAAATAGATATCCTTGGTCACTAAAATGACCATGGGTCACGAAAATGAGGAGAGAGGGAGAGAAAGCCATGAGCTTTTACCTTAAAGCTCCAAGCTTTGAGCTTCAATGGTGGAAGGGGATGAAGGTGGAGAGAATGGTGAGCTCTTGAAGATGATTCCAACACAAAGAAGTCTTCAAATGAGATGTGAGTCCATGAGGTGTGTGAGCTTGAAAATAAAATGGATGTGTCGGTGGAAGGATGTGGCTGCCGTGGAGTGAAAATGGGAAGGGAAATATGAGATGAAAAGAAGAAGAAGATACGTGAGGGAGAGGGAAGCAGAAAGAGAATAGAGAAAATGAAGAGAGAGGAAATTATAATAATACTTATGATTTGGGAATGAGGGAGATAAGTGGAGAGCAGAATTTTGGGCTCTCCAAAAAAGCTGTCACGCTAGTGGAGAGTGAGGGGAAAATGGGGGGAAATTTCCCTCCAAAATGCTAGGGTTAATTATGTGTGTAAATTTTGTAAAAAGTCAAGCTGATTTGACATAAAGTAGATTTTTAGATAAAATGATAAGGATTTTTACTACAAGTTATTGCCCAGTAAACAATTATTGATATTTTAGGGAGTCAGTATTTATTGTTCAATGGATAATAAGGGGTATAGTTAAATTTAAAATTTAACCGAATGTACAGTGATTTTACTTATCAGGTAAAATCTCGAAAGACGTAAACCTCGTAAACTATGCTCGGCCTTGGGTTTAATAAGATCCCCGGTCGACATTTCCACAGTTCAGAGTTTATCAGCCTCAGTGAAAGTATTCCATTTTCTCGGCTCTGCTCAATGCACACGCAAAATGAGAAATATATTAAAATATTCAACATTTCCAAAAAATTTCACAAAAATCATCAAAAATCACAAATATTAGAAAATGTCTATTCATCGCAAAACAAATAATCTCTGGGGTGTTACACTGACTCTGCTCAGTGTGTACGTAAAACGAGGAATATATTACAATATTCATCGTTTCCGAAAAAATCCAAAAAAATTCCCAAAAATCATAAATATTGTAAAATGATTATTTATGATAAAATAAATAATTTTCGGGGTGTTACAAGAGGCAAATCCCATCCAGGTCACTCACATCCTTTCGTATATGATTCGCAGTATGTCCAATAACCAACTTTGTAATCACCTTGTTATAGATAACGTTTGATGGCATTAAAACATATAACTCCTCATGTAGGAAACGTAGTGATGTCAGGTCAAAGGACCATATACACTATTTTCACTATGAGAATCACTTATGATACTCACGTAATGATCCACACAGCGTTCTCATGGCGGGTCTGTCCAATACATCACTTCACTAATATGTACCCATAGGAAGACTTGATATCTCATATCCATGACTCGTGAGATGCGGCCATTAGTCTACGCACAAACTAGTCTCAATGCATTACTGTCATCCTGATTAACAATAATACTTGACTAGGGACTTTTAAGAATGGCGTTTTCTTTCTATCTAATAGGATCTCACGATCAAGTCATCCACTTGATATTCTATGGCATAAAACTTAATATTCTAAGGATTTTATTATGTATATCATAAATAACATAATAACTGAAATGCCTCATATTATAAATAAATAGCATAATACAATGTAAGCTAGTAAAGTCAAAATAAATTGGCCTCTAGGGCATATACCAACACCATTTCCACTTAGGGATTCCTAAATATTGAAGAGGTCCAGAGGGTTTCTAGTGCTCTATCTTGACCTTCTGATAAGTTAGGCACCTAAACACAAACTCGGCTATGTCTCTCTTCATTCTAGACCACCAAAACATCTTCTTCAAGTCTTGATACATCTTAGTGGCCCTGGGATGGATACTGTACTGACTACAATGAGCTGCTTCAAGGATCCTTTCCTTGATTCTGGATTCACTTGGAATGCAAAGTCTAACTCTAAACTTAATCATCCTATCATCCGCCATATCAAAATCTTTAGGATTCCTTAAAAAGATCTGCTCACTTATATCTCTAAGAGTCTCATCTTCCTTTTGAGCTTCTAAGATCTGAGTCCTCAAATCACTCACTATGTCCACCTAACTCACACTGAGACTATGCGGTAACACAGTTACTGAAAGACTTATATATCTAAAGCTCTCAAGAAGTTCATTCTCCTAGATCATCATCTGGGACACGTGTAGGGATTTCCTACTTAGTGCATCAACCACCACATTGGCCTTACCCGGATGATACTTTAATTCAAAGTCATAGTCTTTCAAAAGGTCCATCCATCTCTGTTGTCTCATGTTCAGCTCTTTTCATCATATAAGTACTTCAAGCTCTTGTGATCACTGAACACCTCAAATTGGACTCCATATAAGTATTACTTCCAAACTTTTAGGGCAAACACTGCTACTGCTAACTCCAGATCATGAGTAGGGTAATTCTCCTCATGTGGCCTCAACTGCCTCGATGCATAGGCAACTACCCTCCTATGTTGCTTTAGAACACACCTTAACCCCATCTTTGAAGCATCACAGTACACCTCAAAGTTATCTAAAGGATTCAGAATTACCAATACCGGTGTAGTAGTTAGCCTTAGTTTTAACTCTTAGAAACTATCCTCATAATCCTGAGTCCACTCAAAAGTACTATATTTCCTAGTCAATCTAGTCAAGGATAGCGCTAATTAAGAAAATCCCTTTATGAACCCTCTATAGTACCCCGCTAGGCCTATGTAGCTCCTAATCTTGGTCATAGTGGTGGGTCTCTTGTACTGTAACACTGCATCAACTTTGCTTGGGTCCACAGAAATCCCACCCTGAGATATCACATATCCCAGAAACTACACTTGTGTAAGCCAAAACTCACACTTAGATAGCTTGAAAAACAACTTATTCTCCTTAAGGGTCTCCAACACTATCCTCAGATGTTGTTCATGCTCCTCCACTGTCTTGGAATAAATTAGGATATCATCAATAAACACCATAACAAACTAATTTGGGTAGGGTCTAAAGATCCTGTTCATTTAATCCGTGAATACTACTGGTGCATTTGTCAAACCAAAGGACATCACAAGATATTTATAATGTCTATACCTAGTTCTAAAAGTGGTTTTAGGGATATCCTTTTCCCTAACCCTTATTTGGTGATATTTATACCTAAGATCAATCTTTAAGAAAACCAAAGCTCCCCTTAGTTGATCCATAAGATCGTCTATCCTAGGAAATGGATACTTGTTCTTGATCATTACCTTGTTCAACTGTTTGTAATCCATACAAAACTCATGGTATCATCCTTTTTCTTCACTAGTAACACAGGTGCTACCCACGGAGAAACACTCGGCCTAATGAATTGTTTGTCGAACAAATCCTTGATTTGCTTTTTGAGTTCAGCAAACTCTAGTGGTGCCATCCTATAGGGTGCTATAGAGATAAGTCTCGTCCTAAGCACTAAGTCTATAGAAAACTCTGTTTCTCGCACTAGTGGTAACTCCACTATGTCACTTGGGAATACTTTAGGATATTCACTCACCACAGATATTTCACCTAAGTTTTGCTCAACTTCAACACTTAGGGAAAATAAGAGAACATACACTAGATCTCTCTCCTGTAAACAGAGATTAACCCGATTCACATTGAGATACACTACTCAGATGGAACGACTCTGGTAGATATATCTAACAAGAAAACCTGGGATTTATCTAAACAATTCAACACTACATGGTTAGTGGACAACCAATCCATGCCAAGAATGATATCAATATCTACAAGAGGCAAACAAATAAGGTTTACAAGGAAAATCCTATGTTCTACCTTTACATAACAATCAAGACACACTTTAGATGTTGTAATTAGTTTACCAGTGAGAGTAGATACAGATAAGTCATATAAAAAGTTCAAACATAGGTAAATCCAACATATTCACAGAATCATTAGAAACAAAGGAGCAGGATACTCCTGAATCATACAACACTGTCAAAAGATTATCATGAATTATGTATTTACCACCTAGAGTGTAAACTCTCCTTTACGCTTGTGGTTTTTGGGTAGGCGTAACTTCCTTTCTCAGTGAAAACTCCTTAGCAAAATGCCCAGGCTACCCACACACAAAGCACACCGAGCAAGGCCTATAACGCCCTTTTTTGAGGAGGGAACGTCACATCATAACCACGAAATGGAAACAAAATATATAAGCTAAGACTTAGTTCATTATAATATAGATAAGCCTGTTTAGTTGTAAACATATAAATGATTTGGAGAATTCTTTTTTTTATATATAAAATAATATGATAAGACATAGTTACAGCAGAAAGTAACATAAGAAGTAAACCATACATTCATACCTCGTACATATATATATACTTATATCATACTTGTTTAGGTACATCATTAGATATACAAAAAGCAGAAGCTTTACATGCCCCAAAATGATTACACATATAAGACAAAACATCAGGCCCCCAAAAGATTTACAGATAGCCATCAGCGGCCATCAACAACATCAGCCCCTAAAGCGAATGAGAAGGAACCATATTTGGATCCTCCTCCGGGTCTTCCTCGTCAGAGGAAATCCTCATCGGAGCAACCGAGTTACTAGCAGGGGCTTATGCAGAGGATAAGAACTAATCCTCTTGTGGGGAGTAATAGCGCTCACCCCACATATCACATATGGACAAGTAAAACTCTAAATGCAAATAAGCATTAAAAGTAAAGATAGGTGGATCATAACGTCCCCAACCCAGAGACATAGTCACATCTCCGACGTAGATGCAATGATTTGTACTCAGATTGAAGTGCCAGCGGTCCAGACCTCCATGAAAAGTCAATCTCACATAACCCAAAATGCCACGCGAACGGGATGCTATGCCCAAACAAGAAACTAATCAAAATCAGGCCAGAAGCTAGGGAATTCGTGCACTTTCCCTTCTTCACCGACGTCTTTAGAGAAACACATAAATAAATAGAATAGCAGAAATATAGAAAAGAGGTGAGAAATTCTACATTCAGTACTAATTGTGGCAGTATAGAAACAAAATGGCACAAAATGCCCATATAGCATTTCAGGAATAATAATCATCATCAAGAGGTAAATAGTAAACAACTTAACAAATCCAGGTAATTATAGCATCAATAAGGCAACAGTTCCAATCATTACATAAATGAATGCCAAGTGATATATTGAATCACTATGCATGTGCACATGATACCGAAATCCTACTCCATGGAGCTAGACACAAATATCGGAGAAAATGATTAGGGAGACATGGCAGTATCTCGTCAGCCTAAAATCAAGTGCTTTCCAAAAAATCATTAATTTTGCCCAACAAGGCTTTATACAGTGGCATTTTTCACAAGATCGCGATATAGGATAGTGTCTCGGTCCGAATCGTCGGTGCATTTCCATCAGTCTATCCCACGGCCCAGAGGAGCTACCAACTGACCATTGTGAGACACCCGCATCCTGACACCCCCAAGGTCAACATTATGACCTACACTAGTCTATTCGCACCCACACTAAGGTGTGATTGAATCTCTTAAGCAACATGACCTTAACAATAGTCCATCGGACTTTCATAATGCATGATGACTCAATGCATATTCATGTATATTCAACAATGATATACTTTTTCATAGTATGCCACAATTTGGCCAAGTTAAACATCAACAAATTCTAGGTCCCACTCATGGACCCACAATATATATTATAAAGTTCTCAAATATGACACACTTTTAAGGTTCATTATGGAGTTTCACTTTAATCTAACATTTCTTATAAAATCTTTCTCTAGAGGAATTCTCTTGCAATTCTCATTCAATCTTTATTTCTCTTAATTAGCCAAGTCCTTTACTCGAAATAAACCATATTTACTTAGAGAATTATCTAAGTTCTCCAAATCTCACACACACTCTTGTTTTTCCCTTAAGTTCAAAATAATCACCCTAGGTCATCAAATAAATTTCTTTCCATCTTATGAATCCATAATAAATTCTTAAGTTACCTAATCACCTAAGCCTTAGCTTAATGCATAACTTTTAGCCAATATGGCCCTTGAGGCCGTCACCTCCCAAGGACAAGAGTCCAACTAATTTTTTCCATCACATTGTTAATTACTTAACACTTAATTTCTTAAGTTCCAATTTCTACAAAAATTAAATCTTGAACACCCAAAAATTTGGCCTCTTGGCCGTGAATCCAAAAGGGTAAAGAGCCCTAGATTTTTCATATATCAATCCAAGCAATCCAATATATAATTCCATCGCCATTAAGGTACACAATGATAATGAATAAATTCATACAAGTCCAAATAGTTACAAAATCATGAAGAACAATACAACAAAGAGAGCAATCCCACATGGATTCCTCATCAACAACACCAAAAATGTTTCCTCACCACCAAGATAGGTTGAAGAGGATCATCTCCCTCTTACCTATAGAAGACAACACAAGAAAGCAAGCTTCTTGGTCCTTTCCTTACAAAATTCGTCCAACACCTCCAACAAAACCCTAAGAGATTCAAACTCCCCAAAATCAACCATCAAGTCTTAAAAGAGAAGTCCTTGGTCACAAAGAGGACCAAGAATCATGAAATCAAGAAGGGAAATGAAGATTCAAGAACATTACCTCAAGAGCTTCAAGTCTAGGACTTAATGGAAAATGGTGAAAATGGAGGAATCAAGTGATGCTCACCAAAGAGAAAAGGATCATGGTGATGAAAGGATTCAAGAAATGAGATTGGTTAGAGCAAACAAAAATTGAGAGTGGAGAAATGGTGCTTGGCCGTGGAAGTGAAAAGAAAATGGAGAGGAGAAAAATGAAGAGAAGAAAAAGATGAGAGCTTTGTAAGAGAGAGAAAGTGTGTAGAAACTTTTTGAAAATGTGTAGTAATGCTTAAGTGAAAAGATGACTACCCTTGTCATCTTTTCCCTTCCCCCAAAATCGTAGCCTCTCCCTTAAGGAGAGAGAAGGAGAAAGCTTCTCCAAGAAGCCAATAGGAAGGTGCTAGGAAGTTTCTCCAAAGCTTCTTCAAGAAGCCAAAACTCACCCTTTTGAAAAGTCAATGATGATGTCACTTGTATGATGCCATCAAGGTGATATCACATAAAGTGAACACTCTAGAAAAGATGATTAATACTCTACTAGAGTTATTATCCAGTGGACAAAAGTTATAGTTAATAAAAATAGTATTTATTGTTCATCGAATAATTTCACGGTACAGCGATTTTATTTATCAGATAAAATCTCAAAAAACGTAAATATCGTAAATTATGCCCGGCCTCGGGTTTAGTAAGATCCCCCATCGACGTTTCCATAGTTCAAGGTTTACCAGTCTCAGGAAAAATATTTCATTTTCCCCGGCTCTGCTCATCGCACACGCAAAATGAAGAATATATTAAAATATTCAACGTTTCTAGAAAAATTCACAAAAATTCACAAAAATCACAAATATTATAAAATGACTATTTATTATAAAACAAACAATTTTTGGGGTGTTACAAGGCCAGTCTCCGTGCTGTTCCCACACTTGGAACACTTAGGTCCTAAAATCTTCTTCTGAACCTTCTTACTTTTCTCTTGAGGAAAGCTAGGTTTAGAGGTTCCCTTCTTGACTTTTCATCACCTTACTTCTTTTTTTGAAAGCTTTGTGACTTTGAATCCACTAAAGGCTTCTCGTCACGCCCTTCTATAATCTGGCATTTATTAACCAAGGCTACAAAGTCCCGAATCTCAAACAGTTGGATGGCCTTCTGAACGTCTTCTCCCAATCCTTCCTCAAACTTAACACATTTCCAAGACTCGACTGGGGTAAGCTTGATGCAAGATGAGAATTTTAACAATTCGTTGAATTTGGCCACATATTAGCTAACAGACATGCCTCCCTGCTCCAACCTAAGAAATTTTATCTCCTTTGCGTTCTGTAGATTTTGTGGAAAGAACTTTCCCATAAAAGAATTCTTAAAGATCTCCCACGTAATAAGAGTTCTTGACGCCTGAAAACCTCTCTTGACATCCATCCACCAATCCTCTACTTCTCTTTCCAACATATAAGAAGCAAAAAGTACCTTTTGTAACACCCCAAATTCTGACTATGTTAATAGTAATAGCAGAATTACATTGTTTTACATTTTCTATGTGTTATAAAAATAATTTGACTGTTCTGAGATCATTTTTGATCATTTTGTGTGATTTGCCTCGAGTCAAGAAAATAATAATTTTCTTGACCGAAAAAATCTTATTTTAATTAATTGAAGCTGGGGGGTCTTACTAAACCTAATTTCGATTAATATATATATTAATCTTTTAATTTTTAAGATTTAACGTGTAATAAAATAATTTTATATTATTATAATATTATTTTATGTGACAAGATTCTACAATCTTAAAAATAGTAGAAATCTATTTCAAAATGATCGTGGACCCGAAAAAGTTCATGGGACCCGCGTGTAGTGTAGCAGTCAACGATTCTGACTGGATAGAATTCTAAAGCAATAAGAATCAGTCAAAATAGGTGGCTTGACTATTTTAAACCAATAGGAAGTAGTCAAATAAAGAAGCATAGACTTCAATATGGACCCTTGGATAAAAAGCATGATTTAGATGCTTTTGATCATAACCGTTGATCCGATCAACAGTGTGAAACGAATCCTGATAAAACCACTAAGTAATATCCACCGTAGATGATATCAATGGATAGGAAACTAAGTTGATTTCAATGGCTAAGATGAAGTCAACAATAGTGGCTTGACTTTGCTTAGTAACTAATTAAACTTAATTTGGTTAATCTAATAGCCTAATTAACAAGCTAAGTAAACTAACCTAATTTTTAATTAGTTATAATCTAATTCTTAATTAGATATCCTAATTTTAGTTAGAGGTTATGATATATATAATTATATGTCTAATTAATCAATTATGTAATTGGAATGTTAATTAAGATTGATTAGGAAACTTAACCTAACTAATTAACTAATTAATTAGCAAGTAACTAGACAATAATTGAAAACAATTAAGTCCCTAATCCTATGAAGGGCCACACGGCCAGCAGCTTTGGGAGACTTCTCCATAGTTCTTGAACCATCTTGCATGACAATAGCATGACCAAAAGATGACCAAGCCATGTGAAATTGCATATGCACTCAATTGGTGATATTTTGTTTCAAGTAAATCCTAATATTTTCCTATACTCATATGGCAGCGGCAGCTCCATTTTTCACTCTCACAATATTCACTTTTCTCTCACATCAAAAAGCTTTCATCTTTTCCTCTCAAAATTCCAAGAGCACCAAGCATTTATTTTCTTCCATTTTCTCTCCATAGGTTCGGCCCCAACAACCAAGTACACCATCACTCATCTATAATTTTCACTCTCATCATTTCCTAAAGCTAGACAACATTTTAAACACTTTCCATTTAGGAAATTTTCCCAAAATCACACTCTAAGTGCTTCAAAATCCAACTTCTACCTTACTTCCCTAGAGGTAAACTTTGGTTTTTATGGTTTAAGTTCATGTTTTTGATTTTCTAAACCATGTTTTTTCCATGGTTTATCATTATTAAGCTTTGTATGTGATTTTAGTAATTGTTTTAGAATTGTTAGGAATTGTTTGTGAGCCACACGAAATCAAGGAGAAGGAGAGGAGCTTGAAGGACTTGTCTTCAAGAGGTAAGAGGGAGATTTTACCTCACCAACCAAGTTTTGGTGGTGTGGGGATGGTTTTGTTCGGTGAAAAACCCATAAGGGTTTATTCACCTATTGTTTGGTGTGCTTTGATTGTGTTTGTGATGTGTATGGTGTTGTTTCTATGCTTGCATGTGTGATAATATGCTTAAAGCTTTGATATCATGTGTATATGTATAATTATGAAAGCATGAGGATGTATGTATAATTTAGGATGTGAACAACATGATGAATCGATTGTATGAGTGCTCCAAAGAGCACTGAGGCTCACGGCCATACCATGGAAAAGAGGATCAAAGTCCTCAAACTGATGAATTAAAATGAGAACTGAGAGATTTAAATGAATTTGGAAAAGTTTGAGTATAGCAAAATAAAATGATTTTTATGTGAAGTAAAGAAAGGAAATAACAATTTTTGGGAAATAGTACAATTACTGATTTTTAGAGGGTTATACCGTAAATTTTTATAAAAGAGGGACTAAATTATAAATATTATTTAAATGCGGGGCCATTGTATAAATACTTATTTTTAAAGGGGTCATATTATAAATATTATTTTTAGAGGGGTCATATTGCAAATATTTTATAAAAGATGGACTATTTTGTAAATATGAATTTTATGAGGGACTATTTTGTAAATATTAATTTATGAGGGATTATTTTATAAATATTAATTTATGAAGGACTATTTCATAAATATTAATTTTTGAGGGACTATTTCATAAATATGAGTTTTTGAGGGACTATTATGCAAATATGGAAAAATAAAGTGAATTTTTAGTATTCAATGAGAAAAATAGTATTTTTGAATTTAAAACGTATGAAAAATTTTTACGCGATTGGAAAACGTTGAAAAATCGCTACACAATTTTGAAAAGGCAATAGAATTGAGTCGCGATTAAGAAAATGTGAAAATATAACTACACGATTAAAATACAGTAATAATACTGTTAGATTATTGTGTAGACCCCGAATATGTAATATAAATTGGAAATATGAATAGTGCATAGTACATGCATTAGAAAGGTCCGATGGACTGTATGAGGCTAGTTGCCTAGGAGAGACTACACCTCTTGAGTGGGTGTGATATGCGTAGTGCAAGTCACTAGTTGACCTTGGGGGCATTGGGGTGCGGGTTGCCTACAATGGGCAGTTGGTAGCTCTTTTGTGTTGTAGGTTAGACCGACGCAACACACCAATGATCCTAACCGAGACACTATCCTTAATCAAGATCTGATAAAGACTGTCGTGTATATGCTAGATGTGCAAGATTAAGCACGTGGTCCGAGGCATATTGGTACCGACAAATCTTTTCGATCACTCTCTCCGACCTGAGTTGTAACTCCATGAAGTAGGAAATTGAGTCTGTGTGCATACATGTAGCTATTGAGGGTATTATCATAATTATGTTTATGGTAATTAATTTATTGGATATTTGATTATTGTTAGTGGCATGATTGTAAATATCGTTTACTTCATGAATTTTAATGATAATTGATATTGATGGTATAACTGTAATTATGGTATGATAGTTGTGTGAGATATTGTATGTGTTTATCTTCATTGCTACCATACTGGTATTAGCGTAGGTGATCTCACCTCTTTGTATGCATGTTCTATATTATATTTATATTTGTCAAGACATCGAGCAAGAGGAAGAGCGAGAAGCTGAGGAGGAGCAGATTCCCGTTGAGGACATTGAGTTTTGAAGAGATGGAGATGCCTAGTTTCCTTGGCTACCTGAAGCTGACATTCATTGGAGGAGATGAGGCGTGGACTGTTGATTTAGAGAGAGAGTATTTACTATATGGGAGACCTAAATATTAGATTGAGTAGGGAACATTTAGGACACCCTTACTTTTCTGTTAATCTTTTTGTACAACAAGAGTTCCCAATATCTATTAGGCAGTATTGGGGAGCTTACTATCGTACTCCCAATGTGATTAGTATTGTGTCATCTGCTCGGACACCTGTCCGTAGGACTGCACATCATGATGGATTCCTATATGCTGAGGAATCTGAGGAGGACCCGTCTAAGGGTTCTGCTGTCTAGTAGGACTTGGGCAATATAATAGTTTAAATTAAAGTTTAAAGTTTAAATGTTTTAAAAGTCTAGTTTGTAAAATATTTAAGTATGACAATACTAAAGGCTTATATGTATATATGATGTAAATTATTTGTGACAATGTTGTTATGTTTTCATTTTCTGCTAAGTTTATCTTACTATCATCAAGAAATTTTACAACTCATATTTATATTACAAGCACGATTTATAATTGAGGGGTAATTTGGTAATTAAGCAACACCAAGTGTGGCGCCCTAAGGAGGGTGTTACATTAGTTGGTATCAGAGCCCAAGTTAGAGTCTTTTGGGTTTGTGGTTAGGTCTGTCTTGTTTAAGTTATGTGATTCTCTGTAATTGTTTTCTGAAAGAAAAACAATATTGTTTGAAGACGGACCCTCACTTTTCTTTGTGTTGTTCAGGCTGATAGATAGAATGAAATAGCTGGACGCAGAAGAGGACGCATGAATGCGAGGGCAGCAGCTGGAAATGCCGGTGACGACAATCAGAATATGGCTGCAGTTGTAGCAGCAATACAACGAATGGCTGAGGTTATCGCATAGCAGAATCAAAGAGCAAATGATGATGCTCACAGCTTGTCAGAATTTCGGAGGAACAATCCACCGAAATTTCATGGAGAGTTTGATCCAGGGAAAGATGATCTTTGGATCAAGGAACTGGAGAAGATATTTGATGGCTTGGGATGTACTGATAAGCGGAAGCTTACTTTCGTGACGTTCATGTTAGTCGGTGATGGGGAGGCTTGGTGGGCAGGAGCCCGCAGATTAATTCAAGCTGAAGGGAGAGTTGTGACATGGCAGCTCTTTAGGCAGAAGTTTCTGGGGAAGTATTTCCCAGCCAGTGTTTGACATGCTAAGGAGATGGAATTCCTTAGTTTGAGACAAAGGGCGATGACTGTAAGTGAGTATGCAGCAAGTTTCGAAAGCTTATCTAAGTTTTCGAGGTACTTCCAGATGCATCGAGATGAGGAGTGGAAGTGTAGGAAGCTCGAAGAGGGGCTGAGGCTTGACATCGAGCGAGCTTTAGCAACTGTAGATATCGATCAGTTTTCGGTATTGCTAGATAAGTGTCGAAAGGTCGAGGAGATTGATCATCTGCGAGAGGCTAAGAATAAGAACTTTGGACCTACGCGGTTCTAAAAGGGGAAGAGTAGCGGTGGCAACCGTTACCAACAGAAACCATATACTAAACCAGCAGTAAGTCAGAATCGGTAATAATCATTTGGAGGAAGTTCAAGTGGTAGTAGAGCAGTTTCAACTGGAACTTCTGCACTTAAATGTTTTAAGTGTGGGAAAGGACATCTCACCAGGGACTGTCAGCATAAGGGGGTGATTTGTTATCGATGTGGGAAGCTTGGACATTTCTCTAAAGAGTGTGATCAGCAGAAAGCGGAGCCATCTGTAGGAAGTGTTTGTACTGCAAGGCCACAGGCGGGTGGTCGAGTGTATACAATGAGTGGGGAGGAAGCCACTAAATCCGAGGACTTGATAATGGAGGAGTGTGCTATTGAAGGTAATCCTTTAACAATATTATATGATTCGGAAGCAACGCATTCTTTCATTGCATGTGATTGTGTAGAGCGTTTGGGATTAACTGTGACTACATTGCCATATGATTTGAGTGTTAGTACTCCTACTGATAAGCCTGTGATAACTACAAAAATATGTTTGAATTGCCCTATATGTGTTAGGGATAGAATCTTTCATGTGGATTTGATCTGTTTGCCTCTTTCCAAGATTAATGTAATCTTAGGAATGGATTGGTTGTCTTCCAACCATATCATGATAGACTGTTCGAATAAAACATTAGTTTTTCCTGAGGTTAAGGATTCTAGATTTTTAACAGCTACTTAAGTGGAGGCTTGTTTGAAGGAAGGAGATTAAGGGTACTTGTTGATGTCTTTTATGGAGGTTCAGTGTGAAGACGTTCTGAAGGATATTTTTGTAGTGAATGAGTTTCCTGAAGTGTTTCCTGAAGATATACCTAGAATACTGCCAGAAAGAGAGATTGAATTCTCTATTGATTTAGTTCCTGGAGCTGGACCTATATCTATGGCGCCTTATCGGATGTCTCCAGTAGAATTGGTAGAGCTTAAGAAGCAATTGGAGGATTTATTAGAGAAGTAGTTTGTGAGACCAAGTGTATCATCTTGGGGAGCTCTAGTGTTGTTGGTAAAGAAGAAGGATGAGACTTCTCATCTATGTGTAGACTACCAGCAATTGAACAAGATTACAATTAAGAATAAGTATCCACTACCAAGAATCGATGATCTGATGGACCAATTGCAAGGAGCCGCAATATTTTCTAAGATTGATTTACGTTCTGGTTATCACCAGATACGTGTAAAGGTGGAAGATATCCCAAAGACTGCATTTCGGACACGATATGGGCATTACGAGTATCAAGTGATGCCTTTTGGTGTGACTAATGCACCTGCGATATTTATAGACTTCATGAATTGGATTTTCCATTCATACTTGGATAAGTTTATTAATGTCTTTATTGATGACATCTTGATTTATTCTTGAAGTCAGGAGGAGCATGTTGAACATCTCAGAGTGGTTCTCTAGATTTTGAAGGAGAATAAGTTGTATGACAAGTTGTCTAAATGTGAATTTTGGTTGAGTGAAGTACAATTTTTGGGGCATGTCATATCGACAGATGGAATTGAAGTTGATGCTTCAAAGGTGGAGACAGTTATTGAATGAGAAAGACCGAAGACTGTATTGGAGATCCGTAGTTTCATCGGATTGTTCGGTTACTATCGACGATTTATTGAAGGGTTTTCGAAGATTGCAGGACCTCTTACCCAACTTACACGAAAGAATCAGCCGTTTGCATGGACTGAAGCATGTGAGGAAAGTTTTCAGGAGTTAAAACGATGACTGACTACTTCACCGGTTTTGATTCTGCCTGATCCAAATGAATCTTTTGAAGTATATTGTGATGCTTTGTATCAAGGATTGGGTTGTTTATTATGAAGAACTATAAGGTTGTGGCGTATGCGTTGAGACAATTGAAAGTGCATGAGAGGAATTATCCGACTCATGACTTGGAGTTGGCCGCAGTAACGTTTGCATTGAAGGTATGGAGACATTTTCTCTATGGGGCAACGTCACTGTTTTTAGTGACCATAAAAGTTTGAAGTATCTATTTGACAAGAAAGAGTTGAACATGAGACAAAGGCATTGGCTAGAGTTTCTGAAAGATTATGACTTTCAGTTACGGTATCATCCCGGAAAGGCGAATGTCGTAGCAGATGCTTTAAGTAGGAAAGCACTTAATGTTTCTGTTATGATGATTAAGGAGAAAGACCTGATAGAAGAGTTTCGGGATATGCGATTATCTGTGAAGTTGACACCGGGAAAGATGTGTTTGAACATGATCACTATTTCGAATGACTTAATGGATAGAATACAAGAAGGACAAAACAGTGATCAGTATTTACAAGAAGCAAAGGAAGCAAGAAGTCAGGGAGCAGAATTGGAATTCAGTGAAGGTGTTGATGGAATTTTGAAGTTCAAAGGAAGAGTATGTGTACCAAACAATCTAGAACTGAGGAGATCAATTTTGGATGAAGCTCATAGAAGTAAGTTGAGTATGCATCCAGGAGCCACGAAGATGTACCAAGATTTGAAACAGCTATATTGGTGGCAAGGAATGAAGAGGGATGTCGCAAAATATGTATCATCCTGTTTGATTTGTCAGAAGGCCAAAGTTAAACACTAGAGACCATCAGGAATGTTGCAGCCTTTGCCTATTCCTGAGTGAAAATAGGATGACATAGCAATGGATTTCGTCACAGGACTATCGAAAACTCGAAAGGGTCACAATTCTATATGGGTAATTATTGATCGGCTTACAAAGTCAGCGCACTTTTTACCGATTAATATTAAGTACTCAATGGAGAAGTTGGCTCAAGTGTACATCAATGAAATAGTTAGACTTCGTGGTGTACCATTCAGTATAATTTCTAATCGAGATCCGTGATTTACATCGAGATTCTGGAACAGTTTGCAAGAAGCGATGGGAACAAAACTACGTTTGAGTTCTACTTACCATCCATAAACAGATAGTCATTTAGAAAGGATGATTCAGTCATTGGAGGACTTGTTGAGAGCTTGTGTTCTAGAGCAAACTGGTTGTTAGGATGAATTTCTACCGTTGATAGAGTTCACCTGCAACAATAGTTTCCATTCGAGCATAGGGATGACACCCTATGAGGCATTATATGGGAGAAGATGTAGGACACCATTGTGTTGGTACCGTGATGGTGAAAGTACTGTGGTAAGACCAGAATTTATGCAGCAGACTATTGAGAAAGTGAAGATGATCCATGACAAGATGAGGATAACTCAAACGCGGCAAGAGTTATGTAGATAAAAGACGAAGACCGCATGAATTTGAAGAAGGTGACCATGTATTTCTACATGTGACGCCTATGACTGGAGTTGTGTACCACTCCAAAATTTCCTATCTTGTAAATAGTAATTTTGACAGTTAACAGAATTTTACTGTTTAGTAATTTTTGGATGCTTTAAAATTATTTTGATTATTCCGTCAGCGTATTTGATCGTTTTGAGTGATTTACTCCGTGTCAGGAAAATAAAAATTTTCGGGTCGGGGAAAACTTTACGTAATTTAATTTTTACTGCTAGGTTTTAATTATTTTACGTGATCTGATATGATATTTGTGTGTTTTCCAATATTTGTGATTTTGTGGATGATTATGAATTTTTTTACTGTATGTGGGCCTAGGTGGCCATACGTGGGCCCAGGTGGGTCCCGCAAAGTGAAAATTTTTTCGATGGATAGAAAAATTTGTACTGTTTAGACAGAGACAGGGGATCTTACTAAACCTGAATCTGGAAACAGTTTATATAATTTTCTTTTATTGTGTTTTTTACTGTATTTATTTCTCAGGTGATAAAAATACAGTAAAAATATTATTTGTAGGGTTATAGCAGATAAAAATAATAAAAATTATACTGCGTAGTCAACAAAGAGGGCTTGACTTGATTTGTACCCTTGGATGAGAATACTTAGTTTGAATATTAACCATTGATTTAATCAACGGTTAAGAAACAAACTTAATAAAGAAGCATTGGATAATCACCATTGATTTAATCAATGGTGTGAGAATAAACTTAGTTAGGAAGGCTTCAATATCAACCGTAGATTTAATCAACGGTGTAAAATTGGTTATATAAAGTGGCTATGACCATTTACAACCATTGGATTTAGAATTGATCAAGGGTGGAGATTTAGTCTTAAAAAGTGACAAAGACCATTTATGACCATTGGATGAAGAATTAATCAAGGGTGGAGATTTGGTCTTCTAAAAAGGCTATGACTAATTATAACCCTTGGATTAAAAGTAAGAAGGAGTAATCTTGACCCTTTATTTTGGATACACATCTAATGGCTAGGATTTAAAGGAGAAAGATCCAATGGCCTAGATTTAGTCTTCTAAAAATCAAAAGTCTACCTAAATCCTAACCATTGAATTAATCAATGGTTAGGAATGCTTCAAATAATGGGTTGAAAAAGATGACAATATTATTACATGCATAATGCAAGGAGGGGACGATTTTTGTAGTATTTTGGAGCTAAAGGTGATTTGATGACCATTATTGCTTGTCATGGTCAATATTACATCATTCTTGACCATTATTACTTTGTTTGCTTCCTTAGGAGAATGCTTGGAGGGGGCATGGTTTTGGTGGCTTAATAGCTTAGCCAAGTTTCAAGACATTAATTATGTGTTGTCTTGGTCATTATTGATTAGTAACTAATTAAACCTAATTTGGGTAATCTAATAGCCTAATTAACAAGTTAAGTAAACTAACTTAATAATTATTTAGCTATAATTTAATTCTTAATTAGATATCCTAAATTTAATTAGAAGATATAATATATGTAATGATATGTTTAATTAATTAGTTATATAATTGGATAATTAAAGAGATTGGTTAGGAAACTAAACTTAATTAATTAACTATTTGTTTAGCAAGTAATTGGACTTAAATTAAAAGCAAATTGAATCCCAAATTGCCCTTGAAACTCACGGCCATGCAGCAGCTTGGGGGAGGCATCTACATGGTTCTTGAACCATCTAATTAGCCACGAAAGTCAAGAGAATGACATAAGCCATGTGCTACTCCATGTGCACTCAAAATGGGATATTTTATTCATGCTAATCTCCTAAAATTCTCTACAATCCCACGGCATCAACACTCACCAATTTACTCTCACAAATTTCATTTTCTCTTTCATCAAAAAGTCTACAACACTTTCTCTCAAAAATTTCAAGAACCAAAGCACCATTTTTCTTCATTTTCTCTCCACATGGTTCGGCCTCTTCACCCAAATATATTATCCATCACCTATAATTTTCACTCTCACCATTTCCTAAATCTAAACAATATTCTAAACACTTTCCATTTAGAAAGTTTTCCCAAAATCCCACTCTAAGTGCTTCAAAATCCCACTTTTACCTTACTTTCCCAGAGGTAAACTTTGGGTTTTATGGTTTAAATTCATGTTTATGATTTTCTAAGCCATGTTTGTTCCATGGTTTGTTATTATTAAGCTTTGTTTGTGATTTTACTAATTATTTTAGAATTATTAGGAATTGTTGTGAGCCACACGAAAATTAAGGAGAGGGAGGAGAGCTTGAAAAGCTTGTCTTCAAGAGGTAAGAGGGAGATCCATCTCACCAACCAAGCATGGTGGTGAGAGATGGTTTTATATTTGATGGATGGTGAATCCATGTGAGGATTCCAATCCATGGTCATGTAATAATTTATGTGTGTTTATGTGCTTTGATTATTTGCCTATGTTTGGTATGATTTGCATGATTTATTGCTTTGATTATGACATGTTTGTGATATATATTTAAATATTATGTATGCCATGATTTGATGGTGGAAAGGTAATTTGATTTTTGGCTCCAAAGGCCAAGGGGGAGGCTACGGTTTTGAACTCCCAAAAAAATTAGAGTTCATATTGAAATTTTTCAAGAATAAGGGAATTAATTTTTGGTCCCTAGAACTTAGTGAATTTCGGCCAAGACACTTCAAAATAGGTATTCACAAATTAATATTTTCATGAAAAATGAAATTGGATGATTTGAAGAGTATGAAAAATAAATAAAAGGGTTTGTTTTTCAAGAGAACAAGAATACGGTCTTTGAGGAATTTTTATTGATTTATTTTGTGTAAAAAGATCCTAAGTGTTTTTCTAAATATGAGTTTTGAATGAAACGGGCAAACGTTGATTTTAAGGATTTGCAAAGAAAGTGAAAAAGGATTTGCAAAGAAAGTGAAAAAGGATTTACAAAGAAAGTGAAAAAAGATTTGCAAAGAAAATAAAAATGAATTTGAACAAATGGGTTTGGTTTTTATAACCATCGGTATTTCGGTTTTGAAAATAAAATTTTAATAGTTTTGTTTGTGTAAAGCCATATCAATTTAGAAGGAAAAATGTTTTGATAATTTTCAATAGTCATGTCCACGTTTTTGAAGGCTTGTAATGCATTGATTTTGATGAAACAAAGTAATTTTTCAAGTGGAAATATAATTAATTTAATACAAGGAATTTGAAAAGGGAATCAGAGTATTTTAGCACTTGAGAAATGAATTTTTATGTAAATGGAAAAGAGAGGTTGCAAGTGAGCCTCAATTTGTTTTAAAAAGAATTTATTTTTGTTAAAATTGATTTAAGAAAAAAAATAAAGAATACAATAGTGATTTGGTATTTTCTAACGTGTAACACATCCGTTGGATTTTGGAAAGCGTTAGTAATTTTTGAAGTTAGAAACATTGATTTAATTCAATGGAATTGTGAATTTGTGGAATATACTGTGAAAAGGATTTTCTTGAGTAAGAAGATATATTAAATAAAGTAGAAAGTTATATTATTTTGAGGAAGGTTGATTTGGAAATGATTTGGGAAAAAAGGAGAATATAATGGTATTTTGAAAATTTACTAACGTATAACTTATTTTCGAGTTTTGAAGTGCGTTAGAAAATGTTAAGTTTTTGAAACGTTGATTTATATCAATGAAAAAGTGATTTTGTGAATTATATTTTAGAAAAGGATTTCTTGAGTAAAGAAATGTGAAAAAAGATTTTCTTGAGTAAAGAAAATGTGTTAAATAAAGTATAAAGTCATATTATTTTGAGAAAAGTGGAAATGAAATTTTTGAAGAAATGAGAAATATTTTCTGTAATGGAATTGTGGTGAAAAAATTTATTTACGTATCGTAATTTTTAAAGTATGTGGTTTGAAATACAGTAAAATATTTCTAAGTGTTTGGAAATACAGTAAAATATTTTTATGCGATTTGAAATATGTTAAAATATTACTACGCGATTGGAGATGCGTTGAAATATTTTAAGTGATTTGAATTACGTTTAAATATTTTACGTAATTTGAACTACTGTTAAAAAATTACTATGTGATTTAAAAGTGAGAATATTTTTACGTGATTGTGAAAATGATGGAAAATCGTTATGTGATTTAGAAAGTGTTTTAAATATTTTGAGAATGATGGAAAATGTTTTATGCGACTTAAAAGAATGATTTTTAAGTTATGCAATTTTGAAAATGATGAAAAATCATTACGCGAATTGAGAAATGTATATTTTTATGTGATTGAGAAAAATGTTGAAAAATTTAATACGTGATTTAAAGGGGCCACAGAAGAGTTGTAGTATTGTGAAAACGTAATAGAAATGTTTTGAAATTGTGAAAATGAAATGGAAATGTTGCGCAAATTTGTGAAAACACAATGAAATAGTTTGATAACTATGAAAATGTGATAATATGATTTTTCTGTTAAAAATATAGTATAAATACTGTAGAACCAGTATATGGATGCTGTGTGAGAAAATGACATGTTTTGCATTTGATTGGCATTTGGTGCATTATACATGCATTAGAAAAATATGCGTTGAAGCATATGATTATATTGAACAAATGAAATTGAAAAGATTTGGCCCTTTGGGGTTGGACTTGCACTGATATATTCGTGCATTGTATAAAATATAGCTAATAGCTATTATGGCCCTTGTGATTGAAGAGGGAATGAGAATTGATAGTGAGGTCTATGATGGATCTTGGGGGCGTCGAGGCGCGGCGGTCGACCAGTGGACAATTGGTGAGTACCCTGTGCCACTTGGCGATGTAGTCCGTTGCAACGCATTGACGATACCCAACAAGAACACGATTCTTTTCAATGACTGGGAGATTGTCTTTGGGCTAAGGCTGATAATTAACCAGAGCATTCTTCTCGAAATTGTGAAAACCTCCATGGAGTTATTTTTGATAAACTGAGTCTTTGTGCATATGCATAAATCTGAGCATTTATATCTGTGTGATAATTGTTTTGAATACTTGGAAGATGATGATGATGATAATGCTGAGGGCATTATCATAATTATTGTTTATGATAATTGAATTGATAAATGATTGGATGATGATAGTTGATTAATGTTGATGGCATGATCATAATTATGGTATGATCTATCTGTATGATATTGTTGTTTGTGTTATCTCTGTGCTGCCATGTTGGTATTGGTGTAGGTGATCTCACCTCTTTGTTATATTATTTTACTTTATGTGTATTGTTAAAATTATACAGTAGAAGGAATGAGTTGTCTTAGACATAACGAGTGGTAGATACTCAGAGATTGATGGAAATATTGAAAAATGGCTGTCTCAAGTTCGAAGATATGCCGGGTAGACAAGGAGTAAAGTTTTGATGCATCAAGTTGATACAAGAGAAGGAACGAGTATGTTAAAGTTTCTTGTTAGTGTTGTACCGTGCTATTAAGTAGGACCCGTCATGGGGTTTGCTACTGTAAAAAAAAATAAGTCTGTTAATTTTATATTTCTCTTTAAATTGTGATATTAATTGGTGTCAATATTGCATAATGAATAGTTGAAATATGATTTTCAATATTACCTAATATTTTCAGTAAATTTATGTTTCAGTAAAGAAGAAATTTTGAAACCCATTTTTTATAACTCAAACTTTGTGCGAACTTCTTTTCAGATTATAAGTCGGAAGTCAGAAATGTGATGCCCTAAGGAGGGTGTTACATTAGTTGGTATCAGAGCACGATTTCAGTCTTTTGGGGTTTGTGGTTAGGTCTATTTTGCTTGTGTTGTATTCTCTGTGTGTTTGTTTTTCGAAGGGAAATAATGTTGTTTATAATGGATATTAGATCCATTGAATTTCGATCCGCACGCCTCGAGAAAAAAAAAAGGAATGGCTCGGGATAGTTATACTTGTGTGAAAGTGGAACATGTTACTAGTTATGCAGTTGCAGCTACGGAAGCAACAGGAGCAATGTGGAAAGACGACTGCAAGAACAAAGGACTGCTGTTTAGTGGGAACTGGAATTTGAAGTTCAGAATCTGATGGAAGAGAATCAGTCTTGGAATATAAGATTTCGTAATTATGGAACCTGGTATTTTTTTTAGGATATTGAGAAAGTAATTGATTTCGATGGAGGATGTATTTATAACCATTGAGGAAACCAAAAATAGTAAAGGATATGAAAGAAAGTACTTCAATGAAGGAATGTACGTTAAGGAAATAAATTGTGAAAAAGTTGGACACATTTTCCCAGAGATTATGCTCTTTGAAAATAGAGCTTTCTATTAGTAAAATTTTAAATAGTAAGGGAAGTTGTTACTCTGAATGGAACGGGAGTGTTCTGAGCGGAAGATTTAAATAATGGAGATTGTGTCATTAGAGCTAATCCTATAAACCATACTGAATATTTCTGTGAGTGACCTATTCTTTATAACATATGATTGAGTAGATCAATTATATGTTAAAGTTATTCGTTATCCTCTAATTTGTTTACTTCTATTTCTATTCTTAGCTAATCGAGCTATTCAAGTTATTCAAATTGTTGTTATAGATCAAAACTTTGTGTTAGTTTGATCTGTTTCATAAACAGACGTGATCTTTGGAAATGCATTAGTTATTTTCCAACCATATCCAATGAGATTATTTCAATAGAGTGTGAGTAATCCAAAGAAAATTTATTCTTGAAAATCGGGTTACATCCAATTCTTTGCTGGATATGTTCGATAACAGGTTCGATTCATTTTGTTATCTTCCATGATATTTTCTTTCATCTCCTGCAATTGAACGAACAAGAAACAATATTCCTATTTAACTCTATGTCGTAGTATTTGGTATAGTGCTGTGGAAAGGAGAACTCGGTTAGTGAGACATTTCCTGTTAAAAGCAAAAATCTAGAATATGTAATGATACGAGGATAAGGAAATTTTAAGTAATACATTACATTAGTTGGAAGTTATATGAGAAAAAAAAACTATTCTAGGCATGAATGAAGATTGGTTGTCCTTATGTTGGTATCAGAGATATGGAAATTCTTTCTTTCTGGAGTAACATTCAACATCTTCAGTAATTATAGGAGTCTGAGATATCTGTTTGATCAGGAGAAGTTGAACATCAGCAAAGAGATTTTGTTGGTTAGAATAGTATAGCAAGATGTAAGAGAGGAAGCTTCATGAGAATTGAAAAATAAGATAAAAGAGTAATGTTCATATTTATTCTGAGGGTGTGAATCATGGTTATTAAATTTCGAGGATGAAATTTCTTTTTAGAGGGGGAGTAATGTAACACCCCAAAATTTCCTATCTTGTAAACAGTAATTTTGATAGTTAACAAAATTTTACTATTTAATAAATTTTGGATGCTATAAAATTATTTTGATTATTCCGTCAGTGTATTTGATCGTTTTGAGTGATTTACTCTGTGTCAGGAAAATAAAAATTTTTGGGCTGGGGAAAACTTTACGTAATTTAATTTTTACCATTAGGTTTTAATTATTTTACGTGATCTGATATGATATTTGTGTGTTTTCAAATATAAGTGATTTTGTGGATGATTATGAAATTTTTTAAATGTATGTAGGCCAAGGTGGTCCTATGTGGGCCCAGGTGGGTCCCGCAAAGTGAAAAAATTTTCTACGGATAAAAAAATTTGTACTGTTTAGATGGAGAATGCGGATCTTACTAAACCTGAATCTGGAAACAGTTTTTATAATTTTCTTTTACTGTGTTTTGTACTGTATTTATTTATCAGGTGATAAAAATATAGTAAAAATATTATTTGTAGGGTTATAGCAGATAAAAATAATAAAAATTATACTGTGTAGTCAACAAAGAGGGCTTGACTTGATTTGTACCCTTGGATGAGAATACTTAGTTTGAATATTAACCATTGATTTAATCAACGGTTAAGAAACAAACTTAATAAAGAAGCATTGGATAATCACCATTGATTTAATCAATGGTGTGAGAATAAACTTAGTTAGGAAGGCTTCAATATCAACCGTAGATTTAATCAACGGTGTAAAATTGATTATATAAAGTGGCTATTACCATTTACAACCATTGGATTTAGAATTGATCAAGGGTGGAGATTTAGTCTTAAAAAGTGACAAAGACCATTTATGACCATTGGATGAAGAATTAATCAAGGGTGGAGATTTAGTCTTCTAAAAAGGCTATGACTAATTATAACCCTTGGATTAAAAGTAAGAAGGAGTAATCTTGACCCTTTATTTTGGAGACACATCTAATGGCTAGGATTTAAAGGAGAAAGATCCAATGGCCTAGATTTAGTCTTCTAAAAATCAAAAGTCTACCTAAATCCTAACCATTGAATTAATCAATGGTTAGGAATGCTTCAAATAATGGGTTGAAAAAGATGACAATATTATTGCATGCATATGATAACTGTACAGAGTGTAGTTTTTAGTGCCCTATATCTGTGCTTTATGGCATGATTAGTCCTTGTTTGTAAGCATTAATGGAAGGTTTTAGCAACATTTATATCTGATTTCATTCTGATGACTTCCATTTTGATCTTGTGTAAATACTTTCAAAACTATGATCAAATTGAGTACATTTGTGAGATTAAATGAATTGATACTTTCTTTGTTATAGGCAGGTCTTAAATGAAGCATGAAAAATGAAGAAATTGCAATAGCTTTGGACCAGGAAGCCTAAGAGAAGATTAAAAGTGAAGATCAGCATCTAACGCTGCGACGTGGATTGGTGGCGCCGCTTCGCTCCCCTGCTTTAGTAGATAAAACCCGAGGCTGGAGCGCCGCAACGTTGAAGAGTAGGCGCCTCAGGCGCCTGTGACCTAATTACACGCGCGTCGCGGCGTGACATGTTGGATGCCGCGGCGTGACCCTATTTTATTCAGCTTATAAATACATTTGCACTGAATTTCTACGGGAGTTTTTCATCATTTTTGGAGAGCAGCTGCTGGTTTTAGGTTTTTAGACCTAGAGGAAGTGAAAAAGGCTAAGGTTGGAGGCCATCCTTCTTATGGAGGGTGAATCAAGCTTAGAGGATGAAATCTAATGAGCTTCCTTCCTTTTCTTTCTTCTTTTCCCTCTTATTGCTTCATGAACATGATTTATTGTTTGTACTTTCATGTTTCTTGGCTAGCTAGGCTGTATATAAGTTTTCCTTTGTAGTTTCTTATAGATACTAATGAATATGTAATCTTTTGAGTATATATTGAAGTTCAGTTAAGTTCAATCATTATCTGTGTTTATTGCTTGTGATTGGCTGATCACTGATTGCATGATGTTAATATTGGCAAATGAACTACACATAGGGATTTGTTGATATGGATATAGTGTGGTTGATACATGTTCGGCGAGTTCAATTGGCTTGGATGAGTTGATTCGTTAATAGGATAGAAATATACCTATTGGCCATGTATAGTGTGTGATTGAGAATAGATCATTAATGAGTGGAGTTTGCACTGGTTCTCAAGGAAACTTAGTGAGCTGGGTAAATAAAACCAGGATTAATTGACCTAGACATAGGCTTTTGACTAAATCAGATTCTCAAGCTAACTTAATCGTTCTTTGATGTTGCTTGTAAGGATTGCAATTCATTAGTTGAAGTAGGAGATGAAAAGTAATTCTTATTTCTCTATTTATCTATTTATCTTAGATTTATGACTTTTCAGTCTTTATATTTCTTTAAAAATTCAATTATAAATTTTATGCTTTTAGATAGCATTAATTAGACTATTGAATAATACTTAGCTTTTATATGAAATACGTTGTCCTCGTGGGAACGATATCTGACTCCTGGCGATACTACAAGTGCGACCCGTGCACTTGTGGTAAGCAAAAGAGCGAACAGCATAATGCAAAGAGGGGACAGTTTTTGTAGTATTTTGGAGCTAAAGGTGATTTGATGACCATTATTGCTTGTCATGGTCAATATTACATCATTCTTGACCATTATTACTTTGTTTGCTTCCTTAGGAGAATGCTTGGAGGGGGGGCACAGTTTTGGTGGCTTAATAGCTTAGCCAAGTTTCAAGACATTAATTATGTGTTGTCTTGGTCATTATTGATTAGTAACTAATTAAACCTAATTTGGTTAATCTAATAGCCTAATTAACAAGTTAAGTAAACTAACTTAATAATTAATTAGCTATAATTTAATTCTTAATTAGATATCCTAAATTTAATTAGAAGATATAATATATGTAATTATATGTTTAATTAATTAGTTATATAATTGGATAATTAAAGAGATTAGTTAGGAAACTAAACCTAATTAATTAGCTATTTGTTTAGCAAGTAATTGGACTTAAATTAAAAGCAAATTGAACCCCAAATTGCCCTTGAAACTCACGGCCATGTAGCAGCTTGGGGGAGGCATCTACATGGTTCTTGAACCATCTAATTAGCCTTGAAAGTCAAGAGAATGACATAAGCCATGTGCTACTCCATGTGCACTCAAAAGGGGAGATTTTATTCATGCTAATCTCCTAAAATTCTCTACAATCCCACGGCAGCAGCACTCACCAATTTACTCTCACAAATTTCATTTTCTCTTTCATCAAAAAGTCTACAACACTTTCTCTCAAAAATTTCAAGAACCAATGCACCATTTTTCTTCATTTTCTCTCCACATGGTTCGGCCTCTTCACCCAAATATACCATCCATCACCTATAATTTTCACTCTCACCATTTCCTAAAGCTAAACAATATTCTAAACACTTTCCATTTAGAAAGTTTTCCCAAAATCCCACTCTAAGTGCTTCAAAATCCCACTTTAACCTTACTTTCCTAGAGGTAAACTTTGGTTTTTATGGTTTAAATTCATGTTTATGATTTTCTAAGCCATGTTTGTTCCATGGTTTGTTATTATTAAGCTTTGTTTGTAATTTTACTAATTATTTTAGAATTGTTAGGAATTGTTGTGAGCCACACGAAAATTAAGGAGAAGGAGGAGAGCTTGAAAAGCTTGTCTTCAAGAGGTATTAGGGAGATGCATCTCACCAACCAAGCATGGTGGTGAGAGATGATTTTATATTTGATGGATGGTGAATCTATGTGAGGATTCCAATCCATGGTCATGTAATAATTTATGTGTGTTTATGTGCTTTGATTATTTGCCTATGTTTGGTATGATTTGCATGATTTATTGCTTTGATTATGGCATGTTTGTGATATATATTTAAATATGTATATGTATGCCATGATTTGATGGTGGAAAGGAAATTGATTTTGGCTCCAAAGGCTAAGGGGCAGGCTACGGTTTTGAACTCCCAGAAAAATTAGAGTTCATATTGAAATTTTTCAAGAATAAGGGAATTAATTTTTGGTCCCTAGAACTTAGTGAATTTCGGCCAAGACACCTCAAAATAGGTGTTCACAAATTAATATTTTCATAAAAAATGAAATTCGATGATTTGAAGAGTATGAAAAATAAACAAAGGGTTTGTTTTTCAAGAGAACAAGAATACGGTCTTTGAGGAATTTTTATTGATTTATTTTGTATAAAAAGATCCTAAGTATTTTTCTAAATATGAGTTTTGAATGAAACGGGCAAACGTTGATTTTAAGGATTTACAAAGAAAGTGAAAAAGGATTTACAAAGAAAGTGAAAAAGGATTTGCAAAGAAAATAAAAATGAATTTGAACAAATGGGTTTGATTTTTATAACCATCGATATTTCGGTTTTGAAAATAAAATTTTAATGGTTTTGTTTGTGTAAAGCCATATCAATTTAGAAGGAAAAATATTTTGATAATTTTCAATAGTTATGTCCACGTTTTTGAAGGCTTGTAATGCATTGATTTTGATGAAACAACGTGATTTTTCAAGTGAAAATATAATTAATTTAATACATGGAATTTGAAAAGGGAATCAGAGTATTTTAGCACTTGAGAAATGAATTTTTATGTAAATGGAAAAGAGAGGTTGCAAGTGAGCCTCAATTTGTTTTAAAAAGAATTTATTTTTGTTAAAATTGATTTAAGAAAAAAAAAAGAAGAATACAATAGTGATTTGGTATTTTCTAACGTGTAACTCATCCGTTGGATTTTGGAAAGCGTTAGTATTTTTTAAAGTTAGAAGCATTGATTTAATTCAATGGAATTATGAATTTGTGGAATATACTGTGAAAAAGGATTTTCTTGAGTAAGAAGATATATTAAATGAAGTAGAAAGTTATATTATTTTGAAGAAGGTTGATTTGGAAATGATTTGGGAAAAATGGAGAATATAATGGTATTTTGAAAATTTACTAATGTATAACTTATTTTTGAGTTTTGAAGTGCGTTAGGAAATGTTAAGTTTTTGAAACGTTGATTTATATCAATGGAAAAGTGATTTTGTGAATTATATTTTGGAAAAGGATTTCTTGAGTAAAGAAATGTGAAAAAAGATTTTCTTGACTAAAGAAAATGTGTTAAATAAAGTATAAAGTCATATTATTTTGAGAAAAGTGGAAATGGAATTTTTGAAGAAATGAGAAATATTTTCTGTAATGGAATTGTGGTGAAAAAATTTATTTACGTATCATAATTTTTAAAGTATGTGGCTTGAAATACAGTAAAATATTTCTAAGTGTTTGGAAATACAGTAAAATATTTTTATGCAATTTGAAATATGATAAAATATTACTATGCGATTGGAGATGCGTTGAAACATTTTAAGTGATTTGAATTACGTTTAAATATTTTACGTAATTTGAACTACTGTTGAAAAATCACTATGTGATTTAAAAATGATAGAATATTTTTACGTGATTGTAAAAATGACAGAAAATCGTTATGTGATTAGGAAAGTATTTTAAATATTTTGAGAATGATGGAAAATGTTTTATGCGACTTAAAAGAATGATTTTTAAGTTACGCGATTTTGAAAATGATAGAAAATCATTATGCGAATTGAGAAACATATATTTTTATGCTATTGAGAAAAATGTTAAAAAATTTAATACATGATTTAAAGGGGCAACAGAAGAGTTGCAGTATTGTGAAAATGTAACAGAAATGTTTTGGAATTGTGAAAACGAAATGTAAATGTTGCGCAAATTTGTGAAAACACAACGAAAGAGTTTGATAACTAAGAAAATGTGATAATATGATTTTTCTGTTGAAAATACAGTATAAATACTGTAGAACTAGTATATGGATGCTGTGTGAGAAAATGACATGTTTTGCACGTGATTGGCATTTGGTGCATTATACGTGCATTGGAAAAATATGCGTTGAAGCATATGATTACATTGAACAAATGAAATTGAAAAGATTTGACCCTTTGGGGTTGGACTTGCACTGATATATTCGTGCATTGTATAAAATATAGCTAATAGCTATTATGGCCCTTGTGGTTGAAGAGGGAATGAGAATTGATAGTGAGGTCTATGATGGGTCTTGGGGGCGTCAAGGCAGGGCGGTCGACTAGTGGACAGTTGGCGAGTACCCTGTGCCACTTGGCAATGCAGTCCGTTGCAACGCATTGACGATACCCGACAAGAGCACGATTCTTTTCAACGACTGGGAGATTGTCTTTGAGCTAAGGCTGACAATTAACCAGAGCATTCTTCTCGAAATTGTGAAAACTTGCATGGAGTTGTTTTTGATAAACTGAGTCTTTGTGCATATGCATAAATCTAAGCATTTATATCTGTGTGATATATTAATTAAGGAATATTGGTTATGACAATTGTTTTGAATACTTGGAAGATGATGATGATGATAATGCTGAGGGCTTTATCATAATTATTGTTTATGCTAATTGAATTGATAAATGATTGGATGATGATAGTTGATTAATGTTGATGGCATGATCATAATTGTGGTATGATCTATTTGTATGATATTGCTGTTTGTGTTATCTCTATGCTGCCATGTTGGTATTGGTGTAGGTGATCTCACCTCTTTGTTATATTATTTTGCTTTGTCGGTATTATTAAAATTATACAGTAGAAGGAATGAGTTGTCTTAGACATAACGAGTGGTAGATACTCAGAGATTGATGGAAATATTGAAAAGTGGCTGTCTCAAGTTCGAAGATGTGCTGGGTAGACAAGGAGTAAAGTTCTGATGCATCAAGTTGATACAAGAGAAGGAACGAGTATGTTAAAGTTTCTTGTTAGTGTTGTACCGTGCTATTAAGTAGGACCCGTCATGGGGTTTGCTACTGTAAAAAAAAAATAAGTCTATTAATTTTATATTTCTCTTTAAATTGTGATATTAATTGGTGTCAATATTGCATAATGAATAGTTGAAATATGATTTTTAATATTGCCTAATATTTTCAGTAAATTTACGTTTCAGTAAAGAAGAAATTTTGAAACCCATTTTTTATAACTCAAACTTTGTGCGAACTTCTTTTTAGATTATGAGTTGGAAGTCAGAAATGTGATGCCCTAAGGAGGGTGTTACAAGTTGGACG
This sequence comes from Ormosia semicastrata, assembly GCA_029884595.1. NCBI lineage: Eukaryota > Viridiplantae > Streptophyta > Magnoliopsida > Fabales > Fabaceae > Ormosia > Ormosia semicastrata. Next base: position 53,879,258 of record JAQQTO010000063.1, read on the forward strand.
AGTAATCAAGTCGAGGAAGCTCACTTCGAAGTTTATTGGACCGTATCAGATACTTCGTTGGGTAGGTCCGGTAGCTTGTCAGATTGCACTACCACCGTTCTTATCAAATCTTCACATTGTATTTCGCGTATCACAATTGCGAAAATATATTTTTGATTCGACTCATGTTATTGAGCCAGACACTGTACAACTGAAGGAGAACTTGACCTATGAGACGTTTCCAATCAAGATTGAATATCGAAGGATAAAGTAGCTTCGAGGAAAGGATATCACATTGGTTAAAGTGGTATGGAACAATGTAAGTGGTGAAGCCACATGGGAGTTAGAAAAGAAGATAAGAGAGCAGTACCTGTTTTTGTTTTAAGTGTCTGTCAAGTTTCGAGGACGAAACTTAATTTTAGTGGAGGAGAGTTGTAACACCCCAAATTCTGACTATGTTAATAGTAATAGCAGAATTACACTATTTTATATTTTCTGTGTGTTATAAAAATAATTTGACAGTTCTGAGATCATTTTTGATCATTTTGTGTGATTTGCTTCGAGTCAAGAAAATAATAATTTTCTTGACCGAAAAAATTTAATTTTAATTAATTGGTGTTGGGGGATCTTACTAAACCCAATTTCGATTGATATATATATTAATCTTTTAATTTTTAGGATTTAACTATGCAATAAAATAATTTTATATTATTATAATATTATTTTATGTGACAGTACCTACTGTCTTAAAAATAGTAGAAATCTGCTTCAAAATGATCGTGGACCTAAAAAAGTTTGTGGGACCCGCGTGTAGTGTTGCAGTCAACAATTCTGACTGGACAGAATTCTAAACCAATAAGAATCAGTCAAAGTAGGTGGCTTGACTATTTCAAACCAATAGCAAGTAGTCAAATAAAGAAGCATAGACTTCAATATGGACCCTTGGATAAAAAGCATGATTTAGATGCTTTTGATCATAACCGTTGATCCGATCAACGTTGTGAAACGAATCCTGATAAAACCACTAAGTAATATCCACCATAGATGAGATCAATGGATAGGAAACCAAGTTGATTTCAATGGCTAAGATGAAGTCAATAATAGTGACTTGACTTTGCTTAGTAACTAATTAAACCTAATTTGGTTAGTCTAATGGCCTAATTAACAAGCTAAGTAAACTAACCTAATTATTAATTAGTTGTAATCTAATTCTTAATTAGATATCCTAATTTTAATTAGAGGTTATGATATATGTAATTATATGTCTAATTAATCAATTATGTAATTGGAATGTTAATTAAGATTAATTAGGAAACTTAACCTAACTAATTAACTAATTAATTAGCAAGTAATTAGACAATAATTGAAAATAATTAAGTCCCTAATCCTATGAAGAGCCACACAACCAGCAGCTTTGGGAGACTTCTCCATGGTTCTTGAACCATCTTGCATGACAATAGCATGACCAAAAGATGACCAAGCCATGTGAAATTGAATGTGCACTCAATTGGTGATATTTTGATTCAAGTAAATCCTAATATTTTCCTATACTCACACGGCTGTAGCAGCTCCATTTTTCACTCTCACAATATTCACTTTTCTCTCACATCAAAAAGCTTTCATCTTTTCCTCTCAAAATTCCAAGAGCACCAAGCATTTATTTTCTTCCATTTTCTCCCCATAGGTTCGGCCCCAACACCCAAGTACACCATCACTCACCTATAATTTTCACTCTCATCATTTCCTAAAGCTAGACAACATTCTAAACACTTTCCATTTAGGAAGTTTTCCCAAAATCACACTCTAAGTACTTCAAAATCCAACTTCTACCTTACTTCCCTAGAGGTAAACTTTGGTTTTTATGGTTTAAATTCATGTTTGTGATTTTCTAAACCATGTTTGTTCCATGGTTCATCATTATTAAGCTTTGTATGTGATTTTAGTAATTGTTTTAGAATTGTTAGGAATTGTTTGTGAGCCACACGAAATCAAGGAGAAGGAGAGGAGTTTGAAGGACTTGTCTTCAAGAGGTAAGAGGGAGATTTTACCTCACCAACCAAGTTTTGGTGGTGTGGGGATGGTTTTGTTCGGTGAAAAACCCATAAGGGTTTATTCACCTAATTTTTGGTGTGCTTTGATTGTGTTTTTGATGTGTATGATGTTGTTTCTATGCTTGCATGTGTGATAATATGCTTAAAGCTTTGATATTATGTGTGTATGTATAATTATGAAAGCATGAGGATGTATGTATAATTTAGGATGTGAACAACATGGTGAATCAATTATATGAGTGCTCCAAAGAGCACTAAGGCTCACAGCCATACCATGGAAAAGAGGACCAAAGTCCTCAAACTGATGAATTAGAATGAGAACTGAGAGATTTAAATGAATTTGAAAAAGTTTGAGTATAGCAAAATAAAACGATTTTTATGTGAAGTAAAGAAAGGAAATAACAATTTTTGGGAAATAGTACAATTACTGATTTTTAGAGGGGTTATACCGTAAATTTTTATAAAAGAGGGACTAAATTATAAATATTATTTAAATTAGGGGCCATTGTATAAATACTTATTTTTAGAGGGGTCATATTATAAATATTATTTTTAGAAGGGTCATATTGCAAACATTTTATAAAAGAGGGACTATTTTGTTAATATAAATTTTATGATGGACTATTTTATAAATATTAATTTATGAGGGACTATTTTGCAAATATTAATTTGTGAAGGACTATTTCATAAATATTAAATTTTGAGGGACTATTTCATAAATATGAGTTTTTGAGGGACTATTATGCAAATATGGAAAAATAAAGTGACTTTTTAGTATTAAATGAGAAAAATAATATTTTTGAATTTAAAACGTATGAAAAATATTTATGCGATTGGAAAATGTTAAAAAATCGCTACGCGATTTTGAAATGGTGACAGAATTAAGTCACAATTAAGAAAATGCAAAAATATGACTACGCAATTAAAATATAGTAATAATACTGTTAGATTATTGTGTGGACCCCGAATATGTACTATAAATTAGAAATGTGAATAATGCATAGTACATGCATTGGAAAGGTCCGATGGACTGTATGAGGCTAGTTGCCTAGGAGAGACTACACCTCTTGAGTGAGTGTGATATGCGTAGTGTAAATCACTAGTTGACCTTGGGGGCATTGGGGTGCGGGTTGCCTACAATGGGCAGTTGGTAGCTCTTCTGTGCCGTAGGTTAGACCGATGCAACACACCAATGATCCTAACCGAGACACTATCCTTAATCAAGATCTGATAAATACTGTCGTGTATATGCTAGATGTGCAAGATTGAGCACGTGGTCCGAGGCATATTGGTACCGATAAATCTTTTCGATCACTCTCTCCGACCTGAGTTGTAGCTACATGGAGTAGGAAATTGAGTCCGTGTGCATACCTGTAGCTATTGAGGGTATTATCGTAATTATGTTTATGATAATTGATTTATTGGATATTTGATTATTGTTAGTGGCATGATTGTAAGTATCGCTTACTTCATGAATTTTATTGATAAATGATATTGATGGTATAACTGTAATTATGGTATGATAGTTGTGTGAGATATTGTATGTGTTTTTCTTCATTACTACCATACTGGTATTAGCGTAGGTGATTTCACTTCTTTGTATGCATGTTCTATGTTATATTTATATTTGTCAAGACGTCGACCAAGAGGAAGAGCGAGAAGCTGAGGAGGAGCAGATTCCCGTTGACGACGTTGAGTTTTGAAGAGATGGAGATGCCTAGTTTCCTTGGCTACCTGAAGCTGACATTCATTGGAGGAGATGAGGCGTAGACTGTTGATTTAGAGAGAGAGAGTATTTACTATATGGGAGACCTAAATATTAGATTGAGTAGGCAACATTTAGGACACCCTTACTTTTCTGTTCTTTTTGTACAACTAGAGTTCCCAATATCTATTATACTGTATTGGGGAGCTTACTATCGTACTCCCAGTGCAATTAGTATTGTGTTGTCCGCTCGGACACTTGTCCGTAGGACTGAACATCATGATGGATTCCTATATGCTGAGGAATCTGAGGAGGACCCATCTGAAGGTTCTGCTGTCTAGTAGGACTTGGGCAATATAATAGTTTAAATTAAAGTTTAAAGTTTAAATGTTTTGAAAGTCTAGTTTGTAAAATATTTAAGTATGACAATACTAAAGGCTTGTATGTATATATGATGTAAATTATTTGTGACAATGTTGTTATGTTTTTATTTTCTACTAAGTTTATCTTACTATCATCAAGAAATTTTACAACTCGTATTTATATTACAAGCACGATTTATAATTGAGGGATAATTTGGTAATTAAGCAACACCAAGTGTGGCACCCTAAGGAGGGTGTTACACCTTTCACTTATCTGAGCAAGCTATAGCAGTAAAAATCTTCTCTATCTCTTTGAGCAAACCTTCAGCTCTGACTGGGTTGTACTCCCCCTTGAAAGAAGAAGGATTAGATTTCTTAAACCCCAAGAGGTCTTGGAAAGTCTAATTCCTCCTAACTACCTCTTGGTTTGGTTGCCCCTGATGATGTGGTGGTGGTGTAATATGTAAGATTGTACAAAACTAAAAACAAAGTAAATAAATAAAAGATAATACATAAAGAAACGAAATAACTAAAAATAAGTCTTTTGCTTATTCTTTTTACCCTTTCCCTTTGGAGGGTCTTGACCTGGATTTACATAGAAATACAACGAGGTGAGAAATCACAAAAATCTCAGTATAAGTAAACCAAAACCATCAGTTATTTATTCACAACAAATAACTAGCTAAATACATACATACTCTCTATGTAACAAAAGATACGATAATCAATGATATCAAACAATCGCCTATATAATCCTAAGATATCATCAAGCAAGCGAGACAACTGTAAGATATCATCAAGCAAGTGAGACAGCTGCCCATACAATTGCCAATTAATGTAATGTTTTATGTTATGATATATGGTTATGCTCATTCAATGTCCTAATAATATGATTATGCAATGCTAATGTAAGTTTTAGTTTTTAGAGAACACATGTTACTCACTTATTCCCAGGAACCACATTCCCTTGTATATACCAAGCAGGATAGGCCTAAGAGCCTACACGCTGCTTAGGAATAGGTGAATACCTTCCCCTCACCAATGTAAGAGTACGACTCCTACCCCCATACTGATAACCCTGACCATAATAGCATAACTGCTATGAGAATTTAGATCCAACACTTCATTCTCAGGCCATATGGTTGTGCACACCATCTAAGGTTACAATACATAGGAATTAGCAATAACAAGTTTGAAAACAAAATATGCAAGAATATTTTCAAATTATATTTGAAACAATCATAAGATCCTCACAACCTAGTTAAAAAGCAATACTTGTACAAGTACATCTTAGCCTCACTCGTCCAACAAAGTAGCAAGGACTATATCACTAGCACTTTTATATCTAGAACCTCACGTCATCACTTCACAAGTGATTTAAAAGTCAACCTCATGTTGAACAATGTCCTAGGTACTCACTATGGAATTCCACACCTCAAGGATGTCTAAGGTTTCTCAACTCCTCATATATGTTAGGTGGTTATTCTCTCCAAGAAATAGTCCCACTAGAGCCTCAAGACACTTAGAAAGGCATATATGAGTTATCCTAACACTTAGAAAATTCCAAAACATCAAAAACACAATCTTGAAAAATCCTAGAACTCACGCCTCAGCGCAAACTCTGTCACACTGTGACGCCCAACTCTCGGTCACTCTCATGCCTCGGCGTGGTTCATTCATAGCCCGACGTGGTTCATTCACGTTGCAGTGTGGTTCATTCTCATCACGGTGCCTAGCTCTCGGGTTCACTCACGCTTCGGCGTAGTTCTTAGTCACACCGCAGTGCGAGGCATTTTCTGTAAAATTCTGTAGAATATAACACTGTGTACTGTTCCATTGGCGCATCTCATGGGATTTAGCCATTCCAAATCAATTTCTAGATGATTTTAAGTCCTAATTAGTTCATTTACACATAGAAATTATCAATCACCAACTCAAACCACTAACTTTAGATTCAAGAACTAATCACACATCCAAAAACCTATTTTTCTCACTTTGTGCATCAAAGGCCGAAATGAAGAGTTTCAAGTTTCTAACTCAAACTCATACCATGAACAAGTCATAAACAACCATTTAAACACATTCAAGCAAGAAAAACATTTTAAACACCTCTAAAACCCAATTTGACCTATTATATGTAACGCCCTTACTATTATTGCTAATAGTGTATCCAGATTTATACCATAGCAACAATAACAAGCACATCACTTAACTTACTTTTCAAAAACTTCAAGTTTAATTTACATTATTATATAAAAATATGAGCCTAGACAGGGGGTAATCATAGTTTACATATATTGAGGGATGTTTATACAAGAGTATATCTTAATACAAGTACATATCATAAGCCTTTAAGGCATTTTCCATACATTTATTATACAAAAGACTTATTCCAATACAAATCTCCACTTCTGTTCATGCCATTACGCTGTAGATTTTGAACCTATAATTATCATGGAATACATACATGTAATGGGGGTGAGAATACTAATTCTTAGTAGTTCTATTATGAAAACGTATCATCACAATAATTCCAACTATTTTGGAAAAAAATACATTTCTTTGAAATTTAGTTTGAATATATATATATATATATATATAGCTAGAAGGGTGGCAAAAGGCCAAATCTGGTCCATTCTCTTCCCGAAATAGAATTCCATTTAATAGTTTTCAAAAATATCCTTTATCAACAATACAAATTCCAAACATATGTAATGCTAGTATTATACTAATCACAATAACCATGATATCCATTTCGTGCAAATATTCTTATTCAAAACATAACAAGCGTACGAACATTCATATTCAAATTCAATACAAATATCTTCCAAAGAATTATCTCCAAATAGCAATTCTGTGTTACCAATCTCATTCAATATTTAGATACACATTCAAGTCATATCATGACCTACAGATACAATTCAAATCTCAGTGCTCATTCTAATTACTCGTTATCCCACAGAACCCATATGTCAAGCACCACAAGGATGGGAGCCACCTCACATAGCTTGGGTTCTACATACTCATGGTAGGGAGTGATTATGGGCCTCACACTACCACTAGTATCCTACGAAGGAATTAATACGTGAAGAATATAGTGATACTATGAGGAATTTATACCATAACACAAGATCTCTCTTCCTCACAAGAGGTCATCTCCATAGTTCAAATGGAATCTCAAATACCCTGCCCTCATATAGGATCATCTCCGAATCCACTATACTAAGTGAACCAATGGTTCATACAAATACAAAGGATATTGAGTGGGAAAGCATGGATAATTACCTCCCTATTCAAGGATAATTGCCCAATTCTCATTCTCAATTCAAATTCAACTTTTGATTCTTTGAGCATTGATTATTCATACATCCATTCAATATATCATTCTAGCTCAACCTCTTTAATTCAAGGGAGCATGTTCTCAATTCACAGATTCAAATTCAAACTTAACTTAATAATTCAAGGAGCAATAAATTCTTTAATACATAACCAAAGCACAATACTATATTCTCAAATTACAATTTCAAATACTAGCTTAACCCTAATGACTTAAGGGAGCAATGCAAATTCCAAATTCTCATCTTAGCTCAACTTGAGTATTCAAGGAGCAATACCATTTCAATTACAAACTCAACTTGTTAAATCAAGGAGCATTAAATTCTCTATTACATATCCAATACACAATTCTACATTTAAAGTCACAATATCATACAAAGTCACAATATCATACACAAATATACTAAAATTTGATCTCAAGGGCAGCATTTTGTCATATAAATTCAACACCATTTGGTCACAATTCTAAGCAAATACATGATCAAAATACTGTCCACAAATAGGACCAACAATGTCGTGACCATCCAATACCAATCAAGTCATATTTTCACACATTAATATCTTCCACATACAAGTCAAAAACAGGGCAGCATTTTACCCTTGTAATTAAATATCAATCAAGCTCCATTTCAAGCACAAAAAATTATTATAGTGCAATCACAAATAGAGCAACACCTCTGTCACATTTCAAGTACAATACAAGCCATGCTTTCACATTACACAGTCAGATGAAATTTTAGTTAAAAATAGGACAGCATAATGTCCTGGTTATGAAGCATCATTCAAGTATTGATTCAAGTACAAAATAATGACAATTTAGCCACAAAAGGGATAGCACTTAGCTATAATAATTTTAATTTTTTTTATACAATTCAAGCCTCAAATTATGATATAAAATGTCTCAACTTCTGCTCAAGAATAGAGTATGCTTTAGCCATGACCATTCAAATTAAAAGTTCAACCAATTTCTCCTAAAAACCACGTCTGAATTTAATACAAACATCTATAAAAATTAGATGAACAATTTAAAACAACATAACCACTTTCAAATTACACTATTACCGTGAGCTATGGGGTCTCAAAACACATGTATATCACAACTTTTATTCTAGAATTTATAAGAGAATTTAGACTAGAGAAAATAGAAACTAGAAAAAAAGAATGAAAGAACCACTTCTATTTTCAACCAGTTCTGGCTGTGTCTTTTAGGGGATGAACATCCCGAATTTAAACTCATAACTAAGGCAAAAAGAAGAGCAAAAGAAAGATTAAGTCCCCTACCTCACATCCTAGCAATGTTTCCTTGGTTTCCTTCCTTTTTCATTCATTTTTCTCCTTCCTTTTCTCTCATTCCTTCTCACGCTATTGCTACTAATTTTTATGCCTATGTTCTGGTTCTATTTGAGAGCTAAAATTGTGAGTAACTATAGAGGAAGAATAAGGAAGGACAAGGTTGGGTGGGTGGAGATGGAAGAATGAAAAATTAGAAGTGAAATAGAGAGCATGAAAAGCTTTTCTTCTCTGTTTTCTCCTTTATTTTTTATGCTGGAAAGGGGAGAGAAATGGACGAGAATGTGAGGAAGAAAGAGTGGAATTATCTAGAGAAAGAGAGAGGTGGTAGGCGAGGAAATGAATAAAAAGTTCATACTAAAACTTTGGTATATGTTACGTGTACTTTAATTTTTCAAAATTGTGTTTTGAAGTGTCTATAAGTATTAGGAAAAATTTTAGTACTTATCTTAGTCCTCAGATATATTTTTCTATAATTTTTCATATACTACTATTCATTAAATAAATTGTACTATCTTTTTGAATTAAATCAAACTTGTGAAAAAAGTAAATATACTTGCCTTAAATTATTTTCTATACAAAAATATTCTCCATATTTTACTTATCATCTCCATGAATGTTTTTTATAATTTTTTGAGCTGTTTAACTATCCTGACTATTTTTCAGCAGTATCCTTAAAAATACCAAATTAATTCAGTTGACTTTCCAAAATTTTCTACAACTCTTATCAATTATTTGTAGTTAGGAAATAAATTTTTTATATTTATTTTCGTCATATCAACTAATTCAACAAATACTTTAATTATTCTCTTGTGCTCAGTGTTATAGAATTACGCTCAAATTAGTTTAGAAAATTATCTGAATCAACAGATAATTCTCACTAACATTACTTAGCTTCTATAAGTCTAATTAAGGTTATTGGGTTAAGGAGGATATTACATTATGCATCATATATGCATTAATGGTGAAAATGGAGAAAAGAAGCTAAAAAGAACTCAAATCCCCTATGTTTAGTAGCTGAGATGGAGCTTCAAGCTTTGGATGATCTCAAACCTTAGTCTTCCCTTTAGCCTTCCTCTTCCCCTTCTCTTCTTACTCTTCATTTCTTTGCTTGTTTTCTTTCTCTTCTGCTGGAGCTATTTCAGCTGTGGAAGTTATGAGAAAACAATGAGAAAATATCTTATTTAAAGGCGCAAAGTCAAGGGCAAAAAACTGAGTAGAAACGTGAGGCACTTTGGTCACTTAAGTGACTAACTGATAACTCCTGATCTGTTAAGAACACTTAGATTTTCCCAAACCAAGTTTCCTAACTTCCAACAAGTTTAGAATAAATCTTAGGATTCATAAAAAATCTTCTTTCACCCGTACCATATTTTTATATGTGACTAGTCAATCTAGCATTGAAACACATAACCAGTATGCTTAAAAATACCAAACTAACTCTGATTTTTTCTAAATTTTAACCACATCACAGTCTACACATTTGTGACATAGAAACAAATTATCCACATTTATTTCCATTAGCAAAGGCATTTATGCTAATATCTGGGTCATTTTAAACTACTTTTTACCTTTCGGGTTACAGCAAAGTGCCTAAAGTAACTTAGATTGTCACAAAATTAAACAGCCATGTTAAGTAAGTGTTAAGCTACCTCTATAACTATTTACTAGTCTAACATGTTTTAGAGGATGTTACAAGGTGTTTGATCCAAATTCTTAGAGTGGAGGCTCATTGAGGTCAGGGTTACCGGTGTTATGGGATTGGTATTAGTACCCTTACATTGTGAGGGGAACGAGTCCACACATCACCAGGTAGTGTTAGGAATTTATGCCTATCCTATTCAGTATATACAAAGGAATGGGGTTCCTGAGAAGGAGCAAGTATCATGGTTTTCTAACCCAAAAGCTTGCACTAGCATTGCATAAATATATTTTTGGGACATCCATTCGGCATATTCATAGAGCATATTACAAGTTATACTACTTGACAATTATATAGGCAATTCTCTCTCTTGAAGGTTTCAAAGAATGATAATGTGATGGTTTATGTTATGAGCATATTTATATTCTTATAAAAATAAGTAGTGTAACGACCTAACTCAACTACAATTCGCAAAGTCTTAATCTAGCATATCATGTTTTCATCTATCTTAGTTTCCTTTTTGGAGATAAATAAAGTTGATAACAGCTATTACTAGAGACTCTTATGATTTAAAGCTTTTAAACAATTAAATAATCATGAATAAAATAAGCAAATATTTAAGAGAAAAAAAAGCTAATATAATTAACAAGAAACTTGCATTAGTGGTTCAACAGTCGCAGTTAAGGTTACAGTCTTCCTAAAAATAAAATTTGACCTCACAGAGTCAACTACACTCGTCATAAAAAGAAAAGACACTAAAACTATTATCATAACATTGTTCCTCCCTTCAAATAGTACACATGGGAGGTAACCAAAGCAGAACTAGTGGAAACAGGGTGGCGAAAAAAGGTGCATCAAGGGATTACCAAGGAGGCATAACAAGCAAAAGAGTGAAATAGCCGGTTATCGTGACCATCCCACACTCCGGGTGGGTGGACACCTGTACTTGGATGGTAACCTGCCCTCCGAAGGTAAAAAGCTATACTTCCTGGTCATATTATTATCGTCCTTCACTAAGCCAACTCACTATAGAATTTATATCTAAGGGTCTGAAATGCCACAAATATATCAAAGGGGTGAGAAATCAATTTCTCAGTAGGAAAAACATTAAAAATAGAACTAATGGTATTTCAGGGGAATCAATTTTTAAAGAAAATAGTCTTTTAGTTAATGAGTAAATAATTATGCCTTTGAAAATTTTTGATTCCCAAACCGTTTTCCTTTACCTTTTAAAAATGTCTTCTCTACAAGATAAAGCAAAGGTTAGAGAATAATAACAAGAATCCAAGAGAAGTTAAAAGCATATGTATGAACATCCAAGATTATAATTACATCACAAGCATTATAAGGCAATCCATAACAATACAAACATGATAAAATCATAATATAACAAATGGTAACTGAGATAGCTAGGACATGCAAAAATAAGAGAAACAAGAATAGAGTTTGGAAGTCTTTTACTGATTACTCTTGCTCTTACTCCATGGAGTGCTCCACTGGGAAAGCGGGTGGACGAGAGTACACATGCTTCCTCTTGCATGCTCTCTAAATCATCGTGGAGAAAAAGGGTTTGTTGGATGTAACGCCATTTTCGGACGCAATCTTACATGGCTACTATATCAATTCTATGTCCTTCCCAGACCCATGAAGTCATAATGGCATGTTACTCTCCCAGGGTTGCAGTGTTGGTGTATGCCCTAGAGGCCAATACATTTTCTGTATTTACATATATTCTATTATGCTATTTTATATATGAGGCATTTCATTTATTGTGTTCTTTTTGATAAACATAATAAAGTCCTTAGAATAGTAAGTTTGATGCCATAGGACATCAAGTGGATGACTTGATTGTGAGATCCTTTTGGTTACAACACTATTCTTAAATGTCCCTAGTCAAGTATTATTGTTAATTAGGACAACAATAATACATTGAGACTAGTATGTGCATAGACTGATGACCACATCTCACGGGTCATGGATATGAGATATCAAGTCTTCACATGGGTACATATTAGAGTAATGATGTACTGGACTGACCCACCATGAGAACGCTACATAGATCGTTATGTGAGTGTCATAAGTGATTCTCATAGTGATAATGGTGTCTGTGGTCCTTTAACCTGAACTCACTATGATTCCTACATGAGGAGTTGTGTGTTTTAATGCCATCAAACGCCATCTATAAAAAGGTGATTATAAAGTTAGTTATTGGACATACCGCGAATCATGCAGAGGGATATGAGTGACCTAGATGGGATTTGTCACTCCTACATAACAGGAGTGATATCTTCGGGCCCCCTGATTGAGTGAGACTGCGAAATGCATGGCCATGCTCAAATGAGTCAATATGAGATATTGATCTCATTTGTTGTTACAAAGTATACTCGAGTATCAGGAAACCAATGATTGGACTATACAAGGGTGACGCATTCCATGCCTTGTGTTCAATCTAGATATCTTGACAAAGGGACTAAACGACACGAAAACATTGGTCACGGAAAGGTTATGTCAAATCATAGACATTCTTATTACTTGGGTAGCAGCGATGTGTTGCTAGATACCGCTCACTGCTTGTAATATTAAAATGGGATTTTAATATTACTGCCAACGTAATAAGAACCTGTAGGGTCACACACATAGAGCAAACTAAAATTGGAGCAATGGATCCAAGTTGGACTCGGATTCAAATATGGGCCAGACTCATAACAAATGGGTCTAGGGTTGCACAACTTACCTTGCTGCTGCTCACACTCACTTAAGGCAGTCACTATTATAAATAGTACTGTTAAGGGGGCTGCTAAGATACACAATTCAGAACCCTAGCCGCACCTACAGAAAAGTGAGTGAGAGAGCGACAGGTTTCTTCTCTTCTCTTCGCAGCTAGCATTGTGTGAGAGACATAAGGTTCCTCTTTGCGGACGTTAGACGTTCGTGAGTCTGTTCGTGTGGATACTGCAGAGACATCGTTTCTATTACGGTGTTGGTGATTCACGCTTCAAGAGATAAATCTTTTAAAAATCGGATTATGGCTTTTTCGCATGGATCCTTGGTGGGAATCCCTGTTTTTCACTACATGTTGTATCCGCAATTCCCAACATGTAGTACCCTTCCAATTTACTCCCCACAAGTCTACGTGTCTGCTTATCCCAACGAACCATTTCTTTCAAGTTTTAACTTGTTTTATCTTAGAATTAAACATTTACCAAGGATTCCAACAAGTCTCGAGGCCTTCGGCTATCATCAAAACATCATGTCAAAGAGTTCAAAAGTTCATAAGGCTCACGACCCATCCATAATCATGTCCAATGGTCCTCATGTTTAATCCAAATCATAATATTCAAGTTCAAGAACTCTAAATCAAGCATAGGCCATGCATAGGTTCAAAATTCCATATTCAAGCATAGGTGACTAAGTCCAATGCATTTCCAAGCAAAGCATAGGTAACTAAGTTCAAACAATTCAATAACTCCATAATCAAGCATAGGTAACTATGTTCAAACCATTCAATGACTCTATAATCAAGCATAGGTAACTAAGTCCAAGAAATTCCAATTTCAAAGAAAACATTATCCATATATTCATTTTATAAGTATCTTCTTATTTCCACTTCATTTATCATTTAACTTGAAAGTGTAAATTAATCAAATTAGTATAAAATCAAAGTTGAACAGCATAGGGTTTCTTGAAAATTATTTATCAAATCATGAGAATAAGTTCATGCCATGAGTTCTAATTTGTTTTATGATAGAAACACAACATGGTTAGTAATGTAAAACATTGATAAGTTAGTAATAAAAACAAAACAGAAGTTGTCCTAAAAGAATAAGAGAAGAAATAGAATTAGAAAGAGAAAGGATGAAGTCACAAGATGAAGAAGAGAAGTAGAGAAGATAGCCCCCATTTTTCCTACCTTGGTTTTCTTTTGTGACTGAGAGGGTATTGATCTTTGGCCTTCAAAGGATCACAAACAAAGAAGAATGAGATGAAGAGAGGTAGAGGGAAAGGAAAAGTAGGTGTATCTCTAGGATTGTTGCGGTTTGGGATTGATTCAAGCTTGAAACATATGCTGCCCAAGAGTTGCTTGAGAAGCCTCAAGCTCTATAATATCACTTCTCTTATTATGATCTCCCTTCTTCTAGGCACAACCATGGCTGCCATCATTACTAAAGGGCTAGGGTAGGCTTTAAGCTTGAGGTGGCTTTTGAAGAAATAAGATGAGTATCCATGGATGATGACTTGAAAGGATAGATAGGGAGACATCTTAATGTCTCTCAAATCACAAAATGAAAGGAAGGATGGGAGGTAAAGTGAAAGAAGTGTCTCGGCAGCCCCCTTTCATGGTAGACTATGCATGATTTCATCTAGGCTTGGTTGTCACTTTGCATGAGATGGGAAGCATGTAGCTTCACAAATGTCTTGGCCATGAGAAAGGTGTCAAATGGCACTTCATGGAGCTGCACAAGTGCCTTGGGGTTGTGGCACTTTACATGGAGGGAAGTGTGCATGCTTACACACTTATCTTGGTACTCAACATAGCTTTTGGAAATATGTCATTCTGTATATGAAAGAGTGTGCATGTAGCATATTTGTCTCATCTCCTTGAATGGCTAGGATAGGTGTAGTGTGAAAGCTCTGAGAGAATGCTTGCTAGCCACTTGTCCTTTTCGTGTTTGGAGTAGTTTCCATGGGTGATGGTGTGGCATTTTGCATGCCTTGAAGGAGTGCATGCAACACACTTGGCCTTAGCATTTTATGATGACCAAAGAGGTGTTAACTTGCATGATTTAGGACACATGCAGCAGCCCACTTGTCCTTGAGCATGTGATAGTCATTTTGGAGCTGCCACAAGTGGCCTAGCCATGGCATGTTGCATGAACGGGAAGTGTGCATGTTGCACACTTGGCTTGGAAGTGAGCATGTAGCCCTACAAGTGTCCATTGTCGTGGCTTTCTCTTGAAAATTAAGAGAATATGCTTCCTTTTCTTGACAAGTGTGTATTGCCTTGTGTGCATGACATCCATGTGTCAATGTTGCTCCCTTTTCTTATTGTAGTCGTGTATCATCATCCTATTTTTATCTCTAATGCTTGCTTAGTTTACTAATTACCTTACTTTATGTGCTAGTTTCTTAGTTACTCTAATTTTATTTTCTAATTTATGATCACTTTCTTAAATCCTTCTTTACTAAAGAATTGACACTTAACCTTATGCATGCTTATTGCCATTACTTGATAAAATCCTTTCCAAGGCTTGACAAGGTGTCTTGTGATTATGAACCTAAGGGTTGGTCTTCTAGGTCATTGTCGTGACCTTAGGGTTTATTTGAGAAACTTTAATTAAATTAAAAACTTCTCAATCCATTTGAAATTAAATCTTTGCTTTGCTAGCTACTAAGTCTTGATGTAAACCTAATTCTTTGAATACGCTAGTCTAGGAATTCTTAAGATCACATATTAAGGTATTAAAAATCTTGGGATGTTACATTCTCCCCTACGAACAAAAATTTTGCCCTCAAAATTTTACGTACCTTGAAACAAATGAGGATATTCTTTCTTCACAGTCACTTCTTGTTCTTATATAGCTTCTTGAACATCTGCTCCTTCCCATAACACCTTAACTAGGGGAATCATCTTACCTCGAAGCTATTTTCCATGACTGTCAATGATTTGTTCCGGGTGAATTTTAAAAGATAAATTTTCTTTAAGTGTTATAGATTTAGAGGTTAACACATGAGAAGAATCAGGAATGTTTTTCTGGAGTTTAGAAATATGAAATACATTATGGAGGTTGAAAAGTTGTAGTGGTAGGGCAACACGGTAAGCAACTGGTCCTATCCAATTTAAAATCTGATACGGACCCAAAAATTAAGGACTTAGCTTATTTACTTTCAAAACTCGGTGGAGTCTAGTCACAGGAGATATTCTAATAAAGACATGTTCCCCTTCTTAGAATTCTAAGGGCTTTCTTCTTTGATCGGCATAACTCTGTTATCGACTTTGAGCAGTCTTCAATTTTGCTTGAATTATCCTTATTTATTCCATTGTTTGTTGTACCAATTCTGGTCCCAACTGAGATCTTCCTCTACTTTCATACCAGGAAAGAGGTGATCTACATTTCCTTCCATACAAGGCCTCGTAAGGGGCCATTCCTATGCTGGAGTGAAAACTATTATTGTAGGCAAATTCCACTAGTGATAAATGCCTATCCCAAACACGTCCTTGTTTAAGAATATAAGCCCTTAACATATCCTCCAAAGTTTGTATAGTTCTTTCATATTGTCCATTTGTTTGGAGGTGATAGGTTGTACTAAACTGAATTCTAGTCCCAAAAGATTTTTGAAGTGCACCCCAAAATCTAGAGATAAAATGAGGGTCTCTATCTGATGTAATGCTACAAGGTATACCATACAACCTTACTATCTCTTGAACATAGAGTCGTTCTAACCTTTTCAGGGAATAATTTGACCTAATGGGTAAAAAATGAGCACTCTTGGTAAGTCGGTCTACTATAACCCAGATTGAATCATGACCAAGGGGTGTCCTAGGTAATCCCATCACAAAATCCATGGTGATCTTATCCTACCTCCACGATGGGATACTTAAGGGTTGAAGGGGTCCTGAAGGCTTCTGGTGTTCTATTTTCATTTTTTGACAAGTTAAACATGAGGCCACATACCTTGCTATGTCTGTTTTCAACTTAGGCCACCAAAATATTTTCTTAAGATCCCTATACATTTTATTCGCACCGGGGTGAATGATGAACTTACTTCTATGGGCTTCTTCCAAGATCTTTAGCCTCAATTCCAATTTATTGGATATGCACAGTCTACAATCAAACTTAAGCATTCCTTCTGGTGTTTGACTAAACCTCGATGAAATGTTCTCCTGGATCTGCTTCCTAACAGGTTCTAAAAAGACATCTTCTCGTTGAGATTCTATGATTTCCTGAAATAACTCATTTTCTATAATTATAGCATTCAACCTTAAGCTATCAGGAGTGGGGCTCTACAAAAAATCCTAAGTCTCTAAAATCCTCAAGAAGCTTCATCTCTCGTACCATAAGGGTAGCCATATGCAAAGACTTTCTGCTTAGGGCGTCTGCTACCACGTTCGCCTTTCCAGGGTGGTATTTTAGTTCAAAATTGTAATCCTTCAAAAATTTCTTCCATCTACATTGCCTCATATTCAATTCCTTATGATCAAATAAATATTTCAAGCTCTTATGATTGCTATAAACCTCAAATCTGACTCCATAAAGGTAATGTCTCCACACTTTTAAAGCAAAAATAACAATTGTTTATTCCAGATCATGGGTGGGGTAATTTTCCTCATAGGGTCATAACTGTCTAGAGGCATAGGCAACTACTCCTCTATTCTGCATTAGTACATATCCTAATCCAAGCTTAGATGCATCACAGTACACTTCAAAGGGTCCTTGTGGGTCAGGAAGCACTAATACTGGAGTGGTGGTGGGTCCTTGTGGGTCAGGAAACACTAATACTAGAGTGGTGGTAAGTTTGCTCTTCAATTCTTGGAAACTCTTCTCATAACTAGGGGTCTATTCAAAGGGTTTTCCTTTCCTAGTCAATCTGGTTAAAGGTAAAACTAATTGGGAAAATCCTTTAATAAACCTCTGATAGTATCCAGCCAATTCTACAAAGCTTCTAACTTCAATAACAGTCTTAGGTTGTTCCCATTATACCACAGCCTCTATTTTACTTGGATCAACTGGAATTCTTGCCTGTGATACCACATGTCCTAAGAATTTCACTTCCTTGAGCCAAAATTCACACTTAGATAGCTTGGCATACAATTTCTTTTCCCTAAGAACCTCAAGCACAATCCTAAGATGTTGCAATCAAAATGTCATCTATAAACACCATAACAAAATGATCAAGATATGGCCTAAAGATTCTGTTCATATAATCCATAAAAATTGATGGTGCATTTGTAAGACCAAAGGGCATCACTTGAAATTCATAATGTCCATACCTAGTTCTAAAGGCAGTTTTAGGAACATCCTCCGATTTCACCCTAATCTGATGATATCCAGACCTAAGGTCTTTCTTTAAAAATATAGAAGCTCCTCTCAGTTGGTCTATTAAATCATCAATCCTAGGTAACGAGTATTTATTCTTGATGGTCACTTTATTTAATTGGCAGTAGTTTATGCACAACTTTATACTACCATCTTTCTTCTTAACTAAAAGAACAGGAGATCCCCAAGGTGATACACTTGGACAAATGAATTATTTTTCTAACAACTCTTCTAATTGTCTCTTTAATTCACTCAATTCCACAGGTGACATCCTATAGCGTGCTATGGAAATAGAACCTGTTCCAAGTACCAAATCCATACTAAATTCTATCTCACGCTCAGGTGGTAATCTTGGAATATCATTAGGGAATACATCAAGGTAATCCCTTACCATAAAAATATTATTTAAAGATTGCTTAGACTCTACAGATGAAGAGAAAAACATGTATTCTTCAATTTTCTCGAGTGGCTCAGTACAAGAAGGAGAAGGAGGAGAATGAGGTGATGAAAGAAAGAGAGGTTAGAGAACAATAGTCTTATCAGAACAATTTAGGAGTACCTTATTCTTGGAGAGCAAATCCATCCCCAAAAAGACGTCAAGGTGACTCAAAGGTAAATAGACAAAATCCTGAGTGAATTTCTTGTCTTCGATTTCAGTAGAACAGTTTAAACAAACTTAGGAAGTCAACACAGATTTATGGGTAGGAGTAGACACAAACAGGTCATAGGGTAAAGAAGACATAAGTAACTGTAATTGTTTCATGTAACACCCCAAATTCTGACTATGTGAATAGTAATAGCAGAATAAAACTGTTTTACATTTTCTGTGTTATAAAAATAGTTTGACTGTTCTGAGATCATTTTTGATCATTTTGTGTGATATGCTCCGAGTCAAGAAAATAATAATTTTCTGACCAGGAAAAATCTTATTTTAATTAATTAGAGCTGGGGGATCTTACTAAACCTAATTCTGATTGATATATATATTAATCTCGTAATTTTTAGAATTTAAGCGTGTAATAAAATAATTTTGTATTATTATAATATTATTTTATTCAACAAAGATACCTCTTGTCTCAAAAACAAGAGTAGAAAAATTATTTTGTGGACCGAAAAAGTTCGTGGGGCCCACGTTTATGAAAAACAAGATCAACCGGTGATTGGACAAATTCTAGCCAATGAGAGAAGGTCAACGAAAGTAGGCTTGACTTTCTAAACCAATTAGAATGAGTCAACAAAAGAAGCATTGACTTCTTTGTGAACCATTGGATTGTAAAGCTTACTTTAGAAGCTTTAACCTTAGCCGTTGATCTAATCAATGGTGAGATTAGAATGATAGTTTTATGACCAATTGATATCTACCTTAGATGTGATCTATGGCTAGGAATTAAAGATGAATCAATGGTTAGAATTAAGTCAAAAATTGTAGGCTTGAATTTGTTTAGTAGCTAATTAAGCTTAATTTGACTAACCTAATTACTTAATTAGCAAACTAAGTGAACTAGCTTAGTTATTAATTAATTATAATCTAAATACTAATTAGATATCCTAATATTAATTAAAGGTTATAATATATGCTAATATATACTAAATTAATTAGTTATATGATTAGTATGTTAATTAAAATTGGTTAGGATATTTAACCTAACTAATTCCCCAATTAGTTAGTATGTAATTAGGAGTAATTTGGAAACAATTAAGTCACTAAGAAGATGGAGGGCTGCACGATTTTGGGCTGCAACATGGAGGCTTGGATGGCTTAATTCTACAAGGTTCTTGAAACCTCCAACATGACATAAGCTATGTGCACCAATGTGAACACTCTAGGATATTTTAACATGCAAATTCATTCACTCAACCTCACTATAGCTCACTCACGGCAGCAGCATGTGCTTTTACATTTCACTTTCATTTATTACACTTATCACAAAATCAAGCATCCATTTTCTCTCCAAAAACTACCAAGAACCAAGCACACTTTTCTTTTCTCTCTTTCTCTCCATATTCGGCCAAGATCATCACCCATACAACCAAACCTCTATAATTTTATCTCATCATATTTCCTAAACCCAAATCCCATTCTAAACACTTTTCATTCACATAGTTTTTCCAAAAAACTACTCTAGCTTGTCCAAAATCCAACCTTTTGCTTACTTACTTAAGGGTAAGTCTTGATTCTATGGTTCAAAATTGGATTTTAAATTTTTCTAATCATGATTGTTCCATGGTTTTTCAATATTAAACATTGTTTGTGTTTTTACTAATTGTTTAAGAATTTTAGGGATTTGTTTGGTGGATTACACGAATTTGATGGAAAGGAGGAGAACTAACCGATTAAATTGTCTTCAAGAGGTAAGAGGGAGATTTAACCTCACCAACCAGGTTTTGGTGGTGTGAGGATGGTTTTGTACAGTGAAAAATCCATAAGGGTTCTTCACTGATTATTTGATTGTGTTTGTGTTGTGTTTGATTGTCTTTCTATGCTTACATGTGTGATTAAATGCTTAAAGCTTTGATATTTTGTGTGCATGTGTAATTATAAAAGCATGACACTGTATGTGTAATTTAAGATGTGAATAACATGATGAATCGATTGTATGTGTACTCCAAAGAGTACTGAGGCTCACAGCCATACTATAGAAAAAGGACCAAAGTCCTTACACTGATGAATTAAAATGAGAACTGAGAGATTTAAATGAATTTGGAAAAATTTGAGTATAGTAAAATAAAATGATTTTATGGGTAGCAAAGAAAAGAAATAACGATTTTTGAAAAACAATACCATTTACTGATGTTTAGAGGAGTTATACCACAAATTTTTATAAAAGCGGGACTAAATTGCAAATTTTATCAAAATGAGGGGCCATTGTATAAATACTTCTTTTTAGACGAGTCAAATGGTAAATATTTTATAAAAGAGGGATGTTTTTATAAATATGAATTTTATGAGGGACTTTTTTGTAAATATTAAATTTTTAGGGACTATTTCATAAATATTCATTTTTTGAGGGACTGTGACGTAAATATTAATTTTTGAGGGGCTAATGTGTACATATGAGTTTTTGAGGGACTAAGGTGCAAATATGGAAAATAAAGCCAATTTTAGTATTAAAATGAGAAAAATAGTATTTTTGATTTAAAACGTGAGAAAAATATTTACGCGATTTTGAAAAGGCGACAGAATTGAGTCGCAATTGAGAAAACGAGGAAATATGACCGCGCGATTAAAATACAGTAATTATACTGTTAGATTATTGTATGGGACCCGAATATGTGATATGAAATAGAAATGTGAATAGTGCATGGTACATGCATTGGAAAGGTCTGATGGACTGTATGAGGCTAGTTGCCTAGGAGAGACTACACCTCCTGAGTGGGTGTGATATGCGTAGTGTAAGTCACTCGTTGACCTTGGGGGCATTGGGGTGCGGGTTGCCTACAATGGGCAGATGGTAGCTCTTCTGTACCGTGGGTTAGACCGACGCAACACACCAATGATCCGGACCGAGACACTATCCTTAATCAAGATCTGATAAAGACTGTCGTGTATATGCTGGATGTGCAAAACTGAGCACGTGGTCCAAGGCATGTTGGTACCGACACTTCTTTTCGATCACTCTCTCCGACCTGAGTTGTAGCTCCATGGAGTAGGAAATTGAGTCTGTGTGCATACATATAATGATAGAGGGTATTATCATAATTTCTGTTTATGATAATTGATTTATTGATTTATTGATTATTGATGATGACATGATTGTAATTATTGTGTATTACATGTTTTATGATGATATTGATGTTAGTGGCATAATTGTAATTATGGCATGATAACTGTATGAGAGATTGTATGTGTTTATCTTCATTACTGCCATACTGGTATTGGCGTAGGTGATATCACCTCTTTGTATGCATGTTTGGTATTATATTTATATTTGTTAAGACGTCGAGCAAGAAAAAGAGCGAGAAGCTGAGGAGGAGCAGATCTCCTTGCCGAGGACGTCGAGTTCGAAGAGATGCGGATGCCTAGTTTCCTTGGCTACCCGAGGTTTACATTCATCGGAGGAGATGAGGCATGGATTTGTAGACTTAGAGAGAGAGTATCTATTATATGGGAGACCTAAATATTAGGAATTTGAGTAGGCTACATTTAGGACACCCTTACTTTTCTGTCAATATTTATGTACAACTAGAGTTCCCAATATCCATTAGGCAAGTATTGGGAGCTTACTATCGTACTCCCGATGACGGTTAGTATTGTGTCGTCTGCTCGGACACTCGTCCGTAGGATCTGCACATCATGATGATTCCTATATCTTTGAGGAATCGAGGAGGATCCGTCGAGGGTTCTCATTGTCTCGTAAGATTTGGGCTATATGTTAGTTTTAAATTAAAGTTTAAATACTTTGGAAGTCTAGTTTGTAAAATAATCAAGTGTGACAGTACTAAAGGCTTGTATGTATATATATGATGTAAATTGTCTGTGACATTGTTGTTATGTTTTTATTTTCTGCTAAGTTTATCTTATTATCATCAAGAAATTTTATAACTCGTATTTACAATACAAGCGCGATTTTTAAATGAAGGGTAATTTGGTAATTTAGTAATATGAAGTGTGGCGCCCTAAGGAGGGTGTTACATTAGTTGGTATCAGAGCCCGAGTTAGAGTCTTTTGGGTTTGTGGTTAGGTCTGTCTTGTCTAAGTTGTGTGATTCTCTGTAATTGTTTTCCGAAAGAAAAACAATATTGTTTGAAGATTGACCTTCACTTTTCTTTGTGTTATTCAGTCTGATTGATAGAGCGAAATGGTAGGACGTGGAAGAGGACGCATGAATGCGAGGGCAGCAGCTGGGAATGTCGGCGACGATAATCAGAATATAGCTGCAGCTGTAGCAGCAATGCAACGAATGGCTGAGGTTGTTGCACAGCAGAATCAAAGAGCACATGATGATGCTCATAGCTTATCAGAATTTCGAAGGAACAATCCACCGAAATTTCATGGAGAGTTCGACCCAGAAAAGGCTGATATGTGGATAAAGGAACTGGAAAAGATATTTGAAGGCATGTGTTGTACTGATGAGCGGAAGCTTACTTTCGCCACATTCGTGCTAGTCGGTGACGGAGAGGCTTGGTGGACAGGAGCCCGGAGGTTAATCCAAGCTGAAGGGAGAGTTGTGACATGGCAACTCTTTAGGCGAAGTTTACGGGGAAGTATTTCCCACCAATGTTCGACATGCTAAGGAGATGGAGTTCCTTAGTCTGAAGCACGGGCGATGATCTGTAAGTGAGTACGGAGCAAGGTTCGAAAGCTTGTCTAAGTTTTCGAGATACTTCCAGATGCATCCAGATGAGGAGTGGAAGTGTAGGAAGTTTGAAGAGGGGCTGAGGCTTGACATCAAGCGAGCTTTAGCAACTGTGGACATTGATCAATTTTTGGTATTGCTAGATAAGTGCCGAAAGGTTGAGGAGATTGATCATCTTCGTGAGGCGAGAAATAAGAATTTTGGACCAGCACGGTTCCAAAGGGGGAAGAGTAGCGGTGGCAACCGTTACGTGCAGTAAACCATATACTAAACCAAGAAGTAAGTCGAATCGGCAACAATCGTTTGGGGGAAGCTCTAGTGGTAGTAGAGCAGTTTCAACTGGAACTTCTGCACTTAAATGTTTTAAGTGTGGGAAAGGACATCTCACCAGGGATTGTCAGCACAAGGGGGTGATTTGTTATCGATGTGGGAAGCCTGGACATTTCTCTAGGGAGTGTGATCAGCAAAAGGCGGAGCCATCAGTGGGCAGTGTCCGTACTGCAAGGCCACAGACGGGTGGTCGAGTGTATACTATGAGCGGAGAGGAGGCTGCTAAATCCGAGGACTAGATAATGGAGAAGTGTGCTATTGAAGGTAATCCTTTAACAGTATTATATGATTCGGGAGCAACACATTCTTTCATTGCATGTGATTGTGTGGAATGTTTGGGATTGACTGTGACTACATTGCCGTATAATTTGAGTGTTAGTACTCTTACTGATAAGCCTGTGATTGATCTTAGATTCCTAACGGCTACGCAAGTGGAAGCTTGTTTGAAGGAATGAGATCAAGGGTATTTGTTGATGTCTTCTATGGAGGTTCACTGTGAGGATGTTTTAAAAGATATTTTCGTAGTGAATGAGTTTCCAGAAGTGTTTCCTGAAGATATACCTGGAATACCGCCAGAAAGAGAGATTGAATTCTCTATTGATTTGGTACCTGGAGCTGGACCTATATCTATGGCGCCTTATCGGATGTCGCCAGTAGAGTTGGCAGAACTTAAGAAGCAGTTGGAGGATTTATTGGAGAAGCAGTTTGTGAGACCAAGTGTATCACCTTGGGGAGCTCCAGTATTGTTGGTAAAGAAGAAGGATGGGACTTCTCGTCTATGTGTAGACTACCGACAATTGAACAAGATTACGATCAAGAATAAATATCCACTACCAAGAATCGATGATTTGATGGATCAATTGCGAGGAGCCGCAATATTTTCTAAGATTGATTTACGTTCTGGTTATCACCAGATACGTGTGAAGGTGGAGGATATCCCAAAGACTACGTTTCGGACGCGTTATGGACATTACGAGTATCAAGTGATGCCTTTTGGTGTGACTAATGCACCTGCGATATTTATGGACTTCATGAACCGAATTTTTCGTTCATACTTGGATAAGTTTATTGTTGTCTTTATTGATGACATCTTTATTTATTCTCGAAGTCAGGAGGAGCATGCTGAACATCTCAGAGTGGTTCTCCAGATTCTGAGGGAAAATAAGTTGTATGCCAAGTTGTCCAAATGTGAGTTTTGGTTGAGCGAAGTACAATTCTTGGGGCATGTCATATCGGTAGATGGAATTGAAGTTGATGCTTCAAAGGTGGAGACAGTTGTTCAATGGGAGAGACCAAAGACAGTATCGGAGATCCGTAGTTTCATCGGATTGGCCGGTTACTATCGACGATTCATAGAAGGGTTTTCAAAGATTGCAGGACCTCTTACCCAACTTACACGAAAGAATCAACCGTTTACATGGAATGAAGCATGTGAGGAAAGTTTTCAGGAGTTGAAACGACGACTGACTACTTCACCGGTTTTGATTCTACCTGATCCGAATGAACCTTTCGAGGTGTATTATGATGCTTCGTATCAAGGATTGGGTTGTGTACTTATGCAGAACCGTAAGGTTGTGGCATATGCGTCAAGGCAGTTGAAAGTGCATGAGAGGAATTATCCGACTCATGACTTGGAGTTAGCAGCAGTGGTGTTTGCATTGAAGGTATGGAGACATTTTCTCTATGGGGCAACGTTCACTGTTTTTAGTGACCATAAAAGTTTGAAGTATCTGTTTGACCAGAAAGAGTTGAACATGAGACAAAGGCGTTGGCTCGAGTTTCTGAAAGATTATGACTTTCAGTTACAGTATCATCCCGGGAAGGCGAATGTCGTAGCGGATGCTCTAAGTAGGAAAGCGCTTAATGCTTCTGTTATGATGATAAAGGAGAAGGAACTAATAGAAGAGTTTTGGGATATGCGATTATCCGTGAAGTTGACACCGGGAAAGATATGTTTGAATCTGATCGTTATTTCGAATAACTTGATGGATAGAATACGAGAAGGGCAAAACAGTGATCAGTACTTGCAAGAAGCAAAGGAAGCAAGAAGTCAAGGAGCAGAATTGGAATTCAGCGAGGGTGTTAATGGAATTTTGAAGTTCAAGGGGAGAGTTTGTGTACCAAACGATCCAGAAATGAGGAGATCAATTTTAGATGAAGCTCATCGAAGCAAGTTGAGTATGCATCCAGGAGCCACGAAGATGTACCAGGATTTGAAACAGCTATATTGGTGGCAAGGAATGAAGAGGGATGTCGCAAAATATGTATCATCCTGTTTGATTTGTCAGAAGGCCAAAGTGGAACATCAGAGACCATCAGGAATGTTGCAACCTTTGCCTATTCCTGAGTGGAAATGGGATGACATAGCAATGGATTTCGTAATCGCTGCCGAAGACTCGGAAGGGTCACGATTCTATATGGGTAATTATTGATCGGCTTACAAAGTCGGCGCACTTTTTACCGATTAATATTAAGTACTCAATGGAGAAGTTGGCTCAAGTGTACATCAATGAAATTGTTAGACTTCATGGTGTACCATCCAGTATAATTTCTGATTGAGATCCGCGATTTACATCGAGATTCTGGAACAGTTTGCAAGAAGCGATGGGAACGAAGCTACGCTTGAGTTCTGCTTACCATCCACAAACAGATGGTTAGTCAGAAAGGACGATTCAGTCATTGGAGGACTTGTTGAGGGCTTGTGTACTAGAGCAAACTGGTTGTTGGGATGAATTTCTATCATTGATAGAGTTCACTTACAACAATAGTTTCCATTCAAGCATAGGGATGGCACCCTATGAGGCTTTATATGGAAGAAGGTGTAGAACACCATTGTGTTGGTACCATGATGGTGAAAGTACTGTGGGAGGACCCGAGTTTGTGCAACAGACAACTAAGAAAGTGAAGATGATCCAAGATAAGATGAGGACAACTCAGACGCGACAAAAGAGTTATGCAGATAAAAGACGAAGACTGCTTGAATTTGAAGAAGGTGACCATGTATTTATACGTGTGATGCCTATTACTGGAGTTGGACGAGTGATCAAGTCGAGGAAGCTTACTCCGAAGTTTATTGGACTGTATCAGATACTTCGTCGGGTAGGTCCGGTAGCTTATCAGATTGCACTACCACCGTTCTTATCAAATCTTCATAATGTATTTCACATATCACAACTATGGAAATATATTTCTGATCTGACTCATGTTATTGAGCCAGACACTATACAACTAAAGGAAAACTTGACCTATGAGACATTTCCGATCAAAATTGAAGATCGAAGGGTAAAGCAACTTCGAGGAAAGGATATCGCATTGGTTAAAGTGGTATGAAATGATGTAAGTGGTGAAGCCACATGGGAGTTAGAAGAGAAGATAAGAGAGCAGTATCCGTTTTTATTTTGAATATGTATGTCAAGTTTCGAGGACGAAACATTATTTTAGAGGGGGAGAGTTGTAACACCCCAAATTCTGACTATGTGAATAGTAATAGCAGAATTACACTGTTTTACATTTTCTATGTGTTATAAAAATAGTTTGACTGTATTCTGAGATCATTTTTGATCATTTTGTGTGATTTGCTCGAGTCAAGAAAATAATAATTTTTCGACCAGGAAAAATCGTATTTTAATTAATTAAATTTGGGGATCTTACTAAACCCAATTCTAATTGATATATATATTAATCTCGTAATTTTTAGGATTTAACTGTGCAATAAAATAATTTTGTATTATTATAATATTATTTTATTCAACAGTATCTACTGTCTCAAAAATAGTAGAAAAATTATTTTGTGGACCCGAAAAAGTTCGTGGGGCCCACGTTTATGAAAAACAGTCAGCACAGCTGACTGGACAAATTCTAGCCAATGAGAGAAGGTCAACGAAAGTAGGCTTGACTTTCTAAACCAAGTAGAATGAGTCAACAAAAGAAGCATTGACTTCTTTGTGAACCATTGGATTGTAAAGCTTACTTTAGAAGCTTTAACCTTAGCCGTTGATCTAATCAATGGTGAGATTAGAATGATAGTTTTATGACCAGTTGATATCGACCTTAGATGTGATCTATGGCTAGGAATTAAAGATGAATCAATGGTTAGAATTAAGTCAAAAATTGTAAGCTTGAATTTGGTTAGTAGCTAATTAAGCTTAATTTGACTAACCTAATTACTTAATTAGCAAACTAAGTGAACTAGCTTAGTTATTAATTAATTATAATCTAAATACTAATTAGATATCCTAATATTAATTAAAGGTTATAATATATGCTAATATATACTAAATTAATTAGTTATATGATTAGTATGTTAATTAAAATTGGTTAGGATATTTAACCTAACTAATTCCCCAATTAGTTAGTATGTAATTAGGAGTAATTTGGAAACAATTAAGTCACTAAGAAGATGGAGGGCTGCACGGTTTTGGGCTGCAACATGGAGGCTTGGATGGCTTGATTCTATAAGGTTCTTGAAGCCTCCAACATGACATAAGCCATGTGCACCAATGTGAACACTCTAGGATATTTTAACATGCAAATTCATTCACTCAACCTCACTAAAGCTCACTCACGGCAGCAGCATGTGCTTTTACATTTCACTTTCATTTATTACACTTATCACAAAATCAAGCATCCATTTTCTCTCCAAAAACTACCAAGAACCAAGCACACTTTTCTTTTCTCTCTTTCTCTCCATATTCAGCCAAGATCATCACCCATACAACCAAACCTCTATAATTTTATCTCATCATATTTCCTAAACCCAAATCCCATTCTAAACACTTTTCATTCACATAGTTTTTTCCAAAAAACTACTCTAGCTTGTCCAAAATCCAACCTTTTGCTTACTTACTTAAGGGTAAGTCTTGATTCTATGGTTCAAAATTGGATTTTAAATTTTTCTAACCATGATTGTTCCATGGTTTTTCAATATTAAACCTTGTTTGTGTTTTTACTAATTGTTTAAGAATTTTAGGGATTTGTTTGGTGGATTACACGAATTTGAAGGAAAGGAGGAGAACTAACCGATTAAATTGTCTTCAAGAGGTAAGAGGGAGATTTAACCTCACCAACCAGGTTTTGGTGGTGTGAGGATGGTTTTGTATGGTGAAAAATCCATAAGGGTTCTTCACTGATTATTTGATTGTGTTTGTGTTGTGTTTGATTGTGTTTCTATGCTTGCATATGTGATTAAATGCTTAAAGCTTTGATATTTTGTGTGCATGTGTAATTATAAAAGCATGAGACTATATGTGTAATTTAGGATGTGAATAACATTATGAATTGATTGTATGTGTACTCCAAAGAGTACTGAGGCTCACGACCATACTATAGAAAAAGGACCAAAGTCCTTACACTGATGAATTAAAATGAGAACTGAGAGATTTAAATGAATTTAGGAAAATTTGAGTATAGTAAAATAAAATGATTTTATGGGTAGCAAAGAAAAGAAATAACGATTTTTGAAAAACAATACCATTTACTGATGTTTAGAGGAGTTATACTGCAAATTTTTATAAAAGAGGGACTAAATTACAAATTTTATCAAAATGAGGGGCCATTGTATAAATACTTGTTTTTAGACGGGTCAAATGGTAAATATTTTATAAAAGAGGGATGTTTTTGTAAATATGAATTTTATGAGGGACTTTTTCGTAAATATTAAATTTTTAGGGACTGTGACGTAAATATTAATTTTTGAGGGGCTAATGTGTAAATATGAGTTTTTGAGGGACTAAGGTGTAAATATGGAAAATAAAGCCAATTTTAGTATTAAAATAAGAAAAATAGTATTTTTGATTTAAAACGTGAGAAAAATATTTACGCGATTTTGGATAGGCGACAGAATTGAGTCGCAATTGAGAAAACGTGGAAATATGACCGCGCGATTAAAATACAGTAATTATACTGTTAGATTATTGTATGGGACCCGAATATGTGATATGAAATAGAAATGTGAATAGTGCATGGTACATGCATTGGAAAGGTCCGATGGACTGTATGAGGCTAGTTGCCTAGGAGAGACTACACCTCCTGAGTGGGTGTGATATGCGTAGTGTAAGTCACTCGTTGACCTTGGGGGCATTGGGGTGCGGGTTGCCTACAATGGGCAGATGGTAGCTCTTCTGTACCGTGGGTTAGACCGAGGCAACACACCAATGATCCGGGACCGAGACACTATCCTTAATCAAGATCGATAAAGACCGTCGTGTATATCTTTGGATGTGCAAAAGCGAGCACGTGGTCCAAGGCATGTTGGTACCGATAATTCTTTTTTATCACTCTCTCCGGCTGAGTTGTAGCTCCATGGAGTAGGAAATTGAGTCGTGTGCATACATATAATGATAGAGGGTATTATCATAATTTCTGTTTATGATAATTGATTTATTGATTTATTGATTATTGATGATGACATGATTGTAATTATTGTGTATTACATGTTTTATGATGATATTGATGTTAGTGGCATAATTGTAATTATGGCATGATAACTGTATGAGAGATTGTATGTGTTTATTTTCATTACTGCCATACTGGTATTGGCGTAGGTGATATCACCTCTTTGTATGCATGTTTGGTATTATATTTATATTTGTTAAGACGTCGAGCAAGAAAAAGAGCGAGAAGCTGAGGAGGAGCAGATTCCTGCTGAGGACGTCGAGTTCTGAAGAGATGCAGATGCCTAGTTTCCTTGGCTACCTGAGGTTTACATTCATCGGAGGAGATGAGGCATGGACTGTAGACTTAGAGAGAGAGAGTATCTATTATATGGGAGACCTAAATATTAGGCTGAGTAGGCTACATTTAGGACATCCTTACTTTTCTGTCAATATTTATGTACAACTAGAGTTCCCAATATCCATTAGGCAGTATTGGGGAGCTTACTATCGTACTCCCAGTACGGTTAGTATTGTGTCGTTTGCTCGGACACCTGTCCGTAGGACTGCACATCATGACGGATTCCTATATACTGAGGAATCTGAGGAGGATCCGTCTGAGGGTTCTGCTGTCTAGTAAGATTTGGGCTATATGTTAGTTTTAAATTAAAGTTTAAATACTTTGGAAGTCTAGTTTGTAAAATAATCAAGTGTGACAGTACTAAAGGCTTGTATGTATATATATGATGTAAATTATGTGTGACATTGTTGTTATGTTTTTATTTTCTGCTAAGTTTATCTTATTATCATCAAGAAATTTTATAACTCGTATTTACAATACAAGCGCGATTTTTAAATGAAGGGTAATTTGGTAATTTAGTAACATGAAGTGTGGCGCCCTAAGGAGGGTGTTACATTTCACGCAATCAGAAGAGATAAAAGAATGAGTAGCTCCTGAATCAAATAACACATTTAAAATATTTTCGTTAATTGTGCACTTACCCTGTATGAGATCATTCGACTTTGTCACTTCTTCGCCACTAAGGGTAAAGACTCTTCTAGTGGTCCTAGGTTTGGGGTTGGAGGGACTAGCAGCATTCCTTTGAAGACATGGATAGTTGTACCGGTAGTGTCCCATTTCTCCGCATTCAAAACATGTCTGACAAAGTCTTCCTTCGTGACTTTGGCCACACTTTCCACATAGTGGTCCATACCTCTGTGGTTGGTGTGGGCAGTTTCTTTCCTAGGAAGCCTTAAACCTAACATTTATGTTTCCTTGCTTAAAGATGAATTTTCTTTTCTATTGGTAAGAACTCGTCCGAGGTGGCTCAGCTCGGGCATTATACCCTTCTATAATTTGACACTATTTAACGAGTGTTATAAAGTCACAAATCTCCATCGGCCCCACAGCTTTTAGAATTTTAGGGTGCAAACCAGCTTCAAACTTAATACACTTCCATTTCTCATCAGGATGATGGGTATAATAAGCAGAGAATTTAGACTACTCTTCAAATTTAGACACATACTGACCTACGGTCATACTTCCTTGCTCAAGACATAGAAACTCTAGCTCTCGAGCATTCCTTAGATTTTCTGGAAAATACTTGTTGAAGAAGATGGTTTTAAACATTTCCCAAGAGATCAAAGTCTCATCCACTTCCACTAGTCTGCGGGTACTGTTCCACCAATGTTCTGCTTCACCTACAAATATATACATAGCAAAAAGTACCTTTTGGGTGCATTACAGTCCATGACCCTAAATATCCTTTCCATCTCCTTTATCCATAATTCAGCTTTAATAGGATTAGGATCACCTTGGAAAGATAAGGATTTGGCCTTTCTGAATTTCGTTAACTCGTAATATCGTCTCTTCCTCATGGAGGCTCAGCTGCATTTGCATTTTGATTCTCTTGTAGTTGTTCCATAATTCTGTTGATACTTTCCGCCTGTGCTTGCATGGCGTTGGCCATGTTTCTAATTGTTCCCACTAGGTTCTCCATATTCTGAGCGGCATTTCCCCTTGCCATTAATTACTACACAAAAAAGTAGCTTTTATCACAATATTGCTAAATATAACCTAATTCTTACCTTGATTCCTCATAAGCACTGGTCAGACCATACTCAAGGCTATGTCAGGACGAACTACTCTGATACCAAAAACAAGTGTAATGACCTAACTCAACTACAGTACACAAAGTCTTAATCTAGCATATCATGTTTTCATCTATCTTGGTTTCCTTTTTGTATATAAATAAAATTGATAACAATTATTACTAGAGACTCTTACGATTTAAAGCTTTTTAACAGTTAAATAATCATGAATAAAATAAGTGAATATTTAAGAGAAAAAAAATCTAATATCATTAACAAGAAACTGGCATTAGTGGTTCAACAGTTGTGGTTAAGGTTACAGTCTTCCCAAAAACAAAATTTGACCTCACAAGGTCAACTACAGCCGTCATAAAAAGAAAAGACACTAAAATTGTTATCATAACATTGTTCCTCCCTTCAAATAGTACACATGGGAGCAAACCAAAGCAGAACGAGTAGAAACAGGGTGGCGGGAAAAGGTGCATCAAGGGATCACCAAGGAGGCATAACAAGTTGAGGAGTGAAATGGCTAGTTATCGTGACCGTCCCATACTCCGGGTGGGTTGACACTTGTTCCTGGATGGTGACCTACCCCTCAAAGGTAAAAAGTTGTACTTCCTAGTCATATTGTTGCTATCTTTCACCAAGCCAAATCATTATAGAACTCATATCTAAGGGTCTGAAATACCATGAATATATCAAAGGGGGTGAGAAATCAATTTCTTAGTAGGAAAAATAGTAAAAATAGAACTAATGGTATTTCAGGAGAATCGATTTTTAAAGAAAATAGTCTTTTTGTTAATGAGTAAATAATTCTGCCTTTGAAAACTTTTGATTCCCAAAACATTTTCCTTTCCCTCTCAAAAACATCTTCTCTATAAGATAAAGCAAAGGTTAGAGAATAATAACAAGAATCCAAGAGAAGTTAAAAGCATATGTGTGAACATCCAAGATTATAATTACATCACAAGCATTATAAGGCAGTCCATAGCAATACAAACATGATAAAATCACAATATAACAAATGGTAACTGAGATAGCTAGGACATGCAAAAATAAGAGAAACAAGAATAGAGTTTGGAAGTCTTTTACTGATTACTCTTGCTCTTACTCCATGGAGTGCTCCATTGGGAAAGCGGTCAGATGAGAGTACACATGCTTCCTCTTGCATGCTTTCTAAATCGTCTTAGAGAAAAAGGGTCCATCGGATGTAACGCTATTTCCAGACATGATCTTACACAGCTAGTATATCAATTCCATGTCCTTCTCGGACCCGTGAAGTCACAATGACATGTTACTCCCCAGGGTTGTAGTACCTTCCCAATCTACTCCCCACAAATCTACGTGTCTACTTATCCTAACGAACTATTTCTTTAAAGTTTTTACTTATTTTATCTTAGAATTAAACATTTACCAAGGACTCCAATAAGTCTCAAGGCCTTCAACCATCATCAAAACATCATGTCAAAGAGTTCAAAAGTTCATAAGGCTCACGACTCATCCGTAATCTTGTCCAATGGTCCTCATGTTTAATCCAAATCATAATATTCAAGTTCAAGAACTCCAAATCAAGCATAGGTCATGCATAGGTTCAAAATTCCATATTCAAACATAGGTGACTAAGTCCAATGCATTTCCAAGCAAAGCATAGGTAACTAAGTTCAAACAATTCAATAACTCCATAATCAAGCACAGGTAACTGAGTTCAAACCATTCAATGACTCCATAATCAAGCATAGGTAACAAAGTCCAAGAAATTCCAAGTTCAAAGAATACATTATCCATATATTCATTTTATAAGTATCTTCTTATTTCCACTTCAATTATCGTTTAACTTAAAAGTGTAGACTACTTAAATTAGTATAAAATCAAAGTTGGACAGCATATTGTTTACTGAAAATTATTTATCAAATCATGAGAATAAGTTCATGTCATGATTTCTAATTTGTTTTATGATAGAAACACAACACGTTTAATAATGTAAAACATTGATAAGTTGGTAATCAAAACAAAATGGAAGTTGTCCTAAAAGAATAAGAGAAGAAATAGAATTAGAAAGAAAAAGGACGAAGTTACAAGATGAAGAAGAGATGTAGAAAAGATAGCCCTATTTTTCCTATAACACCCTGAAAATTTCTTGTTTCATGATATATATTTATTTTATAATATTTGTGTTTTTTGTGAATTTTTTTAGAATTATTTGAATTGTTTGATTATTTAATATATTTCTCGATTTACGTGTGCACTGAGCAGGGCCGAGAAAATAAAATATTTTTTCCGAGGCCGGAAAACCTTGGACTTTGAAAATGGTGACGGGAGATCTTACTAAACCCGAGGTCAGACACAGTTTACGAAGTTTACGTTTTTCGATATTTGATTTGATAAATAAAATCGCGGTACATTTTATCATCCGTTGGATAATAAATACTAGTTTGTTAATTGTAGCTTTTGTCCACTAAGTAATAGATTTAGTAGAGTGTTAGTAATCTTTTCTAGAGAGCATTTTAATGACATCACCAAGATGACATTATCAAAGTGACATCATCCTTGACTTTTTCCAAAAAG
This sequence comes from Ormosia semicastrata, assembly GCA_029884595.1. Taxonomy (NCBI): domain Eukaryota; kingdom Viridiplantae; phylum Streptophyta; class Magnoliopsida; order Fabales; family Fabaceae; genus Ormosia; species Ormosia semicastrata. The sequence continues at coordinate 53,914,313 of JAQQTO010000063.1, forward strand.
TGGACAAAGCTTCTCAAGGAAGCTTTGTATCACGCTTTTCAAGAAAGCTAACTTCTCTCTCTCCTCCCTTGGAAACTCCACAGCAATGAGAGGGGAAAGATGACACAAATTGTCATCTTTTCATCTAAATATCCATTCACCTTTTCACATTTTCACCTTTTCCATTTTCAAAAGTTTCTACCACTTTCTCTCTCTACTTTTCCTTTCTCTCTCAACTTCTCCTTTTCTCTCACTTTCTATCACATTTTCTCTTCTTCCTCTCCTCTCCAACCTCATGGCCATCCTCCCTTCAAGCACCCATTCATTTTCTTTAATCTCAACTATCTATATCCTTGAATCTAAACCACCATCCTAAGGTATTTTGGTGAGGAGATCTGGGTTTTCTCTCTTTTTCTTCTCTCTTTGTCTCTCCTCACTCTCACGGCCAAGTGTAACACCCCTCCGAAGGGTATCACATTCATACTAATTCCTTATAAATAAATAATTACCCAAGTTATAAAATATTTAATTTCATTTAAAAACAGGTTTCAAAATTTCTTTTTCACGGAAAATATAAACTTTACTGAACTAGAAAATATAAAAACTGAATAACATACATCTCTCATACATATCACATAGATTCATGATGTCTTCATTACATAAAACTTATATATTCTAGACAATATTTAACTACCACATATAAACTTGACCTGGCCCAAGCCAAAGTACTTGGAGAGTAAGGTTCTGAACCTGATCCTCTCTCGGATCCTTTAAATTAAGGCACATTCTCTAGTTGAGGTGTGTCTCTTTGAACAGGAGCCTGAGTAGTTGACTTCGTAGAATCTTCACTAGACAGACGGTGAGCAATGTCCCATAGTTCTACAATAGACATGGAAAACTCTACATGTACACAGGCAGCATAATATGTAAAAGTAGAGTTTCCATTGTAGGTATCACTCTGGGATAGAGTCACCTCTCCTACATAACTAACACGCTCAATAGCTGAGTCGACACGCCAAGCACCAATACCATCGTGGAACTGCGCTTGCAGATAATCAGTGAAATTTCTCCTTGCAGCCATTGTAGTCTTTACAAACGTAGGCATAAAAAAATAGAAACAGACAGAACAATACAATAAAGAGGTGAGATCCCCTACATCGCATACCAATATAGCAGCAAAGAAACGATACAAACAACAATGTCATTCCATACATACAATTCATAGATTAACATAAGATCAGCAGATATATTCAGAAGATAAACAATCCAAGAAACTTGCAACACAATATCTGACATAATGATAATACCACAATCATAATATATCACAACAGCGTAAATGCTAACTATGCATATGCTCAACGCAATTGGTTCCTTCTTCATAGAGTTTTCTCAAATTCGGAGATGAACGCCCAGTAAATTTGTCCCCCCTTAATAAGAATAGAAATAAGACAGTCTATGCTGGATAATGAAAAGCAATAATGTTCATTGGGATGTCAATGCGTTGCAACCGGTGATCATGGCCAGGGGTATATATATATAGAAAGTGATAACATCATCACATAATCATTCGTGATAACATAATCACGAGGTGAATCACCGCGCCCTGATGTCCCCCAGGATTCCTCCCACTATCCTATGAGTTATTGTCCATTCCTTAGGTATAAAATGCCACAACAAATACTGTCATTGATCACACAGTATTTGTATACAGTATGCATTATAAATGATTCAAACATATATTATCATCGATCACACAATATTTCATATTCATATGCCGTCATATGGCAGTATCACCGTATAATGTTCAAAATACTTTCGTTTCAAAACATATTACCATTATACTGTTCCCAATGATACTAACGCAACCGCACATGCACATACAGATTGTCCAATACCATTAGTATCCATGGTATTATATAACCGCCCATACAGTCGATAATACCAAAGATCCACTCGGGTCCAATACTTCAGTTTCACAAATCATTTAGTTCAAAACGCTGGCCCTATGGCAAAACCCGCTGTTCCTTTCAATCGCGTAGCAGTATTATCGCATTTTCACAATCGCGTAACACTTTTGTTACATTTTTTAAATCACATAAAGATTTTAAAACATATTTTAAATTCGAAATAAGATTTTTCTCATTTAATATAAAAAATTAACCTTATTTTCATTATTTACATATTAGTCCTTCTATAAAATAATATTTACATAAATACCTCTCATCATAAAATAATATTTACATAATAGCCCCTCATCAAATAATATTTCCAAAATAATCCTCTTTTAAATAATATTTGTAATATAGTCTATTTTTAAAGAATATTTTCAATATGGTCCCTCTAAAATATATAATTTTCAATATAGTCCCTCTAAAAATTAATATTTCTACTGTTTCTCAGAAAAGTTTGTTTCTTTAAGTTACTTGGGATATTACAGCTCAAAATTTCCTAACGCGCTTCAAAACCTATAGGGTGAGCTATACGTCAGTAAATTTCAAGTATTGGCTTTTATTTTACTACATAGCTTAATTAGATCAATTTTAATTCTAAAAATTAAAATTACTTTCATTTAAATTTCAAGACTTACCAAATTGAGTTCTTGCAATTAAAACATCTAAATTTACACTTAGTAAAATAATTTTGGATCTTGAACATAAAAAATTGGCATGTTGGCCGAATTTACAAATTGCTTCAAAATTAATATATAAATCATTTTCTAACACTTTTAATCCTTATAAAATTACTTAATTGAATTTCTTGTCATAAAATCATTTAATCCTCAATTTAGAAAAATAATTTAGAATCCTTAGTCCTCTTGATAGTGATAAGGCCGTGTACCTTTTGACTCTTTGGGGTCCTCATACAAATTTTCTCATCATGTGAATAACATCTTAAATTACATAAGTATCATCATGCTTCCAAATTCACATAGGCAAATATACTATCAAACTACAAGCATATCAAACACATATACAATTCATGCATACTTACCAAAGCAATAAAACAATCACACAATATAATCTAACAAACACAAACCAATAATTACACAATCGAGTGAAGAAATCCTCACATGGATTTTTCACTCACAAACACAAACAATTCCATTCTTTCACCACCACATATGGACGATGAGGTTAATCTCCCTCTTACCTGGTTGATGTCTTCCTAGCTTTTTTGTAAAACTCTTCAAGTTCCTTCTCCTCTAGATTTCGCGAATCACCAAACAATTTCCTAAAATCTTAAACAAATCCTAAAGTCATAAACAAAGCTTAGGGATAAGAAACCATGAATCAATCATGGTCTAAAAAATTAGAAATTCAACTTAGAACCAAATAATCAAGAGATTACCTTGGATGTAAGAAATCAAAGCTTGCTTTTTGAAGCACTTAGAGTAGGATTTAGGTAAAACTCACAAAAGGAAAGATGTTTAGAATAAGGTTTGGGTTTGGAAAGTAAGGTTGGATAAAATTATAGAGGTGTGGAGATGGGATTAGGCTATGGAGGCCGTGAGCCTTTAAGAAGAAAAAGAAGATGTGTTCTTGAGTAATTTGAGAGATAACATGAAGGCTTGTCACAAAGTGAGAGAAAATGCAAACGGATAGCTAATTCAAGAGTGAACTGCCGTAAGGTGAGTGATAGGAGAGAATAAAGACTTAATCCACTTGATAAAAAGTAGCACATGGCTTTACATAGATATCACATGGCATAGGTCATTTAATGGTCATAAGGATGGTTCTTGAACCTTGGAGAAGCACCTACTAGCCGTGTGGCTCTAGGAAAATAATAACTAGTTTTGTTTTCAATTAAATTCTAGTTACACTTTGTTAATTTAATTAGTTACCTAGCTTACCATCTAGTTATAATTAAATTAATTTAGTTAAGCTATTTGATTACATTCTAACTAACTAATTACTTTATTATGTCATTGCATAGATCATGATTATGTCATGTTTCTAAATAATTAGATATTTATCTAGCTTCTAATTACTTAGCAACTAAATTAATTCATTTAGTTACTAATTAGACTATTAGGGTAATTAAGTTAGATTATCTAGTTACTTAGTAACTAATCTAGCCATTTTTATTGACTAAATCCTAACCATTAAAATGAACTTCATCTTCTAACCATTGATTAAATCTAAGGTTAATATCATAAGCTTCTTTAGCAAGATTACTTTCACACCATTGATTAGATCAATGGTGAGGATCTAAGGCTTCTTAATCAAGTTTTCCATCCAACGGTTTACAACAAAGTCCAGCCACTATGTTTAACCAATTCCTATTAGTTGTCACAAAGCTTAGTAATAATGAGCCATCATGATCTTTAAGATATTTAACTGAGATATTTTCAATTTTCATGATTACACTTGAGATATTTTATTAAGATATTTTTTCGGTAGATATTTATTCCTAGATATTTATCCTTAGGTCTTTACTGGGTGAGTCATCACAGAATTTTCTAGAACAGTTGAGTTAGTACGGTGAGTCATACGGTGAGTCAGCGTCCTACGAGCTTCTAGAATGTGGCGAGTCACCATGGCGAGTCATCATTTCTAGAACATGGCAAGTCTTTATGCTGAGGTGTCACGCAGGGTGTCCAGCTTCTATTGGTTCGTCACTTTGAGTCATCACCATGAAGATATTTTCTAACAGATATTACCCAATGGATAATAGCTACGGCTATTACTACACAATGGGTAATGAAAAACTCAGATATAGAAAATCTCTGTCAACTGTTCGCGGTTTCGGGTTTAGTAAGATCCCCTGATCTCGCCTTGATAGTCCAAAACTTTCTGGTCCAGAAAAAAATTTTATTTTTTCGGGTCCACCTCGGGTCTACCCGGGCCCACACATAACTCAAAATAATGCTAAAATAATCAAAAACACAGAAAGTTTTACAAAAATTCTTAAAAATCATAAAAATTATAAAACTTATATATTTAAAAATAAAATAAAATTCAGACATACGAGTTTTCAAGATAATATTAAAATATTAAAATAATATTAAAATATTTAAAATAATTAAAAATTCACAAAAATTCTTAAATATTATAAAACTCATTTATTTCAAGAAAAATGTAAAATCGGGATGTTACACCAAGCACCACCATTGATGGCCATCCATGCTTACTTGCTCAACCAACCTTATTTCTTGCATCTACTCATCACCCAAAAGCTTTTTCCTTTTATGACCATCACTTGATTCTTCCATCTTCATCTTCTTCCATAAAGCCCTAAACTTGAAGCTTTGAGGTAAAGTTCTTGAATTTCTATTTTATTTCCTTCATTTTCATGATTCTTGGTCACCTTGGTGATCAAGGACTCCTCTTTTTAAGCTTTGGTTGTTGATTATTTGAGTTTGATCATTCTAGGGTTTTGGTGGAGGAGTTGGACGAATTTCAAGAGGCATAAAGGGAATTCTTTTTTTTTGTCATCTTCTTAGGTAAGAGGGAGATTAACCTCATCAACCATGCTATGGTGGTGAGGAACGAAATAGTTGTGTGAGAGTGGAGAATCCACGTGAGGATTCATCCACTCGATTGTGTGACTTTTGATTTACGTTTGTTTGATTTTGTATGATTACATGATGTTGTTGTGTGCAAAGAGTTAGTTATGGTGGATTGACGATTATATGTGATGATATAATTTTGATAGTATGCATGAACTTAATTAATTGGGTGATTAAAGTATGTGACATACTATGATTATGTTGCAAAGAAATGATTTTTGGGTTCCATTGATTATTTGAGGCTCACGGCCTTTTGGCCTAGAAGGAGATATACATAAGGAATTTATTTTATTGATTTAAGAACTTGGATGATGAGGAGGCAAGAACATGATTTGTGAGGTTACAAGTTGAAAGAGGAAAGGAACCAGTTTTACCATTGAAGAAAAAAATTGATTTTTTGTCATCATATTTGGTAATTGGATGGAGAAGTAATTTGGAGACTTAAGTATTTTATCTAAGATTATTCTTGATAAGTCAAATGGAAAGGATTTTATTTAGAAGTTGAATAATGAAAGTTTTAGAAAGAATATTAGAAAATATTGTTTAGGTGAACTGAGAGACTAATTAGGATCAAAGGATTTATAAGTAAAAAGAGAAGATAATCACAATATTATGATTTGAGGAGTAATGACTTTTAGCTATATCAATGGAAATAGTTGTGGGGATAGTTAGAATAATGAAAGTGATTTATTAGTGGTGAATCTAGTTGGTTTTGGAATAATGAGGAATGATTTATTGGTGGTGAATCTAGTTGGTTTAATGATAAAGAAATAAAGACTTATAAGATAAGAATGGAAAATGTTTCATTAAATTAAAAACAATATAATTTTTGGAAAGAATACTATTAAATGGTATTTTGAGGAATTTTAGCAAATGAAAACTTGAAGTATTTTAGAGTATAGGGAAAGGAAATGAATTTATGAACTCAAGCTGATAAATGATGATTTTTGAATTATGAAATGAAGGTATCTTGTGTTTGAAAGTAACAGTAAGGTTACTGTGGGACATGAATGATGATTCTCTGCATTATGTGACAAAGATATCTTACAACTGAAAGTAACAGTAAGGTTACTGCTGGGCCGACGTACTGGGCTCGAGTGGATTGTGGAATTGAAATATTGGACCCGAGTGGATCATTGGTATTATGTAATTGTATGGGCAGTTATATAATATCATTGATACTAATGGTATTAGACAATTGTATGGGCGATTGCTTTAATACCATTGGGAATGGTACAACGGTGGCCTGATTTCATTGTTCATGCATTGAACATTATACAGTTGGCTTTTGTTGCCTAGGAGTGAACGAGAATTTGGATAATGTGATCTCGGATGGATCTCAAGGGGCGTCAGGGTGAAGTGATTCACTTAGTAACCTATTGTCACATTGTATACCCCTGGCCGTGAAAAACCATTGCAACGCAAGACGAGGACCCGAGAAACACTATCCTTTTTGTGGTCCGACGTAGACTGTCTTTTGAGGGGGGACAGATCTTCTAGAACGTTCATCTCTGAATTTTAGCTCCATGGAGTAGGAACTGGTTACATTGAACATAAGGATGGTCAACATACACATTATGCATATGCATAGTTAGTGTACATCTTATTGTGGTATGATCAGTGTTTATGTATTTTGATGTACCTTGCTGAATCATATATATATGTTGATAACATTACTATACTTGTTGATCTTTCATATCCCGGTGATTATATGATTGTATCTGTTATTCATTGACATCGTTGTTCATGAAAGGCATTATTGTCTTTCGTTGTGTTTCTTGCTGCCATGATGGTATTAATGTAGAGGATCTTGTAACGTCTCGAGACTGCCTATAGGATCGATGAGTGTCCCCACAAACCAACACGAGTCTTTTCAGCATGCTTTGTCCTCACTTATACACATCTTAGGAAACTTCCTAGGAGGTCACCCATCCCACAAGTGCTCCAAGTCACCCATCCCACAAGTGCTCCAAGTCAAGCACGCTTAACTATGGAGTACTTATATTCTTGGCTCCTGAAAAGAAGATGCATCTTGTTGATATGGGTGGTGCTAATCAATTCCTTTAAGTCATCCTCAACTATGCAGCCCCATACCTGCACAGTCTCTAGATCCCTCTCATTCCAGTGTGTATTCAGTTCAATCATGTGTCCCTCTGCCTAAAAGCCTTCCAGGAGTCACTCCTTATCTGTGCTTCATCTTTTGCACTGGCAACCACTCCCCGCCCTCGTCGGCCCTGGGTGTCACATGCCCACCAGCTTCCGCATGGTTTGTCACCACACTGTACTAGGAGAGGTCCTGCTCTGATACCATTTGTAACGTCCCGAGGCTGCCAACAGAATCGATGAGTGTCCCCATAAACCAACACAGGTCTTTTCAGTGTGTTTTGTCCTTACTCACACATATCCTAAGAAACTTCTCAAGAGGTCACCCATCCCACAAGTGCTCCAAGTCAAGCATGCTTAACTATAGAGTACTTATGTTCTTAGCTCCCGAAAAGAACATGCATCTTGTTGATATGGGTGGTGCTAATCAATTCCTTTAGGCCATCCTTAACTATGTAGTCTAATACCTGCACAGTCTCTAGATCCCTCTCATTCCAGTGTGTATTTAGTTTATTCATGTGTCCCTCCGCCTAGAAGCCTGCCAGGAGCCACTACTTGTACGTGCTTCATCTTTTGCACCGATGATCACTCCCCACCCTCATCGGCCCCGAGTGCCACAGATCTCACCTTTTTCATTGTATTATCCTGTTTGCCTCTGTTTTATGCTCATATATGTAAAGACTGCAATGGCAGTAAGACAAGATCCGCGAGGTTTCACTAGACTACAGTTCCATGGGGGCATCAATGAGTGGACTATCCATTGGGATACGAGATGCATTTAGTACATCTAAGAGGTCATTTTACTTTGCAGTAGGACTCGACATGACACTGCTATGTTTACTGTGGATGCAACTGTTTACTTGGTGTTTTGCATGCCTCTTGGGGAGTTTTGGAATGATCTTAGAGCTTCCTCTAGGGAGGACTCTATAGAGTCGACTGCTCGGACTCCCGTCCGTGGTGACATGCCCGATTGAGGGTTTTGTCTACTAGGGATCCCGAAGGGGATTTGGAGGAAGATCGAGTACAGGATCCTACTCTTCAAGTGTTTGGACTTAGACTAGGCTCAGTTTTCATATGGTAGTTATATATATATATATATATATATTTTATGTATGTAGTTTTATGCTTTTGGAACATGAGATAATATATTCATAGATGTAGTAAACTTTATTTTATGAAAACTCTATTTTATGGTTCTTATGTTTTGTGTCTTTATAATTTGATAAGTTTATGTTATCCATGAAAAGAAGTTTTGAAACTCATACTTTTATAATATTAACTTTTAATACTTGGGTAAAGAGTTTTTTTTCAGAGTTGGTCTTAAATGTAATGCCCTCTTTGAGGGGGTGTTACATTAGGTGGTGTCAGAGCAGTTCATCTTGTTGAGCCGGGGTATGGACTGACTGTGCTTAGGTAGGTAGAAATTTCTGTGTGTGTGTTATGCATTTCCTTGTCTCTTGTTTGAGATGTTAAAAGAGGACAGCATAAGTTGCTTTAAGTTGGATGTTAGTAGTTACTGTTACATAGTTACATGATATTGAGGACTAGCCAACTCAATATGTAATGTTCTGTGTAGATAGGAAACTATGACTTCAACTAGGCAGACTAGGAGAAATTGGAGTTCTTCTAGTAAGAGTCTAGTTGGATGACTGAACTCATGTAGAATTGTTTGTACCTACACCCTTTGGGGTGGTACCTCTAGTGTGAGTAGAGTCCAAGTCTAAATCTTTTGAGTTTATGGGTACGTTTTGCCTTGTTTGTGCTGTGAGTTTCTCTGAAACTAAGCACAGAGATGTATTGCTTGGTTTCCGAAAGGAAATAATATTGTTTGAAAATGTTACTTTTATTCTTGTTATGTTTTGATTTATCTATTTTAGAAAAGAAGACAATGGCTTGTGGTAGACCTACGGATGTGAATGTGGAACTCTACAACAATGGAATAGTTGCAACTGTAGGAGCAATGCAAAGAATGGATGGCGTAATAGTACAACTGATTCAAAGGGCCACTCAGCAGCATGAATTGATAGTCGAGGCTCAGGTTTTGTTAGAGTTGAATCAGTCTCAGGATATGGAACCCCATAACATTGGACCATATTGGTTTCGAAAAAGGAGAAATCGTAAGGTCAAGCGATTCCAGCAGAAATTGTATTTACGGCCACTAAGGAATCAACATCAACAACAAATGGTTAGAGGAAGTACTAGTGACAGCAGATTCGGTCAGATCGTGAAATTTTTACCACATTGTAAGAAGTGTGGAAGGAATCACTTAACGAGGGAATGTACGAGCAAGGAAATGATATGTTTCAAGTGCGGAAAGCCAAGACATGTGTTTAGGAATTGTCCTTTACAAAAGACGAAGCCTTCTGTTAGCAATGAGCATGCAACAAGATCTCAAGCCAAAGGAGGAATTGACACATTAAGTGAAGCAGAAGCTTTTTAATTTGAAGGTTTAACCAAGGGAGATGGTACCATAGGAAGTAAGCCTTAACTTACACTATTTGAATCAGAGGCGACCCTTTCTTTCGTTACCTATAACTATGTGAACCATTTGGGTTTATTTGTGTTGACATTTCCTTTTTGACTTGAATATCACTATTTACTGTTGTTAAACTTGTTATTACTACTCAAGCCTGTTTAAATTGTCCTATCACTATTGGAAATCGAAAACTTCTTGCCAATTTGATTTGTTTATCTTTTTCACAAAGGACATGATCTCAGGAATGGATTAGTTATCTTTTAACCACATCTTGCTAATTTGTTTCAATAAGGCTTTATCATTCCCTGAGGTTCACTTTTGAAATTCATCGGACCATATCGAATTTGTTGGATAGGTTTGGCAGTATACCAAATAGCTTTACTAGTTTTTCTTTCTAACCTTCATAATATTTTTCATGTATCTCAATTCAGAAAATATGTTCCTGATCTAAACCATATCATAGAGCTGAATATAGTACAATTAGAAAAGGACTTGACCTATGAGACACTTCCTGTTAAGATTGAGAATAGATAATCTAATGGACCAACTATAGGCAACTGCTATTTTCTCCAAGATCAAATTACGTTCTGGTTACCATTAGGTCCACGTGAAAGTAGAAGATGTTCCTAAAATAATTTTTTTGACACGTTATGAGCACTACGAGTATTTAGTAATTCCGTTTGAAGTAACGAATGCTCCAACGATGTTTGTGGATCACATGAATAGGATCTTCTTCCTTATTTAGAAAAATTTGTCATTGTCCTTATTGATGATGTTTTGACCGATTCTCGAAGCTTGGAAGAACATGTTGAACCTGTCAGTGTGGTTCTTCAGATTCTGGGGGAGAAGAAGTTGTATGCCAACTTATCAATGTGTGAATTTTGGGTGGAAAAAGTTAAATTTATGGGGCACGTGATTGCTGTGGATTCGTCGAAAGTTGAGACAATTCTTCAAAAGGAAAGGCCAAAAACCATACCGGAGATTAGCTAGTTATCATTAGAGATTCATCAAAGGATTTTCCAAGATAGCAGGACCTCTTATGTAGTTCACACGAAAGAGTCAAGCTTTTGTATGGACTGACGCATGTGAGGAAATTTTTTTTTTCAAGGATTGAAGAGACACTCGACTACTATGCTAGTGTTGATTCTACTCAATCCCAACGAACCTTTCGAGGTGTCTTGTGATGCTCCACATTAGAGTTTAGAACGTGTGCTTATGCGGAATAGAAGGGACAATAACGTATGCTTCAAGGCAATTGAGAGTACATAAGAAGAACAACCCTACGCAAACTCAGAGTTAGCTGTTGTGATTGCATTGAAGTTCTAGAGACATTTTCTACATGGAATAATATTTAACATCTATAGTGATCATTAGAGTCTGAAGTATTTGTCTGCTCAAAAAGAGCTAAATATAAGGCATTATATGAACGACGAATTAGAACAGCTATGTGTTGGTACCAAGATGGGAAAAATTTTCCGTTAAGACCCGAGCTTGTACTACAAACAATGGATAAAATTAAGATAACTTAGGACAAGATGTAAACAACTCAGAGGAAAGGAAATTGCATCTGTAAGGGGGATTTGGAATGATGTAATTGCAGATGCAACATGGAAGCTAGAAGACATAATGAAGGGGCAATATCCGCATGTGTTCTAAGGTATAACAAATTTCGAGGATGAAATTTATTTTTAGATGGGGAGAGTTGTAACACCCCAAAAATTGCTTATTTCATGATATATATTTATTTTATAATATTTGTGATTTTTTTGTATTTTTCTAGAATTATTTGAATTATTTGATTATTTTAATATATTCTTCAATTTGCGTGCACACTGAGTGGGGCCAGAAAAATAAAATATTTTTCCCGAGGCCGGAAAACCTTGGACTGTGGAAATGGTGACCGAGGATCTTACTAAACCCGAGACTGGACACAGTTTACGAAGTTTTTATTTTTTGAGATTTAATCTGATAAATAAAATTACGGTACTTTTTATTCTCCATTGGACAATAAATACTGGTTTGTTAATTGTAGTTTTTATCCACTGGGTAATAACTTTAGTAGAGTGTTAATCATCTTTTCTAGAGAGTACTTTAATGACATTACTAAAATGACATCATCAAAGTGACATCATCCTTGAATTTTTTCCAAAAAGTGGACAAAGCTTCTCAAGGAAGCTAACTTCTCTGTCTCCTCCCTTGGAAACTCCATGACAATGAGGGGCAAAAGATGACATAAATTGTTATCTTTTCATCTAAACATCCATTCACCTTTTCACCTTTTCTATTTTCAAAAGTTTCTACCACTTTCTCTCTCTACTTTTCCTTTCTCTCTCAACTTCTCCTTTTCTCTCACTTTCTTTCACATTTTCTCTTCTTTGTCTCCTCTCCAACCATACGACCATCCTCCCTTCAAGCACCCATTCATTTTCTTTAATCTCAACTATCTACATCCTTGAATCTAAACCACTATCCTAAGGCATTTTGGTGAGGAGATCTTGGTTTTCTCTCATTTTCTTCTCCTTTTTTTTCTCCTAACTCTCACACCCAAGCACCACCATTGATGGCCATCCATGCTTACTTGCTCAACCAACCTTATTTCTTGCATCTACTCATCACCTAGAAGCTTTTTCCTTTTATGACCATCACTTGATTCTTCCATCTTCATCTTCATCGATAAAGCCCTAAAGTTGAAGCTTTGAGGTAAAGTTCTTGACTTTCTATTTTCTTTCCTTCATTTTCGTGATTCTTGGTCACCTTGGTGATCAAGGACTCCTCTTTTCAAGCTTTGGTTGTTGATTATTTGAGTTTGATAATTCTAGGGTTTTGGTGGAAGAGTTGGATGAATTTCCAGAGGCATAAAAGGAGTTCTTTTTCTTGTCATCTTCTTAGATTAAAGGGAGATTAATCTCATCAACCATGCTATGGTGGTGAGGAACGAAATAGTTCTGTAGGAGTGGAGAATCCACGTGAGGATTCATCCACTCGATTGTATGACTTTTGATTTACGTTTGTTTGTTTTTGTATGATTACATGATGTTATTGTATGCAAAGAGTTAGTTATGGTGGATTGACAATTATATGTGATGATATAATTTTGATAGTATGCACAAACTGTTGGTGTATGCCCTAGAGGCTGATACATTTGTCTGTATTTATATACATTTTATTATGCTTATTTTATATATGAGGCATTTCATTTATTGTGTTCTTTTTTATAAACATAATAAAGTCCTTAGAATAGTAAGTTTGATGCCGTAGGACATTAAGTGGATGACTTGATTGTGAGATCCTTTTGGTTATAATACTATTCTTAAATGTCCCTAGTTAAGTATTATTGTTAACTAGGACAACAATAATGCATTGAGATTAGTATGTTCATAGACTGATGACCACATCTCACTGGTTATGGATATGAGATATCAAGTCTTCATATGGGTACATATTAGAGTAATGATGTACTGGACTGACCCACCATGAGAATGCTACATGAATCGTTACGTGAGTGTCATAAGCGATTCTCATAGTGACAATGGTGTCTGCGGTCCTTTGACTTGAAATCACTATGATTTCTACATGAGGAGTTGTGTGTTTTAATGCCATCAAACGTCATCTATAATAAGGTGAATATAAAGTTAGTTATTGGAGATACTGCGAATCATGTAGAGGGATGTGAGTGACCTAGATGGGATTTGTCACTCCTACATAACAAGAGCGATATCTTCGGGCCCCCTGATTGAGTGAGACTAAATGCATGGCTATACTTAAATGAGTCAATATGAGATATTGATATCATTTGTTGTTACAAAGTCTACTTGAGTATCAGGAAATGAAAGATTAGACTAAACAAGGGTGACGCATTCCATGCCTTGTGTTCAATCTAGATATCTTGACAAATGGACTAAACGACACAGAAACATTGGTCACGGAAAGGTTATGTCAAATCACTCATATTCTTATTACTTGGGTAGCAGCGATGTGTTGCTAGATACCGCTCACTGCTTGTAATATTAAAATGGAATTTTAATATTACTTCCAACGTAATAAGAACCTATAGGGTCACACACATAGAGCAGACTAAAATTGGAGCAATGGATCCAAGTTGGACTCGGATTCAAATATGGGCCAGACTCATAACAGATGAGTCTAAGGTTGCACAGCTTACCTTGCTGCTAGTCATACTCACTTAAGGCAGTCACTATTATAAATTGTATTGCTTAGGGGCTACTAATAGATAAAATTTCAGAACCTTAGCCGCACCTACAGAAAAGTGAGTGAGAGAGCGGCAAGTTTCTTCTCTTCTCTTCGTAGCTAGCACTGTGTGCGAGACGTGAGCCTCCTCTTTGTGGACGTTGGACATTTATGAGTCTGTTCGTGTGGAAACCGTGGAGACATCATTTCTATTACGGTGTTGGTGATTCACGTCCATCCTTTTGATCACGCTTCAAGAGGTAAATAAATTAAAAAAAATTCAGATTATGGCTTTTTCACATGGATCCTCGATGGGAATCCTGTTTTTCCACTGCGTGATGTAACCGCAATTCCCAACACGAACTTAATTAATTGTGGTGATTAAAGTATGTGACATACTATGATTATGTTGTAAAGAAATGATTTTTGGGTTCCATTGATTATTTGAGGCTCACGACCTTTTGATCTAGGAGGAGATATACATAAGGAAAATATTTTATTAATTGAAGAACTTGGATGATGAGGAGGCAAGAACATGATTTATGAGGTTACAAGTTGAAAGAGGAAAGGAACCAATTTTACCATTGAAGAAAAAAATTGATTTTTAGTCATGATATTTGGTAATTTGATGGAGAAGTAATTTGGAGACTTAAGTATTTTATCTAAGATGATTCTTGATAAGTCAAATGGAAATGATTTTATTTAGAAGTTGAATAATGAAAGTTTTAGAAAGAATATTAGAAAATATTATTTAGGTGAACTGGGCGATTAATTAGGATCAAATGATTTATAAGTAAAAAAAGAAGATAATAAAAATATTATGATTTGAGGAGTAATGACTTTTAGCTATATCAATGGAAATAGCTGTGGGGATAGTTAGAATAAGGAAAATGATTTATTAGTGGTGAATCTAGTTGGTTTTGGAATAATGAAGAATGATTTATTGGTGGTGAATCTAGTTGGTTAATGATAAAGAAATAAGGACTTATAAGATAAGAATGGAAAAGGTTTCATTAAATTAAAAACAATATAAGTTTTGGAAAGAATACTAGTAAATGGTATTTTGAGGAATTTTAGCAAATGAAAACTTGAAGTATTTTAGGGTTTAGGGAAAGGAAACAAATTCATGAACTAAACCTGATAAATGATGATTTTTTGAATTATACAATGAAGGTATCTTGTGTTTGAAAGTAACAGTAAGGTTACTGTGGGACATGAATGATGATTTTCTGCATTATGTAATAAAGATATCTTACAACGGAAAGTAACAGTAAGGTTACTACTGGGTTGACGTACTAGACCCGAGTGGATTGTGGAACCGAAGTACTGGACCCGAGTAGGTCATTAGTATTATGTAATTGTATGGACAGTTATATAATATCATTGATACTAATGGTATTAGACAATTGTATGGGCGATTGCTTTAATACCATTGGGAACGGAACAACGGTGGTTTGATTTCATTGTTCATGCATTGAACATTATGCAGTCAACTTTTGTTGCCTAGGCATGAACGAGAATTTGGATAGTGTGATCCCAGATGGATCTTAGGGGCCGTCAGGCCGAGGTGATTCACTTAGTGACCTGTTGTCACATTGTATACCCATGACCGTGAAAAACTTTTGCAACGTACGACGAGAACCCGACAAACACTATCCTTTTCATAGTTTAGCATAGACTGTCTTTTGAGGGGGGACAGATCTTCTGGAATGTTCATCTCTGAATTTTAGCTCCATGGAGTAGGAACTGGTTGCATTGAACATAAGGATGGTCAGCATACACATTGTGCATATGCATAGTCAGTGTACATCTTATCGTGGTATGGTCAGTGTTTTTGTATTTTGATGTACCTTGCTGAATCATATATATATGTTGATAACATGACTATACCTGTTGATCTTTCATATCCCTGTGATAATATGATTGTATCTGTTATTCATTGACATCGTTGTTCATGAAAGGCATTATTGTCTTTCATTGTGTTTCTTGCAGCCATGATGGTATTGATGTAGGGGATCTCACCTCTTTCATTATATTATCCTATTTGCCTCCATTTTATGCTCATATCTGTAAAGACTGCAATGGTGGTAAGACAAGATCTGTGAGGTTTCTCTAGAGTATAGTTCCATGGGGGCATCGACGCGTGGACTATCCATTGGGATACAGGGCGCATTTAGTATAACAGATATGTCACTTTACTTTGGAGCAGGACCCGGCATGACACTGCTACGTTTACTATGGATGTAGCTGTTCACTTGGAGTTTTGTATGCCTCTTGGGGAGTTTTGGAATGATCTAAGAGTTTAGGGAGGACTCTGTGGAGTCGACTGCTCGGACTCCCGTCCGTGGTGACATGCCCCGACTGGGGGTTTTGTCTGCTAGGGATCTCGAAGGGGATCTGGAGGAAGATCGGGTATAGGACCCTGCTCTTCAAGTGTTTGGACTTAGACTTGGCTCAGTCTTCATATGGTAGTTATCTATATATATATATATATATTGATGTATGTGAGTTTTATGCTTTTAGAACATGAGATAATATATTCATGGATGTAGTAAACTTTGTTTTATGAAAAGTCTATTTATTGGTTCTTAATTTTTGTGTCTTTATAATTTGATAAGTTTATGTTATCCACAAAAGAAGTTTTGAAACTCGTACTTTTATAATATTAACTTTTAATACTTTAGTAAAGAGTTTTTTTAAGAGTCAGTCTTAAATGTAATGCCCTCTTTGAGGGGGTGTTACATTTCTTATCTTGGTTTTCCTTCCTGGCCAAGAGGATGTTGATCTTTGGCCTTCAAGGGATCACGAATAAAGAAGAATGAGATAATGAGAGGTAGAGGGAAAAGAAAAGTAGGTGGATCTCTAGGAGTGTTGTGGTTTGGGATTGATTCAAGCTTAAAACATATGCTGCCCAAGAGTTGCTTGAGAAGCCTCAAGCTCTTTAATATCACTTCACTTATCATGATCTCCCTTTTTCTAGGCAGAACTGTGGCTGTCATCATTGGTAAGGGGCTAGGATAGGCTTTAGGCTTGAGGTGGCTTTTGAAGAAATAAGATGAGTATCCATGGATGATGACTTGAAAGGATGGATAGGGAGACATCTCAATGTCTCTCAAATCATGAAATGAAAGGAAAAATGGGAGGTGAAGTGAAAGAAGTGTCTCGGCAGCCCTCTTTCATGGTAGACTATGAATGATTTCATCTAGGCTTAGTTGTCACTTTGAATAAGATGGGAAGTATGCAGCTTCTGAAATGTCTTGGCTGTGAGAAAGGTGTCAAATGGCTCTTCATGGAGCTGCACAAGTGCCTTGGGGTCATGGCACTTTTCATGGAGAGAAGTGTGAATGCTTGAACATTTGTCTTGGTACTCAACATAGCTTTTGAAAAGGTGTCATTCTGCATGTGAAAGAGTGTGCATGCTGCACATTTGTCTTATCTCCTTTAATGGCTTGGATAAGTGTTGTGTGAAAGCTTTGAGAGAATGCATGTTGCTGGCCACTTGTCCTTGCCATGTTTGGAATGGTTTCCATGGGTGATGGTGTGGCATTTTGCTTGCCTTGAAGGAGTGCATGCAGCACACTTGGCCTTAGCATTTTGTGATGACCAAAGAGGTGTCAACTTGCATGATTTAGGACACATGCAGCAGTCCACTTGTCCTTGAGCATGTGATAGTCTTTTTGGAGCTGTCACAAGTGGCCTAGTCGTGGCATGTTGCATGAAGGGGAAGTGTGCATGTTGCACACTTGGCTTGGAAGTGAGCATGCAGCCCTGCAAGTGTCCATTGTCGTGGGTTTCTCTAGAAAATTGAGAGAATATGCTTCCTTTTTCTTGACAAGTGTGTATTGCCTTGTGTGCATGACATCCATGTGTCAATCTTGCTCCCTTTTCTTGTTGTAGCTGTGTATCATCATCCTGTTTTAATCTCTAATGCTTGCTTAGTTTACTAATTACCTTACTTTATATCCTAGTTTCTTAGTTACTCTAATTTTATTTGCTAAGTTATGATCACTTTCTTAAATCCTTATTTACTAAAGAATTAACACTTAACCTTGTGCATGCTTATTGTCATTACTTGATAAAATCCTTTCCAAGGCTTGACAAGGTGTCTTGTGTAACGTCTCAAAAATTTCTTATTTGATGATAAACAGTCATTTTATAATATTTATGATTTTTGAGAATTTATGTGAATTTTTTCAGAAATGTTGAATATTTTAATATATTCCTTATTTTGCGTGCACATTGAGCAGAGCCGGTGTAACGCCCCTAAATTTATTTGTTTTATGATAAATAGTCATTTTTTGATTTTTCTGATTTTTGTGAATTTTTTTAGATTTTTCTAGAATTATTAATTATTTTAATATATTTCTTAATTTGCGTGCGCACTACCGGAGCCAGGAAAATAAAATATTTTTCCTAAGGCTGGTAAACCTTGAGCTGTGGAAACTTCGACGGGGGATCTTACTAAACCCGAGGCCGGACATAGTTTACGAGGTTTACATTTTTTGAAATTTTATCTGATAAATAAAATCACTATACCGTGAAATTTTCCGATGGACAATAAATACTATTTTCATTAACTGCAACTTTTGTCCACTAGATAATAACTCTAGCAGAGTGTTAATCATCTTTTCAAGAATGTTCACTTTATGTGACATCACCTTGATGATATCACACAAGTGACATCATCGTTGACTTTTAAAAAAGGTGAGTTTTGGCTTCTTGAAAAAGCTTTGGAGAAAGCTTCCTTGCACTTTCTTATTGGCTTGTTGGAGAAGCCAATTTTCCCTCCCTCCTTTGGTAAAGCCCATGACAATGCACACCAAAATACCACCAAAAGTTTTCAATTTTCACTTAAGACAAACTTCTTCTTTTTCATTCAAACTTTACTATCACTTTCTCTCTTTACACTTCTCTTCTCTTCTCTCATTTTTTTTCTCTCAAGCTTTTCTCCTCCTTCTCTCTTCTTCTTCCCAAGGCAACACCACCTCCTTCCACCCTCCATTGTTGCTTGATTTCAAGCAACCACTTTGCTTGGATCTACATCTTGATTGGAAGGCTTTCTTTCTTGTTGAAATCACTTACAAAGAACTCAACTTTCCTCTCCATTCTCTCCCCATTTTCACGGCTAAACCCCCCATTTTTGGCCACCCAAGTTTTCTTGCTCAATCAACCTCATTTCTTGGATCCTCTCATCACCTAGAAGCTTTTCTCTTTTGTGAGTATCACTTGGTTCTTCTTTTTTCAAGCACTTTCTTCAAGTCCTAACTTGAAGCTCTAAGGTAAAGTTCTTGCCTTTTCTTTTTTTTTTCTTCTCTTTTTCATTTTCTTGGTCACCTATGTGACGAAGAACTCCTCTTTTCATGGTTTGAGAGAGGATTGTAAAAGTTGTTCACCTTGGGGTTTTCTTGAAGGTGGAGGATGAAAGTTGCAACAAAAGGATCAAGAGGCCTACTTCTTGTGTTGTCTTCTATAGGTAAGAGGGAGATCATTCTCTTCAACCTATCATGGTGGTGAGGAACGTTTTTGGATATGGTAAGTGGGGAATCCATGTGAGGAGTGCCTACTTGATTGTATAATTCTTGGGTGTTATGCTTATTTGCCTTGTATGACCTTGTCACTTGATATTATGTATGAGTTGTTATTGTATGATTTTGGTGGATTGGTATGCTTTGGATGAATGAAACAATGCATGGATGATAAGGGCTCTTTGGCCCTTTTAAATGAGGCTCACGGCCAAGTGACTATAAAATGGGTATTCATGATCAAACATTTATAGTAATTGGGAACTTAAGAAATCAAGTGTTAAGTTATTAATCATGTGATGAAAGATTTGGGTTCCTAGATCCTTAAGGGCTCACGGCCATGTAGGGCACTCAAGGGAAGATTTTTGTATCAAGTTGAAACTTAGATAATTAGATGGTTAGATATGTTATTAGGTATTCATAAATGAAAAGAAAAAGAAAAGAACGAAAATTTATATCCTTTGATCAAGATGTGAGTTCGGCCAAAGTGGCTACAAAAAGGGTTTAAATGATGTTTGAATCTCTTAGGGTATCCTATCTAAGAGGGTTATTAGTAGAAACAAAGGAAAAGAATTTATAGGAAAAGTATATGGTGAGTTTGGTGAGAAATACTAGGAAGTATTGTCTAGAGGAATTGTGGTGAGAAAAATGTTGATAATGAGGTATACTTTATATTTGGCTTGAAAAGTTTTAGAATTTAGTTTGGAACATTAAGAATTGTTGTTACCTTGAGAACTTAGAGGTTGATGTGACAAGGATTTAAATTGAAGGACTTTGATGTAGGAAGTAGGAGAAACAAAAATTTTATTCTTGGGAGAATGGTGATTTTTGGCTATAGTAATGAAGTAATGATAATAATGATGTTTTAAAGATTTAAAGTATTTTATCTAAAGAGTGTTATTGAAAATAATATGAAAATAGATTATGTGATGGATTGTTATCCTATGAAGCTTTGTGATGACCTGTCTTATGTGAAATCACATGATTGAACATTCATCATACATTGAATATGCATGATTCTTGAATTTGTATAATTGAGATACTTTGTGAAAGCATGCACTAGCATCATTGTACTGTTAGGCTGACGAATTGGACCCTAGAAACATCAGATAGACGAATGAGTCAGATGTGGATTGATTTCATTAAAAATGCATTTGAGCATCGTACAGTTGTGGCATTTTATGCCTAAGGTGTGAGCGAGAACTTACAGGATAGTGCAATCCATGATGGATCTCAGGGGGCATTCATGTGTGGTGATCCACTTAGTGACCTATTTATCACATTGTATACCACTGGCCGTGGTGATCCGTTGCAACGCACGACGAGGACCCGACAAACACTATTACTTTTCGTGGTCTGACGTAGACTATCTTTTGAGGGGAGGCAGATTTTCTGGAATGCTCATCTCTGATTTTGTGTTTAGCTCCATAGAGTAGGAAATGAGTACATTGTGCACAAAGATGGTCAGCATACGCATTGTGCATATGCATAGTCATTGTACATATTGTCATGGCATGGTCAACATACATATTATGGTGGCATAATTATTATTTATACATCTATGGTGGATATCTGTTGTTATAGTGCTGTTAATGTTCATATTATTGTGGGATATGCTTTCTGATGATATCTATGAAATTGATAACTTGAATATATCTACAACATTTGTATGTATGGAATGACTTTGTCATTAGTATTATTTTCCTTCACTGCCATGTTGGTAATGATGTAGGATATCTCACCTCTTTGTTGTATTATCCCGTTTTATTTTGTGTTCGATAAAGGCTATGAAGGGGACCCAGTTAAATTGGCTGGTTTTGGTTGAGTTGACTTTCTAATTCCTGTGATGGCGTTGAGATGAGATTTCGTTAGTTACGTGCTAGTGCAGCTTCATAGGGGAATTGATGCCTGGAGGGTTAACCGAGACACCGAACGATTCATTGTATATAGGGGTAGTGGCTCTGTCGACAGGTAATATGTATCCCGGGGTTACTACTTACCCTTCAGTGCTTTGGTACATGACTTTTGTTATTTGTGTATGTAAGTGCTACGTTTTTATGTTAATAGTACCTTGTGTTCGTTATATATATATATATAATCTTTTTTCACTCAGTGATTGTATTTTGGGAGCTATGTAATAAACATATTTAATTCGTGGCTTATATTTTCTTTATATACACAATGATTAAATTTGAAAACTTGTTATTTGAGTTGTAGCACGCCAAAAATTTAGTGACCGTGGTATAATGACAATTGTGCTGTGGTTACTAAACCGAAGGGTGTTACATCTTGTGATTATGAACCTAAGGGTTAGTCTTCTAGGTCATTGCCGTGACCTTAGGGTTTATTTGAGAAACCTTAATTAAATTAAAAACTTCTCAATCCATTTCAAATTAAATCTTGGCTTTGCTAGCTACTATATCTTGATGTAAACCTAATTCTTTAAATAAGCTAGTCTAGGAATTCTTAAGATCACATATTAAGGTATTAAAAATCTTGGGATGTTACAAGTAGAGACTCTTCTATCTATTGTGAATATGATTTGATACTTATGGTTTTGTTTATATATGGTGATTTAATAAATACTGGTTTTGGAATACTTATGCTGAGGATTTGTGAATTCTCACCTCGTCATGTTTCCATGTAAATCTAGGTCAAGAACCTTCAAAAGGGAGGAAGAAAATGAAAAACAATAAAAAGGCTTAGAGTAGTTTCTTTTGGGTTCTTTCGAATCTTGTTTTGTATAGGTTGCTATTGCCTATTTTTTAGTAAAGTTTGTATATAATAGGGATGTAACATCCTTAATTTCATTATCATATATGTATCCAGAACTACGCATTAGTAACATAAATTAAGCATGTCACTTATGTTAAATACAATAAATTTGAAAATACATATAAGAGTTATACAAAAAAAAAATTGAGCCTATGCTAGGTGACATTATACATACTTTGTACAAGTCTTTATACAGTAATACAAATTCTAAGTACAATCCTTATACATCATATTAAAATATACATCCCAAAATATAAATATTTCCAAAATAAACATCTTTCACTAAACTTGGTCTCCACACGTTATCTTCTAGCTCCTGTCGCTTTTCCTGGAAATATTATGGAAAATAATATAACGGGGATGAGAATTCCAAGAATTCTTAGTAGTTTTAGTAAAAACTATGTCATCACAATACTTCCAACTATTTTGGGGAAAAATCTCATTAAAAAAAATCATTTAATAAAGTAGAAAGGTGGCAAAAGCCAAATCCAGTCCTTCCTCTTTCTAAAACAGAATTCTCATTTTATCTTTGATTTAAGAAAAAACTCTAGTTATCAAGAGATCACAAAACATACACTTCTCAATATACAAATTCATATTTGCAGTTCAATTCCACAAATAAACTTTTTTTGTGATAATATTAAATAAAAAAAACATTTTATAACTCAGTGCTCATTTATCCACATGCTTATTCCCATATAACAAAGGTCAGCTCACATAACTTGAGTTCTAACTTGGTAATAGTCTGCTTTCAGGTTGGTATATTCTAACCTATTTATGATACTACCATACGTGTGTCACACAGAACTATTCCGAGTATCCTATTCTGCCTTGGCAATTGTCTACTTTCAGGTTGGCATACTCCAACCTATTTATGACGCTACCACATGTGTGTCAAACAAAACTATTCCACATATTCTATCTAACTGGGCAATAGTCTGCTTTCAGGTTGCTCACCCCAACCTATTTATGACACTATCATGCATGCATCACACAAAACTATTCTGAATATCATTATACACATGAGGATACTCATATGTTGGAAATAGCATACTAGGATAAAATATAAATTTCCATGTTCTCATACTCAATTCAAACACATTTCAAATATCATCTCTATGAGCATTGACTAATCAAATAGAATCTCAAGTTAAATTACTATCTTAATCTTGAAAAATAGGAGAGCAAATACTTATGCTCGTACCTGTAACACCCTCCTTAGGACGCCACACTTTATGTTACTTAATTACCAAATTACCCTTCAATTAGAAATCGTGCTTGTATTATAAATACGAGTTATAAAATTTCTTGATGATAATAAGATAAACTTAGCAGAAAATAAAAACATAACAACATTGTCACAAATAATTTACATCATATATACATACAAGCCTTTAGTACTGTCATACTTAAATATTATACAAACTAGACTTTCAAAATATTTAAACTTTAAACTTTAACTTAAACTATTATACTGCCCAAGTCCTACTAGACAGCAGAACCCTCAGATGAGTCCTCCTCAGATTCCTCAGCATATAGGAATCCATCATGAGGTGCAGTCCTACGGACAGGTGTCGGAGCAGACGACACAATACTAATCGCACTGGGAGTACGATAGTAAGCTCCCCAATACTGCCTAATGGATATTGGAAACTCTAGTTGTACAAAAAGATTAACAGAAAAGTAAGGGTGTCCTAAATGTTGCCTACTCAATCTAATATTTAGGTCTCCCATATAGTAAATACTCTCTCTCTAAATCAACAGTCAACACCTCATCTCCTCCAATGAATGTCAGCTTCAGGTAGCCAAGGAAACTAGGCATCTCCATCTCTTCAAAACTCAACGTCTTCAGCAGGAATCTGCTCCTCCTCAGCTTCTCGCTCTACCTCTTGCTCGACGTCTTAACAAATATAAATATAATACAGAACATGCATACAAAGAGGTGAGATCACCTACGCCAATACTAGTATGGTAGCAATGAAGATAAACACATACAATATCTCATACAACTATCATACCATACTTACAGTCATGCCATCAATATCATTTATCAATAAAACACATAAAATAAACAATATTTACGATCATGCCACTAACAATAATCAAATAGTCAACAATTCAATTATCATAAACATAATTACGATAATACCCACAATCACTATATGTATGCACATAGACTCAATTTCCTACTCCATGGAGCTACAACTCAGGTCGGAGAGAGTGATCGAAAAGATTTGTCGGTACCAACATACCTCGGACCACGTACTCAGTCTTGCACATCCAGCATATACGTGATAGTCTTTATCGGATCTTGATTAAGGATAGTGTCTCGGTTAGGATCATTGGTGTCTTGCGTCGGTCCAACCTACGGCACAGAAGAGCTACCAACTACCCATTGTAGGCAACTTGCACCCTAATGCCCCCAAGGTCAACTAGTGACTTACACTATGCATATCGCACCCACTCAGGAGGTGTAGTCTCTCCCAAGCAACTAGCCTCATACAGTCCATCGGACCTTTCCAATGCATGTACTATGCACTATTCACATTTTCAATTTATATCACATATTCGGGGTTCACACAATAATCTAACAGTATTATTATTGTATTTTAATCGCGTAGTCATATTTTCGTGTTTTCTCAATTGCGACTCAATTCTGTTGCTATTTCAAATCGCGTAGGGTTTTTTCAACATTTTCCAATCGCGTAAAAAATTTTTAGACGTTTTAAATTCAAAAATACTATTTTTCTCATTTAACACTAAAAATTCACTTTATTTTCCATATTTGTATAATAGTCCCTCAAAAACTCATATTTACAAAATAGTCCCTCAAAAATAATATTTACAAAATAGTCCCTCATAAATTTCATATTTATAAAATAGTCCCTCTTTTATAAAATATTTACAATATGACCCCTCTAAAAATAATATTTACAATATGACCCCTCTAAAAATAAGTATTTATACAATGGCCCCTCATTTAAATAATATTTATAATTTAGTCCCTCTTTTGTAAAAATTTGCGGTATAACCTCTCTAAAAATCAATAATTGTATTATTTCCCAAAAATTATTATTTCCTTTCTTTAATTCATATAAAAATCATTTTACTTTGTCATACTCAATTTTTTTTTCAAATTCATTTAGGTCTCTTAGTTCTCATTTTAATTCATCAGTGTAAGGACGTTGGTCCTTTTTTCCATGGTAAGGTCGTGAACCTCTGTGCCCTTTGGAGCACTCATACAACCGATTCATCATGTTGTTTACATCCTAAATTATACATACATTCTCATACTTTCATAATTATACATACACACATAATATCAAAGCTTTAAGCATTTTATCACACATGCGAGCATAGAAACAATACCATACACATCACAAACACAATCAAAGCACATCAAACAATAGGTGAATAAACCCTTATGGATTTTTCACCGAACAAAACCATCCCCACACCACCAAAACTTGGTTGGTGAGGTAAATCTCCCTTTTACCTCTTGAAGACAAGCTTTTCAAGCTCCTCTCCTTCTCCTTGTTTTCGTGTGAACCACAATCAATTCCTAACAATTCTAAAATAATTAGTAAAATCACAAACAAAGCTCAATAATGACAAACCATGGAACAAACATGGTTTAGAAAATCAGAAACATGAATTTAAACCATGAAAATCAAAGTTTACCTCTAGGGAAGTAAGGTAGAAGTTGGATTTTGAAGCACTTAGAGTGTGATTTTGGGAAAACTTCCTAAATGAAAAGTATTTAGAATGTTGTTAAGCTTTAGGAAATGATGAAAGTGAAAATTATAGGTGAGTGATGGTGCTCATGGGGGTAGTGGCCGAACCTATTGGGAGAAAATGGAAGAAAAATGGTACTTTGGTTCTTAGAATTTTTTAGAGGAAAAGATGAAAGCTTTTTGATGTGAGAGAAAATGAAATTGTGAGAGTGAATTTGTGAGGGCTGCTGCCGTGGGATTGTAGAGAATTTTAGGAGATTTGCATGAAGAAAATATCCCATTTTAGGTGCACATGCAATTGCACATGGCATATGTCATCATCTTGACTTTGCATGGCTATTTGGATTGTTCAAGAACCATGGAGAAGCCTCCCCAAGCTGCTGCATGACCGTGTGCTTCAAGGGCATTTAGGGTTTTCGTTTGTGTTCAATTTAAGTCTAATTACTTGCTAATCAAATAACTAATTATTTAGGTTTAGTTTCCTAACTAATCTTAATTAATTATCCAATTACATAACTAATTAATTAGACATATAATTACATATATTATAACCTCTAATTAAAATTAGGATATCTAATTAAGAATTAAATTATAACAGATTAACAATTAGATTAGTTTACTTAGCTTGTTAATTAGGCCATTAGATTAACCAAATTAGGTTTAATTAGTTACTAATCAAAGTCAAGCCACTATTGTTGACTTCATCTTAGCCATTGAAATCAACTTGGTTTCCTATCCATTGATCTTATCTATGGTGGATATTACTTAGTGGTTTTATCAGGATTTGTTTTACACCATTGATCGGATCAACGGTTATGATCAAAAGCATCTAAATTATGCTTTTCATCCAAGGGTCCATATTGAAGTCTATGCTTCTTTATTTGACTTCTTCCTATTGGTTTAAAATAGTCAAGCCACCTATTTTGACTGATTCTTATTGGTTTAGAATTCTGTCCAGTCAGAATCGTTGATTGTTACACTAAACGCGGGTCCCATAGACTTTTCGGGTCCACGTTAAGCAGATTTCTACTGTTTTTAAGATAGTAGGTCTTGTCACATAAAATAATATTATAATAATATAAAATTATTTTATTACACAGTTAAATCTTTAAAATTAAAAGATTAATTTATATATCAATCAGAATTGGATTTAGTAAGATCCCCCAGCTCCAATTAATTAAAATAAGATTTTTTCAGTCAAGAAAATTATTATTTTCTTGACTCGAAGCAAATCACACAAAATGATCAAAAATGATCTCAGAACAGATAGATTATTTTTATAACACACAGAAAATGTAAAACAGTGTAATTCTGCTATTACTATTAACATAGTCAGAAGTTGGGGTGTTACAGTACCAAATACCAAATAGTTCAATTTTATTCTCAAACATTCCAAATTCATCATGACTAGAATTCTAGAATTCTATCAATGCTCAACTTTGATACAAAATGTCCATTCATAAATTTAATCACTAATCAAAGTAAAAACATTTGAAATCATATCAAATATTATACTTGAATAACTAACATTATTATTTAACCAATCGTATTTTCAATACAACTAAACATACTATTATCTATTCAATTAATAAATCTATTCTCTAATTATCAAATATTATGCTATATATATATATATATATATATATCCCAATAAATATATATATATATATAAATATCCGAAT
Source organism: Ormosia semicastrata (assembly GCA_029884595.1). Lineage (NCBI taxonomy): Eukaryota > Viridiplantae > Streptophyta > Magnoliopsida > Fabales > Fabaceae > Ormosia > Ormosia semicastrata. The sequence goes on from JAQQTO010000063.1 coordinate 53,942,281, forward strand.
AGTATATATATTCTACCACTGTCAAGTAAATTATTATAATACATATAGTAAAAGTAATATGTTATTTGAATAGTATATATATATTCTCTCGTTAACAATCTGTATAATAGGTCTAATTGAATAGCTTTTGATATAGCTTTCAACACATTCTAGATGTGAGTTCACGTTTTCAGACTTTATATAGCAAGTATTCAACTTTGAATCCTTGCTATTCGAATAGCAATTAACAGAGTCTTCTAATCCTTCATGCCACTCAAGTTTAAGACATGTTATACCCACTTATTTCTTATATACACACTACACACCACATACAGAGTCCGTAACACTCATCATGCCACTTTATTCATCTTTTAAATCAAACCATAAGAATTAAAGCATACATATATGTAAATATATACAAATTTGAAACTAACTCATCTTCCATAACCATATCCATTTTCTTTAGAAATTTTCATATAAATCTACCAATTAAGAAAGAATAACAAAATCAATCACAAAAACCCCAACCTCAATTCCTTACCTTGATTCCTTGGATTTTCCTTCTTTTTCCTTCACTTTTCCTTCTTCCTTTCTCTCTTTTTCCTTGCTGTTTTCTGGCTCTTTCTAGAGCTGTTCAGCAGTTAAAAACAATGATAAAAGAGGAAGAAAGAACAATGTTAGGTGTAGGTGAGGATGGGTGGAAGAAAAATAGAAAATGAAAACTTGAAAATGGGTAGCTCTTCTCCCCTGTTTCCGTTCAGTTTTTGACGCAGGGAGGAAAAGAAGGAGATGGGAGAAGTTAGCAAAATGAATGAGAAAATATTAGGAGGATTCTGGAGGGTTTTTTTTTTATGGCTGGGTAAGAATAAAATAAGGTGCAAGAACTTTTGTATCTCTTAGAAATTCTTTAATTTTTCAAAATTATGTTTTCAAGTTATCATAAATATTAAGGAAAATTTTAGGACTCATCTTAGTCATTAAGTCCATTTATCTTCAATTTTTCATATACAACTGTTCGTCAGGTAGGCTGCACTACTTTTCTCAAATTAAATCGAGCCTGTAAAATAAGTAAGTATACTTGCTTTAAATTATTTTCCACATCAAAATATTCTTCATATTCTACTTATCATTGCCATGAAATTTCATAATTTTCTAAGCTGCTTAATTGTTCCAGCTATTTCTCAACAATATCCTTAAAAATACCAAATTAACTCAGTTGACTCTCAAAAATTTTCTACAACTCTCATCAATTATTAATAGCTAGGAAATAAATTTTTCATATTTATTTCCATCATATCAATTGATTCAGCAGATACCTTAATTATTCTCTTGTATTTAATGTTATATACTTACGCTCAAACTAGTTCAGAAAATTATCTGAATTAACAGATAATTTCTTATCAGTATTACTAAGCTTCTATAACACTAATTAAGATTATTAGGTTAGGGAGGATGTTACAAGGGAGCCTTTTTTGTGGCCAACGATGTAATTATACAATCTTTTCTTCTTTCGTGGCTCTCTATGAAAGCTTATGTAGTTATTATTGATTTACGTTTTATGCGTCTTTATAAAGTAGCATGCTTGATACTAGTTATCTTTTGATATCCTGGTTATATTGAGATAATTGTATTAGGGTGTTACATTATGTTATTAGAGCCAGTTTATCCTTTTGAGCCGGGGTATGGACTGACTATACTTAGGTATGTTTAGATATAGTTGTGCATTTTCGTCTCTTGCTTGAGGTGTTTGAATGGAATTGCATGACTTGCCTTGTGTTTGTGTGTCATTAGCTACTATTGCACAGTTACATGATATTGAAACTGATCAACTCAATATGTATTGTTTTGTAAGTACAGGAAATTGTGGCACCACCGAAGCGAGCTAGAGGATCTGGGAGTGCTTGTAGCGAGGGCCCTAATATGGCTGAAGCGGTTGTGGCTATGGCTAATGTCATGAGAATGTAACACGCATGAAAGCATGTTAGACTTGTATATGATTACAAATGTAGCCTAATACTTGCTTAACATGTCTATTTAATTTTGTGACCTTTTGAGCACGTTTAGTCACTTTGTTGTAACACGATGTGTGAAAAATAGCTGTTATTTGTAACACCCTCCTTAGGGTATCACATTTCAGACCAACTTCTTTTAATACTTTTTACCAAAGTTATAAAATATTTAATATTATCTTAATACGGTTTCAAAATTTCTTTTTCGTGGATAACATAAACTTACCAAATTTTAGAAAACGCAAGACACAAGAACTGAATAATATACATCTCTCGTACATAACATAGATTAATAACAACTTAATTACATAAAACTTACATACTCCAAATAATATATAATTACCATATAAAAGCTAAACTTAGCCCAAGTCCAAACACTTAAAGAGTAGGGTCCTGTACCTGATCTTCCTCCAGATCCTCCTCGGGGTCCCTAATAGACAAACTCCCATGACGAGGCATGTTACTACGGACAGGAGTCTGAGCAGTCGACACATCAGAGTCCTCACTATGAGTGTCATAAAGATCACTCCACATATCTCTAATAGGCATAGAGAACTCCAAATGCACACAAGCATCAAGAGAGAGAACAGTAATCCCATGATAAGTCTGACTCAAAGTCACCGACACATCCCCAAAATAAACAACACACTCAACATTAGTATCATAGCGCCAGGCATCAGTGCCTCCTACTGCTGCAGTCTCACGTAACCAAGAAAACCAGGTCTTGATGTCATCTTATTAAACAGATAAAATCAACACAACAGAAAAAGAGGTGTTCCTGCCTCTTCCTCTTCACAATCTTTATCACACATACGTATAAACAAAATAATACAACAAAGAGGTGAGATCCCCTACATCAATACTATCATGGCAGCATAAAAATAATAATGACAATAATGCCATTCACATACAACAATATCACAGAATAATAGGTATAATCATGTTATCAACTAACAGATAATTTATCAATATATATTTCACAATATATGAAAACTAACCATACCACAAAATAAACATACTAACTATGCCACAACAATATGTACACTTACTATGCACATACACAATGTGTATACTAACCATCCTTATGCATAATGCACCTATTTCCTACTCCGTGGAGCTAAATACAAACTCAGAGATGAATGTTCCAGAAGATCTGCCACCCTCAATGACAGTCTACACCGGACCACGAAAAGAATAGTGTTTGTCGGGTCCTCGTTAGTGCGTTGCAACGGTTTTTCACAGGCAGAGGTATATAATGTGATAATAGATCACTAAGTGAATAACCTCGCCCTGACGCCCCCTGAGAACCATCATAGATCACACTATCCCAATTCTCATTCACTCCTAGGCACAAAAGCCACAACAGCCACCGTCTGTATAATATTGAAATGCATGATCAATGAAATCAAACCACCGTTGGACTATTCCCAATGATATTAAAGCAACTGCCCATACAATTAGCAATACCATTAGTATCAATGATATTATATAATCATCCATACAATTACATAATATCACTGATCCACTCGGGTCCAATACATCCAAAACTTATTGTTCCTCTCAATTGCGTAGTATTTTTATCGCATTTTCACAATCGCAAAAAAATTTTATTACGTCTTCAAATCGGGTAATGATTTTTCAAATTTTTTCTCAATCGCGTAAAGATTTTAAAACGTTTTCTTAATCGCGTGACTAAAAATCACCATTTTTAAATCGCATAAGACTTTTTCTGCGTATTTTCAATCGCGTAAAACATTTTAATCATATTCTAAGCTTAAATTAAAACTTTTATCATTTAATATCAAAATTAGACTTTAATTCTAATGTTTCCTTAATAAATCACCTTTCAATAATATTTCTAACATTTTTTCACAAAACCTCCACCAAATAATATTTCCTAATGTTTCCCATAAAAACTTATATCATTTAAATTAATTCAAGAAGTCTCAAAATTTTTTGTTTATTACTCTAAATAAAACTTTATTAAATAAAGCATTTTAAACTCCACTATCCTTAGAAATTATTTCCTTGATAAAATTCTCTAAATAATATTTCTAATATCTTTTCCAAAACTTACACTTATTTTAATTAAATAAAACCTTTTTCCATCTTCTTCTTGAGAAATCCATTTAAATAGAATACTTTAAGTTTCTAAATTAATTCTCCATCCTATTTTTAATATCATAGCTGAAATTTACTTTTCATTTAATGATAAAAATATATTTATTTTCATTTTTATTTTATAATTCCTTAATTAATTTGATTACCGCTAATCCTCTACATTAACACTTAGTAAAATATTTTGAAATGGATTCCCCTTTGGAGGGCTTTGAGGTCGTGAACCTCATGGCCATTGAAGTCAAAATTTCCTTTCCTCACAAGCATAATTATGACATACAATCATACTTTAAGCATCAAAATTCTAGTCTAACAAGTTCATGCATAATATCAAAGCCATAAATCACATAGAAAAATTAATTACACACCAAACAATCACACCAAAATTCTTGTCCTTCACCACCATAAGTGGCTGATGAGGTTAATCTCCTTCTTACCTTGTGTGTAGCTTCAAAAGCTTTTTGTTTGATCATTTCTATCAACTTCTACCACCAAGTGATCTCTTGAAATCTAAACAAACACATAAAAATTAATATTTAAAGCTTGATTAAGGTAACCATAGATCAAATATGGTCTTAGAATTTTAAGAATCAAAAAAGAAATCAAGTTTCAAGATCTTTACCTTGAAACCCTAGAACTTGAATCCAAAAAATAAGCTTGAAGATGATGGAATTTGGTCTTGATCATAACATGAAAGATGCTTAGAATGATGTTTAGGTTTAGGAAGTATGGTTGGTTTAAATTGTGAGTGATTGGAAAGTGATTTTAGGCACCAAGTCCATGAGCTAGAGGAGAGAAAAATGAGAGAAAAAGTGTTAAGGTTTTTGAGAGAAAGATAATAACTTTCTTGAATGAAATGGAAAATGAAGACTTAGCCAATTTGAGAGGTACTTGGCCGTGAGTTTGAGAAAGAAAGTAGAGGAGAGAATTTTTGTGTTCAAGCTTGAATGAAAAGATGAAGACTTTAGGAAATGTGATAGAAAAATCAATTTTATCCACTTTGGAAGCTTCATGGCCGTGAGCTTCATCCAAAGGAGGGGATTAAATCCTTCTCCTACAAGTTGCTTCCTAAACCATTGATTCCATCAAGGGTTGAAATTAAATCCTTCACTACTAAGTCTTGCTATCCAAGGGTGCAAATCAAAGTCCATGCCACTATTATTGACTAATCTCAAGATATTTTTCAAAAGATATTTTTCAAAAGATATTTTCAGAAATTATTACCCAAAGAATAATAGTTACTACTAGTCATTATCCAATGGATACTAACATTACACAATAAATAAAGACATTACCCAATGGATAATAACATTATCCAATGGATAATAGAAAACTTAGATATAAAAAAATTTTCATCAACTGTTTCCGATTTCGAGTTTAGTAAGTTCCCCTGGCCCCGCATTAACAGCCCAAAACTTTCTGGTCTAGGAAAATTTTTTATTTTTTCGAGCCCGCCCCGGGCCCAAAATAATATTAAAATAACCAAAATAATTTAAAAATTCTCAAAAATTATAAAAATTATAAAACCTAGATATATTAAAAAAAATGAAGCTCGGGGTGTTACACACCTCAACACACATACAGTCTAAAATAATATTATAATAATCAAAATATTTTAAAAATTCTTAGAAATTCACAAATATTATAAAACTCATAAATATCAAGAAAAATAAAAAATTAGGGTGTTACATTATTAGCCCAGAGAACTAAATGTCAGAAATTTGTTTATAAGTCACAAATGTGTGAAAGATGGTGTAGTTAAAATTTGAGGTAAATTGGAGTTAGTTTGACATTTTTAGGCATACTGAGTATATGCTTTAATGCTAGATTGATTGCCAGCAGATATGAAAAAATATGAAAATGGTGAAATAAGATTTTTGATGAATCTTAGGATTTATTTTAAACTTGTTGGAAGTTACAAAACTTGATTTGGTGAAATCTAAGTGTTTTTAACAGATTGAGAATTGTATAAGTCACTTAAGTGACCAAAGAGCATACGACCCTCTTTGTTTCTGTTGCCTTGACTATTTAGGCACCCAAAATGAGATATTTCTCATCTCATTCTCATCTCTTCTCGCGGTTGCAGTAGGCAAGGGCATGGGAAAAGCAAAGAAAGAAGACCAAAAGAGAGGATTAACCAAAGAAGAAGAAGAAGATAGCGGTGGTGAGGAGCTACTAAGTGACTTCATTTCTGGTTATTGTGGTAAGGGGACTTTGTGTTTTACTATTTTCTTCCAAGTTCTTCATTTGGTTCTTGAGAGTTCTTAACGTGAGAAACATATTCTTAGGGTGATTTTGGTGTTTCAGGCTTGATTCTTGTTGGAGAACTAGAGGATAGCCTGTTTTTGAGTTGTTGGTTGCATGGAGATGGATTTTTCAACCCTTAAACACCTTTCTTTCCATTAGAGTTTAAAATGAGATTTTAGGTTTTAAGTGGATGAATGATTCATGATTGCTTGTTTGAGTGAAATTAAAGTTGTTTAAGAGTTACAATGTGTTAATGGATCTCAATTGATGTTGTAAATCACTGGGTTTTGAGTGTTGAGTGCTTGGAGGAGGGTTTTGTTCCAATTGAATAGTACTCATATCTATAAAATTCAACAGAAGCTCCTCATGCTGCGGCATGACTGAGAGCCACACTAGGGTGTGAGTGAACTTGAGAGCTCAACATCGCGGCGTGGCAGGGCTACGCTGAGGTGTGAATGGGTAGAGGACGCCGTGGCGTGGGAGGTGCTACGCCAAGGCGTGACTTCCATACTTGAACAAAAAGTGTTATTTAACACAATGAAGTTGTTTATTGGTGTAGATTCTTCTTTTATACTTCTTAGGGAGTGTTGAGACTCTAATAGGAATACTTAATGAAGTGTTTGTGTAGTGAATATTGTAACACCCCTCGATTTAATAACCATGGCACAATCGTCATTATACCGCGGTCACTAAATTTTTGGTGTGCTGCAACTCAAATAACAAGTTTCCAAAATATATCATTATGTATATAAAGAAATTAGGAGCCACGAATGAATAGTTACACATACTGCCATAATGAAATATGATTTAACAAAATTTTGGTCAAATATACAGCATGTAAGACTGGATAATCACCTTAAAACATACATATACTCAAATAACCCTTATATAGGGAATGCAAAATAAAATATAAACTACCCACAACAAATCCACGACTAGGGAGTTGGGCACTCCATCGGATCCCGAATGCATAAGGCAACTCCGGACACATCGGTATAGTGAGAATACAGGATAGGATCTTCAATCGCTATCCTCTTCATGGTCAAGGTCAGATCCCCAATATATTGCATATGCTTACTGGTCTAGTCAACTCACTAAGCATTGGCACCCCCGGTGAACTCAATCCTGATGAAACCAATCACTAAGTATGATATAGGAAATTCAACCTCGTCCCCTTTATAGTCTTTACCCAAAAATCACATAGAACAAGAATAGTGCAAGCAAGAGGTGAGAAATCCTACATTCATTACCAACAGGGTAGCGAAGGAAAAATGATACGAATGATGAAGTCATTCGATATATACAGATATTGCAGATATATTCAAGTTAGCAATTATATAAATATCATCAGAAAGCATATTCCACAATAATATAAATATCAACAGCACTGTAACAACAAGTATCCACTATAGATACATAACAATAATTATGTCACCATAATATGTATGTTGACCATGCCATGATAATTTTGTGAACTGACCATGCATATGCACAATGTGTATGCTGACCATTCTCATGTACAATGTACTCATTTCCCACTCCATGGAGCTAAACTCAAAGTTTTCAGTGATGAACGCCCCAGAAGATCTGTCCCCCTTCAATAGACAGTCTACACCGGGTCATGGAAAGCAATAGTGCCTTGTCAGGCTGCCAGTGCATTGCAACAGTGTTCACAACCAGGGATATATAAGGTGATAACCTGATCACAAGTGAAACACCGCGCCCTGACGTCCCCCTAGGTCTATTCAAGAACCCACTATCCTATAAGTCCTCGTTCACTCCTAGGCATAAAATGCCATAACCGTATAATGCACAAATGCATATTCGATGGGATTCAACCCTCCATTGTACCATTCCTAATGGTATTAAAGCAATTGTCCATACAATTGTTTCAAAACCATTTTCATTAGTGATATTATATAACCATCCATATGACTACATAGTACCACTATTATCTAGGTTTTCTCTAATAACCAGTCATTTCTGACTAAATCGTCTACCTGATATTTTTGGTTATAAAGGTAAACCACATCTGACTAAATCGTCTACTTGATGTTTCTTGGTCTGATACTTCGGTTCCATAACTACAATGTCGATGCATGCCCATCATGTTTGACTTTTCAATCATGCCTCAATGCATGTGGATTCAATGCATATATATATATATATACATATACATACATAGATTCACAATGATAACATAACTTATCCAAATTCACAAACCACAACGAATCAATATTAAGACCTCAAAGGTAAACATATACTATTCCAAGTTGTTACAAAAGTTATGCCTCAATTCCATTATGTTCTTGCATTAACTCTCTTAGAATATTTACTTTAAGTTCCTCATAACCCTCCTCATACTCATGTTCTTTCGTTATCCAAACCTCACTCTAAGTTTTATGATAAGGTTGTGTTCTTCATCATTTCCACATTATGAGTTCCTAATTAAGTGTATATTCATTTAATTAACTAAGTTCTAGCTTGTTAAAGGTCTCATAATGAGTGCCCAATGAGATTGTGAGCCTCTAAGGGACTAGAAAAGCCAACCATTCTTCATTACCCAAGGTATACGGCCGTGCCAAAATACACGACATGGAGTACACGGCCGTCCCAAATTACATGGCCTAGGCCGTGTACGCCTCTAAAAAAATGCTCCTTTTAACATTACACAATTACACGGCCGTGCATTCCAACACGGTCTGGGCCGTGTACTCCATTGCCCTATGGATCTAACACCAGAAACTTGCAAAAATGCTCCCCTAAGCCTCCAAATTGAATGGGTATGAATCCCTTGCTTCCCAAACACATATCCAAGCATTTATATATTTTCATATCCATCAAGATTCACAATATTAAGCATAGAAAATCATATAACACATTCAAATCATAATATTATAAAAAATCACAAGCAAAGTGAGCAACCCGCAAAATGGATTCTCCACCATTAACACCAAAAACTTTCCCTCACCACCAAGATTGGTTGAAGAGGATTATCTCCCTCTTACCTCAAGAGAAAATAAGAGAACAAGCTCCTTGATGCCTCTTGAAATTCGTCCAACACCTCCAAGAAAAACCCTAAGATGGTGAAACCCAAGAAATCCAAAATCAAAGCTTGAAAAGGGAGTCCTTGGTCACAATGGTGGCCAAGGACCACGAAAATGAGAAGAGAAAATGAAGATTAAGAATATTACCTCAAAAGCTTCAAGCTTTGGGCTTCAATGGTGGAAGAAAATGAAGATGGATTTAGGGGATAACCACCAAGGAGAAAAGTCTTAGGATGAGGAGAGGATGTAAAAAACAAGGTTGTTTTGGCAAGAAATGGTGGATGGCCTCCAATGGTAGTGTGTGGCCGTGTGGGAGAAGAGAGGGGAGTGTGCGTGAGAGGAAGAGAGAAAAAGAGAAAAAGAGAGAAAATGGGAGAGGAGAAAGTGATAGGTGATTTGGGGAAATGAAAAAGATGATGACTTTGTCATCTTTCTCTCCCTCCAACCGTGGAGCCAAATTGAGAGGAGAGAGAGTGTTATGTGGTGTTGGGTAGGAAGCTTCCTTGAAGTTTCCTTGAGAAGCTTCGCACGCTTCTCGATAAAGTGAAGGGTGATGATGTCACTTAGATGCTATCATAAAAGTGATCAGATAGGAATAATATGCTAGAGCAATTATTCAATAGACAAATGTTACAGTTACTAGAAATAATATTTTATTATTCCATAGATAATAAAATATACTGTGATTTTATTTATCAGATAAAATCTTAAAAAATAAAAACCTCGTAAATTGTGTCCAACCTCGGGTTTAGTAAGATCCCCCATCGACGTTTCTATAGTTCAAAGTTTTTCGGCCTCGAGAAAAATATTTTATTTTCCCAGCCTCATTCAGCGCACACGTAAATCGAGAAAAATATTAAAATAATCAAAAAATTCAAAAAATTCTAAAAAAATTCTCAAAAATCACAAATATTAGAAAATAACTATTTATCATGAAACAAATAATTTTTGAGATATTACACTGACTCTGGTCAGTATACACGCAAAATAAAGAATATATTAAAATATTCGACGTATTCGAAAAAATCTAGAAAAATTCCTAAAAATCATAAATATTATAAAATGATTATTTATAATGAAATAAATAATTTTCTGGATGTTACAAATATAAAACAATTGGTATATGTTTTATTATGATATTTAGCATCATTGTTGATCATATTTGAGATGATGGATATAATTCAATTAGTATGTTATCTATTGCAATAATTGACAACATTGTATGTCACACTTATAGTTATGATTGTAAATCAATTGGCATGCTAGTTATTGTAGTGATTGACGTCATTGTTTCTCATAACTTTGTTAATGAGGATGGGATCCTTATCTTCGAGTGATCACACATGATTGTAAGTGAAAAGGTAACATACCTTCCATATCATAGTGATGAGCTGAGGATGGTTTATTTCCTTACACTCGGTGAAATGTCTAGAACTGGGTTCCGGTGCTTACTCAAAACTTATGGAACTGGGTTCCTTTACTCTGATCAAGATTCATGCATACATAGCAATTCCAGAATGGTTAGGATGAGTTCCCTAAATATGTTTGAGAAATCATGACATTATTCACATTCATTTTAGGATGTCGCATAGGCAAGAACCTAAGGCATAATTTGGTATAGTATGACAATTGTATGGGTGGTTGCTAAGCATAACATATCCATGCATGGAAATTGTATATCCAATTGCCTTTTGTTGAGAATGTAATGAATATGTATGGAAATGAGTTTTCTATACAAGCTTATGTGGATTTTGTGTGGAATGAGTTTTTTATACAAATTTATAAAATGAGAATTTATTTCAAAAAGAGAAAGGACATGGTTTTAGCTTTTGCCGCCTTTCTAGTTTATATATGCATGTAACTTGAATTAGAAGTGTATTTTCCTCGAAATAGATGGAATGACTGTGATGGCATGTTTTATGGATTCAATTACTAAGAATGTGTGATTCTCACCCAATCTGTGTGTTTCCATGATAATTCTAGGGAAGAAGACTTTTGGAAAGTGAAGACATAGAAGGAACTGAAGACTTAGAATAGTATTATATTAAGTTCTTTAGGAAAACATGTATCTTTAAGTCTGGAGAGTCTTATTTTGTAAGCCATGTACATAGTTTGTATTTTTGAGAAATACCGATGATGTGTGTGTATGTATGTGTGTGTGTGTATATGTGTATATATATATATATATATATATATATATATATATATATATATATATATTCTTAGCTCATGGCTCATATCTTCTTATAATGTTGTTATGTTATATCAGGAATGCTTTGGTAGATAGTAGCATGCCAAGATCTAATTTTTGTGATATAATTCAGATTAGCGAATAGGAGGCTACAACCGTAGATGCTATTAGGGAGCAGTCAGCAGCTACTGCTAAGATGTTTGAGAGAATGCAAGCAAACTAACCTCAACAGCCTATACCACCACCAGACCAACTGGAACAACCAATCCAAGGGGCCTCTATGGGAAGCAATCAAAACTTCCAAGACCTCTTGAAGTTCAGGAAGTATAATCTGTCATCTTTCAAGGGGGAGTATGATTCAGTCAGAGCGGAGAGTTGGCTCCAGGAGATGGAGAAGATTTTCATTGTCTTGGTTTGCTCGGATGAGTAAAGGGTGCTCTTTGCCTCTTACATACTAGAGGGGAAGGCAGAAGATTGGTGGAGGGATGCCAAGGGTGTGTTTGATGCATCGGGGACCCTTGTTACATGGGAAATCTTCAAGAATTCTTTTCTAAAGAAGTATTTTTCGCAAAATCTACAAAATGGAAAGGAAATGGAATTTCTAATATTGGAACAAGACAACATGTCTATTGGCCAGTATGTGGCCAAATTCAATGAGCTATCAAAATTGTAAATTCTCACCCCGTTTGTTTTTTCTATGTTAAATCTAGGTTAAAACTCTTCCAAGAGAAAGAAGAGGCAATAGATAGTCTAGAGTAGTTTTACTACTTATAGAACAAAGCTTGTATATTATTGTTATATTTGCTTTGGTTTGTACAAAGTTTATGTATTACAATATGCCCGTTTTAGGCTGAAGTTGTATATATGTAATCTTTTCTTTTTCGCAAGGCTCTTTATAATTACAAGAATGGTTTTTATGAATATAGTTTAATGTTTTAAGTGAGAAAGTGACATGTGTAACATCCCAAATTTAATAATAACAGTATAATCAGAATTATACCACAGAAATTAGATTCAGCCATGCTACCATCTACAACTTAACATCTTCTAATATAACAATTACATATATACATAAAATATGATCCTCATGAAGGATAAATAATATACGTCTATATTTCTCACAAATATAGTATGTACATAGTTTGTAGACTAGGTCTCTCAAGGCACAAAATATACAAAGTTACAAAATATTCCTAACATACAACCAGTTAGAAAACTACTAGCTATAGAATTAAAAACTATGCTAAGCTCCCAATCTCTTGTCAACACTTTACTTCCTATAAGTCTTCTTTCCTAGAATCATTATGAAAATCACAACATATGGGGTGAGAATCTCAAATCCTTAGTAGTTTAACAATAAACCATATCATCATAATTATTTCAATTATTTCGAGGAAAAATCAAGTAAATGACAAGTCATTCTAGACAGGTGGCAAAAGCCAAAACAACTACCTTTCTCTTCCCGAAAAAGAATCTCATTTTATTAGTTTGTATAGAAATCATTTCCATACACAATCTGCAAATCATCTTCACTTTCTCAATAATAAGCAATTTCCCATTCAATTGTCATGCATGTGTTAATGTAATGATAAGCAACTGCCCATACAATTGCCATGCATATGCCTAGTAATGTCTTATGTTCATGCCTATGCGATATCCTAAAAATGTATTTATGAGATGAAAATTGATAATGTCATAATATGTCATGAGTTTTGTTAGTTTCAAGGAACCCAGATCTATGTGCTTCTCTGAATAGTGAGGGAATATCCTTTCTCAACTATAATGTGATAGGGAGGGAATGCTTGTCCTCATAATATCAACAGTATAGGATCACCTCTAATAGTGAGGGAATGTCCCTCCTCACCTACCTTCCATTTAGGATAACATCTAGTAAAAAGGGAGGGAATCACCCTCCTCACCTCAACTACCAGAATAATGAGGGAGGGAAAGACCGTCCTTAACTCATCACTATAATAGGAAGGACATATTACTTCCACACACTACCATATATAATCACTAAACATGAGGATCATGTCCTACGTCAATCACAAACATGAAAAATAATGACTAATTACCACAATAATTAGTATATCAATTGATTTACATGCATCTCATTATTACTTTATTAAATACCCCTATTAGAGTCTCAACACTGATTAAAAAGCATACATGAAGGATCTACACAAGTTAAGAGCTTTATTTTAACAAAATATAGGTCCTAACTCATTTGGGACTTGGCGCCTAGGTGCCCACGACTAGTGCTTAGGCACACTGCGTACGCATCTTCAGCAAAAAATTTCTAAGCATTAGGCCCAACTTTGGAGCCTAGGTGCTGTGAATGCTTATGTCTCTAAGGCATGTCAAAAGGTTTTTGATGATAACAAAAGCAAAAGAGAAGATCAAGCGCAAAAGGAAAAATCAAGATCAAAGAAAGAAGACAGAAGGTTTATTTAGTTATAAGACTTAGGATATTAATGTCAAATGCTCTCAAGATTTCTCAAATGGTTTTTCAATATATGATTTCAAAATAAATGGGAAATTTCAAAGTTAAACATGGCTTTCAATAAAACTTGAGTTTCAAACTTTAAATCTAACACTCTTAAAAGGATTTATGTTTAAACAAGTATCTTGAGGTGTTGGAAATGACTTACAAGCGTTATTGGACTTGAAAAATGTGTTCAAAGGCCAATGTAATCGATTACATAATGTTTGTAATCGATTACACAGCAAACAGAAGGCATGTAATCGATTACATTAGAAATGTAATCGATTACACGAAAGTTAGAGGCCATGTAATCGATTACACAATATATGTAATCGATTACACAAAGCCCAGAAAGGCAAAGAACACGTTCGACGAGTCATGTAATCGATTACATGGATATTGTAATCGATTACCAACAAAGTCAGAAGTCATGTAATCGATTACATGGTGAATGTAATCGATTACACAAAACCCAGAAACTCAAAGAACACATTCGACGAGTCATGTAATCGATTACATGGATATTGTAATCGATTACACAGCAAGTCAGAAGTCATGTAATCGATTACCTGGGCATTGTAATCGATTACAAGCAAAATCGAAGCCATGTAATCGATTACACCAATAATGTAATCGATTACACGAGCCCGAAAGTTGTAAAACGTTGGAACAACAATGTAATCGATTACTTGATCGTGTAATCGATTACACAAACTCGACAGCGTCAACGGCTATATTAAATGCATTAAATGCATGCCCAACTACCTCCAACGGCTCCATTTATTGAGAAACTTATAAATACCAAAGTTGGGTCTTTATTTGAGGTTGACCTTGAATCAAAAACTGATCATCATACTTCAAAACGTGAATCAATCCTTAAATTCTTTTCTTGCTCTGTTTTCTGATTAAAAACGTGAAAAATCTTTGAGAGCATATTAGAGCTTCAATTTGTAAACACTTGCTCTAGAGAGAGTTTCTTCTATTTATACATTCTGATTAGTGAGGGTGAGGTATCCCTCAAGTATTGTAAGGGTGAGGTATCCCTTGGAAAATAGAGGCTCAAGCTTTTGGGTGAGGTATCCCATATTGTTGAGTGCTCAAGGTTGTAGTGGTTTTTCAAGCACCCATTGAAGCTTGAAGATATAGTGAAAAATCTCAAGTTGTTGCTTGGGGACTGGACGTAGATCACAAATGGAGTGGTGATTGAACCAGGATAAACGACTGTGTTTGTTTCTCTAAACTCTCCTCTGCTTATCTTTGTGCACTGTTTCATTATTTTACTTGGATATTGTCTCGTTGGCTATTACGTTTATAAGTAAAAGTGTTTAACTCATCTATTCAATTATCTCTAATCATTCAATAGCTTCAACGAAAATTGATTGTCAAATGATTTGCGAAAGATTTGTGAACTTATTTTTAACTACTCAATTCACCCCCCCTCTTGAGTATTGAGGCCACTTGGTAACAAGTGGTATCAGAGCTAGACTCTTGTATAAAGAGCTTAGCAGCTTCAAGAGAAGTGATGGCTTCAAATGGTTTTTCAAATGAAGGTTCTTCTATAAATAGACCTCCTCCTTATTTCAATGGAGATGGTTATGCCTATTGGAAAGAAAGGATGAAAATTTTTATTGAAGCTATTGACTTAGATGTGTGGGACGCTTGATTGAAAATGGTGCTTTTGTCCCTACACAAACTAAGGATGGTGTGACAATTAATACACCTAGAAGTGATTGGACCGATGATGATAAAAAGAAGGTTCAATATAATTTGAGAGCCAAGAACATCATCACCACATCTTTGGGGTATGATGAATTCTTTAGGGTGTCAAATTGTAAGACCGCAAAAAGAAATGTGGGATACCCTACAAGTAACTCATGAAGGTACTAGTGAGGTAAAAAGATCTCGAATAAACACTCTTACTCATGAATATGAATTGTTTAGAATGAATCAAGGTGAGAGTATTCAAGATATGCAAAAGAGATTTACTCATATTGTTAATCATCTCATCTCATTGGGAAAGACATTTCCTAATGAGGATCTTATTAACAAAGTCTTGAGATGTCTAAGCAGGAATTGGCAACCCAAGATAACGGCGATTGCGGAATCAAGAGATTTATCAACCATGTCTCTAGCCACCCTATTCGGAAAACTTCAAGAGCATGAGCTGGAACTAAATAGGCTCAATCAAAATGAAGAACATGACAAAAAGAAGAAAGGAATTGCACTCAAGGCCACCTCTTCCATATTTGAAGATGATGATGAAGATGGTGAAGAGGATGGTGAAAATATTGAGCTAAGTGAGGAGAATTTTAGTCTTCTTGTGAGAAAATTCGGAAGATTCTTGAAGAAAAAGGGATTTCAAAGAAGACCACCCTTTCCTCAAAAGAAAGCATATCACAAAGGAGAAGGATCCTCTACTCCTCCAAAATGCTACGAATGCGGAAAACCGGGGCACATGAAAATGGAGTGTCCTATATATCTCAAGAAGACGGAGAAGTTTGAGAAAAGACCCTCCAAGGAAAAGAAAAGAAGAAGAGCATATATAGCTTGGGAGGACAATAACTTAAGCTCTTCCAACGATTCAGAAAATGAAGAAGCCCATCTTTGCCTCATGGCTCAAGGAGAAGAAAGTGGAGAAAGCGACACCGAGGTAACCTCTTCTAACCTAGAATCTCCACCTTCTTATGATGAATTGCAAGATGCCTTTCAAGAATTGCATGATGAATCTTTGAGGCTCACAAAAATGATTTTGTCTTCCAATAAAACAATCTCCCTATTGACAAAGAAAGTTTCTACTTTAACCAAGGAGATAAATGAACTTAAAATTGAAAATGAGACTTTAGGACTCATAGATGCTAATTCATCATGCATGATTTGTTCCTCACATGATAATGCATCCATATCATTACCTTGTTTATCATGCAAAACTTTTGAAAAAGAAATTGAAGACTTGAACAACACTCTTGCGAAATTCACTTTTGGAAGAGACAACTTGAATGTGTTGTTAGGGAGACAAAAATGCGTTTTCCAAAAAGCCGATTTGGGATTTAATCCAAACAACCATCAAAAGTCTTATAAGAACTTCTTTGTTTCCTCAAAAACTTCAAGTAGCCCCTTTGTTAAATGTTTTCATTGTGGTAGGAAAGGGCATAGTGCATCCACTTGCAATGTTAGAAAGAACATAAACACCAAGGTTGGAATCAAAAGGGTTTGGGTCCCTAAAGGCACCATACCTAATTCTAACACACAAGGACCCAAAACAATTTGGGTACCGAAAGTTAAATCTTGAATGTGTGTTGTAGGTGTGCTTGAAGACCAAGAGCTCAAGTTGGTATCTTGATAATGGTTGCTCCAAGCACATGACCGGTGATGGCTCCAAGTTCTCCTCCCTTACACTCAAGAAACATGGTCATGTCACATATGGTGACAACAACAAAGGGAAGATTCTTGGAATTGGAAAAGTTGGTAAGATCCCTTCATCATCTATTGATAATGTCTTACTTGTTGAAGGACTTAAACATAATTTACTTAGTATTAGTCAATTGTGTGATAAAGGAAATAGAGTTATATTTGATTCCTCTTGTTGCATAATTGAGGGAAAGGATGATAAGCAAGTTAAGTTTGTTGGTCATAGGGTCAATAACATATATATGATTAGTCTTGATGATATTTCCTCAAATGATGCTAAGTGCTTTATGAGTAAAGAAAATGATTCATGGTTATGGCATAGAAGAATTGCTCACATTCACATGGATCACTTAAACAAATTAGCTTCGAAAGAACTAGTAATTGGTCTTCCAAAGCTCAAATTTGAAAAAGACAAACTTTGTGATGCATGTCAAAAGGGAAAACAAGTAAAGGTCTCTTTTAAAGCTAAAAACATAGTTTCAACTTCTAGACCTTTACAACTTTTGCACATGGATCTTTTTGGACCCTCTAGAACTATGAGCTTTGGTGGGAATTACTATGCATTAGTGATTGTGGATGATTTTTCTAGATTTACATGGACATTATTCTTGGCCCACAAAAATGATGCTTTTCAATCATTTAGAAAACTTGCCAAAGTTATCCAAAATGAAAAAGGTTTTTGTATTGCATCCATAAGAAGTGATCATGGTGGTGAATTTGAAAATCATGAATTTGAAACTTTTTGTGATGAACATGGCATTAAGCATAATTTTTCTGCCCCTAGAACACCACAACAAAATGGTGTTGTAGAAAGGAAAAATCGATCTTTAGAAGAAATGGCAAGAACTATGCTCAATGAGGCCAACCTTCCTAAGTACTTTTGGGCGGATGCGGTTAACACCGCTTGTTATGTTATGAATAGAGCCCTAATAAGGCCAATTTAAAAAAAAACCCCATATGAATTGTACAAAGGAAGGAAACCTAATGTGTCACATTTTCATGTTTTTGGATGTAAATGCTTTGTTTTGAATAATGGAAAGGATAACTTGGGGAAGTTTGATGCAAAATCTGATGAGGGAATATTCATTAGTTATTCTATTCATAGCAAGGCCTTTAGAGTCTATAATAAACGAACTATGACCATAGAAGAGTCCATACATGTTGCATTTGACGAAACTAACCCAAATGAGTCGAGAAAGGAGCTTGTTGATGATGTTGCAGAAATCTTGAAAAAGACGCACTTGGAAAATCAAGAGAAAGAGCCCAAGAAGGAAGAAAAGAGACTCCTTGATCATACATGGCAAGAAGATTCAGAAATCTTAGATCTACCCAAGGAATGGAGGACTTCAAGATATCATCTTCTCGACAAAGTGATAGGTGATGTATCAAAAGGGATAATCACTCGAAACTCACTTAGAGATGCATGTAATCATCTAGCCTTTATCTCTCAAGTTGAACCTAAAGACATAAATGAGGCCATTAATGATGAGCATTGGATCTTGGCCATGCAAGAAGAACTAAACCAATTTGAGAGGAATCAAGTTTGGGAATTAGTTCCAAGGCCCAATGATCATCCTATAATTGGCACCAAATGGGTCTTTAGGAACAAACTCGATGAAACGGGCCTAATAATAAGAAATAAAGCTAGACTTGTAGCTAAAGGATATAATCAAGAAGAAGGCATAGACTATGAAGAAACTTATGCTCCCGTAGCTAGGTTAGAGGCCATTAGAATGCTACTTGCATATGCTTGCATCATGGATTTCAAACTCTATCAAATGGATGTCAAAAGTGCTTTTTTAAATGGTTTTATACAAGAAGAGGTGTATGTAGAACAACCTCCTGGTTTTGAGGACTTTGAAATGCCCAACCATGTTTTTAAATTGAAAAAGGCCTTGTATGGCTTGAAACAAGCTCCTAGAGCTTGGTATGAAAGGTTGAGCAAATTTCTTTTAGAAAAAGGCTTTTCTAGAGGTAAAGTTGACACCACTCTTTTCATAAAACACAAAATGCATGACATTCTTCTAGTTCAAATATATGTTGATGACATTATATTTGGAGCTACTAACAACTCTCTTTGTAAAGAATTTTCAAATATTATGCAAAGTGAGTTTGAGATGTCCATGATGGGTGAGCTCAACTTCTTCCTTGGTCTACAAATCAAGCAAACAAGAGAAGGAACATTTATAAGCCAATCCAAGTATTACAAGGAGCTGCTCAAGAAGTTTGGAATGGACAATGCCAAGCATATGGCTACTCCTATGGGCACCTCTTGCTATTTGGACAAGGATGAAGGAGGTAAATCAGTAGAAATTACAAAATATAGAGGTATGATTGGCTCACTCCTTTATCTCACTGCAAGTAGGCCTGATATAATGTTTAGTGTATGCATGTGTGCTAAATATCAAGCTAATCCTAAGGAATCACACCTAAGTGTTGTTAAGAGAATAATGAAATATCTAATAGGCACATCACAAATGGGTTTATGGTACCCTAAGGGTGCCTCATGTAATCTTATTGGGTACTCCGATTCTGATTTTGCTGGATGCAAAATGGATCGAAAAAGCGCTAGTGGGACATGCCACTTGCTTGGAAGCTCACTAGTTTCTTGGCACAAGAAGAAACAAAATAGTGTGACATTGTCCACAGTGAAAATTTGAATATGTTAATTTGGGAGTTCTTTGTGCTCAAGTCCTTTGGATGAAACAAAGAACTCTTGGACTATGGTCTTGAGCTTGATCACATTCCCATAAAATGTGATAATACTAGTGCAATTAACTTATCAAAAAATCCTATTTTGCATTCTAGAACTAAGCATATTGAAATAAGACATCATTTCATTAGAGATCATGTTCAAGGGGTGATTGCATACTTGAATTTGTTGAAACAACTAAGCAACTAGTGATATTTTTACCAAACCCCTAGCAAAAGAAGCATTTTTCTACATTAGAAATGAACTGGGTATATTGGATCAATCATGCATAAATTAGATATTTCTTTGCATAATCCTAAAACAAATGCCTAAGCTTGCGTTTTTCGCATAATTATGCCACATTGCTGCACAATCTCTGAATTTTCATTATATATCTGAATCCCATACTAACTTGAGCGTCGGAGGTTTCCCCCAAATTGTTTTGCAGGTGCTCCCTCATGTCCAACTTTGACAAGAAATTTAACAACCTCAAATTTCACCAAAAATGGTGAAATTCTTGGTAAAAATGATAATTTTGATCAATTATATGAGTTGAATCATAATATGATTAGTCTATATGCTTGCATGATGATTTGAAATTGATTTAAGTTGCTTTAAAACTGATTTGGATGGATTAAAATTGATTATATGCTGTTTGGAACGCAAAATCTGAGTTAAAGAGTGCTGGTAATCGATTACAATGCCTTTGTAATCGATTACACAGGTTCTGTCACGCATGTAATCGATTACACACATTTTGTAATTGATTACAACCAACTCAGAACTCAGGTAATCGATTACATCAACTATGTAATCGATTACAAGGTTCCCAGAAAGCATGTAATCGATTACACCAAAAATGTAATCGATTACATACCCACCAGAATGCATGTAATCGATTACACACTCAATGTAATCGATTACACAGGGTTTTTAAAAGGTTTCTGACGCGCGTAGAGCTCATTTCTTTTTGGAACCTGTTCATCTTCTTCGTTCTCTCCTTCTGCTCCCACGCACCTCAAATTTCAAAATCTCTCTTTTCTCACTCAAATCTCCATCAAAACCCGTCATTTCACCTCTCTCAATCTCGGAAAACCTCTCTCCACATAGCCCATTGTTCAAAATCCCCTCACATCCCTCATCCAAATCTCCCCATCTTCTCTCACGAACCCCATCTCCATTTCTCTGCCCTAATCTCGTCCCTCTCTCATCCCCAATCATTAATCACTCATCCCTTGCTTCTCCTTCTCATCAATGGCTGAATCCTCTCATCGCTCGAAGCGCCCAAGAACAGGGACTGCTGTTGGAGGGTCCTCTGGTGGCTCTTCACGTAATATATCTGGCCTGGACCTCACGAGGCACTTCTCCACTGTGAAGAAAGCTGAGTTGTTCCGGAAGAACTTCCAGCTTCGCAAAATCATCTCTCCCAGGTATCTTCCCATCACCTTCTGCGAAAGTGAACCTTTACAAAGCTTTAGGACAATAGAAAACTTAGGCTTACTGGGATTCCTGAGCATAGAGAAGGCCATCTACCCTAACCTTGTCCGAGTCTTTTATGCTAACCTAAAGGTTGAGGATGATTGCATAATCTCTGAAGTGAAAAAGCAACAAATCAGGCTGACAATGGCAGAGTGGTATAGGCTTACAAAGCTCACTCCTGATGGAGCTCAATTATGTGGAAATGCAAAAGTCTGGGGGCATGAGTTTGAGCATAAGGCTGCTCTTCTCTCTTTGATTAGGGTGGCTATCACCTCCCGGTGATCCTAAACGAAGAATAATGGCCACTTGGCCTCACTATGGAAAACGGGGTTCTCCACTACCTCTTGGTTCGTGGATTGATTCCCAGAGGAGGAATTACTCCTAAGTCCTCAAGGATGATGTAGTGGCATTATGGGCAATGACCACGGGGCACCCAATAAAGCTGGGGTTACTACATTCTAGAGCATATCTTTGGACGTCAAGAAAAAGAAGAACTCTGCTCTCCCCTTCGCCATGTTGGTCACCACTGATCCTCGAGTACTGTCACATTTCACTGGCTGAAGAGTCCAAGGACACCAGCTCGAAAGGACCCCAATCAATTGGGTTGCATACTCTGAAGAAGCTTCAGCTCTACAAGATGGAAGATAGGTGGCATTACATTACTCATGGCACATTTGGTCATATCCATCACGATCCAGATAGTGATGATGAGGAGGCTCAGTACCCTGCCTCTGCTCCTGCTCCAGCTTCTCTTGATCTTCTGCTCCAAGAAATGTGCAACCTGAGCGCCAACGTAAACACACGCATGGATCATATAGAGCAAAAGATTGACCATCTTGAGCTGAGGATGGACTACTCAGACCAGGAGCTTAGCTCCATTCGATCCCTCCTAAGTGGACCTCCTATTCATGAGTGTCTGGCGCTGCTGCACCTCCCACATCCTCTCGCCCCTCCGGTTCCCTATCCTTCGCCATTTGGTCCATCCGGGAGTTCCTGGTGATGATGAGGAGCTTCTGGACTCTGACGACGATCTTATGCCCAGTGATGATAACATTGATCTAGGAGACTCTGCTGTGGATCCAGAGGGTGAAGTCTTTTGTGACAGCGAGGACACTGATAGTGATCATGGCCTATTGCCTTGATATTTTCTTGTATTGATGACCACCTTGTACTTATTTTGTTTTAACTCTGATTATATAAAATTGGTATACCTTTATGGTTATATTTTGATTATTGCCTACTGGTTATGAATGTTTGGCTAGACTGATTATTAATACATGAACTTGTTTTCACCTTGAATGTTTGGCTTTTGGAATATTGATTGGACTGATTAATCTTTGTGGCTTTTCTGTTATGGCAAAACTTTGGGAATCATGAAATATAGCTGTCATGCTGTCTATTTTTCTTAAATGCTTATGTCTTTTTGATAATGCCAACGGGGGAGAAAATGAGGAAAAATGAAAATGAAATGAAATGAAATTAATGGTTGCATGAGAAATTAAAGGTTGCATGAGTACGGGGGAGTTATTGACCTTTTAAGTTATTAAGCTTTTCATATGCAAAATCTAACCCAACATCATGCATAAACTCCGGGGGCAGCATTGTACCTAAATGACTATTATATACAAATGCAAAAACTCTTTCTTTTTCCTATGATCAGTTTGTCATCATCAAAAAGGGGGAGAATGTGAATGCTTATGTCTCTAAGGCATGTCAAAAGGTTTTTGATGATAACAAAAGCAAAAGAGAAGATCAAGCGCAAAAGGAAAAATCAAGATCAAAGAAAGAAGACAGAAGGTTTATTTAGTTATAAGACTTAGGATATTAATGTCAAATGCTCTCAAGATTTCTCAAATGGTTTTTCAATATATGATTTCAAAATAAATGGAAAATTTCAAAGTTAAACATGGCTTTCAATAAAACTTGAGTTTCAAACTTTAAATCTAACACTCTTAAAAGGATTTATGTTTAAACAAGTATCTTGAGGTGTTGGAAATGACTTACAAGCGTTATCGGACTTGAAAAATGTGTTCAAAGGCCAATGTAATCGATTACATAATGTTTGTAATCGATTACACAGCAAACAGAAGGCATGTAATCGATTACATTAGAAATGTAATCGATTACACGAAAGTCAGAGGCCATGTAATCGATTACACAATATATGTAATCGATTACACAAAGCCCAGAAAGGCAAAGAATACGTTCGACGAGTCATGTAATCAATTACATGGATATTGTAATCGATTACCAACAAAGTCAGAAGTCATGTAATCGATTACATGGTGAATGTAATCGATTACACAAAACCCAGAAACTCAAAGAACACGTTCGACGAGTCATGTAATCGATTACATGGATATTGTAATCGATTATACAGCAAGTCAGAAGTCATGTAATCGATTATCTGGGCATTGTAATCGATTACAAGCAAAGTCAGAAGCCATGTAATCGATTACACCAATAATGTAATCGATTACACAGAGCCCAGAAAGTTCAGAAAACGTTGGAACAACAATGTAATCGATTACTTGATCTGTGTAATCGATTACACAAACTCTGACAGCGTCCAACGGCTATATTAAATGCATTAAATGCATGCCCAACTACCTCCAACGGCTCCAATTATTGAGAAACTTATAAATACCAAAGTTAGGTCTTTATTTGAGGTTGACCTTGAATCAAAAACTGATCATCATACTTCAAAACGTGAATCAATCCTTAAATTCTTTTCTTGCTCTATTTTCTGATTAAAAACGTGAAAAATCTTTGAGAGCATATTAGAGCTTTAATTTGTAAACACTTGCTCTAGAGAGAGTTTCTTCTATTTCAATCTTATACATTCTGATTAGTGAGGGTGAGGTATCCCTCAAGTATTGTAAGGGTGAGGTATCCCTTGGAAAATAGAGGCTCAAGCTTTTGGGTAAGGTATCCCATATTGTTGAGTGCTCAAGGTTGTAGTGGTTTTTCAAGCACCCATTGAAGCTTGAAGATATAGTGGAAAATCTCAAGTTGTTGCTTGGGATTTGGACGTAGATCACAAGTGGAGTGGTGATTGAACCAGGATAAATGTTGTGTTTGTTTCTCTAAACTCTCCTCTGCTTATCTTTGTGCACTGTTTCATTGTTTTACTTGGATATTGTCTCGTTGGCTATTACGTTTATAAGTAAAAGTGTTTAACTCATCTATTCAATTATCTCTAATCATTCAATAGCTTCAATGAAAATTGATTGTCAAACGATTTGCGAAAGATTTGTGAACTTATTTTTAACTACTCAATTCACCCCCCTCTTGAGTATTGAGGCCACTTGGTAACAGGTGCCAGTGCACCAAAAACAAGTTTTTCCTGTTCTATTAACTTGTAGCCACATTCCAACCTTCCAAAATCAGTTTTAGATGGTTTTCCAACATCACACAAAGCCCTTAATCATGTTGTAACCTCTAAACACACTCTAAACTCTTTAAACAAGGATTAAAGATCATAACCAATCCTCCAAAATAAACCCATTTTTCCAACTCCTAAGCTCATGGAAGAATAAAGACATGAACATGCTCTAAGTCACAACCATGCTTAGGCTAAACCACAACCCCAACATATCAAGCCATAGAAACAAGAACCAATCAAGAAAAACTCATAACTCATCCAAACCCATTTTTATCCATACTAACTTACACCAAGAAGTAAAGATGAAGAAATAGAGAAAGAGTTAAGGAAACAAGTTTTCCCCTACCTCTAGTGTCTAAGAAAAAAGAGCTCAAGCTTTGGTCTTCACCTCTTCTCTTTTCTTCTTTTTCCTTTCCTTTTCACATTTGCTGCTCCTTCTTCTCTATTTTCTCTTCTCTTTTCTACTACTTGGAGATGTACAGATTTGGCGAGAATGAGAGAAATATCTCATAAAAAGTCAAGGTTTTAGAGATACGAACGTAGGAAAATTTTGACAACTTAAGAAAATTTGGCTGGAACTTTAAGAACACTTAGATTTTACCAAATCAACTTTCCTAACTTCCAAATGTATTAGAATAAATCCTAGTATTCATCTTAATCATAATTTCACCATTTCCATAACTTTACAAAATATCTAGCTCATGCAGTGTGCTTAAAAATACCAAACAGATTCAGTTTGTTCTCAAAATTTAACTACACCATATTCCACATATTTGTGACCTAGAAACAAATTCTCTATATTTATTTTCATTAACTAAGTAATTTATGTCATTTTCTTAGCTAATAACAACTATTTTCCACATATAGTGTTACAGTAAAGTGACTAAACTAACTTAGAAAGTCACAAAATTAAGCAGACATGTTAAGCAAGTATTATGCTACCTCTGTAACATATACAAGTCTAACATGTTATTAAGGGTGTTACAACATGGCTAATGCTACTTATCTGAATATATTCCGTATATACTAGGATAATGGTATTAGGATGTTACAGTGTCTCTACTGCCATTGGCTCCATTGTTTATTAATTGAGGGTTCTAAGCACTTATTGATGTGTTATTAGACATTCTTAGTAGTATTTTACCATTTCTCAAATGAATAAACAAATAGAATTCTTCAAAATACCAGTCTTTTGACTAGTCCCACCAAGCGTGCCAATTTGTTTATGATAAACTTTTGTCGAAGTACAAATTTGATTCCAAATCTCAATTCGGGGAAGGGAATCACTTCCTCTTAGGATTCTCTAATTCCAAGACTGATCTTTGAGTAAGAACATCAAAGGTTAATTTCGAATGAAACATAGAATTATAAAATAAAGCAAGTTAAGTGACATGTAGTGTAAATAGTAGAAGTAAAGTGCAATTAAGTAAACTTGACAGGTAAAGTAAAATGCATAAAATTAAAGAACATGAATTGAAATAAAGCAATGTAAAAGAACAATGAAAAAAAAAGTTGCAAGTATGTAAAGTGTAGGAAAGTAAATTTGTAGAAAAGAGTTTGCAAAAAAGTAAAGAACACACTTAAATGTAAGCAATTAAAAAGAAATCAAATGATCTTTGGAAGAATCACTTGATCAGGAGTAGAAAACAGTTTATTGTAAAGTAAATGACTAGAAGTTTAAATGAAATTGAAAGAACTTTGCATTGAAATTATAAATGATACAGAAAGGAAATTGGATGGAAATGTACTAGACTAGACTTGTGTTTGCTCAAGATGTTGCTAGGATGTGATAGCGTGTTTACAAATGTTTGTGAGTATAGAATTTCCAACCCCTAAGTGTTTTCCACCCTTTTGGTATTTATGGATATTCTAAGTAACTGTCCTTTCTACAGGATCTTTACATGTGTCTAAAACAAAGATAATTGTAACATCCTAATACCAGTAACCTAGTATATCTGACATATACTTGGATAAGCAGTATTAGCTATGCTACTTCTAACTTAACATCAAACTAACCCATAACATTTATACAAATCATTATGGAGAGCCATAACTAAATAGTCATACATATATACATCATAGCCTCAAAAGGGGAAATTTGTTACATATACAAACTTTCACTACTATAGTATAAAATCTACACTAGTCTTCATACTTCTTCTTCTTTCCTTTAGAAGAGCTTCCACCTGGATTTACATGGCAACATACGAGGTGAGAATCCACAATCCTTAGTAAGTATTCCAAAACCATAGTTTAATTGTAACATCCCAAACACTAGTACTGATAACGTATCTGGTTTACGCATTAGTAATTAGGATTTGGTACATTACTTATGAATATTATCAATTTTACAAATACATTATTTGAATAAATATCAAAATATGAGCCTTTCGTGGAAGCATATTATACATATATTAAGAAATGAGGTTTATACAAACTGTACATCCTTGTACTTTACATACACAAGAATGCCCCATGGCACAAAACTATATAACTAATTCCAAATATCTAAGCAAAAGAACTAAACTCATTCTTCATGCCGAAGCTCCATCTCACTTGCCTGCTTGGATCCTTCCTGGAATCATCATGGAAATTATAGAAGTAGAGGGGTGAGAATCATAAAATTCTCAGTAGTTTATAAAAGCACATCATCACAATAATTCTAACTGTTTCAGGAAAAAATCATTTCAAATCATTATTGTATAATGTATAGGAAGGTGGCTAAAGCCAAATCGAGTCCCTCCTCTTTGTAACACCCCGAAAATTACTGGTTTCATAATATATATTCATTTCATAATATTTGTGATTTTTTTGTGATTTTTATTGGAATTATTTGAATTATTTGATTATTTTAATATATTCCTCGATTCGCATGTGCGCTGAACGGGGCCGAAAAAATGAAATATTTTCCCCAAGGCCAGAAAACTTTGGACTGTGGAAACGGTGACGGGGGATCTTACTAAACCTGAGACCGGACACAGTTTACAAAGTTTTCATTTTTTGAGATTTAATTTGATAAATAAAAATCGCGGTATGTTTTATTATCCATTGGATAATAAATACTGATTTTGTTAATTGTAGCTTTTGTCCACTTGGTAATAACTTTAGTAGAGTGTTAGTCATCTTTTCTAGAGAGCACTTTAATAACATCACTAAGATGACATCATCAAAGTGGCATCATCCTTGACTTTTTTCTAAAAATTGGACAAAGCTTCTCAAGGAAGCTTTGTATCAAGCTTCTCAAGGAAGCCAACTTTTCTCTCTCCTCCCTTGGAGACTCCACGGCAATGAGGGGGAAAGATGACACACATTATCATCTTCTCAAGGAAGCTAACTTTCCTTTCTCTCTCAACTTCTCCTTTACTCTCACTTTTCCATCACATTTTCTCTTCTTCCTCTCCTCTCCAACCTCACGGCCACACCCCCTTTCTTCACCCTCCATGCTTGTTTAATTTCAAACAATCACATTGCTTGAAACTACATATTGTTTGAAGACCTTTTCTTGTTGGAATCACCTCCTAAAGCTCTCATCTCCATTTTCTCTCCTCACTCTCATGGCCAAGCACCACCATTAATGGTCATCCATGCTTACTTGCTCAACCAACCTTATTTCTTGCATCTACTCATTACCTAGAAGCTTTTTCCTTTTATGACCATCACTTGATTCTTTCATCTTCATCTTCTTCCTTAAAGTCCTAAACTTGAAGCTTCGAGGTAAACCTATTGCTACTACCTAAGTTTGTTTGAACTACCCTTTATCTATTGAAGGTTGAATCTTTTCTATTGATTTGATCTGTTTACCTCTTTCTCAAATAGATGTGATCTTAGGAATGGATTAGTTATCTTCTAACCATATCCTATTGGATTATTCCAATAATTCCCTAGTTTTCCCTAAGGCTGAAGTTTCTAGATTTTTTATGGCCAACTAAGTTAAAGCTTTCTTGAAAGAAGGAGCTCAGGGATACATGCTATTGTCTTCCTTAGAACTCAAGAGCGAGACGGATGTGAATGCTATTCTGATAGTCAATGAGTTTTCCAAAGTCTTTCCTAATGATGTATCTGGTTTACCACCAGAGTGAGAGATAGAGTTCACTATCGATTTTGTGCCCGTATTTGGTCCTATATCCATAGCACCCTATAGGATGTCGCCGTCAGAGTTAGTTGAACTCAAGAAGCAGTTAGTAGAGCTCCTAGAAAAGTAGTTTGTTAGGCCTAGTGTGTCACCCTAGGGAACGCCAGTGTTGGTTGTCAAGAAGAAGGATGGAACTTCATGCTTATGCGTAGCTTATAGTCAGCTGAACAAGGTCACGATCAAGAACAAGTATCCACTTCTGAGGATAGATGGTTTAATGGATCAGTTGAAAGGAGTCGTTGTTTTCTCCAAGATAGATCTACGTTCTGGCTATCATTAGATCCGAGTGAAGGTAGAGGATATCCCCAAGATGGCTTTTCGTACACGTTACAGGCATTATGAGTATCTTCTGATGCCGTTTGGAGTGACGAATGCACCTGCATATTCATGGATTACATGAACAGAATATTTCGTCCTTACTTCGATAGATTTGTCATTATTTTTATCGATGACATTCTGATCTATTCTCGAAATCAGGAGGAACATGCCAAACATCTCAGCATAGTTCTCCAGATCCTAAAAGAGAAGAAGCTATATGCCAAGTTGTCAAAGTATGAATTTTGACTGGAAGAGGTTAAGTTTTTGGGTTATATAATCTCGAAGGATAGAATTGTAGTAGATCCGTCAAAGGTCGAAGCAGTCCTATAATAGGAAAGGCCAAAGATCGTACCTGAGATTCGAAGCTTTGTGGGATTAGCCGATTATTATCGAAGATTCATTGAAGGATTCTCTAAGATAGCATGACCTCTCACCCAACGTACGAGGAAGAACCATGCTTTTGAGTGGACTGATGCTTGTGAAGAAAGCTTTCAAGAGTTAAAGAGATGACTGACCACTTCACCAGTTTTGGTTCTACCTGATCCAAATGAACCCTTTGAGGTGTTTTGTGATGCTTCACATCAAGGTTTAGGATGTGTGCTCATACAGAATAGGAAAATGGTGGCGGATGCTTCAAGACAGTTGAGAGTACATGAAAAGAATTATCCTACACATGACCTAGAGTTAGCAGCTATGGTGTTTGCTCTAAAAATATAGAGACACTTTCTGTATGGAGCAACGTTCAATGTCTATAGTGACCATAAGAGTCTAAAGTACCTGTTTAAGCAAAAGGAGCTGAACATGAGGCAGAGAAAATGGTTGGAGTTTCTGAAAGACTATGATTTTCAACTTCAGTATCATCCCAGAAAGGCAAACGTTGTGGCAGATGCTTTGTACAGGAAAATGCTTAGTATGTCTGCTATGATGATTAAGGAGAAGGAATTGATAGATTAGTTCAGGGATATGTGGCTATCTATTGAATTGGCACTAGGAAGAAATCGTTTGAACATGGTTACAATTTTGAATGATTTAATGAAAGAGATCCGAGAGAAGCAAGAAAGTGATGAATTTTTGCAAAAGGAAAGGGAGCTAATGAAGCAAGGTAGTGTGACAACAGTAGAGCAATGACCTAATGGAATCTTAAAGTTCAAAGGTAGGATTTGTATACCCAAAGATATGGAGCTTAAGAAAGCAATTCTTGATGAAGCTCATGCCAGCAGGTTAAGTATGCATCTTGGAATGACTAAAATATACCAAGATCTGAAACGGTTATTTTGGTGGCCTGGAATGAAGAGAGATGTAGCTCAACATGTGTTATCTTGCTTAGTCTATCAGAAAGCTAAAATTGAACACCAGAGACAGTTAGGAATGTTGCAACCTCTAACTATTCCCAAATGGAAATGGAATAGTATTGCAATGGATTTCATGGTTGGGTTACCAAGAACCCGAAAGGGTCATGATTGAATATGGGTAATTGTTGACCGGCTTACGAAGTCTACACACTTCTTACCGATTAACATGAGGTATTCAATGGAGAAGTTAACCCAACTATATATTGGTGAGATTGTTAGACTTCATGGTGTGCCTTCCAGTATTATTTCTGATAGAGATCCGAGGTTCACATCAAGGTTTTGGCAGAGTCTTCAAGAAGCAATAGGAACAAAACTTCATTTAAGTTCTGCTTATCATCCTTAAACCTATGGTCAATCGGAAAAGATGATCTAATCGTTGGAAGATATGCTTAGGGCTTGCACTTTGGAACAGACTGGAGGTTGGGATGAATTATTACCTTTGATAGAGTTCACCTACAATAACAATTTTCACTCAAGCATAGGGATGGCACCTTATGAGGCTCTATATGGACGATGGTGCAGAACACCTTTGTATTGGTACCAAGATGGAGAGCAATTCACGATCGGACCTGATCTTGTGCAACAAACAATGGAAAAGGTTAAGATGATTCAAGAAAAGATGCGGATGGCTCAGAGTAGACAAAAGAGCTATGCGAACAGAAGAAGAAAACCTCTTGAGTTTGAGGAAGTCGAGTATGTGTTTTTGAAAGTCACACCCACGACTAGGGTCGGCCGAGTTCTTAAATCTAGAAAACTCACTCCAAAATTCATCAGACCTTACCAAATTCTTCGTCGGATAAGTCCAGTAGCCTACCAAATAGCTTTAGCACTTTTTCTTTCTAACCTTCATAATGTCTTTCATGTGTCGCAACTGTGAAAGTATATTCATGTTCCAAACCATGTCATAGCACCGGATACAGTACAATTAAAAGAGAATTTAACCTATAAGACACTTCCTGTAAAGATCAAAAATAGGAGAGTGAAGCGACTCAGAGGGAAAAAGATTCCATTAGTGAAAGTGATCTGGAATGACATAACCAGAGAAGCAACGTGGGAGTTAAAGAACAAGATGAAGGAACAACATCCACATCTATTCTAAGGTATGAAAAATTTCGAGGACGAAATTTCTTTTTTGAAGGGGAGAGTTGTAACACCCCGAAAATTGCTTGTTTCATAATATATATTCATTTTATAATATTTATGATTTTTTTGTGAATTTTTCTAGAATTATTTGAATTGTTTGAGTTGTTTGATTATTTTAATATATTCCTTGATTTGTGTACGTGCTGAGCGGAGCCGAAAAAATGAAATATTTTTCCTGAGGCCGAAAAACTTTGGACTGTGAAAATAGTGATAGGGGATCTTACTAAACTCGAGGCCAGACACAGTTCACGAAGTTTTTGTTATCTGAGATTTGATCTGATCGCGGTACGTTTTATTATTCGTTGGACAATAAATACTAGTTTTGTTAACTGTAGCTTTGCCCACTAGGTAATAACTTTAGTAGAGTGTTAGTCATCTTTTCTAGAGAGTACTTTAATGACATCACCTAGATAACATCATCAAAGTGACATCATCCTTGACCCTTTCCAAAAAGTGGACCAAGTTTCTCAAGGAAGCCAACTTTTCTCTCTCCTCCCTTGGAGACTCCATGACAATGAGGGGGAAAGATGACACAAATTGTCATCTTTTCATCTAAATACCCATTCACCTTCACCCTTTCTATTTTCAAAAGTTTCTACCACTTTCTCTCTCCACTTTTCCTTTCTCTCTCAACTTTTCCTTTTCTCTCACTTTTCTATCACATTTTCTCTTCTTCCTCTCCTCTCCAACCTCACGGCCACACCCCCTTTCTTCACCCTTCATGCTTGTTTAATTTCAAGCAATCACATTGCTTGAAACTACATCTTGTTTGAAGACCTTTTTCTTATTGGAATCACCTCCTACAACTCTCATCTCCATTTTCTCTCCTCACTCTCACGACCAAGCACCACCATTAATGGCCATCCATGCTTACTTGCTCAACCAACCTTATTTCTTCCCTTTACTAATCACCTAGATACTTTTTCCTTTTATGACCATCACTTGATTCTTCCATCTTCATCTTCTTCCATAAAGTCCTAAACTTGAAGTTTCGAGGTAAAGTTCTTGATTTTCTATTTTTCTCCTTCATTTTTGTGATTCATGGTCACCTTGTGATCAAGGACTCATCTTTTCAAGCTTTGGTTGTTGATTATGTGAGTTTGATCATCCTTGGGTTTTGGTGGAGGAGTTGAACGAATTTCAAGAGGCATAAAGGGAATTTTTTTTTCTTGTTATCTTCGTAGGTAAGAGGGAGATCATCCTCTTCAACCTTTCATGGTGGTGAGGAACTTGTTTTTGTGTTGATAGTGAGGAATCCATGTGTGGGTTACTCATTATGTTGTATGGTTTTGGTGATGCTTGATGATTTTTGTGTTTGTTTTACTTTGTATGATTTTGTTTGTTTGCTAGTGTACATTTTTTATGGTGTTGGATTGATTGGAATCATGTATAGAAAATAAGGGCTCCTTGCCCTTGTGTTTGAGGCTCACGGCCATGCCCTATAAATGGGGTATCCAAAATTTAAAACTTTGTAATAATTTTGGGGACTGGCAAATTTAGTATTTAATGATGATTGGAATGAAGAGAATTATAGGTTCCTAGCCTTTAGAGCTCACGACCATAGAGTATAAAATGGTAAAATTTTGTGTAGGATGGAAACTTAATTAATTAAAGGATTAATTGTTGATTAGGGATTCATAAAATAGAAAGAACATAAGTGTAAGTGAAGCTTTGATAAAACTTGAAATAATTACTCTAAGTGAGTTATGTTTAGAACTAAGAGAAGGACTTATTTAATTAGAGTAGCAAAGATTAGGTGAAAAAAAAAATACTAAAGGATTTCCCTAGAGAGACTTAATAGGAAAAGTGTTGAAGTTGAAGCATAATTTTGTATTAAATCTTGAAAGTATGTTTTTGGAAGTAAAAAAAAAAAATTGAACAATGAAATGTTGTGGGTCCATGAATGGGACCAAAGTTTATTGATATTGATTTGGCCATTTATGGCATGTGGTTATGGAAAGGTTATGCTATTATTGAATATATATATATATATATATATATATATATATATATATATATATATATATATACATTAAGTCATCATGCATTTTGAAAGTCCGGTGGACTATGTTTTTTTTTAAGACTTTATGCTTAGGAGATGAATCACACCTTAGTGCGGGTGTGAGTAGACTAGTGAAGGTCACTTGTTGGCCTTGGGGGCGTCGGGGTATGGGTATCTCACAATGTGTAGTTGGTAGCTCCTTTGTACCGTGGGACAGACCGATGCAAATGCACCGACGATCCCGACTGAGACATTGTCCTATATCTCAATCTTGTGAAGAATGTCTTGTATAAGCCATGTTGCGCAAATTGTTAATGTTGAAGCACTTGACTTGAGGCTGACGAGATGCAGACATGTCTTCTTGATCATTCTCTCCGAAACTGTGTTTAGCTCCATGGAGTAGGATTTTGGTACCTTGTACATGTTCATGGTCGGTCAACATGTTTATATGGCATACATGCATGTATATATGATATGTAACTGTTTATTTTATTAATATTATGATTATCTAGATTATTAAACTGTTTATTTTTGGAATCTTGATACTGCTTATTATTTTGTTGTGTTGTATGGCGTCATCTGCCATTTTTGTTTCTTACTGCCATAATTGGTAATGATGTTGGATATCTTACCTCTTTGCATTGTTATTCTGTTTATGTCTATGCTTCTTTAAAGATCGAGACGAGGAAGAGCCCGAGTTTCCTGGTTTTTGGTTAATTTAGTTTTCTGCTTGTCATGACATCCCGATGAGGTTTTCTAGGGTATGCTAGACTGAGGTTCCACAGAGGCATTGACTGTTGGCACATTGACTTGATCACCGAGCGTTTCGTCTATGTGGGAGATATGACTATGTCTTTGGCTTGGGGTCGTTATGATCCACCTGTTTTCTTTTTTGATGTTGTTGTATCGCTGGAGTTCTACATGCCGATACGTGAGGTGTGGGGTGATCGCGAGTATACTCCACACGAGGATTCGTTCTTATCCTCTGCACGAACTCCTGCTTGTGAATCTGTTGTTCCTGTGAGGATTTCCTCTTCTGAGGAGGATTCTGAGGAGGAGCCTAAGGAGGACCCCTCTGAGGCTCCTTCTCAGTAGTTGTTGGGGGCAAGATACTTTTTGTAGTCTTGGTGGCTGTTTGTATATATCTTTTTGGGCATGTAAAGCTTTTGTTTTCTTTTGCTAAAACTGTTGGTGTATCTAGATATTTTTGTTATGTATCCTCTGTATAAAAGTACGGTTTGATATTCACGTTAATTTTTGTTAAGTGTTTATTTTTCGCTCGCTGAAGAAAAAAAAAGAAAATATATTTATATATATAAAAGAGAAATTTCCAAGTTGCTATATGATTTATAAATGAACATATTACCGCCTATATGTATATAAACCGGGTCTTAGTGTATGTTTTTTTGAGTTTCGTATGTTTGGTGTGACGTCCTCCTCCTGAAAAAGAGGGCGTTACACTTTTCCCGTCATTTTATATCATCTATCAAAAGCTTTTGAATGATTAGAGCAATCATCAAATCTTATCAAAATCTCAAATTCCTATCAAGGGATCTCATTCATCAAAATTCAGGTCTCAAATCATGGTTCGTTTCATCAAATCCTATGAAATCAAATCATGATTTGTATCATCAAATCTCGAGTCATCAAATCCTAAATTATTTTATCAAATCTCAATGAATCTCATTTATATCAACAATTATCAAAATCATCTCAAAATCTCCTTTTTCAAGATTAATATCTCAACTTATCAAGACACATGTGTCATCTACTAACTCCATCAAATGTAGTTATTTGTGCCCTATATCGGTGCTATATTAATAGTTTAGTCCTTCTTTTTTGTGTATATATGGATGATTTTAGGCTTATATTAGTCAAATTCAATTTGGATA
Organism: Ormosia semicastrata; assembly: GCA_029884595.1. Taxonomy (NCBI): domain Eukaryota; kingdom Viridiplantae; phylum Streptophyta; class Magnoliopsida; order Fabales; family Fabaceae; genus Ormosia; species Ormosia semicastrata. The sequence goes on from JAQQTO010000063.1 coordinate 53,978,160, forward strand.
ACTTCCTATATGGTTTTGAGAAAATTGTGATTTTGTAAGTGATTTAGTGAAATTGTAACTGTGAGTAACTTAGTTTTTTTCTCTATTACAAGAAAGGATCCAATCAAGCTGAAATTTGGAGGATTTGGACCAAAATTGGAAGAGAAAACCAAGTGTGAAGTTCAATATCTCACGTTGCGGCGCAAGCATGTTCATGTCGCGGTGTGGTGCATTCCCCTGCTTTAGCATACTGGACCCGAGGCTAGGACGTCGTGGCGCAACGAAGTGTATGCCAGGCATGGTGGCCTAATTTACACACACGCCGCGGTGAAATATGCGTAATGCCGCAGTGTGAAACAGAATTCTGGGCCTATAAATACTATTTTATCAGATTTCAGAAAGAGAGCTTTTTACTTTTAAAGAAGCTGCGGCTAGGTTTTTAGTTTGAGGCTGAGAGGAAGGCAAAGGGAGCAAGGTTGGAGGTCATCTTCTTCATGGAGGATGATTCAAGTATCAAAGATCACATCTATTGAGCTTCCTTCCTATTCCTTTCTCTTTTCTCTTTTCCTTGTATCATAAACATAGTTTTTGTAGTTATATTTTTGTGTTCAATGAGTAGTTAAGCTATATTTAGGGATTACTTTGGATCCTTCCATGGATATTGATGATTTTGTACTTCATTGAGTTTATATTGATGTTTATTTTTGTTCAATCATATGGATCTTAATGCTCTTGATTGTTTGACTAACTTTTAAGTGATTTGTTGAAATTTGATGAACCTAGACATAGGAATTTGGATTTGAGATCATATGTATGGTTGATGCATGTTCGATTTCATTCTCATGGTGGGATGAGTTGATTCGCTAATGATATAGAAATATACCTCTTCACCATGCATAGCAAGTGTTTGAGAATAGTCCTTAATGAGTGGATTTTGCACTAGTTCTCATGGAAACATAATGAATTAGGTAAATGAAGCATGATTGATTGACCTAGACATAAGCTTTTAATTAAGTTAGATTCTTAAGCTAACTAATCAATTCAGTCATGTTGCTTGGGAGGGTTACATATTATCAATTGAAGTAGGAGGTGAAGAAGGATTCCCTAAACTCTAAATATTATCTTTATTTCCATTTTATTGCATTTTAGTCTTTAGATTTAATTTAAACGCACTTTTCCCTATTTTTATGTTCTTGAATAGAATTATTTAAGCTATTAGTTGATATTTAGCATTAGAAATAACGTAGTCCTCGTGGGAACGATATCCTACTCTTCAACTATATTACTTATTTGATCCGTGCACTTGCGGCCTATAAAGGGACAAACATGTTTTTTGCACCATTGCCGAGGATTGCAGTTAATTTCTGCATTGCTAATATTGACAACGAACTTATGTTGTTCTAATTCAAGTTATGTATAGTTCATTTTAATTTAAGTTTTCAATCTTTTGTGTTTTAGGTACAATAACAATGGCGGATGATGATAGTCATACAAGGCCTTTGAGGGAATTTTGATAATTCCATGATATGTAGTTATTTGTGCCCTATATCTGTGCTATATTGATAGCTTAGTCCTTGTTATGATGCATATATGGAAGATTTGAGGCTTATATTTGTCAAATTTCATTCTGATATCTTCTTATATAAACTTGTGCAAATCTTGCATATTCTTTAAGTGATTAAGTGGATTTACAACTGTTAGTAACTTAGTGATTTCTCTATTGTAAGAAGAGTCCAAAACAAGTTGATTTGTGGAAGAATTGGGCTAGCATTGGAAGAGAAAACCAAGTGTGAAATTTAGTATCTCACGTTGTGGTGCAGGCATGTTAATGCCACAGCGTGATGCATTCCCCTGCTTCAGAACAGAAACTCGAAGCTAGAGCGCCACGGTGCAAAGGAATGGATGTCGTAGTGTGGTGACCTAATTTGAATGTGCGCCGCAGCATAATATGGTGAATGTCGTAGCATGAAGCAGAGTTTTGGGGCCCATAAATATTATTTCATCATATTTCATGAAGAAGGTTTTTACATTTTAGAACACACTGCTACGTGTAACACCCACTGTAGGGTATCACATTTAAAACTAATCCTAATATAACTTACCAAAGTTGTAAAAGAATTAATCTTGTAAAGTCATTAATTTTAAAATTTCATTTGCGGAATAAGTGAAATAAATAAAATAAATAAAAACAATAAGTACAACTTGTAACTAGAATAAACACACCATAATATACATAGATATTTCAAAACTTGTTCCCAAATAATTTAAATAAACACACCAACTCCCAAAAGTTGAAATATACAGTATGTACATCAAAACATAACTACTAAACCAAAACCTCTAAAAACTGAACTAAGGATTCGGGCCCTCTGAAGGATCCTCCTCCTTTATGTCATCAAAGAACCCAGGCCAGTACATCGGTCGCCTGACAGGGGTTCTAGCTGAAGACACTACAGAGTCCTCCTGTGGGGTATAAACAGTACCACCCCAGAGTTCTCGTATTGGCATTGAGAATTCATGATGCACAGACGCATGTTGAGTCAAAACGGGAGTCCCATCATGGGTTCTACTTAAGTTTAAAGTTAAGTCCCCCGTGTAAACAAAAATGTTCATTATCTAAATCAAATCTCCAAGCATCAGTTTCACCGTGGACTGTACTCGGACAAAACCCAGCACTTGGCGCCTTGCCGCCATTTAAACAAACAAACAAAACTATTATTGATAGAAAGTAGAATTTCCAGCTTCCTTGTCTCCTCGGTGTTCAGCAAACATACATAATAAAATAGATATAACACAACAAAGAGGTGAGATCCCCTACATCAATACCAGTATGGCAGTATAGAAAATGACAGTAAATATACAGATATAGTATTAACATATTGAATTATATTATCACATCACAGATAAAATATCAGATAAACATAATTATCATGTCAATATGTTGACCAACTATGCATATGCACACAGACCCATTCCTACTCCATGGAGCTAATCACAATTTCAGAGAGAAAGATAAAGAGTACATGTCTGTATATCGTTAGCCTCAAATCATGTGTCGATGTATCATATCAATGTGCGCAACATGGCTCATACAAGATACTCTCAACCAATCACGAAAAGAGTAGTAACTCCGTCAAGATCGTCAGTGTGTTTGCATAGGATGCCACGGCACAGAGGTGCTACCATCTGGCCACATATGACATTCCACACCCCGACGTCTCCAAGATCACTGAAGATCGTAACTATGCAATTCTCACCCGCACGAAGGTGTAAATTCAATCTCCTAAGCAGATTGCCTTAACCAATTAAGTTGATGCGCTTTTCAATGTATGATGTATGATTCAAATACACATACAATCATCATTCTCATAGTATTTCACACACACACACGTCATCTCTTGGCGGTATCACTTTTCAACATAATTGGGCCCACCACAATAGCCCGACAGCAACTTGCTATTATTTCTAATCGCATAAACATTTTATCGTGTTATCGCAGAACATTTTTCTTATGTTTTCAAATTGCGTAAGTATTTTCCAGCATCTTTATAATTGCAAAAATATTTTCAAATGTTTTCTAAATTGCGTAGGGATTTTTAAACATTTTCTCAATTGAGTAGCAATTTTAAATCATTTTCTCAATCTCATAGCTTAAAAATCACTATTTTGAAAACAAGTGACGTTTCTCTAATATTTTTCACATAAAAAAATTATTTTGGCTTTATTTACCATATTTTATTATTAAAAATTCTTTAAGTAGTATTTTCCATTATTTCTCACAAAATTATCCTGAGCTTATTCTAAAAATTAGTTTACTTTCTTTTTATGTCTAAAAAGCTATCAAATTAATTTCCTATTAATGAAATACCTAAGTCTACACTTAGTAAAATAATTTTAAATGTAGAATATCAAACATAGGCATGTTGGCCAAATTACACTATATGCTTCATAAATCATATTTAATTATTTTTTATCACCTTATTCTTTGTAAAAACCTTTAATCCAATTCCTTGTCATTAAATCATTTAATCCATGATTAGGAAAATAATTTAAAACATTTTGCTCCAATGGTGGTGTTGAGGCCGTGAAGCTCCATAGGTTCTTTGGAACCTTCATACTCATCCTCATCATATAAATCACATCATGCCATATACAATAATCAACATGCTTCCAAAATCACATATTCAAGCATATAATCAAAGCTATAAATTATACTAACCAAAAATCAACTCAAACAAAGCAAACTTAAACCACACAAGTGAATAGATGCTTATGGATTTTTCATCACAAACAAGTCATTCCCTCACCACCAACACTTGGTTGATGAGGTTAATCTCCCTCTTACCTCAAGGAAGACAAAATCCTTCAAGTTGATTTTCCTAGGAATTTTCGTGAGCCTCCAAAGAAGAACCCTAACAAGCTTAAACCAAGATAAAGTCATAAACTAAGCTTGAAAAAGAGAAACCATGGATCAATCATGGTTTAGAAACTCAAGAATCAATTAAGAACCAAGAAACCATGATTTTACCTTTAGGAGTAGAAAACTCTAGCTTGATTTTAAAGCACCAAATGGATAAACTAGGTGAAACTTACAACATGAAAGGTGTTTAGAATCTTATCTAGGTTAAGAAAATGGTGTTAGGTGAAATTATAGGAGATTGGATGTTGGTGTTAGATATGGAGGCCGAGAGCTTCTCAAGAGGGAGAGAATGAAGTTTCTTTGTTGTTCTTGGATGAGAGAGAATGAAGTGAAGAGTTAATGTCACAAAGTGATATTGATGAAGTGAAATATCCAATTTACTTGAACTTGGCTGTGGAGTGCATAGGATAGGAAGGTTAAAACTTATTCAACAAGATAAAAACTAAGCACATGGTTTCACATAGCTTATGCCATTAAGTGATCACTCCTTGGTCACATTAGATGATTAACTTGTTCATGAACATCCTAGAAGCACTAGGTGGCCGTGGAGCACATGGAGAAAAGGTAACTAAGTTTTGATTCATGTAGTTCCTAGTTACACTTAAACTAACTTAGTTAGTTTACTTAGTTACATGGCTAACTATTTAGTTACAAGGCTTAGGTCATGCATTGGTCACACTAGATGAATCATGCATTCTAGAAGGCTCTAGAATCTCCTTGAAACCGTGGAGCTCTAAGGAGTAGCAAATTAAGTTTGTTCCATTTAGTTACTACTTAAGCTTTAGGTTAAGTTAGTTAGATTACTTAGTTTCTTGGCTAGCTAGTCTAGCCATTATTGTTGACCACATCCTATTGGCTTAGAAAATTCGAGCCATTAACATTAACCAATTCCTATTGGTTCACTAAATTGTGAGTCACAAAGACTTTTCCCAGTCTATTGTCCAACGGACAAAAGATACAGGATCTATTACCCAATGGGCAGAATTACTACTTGCAAATCAGTAGATATTGTCCAATAGATAATAAAACGTGAAATATTTTTTATTTCACTAATAAATTGTAAAAATTAAAAGATCGGGTAACGTATCTCTCGGATTCAGGTTTAGTAAGCTTCCTCGGCTCCAAATAAATCGTCAAAGATTTCCCCCGACCCGAAAATTATTATTTTCCTGACTCGAAGTAAATCACACACAAAGATCAAAAGCAGTTACAGAATAATCAAAATAAATTTACATTACACAAAAATCACAAAATAGTACAATTCAGACATTACTGAAAAATAACAAATTTTGGGGTGTTACAACTCTCCTCCACTAAAAAGAATTTCATCCCCGAAATTTATCATACCTTAGAACAATTGTGGATACTATTCCCTTATCTTATCTTCCATCTCCCACGTAGCATCATTTTGTTGTTTCATTCTAGATCACTTTTACTAATGAAATTTCCTTTCCTCTAAGTTGCTTCACCCTCATGTCTTCAATTTTAATAAGAAGTGTCTCATACGTCAAGTTTTCTTTCAATTGTACCTCATCGGGTTGAATGACATTAGAGGGATCAGGGATATACTTTCTTAACTGGGACACATGGAAAACATTATGAAGGTTGGAGAGAAAAGGTAGTAAATCTATTTGGTAAGCAACTGGACCTATCCAACAAAGAATTTGATAGGGTCCAATGAATTTAGGAGTGAGTTTTTTGGATTTTATAACCCTTCCAATACCAGTCGTGGGTGTGACTCGCAAAAACACATGCTCACCTTCCTCAAATTCAAGAGGTCTTCTTCTTTTATTGGCATAGCTTTTCTGTCTACTCTGAGTTACCCTCATTTTCTCTTGAATCATTTTCACATTCTCCGTCGTTTGTTGCACCATCTCAGGTCCTATGTTCATACTCTCTCAATCTTGATACTAACACAAAGGTGTTTGACATCGTCGTCTGTACAGTACTTCATAAGGTGCCATCCCTATACTTGAGTGAAAACTATTGTTATAGGTGAATTCTACCAAAGGCAAGAATTCACCCCAACTCCCTTTTTGTTCTAACACACAAGCTCTTAGTAGATCCTCCAGTGACTGTATAGTTCTCTCCATTTGACCATCAATTTTTGGATGGTAGGTAGAACTCAAATGAAGTTTAGTCCTCATTGCTTTATGTAGACTTTGCCAAAACCTTGATGTGAAGCTTGGATCTCTATCAGAAATGATACTAGAGGGTACACCATGAAGTCTAACAATTTAACTAATGTACACCTAGGTCAATTTCTCCATTGAATACCTGATATTGATTGGCAAGAAGTGAGTAGACTTCGTAAGCCAATCAACAACGACCCATATAGAATCATGACCTTTCTTAGTCTTAAGCAATCCAGTAACAAAATCCATTGCAATACTATCCCATTTTCATTCTGGAATAATTAGGAGTTGCAGTATACCTGCTGGTCTTTGATGTTCAATGTAACGCCCCTTTTTGGGAGGGAACGTCACATTGTCAATTACAATGCGCAAATAAAATTTTATAAGTTAAGACCCGGTTCCTTTTAATATAATATATATTTACTTGATTATAGTTATGTAATTAAATTAGTGAATATCTTTTTTTTTGTTATTTCACAATAATAATAACAAAAGTTAATAAACACAGTGACAAAACATAAATGGAAGTAAAGAATAAAAGCAAAGGTAAAGCGTACATTGGAATTAACATTGCGTATTCATATATATATTTATCAAACTGTTTAGTTACAAAGCCTGGTATACCAAAAAGCAAAACTATACCTGCCCCAAAGGTTTATACATACACATCCCCACGGTATCAGAAATATACAGCCCACTACAGTCAAAATATCAGGCCCCAAAATAAAATACTGGTAGCCCTCAGTAGCAACCAGTAATATCAGTCCCTCAGATGAGGAGGAATTGTGTCAGGATCCTCCGCGAGATTGTCCTCGGGAACCTCCTCGGGGTCTTCCTCATCTGAGGAAACCTCTATAGGAGCCACAGAGCTACGGGACGGGGCCCGAGCTGTGGAATCAAGAGAGTCCTCTTGTGGGGTGTAGAAGCGGTTACCCCACATCTCATGAATAGGCAGATAAAGTTCCAAACGTAGGATGATGCAGCAGGTGAAGATCGGCGGCTCATGGTGCCTCCAAGCTAGAGAGATCGACACGTCACCCAAGTAGACACAACAGTTAGAATTCAGGTTAATGTGCCAGCACTTTGGCCCTCCAAGGAAGGTCAGACGCATATCTCCCAGAAATCCGCGCATGCGTGCCTCCATGCTCTACGATAGTCGCTAATCGTGATCAGGCCAGAAGCCGGAGAAATCAGAGGCTTCTGTTTCCTTGTCGTCGTCTTTGATGGGATGCAATATATAGAAAAATAGTAATGTAAAGACAGGAAAGAGGTAAGACATCCTACCATCATTACCAGTTATAGCAGCTAGAAACAAAATGGCGCAAAACGCCCACATAGCATTTTTTTACAGCAATAATGATAATAAACATTAAATAGCAGTAATAATCAACCAAGCAGTTCCAGGCAGTTATTTATATCAGTAACACAACAGTTCCAATTATAATAACAAGAAATGCCAGATAATTCATGGACTCACTATGCATATGCATACAATAGTCAAAATCCTACTCCATGGAGCTAGACACAAAACAGTAGGAGAGAACGATCAGGAAGTATGTCTGTATTCTTGGCTGCCGAGGCCCTCAAGTGCTATAATTCTCAATTTATCAACGTGCACATCATGGCATTTTATAAGACATTCTACACAGATCTCGATATAGGACTGTGCCATGGTCAGGATCGTCGGTGCGTTTGCATCGGTTTGTCCCACGGTCCAGAAGGGCTACCAACTGCCCCCTGTGAGACACCCGCGCCCTGATGCCCCCAAGGTCAACTACAGGACCACACTTGTCTATTCGCACCCACACATAGGTGTGATTCAACTCCTAAGCTAACGGCCTTAACAAAGTCCAACGGACATTCACAATGCATACAGACTCTATGCATAAACATGTATGATCATTATTACATACAATTCCACAATATGCCACAATTTGCCAAAGCAAGAATCAACACAATCATTGGTCACTCACATGGACCCATAATATCATAATATTAGAATTAAATGAATTAATGCATTTTTAAGGTGTATTATGAATTCTTGCTTAGGTTTAGCTTTTCTTACAAAGTTTGGCTCTAAAGGAATTCTCGTAATTAATTAAATTTTCTTAGGTAATTTATTCATATACACTTAGAAGGTTATACTAAGATCTCAAAGTCTCACACTCTCTTGTTCTTACCCTAATTAAAAGTATCCTAAGTCTTATGAAAATTCCATTCTTGGTTCTTTAAAATTTATGAATCTCTAAGTATAATTTAATCTTCCATTTTGCTAATTCTTGCATCCTATTACCATTAATTTAATCACTAGGTGTTAGGTGATAAATTTTAAATTTTGGATTCGACGGAGAAGAATGCTTCTAGTATACAAATATGAGGCTACCTTTCGACGAAAAATAATATGACAGAAACAATGTTGGTAGGAAAACATTATTTGACCGGAATGGCTAAAAGTCAAGTTCTGTCGGGTAAAGATCAATTCTGTCGAATGATGCATAAAGTTGTCGAATATGCTAGAAGATCAGTAGAAATCCTAATTTGACGGATGGGTGTTGACATTGGAGAAATCTTCTAAGTGTTGAACCGACGAAAGCACTAAATGATCAGAAATTCTAATTCGACGGATATTGACATTGGAGAAGTTTCTCTACTAAATGGTCAGAAATTCTAACTTGACGGATATTGACATTCTAACTCGACGGATATTGACATTGGAGAAGTTTCTCTACTAAATGGTCAGAAATTCTAACTCGACGAATATTGACATTCTTACTCGACGAATATTGACATTGGAGACGTTTCTCTACTAAATGGTCAGAAATTCTAACTCGACGGATATTGACATTGGAGAAGTTTATCTACTAAATGGTCAGAAATTCTAATTCGATGGATATTGACATTCTAACTCGACGGATATCGACATTGGAGAAGTTTCTCTTCATTAATTACATAATGTACAGTTGATTTATTATGAATTTCAATTGTTACAATTGTTCACAAAGAACCCCAAATTTTGGGTCTCAAAACTGTGGCCCTCTGAGAACCAATCCGACATCATTTTCTTCCATTTCATGCATTCCAATCCATTCAAATACATCAATATACACCAATAAACAATCTAATAGCACAAACACATTATAATCAACATGCAAACATACTAATCATGTAAACAAAGAATAACCCTCAATAGGGTTTTCTCACAATCAATCACAGACAAGGTTTCTAAATGCTAAAAGAGGTTGAGGAGGAGTGTCTTCCTCTTACCTAAGAGAAGCACAAGGAAAGGATGCTCCTTTTTGCTTAGAAATTTCGTGCTTAGCTTCCTGAAAGCCCTAGAACATTCAAACTTACAAAATCAAAACCAAATCTTGAAATGGATACCCATGGTCACCAAAATGACCATGGGTCACGAAAATAAGAAGAGGGGGAGAGAAAGCCATGAGCTTTTACCTTAAAGCTCCAACCTTTGAGCTTCAAAGGTGGAAGAGGATGAAGATGGAAAGAATGGTGAACTCTTGAAGATGACTTCCTCAAAAATAATGGTCCTCCAAACACAAAGTGGGTGTAAGGGGTGTGACAGCTTGAAGATAAAATAGAGGTGTGGGTGGTAAGGGTGTTACTGCTGTTGAGTGAAAAGAGAAAGGAGATAGGAGAGGGAAAAGAGAGCAGACGTGAGGGAGAGAAAATGAGAGAAGTGAAAATATAATATGACCCCCTAGCCCAACCGTGCAGCACATAGGGGGAGGGAGGAGAGAGAGTGTAAAGTGGTTGGAGGAAGCTTCCTAGAAGCTTCCCTGAAGCTTCCTTGAGAAGCTTTGCACAATTCTCAATAAAGTGCATAGTAAGCTTGTCTCCTTAATTAAATTCATCTGACAGATGATTAATTACGCTGTTAAAATTATTTTCTCAGTGAATAAAAGTTACAGTTGATGAAAATAATATTTTATTATTCATCAGATGATTTTATGATACAGTGATTTTATTTATCAGATAAAACCATGAAAAATGCAAACCTCGCAAATTGTGCCTAGCCTCGGGTTTAGTAAGATCCCCTATCGACACATTGACAGTTCAAGGTTTACCAGCCTCAGGGAAAATATTTTGTTATCCCGGCTTCGCTCAGAGCACACGTAAAACGAAGAATATACTATAATATTCTATGTTTTCAGAAAAATCCACAAAAATTCCTAAAAATCACAAATATGGAAAAATGATTATTTATAATGAAATAAATAATTTTCGGGATGTTACATTCAACCTTTGCCTTTTGACACACAAGACAAGATGACACGTGCTCAGTAACATCTCTCTTCATTCCGGGCCACCAAAATAATTGCTTCAGGTTTTGAAACATCTTGGTCATTCCAGGATGTATACTCAACCTGCTAGTGTGAGCTTCATCGAGAATCACCTTCCTAAGATTGGGATTATTCAGTATACAAATCCTACCTTTGAACCTTAAGACCCCGTCAGATCCTTCCTCAACCGTTGCAACACGACCTTGCTTTAAGAATTCCCTCTCGTTTTGCAAAATACTGATCATCTTCCTACTTTTCTTAGATTTCTTCTAGCAAATGATTCAGAATAGTGACCATATTCAAATGAATTCTTCCTAGCGCTAATTCTACTGATAGCCACATATATCTAAACTGCTCTATTAATTTTTTCTCTTTGATCATCATAGCAGAGATACTAAGCATTTTTCTGCTCAAAGCATCGGCTACTACGTTTGCTTTTCCAGGATGATATTGAAGCTAAAAGTCATAATCCTCCAAAAATTCCAACCACCATCTCTGTCTCATGTTCAACTCCTTTTGATCAAACAAATATTTTAGACTTTTGTTATCACTGAAGACATTGAACGTAGCTCCATAAAGAAAATGCCTCCAAATCTTTAACGCAAACACAACTGCGGCTAATTCCAAATCATGCTTGGGTAATTCTTTTCATGTACCTTCAGTTGTCTTGAAGCATACGCTGCCACATTTCTATTCTGCATCAATACATATCCTAATCCTTGATAAAAAGCATCACAGTATACCTCAAAAGACTCGTTTGGATCCGGTAGAATCAACACTGGTGCGGTAGTCAATCTTTTCTTTAATTCTTGGAAACTCTCTTCGTACTTATCTGTCCAAATAAAAGCTTGATTCTTCCTTGTGAGTTATGCAAGAGGTCCGGCTATCTTGGAAAAATCTTTAATAAACCTCTGGTAATATCCGGCTAATCCAACAAAACTCTAGATCTCAATTATTGTCCTTGGCCTTTCCCACTGAAGAACTGTCTCCACTGTGAATGCTCATGTCTTGAAGCATATCAAATGAGTTTTTGATGATAACAAAGACAAAAAGAGAAGATCAAGACCAAAAGAAAATACCAAGATCAAAAGAAGGAAACTAAGATGTATATAGATATAAGCCTTAGGAATTAAATGTAAAATGCTCTCAAGGTATCTCAATGATCATCAAATGGGTTTTCAAATGATCCTTTTAAATCAACTAATAATTCAAAGATCATTTTTTTTGAAAGATATGTTGATTTCAATCTTGGATTTCATAACTTAAACGTAAATGTTGTTTAAATCCAAGCTTAACATGAAAGGATTGATCAGTGAACTTAATTAGAGTTGAAAAATATGTTCAAAAGTCTTGGTAATCAGTTACACATGTGTTATAATCGATTACAAGCTAAACAGAGGCCTTGTAATCAATTACATTGAGCATGTAATCGATTACAAGCATGGTAGAAGCCTTGTAATCGATTACACAAGGCTGGTAATCGATTATAAGTCAGACAGAGGCCATGTAATCGATTACACAAGACTGGTAATCGATTACATCCTGTCCAGAAAGCCAAGAACACGTTCAAACAGCCTGGTAATCGATTGCCACTATGATGTAATCGATTACCACTGGCCTGACAATGCCCAACGACTATATTAGGTGTGTTAAATGCTTGGCTTTAATGTCCCCAATGGCTCTTTTAATGAAAAATTGCTTATATACTTGAGTTGGGGGTTCATTAATGGTTAATCTTGAACCTTGAAACATCTTTCTGACATCATACACGAAAATCAATCCTTGAATTCTTTCTTGCTCTATTTTTTATACAAATCCTTGAGATATTCTAAAAGAGCATTTTAGAGCTTCAATTTGTATCATTTACTCTAGTGAGAGTTGTAACACCCCGATTTTTTTTTATATAAAATATGTTTTATAATATTTGTGAATTTTTATGATTTTTGAGAATTTTTAATTATTTTGATTATTTTAATAATATTTTGATAATTTTAATAATATTTTGATTATTTTAATATTATTTTTGAACTTGTATGCCTGAATTTCGTTTTTTTTTTAAATATGAGTTTTATAATTTTTATGATTTTTGAGAATTTTTTGTGGAATTTTCTGAGTTTGTGATTATTTTAATATTATTTTGAGTTATGTGTGGGCCCGGGGAGGACCCGAGGCAGGTCCGAAAAAATAACAATTTTTTTTGGACCAAAAAGTTTCGGACTGACAAGACGGGATCGGAAGATCTTACTAAACCCAAAACTGGGAACAATTGACAGAGATTTTCTTTATTTGAGTTTTCTATTACACATTGTGTAATAATAGTATTAGCTATTGTCCATTGGGTAATAGCTTCGGAAAAATATCTTGATGGCGATGAGTCAAAGCGATGGACCAATGGCAAGTAGAAAGAAGTCAAAATGGATACTCAAGTTGAAGAGGAGAAATTCAAATTGACTACTCCAGCTAGAAGACAAATTCAAATTGGCTACTTACTCTTTCAAGCTTATCTCATTATTCTTTCTCTAGAAACTTGTAGAAACAATGACTCACCTAGTAAAATATCTACGCATAAATATCTAATGAGAAAATATCTCAGTAAAATATCTTAGACAAACATCTGAATAAAAATATCTTTTTGAAATTATCTAAGCAGAAAATATCTAAGCTAAATATCTTAAGTGTAATCATGATCCATCATAATGACCAACAAATTAGAATCAAGATAGTTTGTCAAAAGGTCAACAAAAATGGCTAGGTTAGTTAGTTAAGTAACTAGATAACCTAACTTAGTTACTCTAAAAGCCTAATTCGTAACTAAATAGAACTAACTTAGTTGCTAATACTTAGAATCTATAGTTATAAGAAAATATCTAAATTCTTCTAGAATGTATGACTTAATCAAGTAACTAGATAGTTAGTTATGTAACTAAATGACCTAACTAAGTTAGCTTAATAGAACTAACTATCTAGACTAGATGTAACCAGAGATTAAATGAAATCAAAACTTGGTTAGCATCCCATTGAGTTACACGACCAACTAGGCAATTCTAGGAGGTTCTTGATTAGTCTAGTGATATATAATGACCAAAAGATGACCCCTAAGTGACCTAAGCCATGTGAGACCATGTGATAGCTTTCTATCTTGCTAAACAAGCTTCTATCTCTCTATTCACTCACCTACATGGCCAAGGCTTAGAGAAATAGGATATTCACCTTCATTTCTAACACTTTGTGACCATAAACTTCTATCATCTTTTCTCTCTCGTCCAAGAACACCAAGAACAACCAAAAAGTTATCTCTTTTTCTCCCTAAAGCACCTCATGGCCATGGCCCATAGAAACACTTCTAAGCTTCAATAATTCTATACAATCTTAGATCTAGAATCTATACACAATTCAAAGATACTTTGTAGTTGAGATCTTATCCTAGATCATCCATCTTCAACCTTGTTCTTCAAGTTGAAAATCAAAAAGTTCTCACCTTGTTCATCAAAGGGAGCTCACGGCCTAACTCTCTAAGTTATCTTCCAATCACTCATAATTCTATCTAATCCCATCACTTGATCCTAAACTTCATTCTAAGCAACTTTCATGTTGTGATCAAGACTTAAATCTATTATCTTCAAGTTTGATTCTTGGATTCAAGCTCTAGGGTTTTTAAGGTGATGTTCATGATTTTCTTTCCTTCTTTGATTTTTGGAATCCTAAGACCATGCTTGATCTATGGTCATCTTAATCAAGCCTTAGATACTAATTTTTATATGTTTGTTTTAATTCTAAGACCTACTTGTTGGTGAAAAATTGATACAAAGAGAATTTTACAAAGAGCTTGGGAAGCTACACACCAGGTAAGAGGGAGATTAACCTCATCGACCATATGTGGTTGTGAAGGAATGGATTATTTGTGTTTGTAAGTGGAAAATCCATGTGAGGATTTATTCACTCGATTGTGTGGTTATTGGTTTATGATTACTTGATTATGCATTTTTTTTATGATGTGATAATATGCATGGAATTGTTATGGTTGATTTTTGAATATATGTGATGATATGTGATCTTGATAGTATGTATGAAATGTTTATGGTATAGTTTTGATGGTTGATATATGTTGCATACTATAAATCACATGAGAAAGGAAAGATTTTTGGTTCCAATGACCAATTGATGGCTCACGGCCTCAACCTCACCAAGGGAGTCAAGTGTTCTAAATTATTTTCCTAAACATGAATTAAATGGTTTAATGATGAGAAATTGGATTAAGAGTTTTTGTAAAGAATAAAGTGATAGAAAATAATTAATGTGATTTGAGAGACCTATAGTGAAATTTTGGCAAACATGCCTTTTTTAGTGTCTTAGATCCAAAATTATTTTACTAAGTGTAAACTTGGGTATTTGATTAATAGGAAAAAATTTGATAGGTTTTTAGACCTAGAAAGAAAGCAAACAAATTTTTAGAAATTAAATTAGTGTAAATAAGTTATTAAGTAAGATAAAAGTTAAAACTTGAAATTTGCTAACGTATAGCTCACACTTTGGGTTTTGAAGCACGTTAGGGAATTTCGAGCTGTAATATTCCAAGTTAATTAAAGAAATGTTATTTTGTGAAAAATAGTAGAAAATACTATTTATAGTGAGAAAATGTTGGAATTATTACTTATAGATGAATTATTAAAGAAATATTGGAATTAAAGTCAAATTTTGAAAATAGATGAGAAAAGTTTAAATTATGTTAGAAATATTTACGTGATTGAAAATATGTAAAAAAACTCTTACGCGATTTAAAAGCAGTGATTTTTAGCTCTGTGATTGAGAAAATATTTTAAAATCTTTACGCGATTGAGAAAACATTAAAAAATCATTACGTGATTTGAAAACGTAACTAAAGTGTTACACGATTGTGAAAATGCGATGATATCGCTACGCGATTGAGAAGAACAGCGAGTTTTGCTGTATGGCCGACGTACTATACCTAAGTAGTTGTGTTTTAGCATTGTGCTTGTGGAACCAAAGTTCTGGACCCGAATGGATCTTTGGTATTATGTAGTTGTATGGGTGGTTATATAATATCATTGATACTAATGGTATTGGAAAATTGTATGGGCAGTTGCTTTAATATCATTGGGAACGGTACAACGGTTGCATTTGACCATTATACAGCCGGTGGCTGTTGTGGCATTTTATGCCAAAAGAGTGAAGTGGAATTCAGTTATTCACTTTGTGATTATGATATCATAATATATATATACCCCTGGCCGTGATCAACCGATTACAACGCACTGGCAGCCCGACAACCACTATTTCTTTTCATGATCCGGCGTAGACTGTCTTTTAGGGGAGACAGATCTTCTGGAACGCTCATCTTTGAATTTGAGTCTAACTCCATGGAGTAGGAACTGGTTGCATTGTGCATAGGGATGGCCAGCATACACATCGTGCATATGCATAGTCAGCATTTCATAATGTCGTGATATAGTATTATTGTGATATAATATGATTGTGGTATTATCATTATGCCTGATATTGTGTTACAAGTTTATTGGATTATTTGTCTATTAAACGTCATTGTGATTACCATGCAACATTGATGATGAGTTTTGATGATAACAAATATGGAGAAGATGAGAAGATCAAGTCCAAGTTCTTCAAGTTTAGCTTTAGGACTTAGGATCTCTCTTGTACAGAGCTTTTATAGGATATCTCAGTGTTTAACTCAAAAGATCTAAGAACATGTTTTTCTACAAACTAAATTAAAGTTTTAATATGGCTTTGAAAATCAAAGAGTTTGTGGATTTTCAAAAATCACATAATCTGTTTCTTTAAAAGTGTTTTTTTAATATTTGGAACAGAGGTATTCGAATACTCTTAGAGGTATTCGAATACAATCCTTCTAAAAATGCTTTTATAAACGTGTTTCAAACAGTGGCATTCGAATACCTTATTGTGGTATTCGAATAATGTGGGTCTGAACTGTTTTTTATATACTGATATTAGTGGTATTCGAATACCTCATAATGGTATTCGAATAACCTAAGTCTGAACTATTTTTATATGTACTGATATCAGTGGTATTCGAATACCTCATAATGGTATTCGAATAACCCACGACTTTCTGTTTTTTATTTTTAAATTGATACGTAAACGGATTTGCATTTATTATAATATTAATTCCCTTAACGATAATGTCTGATCAAAGGCTCTATAAATAGAGACCTTGCCTCACGTCTGAAACACACAAATCCTTGAAATTATTTTTGGTTATACTAAAATGCTGTTTACATAATTCTCTCTTTCTCTCTGTGCTCTTTTGGTAAAATTCTAAGATATTCTTAGAGAGCTCTATAGTGCTTCAATTTGTATAATTTACTCTGAGTGAGAGTTTTTCTTAATCTACTTTCTTTTATTCTGCTTCGAGGGTAAGGTATCCCTTAAGGTTTATATAAGGGTGGGGTATCCCTGCAGGCTGAGACTTTAGCACAAGGGTAGAGTTTCCCTGTATGTGAAAAGTGCTCTTTTGTGTAATGGTAGCAAGCACCAATTAAAGCTTGTATACTTAGTGAAAAATCTCGACTTTCGAGGACTGGACGTAGACCACAAGTGGGTTAGTGGTCGAACCAGGATAAATACTGTGCCTACTTCTCTCTTCTTAATCTCTTTATTTAATGCAATTTTAATTTATTGCATATTTATTTTTCACTATTTTTATTGTTTCTTTTCTTCTTCTCGTCCCTTCTGTGCATTTATTTGTTAAGTTTTTAATATTTGTTTTTGATAAAAAGAGGTTTTGAGAAAAAGTTTTATACTCAATTCACCCTCCCTCTTAAGTACTAGAAGCCACTTGGTAACAAGTGGTATCAGAGTTAGACTCTTGTATAAAGAGCTTAGCAGCTTCAAGAGAACATGGCTTCTTCAAATGGTTTTTCAGAGGGATCTTCCATAAACTGACTGTAACGCCCCTTTTCTGGAGGGAACGTCACATTGTCAAATAAAATAAAATACGGAAATTAAATAATTAATCACTTAAGACCCGGTTTAAATAATTAAAGGTTGAATTACCTGATACTTTAATATGTAAAAATAGCAGTATATATATATTTTTTTCTTATAATAATGATGACAATGCGGAATGTTAATTACCGTAAAATAAAACAGTAAATGAAATTTCACCTGAATAACATACATACATATACTTAAATATAACGGTGTTTTAGTTACAAGCCTGGAATCAATCCAAAAAGCAAAACTATACCTGCCTATGGATTTACACATCAACACCACTCCAGAATAACAAAATATACAACCCATAAGACAAAAATAACATCAGGCCCCCAAAATAAAAGACTAGCAGCCATCAGTAGCTACCAGTGATGTCAATCCCTCAAATGGGAAGGAACCGTAGCAAGATCCTCTACAGGATCCTCCTCGGGATCATATTCTGGGATTTCCTCAGGATCTTCCTCCTCAGAGGAAACTTCCATCGGAGCCACAGAAGCACGGGACGGGGCCCGAGCAGTAGAATCAAATGAGTCTTCACGCGGGTTGTGGAAACGTGAACCCCACATCTCGCGAATGGGTAGATAGAACTCCAGACGTAGTCGAATATGGCAGGTGAGAACCGGCATCTCGTGTCGCCTCCATCTCCAAGCAAATGCTAGTCGAGGTATGGCCACCCGCTCGAAGGTTCAGTAGCACCGACCTCCTTGCCGTCGTCTTCGACAAATATAAAGTATATACAGATAATGCACAATAGCAATACAGAAAAAAGGTAAGATATCCTACCATCAATACCAATACAGCAACCAAGAACCGAACGGCGCATAGCGCCCACGTAGCATGTAAAGGCAATAAATAAATTTCTAAACAGATAACCAGTCAGGCAGTCATCGACAGGGATAATGAATAAGTAATAATATCCAGACAGTTAAATCCAGGCAGTTAAATCCAGATAGTTAAATCCAGGCAGTTAAATCCAGGCAGTTAAATCCAGGCAGTTAAATCCAGGCAGTCCATAATAATAAGAGCAGTCAACCATTCATAGTATACAAAACAGCATTAATAAATAAATGTATGATAATGTGATGCATATGCATGGACACCCAATATCCTACTCCATGGAGCTAGACACAAAATAGTCGGAGAGAAAGATCAGGAGACGTGTACTGTATCTCGGCTGCCGAGGCCTTGTGCTATATAAACATATATATATTTTCCACGTGCATATCATGGCATTGTATAGACAGTCCGCACTCGATCGCGATATAGGACAGTGTCTCGGTCCGGATCATCGGTGCGTTTGCATCGGTCTACCCCACAGGCAGAAGAGCTACCAACCACCTATTGCGAGGAACCCGCACCCCGACGCCCCCAAGGTCATTAAAGACCTACACTAGTCTATTCGCACCCGCACAAAAGGTGTGTTCAATCTCCTAGGCAACTTGACCTTACAACAGTCCATAGGACATTTCAATGCATAAAATATTATGCGTCATGATGATAATTCAAAATATGATAATCATCACATAATATGCCATAATTGGCCAAGAGAGTACAAATATGCAAATTAGCATTCAAGAGAACCCATCATCAGAATAGCATCAATTTAAAGTCAAGAAGCACATTTTAGGTTCATTATGGATTTCCCAAACTCTCCAAGTTTCACACCCTCTTGTGCTTTTCTTCTAGTAACCTCAAGTCTTATAATAATTATCCCATTGGCTCATTAAGGTTTATGAAACCCTTAATTTCTTGTACTCTTTAAATACTTGTAATTCAAGTTATAGGTTATGGAATTTTAGCCCAAATCTCACTTAGAGACCGTGGCCTTCCTAAGGTCTCAATTAAGTCATATTCACATGATTAGTCCCATTTAAGTGTTACTTGATCCAATTTATTTAATCACTATGATTACCTTGCAATTCTTGCTTATTTCCTAAGTCTTAACCATAATTCATTATGAAAATTAATGTTACAAATTATCTTCTATTAAGCTTTACTTAATTTCTTGATTAAGTCAAGTCTTAGTATCTCACAATTTTAGTCATCATTTCCCTCATTCAAGTCCTCAAAACCGTGGCACTCAAGAGTTACTAGATTACCATTTTCTTTTCATCAGTTTGACCTAGCACCATTCTTGACATAAATTCCATCCAAATTCAGCCCACAAAACAGCCCCAAGAACCATGGAACTTCTAGCCAAAATTTTTAGATTTTAGTTCACCTAACTTGCCCTTAATTCCTTGTCTTGATTAAGCTTTACATTGATCAAAATTTTAACTTAATTTCCCCACATTTTCCAGCCCAAAACCGTGACACACTTAGGATCACACAACCAGAATTTTTTCTCCACTTAAACCCACATTAACCACTTGATTAAATTAAGCATGCATTGATAAAAAATTAAGCATCATTCATCATGCATTTTCCAAGCCAAAACAGCCCCAAAACCGTGGCACACAATGCATGTCCAGCAACCAGAATTTTCAGCAAGCCAACATGGATTCCAATCACAAGCATACATGATTAAACAACCATTCAATCCATTTCTCAAAGCTAAACTAAGGTAGCAATCAAGTAAGCAAATTTACAAGCACATTCAAGAATAACCACTATGTGGTTTTTCTTCAAAGATTAAATACAAGGTCCCTAGTTGCTAAAGAGGTTGAGGGGGATTAATCTTCCTCTTACCAAGAAGAAGAACCAAGAACACTTCCAAGAACCCCTTTGATTTTCGGATTTTGGCTCCAAAAACCCTAGAAAATGCAACATGAATTAGGACAAGGTAATGGTGTGAAAATGAAGAAGAGAATAGCTATAAAATCAAGGTGAAAATGGAAAACGAAAATGGAGTTAAATTCTGAAAATTTTCAGCCATGGAAGCTTACCTTCAAAGCTTGAAAGAGGTTGAAGATGGAAGCTTTCTTGAAAACTCCAAGCACAAATGTTGAAGAGAATGAGTAGGAGATTAAGAAAGTATGATCAAGTATTGTTTTTGTGATGGTTGGGGAATGGGAGAGTGAAATTGCCGTGTGGTCATGTGGAAGAGAAAAGAAAAAAATGTTGAAGAAGGAAATGGAAGAGGAAGAATGTAAATGAGATAGGAAAGTAGGCTTTTGGGTGATAATGATGTAATTGTGATATTTGGTTAATTAAAACCAATTTCTTCCCTTCCCAAACAGCAGCAGCAGACGTGAGAGGGGAGAGAGTGTGATCAATTTTTGGCTTCCAAAGGAAGCTAAGGGCATTGGGTCAATATTTGGTCAAAGCTTCTCAAAGAAGCTTTGATTATTTAATATTAAATTTGAGTTAAAGTGAATGGATTAGACATAAAGTAGATTGCATTAGGATAATGTGATAGGATTTTTATTACACACTATTATCCAATAGATAATAGTTACGGTTGATGAGTAAATCGAAATTTAATTAATCGACGGATGAATTTTTATTTGTATTAATTTATTTTATACGTTAAGATTTCTCAAAAAATGGTGTGAACCTCGAATAAAGCTGTGTCAAGTCTCGGGTTTAGTAAGATCCCCGTCGACTTATCCATAGTCCAAGATTCACAGAGAAAATGTCGCATTTTCTCGATTCAAGAAGATACACACGCAAAACGAGGAATATAGTAAAATATTCGACATTTAGTAAAATTCCAGAAAAATTCCCATAAATCACAAATATTAGAAAATGACTATTGGTGATGAAATAATCAATTTCCGGAGTGTTACACTGGTCTCAGAAATTCTCAGCCTAGTGTGCACGCAAAATGAGGAATATATTAAAATATTCGACGTTTCCGTAAAATTCTAGAAAAATTCCTAAAAATCAAGAATATTATAAAATGACATTTTATAAATGAATGAACAGTTTTCGGGATGTTACACTAACCACCCTTTTTCAATGGGGATGGTTATGCATATTGGAAGGAAAAAATGAAAATATTCATCGAAGCTCTTGATCTAGATGTATGGGATGCTGTCGAAAACGGTGTTTTTATACCCACACATGAGGTCAATGGTGTAAGGACCGAAACACCACGAAATAAATGGTCTGATGAAGACAAAAGAAAAGTTCAATATAATTTAAATGCTAAAAATATTATTACTATTGCTTTGGGATATGATGAGTTTTTTAGAATTTCAAATTGCAAAACTGCTAAAGAAATGTGGGACACTTTGCAAGTTACCCATGAGGGTACTAGTGAAGTAAAGAGGTCGAGAATAAATTCTCTAACTCGTGAATATGAATTATTCAGAATGAACTAAGGAGAAAGCATTCAGGAAATACAAAAGAGGTTCACCCACATAGTTAATCATCTTGTATCTTTAGGCAAAAATTTCTCTAACGAAGATTTGATTAACAAAGTTTTGAGATGTCTTAGCAGGATTTGGCAACCTAAGGTAACAGCTATATCAGAATCAAGGGACTTGTCGATAATGACTCTAGCTACCCTCTTTGGAAAATTTCATGAGCATGAACTGGAACTGAGCAGATTAAGTCAAAGTGAAGAAAATGATAAAAAGAAAAAGGGGATAATGCTCAAAGCCACTTCCTAAACATTCGACAATGATGATGAAGAAAATGAAGAAAGCTTAGAAAACATCGAGGTAAACAAAGAAAATCTTAGTTTGTTAGTTAAAAAATTGGTAAATTTCTCAGGAAAAAGGAAATGCAAAGAAGACCTCCCTTCCCTCTGAAGAAGACTCATTACAAAGGCGAAGGAGCTTCATCGACTCCAACTTGCTATAAATGTGGCAAACCTGGTCACATGAAAATGGAGTGCCTAGTTTACTGAAAGAAGAAGGAGAAATTTGAAAAGAAGCCTTTTAAGGAAAGAAAAAGAAGAAAAGCCTATATAGCATGGGATGAAAACAATATGAATTCAACTGACAGCTCAAATAGCGAGGAAGCTCAACTATGTCTCATGACCAAAGGAGAAGAAGAAGAAAGCGAAAATGAGGTAAGTTCTAATACTACTTTATTGCCTTCTTATGATGAGTTACAATATGCTTTTGAAGAATTACATGAAGAGTCTTTAAAACTCACAAAAATTATTTCTTCTTCTAAGAAAACAATTTCTTCTTTAGAAAATCAAATTCTTGTTTTGAATAAAGAAATAGAAGAATTAAAAATTGAAAATGAAACTTTGGGAATCATTGATGCATGGACAAATCATTCTTCACATGTTTCTACTTCTTCATCTTGTTCTTCATGTCATATGCTTGAAAAAGAAATTGAAGACTTAAAGAACACTCTTTCTAAATTCACCTTTGGAAGGGATAACTTAAATATTTTATTAGGAAGACAAAGAGTGGTTTTTCAAAAGGCCGGGATAGGTTTTAACCCAAAAAATCAACAAAAACTCTATAAAAATTTCTTTGCGCATTCTAGTGTTTCAAGTAGTCCTTTTATTAAATGTTTTTACTGTGGAAGGAAAGGACATAGTGCATCAACATGCAATGCAAGGAAAAACATAAATACAAAAATTGGAACAAAAATGGTTTGGGTTCCCAAGGGTATTATACCCAAAACTGACACACAAGGACCCAAGAAAGTTTGGGTACCAAAGGTTAAAAACTAAACATGTGTTGTAAGTGTGCTTGAAAGCCAAGAGTTCAAATTGGTATCTCGATAGCAGCTACTCCAAGCACATGTCCGGGGACGACTCAAAATTCACCATGTTTATTCCCAAGAATCATGGACACGTTACTTATGGTGATAACAACAAAGGAAAAATTCTTGGTATCGGCAAAGTCGGTAAGAACCCTAACTCCTCTATTGAAAATGTGTTGCTTGTTGAAGGTTTGAAACATAACTTGCTTAGTATTAGCCAATTATGTGATAAAGGAAATAAGGTTATATTTGATTCAAACTGTTACATAATTGAAGATAAAAATGATAAGCATGTTAAATTCATTGGTCATAAAGTAAACAACATTAATATGATTAGTCTTGATGATATATCTTCAAATGATGTGAAATGTCTTTTAAGTAAGAATGATGATTCATGGTTATGGCATAGGAGAATTGCACACATTAACATGGATCACTTAAAGAAGTTGGTCTCTAAAGAGCTAGTAATTGGACTACCCAAGCTTAATTTTGTAAAAGATAAACTATGTGATGCATGTCAAAAGGGTAAACAAATAAAGGTCTCTTTTAAAACAAAAAATATAATTTCAACTACTAGACCTTTATAACTTTTGCACATGGATCTATTTGGACCTTCTAGAACTATGAGCTTTGGTGGGAATTACTATGCTTTAGTGATTGTGGATGATTTTTCTAGGTTTACATGGACTCTATTTCTTGCAAATAAAAATGATGCATTTCTAGCTTTTAAAAGACTTGCCAAAGTTATTCAAAATGAAAAATGTTTTCAAATCTCTTCTATTAGAAGTGATCATGGTGGCGAATTTGAAAACAATGTTTTTGAAAATTATTGTGATGAACATGACATTAATCATAATTTCTCTGCCCCTAGAACTCCGCAACAAAACGAAGTTGTAGAAAGGAAAAACCGTTCTTTAGAAGAAATGATGAGAACTATGCTTAATGAGGCTGCTCTTCCTATATACTTTTAGGCGGATGTTGTAAGTACAGCTTGTTATGTAATGAACAGGGCCCTTATAAGGCCTATTTTAAAGAAAACCCCATATGAGTTGTATAAGGAAAGAAAGCCAAACGTCTCACATTTTCATGTTTTTGGTTGCAAATATTTTGTTTTAAATAATAGAAAAGATAACTTAGGCAAGTTTGATGCTACGTCTGATGAAGGTATATTTCTTGGTTATTCAAATCATAGTAAAGCTTTTCGTATATATAATAAAAGAACTATGACTATGGAAGAATCTATACATGTTGCATTTGATGCAACTGACCCAAGTGGATCGAGAAAGGATTTTACAATTGAGGATGTTGCAGAAGTCTTAGCAGAAACACATTTGGATAGCAAAGAAAAAGAAATCAAGGAGCAAGAGGATAAACAAAGACAAGAAGATTCGCAAGCCTTGGAACTTCCCAAAGAATGGCAAACTTCAAAATATCATTCCCTTGATCAAATAATCGGTGATGTATTTAAAGGTGTAAGTACTCGTAATTCTCTTAGAAATATGTGCAATCACTTAGCTTTTGTTTCTTAAATTGAACCTAAGGATTTAATTGAAGCTTTTGATGATGAACATTGGATCTTAGCTATGCATGAGGAATTAAATCAGTTTGAAAGAAATCAAGTTTGGGAATTAGTTGCTAGACCCAATAATCACCCTATAATTGGCACTAAATGGGTTTTTAGAAACAAACTTGACGAAAATGGGTTAATAACTAGAAACAAAGCTAGGCTGGTCGCTAAAGGATATAATCAAGAAGAGGGAATACATTATGAAGAAACCTATGCACCGGTAGCTAGATTAGAAGCTATTAGAATGTTACTTGCTTATGCTTGCATCATGGATTTCAAATTATATTAAATGAATGTTAAAAGTGCTTTTCTAAATGGCTTTATTCAAGAGGAGGTTTTCTTTGAACAACCTCCAAGTTTTGAAAATCATGAACTACCCAACCATGTTTTTAAACTTAAAAAGGCCTTATATGGCTTAAAGCAAGCTCCTAGAGCTTGGTATGAAAGGTTGAGTAAGTTACTTTTAGAAAATGGTTTTTCAAGAGGAAAAGTTGATACTACCCTTTTCATTAAAAATAAAAAGCATGATATTCTTCTTGTGTAAGTATATGTGGATGATATTATCTTTGGTGCTACTAATGAATCCCTGTGCAAAGAATTTGCTAAGACAATGCAGAATGAATTTGAAATGTCGATGATGGGAGAGCTGAATTTCTTCCTCGGACTTCAAATCAAACAAACGAACGAAGGGACATTCATAAGTCAAACCAAATACTGCAAGGAATTGCTCAAAAGATTCGAAATGGAAAACGCTAAACACATGGCCACTCCGATGGGCACTTCCTGCTATTTGGACAAAGATGAAGGAGGTAAATCAGTAGAAATAACGAAATATAGAGGTATGATTGGATCTCTCCTTTATCTTACTGCTAGTAGGCCAGATATTATGTTTAGTGTATGCATGTGTGCTAGATATCAGGCAAACCCTAAGGAATCTCATTTAAGTGCTGTTAAACGAATAATGAAATTCCTAATAGGCACTTCACAAATGGGCTTGTGGTACCCTAAGGGTGCCTCATGTAGCCTAATAGGCTATTCTAACTCTGATTTTGCTGGGTGCAAATTGGATAGAAAAAGTACTAGTAGGACATGCCATTTGCTTTGTAGTTCTTTAGTTTCTTGGCATAGCAAGAAACAAAATAGTGTGGCTCTGTCCACCACTGAGGCTGAATATGTTGCAGTCGATAGTTGTTGTGCTCAAATCCTATGGATGAAGCAACAACTTTTAGACTACGGTCTTCAGCTTGATCATATCCCGATAAGATGTGATAACACTAGTGCAATAAATATCTCTAAGAATCCCATTCTGCATTCCAGAACAAAGCATATAGAGATAAGACATCACTTTATCAGAGATCACATACGAAAAGGGGATTGCATTCTTGAATTTGTTGAAACATCTAAGCAACTTGCAGATATCTTCACTAAACCCCTAGCAAAAGAAGCATTCTTTTATATAAGAGGAGAATTAGGCATAATTGATCAATCCAACATATAAATACTTGTTATTTGCTTAAATTTGTTTTTAATCCTTCTTGAATTATTACTGACTTGAGCGTCGGAGTTATCCCGAAATCTTTTTTACAGGTACTTCATCAACAGGTATGCTTTCGTCTCTCAAAAATGCATTTTCTGGATATAGATATGTGTTTTCTTGTTTAGTTATTCGAATACCTCCATATGGTATTCGAATACCATTGCTGCTATACGAGCAAACTTGTGTTTTCCTGATAAGGTGATTCGAATACCATCAGGGTTATTCGAATACCCTGAGGCTTTCTATTTCAGTTTCTCTCACAAGGCTCTGGAGTATTCGAATACCTTGTAAGATATTCGAATACTTGCTCTTTGTGAGTATTCAAATACTGTAAAAAGCATTTGAATACCATCGTTTGGCAGCCAAGCCTAATTTGGCAATCTATTCGAATACTTGGTGAGGTATTCGAATACCCTCTGTCTGAAGGCTGCGTCCTTTGAGCTTTCCCAAACACTGTATTCGAATACCTAATCATGGTATTCGAATAGATCTGGGTATTCTTTAAATACCCCCCTGCGTATCTGAATACATCTTTCTCTTCTCTCTCCACTTTCAAAAACTCTATGCTTTCCCTCCTCCTAAAACCTCCTTTTCTCATGGTCTCCACCCCTCCTCTCTCTTTCTCCTCCATTATTTTCCTTCCATGGCCTCATCCTCCTCTCGCTCTAAGCGTCCTCGTACAAAGACGGCTCCATGCAACAACCCGCTAGACCTTCGCAGGCTTTCCTCCAACGAGCAACAGTTTGGGTGCTTCGTCATACACTTTCGAGAGCGTAACTTAGTGCAACCGAAGTACCTCAACTTGGGGTTCTTTGAAAGAGAAGGTGGTTTTGACTTTCTGAACCGGATAAATCACCAAGGCGTACTTCGCTTCTACTCTTACCCAGCAGCTCTGTATCCCAACCTGGTCAATATATTCTATTACAACCTGAAGATTGAAGGTCAGGAGCTACACTCCAGTGTCTGCGATCAAAACATTGTGATCACACCAAGCGATTGGGTTCAGATGTTTGGCTTGCAGTCAACTGGCCGCTTTGCTGAAGAAGATTCACTCCTCCAACTCTTTGACAAGAACAGAGCAATTGAAGATGTTCTCTGCCCTGGGTTGGCTTTACCTTCGACTTAAAAGGGAGTCAAAGGGGGCATGATGAAGAGACAGGACAGGCTCCTACATTATACGTATGCCCACATCCTAGCTCCTAGAGGTGGGAACTACGCCTACATGAGTGAAGATGATGTGTTCATGCTGTGGATTCTAAAGCAAGGCCATCAGATTAACTGGTCCGTCTTTATTATGAAGCACATGATGAGGGCAAAAGGTAAAGAGCGGTCTGAGCTTCCCTATGGCGTGATCATTACTGCCTTTTTAGGCAAGTATCCACATATTCTGGAAACCAAGCGAGCATCCGCGCTAACCCATCATCACATTTTTGGGTCCTTTACCCTTAACAAAATGAAGATGATCAGGACCGATGAAGGCTGGGTGTTCCCAGTGGAAGTTGATGATGATGAGGACGACCCTCAAGGCAATCCTGCTGCCTCTGCTGCTGCTGCTGCTGATATCCCTACTCCTGCTCCTGTCATGAATGAGCAAATCCTGGCTTCTCTGTTGGATAACAAAACCTACATGGAGAACACCTTCACTATTCTGTGTAACAGAATAGCTGGTGTTGAGCGTGAACAGGCTGCCCTTCGAGCTCTGCTGTCTGGCAATGACCCTGCCTCTCCTCCTCCACCACCTGATGCCTATTTCTAGGGCTTGCTTAGTCTTAGGATCTATTGCTTATGTTATGTTTTTTTTTTTGGCTATTTATTGTATTGGCTGTCTTTTAATTACCATTGTATATGAACTTGGCCACTTATATTTAAAGTAATTAGTACTTTAATTAATCTGTTGCCAATTACAATCATTTATTGTTTATCACATAAATATTTATCAATGTGCTTTATTAATTGAATGCATCCTTTTTTATCATGTCAAAAGGGGGAGAAAAATAATCAATCTTATTTGAGAAAAGACAGGTTAAAATTGGATTAATACTGGCTCTTGGATTCCAAAAGAAAGGGGGAGAATATGCTTGTTTTGTTATTAAATTACCTCTGAGAGTAAGTCTCCTATCTTTTTTAAATTCCAATTTATATGAACTAATGCTTTTCTCAATGATAGTTTGTCATCATCAAAAAGGGGGAGAATGTGATTACCATGCAACATTGATGATGAGTTTTGATGATAACAAATATGGAGATGATGAGAAGATCAAGTCCAAGTTCTTCAAGTTTAGCTTTAGGACTTAGGATCTCTCTTGTACAGAGCTTTTATAGGATATCTCAGTGTTTAACTCAAAAGAACTAAGAACATGTTTTTCTACAAACTAAATTAAAGTTTTAATATGGCTTTGAAAATCAAAGAGTTTGTGGATTTTCAAAAATCACATAATCTGTTTCTTTAAAAGTGTTTTTTTAATATTTGGAACAGAGGTATTCGAATACTCTTAGAGGTATTCGAATACAATCCTTCTAAAAGTGCTTTTATAAACGTGTTTCAAACAGTGGCATTCGAATACCTTATTGTGGTATTCGAATAATGTGGGTCTGAACTATTTTTTATATACTGATATCAGTGGAATTCGAATACCTCATAATGGTATTCGAATAACCTAAGTCTGAACTATTTTTTATATATACTGATATCAGTGGTATTCGAATACCTCATAATGGTATTCGAATAACCCACGAGTTTCTGTTTTTGATTTTTAAATTGATACGTAAACGGATTTGCATTTATTTTGATATTAATTCCCTCAACGATAATTTCTGATCAAAGGCTCCATAAATAGAGACCTTGCCTCACGTCTGAAACACACAAATCCTTGAAATTATTTTTGGTTGTGCTAAAATGCTGTTTACATAATTCTCTCTTTCTCTCTGTGCTCTTTTGGTAAAATTCTGAGATATTCTTAGAGAGCTCTATAGTGCTTCAATTTGTATAATTTACTCTGAGTGAGAGTTTCTCTTCATCTACTTTCTTTTATTCTGCTTCGAGGATAAGGTATCCCTCAAGGTTTGTATAAGGGTGGGGTATCCCTGCAAGCTGAGACTTTAGCACAAGGGTAGAGTTTCCCTGTGTGTGAAAAGTACTCTTTTGTGTAACGGTAGCAAGCACCTATTGAAGCTTGTATATTTAGTGAAAAATCTCGGCTTTCGAGGACTGGATGTAGACCACAAGTGGGTTAGTGGTTGAACCAGGATAAATACTGTGCCTGCTTCTCTCTTCTTAATCTCTTTATTTTATACAATTTTAATTTACTGCATATTTATTTTTCACTATTTTTATTGTTTCTTTTCTTCTTCTCGTCCCTTCTGTGCATTTATTTATTAAGTTTTTAATATTTATTTTTGATAAAAAGAGGTTTTGAGAAAAAGTTTTATACTCAATTCACCCCCCTCTTGAGTACTGGAAGCCACTTGGTAACAGTCATGAATTTATCTGCTGGTTTTATATTAATCTATGAATTGTATGTGTGGAATGACATTATTTTTCGTGTCATTTCTTTGCTACCATATTGGTATGCGATGTAGGGGATCTCACCTCTTTTCTGTATTGTTCTGTTTGTTTGTATTGTATGCCTACTTTTGTGAAGATTGTAATGACGACAAGGAGGAATCAACTAGATTTCTTTAGACTGCAGTTTCTTGAAGGTGCTGCTGCTTGGCGTGTTCATTGGGACTCAAAGCATATAGAGTATTGTGGTGACATTACTTTATCAGTAAGTAGGACTCGCCATGGGGTCATTACTTCGTTTTATACGGTTGCTTATGTAGAGGTTATTTTTCCTATGATGAATTTCACTATACTCCTAGAGAGAACTTCGATATATCTTTGGGTCGGATTTCTATTTGTCGAGATATTCCCAGTTAGGGAATTTGTTTTCTGAGGAGAACTCTTGTTCCTAGATGTTGTGAACTTGGGCCAGTCTAGGATGGTTACGTTTTGGGGCATATAAGTATTATGGGCATGTATTGTAGTAATTTTTGTTTATATGTAAAGTATGTTATTCAATGCTCGTATTTTGTGTACTTTGTTTAATAAGTTTATTTCATTCGTGAAAAAGAAATTTTGAAAATTGATATTGCAATAATATTAAATATTTTATAACTTGGGTAATTAATTATTAGGAGTTGGTTTGAAATGTGATGCCCTACGGAGGGTGTTACAAGAGTTTCATTCTATCAATCTTGATTATTGTAAAGAAGAGGGTGAGGCATCCCTCTAATTTGTAAAGGATGAGACATCCCTTGTTTGAAGAGGCTCGAGCTCCAAAGGGTGAGGTATCCCAAGGTGGTATTGAGTGCTCCAAATTGTAAAGGTTACAAGCAGTTGATTCAAGCTTGGAATTTAGTGAAAAATCTCGAGTGATTGCTTGAGGACTGGACGTAAGCCATAAGTGGATTGGTGGCTGAACCAGGATAAAGCTTGGTGTTTATTCTTCTAAACTCAACTCTTTAATATTGTGCACTGTTTTATTGAGTTTGCTTGAATTCTATCTTGCTTGGTTGTAGTATTTGTAAGTGAAAGTGTTCATCTCATTTATCCATTCATCTCCATTAATTAAATAGCTTCAACAAAAATAAGAATTCAAGTATTTTGCGAAAGATTTGTGAACTTATTTTATATACTTAATTCACCCCCCTCTTGAGTATTGAGGCCACTTGGTAACAAGTGGTATCAGAGGTAGACTCTTGTGTAAAGAACTTAGTAGCTTCAAGAGAAGAAATAGCTTCAAATGATTTTTCTAATGAAAGTTCTTCTATAAATAGACCTCCCTTTTTCAATGGGGATGGTTATGCATATTGGAAAGAAAGAATAAAATTTTTTATTGAAGCTATTGATTTAGATGTGTGGGACATCGTTGAAAATGGTGATTTTGTTCTCACACATACTATAAATGGTGTAAGAACTAATACACCTAGAAGTGAATAGACCGATAAGGACAAAAGGAAGGTTCAATATAACTTGAGAGCCAAGAATATCATTACCACATCCTTGGGGTATAATAAATTCTTTAGGGTGTCAAATTGTAAGACTACACAAGAAATATGAGATACCCTACAAGTAACTCATGAAGGCGCAAGTGAGGTAAAAAGATCAAGAATAAACACTTTTACTCATGAATATGAATTGCTTAGAATAAACCAAGGAGAGAGTATTCAAGAAATGCAAAAGAGATTTACACATATCATTAATCATCTTGCTTCATTGGGAAAGACTTTTCCTAATGAGGATCTTATTAACAAAATCTTGCAATGTTTGACTAGGAATTAGCAACCAAAGGTGACGGCTATTACGAAATCAAGGAATCTAACAACTATGATGCTAGCCACCTTATTTAGGAAGCTTCAAGAACATGAGTTGGAGCAAAATAGCCTCAATCAAAATGAAGAGCATGATAAGAAGAAAAAGGGGATTGCACTCAAAGCCACCTCTTCTACAATTGAAGATGAAGATGAAGATGGTAAAGAAGATGCAAAAAATCTTGATCTAAGTGAGGAGAGTCTTAGTCTCCTTGTGAGGAAGTTTGGAAGATTCTTAAAGAAGAAGAGATTCCAAAGAATGCCACCATTCCCTCAAAAGAAAGCCTACCACAAAGGAGAAAGATCCTCAACTCCTCCAAAATGTTATGAATGTGGAAAATCAGGGCACATAAAAATAGAGTGTCCCATGTATCATAAGAAGATAGAGAAGTTTGAGAAAAGATCTTCTAAAGAAAAGAAAGGAAGGAGAACATATGTAGCATGGGAGGACAATGACATGAATTCTTCTGATAGCTCAGAGAATGAAGAAGCTCATTTTTGCCTTATGGCTCAAGGAGAAGAAAGTGAAGATAGTGACACCAAGGTAACATCCTCTAACTTAGATTCTTCACCTTCTTATAATGAATTACAAGATGCATTTTAAGAGTTGCATTAAGAATCTATGAGGCTCACAAAAATGGTTTTATCTTCAAATAAAATAA
The DNA here is from genome assembly GCA_029884595.1 of Ormosia semicastrata. Lineage (NCBI taxonomy): Eukaryota > Viridiplantae > Streptophyta > Magnoliopsida > Fabales > Fabaceae > Ormosia > Ormosia semicastrata. Next base: position 54,010,713 of record JAQQTO010000063.1, read on the forward strand.
TCTCATTATTGGTAAACAAAGTTTCTATTTTAAACAAGGAGATTAATAAGCTTAAGATTGAAAATGAAAGCTTAGGACTTATTAATGCTAACTCATTGTGCATGACTTGCTCCTCACATGATAACACATCCATACCTTTACCTTGCTCATCATGCAAAGCATTTGAAAAAGAAATTGAAGATTTAAACAACACTCTTGCAAAATTTACCCTTGGAAGAGACAACTTGAATGTGTTGTTGGGGAAATAAAAATGTGTTTTCCAAAAAGCTGGTTTGGGATATAATCCCAATAACCAACAAAAATCTTACAAAAGTTTCATTGTTTCCACAAATGCTTCAAGTGGTCTCTTTATCAAATGCTTTCATTATGGGAGGAAAGGGCATAGTGCATCTATATGCAATGTTAGAAAGAACATTAACACCAAGATTGGAACTAAAAAGGTTTGGGTTCCTAAGGGCATCTTGGCTAACTCTAGCACACAAGGACCCAAGACAATTTGGGTACCAAAGGTTAAAATTTAAATGTGTGTTATAGGTGTGCTTGAAGACCAAAAGCTCAAATTGGTATCTTGATAGTGGTTGCTCCAAGCACATGACCGGTGATGGCTCTAAGTTTTCCTTCCTTGTCCCCAAGAAGAGTGGTCACGTGACATATGGTGACAACAACAAATGGAAGATCCTTGGAGTTAGTAAAGTTGGTAAGTACCCTTCTTCATCTATTGATGATGTTTTGCTTGTTGAAGGACTCAAACATAACTTGCTTAGCATTAGTCAACTGTGTGATAAGGGGAATAGAGTAATTTTTTATTCTAATTGTTGCATAATTGAGGGTAAAGATAATAAACATGTTAAGTTTGTTGGTCATAGGGTCAATAATATATATATGATTAGCCTTGATGATATTTCCTCAAATGATGCTAAATGCTTTATGAGTAAAGAAAATGATTCATGATTATGACATAAAAGAATTGCTCACATTCACATAGATCACTTAAATAAATTAATTTCTAAAGAACTAGTAATTGGTCTTCCAAAGCTCAAATTTGAAAAAGACAAACTCTGTGATGCATGTCAAAAGGGAAAACAAGTAAAGGTCTCTTTTAAAGCTAAAAATGTAGTTTCAACTTCTAGACCTTTACAACTTTTGCACATGGATCTTTTTGGTCCCTCTAGAACCATGAGCTTTAGTAAAAATTACTATGCATTAGTGATTGTGGATGATTTCTCTAGGTTTACATGGACATTATTCTTATCTTACAAAAATGATGCTTTTCAATCATTCAAAAAACTTGCCAAAGTTATTCAAAATGAAAAAAGTTTTTGTATTGCATCCATAAGAAGTGATCATGGTGGTGAATCTGAAAACCATGAATTTGAAACCTTTTGTGATGAATATGGCATTAAGCATAATTTTTCTGCCCCTAGAACACCACAACAAAATGGTGTTATAGAAAGGAAAAATTGATCTTTAGAGGAAACGATAAGAACTATGCTCAATGAGGCTAGCCTTCCTGGGTAGATGCGGTTAACACTGCTTGTTATATTATGAATAGAGCCCTATTAAGGTCAATTTTAAAGAAAATCCCATATGAATTGTATAAGGGAAGGAAGCCAAATGTTTCACATTTTCATGTCTTTGGATGTAAATGCTTTATTTTAAATAATGGAAAGGATAACCTAGGGAAGTTTGGTGCTAAATTTGATAAGGGAATTTTTATTGGCTATTCTATACATAGTAAGGCCTTTAGAGTTTATAATAAATGAACTATAACCATAGAAGAGTCTATACATGTTGCTTTTGATGAAACTAACCCAAATGAGCCGAGAAAGGAGCTTGTTGATGATGTTGCAGAAATTTTGACAAGAACACATATGGAGAATCAAGAAAAAGAGCCCAAGAAGCAAGAAGAGAGACACCTTGATCACTTATGACAAGAGGATTCGGAAATCTTGGATTTACCCAAAGAATGGAGGACATCAAGATATCATCCTCTCGACAAAGTAATAGGTGATGTATCAAAAGGGGTAATCACTCAAAACTCTCTTAGAAATATATGTAATCATATGGCTTTTGTGTCTTAAGTTAAACCTAAAGACATAAATGAGGTCATAAATGATGATCATTGGATGTTGGCCATTCAAGATGAACTAAACCAATTTGAAAGAAATCAAGTTTGTGAATTAGTTTCAAGGCCCAATGAACATCCAATTATTGGCACCAAATGGGTCTTTAGGAACAAACTTGATGAAATAGGATTAATAATAAGAAACAAAGTTAGGCTTATAGTTAAAGGATATAATCAAGAAGAAGGAATAAATTATGAAGAAACTTATGCTCCCGTAGCTAGATTAGAGGCCATAAGAATGCTACTTGCATATGCATGTAGCATGCATTTTAAACTTTTTTAAATGGATGTTAAAAGTGCTTTTTTAAATGGTCTTATACAAGAAGAAATGTATGTGGAACAACCTCCTGATTTTGAAAATTTTGAACTGCCCAACCATGTTTTTAAATTGAAAAAGGCATTGTATGGCCTAAAACAAGCTCCTAGAGCTTGGTATAAAAGGTTATGCAAGTCCCTTTTAGAAAATGGCTTTTCTAGAAGAAAGGTTGACACTACTCTTTTTATCAAACATAAAAAGCATAACATTCTTCTTGTTCAAATATATGTTGATGATATTATATTTGATGCTACTAATAACTCTCTTTGTAAAGAATTTGCTAATATTATGCAAAGTGAGTTTGAGAGTCCATGATGGGTGAGTTAAACTTCTTCCTTGGTCTCCAAATCAAGCAAACAAAGGATGAGACTTTTATAAGTCAATCAAAATATTGCAAGGAGTTGCTCAAAAAGTTTAGAATGAAGGGTGCCAAGCAAATGACTACACCAATAGGCACCTCTTGTCACTTGGACAATGATGAAGGAGTTAAATCTGTAGAAATTATAAAATATAGAAGTATGATTGGCTCACTCCTCTATCTTATAGCTAGTAAGCCAGATATTATGTTTAGTGTGTGCATGTATGCTAGATATCAAGCTAATCCTAAAGAATCACACCCTAAGTGCTGTAAAAAGAATTATGAAATATCTAATAGGCACTTCATAAATGGGATTATGGTACCCTAAGGGTGCCTCTTGCAGCCTAGTTGGTTACTCCGATTCTGTTGGTTAATCCAATTCTGACTTTGCTGGATGCAAAATGGATCGGAAAAGCACTACTGGAATATGCCACTTGCTTAGAAGTTCACTAGTTTTTTGGCATAGCAAGAAACAAAATAATGTGGCATTATGTAATACCCCAAAATTTTGCTATTTCTCAGTAATGTCTAAGTTGTACTGTTTTGTGATTTCTGTCTGCTATAAATTTATTTTGACTTTTTTATTACTATTTTTGATCTTTGTCTGTGATTTACTTCGAGCCAAGAAAATAATAATTTTTGGGTCAGGAAAAATCTTTACTGATTTATTCAGAGCCAATGGATCTTACTAAACCCGAATCCGAGAGATACGTTACCCAATCTTTTAATTTTTAGAATTTATTTGGCCAATAAAATTTTTTTGTATTTTATTATCCATTGGATAGTAATCACTGGTATTTCGGCAATATACTCTATCCATTGGATAGTAACTTATGGAAATATCTAGTGAATGGTTATCCATAAGCCAAAATATATTGGAGCTCATCATGAGTAATCATGATAAGCTTTTGTATTGCACCAATAGGAGACCTTGCTTGCTTACCAAGTTGTTGAAAAAGTCAACAAAGGTGGCTTGCTCAAAGGTGGACCAATGGAGAGGTTGCTTGGTGGCTAAGCTTGGAGGCTATGGTGGAGAAGTTGGATGCTCCTTCTTAGGAAAATATCTTTTTGAAAATATCTTCTTAGAAATATCTCTTTGTAAATATTTAGTGTGATAGTTCTAGACGCTAGTCTATTCACTCACTCTGGAATGTTCTAGAAAATTCTCATTGATGACTCGCTTTGTGACTCCTCAAGGGTAACTAGTGAAAAATGATCAGTAATAGTTGTTACCCAAATAAGAGCAAGTCAATAATACTGACTAGTCTCACTTTGTGTGAGCTAGTTACAAAGCAGATATCTAAGGATAAATATCTAAGAATAAATATCTAACAAAAAATATCTCAGTAAAATATCTTAGTAAAATATCTACGTCAAATATCTAGGTGATAATATCTAAGCTAAATATCTTAAGTATAATCATGAACCATTATTACATAGCTTTATGACCAACCAATTAGAATCAAGCTTGCTTGTTAAAAAGTCAATAAAAATGGCTAGTAACTAGATGACTTAAATAAGTTAACTTAAGTCTAGCTAGAAGCTAATTGAAACAAACTTAGTTTGCTATTCCTTAGAGTCTATAGTTTCAAGGTGATTCTAGAGTCTTCTAGAATGCATGACCAATGCATGACCTAAGCTTGTAACTAAATAGTTAGCTATGTAACTAAGTGAACTAACTAAGTTAGCTTAAGTGTAACTAGGAAACAAATTGAATCAAAACTTAGTTACTTTCTCCATGTGCTCCACTGCTACCTAGTAGTTTCTAGGAGGTTCTTGAACATGCTAGTCATCTATTATGACCAAAGGATGATCATTTAGTGACCTAAGCCATGTGAAGACATGTGCTTAATTTCTATCTTATTGAACAAGTTTTGATTTTGCTCTCCATGCACCTACACGGCCATATACTTGAGAAATAGGATATTCTATTTCATTTTCTATCACTTTGTGACACAAACTTTTCTCTCTTATCCAAGAACAACCAAAGAACTCCATCTTCTTCCTTTTTGAAGCATTTGGTCCCTACACCCAATACCTACCTCCAATCTCCTATAATTTCATCCAACATCATTTTCTAAACCTAGACAAGATTCTAAACATCTTTCATCTTATAAGTTTCACCTAGTTCATTCTTTTGGTGCTTCAAAATCAAGTTAAGGTTTTCTACTCCTAAAGGTAAAATTCTTGTTTCTTGGTTCTAAGTTGATTCTTGAATTTCTAAGCCATGATTGATCCATGGTTTCTCTTTTTTTCAAGCTTAGTTTATGACTTGGTTTTGGTTTAAGCTTGTTAGGATTTTTCTTTGGAGGCTCACAAAAATCCCTAAGAGAAGCAACTTGAAGGATTTTATCTTCCTTGAGGTAAGAGGGAGATTAACCTCATTGGCCATATGTGGTGGTGAGGGAATGGATTTGTTTGTGTTTGTGAATGAAAAATCCCTTAAAGGATTTATTCATTTGATTGTGTATGTTTAAGTGCTATGTGGTTATATGTGATTTCATTGCTTTGATAATCATGTATGATTTTTATTAAGTGATTACTATGTGAGATCGTATGATTTTTATTGAATTGTGATTAGATGCTTAGTATGATTTTATTGCTTTAATAGTAAGCATGAATATGTAGTAGTAGAAATATCATGAATGATATGTTGTACATGATAAGAATTATGTGGAAGTGGAAAGGCAAACTATTTTGGTTTCAAAGAACCAAGAGGCTCATGGCCTCAATGAGTATTTTGAAATAATTCACTTGAAATATTTTACTAAGTATGGATTTTAAATGATTATGTAACAAGTAATTGGATTAAAAATTTTTACAAAAGAAAAATAAGATAGGAAATGAATAAATATTTAGTTGTAGTATATAAATCGATTTTCGGCCAGCATGCCAAGAATTGGTATTCTAGACCAAATATATTTTCTCAAGTGTAGTCTTAAAGGATTAACTATCAAGAACTAAATTTAATGAATTTTGAGATATAAAAAGAAAGTAAACTATTTTTTGAAATTAATTAAATTAATGAATTGAGGTCATGATGGGAAATAAATTTACAAGTTAAAGTTTACTGATGTACAGCTCATCTTTGGGTTTTGAGCACTTTAGAAAACTTTGAGCTATAATATTTGATTAAATCATGGAAAATGGTTTCATTAAATTAAAATAATATGTTTTCGGAAAGAATGTTAGAAAATATTATTTAGAGGAGTTTTAGCAAGAAAATAATTTTTAAAGATAATTTGGAGTTTAAAATATTTTATTTAAGAAAGTTTTATTAAAAGTAAAGCATAAAGATTTTGAGGTATCTAGAATTAATTTAAAAGATTTAAGTTTTGTGGAAAGTGTTATAAATATTATTTAAAGGTGGTTTATTAAGGAAATATTGGAATTAAAGTCCAATTTTGATATTAAATAAGAAAAGTTTTAATTTGAGCTTAAAATATTAAGAAAATATTTTATGCGATTGAAAATACGCAAAAAAAATATTACGCAATTTAAAAATGATGATTTTTAGCTATGTGATTGAGAAAACGTTGAAAAATCATTACGCGATTTGAAAACGTAACAGAAGTTTTCTGTGTTTGTGAAAATGCAATAATATCACTACGCGATTGAAAGGAACAGCGAGTTGTGCTGTAGGGCCAATGTACTGGACCCCAAGTGGATTGTAGATTGTGGAACCGGAGTACTAGACCCGAATGGATCATTGGTATTATGTAATTGTATGGGCAGTTATATAATATCATTGATACCAATGGTATTAGACAATTGTATGAGTGGTTGCTTTAATATCATTGGGAACAGTACAACGGTGGTTTGATTTTATTGAATATGCATTTGAGCATTATACAGTTGGTGGCTGTTGTAGCACGTTTTATGCCTAGGAGTGAACGAGAACTTATAGGATAGTGGGACCTTTGATAGATCTTAGGGGACGTCAAGGCGAGGTGATTCACTTGGTGACCATGTTGTCACATCGTATACCCCTGGCCATGAAAAATCGTTGCAACGCACTAACAGTTTGATAAACACTATTTCTTTTCGTGGTCCGGTGTAGACTATTTTTCGAGGGGGGACAGCTCTTCTAGAACGTTCATCTCTGAGTTTGAATTTAGCTCCATGGAGTAGGAAATGGGTGCATTGTGCATAAGGATGGTCAGTATACTCGTTGGGCATGTGCATAGTTAGTGTACATATTATTCATATGCATAGTCAGCATTATACTATTGTGATATAGTATTATTGTGATATAATATTATTGTGGTATTATCAGTAGATCATATATTGTGTTGCAAGTTTATTGGATTATTTATATATTAAATATCATGAATATATATACTGAATTTATGCTATTTTATAGATTGTATGTTGAACTATATTGGTATGTTTATCGTTTCTTTGCTACCATATTGGTATGTGATGTAGGGAATCTCACCTCTTAGCTATATTGTTCTGTCTGTTTCTATTTTATGCTCTCATCTGTGAAGACTGCGATGTCGGCAAGGAGGAACTAGCTAGGTTTCTTTAGACTACAGTTTCTTGAAGGCGCCGTTGCTTGGCGTGTCCATTGGGACTCAGAGCATATAGAGTATTGTGGTGACATTACTCTATCCATAAGTAGGACCCGCCATAGGGTCATTACTCTTTCCTTTACGGTTGCATATGTAGAGTTTGTTTTACCTATTAGGGAGTTGTGGAATGATCTTCACTATACTTCGAGGAAGGACTCCGAGATATCTTTTGCTAGGATTTCTATCCGTTGAGACATTCCCGGTTAGGGAATTTGTCTTTTGAGGAGGACTTTTGTCTTTAGATGTTGTGAACTTGGGCCAGGTCGAGTTTTTATATGGTAATTATATATTGTTTTAGAGTACATAAGTTTTATGTGATTAAGTTGTTACTAATCTATGATGTATATGTGGGATGTGTTTTATTCAGTCTTTATATCTTGTGTTTCTCTAATTCAGTAAGTTTATGTTATCTGCGAAAAAGAAATTTTGAAATCAGTATTACAATAATATTAAATATTTTATAACTTAGGTATAGAATTATAAAGAAGTTGGTCTGAGATGTGATACCCTAAGGAAGGTGTTACACATTGTCTACAGTTGTAGCTGAATATGTTGCAGCTGGAAGTTGTTGTGCTCAAATCCTTTGGATGAAGCAACAACTTCTAGATTATGGTCTTGAGCTGAATTACATTCCTATAAAGTGTGATAACACAAGTGCAATTAATTTATCCGAAAATCTCATTCTGAACTCTAGAACAAAATATATTGAAATAAGATATCATTTCATTAGGGATCATGTACAAAAAGGTGATTACATTCTTGAATTTGTAGAAACCACTAAGCAACTAGCTGACATTTTCACAAAACCATTAGCAAAAGAAGTATTCTTTTATATAAGAAATGAGCTTGGCATATTGGATCAATTTTGTATAAGTTGAAAACCTGCACAAATTCATCCTACTGCATCATATATTACCTTTCCTGCATAATTTGAATTTTTACTACATAATATGCATTTTTGTTGCATAATAATGGTGTTTTGATGCTAAATGTTCTTATTCTTTAATCTTTCCTAAATTCCAATATTGACTTGAGCATCGGAGGTTTCCACAAAGTTGTTTTGCAAGTACTCCATCATGACAAAGTCCACCAAGAAGCTCATTCTAACAAAATGGCTTAAATTCTTGGCAAAAGAGGTAATTTTGCATAAACATGTATTTTGGCTTAAGAACTAATCAATTTGTATGCCTACATGATGTTTAAAATTAGTTTGAGACTCTTTGGATCTATTTTGAATGCTTTAAGATCAGCCCTTTATTGTTTAAAATGTAAAAAATTGAGTTTTTGTAAGCTGGTAATCGATTACAAGAACTTTGTAATCGATTACAACAGTTCTGTCTTAGTTAGTAATCAATTACACTAACCCTGTAATCGATTACAAGGATTTCTAGAAAGCTGGTAATCAATTACACAAACATTGTAATTGATTACATACATTTCAAAGGGCTGGTAATCGATTACACAAACATTGTAATCGATCACACAGTAGGTTTAAAAGGTTTTTCAGCGCGGGATAGCCATTTTCACTTGAAACTTTTCATTTTCTCTCCTCTGCTCCACGACTTCTCTTCCTCTTCTCACCCCTAAATCTTCATTTTCTCTCCCATTTCTTGGCCAAAACACCCAATTTCACCTCCATACTCATCGGATTACACCTCCCTTTCATAGCCCCTAATCAATTTCACCAACAAACCTCTCCATTTTCATCTCCATCACTCTCCACGTACTCTCTCTCTTCATCTTAGCCCTAACTCACGTTTTTCATTCCTTCTTATAAATCTTCCACACTTCTCCATCACTAAACACCACGTAGGATCCATCAATAGTTGAATTTTCCTAACGCTCCAAACGCCCAAGAACAGGGGTCACCATTAGAGAGTCTTCCAGAGCTCCTTCACGTGATGTCTTTGGGATGGACCTCACATGCCATTTCTCCACCACCAAAAAGGTGGAGTTATTCAGAAAGAACTTCCAATTGAGGAAGCTCATATCTCTAGGGTATCTCCCTCAATCCTTCTGTTCGAGTGAACCTTTAGAGTGCTTTCGGTTAATAGAAAGGTTAGGTCTGCTTGGCTTCTTTAGCATCCAAAAGGGCATCTACCCGAACCTAGTTAGAGTATTTTATGCAAACTTGAGTTATGAAAATGGATGTTTGATTTCTGAAGTTAAGAAAAAGCAAATTAAGGTCACTAGGGAAGCTTGGTGTAGGCTAATTCAGCTTGAGTATCATGGCACGAAATTCTATGGGAATGAGGATGCATGGGGCGATGATTTTAAGTACAAGGATACATTAACCTCTCTGTTAAGATCTGGATATGATATTTCTAGGGACAGGAAGAGGGTAATGGCCACTGGCCTAACTATGGAAAACAGAGTGTTTCACTATTTTATAGCTAGAGGATTAATTCCTCAGGGAGGAAATTACTCCCAGGTACTTAGAGATGATGTGGTAGTTTTGTGGGCTATGACTACAGGAAGGCAAATCAACTGACCCTATTACATCATTCAACACATGTTGGATGTAAGGAAGAGGAAGAACTCTGCTCTTCCTTATGCTATGCTAGTTACAGCCATATTGTAGCACTGTAATATTTCCTTGTCTAAGGAATCAAAAGACACGAGCTCTAAGGGACCTCAATCTATTGGCCTGCACACACTGCATAAGCTCAAGCTATACAAGGTCGATGATAGATGGCACTATATTGCTCACGGGAGCTATGGTCATATCCCTTATGATCTTGAGGAAAAAGATGAAGATAGAGATCAGCAGCCTCATCCTCCTACAACCACCATGGATCTTTTGCTACAAGAGATTCACCGGTTAAAAATGGGCATGGGTAGTATTGAACAAAAGGTGGATCACTTAGAGCTGATAATGGATTACTCAGATCAAGAGTTAGCTTCTATTCGATCCTTCTTGGAAGGACCAGGATATGTCCCAAGGTAAGTAGCTCTTGCTCCTCCTGCACCTTTTGCTTCTCCTGTTCATTCTGCCCCTCCTGCTCCCCTATCCTTTATTGGACTTTTCGGAGCTCCTCCTGATGACGATGAGGAGATTCTAGGCTCTGCGGATGATCTTGACACCGATGACGATAACGTGGATGATGTGGTAGACGATGAAGATAATGACAGCAAGGCGACTATATGACTATTTTTTCCAGTCATTATCTTCTTTTGATATGTATTTATTTTCTTGTATGAAACTTTGGATGATTATAAATCAAAACTTGATATGTCTTTCATCATATGAAATGTTTATGGGCTAGAATGTTTATATTTATTATCCATCTTTATATCTGACATTATTTCATTTGGTATTGTCACTATGATTGGATATTGGCTGGGCTGAATGTTTTTGGTTTGATCTTTTTAACTGAATGCTCATGTCTTCTTTTTTATCATGCCAACGGGGGAGAGATTATTAGGGGAGTGAAATATTGCATGTGTACGGGGGAGTTTTCACGCTTTCACATATTCTCACATATTACATATCATGCATACATTACGAGGGAGAGTCGCGCTTAATTCTCTGATAATCTTTATATGCAAATATTTCTCATTTTGTCGGATGCGTAGTTTGTCATCATCAAAAAGGGGGAGAATGTGAATGCTCATGTCTTGAAGCATATCAAATAGGTTTTTGATGATAACAAAGACAAAAAGAGAAGATCAAGACCAAAAAAAAAGACTAAGATCAAAAGAAGGAAACTAAAAGGTATATAGATATAAGTCTTAGGAATTAAATGTAAAATGCTCTCAAGGTATCTCAATGATCATCAAATGGTTCTTCAAATGATCCTTTTAAATCAACTAACAATTCAAAGATCATTTTTTTTGAAAGATATGTTGATTTCAATTTTAGATTTCATAACTTAAACGTAAATCTTGTTTAAATCCAAGCTCAATATGAAAGGATTGATCAATGCACTTAATTAGAGTTGAAAAATGTGTTCAAAAGTCATGGTGATCAATTACACATGTGTTATAATCGATTACAAGCTAAATAGAGGCCAATAAATTCTCCTTTTAAAATGGATGTCATTCTCTCAAATCTAAGAAAGCATTTCCCTCCTCTCCCTCTAAATGCTCTAACAAAAATCTACGAAGCTAGGTGTGAAAGACTGAGACTATTAATTTTACAAGGGCATCCCAGAAGATATACGGTGGATGATGTGTGAAATCTACAAGTGTACGATTTCATCGTCAAGTAATAAAAAGATCGAATCCACAGGGACTGTGTCTATTAATACCAATTAATTAATTAATTCAATTAAATTAAAAAAAGGAAATAAAATTGTTGATTGATGAGATCTTAGTAACCAAGCAATTAAATAAATAAATTTCAAAGTGGAAAATTGAGAACAAAATTAGCAAGTTATTAAGAAAGGTTTTTTAGATTCAAGAAAGCTTCTAAGATTGGGGTAACCATAATGATACAAGACAAATCCTAATTGACAACCCTTTTATTAAAATCGAAATTCAATTGAAGGCGAATTACCCTAAATTAGTTAATGTTCTTTCTCAAAAGACAAGAACCGTGCCCAAGTAAACCAATTCCTACTCTTGTGGTAATTGAATTTAAATTAAACCCATTACGCTTTATAGTAATTCATTGAATCCTCGAAAGGCTAAACCTACTCTTGTGATTTAGACCTTAAGTTCAATTCTTATAGTTCCAACACCTAGGTTCACCTCTCAGTACGTCCCTAGATATCTACGAGATGCAAATATGTGGCTAGCAAATTCACATGAATAAACGCAATAAGGATTGAATCAAAGAATATTCAAGATTAATAAAAGGGGTAAACAAAGTCAATTAATCATCATCAATGTATCAAAGGGCATTGCCCAATCCTAGAAACAAAAGAAACTACTCAGACATGGAGAAGAAGAAACAAAAAATCAAATTTAAGAACATCCAAACCCATAACCAAAGAGTGAAGAGAAGAGAAAGATGATGATCATGAGCCTCCAAGTGTGCCTCCTTTCAATTGAATAGGAACCCCAAAATTGTATTCAGAACATCTATTTATACCCCTAGGGTTTTAATTGGCTAAAAGGCCCCAAAGAAATAAAAAATAAAACTTAAAAACTGATGCGTACTGTGATCCATGGCCGTGGATCATTCCACGGGCTGGCCGTGGATCTCTCTACCACAGGACACTTTTGCTTCAGCTTGAATTCCACGATCGTGGATCATTCCATGGCCTGGCCGTGGAACTCTCTTGAGTTTTTCTTTTGCTTCTTCAAGTTGCTACTCGATCCATAGCCGTGGGAAATTTCACAAGCAGGCCGTGAATCTCTCTAGAGTGAGCTTTTTGACCCTGTTTGCTATCTGTAAAGCTCCAACTTCAATCATGCAAGCTTTCCATTCATTTCAAGACCAATTGAGCACCAATCCGGCACAACAACACCACAAACACCGTAGTTATCCAAACTAAATGAAAAATAAATAAAAAGAGAAACTAAAATGCCTAAAAATGTATGCAAAACAAGAACAAATATGATGTTGTTTCACACACATCATTGGATAATCGAAGCAAAGGTTCATTTAGCTGGTGAATCTTTAGATTCATTTGTCTCATACATGTCGGGTCTCGGTAAAAGTTCATATTTAAAAAGGAGAATAGCAAAAAGAATGAAAGTTTGTTACAAATGTGCGCAATGGAATTGTAATACGCGATGTCATTCTTTGGGAATAGTTTTCGTAAACAGAGAAGATAAAATTTTCTTCATTAAGAATGGACTTAGTAAAGAGTCATTAGATAATATCTTATTGACTCTTGAGATGCATTCTTGTGGATATGTGCAGCGTGAACTTCTTACTTTGTGAAATCTTTTTAGGGACGAGTAAGAGCATTACAGTTTTAGAAATCTGACTCAAAAAGACCTTGTTTGCCAATTTATAAGAAAATTGGATGGGAAGCTTATCCTCGACTCATAAAAGGCATTTAAGTCATTTCTGGACGTGAAACCAGCGGAACATGTGAGCCACAATCACAACAACTTGTATATATTATCTTGTACATTTCTTAAGAAAAAAAAGAAAAGAAAGAAGAAAAGAAAAAAAGAAAAAAGAAATAAAAGAAAGAAAGAAGGGTGAACTTTTGTGTACTCTGTCCTTAACTAGATGGAGAACCCCTAACCTTAGGGCTTAAAATCAAATGGAGAGCACTTAACCTTAGGGCCTCAGATCAATTCCCTAAGGGTTAGACCCGTCATTGATTTGGGTGGACCTTTGCACGCCGGTCTGTAAATAAGGTTCGTGTGCCATGCTCTATAGAGAGCCGCGCAAGCATTCCCAGGTTTCAACCGTAGGCTCTGCTTGCTGATAGACAGATAGAAGCGTCTCGTGCTTGCATTCTCACGTGACAATGCCTCTGAGCTGGATCCTGTGATTTAATGCCATGGGCTCTCCAGCGACCTCTCACTGGCTGTGGTCGTTGGTGGTGGCTATCAAATTTACGCACTTTAATTAGTTACATCGTAACTCAATCCAAAATATTTCACAAATAGGAGGGAGAAGAATTCCCAGATTGGCTGAGCCATCTTGGTATTACTGCACTCATGACGCGCAATATAAAGATATGCCATGAAAACTGTACATAAAAGGTATGCCATCATGTGTTGTTTTAATTTTATCTTTGTTTGATTTTATTGTATTTTGGTTTTGGACAGACGATCCTTTGGGCAGGGTCCTTCAGCGGTTTATAGACTTCTTTACCCTGATGGTTTTCTTGAAGTCTAAAAAAAATAAAAAAAAATAAAAAAAACTTTCTTAAAGTTAAACTTTTCTGACAATAGTCAACCTACCCATATAGGAGCTATTATTACTTTTTCTATTTTCTTCCCAATTTAAACACTTCATTTTCTTCACTTTCCTACAACTCATAATCATTCAAAGAGTGTATGAGTGTAGAAATGGAGGGAGCTTCTTCTTCAGTTCGTAGATTTATCAGTATCTGTGTATTTTGTGGGACAAGTTATGGGAAGGGTTTAGAGTTTATAAATGCAGCAAGCACTGTTGGTAGAACACTTGGTGCGAGGAACATTCGTGTTGTATATGGGGGAGGTAGCATTGGGTTAATGGGGGCTTTATCACTTTCTGCACATCTAAGAGGTGGTCAAGTTTTGGGTGTCATTCCTGAACCTTAAACTCGATGGAACATCATTGGAAAGACAATTAGGCTAGAAATTCAAGTATCATCTGTGCATGAACAAATAAGGACAATGCTTGAAAACTCTGATGCATTCATTGCTTTACCGGGTGGTTTTGGTACTTTGGAAGAAGTTTTTCAAATTATCTCTTAGGCCCAACTGAGCATCCACCATAAACCCATAGGTTTGTTGAATGTTAATAATTTTTTTGATAATTTGTTATCTTTTGTTGACCATACTGTGGAACAGAGCTTTATCACACCTTCGGCAAGGCGACTCCTTATATCTGCTTCTACTGTTGATGAATTAATTGATAAATTACAAGCTTTTGTTTATGAACTTGAACCAGTAATAGCTCAGATAGATTGGTCAGAAGGCAGCAGCAAGGAACAAGAGTGTGATCTAGCACTTCATCTTTAACTTTCCTTTATCTTTGGTTTTATTTATCATACCTTGTTTTTGTTTTAATTTGTGTAAGGTTTCTCTTTCAGTAATTACAACAACAGGTACTATCTTCTATCCTTTACCTGTTTATATTTTGACATTGAGGACAATGTAGTGATCTGGTTGAGGGTAAGGATAGTTGTGTAAAAAAAAACTAAAAAAAATAAAAATTAGGAAGTGTGTTTGTTAATATATTTGTTGTGTTTACATGTTTGTCAGTAATTTATTAACAACAAAAGTAATTAGGGATGACAGAGTAAGGAGTAAATTATTTACTCTTGAGACGCATCAAAATTGGTGGCAGAGTAAGGAGTAATTAGGTAGACAACTAGTTTGTGTGGAAGTAGCAATTCAAATTCAGAGAAATATGCATGATTGAGTAAATTGTTTTCTTTCTTAAAATTCACATGCTTAGTTATGGATGTTGAATTAGTGGACTCAGAATGATAGAATTTTGTCTTGTGAGATTTTGAGCCTATTAATGAATGGATTGAACATTTGTATCATTCTCTTCTTTCTTGTGTGAATATCACTCATGGAATTGTTACTCTAGAACTTGCTTTGATTATTTTTGAGACTACATTTTCATATGCATACATAAATATGATTGAGGCATTTTTCTTGAAATAGCTACTTTAATCAAATAGCCAACCTTGCTTAGCAGCATATTATCTTAATATGATATCAAACACTCTTATGACTTCTTGGAAATTCTCTGATTCCTAATATGATATCAAGCACTCTTATGACTTCTTGTAAATTCTCTGATTCCTGCCAACATAAAGCATTGGAAATGGCCTATTTCCCCTTACTTAACCCCTTTGAGCTTATTTGACCATTCTTTGTTTCGAACTCATTATGTGCCTTAAATAAAAAACCATGTTCTTACCTGCCCTTAGGGAATAAGAGAACATTAGCTTTGTCATTGGATGAGTTCTTGAACAAGTATGGGGGTGTGTGTGTAGAATGGTTGAAAAAAAATTGTTTAAATATATATATTATGTTCATCTTTAAAAAAAATAAAAAAAATTGTGTAAAGAAGGGTCAACAAGGCAATAAAAGAAAAAAATATGTAAACAGAATTTGTATTAGGTGGAGTTGGGATGAACTTTCATGCTTGTTAATTAAACTCAGCTTTCATGTTCTTTTATTCTTTTTGTTATTTAACTTGTCATTTTCATATTACCTTCTCCTTTACCTTGACCCCATTATAACCTTGAATAAAGTCCTCATGATTTGTGAGTGCATGTGTTCTGAGTAGTGGAGAAGTAGAAGATAAGCAAGCTTATGGTAGTACAATTTTCATGGGTTGAATTGAGTGAAATACCTACCTTTTAAACACTTGAGGGATTGAGAGTGAATCTTGTGAAGATCTATCATTCTTGACTCATGCTTTTCAATTGAAGTTTCCTTGCTTGTTAGTTTGAGATGTGAAGAAATGTTACCTCATAAATGTTTTCATTACTTGAATGATTGGTTACTCTTTATTCTTAAATATTATTAGAAATTGAGTCTTTTAGAGTGTTTAGCTTTTGAGTCTGTGTCATTTTTTTTCCTACTTTTTAGTCTTGTGTGTTTTGCCCAAGAGTGCAAAAAGCTAAGTGTAGGAAAATTTGATAATCACATATTTGATACATTAATAAACCCTCAATTTTATTCATTTACACTCTCTATATACTTAATTAATTGAGCTTGGTTATGTTTTGTAAGTTTGGACTCAAAGTGGACTTAATTGATTTTTTCAGCATTATTTACGTTTTACACTGTTTCTATATTTTGGTCATATCTTGAGTTCTAGATGTCTACTAATTATGCATTTTACCTTGTTGGAAAGATAAGAGAGAGCTCTACAACTTTCATGAGAGCTTGAGATCAAAGTCGGACATCCAGTGGAACTAATTGAGCTTGGAAGTCAGAATACTAGTTTTGTGATTGGAACCTGAACAGTGTGCAGTAATCAGAGCATAACTCGGGCTGTAAGATCTGCATTGGGATGAAATGTTAGTATCTATAAGTTAAGACCCATATCAACAACTTTAATGAAGAACACAAGCCTCAAATCGGACCCCTTGGAGGTCATATTGGGCTTGGAAGTCAGAACAGAGGAGCTATAACCGGGCCTGAAGACTGTGCAGTAATTGGGCCATATCTCGGGCTGTAGGTGGTCTTTAGAGGTGATTCTAGTGGCATTTGAAATCCAAGATCCAGGCCTACAACTTTCATGCAGGCCACTTGTAAAAAAATGATGAATGCAATGACTTTAGAGCTGAATGATTTCAGAGACAAAGAATCTCCATAATTTTCCACTCATCAAAAGTCATTTGGTATTTTCCACTCATTTTTCACTCATCCACTCACTCATGACTCAGCCCCCTTATCATTTTGTATCCCTAATCCTCTATAAAAGGGAGCCTTGGCAGACCATTGATGGTGTTAGGTGTTAGTTACCAAAATGATGTTATTTTGTTACTAGTTTTTATTGTAGTAGTTTTCCTTTGTTCTAAATTAAAGTCATATTTTTCTTCTGCTTCTTCTCTCTTTCTTTCTTCTTGTCTATGCGTAACTAAGTTTAATTTTACTTAAGTGGAAGGGTGAAGCTCTTAGTAATAAAACAAGGTTAGATTCATTTCTTTCTTGTGCTTAAATGATATATTTTCAAGTGGTTATTATACGTGTTGTATTTTGTTTCCAATCAATTTAGAAACCCTCCTTGTAAAGTGGAGATCTTGATTCATTGTAGACAAGAAGTTAGTACAATGAATGCTTGAGCCCATTTATAAGTGGTGGTATTAATAAATAATTAAAGGAATCATAATATAATTACGTATATAATTTTTAATGAACTTTGATTGTTGTAGTTTCTGATTGGAACCTCCATTTTGTGTCGATTCTAATTGAGTTATAAAAAGAATTAATCTTGTCCTTATTTTATTTTCCAATAGTAGATCTCCTAACCCAAGTAAATTTTTTTTATTTGTGACCAAGTTTTATTACTTTTATTGTTGTGACAAAATATTTTTCATACGTTAAATAAATTTTTCTTCATCAATTCCTTGTGGATCGACCTCGGACTCCCGAGAATTTATTACTTGAAACAACCTACACTTGGGTTTGTAACTTTTAATCTGCATCAAGTTTTTGTGGCGCTGTTGCGGGGAATTGATTTGAAGAACAAATTTATGGTGTAAATATTTTGTATATATATATTTATATTTTTTTCATGTGGATCTTGTATATATGTATATATATATTTTTTCTACACTTTTAATTTTTTTTTCTCTTTGTACTTACTAACATACTAACTTAGTGGGAGAAACTCTTCCTTTTATTTTCTATATTTTACTTTCGTACTTTACTTTCTGTACTTTATTTTCTCGTATTTTACTTTCTCGTATTTTATTTCTAACTTTCTAACTTACTAACCTACTAACCTTTTTAATTTTCTTGCTTACTAACTTACTAACTATCTAACTTTTTACTTTATTAGCTATCTAACTTTTTACTTTATCTGCTTCTAACATTTTAATTTACTTGCTTCTTATATTTTAATTTATCGGCATACTAACTTTTTAATTTTTCTGCTTATTAACTTATTTGGTGGTTGGTTTATACCACACCTTTGTTAATATTTATTTACTAAGTGTTAATATATACTTGGTGGCTAGTTTATATCACATCTTTGTTAATATTTAATGGACGATTTATACTACTAGCTTGTACATTTTATTTTATATTTTAAGTTACTTGTTTATGCTTAATTGGTATCGTGATTTCAATTCTGGTCGTTTGGTTAAAGTTAATCCTAGTACTTTACATATTGATTTGTCTGAATCACAATCACACACATCAAACACAATGGCTGAAAATGAAAGTATGCATGATGAACATGAAAATCAACCATTGCGAACCATGCGTGAGTATTTGCAACCATCTCGAAATTCTAGTCCATCATGTTTTATCTTTCCACTAAATGCTAACAATTTTAGATTCAAGCCAGGTATGATTTCTTTACTTCCTAATTTCCATGGTTTAGAATCTGAAAGCCCATATTTACATCTAAAAGAATTTGAGAAAGTATGTACCACTTTTCATGATCAAACTTGCACTGAAGAGGTTGTTAAGCTTAAATTATTTCCTTTTTCTTTGAAAGATAAAGCAAAAACTTGGCTTAATGCTTTGAAACCAAGATCAATTTGCATATGACAAGAAATGCAATGTGAGTTTTTAAAGAAATTTTTTTCAACACATAAAACCAATGCTTTGAAAAGACAAATTCAAAATTTTTCCCAAAACTCAAATGAAGCATATTTTCAAAGTTGGGATAGTTTTAAAGATTTATTGAATTCTTGTCCACATCATGGTTTTGAAAAATGACGCACTATAAGCTTCTTTTATGAAGGGTTAACACCCGAAACTAAACAATTTATGGAAACAGTGTGCAATGGTGAGTTTCTTGGTAAAGAACCTGAAGAAGTTTTAGACTATTTAGACCATTTGGCTAAAAATTCTCAATCTTGGCATGGTACTAATCCTTCTGAAAATTCAATTAGATATAACCTTGCAAATGCTAGTAAAGGAAAATATTATCTTAGTTAAGAAGAAGATCTAAATGCTAGGTTTGCTAGTTTGACTAGAAAGGTTGAAGCCATGGAATCAGGGAAAGTAAAAGAAATCAAATCTGTGCAAAATGAAGAAATTTGTAGCATTTGTGATGAATTAGGACACTCAACAAATGAATATTCAAAAAATTTTGTTTTTAAAGAAGTTGTGCATGAGCAAGTAAATGCAATGAATAATTTTAAAAAGTCATTCACTTCTTCTTTTTCAGTTACATATAATTCGGGATGGAGAAATCACCTAAACTTCAGTTGGAGGACCAATAATCAGGCACAATTCATGCAACCACCACCTCCTCAGGCACAGCAGGATTCACAAAATTCTCAAGGATATGCACCTTATGTCCCACCATATAGGAAAAACCTTAAGGGAACATTGCATGCATTCATGGAAAAGCAAGAGACCATTGATAACCAAAACACTCAAGCCATGATTGACATAAAAGACACTCTTGCTAAACTTTCTTCTGTACTTACCATTCACGAGAAAGGAAAATTTCCCTCTCAACCTTAGCCAAATCCCAAGAGTCAGTATAGCCTAAATGAGGGTAGTTCAGAAAGCCAACAAATAGATTAAGTCAAGTCAGTGAAAGCTCTTAGGAGTGGAAAAGTTATTGAAAAACAAATTCCTGAACCTTGTGAGAAAAATGATGAGTCAAGTCCCAAAGATGAGGAAGGAGTTGATAAGCCACCTAGCCAAAAGGAGACCAAACCCTTGTCTTCACCCCCATATCCTCAAGCATTAAACAATTCAAGTAAAGTGAACCATAATAGTGACATTTTTTAAATCCTTAAACAAGTGAAGGTCAATATTCCTCTGTTAGATGCTATCAAACAGATTCCTTGTTATGTCAAATTTTTGAAAGACTTGTGCACTATTAAAAGGAAACATAATGTGAAAAAGAATACCTTTTTGACTGAACAAGTAAGTTCCATTATTCAGAATAATAATGCGTTGAAATATAAAGACTCTAGTTGTCCTACAGTTTCATGCATTATTGGTGAATATAAAATTGAACGAGTTTTACTTGATCTTGGTGCTAGTGTTAATTTGCTTCCATATTCAGTTTATCAGCAACTTAACCTGGGTGAGTTAAAACTAACTTTTGTAACTCTTCTACTTGTTGATAAATCAATTAAAATTCCAAAAGGAATAGTGGAAGATGTGTTAGTACAAGTTGATAAATTCATATATCCTGTGGATTTTATTATCTTGGAAACTGAACCTATAGAAAATAATAGCAAGTCAATTCTTGTTATTTTAGGTCGGCTATTTTTAGCAACATCTAATGCTTTGATAAATTACAAAAATGGAGTGGTGAAGTTAACATTTGGAAATATGACACTAGAGCCTAATGTTTTCAACATGTGCAAGCAACCACATGAAGTTTATGATGGAAAGGAAGAAATTGAAGGGATTGAGGCCATTATAGATTATCATCTTCAAATCAAGAGTTCTTCTAACCCATTAGAAATTTGTTTAATTAATTTATTTGATTCAGCTACACAATTACATGATGTTGTTTCTGAAATATGCTCTTTACTTGACTGTACACAGGTAATGGAATACAAAGGATGGAAGCCGAGATTCGAAGAGCTAAAAACCATGAATTGTAACACCCCTCGATTTAATAACCACAGCACAATTGTCATTATGTCACGGTCACTAAATTTTGACGTGTTACGATTGTCAGACAACATTTTTTCCAAAAGTATTAATCATTTTGCATATCAGGAAATAGGAGCCATGAATGAATAGTTACATATACAACCAGTTAAAAATATGAATTATAAGATATACTCAATTTACAACATTTAAGACTGGATAATCACCTTAAAACATACATGTACCCAAAATACACTTTATACAGGTAATGCAAAACAAAGTATAAACTACCCACAACATATCCATGACTAGGGAGTTGGGCACTCCATCGAATCCCGAATGCGTAAGGCAACTCCTAACACACCAGTGTAGTGAGAAAATACAAGATAAGATCTTTAATCACAGTCTTCTTCACGGTCAAGTTCAGGTCCCCAACATATAGCATACGCTTGTTGGTCCAGACGACTCGCCGAGCCTTGGCACCTCCGGTGAACTCAATCATGATGAAACCAGTAGAATCCCTTCAAGTTGTCTTACCGAACATAGAAGATTAACCAAGTGGAATCTAAGAGATTCAACCTCGCCCCCTTTGCAGACTTTAACCAAAACCCACACAGAATAGCAACAAATATAGAGAAGAGGTAAGACATTCTACATTAATTACCTATGATGGCAGTAAAGAAACAAAACGGCGTATGACGCCCAAATAACAATTCAATAATAATAAGCAGTATTAAAGCAGATAGAGGACAACTTGGCAATTACAAGAAGATACAGGGGTAATAAGACAGCAGTTTAAACTTTCACATGAATAAGCAAATATCAAATGATATGGTGACTCACTATGCACATTCATATGATACCAAAGATCCTACTCCATGGAGCTAGACACAAAACAGTTAGAGAGAATGATCAGGAGATATATATGTATCGCGGCTGCCGAGGCCATCAAGTGCTGAAATTCTCAATTTATCCAATTGCGCATCATGGCATTGTACAAGACATTCTACACAGATCTCGATATAGGACAGTGTCTCGATCCGGATTGTCGGTGTGTTTGCATCGGTTTGCCCCACGGACAGAAGAGCTACCAACTATCTATTGCGAGGTACCCGCACCCCGACACCCCTAAGGTCATCGAGTGACCTACACTTGTCTATTCGTACTCGCACAAAGGTGTGATTCAACTCCTAGGCAACTTGGCCTTAACAATAGTCCAACGGACATTTTCAATGCATGTTTTAATCATGCTTATCATGACAACTAGGTCGATCATGCTTCAAATGCATGTAGATTTAATACATACTCATGTGTATATATACAAATTTACAGTCATAGCATTTCAGGTCTAAGATCACATGTTATGTCATTTATCATTAACATTCGATCCCCTTCAAGGGTCCATACTAAATCAATAATAAGTTTCTAGGCATTCACACCCTATTCAAAGTCCTCAAGTAAGTCAATTCTCAATTTCATTATGTCACTCGCAATCTCTATCACACTCATGTTCTATCTCTATTCAAAGTTCTTATAAGTTGTAAGGTATGCTCCCATTCTTTGTTTTTCCCTCTTTATGAATTCCTAATTAGTTTCTAGTCACCCAATTATTCAAGATTATTACACTCACAATGGTTCAAAAGCCTTGAGTCAAGTGTCTAAGGAGACCTTGAACCTCCAAGGGGCTAGAAAAGCCTCAATTCCATTACTGATCATGTTACACGGCCGTGTGTAAAATACATGGCCCCGAGTACACGGCCGTGTGGTCATACATGGCCTAGGTCGTGTACTCCTCTGGAGTGCACCAAAAACACGCTTCAGTCACGCAAGGAGATACATAGTCGTGTATTCCTACACAACCTAGGCCGTGTATCCCTCTGTGACGCAAAAATTCACCAGGAAGCCATTCCAATCATCCAACATCCCAAAATCTATCAACATACCACTCAATCCTACCATTCAAAACACCAATATATAACCACAATCACCCAAACAAAGGGGTACCCACAAATGGGTTTCAACCCCATTAGCACAACAAAGAGTTTCTCACTACCAAAATGGGTTGAAGAGAATAATCTTCCTCTTACCTTAGTGAAGAACAAGGAAAGCAAGCTCCTTTTGTCCTTGAAATTTTGTGCTTCTCCACCATAAGATCCTTGGGTGTTCAAATCCAACAAATCAAGATCAAAGAGTGGAAATGGCATCCATAGTCACCAATGTGACCATGGACCACGAAAATGAGGTAAAAAGGAGAAGAAAGTTGAGAGCTTTACCTTAAAGCTTGAAGCTTTGGTGTTGGGCTGCCAACCACGAAAATGGGAGAGTCAAGAAGAGTTCCACCAAGAAGAAAGCTTGAAGATGGTGAGGAAAGACAATGGCTTGAGTTAGCTTGAGCAAGGAAAGCTTGGAAGCTTAACAATGGAGTGTGTAGGTGTGGGAGAAGAGAGAAAGAGAGAGTGAGGAAGAGAGGAGGAGAAATGAGGAAGGGAAAATGTGATATTTCCCTCCTTAGCCTAACCGTGCAGCACAAAGAGAGGGAGGAGAGAGAGAAAAGTAGGTAGGGAGGAAGCTTCCTTGAAGCTTCCTTGAGAAGCTTCGCACGCCTCTCGATAAAGTGAAGTGTGTGGTCACTTAAACGATGTCATAAAAATAACTAGATAGAAATAATCTACTAGAACTATTTCTCAGTGGACAAAATTTTACAGTTAGCATAAATAATATTTTATTGTTTTATCAGATAATTAATTATTCTGTGATTTTAGTTATCAAATAAAATCTTAAAAAATGAAAACCTCGTAAACTGTGTCCAGCCTCGGATTTAGTAAGATCCCCCGTCGACATTTCT
The DNA here is from genome assembly GCA_029884595.1 of Ormosia semicastrata. NCBI lineage: Eukaryota > Viridiplantae > Streptophyta > Magnoliopsida > Fabales > Fabaceae > Ormosia > Ormosia semicastrata. The sequence continues at coordinate 54,034,755 of JAQQTO010000063.1, forward strand.
ACAGTTCAAAGTTTACCAGCCTCAGAGAAAATATTTCATTTTCCTGGCTCCGCTCAGTGGGCACGCAAAATGAGAAATATATTAAAATATTTCACATTTTTAGAAAATTCCACAAAAATTCCTAAAAATCACAAATAATGGAAAACAACTATTTATCATGAAACAAATAGTTTTCTGAGACGTTACATTGACACTGCTCAGTGTGCACGCAAAATTAGAAATATATTAAAATATTCAACATTTTCAGAAAAATCTAGAAAAATTCTTAAAAATCATAAATATTATGAAATGATTATTTATAATGAAATAAATAATTTTCGGGATGTTACATGAATGATGATACCCATGAAGAAGTACTAACACTAGAACTAAAGCCATTACCCGTTGGGTTGAAGTACACATTTTTGGGAGAAGAACAAAGCTTTCTAGTGGTAATTTTCTCATCCCTGACTAAAGAACAAGAAGATATATTGATAGAAGTACTTAAAATGCATAAAAGTGCAATTGGATGGACATTAAAGGATATAAAAAAGGTAGTTAGAGCTGAAATTCTTAAATTACTTGATGTTAGAATTATCTATCCTATCTCTGATAGCCAGTGGGTAAGCCCTACACAAGTTGTGCCTAAGAAATCTAGAATAACAGTGGTTGAAAATGAAAAAGGTAAAATAATACCTATTCGAGTCTCATCCAGTTGGCATATGTGTATTGATCTTAGAAAATTAAATGCAGCCACTAGGAAAGATCATTTTCCCTTGCCATTTCTTGATCAAATTTTAGAAAGAGTAGCAGGACATGCCTACTATTATTTTCTTAATGGTTATTTAGGGTATAATCAAATACCAATTGCATTGGAGGATCAAGAAAAGACCACTTTTACTTGCCCCTTTGGCACTTTTGCATATAGAAGAATGTCTTTTGGTCTTTGTAATGCTCCGACAACTTTTCAAAGATGCATGCTAAGTATTTTCAGTGACATCATTGAGCATTATTTAGAGGTTTTCATGAAGGACCTGATAGTTTTTGGAAATTCATTTGAAAATTGTCTTGATAATTTGGAAAAAATTCTTAAAAGATGCGAAGAAAAAAGATTTGTGTTAAATTAGGAAAAATGTCATTACATGGTTACCTCAAGAATAGTGTTAGGTCATGTGATACCTTCTAAAGGAATTGAAGTTGATAAGGGTAACACCCCTCGATTTAATAACCATGGCACAATCGTCATTATGTCCCGGTCACTAAATTTTGACATGTTACGATTGTCAAACAACATTTATCCAAATTATATTAATCATTTCGCATATGAGGAAAATAGGAGCCACGAATGAGTAGTTACATATACAACCAATTAAAATATGAATTATAAGATGTATTCAATTTACAACATTTAAGACTGGATAATCACCTCAAAACATACATATACGCAAAAATACACCTTATACAGGTAATGCAAAATAAAGTATAAACTACCCACAACATATACCTACGACTAAGGAGTGGGCACTCCCTCGGATCATGAATGCGTAAGGTAACCCCGGGCACACCGGTGTAGTGAGAAATATGGGATAAGGTCTTCAATCGCAGTCCTCTTCGTGGTCAAGGTCAGATCCCCAACAAATCGCATACGCTTGTCGATCCAGTCGACTCGCCAAGCCTTAGCACCTTTGGTGAACTCAATTATGACGAAACCAATAGGGTCCCTTTAAGGTGTCCTTACCGAACGCAGAAGATCAAACTAAGTGAAGTCTAGGAGATTCAACCTCGTCCCCTTTTCAGACTTTAACCAAAAACCACACAGAATAGCAACAAATACAGAAAAGAGGTAAGACATTCTTCTTTCATTACCTATGATGGCAGCAAAGAAACATAACACGAATGACGAAGTCATTCTATACATATAGATACTACAAACATGTACAAATTATCAATTGCATAGATATTTTCAGAAAACACATTCCACGATAATACAATTATCAACAGTACTATAACAACCAGTATTCACTATAGATATATATAACAAGTATCTATGTTTCCACAATATGTATGTTAACCATGCCATGCTAATACGTGGACTAACCATGCATATGCACGATGCGTATGCTGACCATCTTCATGTACAATGTACTCATTTCCTACTCCATGGATCTAAACTCAAGGTTTTCAGAGATGAATGCCCCAGAAGATCTGTCCCCCCTCAATAGACAGTCTACGTCGGGCCATGGAAAGCAATAGTGCCTTGTCGGGCTGCCAGTGCGTTGCAACAGTGTTCACGGCTAGAGGTATATATATAAGGTGATAACTTGATCACAGGTGGAACACCACGCCCTGACGTCCCCCTAGGTCTATTCAAGACCCCACTATCCTGTAAGTCATCGTCCACTCCTAGGCATAATACGCCATAACTGTATAATGTACAAATGCATATTCAATTGGATTCAACCCTCCATTGTACCATTCCCAACAGTATTGAAGCAACCGTCCATACAATTGTTTAATACCATTTTCATTAGGGATATTATGTAATTGCCCATACGACTGCATAGTATCACTATTAACTGGGTTTCCTTTGATAACTAGTCCTTTCTGACTAAATCGTCCACCTGATGGTTCTGGTTATAAAAGCAAACCACATCTGACTAAATAGTCTACCTGAGGTTTCTTGGTCCAGTACTTCGGTTCCATAATCACAATGTTGATGCATGCTTCAATCATGCTCGATGGATATGGATTCAATGCATACATATATATATATATATATACACATATATATATATATATATATATATATATTCGCAATGATAGCATAACCTATCCAAATTCACACGCCACCACAAATCAATAGTAAAATCTCATGGGTGAACACATACTATTCAAAGTTACTATTAAAGTTATGCTTTAATTCCATTATGTTCTCGCGTTAACTTTCTTAGAATATTTAGTTTAAGTTCCTCTCAGCCCTCCTTACACTATTGTTCTTCCTTTATTTCAAAAAAATTGCTCTAAACTATAAGGCAAACTATCATTCTTGGTTCTTCCTATTTTATGAATCCCTAATCAACTTCTAATCATTCAATTTATTATGTTTAATAAGTTTATCTTAGTACCAAAGTCTTATAATGAGTGCCTAAGGAGACCGGAGGCTCAAAGGGGCTAGAAAAAGCCTAAATTCCATTGCTGAACATATTACATGGCCGTGTGAAAAATATACGGCCCCGAGTACACGGCCGTGTGGTCATACACGGCCGTGGCCGTGTACTCCTCTGGAGTGCACCAGAAAACACGTTTTAGTCACACAGGGAGATACACGACCGTGTATCACTATGTGGACGCAGAAATCACCAGAAACCATTCCAATCTTCATACAATCCAAGATCTATCAACATACAACTAATTCCTACCAATCAAAACACCATTAAACAACCAAAATCACTCAAACAAAGGGGTACCCATAAATGGGTTTCACCCCATCCACACAACAAAGACGTTTCTCACTACCAAAATGGGTTAAAGAGAATAATCTTCCTCTTACCTTAATGAAGAACAAGGAAAAGCAAGCTCCTTTTTGCTGAGAAATTTCGTGCTTCACTGCCACAGAACCTTGGGTGTTCAAATCCATAAAAATCAAGATCAAAGAGTGGAAATGGCATCAATAGTCACCAATGTGACCATGGACCACAAAAATGGGGAGAAAAAGAGAAGAAAGTTAAGAGCTTTTACCTCAATACTTGAAGCTTTGGAGCTGGCTATGGAGGACAAAAATGGAGGAGCAAGGAGGAGTTCCCAACAAAGAAGAAAGCTTGGAGATGATGATGGGAAGCAATGGTCTACATTGGCTTGAGCATGGAAGCTTGAAAGTTCAACAACGGAGGTGTGTGTGTGAGGAGATGAGAGGAAGAAAGGGAGAGGAAATGAGGGAATGAAAATGTGTTTTCCCCCTAGCCCCAACCGTGCAGCACATATGGGAGGAGAGAGAAAAAGTGTGTGGGGAGGAAGCTTCGCACGCTTCTCAATAAAGTGAAGTGTGTGGTCACTTAAATGATGTCATAAAAATAACTAGATAGAAATAATCTATTAGAACTATTTCTCAGTGGACAAAATTTTACAGTTAGCGTAAATAATATTTTATTATTTTATCAGATAATTAGTTATTCTGTGATTTTATTTATCAGATAAAATCTTGAAAAATAAAAATCTCGTAAACTGTGTCCAACCTTAGGTTTAGTAAGATCTCCTGTCAATGTTTCTACAATCCAAAGTTTACCAGCCTCAGGGAAATATTTCGTTTTCCCGGCTCCGCTCAATAGGCACACAAAATGAGAAATATATTAAAATATTCATTTTTTCCAAAAAATTCAACAAAAATCACAAATATTGGAAAACAACCGTTTATCATGAAACAAACAATTCTTCGAGACGTTACACTGACACTGCTCAGTGTGCACGCAAAATGTGAAATATATTAAAATATTTGACATTTTTGAAAAAATCTAGAAAAATTCCCAAAAACCATAAATATTATCAAATGATTATTTATAATGAAATAAATAATTTTTGGGATGTTGCAACTCTCCTCTTCTAAAAAAGGAATTTCATCCTCGAAATTCATCATATCTTAGAACAAACGCGACTATGTTTCCTTTATCTTGTCTTCTAGTTCTTGTGTTGTATCTTCAACTGCATCAATCCAAATCACCGGCAATGAGGTTGCTTCATTCCATTGAGTATCTTATATTAACGGGTAAAAATGTGTTGACGTCGTAGGCCGATTAATAAAAGATCCTTCGCTCCTTGAGTCTTCCGCCATTCCAACACCCAACTCCCCAAACAACTGTACATTGCTGAGTGGCTCTATCGAACTTATTCTCCTTGCTCACCGTAGCAGACAAACTAAGCTTGTTTTCTTCTCAAGGCATCCGCTACGACATTGGCCTCTTCTGGGATTATACCAAAATGAAAAATTGAAATCTTTCAAAACTTCTAATCACTATCTCCACCTCATGTTCAACTTATTCCAATAGGACAAAATACCTCTGACTCTTGAGATTACTATAGGCATGGAGAATTTCTCCTTGTAGGAAATGCTTCCAAATCTTCAATGCAACTACAAAGCTAACACCGAGTTAGTGTAAAGTAATCCTTCTTATGTGCTCTCGATTGTCTCAAAGTGTACGTTACCATTCCTTCTATTCTGATAAAGCACACGTTCTAAACTTCCAATGCGAAGCATCACTAGGCATCCTAAAAAGTTAATTGGGATTTGGGCAGAATCATCTTTAATGAAGAAATCGAGTATCTCTTCAATCCTTAAAAATTTCCCCCGTATGCATCAGTCCATACAAAACTTGACCCTCATACATGAGTTAGATGAGAAGTCTTGCCACTTTGGAGAATTCTGTGACGAGTCTCCTATATTAACCAACTTATTCCATTTGGCTACGAATTTCCATTACGGTCGTCTGTCTTTCTCATTGAAGAAATGCATCGAGTTCCGATGGGTTCACAATAATTCCCTTCCTTGAGATCGCATAACCCAAAGGTTGAACTGCCTCTAACTGGAATTCATACTTAGACAACTTTACGTATAACTTCTTCTTCTTCTTCAGGATTTGAAGAATCACTACGAGAGATTCGGCACGTTCCTCCAAACATAAAGAATAGATCAGAATGTCGCCAACAAGGACAACGACAAATCTGTTTTCAACAAAGGAGAGAGACTATATTCAAGTAATTGACGAATATTACTGAAGTGTTCATTACACGAAACGATATTACGAAATACCCGTAGTGCCCATGACACGTTAGAAAAGTTATTTTTGGAAAAATCTCCTACCTTTGAGCAAACTCGATGATAGTCCAGAATACAAGCTGACCTTGGAGAAAAACGCAGCATTCTTCAATTGATTGGTCAAATCATCTTTCCTTGATCCGAACAAAATGTCTTATAGGGTAAGTTCTCACCTAATTGTGTTTCTCTTGGCACAATGATATGGTTCAAATTCGGGAACACATTCCCTCAATTGAGGTACACTAGAAACATTATAATGGTCAAAGAGAAAAGTAGGGGAGTCACTTGATTTACCACTGGACCCATCCAGCGAAGAATATGATATGGTTCAATAAAACTTAGGAGTGAGTTTCATTGATTCACATCTAGGAAATTTCTGTCTCAAGAAACACTAAGTTTCCATTGGAATTAAATGACGAGACCCGTTTAGAAAATGATCAATCTCCTTCCTGAGATCAAGCCTATTCATAAAGAGAGTGGATAATTGAATTGGTAAAAAGGGTTCCAATTTCTAACAACATTAGGATAGTTTTTTAAATAAACTTGTTGCAATGAGAGCAGGCTTACAAATGAGGATAGTAATATTCGGATCGAAAGGAAGTAAATACACAGACAACCCAATTCCAGAAATGAACTCTTAAAATTTCATTGGAATATTTCAACAGGATATGGTTGGAAGATAACCAATCCCTTTGTTAACATTACATTTAATTTATAAAAGAAGTAAACAAATCAGATCACCAGAAAGATTTAGTCCTTGACAGGTCATAGGATAATTTAAACAACTAAGCTACCAACAACAGGTTCCTAGTAGCAAAAGTGGAAATAACTTAGTCAAAAGATGACGAAGATTCAAACGACTTTAATAGACTCATATAGTCATACGTCATAAAGAAACGGGTTACCCCCATAATTATACAGGAAAGTCACAGGGTCATCAGTTGTAGTATGAGCTCCCTCGTTCAGGTTTTCAGTCTTGGATGTTTCCACTTCACTTGAGAATTTAAATCTTCCTTCTCCGTGAGATCTTGAAGTACATACATCTCCAACGAAAGGCTTCATCCTTTGTGAAGTACAGTTCTTAGCCACATGTCCTAGCTCTTTGCATTTGAAATAGATTACTCCTTCAATCTTACAGTCCTTTGTTAAGTGGTTCTTTTCGTACTTGAGGCAGGTTACCCTCTTGATTGCATATGTAGGCTTCGTCCCATGCAAAACACAATCCCTTGACGCATGTCCTTGCTTTCTGCACTTGAAACAAATTATTCCTTCGATCGTACAATGCCTTGTTAAGTGGCCCTTGCCACACTTCTTACATTTTGGTAAGGATGCCACGGTCGGATTGGACTTACTACCATTCACACCTCCTTCATGAGTTCGCTGTCGCTGTTGCTCCCTCGGTCGTAATGTATACGATTTCTGCTTAAACCGATTAGCCTTCCTATTGTTCCTCCTTTGGAACTTTGGTAATCCAGAGTTACCCCAAAGTCAACTTTCTTCCATCAAATTCTGGACCTCAACTTCCAATTCCTGCTGTTGTGCGACCCTCTTATCCTGGTGTTGTTACATCAGCCATTCTTTGCATTTCTTCAGCTCTCGCAGTCGTGCCATCATTGTCACTCCCCGCGTTCACACGCTTACGTCTACTTCAAGTCATTGTCTTCCTTCAAGGACAAACAAATCAAACTATAAGGAAAATCAAAAGTATTCAGTCCAAACAATATTGTCTCCTTTCGAAAACTAAACACAAAAAGTCACACAACCGAACAAGACAAACCCAAAAGACTATAACTTAAGCTCCTTCATTCTGCCTTCTGCGGCGCGATCTCCAGTAAGTCTTTGACTCCTATGTAGCTCCTCGAACCAAACGTACGCCAGATACTCTTTTCCAAAGAGAATCAATTTTTGAAAACCTCTTAGACACCTCAGTCCACCAACCTTGCAAGTCTTATTTAACTACCCTTTTTCTAACCCATAGGCTCAAACAATTCTAGAGGTAACACAACAAGGGTGTAAATGCAAACAAATCCTAAACAAGTTCAGTCATACCGCTGAGCTTCTTCCTAAAGAACTCCTATTACCTTAATACGCCTAGGTGAAGTCATAGTTTCCTGTAGACACAGAACATTACACATTGAGTGGGCCAGTACTCAATATCATGTAACTGTGCAACAGTAGCTACCAACACTCAACTTATGGCAAGCCATGTCTTCCTTTCCCAACATCTCAATCAAGATACAAGGAAGTACACAACATACAAAGAAACTTCTAACATGTTTAAGCATAGTCAGTCCATACCCCGGCTCAACAGGATGAACTGAACTCTGATACCACCTAATGTAACACCTCTCGATTTAATAACCACAGCACAACCGTCATTATGTCCCAGTCACTAAATTTCAACGTGTTATGATTGTCAAGCAACATTTATCCAAATTATATCAATCATTTCGCATATGAGGAAAATAGGAGCCACAAATGAGTAGTTACATATACAACCAATTAAAATATGAATTATAAGATGTACTCAATTTACAACATTTAAGCCTGGATAATCACCTCAAAACATACATATACCCAAAAATACACCTTATACAGGTAATGCAAAATGAAGTATAAATTACCCACAACATATACCTACTACTAAGGAGTTGGGCACTCCCTCGGATCCTGAATGCGTAAGGCAACCCCGGGCACACCGGTGTAGTGAGAAATACAGGATAAGGTCTTCAATCGCAGTCCTCTTCGCGGTCAAGGTCAGATCCCCAACAAATCACATACGCTTGTTGGTCCAGTCGACTCGCCAAGCCTTGGCACCTTTGGTGAACTCAATTATGATGAAACCAATAGGGTCCCTTCAAGGTGTCCTTACCGAATGCAGAAGATCAAACTGAGTGAAGTCTAGGAGATTCAACCTCGCCCCCTTTTCAGACTTTAACCAAAAACCACACAGAATAGCAACAAATACAGAAAAGAGGTAAGACATTCTTCTTTCATTACCTATGATGGCAGCAAAGAAACATTCCATACATACAGATACTATAAACATGTACAAATTATCAATTGCATAGATATTTTCAGAAAACACATTCCACGATAATACAATTATCAATAGTACTATAACAACAAGTATTCACTATAGATATATATAACAAGTATCTATGTTTCCACAATATGTATGTTAACTATGCCATGCTAATGTGTCGACTAACCATGCATATGCACGATGCGTATGCTGCCCATCTTCATGTACAATGTACTTATTTCCTACTCCATGGAGCTAAACTCAAAGTTTTCAGAGATGAACACCCTAGAAGATCTGTCCCCCCTCAATAGACAGTCAACGCCGGGCCATGAAAAGCAATAATGCCTTGTCGGGCTGCCAGTGCGTTGCAACAGTGTTCACGACCAAGGGTATATATATATAAGGTGATAACTTGATCATAGGTGAAACATCGCGCCCTGACATCCCCCTAGGTCTATTCAAGACCCCACTATCCTGTAAGTCCTCGTCCACTCCTAGGCATAATACGCCATAACTGTATAATGCACTAATGCATATTCAATGGGATTCAACCCTCCGTTGTACCATTCCCAATGGTATTGAAACAACCGTCCATACAATTGTTCAATACCATTTTCATTAGTGATATTATGTAATCGCCCATACGACTACATAGTATCACTATTAACTGGGTTTCTTTTGATAACCAGTCCTTTCTGACTAAATCATCTACCTAATGGTTCTAGTTATAAAAGCAAACCACATCTGACTAAATAGTCTACCTGAGGTTTCTTGGTCCGGTACTTCGGTTCCATAATCACAATGTCAATATATGCTTCAATCATGCTCAATGCATATGGATTCAATGCATACATATGTATATATATATATATATATATATATATATATATATATATATATATATATTCACAATGATAGCATAACTTATCCAAACTCACACGCAGCAACGAATCAATACTAAAATCTCATAGGTGAAGACATACTATTCAAAGTTACTATGAAAGTTATGCTTTAATTCCATTATGTTCTCGCGTTAACTCTCTTAGAATATTTAGTTTAAGTTCCTCCCAACCCTCCTTACACTCTTGTTCTTCCTTTATTTCAAAAAAATTACTCTAAACTATAAGGCAAACTATCATTCTTGGTTCTTCCCTTTTTATGAATCCCTAATCAACTTCTAATCATTCAATTTATTATGTTTAATAAGTTTATCTTAGTACTAAAGCCTTATAATAAGTGCCCAAGGAGACCGCAGGCTCAAAGGGGCTAGAAAAAGCCTAAATTCCATTGCTGAACATGTTACACGGCCGTGTGAAAATTACACGGCCCCGAGTACACGGCCGTGTGGTCATACATGGCCTAGGCCGTGTGGTCATACACGGCGTGTACTCCTCTGGAGTGCACCAGAAAACACGTTTTAGTCACACAGGGAGATACATGGCCGTGTATCACTCTGTGGATGCAGAAATTTCCAAAAACCATTCCAATCTTCATACAATCCAAGATCTATCAACATACAACTAATTCCTACTAATCAAAACACCATTAAACAACCAAAATCACTCAAACAAAGGGGTACCCACAAATGGGTTTTACCCCACCAACACAACAAAGACGTTTCTCACTACCAAAATGGATTGAAGAGAATAATCTTCCTCTTACCTTAATGAAGAACAAGGAAAAGCAAACTCCATTTTGCTTAGAAATTTTGTGCTTCACCACCACCAAACCTTAGGTGTTCAAATCCATAAAAATTAAGATCAAAGAGTGGAAATGGTATCCATAGTCACCAATATGACCATGGACCATGAAAATGGGGAGAAAACGAAAAGAAAGTTGAGAGCTTTTACCTCAATACTTGAAGCTTTGAAGCTGGCTGTGGAGGACAAAAATGGAGGAGCAAGGAGGAGTTCCTAACAAAGAAGAAAGCTTGGAGATGATGATGGGAAGCAATGGTCTATATTGGCTTAAGCATGGAAGCTTGAAAGTTCAACAATAGAGGTGTGTGTGTGAGGAGAAGAGAGGAAGAGAGGGAGAGGAAATGAGGGAATGAAAATGTGTTTTCCCCTTAGCCCCAATTGTGTAGCACATATGGGAGGAGAGAGAAAAGTGGGTGGGGAGGAAGCTTCCTAGAAGCTTCTTTGAGAAGCTTTGCACGCTTCTTGATAAAATGAAGTGTGTGGTCACTTAAATGATGTCATAAAAATAACTAGATAAAAATAATCTACTAGAATTATTTCTCAGTGGACAAAATTTTACAGTTAGCGCAAATAATATTTTATTATTTTATCAAAAAATTAATTATTCTGTGATTTTATTTATCAGATAAAATCTTGAAAACCAAAAACCTCGTAAACTATGTCTAGCCTCGGGTTTAGTAACATCCCCTGTCAACGTTTCTGCAGTCCAAAGTTTACCAGCCTTAGGGAAATATTTCGTTTTCTCGGCTCCGCTCAATGGGCACATAAAATGAGAAATATATTAAAATATTTAATATTTCCATAAATTTCCACACAAATTTCTAAAAATCACAAATATTGGAAAACAACTATTTATCGTGAAACAAACAGCTCTCCAAGACGTTACACTGACACTGCTCTGTGTGCATGCAAAACGAGAAATATATTAAAATATTTGACGTTTTCGAAAAAATCTAGAAAAATTCTCAAAAATCATAAATATTATAAAATAATTATTTATAATGAAATAAATAATTTTTGGGATGTTAAAATTAGGCTAAAGTTGAATTAATTGCTCATTTGCCTTCCCCAAAAACAGTCAGAGAAGTTCGTTCCTTTTTAAGACATGCAGGATTTTACAGAAGATTCGTAAAGGACTTTAGTGTAATATCTAGACCATTATGTAATCTTCTAACAAAAGATGCACCATTTGATTGGAACCAAGATTATCAGAAATCTTTTAAAAAATTAATTGGTCTTTTGACATCTGCTCCGATCATGCAATCCCCTGACTGGTTTTTGCCTTTTGAGTTGATGTGTGATGCTAGTGATTTTGCTGTTGGCACTGTTTGAGGCCAAAGAAAGGAAGGTAAGCCTCATGTAATTTATTACACAAGTCGAACTTTGAATAGTGCACAAATGAATTACACCACGACTGAAAAAGAACTACTTGCTATAATTTTTGCATTGGACAAATTTAGAGCATATTTAATTCGTTCTTCCACTATTATTTTCACTGATAATGCTGCTGTTAGATATTTAATGTCTAAGCAGAATGCCAAACCTAGGTTGATACGGTGGATCATATTGCTTCAAGATTTCAACATCATAATAAAAGACAAGAAAGGAGCCGAAAATGTTGTTGCAGATCATTTGTCCAGACTTACAACAGACTCATCTTTTGAGAGCACACCTATCAATGATTCTTTTCTTGATGAATTTTTATTTTCTGTCAATTCTATGCCTTGGTTTTCTAACATTGTCAATTTTCTTGTAACAGGTAAGATGCCGCCTCAATGGACGCACCAAGATAGAAAAAAGTTTTTGATTGAGGTGAAAATTTTCTATTGGGATGACCCATATTTGTTCAAATATTATCTTGACCAAAATTTTTGGAGATGTGTACCCGACAATGAGGTAAGTAGTATCATTAAATTTTGTCATTCAAAAGCATGTGGAAGTCATTTTTCTTCAAAGAAAATAGTTGCAAAAATCTTGCAGTGTAGATTTTATTGGCCCACATTATTTAAAGACAGCTATATTTTTTGCAAAAGTTGTGAAAGTTGTCAGAAATTGGGTTCTATTTCTAAAAGAGACAAGATGCCTTTGAACCCTATCATTGTCATTGAAATTTTTGATTGTTGGGGAATTGATTTCATGGGACCATTTCCATCATCATTTGGATTTGTGTATATTTTGGTTGTAGTTGATTATGTCTCAAAATGGATTGAGGCGATTCCATGTCGACATAATGATCACAAAACTGTTCTTAAATTTTTAAAAGAAAATGTTGAGTCGATTTGGAATCCCTTGAGCTATCATCAGTGATGGGGGAAAATATTTTTGTAATAAACCATTTGAATCTTTAATGAAGAAATATGGCATCACACACAAAATTGCTACCCCTTATCACCCTCAGACAAGTGGACAAGTAGAATTAGCAAATAGGGAGATTAAACAAATTTTGGAAAAAATAGTTAACCCGAATGTAAAGATTGGTCTTTAAGATTAAATGATGCACTTTGGGCTTACCGTACTACTTTCAAAACATCTTTAGGCATGTCACCCTATCGGTTAATCTATGAAAAATCTTGTCACTTGCTTGTAGAATTGGAGCATAAAGCATTTTGGGCAATTAAAGCTTTCAATTCAAATCTTGATGATGCTTCCAAGTTACGCAAATTACAATTGAATGAACTTGAGGAATTGAGAAATGATGCATATAAAAACTCAAAGATTTATAAAGTTAGAACAAAAGCTTTTCATGACAAATCAATTTTGAGAAAATCTTTTGAAATTAGTCAAAAAGTTCTGCTTTATAACTCTCATCTTCACCTATTCCCCAGAAAATTGATATCTAGGTGGATTAGTCCTTTTATTGTCAAACATATGTATCCTCACGGAGCCATAGACATTGAGAACCCTAGGAATGGTAATATATTTAAGGTCAATGGACAAAGACTCAAATCATTTCTGGAACATCAAGTTGTTGAGGTAGAATCCATATCCCTTTCTAATCCTTGTTATGAGTATAATTTATTTTAATTTTGTTTCTTTCTTTTTACAGTTCTTTGTATTCCCGATTAAGTGGTGGATAACGGTACTTCATAACTCTCAAGTCGGTTTATTTTTCAGTTTCCCATAATAACTGATTTCTTCTCCTTTTAAAATGGATGACATTCTCTCAAATCTAAGAAAGCATTTCCCTCCTCTCCCTCTAAATGCTCTAACAAAAATCTACGAAGCTAGGTGTAAAAAATTGAGATTGTTAATATACAAGGGCATCCCAGAAGATATACGCTGGATAATCGAAGCAAAAGTTCATTTAGCTGGTGAATCTTCACATTCATTTGTCTCATACATGCCGAGTCTCAGTAAAAGTTCATATTCAAAAAGGAAAAAAGTAAAAAGAATGAAAGTTTATTACAAATGTGCGCGATGGAATTGTAATACGCGATGTCGTTCTTTGGGAATGGTTTCCATAAGCAGAGAAGATAAAATTTTTTTCATTAAGAATGGACTGAGTAAGGAGTCATTAGATAATATCTTATTGACGCTTGAGATGCATTCTTGTGGATATGTACAGCGTGAACTTCTTGGTTTGTGGAATCTTTTCAAGGACAAGCAAGAGCGTTATAGTCTTAAGAATCTGACTCAAAAGGACCCTATTTGCCAATTTATAAGAAAATTGGATGGGAAGCTTATCCTCGACTCATAGAAGGCATTTAAGTCGTTTTTGGATGTGAAACTAGAGGAACATGTGAACCACAATCACAACAACTTGTATATATTATCTTGTACATTTCTTAAAAAAAAAAAAAAAAAAGAAAAAGAAAAGAAAAGAAAAAAAAGAAAAAAAAAAAAAAAAAAAAAAAAAAAAAAGAAAAGAAAGAAAGAAGGGCGAACTTTTATGTACTCTGTCCTTAACTAGATGGAAAGCCCCTAACCTTAGGGCTTCAAATCAAATGGAGAGCACTTAACCTTAGGGCCTCAGATCAATTCCCTAAGGGTTAGACCCATCATTAACTCGGGTGGACCTTCGCACGTTAGTTCGTAAATAAGGTTCGTGTGCCATGGTCTGTAGAGAGCCGCGCAAGCATTCCCAGGTTTCAACCATAGGCTCTGCTTGCTGATGGACAAATAGAAGTGTCCCGTGCTTACATTCTCGCGTGACAATGCCTCAGAGCTGGATTTTGTGATTTAATGTCATGGGCTCTCCAGCGACCTCTCACTGGCTATGGTCGTTGGTGGTGGCTGTCAGATTTACACATTTTAATTAGTTGCATCATAGCTCAATCCAAAATATTCAACAAGCGGGAGGGAGAAGAATTCCCAGATTGACTGAGCCGTCTTGGTATTACTACACTCATGATGCGTAGCATAAAGATACGCCATGAAAACTGTACATAAAAAGTATGCCATCATTTGTTGTTTTAATTTTATCTTTGTTTGATTTTGTTGTATTTTGGTTTTGGACAGACGATCCTTTGGGCAGCGTCCTTCAGGCGTTTCTAGACTTCTTTATCCTGATGGTTTTCTTGAAGTCTAAAAAAAATTAAAAAAATTAAAAAAAAATTAAAATAAAAGTTTCTTAAATTCAAACTTTTCTGATAACAGCCAACCTACCCATATAGGAGCTATTATTACTTTTTCTATTCTCTTCTCTATTTAAACACTCTATTTTCTTCACTTTCCTGCAACTCATAATTATTCAAAGAGAGTGTGAGTGTAGAAATGGAGAGAGTTTCTTCTTCAGTTCATAGATTTATCAGTATCTGTGTATTTTGTAGGACATGTTATAGGAAGGGTTTAGAGTTTGTAAACGCAGCAAGCACTGTTAGTAGAACATTTACTGTGAGAAACATTCGTGTTGTATATAAGGCAGATAGCATTGGGTTAATGGGGGCTTTATCATTTTCTGCACATCAAAGAGGTGGTCAAGTTTTGGGTGTCATTCCTGAACCTTAAACTCGAAGGAACATCATTGGAAAGACAATTGGGCTAGAAATTCAAGTATCATCTATGCATGGATGAATGAGGACAATGCTTGAAAGTTCTGATGCATTCATTATTTTACCAGGTGGTTTTAGTACTTTGGAAGAAATTTTTCAAATTATCTCTTGGGCCCAACTGAATATCCATCATAAACCCATAGGTTCGTTGAATGTTAATAATTTCTTTGATAATTTGTTATCTTTTGTTGACCATGCTGTGGAACAGAGCTTTATCACACCTTCGGCAAGACGACTCCTTATATCTGCTTCTATTATTGATGAATTAATTGATAAATTGCAAGCTTTTGTTTATAAACCTGAACCAGTAATAGCTCAGATAGATTGGTCTGAAAGCAGCAACAACAGAGGCAGCAAGGAACAAGAGTGTGATCTGGCACTTCATCTTTAATTTTCCTTTATCTTTGGTTTTATTTGTCATACTTTGTTTTTCTTTTAAGTTGTGTAAGGTTTCTCTTTTCAGTAATTGCAACAATAGGTACTATCTTCCATCATTTACCTATCTATGTTTTGACATTGAGGACAATGTTGTGATTTGGTTGGGGGGAATGATAGTTGTGTAAAAAAAACCAAAATAAAAATAAAAAAAAATTAGGAAGTGTGCTTGTTAATATGTTTATTGTGTTTACATGTTTGTCAGCAATTTATTAACAACAAAAGTAATTAGGGATGGCAGAGTAAGGAGTAAATTATTTACTCTTAAGACGCATCAAAATTGGTGGCAGAGTAAGGAGTAATTGGATAGACAACTAGTTTGTGGGGAAGTAGTAATTCAAATTCAAGGAATTTTGCATGATTGAGTAAATTGTCTTCTTTCTTAAAATTCACATGCTTAGTTATGGGTGTTGAATTAGTGGACTGAGAATGATAAAATTTTGCCTTGTGAGATTTTGAGCCTATTGATGAATAGATTGAATATTTGTACCATTCTCTTCTTTCTTGTGTGAATTTCACTCGTGGAATTGTTACTTTAGAACTTGCTTTGATTCTTTTTGAGACTACATTTTTATATGCATACATAAATATGATTGAGGCATTTTTCTTGAAATAGTTACTTTAATCAAATAGCCAGCCTTTCTTAGCAGCATATTGTCTCAATATGATATCAAACATTCTTATGGCTTCTTAGAAATTCTCTGATTCCTAATATGATATCAAACACTCTTATGACTTCTTGTAAATTCTCTGATTCCTGCTAATGTAAAGCATTGGAAATGGCCTATTTCCCCTTGCTTAACCTCTTTGAGCTTATTTGACCATTCTTTGTTTCGAACTCATTATGTGCCGTAAATGAAAAACCATGTTCTTACCTGGCCTTAGGGAATAAGAGAACATTAGCTTTGTCATTGGATAAATTCTTGAATAAGTGTGGAGGTGTGTGTGTCGAATGGTTGAAATTTTTTTTTTATTTAAATGTATATATTATGTTCATCTTTAAAAAAATAAAAAAAAAATTGTGTAAAGAAGGGTCAACAAGGCAATAAAAGAAAGAAAAAAAAATATGTAAATGGAATTTGTATTAGGTGGAGTTGGGATGAACTTTCATGCTTATTAATTGAACTCAGCTCTCATGTTCTTTTATTCTCTTTAGTATTTAACTTGTCATATCCATATTACCTTCTCCTTTATCTTGACCACATTACAACGTTGAATAAAGTCCTCATAATTTGGGTGTGCATGTGTTCTGAGTAGTGAAGAAGTAGAAGATACGCAAACTTATGGTAGTGCAATTTTCATGGGTTGAATTGAGTGAAATACCTACCTTTTAAACACTTGAGGGATTGAGAGTGAATCTTGTGAAGATCTATCATTCTTGACTCATGCTTTTCAATTGAAGTTTCCTTACTTGTTGGTTTGAGATGTAAAGAAATGTTACCTCATAAATGTTTTGATTACATGAATGATTGGTTGCTCTTCATTCTTAAATATTATTAGAAATTGAGTCTTTTAGAGTGTTTAGCTTTTGAGTCTGTGTCATTTTTTTTCCTAGTTTTAGTCTTGTGTGTTTTGCCTAGGAGTTCAAAAAGTTAAGTGTAGGAGAATTTGATAATCACATATTTGATACATTAATAAACCCTCAATTTTAGTCATTTACATTCTCTATGTACTTAATTGATTGAGCTTGGTTATGTTTTGTAAGTTTGGACTTAATTGATTTTTTTAGCATGATTTACGTCTTACACTATTTCTGTATTTTGGCCATATATTGAGTTATAGATGTCTACTAATTATGTATTTTACCTTGTTAAAAAGATAAGAGAGAGCTCTACAACTTTTATGAAGAGCTCAAGATCAAAGTCGGATATCTAGTGGAACTAATTGGGCTTGGAAGTCAGAATACGAGTTTTGTGATTGGAACCTGAATAGTGTACAGTAATTAGAGCATAATACGAGCTGTCTGATCTAAATTTTTGTTGAAATTTTGGTATCTAAAATTAAGACCCATATCAACAATTTCATGAAGAACACAAGACTCAAATCGGACTCCTTGGAGGTCATATTGGGCTTGGAAGTCAGAACAGATGAGCTATAATCGGGCCTAATCACTGTGCCGTAATTGGGCCATATCTTAGGATGTAGGTGGTCTTTTGAGGTGATTCTAGAGGATTTGAAAGCTAAGATCTAGACCTATAACTTTCATGAAGATCACTTGGTAAAAAATGGATGAATGTAGTGACTTCAGAGCTGAATGATTTCAAAGACAAAGAATCTCCATAATTTTTCACTCATCAAAAGTCATTTGGCATTTTTCACTCATTTTCCACTCATCCACTCACTCATGACTCAACCCCCTTATTATTTTATATCCCGAATCCTCTATAAAAGGGAGCTTTGGCAGACCATTAAAGGTGTTAGGTGTTAGTTACCAAAATGATGTTATTTTGTTACTAGTTTTTATTGTAGTAATTTTTATTTGTTCTAAATTAAAGTCATCATCATCATCATCTTCTTCTTCTTCTTCTTCTTCTTCTTCTTCTTCTTCTTCTTCTTCTCTCTTTCTTTCTTCTTGTCTATGAGTAACTAAGTTTAATTTTACTTGGGTGAAAGGGTGAAGCTCTTGGTAATGAAATAAGGTTAGATTCATTTCTTTCTTGTGCTTAACTGATATTTTTTTAAGTGGTTATTATACGTGTTGTATTTTGTTTCCAATCAATTTAGAAACCCTCCTTGTAAAGTGGAGATCTTGATTCATTGTAGACAAGAGGTTAGCACAATGAATGTTTGAACCCATTTATAAGTGGTGGTGTTAATAAATAATTAAATGAATTATAATATAATTACGAATATAATTTTTAATGAACTTTTGATTGTTGTATTTTTCGATTGGAACCTCCATTGTGTGTGGATTCTAATTGAGCTATAAAAAGAATTAATCTTTTCTTTATTTTATTTGCTAAGAGTAGATCTCCTAACCCAAGCAAATCTTTTTTATTTGTGACCAAGTTTTATTACTTTTATTATTGTGACAAAATATTTTCCTTACATCAAATAAATATTTGAACTTTTATTACTCCCGAGAATTTATTACTTGAAACAACCTACACTTGGGTTTGCAACTTTTAATCTGCATTACTTGTGCAACCAAAATACCTAGATTTGAATTTCTTCCAAAGAGAATGAAGCTTTGACTTCCTCAACCTGCTGAACAATCATGGCATGCTTCGACTCTGCTCCCACAAAGCTAACCTTTACCCTGATTTAGTAAAGATGTTCTACTACAACCTGAAGATTGAAGGGCAACACCTTCTCTCAAATATTTGTGATCAACACATTGTCATCACCCCTAAGATGGGGCTGTGCTGTTTGAACTACAGTTCATGGGCATGCACATTGAAGAAGATGGCAGCCCATTCATTCATGAGTACAACAAAATTCAAACTATTTAGGATCTGTTGAAACCTGGACTACCCTTGCCTAATAAATGTGTCAAAGGAGGCATGCTAAAGAGCCAAGATAGACTATTGCATTACGCTTATGCATATATCCTTCGAGGCTAGAATTATGCCTACCTAATTGAAGATGACATCTTCATGCTGTGGGTTCTAAAGAAAGGTCACAAGTCAACTAGTCAACCTTCATCATGAAGCATATGATGAAGGCAAAGGGCAAGGAGAAGTCTGACTTACCTTATAGCTTGATCATCACTACTCTTCTTAGGAAATATCCTCAGATTCTGGAAACTGAGTGGTCCACCCAGTTGACTTATGATAGTGTTTTTGGATCCTACACTCTGCACACAATGAAGATGATCAAGTCTGCTGAAGGCTGGGTGTACCCGAATGAAGTGGATGATGAAGAGTAAGAAGACATTGTTGTTGCTCATGCTGCTGATGCTCCTGCTCCTGCTGGTCCAGTTACAAATGAGCAATGGCAACCCTGTTGGACCATAAAGCCTACATGGAGAACACATTCTCTATTTTGTTTGATAGAATAGAAGGTGTTGAGCGCAAACAAGTAGCCCTTTGAACCTTGCTAACTAACAGAGCACCTGACTCCCCTCCTCCGCCACCAAATGCATATTTCTAGGATCCTTAGTTCTTAGGATCTTTGTTTAGTCTTGTTCTAGCCTTTTTTTTTGTCTTATATTTGAACAAATTTCTTAATAAGATGGATTGCTTATCTTTTGGCTTATTACTTTACTTGTTCAGATTCTGTTTTGTCTAACATTGTTTATTTTCTACACATGAACTGGAAGAAATTACTACATTGCCTATCATTTGCTTAATTCCTTTTTATTGTTGTTTGAAACTGGATAATCATCTCTTTACTATGTTCACTGCTTTGATCCATTTATGGTTTTTACTTGGATAGTTATCACATGTTTCAACTTGTACCTTGCCCCATCTTTTTACTCATGATAAAAAGGGGAGAAAATTTGAGTTTATTTGAGAAAAGACAAGTAAAACTTAAAATTGGATTCCAAAAATAAGGGAGAGTTGCGCACATTTCTGATATAGATCACCTCTTACAAAAAAAGAGGGGGAGTAAGTTCTCTGAAAATAATTTTGTGAATTCCAATTTATCTGCACTAATTCTTTTCTCTATGTTAGTTTGTCATCATCAAAAAGAGGGAGAAGGTGATTGACCATGCGACTTTAAAGAATGGCTTTTGATGATAACAAACATGAAGATGATGGGAAAACCATGTCTAAGGATTTCAAGAATAGCTTTAGGACTTAGTCTTTTTGTATGAAGTCTTTTTGGATGTCTTACTATTTTCGGAAGAAAAGATAAAAAATACTTTTTGAAAATTAATTAAAAGTTTTGGTTTTTTGGAAAACAATCTCTGAAGTTTTTTAAAAGAGTTTAAAATGTTTTTCAATAGGATTATTTGAATAAAGCCCTCTTATTCGAATAAACTAAGTTAATCGGAATATGTTTTTATCAGGAGTTATTCGAATAACCTTAAAGTTATTAGAATAATATTTTCAAGATCCCCTACGCGTCTCTATTTTTAGAAAAAGTTATTCGAATAGACCCTTGGCTATTCGAATAAAGGTTTCTCAAAATGGTCTTTTCTAAATAAACTATTCGAATAACTCATGTATTATTCGAATAGACCAGTTTCATAGAAAACTCCTTATAATAGAGTTATTCGAATAACCCTCAGGCTATTCGAATAATATATATCAGAATTGGTTTTCAAGTGGCTTTTTAAAAATATGTTATTCGAATAACACAATGGTTATTCGAATAAACACGAGATCTTGTTTTAGAAAGAAACAACCATATTTGTATTTATTACATAATTTAATTGCACCCAACGACTATTTTCTTCAGAGCTCTATATATAATGACATTGGGTCATCTTTGAAAGAACCCCCAACTATCTGAATCAATCTTTGGTTGCTTTAACACATTTTTTTTTATATTTTTGCATATTTTCTGTGCTCTTTTTCACCAAAATTTTGAGATATCCTTAAAGAGCTTCTTAGTGCTTCAAGTTGTAATATTTACTCTTTTAAGAGTTTCTCTTCTTCTATATTCTGATTTATTGTAAAGAGGGTGAGGTATCTCTCAAAGGTTTAGTAAGGGTGAGGTGTCCCTGAAAATTAAGGCTTTAGCACAAGGGTAAAGTTTTCTTACATGTGAAAAGTGCTCTAATTTGTAACGGTAGCAAACACGTGTTAAAGCTTGCATTGATAGTGAAAAATCTCTAAAAGTTTTTTGTGGACTGGATGTAGGCCACAAGTGGTTGGTGGTCGAACCAGGATAAATATTGTGTCTACTCTTCTCATCTTTATTTATTTTATTGGTACTGTAATTTATTTATTGTTATCATTTGCTTATTTTCTATTTTTAAGGCTTTTTTTCTTCTCTTTTTATTCATTTCTTTTAAGAAATAGCTTTAACAAAATTTGTTTTAAATACTCAATTCACCCCCTCTTGAGTACTAGAAGCCACTTGGTAACACCATGCCTTGTGTTCAATCTAGATATCTAGACAAAGGGACTGAACTACACGGTAAAATTGATCATGGAAAGGTTATGTCAAATCACTGACATTCTCATTACTTATGTAGCACGATGTGTTGCTAGATACCGCTCACTGCTTGTAATATTAAAATGAGATTTTAATATTGATGACAATGTCATGAAAGTCTATATGGTCGCACACTTAGAACATACTTAGTTGGAGCAATAAGGATCCAAGTTGGACTGAGATTCAATCATGGGCTAGACTCATAATAGATGAGTCTAGGGTTGCACAGTTTACCTTGTTGCTGCTCTCACTCGCATTAGGCAGAAACTATTATAAATAGCACTGCTAAGGGGCTGTCAAGGCACGCATCACGAACCCTAGCTGCACTTGACAGAAACAGTGAGTGAGAGAGTGATAGGTTTCTCTTCTCTTTGCAGCTAACACTGTGGCAGAGAGGTCGAACTCCAAGACTACGGATTTTAGACATTTTGTAAGTTTGTTTGTTTAGATAACGTAGAGGCATCGTTGTTGTTGTGGTGCTTGTGATTTGCTTGATCATTTTTCCATCTCACTTCAAGAGGTAAACTCAAAAAAAAAAAAACATAGATTATGGTCTTCTTTTCGCTTGGATCCTTAGTGGAAATTTTGTTTTTCCACTGCGTGATGTATCCAAAATTCCTAACATACTGGTTGAATGCTTTAATGCCCGATTGATAAGCAGTAGATATGGGAAAATAGAATTATGGTGAAACAATAAGTTTGATGAATCCTAGTATTTATTCTAAAGTTGTTGGAAGTTAAAAAACTTGAATTAGCATAATTCAAATGTCCTTAGCAGATATAAGTTTCAACACAGAAACTTAAGTTCTTTTTCTCCTTATTTTCTCTCTTATCCCACAAGCCCTAGCAGAAAATAGAAAAGGAAGGAAATGGAGGGAGAAAGAGAGAAAAGGGAAGAAAGAAAGGAGGGCAAGACGAAGAGAAGAAGAAGGACCCAAGGAAAATCAAGAGCAAGATCAAGGCTTGAAGAACATCACACGACAATAGGTAGGGGTGTTCTATTCATCTTTTCCCTTTTTGTTTCTCTTGTAGGGAGTTAGGGATTATGAATGGAGAAATGGATTTAGAGAGTCAAATCCAAGTTCTTAGCTTGATTCTTGATTCCAAGAATTGAGTTAGGATAGCTTCATCCTAGTAAGACCAAGGTAGCCATTTATGGCTTAAGATAAATCATTTTGAGCTTATTGAAGGATCTTGGAAAATGAGTTAGAGTTAGAGTGATTTTTTAGCCTAAATCTATGCATAAGTGAATCAATAGGTTGTATAAGAATTACAACAAGTTTAAAGGCCTAGATTGGTGTTAGAAATCATAAGAAAGCTGTTTAAGTTGATTGGAAATGGTGAGTTTGGGTGCTGAAACTAGAACCAGAGAGTGTTTCTGGTTGCTGCAAAAATTCCACGAGGCTGCTTCTGGTTGCTATGAAAATTCCACAGCCTTGTGGAATTTCCCACGGGGGGAGGGGCGTGGTTCTTTTTGTCAGCTTCCCTATTTCAGCACCAGTTTCCACAGCCCCGTGGAATTTTCCACGGGCGGGGGGGGCATGGTTCTTTCTGTTAATATCCCTATTACAACACCATTTCCCATGGCCCTATGGAGTTTTCCATTAGGGGGTTGTGGTTTCCTCTAGAATGAAAACTTAGTTTTGTGGTCTTCATAAAAGTTGTAGATCTTTTTCTTAACATTCCAATGCCACCGGAATCACCTTGGTTTGACTCCCATAGCTCAAGTTATGCTCATTTTATCACGTAAAGGTTGAACTTTAGTAAATTGGCTCTCTCGTGCAAAAAGGTTGAACCCTAGTAAATTGGCTCCCATATGTAATAAGGTTGAACCCTAGTAAATTGGCTCCCATATGTAATAAGGTTGAACCCTAGTAAATTGGCTCCCTTATGCAATAAGGTTGAGCCCTAGTAAATTGGCTCCCTTATGCAATAAGGTTTCACCCTAGAGAAATGGATCCTTCAAGTAATGAGGTTGAACCATAGAGAAATGGACCCCTTAAGCAATGAGGTTGAACCCTAGAGAAATAAATCCCACAAGCAATGAGGTTGAACTATAGAGAAATGGATCCTTCAAGCAATAAGTTTGAACCATAAGAGATGGAGCCCATATATAATGAGGTTGAACCATAAGAGATGGATCCCTTATGTAAAAAGGTTGAACCATAGTTGTTCATAATTCCTAACTAAGGTAGCGTTGCAAGTCCCTTGACTTTACAAAGAAGTGAGAAAAGCCCTTTGCTAGAGGTGGAGTTGTGACGAGTAAAGTCCTGAGCTAGGCTAAGGATGAGCATATCCTAAGCTAGGCTAAGGATGAGTATATCCTATACTAGGCTATGGATGAGTATATCCTATGCTAGGCTATAGATGAGTTATATCCTATGCTAGGTGTAACACCCCAATTTTTTATTTTTCTTGATATAAATACGTTTTATAATATTTGTGAATTTTTGTGAATTTATGGGAATTTTTAAGTATTTTGATTATTTTAATTATTTTAATATTATTTTTGAACTAAGTATGTCGAATTTTGTTTATTCTGAAATATATAAGTTTCATAATTTTTATGATTTTTGTGAATTTTTATAGATTTTTTTGAGTTTTTGAATATTTTAATATTATTTTGAGATATGTGTGGGCCCGAGGAGGACCCGAGGCTGGCCCAGAAAAATAAATTTTTTTCCTGGACCAGAAAGTTTCGGACAGTCAAAGCGGGATCGAGAGATCTTACTAAACCCGAAACCAGAAACAGCTTATGGAAATTTTCTTTATCTGAGTTTTTTATTATCCATTGAGTAATAATAGTAATAGCTATTGTCCATTGGGTAATATCTTCGGGAAAATATCTTGATGGCGATGACTCAAAGTGATGGACTAATGGCAGGCAGGAAGAAGTCAAAATGGATACTCAAGTTGAAAAGGAGAAATTCAAATTGACTACTTAAGCTAGAAGATAAATTCAAATTAGCTACTTATTCTTTCAAGCTTATCTTATTATACTTTCTCTGGAAACTTGTAGAAATAATAACTCACCTAGTATAATATCTACGGATAAATATCTAATGGAAAATATCTAAGGATAAATATCTAACGAAAAATATCTCAGTAAAATATCTCAGAAAAATATCTACGTAAAATATCTAGATGAAAATATCTTTTGGAAAATATTTGAATGAAAATATCTAAGTTAAATATCTTAAATGTAATAATGAACCATCATTACATAGATTAATGACTAACCAATAGAAATTGGTCAAATTTAGTGGCATGGACTTTATTGTGAACCGTTGGATGGCAAACTTCATGAGGAAGCCTTGGATGATCACCATTGATCTAATCAATGGTGTGAGAGCAAACCTGATAAGGAAGCTTAGGATATCCACCTTAGATTAAATCAATGGTTAGGAGATGAAGTCAACATTAATAGTTAGATTAGTTAGTTGAGAAACTAGATAATCTAACTTAGTTACTCTAAAAACCTAAGTAGTAACTAAATGGAACAAACTAGGTTACTAATACTTAGAGTCTATAGTTACAAGAAAGTATCTAGAGACATCTAGAAGGCATGATCAATGCATGACAAATGCATGACATAATCTAGTAACTAGATAGTTAATTATGTAACTAAATGACCTAACTAAGTAAGCTTAAGTGAACTAACTATCTAAACTAGGCGTAACTAGAAACTAATTGAAATCAAAACTTAGTTTCATTCATCTATGAGTCGCACAGCCAACTAGACTAATCTAGGATGTTCTTGAATCATCTAATGACCAAATGATGATTAGTTTGTGACCTAAGCCATGTGAACCCATGTGATAGACTTTTATCTTGCTAAACAAGTCTTAAACTTCCTATCAAGTAAACTACACAGCTATGCATAGAGAAATAGGCTATTCTACTTCATTTTCTAATACTTTGTGATAACAAAAGCCTTTCATCTTTTTCTCTCTCTTCCAAGAATTCCAAGAACACACAAAAACTCCATTCACTTATTCTCTTGAAGAATTCGGCCACTACACCTAACATCTATTTCTAAACTTCCATAATTTCATCTAACATCATATCTTGAATCCTCTCATCACTCCAAGCAACTTTCATGTTGTGAACTTCTCAAGATTCATTTATCTTCATCTTTCCATCAACTAAAGAACACAAAAGCTCTTACTTTTCTCTTCTTGTATAGCTCATAGCCAACCACCCTAAAGTTACCATCCAAGTTTGTTTAATTTGAACTAACCATACTTCTTGAATCCTCACTTCATTCTAAGACTCTTTGATGTTGAGACTTTAGTCTAAATCAACCATCGTCAAGCTTGATTCTTGGATTTAAGTTCTAGGGTTTCAAGGTAAAGATCTTGAAACTTGATTTCTTATTTGATTCTTGGAATCCTAAGACCATGTTTGAACTATGGTCATCTTAATCAAGCCTTAGATACTAATTTTTATATGTTTGTTTTGATTCTAAGATTTACTTGGTGGTGAAAGTTTGATACAAAGAGGATTAAACAAGGAGCTTGGGAAGCTACACACCAGGTAAGAGGGAGATTAACCTCATCAGCCATATGTGGTGGTGAAGGAATGGATTGTTTATGTTTGTGAGTGAAAAATCCATGTGAGGATTTATTCACTCGATTGTGTGGTTATTAGTTTATGTTTATTGGATTATATGTGATTTTTATTGCTTTGATAATTATGCATGATTTATATATGTGAGATGGTATAATTTTCATTGAATTGAGATTAGATGCTTAATATGATTTTATTGCTTTAATGTTAAGCATGAATATGTGATTATGAAAGCATGTTGATTCTTGTGTAAAGTAGGATGTGATTCACATGATGGGAAATTGTATGATGGTTCTAAAGAACCCTAGAGGCTCACGGCTTCAACCACCACCAAGGAGCAAAATGTTCTAAATTATTTTTCTAATCATGAATTAAATGATTTTGTGATGAGAAATTGGATTAAAGATTTTTGTAAAGAATAACTGTTAGAAAATAATTAATTATGAGTTATGAAACATGTAATGAAATTCGGCCAATATGCCAATTTTCAATATCCTAGAATCAAAATTATTTTACTAAGTGTAGACTTAGGTATTTGATTAATAGGAAATTTATTTGATAGGTTTTTAGACCTAAAAAGGAAATAAACTATATTTTTTAATTAAATTGGTGTAATTAAGCTATTAAGTAAGATAAAAGTTAAAACTTGAAATTTACTGACGTATAGCTCAGCCTTTGAGTTTTGAAGCGCGTTGGGAAATTTTGAGCTGTATTATTCCAAGTTAATCGAAGAAATACAGTTCTGTTAAGAAAATATTAGAAAATATTATTTAAAGGTGATTTATTAAGGAAATATTGGGATTAAAGTCTAATTTTGATATTAAATGAGAAAAGTTTTAATTTAAGCTTGAAATATGTTAGAAATATTTTACGCAATTGAAAATACATAAAAAAACTGTTACGCGATTTAAAAATAGTGATTTTTAGCTACGCGGTTGAGAAAATGTTTTAAAATCTTTACGCGATTGAAAAAATGTTGAAAAATCATTACGCGATTTGAAAATGTAACTAAAGTGTTATGCGATTGTGAAAATGCGATAATATCGCTACGTGATTGAGAGGAACAACAAGTTTTGTTGTAGGGCCGACGTACTGTACCCAAGTGGTTTATGTTTTTAGCATGGTGCTTGTGAAACCGAAGTTTTGGTCCTGAGTGGATCATTAGTATTATGTAGTTGTATGGGCGGTTATATAATATCATTGATACTAATGGTATTGGACAATTGTATGGGCAGTTACTTTAATATCATTGGGAACAGTACAACGATGGTTTGATTTCATTGAATATGCATTTGAGCATTATACAGTCGGTGACTGTTGTCACATTTTATGCCTAAAGAGTGAATGAGAACTCACAGGATAGTGGATCTGGACCAGATCTTGGGGGATGTTAGGGCACAGTGATTCACTTTGTGATGATGATCTCACATTATATATATATCCCTAGCCGTGATAAACCGACTGCAACACACTGGCAGCCCGACAACCACTATTTATTTTCATGAACCGGCATAGACTGTCTTTTAGGGGGGATAGATCTTCTGGAACGTTCATCTCTGAATTTGAGTTTAACTCCATGGAGTAAGAACTGGTTGCATTGTGCATAAGGATGGTCAGCATACACATCGTGCATATGCATAGTCAACATTTATATTGTTGTGATATAATATTGATGTGATAATATCATTATGTTTGCTATTATGCTGCAAGTTTATTGGATTATTTATGTGTGAATTATTATGAATATATCTGCTGATTTTATACTATTTAATGAATTGTATGTTGTACTGTATTAGTATGCTTGTCATTTCTTTGCTGCTATATTTGTAACACCCCAACTTTTAGGTTAATTACAATATAGTCCTGAAATGTACTGTTTTGTAATTTCTGTGAGTAGTAAATTGAAATTGACTGTTTTGTGAGTGTATTTGATTGTTGTATGTGATTTGCTCCGAGCCAGGGAAATAATAATTTTATGGTCGAAAAAATCTTATTTTAATTTATTAGAGCTGGAAGATCTTACTAAACCCAATTTTGATTGATATATATAATAATCTTTTAATTTTTAAGATTTAACTGTGCAATAAAATAATTTTATATTATTATAATATTATTTTATCTAACAGTACCTACTGTCTCAAAAATAGTAGAAATATGCTTCAAAATGACCATAGACCCTTAAAAGTCTGTGGGACCCGCGTTTAGAAAAGCAGTCAACGATTCTGACTGGACCAAATTCTAAACCAATAGGAGCAAGTCAATGAAAGTGGTCAAACAAAGAGGCAAAGACTTCTTTGTGGACCGTTAGATGTAGAAGCTTGTTTTGGAAGCTTTGATCTTAACCGTTGATCAAATCAATAGTATGAGAGCAATTCTAATTTAATCACTAAGCAATATCTACCTTAGATCAAATCAAAGGCTAGGGATTAAAGTTAAAATCAAAGGCTAAGATTAAGTCAAATATAATGGCTTGACTTTGTTTAGTAACTAATTAAACCTAATTTGATTAATCTAATTGCCTAATTAACAAAATAAGTAAGATAAACCTAGTTGTTGATTAGTTATAATCTAATTATTAATTAGATGTCCTAATTTTGTTTAGAGGTTATAATATATGCTAATATATATTAAACTAGTTATATAATTAGAATGTTAATTAAGTGTTAATAGAAGACTTAACCTAATTAATTATCTATTTAATTAGCTTGTAATTAACTATAATGGAAATTAAATTAAGTACCCTAAACCCCAAGGAGTCCCATGGCCAAAGGAGGCTAGATGGCCAAGTTCTCACAAGTTCTACAAGGTTCTTGAACCCTCCAAGTGACATAAGCCATGTGCTTCAAAGTGTGAACACACATGGATATTTACTATCCAAATTAAACACTCAACCTCTCCCATAATACCCACACGATAGCCCCCTCCCTTTACACTCTCAAATTTCATTTTAACACTTATCTAAATCTAAGCTTTCCATTCTCTCCAAAAATCTCAAGAACACCAAGCAACTTTCTCTTCCATTTTCTCTCTCAAATTCAGCCCTCACTCTCAAACTCGCCATCAATCTTCTATAATTTTTCTTTCTTACTTTTCCTAAACCAAAACTATATTCTAAACACTTTTCCTTTACAAGGTTTTGTCAACCTTGTATGGTGATGAGGAAGATGGATTGTTTGTGTGTTAAGAATCCATAAGGATTCATTTATGTGTTTGTTTAATGCTTTTCTATTTGTGATTGATTTTGTTTTCAAGCATGTCTATAGCTTTAAAATATATTGCATGTGTTTATATATTGTATGTGTTCAAAGATTTATGATTGTTAATTTAGGATGTGAATAACATGTAACGATTGTATGAGTGTTCCAAAGAACACACTGAGCCTCACGGCCTTACCATTAAACAGAGAACCAAAATGTTCTCAACCATTTTCTAAATCAACGATTTAAAGAATCTAGGTAAAATAATAAATTTGAGAATGATTTAGATTGATTTTGGTCAACATGCCATTTTATTTTCTAAGATAGGTTAAGCAATTAATTTACAAAATAATTTGATTCCAATGAATCTTTGAGAAATAAAATGAAGGAACTTAGTTCTAGGATTCTAAATTAGCAGAATTTATCTTAAGCAATAATTAAAGAGAACACTTAAAAAATACTAACGTAGAGCTCACTCTCTGAGTTTTGAAGCACATTAGCAAGTTTCAAGATGTAAATGATGAGTAAAGTTAAAATGAACAATATTTAGAGGAAAACGTTAAAAATACCATATACTGATTTTATAGGCAAAATGCCACTGAATTTTATTAAAATCAGATAAATAAAATGAAAAGATTCCATAATATATTTATAACATAAGGAAAATACTTTACGTAGTTTAAAAGTACTAGATATAGTCTACACATATTTAAAATAATAATTTTAAGCTATATGGTTAAGAAAATGATTTAAAAATCTTACGCGAATGAGAAAATGATTTAAAAACATTACGCGATGTTCAAAAATGTCAAAATATATTTATGCGATTTTAAAACATTTGTAAAAGCGATGCGATTATGAAAATGCAATAAAATTTCTACGCGATTAAATGATACAGCGAGTTTTACTGCCGGGCCAAAGTGGTGGACCCGGATATGTTGTGAGATAGTACTGTCAAGTGAAGACATGCTATATCTTGGTATATTGAGACTGTGGGTATTTTCATAAATATGGTGAAATATTGAGAATAAGAGTATTTTGGTAATTTATGATCATGCGTAGAGTGTTGTGTCAATTTGGTTGATAATTGGCGATTGGTTGACGAGACGAATTACACCGTGTTGTGGTGTGATAGGCGTAGTGTGGTTCATTATATGAACTTGGAGGCATTAGTGTGCGGAGAATTCCACATATGGACAGTGGGTTGCTCCTCTGGGTTGTGGTAACGAGCAACACACTAATGATCTCGACAAGCACTATTCTTAATCGAGATCTTGTGGAGACTATTTAGTACAATGCCTGTAGTGCACGATGTATTAGACTGTGTACTGCTACACGATGTTTTGGACTGTGGGCTATAGACACGACGTTGAACAGTGCAATAGTTTGGTTGGGCAGCCTGAGGTACTATTAGTTCTTTTCGGATCATTCTCTCAGATATTTGTGTTTAGCTCCATGGAGTAAGAACGAGTCAGTGTGTGTTCATTCATTATCTGCATTTTAATGTTTACTATAATCTGTGATAAAATGTATGATGTTTTGCTTTGCTATACTGTATAAGATGTGATGGTATGTATTGTTATGATATCTGTTATAATGTCGTTTTCTTTATTGCCATGCTGGTAGTGATGTAGATTGTCTCACCTCTCTATATATATTTCTTTGTATTATATTTATATTTCCGTAAAGAGTTTTAGGAAGAGGAGGAGGAACAGCCTCTTGAGATACAGTATCCGGACGAGCGACAGCCGAGCGAACTGTACGAGGAAGGCGAGCCGATAGATCATCCTTACCATCAGGACTGATCTTGAGATCATGGCGTTGCCGGGATTCTTTGATTTTGTGAGACTTGAGTTTCACGGAGGTTCGAAGGCTTGGCGTATGCGAGAGGATAGAGGATCTGTGGTCTACGTGGGACGTCTGACTGTGTCCCTGTGTAGAGAGTTCGACGGAGATGTTATATTTACTACTACTTTATACTTACATCTAGAGTTGCCTCTGACTATTAGGCATTACTGGGAAGGAATCTTCCATGCGCCTAGCGAGCTCAGTAGTGAGTCAATAGCCCGGACTCATGTTCGTAGAGCTGTGGGACCTCTAGGAGTTCTGTCCTTCGATGATCTCTCTGAGGATGATCCATCGGAGGGTTAGAAATCTTTCGAGGTGCACTTGGGCAATGTTATGTTTTAGCACTATGTTGTCTTTTTACCGCTTTGTTAAATATTTGTAGTTGTAAATTATTTGTGTATTTAAGACAAAAATCATATGTATATTATGATGCGATTATACTATATTTTATTTTGTGTTCTGTGTTATTTTATTTAATGTTATAAATATAAAAGGAAAAAAATTTACCACTAATATTAATTACTTATCAAATGTTTTACAACTTGGGTAAGGATTTTATTTTATTTTATTTTTATTGCATCATAAATGTGACATCCCCACAAGGGTGTTACATTAGTTGGTATCAGAGCCCAAGTTAGAGTCTTTTGGGGTTGTGGTTAGGTCTGTTTTTGCTTATGTTGTGTGTGATTCTCTGTGATTTGTTTCCGAAAGGTTACATCTGACTTTGTTTTGTCTTGTTGAAGAAAGAGGATGTCTGGAGGAAGAAGAACGCGTGCGAATGTGGAACGTAGTGTGGACCCAATGACTGCAGCTGCTGAAGGTATGTAGCGAATGGCGGAAGTGATTACACAGCAAAATCAACGAGCAGCTCAACAGCAAGATGCGACTGCTGATGCTCTGAATTTGTCTGAGTTTAGGCGCAATAACCCACCACAGTTTAGAGGCGAGTTTGACCCCGAGAAGGCGAGTCTTTGATTCAAGACTTAGAAAGAGTATTTGAAGGAATGGGTGCACAGAGAATAGGAATGTGACGTATGCTACTTTTATGTAGAGGGGAGATGCTGAAAATTGGTGGAGAGGAAGCCGGCAATTATTGCGAGCCGAAGGGACTGAGATCACTTGGGAAGTGTTTAGTGAAGTATTTCTGGAAAAGTACTTTCCTGGTAGTGCCCGACATGCCAAGGAGATGGAATTTCTTGGTCTGTGTCAAGGTAACATGACTGTTGGGGAATACGCTGCTAAGTTTGAGAGCTTGTCACAGTTCTCAAGGTATTTCCAAATTCAACCTGATGAGATATGAAAGTGCTGTAAGTTTGAGGATGGACTGAGGGTAGAATTGAGGCGAGCAGTGCTACCTATGAGGATGATGGAATTTCCTGTTTTGATGGATACTTATCGACGACTCGAGGAGTTGGAGCCATCCCGAGATCCCAGAAATCGTAACTTTGGACCAACTAGGTTCCAAAGAGGAGGTAATAGCAGTCATAACCGGTTTCAGCGTAAGCCTTATTCAAGACCATCGGGAAGTCAGCCTCAACGACCGTCTGCTGGAGGAAGTTCTAGTGGTAACAGAACTGGTCAAAATGTGGCATTTACGCCAAGATGTTTTAAGTGTGGAAAGAGTGGCCATATATCTACAGATTGTTCGATCAGAGGAACGATATGCTTTAACTGCCAAAAAACTGGACATGTTTCTAGGGATTGCACTCAGCCGGAAAGGAAGCCTGCTGTGAGTAATGTTTGTGCTACTCAGCCGCGATCTGGAGGGCGAGTATATACGATGACTGGATCTGAAGCTTCTCAATCTAAAGATCTTATTCAAGGATAAGGTGTCATTGAAGGTAATCACCTGACTTTGCTATATGATTCGGGTGCAACACACTTATTTATTGCATATGATTGTGTGGAACGATTGAAACTACCTGTGTCTTCTCTGAGTTTTCAATTGATTGTTTCTACGGCAACTGCCAAGCCTGTTGTTACATCCAAAATATGTATGAACTATCCTATTATTATAAAGGATCGTGTGTTTTCGGTCAATTTAATTTGTTTACTTCTTGTTGAGATAGACATAATACTAGGAATGGATTGGTTATCTTCTAACCATATCCTAATAGACCGTGCAAGCAAAACCATAGTTTTTCCTGAGAAAAAAAGTTTTGGATTCTTGACTGTTGTTAAAGTCAAGTCATTATTAAGGGATGAAGCTCAGGGATTTATGTTGCTATCTTCTTTAGAAGTCAAGAGTGAGAAGGATGTGAGCGCTATTCCTATCGTCAATAAGTTTCCAGAGATTTTTCCTGATGATGTACCCGGTTTGCCACCGGAAAGGGAGATCGAGTTATCTGTCGATTTGGTGCCGGGAGCAGGTCCTATTTCGATTGCACCATATCGGATGTCGTCTGTAGAGTTGGTAGAACTGAAGAAGCAATTGGAGGAGCTATTGGAGAAACAGTTTGTACGACCTAGTGTTTCACCATAGGGAGCACCAGTGCTGCTAGTCAAGAAAAAGGATGGAACTTCTCGACTTTGTGTTGATTATCGTCAGCTGAACAAGGTTACTATAAAGAATAAGTATCCACTTTCGAGAATTGATGATTTGATGGATCAGTTGAAGGGAGCCGTTGTATTCTCTAAGATAGATCTACGATTAGGTTATCATCAGATTTGTGTCAAGGTTCATGATGTACCTAAGACAACTTTCCGAACTCGTTATGGGCATTATGAGTATCAAGTGATGCCGTTCGGAGTGACGAATGCTCCTGCAATATTCATGGACTACATGAATAGGATTTTTCATCCATACCTAGACAGATTTGTCGTTGTCTTTATCGATGACATTCTGATCTACTCTCAAAGTCAAGAAGAGCATGCTAAACATCTCAGTATAGTTCTCCAGATTTTGAAAGAGAATAAGCTACATGCAAAATTGGCAAAATACGAGTTTTGGTTAGAAGAAGTTCAATTTCTAGGTCACGTAATTTCCAAGGAAGGTATTGCGGTAGACCCATCAAAGGTGGAGACTATTTTGCAGTGGGAAAGGCCTAAGACAGTGACGGAAGTCTAGAGTTTTGTTGGACTAGCTAGATATTACCAAAGGTTTATTGAAGGTTTTTCCAAGATAGCTGGACCACTTACACAACTCACAAGGAAGAGCCAAGCTTTTGATTGGACGGAGGAATGTGAAGCAAGTTTCCAAGAGTTGAAGAAGAGATTGACGACTGCACCAGTGTTAATTTTACCGGATCCTAACAAATCTTTTAAGGTGTATTGTGATGCTTCTTATCAAGGGTTAGGATGTGTGTTGATGCAGAATCGGAATGTAGTAGCTTATGCTTCAAGACAGCTGAAGGTTCATGAGAGGAACTACCCAACGCATGATTTGGAACTAGCCGCGGTAGTCTTTGCGTTGAAAGTGTGGAGACATTTTCTGTATGGAGCTATGTTCAATGTCTTTAGTGATCACAAGAGCTTAAAATACTTGTTTGATCAAAAGGAATTGAATATGAGACAGAGGCGATGGTTGGAATTTTTGAAGGACTATGATTTTCAGCTTCAATATCACCCAGGAAAGGCGAATGTGGAGGCGGATGCCTTGAGTAGAAAGGTGGTTAGTGTTTTTACCATGATGATAAAGGAAGAGGAGT
This sequence comes from Ormosia semicastrata, assembly GCA_029884595.1. Classification (NCBI taxonomy): domain Eukaryota; kingdom Viridiplantae; phylum Streptophyta; class Magnoliopsida; order Fabales; family Fabaceae; genus Ormosia; species Ormosia semicastrata. The sequence continues at coordinate 54,070,000 of JAQQTO010000063.1, forward strand.
TGATTAATCAATTCAAAGATCTATGGTTGTCAGTGGAATTGGTACCCGAAACGATTCATCTAAGTAAGGTTGTAGTTTTGAATGACTTACTGGAGGTAATCCGAGAAAAACAGGATGAGGATTCATTTTTACAAAATGAAAAGGAGTTTTTGAAGCAAGGTCATAAGGCGACGATGGAGGAAGGATCTGATGGAATCCTAAGGTTTGAAGGGAGAGTTTGTATACCTGATGATCTCGAACTGAAGAAAGCAATTTTGGATGAAGCTCATACTAGTAATTTGAGTATGCATCCGGGCATGACAAAGATGTATCAAGACTTAAAGCGAATGTTTTGGTGGCCAAGAATGAAGAGAGATGTAGCAGAACGTGTGACGTCTTGTCTTGTCTGTTAGAAGGCAAAAGTGGAACATCAAAAACTTGCCGGTATGTTACAACCTTTAACTATTCCAGAGTGGAAATGGGATAGTATCTCGATGGATTTTGTTACCAGATTGCCAAGGACGAGGAAGGGTCATGATTCTATATGGGTTATAGTTGATAGGCTTACGAAGTTAGCGCACTTATTTCCGATCAATATTAAGTATTCGTTGGAACGATTAACCAAGATATACATCAGCGAAGTTGTTAGACTCCATGGTGTGCCTGCAAGTGTAGTTTCTAATAGAGATCCGAGATTTACGTCGAGGTTCTGGCAAAGTTTGCAAGAAGCCATGGGAACTAAACTGCGATTGAGTTCTGCTTATCATCCACCGACTGATGGCCAAAAGGAGAGAACAATTCAGTCGTTGGAGGATTTGTTGCGTGCTTGTGTGTTGGAACAACAAGGGAGTTGGGATGAATTTCTGTCTTTGATAGGATTCACCTACAACAATAGTTTTCACTCGAGCATAGGGATGGCACCCTATGAAGCCCTTTAAGGACGACGATGCCGAACACCTTTGTGTTGGTATCAGGATGGGGAAAGTATGACCATTGGGCCTGATCTTCTGCAACAGACTACGAAAAAGGTGAAAATGATTCAGGAGAAGATGCGAACGACTCAGAGCTGATAGAAGAGCTATGCTGATAAGCGGAGGCAACCTCTAGAATTTGAAGAAGGTGAGCATGTATTCTTAAGAGTAACGCCTACGACTGGTGTCGGAAGAGTTATCAAATCTAGGAAAGTTACTCCTAAATTCATAGGGCCTTATCAAATTATTCGTCAGATAGGTCCTGTAGCCTACCAAATAGCTTTACCGCCTTTTCTATCCAATCTACACAATGTATTCCATGTGTCTCAGCTGAGGAAATACATTCCAGATCCAACTCATGTTATACAGCCAAATGAAGTGCAGCTGAAGGATAATTTGACGTATGAAACACTTCCTGTTAAGATTGAGGACAGGAGAGTGAAACAGCTTCGAGGGAAGATGATTGAGCTAGTAAAGGTAGTATGGAATGATGTAACGGGAGATACTACTTGGGAGCTAGAAGATAAGAAGAGGGAGCAATACCCTCACCTATTCTGAGGTGTGATGAATTTCGGGGACGAAATTCTTATTAGTAGTGGAGAGTTGTAACACCCCAACTTTTGGGTTAATTATAATATAGTCCTAAAATGTACTATTTTGTAATTTCTGTGAGTAGTAAATTGAAATTGACTGTTTCGTGAGTGCATTTGATTGTTGTATGTGATTTGCTCCGAGCCAAGGAAATAATAATTATCTGGCCGAAAAAATCTTATTTTAATTTATTGGAGCTGGGGGATTTTACTAAACCCAATTCTGATTGATATATATATTAATCTTTTAATTTTTAGGATTTAACTGTGTAATAAAATAATTTTATATTATTATAATATTATTTTATTTAACAGTACCTACTGTCTCAAAAATAGTAGAAATCTGCTTCAAAATTACCATTGACCATTAAAAGTCAGTGGGACCCGCGTTTAGAAAAGTAGTCAACGATTCTAACTGGACCAAATTCTAAACTAATAGGAGCAAGTCAACGAAAGTGGCTTGACTATTTTAAACCAATGAGAAGTGGTCAAACAAAGAGGCAAAGACTTCTTTGTGGACCGTTAGATGTAGAAGCTTGTTTTGGAAGCTTTGATCTTAACCGTTGATCAAATCAATGGTGTGAGAGCAATTCTAGTTTAATCACTAAGCAATATCCACCTTAGATCAAATCAAAGGCTAGGGATTAAAGTTAAAATCAAAGGCTAAGATTAAGTCAAATATAGTGGCTTGACTTTGTTTAGTAACTAATTAAACCTAATTTGGTTAATCTAATTGCCTAATTAACAAACTAAGTAAGCTAACCTAGTTGTTGCTTAGTTATAATCTAATTATTAATTAGATGTCCTAATTTTGTTTAGAGGCTATAATATATGCTAATATATATTAAACTAATTAGTTATATAATTAGAATGTTAATTAAGTGTTAATAGGAGACTTAACCTAATTAATTATCTATTTAATTAGCTTGTAATTAACTATAATGGAAATCAAATTAAGTCCCCTAAACCCCAAGGAGTCCCACGGCCAAAGGAGGCTAGATGGCCAAGTTCTCACAAGTTCTACAAGGTTCTTGAACCCTGCAAGTGACATAAGCCATGTGCTTCAAAGTGTGAACACACATGGATATTTACTATCCAAATTAAACACTCAACCTCTCCCACAATACCCACACGGCAGCCCCCTCCCTTTACACTCTCAAATTTCATTTTAACACTTATCTAAATCTAAGCTTTCCACTCTCTCCAAAAATCTGAAGAACACCAAGCAACTTTCTCTTCCATTTTCTCTCTCAAATTCGGCCCTCACTCTCAAACCCACCATCAATCTTCTATAATTTTTCTTTCTTACTTTTTCTAAACCAAAACTATATTCTAAACACTTTTCCTTCACAAGGTTTTGTCAAAAACCTACTCCTTCTAGTTCAAAATCAAAGCTTTTGTTCACTTCCCTAAGGGTAAGTTTTTTATTCTTTGGTTTAAAGTTTGATTTTTGATTTTCTGCACCATGATTGGTCCATGGTTTTTCAATATTGAGCCTCGTATGTAATTTTACTAATTATTTAAGAATTATTAGGGTTTTGTGTTGGTTTTCAAGAAAGCAAGGAGAAGGAGGAGACTAGGAGATCCTTGTCTTCAAGAGGTAAGAGGGAGATTTAATCTCATCAACCTTGTATGGTGATGAGGAAGATGGATTGTTTGTGTGTTAAGAATCCATAAGGATTCATTTATGTGTTTGTTTAATGCTTTTCTATTTGTGATTGATTTTGTTTTCAAGCATGTCTATAGCTTTAAAATATATTGCACGTGTTTATATATTGTATGTGTTCATAGATTTATGATTGTTAATTTAGGATGTCAATAACATGTAACGATTGTATGAGTGATCCAAAGAACACACTGAGGCTCACGGCCTTACCATTAAACAGAGAACCAAAATGTTCTCAACCATTTTCTAAATCAATGATTTAAAGAATCTAGGTAAAATAATAAATTTGAGAATGATTTAGATTGATTTTGGCCAACATGCCATTTTATTTTCTAAGATAGGTTAAGTAATTAATTTACAAAAGAATTTGATTCCAATGAATCTTTGAGAAATAAAATGAAGGAACTTAGTTCTAGGATTCTAAATTAGCATAATTTATCTTAAGCAATAATTAAAGAGAATACTTGAAAAATACTAACGTACAGCTCACTCTTTGAGTTTTGAAGCGCATTAGCAAGTTTCAAGATGTAAATGATGAGTAAAGTTAAAATGAACAATATTTAGAGAAAAATGTTAAAAATACCATATACTAATTTTATAGGCAAAATGCTGCAGAAATTTACTAAAATCAGATAAATAAAATGAAAAGATTCCATAATATATTTATAACATAAGGAAAATACCTTACGTAGTTTAAAAGTAATAGATATAGTCTACACATATTTAAAATAATAATTTTAAGCTATATGGTTAAGAAAATGGTTTAAAAATCTTATGCGATTGAGAAAATGATTTAAAAACATTACGCGATGTTCAAAACCATCAAAATATATTTATGCGATTTTAAAACATTTGTAAAAGCGATGCGATTGTGAAAAAGTGATAACATTTCTACGCAATTAAATGATACAACGAGTTTTACTATTGGGCCAAAGTGGTGGACCTGGACATGTTGTGAGATAGTACTGTCAAGTGGAGACATGCTATATCTTCGTATATTGAAACTGAGGGTATTTTCATAAATATGGTGAAATATTGAGAATAAGGGTATTTTTGTAATTTGTGATCATGCTTAGAGTGTTGTGTCAATTTGGTTGATAATTGGCGATTGGTTGACGAGACGAATTACACCGTGTTATGGTGTGATAGGCGTAGTGTGGTTCATTAAATGAACTTGGAGGCATTAGTATGCGGAGAATTCCACATATGGACAATGGGTTGCTCCTCTGGATCGTGGTAACGAGCAACACACTAATGATCTCGACAAGCACCATTCTTAATCGAGATCTTGTGGAGACTATTTAGTACAATGCCTGTAGTGCACGATGTATTAGACTGTGTACTGCTACACGATGTTTTGGACTGTGGGCTATAGACACGACGTTGGACAGTGCAATAGTTTGGTTGGGCAGCCTGGGGTACTATTAGTTCTTTTCGGATCATTCTCTCAGATATTCGTGTAGTTCTTTTTGGATCATTCTCTCAGATATCCGTGTTTAGCTCCATGGAGTAGGAATGAGTCAGTGTGTGTTCATTCATTATCTGCATTTTAATGTTTACTATAATATGTGATAAAATGTATGATGTATTACTTTGCTATACTGTATGAGATGTGATGCTATGTATTGTTATGATATCTGTTGTAATGTCGTTTTCTTTATTGCCATGCTGGTAGTGATGTAGATTGTCTCACCTCTCTATATATATTTCTTTGTATTATATTTATATTTCCTAAAGAGTTTGAGGAAGAGGAAGAGGAACAGCCTCTTGAGGTACAGTATCTGGACGAGTGACAGCCAAGCGAACTGTACGAGGAAGGCGAGTCGATAGATCATCCTTACCATCAGGACTGATCTTGAGATCATGGCGTTAACGGGATTATTTGGTTTTGTGAGACTTAAGTTTCACGGAGGTTCGGAGGCTTGGCGTATACGAGAGGATAGAGGATCTGTGGTCTACGTGGGACGTCTGATTGTGTCCCTGTGTAGAGAGTTCGACGGAGATGTTATATTTACTACTACTTTATACTTACATCTAGAGTTGCCTCTGACTCTTAGGCGTTACTGGGAAGGAATCTTCCATTCGCCTAGCGGGCTCAGTAGTGAGTCAACAGCCCGGACTCATGTCCGTAGAGCTGTAAGACCTCCAGGAGTTCTGTCCTTCGATGATCTCTATGAGGATGATCCATCGGAGGGTTAGAAATCTTTCGAGGTGCACTTGGGCAATGTTATGTTTTAGTACTATGTTGTCTTTTTACCGCTTTGTTAAATATTTGTAGTTGTAAATTATTTGTGTATTTAAGACAAAAATCATATGTATATTATGATGTGATGTTACTATGTTTTATTTTGTGTTCTGTGTTATTTTATTTAATGTTATAAATATAAAAGGAAAAAAATTTACCACTAATATTAATTACGTATCAAATGTTTTACAACTTGGGTAAGGATTTTATTTTATTTTATTTTTATTGCATCATAAATATGACATCCCCACAAGGGTGTTACAATATTAGTATGTGATGTAGGGGATCTCACCTCTTTGCTGTATTGTTCTGTCTATTTCTATTGTACGCTTACTTCTATGAAGACTACGATGACGGCAAGGAGGAATTAACTAGATTTCTTTAGGCTACAGTTTCTTGAAGGCGCTAAGGCTTGGCATGTTCATTGGGACTCAGAGCATAAAGAGATTGTGGTGACATTACTTTATCAGTAAGTAGGGCTCGCCATGGGGTCATTACTTCATTTTATATGGTTGCTTATGTAGAGGTTATTTTACTTATCAGGGAGTTGTGGAATGAATTTCACTATACTCCTATAGAGAACTTCGATATTTCTTTGGGTCGGATTTCTATCCGTCGAGATATTCCCAGTTAGGGAATTTGTCTTCTGAGGAGAACTCTTGTTCATAGATGTTGTGAACTTGGGTCAGTCTAGGTTGGTTACGTTTTGGGGTATGTAAGTATTATGGACGTGTATTGTAGTAATTTTTGATTATATGTAAAGTATGTGGGTTTTTTACTAAACTGTCGCTAGTGCCAAAACTATTTACCAAATTGTCACTTTTTTTGAACTATTTATCAAATTATCACTTTTTAAAAACTATATACCAAACTGCCACCCTTTTGTCCTACATGGCTTTTGTAACACCCTTCAATTTAATAACCACGGCACAATCGTCATTATGTCACGGTCACTAAATTTCGACGTGTTACGATTGTCAAACAACAAATTTTCCAAAGACTAATCATTTCGCATATGAGGAAATAGGAGCCACGAATGAATAGTTACATATACTGCCAGTAAAAAAAATATGAATTATAAGATGTACTCAATTTACAAGGCAAATCGACCAAAATGCCCTTTGTGGCAAATTTATTTACCAATTTGCCATCATTTTCAAACTATTTATCAAACTGCCACTGATTTTGCCACGTTGAAATTTTATATTATTTTTCGTTCCACGTGGGATGCTCCAACACGCGTGGCGCATCCAACTAAGATGCACCAACACATGTGACGTATCCCAGTTGGATGAGCCATGCGTGTTGGCACATCCTAGTTGGATGCGCCACGCGTGTTGGCGCATCCCACGTGGATCGAAAAATAATATAAAATTCTCACATTATATGTGCAGGGCACTTAACCCATTCCACGTGGATTTCTTAAAAAAGGGCACCCAGAGACACATACAATTTACATGTCTACTAAAGAGTGCACCACAATATTGAGGGACATCAGTTTCAATTAGTTTATTTATAAGCCAAGTATTTGCTTCTGATCTGTAAAGTAGTCGATGTGGGACTTTGCTGTTAGCAAGGCAAAGTAGTTAAGTAAGATAACAAAATACATTTGTTTGATGTGGGACTTTGATAGTGGCAAGACAAAGCAATTATGTAAGACAACAAAATATTTTTATTCGATGTGGGACTTTGGTGGTGATAAAGTAAAGTAACTAAGTAAGGTAATAAAGCACATTTGTTCAATGTGGGACTTTGATGATGTCAATATGCAGCTTTTAAATTTGTGTGATGACTTAGCTTTTCTTGAACTTTCATTTGATTTTCAAGGAAAAGAAAGGAAGAAAAAAAAAATAAAGCAACACAAGTGCAGCAGTAAAGATACGTAACTTGAGAATGAAGGTTAATGTACAGGATACCTACTGATGTACATGGATGTGTGCATAAACACATGGCAAAAAGCCAAGATCACTACAGCATTACTGAATTTGTAATCACACGTACAAGAACCTTTAGTTGTGGACATGTCATGATGAAGTGAAATAATATTTTATGACAAAAAATATTATTTTTCTACCAAGTCCAAAGAACATTATTTTATGAAGTGAAATATTATTTCTGAACTCTCTACTAGTGCCATACAGAGATTAGCATATCTGAGCCCATGATGAACGCTCAAGCCATCTTTTGTTCACAGGAAGTTGCAATATACTATCCACCATACATAAGCCTTCCTCGACTGATTCTGTTGTACATCTTTTGAAGGCAGTGATTCTGTGTTTGTAGGTACTAATTTTATACTTTTCCTCCTCCTTCGCTGTAGACATATCCCCTGGCATGACTACTACTCTTATCTTCAAAATGTGTTTGACCAATAAAGTTTTGTACTTCAGCATCAGTTTTAATGTTATTCTCTGTTTGAACCAAAGAACAGTAGCTTTCACTAACATCCTTAAGATTATAACTTTCATATTACAAGGAAAACTTATAAGGCTTTTATCAATTATTGATAATTAAATTATGTAAATCACCCAAAATATTCAGATTTTGAAAGTAATTTTACTTTGTTATCTTACTTAGTTGTTTTGCCTTACCAATATTAAAGTCCCACATCGATTACTTTACAGATTAAAAATAAATACTTAGCCTATAAATAAACTAATTGAAATTGATATTTCTCAATATTGTGGTGCACTCTTTAGTAGACATGTAAATTGTATGTGTCTCTGGGCGCCCTTTTTTAAGAAATCCACATGAAATAGATTAAGTGCCCTGCACATATAACGTGAGAATTTTATATTATTTTTTGTTCCATGTAGGATGCGCCAACACGCGTGTTGGTGCATCCTACGTGGAATGAAAAATAATATAAAATTTCAACGTGGCAAAATCAGTGGTAGTTTGATAAATAGTTTGAAAATGATGCAAATTGGTAAATAAATTTGCCACAAAAGACATTTTGGTCGATTTGCCCAATTTACAACATGTAAGTCTGGATAATCACCTTAAAACATACATATACCCAAAAATACACTTTATATAGGTAATGCAAAATAAAGTATAAACTACCTACAATATAACCACGACTAAGGAGTTGGGTACTCCATCGGACCCCGAATGCGTAAGGCAACTCTAGGCACACCGATGTAGTGAGGAATACAGGATGAGATCTTCAATCGTTGTCCTCTTCACGGTCAAGGTCAGGTCCCCAACATATCGCATACGCTTGTCGGTCTAGTCGACTTACTAAGCCTTGGCACCTCCGATGAACTCAATCATGACGAGACCAATGGAATCCCTTTAAGTTGTCCTTACCAAACACAGAAGATCAACCCAAGTGAAATATAGGAGATTCAACCTCGCCCCCTTTATAGACTTTAACCAAAAACCACACAGAATAGCCACAAATACAGAAAAGAGGTAAAACATTCTACATCATTACCTATTATGGCAGTAAAGAAACAAAACGGCGCATGACGCCCACATAACATTTCAGAAATGGTAAACAACATTAAAATAGGTAGTAAACAATTTAGCATATATAGGGAGTTATAGCAGTAATGAAACAACAAATTAAATTGTCATATAAATGAGTAAATGTCAAATGATGTGGTGACTCACTATGCACTTGCACATGGTACAAAAAATCCTACTCCATGAAGCTAGACACGAATAGTCGGAGAGAACGATTAGGAGGTATGTCTGTATCTTGGCTGTCGAGGCCCTCAAGTGCTAAAATTCTCAATTTATCAACGTGCACATCATGGAATTTTACAAGACATTCTACACAGATCTCGATATAGGACAGTGTCTAGTCAGGATCGTCGGTGCGTTTGCATCGATTTGTCCCACTGTCTAGTGGGGCTACCAACTGCCTACTGTGAGACGCCCGTGCCCCGATGCCTCCAAGGTCAACTGCAGGACCTACACTAGTCTATTCACACCCGCACATAGGTGTGATTCAACTCTTAGGCAATATGGCCTTAACAAATTATCCAACGGACTTTTTCAATGCATGACTCAATCATGCTCAATGCGCATAGTTTCAATGCATACTCATGTTGGTGTATGCCCTAGAGGCCAATACATTTTCTGTATTTACGTACATTCTATTATGCTATTTTTATAAATGATTTACCTCTTGAAGCATGAATCACCAACACCGTAATAGAAATGATGTCTCTGCGGTATCCACACGAACAGACTCACGAACGTCTAACGTCTGCAAAGAGGAGTCTCACGTCTCTCACATAGTGCTAGCTACGAAGAGAAGAGAAGAAACCTGTCGCTCTTTCACTCACTTTATTTGATAAATTTCTCATTTATGTGGCCCAAACGACAATGCCAGAGAAAAGTTGGGTTCAGATCGTTTGATTTAAACCTCTTTGTATTTATGTTATAGACGGGCGTTTCGAGATCAAGTACATAAAGTCCATTACTCAATTGTGAACTACCATAAAAAATATCATTCATATAAATGGAACAACACTTGTGCTTTATAATAAAAGAAAAACCTTTCTTGTCCAAACAAGAAACAGAAATGATATTCCTACTAATAGCAGGCACAAAATAGCAGTCCTATAACTCTATTACAAGTCCAGTGGGCAAAGATAATAAATAAATCCCTATTGTTAATGCAGCAAATTTTGCTCCATTTCCCACTCGTAGGTCGACTTCACCCTTCATCAATGGTCTACTGCTCTTTAGATCCTGCACATTTACACAAATGTGAGATCCACATCTAGTATCTAATACCCATGATGCAGAAGTAGATAAATTGACTTCAATAACAAAAATACCTAAAGTGGAAGTCTCACTTCCCTTCTTCTTTTTAAGCTCTTCCAGGAACTTAGCACAATTCATCTTCCAATGTCCGGTCTGACCACAATGGAAGCATGTACCTTCCTTAGCCACTCCACCCACTGGTTTCAAGCCAGAAGTGCTGGGCTTGGACTTATCCTTGCCTTTGCCCTTCCAGTTGTCCTTGGGCTTTTTCTGCTGTTTCTTGCCCTTATTCTTTTGGACCATCATTATGGCCTTCCCTTTGCCTTTGTTAATGTTCTGCTCAGCAGTTCTCAATATGCCTAGCAGCTCTGGTGGTGATTTGTCAATCTCATACATGTTGTAGTTCATGACAAATTGACTAAAACTTTTCGGCAACGATTGCAGGACTAAGTCAGTGGCCAACTCTTAGCCCAAAGGAAAATCGAGTCTCTCTAGGTTTTCAATGTACCCAATCATCTTGAGTACATGAGCACCAACAGGGCTTCCTTCTACCAGCTTGCATTGAAACAGTGCTTTACAGACCTCGAATCTCTCATGCCTGGCCTGCTCTTGATAGAGCTTCTGAAGGTGTACGATCATATCGTATGTATCCATGTTCTCATGTTGCTTTTGGAGCTCAGAGTTCATGGTGGCCAGCATTAGACATCTGATGTCCAAGGCATTATCTTGATGCTTCTTATAAGCATCTCTTTCAGTTCTAGGGGCATTAGCAGCAGGTGACTCAGGAATAGGTTGTTCCAAAATATACAGCTTTTTCTCTTGCTTGAGGACAATCCTCAAATTCCTGTACCAGTCTAGAAAATTCATTCCAGACAACTTGTCCTTCTCAAGGATGGATCGCAATGATAAAGTACCCGATGTGTTTGTTTCCATGGTAATCTATTAACAGAAATATGCAAAATATAAATATCATGCCATAAACATATTTAATGAGGTCTTTTAATTAAATATGTCTCCCACTATTTTATTCAAGTCAATGACCCTCATCATTGACTCGAAAAATCCCATTATAAGATTTCCTAGTGGGCCAAGATCCATATTTCACCTAGTTTTGAGTCAGCTTTGGTTGATCACCCAAAATTCAGTTATTTAGGTAGGAAACACTTTCCAATTACATCACATGTAACTTTTGGATAGTTGGGTGAATAACACTTATTCAAGTCCATCTAAAGGACCAATGTAACACCCCAAATTCTGACTATGTGAATAGTAATAGTAGAATTACACTGTTTGTGTTTTCTGTGTATTATAAAAATAATTTGATTATTTCGATACTGTTTTTGATTGTTTTGTGTGATTTGCTCCTGGTCAAGAAAATAATAATTTTCGGGCCGGGAAAATTCTTATCTGATTTATTTAGAGACGGGGGATCTTACTTAACCCGAATCGAGTAACACGAGAAAAGAATCTCTTAATGGTTAGAATTTATCTCGTAAAATAATTCTATTTTTGATAAATATCTGTTACTTTATTCATAGCTGCTATTGCAATGAATTATTCGATCCGACTATAATTTGCCATAATAATCAACCGACCAAAATTATGGAATTCTAATTCGACCAAAATTGAAATCCCAATCCGATGAAGTTCCTCAACATTTTCCCAAATGGTTTTCATTTCAAAACCTGTTTCGACAAACCGAATTCGACAATTTCTTTTGAGAATAGATTCTTGTCGTCGATCGACTTCATTTCAAGCCTATTCCGACAAACAAAGCTTGACAATTTTATGAATATACTCCTGTCGATAGACTCGGTCTTTCTCAAGCCTTACAGGAATCCAAAAGACCAATCTCACGTAACTCATTCGACAATCTAAGATTTTTTGAAGGTCTTGACATCGACAGAATTTGGACAAAATCCAAACACTTGAAGAAATTTTCCTAACATTTTGATCCCGTCGGATTTAATTACTGAATGCAAGCATAAGTTAAATAGTGAGTTGAATTCGACACTTCCAGAGCATTTCCCGACAACATCAATTGGTAGTTCGACAGAACCCAAAATACCTCAAAATTGGATGAAGCCGATTCTCAGTTTTTGAATCAGAAATCAAAGATTTGGCTGTTATGGCTACTTTTTCTGACCAAGACCATTTATTCTGACAAAGACTATCTCTTCCGACCAAGATTATCTATTTCGACTAAGGTTATCTTTTCCGACAAAGACTATCTATTCAAAAACATGGAAGACTTCCTCAAATTCGACAAAACGATGGATGTTGTTGTTGGAGAGAATCGACCAAAAACAATATGGTTCTCTTTTTCCCTCAATCTTGTCGGACGATTCTCCCAAATCAAAATGAAGATGACTGGTATGTAATCGACCTGACTGATCATAAATAGTACTACTATTCGTTGTCGAACACTATTTTATGTCGAAGGTTGCTTATTGTTGGACAAACACTTATCGTCGAATTTGATATTCAGACCATTTAGGCAATGTTAATATCCGTCGAGTGGAGATGCTCATATTCGTCGAATTGGACTTTCTGAAACAATGTCAAAATCCGTCGAAATTGAATATTTTAAGACCATACTATATCCGTCGAATTTGAGATATCCGTCGAATTTGAACTTCTGTTCAAATTTATCGAATTTGATCTTCTGACTATTTGGTACTATGTTAAGATTCGTCGAGTGAAAATATTAAAATCTGTCGAGTGAGAAGGCTTTTGTCCGTTAAGTAAGAATGTCAATTTCCGTCGAGTATGGATGTCAATGTTCATCGAAATAGAATGATAATGTTCATCGAGTTGTGATGCTAATGACCGTCGAGTAAGAATTTCTAGTCATTTAGTAAAGAAACTTCTCTAATGTCAAAATTCATCGAATTTGAATTTCTAATCATATAGTATTCTTGTCGGTTCGACAATTTGAAAATTTCTTCTACGTTAACACCCATCCGACGAATTGGGAATTCGTTAACTTTTAGTTTATCAACAGTTTTTGATATTCGTCTGACAAAATCACCATTCGTCCGACAGAATTATCATTCGACAGAATGCTTATCCGACAGCACTTGATCTTTGGCCATACTTGAGAAATAATGTTCTCTCATCATATAGTATTCTGTTATGTTAATTTCATCGAAAACTACTTAATTAGCAAGTAATGAGGTTGAATTAAAAACAAATTGAATCCCACGGTTTTGTAGCAGCTTGGGGGAGGCTTCTACATGGTTCTTGAACCGTCTTACATGCCCTTTAGGTGGCCAAAAGGTGACATAAGCCATGTGCACAAATGGATATTTACTATCCAAGTGAATAGATATTTACTAAGCCAAATCAAACACTCAACCTCACTCACAAAGGCACCTCACGGCAGCAGCCTCTTCTATTTTCTCTCTTCACTTTTATTTCACACTTATCCTAAATTAAAGCTTTCATCTTCTCTCCAAAAATGCTAAGAACCCATGCATGCTTTTCCTTTCATTTTCTTCTCTCTGTTCGGTCAAGCCTTCACCTCACACCACCAAACCTCTATAATTTTATCTCTTAGCTTTTCTTAAACCCAAATCCTATTCTAAACACTTTTCATTCACAAAGTTTTCCCAAATTCCTACTCTATCTTGCCTAAAATCCAAGTTTTTGCTTACTTACCTAAGGGTAAGTTTGGTTTCTATGGTTCAAAATTGAATTTTTAATTTTTCTAACCATGCTTGTTCCATGGTTTCTCTATTTTGTACCTTGTATGTGTTTTTACTAATTATTTAAGAATTTTAGGAATTGTTTTGGAGCTTGTATGAAATTTAGAAGAAAGGAGGAGATCTTACCGATTAATTTGTCTACAAGTGGTAAGAGGGAGATTTAATCTCATCAACCCTAAGTGGTGATGGGAAAATGGATTTGTTTGTGTGTATGGAATCCATAAGGATTCATTTGTGTGGTTGTTTATTGTATTTATTATTTATTTGTGTGATTGTTTATGGTTTTATTATTTTTGTGATTCTTTAAATGCTTTCCAATTTGTGATTTATTTTGCTATGCATGATTATAGCTTTTATTATTTTCGCTATGCATGTTTATGGCTTTAAATATATTGTATGTATATTATATGTGATTTAATAATTGTATGTGTTTATAATCGTATAATTATTAAAGTAGGATGTGAATAACATGTACGAAATGCATGAGTATTCCAAAGAATACACTATGAGGCTCACGACCTTACATCCAAAAAGAGAACCAAAATGTTCTCAGCAATTTTCTAAATTACTGATTTGAGTAATCTAGGTAAAATAATTAAATTAAAAATGATTTAAGTTAATTATGGCCAACATGCCATTTAATGTATAATCAAATATCATTTTTCTTTGATTTGGCCAACATTCCATTTTATTTTCTAAGATAGGATAGGTAATGATTTTATTAAACAAATCGATTCCAAAGAATCATTGAGAAAATCAAAGGAATTAATTGATCTTAGAATTTTAACTTAGTAGAATTTAGTTTAAATAAGAATTAAATCAAACGCTTGAAAAATACTAACGTAGAGCTCATTTTATAAATTTTGAAGCGCGTTAGTGAGTTTCAAAGTGAAATTATTGGGTAAAAATAAAATAAACTATATTTAGAGGAAAAACGTTAAAAATACCTTATACTGATTTTATAGGCAAAATGCTGCCAAAATTTATTAAAATCTGACGCTTAAAATCAAAAGATTCCATATTATATTTAGAACACAAGGAAAATACTCTACGTATTTTAAAAGTACTAGATATAGTTTTATACATATTAAAAATAATGATTTTAAGTTATTCGGTTAAGAAAATGAATTAAAAATCCTACGCGATTGAGAAAAAAATTTTATGATATTTAAAAATGTCAAAATATATTTACACGATTTAAAAACGTTTGTGAAAATAACGAGATTGTGAAAATGCGATAAAATTCCTACGCGATTGATCGATACAGTGAGTTTTTCTGTCGGGCCAAAGTGGTGGACCCGGACATATTGTGGTGTAGTACTGTCAGGTGGGACGTACTATACTTTGGTATTTTGTTAGTACTGTCAGGTGGGACGTACTATACTTTGGTTTTTGGTGATAAAGGGCATTTTGGTAATTTTTTGTAATTATGGTAAAATTTGGATAATAAGGGTATTTTTGAAATTTTAGATCATGTTTAGAGTGTTGTGTCAATTTAGTGGATAATTGGCGATTGATTGATGAGGTGAATTACACTATGTTTGGTGTGATAAGCGTAGTGTGGTTCATTTATGAACTTGGAGGCATTAGTGTGCGGAGGATTCCATATGTGGACAGTGGTAGCACCTCTGGGCCGTGGTAACGGGCAACACACTAATGATCTTGACAAGCACTATTCTTAGTCAAGATCTTGAGGGGACTATTAAGTACTATGCCTGTGGTACACGATGTATGGACTGTGTACTGCTACACGATGTTTTGGACTGTGGGCTATAGACATGATGTATTGACAGTGCAATAGCTTGGTTGGGCAGCCATACAGTATTATTAGTTTTCTATTCAGATCATTCTCTCAGATATTTGTGTTTAGCTCCATGAAGTAGGAACGAGTCAGTGTGTGTTCATGCATTACCTGCATTTTACTGTTCATGCATCATCTGCACTTTACTGCTTACCATATTTTGTGATAAAATATATGATGTACTATTTTAATATATTATGTATGATACGTGTTATTTTACTATATATTGCTTTAATATATTATGCATGATATAATGGTATGTGTTATTTTAATATGTATTACTTTGTTATATTATGCATGAAATGTTGGTATGTACTGTTGTGATATTTGCTTGTATTGTCGTTTTCTTTATTGCCATGCGGGTAATGGTGTAGATTGTCTCACCTCTTTCTTGTATTGTTTTATCTGTTTCTATTTTTACGTTTATATCATCGAAGACTACAATGACGGCAAGAGGAGGACAATTAGGTTTCTTTAGACTACAATTTCTCGAAGGCGCAGAGGCTTGGTATGTCCACTGGGACACAGGACACATAGAGTACAGTGGTAACGTGACTTTGTCAGTAAGTAGGACTCGACATGGGTTAATGACTACACGTTATATGGTTACTTTCGTAGAGATTATTTTACCTATTAGGGAGTTGTGGGACGAGTTTCACTATACTCCTAGAGAGAACTTCGACATAGTTTTGGGTCGATTTTCTATCGGTCAAGACATTCCTAACTAGGGAAACTGTCTTATGACGAGGGCTCATGTCTTAACAATTATGTTTGAGTAATATGCTGTCTTTTACTATTTTTATTAGATATCAATAGATGTAAATTAGGTGTGTAATAAAGAAGAATTATATGTATATTATGGCGTGATTATACTTTGTTTAATTTTGTGTTCTGTATTATTTTATTTAATGTTATAATTATTAAAGGAAAAAAAAATATACCACAAATATTATTTAAGTATCAAATGTTTTATAACTTGGGTAAGGATTTTATTTATTTTACTTTTCTGCATCATAAATGTGACATTCCCAGAAAGGGTGTTACAACCAAAGCCCAACTTCATGCCTCTAAGCCTTCAATCCTATTGAAATGGCCTAGTTAAGTCAAACCCAATGGTTGGCAGTTGGATATTACCGTTATCCCATCACGTCTTACTAATATAGATAAAGGCATCCTGCTTTGGCAGACCTGCACTTGATCGATACTAGTCTTGACGAGTGCCACACATTGGAAGGCATCACATAATGACTTAATATTTGCTTTGAGGGAATTTTTATTATTATTATTACTAGATCTCACCATTTATTAAACTATTTATCATACCATAAACATTATCCATGCATCTCATACATAAAAAGCATATAATAAAAGTGACATGGTTATGGTCCCTTAAGAGAGAAACATTAATTAAGTCAGCTTCACCAAGTATCTCCCATCAACGTCCTCACTTGATGCCATCTTCTTGCCTCCACATCATAATTACATTATATAGAAACCTCTTTTACATTTGAGGGGAGTTAGGTGAGAAGAGAATGTACAATTAGAATGTAGAGAGAAAGGCACGACACGCAAGTCGTATTTATAAAAACTAAAAGGCATAAAAAGAGGACTAAGGCCATAACCATACACCATGCATCACAAAAACATATAAACTCACAATAATAATACATTATTATTTTCACGAGTCATAAAAAGGATATAAAATATCGTGCTTTTGAAAAACACACTACGCAGAGGTAGCACGGGGGCGGTGCGGAACCATAAACAAGAGCTGAATCTCTTGCGCCTCCCTTGAGCCCTTGTGCGGCGCGGAACCCTAAGCCCGAACAACATGAACACTTCATGTGCCGCGGGGAACCCTTGCATCGTCATTCAACACTTGAACCTCTGGTGCCTCCTTGACGGCTTGACATCAACACCTGATGCTGCTACCGCAAAACAAGCATAGGGTTTCCAAAACCCCTTGCGCCGCGCCTCTTATGCAGAAACAAGGATTCCTAACCCCTGCTGCCGCAAACCAAGAACAAGGTTTCCTAAACCCTTGCGCCGTGCATTGAGAATAAGGATTCCATAACGCTGTACGTATCACATACATACCAGAAAGCTTCACAAAAACATACATCTTAAAACAAAATGGTTTTCATAAAACATATGAACATCTTCATGGGTTTTTGAAAACAACATCATGGTTTTTGGACTCGGATTCAAATATGGGCCAGACTTATAATAGACGGGTCTAGGATTGCACAGCTTACCTTGCTGCTGCCCACACTCACTTAAGGCAGTCACTATTATAAATAGTACTACTAAGAGGCTGCTAAGATAGATAATTTCAGAACCCTAGCCGCACCTACAGAAAAAGTGAGTGAGAGAGCAATAGGTTTCTTCTCTTCTCTTCACAGCTAGCACTGTGTGAGAGACGTGAGGCTTCTCTTTGCAGATGTTGGACGTTCGTGAGTCTGTTCGTGTGGATACCGAGAGACATCATTTCTATTATGGTGTTGGTGATTCATGCTTCAAGAGGTAAATCATTTATAAAAATAAAAAAACTCGGATTATGGCTTTTTCGCATGGATCCTCCATGGGAATCCCTATTTTTCACTACGTGATGTATCCGCAATTCCCAACAACTCATATGTTCATCTACAAATCCATAGTCATAGCATTTCAGGTCTAAGATTTCATGTTATGTCATTTATCATCAATATTCGATCCCGTTCAAGGGTCCATACTAAGTCAATAATAAGTTTCTAGGCATTCAAGCCCTATTCAAAGTCATCAAGTAAGTCAATTCTTAGTTTCATTATGTCGCTCGCAACCTCAATCATACTTATGTTCTATCTCTACTCAAAGTTCTTATAAGCTATAAGGCATGCTTTTGTTCTTGGTTTTTCCCTCTTTATGAATCCCTAATTAGTTTCTAGTCATCCAATTATTTAAGATTATTACGCTTACATTATTCCAAAAGCCTTGAGTCAAGTGCCCAAGGGGACCTTGAACCTCCAAGGAGCTAGAAAAGCCTCAAATCCATTACTGATCAGGTTACACAGCTGTGTGTAAAATACACGGCCCCGAGTACATGGCCGTGTACTCCTCTGGAGTGCATCAGAAACACATTTCAGTCACACAGAGAGATATACGGCCATGTATTCATACACAGCCTAGGCCGTGTATCACTCTGTGGACGCAGAAATCACCAGAAAACCATTCCAACCTTTATACAATCCAAGATCTATCAATATACAACTAATTCCTACTAATCAAAACACCATTAAACAACCAAAATCACCCAAACAAAGGGTTACCCACAAATGAGTTTCACCCCATCAACATAACAAAGACGTTTCTCACTACCAAAATGGGTTGAAGAGAATAATCTTCCTCTTACCTTAGTGAAGAACAAGACAAAACAAGCTCCTTTTTGCTTAGAAATTTTGTGCTTCACCACTGCAGAACCTTGGGTGTTCAAATCCATAAAAATCAAGATTAAAGAGTGGAAATGGCATCCATAGTCACCAATGTGACCATGGACCACGAAAATGGGGAGAAAAGGAGAAGAAAGTTGAGGGCTTTACCTTAAAGCTTGAAGCTTTGGTGTTGGGCTGCCAACCATGAAAATGGGAGAGCCAAGAAGAGTTTCACCAAGAAGAAAGCTTGAAGATGGTGAGGAAAGACAATGGCTTGAGTTAGCTTGAGCAAGGAAAGCTTGAAAGCTTAGCAATGGAGTGTGTGGGTGTGAGGAGAAGAGAGGGAGAGAGGGAGAGGAAGAGAGCTGCGTATGAGGGAGAGAGGAAGAGAAATAAGAGGTGAAATATGAAATGAAATAATGAATTCAGCCCCCCAAACCATGCAGCACTTTTAGAGACAAGAGAGAGAGAAGTGGTTGGAAAAAGCTTCCTTAAAGCTTCCTTGAAAAGTTTTGCGCGCTTCTCGATAAAGTGAAGTGTGTGGTCACTTAAATGATGTCATAAAAATAACTAGATAGAAATAATCTACTAGAACTATTTCTCAGTGGACAAAATTTTACAGTTAGCGTAATAATATTTTATTATTCCATAGATAATAAAATGTACTGTGATTTTATTTATCAGATAAAATCTTGAAAAATGAAAACCTCGTAAACTGTGTCCAGCCTCGGGTTTAGTAAGATTCCCCGCCGACGTTTCTACAATCCAAAGTTTACCAGCCTCAGGAAAAATATTTCATTTTCCTGACTCCGCTCAGTGGGCACACAAAATGAGAAATATATTAAAATATTCAACATTTCCAGAAAATTCCACAAAAATTTCTAAAAACCACAAATATTGGAAAATAACTATTTATCGTGAAACAAACATTTTTTTGAGACGTTACACTAACACTGCTCAGTGTGCACGTAAAATGAAAAATATATTAAAATATTCAATATTTTCAAAAAAATCTAAAAAATTTTCCAAAAAATTAGAAATATTATAAAATAATTCTTTATAATAAAATAAGTAATTTTTGGGATGTTATAGCTTTTTATTATTTTTGGGCCACGTAGAATGCACCACATGGGATGGCGCATCAATGCATGTTGCGCCAACAAGCTTGGCGCAACATGCATTGATGCACCATCCCATGTGGTGCATCCTGAGTGGCCATTACACTAGATATGCTAACAAAGTTGCCGTAACTGAGTCAAATACATCACCTAGGATGGCGTAACTCAGCTATATATTACCACCCCCTTCCCTCTGTGCCATTCCTTCCATTTGCTAAATTCTCACTATCTTTCTATAAATTTCTTCTCTCTAAACTCTCTGAACTCTCCATTTAGTGTGTGGATCTCCGGTTTGATCAGATTCAGATATTGCTCCTTATATGTAAGTATTTATTTATTATAATGTTTGAATTTTTTTTTGTTTATGATTTGTTGGCTATTTTTTTATTATATTAATTTTAATTATATATTTATGTTATTTTATACGTATTTAGAAATTTATAGATTTGGCGAGTCTTGAGTAATTAATAATGTGATTAATAGGATATGTAATGTGAATTGTATGATTAATTTGTACTTCCTATAATAGTATGAATTTTTTATTTCTTGAGTATTTAACATGGATTAATTAACTAAATGTTGTTTAATTTAATTTAGTAGGGCTTGTGAACTTATTTGTACGTCAAATAATAATAATATAAATTTATTGTTAGATGTGCAATTTTGTTGTAATTGAGACGTGTAAATTGATTGCATATGTGTTGATTTATTATTGTTCAGAAGTGGAATTAACATGGCAAAACCTCTTAATGTGCACATTTACTTCAATGGAAGAATGTATGGTGGTGAAGAGGGTCTCATGTATCAAGATCCTCCTCCTAAGCCTATTGTAATCATAGCCAATATGACTTTGGATGGCTTGAAAAATAAGATCCAATCAAAGTTGAGACTCCAAGGCAATGTATATGTGTCAAAGGTTGTCTATCGATGTCCACAATACCACAATCCATAGAGGTGGATAGGTCTTCCATTAGAAGACGATGATGACCTAAAATACATAATAGATTCCTTCTGTCAAACTCCGAATGTGGCCTCGACGGAGTTGTACGTTGAGGTATATACAGGTGGGCATGAAGAGCATGTTGAAGCTCCTGATCTTGGTGAAACAGAATCACAAGCTTGTCCTTCTAATTTAGTTGAGTCATGCAGTATGTAACATCCCGAAAATTATCTCATTCATCATAAATAGTCATTTTATAATATTTAGGATTTTTAGGAATTTTTCAGGATTTTTCCTGAAACGTCAAATATTTTACTATATTCCTCGTTTTGCATGTGCACTGAGCAGAACCGGTATAACGCTCTGAAAATTATTTGTTTCATCACAAATAGTCATTTTATAATATTTGTGATTTTTGAAAAATTTTGTATTTTTTCAAAAATGTTGAATATTTTAATATATTCTTTATTTTACGTGCACACTGCGCAGAGTCAGTGTAACACTCCAGAAATTATTTATTTCATGACGAATAGTCATTTTTCAATATTTTTGATTTTTGAGAATTTTTGAGAATTTTTTTGAAAATGCCGAATATTTTAGTATATTCCTCGTTTTGCATACACGCTGAACGGAACCGGGAAAACGAAATGTTTTCCCTGAGGCTGGTAAACCTTCAACTGTGGAAGCATCGATGGGGGATCTTACTAAACCCGAGGTCGAGCACAGTTTACAAAGTTTACATTTTTCATGATTTTATCTGATAAATAAAATCTCTGTGCGAACTGTTAAATAAAATTTTGCAGTATCCTCTATCATCCAATAGATAATTAATATTGACTTGTGTACTGTAACAATTATCCATTGGGTAATAGCTTGTAGAAAAATCCTAACCACCCTATTATTTAATTACTAAATCACATTATCTTATCCTAAAGCAATCCACTTTATGTCTAATCATATCTACTTTTCACAATTTCTTATATGCTAACCCTAAAAGCAGGTGACCACTTTCCCTCCATTCCCTCCCACTCTCACACGGTAGCTGCATTCTTGGATCCCAAAGTTGGTGCTTCATTTAATTAAACAAAGCCATTCTAATTTCAAAATCACAAAAAGTTCATTCACCTTTACTATTATTTTCTCTCTCTACCTTCATCTTCCTCCTCTCAAAAGAAATTTCTCCTCCTTCTCTCTAGAACACCTCACGGCCAGCCCCTCTCTCCACCTTCTACCATCACAAAAATTTCATCTAAACACATTTTCTTAATCTCCCCTACATTCTAAACACATCTCTAGTTGATGATTTCTTGAAAAGGTTTCATCTTCACCATCTTTTTCTTCAAGCTTCAAGCTTCAAGCTTTTAGGTAAGGTTCTTAGTTCCTCACCTTTTTCTCTTCATTTTTGTGATCCATGGTCACTATGGTGATCATGGATGCCTTTTTCAAGCTTTGATTGTGATTCTTGTGAAAGTTTGATGCCCTAGGGTTTTGGTGTTAGTGGAATCTGAATTTCACTTGGAGCATTCAAGGGAGATCTATTATTTGTTGTCTCCTCTAGGTAAGAGGGAGATAATCCTCTTCAACTCTCTTGGTAGTAGGAAACTTGATTTTTTGATTGGTTGTGAGAAACCCTTGCTAGGGTTACTCTGTTTGTAGCATTACTTTTATGAGTATGTGTTGTTTTTAATTTGTTTGGGTTGATTGATTGATTTTATATGTACATTAGTGGTCTCGGTTTGATTGGTATGGATTGGAAACTTAAATGGAAGCAAAATAATCCTTGCTCTCTTCTAAGAGGCTCATGGCCTCAAGCCCTAAATGGGGTGTTCTTGGTGAAGAATTGTAACTAGTTGAAGACATGATTCATTAAGAGTATAATATGTAATAAAGTGAAAAAAAATTAGGGTTCCTAACTTGGGAGAGGCCACGGCCTCAAAAGCCATTTAGGGCTCAACCATGTGACTTTTCACAACTTTGAGATTTAATTAATCAAGTGATTAAGTGGTTGACAATGAGACGGGAGGAAATCATTTTAATAACCTAAAGGGAATCTTTGGACTTAAGAAAGTGAATAAGGATGTGTGAGACCTAGAATAATTTTCTAAATGAATATAAATAAAATTAAAATATGAGATTAAATAATCAAGAGAATCCCTCTAGAGAAGAATTTCATAAGAAATATTAAATTGAAGTAAAATTTAATTAATTGGATAGTTATGAAGTAATTAGGATCTCATAAAATGGAAAGAACCAAGAATGAAGTTTTATCCAAAGACTTAGAATAAATTTTAATTAAAGTAAGACCATGAGTGCAAGTAAGAATGACAAATGATTCAATTTAAATAATTCTAAGGGAATTAGGTTTAAAATTTAATGATGGACTTAATTAATTCAAATAATAGTGATTAAATGAATAATGTGAGAGAATTCTCCTAAAAGAGAAGCTTATTAAGAAGAATGTAGAAAGTTAGGCATAATTCCATAATGTATCCTAAAAGTGTAATGCATTATTTAAGAATTTAATAATATTTATTTGTGTATCCATGAGTGAGATCAAGAATATGTTGATGCTTACCTTAGCCGAAATTGTGGCATGTTATGAAAAATATATTGTTGTTGAATATACATGATATATGCATGGAGTCATCATGCATTGTGAAAGTCCAATGGACTATTTGTCAAGGCCATGTTGCCTAGGAGTTAAATCACACCTTAGTGTAGGTGCGAATAGACTAGTGTGGGTCTTGCTGTTGACCTTGGGGGCGTCGTGGCGCGGGTGTGTCACAGTGGACAGTTGGTAGCCCCACTAGGCCGTGAGATAAACTAATGCGAACGCACCGACGATCCATACGTGACACTATCCTATATCACGATCTTGTGAGAATGCTGCTGTATAGAGCCTTATGCGTAACATTATTGATTGACTGTTTCTTGAAGCACTTGGTCCTATGCAGACGAGATACTGGCATGTCTCCCTAATCATTCACTCCGATGTTTATGTCTAGCTCCATGGAGTAGGATTTTGATAACGTGTACATATGCATAGTGAGTCAATACATTACTTGGTATTTAATTTATATGATAATTAGATCTGCTATCTTATTATTGATATACTACCTGAAACTGTTAGACTGCTTAATATCTGCTTCTTGATACTGTTTATTATTTTTGTTATGCTATGTGGGCGTCCTACACCATTTATGTTTCTTACTGCTATAATTGGTAATAAAGTTAGATATCTCACCTCTTTCTTGTACTATTATTGTTCTATGTGATATCTGGTTAAAGACAGTAGAGGGGACGAGATTGTTTTTCCTAGACTTTACTGGGTATTGCTCTTTTGCTTTTGAGGATGTCGTTAAGAAGGGGTTCTATCAGTTTCGTTAGGATCGTGTTTACCGGTGGCGCCAATGCGTGGCGAGTCGATTAGGTTGGACAGTATGTACAATATGTTGGAGACCTGATCTTGACTGTAAGGAGGACCCGCGATGGAGATCCCATCCTGACACTTACTACTTCGGTACATCTGAAGTTCACCTTGCCTATCTAGGAGTTATGGGGTGATCCGATTCACACCCCTAGAGAGGACGAGGATTCCATGGCATCAGCTGCTAGGGCACTTACCCATGGGACCGCACTCGGTCCTGTCCTTATATCTTCAGACGAGCCAGGAGAGGATCCCGAGGTGGATCCGATGGAGTGCCCAACTCCTTAGACGTGGATGTCTTATGGGTAGTTTATGTTTTCTTCTGCATTAATTATGTTATGATGTATTTTTAA
Source organism: Ormosia semicastrata (assembly GCA_029884595.1). Taxonomy (NCBI): domain Eukaryota; kingdom Viridiplantae; phylum Streptophyta; class Magnoliopsida; order Fabales; family Fabaceae; genus Ormosia; species Ormosia semicastrata. The sequence continues at coordinate 54,094,926 of JAQQTO010000063.1, forward strand.
TATATTTGCATTTTGTAGTAAATCTTGATGTATTTCATTGTGAGTGGTATGAGATATGCGCCACGCTCTGTATGCTTTAACTTAATTAATTTAGTCTTATGTACTGTATTTTGCATATATTCTGTTGAATCATATCTGTTAACGATGACATATGTATTATTTCATTCGTGGCTCATATTTCCTTTACATATAATATATATATATTCAAATTTGGAAAAGTATTATGAAGAAGCTGTAGCACGCCAAAAATTTAGTGACCGCGGTATAATGACGATTGTGCCATGGATATTAAATCTAGGGGTGTTACATTAGGTGGTATCAGAGCTTAGTTCATCCTGTTGAGCCGGGGTATGGACTGACTATGCTTAGACATGTAAGAAGTTTCCTTGTATGTTGTGCGCTTCCTTGTCTCTTGATAGAGATGTTTGGGAAAGGAAGGCATGACTTGCCATAGGTTGAATGTTATTAGCTACTGTTGCATAGTTACAAGACATTGAGTATTGGCCGACTTAATGTGTAATGTTCTGTCTGGACAGGAAACTATGACTTCACCTAAGCGTATTAAGAGAATAAGAGTTCTTTTAATAAGAAGCCCAGTTAGTGTAACTGAACTTGTTTAGAATTTGTTTGCATTTTCACCCTTGTTGTGTTATGTGACTCCTTGTGTTTGGTTTCCGAAAGGAGACAATATTGTCTGAAATGGTTACTTCTTGTCTCCATTGTGCCTGACTGTTTGTTTTCGAAGGAAGACAATGGCTCACAGAAGATGTACGCGTAGGAATATGGAACACAACAACAAAGGGGTGGATGCGACTATGGAAACAATGCAGGGAATGGCTGGCGTAACAGTACAATGGAATCTGAGGACAACACAGCAACATGAGTTGGAAGTCGAGGTTTAGAATTTGTTGGGTGAAAGTCAGTTTTGGAGTAACTCTGAACTACCTAAGTTGCAAAAGAGGAATAATAGAATGATCAATCAGATCAAGTGGAAATTGTACTCGCGACCACTAGGGAATCAACGACGATGGCAACCAACTGGGGGTAATGCTAGTGGTGGCAGACCTAGTCATCCCGTGACACATTTACGGACGTGTAAGAAGTGTGGGAAAGATCGCTCAACGAGGGAATATAAGATCAAGAGGGTAATCTGCTTCAAGTGTGGAAAGGACCACTTAACAAAGGACTATACGATCGAAGGAATAATTTGTTTCAAGTGCGGAAAGTCAGGACATGTGGCGAGAAATTGTACCTTGCATAGGACAAAGCCTTCTGTTGGAGATGTATGCACCTCAAAATCTCATGAACAAAGGAGAGTTAATTCCTTCACCCAGACTGAAGACTGAAATGAAGAAGAGGACTGTGCTACAGTGGATAACCCTGTGATTCCATTGTATGATTCTAGGGATAACCCATTTCTTGGTGACATATGATTGTATGAGTCTATTAGGATCATTTATGTCTTTGTCATCTTGTGACTAAGTTATTTCTGCTTTGGCTACTAAGAACCTATTTTTGATAGCCAAGTCGTTTAAATTATCCTACGACCTATTAAAGGCTGAATCTTTTTGTTGATTTCAATTGTTTACTTCTCTCGCAAATTTGGTCTCAAAAAGTGAATAGTTTTCTTCTAACCATATCCTGTAAAACTATTCCTAATGATATTTCAAGAGCTCGTTTTTAGAATTTAGAATTATCTGTGAATTTGTTTCCTTTTGATTTGAGTATTGTCCCTCTCATTTCTAAGCCTGTTGTTAATACACAAAGTTTGTTTAAACTATCTTATTATCGTTAGAAACTGAAACCTTTCTGCCAATGTAATTATTAGCCTTTTCCTATATAGACTTGACCTCAGAAAAGGGATTGGTTATTTTCTGACCATACCTCGCCATTTTATTCTGATAGAACCTTAGTGTTTCTTGAAGCAGAGGTTCCTGGATTTGAATCCATGAAACTTATTCCTAAATCTTAACGCATCATATCACGTTCTTCGCCGGATGAGCCTGACAGTATACTAAGTGACTTTATTATCTTTTCCTTCTAACCCTTATAATGCTTCTAGTGTACTTCGATTAAGAAAAGGTGTTCCCGAACTCAACTCAAACCATAGTGCTGGATGCAATGCGATTACATGAGAATTGCCCTGTGAGACATTTCTTGCTAAAGTCAAGGTTAATTAGTTTGATAGATCAACCGAAGGAAGCCGCTGTTTTCTCCGAGATCAGCTAGTGTTCTAGACTATCATCGAGTTCGTTTGAAGGTAGAATAATGTTTCCAATACAGCTTTTCGGACACGTTATGGGCACTACGAGTGTTTGGTAGCGTCGTTCCGTGCAACGAACATGTCAGTAACATTCATTGATTTCGTGAATGGGATCTTCTTCCCTGTTGAAAACAGAATTTTCGTTGTCCTTGTTGGCGACATTGTGATCTATTCTTAACGTTCAGAGGAGCATACCGAACCTTTCGTTGTGATTCTTCAAATCCTGAAGAAGGAGAAGAGGATATGTGTGAAGTTGTTTAAGTACAAATTTTGGTTAGAGGCAATTCAACTTTTGGGTCACATGATCCTAAAGGAAAGAGATGTTGTGGATCCATCCAAAGTTGAAACAGTTCTTCAATGAGAAAGACCAACGATCGTAACGGAGATTTGTAGCCAGATAGAATTAGTTGGTTAATATGGGAGACTTGTCACAGAATTTTTCCAATGTGGCAGGACTTCTCATCTAACTCATACGAGAGAGTCAAATTTTGTGTGGACCGATGCATATAGAGGAAATTTTCAAGGGTTGAAGAAACACTCTACTACCTTACCTGTGACGATTCTGCTTAATCTCAACGAACATTTTTAGATACTCATTGATGTCTTGTGTTAGACTTTGGAATGTGAGCCTGTGCAGATAGAAGGAGTAGTAGCGCATGCTTCAAGACAACTGACAGCACATGAGAAGAGTTGCTCTACACAAAAACTCAAAGTTAGCCGTTGGGATTGCGCTGAAGATCCAAAAACATTCTACAAGGAACAAAATCCGCATGTATTCAAAGATAGATCAAATTTCGTCCTATCAAATTTCGAGGACGAAATTTCTTTCTGAAGGGGAGAGTTGTAACGTCCCGAAAATTATCTCATTCGTCATAAATAGTCATTTTATAATATTTGGGATTTTTAAGAATTTTTCAAGATTTTTCTTGAAACGTCGAATATTTTAATATATTTCTCATTTTGTATGCGCACTGAGCAGAACTGGTATAACGCTCTGAAAATTATTTGTTTCATCACAAATAGTCATTTTATAATATTTGTGATTTTTGAGAAATTTTCTGTATTTTTTCAGAAATATTGAATATTTTAATATATTTTTTATTTTACGTGCACATTGCACAGAGTCAGTGTAACACTCTGAAAATTATTTGTTTCATGAAGAATAGTCATTTTCTAATATTTTTGGTTTTTGGGAATTTTTCTGAATTTTTCTATAAATGTTGAATATTTTAGTATATTCTACGTTTTACGTGCGCGCTGAGCGGAGCCGGGAAAATGAAATATTTTCCCTGAAGCTAGTAAACCTTGAACTGTGGAAACATCGATGGGGGATCTTACTAAACCCGAGGCTGGGCACAGTTTACAAAGTTTATGTTTTTCAAGATTTTATTTGATAAATAAAATATTTGTACGTACTGTTAAATAAAATTTTACAGTACGCTCTATTATCCGATGGATAATTAATGCTGGCTTGTGTACCACAACAATTATCCATTGGATAATAGCTTGTAAAAAAATCCTAACCACCCTATTATTTAATTACTAAATCATATTATCTTATCCTAAAGCAATCCACTTTATGTCTAATCATATCTACTTTTTACAATTTCCCACATGCTAACCCTAAAAGCAAGTGACCACTTTCCCTCCATTTCCTCCCACTCTCACACAGCAGCTGCACTCTTAGAGCCCAAAGTTGGTGCTTCATTTAAGTAAACAAAGCCATTCTAATTTCAAAATCACAAAAAGTTCATTCACCTTTACTATTACTTTCTCTCTCTACCTTCATCTTCCTCCTCTCAAAAGAAATTTCTCCTCCTTCTCTCTAGAACACCTCACGGCCAGCACCTCTCTCCACCCTCTACCATCACAAAAATTTCATCGAAATACATTTTCTTAATCTCCCCTACATTCTAAACACATCTCTAGTTGGTGATTTCTTGAAAAGGTTTCATCTTCACCATCTACTTCTTCAAGCTTCAAGCTTCAAGCTTTTGGGTAAGGTTCTTAGTTCTTCACCCTTTTCTCTTCATTTTTGTGATCCATGGTCACTATGGTGATCATGGATGCCTTTTTCAAGCTTTGATTGTGATTCTTGTGAAAGTTTGATGCCTTAGGGTTTTGGTGTTAGTGGAATCCGAATTTCACATGGAGCATTCAAGGGAGATCCATTGTTTGTTGTCTCCTCTAGGTAAGAGAGAGATAATCCTCTTCAACCTCTCTTGGTAGTAGGAAACTTGATTTTGTGATTGGTTGTAAGAAACCCTTACTAGGGTTACTCTCTTTGTTGCATGACTTTTATAAGTATGTGTTGTTTTTAATTTGTTTGGGTTGATTGGTTGATTTTATATGTGCTATTGGTTTGATTGGTATGGATTGGAAACTTAAATGGAAGCAAAATAATCCTTGCTTTATTCTAAGAGGCTCACGGCCTTAAGCCCCAAATGAAGTGTTCTTGGTGAAGAATTGTAACTAGTTGAAGACATAATTCATTAAGAGTATAATATGTAATAAAGTGAATAAAAATTTAGGGTTCCTAACTTGGGAGAGGCCACGGCCTCAAGAGCCATTTAGGGCTCAACCATGTGACTTTTCACAACTTTGAGATTTAATTAATCAAGTGATTAAGTGGTTGACAATGAGATGGGAGGAAATTAATTTAATAACCTAAAGGGAATTTTTAGACTTAAGAAAGTGAATAAGGATTTGTGAGACCTAGAATAATTTTCTAAATGAATATAAATAAAATTAAAATATGAGACTAAATAATCAAGAGAATCCCTCTAGAGAATAATTTCAGAAGAAATATTAAATTGAAGTAAAACTTAATTAATTGGATAATTATGAATTAATTAGAATCTCATAAAATGGAAAGAACCAAGACTGAAGTTTTATCTAAAGACTTAGAATAAATTTTAATTAAAGTAAGACCATGAGTGCAAGTAAGAATGACAAATGATTCAATTTAAATCATTCTAAGGGAATTAGGTTTAAAATTTAATGATGGACTTAATTAATTCAAATAATAGTGATTAAATGAATAATGTGAGAGAATTCTCCTAAAAGAGAAACTTATTAAGAAGAATGTAGAAAGTTAGGCATAATTTCATAATGTATCCTAAAAGTGTAATGCATTATTTAAGAATTTAATAATATTTATTTATGGATCCATGAGTGAGATCAAGAATATGTTGATGCTTACCTTAGCCGAAATTGTGGCATGTTATGGAAAGTATATTGTTGTTGAATATACATGATATATGCATGGAGTCATCATACATTGTGAAAGTCTAATGGACTATTTGTCAAGGCCATGTTGCTTAGGAGTTGAATCACACCTTAGTGAGGATGCGAATAGACTAGTGTGGGTCCTGCTGTTGACCTTGGGGGCGTCGGGGCGCGGGCGTTCCACAGTGGACAGTTGGTAGCCCCACTGGGCCGTGAGATAAACCGACATGAACGCACCGATGATCCGGACGTGACACTGTACTATATCGTGATCTTGTGAGAATGTCACTGTTTAGAGCCTTATGCGCAACATTATTGATTGACTATTTCTGGAAGCACTTGGTCCTAGGCGGACGAGATACTGGCATGTCTCCCTGATCATTCACTCCGATATTTGTGTCTAGCTCCATGGAGTAGGATTTTGATATCATGTACATGTGCATAGTGAGTCAATACATTACTTGGTATTTAATTTATATGATAATTGGATCTGCTATCTTACTGTTGATATATTGCCTGAAATTGTTAGACTGCTTAATATCTGCTTCTTGATACTGTTTATTGTTTTTGTTATGCTATGTGGGCGTCCTACGCCATTTATGTTTCTTACTACTATAATTGGTAATGAAGTTGGATATCTCACCTCTTTCTTGTACTGTTATTGTTCTATGTGATATTTGGTTAAAGACGGTAGAGGGGACGAGATTGTTTTTCCTAGACTTTACTGGGTATTGATCTCTTGCTTTCAAGGATGTCGTCAAGAAGGGGTTCTATCGATTTCGTTATGATCTTGTTTACCAGTGGCACCAATGCGTGGCGAGTCGACTGGGTTGGATAGCATGTACGATATGTTGGAGACCTGATCTTGACCGTAAGGAGGATCCGCGATGGAGATCCTGTCCTAACACTTACTACTTCGGTACATCTGGAGCTCGCCTTGCTTATCCAGGAGTTATGGGGTGATCCGATTCACACCCCTAGAGAGGACGAGGATTCCATGGCATCAACTGCTAGGGCACCTACCCATGGGACCGCACTCGATCCTGCCTTATATCTTCAGACGAGCTGGGAGAGGATCCCGAGGTAGATCCGCCGGAGTGCCCAATTCCTTAGACGTGGATGTCTTATGGGTAGTTTATGTTTTCTTCTGCATTAATTATGTTATGATGTATTTTTAATATATTTGTATTTTGAAGCAAATCTTGATGTATTTCATTGTGAGTGGTATGAGAAATGCGCCATGCTCTATATGCTTTAACTTAATTAATTTAGTCCTACGTATTGTATTTTGCATATATTCTGTTGAATCATATCTGTTAATGACGACATATGTATTATTTCATTCATGGCTCATATTTCCTTTATATATAAATATATATATATATATTCAAATTTGGAAAAAGTATTATGAAGAAGCTGTAGTACGCCAAAAATTTAGTGACCGCGGTATAATGACGATTGTGCCGTAGATATTAAATCTAGGGGTGTTACATAGTATGATTGTTATTGGAGGTGCAATGGTTGAAACTGATAACTCACTTGTCAGAGATGTAGTATGGGACATAAGTGAAGATGAAGAATAGGTAGCTGAGGATGATGATTCAGACATTGAGATAGAGACAGAAAACTTTGATGGTGAACAAGTTCCATTATCGATTGCCTCTCAATCCATGTTTGTGCCTCCAGGCCGTGATTTTGTGTTTGTGCCACCGTGCCCTCAGTTTTCTCAGATCAATTAGGATGCATTGAATAATCCTGATAACTTGCTTGAATTAGATAGTTGGGGGAGTTAGAGCATAAATGATGAATTTTATTTTGGCTTGGAATTTCCATCAAAAGATATCGTGAAGTTGGCCCTCAAACATTATTCGATTCATAGGCATCAAGAGTACAAGATTGAACATTCTGATACACGAAGACTAACTACTAAGTGCCCGAGTTTTGACGAAGGTTGTAATTGGAGAGTTAGGGCCATACAAAGCAAGAGGTCGAATGTGTGGAAGATTACAAAATATAATGGACCTCATAGCTGTGTCAGCCCAGCTGTGTCATTAGATCACCGTAAGTTGGACTCTTATATGAGCTACTCTTGTATTTTGGAGATGATTAGAACAAAACCCGATGCACCTGTATGCTTAATTGTTGAAAGGATTTGAAGCCAATTAGGTTACCAAGTTTCATATCGAAAAGCCTGGAAGGCAAAACAATTGGCCATTATGAAGGTTTTTGGAGATTGGGACAAATCTTATGAGATGTTGCCCAGATGGCTAGCGGCCATGAGAACATACATGGAAGGCACAGTGGTGGAGTTGTAAGACGATGAATGTTTTGTGCATAACCGACTTGATCCTTCGAAAAAGGGTGTTTTGTCGATTATTCTAGATGTCTAGACCATGTGTTGTTGGCTTCCGACATTGCAAGCCCATTATTTAGATTGACGCCACTAATTTGTATGGAAAATACCATCATAAGTTGTTGATTGCAACAACCCAAGATAGCGATAGAAAACCTCTGCCAATTGCATTTGCCATTGTGGAAGGGGAGACAAAGGATGCTTGGAGTTAGTTCTTAGCCCACCTTTGGACTCATGTCACACAACAACGGGGATTGCGCTTGATATCTGATCTATATAAGGGCATCTTACAGCCAGTGGCAAATGAATGTCTCGGATGGCAGCCGTCGAATACGTATCATGTCTATTGCATATGGCACATTGGTTCCAATTTTAACTCTAAATTCCAAAATAAGGAGCTGAATTTTTTTTTATTAACATAGGTATTTAAAATTTTCAACTTCTATTCTAATTTATTATACTAACAGTTAGTTCCTAATACCAACTCAATCCATTTGTTGTATCAAGGTATGAACCAATTGTAATCAAGTTTGACGCTAAGCTAGAGAAGTTGACAGTTACTACCGAGATGGCAAATTGGATTAATGCGATTCCAAAAGAAAAATAGAGTTTGGCATACGATGGTGGCCGCAGATTCAGTCATATGACTACCAATTTGTTAGAGTGCATCAACGGAGTGTTGAAGGGTAGTAGAAATCCACCTATAACTGCATTAGTTCAGTTGACATATACGAAATTGGTAGAATACTTTGTCAACAGAAAAGATGAGGCAAATTCAAAATTGATGACAAATGGGTAGCTGTGGAGTGATGATTTATTGAAGCATTGGAGAATCAACATGGCAAAGGCGAGCTCATACCATGTTCGCTGGTACGATAGAGAGAATACTAAGTTCATGGTTGAAGAGGCTTTTAACCCAGTAACACAATAGGGTGGAGTTTCTTATACCTTAAACCTGGAAGAAGGCTGGTGTGACTGTGGGGTGTTTCAAGCATTGCATTTTCCATGCTCTCATGCAATTGCTGCATGTGCTTCTGTGGCAACTGACCCATTCCGATATGTGCATAGGGTTTACAAGATGGAGAGCATTTACAGAGCTTACGAGTTTGAATTTGAACCAGTTTAGGCTAAACCATGGTGGCTTGCAAGTCCTGACATAACTTTGGTGCCTGATCGTGCATTGCTTAGATCTAAAAGTCGACCAAGATCAACTTGACTCAGGAATGAGATATTGGCGTGAAGTAGGGTCAGGACAAACGTGTACAAGATGCCATCAACCTTGACATAATGCTCACACATGTCGTGCTGGTGAATCGAGTTCCTCGAGGGATGATGGAATGGGGCCATCTACTGCTTAGGCAGACATTTTTTCATTGTTAAACTCTTGTATTAGCTAACCATCAATGTGTATTTTGAAGCCATATTATTGTGTGTTACTCCACTATGATGTTGTATTCGAGTATTATTAATATATGTTAGTTAATTATCAGTGTGCACTTCATTTCTCCCATATAATTTGATTCTTATATTACTTTTAATTGTGCCTTCTTTTATACCATTGATAACAAAGATTATATATTATTTTTCATATTGTCACACTAATTGTTGTTATTGTTTGGCATACAACTTGACAGATGACATTCCATGTAAACCCAAGCCCAGAGGATGGCTCGATTTTGGAGTTGTAGGAATATCATGTTTCTCAGCATGTATGGCAGGGACATGAAGACTGGCACCTGCGTGTTAGACGTGCTCAGAAAACAAAACATATGGAACCCCTTATAGCGATTCTTCCATATCTAGAGTAGGTTGGCTTCTCGGGGGTTGCCCATATGGGCTATTACAACATTGATGACTCTTTAATTACTGCTTTAGTTTAGAGATAACGCCCAGAGACACATACATTTCATATGCCTACCGAAGAGTACATCATTACGTTGGAGGACATTAGTATCATATCGGGTCTTCCTATTGACGGCGCTGCTATTACTGGTCTTACCCTTCGGAGGGATTGGCTCGGTCTATTGGAATTGCGGATCAAAATATCTCGCAGCAGAATAATAGGATTCCCACACAGGATCCATGCGAAAAGTCCATAATCCGAGTTTTTAAAATTTACCTCTTGAAGCGTGATAAACACAAGCGAGGTGAATCACCAACACCGTAATAGTGACGATGTTTCTGCGGTATCCACACGAACAGACTTGCAAAAGGAGTCACGCCTCTGTTTCGCGGTGCAAGCTACGAATAGAAGAAAGCACCTTTCACTGTCTCTCACTCACTTTCTTAGGTGCGGCTAGGGTTGTGATGTAACATCTATAGCAGCCCCCTTAACAGTATTATTTATAATAGTGGCTGCCTTAAGTGAGTGTGAGCAGTAGCAAGGTAAGCTGTGCAACCCTAAAACCCATCTGTCATGAGTTAGGCCCACAATTGAATCCGAGTCCAACTTGGATCCTTATTGCTCCAATTTAGTCTGTTCTAAGTGTGCGACCCTGCTGGTTCTCATGACGTTGGTAGTAATATTAAAATCTCATTTTAATATTACAAACAGTGAGCGGTATCTAGCAACACATCACTGCTACCCAAGTAATGAGAATGTCAGTGATTTGACATAACCTATCCATGATCAATGTTTCCGTGTAGTTTAGTCCCTTTGTCCAGATATCCAGATTGAACACAAGGCATGGAACGTGTCACCCTTGTTTAATTCAATCTTCAGTTTCCTGATTCCCGAGTAGACATAGTAATAACAAATGAGATCAATATCTCATATTGACTCATTTGAGCATGGCCATGCATTTCATAGTCTCACTCAATCAGGGGGCCCGAAGATATCACTCCTGTTATGTAGGAGGGACAAATCCCATCTAGGTCACTCACATTCCTCCACATGCATCGCAATATGTCTAATAACCAACTTTATAATCATCTTGTTACAGATGACATTTGATGGCATTTAAAACACACAACTCCTCATGTAGGAATCGTAGTGATTTCAGGTCAAAGAACCACATACACTATTATCACTATGAGAATCGCTTATGACACTCACGTAACGATCCACGTAGCGTTCTCATGGCGGATCTGTCCAATATATCATTACTCTAATATGTATCCATGTGTAGACTTGATATCTCATATCCATGACCCGTGAGATGTGGTCATCAATCTCACAAGACATACTAGTCTCAATGCATTATTGTTGTCCTAATTAACAATAATACTTGACTAGGGACATTTAAGAATAGTATTTTATCCAATAGGATCTCACCATCAAGTCATCCACTTGATGTCCTATGGTATCAAACTTACTATTCTAAGGACTTTATTATGTCTATCAAAAAGAACACAATAAATGAAATGCCTCATATATCAAAAATAGCATAATATAATGTATGTCAATACAAACAAAATGTATTGGCCACTAGGGCATACACCAACACGGTCTATATAATCGGTTCTTAGGGATTGATGACACTCTGTCGCTCATATCTGGTGCACACATTGATATGACATATCTATGGCAGCCGAGTGTTACAGAGGAGATTGACTATGATGATGACAAGTACGTGTGACAGTGTGCACGACATTACATTCTTAGGTTGCTTAGGGGTTTCTTATGCCCTGATCATTCTGGTAAGTATGTGCACTTGATGTTCCTTCCGTTGTTGGAGAACTTTGCTGTTGCTGGGACATATAGTTGGGGGTTCGCAGTCTTGGTATATTTGTATAGAGAGCTTTGCAAAGCTACAAACTACAATGCACGCGAGATCGGAGGGGCTTGCATCTTATTACAGTATTGGGCATGGTACAGATTCCCCCGGCTTGCCCCTACATTGGGTGACCATGATGAACCTGATGTGTTCTATGGTGCTGATCGTGGTCAATACCATCTATTAGGATGGCAGTAAGTTTCTTTTCATATCATTTTTTTACATTACTTTACTCTATTTCTCACTTACGTTCATAATACTTATTTTTACAAATAGGTGATGCAAGCATAATGTTTTGAGTGACACTATGATCGATGTGCTTGAATATTATCGCGGGTTCTTTAATCAGCTGAATAATGATGAGATATGTATTATTATACATTTATTTGAATTAATTACTTATGTATATGACTTCTTAACTCTATGTACATCTCATTTTGAAGATTATATGGCAACCATACACAGATGAGACAGTGGCATCACTTCCACCTTTTTGTGTGGCTGGTAGGGACATAGCACTAGCAGTGGTCTCTCTCATATGTTTTCACATTGTTGAGTGGCACCAGCCAGACCGAGTGATGCCCCAGTTTGGTCTTGACCAGCCCATACCACGGAGACCATTCCAGCTTGACAATTTGCACTCCATTACACTAGTAGGTAGGTAAAAGGAGAACTAGCCAGCTACACATGTTGTTTACATAGCCACATGGGATAATCGAAGGGAGAAGCTTGTTAGGGGAATCCCATTGCAAGCACCCCTCGCTTTGCATTCTGAGTACATGCATTGGTATAAAAGAATTATCAAACCCTGGCTTTCTCCCACCAGTGCATCTATTGGGAATGCGGTAAGCTCTTTACAAATTCTCCAGTGAATATGTGTATTTTGTATTGATTATAATGATATATTTTTATATCTGTTTCTTAGGCAGACATTGCAGAGCATTGGTTCAGTTTGACTATTGACACTGCCACTCGAGAAGCTGTTACGTAGATCCTACATTCATTGCGGGAGCATGATCGCATTATAATGGATCATCTGCGTCCATCTCCAGCAGTAGATGACATTTTAGGGCCACCTGAGGAGTCCAGTCAACAGGGGACGCAGTGTAGAATGAGGACAGGGTTAGTGAGCACTCGAACACGACTTCGACATCCCGAGGACTCCGGTTCTACAAGCCAGCACACGACTCAGCCTCCTACCACTGATACATACCCAGCCACTCAGCCACCACCTACATATTATCCACCATACCTACCATACCCTTACCCACCTTATCCTTACCCACCACCGTGTTACCCATCATATCCTTACCCACCATAGGATTACCCACTATATCCTTATCTGCCACTAGTTTACCCACCACACCCATCACAGCAAGGTCCTTCCGATTCTTCTCACTGGCCACCACATTCTGATGCGGACCCATCTTGTTGATTTTCATTTTATATGTCATTAATGTATATGAGAATGTTATATTTAGTGGTTTTTGTTAAATTACTATTTTGTTATATATGATTAAACATGTTTGCCGCTTAGTTTTTATTAATGATCTTGGTACTATAGTAGAATTAAATAAATAGGTTCATGTGCTTTTGGGGAGGTCTAATATTTAGGGGAAACTCTGTCAAAATTTTTATAGAATCTAAATGACTGAACTTTGGTTAAATTATATCAAATAGGTTTATGCCCTTCTGCGTTAACCAAATAAATGTAAAAACATCCAGGATAAATGGGTATGGGTTTAGTGTTATAGTGAATCTAGGAACACACACAAAAAGAAAAAAAGAAAAAACTTTTTCTAGTTTACAAAGACTCTTGTTGTGACAAGCAAATGGGTATGGGTTTGATGTTATAATGAATCTATATTACGGTTTATAATCCTATATTTTATAGTCTTAAACCGGATAAATTATGGTAATTTACTTATGTTTATTAGTGAATTTTACATAGATCATTATCATTATCTTCATTTTTGTAAATTGAATGAGATTTAAAACATTTCGAGTGAAAACATGCTAACACATCGCATTTTCGGAGCAAAAAAAGATCATTTTGGCTTAGAAAGGACCCTATGAGGGTTTTCCAAGTTAGACACAGCCGTGTCTAACTTGCAAAACGCTTCTATCACATTTTTTTAGGAGACACAGTTGTTTCTAACATCCAAAACGCTTCTGTTAAATTTTTTTTAGGAGACACGGCCATGTTAGGTGTAGACACGGCCGTGTCTATGTTACGCCAAACATGTTGGCGTATTTAGCTAATTACACTAACAATTTTGGCTTTTTTATCTCACTTACGTCAAACATCCAAATGTATTTATTGATGATGCACCACATGGGATGGTGCATCAATGCAGTTTGATAAATAGTTTTTCCAACAGTGGTAGTTTGGAAAAAACCCTGAGAATTTAGCAAATGGAAGGAATGACACAAAGGGAAGGGGATAGTAATACATAGCTGAGTTACGCCATCCGAGGTGGCATATTTGACTCACTTATGCCAACCTTGTTGGCATATCTAGTGTAATGGCCACTTAGGATGCACATGCATTGATGTGCCATCCTATGTGGTGCATCTTATGTGGCCCAAAAAAAAAAAAGCCACGTAAGACAAAAGGGTGATAGTTTGGTATATAATTTTGAAAGAGTGGCATTTTGGTAAATAGTTTTAAAAAGTGACAATTTGATAAATAGTTCAAAAAAGTGACAATTTGATAAATAGTTTTGCCACCAGTGGCAGTTTAGTAAAAAACCCTAAAGTACGTTATTCAATGCTTGTATCTTGTGTATTTTGTTTAATAAGTTTATATTATCTACGAAAAAGAAATTTTGAAAATCAGCATTGCAATCATTTTTAAATATTTTACAACTTGGGTAAATAATTATTAAGAAGTTGGTCTGAAATGTGATACCCTAAGGAGGGTGTTACATTAGTTGGTATCAGAGCCCAGGTTAGAGTCTTCTGGGTTTGTGGGTAGATTTATCTTGTTTGTGCTATATGTTTCTCTGACACCGAACGCAGAGATATACTGATTGGTTTCCAAAAGAAGACAATGTTGATTGAAATGGTTACATTTGGTTTCTTCATGTTTTAATTTGTTTATCTTTGAAGAAAGACGATGGATCGTCGTAGACGTAAGCATGTGAACGCGAGACTTGACGATGATCATATGGTCGCAACTAGAAGTGTAATGCAGAGGATGGCTGACGTAGTGGTACAACAGAGTCAAAAGGTTGCTCAGCAGCAGGAACTGATAACCAAACTTCAGAACTTGTTAGAGTTGGAGCAGTCTCAGGATGTGAGAAGCAGTAACTTTGGACTAACTAGGATCCAAAAGGGAAGAAAGAGTAAGATCAATCGATTTCAGCAAAAGCTGTATGTACAACCACCGGGGAAGCAACAACGAATAAATGGAGGAAGTACTAGTGGCAACGGATTTGGTCAGACTGTAGCATCAGCATCAAAATGTAACAAGTGTGGAAAGGCTTATTTGACAAAAGAATGTACGAGTAAGGACATAATCTATTTCAAGTGTGGAAAGCCCAAACATATTGCTAGAGGCTATACACAATCAAAGATGGAACCTTCTATTTGTGATGCATGTGCGACAAGATCTCAAGTAGGAGAAAAAGTCAATACAAAGAGTGGAATGGAAGCGTTCAAATATAAAATCTTAAGAAACAAGGAAGTTGTGCCATAGAGAGTAATCCTAAAATTGTACTGTATAACTCATAAGGTAACCTATTCTTTTATGGTTTGTGACTGTGTGAACTATTTGGGTTATCTGTGTTTTTGTTTCCATTTGACTTGAATAGTGCTATTTTAACTTCTAAACTTGCTATTACTACTCAAAGCATGTTTAAAACTATCCTATTATTCTTCGAGATTAGAACTTTTTGTTGATTTGGAATATCTATTTCTCTCACAAATAGACTAAGTAAATCGATTTGAGTTTCCATGTCTTTGTTATCTTTTGATCTGAGTATTTCTACTCTTCTTTTTAAACTTGTTGTTTATACTCAAGTTTTCTAAATCAACCCTGCTTTTTGTTAAAGATCAAATCTTTTCTATTGATTTGATTTGCTTGTCTAAAATCACATCTATTTGAGTTCATGATTTTATTAAAGGATTGGTTATCTTCTAACCATATCCTATTATATTGTTTCAATAAAATTTTAGTGTTTCCTTAGACTGAGATTTTTGGATTTTGAATCCAGAAAGTTCATTTTTAAATTCATTGGACCATATCAAATTCTTTGTTGGATAGATCTGGTAATCTTCCAAATAGCCTTATCACTTTTCTTTCTAATCTTCACAGTGTCTTACATGTATTTCAATTGAGAAAATATATTCCTAATTCAACCCATGTCATGGTACTAAATATAGTACAATTAAAAGAGAACTTGATTTATGAGACATTTTCTGTTAAGATTCAGGATAGGCAAGTGAAACAACTTACCTTGGTGAAGGTAATCTGGAACGATGTGATGAGAGATACAACATGGGAGCTAGAAGATCAAATGAAGGGCGTCGCTATTTTCTTCAAGATCGATTTGTGTTTGGTTATCATCAGATTCACATGAAAGTAGAAGATATTCCAAGACAGTTTTTCATATGCGTTATGGGTGCTACAAGTATTTAGTAATACCATTCAGAGTAACGAATGCTTCTGTGATAATCACGAATTATATGAATAGGATCTTTTATCTCTATTTAGACAAATTTGTCGTTGTCCTTATTGATGGCATTCTGATTTATTCTCGAAATCCAAAGGAACATGCTGAACATCTCGATGCGATTTTTCAAATTCTGAAGAAAGAGAAGAAGTTATACGCAAAGCTGTCCAAGTGTGAATTCTGGTAAAGGAAGTTCAACTTTTGGATTGAGGTCGCGTGTTGATGCAAAATAGAAACGTTGTGGCGTATGCTTCGAGACAGTTGAAAGTGCATGAGAAAAGTTATCCGACTCATGTTTTGGAATTTGCGATAGTCATTTTGCATTAAAGATCTAGAAACATTCTCTTTATGGATCAACCTACGATGTCTACATCAATCACAAGAGCTTGGAGTACCTGTTCGATCAGAATATGATAGTTAGAATTTTTGGAAAGACTACGATTTTTAACTTCAATGTTATCTCGAGAAAGGTGAATGTCGTGGCGAATGCCTTAAGTAGAAAATGTACTTAGTGAATCTGCTATGGTGGTTAAGGAGATTGAATTGGTAAAGCAACTCAGGAATATGCAGTTGTCGGTGGTTTTAATGCTTGGGGAAGATTTGTTTGATTATGATTACTGATTCGAATAGTTTGATAGAGAAAATTCGAGAGAAGCAGAAAGGTGAATGCTACGTGCAAGCTTGAAGACAAGATAAAGACGTAATATCCTCTTTCGTTTTAAACATATAAGAGAAAATTTGAGGACGAAATTCTTTTTAGAGGAAAAGAGTTGTAACACCCTGATTTTTCATTTTTCTTGATATAAATATGTTTTATAATATTTGTGAATTTCTGAGAATTTTTAAGTATTTTGATTATTTAAATATTATTTTAATTATTTTAATATTATTTTTAAATCGTATACCTGAATTTTATTCTTTTTAAAACATATAAGTTTCATAATTTTTATGATTTTTATGAATTTTTATAGATTTTTCTGAGTTTTTGAATATTTTAATATAATTTTGAGATGTGTGTGGGCCTGGGGAGGACCCGAGATGGGTCTAGAAAAATAAAAATTTTTCTTGGACTAGAAAGTTTCATACTGTCAAAGCGGGATCGGGAGATCTTACAAAACTCGAAACAGAGAACAGTTGACAAAAATTTTCTTTATTTGAGTTTTCTATTATCCATTGAGTAATAATAGTAGTACTTATTGTCCATTAGGTAATATCTTCGGAAAAATATCTTGATAGCGATGGCTCAAAGTGATGGACCAATGGCAGGCGGGAAGAAGTCAAAATGGATACTCAAGTTGAAGAGGAGAAATTCAAATTGACTACTTAAGCTAGAAGACAAATTCAAATTGGCTACTTACTCTTTCAAACTTATCTTATTATTCTTTCTCTAGAAACTTGTAGAAACAATGACTCACCTAGTAAAATATCTATGGATAAATATCTAACGAAAAATATCTCAGTAAAATATCTCAGAAAAATATCTACATAAAATATCTAGATGAAAATATATTTTGGAAGATATCTGAATGAAAATATCTAAGTTGAATATCTTAAGTGTAATAATGAACCATCATTACATAGATTAATGACTAACTAATAGAAATTGGTCAAATTTAGTGGCATGGACTTTGTTGTGAACCATTGGATGGCAAACTTGATGAGGAAGCCTTGGATGATCACCATTGATCTAATCAATAGTGTGATAGCAAACTTGATAAGGAAGCTTAGGATATCTACCTTAGATTAAATCAATGGTTAGGAGATGAAGTCAACATTAATGGTTAGATTAGATAGTCGAGAAACTAGATAATCTAACTTAGTTACTCTAAAAACCTAAGTAGTAACTAAATGGAACAAACTAGGTTACTAATACTTAGAGTCTATAGTTACAAGAAAGTATCTAGAGACATCTAGAAGGCATGATCAATGCATGACAAATGCATGACATAATCTAGTAACTAGATAGTTAATTATGTAACTAAATGACCTAACTAAGTAAGCTTAAGTGAACTAACTATCTAAACTAGGCGTAACTAGAAACTAATTGAAATCAAAACTTAGTTTCATTCATCTATGAGTCGCACAGCCAACTAGACTAATCTAGGATGTTCTTGAATCATCTAATGACCAAATGATGATTAGTTTGTGACCTAAGCCATGTGAACCCATGTGATAGACTTTTATCTTGCTAAACAAGTCTTAAACTTCCTATCAAGTAAACTACACAGCTATGCATAGAGAAATAGGCTATTCTACTTCATTTTCTAATACTTTGTGATAACAAAAGCCTTTCATCTTTTTCTCTCTCTTCCAAGAATTCCAAGAACACACAAAAACTCCATTCACTTATTCTCTTGAAGAATTCGGCCACTACACCTAACATCTACCTCTAAACTTCCATAATTTCATCTAACATCATATCTTGAATCCTCTCATCACTCCAAGCAACTTTCATGTTGTGAACTTCTCAAGATTCATTTATCTTCATCTTTCCATCAACTAAAGAACACAAAAGCTCTTACTTTTCTCTTCTTGTATAGCTCATAGCCAACCACCCTAAAGTTACCATCCAAGTTTGTTTAATTTGAACTAACCATACTTCTTGAATCCTCACATCATTCTAAGACTCTTTGATGTTGAGACTTTAGTCTAAATCAACCATCGTCAAGCTTGATTCTTGGATTTAAGTTCTAGGGTTTCAAGGTAAAGATCTTGAAACTTGATTTCTTATTTGATTCTTGGAATCCTAAGACCATGTTTGAACTATGGTCATCTTAATCAAGCCTTAGATACTAATTTTTATATGTTTGTTTTGATTCTAAGATTTACTTGGTGGTGAAAGTTTGATACAAAGAGGATTAAACAAGGAGCTTGGGAAGCTACACACCAGGTAATAGGGAGATTAACCTCATCAGCCATATGTGGTGGTGAAGGAATGAATTGTTTGTGTTTGTGAGTGAAAAATCAATGTGAGGATTTATTCACTCGATTGTGTGGTTATTGGTTTATGTTTACTGAATTATATGTGATTTTTATTGCTTTGATAATTATGCATGATTTATATATGTGAGATAGTATGATTTTGATTGAATTGTAATTATATGCTTAATATGATTTTATTGCTTTAATGATAAGCTTGAATATGTGATTATGAAAGTATGTTGATTCTTGTGTAAAGTAGGATGTGATTCACATGATGGGAAATTGTATGATGGTTCTAAAGAACCCTAGAGGCTCACGGCTTCAACCACCACCAAGGAGCAAAATGTTTAAAATTATTTTCCTAATCATGAATTAAATGATTTTGTGATGAGAAGTTGGATTAAAGATTTTTGTAAAGAATAAGGTGTTAGAAAATAATTAATTATGAGTTATGAAACAAGTAATGAAATTTGGCTAATATGCCAATTTTCAATATCCTAGAATCAAAATTATTTTACTAAGTGTAGACTTAGGTATTTGATTAATAGGAAATTTATTTGATAAGTTTTTAGACCTAAAAAGAAAATAAACTATTTTTTTAATTAAATTGGTATAACTAAGCTATTAAGTAAGATAAAAGTTAAAACTTGAAATTTACTGACGTATAGCTCACCCTTTGGGTTTTGAAGCGCGTTAGGAAAATTTGAGCTGTAATATTCCAAGTTAATCAATGAAATATAGTTCTGTGAAGAAAATATTAGAAAATATTATTTAAAGGTGATTTATTAAGGAAATATTGGGATTAAAGTCTAATTTTGATATTAAATGAGAAAAGTTTTAATTTAAGCTTAAAATATGTTAGAAATATTTTATGCGATTGAAAAGACGTAGAAAAACTCTTACGCGATTTAAAAACAGTGATTTTTAGCTAAGCGATTGAGAAAATGTTTTAAAATCTTTACGCGATTGAGAAAATGTTGAAAAATCATTATGCCATTTGAAAACGTAAATAAAGTGTTATGCGATTGTGAAAATGCGATAATATCACTACGCGATTGAGAGGAATAGCAAGTTTTGCTGTAGGGCCAATGTACTGTACCCAAGTGGTTTATGTTTTTAGTATTGTGCTTGTGGAACCAAAGTTCTAGACCCGAGTGGATCATTGGTATTATGTAGTTGTATAGGCAGTTATATAATATCATTGATACTAATGGTATTGGATAATTGTATGGGCAGTTGCTTTAATATCATTGGGAATGGTACAATGGTGGTTTGATTTCATTGAATATGCATTTGAGCATTATACAGTCGGTGACTGTTGTGGCATTTTATGCCTAAAGAGTGAACGGGAACTCACAGGATAGTGGATCTGGACCAGATCTTGGGGGATGTCAGGGCGCAGTGATTCACTTTATGATGATGATCTCATATTATATATATACCCCTGACCGTGATAAACCGACTGCAACACACTAGCAGCCCAACAACCACTATTTCTTTTCATGATCCGACTTAGACTGTCTTTTAGGGGGAACAAATCTTATGGAACGTTCATCTCTGAATTTGAGTCTAACTCCATGGAGTAGGAACTGGTTGCATTGTGCATAAGGATGGTCAGCATACACATCATGCATATGTATAGTCAACATTTATATTGTTGTGATATAATATTGATGTGGTATTATCATTATGTCTGCTATTATACTGCAAGTTTATTGGATTATTTATTTGTTAGTTATCATGAATATATCTGTTGATTTTATACTATTTAATGGATTGTATGCTGTACTGTATTGGTATGTTTGTCGTTTCTTTGCTGCCATATTGGTATGTGATGTAGAGGATCTTACCTCTTTGCTATATTGTTCTATCTATTTCTATTGTATGCTTACTTCTATGAAGACTGCGATGACGGCAAGGAGAAATCAACTAGATTTCTTTAGGCTACAGTTTCTTGAAGGCACTGAGGCTTGGCGTGTTCATTGGGACTCAAAGCATATAGAGTATTGTGGTGACATTACTTTATCAGTAAGTAGGACTCGCCATGGGGTCATTACTTTATTTTATACGGTTGCTTATGTAGAGGTTATTTTACCTATCAAGGAGTTGTGGAATGAATTTCACTATACTCCTAGAGAGAACTTCGATATATCTTGTGTCAGATTTCTATCCATCGAGACATTCCCAGTTAGGGAATTTGTCTTCTCAGGAGAACTCTTGTTCCTAGATGTTGTGAACTTGGGCCAGTCTAGGTTGGTTACGTTTTAGGGTATATAAGTATTATGGACGTGTATTGTAGTAATTTTTGTTTATATGTAAAGTATGTTATTCAATGCTTGTATCTTGTGTACCTTGTTTAATAAGTTTATATTATCCGCAAAAGAGAAATTTTGAAAATCAGTATTGCAATCATTTTTAAATATTTTACAACTTGGGTAAAGAATTATTAAGAAGTTGGTCTAAAATGTGATACCCTAAGGAAGGTGTTACACTAGGCTATGGATGAGTTATATCCTATGCTAGGCTATGGACGAGTTATGTCCTATGTTAGGCAAAGGATGAGATATGATGTTGTGGAGTAGTATATAGAATAATCCACTCGCCAATAAATATGAAGTGGCAGTTGTACACACACTACGATGTGATGGAACAGTCCACTCATTGCAAGTTCTACCCAGATAAATACAAGGGAACGCAGTTCCTAAGAACAGCTAAGTTAAGTGTATGAGTATAGTGTTTGATTATAATATTGCTATTTGAACGTTTATATAAGTAAGAATGTGAATGTTCTAGTGGTAATAAGTAGAGTCTCATTTACTTGTGGCAATTGTTAATCCAATTCTAGTAGCATTATTCATTATGGATTGATGTTTGTATAGTACTTATATCATGTTAATGAATAACTAGACTGGAGAAGTTAGTATAGTATGCCTACTTTAAAGAGTAAAGATAAGGCATGAGAAGACTTTTGATATTTTACGATTGTGTAATTACTTGTTTAATATCGATAGCAAAATATGAGTTATAGTTTCTAAATGTACCCTTGTGTATATTTATATTAGTGCCATGAGATATATGTGTATTACTGAGAATTTTTATGTTCTCACCCCTTTATGTTTCATGGTTAGCAAGTCAAGGCCCGATAATAGGGTAAGAAGTTGAAGAAAATAGAAGAACTATAATAGTTTAGTTTTAATGTTTTCCGTTCAAAGCTTATGTAATTATTTATATTTGCTTTGAGTATGTAAAAAATTGTATATATGTATGACTTTTTGATATGACTCTCCATAGTTATTTGTTTAAACGTTATTGATTAGTTGATAGTTAAGTTTGAAGTAGCATGTCTGATACTGCTTTTCTAAGTATATGTCAGATATACTAGGATATCGATATTAGGCTATTACAAAGAGGCCTCACCATCTTCCTCATTTCATCTTTCAATCTGGACTCTAACTTCTCGTACCTCCAGTTTCCATCTGGGTGGTATTGGAAGTAAAAAGAGAACTTTTACAGTTCCTCAAATCTTACCACATCCTGCCCTACTGTCATGTTTCTTTATTCCAGCTCTAGAAATTCAAACTCTTCCTCTTTTACTTCCAAGTTATCTCTTCGATCCAGAAAGTTGTCTTAAATATCTCCCAAGTTATCTCTATCTCAATTACTTCCTCTATTATTCTAGCATCATTCCTCAAAGACTGAGCTTCCCTCTTCAACAAAAGGCAGCGAAAACACCTTCTGGTCATTCGTGCATCTCATCACAGCAAAGATCTTCTCCAACTCTCTCAAACATTCCTCAGCCTCGGCTGGATTCTACTTTCCTTGGAATGATGGAGGGTTGGTCTTCCTAAACATCGAAGGTTATGGAAACCCTGATTTCTCATGATCACTACTTCAGTCTCTAATTTGCAGATGTGGGTGGCTACCCATCCTTTCTGAAACTTTTGTTTATGATGGTCGTCCGTGCTCTCATAGCTGCGGCTATCTCCCTTCTCTATCTTATGACAGCTATCATTTATCTAAACATCTCCATCATATCTATCGTGCTATTACTGGTAGACACTCTATCTCTTCATGTATACCCAGATGATGCCACAGTCTCCCGTACACATAGAACATTTCATATTGAGTTAACCAAGCTCAATATTCATGTAACTGTGTAGTGGTAACCATAACATACATACACAAGACTATCATGCAATCCTTATCAATACATCTCTGTATCAAGATAAGGAAATGCATAACATTAGCATAGTTTGTTCATACCCCAACTTAATAAGATGAACTGCTCTGATACCATAACATAACGTCCCAAATACTATTACTAATAGTGTATCTGGTTTACACATTAGTAATTAGGATTTGGTATATTACTTACGAATATCATCAATTTTACAAATACATTATTTGAATAAATATCAAAACATGAGCCTTTCGCGAAAACATATTATACATATATTAAGAAATGAGGTTTATACAAACTGTATATCCTTGTACTTTTCATACACAAGAATGCCTTGTGGCACAAAACAATATAACAAATTAAAATATCTAAGCAAAAGAACTAAACTCATTCTTCATGTCGAAGCTCCATCTCGCTTAGCTTCCTGGATCCTACCTGGAATAATCATGGAAATCATAGAAGTAGGGGGTAAGAATCATAAAATTCTCAGTAGTTTATAAAATCGTGTCATCACAATAATTTCAGCTATTACAAGAAAAAATCATTTCAAATTATTACTCTATAATCAGTAGGAAGGTGGCTAAAGCCAAATCGAGTCCTTCCTATTCTCGAAACAAAAGTTCATTTTCTATCCTTTATTAAAATCATTTGAATAATTAGAGCAATCATCAAATCTTATCAAAATCTCAAATTCCTATCAAGGGATCTCATTCATCAAAATTCATGCCTCAAATCATAGTTCATTTTATCAAATCCTAGGAAATCAAATCATGATTTGTATTATCAAATCTCGAGTCATCGAATAGTAAATCATTTTATCAAATCTTATGAAAATCTCATCCATATCATTGATTATCAAAATCATATCAAAATCTCCCTTTTCAAGATTCATATATCAACTTATTAGGACACATGTGTCATCTCAAATCAAGGTATGGAGGGAATGTCCATCCTCACAATACCAATCACTTGGTAGTAGCTTGCTTTTGGGTTAGTGCACTTCAACCCATTCATAGCTCTTACTACATAGAACTACTCTGAGTAACCTAAATTAGCCACAACACTAAGGGAATGTCCATCCTCATTATAGTTGTGAGTAGAGAGGGAACACAACTTATGAGGGAATTATTTGTCCTCAACTACTTGATAGGGAGGGTATCTTCCTTCCTCACACTATCCCTCCAACTACTTAGATAGGGAGGCTATATTCCTTCCTCGCACTATCTTTCAACTAGGAATGCCTTAAGTGTAGAGATGAAATGTCCATCCTCAACTACACATCAACCATGGGGAACTCAAGTAAAAAGGAAGGGAATATCCATCCTTAACCTCATTACTCAGGTGGTAAGAGAATGTCCATCCTCAACCACCATTTCCAAGTCACCCCTAGGTCCAAGGATATCCTAGGTAATGGTTACTTATATAAAAATCAAATCTAATTTTTGAGTCATTCATCAATTCATCAATCATGAAATGATATGCATATGAAGATTTCTCTTATCATCAATAATCAAATCCATCATTCAATCTCATTTGATGCAACAACATAATAAAAATCATTTCTCAAATCATCAATCTTATACGATTCAATATCATCATGAAATCATTCTCTCAAATTGTTTGGATGCATAATCTTTTCACATTCTAGTGAATTCCAATCATTCAATTTAAGGTTTAAGGTTTGTATTTAGGTTACATAGGATAAAGAACTCTGATTCCATCAATTTTAGACCAAAATCCTCAAATCAGGGCCTGGTAATTGATTACATGGCCTTGGTAATCGATTATAAGCCTGGCAAAAGCCATGTAATCAATTACATCTTGCCTAGAAGCCTTGTAATCAATTACATTAGCCATGTAATCGATTATAAGCTACCTAGAAACACATTTTGCAGCTCCAGAAACTTGGTAATCAATTACAAAGGCTATGTAATTGATTTCATCAAAAAAATTTACAAATAAACAGAGTCTTTAATATAACACCCTCAATAACATATTAGGCTTGTAAATGATTACAGAGGTATCCTAATACTTACTTGACATGTGGGTACAATTTTGTGACAAACTAAGCTAATTTAGGAACTTTGTTGCAACACAGAAGGTGAAAAGTAACCTAAAATAACTCAGAAAATGGTTTTAAAGGCTAAGTTGAGGGAAATAGGTATGGATAATTTGTTTCTATGTCACAGATGATCTAAGTAAGTTGCAGTTAAAATTTGAGAATAATTAGAGTTAGTTTGGTATTTTAAAGCATACTAAGAGTGTGCTTTAATACTAGATTGACTAGCAGCAGATATGAAAAACTTGAAAAAGGGTGAAACAACAATTTAGGTGAATCCTAGTATTTATTCTAAAGTTATTAGAAGTTAGAAAACTTGATTTAGTAAGATCAAAGTATTCCTAAGAGATATAAGTTTCAGCACATAAACTTATTCCTATCATCTTTCTTTTTATTTCTCTGTTTTTATCTCTCCCTCTCTACGATCAAAAGAAAATAGAAAACGGAGAAACGAAAAGAGGGAGAGAAGAAAAGGGAAACGGAGGGGAAGAAGAGGAAGGGAATAAGGAAAACTCAAAGAGGAAGACAAAGGCTCGAACATCACCATCCATACAAGAGGTAGGGGATACTTGAACCCTTCTTGTTCATGCCTTCCAATCTCCATCTTTATTGCTTGGTTTTTATTATTGGATGAAAATGGGTTTGAGTTGCTCAGATTGCTTTTCTTGCTAACCTAGTGCTTTTAGTGGCTGAGTATGGTTAGTATGAAGCTTAATTAACTCGAGGTTGTTATTTTGTACCTAGGAACATCGATGAAACTCATGGAGTTTGAAGATGGAAAATGGTTTTTTGATGATGAATACTGATTCATAAATCTATGTTAAATGTTCTAGAAGTTGTATGAGAGCTACAACATGATTAGAGACCTTGAATGATGTTAGACATCATCTAGGAAATGTTTTAAAAGTGTTAGGAATTGGTTGGAGAACCAATTATGTAGAAACCACTTCTACAGAACATTTTTTGGTGCTCTGGCGCCCATTTGAGAGCCTGGGCATTCAAAGATCAGCAGAATGCATAACAAGGGAACTCATCTTGATAGCCTGCAGTGTTAGTTGCATAACTTGAGTTGTAGTCATCGGAATAACTTGCTTCTTATTGCATTGGAAAGGTAAGATACAAGGCTTCATGTGGTAAAAATTTTAAATTTTTTCTATAGCCTAGTTAGCCGCGGTCTAGGTTTGATTTTGGGTCAGATTTTGTGAAAACAAGTAGTCTGACACATGTTAAACCAGATTGCATAACTTCCTGCTCTGAGGTCTTTTTTGCATGAGACCAGTGGCATTTTGAAGCTAACATGTAAGGCTATGAGTGGTAAAAATTTCAAGAATTTTGCACTCTTTATACATTCCCATTTTCTATTTAAAGTAAGGTCAGAATATGGTAAATTAGCTGATTGCCCTATTTCAGCTGCTACATTTTGTAGCATATCTTTAGTTACACTAAGTCAAATGAAGTGAGGCTTGTTTCATTTGAAAGATATGAGATAAGGCTATTTGCCTATAAAATTTCAAAATTTTAGAAGTTGGGATGTACATTTGGTATTCATGAAAATCAGTCTTTTTAGGTGCTCAGAGTGGTTGCCTAGGTAGTTTATTTGGGGAAAGAGGACACTAGTAGAAGTTTTTTTATTTAGAAAATGATTTTCATGCATATATGGGAAAGTAAAAGGCTTTAAGCAACCCATAGTTGCGGGTTGCCATAAAGAGGTATCTAGTCCCTTATGCAACATAATATGGCATTTGGAATCATAAATAAGGTGATGAGGTTAAGGTATACTAAGTACAAGTAAACTAAGTTCAGTTGGCAATAGTTATTTTTCATAGTGCATGATTTACTCCTAAGAGAGAAAGTGGAGTTAGTGATGTATGAATGGAGTTAGTAAGGAGTTATTGAAGAAGCTCAAGACTTTAACCATTCCATAAGTTAGGAATTGTCTAAAGTAGGTATCTAGGACCATGAACACACTAGTGTGACATAGATTACCACTTTTAGTGTGATAAGAAGGTAAGCTAGATACAAGTATCAAAAGTATGAGTTATTTAACTAGAAACATGGAATATGCTCCTTTACGAGTTAGAAGTGAGCTAAGAGTACATGTTTACTAGAGTTTAGTGCTCCACCTAGTTAGATATAACCATGTGATAAGTTAGTGTGGTCGTTGTGTAAGAGTTAAACACGACACCACATAGTTACATATATACTTGCTATTCTTGTGTTGCTATTCCTAAGCATGGGTAACCTATATGATGTGCATAATCACTGGCCAAGGCGATAATAAGAAAGTCCAAAAGCTCCTTCGGTTGAGGACTAGTACTATATTCTCAAAGAGCTAGGGTTATAGGTAGGTTGAGGTTGCAGCTCTTCCACCCTACCTTAGCAGCGTAATCATTGGCTAGAGAATTGTGGGAGATGATCTTTGATAAGGAAGGGATCCATAATTCTCAGTGTGGAATTTCCCTAGCAATCCTTATCATAGTTTGAATTCTAGGAGTTGATCCTCCGATGGGGAAGGGTATCCTAAATTCCTAATATGAGATTTTTCATAAGAGTCCCCATCAATAGGGCCAGGGTAGTACATGGAACAGTCCACTCATTATCAGGTATGTTGTGGAAGTAGTACATGAAACAGTCCACTCATTATCAGGTAAGTTGTGGAAGTAGTACATGGAACAATCCACTTATCATCATATATGATGTGGAAGTAGCACACTCACTATTGTGTCATGGAACAATCCACTCATTACCAGGTAGTGTAAGGGCTATTTAGCCTATTCTACACAGATAAATACAAGGGAACGCAGTGCCTAAGAATAGCTAAGTTATGTGCATGAGTTTAGTATTGGATTATAAGGTTACTAGATGAATGTTTACATAGAGTCAGAATGTAAATGTTCTAGTGGTCGTGAGTATAGTCTCACTTACATGTTACAATTGTTGATCTAATGGTAGTAGTGTTATTCATTATGAATTGGTATTTGTATAGTACATATATCATGTTAATGAATAACTAGACCAGAGATGTTAGTATAGTATGCCTACTTTAATGAGTAAAGATGAGGCATGAGAGTACGTTTATAACATGTTTTACTTCTTATAAGATAAGGTTGTATTTATATGTTATAAATGTTTGGTATTGGTTACTCATACTGAGATTTATAATTTCTCACCCCACTGTGTTTCCATATAAATCCAGGTTAAGGGCCTACAAAAGGGTAAGAAGATAAAGAAAACAAAACAACTAGATTAGTTTACTTTTAATGTTTTCAGTTCAAAGCTTATGTAATTATTTATATTTGCTTTGAGGATGTAAAAGTTGTATATATGTATGACTTTTAGATATAGCTCTCTATAATGATTTGTATAAATGTTATGGATTAGTTTATGAATAAGTTAGTAGTAGCATAGCTGATACTAGTTATCTAGGTATGTACCAGATATACTAGGGCACCAATATTAGGATGTTACATTTAAGCCATCTAAACCCATACCAAACCAATACACATCAATATCAACATCATATCATCATATTTAAGCACCCAAAACACTTTTAAAGTAAAGAATCAAATAGGGATTTCATACCGATTCTTAAATCTTCAAAGTTTCTCAAGAATCAACATCAAATTTTGAATCTTGATCTCAAAATCAAAATATAAAGGTATCATCTTAACCATTTCCAAAATCACCATTCAAATCACAAGTTTTCAAGTCATGGGATAATAATGAAAGAATAAATAAGGTAAAGAAATCCCCCCACCTCATCTCCTTTGCAAAGCTCCATCTTTTCTATCCTTGGATCTTCTTGGTTCTCATTCCTTCTTATTGGACCTGTCCTTCTTCTTCCTTCTTTATTTTATCTCTTCTTCCCTCTTGTTTTCTGGTGACTAACAAACGTGAAAGAGAGAGAGCAGAGTGAGCGTGAGAGAATAGAGAGAAAAGTGAGAAAAGAAATAGGATCGAGAGAGATAAAAGGCAGTGAGGAAAAGGTTAATAAAGGCGAAAGGTGAAATCCCACCGGAAACATTTTATCTGCTAAAGACACTTTAATCTTTCAGAAACAAATTTTCTAACCTTCACAGGGATTGTCAAAAATTCTAGGATTTCCTTCATCTCCCAGTTTTATATTTCCATATATCTCATTATACACGTTTTATCAGTTATTATGCTTTACTATTCATCCCTAGGTTAAATTAAATCTTATGGAATTGAACTAAGAAGCTTTCAAGTGTTCACTTTAATTTGTTTTCACCCTCTCATTAATCTTCATTCACTATTTGACATTTGCTCAAAATCTCATAATTTTCTAAGCTACTTGTCTGTTTAGTTTGGTCTTTGAACACTATCTTAATGTTATTAAAAATGTCAACCTAATTCATTTAATCTTCGAGAATTTAATTGAAATCATTCTAATCCTCTATGGATTAGAAATAAATGCTCCATATTTGTTTCTATCTTCATAGCTATTTAACCTAAATTTTGATTTTATTTGAGCTATTTCTCAACTTTAGTGTTATAGGTTTATGCTCAAATCAATCAAAATCATTATCAAAATCATCAAATAACTTCCATCAATTTTATTGTCCTACTATAACCCTGATTAAGTCCATTGGGTTGGAGAGAATGTTACATTAGACATTCACAATAAGTAAACCAAACTAAAACATAAGATTATGCTCACAACAGATAAGTGAGCTACTGCTCAACACTATTAGAATATACATACAACTCTATGTAACATTCACAAGGCAAGCTATAATCTTAACTCACAAGTATAACAATCAATGATATTGAACAGCTGCCCATACAATCGTAAAAAATCATCGAACAAGAATACATTGTAATATCAAATGAGATCCATTAATACATTGTAACTCACATACAATTTTAATTTCACTCAAACAAAGAATCATGAATCATTCACCCACTTAAAAACCTAAAACCCCATATTTGACTCAAATGGAAAGAAAGGTGTTTAAGGGTTGAAAATTATAACACCCCCTCCGAAGGGCATTACACTTCCTTCCAACTCCTTTTATTATCTTTACCCAAATTATAAAATATTTGATGTTATAAGATACGAGTTTTAGAAATTCCTTTTCTTGAATAGCATAAACTTACTAAAAAAAGAGAAACACAAGATATAAGAACTGAATAAAATACATCCTATATGTATATAACATAGATTAGTAACAACTTGATTACATCAAACTTACTTACTTCGAATAACACATATAATTACCATATAACAACTGAACCTAGCCCAAGTTCAAACACTTGAAGAGTAGGATCCTGCACCTGATCTTCCTCCAGATCCCCTTCAGGATCCCTAATGGACAGAACCCCCAATTAGGGCACGTCACCATGAATGGGAGTTTGAGCAGTCGACTCTATAGAGTCCTCCCTAGGGATAGTTCCGCAATTGCCCCATAACTCCCCAAAAGGCATATAAAACTCCAAGAACAAGGTGACATATCCAACATACTGAATGCACCCCGTGTCCCAACGAACATTCCACGCTTCGATGCCCCTATGAAACTGTAGCATAACAAAGCCTCGTAGATATTTCCTTGCCGCCATCGCAGTCTTCTTAAGAACATAAAAATGACAGAACAAATAGCACAAGACAATAAAAAGGTAAGATCCCCTACATCAACACCAGCATGGCAGCAAGAAATAGCAATGACAATAGTGCCATCGATATATATATAGCAATATCCAAGAATAGTAAATAAAATCATGTTAATACAAGAATATCACAGAATAATAGATATAATCATGCTATCAACTGATAGATAATTCAGCAATGTACATGAAAACACATGAACACTGACCATGCCATAACAATAAGTATACTGGCTATGCTACTACAATATGCATACTGTCTATGCCACGACATGATGTACACTGACTATGTATATGCACAATGTGTATACTGACCATTCTTGTGCACAATGCACCCATTTCTTACTCCATGGAGCTAAACACAATTTCAGAGAGAATGATCTAGAAGACCTGTCTGTATCTCGTCAGCCTCAAGTCAAGTGCTATAATTTCTCAATTTCTCAATTTGCGCAAAATAGCTTTATACAAGATAGTCTACACCAGATCGTGATTAGGGGAAGAGTCTCACTCTAGATCATCGATGTGTTTGCATCGGTTCGATCCACGACACAGGGGAGCTACCAGCTGGCCATTGTGGAAAACCCACACCCCGACGCCCCCAAGGTCAACACATGACCTAGATTCTGCCTATCGCACCTGCACTAAGGTGTAATTCATTCCTAGGCATACAGCCTTAACGACAAAGTCACCAAGACTTTTACTTTCATAATGCATGATGGAATGGCATAATATATTAACACTCATTAACAGCATCGTTCCACGAAAAATAAACCACCACTGGGTTAAGCCATCCACTGGTATTTCCGGGTCTAGTACGCCAGCCCGACAACACAATGCTATTATATTTATTCACAAGGTATCTCAATTGCACAAAAGCAAGAACCATCATTTTCAAATCATAAGAGGCATTCTCACAAATTTCTCCAACATGTAGGACCATTATTTCACTTTTGGGCTCTAATCATAATACTTTCAAGAATGAATGTAGAAATTAACTCTAATCACCATACTCTTCTAAACGAATTCCTCTAGTAACATTTCCTCATATTTTTCACGAAAACCTAAAAAGAAACCACATTGTCTTAACCTCACCATTCTTTTCCTTTTTCCTTAAGTCTTTCAAATTTTCACTATCTCTCTCTCTCAAGCTTATTCTCACTTAAGACCGAAATCTCTTTCTTATTAAATGACCACAACTTGTTGTATCACTCTTTCATTATTATAAATCCTTAATCCAATTCCCTTTTCACCTAAGCTCCTAAGTTCCAAATCAATACCAAAGTTTGTTTTAGATACCCTTTTTTAAAACCACTTGGCCATGAGCATAAAGTCTTTAGACCTCAAAGTTAACAACAATATTTCAAATAAAATTCTACTAAACAAAAAAATTCAAATTCCATATCATCTTTCTATCTTACTTCTACAATTGAAGCCAAAATCAATTCCCTTAATCCTAATTTAATCCCAAATTATCCAAGTAATATTTTCTAACATTCTTTCCAAAACTTTCATTATTCTAATTCTAAGAAAAATTCTTTCTATTTAACTTATCAAAAATCATCTTAATAAAATGCTCTTGGTCTCCAAATTACTTTTCCATCCCCTTTTATCAAATACCATTGCCAAAAATCATGTACTAAAATTCATCTTAATAAAATATTATAAGTCCTCAAATTACTTTTCCATTCCATTATCAAATATCATAGCCAAAAACCAATTCCTTTCAATGGTAAAAACTTTGTTTCTTCCATTTTTCAACTTGTAAACTCATAAATCATATTTGTGCTTCCTAATCATCTAAGTTCTAAATCAATAAAATATCTTTCTCATGGATACCTCCTCCTAGGCCAAAAGGTCGTAACCCTCAAGAGATCCTTGAGATAAAAAAAATCATTCCTTTTTAGAACAATTTATAGCATACACATACTCTAGTAATCACCAATCTACTATATCAAGTTCTTGTATAATGTCAAAATAATAAAATCACACATAATCAATGAATAACCATAGCAATTTCATGCATACAATCAACATCATATAATTATACATAATCAAACAAGCATACACCAATGATCAAAAAATCGAGTGAATAAATCCTCATATGGATTTTTCACTCACAAACACAAATATTTCGTTCCTCACCACCATAACATGGTTGATGAGGTTAATGTCCCTCTTACCTTTGAGGATGTCCAACCACTCCTTGGATATCTCCTTGAAACAAGCTTTCTCCTCCAAGAGCCTCTTGAAAAAGAAAAACACATACAAAAGATCAACATCCAAGGCTAGGAGAGAATGACCATGGATCAAAATCATGGTCTTAGGAAGAAGAAAAGAATGAAAAGAATGAAGAATGAAGATGGAGAAATTTACCTTAAGAGTCTTCAAGCCCTAACTTGAAGAGATACTTGAATAAATGATGAACAAGTCAAGATCTTCACTCTAAAGGGTCTTAGAAAGAGATTTAGATTCAAGAAATATGAATGGTTAAAATTAAAGAAGATGAATGTGTGGGATTTTGGAGGTGTCCGTGAGGTGGGTGGAGAGAAAAAAAGAGAAAAAAATGAGAGAAAACCAAGTGTGTAGCTTTTGAATGAAGAGGGAGAAATGGATAGAAAAGTGATAAGATGAAAAGTGAATGAAAACTTGCTCTAGAAGCTCTTTGCCCCCTATCATGGCCGTGTACTTCTCATAGGGAGAAGCTCCAAAGCATCCCCAACAAGCTTCTCCCAAAGCTTCCTTAGGAAGCTTCCTCCTTAGCCCAAAAAGTCAGAGTGATGTCATATGGGTGACGTCACATAGATGATGTCACAAAGTGACTAAATAGAAACAATTTACTCGATCTTTTCTACAAGCTATTATCTAATAGACAAAGTCACAGTTAACAAAGCCGGTATCTGTTGTCCAATGGATAATAGAGCGTACCCAAATTTTATCTGTCAGATAAAATCTCAGACAATGAAAACTTTAAAAACTGTCTTCGATTTTGGGTTTAGTAAGATCTCCCGGCCCCGTATTAACAGTCCAAAATTTTTTAGAAATAATATTAAAATAATCCATATAAGCCAAATAATTCATAGAAATTCACATAAATTCATAACAACATAGATAACACAGATAAACCAAAAACAAGATAAAGTTGGGGCGTTACAGAAATCCATCTCCATACAACCAACAACTCAAAAGCAAGTCATCCTCTAGTTGTCCAACAAAATTCAAGCCAAAAACACCAAAAACACAAAGAATCCATTTCTCACATCAAGAACTCTCAAGAACCAATTGAAGAACTTTGAAGAAAAGTGTGAAAACACAAAGTCCCCCTACCTCTAATGGCCAAAAATGAAGTCACCGAGAAGCTCTTCACCTTCTCTATCTTCTTTTTCCTCTTTGGTGGTTGAATCTCCTCATTTTGCTCCTTTCTTGCCTTTGCCTATGAGCTTTCTAGCTACAGCCATGAGAAGAGAAGAGAAAATGAGACAAAATATCTTATTTGAGACTTAAATAAGTCAAGGGTAGCAAAAACTAAAGAGAGTCGTACGATACTTTGTCACTTAAGTGACTTATCCAAAATCCTAATCTGTTAAGAACTCTTAGATTTCACCAAAACAAATTTCCTAACTTCTAATAAGTTTAAAATAAATCCTAAGATTCATCAAAAATCTTGTTTCACCATTTTCATATTTTTCCATATCTGCTAGTAGTCAATCCAGCATTAAAACACACACTCAGTATGCTTAAAAATGCCAAACTAACTCCAATTTACCTGAAATTTTAACTACACCATCTTCCACACATTTTTTACCTAAAAACAAATTCTTCACATTTATTTCCATTAACTAAGCAGTTTAAGTCAATTTCGGGGATAATAACAATTATTTTTCACACATAGTGCTACAGCAAAGTGATTAAACGTGCTCAAAAAGTCCCAAAATTAAACAGGCATGTTAAGCAAGTATTAGGCTACCTTTGCAACTATATACAAGTCTAACATGTTTTCATAGGTGTTACATTTCTCCCCCCTTTATAAATTTTACTTCCAAAATTTGGTTTACCTAATGTAAAAAGTCCTAAGCAACTCATGTGTAAAAACAGGTGCAACCAAATATCAAAGAAACAAAATTCACGACCAAACTCACATTTTCCTGAGTTAGGAGACTATGTTGTCTCCTTGCCTTCCAACCAGCAGACTCTTCCCGGTCCAACTTCTGACTTTGCCTCCTTCCTATGAGGGCAACTCCTTACAAAGTGGCATGTCTTGCCACAAGTAAAACATGTTATCAGATCTATCATACAAGCTCTATATCCATGATATTTACCACAATTGGCATACTTCTGCCCATAATCATCCATCTGAGCCTGCTTCCCCTTATCCTTATGATCTCTATGCTGTGGAGCACTCCTTTCTTACCTATCCTCTGTACTCTTTTATTTATAGTAGTCTTGTGATCGATTCTCCGAGTATGGCCCAAAATTGAGGGGTTCTATCACTCTACACTTGTTGACCAAGGTCGAGTAATCTCAAATCTTAAAGGATTTCACTATTCTTTTCATACTATCTCTCAGGCCAGTTTCAAACTTTACGCACTTCCAACTATCATCTAGATTGTACCTAAGGGTAGAAGAAAACTAGGACAATTCCTCAAACCTCGCCACATACTATCCAATCGTCATGTTGCCTTGCTCTAGCTACAAAAGCTTTATCTCTCTATCCTCTTGTATATTTTATAGAAAGTATTTCTCCAAGAATGCAATTTTGAATACCTCCTATGTAACCTAAGTCCCTGCCACTTCCTTCATTCTCCTCGCACCAGTCCACTAATGCTCAGCATCCCCCTTCAACATGTATGCAGCAAAAGACATCTTCTGGTCCTCTGTGCATCTCATAACTGCAAAGATCTTCTCCAACTCTAATATCCAGTCCTTAGCTTCCATTAGATCATATTCCCCTTGGAAGGATGGAGGGCTAGACTTCCAAAAGTCTGACAGATCATGAAAATCCTGGTTCCTTTCAACCTACACCACTTGTGCTGGTTGAGGTTGCGCCGGTCGTGTATTCCCCATTTGCTTAAACATTCTGGTAATTGCAACTACTTGCTCCCTTATAGCATTAACAGTTGTCATCGTTTGCTCTTGCTTTGCATTGGCCATTGCCATCATGGCCTCGGCCATACTTGGACTTTCACTAGTGGAGTTACTAGTTTCCCGGGTCCTCTTTGGTGGTGACATAGTTTCCTGTACACACAGAATAATACATATTGAGTTGATTAGTCCTCAATGTCATGTAACTGTGTAATAGTAGCTAATAACAAACCAACCTAATGCAAGTCATGCAATTCTATTTAAACATCTCAAATAAGAGACACAGAAATGCATAACAAACAAAGGGACTCCTAAATGTGCCTAAGCATAGTCAGTCTATATCTCGACTTAACAGGATGAACTACTCTGATACCATAATGTAATATCCTTAATTTAATAACAATAGTATAACTCTGATTATACTACAATAATTAGATCTAGGCATGCTACCAACTACTAAACATTTCTAATATAACATAACCACATTATATAAGAAAATATGAGCCACGAATAACGAATAACCACATTATATAAGAAAATATGAGCCACGAATAACGAATATACATAACGTTTGTATTTCTTATAAACATAAAAATATGTACAAAGATACTAAGTAGGCCTCTCAAGGCTTATAAGATATAAAATCCTAAAAATAAACATAAAACAACACTATTCTAAGCCTTCAGTTCCTGCTTTGTCATCACTTTCCACAAGCCTTCTTTCTTGGAATCATTATGGAAAACACACATATGAGGTGAGAATCACATATTCTCAGTAGTTAAATTTATAAAACATGTCATCACAATCATTCCAGCTATTTTGGGGAAAAGCATAATTCCAAACTCAAATATCATATATATCAAAGCTAGAAAGGTGGCAAAAACAAAAACCATGTCCTTTCTCTTCCCGAAATAGATTCTCATGTTATAAGTTGTATAAAAAAAACTCTTTTCCACACAATATTCACAAAATACATATCACATTCTCAATAATAGGCAATTGCCCATACAATTGCCTTACATGGATATGTTATGCTTGGCAACCGCCTATACAATTGTTATGTTATGCCAAATTATACCTTATGTTCATGCCTGTGCAACATCCTAAAATGAATGTAGATAATGTCATGATTCCTCAGACGTAGTTAGGGAACTCATCCTAAGCCATTCTAGAATTGCTATGATATGCGTGA
This sequence comes from Ormosia semicastrata, assembly GCA_029884595.1. NCBI lineage: Eukaryota > Viridiplantae > Streptophyta > Magnoliopsida > Fabales > Fabaceae > Ormosia > Ormosia semicastrata. The sequence goes on from JAQQTO010000063.1 coordinate 54,132,216, forward strand.
GACTTAATCAGAGCAAAGGAACTTAGTTCTATAAGCTTTGAACAAGCATTGGAACCTAGTTCCAGACATTTCATTGGGTGTGAGGGAATGAACCACCCTCATCTCATCACTATGATATAGAAGGTATGTTACCTCTTCACTTACAATCATGTATGATCACCCAAAAGTAAGGATCTTATCCTCATCAACAAACTCTTAAGCAATTTAAAAATGATGATTTTTAGTTATGCGATTAAGAAAATGTTTTAAAATCTTTACGAAATTGAGAAAATGTTGAAAAACTATTACGCGATTTGAACATGTAACAAAAGTTTTACGCAATTGTGAAAATGCGATAAAAGTGCTACACAATTGAGTAGAACAGCAGTTTGCTATCGAGCCGATATACTAGACCCGGAAATACCAATGTATGGTTGTAGCCGGTAATGGCTTGTAATGTGCATTAAGTCATTGATCATGCATTATTTTGCAGACGGTGTCTATTAAGGCTTTTTGCCTAGGAGATGAATTACACCTTAGTGCGGGTGCAAATTGCGTAGTGTAGTTCACTTGGTGATCTTGGAGGCGTAGGAGCACAGGTATCCCACAAGTGGACAGTTGGTAGCTCCACTGGGCCGTGGTGACTGAGTAATGCTCTAACGATTCGACCAGACATTATTCTATACACGATCTGGCATAGAATGTCTCGTATAAGCCATGACGTGCACATTGAGAAATTATAGCACTTCACTTGAGGCTGCTGATATACAGACATATCTTCTGGATCATTCTCTCTGAAATTATGTTTAGCTCCATGGAGTAGGAACTTTGTACATTGTTGTGATACATTTATATGTTGAATTATCTGTTATCTGATGCAATGAATATATTTGTTATTGTTGTATATGAATGGTATTATTATTTTTATTGTTTCTATGCTGCCATGTTGGTATTGATGTAAGGGATCTCACCTCTATGTTATATTATTCTATTTATGTGTATGTTTGATAAAGACTGTGAAGAGGATGAGGAATGATCACCTCCTTTTTGTTTGTGTTGTTATTCCTGAGTTTTGAGATGGCATCAAGACTTGGTTTTCTTGGTTACGTGAGTGTGCAGTTTTGCGGAGGCACTGATGCCTGGCACTTTGATGTTGATACTGAGCGTATTGTTTATATTGGGGATGTGACTGTGACTTTAAGTAGGACCTATCATGGGGTCTCTATTTTCTCTTTTAATACTTATGTGCATTTTTATAACTTGGTTCTAGTTTGGCAAGTTTGAAGTCTTAAATGTAATACTCTAAAGAGGGTATGACAAAATCAAGTTTCCTAACTTCCAACAAATTTCAAATAAATCATAGGATTCATCTAAATTATTGTTTTACCATTATCTTATTTTTTCATATACGCCGCTAGTCAATTCGGTGTTAAAACACACAACCAATATGTTTAAAAATACCAAACTAACTCTAATTATCCTCAAATTTTAACTACATCCTTTTTCACCTATTTGTGACCTAGAAACAAATCCTCTCAATTTATTTCCCACAACCTAGCAAATTATGCTACTATCTGAGTCATTTTAAGCTACTTTTCACAATCCAGGTTGTAACAAAGTGTCTAAACGAATTCCGTTTGTCACAAAACATAGCAGACATGTTAAACCAGTGCTATGCTACCTTTGTAACCATAATCTAGTCTAAAATGCTAAAAAATGATATTCCAATAATTGCCTAATGATTATTTGTGATCCTTGTCAAGCAACTGCTAAATCTTTCTCAACAATCCTCATGCTACAAGCAACTATTCAATCTCTGTCAACAATCCTTGTATTGTCTTGATCTTATACTTGTAACTACTTCTAACTTCTACTTTAAATTCAAATCCTTTCTTTTGAATTCAAACTTGAATCTTCAAACATTTGCTAGCTTTTGGTAGAGACCCCTTGTTTTTGTTTTCAGAAATTTGCTAAGTGTAGCTACTCTTCGAATCTCCATTTTGATACTAAGTCAAAATTACCACTCCTGATATGAAATTGAAATGACCTTTCTTGATTTCAAATCGAAACTATCATTTCGATAACTTTGAGTCTTTATTACAATTTCGACTCTAAAAAAACTGAAGTCAAAAGTTCAATTTTTGAGATCTACTCGAAGTCACCACTTATGGTATAAAGTTGAAAGTATTATTTCTAATATCAAATTGAAACTAATAGTTGATAGTTTCAAAACTTACAATTTTGATTCAAACTACCATTTTTTGATACCAAATTGAAACCACCAATTTGGTAATTTCCAAATCGAAAACGTTATCTCGATAACCTTATTACCTTTTGATTCTAATAGAATTGTGTAAGTTTTCAAAGTAATTTTTTGGCTGCACATTGAAATCTCCAGAATAGAAAAGTGTTATTTTTATACCAACATCGGGTTATAAGTAGCTTGCATGTATGATATCAATGCTCCTATCAAGTATGATTTTCTATATTGTTGAGGTGCTTGTAAATCCATTTTGGACCGATGGTTGGAAGTGCTTGCTTATAGTTGACATTCTTGTGGTCATGTTAATCTGGAGAGTTGTTTTGTTTAAAATTAAGTGTCTATGTTGTCCCAGTGGGAGATTGTTAGATTATTTTTAATATGTGTAGACTAATATAGTCATCAATTTTCTAAAACTCAGATTAATTAAGTGTCAAATATTGTGGAATATCAATTGTTTAGCCTATTTGTGATCAATTTTGTTATTGGACTCTTATAATCACTTAAGCTAATATAGATAATGTTGTTTTGAGTTTGTGGACTTTGTGTATGGGTTTTCTATGATGGGTAGGTTAACCCATATTGTAAACATAAGGAGAGGCCTCTATTTTCATCTTATATATATTGTAGTTGCCCCCATTGAGGCCACAAGGGTTTTTGCGCATATAGGGAATGAGAGTAGTTTCTCTCCTTTATGACGACAAGGATTCTTGACTATCTTTCTTTTACGGTGTCTCCTCAAAGATGTAATTTCTCTTTGGTATAAGGTAATTCTATATTTGAAATCTTAATTATTGATTAGTTTATATATATGTTAAGAATTAAGGTTAAAACTGGATCCATTAATTTTATTATTGTGAGTTTGATTTGTTTATATACATGTCATGACTTAAGGTTAAAGGTATATCTATTAATTTTATTATTGTGGGTTTAAAATTTCTAACATAGGATATCATGTGTGGGAGGATTGAATGGTGATGATCAAGACTTGTGGATGGGCTGCCAGTGGTGTTGATGGAAAGTCATAGAGACCATCTTTATGCTAACCTTGAAGAAGAGCACCCTCGTCTGGTCCTGCACTAAGAAATAAGATGGGAAAAATTCGACAAACACTTGGTTAGGTTGACAAAAATTAGAAACTGAAATAAGCTTTTGCTGAATATGTGGAACATAAAGTATGTTGGTAAGGTGTAGGGTGTGTAAGGGGGTAAGAAGTGAAGCATTACCATTGTGAGTAACTTCCAGACCTATTTCGTCACCTACAACAACTCGGTCATGACTTGAATATGTAGAGGAGAGAGACAACTTCTAATATCTTTGTTTGGGGAGGAGATAGACAACTTTTGAATCCATAATCCAAGCATTGTTTGGTGGCTGCACAGCAGATGGAGCAATGTTGGCTTGAGCCATGGAGGTGGGTTTGGGTGGATCCATGAATCTTGTAACTCACTTTTGTTGTGTGTCTTAGTTTCCTACAATACTGACAGATAACATGCTTGGATGGTGCTTCAGGTTATGGCCTTGACACGATGGTGTTAAATGAAGGTGAGCTCTTTCATTTGTTGGTTGATACTGTTGTCGCTGAGCTGCATTGGCAGTGGGCACAAGTGTGATATCTGTGACACGATCATCTCATTTGAGGAAGCTCTCATGATCAGTAAGCTTCTCATGAAGCTCTTTAAAACTGATTGGTGTTTCCCAGCTACGGACAACTGCAGAAATTTGCTTATAATCCGGACTAAGGCAATTGAGAGTGTGAATGATGAGATCAACATTGTCTAAAGAACTATTGATGAGTGACAGTTAATCAGATATAGTCTTAAGGCCTTGGATTCATTCAGATACAGACATGGTACCCTTCTTAGTGGTTGAGAGACGTTGTTTGTGTCATGATGCGTCACCTTGATTTGCTTGTACAGGTGCAGTTAAAAATATCCCAGGTCTGCTTAGAAGTTGCCAAAGCCCCAAGTAATGTGACAACTGTATCTGAGACTGATGAGATAAGAGCAAAGAGAATCAACTGATCTTGCCTCAGTTAGTAGTAATAATCAGGGTGACTCTGGAGTGGGCCTCTGTTGGTGCCATTTATAAATCCTTTGAGATTATACCCAACAAGGAGAGCATTGATTTACAAATCTTTGGAGTGGGCATCTGTGTTTAGAGCAACCACTTGGGTGATGTCAAGGGTTAGAACAGTGGTAGGAGGGATGGGGTTGATGGTATTAGAGGTGGAATAACTCATGATGGTTGGATTTGATGCTATGAAGCAGAGGCTGCAAATACCATATAAAAGATGGAAATGATGGAAGAGTGTATCTTTCATTGATGGTTTATAATACATTATATACTTGAAAATCTCCTAAACTATAGGAGGCAAAATAGTTAAGTTACATATGAGAATGCAATCTGTACAACAAGCTTAAGGATAAGATAATAATTTCAAGAAAACTAGGTTGTTGTAGTAGATGCTTCTATACATTACAGGAAATAATATAAAGAATTGAAGGGCATCCTGCTTATTTTCACCTGCATCGCTGCACTAGTCTATTGACTCCGACATCTCATAAGAAGGCATAGTTGTGACTTGTCACCTGTGAAAAGCACGCACCTAAAGTCCATAAATTAACAGTGCATTTTTCCCATAACCTCTTGTACATTATTCAGTCTGTATGAGTAGTCCATCTTTAGCATCTGTAGCTCCTTTTGAATTGTAGAGTTCGTAAGAAGAAGGAATGTTTAATCAGGTTACACAATTTGCAATTCATGAAAATCTCTCCTTTTGGTACTGTTTTGAAGTAGATTCAGAGGGTACTTGAGATAGATACGTATGTGGTGGTTCCTCCTTAAGCAGCAGTGATCAAGCATGTTGAGACAAAGGGGTGGGTACCTGCAAAGGGACTCCAATGCTCAAGTCAGGTTGTGCCCAAATAAGAGGAATATATTGAGTATTTTACTGATACTTGATTAAGGTTACTTAGCCTTGTATTTATAGACCGTGTACAGAATCCTTATGCTATCCATATTGAATGCAGGTATTTTGGGTTAAGATCCTTAGAGGAATCATTTTCCTTCTATAATGAGGATTAATCCCTATAAATTAGGAACTCTCTATATAGGAGTTACTTATCAGTCTATGTCTGTTATGGATCCTATAACACTATAAGTAGATGATTAGCAATTATGGATATTTAGGGATACATCCTTGTACATATCAAACATTCTCGATATTATGGCCCAATGTCACTCAGTGTATGTGGCTCAGAGGCCCAATCTAGCTTCAAGGCCTTCCGGAGATGTGTACTGGGTTGATCCATCTAGACGGGATCCCAGATCACAGTTCAGAATAGTTGCCCCCAGCTTGGTTCTTGGGTGGATAGCTAAGTGTCAAGTTTTGACAGGATCACTCGGGCACACGATTATCACAATAGTCTAGAAAATTAACATCGAACCCCAGATGTTCTTCGTGTAATGCCGGTGTCCACAGTGCGCTGTTACTTCCCACAAATTCTCTGCCCCCAAACGTTAATTCTTAGGATTTCTTTTAATGGTTTCCAAACAAACTCCGAATATAATCTCTGAAATTGTAGGTAGTAATTGTCTACTATTCTCTGGGAAATTGTTGCTTTGACTTTATCAGGAATTAAATATCCTTTAAAGAGGATCTTAATTTCGTACTGTTTCCCAACTGCTTGATATTCTGTAACAAATCAGAAACTAGAAGCATTAAATGTGTCTACCATCACGCGATTAGATTTTCTTTTGCGGGGCCAATTAGAGCGCTTCATTCTCTCTATAAATAGAGAATGTTTGCAGTAGAGTTGCTATCCTTTATATGGAGGGTTTTGTCCCTTGTAAGGGTTATTCTCTTAATCTTTTTCAAATTTTTGAAGGTGATTAACCCTCTGTGAGTAGCTTCTTTTCTTCAAGGAGCCTTTCTTTTTTGGCGTAGTGTGGAATAACCATGCATTTAGGGAGGCAGAAGCCTTTCTCTCCTGGTGTACACGGGGGTATCTGACCTAGCGTGTCATTAGGATGGAATGACGCTTCCGTCGACTAATGCATGGGGACACTGGAGACCTCTCTATCCCTCTCATTGCCTCTTTCCTAGGTTATTTTAAGGTGCTAGGTTGGTCTTCTTTGTAGTGCAGCTGGATATGCAAGAATGCCAGCTCGAAAGAAAGAAAAACCCTCTGGGAGTAATTTAGGGTGGTCTTCTTTCTTGGACTTGCTTTGCGAAGAGGTAGCCAATGTCGACCTTTATTTTTATTGTGAAGAAGGCAGGGAAGAAAAAATGGAGTGGCTTCAGTCTGTTCCAGTGAAGAGAGTAAAGGAATTATGGATGTGACTGTGAATGTGATAGGACGGCATGATACTTCGATTGTGACATCTCGTCCTCAAGCTCTCTTACGGACACTATTTTCACTTTTCTTTTATTGTCTTTTCTTTTTCTCCTTCCTTGGAAGTTGACGATGTATAGCATGAGATTATCAATAAAATAACAGAATTTTACTGCTATTTGCCTTAATCATCTTTCCATCCTATTGTACCTTTCTACTTTACATCTTATTTAATTTGGGGTAGGTCTAATGCCTACCCCGTAACTGTGTTGCCCCCAACTCGGTCGTAGTTATTGGTACGGTGAAAGAACGAGTTATAATCCTGACTGTTTCTTTTGTACTCCTTGATATTGTTGGACTTTCTTGGGAAACCACTGCTTCAGCTTTATCGAAACTTAACAAATCCATTAATGGGCCAATAAATTCATGTTGTTGCCCATTATTTTTCCACCAATTAGAAGTAAAAGGAATAAAAAAATGACGTTTATCTTGTACGATCAGTTCACCTTTCAAAGGACCAATCAGAAAACTTCATTGTGCTTATAAATTAGGGGATGCTTGTATTTAGGCTAGTATTCCTTTCCTCTTGCCATTGCATTCTAAAACGTAGCCTTTCATGGCTTCCTCCTCATTTTGCTAGTGTTTAAAGAGGGTTGTGCCCCCTGTGAAGACCATCTCCTTACTTTTTCTTAAAATCTGCAAAGAGATTCTTCCTTTCGTTAGCTAGTAACTCTTTCAATGGGGACTTTTCTTTCTCAGCGTAGTAATGACAGGCACTTTTCTTTCCCAACATACGATGGAGTATTTGAAACACACTCTACTGCTAGGGAAATCTGTGATTCCTGTCGTGTTTGGACTTAGCAGGTGCTTCGGTCAGAGCCTACACTCTTCATTCTTTTTAAGAACTAAGTAGGTGCTCTGGTTCAAACCTTGTTGGTCCTTCAGATAAGTAGGGGGGTTATTGGAAAAGCTCTACTACTTGGTGTGATCATGAAGCTGGTGTAATGACTTTACCCATGAAAGACTGCACCCCGTCCATCCAAGGAAAGGAAGAAGGCCGATGCTCTTCCTTTATACATTACATGTCTCAGTATTTTCTTTTCCCTCTTTTCTAGACGTAAGATGATGTATGGAATGAGAGCTTATGAACAATAATTAGTAGATTATAAACCTTACATAGTGTCTACTTCCGGCCTTTAACTTTCGTCATTACTTATATCTATTTTCTCTTTGCTGGGATAAGTCCAATGCTTATTCCGACCTAACATTACGTCACTCCTGGCTTAGTGCCCATTTTGCCTAAGTAATTGACTTCAAGCCCTTAATTCGGGGTCCAAATGATTTACCGCTAACAACACGCTCACTAGGGTATCGGTGTTCTATTGCTTTAAAATTGTGGTCTGATATGATAACTCATTCCTGATATAACATCCCAGCTAAAGCCGGGGTCTTCATGAATAATCTGACCCTCTGAAATTGTGTGACATTTGAAATGCTGGGTGATTGTCTCCTCAGTTGCTTTGACAACCGTTCAGGGCACGTGGCGCATTTTTTACTGGAAGGATGTGCATAGTGCTTTGCGCGCCATGATGAACATTATTTCAAAAAATTAGGTCAAAAGGATGACAATGGCCCCTAACTGCCTAGCCTTTATAAATAAGGGTTTAAGGACGTATTGTCTTCATTTCCTTGTTTTCAAAATATCTTCCAGAGAACTCTGCGCAGCAGCGAAGTAGAAGCCCTAGAGGACTTTCCAACGTATAGCTCTCACTAGGAATTTGATTTCTTCACAAACGGTACTCACCATTCTCCTTCCTCATTACTATAATTAACTATCCAAATAGTTTTCAATCCTTGTTGGAGTGTGTTTCTATTCTTTGATTCCACTAGGTAGATTTAGGATTTCTAATCCTCTTCACTTGGTTCTATCTTCTTTGAACACCATTTCTGCCATTGTAATTGTGGCAGAGGTGTCCCTCTGAATTTTCAAACTTTGGAGGGAAAGGAAGTCGGCGTGTGGGAGTGCATTGTTTATTTGGTTCACCCTTCACCATGTCCGAATCTTATCTTTGATTGATTCTGACAGTTACTCACCAGCCTCTTTGGGTGTTCTTAGGATTTTTATGGCTAGAGGTAGGAGGGGAACTAGAGCCCAAGCACCTATTGCTAAAGCTCATCAACCAAATGAGGAGGACCAAATCCGGATCCGGCGTGGTCCGAGGTTGGTATATCCCTGGGTAGGGGATGATGTCTGGGAGCGTGTTTCTGAGTTTTCCTCTGAAAACAAGCTCAACCAATTTGCACAGTATTTGGAGTTGACCAAAGGGGGGAACCGTGATAGGGAGTTCCAGGTTTTATGCCCAAAAGGGAACGAGAGAGTTTACTCCTCTCTGGAGGTGGGTTTGCACTTCATGTTCCTTTACGAGCCCCTTTTCATTAAATTGGGACTTCGGTTACCCTTCACGGACATCCAAATTATCGTGCTCCTAACCTTGCGAGCAGCCCCCACCCAAATTCATCCTTATGGGTGGGGTTATATCATTGCTTTTGAAAGGTTCTGCTGGATCATGGGGCTGCGGTATTTAACCAGCACCTTCTTTTATTTCTACACTCGGATTAACCCCCAAGGGGTCGTCAAAGCATAAAATTGGCTTACAATCCGGTCAAGGTCCGGTTGTAAATCCTTTGATGTTTTGCAAGATAGCTTCAAAGGGTTTAAGACTAGATTCTTAAAGCTTATGGTGGCTGAGGGGTTCTACCCCTTTTTCTTGAAGGACGATGGGGAGCCCAAGTTCCCGTTATACTAGAGCGAGGACGCTTGGTATTTCCCCGCTATGCTACTGGAGAAAGAGGAGAAAGACCTTACCCCAGACAAGGTCAATTGTGTTAAGTTCATAACCCGGTATTCTGAAAAATACAGGTTCATCAAGATCAGAGACGTCCTTGATACTCCTGGTGATGATTTTCTCTTTACTTTGTTAGGTAGGAGCTAGGACATTTTTACCAGTAGTTTATTCCATACTTTCTGCGCTTAAATGTCACCACTTAATAATTTTGCTTTCCTGACTTCCACTTTATTCTGTTGTGTTATTTTAGTAAGCAATATGACGTCGGGACCTTCCCTCATTGCGCTGCAGGCCTCGAGGTCAAGGAGGAAAGGAACAGGATCCTCCAGTGCACCTACTGCTGCCGTATCCGTGCCCCCAAGCCGGGGTATCGTTATCCAAGAGATCCCAGATGAGCCAGACTCCGCAGCCCAGGACCTTCAAGGAAGAAAAAGGAGAGCTATTGAGGGCTCTCCTGACCATAGAGACCAAGAAGGGACAGACCCCTTACTCATCTTTCTAGGGCAATCTGATGCTAGGCCATTTATAGACAGACGATTGCTGAGTGAAGAGGTGATGGGACATATTTCTGGGTGGGATCTGGCCCTGACCTTGGCTAAACTTCAGACTTCTGCACTTCAAGCCGCCACGGAGGTCCGCTATATTGTGAAGACGGTGAAGAAGAACAAAAAGGAAAACGAAGAGGCTACCCGGAAGTTAGCTGCAACACCTACCGTAGGGTATCACATTTAAGACTAATCCTAATATAACTTACCCAAGTTGTAAAAGAATTAATCTTGTAAAAACATTAATTTTAAAATTTCATTTGCAGAATAACTGAAAATAAAGAAAGTAAAATAAAACCATAAGTATAACTTGTAACTGAAACAAACACACCAAAATATACATAGATATTTCAAACCTTGTTCCCAAATAATTTACATAAATACCTTACACTCCAAAAGATAAAATATACAATATGTACATCAAAACATAACTACTAAACCTAAACCTCTAAAAACTGAACTCAGGATTCGGGCCCTCTGAAGGATCCTCCTCCTCTACGTCATCAAAGAACCCAGGCAAGTACATTATTCACCTTACAGGAGTTCTACTTGAAGACACTACAGAGTCCTCCTGTGGTGTATAAATAGTACCACCCTAGAGTTCTCGTATTGGCATTGAGAACTCAAGATGCACATATACATGTTGAGTCAAAACAGGAATCCCATCACGGGTTCCACTCAGGTTTAAAGTTAAGTCCCCGGTATAAACAAAACATTCATTATCTAAATTAAACCTCCAAGCATCAGTTCTCCCATGGAACTGTATTCTAACAAAACCCAGCACTTGGCGGCTTGCCGCCATTAAGACAAACAATGAAAATAGTCACTAATGGAAAGTAAAATTTCTGGCTTCCTCATCTCCTTGATCTTCATTAAACATACATAATAAAATAGATATAACATAATAAAGAGGTGAGATCTCCTACATCAATACCAGTTTAGCAGTATAGAAAATGACAGTAAATATACAAATATAGTATTAACACATTTAATCATATTATCACATCACAGATAAAATATCAGATAAACATAATTATCATGTCAATATGTTGACCAACTATGCATATGCACACAGACTCATTCCTACTCCATAGAACTAATCACAATTTCAGAGAGAAAGATAGGGAGTACATGTCTGTATATCATCAGCCTTAAATCATATGCCAATATATTATATCAATATGCGCAACATGGCTCATACAAGACACTCTCAACTAATCACCAAAAGAGTAGTAACTCCGTCAAGATTGTCGGTGTGTTTACATAGGATACCACGACCCAGAGGCGCTACCATCTGGCCACATATGACATTCCACACCCTGACATTTCCAAGATCACTGAAGATCGTAACTACGCAATTCTCACCCGCACGAAGGTGTAAATTCAATCTCCTAGGCATATTACCTTAACCAATTAAGCTGACACATTTTTCAATGCATAATGTATGATTCAAATACACATACAATCATTATTCTCACAATATTTCACATACACACGCCATCTCTTGGCAGTATCACTTTTCAACATCATCGGGCCCACCACAACGCTCAACAGCAACCCACTATTATTTCCAATCGCGTAAACATTTTATCGCATTTTCACAATCGCAGAACATTTTTCTTACATTTTCAAATTGTGTAAGTATTTTCCAGCGTTTTCATAATCGTGTAGGGATTTTTAAACATTTTCTCAATCTCTGATAGATTAAAAATCACTATTTTGAGAACAAGTGGCATTTCTCTAATATTTTTCACATAAATAATTATTTTAGCTTTATTTACCATATTTTACTATTAAAAATCCTTTAAGTAGCATTTTTCATTATTTCTCACAAAATTACATTTCTTTGATTTAATTTAGATATTACAGCTTAAAATTTTCTAACGCGCTTCAAAACCCAAAGGGTGAGTTATACGCCAGTAAATTTCAAGTTTTAAATTTTTATCTTACTTCATAGCCTAATTATACTAATTTAATTCCAAAAATTAGTTCATTTACCTTTTTATTTCAAAAAAACCCATTAAATTGACTTCTCGTTACTTAATTACCTAAGTCTACACTTAGTAAAATAATTTTGGATCTAGAATATCAAAAATAGGCATATTGGCCGAATTACATTATATGCTTCATAGATCATATTTAATTATTTTCTATCACCTTATTCTTTGCAAAAATCTTTAATCCAATTTCTTATCATTAACTCATTTAATCCATGATTAGGGAAAATAATTTAAAACATTTTGTCCCTTGATGGTGTAGAAGTTGTGAGCCTCTAGGGTTCTTTGGAACCTTCATACACTTCCTCATCATGCATATCACATCCTGCTATATACAATAATCAACATACTTTCATAATCACATATTCAAGCATATTTTCAAAGTTATAAAGCATACCAATTAACATCATCACAAATAATGAAAACTTAAACAATCAAGTGAATAAATCCTTATGAATTAGTGAATTAATAGCGAGGGAATTGAGAAGGAAAATATCCCTCGCTAAAATTAGCGAGGGTATTACGAGGGATATTTTCCCTCGCTAAGGTTATCAAGGGAATTGCAAGGAAAATTTCCTTCGCTAAAAATTAGCGAGGGAATTGAGAGGGATATTTTCCCTCGCTAACTAACAAAAATGTAGCAAAGGAAAGTTCCATCGCAAATCCCTCATAAAATCTACTTAACCTAATTACAAAATTCTAAATCCCTCACAGCCACTCTCACCTCTCTCTGTTCTGCTCTCCCTCTCCCTCTCACTCTCACCTCTTTCTATTCTACTCTCCCTCTCCTTCTCACTCTTAATCTCACTCTCATTCTGTCTCACTCAAAGCCGCAGCCACCGTCACGCCACTACCTCTCGGTCCACTCTTCTCTCTTCTGCCTTGCCGTGCTTTTCGCATATATCTGAACGAGGTTATCATTTTGCTTATTGTGAATAGGTTGATGGTTAGTTACCTAACCTAATATGGAGATTAAGGAAGTGAACGAATAGAAACGGATCTGGGCTTTTCTTTTCCTTTGGTAGGAATCACATTTGTCTTCATGTTGTTATATTTATATACATTTGGTCTGGTTTTTATGCATATATGAGTGATTATTCTACTAAATATGAGATTTTTTTTGGGTACATATATGTGTTTTTGGCTTTTAAAATGCTTCTTAAGAGAAATCAGCATTGATCCTTTGGTAATAAACATGTGTTTTCTAATTTATGTTGTTCAGAAGTAATATTTGTTTCTTTGGTGGGTATATACTGAAGTGTAAGATTCTTTTAATTTTCTCTTATGCAACACATTGTTTTGGTATTAGTTGCTTTATCATTCTTGCATCAATTGATTTTGAATTTATTTAGTTGTATCAAGCCTAAATTGATATGTTTAGGTTGATGGCAGTATTCTAAATGCTTACACAATTTTATTGCTGAGCAGAGGGGTGTAGGATATCCTTTAAAATAGGTTTGGGTTACTTGCTCAATAAAACCTTAAAAGAATAAGTAAAGTTTAAAAAAATTGACAATAATGTGGTTTAAACATATTATTTAGTGAAAAAGTAGCATGTCAGAATTCATTATACCTTAACACCATAAATGAGTATGAGCACAATTAAATATTCAAAAATATTTGGATAGGCACTACCATATCAGCATTCAGCAAAAGCCACTTTCTTCCTTCAATGTATGAAAGCACTTGCTTTACTATTATTCCTTTTCATGGTTCAGTAATGGGATTTTTATAATGAAAATAAAAAAAATAATCTTTGTTTAAGTGTTTAGTGGAAGAAATTGTTTACAAGCTGACATGGGTTGGTCCTATATAAATTGTTTTATTATTATAATGGAAGGTTGTGGGTTCAAATTATGGGTTTTACAGTTCATATCTTGTCATGAACACGCATTTCGTATCCAAGTTGATACCTTGTTTTCTTTTTCTTCTGTGCATGTTTGATTACTGTGTTTTCTGTTATTCAGAATGCTACTCTAAATTCTATTATTCAAAATTTTCTTATATTCTATTTTCTATTACCTATTAAATTATTATTCAGAATGCTAGATTATTGTTTACTGTGTTTGATTAATGCTAAAACATCTATAATATATATATATATATATGGATGTGTTGATGTGTTTCCCGGAGGATGTGATGTCAACATATGCAGTCTAATAAAATATGTGGCATGACATAATGTGCGTTGGGAAGTCTATATATTCTGGATTTTTCTTCTCACCTGTAATATCATAGTTAAATAATCATAAATTTGAATTAAATTGATGATCACTATTTTATATTGCATTCTATATCAGTTGATAAATACATACATTTTGTTCCTATTCTTTGTTCTTGTGTGGGACTTAATTGTGCCTTGGCATTAATACTTTGTTTAGCGGGAAGACTCTGTAGCAATGAGTTATATGATTGTTATCTTTTAATTACCTATTAGACATACTTTTCTCTCTATGTTGAAGTTATTAATTTCACCTTGACAATGCTTCTGCTACAGGAATTGTCAGAACATCTAGGCATCCAGCTGTGCATGAGCGGTTAAATAATAGCACTCGGTTTCTCTATCAATCTCACTCACAAGTTTAGAAAGTCAAGCCCATCTCAAGGTAGGGAAGCTTACAGATTTTCCTTCACTATTTTTCTTTCATCAATCCTAATTTTCTATTGATTTTCGGTTTCACCATGCATCAAACTCTCTTCTTTTGCTTGATTTATTTCAAAACGGATAGAAAATGGAAAACATGCACTCTAAATTCTGTAAATTAGGGACTGTGGATTGTTTATTGATTTTATCCTTCTGTTTTCATCAAGGACAGAATCCATTTTTATGAATTTTTAGACTTGAATGCTTTTAAAGTTTTTATATTTTGCTTGGTTGTTGGTTAATGTTTCCTATTTTTTCTATTCTTGGTAAAATTGAGATTTTGGTTAAATTTAAGAGAATGAGAACTAACTATTTTGAAGGATTGAAAAGAATTTTAAATGTTGGAAAAGCTTTATGTTTTGACAATATAATGATGGGACCAAAGTATAATGTTGTTATGCTTATAATCCTACTTGAAATAGTTGATTTTCTCCATGAAAAATCCTAAATCGAGATTTACTCATTCAGGTTATGATGATTTACTTGAAGTAGCTCAATGCTTGTTGTTGGTAACCATGTTTTTGGTGTAAGAAGTTGAAATTGTGATTATTTTGCTGTTAGAAATTTAGTACTATCTTTTAATCATCTTTGGTTGATAGAGACAAAATTCTAATTTTTGGAAGTGTCTCCATAAAGCATACACTCGATACTAGAATGATTTGTTACTCAATTTTTTATGTTGTAGCTACTATTTTGGGACTTTGCAAAAAAATTTATAATGCTGTCCAGATTTTTAACAAAATATATTTTATAGGATGACTAAGAATTCAGCATGGTATAGTTAATATTGTAATGCAATTTCAGGGTTCCCATATTTGAACCTTGGCCATGGTTACTATTAGGGTTTAGTGAGCAGAGAAAGTGATAGAAACTAAAGGAAAGTATGAGAAAGTAGAGAAAAAGAGATGAGAGAAGAGAGAGAAAGTGAATCTGGCCATGATTCTCCACCACTACAGCATTCTCAGGTTAAGAGAAATTAATAGAAACCTGTTAAGCATCACATTAGCATCATCACTAGTCTGCTCTTGGAAGGCATAAAGAATACCATCAATCAGAATATCTCCTAACCAGGCATCTATGTCAGATGCTCCCAAGTTAGTGACCACCTTCTCAATAGTTTTCATAACCATTCGCCTGTAAGGTTCACTCTCATCTTTAAGATCCTCAACAATTCTCCCGACAATATCGACAACGCCAACTTTCTTTGCTATCTCTACAGTACGAAATAAGCACGTTGCTTATAGTTTCTTCGATCTAAAGCCATCCTCCTAACCCAGATTTTCTTGAAAAAGTCAGGGAAAATATCATTCCTAATATAATCAGTTTCCACACCCTCAGTGCTTACACACTGCTTCACCACTTTTAGAATAATTTTATTCATTTCTTCATCAGGCGACTGAAATTCATGAATCAGAATGATCATGACTTCCTTACTATATTAACTAGCATATAGGGCTTCCAATTCCTTACACACTGCTTCACCTTCTCAATCTGTTGCACAATCTTAATCTCAGAATGCCAAACTTGCCATGATTTCTTACTCTGACAAATAACCTTCAAGAAGGGTAAGAGTGTAGGTATACCAAGAGCAGAGGCAACAACACTGAAAGCTCTAGCAATAGTGTTCCTAACATATTCATCAATGTTGTCTATGTCAGGCCGCATAGCAGCAATCATTATGGCCAGTGAAAACTTAGATTTTCTTTATACTTTTCTCTCCTATGGGGTACATTTAGGACTATCTAAATATGACATCAAATCTTGGATGTTGAAAATAAAAGTTATGAATTTCTAATGAAAGTTAAGAATATTGGTTTGATTTAACTTTTGATTGTACTTTAACATATGCTTGAAGTTTTATTTTCTTATTTGAGTAAAAATTTAAGCAAAACCTTAGTTTTCCGTCTGAAATTTAATATTAATGAGAACGCATACCTATTGTTTATACTGCTCATTGTATTGAATCTTGAATTGTCCAAGTGGGATAGTTTGGTAAGAAATTTTTCCTTCACTTAGTTAATAGTTATCCTTTAAATCTCATACCTTATACTTGTTGAAATTTCAATTTGCTACACTTCCTTTTGTTCTCTGGGTGTATACTTAAACGCGGTAGATCTCACTACGTTATAGTCATGCACTTGGAGACCAATGGGAAATACTGCCGAAATTTCATCAAGTAAAAAATATGAGATTTAAGGAATAACTATTAACCAAGTGTTGAAAAAATTTCTTATCGAATGGGATAGGGCCATACCATGTTAAGAAGGAGATGGAGATATAAGGATTTGTATTAATGTGCTAAACCAATTTCAGCAATCATGAGACCTAATCGAAGTTGGATGTTATGAAGAAATGATCCTACTGGCTATATAAGTGAAGAATTCAAAGATGGAGTTGATGATTTCATTAGGGTTGCTCAAGGAGACCTGATAGTTACTGATGCATTAAATTGTATCCTTTGTCTATGTGCTAGATGTAAGAATCGTGCTTGGAGGGAGGTGTTTGGGGTAGAATAACATCTGTATAAGTACGGATTTGTGGATAGTTATGTAAATTGGACCATTCATGGTGAGGACAGATAGGGGGATAGCGGCTCAACATCCATTGTCTAGAAGCTCAAGATTTAGAAGAGGATCGAAATCAGTCAGCTGCGAAGTTTTATGACTTACTAGGAGATGCTGATGAACCTTTATGGGATAGTTGCCATAAGCACACGAAATTGTCAGCTATAACTCAACTTTTGAACTTAAAGTCAAAGTTTAACATGAGTGAAAGTTGTTATGATAGAATGATTGTCATAATTAAGAGCATGCTTCTAGAGCCTGAAAGGTTACCTGAAAACTTCTATAAATCGAAGAGAATGGTTCGTGAGTTAGGATTAGGATATGAGAAGATAGAAGCGTGTCTTAATCAGTGCATGTTGTATTACAAAGAATATAGTGACAAGAGACTCTACTCAGTTTGCTTAGTATGTGGACACCCATGATTCAAATCGAAGGTGGGACGTTCATCGAATGAGAAGGATATGCCGCACTTGGTATTGTAATATTTTCCCATTATGCCAAGACTCTAACGTCTGTTTATGTCCAAAAACACTGCATAGTATATGAGTTGGCATGCAGATGGAGTGCGTCAAGATGAATCAGTGATCAGGCATCCAGCTGATGCTGAGGCTTAGAAACGATTTGACGCTACCCATTCAATATTTGCGCTAGACACTCGAAATGTTAGGCTTGGCCTATATACAGATGATTTTAATCCATTCAGCGGTTCAGCCACACCATATTCATGTTGGCCTATTTTTGTCACACCGTACAATCTACCTGTAAGTATGTGTATGAGAAGGGAATATATATTCCTCACTCTTGTGATTCTTGGACCAAAGTCACTAGGTAAAAGTTTAGATGTCTATCTTAGACCCCTAATTGACGATTTGAAGATATTATGGGACGATGGGGTGTAAACTTATGATGCTTGGAAAAAATAAAATTTTGATATGAAAGCGGCTTTGTTGTGGACAATAAGTGACTTTCCAGCCTATGGAATGCTGTCTGGTTGGAGCACTCATGGAAAACTTTCTTGTTCGCTTTGTATGAATCACAGTAAGTCATTTGTGTTGAAGCACGGTAGGAAATGTTGTTGGTTTGATTGTCATCGCCAATTTTTGCCTTTTGATCATCCATTTCGCCGTGATCGAAACTCTTTTAAGAGATCAACCGTGGAAAAATCTAATCCATTGCAACGGCTGAGTTTGACAAATGTCTTGAATAGAGTGACTCAACTTAAGGAAGTCATTTTTGGCTTGAATTCAGGTAAACAAAAACAAGATGGCTTTGGTATACACTACAATTGGGTGAAGAAGAGCATATTCTGGGAATTGCCTTATTAGTCCACTAATCTAATACGACATAATTTAGATGTTATGTATGTCGAGAAGAACGTGTTTGACGATATCTTCAACACTGTCATGGACATAAAGGGCAAGACAAAAGACAATGCAAATACAAGAGAAGATTTGAAGATAATATGCAAACGTCCTACCTTGGAGCTAATAATTGAGAATGGAAAGTGTAAAAAACCAAAGGCGACGTATGTATTGGATGCCAATAAAAGAAAGATAGTGTGTGAGTGGATAAAATAGTTGAAATTTCCTGATAGGTATGCGTTGAATATCGCACGTTGCTACAATGTAGACGACGGTAAGATATATGGAATGAAAAGTCACGATTGTCATGTTTTTATGCAAAGGTTAATTCCTTTGGCATTTCGTGATATCTTACCAAAACCTATATGGGGACCATTAATAGAACTAAGCTTATTCTTTAAAGAAGTTTGTGAAACTGAAATTCGTGCTTCCACCATGGAGAATGCAGAGCTTTCTATCATTGAAACAATTTACAAGTTAGAGAATATTTTTCCTCTAGCATTGTTTGACGTGATGGAACATCTAGTCGTGCATCTCCCTTATGAAGCTAAGGTTGGAGGACCAGTGCATTACAGGTGGATGTACACCTTTGAGAGGTGTATGCTGTACTTGAAAAGAAAGGTTTGAAATAAGGCAAAAGTTGAAGGCTCTATTTCTGAAGCGTATATTTTAAAAGAAATTTCTAATTTTGCTTCCATGTATTTTGATCTCTACATACAGACCAGGTGCACTCAAGTTCCTTGGAATGACAACGGTGGAGAAGATACAATTAATGAACGGTTGTCTGTTTTTAAACATCCATGTCATCCTATCGGGAGAGGTCGAAATAGATTCTTGACGGATGTGGAACTTCAGATTTCTGAGATATATGTGCTTGTAAATTGTGGAGAAGTATCTCCAGTAAGTCTACTCTCTATCTAATGAATTTCTTATTAATGTGCTAAATTTATGTTAAATATTAATTATTGTATTGATTAGATAATTCGAGGATTCGTTAATGGAAACATATCCCAATATCACTGATGATCAAATATTGGAAGCTCGAGATAAGGACTTCAGTAGATGGCTAAAACATCTAGTGAGTCTTTTTATCTATAATCACATCTATCATATTAAATTCAATGTTCATTATGCTATATGTTACAACTATCTACCGTCTATGTGATGATACAAGTTAATATAGGCCAAGTCGAGGATCAAATGATACGAGAGATAAGTTATGGTCCATCCAAGTCCGTGACTTCTTACTATGGCTTAATAGTTAATGGGTATAGATTTCATACTAAGGTGTACGGATAAAATAATGCTACCATGAATATTGGCGTATGTGTTAGAGGTAGTATATATGATGAGAATGACTTCGACTATTATGGCATCGTTGAAGATATATTGGAATTGTCATACGCAGGAAATCAGAACAAAGTATTTCTTTTACAATGTCATTGGTTTGACCTGATAAATGGAGTCAATATTGATGAGAGATATGAGTTAGTTGACATCAAGCATAAATCAAGACTTCACTCAAATGAGCCATTCATCTTAGCCGAACAAGCACAACAAGTGTACTATACAAGATACCCACAAAGCGGGAATAGAGCTAATGGTGAATGGTGGACAACTTGCAAGGTCAGAGCAAAACTCTTCGTGACTGAGACATTGAATGACGAAGGTGATGAATTGAATGACCTAACTGCCACTGATTATTACCAAGATGATGGATCCCTTGGAACACACAATATTGTCATAGATGATAAAGTAGTCTCCTTTTTTGATGCACATGCCTAAATGGAAAAAGTGAACATACGTGATATACATTATCCAATGGACGTTCTGGTTGATGATGAGTTCATTGATGACAATGAAAATAATGAAATTTATGAATTCTCAGATGAAGATGAGGAATCTTTTGCTTCAGACTCAAGTAGTTATTGAATATTGTTCAATAAATTTTGTTAATGGTATTTACACTTAAATATCATTATTATATTTTGAGGTTTTTATTGACATATAGTTTCTTAACTCGTCATGTTTCATTATGTTTCCTTATGCAGATATTCATCATGACCATTCGAGGTAGAGGTGCTGGACGCGGTCATGGGAGAGGCCGTAATGTTTCATCTGGCCATGATTCTCCACCACTACAGCATTCTCAGCCCTCTCCAGGTATACCTGTAGGATAGTCTTTTTAATTATTGTTAACTCGTGGTTTATATAAATGTAATATATATGTATTTTTCTGTTTATCTATAATTATGTTAGGTGTAACTTCAGCTACTGGCCCATCAACTAGTGCAGGCCTACCAACATCAGCTTCTACGCCACCCTTATTGACCTAGCCCCTTCTATGCCACCCCCTGCTGACCCACCCACTAGTGGCCCGAATGTGGTGCCTTCATGTGGAGAATCCAATGTAGAAATAGATAGCAGGGAAATTATATATATGGCGCCTGTCCCTGAACCGTAAGTAATAGTGATTATCACTTTTTATTACATATATTTACTTCTAGATTACCAATATTATCTTCTTGTACTTACAGGAGGAGGTTTCTCCCATCGAGAGTGACACGTGACATTATGTACAATGTCATGACAAGGATGCCTGTTCCGGCTAGTATGTGGCGAGCTTATCCAGCTGAGATGAATAAAATACTATTTAACGACTTCATGGTAAGTAATTGTGTTTATAGAATTATATATTATACATTTATTGAAAAATAAATATACATACATATCATTTGTGTAGGCTAAGCATCGGTTCACATCTGATGCTGATCGCGGCACGGTGAGAACTATCTAGGAACGAACTATCTTGGACTGTTATCCAGACCGTTTGAACAAAGCACGAGATAAGGCCTTTGATAAGGCAAATTCAAACAACTTGGCTGATGTTAGGGGCCATGGGCCCAGAGGAATGAGGACAGAAGTGTGGGATAGCCTGGTCGACATTTGGCTGACAGATAAATGTAACACCCCAAATTTTAGACTATGTTACAAAACTAACAGAATTACATTATTTTGTGTTTTCTGTGCAATATAAAAATAATTTAATTGTTTCGATACTATTTTTAATTGTTTTGTGTTATTTGCTCCGGGTCAAGAAAATAATAATTTTTTGGTCGAAAAAATCTTATTTTAATTATTCAGAGCTGGGGGATCTTACTAAACCCAATTCCGATTGATATATATATTAATCTTTCAATTTTTAGGATTTAACTGTGTAATAAAATAATTTTATATTATTATAATATTATTTTATTTGACAGTACCTACTGTCTCAAAAATAGTAGAAATCTGCTTCAAAATGACCATTGATCCTGAAAAGTCTGTGGGATCCACGTTTAGAAAAGCAATCAATGATTCTGACTAGACTAAATTCTAAGCCAATAGGAACAAGACAACGAAAGTGTCTTGAAAATTCTAAACCAATAAGAATTGGTCAAATAAAGAGGCATGGACTTCATTAAGGACCATCGGATGAAAAGTTTGATTAAGATACTTTTGATCATAGCCGTTGATCAAATCAATGGTGTGAGAGCAATCCTAATTAAATCACTAAGTGATATCCACCTTAGATTAGATCAATGGATAGGAAATAAAGTTAAATTCAATGGCTAGGATTGAGTCAAATATAGTGGCTTGACTTTCACTTAGTATCTAATTAAACCTAATTTGGTTAATCTAATTACCTAATTAAGAAACTAAATAAGCTAACCTAGTTATTGATTAGTTATAATTTAATTACTAATTAGATATCCTAATTTTATTTAGAAGCTATGATATATGCAATTATATATTTAATTAATTAGTTATGTAATTAGAATGTTAATTAAGTGTAATTAGGAAACTTAATCTAATTAATTACTATTTAATTAGTATGCAATTAGGCTTTAATTGAAATCAAATTAAGCCCCTAATCCCCTTGAGTCACACGGCCAAGAGGCCAAGTTCTCACAAGTTCCACAAGCTTCTTGAACCATCCAAGTGACCATTAGGTGACCACTTGGTGACATAGGTCATGTGCCATTCAAATGTGAACATAAATGGATATTTACTATCCAAGTTTATCACTCAATCTCTCCTACAAGCAACCTCACGGCAGCCCCCTCTCATTTCACACTTAATATTCACTTTTCATTTACCTAAAGACTTTACTTCATTTTCTCTCAAATTCCCAAGAACACCAAGCATCTTTTCTCTTCTATTTTCTCTCTAGTATTTCGGCTCACACACCCAAACACACCATACATCTTCTATAATTTTTCTTCTTAACTCTTCCTAAACCTAAACAACATCCTAAACACTTTTCATTTAGAAGGTTTTGTCTAAAACCTACTCCTTCTACTTCAAAATCAAAGTTTGGTTTACTTTCCTAAAGGTAAACTTTTGATTCTTTGGGTTTAAATTTAGTTTGTGATTTTATGAACCATGTTTGTTCCATGGTTCTTCAATATTAAGCCTTGTTTGTGATTTTGTTAATTGTTTAAGAATTTTAGGGATTTATTTTGAGAGCTACACAAAAATCAAAGGAGAGGAGTAGACTAGGAGATCATTGTCTTCAAGAGGTAAGAAGGAGATTTAATCTCATCAAACTTGTGTGGTGATGGGAAAATGGATTGTATGTGTGTGAAGAATCCACAAGGATTCATTTGTGTGGTTATTTATATGCTTTCCTATTTGTGATTGATTTTAATTGTATGCATGTCTATAGCTTTAAAATATATTGCATGTGTTTATAGATGTATGATTATTAATGTAGGATGTGAATAACATGTAAGAATTGCATAAGTGTTCCAAAGAACACAAAAGAGGCTCACGACTTCTCCAAGAAAAAGAGAACCAAAATGTTCTCAGCCGTTTTCTAAATTAATGATTTAATGAATCTAGGTAACACAATGAATTTAAGAATGATTTAGGAGATAGAAAATGATTAAATGAGTAATTGTGAAGGATAGGTTAATTTTGGCCAACATGTCATTCAATGTATAATAAATTTCCAAATGTTATTTTCTAAAGGTAGGTTAAATAGCTAATTAGAATTTTAATTAGAAGAATTTATTACAAGTAAGAATTAAAGAGAACACTTGAAAAATATTGACGTAAAGCTCACTCTCTGAGTTTTGAAGCACGTTAGCAAGTTTCAAGATGTAAGTAATGGTTAAAGTTAAAATGAACAACATTTAGAGAAAGACGTAGGAAATACCATTTAATCGATTTTCTAGACGAAATGCTGCCAAAATTTACTAAAATCAGATAAATAAAAGAGAAGGTTCCATAGTATGTTTATAATGTAAGGAAAATATTCTACGTAGTTTAAAAATACTAGACATAGCTTATGCATTCTTAAAATAAAGTTTTTAAGCTATATGGTCAAGAAAATGATTTAAAAATCTCACGTGATTGAGAAAATAATTTAAAAACATTACACGATGTTCAAAAATGTCAAAATATGTTTACGCAATTTAAAAATGTTTATAAAAGTAACGCGATTGTGAAAATGGGATAAAATTTCTACGCAACTAAATGGAACAGTGAGTTTTACTGTCAGGCCAGAGTGGTGGACCCGGACAAGTTGTGAGATAGTACTGTCAAGTGGAGACATACTATATTTTAGAATATTTAGACTGAGGGTATTTTCATAAATATGGTAATATATTGAGACTAAGGGTACTTTTATAATTTTGATTCTAAATCATGCATTGAGAGTTGTGTCAATTTGGTTGATAATTGACGATTGATTGACAAGACGAATTACACTGTGTTATGGGTGTGATAGGCGTAGTGTGGTTTATTATTTGAATTTGGAGGCGTTAGTGTGTGGAGAATTTTACATGCGGACAGTTGGTAGCTCCTCTGGGCTGTGGTAACAGGCAACACACTAATAATCTCGATAAACATTATTCTTAATCGAGATCTTGTGGAGACTATCTGGTACAATGCCTGTAGTGCACGATGTATTGGACTGTGTACTACTACACAATGTTTTGGACTGCGGACTATAGACACGATGTTGGACAGTGTAATAGTTTGGTTGGGCAGCCTGAGGTACTGATAGTTTCAGATCATTCTCTCTAATATCTGTGTTTAGCTCTATGGAGTAGGAACGAGTCAGTGTGCGTTGGCATTCATGATCTGCATTTTTAAATGTTTTATTATAACCTGTGCTAGCATGTATGATGTATTAATTTGATGTACTATATATGATCTGATGGCATGTATTATTGTGATATTTGTTTGTATTGTCATTTTCTTTATTGCCATACTAGTAATGATGTAGATTGTCTCACCTCTTTACTATATTGTTCTGTCTGTTTCTATTTTATGTTTATATCTTTGAAGACTACAATGGCGGCAAGGAGAAGTCAATTAGGTTTCTTTATACTACAGTTTCTCAAAGGCGCTGAGGCTTGGCATGTCCATTGGGACACAAGA
The DNA here is from genome assembly GCA_029884595.1 of Ormosia semicastrata. Lineage (NCBI taxonomy): Eukaryota > Viridiplantae > Streptophyta > Magnoliopsida > Fabales > Fabaceae > Ormosia > Ormosia semicastrata. The sequence goes on from JAQQTO010000063.1 coordinate 54,157,178, forward strand.
CACATAGAATATAGTGGTGACATTACTTTATTAGTAAGTAGGACTCGCCATGGGATCATTACTTCATTTTATACGATTGCTTGCGTAGAGGTTATTTTACCTATTAGAGAGTTGTGGAATGAATTTCACCATACTCCTAGAGAGAACTTCGATGTATCTTTGGGTCGAATTTCTATCAGTCAAGACATTCCTAACTAGGGAATTTGTCTTCTGACAAGGCCTCATGTATTTAGGCGTTATGTTTTCGAGTATATAAAAATAATGAATGTATAGTTGATGTAGACTTTGATTACATAAAATGTATATTATTCGATTCTTATATTTTGAGTTACTTTAATTTGATCAATTAATGTTTTTTTTTCGCAAAAAAGAAAAAAATAATTTTTAAATCCGTATTTAAATAAGATTAATTATTTTATAATTTGGGAAAATTAATTATTTATAAGGAGTTATATGAATGTAATACTCTTCGGAGGGGGTGTTACATTAGTGATCGCCGGTGCAATGAAGCACGGACAAGGAGGGGCTTCTGGTAGGCTTCTAGGCGAAAGGTCGCATGAATGAATTGAATAGTTGAGGATGGCTTAAAGGAATTGATTTGGCGTAGCCATATCAACAAGTTACAACTTCTTTTCGGGAAGCTAGAACATAAGAACTTCATGGTTAAGCATGCTTGACCTGGAGCAATTGTGGGATGGGTGACCTCTTGGAAAGTTTCCTAGCATACGTGTGAGTGAGGACAAAGCACACTGAAAAGACCCGTGTGAGTTTGTGGAGACACTCATCAATCCTGCAGGCAGTCTCAGGACGTTACAATAAATGAATGACGAGGTCTGCAACTGCCCGAAGGAACAGGGCAGCCATGCTTGATGCCTTGAAGCATACAGGCAGATCGATAACCTTTGGTTAACACAAGAGCAAGATGGTAATATAACTTCCTCATTTAAAGTTTTGATGGTAATCTGTTTATTAATCTGGAATTTTTTTAGTTTTATTTTATTTTCTTAATCTGTGTATCAACATGTTGTAATTACTTGAGTTATTTGCCTATCTTGAGTATGACTTAGTATTTTAGAGGGACTGCCTTACTTTTGATATGTATTTATTATATAATATTCTTCCATATGGGATTACAGGAGATAGAGTTAAAGCATCCGGTTTCTTACAGAGATCTCTATGCAAAAGTTCATAAGAAGAAAGACGGAAGCTATGTTTCTGAGCGCTCGAGGAATTTTATTGTAGGTGTCTTTAAAATTCAAAAGTCATATATATTTTAGGTTATTTATTTTTTTGTTAATATTTTTCTTGTTTTGTTATTTTTAGGAGTTATATGACACCGTGATGACAGAAAAATATGGAGAAAACTCTTCCTCTCACCCTATGGTTGACCCAGAGGTTTGGTTGGATGTGGCGGGTCCCAACAAGAAGGGACATGTGCATGGCATAGGTAACAGCTTGCACATTGGTAATAACACCATGCAAGCTTCATCCTCCTCGGTTGTGGGTCCTTCCTGCTCTACACCGTTGACACGGGACATATCTAAAGCTGTAAATATAGCAGTGGCAACAGCGATGGCTTCGTTTGTCCAGAGTCAACTTGTCCCTATGTTGGCACCCCTCCAGTCATTCTTATCTACGATCGGATCAACAAATGTTGCTCCACAACCACCATCGCAAGGTTTAGTTAGGCAGGGTCGAGAGGAAGACGAAGACGAAGACGACTTAGACTGATTGCCATTTTTTATTCTTCTTGTCTATATTTGTATAATAACTTTCAACTATATTGGATTGATTATTTGTATAATAACTTTCAACTATACTGGATTGATTATTTACATAATAACTTCCAACTATATTATTAGATTATTTGTACAAGTTTTTTGTTGTAGCAGTTTACAATTATTGGATTTGTTTGTTGTTGCTATTGTTAGATTTCTGTTTGCTGGATTGTTTGCTACGGTTTGATATGCAGGTTTTGGGAAAGTAAATAATATATATAGGTTATTAAAAAAAACTAATTACTGATGAATTAGCAAGGGATTAGCGGCAAAATAGTGAAATCAGGTGGGTAATTAATGAGAGAATAGTGACGTAATAGCGAGGGAATAGTTAGCAAGAGAATAGCGACGTAATAGCGAGGAAATCACACAAGCAGTTAGAGAGTGATTAGCGAGGGAATAGCACGGCAATAGTTAGCGAGGGAATAATTAGTGAGGGAATAGTTAGCGAGGGAATAGCGAGGGAAATTGGTTGACATGATAAAAAATTGGTTTATCATATAGCGACAGAACAGCGAGGGAATGATGGCAGCATATTAGTGACGGATTAGAGATGGATTAGTGAGGGAAATAAATTTTCCAGAGATGGAATAGAGAAGGAATTCTTTCCCTTGCTAATTAGCGATGAAAAAAAAGTGACTAATTTATCCCTCGCTAGTCCGTCGCTATTCCCTCGTAGACTTTTTTTGCGACAGAATAGCGAGGGAATAGTGAGGCAAATTTCCCTCGCTAATTTGCTGAATTCTTGTAGTGAGTGCACATGGCTTGGGTTACTAGTTGGTCACACTTTGGTCACATAAGATGATTAGATTGTTTAAGAACTTCCTAGAACCACTAGGTAGCCGTGTGAGCTGGCGCCGTTGTCGGGGACTGTGTTTTTCTTGAATATCAATTAAAATTTAATTTAATTAATTTAAATTAATTTTTTCTCCTTTTAATCATATTCTTATTTTCTTGTTTTCTCTTTGACTCTCTGCAGGTAATTTCTCTCATTTATGCGAAGTACTAGACGTTCTGGGACTCTTATTGAAGTAGATCCTAAAATTGAAAGAACTTTTCATAGAAAGAGAAGACAACAAAGGCAAAGAGCAAGAGAAATACTTGAACCAACACTTGTCATGACTGAACCTGAGGACAATAGACCGCTAAAAGAGTATGCAGCCCCTAATGCTCGGGCTTTGCGATTTGGAATTGCTCGACCAGACATTGAAACTAGACACTTCACCATACCACTTGCTTTACTTTCTATGATAAGGTAGAATTAGTTTGGAGGATTGCCATCAGAGGACCCGAATGATCATGTGGATATGTTCTTGGAGTTCTGTGAGACCCTCAAGATTGAAGGTGCCTCTGTTGATGCTATTCGCCTCCGCTTATTTCCATTATCACTTAGAGATAGAGCTAGGGCTTGGTTGAAGTCTATGCCCGCTGAAACAATTACTACTTGGGACTAATTTGAGCAAGCTTTCTTGGACAAATTCTTCCCACCTTCCAAGACTACTCATCTTAGGACCCAAATCACAAGCTTCATTTAGAAAGATGGAGAGTCATTGTCGGAAGCTTGGGACAGATATAAGGCTTTGCTGGAAGCCTGCCCACATCATGGGTTAGAAAAATGGTTGATCATCCACACCTTCTATAATGGTCTAGAATATTCTTCAAAGGTGTCTCTTGACTTCGCAGCTGGTGGAGCTTTGATGAACAGAAGGCTAACAGAAGCTTACGAGATCATTGAGAGTGTTGCTGCAAATTATCACCAATGGGCAAATGAAAAAGGTTATAACCCGAGAAAACTCTTAGGAGGTAAGTTTGAGGTAGATGGTGTTGATTTAATTATGTCAAAATTTGATTCTTTGAATAAGCGTTTTGACAAACTTGAAAAATATAATGTTAATGTCATAGATGCTTGTAACAATTTTTGTGAGGTTTGTGGAGCACAGGGACACATGAGTGCTGAATGCTAAGTTAGAATTAGCTCCTCACGAGGTGCAATAGTGGAGCAAGTGGAATCATGCCATAATTTTCATGACTTCAACCAAAAGGGGAGAAATGATCCATATTCTCCAACTTATAACCTCGGTTGGAGGTCACATCCTAACTTCTCCTACCGGAATAGTCAACACCAAGCTGGGCAAGGTAGTGCTAAACCCTCTTCTGGATTCCAATAGGTACAAAAATCTAGACTTGAGTCTTTTCTTGAGAATTTTATTGAGAGTCAATTTAAGCAAAATGAGGAGTTTAGGCAACATGGGCAAGTTGTGACTGATGCCATTAGAGAGTTGTCAGCTAAGGTTGATAATTTGGCCATTCATAATAAGATGTTGGAAACTCAGATTGCCCAACAAGCAAGCACTTCACATAAGCAATAGGGTAAGTTTCCTGGTCAACCTAAAAGAAATCCAGGTGATGAACATTGTAAGGCTGTGAGTTTGAGAAGTTGTAAGAAATTAGAGGATCCCAAGGGTAAAGGGGAGAGTGACTAAGATGAGGGGAATGAGGAAAAAGAGACTAAGACACAATCATTATAAGAGGAGGAAACTAATAAGAAGGTGTCTAAGTATGTACCCCCTGAACCATACCAACCCCCAGTGCCCTTCCCTCAGAGATTGGCTAAGGCCAAGCTAGATAGGCAATTTAGGAAGTTCCTAGAGGTCCTTAAGAAATTGTACATTAATGTACCCTTCACTGAGGCATTGCAATAAATGCCTACCTATGCTAAATTTCTTAAGGAAATTTTGTCTAATAGGAGAAAGCTAGAGGAATATGAGACAATAACTTTAACTGAGGAGTGTAGTGCTTTAATTCAAAATAAATAGTCTCCTAAGCTAAAAGATCCAGGTAGCTTCTCTATTCCTTGTTTGATTGATAACACTAGTTTTGATAAAGCTTTGTGTGATTTGAGAGCTAGTGTTAGTCTTATGACCCTTTTTGTGTGTAAGAATTGGAGGTGGGTGAAATAAAACCCACAACTATCTCCCTTCAATTGGCTGATCGATCTATCAAATACCCCGTAGGCATATTGGAGAATGTTCCTATTAGAGTGGGTAAGTTTTATATGCTAGTGGATTTTGTTATGCTTGACATGGAAGCTAATGTTAAAATGTCGATCATACTTGAGCGTCCATTCCTTGCCACTGGAAGGGCGATCATTGATGTTCACGAAGGGAAATTGACTTTGCGATTGAATGATGAGGAAGTAGTTTTTGATGTTTTTAATTCTAAAAATAATTCTAATTCCTTAAATTCATGTAATCACATAGATGCTACTAATGTTGTGGATAGTGTTGTGCTTTCAGGCGTGCAGGAATCAGTGACTGATGCTATGCTAGAAAAAACCTAGCCCAAGGGTAACACAAAATTTGAGAAGTCCAAGCCCTGCAAGAAAGGACCTAAGAAGCAGAACGACAAGTGTGTTGAGAAGCATGAATTTAAACTTGGGGATAAAGTTCTTGTCAATAACTCGCTTCTACGTTTCTGTCCTAGTAAGTTATGGTCGAAATGGTTAAGACCATATGAGATTATTCAAGTTTTATCCTATGGTGTGCTTGAGGTGAAGAAAGAAGGCCATGAGCCTTTCATGATAAATGACTAGAAAGTGAAACACTTTGAAGGAGTGGGGACTGAACCCTACTCCATTAACATCACCTGAGCACAGAAATTAGACCAGAGTCGAGCTAATGACTTTAAACAAGCGATTCTTGGGAGGCAACCCAAGTTTCTTTATTTTTTTTCCTTTTTTTTCTTCTTTTTCTTTTAATTTTGTGTGTTGGATTGCTGGGTTTATCTTTATCTCATGGATCTTGTCTAGGTTTGACCCTTTTTGAAGCTCAAATTAAAAGGAGAATGAAGTCAGAAAGTTTCACACCTAGCCCATGGAAAATTCCATGGCCATGGATTGAACACTAGAAGATTTCCCACCACCGCATTGAGTCCTTTTCTTTTATCCCCTCTCTTGTTATAAATTTTTACATTGGGGACAATATAAATTTCTAAGTTTGAGGGGGGTATTTCCATTTTATTTTGATTTTATAGATCATTAGTTTCACGTATTCTCATGTCTCATATTGCATTGCATCTTCTTATTGCATTTTCATACCATCATATCTCTTGGCTTTTTGGTTAAATTTTGTTCCTCTCTCTTTTGAGGATTTTGAGACGGTATTAATTTGGAACTTAACTTGTTGATTCTTTCGGTAGTCAACAGGCATTGTTTTAATTGATAGTGGAGGTGATTTCTTGATAGTTGGTAATTAGCATATGTTCTCTAAATTTGTGCGTTTTATTGATTTTTGAAACTCTAAATGTGAGTTTTGAGCCTGTATGGGATTTATGCACTATATGATTTTTACTCCCATTCTTTGTGTTAAGTGATAATTCCTCATTGATTTTGTGCTCTAGAACTTGATTTGAAACCATTTTGAGGCAAAATTTTTGTTTGCATGCTTGAATGTGATTAAGGCATCTTAGGCATTTTTTTGGCCTTCTGAAATAACTGTCACACTTTCATCCACGAGTTGCTCATCTTGAGCCTATTGCATAATTGTTTTTCTTGATGCCTATGATGATACATTGTCGGTAATCATTTTGAATTTTAAATGAAGCAAATTGGGTTTGAAAGTTATGTTGGGAATCATATGTTTTTTAGCCTTCTCTTTCTCAAAAAAAAATATAAGAGGAAAGGGAAAAGAAAATATAAGAAAATCATGAGATGAAAGCTTGAAAAAGAAGAAAAAGAGAGGAAGGAAAAGAAAGGAAGAAAATGCTTGGAAATGTGGAGTTATGCTCTTGATTGAAAAATGCCTTTGCTCCATTTATGTTCTAGTGAGTTTCTTGTGCTTTTTGAAATTTTTGTTAGCCTTTTGTGCATATCTTCCTTTCTTTACCCTACCTAACATCATTCCCATGGCCTCATTACAACCCTTGAAAGACCTTTTGATTTTTGCATGCATACAAATTATCAGTGAAAATTTGGTTTCTTATCAAGCTTATGGAAGTGCTTTTTCTTTGAGCAATCTTGAGCGCATTATCTTCACCCTTAAACACTTTGAGTGTAGTTAGTAGAGTGAACCTAACTCAGTGAGGAGCATGATTTATGAGAACTTAGCCTCTAATTGGACTTGATTTTGATTACCTCTCTAACTCTTGGTTGCCTTTGCCTATTGCTTGGTTGGATGTTTTCTCGAGTTCCTTATTCATTATTATTTCTTGATCCCACTTCTTGGTTTGGCCTTAGTTATTGCTTGGGGACAAGCAAAATCTTAAGCTCGAGGGGATTTGATGTGTGTGAAACAACACCATATTTTGTTCTTATTTTTCATGCATTTTTAGGTATTTTAGTTTCTTTTTTATTTGTTTTTCTTTTAGTTCGGATAATTGTGGTGTTTGTGGTGTTGTTGTGCAGGATTGGTGCTAAATTAGCTTAGAAAAAGGGTGGAAAGTTTGCATGATTGAAGTTGAAGCTTAAAGGATAGCAATTTAGCACAAAAGAATCATTCCAGAAGCATCTGCGGCATGGTCATGGAATGGCCCATGATTATGAATCAAGCAGCTGTGCAAGAGAAGCAAACGTGGCTTAGCAAAAGAGTCCACGATCGTGGAACACATCAGAGGAACAGCGTGCGCCCATCCAGCAAGATCCACGGCCTGGCCATAGAATTCCCCACGGCCGTGGATCGCAGTCTGACACAGTTTTTAGAATTCATTTTTCTTTCTTTTTATAGGCTTGGACCAGGTTAAACCCTTAAGGTATATATAGATGTTCTGAATACAATATGAGGGTTCCAATTTGATTTTGAAGGAGGCACGTTTAGAGGCTCTAGATCTTCATCTTTCTCCTTTTTCTCCCTACACTATGGGTTTGGATGTTCTTTATTATGTTTTCTTGTTTCTTCTTCTCCATGTCTGAGTAGTTCCCTTTGTTTCTAGTGTGAATGCTTATGTCCTTAAAGCATGTCAAATGGTTTTTGATGATAACAAAGTCAAAGATGAAGATCAAGTACAAAAGTGAAGATCAAGTGCAAAAGAAAAGATCAAAATCAAAGAAAGAAGTTAAGAGGTTTATCTAGTCATAAGACTTAGAACATTAATGTTAAATGCTCTCAAGATTTCTCGAATGGTTTTTCAATATATCATTTCCAAATAAATGGAAAAATTCAAAGCTAAACATGTTTTTCAAAGAAACTTGAGTTTCAATCTTAGATTTAACACTTATGAAAGGTTTTATATTTAATCAAATGTCTTGAAGTGTTAGAAATGACTTACAAGCTTAATTGGACATGAAAAATGTGTTCAAAGGCCAATGTAATCGATTACATGATGTTTGTAATCGATTACACAGCAAATAGAGGCCTTGTAATCGATTACATGAATAATGTAATATATTACAAGCAAGTCAGAAGCCATTTAATCGATTACACCAAGTTGGTAATCGATTACATGGATATTGTAATCGATTACACAGCAAGTCAGAAGTCATGTAATCGATTACATGGATATTGTAATCGATTACAAAGCAAGTCAGAAACCATGTAATCGATTATACCAATGATGTAATTGATTACACAGAGCCCAGAAAGCCAAGAACAAGTTGCAATAATAATGTAATCGATTACATTTGTTGTGTAATCGATTACACGCAACCTGACAGTGGCCAACGGGTATATTAAATGCATTTAATGCTTGGCTAAAACTCTCCAATGGCTCCATTTGTTGTAAAACTTATAAATACCAATGTTGGGTCTTTATTAGAGGTTGACCTTGAAGCAAAAACTGATTGCCAATACTTCAAAATGTGATTTAATCTTCAAATCTATTCTTGCTCTGTTTTTGTGAAAAACGTGGGTTAAACTTTGAAAGCATATTAGAGCTTCAATTTGTAATTATCTACTCTTGTGAGAGTTTCATTCAAACAATCTATATTACTTTGTAAAGAAGGTGAGGCATCCCTCCAAAAGTGTAAAGGGTGAGGCATCCCTTAGTTGAAGAGACTTAAGCTCCAAGGGTGAGGTATCCCAAAGTGTTGAGTGCTCAAGGTTGTAAAGGTTGTCAAGTACCTATTGAAGCTTGAAGAAATAGTGGAAAATCTCTAGCAGTTGCTTGAGGACTGGACGTAGATCACAAGTGGATTGATGATCAAACCAAGATAAATCATTGTGTTTGTTTTCTCTAAACCCTTCTCTTTACATTGAGCACTGTTTTATTGAATTGCTTGAATATTGTTCCCTTTGGCTATTGCATTTATAAGTAAAAATGTTTATCTCATATATCCAATCATCTCTAATCATAAATTAGCTTCAACGAAAATTATTTATCAAACGATTTGCGAAAGATTTATGAACTTGTTTTACATACTCAATTCACCCCCCTCTTGAGTATTGAGACCACTTGGTAACAAGTGGTATCAGAGCTAGACTCTTGTATAAAGAGCTTAGCAGGTTCAAGAGAAATGATAGCTTCAAATGATTTTTCAAATGAAGGTTCTTCTGTAAACAAACCTCCTTATTTCAATATGGGTGGTTATGCCTATTGGAAAGAAAGGATGAAAATTTTCATTGAAGCTATTGACTTAAATGTGTAGGACGCCATTGAAAATAGTGTTTTTGTTCCCACACAAACTAAAGATGGTGTGAAAATTAATACACCTAAAAATGAATAGACCGATGATGATAAAAAGAAGGTTCAATACAATTTAAAAGCCAAGAACATCATCACCACATCCTTGGGATATGATGAATTCTTTAGGGTGTCAAATTGCAAGACCGCAAAAGAAATGTGGGATACCCTACTGGTAACTCATGAAGGTACAAGTGAGGTAAAGCGATCTCAAATAAACACTCTTACTCATGAATACGAATTATTTAGAATAAACCAAGGTGAGAGTATTCAAGATATGCAAAAGAGATTTACTCATATTGATAATCATCTTATCTCATTGGGAAAGACATTTCCTAATGAGGATTATATTAACAAAGTCTTGAGATATTTAAGCAAGAATTGGCAACCCAAAATAACAGCTATTGTAGAATCAAGAGATTTATCAACAATGTCTCTAGCCACCTTATTTGGGAAGCTTCAAGAACATGAGCTGGAACTAAATAGGCTAAATCAAAATGAAGAGCATGATAAAAAGAAGAAGGGAATTGCACTCAAAGTCACCTCTTCTATAATTGAAGATGATGATGAAGATGGTGAAGAGGATGCAGAAAATATTGAGCTAAGTGAGGAGAATCTTAGTTTCCTTGTGAGAAAGTTTGGAAGACTCCTAAAGAAAAAGGGATTTCAAAGAAGACCACCCTTTCCTCAAAAGAAAGTGTATCACAAAGGAGAAGGACCCTCCACTCCTCCAAAATGCTGTGAATATGGAAAACTGGAGCACATGAAAATGGATTGTCCTATGTATCTCAAGAAGATGGAGAAGTTTGAGAGAAGGCCTTCCAAAAAGAAGAAAGGAAGGAGAGTATACATAGTATGGGAGGACAATGACTTAAGTTCTTCCGATAGTTCAGAGAATGAAGAAGTCCATCTTTGTCTCATGGCTCAAGGAGAAGAAAGTGAAGAGAGCGACACCGAGGTGTGCTTGAAGACCAAGAGCTCAAGTTGGTATCTTGATAGTGGTTGCTCCAAGCACATGACCGGTGATGGCTCCAAGTTCTCCTCCCTTACCCACAAGAAAGATGGTCATGTCACATATGGTGATAACAACAAAGGGAATATTCTTGGAATTGGAAAAGTTAGTAAGATCCCTTCATCATCTATTGATAATGTTTTACTTGTTGAAGGACTTAAACATAATTTGCTTAGCATTAGTCAATTATGTGATAAAAGCAATAGAGTTATATTTGATTCTTCTTGTTGCATAATTGAGGGAAAGGATGATAAGCAAGTTAAGTTTGTTGGTCACAGGGTCAATAATATATATATGATTAGTCCTGATAATATTTCCTCAAATGATGCTAAATGCTTTATGAGTAAAAAATAATAATTCATGGTTATGGCATAGAAGAATTACTCACATTCACATGGATCACTAAAACAAATTAGTTTCTAAAGAACTAGTAATTAGTCTTCTAAAACTCAAATTTGAAAAAGACAAACTTTGTGATGTATGTCAAAAGGGAAAATACGTAAAGGCCTCTTTTAAAGCTAAAAACATGGTTTCAACTTCTAGACCTTTACAACTTTTACACATAGATCTTTTTGGTCCCTCTAGAATTATAAGCTTTGGTGGGAATTACTATGCATTGATGATTGTGGATGATTTTTCTAAATTTACATGGACATTATTCTTAGCCCACAAAAATGATGTTTTTCAATCATTTAAAAAACTTACCAAAATTATCCAAAATGAAAAAGGTTTTTGTATTGCATCTATAAGAAGTGACCATGGTGGTGAATTTGAAAACCATGAATTTGAAACCTTTTGTGATGAACATGGCATTGAGCATAATTTTTCTGCCCCTAGAACACCACAACAAAATGGTATTGTAGAAAAAAAAAATTGATCTTTAGAGGAAATGGCAAGAACTATGCTCAATGAGGCTAACCTTCCTAAGTATTTTTAGGCGGATGCAGTTAACACCGCTTGTTATATTATGAATAGAGCCCTAATAAGGCCAATTTTAAAGAAAATCCTATATAAATTGTACAAAAGAAGGAAGCCAAATATGTCACATTTTTATGTCTTTGGAAGTAAATGTTTTGTTTTGAATAATGGAAATGATAATTTGGGGAAATTTGATGCAAAATCTGATGAGGGAATATTCATTGGCTATTCTATACATAGTAAGGCCTTTAGAGTCTATAATAAATGAACTATGACTATAGAAGAGTCTATACATGTTGCATTTGATGAAACTAACCCAAATGAACCGAGAAAGGAGCTTGTTGATGATGTTGCAGAAATCTTGGCAAAAACGCATTTGGACAATCAAGAGAAAGAGTTCAAGAAGCAAGAAGAGAGACTCCTTGATCACTCATGGCAAAAGGATTCAGAAATCATGGACCTACCCAAGGAATAGAGGACATCAAAATATCACCCTCTCGACAAGGTGATAGGTGATGTATCTAAAGGGGTAATCACTCGAAACTCACTTAGAGATGCATGTAATCACTTGGCTTTTGTTTCTCAAGTTGAACCTAAAGACATAAATGAGGCCATTAATGATGAACATTAGATCTTGGTTATGCAAGAAGAACTAAACCAATTTAAGAGAAATCAAGTTTGGGAATTAGTTCCAAGGCCCAATGATCATCCTATAATTGGCACCAAATGGGTCTTTAGGAACAAACTTGATGAAACGGGCCTAATAATAAGAAACAAAGCTAGGCTTGTAGCTAAGGGTTATAATCAAGAAGAAGGCATAGATTATGAAGAAACTTATGCTCCTGTAGCTAGATTAGAGGCCATTAGAATGCTACTTGCATATGCTTACATCATGGATTTCAAACTCTATCAAATGGATGTCAAAAGTGCCTTTTTAAATGATTTTATACAAGAAGAGGTATATGTGGAACAACCTCCTGGTTTTGAGGATTTTGAATTGCCTAACCATATTTTTAAACTGAAAAAGGCCTTGTATGGCTTGAAACAAGCTCCTAGAGCTTGGTATGAAAGGTTGAGTAAATTCCTTTTGGAAAAAGGTTTTTCTAGAGGCAAAGTTGACACTACCCTTTTCATAAAACACAAAATGCATGACATACTTCTAGTTCAAATCTATGTTGATGACATTATATTTGGAGCTACTAATAACTCTCTTTGTAAAGAATTTTCAAATATTATACAAAGTGAGTTTGAGATGTCCATGATGGGTGAGGTCAACTTCTTCCTTGGTCTCCAAATCAAGCAAACAAGAAAAGGAACTTTCATAAGCCAATTCAAGTATTGCAAAGAGCTGCTCAAGAAGTTTGGAATGGACAATGCCAAGCATATGGCTACTCTTATGGGCACCTCTTGCTATTTGGACAAGGATGAAGGAGGTAAATTAGTAGAAATTACAAAATATAGAGGTATGATTGGATCACTCCTTTATCTCACTGCAAGTAGGCCTGATATAATGTTTAGTGTATGCATGTATGCTAGATATCAAGCTAATCCTAAAGAATCACACCTAAGTGCTGTTAAAAGAATAACGAAATATCTAATAGGCACATCACAAATGGGCTTGTGGTACCCTAAGGGTGCCTCATGTAACCTTATTGGGTATTCTGATTCTAATTTTGCTGGATGCAAAATGGATAGGAAGAGCACTAGTGGGACATGCCACTTGCTTGGAAGCTCACTAGTTTCTTGGCATAGTAAAAAACAAAATAGTGTGGCATTGTCTATAATTGAAGCTGAATATGTTGCAGCTGGGAGTTGTTGTGCTCAATTCCTTTAGATGAAACAATAACTCTTGGACTATGGTCTTGAGCTTGATCACATCCCCATAAGATGTGATAATACTAGTGCAATTAATTTATCCAAAAATTCCATCTTGCATTCTAAGACTAAACATATTGAAATAAGACATCATTTCATTAGAAACCATGTTCAAAAGAGTGATTGTATGCTTGAATTTGTAGAAACCACTAATCAACTAGCTGACATTTTCACTAAGCCCTTAGCAAAAGAAGCATTTTTCTATATAAGAAATGAACTTAGTATTTTGGATCAATTATGCATAAATTGACTTTTTGCTACATAATCCTAAAATCAAATCATGTTGCTTTCTGCATAATCATGCCATTTTGCTGCATAATTTCTGAGTTTTTAATCATATTTGTATCCAATACTGACTTGAGCATCAGAGATTTCCCCTAAGTTATTTTGCAGGTGCTCTCTCATGTCAAAGACTTCCAAGCAACTCAACAACTTCACAATTTCACCAAAAAGGGTGTAATTCTTGGTAAAATTAGCATTTTTGCACAATTATGTGATTTGAATCATAATATGATTACATTATATGTTTGCATGATGATTTGAATTGATTTAAGATGCTCAGGAACTATTTTGAATGGTCTAAAATTGATTCTATGCTGTTTGGAATGCAAAATCTGAGTTAAAGTGTGCTGGTAATCGATTACAATGCCTTTGTAATCGATTACAAAGGTTCTGTCAAGCATGTAATCGATTATACAACTTTTGTAATCGATTACAATCAACTCAAAACTTAGGTAATCGATTACATCAACCATGTAATTGATTACAAGGTTCCCCAGAAGCATGGTAATCGATTACACCAAAAATGTAATTAATTACATGAGAACCAGAATGCTTGTAATCGATTATATACCCAATGTAATCGATTACACGGGATTTTTAAAAGGTTTCTGACGCGCGCAGAGCTCATTTATCAGAAACTGTTCATTTTCTTCATCCTCCTCCTCTGCTCCCACGCACACTCAACCTCCCAATCTCTCTTTTCTCACTTCAATCTCACTCAAATCCTTCCATTTCACCTCCCTCTCACTCGAAAATACCCTCTCCACGCAGCTCATCTCTCAAATCCCATCATATTCCATCACCCCAATCTCCCCATCACCTCTCACGAACCCAAATCTCCCTCTCTGCCCTAATCTGTCTCTCACTCATCCCTCTCTCTTTCCTCACTCATCTCCAAACACTTTCCACTCATCCCACTCTCTTCTCCCTCATCAAATGGCTGAATCCTCTCATCGTTCAAAGCGCCCAAGAACAGGGGTTACCATTGGAGGGTCCTCAGGTGGACCTTCACGCAACATTTCTGGCCTGGACCTCACTCACCACTTCTCCACCGTGAAGAAAGCTGAGTTATTCCAGAAGAACTTCCAGCTATGCAAGATTATTTCCCCCAGGTATCTTCCCATCACCTTCTGTGAGAGTGAACCTCTAGAGAGTTTTAGAACCATTGAAAACTTAGGATTGTTGGGTTTCCTTAGTATTGAAAAAGCCATCTATCCAAACCTAGTGAGAGTCTTTTATGCAAATCTAAAATATGAAGATGATTGCTTAATATCTGAGGTGAAGAAGCAATAAATCAAGATAACTATGGCTGAGTGGTATAGGCTGACCAAGCTCACTCCTGATGGAGCAAACTTCTGTGGGAATGCCAATATTTGGGGTCATGAATTTGAGCATAAGGTTGCTCTTCTTTCACTGATTAGGACTGGATACTAACCCCCCAGTGATCCCAAAAAGAGAATCATGACCACTAGCCTAACCATGGAGAACAAGGTACTCCATTATCTTTTGGTCAGGGGGTTAATTCCTAGGGGAGGGAATTACTCCCAGGTTCTCAAGGTTGACGTGGTGTCCCTATGGGCAATGACCACTGGGAGACCAATAAACTGGGGTTTCTACATCATTGAGCATATACTGGACGTAAAGAAAAAGAAAAACTCTGCTCTACCGTTTGCTATGTTGGTGACAGTAATCCTGGAGCATTGTTGTATTTCCTTGGCTGAGGAGTCCAAGGACGCCAGCTCAAAAGGACCACAATCCATCGACTTGTATACCTTAAAGAAGCTTCAGCTCTACAAAGTCGATAATAGGTGGCACTACATTACCCATGGCACCTTTGGGCATATCCATCATGATTTGGATAGTGATGATGATGAAGAGGCTTAGCATCCTGCTCTTGCTCCTACTCCAGCTATAGCCACACTAGACCTCCTACTCCAAGAGATGCGAAACCTGAACGCTACTGCAGATGCACGCATGGATCGCATTGAGCAGAAGATAGATCACCTTGAGTTGAGGATGGACTACTCAGATCAGGAGCTTGCCTCCATTCGATCCCTCCTGGCAGGACCTCATTTTCCTCTGAGTGCTGCTGCTGCACCTCCCACATCCTCTGCCTCTCCTGTTCCCCTATCCTTTGCTGGTCCATCTGGCATCCCTGCTGATGATGAGGAGCTCCAAGACTTTGAGGACTATCTTGAGCCCGGCGATGATAATGTTGATCTAGGAGACATCGCTGTAGATCCGGACAATGACAGCGAGGCTACTGATAGTGATCATGGCCCATTGCTCTGATGTTTTCATTGTTGTGACTACTTTGTACATTTTTTTTTGGCTCAGTTATATAACATTGGTATATGTTTTTAGTGATTATGGCTGTTAGTTATTTTGGCTATAATGGATTACCTTGTATATGGTTTTTTTTTATGATATAAGAACTTGAATCAGCTTTGATTATATTCTCTGAATGTTTGGTTTTCGAATATTGGTTAGATTGAATATTCTCTTGATCTGAATTTACTGGCTTCATTATATTCTCTTTGGATTTCTTGTTTTGGCAATACTTAGGAAATCATGAAATATAGCTGAAATGATGTCCATTTTTTAAAAAAAAAATGCTTATGTCTTTTTTATAATGCCAACGGGAGAGAGAATAGTGAAAAATGAAATGAAAAATGAAATCTAATTAATGTTGCATGTGTACGGGGGAGCTTTTGAGCTCTTAAGCTTTTTACATGAAAAATCTAACTCAATATCATGCATAAACTTCGGGGGAGAGTTGCGCCTAAATCTCATATATATATACAAATGCAAAAACTCTTTCTTTTTGCTATGATCAGTTTCTCATCATCAAAAAAGGGGAGAATGTGAATGCTTATGTCCTTAAAGCATGTCAAATGATTTTTTATAATAACAAAGTCAAATATGAAGATCAAGTATAAAAGTGAAGATCAAGTGCAAAAGAAAATATCAAAATCAAAGAAAGAAGTCAAGAGGTTTATCTAGTCATAAAACTTAGAACATTAATGTTAAATGCTCTCAAGATTTCTCGAATGGTTTTTCAATATATCATTTCCAAATAAATGGAAAAATTCAAAACTAAACATGTTTTTCAAAGAAACTTAAGTTTCAATCTTAGATTTAACACTCATAAAAGGTTTTATATTTAATCAAATGTCTTGAAGTGTTAGAAATGACTTACAAGCTTAATTGGACTTGAAAAATGTGTTCAAAGGCCAATGTAATCGATTACATGATGTTTGTAATCGATTACACAGCAAACAGAGGCCTTGTAATCGATTACATGAATAATGTAATCGATTGCAAGCAAGTCAGAAGCCATGTAATCGATTACACCAAGTTCGTAATCAATTACAATGAGCCCAGAAAGGCAAGAATACGTTCAAAGAGTCATGTAATCGATTACATGGATATTGTAATCGATTACACAGCAAGTCAGAAGTCAAGTAATCGATTACATGGATATTGTAATCGATTACAAAGCAAGTCAGAAGCCATGTAATCGATTACACCAATAATGTAATCGATTACACAGAGCCCAGAAAGCCAAGAACACGTTAGAACAACAATGTAATCGATTACATTTATTGTGTAATCGATTACACGTAACCTGACAGTGTCCAACGGCTATATTAAATGCATTTAATGCTTGGCTAAAACTCTCCAACGGCTCCATTTATTGTAAAACTTATAAATACCAATGTTGGGTCTTTATTAGAGGTTGACCTTGAACCAAAAACTGATTGCTAATACTTCAAAACGTGATTTAATCTTCAAAACCATTCTTGCTCTGTTTTTGTGAAAAACGTGGGTTAATCTTTGAGAGCATGTTAGAGCATCAATTTGTAATCATCTACTCTTGTGAGAGTTTCATTCAAACAATCTATATTGCTTTGTAAAGAGGGTGAGGCATCCCTCCAAAAGTGTAAAGGGTGAGGCATCCCTTAGTTGAAGAGACTCAAGCTCCAAGGGTGAGGTATCCCAAAGTGTTGAGTGCTCAAGGTTGTAAAGGTTGTCAAGCACCTATTAAAACTTGAAGAAATAGTAAAAAATCTCTAGCGGCTGCTTGAGGTCTGGACGTAGATCACAAGTGGATTGGTGATCGAACCAGGATAAATCATTATGTTTGTTTTCTCTAAACCCTTCTCTTTACGTTGAGCACTGTTTTATTGAATTACTTGAATATTGTTCCCTTTGGCTATTGCATTTATAAGTAAAAGAGTTTATCTCATATATCCAATCATCTCTAATCATCAATTTGCTTCAACAAAAATTATTTATCAAACGATTTACGAAAGATTTGTGAACTTGTTTTACATACTCAATTCACCCCCTTCTTGAGTATTAAGGCCACTTGGTAACGTCTAGGATTGGGCAATGCCCTTTGATATATTGATGATGATTAATTGACTTGGTTTACCCTTTTTATTGATTTTGAATGTTCTTTGACTCAATCTTTATTGCGCTTATTCATGTGAATTTGCTAGCCACATATTTCCATCTCATAAACATTTACGAACGTACTGAGAAGTGAACCTAGGTATTGGAACCATAAGAATTGAACTTAAGGTTTAAATCATGAGAGTAGGTTTAGCCTTTCGAGGACTTAATTAATTAGCATAAAGCGTAAAGGGTTCAATTTAAATTCAATTACCACGAGAGTAGGAATTAGTTTAATTGGGCATAGTTCTTGTCTCTTTGGAAAGAACATTAACTAATTTACGAGAATTCATCTTCAATTGAATTTCAATTAATCATAATAAAGAACAAATTAAGAATTGAACTTAATTTAAATTTAAGAAAGCTTCCAAGATTGGGGGTAATCACAATGATAAAAGACAAATCCTAATTAACAACCCTTTTATTAAAATTAAAATT
Source organism: Ormosia semicastrata (assembly GCA_029884595.1). Lineage (NCBI taxonomy): Eukaryota > Viridiplantae > Streptophyta > Magnoliopsida > Fabales > Fabaceae > Ormosia > Ormosia semicastrata. Next base: position 54,175,550 of record JAQQTO010000063.1, read on the forward strand.
TTATTGAAGGTGAATTCCCCTAAATTACTTAATGTTCTTTCTCAAAAGACAAGAACTGTGTCAAATTAAACAAATTCCTACTCTCGTGGTAATTGAAAACCAATCCTGGAAGCTTTCTTAAATTTGAAAACCTTTCTTAACAACTAGGATTTGTCAATCAGGAAAAACTAATTCCTACTTTCTTAAATTTTAATAAAAAGGTTGTTAATTAGGATTTGTCTTTTATCATTGTGGTTACCCCTAATCCTAGAAGCTTTCTTAAATTTGAAAACTTTTCTTAACAACTAGCTATTTTTGTTCTCAACTTTGTACTTTAATATTTATTTATTTAATTGCTTAGTTACTACGTTCTTATCACTCAACATTTATTTTTCCTTTGTTTAATTGAATTGAATTAATTAATTAATTGGTATTCATAGACATAGTCCCTATAGATTCGATCTTTCTATTACTTGACGATGAAACCATACATTTGCGGATTTCACACACCATGAGCACATGGAGAAAGTAACTAAGTTTTGATTCTATTAGTTCTTAGTTACACTTAAGGTAACTTAGTTAGTTCACTTAGTTGCATGGCTAACTATTTAGTTGCAAAGCTTAGGTCATGCATTAGTCATGCATTCTAGAAGGCTCTAGAATCTCCTTGAAACCATGGAGCTCTAAGGAGTAGCAAACTAAGTTTGTTCCATTTAGTTACTACTTAGGCTTTAGGCTAACTTAGTTAGATTACTTAGTTTATCGACTAACTAGTCTAGCCATTATTGTTGACCACATCCTATTGGCTTAGAAAAATCAAGCCATTTACATTAACCAGTTTCTATTGATTCACCAAATTGTGAGTCACAAAGACTTTTCCCAGTCTATTGTCCAACAGATAGAAGATACAAGATCTTATTACCCAATGAGCAGAAGCTACTGCTCACAAATCAGTAATTACTGTCTAACAAATAATAAAATGTGAAATATTTTTATTTCACAGATAAATTGTAAAAATTAAAAGATCGGGTAACGTATCTGTCGGATTCAGGTTTAGTAAGCTCTCCTGGCTCTGAATAAATCGGCAAAGATTTTTTCCGGCCCGAAAATTATTATTTTCCTTACTCGGAGTAAATCACACATAGAGATCAAAAACAGTCACAGAACAGTCAAAATAAATTCACAGCACACAGAAATCACAAAACAATACAATTCAGACATTATTGAGAAATAGTAAATTTTGGGGTGTTACATTAGCCGCGGCTCTTCAATTGAATGAGGATGCCCAAGCCCAGATTACTGAGCTGAAGGTTGCCTTGGCTTCATCTGACTTGGCCAGGAAGGCACTAGAGTCAAAGAGTCTTCAGGCCAAGGATACCATCAGCAACCTTCAAGCTCGAATTATCCAGTTGGAGAAAGATGTGGAGGAGCTTGACACCATTTCGGGGAATATTGGCGTAGATCAGTTCTAGAATGTTGTGGCTCAAATCCAACATTTTAACCCTGACGTCACTCTCCTTGGAGGAGCTCAACTCAGAAAAGATCTTTTACGACGGTTAGCTTGTTTGGGCAAGTGAGGCTACTCAGGTCGGCTCTAGTGCCAATCAGGATGCAGCTCCGGCTTCGGTGGAAAGGGAATCCGAAGCTTAGATATTTTCATTTTATTTTTTCTTCATTGCCCCCTGTCAGGGGTTTTTTATTAATTGTAAAGACAATTACCCGGTATCTGGGGTTTTTTATTTTGGTTGACCTAGCACTTTTTTGGTTCCTGTTTTGGCTTATTAACTTAAATTTATTTCCATGGTCCATTTTGGGCCCAACGCCAGAGATGGAAAATGACAATTCCCTTATGCAGACTTAGGAAATAGCTTTCTTATATCAAAAAAGTCATGCTTCGGGATCCTTCACCCATAATGACGAGTGCACGATACTCCACTGGACTTAGGCAAAAATTATGCCTTAGTCTGTAAACCATAGTTCATAATGAGGAACGTTTGGCATATTAAGATTTAGGCAGCATAACACCTTAATCCATAAACCAGAGTTCATAATGAGGAGCATTTGGCATGCTAGGATTTAGGCAACATAACACCTTGCCTAGGGTGTTTATCACCCCGTTTGGCTTAGGTATAATTTAAAGCCTTAATCCGAGGTCCTATGTTCATTTTATCGAACATATGGCAATTCAGATTTGGGCATAGTTTTAAAACCTTAGTCTAAAGTCCTATGTTTATCTCATCGAACATATGGCGTTCCAGACATGGGTATAGTCCGAGGTCTTATATTCATCTTATCGAACATATAGCATTCCGGACATGGATGTGATTGAAAACCTTAGTTCGAGGTCCTATGTTCATCTCATCGAACATATGGTATTCCAAACATGGGTATGATTTAAAACCTTAGTCTGAGGTCTTATGTTCATCTTATCGAACATATGTCGTTCTGGACATGGACATGATTTAAAACCTAACCCCGGGGTCCTCACAGGATCCCATCTGGCTTAGGTGTCATTGAGGACCACGAACATTAATTCCATAATGTCTCTTAATTGTGTGGACTACTTGGTAATCACTACTAAGTGTCGAGGATGGGTATTGACCCTTCCCCATGACTTGGGCTTGTTAACAAGTCCCAGAGCAAATAAAACCTGAATACTCTATTTTTATTGATGATTCTTGAGCGACTAAAGTCCGTATAGAGTGTATTATTCAACGGAATATAGATAGATCAGACTTTAGCTTTACTAATAGGCTAGGTCATCAAGGACATCTAGCTATAGTATCTTCTTAGTTTATCCTCATTCCAATAATTTCTAATTGGGGTGCATGTCAAAGTCTTTAACGTGTAGGCTCCCTTGTTGGTGCTAACAACAATACGGTAGGGCCCCTCCCAATTAAGGGCTAACTTTCCTTGAGAAGCATTTTTTCCTCCAATATCAGCTGTTCTAAGCACTAAATCTCCTGATTGGAATCTTTTGGAGACCACTTTCTGGTTGTATTTAGTTGCGGTTCTCTGTTTGAGGGCGACATCGTGAATGTGGGTCATGCGTCTTCTTTCTTCGATCAAATCTAGGTTTTCCCTTATCAGACCGAGGTTGTCATCCTCTGAGAATTGCTAGTTACGGAGGCTTAGCTCGCCTATCTCTATCGGGATCATGGCCTTACACCCATAGGTAAGCTTAAAGGGAGCCTTACCCATAGTAGAATAGGGTGTTGTCCGGTAGGCCCAGAGAATGTGGTCCAGCTGCCTGGCCCAGTTTCCCTTGATATCATCCATTCTTCTTTTAATCCCACGTACAATAACTTTGTTGACTGCCTCAGCTTGCCCGTTAGTTCTGGGATTTTTCATGGAGCTGCAGTGGTGCTTTATTTTTAAGCCTGTAAGAAGCTCTTCGAAGCCCTTATCCTTGAATTGGGTTCCGTTGTCCGTAATGATGGACTCTGGAATTCCAAACTTGGTGATGATGTGGCGCTAAGTAAACTTCTGGATCCGTGATGAAGTAATCGAGGCCAGGGGTTCTGCCTCAATCCACTTCATAAAATAGTCCACCGCAACCACCAAATATTTCAGCTGACCTGGAGGTTGATGGAATGGGCCCAAGATGTGCATGCCCCATTCATAGAAAGGCCAAGGTATTGACATTGTAGACAGCTCTTCTAAGGGGGTGTGGTAGTGGTCCGAGTGGCGTTGACACTTATCGCAAATCTGGATGTGTGCATGGAAATCAGCTTCCATTGTAGGCTAATAATACCCCGCCTTGAGTGCTTTCAAAGCAAAGGTCTTGCCTCCTAAATGATGTCTGTAACTTCCTTCATGAATCTCAACAATGACATAATCTACTTCCTTCGGGGTAAGGCATTTAAGGAGAGGTGAAGAGAAACCGTGATGGTAAAACCATCCATCATAAACGGTGTACCTTACAACTGTCTTGACCAGCTTAGAGGCTTCTTTGGGATCAGAAGGCATAACCTCGGACTGCAAGTACTTTATGATGGGGTTGACCCAGGATGGATTATCTTCCTGCACTTGGAATATGAAATGATTCGTGATGGAAGGCTGGGAGAGGGTCTCTTGAATTACTGATCGGTTATTTCTGGGGCCCTTAGTACTAGCCAGTTTGGATAGAAGGTCTGCCTTAGAGTTCTGTTCTCTCAGGATGTGCTCAACCTCTATCTCTTCAAAGCTTTTAAGGAGAACTTGTACTTTGATCAAGTATTTCTGTAGGAAGGGTTCTTTCGCTTGATATTCACCTCAGATTTATGAGGTTACAAGCAGAGAATCACTACAGAGTTTGATCCTTGCTGCCCCCATATCTTTGGCCATCACCAGCCAGGTGATACACGCCTCATACTCAGTCTGGTTGTTTGAGGTTATAAACTCAAACTTCAGGGAATGCTCCAGAGTTAGTCCCTCGAGATTTCCAAGATTACCCTGGCGCTGCTCCCTTTAGGGTTGGAGGATCCGTCCACAAAGATAGTCTAAGAGATTCCTTTAGGGTTGCCGGGATCTGATGTGAGTTCCGCTACGAAATTAGATAACGCCTGGCTTTAATGGCTAGCTGTGGCTGATAAATGATCCTAAATTCAAAGAGCTCAACTAACTAGGCGATCATCCTTCCAGCTAAGTTTGGCTTGTGTAACACCTGTCGGATGAGCTGATCCATTCTCATTACCACTGGATGGCATTAGAAGTATTGCCGCAATCTTCTAGCCGTGATGATCAATGCGAATGCCACCTTTTCAACTTTTTGATAGCGGAGTTCAGGTCCTTGCAGGACCTTACTCACAAAATAGACCGATTTCTGTCCTTTATCTGTTTTCTGAATTAACACGGAGCTCATTGCTTCCTCATGAACTGAGAGATATAAGTATAACGTCTCACCGAGGTCTGTTCTTGTCATAATAGGAGGGGAGGAAAGTAACTTTTTCAAAGATAAAAAGGCATCCTCACACTCTTGGGTCCATTCAAAAATTTGTCCCTTCTTTAAAAGCTTAAAAAGGGGAAGAGATTTGTAGGTCACTTTGGCGAGGAATCTTGTAAGAGCTGCAATGCAGCCTGTGAGCTGTTAAACCTCTTTAACGCTTTGAAGACTTTGCATGTTTAGGATTGCCTAGCATTTGTCAGGATTGGCTTCAATCCCACGATGGGTTAACATAAAACCCAAAAATTTCCTGGCCTGAACCCCGAAAGCACACTTTTCAAGATTTAGCCTCGTGTTCTACTTTTTGACTTGGGCAAATACTTCCTCGAGGTCTGTCACATATGATTCGCCTTGTGGGATTTTTACTATCATATTATCTATATATACTTCTAGCATCTTCCCTACTTGGTCTTCAAAGACTTTATTCATTATCCTTTGATAGGTGGCTCTTGCGTTTTTCAAATCAGAAGGCATGACCTTATAACAATAGCTTGTCCTGTCAGTGATGAAGGCAGTTTTATCTTCATCCCCGAGGTACATAGGAATCTGGTAATATTTGGAATACGTGTCCATAAATGACAACCACTTAAAACCTGAAGAACTAGCCACCAATTTATCTACATTGGGAAGTGGGTAAGGATCCTTAGGGCAGGCCTTGTTGAGGTCAGTGTAATCTACGAACATCCTCCACTTCCTATTAGATTTCTTGACTAGGACGACGTTGGATAGCCAAGTGGTATAGATGATTTCCCTGATAAAGTTGCCTCTTAATAACTCTTTAACCTGTTCCTTAATGACCTGTTGCCTTTCTGGGCCATAAATGTGCTTAATGAGATATATTGTATCATGCATGATTATGTATTTTATTTAGTTATATTTTACTTAATAATCATGCAATGAGATATATGTAACATTCATCATATAATATATCCAATAATCTTTTATATGAGTTATAAATGAATTAATATTGGATATGTATATGAAAGTCTTATATGCATGTTAGATTAATTAGAGTTATACATTTATGAATCATGCATATGAAGATAATGAGTTATGAATTTGGACTAACTATATTTGGTTAACTGAGCAATACTTTGTAGGATAGTCCAAGTACCAAGAGTGAGCATTGCAATAAGAAAGCAAAAGATCACAACTATGCACAACTCAAGAACAATGAGAATGAAAAGATGTTCCAAGCATTCACAAGTCTTGAAGAGAAGATTTTCTTTGGAAGCTTGGATTACATAAAGGATTGAAAGTGCAAAGATCAAGTCCAACATCTTCAAGAATAGCTTATAGGACTTAGATCTTGTGTAAAGGTAAATGGGAATCACATTAATCTCAAAACATGTTTTAACATCTTTAAAAACTATTTTTTAAAAAGTTTAAATGCCCAACAAAGTGTTTTTGGAAAGTTAGTCTTGGTGGTAGGCCAAACCATTGAAAAATAGCCAAGTTTGTGTTTTACAAAACTGACCTGTGGTTACTCTTTTGATCATATCTTTCAAAATACTTTGAGTTTTCTTTGAAACTTATTTCATATGAAAATAGACTCAAAGATCTTCCCAATGAGTGGTCATTTGCTTAAAACGGATAAGAAACGAAGAAGTTATGACCATTTAAAGTCAGTTTTCCAAATCAGAGTGTCCTAACCGATTAGGGACTTTCCCTAACCTATTATTCACTCTACCAGAAGCCATTTTCACATTTCTGAAATGTCCTAACCAATTAGGAACTTGTCCTAACCGATTAGGATGATATAAATGACCATTTTTCATGATTTAAATGACTTCCTAACCGATTAGGAAGCTTTGCTAACCGGTTAGCATATGTTTTTGAAGGAAATAACATTTGGCTATCAAAATGGCCTAACTGATTAGGGTAATTCCCTAACTGGTTAGTGTGACTTCAAAATGAACGTAAATAAGATTTTAAATAGAGCCTAACCGATTAGGCTTACTGCCTAACCGGTTATTGTGAATTCCAGAAGCCAAAAATTAAAGGCCTAACCGATTAGGCCATTTGCCTAACCAGTTATTCTAAATGTCAGAGGCAAATATTTGGACCTCCTAACCGATTAGGAAAAGTTCCTAACCGGTTATGATAAAACCAGAAACGCACCCAATGGTCACAAATGGCTATATTTCATAAATAAATCATTTCCAAACTTTACCCAACAGCTCAAAATATTAGTGGGCTATAAATACAAGTGTTTGGGCATCAAAGAATGTTGGAGAACAATCTAAAAATTACTCTTGAGCATTAAATTTGTGTTTCACTATTTATTTCTCTAATCCTTATTTTTGAGCTATAAGTGTGTGAATCCTTAATACCCATAGTGCTTCAATTTGTATTATCTACTCTTTGAAAGAGTTTCTATAATCTACATCTTTATTTAATCTGAAAAGAGGGTGAGGTATCCCTCAAGAATTGTAAGGGTGAGGTATCCCTTGAATATAGAGGCTCAAGCACAAAGGGTGAGGTATCCCAAGGTGTTGAGTGCTCAAATTTTTAAAGGTTTTCAAGCACCCGTTCAAGCTTGAAAGTTTAGTGAAAAATCTCGAGTGGCTCACTTGAGGACTGGACGTAGGCCACAAGTGGTTGGTGGCTGAATCAGGATAAATCTTAGTGTTTGCTTTTCTCAACTCTATCTTCTTTACATTTGTGCTTTAAATATATATGATTGAGTTGAATTTAATATCTAGCTTATTTGCTTGATTTATCCTATAAGCCCAAGTGATATTTGTGAAATTTCTAATAATTACACATTTGTTAGACTTATTCTGCTGCATGTGTTGATTGAAAATATCAAAATGCATAATTTGACAAAGTTGTATTAAAATTTATAATTACCCAATTCACCCCCTCTCTTGGGTAATGGTTGCCATGGCTAACAAGTGGTATCAGAGCTTCGTGCTCTGGTAAAAGCTTAACAGCTTGGAGTTAAAGATCCTTGTTTGTTTGGCAACCATTAAAAGTTTTTCAAATGGAAGGTTTTGAAATTAATAAACCACCATTCTTTGATGGTGTGAATTTTGTTTATTGGAAAGCTAGAAAGGAAATTTATATGCAATCTATTGATATTAATTTATGGGATATTGTGCTTGATGGATTTACTTGCAAATCAAAACAAACTTGGAATGCCTATGAAAAGAAATGCTTTTCTTTTAACATTAGAGCTATGCAAATTTTGAGAAGTGGTTTAAATGATGATGCTTATGCTAAAATTAAGAATTACTCTAGTGCTAAAGATATATGAGATGCTCTTGATTCTATTTATCTTGCTAATAATGATTTTGTGTATAAAGTTGTATATAGAGAGCAAGAAGAGCAAAATCCTCTAGAGGAAGACAACATTGAAAAATGTCCTCAAGAACATGTTCAAAGCAAGAAAATGAGATCAATACCTCTTAGTGATGATGGTGCTCAATTTGAAGAAGAGGCAAAGCAAAACAAAATTGATGAGGAAGATGGTGATTTCCTTAAAGAGCCAAATATGCTAGAAATGGAGACTACTTCATATATGGCTAAAAAGGACATTGAGGTAAACAATGCTAAACTATATTATAATCCCTCCTATGATGAGATACAATGTGCACATGATGAATTATATGACGGTTTGTTGAATTTAGAAAATAAAAATTTATCTTGTTTGGAAAATATTTCCTCCATTGAAAATGAAATTGAGATTTTGAAAAATGAATATTCTTTTCTTGATAAGAAGATGCCTTTGATATGTGAAATCTCAACCTCTTGTGAAAAATGCATTGATTTAGAGAATCAAATTGAGAACTTATATTGTGAATTTGTCAAAGCTAATGATTCTATTTACTTACAATCCATGGTTGTTAATGAGAATGAAATTAATGCTATTCCACATGGAATTTCAAGTAAGACTTATGGCAAAAATAATTTAGAATATAAAAATAATGAAAGGCTTAAGTTTTCCAAAAATGATCTTCAAAAGACCAAGCCATCACTAAATTCAATTGTTTGTAATTTTTGTGGTCATCTAGGACATATTTCTCATTTATGCAATTATAGAAGAAATTCCTATATGAGAAATAATATGATATGGGTTCCTAAAGATCCTAAATGCCCTAGTACTAACATTGAAGGACCCAAGATGAAGTGGGTACCAAAATGTCCTCCTAATATTTCAATTATGCAAAAAATTTCTCAAAAGGATGGACAAATTGGTCAAATGAAAAAGAAATCATCAAGGGAAATGCTTCCAAAGCCCAATGATATAAGTTTTGGTCAAAGAAGGAAGTTGGCTTCAACCAAAGCTGCTCAAGTACAAAATGTGAAACTTGCAAAGTTCAAAACACTAAAAGAGAAGCAATGGGTAAGGAAAAGAGTTTCCTTGATTACCAAGGCCAAGGTATCAAACGTTTCTACATCTTATGCACATTCACTTGTAAAGTCAATGAATTTGAGGTATATTCCTTATAGGCCTTAGGTAAAGGATAGAATCATGTGTGCTTGGTAAAATATGAATATTATGTTTAGCACATGATTATGTTTATTCTTATTGTACCATAGCTCATTAATTTGTTATATATCATGGTACATGAGGCTTTACAATTCCTAGGTATGCTTGCTATGTTTTGAATTATCTATATATCATGAAAGTTAGTATGCTATAAGCTATGTGTTTAATGGTAATTGATTATTTGATTTATTGTACTCAATTTATATACTATAAAAAAAATTGATCATTATGAGAGTACAATGGATTAATATTCAAAAACTAACACACAAGGACCCAAGAAAATTTGGGTACTAAAAACCAAAAATTGAAGTATGTTGTGGGTATGCTTAAAGGCCAAAAGTTGACTTGGGATATCTTGAAAAGTGGCTGCTCTAAGCACAAAACTAGAAAATACTTCAAGCTCTCTTCCTTGGCTCTAAAAAGCTTGGACTTGCAACCTTTGGTAAAATGGAGACTTGGTTTATGCTTCTCTAGCTTAATTTCTTGAACACATCTTTACATATGCTAGATTAGTTTGATTCTTGCTTGAAATAACATATTTGATGAAAATATCCTTGATCTTGGCATATTGAATAAATCATGTATCTAACTCCTGCTAAAAATATTTTTTTTTTTGCATAACTTGTCATGTTGAGTTGCATTTATGGTTTGAGTAAATGAAAAATAAAGCTAATCTAAAGAATGATCTTCAAGGAGGCATGATTTTATTTGTTTAAGTGATGTTTTCATGAAAGTTCAATAGCTATGGAAGTGAAACAATCAATCCAAGAAGGGAATAATTTGGTTTTGGCCTTTGAAAATTTCTGGTAAATTGAAAGTGTCTCTGTCAAGTCAAAATAATTGGTTAGGCCAAGCCTCTAACCGGTTACCCTGTATTTGGAAGCAATTTCGTGCTCTCTGTCAAGCAAAATAACCGGTTAGCTAATTGCCCCTAATCGGTTAGCTCAAACTGTGACCTCCAAATTGATTTGCCTAACTGGTTAGCAAAAATCCCTAATCGGTTACCTTGTTTCTGGATTCCATTTTGTGCACTCTGACTTAGCACAATAATCGGTTAGCCACCCATCCTAACCGGTTATTGGAGAACACAGTGGCTTAACTCCAATAGCCCTAACCGGTTAGCACAAAACACTTAACCGGTTACCCACTTTGCCAAACCTGTTAGGACAACCCAAATAAACACCTCCCAATAACCTTTATCTCCATTTACGCACCCACTCCTTTTCCATAGCCATCTTCCTCCTCTCAAATCATCCATACCACTACTCACCATAAGTTTGAACTAGCCTTCCTCAATCGAATGCATCTAAACTCTGAATGCACAATTCTATCTTGTTACACACAATTCTCTCTTGCTGCACAAAGTCATATTTTTCTGCATAATATGTTTTCTTTGCTGCATAATGAGCAATTTTACTGCATAACTTCATTTGTTATACCATTTGATGTTTGATGCATAATCCACTTTTATTGCACAATGTGTCATTTAAGTTTTTGGATCTGTTTTATCTTGAACTTGCCTTTGAATGTTAATTATTCTTCCATTGAAGTATATCTTGAAATGAATTATAAATGGTTTTAAAATTTACAATTCCAAGGTTTTTCATTTCTTGCTTTACAATAACAAAATTCTTTTTGTTCTTGATTAGCATGTGTGCATACTAGAATTCTATACTTGATACTACATGTCTTGCATGATCATTGTTTGCCCCAAATTGTTTATTTATATTTTGATGATGATCAAGCTTTTCTTGAAAAACTTGAATCTTGCTTCGAAAATGCTTAAATTATGCTTCTAGATTCAAGTGTATATGTTCTTCTTTTATTCCTGTAAGAGCTAACTTTGCATGGTTGATAATGAGGAACATGATTATATATCAACCTAAATTATGCTTGTAAATGAGTTTAAATGATATTTGATACTAACAAATGATTTAGAGAACTTTTAGAGTTAGCTCTGCAAGTGTCTCTATGTGCTTCAAATATAGTCATCAAATATTAAAATGTCAAGCATATATGGACAAAGAGAAGAGTTGGATGAAAAGGGACATGAGGAGACTTTCTTCTAGAGCAATGGAATAGAATACTCAATGGAAGAAAGCCCAAACTCAAAAGTCCAATAAATGAAGAACATTCTAAAGGAGCATCACTCTCTATCTAACTTAATAAGTATCTCTATCCCTAAACTATTGTGGTATTCTATATGCTATGGATTATATTATACATATTGATAAATTGATCTTAAACAATTATATGTCTTCCTTACATGAGAAGTATGCTTAGCATTGACAAAGTACTTAATTGGATATGAACTTACTAATTTTGTCATTGCATATAGGGTGAATGATATTAGCCTATACATATTTTGATCTCTATAGCATATTCCATCATGATGAATGCTTGATATCTATGATTCTCTTGATCTATAGTTTCTTAATGGTATAACACTTATGAGAATCATGCTCTTTTTGAAAAAAAATTCTTATTTGTTTAAAAAGTTCTTTTAAGGCAAAATCTCCTATCATATTTGAAAGAAACTTTTAAAGTTCCATATCCTTGAGAATCTTTTGAACTTGTCTTAAGAACTTGAAAGTATTTTCACCTCATATTTGTCTTGAAAATTTAGAAATCATTTGATTTGTGCTATAAATGTTGTATTCTTTTCTTTTACTTTGAAAAGTGTTATTAAATCTTGAGAGAATGCTTACGTTTCTAAATAGATCTTTTGAAATATTCTATAGAGCTCATCTTGATACTTTAAAAGATAAGCCTTGTTCTTCAAAAGTATTTTATCTTTTCAAGGCTCTTGTTTAATAAGAAAGAGATGAGATGTACTTTCAAATGTTCTTTTGATTTGGATTTGATCATTCTCAAGGAATATGTGGTTTAATATAAAATATTTCTACCCTTCTAAAATGCTTTTGGAAATGTAATGTGTTATTATAAAATTCTTTTTGAAATGGGGAGAAGTATTAAAAATGATTTTTGATTGATGGATGAAGAATATGTATCATTGCCTTGCTTTTTGATAATGTGCTTACATAATCTTGGCATACATACTTCCCTTTATCTATTTTGTGCTTCAATAAGGAGGAGCTTACCTTACTTATCTTACATATCTTTCTTTCATATCCTTGTTGACTAAATATATGCATATCTATGTTGAACTATTATATTTTATTTTTTGATAATATGCATATTTTGAGGGGGAGCCTAGCACTTAAATTGTTGTTTATAACTCTTGGCTTATATTCTTGTTTGACATGAAGTGTTTTATTGTTAATACTATCAACATGTCAATAAAGATCCTCTCTTATTCTATTTCCCTATATCAATGAAAAAAGGTAAACATTCTTAAACTTCATATCTTTTGACTCTTTCATTGAGAAATGCTTGATATGTGACAAGTTGTATGATCCTTCACTTGAAAACCTCAATTCCATGATCTTACACGAATATTTTGTAACTCCTAACAAGTGATATCAAGTAATACTTATTTATCATGTGGTATGTGATAACATTGTATTTTATACATTTTGTAATCCTCTCACTAGGCTTCTTAAGGTTCAATTAGGCTTAATTAAGTTGGTTTTGACACATTTTATGATTTTGAGCCGAATTGGACAATTAAATAAATTATTGCATAAATTAGCCTTAATTATCTCTTTGAAAGTGTTTAGTAAAGTGGCTATAATTTCAGTTTCAAATATCTGATTGATGTGATTTTGGTCTTGTAGGAAAGCTTAGACAATTCCCTACAACTTTCATGTTGAACACTTTTCTAGAATCTGACTTCTTAGAGGTCATATTGGGCTTCGAAGTCAGAATAGAAGAGCTGAAACCAGGTCTAAACACTCTGCAGTAATTGGACCATATCTTTAGTTCTATGCATGATTTTGGACTGAAACCAAAGACATTTTAAAGTAAATATCCAGGCCTACAACTTTCATGAAGACCACTTCTCTTAAAAATGAAAAAATGACTGGATGCACGGCTGTGTATTTACTCAATTATTATTTAAAAAAAAGAAAAAAAAAGGAAAGAAAAGAGAAACGTCACGGATGACATTTTTGTTCAAATGATTCAGGTTACTGTGTATTGCTAATACACAGTAACCATAAAATTGCCTATAAAAGGCACAACGCATAATTCATTTTGAAGAATTCAGAATTCGGGGGAGGGGGAAACTCTGGGCATATTTCCAAAGGAGGAGAGGAGGAATTCCCTCATCTCCTCAGTCTCCCTTCACTTTTCTTTTCTCTCTCTTTTTCTCTTTTTCTTTCTTTTAGTTTATGTGTAAATAAGTTCCAGTCTACTTAGGTTAAAGTGTGAAGCTCTTGGTAATAAAATAAGGTTAGATTTATTCCTCTCTTGTGCTTTAATGATTTATTTTTCTAGTATTCTTTATACGTATTATATTTTGATTCTGATAATTTAAAATCCCGAGTGACAGACGGGAATACTCCATCCTTGTAAAAAGGAGTTCTTGATTTATTGTAGACAAGATTTTGGCACAGTGAATGCTTTAACCCATTTACAAGTGGTAGTAATAATTAAAGGAATCATAATATAATTACGTATATTATTTTAATGGACTTTTAACGTTGTATTTTCCAATTGGAACCTCCATGTTGCGAGGATTCTAATTGAGTTATAAAAGGAATTAATCCTACTTTTTCTTTATTTACTAAGAGTGGATCTTTTTACCCAAGTAAATAATTTTTACCGTAGTAATAAAATATTTACTTCACCTTAATTAATCTTCAACAATTCCCTGTGGATCGACCTCGGACTCCCGATAAATTTATTACTTGAGACAACCTGCACTTGGGTTCGCAAAGCAACAATTAATCCCGCATCAAGTTTATAGACTTGTTTGAGACTAAAAAGTGTGCATCAAGTTTTTGGCGCCGTTGCCGGGGACTTGTTTTAAAGAATAAATTTCTGGTGTAAATATTTTTGTACATAGTAAAAAGTGAATAGCATGTGAATAGTGCGTGAATAGTATGTGAATAGTGTGTGAATAGTAACATGAATAGTATGAATAGTAAAATAAAAAAGATAAAAAAATAAAAAAAATAATATTTTGTGTGAATAATGTGAATAGTATGAATAGGGTAAATAATATGTGAATAGTATAAATAGTTAAAAAAGTAAAAAAATAAAAAATAAAAAAAATTATAATAATATAAAAATAAAAATAATAAAATTAAAAAATGTGTGAATAGTGTGAATAGTAAAAAAGTAAAAAAAAAGTAAAAAGTAAAAAAAAAGTTTATGTATTTAAAAAAACAAAAAAAAGAGAAGGTGGTCACACCGTGACCACCAAAAAAAAAAAAAAAAAAAAAACATAAAGGTCCCACAATAAAAAAAAATTAATAATGGAGACAAGGTTGTCCCCCTTTTGAAAATTAAAGAAAAAGGTCATACTCGTGACCACCAAATTCAAAAAAATAAAAAAATAAAAAAAAATTAATAGTGGGGTTAATTCTCCCTTTTATTTTTTTTGTACAGTGGGGGTAATTCTCCTTTTTATTTTCTATATATACTAATTTAGTGGGGGAACCTCTCCCTTTTATTTTCTTTGTACATACTAACTCAGTGGGGGAAGCTCTCCCTTTTCTTTTCTTGTACATATTAACAGTGGGGGGATTCTCTCCCTTTTATTTTTATTTATTTATTTTTTGTCCTTACTAATTAGTGGGAAAAACTCTCCCTTTTATTCTTTTGTACATCCTAACTCCGTGGGGGAAATCTCTCCCTTTTATTTATTTTTATTTTCTGTACATACTAACTTAGTGGGGGAAACTCTCCCTAATCTCTCTATAATTTGTAATCATTAATGAAATAATCTTTCTTCTTCTCTTCTCTCTCGCTAGAGCAAAAAATTGGCTCTGCCAATTCTCTGGTTTTTATATTTTAAATTTACTTTTTGCACTTTATTTTTTGTATTTTATTATCTGCACTTTATTTTTTTGTCATTTATTTTTGTTATTTATTTATTTTTATTTTTTTTGTCATTTATTTTTGTTTACTAACTTACTAACTTACTAACTTTCTTACTAACTATCTAATTTTTTACTTTACCCGCTTCTAACATTTTAATTTATCTACATACTAACTTTTTTTTTTTGCTTATTAACTTATTTGGTGGTTGGTTCATACCACACCTTTGTTTATATTTTTTTCTTTATTTGGTGGTCGGTTTCTACCACACCATTTTTAATTTTTCTTTGGTGGTTAGTTTAATACCACGCCTTTATTAATATTTAATGGCAGGTTTATACCGCCTACTTTTTAATATTATTTTTTATCATGGAGGTTTATACCGCCTATTTTTTATATTATTATTATTTTTATCATGGCAGGTTTATACGCTGCTACTTGTAAATATATATATATATATATTTAAAAAAGTCTTGGGAATCGACTCAAAAAGACCATGTTTGTCAATTTATAAGAAAATTGGATGGGAAGCTTATCCTCGACTCATAGAAGGCGTTTAAGCCGTTACTGGACGTAAAACCAGAGGAAGATGTGAGCCACAATCACAACTACATGTATATATTTTTTTGTATAGATTAAAAAAAAAGCAAGAAGTGGTCTGAAGGAAATGTTGCGTGAAGCAGTAAGAAAATGAAGCCAGTTCAGACACTCCAATTGTTTAAATAATTACAAACTTTGGTTTTTTTCATCATATTTTGTTTCTATTTATATTTGTGTGAAATTTCTCTTTTCAGTAATTGCGGTAACAGGTACTATTTTCTATCTTTTTCCTTTCTATTTTTTAACATTGAGGACAATGTTGTATTCTGGTTGGGGGGAAGGATAGTTGTGTAAATAGTTGTGTGAATAATTGTTGTGTGAATAAATGTGTAAAAAAAATTGTTTATAAAAAAAAATTTTGAAAATTTTTTTTTTTTTAAAGTGTGTTTATGTTTGTTGTGTTTTTATGTTTGTCAGCAATTTTCTAATAGTTAAACTAGTCAAAGATGGTAGAGTAAGGAGTAAATTTTATTGTGGAAGTAATTTTACTCTTGAGACGCATCTAGATTGGGGTAGATACCTTGTTTGTGTAGAAGTAGCAAATGGATTCAAGGAAATTTGCATGATTGAGTAAATTGTCTTCTTTCTTAAACATCACATGCTTGGTTATGAATGTTAAAATTTTTGTGGAATGAGAATGATGGATATATGCCTTGTGAGATTTTGAGCCTATAAATGAATGGATTGAACATCTGTACCATTCTCTTCTTTTTTGTGTGATTTTTTTCACTCATGGAATTGTTACTCTAGAACTTGCTTTGATTCTTTTTGAGGCTACATTTTTACATGCATACATAAACATGATTGAGGCAAATTTTCTTGAATTAACTACTTTGACCAAATAGCTAACCTTACATATTTTCCTTTGTTTAACCCCTTTGAGCTTATTTGACTATTCTTTGTTTCTAACTCATTACGTGCCTTAAATGAAAAATCATGTTCTAACCCAACCTTAGGGAATAAGAGAGCATTGACTTTGTTATTTGATGAGTTCTTGAACAAGTGTGGGGGTGCATGTGCAGATTGGTTATATAAAAAAATGTTTCTATATAAAAAAAAAAGAGCTGATTATTGCTACAATCAAAAGAATGCACCATGTGATATATTCATACCTAGAATGAGGGTGGATGATTGGAAATAACAGGAATAGAAGGAGAATGTTCAAGCCTAAAGGAATTCAATCTACCAATTGATCTTCAACAAAACATTAGTCAAATATTGGTCATTGTCCTGTATGAGGAATAACTAAGAAATTCTTGAAAAATTTAGACTGAATGTTCTCAAACATCTTCTCCACTCTAGCTGTATCATAATGCTCTTTTATTCTCTTTGGTATTTAACTTGTCTTATCTATATTACTTCCACCTTTACCTTGGCCCCATTATAACCTTGAATAAAGTCCTCATGATTTGTGTATATATGTTGTTTTTGAGTAGTGGAGAAGTAGAAGATAAGTAAGCTTATGGTAGTGCAATTATTCATGAGTTGAATAGAGTGAAATACTAATCTTTTTAAACACTTGAGAGATTGAGAGTGAATTCTATGAGGATCTATCATTCTTGATTCATTCTTTTCAACTGAAGTTTCCTTGCTTGTAAGTTTGAGATACGAAGACATGTTACCTCATGAATGTTTTGATCCTTGAATGTCTAGTTGCTCTTCTTGAATCATTGAATCCTTTAGAGTTTTTAGTTTTTGAGTTTGTGTTGTTTTTCTTTATTTCTTAGTTTTTGTCTTTTGTGTTTTGCCCAGGAGTGCAAAAGTTAAGTGTGGGGGAATTTGATAACACTGTATTTTATACTTTTTGTAATCCTCTCACTAGGCTTCTTAAGGTTCAATTAGGCTTAATTAAGTTGATTTTGACACATTTTATGATTTTGAGCCGAATTGGATAATTAAATAAATTATTGCATAAATTAGCCTTAATTATCTCTTTGGAAGTGTTTAGTAAAGTGGCTATAATTTGAGTTGCAAATATCTGATTGATGTGATTTTGGTCTTGTAGGAAAGCTTAGACAATTCCCTACAACTTTCATGTTGAACACTTTTCCAGAATCGGACTTCTTGGAGGTCATATTGGGCTTTGAAGTCAGAATAGAAGAGCTGAAACTGGGTCTAAACACTCTGCAGTAATTGGACCATATCTTGAGTTCTAGGCATGATTTTGGACTGAAACCAAAGCCATTTTAAAGTAAATATCCAGGCCTACAACTTTCATGAAGACCACTTCTCTTAAAAATGAAAAAATGACTGGATGCACGGCTGTGTATTTACTCAATTATTATTTAAAAAAAAAGAAAAGAAAAGAGAAACGTCACGGATGACGTTTTTGTTCAAATGATTCAGGTTACTGTGCATTGCACAGTAACCATAAAATTGCCTATAAAAGGCACAACGCATAATTCATTTTGAAGAATTCAGAATTCAGGGGAGGGGGAGACTCTGGGCATATTTCCAGAGGAGGAGAGGAGGAATTCCCTCCTCTCCTCAGTCTCCATTCACTTTTCTTTTCTCTCTCTTTTTCTCTTTTTCTTTCTTTTAGTTTATGTGTAAATAAGTTTCAATCTACTTGGGTTAAAGTGTGAAGCTCTTGGTAATAAAATAAGGTTAGATTTATTCCTCTCTTGTGCTTTAATGATTTATTTTTCTAGTTTTCTTTATACGTATTATATTTTGATTCTGATAATTTAAAATCCTGGGTGACAGACGGGAATACTCCATCCTTGTAAAGAGGAGTTCTTGATTTATTGTAAACAAGATTTTGGCACAGTGAATGCTTTAACCCATTTACAAGTGGTAGTAATAATTAAAGGAATCATAATATAATTACATATATTATTTTAATGGACTTTTAACGTTGTATTTTTCGATTGGAACCTCTATGTTGCGAGGATTCTAATTGAGTTATAAAAGGAATTAATCTTACTTTTCCTTTATTTACTAAGAGTGGATCTTTTTACCCAAGTAAATAATTTTTACCGTAGTAATAAAATATTTACTTCACCTTAATTAATCTTCAACAATTCCCTGTGGATCGACCTCGAACTCCCGAGAAATTTATTACTTGAGACAACCTGCACTTGGGTTCGCAAAGTAACAATTAATCCCGCATCAACTTTGTAGTCTTGTTTGAAACTAAAAAGTGTGCATCAGTATGCAAAATATTATATGCTAGATATAATTTCTTAAGCTTATTACTATCATATGCTAAATGTTGATGTACTAAAATGTGACAAGTACTGCATGAATAATCTTTTATATCTTGAAAGCATGCTTGTTTCATCTCTTTGACAACATAAGTTCTATTTATAGGGGGAGAGAAAAATATTATCTTTCTTTCCTAAGGCTTTTTGTTGATGTCAAATAAGGGGAGAGAAAATTGGAAAGAAAAATATGTTTTTGTGCTTATTGCTTAATATGTTTACATGAATATCTATCCTTGTATATTGCTAAACATATTTTTCTTTGGTGATTTGTCATCATCAAAAAGGGGGAGATTGTGAAAATAAGCTTGCCCCAAATGGTTTAATATGTTAAGTTTTGATGATGACAAATACAAGACAAAAAAAATAATGTTTATGCTTAATAGATGTGCTTTATAGATAACAAATGCATCACAAAAGAATATTGATCATGTTACATAAATGTGCTTAATGAGATATATTGTATCATGCATGATTATGTATTTTATCTAGTTATATTTTATTTAATAATCATGCAATGAGATATATGTAACATTCATCATATAATATATCCAATAATATTTTATATGACTTATAAATGAATTAATATTGGATATGTATATGAAAGTCTTGTATGCATGTTAGATTAATTAGAGTTATACATTTATGAATCATTCATATGAAGATAATGAGTTATGAATTTGGACTAACTATATTTTGTTAAGTGAGCAATATTTTGTAGGATAGTCCAAGTACCAAGAGTGAGCATTGCAACAAGAAAGCAAAAGATCACAACTATACAACTCAAGAACAATGATAATGAAAAGATGTTCCAAGCATTCACAAGTCTTGAAGAGAAGATTTTCTTTAGAAGCTTGGATTACATAAAAGATTGAAAGTGCAAAGATCAAGTCCAACATCTTCAAGAAAAGCTTATAGGACTTAGATCTTGTGTAAAGGTAAATGGGAATCACATTAAGCTCAAAACATGTTTTAACATCTTTAAAAACTGTTTTCTAAAAAGTTTAAATTCCCAACAAAGTGTTTTTGGAAAGTTAGTCTTGGTGGTAGGCCAAACCATTGAAAAATAGCCAAGTTTGTGTTTTACAAAACTGACCTTTGATTACTCTTTTGATCATATCTTTCAAAATACTTTGAGTTTTGCTTTGAAACTTATTTCATATGAAAATAGACTCAAAGATCTTTCCAATGAGTGGTCATTTGCTTAAAACGGATAAGAAACGAAGAAGTTATGACCATTTAAAGACAGTTTTCCAAATCAGAGTGTCCTAACCGATTAGGGACTTTCCCTAACCGATTATTCACTCTACCAGAAGCCATTTTCACATTTCTGAAATGTCCTAACCGATTAGGAACTTGTCCTAACTGATTAGGATGATATAAATGACCATTTTTCATGATTTAAATGACTTCCTAACCGATTAGGAAGCTTTGCTAACCGGTTAGCATATGTTTTTGAAAGAAATAACATTTGGCTATCAAAATGGCCTAACCGATTAGGGTAATTCCCTAACCGGTTAGTGTGACTTCAAAATGAATGTAAATAGGATTTTAAATAGAGCCTAACCGATTAGGCTCACTACCTAACCGGTTATTGTGAATTCTAGAAGCCAAAAATTAAAGGCCTAACCGATTAGACCATTTGCCTAACCGGTTATTCTAAATGTCAGAGGCAAATATTTGGACCTCCTAACCGATTAGGAAAAGTTCCTAACCGGTTATGATAAAACCAGAAACACACCCAACGGTCACAAACGACTATATTTCATAAATAAATCATTTCCAAACTTTACCCAACAGCTCAAAATATTAGTGGGCTATAAATACAAATGTTTGGGTATCAAAGAATGTTGGAGAACAATCTAAAAATTACTCTTGAGCATTAAATTTGTGTTTCACTATTTATTTCTCCAATCCTCTATTTTTGAGCTATAAGTGTGTGAATCCTTAATACCCATAGTGCTTCAATTTGTATTATCTACTTTTTGAGAGAGTTTCTATAATCTACATCTTTATTTAATCTGAAAAGAGGGTGAGGTATCCCTCAAGAATTGTAAAGGTGAGGTATCCCTTGAATATAGAGGCTCAAGCACAAAGGGTGAGGTATCCCAAGGTGTTGAGTGCTCAAATTTGTAAAGGTTTTCAAGCACCCGTTCAAGCTTGAAGGTTTAGTGAAAAATCTCGTGTGGTTCACTTGAGGATCGGACGTAGGCCACAAGTGGTTGGTGGCTGAATCAGGATAAATCTTAGTGTTTGCTTTTCTCAACTCTATCTCATTTACATTTGTGCTTTAATTATATATGATTGAGTTTAATTTAATATCTAGCTTATTTGCTTGATTTATCCTATAAGCCCAAGTGGTATTTGTGAAATCTCTAATAATTGCACATTTGTTAGACTTATTCCGCTGCATGTGTTGATTAAAAATATCAAAATGCATAATTTGACAAAGTTGCATTAAAATTTATAATTACCCAATTCACCCCCCTCTTGGGTAATGGTTACCATGGCTAACATTGGTGACCTGATTCGGCTTGGCTCCAAGTTGGAGAGGCTGCAACTCACCTTCTAGCTGAGGCCTAGTACCGTGGATTTCTTCTCTAATTTTGAGTTCGGTCATAAGTATGTTGACCTGATCCAGGACCAAACTGGGAATGGCAGATTTTCTGCTCTTGGTAACTTTTCAAATCTTCAAGCTCTCGTTGTAACATTACCTAGCTATTATTTAGTCTCCTTTGATGGTAACAACGTCACTGTTCTTGTTTAGGAATTTCATCACAAGGTGAGTAGTGGAGATCACAGCATCAAGAGCATTTACAGAAGGACGGCCTAAGAAAATGTTGTAAGCCTAAGGTCAATCTACGATCAGAAACTTTACTTTGACCATCTTGAAGAGTTTGGATGATCCCACGGTCAGGTGTGTTTCGTAGTAGCCTACCGGGGTGATCTTCTCACCCATAAAACCTGTCAATTCTCCATCATGAGGAGTCAAATCTGATGGTGGTAGTTCTAACTTTTGATAGAGATTTAGGAACATGATATCCGTCGAGCTCCCTTGATCCACAAAAATTCGGTGGACCTCGGCATTAGAAATTATTCCCGAGATGACGAGTGGGTCGTCATGTTTTGGGATAATTTTGCTGTAGTCCTTGTCTGAAAAAGTGATGGGGGCACTTTTCTTTCAGCTACCTGCATTCTGGGTTGGGAGTGGGATACACTAAACACCGCCATTCTCAGAGCTTTTTTCCGGGCTCCTTTCGATGACCCTCCACCAGCAAAGCCACCTGTAATGGTGTTGATCGTTCTGTTTGGCTCAGAATGTATGTCACCATTAACTTCGGTGGGGGTGTCCCTATTCCTGTCCTGTTGTCATTGTTATCCTAACAAGGAGGAGTCTGGGATCTTCTCCTAAGACTTTGCGTCCTTCTTCTATGATGGGGGGATGGGCTTCTCCGTGGACTGCGCTTATCATCTCTGCGGTTGCCACGATGTTCTTCATTTTGGACCCGGTGGATATACTATTGTAGTCGTCCGGCCTTAATTAAGAATTCAATGGCGTCATGGAGTTGATAGCAGTCTTCAGTGTCATGCCCATAACCCTTATCCCATGTACAGTGTTTAGAATGGTCCTTCTATTTGTCTTTCCTGATGTAGGGTGGTCTTCGTATATTCTGGAACTCAGTGTTCATTACTTCTCTTAAGATTTTTTCTCGTGGGGTATTCAACAGGGTATAAACAAAGTATCCTGCCCGAGGTGGACTATCCTTAGAAGATCGGGGCCGTGAGAAATTACAATTAGACTTCTGGTAAGAGGATTCACCTTTGTCCCACCTCCTCTGGTCCACGGTAGCTTCCTCCAAGTCTACGTACTTCTGGGATCGCTTCTGGAACTCACTTAGGTTCTCCGATTTTTTCTTGACCAGAGAAGCAAAGAACTCAGAACTAACCCGTAGACCGCTTCTGGCATAGTGAAGGGCTATTTTATCGTCGAAGTTTTCCACGTTAGTGCAAGCCATCATGAAATGCCTTACATAGTCGCGGAGTGGTTCATCCTTTCCTTGGCGGAGTTTTGCCAAGGAGTCGATGGATCTAGGTTGTTCCTTGCTGGTGGTGTATTGGAGTAGAAAGCATTGTTTAAGGTCTGGCCAGTCAACCACGGACCTCCGTGATAAGCTGGAGAACCATTTGAGGGCCCCCTTCTTCAGGGAGAGAGGATAGGCTCGGCATAGCAACTCCATAGATCCTCCGTGAAAACAGAGGGATTGCTCATAAGTGTTGATATGCTCCTGGGGATCCCTGGTTCCATCATAAATCTCCAAGTTTGCTAGAAATTTAAAGTTCCTAGGAATGCGGTATGCTATCAGTTGATTAGAAAACGGATGCTCTTCAAACTCGCGGTTCGGGTTGTCATTTCGAATATTGACCACGGAAACATCAGCGTGTGCCCTTCTTTGATTGTTTCCAGCGCTAAGACTGCCATCATTACGGTGAGGACCAGGTTGGTTTTCATGCATGGCACGTTGCATGTCCTCTAACCTCCGATATTGCTCATTCAACATAGCCACATGCTGTTGTAGCATGTCTCGAAATTGACATTGGGAAGGTTGAGACTGATTTGTGCATTGAGAGCAGGACGCACGATCACCAATCTCATTATTGGGCATTCCCAAATGCTGATGAACCAGGATCCTACGCTGTTGGGAATCAGGGTTTCCTCCTTGCGTTGGGATTCCAAGCCTATCTCTTACAGGAATCCTATGCGATGGGTTTGGGCTTTCATCAGAAACTGAGGTGGTATGCCCATCGCGTTGGTTCTCTGCATTGAGTGCCTAGTTTCTCGCGGCAGAGGCTTCAACAGCAGGCGGAGGGGCAGGAAGAGGAGGGCGTTGAGTGGCCTGGTCCTGCCTTTGGTTGGAGGAGGCCTGCCCAGTATCTCTTCTTGAATTCTGCCTTGTATTTACCATGATTGGAGTGGGATTAAAAGTTTACGTTTCCCACAGACGGCGCTAATGTTCTGAAGTAGATTCAGAGGGTACCTGAGATAGGTACATATGTGGTGGTTCCTCCTTGAGCAGCGGTGATCAAGCGTGTTGAGACAGGGGGTGGGTACCTGCAAAGGGACTCCAACGCTCAAGTTAAGCTGTGTCCAAATAAGAGGAATATATTGAGTATTTTACTGATATCTGATTGAGGTTACTTAGCCTTGTATTTATAGAGCGTGTACAGAATCCTTATACTATTCATATTGAATGCAGGTATTTTGGGTTAAGATCCTTTGAGGAATCACTTTCCTTCTATAATGAGGATCAATCCCTATAAATTAGGAACTCTCTATATAAGAGTTACTTATCAGTCTGAGTCTGTTATGGAGATAATTGACAATTATGGATATTTAGGGATACATCCTTGCACGTATCTAGCATTCTCAATATTATGGCCTAACGTCACTCAGCGTATGTGACTCACAGGCCCAATCTGGCTTCAAGGCCTTCCGGGGACATGTACCTGGTTGATCTATCTAGACGAGATCTCAAATCACGGTCCAGAACAGGTACTGCCCTCTATTTGTTTTGATGTTGTTATAATTATAAAACCTCTCTCTCTCTCCTTCCTGTAAAATTATGAGGAAGTTTCAATGTCAAAGTATTTTACGACTTTCACTGCATTTAAGTCTTGGATCCCTCTGGATGTGTTCTACCTTGCTGTACTCAACTGCATTTGAAAGTCGTGGGCATGCCTATTACAATTATCTTTCCCAGATATCCTAATCATTTCTATTAACAGCATCATTTATATGACTCCACTTAACTCCACCAAACGCACTTAATGGCCACAATATATCTTACACCTAGTAGACGGGATAAAAATTACGTGAAGCCACAGACCTTACAAAACCTGTTGCACTTGCATCTCTAAAAGAGGATCATCAACCTGCGGCTGCAGCTGATATTTCTAACATGATTTGTTTCTGAAATTTGTACAAGCATGCTTGGTACTATCTTGGAGGGACCAAACGTGTCCCCAAACCCATAGTCACATCGGTGCATTTATGTTCTATATCAACTAGTTTTGTGGGGTAATTGGTAACAGACTGACAGACCTCAAACAACCTGCCCTGACAAGTTTGCCTGATTTCTAAAAGACTAAAATTCCATTACGACGACACATAATGGCCTCCGTCTATCTTATTAACAGGCGGACAAAAAAAGACCGTTGAAAATATGTTTGCTGCATTTCAATTCTCAAAGATTGAAATACTAACAGTACTAACATTACTGAGAAAGTCAGTATAAGCAATGACAAGTAAGGAATCATTCTTGAATTTGAACCTCAAACTCAATCATGATTTTATAAAGTTGTACATGTAACGAAAAGTGAATACAAGTAGTATCAGCTTTCTCAACACTCCTAAGAAAAAAAGTGTTTTCCTCAAATAATTACTCATTAACAGTTGGTTTTAATATTGTAAAATGTGGTATACACATATTAGAGTAAACTGAAGTGGAAATAAAAGGGAAAAAGAAAAAAGGGCTTTGCCTGCGCAGGTTCGAAGCCGGTTTTCTATGCCAAGGCAAATTAACCAAATAACTTTTCTATCAAACGAATATTCCATGCTTTGCTTGTATGTATATAATGACTTTTTCTTTAGCCATACTGTGATACTGTGATGAGGAATGGAATCCCACCCAGTTTGTGTCTCAATATTTGTTTGTACAAAGAGTCCAGAAGTGGTTAAATGCTATTAGAAGGATAGAATATGTGCGAGTTTACTTCATGTCCCTTCTCATCTCCTTCCTTTTACAACCAACATAACATGCCTTGGTTTTCTCAAAATCACATTCAAGTATATCCCTATTCCCACCATAATATGTTACCCAACTTGGACCTCATTCTCCTTGCCCTTCTCCATGCCTCATTCATTTCCTGTGTGCTGCTTATCGTTATCTTCATCATCTTGTTGGCTCTCTTAGTTGCATTCTCCCTCGCACTCTTATCAGTTTTCCTATTGGATTTGCACCATTTCTCCTCAGTCTTTTTTTATTATTTCAAAATGGTAAAGGATGATGTTGAATTGGGTATGGTTCTTACTCTCCTTTCACTATTTCATCAAGTTGTTGACTTTGTTTTCGTTTCAAAACCTTGTCCTAAACGCAAGGTTGAGGATTTCGAAGTGAAGGCACAACTATATTCCTCAAGTTCTATTCATGTCTTGAAGACTGTAGAATAAGAACACCCTTCAGCTCTGCGCGACATGATCATTCTCAATTCTCTCAAGATTCAAATTCTCTATCATATCTCATTCTCTCAAATTCTGTCATTCCAATAAAATACTGTAAATTAAAAAAAAAAGACATTGAGAATTGGGGACAAGAAGATGATACTCAAGATTTGAGTCCCAAATCTGAATGTGTATGGTTTCCTTTGTACGCTTAAGCAACATTTAGCACGCATACAAAGCGCCAAGTCCGCAGCCATATCCTTGACAAGCTGCCATTTCTGTAGTCTAAAGAGGAGGGCTTAGAGTTAGAGATCAACTTTCTTTAGACCTAAAATGTATTCTTTAGAGCCAACTTTTACATGCTCCATGTATATATACTCAATGCAATGATTTCCCCTCTCCCCTCTCCCCCCCCCCCCTCCCTCTCCCTCTCCCTCTCCCTCTCCCTCTTTCTGGGTAAAACTCTTTATATTTGATTAAATATACGCACATCTCAGTTAATACGTTAATTAATGAGATAAATCACTAACACTAATATTAGGGATAACGGATAATTGAACAACTTATTATTGTTAGAATTTTTTGGGTTTAAGCTTCTATTAATTAGTGCACTTTGTTTTATTAAAATCAGTTGAATTGATAGTTTGATAATTTTTTGAAGTTAATATTAGTTATATGATCTATTATCAATTTGAGAGTTATTATATTTATTAGTATTAGACTTAAATCTAATGGTAGTAATGGATAGATTAAATAACTCAAAGATTATATAAAAGATAAGATTCTTATTCTATTTTTAGTATGTTTTGATTGTTTATGACTTTATCAAAATGGCAATTAAAAAGACAAAAGATTAGACTGATAAACTATTTTAACTTAACAAGTGTGTTACAAATCGGTAAAATCATTTTTTGTCTACATGTGTTCAAGAGATACGCGTATAATATGATTCTTGAATTATGATTATAGTGTTCTAATTTTTAGGATAGATTCTTAAAATTCTATCATGTGGTATTAAGGCGCGTGTTGCTATTCCTAGAATCCTGAAATTAATATTAAGAAATTTTCAAATTGCTTAAAATTTGGGGTTTAGGGTTTGTGAAAATCAGATTGAATGACTACGGATATGATTTAATTGTCAAATTGGGGCTTTTGATCCTGTGAATAACATTTAATCTGCGTTTTTCGGAGCTGTTCTTCGTATCTGTTTTGCGTTCAAGAGCGGACCAGTTGCAGCGGCCAGTTGAGCGCGAGAAGGAGATCATCGAGATCTTCCGTTCATGGAGATCTTTGAGAAGGAGACAGGCTCTACCATGGCTGCGCGCGACCAGTTGCAGCAGCCATGGAAGCTGCTCAGCGCAGCGACGAGCGGAGACACGGACGAGACCGATCTGGTCTCTGGTTGGTTTATCGACCCATGTCGATCCCGGTGACAAAGGAGATGGCCAGAACGTCTCCTCCGTGGCTACCGCGCGCACAGTTTTCGCGAGGAAGAAGATGAACAGCGGGTCAGCAAGACGGGCGTGTCTCCCAACCAGGTCATCCGACCCGGTTTTCCTTTTAAGAGTCAATGATAAAAAATAATAATAATAATTGAAGATGGAAAAACTTTATTTAGATTTTTTTTTTATTAGTCCCTGTATTATTATAAAATTATAATATGATTACCTATGGTTGCCTTGTCAAGTCTCAGGTAATATAGGAAATTGTGAATACATGAGAAAATTATTCTTCCAACAATTGTTTATCTTTTTTTTTCGGAGACCTTGTTAATTGAATAAGTGTTTATTGTCATAGTAATTTACTTATAAAATTAATAAAGTTACTTATTAATATTATTTTTGAGATATTATGTCATTTCAATTAATTTCTGAGTTGACTTATTTATAAGAAATTAATTCATTAATTAATTTGTCGTGACATGTATTTTGAAATGTTTTAACAAAAAAAAAAATTCTACATATAGGTGCTAGATTTTTTGTACTGTTATCATATAAAATATTCTTTATTCATAGGAGAGTTTATTTCTACATATGCTAAATCCTTGTTTTTAAGCACACAAAAAAATTTCTTGTTTTTAGTAATTATAGTTTGGGATGACTTGGATAAGAAAAATCCTTTTGCTTACAAGTGTTGGATTTTTTGTAACTATTGCTAATTTTATAATATATTCTTCACCTACAAGTGAGTTTATATTATGTGTATTGAATCCTTGTGTATCTCAGTATTTGATAATTATATTTTGGAATAATTAGATAGGAAAAATCCTTCTACCCACATGTGTTAATTTTTTGGACTGTTGTTATTATATGGAATATGTAATACCTTAATATTGGTAACCTAATATATCAAGAATATACTTGGATAAACAGTATTAGTTATACTACTTATAACTTAAACATCATACTAATCTATATTATTTAACTAAATAATAATGGAGAGTCTTGCAGAAATTAAAAGTTATACAAATATATCTTTGCCTCAAAAGAGCACACTGTAATACATAACTTTACTATACAAACTTAAAGCAATGTAAATACATAGAAGCTTTAAAAACTACTAAGCATAAAAAAAAAATGAAACTACTCTACTTTTCATACTTTTTCTTCTTTCCCTTGGAAGAGCTTCCACTTGGATTTACATGACAACAAATGAGGTGAGAATTCACAATTCTCAGTATAAGTATACCAAAACATGCAGTTTAAACATTCATAATGAATAAACCATACTGAAACTAGTAAACATACTAATACTCATTGTATAAGAATCAATCACAAATTTTCTCTTTATGTAACGTTCCTAAGCAATCTATACTTATGATCTAATAACCGAAACCACGATAATATCAAACAACCGCTCATACAATCATTTGAAAACATCAACAAGACAACCACTCATACAACTGTCACCGAAGGCAAATGCAACACAAACACAACAAGCACACAAATTCCAAATCAAGCAAGTATTAAATAATGCAATGATGAGATGATGTATGCTTAAAGAAAAGTGTATGCTAGTATGAGTGCAGTGCGGTGAAACTTGACTATTCACCTAGGTAAGGAGGGAATCTTCTATGATAACGTGCAACCTTTTATAGCCTACCAAGTAGAAACAAAGTCTGTTATCACAACATGTAACCTCCTATAGCCTACCCAGTAGTCTACTTTAACTGGGTGGATATCGCCACCGAAAACTAAGTGGATGCCTCTATTATCTGAACTCTAGGAATAACAAGTATGTGAGTAGTGAGGTGTGTGTGTGTGAAAATGCGAAGTTATGTCCTAACTCTAACATAACTATCACATAACTTTATACTAAGTCCATGTTTGCACTACTAACTCTACCTCTTTTCTTTGAGAGCATTTCATGCACTAAGACATATAATCGATGCCAACTAGACTTAGTACACCTTATAACCTTGCATTACTAGCTCTACCTTCTCTCCTTTCTATAAGATCTTTCATGTACTATGGCATTCACCTGTGCAAACTAGGGTCTATGGCACTTAACTCTTGCCAAACAAACTTAATTCTCTTTTATCTAGTATCCCGCTACTAATCACTCCACAAGTGATATCTAATGCAACACCATGTTGCCTAGGGAGCTAGACACCTAACCATGGCAATCCATAGCCAATGGATGCACAAAGTCACTTTACTTTCCCTTGCATGCCACTTGATTTTTCTCTCTAAGAAATATCCTCTCTAGTGCCTCAACACTCTTAAAGGCATAACAAAGGATTCTAAAAATTAGGGATCTCAAATCATCAAAATAAAAATTCTGATGAAATCTACTATGGGCGCCTAGGCGCCCTATCCTTAAGTGAGCATAGCTCTGCGCTGTTTCGCGACTAGCGCCTAAGCGCTCTACACTAAGTGTCTAAGCGCTCATCGACCTACTATGCGAACACCCATCTCTGGTCTATGAGCGCCTAAGCACTCTGTGTTAAGTTCCTGGGTGCTCTACATCGAGCGCCTGGGCCCTTTTCGCATAACAGCAAATCTACATAAATTCGTAGATTACTCTAATTGTTCCATTGGAATAAAGCAATGATCCAATCTTCCAAAAATGGATCCTAGGTGAGTTCTAACATCAATCTAGACTCCTATAGTTGTTGTAACTTTTTTACAACCTATTGATTCACCTAAGAATAGATTTAGGTTCAAAATCACCATAACCCCAACCATCACCAAGTTCCTCCTCTATGAACCCTAATGGTTGATCTTAAGCCATAAATGGCCATCTAGCATTCACTAAACTGCAAACATACTAACCTAGCCCTTGAAATCAAGAACCAAGCCAAAAACATGGATTTGACTATCCAAACCCCTATTCTCATTCATAAAACCTATGTCCATTCAAAATGAACCAAAGGAAAACATTAATAGAAACCCCCTACCTCTTATACTGATGAAGATCTTGAAGTCTTGCTCTGGCTCTTAAATCTTCCTCTTTACTTTCCTTCTCTTTCTCTCTTCTGTTTTCTGTCTCTAACGTGGGAAGGAAAGAAAACATAAGAAGCAAAGTCTAACTTTGCTTCTTATAAGATAACCACTTATGTGGTACTGAACTCTTGGTCTGTTATGAACATTTAGATTCTTTCGAATCTAGTTTTATATCTTCCTACAAGTTTTAAAACAAATCCTAAGATTCATTAAAAAATCTTGTTTCACTTTTTCCCTATTTTTTCATATCTGTTGCGGTCAATTTGACATTAAAACACACAACCAGTATGCTTAAAAATGTCGAACTAAATTTGATTATCCTAAAACTTTAACTACATCTTACTTAGCTCATTTGTGACCTAGAAACAAATTATCCACATCTGTTTTCCTTCAAATAACATTTTATGTAATGGCCCTTTTTGGGAGGGAACGTCACATTGTCAATTACAATGCGGAAATAAAATTATATAAGTTAAGACCTGGTTCTTTATTAAATGATATAAATTTACTTAATTATAGACATGTAATTAAATTGGCAAATATTTTTTTTCTTTGTTATAATAACAATAATTAATAGACACAGTGACGGAACATAAATGGAAATAAAGAGCAAACTGAAGTAAAACATACATTGGAATTAACATTGCATATTCATATATATATATATATATATATATATATATATATATATATATATATATATATATATATTTATCAAACTATGTGGTTACAAAGCCTGATATAACAAAAAGCAAAACTATACCTGCCCCAAAAGATCATACATACATATCCCCAATATATCAAAAATATACAGCCCACTACAAAAGATATCAGGCCCCCAAAATAAAAACACTGGCAGCCATCAGTAGCCACTAGCAATATCAGTTCCTCAGATGAGGAGGAACCCTATCAAGATCCTCTTCAGGATCCTCCGCGAGGTCATCCTCGAGGTCTTCCTCATCAGAGGAAACCTCCATAGGAGCCACAAAGCCACGGGCCGGAGCCTGAGCAGTGGAATCAAAAGAGTCCTCCTGCGGGGTGTAAAAGCGGTTACCCCACATCTCCCGGATGGGCAGATAAAACTCCAGACGCAGGCTGATGCAGCAGGTAAAGATCGGCGGCTCATGACGCCTCCAGGCCAAAGCGATCGACATGTCTCCCAGGTAGACACAGCGGTCAGAATTCAGGTTAATGTGCTAGCATTCTGGCCCTCCAAGGAAGGTCAGACGCACATCACCCAGAAATCCACGCATGCGTGCCTCCATGCTCCACAGTAGATGCTAATCGTAATTGGGCCAGAAGCCGGGGAAATCGGGAGCTCCAACCTCCTTACCGTCGTCTTCGATGGGACATAATATATAGACAGAAAATAATAGAAATACAGGAAAGAGGTAAGACATCCTACCATCATTACCAGTTATAGCAGCAAGAAATAAAACGGCACCAAGCGCCCACAAAGCATATCAAATAATAATCATAATTATTAAATAATAGAAATAGACAATTAAACAGTTGCAGGCAAATATATAACAGTAACACAACAGTTTCAATTAAAATAATAAGATTAATAAAAAGATGCCAGATAATATATGGACCCACTATGCACATGCATATAAAGACAAAATCCTACTCCATGGAGCTAGACACAAATGGTCGGAGAGAAAGATCAGGAGACATGTCTGCAACTCGGCTGTCGCAGCCAAAGTGCTATAATTCATCAGTTTATCCACGTGCACATCATGGCATTGTACAGACAGTCTACACTAGATCACGATATAGGACAGTACCTAGTCAGGATCGTCGGAGCGTTTGCATCGGTCTGCCCCACGGACAGAAGAGCTACCAATTGTCCATTGCGAGATACCCGCACCTCGACGCCCCCATGGTCAACAATATGACCTACACTAGTCTACTCGCACCCGCACTGTAGTGTGTTCAACTCCTAGGCAACTTGGCCTTAACAACAGTCCAACGGACATTCACAATGCATACTGACTCTATGTATAATCATGTATGATCATTATTACATATTATTCCACAATATGCCACAATTGGCCAAAGTAAGAATCAACATAATCATTGGTCACTCACATGGACCCACAATAATATAATATTGTTATTAAATAAATTAATACATTTTTAAGTTGTATTATGAATTCTTGCTTAGGTTTAACTTTTCTTACAAAGTTTGTCTCTAAAGGAATTCTCTTAATTAATTAAATTCTCTTAGGTAATTTATTCTCATACACTTAGAAAGTTATTCTAAGATTCTCAAAGTCTCACACTCTCTTGTTCTTCCTCAAATTAAATTGCCCTAAGTCTTATGAAAAATTCCATTCTTGGTTCTTTAAAATTTATGAATCTCAAAGTATAATTTAATTTTCCAATTTGCTAATTCTTGCATCCTATTACCATTAAATTAATCACTAGATTATTAAGTCCCAAGGTTACCAAAGTTGCATAATCATGCCCTAAATAGCCTTAGAGGCCGTGGCCTCACTAGTGATTTAAGTTCCCAAATTTTTCTCTTCATTAATTACATAGTGTATACTTGATTAATTATGTTTTCCACTTGTTAAAATTGTTCACAAAGAACCCCACATTTTAGGCCTCAAAACTGTGGCCATCCAAGAGCCAATCCAACATCATTTTCTTCCATTTCATGCCTTCTAATCCAATCCAATATATCAATATACATAAACAAACAATCTAATAGCATAAACACATTATAAACAACATGCAAATATACTAATCATGCAAACAAAGAATAACCCTCATTAGGGTTTTCTCACAATCAACCATAAACAAGATTTCTAAGTGCTAAAAGAGGTTGAGGAGGAGTGTCTTCCTCTTACCTAAGTGAAGAACAAACAAATAACTCCCTTGAAGCTCTTTGGATTTTCGGATTTGGTTCCTCCAAGAACCCTAAAATTTCAAACTCATTAAAATAGCACCATTGCTTGAAAAATAAAGCATAGATGGTCACAAAGAAGACCATAGGAACGAAAATAAGAGAACGGAATGAAGATTCAAGAAGCTTACCCAAAAAGCCCTAGGCTTGAAGCTTGAAGAAGATGGTGAAAATGATGGATTTTCAAAGAACCACCAACTAGAAAAGTGTTTAGGGGATGGAGAGGATTAAGAAAATGGGGTTAGATGAAAATTTTGTGATGGATGAGGGGATTATGGGCTGCTGGCCGAATGGGTCTAGAGAGAAGGAGGGGAAAATGGTTTTGTGAAGAAGAAAGATGAAGCTTAGAGAGAGAAGTGAATAGGAAATTAAAGTAATAGTTTTTTTGAATTTTGAAAGCTTGCATAGTTTTAATGAAATGAATTAAAGCACAAATTTCTCTCCCCAAAAAGTGTGCAGCCATGAGCTAGGAGAGAGGAGAGAGGGAGTGATTAGCTTCCATGGGAAGCTTGGAGGAAATTTCCAAGAAGCTTCCTTGAAGCTTCCTTGAGAAGCTTTTGCATAATTCTCAATAAAGTGCATAGTAAGTTTGTCTCCTTAATTAAATACACTTGAAAGATGATTAATTACACTATTAGAATTATTTTCCCAGTGAATAAAAATTACAGTTGATGAAAATAATATTTTATTATTCATCAGATAATTTTATGATACAGCGATTTTATTTATCAGATAAACCTCAAAAAATGCAAACCTTGCAAACTGTGACTGGCCTCAGGCTTAGTAAGATCCCCCATCGACACGTTGACAGTTCAAGGTTTACCAGTCTCAGGGAAAACATTTCGTTATCCCAGCTCCGCTCAGTGCGTACACAAAACGAGGAATATACTAAAATATTTGACGTTTTCAGAAAAATTCACAAAAATTCTTAAAAATCACAAATATTGAAAAATGACTATTTATCACAAAATAAACAATTTTCTGGAGCGTTTGACTGACTCTGCTAAGTGTGCACATAAAATGAGAAATATATTAAAATATTCAGCGTTTCCGGAAAATTCCAGAAAAATCTCCAAAAATCATGAATATTGGAAAGTGACTATTCATGATGAAACAAATCATTTTTGAGGTGTTACACTGACTCTGGTCAGTGTGCACGTAAAACAAAGAATATATTCACGCAAAATAAAAAATATATTAAAATATTCGACGTTTCCGAAAAAATTCACAAAAATTCTCAAAATTTATAAATATTATAAAATTATGATCAATGATAAAATAAATAATTTTCAGGGTGTTACATTTTACGCTATTTTCTGAGTTATTTTAGGCCATTTTTCGCACTCTAGATTGCAACAAAGTGCTTAAACTAATTCAGTTTATCAGAAAATTTCACAGACATGTTAAACAAGTCATATGCTACATTTGTACTCATATACAAGTCTAACATATTTTTGCAGGATGTTACACAATATTCTTCACCCATAGGTGACTTTATTTTCATATGTACTATATCCCTATTTTGACAATTATTATTACTATTTATTATTCATGTTATCATTTTCTTGTCTATAATTTTTGTTCAAATGTTCCTTTTCTTTAATTACACAATTAATAATGTTAATTTTCTATCATACATGAAAATTTGTTTTACTTGATCATGAGTTTTGATCATGTTTTAAAATATAAATCTTGCATTTTATATAATTTTTTTATAAGCATAAGAAGGAATAAGTTGTTAATTACTTGGGTAGTTGGACCATATTTATATGGTAATATACTTGCATTAATATTTGGTTAAAGGATACTAAACTTTTATGAAATAAATAAAGTTATGTCAATCTCTTATGTGATAGATGTAAGGTTTATGGTTGTCACGTTAATTTGGCATGTTGATTGGAGCTATATATGCAATAATTATGTTTAATGCACTGTTAAAAATTTTATTGCTCTATATCTCTGTATATGAAATTTTATAAAAGGTAAATCTATAGTGTCTTTTGAGGTGTGTATATATATATACACACACACACATAAAGAAGTTTTTGAGGTAAAATATCTTAGTATTATTAGTTAATGTGTAATTGTTGCATTAATTTTATGACTATTCACATGAAATGTGATGGTTATGATTGCCAATGAAATTTTTTTTTTTAATGTGTGCTTTCATGTCATATGGACTTTGTCTGTTTGTTTTAAGAAGCACATGATATTTGTTGGCTATTAACTCCTTGGGCATTATGTTATGTCATTTTGTTTAATATTCATTAAGTGGATATGAAATTAAAATTGCTTGTATTAGCAATGTTTTGGGTGAGAGTTTGTCCATGAAAATTTTTATATATTAAAAATAAAAAGTCTTTATGATAAGAAAGAAATCCTTCTGAAAATTGCTCAAATCATGAAAAGTAATATTATATGTTAACATTTAGTGCATAATTGCATATTTAAGAGGCATAGCATGAATATTGTTGTCTACGATTGTGTGCTAGTCGAGGGAGAGAGTTGTAACATAATCTTGGTTAATATGTGTTATTTTATATGCAGAATGATAGGGAATTTTTTTTTTCTGATATTAAACTTGGTTGACTGAATTTTCTTTTATACCATATTTTATGTTCTTAGTATGATGTTGCATGTTTTATAATAAAAATCATTTATAAGAGATATTATGTATCTTGACAATGTACTTTATGATTTGATAAGTGCATGAGGAGAGCTACTTTTATTATGTTTATTGACACAATGTTAATTTAGAAAGCATGAATAAATTATTATTAATATTAAATTTTATTATGGGAAATGAATTTTAATAGTCTAGTAAATGAGATGACTACCACGGTAGCCTGTTTATTAAGCTAATGTAAAAATTCATGAAATCTTCGTAAGTGCTTTTGCCTTATTTGGATTAACTTGGTTGGCTCTATGAATTTGTAGTCTAATACTGACTGCTATGATTTGCATACTATATCTATGAGATGTTGATTTTGTGCAAATTGATATTTTTCTTTGTCACTTAAGTGATGTAATTATGTGAAATGAACACTTCATGTTGTGTTTCTTGGGAAACATGGCTTAGGGAAGCTTATTTATGAAGTTTAGAATGGTTCTTTGAATAGTAACTTCATCCCTATTTTGGAATCTTATTAATGGATACGAGTGTTTGTCACTAAAGTGACTCATTCTTGAAGTTAATGGAGCTATTTGTCTATTTATTTTGGGGTGATTATGCTGCTTAAATCGATCAGTGCATTAGCTTACTCACAGGAAGTCTTTTGTACAAATTGGTTCAAAGTAGCATTAAAAACTTGGGATAAATTTTCACAATGAAAATTCTTCTACCCACAGGTGTTGAATTTTCTGAAATTGTTATGTATGGTATATTCTCTACTAACATGGGAGTTTATATTCATATGTTTTGAATCCCTGTTATGGTGGCTCTTGTC
Source organism: Ormosia semicastrata (assembly GCA_029884595.1). NCBI lineage: Eukaryota > Viridiplantae > Streptophyta > Magnoliopsida > Fabales > Fabaceae > Ormosia > Ormosia semicastrata. Next base: position 54,212,718 of record JAQQTO010000063.1, read on the forward strand.
ACTGGTTATTGTCTATTTGATCAATAAAGGGTAGATTATATTTGTTTTCAACTTCATATCATATTTTCCCTTAGCAACATAATTAGACTGCAATGTTTCAAACTTTGATTGAAAATCTTATAAAGGATGAGATGTATATATATTGATGGCTTTAGCCATGTTGGATATGTATATTTATTCATGAAAATTTGCTTAATACTTAAGATTAATTTTTTCTTTAGAAGAAAGTGTTAATTGTTTTGATAAGTGGGAGTTATAATATATGTTATGCTTTTTGCCATCAGCTAATTGTACAATCATATGTTTAAACTCTTGTAAAGAATATGATTGTACCTAATTAAATGTTGTTAGATCATATTCTTGTAATTATTTATATATTGTGCAAGAAATACAATTGCATGTAAAATCGGGTGTGAGCCAATTATTTTGGCTTTTACATTTTCTTTTCCTTTAAAAGAGTTGCTTTTGATATATCTGACTAGGATATATTGCTTTTTTTGTAGTACATGTATTTTTTGTACTAGTTAACAATTTTGAAGTTTAAAAATAAATTTTATATGTGATTAATGTTTTTCTAATTAGAGTATTTTGTGACAATATTACTGTGAATTTATTTAAGATAAAATAAAATTTATTTATTTACGAACAAGTAAAAGTAATACGAGACATGTTATTTCTTAGATTTCTAAAGAAATGTGGGAGCATTGTTTATTTATTTATTATAAATATATACTTTTAAAATAATTAATCCTATGTTGATTTATGCCCTCCTTTTAAAGGATTTAACCAAATTACTATTATTTTTTGTATTAGATTGTATTATAGATATAAGCTTGGACTTATATTATTAAAATTTTTCCTTAATCTTAGAAGAGATTGGACTACGTGCTATACTTATAGAAATAATTTTATTTATGTTTTTTGGCAAATTTTGTGGCTTAATGAAAGGTATTGGCCGCTTAGGACTGGTTGTCCTTATTTGTCTTTAATTTTTCCTATACTTCATTTGGTGAGATTGTAATTTGATAACATTCTCATTGAATTAAAATGCATGGTCCTTCAGGATGTATAAAAGTGTAATTTTGTTATTGATCACATCTGTGTGTTTATTAGTAGTGTTTTTTAAACAATAGGTTGATGCATATATATTGTATATATGATTTTAAATATCTTTGACAGTCAAAGTTATAAGAATGATATTTGTGTTGTTAATATTGAAATTAACAGTGGAACTATTTTAGCTTGGTTAAAATGTTACCCAATCACTTATTTAAAAATTCGTGTTTTTTTTTTCTTTTGATGTCATTAGTTAGTGGGAGTCGATAAAATTATGATTGCACAAGATTTTTGTAATTAAGACTCCTATGAATATCATAAAATTTTTTATGAGCACATAGTGGTAATTTCATTAAAAAAATATCTAACTTTAGCATGTTATAATATTATTTTGGTAGTTGATATATCTCGAGATGTGGATGTTTTCTTCGAAAAAAGCATTGCTCTTTCGATAGAAAGATGTTTTGTTCCTTTTGGGGAATGATGTTTCATAAGAAACATGTTATGATCTCCTTGGGGAGATTGGGTTATGTTTTTGTTTGGAAAAACACAATGAGGATCCATACATGGTAGCATGAAATCAATCACATATTATGCTATGAACATGTACTACACCTTCACATTTGTTTGTGATCATGCTAAGGAGGTTATTAATTATGTGGTCATGGGTGAACTAGATTCTAAATAGTTTATTTTTGCCTATGGCTCTTAGCTTATAGTTTTGTTGGTAGATATGGTCATGTTTTGTGGTGATTATTACTAGCTTATGTTAGAGGTCACAAAGTTCTTCAACCTGAGAGTCATTTTCAAAATGATTTCAAAAATAATTAAAACCTAATCAATATTGTCTAAGTGAAAGAATGTTAGAATTTTCTAGGTTTGGACTTCTATTAACTAGTGCATTTTGTTTTATTAAAAAGGGTTGAATGGATAGCCTGATATTTTCCTTGGAAGCTCGTATTAATTATATGATCCATTATGAGTTTGGAAGTCATCATGTTTATTATCATTGGGCTGAAGCCTAACGGTGGGTATGCTGGATTGCGTTGTAGGCCAGGTAGCCTGTTTGTGATGGATGAACTAGGTTACTAATATATTATATAAAGGGCAGGATCCCTACTCCATTCTTGGCACATCTTGACTGCACACGGCTCTATTGAAGTGACAGTTAGAAAGACAAAGGGTTGGAGTGATAGACTGCTCTGATGTATACAAGTGTGTAAGCGCTTCCACTAATACAATTCAGTGAGATTGCTTGTTGTCTAAATGTCTTCAAGAGGTACGCATGTAATATGATTTCTAAATTATGATTATGGTATTCTAATTCCTATTATAGATCCTTAAAGCTCTAACAATTATGACATATGTTTAACACAATTAGCAAAATTAACATTCTAAAATAGGACATTAAACTTAATTACATACGATATGCTTAATTTTGTCTTCACCCTAACAAATTTTTATCGTGGCTCTTTTATGTAATTAATAATTTTTAGTAGGCAAAAGTTTAGGAAGAAGGGATGTTCCCTTATTTTAAAGTTAGGGCATATAACAGATCTCATAAAAGACATCAAGGGCATTACTGTAGTGCTCATCTTTTTTCCTTGGATAAGGCAGTTATCAAGTATTTCGTTGATTGCTAGTTATTTTTAATAGAATTTTAAATATTTTTTTATAAAAAATTAGCATTCTATAAATGATTGACTACTCACCATGCGTACCATCCTCACAAAGGTACCATAGCAATTGCTAAACATCAATGATACGTATATATCATCTACCAAAGAGATGCCAACAATAATTCATCATAAATCTACAATTTTTTTAAAGAGTTTGTTATTATTACTCAAATTACACTTTGTATAGTCGCGAAACTACCCAATAGGTTAGTCTCATATGTGAAGATTCCCTACTCAAGAACAAATATTGCACTTTGCATACCATAAGAGTAACTTAAGTGGTAAGTAAGTTTAAACTTAATGGTTAAGGGGTGTATGTAATTTTAGGGGTTCAAGGTTACAAGAAAGTACTTGTAATAAGTGGAGCGAGGATTAGTCTCATAGACTAAAAAAATTCAAAAGATGATATATATATACTTTGCATCATAATTGTAACAATTGGACCAACCTGATCAAAAAATTAGAAAGCAATATATTCACTTGACTATTCTGATTGAAGGGTTTGACAATATTTTAAAAAAACCAGGTGACTTGGATAAAATTCAATCAAATCAACCAGTTAGAAACCACAATGACTTAGATAAAAAGTAGTTTTTAAAAAAAAATTATTTGAAAATTTGATGACCATATGGCCTACCATCTAGGGTTGTTAAACAGGTTAGCTATACCCATTTAAGTTTGGGTTGAACAATCGGGAAAAAAACATGTTGATTTAAATAAGTTAGTATTTTACTAGCCTGGTCGATATAAAGGTAGCCTGCAGATGTCAACGGTGTCAGCGGTTTGATCAACCTTTCAAAACTGAAGAAGCAATCAGACCGCAGATGAACCAGCAAAACTACTCTGAACCATCATGAATAGCTAACCCGTTTGGACTTGAATTAGTTTTAAAAAAAATTGTTCAATTTGTACTCAACTTTTTTTCTCTCCTCTTCGCCATTCTAGTCTACCAATTTTCTGAGTTTTGATGTGCAATCGCGTCACTATCCTAGTCCCTTCTCGTCGCCATGTGACAACCATCATGCTTACCACCGTCACACAACTCATTTTTGACTTGTGGGTAAGTTGCTTTGGGTTCTTGTTTATAGGTTATAGGGTGTGACTTATGAGGAAGAAATGGAATATAGAAGAAATAAAGTGAGAATGTTTATTTCATGAAGGTTTTGATGATAACAATGCATTGAACAAGACCAAGTCTAAGGGAAGCTTCAAGGCAATATAGTAAGACTTAGGATCTCAAATATAAAAGCAATCCTTGATATCTCAATTAGGCTTAATTTGGTTTTCAAAAGTCCACTTTGAATTTCCTTAAGTTGGTGATCTTCAATCTTGAAATATTTTGGTTTGTTTTTCACAAAATCACATTTTTGAACTTGGGTTATGAAAATCCTATTTGAATCCTTGAAAAATCCAAGTTTTGATTCATGGTAACCTGTTACGATCATTGGTAATATGTTATTGAGACTTGGCTTTTTCAAAAATTCGATTTGAGTATGCTAGTAATCAATTACATAAGCCCTATAATTGATTACTGATGCACAAATTTTTCTTGACCAAGTCCAAAAACTTGATGCAGGATTAATTGCTACATTACGAACCCAAGTGCAGGTTGTCTCAAGTAATAAATTTCTCGGGAGTCCGAGGTCGATCCACAGGGAATTGTTGAAGATTAATTAAGGTGAAGTAAATATTTTGTTACTACAGTGAAAATTATTTACTTGGGTAAAAAGATCTACTCTTGGTAAATAAAGTAAAAGTAAGATTAATTCCTTTTTATAACTCAATTAGAATCCACACATAAAGGAGGCTCTAATCAAAAAATATAACGTTAAAAGTCCATTACGTAATTATATTATATTTCCTTTAATTATTACCACTACTTATAAATGGGTTAAAGCATTCACTGTGCCAATATTTTGTCTACAATAAATCAAGAACTCCTCTTTACAATGGTAGTTTCTAAATTATCAGAAACAAAATATAACACGTATAATAACTATTAGAAAGATAAATCATTAAAGCACAAGAGAGGAATAAATCTAACCTTATTTTATTACTAAGAGCTTCACACTTTGACCCAAGTAGACTGAAACTTATTTACACATAGACTAAAAGTGAGAAAAAGAGAAAAAGAGAGAGAAAGGAAATTGGAGGGAGGAGGAAATTCCTCAGAATTCCCCCTCCCCTGAAGTGTACCCCTTCATTTTGAAATGAATTGCCTATTTATAGGCAAATTCAATGTTACTGTGCTGCATAGTAAAACTTAACGATTAAGTTTTAAACGTCATCAATGACGTTTTTGATTTTGTTTTTGTTTTTTTAATAATAATTGAGCAAACATGTATAACCATGTCTCTTATTTTTTTCATTTTTGAGAGAAGTTGTCTTCATGAAAGTTGTAAGTCTGGATCTTAGGTTTAAAATGGCTTTGGGTTGAGTCTATAATCATTCCTAGAACTCAAGATATGGTCCAATTACTGTAGATTATTCAGACCCAGTTTCAGCTCATCTGTTCTGACTTCAAAGCTCAATATCACCTCCAAGGAGTCCGATCTGAGTTTTGTGTTCTTCATGAAAGTTGTAGGGAATTGTCTAAGCTTTCTTATAAAACCAAAATCACATCAATAAGATATTTGTAACTCAAGTTATAACCAGTTTACTAAACACTACCAAAGACATAATTAAGGCTAATTAATGCAATAATTTGTTTAATGATCTAATAAGGTTCAATATCATAAAATGTGTCAAAACTAACTTAATTAAGCTTAATTGAACCTTAAGAAGCCTAATGAGAGGATTATAAAATATATAAAATACAGTATTATCAAATTCTCCCACACTTAACTTTTGCACTCCTGGGCAAAACACAAAAAATAAAAACAAAAGAAAAATGACACAGACTCTAAAAACTAAAAACTCCAAAAGATTCAATGACTCAAGAAGAGCAACTAGACATTCAAGGGATCAAAACATTCATGAGGTAACATTTCTTCACATCTCAAACCAACAACCAAGGAAACTTCAGTTGAAAAGAATGAATCAAGAATGATAGATCTTCATAGAATTCACTCTCAATCTCTCAAGTGTTTAAAAAGGTAAGTATTTGACTCTAATCAACTCATGAAAATTGCACTACCATAAGCTTGCTTATCTTCTACTTCTCTGCTACTGAAAAATAACATATATACACAAATCATAAGGACTTTATTCAAGATTGTAATGGGGTTATGGTAAAGGAGGAAGTAATATAGATATGACAAGTTAAATACCGAAGAGAATAAAAGAGCATTATGATACAGTTAGAGTGAAGAAGATGTTTGAGAACATTCAGTCTAAATTTTTCAAGAATTTCTTAGTTCATTTCTCATAAAGGACAATGACCAATATCTGACTAATGTTTTGTTAAAGATTAATGTCAAATTGAATTCCTTATTAGGTTTAAACATTCTCCTTCTATTCCTATTATTTCCAATCATCCACTCTCATTCTAGGTATGAATATGTCACATGGTGCATTCTTTGATTACAACAGTGGTCAACTCTTTTTTTTATTACCAATCTGCACATGTACCCCCACACTTGTTCAAGAACTCATCCAATAACAAAGCCAATGCTCTCTTATTCCCTAAGGCTGGGTTAGAACATGATTTTTCATTTAAAGCACGTAATGAGTTAGAAACAAAGAATGGTCAAATAAGCTCAAAGGAGTTAAGCAAAGGAAAATATGCAAGGTTGGCTATTTGATCAAAGTAGTTAATTCAAGAAAAAAAAATGCCTTAATCATGTTTTTGTATGCATGTGAAAATGTAGCCTCAAAAAGAATCAAAGCAAGTTCTAGAGTAACAATTCCATGAGAAAAAATCACACAAGAAAGAAGAGAATGGTACAGATGTTCAATCCATTCATCGATAGGTTCAAAATCTCACAAGGCATATATTCATCATTCTCAATCCACAAAAATTTCAACATCCATAACCAAGCATGTGATGTTTAAGAAAGAAGACAATTTACTTAATTATGCAAATTTTCCTGAATCCATTTGCTACTCCCACACAATAAAGTTATCTACCCCAATCTAGATGTGTCTCAAGAGTAAAATTTGTAACACCCTAAAAATTATTTATTTTATCATTAATCATCATTTTATAATATTTATAAATTTTGAGAATTTTTGTGGATTTTTTTAGAAATATCAAATATTTTAATATATTCTTTATTTTACGTGCACACTGAGCAGAGTCAGTGTAACACTTCAGAAATGATTTGTTTCATCATGAATAGTCATTTTCCAATATTCATGATTTTTGGAGATTTTTCTGGAATTTTCTGAAAACGCTGAATATTTTAATATATTCTTCATTTTACGTGCGCACTGAGCAGAGTCAGTCAAACACCCCAAAAAATTGTTTATTTCATGACAAATATCTATTTTCTAATATTGTGATTTTTAGGAATTTTTGTGGATTTTTCTGAAAATGTCAAATATTTTAGTATATTTCTTGTTTTACGTGCACGCTGAGCGGAGTTGAGATAACGAAATGTTTTCCCTGAAGTTGGTAAACCTTGAACTGTCAACGTGTCGATGGGAGATCTTACTAAACTCGAGGCCAGCCACATTTTGCGAGGTTTGCATTTTTCAAGGTTTTTTCTGATAAATAAAATCGCTGTATCATAAAATTATCTAATGAATAATAAAATATTATTTTCATCAACTGTAACTTTTATTTACTGGAAAAATAATTCTAATAGTGTAATTAATCATCTGTTCAAGAGTATTTAATTTAGGAGACAAGCTTACTTTACACTTTATTGAGAAATGTGCGAAGCTTCTCAAGGAAGCTTCTAGGAAATTTCCTCCAAGCTTCCCAAGGAAGCCATGCACTCTCTCTCCTCTCTCCACACACTCATGGCAGCAGCACCCATTTTTGGGGGGAATTTGTGTTTTTTTACACAATTAATTGTACTACTTTAATTTCAAAAACCTAAAAGTGTTCATTCATTTTCCTATGCACTTTCTCTCTCTACCTTCTTCTTCCTTTGAAATTTGTTTCTCCTCCTTCTCTCTAGGAGCTCACCGCCAACAGCCCTCCCACACCTCATCCATAACAAAAAATTTCATCCAACCCTATTTTCTTAATCCTCTCCATCTCCTAAATACTTCTCTAGTTGGTGGTTCTTTGAAAAGCTTCCATTTTCACCATTTTCTTCAAGCTTCAAGCTTAGGGTTTTTGGGTAAGCTTCTTGATTCTTCACTTCCTTTTTCTCATTTTCGTTTCTATGGTCTTCTTGGTGACCATCCATCTTTATTTTTCAAGCATTGGTGTTGTTTTGATGAGTTTGAAATTTTAGGGTTCTTGGTGGTGTCCAATCCGAAAATTGCAAGGAGATTCTAGGGGGCTTCTCTTGCTTTCTTCACTTTGGTAAGAGGAAGACACTCCTCCTCAACCTCTTTTAGCACTAAGAAACCTTGTTTGTGATTGATTGTGAGAAAACCCTATTGAGGGTTATTCTTTGTTTGCATGATTAGTATGTTTACATGTTGTTTGCAATTTGTTTATGCTATTGGATTGATTGTTTGTGTATATTGACATATTGGAATGGATTAGAAGGCATGAAATGGAAGAAAATGATGTTGGATTCTCTCTTGGATGGCCACGGTTTTGGGGGCCCAAAATTGGGGTTCTTTGCGAACAATTGTAACAAGTGGAAACCATAATTAATCAAGTGTACATTGTGTAATTAATAGAATGAAAAATTTGGGAACCTAATCCCCTAGGGAGACCACGACCTCTAGGGCCTTTTGGGGCTTGATTATGCAACTTTGGTAACCTTGGAACATAAATAAATCAAGTGATTAAATTATTGGCAATGGGATAGAAAATTTAGCAAATTGGAAGATTTGGATATACCTTGAGATTCATAAATTTTAAAGATCCAAGAATGAAATTTTTATAAGACTTAGGGTAATTTTAATTAGGGCAAGAACAAGAGAGTGTAAGACTTAGAGACTCTTAGGATAACTTTCTAAGTGTATTAGAATAAATTACATTAGAGAATTTAATTAATTAAGAGAATTACTCTAGAGACGAACTTTGTAAGAAAGGCTAAATTTAAGTAAGAATTCATAATAAACCTTAAAAATGTATTAATTCATTTAATTCCAATATTATGATATTGTGGGTCCATGTGAGTGACCAATGATGTGTTGATACTTAGTTTGGCCAATTATGGCATATTGTGAAAAAGTATGTAATGATGAACATACATGTTTATGCATAGAGTTGTCATGCATTGTGAAAGTCCGTTGGACTGTTGTTAAGGCCATGTTGCCTAGGAGATTGAACACACCTTAGTGCGGGTGCGAGTAGACTAGTGTATGTCATATTGTTGACCATGGGGGCGTCGGGGTGCGGGTACCCCACAATGGACAGTTGGTAGCTCTTCTGTCCGTGGGGCAAACCGATGCAAACGCACCGACGATCCTGACCGGGCACTGTCCTATGTTGTGATCTAGCGTAGACTGTCTGTACAATGCCTTGATGTGCACATGGATAAACTGATGAGTTATAGCACTTTGGCCACGGCAGCCGAGTTCCAGACGAGTCTCCTGATCTTTCTCTCTGACTATTTGTGTCTAGCTCCATGGAGTAGGATTTTGACTTTGTATACATGTGCATAGTGAGTCCATGTATTATCTGGCATCTGTTTATTTTTATAAATGGAATTGTTGTATTGCTGATATATATACTGTTTGGTTGTTATTACTGTCATTAAATGCTTATTATTACTATTACTATTGAAATATTATGTGGGCGCCTGGCGCCGTTTTATTTCTTGCTGCTATAACTGGTAATGATGGTAGGATGTCTTACCTCTTTCCTGTACTTCCTGTTATTTTCTGTCTGTATATTGTGTCCCATCGAAGACGACGGCAAGGAGGTTGAAGCTCCCGATTTCCCCGGCTTCTGGCCTGATCACGATTGGGGAAGGCCGCTACTACTGTGGAGCATGGAGGCACGCATGCACGGATTTCTAGGTGATGTGCGTCTGACCTTCCTTGAAGGGCTGGACTATTGGCACATCAACCTGAATTCCGACCGCTGTGTCTACCTAGGAGACGTGTCGATCTCTTTGGCCTGGAGGCGTCATGAGCCACCGATCTTTACCTGCTGCATCAGCCTGCATTTGGAGTTTTATCTGCCCATCTAGGAGATATGGGGTGACCGCTGCTACACGCCGTAAGAGGATTCTTTTGATTCCACTGCTCGGGCTCCGACCCATGGCTCTGTGGCTCCTATGTGGGTTTCCTCGGATGAGAAAGACCTCGAGGAGGTTCCCGAGGAGGACCTCACAGAGGATCCTGAAGAGGATCCTGATACGATTCCTCCTCATCTGAGGGACTGATATTGCTGGTAGCTACTAAGGGCTACCAGTGTTTTATTTTGGGAGCCTGATGTCTTATTGTAGTGGACTGTATATTTTTGATATCTTGGGGATGAATATGTATGATCCTTTGGGTAGGTATAGTTTTACTTTTTTGTATATCGGGCTTTGTAATCAAATAGATTTGATATAAATATATATATGAATATGCAATGTTGATCAAATGTATGCTTTACTCCTGTCTTGCTCTTTATGCCATTTATGTTCCATCGCTGTGATTTACTAATTATTATTACTATGGTAACAAAAAAAAATCACCATTTTATTTATACAGCTTAACCAGATAAATTTAATTATATTAAAAAGAACCAGGTCTTAACTTATAAATTTTATCTTCCGCATTGTAATTGATAATGTGACGTTCCCTTCCAAAAAGGGGCGTTACACTAAGTTGGTATCAGAGCCCCGATTTATGTTTCTTTGGGTATTGTGATTGAGTCTATCTTGTTTGTGCTGTGTGTTCTCTGAAAATCAAACACAGAGATGTATTGTTTGGTATTCCTAGTGGATGCAATTGACTTTCCTTGTGTCTTTCAGTTACTCTGACTTGAGACAGTAAGATGGCACGACGTGAAGAAATGGTAGCTGCTATTAAGGCGATGCAGAAAATGGCGGAGGCCATCGCACAACAAACTAAACGAGCTACTCAGCAATAAGAGAGAGTCGCTCAACAACAAGAAAGGGTTGCTCAAGAGCTCAAAGCTACGACAGATGCTCAGAACTTGGCAGAGTTTTATCGCCATAACCCTCCCCAATTCAAAGGAGAGTTTGATCCAGACAAGGCTAGTCTATGGATCAAGGAGTTAGAGAAGGTCTTTCGAGGCATGAACTGTGCTGAGAACAAGAAAGTGACCCATGCTACCTTTATGCTGGTGGGCAATGCTGAAAACTAGTGGAATGGAGTGTAGAGAATACTGGAAGCTGTAAACCGCGAGATCATTTTTGACTTGTTCAAGGATAAATTCTTGGATAAGTATTTTCCTATGAGTGCAAGACACGCGAAGGAGTCAGAATTTCTCAACTTACGGCAAGGGAATATGACCGTTAGTGAATATGCGACAAGATTCGAAAACTTGTCACAGTTTTCAATTCAGCACCAACCGAATGAAGCCTGGAAGTGTCAGATATTTACAAAGGGACTGAGATATGAGGTGAAGAAGGCTGTTATCACCCTAAAGATCAATGAGTTTTCGGAGCTACTAGACACGTGCTATGAAGTAGAAGCTTTGGAGCAATCTAGAGATACGAGGAACATGAACTTTGGGCCTACAAGGTTCCAAAGAGGCGGCGGTAACAGTTCTAACCGCTTCCAAAAGAAGCCCTATTCCCCACCAACGGGAAATATGCAACAAACCATGGGTGGAAGTTGTGGTGGAGGTTCTACTGGGAACTGGACTGGCCAGAACGCAGCGTATCCTTCAAGATATCTAAAGTATGGGAAAGATCATCTCACAAGGGACTGCACCATAAAAGGGATCATCTGCTTCAGATGTGGCAAACTTAGCCACGTGTCTCAAGACTGCAATCAAGCGAAGGCTGAACCTTCGATCAATGCTGTAAGAGCTAAGAAACCACAAGTAGGAGGGCAAGTTCACACCATGAGTGGAGCGAAAGCCTCCTAGTCCGAAGACTTGATTCAAGGGGAAGGCACGATAGAAGGTAACCTTTTAACTGTAGTGTATGACTCTGGGGCAACCCATTCTTTCATATCATATGACTGTGTGCAAAGACTTGGTTTACCAGTGTCTACCTTACCTTTTGACTTAACTATTTCTACCCCCACTGACAAACCCGTAGTTACTACCAAAGTCTGTCTAAATTGTCCATTAATTGTTGAAGGTCGAACCTTTTCTGTCGATCTAATCTGTTTAGCCCTTTCCCAACTAGATATAATTTTAGGGATGGACTGGTTGTCTTCCAACCATGTTCTATTAGATTATTCAAGAAAAACCATAGTTTTTCCCATAAATGAGGATTCTAGATTTCTGACAGCCAACCGAGTTCAAGCTCTCTTGAAAGAAGGAGCTCACGAATACATGCTACTGTCTTCTTTGAAAGTCGAGAGCGAGGTTGATGTGAACATAATTACAGTGGTGAATGAGTTTCCCGAAGTCTTTCCTGAGGATGTACCTAGTTTACCACCGGCGCGAGAAATAGAGTTTGCTATTGACCTTGTACCGGGAGCTGGTCCCATGTCTATAGCACCTTATAGGATGGCACCAATAGAATTAGCTAAGCTCAAGAAGCAGCTAGAAGAGCTTTTGGAAAAGCAATTCGTCAGACCGAGTGTGTCACTGTGGGGAGCACCAGTACTATTAGTTCACAAGAAGGATGGTTCATCAAGATTATGTGTGGACTACCGACAATTGAACAAAGTGACGATCAAGAATAAATATCCACTCCCGAGAATTGACGACCTAATGAACCAACTGAAGGAAGCAGCGGTGTTTTTAAAGATCGATCTGTGATCTGGGTATCATCAGATACGAGTGAAAACGGAGGATATACCTAAGACTGCTTTTCATACCAGATACGGCCATTACGAATACCTCGTGATGCCATTTGGCATAACGAATGCACTAGCTATTTTTATGGACTACATGAATTGAATCTTTCGTCCTTACTTGGACAGATTCGTTGTGGTCTTCATTGATGACATTCTGGTATACTCTCAAAATCAGGAGGACTATGCTGAACACCTCAGTATAGTTCTTCAGATTCTGAAGGAAAAGGAATTGTATGCTAAACTGTCAAAATGTGAATTTTGGCTGGAAGAAGTTAAATTTTTAGGTCACGTAATCTCGAAGGATGGGATTATAGTGGATCCATCAAAAGTGGAGGCAGTGCTACAATGGAAAAGGCCAAAGTCAATGACGGAGATTCGTAGCTTCATGGGTTTAGCCGGATATTACCGGAGGTTTCATTGAGGGATTCTCCAAGATTGCAAGACCTCTTACTCAACTCACGAGGAAGAACCAAGCTTTTGAGTGAACTGATAGCTGTGAACAGAGTTTCTAAGAGTTGAAGAATCGGCTAACTACCTCGCCAATGTTAGTGCCGCCCGATCCGAATGAACAGTTTGAAGTGTACTGTGACGCTTCATACCAAGGACTGGGATCTGTACTTATGCAGCATGGAAGAGTAGTGGCTTATGCTTCGAGGCAATCGCGAGTGCACAAAAAGAACTACTCGACGCACGACCTGGAGTTAGCGGCTGTGGTTTTCGCTCTGAAGATATGGGGGCGTTTTCTCTATAGAGTGACATTCAACATCTTTAGTGATCACAAAAGCTTGAAGTATTTGTATGATCAGAAAGAGTTGAACATGAGGCAGCGAAGGTGGCAAGAGTTCCTGAAGGACTATGATTTCTAACTTTTGTATCACCTTGGCAAGGCAAACGTCGTGGCAGATGCTCTAAGTAGGAAGATGATCAGCATCTTAGCCCTGATGATTAAGGAGAAAGATCTGATCGAGCAATTTGGAGATGTATGGTCTTTTGTGGAGTTAGAACCAGGGAAGATCTGCATGAATATGGTTACCATCTCAAGTGAGCTGATGGATGACATACAGGAAAAGCAGAAGGTTGACAAGTTTTTACAAGAAGTGAGAGAGCGAATGAAGTATGACAATGAAACAACATTTGTGGAAGGAACTGATGGAATTCTGAGATTCTGAGGTAGAGTCTGTATTCCCCGTGACCAAGAGCTTAGAGAGTATATTATTAACCATGCTCGCGCAAGCCAGTTGAATATGCATCTGGGCATAACAAAGATGTATCAAGACTTGAAGAAGTTGTTTTGGTGGCATGGAATGAAGAGTGGCATCACTAGATGTGTATCGACTTGTCTGGTTTGTCAGAAATCTAAAGTGGAACATCAAAGACCAGCGAGATTGCTACAACCATTGTCTATTCCTGAATGGAAGTGGGACAGCATTGCAATGGATTTTGTAGTGGGTTTGCCAAGGACAAGAAAAGGTCATGACTCGATTTGGGTAATCGTGGACCGACTCACAAAATCAGCACATTTTCTCCTAATCAACATAAGGTACAAACTGGAGAGACTGACCCAGATCTATATTGGAGAGATTGTTAGACTGCATGGTGTGCCTACAAGTATTGTTTTGGATAGGGATCCAAGATTTACTTCAAATTTCTGGCAAAGTCTACAAGAAGCATTAGGGACGAGGTTACGCCTAAGTTCTGGTTATCACCCACAGACCGATGGTCAATCAGAGAGGATAATCCAATCTTTGGAAGATTTCCTTAGAGCTTGCACCATAGAACAGACTGGAAGTTGGGATGACGTTCTACCGTTGATAGAATTTACCTACAACAACAGTTACCATTCAAGCATAGGGATAGCACCCTATGAGGCTCTGTATGGACGATGATGTCGAACACCTCTTTGTTGGTACCAAGACGGTGAGCGCCTTACTATTGGACCAGATGTTATACAGCAGACAACTGAGCAGGTTAAGATGATTAAGGAGAAGATGAGGATGGCTCAGAGCTGACAAAAGAATTATGCAGACCAAAGGAGAAAGCCTCTTGAGTTTGAGGAAGGTGAGCATGTATTTCTGAAAGTCACACCTACGACTGGTGTAACACCCTAACTTTTGGGATAATTACAATATAGTCCTAAATGTGCTGTTTTGTAATTTCTATGAGTAGTAAATTGAATTTGACTGTTTCGTGAGTGTATTTGATTGTTGTGTATGATTTGCTCCAAGTCAAGAAAATAATAATTTTCTGACCGAAAAATCTTATTTTAATTAATTGGAGCTGGGGGATCATACTAAACCCAATTTCGATTGATATATATATTAATCTTTTAATTTTTAAGATTTAACTTTGTAATAAAATAATTTTATATTATTATAATATTATTTTATTCGACAGTACCTACTATCTCAAAAATAGTAGAAATATGCTTCAAAATAACCATGGACCCTGAAAAGTCTGTGGGACCCACGTTTAGCAAAGTAGTCAACAAAGCTGACTGGACTAGATTCTAAGCCAATAGGAATCAATCAACGATGGTGGCTTGAAAAATTCTAACCAACAAGGTTTAGTCAAACAAAGAGGCAAATACTTCATTAAGGACCATTGGATGTGTAAAGCTTGTTTTAGAAGCTTTGATCATAACCGTTGATCCAATCAATGGTGTGAGAGCAATTCTAGTTTAATCACTAAGTAATATCCACCTTAGATCAAATCAAGGGCTAGGGATTAAAGTTGAATTCAATGGTTAAGATTAAGTCAAACATAGTGGCTTGACTTTGCTTAGAAGCTAATTAAACTTAATTTGATCATCTTAAAAATTACCTAATTAACAAACTAATTAAACTAACCTAGTTATTAATTAGTTATATTCTAAATATTAATTAGACATCCTAATATTGTTTAGAAGCTATGATATATGCTAATATATATTAAACTAATTGGTTATGTAATTAGACTGTTAATTAAGTGTTAATAAGAGACTTAACCTAATTAACTAGCCATTTAATTAGTATATGATTAGTCATCAATTAAAATCAAATTAAGCCCCTAAATTCCTTTCAGTCTCACGGCCAAGGAGGCTAGAATTCCAAGTTCGACATTGTTCTTGAACCATCCAAGTGACCATGCATGACAAGTTGATGACATAGGCCATGTGCACTTAAAATTGTGATATTTTGTTCAAGTAAGTCTCTTCATTTTCCTACAAGCTCACTACAGCAGCCCCTCCATATTTCACTCTTGATATTCTCTTTTTCATTCACCCAAATCTAAGCCTTTTATTCTCTCAAAAATACTAAGAACACAAGCATCTTTTCCTTTCTTTTTCTCTCTAGTATTTCAGCTCACACACCCATGTGGAAATAAGTTTGTCCCAAATGGTTTAATATGTTAAGTTTTGATGATGACAAACACAAGACAAAAAGTACACTTTGCATATGTTCTTTGTTGCATCCTATATAGAGCATATCCATTAGTAATTGATAAATATCTTATTTGGATGTATCTATGAAAGTCTTATATGTATGTTAAACTAACTAGAGTTATACATCTATGAATCATGCATATGAAGATACTGAATTATGAATTTAGACTAACTATGCTTATTTAAGTGAGCAATACTTTGTAAGATAGTCCAAGTACCAAGAGTGAGCATTACAACAAGAAAGAAAAAGATCTCTATTAAGCTCAACATAAGGAGAATGTGAACGCCTATTTCATGAAGGTATTAATAACATCAAAGTCTTGTCAAAGACCAAGTCCGAAGGAAGATTAAATGGTATAGCTTTTAGGACTTAGGGTCTTTATGTAAGAAGCTTTATGGATATCTCAAATATGTTTTTCAAATCTTTACAAATGATTTTCACATGCTAAAATGTCCAACAAACAAGTTTTGAAAAGCTAGTTATGGTAATAGTTCAATTCTATGAAAAATAGCTAAGTTTGAGTTTTGCAAAACTGACCTTTGGTCACTCTTTTGATCATATCTTTTAAAATACTTTGAGTTTTGTTTTGAAACTTATTTCATTTGAAAATAAACTCAAAGATCTTTCCAATGACTGGTCATTTGCTTTAAACGGATAAGAAATGAAGAAGTTATGACCATTTAAAGTCAGTTTTCAAAATCAGAGTGGTCTATTTGAATACCCTTGAAGGTATTCAAATAACATCCTTCTAAACAGCTTTTTAAATGTGTCTAAAATAGAGGTATTCGAATACCTCCTTGTGGTATTCAAATAACCTGCTTCTGAACTATTTTTTTAAGAAATGAAAATAGTGGTATTCGAATACTCCATGTTGGTATTCGAATAACACATATCAGTTTACTTTTCACGATTGCATTATGAACAGTGTTATTCGAATAACACCTAAATCTATTCGAATAAACACGGCTTTTTATGAATACTGATATAGAAACTAACGGACATATTCTCATAATAATTATGGATTAAATTCCTCCAATGGGCATTTTCTTTCAGGCTCTATAAATAGAGACCGTGGGTCTCATCTATTAGTATCCCAGCTATTTGTTTAATTTGCACTTGCTTTGAAAAATGTGATTTATATTTTACGCCTATTTTCTGTGCTCTTTTTTGCCAAAATTTGAGATATCCTTTGAGAGCCTCTTAGCACTTCAATTTGTATTATTTGCTCTGAGTGAGAGTTTCGCTTCATCTATATTTCTATTCTTCTATATTGAGGGTGAGGTATCCTTCAAGGTTTGTAAAGGGGTTGAGGTATCCCTCTAAGGTTTGTATAAGAGTGAGGTATCCCTGCAGGCTGATACTTTAGCACAAGGGTAGAGTTTTCCTGTGTGTGAAAAGTGCTCTTTTATGTAACGGTTGTAAACACCTATTGAAGCTTGTATACATAGTGAAAAATCGCGGATTATTTTCGAGGACTGGACGTAGACCACAAGTGGGTTAGTGGTCGAACCAGGATAAATATCGTGCCTGCTTTTCTCTTCTCAATCTCTTTATTTTATGCAATTTTATATTATTACACATTTATCTATTTGTTGTTCTTAAAGCTTTTATTTTTCATCTCACAATTCTTTCTCTTTTATTTAATAGCTTAAATATTTGTGTTTATTTTAAGAGCATTTGTGAAAAGTTTTTCATACCCAATTCACCCTCCCTCTTGGGTAATGGTTGCCATGACTAACAAGTGGTATCAGAGCTTCGTGCTGTGGTGAAAGCTTAATCGCTTAGAGTTAAAGATCCTTATTTGTTGGTAACCTTGAAAGTTTTTCAAAATGGAAGGTTTTGAAATTGATAAACTACCATTCTTTGATGGTGTGCATTTTGTTTATTGGAAAGCTAGAATAGAATTTTATATACAATCTATTGATTTGGATTTGTGGGATGTTGTGCTAAATGGATTTATTTGTAAACCAAAGTAAACTTGGAATGCCTATGAGAAGAAATGTTTTTCTTTAAATATTAGAGCTATGCAAATTTTGAGAAGTTATTTGAATAATGAGGCTTATGCTAAAATTAAGAGTTGCTCTAGTGCTAAAGATATATGGGATGCTCTTGATGCTATTTATCTTGCTAACAATGATTTTGTGTATAAAGTTGTATATAGAAAGCAAGAAGAGCAAACGCCATTGAAGGAAGCTTGTTATGAAAAATATCCTCAAAGAGATACTCAAACTATTGAAGGGAGCCAAATGCCACTTGGTGACAATGATGCTCAATTTGAAGAAGAGGCAAAGCAAAACAAAATTGATGAGGAAGAATGTGATTCTCTTAAAGAGGCAAGTACCCTAGAAATTGAAACTACTTCCTATATGGCTAAAAAGGACTTTGAGGTAAATAATTCTAAACTATATTATAGTCCTTCCTATGATGAGTTGCAAAGTGCATATAATGAATTGTATGATGATTTGTTGAATTTAGAAAAGAAAAAACTTATCGTGTTTGGAAAACATTTCCTTTATTGAAAGTGAAATTGAAACTTTGAAAAATGAATATGTTTTTCTGAATGAGGAAATGTCTTTGAAATATGAAACCTCATCTTCTTGTGAAAAATGCATTGATTTAGAAAATCAAGTTGAGGACTTATATTCCGAATTTGCCAAAGTTAATTATTGTAATTGCTTAAATTCTATACTTGTTAATGAGAATAAAATTAGTGTTATTCCATGTGAAAATTCAAGCAAGGCTTATGGCAAAAATAATTTAAAATTTAAAAACAACAAAAGGCTTAAGTTTTTCAAAAATGATATTCAAATGATCAAGCCATCATTAAATTCAATTGTTTGTAATTTTTGTGGTCATCTAGGACATATTTCTCATTTATGCAATTATAGAAGAAATTCTTATATGAGAAATTGTATGGTATGGGTTCCTAAAAATCCTAAAGGCCCTAATACTAACATTCAAGGACCCAAAATGAAGTGGGTACCAAAGTGTCCTCCTAGTGTTTCAATTATGCAGAATATTTCTTAAAAGGATGGACAAATTGGTCAAAAGAAAAAGGAATCATCAAGGAGAATGCTTCCAAAGCCTAATGGTAGAAACTTTGGTCAAAAAAGGAAGATGACGTCAACCAAAGCTTCTGAAATACAAAACGTAGAGCTTGCAAAGTTCAAGACTTCAAAAGAGAAGCAATGGGTAAGAAAAAGCATTTCCTTGATTGCCAAAGCCAAGGTATTAAAAGTTTTTACCTCTTATGCACATTCACTTAAAAATGATAATAATGAATATGATGTATATTCCTTGTAGGCCTTAGGTAGAAGATATAATCATGTGTACTTGATAAAATTTGAATATTATGTTTAGCACATAATTATGTTCATTCTTATTACATCATAATTCATTAATTTGTTATATATATCTTGGTACATAAGGGTCTATAATGCTTATGTATGCTTTATATGGTTTAAAATTGTCTATATATCATAAAAGTAAGCATGCTATCAACTATGTTCTTAATGGTATTTAATTATTTAATTTATTGTGTTCGATTTACATACAATGAAAATTAATTATTATGAGAGCATAATAGATTAATATTCGAAAACTAACACACAAGGACCCAATAAAATTTAGGTACCAAAAGTCAAAAATTGAAGTGTATTGTAGGTGTGCTTAAAGGCCAAGAAGTGACTTTGGCGTCTTGAAAGTGGCTGCTCAAAATACAAATATCATAAAATAATTTCAAGCTCTTTTCTTTGTTTCCAAGAAGCTTGGACTTGCAAACTTTGGATAAGTAGAAACTCATATTATGTTTTTTTCGACCTTTATGTGTTGAAAATATTTTTTACATGTAAATATGCTAGATAAATATGCTTCTTATTTGAAATGACATGTCTAATGATAATATCCTTGAGCTTGAGTTTTTGATCAATCATACATATATTTAAATATTTGAATTTATTGCTTTATCATTGATTTATTACTCTTGAATTATTACTAACTTGAGTGTCGGAGTTATCCCAAAATTCTTTTTTGCAGGTACCCCACCAAAAAGGTATGCTGTGGTCTCCCAAAAATGTAATTCCTAGACATATATATGTGATTTCGTTTAAGTTATTCGAATACCTATCTATGGTATTCGAATACCATTGCTGTTATACGTGCAAATTTGTGATTTTCTGATAGGGCTATTCGAATAGACCTATGGCTATTCGAATACCATACATCAGTACAGTACTCCTACAAGCTGGTGTATTCGAATAACTCAATAGTTATTCGAATAACCTGAGGCTTAGCATATCAGTTTTTCTCACATGCCTTTGGAGTATTTGAATGCCTTGGATGCTATTCGAATACTTGCTCTTGTCTTATCTTTTTATATGTGTAGGTATTCGAATACAGGAGAAAGTATTCGAATACCATGGACTGGAAGCCAAGCTAATTTGGCCCATCTATTCGAATACCTGGCTAGGTATTCGAATACCTTCTATCAGAAGGGTGCGTCCTTTGGCCTTTCCCAACCGAGTGAGCAACTTTGCTAAACCATCATCATGTGTTTGGGTCCTTTACTTTCAACAAAATGAAGATGATCAAGACCGATGAAGGCTGGGTGTTCCCAGTTGAAGTTGATGATGATAAGGACGTCCCTCAAGGCGATCCTCGCCCCTCGCCGGCAACATTGCGGTGATATTCCTGCCCTACTTTATTTGAAAGGTTCTGCTGCATCTGTTGCTGTATATATTGCATAGCATTAATAATCAATATATGCTAAATTCTTTGTTTGTTTTGTCTGAAAATATGCACTTAATGATATGTATGAAAAATGCAATATAATTAGCTATTCTTTTGATGATTATATGTACTTAGCTAAATTGATCAATGAAATAAAATATTTTTTGCCCTTGTGAACTCATTTGTTATTTTATTATTTTGAATGCTTATTTGCTTATGAGTTTGGCATAATGACTAACCTCTATGGATCCAAAATTGATGGATACTAAAGAAAGTACTTTGAATTATTTTGTAGGATGTCAACTACCTCAAGCAAGCATTTAAATGGAATAAGTTCATTCAACTTGAGGATAGTAAAGTTTAAAAGGATTCAACTTTTAAAAGGGGTGCAAAAATTTCTATTCCCTCATGAAAACTTGAAAGCTTGGAAGTTGGTGGAAGTGAGAGTCATCTACAAAAATTCAAAGAGTACATTTTTGGTGATATCAAACTATTATCCTTATTTATGTTTTAAATTTGATATCATATGATATTTGGAGAAGTAGAGAGTTGTTTTTATGCCTTTACATGCATTGCATGATAATTATTTGCCCAAAAAAATGCCTAAATAAGTTTTGATGATGATCATATGCTTTTTGATAAACTTGAATCATGCCTTAAAATGCTTAAAGTATTTTGGATTTAAGTGCATATGTGCTTCATACATTCTTGTTAGAACTAATATTACATGGTTGATAATGTGATACATGTTTTACATTATATATCAACCTAAATTATGCTTATAAATGGGCTTACATGATATTTGATGCTAACATATGTTTTAGAGGACTTTTAAAGTTAGCTTTACAGGTCTCTTTATATGTTTCAAATATAGCCATTGGACTTTTACATACAAGCATATGTGAATAAACGAGAAAAGTTGAATGAAATTCAAATGAAGAGGAAGATAAAGAAACATTTCTTCAAGTGCAATGGAATGGAATACTCAATAGAAGAAAGTTCAAACTCAAAGGACAAATAAACGAAGAACATTCTAAAGAAGCATCACTCTTTATCTAACTCAATAAGTATCTCTATCCCTTAACTTTTTATGGTATTGTGCTTACATAGTCTTAGCATACATATTTCACCTTATCCATCTCGTGTTTCAACAAGGGGGAGCCTAGCTCTTAAGTTGTTTATATCTTTTGGCTTACATCCTTGTTTGATTACATAAAGTGATTTACTACTATCATATGTGAAATGTTGACATACAAAAATATGACAAGCATTGCATGAATAATCCTCTCTATCTTGCAAGCATATTTGTTTCATCTCTCTATTCTTTAATCATATGTAGTATCTATAAGAGGGAGAAAATCTTTTCTTTCTACGCCTTTTTGTTGATGTCAAATAGGGGGAGTGAAAATTGGAAAGAAAAATATATATATGCTTATTATTTGATATGCTTATATGAATATCTATTCTTGAATATTGCTCAACAAATTTTTCTTTGGTGATTTGTCATCATCAAAAAGGGAAAAATTGTGGAAATAAGTTTGTCTCAAATGGTTTAATATGTTAAGTTTTGATGATTACAAACACAAGACAAAAAGTACACTTTGCATATGTTCTTTGTTGCATCCTATATAGAGCATATCCATTAGTAATTGATAAATATCTTATTTGGATGTATCTATGAAAGTCTTATATGCATGTTAAACTAACTAGAGTTATACATCTATGAATCATGCATATGAAGATATTGAATTATGAATTTGGACTAACTATGCTTGTTTAAGTGAGCAATACTTTGTAGGATAGTCCAAGTACCAAGAGTGAGCATTGCAACAAGAAAGCAAAAGATCTCTATTAAACTTAACATAATGAGAATGTGAACGCCTATTTCATGAAGGTATTAATAACATCAAAGTCTTGTCAAAGACCAAGTCCGAAGGAAGATTAAATGGTATAGCTTTTAGGACTTAGGGTCTTTATGTAAGAAGCTTTATGGATATCTCAAATATGTTTTTCAAATCTTTACAAATGGTTTTCACATGCTAAGATGTCCAATAAACAAGTTTTGAAAAACTAGTTATGGTAATAGTTCAAATCTATGAAAAATAGCCAAGTTTGAGTTTTGTAAAAATGACCTTTGGTCACGCTTTTGATCATATCTTTTAAAATACTTTGAGTTTTGTTTTGAAACTTATTTTATTTGAAAATAGACTCAAAGATCTTTCAAATGACTGGTCATTTGCTTTAAACAGATAAGAAATGAAGAAGTTATGACCATTTAAAGTCAATTTTTGAAATCAGAGTGGTCTATTTGAATACCCTTGAAGGTATTTGAATAACATCATTCTAAACAGCTTTTTAAATGTGTCTAAAATAGAGGTATTCGAATACCTCCTTGTGGTATTCAAATAACCTGCTTCTGAACTATTTTTTTAAGAAATGAAAACAGTGGTATTCGAATACCCCATGTTGGTATTCGAATAACACATATCAGTTTGCTTTTCACGATTGCATTATGAAAAGTGTTATTCGAATAACACCTAAATCTATTCGAATAAACATGGCTTTTTACGAATACTGATATGGAAACTAACGGACATATTCTCATAATAAATACGGATTAAATTCCTCCAACGGGCATTTTCTTTCAGGCTCTATAAATAGAGACCGTGGGTCTCATCTATTAGTATCCCATCTATTTGTTTAATTTGTGCTTGCTTTGAAAAATGTGATTTATATTTTACGCCTATTTTTTGTGCTCTTTTTTGCCAAAATTTGAGATATCCTTTGAGAGCCTCTTAGCACTTCAATTTGTATTATTTGCTTTGAGTGAGAGTTTCTCTTCATCTATATTTCTATTCTTCTATATTGAGGGTGAGGTATCCTTCAAGGTTTGTAAAGGGGGTGAGGTATCCCTCTAAGGTTTGTATAAGGGTGAGGTATCCCTGCAAGCTGAGACTTTAGCACAAGGGTAGAGTTTCCCTGTGTGTGAAAAGTGCTCTTTTATGTAACGGTTGCAAGCACCTATTGAATCTTGTATACATAGTGAAAAACCTTGAATTATTTTCGAGGACTGGACGTAGACCACAAGTGGGTTAGTGGTCGAACCAGGATAAATATCGTGCCTGCTTTTCTCTTCTCAATCTCTTTATTTTATGTAATTTTATATTATTGCACATTTATTTATTTGTTGTTCTTAAAGCTTTTATTCTTCATCTCACAATTCTTTCTCTTTTATTTAATAGCTTAAATATTTGTGTTTATTTTAAGAGCATTTGTAAAAAGTTTTTCATACTCAATTCACCCCCCCTCTTGGGTAATGGTTGCCATGACTAACAACCCAAACATACCATATATCTTCTATAATTTTTCTTCTTAGCTTTTCTTAAACCTAAACAACATCCTAAACACTTTTTGTTTAGAAGGTTTTGTCAAAAACCTACTCCTTCTACTTCAAAATCCAAGCTTTTGTTCATTTCCCTAAGGGTAAGCTTTTGATTTTATGGTTTAAAATTTAATTTATGATTTTTTGAACCATGTTTGTTCCATGGTTCTTCAATATGAAGCCTTGTATGTGATTTTGCTTATTGTTTAAGAATTTTAGGGATTTGTTTTAGAATTTACACAAAAATCCAAGAAGATGAGGAGACTAGAAGATCCTTGTCTTCAAGAGGTAAGAGGGAGATTTAATCTCATCAACCTTGTGTGGTGATGAGAAAATGGAATTGTATGTGTGTGAAGAATCTATAAGGATTCATTTGTGTGGTTGTTTATTGTTTTTCCTATTTGTGATTGATTTTATTTGCAAGCATGTCTATAGTTTTTAAAATATATTGCATGTGTTTATAGTTTTAAAATATATTGCATGTGTTTGTAGTTTTTAAAATATATTGCATGTGTTTGTAGTTTTTAAAATATATTGTATGTGTTTATAGATATATGATTATTAATGTAGGATTTGAATAATATGTAACGATTGTATGAGTGTTCCAAAGAACACAATAGAGGCTCACGGCTTCTTCAAGAAAAAAAGAACCAAAATGTTCTCAACCATTTTCGAAATCAATGATTTAAAGAATCTAGGTAAAATAATAAATTTGAGAATGATTTAGATTGATTTTGGCCAACATGCCATTTAATATACAATTAAATTCCTAAGTTATTTTCCAAGGTAGGTCAAGTAGCTAATTTACATAAGAATGCAATCTAAATGAGTCTTTGGGAAATAAAATGTAAAGAACTTAGTTTTACAATTTAATTTTTAGAAGGATTTGTATTAAGTAAGAAATAAAGGAACGCTTGAAAAATACTAACGTAGAGCTCACTCTTTGAGTTTTGAAGCGCGTTAGCAAGTTTCAAGGTGTAGCTGATGGGTAGGGTTAAAATGAACAATATTTAGAGAAAAACGTTAACAATACCATGTATTGATTTTCTAGGAAAAATGCTGCCAAAATTTACTAAAATCAGATAAATAAAATGAAACGATTCCATAATATATTTATAATGTAAGGAAAATATTCTACGTAGTTTAAAAGTACTAAATAAACCTATGCATTGTTAAAATAAAGACTTTAAGCTAAATGGTTAAGAAAATGATTTAAAAATCTTATGCGATTGAGAAAATGATTTAAAAAAATTACGCGATGTTAAAAAATGTCAAAATATATTTACGTGATTTAAAAACATTTGTAAAAATGATGCGATTGTGAAAATGCGATAAAATTTCTACGCGACTAAATGGAACATTGAGTTTTACTGTCGGGCAAAAGTGGTGGACCCGAACATATTGTGAGATAGTACTGTCAAGTGGAGACATACTATATTTTGGAACATTGAGATTGAGGGTATTTTCGTAAATATGGTGATATATTGAAACTAAGGGTATTTTGGTAATTCTTGATCATGCTTTGAGAGTTGTGTCAATTTGGTTGATAATTGGCGATTGATTGACGAGATGAATTACACCGTGTTGTGAGTGTGATAGGCGTAGTGTGGTTCATTAATTGAACTTGGAGGCGTTAGTGTGCGGAAAATCCCATATATGGACAGTTGGTAGCGCCTCTAGGCCGTGGTAACAGGCAACACACTAATGACCTCGACAAGCACTATTCTTAATCGAGATCTTGTGGAGACTATTTAGTACAATGCCTGTAGTGTACGATGTATTGGACTGTATACTACTACACTATGTTTTGGACTGTGGACTATAGACACAACGTTTGACAATGTAATAGTTTGGTTGGGCAGCCTGAGGTACTGATAGATCTTTTCAGATCATTCTCTCTAATATCTGTGTTTAGCTCCATGGAGTAAGAACGAGTCAGTGTGTGTTATCATTCATTATCTGTATTTTTAATGTTTATTATAATCTGTGATAAAATGCATGATGTATTAATTTGCTATACTGTATATGATATAATGGTATGTGTTATTGTAATATTTGTTTGTGTGTCGTTTTCTTTATTGCCATGTTGGTAATGATGTAGATTGTCTCACCTCTTTATTGTATTGCTCTTTTTGTTTCTATTTTATGTTTATATCATCGAAGACTACAATGGCGGCAAGAAGAGGTCAATTAGGTTTCTTTAGACTACAGTTTCTCGAAGGCGATGAGGCTTGGTATGTCCACTGGGACACAAGACACATAGAGTACAATGGTGACGTTACTTTACCAGTAAGTAGGACTCGACATGGGATCGTTACTTCACTTTATACGGTTACTTTCGTACCAATTATTTTACCTATTAGGGAGTTGTGGAATGAATTTCACCATACTCCTAGAGAGAACTTCGATATATTTTTGGGTCGAATTTCTATCGGTCAAGACATTCCCAACTAGGGAATTTGTCTTATGATGAGGGCTCATGTCTTAGGTGTTATGTTTTAGAAGTATGCTGTCTTTTCACTGCTTTATTAAATATTTGTAGTTGTAAATTAATTGTATACGTTGGACAAAATTATATGTATATTATGGTGTGATTATGTTTTATCTTATTTTGTGTTCCATGTTATTTTATTTAACGTTATCAAGTATAAAAAAGGAGAAATTTTACAACTCATTTTATTTATGTACCAAATATTTTACAACTTGGGTAAGAATTTTATTTGATTTTATTTTCTTGCATTAAAAATGTGACATCCCCACAAGGGTGTTACAACTGGGGTAGGCCGGGCCTTGAAATCTAGAAAACTCACTCCAAAATTTCTTGGACCATACCAAATTATTCACTGAGTAGGTCCTGTAGCCTATCAAATAGCATTACCCCCTTTTTCTCTCAAACATTCACAATATCTTCCATGTGTCACAACTGCGAAAATACATTCCTGACCTAAGTCATGTCATAGCACTAGATACAGTACAATTAAAAGAGAACTTAACCTATGAGGCACCTCCTATAAGAATTGAGGATAGAAGGATAAAGTAACTGAGAGGCAAGGAGATCTCATTAGTAAAGGTAATCTGGAATGAAATAATTGGAGATGCAACTTAGGAGCTGCAAGACAAAATGAAGGAGTAACACCCACAATTATTCTAAGGTATGCAAATTTCGAGGACGAAATTTCTTTTTAGAAGGAGAGAGTTGTAACACCCCGAAAAATTGTTTATTTTATCATTAATCACCATTTTATAGTATTTATAAATTTTGGGAATTTTTGTGGATTTTTCTGGAAATGTCAAATATTTTAATATATTTCTCATTTTATGTGCACACTGAGCAGAGTCAGTGTAACACTTCGGAAATGATTTGTTTCATCATGAATAGTCATTTCCTAATATTCATGATTTTTGGAGATTTTTCTGGAATTTTCTGGAAATGCTGAATATTTTAATATATTCCTCATTTTACGTGCGCATTGAGTAGAGTCAGTCAAACGCCCCAAAAAATTATTTATTTCATGACAAATGTCCATTTTCTAATATTTGTGATTTTTAGGAATTTTTGTGGATTTTTCTAAAAACGTCAAATATTTTAATATATTCTTTTTTTGTGCATGTTGAGCAGAGCCGGGATAACGAAATGTTTTCCCTGAGGCTGGTAAACCTTGAACTGTCAACATGTTGATGGGGGATCTTACTAAACCTGAGGCCGGGCACAGTTTGTGAGGTTTGCATTTCTAAGGTTTTATCTGATAAATAAAATCGCTATATTATAAAATTATCCGATGAATAATAAAATATTATTTTCATCAACTGTAACTTTTATTTACTGGGAAAATAATTCTAACAGTGTAATTAATCATCTGTTCAAGAGTATTTAATTTAGGAGACAAGCTTACTTTGCACTTTATTGAGAAATGTGTAAAGCTTCTCAAGGAAGCCATGCACTCTCTCTCCTCTCTCCACACACTCACGGCAGCAGCACCCATTTTTGGGGGGAATTTGTGTTTTTTTACACAATTAATTATACTACTTTAATTTTGGAAACCTAAAAGTGTTCATTCATTTTCCTATGCACTTTCTCTCTCTACCTTCTTCCTTTGAAATTTTTTTCTCCTCCTTCTCTCTAGGAGCTCACGGCCAGCAGCCCTCCCACACCTCATCCATCATAAAAAATTTCATCCAACTCCATTTTCTTAATCCTCTCCATCTCCTAAACACTTCTCTAGTTGGTGGTTCTTTGAAAAGCTTCCATTTTCACCATTTTCTTTAAGCTTCAAGCTTAGGGTTTTTGGGTAAGCTTCTTGATTCTTCACTTCCTTTTTCTCATTTTCGTTTCTATGGTCTTCTCGGTGACCATCCATGCTTTATTTTTCAAGCATTAGTGTTGTTTTGATGAGTTTGAAATTTTAGGGTTCTTGGTGGTGTCCAATCCAAAAATTGCAAGGAGATTCTAGGGGGCTTCTATTGCTTTCTTCACTTTGGTAAGAGGAAGACACTCCTCCTCAACCTCTTTTAGCACTAAGAAACCTTATTTGTGATTGATTGTGAGAAAACCCTATCGAGGGTTATTCTTTGTTTGCATGATTAGTATGTTTACATGTTGTTTGCAATTTGTTTGTGCTATTGGATTGATTATTTGTGTATATTGACATATTGGAATGGATTGGAAGGCATGAAATGGAAGAAAATGATGTTGGATTCTCTCTTGGATGGCCACAGTTTTGGGGGCCCAAAATTGGGGTTCTTTGCGAATAATTGTAACAAGTGGAAACCATAATTAATCAAGTGTACATTGTGTAATTAATAGAATGAAAAATTTGGGAACCTAATCCCCTAGGGAGGCCATGGCCTCTAGGGACCTTTTGGGGCTTGATTATGCAACTTTGGTAACCTTGGAATATAAATAAATCAAGTGATTAAATTATTGGTAATAGGATAGAAAATTTAGCAAATTGGAAGATTTAGATATACCTTGAGATTCATAAATTTTAAAGAACTAAGAATGAAATTTTTATAAGACTTAGGGTAATTTTAATTAGGGCAAGAACAAGAGAGTGTGAGACTTAGAGACTCTTAGGATAACTTTCTAAGTGTATGAGAATAAATTACATTAGAGAATGTAATTAATTAAGAGAATTACTCTAGAGACGAACTTTGTAAGAAAGGCTAAATATAAGTAAGAATTCATAATAAACCTTAAAAATGTATTAATTCATTTAATTCCAATATTATGATATTGTGGGTCCATGTGAGTGACCAATGATGTGTTGATACTTAGTTTGGCCAATTGTGACATATTGTGGAAAAGTATGTAATGATGAACATACATGTTTATGCATAGAGTTGTCATGCATTGTGAAAGTCCGTTGGACTGTTGTTAAGGCCATGTTGCCTAGGAGATTGAACACACCTTAGTGCGGGTGCGAGTAGATTAGTGTAGGTCATATTGTTGACCATGGGGGCGTCGGGGTGCAGGTACCCCGCAATAGACAGTTGGTAGCTCTTCTGTCCGTGGGGCAAACTGATGCAAACGCACCGATGATCCTGACCGGACACTGTCCTATGTCGTGATCTAGCGTAGACTGTCTGTACAATGCCTTGATGTGCACATGGATAAACTGATGAGTTATAGCACTTTGGCCGCGGCAGCCGAGTTGCAGATGAGTCTCCTGATCTTTCTCTCCGACTGTTTGTGTCTAGCTCCATAGAGTAGGATTTTGACTTTGTATGCATGTGCATAGTGAGTCCATGTATTATCTGGCATCTGTTTATTTTTATAAATGGAATTGTTGTATTGCTGATATATATACTATCTGGAACTGTTTGGTTGTTATTACTGTCATTAAATGCCTATTATTACTATTACTATTGAAATGCTATGTGGGCGCCTGGCACCATTTTGTTTCTTGCTGCTATAACTAGTAATGATGGTAGGATGTCTTACCTCTTTCCTGTACTTCCTATTATTTTCTGTCTATATATTGTGTCCCATCGAAGACGATGGCAAGGAGGTTGAAGCTCCCGATTTCCCCAGCTTCTGGCCTAATCACGATTAGCATATACTGTGGAGCATAGAGGCACGCATGCATGGATTTCTAGGTGATATGCGTCTGACCTTCCTTGGAGGGTCGGACTGCTGGCACATCAACTTGAATTTCGACCACTGTGTTTACTTGGGAGACGTTGTGGAAATAAGTTTGCCCCAAATGTTTTTATATGTTAAGTTTTGATGATGACAAATACAAGACAAAAAGAATATCTTGCTTATACTCTTTGTTGCATTCTATATAGAGCATATCCATTAATATTTAATAAATATCTTATTTGGATGTGTCTATGAATGTCTTATATGCATGTTAAACTAACTAAAGCTATATATTTATGATTCATGCATATGAAGATATTAAATTATGTTTTTGGACTAACTATGCTTGTTTAAGTGAGTGATACTTTGTAGGATAGTCCAAGTACCAAGAGTGAGCTTGCAACAAGAAAGCAAAAGATCTCAACTAAGCTCAACACAAAGGAGAATGTGAATGCCTATTTCATGAAGGTATTGATAAACATCGAAGTCATGTCAAAGACCAAGTCCAAAGGAAGATTAAATGATATAACTTATAGGACTTAGTGTCTTTATGTACAAAGCCTTATGGATATCTCAAATATGTTTTTACAAATGATTTTTCTATGCTAAAATACCCAACAAATAAGTTTTGAAAAGTTATTTATGGTGGTAGTTCAAATTTATGAAAAATAGCCAAGTTTGAGTTTTACAAAACTGACCTTTGGTCAATCTTTGAATCATAACTTTCAAAATACTTTGAGTTTTGTTTTGAAACTTGTTTCATTTGAAAATAGACTCAAAGATCTTTCCAATGACTGGTCATTTGCTTTAAACGGATAAGAAATGAAGAAGTTATGACCGTTTAAAGTCAGTTTTCAAAATCTGAGTGGTTTATTCGAATAAACCAAATGTTATTCGAATAACACACCTTAAAAATCATACCAGACCGAGTTTTTAATGGTTTATTCGAATAACCAAAGGGTTATTCGAATAACATGACCCATAAAACGTTCCAGAACTTGTTTTTGAAGGTGTATTCGAATAGTAAACCTGTTATTCGAATAAAGATATTTAGGAACGTATCGTTTGAAGGTTTTATTCGAATAAGACTTGGCTTATTCGAATAAACACGGTCAGAATCTCGCAACGGCTATTTTCTATGCTTTTAATGTTGAAATAAATTATACCCAATGGCTCTTTTTCTTATACCACTATAAATACATGTTTTTGGGACATCTTTGACACACACCCATTTATCTGAAATGATTCTTTCTTGCTTTATTTTGTGATACATATTTTACCAAATTTCTGTGCTCTTTTAGCCAAAATTTGAGATATCCTTAGAGAGCTTCATAGAGCTTCAAATTGTATTATTTACTCTGAGTGAGAGTTTCTCTTCATCTATATTCTCTGTTCTTCTGTATTGAGGGTGAGGTATCCTTCAAGGTTTGTAAAGGGGGTGAGGTATCCCTCTAAGGTTTGTATAAGGGTGAGGTATCCCTGCAGGCTGAGACTTTAGCACAAGGGTAGAGTTTCCCTGTGTGTGAAAAGTGCTCTTTCATGTAACGGTTGCAAGCACCTATTGAAGCTTGTACATATAGTGAAAAATCTCGAACTGTGTTTCGGGGACTGGACGTAGACCACAAGTGGTTGGTGGTCGAACCAGGATAAATATCGTGCCTGCTCTTCTTCTCTTTATCTCTTTATTTTGTGCAATCTTTATTTTACGTAATTTTATATTATTGCACATTTATTTATACAATTTTATATTATTGTACATTTATTTATTTACAGTTCTTAAAGCTTTCTTTCTTCATCTCGCAATTCTTTCTCTTTTATTTAATAGCTTAAATATTTGTATTTATTTTAAGAGCATTTGCGAAAAGTTTTTTAATACCCAATTCACCCCCCTCTTGGGTAATGGTTGCCATGACTAACAGACATGTCAATCTCTTTGGCCTGGAGGCGTCATGAGCAGCCGATCTTTACCTACTGCATTAGCCTGTGTTTGGAGTTTTATTTGCCCATCCGAGAGATGTGGGGTGACCGCTACTACACCCCGCAAGAGCACTCTTTTGATTCGACTACTCGGGCTCCGGCCCATGGCTCTGTGGCTCCTATGTGGGTTTCCTCGGATGAGGAAGACCCCGAGGAGGTTCTCGAGGAGGACCTCGTAGAGGATCCTGAAGAGGATCCAGATACGATTCCTTCTCATATGAGGGACTGATATTGTTGGTAGCTACTGAGGGCTACTAGTGTTTTATTTTGGGGGCCTGATGTCTTATTGTAGTGGGTTGTATATTTCTGATATCTTGGGGATGTATATGTATAATCCTTTGGGCTGGTATAGTTTTGCTTTTTGGTATATCGGGCTTTGTAATCAAACAGATTTGATATAAATATATATATGAATATGCAATGTTGATCAAATGTATGCTTTACTCTTGTCTTGCTCTTTATGCCATTTACGTTCTGTCGCTATGATTTAGTAATTATTATTACTATGGTAACAAAAAAAAAATAGTCACCATTTTATTTATACAGCTTAACCAGAAAAATTTAATTATATTAAAAAGAACCGGGTCTTAACTTATAAATTTTATCTTCCGCATTGTAATTGACAATGTGACGTTCACTTCCAAAAAGAGACGTTACAAAATTATCTCAACAACAAAATTTACTCCTTACTTTTCCATCCTTAACTAATTTTGCTGTGGGTTTTTAAAAATCATATCAATAAACATACTTCCCAATTTAGATGCGTCTCTGACAACTGTCGAGATTACCAAATTTAAATCAATTTATAACCGATTTACCAAAACTACTTGTAGCATAAGGTAACACCGGGTCGAGTCCGTAGATCACTCTAAATATAAAGTCAAATTAAGAGGTTAATAAATAGGAGGGAAATTTTTGTAAGATTAAACAACAAAGAACAATTAAAATGAGTAAACAAAATTAGGAAAACAACCAATCCAAGAGAATTAACCAATCTTGATTTTAATCCATCCTTAATCTTTATAAATCCGTTCAACTATCAACCAAATCCTTGGTCTTAGATCACATCAAGACGCCTCTCAATGATCCATGGATCTTCTACTAGAAACGCTTCTAGAATTTAATTAATTAAGGTTAGATAAATTAAGCATCCATCCAAAACCTAAATTAACTTAAAAACCAAGATCCAACCAAGCTAAACATTTCATCAAACACTTTTGATACATTATTTAACCTCTGAATTCATCTCTTGGCACATGATAATTATGCAATTAACATATGCAAATCCCAATCAAATTAAGCATTAAATCAGAATTTAAACAAGAGAAGAAGAGAAAAAGAAACTTGATTAATAGATGAATGTATAACAATTAAAACAAGATTTTAAGATTAATCATCAAGAATGTCAATATCTTGGATTGATTAAAGAAGTTTAGCTCTCCATAGCCATCACCATTGGAGAACCTTCAAGAACCACACAAAAATGAAAATAACAAAGAGAGAGGAAGAGAGGAAGAGAAGAAAAGAATTCTCCAAAATCAAAAAACTAAAACTATAATAACCACCCTCCTACGTAGAAGCTCTTCATTCCTTTATTAAAAATCTGATTGCTCTCCTCTTAATCGTCCATTAAAAGTCAAAAGTGGTTCACCCACTTTTGTTAATTATTCCTCCATTATCAAAGTGTGTCTCCCACCTTCCAATAAATTATTTTCTCATTATGAAAATGTGTCTCCCACCTTCCAATGAATTATTTTCTCATTATGAAAGTGTGTCTCCCACCTTCCAATGATTCTTCCACTTTTTCACATTTCCATCTTTTGAATTTCTGTCACAATCTCTAATTCAAATCAAGTCCATCAGATAGCCTTTGAAGTAAGCTTTCCAAGGAGTGCTCACATGCTTAATTTGGGCTTGAAATGAGTGAGATATGCCCAAAATAGTGAAGGTGTGTCCAGAATTCGTGACAGTACCGCTGGTCCAACTTCAAGGCTGTATTTAAACATCTGAATCTTCTAATTTGACTTTCACAAAACTTGTAGATCTTTTTCTCATCTTTCATAGCATATAAAGAACATCAAAATCAGAGATTTACAACTCAAGTTATGATCAAAATACTGAACCAATGTCAATATGCATTAAAATCCAAAAATTTTGCTTTAAAGCCCAATTCAACCCATTGATCTAAATGAGTGCTAAGATCACTTAATTACAATTTGGACATCATTAATAAGGTAATTGTGTGAATATTAATATGTTAAAAATCATAATTATCAAATAACCCCACACTTACTCTTTTGCACGTCCTCGGGCAAAACAGAAAAAACCAAAACTAGGGAACAAAGAAAAACAAAACAAACTCAAAAGCTAAAAACTCTAAAAGACTCAATTTCAAATGACATTCAAGAATGCAAAAGCTATAAGTAAGAAAAATAACTAAAGATTTACGGGAACAAGCAAGGTATCATCAATTTGAAAAGAATGAATCAAGAATGATAGATCTTCACAGGATACACTCTCAATCCCTCAAGTATTTACGGGATAAGTATTTCACTCAATTCAATCCATGAAAATTGCACTACCATAAGCTTGCTTATTTTCTACTTCCCACTACTCAAAACACATGCACACAAAAATCAAGAGGACTTTATTCAAGGTTGAAATAGGGCCAAGGTAAGGAAAGGAAACAATATGGATATGACAAGTTAAACACCCAAGAGAATAAAAGAGCATTGGGAAGGAACTCAAATGACAAGTAACAAACATGAATTTTTATCCCCCAACTCCAAATAATACATATTCTCTTCATATATTTCCTTCACTTTTCTTCTCTTATTTTTTTTTCTCTTTTTTTTTTTTTGAAAAATTCAACCTCTCTTGCAATTTTTTTCTTTTTATCTTTCTTTATTTTTTAAATATATTTTTTTTCTTCAAACACTTTGAATATTGCACACACACACTAATCAACATTACACAACCCCCACACTTGAACTGTTAATTATTCACAAGCCAAAGAGCTCCTCCAATGAAAATGAACCAATGTTCTTCCATTCCCTAAGGTAAGGTAAAACATGATTTTTCACATAAGGCATATACTGAGCTAAAACAAAGAATAGGCAAGTAGGCTTAAGGGGGTTAATCAAAGGAAAATAATACAAAGTTAGCTATTTGGCTAAAGTAACTAATAAAAGAAAGAAGGCCTCAATCATGTTTATGCATGCAAGTGAAAATGTAGTCTCAAAAAGAATCAAAGCAAGTTCTAGAGTGATCAATTAACATGAATGAAAATCACACAAGAAAGAGGAGAATGGATGTTAAAATCCACCAATATGCTAAAAAACTCACAAGGTGTGCATCTATCAAACTCAATCCACTAATTCAAACCATGAACCTTTTACTTGATTTATTTCTACTCATCACTTTAACACAGCTTAAGATCCATTCAAAAACACATTTTTCTTTCAAAGCATTGTTTTTGTTTTCTTTTTTCTTTTTTTTTCTTTTTTTTCGCTGCATCTTTTTTTTTTGCAATAAATAAACACAGGAAACAAAACCAAAATAATAATAGAAATAGTAACAGAAAAATAAACAACAGGGTTGAAATATCAAAATAGCAAAAATAGCAGAAGCATTAAAATTGAAAACAAAAACAAAAACAGAATGCTTAAATTGTACATTGTCTGCAATGTAAAGCTCACAAGAAAAATAACATTCCATCAAAATCATCAATTAATGAAGGACAGGTAAAATAAAAGAGAGGAAAGGAAAGAAACATCCTTATCAAGTGGGGTAGATGACTTCTTATAAGTGGACCTCCACCAAAATATCCTCTTGAGCTCCCTCATAAAATGGTTTGAGGCGATGTCCATTGACTGTGAAAGCTTTGGCAGTATTTTCACTTGTAACCTGCACAGCACCATAAGGAAAAATCTTAGTAACAACAAATGGACCAAGCCACCTAGATCTGAGCTTCTCGGGCATGAGCTTGAGGCGGGAGTTATAGAGGAGAACTTTTTGACCAATCTCAAATGTTTTTCTCATGATTATCTTATCATGGAAGGCTTTGGTCTTCTCTTTATAAAGTTTGGAACTCTCATAAGCCTCCAAATGGATCTCTTCCAATTCCTGCAACTGTAGCTTTCACTCCATGCCTGCTTGATTTAGGTCCAAGTTACACCTCTTTACTGCCCAAAATGCGCGATACTCAATTTCCATCGGCAAGTGGCATGCTTTGCCAAAAACAATCCGATAAGGAGACATCCCAATCGGAGTCTTATAGGCGGTCCTGTAAGCCCATAAAGCATCCTCAAGCCTTATGCTCCGGTCTTTTCTATTAGGTTGAACTATTTTCTGAAGTATCTATTTGATCTCTCTATTGGAGACCTCAGCTTGCCCATTAGTCTGGGGATGGTAAGGTGTAGAAACTTTATGCAAGACTCCATACTTTTTCATCAAGGCTTCCATGCTCTGATTACAGAAATGCGAACCCTAATCACTAATGATGGCTTTCGGGACTCCAAACCTGCAAAAAATATGTGATCTAACAAAATCCACAACAACTTTGGAATCATCAGTCCGAGTGGCTTTTGCCTCCACCCATTTAGATACATAATCCACAGCAAGCAGAATGTAAACAAAACCAAATGACACAGGAAAAGGACCTGTAAAATCAATACCTCAAACATCAAATATCTCACAGAACACCAAAGGTTGTTGAGGCATCTCATTCCTACGAGAAATATTTCTTGTTCTCTGGCATTATTCACAAGATTTACAAAACAAATATGCATCATGAAATAGAGTGGGCCAATATAATCCAGAGTCCAAAATTTTCCTAACTGTACGAGTAGGTCCAAAATGTCCACCACAGGCAAATGCATGACAAAAGCTAAGAACAGAGTCAAACTCATGATCAGGAATGCATCTCTTAATGACTTGGTCACTACAAAATCTCCACAAATAAAGGTCATCCCACACATAATATTTTGACTCACTTTTTAGTTTATCAATCTGTGCCTTAGTGAAATGTGCAGGTAGTGCTCTAGTAACCAAGAAATTAACCAAATCTGCAAACTAAGGGATGTTACCTTGCATCTTGAAAAGTTACTCATCAGGGAAAGCATCATGGATAGGAGAAGAATCTGCCTCTCTCTCAATCTGACTCAAGTGATCTGCCACCAGGTTCTCTACTCCACTCTTATCTCTGATATCAATATCAAATTCCATACACCTTTGAAAGGTTCCCAGAGCGTTGCACAGACCGAAGGGCATTCTCCTGTATGCAAATGTTCCAAATAGGTAGGTGAAAGTGATCTTCTCTTGGTCTTCTAGGGCTATATGAATCTGAAAATAGCCCGAATATCCATCCAAGAAATAGTAATGTAACTTGCCAGCAAGTCTCTCTAACATCTGATTGATGAAAGGCAATGGAAAATGATCTTTCCTAGTGGCCTGGTTAAGCCGCCTATAATCAATGCACACCTGCCAACTGTTCTAGATTCTTGTGGGTAAGAGCTCATTGTTCTGATTTGCAACTACTGTGACTCCAGATTTCTTTGGAACAACTTGCACAAGGCTCACCCATTTACTATTGGATATGGGATAAATAATGCCAGCTTGCAACAGCTTGGTCACTTCCTTCTTCACCACATCCAGAATCAGGGGGTTTAGTCTTCTTTGGGGCTGCCTCACTGGCTTGGTACCTTCCTCCAATAAAATCCTATGCATACATATGGAGGGACTAATACCAGGAATGTCTGCAAGTGTCCATCCGATGGCCCGCTTATGCTGCCTTAAAACCTGCAGTAATTTTTCTTCTTGTTCAGGTTACAGATTCTTAGCGACAATCACTGGCAGCTTCTCACCATCTTCCAAATATGCATATTTAAGGTGGTCTGGCAAAGTCTTTAGCTCTAAGGATGGGGGATGCACAATAGAAGGCAGCAAGCTATTTGAAACAAGCAACTCAATAGCATTAAATTCCACATAATTTTGACTTATATTTTCATATGTTGCATCAGTCAAATAAGTAGCTGTATCATCACTCATAACTGCATAAATCTCAGCACATGCAGCACATAGTTTAGTATCACAGCTAACACATATATCATAAGTGATAGAATCTAGAAAGTCAGTAATATCAGGGAATTCAGCACTCATATCAGCATAAGTATCATCAACTAGCATTTCAATCACATCAACATGAAAAACTGAATGCTCCTCAAGAGGATGTCTCATGGCATCAAAAATGTTAAACTATACCACATCTTCACCAAATTCCATAGAAAGGGTGCCAACATGCACATCTATCTTAGTCTTGGCTGTCTTGAGGAATGGTCTTCCTAGAATCAATGGAGCATGATTTGTTGAAGACTCATCTTCCATGTCCAGAATGTAGAAGTCCGTTGGGAAAATTAGCTCATTCACCTGCACTAACACATCTTCCAACACTCCAGCAGGATGAGCAGTGGTCCTATTTGTTAACTGAACCACTATACCAGTAGGTTGTAAGGTGCCAATGTTCAAAGACTTATACACTGACATAGGCATGACATTGATAGAAGCACCCAAATCTAGCATTGCATGGTCAAATCTGGAATTGCCAATAGTGCAAGGGATTGTGAAAGTTCCAGGATCTTTGCATTTCTTTGGCATGCTTGGCTGAAGCATCGCAGAAACATTTCTGCCCATACTGACCTTCTCAGTACCCTTAAGTCTTCTCTTATGAGTACACAACTCCTTGAGGAATTTGGCATACTTGGGAATTTGCTTGATTGCATCTAGGAGGGGAATTTTATTTCCACCTTCCTGAATGTCTTCATGACTTCCCTTTCCATTTCTATCTGCGCTATCTGCTTAGACTGTGTCACTCTATATGGGAAAGGTAGTGGAATGGCCAGGTCTGAATTCTCTGCACATTTCTTCTGGACTGATTCAGTGTCTAGTTTCTGTGAATTTTGTAGTGTATGATTAATCTCTGGCTGCTGCAATGGGAGCTCTGGTTGTGGCAGACTAGGACCATCAATTTTTCTGCCACTTCTCAAGCTAATGGCACTTACATTGCCTCTTGGATTATTGACTGTTTGTGAAGGCAATTGGCTTAATCCTTGGCTTTTCAACTCACTCACAGTGGTGGCCAGCTGCCCAATCTGAGTTTGTAGGTTCTGAATGATGGCATTGACATTCTGCTGAAATTGAATATTATTTGTGGCCATTTGTTTCATCAAATCTTCCATTGATGGTTCGGATGGAGTGGTTGCTAGACTTGGCAACATGAGGGGTTGCTGCACAGGTGGCTGCACAGTTTGTTGTTGTCTAAATGCAGGTGGTTGGTATTTGTTGCTAGGACCTACAGCTTGGTATCTAAATTGCTGCTGCTGTTGGGGTTGTTGTTGCTGACCAGAATTCCCATATCTCAAGTTAGGATGGTCCCTCCAGCCAGGGTTATAAGTATTAGAAAATGGATCATATCTTGGCTACTGGGACTGCTGATATTGAGGTCTACCAGGAAAAATGCCAGCTATTGCAACTGACTGCTCTGGAAAAACAGAACCACCATCCTGAAGTGTGGGGCATGCATCAATAGGATGAGATGAACATGAGCAAATGCCACACACCCTTGCAAGTTCTTGTACAGAAACTGGTACATGTTGTCCCACTGCTAATTGCCTCACCAAAGAATTCAATTCATCAAGTCTGTGTTCCATTCTCTGTTGGTCGACTTGAGACAATTGAACTTCATTAACTCCTCTGGTTGAGGTAAGGATCCTTGTGCCAAATTGTTGAGCATTGGCTGCCATATTTGCTATTAAATCTCTTGCTGTAGTAGGAGTTTTATCCACCAAGGCACCTCCAGATGCGGCATCCACTATACTTCTATCCATCAGCAGCAAGCCTTCATAGAAATACTGAATCAAGAGCTAATCACTAATTTGATGGTGGGGACAGCTCGAACACAGCTTCTTGAATCTCTCCCAATATTCATGCAATGTCTCACCAGTCATTTGCCTTATACCACAAATGTCTTTTC
Source organism: Ormosia semicastrata (assembly GCA_029884595.1). NCBI lineage: Eukaryota > Viridiplantae > Streptophyta > Magnoliopsida > Fabales > Fabaceae > Ormosia > Ormosia semicastrata. The sequence goes on from JAQQTO010000063.1 coordinate 54,253,021, forward strand.
TAATGACAGTTGCTTTAGATGCAGGGAAGAGCCTCTCCAAGAATAACTTCTTCATATCATCCCAACTCGTGACAGAACCTGGTGAAAGGTAGAACAACCAATCCTTGGCTACATCAGCAAGAGAGAAAGGGAATGCCCTCAACTTGATATGCTCCTCAGAGATTCCATGCGGCTTCATGGTTGAACAGACCACATAGAATTCCTTTAAATGCTTATGGGGATCCTCACCTGCAAGACCATGAAACTTGGGTAACAAGTGTATCAATCCAGATTTTAACTCAAAGTCAACATCAAGATCAGGATATTGAATGCACAAAGACAGGTAAGTTACATCAGGAGCAGCAAGTTCTTTAAGGGTCCTATTTTGCCTGTTATCAGCCATGATTTAAGAATCACTTAAGAGCTCAAGCGCACCCTCAGATTCAATGTCACAACTAAATTCAGAACCAATTCTTTCACTTGGCCTACGAGCTATAATCAACCTATGCAATTTTCTATCAATCTCAGGATCAAATTCAAGCAAGATATCAGGATTAGACCCAGTCATACACTAATCAAAACACAAAAAAAAATACAAAATCAGTAAATAAGCAAAATACACTAGATAACACTAAAAATATACCAAAATAAATCTAATTGACCTATGCAGTGATTTTTAAAAATTATGAGACTTATATAGCATGAAAACTACACAAAAATGAAACTAAAAAATGTAATAAAAAATATTAAAAAATTTAAAAACTAGTCTAAACGATGGATTTTGGGAAAACCAGGGGTGACCTCACAATTTACTGTGAGTCTTGTTTATTAGGTCATTTTCCTTCAACTGACCAAGTTTCAGCATATTCTGGGCTAATTTTCTGTCAGTACGAAATTTTGTAAAGTGACCCGTAGTCACCCGTTTTCTTCTAAAAATCACCAAAACACAGCAACTCAGAGGTTAGTGAAGGATTAGTAGTTAAATATACTCTTAATAAAATTACAAAAAATCAGAATGATCCCCGGCAACGGCGCCAAAAATTTGACAACTGTCAATATTACCAAATTTAAATCAATTTATAACCAATTTACCAAAACTACTTGTAACATACGGTAACACCGGGTCGAGCCCGTAGATCACTCTAATTATGATGTCAAATTAAGAGGTTAATAAACAAGGGGGAAATTTTTGTAAGATTAAACAACAAAGAGCAATTAAAATGAGTAAACAAAATTTGGAAAACAACCAATCTAAGAGAATTAATCAATCTTGATTTTAATCCATCCTTAATCTTTATAAATCCGTTCAACTATCAACCAAATCCTTGGTCTTAGATCATATCAAGACGCCTCTCAATGATCCATGGATCTTCTACTAGAAATACTTCTAGAATTCAATTAATTAAGGTTAGATAAATTAAGCATCCATCCAAAACCCAAATTAACTTAAAAACCAAGATCCAACCAAGCTAAACATTTCATCAAACACCTTTGATGCATTATTTAACCTCTGAATTCATCTATTGGCACATGATAATTATGCAATTAACATATGCAAATCCCAATCAAATTAAGCATTAAATCAGAATTTAAATAAGAGAAGAAGAGAAAAAGAAACTTGATTAATAGATGAATGTATAACAATTAAAACAAGATCTCAAGATTAATCATCAAGAATGTCAATCTCTTGGATTGATTAAAGAAGTTTAGCTCTCCATAGTCATCACCATTGGAGAACCTTCAAGAACCATACAAAAATGAAAATAACAAAGAGAGAGGAAGAGAGGAAGAGAAGAAGAGAATTCTTAAAGATCAAAAAACTAAAACTACAATAACCACCCTCCTACATAGAAGCTCTTCATTCCTTTATTAAAAATCTGATTGCTCTCCTCTTAATCATCCACTAAGAGTCAAAAGTGGTTCACCCACTTTTGTTAATTATTCCTCCATTATCAAAGTGTGTCTCCCACCTTCCAATAAATTATTTTCTCATTATGAAAGTGTGTCTCCCACCTTCCAATGATTCTACCACTTTTTTCACGTTTCCATCTTTTGGATTTATGTCATAATCTCTAATTCAAATCAAGTCTATCAGATAGCCTTTGAAGTAAGCTTTCCAAGGAGTGCTCACATGCTTAATTTGGGCTTGAAATGAGTGAGATATGCCCAAAATAGTGAAGGTATGTCCAGAATTCGTGACAGTACCGTTGGTCCAACGTCAAGGCTATATTTGACTACCTAAACATCTGAATCTTCCAATTTGACATTTCACAAAACTTGTAGATCTTTTTCTCATCTTTCCTAGCATATAAAGAACATTAAAATCAGATATTTACAACTCAAGTTATGATCAAAATACTGAACCAATGTCAATATGCATTAAAATTCAAAAATTTTGCTTTAAAGCCCAATTCAACCCAATGATCTAAATGAGTGCTAAGATCACTTAATTATAATCTGGACATCATTAATAAAGTAATTTTGTGGATATTAATATGTTAAAAATCATAATTATCAGTCTCAAGAGTAAAATTACTCCTTATTCTGCCATTCTGCCATCCTTCCTTGGTTTAGTAAGTTGCTAACAATCATATCATACTTCCCCACAAATTTTTTTCAAGTTTTTTTTTCACACATTTTTTAACACACTTTTCACACAACTATCCTTCCCCCTAACCAGATCACAACATTGCCCTCAATGTTAAAATATAGAAAGGTAAAGGATAGAAGATAGTACCTGTTGTTGCAATTACTGAAAAGAGAAATCTCACACAAATATAAACAGAAACTAAGTACGACGAATAAAATCAAAGCTAGTAATTATTTAAAAAGTTGGAGTGTCTTGGTTGGCTTTCTTTTCATTCTGCATCCACCTCCACTTCCTTTGGACCAATTAATCTGAGTTGTTACTGGATTAGGTTCATAAACAAAAGCTTCTAATTTATCAATTAACTCATCAACAGTGGAAGCAAAAACAAGGAGTCGTTCTTCCGAAGGTGTGATGAATTTCTATTCCACAGCATGGTCAAGAAAATATAACAAAAGATTAAAGAAATTATTAACTTTTAACAAACCTATGGGTTTATGGTGGATGTTCAGTTGGGCCCATGAGATAATTTAAAAATTTTCTTCCAAAGTACCAAAATCACCTGGTAAGGCAATGAATGCATCAGAGTTTTCAAGCATTTTCCTCATTCGTTCCTCTATAGATGATACTTGAAACTCCTCCCCAATTTTTTTCCAGTGATATTCTGTCGAGCTAAAGGTCTAAGAATGATACCTAAAACCTGACTGCCTCTTAAATGTGCAGCAAGTGATACAACCTTCATTAACCCAAGTCTACCTCCCTCATATAAATGAATTTTTCTCGCAGCAAGTGTTTGACCAAGAGTGATTGCTGCGTCTACATACTCTAAACCCTTCCCATAAGTTAACCCACAAAATACATAGATATTGATAAGTTTACGAACAGAAGAAGAAGAAGCTCCCTCCATTTTTCACTCACACTCCCTTTGAATGATTTTGAGTTGAAGAAAAGTGAAGGAAATGTAGTGTTTAAATAGGAAAGAGAATAGAAAAAGTAATGATAGCGCCTATATGGGTAGGTTGGCTTGTTCAGAAGATTAAGAAACACTTTTTTTAAGAAAAAGATATACAAGAAAATATATATATGTAGTTGTGATTGTGGCTCACATCTTCCTCTAGTTTTACGTCCAGTAACAGCTTAAACGCCTTCTATGAGTCGAGGATAAGCTTCCCATCCAATTTTCTCATAAATTGACAAACACGGTCTTTTTAAGTCAGATTCCCAATACTGTAACGCGTTTACTTGCCCTTGAAGAGATTTCACAAATTGGTAAATTCACTATGCATAACTCCACAAGAATGCGTCTCAATAGTCAATAAGATATCACTTGATGACTCCTTACGCAGTCCATTTTTAATGAAGAATATTCTATCTTTTCTGTTTGTGAAAACCATCCCCAAAGAACAATTTTGCTTGTTACAAGAAAATTGATAATATTAACAAATCAAACCATAAAATTGAAAATTAAAAATTCATCAGGAAAAGGATCATTGATAGGTGTGATTTCAAAAGGTGAGCCTATTGTAAGTATGGACAAATAATCAACAATAAAATTTTAGGCTCATTTTGAAATCTTGAAGTAACAAAATCCACCGTATCAACCTAGATTTGCAAAAACTTGTTGAAAAAATCGACAAGTGTACAAAATTGTCAAAGTGGTTAAGAGGAAAAAGAGAAACAAACATAAAGACACACAAAATTAAAAAGAAAAAGAGAAAACAAAACACAAAAAATTAAAACACTAAGGATCTGATTTCACTTGATTCAATAATTTATCATAGACAATAAAGTAGCTTTGGGACCTTCTTTTTAATTAATTTCTAATTATTCAATTGATGGGGAGAATCCAGTAATTAATTAAAACTCAATTCCTTGGTCTAAACCTTCACTCTTGGGATTCTCATAGAAAATACCACAATTTTCTCAAACAACCTATAACCTCAATTCCTAGATGATTATAAATCATGACACTTATTATTTATAGTCTAGGTCATATGCAAACCTTCCGATTCTACATACACCTTACTAGATCAATTTATGAGTGGCCAATTCATAAAAGCATTAAGAATCATAATAAGCACTCAAATTGAATAGAAAAGAAATTGATTAAAATTTTAATCTTAATACATGTTGATTGAATCAAGTTACGTTTTCACCCTAAAAACACACAAATTAATTACACATAACAAAATAGAAGAAGAAATAGAAAAATAAAAAAATAAAAATATATACAAAGGTGTGGTATAAACCACCACCAAATAAATATTTACAAAGGCGTGGTAATAAACCACCACCAAATATATATATTAATATGTAATAAATAAATATTAACAAATGTGTGGTATAAACCAACTACCAAATAAGTTAATAAGCAGAAAAATTAAAATGTTAGAAGCAAGAAAATTAAAAGGTTAGTAGGTTAATAAGTTAGAAAGTTAGAAATAAAATACAGAAAGTAAAGTACAGAAATTAAAGTGCAAAAAGTAAATTTAAAATATGAAAATCGAAGAATCGGCAAGCCGATTTTTTGCTCTAGTGAGAGGGAAGAGAAGAAGAAAGATTATTTCATTAATAATTGCAGATTATAGAGAGATTAGGGAGAGTTTCCCTCACTAAGTTAGTACGTTAGTAATAAAAGGGAGAATTTCCCCTACTATTAATATGTACAAGAAAATAAAAGGGAGAATTACCCCCACTGTACAGAAATTAAAAGGAATAATTACCTTCACTGTACAAAAAAAATAAAAGGGAGAGGTTCCCCCACTGTTAGTATGTTAGTATGTACAGAAAAATCTAACTCCACATACAATCCACCCACAATAGTCAAAACTCCACCATTTTTTTTTTCAAAAACGTGACCCACTACTATAGTCACCACTTACTCCACTATGTCCAAAACCTTCACCATCATTTCCATCCTTCCAACCTTCATGTGAGTTTTCCTTTTATTCACTTATTTCCATTTTTTTCTTCTTTTATTATTATTATTATGATTTTTTATTTATTATTTTAGTTTATTTATTATTTTTATTTATTTATTTATTTTATTTATTATTTTTTTAAGAGTTACTTAACAACAAAAACCTAAGTGATGAAAACTCAAAGAAGCCACTAGAAACTTGATTGAATAGTGGATTAATTTGGCACCCAATTATCGTTGGTGGCGGTATACAAAAACTCAAGTGATAAAAAAAATGCCATTAGAAACAAATGTCACCCACACAACAATTATTATATATATTTATTATATACAAATGCCTCTCTTTGAATTTTTCTACTACAGGGGGACAACGTTGTCCCCCACTTATTTTTTTTATATTATATTATGTGGGTCCTTTATGTTTTTATTGTTTTCTATTTTTTTTTTGAAATGAAAAGTATGTACAAAAATATTTACATCAAAAATTTATTCTCCAAATCAAGTTCCTCGGCAACGGCGCTAAAAACTTGATGCACAAATTTTTCTTGACCAAGTCCAAAAACTTGATGCGGGATTAATTGTTGCATTGCGAACCCAAGTGCAGGTTGTCTTAAGTAATAAATTTCTCGGGAGTTCGAGGTCGATCCACAGGGAATTGTTGAAGATTAATTAAGGTGAAGTAAATATTATGTTATTACGGTAAAAATTATTTACTTGGATAAAAAGATCAATTCTTGGTAAATAAAGTAAAAGTAAGATTAATTCCTTTTTATAACTCAATTAGAATCCACACATAAAGGAGGTTCCAATTGAAAAATATAACATTAAAAGTCCATTACGTAATTATATTATGTTTCCTTTAATTATTACCACCACTTGTAAATGGGTTAAAGCATTCACTGTGTCAATATTTTATCTACAATAAATCAAGAACTCTCCTTTACAAGGATAGGTTCTAAATTATCAGAAACAAAATATAACACATATAATAACTACTAGAAAGATAAATCATTAAAGCACAAGAGAGGAATGAATCTAACCTTATTTTATTGCTAAGAGCTTCATACTTTGACCCAAGTAGACTGAAACTTATTTACACATAGACTAAAAGGGAGAAAAAGAGAAAAAGAGAAAAAGAGAAAAAGAGAGAGAAAGGAAATTGGAGGGAGGAGGAAATTCCTTAGAATTCCCCTCCCTCGAAGTGTACCCCTTCATTCTGAAATGAATTGCCTATTTATAAGCAAATTCAAGGTTATTGTGTAATGCATAGTAACCTGCATAGTAAAACTTAATGATTAAGTTTTAAACGTCATCAATGACGTTTTTGTTTTTATTTTTTTATTTTTTAATAATAATTGAGCAAACATGTACAACTGTGTCTCCTATTTTTTTTCATTTTTGAGAGAAATTGTCTTCATGAAAGTTGTAGGTCTGGATCTTACCTTTAAAATGGCTTTGGCTTGAGTCTAAAATCATTCCTGGAACTCAAGATATGGTCCAATTATTGCAGAGTATTCAGACCCAGTTTCAACTCATTTGTTCTGACTTCAAAGCTCAATATCACCTCCAAGGAGTCCGATCTGAGTTTTGTGTTCTTCATGAAAGTTGTAGAGAATTCTCTAAGCTTTCCTATAAGACCAAAATCATATCAATCAAATATTTGCAACTCAAGTTATAACCAGTTTACTAAACACTGCCAAAGAGATAATTAAGGCTAATTAATGCAATAATTTGTTTAAAGATCCAATAAGATTCAATATCATAAAATGTGTCAAAACTAACTTAATTAAGCTTAATTGAACCTTAAGAAGCCTAGTGAGAGGATTATAAAATATATAAAATACAGTGTTATCAATTACGAAGCTTCTGTCAATCCAATAATCTATTACTAGCATGTTGTGTAACATCCTCTTAAACATATTAGACTTGTATATGGTTACAAAGGTAGCATAATATTTGCTTGACATGCTTGTTTAATTTTGTAAATTTTTGTTATTAGCTCAGGAAATGGCATAAACTGCTTAGTTAATGGAAATAAATATAGAGAATTTGCTTCTAGGTCAGCAATGGGTAGAATGTGATATGGTTAATTTTTGTGAGTTAATTGAGTCAGTTTGGTATTTTTAAGTACACTGAGTGAGTATTTAAGTACCAAATTGATGAATCACAGATATGGAAACTTTTAGAAATGGTGAATTTAGGATTGAGATGAATCTTAGGATTTATTTTAATGCCTATTGAAGTTAGAAAACTTAATTATGGTATATTAGAGTATTCCTAAGGGATATAATGTTTCTAAAAAAGTATATAATGGCCTTAAGTTTTCCATGGTTGCAGAGAAGGAAGAGAGAAAATAGAGAAAAAGAAAAGAAAGGAGGAAAAGGAGAAGAAAGAAGAGGAAAGGAAGAGGAAAGCTAAAGGAAAATCATAAGCTTGAAGTTCATATTTGCTACAAGAGGTAGGAGTGATTGATCTTCTTAACTCTTTCTTCCTATTTCCTTTTTCATCTTTGTTGCTTGGTATACGCTTGATGAGTAAAAATGGGTTTGAGAGTTTTGTGTGGTTTTTCTAGTTTGGTTTCTACCTATAGTGGATAGATATGGTGTGTTTGTGGCTCACAACCATTGCATGATTTTGATTTTGAACTTAGAGAGGTCCATATGACTCTTCATGGAGGAAGATGACCAATGGGTTTTATGTGTTTGATTCCTTGTTCATGAAATTGTGTATTGGTGTTTTTGAGTTGTGTTCGAGAGTTATAATATGCCTAGAGATCAAGATTGAGGTTAAGGACCACTTAGAACCTATCTTTTGGAATTGGTTTCTAGTTTGGAAATCAAAAAGCTATTTTTGGTGCACTAGCGCTGAGGCGCTACAGTTGGGCGCCCAAGTGCCCACTGCCTAGAAACAACATAGCTTGGTGCTGCGTGTGGAGCACCTAGGCACCAAGTATGGGATGCCTAAGTGCCAGCGACCAGGGAACCAGGGAGAAGTTTTTGGTGACTGGGTGCTGAGTGCTCAGTGTTCATCGTTTGGGTGCCAGCGGCTGGGAGAAACAGGGCAGTGTTCTGCCATGCCAGCACCCAAGCGAGAAGGGTTGGCACCTAGGCGCCAGGACCCTATTTTCTTAAGACGTTTATTTTGAGGAAATGGACTTCCCTACTTGTTGGGATCCCTTATATATGCTTCTTAAAGTGTGTTGGGACATTATCAAGGGTATTTCATTTAGGAAATAACTACCTTGCATATATGGGATTTGGTGAAACCTTAGGCATCCAAAATGTTGTGGAATACCATAAGGTAGTGTCTAGAACCTTGAGCAACATGAGGTTGTCTTGAAACCACTTGAGAAGTGATGATGTGAGGTATTAGATACAAGAATGCTAGTGATGTAACACCCCCTTTAGGGCATTACATTTCAGACCAACTCCTTTTAATTCCTTACCCAAGTTTTAAAATATTTGATATTATTTTAATACGGGTTTCAAATTTTTTTTTTCACAGATAACATAAACTTACCGAATTATAGAAATACAAGACATAAAATTGAATAATATACTTTACATATAAACAAAGTTTACTATAACTATACATACATTATACTTAGATACCCCAAAAACATAAAATGTCTAACATAACCAACTTAGACTGGCCCAAATTCACAACATCTAAAGAAAAGAGTCCTCCTCAAAAGATAAATTCCCTAGTCGGGAATGTCTCAACGGATAGAAATCCGAGCAAAAGATATCTCGAAGTCCTCCCTAAGAGTATAGTGAAGATCATTCCACAATTCCCTGATAGGTATAACAAACTCTATGTATGCTGTAACATCCCAAAAATTACTTATTTCATGATAAATATTTATTTTATAATATTTATGATTTTTAGAAATTTTTTTGGAATTTTATGAATTATTTTATTATTTTAATATATTTATCGATTTACGTGCGCACTGAGCGGAGCTGGGAAAATAAAATATTTTCCCTGAGGTCGGAAAACTTTGAACTGTAGAAACGTCAACGGAGGATCTTACTAAATCCGAGGCCAGACACAATTTACGAAATTTTTATTTTTTGAAATTTTATCTGATAAATAAAATCATAGTATATTTTATTATCTGTGGGACAATAAAATATTATTTCTGCTAACTGTAACTTTTGCCTATTAGATAATAATTCTAATAAATTATTTCTATCTGGTTACTTTTATGATAGCATCTAAGTGACATCATCACCTTTTACTTTATCGAGAAACGTGCGAAACTTCTCAAGGAAGCTTCAAGGAAACTTCAAGGAAGCTTCCTACCAAGCTTCTCAAGGAAGCTTTACTCCTCTCTCTCCTCACATGTGAATCCCACGGCCATGTGGGGGAAAAAGTGACCAAATTTGTTATCATCTTTTCATTTCTCATTTACCATTTGAAAAACTATCACTTTCTCTCTCACGTTCTCTCATCCCTCTCACGCCCTCTTCTCTCTTTTCTTCTCCATCTACACGGCCACACACCACCATTGGAGGCCACCCACAATTTCTTGCTTAACCAACCTTGTTTCTTACATCCTCTCATCATCTTAAGACTTTTCTCTTTGGGGGTCATCTCCTAAATCTTCCTTTTTCATCTTCCACCATTGAAGCCTAAAGCTTGAAGCTTTTGAGGTAATGTTCTTGATCTTCATCTTCTCTTCTCATTTTCGTGGTCCTTGGCCACCATTGTGATCAAGGACTCCCTTTTCAAGCTTTGATTTTGGAGTTCTTGGGTTTCGCCATCTTAGGGTTTTTCTTGGAGGTGTTGGACGAATTTCAAGAGGCATCAAGGAGCTTGTTCTCTTATTTTCTCTTGAGGTAAGAGGGAGATAGTCCTCTTCACCCAACCTTGGTAGTGAAGAAATGCCTTTGGTGTTGATGGTGAGGAATCCCTTGTGGGTTTCTCATTTTGTTTGTGATTTCTAATGATGTTATGATTTAAATGTGTTGTATGATCTTCTATGCTTGATATTGTGAATCTTGATGGATTTGTATGTGACTAATTGCTCAAATATGTATATGGATTGGTACCCATTTGATTTGGAATTTTGGAGAAGCTCATTTTCATGATTTTTGGTGTAGATTCACGGGCTATGTGAATTTACACGGCTCAGGCCGTGTTCCCCACTGGAAACACAGCTGTACGCACAAGACAGAGTGATACACGGCCTAGGCCGTGTAATATTACACAGTCGTGTAATCGGGCTTTTCAATTTAGACATGTTTTCAGGTACTTCTAGAGGAGTACATGGCCTAGGCCATATAATTTGACATAGCCGTGTACTCCAGGCCGTGAAATTGGACATGGCAGTGTAAATGGGATAATAAAGAATTGTTTAGTTTTTCTAGTCCCATGGAGGCTCACAGTCTCATTGGGCACTCATTGTGAGACTTTGTAACAAGCTAGAACTTAGCCAATTAAATGAATAGGCATTTAAGTAGGAGTTCATAATGTGGAAAGGATAATGAACACAACCATATTATACAACTTAGTGTGAGGTTTGAATAAAGAAAGAACATGAGTGTGAAGAGGGTTGTGAGGAACTCAAAATAAATATTCTAAGAGAGTTAACGCAAGAACGTAATGGAATTGAAGCATAACTTCGTAGCAACTTTGAATAGTATGTATTCACCTTGGAGGTTTTAATAATGACTTGAGGTGGGTCCGTAATTGGGATCAAATATTTTTGGATAAATGATTGGGCTCTATATGGCATGTGAATTTGAATAAGTTATGCTATCATTGTGATTCTATATATGTATATATATATATATATATATATATATGTATGCATTGAATCCATATGCATTGAGGCATGATTGATACAGTCTGACATGATGAGCATGATTGAAGCATGCATTGACATTGTGATTATGGAACTGAAGTACCAGACTGAGAGACATCAGGTAGACGATTTAGTCAGATGTGGTTTGCTTTATAACCAGAAATGTCAGATAGACGAGTAAGTCAGATGGGACTGGTTATCAGAGGAAACCCAGTTAACAACAGTACTATGTAGTCATATGGACGGTTATATAATATCACTGATGAAAATGTTATTGAACAATTGTATGGATGGATTGCTTCAATACCATTGGGAATGGTACAACGGTGGTTGAACTATTGTTAAGGTCATCTTGCCTAGGAGTTGAATCATACCTTAGTGTGGGTGCGGATAGACTAGTGTAGGTCTCTTATTGACCTTGGGGGCATCGGGGTGCAGGTACCTCGCAATGGATAGTTGGTAGCTCTTCTATCTGTGGGGCAAACCGATGCAAATGCACCAACGATTCGGACTAGACACTGTCCTATATCGAGATCTGTGTAGAATGTCTTGTACAATGCCATGATGTGCACGTTGATAAATTGAGAATTTTAGCACTTGAAGGTCTCAGAAGCCACGATACAAACATATCTCCTGATCATTCTCTTCGATGTTTGTGTCGAGCTCCATGGAGTAGGAAATGAGTACATTGTACATGAGGATGGTCAGCATACGCATTGTGCATATGCTTGGTCAGTTCACATATTGTCATGGCATGGTCAACATACATATTGTGGAGACATAAATATTTGTTACATATCTATAGTGGATATTTGTTGTTATAGTGCTGTTGATATTTATATTATTGTGATATATGCTTTCTGATGATGTCTATGAAATTAATAACTTGAAAATATCTGTAATATCTGCATGGATAGAATGATTTCGTCATTCGTATTATTTTCCTTTGCAACCCTATTGTTAATGAATGTAGGATATCTCACCTATTGTTTGTACTATTCTTGTTCTATATAATTTTTGGTTAAAGATTGTAAAGGAGACGAGGTTGAATTTCCTAGACCATACTTGGTATGATCTCCTGTGTTTGACGAGGGCAACAAGAAGGGGTTCTATTGATTTTTTGTCAGGATTGTATTCACGAGGGGTACCAATGTTTGGTGAGTCGACTGGGCTGGTGAACGTAAATTGTATTATTAGGGATCTGATCTTGACCGTGAAGAGGACCGCGATTGAAGATTCTATCCTGATTTTCACTGCATCAGTGCATCCGGAGTTGCCTTACTCATTCGGGAACTATGGAGTGATCTGATTCATACCCTTAGTGAGGACGAGGAGCTTGTGGCATCAGCTGCGAGGGCGCCTGCCCACGGGACCGTACACTGTTCTATCCTTGTGTCTTTAGATTAACCGAGGGAGGATCCCGAGGTGGATACGATGGAGTACCCAACTCCTTAGTTGTGGATTTGTTAAGGGTAGTTTATGTTTCCTTTGCATTACCTGTATAAAGGTTATTTTGAGTATATGTATGTTTTAAGGTAATTAATCAGTTTTATATGTTGTATCTTGAGTACATCTTGTCGAACTATATTTTAAAATGACAGAATGTGTAACTATTCATTCATGGCTCATATTTCCCTTATATGTATAATGATTAGATTTGAAAAACTTGTTATTTGAGTTGTAGCACACCAAAATTTAGTGACCGTGGTATAATGACGATTGTGCCATGGTTATTAAATCGAGGGGTGTTGCATATGCAACAGTAAAAGAAGAAGTAGTGACTCCATGTTGGGTCCTACTTACAAATAGAGTAATGTCACCATAATACTCTATATGCTCTGTGTCCTAATGGACAAGCCAAGCATTAGCACATTCGAGAAACTGTAGTCTAAACAAACCTAACAGATCCCTCTTTGCCACCATCATAGTCTTCACAGACGTAAGCATAAAACAGAAACAAATAGATCAATACAATAAAGAGGTGAGATCCCCTACATCAATACCATCATGGCAATAAAGAAACAATAATGACAATAATGTCATTCATATACATATCAATATCACAGAACAACAGGTATAATCATGTTATCAACTAATAGATAATTTAACACTATATGTCACAATATATGAATACTAATCATACCACAAAATAAATATACTGACTATGCCACAACAATATGTACACTGACTATGCACATGCACAATGTGTATACTAACCATCCTTATTCACAATGCACTCATTTTCTACTCCATGGAGCTAAACACAATTTCAGAGAGAATGATCTAGAAGATATGTCTGTATATCGGCCGCCTCAGACCAAGTGCTATAATTTCTCAATGTGTACATCAGGCATTATACAAGACATTCTACGCTAGATCGGGAATAGGAATAGTATTTTGTCGAGATCATCGGTACGTTTGCATCGGTTGCCACGACACAGTAGCACTTTCTAACTGGCCATATGTGGAATTCTGCGTCCCGACGCCTCCAAGATCCATTATAGACCTTCACTACGCAATTCGCACCCGCACTAAGGTGTAATTCAACTCCTAAGCAACAATAGCCTTAACAGACACTGACTGACAAATAATGCATGATCAATGACTCTATGCATATTACAAGCCTTTACCGACTATAACCATACGTTGATATATCTGGGTTCAATACATTAGCCTGACAACAAATTACTGTATTTCTCAATCGCGTAGCATTTTTATGACATTTTCACAATCGTGTAACACTTCTGTTACATTTTCAAATTGAGTAACAATTTTTCAATGTTTTCTCAATCGCGTAGAGATTTTAAAACGTTTTCTTAATCATGTAGCTAAAAATCATCATTTTTAAATCGCGTAAGAGTTTTTTTACGTATTTTTAATTGTGTAAAACATTTTTCTCAATATTCTAAGTTCAAATTAAAACTTTTCTCATTTAATATCAAAATTGGACTTTAATTCCATTATTTCCTTAATAAATTACCTTTAAATAATATTTCTAACATTTTTATACGAAACCTCCTCCAAATAATATTTCCTAATGTTTTCCACAAAAACTTATATCATCTAAATTAATTCAAGATATCTCAAAATCTTTGTTCTTTACTCTTAATAAACCTTTCTTAAATAAAATATTTTAAACTCTAAACAATCATTAAAAATTATTTTCTTACTAAAACTCCTCTAAATCATATTTTCTAATATCCTTTCCGAAACTTATGTTTATTTTAATTAAATAAAACCTTTTCCATCTTCCTCTTTAAAAATCCATTTAAATAAAATACTTTAAGTTTCCAAATTATTTCTTCATTCTATTTTCAATATCATAGCCAAAATTTGCTTTCCATTTAATAATAAAAAAAATTCATTTCCTTTTTTATTTTGTAATTCCTTAATTATATTTTCTTACCACTAATCCTCTAGGTTATCATTTAATAAATCATTTTTGTAATGGATTACCCATTTATGGGCATAGAGGCCGTGAGCCTCGTGGTCTTTGGAACAAAAAATTATTTCCTCTCAATCACAATTTATATCATACGACATGCATAAAACATCATAATCCTACTATATCAAATTCATGCATAATGTCAAAACAATAAAATCACATAAAGTAATTAAACACAAATCACAAAATCATACAAACAAAGTGAATAATCCTCACATGGACTCATCACCTTCATACAAATTTTGTTCCTCACCACCATAATTGGTTGATGAGGTTAATCTCCCTCTTACCTTAGATGTAGCTACCTAAACTCCTTGTATGATCCTTTGTATCAACTTCCTCCACCAAGTAACTCTTAAAAATCAAAGTAAACAGAAATATATTAACATCCAAGGCTAAAGTAGGACAACTATAGATCAAAGATGGTCTTAGAATTTCAAGAATCAAATAAGAAATCAAGTTTCAAGACCTTTACCTTGAAACCTTAGAACTTGAATCCAAGAATCAAGCTTGAAGATGATGGAAATGGTGTTTAGCTTTGAGAGAAAAGATGATAGCATTTTTAATGTGATAGAAAAATGACTTTAGTCACTTTAGAGCTAAATGGCCATGAGCCTTCATGAAGAGAGAGAAAGAGATATTTGATTTACTACAACCTATCATAATCATTGATTCAATCAAAGGTAGACATCCTAAGCTTCTTCATTAAGCTTGCTCTTCACAACTGTTGATTAGATCAATGGTGGATATACAAAGCTTCTCCTCCAAGCTTGTTTCCTATTGGTCCATCAAAAAGGTGTAACGCCCCTTGTTGAGGAGGGAACGTCACACCATAGCCATGAAATGGAAATAAAATGTATAAATAAAGACCCGGTTCATTATAATATATATAAGCCTGTTTAGTTATGATCGTGCAGATGATTTGGCGAATTCTTTTTTTTTGTATTAAAATAAAATGATAACATGGTTACAACAGAAAGTAACATGAGAAGTAAACCATATATTCATGCATCATACTTATATAAATACTTGCATCATGCTCGTTTAGATACATCACCAGATATACAAAAAGTAGAAGCTTTACATGTCCCAAAATGATTACACATATACAGCCCACCAAAAAGACAAAACATCAGGCCCCCAAAAGATTTACAGATAGCCATCAGCAGCCATCAACAACATCAGCCCCTAAAGCGAATGAGAAGGAACCGTAGATGGATCCTCCACAGGGTCTTCCTCATTAGAAGAAATCATCATCAGAGCAACTGAGTTAGGAGCGGGGGCTCGTGTAGAGGATAAGAAAGAATCCTCTTGTGGGGAGCAATAGCGCTCACCCTACAAATCACATATGGGCAAATAAAACTCCAAATACAAGCGAGCATTAAAAGTAAAGATAGGTGGGTCATAACGTCCCCAAGCCAGAGACATAGTCACGTCTCCGAGGTAAATACAGCGATCCATATTCAGGTTGACGTGCCCACAGTCTGGACCTCCATGAAAAGTCAATCTCGTATACCCTAAGATGCCACACGGACGGGACGCCATATCCAAACAGGAAACTAATCAAAGTCAGGCCAGTAGCCAGGGAATTCGTGCACTTCCCCTTCTTCACCGACATCTTTGGAGAAACACATAAATAAATAGAATAGCAGAAATATAGAAAAGAGGTAAGACATCCTACATTCATTACCAATTATGGCAGTAAAGAAATAGAACAGCGCAAAACGCCCACATAGCATATCAGAAATAATAATCAGCATCAAGAAGTAAATAGTAAACAACTTAACAATTTCAGGAAGTTATAACATCAATAAGACAACAATTCCAATCATCATATGAATAAATGCCAAATAATATGTTGACTCACTATGCACGTACACACGATATCGAAATCAAACTCCATGGAGCTAGACACAAACATCGGAGAGAATGATCAGGAGACATGTCTGTAACTCGACTGCTGCAGCCAACAAGTGCTATAATTTCTCAATTTATCAACATGCACATCATGGCATTATATAAGACATTCTACACTAGATCACAATATAGGACAGTGTCTCGGCCCAGATCATCAGTGCGTTTGCATCGGTCTATCCCACGACCCAGAAGAGCTACCAACTGACTATTTGTGAGACACCCGCACCCTGACGCCCCCACGGTCAACGTTATGACCTACACTAGTCTATTCGCACCCGCACATAGGTGTGATTCAATCTCCTAGGCAACATGACCTTAACAATAGTCCCTCGGACTTTCACAATGCATGATGACTCAATGCCTATTCATGTATATTCGACAATGATATACTTTTCTATAGTATGCCACAATTCGGTCAAGTTAAACGTCAACAGAATTTTGGTCCCAGTCATGGACCCATATTAACATATTAATCAAACTCTCAAATATTATAATACATTTTTAAGGTTTATTATGGAGTTTCACTTTAATCTAACATTTCTTATAAAAGCTTTCTCTAGAAGAATTCTCTTGTAATTCTCATTAAATCTTTATTTCTCTTAATTAGCTAAGTCTTTTACTCAAATTAAATCATACTTACTTAGAAAATTATCTAAGGTTCTCCAAGTCTCACACACACTCTTGTTCTTCCCTTAAGTTCAAAAGAATCACCCTAGGTCATCAAATAAGTTTCTTTCCATCTTATGAATCCATAATAAATTCTTAAGTTACCTAATCACCAAAGCCTTAGCTTAATGCATAACTTTTAGCCAACATGGCCCTTGAGACCGTGACCTCCCAAGGACAAAAGTCCACTAATTTTTCCATCGTATTGTTAATTACTTAATACTTAATTACTTAAGTTCTAAGGTTACCCAAAATTTACACATTTGGACCCAAAAAGCCCTAGAGGCCGTGAGCCTCCCAAGGGGGTAAGAACCCAAATTTTCTATTGCTTCATTAATTGTTATTCACTTGATTAGTTATCTCTCTAACTTGTTATAAAATTTTAACCATGAACACCCTATTGAAGGGGTATGGTCGTGAGCCTTATTAAGGAGAGCAAGGAACCCTTACTTCCATTTCATATTTCCAATCCATCAAAATTAATCTAAGATCATCCACATGTTACCAAGTGGCCTCAATACTCAAGAGGGGGGTGAATTAAGTATGTAAAATAAGTTCACAAATCTTTCATAAATCGTTTGATAAATAATTTTCGTTGAAGCTATTTGATGATTAGAAATGATTGGATATATGAGATGAACACTTTTACTTATAAATGCAATAACCAAAGGGAACAATATTCAAGCAATTAAATAAAACTATGCTCAATGTAAAGAGAAGGGTTTTGAGAAAACAAACACAATGATTTATCCTGGTTTGATCACCAATCCACTTGTAATCTACGTCTAGTCCTCAAGCAACTGCTAGAGATTTTCCACTATTTCTTTAAGCTTCAATAGGTGCTTGATAACCTTTACAACCTTGAGCACTTGACTTTGGGATACCTCACCCTTACAATTCTTAAGGGATACCTCACCCTCTCTAAATAGATTGTATAAGATTTAAATGGAAGAAACTCTCTCTAGAGCAAGTAATACAAATTGAAGAGCTATGGTATTTGGGATTCACACAAGTTCAAGCTTAAAATAGAGGATTTTGTGAAATGATGAGAAAAACTTGTTCTAATGCTCAGTAGTGATTTTTCAGATTGATAGTTTCTATTTTTCTAACCCTCCATTGAAGCCCAAAATCCAAATTTATAGTTAAGGGTCATTTAGTGCCGTTGGAGTTAGATGTGAGCAATTAATGCTCATTAATATAGCCGTTATGAGCTTCTCTTTATTTTTCTAGAACACAGACTAACCGGTTAGCAATGTGTCCTAATTAGTTAGGATAACACAAAGAAGGTTTCTGAGAAAGCTGCTAACCGATTAGAGCTCCAGGCTAATCGGTTAGGGCACAATCAAAATGGTTTCTAAGATAGAGAATAACCAGTTAGGTCTCTCACCTAATCAGTTAGGACAAAAACATTTTGGCTTCTGAGTTAGAGAATAACCGGTTAGGTCTCTCACCTAATCGGTTAGGACAAAAACATTTTGGCTTCTGAGTTAGAGAAAAACCGATTAGCTACTTTGCCTAATCGGTTAGGCATTTGATAAATAACGAGGCAAAGCCTCTGTTTGAACAAACTAACCAATTAGGAGCTGGTCCTAATCGGTTAGGGGCCTTAGAATTTTGGCTCCTAATAGATAGTAGTTTTGTGTTTATTAAAAAACTGGTAAGTTCCCAAAAAGGCTTATTTCAATTTTGGCTCATACAAGGAGATTTACTTGAAAAAGGATATAAGATTTTAGAGAGGTGTTCCAAAAACCTTTTGATCCTAACTTAAAAAACCATTTTGCAAATTCATTTTAAGGAAGCCATTTGAGCTTGAGGTGAATCCTTAATATACCTTTACATAAGATCTATGACCTATATGCTAATCTTGAATTCCTTGTGACTTGATCGTTGTATATCCATTGCTTTCTTGTTTGTCGACATCAAGACCATTTGCATCTAGTCAATGTCAATCACACCACATATGCAAATACAACCAAAAGAGTAACCCTAACATGGATTTCTCACAAACAAGTTTCCTACTACTAATAGAGATTGAAGTGGATAACCTTCCTCTTACCAAGAGAGAAAACTAGAAAGGAACTTGCTTGATGCTCCTTGTAGATTTTGGCCAAGCTCTTCCAAAACCCTAAGAATCACAACTCATCAAATCGACACCAAGGCTTGAGGAAGAAAGGATCATTGGTCATGGTGGTGGCCATGGAAACGAAAAAGAGGAAGAGAAGGTAAAGAATCAAGAACATTACCTTAAAGCTTCAAGTTTTGAGGCTTGAAGAAGATGATGAAGATGGAAGCTTTTTAGATAGATTCCAACTAGAAAGAGGTTTCAAATGTGATGGAGTTCAAGAAAATGTGATTACTTGAAATTTTACAATCATGGAGGTGTGAAGAGAGGGTGAGGCCGTGAGGTAGGAGAGGAGAGAAAAAGAGAGAAAAAGTGAAGGAGAAAGTGAGAGAAGAAAATGTAGAGAGAGAAAGTGATAGTAAGGTTTTTGAAAATATGAGAGTAAAATGAAAATGTTGTATTTTGGTCACTTTTCCCCCCTTGGCCATTTAGCTTCACAAAGGAGAGAGGGAAATTTGGCTTCTACAACAAGCCAATAGGAAGGTGCTAGGAAGCTTCCTCCAAAGCTTCTTCAAGAAGCCAAAACTCACCTTTTTGAAAAGTCAATGATGATGTCACTTGTATAATGTCATCAAGGTGATATCACATAAAGTGAACACTCTAAAAAAGATGATTAACACTCTACTAGAGCTATTATCCAGTAGACAAAAGTTACCGTTAACAAAAATAGTATTTATTATTCATTAGATAATTTCACAGTACAACGCTTTTAAAATCTTAAAAAATGTAAACCTTGTAAACTGTGCCCAGCCTTGAGTTTAGTAAGATCCCCTATCGATGTTTCCATAGTCTAAGATTTACCAATCTCGGGGAAAATATTTCATTTTCCTAGCTCCGCTCAGTGCGTACGTAAATTAAAAAATATATTAAAATAATCAACAGTTCTAGAAAAATTCAAAAAAATTCACAAAAATCATAAATATTATAAAATAACTATTTATCATGATACAAACAAATTTTTGGGGTGTTGCAACTCTCCCCTTCAAAAAAAAATTTCGTCCTCAAAATTTTCATACCTTAGAATAGCTGTGGATATTGTTCCTTCATCTTGTCTTCTAACTCCCATGTTGCATCTCCGGTCGTTTCATTCCAGATTACTTTTACTAATGGGATTTCCTTCCCTCTGAGTTGCTTTACTCTCCTATCTTCAATCCTTATAGGAGGTGCCTCATAGGTTAAGTTCTCTTTCATTTGTACTGTGTTCGGTGCTATGACATGGCTCAGGTCAAGAATATATTTTTACAATTGCAACACATGAAAGTCATTGTGAAGGTCAGAAAGAAAAGGTGGTAGGGCTATTTGGTAAGCTATTGGACCTATTCGGCGAAGAATTTGGTAAGGTCCAAGGAATTTGGGAGTAAGTTTTGTAGATTTCAGAACTCATCCGACCCCAGTCATAGGCGTAACTTTCAAAAACATATGCTCGCCTTCCTTAAACTCAAGAGGCTTTCTCCTTTTGTCTGCATAGCTCTTCTGTCGACCTTGAGCCATCCTCATCTTTTCTTGAATCATCTTGACTTTCTCAGTCGTTTGTTGTATAAGATTAGGTCCAATAGTAAGGCACTCTCTGTCTTGGTATCAACACAAAGGTGTTCTGCACTGTCGTCGATATAGAGCTTCATAGGGTGTCATCCCTATGCTCGAATGAAAACTGTTGTTGTAGATGAACTCTACCAATGGTAAAACTTCATCCCAACTTCCAGTTTGTTCCAAAGCGCAAGCTCTAAGCAAATCTTCCAATAATTGAATCGTCCTTTCCAATTGACCACCGGTTTGAGGATGATAAGCAGAACTCAAATGTAGCTTCATTCCTAATGCTTCTTGCAAACTTTGCCAAAACTTTGATGTGAACCTTGGATTTCTATCAAAAATGTAGGCACACCATGCAGCCTAATGATCTCACCAATATACAGCTGAGTCAACTTCTCCATGTTGTACCTTATGTTGATTGGTAAGAAATGTGCTGATTTCGTGAGTCGATCAACAATTACCCATATTAAATCGTAACCTTTTCTAGTCTTTGGTAATCCAACCACAAAGTCCATCGCAATACTATCCCACTTCCATTCGGGAATAGCTAGGGGTTGTAACATTCTTGACGGTCTCTGGTGTTCAACCTTTACTTTCTGACAAACTAGACAAGACGACACACATCTGGCAATATCACTCTTCATTTCGTGCCACCAAAATAATGGTTTCAAGTCTTGATACATCTTGGTTATTCCTGGATGCATACTCAACTTGCTCGTGTGAGCATGTTTGGGAATATACTTTCTAAGTTCTTGATCCTTGGGTATATAAACTCTACCCTAAATCTTAGGATTCCATCAGTTCCTTCCTCGAATGTTGTCACATCGCCTTGCTTCATTAGCTCCATTTCTTCTTGTAAAAACTTATCAACTTTTTGTTTCTCTCGGATGTCTTCCATTAACTCACTTGAAATAGTGACCATGTTCATACAAATCTTTCTCGGAGCCAATTCCACATAGGACCATACATCCCTGAATTGCTCTATCAAATCCTTTTCCTTGATCATCATAGCAGAGATACTGAGCATCTTCCTACTCAAAGCATCTGCCACAACGTTTGTTTTTTCAGGGTGATACAGAAGTTGAAAATCATAAACTTTCAGAAATTCAAACCATCTTCGCTGTCTCACATTCAACTCCTTTTGGTCATACAGGTACTTCAAGCTCTTGTGGTCGCTAAAAACGTTGAATGTTGCCCCATAAAGAAAATGCCTCCATATCTTCAAAGCGAATACCACAGCTGCTAACTCCAGGTTATGTGTTGGGTAGTTCTTCTCATGCACTCATAACTGTCTCGAAGCGTAAGCCACCACTTTTCTATTTTGCATAAGCACACATCCTAATCCTAATCCCTGAATTGCTCTATCAAATCCTTTTCCTTGATCATCATAGCAGAGATACTGAGCATCTTCCTACTCAAAGCGTCTGCCACAACGTTTGTTTTTCAAGGTGATACAGAAGTTAAAAATCATAATCTTTCAGAAATTCCAACCATCTTCGCTGTCTCATATTCAACTCCTTTTGGTCATACAGGTACTTCAAGCTCTTGTGGTCGCTAAAGACGTTTAATGTTGCCCCATAAAGAAAATGCCTCCATATCTTCAAAGCGAATACCACAGCTGCTAACTCCAGGTTATGTGTTGGGTAGTTCTTCTCATGCACTCGTAACTGTCTCGAAGCGTAAGCCACCACTTTTCTATTTTGCATAAGCACACATCCTAATCCTTGGTATGAAGCATCACAATACATTTCGAATGGTTCACTTGGATTAGGTAAAACTAACACTAGTGAAGTAGTTAGTTATCTCTTCAATTCTTGGAAACTTTCTTCGCAAGCATTAGTCCACTCAGTGGGTTGATTCTTTTTCGTGAGCTGAGTAAGAGGCCCTGCTATCTTAGAGAATCCCTCAACGAATCTCCGATAGTATCTAGCTAATCCCATAAAGCTCTGAATTTCTGTCACTGTCTTCGACCTTTCCCATTGTAGAATCGCCTCCACTTTTGACAGATCTAGTGCAATCCCTTCCTTCGAGATCACATGGCCCAAAAACTTGACTTCTTTCAGCCAGAATTCACACTTTGATAGTTTAGCATACAACTTTCTTCTCTTTCAGAATCTGGAGGACTATACTGAGGTGTTTAGTATGATCCTCCTGATTTTGAGAATAGATTAGAATGTCATCAATGAAGACAACAACAAATCTGTCCAAGTAAGGATGAAAGATTCTGTTCATGTAGTCCATGAATATGGTAGGTGATTCGTTACACCAAATGGCATCACAAGATATTCGTAATGACTGTAACGAGTACGAAAAGCCATCTTGGGAATATCCTCCACCTTTACTCGAATCTGATGGTAGCCTGATTGCAAATCGATCTTAGAGAATATCGCTGCTCATTTCATTTGATCCATTAAGTCATCTATCCATGGAAGTGGATACTTATTCTTGATTGTGACCTTATTTAGCTGGCGATAGTCCACACACAATCGTGAACCCCCATCATTCTTTCTGACTAGCAACACTGGTGCTCCCCATGGTGACATACTGGGTCTAACAAACTACTTTTCCAAGAGTTCTTCTAACTACTTCTTAAGCTCAACTAACTCTGATGGTGACATCCTGTAGGGAGCTATAGATATAGGACTAGATCCAGGCACAAGATAAATGGTGAACTCTATCTCCCACTCCGGTGCTAAACCAGGTATGTTATCAAGAAAAACTTCAGGAAATTCATTAGCTACCGGAATAGAATCTAGATCTATCTTGCTCTCGACTTCTAAGGAAGACAATAGCATGTATCCTTGAGCTCCTTCTTTTAAGAAAGCTCGAACTTGGTTGGCCATAAAAAATCTAGAAACTTCATGTATAGGGAAAACTATGGTTCTATTAGAACAGTCTAACAATATATGGTTAGAAGACAACCAATCCATTCTTAAAATTACGTATAATTGGGAAAAAGGTAAGCAGATCAAATCAACAGAAAATATTCGACCTTCAATAGTTAAAGGACCATTTAAACAAACTTTGGTGTTAACAACAGGTTTAGCAGTAGGGGTAGAAACAGTCAAATCAAAAGGTAAGGAAGACACAGGTAAATCAAGTCATCGCACATAGTCATAAGAAATGAAAAAATGGGTTGCCCCAGAGTCATATAGTATAGTCAAAAGATTACCTCCTATGGTACCCTCTCTTTGTATCAGATCTTCAAATTCGGCGGCTTCTGCTCCATTCATAGTGTAGACTCAGCCTCTTGCCTGTGGTTTTGTAGCTCGTGCAGTGTTGACTGAAGGCTCTGCCTTAGCTTGATTGCAGTCCCTAGAGACGTGTCCAGGTTTTCCACATCGAAAATAGATTATTCCTTTGATGGTGCAGTCCCTCGTTAGGTGGTCTTTCCGCACTTCAAACACTTTGGCGAAAACACCACATTCTGACCAGTTTGATTTCGACCAGAACCTCCGTTGGAACCTCAACCAAATGACTGTTGCTGACTTCCCGGTGGTCAGGAATAAGGTTTCTTCTGAAAGTGGTTTGTATTGTTACCACCTCCTCTTTGGAACCTAGTAGGTCCAAAGTTACGATTCCTTATGTCCTGCGCCTGATCCAGATCTTCCACTTGGTGACACATGTCTAACAACTTTGAAAACTGGTTGATCCTCAAGGTTATGACCGCCCTTTTCACGTTGTGTCTCAATCCTTCCTCAAATTTCTAACACTTCCACACCTCGTCTGGTTGGTTTGGAAATATGCTGAAAATTTGGACAAGCTCTCGAACCCTGCGACATACTCGTTGATAGTCAAGTTCCCTTGCCTCAAACTAAGGAACTCCATCTCTTTGGCATATCTTGCGCTTGCTGGGAAATACTTCTCCAAGAATTTATCCTTGAATACCCCCTAGGTGATTACTTGACCTTCAGCTTCTAGTAATCTCTGCGCTCCATTCCACTAATCTTTCGCGTCTCTGATCAGCATAAAAGCAGCATAGGTTACCTTCTTGTCATCGGCACAATTCATGCCTTCGAAAATTTTCTCTAGCTCCTTGATCCAAAGACTAGCCTTCTTTGGATCAAATTCTCCTCTAAACTGAGGAAGGTTGTTACGATGGAACTTCGACAGATTTTGAGCATTGGCTGAAACTTCTTGCTATTGTGTAGCCCTTTCCTGCTATTGAGCAGCTCTCTCAATTTATTGTGCAATGACGTCCGCCATTCGTTGCATTGCTTCGATTGCTGCGGCCATGCCTCCACCGCGTACCATTTCACTTTTTCAGGGTAGACTGAATGAAAAACACAAGGAAGAATTAGATGTATCCATTTGGAATACCAATCACAGAGAATCACACAGCACAAATAAGACAGATGTAACCATAAAGACCAGAAAGAAAAGTTAAACCGGGGCTCTGATACCAAACTAGTGTAACGCCCCTTTTTGAGGAGGGAACATCACACCATAACCATGAAATGGAAATAAAATGTATAAATTAAGACCCAGTTCATTATAATATAGATAAGCTTATTTAAATATGATCGTGCAGATGATTTGGTGAATTCTTTTTTTTTGTATTAAAAATAAAATGATAACATGGTTATAACAGAAAGTAACATGAGAGGTAAACCATACATTCATACATCATACTTATATAAATACTTGCATCATACTCATTTAGATACATCACCAGATATACAAAAAGTAGAAGCTTTACATGTCTCAAAGAGATTACACATATACAGCCCACCAAAATGACAAAACATCAGGCCCCCAAAAGATTTACAGATAGCCATCAGCGGCCGTAAACAACATCAACCCCTAAAGTGAATGAGAAGGAACCGTAGATGGATCCTCCTCAGGGTCTTCCTCGTCAGATGAAATCCTCATCGGAGCAATTGAGTTGCGAGCGGGGGCTTGTGTAGAGGATAAGAAAGAATCCTCTTGTGGAGAGTAATAGCACTCACCCTACATATCTCGTATGGGCAAATAAAACTCCAAATACAAGCGAGCATTAAAAGTAAAGATAGGTGGGTCATAACGTCCCCAAGCCAGAGACACAGTCACGTCTCTGAGGTAAATGCAATAATCCGAACTCAAGTTGATGTGCTAGCAGTCCAGACCTCCATGAAAAGTCAATCTCGTATACCCCAATAAGGTACACGGACGGGACGCCATATCCAAATAGGAAACTAATCAAAGTCAGGCCAGAAGCCAGGGAATTCGTGCACTTCCCCTTTTTCACCGACGTCTTCGGAGAAACACATAAATAAACAGAATAAATAAGACATCCTACATTCATTACCAATTATGGCAGTAAAGAAACAAAACGGCACAAAATGCCCATATAGCATATCAGAAAATAATAATCAACATCAAGAAGCAAATAGTAAACAACTTAACAATTTCTGGCAGTTATAACATCAATAAGGCAACAATTCCAATCATCATATGAATAAATGCCAAATAATATGTTGACTCACTATGCACGTACACATGATATCGAAATCCTACTCCATGGAGTTAGACACAAACATCAGAGAGAATGATCAGGAGACATGTTTGTAACTCGGCTGCCGCGGCCAACAAGTGCTATAATTTCTCAATTTATCAACGTACACATCATAGCATTGTACAAGACATTCTACACTAGATCGCGATATAGGATAGTGTCTCGGTCCGGATCGTTGGTGCGTTTGGATCGGTCTATCCCATTGCCCAGAAGAGCTACCAACTGATCATTTGTGAGACACCTGCACCCTGACGCCCCCAAGGTCAACGTTATGACCTACACTAGTCTATTCGCACCCGCACATAGGTGTGATTCAATCTTCTAGGCAACATGGCCTTAACAATAGTCAATCGAACTTTCACAATGCATGATGACTCAATGCATATTCATGTATATTCGACAATGATATACTTTTCCATAGCATGCCACAATTTAGCCAAGTTAAACATCAACAGAATTTTGGTCCCACTCATGGACCCATATTAACATATTAATCAAATTCTCAAATATTACAATACATTTTAAAGGTTCATTATGGAGTTTCACTTTAATCTAACATTTCTTATAAAAGCTTTCTCTAGAGGAATTCTCTTATAATTCTCATTAAATCTTTATTTCTCTTAATTAGTCAAGTCTTTTACTCAAATTAAATCATACTTACTTAGAAAATTATCTAAGGTTCTCCAAGTCTCACACACACTCTTGTTCTTCCCTTAAGTTCAAAAGAATCACCCTAGGTCATGAAATAAGTTTCTTTCCATCTTACGAATCCATAATAAATTCTTAAGTTACCTAATCACCTAAGCCTTAGCTTAATGCATAGCTTTTAGCCAACATGGCCCTTGAGGTCGTGACCTCCCATGGACAAGAGTCCACTAATTTTTCTATCCTATTGTTAATTACTTAATACTTAATTACTTAAGTTCCAAGGTTACCCAAAATTTACACATTTGGACCCAAAAAGCCCTAGAGGCCGTGAGCCTCCCAAGGGGGTAAGAACCCAAATTTTCCATTGCTCCATTAATTGTTATTCACTTGATTAGTTATCTCTCCAACTTGTCACAAAATTTTAACCATGAACACCCTCTTAAAGGGGTATGGCCATGAGCCTTATCAAGGAGAGCAAGGAATCCTTGCTTCCAATTCATATTTCCAATCCATCAAAATCAATCCAAGATCATCCATATATACAAATACAACCAAGAAAGTAATCCTAACATAGGTTTCTCACAAACAACACACAAACAAGTTTCCTACTACCAATAGAGGTTGAAGTGGATAATCTTCCTCATACCAAGAGAGAAAACAAGAAAAGAACTTCCTTAAAGCTCTTTGTAGATTTCGGCCAAGCTCTTCCAAAACCCTAAGAATCACAACTCATCAAATCAACACCAAGGCTTAAGGAAGAAAGGATCGTTGGTCATGGTGGTGGCCATGGAAATGAAAAAGAAGAGAAGGTAAAGAATCAAGAACACTACCTTAAAGCTTCAAGTTTTGAGGCTTGAAGAAGATGATGAAGATGGAAGCTTTTTAGGTAGATTCCAACTAGAAAGAGGTTGAGAATGTGATAGAGTTCAAGAAAATGTGGTTACTTGAAATTTTGCAATCATGGAGGTGTGAAGAGAGGGTGAGGCCGTGAGGTAGGAGAGGAGAGAAAAAGAGAGAAAATGTGAAGGAGAAAGTGAGAGAAGAAACTATAGAGAGAGTAAGTGATAGTAAAGTTTTTGAAAATGTGAGAGTAAAACAAAATGTTGTATTTTGGTCACTTCCCCCCTTGGCCGTGCAACTTCACAAAGGAGAGAGGGTAATTTGGCTTCTCCAACAAGCCAATAGGAAAGTGCTAGGAAGCTTCCTCCAAAGCTTCTTCAAGAAGCCAAAACTCACCTTTTTGAAAAGTCAACAATGATGTCACTTGTGTGATGTCATCAAGGTGATGTCACATAAAGTGAACACTCTAGAAAAGATGATTAACACTCTACTAGAGCTATTATCTAGTGGACAAAAGTTATCGTTAACAAAAATAGTATTTATTGTTCATCGGATAATTTCACAGTACAACAATTTTATTTATCAGATAAAATTTTGAAAAATGTAAACATTGTGAACTGTGCCCGACCTCGGGTTTAGTAAGATCCCCCATCGACATTTCCACAATCCAAGGTTTACCAGCCTTAGGAAAAATATTTCATTTTCTCAGCTCCGCTCAGCGCGCATGCAAATTGAGAAATATATTAAAATAATCAACAGTTCTGAAAAAATCTAAAAAAATTCACAAAAATTACAAATATTATAACATGACTATTTATCATGAAACAAAAAAATTTTTGGGGTGTTACAAAAGGTGTCATAGCCCCTTTCTTTAACTTCAAGCTAGATATTTTCTGGATATTTTCCAAAAGCATAGATATTTTTCAAAAGATTAGATATTTTTCAAAAGTTTAGATTTTTTCTAGATATTTTCAGAAACTATTACCTAATGGACAAATGCTACTGCTAATTATTGTCCAATGGATAATAACATTATACAATGAATAAAAGCATTACCCAATGGATAATAACATTATCCAATGGATAATAGAATGTACCCAAAACTCAGATAAAGAAAATTTTTGTCAACTATTTCTGGTTTTGGGTTTAGTAAGTTCCCCTGGCCACGCATTAACAATCTGAAACTTTTTGGTCCAGGAAAAATTTTTATTTTTCTAGGCCCGCCTCAATCACACACACAGTCTAAAATAATATTAAAATAATCAAAATAAATTAAAAATTCCCCAAAATTCACAAAAATTCCCAAATATTATAAAACTCATAAATATCAAGAAAAACAAAAATCGGGGTGTTACAAGTGACATGGATCCTACTACCTTGTGTGACAAGTTGAGCTAGAATCTTAAGTTACTAGTATTGCTTTTTCACTTGGTTATTGTGAACCTTGTGAAGTTTCAAATATGATTTGAAAATATCTTTGCATGTTTTTAAACTTGTTATTCCTACGTCTTGTGACCTTATATAGTGTGCACAACCATTTGGCCAGAGAATAAGGACTAGCCCTAAATTCTCGTAGCTAGAGAGCTATTATGGTTTGGGTTACCAGTACATGAGGTGGTAGCAGTACTCTTACTTTCATGAGGGGAAGGAATCCACCGATGGCTAGGTAGTGAAAAGGCTTTTTTGCCTAACATACTCAGAAAAATACAAGGGGACGCAGTTCCTGGGATTGAGCAAGTATCATGTGTTTTCTAAAATAAAAACTTACACAAGCATTGCATAATTAAACTTTTAGGACATTTTCTTAGGCATAATCATATGATATATATTATACATTACATTATTAGATAATTGTATAGGCAGTTGTCTATCTTGTTGGCATCGAAGTGTGATAGGGTTATGTTTTTCTTTATGAGTATTACATAATGAGTATGTACGTATTCTTATAGTAATGAGTAGAGTCTCATTTGTCTATTGTGAACATAATTTGTTGTTGTTAGTTTTATTCATAGAATTTGGTTAATTGGGTAATGATTAAACCTTATTTTGTAAATGAATGAACTTACTGCCCCGGGAAGAGAAAGGATTATTTTTGGCTTATGCCACCTTTTTAATTATTTGTGTATAATTTATTTTCCCCCCGAAGTAGTTGGACTTATTACGAAGGCATATTTTAAATTGATTATTGAGGAATGTGAAATCTTGTAACGACCCAACTTTTTCTTATTTTTGGTTTATCTGTGTTATTTGTGTTGTTATGAATTTCTGTGAATTTTTATGAATTATTTGGCTTATGTGAATTATTTTAATATTATTTCTAAAAAAATTTAGACTGTTAATACGGGGCCAGGGGATCTTATTAAACTCGAAACCGGAGACAGTTTTCAAAGTTTTCATTGTCTGAGATTTTATCTGACAGATAAAATTTGGATACGCTCTATTATCCATTGGACAATAGATACCGACTTTGTTAACTATGACTTTTGTCCATTGGATAATAGCTTGT
Source organism: Ormosia semicastrata (assembly GCA_029884595.1). NCBI lineage: Eukaryota > Viridiplantae > Streptophyta > Magnoliopsida > Fabales > Fabaceae > Ormosia > Ormosia semicastrata. Next base: position 54,283,484 of record JAQQTO010000063.1, read on the forward strand.
AGAAAAGATCTAGTAAATTATTTCTATTTAGTCACTTTTGTGACATCATGCATGTGACATCACTCACATGACATCACCTTTGACTTTTGGACCAAAGGGAGAAGCTTCTCAAGGAAGCTTTGTGAAGCTTGTTAAGGAAGCTTGGCTCCCCCTCCTAAGGAGATTGCATGGCCATGGAGAGAGAAAGGAGGCTTCTAGAGTAAGCTTGTATCTCATTTTCATTTTCAACACTTTTCTATCCATTTCTCTCTCTTCATCCAAAAGCTACACACTTTGTTTTCTCTCATTTTCTTCTCTTTTTTCTCTCCACCCACCTTATGGCTACCTCTCAAAATCTACCATTTCACCTTCTTTAATTTTAACAAATCACATTTCTTGAATCTACATCTTTTTCTAAGACCCTTTGGAGTAAAGATCTTGGCTTGTTCATCATTTTTCAAGTATCTCTTCAAAGTAGGGCTTGAAGACTCTTAAGGTAAATTTCTCCATCTCCATTCTTCTTTCTTTTCTCATTTCTTTTCTTCTTTCTAAGATCACGATTTTGATCCATGGTCATTCTCTCCTAGCTTTTGATATTGATCTTTTCAATGTGTTTTTCATTTTCAAGAGGCTCTGGGAGGAGAAAGCTTGTTTCAAGGAGATATCCAAGTAGTGGCTGGACATCCTCAAAGGTAAAAGGGAGATTAGTCTTATCAACTAAGTTATGGTGGTGGGGAACAAAATGTTTAGGTTTAGGAGTGGAAAATCCATGTGAGGATTTATTCACTCGATTGTGTGGTTATTGGTTTATGCTTGTTTGACTTTATATAATTATATGATGTTGATTGTATGCATGAAATTGCTATGGTTGCTTATTGATTATGTGTGACTTTTATTACTTTGATATTGTGCAAGAACTTGATATAGTAGATTAGTGATTACTAGAGTTTGTTGTATGCTATTAATTGTGCTAAAAAGGAATGATTTTTGATTCCAATAACCTCTTGAGGCTCATGGCCTTTTGGCCTTGGAGGAGGTATCCATGAGAAAGATATTTTAGTGGCTAAGAACTTAGATGATTAGGAAGCAAAAATATGATTTATGAGTTTACAAGTTGAAAGATGGAAGAAACAAAGTTTTTATCATTGAGAAGAATTGGTTTTGGACATGGCATTTGATAATGGAATGGAAAAGTGATTTGGGAACTTAGAGTATTTTATTGAAATGATTTTTGATAGGTGATTTTCAGTCATAGTATTTGATAATAGGATGGAAAAATAATTTGGAGACTTAAAATATTTAAGATGATTTTGATAGGTGATTTTCGGTCAAGGTATCGATAATAGGAAGGAGAAGTAACTTGGAGTCTTAAAGTATTTTTATTTGAGATGATTTTTGATAAGTTGAGTGGAAAGGATTTTAATTAGATTTAGAATAATGAAATTTTTGGAAAGAATGTTAGAAAATATTACTTGGATGATTTGGGGACTAAATTAGGATTAAAGGAATTGATTTTGACTTCAATTGTAGAAGTAAGATAGGAAGAAGATCTAGAATTTGAAGTATTTTTTTAGTAGAGTTTTAGTTGAAATCTTGTTGTTGAAGATCAAAATTTTGAGGTCCAAAGACTTTAGGCTCATGACCAAGTGGTTTTAAAAAGGGTATCTAAGACAAACTTTGGTGTTGATTTGGAACTTAGGAGCTTAGGTGAAAAGGGAATTGGATTAAGGATTTATAATAATGAGGGAGTGATACAACAAGTTGTGGTCATTTAATAAGAATGAGATTTTGGCCTTGAGTGAAAATAAGCTTAAGAGAGAGATAGTGAAAATTTGAAAGTATTATGATTAGAGTCTAAAAGTGAAATAATGGTCCTACATGTTAGAGAAATTTGTGAGAATTCCTCATATGATTTGAAAATGATGGTTCTTACTTTTGCGCAATTGAGATACCTTGTGAATAAATATAATAGCATTGTGCTATCGGGCCGACGTACTATTTTTCATGGAACGATACTGTTAATGAGTGTTGATTTATCATGTCATTCCATCATGCATTTTGAAAGTAAAAGTCTTGATGACTTGTGGTTAAGGTTGTATGCCAAGGAGATTGAATTACATCTCAGTGCGGGTGTGAATTGCGTAAGTGAAGGTCTATGAATGACCTTGGAGGCGTCGGGGCACGGGTATCCCACAAGTGGCTAGTTGGTAGCTCCACTGGGTCGTGGTGACTGAGTAATGTATCGACAATCTCGACGAAACACTACTCTATTCAGGATCTGGTGTAGACTGTCTTGTATAAGCCGTGTTGCACACATTGAGAAATTGAGAAATTATAGCACTTGACTTGAGACTGACGAAATATAGACAGGTCTTCTAGATCATTCTCTCCAAAATTGTATTTAGCTCCATGGAGTAGGAAATGAGTGCAGTGTCCACAACAAGGGTCAGTATACACATGGTGCATATGTATAGTCAGTGTACATCTTATCGTGGCGTAGTCAGTATACTTATTATTGTGGTATGGTCAGTGGTCATGTATTTTGATGTACATTGCTGAATTATCTATCAGTTGATAACAGGATTATATTTGTTGATTCTGTGATATTCCTGTATTAACATGATTATATCTGTTGATTTTGTGATATTCTTGTATTAACATGATTATATCTGTTGTTCTTTGATATTGCTATATATGGATGACACTATTGTCATTACTGTTTCTTGTTGCTATGTTGGTATTGATGTAGGGGATCTCACCTCTTTATTATCTTGTACTGTTTATTTTGTCATGTTTTTTATGTGCTTAAGAAGACTGCGATGGCGGCAAGACAAGATCTACGAGATTTTATTAGGCTATAGTTTCATAGGGGCATTGAAGCATGAAATGTTCGTTGGGACACGGGGTGCATTCAATATGTCAAAGATGTCACCTTATTATGGAGTATGACCCAGTTTGGGGCTGCTACATTTACTGTGGACGCAGCTGTTTACTTGGAGTTTGATTTTCCTTTTAGGGAGTAATGGGGTAATCGTAGAACTATCCCTAGGGAGGACTCTGTAGAGTCGACTGCTCGAACTCCTGTTAGTGGTGACGTGCCCCGACTGGGGGTTTTGTCCGTTTGGGATCTCGAAGAGGATATGGAGGAAGATCGGGTGCAGGACCCTGCTTTCAAGTGTTTGTACTTGGGCTAGGTTCAGCTTTTATATGGTAGTCATTCTTGTCTTTTGGGAGTACGTAAGTTTTGTGTAATTAAGTTATTACTAATCTGTGTTATGAATATGAGATGTGTGTTATTTAGTTCTTATATCTTGTATTTCTCTATTTTTGTAAGTTTATGCTATTTGCGTAAAAAAAATTCTAAAACTTGTATTTTATAACATCAAATATTTTATATATTGGGTTAAGATAATAAAAGGAGTTAGTAGGAAATGTAATACCCTCCGGAGGGGTGTTACATTAGGTGTTATCAGAGCAGTTCATCTTGTTGAGCTGGGGTATGAACTGACTATGCTTAAGCGTGTAGAAATTTCTATGTGTGTATTGTGCATCTCCTTGTCTCTTGTTTGAGATGTTAAAAGAGGATTCTATAAGTTGCTTCAGGTTAGATGTTAGTAGTTACTGTTACATAGTTACATGATATTGAGAATTGACCCACTCAATATGTAATGTTCTGTGTGGACAGAAAACTATGACTTCAGCTAAGTGAACTAGGAGAATTGGAGTTCTTCTAGAAATGGTACAGTTGGATGACTGAGCTCATGTAGAATTGTTAGTATCTACACCCATTGGAGTGGTACCTCCAGTGTGAGTAGTGTAACACCCTAACTTTTGGGATAAGTACGATATTGTCCTAAATGTATTGTTTTGTATTTTCTGTGAGTTATAAATTGAATTTGACTATTTCATGAGTGCATTTGACTGTTGTGTGTGATTTACTCCGAGTCAAGAAAATAATAATTTTCTAGTCAAAAAAATCTTATTTTAATTATTCAGAGTTGGGGGATCTTACTAAACCCAATTCTGAGTGATATGTATATTAATCTTTTAATTTTTAGGATTAACTGTGTAATAAAATAATTTTATATTATTATAATATTATTTTATTTAACAGTACCTACTATCTCAAAAACAGTAGGAATCTGCTCCAAAATGACCATGGACCCTGAAAAGTCTGTGGGACCCACGTTTAGAGTAGCAGTCAACGATTCTGACTGGACTGAATTCTAAGCCAATAGGAACCAGCCAATGAAAGTGGCTTTAAAGTTTCTAACTAATAAGGTTTGGTCAAACAAAGTGGCAAAGACTTTATTGTGGACCATTAGATGAAAAGCTTGATTAAGATGTTTTTGATCATAACCGTTGATCAAATCAATGGTGTGAGAACAATCCTAATAAAATCACTAAGTGATATCCACCTTAGATTAAATCAATGGATAGGAAATAAAGTTAAATTTAATGGTTAGGATTGAGTCAAATATATTGGCTTGACTAATTAACTAAGTAAACTTAATTAGTTATTTTAATTGCCTAATTAGGAAACTAAGTGAACTAACCTAATTACTAATTAGTTCTAATCTAGTTACTAATTAGACATCCTAATTCTATCTAGAAGTCATGACAAAGCATGACATATGCAATGACCTAGTTAATTAATTAGTTATGTAATTAGGAAACCTAACCTAATTAATTACCTATCTAATTAGCATGTGATTAGCTTTTAATTGAAGTCAAATTAAGTCCCTAAACCCCTTAGAACCCCATGACCAAGAGGGCCAATCTACCAAGTTCTCTTGTGTTCGAACCATCTTGCATGACCATTAGGTGACCACTTGGTGACATAGGCCACGTGCCTTCCTAATCTAAACACATTGTGATATTTACTATCCAAACGTATCTCCTAATTTCCCTACACACTCACTCACGGCAGCACCCTCACATTTCACACTCATTATTCACTTTTACATTTACCTAAAGCTTAGCCTAATATTCTCTCAAAAATACCAAGAACACAAAGCATCTTTTCTTTCCATTTTCTTTCTCAAGTTTCGGCCTCTCACCCCAAATCCACTACCTATCTTCTATAATATTTCTTTCTTACATTTCTTAAACCTAAACTATCTCCTAAACACTTTTCATTTAGAAGGTTTTGTCAAAAACCTACTCCTTCTACTTCAAAATCCAAGTTTTATCCTACTTCCCTAAAGGTAAATTTGTGATTCTTTGGTTTTAAATTAAGTTTGTGATTTTCTAAACCATGATTATTCCATGGTTTATCATTATTAAGGTTTGTTTGTAATTTTACTAATTGTTTAAGAATTGTTAGGGATTTGTGTTGGTTCCCACAAAATCAAGGAGAAGGAGAGGAGCTTAAGGATCTTGTCTTCAAGAGGTAAGAGGGAGATTTAATCTCATCAACCTTGTGTGGTGATGAGAAAATGGATTATTTGTGTGTGAAGAATCCATAAGGATTCATTTATGTCGTTGTTTAATGCTTTCCTATTTGTGATTGATTTTAATGGTATGCATGTCTATAGCTTTAAAATATATTGCATGTGTTTATAGATGCATGAGTATTAATGTAGGATGTGAATAACATGTAAGGTTTGCATGAGTGTTCCAAAGAACACAAAGAAGCTCACGGCTTCTACAAGAAAAAGAGAACCAAAATGTTCTCAACCATTTTCTAAAACAAGGATTTAATAAATTTAGGTAAAATAATGAATTTGAAAATAATTTAGAAGTTAGAAAATGATTTAATGATTAGTTGTGAAGGATATATTGAATTCGGTCAAAATGCCATTCAATGTATATCTAATTCCCAAAATTATTTTCTGAGGCAGTTTAAATAGCTACAATACGAAAGAATTTAATCTCAATGAGTTATGGGAAATATAATGAAATAAAGAGGACACTTGAAAAATACTAACGTAGAGCTCACTCTTTGAGTTTTGAAGCGCGTTAGCAAGTTTCAAGGTGTAGATAATGGTTAAGGTTAAAATATGCAATATTTAGATAGAAACGTAGGAAATACCATTTAATGGATTTTTTAGACAAAATGCTGCCAAACTTTACAAAAATAAGACAAATAAAAGAGAAGATTCCATAATATGTTTATAACGTATGGAAAATATTCTACGTAGTTTAAAAGTACTAGAAATAGCTTATACATATTTGAAATAATGATTTTTAAGCTATATAGTTAAGAAAATGATTTAAAAATCTTACGCGATTGAGAAAATCATTTAAAAATATTACGCGATGTTCACAAATGTCAAAACATATTTACGCGATTTAAAAATGTTTGTAAAAATGACATGATTATGAAAATGCGATAAAATTTCTATGCGTCTAAATGGAACAATGAGTTTTACTGTCGAGCCAAAATGGTGGACCCGGACATGTTGAGATATAGTACTGTCAAGTAGAGACATACTATATTTTGGAATATTGTGACTGAGGGTATTTTCATAAATATGATAATATATTAAGACTAAGGGTAGTTTTATAATTATAATTCTTAATCATGCATTGAGAGTTGTGTCAATTTGGTTAAAAATTGGCGATTGATTGACGAGATGAACTACACCGTGTTATGGGTGTGATAGGCGTAATGTGGTTCATTATTTGAACTTGGAGGGGTTAGTGTGCGAAGAATTCCACATGCGGACAATTGGTAGCTCCTCTGGGCCGTGGTAACGGGCAACATACTAATGATCTCGACAAGCACTATACTTAATCAAGATCTTGTGGAGACTATTTGGTATAATGCCTATAGTGCACGATGTATTTGGATTGTGTACTACTACACGATGTTTTGGACTGTGGACTATAGACACGACGTTGGACAGTGTAATAGTTTGGTTGGGCAGTCTAAGGCACTGATAGTTCTTTTTCAGATCATTCTCTCTGATGTTTGTGTTTAGCTCCATGGAGTAGGAATGAGTCAGTGTGCGTTAGCATCCATGATCTGTATTTTTAAATGTTTATTATAACCTGTGATAGCATGTATGATGTGTTAATTTGAGGTACTATATATGATGTGATGGTATACATTAATTATGATATTTGTTTGTATTGTCGTTTTCTTTATTACCATGCGGGTAATGATGTAGATTGTCTCACCTTGTTATATGTATTTCTCTGTATTATTATTTATTCTGTAAAGAGTTTGAGGAAGAGGAAGAGGAACAGCCTCTTGATATTCAGTATCTAGAATAGCGCCAGCCGAGTGAGCATTGTGACGATGGCAAGCCGTTAGATCACCCCTACCATTTGGATTGACCGTGTGATCATGGCATTGCCTGGATTCTTTGGTTTTGTGAGACTTGATTTTCATGGAGGCTCGGAAGCCTGGCTACTGCGTGAGGATAGAGGATCGGTAGTTTATATGGGATGTCTGACTGTGTCTCTGTGTAGAGAGTTTGATGGGGAGATTATATTTACTACTACTTTGTATTTACATCTTGAGTTGCCTTTGACTCTTAGGCGTTATTGGGGAGGGATTTTTCATGTGCCTAGTGAGCTTAGTAGTGAATCGACAGCACGGACTCAGGTCCGTAGAGCTACGAGACATCCTGGATTTCTACTATCTGATGATCTCTCTGAGAGTGATCCTTTGGAGTGTTAGGAATCTGTGATGTGCACTTGGATATGTTATGTTTTAGTTTTATGCTGACACTTTACCGCTTTGCTAAATATTTGTAGTTGTAAATTATTTGTATACTTAATACAAAAATCATATGTATATTATGGTGTGATTATGCTTTGTCTTATTATGTGTTCTGTGTTATTTTATTTAACGTTATAAGTATAAAAAGAAAAAATTTTATGACTAATTTTATGTATGTACCAAACGTTTTACAACTTGGGTAAGAATTTTATAAGATTTTATTTTCTTGCATTAAAAATGTGACATCCCCACAAGGGTGTTACATTAGTTGGTATTAAAGCCCAAGTTAGAGTCTTTTGGGGTTGTAGTTGGGTTTGTTTTTGCTTGTGTTGTGTGATTCTCTGTGATTTGTTTCTGAAAGGTTACATCTAACCTTATTTTGTCTTGTTGAAGAAAGAAGATGTCTGGTGGAAGAAGAGCGCGTGCGAATGTGAAACGTAATGTGGACCCAATGACTGTAGCTGTTAAAGCTATACAACGGATGGCAGAAGTAATTACTCAACAAAATCAATTAGCAGCTCAACAGCAAGATGCGACTGTTGATGCTCTAAATTTGTCTGAGTTTAGGTGCAATAACCCGCCGCAGTTTAGAGGGGAGTTTGACCCCGAGAAGGCGAGTCTCTGGATCCAAAACTTGGAAAGGGTATTTGAAGGAATGGGGTGCACAGAGAATAGAAAGGTGACATATGCTACTTTTATGTTGAGAGGAGATGCTGAGAATTGGTGGAGAGGAACCCACCGATTATTACAAGCTGAAGGGACTGAAATTACTTGGGAGGTGTTTAGTGAAGTATTTCTAGAGAAGTACTTTCCTGCTTGTGCCCGACATGCCAAGGAGATGGAATTTCTTGGTTTGCGTCAAGGTAACATGACTGTTGGGGAGTATGCTGCTAAGTTTGAGAGCTAGTCACAGTTCTCAAGGTATTTTCAAATTCAACCGGATGAGATATGGAAATGCCATAAGTTTGAGGATGGACTGAGCGTAGAATTGAGACGAGGAGTGCTACCTATGAGGATAAGGGAATTTCCTGCTTTGATGGATACCTGTCGATGACTCGAGGAGTTGGAGCCGTCTCAAGATTCCAGAAATCGCAACTTTGGACCGACTAGGTTCCAAAGAGGAGGCAGCAACAGTAATAATCGGTTTCAACGCAAGCCTTATTCGAGACCACCGGGAAGTCAGCCTCAACGTCCGTCTGTTGGGAGAAGTTCTAGTGGTAATAGAACTAGTCAAAATGTGGCATTTACGCCAAGATGTTTTAAGTGTGGAAAGAGTGGCCATATATCTACGGATTGTTCGATCAGAGAAACGATATGTTTTAATTACTGAAAACCTGGACATGTTTCTAGGGATTGTACTCAGCCAAAAAGGAAGCCTGCTGTGAGTAATGTTCGTGCTACTCTACCGCGATCTAGAGGGCGAGTATATACGATGGCTAGAACTGAAGTTTCTCAGTTTGAAGATCTCATTCAAGGGGAAGGTGTCACTGAAGGTAATCTTTTGACTGTGTTATATGATTCGGGTGCAACACATTCCTTTATTGCATATGATTATGTGGAACGATTGAAACTGCCTGCGTCTTCTCTGAGTTTTCAATTGATTATTTCTACGCCAACTGCCAAGCCTGTTGTTACATCCAAAATATGTTTGAATTGTCCTATCATTATAAAAGATCGTGTGTTTTTGATCAATTTAATTTGTTTACCTCTTGTTGAGATAGACGTAATATTAGGAATGGATTGGTTATCTTCTAACCACATCCTAATAGACTATGCAAATGATAACTTCGGAAAATGACGTTATTTCACATGGCTTTGAATGTATAGGAGTATGCTTTCCTTAAATTTACATTACCCAATGGTCCAAATTCATGCATGATCTTGATTCTTTAAGCTTTGTATCTCAATCGTTTGATAATTTAATTGTTAATGCTTGTAATAAGAAATTGAGATTGATCATGGCTTGATGAGTTAAAGCATTGTTTTTGTTGCAGAGATTCAAGAAGGAAAGACCTTGGAAAGGATATGGAAGCATAGAAGAGTTCAAAATGGAGAAAGATGCAAAAAGGATGGAAGGGCAGCTAAACCACGCCTAGGCGAGCCAAATCCACGCCTAGGCGTGTTCCTCGCAGTTTATCAGGAATTTCAAGCAGAGACCACCACGTCTAGGCGTGGTAAAGTCACGCCTAGGCCTGACAAGCAGAAGAAGGGCACGTGATACATAACCACGCCTAGGCGTGTTAAATCCACGCCTAGGCGTGGGGGAAACCCTGGCACGAAAATTTTACCCTCATATTCTGATTTTTGGGGGAAGGGAGGGAATTCGGTTTCGAGAGACACTAAACCACGAAGCTCAGAGAGGAAGTGAGAAGAGGAGGAACCCATTTAGATTAAAGGTGACTCAAGGAAGAATCAAGATCAAGGAAGAGGATCAAGCTTGGAAGCTCTCCATTTTTTTGTCCATTCTTTCCCTTTACCTCTTGATTTGTAACTTGATGGATCATTTGATTTCATGTGTTTTCTTCTCCTTCATGATGTGTAGCTAAACCCTAATCTAGGGGCTCTCTAGGATCTTGCTATGGATTTGATTAATTTGTAATTAATTGGGTATCCTTTCAATGAATTTGGTTTTGTTCATCCATATCTATGCTTAATGCTTGTTGTTGATTGGCCATCAATTGCATGATTTTAGTATTCCAATTGAACTAGAGATAAGGAGTTGTGAATATGGATATGGTATGGTTAATGTATGTTCAATTACATTCTATTGCATTGAGTGTGTTGATTAGCTAATGGGATGGACACATACCCATTAGTCATGCATAGCAAGTGTTTGATAATTGGTCTCAATGAGTGATTCTTATGTTAACCCACATGGACACATAGTGGATTAACTAGGTTTTGCATGGGTAATTGTCCTAGATATAAGCTCTTATCTATTGAAGGTTATCAGCTAACAATTATCATTTCATTGATTGGTACTTGTTGATTGCAATTATTCTTTGAAGTAGCAAGTGAATAGGGACCCTTAGGCTTTAATCATTCTCATCTTCTCTTGTGGAATTAGTGTTTAGTGTTTTCTTATTTTGTTTCTTTAAATTGTTATTTTAATTGCAACCCATTCTCACAATTCGTTTGCTTGGATAAAAATTTGTGAATTTTGATTAAGTTTAACATTCTTCTAATTAATCAATCCCTTGGGACACGATACTCTAACTCTCCTTTATATTACTTGTCGACCCGTGCGCTTTCGGATTTACGGATTACGGACCAACAAGTTTTTGGCGCCGTTGCCGGGGATTGAGTTTAGATTTTGTGTTATTTCTTACAATTATTCACAATTCTTATTTCAAGTTTTCTTTGTTGTTTTGTTTTGTTTTTCAGGTACTTAGCTCTTGTATGCGAAGGACTCAAAGTGTATCTTGATTTCTTTACGATCCTGAGATCGAGAGGACTTTTCGTAGATTACTAAGAGAACGACTAGTACAAGGAAAGACACTTGAATTGGATAGTGACTCGGAGATGGCAGAAGAAGCGAATGCTGAAAGACTCTTGAGAGAGTATACCACTCCAAATGCTAGAGACATTCGATCTAGCATTAGAAGGCCAGCTGTACAGGCACAGACTTTTGAGATCAAGCCTGCTATTATCCAGATGGTGCAGAATAATTTGCAATTTGCGGATCTTCCCCATGAAGATCCTAATGCTCATTTAACCAACTTTCTGGAGATTTGTGATACCTTCAAGCATCAAGGGATGACTGATGATGCGGCTCGATTGAGGCTTTTCTCTTTTTCCTTAAGAGATAGGGCCAAGGCATGGCTTCAATCATTACCTGAACATTCCATCACTACTTGGGAAGAGCTGGCTCAGAAGTTCTTGGATCGATTCTTTCCTCCCATGAAAGCAATGAAGTATAGGAATGACATCTTGTCCTTCAGACAATTCGAAGGAGAAACCTTGTATGAGGCTTGGGAGCGATTCAAGGAGTTGCTAAGGAAGTGCCCCCATCATGGTATAGCAAAATGGATATTGGTTCATACTTTTTACAATAGCTTGACAACCTCCATTAGATCTATAATTGATGCAGCAGCTGGAGGGGCTCTCATGAGCAAGACCGTGGATGCAGCCTACAACCTTTTGGAGGAAATGGCTAATAACAACTATCAGTGGCCAGCTGAGAGAGTGACTCCCAAGAGATCAGTAGCAGGTATTCATGAAGTTGATGCTCTTACATCTCTTACAGCTCAAGTGGCAGCTCTTTCTAAGAAGCTGGACACCATGGGAGTTAATTTTGTAGCAAGTGGAGTTAGTAACTCAGCTGAAATTTGTGATCACTGTGGGGACCTTCATTCAACTGCTAATTGCATAGCTAGCCTGGAAAGTGTGCAATATGCAAATCAATTCCGTCAGCCAATTCACAACAATGTTTTGGGCAATTCTTATAATCCTAGTTGGAAGAACCATCCCAATCTCTCATGGGGTGGTCAAGTTCAAGGTCCTTCCTCTTCTTCGTATCAGAATAGGGAAGCTCCCCGTGCTCCTCCGGGTTTTCAACAACAGAGCCTCCTTCAAGCCCAAACCTCAACATCGACTTCAACATCCAATTTGGAGAAGATGTTTGCTCAGTTTATGACTAGCCAGCAAGAGTACATGACTAAGACCGACTTAAGGCTTGCTTCGCATGATGCTTTGATGCAAGGTCAAGCGGCCTCCTTGAGAAATCTTGAGACCCAAGTTGGCCAACTTGCCCAAGCCTTAAGTAGTAGGCCTCAAGGGAGTTTTCCTAGTGACACCATCAACAATCCCGGAGGTTCTCCCAAGGAGCATTGTAAGGCTATAACACTGAGGAGTTGGAAAGAAATTGAAGGGAATCCCAAGACTAAACTGCTTGAAGAAGAAGTGGAGGTAACTCAAGATGAAGAGGTTGTGAGCCAAAGGGTGGAGAAGAATAAAGAGCTAGCAGAGAGTAAGGTTGAAGACAAGAAGAAGGAGGACAAGCCTTATACACTACCTCCACCTTTTCCCAACCGGCTAGCTAAACAAAAGCTTGATGCTCAATTCCAAAAGTTTTTGGATATTTTCAAGAAACTTCACATAAACATACCGTTTGCTGAGGCTTTGGAACAAATGCCTAGTTATGTGAAGTTCATGAAAGACATTTTGTCTAAGAAGAGAAGACTGGGGGATTATGAGACAGTAGCTCTCACAGAGGAGTGCAAAGTGCCATATTGCAAAACAAACTACCTCCGAAGCTCAAGGATCCGGGAGTTTCACCATCCCTTGCACAATCGGTGAGAAATTTTGTGGTAAGGCATTATGTGATTTGGGAGCTAGCATTAATCTCATGCCTTACTCTATTTACAAAAGACTAGGTTTGGGGGAAGCTGCACCTACTTCAATTACCTTACAGTTGGCAGACAGAACCCTCATTTACCCGAAGGGGGTTCTTGAAGATGTGCTAGTTAAAGTGGACCACTTTTTCTTCCCTGCGAATTTCGTCATACTTGATATGGAGGAAGATAGTAAAGTCCCTTTGATTTTAGGCCGACCCTTCCTTGCAACTGGAAGAACCCTTATTGATGTGGAGAAAGGAGAACTTACCATGAGAGTTCAAGATAAACAAGTTACCTTCACTATTTTCAAAGATACCAAGAGCCCTCAAGATCAAGAAGAATGTTCTGCGATGACAGTAGCTGAAGGGAAGACATCTGAGGCAAGAGATTTAATCTGTGCTCCTGGTGCAAGTCATGAGATCTCTGCAGATGATAGGGAAGAAGTTCAACTGCAGCAGCGGCACGCAAGCAAGATGGTTTACTCATGCAAATCACCCATTAAGGAGGCTCTAACCATGGAGTTAAAACATTTGCCATTTCATGCATACCATGCTTACTTTGAAGAAAAGGAGGAAGATCCTCCTCCCATAAGCACGTGCAAGTAAAACTGGAAAATAAAGTCCAGCCAGGACTATAAATAAGGCGCTTGTTGGGAGGCAACCCAATTTCTTAATCCTATCTCTTCACTTAGGACAATATTTTGCATGTTTTTTCTTTTATTTTGTAGTTTTATTTGATTTTGTTTTATTGTTTTGTTGTGTTTGATTTTCATTTGGAGGCTTTGGTTGTTCATATTAGTCCTATGCTTTTTCTTAGGTGTTTGAGAATATGGAGGGTGTGTTTGATGCTTGGTTGTGGGGTTTTCTGGTGTTGTTGTTTAGTATTTTGTTCCAGTAATCCACGCCTAGGCGTGGGTTTTACACGCCTAAGCGTGTCCCTCTCAGCTGCAATTAGAAACTTTTCCAGAGAGTTCCACGCCTAGGCGTGGATTTATCACGCCTAGGCGTGGTCCTCTCTGTGTTTTCAGGAGTTTTGACCTGCGAGCATCACGCTTAGGCGTGATTTTTACATGCCTAGGCGCAGTTTCCTTTCAAAAAAAAAAAAATTCCATGCCTAAGCGTGGTAATGTCACGCCTAGGCGTGATGAGCCTCCTGCTGCACAAAACGCAGCCCCCCATTTAGCTCCTAAATCCCTAATTTCCCCCTTCTTTCATTCCTCTGCTCGCCCTTTCATTTACCATTTCTTCCTCCCCCCTCCAATCTCCTCACCTCTAACCCTAGCCTTCATTCCTCCAATCTTCTTCTCCACAATTTCCACCACCACCGTAGCCCCCTTCTCACCATATTTCTCCCTCCTTCCCTCTTCCTCATCTTTTCTCCAATCTTCTTCTTCCACTCCACCGTAACTCCACCGTAACACCACCGTAACCCCTCCTTCCCTCCTTCTTCTTTCCCTTTTACTTCTTCCCTCCACCACAACCCACATTTCCACCGTACCCACCACACGGCAAATACAACATCCTGTTTTTTGTTTGTGTGTTTGATTTGGGTTTCTTACTAGTTTCGGGTACCTTGTTAATTTCCCCCTCCTTCCAGGTTATTTTGCTCTCCATTTCCTGCTCTTTCTATTGTCTTTTGGTTTTCTTGTGTTCTTTTTGTGTGTTTTTGCAGTTTAAATATAATATATTTGTTGATTGCTCGTTATTTGTTAGTTATTATTTATCTCTGGTTTTAAAATATTTTTGATTTCCATTGGGCTTGTGGCTTGGTTATTTCTGCTGAACAATGACGATGTTACATGTCTATTTGCGTTAATCCTCACTTTGTTGACATACGTGAGGTATTCCTTCAGTTTGAGTCACCATGTGGTTGTTCTTAGTATCTGTTGTCATTTTTGGATAATTGATGTGGTTTGATTCTAAGTTGTGTGCAGCTAAGCTGAGACTTGTTTGCATTGTCACTTGCTTATTTCTGATTGATTGGAACATAACTGGTTGGACCTGTTTACCTATTTCTGATTCATTTGATTTGGGGATAACCTTGGTTTGGATAGTTGGCCCTGTTGACTATGCTGTTTAATGTGTTCCCATGAGTATTTGATTGGCAATACTATGTTGGACCCTGCTGCAATTGCATGCTTATATTTGAACTGATTGGGATCTGATCCATCACTGCTTATTACTGAATAGGACCCTGTTGCATGCTGTGGTATGTTGCATTATTTTTGGTTCTGCTTGCATTTTTTGTTGGTTATTGACTTGGGTTGCTTGATTGCATTGCATGCTATCTTCTTGGAAGTGACTGATTTCATTACAATTATTCTCAGTCTTTGTTCAAATGATAATAACCAGCCCCTCTTCTTTTCAGGTCATCATTCACCATGTCAAAGCGTCAGAGAAAAACTGTTCAAGCTGGGCCAAGTAACCCTGATGACAGTGAAGCGATTCCAGCATATGACCCTGCCTTTTTCATTTCTCAGCAGGCCTTTGACCACTTTTGGAAGCACTTGAGAAATATCAATATCATACCGAAAAAAGGGTTCCATGAGTTAAATGTGGTGCGTTATCCAACCATCTCTCGCGCCACAGCTATTTTTCATTGGTAAACTTTTGCTGAACATCCCATTGAAGAACCAGTGGCTGTAGTGGTGAAAGAGTTCTATGCTAACGCCCATGCTGAACCAAGATCTTCTACAACTGTTAGAGTTAGAAGACGGACAGTTAACTACTCAGTGGAGCGCATCCGGCAAGTCATGGACCTTGGCCCCCCTCCACTAGTCTGTTCATACAGAGAGTTGCAATTACCTGAGGAGCAAGGGGGCACCCCCTTTAGCACTGTGATGGATAGTATTTGTGACTCTACTTTTCCGGTTCAAGTCCAGAGGAACACTGATAATTCCATCCGCTTTCTCAAGCAGGAGAGTTTGCGCCGTGAGCTGCGCCCGTGGAACCACTTTGTGTGTTCCTGTTTGCTCCCTACTGAGCACAGGTTGGAAATTTATCCTGAGCGTGCCTACATGCTTTATGCAATTTATAATCTTCTTCAGGTGGACACCGCTCAGATACTCTATGATCAAATCCAGCTGTGCATCACCGAAAAGCTCATATCCTTGTTCTTTCCATTCCTCATATGTCAACTGTGTACGCATGCGAAGGTGCCTTGGAAGGACACTGAAGTCCGTGTGAAGCTGAAGACACCCATGACAGAACGGGCAGTGCAGACTATTATGACTGCCCAGGAGAAGCGCAGGCGAGCCCCGGTCCAGCCCCCAGTTCCAGATCCCGAGCCTGCTCCTGCACCTACACCTGCTCCTGCTCCACAGCCTGTTCCAGTTTTTGATGCCACCTGGGCACACTCCATTGAGCAGCGCCTAGATCGGCAGCAGGAGATGCTGGCTGCGCTTTACCAGGGCATTCATTGGATGGCCTTGGGGCAGGGGCGCCTGATGGATGATTTTCCAGCTTTTCCACCTTTTGCTGCTCCACCAGTTGCAGCTTCACCTTCTCATCCACCTCCCCCACCTGCTGATGATCCGGAGATGGGCGCAGAGGGCGATGACCTGTTTAATGAGGATGACTTGATTTGAGGTGCCAGGGCCTATTACTTTCATGCTATTTTCTGCTTTGTTTTTCTGTCTTGACTTTCAGTGCACTGTCTGTACTTATTGGATACATTTCTTATTTTGTATGCAGTGGGACACTGCATGACTTGGGTTTAGGGGAGATTTAGTACTTTCTCTGTTAATTGCTGAATCAGTTTTTGTTGATATATATGGATTACTTTCTCATTCCTTTGGTCTTGCTTTGTTTTTCCAAATTTGTGGATGTGAGTGTGCTTGATTGATTAGGATTAATGGGTCGCCCTGAATTATGCTCTTAATTGATGAGTATGTTGAGAGGCAAGTTGAACTTATGCATCTTTGGAATTTTGATTTGATTATCCAATGATTGTGTGGATCATAGATATGCCTCATTACTTGGGAAATCACATGTAAAAATTTCAAATTTTGTGCTTACACTTTTGTTATATTAGTGTATGAGTGGATTTCCCATTGCATGTGTGATAAATCTTGGAATATAAATGAAATGCATGTTTGGAGAAAAATTTATAAAAGGCACGTGTATAATCATTTTGCATCTTAGAAGCTTGTCGATTCCCTTTCAAGGCGAAATCCTAGGTGATGTGTTTTCAAGGAAATGAGGCGAGTTTTTGAAGCGATTGGGCCTTTCCAGCCAACCTTAACTGAATGAGTTTCCTAGTACCCCCTTTGAAGCCTAGTGTGTTTGTGTATGTGCTGCCTAATTTTTCCTTCTTTAAACTTCAATTGTCCACCCTGTTATCCCTGCATGAGAAAAATCATTTTATCCTTGATTACATATCCCTTGTTGAATGCATGATCTGACATTTTTGTTGAGTTGAGCCAAATCAATATTTGTGCATGGTAATAGAAAATCAGGATCTTTTTGGAACAAACTCTTACCAAAAAAAAAAGTATAAAAAGAAAAGAAAGAAAAATGCGTGAGTTGCACAAAATGCAGCCCCCTTTTGCAAAGGAAATAAAAAAAAATGGAATAAAGAGAGTTGACTTTTTTTTATTATTATTGGATCCTTTTTGTACATCTTGCATGCTTGGCTTGATTCAATGGGAATGTGTGATTATGTGTTTGATATTTGAATTTAATTCCTTCCCCTTCTTTCTTAACCATTACCCTTAGCCTCACATTACAAGCCTAAAAGACCCTCATGATTCTTGATCATGTGTTGCCTACATTAGTGGAGAAAGGGATGAAGGACATTCTTTTGAGAGTGCATGTGCATTTTATAAATTCATCCACCTTGCTCTTCATGATTAGGAAAGGGTTTTAAATTCATGAGCTCGGGAAATCTTTCACGCACAAAAGATGGCATTAAAGGGTGAGCATGACAGTTGAGAATTTCTTGCATGTGTGGACCTTGTTGTAACGATTGAAATGTGATTTCTGAGGGTATGAATGATAATTGGAAGCTGGATGTGCCCTAATTCAATTTGTCTAATATTTCTTGACCTTGGGATTGGATTTTGTTTCCTTTACTTGCTTGGTCTAGTTTGCTCGAGGACTAGCAAAACTTTAGGTTTGGGGGTGTGATAACTTCGGAAAATGAAGTTATTTCACATGGCTTTGAATGTATAGGAGTATGCTTTCCTTAAATTTACATTACCCAATGGTCCAAATTCATGCATGATCTTGATTCTTTAAGCTTTGTATCTCAATCGTTTGATAATTTAATTGTTAATGCCTGTAATAAGAAATTGAGATTGATCATGGCTTGATGAGTTAAAGCATTGTTTTTGTTGCAGAGATTCAAGAAGGAAAGACCTTGGAAAGGATATGGAAGCATAGAAGAGTTCAAAATGGAGAAAGATGCAAAAAGGATGGAAGGGCAGCTAAACCACGCCTAGGCGAGCCAAATCCACGCCTAGGCGTGTTCCTCGCAGTTTATCAGGAATTTCAGGCAGAGACCACCACGCCTAGGCGTGGTAAAGTCACGCCTAGGCGTGACAAGCAGAAGAAGGGCACGTGATACATAACCACGCCTAGGCATGTTAAATCCACGCCTAGGCGTGGGGGAAACCCTGGCACGAAAATTTTACCCTCATATTCTGATTTTTAGGGGAAGGGAGGGAATTCGGTTTCGAGAGACACTAAACCACGAAGCTCAGAGAGGAAGTGAGAAGAGGAGGAACCCATTTAGATTGAAGGTGACTCAAGGAAGAATCAAGATCAAGGAAGAGGATCAAGCTTGGAAGCTCTCCATTTTTTTGTCCATTCTTTCCCTTTACCTCTTGATTTGTAACTTGATGGATCATTTGATTTCATGTGTTTTCTTCTCCTTCATGATGTGTAGCTAAACCCTAATCTAGGGGCTCTCTAGGATCTTGCTATGGATTTGATTAATTTGTAATTAATTGGGTATCCTTTCAATGAATTTGGTTTTGTTCATCCATATCTATGCTTAATGCTTGTTGTTGATTGGCCATTAATTGCATGATTTTAGTATTCCAATTGAACTAGAGATAGGGAGTTGTGAATATGGATATGGTATGGTTGATGTATGTTCAATTACATTCTATTGCATTGAGTGTGTTGATTAGCTAATGGGATGGACACATACCCATTAGTCATGCATAGCAAGTGTTTGATAATTGGTCTCAATGAGTGATTCTTATGTTAACCCTAATGGACACATAGTGGATTAACTAGGTTTTGCATGGGTAATTGTCCTAGACATAGGCTCTTATCTATTGAAGGTTATCAGCTAACAATTATCATTTCATTGATTGGTACTTGTTGATTGCAATTATTCTTTGAAGTAGCAAGTGAATAGGGACCCCTAGGCTTTAATCATTCTCATCTTCTCTTGTGGAATTAGTGTTTGGTGTTTTCTTATTTTGTTTCTTTAAATTGTTATTTTAATTGCAACCCATTCTCACAATTCATTTGCTTGGATAAAAATTTGTGAATTTTGATTAAGTTTAACATTCTTCTAATTAATCAATCCCTTGGGACACGATACTCTAACTCTCCTTTATATTACTTGTCGACCCGTGCGCTTGCGGATTTACGGATTACGGACCAACAGCAAACAAAACCATAGTTTTTCCTAAGGAAGAAAGTTCTGGATTCTTGGCTGCTGTTAAAATCAAGTCATTGTTGAGGGATGGAGCTCAGGGATATATGCTGCTATCTTCTTTAGAAGTCAAGAGTGAAAAGGATGTGAACGCTACTCTTGTCGTCAATGAGTTTCCAGAGATTTTTCCTGATGATGTACCCGGTTTGCCACCAGAAAGGGAGATCGAGTTCTCTATCGATTTGGTGCCGGGAGCAGGTCCTATTTCGATTGCGCCATATCGAATGTCGCCTACAGAGTTGGTAGAATTGAAGAAGCAATTGGAGGAACTGTTGGAGAAACAGTTTGTGCGACCTAGTGTTTCACCATGGGGAGCACCTGTACTACTAGTCAAGAAGAAGGATGAAACCTTTCGTCTTTGTGTAGATTATCATCAATTGAACAAAGTTATGATAAAGAATAAGTATCCACTTCCAAGAATAGATGACTTGATGGATCAGTTGAAATGAGCCACTGTTTTCTCTAAGATACATCTGCGATCGAGTTATCATCAGATTCGTGTTAAGGTAGACGATGTGCCTAAGACAGCTTTCTGAACTCGTTATGGGCATTATGAGTATCAAGTGATGCCGTTCGGAGTGACGAGTGCTCCTGCAATATTCATGGACTACATGAATAGGATTTTTCATTTGTACCTAGATAGATTTGTCATTGTTTTTATCGATGACATTCTGATCTACTCTCAAAGTGAAGAAGAGCATGCTGAACATCTCAGTATAGTTCTCTAGATTTTGAAGGAGAAGAAGCTATATGCAAAGTTGGCAAAATGCGAATTATGGTTGGAAAAAGTTCAATTTCTAGGTCACGTGATTTCCAAGGAAGGTATTGTGGTAGACCCTTCAAAGGTGGAGACTATTTTGCAGTGGGAAAGACCTAAGACAGTGACAGAGGTCCGAAGTTTTATTGGATTGGTCGAATATTACCGAAGGTTTATTGAAGGTTTTTCCAAAATAGCTGGACCGCTTACACAACTCACAAGGAAGAGTCAAGCTTTTGATTGGACAGAGGAATGTAAAGCAAGTTTCCAAGAGTTGAAGAAGAGGTTGATGACTGCATCAGTGCTAATTTTACCAGACCCTAACAAATCTTTTGAGGTGTATTGTGACGCTTCTTATCAAGGGTTAGGATGTGTGTTAATGCAAAACAGGAATGTGGTAGCTTATGCTTCAAGACAATTGAAGGTTCAGGAAAGGAACTATCCAACGCATGATTTGGAACTAGCCGCAGTGGTTTTTGCGTTGAAAGTATGGAGGCATTTTCTATATGGAGCTATGTTCAATGTCTTTAGCGATCACAAAAGTTTGAAGTACTTGGTTGATCAAAAGGAATTGAACATGAGGCAGAGGCGATGGTTAGAATTCTTGAAGTAATATGATTTTCAGCTTCAATGCCACCTAGGAAAGGCGAATGTGGTGGCGGATGCCTTGAGTAGAAAGGTGGTCAGTGTTTCTACTATGATGATAAAAGAGGAGGAGCTGATTAATCAATTTAGAGATCTATGGTTGTCAGTAAAATTGGTACCAGGAAAGATTCATCTAAGTAAGGTTGTGATTTTAATTGACTTGCTGGAAGTAATAAGAGAAAAACAGGATGAGGATTCGTTTTTACAGAATGAAAAGGAATTTTTGAAGCAAGTTCATAAGGTGACGGTGGAGGAAGGATCTGATGGAATCTTGAGATTTGAGGGAAGAATTTGTATACCTGATGATCTCGATCTTAAGAAAGCAATTTTGGAAGAAGCTCATACTAGTAATTTGAGTATGCATCCAGGGATGACAAAGATGTATCAAGATTTAAAGCGGATGTTTTGGTGGCCAAGAATGAAGAGAGATGTAGCCAAACGTGTGACGTCTTATCTTGTTTGTCAGAAGGCAAAAGTGGAACATCAAAGGCCTGCTGGTATGTTACAACCTTTAACTATTGCTGAGTGGAAATGGGATAGTATCTTGATGGATTTTGTTACCGGATTTCCTAGGACGAAGAAGGGTCATAATTCTATATAGGTTATAGTTGATAGGCTTACAAAGTTGGCACACTTTTTTTTTATCAATATTAAGTATTCGTTGGAACGATTAACCCAGATGTACATCAGCAAAATTGTTAGACTTCATGGTGTACCCACAAGTATAGTTTCTGATAGAGATCCGAGGTTTACGTCAAGGTTCTGGCGAAGTTTGCAAGAAGCCATGGGAACTAAACTGCGATTGAGTTCTACTTATCATCCGTAGACTGATGGTCAAACGGAGAGAACGATTCAGTCGTTGGAAGATTTGTTGCGTGCTTGTGTGTTAGAACAACAAGGGAGTTAGGATGAATTCCTGTTTTTGATAGAATTCACCTGCAATAATAGTTTTCACTCAAGTATAGGGATGGCACCCTATGAAGCCCTTTATGGACGACGATGCCGAACACCTTTGTGTTGGTATCAGGATGGGGAAAGTATGACTATTGGGCCTGATCTTGTGCAACAGACTATAGAAAAGGTGAAAATGATTCAAGAGAAAATGCGAACGACTCAGAGCCGACAGAAGAGCTATGCTGATAAGTGAAGGCGACCTCTTGAATTTGAGGAAGATGAGCATGTATTCTTAAGAGTAACACCTACGACTGGTGTTGGAAGGGTTATCAAATCCAGGAAGCTTACTCCTAAATTTATAGGGCCTTATCAAATTATTCGTCAAATAGGTCCTGTAGCCTACCAGATAGCCTTACCACATTTTCTATCCAATCTACATAATATGTTCCATGTGTCTCAGCTGAGAAAATATATTCTAGACCCAACGCATGTTATACATCCAGATGAAGTACAACTGAAGGATAATTTGACGTATGAAACACTTCCTGTTAAGATTGAGGACAAGAGAGTGAAGCACCTTCGAGGGAAGATAATTGAGCTGGTAAAGGTGATATGGAATGATGCAACGGGAGATGATACTTGGGAGCTAGAAGATAAGATGAGGGAGCAATACCCTCAACTATTCTGAGGTACGACAAATTTTGGGGACAAAATTTTTATTAGTAGGGGAGAGTTGTAACACCCCAACTTTTGGGATAAGTATTATATTGTCCTAAATGTACTGTTTTGTTTTTTTTTTGTGAGTTATAAATTGAATTTGACTTTTTCGTGAGTGCATTTGACTGTTGTGTGTGATTTACTCTGAGTTAAGGAAATAATAATTTTCTGGCCGAAAAAATCTTATTTTAATTATTCGGAGCTAGGGGATCTTACTAAACCCAATTCTGAGTGATATATATATTAATCTTTTACTTTTTAGGATTTAACTGTGTAATAAAATAATTTTATATTATTATAATATTATTTTATTTGACAGTACCTACTATCTCAAAAACAGTAGGAATCTGCTCCAAAATGACCATGGACCCTGAAAAGTCTATGGGACCCACGTTTAGAGTAGCAGTCAACGATTCTGACTGGACTGAATTCTAAGCCAATAGGAGCCAGTCAACGAAAGTGGCTTGAAAGTTTCTAACCAATAAGGTTTGGTCAAATAAAGTGGCAAAGACTTTATTGTGGACCATTGGATGAAAAGCTTGATTAAGATGTTTTTGATCATAACCGTTGATCAAATCAATGGTGTGAGAACAATCCTAATAAAATCACTAAGTGATATCCACCTTAGATTAAATCAATGGATAGGAAACAAAGTTAAATTCAATGGTTAGGATTGAGTCAAATATAGTGGCTTGACTAATTAATTAAGTAAACCTAATTAAGTTATTTTATTTACCTAATTAGGAAACTAAGTGAACTAACCTAATTACTAATTAGTTCTAATCTAGTTACTAATTAGATATCCTAATTCTATCTAGAAGTCATGTCAAAGCATGACATATGCAATGACCTAGTTAATTAATTAGTTATGTAATTAGGAAACCTAACCTAATTAATTACCTATCTAATTAGCATGTGATTAGCTTTTAATTGAAGTCAAATTAAGTCCCTAAACCCCTTAGTACCCCACGGCCAAGAGGGCCAATCTACCAAGTTCTCTTATGTTCTTGAACCATCTTGCATGACCATTAGATGACCACTTGGTGACATAGGCCATGTGCCTTCCTAATGTGAACACATTGTGATATTTACTATCCAAACTTATCTCCTAATTTCCCTACACACTCACTCACGGCAGCACCCTCACATTTCACACTCATTATTCACTTTTACACTTACCTAAAGCTTATCCTAATATTCTCTCAAAAATACCAAGAACATAAAGCATCTTTTCTTTCCATTTTCTCTCTCAAGTTTCGGCCTCTCACCCCAAATCCGCTACCTATCTTCTATAATTTTTCCTTCTTACATTTCTTAAACCTAAACTATCTCCTAAACACTTTTCATTTAGAAGGTTTTATCAAAAACCTACTCCTTCTACTTCAAAATCCAAGTTTTATCCTACTTCCTAAAAGGTAAACTTGTGATTCTTTGGTTTTAAATTAAGTTTGTGATTTTCTAAACCATGATTGTTCCATGGTTTATCATTATTAAGGTTTGTTTGTGATTTTACTAATTGTTTAAGAATTGTTAGGGATTTGTGTTGGTTCCCACGAAATCAAGGAGAAGGAGAGGAGCTTAAGGATCTTGTCTTCAAGAGGTAAGAGGGAGATTTAATTTCATCAACCTTGCGTGGTGATGAGAAAATGAATTGTTTGTGTGTGAAGAATCCATATGGATTCATTTATGTCGTTGTTTAATGCTTTCCTATTAGTGATTAATTTTAATGGTATGCATGTCTATAGCTTTAAAATATGTTGCATCTGTTTATAGATGCATGAGTATTAATGTAGGATATGAATAACGTGTAAGGTTTGCATGAGTGTTCTCAACCATTTTCTAAAACAAGGATTTAATAAATTTATGTAAAACAATGAATTTGGAAATAATTTAGAAGTTAGAAAATGATTTAATGAGTAGTTGTGAAGGATATGTTGAATTCGGCCAAAATGCCATTCAATGTATATCTGATTCCCAAAATTATTTTTTTAGGTAGTTTAAATGGCTTCAATACGAAAGAATTTAATCTCAATGAGTTATGGGAAATATAATGAAATAAAGAGGACACTTGAAAAATACTAACGTAGAGCTCACTCTTTGAGTTTTGAAGCACGTTAGCAAGTTTCAAGGTGTAGATAATGGTTAAGGTTAAAATATGCAGTATTTAGATAGAAACGTAGGAAATACCATTTAATGGATTTTTCTAGACAAAATATTGCCAAAATTTACAAAAATCAGACAAATAAAAAAGAAGATTCCATAATATGTTTATAACGTATGGAAAATATTCTATGTGGTTTAAAAGTACTAGAAATAACTTATACATATTTAAAATAATGTTTTTTAAGCTATATGATTAAGAAAATGATTTAAAAATCTTACGCAATTGAGAAAATGATTTAAAAACATTATGCGATATTCAAAAATGTCAAAACATATTTACGCGTTTTAAAAACATTTGTAAAAATGATGTGATTGTGAAAATGCGATAAAATTTCTACGCGACTAAATGGAACAGTGAGTTTTACTGTCGAGCCAAAGTGGTGGACCCGGACATGTTGAGATGTAGTACTATCAAATGGAGACATACTATATTTTGGAATATTATGACTAAGGGTATTTTCATAAATATGATAATATATTAAGACTAAGGGTAGTTTTGTAATTATAATTCTTAATCATGCATTGAGAGTTGTGTCAATTTGGTTGAAAATTGGCAGTTGATTGACGAGACGAATTACACCGTGATGTGGATGTGATTGGCGTAGTGTGGTTCATTATTTGAACTATGAGGCATTAGTGTGCGGAGAATTCCACATGCAGACAGTTGGTAGCTCCTCTAGGTCGTGGTAACGGGCAACACACTAATGATCTCGACAAGCACTATACTTAATCAAGATCTTATAGAGACAATTTGGTACAATACCTATAGTGTACGATGTATTTGGACTGTATACTACTACACGATGTTTTGGACTGTGGACTATAGACACGACATTGGACAGTGTAATAGTTTGGTTGGGCAACCTGAGGTACTGATAGTTCTTTTCAGTTCATTTTTTCTTATGTCTGTGTTTAGCTCCATGGAGTAGGAACGAGTCAGTGTGCGTTAGCATCCATGATCTGCATTTTTAAATGTTTATTATAACCTGTGATAACATGTATGATGTGTTAATTTGAGGTACTATATATAATGTGATGGTATACATTAATTATGATATTTGCTTGTATTGTCATTTTCTTTATTGCTATGCTGGTAATGATGTAGATTGTCTCACCTTGTTATACGTATTTCTCTGTATTATTATTTATTCTGTAAAGAGTTTGAGGAAGAGGAAGAGGAACAACCTCTTGATATTCAGTATCTGGAAGAGCGCCAGCCGAGTGAGCATTGTGAGGACAACGAGCCGTTAGATCACCCCTACCATCTGGATTGACTGTGTGATCATGGCGTTGCCTGGATTCTTTGGTTTTGTGAGACTTGATTTTCATGGAGGCTCGGAAGCCTGGCTACTGCGTGAGGATAGAGGATTGGTAGTTTATGTGGGATGTCTGACTGTGTCTCTGTGTAGAGTTTGATAGGGAAATTATATTTACTACTACTTTGTATTTACATCTTGAGTTGCCTGTGACTCTTAGGCGTTATTGGGGAGGGATTTTCCATGCACCTAGTGAGCTCAGTAGTGAGTCGACAGCACAGACTCAGGTCCGTAGAGCTGCGAGACATCCTGGATTTCTGCTATTCGATGATCTCTCTGAGAGTGACCCTTCGGAGTGTTAGGAATCAGTGATATGCACTTGGGCATGTTATGTTTTAGTTTTATGCTGACACTTCACTGCTTTGCTAAATATTTGTAGTTGTAAATTATTTGTATACTTAAGACAAAAATCATATGTATATTTTTGTCTTATTTTGTGTTTTGTGTTATTTTATTTAACGTTATAAGCATAAAAGGAAAAAATTTTACCACTAATATTATGTATGTACCAAACGTTTTACAACTTGGGTAAGAATTTTATAAGATTTTATTTTCTTGCATTAAAAATGTGATACCCCCACAAGGGTGTTACAAGTAGAGCCCAAGTTTAAGTCTTTTGGGTTTATGGGTAGGCTTATCTTGTTTGTGCTGTGTGTTTCTTTGAAACTAAACACAAAGATGTACGGTTTGATTTCTGAAAAGAGACAAAATTGTTTGAAATGATTTTACTTGACTTTCATTGTGTATTGTTTAGTCTGACTTCAAAGGAACGTGATGGCTCATGGTCGAGGTGAACATATGGAAATGGGACGTGACAACAACAATATGGCTGCGGCAACAATAGCAATACGAAGGATGGCTGACGTGATTGTACAACAAAATTAGAGGGCTGCTCAACAAAAAGAAGCGACAACAGAGACTCAGAATTTGTCAAAGTTTTGCCAAAATAATCCGCCACAGTTTAAGGGTGAATTTGATCTAGAAAAAGCAGATCTTTAGATCAGGGAGTTAGAGAAAATCTTTAGAGGAATGAGATGCATAGATGAAAGGAAGGTAACTTGTGCTACCTTTATGCTCGTTAGAGACGCTGAGGACTGGTGGCAGGAACGCAATAGTTGTTGGAAGCTGAGGGAAGGTTTATCACATGGGAAGTTTTCGTGAGCAAGTTTTTGGAGAAGTACTTTCCAACCAGTGCGAGGAACGCGAAAGAAATGGAGTTTCTAGGCGTAAAACAAGGAAACATGTCAATCAGTGAGTATGCTACTAGGTTTGAAAGCTTGTCAAAGTTCTCAAGGTATTTCTAGCTACAGCCTGATGAGGAGTGGAAGTGTCACAAGTTCGAAGATGGATTGAAGCATGACTTGAAGAGAGCAGTATTGCCTTTGGGAATTGATCAGTTCCCAGCTCATTTGGACAAGTGTCACAGGATTGAGGAGTTGGATCAATCTCGGGATACGAGATCCCATAACTTTGAACCATCTAGGTTCCAAAGGAAGACAAAATTTAAGGTCAATCGATCCCAGCGGAAATCGTATTCATGACCACCAGGGAATCAACAACGACAGCAAACAAATAGAGGAAGTACTAGTGGTAGTAAACTCAATCAGATCATGAAATTTTTACCACATTGTAAGAAGTGTGGAAGAAATCACTTAACGAAGGAGTGTACGAGCAAGAAAATGATCTGTTTCAAGCGCAGAAAGCCCAGACACATTCCCAGAGGCTGTACCCAATCAAAGAAGGAGTCTTCCGTTAGCAATGTATGTGCGACAAGACCCCAAGCAGAAGGGAAAGTCTACATGACGAATGGAACAGAAGCATCCCAACCTGAAGGACTAAACAAGGGAGATTCGACCATAGGAAGTAAGCCTTAAATTGTACTGTTTGATTCAGGGGTGACCCTCCTTTGTTGCTTATGACTATGTGAACCATTTGGATTTATCTATGTTTTTATTTCCATTTTGACTCAAATATTATTATTTCCTATTGCTAAGCCTGTTGTTACTATACAAGTCTGTTTAAATTGTCCTATTACTCTTGGAAATCGGAACCTTTCAGCTAATTTGATTTGTTTATCCTTTTCACAAAAAGACTTGATCTCAGGAATGGATTGGTTATCTTTTAACCATATCTTGTTATTTTGTTCCAATAAAATTTTATTGTTCCCTGAGATTGAGGTTTCTAGATTTGAATCTAGAAAGCTTACTCCTAAATTCATTGGACCATATCAAATTTTTCATCTGATAGATCCAATAGCCTATTAAAACCTTTCTTTCTAACCTTCATAGTATCTTCTATGTATCTCAATTAAGAAAATATGTTCCTTATTAACGTACCGGATACAGTACAATTGAAAGAGAACTTGACCTATGAAACATTTCCTGTTAACATTAAAGATAGGCGAGTAAAACGACTCAAAAGAAAAGGAATTGCCTTAGTAAAGGTAATCTGGAATGACGTGACTAGAGATGCAACGTGGGAGCAAGAGGACAAAATGAAAGAGCAATTCTTGGTTGTGGCTTCTGATTACTCAAGAAGGGGGGGTTGAATTGAGTATGATAAGTTTTTGAAACTTTTCCCCTTTTTGCAAAAAATGATTCTTTTCTTTAATCAAGAAAGAGATTTTGTCAACCAACAAACCAAAATATGTTTTTGCAAGATGTATTGCAATCAAGAATTGAAACTTATAAAGAAATATTAATAGTAAATTTGATTTCAGATAAGAATAAGATCATTAACAAATCAGATCATACAAGCATCCCTAATATATTGCTTAATTCATACATTCAATAGTAAAGCAAATAAAGAGTTAAGGGATAGAGAAAATTACAAAACGAGATTTATCCTGATTCAGCTACCTCCACTAGTAACTGATGTGTGTGAAACAACATCATATTTTGTTCTTGTTTTGCATGCCTTTTTATGCATTTTACGCATTTTAGTTTTTCTTTTTATTTATTTTTTCTTTAGTTCAGATAACTGCGGTGTTTGTGGTGTTGTTGTGCAAGATTGGTGCTAGATTAGCTTAGAAATGGTTGGAAAGCTTGCAAGATTGAAGTTGGAGCTTTACGGATAGTAAATTGGGGAAAAAGACTCATTCCAGAGAGTTCCACGACCTGCTTGTGGAATTTCCCACGACCATGGATCGAGCAGTTGCGTGAAGAAGCAAAAGTGATTTTCCAAAGAATTCCACGGTCTGCCCGTGGAATGATCCACGGCTGTGGAATTTTGTCAGCAAGATTCACGGCCAGCCCGTGGAATGATCCACCGTCATGGATCGCAGTTCGCATCAATTTTTAAGTTTTATTTTTTATTTCTTTTAGGGCCTTTTAGCCAATTTAAACCCTAGGGGTATAAATAAATATTCTGAATACAATTTTGGGGTTCCAATTTGGTTGAAGGAGGCATACTTAGAGGCTTTGGATCTTGATCTTTCTTCCTTCTTTCTCTTTGATTACGAGTTTGGATGTTCATGAATATGTTTTCTTGTTTCTTCTTCTCCATGTCTGAGTAGTTCTCTTTATTTCTAGGATTGGGCAATGCCCTTTGATACATTCATGATGATTAATTGACTTTGTTTCCCCTATTATTAATCTTGAATGATCTTTGATTCAATCCTTATTGCGCTTATTCATGTAAATTTGTTGGCCACATATTTGTATCTCATAGATATCTAGGGATGTACTGATAGGTGAACTTAGGTGTTGGAACCATAAGAATTGAACTTAAGGTCTAAATCTTTAAGGTCTAAATCACGAGAGTAGATTTAGACTTTCAAGGATTCAATGAATTACCATAAAACGTAATGGGTTTAATTTAAATTCAATTACCACGAGAGTAGGAATTAGTTTAATTGGGTACGGTTCTTGTCTCTTGAGGAAGAACATTAACTAATTTAGGGTAATTCACCTTCAATTGAATTTCAATTTTAATAAAATGGTTATCAATTAGGATTTGTCTTGTATCATTGTGGTTACCCCAATCTTGGAAGCTTTCTTGAATCTGAAAAACCTTTCTTAATAACTTGCTATTTTTGTTCTTAATTTTGCACTCTAGTATTTATTTATTTAATTGCTCTATTACTACATTCTTGTCAATCAACAATTATAATCTCTTTGTTTAATTGAATTGAATTAATTTAGTAATTGGTATTCTTAGACACAGTCCTTATGGATTCGATCTTTTTATTACTTGACGATGAAACCGTACACTTGCAGAATTCACACATCAAGTTTTTGGCGCCGTTGCCGGGGATTGTGTTTTTCTAGAATATCAATTTAATTTTTAATTTAATTATTTTAAACCTTTTTTTCTTTTTATCATATTCTTACATTCTTGTTTTCTCTTTGACTCTCTGCAAGTAATTTCTCTTGTTTATGCAAAGTACTAGACATTCCGGGACTCTTATTGAAGCAGATCCTGAAATTGAAAGAACTCTTCGTAGAAGGAAAAGACAACAAAGCCAAAGAGTAAGAGAAATACTTGAACCAACACTTGTCATGGCTGAAGCTAAGGATAATAGACCGCTAAAAGAGTATGCAGCCCCTAAGGCTAGGGGTTTGCAATTTAGAATTGCTCGGCCAAACATTGAAGCTAGGCACCTCACCATACCTCCTGCCTTACTTTCTATGATAAGGCAGAACCAGTTTGGAAGATTGCCATCAGAGGACCCGAATGATCATGTGGATATGTTCTTAGAGTTCTGTGAGACCCTCAAGATTAAAGGCTGTAACACCTCGAAAATTATTTATTTCATCATAGATAATCATTTTATAATATTTATGATTTTTAGAAATTTTTTAAAAATATCGAATATTTTAATATATTTCTCGTTTTGTGTACGCACTGAGCAGAGTCAGTGTAACGCCCCGGAGATTATTTGTTTCATCATGAATAGGCATTTCCTAATATTCATGATTTTTGAAAAATTTTTTGGAATTTTTCAGAATGTTGAATATTTTAATATATTTCTAATTTTGCGCGCACACTGAGCAGAGTCAGTGAAACGCCCCAGAAAATTGTTTGTTTCATGACGAACAACCATTTTCTAATATTTATGATTTTTGAGAATTTTTGTGGATTTTTCTGAAAACGTCAAATATTTTAGTATATTTCTCATTTTGCGTGCACGCTGAGCAGAGCCGGGATAACGAAATGTTTTCCCTAAGGTTGGTAAACCTTGAACTGTCAACCTGTTGACGGGGAATCTTACTAAACCCGAGGCCGAGCACAGTTTATGAGGTTTGCGTTTTTTGAGGATTTACTTGATAAATAAAATCTCTGTAAGTACCGTTGATTAAAATTTTGTGATATACTCTATTATCCATTGGATAATTAATACCGACTTTGTGCACTGTAACAATTATCCATTAGGTAATAGCTTGTAGTAAAATCCTAATTTCTATATGATTTTAACTATTAAATCACATTATCCTATCCTAATGTAATCTACTTTATGTCTAATCACATCTTCTTTATTGAAAATGCACCCAAGCTTCTCAAGGAAGCTAACCATTTCTCTCTCCTCCTTTCCACACTCACTCGACTGCTGCATAAATTTGGGAGCCAAAATTTGTGCTTCAATTTAATTAATTAACCTATTCAAATTTCAAAAAGAAAACCCTAAAAGCATCTTTCATTTTTCTATTCACTTCTCTCCCTACCTTCATCTTTCTCAAACTTTCTCTCCTCCTTCTCTTTAGCCACACCTCACGGCCACCACACCTCCAAGCCCTCCACCTTCACAAAAATTTCAACTAACCCTATTTTCTTAATCACCTTCATTATCTAAACACTTCCCTAGTTAGTGGTTTCTTGAAAGGTTTCATCTTCACCACTTTCTTCAAGCTTCTGGCTTAGGGTTTTTGGGTAAGGTTCTTGATTCTTCACTCTCTTTTCCCCATTTTCATTTTTATGGCGTCCTTTGTGACCATCTATACCTTATTTTTCAAGCATTGGTATTATCTTGATGAGATTAAATTTTCTAGGGTTTGGTTGGGTGTGAATCCGAAAATTTGCAAGGAGCTTCAAGGGGTTCTCTTCTTTTCTTCTCTTTGGTAAGAGGAAGATACTCCTCCTCAACCTTTATTGGTAGTAAGGAACCTTGATTTGTGATTGGTTGTGAGAAAACCTTATTGAGGGTTATTCTTTATTTGTATGATTTGTATGATTACATGTTGTTGTTAATTTGTTTAAGTTATTTGATTGATTGGTTATGTATATTGATATACTTGGAGGGATTGGAACACTTGAAATGGAAGAAAATGACCTAGATTTCCTTTAGGAGGCTCACGGTTTTGGGGCCCTAAATTAGGGTTCTTGGTGAAAAATTTATAACAAGTAGAAGACTTAACTAGCCAAGTGGATAATATGTGATTAATGGAATAAAAATTTGAACCCTAAAACCTAGAGAGGCTCACGGCCTTCATGGCTAAAAATGGCTCAATCTTATGATGTCATACAACTATGACATTTAATTGATCAAGTAAATAAATAAGAGGATTATGAAATGGAAGGAAATAAATTTAGTAACCTAAAGGAACTCTTTGGACTTTAAGAACAAATAAGGATGTGTGAGACATTAGTGAGACTTAGAAATAATTCTCTAAGTGAATATGACTAAGTTTTAAGTAAGAACCTAATAATGAAAGGAATTTCATAAGAAAAATTTAATTGAAGTGAAACTTAATTAACTGATCAATTAGGAATGAATTAGGGTTTCATAAGGCGGAAAGAACCAAGAACGAAAATGTAATTAAAGGCTTAGAATAATTTTTGGTTAAGATGAGATCATGAGTGTAAGTGAGAATGTTAAGCAATCTCATAATGTACCTTAAAAACGTAATGTATTAATTAAGAACTTAATGATATTTAACATGGGTCCAAGAGTTGACCAATAACATAATGATGCTTACTTTAGTCGAACTGTGACATAACAAGGAAAGTGTATTATTGATGAATATACATGTTATATGCATTGAGTCAGCATGCATTGTGGAAGTCCATTGGACTGTTGTTAAGGCCATGTTTCCTAGGAGATTGAATACACCTTTGTGCGGGTGCGAGTAGACTACTGTAAGTCATTCTGTTGACCTTGGGGGCGTCGGGGTGTGGGCGTATCACAGTGGACAGTAGGTAGCCCCACTGGGCTGTAAGATAAATCGATGCGAATGCACCGATGATTCAGACGTGACACTATCCTATATCGTGATCTAGTATAGAATGTCTATACAATGCCTTGACGTGCACATGGATAAATTGATGAATTATAGCACTTTGGCCGCAGCAGCTGAGTTGTAGACATGTCTCCTG
This sequence comes from Ormosia semicastrata, assembly GCA_029884595.1. Classification (NCBI taxonomy): domain Eukaryota; kingdom Viridiplantae; phylum Streptophyta; class Magnoliopsida; order Fabales; family Fabaceae; genus Ormosia; species Ormosia semicastrata. Next base: position 54,316,943 of record JAQQTO010000063.1, read on the forward strand.
ATCTTTCTCTCTGACTGTTAGTGTCTAGCTCCATGGAGTAGGATTTTGATGTTGTACGCATCTGCATAATGGGTCCATATATTATCTGGCATTTAATTTTGATTATATATTGGAACTGTTACTTTACTAATGTCTAATTGCCTGGAACTGCTTAATTGTTTAATTGCTATTATTTAATGCTTATTATTATTATTATTGATCTTGAAATGCTATGTGGGCGCCTTGCGCCATTTTGTTTCTCTACTACCATAATTGGTAATGATGGTAGGATATCTTACCTCTTTCCTGTATTTCTATTATTTTCTATCTGTATATTGTGTCCCATCGAAGACGTCGGCAAGGAGGGTGAAGCTCCTGAATTCCCCGGTTTCTAGCCTGACCGCGACTAGCATCTATTGTTGGATCATGGCGGCACGCCCACGTGGAAATTTAGGTTATGTGCGTTTGGCCTTCCTCGGAGGGCCAGACTACTGGTACATCAACCTAAATTCTGAGCGTTTCATCTACGAGGGAGACGTGTCGATTTCACTAACTTAGGGGCGTCATGATCCGCCTATCTTCAGTTGCAGCATCAGCTTACGTCTGGAGTTTTACCTGCCCATTAGGGAGATGTGGGGTGATCGCCATTACACCCCACAGGAGGATTCTTTTGTTTCCACTGCTCGAGCCCTGGCCTGTAACGCGGTGGCTCCTATGGAGGTTTCCTCGGAAGAGGAAGACCCCGAGGAGGAACCCGAGGAGGATCCCAATACGGTTCTTTCTCCACTTAGGGACTGACTTTGTTGATAGCTACTAATGGCTATCAGTGTTTATTTTTGAGGACCTGATGTGTTATTATTTTGGTGGGCTTTATATTTATGATCACTTGGGGCATATATGTATAATTTTGCTTTTTGTATATTCAAGCACTGTAAATCAAACAAGTTTAATATAATGATATATCATTGTGCATGTATGTTGGTCTGATGTATGCTTTATTCTTATTCTACTCTTTATTGCAATTATGTCTTATCACTATTTACATTAACTATAACAAAAAAAAAAATACACTTGCAAATTTAATTACACAATTATAACCAAGTAAATCTATAGTTATAAAAAGAACCAGGTTTTAACTTATATATTTATTTTCCACATTATAAATGAAAATGTGACATTCCCTCCAAAAAGGGGCATTACATTAAGTTGGTATCATGCCCCGGTTTATGTTTCTTTGGGTCTTGTGATTGAGTCTGTCTTGTTTGTGCGGTGTGAATCTCTGTGTTTGGTATTCTGCGTGGATACATATGACTTTCCTTATGTTTTTCAGCTAATCTGATTTGAGAAAGTAAGATGGCACGCGGTGGAGACATGGCAGCTGCTATAGAGGCTATGCAGAGGATGGCTGAAGTCATAGCACAATAGACTGAACGAGCTACTCAACAACAAGAGAGAGTTGCTCAGCAACAAGAGAGGGCTGCTCAATAGCTCGAAGCCACTGCTGACACTTAAAACTTGGCGGAGTTTCATCGCCATAATCCTCCTTAATTCAAAGCAGAGTTCGATCCGGATAAAGCCAATCTATGGATCAAAGAGCTAAAGAAAATCTTTCGAGGCATGAATTGCGCCGAGAATAAGAAGGTGACTTATGCTACCTTTATGTTGGTTAGCAATGCTGAGGACTGGTGGTGTGGGACGCAAAGAATGCTGGAGGCTAAAAATCATGAAATCACTTGGGATTTATTCAAGGATAAATTCTTGGATAAGTACTTTCCTGCAAGCATGAGGCACGCGAAGGAGATGGAGTTTCTCAACCTAAGGCAGGGGAACATGACCGTTAGTGAATATGTAGTGAGATTTGAAAACTTGTCATAGTTTTTATTGTACTTTCAGCACTAGCTGAATGAAACCTGGAAGTGTTAGAAGTTTATAGAAGGACTAAGATATGAAGTGAAGAAAGCTGTTATCACACTAAAAATTAATGAGTTCTCGGAGGTGCTAGATACGTGCTACGAAGTGGAAGCTCTGGAGCGAGCTAGAGATACAAGGAGCAGGAACTTTGGACCTACAAGGTTCCAAAGGAGCGGTGGCAACAGTTCTAACTGCTTCCAAAAGAAGCCCTATTCCCGACCAATGGGAACCCAGCAACAGACGGCGGGTGGAAGTTCTGGTAGAGGTTCTGCCAAGAACTGGACCAGCTAAAATGTGGCATATCCCTCAAGATGCCTGAAGTGTGGGAAGGATCATCTCACGAGGGATTGCACTATAAAGGGGATTATCTGTTTCAGATGTGGCAAGCCTGGCCACGTATCCCGAGACTGCAACCAAGCGAAGGCTGAACTTTAGTCAATGCTACAAGGGCCAACAAACCGAAAGCAGGAGGACGAGTCTATACCATGAGCAGAGCCGAAGCCTCCGAGTCTGAAGACTTGATTCAAGGAGAAGGCACCATAGAAGGTAACCTTTTGACTGTACTGTATGACTCTGGGGCAACCCATTCTTTCATATTTTATGACTGTGTGCTACGACTTGGTTTACCAGTGTTTACCTTACCTTTTGATCTGACTATTTCTACCCTCACTGATAAACTGGTAGTTACTACCAAAGTCTGTTTAAATTGTCCCTTGATTGTTGAAGGTTGAATCTTTTCTGTCGATTTGATCTGTTTACCCCTTTCTCAACTAGATATAATTTTAGGGATGGACTGGTTGTCCTCCAACCATGTTCTATTAGATTGTTCAAGAAAAACCATAGTTTTCCCTATGGATGAGGATTCTAGATACTTGACGGCCAACCAAGTGCAAGCCCTCTTGAAAGAAGGAGCTCACGGATACATGCTACTGTCTTCTTTGAAAGTCAAGAGTGAGGTTAATGTGAACACAATTCCAGTGGTGAATGAATTTCTCGAAGTTTTCCCTGAGGATGTACTTGGTTTACCACCGGTGTGAGAAATAGAATTTGCTATTGACCTTGTATCGGGAACTGGTCCCGTGTCTATAGCACCTTATAGGATGGCATCAACAAAATTAGATGAACTTAAGAAGCATCTAGAGGAACTTTTGGAAAAGCAATTCATCAGACCGAGTGTATCACCTTGGGGAGCACCAATACTGCTAGTTCAAAAGAAGGACGGTTCATCGAGGTTGTGCATGGACTACAGATAGCTAAACAAAATGACAATCAAGAATAAATATTCACTCCAAAGAATTGATGACTTAATGGACCAACTGAAGGGAGCAGCGGTGTTTTCAAAAATCAACCTGCGATCTGGGTATCATCAGATACGAGTGAAGACAAAGGATATACCCAAGACTGCTTTTCATATTCGATACGGCCATTACGAGTATCTTGTGATGCCGTTTAGTATGACGAATGCGCCTGCTATCTTCATGGACTACATGAATAGGATCTTTCGTCCTTACTTGGACAGGTTTGTTGTTGTCTTTATCGATGACATCCTGAAATACTCTCAAAATTAGGAGGATCATGCTGAACACCTCAGTATAGTTCTCCAGATTCTGAAGGAGAAAGAACTGTATGTATGCTAAACTGTCAAAATGTGAATTTTGGCTAGAAGAAGTTAAGTTTTTGGGTCATGTAATCTCGAAGGATGGGATTGCGGTGGATCCATCAAAAGTGGAGGCAGTGCTATAATGGGAAAGGCCTAAGTTAGTGACGGAGATTCATAGCTTCGTAGGATTGGCTGGATATTACCAGAGGTTCATCGAGGGATTCTCCAAGATTGCAGGACCTCTTACTCAACTCATGAGAAAGAACCAAGCTTTTGAGTGGTCTGATAGCTGTGAACAGTGTTTCCAAGAGTTGAAGGGACGGTTAACTACCTCGCCAGTGTTAGTGCTACCTAATTCGAATGAGCCCTTCGAGGTGTATTGTGACGCTTCATACCAAGGACTAGGATCTGTGCTTATGCAACATGGGAGAGTGGTGGCTTATGCTTCAAGGCAATTGCGAGTACATGAGAAGAACTACTCGATGCACGACTTGGAATTAGCAACTCTGGTTTTCACTTTGAAGATATGGAGGCATTTCCTCTATGGTGCGACGTTCAACATCTTTAGTGATCACAAAAGTTTGAAATATTTGTATGATCAGAAGGAGTTGAACATGAGGCAGCGGAGGTGGCTGGAGTTCCTGAAGGACTATGATTTCCAACTTCTATATCACCCTGGCAAGGCAAACGTCGTGGCAAATGCCTTGAGCAAGATGATGATCAGTGTCTCTGCCCTGATGATCAAGGAAAAGGATCTAATAGAGTAGTTCAGAGATGTATGATCTTTTGTGAAATTAGAACCAAGAAAGATCTGCATAAACATGGTCACCATCTCAAGTGAGTTGATGGAGGACATACGGGAATAGCAGAAGGTCGACAAATTCTTGCAAGAAGTGAGAGAGCTAATGAAGCAAGGCAATAAAACAACATTTACGGAAGGAGCAGACAAAATTATGAGATTTTGAGGTAGAGTCTGTATTCCCCGTAACCAAGAGCTTAAAAAGTATATTATCATGCTCACACAAGCCAGTTGAATATGCATCCGGGCATAACAAAATGTATCAAGACTTGAAGAAGTTGTTTTGGTGGCATGGAATGAAGAGTGATGTCACTAGACGCGTATCGACTTGTCTGGCTTATCAGAAAGCTAAAGTGGAACATCAAAGACCCACAGGATTGCTGCAACCATTGTCTATTCCTTAATGGAAGTGGGACAACATTACAATGGATTTCGTGGTGGGTTTACCAAAGACAAGAAAAGGACATGACTCGATTTGGGTAATTGTGGACCGACTCACAAAATTAGCGCGTTTCCTCCCGATCAACATAAGGTACAACTTGGAGAAACTGACCCAGCTGTATATTGGAGAAATTGTTAGACTGCACAGTGTACCTATAAGTATTGTTTCGGATAGGGATCCAAGATTCACTTAAAAGTTCTGGCAGAGTCTACAAGAATCGTTGGGGACAAAGTTATGTCTAAGTTCTGCTTATCACCTACAGACCGATGGCCAATCGGAGAGGATGATCCAATCATTAGAGGATTTGTTTAGAGCTTGCACCATAGAACAGAGTGGAAGTTAGGATGTCTCCTACAACAATAGTTATCATTCAAGCATAGGGATGGCACCCTATAAGGCTCTATATGGACTGCGGTGTCGAACACTTTTATGATGGTACCAAGACGGGGAACACCTCACTATTGGATCAGATGTTATACAGCAGACAAATGAAAAAGTTAAGATGATTCCGGAGAAGATGAGGATGGCTCAGAGCCGACAAAAAAGCTATGCGGATAAAAGAAGAAAGCCTCTTGAGTGAGGAAGATGAGCATGTATTTTTGAAAGTCACACCTATGACTGGGGTGGACCGGGCCTTGAAATCTAGAAAACTTACTCCAAAATTTCTTGGACCATACCAAATTATTCGCCGAGTAGGTCTAGTAGCCTATCAAATAGCCTTACCCCCTTTCCTCTCAAACATTCACAATGTCTTCCATGTGTCACAACTGTGAAAATACATTCCTGACCCAAGTCATGTCATAGCACCAGATACAGTACAATTAAAAGAGAACTTAACCTATTAGACACCTCCTGTAAGAATTGAAGATAGAAGAATAAAACAACTAAGAGGCAATGAGATCTTATTGGTAAAGGTAATCTAGAACGAAAAGACTAGAGATGCAACATGGGAGTTGGAAGACAAGGTGAAGGAGCAATACCCACAAATATTCTAAGGTATAAAAATTTCGAGGACAAAATTTCTTTTTAGAAGGGGAGAGTTGTAACACCCCAAAATTTATTTATTTCATCGTAGATAATCATTTTATAATATTTATGATTTTTAGGAATTTTTCAGAAACGTTAAATATTTTAATATATTTTTTGTTTTACGTGTACACTGATCAGAGTCAATGTAATGCCCTGGAGATTATTTTTTCATCATGAATAGGCATTTCCTAATATTCATGATTTTTGAAAATTTTTCTAGAATTTTTCAGAAATCTTGAATATTTTAATATATTTCTCATTTTACGTGCACACTGAGCAGAGTCAGTGAAATGCCCCAAAAAATTGTTTGTTTTGTGACGAACAACCATTTTCTAATATTTATGATTTTTGAGAATTTTTGTGATTTTTTTTGAAAATATCGAATATTTTAGTATATTCCTCATTTTGCGTGCGCGCTGAGCGGAGCCGGGATAACGAAATATTTTCCCTGAGGCTGGTAAACCTTGAACTGTCGACCTGTCGACGGGGTATCTTACTAAACCCGAGGCCAGGCATAGTTTGTGAGGTTTGCATTTTTTGAGATTTTATCTGATAAATAAAATCTCTGTACATACCATTGATTAAAATTTTGCGATGTACTCTATTATCCATTGGATAATTAATACCAGCTTTGTGCACTTAACAATTATCCATTAAGTAATAGCTTGTAGTAAAATCCTAATTTTCATATTATTTTAACTATTAAATCACATTATCCTATCATGATGTAATCTACTTTATGTTTAATCACATCTTCTTTATTGAAAATGCACCCAAGCTTCTCAAGGAAGCTAACTATTTCTCTCTCCTCCTCTCCACACTCACACAGCTGCTACACAAATTTGGGAGCCAAAATTTGTACTTCAATTTAAGTAATTAACCTATTCAAATTTCAAAAAGAAAACCCTAAAAGCATCTTTCATTTTTCTATTCACTTCTTTGTCTACCTTCATCTTTCTCAAACTTTCTCTCCTCCTTCTCTCTAGCCATACCTCACGGCCACCACACCTCCAAGCCCTCCACCTTCACAAAAATTTCAACTAACCCCATTTTCTTAATCACCTTCATCATCTAAACACTTCCCTAGTTAGTGGTTTCTTGAAAAGCTTTCATCTTCACCACATTCTTCAAGCTTCAAGCTTAGGGTTTTTGGGTAAGGTTCTTGATTTTTCACTCTCTTTTCCCCATTTTCATTTTTATGGTCTCCTTTGTGACCATCTATACCTTATTTTTCCAGCATTGGTGTTATCTTGATGAGATTGAAATTTCTAAGGTTTGGTTAGGTGTGAATCCAAAAATTTGCAAGGAGCTTCAAGGGGTTCTCTTGTTTTCTTCTCTTTGGTAAGAGGAAGATACTGCTCCTCAACCTCTATTGGTAGTAAGGAACCTTGATTTGCGATTGGTTGTGAGAAAACCCTATTGAGGGTTATTCTTTGTTTGTATGATTTGTATGATTACATGTTGTTGTTAATTTGTTTAAGTTATTTGATTGATTGGTTATGTATATTGATATACTTAGAGGGATTGGAACACTTGAAATGGAAGAAAATGACCTAGATTTCCTCCAGGAGGCTCACGATTTTGGGGCCCTAAATTAGGGTTCTTGGTGAAAAATTTATAACAAGTAGAAGACTTAACTAGCCAAGTGGATAATATGGGATTAATGGAATAAAAATTTGAACCCTAAAACCTAGAGAGGCTCACGGCCTTCATGGCTAAAAATGGCTCAATCTTATGATTTCATACAACTATGGCATTTAATTGATCAAGTAAATAAATAAGAGGATTATGAAATGGAAGGAAATAAATTTAATAACCTAAAGGAACTCTTTGTACTTTAAGAACAAATAAAGATGTGTGAGACATTGGTAAGACTTAGAAATAATTTTCTAGGTGAATATGACTAAGTTTAAAGTAAGAATCTAATAATGAAAGGAATTTTATAAGAACAATTTAATTGAAGTGAAACTTAATTAAATGATCAATTAGGAATCAATTAGGGTTTCATAAAATTGAAAGAACCAAGAACGAAAATTTAATTAAAGGCTTAGAATAATTTTTGGTTAAGATGAGATCATGAGTGTAAGTGACAATGTTAAGCAATCTCATAATGTACCTTAAAAATGTAATGTATTAATTAAGAACTTAATGATATTTAACATGGGTCCATGAGTTAACCAATAAAATAATGATGCTTACTTTAGTCGAACTGCGACATGACATAGAAAATGTATTATTGATGAATATACATGTTATATGCATTGAGTCAACATGCATTGTGGAAGTCCATTGGACTGTTGTTAAGGCCATGTTGCCTAGGAGATTGAATACACCTCTATGCCGGTGCGAGTAAACTAGTGTAGGTCATTCTGTTGACCTTGGGGGCGTCGGGGCACGGGCGTCTCACAGTGGATAGTAGGTAGCCCCACTGGGCCGTGAGATAAACCGATGCTAACGCACCAACGATCCAGATGTGACACTGTCCTATATTGTGATCTAGTTTAGAATGTTTGTACAATGCCTTGATGTGCACGTGGATAAACTAATGAATTATAACACTTTGGCCGCGGTAGCCGAGTTGTAGATGTTGGTCCGTAATCCGTAAATCCGCAAGCGCACGGGTCGACAAGTAATATAAAGGAGAGTTAGAGTATCGTGTCCCAAGGGATTGATTAATTAGAAGAATGTTAAACTTAATCAAAATTCACAAATTTTTATCCAAGCAAACGAATTGTGAGAATGGGTTGCAATTAAAATAACAATTTAAAGAAACAAAATAAGAAAACACCAAACACTAATTCCACAAGAGAAGATGAGAATGATTAAAGCCTAGGGGTCCCTATTCACTTGCTACTTCAAAGAATAATTGCAATCAACAAGTACCAATCAATGAAATGATAATTGTTAGCTGATAACCTTCAATAGATAAGAGCCTATGTCTAGGACAATTACCCATGCAAAACCTAGTTAATCCACTATGTGTCCATGTGGGTTAACATAAGAATCACTCATTGAGACCAATTATCAAACACTTGCTATGCATGACTAATGGGTATGTGTCCATCCCATTAGCTAATCAACACACTCAATGCAATAGAATGTAATTGAACATACATCAACCATACCATATCCATATTCACAACTCCCTATCTCTAGTTCAATTGGAATACTAAAATCATGCAATTGATGGCCAATCAACAACAAGCATTAAGCATAGATATGGATGAACAAAATCAAATTCATTGAAAGGATACCCAATTAATCACATATTAATCAAATCCATAGCAAGATCCTAGAGGGCCCCTAGATAAGATTTTAGTTACACATCATGAAAGAGAAGAAAACAAATGGAATCATAGAACCCATCAAGTTACAAATCAAGAGAGAAAAGGGAAAGAATGAACAAGAATAGTGAGAATCCAATGCTTGATCTTCCTCCTTGATCTTGATTCTTCACTTGAATCACCTCAATCTTCCAAGGTTTTCTCTTCCTCCCACTTTCTCTAGGGATTTCGTGGTTGGTCCCCCAAAAATAGAATATGCAGAATCCCCTCAAAAATTAGATAAAAAGGGTCAAATTCGCGGACCAGGGCTCTTACCACGCCTAGGCGTGGTTATGAAACACGTGCTGTCTGGTATTGGACACGCCTAGGCATGACTTTCCCACGCCTAGGCGTGAGTGTCTCTGTCTGAAATTCCTGAAAACCTGAGAGTACCACGCCTAGGCGTGGTTTTTACACGCCTAGGCGTGGCTTTGTCAAGCCTAGGCGTGGTTTTGTCAAGCCTAGGCGTGGGTTGGCAGCAGCATCTCCTTTTTTGCATTTTTTTCTAAATTTGAGCTCCTTTTTTAGTTCCTTGGCCCTTCCAAAGCTTTTCCATGTTGAATACCTACATCAAGACAATGTTAAAGTCCATCAAATCATAATCAATCCAATTTCTTTAAATAAAATCCTCAAAGATTCAATTCTCAATCATTTGACTTAACAAGTTTAAATCATCAAAGTCATGCATGAATTGAACCTTTGGCCTCTAAAACTTAAGGATAGCATGCTCATATACATTCAAAATCAAGTGAAATAACTTCATTTCCAGAAGTTATTGCACCCCCAAACCTAAAGATTTGCTAGTCCTCGAGCAAACTAACCAAGCAAGGGAAGAAGGAATACACTCTAATACAAAGAATAGAAAACATGGGCAAATTGAACTAGAGCATATCCAACTTCCAATCATCATTCATACCCTCAGAAATCACTTCTCAACCTCACACAAGGTTCACACATGCAAGAAATTTCCAACTATCATGATTACCCTTGAATGCCATTTTTGTACATAAATGATTTCCCAAACTCATGTGTTTAAGACCCTTTCCTAATCTTGAAGAGTAAGATGGATGAATTTATAGAATGCACATGCACTCTCAAAAGAATGTCTTTCATCCCTTTCTCCACCAATGTAGGCAACACAAAATCAAAGATCATTAGGGTCTTTTAAGCTTGTAATGTGAGGCTAAGGGTAATGGCTAAGAAGAAAGGGGAAGGATTTGAAATCAAATATTAAACACATAATCACACATTTCTATTGAATCAAGTCAAGCATGCAAAATGTACACAAGGATCCAATATGAAAAATCAACTCTCTTTATTCTATTTTTTTTTTCTTTTTTTTTTTTTCTTTTTTTTTTTCTTTTAGAAAAACATATGTACATGTTTATTTTCTTTGCAAAAGGGGACTACATTTTGTGCAGCTCACACATTTTTCTCTCTTTTTTTTATAATTTTTTTTTGAACAAGAGTTTGTTCCAAATAGATCTTGGTTTCTTTGTATCATGCAAAACACTTTGACTCACACCAACAAAAATGCCCAATCATGTGTTCAACAAAGGACCTGTAATGAGGGTAAGAAATTTTCTTAACACAAGCAAGGGTGAAGGGGTGGAGATTGTGGGTTTTAAGAAAGAAAAAAATAGGCCACACACATGCACACTAGGCTTCAAAGGGGGTACTAGGGAACTCATTCAGTTAAGGTTGGCTTGAAAAGGCCCAATCGGTCCAAAGAATTGCCCTAGTCATTTCCTCAAAAATGCATCGCCTAGGATTTCGCCTCGAAAGGGAATTAGACAAGCCTCAAAGAAGCAAATTGACTCTACACATGTCAATAATAAATTTTCTCCAATCATGCATTTCATTCATATTCTAAGGTCCACCACACATATAAAAGGGAAATACATTCACACACAATTATGATAACAAGTGTAAGCATAACATTTGAATTTCTACATGTGATTTCCCATGCAATGAGGCACATATTTGATCTACACAATCATTGGATACTCAAATCAGCATACTGGCATGCACAAATTCAAAAATGCCACTAACACACTCATCAAATTAGTGCAAAATTCCAGGCAGCCCACTAATCCTAAATAAGCTCTCTCAAATCCATCAAAACTACTTCATCAAAAAGATAAGGTAAATGCAAAGCTAAAAAGATAAGGTAAACAAAATCAAACATAAACAAGAATTGAAAAACTCAATGAGAATCAAAAGTAAGTAGATAACTAAACTAGGAATGTAAAAACATCAATAAAGAAAAAAATAAAGATAAGGTAAAGAACTTGGGTTGCCTCCCAAGAAGCGCCCCGTTTATAGTCCTAGGCTGGACTTTCTCTGTAATGGTAATTGGGAGATGTAGCTTTGTCACCAAGATAGGCATAGCTCAAATGAGATGGTAATAACTTGAGCTCTCTCAATTTTTCATCTTCCTTTTCACATGTAGAAAGCAGAGAAGCTTCAAAGGGGTCACACAGGACATTTGCACTAATTCTTTTAGTTCCCATCCCACCAAGCACATTCACATACGAACATTCTTCAAGATCTTGAGGTAATTTCATTGCTTTGAAAATATTACAGGTTACCTCTTGATCTTGCACTCTCATGGTAAGCTCCCCTTTTTGAACATCAATAAGAGTTCCTCCAGTTGCAAGGAACGGTCTTCCAAGGATGAGAGGGACATTTCTATCTTCCTCCATATCTAGGATGATGAAATCAGCTGGGAAAATGAACTTGTCCACCTTGACCAAGACATCTTCAATGACTCCCTTAGGGTATGTGAGGGAACGGTCAGCTAGTTGCAAAGTAACAGAAGTCGGTTTTACCTCCCCCAAACCTAGTCTTTGATATATTGAAAAGGGCATGAGATTTACACTGGCCCCCAAATCACATAATGCCCGACCAGAGAATTTCTCACCAATGGTGCAAGGAATGGTGAAGCTTCCAGGATCTTTCAGCTTGGGAGGAAGTTTATTTTGCAAGATAGCACTACATTCCTCCGTGAGAGCAACAATTTCAAACTCACCAAGCTTTGTCTTCTTGGACAAGATGTCCTTCATGAACTTCACATAACTAGGCATTTTTTCCAAAGCCTCAGCAAATGGTATGTTAATGTGAAGTTTCTTGAAAATCTCTAGAAATTTTTGAAATTGAGCATCAAGCTTTTGCTTAGCTAATCGGTTAGGGAAAGGTGGAGGTGGTGTATACGGTTTGTCCTTCTTCTTCTTGTCTTCAACCTTCCCCTTTACAATTTCCTCATTTTTCTCCACCTCTTTGCTCAAAACCACTTCATCTTGTGCCACATCAACTTCTTTCTCAAGTAGCTTGATCTTTGAATTTCTTTCAATTTCCTTCCCACTCCTCAATGATATGGCCTTGCAATGCTCAGGAGGGGCACCTTTTGGATTATTAATGGTGTCACTTGGAAAAGTGCCTTGGGGCCTATTGTTTAGAGCTTGGGCTAGTTGACTAACTTGAGTCTCAAGATTCCTCAAGGAAGCCGCTTGACTTTGCATCAAGGCATCATGGGAAGCAAGCCTTGAATCAGTTTTAGTCATATACTCTTGTTGGCTAGTCATGAACTGAGCAAACATCTTCTCCAAATTAGAAGTTGAAGTTGAACCTTGGGATTGAGGGGAACTCTGTTGTTGGAAACTTGGAGGGGCACGTGGTGCTTCTCTGGGCTGATAGGAAGAAGAAGGACCTTGAGAATTTCCACAGCAAGAAAGATTAGGATGGTTTCGCCAAGTAGAGTTATAGGTATTACCAAAAGCGTTGTTGTGACTACTTGGGTGGAACTGACTAGCATATTGCACACTCTCCAAGCTAGCTGTGCAACTCGCAGTAGAGTGACGGTCCCCACAATGATCACAAATCTCAGTTGAGACATTACCTCTGCTCGCCACTGAATTAACTGCCATGGTGTCAAACTTCTTGGATAGTGCTGCCACTTGAGCTGAAAGTGATGTGAGAGCATCAACTTCATGTAGACCGGCCGCCACTCTCCTAGGAGTAACCCTCTCTGCTGGCCACTGATAGTTATTAGTGGCCATTTCCTCTAAAAGGTTGTAAGCAGCATCTACAGTCTTGCTCATGAGAGTTCCTCCAGCTACTGCATCAATTATTGATCGAATGGATGTTGTCAAGCTGTTATAGAAGGTATGGACTAACATCCATTTTGCTATGCCATGATGGGGGCACTTCCTCAACATCTCCTTAAAGCGCTCCCAAGCCTCATATAATGTTTCTCCTTCAAACTGCCTGAAGGACAAGATATCATTTCTATACTTCATTGACTTCATGGGAGGGAAAAATCAATCCAGAAACTTTTGAGCTAGCTCTTCCCAAGTAGTGATGGAATGCTCAGGTAAGGAGTGAAGCCAAGCCTTGGCCCTATCTCTCAAGGAAAAAGAGAAGAGCCTCAAGCGAGCCGCATCATCAGTCATCCTTTGATGCTTGAAAGTATCACAAATCTCCAGAAAGTTAGCTAGATGAGCATTAGGATCTTCATGGGGTAGATCTACAAATTGCAAATTATTCTGAACCATCTGGATAATAGCAGGCTTGATCTCAAAAGTCTGAGCCTGTACAGCTGGCCTTCTAATGCTAGATCGAATGTCCTTAGCATTTGGAGCAGCATACTCTCTCAAGAGTCTTTCAGCATTCGCTTCTTCTGCCATCTCCGAGTCACTATCCAATTCAAGTGTCTTTCCTTGTACTAGTCATTCTCTTAGCAATCTACGAAAAGTCCTCTCGATCTCAGGATCGTAAGGAAATCGAGATACACTTTGAGTCCTTCGCATACAAGAGCTAAGTACCTGAAAAACAAAACAAAACAACAAAGAAAACTTGAAATAAGAATTGTGAATAATTGTAAGAAATAACACAAATTCTAAACTCAATTCCCCGGCAACGGCGCCAAAAACTGGTTGGTCCGTAATCGTAAATCATAGCGCACACGGTCGATTAGACAAGTAATATAAAGGAGAGTTAGAGTATCGTGTCCCAAGGGATTGATTAATTAGAAGAATGTTAAACTTAATCAAAATTCACAAATTTTTATCCAAGCAAACGAATTGTGAGAATGGGTTGCAATTAAAATAACAATTTAAAGAAACAAAATAAGAAAACACCAAACACTAATTCCACAAGAGAAGATGAGAATGATTAAAGCCTAGGGGTCCCTATTCACTTGCTACTTCAAAGAATAATTGCAATCAACAAGTACCAATCAATGAAATGATAATTGTTAGCTGATAACCTTCAATAGATAAGAGCCTATGTCTAGGACAATTACCCATGCAAAACCTAGTTAATCCACTATGTGTCCATGTGGGTTAACATAAGAATCACTCATTGAGACCAATTATCAAACACTTGCTATGCATGACTAATGGGTATGTGTCCATCCCATTAGCTAATCAACACACTCAATGCAATAGAATGTAATTGAACATACATCAACCATACCATATCCATATTCACAACTCCCTATCTCTAGTTCAATTGGAATACTAAAATCATGCAATTGATGGCCAATCAACAACAAGCATTAAGCATAGATATGGATGAACAAAATCAAATTCATTGAAAGGATACCCAATTAATCACATATTAATCAAATCCATAGCAAGATCCTAGAGAGCCCCTAGATAAGATTTTAGTTACACATCATGAAAGAGAAGAAAACAAATGGAATCATAGAACCCATCAAGTTACAAATCAAGAGAGAAAAGGGAAAGAATGAACAAGAATAGTGAGAATCCAATGCTTGATCTTCCTCCTTGATCTTGATTCTTCACTTGAATCACCTTAATCTTCCAAGGTTTTCTCCTCCTCCCACTTTCTCTAGGGATTTCGTGGTTGGTCCCCCAAAAATAGAATATGCAGAATCCCCTCAAAAATTAGATAAAAAGGGTCAAATTCGCGGACCAGGGCTCTTACCACGCCTAGGCGTGGTTATGAAACACGTGCTGTCTGGTATTGGACACGCCTAGGCGTGACTTTCCCACGCCTAGGCGTGAGTGTCTCTGTCTGAAATTCCTGAAAACCTGAGAGTACCACGCCTAGGCGTGGCTTTGTCAAGCCTAGGCGTGGTTTTGTCAAGCCTAGGCGTGGGTTGGCAGCAGCATCTCCTTTTTTGCTTTTTTTTCCAAATTTGAGCTCCTTTATTAGTTCCTTGGCCCTTCCAAAGCTTTTCTATGTTGAATACCTACATCAAGACAATGTTAAAGTCCATCAAATCATAATCAATCCAATTTCTTTAAATAAAATCCTCAAAGATTCAATTCTCAATCATTTGACTTAACAAGTTTAAATCATCAAAGTCATGCATGAATTGAACCTTTGGCCTCTAAAACTTAAGGATAGCATGCTCATATACATTCAAAATCAAGTGAAATAACTTCATTTCCAGAAGTTATCAGCAGACATGTCTCCTGATCTTTCTCTCTGACTGTTTGTGTCTAACTCTATGGAGTAGGATTTTGATGTTGTATGAAAGTGCATAATGAGTCCATATATTATCTGGCTTTTAATTCTGATTATATATTAGAATTGTTACTTTACTAATGTATAATTGCCTGGAACTGCTTAATTATTTAATTGCTGTTATTTAATGCTTATTATTATTATTATTATTATTGATCTTGAAATGCTATGTGGGCGCCTTGCGCCGTTTTGTTTCTCTACTACTATAATTGGTAATGATGGTAGGATATCTTACCTCTTTCCTGTATTTCTATTATTTTCTATCTGTATATTGTGTCCCATTGAAGACGTCGGCAAGGAGGGTGAAGCTCCCGAATTCCCCGGCTTCTAGCCTGACCGCGACTAGCACCTACTATTGGATCATGGCGGCACACCCACGTGGATTTTTAGGTTATGTGCATTTGGCCTTCCTCGGAGGGCCAAACTACTGGTACATCAACCTAAATTCTGAGTGTTTCATCTACGAGGGAGACGTGTCGATTTTGCTGGCTTAGGGGCATCATGATCCGCCTATCTTCACTTGCAGCGTCAGCTTACATCTGGAGTTTTACTTGCCCATCAGGGAGATGTGGGGTGATCACCATTACACCCCACTGGAGGATTCTTTTGTTTTCACTGCTTTAGCCCTGGCCCGTAACACGGTGGCTCCTATGGAAGTTTCCTCGGAAGAGGAAGGCCCCGAGGAGGAACTCGAGGAGGATCCTGATACGGTTCCTTCTCCTCTTAGGGACTGACTTTGTTGATAGCTACTGATGGCTATCAGTGTTCATTTTTGAGGGCCTGATGTGTCATTATTTTGGTGGGCTGTATATTTATGATCTCTTGGGGCATATATGTATAATTTTGCTTTTTGTATATTCAGGCGCTGTAAATCAAACAAGTTTAATATAATGATATATCATTATGCATGTATGTTGGTTTGATGTATGCTTTATTCCTATTCTACTCTTTATTGCAATTATGTCTTATCACTATTTACATTAACTATAACAAAAAAAAAATACACTTGCCAATTTAATTACACGATTATAACCAAGTAAATCTATAGTTATAAAAAGAACCAGGTTTTAACTTATATATTTATTTTTTGTATTGCAAATGAAAATGTGACGTTCCCTCCCAAAAAGGGGCGTTACAAAGGCGCCTCTGTTGATGTTATTCGTCTCCGCCTATTTCCATTATCATTGAGAGATAGAGCTAGAGCTTAGTTGAAGTCTGTTCCCACTGAGACAATCACTACTTGGGACCAATTGGAGCAAGCTTTCTTGGCCAAATTCTTCCCACCTTCCAAGACTGCTTATCTAAGGACCCAAATCACAAGCTTCGTTAAAAAATATGGAGAATCATTGTCAGAAGCTTGGGATAGATATAAGGCTTTACTGGAAGCTTGCCCACACCATGGGTTAGAAAAATGGTTGATCGTCCACACCTTCTACAATGGTCTAGAATATTCTTCTATGGTGTCTCTTGACTCCGCAGCTGGTGGAGCTTTGATGAACAGAAGGCTAACAGAAGCCTATGAGATCATAAAGAGTGTTGCTGCAAATCATCACCAATGGGCCAATGAAAGAGGCCATAACCCGAGAAAACTCTCGGGAGGTAAGTTTGAGGTAGACGATGTTGATTTAATCATGTCAAAATTTGATTCTTTGAATAAACGTTTTGACATGCTTAAAAAAGCTCATGTTAATGCTATAGGTGCCTCTAACAACTTTTGTGAGATTTGTCACAATTTTCATGACTTCAACTAAAAGCGGAGGAATGATTCATATTCTCAAACTTACAACCCCGGTTGGAGGTCACATCCTAACTTCTCTTACCGGAACAGTCAATACTAAGCTGGGCAAGGTAATGCTAAACTCTCTTCTGGATTCCAACAGGTTCAAAAATCTAGACTTGAGTCTCTTCTTGAGAATTTTGTTGAGAGTCAATCTAAGCAAAATGAGGAGTTTAGGCAATATGGGCAAGTTGTGACTGAGGTCATTCGAGAGTTGTCAGCTAAGGTTGACAATTTGGCTATTCATAATAAGATGTTGGAAACCCAGATTGCCTAATAAGTGGGCACTTCACATAGGCAACAGGGTAAGTTTCCTGGTCAACCTGAAATAAATCCAAGTAATGAACACTGTAAGGCTGTGAGTTTGAGAAGTGGAAAGAAATTAGAGGATCCCACAGGTAAGGGGGAGAGTGAAAAAGATAAGGGAATTAAGGTAAATGAAACTAAGACATAACCCTTAGAAGAAGAGGAAACTACTGAGAAGGTGTCTAGGTATGTACCCCCTGAACCATATCAACCCCTAGTTCCCTTCCCTCAAAGATTGGCTAAGGCAAAGTTAGATAGGCAGTTTGGGAAGTTCCTAGAGGTCCTTAAGAAATTGTACATTAAAGTACCCTTCACTGAGGCATTAAAACAAATGCCTACCTATGCTAAGTTTCTTAAGTACATTTTGTCTAATAAGATGAAGCTCGAGGAACATGAGACAGTAGCTTTAACTGAGGAGTGTAGTGCTTTAATTCAAAATAAATTGCCTCCTAAGTTAAAAGATCCAAGTAGCTTCTCTATTCCTTATTTGATTGGTAACACAAATTTTGATAAAGCTCTGTGTGATTTGAGGGCTAGTGTTAGTCTTATGCCTCTTTCTGTGTGTAAGAAGTTAGAGGTGGGTGAACTAAAACCCACAATTATCTCCCTTCAATTGGCGGATCGGTCTGTCAAGTACCCCATAGGCATCTTGGAGGATGTTCCTATTAAGGTTGGTAAGTTTTATATGCCGGTGGATTTTGTTGTGCTTGACATGGAAGCTGATGCTAAAATGTCGATCATACTTGGACTTCCATTCCTTGCCACTGGAAGGGCGATCATTGATGTCCATGAAGGAAAATTGACTTTGCAATTGAATAATGAGGAAGTAGTTTTTGATGTTTTTAAATCTGAAAATAATTCTAATTCCTTAAATTCATGTAATCACATAGATGCTACTAATGTTGTGGATAATGTTGTTCTTTCAGGTGTGCAGGAATCAGTGGCTGATGCTATGCTAGAAAAGACCTTGCCCAAGGGTACCACAAAATTTGAGAAGTCCAAGTCTTGCAAGAAAGGACCTAAGAAGCAGAATGACAAGTGTGTCGAGAAGCATGAATTTAAACTCAGGGATAAAGTTCTTGTCAATAACTCGCTTCTACATTTCTGTCCAAGTAAGTTATGGTCGAAATGGTCAGGACCATATGAGATTGTTCGAGTTTTATCCTGCAGTGTGCTTGAGGTGAAGAAAGAAGGCCATGAGCCTTTCATGATAAATAGTCAAAGAGTGAAACACTTTGAAGGAGTGGAGACTGAGCACTACTCCGTTGACATCACCTGAGCACAGAAACCAGACCAAAGTCAAGCTTATAACTTTAGACAAGTGCTTCTTGGGAGGCAACCCAAGTTTTTTTTTTCTCTCCTTTAAATTTCTTCTTTTTCTTTTGATTTTGTGTGTTGGATTGCTGGTTTGATCTTTATCTCATAGATTTTATTTAGGTTTGACCCTTTTTGAAACTCAAATTAGAAAGAGAGTGAAGTCAGAAAGTTCCACACCCAACCCATGGAAAATTCCATGGCCATGGATTGAACACCAGAAGATTTCCCACCATCGCAGTGAGTTCTTTTCTTTTCTCCCTTCTCTAGTTATAAATTTTTTTACATTGGGGACAATGTAAGTTCTAAGCTTGGGGGAGTATTTTCATTTTCATTGTAGATCATTAGTTTCATGTATTTTCATGTCTCATTTTGCATTGCATCTTTTTGTTGCATTTTCACACCATCATATCTCTCAGTTTTTTTTGTTGAACTTGTGCCCCTCTCTTTTGAGGATTTTGAGATGGTATTGATTTGAAACCCAATTTGTTGATTCTTGTGGTAGGCAACAGGCATTATTTTAATTGATAGTAGAGGTGATCTCTTGATAGTTGATAATTAGCATATGTTCTCTGAATTTGTGCTTCTTATTGATTTTTTTTTTGAACCTCTAAATGTGAGTTTTGAGCCTATATGAGATTTATGCACTATATGATTTTTGCACCCATTCTTTGTGTTGAGTGATAATTCCTCATTGATTTTGTGCTCTAGAACTTGATTTGAAACCATTTTGAGGCAAAATTTTTATTTGTATGCTTGAATGTGATTAAGGCATCTTAGGTATTTTTTTTCTGGCCTTCTGAAATAATTGTCACACTTTCATCCACTAGTTGCCCATTTTAAGCCTATTGCATAATTGTTTTTCTTGATGCCTATGATGATATATTGTTGGTAATCATTTAGAATATTAAATGGAGCAAATTGGATTTAAAAGTTGTGTAAAGTTGTGTTGGGAATCATATGTTTTTGACTCATCTCTTTCTCAAAAGAAAAAAAAATAAGAAAATTATGAGATGAAAGGTTGAAAAGGATGAAGAGAAAGAGGGAAAGAAAAGAAGAAAAAAATGCTTGGAAATATGGAGTTATGCTTTTGATTGAAAAATGCCTTTGCTCCATTTATGTTCTATTGGATTTCTTATGCTTATTGAAAATTTTGTTAGCTCTTTATGCATACTTTCCTTTCTTTATCCTATCCAACATCATTCCTATGGCTCCATTACAATCCTTGAAAGACATTTTGATTCTTGCATGCATGTTGATTATTAGTGAAAATTTGATTTTTTATCAAGCTTATGGAAGTGTTTTTTCTTTGAGGAATCTTGAGCGCATTGTCTTCACCCTTAAACACTTTGAGTGTGGTTAGTGGAGTGAACCTAATTTAGTGAGGAGCATGATTTTTGAGAACTTTAGCCTCTAATTGGACTTGATTTTGATTACCTCTCTAATTCTTAGTTTGCCTTTGCCTATTGCTTGGTTGGTTGTTTTCTCAGGTTCCTCATTCATTATTGTCTCTTGATCCCACTTCTTAGTTTGGCATTAGTTATTGATTGGGGACAAGCAAAATCTTAAGTTTGGGTGGATTTGATGTGTGTGAAACATCATATTTTGTTCTTGTTTTGCATGCCTTTTTATGCATTTTAAGCATTTTAGTTTCCCTTTTTATTTGTTTTTCCTTTAGTTCGGATAACTGCGGTATTTGTGGTGTTGTTATATAAGATTGGAGCTAGATTGGCTTAGAAATGGATGGAAAGCTTTCAAGATTGAAGTTGGAGCTTTACGGATAGCAAATTGGGGAAAAAGACTCATTCTAGAGAGTTCCACGACCTGCTCATGGAATTTTCCACGACCATAGATCGAGTAGCTGCGTGAAGAAGCAAAAGTGATTTTTCAGAGAATTCCACGACCTGGCCATGGAATGATCCACGACCATGGAATTTTGTTAGCAAGATCCACGACCAGCCCGTGGAATGATCCATGGCCGTGGATCGCAGTACGCATTAGTTTTTAAGTTTTATTTTTTATTTCTTTTGGGGCCTTTTAGCTAATTTAAACCCTAAGGGTATAAATAGATGTTCTGAATACAATTTTGGGGTTCCAATTTGGTTGAAGGAAGCACACTTAGAGGCTTTGGATCTTGATCTTTCTTCCCTCTTTCTCTTTGATTACGAGTTTGGATGTTCATGAATATGTTTTCTTGTTTCTTCTTCTCCATGTCTGAGTAGTTCTCTTTGTTTCTAGGATTGAGCAATGCCCTTTGATACATTGATGATGATTAATTAACTTTGTTTCCCCTTTTATTAATCTTGAATGTTCTTTGATTCAATCTTTATTGCGCTTATTCATGTAAATTTGCTGGCCATATATTTGCATCTCATAGATATCTAGGGACGTACTGAGAGATGAACCTAGGTGTTGGAACTATAAGAATTAAACTTAAGGTCTAAATCACGAGAGTAGATTTAGCCTTTCGAGGATTCAATGAATTACCATAAAGCGTAATGAGTTTAATTTAAATTCAATTACCACGAGAGTAGAAATTGGTTTAATTGGGCACAGTTCTTGTCTCTTGAGAAAGAACATTAACCAATTTAGGGTAATTTACCTTCAATTGAATTTCAATTTTAATAAAAGGGTTGTCAATTAGGATTTGTCTTGTATCATTGTAGTTACCCCAATCTTGGAAGCTTTCTTGAATCTAAAAAATCTTTCTTAATAACTTGCTGTTTTTGTTCTTAATTTTGCACTCTTGTATTTATTTAATTAATTGCTTTGTTACTATGTTCTTGTCAATCAACAATTATAATCTCTTTGTTTAATTTAATTGAATTAATTAATTAATTGGTATTCTTAGACACAGTTCCTGTGGATTCGATCTTTTTATTACTTGACGACGAAACCGTACACTTGCAGAATTCACACATCAGTAACCTACATCTAGTCCCCACACCACTGTGAGATTTATCCACTATAAAAAATCAATATACAAGATTCTTTACAAAAGCTCCACTTCTTGGTCCCTTCTACCCAAATGATAGCTTTTCAATCAAAGCAATCTTGCAATTCGCATAAGAGTTCCTTCTACTTTTGCACAGCACCAAGAGTCCCTTCTACTCTTGATCTAACCAGCGAGAGAACCTTCTCTCTTATCTCTCTTTTACAAAATTTGAAAAGATTGAATCAGATTCCAAGAAATCAAAAATTACAAATTGAAGCTCTAGATAAAAATACTCAGTTTTTCTTCAATGAAAAGCTCTCTCAATATTTGTGTGTGTGTTCTCAAATTTTGAATGAATTCCCTTGTAAAAGGTGTTTCCCAATGTCTTTATATAGGTTTAGCTCAAAATAGATTCGTTGGATACACTTTACAAGTCAGTTGAGATCATAACAGACTTATTAGAAAAATTTTGTTATTAGTCAATCGATGTGTACACAGATGTATTAAACAAGATTTCACTTTTATAACATGTGTACATCAATTGCCTAATCGATTGTTTTCTTAGATGTTCTTGATCTTGAATGATACACATATGAATACATCAATGTTGTTCTTGAAAAACACTTATATTTTCAGCCTAGAAAAGTATAAATTGATTAACTAATCGATTGTATAGTTATTTCAAAACGTTCTTGCTTTTGTTTTGGCTTATACATCGATGTATCAATAGATGTATATATGTATAAAATGCTTCTGTGTTGACTTATACATTGATGTACTAATCGATGTATATATGTCAAAAGCTTCTGTCTTGACTTATACATAGATATACAAATCAATGTATATATGTCAAAAATGCATTCTTACTTCTGTTTTGATTTATACATCGATGTACCAATCGATGTATATATGCAAACGTGCATATTGATCAAGTAAGTCCAAAATCAATCGATGTATACATAGATGTATAATATGTATATATAGATGTACACATAGGTTTTCATTAAAAGTTAGTTAATTAACTAAAAGTACATAGATGTACACATAGATGTACAAACTTATTAATTAACCTTTTTGATTCTTAGTCCATTTTTACTTTTGAAAACCATTTTTACTTATTTTAGAGAGCTTAATCAAAGAATTATACTAAGTCTTTTCTTTACAAAAAGTTTCTAATGATCTTCCTTGAATTCCTTCTTCATAATGTTCCTTCTTCAAGTTTTCCTTCATGATCCTTGCATTGAAATGCTTTGCTCCATGATTCTTTGCATCTACTTTTCTTGCTCCATTAAATCTCATTGAAAAAATCAAGCTTGACAAGTAGTTAGTGAATTAAAGAAATAATAATCATGTTCAGTTTGGTCATTAATCAAAACACACTAGGGTCATTTATCCACAAACTCCCTCTTTTTGATTGATGACAAACTTACAATACATAACATGTTTAACATTCAATATATCAGCAGTTGTTTACCATTTACTCCCCCTGTCTAATTGGCAGTTCTTATTATTTGAACATGTATGGGATCATTGCATCATCATTTTAGATCATTAGTTTAAGTTGATTTAGTATGGTATTCATTGTAGTATGTGTATGGTACCTAATTCTCCCCCTTTGTCATTATCAAAAAGAATATTTATGGGAGAATCAAAGTACAAAAGCATGTAAAACAAGGTATATAGTAAAAATTAAACCATTCATTGATTCATTCATTTATATTAGCATGATCAAAATAAGTTATACAGTCATTTATCATCATCATTGTTCAAAGAAAAATAAAAATTGAAAACAGTTGAACAAATATCAAAAGCAACATATTAACATTATTACAGACACACTTAAGACACCCTAAGATCTAAGTATCTTCATTGGTCCTTGGTTCTTTAGTGTGCTGTGAAGCTTGGCCTGCTTGCCCTTCAACATTGTCTTCCTCTTCAGGTGCAGCAGCAGCAACAGCTTCTCTAGCTATATTCACAACATCTTCAGAAGTAGGATGAACTTCTGGAGGTGCAGTGACAGAAATGCCTAGATGTTGATGTAGAGTGGCCATTTGGCCTTCCAAAGTGTTAAGTCTAATACTCAAGTAGTTAATAGATTATTTTAGCTTAATATGATGTTTTGTTTGCCTAGCCTCAAAGCTTTCAAACATTTGAATCAGCTTGTCCATTTTGCTATTCAGCTCTGAGTTGTCCTCTGCAGCTCTTTGCTCTTCACTAGCTATGCTAACCCACTCTCCATTTACTTTAGCAAGCTTCATCTTGCTAATGGCTCCTTCACCAAACTTGTGAGTTACCTTTGTAGCTTCAAATCTCTCTTCATTATCTAGAGAGATTCTAAAGTGTTCCAGCAAACTCACCACTAATCCAGGATAGGGGTAGGGTAGCTCCACTGATTTTACAGTCCAGCATGTGCCTGGCAATTATGAAGCTCCAATTCAGCTGCTTCTTCTACAGCATAGCCCAAAGCATCAAAATATCATTGTTCTACACCACAACATGATTTCCTGATCTTGGTAGAAGTATCCTGCTCAGCACATATTGCAGGAGCCTATACTGAATGTGCATAGAGCTGATGTTTATCAGTCTTCCTTCTGGTGCATTTTCAATTAGAAGCATCTTCTTTGTTTCTTCCCTATCAAAATTCTTAACCCAAGCACTGTCTAGTCCAGTACTAGCAAGATTACTTCCTTTGTAATCTAGTCCGGTAAATTGAGCAAACTCAGCAAAAGTCATCTCAATTCTAGTGTTCTTTACTTCAGCAGAGAATCCCTCATTGTCTATTTCATATGTACAATAAAATGCTTTGATCAATGTAGGGTAAATATCACTCTTAATCTGCAGAAATTGGCTCAGATTATACTCCTCTAAAATATTATGAAAAGTGAACTCGTTGGTCTCAAAATAATTAAAATCAACAGTCCTAGCCTCATGAGTATCTCTATGTTTAAAATTGTTCTTATAAAGCATAATGTACTCCTCATCAGAGAAATACCTTCTGAGAAGTTCAATCTTAATAACTCCTTCATCATTTTCTTCTTCTTCCTCTGTCCTTTTTCTCTTCTTTTGAACAGTCTTCTTCTTAGGTGTGCCCTTCACCACTTTCTTCTTCTTTTCTTATTTCTTAGGTGCTTGTTTTGAAGATTCTGCAACTTTCTTGCCTTTGTTTTATGTTTTCTTCTTCAAGCTTTTGATTAGAAGCTTGTCAATCCTTTGAGAAACCTGAGTTTTCTCAATTCCTTTTCTGTTAGGATGAACAGGGGTTGCTGTGGGTGAAACACATTGAGGTGTGGAAGATTGAGTTGAGGAAGAAGATGTGGAGTTAGAGGGAACAGGTGTAGAGGGTTTAGGATGCTTCACACGAGCCATTGGAGAAGATTTCGAGCTCTGCTAGGGTTTAGGTTCTCTGAAATTTGGTTTAGACAAGTGAAGAATTTGGAGGGAAGTTGAAATTGATAAACCCAGAACAGTCAATCGATTTCCCAATCAATGTGTTAAAGGGTTTTTGCCTCCAATACGCACATGCTAATCGATGTACTTAGCATCAGGATTTTAGTTTAAATCAGGTACATCAATGTATTAATTGATGTATAAGCTAAGTCAGAGAGTACCAAGTTTTAAAAACTTGAAATCAATCGATGTGTGAATCTATGTATAAGCAATGTCAGAGAGTCCAACAATTTGCAGCATACATCCAATCGATGTATAAATCGATGTATAGAGTAGTCAGTGAGTTCTAAATTTTGGAATTATTACTCAATCGATGTTATAATTGATGTATACACAGGGTCAGTGTTTTTAAAACCATTCTAATCGATGTAGCAATCGATGCATAGTCACTTACAGTGAGTAGTGCATTTGAGATTCGTGATTCAATCGATGTGTAAATCGATTTATATCAGATTAAATTGGAATTGCTAAAATTTCATATCAGGTCAATCGATGGTCAATCGATGCCTATGATATACTGTACCTATTTAATCAAATAAATCGATTGTCCAATCGATGCATAATGATTTTCAGAGAGTTATTTTTCTAATTTTTTACTTCAATCGATATACAAATTGATGTTCTAATTATTTTAAGTATATAATGCTTATATCAATCGATTGTGCAATCGGTGTATAACATCAACCATCAAAATATCACGCATTCAACATTCAAAACATCAAGCATAGGCAGGATCAATTATTCCTAATTCTCTTCTTATGTAGAAAAAGCTATCTTTAGCCAATGATTTAGTGAAAATATCAGCTAATTGTTTAGATGTATCAAAATATTCAATGATTATATCTCCACTTTGAATGTGATCCCTTATGAAATGATGTCTTATCTCAATATGTTTGGTTCTTGAATGCATTATAGGAAAATTTGGTGAGATTTATAGCACTAGTATTATCACACCTGATTGGTACTTTCTCTAAGAAAACACCATAGTCAATAAGTTATTATTTCATCCAAAGAATTTGTGTACAACAACTTCCTGCTGCAGCATATTCTGCTTCAACAGTTAATAAAGCCACACTTGTTTGTTTCTTACTAAACCAAGAAACTAATGAGTTTCCTAGTAGGTGCCAGGTTTCACTAGTACTTTTCCTATCTAACTTGCATCCAACAAAGTCAGAATCAGAATATCTTACTAAGTTACATGTTGATCCTTTAGGATACCATAATCGCATTTCTTTAGTTCCTAACAAGTATTTCATGATTCTTTTTAAAGTAGTTAAGTGTGATTCCTTAGGATTGGATTTATATCTAGCACACATACAAATACTAAATATTATATCAGATCTACTTGTAATTAAATAGAGTAAGGAACTAATCATACCTCTGTACTTGGAAACATCTATTGATTTACCTTTCTCATCTTTGTCCAAGTAGCATGATGGACTCATTGGAGTAGCCATTTCCTTTGCATTCTCCATTCCAAACTTTTGTAATAGTTCTTTGCAGTACTTAGTTTGGCTTATGAAAGTCCCATCATCACATTGTTTGATTTGTAGTCCGAAAAAGTATGTAAGCTCTCCCATCATAGACATTTCAAACTCGTTTTGCATTAATTTGGTAAATTCCTTACACAAAGATTCATTAGTAGCACCAAATATAATATCATCAACATAAATTCAAACAAGTAATATGTTTTGTACTTTTATTTTTGTGAATAGTATTGTGTCAACTTTTCCTCTTATGAATCCCTTTTGAAGTAAGAAATTACTTAGCCTTTCATACCAAGCTCTTAAAGCTTGTTTAAGTCCATACAAGACTTTAGTGAGTTTATACACATGATTAGGAAATTCATTTATTTCAAATCCAAGGGGTTGACCAACATACACTTCTTCTTATATATATCCATTTAGGAATGCACTCTTAACATCCATTTGATACAATTTAAAATCCATGATACATACATATGCTAATAACATTCTAATTGCTTCTAATCTAGCCACAGGTGCATATATTTCATCATAGTCAATTCTTTCTTCTTGATTATAACCTTTGGCTGCTAATCCTGCTTTATTTCTTATTATGATACCATTTTCATCAAGCTTATTCCTAAACACCTATTTTGTACTAATTATTTGTTTGTCCTTGGGTTTAGGAACAAGTTTCCAAACTTTATTTCTTTCAAACTGATTAAGTTTTCTTACATTGCCATAATCCAGTTTTCATTAATAATTGCTTCATCTATAGTTTTAGATTCAACTTGTGATACAAAAGTCATATTATTGTATGCATTTCTTAAGGAATGTCTAGTGGTTACCCTTTAGATATTTCACCAATTATGTTATCTAGAGGGTGATTCCTTGCAGTTTTCCATTCTTTAGGTAGATCTTCATGTTGAGCATCTTCTGGAATTTCCATTGTTTCATTCACTTTGGCATTGTCCTGATTTTCCTCAAGTTGAATATCTTCTAAAGTTTCTGCAACATCATCAATAAATTCCTTTCCCAATCTTTTGGGGTTAGTTTCATCAAATATAACATGTACAGATTCTTCAATTGTTTGTGTTCTTTTATTGAAAATTCTAAAAGTTTTATTAGATGATGAATAACTTAGAAATATTCCTTCATCAGCTTTAGGGTCAAACTTTCCTAGATTGTCCTTTCTATTATTTAGTACAAAACATTTACCACAAAAAACATGAAAATGTGAAACATTTAGTTTTCTACCTTTATAGAGTTCATATGAAGTCTTTTTCAAAATTGATGTAATCAAGATGCTATTCATTAAATAGCATCTGCCCAAAAATATTTTGGCATGTTTGAGTCATTCAACATAGTTCTTGCTATTTCTTTTAAGGATATGTTTTTCCTTTCCACAACTCCATTTTGTTGTGGAGTTCTTGGAGCAGAGAAATTATGTTGAATTCCTAACTCTTCACAAAAATTATCAAATTCTTCATTTTAAAATCCTCCACCATGATCACTCCTTATAGTAGTTATTTTCATGTATTTTTCATTTTGTACTAACTTAGCCATTTTCTTAAAGGCTGTAAAAGCTTTATTATTATGTGCTAAGAAGAAGGTCCATGTAAATCTAGAGTAATCATCAACTATAACTAATGCATACAAATTTCCTCTAAAACTTTTGGTCATAGAACCAAATAAATCCATGTGCAGTAGTTGTAAAGGTCTTTTAGTTGAAACTATATTCTTAGCCTTAAAAGATACTTTAGTTTGTTTGCCTTTTTAGCATGCATCATATAAACCATCTTTTGAGAATTTGATTTTTGGAAGTCTAATTACCAATTCTTTTGAAATGAATTTATTTAGATGATCTATGTGAATATGTCCTATTCTTCTATGCCATAGCCAAATTTCCTTTTCCTTAGATATCAAACAACATACATCACTAGCAGAAATACTTTCTAAATCTATAATGTATATGTTATTCAATCTATTACCTATCAGCTTTGCATTTCTATCATGCTTGTTTTCTATAATGTAACTATTCGAGTTAAAGAATACATTATAACCTTTACCACATAGTTGGCTGATGCTTAGTAGATTATGCTTGAGCC
Source organism: Ormosia semicastrata (assembly GCA_029884595.1). Taxonomy (NCBI): domain Eukaryota; kingdom Viridiplantae; phylum Streptophyta; class Magnoliopsida; order Fabales; family Fabaceae; genus Ormosia; species Ormosia semicastrata. The sequence continues at coordinate 54,345,871 of JAQQTO010000063.1, forward strand.
CTTCAACATATAGTACACCTTTTATCTTGGTAGTTGTGCTTCTTCTAATTGTTCCAACTCCTAGGATTCTTCCTTTATTGTTATCACCGTAGGTGACACTTCCACTTTGTTTAGGAGTGAAGGATGAGAACTTAGGGATATCTCTAGTCATATGTTTAGAGCAGTCACTATCAAGATACCAATTTGAACTTTTGGCTCTCAAACACACCTACAAAACATATTTTAAGCATTTTTCTTAGGTACCCAAACTTTGTTGGGTCCTTTAGTATTAGTCATAACATATGTTCCCTTGGGAACCCAAATTTGTTTAACACAAATCCTTGAAAGATTTCTAAAATAGCATGTAGAAGTTGTATGTCCTTTTCTTGCACAATAGAAACATTTAACAAAAGGACTAGTAGAGGATTATAGTGCAACAAAGAGTTTCTTAAGAGCCTTTTCATGCAATGCTGGTTTATAGCCTATTCCAGCTTTGTCATATACTCCTTTTTGCTGTTTTAACATGGTATTTAGATTATCTCTTCCCATTGTAAATTTAGATAGAGTGGTTTTCAATTTTTCCACTTTTTTTCCAGAATGTTACAATTAGAACATGTAGAGCTAGATGTACTTAGCTTAATGTTTTTAGCTTCTAATTCTTTAATCTTAATTTGAAGAGATGCATATTCACTACATTCTTTAGCAATGACTTTCCTAGATACATTAATTGCTTAGCAATTTTCAAATATTCACTATGCAATTCATCAAAAGCATATTGTAGTTCATCATAGGTTGGGGGGATTTCATTTACCTCATCTTTATTGTCATTTTGATGATTAGTCATGAGACAAAGATTGGCCTCTTCTTCCTCAAAATATTCATAGGAATCCATATCATTATTTTCCCAAGCTATGTATGCTCTTCTTGGCTTTCTATTCTTCTTGTCCTTGGACTCATGATTGTCATGCTTGTCCTTCTTTTGAAGTTTAGGACACTCATTCTTGTAATGTCTAGGTTTGTCACATTCATAGCACTTCACATTTGATGTTGAACTTTCATCTTTTGAAGAGTTCTTCTTGGAAAAGAAGTTTGAGGGCCTTTTATTGTAGGTTTTCTTCTTTTTGAAGAATCTTTTGAACTTTCTAACTGGCAGTCCTATATCCTCTTCAGATTCATCTTTATTTTCAACTTCTTCGTCTTCATCACTGTCAAGACTTTCTTTGGAGACATGTGCTTTGAGTGATAAGCCTCTTTTCTTTTTCTCCTTCTCTTCATAGTCATTTAATGTATGCAACTCCATCTCATGTTCTTTGAGTTTTCCAAATAGTGTAGTAATATTCATGGTTTCTAAGTCCTTTAATTCAGCTATAGCAGTAATCTTTGGTTGCCATTCTCTTGTCAAACATCTCATGATCTTGTTGATTTATTGTTCATCTGAAATACTCTTTCCTAGTCCATTTAGCTTATTCACTATGTGAGTGAACCTTCTTTGCATATCATTGATGTCTTCACCATTCTTTATGTGAAAGAGTTCATACTTGTGCATGAGTGAGTTCATTCTTGCTCTCTTTACATCACTGGTTCCTTCATGAGTAATTTGCAACGTATCCCACATTTGCTTGGCTGTCTTACAATTTGAAACCCTAAAAAATTCATCATAACTCAAGGCAGTAGTTATAATATTCTTAGCTTTAGCATTATAACCTACTTTCTTTTTGTCTTCATCATCCCAATCACTTCTAAGTTTTTCTTTCTTGTTGCCATTAGCATCAAGAGAGTGAGGAATATTTGGACCATTCTCAACAGCATCTAAAACATCAATGCCACTTGCCTTAAGAAATATTAACATCCTTTCTTTCCAATACATATAGGCAGTGCCATTGAAACCAGAGGATCTTGCCAAGGAAGCCCCTTCTCCCAAGATGTCATTTGAAGCCATCCTCTTAAGCTGTTGAGCTTTACACAAGAGTGAAAGCTCTGGTACCACTTATTAGTTGTGGCTTCTAGTTACTCAAGAAAGGGGGGTTGAATTGAGTATGATAAGTTTTTGAAACTTTTTCCCTTTTCGCAAAAACTAATTCTTTTATTTAATCAAGAAAGAGATTTTGTCAACTAACAAACCAAAATGTGTTTTTGCAAGATGTATTGCAATAAAAAATTGAAACTTATAAAGAAATATTAACAATAAGATTGATTTTAGATAAGAATAAGATCATTAACAAATCAGATCATACAAGCGTCCCTAACATATTGCTTAATTCATACAATCAACAATAAAGAAAATAAAGAGTTAAGGGATAGAGAAAATTACAAATCGAGATTTATCCTGGTTCAGCTACCTCCACTGGTAACCTGCATCCAGTCCCCACACCACTATGAGATTTATCCACTATAGAAAATCAATATACAAGATTCTTTACAAAAGCTTCACTTCTTAGTTCCTTCTACCCAAATGACAGCTTTTCAGTCAAAGCAATCTTGCAATTCGCACAAGAGTTCCTTCTACTCTTGCACAGCACCAAGAGTCCCTTCTACTCTTGATATAACCAGCGAGAGAACCTTCTCTCTTATCTCTCTTTTACAAAATTTGAAAAGATTGAATCAGATTCCAAGAAATCAGAAATTACAAATTGAAGCTCTAGAGAAAAATACTCAGTTTTTCTTCAATGAAAAGCTCTCTCAATATTTATGTGTGTGTTCTCAAATGTTGAATGAATTCCCTTATAAAAGGTGTTTCCCAATGTCCTTATATAGGTTTATCTCAAAATAGATTCATTGGATACACTTTACAAGTCAGTTGAGATCATAACAGACTTATCAGAAAAATTCTGTTATTAGTCAATCGATGTGTACACAGATGTATTAAACAAGATTTCACTTTCATAACATGTGTACATCGATTGCCTAATTGATTGTTTTCTTGGATGTTCTTGATCTTGAATGATACACATATGAATACATCGATGTTGTTCTTGAAAAACACTTATATTTTCCTTCTTGATCCTTGCATTGAAATGCTTTGCTCCATGATTCTTTGCATCCCTCTTGCTCCATTAAATCTCATTGAAAAAATCAAGCTTGGCAAGTAGTTAGTGAATTAAAGAAATAATAATCATGTTCAGTTTAGTCATTAATCAAAACACACTAGGGTCATTTGTCCATAGCAATATTTAGATTTTTCCTAAAGTATGATAAATTTCAGGGATGAAATTTCTTTTTAGAATGGGAGAGTTATAATGCCCTCACTTTCTATTGTTTTTGGTTTATCTATGCTATATGTGTTGTTATGAATTTCTATGAATTTTTATGAATTATTTGGCTTATGTGGATTATTTTAATATTATTTTTAAAAAATTTTGGACTGTTAATACGGGACCGGGGATCTTACTAAACCCGAAACTAGAGACAGTTTTTGAAGTTTTCATTGTCTGAGAATTTATCTGACAGATAAAATTTGGATACGCTCTATTATCCATTGGACAATAGATACCAGCTTTATTAACTGTGACTTTTGTCCATTGGATAATAGCTTGTAGAAAAGATCTAGTAAATTGTTGTTATTTAGTCACTTTTGTGACATCATGCATGTGACATCACCCACATGACATCACCTTTGACTTTTGGACTAAAGGGAGAAGCTTCTCAAGGAAGCTTTGTGAAGCTTGTTAAGGAAACTTGGCTCCCCCTCCCAAGGAGAGTGCACGGCCGTGGAGAGAGAAAGGAGGCTTCTAGAGTAAGCTTGTATCTCATTTTCATTTTCATCACTTTTTTATTCATTTCTCTCTCTTCATCCAAAAGCTACACACTTTCTTTTCTCTCATTTTCTTCTCTCTTTTCTTTCCACCCACCTCACAGTCACCTCCTAAAATCCACTATTTCACCTTCTTTAATTTTAACAAATCGCATTTCTTGAATCTACATCTTCTTCTAAGACCCTTTGGAGTGAAGATATTGACTTGTTCATCATTTTTCCAGTATCTCTTCAAATTAGGGCTTGAAGACTCTTAAGGTAAATGTCTCCATCTCCATTCTTCTTTCTTTTCTCCTTTCTTTTCTTCTTTCTAAGATCATGATTTTGATCCATGGTCATTCTCTCCTAGCCTTTGATGTTGATCTTTTGTATATGTTTTTTGTTTTCAAGAGGCTCTTGGAGGAGAAAGCTTGTTTCAAGGAGATATCCAAGTAGTGGTTGGACATCCTTAAAGGTAAGAGGGAGATTAACCTTATCAACTAAGTTATGGTGGTGGGGAACGAAATGTTTGGGTTTGGGAGTGGAAAATCCATGTGAGGATTTATTCACTCGATTGTATGATTATTGGTTTATGCTTGTTTGACTTTATATAATTATATGATATTGATTGTATGCATGAAATTGCTATGGTTGCTTATTGATTATGTGTGATTTTTATTACTTTGATATTATGCAAGAACTTGATATAGTAGATTGGTGATTACTAGAGTATGTTGTATGCTATAAATTGTGCTAAAAAGGGATGATTTTTTATTCCAATAACCTCTTGAGGCTCATGGCCTTTTGGCCTAAGAAGAGGTATCCATGAGAAATATATTTTAGTGGTTAAGAACTTAGATGATTAGGAAGCAAAAATATGATTTATGAGTTTACAAGTTGAAAGATGGAAGAAACAAAGTTTTTATCATTGAGAAGAATTGGTTTTGGCCATGGTATTTGATAATGGAATGGAAAAGTGATTTGGGAACTTAGAGTATTTTATTGAAATGATTTTTGATAGGTAATTTTCAGTCATAGTATTTGATAATGGGATGGAGAAATAATTTGGAGACTTAAAGTATTTAAGATGATTTTGATAGGTGATTTTCGGTCAAGGTATTTGATAATAGGACGGAGAAGTAACTTGGAGTCTTAAAGTATTTTTTTTTAGATGATTTTTGATAAGTCGAGTGGAAAGAAATTTAATTAGAATTAGAATAATGAAAGTTTTGGAAAGAATGTTAGAAAATATTACTTGGATGATTTGGGGACTAGATTAGGATTAAAGGAATTGATTTTTGTAACACCCTAAGCCGTAGGGTGTCACATTTATGTTACTTAATTACCCCCAAGTTCATATAAGGTGACGTTGTAATAAAAAGATAAGTCAATTTTTTTTTGACGACCATAAAATAAACTTAGCGGAAAATAAAACATTATAGCAACCTCACACATAGATTACATCATATACATATTACAAACGTACTGTTAGAATTATTTATTTTACAGCCTATGTCTCAAACTAAAACATACTTAAATAAATTACACACATAGTTCATATCAGAGTTCAAACTTGCCCAAGTTTAACTAAGCAGTGGACCCCTCAGATGGGTCCTCCTCGGATTCCTCAGCAGATAGAAATCGTTATGATGAGTAGCCCTACGGACGGTGTCCGGCCGATGATACTATCTTGATTTTCGTTGGGACATAATTCCTAGTGTCCCAAAGTTGTCGCCCTGATATGCAACGAAAATTCAACATGAACTAAAATAGTTACACGAGAAAAATGGATTTCCACGAAATATTCTACTAATACTAACAAATCGGGTATCCTCGTAAATAAGTCCTCGCTCATCGGGACTTGTCCTCCATTCTCCAGCTCCTCCGTGAAATTGTAGACGTACATATCCGAAGAAACTAGCTCTTGTCATCATACTGTCAGAATTTGGCGTTCCCAGCCGTGAGAAGTAACTCTTCTTCTGCTTCTTGTACCGTTTCTTTCTCAACGTCTTCACCCAATTATCAATACAATATACAGATATACATACAAAGAGGTGAGATTATCTACGCCAATACAAGCATGATAGTACAGAGATAATACAAACAACACATCATGCAAAAATATCATATCATGATCACAATTATACCATCTTAATAGTGCAAAATAATAATTACCATTATGCCAGTATCACTGTTTAAATCATACAACAATTACAGTAACACCATCATATAGATATAGATGCTCAGTTTCATGCATGCGCACATAGACTCAATGTCCTACTCCATGGAGCTAATACTCAAGTAGGAAAAATTGATCGAAAAGAGTAGTTGGTATTTCGTGCTTCAGACCAAGTGCTTATAATTATATCTTGCACATCTAGCACATACACAACAGTCTTTGTCAGATCTCGATTAAGAATAGTGTCTCGGTCCGGATCACCGGTGTGTTGCATCGGTCTAACCCACAGTGCAGAAGAGCTACCAACTGCCCATTGTGAGCAACCCGCACCCCGATGCCCCCAAGGTCCACAAGTGACCTACACTACGCGTATCGCACCCACTTAAGAGGTGTACGTTTCTCCTAGGCAATTAGCCATATCCAGTCCATCGGACCATTTTCAATGTATGTGTAATGCACCAATTACCAACCAATGGTAAATCACATAATTTCTCATACCAGGTTCAAATAGTATTTTTAACTGTCAAGTTTACTGTATAATTAACAGCGATTGCATTATCGCACTTTTCTCATTCACAAAAACATTTTTGTCCCGTTTTCACAGTCACGTAATATTTTATTACGTAATCAACGATTTGTAACATTTCTATTATGTTTAAAATTCGCGTAAAAATTTTTTATTGTTTTCTAAAGTGCGTAAAAATATTCTTTCATCATTTTTTTTTATCACATAGCAATTTTTCTACAACATTTCGATCGTATAAAATATTTGAACATTTTAAATTGCGTAGAAATATTTTAACCATTTTCAAATTGCGTAACTCAAAATTTACGTTTTTTTAAGTTCCATAAATCATTTTTCACCATTTTTTTACCTTTCGTAATATATTCCTTAACTTTAAAAATATTATTTTGGACTTTTCTTACAATAATATAATTCCTTACCTTATTTTCTTCCTATTCTTAGTAAAAAAAATCTTTTTAATATATTTTTCTCATAATTACTTTTTATTGATCTAGTTTTACAAAATCACATTTAGTTTATTTAATTACCATTTCTAACTTTTAAATTTCCCAACGTTTTTCCAAAACCCAATAAATAAATTCTTTGTTAGTAAATTTAAGTTACAAACGTTTTCTATATTTCTAAATCACTTTCAAAAATTAATTCTCCTTGAAAACAATTTGAAGTTTAGCATCTTCAATCTCCCTTTTTCTTTTATTTATGAAAATTCCACTTGACAACACTTTAATTCTCTTTTCAAAATCCCTATTTGAAAATTCTTATATTTTATAACATCAAAACATTTTTTTTTCTAAATTATCAAGACCTTAAAAATGGCCATTGGAACCATGAAAGATTTTTCTTATAACTTAAATGAATTACATTTTTTGTTTCTACGCAAAATTAATTAATATCAATGATAACTAAAAAGAAAATGTGTGCATTCTCTTTTGCAAAACCAAAATCCTTTTGTTTATTTCCTTTACTTCTCAAATCATAAAATTTTATTATTCATGAAAATATTAATTTGGTGAACACCTAATTTGAGATGTCTTGGCCAAAAATCTTATTGTTCTAAGGACTCAAAAAATCAATTTCTTTGTTCTTGAAAAATTTTCAACATGAACCCCAATTTTGGGTATCAAACCGAACCTCTCCTTTGGCCATTGGAGCCAAAATTTTGCTTATTTCAACATACATCCATCATAATATATTTAACATATATCATCAGGCATATTATAAGCATACCATATAAACAAGTAAAAATCATACTAAGCATGCATACACAATTAATTCATGCAAAGTATATCAAGCATAAACAAAATAATTAAAAACACATAACACAAATAATTTATTACATGACCATGGATATGAATCCTTACATGGATTCATCATCCATCAAATATAACCATCTCTCACTACCATGCTTGGTTGGTGAGATAAATCTCCCTCTTACCTCTTGAAGAACTCCAAAAGCTCCTTGCTTTGGATTTAGAACAAGATCTCCACCAAGAAAAGTCTCTTGAACATAAAACAAATGCAAGAAAATTAGTATATTGAGCTTGATTAAGAGGAATCATGGATTAAACATGGTCTAGAACATGAAAAAGAAAAGAATGAAAGAAATTTCCTTACTCTTCACCAACAAGAACTCTAGAACTTGATCTTAGTAAAAGTCCTTCAAGATGGAAGATTTAGAGAAAGTCTTCAACATGAAAGTTGTTTAGAATAAGGTAAGGATTCAAGAAACTAGGTTGTATGAAATTAAAGAGTGATGGAGGGTGGATGAGAGTGCTTGGCCGAATGGCTCTTTAGGGAGAGAGAATGGAGTTTTTCATTTGGTTGGTTCATGAAACATAAGTGAGAGAATGAAGAAATGAAAATGTGAAGTGTAGAAATAAATTATTTGGTATCCTAAACTATGCATGGCCGTGGCCTTCATGGAAAGAAATGAAAAGTGAAGTTTGAAAAACATGCTCATTAATTGATCAATAGGAACTTGTCTTGAGATTTGACCATTGTCTTCATCATTTTCCTTGGCCTAAAAAGCCTATACTAACTTTGTCTCCCTTTCTCCTTGCTTCTTCAAAACCGCCCCCCCTTGCATGATTCATGCAAATTGTCATCTTTTCAAACAATTATTTGAAGCCTTTCTAGCCATTGATTTATTCAATGGTTAGGATTTAAGTAGATTTTGATTTTTAGAAGACAAAATCTAGGCCATTGGATCTTTCTTCTTTAAATCTTAGCCATTAGATGTGTCTCCAAAATGAAGGGTCAAGATTACACCTTCAAACTTTACATCCAAGGGTCCAAAATGGTTGTGGAAATTTTTTTTTTTGATGATCAATTCTCCACCATTGATCTAAATCCAAATCCAATGGTCATTAATGATCCATCTCCACCATTGATTTATTTTACATCCAAGGGTTGATAATGGTCATAGTCTTTTATAAGATTAAATCTCTACCCTTAATTTAATTTCCATCCAACGGTTATAATTGATCCTATTTACTTTTAAGATCAAATCTCCACCGTTGATTAAATCAAGATTAAATCTCCAATGGTAATTAATTCGATGGTGGATATCCAAACCACTAATACTGACTTAATAGCATAGAATTTTATTTTTATCTATCATAACCTCATAAAAGAATACATTCACTGTATTTTTATCATTCAATAATTAAATACAGTACAAAATATAGTAAAAGAAATTTTCTAAAATTGTTTCCGGATTTAGGTTTAGTAAGATCCCCTGTCTCCGTCTAAACAATGCAAATTTTTCTATGCATAGAAAAGTTTTTCACTTTGCGGGACCCACCTAGGCCCACGTATGGCCACTTGGGCCCACAAACACCTCGCGGGGCCCACAATTGGTAAAAAATCAAAATCACACATAAAATCACAAAAATTAGAAAATTCACAAATATCAAATCAGATTACATAAATTAATTAAGACTAAACAGTAAAAATTAAATTACGTAAATTTTTCTGGCCCAAAAATTATTATTTTCCTGACGCGAAACAAATCACTCAAAACGATCAAATATGCAGACGGAATATTTAAAATAATTTTACAATGCACAGAAATTACTAAACAGTAGAATTCTGCTAACTGTTAAAATTACTTATTTAATACATAGAAAGTTTGGGGTGTTACAATTCTCCCCCTCTACAAAAGTTTCGTCCTCGAAACTTGACGAACTTGATTTCACATCCTTAAAATAAAAGGGATACTGTTCTTTTATCTTTTCTTCTAGTTCCCATGTAGCTTCCCCGCTTACATCATCCCAAATAATTTAAACCAATGAAATTTCTTTACCTCGAAGTTGCTTTGTCTTTCGATCCTCAATCTTTACTGGAACAGTTTCATAGGTTAAATTTTCCTTCAGCTGTACTGTGTCTGGCTTGATAACATGAGTAGGATCAGAAATATATTTCCGTAGTTGTGATACGTGAAATACATTGTGAAGATTTGAGAAAAGGTGGTAATGCAATCGATATGCCACCGAACCTACCCGACGTAAAATCGATATGGTCCAATAAATTTTGGAGTGAGCTTCTTAGATTTAAGCACTCGCCCAACACCGTCATAGGCGTCACTCGCAAAAATACATGGTCACCTTCTTCAACTCGAGAAATTTTCTCCTTTTACCAACATAGCTCTTTGCCGAGTTTGACTCATTCTCATTTTGTCCTGTATCATCTTCACTTTCTCGGTTTGTCGTTGAATAATCTCTGGTCCTAACATAATACTCTCACCGTCTTGATACCAACATAACGGTGTTCTACATCGTCTTCCATATAATGCCTCATAGGGTGCCATCCCTATACTTGAATGGAAACTATTATTATATGTGAATTCTATCAATGGCAAGAATTCATCCCAGCCTCCAGTTTCTTCCAGAACACATGATCTCAACAAGTCTTCTAACGATTGAATCGTCCTTTCTGACTGACCATCAGTCTGTGGATGGTAAGCAGAACTTAAACGTAGCTTTGTTCCCATCGCTTCTTGCAAACTATCCCAAAATCTCGATGTAAACCTTGGATCTCGATCTGAAATGATACTGGATGGTACACCATGAAGTCTAACAATTTCACTGATGTACACTTGAGCCAACTTTTCCATTGAGTATTTAATATTAATCGGCAAAAAGTGCACTGACTTAGTAAGCCGATCAACAATTACCCAAATGGCATCATGACCCTTCCGAGTCTTTGGTAGTCCCATCACAAAATCCATTGCTATGTCATCCCATTTCCATTCGGGAAGAGGCAAAGGTTGCAACATTCCCGAAAGTCTTTGATGTTCCACCTTAGCTTTCTGACAGATTAAACAGGATGATACATACTCAGCAACATCTTTCTTCATTCCTTGCCACCAATATAATTGTTTTAAATCTTGATACATCTTTGTGGCTCCTGGATGCATACTCAACTTACTCCTGTGAGCTTCCTCCAAAATCAATCTTCTAAGATTCGGATCATTTAGCACACAAACTCTTCCTTGAAACTTTAAAATTCCATTAACACCTTCACTAAAATCCAACACTGCCCCTTGACTCTTTGCTTCTTTTGCTTCTTGCAAATATTAGTCATTGTTTTGTCCTTCACGGATTCTATCCATCAAATCATTTGAAATGGTGATCATATTTAAAGACATCTTGCCCGGCATCAATTTCACAGATAGTCGCATATCCCGAAATTCTTCTATCAACTCCTTTTCTTTGATCATCATGACAGAAGCACTAAGTATTTTTCTACTCAACGCATCTGCTATGACATTCGCCTTTCCGGGATGATACTGCAATTGAAAATCATAATCTTTTAGAAACTCTAACCAATGCCTCTGCCTCATGTTCAACTCTTTTTGGTCAAACAAGTACTTCAAGCTTTTATGATCACTAAAAACAATGAACGTAGCTCCATCAAGAAAATGTCTCCATACTTTCAACGCAAACACCACAGCTGCTAACTCCAAGTCATGAGTTGGATAATTCTTCTTATGATTTTTCAACTGTCTTGAAGCATAAGCCACCACCTTACGGTTTTGCATAGGTACACCACCCAATCCTTGGTATGAAGCATCACAATATACCTCGAAAGGTTTGTTTGGATCAGGTAGAATCAACACTGGTGAAGTAGTCAATCGTCTTTTCAATTCTTCAAAACTTTCTTCGCATGCATCAGTCCACACGAACGGTTGATTCTTTCGTGTAAGTTGGGTAAGAGGTCCTACAATCTTTGAAAACCCCTCAATGAAACATCTATAATAACCAGCTAATCCAACAAAACTATGGATTTCTGTTATAGTCTTTGGTCTTTCCCATTCCAAAACTGTCTTCACCTTTGAAGCATCAACTTCAATTCCTTTCTCCGATATCACGTGTCCCAAAAATTGAACTTTGCTCAACCAAAATTCACATTTGGACAACTTGGTATACATCTTATTCTCCTTTAGAATCTGGAGAACCACCCTGAGATGTTCAGCATGTTCCTCCTGACTTCGAGAATAAATTAAAATGTCATCTATAAAGACAACAACAAACTTATCCAAGTATGAACGAAAAATTCTGTTCATGAAGTCCATGAATATGGCTGGTGCATTTGTCACACCAAACGGCATCACTAAATATTCATAATGCCCATAACAAGTTCAAAAAGCTATTTTGGGAATATCCTCCACTTTCACACGTATTTGGTGATGCCCAAAACGTAGATCAATCTTGGAAAATATTGCGGCTCCTCGTAATTGATCCATCAGATCATCTATCCTTGGAAGTGGATATTTATTCTTAATCGTGATTTTATTTAGTTGCCGATAGTCTACACATAGACGTGAAGTTCCATCCTTCTTCTTGACCAATAGTACTGGAGCTCCCCATGATGACACACTAGGTCTCACGAATTGTTTCTCTAATAATTCCTCCAGCTATTTCTTTAGTTCGGCTAATTCTACCGGCGACATCCGATAGGGCGCTATAGATATCGGTCCAGCTCTAGGTACAAGATCAATGGCAAACTCGATTTCCCTTACCGGTGGTAATCCTGGTATATCTTCAGGAAACACTTCAGGAAATTCGTTAACTACAAAAATATCCTTCAAGGCATCTTCACATTGCACCTCTAAAGAAGATAACAATAGATACCCATGACCTCCTTCCTTCAAACAAGCTTCCACTTGAGTAGCCGTTAGGAATCTAGGATCCTTAGCCTCAGGAAACACTAACTTCTTATTCGAACAATCAATTAGGATATGGTTAGAAGACAACCAATCCATTCCCAAGATTACATTAATCTTGGAAAGAGGCAAACAAATCAAATCCACATAAAAGATTCTATCCCTAACGCAGACAGGACAATTCAGGCATACTGTTGATGTAACTACAAACTTATCAGTAGGAGTAGCAACATTCAGATCATATGGCAAAGCAGTCACAGTCAATCCCAAACGTTCAACACAATCACATGCAATGAAAGAATGTGTTGCTCCTGAATCATAGAGTATGGTTAAAGGATTACCTCCAATAGTACCCTCCTCCATTATCAAGTTCTCAGATTTAGCAGCTACTTCTCTGCTCATTGTATAGACATGACCTCCCGCCTGTGGTCTTGCAGTTCGAACATTTCCCACAGAGGATTCCTTCTTTATCTGATCACAGTCTTTAGAGAAATGTCCAAGCTTTCCACACTTAAAACAAACAACTTCTTTATGTTGACAATCTTTCGTGAGATGATCCTTCCCACATTTGAAACATCGAATAGGAGTCCCAGCTTGACTTGTCTTATTGCCGCTAGAATTTCCACCCACAAATTGCTTCTTAGTCTGACTTCCTGCAGGTTTCATATATGGCTTTTGTTGAGAGCGACTTGCTTGAGTACTCTTTCCTTTTTGGAACCTTGCAGGTCCAAAATTCTTGTCTCTTGCCGCTCGTTGATGATCAATCTCTTCAATTTTACGACATTTTTCAATCAAAGTTGGAAATTGATTAATCTCCAACATCGATACAGCTCTCTTAATATCCAGCTTTAATCCTTCTTCAAATTTCCTGCATTTCCAGCCCTCATCTAGATTCATATGCAAATATCTCAAAAACTGAGACAGACTTTCAAATTTTGCCGCATACTCACTTATGGACATCAATCCTTGTCGTAAGCTCAGAAATTCCATTTCCTTCATATGCCTCACACTTGCTGGAAAATATTTCTCCAGAAACTTTTGCTTAAAAACTTGCCATGTCACCATCCTTCCTTCGGCTTCCAACAGTCTTCTAGCTCCTGCCCACCAACATTCACCATCTCCTACCAGCATAAACGTTGCTAGCGTAAGCTTCCGTTCATCAGCACAACCCATACCATCAAATATCTTTTCAAGTTCTTGGATCCAAAGTTCAGCTTTCTCCGGATCAAACTCTCCACGAAACTTCGGTGGATTATTCCTTTGAAACTCAGACAAACTGTGCACATTTTCATTAGCCCATTGATTTTGTTGTGCAACCACTTCCGCCATTCTCTGCATTGCTGCTACAGCTGGAGCCATGTTTAAATTATCATTCCCATTAAGTTCCATATATGTGCTTTCAATTCTACGTCCATGTCCTCGTCCAGTCATTACTTTCTCCACTCAAACTGAATACAAAGAAAGTAAAGTCAATCTTCAAACAATATTGTTTCTTTTCAGGAAAATATAACAGAGAATCACACAACATAAACAAGATAGACCTAACCACAACCCCAAAAGACTCAAACTTGGGCTCTGATACCAACTAATGTAACACCCTAAGCCGTAGGGTGTCACATTTATGTTACTTAATTACCCCCAAGTTCATATAAGGTGACGTTGTAATAAAAAGATAAGTCAATTTTTTTTGACGACCATAAAATAAACTTAGCGAAAAATAAAACATTATAGCAACCTCACACATAGATTAGATCATATACATATTACAAACGTACTGTTAGAATTATTTATTTTACAGCCCATGTCTCAAACTAAAACATACTTAAATAAATTACACACATAGTTCATATCAGAGTTCAAATTTGCCCAAGTTTAACTAAGCAGCGGACCCCTCAGAAGGGTCCTCCTCGGATTCCTCAGCAGATAGAAATCTGTTATGATGAGTAGCCCTACGGACAGGTGTCCGGGCTAATGATACTATACTGATTTTCGTTGGGACATAATTCCTAGTGTCCCAGTGTCGCCTGATATGCAACAAAAATTCAACATGAACTAAAATAGTTACACAGAAAAATGGATTTCCACGAAATATTCTACTAATACTAACAGTCAGGTATCCCTCGTAAATAAGTCCTCGCTTATCGGGACTTGTCCTCCATTCTCCAGCTCCTCTGTGAAATTATAGACGTACATATCCGAAGAAACTGGCTCTTGTCATCATACTGCCAGAATTCGGCGTTCCCAGCCGTGAGAAGTAACTATTCTTCTGCTTCTTGTACCGTTTCTTTCTCAACGTCTTCACCCAATTATCAATACAATATACAGATATACATACAAAGAGGTGAGATTATCTATGCCAATACAAGCATGATAGTACAGAGATAATACAAACAACACATCATGCAAAAATATCATATCATGATCACAATTATACCATCATCATAGTGCAAAATAATAATTACCATTATGCCACTATCACTATTTAAATCATACAACAATTATAGTAACACCATCATATAGATATAGATGCTCAGTTTCATGCATGCGCACATAGACTCAATGTCCTATTCCATGGAGCTAATACTCAAGTCAGAGAAATTGATCGAAAAGAGCTGCTGGTATTTCGTGCTTCAGACCAAGTGCTTATAATTATATCTTGCACATCTAGCACATACACAACAGTCTTTGTTAGATCTTGATTAAGAATAGTGTCTCGGTCCGGATCACTGGTGTGTTGCATCGGTCTAACCCATGGTGTAGAAGAGCTACCAACTGCCCATTGTGAGCAACCCGCACCCCGATGCCCCCAAGGTCCACAAGTGACCTACACTACGCGTATCGCACCCACTCAAGAGGTGTACGTTTCTCCTAGGCAATTAGCCATATCCAGTCCATCGGACCATTTTCAATGTATGTGTAATGCACCAATTACCAACCAATGGTAAATCACATAATTTCTCATACCAGGTTCAAATAGTATTTTTAACTGTCAAGTTTACTATATAATTAACAGCGATTGCATTATCGCACTTTTCCATTTCACAAAAACATTTTTGTCCCATTTTCACAGTCACGTAATATTTTATTACGTAATCAACGATCTGTAACATTTCTAATATGTTTAAAATTCACGTAAAAATTTTCTATTATTTTCTAAAGTGCGTAAAAATATTCTTTCATCATTTTTTTTATCACATAACAATTTTTCTACAACATTTCGATCGTATAAAATATTTGAACATTTTAAATTGCGCAGAAATATTTTAACCTTTTTCAAATCGCGTAACTCAAAATTTACATTTTTTTAAGTTCCATAAATCATTTTTCACCATTTTTTTACCCTTCGTAAAACATTCCTTAACTTTAAAAATATTATTTTGGACTTTTCTTACAATAATATAATTCCTTACTTTATTTTCTTCCTATTCTTAGTAAAAAAAATCTTTTTAATATATTTTTCTCAAAATTGCTTTTTATTGATCTAGTTTTACAAAATCACATTTAGTTTATTTAATTACCATTTCTAACTTTTAAATTTCCTAACGTTTTTCTAAAACCCAATAAATAAATTCTTTGTTAGTAAATTTAAGTTACAAACGTTTTCTTTTATATTTCTAAATCACTTTCAAAAATTAATTCTCCTTGAAAACAATTTGAAGTTTAGCACCTTCAATCTCCCTTTTTCTTTTATTTATGAAAATTCCACTTGACAACACTTTAATTCTCTTTTCAAAATCCCTATTTGAAAATTCTTATATTTTATAACATCAAAACATTTTTTTTTCTAAATTATCAAGACCTTAAAAATGGCCATTGGAACCATGAAAGATTTTTCTTATAACTTAAATGAATTACATTTTTTGTTTTTACGCAAAATTAATTAATATCAATCATAACTAAAAAGAAAACGTGTGCATTCTCTTTTGCAAAACCAAAATCCTTTTGTTTATTTCCTTTACTTCTCAGATCATAAAATTTTATTATTCATGAAAGTATTAATTTGGTGAACACCTAATTTGAGATGTCTTGGCCAAAAATCTTATTGTTCTAAGGACCCAAAAAATCAATTTCTTTGTTCTTGAAAAATTTTCAACATGAACCCCAATTTTGGGTATCAAACCGAACCTCTCCTTTGGCCATTGGAGCCAAAATTTTGCTTATTTCAACATACATCCATCATAATATATTTAACATATATCATCATGCATATTATAAGCATACCATATAAACAAGTAAAAATCATACTAAGCATGCATACACAATTAATTCATGCAAAGCATATCAAGCATAAACAAAATAATTAAAAACACATAACACAAATAATTTATTACATAACCATGGATATGAATCCTCACATGGATTCATCATCCATCAAATATAACCATCTCTCACCACCATGCTTGGTTGGTGAGATAAATCTCCCTCTTACCTCTTGAAGAACTCCAAAAGCTCCTTGCTTTGGATTTAGAACAAGATCTCCACCAAGAAAAGTCTCTTGAACATAAAACAAATGCAAGAAAATTAGTATATTGAGCTTGATTAAGAGGAACCATGGATCAAACATGATTTAGAACATGAAAAAGAAAAGAATGAAAGAAAATTCCTTACTCTTCACCAACAAGAACTCTAGAACTTGATCTTAGTAAAAGTCCTTGAAGATGGAAGATTTAGAGAAAGTCTTCAACATGAAAGTTGTTTAGAATAAGTTAAGGATTCAAGAAACTAGGTTGTATAAAATTAAAGAGTGATGGAGGGTGGATGAGAGTGCTTGGCCGAATGGCTCTTTAGGGAGAGAGAATGGAGTTTTTCATTTGGTTGGTTCATGAAACATAAGTGAGAGAATGAAGAAATGAAAATGTGAAGTGTAGAAATGAATTATTTGGTATCCTAAACTATGCATGGCCATGGCCTTCATGGAGAGAAATGAAAAGTGAAGTTTGAAAAACATGCTCATTAATTGATCAATAGGAACTTGTCTTGAGATTTGACCATTGTCTTCATCATTTTCCTTGGCCTAAAAAGCCTATACTAACTTTGTCTCCCATTCTCCTTGCTTCTTCAAAACCGCCCCCCCTTGCATGATTCTTGCAAATTGTCATCTTTTCAAACAATTATTTGAAGCCTTTCTAGCCTTTGATTTATTCAATGGTTAGGATTTAAGTAGATTTTGATTTTTAGAAGACAAAATCTAGGTCATTGGATCTTTCTTCTTTAAATCTTAGCCATTAGATGTGTCTCCAAAATGAAGGGTCAAGATTACACCTTCAAACTTGACATCCAAGGGTCCAAAATGGTTGTAGAAATTTTTTTTTTTATGATCAATTCTCCACCATTGATCTAAATCCAAATCCAACGGTCATTAATGATCCATCTCCACCATTGATTTATTTTACATCCAAGGGTTGATAATGGTCATAGTCTTTTATAAGAATAAATCTCTACCCTTGATTTAATTTCCATCCAACGGTTATAATTGATCCTATTTACTTTTAAGATCAAATCTCCACCGTTGATTAAATCAAGATTAAATCTCCAATGGTAATTAATTCGATGGTGGATATCCAAACCACCAATACTGACTTAATAGGATAGAATTTTATTTTTATCTATCATAACCTCATAAAAGAATACATTCACTGTATTTTTATCATTCAATAATTAAATACAATACAAAATACAGTAAAAGAAATTTTCTAAAACTGTTTCCGGATTCAGGTTTAGTAAGATCCCCTGTCTCCGTCTAAACAGTACAAATTTTTCTGTGCATAGAAAATTTTTTCACTTTGCGGGACCCACCTGGGCCAATGTATGGCCACCTGGGCCCATAAACACCTCGCGGGGCCCACAATTGGTAAAAAAATCAAAATCACACATAAAATCACAAAAATTAGAAAATTTACAAATATCAAATCAAATTACGTAAATTAATTAAGACTAAATAGTAAAAATTAAATTACGTAAATTTTTCTGGCCCAAAAATTATTATTTTCCTGACACGAAACAAATCACTCAAAACGATCAAATATGCAGATGGAATATTTAAAATAATTTTACAGTGCACAGAAATCACTAAACAGTAGAATTCTGCTAACTGTTAAAATTACTTATTTAATACATAGAAAGTTTGGGGTGTTACAATTTTGGCTTCAATTGTAGAAGTAAGATAGGAAGAAGATCTGGAATTTGAAGTATTTTGTTTAGTAGAGTATTAGTTGAAATCTTGTTATTGAAGATGAAAATTTTGAGATCCAAAGACTTTAGGCTCACAGCCAAGTGGTTTTAAAAAGGGTATCTAAGACAAACTTTGGTGTTGATTTGGAACTTAGGAGCTTAGGTGAAAAGGAAATTGGATTAAGGATTTATAATAATGAGGGACTGATACAATAAATTGTGGTCATTTAATAAGAAAGGGATTTCATCCTTGAGTGAAAATAAGCTTGAGAGAGATATAATGAAAATTTGAAAGTATTATGATTAGAGCCTAAAAGTGAAGTAATGGTCCTACATGTTAGAGAAATTTGTGAGAATGTCTCATGTGACTTGAAAGCGATGGTTCTTATTTTTGCGCAATTGAGATACCTTATGAATAAATATAATAGCATTGTGCTATCGGGCTAACATACTGGACCTAGAAACATCAGTTGATGACTTAACCCAGTGGTGGTTTATTTTTCATGGAATGATGTTGTTAATGAGTGTTGATTTATCATGTCATTCTAAAAGTAAAAGTCTTGATGACTTGTGGTTAAGGCTGTATGCCTAGGAGATTGAATTACACCTTAGTGCGGGTGCGAATTATGTAAGTGAAGGTCTATGAATGACCTTGGAGGTGTCGGGGAGTAGGTATCCCACAAGTGGCCAGTTGGTAGCTCCCCTAGGCCGTGGTGACTGAGCAATGCACCGATGTTCTCGATGAAACACTACTCTATTCAAGATCTGGTGCAGACTGTCTTGTATAAGTCATGTTGCGCAAATTGAGAAATTGAGAAATTATAGCACTTGACTTGAGGCTGACGAGATACAGACAGGTTTTCTAGATCGTTCTCTCTGAAATTATGTTTTGCTCCATGGAGTACGAAATGAGTGCAATGTGCACAAGAAGGGTCAACATATACATGGTGCATATGCATAGTTAGTGTACATCTTGTTGTGGCGTAGTCAGTGTACTTATTGTAGTGGCATGGTCAGTGTTCATGTGTTTTGATGTACATTGTTGAATTATCTATCAGTTGATAACATGATTATATCTGTTGATTCTGTGATATTCCTGTAATAACATGATTATATCTGTTGATTCTGTGATATTCTAGTATTAACATGATTATATCTGCTATTCTTTGATATTGCTATATATGGATGGCACTATTGTCATTATTGTTTCTTACTGCCATGCTGGTATTGATGTAGGGGATCTGACCTCTTTATTGTCTTGTGCTATTTGTTCTGTCATGTTTTTTATGTTCTTAAGAAGACTGCGATGGCGACAAGGCAATATTTACGAGGTTTTGTTAGGCTACAATTTTATAGAGGCATCAAAGCATGGAATGTTCTTTGGGACACGGGACTGATTCAGTATATCAGAGATGTCACCTTATTATGGAGTATGACCCAGTTTCGGGCTACTACGTTTACTGTGGACGCAACTGTTTACTTAGAGTTTGATTTGCCTTTTGGGGAGTTATGGAGTAATTATAGAACTATCCCTAGGGAGGACTCTGTAGAGTCGACTGCTCGAACTCCAGTTCGTGGTGACGTGCCCCGACTGGGGGTTTTGTCCGTTAGGAATCTCGAAGAGGATCTGGAGGAAGATCAGGTGCAGGACCCTACTCTTCAAGTGTTTGGACTTGGGCTAGGTTCAGTTTTTATATGGTAGTCATTCTTGTCTTTTGGGAATACATAAGTTTTGTGTAATTAAGTGGTTACAAATCTGTGTTATGAATATGAGATGTGTGTTATTCAGTTCTTATATCTTGTATTTCTCTATTTTAGTAAGTTTATGCTATTCGCATAAAAGAAATTCTAAAACTTGTATTTGATAACATCAAATATTTTATATGTTGGGTAAAGATAATAAAAGGAGTTAGTAGAAAATGTAATGCCCTCCGGAGGGGGTGTTACAATTTTCACCTTGTTTACTTGTTTTGCATGATAAATCTAGGTCAAAAATCTACCAAGAGGAAGAAAAAGAAGCAAAAGACTTAGAGTTGTTTATTTTGTTTTTTTTGGCACAACATGATGCGAAATTTGTATTTGTTGCAAACCTAAGTGCAGGTTGTTTCAAGTAATAAATTATCAGGAGTTCGAGGTCGATCCACAGGGAATTGATGAAGAAAAATTCTAAGGTAAGGAAAGGATTTTGTCACAACAATAAAGGTGATAAAACTTAGTCACAAATAAGAAGGATTTACTTATTTTTATTGGGGAGGACTTTATCCGTAATAGATTGGGTCTCCCCCAGTACAGGTTCAAATAAGGGTGTTTTCCACATGGGTTTGGTTTATGCCCCCCCATGGTATTTGTACTCTCGTTTTTCTTTTTTTTTTTAATATATTTTGATATGCCGCAGATGATTGGTTGGGTCTGGGGTGCCAGCTTGCTGGGATGCCTTTCCCTACAGTGATGCTTTTGCATATCTTCCTTTGAAAAAAAAAATAAGAAGGATTTACTTGGGATAGGAGATTCACTCTTGGTAAGTAAATTAAGGAAAAAATTAATTCTTTTTATAACTCAATTAGAATCTACGCATAACAGAGGTTCCAATTGGAAAATACAACATTGAAAGTTCACTTAGGATTATATATGTAATTATATTATGGTTCCTTTAATTATCTACTAACACCAACACTTATAAATGGGCTCAAGAATTTATTGTGCCAATCTCTTGTCTACAACAAATCAAGATCTCCACTTTACAAGGAGGGTTTCTAGATTAATTGGAAATAAAATACAACACATACAATGACCACTAGATAATGTAACATTTAAGCACAAGAAAAAGATTAATCTAACCTTATTTCATTACAAAAGCTTCACCCTTTCACCCAAGCAAAATGAAAATTAGTTACTCATAAACAAGAAGAAAAAGAGAAGAACAAGAAGATGAGCATAACTTCAATTTAAACTAAGATGCCTCTAATGAGCAACTAATGCTACATTTTATAGAGCATGAAAAGTACAAGATAAGATGATAATGAAGTTGTTTAATGAGTGGGTGGATGATTGGTGGATAAATGGAAAATGACAATGAAGTTGTTTAATGAGTGCGTGGATAATGGGTGGTTGAGTGGAAGATGACAATGGAGTTGTTTAATGAGTGAGTGGATGATGGGAAAATTATTGTCATGCTTGTCTTTCCACTTGCACAAACCAATTTAGCTGTCTTCACATGACTATAACTCTATCATAATGTCATCATCTGGAAAAGTGGTCTTCATGAGAGTTGAAGGGTTTTGTGTTAGCTTTCCAATGCCACTAGTTTCAGTCCAATCAGACTCCTATAGCCCAACTTATTGTTACCAAGTGGCCTCAATACTCGAGGGGGGTGAATTGAGTATATAAAATAAGTTCATAAATCTTTCGCAAAATACTTGAATTTTTATTTTCGTTGAAGCTATTGTTTGTTAGAGATGAATCGATAGAAGAGATATAAGCTTTTCACTCTTAAATGAATTAACCAAAATAGATAGAATTTAGATAAAGCAATAAAATAGTGCTCAAAGTAAAGAGTAGAGTTTAGAGAAAACAAACATTGAGCTTTATCCTAGTTTAGCCACCAATCCACTTGTGGCTTATGTCTAGTGCTTAAGTAAACACTCGAGATTTTTCACTAAATTCTAAGCTTGAATTAAATGCTTGTAACCTTTACAAATTGGAGCACTTAACACCACCTTAGCATACCTCACCCTTCGTAGCTTGAGCCTCTTCAAACAAGGGATGCCTCACCCTTTACAATTTTTTGAGGGATGCCTCACCCTCTTTACAAATTAAACAATATATAGAAAAAATGAAACTTTCTCTCTAGAGTGGATAATACAAATTGAAGCTTATGGGTATTGAAGATTCACATGTTTAAAGTTCAAAAACAGAGTATGATTGAAGGAATGTCAAAGTCAAGTATTCAATGCATAGAAAATGTTTTTCAGATTATTTCTCTTCTTTTTCTCAATTCTCTAACATTTCATAAATGTCCAACACCTTAAATTTATAACTAAAAGAAATTAAGAGCTATTGGGGTAGTCGAAAGCATTAAATGCTCTTTAATATAGCCATTGAGCGTAAGTTCTGGTTACCTAGATAACTGATTAGGACATTTCTCCTAATCTGTTAGGAGTCAAGAACTAACTCCAAATACATCTTCTAACCGATTACAAAAGATTGATAATCAGTTAAGGTCTTTAGATTTTGACTTCTGACATTTAGAATAACTGATTATGAGGACTTCCTAATCGGTTAGGAGCTTTAATATTTAGCTTATGTGCAGTATAATAATCGGTTAGGGTGAGTCTCTTAATCGGTTAGGAGCTTTGGTTTTTAGCTCCTGTGAAGCGAAATAACCGATTAGGGTAAGTTTCTAATTAGTTAGGAGCTTTGGTTTTTAGCTTCTGTGAAGCCAAATAACCGATTAGATGGCCTCTCTAATCAGTTAAGAGCCTTAGCCTTTCAGCTCCTATGAAGGGTTTTCATAAGAAATATTTTAAAGAGGTTTTCAAGAACATTTTGCTTAAACTTAAATACCATCTTAACTGATATATATCCTTATTTTGCAAAACATATTTAAGTTAAGTAAGAAAAAATTTTATGAGCTTAGTATGAATCCTTCAACTACCTTTACATAAGATCTAAAGCCTATATTCTAGACTTGATACTTTTTGAGATTTGTCTTTTGCATTTGCCTTCCTTTCTTTGTTTTGTTATCATCAAAACCATTTCTTGAGTCAATGCCAATCACATTCTCCCTCTTTTTGATGATGACAAACAACTATTAAGAAAATGTTAGTTCAAATAATAATTGGAATTTATAAAAGGATTTAGAGACTTACTCCCCCTTTATTATTTAAGAGGTGATTGAATCAGAGATACACAGCTCCCCCTTTGTTTTGGAATTCGAAGACCAATAAAAAAAATACCTTCTATTTTTTTGTTTACTTCTTTTCTCAAAACCAAGAGCCTTCTCCCCCTTTTGTCATGAGAAAAAAAATTTGGAGAGGGAGTGCATAACCATTGTTGTGTAACAAATAATTAGTAACAATTCATCAACAATGTAGCAATCCAATCATCAAAAGAAACATTCAAGTCATACTAATCATTGTTAAGCATGTCATGGTTCAAGATAATAAACATCATATCCAAACGATAGCTGACATTAAAAATAAAGAAGTTCATAAACATTGCTAGAATTGAAATAAGTACTCCATGCCTAAGCCCCATGATCCTCTGTTGCTGGGTAGTGACACTTGAGCCTATCCAGGTGATCTTCCATAGCATTCAAACGATCATAGATGACTATGTTGCTATGTTCTTGATAGGTTCTTTGATCTGCAATGCGAGCTTCAATACTAACTTGCATGTTTACTATGGCTAAGATGCGGTCATCATTGGTGGCAGGGGCCTCTTCCATAGGCTCGTCAGCCGGGGTAGCAGGAATTTCTCCTTACTGTGCTACTGCCACACGTTCACGACCATAGATCCATTCACCGTTTACTTTCTTCACTTGCATGCAATTTAAAGAGGCAAGTCTAAACTTGTGGGGACCCATAGTGTGCATAATTCCATTATCCTCTAAGTTGACTTTATATAGGTCTAGAATTCGAGCAACCAATAGGGTGTAAGGAAGATCCATAACTGCCTTTTCTTTAGCTTTTATCATGTAATGCATGATGTAATAAGGCTAGTTGATCTTCACACGTCTTTTAAGTGCCCATATCAAGAAAATGTCTTCTTCTTCAACCAAGGCATAGTTGCTTGCCCTTGGTACAAAGATGTGTGAGACTATGAAGTGAAGAAGATGATCCTATAAATTCAGAATACCAATAACAAAAGATCCTTTTGGCACTTGAATTCCTAGTTGAAGCATATTTGCTACTGCTTGGTCTCGATCAAAATCCTCCCATGAGTTGTGATTTTCCACAGGGAGTTTGTCACCAGAATAAGTGAGACTAAATAGGAAGTCCACTAACTTGGTTGCAAAATGATTCTATGCCTTTTAAACTCAGAAACTAGATTTCCACCAACAATGTTTAAATTGCAGAAATGAACTTTTATAGGTTCAAGATAGCAGTACCCGGGGTTGGTGATGACAAGAGTTTTCAGCCCATGGAATTCTAACAGCTCTGTGAGGAATGTGAATCCTTCTCTAACAAAGAAGTCCCAGTCCATGTACTTGGGTTGAATGAGGCGCCGCGCATGAAAATACAGTGTGTATGCCTTCTGTAACACCCCAAAATTTCCTATCTTGTAAACAGTAATTTTGACAGTTAACAAAATTTTACTATTTAGTAATTTCTGGATACTGTAAAATTATTTTGATTATTCCGTTAGCGTATTTGATCGTTTTGAGTGATTTACTCCGCATCAGGAAAATAATAATTTTTGGGCTGGGGAAAATCTTTCTGTATTTATTTCTCTTGAGTGTTAATTATTTTTAACAATCTGACTTGATTTTCATACATTTTTTTAATATTTGTAATTTTTGTGAATGATTATGAATTTTTTTGACTGTATGTAGGCCCAGGTGGTCCTAGGTGGGCCCAGGTGACCTTACGTGGGCCCAGGTGGGTCCCACAAAGTGAAAATTTTTCTACGCATAGAAAAATTTGTACTGTTTAGACGGAGACAGGGGATCTTACTAAACCTGAATCCGGAAACAGTTTTAGAAATTTTCTTGTTTTGTGTTTGGCACTGTATTTAATTATCGGGCGATAAAAATACAGTAAATATATTCTTTCGTGGGGTTTTTAGTAAATAAAAATAGAAATTATATTGCTTAAGTCAACATTGGTAGTTTGGATATCCACTATTGATTCAATTAACGGTTAAGAAATAAATTTAATAAAGAAACATAAGATAATCATCATTGATTTAATCAATGGTGTGAGAATAAACTTAATTAGGCAAGCTTCAATATCAACCGTAGATTTAATCAATGGTGTAAAATTAATTATATAAAGTGACCATTTACAACCATTGGATTTAGAGTTGATCAAGGGTGGAGATTTGGTCTTAAAAAGTGACAAAGACCATTTATGACCATTGGATGAAGAATTAATCAAGGATGGAGATTTGGTCTTAAAAAGTAGCAAAGACTAATTATGACCCTTGGATTAAAAGTAAGAAGAAGCAATCTTGACCCTTTATTTTGGAAACACATCTAATGGCTAGAATTTAAAGGAGAAGGATCTAATGGCTTAGATTTAGTCTTCTAAATCAAAAGTCTACCTAAATCCTAACCATTGAATTAATCAATGGCTAGAAATGCTTCAAATAATGGCCTAATTAACAAGCCAAGTAAACTAAATTAAATGTTAAATTGTTATAATCTAATTCTTAATTAGATATCCTAATTTTAATTAGAGACTATAATATATGAAATAATATGTTAATTAATTAGTTATATAGTTAGAATGTTAGTTAAGATTGGTTAGGAAATTTAACCTAACTAATTACTTAATTAATTAGCATGCAATTAGGTATAAATTGAGAACAATTAATTCCCTAAAATACTCAAGGAGCCACACGGTTTTCATGCAGCTTGGGGAGACTTTTACATGGTTCTTGAACCACCAATAATAGCCATGCAAACTAAATTAATGACCATTATTGTTTGTCATGGTCAATATGACTATTATTGTTTTGTTTGCTTCCTTTGGATTGCATGATGAAGGGGGGACGGTTGGAGAAGCAAGAAAGAAGAAGAGACATGTTGAGACATGTTGGAGTAGCCTTTTTAGGCCAAAGAAAAAGCTTGAAGACATTAATTAGATGTCTTGACCAATTATTGGTCATTTTCCTAAAGCAAAATTATTTTCTTCTTTCTCTCCATGCAATGCTACGGCTGCCCACTTCAATTCAGCCATTTGATTTCATTTTGTATCACATTTTATAACACTTAACTCATTCTCTCTCTTCTCTCTCTTCCAATTTGTCAAGAACACCAAGAACAACACCATTTTCTTTCCTTCCTTGAGCATTCGGTCACCACCCATGGAACCACTTCCAATCTTTCATAATTTTATCTAGCTACATATCTTGAATCCTCTCATCAATTCAAAACACTTTCATGTTGGAGACTTTCTCTAAATCATTCATCTTCATCACTCAACCAAGCCAAGAACACAAAACAACCATTTTCCTTCATTTTCTCACCAAATGGTTCGGCCATGACCACCAAAAGCACCACCCATCACTTTTAATTTCATCCAACCATAGATCTTGAATTTACATGATATTCTAAGAAACTTTCATGTTGGAGACTTTCTCAAAATCATTCATCTTCATGGACTTTCTTCAAGAGCCAAGTTATTCAGTTTTTAAGGTGAAGTGTAAGAAGACTTCAATTCTTATCTCTTTTTCATGATCTAAACCATGTTTGATCTATGGTTCCTCTTAATCAAGCTTAGTA
This sequence comes from Ormosia semicastrata, assembly GCA_029884595.1. Taxonomy (NCBI): domain Eukaryota; kingdom Viridiplantae; phylum Streptophyta; class Magnoliopsida; order Fabales; family Fabaceae; genus Ormosia; species Ormosia semicastrata. The sequence goes on from JAQQTO010000063.1 coordinate 54,373,068, forward strand.
TACTAATTTCTATGTATTTTGTTTTAAATTTGAGAAGCCCTTGGTGGTGAAGGACTTGGAAAGAGAAGCAAAATCAAGAAGCTTTGAGGATCTTCAAGAGGTAAGAGGGAGATCCATCTCACCAACCAATTATGGTGGTGGGAGATGGTCTTATATTTGATGGATTGTGAATTCATGTGAGAATTCCAATCCATGGTCATGTAATAATTAATTGTGTGTTTATGAGCTTTGCTTTATTTTCTTGTGCTTTGATTATTTTTGTCTATGCTTAATATGCTTTGCATGATTTTATGGCTTTGATAGTATACTTATAATATGCATGATGAGTATATGGCATGTTTGTGATATTTATGATGAAATATATATATGTATACCATGATGTGTGGATGGAAAGAAAATTGATCTTGGTTCTAATGGCCAAGGAAGAACTACGGTTTTGATGCCCTTGATTTGGGTCAATGTTGAAATTTTTCAAGAACAAGAAAATTAAATTTTGATCCCTAGAACAACGAGAATTTCGGCCAAGACACCTCCAAATAGGTGTTTACAAATTAATATGTTTATGGAAGAATAAAATTGGATTGATTTGAGGAGTATGGAAAATGAACTAAAGGTTTGTTTTTTTTTTAAGAAAACATAAACACAAATTTTAGAATAAAATTTTATTGATTTATTTTGTGTAGAAACAAGAATGGAATTTATTTAAGTTAGAAGAAAAATATTTCATGGTTCCAATGGCCATTTATAAGATTTTGATAAATTTAGAACAAATGTTTTACGTATCTTTAAATTAATATTTTCATGAAGAATGATAATGGATGATTTGAAGAGTATGAAAAATAAACAAAGGGTTTGTTTTTTTTAAGAGAACAAAAATACGATTTTAGAGGAATTTTTATTGATTTATTTTGTGTAAAAAGATCCTAAGTATTTTTCTAAATATGAGTTTTGAATAAAATGGGCAAAACATTAATTTTAAGGATTTGCAAAGAAAGTGAAAAATAAAAAGATTTGTAAAGAAAATAAAAATGAATTTGAACAAATGGGTTTGGTTTTATAACCATAAGTCTTGCGGTTTTGAAAACAAAATTTTAAATGGTTTTGTTTGTGTAAAACCATATCAATTTAGAAGGAAAAATATTTGATGGTTTCAATAGTCATGTCCACGTTTTCGAAGGCTTGTAATGCATTGATTTTGATGAAACAAAGTGATTCTCCAAGTGGAAATATAATTAATTTAATACAAGAAAATTGAAAAGGGAATCAGAGTATTTTACTCACTTAAAAAATTAAGTTTTGTAAACGAAAATGTTTTCAAACTTCAATTTATTTTGAAGTAGGTTAATTTGGAAATGATTTGGGGAAAAATGGAGAATATAATGGTATTTTGAGAATTTACTCAAGTATAACTTATTTTCAAGTTTTGAAGTACGTTTGGAAATTTTAAGATTTGAAACATTGATTTATATCAATGGAAAAGTAATTTTGTGGATTATATTTGAAAAAGAATTTCTTGAGTAAAGAAACGTGGAAAAAGATTTTCTTGAGTAAGAAAATGTGAAAAATGAAGTACAAAGTCATAATATTTTGAGAAAGGATGAAATGGAATTTTTGAAGGTTAAGAAATATTTTTCGTAATAGAATTGTGGTGAAAAATGATTTACGTATCTTAAAAATGATTTAGAATATAGTAAAATATTCTATGCGATTTAAAATATGTTAAAATATTTCTACATTGATTTGAATTACGTTTAAATATTTTACGTGAGTTTAAATATTTGACGATCTTGTTGAAAAATCACTATGTGATTTAAAAGTCATAGAATATTTTTACGGTATTGTGAAAATATAATGAAATGTTTTAATTTTGAAAACATAATGAAGTGTTACGATATTTTGAAAACGTAATGTGAAACATTTAATTTTGAAAACGTAACAGAAACATTTTGAAATTGTGAAAACATAATGAAAATGTTATGCAATTTTGTGAAAAACACGGTGAAAGTGTTTTATAACTATGAAAACATGATAACATGATTTTGTGTTGAAAATATAGTATAATTACTGTTGAACCAGTGTATGGACACTGTATGAGAAAATGACGTATTTTGCCTATGACTGGTATTTGGTGCATTTTATATGCATTGGAAAGAGATGCCCGTATTTGGATTTGGTGCATTATACATACATTGAAAAGATTTGGCCCGTTGGGGTTGGACTTGCACTGATATACTCGTGCATTGTACAAATGAAATTGAAAAGATTTGGCCCGTTGGGGTTGGACTTGCACTGATAAATTCGTGCATTGTATAAAAGATAGCTAATAGCTATTATGGCCCTTGTGGTTGAAAAGGGAATAAGAATTGATAGTGAGGTCTATGATTGTAACTCCCCAACTTTTGGGATAATTACAATATAGTCCCAAAATGTACAGTTTTGTGAATTCTGTGAGCAGTAAATTAAATTTGACTGTTCCGTGAGTGTACTTGACTGTTGTGTGTGATTTGCTCCGAGCCAGAGAAATAATAATTTTCTGGCCGAAAAAATCTTATTTTAATTAATTGGAGCTGGGGGACCTTATTAAACCCAATTCTGATTGATATATATATTAATCTCGTAATTTTTTGGATTTAACTGTGCAATAAATTAATTTTATATTATTATAATATTATTTTGTATTACAGTACCTACTATCTCAAAAACAGTAAAAATCTACTTCAATTTGACCACAGATCTTTAAAAGTACTGTGAGACCTGCGTTTAGGAAAAGCAGTCAACTGTGCTGACTAGACAAATTCTAGCCAATGAGAGCAAGTCAACGAAAGTGGCTTGACTTTTTAAACCAATAGGAAAAGGTCAACAAAAGGAGCATGGACTTTGGTTTGGACCGTTGGATGAAGACTTAGTTAGGAAGCCTTTGATTTCAACCGTTGATCAAATCAATGGTGAGATTAGAATTCAAGATTTATGACTAATTCATATCTACCTTAGATGACATCTATGGCTAGGAATTAAAGATGAAATCAATGGTTAGAATTAAGTCAAAAATAGTAGGCTTGAATTTGGTTAGTAGTTAATTAAGCTTAATTTGACTAATCTAATTACCTAATTAACAAACTAAGTGAAATAGCTTAGTTATTAATTAATTATAGTCTAAATACTAATTAGATATCCTAATATTGATTAAAGGTTATAATAAATGTTAATATATATTAAACTAATTGATTATATGATTAGAATGTTGATTTAGTTTTAATAAGATAATTAACTTAACTAATTTCCTAATTTATTAGCATATAATTAGATGTAATTGGAAAACAATTAATTCCCTAAATGGATGAAGACCCACACGGTTTTGGGCTGCAAATAGAGGCAAGGTGGCTTGGTTCTACATGGTTCTTGAACCATCCAATGACCTAAGCCATGTGCTTAACTAGTGTGAACACTTTAGGATATTTACATGCAAAATCAAACACTCAACCTCACCCAAAAAGCCACTCACAAGTTAAAGCACCTCCTATTTCCCTTTTAATATTTGTTTCACACTTATCACAAATTAAAGCATCCATTTTCTCTCCAAAAATACCAAGAACCCATGCATACTTTTCCTTCCATTTTCTTTACTCTATTCGGCCAAGCCCTCACCTCACACCACCAAACCTCTATAATTTTATCTCTTAGCTTTTCTTGAACCCAAATCCTATTCTAAACACTTTTCATTCACAAAGTTTTTCCACAAAACAACTCCATCTAGTCCAAAATCCAACCTTTTGCTTACTTTTCTAAGGGTAAGTCTTGATTCTATGGTTCAAAATATGATTTCTAATTTTTCTAACCATGATTGTTCCATGGTTTTTCAATATTAAACCTTGTATGTGTTTTTACTAATTGTTTAAGAATTTTAGGAATTGTTTGGGAGATTGCACGAAATTTCAAAGAAAGGAGGAAACTAACCGATTAATATTCTTCAAGAGGTAAGAGGGAGATTTAATCTCATCGACCCTAAGTGGTGATGGGAAAATGGATTTGATTGTGCATGAAGAGTCCATAAGGATTCGATTTGTGTGGTTGTTTATGGCTTTTATTATTTTTGTGATTGTTTAGATGCTTTTCTATTTGTGATTTATTTTGCTATGCATGATTATAGCTTTCATTATTTTTGCTATGCATGTTTATGGTTTTAAATAAATTGTATGTATTTTGTATGTGATTATATAATTGCATGTGTTTATAATTATATAATTATTAAAGTAGGATGTGAATAACATGTACGGTTTGCATGAGTGTTCCAAAGAACACATTGTGAGGCTCACGGCTTTACATGCAAACCGAAAACCAAAATGTTCTCAGTAATTTTTTTTTAAATTACTGATTTGAGGAATCTAGGTAAAATAATCAAATTAAAGTTGATTTAAGTTAATTATGGCCAACATGCCATTTAGTGTATAATTAAATGCCATTTTATTTTGATTTGGCCAACATGCCATTTTATTTACTAAGATAGGTTAGGTAATCATTTTACAACATAAATTGATTCCAATGAATCATTGAGAAAATAAAAGGAATAAATTCAGTTTTAGAATTTTAACTTAGCAGAAATTAGTTTAAATAAGAATTAAATTAGACACTTGAAAAATACTAACGTAGAGCTCATTCCATAAATTTTGAAGCGCGTTAGTAAGTTTCAAAGTGAAATTATTGGGTAAAAATAAAATAAACTATATTTAGAGGAAAACGTTAAAAATACCTTATACTGATTTTATAGGCAAAATGCTGCCGAAATTTACTAAAATCAGACGAATAAAATGAAAAGATTCCATACTATATTTAGAACACAAGAAAAATACTCTACGTATTTTAAATGTACTATATATAGTTTTCCATATTCTTAAAATAATAATTTTAAGCTATTCGGTTAAGAAAATGAATTAAAAATCTTACGCGATTGAGAAAATGATTTATAAAGATTTTGTGATGTTCAAAAATGTCAAAATATGTTTTACGCGATTTAAAAACGTTTGTAAAAATGATGAGATTGTGAAAATGCGATAAAATTCCTACGCGATTGAAAGATACAGTGACTTTTGCTGTCGGCCCAAAGCGGTGGACCCAGACATATCGTGGTATAGTACTGTTAGGTGGGACATACTATACTTTGGTTATTTTGTGACGTCAGGCGGGACGTACTATACTTTGTTATTTTGTGACTAAGGGTATTTTGGTAATTTTTTGTAATTATGGTAAAATTTGGATAATAAGAGTATTTTTGTCATTTTAGATCATACTTAGAGTGTTGTGCCAATTTGGGTTATAATTGGTGATTGATTAATGAGGCGAATTACACCGTGTTTGGTGTGATAAGCATAGTGTGGTTCATTTATGAACTTGGAGGCATTAGTGTGCGGAGGATCCCATATGTGGACAAGTGGTAGCACCTCGGGCCGTGGTAACGGCAACACACTAATGATCTTGACAAGCACTATTCTTAATCGAGATCTTGAGGGGACTATTAAGTACTATGCCTGTGCTACACGATGTTGGACTGTGTATTGCTACACGATGTTTTGATTTGTGGGCTATAGACACAAAGATTGGACAAAGTGTAATAGTTTGGTTGGGCAGCCATAAAGTATTATTAGTTTCTATTCGGATCATTCCCTCGATATCCGTGTTTAGCTCCATGGAGTAGGAACGAGTCGGTGTGTGTTCATGCATTACCGCATTTTTTGTTCATGCATCATCGCACTTTATCGCTTACCATATTCTCGTGATAAAATATATGATGTATTGTTTTAATATATTATGTATGATATGTGTTATTTTAATATTTATTGCTTTAATATATTATGCATGATATAATGGTATGTGTTATTTTAATATGTATTACTTTGTTATATTATGCATGAAATGTTGGTATGTACTGTTGGGATATTTGTTTGTATTGTCGTTTTCTTTATTGCCATACGGGTAATGGTGTAGATTGTCTCACCTCTCGATATGTTTTCTCGATATTATTATATTATTTCCGTAAAGAGTTTGAGGAAGAGGGAGAGGAACAGCCTCTTGAGATACAGTATCCGGACGAGCGACAGTCGGGCGAGCTATACGAGGAAGAGGAGCCGGTAGATCACACTGATCATCAAGACTGATCTTGAGATCATGGCGTTGCCAGGATTCCTCGGGTTTGTGAGACTGGAGTTTCACGAAGGTTCTGAGGCCTGGCGTATGCATGTGGACAGAGGGACAGTTGCTTATGTGGGACGTTTGACTGTGTCCCTATGTAGAGAGTATGACGGAGATGTCATATTTACTACTATGTTGTATTTACATTTAGAGTTGCCAATGACTCTTAGGCGTTACTGGAAAGGAATACTCCATGCGCCTAGTAGTGAGTCAACCGCTCGGACTCGTGTCCGTAGTACTATGGGACCTAGAACTATGGGACCTCCAGGAGCTCTGAATTTCGAGGATCTTTCTGAGGATGATTCATCGGAGGATTAAAGAGCTCTGAGGTGCACTTGGGCAATACTGTGTCTTAGTTTTACATCAACTCTTTACTGCTTTGTTAAATATTTGTCGTTGTAAATTATGTGTGTACTAAAGAAAAATCATATGTATATTATGATATGTGATTATGTTTGCTTTATTTTGTGCTTCGTGTTATTTTATTTAAGATTATAAGCATAAAAAGGAAAACTTTTACCACTAATATTATTTATGGACCAAACATTTTATAACTTGGGTAAGTATTTATTTTATTTTATTTTATTGCATTCATAAATGTGACATCCCCACAAGGGTGTTACATTAGTTGGTATCAGAGCCCAAGTTAGAGTCTTTTGGGTTTATGGGTAGGTTTGTCTTGTTTGTGCTGTGTGAATCTCTGATATTGAACGCAGAGATATGTTTCAGTTTCCGAAAGGAAACAATTTTGTGTGAAATAGCTACGTTTAGTTCGTTGTGTGTCAATTTTGTTTATCGTTGAAGAAAGATAATGGAACGTTATGAACATGAGCGTGTAGACGCGCAACGTGATAAAGATCGTATAACCGCAGCTCGAAGTGTGATGCGAAAGATGATTGAAGTAGTAGTACAACAGAGACAGATGGTCACTCAGCAGCAGGAACTGATAATCGAACTTCATAGCTTATTAGGATTAGAGCAGCCATCAGATGCGAGGAGCTGTAACTTAAAACCTTCGATAATCCAAAATAGAAGGAAGCGTAAGGCCAATCATTTTTAGCTAAAAGTTGTATGTACAACCACCGAGGAAGCAACAACGGACAAATAAAGGAAGTACTAGTGGCAACGATTTTGGTCGGACTGTGGCATCACCAACCAAGTACTTAAAGTGTGGAAAGCCTAAACACTTATTCAAAGAGTGTGATCAGTTGAAGATGGAAATTCCCGTTAGTAATACACGTGTTTCAAAATCTTGAAAAAGAAGAAAGAGCCGATGCAAGAAGTGTAATGAGAATGTTCAAAGACAAAAACTTAAGAAGCGAGAAAGTCGTGCCATAGAAGGTAATCTTAAAAATTGTGCTGTATAATTCGCAAAGTAACTCATTCTCTTGTGATCTGTGATTGTGCAAATCTTTTGGAGTTATCTGTGTTTTACTTTTTTTCATAATGTTACTTCAATTTCTAAACTTGCTATTACTACTTGAGCCTGTCTAAAACTATCCTATTATTGTTAGAGTTTGAAATTTTTCTATTGATCTAGTTTGTTTATTTCTTTCTCAAATAGACTGAGTAAATCAATTTGATTTATCCGTGCCTTTGTTATAGAGTGATATGAGTATTTCTATTCTTCTTGTTGAACTTCTTGTTTATACTTAAGTTTTCTCCTTCTACCTTATATCTATTAAATATCAAATCTTTTCTGTTGATTTGATCTGTTTATTTAAAATCGCATCTATTTGAGAGTTTGACTTTTTAAATGGATTGGTTATTTTCCAACCATATCCTACTAGATTGTTGCAATGCAATTTTAGTGTTTCCTTGACCTGACATTTTTGGATTTGAATCTAGAAAGTTCATTTCTAAAATTATTGAACCATGTTCATTTCGAAATCTGTTAGACCATCTCAAATTCTTTGTTGGACTAATTTAGTAATCTACTGAATAGTCTTATTATTCTTCCTTATAACCTTCATAGTATCTTTCATGAATTTCAATTAAGAAGGATTATTCTTGATCCAACTTATGTCATACTACCAAATACAGTGCAATTAGAAGAAAACTTGATCTATGAGACATTTTCTGTTAAGATTAAAAATAGACAAGTAGAATAACTTCTCTTGATGAAGAAAATCTGGAATAATGTGGCAACAGAGGCACCAGAAGATCAAATGAAGAAACTCGTTGTTCGTTCCAAGATTGATTTGTGTGCTGGTAATTATCAGATTCGCGTAAAGGTAGAGAATGTTCCAAGACAGTTTTTCAGATGCGTTGCAAGCACTATGAATATTCAGTTGCAAGCACTATGAATATTTAGTACTACTATGAATATTCAGTACTACCATTCGGGGTAGGGAATGTTTTGACGATGTTCATGAATTATATAAATAAGATCTTTCTTTCTCACTTAGGCAAAATTGTCATTATTTTTGTTGGCAATATTTTGACCTATTCTCGAAATTCAAAGGAACATGCTGAAGATCTCAATGCAATTCTTCAATTTTAAAGAAGAAAAAGGAGTTATGGGCAAAACTAGTCGGATGCAAGTTCTATTAGAAGAAGTTCAACTCGTGGATTTAAATTGAGTGTTAAAATCAAATAGAAAGGTGGCGGCGTATATTTCAAGGCGGTGGAATGTGCGTGAGAAGAATTATTCGATTTACGTTTTAGGATACGCGGTAGTCGTTGTGCAAAGAAGATCTGAAGACATTTTCTTTCCTATAAAATTCACCATAATTTTAAAGGCTTGAAGTACCTGTTCAATCAAGAGGGGCTTGGATATCAGGAAGAGACGAATAGTTAGAATTTTTGAAGGACTTGTTGGGATGAATTTCTAGTATTGATAGAATTCATATACAACGATAGTCTTGTTCGAGTATAAGGATGACACCTTATGAGGCATTATATGGGAGACATTGTGGAACGCCATTGTATTGGTATCATACTGTGGAAAGTAGTATTGTAGGACCCGAGTTTGTGCAGTAAACAACTGAGAAAATGGAGATAATTCGAGACAAGATGGGGACGACTCAGATGCGACAAAAGAGTTATACTGATAAAAGACAGAGACTGCTTGAATTTGAAAAAGGTGGACATGTATTTCTACGTGTGACACCTATGACTAGGGTTGGACAAGCAATTAAGTCGAGGAAACTCACTCTGAAGTATCGAGCCGTATTAGATTTTTCATCGATAGATCCAATAGTTTATCAGATTTCACTACCACCATTCTTATTGAATCTTCGTGATGTATTTTACGTATCACAACTACAGAAATATATTTCTGATCCGACTCACGTCATCGAATCAGACACTGTACAACTGAAGGAGAATTTAACCCATGAGACGTTTCCAGTCAAGATTGAAGATCGAAGGACAAAGTAACTTCGAGGAAAGGAGATCGCATTGGTTAAAGTAGTTTAGAACGATGTAGTGGCAGAGCTACATGGGAGCTAGAAGATAGGATAAGGGAGCAATACCCTCAATTGTTTGATGTATGATGAATTTCGAGGACGAAATTCTTATTAGTGGGGGAGAGTTGTAACACCCCAACTTTTGGGATAATTACAATATAGTCCCAAAATGTACTGTTTTGTGAATTCTGTGAGCAGTAAATTAAATTTGATTGTTCCGTGAGTGTACTTGACTGTTGTGTATGATTTGCTCCGAGCCAGAGAAATAATAATTTTTTGGCTGAAAAAATCTTATTTTAATTAATTGGAGCTGGGGGATCTTACTAAACCCAATTCTGATTGATATATATATTAATCTCGTAATTTTTTGGATTTAACTGTGCAATAAAATAATTTTATATTATTATAATATTATTTTGTATTACAGTACCTACTGTCTCAAAAATAGTAAAAATCTGCTTCGATTTGATCACAGATCTTTAAAAGTACTGTGGGACCCACGTTTAGGAAAAGCAGTCAACTGTGCTGACTGAACAAATTCTAGCCAATGAGAGCAAGTCAACGAAAGTGGCTTGACTTTTTAAACCAATAGGAAAAGGTCAACAAAAGGAGCATGGACTTTGGTTTGGACCGTTGGATGAAGACTTAGTTAGGAAGCCTTTGATTTCAACCGTTGATCAAATCAATGGTGAGATTAGAATTCAAGATTTATGACTAATTCATATCTACCTTAGATGACATCTATGGCTAGGAATTAAAGATGAAATCAATGGTTAGAATTAAGTCAAAAATAGTAGGCTTGAATTTGGTTAGTAGTTAATTAAGCTTAATTTGACTAATCTAATTACCTAATTAACAAACTAAGTGAAATAGCTTAGTTATTAATTAATTATAGTCTAAATACTAATTAGATATCCTAATATTGATTAAAGGTTATAATAAATGTTAATATATATTAAACTAATTGATTATATGATTAGAATGTTGATTTAGTTTTAATAGGATAATTAACTTAACTAATTTCCTAATTTATTAGCATATAATTAGATGTAATTGGAAAACAATTAATTCCCTAAATGGATGAAGACCCACACGGTTTTGGGCTGCAAATAAGGAGGCAAGGTGGCTTGGTTCTACATGGTTCTTGAACCATCCAATGACCTAAGCCATGTGCTTAACTAGTATGAACACTTTAGGATATTTACATGCAAAATCAAACACTCAACCTCACCCAAAAAGCCACTCATGGCAGCAGCACCTCCTATTTCCCTTTTAATATTTGTTTCACACTTATCACAAATTAAAGCATCCATTTTCTCTCCAAAAATACCAAGAACCCATGCATACTTTTCCTTCCATTTTTTTTACTCTATTCGGCCAAGCCCTCACCTCACACCACCAAACCTCTATAATTTTATCTCTTAGCTTTTCTTGAACCCAAATCCTATTCTAAACACTTTTCATTCACAAAGTTTTTCCACAAAACTACTCCATCTAGTCCAAAATCCAACCTTTTGCTTACTTTTCTAAGGGTAAGTCTTGATTCTATGGTTCAAAATATGATTTCTAATTTTTCTAACCATGATTGTTCCATGGTTTTTCAATATTAAACCTTGTATGTGTTTTTACTAATTGTTTAAGAATTTTAGGAATTATTTGGGAGATTGCACGAAATTTCAAAGAAAGGAAGAAACTAACCGATTAATTTTCTTCAAGAGGTAAGAGGGAGATTTAATCTCATCAACCCTAAGTGGTGATGGGAAAATGGATTTGATTGTGCATGAAGAATCCATAAGGATTCGATTTGTGTGGTTGTTTATGGCTTTTATTATTTTTGTGATTGTTTAGATGCTTTTCTATTTGTGATTTATTTTGCTATGCATGATTATAGCTTTCATTATTTTTGCTATGCATGTTTATGGTTTTAAATAAATTGTATGTATTTTGTATGTGATTATATAATTACATGTGTTTATAATTATATAATTATTAAAGTAGAATGTGAATAACATGTACGGTTTGCATGAGTGTTCCAAAGAACACATTATGAGGCTCACGGCCTTACATCCAAACTGAAAACCAAAATGTTCTTAGTAATTTTTTTTAAATTACTGATTTGAGGAATCTAGGTAAAATAATCAAATTAAAGTTGATTTAAGTTAATTATGGCCAACATGCCATTTAGTGTATAATTAAATGCCATTTTATTTTGATTTGGCCAACATGTCATTTTATTTACTAAGATAGGTTAGGTAATCATTTTACAACATAAATTGATTCCAATGAATCATTGAGAAAATAAAAGGAATAAATTCAGTTTTAGAATTTTAACTTAGCAGAAATTAGTTTAAATAAGAATTAAATTAGACACTTGAAAAATACTAACGTAGAGCTCATTCCATAAATTTTGAAGCGCGTTAGTAAGTTTCAAAGTGAAATTATTGGGTAAAAATAAAATAAACTATATTTAGAGGAAAACGTTAAAAATACCTTATACTGATTTTATAGGCAAAATGCTGCCAAAATTTATTAAAATCAGACGAATAAAATGAAAAGATTCCATACTATATTTAGAACACAAGAAAAATACTCTACGTATTTTAAATGTACTATATATAGTTTTGCATATTCTTAAAGTAATAATTTTAGGCTATTCGGTTAAGAAAATGAATTAAAAATCTTACGCGATTGAGAAGATGATTTATAAAGATTTTGTGATGTTCAAAAATGTCAAAATATATTTTACGCGATTTAAAAACGTTTGTAAAAATGATGAGATTATGAAAATGCGATAAAGTTCCTATGCGATTGAAAGATACAGTGAGTTTTGCTGTCGGGCCAAAGTGGTGGACCCAGACATATCATGGTATAGTACTGTCAGGTGGGACATACTATACTTTGGTTATTTTGTGACGTCAAGTGGGACGTACTATACTTTGTTATTTTGTGACTAAGGGTATTTTGATAATTTTTTGTAATTATGGTAAAATTTGGATAATAAGGGTATTTTTGTCATTTTAGATCATACTTAGAGTGTTGTGCCAATTTGGGTTATAATTGGTGATTGATTGATGAGGCGAATTACACCGTGTTTGGTGTGATAAGCATAGTGTAGTTCATTTATGAACTTGGAGGCATTAGTGTGCGGAGGATCCCATATGTGGACAGTGGTAGCACCTCTGGGCCGTGGTAACGGGCAACACACTAATGATCTTGACAAGCACTATTCTTAATCGAGATCTTGAGGGGACTATTAAGTACTATGCCTGTGGTACACGATGTTGGACTGTGTACTGCTACACGATGTTTTGGACTGTGGGCTATAGACACAAAGATTGGACAGTGCAATAGTTTGGTTGGGCAGCTATAAAGTATTATTAGTTTCTATTCAGATCATTCCCTCAGATATTCGTGTTTAGCTCCATGGAGTAGGAACGAGTCAGTGTGTGTTCATGCATTACCTGCATTTTACTGTTCATGCATCATCTGCACTTTACTGCTTACCATATTCTGTGATAAAATATATGATGTACTGTTTTAATATATTATGTATGATATGTGTTATTTTAATATTTATTGCTTTAATATATTATGCATGATATAATGGTATGTGTTATTTTAATATGTATTACTTTGTTATATTATGCATGAAATGTTGGTATGTACTGTTGGGATATTTGTTTATATTGTCGTTTTCTTTATTGCCATACGGGTAATGGTGTAGATTGTCTCACCTCTCGATATGTTTTCTCGATATTATTATATTATTTCCGTAAAGAGTTTGAGGAAGAGGGAGAGGAACAGCCTCTTGAGATACAGTATCCGGACGAGCGACAGCCGGGCGAGCTATACGAGGAAGAGGAGCCGGTAGATCACACTGATCATCAAGACTGATCTTGATATCATGGCATTGCCAGGATTCCTCGGGTTTGTGAGACTGGAGTTTCACGAAGGTTCTGAGGCCTGGCGTATGCATGTGGACAGAGGGACAGTTGCTTATGTGGGACGTTTGACTGTGTCCCTATGTATTGAGTATGACGGAGATGTCATATTTACTACTATGTTGTATTTACATTTAGAGTTACCGTTGACTCTTAGGCGTTACTGGTAAGGAATACTCCATGCGCCTAGTGAGCTCAGTAGTGAGTCAACCGCTCGGACTCGTGTCCGTAGTACTATGGGACCTAGAACTATGGGACCTCCAGGAGCTCTGAATTTCGAGGATCTTTCTGAGGATGATTTATCGGAGGATTAAAGAGCTCTGAGGTGCACTTGGGCAATACTGTGTCTTAGTTTTACATCAACTCTTTACTGCTTTGTTAAATATTTGTCGTTGTAAATTGTGTGTGTACTAAAGAAAAATCATATGTATATTATGATATGTGATTATGTTTGCTTTATTTTGTGCTTCGTGTTATTTTATTTAAGATTATAAGCGTAAAAAGGAAAAATATTACCACTAATATTATTTATGGACCAAACATTTTATAACTTGGGTAAGTATTTATTTTATTTTATTTTATTGCATTCACAAATGTGACATCCCCACAAGGGTGTTACAATGATGGATCTTGGGGGCGTCGAGGCGCGGCGGTCGACTAGTGGACAACTGGCGAGTACCCTGTGCCACTTGGCGATGCAGTCCGTTGCAACGCATTGATGATACCGGACAAGAACACGATTCTTTTCAACGACTGGGAGATTGTCTTTGGGCTAAGGCTGACAATTAACCAGATTATTCTTCTCGAAATTGTGAAAACCTCCATGGAGTCATTTTTGATAAACTGAGTCTTTGTGCATATGCATAAATCTGAGCATTTATATCTGTGTGATATATTAATTAAGGAATATTGGTTATTGGTTATGACAATTGTTTTGAGTACTTGGATGATGATTGAACTGATAAATGATTAGATGATGATAGTTGATTAATGCTGATAGCATGATTATGGTATGATCTATCTGTATGATATAGCTATTTGTGTTATCTCTGTGCTGTCATGTTGGTATTGGTGTAGGTGATCTCACCTCTTTGTTATATTGTTTTGTTGTGTCTCAATCTTGTTAAAATCAAATAATAGAAGGATCGAGTTGTCTTAGACATAACGGGCGATGGATACTCTGAGATTGGTGATAACAATAAGGAGTGGACATTCAGGACTCGAAGGTGTGCAGTGTTGACAAAGGAACAGATGTCTGATGCATCAAGATGGACAGAAAAAGGCATAAGTATGTTAAAGTTTCTCGTTAGTGTTGTACCGTGCTATTAAGTAAGACCCATCATGGGGTTTGCTACTGTAAAAAAAAAAATAAGTCTATTAATTTTATATTTCTCTTTAAATTGTGATATTAGTTGGTGTCAATATTGCATAATGAATAGTTGAAATATGATTTTCAATATTACCTAATATTTTCAGTAAATTTACGTTTCAGTAAAGAAGAAATTTTGAAACCCATCTTTTATAACTCAAACTTTGTGCGAACTTATTTTCAGATTATGAGTCGGGAGTCAGAAATGTGATGCCCTAGCTAGGGTGTTACATTAGTTGGTATCAGAGCTAGGGTGTTACATTAGTTGTTATCAGAGCTAGGGTGTTACATTAGTTGGTATCAGAGCACGGTTTGAGTCTTTTGGGGTTTGTGGTTAGGTCTATTTTGCTTGTATTGTGTTCTCTGTGTTTGTTTTTCCGAAAGGAAATAATGTTGTTTATAAGGGATATTAGATCCATTGTATTTCGATCTGCACGCCTCGAGAAAGAAAAAAAAAAGGGAATGGCTCGGGATAGTTATACTTGTGTGGAAGTGAAACATGTTACTAGTAATGCAGTTGTAGCTACGGGAGCAACGGGAACAATGTGGAAAGACGACTGCACGAACAAAGGACCGCTGTTCAGTGGAAACTGGAAGTTGAAGTTTAGGATCTGATGGGAAAGAATCAGTCTTGGAATATAAGATTTCATAATTTTGGAACCTGGTATGTTTTTTAGGATATTGAGAAAGTAATTGATTTCGACGGAAGATGAATTTACAACCATTGAGGAAACCAAAAGCAGTAAGTGATGTGAAAGAAAGTACTTAAATGAAGGAATGTACGTCAAGAAAACAATTTGTGGAAAAGTTGGACACATTTTCAAAGAGTATAATCTCTTATGTGTTCTTTGAAAATAGAGTTTTCTATTAGTAAAAATTTTAGATAGTAAGGGAAGTTGTTACTCTGAATGGAACGGGAGTGTTCTGAGTAGAAGATTTAAACAATGGAGATTGCGTCATTGGAGCTAATCCTATAAACCATACTGAATATTTATGTGAGTGACCTATTCTTTATAACATATGATTGAATAGATCAATTATATGTTAGAGTTATTCGTTATCCTCTAATTTGTTTACTTCTGTTTCTATTCTTAGCTGATCGAGCTATTCAAGTTATTCAAATTGTTGTTATAGATCAAAACTTGACAGTAATGTAACACCCCAAAATTTCCTATCTTGTAAACAGTAATTTTGACAGTTAACAGAATTTTACTATTTAGTAATTTCTGGATACTGTAAAATTATTTTGATTATTCCATTAGCGTATTTGATCGTTTTGAGTGATTTACTCTGCGTCAGGAAAATAATAATTTTTGGGCTGGAAAAAATCTTTCTGTATTTATTTCTCTTTACTGTTAATTATTTTTAACAATCTGACTTGATTTTCATACGTTTTTTTAATATTTGTAATTTTTGTGAATGAATATGAATTTTTTTGACTGTATGTGGGCCCAGGTGGTCCTAGGTGGGCCCAGGTGACCTTACGTGGGCCCAGGTGGGTCCCACAAAGTGAAAATTTTTCTACGCATAAAAAAATTTGTATTGTTTAGACGGAGACAGGGATCTTACTAAACTTGAATCCGAAACAGTTTTAGAAATTTTCTTGTTTTGTGTTTGCATCGTATTTAATTATCGGGCGATAAAAATACAGTAAATATATTCTTTCGTGGGGTTTTTAGTAAATAAAAATAGAAATTATATTGCTTAAGTCAACATTGGTGGTTTGGATATCCACTATTGATTCAATTAACGGTTAAGAAATAAATTTAATAAAGAAACATAAGATAATCATCATTGATTTAATCAATGGTGTGAGAATAAACTTAATTAGGCAAGCTTCAATATCAACTGTAGATTTGATCAACGGTGTAAAATTAATTATATAAAGTGACCATTTACAACCATTGGATTTAGAGTTGATCAAGGGTGGAGATTTGGTCTTAAAAAGTGACAAAGACCATTTATGACCATTGGATGAAGAATTAATCAAGGATGGAGATTTGGTTTTAAAATGTAGCAAAGACTAATTATGACCCTTGGATTAAAAGTAAGAAGAAGCAATCTTGACCCTTTATTTTGGAGACACATCTAATGGCTAGAATTTAAAGGAGAAGGATCTAATGGCTTAGATTTAGTCTTCTAAATCAAAAGTCTACCTAAATCCTAACCATTGAATTAATCAATGGCTAGAAATGCTTCAAATAATGGCCTAATTAACAAGCCAAGTAAACTAAATTAAATGTTAAATTGTTATAATCTAATTCTTAATTAGATATCCTAATTTTAATTAGAGATTGTAATATATGAAATAATATGTTAATTAATTAGTTATATAGTTAGAATGTTAGTTAAGATTGGTTAGGAAATTTAACCTAACTAATTACCTAATTAATTAGCATGCAATTAGGTATAAATTGAGAATAATTAATTCCCTAAAATACTCAAGGAGCCACACAGTTTTCATGCAGCTTGGGGAGACTTTTACATGGTTCTTGAACCACCAATAATAGCCATGCAAACTAAATTAATGACCATTATTGTTTGTCATGGTCAATATGACTATTATTGTTTTGTTTGGTTCCTTTGGATTGCATGATGAAGGGGGGACGGTTGGAGAAGCAAGAAAGAAGAAGAGACATGTTGAGACATGTTGGAGTAGCCTTGTTAGGCCAAAGAAAAAGCTTGAAGACATTAATTAGATGTCTTGACCAATTATTGGTCATTTTCCTAAAGCAAAATTACTTTCTTCTTTCTCTCCATGCAATGCTACGGCTGCCCACTTCAATTCAGCCATTTGATTTCATTTTGTATCACATTTTATAACACTTAACTCATTCTCTCTCTTCTCTCTCTTCCAATTTGTCAAGAACACCAAGAACAACACCATTTTCTTTCCTTCCTTGAGCATTCGGTCACCACCCATGGAACCACTTCCAATCTTCCATAATTTTATCTAGCTACATATCTTGAATCCTCTCATCAATTCAAAACACTTTCATGTTAGAGACTTTCTCTAAATCATTCATCTTCATCACTCAACCAAGCCAAGAACACAAAACAATCATTTTCCTTCATTTTCTCACCAAATGGTTCGGCCATGACCACCAAAAGCACCACCCATCACTTTTAATTTCATCCAACCATTGATCTTGAATTTACATGATATTCTAAGCAACTTTCATGTTGGAGACTTTCTCAAAATCATTCATCTTCATGGACTTTCTTCAAGAGTCAAGTTATTGAGTTTTTAAGGTGAAGTGTAAGAAGGCTTCAATTCTTATCTCTTTTTCATGATCTAAACCATGTTTGATCCATGGTTCTTCTTAATCAAGCTTAGTATACTAATTTCTATGTATTTTGTTTTGAATTTGAGAAGCCCTTGGTGGTGAAGGACTTGGAAAGAGAAGCAAAATCAAGAAGCTTTGAGGATCTTCAAGAGGTAAGAGGGAGATCCATCTCACCAACCAATTATGGTGGTGGGAGATGGTCTTATATTTGATGGATTGTGAATTCATGTGAGAATTCCAATCCATGGTCATGTAATAATTAATTGTGTGTTTATGAGCTTTGCTTTATTTTCTTGTGCTTTGATTATTTTTGTCTATGCTTAATATGCTTTGCATGATTTTATGACTTTGATAGTATACTTATAATATGCATGATGAGTATATGGCATGTTTGTGATATTTATGATGAAATATATATATGTATGCCATGATGTGTGGATGGAAAGAAAATTGATCTTGGTTCCAATGGCCAAGGAAGAACTACGATTTTGATGCCCTTGATTTGGGTCAATGTTGAAAATTTTCAAGAACAAGGAAATTAAATTTTGATCCCTAGAACAATGAGAATTTCGGCCAAGACACCTCAAAATAGGTGTTTACAATTTAATATGTTTATGGAAGAATAAAATTGGATTGATTTAAGGAGTATGGAAAATGAACTAAAGGTTTATTTTTTTTTAAGAAAACATGAATACAAATTTTAGAATGAAATTTTATTAATTTATTTTGTGTAGAAACAAGAATGGAATTTATTTAAGTTAGAAGAAAAATATTTCACGATTCCAATGGCCATTTATAAGATTTTGATAAATTTAGAACAAATGTTTTGCGTATCTTTAAATTAATATTTTCATGAAGAATGATAATGGATGATTTGAAGAGTATGGAAAATAAACAAAGGGTTTGTTTTTTTTAAGAGAACAAAAATACGATTTTAGAGGAATTTTTATTGATTTATTTTGTGTAAAAACATCCTAAGTATTTTTCTAAATATGAGTTTTGAATGAAATGGGCAAAACATTGATTTTAAGGATTTGCAAAGAAAGTGAAAAAAAAAGATTTGTAAAGAAAATAAAAATGAATTTGAACAAATGGGTTTGGTTTTATAACCATAAGTCTTGCGGTTTTGAAAACAAAATTTTAAATGGTTTTGTTTGTGTAAAACCATATCAATTTAGAAGGAAAAATATTTGATGGTTTCAATAGTCATGTCCACGTTTTCGAAGGCTTGTAATGCATTGATTTTGATGAAACAAAGTGATTCTCCAAGTGGAAATATAATTAATTTAATACAAGGAAATTGAAAAGGGAATCAGAGTATTTTACTCACTTGAAAAATTAAGTTTTGTAAACGAAAATATTTTCAAACTTCAATTTATTTTGAAGTAGGTTAATTTGGAAATGATTTGGGGAAAAATGGAGAATATAATGGTATTTTGAGAATTTACTCAAGTATAACTTATTTTCAAGTTTTGAAGTACGTTTGGAAATTTTAAGATTTGAAACATTGATTTATATCAATGGAAAAGTAATTTTGTGGATTATATTTGAAAAAGAATTTCTTGAGTAAAGAAACGTGGAAAAAGATTTTCTTGAGTAAGAAAATGTGAAAAATGAAGTACAAAGTCATAATATTTTGAGAAAGGATGAAATGGAATTTTTGAAGGTTAAGAAATATTTTTCGTAATAGAATTGTGGTGAAAAATGATTTACGTATCTTAAAAATGATTTAGAATATAGTAAAATATTCCTATGCGATTTAAAATATGTTAAAATATTTCTACGTGATTTGAATAACGTTTAAATATTTTACGTGAGTTTAAATATTTGACGATTGTTGAAAAATCACTATGTGATTTAAAAGTAATAGAATATTTTTACGGTATTGTGAAAATATAATGTAAACGTTTAATTTTGAAAACGTAATGAAGTGTTACGATATTTTGAAAACGTAACAGAAACATTTCAGAATTTTGAAAACGTAACAGAAACATTTTGGAATTATGAAAACATAATGAAAATGTTATGCAATTTTGTGAAAAATACGGTGAAAGTGTTTTATAACTATGAAAACATGATAACATGATTTTGTGTTGAAAATATAGTATAATTATTGTTGAACCAGTGTATGGACACTGTATGAGAAAATGACGTGTTTTGCCTATGACTGGTATTTGGTGCATTTTATATGCATTGGAAAGAGATGCCCGTATTTGGATTTAGTGCATTATATATACATTGAAAAGATTTGGCCCGTTGGGGTTGGACTTGCACTGATATACTCGTGCATTGTACAAATGAAATTGAAAAGATTTGGCCCGTTGGGGTTGGACTTGCACTGATAAATTCGTGCATTGTATAAAAGATAGCTAATAGCTATTATGGCCCTTGTGGTTGAAGAGGGAATGAGAATTGATAGTGAGGTCTGTGATGGATCTTGGGGGCATCGAGGCACGGCGGTCGACCAGTGGACAGCTGGCGAGTACCCTGTGCCACTTGGCGATGCAGTCCGTTGCAACGCATTGACGATACCCGACAAGAACACGATTCTTTTCAACGACTGGGAGATTGTCTTTGGGCTAAGGCTGACAATTAACCAGAGCATTCTTCTTGAAATTGTGAAAACCTCCATGGAGTCATTTTTGATAAACTGAGTCTTTGTGCATATGCATAAATCTGAGCATTTATATCTGTGTGATATATTAATTGAGGAATATTGGTTATTGGTTATGACAATTGTTTTGAGTACTTGGATGATGATTGAACTGATAAATGATTAGATGATGATAGTTGATTAATGCTGATAGCATGATTATGGTATGATCTATCTGTATGATATAGCTATTTGTGTTATCTCTGTGCTGCCATGTTGGTATTGGTGTAGGTGATCTCACCTCTTTGTTATATTGTTTTGTTGTGTCTCAGACGTTGTTAAAATCAAATAATAGAAGGATCGAGTTGTCTTAGACATAACGGGCGATGGATACTCTGAGATTGGTGATAACAATAAGGAGTGGACATTCAGGACTTGAAGGTGTGTAGTGTTGACAAAGGAACAGATGTCTGATGCATCAAGATGGACAGAAAAAAGAATAAGTATGTTAAAGTTTCTCGTTAGTGTTGTACTGTGCTATTAAGTAGGACCCGTCATGGGGTTTGCTACTGTAAAAAAAAAATAAGTCTGTTAATTTTATATTTCTTTTTAAATTGTGATATTAATTGGTGTTAATATTGCATAATGAATAGTTGAAATATGATTTTCAATATTACCTAATATTTTCAGTAAATTTACGTTTCAGTAAAGAAGAAATTTTGAAACCCATCTTTTATAACTCAAACTTTGTGTGAACTTATTTTCAGATTATGAGTCGGGAGTCAGAAATGTGATGCCCTAGCTAGGGTGTTACATTAGTTGGTATCAGAGCTAGGGTGTTACACCTTCATTTGATTTTTGTGGGAGAAGTACCTTCCAATGTTGAGGCTAATGGAGAAGTCTTGGTCAGTAGGTGAAGTGGGTGTTGGCAGGGGTACTTTAGGATTTTTAGTGCGAGAACGCTTGGGGTGAGAAGAACTACTTGCCATGGTTGAAAATGGAGGCTAGGGCTTTGTTGAGGAGAGAGAAAGTGAGAGGGAAGGTGAAAATTTGGAAGAGAATAGAAGTATTAATAGGTGGAAAGTGGTGGAAAGTGATGGAAAATGAGTTTTAATGGTGGGTTTTGGTTGGATTTAGAGTGGGAGAGGTGTATAAGTGAGTGGGTGTGAGTGGGTGCTTGAGGAGGAAGATGACAATGGAGGAAAGGGGGGCTTGGTATGTGAAGAAGGTCATGACTGGGAGTGGTTTTTGATGTCCAGTAACCAATTATAATGCTTTGTGTAACTAGTTACCAAGTGCCCTCTAACCAGTTAGAGAATGTCTCTAATCTGTGACACCCAGGGCTGACGAGGGTTGGGAGTGGTCGCCGGTGCAAAAGATGAAGCACAGACAAGGAGCGGCTCCTGGAAGGCTTCTAGGCAGAGGGACACATGAATGAATTAAATACACACCAGAATGAGAGGGATCCAGAGACTGTGCAGGTATGGGACTGCATAGTTGAGGATGACTTAAAGGAATTGATTAGCACCAACCATATAAACAAGATGCAACTTCTTTTCAAGAGCCAAGAATATAAGTACTCCATAGTTAAGCGTGCTTGACTTGGAGCACTTGTGGGATGAGTGACCACCTGGGAAGTTTCCTAGGATGCGTGTGAGTGAGGATAAAGCACGCTGAAAAGACCCGTGTTAGTTTGTGGGGACACACATCGATCTTGCAAGCAGTCTCGGGACATTACATAATTGGTTAGCACTTAATTTCAAATAGTTCCAAGAAATCCCGAAACACCCATACTCGATTAGTGGAGCCTTCTAACCGATTATTTTGCTTAGCAGAGAGCCCTTTTCCTTAACAAAATAGTTCAAAAACCCACATAACAGATTGTTGTCTTCCTCTAACTGATTATTACACTTCCAAGATTGGAAAATCTTCAAGAAATCAGTCCTTAAAGCATCCGTTTGTTCTATCATAGCTTGGTTTCCTTTTCATCAATACTAACCACTTCAAGAACATCTCAAATTCAGAATTTTTCTTCTTCAGAAGAACCAGAAAACATTTTTCTTTATTAGGAACTTGATTAATGGAAATTGGGGGACTTAAGCATGGATCAAGTACTTGCAAAACAAATTTGGGGGACACTCCGACGCTCAAGTCAGTATTGGATTCAAGATAAGATGCAAGAAAATTATGCAAGGAACTCAAATTTGACATATTATGCAGAAATATTATTCATTATGTAAAAAGAAATGTGTAGCAAGAGTTTAAATGCATGATTGGTCTAATATGTCAAGTTCACTTCTTATATAAAAGAATGCTTCTTTGTTTAATGATTTAGTGAAGATGTTAGCTAGTTATTTAGTAGTTTCAACAAATTCAAGCATGCAATTCCCTTTTTGAACATGGTCCCTTATGAAATGGTGCCTTATCTCTATGTGTTTTGTTCTTGAATGTAAAATGGGATTCTTAGACAAATTGATTGCACTAGTGTTGTCATACCTTATAGGAATATGATAAAGTTCTATACCATAGTCTAGAATTTGTTGCTTCATCCAAATGATTTGAGCACAACAACTTCCAACTGCAACATATTTAGCTTCAACTGTAGACAATGCCACACTATTTTGTTTCTTACTATGCCAAGAAACTAGTGAGCTTCCAAGCAAGTGGCATGTTCCACTAGTACTTTTCCTATCCATTTTGCATCCAATAAAATCAGAATCAAAATAACCAATTAGACTACATGAGGCACCTTTACGGTACCACAATCGCATTTGTGAAGTGTCTATTAGATATTTCATAATTCTTTTTCAGCACTTAGGTGTGATTCTTTAGGATTTGCTTGAAATCTAGCACACATGCACACACTAAACATAATATCAGGCCTACTAGTTGTAAGATAAAGGAGTGAGCCAATCATACCTCTATATTTTATGATTTCTACAGATTTACCTTCTTCATCCTTGTCCAAATAACAAGAAGTGCTCATTGGTGCAGCCATATGCTTGGTGTTGTCCATTTCAAATTTATTGAGCAGCTCCTTGCAATACTTGGATTGACTTATGAAGGTCCCATCCTTTGTTTACTTGATTTAGAGACCAAGGAAGAAGTTGAACTCACCCATCATGGACATCTCAAACTCAATTTGTATCTTACTAAACCTGAATCCGAAAATAGTTTTAGAAAATTTCCTTTACTGTATTTTGTACTGTATTTAATTATCAGACGATAAAAATACAGTAAAAATATTATTTATAGGGTTATAGCATATAAAAATAATAAAAATTATACTGCGTAGTCAACAAAGAGGGCTTGACTTGATTTGTACCCTTGGATGAGAATACTTAATTTGAATATTAACCATTGATTTAATCAACGGTTAAGAAACAAACTTAATAAAGAAGCATTGGATAATCACCATTGATTTAATCAATGGTGTGAGAATAAACTTAGTTAGGAAGGCTTCAATATCAACCGTAGATTTAATCAACGGTGTAAAATTGGTTATATAAAGTGGCTATGACCATTTACAACCATTGGATTTAGAATTGATCAAGGGTGGAGATTTAGTCTTAAAAAGTGACAAAGACCATTTATGACCATTGAATGAAGAATTAATCAAGGGTGGAGATTTAGTCTTAAAAAGTGACAAAGATCATTTATGACCATTGGATTTGGATTTAATCAAGGGTGGAGATTTGGTCTTCTAAAAAGGCTATGACTAATTATAACCCTTGGATTAAAAGTAAGAATGAGTAATCTTGACCCTTTATTTTGGAGACACATCTAATGGCTTGGATTTAAAGGAGAAAGATCCAATGACCTAGATTTAGTCTTCTAAAAATTTAAAAGTCTACCTAAATCCTAACCATTGAATTAATCAATGGTTAGGAATGCTTCAAATAATGGCTTGAAAAAGATGACAATATTATTGCATGCATAATGCAAGGAGGGGACGGTTTTTGTAGTATTTTGGAGCTAAAGGTGATTTGATGACCATTATTGCTTGTCATGGTCAATATTACATCATTCTTGACCATTATTACTTTGTTTGCTTCCTTAGGAGAATGCTTGGAGGGGGGCACGGTTTTGGTGGCTTAATAGCTTAGCCAAGTTTCAAGACATCAATTATATGTTGTCTTGGTCATTATTGATTAGTAACTAATTAAACCTAATTTGGTTAATCTAATAGCCTAATTAGCAAGTTAAGTAAACTAACTTAATAATTAATTAGTTATAATTTAATTCTTAATTAGATATCCTAAATTTAATTAGAAGATATAATATATGTAATTATATGTTTAATTAATTAGTTATATAGTTAGAATGTTAATTAAGTGAAATTAGAAAACTAGACCTAATTAATTAACTAATTAATTAGCATACAATTAGGTTTTAATTGAAAATAATTAAGTCCCTAATCCTATGAAGAGCCACACGGTCATACAGCTTGGAGAGCTTCTCCAAGGTTCTTGAATGGACTATTATGACCAATGGATAGCATTTAGTGACTTAGACCATGTGAAGACCATGTGCATGCATGTGATAGCCTTCAATTATACTAAGTAAATTTTTATCTCTCCATTCTTTCACTCCTACGGCTGCCCACTTCAAATTCAGCCTTCTATTTTTATTTTTATCACACTTAACAACACAAAGACCATTCTCTCTCTTCTCTCTCTTCCAATTGTTCAAGAACACCAAGAACAAATACAAAGAACACCATCTTTTCTCTTCTTTGAGCTATTCAGTCACCACCCATAGAACCACTTCCAATCTTTCATAATTTTATCTAGTTACATATTTTGAATCCTCTCATCAATCCAAAACACTTTCATGTTAGGAACTTCTCAAAATTCTATCATCTACAACCTTGTCCTTCAAGTTAAAGATCAAAAAGCTTATGTTTTCCTTCTTATGAGGAATTCGATCAACCATCCTAAGACCACCCTTCAAGTTTGTTTAATTTAATCCAACCATAGATCTTGAATCTACATGATATTCTAAGCAACTTTCATGTTGGAAACTTTCTCTAAATCATTCATCTTCATGGACTTTCTTCAAGATCAAAGTTATTGGGTTTTTGAGGTGAAGTGTAAGAAAACTTTATTTCTTCTCTCTTTTTCATGTTCTAAACCATGTTTGATCCATGGTTCCTCTTAATCAAGCTTAGTATACTAATTTCTATGTATTTTGTTTTGTATTTGAGAAACCTTTGGTGGTGAAGGACTTGGAAAAAGAAGCAAATCAAGAAGTTTTTGAGGATCTTCAAGAGGTAAGAGGGAGATCCATCTCACCAACCAAGTATGGTGGTGAGAGATGGTCTTATATTTGATGGATGGTGAATCCATGTGAGGATTCCAATCCACGGTCATATAATAATTTATGTGTGTTTATGAGCTTTGATTTATTTGCTTATGCTTGATATGATTTGCATGATTTATTGCTTTGATTATGACATGTTTGTGATATATATTTGAATATGTATATGTATGCCATGATTTGATGGTGGAAAGGAAATTGATTTTTGGCTCCAAAGGCCAAGGGGGAGGCTACGGTTTTGAGCTCCCAAAAAAATTAGAGTTCATGTTGAAATTTTTCAAGAATAAGGGAATTAATTTTTGGTCCCTAGAACTTAGTGAATTTCGGCCAAGACACCTCAAAATAGGTGTTCACAAATTAATATTTTCATGAAAAATAAAAATAGATGATTTGAAGAGTATGGAAAATAAACAAAGGATTTGTTTTTCAAGAGAACAAGAATACGGTCTTTGAGGAATTTTTATTGATTTATTTTGTGTAAAAAGATCCTAAGTATTTTTCTAAATATGAGTTTTGAATGAAACGGGCAAACATTGATTTTAAGGATTTGCAAAGAAAGTGAAAAAGGATTTGTAAAGAAAGTGAAAAAAGATTTGAACAAATGGGTTTAGTTTTTTATAACCATCGGTACTTCGGTTTTGAAAATAAAATTTTAATGGTTTTGTTTGTGTAAAACCATATCAATTTAGAAGAAAAAATGTTTTGATAATTTTCAATAGTCATGTCCACATTTTTGAAGGCTTATAATGCCTAGATTTTGATGAAACAAAGTAATTTTCCAAGTGAAAATACAGTTAATTTAATACAAGGAATTTGAAACGAAAATGTTTTCGAACTTCAATTTATTTTGAAGAAGGTTGTGTTTGGAAATGATTTGGGAAAAATGAAGAATATAGTAGTATTATGAAAATCTACTAACGTATAACTTATTTTGAGTTTTGAAGTACGTTAGAAAATGTTAAGTTTTGAAACGTTGATTTATATCAATGGAAAAGTGATTTTGTGAATTATATTTTGGAAAAGGATTTCTTGAATTAAGAAATGTGGAAAAAGATTTTCTTGAATAAGGAAAATATGAAAAATAAAATACAAAGTTATATTATTTTGAGAAAAGTTAAAAAGGAATTTTCGAAGGCTAAGAAATATTTTCTGTAATGAAATTGTGTTGAAAAATGTTTTATGTATCTTAAAAACGTGATTTTTAAGCTACACAATTTGAAGAATGTGTTGAAATTAATATTGATTTATTTAAGTCCAAAATAATGTTTGAAATATTGAGGAATATTTTACGTAATTGTAAAATGTTGAAAAATATTTTACGTATCTTAAAAATGATTTGAAATACAGTAAAATATTTATACGAGATTTGAAAAATGTTAACATATTTCTACGTGATTTGAAAAATGTTAAAATATTTCTACGTGATTTGGAAAGCGTTTAAATATTTTACACTATTGAAAATATTATTGAAAAATCACTACGTGATTAAATAATGAGAGAATATTTTTACGTGATTTGAACTATTGTTAAAAAATCACTATATGATTTAAAAGTGATAGAATATTTTTACGTGATTGTGAAAATGATGAAAAATCATTATGTGATTTGGAAAGTGTTTTAAATATTTTGAGAATGATGGAAAATGTTTTACGCGACTTAAAAGAATGATTTTTAAGTTATGCAATTTTGAAAACGATAGAAAATCATTACGTGATTTGAGAAACGTATATTTTTATGCGATTTAGAAAAATGTTAAAAAATTTAATACGTGATTTAAAGATACAACAGAAGAGTTGCAGTATTTTGAAAATGTAATAAAAACATTTTAAAATTTTAAAAATGTAACAAGAGTGTTACAGTATTGTGAAAATGTAAAAGAAGTGTTATGGTATTGTGAAAACGTAACAGAAACGTTTTGGAATTGTGAAAATGAAATGGAAATGTTGCGCAATTTTGTGAAAACACGACGAAAGTGTTTTATAACTATGAAAATGTGATAATATGATTTTCCTGTTGAAAATACAGTATAAATACTGTAGAATCAGTATATGGATGTTGTGTGAGAAAATGACATGCCTATGATTGGCATTTGGTGCATTATACATGCATTGGAAAGATATGTCTGTGATTGGATTTGGTGCATTATACGTGCATTGGAAAATATGCATTGAAGCATATGATTACATTGAACAAATGAAATTGAAAAGATTTGGCCCTTTGGGGTTGGACTTGCACTGATATATTCGTGCATTGTATAAAATATAGCTAATAGCTATTATGGCCCTTGTGGTTGAAGAGGGAATGAGAATTGATAGTGAGGTCTATGATGGATCTTGGGGGCGTCGAGGCGCGGCGGTCGACCAGTGGACGTTATAGTACCCTGTGCCACTTGGCGATGCAGTCTGTTGCAACGCATTGATGATACCCGACAAGAACACGATTCTTTTCAACGACTGGGAGATTGTCTTTGGGCTAAGGCTGACAATTAACCAAAGCATTCTTCTCGAAAATTGTGAAAACCTCCATGGAGTTGTTTTTGATAAACTGAGTCTTTGTGCATATGCATAAATCTGAGCATTTATATCTGTATGATATATTAATTGAGGAATATTGGCTATGACAATTGTTTTGAGTACTTGGATGATGATTGAACTGATAAATGATTAGATGATGATAGTTGATTAATGCTGATAGTATGATTATGGTATGATCTACCTATATGATATTGTTGTTTGTGTTATCTCTGTGCTGCCATGCTGGTATTGGTGTAGGTGATCTCACCTCTTTGTTATATTGTTTTGCTTTGTCTGTATTGTTAAAATTATACAGTAGAAGGAATAAGTTGTCTTAGACATAATGAGTGGTAGATACTCATAGATTGATGGAAACATTGAAAAGTGGCTGTCTCAAGTTCGAAGATGTGCTGGGTAGACAGGGAGTAAAGTTCTGATGCATCAAGTTGATACAAGAGAAGGAACGAGTATGTTAAGATTTAATGTTAGTGTTGTACCGTGCTATTAAGTAGGACCCGTCATGGGGTTTGCTGCTGTTAAAAAAAAATAAGTCTGTTAATTTTATATTTCTCTTTAAATTGTGATATTAATTGGTGTCAATATTACCTAATGAATAGTTGAAATATGATTTTCAATATTACCTAATATTTTCAGTAAATTTACGTTTCAGTAAAGAAGAAATTTTGAAACCCATCTTTTATAACTCAAACTTTGTATGAACTTCTTTTCAGATTATGAGTCGGGAGTCGGAAATATGATGCCCTAAGGAGGGTGTTACAATTTACGTCTTTCGGTTCAACTTGAGAAACAAAGTCATATGGTTACATGCATCTCTAATAGAGTTTCGAGTAATTACCCCTTTTGATACATCACCTATCACTTTGTCAAGAGGATGATATCTTGATGTCCTCCATTCCTTGGGATGATCTATAATTGGTGAATCCTCTTGCCTTGGGGGATCAAATGAGCTTTCTTCTCGCTTCTTGGCTTCCTTCTCTTGATTCTCCAAATGAGTTTTTGATAAAATTTCTGCAACATCATCAATTAAATCCTTTCTCGGATCATTTGTATTAGTTTCATCAAATGCAATATGAATTGATTCTTCAATTATCATTGTTCTTTTATTATAGATTCTAAAGGATTTACAACTAATAGAGTAACCAAGAAATATTCCTTCATCGGATTTAGCATCAAACTTGCCTAGCTTATCTTTTCTGTTGTTTAAAACAGAGCACTTACAACCAAAGACATGAAAGTAAGAAATGTTTGGTTTCCTTCCTTTGTATAGTTCATAGGGAGTTTTCTTTAAAATTGGTCTTATCAAGACCTTATTCATAATATAACAAGCGGTACTCACCGCATCTACCCAAAAATACTTAGGAAGGTTTGTTTCATTGAGCATAGTTCCTCCTAACACCTCTAATGATCGATTTTTCCTTTTAACCACTTCATTTTGTTGTGGAGTTTTAGGAGCAAAAAAATTATGCTCAATGCCATTTTCATTGCAAAATATTTCAAAATCTTGGTTTTCAAATTCTCCACCATAATCACTTCTTATGGATGCAATGCTACAATTTTTATCATTTTGAATACCCTTTACAAGTTTCCTAAATGCATGAAAGGCATCATTTTTATGAGCAAGGAATAGTATCCATGTATATCTAGAGTAATCATCCACAATCACAAGAGCATAGTAATTACCCCCAAAGCTCACAGTTCTTGATGGTCCAAAAAGATCCATATGCAAAAGTTGTAAAGGTCTAGTGGAGGAAACAACATTTTTAGCTTTGAAAGAGACCTTTACTTGTTTACCCTTTTGACATGCATCACAAAGTCTATTTTTCTCAAAATTGAGCTTTGGTAAACCAATTACTAAATCTTTAGAAATAATTTGTTTAGATGATCCATATGAATGTGAGCAATTCTCCTATGCCATAGTCATGAATCATTCTCCTTATTAATAAGACATTTTGTATTTTGAGAGGTAATATCATCAAGATTAATTATATATATGTTATCAACTCTATGGCCAACAAACTTAACTCGTTTATCATTTTAGCCTTCAATTATGCAACAATTTGAGTCAAAGATGATTTTATTTCCTTTATCATATAATTGACTTATGCTAAGCAAGTTATGTTTGAGTCCTTCTACATATAAGAAATTTTCAATTGAAGTAAAGGTATTCTTACTAACTTTTCCAACTCCAAGGATCCTTCCTTTGTTGTTATCCCCATATGTGACATGTCCATGCTTCTTTGGTGCAAGGAAGGAGAACTTGGATCCATCACCCGTCATGTGCTTGGAGTAACCGCTATCAAGATACTAACTTGAGCTTTTGGTCTTCAAGCACACCTACAACACACATTCAAGTTTTAACCATTGGTACCTAAATTCTGTTGGGTCCTTGTGTGTTAGCATTGGGCAAGGTGCCCTTAGGAACCCAAATCATCTTAGTTCCAACCTTAGAATTGATATTCTTTCTTACATTACATGTTGATGCACTATGTCCTTTCTTACCACAGTGAAAGCATTTGATAAAGGGGCTACTTGATGTCATGCATAATGAGTTAGCATCAATAAGTCCTAAGGTCTCATTTTCAATTTTAAGTTCATTGATTTCCTTGTTCAATATAGAGACTTTGTTTACTAATAAGGAAATTATTTTATTTGAACATAAAACCATTTTTGTGAGCCTTAAGGATTCATCATGCAATTCTTGAAAAGTATCTTGCAATTCATTATAGGAAGGTAAGGATTCTAGGTTAGAAGAAGTTACCTCAATGTCATTTTCTTCCTCTTCTTTTCTTTTAGCTATGAGACATAGATGAGCATCTTCATTCTCCGAGCTATCGGAGGAGTCCATGTCATTATCTTCCCATACAATGTATGTTCTTCTTCCTTTCTTTTCTTTGGAAGGTCTCTCCTCAAACTTCTCCGCCTTCTTGAGGTACACGGGATACTCCATCTTCATGTGTCCCGATTTTTTGCATTCATAACATATTGGAGTAGATGGGGTTCCTTCTCCTTTGTGATATGTCTTCTTTGGAGGAAAAGGTTCTTTTCTTTGAAATCTTTTTTTCTTTAAGAATCTTCCAAATGTCCTCACAAGGAGACTAGGATTCTCCTCATTTAGCTCTAGATTTTCTATGCCATCTCCATCATCTTCATCATTATCTTCTATTGTAGATGAGGTGGCCTTGAGTGTAATCCCCTTCTTCTTCTTATCATGTTTTTCACTTTGATTGAGCCTATTTAGCTCCAATTCATGCTCTAAGAGCTTCCCGAATAACGTGGCCAAGGTCATTGTTGGTAAGTTTCTTGATTCCGCAATAGCTATCACCTTAGGTTGCTAATTCCTACTCAAACACCTCAAGACTTTGTTAATAAAATCCTCATTAAGAAAATTTTTTCCCAAAGAAGTAAGATGATTTATAATATGCGTAAATCTTTTTTGCATCTCTTGAATGCTTTCTCCTTTATTCATACTAAACAATTCATATTCATAAGTGAGGGTGTTTATTCTTGATCTTTTTACCTCACTTGTGCCCTCATAGGTTACTTGTAGGGTATCCCACATTTCATTAGCAGTCTTACAATTTGATACCCTAAAGAATTCATCATACCCTAAGGATGTGGTAATGATGTTCTTGGCTCTCAAGTTGTATTGAACCTTCTTTTTATCTTCATCTGTCCATTCACTTATAGGTGTGTTAGTTCTTACACCATCAATTATATGTGTGGGAACAAAGGCACAATTTTCAATGGCATCCCACACATCAATATCAATAGCTTCAATAAAAATTTTCATTCATTCATTCTAATAGGCATAACCATCACCATTGAAATAGGGAGGTCGATTAATAGAAGAACCTTCATTAGAAAAACCATTTGAAACCATCACTTCTCTTGAAGTTGCTAAGCTCTTTACACAAGAGTCTAAATCTGATACGACTTGTTACCAAGTGGCCGCAAAACTCCAGAGGGGGGATGAATTGAGTATATAAAATAAGTTTGCAAATCTTTCGCAAAATACTTGAATTTTTATTTTTGTTGAAGCTATTGTTTATTAGAGATGAATGGATAGAAGAGATATAAGGTTTTCACTTTTAAATGAATTAACCAAGAGAGATAGAATTCAGATAAAGTAATAAAACAGTGCTCAAAGTAAAGAGTAGAATTTAGAGAAAATAAACATCGAGCTTTATCCTAGTTCAGCCACCAATCCACATGTGGCTTACGTCCAGTCCTCAAGTAAACACTCGAGATTTTCCACTAAATTCCAAGCTTGAATCAAGTGCTTATAACATTTACAAATTGGAGCACTCAACACCACATTGGGATACCTCACCCTTTGTAGCTTGAGCCTCTTCAAACAAAGGATACCTCACCCTTTACAATTCTTTGAGGGATATCTCGCCCTCTTTACAAATTGAAGAATATATAGAAGAAATGAAACTCTCTCTCTAGAGTGGATAATACAAATTGAAGCTTATGGGTATTGAAGATTCATATGTTTAAAGCTCAAAAATAGAGTATGATTAAAGGAATGTCAAAGTCAAGTATTTAACGCTTAGAAAATGTTTTTTAGTTTTTTTTTCTTCTTTTTCTCAATTCTCTAACATTTAATAAATGTCCAACACCTTAAATTTATAACTTAAAGCAATTAAGAGCCGTTGGGGTAGTTGAAAGCATTAAATGCTCTTTAATATAACCATTGAACGTAAGTTTTGATTGCCCAGATAACTGATTAGGACATTTCTCCTAATCGGTTAGGATTCAAGAACTAACTCCAAATACATCTCCTAACCGATTATAGGAGATTGCTAATCGGTTAGGGTCTTTAGATTTTGACTTCTGACATTTAGAATAACCGATTAGGAGGACTTCCTAATTGGTTAGGAGCTTTCATATTTAGCTTCTATGAAGCATAATAACCAGTTAGGGTAAGTCTCCTAATCGGTTAGGAGCTTTAGTTTTTAGCTCCTGTGAAGCGAAATAACTAATTAGGGTAAGCTTCTAATATGTTAGGAGCTTTGGTTTTTAAGTCTTGTGAAGCCAAATAACTAATTAGATGGTCTCTCTAATCAGTTAGGAGCCTTATCCTTTTAGCTCTTGTGAAGGGTTTTCACAAGAAAGATTTTAAAGAGGTTTTCACGAACATTTTGCCTAAATTTAAATACCATTTAGCATATATAAATCCTTATTTTGAAAAACATATTGAAGTTGAGTAAGAAAACATTTTACGAGCTTAGTATGAATTCTTCAACTACCTTTACACAAGATCTAAAGCCTATGTTCTAGACTCGATGCTCTTTGGGATTTGTCTTTTGCATTTGCCTTCCTTTCTTTGTTTTGTTATCCTCAAAATCATTTCTTGAGTCAATGCCAATCACACTTATGGGCCAATCCTAACCTGACCCACTAGACATCTGAATCTACTATTGTGTTCTACATGAAAGTTGTAGATTTGAGTCTTAGCTTTCATTTGGGCTTAGTTTGGTATTAATTAAACTCCTATATCTCAAGAAATGGGCTGATGAGTGCGCAAAGCTCAAGCTGTCAAGATCAGCATTCTGGCTCTTGCTTCCACTTCAATTTAAATTATCCAGACGTGTGATTATGCTCTTGAGGTCTTCATGAAAGTTGTAGAAAATTGTCTTATCTTTCCTATAAGACTAGAATCACATCATTCAAATATTTTCAACTAAGATTATAGCTAATTTACTGAACATTGCCAAATTGACAAAATAAAGTCAATTCATGTAATAATTCCTTCAATGATCCAATTAAGCTCAATATCATAAAATGTGACAAAACCAAATTAATTAAGCCCAATTGAACCTTAAGAAGCCCAGTGAGAGGATTATTAAATGGGAAAAATATATTGCTATGAAATTCCCTGACACTTAGCTTTTGCACTCTCGGGCAAAATGCATAAGACCAAAGCTAGGGAACAAGAAAAAATGACATAAACTCAAAAGCTAAAAACTCTAAAAGACTTAATTTCCAATGATATTCAAGAATGTAAAAGTTTATAAGCAAGAAGAACAACTAAAGATTCAAGGGATCAAAACATTTATGAGGTAACATTTCTTCATATCTCAAATCAACATGCAAGGAAACTTCAACTAAAAAGCATGAGTCAAGAATGATAGATCCTTACAAGATTCACTCTCAATCCCTCATGTGTTTGAAAGGTAGGTATTTCACTCAATTAAACTCATGAAAAATTGCATTACCATTAGCTTGTTTATCTTCTACTTCTCCACTATTCAAAACACACACACACACCAATCAATGAGACTTTATTCAAGGTTGTAATGGGGTCAAGGTAAAGGAGGGAAAGTAATAGGGATATGATAGGTTAAATACTAAAGAGAATAAAAGAGCATTAGGGTTGTGTTCAAATAACAAGTATGAAAGTTCATCCTAACTCTACCTAATATAAATTCCCTTTACATATTCTTTTCGCTTCCCCTTTTTTACCTTGTTGACCTTTCTTTACACTTTGTTGTTGTTTTTTTTAAGATGCCTACTCTTTCCTTTTTCGTCAATCATTTTGTACACATACCCCCACACTTGTTCAAGAACTCATCCAATGTCAATGCTCCCTTATTCCCTAAGGTTGGGTAAGAACGTGTTTTTTTTAAGGCATGTAATGAGATAAAAACAAGAAATGGTCAAATAAGTTCAAAGAGGTTAAACAAGGGAAAATATGCGAGGTTGGCTATTTGGTTAAAGTAGCTGTTTCAAGAAAAATGCCTCAATCATGTTTATGTATGCAAATGCAAATGTAGCCTCAAACAGAGTCAAAGGAAGCTCTAGAGTAACAATTCCACGAGTGAGAATCACAAAAGAAAGAAAAGAATGGTACAAATGTTTAATCCATTCATCAATAGACTCAAAATCTCACAAGGTATACATCTATCATTCTTAATCCACTAATTCAACATCTATAACCATGCATGTGAAATTTAAGAAAGAAGACAATTTATTCGCTCATGCTATGATCCCTGAATTTCAATTGCTTTAAAGGATGTAAGAATGCATTCACTTGAATATTTCAAAGGAAATCAAATGATAAAACTTCATTACTTCCACAAATCAACACAAAATAGTTATTTACCTAATTACTTAATTGCTCCTTACTCTGCCATCACTGTAGATGTGTCCCAAGAGTAAATTTACCTCAAGGGCATAATTTACTCCTTACTCTGCCATCCTTAATTGATTTTGCTGTTAGTAAGTTACTGACAACTATACTAATAAACATACTACCCCAATTTTGTTTCATTTTATGTCAACTATTCTTACCCCCTAACTAGATCACAACATTGTCCTCAATTTTAAAATATAGATGAGTAAAGGATAGAAGATATTACCTGTTGTGGCTATTATAGAAAAGAGAAACTTGACACAAATTTAAATAGAAATAAAGTATGATGAATAAAAATCAAAGGTAAAGGTAAGTTATAGATGGAGAGTAAGATCAATCCTGCGTTCGTTGCTACTTCCCTCTGACCAATCTATCTGAGCTATTACTAGATCAGGTTCATAAACAAAATCTTGTAATTTATTAATTAACTCATCAACAGTGAAAGCAGGGACAAGAATCTATTTGGCCGAATGTGTGATAAAGTCTTGTTGGACAGCATAGTCAAGAAAAGATAACAAACCATCAAAGAAATTATTAATATTCAACAAACCTATGAGTTTATGGTAGATGTTCAGTTGGGCCCAAGAGACAATTTGAAAAACTTCCATCAAAGTACCATAGCCACCTAGTAAGGCAATTAATGCATCAAAAATTTCAAGCATTTTCCTCATTCGTCCATGCATAGTTGATACTTGTAATTCCTACTCAATTGTCTTTCTAATGATGTTCTTTTGAGTTAAAGCTCTAGGAATGATACCTAAAACTTGATCACTTCTTAGATGTGAAGAGATAGATACAGCCCCCATTAACCCAATGCTGCCTCCCCGATATACTACATGAATATTCCTCACAGCAAGTGTTCGACTAAGAGTGCTTGCTGCATTTACAAACTCTATACTCTTCCCAAAACTTGCCCCACAAAATACACAGATAATTGTAAATCGATGAACAAAAGTTCCCTCCATTTTTACACTCACCCTCCCTTTGAATGATTATGAGTTGGATGAAAATGAACAAAATGGAGTGTTTAAATAGGGAAAAGAATGGAAAATGTAATGATAGCACCTATATGAGTAGGTTGCCTGTTGTCAGAAAAGTTTATTTTTATTTTTATTTTTTAACCTTATTATTATTATTATTATTATTATTATTATTATTATTATTATTGTTGTTGTTGTTGTTGTTGTTGTTGTTATTATTATTATTATTGTATGACTTCAAGAAAATCATCTGGGTAAAGAAGTCTATAAATAGTAGAAGGCTCCCCCTATGGGAGCGCATTCCTTAAATATATATACAGGATGGCGTATCTTTTAATTGCACGTCATCAGTGCAATATACACACCGTTTAAAGCGGGAGAGCCTATCAGTGTACCACAAAATAGTACCCCAGGATCACCACAGTGGTGGGCTTCAGAAGTCTAAGACCTAGAGGGCCTGCGCTTTCGACACAGTCAACTAAGAAAAGTCAACAAATTTGAGAACAGAGTGTATAGGATCACAATAAAATCTCATTTTCTAGACGCTGAGAGCCAAAGCAAACAAATGCCTAGATCAAGCTTCAGATGCTTTGTATCGTTCTTGGCTAACACGAGTCTAATAACATTCTAGACCAACATGGGACGCTTCTTTCTGTCCATTAATCCCATAGTGCCTGAATGGTAAACATTGAGCTGTGAGATATGGCTCTCTACAGAGCATGACACGCGAACCTTATTTAAGGACTGACGTGCAAAGGTCCAGCCCAAGTCAATGATGGGTTTAACCTTAGGGTTAGGGGCTCTCCATCCAATTAAGGATAGAGTACACAAAAGTTCACCCTTTCAGTAATAGCTTAAACACCTTCTATGAGTCGATGATAAGCTTCCCGTCTAATTTTCTTATAAATTGACAAACAGGGTCTTTTTGAGTCAGATTCCCAAGACTATAATGCTTATGTTCGTCCCTGAAGAGATTCCATAGATTAAGAAGTTCATGATGCATAACTCCACAAGAATACATCTCAAGAGTCAATAAGATATTATCTAATGACTTCTTACTCAGTCCATTCTTATAAAGTATATTTATCTTCTCAATTTGAGGAAACCATCCCCAAAGAATGACATCTACTTGTTGCAATTTCATCGTGCACATTTGTGACAAACTTACATTCTTTTCGCTCTTTTCCTTTTAGAGTATGAACTTTTATTGAGACCTAGCATGTATGAGGTAATTGAATTTAAAAATTCACCTGTTGAATGGACCTTTGCTTCGATTATCCAGCGTATATCTTCTGGGATTCCCTTGTGCATTAACATTCTCAATCTTTCACACTTAGCTTTGTAGATTTTTGTTAGAGCATTTTGAGGAAGAGAAGGAAAATATTTTCTTAAATTCAAGAGAATGACATCCATTTTAAAGGAGAAGGAATTAGTTATTATGGGTAATTGAAAAACAAACCCACTTGAGAGCCATGAAATATCATTATTTGCCACTTAACCGAGGTCACAAAGAATTGCAAAAAGAAAGCAACAAAATTAAAATAAATTCTTCTCATAACATGGATCAGAAAGGGAAATGGATTCTACCTCAACAACTTGGGTTTCTAGAATTGGTTTGAATCATTGCCCATTGACCTTAAATAAATTACCATTCCTAGGGTTCTCAATGGATATGGCCCCATATGGGTACACATGTTTGACAACAAAAGGGCCACTCCACCTAGATCTCAATTTTCCTTGCAATATGTGAAGATGAGAATTATAAAGTAGAACTTTTTGACCAATATCAAAAGATTTTCTCAAAATTGATTTGTCATGAAAACCTTTTGCTCTAGCTTTATAAATCTTTGAATTTTCATATGCATCATTTCTCAATTCCTCAAGTTCATTTAATTGCAATTTGCGTACTTTGTAAGCATCACTAAGATCTAGGTTGAAAGCTTTAATGGCTCAAAATGCTTTATGCTCAAGTTCTACAGGCAAGTGACAAGGTTTTCCATAGACTAACAGATAGGGTGACAAGCCTAATGATGTTTTAAAAGAAGTACGATAAGCCCAAAGTGCATCGTTTAATCTTAAAAACTAATCTTTACGATTTGGGTTAACCATTTTTTTTTCAAAATTTGTTTAATCTCCCCATTTGCTAATTCTACATATCCACTCGTTTGAGGGTGATAAGGGGTTACAATTTTATGTGTAATTCTATATTTCTTCATTAATGATTCAAATGGTTTATTACAAAAATATTTTCCCCCATCACTGATGATAGCACGAGGGATTCCAAATTGACTCAAAACATATTCTTTTAAAAATTTAAGAACAATTTAATGATCATTGTGTTAGCATGGAATCGCCTCAATCCATTTTGAGACATAATCAACTACAATCAAAATATACTCAAATCCAAATGATGATAGAAATGAGCCCATGAAATCAATTCCCTAACAAACGAAAATTTCAATGACAAGGATAGGGTTGAAAGGCATCATGTTTTGCTTTGAAATGCAACCCAATTTTTGATAGTTTTCATAACTTTTGTAAAATATATAGCTATTTTTAAATAAAGTGGGCCAATAAAATCCACACTATAAGATTTTGGCAGCTATTTTCTTTGAAGAAAAGTGACCTCCACATGTTTATGAGTGACAAAATTTAATGACATTACCTACCTCACTGTCGAACACACATCTCTGAATGATTTGATCAGGATAATACTTGAATAAATATGGGTTATCCCAATATTTTTTTTTACCTCAATCAGAAATTTCCTTCTGTCTTGGTGCGTCTAATGAGGCGACATCTTTCCTGTCACAAGAAAATTGACTATGTTAGCAAACCAAGGCATGAAATTGATAGAAAATAAAAGTTCATTGGAAAAAGAATCATTGATAAATATGATATCAAAAGGTGAGCCTGTCGTAAGTTTGGACAAATGATCTGCAACCATATTTTCAGTTCCTTTCTTATCTTTTATTGTGATGTTGAATTCTTGAAGCAACAAGATCCACCATATCAACCTTGGTTTGGCATCCAACTTAGACATTAAATACCTAGCAGCAACATGATCGATGAAAACAACAGTATAAGAACTAACTAAATTAGCTCAAAATTTGTCCAATGCAAAAATTACAGCAAGTAACTTTTTTTCAGTAGTGGTATAATTCATTTGTGCACTATTCAAAGTTACACTTGCGTAATAAATTACATGAGGTTTACCTTCCTTTCTTTGGCCTAAAACAATGCCAACAGAAAAATTACTAGTATCACACATCAACTCAAAAGGCAAAGACCAGTCAGGAGCTTACATGATAGGAGCAAATGTCAGAAGTCCAATTAATTTTTTAAAAGATTTTTGACATTCTTGAGTCCAATCAAATGGTGCATCTTTTATTAGAATATTACGTAATGGTCTAGATATGGTACTAAAGTCCTTAACAAATCTTCTATAAAATCCTGTATGTCCTTAAAATGAACGAACTTCCCTAACTATTTTTGGTGAAGGCAAATGGGCAATTAATTCAAATTTGGCCTTATCAACTTTAATTTCTTTAGAAGATATCACATAACGTAACACTATTCCTGAGGTAACCATGTAATGACATTTTTCTCAGTTTAACACAAGTCCTTTTTCTTCACATCTTTTAAGAACTTTTTTCAAATTATTAAGACAAATTTCAAATGAATTTCACTAAACTGTCAAGTCATCCATGAAAACCTCTAAATAATGCTCAACAATGTTACTAAAAATACTTAACATGCATCTTTGGAAAGTTACCAGAGCATTACAAAGGCCAAAAGGCATTCTTCAGTACGCAAAAGTACCAAATGGACATATAAAAGTGGTCTTTTCTTGATCCTCTAATGCAATGGGTATTTGATAATAACCCAAATAACTATCAAGAAAATATTAGTAGGGATGTCCTACTACCCTTTCTAGAATTTGATCAAGAAATGGTAACGGAAAATGATCTTTCCTAGTGACAGCATTTAATTTTCAAAAATCAATACACATACACTAACTACATGAGACTCGCATAGGTATTAATTCACCCTTTTCATTTTCAACCACTGTTATTCCAGACTTATTAGGCACAACTTGTGTAGAACTTACCCACTGGCTATCGGAGATAGGGTAGATAATTCCAACATCATGTAACTTGAGAACTTTAGCTCTAACTACCTCTTTCATGTGTGGATTTAATCTTCTTTGAGGTTGTTGAGATGTTTTAGCATTATCCTCTAAATGTATTTTATGTGTACAATTGAATGGATTAATACCTTTTATATCCTTTATTATCCATCCAATTGCACTTTTATGCCTTTTAAGTACTTCTATTAATATACATTCTTGTTCTCTGGTAAAGGAAATTACCACTGGAAAACTTTGCTCTTCTCCCAAAAAGTGTACTTCAACCCAGTAGGTAATGACTTTAGTTCCAGTATGGGTACTTCTTCATGGATATTATCATTCATGGGTTTTAGCTCTTCGAATCTCGGCTTCCATCCTTTGTATTCCACTACCTGTGTACAGTCAAGCAAAGAGCATATTTTAGAAATATCATCATCTAATTGCATACCTGAATCAAATGAATGGATCAAACAAATTTCTAATGGGTCAAAAGAACTTCTAGTTTGAAGATGATCATCTATGATGGCCTCAATCCCTTCAACTTCCTCCATTTCATCATAGACTTCCTGTGGTTGCTTGCACATGTTGAAAACATTAAGCTCCAGTGTCATATTTCCAAATGTTAGCTTCACCACTCCATTTCTACAATTTATCAAAGCATTAGATGTTGCTAAAAATGAGCGACCTAAAATAACAAGAATTGACTTGCAACTATTAACCATAGGTTCAGTTTTCAAGACAATAAAATCCATAAGATATATGAATTTATGAACTTGTACCAACACATCTTCCACTATTCCTTTTAGAATTTTAAATGATCTATCAACAAGTAGAAGAGTTACGGAAGTTAGTTTTAACTAAATAGGTTAAGTTGCTGATAATCTAAATAAGGAAGCAAATTAACACTAGCACCAAGATTAAGTAAAGCTCATTCAATTTTATATTCTCCAATAATACATGAAACTATAGGCCAACCACGATTTTTATATTTCAACGCATTATTGTTCTGAAGAATGAAGCTTGCCTGTTTAGCCAAAAAGGCTTTCTTTTTCACATTTAGTTTTCTTTTAATAGTACATAAGTCCTTCAAAAATTTGGCATAAGAGGGAACCTGTTTGATAACATCTAATAGAGGAATATTGACCTTTATTTGTTTAAAAATTTCAAAAATTTTAGTGGGTTGGTTCAATTTACTTGAATTGTTTAATACTTGAGGATATGTGGGTGAAGGCGAGAGTTTGGTCTCCTTTTGGCTATGTGGCTTATCAACTCCTTCTTTATCTTGGGGAATTGATTCATCATCTTTCTCACAAGGTTTAGGAATTTGTTTTTCAATAACTTTTCCACTCCTAAGAGTTATCATTGACTTGACTTGATCTATTTGTTGGTTTTCTGAACTACCATCATTTAGACTGTACTGACCCTTGGGATTCGGTTAAGGTTGAGAAGGAAATTTTCTTTTCTCGTAAATGGTGAGTGCAGAAGAAAGTTTAGTAAGAGTGTCTTTTATGTCAATCATGGCTTGAGAAGTTTGATTATTAATGGCCTCTTACTTTTCCATGAATGCATGCAATGTTCCTTCAAGGTTTTTCCTATATGGTGGGATATAAGATGTATATCCTTGAGAAATTTGAGTCCTATTGTTCCTGAGGAGGTGGTGGTTGCATGAATTGTGCATGATTATTGTTCCTCCAACTAAAGTTCAGGTGATATCTCCATCCTAGATTGTATGTATCTGAAAAAGAAGAGGTAAATAGATTTTTAAAATTGTTCATTGCATTTATTTGCTCATGTACAACTTCTTTGAAAATAGGAATCTTTGGATATTCATTTGTTGAGTGTCCTAAGTCATCACAAATGCCACAAATTTCTTCATTTTACGCAGATTTGATTTCTTTTACTTTCCTTGATTCTATGGCTTCAATCTTTCTAGCCAAACTGGTGAACCTAGCATTTAGATCTTTTTCTTGACTACAGTGATATTTTCCTTTGCTAGCACTTGCAAGGTTAGATCTAATTAAATTTTCAAAAGGATTAATACCATGCTAAGATTGAGAATTCTTAGCTAAATGGTCTAAATATTCTAAAGCTTTTTCAGGTTTTTTATCATGAAACTCTTCATTGCATATTGTTTCCATAAATTATTTAGTTTCAGGTGTTAACCCTTTGGTGTGGTGTGGAATGCGATTGAAAATTAATATTAAAAACAGTTGCCAAGTTCCACCAAAAATATAAAAAACCTTGCAACCAGTTGTAGTAAGCAAGGGTCGATCC
Source organism: Ormosia semicastrata (assembly GCA_029884595.1). Taxonomy (NCBI): domain Eukaryota; kingdom Viridiplantae; phylum Streptophyta; class Magnoliopsida; order Fabales; family Fabaceae; genus Ormosia; species Ormosia semicastrata. Next base: position 54,416,225 of record JAQQTO010000063.1, read on the forward strand.
ACAGAGAACCAATTCAGTTAACACTATCAATCCAATTCCTAAATTAAACTCTGATGAAAAATAAATAGTAAAAATAAAAGGGGGTTTTGTTGATTAAAACTAAAAAGAGAAATTAAACTTAAACCAAAACAGTAAACACAAATTGAATTATCAAGTTAAAGATATTGGTTAAGAGATGGAATCCACCACTAGATTTATATGGTTATGCTAACTTACATACCCTTTATACCAACATGATCAATTATGTTCTTATGCAATTGCGAGATAAATCCCATGTCTTCCTTAAGTTTCGCTTAATTCAGCAACCGCTCAAATCAAACCCTAACCATTAGTTATTTGTAAAGCAACCGCTCTTACACCTACCTAATGATTGCATTAAGAATTAGAAAACCAATCACACTAAGGTCTAATCACACACCGGGATTAAATTACTTAGATCATATGTCTCACTAGTCATACCACCGCAATTGTGCATAGCAATCCTAGTTTTACCACATTCGAAGTTTGGCAAGAATATAAAAACCTTTATATTGATTTATGAACAGAAACATATGAATAAAAACATAATTGTATTGATATAAAGAGGTATGCAAGATTCACATAATCAAAACTAGAGTTTCATCCTCCCTTAACCAATCAAGAAGTTTAGCCACACATGGCAAATTCAAAAACAGAAGAAGAATTAAAAGAAAACATTGTTCAGAACAAAAGAAGAAAAGAAAAACTAAAGATCAAACTAGTTTCCAAGGCTTGAGAGTGATTGATCTTTGATCGCTCGAATCCGAGTCTCCAATCCTCGATCGAATCCTTCCCCTTCTTGGTCTTTGTGTTTCTCTTAGTTTCCTTCACGTCTCTCTACGTCCAGAATACCTTCAAGGGTTCTAAGTCACCCTATTTATAGGTTTGGGAACCTAATTTAACATTAAAGCACGAAATCAACTTCCTGGTGCGACGACACGGGCCGTGTCCTACTACACGGCCCAACCCGTGTCTGATTCTGGAGCTAATTTTTCAGCTATTCCAAGGTCAGAAGGGAACACGGCCTAACCCGTGTCAATTGACACGGGCCGTGTTATCGGTCAAGGGCTTCAAATCATCCTTCCTTGTGAAGTCAGAGGCGTACACAGCCTACCCCGTGTCAATTGACACGGGCCGTGTTGATCAAACTTTCCAGTCTTCAAAGTCAGAATGACACACGGCCTACCCCGTGTCAATTGACACGGCCGTGTTGATCACTTTCTTCGAGTTCAGCATTGATTCTTCATGAATGCTCTTCTTCCTTTGCTTCTAGAGGTTGATATTGATTCCCTTAAGTCTCTTAACTCTCTTCTCAACAGCTCAATACCAATGGAATCCATCACTCATAGATCTCTTGAAAATCACAATATGTTTATGAGTGTCTATAATCTCATTTAAGCAAAGTTTCACAATAAACATCCAGAGACAACTCTAAATCAGAAACTTGACTAAATGTCAGCAATTAAACACATTTAGAATCCAATTAGATTAAACAAAGAACATTCAAGAGCTGAAATTATTAACAGATCAAATACCCCCACACTTAACCTTTTGCACTCCTGGGCAAAAACATAAAACCAAGCACATGCTTCCCAAAAAGTAACAAAAGTATTGAACAATGAGCAAAAATCTTTACTCATCAGTTCTTTCAAGGAATCTAAGCATTCAGGAATTCCCTCTCTCAACAATCCAGATCAGCAAGTCAGGTCTATCCAAAATCAGGGTTAAGCCAACATAATAAATCCTCACAGATGTACTCCCTTTCACTCAAGTATTTTGGCTTGTATTTACTCTCAACCAACTCATGAAAACATGCCTTACCATAGGCTTGACAAGCCTCTACTTCTCCACCACCTAAATCACATGCACACAAAGATCAAAAGGTCTTTAATCAGGTTGTAATGGGGTCAAGGTCAAGGTAAGATATATCAAGGATAAACACAGTTAGACCATCGGAAATAGAAGAGCCAAGGGGAATAAAAACCAAACACTTTTGCACAATTACCCCAACACTTTTCAATCCATCTTCATCTTTTACTTGACTTTCTCCATTTATCAACCAACTTATCAAATTTTTTTTTTTAACTCCTTTTGTTTTTTTTTGTTTTTTTTTCTTTTTTTTTTCTTCTTTTTTTTTTGATTAAAAACATAATTAAAACAGTGTAATCACCCCCACACTTATTCAAACACAATTCCCAACATAATTATTAAGCTCTTCTACTCCCTAAGGTAGGGTAGCAATGGTTTTTCACTATTAGGCTTGTATTGAGCTATAATAAAAAAGAAAGGATATAATTCAGGCTCAAAGAGGTGAACTATTTGGTCAGTGGCTGAAAGAAAGAAATGCCTTTATCATCTCAAAAATGTGCAGTGATCATTTGCAACTTTAAAGAGAGTCAAATCAAGTTCTGAAAAACATATAATCACAAGTGGAATCACACGACAAAGAATGAAGTGACTTAAAATTAGTCATTCATATTTAGGCCCAAAAACTCACTAGGTTCAAATTTTATCAAATTCTCAAAACCCTTTCAATTTTCAAAACCTCTTAGTGCAAATTTAGAAGCAAGAAAGTCAACTCCTTTAGGCTTAAAAACCTGTCCAATTAAAAATCAATCACTTGCTCATTGCTCAATATACTCTAAAAACCAGTTAGAAAAAACATGCACCACCAGATATGCCATTAAGATCAGGATGTGCAATGAGGCTCAAACCCAACTTCCCCCCACACTTAAAACAGACGGTGTCCTCAATGTCAAAGCATACACAACAGAGAAAATGAATCCAAGTAAATAAACAAAGTATATGCGAAGAAATGAAGTATTGCATCATGAAACTCGATTCAATACAAAAGAGTAACAATAGTAATCGAACAATGTACAATAAACCATCAAAATGAAGGACACGGCCTCAAAAGAAAATGAAAATACATCGGGAAGGGGAGGGGAGATGAAAAATCTTTGGAGCAAAGGTCAAGTTTGCCATCAATGGCATCCATTCTCGATCACGTGCGACCTCCATAGCCAAAACGATCCTCTAAGCGGCCGAAAGCGAGCAAAGCATGGTCCGGCTCCAAGCAATCAATACGAGCCAAGATAACATCATAAGAAGCGGCGCCGGTGAGTGGAAGGGCCCGCATCACCAAAGCAAACACGGGGGGGAGGAGAGACAAGCAATATCCTCATGTGGCTCGTGGTCCGGATCAACTCTAGGCAAGGCGGCTCCATCGGCGCCAAGCAAGACGAGAGCACCATTTAGACGAGTGCGAGCTTCATAGCCACCAAAATGGCCCCATCAATAGCACTTGGGACCACGAACAGGTTCCTCTTCCACCAAATCCAAATAGTCAAAGTGATCACTATAGTAGTTACATACCCTCCTAACACAATACGACCACTAAAGTGGTCCCGACATGATGAAACTAATTACAGAGCCAATACCCCCATTAATAGGCACTCCCTCAATCATACAATGCAAGAAAAACAACTCAGAACGGCTAATCGTCCCTTGACTCTCCCCCCGACCACACAGAGTATTAGCTAACCATTTCTGAATATAGCGATGGGCAGGGGACCTAAGCTGAGAGGCTTTAGACATCTTAGGATCATAGTTATCAGACTCAGGAACAGTGAGGGCAGACCACACATGATCAGCATTAAAATCACGGGGTAACATATTTTCCCCCTCAGGGAAACCAAAAATAACTCGAAACATATGAATATCAATGGAATGAGAGTTACCTAGCAACCTAAAGGTGATTTCCCCAGGCCATCTAGTTTGATCAGACAGAGGGTAAAGCTTACGATTAAAACTAGAAACAAACTCCCTAGTCAATGCAGCAAAAGTAGGCTTCTGTAATAATGCAAAATCAACCCAACCAATTCTTCCTAACAGAGCAAACACCTCATCATATAACCCTATAGCCCTAAGGGTATCTACGTCTAAAAAGCGAGTGGGAACCACTACCTTTCTGTCGATGGGGTTGACTGGCACCTGAGGGGGTGATGGAGACCGAGCACGTCTAGAGCCAGCACGATGGGGATGAAGCGAACATGACGCAGCAGTGGTCTTGACACGCTTTTTAGGACCCATCAAGAGAAGAAACAGAAGAAAGGAGAGAATGTGGTGGTGGGTAGAGGGTGAAATCAGAAAAATTAGGAGAGAGAGAGAGAAACTGCGCGTGGAAGAAGGGGAGATGATGGAATACGGTGGAGAATGATGAAATACGGTGGAGAGGGAGAATGTGTGTGGGAAGAGGTGGTAATGAAGAAAAAATGGTGAAGAAAGGAGGAAAATGGTGGTGGTTGGTGGTGGGTAAGAAAAAATTGAAGGGGAGATGGTGGTGGGCAAGCAGAGGGAAGAAGAGAAAAGGAAATTGGGGGAGAAAACCCTAAATTAGGGTTTAAGTGAGGGCTGGTACAAGTACACGGGCCGTGTCATATGACACGGCCCAACCCGTGTACTACTCTGTCTGAGTAATAAGCTGCGCAATACAACACGGGCCGTGTCAAATCACACGGCCCACCCCGTGTACTTCTCTGGAAAACAGGGGTTCTGATAGTCAGGACCACACGGGCCGTGTCATATGACACGGCCATACCCGTGTACCTCTCTGGAATCTGCACAAAAATCCTATCCTCGAAAACACGGGCCGTGTCATATGACACGGCCCTCCCCGTGTAGATTTCTGCAGTAATGGGGCTGCTGTCATGTGGACACGGGCCGTGTCATATGACACGGCCCACCCCGTGTGGATGGCTGACTTACACGATGCGCTCTAAATTTTTCCTCAGGACTACATACACTCAACAAACCATGAACTTAAGTAATCAAACTAAAAACTGAGCAAATCCAAACACAAATATCAGCAAGGAAACAGATATCAAGCAAGAAACACTTAAGAACAGGCTAAACTAAGAAACTGAACAATGTAAAAGAGAAAGGAAAAAGAAAGCAAATCTGATTGGGTTGCCTCCCAATAAGCGCTTGGTTTATTGTCTTCAGCCAGACATTGTGGTGCTCCTCAGGATTCTTCATAAGATGGATAGAGAAGATGCATGTTTTCAACCTCTGCATTCTCCGGAAGTTCATAGTAAGGCTTGAGACGGTGCCCATTAACCTTGAATGCCTTGCCAGAGGCTTCGTTCATGATTTCCACTGCACCAGAAGAAAAAACAGTTGTTACTACATATGGGCCAATCCATTTAGAACGTAACTTACCTGGAAATAATTTGAGTCTGGATTGGTATAGCAACACTTTTTGGCCTTGGTGGAAACTTTTCCTCGAAATCATTTGGTCATGAAATGCTTTGGCTTTGGCCTTATAAATGAGGGCACTCTCAAAGGCCTCATTCCTCAATTCTTCTAACTCCTAAATTTGGAGTTTTCTCTGCTTGCCAGCACCTTCCAAGTTCAAGTTAACTTGCTTGATAGCCCAGTAAGACCGATGTTCTAGCTCCACTGGCAAGTGACAGGGCTTCCCATAAACCAATCGGAATGGGGACATACCAATAGGGGTCTTGTATGCCGTCCGATAAGCCCATAAGGCATCAGCAAGTCTAGTACTCCAATCCTTGCGCGTGGGATTCACAGTTTTTTCAAGGATGGACTTGATCTCCCTATTGGATACCTCGGTTTGGCCATTCGTCTGAGGATGGTAAGGAGTAGAGGTCCGGTGCACCACACCATATTTCTTCAAAAGGGATTCAAAGATTCTGTTGCAAAAATGTGTCCCTTGGTCACTAATGATGGCTCTGGGAGTACCAAACCTGGAAAAGATAAAGGACTTCACAAAATCCATAACAGTCTTAGAATCATCAGATTTAGTGGCTTTAGCTTCCACCCATTTGGAAACATAATCCACAGCTAAAAGAATATAGGAGAAACCAAAAGAAGGAGGAAACGGTCCCATGAAGTTAATGCCCCAAACATCAAAAATTTCCACAAAGATTATGGGAGTTTGAGGCATTTGATTTCGTGGACCAATATTACGTTTCTCGACAGCGGTCACATGACTTACGAAATCATAAGCATCTTTAAAGATGGTAGGCCAGTAGAAACCACTGTCAAGCACTTTGTTGGCTGTCCTCTTTATGCCGAAATGTCCTCCACAGGCATAAGTATGGCAAAAAGATAGAACGGAGTGAGTCTCTGAATCCGGGATACATCTCCGAATCACTTGATCCGCGCAATGCTTCCAAAGGTAAGGATCATCCCAAATGTAATACTTGCAATCACTCCTCGGCTTATCTCGTTGTGCTTTGTTCAAGCCTCCCGGAAAGTCTTTGGTGACCAAGTAATTGGCAATATCGGCATACCACGGAATAGTGGTAGCGATAGCCATTAAATGCTCATCCGAAAGCTCTCTGGTATAGGTATGTCCTCCTCTTCAGTCACCAACCTGCTCAAATGGTCTGCCACCAAGTTTTCGCTCCCCTTTTTGTCTTTAATTTCCAAGTCAAACTCTTGGAGCAACAGAATCCATCGGAGCAATCGTGGCTTCGCTTCTTTCTTTGCCAGTAGGTACTTCAATGCTGCATGATCAGAAAAAACAATTACTTTAGAGCCAATTAAATATGATCGAAATTTCTCTAAAGCAAAAACAACGGCAAGAAGTTCTTTCTCAGTTGTAGAGTAATTCATTGAGCATCATTTAGGGTCCTTGATGCATAGTAAATAGCATAAGGAACCCTATCAACTCATTTGTCCTAAGACAGCCCCTACTACCGCAAAGTCACTCGCATCACACATTAATTCGAATGGAAGCTCCCAATTTGGTGGCCTAATGATAGGTGCCTCAGTCATCAACTCCTTAAGGGTGAGGAAAGCCTTCATACACTTATCATTAAACTGAAATGGAACATCTTTTTGGAGAAGTGTGCAGAGGGGTGCTGATATCTTGGAGAAATCCTTGATGAAGCGCCGATAGAAACCTGCATGACCAAGAAAAGAACGAATATCCCGCACACTAGTGGGTGGGGGTAATGAACGTACGAGCTCTACCTTAGCTTTATCAACTTCAATGCCCCTAGCAGAGATTACATGACCTAATACAATACCTTCTTCTACCATGAAATGACATTTTTCCCAATTTAAAACAAGGTTCGTGTCAATGCATCTCTTCAAAACCAAAGTCAAATGGTCCAAACATTTCTCAAAGCCATTCCCAAATACACTAAAGTCATCCATGAAGACCTCAATGATATTCTCTATGTAATCAGAAAAAAGACTCACCATACATCTCTGAAAAGTCCCTGGTGCATTGCACAGTCCAAAAGGCATTCGCCTATAAGCAAAGGTGCCAAAAGGACAAGTGAAAGTGGTCTTGTCCTGATCTTCCGGAGCAATAGCAATCTGGTTATAACCTGAAAATCCATCTAAGAAACAATAATGAGAATGACCAGCTAATCTTTCTAACATTTGATCAATAAAAGGTAAAGGAAAGTGGTCTTTTCTGGTGGCAGCATTCAATTTTCTATAGTCTATACAAACACGCCACCCTGTCTGTAATCTAGTGGGAATAAGCTCATTCTCAACATTTCTTACCACGGTAATGCCAGATTTCTTTGGTACTACCTGGACTGGGCTTACCCACTTGCTGTCAGAAATGGGGTAGATAACCCCCACACTTAAGAGCTTCAGTATCTCCTTTTTCACAACATCCATCATCGGGGGATTCAACCTCCTCTGTGGTTCTCTTACTGGTTTAGCCCCCTCCTCCATTAAAATTCGATGCATGCAAATGGAGGGGCTAATACCTCTGATGTCCGCAATAGTCCACCCAATGGCTGTCTTGTGTTCTTTCAACACAGAAATCAAGCTCTCCTCTTGCTCCTTGGTGAGAGATTTAGCAATTATTACCGGGAGTGTCTCCTTCTCACCCAGAAAAATGTATTTCAAATGGGAGGGCAGCTCCTTCAATTCCAGCTCTGGTGCTGCACAACAGAAGGTTTAGGTACATCAGTAGGAAAAGGTAATTCAACATATGATACCTCATGCCCTTCTGAGGTGGAAGAGACTGTATGTAAGGCTGCCACCACTTCATTAACCTCTTCGCTCCATGGTTCTCCTTGGGCATCCTTCGTTGAACCATGAAAATCTAAACTGCGAGTCATAAGCGTATCAAGGACATCAAATTGATCGACTCAAGAACAAGTAAAAATTAAAGATTCCAAGATATAAAAAAAGAGTCAATAACACAAGCAGAGTGCACATCACTCGGGTATCTCATGGTTTCAAAGATGTTGAATCTAATCAACTCTCCATCAAATTCCATAGTCAATGTTCCCGAATGCACATCAATTTTAGTTCGGGCAGTCTTGAGGAAAGGCCTCCCCAACAGAATGGGGGCAGAGTTGGGAGATTTGTCCTCCTCCATATCCAGCACATAAAAATCTGCCGGAAACACAAGTTCATTGACCTGCACCAAAACATCCTCAACCACCCCCTTAGGGTATGCATTAGACATATCTGCCAGTTGAATGATAACTCCAAGTAGGTTCTAAAGGTCCTAGATGTAAAGATGCATAAATAGAAAAGGGCATAACATTAATGGATGCACCTAAGTCTAGCATGGCCCTCTCAAACCTGGCATTACCGATAGTGCATGGTATAGTAAATGTGCCAGGATCTTTACATTTAGTTGGGAGTTTCCTATTAAAAACAATTTGAAACATTTGCTCCACTTGGACTCGTTCATTACCTTTCAACTTCCTTTTGTTAGTGCATAACTCCTTTAAGAATTTAGCATATCTAGGCACTTGCTTTATGGCATCTAACAGAGGAATGTTAACTTCAACTTTCCTAAAAGTCTCTAAGATTTCTTTTTCCGCTTCCTCTTTTTTATTTTTAACCAACCTGCTCGGAAAAGGGGCCTTAGTGACATATTTAGGACATGGGTCAGAAACACTTACCTTAGGGGTCTTAGAATTGAGCCCCTCCTCATCTACCTCCTTAGAATTTTGAGCTTTATTTTCAGTGACTGGGGAAGATGTGGGTCCTTCAAGTGTCTTCCCACTTCGCAAGGTGACAGCACTAGCATTTTCTCTCGGGTTCACCTCTGGCTGCGAGGGAAGTTTCCCTGAAATCTGACTCTGCACCTTGTTGATCTCAGTAGCCAACTGTCCCACTTGGTTCGCAAAGTACGATAGTGGCCCTTGTTTCTTCTTGAAACCGAATATTGCTAGTGGCCATTTGCCTCACTAGATCCTCCAATGAAGGTTCAGGTTGCCTAGGGGCCTGAACTTGTGGTTGCCTTGGAGGAAAAGGTGCTTGCCTTTGCTGAAACCCTGGAGAACCATAGGCGTGGGGTTGCGCTTGAGCTTGAGGCTGCTTTGCATAGCTAAAGTTGGGATGATCTTTCCACCCCGGATTATATGTGTTAGAGTAGGGGTTGTAATTCTTGGATGGAGCAGAAAATCCCCCCACTGCCTTGGCCTCTTCATTTGTGTCTTCTTGTAAAGTGGGACACATATCAGTGGGATGTCTTGAAGAGCAACAAATTCCACATGCCTGTACTGGTGCTTTCCCAGTGTCCATCAGCTTCTGAATCATGGCAGTCAAATGTGTCATTTGGTTCCGAGACTAGTAGTGTCACCTCTTTAACTGCTCTCACTCCTGTATCATTCCGAGTAAAGAATTGTTGAGTGTTCGCAGCCATTCTAGATATCGATTTACGGCTTCTCGAGGAGTTTTATCAACTAAGGCTCCTCCCTTTGGCAAAGCATCAATCATGTTACGGTCCATTCCTAGCAAACCTTCATAGAAATATTGTATCGAAGTTGTTCACTAATTTGGTGCTGAGGGCAGCTAGCACACAATCTCTTGAATCTTTCCCAGTACTCATGAAGTGATTCCCCATGTCTTTGTTGGATCCCGCAAATTTCTTTTCTGATTGTTGCGGCCTTTGATGCAGGGAAGTATCTGTCTAGGAAAGCTCGAGCCATATCCTGCCATGTCTGAATCGACCCGGGTGGCAAGTAGTACAACCACTCCTTTGCAGAGTCCTTTAGGGAAAACGGAAAAGCTCTCAGCTTGACTTGCTCAACTGAAATTCCCGCGGGCTTCATGCTAGAACATACAACATGAATTTCCTTCAGATGCTTGTTAGGGTCCTCCCCGGCTAGTCCATTGAAAGATGGCAACAGATGAATCAGTCCAGATTTCAATTCAAATGCCTCTTCATTCTCAGGGATTTCTATGCACAAAGGTTGTTGGTCTAAGTCCGGAGCACCCAACATCCTTAATGTATTTTCTGCCATCACTTCTTCAGGCGGCTCAGATATCTCAGATGCCGCAGAGCTGGAAAGATCTACGTGACGGGCAAACTTCAACGTCAGCAGTGTGAATTGCGAGTGATTTGTTCAAAGTAATGCCTCAGATTCCTCAATTGCTCGTTCACCTCTTCACCGGACATGAACACCTGCAAGATAGTTGAAAAGAACAAATAAACTATTAAAATTAAAACAAAAACAGAGAGAAAAATAGGAAACAAATTAATAGCGCAATTAGAAGATCAGTTCCCCGGCAACGGTGCCAAAATTTGGTGTGGTGTGGAATGCGATTGAAAATTAATATTAAAAACTATTGCCAAGTTCCACCAAAAATATAAAAAACCTTACAACCAGTTGTAGTAAGCAAGGGTCGATCCACAGAGAACCAATTCAGTTAACACTATCAATCCAATTCCTAAATTAAACTCTGATGAAAAATAAATAGTAAAAATAAAAGGGGGTTTTGTTGATTAAAACTAAAAAGAGAAATTAAACTTAAACCAAAACAGTAAACACAAATTGAATTATCAAGTTAAAGATATTGGTTAAGAGATGGAATCCACCACTAGATTTATATGGTTATGCTAACTTACATACCCTTTATACCAACATGATCAATTATGTTCTTATGCAATTGCGAGATAAATCCCATGTCTTCCTTAAGTTTCGCTTAATTCAGCAACCGCTCAAATCAAACCCTAACCATTAGTTATTTGTAAAGCAACCGCTCTTACACCTACCTAATGATTGCATTAAGAATTAGAAAACCAATCACACTAAGGTCTAATCACACAGGGATTAAATTACTTAGATCATATGTCTCACTAGTCATACCACCGCAACCGCGCATAGCAATCCTAGTTTTACCACATTCGAAGTTTGGCAAGAATATAAAAACCTTTATATTGATTTATGAACAGAAACATATGAATAAAAACATAATTGTATTGATATAAAGAGGTATGCAAGATTCACATAATCAAAACTAGAGTTTCATCCTCCCTTAACCAATCAAGAAGTTTAGCCACACATGGCAAATTCAAAAACGAGAAGAAGAATTAAAAGAAAACATTGTTCGAACAAAAGAAGAAAAGAAAAACTAAAGATCAAACTAGTTTCCAAGGCTTGAGAGTGATTGATCTTTGATCGCTCGAATCCGAGTCTCCAATCCTCGATCGAATCCTTCCCCTTCTTGGTCTTTGTGTTTCTCTTAGTTTCCTTCACGTCTCTCTACGTCCAGAATACCTTCAAGGGTTCTAAGTCACCCTATTTATAGGTTTGGGAACCTAATTTAACATTAAAGCACGAAATCAACTTCCTGGTGCGACGACACGGGCCGTGTCCTACTACACGGCCCAACCCGTGTCTGATTCTGGAGCTAATTTTTCAGCTATTCCAAGGTCAGAAGGGAACACGGCCTAACCCGTGTCAATTGACACGGGCCGTGTTATCGGTCAAGGGCTTCAAATCATCCTTCCTTGTGAAGTCAGAGGCGTACACGGCCTACCCCGTGTCAATTGACACGGGCCGTGTTGATCAAACTTTCCAGTCTTCAAAGTCAGAATGACACACGGCCTACCCCGTGTCAATTGACACGGGCCGTGTTGATCACTTTCTTCGAGTTCAGCATTGATTCTTCATGAATGCTCTTCTTCCTTTGCTTCTAGAGGTTGATATTGATTCCCTTAAGTCTCTTAACTCTCTTCTCAACAGCTCAATACCAATGGAATCCATCACTCATAGATCTCCTGAAAATCACAATATGTTTATGAGTGTCTATAATCTCATTTAAGCAAAGTTTCACAATAAACATCCAGAGACAACTCTAAATCAGAAACTTGACTAAATGTCAGCAATTAAACACATTTAGAATCCAATTAGATTAAACAAAGAACATTCAAGAGCTGAAATTATTAACAGATCACCCTTCATAAAAGAAGCTAATAGTGCGTCATTTTTCAAAGCCATGATGTGGGCAAGAATTTAACAAATCTTTAAAACGTTCCCAACATTGAAAATATGCTTCATTTGAAGTTTGGGAAAAATTTTGGATTTGTCTTCTCAAAGCACTGGTTTTATGTGTTAGAAAAAAATTCTTTAAGAACTCACTTTGCATTTCTTGTCATGTGCCAATTGATCTTGGTTTCAAAGCGTTAAGTCAACTTTTTGCTTTATCTTTCAAACAAAAAGGGAATAACTTAAGCTTAATAATTTCTTCAGTGGAATTTTGATCATTGAAAGTGATACATACGTCCTCATTCTTTTAGATGTAAATATGGGCTTTCAGATTCTAAACCATGGAAGTTAGGAAGTAATGAAATCATACCCGGCTTAAATTTAAAATTATTAGCATTGAGTGGAAAGATAAAACATGATGGACTAGAATTTTGAGGTGGTAAATATTCACGCATGGTTCACAACAGTTAATTTTCATGTTCATCATGTATACTTTGATTTTCAGTCATTGTGTTAATTGTGTGTGGTTGTGATTTAAATAGATCAATATATAAAGTACCAGGATTATTTTTAATTAAACGACTAGAATTTGAATCACGATACCAATTAAGCATAAATAAGTGACTTAAAATTAAAAAAATGATGTACAAGTAGGCAGTATAAACTAATCATCAAATATGATACAACTAGAAAATTAAAAGAGTAGGGAAAGAATATACCAGATGGTGAAGTTTACTTAAAGAAAGAAAACCTCAATAAATTTGTTCTTCAAATTAAGTTCCCGGCAATAGTGCCAAAAACTTGATGCAAAATTTGTATATGTTGCAAACCCAAGTGCAGGTTGTCTTAAGTAATAAATTCTTGGGAGTCCGAGGTTGATCCATAGGGAATTGATGAAGAAAAATTATTTGAGGTAAGGAAAAGATTTTGTCACAATAATAGAGGTGATAAAACTTGGTCACAAATAAGAATGATTTACTTGAGTTAGGAGATCCACTCTTGTTAAGTAAATTAAGGACAAGATTAATTCTTTTTATAACTCAACTAAAATTCATGCATAACGGAGGTTCCAATTGAAAAATACAACATTGAAAGTTCATTTAAGATTATATATGTAATTATATTATGGCTCCTTTAATTATCTTCTAACACCAACACTTGTAAATAGGCTCAAGCATTTATTGTGTCAATCACTTGTCTACAACAAATCAAGATCTCCACTTTACAAGGAGAGTTTCTAAATTGATTGGAAACAAAATAGAACACATATAATGACCACTTGATAATATAAAATTTAAGCACAAGAAAGGGATTAATCTAACTTTATTTCATTACCAAAAGCTTCACCCTTTCACCCAAGCAAAATAAAAATTAGTTACCTATAAACAAGAAGAAAGAAAGAGAGAAGAAGAAGAAGAAGATGAACATAACTTCAATTTAGAACAAAAGAAAATTACAACAAAAGAAACAAATAATACAAGAACAAGATCTTGATCTCTAAACCAAGATTCCTCTAATGAGCAACTAATGCATCATTTTATAAAGCATGAAAAGTATAAGATGACAATGGAGGAGTTTAATGAGTGGGTGGATGACTAGAAGATGACAATGGAGTTGTTTAATGAGTGGGTGGATGTGTAACACCCCAAAAATTATTTATTTCATCATAGATAATCATTTTATAATATTTATGATTTTTGAGAATTTTTTTGGAATTTTTCAGAAACGTCAAATATTTTAATATATTTCTTATTTTACGTGCACACTGAGCAGAGTTAGTGAAACACCGAGGAAATTATTTGTTTTGTGATGAATAGTTATTTTTTAATATTTGTGATTTTTGAGAATTTTTTTGAATTTTTTTGGAAACGTCGAATATTTTAGTAGATTCCTCATTTTGCGTGCCCGCTGAGCGGAGCCGGGATAACGAAATATTTTTCCTGAGGTTAGTAAACCTTGAACTGTCGACGTGTCGATGAGGGATCTTACTAAACCCAAGGTTGGACACAATTTACAAGGTTTATATTTTTTGAGGTTTTATCTGATAAATAAAATCTCTGTATGAACTGTTAATTAAAATTTTGCAGTAGGTTCTATTATTCATTGGATAATTAATACAGGCTTTGTGCATTGTAACAATTATCCAATTAACAATTATCCATTAGGTAATAGTTTGTAGTAAAATCCTAATTATCATATTATTTTAACTATTAAATCACATTATTTTATCCTAATGTAATCTACTTTATGTCTAATCACATCTCTTTTATTGAAAATGCACCCAAGCTTCTCAAGGAAACTAACCATTTCTCTCTCCTCCTCTCCACACTCACACGGCTGCTACACACAAATTGGGAGCCAAATTTATGCTTCAATTTAATTTAATTAACTTATTCAAATTTCAAAAAGAAAACCCTAAAAGCATCTTTCACTTTTCTATTCACTTCTCTCTCTACCTTCATCTTTCTCAAACTTTCTCTCCTCCTTCTCTCTAGAGCACCACATGGCCACCACACCTCCAAGCCCTCCATCTTCACAAAAATTTCAACCAACCCCATTTTCTTAATCACTTTCATCATCCAAACACCTCTCTAGTTGGTGGTTCCTTGAAAAGCTCTCATCTTTACCATTTTCTTCAAGTTTCAAGTTAGGGACTTTGGGTGAGACTCTTATATTCTCTTGATCTCCTCTCTATTTTCGTTTAAGATGCTTTTCTTTTGACCATCTATTCATTCTTTTTCAAGCTTTGGTATTGATTGGTTGAAGTTAGAATTTTAGGGTTTTTGGGTGGTGTTGACCGAAATCTCAAGGAGCCTCAAAGGGGTTCTTTTGCTTGTTTTCTCCTCTTTGGTAAGAGGAAGATACTCCTCCTCAACCTCGATTGGTAGTAAAGAACCTTGTTTTGTCATTGGTTGTGAGAAAACCCTAGTAGGGTTACTCTCTTTGTTTGTATGATTTGTATGATTGCATATTGTTTTTAATTTGTTTAAGTTATTTGATTGATTGAGTATGTATATGTATGTGTTTAGATGGATTGGAATCTAGAATGGAAGCAAAAAATGACTTTGTCCTCTTCCATGAGGCTCATGGTTTTTAAGGCCCAAAAATTAGGGTTCTTGGTGAAAATTTACAATAAGTGAAAGACATAGCTAATCAAGTGGACAGTATGTAATTAATGGAATGAAAATTTGGAATCCTAAGACTTAGTGAGGCTCACGGCCTCTAGGGTTAATAATGGCCTAATCATGTAACTTCATACAGCTATGACATTTAATTAATCAAGTAAATAAATAAGAGGATTATGTAATGTAAGGAAATAAATTTAGTAATCTAAAGGAATTCTTTGGACTTTAAGAACAATTTAGGATGTATGAGACTTGGTAAGACTTAGAAATAATTCTTTAAGTGAATAAGACTAAGTTTAAAGTGAGGAGCCTAATTATGAAAAGAATTTCATAAGAGACATCACATTGAGGTGGAACTTAACTAATTTGGACAATTAGGAATTGTTTAGGATTTCATAAAATGGAAAGAACCAAGCATACAACTTTACCTAAAAGACTTAGAATGATTTTCAATTAAAATAAGAACATGAGTGTAAGTGAGAACACTAAATAATTCCATAATGTACCAAAAATGCAATGTACAATTGGAAGACTTTAGACCATTTAATGTGGGTCCATGTGTGGGACCAAGAATATTATGATGCTTATTTTTGGTCAATTGTGGCATATTATGGAAAAGTATGAAATGATAAACATACATGATTATGCATTGAGTCATCATGCATTGTGAAAGTCCGTTGGACTGTTGTTAAGGCCATATTGCCTAGGAGATTGAACACACCTTTGTGTGGGTGCAAATAAACTAGTGTAGGTCACTCTGTTGACCTTGGGGGTGTCGGGGTGCCGGTACCTCGCTATGGACAGTTGGTAGCTCTTCTGTCCGTGGGGTAAACCGATGCAAACGCACCGACGATCTGGACTGAGACGCTGTCCTATATCGTGATCTAGTGTAGAATGTCTATACAATGCCTTGATGTGCACATGGATAAACTAATGAGTTATAGCACTTTGGCCGCGGCAGCCGAGTTGCAGACATGTCTCCTGATTTTTCTCTCTGACAGTTTGTGTCTAGCTCCATTGAGTAGGATTTTGATGTTGTACGCATGTGCATAGTGAGTCCATATATTATTTGGCATTTAATTCTTATTATATATTGGAACTATTACTTTACTGATGTATAATTGCCTGGAACTGCTTAATTATTTAATTGCTATTATTTAATGCTTATTATTATTATTATTGATCTTGAAATGCTATGTGGGCGCTTTGCGCCATTTTGTTTCTCTACTACCTTAATTGGTAATGATGGTAGCATATCTTACCTCTTTCCTGTATTTCTATTATTTTCTATTTGTATATTGTGTCCCATCGAAGACGTCGGCAAGGAGGGTGGAGCTCTCGAATTCCCCGGCTTCTGGCCCGATCGCGACTAGCATCTACTGTTGGATCATGGCGGCAAGCCCACGTGAATTTTTTGGTTATGTGTGTTTGACCTTCCTCGGAGAGGCAGACTACTGGCACATCAACCTAAATTCTGATCGCTGTATCTACGAGGGAGACGTGTCGATTTCTCTGGCTTGGGGGCGTCATGAACCGCCCATCTTCACTTGCAGCGTCAGTTTACGTTTGGAGTTTTATATGCCCATTCGGGAGATGTAGGGTGATCGTTATTAGACCCCGCAGGAGGATTCTTTTGTTTCCACTGCTCAAGCCCCAGCCCGTAACTCGGTGGCTCCGATGGACATTTCCTCGGATGAGGAAGACCCTAAGGAGGAACCCGAGGAAGATCTTGACACGGTTCCTTCTCCTCTTAGGGGCTGATACTATCGATAGCTACTGATGGCTATTGATGTTTATTTTGGGGGCCTGATGTGTCATTATTTTGGTGGGCTGTATATTTATGATCCCTTGGGTCAGATATGTATAATTTTGCTTTTTGTATATTCAAGCTCTGTAATCACAGAAGTTTAATATAATGATATATCATTGTACATGTATGTAGGTTTGATGTATGCTTTGTTTCTATTTTACTCTTCATTGTTATTATGCCTTATCATTATTTTTATTAATTATAACAAAAAAAATACTCACTAATTTAATTATACGATTATAGCTAAGTAAATCTATATTCACAAAAAGAATCGGGTCTTAACCTATACACTTTTATTTTTCGCATTGTAAATGACAATGTAACGTTCCCTCCCAAAAAGGGGCATTAGAGGATGATGGGTGGTTAAGTGGAAGATGACAATGGAGTTGTTTAATGAGTGGGTGGATGATGGGAAAATTATTGTCATGCTTGTCTTTCCACTTATACCAACCAATTTAGCTATCTTCACATGACTATAACTCTGTCATAACATCATCATCTTGAAAAGTGGTCTTCATGAGAGTTGAAAGGTTTTGTCTTAGCTTTTCAGCTTTTCAATGCCACTAGTTTCAGTCCAATCCAACTCCTACAGCCTAACTAATGGCCCAATCTGTGCACGTTATTCAGGTTCCAGCAACAACACCTTTGTTCTGACTTCTAATACTAATCTGACACAGTAGACATCCTAATCTACTCTTGTGTTCTTCATAAAAGTTGTAGATTTGAGTCTTAGCTTTCATTTGGCTTAGTTTGGTGTCAATTAAACTCCTATAGCTCAAGAAATGGGTTGATGAGTGCGTAGAGGTCAAGCTGTCAAGATCAACATTCTGGCTCTTGCTTCCACTTCAATTTAAATTATCCAAACATGTGATTATGCTCTTGAGGTCTTCATAAAAGTTGTAGATAATTGTCTTAGCTTTCCTACAAGACTAGAATCACATCAATCAAATATTTTTAACTCAGATTATAGCCAATTTACTGAATGATGCCAAATAGACAAATTAAGGTCAATTCATGCAATAATTCCTTCAATGATCCAATTAAGCTCAATATCATAAAATGTGACAAAACTAACTTAATTAAGCCCAATTGAACCCTAAGAAGCCCAGTGAGAGGATCATTAAATGAACAAAATATATTGCTATCACAAAGCATGTATTTATTTATATCACTTTGAGTTTGTGCAAAGTTTGTATGAAACAATGAGCCCGTTTGTGGCAAATGATGTATATATCTAACTATTCTTCCCTCTTGGCTCTCTATAATAGCATGTATGGTTATTATGGATTCTTTTATCATTATGTTTAGTGAAAGTGACAAGCTTAACTCTCTTTACTCTGGTATATTGCGAATATACTATTGTATTAGGGTTAGGGTGTTACATTATAATATTAGAGTAGCTCATCTTGTTGAGCCGTTGGTATGGATTGACTATGCTTAGGCATGTTTAGGAGTTCCTTTGTGTGTTGTGCATTTCTTTGTCTTGTTATGAGATGTTAGAATGGAATTTCATGACTTGCCTTTGGTATATTTTTAGCTACTATCGTACTATTACATGATATTGAGACTAATCAACTTAATATGTATTGTTCTGTGTGTACAGGAAACTATGACACCTTCAAGGTCAATGATGCGGATTAAAAGTTATAAACCCAACTGCAAGTTGTTTCAAGTAATAAATTCTTAGGAGTCCGAGGTCAATCCACAAGGAATTGACGAAGATAAATTTATTTGACGTAAGGAAAATATTTTGTCACAATAATAAAAGTGATAAAATTTAGTCACAAATAAAAAAGATTTACTTGGGTTAGGAGATCCACTCTTGGTAAATAAAATAAGGACAAGATTAATTCTTTTTATAACTCAATTAGAATCCATACACAATGAAAGTTCCAATAAAAAAATACAACAATCAAAGTTCATTAAAAATTATATACATAATTATATTATGATTCCTTTAATCATCTATTAACACCACCACTTATAAATAGGCTCAAGCATTCATTGTACCAACCTCTTGTCTACAATGAATCAAGATCTCCACTTTACAAGAAGGGTTTCTAAATTGATTGAAAACAAAATACAACATGTATAATGAGCACTTGAAAATATATCATTTAAGCATAAGAAATAAATTAATCTAACCTTAACTTATTACCAAAAGCTTCATCTTTTCACCCAAGTGATCTGATTACTGCACATTGTTCAGGTTCCAATCACAAAAATCGTATTCTGACTTCCAAGCCTAATTAGTTCCACTAGATGTCCGACTTTGACCTCTAGCTCTCATGAAAGTTGTAGAGCTCTCTCTTATCTTTCCAACAAGGTAAAATACATAATTTTTAGACATATAGAACTCAAGAAATAGCCAAAACATAGAAACAGTGTAAGACGTAAATCATGCTGAAAAAAATTCAATTAAGTCTAATTTGAGTCCAAACTTACAAAACATAACCAAGCTCAATCAATTAAGTACATAGAGAGAGTAAATGACTAAAAATAAGGGTTTATTACTGTATAAAATATGTGATTATCAAATTTCCCCACACTTAGTTTTTTGCACTTCTAGGCAAAACACATAAGACTAAAACTAGGGAAAAAAATTACACAGACTCAAAAGCTAAACACTCTAGAAGACTCAATTTCTAATAATATTTAAGAATGAAGAGTAACCAATCATTCAAGTAATCAAAACATTTATGAGGAAACATTTCTTCACATCTCAAACCAACAAGTAAGGAAACTTCAATTGAAAAGCATGAGTCAATAATGATAGATCTTTACAAGATTCACTCTCGATCCCTCAAGTTTTTAAAAGGTAGATATTTCACTCAATTCAACCCATGAAAATCGCACTACCATAAGCTTGCTTATCTTCTACTTCTCCACTACTCAGAACACATGCACACACAAATCATGAGTGTAACACCCTCCTTAGGGCGTCAATTTCTAATAATATTTAAGAATGAAGAGTAACCAATCATTCAAGTAATCAAAATATTTATGAGGTAACATTTCTTCACATCTCAAATCAACAAGCAAGGAAACTTCAATTGAAAAGCACGAGTCAAGAATGATAGATCTTTACAAGATTCACTCTCGATCCCTCAAGTTTTTAAAAGATAGATATTTCACTCAATTCAACCCATGAAAATTACACTACCATAAGCTTGCTTATCTTCTACTTCTCTACTACTCAGAACACATGCACACACAAATCATGAGTGTAACACCCTCCTTAGGGCATCACATTTCATGTTACTTAATTACCAAATTACCCCTTTCTTAGATATCGTACTTGTAGTATAAATACGAGTTGTAAAATTTTTTAATGATAGTAAGATAAACTTAGCAGAAAATAAAAACATTACAACATCATCACAAATAATTTACATCATATATACATATACAAGTCTTTAGTATTGTCATATTTTAATATTTACAAACTAGACTCTCAAGATATTTAAAACATTATTTAAACTAACACACTGCCTAAGTGCTACTACTCAGCAGAACCCTCAGATGGATCCTCCTCAGACTCCTCAGCAGATAAGAGTCCAGACTGATGTGAAGTCCTACGGACAGGTGTTCGTGCAGATGACACAATACTGTCCTCACTAGGGGTATGGTAGTAAGTCCCCCAGTATTGCCTAATAGATATTGGAAACTCTAGGTGTATATAGATATTAACAGTAAAGTAAGGATGTCCTAAATGTAATCTACTGAATCTAATATTTAAGTCTCCCAAGTAGTAAATACTCTCTCTATCCAAATCAACATGCCACGCCTCCGATCCTCCAAGAAACGTCAACCTCATATAGCTAAGGAAACAAGGCATCTCCATCGTATCAAAACTCAGCTTCCTCTACTGGAATCTGCTTCTCCTCAACTTCTTGCTCAAGTCCTCGCTCAACGTCTTTAAAATTATAAATACAATACAACATATGCATACAAAGAGGTGAGATCACCTAAGCCAATACCAGTATGGTAGCAATGAAGATAAACACATACAATATCTCATACAACTATCATACCATAATTACCATTATGCCATCAACATCATTTGTCATCACAACGCATGTAATAAACAATAATTACAATCATGCCACTAGCAATATCCAAATATTCAATAATTCAATTTTCATAAACAATAATTATGATAATGCCCTCAATAACTATGCAAATGCACCTTGACTCAATTTCCTACTCCATGGAGCTAAAACTCAGGTCAGAGAGAGTGATCGAAAAGATCAGTTTGTACCAATATGCCTCAGACCACGTGCTCAAATTTGCACATGTAGCATATACACGACAGTCTTTATCAAATCTTAATTAAGAATAGTGTCTTGGTTAGGATCATTGGTGTGTTGCGTCGGTCTAACCCATGGTACAGAAGAGCTACCAACTGCCCATTGTAGGCAACCCGCACCCCAATGCCCCTGAAGGTCAACGAGTGACTTACACTACGCATATCATACCCACTTAAGAGGTGTATTCTCTTATAGGCAAATAGTCTCATACAGTCCATCGGACCTTTCCAATGCATGTACTATGCACCAATCACAGTTCTAATCTATTATCTCATATTCGGGGTTCACACCTTGACCCAACAGTATTTTTACTATATTTTCATCGCTTAGTCATATTTCCACATTTTCTCAATCGCGCAACAATTCTGTCGCATTATCAAATCGCGTAGTGATTTTTCAACGTTTCTCAATAGCGTAAAATATTTTTCATACGTTTTAAATCAAAAATACTATTTTTCTCATTTAACACTAAAATTTGACTTTATTTTTCATATTTGCACAATAGTCCCTCAAAAACATAATAATTGCATTATAGTACTCATTTAAATAATATTTTCACAATAGTCCCTCATAAAATTCATATTTATGAAATAGTCCCTCTTTTATAAAATATTTGTAATATAACCCTCATTTATAAAATATTTACAATATGACCTCTCTTTATAAAATATTTATAATATAGTCCTTCTTAAAATTTTAATTACCATATAATCTCTCTTTTTATAAAATATTTGTAATATGCCCCCTTAAAAATAAATATTTATATTGTTTCCCCAAAATTGGCAATTCTTTCTTTTACTACAATTAATACAGCTCAAATTTTTTGAGCGCGCTTCAAAACCCATAAGGTGAGCTATACGTCAGTAAACTTCAAGTATTTTATTTTCATAACCTCATTAGTTAATTGTACTGATTTATTTCCCAAAAGCATTGTGCTTCCTACTAAATTCAATCTCTTTCAAAATCATTTCCTTCTCAATTAAAACTTTAATTCTCAATCTGAATCCATCATTTTCAGGACTTTGGTCCTCTTGACCCTAGTATTGCCGTGAGCCTCAAGCTCTTTGGAGCTCTCTTGAAATTGTTTCATCATGTTATTCACACCCTAAATTACACATACACTTGGATGCATTCAAAATTATATAGACAAGCATATATTAAAGCAATAATCATAAAATCACACATGCAATCACAAAAACAAGACCATAAACACCACAAACAAAATCAAAGAAGCATAAACAACAAGTGAATAAACCCTTATAGATTTTTTTACCGTACAAAACCATCCCCACACCACCAAAGCTTGGTTGGTGAGGTAAAATATCCCTCTTACCTCTTGAAGACAAGATCCTCAAGCTTCTCTCCTTCTCCTTGATTTCGTGGGAACCAACACAAATCCCTAACAATTCTTAAACAATTAGTAAAATCACAAACAAAGCTTAATAATGATAAACCATGGAACAATCATGGTTTAGAAAATCATAAACTTAATTTAAAACCAAAGAATCACAAGTTTACCTTTAGGGAAATAAGATAAAACTTGGATTTTGAAGCACTTAGGATAGGATTTTGACAAAATCTCCTAAATGAAAAGTGTTTAGGAGGTGGTTTAGGTTTGGGAAATGTTGAGAGGAAAAATTATAGAAGATTGATGGTGTATTTAGGTGCCAGGGCCGAAACCCAAAGAGAAAAGGGAAGAGAAAATGTTCTTGATGTTCTTCGAAAATTTGAGAGAAAATGAGACTAAGTTATTAGGTGAAAGAAAAAGTAAATATTGAGAGTAAAATGTGAGGCTGCAGCCGTGGGGTGAGTATAGGAGAGATTAAAGGATAAACTTTGATAGTAAATATCCCATTGTGTTCACATTTGAAAGGCACATGGCCTATGTCACAATTGGTCATGCAACGGTCACTTGGATGGACCTAGAAGCTTATGGAACATGGTGGAATTGGCCCTCTTGGTTGTGGGACTTTAGGGTGCTTAGGGACTTTGTTTGACTTCAATTAAAGATTAATTACATGCTAATTAAATAGGTAGTTAACTTGGTTAGATTTCCTAATTACACTTACTTAATTATCTAATTACATAACTAATCAATCTAAGAGGTCATTGCATATGTCATGCTTTGTCATGACTTCTAGATGGAATTAGGATATCTAATTAGTAATTAGATTATAACTAATTAATAACTAGGTTAGTTCACTTAGTTTCATAATTAGGCAATTAGGTTAACTAAGTTAGGTTTAATTAACTACTTAGTAACTAGTCAAGCCATTATATTTGACTAAATCTTATCCATTGATTTTAACTTTAACTCCTAACCCTTGATGTAATCTAAGGTGGATATCACTTAGTGATTTTATCTGAACTATTCTCACACCATTGATCTGATCAATGGTTATGATCAAAAACATCTTAATCAAGCTTTTCATCCAATGGTCCACAATAAAGTCCTTGCCCCTTTATTTGACCAATTCCTATTGGTTTAGAAAAGTCCAGCCATTGATTTTGACTGGTTCCTATTGGTTCATTCTAATTTAGGTTACAGAAAATATTCTAAGTACATTTTTTGTCAGTTAAAATATATTGGGTCCCATAATTTATAGCAGAAGCTGCTATAAATAAAACAGTAAATATTTATCAGTGAAATATTTTTCTTTCACAAATAAATTCTAAAAATTAAAAGATTCTTTTCTGTGTCACTCAGATTTGGGTTTAGTAAGATCCCCTGCCTCCAAATAAATCAGATAAGAATTTCCCCGGCTCAAAAATTATTATTTTCCTGACTCGGAGCAAATCATACAAAACAATCAAAAATAGTATCAAAACAGTCACATAGTCTAAAATTTAGAGTGTTACAACTCTCCCCCTCTAAAAATAAGTTTCATTCTCGAAACTTGACACACTTAAAATAAAAACGGATATTACTCTCTTATCTTCTCTTCCAACTCCCATGTAGCTTCACCACTTACATCGTTCCAAACTATTTTAACTAACGAAATCTCCTTAACTTGAAGTTGTTTTGTCCTTCGATCTTCAATCTTGACTGGAAATGTCTCATAGGTTAAATTCTCCTTCAGTTGTATAGTGGCTGGTTCGATAACATAAGTCGGATCAGAAATATGTTTTCGCAGTTGCGATATGTGAAATACATTATGAAGATTTGATAAGAAAGGTGGTAGTGCAATCTGATAAGCTACCAGACTTACCCAACAGAGTATCTGATACGGTCCAGTAAACTTCAGAGTGAGTTTCCTCGACTTGATCACTCGTCCAACTCCAATCATAGGTGTCATGCGTAGAAACACATAGTCACCTTCTTCAAATTCAAGTGGTCTTCGTCTTTTATCAGCATAACTCTTTTACCGCGTTTGAGTTGTCCTCATCTTGTCTTGGATCATCTTCACTTTCTCTGTTATCTGCTGCACAAATTCTAGTCCTACCACAATACTTTCACCATCATGGTACCAACACAACGGCGTTCTACATCTTCTCCTATATAATGCCTCATAGGGTGCCATCCCTATGCTCGAATGAAAACTATTGTTGTACGTGAACTCTAGCAATGGTAGAAATTCATCCCAACAACCAGTTTGCTCTAGAACACAAGCTCTTAACAAGTCCTCAAATGACTGAATCATCCTTTCTGACTGACCATCTGTTTGTGGATGGTAAGCAGAACTCAAACGTAGCTTTGTTCCCATCACTTCTTGCAAACTATTCCAAAATCTTGACATGAATCGCGGATCTCGATCAGAAATTATACTGGATGGTACACCATGAAGTCTAACAATTTCATTGATGTACACTTGAGCTAACTTTTCCATTGAGTACTTAATATTAATCGGCAAAAAGTGCACCGACTTTGTAAGCCGATCAATAATTACCCATATAGAATCGTGACCCTTCCGAGTCCTCGGTAGTCCCGTTACGAAATCCATTGCTATGTCATCCCATTTCCATTCAAGAATAGGCAAAGACTGCAACATTCCCGATGGTCTTTGATGTTCCACCTTGGCCTTTTGACAAATCAAACAGGATGATACATATTTAGCGATATCACTCTTCATTCCTTGCCACCAATACAACTGTTTCAAATCTTGATACATCTTCGTGGCTCCTGGATGCAGACTCAACTTACTCCTATGAGCTTCATAAAAAATCAATCTCCTAAGTTCTGAATCATTTGGCACACAAACTCTTCCTTTGAACTTCAGAATTCCATCAACACCTTTGCTAAATTCCAATTCTACTCTTTGACTCCTTGCTTCTTTTGCTTCTTGCAAATACTGATCACTGTTTTGTCCTTCTCGTATTCTACCCATTAAGTCATTCGAAATAGTGATCATGTTCAAACACATCTTCCCAGGTGTCAACTTCAAAGATAATCGCATATCCCAAAATTCTTCTATCAGTTCTTTCTCTTTAATCATTATAACAGAAACATTAAGCGTTTTCCTACTTAAAGCATCCGCTACAACATTCGCCTTCCCGGGATGATACTGTAACTGAAAGTCATAATCCTTCGAAAACTCTAACCAACGCCTTTGTCTCATGTTCAACTCTTTCTGGTCAAATAGATATTTCAAACTTTTATGATCACTAAAGATAGTGAACATTGCTCCATAGAGAAAATGTCTCCATACTTTCAATGCAAATACTACTGCTGCCAACTCCAAGTCATGAGTCGGATAATTCCTCTCATGCACCTTCAACTGCATCGACGCATACGCCACAACCTTACGACTCTGCATAAGTACACAATCCAATCCTTGATACGAAGCATCACAATATACCTCAAAAGATTCATTCGGAACAGGCAGAATCAAAACCGATGAAGTAGTCAGTCATCTTTTCAACTCCTTTAAACTTTCTTCGCATGCATCAGTCTATACAAACGGTTGATTCTTTCGTGTAAGTTGGGTAAGAGGTCCCGCTATCTTTGAAAACCCCTCGATAAAACGTCAATAGTAACTGGCTAATCCGATAAAACTACGGATCTTCAATACAGTTTTTGGTCTTTCCCACTCGACAACTGTCTCTACTTTCAAAGCATCAACCTCAATTCCATCTGCCGATATGACGTGTCCCAAAAATTGAACTTCGCTTAACCAAAATTCATATTTGGATAACTTGGCATATAACTTATTCTCCTTCTGAATCTGGAGAACCACTCTAAGATGTTTAGCATGTTCCTCCTGACTTCAAGAATAAATCAAAATATCATCAATAAAGATAACAATGAACTTATCTAAGTATGAACGAAAAATCCGGTTCATGAAGTCCATAAATATTGCAGGTGCATTAATCACACCAAAAGGCATTACTTGATATTCGTAATGTCCATATTGTGTCTGAAACGCAGTTTTGGGAATATCCTCCACTTTCATACGTATCTGGTGATAACCAGAACATAAATCAATTTAGAAAATATTGCGGCTCCTCGCAATTAGTCCATCAGGTCATCAATTCTTGGTAGTGGATATTTATTCTTGATCGTAATCTTGTTCAATTGTCGGTAGTCCACACATAGATGAGAAGTCCCATCCTTCTTCTTTACTAACAATACTGGAGCTCCCCATGGTGATACACTTAGTCTCACAAATTGCTTCTCTAATAAATCCTCCAATTATTTCTTAAGCTCTGCCAATTCGACTGGCGACATCCGATAAGGCGCCATAGATATAGGTCTAGCTCCAGGTACCAAATCAATAGAGAATTTGATTTCTCTTTCCGGCGGTAGTCCAGGTATATCTTTAGGAAATAACTCAGGAAATTAATTAACAACGAAAATATCCTTTAGAACGTCTTCACATTGAACCTCCAAAGAAGACATCAACAAGTACCCCTGATCTTCTTCCTTCAAACAAGCTTCCACTTGAGTAGCTGTTAGGAATCTAAAATCCTTAACCTCAAGAAAAACTAATGTCTTATTCGAACAGTCTATCAGGATATGGTTAGAAGATAACCAATCCATTCCTAAGATTACATTAATCTTGGAAAGAGGCAAACAAATCAAATCTATATGAAAGATTTTATCCCTAACACATACAGGGCAATTCAAACATACTTTTGTAGTTATCACAGGCTTATCAGTAGGAGTAACAATACTCAAATCATACGGCAATGTAGTCACAGCTAACCCCAAACACTCCACATAATCATATGCAATGAAAGAATGTGTTGCTCCTGAATCATATAATACTGTTAAAGGATTACCTTCAATGGCACACTCCTCCATAATCAAGTCCTCGAATTTAGCGGCTTCTTCCCCGCTCATTGTATACACACGACCACCTGCCTGTGGCCTCGCAGTACGAACACTGCCTACTGATGGTTCTGCCTTCTGTTGATCACATTCTCTGCAAAAATGTCCAGGCTTCCCACATCGATTACAAATCACCCCCTTATGCTAACAATCCTTGGTGAGATGTCCTTTCCCACACTTAAAACATTTAAGTGCAGAAGTTCCAGTTGAAACTGCCCTACTGCCACTAGAACTTCCTCCAAACGATTGTTGCTGATTCTGACTTCTTGCTGGTTTGGTGTATGGTTTCTGTTGATAACGGTTGCCACCGCTACTCTTTCCTCTTTGGAACTGTGCAGGTCCAAAGTTCTTATTCCTTGCTTCACGGAGATGATCAATTTCTTCCACCTTTCGGCACTTATCCAACAATACCAGAAACTGATCAATATCCACAATTGCTAAAGCTCGCTTGATGTCAAGCCTCAACCCCTCTTCGAATTTCCTGCACTTCCACTCCTCATCTGGGTGCATTTGGAAATACCTTGAAAACTTAGACAAGCTTTCGATCTTGTCGTGTACTCACTTATGGTCATTGCTCCTTGTCTCAAACTAAGGAATTCCATCTCCTTAGCATGATGAACACTGGCTGGGAAATATTTCCCTAAAAACTTCTGTTTAAAGAGCTGCCATGTCACAACTCTCCCTTCTACTTGAATTAATCGCCGGGCTCCTGCCCACCAAGCCTCTCCATCACCAACTAGCACAAATGTTGCAAAAGTAAGCTTTCGCTCCTCAGTACAACCTATACCGTCAAATATCTTTTCTAATTCCTTGATCCAAAGATCAGCTTTCTCTAGATCAAACTCTCCATGAAATTTCGATGGATTGTTCCTACGAAATTCCGACAAGCTGTGAGCATCCTCAGTTGCTCTTTGGTTTTGCTGTGCAATAACCTCAGCCATCCGTTGTTTCACTGCTACAGCTGCAGCCATCTTTTGATTATCGTCGCCACCATTTCCAGCTCCTGCCCTCGTATTCATACGTCCTCTTCCTCGTCCAGCCATTTCGTGCTCTCAAATAGACTGAACAACACAAAGAAGAGTTGAAGTTAATCTTCCAAACAATATTGTTTTCTTTCAGGAAAACAAACACAGAGAATCACACAACTTAAACAAGACAGACCTAACCACAAACCCAAAAGACTTTAACTTGGGCTCTGATACCAACTAATGTAACACCCTCCTTAGGGCGTCACATTTCATGTTACTTAATTACCAAATTACCCCTTTCTAAGATATCGTGCTTGTAGTATAAATACGAGTTGTAAAATTTCTTAATGAAAGTAAGATAAACTTAGCGAAAAATAAAAACATTACAACATCATCACAAATAATTTACATCATATATACATATACAAGTCTTTAGTACTGTCATATTTTAATATTTACAAACTAGACTCTCAAGATATTTAAAATATTATTTAAACTAACACATTGCCCAAGTGCTACTACTCAGCAGAACCCTCAGACGACTCCTCCTCAGACTCCTCAGCAGATAAGAGTACAGACTGACGTGAAGTCCTACGGACAGGTGTCCATGCAGACGACACAATACTGACCTCACTAGGGGTACGGTAGTAAGTCCCCCAGTACTGCCTAGTAGATATTGGAAACTCTAGGTGTATATAGATATTAACAGTAAAGTAAGGATGTCCTAGATGTAATCTACTCAATCTAATATTTAAGTCTCCCAAGTAGTAAATACTCTCTCTATCCAAATCAACATGCCACGCCTCTGATCCTCCAAGAAACGTCAACCTCATATTGCCAAGGAAACAAGGCATTTCCATCGTATCAAAACTCAGCTTCCTCTACTGGAATCTGCTCTCCTCAACTTCTTGCTCAAGTCCTCGCTCAATGTCTTTAAAATTATAAATACAATACAACATATGCATACAAAGAGGTGAGATCACCTACGCCAATACCAATATGGTAGCAATGAAGATAAACACATACAATGTCTCATACAACTATCATACCATAATTACCATTATGCCATCAACATCATTTATCATCACAATGCATGTAATAAACAATAATTATAATCATGCCACTAGCAATATCCAAATATTCAATAATTCAATTTTTATAAATAATAATTACGATAATGCCCTCAATAACTATGCAAATGCACCTTGACTCAATTTTCTACTCCGAGGAGCTAAAACTCAGGTCGAAGAGAATGATCGAAAAGATTTGTCTATACCAACATGCCTCAGACCACGTGCTCAGATTTGCACATGTAGCATATACACGACAGTCTTTATCAAATCTTGATTAAGAATAGTGTCTTGGTTAGGATCATTGTTGTGTTGCATCGGTCTAACCCACGGTACAGAAGAGCTACCAACTGCCCATTGTAGGCAACCCGCACCCCAATGCCCCCAAGGTCAACGAGTGACTTACACTACGCATATCACACCCACTCAAGAGGTGTATTCTATCCTAGGCAAATAGCCTCATACAGTCGATCGGACCTTTCCAATGCATGTACTATGCACCAATCATAGTTCCAATTTATTATCTCATATTCGGGGTTCACACATTGACCCAACAGTATTTTTACTGTATTTTCATCGCGTAGTCATATTTCTGTATTTTCTCAATCGCGCAACAATTCTGTCGCATTTTCAAATTGCGTAGCAATTTTTCAACGTTTCTCATTCGCGTAAAATATTTTTCATACGTTTTAAATCAAAAATACTATTTTTCTCATTTAACACACAAATTTGACTTTATTTTTCATATTTGCACAATAGTCCCTCAAAAACATAATAATTACATTATAGTCCTCATTTAAATAATATTTTCATAATAGTCCCTTATAAAATTCATATTTTTGAAATAGTCCCTCTTTTACAAAATATTTGTAATATGACCCCTCATTTATAAAATATTTATAATATGACCCCTCTTTATAAAATATTTACAACATAGTCCTTCTTAAAATTTTAATTACCATATAGTCCCTCTTTTTATAAAATATTTACAATATGACCCCTTAAAAATCAGTATTTATACTGTTTCCCCAAAATTGGCAATTATTTCTTTTACTACAATTAATACAGCTCAAATTTTCTAGACGAGCTTCAAAACCCATAGGGTGAGCTATACGTCAGGAAACTTCAAGTATTTTATTTTCATAACCTCATTAGTTAATTGTACCGATTTATTTCCCAAAAGCATTGTGCTTACTACTAAATTCAATCTCTTTCAAAATCATTTCCTTCTCAATTAAAACTTTAATTCTCAATCTGAATCCATCATTTTCAGGACTTTGGTCCTCTTGACCCTAGTATGGCCATGAGCCTCAAGCTCTTTGGAGCTCTCATGAAATTGTTTCATCATGTTATTCACATCCTAAATTACACACACACTTGCATGCATTCAAAATTATATAGACAAGCATATACCAAAGCAATAATCATAAAATCACACATGTAATCACAAAAACAAGACCATAAACAGCACAAACACAATCAAAGAAGCATAAACAAGTGAATAAACCCTTATGGGTTTCTTTACCATACAAAATCATCCCCACACTACCAAAACCTGGTTGGTGAGGAAAAATCTCCCTCTTACCTCTTGAAGACAAGATCCTCAAGCTCCTTTCCTTCTCCTTGATTTCGTGGGAACCAACACAAATCCCTAACAATTCTTAAATAATTAGTAAAATCACAAACAAAGCTTAATAATGATAAACCATGTGTCGCAACCGGGATCGCGACGAATGACCGAAAAAGATAAAAAAAATCAATGGAGTCGACACTAATGTTTATTTAAATTGGGAAAACATCAGAAAAACCCTGAAAAATAGGAAAACTGGTCTTTTAGAAAATGAGTTTGGATTCGGGAGTCGATTATAGGTAGGGAAGGTGTTAGCACCCTACACTGCCCATTCTAAGAACGGTACCTTAAGTTAGTTGTGCAAATTTTAATAATCTCAAATATATTTATTTTTACCCTTTTTTAGAAAAAGATTTTGTAACTAATTTTTTTATTTTTTTAAAAGAAAAAAAAACCAAATGATGAAAATTTAATTTTGGCTTGAGAGAAATAGATTTCTGCTCCTACGTATCCCCTGGTGCAATGGGGAACTCAAAGTCACGTAGTTCTTTAAAAAATGATTGTTGGTTGATTGTTTTTAATTAAAAGACTTTATTTGAAAACAAATTTATTCCTACACAGGATTCAAGTTAGCACCAAACTACTTAATAAACCCTTGTAATCCAAACAACAATGAAAATAACATCTGTTATTCAATCAACATTATTGGTCATCGCACTGATTAAAAGATTTTTTTTATATTTTTTTAAAAGCATACACAAGGACAAACAAATAACCATACAAACAATACACTGTCATATTTTGAGCTAAGTAAATACAATAAAAATCAAATTAAATAGCCATTAAAACACCCACTAAACTTGGATTTTTATCTTTTAACATTTTATATTATTTTTTAATTTTTTATATTTTATTTACTTTTTATTGAATCAGCCACTAAAACACCCAATTTAATGAATAAAAAAATAAAAAAAATTAATCTAAATAAAATTAAAAAGAAATGAAGTAAATGAAAAAAAAACAAAAAGCAAGCAGAAAACGCAACAGAGAAACAAATGGAAATTTAAGAATGGCTCACGGTGCTCTACGAGCAAGACAGAGGAGTACGACGGTGGGGAACCAAGAAAGCGGTGGAGCTCCAGTGGCGCGCAAGGTCTGGATCGAGGCTCTGAATCAGGAACACGGGCAACGGTGCTCTGGCTCGCGGGGAGCCGGATCAATGGCGATGCGCGGCTGAGTGTGGAGGCTTCGCGTGATGAGGTAGTTAGGGGTGTCTTGGATGGCTCTGAACAGCGACGGAGGAGGTGAGGTCCGGTGAGTGGTGTGGTTGAGAGCTCGAAGATGGAGGAGCGCGGTGGCGAGGTGGATTGATCTCGGAGATCCCAGTTTCTGCTGGCGAACTTGCGCAGATCCGGTGTGGGTTTTGCACGGTGCACGGGGAGGAAGGGCCATCTGGTGCGATAGTGGTTGGACGAAGGGCTCCGTGGTGGGCGACGGTGGTGCAGCACAAATCTGGTGGGAGCAAGTCGTTTCCGTTGAGGTGACTACGGGTGAAGGGGGAGTGGAGGTTTTAATGGTTGATTTGAATGGGGTTATGTTTGGTTATGTATGAAGAGTGATGGTGGTGCTGCCCGAGTTGGTGAAGCCGTAGGTGAGCTTGAGGGTGAGGGAGATTGGTTGTTAACCGTTGCAGTGGTGGTTAATGGTTAAAGGTTGATGGTGAGGGTGGAGGACATTGGGTGTGATGATGGAATAGAGGTTGGAGGATGGTGCTGCTTGGGTTGTTTACAGTGTGTACGTGTAAGGAAAGAGTGAGGTGGTTGCTGTTAGATGGTGGAGAAAAAAAATGATGAAGATGAGAATGGAGGTTTAGATGTGGAGATTGTGGTGGAGAAGATGGAACTGTGGCAGAGGTTGTGGAGGTTGAGGAAGCTTGGTTTTGTGAGTGAATGATTAAGAAAGAAAAAATTCGAAGATGGTGCAGGTTCCCCAGTTATGAAGTGGTCGTCCCCTTGCAGATGAAGTGGTATTTTTATACATGAGAAAAAAGAGAAAGAAAAGAAGAAAAAATAAAAATAAAAATAAAAATAAAAATAAAAAAAAATAAAAAAATAAAAAAAATGAGTAGTGTGTATTACGTGAGTGAGTGAATTGGTGCATGTAGTGGGTGAGTGAGTGGGAGTGGGTACATGATTGGGAGTTTTGTGGGAGTGGGTGAATTAGTGAAGTGAGTGGGAGTGGGTGCATTAGTGAAGGAGTGAGTACGTGTAGTGGATGAGTGAGTGGGGAAAATTTATTATTATTATTATTATTATTTTTCTATATTTTTATTTTTTATTATTTTTTGTACTTTATTATTTTTATTTTGTATTTTATTTTATTTATTTTATCATAAAAAGAGTGCAAAGTAAAGCAATTAAACATCAATTATCACAGGATTATTAGTCTATGAACAAACATAAAAAAGAAACTTCACGGATAAATTTGGGTATCAACAGCTGCCCCCCTTTGCTTTACATTTAAATTAAATGAAAAGCAAAGGAATTAATTCAATTTTGTCCATGAAGCTTGATGAAAAAAGGTAAGACGCTTGCGGAGTCGGGTATCCGCTGAAGCTTGATAAAAAAGAATGACACAAAGCTTGCGGAGTTGGGTATCCGCCGAAGCTTGACAGAAAGGTAAGAAACAAACAGCTTGTGGGGTAGGGTGCCCATTGAAGCCAGACAGAAAGGTAAACAACAAACAACTTGTGGGGTAGGGTGCCTATCGAAGCTGGACAGAAAGGTAAACAACAAATAGCTTGTGGGCACAGAAAGGTAAACAACAAACAGCTTGTGGGTTAGGGTGCCCATCGAAGCCGGACAGAAAGGTAAACAACAAACAGCTTGTGGGGTAGGGTACCCATCGAAGCTGGACAGAAAGGTAAACAACAAACAGCTTGTGCGGTAGGGTGCCCATCGAAGCCGGACAGAAAGGTAAACAACAAATAGCTTGTGGGGTAGGGTGCCCATCGAAGCTGGACAAAAAGGTAAACAACAAACAGCTTATGGGGTAGGGTGCCCATCGAAGCTGGACGAAAAACTTAATGGCAATGGACACAAGGCCCTGACTTGTTGTGAAAGCAATGGGTGCGAGGACCAAAAAAATTGAAAGGCAATAGGTGTAAGATCCTGACTTGTCCTAGAAGTAATGGGTACGAGGACCCGGAAACTAAAAGACAATGGGTGCGAGGACCCAAGAAATTAAAAGACAATGGGTGTGAAGACTCGGAAATTAAAAGACAATGGGTGTGGGGACTCGAAAACTAAAAGACAATGGGTGCGGGGACCCGAGAATGAAAAGACAATAGGTGCAGGGACCCGAAAACTAAAAGACAATGGGTGCGAGAACCCGGGAATTAAAGGACAATGGGTGCGAGGACCCGAAAATGAAAAGACAATGGGCGCGGGGGCCCATAAACTAAAAGCAATGCAAAGAACGGATGATCTTTGAAAGCATTGTTTTTTGTTTTTTTAGTTTTTGTCTAATCTGTGTTTGCTTTTTTTTTTTAAATTCAACCTCTCTTTTTTCTCTCTTTTCCTTTTCCTTTTCCTTTTCCTTTTCCTCTTTTTTTTGAATTTTATTAAAAGTCCTTTGAACCAACGACAACCCGCAAATGAAAAGGCAATGGGTGTGGGGACCCGGAAACTAAAAGACAATGGGTGCGAGGACCCAAAAACTGAAAGACAATGGGTGCGGGGACCCGGTGAATTAAAGACAATGGGCGCGGGGACCCGGAAACTAAAAGACAATGGGTGCGAGGACCCAGAAACTAAAAGACAATGGGTGCGAGGACCCAGAAATTAAAAGACAATGGATGCGAGGACCCAGAAATTAAAAGACAATGGGTGCGAGGATCCGGAAATTAAAACACAATGGGTGTTGATTTTGCAAATGCATGTGATGCCTGAGACGATGCATAATGCAATGGATGCATGATGATGCAATGGATGTGATGCTAGAGGACAATGCATGTGATGCCAGAGGCGATGCATGTCATACCAGTAGTGATGCTTGAAGACAATGCATGTAATACCTAAGATGATGCATGACGCAATGGATGTCCTACTATAGAGATTCTCACGAACAAATTGAGTAAGCAATTTTTTTGTATTTTTTTGTTTTTGTTTTTTTTTTGTTTTTTTGTTTTTTTTTTGCACATTAGAGCTTTGGTTCCACAACCCTTAAGGATTTTTCCCCACAGCAAGATCAAGGTCAAACAGTAACGAAACTCATTGATTTGCTTTATGATTTGTCTAGTTATTCCTTCTTCTCTAACCAATACTCTTATCAGGACTTCATTGCGTTTCCCATGACCTTTCAAAATTGTTAAAGCAAATCTAAATGCTTTTGCAATATTGTCACATGTTTCACATCTCAATATAAAACTATCATGAAAAATGCATATTGAATCAACAATGGGTTACAAAGAAAAAATATTATTATTATAGAAAGAAAGAGTACAGGAAGGATAGTACAAAGAGGATTATAATTGACAGGTTTACAAGAAGAAATGTTGGAACGAAGTTTTTCAGTTCTTCCAGTGACATTCTCTTGAATGATCAGTGCTAATTTCCTATGCATACAACCTTAAACACCCATTTGTTTGTTTCCAAGAATATGATTTGATCTAGTTTTCATATATTGGGAATGTTTCCTGACAAGACTTCATATATTCAAACTGCCCTAGTTTGGCCCAAATAAACTTAAACTGCCCCAGTTTGTGACTTCAGGTAAATCCACTTATTCGGATGTGTCAAGTACCATTTTTTTAAAAACCCTAACTTTTGCCTAGGTCGCTCTTTCGAGTTTTCAACCTGGCGGGTCGCTCTAATTTTTGCCTAGGTCGCCTTTTCAAGTTTTCAACCTAGTGAGCCATTTTTCTTTTCTTCTTCTTCTTTTTTTAAGCATAGTACATTTTGACCGCATCTGAATTTACGGGAAGTGGTAAATCTTCATCATCCATGTTTGTGAGAATTAAGGCTCCTCCCGAGAAAGCTCTTTTTACAACATAAGGCCTTTCATAGTTTGGAGTCCACTTTCCTCGATGATCTTTTTGAATGGGAAGAATCTTCTTGAGTACTAAATCTCCTTCTTGAAAATGTCGGGGATGCACTTTTTTTGCATAGGCTTTCATCATTCTCTTCTGGTAAAGCTGACCATGACACGATGCAGCTAATCTCTTTCCTTCAATGAGGTTCAACTGATCAAGTCGAGTATGAACCCATTCAGCTTCTTCTAATCCTGCCTCCATTAGCATTCTTAATGATGGTATTTCCACTTCAATAGGGAGTACTGCTTCCATTCCATAAACTAAAGAGAAAGGGGTTGCCCCAGTTGAAGTACGAACGGCCGTACGATAGCCATGCAGTGCATATGGTAGCATTTCATGCCAATCTTTGTATGTTATAACCATCTTCTGAATAATCTTCTTGATGTTCTTGTTTGCTGCCTCAACTGCCCTATTCATCTTAGGGCGATAAGGTGAAGAATTGTGGTGCTCAATTTTGAAATCCTTACACATCTCTTTCATTATCTTATTATTCAGATTAGTGGCATTGTCAGTGATGATCTTGCTTAGCAAACCATAACGACAAATCAACTCCCTTTTGACAAACCTGATCACTACACTTCTGGTGACATTGGCATAAGAAGTAGCTTCAACCCATTTTGTGAAGTAATCAATTGCAACAAGAATAAAGCGATGTCCATTTGAGGCCTTCGATTCAATGGGCCCTATAACATCCACTCCCCACATCGAGAATGGCCAAGGTGCTGTTAAAACATTTAAAGGTACTGGTGGTGCATGAACCTTATCAGCATATGTCTGGTATTTATAGCACTTCCTTACATAATTGAAGCAATCAGTTTCCATTGTCAACCAATAGTACCCAGCCCTTAGAATCTTCCATGCCATTGCGTTTCCAGTTGCATGAGTTCCAAAAGAACCTTCATGAACATCTCTAATGATTTTCTCTGCCTCCGTTGCATCAACACATCTTAGCAGCACCATATCGTGATTCCTCTTATAAAGCACTTCCCCATTAAGAAAGAAACCCATTGCGAGTCTTCTGAGGGTCCTTTTGTCATTTTCTGAAGCATCTAAAGGGTATTCTCTACTCTGGATAAAGCATTTGATGTCATGATACCATGGTTTCCCATCTGGCTCCGCTTCTATCATTTGACAATATACTGGTTGGTCACAACTTTCCAATTTTATAAGTGGCAAGTCCCTATCATAGCTTACTTTGAACATTGATGATAATGTGGCTAAAGCATCAGCCAACTGATTGTCTTCCCGAGGGACATGATGGAATGTGACTTTGATAAGTTGTTCAATCAACTTCTTGATGTAAGCATGATAAAGGATTAATTTGTCATCTCGTGTCTCCCATTCTCCCTTTAGTTGATGGATGACCAAGGCGGAGTCCCCGTATACCTTAAGAACTTTTGCCTTTGATTTTATTGCTGCTTGAATTCCCATGGCACATGCTTCATACTCAGCTACATTGTTTGTACAGTCAAAGCACAGTCTAGCAGTGATTGGAATGAAATTATTCTCGGGTGAAATTAGTATGCCTCCAACTCCATGCCCCAGTGAATTGGAAGCTCCATCGAACAACAAAGTCCATTTTTCTTTTTCCAGGGATTCTTCTCCTCCAAACAAAGCCATTATATCTTCATTAGGGAATTCACACTGCATAGACCCATATTCCTCCACAAGTTGACTTGCCAAGAATTCTGCAAGGGCGCTGCCTTTTACTGCCTTTTGGGTGACATAGACAATGTCATATTCTGATAGCAAAACTTGCCAACGTGCAATCCTCCCCGTGAGAGCAGGCTTTTCAAAGATGTACTTGATTGGGTCCATTTTGGACACTAACCAAGTGGTGTAACTTAACATGTATTGCCTCAAACGGTGGGCCGCCCATGCCAAGGCACAATACGTGCGTTCCAACAATGAACATTTTACCTCATAGTTGGTAAAATTCTTACTCAATTAATAGATGACATGTTCTTTTCTACCAGTTTCATTATGTTGCCCCAGTACACAGCCCATGGATTCATCTAATACAATCAAGTACATGATAAGAGGTCTTCTTGGCATTGGAGGTACCAAAATTGGGGGTTCTTGCAGATACTGCTTGATCTTCTCAAATGCTGCCTGACAATCTTCATTCCATTCTACGGTCTGGTTTTTACGTAGTAACTTGAAAATTGGTTCGCACGTTGTAGTTAATTGGGATATAAATCTAGCAATATAGTTCAATCTCCCCAAAAACCCTCGAACTTCCTTTTCAGTGCGAGGAGGTGGCATCTCTATAATTGCTCGAACTTTGTTTGGATCAACTTCTATTCCTTTCTGGCTAACCACAAACCCCAAAAGCTTGCCTGATCTTACACCAAAAGTGCATTTAACAGGATTAAGTCTGAGCCTGAACTTTCTCAAACGTTCAAAGAGCTTTTGCAAATTAACAACATGGTCTTCTTCTGTTCTAGACTTAGCAATCATGTCATCCACGTAAACTTCTATTTCTTTATGCATCATGTCATGGAACAAAGTTACCATTGCCCTTTGATAAGTTGCTCCTGCATTCTTCAATCCAAAAGGCATTACTTTGTAGCAAAAAGTTCCCCATAGAGTAATGAATGTAGTCTTCTCCATGTCTTCAGGTGCCATCTTGATCTGATTGTATCCCGAGAAACCATCCATGAAGGAGAAAAATGAATGTTGAGCAGTGTTGTCCACTGGTATATCTATATGAGGTAGAGGAAAGTTGTCTTTAGGGCTAGCCCTATTCAGATCTCTATAGTCAACGCACATTCGTACCTTCCCATCTTTCTTTGGGACAGGAACAATGCTGGCGACCCATTGAAGGTACTTTGCGACAGCAAGGAAACCTGCATCAAACTGCTTTTTAACCTCTTCTCTAATTTTTAGTGACATCTCTGGCTTCATTCGTCTCAACTTTTGCTTGACGGGAGGATATTCTGGCTTTAATGGCAATTTATGTTCAACCATGCTAGCATCTAGCCCGAGCATATCTTGGTATGACCATGCGAAAATGTCGCAATAATCAAATAAGAGATTGACCAACTTGCTTCGCTCATCTTCTTTCATGGAAGTGCCAATTTTAACTTCTTTTTTATCATCTTCCGACCCTAAATTAATCACTTTAGTTGGTTCTTCATGGGGTTGAATTTCTTTGGCCTATTGCTCTATTAATCTCATTAACTTAGGAGAAGGTTCCCATTCGTCATCATTATCCTCATTAACTTGATTAATAGGATAGTCAAAATCATATAATGGGATCATAGGACAGTCATTTTCAAGAGAGTCACTTTCAGATCTGTATTTATTGGTATTAACACAAATAAAAAGAAGTAATGAATAAAGGTTAATGTAATGGTTGGGAAAAAAGCAAAAAAGAAAAGAAAGAAAAAAGAAAGAAAAAAATGGCAAGATAATTTGAAAATGCATTTATTGATAGTAAATATTAAAATGGAAACATGTGAGCCCATTTTTACAACATATCTTCCTAAAGCCTTGGGCAGAGCTAAAGGATTAACATTACAGAATTACTTTGAATCAGTTTCAAAGGTCATGGGAAAATCAATGAACTCCCAATTGTTGAGCTCTGCATCTGGGGAACAAGGGTACACCAAGTTGACACCATGATTGATGGGTTGATCATCTTCGATAGCGGTCACTTAGTTCAGAAACACCAATCCTGCACTTCGAAAGCTTTGACGGATGTCACAAATGGGGATTCCCTCAGCTTTAGGCTCCCGATTTTCCAACCGAGCCAACCTCCTTTCTTTTTTCTCTTCTATAACCCTTCTTTTATCAACTTTGGTGGGTTTATATCCTAGCCCGAACCTGTCTTTGTTTTCACAGGGTTGTAGGAACTTCATAATGCCTTGTTCGTTCATTCCTAGTCCTATTCCACATTGATATCCTCTTTCAAGCATGACCTTAGCCATCATCATGGATGCATTAGATGGCTGTGGCTTTAAAATTTGTGCTCTTTCTTCACAAAAGTGGCATTAACAATCTCCAGTGCTTGGAACGCAGTTTCAAGAGCTTCTTCTGCAACTTCAATGTAAGACGTTGATAGTGGTTTACTCACTAATAGGTCTTCCTCACCCAAAACAATTACCAACCTCCTGCCAACTATGAACTTCACTTTCAGATGCAATGTGGACGGCACGGCTCCAGCAGAAT
Organism: Ormosia semicastrata; assembly: GCA_029884595.1. Lineage (NCBI taxonomy): Eukaryota > Viridiplantae > Streptophyta > Magnoliopsida > Fabales > Fabaceae > Ormosia > Ormosia semicastrata. The sequence goes on from JAQQTO010000063.1 coordinate 54,456,856, forward strand.
GAATCCAAGGTCGTCCTAAGAGACAACTGTAAGATGATGTGATGTCCATCACCTGAAAGAGTATATGAAAAGTAGTAGGTCCAATTTGAACTGGGATCTCAATTTCTCCTATTACTTCTCTCCGGGTCCCATCAAAAGCTCTCACGATCATTGTACTTGGTCTCATGTAAGTCCCATCAAAAGGCAACTTGGATAGAGTTGATTTTGGCAACACATTGAAAGAGGAACCATTGTCAATGAGCACTCTAGCCATTATATGCTCTTAGCATTTGACAGAAATATGTAGCACCTTGTTGTGTCCCATTCCTTCAGCAGGTATTTCATCGTCCGTGAAAGTGACATAATTGTCAGCAGTAATGTTGCCAATAATACCGCCTAACTTGTCAACTGTGATGTCGTGAGAAACATGGGCTTAATTCAGTATCTTCATCAATACTTTTTTGTGCGACTCAGAATTCATCAATAAGGACAAGAGTGATATCTTTGCAGGGGTGCGATTCAACTGGTCTACCACTCTGTATTCACTTTGCTTGATGAACTTCAAAAATTCACAGGCCTCTTCATCAGATACCTCCTTCTTATACTCATTTAGCTTTGTCAACTCTTCCTTTTCCTTCACTTCATTTCCCATGGAAGTCTCTCCTATCTTGCTCTTCCCCTTTCAGTTTCTTTTCTTTTCTTCTTCTTCTTGCCCTTTTCGCAGCTCCTCCGAAGTATAAATGCTACCACTTCGTGTCATCCCTCCGATCCCTGATATATTAGTGACAACAGAGGTCGGACAAGATGAAACTTTTGGTTGATCGTTTGTGGGATTGCTTCCAAGGATTTGCACATCATAATTCCATGGTACTGCCTTTGTGTTTTTGAATGGAAAAGGGCTAGGAACTTGAATTGTGATGGGCCTTGGGCCACATGGAGATGGCGCAGCTGCAACTTCAGTGTAATAGATGACCAATGGTTTGATAGCTGGACTTGCAATAGAAGGGACCAGAGAGTTTATGGCTTCCTGACCTTCTTGTAATTGTGGAATAGCACACTCATCGACCATGCTTATGCCACCATTGTCACATAGATGACCTATTTGCACTAATTGCATGTCCATTAGATCTTGGAGGATTTGTCTGAACTCACCACATTCCTCAATAGAATGCCCCACATTCCCACATTATTTCATCCGCGCTGCCCCCTTTCTCTTTAATACGAGCTTCCATCATCCCAGATTTGCACAACTTTTTAAAAAGGACCTTCATGGGGGTTTTGACATCTGCCACTCGTCTTATAAGCTACTGGGCAGAGCACTCCTCTATAGCATTGACTGTAGGATTCCCATGATTAGGCAAAGGGTTATGGCCTACACTAGGGGTACTTGGCTTGAAATTCAACCATTTGGCATTGATTAGATCTTGCACCTTAAACTTCAGCGCTTTGCAATTCTCTGTGGAATGCCCTACGGCCCCCGCATGGTAGTCACACTTGGTATTTGGGTCAAATTCTTTAGGGTATGGGGGTTCTAATGGCTTCATCGGGCGAGGAGCCAAGAGAGAATTATGAATGAGTTGGGGTAATAACTCAGTGTAGGTCATGGAAATTGGGTCGAAGTGGACAAATTTCTTTTCTTGGTTATTTGGTGGTCTTCTTTGGTTTGTGTTTGGATTTTGGGTCCATGGTTGAGCTGTTTGAGGCGGCAAGGTAGGGGGTGCTAGGTATTGATTAGGATATGGCGTTTAGTGAGGCCTCATTGGGTGGTGAGGTTGAGGATGAGGAATATGTGAAGCGTTGGCGACATGGAGGTGATAAGGCTGGGGATATGGAAAGTACGGGTGGTAAGGTGCGAAAGGGGTTTGGAAAGATGGTTGATGGTTCACAGGTGTTTGGCTATATCTATTTTGGGTGAAATTTCTCTAGTCAAAGGTAACAACATGAGTTTCTCCCTCTCTTTTCTTCCCCATCGGGGGCCTCTTGGCGTTAAATGTTCCTGTTGAACTTTCAACGATCTTCCCACTTCTTATTCCTCCCTCAACTCTTTCTCCAATGATGACCATGTCTGAGAAATTTGATGACACACTCCCTATCATTTTGTCATAAAAGGGTGATTGCAGAGTGTCAATGAACGTAGCCACCATTTCTTTTTCCGTCAATGAGGGCTCTACTTGAGCAGCCATTTCTCTCCACCTCTGAGCATATTCCTTGAAGGTCTCAACATCCTTCTTAGCCATATTCTGCAGTTGTAGTCTATCTGGTGCCATATCGATGTTATACTTATACTGCTTCAAGAAAGCGTCAGTCAAGTCTTTGAAACATCGTATATAGGTGCGTGTACCAACTCGAAGCTGCCCCAGTTAGGCTGTCTTGAAAGAAGTAGATTAGCAGCTTGTCATCGTGAGCATACGAAGCCATCTTGCGGATGTACATGGTTAGGTGGTTCTTTGGACAAGTAGTTCCCCTGTATTTATCAAAATCTGGGACTTTAAACATGGGGGGAATCACCACATCCAGGACAAGACAGAGCTTTGAGGCATTTAAAAGACTATAGCCACTTGCCCCTTCAATGGCTTGTAGTCTTTCTTCAAGAATTTCCCACTTCCCCCTGGACTGGGGATTTTCAATAGAGGAATTCAACGGGTATTGCGGCATAAAGGTGGGAACAAAATGTTGCCCCAGTAGGGTTCCACTGGCATGTGGTTGAGCAGTACTTAAGGAGTTTGAAGTAGGCATGCTGCTTTCCGGAGGATTGGCAGTTTGCGGTGGTACAGAACTGGGATGGAGACCATATGGCGGATGAGGAAAGGGTACGGGTGTTGTGTTGGCGGGGGTTCGTTGACATTTGACTGAGTGGCTTGATTTTGGGTAGGGTTTGAGGGATTTGAAGTTGGGGACACTGTTGGCATGTCATTATTAGGGGAACTAGTGGCTAATGGTGGTATATAACCTGGAGGGAGGCCATATGGGGGGAAAGACGCCCCTTGGTTTCTCTGTGAACTGGCGACTGAAGGTTGAGTGGTGCCGTTTGGGCAAATGGTGAGTGGCATCGTAATCCCTTGAGGATTAAAACCTTGGTATTGCAGGGGGAACGCAGTGAAACTAGGCAGGCAAAGAGGTGTGGCCGGATGTCCTTCATTTGTCACTGAGGGATTCCCATCTGTGCTCCTTCTATTCTCCATAGACTATAACATTTCCATCATCTTGGACATTTGCTCCCTAAGCTGGTTCACTTCATCCCTCAACTCTTGAGTTTGCTCTATCTCATCCATGATCTTTGCTTGGGAACGAGTCTTGTAAGGGTGTCGTGGAAGCTGTTTTCCTGCTATAGTGTCTACTTTTCTGCTCGAGGAAACATGATGCGATTATTAGTATTGACTGAACCAAAATGACAAAATACATGTATGCAAAGAACTGACTATTTATGCCGATGTTTTTTTTTATCTTTTATTATTATTATTATTTATTTGGCAGATAAATATGATTCTGCATGCAATTCCTTGTTAGCGAAGGGAACAAGTTTGCGTCCTGTGAGGATGCTTGGTGACCGTGGAAAGGTTCGCACAAACATTCGATAGCAAGGCAAAATCCCTACATTTAGCACTAGGGCATATCGCTCCTTAGGCAAAAATGTGGTTGATGGTAAATCCAAGGGAACATTCATTCCTCAATGGACACCATTCACTGGCAATGCAAATATAGGACCAAACTCCCTATACTTTCACTCAAGGACAAATCATCGGCAAAAAATATGGTTGACAATTTATTCAAGGAAGAATTCACACCTCAATGAACAATATCTTGCTAAAAGGATAACAAGATCGATATTTGAAACAAAACACAGCAATGAGCATCCATTTTCATTTCAAACTTCAGAAGTACAAGATTTAGTTCCCACAAAATGTAGCACAATTACATCAACAACTTCATTTGCTTTTTTCTAAAACCCTTAGCAAGACCTCGACAATACTTCATAAAATCAGCAATCTTTGATGGTAGTCGTAACCAGGGGTTTATGTGAGCTTGAATGTCTGCTTCTTCGAAATGAGTAATCAGTTGTGTAGTATGATATTGTAAACTATCAAACATATCTTCAAATTTATTCTTCCATTCTTCTTTTTCAGCCCTTTGATTTTGTGCTACTGATTGCTACACTTCTGCCCATTCTTCTTTTTCCCTCACTAGTCTTCGGGCTTCGAGTCTCCATTGCTCATGGTCTCGCCCCAACTCTTGAATTTTCAGCTTCAAATGCTCATTCTTTCGATTTGCTTCCATGAGTGCATTGTGATATTTGGTAGCTAATGCTCGCCCTTGGTCAGAGCGGCACTTTGCTTCAGTCAGAGCTTCTTGTATGGCTTGCATTCTACGATCTTGTACCCTAGCATTTGCTTCCAACTTCCCTTTCTCTTGCAAAACCAACGTCATTGCCTCTTCCTGAGTGCTTATCTTTGCTCGTAATTCATGAACTTCTGTTGTGGTCTTTTCAAATTCTATCTCCTTTCCTTTCCTTGCCCTTTTTGCTCGGCTTGGGGTCTCAGCAATATCTGCACACACATCTTTTAAATATTCAACTTCAACAGCTAGCTTCTGGCATCGACTCTGGTGGATGACTACTTTTAACTCAGCGGCTTTCTTTCCTTGTTCCAAGACTTTCATTTGTGCTTTCAGTCTTTCAATCTCGGTGACCATTTGAGGTATGATCTGAGGATGACCTTTATCATCTGAAACTGTCTGGGGGATACTATTTTGTACCTTTCTTGCCTCTCTCCATTGCAAGTATTCAGGGGTACAAACCACCACATGCTTCCCTAATTCCTTTGTTCCTGCCATATGAATATTCTTCTAAGCATCTCTAATCTCTTTTTCTCACTTAGTAGTGCTTCCATTTTGCTGGTATAAGAAGCTGAACCCTTCAAGTTGCTTTTCGTTGGGCATGTATTAAGTCCATCAGAGTTGCCTAAGCACGAGGATTGGTGCGTATGATACACCACCTCTAGGGCTCATCAAAGGAACATTAGGAAAGTCACCACAGCTGAAAACTATCTCCTCTCCATGATACCAAGGGCATACCCATTTAAAAGAATCTGGCCCCATCCTCACGAACTCATTTTTTCATTCATAAGCTTTTTGTTGCTTCACTGGTATACGACCAAAATTCCTTAACAGGTCAGGTATGAGTCCCAGGCGATTTTGTACATCCATATGCGTTATGATCCAAACGTACAACATATGTGTACAGCATCGAATCTTTCCACCACCCTTTTGATGACAAATTTCCATCGTGAAGAAAGTATCAACAAGAATAGCAAGGATTGGATTCTCTTTATACTTCTCAAACTTGAAGAATACATCCATTGCTGCTTGATCTACCATATCTGAGGTAAATGGGAATAACACTAACCCAAAGATGGTTAAGGCCAGTGTTTTGTTGAAGAAATCCCACTTTCCTTGTTGTGCTAGATACTGAAGATGTGCTTCTAGGTAACTTTTCTTCAAGCCTTTTGTTCCTCCCCTCTTTTCCATGCCCAATTGACTTGTTTGAGCTCCTATCAGTTCTGCTATCTTCCCTACTGATACATAATACCCTCCATAAAGATAAACATTTGGGTGCTTGTTCATTGGAAGCCTCAATATGATTGCATACTCCTCTATGGTTGGTGTAATGTCCAAGTTAGGTAGCTCAAAACATTTGAGAGAATGGTTCCAAAATTGAGCAAGGCCACTCAAGACGGGCTCCTCAACTGTAATGCGCAGCAAATCCAGAATCTGCCCATAACTGCTTGAGAACTCTGATCGAGCCTTCGGGGTCATTTGCTGAGTAACGTCCCTCACATACCTCAGATCACTGCCATTTACTGTAACCCTTATACTCCTCTTGAGGTCGACTGCATTGCTGGAGTTCTGTCCTTGATATGTTTCTTCCATTCCTTGCTATTGACGAGTACTAACCTTTCCACTTTGCCAAGAAAACTCACCCTAAAAGGAAGTAATGAAGGGAACATGTAAACAAAACAAAAAGGAGAATGCACCCTAAGGATACTTCTCGTCGAGGTAACTCTAAAGAAATGTATTAACAGTCTAAATGGAGATGCCCTCATAGGGTCGTAAACCCAAAGGGTGCCTTGTCTCTTTTTTATTCTTTCTCTTTCTCTTCTAAATGCTGAGACTGTTATGAAAATGCAAGATGATGTGTATTTTGTTCTACTAAAAATTTTTTTTTTATGAAAATGTAAGAATGAATGAAAATGCGAGCCATGAAAGTGCAAGAGGATGTATATTTTTTTATTTAAAAAAAAAGAGTGATAAGGAAAGACATGAGAGATAGTGAGATAAAGAAGAATTTTTTTTTTGTTTTTAAAAAAAAGAAAAAAGAAAGGAAAAATGAAAATGCAAGATGATCTTTTTTTTTTTGAAGGCAAGAATGAATGACATGAGAGATAGATGGATAATGAAGAAAGAAAAAGAGAAAAAAAAAATGAAAATGCAATATCTTGTATCTTTTTCTTTTTTGATGAAATTTTTTTTAACCAAAAAGAATGCATGGATGAATGACAAGAGGAAAAGATTGTGTCCTAATAGGTGTAACCTAAGGAGATGGATGACTCTAATTTTTTTATGTCATTATGTTCAATCTACTAGTGCAAGGTTTTTTTTTTAGGATAGATCTAAACCTCTAAAAAGTCATGGTCCCCAGATTGCCCCCATATCGAAAGATAAGGATCCAATTCATGAATTAATCACAAGTAGGGATGAACCCTCTCAATATGACTAGTCCATGATACTGGTAACAATCTGAGTGGCGTCTCAACAAATGCCAAGTGAGCACAAGGCTCCTCAATAACAAAAGTCGAGACCCTTCCTACTCCTCGGGTTCGCACAGACTCGGGTATAGAGCCCAAAAAGTGTGTGAGGTAAGTGATTCGTGATGTGTGTGAAGGAGCATGAAAAAAATCTGTACAAAAACTTAAAAGACAAAAATACCCCCAACCTACAAAACATATATACAACAGTCAGCCAACAATCGTCTACCCTAGGGTTTTAACAATTAAGTACAAAATATATATACAAGTCACAATATATATGGAATAATGCTATCAGATATTTACATAAAAGTACTAAATAAAATATATTTACAAACAAATAAGAAAACAAAAACAAAGACAAAGAGGGTAAAATAAATAAATAAAAGATTATTAAAAATTTGCATAACTAACTTAAGGTACCGTTCTTAGAACGGGCAGTGTAGGGTGCTAACACCTTCCCTACCTGTAATCGACTCCCGAATCCAAACTCATTTTCTAAAAGACCAGTTTTCCTATTTTCAGGGTTTTTCTGATGTTTTACCAATTTAAATAAACATTGGTGGCGACTCCATTGATTTTTTTATCTTTTTCGGTCATTCGTCACGATCCCGGTTGCGACAGATGGCAAGAATGAAAATGCAAGATGATTTTTTTTTTGGAAGGCAAGAATGAATGACATGAGAGATAGATGGATAATGAAGAAAGAAAAAGAGAAAAAAAAAGAATGAAAATGCAATATCATGTATCTTTTTCTTTTTTGTTGAAATTTTTTTTTAACCAAAAAGAATGCATGGATGAATGACATAAGGAAAAGATAAAGAAAAAGTATGCTCCATTTGTGTCCTAATAGGTGTAACCTAAGGAGATTGATGACTCTAATTTTTTTATGTCATTATGTTCAATCTACTAGTGCAAGGTTTTTTTTTTTAGGACAGATCTAAACCTCTAAAAAGTCATGGTCCCCAGATTGCCCCCATCTCGGAAGATAAGGATCCAATTCATGAATTAATCACAAGTAGGGATGAACCCTCTCAATATAACTAGTCCATGATACTGGTAACAATCTGAGTGGCGTCTCAACAAATGCCAAGTGAGCACAAGGCTCCTCAATAACAAAAGTCGAGACCCCTCCTACTCCTCGAGTTCGCACAGACTCGGGTATAGAGCCCAAAAAGTGTGTGAGGTAAGTGATTATTGATGTGTGTGAAGGAGCATGAAAAAAATCTGTACAAAAACTTAAAAGACAGAAATACCCCTAATCTACAAAACATATATATATACAACAGTCAGCCAACAATCGTCTACCCTAGGGTTTTAACAATTAAGTACAAAATATATATACAAGTCGCAATATACATGGAATAATGCTATCAGATATTTACATAAAAGTACTAAATAAAATATATTTACAAACAAATAAGAAAACAAAAACAAAGACAAAGAGGGTAAAATAAATAAATAAATGATTATTAAAAATTTGCACAACTAACAATAACAGGCCTGACTCTCTATTGAAAATCCCCAGTGGAGTCACCATCTGTCGCAACCGGGATCGCGACGGATGACCGAAAAAGATAAAAAAATCAATGGAGTCGCCACCAATGTTTATTTAAATTGGGAAAACATCAGAAAAACCCTGAAAATAGGAAAACTGGTCTTTTAGAAAATGAGTTTGGATTCAGGAGTCGATTACAGGTAGGGAAGGTGTTAGCACCCTACACTGCCCGTTCTAAGAACGGTACCTTAAGTTAGTTGTGCAAATTTTAATAATCTCAAATATATTTATTTTTACCATTTTTTAGAAAAAGATTTTGTAACTAATTTTTTTATTTTTTTAAAAGAAAAAAAAATAACCAAATGATGAAAATTTAATTTTGGCTTGACAGAAATAGATTTCTGCTTCTACGTATCCCCTGGTGCAATGGGGAACTCAAAGTCACTTAGTTCTTTAAAAAATGATTGTTGGTTGATTGTTTTTAATTAAAAGACTTTATTTGAAAACAAATTTATTCCTACACAGGATTCAAGTTAGCACCAGACTACTTAATAAACCCTTGTAATCCAAACAACAATGAAAATAACATCTGTTATTCAATCAACATTATTGGTCATCGCATTGATTAAAAGATTTTTTTTATATATTTTTTTTAAAGCATACACAAGGACAAACAAATAACTATACAAACAATACATTGTCATATTATGAGCTAAGTAAATACAATAAAAATCAAATTAAATAGCCATTAAAACACCCACTAAACTTGGATTTTTATGTTTTAATGTTTTTTATTATTTTTTTAATTTTTTTATATTTTATTTACTTTTTATTGAATCAGCCACTAAAACACCCAATTAATGAATAAATAAAAAATAAAAAAATTAATCTAAATAAAATTAAAAAGAAATGAAGTAAATGAAAAAACAAAAACAAAAACAAAAAGCAAGCAAAAAACCAACAGAGAAACAAATGGAAATTTAAGAATGGCTCACGGTGCTCTACGAGCAGGACAGAGGAGTACGACGGTGGGGAACCCAGAAAGCGGTGGAGCTCCGGCGGCGTGCGAGGTCTGGATCGAGGCTCTGAATCCGAAACACGGGCAACAGTGCTTTGGCTCGGGGGGAGCGGGATCGATGGCGATGCGCGACTGAGCGTGGAGGCTTCGCGTGATGAGGTAGTTAGGGGTGTCTCGGATGGCTCTGAACAGCGACGGAGGAGGTGAGGTCCGATGAGTGGTGTGTTTGAGAGCTCGAAGATGGAGGAGCGCGGTGGTGAGGTGGGTTGATCTCAGAGATCCCAGTTTCTGCTAGTGAACTTGCGCAGATCAGGTGTGGGTTTTGTGCGGTGCACGGGGAGGAAAGGCCATCTGGTGCGATGGTGGTTGGACGAAGGGCTTCGTGGTGGACGATGGTGGTGTAGCACAAATCTGGTGGGAGCAGGTCGTTTCCGTTGAGGTGACTACGGGTGAAGGGGGAGTGGAGGTTTTAATGGTTGATTTGAATGGGGTTATGTATGAAGAGTGAAGGTGGTGCTGCCCGAGTTGGTGAGGCCATAGATGAGCTTGAGGGTGAGGGAGATTGGTTGTTAGCCGTTGCAGTGGTGGTTAATGGTTGAAGGTTGATGGTGAGGGTGGAGGACATTGGGTGTGATGATGGAATAGAGGTTGGAGGATGGTCTTTGCTTGGGTTGTTTACGGTGTGTACGTGTAAGGAGAGAGTGAAGTGGTTGTTAGATGGTGGAGAAAAAAAAATGATAAAGATGAGAATGGAGGTTTAGATGTGAAGATTGTGGTAGAGAAGATGGAACTGTGGCAGAGGTTGTGGAGGTTGAGGAAGCTTGGTTTTGTGAGTGAATGATTAAGAAAGAAAAAATTCGAAGATGGTGCAGGTTCCCCGGTTATGAAGTGGTCCTCGCCTTGTAGATGAAGTGGTGTTTTTATACATGAGAAAAAAGAGAAAGAAAAGAAGAAAAAAATAAAAATAAAAATAAAAATAAAAATAAAATAAAAAAATAAAAAAATAAAAAAATGAGTAGTGTGTATTACGTGAGTGAGTGAATTGGTGCATGTAGTGGGTGAGTGAGTAGGAGTGGGTGAATTAGTGAAGTGAGTGGGAGTGGGTGCATTAGTGAAGCAGTGAGTACGTGTAGTGGGTGAGTGAGTGGGGAAAATTTATTATTATTATTATTTTATTTTTCTATATTTTTATTTTTTATTATTTTTTGTACTTTATTTTTTGTGTGTTTTATTTTATTTATTTTATCATAAAAAGAGTGCAAAGTAAAGCAATTAAACATCAATTATCACAGGATTATTAGTCTATGAACAAACATAAAAAAGAAACTTCACGGACAAAATTGCGTATCAACACCATGGAACAATCATGGTTTAGAAAATCATAAATTTAATTTAAAACCAAAGAATCACAAGTTTACCATTAGGGAAATAAGATAAAACTTGGATTTTGAAGCACTTAGGATAGGATTTTGACAAAATCTCCTAAATGAAAAGTGTTTAGGAGGTGGTTTAGGTTTAAGAAACGTTGAGAGGAAAAATTATAGAAGATTGATGGTGTATTTGGGTGCTAGGGCCGAAACCCAAAGAGAAAAGGGAAGGGAAAATGTTATTGGTGTTCTTAGGAAATTTGAGAGAAAATGAGACTAAGTCTTTAGGTGAGAGAAAAAGTAAATATTGAGAGTAAAATGTGAGGGTGCAGCCGTGAGGTGAATATAGGAGAGATTAAAGGATAAAGTTTGATAGTAAATATCCCATTGTGTTCACATTTGAAAGGCACATGGCCTATGTCAATTGGTCATGCAATGGTCACTTGGATGGACCTAGAAGCTTATGGAACATGGTGGAATTGGCCTATCTTGGCCGTGGGACTTTAGGGTGCTTAGGGACTTTGTTTGACTTCAATTAAAGATTAATTACATGCTAATTAAATAGGTAGTTAACTAGGTTAGGTTTCTTAATTTCACTTACTTAATTATCTAATTACATAACTAATCAATCTAAAAGGTTATTGCATATGTCATGCTTTGTCATGACTTCTAAATGGAATTAGGATATCTAATTAGTAATTAGATTATAACTAATTTATAACTAGGTTAGTTCACTTAGTTTCATAATTAGGCAATTAGGTTAACTAAGTTAGGTTTAATTAACTACTTAGTTACTAGTCAAGCCATTATATTTGACTAAATCCTATCCATTGATTTTAACTTTAACTCCTAGCCCTTGACGTAATCTAAGGTGGATATCACTTAGTGATTTTATCTGAACTGTTCTCACACCATTGATCTGATCAATGGTTATGATCAAAAACATCTTAATCAAGCTTTTCATCCAATGGTCAACAATAAAGTCCTTGCCCCTTTATTTGACCAATTCCTATTGGTTTAGAAAAGTCCAGCCATCGATTTTGACTGGTTCCTATTGGTTCATTCTAATTTAGGTTACAGAAAATATTTTAAGTACATTTTTTGTCAGTTAAAATATATCAGGTCCAATAATTTGTAGCAGAAGCTGCTATAAATAAAATAGTAAATATTTATCAGTGAAATATTTTTATTTCACAGATAAATTCTAAAAATTAAAAGATTCTTTTCTTTGTCACTCAGATTTGGGTTTGGTAAGATCTCCCGCCTCTGAATAAATCAGATAAGAATTTCCCCGGCCCAAAAATTATTATTTTCTTGACCTGGAGGAAATCATACAAAGCAATCAAAAATAGTATCAGAACAGTCAAATTATTTTTATATCTCACAAAAAACATTAAACAGTGAAATTCTGTCATTACTGTAACATAGTCTAAAATTTGGGGTGTTACAATAAGGACTTTATTCAAGGTTGTAATATGGTCAAGGTAAAGGAGAAGGTAATGTGGATATGACAAGTTAAATACTAAAGATAATAAAAGAACATGAGAGTTGAGTTCAAATAACAAGCATGAAAGTTCATCCCAACTCCACCTAATACAAATTCCCTTTACATATTTTTTTCCTTTACTTTATTGCCTTGTTGACTCTTCTTTACATAATTTTTTTTTGTTTTTGTTTTTGTTTTTTATTTTTTTTTAAAGATGAACATAATATATACATTTAAATAAATTTTTTTTCAACCATTCTACACACACACCCCCACACTTATTCAAGAACTCATCCAATGACAAAGTTAATGTTCTCTTATTCCCTAAGGTCAAGTAAGAACATGATTTTTCTTTTAAGGCACATAATGAGTTCGAAACAAAGAATGATCAAATAAGCTCAAAGGGGTTAAGCAAGGGGAAATTAGTCATTTCTAATGCTTTACGTTGGCAGGAATTAGAGAATTTTTCAGAAGCCATAAGAGTACTTGATATCATATTGGGACAATATGCTGTTGAGCAAGGCTGCCTATTTGTGCACCAGTCATTCTTAGCTATTTGGTTAAAGTAGCTATTTCAAGAAAAAGGCCTCAATCATATTTATGTATGCATATGAAAAATGTAGTCTCAAAAAGAATCAAAGCGAGTTCTAGAGTAACAATTCCATGAGTGAAATTCACACAAAAAAGAAGAGAATGGTACAAATGTTCAATCTATTCATCAATAGGCTCAAAATCTCACAAGGCATAATTCTATCTTTCTCAGTTCAACAATTCAACATCCATAACCAAGCATGTGATTTTTAAGAAAGAAGACAATTTACTCAATCATGCAAATTTCCATGAATTTGAATTGCTACTTCCACACAACTAGTTATCTACCTAATTACTCCTTACTTTGCCACCAATTTTGATGCGTCTCAAGAGTAAATAATTTACTCCTTACTCTGTCATCCTTAATTAGTTTTGCTGTTAGTAAGTTGTTGACAAATATATAAACATAACAAACATATTAATACACACACTTCCTAATTTTTTTTTAGGTTTTTTTTACACAACTATCCTTCCCCTCAACCAGATCACAACATTGTCCTCAATGTCAAAACATAGATAGGTAAAGGATAGAAAATATTACCTGTTGCTGAAATTACTGAAAAGAAAAATTTTACACAAATATAAACAGAAACAAAGTACGATAAATAAAACCAAAGCTTGTAATTATTTAAATAGTTGGAGTGTCGGATCTGGCTTGCTTTTCATACTACTTCCCTCACCGCTTCCTTCTGACTAATCTATCTGAGCTGTTACTAGATCAGGTTCATAAACAAAAGCTTCTAATTTATCAATCAACTCATCAACAGTGGAAGCAGAAATAAGGAGTCATCTTGTCGAAGGTGTGATAAATTTCTATTCCACAACATGGTCAAGAAAAAATAACAAAAGATCAAATAAATTATTAACAGTCAACAAACCTATGGGTTTATGGTGGATGTTCAGTTGGGCCCAAGAGACAATTTGAAAAACTTCTTCCAAAGTACCAAAACCACCTGGTAAGGTAATGAATGCATCAGAGTTTTTAAGCATTGTCCTCATTCGTCCATGCATAGATGATACTTGAATTTCCAGCCTAATTATCTGTCCAATGATGTTCCTTCGAGTTAAAGGTACAGGAATGATACCTAAAACTTGACCACCTCTTATAAGTGCAGAAAGTGATACAACCCCCATTAACCCAATGCTACCTCTGCCATATACTACACGAATGTTTTTCGCAGCAAGTGTTCTACCAACAGTGCTTGCTGCGTTTACAAATTTTAAACCCTTCCCATAACTTGTCCTATAAAATACACAGATACTGGTAAATCTATGAACCAAAGAAGAAGCTCACTCCATTTCTACACTCATACTCTCTTTGAATGATTCTGAGTTGTAGGAAAGTGAAGAAAATAAAGTGTTTAAATAGGGAAGAGAATAGAAAAAGTAATAATAGCTCCTGTATGAGTAAGTTGGCTATTGTCAAAAAAGTTTGAATTTAAGAATTTTTTTTATATTTTTATATTTTTTTGTTTTATATTTTTTTATTTTTTTAGACTTCAAGAAAACCATTAGGGTAAAGAAGTCTAAAAATCCCTGAAGGATCCCGTCCAAAGGATCGTCTGTCTAAGACCAAAATACAACAAAATCATACAAAAATAAAATTATAATAATAAATGATGGCATACCTTTATCTACAGGGAATTGGTGGCATATCTTTGTACTGCGTGTCACCAGTGCAGAAATACCAAGACGACTCAGCCAATCTGGGAATTCTTCTCCCTCCTGCTTATTTGAAGAAAAGAAAAAGAGAATAAAGAAACCATCGTGGGTTTCCATCTTGGGTTTACATCAACAAAGATGCTAAAATCTAAAACCCGCAATGTCCAAGATCCAGAACGCCCTATCCCAGGGCACTGGGACCCCCTTCTAATAAAATAGAGGATCAAGCTCAGATGCCTCATACGCTTTGGCAGCCGTGAGTTACTTCTCACTAATAACCAAAGTGGGACGCTTTTGCCTGTTCATCAACTCCACAATGCCTAGATGGTAAACATTAGGTTGTGGAGTGCGGCTCTCTACAGAGTATGGCACACGAACCTCATTTACGGACTGGCGTGCGAAGGTCCACCCGAGTCAATGACAAGTCTGCCACTGGCAGGGGCTCTTAATCTAATTAAAAACTAAGTACAACCGAAGTTTTGCCTTTTTTATTTCTTTTATTCTTTTTTTTTCTTTTTTTTTTTTTTTTTTTCTTTTTTTTTCTTTTTTCTTTTGAAGATGTACAAGATAATATATGCATGTTGTTGTGATTGTGGCTCACATCTTCCTCTAGTTTTACGTCTAGTAACGGCTTAAATGCCTTCTATGAGTCGAGGATAAACTTCCTATCCAATTTTCTTATAAATTAGCAAACAAGATCTTTTTGAGTCAGATTCCCAAGACTGTAACGCTCTTGCTCGTCCCTAATGATTTGATCAGGATTATTGAGGCAAGATCTTTCATGTTGCAAGAAAATTAATTATGTTAGCAAACTAAGGCTTGGAATTGACAGAAAATAAAAATTCATTGGAAAAAGAATCATTGATAGGTGTGATATCAAAAGGTGAGCCTATTGTAAGTATGGACAAATGATCTGCAACAACATTTTTGACTCATTTTGAATTCTTGAAGTAACAAAATCCACCGTATCAACCTAGGTTTGCAAAAACTTATTGAGAAAATCGTCAAGTGCACTGAATTGTCAAAGTAATAAAGTTGACGATTAAGAGGAAAAAGAAAAAAAAAACTAAAACGCACAAAATTAAGAAGGAAAAAAGAGAATAAGGCACATGAATGCAACACACAATAAGGATGTAAACACATGAAATTAAAACACTAGGGATCTGACTTCACTTGATTCAACAATCTATCATAGACAATAGAGTAACTTTGGGACCTTCATTCTAATTAATTTCTAGTCATTCAATTGATGGAGAGAATCCAATAATTAATTAAAACTCAATTCCTTGGTCTAAACCTTAATTCTTAAAGATATGATCTTTACTCTATGGATTCTCATGGAACATACCACAATTCTCCCACACAACCTATAACCTTTATTCTTAGATGATTATAAATCATGGCACTTATTATTTATGGTCTAGGTCATATGCAAACCTTCCGATTCTACATACACCTCACTTGATCAATTTATGAGTGGCCAATTCATAAAAGTATTAAGAATCATAATAAGCACTCAAATTGAATAGAAAATAAATAAATTAAAATTCTAATTTTAATACATGTCGATTGAATTAAGTAACGTCTTCACCCTAGAAATACATGAATTTAACTACACATGACAAAAGAGAAGAAGAAATAGGAAGAATAAAATAAAAATATATACATAGCTCCACCTTCCATAAAAAAAAAATATTAACAAGTAAGTGGTAAACCTGCCATGGTAAAAAAAAATAATATTAACAAGCAGGCGGTAAACCTGCCATGGTAAAAAAAAATATTAACAAGTAGACACTAAACTTACCATGGTAAAAAAAAAATTAACAAGTAAGCGGTAAACCTGCCATTAAATATTAACAAAGATGTGATATAAACCAGCCACCAAATAAATATTAACAAGGGTGTGATATAAACCAGCCGCCAGATATATATTAACAAGGGTGTGGTATAAACCAGCCACCATATATATATTTACAATTAACAAAGGTGTGGTATAAACTAACTACCAAATAAATATTAATAAGGGTGTGGTATAAACCAACCACTAAATAAGTTAGTAAGCAGATAAATTAAAAAGTTAGTAAGCAGATAAATTAAAATGTTAGTAAGCAGGTAAAGTAAAATGTTAGATAGCTGATAAAGTAAAAAGTTAGATAGTTAGTAAGTTAGTAAGCAAGAAAATTAAAAGGTTAGTAAGTTAGTAAGTTAGAGAGTTAGAAATAAAGTGCAGAAAGTAAAATACAAAAAATAAAATCTAGAAAGTAAATTTAAAACATGAAAATCAGAGAGAGGCAGAGCCCCACCAGAGCCGGAGAAGGAGGAAGAAGAGAAGAGTCAAGGTTGAGATATTATTAGAACATAAAGTAAAAATCAAAGAACCAGCAAGCCAAATTTTTTTTTTTTTTGTGGCGAGAGAAGAGAAGAAGAAAGATTATTTCATTAATCATTAAGGATTATAGAAGGAGAAGAGAGAGTTTCTCTTACTAAATTAGTACGTTAGTATGTACAAAGAAAAAAATATTAAAAGAGTAGAAATATATATATATATATATACAAGATCCATAGGAAAAAAATATAAATATATATATACAAAATATTTACACCATAAATTTTTTCTTCAAATCAAGTCCCCGGCAACAGTGTCAAAAACTTGATGCGGATTAAAAGTTGCAAACCCAAGTGTAGGTTGTTTCAAGTAATAAATTCTCAGGAGTCCGAGGTCGATCCACAGGGAATTGATGAAGAGTAATTTATTTGATGTAAGGAAAATATTTTGTCACAACAATAAAAGTGATAAAACTTAGTCACAAATAAAAAAGATTTACTTGGGTTAGGAGATCCACTCTTGGTAAATAAAATAAGGACAAGATTAAGTCTTTTTATAACTCAATTAGAATCCACATATAATGGAGGTTCCAATAAAAAAATACAACAATCAAAGTTCATTAAAAATTATATATATAATTATATTATGATTCCTTTAATCATCTATTAATACCACCACTTATAAGTGGGCTCAAGCATTAATTGTGCCAACCTCTTGTCTACAATAAATCAAGATCTCCACTTTACAAGGAGGGTTTCTAAATTGATTGAAAACAAAATATAACACATATAATGACCACTTGAAAATATATCATTTAAGCACAAAAAATAAATTAATCTAACCTTAACTTATTACCAAAAGCTTCACCCTTTCACCTAAGTAAAATAAAAATTAGTTACTCATAGACAAGAAGAAAGAAAGAGAGAAGAAGAAGAAGAAGAACATAACTTTAATTTAGAACAAAAGAAAACTACAACAAGATAATCAAACAACAAAATAGCATGATCTTGATATCTAACACCAAGACTCCCCAAATGATCAGCCAAGGCTCCCTTTTATAGAGGATTAGGGATATAAAATGACAAGAGGACTGAGTCATGAGTGAGTTGATGAGTGGAAAATTTGTGAAAAATTCCAAATGACTTTTGGTGAGTGGAAAATTATGGAGATTCTTTGTCTCCGAAATCATTCAGTTCTGAAGTATTTGAATGCATCATAATCTGACCAAGTGGTCTTCATAAAAATTGTAAGCCTGGATCTTAGCTTTCAAATGACATCAAAATCACCTCAAAAGACCAGCTACAGATTGAGATATGGCCCAATTACTGTACAGTATTTAGGCCTAGTTACAGCTCCTCTGTTCTAACTTCGAAGCCCAATATGACCTCCAAGGAGTCCGATTTGAATCTTGTGTTCTTCATGAAAGTTGTAGATATGGGTCTTATCTTACAAAAGTTTTAGCCCAATCTAGATCTTACAACCCGAGTTATACTCTGATTACTACACACTGTTTAGGTTCCAATCACAAAACTCGTATTCTAACTTCCAAGCCTAATTAGTTCCACTAGATGTCCGACTTTGACCTCGAGCTCTTCTTGAAAGTTGTAGAGCTCTCTCTTATCTTTCCATCAATGTAAAATACATAATTTTTATACATCTAAAACTCAAGATATGGCCAAAATACAAAAATAGTGTAAAACATAAATCATGCTGAAAAAAATCAATTAAGTCCAATTTGAGTCCAAACTTACAAAACATAACCAAGCTCAATCAATTAAGTACATAGAGAGTATAAATGACTAAAAATGAGGGTTTATTAATATATAAAATATTTAATTATCAGTGAACCTATGGGAAGAGGAACTCACCAAATGAAGACCCAGATATGGCTAGAGCCTTTAGGGCTATGGCAGATGCTATGAGGGAGCAGACTGCCATGAATGCGAGGATGCTTAAGAGGATGAGGGAAACTCCACCTCTACAGCCAACACCTCCACCTGTCCAGCTGGAGCAACCAGTCTAAGAGGTACTAGTGGGGCACAATCAGAGTTTTCGGGACCTCTTGGAATTCAGGAAGTCTAATACGTCATCCTTCAAGTGGGAGTACAACCCAGTGAGAGCTAAGGGTTGGCTAAAGGAGATGGAGAAGATTTTTCCTGTTATGTTTGCTCAGATGAGTAGAAGGTGCTCTTTGCTTCCTATATGTTGAAGGGGGAAGTAGAGATTGGTGGACGAATGATAAGAGATTGTTTGATGCTTCAGGGACTCTTGTTACGTGGGAGATCTTCAAAGGTTCATTTATGCAAAAGTATTTCTTGCAAAATTTACAAAATGTAAAGGAAATGGAGTTCCTGATGTTAGAGCAAGGCGATATGTCTATTAGTCAATATGTGGCCAAGTTTAATGAGTTGTCCAAATTCTTATCCTATATCAAATTCAACACTGATGAGAGGTGGAATTATGTGAAATTTGAAGAAAGATTGAGAGAGGATGTCAAGAAAGCTATCAAACCATTTGAGATCCAAGACTTTACAACCTTGGTGAACAAAAGTGAATAATAGAAAGGCATGATGGGAAGCCTTCAGTGAAGCAAAAGTCACAAAGCTTTTAGAAGAAGAAGCATGGTGATGAAAAGTTCATGAAGGGATCCTCTAAACTAATCTTTCGTTAAGGTAAAGGCTAGCAAGTTCAAGAGTTTGAAGGGCCTAAGTGTCCCAAGTGTGGAAAACAATATGAAAACAGACGTTGTTTGGTGTGCTTTGTGTATGGATAGCCCGGGCATTTCGTTAAGGATTATCCTCAGAGGAAGGAAGCTGCGTCTACCTTGAGACCTCAAGCCAAGGGAAAAGTTTACTGTAATGCCCTTACTACTAACACTAAAGTATATTGGGAATTACACCATAGTAATTAGTAATAAGAATATCACTTAAGATCAACAATAAATTTTTTGAATATAGTTGACTTTAATTTACAAAAAATATGAGCCTAAACAGGTGTAATAATATACATATACTGAGGAATGTTCATACAAGAATAAAATAGTATACAATATTCATCAAATGCCTCCAAGGGATTATCTATACATTCTTAATACAAAAATTCAGAATTTAAAATAAATTACATCTTCTGCTTCTACTGCCATGCCGCAAGATTGCGACCTTGGAATTATCATGGAATAAATTACAGAAATGGGGTGAGAATACTAATTCTCAGTAGTTCTAGTATAAAAATATGTCATCACAATAATTCTAACTGTTTCAAGGAAAAATACATTTATTTGAAATTCAATTTGAATATATATATATATACATATATATATATATATATATGTATGTATGTATATAGTTAGAAGGATGGCAAAAGTACCAAATCTAGTCCCTTCTCTTCCCAAAATAGAAATTCATTTAATAGTAGTTTTCAAAATTATTCCATATCAAATAAAACATATTTCAATCACAAATAAATTCAGGAAATATCTCCAAATACAAATACTATAATATCAAATTCATTCAATAATTCATATACTCATTCAAGTGAAAATATGACATAAAAATTCAATTCCATCAGTCATATACATACTCAAGTTGTAACGCCCCTTTTTGAGGAGGGACCATCATACCATAACCACGAAACGGAAATAAAATGTATAAATTAAGATCCGATTCATTATAATATAGATAAGCCAATTTAGTTATGATCGTGCAGATGATTTGGCAAATTTTTTTTTTGTATTAAAAATAAAATGATAACATGGTTACAACAGAAAGTAACATAAGAAGTAAACCATACATTCATACATCATAATTCTATAAATACTCGTATCATACTCGTTTAGATACATCACCAGATATACAAAAAGTAGAAGCTTTACATGCCCCCAAAATGATTACACATATACAGCTCACCAAAAGACAAAACATCAGGCCCCCAAAAGATTTACAGATAGCCAGCAGTGGCTACTAACAGCATTAGCCCATAAAGCGAATGAGAAGGAACAGTAGATGGATCCTCCACAGGATCTTCCTCGTCAGAGGAAATCCTCATCGGAGCAACCGAGTTACGAGTGGAGGCTCGTGCAGAGGACAAGAAAGAATCCTCTGATGGGGAGTAATAGCGCTCACCCCACATATCACGAATGGGTAAATAAAACTCTAAATGCAAGCGAGCATTAAAAGTAAAAATAGGCGGATCATAACGTCCCTAAGCAAGAGACACAATCACGTCTCTGAGATAGACACAGTGATCCGTACCCAGGTTGATGTACTAGCAGTCTGGACCTCCATGAAAAGTCAATCTCATATAACCTAAGAAGCCTTGCGGACGGGACACCATATCCAAATAGGAAGCTAATCAAAATCAGGCTAGAAGCCAGGGAATTCGTGCACTTCCCCTTCTTCACCGACGTCTTCGGAGAGACACATAAATAAACAGAATAGCAAAAATACAAAAAAAAGGTAAGATATACTACATTCATTACTAATTATGGTAGTAAAGAAACAGAACGGTGCAAAACGCCCACATAGCATATCAGAAATAATAATTAGCATCAAGAAGCAAACAGTAAACAACTTAACAATTTCAGGCAGTTATAACATTAATAAGACAACAGTTCCAATCATCACATAAATAAATGCCAATTAATATGTTGACTCTTTATACACGTGCACATGATATCGAAATCCTACTCCATGGAGCTAGACATAAAGATCGGAGAGAATGATCAAGAGACATGTCTGTAACTCGGCTGCCGAGACCAACAAGTGCTATAATTTCTCAATTTATCAACGTGTACATCATGGCATTATACAAGACATTCTACACTAGATCGCGATATAGGACAGTGTCTCGGTCCGGATCGTCGGTGCGTTTGCATCGGTCTATCCCACGGTCTAGAGGAGCTACTAACTGACCATTGTGAGACACCCACACCCTGACGCCCCTAAGGTCAACATTATGACTTATACTAGTCTATTCGCACCCGCACATAGCTGTGATTCAATCTCCTAGGCAACATGGCCTTAACAATAGTCCACCAGACTTTCACAATGCATGATAACTCAATGCATATTCATGTATACTCAACAGTGATATATTTTTCCATAGCATGCCACAATTTGGTCAAGTTAAAAATCAACATAAATTTTCTTTTGGTCCCACTCATGGACCCATATTAACATATTAATCACATTCTCAAATACGACAATACATTTTTTAAGGTTCATTATGGAGTTTCACTTTAATCTAACATTTCTTATAAAAGCTTTCTCTAGAGGAATTCTATTGTAATTCTCATTAAATCTTTATTTCTCTTAATTAGCCAAGTCTTTTACTCAAATTGAATCATACTTACTTAGAAAATTATCGAAGGTTCTCCAAGTCTCACACATACTCTTGTACTTCCCTTAAGTTCAAAAGAATCACACTAGGTCATCAAATAAGTTTTTTACCATCTTATGAATCTATAATAAATTCTTAAGTTACCTAATCACCTAAGCCTTAGCTTAATGCATAATTTTTAGCCAACATAGCCCTTAAGGCCGTGACCTCCCAAGGACAAGAGTCCAACTAAATTTTCCATCATATTATTAATTACTTAATACTTAATTACTTAAGTTCTAAGGTTACCCAAAAATTATTTATTTAGACCCAAAAAGACCCTAGAGGCCGTGAGTCTCCCAAAGGGGTAAGAACCCAAATTTTTCATTGCTCTATTAATTGTTATTCACTTGACTAGTTTTCTCTCCAACTTGTTACAAAATTTTAACCATCAACACCCTATTAAAGGGGGTATGGCCGTGAGCCTCACTAAGGGGAGCAAGGAACCCTTGCTTCCAATTCATGTTTCTAATCCATCAAAATTAATCTAAGATCATCAATATACACAAATACAACCAATACACCACATAAAAGGAAATTAATATAAAGATAATTAGAAAAACATACAAACAAGAGAATAACCCTAACATGGGTTTCTCACAACCATCACACAAACAAGCTTCCCACTACCAATAGAGGTTGAAGTGGATAGTCTTCCTCTTACTAAGAGAAACAACAATGAAAGTAATCCATTTTTTCCTTGGAAATTCGTCCTCCACCACCTCAAAGCCCTAGAATATTCAAACTCACTAAAATCACAATCAAAACTTAAAAAAAGTACCCATGATCACCAAGGTGATCATGGATCACGAAAATGAGATAGAAAAATAAAAAAGCTATGAACTTTTACCTTAAAGTTTTAAGCTTTTAGAGGTTGTGGAAGAACATGAAATGGTGGATTCAAGAAATAGTCATAAAAGAGAAAGTGTTCTAAATGATGTGAAGATGTAAGAAACAAGGTTGGTTGAGCAATAAAAATGGGTGGCCAAAAATGTGTCTTGGCCGTGGAAGAGAAGAGAAAATGGAGAGGAAAGTTGAGTTCTTTGTAGGTGACTTCAACAAGAGAAGAAAAGCTTCTAGGGAGAAAGGGATTCAAGCAAGATGGTTGGAAATCAAGCAACAATGGGGGGGGGAAGGATGTGGTGCTACCGTAGGAAGAAGAAGAGAGAATGAGGAGAAAAGGTTGAGAGAAAAAAAATGAGAGAAGAGAAGTGTAGAGAGAGATAGTGATAGTAAAGTGTTTTAGGGTTTAAAAAGTGAAAGGATGGATGGCATAAGTGGAAATGTGACAAAATTTACTCACATTTCCCCTTCATTGCCATGGCCACATGGGAGAGAAGGGAGGGAAATCAAAGCTTCCTTGAGAAGCTTTGTTAGCTTTTTGCAAAAGTCAACTTGATTGGACATAAAGTAGATTTCTAGATAAGGTGATTAGAATTTTTACTACAAGCTATTACCCAATGGACAATTGTTACAGTTTACTAAGCTAGTATGTATTATCTAATGGATAATAGAGTGTATCGCAAAATTTTTATTTAACAGAACGTATCGCGATTTTATTTATCATATAAAATCTCAAAAAACGTAAACCTCGTAAACTGTGCCTGACCTCGGGTTTAGTAAGATCCTCCGTCGACATTTCCACAGTTCAAGGTTCACCAGCCTTAGGGAAAATATTTTATTTTCTCGGCTCCGCTCGGTGTGCACGTAAATTGAGAAATATATTAAAATAATCAACAGTTTTAAAAAAAACTAAAAAATTCAAAAAAATCACAAATATTATAAAATGGCTATTTATCATGAAACAAACAATTTTTGGGGTGTTACAACTCTCCCATTCTAAAAAGAAATTTCATCCTCGAAATTTTCGTACCTTAGAATAGTTGTGGATGTTGCTCCTTCATCTTGTCTTCTAACTCCAATGTTACATCTCTGGTCGTTTCATTTCAGATCACTTTTACTAATGGGATTTCCTTCCCTCTGAGTTGCTTTACTCTTCTATCTTCAATCCTTACAGGAGGTGCTTCATAGGTTAAGTTCTCTTTCAATTATACTGTGTCCGGTGCTATGACATGGCTCGGGTTAGGAATATATTTTCGCAATTGTGACACATGAAAGACATTGTGAAGGTTAGAAAGAAAAGGTGGTAGGGCTATTTGGTAAGCTAATGGACCTATCTGGCGAAGAATTTGGTAAGATCCAAGTAATTTGAGAGTAAGTTTTCTGGATTTCAGAACTCAGCCGACCCTAGTCGTAGGCGTGACTTTCAAAAACACATGCTCACCTTATTCAAACTCAAGAGGCTTTCTCCTTTTGTCCGCATAGCTCTTCTGTCGACTCTGAGCTATCCTCATCTTTTCCTAAATCATATTGACTTTCTCAGTCATTTGTTGTATAACATCAAGCCCAACAGTAAGGCGCTCTTCGTCTTGGTACCAACACAAAGGTGTTCTACACCGTCGTCCATATAGAGCTTCATAGGGTGCTATCCCTATGCTCGAATGAAAACTATTGTTGTAGGTGAATTCTACCAATGGTAAAACTTCATCCCAACTTCCAATTTGTTCCAAAGCGCAAGCTCTGAGCAAATCTTCCAATAATTGAATCATCCTTTCTGATTAACCATCGATTTGAGGATGATAAGCAGAACTCAAACGTAGCTTCGTTCCCAACGCTCCTTGCAAACTTTGCCAAAACTTTGATGTGAACCTTGGATCCCTATCAGAAATAATACTAGTAGGCACACCATGCAGCTTAAAGATCTCACCAATATATAGCTGAGTCAACTTCTCTATATTGTACCTTATGTTGATTGGTAGGAAATGTGCTGACTTCGTGAGTCGATCAACGATTCCCCATATTGAATCATAACCTTTCCTGGTCTTTGGTAATCTAACCACAAAGTCCATTGCAATACTATCCCACTTCCATTCGGGAATAACTAGGGGTTGCAACATTCCTGACGGTCCCTGGTGTTCAACATTTACTTTCTGATAAACCAGACAAGACGACACACATCTGGAAATATCACTCTTCATTCTGTGCCACCAAAATAACTGTTTCAAGTCTTGATATATCTTGGTTATTCCCGGATGTACACTCAACTTGCTCGTGTCAGCGTGGTCGAGAATATACTTTCTAAGTTCTTGATCCCTGGGTATACAAACTCTACCTCTAAATCTTAGGATTCCATCAGTTCCTTCCTCAAATGTTGTCACGCCGCCTTGCTTCATTAGCTCCCTTTCTTCTTTCAAAGACTTATCAACTTTCTATTTCTCTTAGATGTCTTCCATTAATTCACTTGAAATAGTGACCATGTTCATACAAATCTTTCCCAGTGCTAATTCCACAAAGCACCATACATCCCTGAACTGCTCTATCAAATCTTTTTCCTTGAGCATCATAGAAGAGATACTTAGCATCTTCCTACTCAAAGCATCTACCACAACGTTTGCCTTCCGAGGTGATACAGAAGTTGAAAATCATAATCTTTCAGAAATTCCAACCACCTTCGCTGTATCATATTCAACTCCTTTTGGTCATATATGTACTTCAAGCTCTTGTGGTCACTAAAGATGTTGAACGTCGCCCCATAAAGAAAATGCCTCTATATCTTCAAAGCGAATACCACAACTACTAATTATAGGTCATGAGTTGGGTAGTTCTTCTCATGCACTCACAACTATTTCGAAGCGTAAGCCACCATTTTTCTATTTTGTATAAGCACACATCCTAATCCTTGTTATGAAGCATCCTAATACACTTCAAAGGGTTCACTTGGATCAGGTAGAACTAACACTGGTGAAGTAGTTAACTGTTTCTTCAATTCTTGGAAAGTTTCTTCGCAAGCATTAGTCCACTCAAAGGCTTGATTCTTTCTCATGAGCTGAGTAAGAGGCCCTGCTATCTTAGAGAATCCCTTAATGAATCACTGATAGTATCCAACTAATCCTACAAAGCTCTAAATTTCTGTCACTGTTTTCGGTCTTCCCCATTGCAGAAGCGCTTCCACTTTAGATAGATCCACTACAATCCCTTCCTTTGAGATCACATGGCCTAAAAACTTGACTTCTTCCAGCCAGAATTCACACTTTGACAATTTAGCGTACAACTTCTTCTCCTTCAGAATCTGGAGAACTATACTGAGGTGTTCAGCATGATCCTCCTGATTTTGAGAATATATCAGAATGTCGTCCATGAAGACAACAACGAATTTGTCCATGTAAGGATAAAAGATTCTGTTCATGTAATTCATGAATATGGCAGGTGCATTCAATACACCAAATGGCATCACAAGATATTCGTAATAATCGTAACGGGTACGAAAAGCTATTTTAGGAATATCCTCAGCCTTCACTTGGATCTGATGATAGCCAGATCATAGATCGATCTTAGAGAATACTACTACTCCTTTCAGTTGATCCATGAAGTCATCTATCCTTGGAAGTGGATACTTATTCTTGATTGTGTCCTTGTTCAGTTGGTGATAGTCCACACAATCGCAAAGTCCCATCCTTTTTTCTAACTAGCAATACTGGTGCTCCCATGGTGACACACTGGGTCTAACAAACTGCTTTTTCAATAGTTCTTCTAACTGCTTTTTAAGCTCAACTAACTCTGATGGTGACATCCTGTAGGGCACTATTAATACAGGGCCAGATCCAGGAACAAGATCGATGGTGAACTCTATCTCCCGCTCCAGGGATAAACTAGGTACGTTATCAGGAAAGACTTCAAGAAATTCATTAGCTACCAGAATAACATCCAAACCTATCTTGCTCTCGATTTCTAAGGAAGACAATAGCATGTATTCCTGAGCTCCTTCCTTCAAGAAAGCTCAAACTTAGTTAGTCATCAAAAATCTAGAAACTTCATCCATAGGGAAAGCTATGGTTTTACTAGAACAGTCTAACATGATATGGTTAGAAGACAACTAATCCATTCCTAAAATTACGTCTAATTGGGAAAAAGGTAAGTAGATCAAATCAACAGAAAAGATTCAACCCTCAATAATTAAAGGACAATTTAAACAAACTTTGGTAGTAATAACAGTTTTAGCAGTAGGGGTAGAAACAGTCAAGTCGAAAGGTAAGGAAGACACAGGTAAACCAAATCGTCGCACACAGTCATAAGAAATGAAAGAGTGAGTTGCCCCAGAGTCATATAGTACAGTCAAAAGATTACCTCCTATGGTACCCTCTCCTTATATCAGATCTTCAGATTCAGAGGCTTCCACTCCATTCATAGTGTAGACTTGGCCTCTTGCCTGTGGTTTTACGGCTCGTGCAGTGTTAACTGAAGGCTCTGCCTTAGCTTAATTGCAGTCCCTAGAGACGTGTCTAAGTTTCCCACATCGAAAATAGATTATTCCTTTGATGGTGCAATCCCTTGTTAGGTGGTCTTTCCCGCACTTCAAACACTTTAGCGAAAACGCCACATTCTGTCTAGTTCAATTTCCACCAGAACCTCCGCTAGAACCTCCACCAGATGATTATTACTGACTTCCTGGTGGTCGGGAATAGGGTTTCTTTTTAAAGCGGTTTGCATTATTGCCACCTCCTCTTTGGAACCTAGTAGGTCCAAAGTTACGATTTCTCGTGTCCCGCACCTGATCCAGATCTTCCACTCGACGACACATGTCCAACAACTCTGAAAACTAGTTAATCCTTAAGGTTATGACCGCCCTTTTTACATCATGCCTCAATCTTTCCTCAAATTTTTGATACTTCCACACCTCGTCCGGCTGGTGTTGGAAATATGTTAAAAATTTGGACAAGCTCTCGAATCTCGCAGCATACTCGCTGACAGTCAAGTTCCCTTGCCTCAGACTAAAGAATTCCATCTCTTTTGCATGCCTTGCACTTATTGGGAAATATTTCTCCAAGAATTTATCCTTGAATATCTCCCAGGTGATTACTCGACCTTCAACTTCTAGTAATCTCTGCGCTCCATTCCACCAATCTTTCGCGTCTCTAATCACTATAAAAGCAACATAGGTTACCTTCTTATCATTGGCACAGTTCATGCCTTTAAAAATTTTCTCCAGCTCCTTGATCCAAAGACTAGCCTTCTCTGGATCAAATTCTCCTCTAAACTGAGGAGGGTTGTTACGATGGAACTCCGACAGATTTTGAGCATTGGCTAAAGCTTCTTGCTGTTGTGCAGCCTTTTCCTGCTGTTGAGCAGCTCTCTCAATTTGTTGTGCAATGACGTCTGCCATTAGTTGCATTGCTTCGATTGCTGTTGCCATGCCTCTACTGCGTGCCATTTCACTTTTTTAGGGTGGACTAAATGAAAAACACAGGGAAGAATTAGATGTATCCTTTTGAAATACCAAGCATAGAGAATCACACAGTACAAACAAGATAGATCTAACCACAAAGACCCAAAAGAAAACTTAAACAGGGGCTCTGATACCAAACTAGTGTAATGCCCCTTTTTGAGGAGGGAATGTCACACCATAACCACTAAATGGAAATAAATTGTATAAATTAAGACCTAGTTCATTATAATATAGATAAGCCTGTTTAGTTATGATCGTGTAGATGATTTGGCGAATTCTTTTTTTTTTGTATTAAAAATAAAATGATAACATGGTTACAACAGAAAGTAACATGAGAAGTAAACCATACATTTATACATCATATTTATATAAATACTCATATCATACTCGTTTTGATACATCACCAGATATACAAAAAGTAGAAGCTTTACATGCCCCCAAAATGATTACATATATACAGCCCACCAAAAGACAAAACATTAGGCCCCCAAAAGATTTACGGATAGCCATCAGTGGCTACCAACAGCATCAGCCCCTAAAGCGAATGAGAAAGAACCGTAGATGGATCCTCCTCAGGGTCTTCCTCGTCAAAGGAAATCCTCATCGGAGTAACCGAGTTACGAGTGGGGGCTCGTGCAGAGGATAAGAAAGAATCCTCTTGTGAGGAGTAATAACGCTTACCCCACATATCATGAATGGTCAAATAAAACTCTAAATGCAAGCGAGCATTAAAAGTAAAGATAGGCAGATCATAACGTCCCCAAGCATGAGACACGTTTCTGAGGTAGACATAGTGATCCGTACTCAAGTTGATGTGCCAGCAGTTTGGACCTCCATGAAAAGTCAATCTCATATAACCCAAGAAGCCTTGCGGATGGGATGCCATATCCAAACAGGAAGCTAATCAAAATTTGGCTAGAAGCCAGGGAATTCATGCATTTCTCCTTCTTTGCCGACGTCTTCGGAGAGACACATAAATAAACAGAATAGCAAAAATACAGAAAAGAGGTAAGACATCCTACATTCATTACCAATTATGGTAGTAAAGAAACAGAATGACACAAAATGCCCACATAGCATATCAGAAATAATAATCAGCATCAAGAAGCAAACAGTAAACAACTTAACAATTTTAGGCAGTTATAACATCAATAAGACAATAGTTCTAATCATCACATAAATAAATGCCAAGTAATATGTTGACTCTCTATGCACGTGCACATGATATCGAAATCCTACGCCATGGAGCTAGACACAAACATCGGAGAGAATGATCAGGAAACATGTCTGTAACTCGACTGCCAAGGCCAACAAGTGTCATAATTTCTCAATTTATCAACGTGCACATCATGGCATTATACAAGACATTCTACACTAGATCGCGATATAGGACAGTGTCTCGGTCCGGATCATCGGTGCTTTTGCATCAGTCTATCCCACGGCCTAGAGGAGCTACCAACTGACTATTGTGAGACACCCGCACCCCGACGCCCCCAAGGTCAACATTATGACTTACACTAGTCTATTTGCACCCGCACATAGGTGTGATTCAATCTCCTAGGCAACATGTAAGTCATCAAATAAGTTTCTTTCCATCTTATGAATCTATAATAAATTCTTAAGTTACCTAATCACCTAAGCCTTAGCTTAATGCATAATGTTTAGCCAACACGGCCCTTGAGGCCGTGACCTCCCAAGGACAAGAGTCCAACTAATTTTTCCATCACATTGTTAATTACGTAATACTTAATTACTTAAGTTCTATGGTTACCCAAAAATTATTTATTTCAACCCAAAAACGCCCTAGAGGCTGTGAGCCTCCCAAAGGGGTAAAAACCCAAATTTTTCATTAGTCTAGTAATTGTTATTCACTTGATTAGTTATCTCTCCAACTTGTTACAAAATTTTAACCATGAACACCCTATGGAAGGGGGTATGACCGTGAGCCTCACTAAAGGGAGCAAGGAACCCTTGCTTCCAATTCATGTTTCCAATCCATCAAAATCAATCCAAGATCATCAATATACAAAAATACAACCAGTAAACCACATAAGAGGAAATTAATACAAAGATCATTAGAAAAATATACAAACAAGAGAGCAACCCTAACATGGATTTCTCACAACCAACACACAAACAAGCTTCCCACTACTAATAGAGGTTGAAGTGGATAGTCTTCCTCTTACCAAGAGAAACAACAGTGAAAGCAAGCCCCTTTTTCCTTGGAAATTCGTCCTCCACCACCTCAAAGCCCTAGAATATTCAAACTCACAAAAATCACAATCAAAACTTGAAAAAAAGTACCCATGATCACGAAGGTGACCCTGTATCACAAAAATGAGATGGAAAAATGAAAAAGTTATGAACTTTTACCTCAAAGTTTCAAGCTTTTAGAGCTTGTGGAAGAAGATGAAATTGGTGGATTCAAGAGATGGTCACAAAAGAGAAAGTGTTCTAAATGATGAGGAGATGTAAGAAACAAGGTTGGTTGAGTAAGAAAATGTGGATGGCCAAAAATGGTGTCTTGGCCGTGGAAGAGAAGAGAAAATAGAGAGGAAAGTTGAGTTCTTTGTAGGTGATTTCAATAAGAGAAGAAAAGCTTCAAGGGAGAAAGGGATTCAAGCAAGATGGTTTCTTAAAATCAAGCAACAATGGGGGAGGAAGGATGTGGTGCTGTCGTGGGAAGAAGAAGAGAGGAGGAGGAGAAAAGGTTGAGAGAAACAAAATGAGAGAAGAGAAGTGTAGAGAGAGAAAGTGATAGTAAAGTGTTTTAGGGTTTTTGAAAAGTGAAAGGATGGATGGCATAAGCGAAAATGTGAAAAAATTTAGTCACATTTCCCCCTCATTGCCGTGGCCACATGGGAGAGAAGGGAGGGAAATCAAAGCTTCCTTGAGAAGTTTTGTGCAAAGCTTCCTTGAGAAGCTTTGTTAGCTTTTTGCAAAAGTCAACTTGATTGGACATAAAGTAAATTTGTAGATAAGGTGATAAGAATTTTTACTACAAGCTATTACCCAATAGATAATTGTTACAGTTACTAAGCTAGTATGTATTATCCAATGGATAATAGAGCATACCGCAAAATTTTTATCTAACAGAACGTACCACGATTTTATTTATCAGATAAAATCTTGAAAAACATAAACCTTGTAAACTATGCCCGGCCATTGGTTCAGTAAGATCCCCTGTCGACGTTTCCACAGTTCAAGGTTCACCAGCCTCAAGAAAAATATTTTATTTTTCGGACTCCGTTCGGTATGCACGTAAATTGAGAAATATATTAAAATAATCAATAGTTCTAGAAAAATCCAAAAAAATTGAAAAAAATCACATATTATAAATTGACCATTTATCATGAAACAAACAATTTTTGGGGTATTATACAAGTCATAATATAGCATACAAATTCAATTCCATCTCAGTACTCATTCAAATACTCACTTATCCCATAGAACGCATATCTCAAGCATCACAAAGGTTAGGAGCCACCTCATATAGCTCGGGTTCTGTATACTCATGGTAGGGAGTGAATCAGGGTCTCACACTACCACTAGTATCTTATAAGTGAATTAATATGTGTGGATTATACTGATACTATGAGGAATTTATTCAAGAATACATTATCCCCCTTCCTCACAAGAGGTCATCTCCATGATTCTAATGGAATTTCAAATACCTTGCCCTCATGCAGGATCATCTCCAAAATCCACTATACTGAGTGAATTATAATTCAAATAAACAAAAGGATACAGAGTGGGAAATCTTGTATTAATTACCTTCCCATTCAAGGATAATTTTCCAATTCTCATTCTCAATTCAAATTCCATTCTCATGAGCACTGATCATTCAAGCATTCATTTAATACATCATACTGGCTCAACCTTAAAATCAAAGGGAGCATATTCTCAAATTCACAACATATAATTCCAATTCATAAATTCAAGATACAGTGTTTTATTCAAGGCACATTCTCAAATTCACCATTCATGATACAATGTTGCATTCAAAGCACATTTCAAATTCTAATTCTAGCTCAACTTGAGTATTCAAGGAGCAATACCATTTTAAATACAAGCTTAACTTAACTAATCAAGATGCAATATATTCTCAAATACATATTAAGTATTCAATACCATTTCAATACCACTCAAAAACCAACATTTTCAATCAACAAAGCTTCAATGCGTAGCAAACTCAAATTATAATAGTGTCATAGTAGCCTTCAATCTTAGGTTTATATACATATTTTAAGCCATAATTCCATGCACAAAGATGTCAAAATTTTAGTCTTAAAGGGTAGCAATCTGCCAAGACCCTTATTTATTTGCTTCTCATATGCTAAGAGGAGAAGCGTAAAATTGGAGTAGAAGTGCCAAGAGATTGCTTGAGGCATCAGGCACTCTTTTTACTTGGGAAGTGTTTAGATTTCCTTTATGGACAAATACTTCCCAAAAAGTCTGCAGAATGCCAAAGAGATGGAGTTCCTGAAATTGGAGCAAGGTGACATATCTGTGGGTCAGTACGTGGCCAAGTTTGACAAGCTATCAAGATTCTCCTCCTACTTCATATTTAATCTAGATGAACACTGGAAATGTATTAAATTTGAAGAGGGACTGAGAAATGACATTAGGAAGGCCATTCGGCCTATGGAAATTTGGGACTTCCCGACTTTGGTGAATAAATGTCGAATTATTGAAGACTAAGACAGTAGACCTCAGTTGGAACAAACCCCACCATCAAAGAAGAAGAAAATAAACAAGAAGTTTAAGAAGAAAGAAAAGGATAAGCAAATGCAGATGACCTCTAAAGGGTCTAAATGTACAATATGTGGGAAACGACATGGTGATAGACCCTGCTTGGCGGGTAAATCTGTGAGCTTCATGTGTGACCAACTAGGACACTTTGCCAATGATTGTGTATAGAAGTAGAAAGTTACATTCACCCCTAAACCACAAGCTACAGGAAGAGTTTACACTCTAAGTGGTAAAGAGGTGACTCAGTCGTCAAATCTGATCCAAGGTAAATGCATAATCCATAATCACCTTTTAACTGGTTTTTTATGATTCAAGAGCATCTCATTCCTTAGTTTCTTATGATTCTATGAAAATGATGGGTTTACGTATGACAGACCTTCCTTAGGACTTATCTGTTTCCCCTCCCACTAATAAATCAGTTACAACTTCGAATGTTTGTTTAGATTATTGTATAAAGGTAGAAGATATGATCTTCTTTGTAAATCTTAGTTGTTTACCCCTTGTAAGTATTGATGTCATTCTCGGCATGGATTGGTTGTCCTCTAAGCATGTGGTTTTAAATTGTTCAGATAAGACCCTCATATTTATGTCAAATATATCTACTAAAGTTGTCCCTTCTGAGTCAGTGTATCTCAATGCGAATCAGATGAATCACTGCTTAGTAGAGGGAGCTCTAGGATGTGTTCTCATTTTCTCCTTAAGTGTTGATGTTGAACAAAGCTTAGAGGATATACCAGTGGTGAGGGAGTACCCAAAAGTTTTCCCGAGTGATATAGTTGATTTGCCACCCACGAGAGAAATAAAGTTTACTATAGATTTAGTGCTTGGGATAGGACTTATGTAATGTCCTAATACTATAGTAATGATATATCCAAAATTATGCATTAGCAATCATATTAGAGTACGTCACTTAGATCAATATCAATTTTTCTGAAGAAATATGCTTTTAATATACAAAATATAATCTTGAAGCGGAAGTACATATTACATAATAATAGAATTGTGTTATATACAAATGGTATATCAAGGTACATCAAAATATATCAAATACATCATATACCTCTAAGGCACAAAAATGGTGTACAACCATTTACATCAATCAAATCAAAAAGAAGCAAAAGATCTAAAAGATCAAGTTCTTCTTCGCCTCTATAGTCTGCACGAGGACTTCCTGGAATCATTATGAAAATTAAAGAAATGGGGTAAGAATTTTGTAATTCTCAGTAATATTTATAAAATGTGTCATCATAACCATTCCAGCTATTTCGGGGCAAAATCATTTTAAATCATTAGTATATAATCAGTAGAAAGGTGGCTAAAGCCAAAACAAGTCCTTTCTCTTCCTGTAACAGAGGTTCATTTTATATCATTATCGAAAATCAGTTGAATAACCAAATCCATCATCAAATCTTATCAAAACCTCAAAATCAAATCCAGAAATCCATTCACGATAGACTTATGCAATAAGCTATCTCACAATGGTCATTCATCAAGAATAATCATTTATCAATTATCAAATAATCATTATTCATCTCATATCAAAATGGTATTGAGGGAATTATTTGTCCTCGTAATACCGTTCACATGGTAGTAGTCTGCTTTTAGGTTAGTGCACTTCAACTTATTTGTAACAGTCTCTCTTATTACATAGAACTACTCTGAGTAACCCAAATCAATCCACAACAAATGAGAGAATTATCCATCCTCATTACAGAGTTGTGAGTAGATAAGGAATTATTCATCGTTAACTACTTTGATAGGGAGGGTATCATCCTACCTCACACTATCTCTAATCTAGGAATGCCTCAAGTAGAGAGGCAATTATCCATCCTCAACTACATTTCATCCAGGGATAACTCAAGTAAAGAGGGAGGGAATTATCTATCCTTAACCTCAATCACTCAGGTGGTAAGGAAATATCCATCCTCAACCACTATTTCCAAGTCTCACCCTAGGACCAAGGATATCCTAGATAATGGGTTACTCATGAAAATCAATTATCAACTTTATCTTGCAAATAATAAGACATTTCATCATATCATCTCATCATATACTATAATGCATCAATTTCATATTAAGCATGCAAGAGAATCATTCATCATATCATTTCATAATTTGAATTTCACAATTCAAGGTGATCAATTCAGTTAGGAAATACCTCTACTAGTATCTTAATATTCTTTAAAAAGCAGATAGAAACAAATCCGACCACTAGGGGACTCCATTTTATCAAAATAATCATTCTGGAAACATTTGCTCAAGGCACCTAGGTGCCCACTGTAACACCCCAAAAATTATTTATTTTATCATAAATAATCATTTTATAATATGTATGATTTTTTAGAATTTTTTCTGGATTTTTCTAGAAATGTTAAATATTTTAATATATTTTTCATTTTACGTGCACACTGAGTAGAGTCAATGTAACACCCCAAAAATTGTTTGTTTCATCATGAATAGTCATTTTCTAATATTTGTGATTTTTGAGAATTTTTGTGGATTTTTCTAGATCTGTCGATTATTTTAATATATTTCTCGATTTGCATGCACGATGAGCGGAGTCGGAAAAATGAAATATTTTTCCCGAGATTGGTAAACTTTGAACTGTGAAAACGTCGACGGGGGATCTTACTAAACCCAAGTCTAAGCACAGTTTATGAGTTTTACGTTTCTCGAGATTTTATCTTATAAATAAAATCGTTGTACTGTAAAATTATCCGATTGACAATAAATACTGTTTTCATTAACTATAACTTTTGTTCACTGTATAATAGCTCTAGTAGAGTGTTAATCATATGTTTTAGAATGTTCACTTTGTGTAACTACATCACTTTTCACTTTATCGAGAAGCGTGCGAAGCTTCTCAAGGAAGCTTCAAGGAAGTTTCCTCCCAAGCTTCTCAAGGAAGCTACATACTCTCTTTCCTTGCCCCTCACCACACGGCCATGAAGGCCATTTGGAGCCAAAAATTGGCTTTTCACTTATCATTACATTTTCAAATTTCAAATCTAAAAAGTTACCATTTTCTTACTATCAACTTCTCTCTCTATATTTTCTTCTCTCTTTTTCTCTCAAGTTCTCCTCCTTCTCTCTACCACCACACCACATGGTCACCTCTCTTCCATGTCCTCCACCATTACAAAAATTTCAAGCAACCACATTTTCTTAATCCCCACTACATTCTAAACATCTTTCTGGTTGAAGATTTCTTGAAAAGCTTCCATCTTCATGATCTTCTTCAAGCTTCAAGTTTGAAGCTTTAGGGTAAGATTCTTGGTTCCTCACCTTTTCTTCTTCATTTTCGTGTTCATGGCCAACACCATGACCATTAATCCATTCTCTTTCAAGCTTTGGTATTGATTAGTTGAAGTTGAAATTTCTAGGGATCTTGGCGAGCTTGGCTAAATTTCACTAGGAGCTTCAAGGGAGTTCTTGGCTTGTTTTCTCCTTTAGGTAAGAGGAAGACTATCCACTTCAACCTCTATTAGTAGTAGGAGACTTGTATTGTTTGTTAGTTGTGAGAAACCCCTGTTAGGGTTACTCTTTGTAATGTGTGATTGTGATGACCATGTATTGATTTTATCATGTATGATTTATTTGATTGAATGTATGTATATATTGATGATTTTGAATTGGTTTTGATTGATTGGAAACATGAATTGGGGGCAAGAACTTCTTGCTTTCCCCTTTGAGGCTCACGGCCACAACCCCTCTATAAGGTGTTTATGATTTAAAATTTTGCAACAAGTGAAGAGTTGAGAAATCAAGTGATTAACAATTAATGAATGAAAGAAAAATTTGGGTTCTCACCCTTTAGAGAGGCTCACGGCCTCTAGGCCCATTTTGGGTCCAATGGTGTAATTTTGGGCAACCTTGGATATTTAGTAATGAAGGTTAAGTAATTAACATTGTGATTGGAAAGAAAATTAAATTGATAACCTAGAGGGAATTTTTGGAATTTAAGGGAAGAACAAGAGTGTGTGAGACTTAGAGAACCTTAGAATAATTTTCTAAGTGAGTATGGATAAACTTAAAACAAGAAATTTAATAATCAAGAGAATTCCTCTAGAAAAGAATTTCATAAGAAATACTAAATTTAAGTGAAACTTAATTAATTAGATAATTAGGAATTAATTAGGGATTCATAAAATGGAAAGAATCAAAAATGGGATCTTATCCTAAAACTTAGAATAATTCTAAATTAAAGGAAGGACATGAGTGTAAGTAAGATGTTGAATAACTCAAATTAAATTATCTTAAAAGAAGTTTAATGAGAAAAATATAGAAGATTAAGGCTTAATTCCATAATGAACCCGAAGCGTGTAATGTCTTATTTGAAAGCTTGATGAAGTTTATCTTGGCCAAATTGTAGCAAGTTATAGAAAAGTATATTATTGTTAAATATACATGTGTATGCATTGAGTTTTCATGCATTGTGGAAGTCCGATGGACTGATGTTAAGGCCATGTTGCCTAGGAGATTTAATACATCTTAGTCCAGGTGCGAGTAGATTAGTGTAGGTCATAATGTTGACCTTAGGGGCGTCAGGGTACGGGTACCTCGTAATGGACAGTTGGTAGCTCTTCTGTCCATGGGGCAGATTAATGCAAACGCACTGACGATCCGGACCAAGACATTGTCCTATATCGCAATT
The DNA here is from genome assembly GCA_029884595.1 of Ormosia semicastrata. Classification (NCBI taxonomy): domain Eukaryota; kingdom Viridiplantae; phylum Streptophyta; class Magnoliopsida; order Fabales; family Fabaceae; genus Ormosia; species Ormosia semicastrata. The sequence goes on from JAQQTO010000063.1 coordinate 54,494,648, forward strand.
TAGCGAAGAATGTCTTATACAATGCCTTGATGTGCACGTGAATAATTTGATGATTATAGAACTTTGGCCACGGCAACCGAGTTACAAACATGTCTCCTGATCTTTCTCTTCGAATGTGGGTGTCTAGCTCCATGGAGTAGGATGTTGAAATCATGCGTACATGCATAGTGGGTCTACATATTATTTTGGCATTTAATTGTTTATATAATGATTATGACTGTTGCCTTATTGATATCATGACTTCCTGGAACTGCTTAATTATTTACTGTTATTAGTTAATGCTGATTACTATTATTTTTGAAATGCTATGTGGGCGCTTCGCGCTATTCTATTTCTTTACTGTCATAATTGGTAATGATGGTAGGATGTCTTACCTCTTTCCTATATTTCTATTATTTCTGTCTATACTTATGTTTCTCCAAAGACAGTAGTGAAGAGGGTGAAGCACACGAGTTCCCTGGCTTTTGGCTTGACTTCGACTAGTACACGCTTTTGATCATGACGACCCATCCACAAGGATTTTTAGGTTATGTGCAGTTGACTTTCCTAGGAGGACCGGACTGCTGGCACGTTAACTTTAGGTTGGATCGTTGTGTCTACTTGGGGGACGTGACGGTGTCGTTAGCTTGGGGGCACTATGTTCCGCCTATCTTTACTTGTAATGTTAGGTTGCATTTAGAATTTTACATGCCCATCAAGGACATGTGGGGTGATTGTTATTACACCCCACAGGAGGATTCTTTCCTCTCTACTGCTCGAGCCCCGGCCCGTAACTCGGTGGCTCCAATGAGGGTTTCCTCTGACAAGGAAGACCCTGAGGAGGATCCTGACACGGTTCCTTCCTTTTCTACATAGGGGCTAATACTGTTGATAGTTACTGATGGCTATTTATGTTCTTTTTGGGGCCTGATGACATTATTTTGGTGGGCTGTATAGTTATGATCTTTTGGGGCATACATAGTTTTGCTTTTTGTACATCAGGGGTTGTAACTAAACAAGCTTGATATAATTATACATATGCATATGTATGTTGTTCAAATGCATGGTTTACATTTACCTTACTCTCTTTTGCATTTACGTTCCGTCACTATATTTTATTAATTATAACAAAAAAATTCACTATTTTATTTATACAACTATAATCAAACAAGTTTAATTATAATTTAATGAATCGGGTTTTAACTTATACTTTTGTTTTTTGCATTGTAAATAATGATGTGATGTTCCCTCCCAAAAAGGGGCATTACATTAAGTTGGTATCAGAGCCCCAGTTTATGTTTTCTTTGCGTCTTTGTGGTTAGGTCTGACTTATTTGTACTGTGTGATTCTCTGTGATTAGTATTCTGAAAGGATACATCTAATTTTTCATCGTGTGTTTCAGTTAGTATTACTTGAAAGAACGAAATGGCACGAGGCGGAGATATGGCAGCAGCGAATTAAGTGATGCAAAGGATGGCAGAAGTTATTGCCCAATAAACGGAGAGAGCTGCCCAACAATAGGAGAGGGCTGCTCAATAGCTTGAAGCTACGACTGACACGCAAAATTTGGCGGAGTTCCGTCACCACAACCCTCCTCAGTTCAAAGGAGAATTTGATTCGGAGAAAGCTAGTCTGTGTATCATGGAATTGGAAAAAATCTTCAGAGGCATGAACTGTGCCAACGACAAGAAAATGACTTACGCCGCTTTTATGTTGATTGGGGATGCTGAAGAATGGTGGAATGGGACACAGAGAGTGTTAGAAGCTGAAGGTCGTGCAATCACTTGGGAGGTATTCAAGAATAAGTTCTTGGAAAAATATTTCCCTGCAAGCGCCAGACATGCAAAAGAAATGGAGTTCCTTAGCTTGAGGCAAGGAAACTTGTCTGTCAGCGAATATGCCGCAAAGTTCGAATGGTTATGCAAGTTTTTGACATATTTCCAGCACCAGCCAGACGAGGTGTAGAAATGTCAAAATTTTGAGGAAGGACTGAGGCACGAAGTGAAAAAAGCAGTCATCACCTTAAAGATCAACCAATTCTTGGAGCTGCTAGATACGTGTTACCAGGTGGAAGCTCTGGATCAAGCTCGAGATACCAAAAGTTGAAACTTTGGACCTGCCAGGTTCTAAAGAGAGGGCGGCAACAATGCAAACCATTTCCAAAAGAAACCTTATTCTCGACCGCCAGGAAATCAGTAGCAGACATCTAGTGGAGGTTCTGGTGGGAATCGAAGTGGACAGAATGTGGCATTTTCTTCGAAATGCTTGAAGTGTGGGAAGGATCACTCAATAAGAGACTGCACCATCAAGGGGATCATCTGTTTCCGATGTGGAAAGCCTGGACATGTTTCCAAAGATTGTAACCAAGCTAAGGCTGAGCCTTCAGTCAATGCAGCACGAGCTACAAAGCCGCAGGCAGGAGGCCGAGTCTATACCATGAGTGGAGCTGAAGCCTCCAAATCTGAAGATTTAATACAAAGAGAAGGTGCCATAGGAGGTAATCTTTTAACTGTACTATATGACTCTGGGGCTACCCATTCTTTTATTTTTTATGACTGTGTGCAATGACTTGGTTTAGCTGTGTCATCCTTACCTTTTGACTTGACTATTTCTACTCCTACTGATAAACCTGTTGTTACTACCAAAGTCTGATTGAATTGTCCATTGATTGTTAAGGGTCGAATCTTTTTTGTTGATTGGATCTGTTTACCCCTTTCTCAGTTAGATGTAATTTTAGGAATGGATTGGTTGTCTTCCAACCATATCCTGTTGGATTATTCTAGTAAAACCATAGTTTTTCTCATGGATGAGGATTCTAGATTTTTGACGGCTAACCAAGTTCGAGCTTTCTTGAAAGAAGAAGCTCAGGGATACATGCTATTGTCTTCCTTAAAGATCGAGAGCGAGGTAGATGTGAATACAATCCTAATGGTTAACGAGTTTCCCGAAGTCTTTCCTAATGATGTACCTGGTTTACCACAGAAGCGGGAGATAGAGTTTGCTATTGATCTGGTGCCAGGATCTGGTCCCGTCTCCATAGGGCCTTACAGAATGTCACCATCGGAGTTAGCAGAGCTTAAGAAGCAGTTGGAAGAGCTCTTGAAAAAGTAGTTCGTTAGACCCAGTGTGTCATCTTGGGAAGCACCAGTATTGCTAGTCCGGAAGAAGGATGGTACTTCGCGATTATGTGTGGACTTTCGCTAACTAAATAAGGTCACGATCAAGAATAAGTATCCACTTCCGAGGATAGACGACTTAATGGATCAACTGAAAGGAGCAGCAGTGTTCTCTATGATCGATCTGTGATCGAGCTACCATCAGATTCAATTAAAGGCGGAGGATATTCCCAAGATGGCTTTTCATACCCGTTACGGTCATTACGAATACCTTGTGATGCCATTTGGCATAAATGAATACACCTGTCATATTCATGGACTACATGAACAGAATCTTTCATCCTTACTTGGACAGATTCGTTCTTGTCTTTATTGACGACATTCTGATCTACTCTCAAAATCAGGAGGATAATGCTGACCACCTCAGTATAGTTCTTCAGATTCTGAAGGAGAAGAAGCTGTATGCCAAATTGTCAAAGTGTGAATTTTAGCTAGACGAAGTCAAGTTTTTGGGCCATGTGATCTCAAAGGAAGGGATTGCTGTGGATTCGTCAATGGTGGAAGTAGTTCTACAATGGGAATGACCAAAGACAGTGATAGAAATTTGAAGCTTTGTGGGTTTGGCTGGATGCTATCAGAGGTTCATTGAAGGATTCACTAAAATAGCAGAACCTCTCACTCAGCTCACAAGAAAGAACCAAGCCTTTGAATGGACTGATGCTTGCGAAGAAGGTTGCCAAGAATTGAAGAGACGACTAACTACTTCACCAGTGTTAGTTCTACCCGATCCGAATGAACCCTTGGAAGTGTACTGCGATGCTTCATATGAAGGATTAGGAGCTATGCTTATGCAAAATGGAAAAGTGGTGGCTTATGCTTTGAGACAGTTATGAGTGCATGAGAAGAACTATCCAACATATGACTTGGAGTTAACAGCTGTAGTTTTCGCTTTGAAGATATGAAGACACTTCCTATACGGGGCGACGTTCAACATCTTTAGTGATCACAAGAGCTTGAAGTACTTATATGATCAAAATGAGTTGAATATGAGACAACACTGGTGGTTGGAATTTCTGAAGGATTATGATTTCTGACTTTTGTATCACCTTGGAAAGGCAAATGTCGTAACAAACACATTGAGTAGGAAGATGCTCAGTATCTCATACATGATGATCAAGGAAAAAGATTTGATAGAGCAATTCAAGGATGTATGGTCTTTCATGGAATTAGCACTGGTAAAAATTTGTATGAACATGGTTACTATCTCAAGCGAATTAATGGAAGACATCCGGGAAAAGCAGAAAATTGATAAGTTCTTGCAAGAGGAAAGACAGCTAATGAGGCAAGGCAATTCGACAACATTTGAGGAAGGAACTAATGAAATTCTAAGATTCCGAGGTAGGGCTTGTATACCTAGGGATCAAGATCTTAGAGAGTATATTCTCGAACACGCTCATATGAGCAAGTTGAGTATGCACCCGGGGATAACTAAAATGTACCAAGACCTGAAGAAGTTATTTTGGTGGCATGGAATGAAGAGCAACATTACTAGATGTGTGTCGTCCTGTTTGGTTTGCCAGAAAGCAGAGGTGGAACATCAAAGACCGTCACGACTGTTGCAACCCCTATCTATTCCTGAATGGAAGTGGGATAGTATAGCGATAGACTTTATGGTTGGATTACCGAAGACCAGAAAGGGTTATGATTCGATATGGGTAATTGTTGATCGACTCACAAAGTCAGCACACTTTCTACCAACCAATATAAGATATAACATGGAGAAGCTGACCCAGTTGTACATTGGTGAGATTGTTAGGCTATATGGTGTACCTACCAGTATTATTTCATATAGGGATCCAAGGTTCACTTCTAAGTTTTGGCAAAGTCTACAAGAAGCATTGGGAATAAAGTTATGATTGAGTTCTGCTTATCATCCACAAACTGATGGGCAATCGAAAAGGACGATCCAATCGTTGGAGGAATTGCTCAGGGCTTGTGCTTTAGAACATACTGGAGGTTGGGATGAAGTTTTACTATTGGTAGAGTTCACCTACAACAACAGTTTTCATTCAAGCATAGGGATGGAACCTATGAAGCTCTGTATGGACGATGGTGCTGAACACCTTTGTGTTGGTACCAAGACAGAAAGCATCTTACTGTTAGACCTGATATTATACAGCAGATGACTGGGAAGGTCAAGATGATTCAAGAAAAGATGAGGACGGCTCAAAGTTAGCAGAAGAGTTATGCGGACAAGAGAAGAAAACCTCTTGAGTTTGAGGAAGGCGAGCATGTGTTTTTGAAAGTCACACCAATGACTAGGGTCGGCCGAGTTCTGAAATATAGAAAACTCACTCCCAAATTCCTTGGACCTTACCAAATTCTTCGTCGAATAGGTCCAGTAGCTTACCAGATAGCCTTACCACCTTTTCTTTCAAACCTTCACAATGGCTTTCATGTGTCACAACTACGAAAATATATTCCTGACCCAAACCATGTTTTAGCACCGAACACGGTACAATTGAAAGAGAACTTAACCTATGAGGCTCCTCCTATAAGGATTGAAGATAGGAGAGTAAAACAACTCAGAGGAAAGGAAATCTCATTGGTGAAAGTGATCTGGAACGAAATGACCGGAGATGCGACATGGGAATTGAAAGACAAGATGAAGGAGCAACACCCACAACTGTTATAAGGTATGAAAAATTCGAGGATGAAATTTCTTTTTAGAAGGGGAGAGTTGTAATAACCCAAAAATTATTTGTTTCATCATAAATAATCATTTTATAATATTTATAATTTTTGGGAATTTTTCTAGACTTTTTCGAAAATGTTGAATATTTTAATATATTTTTTATTTTACGTGCATACTGAGCAGAGTCAGTGTAACACCCCAAAATTTGTTTGTTTCACTATGAATAGTCATTTTCTAATATTTGTGATTTTTGAGAATTTTTGTGAATTTTTTCGGAATGGTCGATTATTTTAATATATTTTTTGATTTACGTACGCAATGAGCAAAGTCGGGAAAATGAAATATTTTTCCCAAGACTGGTAAACTTTGAACTGTGAAAACATCGACGGGGGATCTTACTAAACCCGAGGCCGGGCATAATTTACGAGGTTTACGTTTCTCGAGATTTTATGTAATAAATAAAATCGTTGTACCGTAAAATTATCTGATGGACAATAAATATTATTTTCATTAATTGTAACTTTTGTTCACTTGATAATAGCTCTAGCAGAGTGTTAATCATCTATTCTAGAATGTTCACTTTGTGTAACCACATCACCTTTTACTTTATCGAGAAGCGTGCAAAGCTTCTCAAGGAAGCCTCAAGGAAGCTTCAAGGAAGCTACACACTCTCTCTCCTTCCCCCTCACCACACGGCCATGAAGGTCATTTGGAGCCAAAAATTGGCTTTTCACTTACCATTACATTTTCTAATTTCAAATCTAAAAAGTTACCATTTTTTTACTATCAACTTCTTTCTCTACATTTTCTTCTCTCTTCTTCTCTCAGGTTCTCCTCCTTCTCTCTACCACCACACCACACCACATGGCCACCTCTCTTCCATGTCCTCCACAATCACAAAAATTTCAAGCAACCACATTTTCTTAATCCCCACTACATTCTAAACACCTTTCTAGTTGAAGATTTCTTGAAAAACTTCCATCTTCATCATCTTCTTCAAGCTTCAAGTTTGAAGCTTTAAGGTAAGATTCTTGGTTCCTCACCTTTTCTTCTTCATTTTCGTGTCCATGGCCATCACCATAACCATTGATCCATTCTTTTTCAAGCTTTGGTATTGATTGGTTGAAGTTAAAATTTCTAGGGTTCTTGGTGAGCTTGGCCGAATTTCACTAGGAGTTTCAAGGGAGTTCTTAGCTTGTTTTCCCCCTTAGGTAAGAGGAAGACTATCTACTTTAACCTCTATTGGTAATAGGAGACTTGTATTATTTGTTGGTTGTGAGAAACCCTTGTTAGGGTTACTCTTTGTAATGTGTGATTGTGATGACTATGTATTGATTTTATCATGTATGATTTATTTGATTGAATGTATGTATATATTGATGATCTTGGAATGGTTTTGATTGATTGGAAGCATGAATTGAGGGCAAGCACCTCTTACTTTCCCCTTTGAGGCTCACGACCACAACCCATCCATTGGGTGTTTATGGTTTAAAATTTTGCAACAAGTGAAGAGATGAGAAATCAAGTGATTAATAATTAATGAATCAAATAAAAATTTGGGTTCTCACCCTTTAGAGAGGCTCACGGCCACTAGGCCCATTTTGAGTCCAATGGTGTAATTTTGGGCAGCCTTGGATATTTAGTAATTAAGGATAAGTAATTAACATTGTGATTGGAAAGAAAATTAAATTGATAACTTAGAGCGATTTTTTGGAATTTAAGGGAAGAAAAAGAGTGTGTGAGACTTAGAGAACCTTAGAATAAATTTCTAAGTGAGTATGGATAAACTTAAAATAAGAAATTTAATAATCAAGAGAATTCCTCTAGAAAAGAATTTCATAAGTAAAACAAAATTTAAGTGAAACTTAATTAATTAGATAATTAGGAATTAATTAGGGATTCATAAAATGAAAAGAATTAAGAATGGGATCTTATCCTAAAACTTAGAATAATTCTAAATTAAAGAAAGGACATGAGTGTAAGTAAGATGTTAAATAACTCAAATTAAATTATCTTAAGAGAAGTTTAATGAGAAAAATGTAGAAGATTAAGGCTTAATTCCATAATGAACCCTAAGCGTGTAATGTCTTATTTGAAGGCTTGATGATGTTTATCTTAGCCAAATTGTGGCAAGTTATGGAAAAGTATATTATTGTTAAATATACATGTGTATGCATTGAGTTATCATGCATTGTGGAAGTCCGATGGACTGATGTTAAGGCCATGTTGCCTAAGAGATTGAACACACTTTAGTGCGGGTGCGAGTAGACTAGTGTAGGTCATAATGTTGACCTTGGGGGCATCGGGGTGCAGGTACCTCGCAATGGACAGCTGGTAGCTCTTCTGTCCGTGGGGCAGACCGATGCAAACGCATCGACGATCCGGACCGAGACACTGTCCTATATCACGATCTAGTGAAGAATGTCTTGTACAATGCCTTGATGTGCACGTGAATAATTTGATGATTATAGCACTTTGGCCGTGACAGCTGAGTTACAAACTTGTCTCCTGATCTTTCTCTCCGAATGTTTGTGTCTATCTCCATGGAGTAAGATGTTGAAATCATGCATACATGCATAGTGGGTCTACATATTATTTTGGCATTTAATTATTTATATAATGATTGTGACTATTGCCTTGTTGATGTCATGACTACCTGGAACTGCTTAATTATATATCGTTGTTAGTTAATGCTAATTACTATTACTTTTGAAATGCTATGTGGACGCTTCGTGCCGTTTTGTTTCTTTACTACCATAATTGTAATGATGGTGGGATGTCTTACCTTTCTCCAATATTTGTATTATTTCTATCTATATTTATGTTTCTCCGAAGACATCGGTGAAGAGGGTGAAGCACACGAGTTCCCCAGCTTTTGGCCTGACTTCGACTAGTACTTGCTTTTGATCATAACAGCCCATCCATAAGGATTTTTAGGTTATGTGCGGTTAACTTTCCTCGGAGGACTAGACTGTTGGCATGTTAACTTTAGCTCGGATCGCTGTGTCTACTTGGGGGATGTGACCGTGTCGTTAGCTTGGGGGTGCTATGATCTGCCCATCTTTACCTGTAGTGTTAGGTTGCATTTAGAATTTTACATGCCCATCAAGGACATGTAGGGTGATCGTTATTACACCCCACAGGTGAATTCTTTCCTCTCTACTGCTCGAGCCCCAGCCCGAAACTCGATGGCTCCAATGAGGGTTTCCTCCGACGATGAAGACCCTAAGGAGGATTCTGACACGGTTTCTTCCTTTTCTACATAGGTGCTGATACTGTCGATAGTCACTGATGGCTATCTGTGTTCTTTTTATGGCCTGATGATATTATTTTGGTGGGCTGTATAGTTATGATCTTTTGGGGCATACATAATTTTGCTTTTTGTACATCAGGGGTTGTAACTAAACAAGCTTGATATAATTATATATATGCATATACATGGTGTTTGAATGTATGGTTTACATTTACCTTACTCTCTATTGCATTTATGTTCTGTCACTATATTTTATTAACTATAACAAAAAAAAATTCACCATTTTATTTATACAACTATAATCAAACAAGTTTAATTATAATTTAATGAATTGGGTCTTAACTTATACTTTTGTTTTTCGCATTGTCAATAATGACATGACGTTCCCTCCCAAAAAGGGGCGTTACACCCACTCTCCTTTTCCTTGGCGCTGGGATGGTAGAGAACTGCCCATTTCATTTTGGCCGCTAGTGCCTGGGCGGTGAACACTGGGCACTTTTGCGGCTAAACACCAGAGACTATACTTGTAACATCCTTTTTACCCAATAATCCTAATTAAGGTTATAATAGCTCAATAAAATTGATGAAAGTTACTTGATAATTTTAGGAATGATTTGAATTGATTTGAGCATAAATCTATAACACTAAAGTTGAGTAATACTTCAGAAGTTGGTCTAAATAGTTGAGGAGATAGAAATAAATATGAAACATTTATTTCTAAGTTATAAAGGATTGGAATGAGTTGTATTAAATTCTAGAATATCAAATGAATTAGTTTGACATTTTTTATAACATTGAGATAGTGTTCAAAGACCAAATTAAATAGACAAACAGCTCAAAAAATCATAAGATTATGAGCAAATTTCAAGATAAATGATGAAGATTAATCTGAGAATGGAAATGGATTAAATTGAACACTTGAAAATGTCTTAGTTCAACTCCATAAAGTTTAACTTAACCTATGGATAAATAGTGAAGCTTAGTAACTAGTAAAGGTGTATAATGAGATTTAGGGAAATATAAATCTAGGAAATGAAGGAAATCCTAAATTTTTTTATAATACCTGTGAAGGTGAGAAAATCCACTAGGGAAACAGTAAAGTATTCTTAATAGATATAATTTTTCTAGCTGGATTTTCCTTTTACCCTTTATTTCTTGTTCCTCACCGCTTCTTACCCTTATTTTCTCACTTTTCTTTCTATTCTCTCACACTCGCTCTGCACTCTCAATCATGTTCGTCTAGTTGATTCCACAAGGAAAAGAAAAGAGAGAAAGAAGGAAATAAGGGAAGAAGAAAGAAAGAAAGATCAAGAGAAAGATTCAAGAATAGAAAGGAAGAAGCTTTGCAAAGGAGTTGAGGTACGGGGATTTCTTACCTTTTCTATGCTTTCTTTGTTTTCCAAAGTCTTGGAAACTTGTGGTTTGGATGATGATTTGAAATGGTAAAGATGATAGTATGTTGATTATGATTTGAGAGCTTGATTCTTTGATTTAATCCTTAACGAGTTTTGAGATTTGGAAGAAATGGGTTTCATACCCATATTGAAATTTGTTGTTTTATGGATGATTTAGATACATATTTTTTATTGTTGATATTGATGATGATGTGTATTAGTTTGTTTTGGGTTAGAATGGGTTAAAAACTTTATTTTTCTACAAATTTCTAAGTGGTAATCAATTACACAGCCCTGGTAATTGATTACCAAGCTTTTGGAGATATAAAATGTGTTTCTGGGCAGCTGGTAATCGTTTACTAGGCTTTTGGATAAGTTGTAATCGATTACAACATCCTTGTAATCGATTACCAAAGCCTGGTAATCGATTAAACTAGACTTCGAATTTGAAGTTTTTGGTCTGAAAATGATGAAAATAGAGTGCTTTACCTAATGAGACCTAAATACAAACCTTAAACCTTGAATTGAATGATTGAAATTTAGTAGATTATGAAATGATTATACATCCAAACTAATTTGAGAAATGATTTTATGATGAGTTTGATTACCTATGAGGAGAAAAACTTTTATATGCATATGATTGCATGATTGAAAATATGATAACTAAATATATTTAAAGAAATATGATTTTTCTCTCATGGGTATCCCTTTGTGGAACTAGGCTGAGTTGGTTTTTGGATATACCTTATACTTAGGGTATAGCTCGGATAATGGTAAGAGAGGATATGAGAATCTCTCTATACCAGAGTATTTTAGGTTGAGGAAGACCTCCCTCTTTACCTGAGCTTCCCTAGTCGTCAAGTAATAGAGGATGGATAATTCCCTCGCTACTTGGGGTGATCCTAAATCCTGGATAGTTTGAGTAACGTACCTCTCTCTCTATTACAAATGATTGATATTGTGAGGAAATGTACATTCTCCTTATCATGGTAGTTTGAAATCTACCCTTAAGTCTAGACCGAGGAAATGTACTTCCTCTTTACTAGATTGAGATAGATATGACCTAGTTACCCGGAGTAGCTCTGTGTGGCAAATCGATCGTCATAAATAGGTTGATGTGCACTAACCTGAAAGTAGGCTACTACCAAGTGAATGGTATTGTGGGGCTAGTACACCATCCATACCTTGATTTTAAGAATGACACATGTGTCCTGATGATTTGATGACATAAAATGATTTATGACTTGATGACTCATGATTTGATGAAATGAACTATGATTTGAGACATGAATGTGAGAAATGAGATTTCTTGATGTGATTTTGAGATCTTGACAAGATTTGATGATTGAATTGAATATTCAAATGATTTTGAAAAAAAGATATAAAAAAAACCTCTATTTTAGGAAGAGGAATGACTCAATTTGGCTTTAGCCACCTTCCTACGGATTATAAATTAATGATTTGAAATGATTTTTCCCCCGAAACAGCTAGAATTTTTATGATGACACATTTCTGATTAACTATTGAGAATTTCATAATTCTCACCGCCTACTTCTATGATTTCCATGATAATTCTAGGCAGGACCCAAGCAGCCAAGCAAGATGGAGTTTTGGCATGAAGACTTAGTTTAGTTATTTTGGTTAGACCTTTGTAATTAGTGATATCGATTTTGTACCAAGAGCCAATCTATGTATGTAATGTACTATGATATATAGTTTGTATAAATTTTTTTCAAGATATATGTATATTACGCTTTCACACAAGGCTCATATTTTGATATAAAAAATTATATATTTGAAAAATTGTTGATATTCATAAGTAATGTACTAAATCCTAATTACTGATGCATAAATCGGATATGTCATTGGTACTAGTATTTGGGATGTTACATTATGGTATCAGAGCAGTTCATCCCGTTGAGCTTGGGTATAGACTAGTTATGCTAATGTTATGCATTTTCTTATCTTAATGATGAGATACATATATAAATATATATAGAGAGTTGCATAACGGCCTTGAGTATATATGTACATGGTTATTGTTACACTGTTACATAAGTATTGAGCTTGATTAACTCAATATGTAATGTTTAGTGTTTAAAGAAGACTATGGCATCATCTAGGCGTACGCGAGGAGATAGAGTATTTTCCAATAATAGCATGATAGATATCATGGAGATGTTTAGATAGATGACAACTATCATGAGAAAGTAAAGAGAGATGGCCACAGTCATGAGAGAGTAGGTGATCATCATAGACAAGTTTTTGGAAAGGATGGTTGACAACCCACATTCGCAACAAGAAAATGAAGTAGTGGTCATGAGAAATTAGGGTTTCTATGACCTTTCACAGTTCAGAAAGACCAATCCTCCATCATTTCAAGGAGTGCATAATTCAGCTAAGGCTGAGGAATGGTTAGGGGAGCTGGAAAAAGAAATCTATGATGTGATGAGATACGTGGATAACTAGAAGGTATCCTTGCTTCTTTCACGTTGAAGGGGGAAGCAAATAGAATATAAGTAACTTCAAAGGTATTCGAGATAGTTTTCTTGGACAAGTATTTTCCAAGGAAACTATAAGCAAAGAAAGAGTTAGAATTTTTGAAGCTGAAAGAAAGAAACATGACAGTGCGGCAATACGTGCCAAGATTTGAGGAACTATCAAAGTTCTCTTTGTACTTTCGGTATAATTCAGATGAGAACTAGAAGTGCGTGGAGTTTGAGTCCAGATTGAAGGACGATGTGAGGAAGATGGGGAGGCCCCTTGAGATCAGGGACTTTCACACTTTTATGAACAAATGTAGAATAAAAGAGTTGGATAGTTCAAGACCTTCACAACCAAAGCCAGAATAGGATCAAAAGCCTCAGGGCTTTCAAAAGAGAAAGAAGACAGATGACGACTCCAAGAAGAAATTTTCAAAGTTTAAGAACCAATAAGAAAAGGAAAATAGTTAAAGATACATCTCAAAGGACCACAATGTCTAAAGTATGAGACAGTACCCAGAGGTATTCTCAGATGGAGTGAGTGAACTACCACCTGAGAGAGAGATTGAGTTTGCAATAGACTTAGTGCCAAGAACAAGGCATGTCTCCATAGCACCCTATAGGATGTCCCCTATAGAACTCGCTGAGCTTAGCAAGTAAATAGAAGAATTATTGGATGAAAAGTTCCTTCGACCTAGTGTCTCACCTTGGGGAGCCCATGTGCTCTTGGTGAAGATGAAAGATGGCAGAATGAGATTATGTGTGAATTATAGGCAATTGAATAAGGTTACAAATAAGGATAAATACTCACTTCCTAGGATAGATGATTTGATGGACCAGTTGAGAGGAGTTGCAATGTTTTTAGAGATTGACTTAAGATCTGGATACCATCAAGTCAGGGTCAGAAAAAATGATATTCTTGAGTCTGCCTTTAGGACTAAGTATAGGCATTATGAGTACTTTGTGATGTCCTTTGGTCTGACAAATGCACCTACTATTTTTATGGATCATATGAACAAGATTTTTAGATTATACCATTATAAATTTCTTGTTGTCTTTATAGATGATATTCTCATTTATTCAAAGACAGCTAAAGAACATGAAACACATCTTAGGGTAGTTCTAGAAATCTTGAAGGAATAAATTATTTTCTAAGTTGTCCAAATGCGAGTTTTGGATGAAGGAGGTGTAGTTTTTAGGACATGTGATATCTAGAGATGGAAGATCTATAAATCCTAGTAAGATAAAGGTAGTGTTATGATGGCAGAGATCTATCACTATATTTGAAATTAAGAGTTTCTTAGGTTTCGATGGGTATTACAGGAAGATCTATCAAGGGATTTTCCCAAATGGTTTTGACTTAGCTAGGTTGACTAGGAAAGGCAACACTTTTGAGTGAACATAGAAATGTGAGAAAAGCTTTCAAGAGTTGAAAGAGAATTTGTGTAATACCCTTAGTAACATGATAGACTTGTATATGATTACAAAAGGTAGCATATTACTTATTTAACATATCTGTGAAGTTTTGTGACAATCTGAGTTCGTTTAGGCATTTAGTTGTAACCCAAAAGTTGAAACGTAGCTTAAAATGACTCAGATAATGGCTTTAAAGGCTAAGTTGAGGAAACATGTATGAATAACTTATTTCTAGGTCACAAATGAGCTAAGTAAGATACAATTAAAGTTTCAAGTTAATCTGAGTTAGTTTGGTATTTTTAGGCATACTGGTTAAGCATTTAATATCGAATTGACTACTAGCAAATACCGAAAAAGAGAATATAGGTAAAACAATAATTTAGATAAATCTTAGTACTTATTCTAAAGTTGTTGGAAGCTGAAAAACTTGAATTAGTATAATTCAGGTGTCCTTAGCAGATATAAGTTTCAGCACAGAAACTTAAGTTATCAAGTTTACCCTTTTTCTCCTTTATTTCCCTCCTTTCTCATGAAACTCTCAGAAAAAATAGAGAAAGAAGAAATGGACGAAGAGAATAGAGAAAGGGAAAGAGAATAAGAAGGGGGAAAGGAATATCAAAGCTCAAGCTTGAAGATCGATCATCTACACAAGAGGTAAGGGGTTTCTATTCATCTTTCTCCTTAGTTCATTGGATTGAACCTAGGCTTTGTATGAATAGGAATTAAGGGTTTAGAGAGCCTAATCCATGTTCTTGGTTTGGTTCTTAATTCCAAGGACAAGGTTAGAATAGTTTAAACTTAGTGAATGTAAGATAGTCATTTATGGCTCAAGGTCAATCATTAGGATCCATAGATTTAAGAATTAGACAATGGTTGGTGTTGTGTGATTTTGGACCTAAATTTATGCCTAAGAGAATCCAGAGGTTCTAAACGAGTTACAACAAGTTTAGGGGCCTATATTAGTGCTAGAAATCCAAGGAAATCGATCTTAGATGATTGGAAGTAAGAAATCAACCTTTGGAACAATGCACGATTTCTATAAAATTCTGCAGAAACCATGTTCTGCAGTGCGTGCCACAGCGTGTAACACTCCGATTTTTTGATTTTCTTGAAAATAAATACGTTTTATAATATTTAAGAGATTTTGTGAATGTTTGAAAATTTTTAATTATTTTGAATATTTTCATATTATTTTGATATTTTAATATTATCTTGAAAACTGTATATCTGAATTTTGTTTTCTCTGAAAATATATGAGTTTTATGATTTTTATGCTTTTTTAAGAATTTTTGTGGAATTTTCTAAAGTTGTAATTATTTTAATATTATATTGAGTTATATGTGTGATTGAGGCGGGCCCGAAAAAATAAAATTTTTTCTTGGACTAGAAAGTTTCGGACTGTCAAGGCAAGATCAGGGGATCTTACTAAATCTGAAACCGAGAACAGTTGATAGAGATTTTTTGTATCTGAGTTTTCTATTACCCATTGTATAATAATAGCAATAGCTATTATTGATTGAAACCGCAAGTGCACGGATTGCTCAAGTAATACAGATACAGAGTAAAAGTTCGTTCCCACGAGGATATTACGATATAAAGCTAAATACCAACCAATAGCTTAATCAATTCTAGACAAGGACATAAAAATAGGAAAACAATATAAAAACTATCTAACCTACAAAAGCAATAAACCTAAAAGCGGTTAGGTTTCAGGAAATCCTCCTTCACCCCCTACATCTATCAACAACATGCAATCCCCCTCATAAACACAAATGCATTGATTAGGTTAGCTTGAGAATCTTCATTAGTCAAAAGCCTATGTCTAGGTCAATCAACCCTAGTTTCTACTTGCCTAACTCACTAAGTTTCCTTGAGAGCTAACACAACTTCCACTCATGAACGATCTATTCTATATCACACACTATACATGGCCAATAGGTATATTTCTACCCTACTATCAGCAAACATATATCAATCACACCATATCCATATCAACAAATCGCTATGTCTAGTTCATTTGTCAATATTAAGATCATGCAATCAGTGATCAGCCAAGAACAAGCATTAAACACAGATATGATTGAACCATAATCAAACATCCACACAAACTCAGAGAAAAACACATCATTAATATAAATAAAAGGATTCATAGTATTCCTAAACAAAGCTTAGCTATACAAAAGATAAGGAAGAGAAGAGAGAAAGGGAAAAGAGAGAAAGAAGCTCATTGATTTGTCTCTGAAGCTTGAATCATCCTTCAATCCTTTGAACCTTTGCTCCAATCCACCATCCATGAAGATCTAGCTAAACTATCTAACCTAAAACTAACCTAAAAAGGAAAACTATAAAAGGAACTGGCCAAAACGGCCAGAACACTGAAAAAATGAGAGAGCACTCTAGAGAAAACGTATGAAAATCTATTTATAGGCTCAGCAGCCACCTCAACGCCGCGGCCCCCACTTATGCGCGCCGCGGCGCTCACAGGGTCGGCCTACTTGCGCCGCGGCCCTCACTCATCTGCGCCGCGGCCCTCTCGCCTCGGGTCTAAGTATGGACTTGCTGAAAAACCTATCTGCACCGCGGCCCTCACATATGAGCGCCGCGGCAGTGACCACTGAAATGGCAGATTTGGCTTCTCTTCCTCTTTAAGCTCATTTGCTCTATATTTAACCTTGTTTGGAGCCCCTCCTAACATAGAGAATACACCAAATCAATAACATATATAAATCTACTTAATTCATAACAATTAAACACTGTTTTGCTATAAACATACAAGAAAGGTTCAGAATCAGAATATGACAAATATAAGTACAAAACCTCCAAATATGCATTATAAACAAGGATCCAGCATTCATTTTAGCACAAGACTAGGGCACAAATAACTGCACTCTGTGTAGTTATCACACCCCCAAACCTACATTTTGCTAGTCCTCGAGCAAAACAAAATAGAACTAAGTAAACCATTTAACAATTAAAAACAACGTTCATTCAGCATATATATTTCAATCTTCTTATTTTCAATCAAAACCAAATACTAGTATGTTATGGTTCATCAATCCTCAAAAGATGCAAATGCCCCGTAAACAGTTCAACACATATACAATCCTTAACAAGCTAACAGGCCAGAAAACTCTCCATGCAAGTCACATTTATCACAAACATGCAAGATAAACTTCTTCTAATCAAGTTATACACATTCAGATAAGTTTACAAGCATACATGCATATGATTCAAAGAATCCACAAGATTGTAAATTAACTCTCTCTCCACTAATGTAAATCACACAAGATTGAGGATCAAAAGGGACTTAAGCAGCTTATAATGTAAGGCCAATGGTATGGGCGAAAGAAATGAACGGGAAAGATACACAATACAAACATTGAGACACATAACATACTATTTCAATCAATGAGCCACAGACTGACACTAGTAGGGTATTCAATTGTGAATCCAGAAAACTTGCCAGAACCATCGTCAATGCTTTTGAACTTTACTTTTCTTAAGCTTTTGCTTTTTTTTTCATTTTTCTTTTTATTTTCTCTTTCTTTGCTCTATTTTTGCAAAGCAATGCTTTTTCTTTTCTTTGTTTTGTATCTGGTTCCTTCAGGCTCATTTTGAATTGAATATTCATACCCCTAATCATCAGACTCATTTCAAGAAATAATACATTATATACTCAACAAACAATAAGGGTAGAAAGAAAATGACATGCTTTCACATGCAGTAGAACGGTTAACAGGTTAACGAACACAATGGTGGTGAAAAACAAATAAGGCCAAACAGTTTAAGGCTTCAAAAAGGGACCTAAGGATATCATCATATCAAGGTAAGCTTTTTAAGGCTTAATCGATCCAAACAATGCCCTAATCATCTCCTCAATCATGCACAACTTAGAATTTCGCCTCAAGAGAGTTCAAAAACAATTTCTAGGATAATCAAAACTCTACATGTACATCCATAAACATTCTCAAAACATGCACTCTTATCATTTTCAAAGTTACACTTGCATCTAAGTGAGATGTAAATCATGCGTCAAAAGCAACTAAATTGTTTCACATGCATCAGATCACATAAGGTTTCACTGAAAAGGGGGCAAATAACAACCTTTCAAATCATGAACAACCAAAAACAACACCAGCATTCTTGCAACATGTCATGCATCCAAATGGATTCACTTTCTAAGTTCAAGCATGCACAACATCTCTTGCATAATGTGAAAATTGAAAATCTAGTCATCAGCACATCAGTGATAGTCAAAACAAAATATAATCATGAAAATATGTTGACTAAATTCACTGCATACTCAAAATACCAATACATGTTAACATTAAACACAAAGGAATTAAACATGGAAAGATATTCCCCCAAACCTAAAATGAAATGTATCATTAAGAACATGGTCTATAGGGAACCTGAGACTAGTACTGAGCATTACTAAATACTACAAAACAAAAAATAACAGAAAAAAATAAAAAATAGAGAAAAATAACAAAAAACACAAAAACAGGGCTCAGCGCCGCGGCGCACCCATGCCTGGGCCGCGGCGCTCACAAAAAGCTGCAGAATTCTGCAGAAAACGCCCACTTGCGCCGCGGCGCGCACTACCTTGCGCCGCGGCGTGACTACTTAAACTGCTAAATTTAGCAGCAAACATAGTTTTGCTGCTTGGATTGGCTCATTTGGTTCTCTAGCTGCAACAAAACTTGTCCAAAAAGCTAAATTATAAAAATGTACAACCTACATATAACTACGCACTAAAACAACATACTAACCTATATACAAACCTAAACAAACTTAAAACTTAAAAATAAACAGAAACATAAAACTAACATAACTAACACATATATATACTAACATACTAACAAAAACATATTATCAAAACTAACAAAACACACCATACTAATATACTAACATATTTAACCAAATAAACATATTAACATACTATGTATTTATGCACAAAGTAAAAACAAGAATATAAACATAAACATGGGGTACCCTCCCACGAAGGGCCTGAGTTA
The DNA here is from genome assembly GCA_029884595.1 of Ormosia semicastrata. Lineage (NCBI taxonomy): Eukaryota > Viridiplantae > Streptophyta > Magnoliopsida > Fabales > Fabaceae > Ormosia > Ormosia semicastrata. Next base: position 54,514,002 of record JAQQTO010000063.1, read on the forward strand.
TAGTCCCAGCAGGACTTTGTCACCAAAATTGAAGTACTGCGGATGAGTAGTCTTCAAGAACTTGATCCAAGGGTATCCTTTCCAGGAATTTGCAACTTCCCTCAAGGGCCTCGTATGAATGAAATCACCCGACTTCTTATTCGAAACTACAACAAAACAGAAACAAAACATAGATTATATACAACGTATATACAACTTGAATTAGAATCAATCAAACTCATTGTTGATATTAGCAATATAAAAACTATCCCCGGCAACGGCGCCAAAAACTTGATTGAAACCGCAAGTGCACGGATCGCTCAAGTAATACAGATACAGAGTAAAAGTTCGTTCCCACGAGGATATTACGATATAAAGCTAAATACCAACCAATAGCTTAATCAATTCTAGACAAGGACATAAAAATAGGAAAACAATATAAAAACTATCTAACCTACAAAAGCAATAAACCTAAAAGCGGTTAGGTTTCAGGAAATCCTCCTTCACCCCCTACATCTATCAACAACATGCAATCCCCCTCATAAACACAAATGCATTGATTAGGTTAGCTTGAGAATCTTCATTAGTCAAAAGCCTATGTCTAGGTCAATCAACCCTGGTTTCTACTTGCCTAACTCACTAAGTTTCCTTGAGAACTAACACAACTTCCACTCATGAACGATCTATTCTCAATCACACACTATACATGGCCAATAAGTATATTTCTACCCTATTATCAGCAAACATATATCAATCACACCATATCTGTAACATCCCGAAAATTCATTATTTTGTTAAAAACGATCATTTTATAATATTTGCAATTTTTAAGAATTTTTGTGGAATTTTCTGGAGATGATGAATATTTTAATATATTCTTCGTTTTATGTGTGTCTTTGTGTGGAGCCTAGGGAGAATAAAATATTTTCCCCGAGGTGGTAAACCTTGGACCTGTCAACGTGTCAACGGGGATCTTACTAAACCCGAGTCCAGACACAGTTACGAGGTCTACATTTTGAGGTTTTATCTGCTAGTGTAATAAATCATCTGACAGAGGTATTTAATCAAAGAGACAAGCTTACTATGCACTTCGTAGAGAAGCGTGCGAAGCTTCTCAAGGAAGCTTCTTTGAATCATTTTTTAATATTTCTCTCTCTCCCATTTTTGTGCTTTGCACATTTGAATTAAGGGCTTAATTCATTCCGCAATTCACACATTTTCCTACTCCCGTACGTAGCACTCATCTTTCTCTCTTTCCATTTCTCCTTCCAAAGAAACACCATCCACCCACCTTCATATTTTCATCCTCCAATACCGTCACACTCCAAAGCCACCATTTCGTGTTTGGAGAAGCACCACACCCTGAGGGAATCATCTTCAAAGCTCTACGTTTTCTTCATCTTCTTTTCATCCACGGTTGAAGCTTAAAGGTGGAACTTTAAGGTAAAGTCCTTAGCTTTTTCCTCATCTCTCCTCATTTTCGTAACCCATTGTCATTTTGATGACCATGGGTATCCATTTCAACATTTGATTCGATTTTGGTGAGCTTGAACATTCAAGGATTTCTCGGGAGCTGAAAATATCATTTTCGACCAAAAGGAGCAGCCTTTCTTTGTGCTTCTCTAAGGTAAGAGGAAGACACTCCTCCTCAACCTCTCTTAGCATTTAGGAAACGTCTGTGATTTTGTTGAGGGTCTTTCTGCTTTTTATGTTGTTTGTATGGTATATGTGTTATTTGATTGTTTGAGTTTGAATGTACATATATATATAACTGGAGGTACTGGAATGTGTAATATTGAAGGGAATAAGTTCCAATTTGTTCTCGGATAGTTACGATGTTGAGCCCAGAATGTGGAAACTTCATGTGGAAATTAGTAATAGTATGAAATCTGACCATTTCGTCGAGTAGGGACCCATAGCCAAACCTGTCGAATGTGACAACCTAATCATTTAGTAAAATGTTAAAATCCGTCGAGTAGGGACCCATAGCCAAACCTGTCGAATGTGATAACCTAATCATTTAGTAAAATGTTAAAATCCGTCGAGTAGGGACCCATAGCCAAACCTGTCGAATGTGATAACCTAATCACTTAGTAAAATGTTAAAATCCGTCGAGTAGGGACCCATAGCCAAACCTGTCGAATGTGATAACCTAATCACTTAGTAAAATGTTAAAATCCGTCGAGTAGGGACCCATAGCCAAACCTGTCGAATGTGATAACCTAATCACTTGGTGAAATGTTAAAATCCGTCGAGTTTAGACCCCTGACCCTTTCCGTCGAATGTCGAACCCGTCGAATTTAGATTTCTGACCAGCAAACACTAAGTGAAAATCCGTCGAGTATGAACCTCGATCATGCCCGTCGAGATTGATCTTCCGACCAAAAACCCGTCGAATAGAGTCCCTGGACACTTACAAGAAAATGCCCCAAAGTCAATAATCGTCGAATTCGAGAGACAATGCCTGTCGAGTAGATGAATTTCCCCAGACCCGTCGAAATTAGAGATTTCGACCAGTGTTCGTCGGTTCGACACTTGGGAGATTTTCTCCAACGTCGACACCTATACCCGTCGAATAGAGGCTTTTCTTGACCATCTGGAGGGTCCGACAGCTTTGATCTTCGTCCCGTAACCCCCATCCGACAGTTTTGATCTTCGTCCGACAGAACCCCCATCCGACAGCAAATGATTTCTTCGTCCGACAGAACCCCCATCCGACAGAAAAATGTTTTCCCCATTCTTTCCTCCTGTTGCATTATTCTTCGTCGAATAGCAACTTCAATCATTCATAAAATGTAGTCTCTGTCGAATTCAAATGTATACCTATCACTCAACACCTAGTAATGGAAATCTGTGACTCAATTTGTGATTCCGACCGTGTAGTTCCCTGGACCCAAAACCTTGGGACTAATAGAGGAATATTGATCATAAATAAATGGGATGACTAGAAATTACTTAGGGATGCATAAACAGGGAAGAACCTGAGAGTGTGAGATTTTGAGATCTTAAAATAACCTTCTAAGGGCATATGAATAAATTACCTAAGAGGACTTAAGTTAACTAAGAGAATTCCTTTAGAGACAAACCCTGTAAGTAAAGCTAAACCTAAGCAAGAATTCATAATACGTTTTAAAAGGGTATGGATTGATTTAATGACCATATTATGCTATTGTGGGTCCATGTGAGAGACCATTGACTGTATTAATTCTTACTTTGGCAAATTGTGACATATGATGGAATAGTATGTAATACTGATCATACATGATTATGCATAGAGTCTGTATGCATTGTGATTTGTCCGTTGGACTGTCGTAAGGCCTAGTTGCCTAGGAGTTGAACACACCTTAGTGCGGGTGCGAATAGACAAGTGGGGTCCTGTAGTTGGCCTTGAGGGCGTTGGGGCGCGGGTGTTTCACAAAGGGCGTGGTAGCCCTCCGGGACCGTGAGACAAACCGATGCAAACGCACCAACGATCTTGACTGGCCACAGTCCTATATCGAGATCTTGTGAGAATGCTGATGTATAAAGCCTTGTTGCGCAAAATGACTGATTATTTTCTGGAAAGCACTTGTTTTTATGGCTGACGAGATACTAGCATGTCTCCCTGATCATTCTCTCCGAGTGTTTTGTGTCTAGCTCCATGGAGTAGGATCTTGAGTATTGAGGGCTCATGTGTAAAGAGTCCGTGCATTATTTGCATTTATCATTATTATGGTTTGGCATTGATATATTGTTGATATACCTATGGTGCTCGGAACTGTCTACTTGATTCATAACTGCTCTTGAATGTCTATTACTATTACTTGTTGTTGTAAATGCTATGTGGGCGCTTTGCGCCGTTTGGTTTCTTGATGCTATAATTGGTAATGATGGAAGGATGTCTTACCTCTTTTTCCTTCCTGTCTCTCCATTTCTGTTTATCTGTACGTTGCGTCTCATCGAAGACAACCGTGAGGAACCGGAAGCTCCCAACTTCCCTGGTTTTTGGCCTTATCTTGACTGAGCGACCACAGAAGACTATGGAGCCCCGTACACAGATTTTTGGGAGATGTACGTCTGATTTTCTTAGGAGGGCCAGAGTGCTGGTATATCAACTACAGTTCTGAACGCTGTGTCTACACGGGAGATGTCTCGATATCACTAGCCTGGAGACGCCACGAACCACCTGTCTTTACCTGCTGCATTAGCCTACGTTTGGAGTTTCAGCTACCGATACGTGAGATGTGGGGCGATCGTTACTTCACTCCGAGAGAGGACTCTTTTCGTTCAACAGCTCGGGCCCCGTCCCGTGTCTCTGCTATTCCTATGGTGATTTCCTCTGATGATGAGGAAGATCCTGAGGAAGATCCCGAGGAAGTCCCTGAGGACGACCCCGAAGAGGACCCTGAAGAGGATCCTGACACGATTCCTCCTCACTTGAGGGATTGATGTTACTCGTAGCTACTGAAGGCTACCAGTATTTTATTTTGGGGGCCCGATGTTTTGTTTGTAGTGGGCTGTAAATTCTGATACCGTGGGGATGTGTATGTAATACTTTGGGGGCAGGTATAGCTTTGCTTTTGATGTACCAGGCTTGTAACTAAATGTTTTGATAAACTTATATACATATATATATATATGATGCAGATGTTAATTCCTATGCATGTTTTACTTCTGTTTGATCTTTTATTTCCATTGATGTCTCGTCAACATGGTTACTAATTAAAAAGAAAAAAAAAATGTATACATATAACATAACCGCCAATTAAAATACCCAACTATAATCTAGTGAATATACGCGTCTTATTAAAATGGACCGGGTCTCAACTCACCTAACTTTATTTCCGCATTGTAATTGACCATGTGGCGTTCCCTTGGAAGAGGGGCGTTACAATATCTATATCAACAAATCGCTATGTCTAGTTCATTTGCTAATATTAAGATCATGCAATCAGTGATCATCCAAGAACAAGCATTAAACACAGATATGATTGAACCATAATCAAACATCCACACAAACTCAGAGAAAAACACATCATTAATATAAATAAAAGGATTCATAGTATTCCTAAACAAAGCTTAGCTATACAAAAGATAAGGAAGAGAGGAAAGAAAGGGAAAAGAGAGAAAGAAGCTCATTGATTTGTCTCTGAAGCTTGAATCCTCCTTCACTCCTTTGAACCTTTGCTCCAATCCACCATCCATGAAGATCTAGCTAAACTATCTAACCTAAAACTACCTAAAACTAACCTAAAAAGGAAAACTATAAAAGGGACTGGCCAAAATGGCCAGAACATTGAAAAACTGAGAGAGCACTCTAGAGAAAACATATGAAAATCTATTTATAGGCTCAGCAGCCACCTTAGCGCCGCGGCCCCCACTTATGCGTGCCGCGGCGCTCATAGGGTCGACCTACTTGCGCCGCGGCCCTCACTCATCTGCGCCGCATCCCTCTTGCCTCGGGGTCCAAGTATGGACTTGCTGAAAAACCTATCTGCGCCGCGGCCCTCACATATGCGCGCCGGGGCGGTGACCACTGAAATGGCAGATTTGGCTTCTCTTCCTCTTTAAGCTCATTTGCTCCATATTTAACCTTGTTTGGAGCCCCTCCTAACATAGAGAATACACCAAATCAGTAACATATATAAATCTACTCAATTCATTACAATTAAACATAGTTTTGCTATAAACATACAAGAAAGGTTCAGAATCAGAATATGACAAATATAAGCACAAAACCTCCAAATATGCATTATAAACAAGGATCCAGCATTCATTTTAGCACAAGAATAGGGCACAAATAACTGCATGTAATTATTTTAATATTATATTGAGCTATATGTGTGATTGAGGCAGGCCCGAAAAAATAAAAATTTTTCCTGGACTAGAAAGTTTTGGACTGTCAAGGCAGGATCAGGAGATCTTACTAAACCTGAAATCGGGAACTGTTGATAAAGATTTTTTGTATCTGAGTTTTCTATTACCCATTGTATAATAATAGCAGTAGCTATTATCGATTGGGTAATATCTGTTAGAAAAATATATTGATGACTAAGCTGGTGACTCTGCACTATAACTCACCATGTTGACTCAGTTGTTCTAGAAGATTCTATGATGACTCACCTAGTAAATATCTAAGGATAAATATCTAGGAATAAATATCTACCGAAAAAATATCTTAATAAAATATCTCAAGTGTAATCATGAAAGCTGAAAATATCTAAGTTAAATATCTTAAGGGTAATCTTGAGCCATCATTACTAAGCTTTACGACTAACCAATAGGAATTGGTCAAACATAGTGACTGGACTTTATTATGAACCGTTGGATGAAAAACTTGATGAAGAAGCCTTGAATGATCACCATTGATCTAATCAATGATATGAGAACAATCTTGATAAAGAAACTTATGATATCCACCTTAGATTTAATCAATGGTTAGGAGAGGAAGTTAATTTTAATGGTTAGATTTGTTAGTTGAGTAACTAGATAATCTAACTTAGTTACTCTAATAGACTAAGTAGTATCTAAATGGAGCTAATCTAGTTTGCTAATACTTAGAGTCTTTGGTTACTAGAAAATATCTAGAGTTTCTAGAATCATTACCTATACATGACAAGAGCATGACATAATTATATAACTAGATAGTTATAACATAACTAAATGACTTAACTAAGTTACCTTAATAGCTTAATTAGTAACTAAATGAACTAACTTAGTTACTAAATATTTAGAAGCTAGTTACTAAATAAATATCTAAATTATCTAGAAACATGACTTAAGCATGACATATGCAATGACATAATAAAGTAATTAACTAGTTAGAATGTAACCAAATGGCTTAACTAAATTAATTCAAATGTAACTAGATGGTTAGTTAGGTAACTAATTGAATTAACTAAGTGTAACTAGAAAGATAATTGAATCAAGATTTGGTTATTTTTCCTAATGACTCACATGGCCACAAGGCCTTCTCAAAGGTTCTTGAATGGTCTTTTATGACCAATGGATGACACCAAGTGACATAGGTCATGTGAAATGTAATAGATCTTTCTACTACATTGATTAAATTATAGTTTCTCCTATATACTAACCACACAACCATTCACTTTCAAGTTGATCATTTTATTTTCATTTTCTCTGACTTTGTGAAGGTAAACTCTTCATCATTTTCTCTCACCATCCAAGAACATCAAGAACACCATTCTTCTTCCCACCTTGGAGCTCACGGCCTCCTACCCTAAATCATACCTCCTCACTTCCATAATTTCATCTCATCTCACTTTCTAAACCCAAACATCATTCTAAACACTTTTCCTTTGGTGAGTTTTGTCTAAATCTCTCTCTAAGTGCTTCAAAAATCAAGCTTTCATTTCCTATATCAAAGGTAATTTCTTGAATCTTTGATTCTAAGTTAGATTTCTAATTTTCTAGACCATGATTGATCCATGGTTTGTTGTTTTCAAGCCTTGTTTATGACTTTTAGATTTGTTTAAGATTGCTTAGGATTTTTAGTTTTGTCATACGAATTCAAGTGGAAAGAGAGGCTTGAAGTTTGTTGTATTCCTTAAGGTAAGAGGGAGATTAACCTCATCGGCCACATGTGGTGGTGAGGGAATGGATCTGTTTGTGCTTGTGATGAAAAATTCATATGGATTTATTCACTTGCTTGTTTAAGTTCTCTTTGTTTGTGCTTGTTATGTTTATAGTTTTGAAGTTATACTTGCATATGTGTTGGTATGATTATAGCTTTGATAACTTGCTTGTATGTGTGAATTGTAAAGCATGCAAATTTATGTGTAATTTAGGATGTGAATAACATGATGAGAAACATTGTATGAAGGCCCCAAAGAGCCTAGAGGCACACGACCTCATCACCACCAAGGGGACCAAGAGTCCTAAATTATTTTCTTAATTGAGGATTAAAGGATTTTGTGACAAAAAAATTAATTAAATGAGTTTATAAGGATTAAAGAGTTAGAAAATGATTTATATATGAATTTTGAAGCAATATGTAAATTCAGCCAACAAGCCAATTTTTGATGTTTAAGATCCAAAATTATTTTACTAAGTGAAAACTTAGGTGTTTTAATAGTAAGAACTCAATTTGGTAAGTTTAGGAATTTAAAATGAAAGTAATTTAATTTTTAGAATTAAAATTAGTCTAATTAAACTATGTAGTAAAATAAAAGTGAATACTTGAAATTTACTGACGTATAGCTCACCCTATGGGTTTTGAAGCGCGTTAGGAAATTTTGAGCTGTAATATCCCAAGTAAATTAAAGAAACACAATTTTCTGGGAAACAGTAGAAATACTGATTTAAAGAGGGACTATATTGAAAATATTATTTAAAGGGGGACTATATTGAAAATATTCTTTAAAAATGGACTATTTTAGAAATATTATTTAAAGAGGGACTATTATGTAAATATTATTTTATAGAAGGACTATTATGTAAATAATAAAAATAAAGTCAATTTTTTATATTAAATGAGAAAAATCTTATTTTGGACTTAAAATATGTTAGAATTACTTTATGCAATTGAAAATACATAGAAAAACTCTTACGCGATTTAAAAATAGTAATTTTTAGCTACACGATTGAGAAAATGTTTTAAAATCTTTACGTGATTTGAAAACGTAACAGAAGTGTTACACGATTGTGAAAATGCGATAATATTACAACGCGATTGAAAGAAACAGCGAGTTTTGCTGTAGAGCCAACGTATTGAACTACATAATTTGTGAAACTGAAGTATTGGACCTGAGTGGATCTTTGGTATTATGTAGCTGTATGGACAGTTACATAATATCATAGATACTAATAGTATTAGACAATTATATAGGCAGTTGCGTTAATATCATTAGGAATAGTACAATGGTACTTTGTTTCAATTAAAAATGCTTTTGAGCATTATATTGTGATACTGCCATATGACAGCGTGTGAATAAAAAATACTATGTGATCAATGACAGTATATGTTTGAATTGTGTATCATGTATAGAAAAGCGTATTCGCTTGAATTGTTATGGCGTTTTATGCCTAAGGAGTGAACAATAACTTACAGGATAATGGGAGGGATCCTGGGGATGTCAGGGCGCGGTGATTCACGCAGTGGAGTTGTTACCACTCGTGATTATTATGTCACATAATACCCCTGGCCTGTGGACACTAATTGCAACGCACTGACATCCCGACAAACACTATTGCTTTTCATTATCTAGCATAGACTGTCTTTTTAGGGGAGACAGATCTTCTGGGCGTTCATCTCTGAATTTGAGTAAACTCCATGGAGTAGGAACTAAATGCATTGTGCATAATGATGGTCAGCATATACATCGTGTGTATGCATAATCAGCATTTCATATTGTCATAATATAGTATTATTGTGATATAATATGATTGTGGTATTATCATTATGTATGATATTGTGTTGCCAGTCTATTGAATTGTTTATCTATTAAATGACCTGAATATATTTGCTGATTTTATTTTATTCTATGGACTGTGTGTATGGAACAACGTTGTTGTTCGTATCGTTTCTTTGCTGCCATGTTGGTATGCGATGTAGGGGATCTTACCTCTTTGCTGTTTTATTCTGTCTATTTCTATTTTATGTCTACATCTGTGAAGATGGCGATGGCTGCAATGAGGGATCAGTTAGGTTTCTTTAGACTATAGTTTCTTGAAGGCGCTGCTGCTTGGCGTGTCCATTGGGACACAGGGCACATAGATTATTGTGGTGACATTACTCTATCAGTAAGTAGGACTTGCCATGGGATCGTTACTTCATTTTATATGGTTGCTTATAGGTTATTTTGCCTATTAGGGAGTTGTGGAATGAATTTCACTATACTCCTAGAGAGAACTTCTATATATCTTTGGGTCAAATTTCTATCAGTCGAGACATTCCCGGCTAGGGAATTTGTCTTTTGACAAGGGCTCATATCTAAGGTGTTATGTTTTTGGGTATATAAAGATAATGAATGTATAGTTGTTGTAAACTCTGTTTATATGGAAAGTATATTATTCAGTTATTACATTTTTGAGTTACTTTAATTTGATAAATTGATGTTTTTCACGAGAAAGAATTTTTGAAACCCGTATTTAAATAAGATTAAATATTTTATAACTTGAAAAATTGATTATTTATAAGCCTATTGTTTGAAATGTGATACCCTTCGGAGAGGGTGTTACACGGTGTGGAGAACGTCACGCCGCAGCATGACATTACATGTTCATGTTCTCTGTGGCATGAGAAGGTCACGCCAAGGCGTGAGGTTGAGTTTGATATGTGCACTATGGCGTACTAGACATCATACCGCGGCGTGCCAGACGCCATGCCACAGCATGCCAAACACCGTGTCGTGGCGTGCTGATCTCGGCCTGTTGCAAACTAAGAATCTGAGAAATGGGCGCCGCGACATGCCTAGAGTTATGTCGCGGCGTGAGCACCATAAACTCCAAAAATGTCATTTTTGATGTTTTGAAGTTCTGGACTAGGTGGAATTATTTGTATATGTTTCCTAAAGTGTGTTAAGACACAACAGGGGATATTTTCAAGAGGAAAAGTATCACCTAGTAAGTAAAAGAAAGCTTAAGCCTTTGAGCATCCTAAAGTGAAGGATTGCCCTAGGTAAGGATGTAATACCTTAGGCAACCTAGTGTTATATTAGATATCACTCAAGATGTGATGAGATGGTTACAATGGAGACAAGAATACTAGGATAGATTGTAGGGGTCACTCTAGTAAGAATAAGGAAGGTATGACCCTTAGGATATCCAAAAGTAGTGGATTGCCTTGGGAAGGTACCTAGAACCTTAAGCAACAAAGAGTTGCAAGTAAAAACCACTCTTGAGTTAAATTCATTTGAGTGGAGATAAGATTGTGTATTTTTAGGTTCCTAAGTGAGGGAATGTTTATGTATTGAGTTATCTAGGCAAGTGAGATGTCATGCATTGCTAAATATACAATAGGAAGATTTGAGACTAGTATGCTTGTCATATCCATAAGAGTAGTTGGATATGCAAAGCTCTAGAGAAATGCTTATTTGTTTCCTTAAACAAGGTTGGAATGAAGCATTAGCTAAGATAGACTCTTTTGTAATTGACATTGACTCAAGAAATGATTTTAATGATAACAAACAAAGAAAGGAAGGAAAATGCAAAGGACAAATCCCAAAGAGCATCAAGCCTAGAATATAAGTTTTAGATCTTGTGTAAAGGTAGTTGAAGGATTCACACTAAGCTCATAAAATGATTTCTTACTCAACTTAACTATGTTTACAAAATCATGATTTATATTTGATAAAATGGTATTTAAGTTTGAGCAAAATGGTTTTGAAAAACCTTTAGTAAATCTTACTTTCTTGACAAACCAATAACAGGTTAAAATTGCCAAAACAGGAGCGCATTAAAGCTATTTCTCTAAGCTCCTAACTGATTAGAAGCTCCCTCTAATCAGTTATTATGCTTAACAGGAGCCAAAAATTAAAGCTCCTAATTGATTATGAAGTCCATCTAATCGGTTATTGTAAATGTCAGAGCCAAAAATTAAAGCTCCTAACCGATTAGGAACTCCATCTAATCGGTTATTTTAAATGTCAGAAGCCAAAAATTAAAGCCCCTAACCAATTACACACCTCTTGTAATCGGTTAGGAAATGAATTTGGAGTCAATTTTTGACTCCTAACTGATTAGGAGAAACTTCCTAACTGGTTATCTGGGCAACCAGAACATACGCTCAATGGCTCTATTAAGAGAATTTAATGCTTTCAACTAACCCCAACGACTCTTAATTGCTTTTAGGTATAAATTTAAAGTGTTGGGCATTTATGAAATGTTAGAGAAACAATCTAAAAATCATTCCTAAGCATTAAATACTTGATTTTAATATCACTTCAATCATACTCTGTTTTTGAGCTTTAATAGTGTGAATCTTCGATATCCATAAGTTTCAATTTATATTATCTACTCTAGAGAGAGAGTTTCAATTCTTCTATATCTTGTTCAATTTGCAAAGAGGGTGAGGTATCCCTCAAAGAATTGTAAAGGGTGAGGCATCCTAGAAAGTAAAGGCTCAAGCACAAAGGGTGAGGTATCCCAATGTGTTGAGTGCTCAAGTTTGTAAAGGTTATCAAGCACTTGTTTGAAGCTTGAAGTTATAGTGAAATCTCAGGTGTTTACTTGAGGATTAGACGTAAACCACAAGTGGATTGGTGGTTGAACTAGGATAAGGATTTGTGTTTGTTTTCTCTAAACTGTAACACCCCAAAATTTACAGTTTCTTAGTAATGTCTGAATTGTACTGTTTTGTGTTTTTTGTGAGCTGTAAATTTATTTTGACAGTTCTACGACTGTTTTTGATCTTTGTTTGTGATTTACTCCGAATAAGGAAAATAATAATTTTTGGGCCGGGAAAAATCTTTACTGAATTATTCAGAGTCGGGGGATCTTACTAAACCCGAATCCGAGATATAAGTTACCCAATCTTTTTAATTTTTAGAATTTATCTATAAAATAAAAATATTTCACATTTTATTTTCTGTCAGAAAATATCTGTTGTGTTGCGAGCAATAGTTTTTTGCGGACAATAGACTAGGAAAAGACTTGTGACTCATAATTTTGATGAACCAATAGGAATTGGTCAATATAAATAGCTTGACTTTTCTTAACTAATAGAAAATGGTCAACAAAAGTGGTTAGACTAGTTAGCAAGGAACTAGATAATCTATTTAAGTTACCCTAAAAGCCTAAGTAGTAACTAAATGGAACTAACTTAGTTTGCTAATACTTAGAGTCTATGGTTACAAGGAAGTATTCTAGAGTCTTCTAGAAGTATGACCAATGCATGACAAATGCATGACTTAATCATGTAACTAGATAGTTAGCCAAGTAACTAGGTGGCCTAACTAAGTTAGCTAAAGTGAACAAACTGCCTAAACTAAGTGCAACTGAGAAACCATTTGAATCAAAACTTAGTTACTTCCACCCATTGAGCTCCACGGCCACTAGGTGGTTCAAGAATGTTCTTGAACAATCCTTATGACCAAAGGATGACTATTTGATGACCTAGGCCATGTGACACTATGTGAAGCCATGTGATTGATTTTTATCTTGCTAAACAAGCCTTAGTTTTCCTATTCATGCAATTACACAGCCATGCATTAGTAGAATAGGCTATTTTCATTTCATTCTAACACTTTGTGACAATAACCCATCATCTTTTCTCTCTCTTCTAAGAACTCCAAGAACAACCAAAGAACTTCATCTTCTTTCTTCTTGAAGGTTTCGGCCATCACACCCAAAACCAACCTCCACTCTCCTATAATTTCAACCAATATCGTTTTCTAAACCTAAACAAGATTCTAAACACTTTTCATCTTGTTAGTTTCACCTAATTCAATTGTTTGGTACCTTGAGTCCGAGCTAGGGTAATCTATTCTTCAAGGTAAAATTCTTGTTTCTTGTTCCTAAGTTTGATTCTTGAGTTTCTAAACCATGATTGATCCATAGTTTCTTATTTTTAAGATTTGTTTGTGACACTACTTTGGTTTAATCTTGTTAGGGTTTCTTGAGGGTGCTTCACGAAAGGAGGCTATACAAGAAGAGTTTTTGTCTTCCTTGAGGTAAGAGGGAGATTAACCTCATCAACCAAGTGTTGGTGGTGAGGGAATGGATTGTTTGTGGTGAAAAATCCATAAGGATTTATTCACTTGTATGGTTTAAGCTTGCTTTGTTTGTGGTAATTTTTGGTTGATATGCTTTATAGCTTTGATTATATGCTTAGATATGTGATTATGAAAGCATGATGATTATTGCATATGGTATGATGTGATTACATGATGAGGAAATGCATGAAGGTTCCAAAGAACCCTAGAGGCTCACGGCCTCAACACCACTGTGGGAGCAAAGTGTTCTAAATTATTTTCCTAATCAAGGATTAAATGTTTTAATGATAATAAATTAGATTAAGCATTTTTACAAGGAATAAAGTGATAGAAAATAATTAAACATGATTTATGAAACATATAGAGTGATTTCGGCCAACATGCCTATTTTGATATTCTAAGATGCAAAAATTGTTTTACTAAGTATAGACTTAGGTGTTTGAATAATAGAAAAGTAATTTGATAAGTTTGAGACATAAAAAGAAACTAAACTAATTTTTAGAATTAAATTAGCCTTTTTAGGTTATGAAGTAAGATAAATTTTAAAACTTAAAATTTACTGACGTATAGCTCACCCTTTGGGTTTTGAAGCACGTTAGAAAATTTCAAGCTGTAATATTCAAAGTTAAATCAAAGAAAAGAAATTTTGTGGAAAATTGTAGCAAATACCACTTTTGGTGAGAAAATGATAGAAATATTATCTATGGGTGGTTTGTTAAGGAAATAATGGAATTAAAGTCCAATTTTGAAATTAAATGAGAAAATTTATAATTTGAGCTTAGAATATTAAAGAAATATTTCATGCGATACAAAATACATAGAAAAACTCTTACGTGATCTAAAAAGAGTAATTTTTAGTTACGCAACTGAGAAAACATTGAAAAATGGTTACGCGATTTGAAAACGTAATAAAAGTGTTACGCAATTGTGAATATGTGATAAAATGTTTACGCAATTGGAAATAACAACAGTTTACTGTCGGGCTCTTGTGGTGGCCCCGGTGATGTTGAATAGTGATACCGTCAAGAGAAGGCATGTGTATGTGAAATACTATGAGAAAAATGATTGTATGTGTATTTAAATCATACACCATGCATTGAAAAATGTGTCAGCTTAAATTGGTTAAGGCCATTTGCCGAGGAGATTGAATTTACACCTTCGTGCCGGTTAGAATCGCGTGGTTATGATCTTCGGTGATCTTGGAGACGTCGGGGTGTGGAATGTCATATGTGGCTAGATGGTAGCACCTTTGTGCCGTAGTATCGTATGCAAACACACCGACAGTCTTGACGGAGTTACTACTCTTTTCGTGATTGGTTGAGGGTGTCTTGTATAAGTCATGTTGCGCACATTGATATAATATATTGACACATGATTTGAGGTTAACGATATACAGACATGAGCTCCCTATCTTTCTCTCCGAAATTGTGTTTAGCTCCATGGAGTAGGAATGAGTCTATGTGCATATGCATAATTATTCAACATATTGGCATGATAATTATGTTTATATGATGTTTCATCTGTGATGTGATATTCTATTTGTGATATGGAAATATGATTCTATGTGTTACTTCTATATCTGTATATTTACTGTCATTTCCTATACTACCATATTGGTATTGATATAGGGGATCTCACCTCTTGTTGTACTATATCTATTTGTACTTGTATTTTTGTTGAAGACCAAGGAGATGAGGAAGTTGGTAATTTTGTTTACCATCAGCGATACTTCTCTTTGTTGGTTGTTATGGCGGCAAGGCGCTAAGTTTTGGGTTTTGTCCAAGTGCAGTTCCATGGTGGGATTGATGCTTGGAGGTTCGACTTAGATAATGAACGGTTTGCGTATACTGAGGATTTGACTCTGAATCTGAGTGGGACCCGTGATGGGATCCCTGTTTTGACTCAGCATGTGGCTGTACGACTGAAGTTCACGATGCCTATTCGAGAGCTCTAGGGTGGCACTATCTATACACCACGAGAGAACTCGATGGTGTCTTCTACTAGTACCCCTGTTCGGTGAGTGATTTACCTGCTTGGGTTCTTTGATG
Source organism: Ormosia semicastrata (assembly GCA_029884595.1). Lineage (NCBI taxonomy): Eukaryota > Viridiplantae > Streptophyta > Magnoliopsida > Fabales > Fabaceae > Ormosia > Ormosia semicastrata. The sequence goes on from JAQQTO010000063.1 coordinate 54,529,681, forward strand.
ATACTGAGGAGGAGGATCCTTCTAAGGGCCCAAATCCTTTGTCTTTAAAAGTTTAGTAAGACAGTTTATGTGTTGATGTACATGTTGTACATATTTAGCTTTTGGGGTGTAATAGTTATGTAAATTATTTAAGAACAGGGTTTGTAATATTAATGTATATTATGGTATGTTTTGTTTTGATACATGTTGTACTTTTATTTTTTTATTATTTTATTTCTTTTCACTTTTTCTACAAATGCAACTTAAAAAAAATTAATATTAATGTTTCTACAAGATTAATTCTTTTACATCTTGGGTAAGTTGTATTAGGATTAGTCTTAAATATGATACCCTACGGTGGGTGTTACATTAGTTGGTATTAAAGCCCCGGATTGAGTCTTTTGAAATTTTGTGGTTAAGTCTGTTCTGCTTGTGTTGTGTGATTCTCTGTGTTTGATTTCTAAAAGGTTACATTTGACTCTTATTGAGTTTTGTTTGGTTGCTTGTGTAGAAAGCTATGTCTCGTGGTAGAGGTACACGTATGAATATGGAACGTGGCAATGATGCAATGGCTATTGCTGCCGAAGTAATGTGGTGAATGGTGGACGTGATTGTGCAATAGAATCAACGAGCTGCACAATAACAAGAAGTAAATGCTGAAGCTTAGAATTTGTCTGAGTTTCGCCGGAACAATCCACCACATTTCAGAGGCAAGTTTGATCCTGAGAAAGCAAGTTTGTGGATCCAGAAGTTGGAGAAGATTTTCGAAGGAATTGGATGTACAGATGACCGCAAAGTGACTTATGCTACTTTTATGTTGATGGGAGATGGTGAAAATTAGTGGAAAGCAACTCGAAGAGTACTTCAAGCTGAAGGAAGGGAAATTACCTAGGAGGTATTTTGTGATGCATTTCTGGAAAAGTATTTTCCTGAAAGTGCAAGGCATGCTAAGGAGATGGAATTCCTTAGGTTATGACAATGTGGGATGACGGTTAATGAATATGCTACGAAGTTTTAGAGCTTGTCAAAGTTCTCACAGTATCTCTAGATCCATCCAGATAAGGTTTTGAAATGCCGTAAGTTCGAGGAAGGTTTAAGAGTTGAGTTGAAGAGAGGAGTGCTTCCAATGCGAATGAACCAGTTTTCAGCACTGATGGATATGTGTTGTAGGCTTGAAGAGTTGAAGCCATTGTGAGATACGAGAAACCGTAACTTTGAACCATCTATGTTCCAAAGGGGAGGAAATAGTAATAACAACCGGTTTCAGCAGAAACCATATTCTCGACCATCAGGAAGCCAGCAACAACAACAATAGTCATGTGGAGGAGGTTCAAGTAATAATCGTTTTGGTCAAACTGTGGCATTGCTAATGAGATGTTTATAGTGTGGAAAGGGTCATATGACGAGAGACTGTACAATCAAGGGAATAATTTGTTTTAGATGTGGAAGGCTTAGTCGTATCTCGAGGGATTGTGATCAATCAAAAGTGGAACCTTCGATGAGCCACGTTAGTGCTGCTAAACCGCAAGTTAGTGGACAAGTATATACGATGAGCGGAGCTGAAGCCTCTCAGCCTGATGATCTTATCAAGGGAAAAGGTGTCATCTCAAGTAATCTTTAAACTGTACTATATGATTCGGGTGCAACTCATTCGTTTATTGCATATGACTGCGTGGATTGTTTGGGATTGCCTATGCCTTCTTTGAACTTTCAATTGATTGTTTCTACACCTACTGCCAAGCCTGTTAGTACTTCTAAAATATGCTTAAATTGTCTTATTACTATCAATAATCAAGTCTTTTTTGTTGATTTAATTTGTTTGCCTCTTATCGATATTGATATAATTTTAAGAATGAATTGGTTATCTTCTAACCATATCCTGTTTGACTGTTCTAAAAAGACCTTAGTATTTCCTAAGAATGAGGTTTCTGGATTTTTAACTGCCAAACGAGTCAAATCTTTATTGAGGGATAGAGCCCAAGGATACATGCTGCTATCTTCTTAAGAAATCAAAAGTGAGAAGGATGTGAAGGGTATTTTTGTTGTGAATGAGTTTCCTGAAGTTTTTCTTGATGAGGTACCCAGATTACCACTAGAAAGAGAGATAGAGTTTTCTATCGATCTTATACCAGGAGCGGGTCTTTTCTATCGATCTTGTACCAGGAGCGGGTCCTATTTCAATTGCACCGTACCAGATGTCGCTGTCAGAATTAGCAGAGTTAAAGAATCAATTAGAGGAATTGTTGGAAAAATAGTTCGTGAGACCTAGTGTTTCACCATAGGGAGCTCCAGTGTTGTTAGTCAAAAAGAAGGATGGATCTTTGCGTTTGTGTGTGGACTACCATCAGTTGAATAAAGTTACGATAAGGAATAAGTATCCACTTTCAAGAATTGATGATTTGATGGACCAATTGAAAGGAGCAACTATTTTCTCTAAGATAGATCTGCGATCAGGTTATCATCAAATTCGTGTCAAGGTAAAAGATATGCCTAAGACTGCTTTTCGAACGCGTTACAAACATTATGAGTATCTTGTAATGCCTTTCGGTGTGACGAATGCTCCTGCGATATTCATGGATTACATGAATAAGATCTTTCGTCCATACCTAGACAGATTTTTCATTATTTTCATTGATGACATTCTAATCTATTCACAAAGTCAGGAAAAGAATGTTGAACATCTCAGTATAGTTCTCCAGATTTTGAAAGAAAAGAAGTTGTACACAAAGCTATCAAAATGTGAATTCTAGTTAGAAGAAGTTCAGTTTTTAGGTCATATGATTTCTAAGGATGGAATTGCGGTGGATCCAGCAAAGGTGGAGACGATTTTTCAGTGGGAAAGGCCAATGACAGTAACTGAGATCCAGAGTTTTGTTGGATTAGTCGGATATTACCAAAGGTTTATTGAAGGTTTTTCTAAGATAGCCAGACCTCTTACACAACTCATAAGGAAGAATCAAGTTTTTATTTGGATGGATGAATGCGAAGAGAGTTTCCAAGAGTTAAAGAAAAGGTTGACTACTACACCAGTATTGATTCTACCGGACTCGAATGAGTCTTTTAACGTATATTGTGATGCTTCTTATCAAGGGTTAGGATGTGTACTGATGCAGAATTGAAAAGTTATAGCGTATGCATCGAGACAACTAAAGGTACATGAAAAGAATTACCCAACTTATGACTTAGAGCTAGCCGCAGTTGTGTTTGCTTTGAAAATTTGGAGACATTTTCTTTATAGAGCTACATTCAATGTCTTCAGTGATCACTAATGTTTGAAGTATTTGTTTGATCAGAAGGAGTTGAACATGAGGCAGAGAAGATGTTAGAATTTCTAAAGGACTATGATTTTTAGCTTCAATGTCATCCTGGAAAAGTAAATGTTGTGGTAGATGCTTTGAGTAGGAAAATGTTCAGCATTTCTGCTATGATGGTGAAAGAGAAAAAATTGATAGAGCAATTTAGAGATATGTGCTTTCAGTAGAATTAGCACCAGGAAGAATTTGTTTGAATATGGTCACTATTCTGAATGATTTGCTAGAAGAAATCAGAGAAGAGCAAGAAGATGACTAGTTTTTGCAAAAAAAAAAAGAAATTCTTGAGGCAAGGTCGTGTGGCAATGGTTGAGGAAGGATCTAACAGGGTCTTAAGGTTCAAAGGTAGGATTTGTATGCCGAGCGATCCCGATATTAGGAAGGCGATTCTCGATGAAGTTCACACTAGCAGGTTGAGTATACATCCTAGAATGACCAAGATGTATCAAGACCTGAAGCGATTATTTTGGTGGCCTGGAATGAAGAGAGAGGTTGTTGAGCACGTGTTATCTTTTCTTGTGTGTCAAAAGGCAAAGGTTGAACATCAAAGACCAGCAGGTATGCTACAACCCCTAACTATTCCGGAATGGTAATGGTATAGTATTGTAATGGATTTTATTACTGGATTGCCAAAGACTAAGAAAGGTCATGATTCTATATGGGTCGTTGTTGATCGGCTTACAAAGTCTGCTCACTTCTTGCTAATTAATATCAAGTATCCAATGGAGAAATTGACCCAGGTGTACATTGGTGAAATTATTAGACTTCATAGTGTACCCTCTAGTATCATTTCCAAAAGAAATCCGAGGTTTACATCAAGATTTTGGCATAGTCTACATGAAGCAGTGGGGACTAAACTTTGTTTGAGATCTACCTACCATTCTCAAACTGATGGTCAAACAGAGAGAACTATACAGTCATTGGAGGATCCACTAAGAGCTTGTATGTTAGAACAAAAAGGGAGTTGGGATGAGTTCTTGCCTATGGTAGAATTCACCTATAACAACAGTTTTCACTCAAGTATAGGGATGGCACCTTATGAAGTGCTATACGGATGACGATGCCGAACACCTTTGTGTTGGTATCAAGATGGACAGAGTATGACCATTGGACCTGAAATGGTGCAACAAACGACAGAGAAAGTAAAAATGATTCAAGAGGAAATGAAGGCAACGCAGAGTAGACAGAAAAGCTATGCTGATAAAAGAAGAAGACCTCTTGAATTTGAGGAGGGTGAGCATGTGTTTTTGCGAGTCACACCCACGACTGGTGTCGGAAGGGTTATAAAATCCAGAAAACTCACTCCTAAATTCATTGGACCCTATCAAATTCTTCGTCGAATAGGTCCAGTTGCTTACCAAATAGCTTTACCGCCTTATCTCTCCAACCTTCATAATGTTTTCCATGTGTCTCAGTTAAGAAAGTATATTCTCAATCCAACTCATGTCATTTAGCCCAATGAGGTGCAATTGAAAGAAAATTTAATGCATGAGACACTTCTTGTTAAGATTGAAGATAGGAGGGTGAAGCAACTCAAAGGGAAAGTGATTCCGTTAGCAAAAGTGATCTGGAATGAAACAATAGGAGATGCTACATGGGAGATGGAAGATAAGATGAGGGAACAATATCCACAATTGTTCTAAGGTATGATAAATTTTAGGGACAAAATTTTATTTTAGTGGGGGACAGTTGTAACACCCCAAAATTTATAATTTCTCAGTAATGTCTGAATTGTACTGTTTTATGTTTTCTGTGAGCTGTAAATTTATTTTGACTGTTCTGTGACTATTTTTGATCTTTGTGTGTGATTTACTCCGAGTTGGGAAAATAATAATTTTCGAGCCAGGAAAAATCTTTACTGATTTATTTGGAGCCGGGGGATCTTACTAAACCCGAATCCGAGAGATACGTTACCCAATCTTTTAATTTTTAGAATTTATCTATAAAATAAAAATATTTCACATTTTATTTCTTGTCAAAAAATATCTACTGTGTTGCGAGCAGTAGTTTTTTGCTTATCGGATAATAGACTGGGAAAAGCCTTGTGACTCATAATTTTGATGAACTAATAGGAATTGGTCAATATAAATAGCTTGACTTTTCTTAACCAATAGAAAATGGTCAACAAAAGTGGTTAGACTAGTTAGCAAGGAACTAGATAATCTAACTAAGTTACCCTAAAAGCCTAAGTAGTAACTAAATGGAACTAACTTAATTTGCTAATACTTAGAGTCTATGGTTATAAGGAAGTATTCTAGAGACTTCTAGAAGTGTGACTAATGCATGACAAATGCATGACTTAATCATCTAACTAGATAGTTAGCCAAGTAACTAGATAGCCTAACTAAGTTAGCTTAAGTGAACTAACTACCTAAACTAAGTGTAACTAAGAAACCAATTGAATCAAAACTTAGTTACTTCTACCTATTGAGCTCCACAGCCACTAGGTGGTTCAAGGATGTTCTTGAGCAATCCTTATGACCAAAGGATGACTATTTAATGACCTAGGCCATGTGACACCATGTGAAGCCATGTGATTGATTTTTATCTTGCTAAACAAGCCTTAGTTTTCCTATTCATGCAATCATATGGCCATGCATTAGTAAAATAGGCTATTTTCATTTCATTCTAACACTTTGTGAGAAGAACCCATCATTTTTCTCTCTCTTCCAAGAACTCCAAGAACAACAAAAGAACTTCATCTTCTTTCTTCTTGAAGTTTTCGACCATCACACCCAAAACCAACCTCCAGTCTCCTATAATTTCAACCAATATCATTTTCTAAACCTAAACAACATTCTAAACACTTTTCATCTTGTGAGTTTCACCTAATTCAATCATTTGGTACCTTGAGTCCAAGCTAGGGTAATCTACTCTTCAAGGTAAAATTCTTGTTTCTTGTTCCTAAGTTTGATTCTTGAGTTTCTAAACCATGATAGATCCATGGTTTCTTATTTTCAAGCTTTGTTTGTGACACTAGTTTGGTTTAAGCTTCTTAGGGTTTCTTGAGGGTGCTTCACGAAATCACTAGGAGGCTATACAAGAAGAGTTTTTATCTTCCTTGAGGTAAGAGAGAGATTAACCTCGTCAACCAAGTGTTAGTGGTGAGGGAATTGATTGTTTGTGGTGAAAAATCCATAAGGATTTATTCACTTGTATGCTTTAAGCTTGCTTTGTTTGTGGTGATTTTTGGTTGGTATGCTTTATAGCTTTGATTATATGCTTAGATATGTGATTATGAAAGCATGATGATTATTGCATATGGTATAATGTGATTACATGATGAGGAAATGCATGAAGGTTCCAAAGAACCCTAGAGGCTCACGGCCTCAACACCACTATGGGAGCAAAGTGTTCTAAATTATTTTGCTAATCAAAGATTAAATGTTTTAATGATAAGAAATTAGATTAAGTGTTTTTACAAGGAATAAAGTGATAGAAAATAATTAAACATGATTTATGAAACACATAGAGTGATTTCGGCCAACATGCCTATTTTGATATTCTAAGATCCAAAAATTGTTTTACTATATATAAACTTAGGTATTTGAATAATAGAAAAGTAATTTGATAAGTTTGAGAAATAAAAAGGAAGTAAACTAATTTTTAGAATTAAATTAGCCTATTTAGGTTATGAAGTAAAATAAAGTTTAAAACTTGGAATTTATTGATGTATAGCTCACCCTTTGGGTTTTGAAGTACATTAAAAAATTTTGAGCTGTAATATTCAAGTTGAATCAAAGAAAAGAAATTTTGTGGAAAATTGTAGCAAATACCACTTTTGGTGAGAAAATGATAGAAATATTATCTAAGAGTGGTTTGTTAAGGAAATAATGAAATTAAAGTCCAAATTTGAAATTAAACAAGAAAATTTGTAATTCGAGTTTAGAATATTAAAGAAATATTTTATGCGATAGAAAATATGTAGAAAAATTCTTACGTGATCTAAAAATAGTAATTTTTAGTTATGCGACTAAGAAAACGTTGAAAAATGGTTACGTCATTTGAAAACGTAACAAAAGTATTATGCGCTTGTGAAAACATGATAAAATGTTTACACGATTAGAAATAATAGTAGTTTGCTATCGGGCTCTTGTGGTGGGCCCGGTGATATTGAACAGTGATACCACCAAGAAAAGGCGTGTGTATGTGAAATACTGTGAGAATAATGATTGTATGTGTATTTGAATCATACATTATGCATTAAAAAGCGTGTCCACTTAAATTGGTTAAGACTATTTGCCTAGGAGATTGAATTTACACCTTCGTGTGGGTGAGAATCGCATAGTTACGATCTTCAGTGATCTTGGAGACATTAGGGTATGGAATGTCATATGTGGCCAGATGGTAGGACCTCTGTGTCGTGGTATCCTATGCAAACACACCGACGGTCTTGACGAAGTTACTACTCTTTTCGTGATTGGTTGAGAGTGTCTTGTATAAGCCATGTTGCCCACATTGATATAATATATTCACACATGATTTGAGGCTGATGATATATAGACACTCGCTATCTTTCTCTCTAAAATTGTGTTTAGCTCCATGGAGCAGGAATGGGTCTGTGTGCATATGCATAATTGGTTAACATATTGCCATGATAATTATGTTTATATGATGTTTCATCTGCGATGTGATATTCTATCTGTGATATGGAAATATGATTCTATGTGTTACTACTATATCTGTATATTTACTATCATTTCCTATACTACCATAGTGGTATTAATGTAGGGGATCTCACCTCTTGTTGTATTATATCTGCTTGTATTGTGTATGTTTGTTGAAGACCGAGGAGACGACGAAGCTGGTAATTCTGTTTACCATCAGTGATACTTCTCTTTGTTGGATGTTATGGCGGCAAGGCGCCAAGTTTTGGGTTTTTTTCGAGTGCAGTTCCATGGTGGGACTGATACTTGGAGGTTTGACTTAGATAATGAACGATTTTTGTATACCAAGGAATTAACTCTGAATCTGAGTGGGACCCGTGATGGGATCCCTGTTTTGACTCAGCATGTGTCTGTACGACTAGAGTTCACGATGCCTATTTGAGTGCTCTGGGGTAGCACTGTCTATACACCATGAGAGGACTCGATGGTGTCTTCTGCTAGAACCTCCGTCCAGCGAGTGATGTACCCACCTGGGTTCTTTGATGATACTAAGGAGGAAGATCCTTCTGAGGGCCCAAATCGTTAGTCTTTAAAAGTTTAGTAAGATAATTTATGTGTTGATGTACATGTTGTACATATTTATCTTTTCGGGTGTAATAGTTATGTAAATTATTTAAGAATAAGGTTTGTAATATTAATGTATATTATGGTAAGTTTTGTTCTGATACATGTTGTACTTTTATTTTTTTTTATTGTTTGATTTCTTTTCACTTTTTCAGCAAATGCAACTTAAAAAAAATTAATATTAATGTTTCTACAAGATTAATTCTTTTACATCTTGGGTAAGTTATATTAGGATTAGTCTTAAATGTGATACTGATGCGTGAGGATATAGTGATTAAAATTCAGATAAAAATCAGTTGTCAGGCCCACCAGAAAATAAAAACCTTACAACTAGTTGTAGTTAGTAAGGGTCGATCCACAGAGAACCAATTCAATTAACACTATCAAGTAATTCGCAATTTAAACTCTGATTGACAATAAATAGTAAATAAGGGGGGGTTTTGGAGTTTTGATAAACAATGAACAGTTTCAAATACAATAACAATAAATAAACTGAAATCAACAATATAAGAAAATTGGTTAAGAGATTGAATCCACCACTAGATTTATATGATGATGTAAATCCACATATCCTTTTATTCCAACATGCTCAATTATGTTTTTATGCAATTATGAGAGTAAATCTTTGTTTTCCTTACGTGTTGGCCAATTTAGCAACTGCTCAAATCAACTCTAATCACTGATTAGTCATAAAGCAACCGCTCTTACAACTATCCAACAATTGCATTAAGATTTAGAAAACTAATCACACTAAGATCTAATCACACACCGGGATTAAATTACTTAGAACATATATTTCTCTAGATCTATTAAAGAATCGCATAATAAACCCAGATCTACCACTTTTATAACTGGCAAATAGCACAAAGATAATTATATCCACATGAACATCTTATATTCCGCTAGATCTACTACCGCAACCGCGCATAATAAACTCAGATCTACCACTTTTAAAGTGGGAACAAGTACCAAAACCTTCATACCAACAATAGATTCAGAAATATATGAATAAAAACATAACTGTGTTGAAATAATCAAATATGCAAGATTCACAACATCAATACAAGTGGTTTCATCACCCCCTTAACCAAGGGAGGTTTAGTTACACATAGCTAGAAGGAAATCACAAGAAAATGTTACCAAGTGGCCTCAATACTCAAGAGGGGGGTGAATTGAGTATGAAAACTAAGTTCGCAAATCTTTCGCAAATCGTTTGATAAACAATTTTCGTTGAAGCTAATTGATGATTAGAGATGATTGGATATAGAAGATAAACACTTTCACTTATAAATGCAACAGCCAAGGTACCAATATTCAAGCAAATTAATAAAACAGTACTTAATGTAAAGAGAAGGGTTTAGAGAAAACAAACACAATGATTTATCCTGGTTCGATCACCAATCCACTTGTGATCTACGTCCAGTCCCCAAGCAACAACTTGAGATTTTCCACTATATCTTCAAGCTTCAATGGGTGCTTGACAACCACTACAACCTTGAGCACTCAACACTTTGGGATACCTCAACCTTGGAGCATGAGTCTCTTCAACTAAGGGATACCTCACCCTTTACACTTTTGGAGGGATGCCTCACCCTCTTTACAAAGCAATAATAATAGATTGAATGAAGCTCTCAATAGAGCAGATGAATACAAATTGAAGCTCTAATATGCTCTCAAAGATTTTTCACGTTTTTGACAGAAAACAGAGCAAGAAATGGATTTGAGGATTGATTCACGTTTGAAAGTATTGATGATCAGTTTTTGGTTCAAGGTCAACCTCAAATAAAGACCCAACTTTGGTATTTATAAGTTTCTCAATTAATAGAGTCATTGGGGTGGTTGGGCATGCATTAAATGCATTTAATATAGCCGTTAGACGTTGTCAGGGATTCGTGTAATCGATTACACAACTTATGTAATCGATTACATTATTGTTCCAACGTGTTCTTGGCTTTCTGGGCACTGTGTAATCGATTACATTATTGGTGTAATCGATTACATGGCTTCTGACTTTGCTTGTAATCGATTACAATATCCATGTAATCGATTACATGACTTCTGACTTGCTATGTTATCGATTACAATATCCATGTAATCGATTACATGACTCTTTGAACGTATTCTTGCCTTTCTGGGTTTGATGTAATCGATTACATATATTGTGTAATCGATTACATGGCCTCTGACTTGCTTGTAATCGATTACATTGCTCATGTAATCGATTACATGGCTTCTGTTTGCTGTGTAATTGATTACAAACATTATGTAATCGATTACATTGGCCTTTGAACACATTTTTCAAGTCCAATAAAGCTTGTAAGTCATTTCTAACACCTCAAGATACTTGATTAAATATGAATCCTTTTAAGATTGTTAGATTCAAGATAGAAACTCAAGTTTCTTGAAAAGCTATATTTGTCTTTGAAATTTCCCATTTATTTTGAAATCATATGTTGAAAAACCATTAGAGAAATCTTGAGAGCATTTAACATAAGATGTTCTAAGTCTTATAACTACATAAACCTCTTGACTTCTTTCTTTGATCTTGATTTTTCCTTTTGTGCTTGATCTTCTCTTTTGCCCTTGATCTTCGCTTTTATCTTTGTTATCATCAAAAACCATTTAACATGCCTTAGAGACATAAGTATTCACATTCTCCCCCTTTTGATGATGGCAAACTAATCATAGGAAAAAGAAAGAATTTTTACATTTTTATATAATAGATATTTAGGTGCAATGCTACCCCAGAGTTTATGCATGATATTGGGTTAGATTTTCAAAAGCTCAATAACTCCCTCGTACTCATGCAACCTTTCATTTTTCCTTATTTTCTCCCCCGTTGGCGTTATCAAAAAGACATAAGCAAAAAAAAATTGGACAGCATAACAGTTATAGTTCATGATTCCCCAATTTTTGCTAGAACAAGAATGCCAAGGAGATTAATCAGTCCAAATATTATCAAACAACCAAACATTCAAAGCGGAAACAAATGCATATATTATTAATTAGTCATGGATAAAGAAATGTTTTTACAGCCAGTATTGCCAATAATCAAAGAATACCATAAATGTATACCAATGTGATATAATCAGAGTCAAAACAAAATAAGTACAAGGTAGGTATCAAAACACAAAAAAAAATATCAAGGCAAGGAGCCATAATCACTGTCAGTGGCATCGCTGTCACAAAAGACATCACCCTCTGGATCCGCAGCAGTGTCATCTTTATCATCATTGTCATCGCTGGGCATAAGATCGTCGTCAGAGTCCAGAGGCTCCTCATCATCAGCAGGAACTCCAGATGGACCAGCGAAGGAGAGGGGAACCGGAGAGGCAGGGGATGAGGGAGGTGCAGCAGCAGCGCTCTGAGGAATAGGAGGTCCACCCAGGAGAGATCTAATGGAGGCAAGCTCCTGATCAGAGTAGTCCATCCTTAGCTCAAGCTGGTCAATCTTCTGCTCGATATGATCCATGCGTGTGTTTACATTAGCGCTCAGGTTGCGCATTTCTTGGAGCAGGAGATCAAGAGTAGTAGAAGTGGGAGCAGGAGCAGGGGCAGGGGCAGGATGCTGAACCTCCTCATCATCGTCACTATCTGGATCGTGATGGATATGGCCAAAAGTGTCATGAGCGATGTAATGCCATCTGTCATCCACCTTATAGAGCTAGAGCTTCCTCAGAGTATACAACCCAATTGATTGTGGTCCCTTTGAGCTGGTGTCCTTAGACTCTTCAGCCAGCGAAATGCGACAGTGCTCAAGGATAGTGGTTACCAACATGGCGAATGGGAGAGCAGAGTTCTTCTTTTTCTTGACGTCCAGTATATGCTCTAAAATGTAATAACCCCAATTAATTAGCCTCCCTGTGGTCATGGCCCATAATGCAATCACATCATCCTTGAGGACTTGGGAGTAATTCCTTCCTCTGGGAATCAATCCACGGACCAAAAGATAGTGGAGAACCCTGTTCTCCATAGTGAGGCCAGTGGCCATAATTCTTCATTTAGGATCACTCGGGGGGTGGTAGCTAGTCTTAATCAAAGAGAGAAGAGCAGCCTTGTGCTCAAACTCATACCCCCAAACATTGGCATTTCCACAGAAGTGAGCTCCATCTGGAGTGAGCTTTGTCAGCCTATACCACTCTGCCATTGTTAACCTGGTTTGTTGCTTTTTCACTTCAGATATGATACAATTATCCTCAACTTTCAGGTTCGCATAAAAGACTCACACAAGATTAGGGTAGATGGCTTTCTCTATGCTCAAGAAACCCAGCAAGCCTAAATTTTCTATTGTCCTAAAGCTCTCTAATGGTTCACTCTAGTAGAAGGTGATGGGTAGATACCTGGGAGAGATGATTTTGCGAAGCTGGAAGTTCTTCCGAAATAATTCAGCTCGCTTCACTATAGAGAAGTGTCTCGTGAGGACCAGGCCAGATATGTTACGTGAAGAACCACCAGAAGACCCTGCAATAGCAGCCCCTGTTCTTGGGCGCTTTGAACGATGAGAAGATTCAGCCATTGAGGAGTAGGAGTAGAGTGGGAGGAGTGGAAATGGTTGGGGATGAGTGAGGAGAGAGAAAGGGACGAGACTAGGGCAGAGAAACGGAGATGGGGTTCGTGAGAGAAGATGGTGAGATTTGGGTGAGGGATGAGAGGAGATTTTGAGAGATGGGTTGTGTGGAGAGGAGATTTCCGAGATTGAGAGAGGTGAAATGAGGGATTTTGATGGAGATTTGAGTGAGAAACGAGAGATTTTGAGGTTTGAGAGGTTTAGGGTGCATGGGAGCAGAGGAGGAGGATGAAGAAGATGAATAGGTTCTGAAAAATAAGCTTTACGCGCGTCAGAAACCTTTTAAAACACCCTGTGTAATCGATTATATTGAGTGTGTAATCGATTACATGCATTTTGGTGGGTATGTAATCGATTACATTTTTGATGTAATCGATTACATGTTTTCTGGGAACCTTGTAATCGATTACATAGTTGATGTAATCGATTACCTGAGTTCCGAGTTGATTGTAATCGATTACAAAAGGTGTGTAATCGATTACATGCGTGACAGAACCTGTGTAATCGATTACAAAGGCATTGTAATCGATTACCAGCACTCTTTAACTCAGAGTTTGCATTCCAAACAACATATAATCAACTTTAATCAATCCAAATTAGTTCCAAAGCAACTTAGATCAAGTCAAATCATCATTCAAACATATAATCTAATCATATTATGATTCAACTCACGTAATTGATCAAAATTACCATTTTTACCAAGGATTTCACCATTTTTGGTGAAAATTTAAGGATGTTGAGTTGCTTGTGAGTCTTGGTCATGAGGGAGCACCAGCAAAACAATTTAGGGGAAATCTCCGACGCTCAAGTCAGTATTGGATTCAAATATAATGAAAAATTCAGAGATTATGCAGCAATTTGGCATGATTATGCAGAAAAATGCAAGTTTATGCATTAGTTTCAGGATTATGCAGCAAAAGGTAATTTATGCATGATTGATCCAATATACCAAGTTCATTTCTTATATAGAAAAATGCTTCTTTAGCTAGGGGTTTAGTGAAAATGTCAGCTAGTTGCTTAGTGGTTTCCACAAACTCAAGCATACAATCACCCTTTTGAACATGGTCTCTAATGAAATGATGTCTTATTTCAATATGTTTAGTCCTAGAATGCAAAATGAGATTTTTAGACAAGTTAATTGCACTAGTATTATCACATCTTATGGGGATGTGATCAAGCTCAAGACCATAGTCTAAGAGTTGTTGTTTCATCCAAAGGATTTGAGAACAACAACTCCTAGCTGCAACATATTACTTTCACATTTGTAGACAATGCCACACTATTTTGCTTCTTGCTATGCCAAGAAACTAGTGAGCTTCCAAGTAAGTGGCATGTCCCACTAGTGCTCTTTCTATCCATTTTGCACCCAGCAAAATCAGAATCGAAATACCCAATAAGACTACATGAGGCACCTTTAGGGTACCATAAATCCATTTGCAATGTGCCTATTAGATATTTCATTATTCTTTTAATAGCACTTAGGTGTGATTCTTTAGGATTAGCTTGATATCTAGCACACATGCATACACTAGACATTATATCAGACCTACTTGCAGTGAGATAAAGGAGTGAGCCAATCATACCTCTATATTTCGTAATTTCGACTGATTTACCTCCTTCATCCTTGTCCAAATAGCAAGAGGTGCCCATAGGAGTAGCCATATGCTTGGCATTGTCCATTCCAAACTTTTTGAGCAGCTCCTTGCAATACTTGGATTGGCTTATGAACGTTCCTTCTCTTGCTTGCTTGATTTGGAGACCAAGGAAAAAGTTGAGCTCACCCATCATAGACATCCCAAACTCACTTTGCATAATATTTGAGAATTCTTTACAAAGAGAGTTGTTAGTAGCTCCAAATATAATGTCATCAACATAGATTTGAACTAGAAGTATGTCATGTATTTTGTGTTTTATGAAAAGGGTAGTGTCAACCTTGCCTCTAGAAAATCCTTTTTCTAAAAGAAATTTGCTCAACCTTTCATACCAAGCTCTAGGAGCTTGTTTTAAGCCATACAAGGCCTTTTTCAGTTTAAAAACCTGGTTGGGCATTACAAAATCCTAAAACCAGGAGGTTGTTCTACATACACCTCTTCTTGTATAAAACCATTTAAAAAAGCACTTTTGACATCCATTTGATAGAGTTTGAAATCCATGATGCAAGCATATGCAAGTAACATTCTAATGGCCTCTAATCTAGCTACGGGAGCATAAGTTTCTTCATAGTCTATGCCTTCTTCTTGATTATATCCCTTAGCTACAAGCCTAGCTTTATTTCTTATTATTAAGCTTGTTTCATCAAGTTTGTTCCTAAAGACCCATTTAGTGCTAATTATTGGATGATCATTGGGCCTTGGAACTAATTCCCAAACTTGATTTCTCTCAAATTAGTTTAGTTCTTCTTACATGGCCAAGATCCAATGCTCATCATTAATAGCCTCATTTATGTCTTTAGGTTCAACTTGAGAGACAAAGGCTAGGTGATTACATGCATCTCTAAGTGAGTTTCGAGTAATTACCCCTTTTGATACATCACCTATCACCTTGTCAAAACGGATGATATCTTGAAGTCCTCCATTCCTTGGGTAGATCCAAGATTTCTGAATCTTTTTGCCATGAGTGATCAAGGAGTCTCTCTTCTTCCTTCTTGGACTCTTTCTCTTGATTTTCTAAGTGTATTTTTGCCAAGATTTCTGCAACATCATCAACAAGCTCCTTTCTCGGCTTATTTGGGTTAGTTTCATCAAATGCAACATGTATGGACTCTTCTATGGTCATAGTTTGTTTATTATAGATTCTAAAGGCCTTACTATGAATAGAATAACCAACGAATATTCCCTCATCAGATTTTGCATCAAACTTCCCCAAGTTATCTTTTCCATTATTCAAAACAAAGCATTTACATCCAAAGACATGAAAATGTGACACATTGGGTTTCCTTCCTTTGTACAATTCATATGGGGTTTTCTTTAAAATTGGCCTTATTAGGGCTCTATTCATAACATAACAAGCGGTATTAACCGCATCGGCCCAAAAATACTTAGGAAGGTTGGCCTCATTGAGTATAGTTCTTGCCATTTCCTCTAAAGATCAATTTTTCCTTTCTACAACACCATTTTGTTGTGGTGTTCTAGGGGCAGAAAAGTTATGCTCAATGCCATGTTCATCACAAAAAGTTTCAAATTCATGATTTTCAAATTCACCACCATGATCACTTCTTATGAATGCAATACAAAAACCTTTTTCGTTTTGGATAACTTTGGCAAGTTTTCTAAGTGATTGAAAAGCATCATTTTTGTGGGCTAAGAATAATGTCCATATAAACCTAGAAAAATCATCCACAATCACTAATGCATAGTAATTCCCACCAAAGCTCATAGTTCGAGAGGGACCAAAAAGATCCATGTGCAACAGTTGTAAAGGTCTAGAAGTTGAAACTATGTTTTTAGCTTTAAAAGAGACCTTTACTTGTTTTCCCTTTTGACATGCATCACAAAGTTTGTCTTTTTCAAATTTGAGCTTTGGAAGACCAATTACTAGTTCTTTAAAAACTAATTTGTTTAAGTGATCCATGTAAATGTGAGCAATTCTTCTATGCCATAACCATGAATCATTTTCTTTACTCATAAAGCATTTAGCATCATTTAAGGAGATATCATCTAGACTAATCATATATATATATTATTGACTCTATGACCAACAAACTTAACTTGCTTATCATCCTTTCCCTCAATTATGCAACAAGAAGAATCAAATATAACTCTATTGCCTTTATCACACAATTGACTAATACTAAGCAAATTATGTTTAAGTCCTTCAACAAGCAAAACATTATCAATAGATGATGAAGGGATCTTACCAACTTTGCCAATTCCAAGAATCTTCCCTTTATTGTTATCACCATATGTGACATGACCATGTTTCTTGTGTATAAGGGAGGAGAACTTAGAGCCATCACCGGTCATGTGCTTGGAGCAACCACTATCAAGATACCAACTTGAGCTCTTGGTCTTCAAGCACACCTACAACACACATTCAAGTTTTAACTTTTGGTACCCAAATTGTCTTGGGTCCTTGTGTGTTAGAATTAGGCATGGTGCCTTTAGGAACCCAAACTTTTTTTATTCCAATTTTAGTGTTTATGTTCTTTCTAACATTGCAAGTTGATGCACTATGCCCTTTCTTACCACAGTGAAAGCATTTAACAAAGGGACTACTTGAGGTATTTGAGGAAACAAAGAAGTTCTTATAAGACTTTTGATGATTGTTTGGATTAAATCCCAAGCTAGCTTTTTGAAAAACACATTTTTGTCTCCCTAACAATACATTCAAGTTGTCTCTTCCAAAAGTGAATTTTGCAAGAGTGCTATTCAAATTTTTAATTTCTTTTTCAAAAACTTTGCATGATAAACAAGGTAATGATATGGATGTATTATCATGTGAGGAACAAGTCATGCATAATGAATTAGCATCAATGAGTCTTAAAGTCTCATTTTCAATTTTAAGCTCATTTATCTCCTTAGTTAAAACAGAAACTTTATTTGCCAATAAGGAGATTGTTTTATTTGAAGACAAAACCATTTTTGTGAGCCTCAAAGATTCATCATGCAATTCTTGAAAGGCATCTTGCAATTCATCATAAGAAGGTGAAGGTTCTAGGTTAGAAGAGGTTACCTCGGTGTCACTTTCTTCACTTTCTTCTCCTTGAGCCATGAGGCAAAGATGGGCTTCTTCATTCTCTGAATCGTCGGAAGAGCTTAAGACATTGTCCTCCTAAGCTATATATGCTCTTCTTCCTTTCCTTTCCTTAGAAGGCCTTTTTTTAAACTTCTCCGTCTTCTTGAGATACATAGGACACTCCATTTTCATGTGTCCCGGTTTTCCACATTCATAGCATTTTGGAGGAGTGGATGATCCTTCTCCTTTGTGATACGCTTTCTTTTGAGGAAAGGGTGGCCTTTTTTGAAATCCCTTGTTCTTTAGGAATCTTCCAAATTTTCTCACAAGGAGACTAAGATTCTCCTCACTTAGCTCCACACTTTCACCATCCTCTTCACCATCTTTATCATCATCTTCAATTGTAGAGGAAGTAGCTTTGAGTGCGATTCCATTCTTCTTTTTGTCATGCTCTTCATTTTGGTTGAGCCTATTTAGTTCCAGCTCATGTTCTTGAAGCTTCCCAAATAAAGTAGCTAGAGACATGGTTGATAAATCTCTTGATTCTGCATTCGCCGTTACTTTGGGTTGCCAATTCCTGCTTAGACATCTCAAGACTTTGTTAATAAGATCCTCATTAGGAAATGTCTTTCCCAATGAGATAAGATGATTAACAATATGAGTAAACCTTTTTTGCGTATCTTGAATACTTTCACCTTGGTTCATTCTAAATAATTCATATTCATGAGTAATAGTGTTTATTCGAGATCGTTTTACCTCACTAGTACCTTCATGAGTTACTTATAGGGTATCCCACATTTCTTTTGCGGTCTTACAATTTGACACCCTAAAGAATTCATCATATCCCAAGGATGTGGTGATGATGTTCTTGGCTCTCAACTTGTATTGGACCTTCTTTTTATCATCATCGGTCCATTCACTTCTAGGTGTATTAATTGTCATACCATCTTTAGTTTGTGTTGGGACAAAAGCACCATTTTCAACGGCGTCCCACACATCTAAGTCAATAGCTTCAATAAAAATTTTCATCCTTTCTTTCCAATAGGCATAACCATTCCCATTGAAATAAGGAGGTCTATTTATAGAAGAACCTTCATTTGAAAAACCATTTGAAGCCATCACTTCTCTTGAAGCTGTGGAAATAGGTTTGCCCCAATGATTTAATCTGTTAAGTTTTGATGATGACAAATACAAGACAAAAAGAATGATGCTTATGCTTTATAGTTGTGCTTAATAAATGACAAATGCATCACAAAAGAATGTTGACCATGTTACATAAATGTGTTTAATGAGATATATGTAACATTCATCATATAATATATCCAATAATATTTTATATGAGTTATAAATGAATTAATATTGGATATGTCTATGAAAGTCTTGTATGCATGTTAGACTAACCAAAGTTATACATTTATGAATCATGTATATGAAGATATTGAGTTATGAATTTGGACTAACTATGTTTGGTTAAGTGAGCAATACCTTGTAGGATAGTCCAAGTACCAAGAGTAAGCATTGCAACAAGAAAGCAAAAGATCACAACTATGCTCAACTCAAGGAGAATGAAAATGAAAAGATGTTCCAGGCATTTGCAAGTTTTGAAGAGAAGATTTTCTTTGGAAGCTTGGATTACATCAAGAAGTGATGGTGGTAAAAGATCTAGTCCAACATCTTCAAGCTTAGCTTATAGGACTTAGATCTTGTGTAAAGGTAAAAAGGAATCACACTAAGCTCAAACAAGTTTTAAACATATTTATAAGTGTTTCTAAAATGTTTAAATGCCCAACAAATTATTTTTGGAAAGCTAGTATTGGTGGTATTTCAAATCTATGAAAAATAGTCAAGTTTGTGTTTTGTAAAACTGACATATACTTACTCTTTTGATCATAACTTTCAAAATACTTTTAGTTTTACTTTGAAACTTATCTCATTTGAAAATAGACTCAAAGATCTTTCCAATGACTAGTCATTTGCTTTAAATGGATAAGAAACGAAAAAGTTATGACCAATTAAAGTTTGAGTTTTGAAAATATGACCTTTGGTTACTATTTTGATCATATCTTTCAAAATACTTTGAGTTTTATTCTGAAACTTCTTTCATATGAAAATAGACTCAAAGATCTTTCCAATGAGTGATCACTTGCTTTAATTGGATAAGAAATGAAGAAGTTATGACCTTTTAAAGTCGGTTTTGAAAACCAGAAATGGTGTAATCGATTACACAAGTCATGTAATCGATTACAACGTTGACAGAAGCCGTGTAATCGATTACACAGAGTATGTAATCGATTACAAAGTGCTCAGAAAGTTTGTAATCGATTACAAAGTGCCCAGAAAGCTTGTAATCGATTACATGAAGCTTGTAATCGATTACAAAGTGCCCAGGAACGTTTCTAACGGCTATAAACGGCTAGTTTTCATAGAAAATCATTTCTAAACACCTCCAACGGCTCTAAAACTCATTGGGCTATAAATAAAAGTGTTTGGGCATCAAAAACAAGTTGGAGAACATTCTGAAAATTACCCTTGAACATTGAAAACGAAATTCATCATCTTTTTCTTCAAATTCTTTGTTTTGAGCTAAGTGTGTAAATCCTTTATACCCATTGAGCTTCAACTTGTATTATCTACTCTTGAGAGAGTTTTCTATCATCTACTTTGTTCTTCAAGTTGTATATCCACTCTTGTGAGAGTTTCTATTCTTTCTCTTCATCTTGAAATCATTGTAAGAGGGTGAGGTATCCTCAAGAGAGAAAAGGGTGAGGTATCCCTTATAGTGAGACTCAAACACAAAGGGTGAGGTATCCCAAAGGTGTTGTGAGTGCTCTTCATTGTAAAGGTCATCAAGCACCTGTGAAGCTTGAAGAATTGGAGGCTCTAGCACAAGGGTGAGGTATCCCAAGGTGTGAGGAGTGCTCTTGTATGTACAAAGGTTTTTCTAGCACCGTAAAGTCTAGAAGATAGTGAAGAAAATCTCAAGTTAAGCTTGGGATTTGGATGTAGGCCACAAGTGGTTGGTGGCTGAACCAGGATAAATTCTTGAGTTTGATTCTCTCTTCCCTACACTCTTTAAATTCAACATTTAGTGAAATATATTTATCTATTGCATATCTTGATGTTTTGATTGTTACAACTTGATATCTAGCTTATTCACTTAGTTCATCATATATTCCAAGTTGTATTTGAGTAATCCTTAATAGTTGTACATTTATTAGACTTATTCCGCTGCATTTATTAATTAAGTTATTCAAAATGCATAATTTGTCAAAGTTGCATTAAAACCAGTCATCACCCAATTCACCCCCTCTTGGGTAATGGTTGCCATGGCTAACAAGTGGTATCGAGCTTCGTGCTCGGTAAAAGCTTAATGACTTGGAGTTAAAGATCTTTATTTATTTGGCAACCATTAAAAGCTTTTCAAAATGGAATGTTTTGAAATTAATAAACCACCATTCTTTGATGGTGTGAATTTCGTTTATTGGAAAGTTAGAATGGAAATTTATATGCAATCTATTGATATTGATTTGTGGGATATTATGCTTGATGGATTTACATGCAAATCAAAACAAACTTGGAATGACTATGATAAGAAATATTTTTCCTTGAATATTAGAGCAATGCAAATATTGAGAAGTAGTTTAAATGATGATGCTTATGCTAAAATTAAGAGTTGCTCTAGTGCTAAAGATATATGGAATGCTCTTAATTTTATTTATCTTGCTAATGATGATTTTGTACATAAAATTGTATATAGAGAGCAAGAAGAGCAAAAGTCTTTAAAGAAAGACAATGTTGAAAAATGTCCTCAAGAACATGTTCAAAGCAAGAAAATGAGTTCAATGCCTCTTAGTGATGATGGTGCTCAATTTGAAGAAGAGGCAAAGCAAAATAAAATTGAGAAGGAAGATATTCTCAAATTCTTGATGGACAACAATGAGGAAGATGGTGATTCCCTTGAAGAGTCATTAGTGCAAGAAATTGTGACAACCTCCCACTTGACTCCAAAGAACCTTGAGGTAAATAATGCCTATCTTGATTATGGTCTTTCCTATGATAAGCTACAATGTGCATATGATGAATTGTATGATGGCTTGTTGAATTTAGAAAAGAAAAACTCATCTTGTTTAGAAAACATTTCCTTTATTGAAATTGAAATTGAGACTTTGAAAAATGAATATATTTTTCTCAATAAGGAAATGTCTTTGAAATTTGAAACCTCAACTTCTTGTGAAAAGTGCATTGATTTAGAAAATCAAGTTGAGGACTTATTTTCTGAATTTGCCAAGGCTAATGATTTTAATTGCTTACATCCTATGCTTGTTAATGAGAATAAAATTAATGTTATTCCACATGAAAATTCAAGCAAGGCTTATGGCAAAAATAGTTTAGAATGTAATAACAACCAAAGGCTCAAGTTTTTTAAAAATGATCTTCAAAGGACCAAGTCATCATTGAATTCACTTGTTTGTAATTTTTGTGGTCATCTAGGACATATTTCTCATTTGTGCAATTATAGAAGAAATTTTTATATGAGAAATAATATGGTATGGGTTCCTAAAGACCTTAAATGCCCTAATACTAACATTCAAGGACCCAAGATGAAGTGGGTACCAAAAAGTCCTCCTAGTGTTTCAATTATGCAGAAAACTTCTCAAAAGGATGGACTAATTGATCAAAGGAAAAAGGAATCATCAAAGGAAATACTTCCAAAGCCCATTGGTAGATGTTTTGATCAAAGAAGGAAGATGACTTCAACCAAAGCTTCTCAAGTACAAAATGTGGAACTTGCAAAGTTCAAAACACCAAAAGAGAAGCAATGGGTAAGGAAAGGAGTTTCCTTGATCACTAAGGCTAAGGTATCAAAAGTTTCTACCTCTTATGCACATTCACTTGTAAAGTCAATGAATTTGAGGTATATTCCTTGTAGGCCTTAAGTGATTATTTGAATCATGTGTACTTGATAAAATTTGAATATTATATATAGCACATGATTGTATTATTGTTACACCTTTTACTCACCACCTTGCATATCTCTTGATAATAAGGTATTCTATGACTATGGATGCTTTTTATGCTTTAAATTTTCTATACATTTTTACATGTGATAATATGCTAGATAAACTCACTTCTTGTTTGAAGTAGCACATTTGATAAAAATATATTAGAACTTGGCATATTGGATAAATCATAACTCTTGCTGCATAAAGTTACAATTTTCTGCATAATTTGTAGTTTTTGCATAAACATGAGTTTTGGATCAAGAACTGGTCAGTTTTTTATGCTTACATGATGTTTGGAATTGTTTTGAAAAGTTTTGGAATTATTTTGAAAGCTTTGAGTTCGGACCCTTACTGTTTGAAGTGCAAAAACTGAATTCAGCATGCTTGTAATCGATTACAAGACCTCTGTAATCGATTATGAGGCTCGCAAGCGTTCCAAGCAAAGTCAGAGAGCGTGTAATCGATTACACATACTATGTAATCGATTACAACGTCTCCAGAACTCGTGTAATCGATTACACCAAACATGTAATCGATTACAGAGGCTCTGCCAAGCGGTCCAAGCAAAGTCAGAGAGCGTGTAATCGATTACACATACTATGTAATCGATTACAACGTCTCAGAACTCGTGTAATCGATTACACCGAACATGTAATCGATTACATGGATTCCAGAGGGTTGGTAATCGATTACACACATATTGTAATCGATTACACGGGCTTTAAAAATGAGTTTTAGTGCGCAAAAAGCCATATTTCTTCTATTACTCACCTTTTCTCTTGGTATGTGCTTAATGATCAATGAAATGAAATACCTCTTACCCTTGTGAACTCATTTATTATTTTTAATGCTTATTTGCTCATGAGTTTGGTATAATGACTAACCTCTATGGATCCAAAACTGGTGGATACCAAAGAAATTACTTTAAATTGTGTTGTAGGGTGACCATTAACTCAAGCATGCAAATGAAGTGAAAAACAACCGTGCTACTTGAGGTTGGGAAAGCTTAAAATGGTTCAAGTTCTTCAAAAGTGATGAAAAACATAAAAAGAAAGACATGAAGAACCACAACATTCTCAAGGGGCCTTGAGGCATAGAAGTTAGAGTCACTTACAAAAACTCAAAGAGTACACTTTTGGTGATATCAATCTCTTATCCTTACTTATACTTTAAATTGTATATCATGTGATATTTGGATAAGTAAAGATTTGTTTTTATGCCTTATCATGTCTTAAGTTGTGCTTTTCTAGCACTATGTTTTAAAAATATTTTTATACATGCTAACATGTTATATATGCACACATTTTGCTTGGAATGACATGTTATGACAATATCTTTATTCTTGAGCTTGTGACCAATTCTCTTTGCTCAAATATGTAAATTCACTTGCTCATAAGTAGTTCTAATCCTTTCTCTTTGATGCTTAATTTGCTTATATGCTTACTTGGGGATTGGATAGTTAAAAGTTATTTGTCTTCTTGTTTGAAATTGCTTGATATGTTCATATCTTGAAAACAAGAAGTAAATGATTCTTTTTTTTGTGCCTTGAACTTGCCTTTGAACTTCAATATTCTTTTTAATGAAGTATATCTTAAAATGAATCATAAATGGTCTCAAAAGTTATAGTTCCATGATTTTTCAATTCTTTCATTACAATAAGGGACTTTTTGTTCTTGCTTGGCCTGTGTGCGTACTAAAATTCCTTACTTGATATTACATGCCTAACATGATCTTTGTTTGCCCCAAAATGCTTATATAAGTTTTGATGTTGATCATGTGTTTCTTGATAAACTTGAATCTTGCCTTTGAAAATGCTTAAACTATGTTTTTGGATTCAAGTGCATATATCATTCTTTTGTTCTCTTTAGAGCTAACAATTCATGGTTGATAATGTGGTACATGTTTTACATTATATATCAACCCAAATTATGCTTGTAAATGAGCTTAAATGATATTTGATGCTAACCTATGTTTTAGAGTACTTTTAGAGTTAGCCTTGCAAGTGTCTCTATATGCTTCAAAGATAGTCATCAAATATTGAAATGTCAAGCATATGTGGACAAAGAGAAGAGTTGGATGAAAAGAGACAAGCGGAGACTTTCTTCAAGAACAATGGAAGAAAGCCCAAACTCAAAAATCCAATAAATGAAGAACATTCTAACGAAGCATCACTCTCTCAATAAGTATCTCTATCCCTAAGTTATTATGGTATCTTATATGCTATGGATTATATGATACTTGTTGATAAATTGATCTTAAAAGAGTATATGCTTTCCTTACATGAGAAGTATGCTTAGCATTGACAAAGTGCTTAATTGGATATTAACTTGCTATTTTTTGTCATTGCATATAGGGTGAATGATATTAGTTTTATACATGTTTTGATCCTTATAGCATATTTCATCATGATGAATGTTTGATATCTATGATTCTCTTGATCTATGATTTCTTAGTAGTATAACACTTATGAGAATCATGTTCTTTTTGAAAAGAATTTCTTATTTGATTAAAAAAAAATTTTTTTAAGGCAAAATTTCCTATCATATTTGAAAGAAGCTTTTCAAGTTCCATATCCTTGAGAATCTTTTGAACTTGTCTTAAGAACTTGAAAGTATTATCATCTCCTAATTGTCTTAGAAAATTTAGAAATCATTCGATTTGTGCTATAAATATAGTACTCTCTTCATTGCTTTGAAATGTTTATTAAATCTTGAGAGAGTATTTAAGAAAGTTTTCAAATAGATCTTTTGAAATGTTCTATAGAGCTCTTCTTGATACTTTAAAAGATAAGTCTTGTTCTTCAAAAGTGTTTTATCTTTTCAAAGCTCTTGTTTAATGAGAAAAAGATGAGATGTACTTTCAAATGCTCTTTTGACTTGAGTTTGATTACTTTCAAGGAATATGTGATTTCAATATAAAACCCTTCTACCTTTCTAAAATTCTTTTGAAAATACAATGTGCTCTTGTAAAATTCTTTTTGAAAGGGGAGAATTTTTTTAAAAAATGGTTTGTGATTGATGGATTAAGAATATGTATCTTTGCCTTGCTTTTCTTTATTGTAATATGCTTACATAGTCTTGGCATGCATGTTTTCCTTTATCTATCTTGTGCTTCAATAAGGGGGAGCTTATCTTACTTATCTTACATATTTTTTTTCATGTTCTTGTTGATTATAAATATATGCATGACTATGTTGAGCTTTTACGTTTTATATCTTGATAATATGCATATTGTGAGGGGGAGCCTAGCTATTAGATTATTGCTTATATCTCTTGGCTTACATCCTTACTTGACATGAAGTGTTTTATTATTAATACTATCAACATGTTAATAAAAATAATCTCTTATTCTCTTTCCCTCTATCAATGAAAGAATGTAAACATTCTTAAATTTCATATCTTTTGATTCTTTCATTGAGAAATGCTTCATAAGTGATAAGTTGTATGATTTTTCATTTGAAAATCTTAATTTCATGATCTTACATGAATATTTTGTATCTCCTATCAAGTGATATCAAGTGGTACTTATTTATGATGTGGTATACAAGATATTATATGTTAGACATAATTTCTTAAGCTTATTGCTATCATATGCTAAATGTTGAAGTACCAAAATATGACAAGTATTGCATGAATCATCTTTTATATCTTGAAAGCATACTTATTTCATCTCTCCTTTCTTGAATTAGGTATATAAGAATAACTTGAAGAAGTTTACGGTTTTGATGATCCTACTCTTTTTGACAACATGGTTCTTATCTTTAGGGGGAGAGAAAAATATTATCTTTCCCTCCTAAGCCTTTTTGTTGATGTCAAATAGGGGGAGAGAAAATTGGAAAGAAAAATATGTGCTTGTGCTTAATTGTTTGATATGCTTACATGAATATTTAATCTACATATTGCTAAACATATTTTTTCTTTGGTGATTTGTCATCATCAAAAAGGGGGAGATTGTGGAAATAGGTTTGCCCCAATGATTTAATCTGTTAAGTTTTGATGATGACAAATACAAGACAAAAAGAATGATGCTTATGCTTTATAGTTGTGCTTAATAAATGACAAATGCATCACAAAAGAATGTTGACCATGTTACATAAATGTGTTTAATGAGATATATGTAACATTCATCATATAATATATCCAATAATATTTTATATGAGTTATAAATGAATTAATATTGGATATGTCTATGAAAGTCTTGTATGCATGTTAGACTAACCAAAGTTATACATTTATGAATCATGCATATGAAGATATTGAGTTATGAATTTGGACTAACTATGTTTGGTTAAGTGAGCAATACCTTGTAGGATAGTCCAAGTACCAAGAGTAAGCATTGCAACAAGAAAGCAAAAGATCACAACTATGCTCAACTCAAGGAGAATGAAAATGAAAAGATGTTCCAGGCATTTGCAAGTTTTGAAGAGAAGATTTTCTTTGGAAGCTTGGATTACATCAAGAAGTGATGGTGGTAAAAGATCTAGTCCAACATCTTCAAGCTTAGCTTATAGGACTTAGATCTTGTGTAAAGGTAAAAAGGAATCACACTAAGCTCAAATAAGTTTTAAACATATTTATAAGTGTTTCTAAAATGTTTAAATGCCCAACAAATTATTTTTGGAAAGCTAGTATTGGTGGTATTTCAAATCTATGAAAAATAGTCAAGTTTGTGTTTTGTAAAACTGACATATACTTACTCTTTTGATCATAACTTTCAAAATACTTTGAGTTTTACTTGAAACTTATCTTATTTGAAAATAGACTCAAAGATCTTTCCAATGACTAGTCATTTGCTTTAAATGGATAAGAAACGAAAAAGTTATGACCAATTAAAGTTTGAGTTTTGAAAATATGACCTTTGGTTACTATTTTAATCATATCTTTCAAAATACTTTGAGTTTTATTCTGAAACTTCTTTCATATGAAAATATACTCAAAGATCTTTCCAATGAGTTATCATTTGCTTTAATTGGATAAGAAATGAAGAAGTTATGACCTTTTAAAGTCGGTTTTGAAAACCAGAAATGGTGTAATCGATTACACAAGTCATGTAATCGATTACAACGTTGACAGAAGCCATGTAATCGATTACACAGAGTATGTAATCGATTACAAAGTGCCCAGAAAGTTTGTAATCGATTACATGAAGCTTGTATTCGATTACAAAGTGCCCAGCAAGCTTGTAATCGATTACATGAAGCTTGTAATCGATTACAAAGTGCCCAGGAACGTTTCTAACGGCTATAAACGGCTAGTTTTCATAGAAAATCATTTCTAAACACCTCCAACGGCTCTAAAACTCATTGGGCTATAAATAAAAGTGTTTGGGCATCAAAAACAAGTTGGAGAACATTCTGAAAATTACCCTTGAACATTGAAAACGAAATTCATCATCTTTTTCTTCAAATTCTTTGTTTTGAGCTAAGTGTGTAAATCCTTTATACCCATTGAGCTTCAACTTGTATTATCTACTCTTGAGAGAGTTTTCTATCATCTACTTTGTTCTTCAAGTTGTATATCCACTCTTGTGAGAGTTTCTATTCTTTCTCTTCATCTTGAAATCATTGTAAGAGGGTGAGGTATCCCTCAAGAGAGAAAAAGGGTGAGGTATCCCTTATAGTGAGACTCAAACACAAAGGGTGAGGTATCCCAAAGGTGTTGTGAGTGCTCTTCATTGTAAAGGTCATCAAGCACCTGTGAAGCTTGAAGAATTGGAGGCTCTAGCACAAGGGTGAGGTATCCCAAGGTGTGAGGAGTGGTCTTGTATGTACAAAGGTTTTTCTAGCACCCGTAAAGTCTAGAAGATAGTGAAGAAAATCTCAAGTTAAGCTTGGGGACTAGATGTAGGCCACAAGTGGTTGGTGGCTGAACTAGGATAAATTCTTGAGTTTGATTCTCTCTTCCCTACACTCTTTAAATTCAACATTTAGTGAAATATATTTATCTATTGCATATCTTGATGTTTTGATTGTTACAACTTGATATCTAGCTTATTCACTTAGTTCATCATATATTCCAAGTTGTATTTGAGTAATCCTTAATAGTTGTACATTTATTAGACTTATTCCGCTGCATTTATTAATTAAGTTATTCAAAATGCATAATTTGTCAAAGTTGCATTAAAACCAGTCATCACCCAATTCACCCCCCCTCTTGGGTAATGGTTGCCATGGCTAACAGAAGCTGCTAAGCTCTTTATACAAGAGTCTAGCTCTGATACCACTTGTTACCAAGTGGCCTCAATACTCAAGAGGGGGGTGAATTGAGTATGAAAACTAAGTTCACAAATCTTTCACAAATCGTTTGATAAATAATTTTCGTTGAAGCTAATTGATGATTAGAGATGATTGGATATAGAAGATAAACACTTTCACTTATAAATGCAACAGCCAAGGTACCAATATTCAAGCAAATTAATAAAATAGTACTTAATGTAAAGAGAAGGGTTTAGAGAAAACAAACACAATGATTTATCCTGGTTCGATCACTAATCCACTTGTGATCCACGTCCAGTCCCCAAGCAACAACTTGAAATTTTCCACTATATCTTCAAGCTTCAATGGGTGCTTGACAACCACTACAACCTTGAGCACTCAACACTTTGGGATACCTCACCCTTGGAGCTTGAGTCTCTTCAACTAAGGGATACCTCACCCTTTACACTTTTGGAGGGATGCCTCACCCTCTTTACAAAACAATAATAATAAATTGAATGAAGCTCTCAATAGAGCAGATGAATACAAATTGAAGCTCTAATATGCTCTCAAAGATTTTTCACGTTTTTGACAGAAAACAGAGCAAGAAATGGATTTGAGGATTGATTCACGTTTGAAAGTATTGATGATCAGTTTTTGGTTCAAGGTCAACCTCAAATAAAGACCCAACTTTGGTATTTATAAGTTTCTCAATTAATAGAGTCGTTGGGGTGGTTGGGCATGCATTAAATGCATTTAATATAGCCATTGGACGTTGTCAGGGATTCGTGTAATCGATTACACAACTTATGTAATCGATTACATTATTGTTCCAACGTGTTCTTGGCTTTCTGGGCACTGTGTAATCGATTACATTATTGGTGTAATCGATTACATGGCTTCTGACTTTGCTTGTAATCGATTACAATATCCATGTAATCGATTACATGACTTCTGACTTGCTGTGTAATCGATTACAATATCCATGTAATCGATTACATGACTCTTTGAACGTGTTCTTGCCTTTCTGGGTTTGATGTAATCGATTACATATATTGTGTAATCGATTACATAGCCTCTGACTTGCTTGTAATCGATTACATTGCTCATGTAATCGATTACATGGCTTCTGTTTGCTGTGTAATCGATTACAAACATTATGTAATCGATTACATTGGCCTTTGAAAACATTTTTCAAGTCCAATAAAGCTTATAAGTCATTTCTAACACCTCAAGATACTTGATTAAATATGAATCCTTTTAAGATTGTTAGATTCAAGATAGAAACTCAAGTTTCTTGAAAAACCATGTTTGTCTTTAAAATTTCCCATTTATTTTGAAATCATATGTTGAAAAACCATTTGAGAAATCTTGAAAGCATTTAACATAAGATGTTTTAAGTCTTATAACTACATAAACCTCTTGACTTCTTTCTTTGATCTTGATTTTTCCTTTTGCACTTGATCTTCTCTTTTGCCCTTGATCTTCGCTTTTGTCTTTGTTATCATAAAAAATCATTTGACATGCCTTAGAGACATAAGTATTCACAGAAAAATTAAGAAAGAACAACATAAGAAACAAAATGCAGAAGAAAAACTAAAGCAAACGAGTTTCTGAGGATTAAGGATGATTGATCTCCGGTTGCTCGAACCTGAGACTCCAATCTTTGATCCAAAACTCCCCTCTCCTTCTCCTAGGAGTTGTAGCTGCTCTCCTAGGTTAGAACTCCCTTCAAAACGTGCCAAGAGTGTCAATATATAGGCCCCCCACACAAACTTCGCACAGAAGTTGTAATAATTGAAGTCTGGAGGTCATACACGGCCGTGTATGCATACACGGCCTAGGCCGTGTATGCATACACGGCCTATGACACTAAGTTGGGGGTCCAAAATTCACTGTTTCAAATGCAAAGTCAGAGGCGTACACGGCCTAGGCCGTGTATTCTCACACGGCCGTGTACTTTTAGGCCCTGTATTCTGACGCCGGCCCTGTATTTTGACTCTGGCCATGTAATCTGACTTCCAAGCTCAATATGACCCCTTAGATCTCCAAATCAGGAAAAGTGTTCAACATGAAAGTTTTAGATTTGGATCTTAACTATCAACCATCAAAATTTCAGCTCATTTGACAACTTGTAGCTCGCGATAAGCCATGAACAGTATGCAAAGGTCAAGCTGTCAGGATTAGCACCTTAGTTCTTGCTTCAACTCTAATTTGAGTTATCCATACGTGTGGTTGGGCCTTTGAGGTCTTCATGGAAGTAGTAGAGAATTGTCTTAGCTTTCCTACAAGACCAAAATCACATCAATTAGATATTTGAAACTTAAATTATAGCTAGTTTACTGAACATTATCAAAGAGATAAATTAAGGCTAAGTCATACAATAATTCCTTCAATGATCCAATTAGGCTCAATATCATAAAATGTGTCAAAACCAACTTAATTAAACCTAATTGAACCTTAATAAGCCCAGTGACTGAAAAGCATAATTCAATTATGAGTGCAAATGAACACATTTAAGCAAAGTTTCACAGTAATGTTCCAATTAGGGTTTGATATCAGAAACTAAGCTAAATAAGGACAATTAAGCACAAATGGAGTTCAATGAATCAATTATAAGGCAACTAAAATATAGGAATAATCAACAGATCAATTACCCCCACACTTAGCCCTTTTGCACTCTTGGACAAAAATATACAATTCAACACAGTTTCACAACAAGCCAAAAAAATGCAGAATAATGAGCAAAGACCTTTATGTTTTTAGTTTTCAAAGAATTTAAACAATCAAAAATTCCCTTTCTTAGCAATCCAAGTTGACAAGCAAAATCAATCAAATTTTAGGGTTCAATCAACATGATAAATCCTCACTGAAATGCTCTTTCACTCAAGTATTTTAGGCTTGTGTTTTCACTCAACCAACTCATGAGAATATGCTTTACCATAGGCTTGTCAAGCCTCTACTTCTCCACTACTCAGATCACATGCAAACAAAGATCAAAAGGACTTTATTCAGGTTGTAATGGGGTCAAGGTCAAGGTAGGATACATCAAAGATAGACAAAGTTAGACCATAGGAACTAGAAGAGCAAAATGGAAAGATATTCAATCATTACATAGAATTTCCCAATAATCTTCAAATTCAAATTCCTATTATGTACCTTTTCCTTTTTCTGACTTCTCTTTTTTTTTTCTTAATATATATATATACACCTTGCATTCAATTCAACTTGACATTTTGCCAATATGAGATATTTTATACACAGACATAACTAGGCAAAAACATCATGAATCACACCCCCATACTTATTCAAAAGCCACTTTCCAATGCAATCTTTAAGCTCTTCTACTCCCTAAGGTAGGGTAGTAAAATAGTTCTTTCACTTTTAGGTTTAAATTGAGCTTAGATAGAAGGAAATTGTGTCAATTAGGCTCAAAGGGGTTAATCAATGGATAAAATGCAAGGATGGCTATTTGGCCAGTAGTTATTTAAAAGAAAATGCCTTTATCATTTCAAATGCATGCAGTGGTCATTAGCAGCTTAAAAGAGAACCAAGACAAGTTCTGAAAAACACAATAATCATGAGTGGAATCACATAATCAAGGATCCAAAATGGCCTAAAGTTAGCCATTTACAACAAAGCCTAAAAACTCACTAGGTTTTTTCAATTCATCATTTTCAATTAAACCTTTTAATTTTTTAGAATTTCACCTGACAAAATCGATAACCAGAAAGTTCATTCAATCATGCTCAAATTTTTTTTATTATATTTTTTTTTTCAAATTTTTTTTTTCAGTCAATTGCTCACTAATCACATCACTTAAAAGCTTATCAGAAACTTAAAAAGCCCAATAGAGAAGTATTCACAAGAAGAACAACACCATCAAGATCAAATACACTCACCCCAAGAGAGTTCAATCAGTCATTCAAACCCCAAGAGAACAATTTAGAATATCAACAGTATTCACAATAGAGCATCAAAGTATCCACACCCCCACACTTAAACTAAGCATTGTCCTCAATGCTACACATATTCAGAAAAGGAAAATAAATGACAAAGAGAATGCTACACACATCCAGAAAAGGAAAACAAGCAAAAACAGCTATACCACAACTGAAAGCAAAAACAAATCTACTATGAATGAAACAAGCAAATCAATAGTGCAAATCAATTCCCAAATGTACACAATACAAAAGAATGAAAATACAATAGAAACTAAGGGGGTACATTTACTCATCATTCTTGAGGGAATGTCAAAAATCTACGAAGTTCATAAGGTACAAGTTCATATGAATGCGTCTCAAGAGTATCTCTTTACTCAGTCCATTCATCATGAACTTAAAATTTAACTTCTCAATTGAATGAAATCCTTCCCAAAGAACATGGTTCAGCAATCAGAAGAACAAAATAACAATTTACAAATGAACTAATTCCTATAGTTTAGCTTGGTTTCCACTGTACTTAATCCACGCAAATATCAAACAAACAATCCATGCATTCCAACACACATTTAATCAAACCAAACACAAGGTTTTCCAAAGATTCACATGCTCACAATCAACAAACAGATAAAGACATAATCTAAGAAACTAATAAAAACACAAAATAAAAGGGATAAAGAAAGCAAATCTAGTTGGGTTGCCTCCCAATGAGCGCTTTGTTTATTAGCCTCAGCCTGACATGATGATACTTTTAACGCTCTTCATATTATGGAAGGATGAGGGTCATCACTTCCATCTCTACACTGTCAGGAGGTTCATGATAAGGTTTGAGACGATGACCATTAACCTTAAATGCTTTACCATAAATTTCACTCCTGATCTCAACTGCACCAAAAGAAAAGACATTAGTTACCACAAATGGTCCAATCCACTTAGAACGCAGTTTACCTGGAAACAATTTGAGTCTGGATTGGAACAGTAGAACTTTTTGTCCTCTGTGAAATTTCTTTCTGGAAATCAATTGGTCGTGGAATGCCTTAGCTTTAGTCTTATAAATCAAGGCATTCTCTAAGGCCTCATTTCTTAGTTCTTCCAATTCCTGTAACTGGAACTTCCTTTGCTTTCCAACACCTTCCAATTCCATATTTACTTGTTTAATGCCTAGTAAGAGCGATGTTGCAGCTCAACGGGCAAATGACAGGGCTTTCCATACACTAACCGAAATGGTGACATACCGATGGGAGTCTTATAGGCAGTCCTATAAGCCCATAAAGCATCTTCAAGTCGAGTACTCCAATCCTTTCTTGAGGGATTCACTGTCTTTTCAAGGATTGATTTAATCTCCCGGTTGGACACTTCAGTTTGCCCATTTGTCTGTGGATGGTAAGGAGTGGAAATTCTGTGCATTACGCCATATCTTTTCAATAAAGCATCAAAGGTTTTGTTGCAAAAAAGGATCCCTTGGTCACTGATGATAGCCCTCGGGGTCCCGAACCTGGAGAAAATATGTGACTTAACAAAATCTGCAATAGTTTTAGAATCATCAAATCGGGTGGCTTTTGCTTCCACCCATTTAGACACATAATCAACTGATAAGAGAATGTATGTGAAACCAAATGAAGGAGGGAATAGTCCCATGAAATCAATACCCCACACATCAAAGACTTCCACAAAAATGATCGGAGTCTGAGGCATTTGATTACGAGGACCAATGTTACCTGTTCTCTGACAGCGGTTTGTAAGCGTCTTTGAAAATTGTGGGCCAATAGAAACCACTGTCAAGCACTTTGTTAGCTGTCATTTTACTGCCAAAGTGTCCTCCACATGCATAGGTGTGACAAAAGGAGAGGATGGAGTGTGTCTCAGAATTAGGAATGCACCTCCTAATAACTTGATCTGCACAATGCTTCCATAGGTACGGGTCATCCCAGATATAGTATTTACAATCACTCCTTAATTTATCTCTTTGGGCCTTGTTCAAACCCTCCGGAAAGTCCTTAGTAACCAGGTAGTTAACAATGTCAGCATACCAAGGGATTATGGCCTTGACAACCATCAAATATTCATCTGGAAAAGTTTCCATGATAGGCATTTCTTCCTCTTCAGTTACCAACCTACTCAAGTGATCGGCCACCAAGTTCTCGCTCCCTTTCTTGTCTTTAATCTCCAAGTCAAATTCCTAGAGCTATAAAATCCATCAGAGCAATCTAGGCTTTGCTTCTTTCTTTGTTAGTAGATACTTCAAAGCTGCATGATCTGAAAACACAATTACTTTAGAACCAATTAGATATGATCTAAATTTTTCCAAAGCAAATACAACAGCTAGAAGTTCTTTTTCTGTGGTTGAGTAATTAAGTTGAGCATCATTTAGAGTCCTTGATGGATAGTAAATGGCATAAGGAACCCTATCAACTTGCTGTCCTAAGACAGCCCCTATTGCGAAGTCACTTGCATCACACATTAGTTCAAACGGTAACTCCCAGTTGGG
Source organism: Ormosia semicastrata (assembly GCA_029884595.1). Classification (NCBI taxonomy): domain Eukaryota; kingdom Viridiplantae; phylum Streptophyta; class Magnoliopsida; order Fabales; family Fabaceae; genus Ormosia; species Ormosia semicastrata. Next base: position 54,565,068 of record JAQQTO010000063.1, read on the forward strand.
TGGCCTAATGATAGGTGCAACAGTTAACATCTTCCTGAGTTTATTGAAAGCTTCCATACATTTCTCATCAAAGTTAAAATTGACATCTTTTTGGAGAAGTCTGCAAAGGGGCAATGAGACTTTAGAGAAGTCTTTAATGAATCTCCGGTAGAAACCTGCATGACCAATAAAAGAACGAATCTCCCGCACACTAGTGGGTGGGGGCAAAGAATGCATGAGTTCTACCTTAGCTTTATCTACTTCAATTCCCCTAGCAGAAATTACATGACCTAACATAATACCTTCCTTTACCATGAAATGACATTTTCCCAATTCAGTACCAGGTTAGTGTCAATGCATCTTTTAAGCACCAATGTTAAATGTTCTAGACAATTTTCAAAACCATTTCCAGAGACACTAAAGTCATCCGTAAAAACTTCTATGATATTTTCAATGTAATTAGAAAATAAACTCATCATACATCTCTGGAAAGTTCCTGGTGCATTGCAGAGTCCAAAAGGCATTCGCCTATATGCAAAGGTACTAAATGGACAAGTGAATGTAGTCTTGTCTTGGTCTTCTGGAGCTATGGCAATCTGATTGTAACCTGAAAAACCATCCAGAAAACAATAATAAGAATGACCAGCTAATCTTTCTAACATTTGATCAATGAAAGGTAAAGGAAAGTGGTCTTTTCTCGTGGCGGCATTCAACTTCTTGTAATCAATACAAACACGCCACCCTGTCTGCAACCTAGTGGGAATAAGCTCATTTTCAGCATTTCTTACTACAGTAATTCTAGATTTCTTTGGTACTACCTGGACTGGGCTTACCCACTTGCTGTCAAAAATGGGGTAGATCACCCCCACACTTAGGAGCTTCAGTATCTCCTTTTTCACAACCTCTATCATGGGAGGATTCAACCTCCGCTGAGGGTCTCTCACAGGTTTAGTATTCTCCTCCGTTAATATCATGTGCATACAAATGGAGGGACTAATACCCTTGATATCAGCTATTGACCAACCAATGGCTGTCTTATGTTCTTGCAAAATAGCTACCAGTTTCTCTTCTTGCTCTTGGGTGAGTGACTTTGTAATTATTACTGGAATGGTGTCCTTCTCCCCCAAGAAGATGTATTTAAGATGATCAAGCAGTGCTTTAAGTTCCAATTCAGGTGCCTGCACAATGGAAGGTTGAGGTATATCAGTAGTAACAGGTAAATCAATAAAAGTTACCTCATGCTCTTCTGGAGTGGAAGAGAGCTCTTGTAAGGCAGCAACAATTTCATCAATGTCTTCACTCCATGGCTTTTCTTCACTCTTCTTCTTTTCCTCCTGTACATCTAAGCTATGAGTTAGAATTGTGTCAAGAGCATCAAAATGGTCAGTATCAAAAGCTGCAGAAATTAAAGAATTAAAATGATCAAAAGAATCAATTAAACAAGCAGAGTGCACGTCACTTGGGTATCTCATAGCTTCAAAAATATTTAATTTAATTAATTCCCCATCAAATTCCATTATTAGAGTTCCTGAGTGCACATCAATTTTTGTCCGTGCAGTTTTCAAAAATGGTCTCCCTAACAAGATAGGAGCAGATTTGGGAGACTCATCCTCTTCCATGTCCAAAACATAGAAGTCTGCCGGAAACACTAATTCATTCACCTGCACTAAAACATCTTCAACCACACCCTTAGGGTACGCATTAGATCTATCAGCCAATTGAATAATAATACCAGTAGGTTCCAAGGGACCCAAGTATAAAGATGCATAAATAGAATATGACATGACATTTATAGATGCACCTAAATCAAGCATTGCCCTTTCAAACCTTGTGTTACCTATAGTGCATGGAATGGTGAATGTGCCAGGGTCCTTACATTTGTTTGAGAGTTTCTTTTTAATTACAGCTGAAACATTTTCTCCCACTTGGACCTTTTCATTTCCTTTTAGCTTCCTCTTGTTAGTGCATAATTCTTTCAGAAATTTTGCATATCTAGGTACCTGCTTAATGGCATCTAACAAAGGGATATTAACCTCTACCTTCCTAAAAGTCTCAAGTATTTCTTTTTCTACTTCTTCCTTCTTGGTTTTAACCAACCTACTAGGAAAAGGAGCTTTAGTGACATATTTAGGAAGGGGTTCAGAATTACTTACCTTAGGAGCTTTAGAATTTTGCCCCTTATCATTTGCTTCTTTGGGTGGTTCATCTTTCTCTTGAGTGATTGGTGGAAGAGATGTAAGCTCATCCATCGTCTTTCCGCTTCTCAATGTGACAGCACTAGCATTTTCCTTCGGATTCACTTCTGGCTGTGAGGGTAGTTTCCCTGAAGCTTGGCTTTGAAACTTGTTGAATTCTGTGGACAACTGCCCTATCTGATTCTGCAAGTTATTGATTGCAGTCCTTGTTTCTTGTTTGAAACTTTGTATGGTTGCATTTGTTTCTTGCTAGAACTGCAAATTATTAGTGGCCATTTGTTTCACTAGCTCCTCTAGTGAAGGCTCAGGTTGCTTAGGAGCTTGAACTTGCTGCTGTCTCTGAGGGAAATGTGCTTGCCTTTGTTGGAATCCTGGAGGTCCATAAGCTGGAGGTTAATTTTGAGATTACTTTGCATAGCTGAAATTAGGATGATCCCTCCAACCCGAATTATATGTGTTTGAGTAGGGGTTGTAATTTTTTGAAAGTCCAGCATATCCCCCTACTGCTCTTACCTCCTCATTTGTGTCCTCTTAGAGAGTGGGACACATATCAGTGGGATGTCCAGATGAACAACAGATCCCACAAGCATGAACTGGTACTTTGCCTGTATCCGTTAACCGCTGAACCATAGCAGTCAATTGAGTCATTTGTTACTGCAGACTAGTTGTCTCTACTTCTTTCACTGTTCTCACTCCAGTGTCATTTCTAGAGTAAAATTGTTGAGTGTTAGCAGCCATTCTTGAGATCAAGTTTCTAGCTTCTTGAGGAGTTTTATCAACCAATGCTCCTCCACTAGCAGCATCAATCATGTTACGATCCATCACTTGTAAGCCTTAATAAAAATACTGAATTAAGAGCTGCTCACTTATTTGATGATGAGGGCAGCTGAAACATAGCTTCTTAAATCTCTCCCAGTAGTCATGGAGTGATTCCCCATGCCTTTGTTGAATACCACAGATTTCTTTTATGATTGTTGCAGCTTTTGAGGCAGGGAAGTATCTGTCTAGGAAAGTTCGGGCCATGTCCTACCATGATTGGATGGATCCGGGTGGCAAGTAGTAAAGCCACTCCTTAGCTGAGTCTTTTAATGAGAATTGAAAAGCTCTCAACTTGACTTGCTCTACATGAATTCCTGCAGGCTTCATGCTAGAACATACCACATGAATTTCCTTCAAGTGTTTGTTGGGGTCCTCTCCAGGTAATCCATTGAAAGATGGCAAGAGATGGATTAAGCCGGATTTCAACTCAAATGCCTCTTCATTTTCAAGAATATCTATGCATAGAGGCTGTTGATCTAGATCTGGAGCACCCAATGCCCTTAAAGTATTTTCTGTCATTATCACTTCTTCAGATATTTCAGATGGCTCAAATGTCTCTGAACTTGATAGATCAATGTAACGGGCAGCTTCAATGTCAGCAGGTGTGAGTTGGAAGTTAGCCGGATGGAAAAGAAATTGAGGATGTGAAGTGAGTTGATCAATATAGTTCCTCAAATTTAACAATCCTTCGTCTACCCCTTCAATGGACAACAACACCTACAAAACACTCAGAAAGAAAGATTCAAAAACTAAAAATAAAATAAAAACAAAAATAAAAATAGAGTAAAAATAGAAAATAAATTAACTGTGTAATTGAAAAATTGGTTCCCCGGCAACGGCGCCAAAATTCTGATGCGTGAGGATATAGTGATTAAAATTCAGATAAAAATCAGTTGTCAGGCCCACTAAAAAATAAAAACCTTACAACTAGTTGTAGTTAGTAAGGGTCGATCCACAGAGAACCAATTCAATTAACACTATCAAGTAATTCCTAATTTAAACTCTGATTAACAATAAATAGTAAATAAAGGGGGTTTTGGAGTTTTGATGAACAATGAACAGTTTCAAATACAATAACAATAAACAAACTGAAATCAACAATATAAGAAAATTGGTTAAGAGATTAAATCTACCACTAGATTTATATGATGATGTAAATCCACATATCCTTTTATTCCAACATGCTCAATTATGTTTTTACGCAATTGTGAGAGTAAATCTCTATTTTTCTTACGTGTTGGCCAATTTAGCAACCGCTCAAATCAACTCTAATCACTGATTAGTCATAAAGCAATCACTCTTACAACTATCTAATAATCGCATTAAGATTTAGAAAACCAATCACACTAAGATCTAATCACACACCGGGATTAAATTACTTAGAACATATATTTCTCTAGATCTATTACCGCAACCGCGCATAATAAACCCAGATCTACCACTTTTATAACTAGCAAATAGCATAAAGATAATAATACCCACATGAACATCTTATATTCCGCTAGATCTACTACTGCAACTGTACATAATAAACCCAGATCTACCACTTTTAAAGTGGGAACAAGTACAAAAACCTTCATACCAACAATAGATTCAGAAATATATGAATAAAAACATAACTGTGTTGAAATAATCAAATATGCAAGATTCACAACATCAATACTAGTGGTTTCATCACCCCTTCAACCAAAGAAGGTTTAGTTACACATAGCTAGAATGAAATCACAAGAAAAACTGAGAAAGAACAACATAAGAAACAAAATGCAGAAGAAAAACTAAAGCAAACGAGTTTCTGAGGATTGAGGATGATGGATCTCTCATTGCTCGAACCCGAGACTCCAATCTTTGATCCAAGACTCCCCTCTTCTTCTCCAAGGAGTTGTAGCTGCTCTCCTAGGTCCGAACTCCCTTCAAAACGTGCCAAGAGTGTCAATATATAGGCCCCCCACACAAACTTCGCGCAGAAATTGCAATAATTGAAGTCTGGAGGTCATACACGGCCGTGTATGACACTGAGTTGGGGGTCCAAAATTCACTGTTTCAAATGTAAAGTCAGAGGCATACACGGCCTAGGCCGTGTATTCTCACACGGCCGTGTACTTTTAAGCCCTGTATTCTGACGCCGGCCCTGTATTTTGACTCTGGCCATGTAATCTGACTTCCAAGCTCAATATGACCCCTTAGATCTCCAAATCGGAAAAAGTGTTCAACATGAAAATTGTAGATTTGGATCTTAACTATCAACCTTCAAAATTTCAGCTCATTTGACAACTTGTAACTCACGATAAGCCATGAATAGTATGCAAAGGTCAAGCTGTCAAGATCAGCACCTTAGTTCTTGCTTCAACTCCAATTTGAGTTATCCATACGTGTGATTGGGCCTTTGAGGTCTTCATGGAAGTAGTAGAGAATTGTCTTAGCTTTCCTACAAAACCAAAATCACATCAATTAGATATTTGAAACTCAAATTATAGCTAGTTTACTGAACATTGTCAAAGAGATAAATTAGGGCTAAGTCATGCAATAATTCCTTCAATGATCCAATTAGGCTCAATATCATAAAATGTGTCAAAACCAACTTAATTAAACCTAATTGAACCTTAAGAAGCCCAGTGACTGAAAAGCATAATTCAATTATGAGTGCAAATGAACACATTTAAGTAAAGTTTCATAATAATGTTCCAATTAGGGTTTGGTATCAGAAACTATGGAGTTCAATGAATCAATCATAAGGCAACTAAAATATAGGAATAATCAACAAATCAGATATCCTACGGTGGGTGTTACATAAACTCTACTCTTTACTTTGAGCACTGTTTTATTGCACTATCTGAATTCTATCTTTTTTGGCTAATTCATTTAAGAGTGAAAAGTATTTATCTCCTCTATCCATTCATCTCTAACAAACAATAGCTTCAACGAAAATTGAAAATCAATGCTTTTCGAAAGAATTACAAAAATATCTTTAAAACTCAATTCACCCCCCTCTTGAGTTTTGAGGCCACTTTGTAACAAGTGGTATCAGATCTAGGCTCTTATGTAAAGAGCTTAGTAGCTTCAAGAGAAGTGATGGCTTCAAATGATTTTTCTAACGAAAGTTCTTCTATAAATCAACCTCCTTATTTCAATGATGATGGTTATGCCTATTGGAAAGAAAGAATGAAAATTTTTATTGAAGCTATTGATATTGATGTGTACAATGCTGTTGAAAATGGTGCCTTTGTTCCCATATATATAGTTAATGGTTTAAGAACTAACACACCTAGAAGTGAATGGACGGATGAAGACAAAAAGAAAGTTCAATACAACTTGAGAGCCAAGAACATCATTACTACATCCTTAGGGGATGATGAATTCTTTAATATGTTAAATTGTAAAACTGGCCAAGAAATATGGGATACCCTACAAGTAACCCATGAGGGCACAAGTGAGGTAAAAAGATCAAGAATAAATACTCTCACTCATGAATATGAATTGTTTAGAATGAATCAAGGAGAAAACATTCATGATATGCAAAAGGTATTTACACAGTAGTGCGACTAACTGGCCACATATGGGTTACCCGCATCTCGACACCCCCAAGGTCATTCATAGACCTTCGCTTACGCAATTCTCACCCGCACTAAGGTGTAATTCAATCTCCTAGGCAATAATAGCCTTAACAGACACCGTTTGACAAGTAATGCATGATTAATGACTCAATGCATATCACAAGCCTCTACTAGCTATAACCAACCGCGTAGCATTTTTATCGTGTTTTAACAATTGTGTAACACTTTTGTTACATTTTCAAATCACGTAACATTTTTCCAACATTTTTTCAATCGCGTAAAGATTTTAAAACATTTTCTTAATCGCATAGCTAAAAATCACCATTTTAAAATTGCATAAGAGTTTTTCTACATATTTTCAATCACGTAAAATATTTTCTCAATATTCTAAGCTCAATTTAAAACTTTTCTCATAGTTTATAAAAATTGGACATTAATTCCAACATTTTCTCACTAAACTTCCTTTAATTAATATTTCCAAATGTTTTTCACAAAAACTTATATTATTTAAATTAAATCAATATCTCAAAAATCATTCTTATGAAATAAAATACTTTATTTTCAAAACTTGATTCTAACTTTATTTTCATACTAAGGCCAAAAATCACTCTTTGTTCATTAGTCTAAATAAAAACTTTCTTAAATTAAAATATTTTAAATTCTAAACTATCCTTAAAAATTATCTCCACTTGATATAGCAAAAAATCATGACTTCTTAAATTATAAAATTGTATTCATTTTCTTTTTACTTGTAAATCCTTTTATCCTAGTTTAGTCCCCAAATCATCAAAGTAATATTTTCTAACATTCTTTCCAAAACTTTCATTATTCTAATTTTAAATAAAATCATTTCCATTTAACTTATCAAAAATCATCTTAAATAAAATACTTCTAATCTCAAAATTACTTCTCAATCCTATTTGCACTATATTGGCCGAAATTCACCTTTTTATTTAATGATAAATATTTGTTCATTTTCATTTTTAATTTGTAATTCGTTAATTAAATTTCTTATCACTAATCACTTAAGTTAGCATTTAATAAACCATTTTTGCATAGGTTTACCCATTTGTGTGCATAAAGGCCGTGAGCCTCTTGGTCTTTGGAACCAAAAATTCCTTTCATCTCAATCACAATTTATAGCATACATAATAACTTTAAGCATTATAAACCTACTATATCAAGCTCATGCAAATATCAAAGCATTAAAAATCACATAGAACAAATAAATACAAATCACAAAATCATACAAAACAAGGTGAATAAATCCTCACATGGACTTATCACCTACAATCAAATTTCATTCCTCACTATCATAATTGGTTGATGAGGTTAATCTCCCTCTTATCTTAGGTGTAGCTTCCTAACTCCTTGTAGGTCTCCTTGTATCAACTTTCACCACCAAGTTGATCTTAAAATCAAAGTAACACAAACATATTAACATCTAAGGCTTGATTAAGATGACCATGGACCAAGTATGGTCTTAGAACTTTTAAAAATGAAACAAGAAACAAAGTTTCAAGAACTTTACCTAGAAACCTTTGATCTTGAGATTGAAGAAAAAACCTTGAAGATGATAGAACTAGGGGTTGATCACAACACCAAAGTATCTTAGAATTGTGTATAGATTCAAGATATAAGGTTATCTTGAGTTGTGGAAGATTGAATGATGGTTCTTCAGTGTATGGCCATGAGCTTTCAAGAGGAAAATGAAAGAGGGTTTTGTGTTCTTGTTTCATGAAAAGGTAATAGGTGAATAATGAAGAAGCAAAACCAATTCTTGGCTTTCTAAATGTTTATGGCCGTGGGACTCAAAGGGAGAAAGAATGAGAGATTATTTTGTGATAGCTTTAGATATTTTGCTTCATGAAAACTAAACAAGATAAACAGAGAAGGAAAGAGTGATCAAATTGATCACTTAGGCTTCTCCAAGAGATCTTGGCCGTGAGCTTCATCAAGGGTGGAGTTCAAGACTTCTCTTCCAAGCTTGCTATCCATTGGTGCATCATAATGAGTCATCATAGTGAGTCATGTGGTGAGTCATAAGGAGAAGGTTCTAGAATTGCAAGGTGGCCAAGTGAGTCACCCACCATTGTGTCACAAAGGAGTCATAAGGATGTCATATGGTGAGTCACTAAATGAGTCACCTAGGTGAGTAATAAAAAGAATGTTCGAGACTCATGATTAAGCTCTTCTAAGATATTTACTGGTTGGTTATTAACCAATGGACAAAAGATACTACTATTTATTATTCAATGGATAATAATATTACCCAATGGATAATGGCTTTATTCAATGGATAATAGAATGTAACAAAAACTTAGATAAAGAAAATTTTTGAAAACTGTTTCCGGTTTCGGGTTTAGTAAGTTCCCCTGGCCCCGTATTAATAGCCCAAAACTTTCTAGCCCTAAAAAATTTTCATTTTTTCGGACCCGCCTCAAACACACATACAGTCCAAAAATAATATTAAAATAATCAAAATAAATCAAATAATTCACAAAAATCATAAAAATTAGAAAAACATTTATATCAGAGAAAGAAAGAAAAATCGGGGTGTTACAATCTCACCTAAGTGCTGTAAAAAGGATTATGAAATATCTAATAGGCACTTCATAAATGGGTTTGTGGTATGCTAAAGGTACCTCATGTAGTCTAATTGGTTATTCCGATTCTAATTTTGATGGATCCAAAATGGATAAGAAGAACACTAGTGGGGCATGCCACTTGCTTGGAAGCTCACTAGTTTCTTGGCAAAGTAAGAAACAAAATAGTGTGACATTATCTACAGCTGAAGCTGAATATGTTACAGCTGGGAGTTGTTGTGCTCAAATCCTTTAGATGAAGCAACAACTTCTAGACTATGGTATAGAACTTGATCACATCTCTATAAGGTGTGACAACGCTAGTGCAATCAATTTGTCTAAAAATCTCATTTTGCTCTCAAGAACAAAACACATAGAGATAAGGCACCATTTATAAGGGATCATGTTCAAAAAGGGGATTGTATGCTTGAATTTGTTGAAACCACTAAACAACTAGCTGACATCTTCACTAAACCATTAAACAATGAAGCATTCTTTCTTTTTATAAGAAGTGAACTTAGCATATTAGACCAATCATGCATCTAAACTCTTGCTGCACAATTTTTTCTTTTTGCATAATGAACAATCTTACTACATAATATATCAAAATTGAGTTCTTTCCATAAATTTCTTGCATCTTATCTTGAATCCAATACTAACTTGGGCGTCAGAGTGTCCCCTAAATTTGTTTTGTAGGTACTTGGTACATGCTTAAGACCTCTTGCTAAAGAAAAATGTTTTCTGGTTCTCTTGAAGAAGAAAAAATTCTGTGTTTGAGATGCTCTTGAAATGGTTAGTGTTGATGAAAAGAAAACTAAGTTAAGATGGAATAAACTGATGTTTTAAAGACTGATTTCTTGAAGATTTTCTAATTTTGGAAGTGCAATAATTAGTTAGAAGAAGAAAACAATCTGTTATTTAGGTTTTAGAATTATTTTGTTATGGAAAAAGGCTCTCTACCAATCAAAATAATCAGTTAGGACGCTTCACTAATCGATTATGGGAGATTTGGAGTTTCCTGGAACGTTTTGCAATTAGATACTAACCGAGTAGAGACGTTCTCTAACCGATTAGAGGCCACTTGGTAACCGGTTACACAAATCCTTTTAACCAGTTATTGGACCTCAAAAATAAAAATAAAAAACACTCCCAGCCATAACCCTTCACGTATCAACCCCCCTTTCCTCCATTGTCATCTTCTTCCTCAAGCACCCACTCACTCAAACACCTCTCCCACTCCAAATCCAACCAAAATCCACCATTAAAACTCATTTTCAATAACTTTCCATCACTTTCCATTGATCAAAACTTCCATCCTCTTCCAAATTTTCATCTTCCCTCACACTTTCTCTCTCCTTAACCGAGCCCTACCCTCCATTTTCAACCATGGCAAGTAGTTCATCTCACCCCAGGCATTCTCGCTCTAAAAATCCTAATGTACCCCTGCCAACACCCACTTCACCTACTGACCAAGACTTCTCCATTAGCCTCAACATTGGAAGGTACTTCTCCCACAAAAATCAAATGAAGGCATACACACTGCATTTTCATGCGCGATGCCTCATTCAACCTAAGTACATGGACTGGGACTTCTTCATCAAAGAAGGATTCACATCCTCACAGAGCTCTTAGAATTCCATGGGCTGAAAACTCTTGTCACCACTAACCCTGGGTACTTCTATCTTGAACCCACAAAAGTTTATTTCTACAATTTAAACATTGTTGGTGAAAATCTAGTTTCTAAATTTAAGAGGCATAGAATCATTGTGTCACCGAGTCAATGGACTCCCCTGTTTGGTCTCATTTATTCTGGAAACAACTCCTTGTGCAAAATCATAGCTCATGGGAGGGATTTGATCAAGACCATGCAGTAGCAAGTATGCTTCAACTAGGAATTCAAGTGCCAAAAGGATCTTTCACTGTTGGTTTTTTGAATTTATAGGATCGTATTCTTCACTTTGTAGTCACACATATCTTGGTTCCAAGGGCAAGCAACTATGCCTTAATTGAAGAAGAAGACATTTTCTTGATATGGGACTTAAAAGACATGTGAAGATCAATTGGCCTTATTACATCATGCATTACATGATAAAAGCTAAGGAAAAGGCAATGATAGATCTTCCTTATGCCTTATTGGTTGCTAAAATTATAGACCAATACAAGGTCAGCCTAGAGGATAATCAAATTATTCACGCTATCGGCCCCCACAAGTTTGGAGTTGCCTCTCTAAACCGCATACAAGTGAAGAAAGTGAATGGTGAATTGATCTATGGTCGTGGACATGAGGCAGCAACACAGCAAGGATAAATTCTCATTGCCCCTGCTGACGAGCCTATGGAAGAGGCCCCTGCCACTAATGATGGCCGCATCTTGGAAGCCATTGCAAACATACAAGTTAGTATTAAAGCTCGCATTGTAGATCTTAAAACTTATCAAGAACACAGCAACACAATCATCTATGATCGGGTGAGCGCTATGGAAGACCGGCTAGATAGGTTGAGCGTCGCTACTTAGCACTAGAGGATCATGGGGCTTAGGCATGGAGTACTTATTTTAGTTCTAGCTTCTTTATTTTGATTATAGCTATCTTTTGGATATGATGTTTATTATCTTTGAACCATGACATGCTTAACTATCATTAGTATGACTTGAATGTTTCTTTTTATAAATGGATTGCTGAAATATACTTACATCGTTGATGAATTATTACTAGTTATTTATTACAAAATAATGGTTATGCACTCCCTCTCCAAATTTTTTTTATCATGACAAAAATGGGAGAAGGTTCTTGGTTTTGAGAAAAGAGGTAAAATAACAGAAGGTATATTTTCAATGGTCTTGAGATTCCAAAAAAAAAAAGGGAGCTGTGCATCTCTGATTCAATCACCTTTTGAAAAATAGAGGGGGAGTAAGTCTCTAAATCATTTTATGAATTCCAATAATTATTTGAATTAAACTTTCCGCAATAGTTATTTTTCATCATCAAAAAGGGGGAGAATGTGATTGGCATTAACTCAAGAAATGGTTTTGATGATAACAAACAAAGAAAAGAAGGAAAATGCAAAGGACAAATCCCAAAGAGCATCAAGCCTAGAATATAAGTTTTAGATCTTGTGTAAAGGTAGCTGAAGGATTCTCACTAAGCTCATAAGATGATTTCTTACTCAACTTAAATATGTTTGGAAAATCAAGATTTATATTTGTTAAAATGGTATTTAAGTTTGAGCAAAATGGTTTTGCAAAACCTTTAGTAAATATTGCTTTATTGACAAACTAATAATAGGTTAAAATTACCAAAATAAGAGCGCATCAAAGCTATTTCTCTAAGCTCCTAACCTATGAGAAGCTCCCTCTAATCAGTTAATTATGCTTCACAGGAGCCAAAAATTAAAGCTCCTAACTGATTATGAAGTCCATCTAATCATTTATTGTAAATGTTAGGAGCCAAAAATTAAAGCTCCTAACCAATTAGGAACTCCATCTAATCAGTTATTTTAAAAGTTAGAAGCCAAAAATTAAAGCCCCTAACTGATTAGACACCTCTTGTAATCGGTTAGGAAATGAATTTGGAGTCAATTTTTGACTCCTAACCGATTAGGAGAAACTTCCTAACTAGCTATCTGGGCAACCAGAACATATGCTCAATGGCTCTATTAAGAGAATTCAATGCTTTCAAATAACCCCAATGGCTCTTAATTGCTTTTGGGTATAAATTTAAAATGTTGGGCATTTATGAAATGTTAGAGAAATAATCTAAAAATCATTCCTAAGCATTGAATACTTAATTTTAACATCACTTCAATCATACTCTATTTTTGAGCTTTAGCAGTGTGAATCTTTGATACCCATAAGTTTCAATTTGTATTATCCACTCTAGAGAGAGAGTTTCAATTCTTCTATATATTGTTCAATCTGTAAAGAGGGTGAGATTTCCCTTAAAGAATTGTAAATGGTGAGGCATCCCTAGAAAGTAGAGGCTCAAGCCCAAAGGGTGAGGTATCCCAAGGTGTTGAGTGCTCAAGTCTGTAAAGGTTATCAAGCACCTGTTTGAAGCTTGAAGTTATAGTGAAAATCTTGGGTGTTTACTTGAGAACTGGGCGTAAGCCACAAGTGGATTGGTGACTGAACCAGGATAAAGATTTGTGTTTGTTTTCTCTAAACTCTACTCTTTACTTTGAGCACTGTTTTATTGCATTGTCTGAATTCTATCTTTCTTGGTTGATTCATTTAAGAGTGAAAAGTCTATATCTCCTCTATCCATTCATCTCTAACAAACAATAGGTTTAATGAAAATTAAAAATCAAGGCTTTTACGAAAGAATTGAGTCTATAGGAACATTAAGGTGATGTTTATGTAAGAGGTAAACATAACATTACACTTTTCACACACTAGTTAGTTAATCTAGTGTGTATGTGGAAGCTAAGAACCTTAGTGCAACCAAAAGTAAGGGTTTGCTATAGTTAGGTGTCTATCACCTATGGTAACTTTTGTTACTTAGCTTCACTAGAGATGTGATGATGAGGGGTGTTAGATATATGTAATCTAGGTTACATTGGCATTGTCTACCTGTGAATGTGACTTATATGACGTGAGGTCATTTGGCCAGAAGGAAAGGAGTCAAGAAGTTCCTAAAGGGACAAGTTTTCCTAACCAAGTGCTAGGGTTACATGTAGTGTAGAAATTTCAGTTTTCCTATCTGCGAGGGGGTAAACATGATAAGTCAACATTTCTAGTAAAACATGCCTAGATCTTAGATGAGTTAAGTATGTCAGAATGATTGTATGTATGTCTATGGAGATGGTCTAGTAGTATTGATCTTTGTGAGTATCCTTTGATGTTGTACACCATCATTAAAGCCAAAGGAGATAAGTGAAAAATCCAAAAGACACTCTTCGAGCAAGGATGAAGCCCAAAATTCTCAGCGTGCTAGGGTACGTGTGATGTGAGGATGAACTTTCCCTCTATTTACCATAGGATGATATACTGAACCAGTTCCTAATGAATATTTTTGTTTTCAAAATAAACCCCTGCAGGTATTTCAAAATGAAACATTGCACGAGCATATCTTTCGGATCTTTCTTAGGCATAATCATATTACATATCATCCTCATTGCATTTACGGACAGATGTATAGGCATTGTCTGTTGCTATTGGTATTTACAATTGTATGAGCAATTGTTTATACCTAACGGTATATAGGTTATAAATTTAAACAACACTACAAGGTAGTGTGCAGTTCTGAGAATTAGGGAGGTAACTCCTATGTTAGTAGTTATAGTAATTGTTATATTTGTTTATACAATGTTGTAACTAGCTGGTATTGGAATTGCTTTTACTGAGAATTGTAATTCTCACCTCAGTTGTTCTTCTATGTAATTCTCACCTCAGGAAACTATAATGCTTATACAACACTATAGTTTTATATGCTTTTCTAGCCAGAACTTATGTATACAATTTATATTTATTTTATTTGTTTTACAATATGCCCTTCTGTGACTAGTATTGTATATATATATATATACATATATACATATAATAGTTTAAGTTTTCCGTAATCTCTCAAGGATTTCTATAATTACTCATTGTGATTATGATATATGTATTAGTTAGTTATGTAGAAATGATGTTTCTAGTACTGAATATCCATGTGTATCTATGATATACCTAGATATCTGTATTAGGATATTACAATTTGACCACAACACATGTGCTAGTGATTCTAGACTCATAAGAAAACTTTAAGGTTTATTGTGCTGTTTCAAAAAATGGGTTAGGATGTATGTTGATGCAAAATAGATGAGTAATTGCTTGTGTTTCTAGGAAGCTAAGTCCCCATGGAGAAAAATATCCAACCCATGACCTAGAACTAGCTGTAGTTGTGTTTGCTTTAAAGATTTGGAGGCATTATCTGAATAGGGTCAAGTTTGAGGTCTTTAGTGATCACAAGAGTTTGAAATACTTATCGATCAAAAAGAGTTGAATATGAGGCAAAGGATTTGGAAGGCCAATGGATTTGGATTAAAGTATCATCCGAGTAAGGCCAATGTAGTGGCCAATACACATAGCAAAAAACTTCTGCATGTGTCCCAAATAATGGTACAAGAGATGGAACTACTTGAGAGCTTCAAAAATTTGAATCTGGCAATGACTGTGTTACCGCATGGTCTGTGTTTGAAAAGATTAAAGATTCAGAATGATTTGAGGGCTCTAGTAAGAGAAACTCAAGAGGAAGAAGAAGCTTTAAAGCTAATAGATGAACAGATCCAATTAGGGGCGAAAAAATATTTTAAGAGAGCTCATGATGGAATACTTATGTTTAGAGATAGACTTTTTGTTCCAAGAGAAAATGAAGTCAAAGAGAAGATTTTAGAGAAAGCCTATAAGAGAAGATACATCATCTATCTCGGAGCCATAAAAATGTATCAAGACCTCAGAAAGGATGTTTTGATGGCCAAATATGAAAGGAGATATAGTTGAATATATATCCAAATGCCTAGTTTGTTGTAAAGTGAGAATAGAACATCAAAGACCCTTTGGACTCCTTTAATCTTTGGAAATTCCAGAGTGAAAATGAGAAAGTATATCAATGGATTTTATGATGGAATTGTTAAGGACCCAGTCCGGCCATGAGGTCATTTGGGATATAGTGGACAGATTCACAAAATTTACTCACTTTTTAACCATAAAGGCTAATTTTTCGTTTGATAGATTAACCAATTGTATCTCCAAGAGATAGTCAGATTGCATGGAATCCCTTCTAGTATAATATCAAATAGAGATCCTAGATTCATCTCTAGATTTTGGGGTGTAACACCCCTCGATTTAATAACCATGGCACATTCGTCATTATGTCACGGTCACTAAATTTTGACGTGTTACGATTGTCAAACACCAAATTTTTCCAAAAATATTAATCATTTCGCATATGAGGAAATAGGAGCCAGGAATGAATAGTTACATATACGACTAGTTAAAATTATGAATTATAAGATATACTCAATTTACAACATTTAAGATTAAATAATCACCTTAAAACATACATATACCCAAATTACACTTTATACAGGTAATGAAAAATAAAACATCAACTACCCATAACATATCCACGACTAAGGAGTTGGGCACTCCCTCGGATCCTGAATACGTAAGGCAACCCCGAGCAAACCAGAGTAGGGAGAAATACAGGATAAGGTCTTCTATTGCAGTCCTCTTCACGGTCAAACCCAGATCCCCAATAAATCGTATATGCTTGTCAGTCCAGTTGACTCGCCAAGCCTTGGCACCTTCGGTGAACTCAATTATGATGAAACCAATAGGGTCCCTTCAAGGTGTCCTTACCGAACGTAGAAAATCAAACCAAGTGAAGTCTAGGAGATTCAACCTCACCCCCTATACAGAACTTAACCAAAACCACACCAAATAGCAACAAATATAAGAAAGAGGTAAGACATTCTACTTTCATTACCTATGATGGCGGTAAAGAAACATAACACAAATGACGAAGTCATTCCATACATACAGATATCATAAATATGTTCAAGTTATCAATTGCATAGATATTTTCAGAAAACATATCCCATGATAATACAATTACCAACAGCACTATAACAACAAGTATTCACTATAGATATATAACAAGTATTTATGTTTCCATAATATGTATATTAACCATGCCATGATAATATGTGAACTAAACATGCATATGCATAATGCGTATGCTGACCATTCTCATGTACAATGTACTCATTTCCTACTCCATGGAGCTAGACTCAAAGTTTTCAGAGATGAACATCCCAGAAGATCTTCCCCCCCCTAAATAGACAGTCTACGCCGGGCCACGAAAAGCAATAATGGTTTGTCAAGCTGTCAGTGCGTTGCAACAGTGTTCACGGCCAGGGGTATAATGTGATAGCATAATCACGAGTGAAACACTGTGCCCTGACCCCCTCAAAGGACTCATACAATGCCCCCACTATCCTGTAAGTTCTCGTTCACTCCTACGCATAAAATGCCATAACTGTATGATGCTCAAACGCATAACCAATGAAATCAAATCACATCAGACTCAATAGTCTATCAGATGCTTCCAGGGTCCAGTTCGTCGGCCCAATAGCACAATGATGCTAATGCATGTTCTCTAAGAGTATCTCAATTATACAAATTCAAGAATAATACATTTTAAAATTTTAAACCGAAATAGTCATCAACAGATTTGGGTCGCACTCATGGGCCCAATAACAAAATCGTTATTCATAATTAATTTAGGACTTACCATTGTCTCATAAAGTTTTATCATTGTTCTTCTCTTTGTCCTTAATAAGATTCATTTAATAACATGTCCTATGATTCGCAAGGTCTCACTTACACTCTTAATTCATGTTTCTCTAATTCCATCAGTCATTCATCATTTATCAACAAGGTTTTTAATCCCATTCCTGGGTCCACATCAAGCCAATAACACACTTTAAGGATAAACACAACCCCAACCATAGTTATGATAAAAGTTAAACATTAGGTTCATTATGTTCCTCACAACCTCACCCATACTCAGGTTCTTCCTTTATTCCAAAAATTGCTCCAAATTATAAGGCAAACTATCATTCTTGGTTCTTCCCATTTTATAAATCCCTAATTAACTTCTAATCATTCAATTAATTATGTTTAATAAGTTTATCTTAGCACTAAAGCCTTATAATAAGTGCCCAAGGAGACCGAAGGCTCAAAGGGGCTAGAAAAAGCCTAAATTTCATTGCTAAACATGTTACACGGCTGTGTGAAAATTACACGGCCCCGAGTACACGGCCGTGTGGTCATACACGGCCTAGGCCGTGTACTCCTCTGGAGTGCACCAGAAAACACGTTTTAGTCACACAAGGAGATACACGGCCACGTATTCATACACGGCCTAGGCCGTGTATCACTCTGTGGATGCAGAAATCACCAGAAATCATTCCAATCTTCATACTATCCAAAATCTATCAATATACAACTAATTCCTACCACTCAAAACACCATTAAACAACCAAAATCACTTAAATAAAGGGGTACCCAAAAATGGGTTTCACCCCATCAACACAACAAAGACGTTTCTCACTACCAAAATTGGTTGAAGAGAATAATCTTCCTCTTACCTTAGTGAAGAACAAGGAAAAGCAAGCTCCTTTTGTCCTTGAAATTTTGTGCTTCTCCACCACAAGATCCTTGGGTGTCCAAATCTAATAAATTAAGATCAAAAAGTGGAAATGGCATCCATAGTCACTAATGTGACCATGGACCACGAAAATGGGGAGAAAATGAGAAGAAAGTTGAGAGCTTTTACCTCAAAACTTGAAGCTTTGGAGCTGGCTGTGGAGGACGAAAATGGAGGAGAAATGAGGAGTTCCCAATAAAGGAGAAAGCTTGGAGATGATGATGGGAAGCAATGGTCTATATTGGCTTGAGCATGGAAGCTTGAAGGTTCAACAATGGAGGTGTCTGGGTAGAAGAAGAGAGGAAAAGAGAGTGAGGAAGAGAGCTGCGTACGAGGGAGAGAAAATGAGGAATGAAATTGTGTTCCCCCCCAAAACCGTGTAGCACCTTTAGAGAGGAGAAAGAAAGAAGTGGTTGGAGGAAGCTTCCTAGAAGCTTCCTGGAGAAGCTTCGCACGTTTCTCGATAAAGTGAAGTGTGTGGTCACTTAAATGATATCGTAAAAATAACTAGATAAAAATAATCTACTAGAACTATGTTACCAAGTGGCCTCAATACTCAAGAGGGGGGGTGAATTGAGTAAGTAAAACAAGTTCGCAAATCGTTTGATAACAAATTTTCATTGAAGCTATTAAATAATTAGAGATAAAAGGATAGATGAGATATACACTTTTACTTATAAATGTGATAGCCAAAGGAGACAATATTCAAGCAATTCAATAAATAGTGCACAGAATAAAGAGAAGGGTTTAGAGAAAACAAACACAATGGTTTATCCTGGTTCGATCACCAATCCACTTGTGATCTACGTCCAGTCCCCAAGCAACAACTTGAGATTTTCCACTATATCTTCAAGCTTCAATGGGTGCTTGACAACCACTACAATCTTGAGCACTCAATGCTTTGGGATACCTCATCCTTATGCTTGAGCCTCTATTTTCCAAGGGATACCTCACCCTTTTACAGTTTGGAGGGATGCCTCACCCTCTCTAGAGATTATACAAAGATTGAATAGGTAGAAACTCTCTTCAAAGAGCAAATAATACAACTGGAAATTTAATGGGAATATGATTCATGATTTACACTCAGAAACAGAGTATTAACGGAGGAATAGATGAAAACTCATTTTTAATACTTAACCAAGGTTTTTCAGATTGATTGTCTAACCCCCATAAATGCCCAACAACTTCTATTTATAAGTCATTGAATTTAGAGTCGTTGGGAGGTGGTTGGAGCATTTAATGATACGTAACTATCCGTTAATTTCTGTTTCTGGAAAGCTTTCTTATTCGAATAAGAGAATTCTTATTCGAATAAGGCTTTAAATAGCACAGGCATGTTTTCCTCTGTAATGTGTTATTCGAATAACATCTTGGTTATTCAAATAACCACTTAAATGTATGGCTTCTGGGAAAACATGTTATTCGAATAACATTCATGTTATTCGATTAACTCATTCAAATAATTGATTTTCTGAGTTCTCGTTATTCGAATAACCAATTAAACATGGTTTTGCTAAAATGCTTGTTATTCGAATAACAACACTGTTATTCGAATAACCATTTAAACATGATTTTGCTGAAACGCTTGTTATTTGAATAACAACTCTATTATTCGAATAACCATTTAATAAAATGATTTCCTGAAGATGTGTTATTCGAATAACACTTTGTTATTCGAATAACTTATTCGTGCCAAAACGTTTTTTGAATCATTTATTCGAATAACATAGGGCTTATTCGAATAAATCCTTTCCTGAAAGATTATATGGAATCTCTGACTTGTGTTATTCGAATAAGGAACCCCTTATTCGAATAATATATGTGAAAAACAGGTTTCATGCCTTTTTAAATGTTACTTTTGATTCCATATGATCTTGTAAGCTTATGGACACAAGATGATTGATTCTTTGGAAGTTAAAAACCATATTGAAGCCTTGAAAACTTGTGTGCTATTTCGAAACATAAGATTGAGCTATTTGTGAATCTTTATATACTTTTACAAAATGATTGAAGTCCTAAAAGCTATACTTGATGGTCTTGAGACTCTTGGACTTGATCTTGCAACATCTTTAAGTTTGCTATCATCAAAACACATTCTTTATGAGATACATGCCAGTCATATTCTCTCCTTTTTTGATGATGACAAACAACCATTGAGAAAAGAGTTAGTGCATTTGTAAATTGGAAATCTCAGGATTTAATCAAGGAGACTTACTCCCCCTTTAGTTTGTAAGAGGAGCATAAATTATCAAAGGCAAGCGCAGCTCCCCCTTTCTTTTGGAGACTCTTGATCCTTTTCAGATTTGTCTTTCAGATTTGTCTTTTCTCAACACAATCTCCAAAACCAAAAATTGTCAGAAGTGATTATCTTTATCTTTAAGTGCAAATTAACAGAGTTAACTTTTAGCTTGTTCTTGTTCTTCTCCCCCTTTTGTCATGATCAAAAAGGTGGGGCAAGACATGCACATACCAAGTAATCACAAACATGCTTTTATAGTATTTAACAAAGAATTAAACGAACACTTTGTAAGAGATATAAGGTAAGAATAGGCTCAAAGAGTGCGAAGTCAGCAAGAAAGCTAAAATTATACTTTATTCAATTATTGCAAGCATGGCCAAGGATAAACAAGTGCAGATATAGGCAGCCAAATATACATCAAAAACAAAACAAAAAAGGATCTAAAAACTAAATTCCTGTGATAAAAAATAAGTGTCTGGTGGAGGAGGAGGTGAGTCTGGTGCAGGGGTAGGAGGTGCAACTCGCAGGGCAGCAATCTCGCGTTCAACACCTTCTATTCTGTCGAAGAAAATAGAAAAGGTATGTTCCATGTAAGCACGATTATCGAGCAGAGTGGTCATAATGTCTTCCAGGGTTACTGGAGCAGGAGCAGGGGCTTCAGTAGGCTGATCAGCAGGAACAGGGTCATTAGCAGGAACAGGGGCATCTGCAATGTCTTCGTCTGCTGCAGCTTCTTCCAGCTTATCAGGGTATACCCACCCTCCAATATTGTCCGGAACCATCTTCATTTTCTTCATAGTAAATTCCCCAAAGATGTTGAAATGGTTCAGTTCCATTGTCCGTTCAGTCTGTCTGAGCAGGGAGTATTTCTTAAGAAAGGCTGAGATAATGAGAGCATATGGCAGGTCAGAATTCTTGGTGGTCTTGACCTTCATCATGTATTTTCCAATGAAATTTGGCCAGTTGATCTTCCAATTTTTCTTCAGTACCCAGAGAAGAAAAATGTCATCTTCAGTCAGATAAGCGTAGTTACCTCCACGAGGAGCGAGAATGTGCGCGTATGAGTAGTGAAGCAGCCTTTCTTGGCTTTTCAGCATCCCACTCTTCAGACCAACCTTGGACCCAACTGTTCCAGGCTTCACCAGTAGTGACACAGCTTCTTCTCTTCTGTATGCCTTCACGTAGGGCCTGCTATCTAGCTCCACTACAGCACCCGTGGCGTCTAATTTGAAGAACAGCATCCAATCAGCTGGAGTGATAACTATTTCTTGGTCCTTTACTTCAAAGATGAGATTAGGACTGTCCATCCTCAGGTTGCAGTAAAATATTTTCACCAAATTTGGGAAAATGGAGTCCTTGTAGCTGCAGAGATCGAGCACGCCCTGATGGGAGAGATCATCGAGGAAATCAAATCCTCTATCATCCTTAAAGAACTGACGATCCATGTATTTGGGTTGGATGACGTCTCTGGTCTAGAATTCTTCCCTGAAGCATTTGAGATCATTATTATTGGACGAAAGTCTTCGAAGATCAATAGGGTTATTGGTGGGAGCGGTTTTGCTACGTGGGCATTTGGAAGAGGAGGCCATGGTGGAATTTTGGTGGGTTATGGAGAGAAAGAGGAGATGGGTGGACACGAAGAAGAGGAAGCAGAGAAGGGGGGAAAACAAAAGCGTATGAAATGACAGAGGAGGCTCGTGAACTCCTTTTATAATTCTCATTTTATTCGAATAATAGTGGTGTTATTCGAATAACAAAGTGGTTCCTGAAGCGTCTTGGCTCACTGCCAAGCATTATTCGAATAACAATATTGTTATTCGAATAACAGCATAGTAGCTTATGAGTTTGGGGAATTCTGTCATTTGTTATTCGAATAACATAAAAATGGTTGTTGCCACTGACATGCTTTATTCGAATAACCAGTTGGTTATTCGAATAACCAGTTGAAATTACGTTGTGATAACACATTCTGTGAGGTGTTATTCGAATAAGGCAATCCTTATTCGAATAATATAAGCGTGTTAGAAAAATATCTGGGCTTTGCTGGCAGGTTTTATTCGAATAAAGGGCTTCTTATTCGAATAGGGCATAGGATAAAAGACAATTTTATGCATCAATATGTGGAGGATCAATTTTGCTATCATTTATTAGGTTCAGAGACATGCCAGTTTAATTCCAAACAACATATAATCAACCTTAAATCATTCAAATCAGTTCCAAAACATCTTAAATCAATTCAAATCATTATACAAGCATATAATCTAATCATATTATGTTTCAAATTACTCAATTTTGCAACAATACTATTTTTACCAAGAATTTCACCCTTTTTGGTGAAATTGTGAGGTTATTGAGTTGCTTGGGAATCTTGAACATGAGGGAGCACCTGCAAAGCAACTTAGGGGAAATCTCCAACGCTCAAGTTAGTATTGGATTCAAAGATGATTAATAGCTCAGAAATTATGCAGCAAAATGGCATGATTATCCAGAAAGCAACATGATTTGATTTTTAGGATTATGCAGTAAAAAGTCAATTTATGCAAGATTGATCCAAAATACCAAGTTCATTTCTTATATAAAAAAATGCTTCTTTTGCTAAGGGTTTAGTGAAAATGTCAGCTAGTTGCTTAGTAGTTTCAACAAATTCAAGCATACAATCACCCTTTTGAACATGGTCCCTAATGAAATGATGTCTTATTTCAATATGTTTAGTCCTAGAATGCAAAATGGGATTTTTGGACAAGTTGATCGCACTAGTATTGTCACATCTTATGGGAATATGATCAAGCTCAAGACCATAGTCCAAGAGTTGTTGTTTCATCCAAAGGATTTGAGAACAACAACTCCCAGCTGCAACATATTCAGCTTCAGCTGTAGACAATGCCACACTATTTTGCTTCTTGCTATGCCAAGAAACTAGTGAGCTTCCAAGCAAGTGACATGTCCTACTAATGCTCTTTCTATCTGTTTTGCATCCAGCAAAATCAGAATCGAAATACTCAATAAGGCTACATGAGGCACCTTTAGGGTACCATAAACCCATTTGTGGTGTGCCTATTAGATATTTCATTATTCTTTTAACAGCACTTAGGTGTGATTCTTTAGGATTAGCTTGATATCTAGCACACATACATACACTAAACATTATATCAGGCCTACTTGTAGTGAGATAAAGGAGTGAGCCAATCACGCCTCTATATTTTCGTAATTTCTACTGATTTACCTCCTTCATCATTGTCCAAATAGTAAGAGGTGCCCATAAGAGTAGCCATATGCTTGGCATTGTCCATTCCAAACTTCTTGAGTAGCTCCTAGCAATACTTGGATTGGCTTATGAACGTTCCTTCTCTTGTTTGCTTGATTTGGAGACTAAGGAAGAAGTTGAGCTCACCCATCATGGGCATTTCAAACTCACTTTGCATAATATTTGAAAATTCTTTACAAGGAGAGTTATTAGTAGCTCCAAATATAATGTCATTAACATAGATTTGAACTAGAAGTATGTCATGCATTTTATGTTTTATGAAAAGGGTAGTGTCAACTTTACCTCTAGAAAAACCTTTTTCTAAAAGGAATTTGCTCAACCTTTCATACCAAGCTCTAGGAGCTTGTTTCAAGCCATACAAGGCATTTTTCAGTTTAAAAACATGGTTGGGCATTTCAAAATCCTCAAAACCAGGAGGTTGTTCTACATACACCTCTTCTTGTATAAAATCATTTAAAAAGACACTTTTGACATCCATTTGATAGAGTTTGAAATCCATGATGCAAGCATATGCAAGTAACATTCTAATGGCCTCTAACCTAGCTACGGGAGCATAAGTTTCTTCATAGTCTATGCCTTCTTCTTGATTATATCCATTAGCTACAAGCCTAGCTTTATTACTTATTATTAAGCCCATTTCATCAAGTTTGTTCCTAAAGACCCATTTGGTGCCAATTATAGGATGATCATTGGGCCTTGGAACTAATTCCCAAACTTGATTTCTCTCAAATTGGTTTAGTTCTTATTGCATGGCCAAGATCCAATGCTCATCATTAATGGCCTCATTTATGTCTTTAGGTTCAACTTAAGAGACAAAGGCTAGGTGATTACATGCATCTCTAAGTGAGTTTTGAGTGATTATCCCTTTTGATACATCACCAATCACCTTGTCGAGAGGATGATATCTTGAAGTCCTCCATTCCTTGGGTAGATCCAAGATTTCTGAATCTTTTTGCCATGAGTGATCAAGGAGTCTCTCTTCTTACTTCTTGGACTCTTTCTTTTGATTTTTCAAGTGTGTTTTTGCCAAGATTTCTGCAACATCATCAACAAGCTCCTTTCTCGGCTTATTTGGGTTAGTTTTATCAAATGCAACATGTATGGACTCTTCTATGGTCATAGTTCGTTTATTATAGACTCTAAAGGCCTTACTATGTATAGAATGGCCAATGAATATTCCCTCATCAGATTTTGCATCAAACTTCCCCAAGTTATCCTTTCCATTATTCAAAACAAAGCATTTACATTCAAAGACATGAAAATGTGACACATTTGGCTTCCTTCCTTTGTACAATTCATATGGGGTTTTCTTTAAAATTGGCCTTATTAGGGCTCTATTCATAACATAACAAGCGGTGTTAACCGCATCCGCCCAAAAGTATTTAGGAAGGTTGACCTCATTGAGCATAGTTCTTGCCATTTCCTCTAAAGATCGATTTTTTCTTTCTACAACACCATTTTGTTGTGGTGTTCTAGGGGCAGAAAAATTATGCTCAATGCCATGTTCATCACAAAAAGTTTCAAATTCATGATTTTCAAACTCACCACCATGGTCACTTCTTATGGATGCAATACAAAAACCTTTTTCATTTTGGATAACTTTGGCAAGCTTTTTAAATGATTGAAAAGCATCATTTTTGTGGGCCAAGAATAATGTCCATGTAAACCTAGAAAAATCATCCACAACCATTAATGCATAGTAATTTCCACCAAAGCTCATAGTTCTAGAGGGACCAAAAAGATTCATGTGCAAAAGTTGTAAAGGTCTAGAAGTTGAAACTATGTTTTTAGCTTTAAAAGAGACCTTTACTTGTTTTCCCTTTTGACATGCATCACAAAGTTTATCTTTTTCAAATTTGAGCTTTGGAAGACCAATTACTAGTTCTTTAGAAACCAATTTGTTTAAGTGATCCATGTGAATGTGAGCAATTCTTCTATGTCATAACCATGAATCATTTTCTTTACTCATAAAGCATTTAGCATCATTTGAGGAGATATCATCGAGACTAATCATATATATATTATTGACCCTATGTTCAATAAACTTAACTTGCTTATCATCCTTTCCCTTAATTATGCAACAAGAGGAATCAAATATAACTCTATTGCCTTTATCACATAGTTGACTAATGCTAAGCAAATTATGTTTAAGTCCTTCAACTAGCAAAACATTATCAATAGATGATGAAGGGATCTTACCGACTTCGCCAATTCTAAGAATCTTCCCTTTGTTGTTATCACCATATGTGACATGACCATGTTTCTTGTGGGTAAGGGATGAGAACTTGGAGCCATCACCGGTCATGTGCTTGGAGAAACCACTATCAAGATACCAACTTGAGCTCTTGGTCTTCAAGCACACCTACAACACACAATCAAATTTTAACCTTTGGTATCCAAATTATTTTGGGTCCTTGTGTGTTAGAATTAGGTATGGTGCCTTTAGGAACCCAAACCCTTTTGATTCCAACCTTGGTGTTTATGTTCTTTCTAACATTGCAAGTGGATGCACTATGCCCTTTCTTACCACAATGAAAACATTTGACAAAGGGACTACTTGAAGTTTTTGAGGAAACAAAGAAGTTCTTATAAGACTTTTGATGGTTGTTTGGATTAAATCCCAAACTAGCTTTTTGAAAAACATATTTTTGTCTCCCTAACAACACACTTAAGTTGTCTCTTCCAAAAGTGAATTTTGCAAGAGTGTTATTCAAATATTCAATTTCTTTTTCAAACGCTTTGCATGATGAACAAGGTAATGATGTGGATGTATTATCATGTGAGGAACAAGTCATGCATAATGAATTAGCATTAATGAGTCCTAAGGTCTCATTTTCAATTTTGAGCCCATTTATCTCCTTGGTTAAAATAGAGACTTTGTTTGCTAATAAGGAGATTGTTTTATTGGAAGATAAAACCATTTTTGTGAGCCTCAAGGATTCATCATGCAATTCTTGAAAGGCATCTTGCAATTCATCATAAGAGGGTGGAGATTCTAGGTTAGAAAAGGTTATCTCGGTGTCGCTTTCTCCACTTTCCTCTCCTTGAGCCATGAGACAAAGATGGGCTTCTTCATTCTCCGAATCGTCGGAAGAGCTTAAGTCATTGTCCTCCTAAGCTATATATGCTCTTCTTCCTTTCTTTTCCTTGGAAGGCCTTTTCTCAAATTTCTCCGTCTTCTTGAGATATATAGGATACTCTATTTTCATGTGTCCCGGTTTTTCGCATTCGTAGCATTTTGGAGGAGTAGATGGTCCTTCTCCTTTGTGTTATGCTTTCTTTTGAGGAAATGGTGGTCTTCTTTGAAATCCCTTTTTCTTTAGGAATCTTCCAAACTTTCTCATAAGGAGACTAAGATTCTCCTCACTTAGCTCAATATTTTTAGCATCCTCTTCACCATCTTCATCATCATCTTCAATTATGGAAGAGGTGGCTTTGAGTGCAATTCCCTTCTTCTTTTTATCATGCTCTTCACTTTGATTGAGCCTATTTAGTTCCAGCTCATGTTTTTGAAGCTTTCCAAATAGGGTGGCTAGAGACATTGTTGATAAATCTCTTGATTCCGCAATAGCTGTTACTTTGGGTTGCCAATTCCTGCTTAGACATCTCAAGACTTTGTTAATAAGATCCTCATTAGGAAATGTCTTTCCCAATGAGATAAGATGATTAACAATGTGAGTAAATCTCTTTTGCATATCATGAATACTCTCACCTTGGTTCATTCTAAACAATTCGTATTCATAAGTAAGAGTTTTTATTCGAGATCATTTTACCTCACTAGTACCTTTATGAGTTACTTGTAGAGTATCCCACATTTCTTTTACGGTCTTGCAATTTGACACCCTAAAGAATTCATCATACCCCAAGGATGTGGTGATGATGTTCTTGGCTCTCAAATTGTATTGAACCTTCTTTTTATCATCATCGGTCCATTCATTTCTGGGTGTATTAATTTTCACACCATCTTTAGTTTGTGTTGGGACAAAAGCACCATTTTCAACGGCATCCCACACATCTAAGTCAATAGCTTCAATAAAAATTTTCATCCTTTCTTTCCAATAGGCATAATCATCCCCATTGAAATAAGGAGGTCTATTTATAGAAGAACCTTCATTTGAAAAACCATTTGAAGCCATCACTTCTCTTGAAGCTGCTAAGCTCTTTAAACAAGCGTCTAGCTCTGATACCACTTGTTACCAAGTGGCCTCAATACTCAAGAGGGGGGGTGAATTGAGTAAGTAAAACAAGTTCGCAAATCTTTCGCTAATCGTTTGAAAACCAATTTTCGTTGAAGCTATTGAATAATTAGAGATAAAAGCATAGATGAGATATACACTTTTACTTATAAATGTGATAGCCAAAGGAGACAAAATTCAAGCAATTCAATAAAATAGTGCACAAAATAAAGAGAAGGGTTTAGAGAAAACAAACACAATGGTTTATCCTGGTTCAATCACTAATCCACTTGTGATCTACGTCCAGTCCCCAAGCAACAACTTGAGATTTTCCACTATATCTTCAAGCTTCAATGGGTGCTTGACAACCACTACAACCTTGAGCACTCAATGCTTTGGGATACCTCACCGTTATGCTTGAGCCTCTATTTTCCAAGGGATACCTCACCCTTTTACAGTTTGGAGGGATGCCTCACCCTCTCTAGAGATTATACAAATATTGAATTGGTAGAAACTCTCTTCAAAGAGCAAATAATACAACTGGAAATTCAATGGGTATATGATTCACGATTTACGCTCAGAAACAGAGTATTAATAGAGGAATAGATGAAAACTATTTTTTAATGCTCAACCAAGGTTTTTCAGATTGATTGTCTAACCCCCATAAATGCCCAACAACTTCTATTTATAAGTCATTGAAGTTTAGAGCCGTTGGGAGGTGGTTGGAGCATTTAATGATACGTAACTATCCGTTAATTTCTGTTTCTGGAAAGCTCTCTTATTCGAATAAGAGAATTCTTATTCGAATAAGGCTTTAAATAGCACAAGTGTGTTTTCCTCTGTAATGTGTTATTCGAATAACATCTTAGTTATTCGAATAACCACTTAAATGTATGGCTTCTAGGAAAACATGTTATTCGAATAACATTCATGTTATTCGAATAACTCATTCGAATAATTGATTTTCTGAGTTCTCGTTATTCAAATAACACTATCGTTATTCGAATAACCAATTAAACATGGTTTTGCTAAAACGCTTGTTATTCGAATAACAAGACTGTTATTCGAGTAACCATTTAAACATGGTTTTGCTGAAACGCTTGTTATTCGAATAACAACTTTGTTATTCGAATAACCATTTAATAAAATGATTTCCTGGAGATGTGTTATTCGAATAATACTTTGTTATTCGAATAACTTATTCGTGCCAAAATGTCTTTTGAATCATTTATTCAAATAACATAGGGCTTATTCGAATAAATCCTTTCCTAAAAGATTATATGGAATCTCTGACTTGTATTATTCGAATAATGCACCCCTTATTCGAATAATACATGTGAAAAACAGGTTTCATGTCTTTTTAAATGTTGCTTTTGATTCCATATGATCTTGTAAGCTTATGGACACGAGATGATTGATTCTTTGGAAGTTAAAAACCATATTGAAGCCTTGAAAACTTGTGTGCTATTTCGAAACATAAGATTGAGCTATTTGTGAATCTTTATATACCTTTACAAAATGATTGAAGTCCTAAAAGCTATACTTGATGGTCTTAAGACTCTTGGACTTGATCTTGCAACATCTTTAAGTTTGTTATCATCAAAACACATTTTTTATGAGATACATGCCAGTCACAAACTATTTCTCAGTGGACAAAAATTTACAGTTAGCGTAATAATATTTTATTATTCCACAGATAATAAAATATACTACGATTTTATTTATTAGATAAAATCTTGAAAAATGAAACTTCGTAAACTGTGTTCAACCTCAGGTTTAGTAAGATCCCCCATCAAAGTTTCTATAATCCAAAGTTTACCAGCCTCAGGGAAAATATTTTATTTTTTCGGCTCCGCTCAGTGGGCACGCAAAATGAGAAATATATTAAAATATTCAACATTTTCAAACAATTTCACAAAAATTCCTAAAAATCACAAATATTAGAAAATAACTATTTATCATGAAACAAACAGTTTTCTGAGACGTTACACTGACACTGCTCAGTGTGCACGTAAAACGAAAAATATATTAAAATATTTAATATTTTCAAAAAAATCTAAAAAAATTCCCAAAAATCATAAATATTATAAAATAATTATTTATAATGAAATAAATAATTTTCGGGTTGTTACAACTCTCCCCTTCTAAAAAGGAATTTCGTCCTCGAAATTCATCATATCTTAGAACAAATGCGACTATGTTTCCTTCATCTTGTCTTCTAGTTCTCGTGTTGTATCTTCAGCTGCATCAATCCAAATCACTAGCACTGAGGTTACTTCTTTCCATTGAGTATCTCATATTAATGGGTAAAAACGTGTTGACGTCGTAGGCCGATTAATAAGAGATCCTACACTCCTTGAGTCTTTTGCCATTCCAATACCCAACTCCACAAACAACCGTACATTGCTGAGTAGCTCTACTGAACTTATTCTCCTTACTCACCGTAGCAGAAAACTAAGCTTGTTTTCTTCTCAAGGCATCCACTACGACATTAGCCTCTTCCGGGATTATACCAAAAGAAAAAATCAAAATCCTTCAGAGCTTCTAATCACCGTCTCCGCCTCATGTTCAACTCATTCCAATAGGACAAAATACCTCTGACCCTTGAGATTACCATAGGCATGGAGAATTTTTCCTTGTAGAAAATGCTTCCAGATCTTCAATGCAACAACAAAGCTAACACCGAGTTGGTGTAAGGTAATCCTTCTTATGTGCTCTCGATTGTCTCAAGCGTACGTTATCATTCCTTCTATTCTGATCAAGCACACGTTCTAAACTTCCAATGCGAAGCATCACTAGGCCTCCCAAAAAGTTCGTTGGGATTTGGGAAGAATCATCAATGGTGAAGTAGTTGAGTGTCTTTTCTGCCCTTGAAAAATTTCCCTCGTATACATCAGTCCATACAAAACTTGACTCTAATTCATGAGTTAGATGAGAAGTTTTGTCACTTTGGAGAATTCTGCGATGAGTCCCCCGTATTAACCAATTAATTCCATCTAGCTATGAATTTCCATTACGGTCGTCGATTTTTCTCATTGAAGAAATGCTTCGAGTTCTGATGGGTTCACAACAGTTCCTTCCCTTGAGATCGCGTAACCCAAAGGTTGAACTGCCTCTAACTAGAATTTGTACTTAGACAACTTTATGCATAACTTTTCCTTTTTCTTCAGGTTTTGAAGAATCACAACGAGAGGTTCGGTACGTTCCTCCAAACGTTAAGAATAGATCAAGATGTCATCAACAAGGACAACGACAAATCTTTGAGCGAACTTGATGATAGTCCAGAATACAAGCTGACCTTGGAGAAAATAGCGGTGTTCTTCAATTGATTGGTCTAACCATCTTTCCTTGATCCAAACAAAATTTCTTATAGGGTAAGTTCTCATCTAATTGTGCTACTCTTAGCTCAATGATATGGTTCAGATTCGGGAACACATTCCCTCAATTAAGGTACACTAGAAACATTATAATGGTCAAAGAGAAAAGTAGGGGAGTCACTTGATTTACCATTGGACCCGTCCAGTGAAGAATATGATATGGTCCAATAAAACTTAGGAGTGAGTTTCATTGATTCACATTTAGGAAATTTCTGTCTCCAGAAACACTGAGTTTCTGTTGGAATCGAACGAGACCCGTTTAGAAAATGATCAATCTCTTTCCTGAGATCAATCCTATTCATGAAGAGAGTGGATAATCGAATTGGTAAAAAGGGTTCCAATTTCTAACAACATTAGGATAGTTTTAAATAAACTTATTGCAAAGAGAGCAGACATACAAACGAGGATAGTATCATTCAGGTCGAAGGGAAGCAAATACACAGACAACCCAATTCTAGAAATGAACTCTTAAAATTTCACTGAAACATTCTAACAGGATATGGTTGGAAGATAACCAATCCCTTCATTAACATTACATCTAATTTGTAAAAGAAGTAAACAAATCAGATCACCAGAAAGATTCAGTCCTTGACAGGTCATAGGATAATTTAATCAACTAGGCTACCAACAAGTTCTTAGTAGCAGAAGTAGAAATAACTTAGTCAAAAGATGACGAAGATTCAAACGACCTTAATAGACTCATACAGTCGTACGTCATAAAAAAACAGGTTACCCACGAAATAATACAATAAAATCATAGGGTCGTCTATCATAGTACAAGCTCCCTCGTTTAGACCTTCAGTATGAGAGACTTTCGCTTTACTTGAGGAATTAACTTTCCCTTCTTCGTGAGATTTTGAAGTACATCCATCTCTGATGGAAGGCTTTGTTCTGTGCAAGGTACAATTCCTAGCCACATGTCCTGGCTTTCCGCACTTGAAACAAATTATTCCTTCGATCATACAATGCCTTGTTAAGTGGCCCTTGCTATACTTCTTACATTTTGGTAAGGATGCCACGGTCGGATTGGACTTACTACCATTCGTACCTCCTTCATGTGTTCACTGTCGCTGTTGCTCCCTCGGTCGTAGTGTATACGATTTCTGCTTAAACCAATTGGCCTTCCAATTGTTCCTCCTTTGGAACTTAGGTAATCTAGAGTTACCCCAAAGTCGACTTTCTTCTATCAAATTCTGGACCTCAACTTCCAATTCCTGCTGTTGTGCGATCCTCTTGTCCTGGTGTGTTGTTACATTAACCATTCTTTGCATTTCTTCAGCTGCCGTAGTCGTGCCATCATTGTCAATCCCTGCGTTCACATGCTTACGTCTACTTCGAGTCATTGTCTTCCTTCAAGGATAAACAAATCAAACCATAAGGAAAATCAAAAGCAGTCAGTTCAAACAATATTGTCTCCTTTCAGAAACCAAACACAAAAAGTCACACAACCCAATTGAGACAAACCCAAAAAACTATAACTTGAGCTCCTTCATTCTACCTTCTGCGGCACGATCTCCTGTAAGTCTTCGACTCCCAAGTAGCTCCTCGGACCAAACTTACTCCAGATACTCTTTTCCAAAGAGAATCGATTTTTGAAAACCTCTTGGACGCCTCAATCCACCAACCTTGCAAGTCTTATTTAACTACCCTTTTTCTAACCCAATGGCTCAAACAATTCTAGAGGTAACACAACAAGGGTGTAAATGCAAACAAATCCTTAGCAAGTTCAGTCATACCAGTTGAGCTTCTTTCTAAAGAACTCCTATTACCTTAATACGCCTAGGTGAAGTCATAGTTTCCCATAGACACAGAACATTACACATTGAGTGGGCCAATACTCAATATCATGTAGCTGTGCAACAGTAGCTACCAACACTCAACCTATGGTAAGCCATGCCTTCCTTTCCCAATATCTCAATCAAGAGACAAGGAAGTACACAACATACAGAGAAACTTCTAACATGTCTAAGCATAATTAGTCCATACCCCAGCTCAATAGGATGAACTGAGCTCTGATACCACCTAATGTAACACCCCTTGATTTAATAACCACTGCACAATCACCATTATGTACCGGTTACTAAATTTTGACGTGTTACGATTGTCAAACATCAAATTTTTCCAAAAATTATATTCATTTCACATATGAGAAAATAGGAGCCACGAATGAATAGTTACATATACAACCAGTTAAAATTATGAATTATAATATGTACTCAATTTACAGCATTTAAGACTGAATAATCACCTTAAAACATACATATACCCAAATTACACTTTATACAGGTAATGCAAAATAAAATATAAACTACCCATAACATATCCACGACTAAGGAGTTGGGCACTCCCTCGGATCCTGAGTGCGTAAGGCAACCCCGGGCACACCGATGTAGGGAGAAATATGGGATAAGGTCTTCTATTACAGTCCTCTTCACGGTCAAACCCAGATCCCCAACAAATTGCATACGCTTGTCGGTCCTGTCGAGTGGCCAAGCCTTGGTACCTTCGGTGAACTCAATTATGATGAAACCAATAGGGTCCCTTCAAGGTGTCCTTACCGAACGCAGAAAATCAAACCAAGTGAAGTCTAGGAGATTCAACCTCACCCCTTTTACAGAACTTAACCAAAACCACACCAAATAGCAACAAATACAGGAAAGAGGTAAGACATTCTACTTTCATTATCTATGATGGCGATAAAGAAACATAACACGAATGACGAAGTCATTCTATACATATAGATATCACAAATATGTTCAAGTTATCAATTACATAGATATTTTCAAAAAACATATCCTATGATAATACAATTATCAACAGCACTATAACAACAAGTATTCACTATAGATATATAACAAGTATTTATGTTTCCACAATATGTATGTTAACCGTGCCATGATAATATGTGAACTAAACATGCATATGCATAATGCGTATGCTGACCATTCTCATGTACAATGTACTCATTTCCTACTCCATGGAGCTACACTGAAAGTTTTTAGAGATGAACGTCCCAGAAGATCTGCCCCCCCTAAATAGACAGTCTACGCCAGGCCACGAAAAGCAATAGTGGTTTGTCTGGCTGTCAGTGCATTGCAACAGTGTTCACGACTAGGGGTATAATGTGATAGCATAATCATGAATGAAACACCGCGCCCTGACCCCCTCAAAGGACTCATACAATTTCCCCACTATCCTGTAAGTTCTCGTTCACTCCTAGGCATAAAACGCCATAACTGTATGATGCTCAAACGCATAACCAATGAAATCAAATCACATCAGACTCAATAGTCTATCAGATGCTTCCAGGGTCTAGTTCATCGGCCCAATAGCACAATGATGCCAATGTATGTTTTCTCAGAGTATCTCAATTGTACAAATTCAAGAATCATACATTTTAAAATTTTAAACCGAAATAGTCATTAATAGATTTGGGTCCCACTCATGGGCCCGATAACAAAGTCGTCATTCATAATTAATTTGGGACTTACCATTGTCTCATAAAGTTTTATCATTGTTCTTCTCTTTGTCCTTAATAATATACATTTAATTATATGTCCTATGATTCTCAAGGTCTCACTTACACTTTTAATTCTTGTTTCTCTAATTCCATCAGTCATTCATCATTTATCAACAAGATTTTTAATCCCATTCCTAGGTCCACATCAAGCCAATAACACACTTTAAGGATAAACACAATCCCTTCCATAGTTATGATAAAAGTTAAACATTAGCTTCATTATGTTCCTCACAACCTCAACCATACTCATGTTCTTCCTTTATTCCAAAAATTGCTCTAAACTATAAGGCAAACTATCATTCTTAGTTCTTCCCATTTTATGAATCCCTAATCAACTTCTAATCATTCAACTAATTATGTTTAATAAGTTTATCTTAGCATTAAAGTCTTATAATAAGTGCCCAAGGAGACCGAAGGCTCAAAGGGGCTAGAAAAAGCCTAAGTTCCATTGCTGAACGTGTTACACGGCCTCGTGAAAATTACATGGCCTCGAGTACACGACCGTGTGGTCATACACGGCCTAGGCCGTGTACTCCTCTGGAGTGCACCAGAAAACATGTTTTAGTTACACAGGGAGATACACGACCGTGTATTCATACACGGCCTAGGCCGTGTATCACTCTGTGGATGCAGAAATCACCAAAAAAATCATTCCAATCTTCATGCAATCCGAAATCTATCAACATACAACTAATTCCTACTAATCAAAACACCATTAAACAACCAAAATCACTTAAATAAAGGGGTACCCACAAATGGGTTTCACCCCATCAACACAACAAAGACGTTTCTCACTGCCAAAATGGGTTGAAGAGAATAATCTTCCTCTTACCTTAGTGAAGAACAAGGAAAAGCAAGCTCCTTTTGTCCTTGAAATTTCATGCTTCTCCACCACAAGATCCTTGGGTGTTCAAATCTAATAAATCAAGATCAAAGAGTGGAAATGACATCCATAGTCACCAATGTGACCATGGACCACGAAAATGGGGAGAAAAGGAGAAGAAATTTGAGAGCTTTTACCTCAAAACTTGAAGCTTTGGAGCTGGCTGTGGAGGACGAAAATGGAGGAGCAAGGAGGAGTTCCCAACAAAGAAGAAAGCTTGGAGATGATGATGGGAAGCAATGGTCTATATTAGCTTGAGCATAGAAGCTTGAATGTTCAACAATAGAGGTGTGTAGGTGGAAGAAGAGAGGAAGAGAGAGTGAGGAAGAAAGCTGCGTATGAGGGAGAGAAAATGAGGAATGAAAATGTGTTTCCCCCCTCCCCCCAAAATCATGCAGCACCTTTAGAGAGGAGAGAGAGAGAAGTGGTAAGCTTCCTTGAGAAGCTTCGCACGCTTCTCGATAAAGTGAAGTGTGTGGTCACTTAAATGATGTCATAAAAATAACTAGATAAAAATAATCTACTAAAATTATTTCTTAGTGGATAAAATTTTACAGTTAGCGTAATAATATTTTATTATTCCATAGATAATAAAATATACTGCGATTTTATTTATCAGATAAAATCTTGAAAAATGAAACCTCGTATCTTGTGTCCAGCCTCGGGTTTATTAAGATCCCCCGTCGGCATTTCTACAGTCCAAAGTTTACCAACCTCAGGAAAAATATTTCATTTTTCCGGCTCCGTTCAGTGGGCACATAAAATGAAAAATATATTAAAATATTCAACATTTTCAGAAAATTCCACAAAAATTCCAAAAATCCACAAATATTGGAAAACAACTATTTATCATGAAACAAACAATTTTCTGAGACGTTACATTGACACTACTCAGTGTGCATGTAAAATGAAAAATATATTAAAATATTTGTCATTTTCTAAAAAATCTAAAAAAATTCTCAAAAATCATAAATATTATAAAATAATTATTTATAATGAAATAAATAATTTTTGAGATGTTACATGGAGAGCCTTACAAAAAGTTTTTGATACAACAGATAATAAAACAAATTAACAAATCAATGATAGGATGTCTGTAACGCCCTAGATAATCATGATAGACTTGTAAATGGTTGCATAGGTAGCCTAATACTACTTTGTCATGCTTGTAAATTTTTGTCATCGTCTGAGCATGTTTAGTGACTTTGCTACACCACTATGAGTGAAATATAGTTGATTTTAGCCCTGGATTGGACTTAAACTGCTTAGTTAATGAAAATAAGTGTGGAGAGCTTGTTTCTAGGTCACAAATGTGTGGAAGTAGATGGGGTTAAAGTTTGAGGTTAATCAAAGTTAGTTTGACATTTTTAAGCATACTAGTTGTTTGTTTTAATGCCGAATTAACCATCGACAGATATGAAAAATTATGAAAATGGTGAAACAAGATTTTTGATAAATCTTAGGATTTATTTGAAACTTATTGGAAGTTGAAAAATTGGATTTCGTGAAATCCAAGTGTTCTTAACAGATCAGGGCATAGCAGTGTAGTCACTTAAGTGACTAAGTAATCACGTGGCTGGGCTTGTTTCTGCCTTGGCCTTTATAAGTCACCAAAGTGAGATATTTTCTCATTTCTCACATCTCTCTCATGCCTGTAGCAGGGGAGCACCAAAGGAAAACTAACAAAGGAGCCATAAGAGGACCATCTTCAACCAAAGAGTAGGAAGAGCTTAGTGGTGGAGAGAAGATGCTCTCAGACTTCATTTCTGGCCATTGAGGTAGGGGAAACTTTGTTTGGACAACTTGCTTTCATTTCCTTCAGTTTGGTTCTTGAGGGGCTTGATGAAGGTTTGATGAGTGATTTTGTGATTCTTGAGTTGAATCTTGTTAAGGATAGTTTGGTTAAGTAAGAAATTGATTTGTGGATATGTTAGGATGAATTTTCATAACTTGGAAGCCTTATTTTCCATTTAGGCCAAATCTGAGGTTTAGGTTAAGTGTGGATTTGATTCACAAAGTGGTCTGATTAAGTTAAATTAAAGTGGATTAAGAGTTGTTATGTGTTGATGAACCTTCTAGAAGGTTGGAAATCACTTGGATGTGAGGTTTGAGTGATTAGATGAGGGGTAAGTTCCAATAGAACAGTACCCAAATTTAAAAAATTCTACAAAATCCATGTTCTGCTGCTTGTGCCATGACGCAAGGTGTTGCACGTCGCGACATGCAAATGATGCACCTCCAATAGTTGGAACCCGAGAGCAGGGTGCCGCAATGTGAGATGGAGCAGAGGCCAGGGCATCGCTGTGTGAGCTCTAATTTTTGAATAAAATGATTGTGTAATGCAATGGAGCCTTGTAAAGGTGTAGTATCTTCTTTTATGCTTCTTAGTGAGTGTTGAAACTCTAATAGGAGTATTTAACAAAGAGTGAATATGTTAAATTAAGTTGATTTGTAATGTTAATTATGAGAAATAATTTGACATGGCTATATATATACACATATTGTGTATTGTGATGAATTGAGAAATTGAGCTTCCCTAAGTGTTGGAATCACTAATGTATGCTCTTTTAAGTCTGTTAAGGTACTTTTAGGAGTATTGGATGAAGTAAATTTTAAGATGCATGTAAATTAACTGTGATGCTAATTATTATAGGTAATTAGTGATTATTTTGCATGAGTTTATTGTGAAACATATTAAGGTGAGTAATATCCTCTTTATGTTGATTGAACCTTATTAAGGTGAGTAATACCCTCTCTATGTTGTTGAGTAAGGAGGTGAGTAGTATCCTCTTTATATTGATTGAACAGTGAGGTAAGTAATACCTGTAACGCCCCCTTTTTCAAGAGGAGGACATTACACCGAACACACAAAACTCAAAAGAAACTATTAAGACTCGGTTTATTTTATCTATAGGTATTAACCTACTCATCAATAAAGTATCATAACTTAGCAATTCTTTTTTTTTTGTTTTGTAAATGGAAAACATAAACTTAGCAAAACTTAACATAAAGATCAAACCATATGTTTATACAAAAGATATATACTCTATATATATTTAGGTACATAACATAAGTCATTAAATACATCAATAGTTTTGTCAAAAGAAAGTAGAAGCTTTACATGCCCAAAAATATGAATACAGACAGCCACCAAGGCTATAAAAAGTATCATGCCCCTAACAAATTGCTGAGAAGGAGCCTCAGAGGGGTCCTCCTCAGGTTCTTCCATAGGATCCTCCTCAGAAGAGGAAATCCTTACAAGAGCAATAGATTCATGAGCAGGAGCTCATGCAGAAGATAAGAATGAATTCTCGTGTGGAGTATACTCACGGTTACCCCACACCTCACACATCAGCATGTAGAACTCCAGCCATACAGAAACGTCAAAAGAGAAGACAGGTGGATCATAACGACCCCAAGCCAAAGATACAGTCACATCTCCTATGTAGACGAAATGCTCGGTGATCAAGTCGACGTGCCAATAGTTAATGCCTCCGTGGAGCCTGAGTTTGGCATACCCTAGGAAACCGCGCCGGGATGCCATAGTCAAATAGAAGACTAACTCGCCACAAAACCAAGAAACTCAGGCTCTTCCTCGCCTCGATCTTTTAAGAAGCATATATATAAATAGAATGGCCGAATACAGAAAAGAGGTGAGATATCCAACATCAATACTAGTTATGGCAGTAAAGAACCAAAAATGACACAAGGCACTATACAGCATGGCAAACATAATAAACAGCATCAGGATTCAGATGATAAATAATTTGATATTGCAGATAGTCATAACATCATTAAAAGAAATAGTTCCCTAATCATATATACTTATGCCATATAAGTATGTTGACAGACTATGCACATGCACAAGGTACCCAAATCCTACTCCATGGAACTAGACACAGCATCAGAGAAAATGATCAAGGAGACATGCCTGTATCTTATCAGCCTCAAGTAAAGTGCTTTCAATATACACAAATTGCGCAACATGGCTTATACAAGGTATTCTTCACAAGATCGCGATATAGGACAGTGTCTCGGTCTGGATCATCGGTGCATTTGCATCAGTCTGTCCCATGGCATAGAGGAGCTACCAACTATCCATTGCGAGATACCCGCACCCTGACACCCCCAAGGTCAACAAATGACCTATACTAGTCTATTTGCACCCGAACGTAAGTGTGATTCATCTTCTAGGCATACAGCCTTACAAACAGAGTCCAACGGACATTCAAAATACATGATGACTCAATGCACATATATACAGATATTGAATAATGGTATGACTTGTGCTTGATTACACGTCATATTAGGCCCAATCAATTATCAATAATCCTTTGTCCCATTTATGGACCCACAACAAGTCATTGTCCAAATCTCAAGGGTGAAAACATACTTTTCTCATTAAACCCCTCTAGGAAAATTCTCTAGTATTTTTCATTCAACCTTTATTACTCTTAATTAGATAAGTCATTTCCTTTGTTTTAGTTCAAACTCACTTAAGGTAATTATTTTAAGTTCCTCACAACCTCACCCCCACTCATGTTCTTTCTTTGTCCAAAAATCACTCTAGGCTATAGGATAAAGTTTTGTTCTTTATTCTTTCCATATTGTGAGTTCCTAATTAATTATCTAATCACCTAATTACCTAAGTTTTAATTGATACAAAAATTTTGTCAATGGGTGCCCTAGATGGCCGTGACCTCCCAAGGGCTAGGAACCTAAAATTCTCATCACATTATTAATTACTTATTACTTGATTTATTAAGTTTCAAAGAAGCACAAAAATTCCATTATGGACCCATCAATGGCCTCATGGCCGTGAACCTCCAAGCAAAAGGGGTAAGAATCCTTTGCTTTCCATATACACATCCAAGCATTCAAAGCATTCCAATCTATCAAGTTACATAATAGCAAGTATTAAAGTCATACAACACAACCAATTACAACATTGCCAAAAATCACACAACAAAGTGAGCAACCCATACATGGATTCCTCACCATCAACGAAAAAATGTGTTCCTCACCACCATGATAGGTTAAAGAGGATGATCTCCCTCTTACCTAAAGAGACAACACAAGAAAGCAAGCTCCGTGATGCTTCTTGCAATTTTCATCCACCACCACCAATGAAAACCTAGGATAGTCAAACTCACACAATCAACAACCAAAGCTTGAAAAGAGGAGTCCTTGATCACAAAGGTGACCAAGGATCACGAAAATGAGAAGAGCAAAGATGAAAGTCAAGAACTTTACCTCAAAACTTCAAGTTTTAGGGCTTAGTAGAAAGTGATGAAGATGGAGGAATTAAGAGATGATCACCAAAGAGAAAAACTTTAAGATGATGAAAGGATTCAAGAATCTAGATTAGCTTGAGCAAGAAAGCTTGGGTGGCCAACAATGGTGTTGAGGCTGTGAGAATGGAGAGAAAATGGAGATGAGACAAAAGTGAGAGAAAGGAAAAAAAGTAAGAGAATGAAAAGTGAAACTTTGTTTGAAATGAAAAAGTGATGGTTAAGTGAAAAAGGTGACAATTTTTTAGTCATCTTTCCCCCCAAATGGCCGTGGAGTCACAATGAGGAGAAAGGAAAGTGGCTTCCTTGAGAAGCTTGATACAAAGCTTCCTTGAGAAGCTTCACACACTTTTTGAAAAAGTCAAGGGTGATGATGTCATTTTGGTGATGTCATTAAAGTGCTCTCTAGAAAAGATGACTAACACTCAACTAAAGCTATTATCCATAGGACAAAAATTACAGTTAGCAAAAATAGTATTTATTGTCTAATGGATAATAAAACGTACCGCGATTTTAGTAAGATAACCTATCGATGTTTCCACAGTCCAAAGTTTTTCGGCCTCGAAAAAAATATTTTATTTTTTTGGCCCCGTTCAGCGCACACACAAATCGAGGAATATATTAAAATAATCAAACAATTCAAATAATTCTAGAAAAATTCACAAAAATCACAAATATTATAAAAAGCATATATAACAGAAAACAAGAAATTTTTGGGGTGTTACATTCTCCTATTCTAAAAAGAAATTTCGTCCTTAACATTTTTATACCTCATAATAGATGTGGATGTTGTTCCTTCATCTTATCCTCTAACTCCCACGTCGCATCTCCAGTTATGTCATTCCAAATCACTTTCACCAATCGAATCCCCTTTCCTCTAAGTTGCTTCACTTTCCTATCCTCAATCTTTACAGGAAGTGTATCCTAGATTAAATTCTCTTTTAATGGTACTGTATCCAGTGCTATGACATGGTTTGGATTAGGAATGTACTTTCGCAATTGCGACACATGAAAAACATTGTGAAGGTTAGAAAGAAAAGGTGGTAAGGCTATTTGGTAGGCTACTGGACCTATCCGACGAAGAATTTGATAAGGTCCGATGAATTTAGGAGTAAATTTTCTAGATTTGAGAACTCAGCCAACCCTAGTCGTGGGTGTGACTTTCAAAAACATATGCTTGCCTTCTTCAAACTCAAGAGGCTTCCTTCTTTTATCTGCATAGCTTTTTGTCGAATCTGAGCCGACTGCATCTTTTCCTAAATCATCTTAACCTTCTCTATTGTTTGTTGCACAAGATTAGGTTCGATCGTAAGGTGCTCCCCATCTTGGTACCACACAAAAGTGTTCTGCACAGTCGTTCGTGTAGAGCCTCATAATGTTCCTTCATTCCCATTGCTTCTTGAAGACTCTGCGAAAACCTCAATGTGAACCTCGGATCTCTATCGGAGATAATACTGGAAGGCACACCATGAAGTCTAACAATCTCACCAATATACAGTTGAGCTAACCTCTCTATCGAATACCTTATGTTGATTAGTAAGAAGTGCACAGACTTTGTAAGCCAATCAATAATTACCCATATCGAATCATGACCTTTTTGGGTCTTCGATAATCCAACCGCAAAATCCATCGTGATGCAATCCCATTTCCATTTGGGAATAGTTAGAGGTTACAACATTTCTGAAGGTCTCTAATGTTTAACCTTGGCTTTCTGACAAACCAGATAAGATGACACATACTTGGCAACGTCCCTCTTCATTCCGTGACACCACAATAATTGCTTCAGGTCTTGGTACATTTTAGTCATTCTAGGGTGTATACTCAACTAGCTCGTGTGGGCTTCATCAAGAATTAATTTCCTCAGCTCCAGATCACTGGGCAAATAAACCTTGCCTTTGAACCTTAGAATACCGTCATGTCTTTCTTGAACTGTTGACATAATGTCTCGCTTCTTCAGCTCCCTCTCATTATAATTAAATACTCGTCATCTTTCTATTTCTCTCAGATTTCTTCCATCAAATCACTTAAGATAGTAACTATATTCAAACAAATCTTCCCCGATGTCAACTCCACGGATGTCCACATATTCTAGAACTGTTCTATTAATTCCTTTTCCTTGATCATCATAGCAGAGATACTAAGCATCTGCACCACATTTGCCTTTCCAGCATGATACTGGAGTTGAAAATCGTAGTCTTTCAAAAATTCTAACCACCTCATTTGCCTCATGTTCAGGTTTTTTTGGTCGAACAGGTACTTTAGACTCTTATGATCACTGTAGATGTTAAATATTGCTCCGTACAAAAAATGTCTCCATATTTTCAAAGCAAACACCATAGCTGCTAACTCCAGGTCATGCGTAGGATAATTCTTTTCATGTACTCTTAGTTATCTTCAACCATAAGCTACCACTTTCCTATTTTGCATGAGCACGCATCCTAATCCTTGATGTGAAGTATCACAATACACTTCAAAGGGTTCATTGGGATCAAGTAGAACCAAATTGGTGAAGTAGTCAATCGTCTCTTCAATTCTTGAAAACTCTCTTCACAATCATCGGTCCATACAAAGGCTTAATTCTTTCTCGTAAGTTGAGTGAGAGGTCCTGCTATCTTAGAAAATCTTTCAATGAATCTTTGGTAATAACTAACTAATCCGACGAAGCTATGGATCTCTGTCACAATCTTCGGCGTTTCCCACTGCAGAACAGCTTCAACTTTCAATGGATCCACTGCAATTCTATCCTTCGAGATTATATGACCCAAAAACTTAACCTCTTCCAGCCAGAATTCACACTTTGACAACTTGGCATACAACTTCTTCTCCTTTAGAATCTAGAGAACTATACTGAGATGTTCAGCATGTTCTTCCTGATTTTGAGAATAGATCAGAATGTCATTGATGAAGATGATGACGAATCTATCTAGGTAAGGACAAAAAATCCTATTCATGTAATCCATGAATATGGCAGGTGCATTCGTCACTCCAAACAGCATCGCAAGATACTCATAATGTCCGTAATGTGTATGAAAAGTGGTTTTAGGAATATCCTCTACCTTCACTCGGATCTGATGATAGCCTGAACGCAGATCGATTTTAAAGAAAATAGAAGCTCTTTTCAGCTGAT
This sequence comes from Ormosia semicastrata, assembly GCA_029884595.1. NCBI lineage: Eukaryota > Viridiplantae > Streptophyta > Magnoliopsida > Fabales > Fabaceae > Ormosia > Ormosia semicastrata. The sequence goes on from JAQQTO010000063.1 coordinate 54,609,264, forward strand.
CCATCAAATCATCTATCCTCGAAAATGGATACTTGTTCTTGATTATGACTTTGTTCAGCTGACGATAATCTACACATAAGCATGAAGTTCCATCTTTTTTCTTGACCAGTAACACTGGCGCTCCCCAGGGTGATACACTAGGCCTGACAAATTGTTTTTCCAAAAGTTCTTCCAACTGCTTCTTGAGCTCAACTAATTCTGACGGTGACATCCTATAGGGTGCTATAGATATTGGACCAGATCCAGGCACAAGATCAATTGTAAACTCTATCTCCCGCTCAGGCGGTAAACCCGGTACCTCATCAGGAAAGATTTTGAGAAATTCATTGACTACCAGAATAGCCTTCACATCCATCTCGCTCTTAACTTTTAAGGAAGACAATAACATGTATCCCTGAGCTCCTTCTTTCAAGAAAGCTTGAACTTGATTGGTGTAAAAAATCTAGAAACTTCAGTTGTAGGGAAAACTATGGTTTTACTGGAATAGTCTAACAGGATATGGTTAGAAGATAACTAACCAATTCCTAAAATTATATCTATTTAAGAAAGAGGTAAACAGATCAAATCAATAGAAAAAACTCAACCTTCAACAGATAAAGGACAATCCAAACAAACTTGGGTGGTAACAACAGGTGTAGCAGTAGGGGTAGAAACACTCAAATCAAAAGGTAAAGAAGACACAGGTAAACCTAATTGACACACACAGTCATAAGAAATAAAAGAATGGGTCACTCCCGAATCATACAGTACAGATAAAAGATTACCTCCTATGGTACCATCTCCCTTTATCAGATCGTCAGATTGGGAGGCCTCTGCTCCACTCATTGTGTAAACTCTGCCTCCTACCTGAGGTTTTACAACTCATGCATTGTTGACAGAAGGCTCCGCCTTGGGTTGGTTAAAATCTTGGGAGAGTCCAGGTTTTCCATATCTGAAGCAGATAATTCCCTTGATCGTGTAATCCCTTGTTAGGTGGTCCTTTCCACATTTCATACACTTTGGTGAAGATGCCACAGTCTGACTAATTCGATGGCCACTGAAATTTCCACTAGAGCCTCCACCAGGTGATTGTTGTTGACTTCCCGGTGGTCGGGAATAGGGCTTCCTCTGAAATCAGTTGTTATTGTTTTCTCCTATTTGAAACCTAGATGGTCCGAAGTTACAATTCCTTGCCTCTCGAGATGGTTCTAACGCTTCAAGTCTATAGCACATATCCATCAAGGCTGAGAACTGATTCATTCTCATTGGCAGTACTCCTTTATTCAATTCAACCTTTAGACCTTCTTCAAACTTATGACATTTCCACACTTCATCAGGCTGGATTTGAAGATACCGTGAGAACTTTGACAAACTCTCAAACTTTGTAGCATACTCGTTAACCGTCATCCTACCTTGTCGTAACCCAAGGAATTCTATTTCCTTGGCATGCCTTGCACCATCTGGAAAATACTTTTCTAGAAATGCATTACAAAACACTTCCCATGTAATTTCCCTTCCTTCTGCTTGTATCAATCTCTGAGTTCCTTTCCACCAATTTTCACCGTCTCCCACCAGCATAAATACGGCATAAGTTACCTTGTGGTTGTTCGCACATCCCATTCCTTCAAAAATCTTTTCTAGCTCTTGAATCCACAAACTTGCCTTTTCCAGATCAAGATCGCCTCTGAACTGTGGAGGATTGTTTCGACAGAATTCAGACAAATTCTGGGCATCAGCATTTGCCTCTTGCTGTTATGCTGCTCATTGATTCTGTTGCATAATAACTTCCGCCATCCACTGCATAGCTTCAGCAACTGCAGTCATCACCTCGTTGTCACGTTCCACATTAACGTATCCTCCTCTACCACATGCCATTACCTTTCTCTAGAGTCAACTAAACAAAACACAAGGAAAGTTTAGATATAACCTTTCAAAAACTAAACACAAAGAATCACACATCACACAAATAAGACAGACCTAACCACAAAACCCAAAAGAAAACTCAAACCGAGGCTCTGATACCAAACTAGTGTATCGCCCACTTTTCCGGGAGGAGGACGTCATACCAAACATACGGAACTCAAAAGAAACCATTAAGACCCAATTTATTTTATCTATAAATATTAACCTATTCATCAATAAGGTATCCTAACTTAGCAATTCTTTTTTTTTTTTTTGTAAACGAAAAATATAAACTTAGCGAAACTCAACATGAAGATCAAATTATACATTTATACAAAAGATATATACTATATATATATTTAGGAACATAACATAAGTCATTAAATACATCAACAGTTTTAGCAAAAGAAAGCAGAAGCTTTACATGCCCAAAAATATGATTACAGACAGCCACCAAGGCTACAAAAAGTATCATGCCCCCAACAAACTACTGAGAAGGAGCCTCAGAGGGATCCTCCTCAGGTTCCTCCATAGGATCCTCCTCAGAAGAGGAAATCCTTACAGGAGTAAAATAGATTCACGAGTAGGAGCTCGTGTAGAAGATAGGAACGAATCCTCGTGTGGAGTATACTCACGGTCACCCCACACCTCACGCATCGGCATGTAGAACTCTAGCCATAAAGAAACGTCAAAAGAGAAGACATGTGGATCATAACGGCCCTAAGCCAAAGATATAATCATATCTCCCATGTAGATGAAATTCTCGGTGATCAAGTTGACATGCCAACAGTCAATGCCTCCGTGGAACCTCAGTCTGCCATACCCTAGGAAACCTCTCCGGGATGCTATAACCAAACAGAAAACTAACTCGCCCCAAAATCAGGAAACTCAGGCTTTTCTTTGCCTCAGTCTTTTAAGAAGCATAGAAATAAATAGAATAGCAGAATACAGAAACGAGGTGAGATATCCAACATTAATACTAATTATGGCAGTAAAGAACCAGAAATGGCACAGGGCACCATTCAGCATGGCAAACATAATAAACAGCATCAGGATTCAGATGATAAACAATTTGATAATGCAGATAGTCATAATATCATTAAAAGAAATAGTTCCATAATCATATATATTTGTGCCAGATAAATATATTGACAGACTATGCACATGCACAAGGTACCAAAATCCTACTCCATGGAGCTAGACACAACATCAGAGAAAATGATCAAGGAGACATGTCTGTATCTCATCAGCCTCAAATCAAATGCTTTCAATATCAACAAATTGTGCAACAGAGGAGCTACCAACTGTCCATTACGAGATACCTATACCCCGACGCCCCCAAGGTCAACAAATGACCTACACTAGTCTATTCGCACCCGCATGTAGGTGTGATACATCTCCTAGGCATACAGCTTTACAAACAGAGTCCAATAGACTATCACAATGCATGACGACTCAATGCACATATGTACAGATATTGAATACTAGTATGACTTGTCCATGATTACACGTCACATTAGGCCCAATCAATTATAAACAATCCTTGGTCCCACTCATGGACCCACAACAAGTCATTGTCCAAATCTCAAGGGTGAAAACATACTTTTCTTATTAAACCCCTCTAAGGAAATTCTCTAGTATTTTTCATTCAACCTTTATTACTCTTAATTAGATAAGTCCTTTCCTTTGTTTTAGTTCAAACTCACTTAAGGTAATTATTTTAAGCTCCTCACAACCTCACCCCCACTCTTGTTCTTTCTTTGTCCAAAAAATCACTCTAGGCTATAGGATAAAGTTTTGTTCTTTATTCTTTGCATATTATGAATTCCTAATTAATTATCTAATCACCTAATTACCTAAGTTTTAATTGATTCAAAAATTTTGTCAATGGGTGCCCTAGATGGTTGTGACCTCCCAAGGGCTAGGAACCTGAAATTCTCATCACATTATTAATTACTTATTACTTGATTTCTTAAGTCCCAAAGTAGCACAAAGATTCCATCATGGACCCATCAATGGCTTCATGACCGTAAACCTCTAAGAAAAAGGGATAAGAATCCCTTGCTTTCCATATACACATCCAAGCATTCAAAGCATTCCAATCCATCAAGTTACACAATAGCAAGTATTAAACTAATACAACACAACCAATTACAACATTACCAAAAATCACACAACAAAGTGAGCAACCCACACAGGGATTCCTCACCATCAATGCAAAAACATATTCCTCACCACCATGATAGGTTGAAGAGGATGATCACCCTCTTACCTAAAGAGACAACACAAGAAAGCAAGTTCCTTGATGCTTCCTTGCAATTTTCGTCCACCACCACCAATGAGACCCTAGGATAGTCAAACTCACACAATCAATAACCAAAGCTTGAAAAGAGGAGTCCTTGATCACAAAGGTGACCAAGGATCACAAAAATGAGAAGAGAAAAGATGAAAGTCGAGAACTTTACCTCAAAGCTTCAAGTTTTAGGGCTTGGTAGAAAGTGATGAAGATGGAGGAATCAAGAGATGATCACCAAAGAGAAAAGCTTCAAGATGATGAGAGGATTCAAGAATCTAGATTGGCTTGAGCAAGCAAGCTTAGGTGGCCAACAATGGTGTTGAGGTCGTGAGAATGGAGAGAAAATAGAGATGAGAGAAAAGTGAGAGAAAGGAAAAAATTGAGAGAATGAAATGTGAAACTTTATTTGAAATGAAAAAGTGATGGGTAAGTGAAAAAGGTGACAAATTTTTGGTCATCTTTCCCCCCAAATGGCCGTGGAGTCACAAGGAGGAGATAGGAAAGTGGCTTCCTTGAGAAGCTTGATACAAAGCTTCCTTGAGAAGCTTCGCACACTTTTTGAAAAAGTCAAGGGTGATGTCATGGTGATGATGTCATCTTGGTGATGTCGTTAAAGTGCTCTCTAGAAAAGATGACTAACACTCTACTAAAGCTATTATCCATTGGACAAAAGTTATAGTTAGCAAATGATGCGTGAAATCCGCAAGTGTACGATTTCGTCATCAAGTAATAAAAAGATCGAATCCACAGGGACTGTGTCTATGAATACCAATTAATTGATTAATTAATTCAATTAAGTTAAACAAAAGGGAATATGATTGTTGATTAAGAAGAACGTAATAACAAAATAATTAAATAAATCAAGAAAACAGAATTCAGAACAAAAATAGCGAATTATCAAGAAAGGGATTTTCAAATTCAAGAAAGCTTCCAAGATTGGGATACCACAATGATACAAGATAAATCCTAATTGATAACCATTTTATTAAATCTGAAATTCAATTGAAGGTGAATTACCCTAAATTAGTTAATGTTCTTTCTCAAGATACAAGATCCGTGCCCAATTAAACCAATTCCTACTCTCGTGGTAATTGAATTTAAATTGAACCCATTACGCTTTGTGGTAATTCATTGAATCCTCGAAAGGCTAAAACTACTCTCGTGATTTAGACCTTAAGTTCAATTCTTATGGTTCCAACACTTAGGTTCACCTCTCAGTGCGTCCCTAAATGCCTATGAGATGCAAATAAGTGGCCAGCAAATTCACATGAATAAGAGCAATAAGAATTAAATCAAAGAACATTCAAGATCAATAAAAGGGGAAACAACGTCAATTAATCATTATTAATGTATCAAAGGACATTGCCCAATCCTAGAAACAAAAGAAACTACTCAAACATAGAGAAGAAGAGACAAGAAATCAAACTTAAAAACATCCCAAACCCATAACAATGGAAGAAGAAGGGAGAAAGATGAAGAACCCAAGCCTCCTTTGTGCCTCCTTTTGAACCAAACTAGAACCCCCTAATTGTATTCAGAACATCTATTTATAACCTAGGGTTTTAATTGGCTAAAAAGCCCCAAAAGAAATAAAAATAAAAACTAAAATTCTGCTGCGCGCTACGAACCACGGCCGTGGATCATTCCACGGCCAGGCCGTGGTTCTCTCTGCCAGAATTCCATAGGGCCGTGGATCATTCCACGGCCAGGCCGTGGTTCTCTCTGCCACAGGCCAATTTTGCATGCTGTTAAGTTCCACGGCCGTGGTTGGTTCCACGGCCAGGCCGTGGAACTCTCTGAAAGTCTCTTTTTGCACCTTTTTACTATCCATAAAGCTCCAACTTCAATCATGCAAGCTTCCATCCATTCCAAGGCCAATTTAGCACCAATCCTACACAATAACACCACAAACACCGCAGTTATCCGAACTAAGGGAAAAACAAACAAAAAAAGGAAACTAAAATGTCTAAAATGCCTAAGAATATATCCAAAACAAGAACAAAACATGATGTTGTTTCACACACATTAGCAAACATAGTATTTATTGTCCAATGAATAATAAAATGTAGCGCGATTTTATTTATCAAATAAAATCTTAAAAAATAAAAATTTCATAAACTGTGTCCTGACATCGGGTTTAGTAACACTCGTGACATCTTTGACTTGCATTCACTCTAAGGACTTGTATAGACATAAAAATTAGACATAATTAGATATAGCATGACAATTGTATGGGCGGTTACCACCATGACATGAAATCATGACATTGCAATTGTACGGGCCATTGCATACTTCTGTGATTGAAGTGTTAACTTAATGATTGTGTAACTGATAACTCCATGAAATGTACTCATTTATCCTCCATATTTGTGCTTCATGGCATGCTTAGTCCTTGTTCTTCTGCATATTTGGAAGGTTTTATGCTTATATTTGTGGAATTCTATTTTGAGATCTTCTTTTATGTTTTTGAATAATTTGTGCATATTTGTTGATTAATTAAGTAGATTTGTAATTATATTTAACTTGGTGCTTTCTCTAATGCAGGAAGGGCTCAAAAGAGACAAATTGATGCAAGCCAAGGCCCAGCATTAGAGGAAAGAAGCCAAGGAGGCATTCCATAGCTCCACGTCACAGCGCAAACATGTGCACGCCACGATGTGGTGGTTTTAGCCAGTGCAAGTCAGGGAAGAACATGGCCTGCCACATGTTCTCGCACATGGGCTCCACGCCACGGCGTGGGCTTGTACACGCCGCGGCGCACATCAGCGAACTGAGTCTATTTATTCTATTTGTCACGCTCTCTCTCCTAGCTTTCTCAGTTTTCTCTTTTAGGTTTTAGGTAGTTTAGGGTCAGAGGCTGCGGTTGGGATCTCCATTAGAGGTAGAGATGGAGCTTGGGGAGCTAAGGATGGAAGCCCTCTTTCCATTGGAGGAGGATTTGAGCTTCAATGGCAAAATCCATAAGCTTTCTCTTTCCCCCTTTGCTTTTTTCTCTTCCTCATTTCTTGAACATGTATTTTGATTTGTATTTTTGTGTTCAATGATGTAGCAGCTGTTTTAGGGATGATTTTGAATCCTTTTGAATGAATATTAATGATTTGTTCTTCTTTGAGTTTGTGTGGATCTTTGATTTTGTTCAATCATATTGTTCTTAATGCTCTTGAGTGTTTGGCCAACATTTAAGTTGATTTGATAAAGTCCAATGAACCTAGACATAGGGATTTGGGTTTGAGATCGTATGTATGATTGATGCATGTTCGATTCTATTCCAATGGCGGGATAAGTTGATTCACTAATGGGATAGTAATATACCTCTTAGCCATACATAGCATGCATTTGAGAATAGACCTTAAAGAGTGGATTTTGTGTTAGCTCTCAAGGACACTTAATGAGTTAGACAATTGAAACCATGGTTAGATGACCTAGACATAGGTGTTTAGCTAATGTAGATTCTCAAGCTAACCTAATCATTACATTCATATTTATGAAGAGGATTGCATGTTGTTGGTTGAGGTAAAGGATGAAAAAGGATTTCCCTAATCTCTAACCGTTATCTTTACCGCTTTTTAGTCTTTAGTTTAATTGTTTCCTCCTATTTTTATGTTCTTGAATAGAATTAGGTAAGCTATCGGTTAATACTTAGCATTGGAAATAAATTTATCCTCGTGGGAACGATATCTGTACTCATCATTTTATTACTTGCGCGACCCGTGCACTTGCGGTTAGTGTAACACCCTGAAAATTAATTGTTTCATCATAAATAATCATTTTATAATATTTATGATTTTTAGAAATTTTTCTAGATATTTTCAGAAATGTTAAATATTTTAATATATTCTTCGTTTTGCATGCACACTGAGCAGAGTCAGTGTAACACCCCGGAAATTATTTTGTTTCATGATGAATACTCATTTTCTAATATTTGTGATTTTTGAGAACTTTTGTAGATTTTTCTGGAAATGTTGAATATTTTAACATATTTTTCATTTTACGTGCACGCTGAGCGGAGCCGATAAAATGAAATATTTTTTCCAAGGCTAGTAAACCTTAGATTGTGGAAACGTCAACAGGGGATCTTATTAAACCTGATGTCGGGTATAGTTTACGAGGTTTACGTTTTTTGAGACTTTATCTAATAAATAAAATCGTTGTACCGTAAAATTATCCGATGAACAATAAATATTGTTTCTATTAACTGTAACTTTTATTCACTGGATAATAGGTCTAGCAGAGTGTTAATAATCTTTCATAGAGTGTTCACTTTAGGAGACAACTTTACTTTTCACTTTATTGAGAAGCGTGCGAAGCTTCTCAAGGAGCTACAAAGGAGATTTCTTTTCTTGATTTCTCTTAGGTAAGAGGGAGATGATTCTCTTTAACCTCTCTTGGTAGTGAGAAACCCTAGTTAGGGTTACTCTTTTTGATGTATGATTTTCATGACTAAGTGTTGATTTTACCTTGTTTAGTTTATTTGGTTGTATGTATATGTGTATTGATGATCTTGGATTGGTTTGGATGGATTGGAAAAATGGAATGGAGGTAAGAGTTCCTTGCCCTCCTTCATAAGGCTCACGGCCACACCCTTGAAATAGGGTATTCATGGTTTAAAAATTTGTATCAAGTTGGCAACATACCTAATCAAGTGATTAAAATGTAATGGAGTTAAGAAAAACTTAGGGTTCCACCATTGGGAGGCCACGACCTCTAGGGCTAATTTAGGATCAAATTATATAACATCATGCAACATTGGAATCTAAATAATCAAGTGATTAAATGACTAGTAATGTAATTGATAGAAACTAATTCGATAACCTAAAATGATTCTTTTGACCTAAGACAAGAGTGAGAGTGTGTGAGACTTGGAAAACTTAGAATAATTCTCTAAGTGAGTTTGAATAAACTTAAAGTAAGGAACTTAACAATCAAGAGAATTCTTCTAGAGAAGAATTTCATAAGAAATATTAAATTGAAGTGAAACGTAATTAATTGGATAATTAGGAATTAATTAGGGTTTCATAAAATGGAAAGAACCAAGAATGAAGTTTTATCCAAAGACTTAGAATAATTTTCAATTAAAGTAAGACCATGAGTGTAAGTAAGAATGTTAAATAATTCCATAATGTACCCTAAAAGTGTAATGTATTATTTAAGGACTTAATAATATTTATTGTGGGTCCATGAGTGAAACCAAGAATATGTTGATGCTTATCTTAGCTGAATTGTGGCATGTTATGGAAAGTGTATTATCGTTGAATATACATGATATATGCATTGAGTCATCATGCATTGTGAAATTCCGATGGACTGTTGTTAAGGCCATGCTACCAAGGAGATTGAACACACCTTAGTACTGGTGTGAGTAGACTAGTGTAGGTCATAATGTTGACCTTGGGGGCGTCGGGGTGTGGGTACCTCACAATGGATAGTTGGTAGCTCTTCTGTCCGTGGGGCAGACCAATGCAAACGCACTGACAATCCGGATCAAGACACTGTGCTATATCATGATCTAGTGAAGAATGTCTTGTACAATGCCTTGATGTGCACGTGGATAAATTGATGATTTATAGACTTTGGCCACAACAGCCGAGTTATAGACATGTCTCTTGATCTTCCTCTCTGAATGTTTGTGTCTAGCTCCATGGAGTAGGATTTTGATAACGTATGCATGTGCTTAGTGAGTCAATATCTTGTTTGCCATTTAATTCTTATAATAATTGAAACTGTTACCTTACTATTGTATAACTGCTTGGATGTGTTAAGTTGTTTTAATATTTGCCCCATTGATTACTGTTTATTACTCTTGTAATGCTATGTGGGCATCTTACACTATTTTGTTTCTTTACTATCATAATTGGTAATGAATGTCGGATATCTCATCTCTTTTCTGTATCTCTACTATTTCTATATATATATATGTCTCTCTGAAGACGGCAACGAAGAAGGGGAAGTACACGAGTTTCCTAGTTTTTGGCTTGACTTCGATTAGTACCTATTTGATCATGATGACCCGTCCGCACGGCTTCTTGGGGTATGTGCGCCTGACTTTCCTCGGAGGTCCAGACTATTGGCACATTAACTTTAACTCGGACCGCTATGTTTATTTGGGGGACATAACTGTGTCGCTAGCTTGGGGGCATTATGATCCGCCTATATTTACCTATAGTGTTCGGTTGCATTTAGAGTTTTACCTGCCCACTAAGGATATGTGGGGTGAACGTTATTACACCCCACAGGAGGATTCATTCCTCTCTACTGCCCGAGCCTCGGCCCGCAACTCGGTGGCTCCGATGAGGGTCTCTTCTGATAAGGAAGACCCTAAGGAGGATCTTGACACGGTTCCTTCTCTTTCTTCTTAGGGGCTGATACTGTCGATAGTCACTAATGGCTATCTATGTTCTTTTTGGGGCCTGATGATTTATCTTTTGGTAGGCTGTACATTTATGAGCATTTAGGGCTTGCATAGTTTTGCTTTTTGTACATCAGGTGTTGTAACTAAACAGGTTTGATATAATTATATATATATATGCATATGTATATTATTCGAATGTGTGGTTTACTTTTACCTTACTCTTTATTGCATTTACGTTTCGACACTATATTTTATTAATTATAAAAAAAATATTTGCTAATTTAATCACACGATTACAACCAAGCAAGTTTATATTTATATAATGAACCAAGTCTTAGTTTACACTTTTATTTTTCGCATCATAAATAATGATGTGACGTCCCCTCCCAAAAAGGGGCGTTACAGTTAGCACATGGGCAAACAAGTTTTTTTTTTGCCTTAATAAGTTTTTGGCGCCATTGTATTGCTAATATTGACAAGGAGTTTGCTTAGTTTTAATTCAAGTTTTGTTTTTAGTTTAGCTCAATAAGTCCATTTGGACATGTTTTAGTTCTTTAGCTTTAAGTCTTTAAATATGCCAATAGTTTGATTTTGTGTGTTATTACATTTTTGTTGTCCCAACCTTGTTTAGTATGTTCAATAAGTCCATTTGGACTTGTTTAGATCCTTTAGTATTTAGCTTTTTATGTTGTTTTTAGTTTATGTTCTTATTTTGTATATAAGTGCTAATAGTGTGTTTTTGTATTTTTGTTATGTTTTTGTTGTACATTCTGTGTTTTAAGCTTTTAGACACATTTTGGAGGTGCTAGGGGCTAAAATAGAGCACCAGTTATGGCAGAAACGAGTCTGTTGCAGAATTTTATAGCATAACTTCTCACTCCGCGGCCCACCAAGAGTTCACGCCGCGGTGTGCCAGTTTCTGTCATATCAGGAAAATGCACCTAAGAGCTTCACGAAGCGGCGTGGACCCTTGTTTTTGCATTTTTTTGTTATTTTTCTATTTTTCTTTATTTAATAATGCTCAGTTCTAGTTAGGCTACTGTTTTGACTTGCTCAAGTACCCTATAGACCATGAACAACAAGGACATAACTTCACTTTGGTTTGGGGAGTATCATTACATGTTTTTCTATCTTAATGCTTAATGTGTAACATGTTTCGATATTTGGAGTATGCTCTAGTAATAGTCACCAATTTATCATGATTATGCATTATTTTGGCTATTACTGGTGGGCTGTTAATAAAAGTTTCAATTTTCAACATTCTCCACATGATGTTATGCATGCTTGAATGAAAAATGATGAATCTTTTGAATGCATGATTTATTGCCATTTTCTAGTGTAGTTTTGGTTGGCCAATGACATAAATGCTTGCGATTGTCCTCAATTCTTTTTTGAAACCATTTGCGATCTTGAAGCATGCTTAAGCAATCTTGTTTGTTTTTATGCATGATATGTTTCTCACTTAGATGCTTGTTTAATTTTGAAAAGATTTGAGTGCTCGTCTAGAGAATGTTTATGGATTGTGCATGTGGATGATTTCTACTATCCTTGAAATTGTTTTGCAACTCTCTTGAGGCAAAATCCTAGATTATGCATGATTGAGGAAGTGATTAGGGCATTATTTAGACCGGTTAATCCTTTCAAGCTTACCCTTACATGATTATATCCTTAGGTCCTCTTTTGAAGCTTTCTAAATGTTTGGCCTTCTATGTTCTTCATTCACCCTCATATTTCCTACCTTGTAACTATTCTAATGCATGTGAAAGCATTGCAATCTTTTTCTTCCCTTTATGTTTGTAGAGTGCATGATATATTATTTCTTCACTTGAGTCCATTGTTTAGGGTATTTATATTTTTCAATACAAAAGTGGATTGAAGGAACCATTTCCTATACAAAACCTTGTTTTTATCGAAGAAAAAGAAAATACAAAAAGAAAATAAAACAAATGAAAGAAAGAAAGAATAAAAAAAAAGCATTAAGTGGTTCTGGATAGTTTTATTTGTTTCATTTTGTATACCCTTGTTGTAGTGACTCAAGTCTTGAAATATCATGTTCTGTTTCTCAATGTTTGTATGTTTTCTATTCCCCTTTGTTCTTCACCTCATCACCTTAGCCTTATATTATAAACTATTAAAGTCCCTCTTGATCCTTATTTATGTGTGATTTACATTAGTGGAGAGAGAGTTATACTACAATTTTGTGGAATCTTGATTTGTATCCATGTGTAGGTTCATAAACTTATCCGGATAAGTATGATTTGAAAAAGAAAAGTTGAGCTTGCATGTTTATGAGAGATGTCATGTGCATGTTAAGGATTGTGTATGTGTTGAGCTTAACTGTGAGGCATGTGCATTCTTTAAGGGCCATTATAATCATTGTGCACTAGTTGTGGTTAAAAGAAAATTGAATTTATCATTGTTGAATGCATGTGACCATGAATTGTCAAAGTGAGTTTTCTTAGTCACACTTTGTGTTGCTCGAGGACTAGCAACATCTTAAGTTTGGGGGGTATGATAACTCCATGAAATGTAGTCATTTATGCCCCATATTTGTGCTTCATGGCATGCTTAGTTCTTGTTCTTATGCATATTTGGAAGGTTTTATGCTTATATTTATGGAATTCTATTTTGAGATCTTCCTTTATGTTTTTGATCAATTTTTGCATACTTGTTGATTGATGAAGTAGATTTGCAATTATATTTAACTTGGTACTTTCTCTAATGTAGGAAAGTCTCAAAAGAGACAAATTGATGTAAGCCAAGGCCCAGCATTGGAGGAAAAAAGCCAAGGAGGCATTCCATAGCTCCACGCCGCGACGTAAACATGTGCACGCCACGGTGTGGTGGTTTCAGCTAGAGCAAGTCAGAGAAGAACACGGCCTACCACGTGTTCTCGTACACGGGCTTCACGCCGCAACGCACATCGACAAACTGAGTCTATTTATTCTATTTTTCATGCTTTCTCTCCTGGCTCTCTCAGTTTTCTCTTTTAGGTTTTAGATTTTAGGTAGTTTAGGGTTAGAGGCTACGGGTGGGATCTCCATTGGAGGTGGAGATGGAGCTTGGGGAGCTAAGGATAGAAGCCCTCTTTCCATTGGAGGAGGATCTGAGCTTCAATGGAGAAATCCATAAGCTTTCTCTTTCCCTCTTTGCTCTTTTCTCTTCCTCATTTCTTGAACATGTATTTTGATTTGTATTTTCGTGTTTAATGATGTAGCAACTATTTTAGGGATGATTTTGAATCCTTTTTATGAATATTAATGATTTGTTCTTCTATGAGTTTGTGTGGATCTTTGATTTTGATAAAATCATATTGTTATTAATGTTCTTGAGTGTTTGACCAACATTTAAATTGATTTGATAAAGTCTAATGAACCTAGATATAGGGATTTGGGTTTGAGATCGTATGTATGATTGATGCATGTTCAATTCTATTCTAATGGTGGGAAGAGTTGATTCACTAATGGGATAGAAATATACCTCTTAGCCATGCATAACATGTGTTTGAGAATAGACCTTAAAGAGTGGATTTTGTGTTAGCTCTCAAGAAAACTTAGTAAGTTGGGCAATTAAAACCATGGTTTGATGACCTAGACATAGGCATTTAGCTAATGTAGATTCTCAAGCTAACCTAATCATTGCATTAATATTTATGAAGAGGATTGCATGTTATTGGTTAAAGTAAAGGGTGAAGAAGAATTTCCCTAATCTCTAACCATTATCTTTACTGCTTTTTAGTCTTTAGTTTAATTACTTTCCCTTATTTTTATATTCTTGAATAGAATTAGGTAAGCTATTAGTTAATATTTAGCATTAGAAATAAACTTATCCTCATGAGAACGATGTCTGTACTCATCGTTTTATTACTTGCGCAACCCGTGTACTTGCGGTTAGCAAATGGGCAAACAAGTTATTTTTGGCCCTAACAGTAACCTGTTGATTGTATAAAAAGCTAGTATTGGAATACTTCTACTGAGAATTGCGATTTCTCACCCCGTTTATGTTGCCATGTAAATCCAAGTGCAAGTTCTTTGAAAGGGAAGAATAAGATGTATGAGGACTAGAATAGCATAGATGTTGTTTTGGACTGAGCTTGTATATAGTTTATATTTGCTTAGTTTATTTTGAGTTATGTATGATAATATGTTGTTTTGTGGTTGTGATGTATATATATAATTGTTGGTATCGTGGCTCTCCATAATTATTTTTTTATATGAATATTATAGGCTTGGTTGTTAGTGGTAACATTGCCAATACTGCATATTGTTGCACAGATCAAGTCTAACGGGATATCAAAATTGAGATGTTACATTATGGTATCAGAGCAGTTCATTTTGTTAAGCCGGGGTATAGACTGACTATGCTTAGGCATGTTAGAAGTTTCTATATGTGTTGTGTATTTCTTTGTCTCTTATTTGAGATGTTGAAAAAGGATTGTATAACTTGTTTTAGGTTGGATGTTAGTAGCTACTGTTACATGGTTACTTGATATTGAGGATTGACCTACTCAATATGAAATGTTCTGTGAGGACAAGAAACTACAACTTCACCTAGGCAAACTGGAGGAAATAAGAGTTTTTCTTGTAAGGGTCCAGTTGGTATGACTGAACTCGTTTAGGATTTGTTTGCATCTACACCCTTTAGAGTGGTATCTCTAGTGTGAGTAGAGTCCATGGGTTAGATAAATGGTTGTTAGATAAGTTTTGCAAGGATTATGGATTGAGGAATCTAAGAGTTTTGAGAAAAATGGATTTCTTAGGTGAAGAATACTTGGCATAGGTTTGGCTTAGGAGCTAGTGACCTACATGAGACTGGATTGTCTTAAGTTGATAATGATGAGTTAGATATCACTATGGAAAGTGGGATTCCTTCGAGTGTGATGTCTGATGGAGATCTTGAAACTTTAGTTGTGAGAGACTAATGCTTGAGGTGAACAAAATTTGGGGACAAAATTCTAAAAAAGAGGGGAGAATGTAATACCCTAGATAATAGTGATAGGCTTATAAATGGTTGTAGAGGTATCCTAATACTAGTTTGTCATGCCTGTAAATTTTTGTGACCGTCTGAACATGTTTAACCACTTTGCTGTTGCACTATGTGTGAAATATAGTTGTTTTTAGCCTTAGATTTGATGTAAACTTATTAGTTAATAGAAATAAGTGTGGAGAACTTGTTTCTAGGTCATAAATGTGTGGAAGTAGATAGGGTTAAAATTTGAGGTTAATTGGGTTTAGTTTAACATTTTTAAGCATATTGGTTGTGTGTTTTAATGTTGGATTGACCCCTAGCAAATATAAAAAATTATAGAAATAGTGAAACAAGATTTTTGATGAATCTTACGATTTATTTGAAACTTATTAGAAGTTGAAAAATTGGATTTGGTGAAATCCAAGTGTTCTTAACAGATTAGGGTATAGCAGTGTAGTCACTTAAGTGACTAAGTGATCACACAAATGGGCTTGTTTCAGCCTTGGCCTTTATAAGTCACAGAAGTGAGATATTTTCTCATTTCTCACATCTCTCTCATGGCTACAGTAGGGGAGCACCAAAGGAGAACGAACAAAGGAGCCATAGGAGGACCATCTTCAACCAAAGAGGAGGAAGAGCTTAGTGGTGGAGAAGAGCTGCTCTCAAACTTCATTTCTTGCCATTGAGGTAGGGAGAAACTTTGTTTGGACAACTTGTTTTCATTTCCTTCAGTTTGGTTCTTGAGGGGCTTGATGAGGAAATAGAGTTTTGATGAATGATTTTGTGATTCTTGAGTTGAATCTTGTTGAGGATAGTTTAGTTGAGTAAGAAACTGATTTGTGGATATGTTAGGATGAATTTTTCATCATTTGGAAGCCTTAATTCCCATTTAGGCCAAATTTGGGGGTTTAGGTTAAGTGTGGATTTTGATTCATAAAATGGTTTGATTGAGTGAAATTAAAGTGGATTAAGAGTTGCTATATGTTGATGAACCTTAAAGAAGGTTGAAAATCACTTGGATGTGAAGTTTGAGTGATTGGATAAGGGGTAAGTTTCAATGGAATAGTACCTGGATCTGTAAAATATTACAGAATCTATGTTCTTTTGCTTGCGCCGTGGCTCAAGGTGTTGCACGTCACAGCGTGTGAATGATGCATCTCCAGTAGTTGATACCCGAGAGCAGGGTGCCGCAACGTGGCCGTGTGATGCCGTGGCTTGAGATAGGGCAGAGGCCAGAGCGCCATGGCATGGCTGAGGTGTACTAGTGCATGAGCTCCAATTTTTGAATAAAATGATTATGTCATGCAAGATCCTTGTAAAGGTGTACTCTCTTCTTTTATGCTTCTTGGTGAGTGTTGAAACTCTAATAGGAGTATTTAACAAAGAGTGAATATGTTGAATCAAGTTGATTTGTATGTTAATTATAGGGAAAAATTAGACATAGCTATATATATACATTTATTATGTATTGTGTTGAATTGTGAAAATAAGCTTCCCTAAGTGTTGGAATCACTCATGTATGCTCTTTTAAGACTATTAAGGTACTTTTAGGAGTAATGGATGAAGTAAATTTTGAGATGCATGTAAATCAATTATGATGCTAATTATTGTATGTAATTAGTGATTGTTTTGCATTAGTTTATTGTGAAACATATTGAGGTGAGTAATATCCTCTTTCTGTTGATTGAACCATATTGAGGTGAGTAATATCTTCTCCATGTTGTTGAGTAAGGAGGTGAATAATATCCTCTTTATATTAATTGATTAGTGAGGTAAGTAATTCCTCTTTATGTTGAGGTATGTAATTTCTCATCATAATTGTTGGTTAGTAGAGGTGAGTAATATCCTCTGTATGTATTGATGAGTAGTGTAGGTGAGTCATATCCTCACTATGCCTGATAATCCATGACATACCATAACATATCCTAGAGTAGTTGAGGTGGGTAATATCCTCAATACGTCTAAATACTCATGACATCATTGAATTGTATTCACTCTTAGGACTTGCATAGACATAAACAGTAGATATAATTAGGCATAGCATAACAATTATATGGACGGTTGCCACCATGACATGAAATCATGACATTGCAATTGTATGGGCAATTGCGTACTTCTATGATTGAAGTGTTAACTTAATAGTTGTGAAATTTGTATTATTGTATAAAATGCTGGTATTAGAATACTTCTACTGAGAATTATGATTTCTCACCCTGTTTGTGTTGCCATGTAAATCCAAGTACAAGTTCTTCGAAAGGGAAGAAAAAGATATATGAGGACTAGAATAGCATAGATACTATTTTGGACTGAGCTTGTATATAGTTTATAGTTGCTTAGTTTATTTTGAGTTATGTATGACAATATGCCCATTTATGGTTGTGATGTATATATATAACGGTTGGTATCGTGCCTCTCCATAATTATTTATTTACGTGAATATTATGGGCTTGGTTGTTAGTGGTAACATTGCCAATACTGAATATTTTTGCATAGATCAAGTCTAACAAGATATCATAATTAGGATGTTATAATGTTAATAACCCTAAGTAGGCGAAAGAGTTATGCAGATGAGAGGAGAAGATCCTTGAAATTCAATGAAGGAGAACATGTGTTCCTTTGAGTCACTCCTGTTATGGGTGTTGGTAGGGCTATTAAACCAGAAAGTTGATTCCTCAGTTTCTTAGTCCCTTTCAGATTTGAAAAGAATTGGGTCAATTGCCTAAAAATAGCTTTACCCTCTAGTTTGTTG
Source organism: Ormosia semicastrata (assembly GCA_029884595.1). Lineage (NCBI taxonomy): Eukaryota > Viridiplantae > Streptophyta > Magnoliopsida > Fabales > Fabaceae > Ormosia > Ormosia semicastrata. The sequence continues at coordinate 54,627,507 of JAQQTO010000063.1, forward strand.
AATCTTTATGATGTTTATCATGTTTCCCAACTTCAAAAGTATATTCCTAGTCCTTCACATATCATAGAGAACAAATTAACACAGTAAATAGATGATTTAACCTATGTAGTTAGACTTGTGAGGATCATGGATTGGGTTGCGAATGAACTCAGAGGGAAACAAATTCCTTTGATAAAGGTGATGTTGGAGGGATGTAACTTAGACGAGGCCATATGGGAACTTGAATCCCACATGATGAAAGATTATCCAGAGCTTTTTGAATGAGGTAAATCAAATTTTGAGGACAAAATTTATAAAAGGGGGAGAAATATAACATCCTCTCTAACCCAATAATCCTAACCAGGGTTATAGTAGCTCAATAAAATTGATGGAAGTTACTTGATAATTTTGGGAATGATTTGAATTGATTTGGGCATAAATCTATAACACTAAAATTGAGAATAGTTCAAAAATTAGTCTAAATAGCTAAGAAGATAGAAATAAATATGGAACATTTATTTCTGAGTTATAAAGGATTGGAATGAGTTGTATTGAATTCTGGAAGATCAAATGAATTAGTTTGGCATTGTTAATAATACTAAGATAGTGTTCAAAGACCAAACTAAATAGACAAGTAGCTTAGAAAATCATAATATTATGAGCAAATGTCAAGTTAAATGATGAAGATCAATCTGAGAATGGAAATGGGTTAAATTGAACACTTGAAAGCTTCTTATGTGTTGATGATTATATGACTATTAAAGTAGGATGTGAATAACATGTAACGATTTGCATGAGTGTTCCAAAGAACACAAGGAGGCTCACGGCCTTACCATTAAACAGAGAACCAAAATGTTCTCAACCATTTTCTAAATCAATGATTTAAAGAATCTAGGAAGAATAATAAATTTAAGAATGATTTAGGTTAATTATGGCCAACATGCCATTCAACATATAATTGAATGCCATTTTATTTTCTACGATAGGTTAGGTAATTAATTTACAAAAGAATTTGATTTCAATGAATCTTTAAGAAAATAAAAGGAATGAACTTAGTTCTAGAATTCTAACTTAGCAGAAATTATTTTAAGAATTAAAGCCAACGCTTGAAAAATACTAACGTAGAGCTCACTCTATAAGTTTTGAAGTGTGTTAGCAAGTTTCAAAGTGTAACTATTGGGTAAGATTAAAATAAACAGAATTTAGAGGAAAACATCAAAAATACCATATACTTATTTTATAGGCAAAATGCTGCCGAAATTTACTAAAATCAGGCGAATAAAATCAAAAGATTTCATAATATATTTATAACATAAGGAAAATAATTTACGTAGTTTAAAAGTACTAGATATAGTCTACACAGATTTAAAATGATGATTTTAAGCTATATGGTTAAGAAAATGATTTAAAAATCTTACGCGATTGAGAAAATGATTTAAAAACATTACGCGATGTTCAAAAATGTCAAAATATATTTACGCAATTTTAAAAACGTTTGTGAAAATGATGCGATTGTAAAAATGTGATAAAATTTTTACGCAATTAAATGATACAGCGAGTTTTACTGTTAGGCCAAAATGGTGGACTCGGACATGTTATGAGATAGTACTATCAAGTGGAGATATGCTATATTTTGGTATATTGAGATTAAGGGTATTTTCATAAATATGGTAAAATTTGAATATTAAGGGTATTTTTGTATTTTTAGATCATATTTAGAGTGTTGTGCCAATCTGGTTGATAATTGGTGATTGATTGACGAGACGAATTACACCGTGCTGTGGTGTGATAGGCGTAGTGTGGTTTATTATATGAACTTGGAGGCATTAGTGTGCGGAGAATTCCACATGGGGACAGTGGGTTGCTCCTCTAGGCCGTGGTAACGGGCAACACACTAATGATCTTGACAAGCACTGTTCTTAATCGAGGTCTTGAGAAGACTATTATGTACAATGCCTGTAGTACACGATGTTTGGACTGTGGGCTATAGACACAACGTTAGACAGTGCAATAGTTTGGTTGGGCAGCCAGAAGTACTATTAGTTCTTTTCGGGTCATTCTCTCAGATATCCGTGTTTAGCTCCATGGAGTAGGAACGAGTCAGTGTGTGTTCATTCATTATCTGCATTTTAATGCTTATTATAATCTGTGATAAAATGCATGATGTATTAATTTGCTATACTGTATATGATATAATGGTATGTGTTATTTTAATATTTGTTGTATTGTCATTTTCTTTATTGCCATGCGAGTAATGATGTAGATTGTCTCACCTCTCTATATGCTTTTCTCTATATTATTATTATATTTTCGTAAAGAGTTTGAGGAAGAAGAGGAACAGCCTCTTGAGATACAGTATCCGGACGAGCACTAGCCGGGCGAGTTGTATGAGGAAGGTGAGCAGATAGATCATCCTCACCATCAAGACTGATCTTGAGATCATGGTATTGCTGGGATTCTTCGGTTTTGTGAGACTTGAGTTTCACGGAGGTTCGGAGGCCTGGCGTATGCAAGTGGATAGAGGAACAGTTGTCTACGTAGGACATTTGACTGTATCCCTATGTAGAGAGTACGATGGAGATGTTATATTTACTACTATGTTGTATTTATATCTAGAGTTGCCTCTGACTCTTAAGCGTTACTGGCAAGAAATCTTCCATGCGCCTAGCGAGTTCAGTAGTGAGTCAACAGCCCGGACTCGTGTCCGTAGAGCTGTGGGACCTCTAGGAGTTCTGTCTTTCGATGATCTCTCTGAAGATGATCCATCGGAGGGTTAGAAATCTTTCGAGGTGCACTTGGACAATACTATGTTTTAGTTTTATGTCAACTTTTTACTGCTCTGATAAATATTTGTAGTTGTAAATTACTTGTACAATTAAAACAAACTCATATGTATATTATGGTGTGTTTACGTTTATTTTATTTTGTGTTTCGTATTATTTTATTTAATGTTATAAGTATAAAAGGAAAAAAAAATTACCACTAATATTATTTATGTACTAAACGTTTTATAACTTGGGTAATAATTTTATTTTATTTTATTGCATCATAAATGTGACACTCCCACAAGAGTGTTACACTAAAAGCATAGCTAGTCCATACTTGGACTCAACAAGATAAACTGCTTTGATACTAAAATGTAACGTCCTAATACTACTACTAATGACATATCTGAAATCATGCATTAGAATCATATTAGAGTACATCACTTAGATCAATATCAATTTTTTGAAAAAATATGCTTTTAATATACAAAATATGAGCCTGAAGCGAAAATACATATTACATAACAATAGAACTGTGTTATATACAAATGGTACATCAAGGTACATCAAAATATATCAAATACATTATATGCCTCTAAGGCACAAAAAAGGTGTACAACCATCTACATCAATCAAATAAAAAAGAAGTAAAAGATCTAAACGATTAGGTTCTTCTTCACCTCTATAGTCTACACAAGGTCTTTCTGGAATCATTATAGAAATCAAAGAAATAGGGTGAGAATTTCATAATTCTCAGTAATATTTATAAAAACGTGTCATCATAATCATTCTACTTGTTTCAGGGCAAAATCATTTCAAATCATTAGTATATAATCAGTAGAAAGGTGGCTAAAGCCAAAACAGGTCCTGTCTCTTTCTGAAATAGAGGTTCATTTTATATCATTTATCAAAAATCAGTTGAATAACTAAATCTATCATCAAATCTTATCAAAATCTCAAAATCATATCTAAAAATCCATTCACGATAGACTTATACAAAGCTATCTCACAATGGTTATCCATTAAGAATCATCATTTATCAATTATCAAATAATCATTACTCATCTCATATCAAAATGGTATGGAGGCAATTATCCATCCTCGCAATATCGTTCACTTGGTAGTAGTCTACTTTCAGGTTGGTGCACTTCAACCTATTTGTAACACTCTCTCTTGTTACACAGAACTACTTCGAGTAACCCAAATCAATCCACAACAAATGAAGGAATTATCTATCCTCATTACAAAGTTGTAAGTAGAGAGAGAATTATCCATCCTTAACTACTTTGATAGGAAGGGTATCATCCTTCCTCACACCATCTCTAATCCAGGAATTCCTCAAGTAGAGAGGGAATTATCTGTCCTCAACTACATTTCATCTAGGGAGAACTCAGGTAAAGAGAGAAGGAATTATTTGTCCTCAACCTCAATCACTCAAGTGGTAAGGAAATATCCATCCTCAACCACCATTTCCAAGTCTCACCCCAAGGATATCCTAGATAATGAGGTACTCATGAAAATTAATTATCAATCTTATCTTGCATATAATAAGACATTTCATTGTATCATCTCATCTCATAGTATAATGCATCAATATCATAACAAGCATGCAAGAGAATTCATCATATCATTTCATAATTTAAATTTCACAATTCAAAGTGATCAATTCAGTTAGGAAATACCCCTACTAGTATATTAACATTCTTTAAAAAACATATAGAAACAAATCTGACCACTTGGGGACTCCATTTTATCAAAATAATCATTTTGGAAACATTTGCTCTGGGCACCTAGGCCCTCACTCTTAAGCGCCTAGGCGCTAGGATGGAAGAGAACTGGCCATTTCGTTATGGCTGCTGGCGCCTGGGTGATGAACAGTAGGTGCTCAGGCGCTCCTCAGCTGGCGCCTAGGCGCCCTATACCTTGAAGCAACAAGTTCTTGGGTTTTGGGCACCGAGGCCGAAAAACTTTGAACTATAGAAACGTCGATAAGGGATCTTACTGAACTCGAGGCTGGATACAGTTTACGAGGTTTTCATTTTTTTAGAATTTATTTGATAAATAAAATCGTAGTATATTTTATTATCTGTGGGACAATAAAATATTATTTCTACTGACTGTAACATTTGTCCATGGAATAATAGATCTAGCAGATTATTTCTATCAGGTTACTTTTATGATAATATCTAAGTGACATCATCACCCTTCACTTTATCGAGAAGCATGCGAAGCTTCTCAAGGAAGCTTCAAGGAAGTTTCCTACCCAACACCACATTTTCCCTCTCCTCATTTGGGGCTACATGGCTGGGAGGAGAAAAAGATGACAAAAGTCATCATATTTTCACTTCTCATTTCCTATTCCAAAACCCATTTCACTTTTCTCTCTTTATTTCTCTCTTCTCCCTCACGTGTTCTCCTTTCTTCTTCCTCTCTACTCCACGACAGCCACACCAAGGGGAGGCTATTTTCACTAGTTTGTTAAACCAACCTCATTTCTTGCTTCCTCTCATCATCCTAAGACTCTTCTCTTTGGGGGTCATCCCCTAAATCTTTCTTTTTCATCTTCCACCATTGAAGCCCAAAGCTTGAAGCTTTTGAGGTAATGTTCTTGATCTTCATTTTCTCTTCTCATTTTCGTGGTCCTTGGCCGCCATTGTGACCAAGGACTCCCTCTTCAAGCTTTGATTTTGGATTTCTTGGGTTTCACCATCTTAGGGTTTTCTTAGAGGTCTTGGACGAAAATTGTAAGAAAAGCACTAAGAAGGTTCCTTTTCTTGTCTTCTCTTGAGGTAAGAGGGAGATAATCCTCTTCACCCAATCTTGGTGGTGAGGAAATGTCTTTGGTGTTGATGGTGAGAAATCCATTGTGGGTTTCTCACTTTGTTTGTGATTTCTAATGATGTTATGATCTCAATGTGTTGTATGATCTTCTATTCTTGATATTGTGAATCTTGATGGATTTGTATATACCTAAATGCTCAAATATATATATGGATTGATACCCATTTGATTTGGAAGCTTGGAGAAGCTCATTTTCATAATTTCTGGTGTAGATTCACGGGCTGTGTGAATTTACACAGCTCAAGCCGTGTTCCCCACTGGAAACACAGCTCAATGCACATGACAGAGTGTTGCACGGCCATGTACTCGGGTTTTTCAGTTTAGACACGTTTTCAGGTACTTCTAGAGGAGTACACGGCCTAGGCCGTGTACTCCAAGCCGTGAAATTGGACATGGTCATGCAAATGGGATAATGAAGAATTGTTTGGTTTTTCTAGTCCCTTGGAGGCTCACAGTCTCATTAGGCACTCATTGCAAGGTTTTGTTACAAGCTAGAACTTAGCTAATTAAATGAATAGGCACTTAAGTAGGAATTCATAATGTGAAAAGGATAATGAACACAACCTTATTATACAACTTAGTGTAAGGTTTGGATAAAGAAAGAACATGAGTGTGAGGAGGGTTGTGAGGAACTCAAAGTAAATATTCTAAGAGAGTTAACACAAGAACATAATGAAATTGAAGCATAACTTTCATAGTAACTTTGAATAGTATGTGTTTGATGTAACGACCCGGGACTGCCTGTAGGATTGAAGAGTGTCTCCACAAACTAACACGGGTCTTTTCAACGTGCTTTGTCCTCACTCACACGCATCCTAGGAAACTTCCCAGGAGGTCACCCATCTCACAATTGCTCCAGGTCAAACACGCTTAACCATGGAGTTCTTATGTTCTAGGCTCCCGAAAAGAAGTTGCAACTTGTTGATATGGCTACACCAAATCAATTCCTTTAAGTCATCCTCAACTATGCAATCTCATACCTACACAGTCTCTGAATCCCCCTCATTCCGGTGCGTATTCAGTTCATTCATGCAGACCCTCCGCCTAGAAGCCTGCCAGGAGCCGCTCCTTGTCCGTGCTTCATTGCACCGGCGATCACTCCCCGCCCTTGTCGGCCCCGGGATGCCACATGCCCACCAACTTCCGCTTGGTTCGTCCCCAAACCACACCGTACTGGGAGAGGTCCCGGCTCTGATACCATTAATGTAACGACCCGGGACTGCTTGCAGGATTGATGAGTGTCTCCACAAACCAACACGGGTCTTTTCAACGTGCTTTGTCCTCACTCACACACATCCTAGGAAACTTCTCAGGAGGTCACCCATCCCACAATTGCTCCAGGTCAAGCACGCTTAACCATGGAGTTCTTATGTTCTAGGCTCCCAAAAAGAAGTTGCAACTTGTTAATATGGCTACACCAAATCAATTCCTTTAAGCCATCCTCAACTATGCAGTCCCATACCTGCACAGTCTCTGAATCCCTCTCATTCCAGTGCGTATTCAGTTCATTCATGCAGACCCTCCGCCTAGAAGCCTGCCAAGAGCCGCTCCTTATCCGTGCTTCATTGCAGCGGTGATCACTCTCCACCCTCGTCGGCCCCGAGACGCTACACTTATCATGCATAATATAAGCATATCATCAAAGCCATAAAATCATACAAAGCATATCAAGCATAAGCAAATAAATCAAAGCTCATAAACACACATAAATTATTACATGACCATGGATTAGAATCCTCACATGGATTCACCATCCATCAAATATAAGACCATCTCTCACCACCATACTTGGTTGGTGAGATGGATCTTCCTCTTACTTCTTGAAGATCTTCAAAAGCTTCTTGATTTGCTTCTTTTTCCAAGTCCTTCACCACCAAAGGCTTCTCAAATACAAAAAAAAATACATAGAAATTAGTATACTAAGCTTGATTAAGAGGAACCATGGATCAAACATGGTTTAGAATATAAAAAAGAGAGAAGAAATGAAGTTTCTTTACACTTCACCACAAATACCCTATAACTTGGCTCTTGAAGAAAGTCCATGAAGATGAATGATTTAGAGAAAGTCTCCAACATGAAAGTTGCTTATAATATCATGTAGATTCAAGATCTATGGTTGGATGAAATTAAAAAGTGATGGAAGGTGTTCTTGATGGTCATGGTAGAAACATAGAGGAGAAGAGAAATGAAGAGAAAATTTGCTAAGTTTCCTTCTTGAAAATGAATCAATAATGTCCAAGACAACATATAATTGATGTTTTGAAACTTGACTAAGCTATTAAGCCACCAAAATCGTGCCCCCCTCCAAGCATTCTCCTATGGAAGCAAACAAAGTAATAATGGTCAAGAATGATGTAATATTGACCATGACAAGTAATAATGGTCATCAAATCACCTTTAGCTTCAAAATACTACAAAAACCGTCCCCTCCTTGCATTATGCATGCAATAATATTGTCATCTTTTTCAAGCCATTATTTGAAGCATTCCTAGCCATTGATTAATTCAATGGTTAGGATTTAGGTAGACTTTTGATTAGAAGACTCAATCTAGGCCATTGGATCTTTCTCCTTTAAATCCTAGCCATTAGATGTGTCTCCAAAATAAAGGGTCAAGATTACTCCTTCTTACTTTTAATCCAAGGGTTATAATCAGTCATAGCCTTTTTAGAAGACCAAATCTCCACCATTGATTAAATCCAAATCCAATGGTCATAAATGGTCCTTGTTACTTTATAAGACTAAATCTCCACCGTAGATTAAATCTAAATCCAATGGTTGTAAATGATCATAACCACTTTATATAACCAATTTTACAGTATTGATTAAATCTACAGTTGATATTGAAGCCTTCCTAACTAAGTTTATTCTCACACCATTGATTAAATCAATGGTGATTATCCAATGATTCTTTATTAAGTTTGTTTCTTAACCGTTGATTAAATCAATGGTTAATCTTCAAACTAAGTATTCTCATCCAAGGGTACAAATCAAGTCAAGCCCTCTTTGTTGACTACGCAGTATAATTTTTATTATTTTTATCTGCTATAACCCTACAAATAATATTTTTCCTGTATTTTTATCACCTGATAAATAAATACAGTACAAAACACAGTAAAAGAAAATTATAAAAACTATTTCCAGATTCAGGTTTAGTAAGATCCCCTGTCTCCGTCTAAACAGTACAAATTTTTCAATCCGTAGAAAAAATTTTCACTTTGCGGGACCCACCTGGGCCCACGTATGGCCACCTAGGCCCACATACACCCCTTGGGCCTACAAACAGTAAAAATTTTCATAATCACACATAAAATCACAAAAATTAGAAAACTCACAAATATCAAATCAGATTATATAAAATAATTAAAACCTAACAGTAAAAATTAAATTACGTAAAGTTTTCCCGAACCCGAAAATTTTTATTTTCCTGACTCGAAGTAAATCACTCAAAATGATCAAATACGCTGACGAAATAATCAAAATAATTTTACAGCATCCAAAAATTTCTAAACAGTAAAATTCTGTTAACTGTCAAAATTACTATTTACAAGATAGCAAAATTTGGGGTGTTACATTTGATGCGTGAAATCTGCAAGTGTACGGTTTTGTCGTCAAGTAATAAAAAGATCGAATCCACAGGGACTGTGTCTATGAATACTAATTAATTAATTAATTCAATTAAATTAAACAAAAAAGAATATAATTATTGATTTAGAAGAATGTAGTAACAAAGCAATTAAATAAATAAAAATCAAAGTACAGAATTTATAACAAAAATTGCAAGTTACCAAGAAAGGTATTCAAATTCAAGAAAGCTTCCAAGATTGGGGTACCACAATGATACAAGACAAATCCTAATTGACAACCCTTTTGTTAAATCTGAAATTCAATTGAAGGTGAATTACCCTAAATTAGTTAATGTTTTTTCTCAAGATATAAGATCCGTGCCCAATTAAACCAATTTCTACTCTCATGGTAATTCATTGAATCCTCGAAAGGCTAAAACTACTCTTGTGATTTAGACCTTAAGTTCAATTCTTATGGTTCCAACACCTAGGTTCACCTCTCAGTACGTCCCTAAATGTCTATGAGATGCAAATAAGTGGCCAATAAATTCACATGAATAAGAGCAATAAGGATTGAATCAAAGAACATACAAGATTAATAAAAGGGGAAACAAAGTCAATTAATCATTATCAATGTATCAAAGGGCATTGCCCAATCCTAGAAACAAAAGAAACTACTAAGACATGGAGAAGAAAGAATCAGAAAACATGTTCAAGAACATCCAAACCCGTAACAATGGAAGAAGAAGGGAGAAAGATGAAGATCAAGAGCCACCAATGTGCCTCCTCCAAAACCAAATTAGAACCCCCAAATTGAATTCAGAACATCTATTTATAACCTAGGGTTTTAATTGGCTAAAAAGCCCCCAAAAGAAATAAAAATAAAAACTTAAAAACTACTGCGCACTGCGATCCACGGCCGTGGATCATTCTGCCAACAAGCCATCTCTGGGTCATTTGAGTTCCACGGCCGTGGATGGTTCCACGGCCAAGCCGTGGAACTCTCTGCAAATTTCCTTATTCTTCTTCAAGTTGCCCCTCGATCCATGGCCGCGGTTTGATCCACGGGCAGGCCATGGATCCCTCTGCAATGGTCTTTTTGCACCTTTTTGCTATCCATTAAGCTCTAACTTCAAACATGCAAGCATTCTATTCAATCCAGTGCCAATTCATCAGTGTTCACCTTGGAGGTTTTAATATTGACTTGAGGTGGATCCGTAATTGGGATCGAAGATTTTTGGATGAATGATTGGGCTCTATATGACATGTGAATTTGGATAAGTTATACTATCATTGTGAATCTATATATGTATATAAATATATATATATATGTATGCATTGAATCCATATACATTAAGGCATGATTGATATAGTTTGACATATGAGCATGATTGAAGCATGCATTGAGATTGTGATTATGGAACCGAAGTACCTAACCAAGCAACATCAGGTAAACAATTTAGTTAGATGTGGTTTACTTTTATAACCAGAAACATCAGGCAGACAATTTAGTTAGAAAGGACTGGTTATCAGAGGAAACCCAAATATCAGTAGTACTATGTAGTCGTATAGATGGTTATATAATATCATTAATGCAAATGGTATTAAAATAATTGTTTGGACTATTGCTTTGATACCATTGGGAATGGTACAACGGAGGGTTGAATCCCGTTGAATAAGCATTTGTGCATTATACAATTATGGCATTTTATGCCTAGGAGTGAATGAGAACTTACAGGATAGTGGGGTCTTGAATAGACCTAGGGCGATGTCAGGGCGCGGTGTTTCACTTGGGATCATGTTATCACCTTGTATACCCCTGGCCGTGAACACTGTTGCAACGCACTGGTAGCCCGACAAGGCACTACTGCTATTCATGGCCTAGTTTAGACTGTCTATTGACAGGAGACAAATCTTCTGGGGCGTTCATCTCTGAAAATTGAGTCTAGCGCGATGGAGTAGGAAATGAGTACATTGTACATGACGATGGTCAACATACGCATTGTGCATATGCATGGTCAGTTCACATAATTGTCACGGCATAGTCAACATACATATTATGGAGACATAAATATTTGTTATATATCTATAGTGGATACCTATTGTTATAGTGCTGTTGATATTTATAATATTATGGAATATGCTTTCTGATGATATATATGAAATTGATAGCTTGAGAATATTTGTAATATCTATACGTATGGAATGACTTTGTCATTCGTGTTATGTTCCTTTGCTGCCATGTTAGTATTGATGTAGGATATCTCACCTCTTGCTTGCACTATTCTTGTTCTATGTGATTTTTGGGTAGAAACTGTAAATGGGACGAGGTTGAATTTCCTAGACCATACTTGATATGATCTCTTGTGTTTGACGAAGGCAACAAGGAGGGTTTCTATTGATTTTTTGATAGGATTGTGTTCACCGAGGGTGCCAATGCTTGGCGAGTTGACTGGGCCGCTGAGCGTAAATGGTATTATTGGGGATCTGATCTTGACCGTGAAGAGGATCGCGATTGAAGATCCTATCCTAATTTTTCACTACATCAGTGCATCCGGAGTTGCCTTACTCATTTGGGAGCTATGGAGTGATCTGATTCATACCCTTAGTGAGGACAAGGAGTCTATGGCATCAGCTGCGAGGGCGCCTACCCACGAGATCGCACACTGTTCTGTCCTTGTGTCTTCAGATGAACCGTAGGAGGATCCCGAGGTGGATCCGGTGGAGTACCCAACTCCTTAGTCGTGGATTTGTTAAGGGTAGTTTATGTTTCCTTTTCATTACCTGTATAAGGGTTATTTTAAGTATATGTATGTTTTAAGGTAATTAACCAGTCTTAATATGTTGTATCTTGAGTATATCTTGTCGAACTATATTTTAAAATGACAGAATGTGTAACTATTCATTCGTGGCTCATATTTCCCTTATGTGTACAATGATAGAATTTGGGAAAACTTTTTGTTTGAGTTGTAGCACGCCAAAAATTTAGTGACCATGGTATAATGACGATTGTGCCATGGTTATTAAATTGAGGGGTGTTACATTAGGTGGTATCAGAGCACAGTTCATCCTGTTGAGCCGGGGTATGGATTGACTATGCTTAGACATGTTAGAAGTTTTATTGTATGTTGTGTACTTCCTTGTCTCTTGATTGAGATGTTTGGGAAAGGAAGGCATGGCTTGCCATAGGTTGAATGTTGGTAGCTACTGTTGCATAGTTACATGATATTGAGTATTAGCCCACTCAATGTTTAATGTTCTGTGTTTATGGGAAACTATGACTTCACCTAGGCGTATTAAGGTAATAGAAGTTCTTTTAGGAAGAAGCTCAGCTAGTATGATTGAACTTGCTTAGGATTTGTTTGCTTTTACACCATTGTTATGTTACCTCTAGAATTGTTTGAGCTAAGGGGTTAGAAAAAGGGTAGTTAAATAGGACTTGTAAGGTTTGTGGACTGAGGCGTCCAAGAGGTTTTGGAAAAATATTTTTTTTGGGAAAAGAGTATCTGGCGTAAGTTTGGTTCGAGGAGCTGCATGGGAGTTAAAGACTTACTGGAGATCGCGCCATAGAAGGTAGAATGAAGGAGCTCAAGTTAGAGTCCTTTGGGTTTGGTGGTTAGGTTTATCTTGCTGTGTTGTGTGACTCTTTGTGTTTGGTTTCCGAAAGGAGATAATATTGTTTGAATTGATTGCTTTTGATTTTCCTTATGCTTCGATTCGTTTATCCTTGAAGGGAGGCAATGGCTCGAGGTAGACATAAGCATGAGAATGCGGGGAGTGACGATGATGATATGATTACGGCAGTAGAAGAAATGCAAAGAGTGGTAGATGTAATAACACGCCAAGATCAGAGGGCCGCACGGCAGCAGGAATTGGAAGTCGAGGTTTAGAATTTGATGGAAGAAAGTCAATTTTGGGGTAACTCTGGACTACCTAAGTTCCAAAGGAGGAATAATAGAAAGATCAATCAGCGTAAGCAGAAACCATATACACGACGTACGAGGGAGCAACAGCGATAGCAAACGCATGAAGGAGGTGCGAGTGGTAGCAAATCCAATCCGACTGTGGTATCTTTACCAAAATGTAAGAAGTGTGAAAAGGGCCACTTAGCAAGGCATTGTACGATCGAGGGAATAATTTGTTTCAAGTGCGAAAAGTTAGGACATGTGGCTAGGAATTGTGCTTTGCATAGGACGAAGCCTTCCATTGGAGATGTATGTACTTCAAAATCTCACGAAGAAAGGAGAGTTAATTCCTCAAGTGGAGCATAAGTCTCTCAGACTGAAGGCCTAAACGAGGGAGCTTGTACTGCGATAGATGACCCTGTGATTTTACTGCATAATTCTGGGGGTAACCCATTTCTTTATGGCGTATGAATGTATGAATCCAATAGGGTCGTTTGTGTCTTCGTCATCTTTTGACTAAGTTATTTCTACTTCTGCTACTAACAACTTATTGCTGATAGCTAAGTCGTTTAGATTATCCTATGACTTGTTAAAGACAAAATCTTTTCTGATTTGTTCACTTCTTTCACAAATTAGATGTAATATTGAAAAATGGACTGGTTATTTTCCAATCATATCCCGTTAAATTGTTCCAATCAAACTTTAGTGTTTCTTGAAACAGGAATTTCTGGACTTGAATCCATGAAGCTCGTTCCTAAATTTTATTGAACCATATCATGTTCTTCATCAGATGGCTCTGGTAATATACCAAATAACTTCACCATCTTTTCCTTCTAACCTTTATAATGTTTCTAGTGTACTTCGATTAAGGAAATATGTTCCTAAATTCAAACCATATCATAGTGCTTAATGCAGTACAATTAGGAAAGAATATACCTTATAAGACATTTTCTGTTAAGGTCGATGATAGATGGCTTAATGAATTAATTGAAGGAAACCGTTGTTTTCTCTAACATCAGCTTGTGTTCTGGACTATCATCAAGTTTGCTCAAAGGTAGGAGACTTTTCCAAAATAACTTTTCTAATGCGTTATGGCACTACAAGTGTTTAGTAGCGTCGTTCCGTGCAACAAACACTTCAGTAGTATTCATTAGTTACATGAATTGGATCTCTTTTCCCAGTGGAGACAGACTTGTCGTTGTCTTTGTTGATGACATTCTGATCTACTGTTGAAGTTCAAAGGAACGTACTGAACCTCTCATCATGATTCTTAAAATTCTGAAGAAGAAGAAGTTATTCGTAAAGTTGTTCAAGTGCGGATTTAGGTAAAAGGAAGGAGTTGCTATGGATTGAGTTGCTATGGATTCGTCGAAAGTTGAAACAGTTCTTCAATGAGAAAGACTGAAGACCGTAACACGGGTTCGTAGCTCTGTGTGATTAATCAGTTATTAGTGATGATTCCTCAAAATGGGTTTTTCCAAGATGACAGGACCTCCCACTCAGCCTACGAGAAAGAATCAAGCTTTTCTATGGACCAAGGCGTGTGAAGAAAGTTTTCAAGAGTCAAGGAGATGACTGACTACATCGCGATCCCAAATGAGTTTGTGATGTTTTACATCAAGGTTTGGGATGTGTGCTTGTGCAGAATGGGAAGGGGGTAACGTATGCTTCAAGATAATCGAGAGCACATGAGAAGGATTACCTTACACTAAGTTAGCCTTTGTATTCGCATTGAAGATCTGGAGGCATTTTCTACAAGGATAAATTTTCAATGTCTACAGTAATCTCAAGAGTCAGAAGTATTTTGTCCGATCGAAATGAGTTGAATATGAAGCAGAGTCGATAATTAGAAGTTCCAAAAAATTTTGATTTTCCATTTTAGTATAATCCCGGAAGAGGCGAATGTCGTAGCGGATGCCTTAAGAAGAAAACAAGCTTAGTTTGTCTAATACGGTGAACGAGGGGAATGAGTTCGATAGAGCCACTCAACGATGTGCAGTTGTTTGTGGACTTGGCTGTTGGATGATTGAAGACTCAAAGGGCATAGAATCTTTGATTGATAAGCTTACGACATTAACACGCCTTTTACCCATTAATATAAGATACTCAATGGAAGGAAGCAACCTTAGTACCGGTGATTTGGATTGATGCAGCTGGAGATGCAACAAGAGAACTAGAAGACAAAATGAAAGAAACATAGTCGTGTTTGTTCTAAGATATGATAAATTTCGAGGACGAAATTCCTTTTAGAATGGGAGAGTTCTAGCATCCCGAAAATTGATTATTTCATGATAAAAAATAATTTTATAATATTTATGATTTATGAAATTTTTTTTAGAATTTTTAGAATTATTTTATTATTTTAATATTTTTTCGATTTACGTGCGCGCTGAGTGAGGCTAGGAAAATGATATGTTTTCCCTGTGGTCGAAAAACTTTGAACTGTAGAAACGTCGATGAGGGATCTTACTAAACCTGAGGCTGGACACAGTTTACGAAGTTTTTTTTTTGTAGATTTTAACTGATAAATAAAATCATAGTATATTTTATTATCTGTGGGATAATAAAATATTATTTCTACTGACTATAACATTTGTCCACTGAGGACAGATCATCTGGGGTGTTCATCTCTGAAAACTGAGTCTAGCTCCATGGAGTAGGAAATGAATACATTGTACATGAGGACGGTCAGCATACGCATTGTGCATATGCATGGTCAGTTCACATAATTGCCATGGCATGGTCAACATAGATATAGTGGAGACATAAATATTTGTTATATATCTATAGTGGATACCTGTTGTTATAGTGCTGTTGATATTTATAATATTGTGGAATATGCTTTCTAATGATATCTATGCAATTGATAACTTGAATATATTTGTAATATTTGTACATATAGAATGACTTCGTCATTTGTGTTATGTTCCTTTGCTGCCATGTTGGTAATGATGTAGGATATCTCACCTCTTGCTTGTACTATTCTTGTTCTATGTGATTTTTGAGTAAAGACTGTAAATGGGACGAGGTTGAATTTCCTAGACCATACTTGATATGATCTCCTGTGTTTGACGAAGGCAACAAGGAGGGGTTCTGTTGATTTTTTGTCAAGATTGTGTTCACCGGGGGTGCCAATGCTTAGCGAGTCGACTGGGCCAGTAAGCGTAAATGGTATTATTGGGGATCTGATCTTCACCGTGAAGAGGATCGCGATTGAAGATCCTATCTTGATTTTTCACTACATTAGTGCATTCGGAGTTGTCTTACTCATTCGGGAGCTATGGAGTGATCTGATTCATACCCTTAGTGAGGACGAGGAGTCTGTGGCATCCGCTTCGAGGGCGCCTGCCCGCGAGACCGCACACTGTTCTGTCCTTATGTCTTTAAATGAACCGGGGGAAGATCTCGAGGTGGATCCGATGGAGTACCCAACTCCTTAGTCGTGGATTTGTTAAGGGTAGTTTATGTTTCCTTCGCATTACCTGTATATGGGTTATTTTGAGTATATGTATGTTTTAAGGTAATTATTCAGTCTTATATGTTGTATCTTGAGTATATCTTATTGAACTATATTTTAAAATGACAGAATGTGTAACTATTCATTCGTGGCTCATATTTCCCTTATATGTACAATGATAGAATATGGGAAAACTTGTTATTTGAGTTGTAACACGCCAAAAATTTAGTGATCGTGGTATAATGACGATTGTGTCGTGGTTGTTAAATCGAGGGGTGTTACATTAAACATCAACAACAACATCAAATGCATCATATTCAAGCATCCAGAATACTTTTAAAACATCAAATCGAGTATAAGTTTCAACCCATTTTCAAATCTGAAAATTCCTCAAGAATCAAAATCAAGGTTCAGAATCTTTAGCTCATATTCAAAATATAATAATGTCATCTTTAATTATCATCTCAAAACCTCAACAAAAATCATTAATCCATCATTATCAACTAGTAGGAAAAATGAACATTGTAAAGAAAAATCCCTACCTCAACTTGTCACTTTTTTCTTCCCTTTTACTTTTCTTTTCTCTTGGTTGCTTCCTCTTCCTTCTTCCCTTATTTCTTTCTTGTTTTTCTTGTTCTCCTTCCTCCCTTTTACTAGCATGTAAGAATGTAAGAGAATAAAGAGAAAAAGAGAATGAAAAGTGAAAGAATGAGAAATGAAAAGAGGATATTGTGGGAGAGTGGAAAAGTGGAGGAGAAGCAAAGGCTAAGTCAATATAGTAGGTGGTTTCATCTGTATAAAACAATGGAGGACGTGGGAATTGTCTCCAAAACTAAAATTCACCTGGAAATCTTATATCTACTAAGAATACTTTAGTTGCTCAGAAATGAATTTTTTAACCTTCATAGGTATCATAGAAAATTTAGGATTTCATCCTATTCTCTGCTTTACCATTCCACTATTTTCATTATACTACATTATCAATCTCTAAGCTTCATTATTCTTTTCTTGGGTTAAATTAAACCAATGGAACTGAATTAAGAAGCTTTAAAATATCCATTCTAATTATCCATAGATTAGAAATAAATTTTCTTTATTTATTTCTATTTTATTAGCTCATTCAACCAAAATCCAAGTTTATAGGAGCTTTTTCTCCCATTCAATGTTATAAATTTATGCTCAAATGACACCAGATGGTTACCAGAATTAACTTGAGCACTATATTAGTGTTGTTGAGCTTCTATAACCCCGATCAAATCCATTGGGTTCGAGAGAATGTTACAACCTATATCTATAGCACCCTATAGGATGGTGCCACTAGAGCTAGTAGAGCTTAAAAAGTAAATAGAGGAATTGTTAAATAAACAAGTCATAAGATCGAGTGTTTCTTCTTGGGGAGCACCTGTGTTGTAACATCCACCATAAGGTATCACATTTAAGACTAATCCTAATAAAACTTACCCAAATTGCAAAAGAATTAATCTTGTAGAAATGTCAATTTTAAAATTTTATTTGTGGAATAAAATAAAATAGTCAAATTAAATAAAACCATAAGTATAAATTATAACTGAAAACCACACTATATTATACATAATACTGAAACCCTGTTTAAAAATAATTTACATGATACCCTTACATACCAAAAGATAAAATGTACAATAGACACTCTAAAATATAACTACTAAACTTAAACTCCTAAAAACTAACCTAAGGATTTGGTTCCTCAGAAGGATCCTCTTCCTCTACTATATCATCAAAGAACCCAGGCGGATATAATTGCCTCACAGGGGTCCTCGCGGAAGACACCATAGAGTCCTCATGCGGATTATAAGTTGCGCCACCCCAGAGATCACGAATGGGCATCGTGAATTCTAGGCACACCGATGCATGCTGCATCAAAACGGGGATACCGTCTTGGGTCCCATTGAAGCTCAGAGTTAAATCTCCCGTATAAACAAAATGTTCGTTATCATAATCGAACCTCCAGGCATCAGTCCCCCATGGAACTATACCTGGACAAAACCTAACACTTGACGTCTTGCTGCCATCTCAACCAAAAAACAAACAGCTAGTGATGGTAAATAAAATTACCAGCTTCTTCGTCTCCCCGGTCTTTATCAAACATATATAGCAAAACAGATATAATATAATAAAGAGATGAGATCCCATACATCAATACTAGTATAGCAGTAAAGAAAATGACAACAAACATACAGATACAATATTAACATATTTAAAACATATTTATCACATCACAAATAATGAATCGAATAAGTATAATTAACACACCAATATGCTGACCAACTTTGCATATGCACATATACCTATTCCTACTCCATGGAGCTAAATATAGTTTCGAAGTGAATGATCTAGAAGATATGTCTGTAACTCAGCTACCGTGGCCAAAAGTGCTATCAATTTATCAGTTTATCAATGTGCACATCAAGGCATTGTACAAGACATTCTACACCAGAACTCAATATAGGACAGTGTCTCGGTTCGGATCGTCAGTGCGTTTGCATCGGTCTGCCTCACAAACAAAAGAGCTACCAATTGTCCATTGCGAGGTATCCGCACCCCGACGCCCCCAAGGTCAACAAGTGACCTACACTTGTCTACTCGCGCCCGTACTGAGGTGTAATTGAACCTCCTAGACTTACAGCCTTAACTAAATAAGCTGACATGTTTTTCTATGCAATATGTATGGTTCAAACACACATACAATTATTATTTTTACAATATAACATATATCCTTGCCTTTTCTTGGTGGTATCATTATTCAACATAACCGGGTCCACCACAACTACCCGACAGCAAACTGCTATTTGCGTTCAATCGCATTTTCACAATCGTGGAACATTTTTCTTATGTTTTAAAATTGCGTAATTATTTTATCGCATTTTCTTAATCGCATAGCTAAAAATTACTATTTTTAAGTTGGATAAAAGTTTTTCTGCATATTTTTAATTGCATAAATCATTTCTATCATATTTTAAGCTCAAAATAAGATTTTTCTTATTTAATATCAAAATGTGACTTTATTTCCATTATTTCCATAATAATCCCTCTTTAAATAATATTTCCAATATGTTTTTGCTAAAATCAATATTTTCTACTGTTTTCCAAAAATTGCATTTCTTTAATTTACTTGAAACATTACAGCTCAAAATTTCCTAGCGCCCTTCAAAACCTATAGGGTGAGCTATACATTAGTAAATTTCAAGTATCAACATTTATTTTACTTTATAACTTAATTATTTAAAAAAGCTGATTTTTAATTCTAAAAAGTACATTACTTTGATTTTAGGTTCTAAGCCTACCAAATTCAATTCTTATCATTTAAACACCTAAATCTACACTTAGCAAATTAAATTTGGATCTAGTTTATTAAAAATGGCTTCTTGGCCGAAATTCATATATAGATTTCATAAATCATTATGTAATTCTTTCTATCATTTATTCCTTGCAAAATACTTAATTTACTTACTTGTCATAAAATCATTTAATCCTTGATTAAGAAAATAATTTAGAACTAGGTTCATTTTGTGTTGTTGAAGCCGTGTGCCTCATAAGCTCTTTGAAACCATCATACAACATTTCCTTCATGTTAGTCACATCTTAAATTACAAATAAATTAGCATGCTTTCAAAACCATATAGGCAAGCATATTGTCAAAGCTATAGGCATACAAACACACATGCAATCATATTTTCAAAGCCATAAACTAATCAATCACAAATAAAGAAGGCTCAAACAATATAATGAATAAATCCTTATGGATTTTTCACCACAAACAATCCAATTCCTCACCACCAACACATAGTTGATGAGGTTAATCTCCCTCTTACCTCAAGGAAGACAATAAACTTCAAGCTTCTTCTCTTCTTGATTTCGTATAACTCAAAGAAAACCCTAATCAATCTTAAACAATTCTAAAAGTCATAATCAAAGCTTGAAAACAATAAATCATGGATCAATCATGGTCTAGAAAATTAAAAATCCAACTTAGAATCAAAGATTCAAGAAATTACCTTTGATGTAGGAAATGAAAGCTTGATTTTTGAAGCACTTAGAGAGAGATTTAGACAAAACTCACTAAAGGAAAAATGTTTAGAATGATGTTTGGGTTTAGAAAGTATGATTAGATGAAATTATGGAAGTGAGGAGATTGGGTTTTGGTGTGGAGGTCGTGGGGTTCAAGGAAGAAAGAAAGGAAGTGGTCTTGGTGTTCTTGAGGTGAGAGAAAATGATGAAGTTGTTCTTGTCACAAAATTAGAGAAAATGCAAATAGAATAGCCTATGTTGAAGTGAATAGCCATGTGGTTAAGTGTGTAGGAAATATCAAAGTTTAATTGTTGTAATAAAATATCTCATGCATTCACATGGCATAGGTCATTTAGGAGTCATCAATTGGTCATAAAATAGTATTCAAGAACATGGTAGAAGGGCTTATGGCCATGTGACTTAAAGGGGTTGCTTACTAGGTTTGCTTCCAACTGGTTTCTAGTTACACCTTAATTTGATAGTAAGCTAACTATGTTAGGTTATTTAGTTACATAATCTAACCATCTAGTTACATTGTTAAGTCATTGTATATGTCATGCATAGTCATTACTTCTAGATGGTTCTAGATTAATTTTATAACTAGAGCTTCTATATACATAGTAACTAAGTTTGTTCATTTAGTTACTAATCAAGCTATTAGGATAACTTAGTTTGTTTATCTAGTTACTTAGTAACTAGTCCAACCATTTATATTGACTATTTCCTATTAGTTAGAAAAAGTCCAACCACTAATGTTGACCAATTCCTATTGGTTCATTTTAAAATTAGTTACAGAAATTATTCTCAATTTATTTTCTGACAAATAAAATATACCAGGTCTATTACCTGATAGCAGAAGCTGTTGTTAATAAAATAGTGGATATTTTTCCATAAAATATGTTTATTTCACAGATAAATTCTGAAAATTAAAAGATTTGTTTTCATGTCTCTCAGATTCGGGTTTAGTAAGATCCCCCAGTTCCGAATAAATCAAATAAGATTTTCCCCGACCCGAAAATTATTATTTTCCTGACTCGGAACAATTCTCACACAACAATCAAAAATAGTCTCAAAATAGTCAAAATAATTTTATATCATATAGAAAACACAAAATAGTACAAGTTAGGCATTACTGTCAAATAACAAAAAATTTGGGTGTTACAACTCTCCCCCACTGAAAAGAATTTTTCCCCGAAATTGATCATACATTAAAACAACTGAGGATACTGTTCCCTCATTTTATCTTCCATTTCCCAAGTAGCATCTCCGGTTGTTTCATTCCAAACCACTTTCACTAAAGGAATTGCTTTGCCCCTGAGCTGCTTCACCTTTCTGTCTTCAATCTTAACAGGAAGTGCCTCATACGTCAAATTTTCTTTCAATTGCAGTTCATCGGGCTAAATGACATGCGAAGGATCAAGAATATACTTTCTCAATTAGGACACCTGGAACACATTATGAAGGTTTGAAAGAAAAGGCGGTAAAGCTATTTGGTATGCAACTGGACCTATCTGACGAAGAATTTGATAAGGTCTAATGAATTTAGGAGTGAGTTTTCTGAATTTTATAACCCTTCCAACACCAGTCGTGGTGGTGGCTCACAAAAACACATGCTCACCTTCCTCAAATTCAAGAGGTCTTCTTCCTTTGTCAGTATAGCTTTTCTGTCTGCTCTGAGTTGCCCTCATTTTCTCTTGAATTAACTTTACCTTCTCTGTCGTTTGCTGCACCATTTCGGGTCCAACGGTCATACTCTCCCCATCTTGATACCAACAAGAAGGTGTTCGGCATCATCATCCGTATAGCACCTCATAGGGTGTCATCCCTATGCTTGAGTGAAAACTATTATTATAGGTGAATTCCACCAAAGGTAAGAATTCATCCCAACTCCCTCGTTGTTCTAACACACAAGCTCTCAGCAGATCCTCCAGTGACTGTATCGTTCTTTCTGTTTATCCATTAGTTTGTAGATGATAGGCAGAACTTAAACGTAGCTTAGTCCCCATTACTTCATGTAAGCTTTTCCAAAACCTCAATGTAAACCTTGGATCTCTATCAGATATGATACTAGTGGGTACACTGTGAAGTCTAACAATTTCACCAATGTACACTTGGGTCAACTTCTCCATTGGATACTTGATATTGATTGGCAAGAAGTGGGCAGTTGTAAGTCGATCAACAATGACCCAAATAGAATCATAACCTTTCCTAGTCTTTGGCAAACTAGTAACGAAATCCATAGCAATACCATCCCATTTCCATTCTGGGATAGTTAAGGGCTATAACATGCCTGCCGGACTTTGGTGTTTAACTTTTGCTTTCTGACATACAAGACAAGATGACACATAATCAGCAACATCTCTTTTCA
Source organism: Ormosia semicastrata (assembly GCA_029884595.1). Taxonomy (NCBI): domain Eukaryota; kingdom Viridiplantae; phylum Streptophyta; class Magnoliopsida; order Fabales; family Fabaceae; genus Ormosia; species Ormosia semicastrata. The sequence continues at coordinate 54,650,430 of JAQQTO010000063.1, forward strand.
TTCCAGGCCACCAAAACAAACGTTTCAGATCTTGATACATCTTGGTCATCCCAGGATGTATATTCAATCTGCTGGTATGGGCTTCACCAAGAATTACCTTCTTAAGATCGGGATCACCGGGTATACAAATCCTGCTTTTAATCCTTAATACCCCATCAGATCCTTCTTCAACTGTTACCTTATGACCTTGCTTCAGAAATTATCTCTCATTTTGCAAAAACTGGCCATCCTCCTATTTTTCCCAAATTTCATCCAATAGATCATTCAGAATAGTGACCATATTCAGAAGAATTCTTCTAGGCGATAATTCCATTGATAACCACATATCTTTAAATTGTTCAATCAACTTTTCCTCTTTAATCATCATAGCAGAAACACTGAGCATCTTCCGAATCAAAGCATCTGCCACGATATTCGCTTTTCCAGGGTGATATTGGAGTTGAAAGTTGTAATCCTTTAGGAATTCCAACCATCTCCTCTACCTCATGTTCAATTCCTTTTGATCAAATAAGTACTTTAAACTTTTATGGTCGCTGAAGACATTGAACGTAGCTCCATACAAAAAGTGTCTCCAAATCTTCAGTGCAAAAACAACTGTGACTAATTCCAAATCATGCATTGGGTAGTTCCTTTCACGAACCTTCAGTTTTCTTGAAGCATACGCTACAACTTTTCTGTTTTGCATCAGTACACATCCTAACCCTTGATAAGAAGCATCGCAGTATACTTTAAAAGATTCATTTGGATCTGGTAGAATTAGCACTGGTGCAGTAGTTAACCTTTTCTCCAATTCTTGGAAACTCTCTTCACATTTCTCCGTCCAATCAAAAGCTTGATTCTTCTTGGTAAGTTGTGTAAGAGGTCTGGCTATCTTAGAAAAACCTTCAATAAACCTTCGGTAATATCCAGCTAATCCAACAAAACTCTGGATCTCCGTCACAGTCTTTGGTCTTTCCCATTAAAGAACCATCTCTACCTTTGCTGGATCTACTGCAATTCCATCCTTGGAAATTACATGACCCAGAAACTGAACTTCATCCAACCAAAATTCGTATTTTGACAACTTTGCATACAACTTCTTCTCTTTTAAAATCTGAAGAACTATACTGAGATGTTCAGTATGCTCTTCCTGATTTTGGGAGTAGATCAGAATGTCATCGACAAAAACAATGACAAATCTGTCCATGTATGGATGAAAGATCCTATTCATGTAATCCATGAATATAGCTAGAGCATTCGTCACACCAAACGGCATTACAAGATATTCATAATGACCGTAACACGTTCAAAAAGTTATTTTAGGTATATCCTCTACCTTGACACGAATTTGGTGATAACCTGATCGTAGATCTATTTTGGAGAAAATAATTGCTCCCTTTAATTGGTCCATCAGATCATCAATTCTTGGAAGTGAATATTTATTCTTTATTGTGACCTTGTTCAGCTGGCAGTAGTCGACACATAAACGTGATGTTCCATCCTTCTTCTTAACTAACAACATTGGAGCTCCCCAGGGTGAAACACTAGGTCTCACAAACTGTTTTTCCAATAACTCTTATAATTACTTCTTCAACTATGCCAACTTCGATGGCGACATATGGTATGGTGCAATCGATATAGGACCCGCTCCTGGTACAAGATCGATAGTAAACTCTATCTCTCTTTCTGGTGGTAATCCAGGTACTTCGTCAGGAAAAACTTCAAGAAACTCGTTTACGATAGAAATAGAGTTCACATCTTTCTTACTCTTTACTTCTAAAGAAGATAGCAGCATGTATCCTTGAGCTCCATCCCGTAATAAAGATTTGACTTGTTTGGCAATTATAAATCCAGAAACCTCATCAGGAAAAACTAGGGTCTTTCTAGAATAATCTAATAGGATATGGTTAGAAGATAACTAATTCATCCCTAAGATTATATCGATATCAACAAGAGGTAAACAAATCAAATTAACAGAAAAGACTCGATTTTTTATAGTAATAGAACAATTCAGGCATATTTTTGTAGTACTAACTGGTTTGGCTATAAGGGTGGAAACAATTAACTGGAAGTTTAAAGATGACACAGGCAATCCCAAACGATCCATACAGTCATATGCAATAAATGAATGAGTTGCACCCGAATCATACAGTACCGTTAAAAGATTACCTGAAATGACACCTTCTCCCTGAATAAGATCTTCAGACTGGGAGGCCTCAACTCCACTCATAGTGTAAACTCATCCACCAACTGGCAGCCTAGCAGCGTGAACATTGCTTACTGACGGCTCCATCTTTGCTTGGTCACAATCTTTAGAGACATAACTAGGCTTACCGCATCTGAAACAAATTATGCCTCTGATCGAGCAATCTCTCGTCGTGTGACCTTTCTCGCACTTCAGGCATTTCGTTGGCAGTGCAGCAATCTGATTGAATCGATTGCCACTTGGACCACCTCCACGAGGTTGCTGCTGTTGTGGTTGCTGACTCCCCGATAATGATCATTCCACCTTGACCCAATCCCAGAAATTCCATTTCTTTAGCGTGCCTCGCACTGTTCGGAAAGTATTTCTCTAAAACCACTTCATAGAATAGCTCCCATGTAATTTCCCTACCTTCAGCTTGTAGCACCCTTCTAGTAGCTTTCCACCAATTCTCGCCATCTCCCATCAACATGAATGTAGCATACGTCACTCTATGATCGTCTGCACATCCTATCCCTTCAAAGATATTCTCTAGCTCTTGGATCTATATACTAGCTTTCTCAGGATCAAACTCGCCCTTGAAGTGTGGCGGGTTGTTCCTGCGAAACTCTGATAAATGCTAGACTTCTGCATTTGCTTCCTATTGTTGTGCAACCTATTGATTTTGTTGCTCAATCACCTCTGCCATTTGCTGCATTGCTTTGGTAGCAGCAGTCATTGCGTCATCATCACGCCCAGTATTTACACGTGCACCTCTACCACGAGACATAATTTTCTTCACAACAGTCAAACATAATCCAAGAAGAGTCAGTTATAGCCCTTTGGAAATCAAACACAGATAATCACACAACACAAGCAAAACTGACCGAACCACAAAAACCCCAAAAGACTCTAACCGGGAGCTCTGATACCAACTAATGTAACACCCTCCATAGGGTATCACATTTAAGACTAATCCTAATAAAACTTACCCAATTTGTAAAAGAATTAATCTTATAGAAATGTCAATTTTAAAATTTTGTTTACAGAATAAAATAAAACAGTCAAATTAAATAAAACCATACGTATAAATTGTAACTGAAAACCACACCATATTATACATAATACTGAAACCTTGTTTACAAATAATTTACATGATACCTGTACATACCAAAAGATAAAATGTACAATAGACACTCCAAAATATAACTACTAAGCTTAAACTCCTAAAAACTAACCTTAGGATTTGGTTCCTCAGAAGGATCCTCTTCCTCTACTATATCATCAAAGAACCCAAGCAGATACAGTCGCCTCACAGGGGTCCTCGAGGAAGACACCATAGAGTCCTCACGCAGAGTATAAGTTGAGCCACCCCAGAGATCACGAATGGGCATCGTGAATTCTAGGCGCACCGATGCATGCTGCGTCAAAACGGGGATACCGTCTCGGGTCCCACTCAAGTTCAGTGTTACATTTCTCGTATAAACAAAACGTTCCTTATCATAATCGAACCTCCAGCCATCAGTTCTCCCATGGAACTGTACCCAGACAAAACCTAACACTTGACGTCTCGCTGCCATCTCAACCCAAAAACAAATGGCTAGTGATGCTAAATAGAATTACCAGCTTCTTCGTCTCCCCAGTCTTTATCAAACATATATAGCAAAACAGATACAATATAATAAAGAGGTGAGATCCCCTACATCAATACAAGTATGGCAATAGAGAAAACGATGACAAACATACAGATACAATATTAACATATTTAAATCATATTTATCACATCACAAATAATGAATTGAATAAGTATAATTAATATACCAATATGCTGACCAACTATGCATATGCACACAGACCTATTCCTACTCCATGGAGGTAAACATAATTTCAGAGTGAATGATCTAGAAGATATGTCTGTAACTCGACTGCCATGGCTAAAAGTGCTATCAATTTATCAGTTTATCAATGTGCACATTAAGGCATTGTATAAGACATTCTACACCAGATCTCGATATAGGACAGTGTCTCGGTTCGGATCGTCGGTGCATTTGCATCGGTCTGCCTCACGGACAAAAGAGCTACCAATTGTCCGTTGCGAGGTACCCACACACCGACGCCCCCAAGGTCAACAAGTGACCTACATTTGTCTACTCGCACCCGCACTGAAGTGTAATTCAACCTCCTAGGCTTACAACCTTAACTAAACAAGCTGACATGCTTTTCTATGCATGATGTATAGTTCAAACACACATACAATTATTATTTTTACAATATAACATATACCCTCGCCTTTTCTTGGCGGTATCATTATTCAACATAATCAGGCCCACCACAACTACCCGATAGCAAGCTGCTATTTGCGTTCAATCGCGCAGCAATATTATCTCATTTTCACAATCGTGAAACATTTTTCTTACATTTTCAAATCACGTAAATATTTTATCGCATTTTCTCAATCGCGTAGCCAAAAATTACTATTTTTAAGTCAGGTAAAAGTTTTTTCTGCATATTTTTAATTACGTAAATCATTTCTATCATATTTTAAGCTCAAAATAAGATTTTTCTTATTTAATATCAAAATGTGACTTTATTTCCATTATTTCCATAATAATCTCTCTTTAAATAATATTTCCAATATGTTCTTGCTAAGACCGGTATTTTCTACTATTTCCCAAAAATTGCATTTTTTTAATTTACTTGAAACATTATAGCTCAAAATTTCCTAACGCGCTTCAAAACCCATAGGGTGAGCTATACATTAGTAAATTTCAAGTATCAACATTTATTTTACTTTATAACTTAATTATTTAATTATACCAATTTTTAATTCTAACAAGTACATTACATTAATTTTAGGTTCAAAGCCTACCAAATTCAATTCTTATCATTTAAACACCTAAATCTTCACTTAGGAAAATAAATTTGGATCTAGTTTATTAAAAGTGGCTTCTTGGCCGAAATTCATATATAGATTTCATAAATCATTATTTAATTCTTTCTATCATTTATTCCTTGCAAAATACTTAATTTAATTACTTGTCATAAAATCATTTAATCATTGATTAAGAAAATAATTTAGAACCCTAGGTTCATTTTGTGGTGTTGAGGCCGTGTGCCTCATAGGCTCTTTGGAACCATCATACAACATTTCCTTCACATGATTCACATCTTAAATTACACATAAATTAGCATGCTTTCAAAATGATATACACAAGCATATTGTCAAAGCTATAGGCATACAAACACACATGCAATCATATTTTCAAAGCTATAAACTAATCAATCATAAATAAAGAAGGCTCAAACAATATAGTGAATAAATCCTTATGGATTTTTCACCAAAAATGATCCATTTCCTCACCACCAACACATAGTTTATGAGGTTAATCTCCCTCTTACCTCAAAGAAGACAATAAACTTCAAGCTTCTTCTCCTCTTGATTTCATATAACCCAAAGAAAACCCTAATCAATCTTAAACAATTCTAAAAGTCATAATCAAAGCTTGAAAACAATAAACCATGGATCAATCATGATCTAGAAAATTAAAAATCCTACTTAGAATCAAAGATTCAAGAAATTACCTTTGATGTAGGAAATCAAAGCTTGATTTTTGAAGTAGTTAGAGAGAGATTTAAACAAAACTCACTAAAGGAAAAGTGTTTAGAATAACGTTTGGGTTTAGAAAGTGTGGTTAGGTGAAATTGTGGAAGTGAGGAGATAGGGTTTTGGTGTGGAGGCCGTGGGGTTCAAGGAAGAAGGAAAGGAAGTGTTCTTGGTGTTCTTGAGGTGAGAGAAAATGATGAAGGTGTTCTTGTCACAATATGAGAGAAAATGCAAATAGAATAGCCTATGTTGAAGTGAATAGCCGTATGGTTGAGTGTGTAGGAAATATCAAAGTTTAATTGTTGTAATAAAATTTTTTATGCATTGACATGGCATAGGTCATTTAGGAGTCATCAATTGGTTATAAAAGAGCATTCAAGAACATGGTAGAAGGCCTTATGGCCGTGTGACTCAAAAGGGATGCTAACTAGGTTTGTTTCCAACTGGTTTCTAGTTACACCTTAATTTGATAGTAAGCTAACTAGGTTAGGTTATTTAATTACGTAATCTAACCATCCAGTTACATTGTTAAGTCATTGTATATGTCATGCATAGTCATTACTTCTAGATAGTTCTAGATTAATTTTTTAACTAGAGCTTTTAAGTACATAGTAACTAAGTTTGTTCATTTAGTTACTAATTAAGCTATTAGGGTAACTTAGTTAGTTTATCTACTTACTTAGTAACTAGTCCGACCATTTATATTGACTATTTCCTATTGGTTAGAAAACGTCCAACCACTAATGTTGACCAATTCCTATTGGTTCATTTTTAAATTAGTTATAGAAATTATTCTCAATATATTTTCTGACAAATAAAATATATCAGGTCTATTACCTGATAGCAAAAGCTGCTGTTAATAAAATAGTGAATATTTTTTGGTGAAATATTTTTATTTCACAGATAAATTCTAAAAATTAAAAGATTTATTTTCGTGTTTCTCATATTCGGGTTTATTAAGATCCCCCGGCTCCGAATAAGTCAAATAAGATTTTCCCCAGCTCAAAAATTATTATTTTCTTGACTCGGAGCAAATCTCACACAACAATCAAAAATAGTCTCAGAATAGTCAAAATAATTTTATATCATACAAAAAACCCAAAACAGTACAATTTAGGCATTACAGTCAAATAGCAGAAATTTGTGGTGTTACATGTGTTACTAGTGAAAAAGAAGGATGGTACCACGAGGCTTTACGTTGACTATAGACTATTGAACAAAGTTACCATCAAGAATAAGTATCCTTTGCTTGGGATAAATAATCTGATGGATTAGTTTAAAGGAGCGTCAGTGTTTTCAAAGGTTGATCTAAGATCACGATATCACAAGATAAGAGTTAGGGATGAGGATGTAACGTCCTCTAAAATATTTTAGTCTTGTACATGGTTACATAGGTAGCATATTACTTGCTTTACATACCTGTGAAGTTTTGTAACAAACTGAGTTAGTTTATGCACTTTGCTGCAACACAGAATGTGGAAAGTAGATTAAAATGACTCAAATAATAGCATAAAAGCCTTAGTTGAAGGAAATAAATATGGATAATTTATTTCTAGCTCACAAAAGTATGAACTGAGATGTAGTTGAAGTTTCAAGATAATCAGAGTTAGTTTGGTATTTTTAAGCATACTGATTGTATTTTAATGTCAAATTGGTTGATGTATGTTCAACTACATTCTATTGTGAATATGGATATGGTTTGGTTGATGTATGTTCAATTACATTCTATTGGTATAAGTGTGTTGATTAACTAAGGGGATGGACACATACCTCTTGGTCATACATGGCAAGTGTTTGATAATTGGTCTCAATGAGTGATTCTTATGCTAACTCACATGGACACATAGTGGATTAGCTAAGTTTTGCATGGGTAATTGTCCTAGACATAGGCTCTTATCTATTGATGGTTATTAGCTAACAAATGTCATTTCATTGATTGGTGCTTGTTAATTGCAATTATTCATTGAAGTAGCAAGTGAATAGGGACCCCTAGGCTTTAATCATTCTCATCTTCTCTAGTGGAATTGGTGTTTGGTGTTTTCTTATTTTGTTTCTCTTAAATTGTTATTTTAATTGCAACCCTTCTTCCTTCGTTTGCTTGGATAAAAATTTGTGAATTTTGGTTAAGTTTAACATTCTTCTAATTATTCAATCCCTTGGGACACGATACTCTAACTCTCCTTTATATTACTTGTCAACCCGTGCGCTTGCGGATTTATGGACCAACAATCGACACGTTACCCAAGTAGACACAACGGTCAGAATTCAGGTTAATGTGCCAGCACTCTGGCCCTCCTAGAAAGGTCAGACGCACATCTCCCAGAAATTCACGCATGCATGCGTCCATGCTCTACGATAGTCGCTAATCGTGATCAGGCCAGAAGCCGAGGAAATCGAGAGCTTCCATTTCCTTGCTGTCATCTTCGATGGGACGTAATATACAAACAAATAGTAATGGAAAGACAGAAAAGAGGTAAGACATCCTACCAACATTACGAGTTATAGCAGCCAGAAACAAAACGGCTGAAAGCGCCCACATAGCATTTTTGACAGCAATAATGATAATAAACATTAAATAGCAGTAATAATCAACCAAGCAGTTCCAGGTAGTTATATACATCAGTAATACAACAGTTCCAATTATAATAATAATAAATGCCAGATAATTCATGGACTCACTATGCACATGCATACAATAGTCAAAATCCTACTCCTTAGAGCTAGACACAAACGGTTGGAGAGAAAGATCAGGAGACATGTTTGCAACTAGGCTGCCGAGGCCAAAGTGCTATAACTCATCGATTTATCCATGTGCACATCATGGCATTATACAGACAGTCTAAACTAGATTACGATATAGGACAGTGTCTCGGTCCAGATCGTCACTGTGTTTGCATCGGTCTGTCCCATAGACAGAAGAGCTACCAATTGTCCATTGCAAGATACCCGTACCCCAACACCCCCAAGATCAACAAGTGACCTACACTTGTCTATTCGCACCCGCACAAAGGTGTGTTCAACTCCTAGGCAACTCGGCTTTGACATAGTCCAACGGACATTCACAATGCATACAAACTCTATGCATAATCATGTATGATCATTATTACATACTATTCCACAATATGCCACAATTGGCCAAAGTAAGAATCAGCACAAACATTGGTCACTCACATTGACCCACAACATCATAATATTAGAATTAAATGAATTAACGCATTTTTAAGGTGTATTATGAATTTTTGCTTAGGTTTAGCTTTTCTTACGAAGTTTGTCTCTAAAGGAATTCTCTTAGTTAATTAAATTCTCTTAAGTAATTTATTCATATACACTTAGAAGGTTATTCTAAGATCTTAATGTCTCACACTCTCTTGTTCTTACCCGAATTAAAATTATCCTAAGTCTTATGAAAATTCCATTCTTGTTTCTTTAAAATTTATGAATCTCAAAATGTAATTTAATTTTCTAATTTGCTAATTCTTGCATCCTATTACCATTAATTTAATCACTAGGTGTTAGGTGATAAATTATAATTTTGGATTCGACAGAGACAATGGCTCTAGGGTACAAAGGTGAGGCTACCTTTCGACGAAAACTAATATGACAGAATCAATGTTGGTAGGAAAACATTATTTGACAAGAATGGCAAAAAGTCAAGTTCTGTCGAATGATGTATAAAGCTGTCGAATATACTAGAAGGTCAATAGAAATCCTAATTCGATGGATGGGTCTTGACGTTGGAGAAATCTTCTAAGTGTTGAACCGACGAAAGTACTATATGGTCGAAAATTCAAATTCGACGGATATTGACATTGTACTAAATGGTCAGAAGTTCAAATTCGATGGATATTGACATTGTACTAAATGGTCAGAAGTTCAAATTCAACAGATATTGACATTGTACTAAATGGTCAGAAGTTCAAATTCGATGGATGTTAACATTGTACTAATTGGTCAGAAATTCTAATTGTTACAATTGTTCACAAAGAATCCCCAAATTTTTGGGCCTCAAAACTGTGACCCTCCTAGAACTAATTCGACATCATTTTCTTCCATTTCATGCATTCCAATCCATTCAAATACATCAATATACACCAACAAACAATCTAATAGCACAGACATATTATAAACAACATGCAAACATACTAATCATACAAACAGAGAATAACCCTTAATAGGGTTTTCTCACAATCAATCACAGACAAGGTTTCTAAATGCTAATAAAGGTTGAGGAGGAGTGTCTTCCTCTTACCTAAGAGAAGCACAAAGAAAGGATGCTCTTTTTTGCTTAGAAAATTTCTTTCTTCACCACTACCAAAACCTTGGGTGTTCAAATCCACAAAACTAAGATCAAAGAGGGGAAATGGTAGCCATAGTCACCAAGGTGACCATGGAGCACGAAAATGAGGGGAAGAGGAGAAGAAAGTTGAGAGCTTTTACCTTAAAGCTCTAAGCTTTGAGTTGGGCTACTAACCACAAAAATGGAGGAATAAAGAAGAGCTCCACCAAGAAGAAAGCTTGAATATGGAAAGCTTAAGAGAAACAACAATGGTGGTGTGGGTGTGTGCACCCGTGTGAAGAAGAGAGAAAGAGGGGTGAGCTGCGTTTGGGAGGAGAGGAAATGAGAGAATGAAAATGTAATATCCCTCTTTGCCAACCGTGCAGCACCAGAAGGGGAGGAGAGAGAAAAGTGGTTGGGGAGGAAGCTTCGTAGAAGCTTCCCTCAAAGCTTCCTTGAGAAGCTTCCCGCGCTTCTCGATAAAGTGCATAGTAAGCTTGTCTCCTTAATTAAATACACAAGACAGATGATTCATTAGACTGTTAGAATTATTTTCCCCTAATGAATGAAAATTACAGTTGATGAAAATAATATTTTATTGTTCATCGGATAATTTTATGATACAGCGATTTTATTTATCAAATAAAACATTGGAAAATGCAAACCTCACAAACTGTGTTCGGCCTCGGGTTTAGTAAGATCCCCTATCAACGCATTGACAGTTCAAGGTTTACCAACCTCAGGGAAAACATTTCGTTATCCCGGCTCCCCTCAGCGTGCACGTAAAATGAGGAATATACTATGATATTCGACGTTTTCCAGAAAAATCTACAAAAATTCCTAAAAATCATAAGTATTATAAAATGATTATTTATAATGAAATAAAGAATTTTCGGGATGTTACAACACTCCCCTTCTAAAAAGGAATTTCGTCCTCGAAATTTGCATACCTTAGAATAACTGTGGGTGTTACTCCTTCATCTTGTCTTCCAGCTCCCAAGTTGCATCTCTAGTCACCTCGTTCCAGATTACCTTCACCAATGCGATCTCCTTGCCTTTTAATTGCTTTATCCTTCTATCCTCGATTCTTACAGGAGACGCCTCATAAGTTTAGTTCTATTTTAATTGTATTGTATCCGGTGCTATGACATGACTTGGGTCAGGAAGGTATTTTCGAAGTTGTGACATATGGAAAGCATTATGAATGTTTGAAAGGAAAGGAGGTAAGGCTATTTGATAGGCTACAGGACCTACTCAGTGAATGATTTGGTACGATCCAAGAAATTTTGGAGTGAGTTTTCTAGATTTCAAGGCCCGGCCTACCCCAGTCGTAGGTGTGACTTTCAGGAATACATGCTTGCCTTCCTCAAACTGAAGAGGCTTTTTCCTTTGTCTGCATAACTTTTTTGCCAACTCTGAGCCGTCCTCATCTTCTCCTAAATCATCTTAACCTTCTCAATTGTCTGCTGTATAATCTCTGGTCCAATAGTAAGGCGCTCGTCGTCTTGGTACCAACACAGAGGTGTTCGACACTGTCGTCCATACAGAGCCTCATAGGGTGCCATCCCTATGCTAGAATGATAACTATTGTTGTAAGTGAATTCTATCAACGGTAGAACATCATACCAACTTCCAATCTGTTCTATGGTGCAGGCTCTAAGTAAATCTTCCAAAGATTGGATCGTCCTCTCTGATTGACCATCGGTCTGTGGGTGATAAGCAGAACTCAGATGTAACTTCATCCCCAATGCTTATTGTAAACTCTTCCATAAATTTGAAGTAAATCTCGGATCCCTATCCGAAACAATACTTGTAGGCACACCGTGCAGTCTAACAATCTCTACAATATATATCTGAGTCAGTCTCTCCAGTTTGTATTTTATGTCGATTGGGAGAAAATATGCTGATTTCATGAGTCGGTCCACGATTACCCAAATCGAATCATGACCTTTTCTTGTTCTTGGCAATCTGACTACAAAATCCATTGCAATGTTGTCCCACTTCCATTCAGGAATGGATAACGGTTGCAGCAATCCTGCTGGTCTCTGATGTTCCACTTTAGCTTTTTGACAAACCAGATAAGTCGATACGCATCTAGTGACGTCACTCTTCATTCCATGCCACCAGAATAACTTCTTCAAGTCCTGATACATTTTTGTTATACCTGGGTGCATACTCAGCAGGCTTGTGTGAGCATGGTTGATGATATATTCTCTAAGCTCTTGGTCATGGGGAATACAAACTCTTCCATGAAATCTTAGAATTCTATCTCTTCCTTCCGCAAACGCTGTTTCATCACCTTGCTTCACTTGCTCTCTCACTTCTTGTAAGAACTTATCAACCTTCTACTTTCCCTTATGTCATCCATCAGCTCGCTTGAGATGGTAACCATATTCATGCAAATCTTCCCTGGTTCTAACTCCGCAAAATACCATACATCCCTGAACTGCTCTATCAGGTCCTTGTCCTTGATCATCAGGGCAGAGACACCGATCATCTTTCTACTTAGAGCGTCTGCCACAACAGTTGCCTTGCCAGGGTGATACAAAAGTTGGAAATCATAATCCTTCAGGAACTCTAACCACCTTCGCTGCCTCATGTTCAACTCCTTCTGATCATACAAATACTTCAGATTCTTGTCATCACTGAAGATATTGAACATCGCTCCACAGAGAAAATGCCTCCATATCTTCAGAGCAAAAACTACAGCTGCTAACTCTAAGTCGTGCGTTGGGTAGTTCTTCTCATGCACTCGCAATTGCCTTGAAGCATAAGCCACTACTCTTCCATGTTACATAAGTACAGATCCTAGCCCTTGGTATGAAGCGTCACAGTATACCTCAAACTGCTCATTCGGATCGAGTAACACTAACACTGGTGAGGTAGTCAGCCGATTCTTCAACTCTTGGAAACTCTACTCACAACTGTCGGTCTATTCAAAAGCTTGGTTCTTCCTCGTGAGTTGTGTAAGTGGTTCTGCAATCTTGGAGAATCCCTCAATGAACCTTCGGTAATATCCTAATAAACCCACGAAGCTATGAATCTCCGTCACTGACGTAGGCCTTTCCCACTGTAGCACTGCCTCCACTTTCGATGGATCCACCGTAATCTCATCCTTCGAGATTACGTGACCCGAAAACTTAACTTCTTCCAGCCAAAACTCATATTTTGACAGTTTGGCATATAATTCCTTCTCCTTTAGAATCTGAAGAACTATACCGAGGTGTTCAGCATGGTACTCCTGATTTTGAGAGTATACCAGAATGTCATCAATGAAGACCACAACGAATCTGTCCAAGTAAGGATGAAAGATTCAGTTCATGTAGTCCATGAAGATAGTTGGTGCATTTGTCACGCCAAACGGAATCACGAGATATTTATAATGATCGTATCGGGTACGAAAAGCAGTCTTGGGTACATCCTCCATCTTTACTCGTATCTGTTGATACTCAGATCGCAGATCAATCTTTGAGAACACCACTGCTCCCTTCAGTTGGTCCATTAAATCATCAATTCTTGGGAGTGGATATTTGTTTTTGAAAGTCACTTTGTTCACCTGCCGGTAGTCCACACATAATCTTGATGCACTATCCTTCTTGCGAACTAACAGTACTGGTGCTCCCCACGATGACACACTTGGTCTGACAAATCACTTTTCCAAAAGCTCTTCTAGCTGTTTCTTGAGCTCAGCTAACTCTGTCAGTGCCATTCTATAAGGTGCTATAGACACAGGACCAGCTCCCGGTACAAGGTCGATGGCAAACTCTATCTCTCGAGCCGGTGGTAAACCAGGTATATCCTCAGGAAAGACTTCGGGAAACTCATTCACCACTGGAATTGTGTTCACATCAACCTCACTCTCGACTTTCAAAGAAGACAGTAGCATGTATTCGTGAGCTCCTTCTTTCAAGAGAGCTTGAACTCGATTGACCATCAGAAATCTAGAATTCTCATCTATGGGAAAAACTATGGTCTTTCTGGAACAGTCTAACAGAACATGGTTGGAAGACAACCAGTCCATCCCTAAGATAATATCTAGTTGGGAAAGGGATAAACAGATCAGATCGACCGAAAAGGTTTGACCTTCAACAACCAATGGACAGTTTAGACAAACTTTGGTAGTAACTACCGGTTTATCAGTGGGGGTAGAAATAGTTAGGTCAAAATGTAAGGTAGACACTGGTAAACCAAGTCTTTGCACACAGTCATACGATATGAAAGAATAGGTTGCCCTAGAGTCATACAGTACAGTTAAAATATTACCTTCTATGGTGCCTTCCCCTTGTATCAAATCTTTGGATTCGGAGGCTTCAGCTCCGCTCATGGTGTAAACTCGCCCTCCAGCTTGTGGTTTCTTGGCTCTTGTAGCATTAATCGAAGGTTCAGCCTTCGCTTGATTGCAATCTCGGGACACGTGGCCAGGTTTGCTACATTTGAAGCAGATGAATCCCTTTATAGCACAGTCCCTCGTGAGATGGTTTTTCCCACACTTTATGCATTTAGGAGGATACGCCGTGTTCTGGCCAGTTCGGTTCCCAGTAGAACCTCCACCTGAGCCTCCACCCATGGTTTGTTGCAGATTTCCCATTGGTCAGGAATACGACTTCTTCTGGAAGCGGTTAGAACTGTTACGGCCGCCTCTCTGGAACCTCGTAGGCCCAAAGTGTCTATTCCTTGTATCTCTAGATTGCTCCAGAGCCTCTACATCATAGCATGTATCCAGCAGTTCTGAGAACTCATTAATTTTTAGGGCGATCACAGCCTTTTTCACCTCATACCTCAATCCTTTCGTGAATCTTCGGCATTTCCATGCTTTATTCGGTTGATTCTGAAAGTACATCAAAAACTGTGACAAGTTTTCGAATCTGGCCGCATACTCACTAATGGTCATATTCCCTTGTCGTAAGTTGAGAAATTCTAACTCCTTCGCGTGTCTTGCGCTTGCAGGAAAATACTTATCTAGGAAATTCTCCTTGAATTAGTCCCAAATAATCTCGCGGTTCGCAGCAACCAACATTCTCTGCGCTCCATTCCACCAGTTTTCGGCATTGCCCACCAGCATAAAAGTAGCATAGTTCACCTTGTTGTCCTCAGCGCAGTTCATCCCTCGAAAGACTTTTTCTAACTCCTTGATCCATAGACTAGCCTTGTCCGGATCAAATTCTCCTTTGAATTGAGGAGGGTTGTGGCGTCGAAACTCCGCCAAGTTCTAAGCATCTGCAGTAGCTTCGAGCTGTTGAGCAGCCCGTTCTTGTTGTTGCGCAACTCTCTCTTGCTGCTGAGTAGCTTGCTCAGTTTGTTGTGCGACGGCCTCAGCCATCCTCTGCATCGCCGCAATAACTACTACCATGTCTTCCCTTCGCACCATCTTACTTTCTTAGATCGGATTAACTGAAAACATAGAAAAGTCAATTGCATCCACTAGGAACACCAAACAATACACCTTTGCATTTACTATTCAGAGAACGCACAGCACAAACAAGACAGACTTAATCACAAGACCCAAAGAAACATAAACTGGGGCTCTGATACCAACTAAATGCAATGCCCCTTTTTGGAAGGGAATGTCACATTGTCAATTACAATGTGGAAATAAAATTCTATAAGTTAAGACCTGGTTCCTTTTAATATAATATATATTTACTTGATTATAGTTATGTAATTAAACTGGTGAATTTTTTTTTTGTTATTTCACGATAATAATAACAATAGTTAATAAACACAGTGACGAAACATAAATGGAAGTAAAGAATAAATGCAGAGGTAAAGCATACATTGGAATTAACATTGCGTATTTATATATATATTTATCAAACTGTTTGGTTACAAGCCTGATATACCAAAAAGTAAAACTATACCTGCCCCAAAGGATTATACATACACATCCCCATGGTATCAGAAATATACAGCCCACTACAGTCAAAACATCAGGCCCCAAAATAAAATACTGGTACCCCTCAGTAGCTACCAGTAATATCAGTCCCTCAGATGAGGAGGAATCATGTCAGGATCCTCTTCAGGATCCTCCGCGAGATCGTCCTCGGGAACCTCCTCGGGGTCTTCCTCATCTGAGTAAACCTCCACAGGAGCCACAGAGCTACCGGACGGGGCCTGAGCTATGGAATCAAAAGAGTCCTCCTGTGGGGTGTAGAAGCGGTTATCCCACATCCCATGAATAGGCAGATAAAATTCTAAATATAGGCTGATGTAGCAGGTGAAGATCGGTGGCTCATGGCACCTCCAGGCTAGAGAGATCGACACGTCACCCAAGTAGACACAATGATCAGAATTCAGGTTAATGTGCCAGCACTCTGGCCCTCCTAGAAAGGTCAGACGCACATCTCCTAGAAATCCACGCATGCGTGCCTCCATGTTCTACGATAGTCGCTAATCGTGATCAGGCCAGAAACCCGGGAAATCGAGAGCTTCCGGTTCCTTGCCATCGTCTTTGATGGGACGCAATATACAGAAAAATAGTAATGGAAAGACATGAAAGAGGTAAGATATCCTACCATCATTATGAGTTATAGCATCCAGAAACAAAATGGCGCAAAGCGCCCACATAGCATTTTTGACAGCAATAATGATAATAAACATTAAATAGCAATAATAATCAACCAATCAGTTCTAGGCAATTATATACATCAGTAATACAACAATTCCAATTATAATAATAATAAATGCCAGATAATTCATGGACTCACTATGCACATGCATACAATAGTCAAAATCCTATTCCATGGAGCTAGACACAAACGGTCAGAGAGAAAGATCAGGAGACATGTCTGCAACTAGGCTGCCAAGGCCAAAATGCTATAACTCATCGATTTATCCACATGCACATCATGGCATTATACACACAGTCTACACTAGATCGCGATATAGGACAGTGTCTCGGTCCAGATCGTCAGTGTGTTTGCATCGGTCTACCCCACGGACAGAAGAGCTACCAACTGTCCATTGCGAGGTACCCGCACCTTGACGCCCCCAAGATCAACAAGTGACCTACACTTGTCTATTTGCACCCGCACAAAGGTGTGTTCAACTCCTAGGCAACTCGGCCTTGACATAGTCCAACGGACATTCACAATGCATACAGACTCTATGCATAATCATGTATGATCATTATTACATACTATTCCATAATATGCCACAATTGGCCAAAGCAAGAATCAACACAAACATTGGTCACTCACATGGACCCACAACATCATAATATTAGAATTAAATGAATTAACGCATTTTTAAGGTGTATTATGAATTCTTGCCTAGGTTTAGCTTTTCTTACGAAGTTTGTCTCTAAAGGAATTCTCTTAGTTAATTAAATTCTCTTAGGTAATTTATTCATATACACTTAGAAGGTTATTCTAAGATCTCAATGTCTCATACTCTCTTGTTCTTACATGAATTAAAATTATCCTAAGTCTTATGAAAATTCCATTCTTGTTTCTTTAAAATTTATGAATCTCAAAGTGTAATTTAATTTTCCAATTTGCTAATTCTTGCATCCTATTACCATTAATTTAATCACTGGGTGTTAGGTGATAAATTATAATTTTGGATTCGACAGAGACAATGGCTCTAGGGTACAAAGGTGAGGCTACCTTTCGACGAAAAATAATATGACAGAATCAATGTTGGTAGGAAAACATTATTTGAAAAGAATGGCAAAAAGTCAAGTTCTGTCGAATGATGTATAAAGCTGTCGAATATACTAGAAGGTCAGTAGAAATCCTAATTCGACGGATGGGTGTTGACGTTGGAGAAATCTTCCAAGTGTCAAACCGACGAAAGTAATATATAGTCAGAAATTCAAATTCAACGGATATTGACATTGTACTAAATGGCCAGAAGTTCAAATTCAACGGATATTGACATTGTACTAAATGGTCAGAAGTTCAAATTCGACGAATGTTGATATTGTACTAATTGGTCAGAAATTCTAATTGTTACAATTGTTCACAAAGAATCCCCAAATTTTTGTGCCTCAAAACCGTTGCCCTCCGAGAACCAATTCGACATCATTTTCTTCCATTTCATGCATTCCAATCCATTCAAATACATCAATATACACCAACAAACAATCTAATAGTACAGACACATTATAAACAACATGTAAACATACTAATCATACAAATAGAGAATAACCCTTAATAGGGTTTTCTCACAATCAATCACAGACAATGTTTCTAAATGCTAATAGAGGTTGAGGAGGAGCGTCTTCCTCTTACCTGAGAGAAGCACAAAGAAAGGATGCTCCTTTTTACTTAGAAATTTTGTTCTTCACCACCACCAAAACCTTGTGTGTTCAAATCCACAAAACCAAGATCAAAGAGGGGAAATGGTAGCCATAGTCACCAAGGTGACCATGGAACACGAAAATGAGGGGAAGGGAAGAAAAAAGTTGAGAACTTTTACCTTAAAGCTCTAAGCTTTGAGTTGGTCTGCCAACCACGAAAATGGAGGATTAAAGAAGAGCTCCACCAAGAAGAAAGCTTGAATATGGAAAGCTTAAGAGAAACAACAATGGTGGTGTGGGTGTGTGCACCCGTGTGAAGAAGAGAGAAAGAGGGGTGAGCTGTGTATGGGAGGAGAGGAAATGAGAGAATGAAAATGTAATATCCCTCTTAGCCAACCGTGCAGCACCAAAAAGGAAGGAGAGAGAAAAGTGGTTGGGGAGGAAGCTTCATAGAAGCTTCCCTCAAAGCTTCCTTGAGAAGCTTCGCGCGCTTCTCGATAAAGTGCATAGTAAGCTTGTCTCCTTAATTAAATACACTAGACAAATGATTCATTAGACTGTTAGAATTATTTTCCCCCAGTGAATGAATATTATAGTTGATGAAAATAATATTTTATTGTTCATCGGATAATTTTATGATACAGCGATTTTATTTATCAAATAAAACCTTGGAAAATGCAAACCTCGCAAACTGTGTCCGGCCTCGGGTTTAGTATGATCCCCCGTCGACGCATTGACATTTCAAGGTTTACCAGCCTCAAGGAAAACATTTCGTTATCCCAGCTCCGCTCAATGTGCACGCAAAATGAGGAATATACTATAATATTCGACATTTTCCAAAAAAATCCACAAAAATTCCTAAAAATCATAAATATTATAAAATGATTATTTATAATGAAATAAAGAATTTTCGGGATGTTACAGTTAGTATGAAGCTTGATCAACTCAAGAGTGTTAGTTTGCAGCTAGGAACATCCATGAAACTCATGGAGTTTGAGTATGGAAAAGGGGTTTTAGGTGATGAATTTTGATTCACAAATCCATATTTTGATGAGTTCAAGTTAGTGTTTGATGATTATAATATGACTAGACATCATGCTTAGGATTGGAAATCACTTAGAATCGATGATATGAAAGTTTGATTTGAGTTTGAGAATAAATTACGCATAAAACTCATTTCTACAGAATTTTTAGTGCACCATGGCGCCTAAGCACCATTTTCCACGCTTAGGCGTGAGAAGTTCATACTAAGGAGTGAGACAGGGTAACATCTTGACAGATTGTAGTATTTGTAGCATAAGTTGAGCTATAGACATTGAAATTACATGCTTCTTATTTCATTTGAAAGCTAAGACAAAAGGCTTTAGGTACTAAAAATTTTAGATTTTTATCACGACCCAATTAGCCCTAGTTTAGGTTTGAATTTGAGTCAAATTATGTAGAAATGAGCAGAATGACACCTGTTAAACCAGATTGCATAACTTCTTGCTCAAAGTTCATATTTACATGAGACTATTGGAATTTTGAAGCTAAAATGTAACATTATAAGGGGTAAAAAATTTAGAATTTTTACACTTTTTATACGTCCCCAGTTTTTGTTTAAAGTTAGGTCATATTCTGATATAACGGATAGTTACCCTGTATTAGCCTTTGCATTTTGATGCATAAATTTGGATACACTTAGTCAAATGAAGTGAGGTTTATTTCATTTGAAAGATATGAGTTAAGGCTATTTTCCTATAAAATTCCAAAATTTTTACAATTAGGATGTGCATTTGGTGCATTCATGAAAATCAACCTTTCTAGGTGCTCAGAGTAGTTGCCTAGGTAGTTTATTTTGGGAAAGAGGACTTCCCTACGTGCTAGAATCTCTTATATATGCCTAGTAAAGTGTGTTGAGACACTAGTAGTGGTATTTCATTGAGAAAACGATTACCGTGCATATATGGGGAAGTAAGAGGCTTAAACTAGTCAATAGTTACGGGTTGCCATAAAGAGGTATCTAGTCCTTTAGCTAACATAATGTAGCATATGAAATCACATATAAGGTGACAATGATAGGGTATACTATAATTAGCATTGACTAAAGGAATGATTTTGATGATAAGAAACAAGAAAGGAAAGGAAAAGCATTGATCAAGCTCCAAAAATATTCAAGATTAGCATATAGGGTCTAGATCATGTGTAAAGGTAAAAAGGAATCACACTAACCTCAAATATGTTTTCAAATATTTACAAATGGTTTTTCACATGCCAAAATGCCCAACAAACATGTTTTGAAAAGCCAATCAGGGTGGTAGTTCAAATCTATGGAAAATAGCCAAATTTGTGTTTTGTAAAATTGACCTTTGGTTATTCTTTTGATCATATCTCTCAAAATACTTTGAGTTTTACTTGAGACTTGTTTCATGTGAAAATAGACTCAAATATCTTTCCAATGAATGGTCATTTGTTTTAAACGGATAAGAAATGAAGAAGTTATGACTATTTAACGTCAATTTTCAAAACCAGAGTGCAATAACCGATTAGGGATTTTCCCTAACCTATTATTCACCATGACAGGAGCATTTTTCATGTTATAAAAGCTTCTAACCGATTAGGCAATTCACCTAAATGGTTAGTATGATAAATAGGAGCATTTTTCATGTTTTAAAAGCTCCTAACCAATTAGGTAATTCACCTAATCGGTTAGTGTAAAAATTAAGAGCATTTTTCAAGCTCCAAATAGATTAGACATATTTCCTAGCCGGTTATTCCATTTCACAGAAGTCAAATATTTAAGGTCCTAACTGATTAGGAAAAGCTCCTAAGTAGTCATTCTAAATGTCAGTGGCCAAAATTTAAAGCTCTTAATCAATTAGGATAATCTCCTAATCGGTTATCTGGGCAACCAAAAAACACGTTCCAATAGTTATAAATGGCTAGTTTTCATAAGAAATCTTTTTAATCACCACCAATGGCTCTTATATTCTTTGGGCTATAAATGAAAATGTTTGGGCATCAAAGAAAAGTTAGAGAAAAATCTGAAAATCATTCTTGAGTATTGCAAACTAGTTTTATCATCTTTTTCTCCAAATCTCTGTTTTGAGCTAGGTGTGTGTGATTCTTTGATACCACAAGCTTCAATTTGTATTATCTACTCTTTGAGAGAGTTTTATCTTCTACACTTTGTATAATCTATAAAAGAGAGGGTGAGATATCCCTCTAGAGAAAAGGTTGAGGTATCCCTTGAGGGTGAGGCATCTCTCAAAAGTTGTAAAGGGTGAGGTATCCTTATTTGAAGCTCAAGCACAAGGGTGAGGTATCCCAAGGTGTGTTGAGTGCTCTCAATTATAAAAGTTGTCAAGCACCTGTTGAAGCTTGAAGATATAGTAGAAAATCTTGAGTGATTGCTTGAAGACTGGACGTAGGTCACAAGTGGATTGGTGGCTGAACCAGGATAAACCTTGAGTTTGATATTCTAAACTCATTTCTTTACATTTGTGCATTTATTTTATATGCTTGCTTGAATGTTATTCATCTTGGCTTGTTTAATTTGTGAGTGAAGTGTTCAATCTCATTTATTTATTCACTTTAATCATCCAATAACTTCAATGAAAATTGATAAACAAACGTTTTATGAAAGATTTGTGAAAATTTTTTATAAACTCAATTCACCCCCCCTCTTGAGTTTGAGGCCACTTGGTAACAAGTGGTATCAAAGCTAGGCTCCTTGTAAAGGGCTTAGTAGCTTCAAGAGAAAGTGATGGCCTCCTCAAATGATTTTTCAGAAAGTTTTTTTTATCTATAGACCTCCCTTTTTCAATGGGGATGGGTATGCTTATTGAAAAGAAAGAATGAAAAATTTTATTGAAGCTATTGACTTAGATGTGTGGGATGCTATTGAAAATGGTCCTTTTATCTCCACACAAGTTGTTAATGGTGTAAGAGTTAATACACCAAGAAGTGAATGGACCAATGATGATAAGAAAAAGGTCCAATATAATTTGAGTGTTAAAAATATCATTACCACATCCTTGGGGTATGATGAGTTCTTTAGAGTCTTAAATTGTAAATCTTCTTAAGAAATGTAGGACACTTTACAAGTAACACATAGGATACTTGTAACACCCCTATTTTTTATTTTTCTTGAAAATAAATACTTTATATAATATTTATGAGTTTTTGTGAATTTTTAGGAATTTTTAATTATTTTAATTATTTTAATATTATTTTTGAACTGTATGCCTACTATTACATATAACGTTGCTTGTGTACATGTAGAGTTTTCTATGCCTATTGTAGAACTATGAGACATGCTCACCATTTGCTTAGTGAAGACTCTACGGAGTTAACTGCTCGGACTCCTATCCAAAGAGACACTTCCCGACTAGAGAATGTGCCTTTAGAGGATCTGGGAGAGGATCAGGTTCAGAACCTTACTCTCCAGGTGTTTTGGCTTGGGCCAGGTCGAGTTTTTATGTGGTAATTAAATATTACTTAGAATATAAATTTTATGTAATGATGACATTATGAATCTAAGTTATATGCAAGAGATGTATTTTATTTAGTTCTTATATTGTGTGTTTTTCTAATTCAATAAAGTTTCTTTCATCTGCGAAAAAGAAATTTTGAAACTCATATTTAAATGATATTAAATATTTTACAACTTGGGTAATTAATTATAAGGAGTTGGTTTGAAATGTGATACCCTTCGGAGGGGGTGTAACATTAGTTAGTATCAGAGCCCAAGTTAGAGTCTTTTGGGTTTGTGGGTAGATTTGTCTTGTTTGTGCTGTGTGTTTATCTGACACTAAACACATAGATATATTGTTTAGTTTCAAAAATGATACAATGTTGATTTAAATGGTTATGTTTGGTTTATTTGTGTTTTGATTTATTTGTCTTTGAAGAAAGACAATGGATTGTGGTAGACGTAAGCATGTGGACGCAAGACGTGATGATGATTGTATAGTCGCAGTAAGAAGTGTAATGTAGAGGATGACTAATGTAACAATACAATAGAGTCAGAAGATCGTTCAGCAGTAGGAATTGATAACTAAACTTCAAGGTTTGTTAGAGTTGGAGTAGTCTTATGATGCAAGAAGCTGTAATGTTGGATCCTTAATAATCCAAAAAGGAAGGAAATGTAAGATCAATCGATTTCTGCAAGAGCCATATGTACGACCACCGGGGAAGTAACAAAATAAATAAAGGAAGTACTAGTGGCAATGAATTTGGTCAGACTGTGGCATCAACATCGAAATGTAGGAAGTGTGGAAAAGCTCCTTTGACAAAGGAGTGTACGATCAAAGGAATTATTTGTTTCAGATGCGGGAAGCCCGAACATATTTCTAGAGGCTGTACACAATCGAAGATGGAACCTTCCGAGAGTAATGCAAGTGTTTCAAGATCTCAAGTAGAAGAAAGAGTCAATATGAAGAATGGAATGGAAGCATTCAAATATAAAGACTTAAGAAATAAAAAAGTTGTACCATAGAGAGTAATCTTAAAACTGTGCTGTATAACTTACAAGGTAACCCATTCTCTTATGGTTTGTGACTATGTGAACCTTTTGGGGTTATCTGTGTTTTTGTTTCCTTTTATAATGCTACTTCAACTTCTAAACTAACTGTTACTACTCGACCCTGTTTATACCTATCCTATTACTATTTTCGATTGGAACTTTTCCGTTGATTTGGTTTGTCTATTTCTTTCACAAATAGACTAAGTAAATCAATTTGAGTTATCCATGTCTTTGTTATCGTTAGATTTGAGTATTTCTACTCTTCTTGTTAAACTTGTTGTTTATACTCAAGTTTTCTAAATCTACCTTGTTTCTGTTAAAGATCAAATCTTTTCTGTTGATTTGATTTGTTCCTTTGAAATCATGTCTATTTGAGAGCTTGACTTTATAAAAGGATTGATTATCTTCCAACCATATTCTACTAGATTATTTTAATGAAACTTTAGTATTTCTTGAAAATGAGATTTTTGGATTTGAATCTAGAAATTGAATCTAGAAAGTTCATTTCTAAATTTATTGGACCATGTTCATTTCAAAATCTATTAAATCATATCAAATTTTTTATTGGATAAATCTGGTAATCTACCGAATAGCCTTATCATTTTTCTTTCTAATCTTCACAGTGTCTTCCATGTATCTCAATTGAGAAGAATTATTCTTGATCCAACCCATGTCATAGTATCAGATATAGTACAATTAGAAGAGAACTCGATCTATGAGACATTTTCTGTTAAGATTTAGGATAAGCAAGTGAAACAACTTACCTTGGTGGAGGTAATCTGGAATGATGTGATAGGAGATACAACATGGGAGCTAGAAGACCAAATGACGGAAGTCGCTATTTTCTTCAATATTGAATAACGTTCTGACTATCATCAAATTAACGTGAAAGTGGAAGATGTTCCAAGATAGATTTGTCGTTGTCTTTATCGATGGTATTCAAATCTATTTTTAAAGTCCGAAGGAGCATGCTGAACACCTCGATACGGTTCTTCAATTTCTGAAGAAGAAGTTATACGCGAAGCTGTTTGAAAGTGTATGAGAAGAATTATCCAATTCACGTTTTAGATTTTGCAATATCTGTTTTACGTTGAAGATCTAAAGACATTTCTTTTCTACAATGTCTACGGTGATCACATGAGCTTGGAGTACCTGTTCGATCAAGAAGGAGTTGGATACGAGGAAGGAACTAAAGTTAGAATTTTCAACTTCAGTATCATTCTGGAAGGGCGAATGTCGTGACAAATGCCTTAAGTAGAAGATGTATTTAGTATATCTGCTATAATGGTTAAGGAGAATTTGTTTGACTACGATTATTTTTTGAATAATTTGATGAAGGGAATCCAAGAAAGGTAAGAGGATCATCTGAAACGACATGACTAGAAATACTACATGGAAGTGTGAAGGCAAGATAAATGAGGAATATCATTTTGTGTTATATAAGAGAAATTTCAAGTACGAAATTCTTTTTAAAGGGGGAGAGTTGTAACACCCAATTTTTTGTTTTTCTTGAAAATAAATACTTTATATAATATTTATGAGTTTTTGTGAATTTTGGAAATTTTTAATTATTTTGAATATTTTAATATTATTTTAATTATTTTGATATTATTTTTGAACCGTATGCACTGAATTTAGTTTTTTCAAAAAATATGAGTTTTATAAATTTTATGATTTTTGAGAATTTTTGTAGAATTTTCTGAGGTTGTAATTATTTTAATATTATTCTAAGTTGTATGTGTGATTGAGGCGGGCACGGAAAAATAAAATTTTTTCCTGGATCATAAAGTTTCGGACTATCAAGGTGGGATCAGAGGATCTTACTAAACCCAAAACTAGGAACAGTTGATTGAGATTTTCTATATCTGAGTTTTCTATTATCCATTGTGTAATAATAGCCGTAGCTATTATCCATTGGGTAATATCTGTTAGAAAATATCTTGATGGCGATGAGTCAAAGCGATGGATCAATGGTAAGCAGGAAGAAGGCAAATTGGATACTCAACTTGAGGAGGAGAAATTCAAATTGCCTACTCAAGTTAGAAGACAAATCCAATTTGACTACTTACTCTCTCAAGATATTTTAAGCTTGTCTTGTCATTCTTTTTCTAGAAGCGATGACTCACCATGTTCTAGAATGGTGACTCACTATATTCTAGAAGGATGTAGAATACTGACTCACCCAATGACTTGTCACGAGTCACACATTCCAGAAGTTTCTCTTAATGACTCAACTGGTGACTCAGCACTACGACTCACCATACTGACTCAGCTGTTTTAGAAAATTCTATGATAACTCACCTAGCAAATATCTAAGGATAATATCTAACGAGAAAATATCTCAGTAAAAGATCTTAGATAAATATCTGAATACAAATATCTAGGTGAAAATATCTAAGTAGAAAATATCTAAGATATTTCTAATAAGAAAATATCTACGTTGAATATCTCAAGTGTAATCATGAAAACAGAAAATATCTAAGCTAAATATATTATGGATAATGATGAACCATCATTACATAGCATTAATGATCAACCAATTAGAATAAAGTTATCTTGTTAGAAAGTCAACAAAAATGGCTAGTTTAGTTAGTTAAGTAACTGGATATTCTAACTAAGTTAGCTTATAGGTAACTAAGTGAATTAACTAAATTAGTTCAAGTGAAACTAGAAAGCAATTGAATTAAGACTTGGTTAGTTTTCTATTGAGCTCCACAGCCACCTAGTGTAATCTAGGATGTTCTTGAATCATCTTATGACAACTTGATGACTATTAGATTACCTAAGCCATGTGAAGGCCATGTGCATCCATGTGATAGTTTTCTATCTTGTAAAACAAGCCTTTAACTATCTATCCTAAGCACCACACGACTATGCACTTAGATATTAGGCCATTTCCTTTCATTTCCATTACTTTGTGATGTAAACAATTCTCTCATCTTTTCTCCAAGACACCACACAGCCAAGTCTTGCAAAATAGACTATTTCACTTCATTTTTAAACACTTTGTGACTACAAGATTTTATCATCTTTTCTATCATTCAAGAACACCAAGAATAAACACCAAGAACTTCGTCTTCTCTCTTCTTTAAAGGATTTGGCCATGACCCATAGAATCACTTCCAAGCTTCCATAATTCTATCCAATCTTATTTTCTAAACCTATACACAATTCTAAGATACTTTGTAGTTGAGATCTTAGCCTAGTTCTATCATCTTCAACCTTGTTCTTCATGTTGAAGATCAAAAAGGTTTTTCTTTTCTTCCTTTTGTAGCTCACGGCCAACCACCATAAGATCACCTTCCAAGTTTGTTTAATTTTAATCAACCATACTTCTTGAATCTTCACATCATTCTAAGACTCTTTGATGTAGAGACTTTGGTCTAAATCCATCATCTTCATGCTTGAATCTTGGATCTAAGTTCTAGGATTTCAAGGTAAAAAATTTGAAAACTTGATTTCTAGTTTGATTTTTTTAGAATCCTAAGGTCATGTTTGATCTATGGTCATCTTAATCAAGCTTTAGATACTAATTCGTATGTGTTTATTTTGATTCAAAGATCTATTTGGTGGTGAAAGTTTGATACAAAGAAAGTCCTACAATAAGCTAGGAGGACATCAACTAGGTAAGAGGGAGATTAACCTCATCGGCTGTAACACCCTCCTTAGGGCGTCACATTTCATGTAACTTAATTACCAAATTACCCCTTTATTTATAATACGTGCTTGTAATGAAAATACAAGTTATAAAATTTCTTGATAACAATAAGGTAAACTTAGCGAAAAATAAAAACATTACAACATTATCACAAATAATTTACATCATATATATACATATACAAGTCTTTTGTACTGTCATATTTTAATATTTACAAACTAGACTCTCAAAATATTTAAAACATTATTTGAACTAACATACTGCCCAAGTCCTACTAGACAGCAGAACCCTCAGACGGGTCCTCCTCAGATTCCTCAACATATAGGAATCCAACTTAACGTGAAGTCCTACGGACAGGTGTCTGAGCAGACGACACAATACTGACCTCACTTGGGGTACGGTAGTAAGTCCCCCAGTACTGCCTAATAGATATTGGAAACTCTAGTTGTACATAAATATTAACATTAAAGTAATGATGTCCAAGTTGTTGTCTACTCAATCTAATATTTAGGTCACCCAAGTAGTAAATACGCTCTCTATCCAAATCAACGTTCCATGCCTCTGATCCTCCAAGAAACGTCAATCTCATATATCTAAGGAAACACGACATCTCCATTTCTTCAAAACTCAGCATCCTCAACAAGGATCTGCTCTTCCTCAACTTCTCGCTCAACTTCTTGCTCAACGTCTTTTAAATTAAAAATACAATATAGAATAGACATACAAAGAGGTGAGATCACCTACGCCATTACCAGTATAGCAACAATGAAGGTAAACACATACAATATCTCATACAACTATCATACCATAATTACAGTTATACCACTAACATCATTATCATTA
Source organism: Ormosia semicastrata (assembly GCA_029884595.1). Taxonomy (NCBI): domain Eukaryota; kingdom Viridiplantae; phylum Streptophyta; class Magnoliopsida; order Fabales; family Fabaceae; genus Ormosia; species Ormosia semicastrata. Next base: position 54,678,717 of record JAQQTO010000063.1, read on the forward strand.
CAAAACATGTAATATACAATAATTATAATCATGCCATTATCAATAACAAAATATTCAATAGTTCAATTATCATAAATCATAATTACGATAATGCCCTCGATCACTATATGTATGCACAAAGACTCAATTTCCTACTCCATGGAGCTAAACTCATGTCGGAGAGAGTGATTGAAAAGATTTATCGGTACCAACATGTCTCAGACCACGTGCTCAATCTCGCACATCTAGCATATGCACGATAGTCTTTATCAGATCTTGATTAAGAATAGTATCTCGGTTAGGATCATTGGTGTGTTGCGTCGGTCTAACCCACGGTACAGAAGAGTTACCAACTGCCCATTATAGGCAACCTGCACCCCAATGCCCCAAGGTCAATGAGTGACTTACACTACGCATATCACACCCACTCAAGTGGTGTAATCTCTCCTAGGAAAATAGCCTCATACAGTCCATCGGACCTTTCCAATGCATGTACTATGCACCATTCACAGTTCCAATTTATTATCTCATATTCGGGTCCACTCAATAACCTAATAGTATTATTACTGTATTTTCATCGCATAGTCATATTTTCACATTTTCTGTAGCGATTTTTCAACGTTTCTCCATTGCGTAAAATATTTGTCATAAGTTTTAAATCAAAAATACTATTTTTCTCATTTAACACTAAAATTTGACTTCATTTTTCATATTTGCACAATAATCCCTCAAAAACAAAATAATTACGTTATAGTCCCCATTTAAATAATATTTTCACAATAGTTCCTCATAAAATTCATATTTATGAAATAGTCTCTCTTTTATAAAATATTTGCAATATGACCCCTCATTTATAAAATATTTGTAATATGACCCCTCATTTATAAAATATTTGCAATATAGTCCTTCTTAAAATTTTAATTACAATTTTTCCTTCTTTTATAAAAATTTACAGTACAACCCCTCTAAAAATTGGTATTTGTAATGTTTCCCAAAAATGATATTTCTTTCTTTTACTTCACATATTACAGCTCAAATTTTATAGAAGCGCTTCAAAACTCGTAGGGTGAGCTATACGTAAGTAAACTTCAAGTATTGACCCTCATTTTATTTCATAACTCATTTATTTAATTAAATCAAATTGTTTTCCCAAAATCATTTTACTTTACTATACTCAAACTTTTCCAAATTCATTTCCTTTTCATTTAAATCCTTAATTCTCATTTGAATCCATCATTTTCAGAACTTTGGTCCTTTTTACCCAAATATGGCCGTGAGCCTCAAGCTCTTTAGAGCTCTCATGAATTTCGTTTTATCATGTTATTTACATCTTACTTTATTCATACATTTTCGTGCTTACACAGTCATACATACAAGCATAAATCAAAGTAATAATCATAATATCACACATGCAATTATAAAAACAAAGCATAAACACCACAAATAAAATCAAAGAAGCATTAAACAATAGGTGAATAAACCCTTATGGGTTTTTCACCACACACAATCATCTTCTCACCACCATAACATGGTTGGTGAGGTTAAATCTCCCTCTTACCTCTTGAAGACAAGATCCTCAAGCTCCTCTCCTTCTCTTTGATTTCGTGAGTTAAAAACAATTCCCTAAAATTCTTAAACAATAAGTAAAATCACAAACAAGGCTTAATAATGATAAACCATGGAACAATCATGGTATATAAAATCAAAAACTTAATTTTAAACCAAGGAATCAAAAGTTCACCTTTAGGAAAGTAAACTAAACTTGGATTTTGAAGCACTTAGGATTGGATTTTGACAAAATCTCCTAAATGAAAAGTGTTTAGGAGGTGGTTTAGGTTTAGGAAATAATAAGAACAAAAATTATAGAAGATGGATGGTGGTTTTGGGTGTTGGGGCCGAAATCTTGAGAGAAAATGATGCAAGCTTTTTCGTGAGAGAAAAGTAAATTTTGAGGGTGAACTTGAGTGTGCAGCCGTGTGAGGTGACTATAGGAGAGATTAAAGGATTTACTTGAAGTAAAATATCACAAGTCTATTCACACTTGAAAGCACATGGCTTGGTCATCTTTTAGTCACATGGATGGACCTAGCACATAGTAGAACTTGATAGAAATTGCTCCCCCTTGGCCGTAGAACACAAGGGAGTTTAGAGACTAAATTTGACATCAATTAAAGCCTAATTGCATGCTAATTAGATAGCTAATTAATTAGGTTAGGTTTCCTAATCATTATTAATTAACATTCTAATTACATAACTAATTAATTAAATATATAGTTGCATATATCATGGCTCCTAATTAAATTAGGATATCTAATTAGTAATTAGATTATAACTAATTAATTACTAGGTTAGTTTACTTAGTTTCTTAATTAGGCAATTAAGATGACTAAATTAGTTTTAATTAGTTACTAAGTAAAAGTCAAGCCACTATATTTGACTCAATCCTAGCCATTGAAATTAACTTTGTTTCCTATCCATTGATCTAATCTAAGGTGGATATCACTTAGTGATTTTATCAGGATTCATTTCACACCATTGATCTGATTAACGGCTATGATCGAAAACATCTTAATCAAGCTTTTCATCCGATGGTCCACAATAAAGTCCATGCCCCTTTATTTGACCACTTCCTATTGGATAGAAAAAGTCCAGCCACCTATTTTGACTGATTTCTATTGGTTCGTTTTGATTTAGGTTACAGAAAATATTCTAAGCACATTTTCTGTCAATTAAATTATGTCGGGTCATATAAATTATAGCAGAAGCTGTTATAAATAAAATAATAGATATTTATTCGTGAAATATTTTTATTTCACAGATAAATTCTAAAAATTATAATATTCTTTTCTGTGTCACTCAGATTTGGGTTTAGTAAGATTTCCCGTCTCCGAATAAATCAGATAAGAATTTCTCCGGCCCGAAAATTATTATTTTCCTGACCAGGAGCAAATCACACAAAATGATCAAAAAGTATCTTGGAACAGTCAAATAATTTTTTATAACACATAGAAAATACAAAACAATGTATTTGGGGTGTTACAACTCTCCCCTTCTAAAAATAAGTTTCATCCTCGAAACTTGATACACACTTAAAATAGAAACGGATACTGATCTCTTATCTTCTCTTTCAACTCCCATGTGGCTTCACCACTTACATCGTTCCAAACCACTTTAACCAATGCGATCTCCTTACCTCGAAGTTGCTTTGTCCTTCAATCTTCAATCTTAACTGGAAACGTCTCATAGGTTAAATTCTCCTTCAATTGTACGGTGTCTGGTTCGATAACATGAGTCGGATCAGAAATATATTTTCGTAGTTGTGATACATGAAATACATTATGAAGATTTGATAAGAATGGTGGTAGTACGATCTGATAAGCTACCGGACCTACCCGACGAAGTATCTGATACGGCCCGATAAACTTCGGAGTAAGTTTCCTCAACTTGATCACTCGTCCAACTCCAGTCATAAGTGTCACACGTAGAAACACATGGTCACCTTCTTCAAATTCAAGCGATCTTTGTCTTTTATTAGCATCACTCTTTTGTCGCGTCTGAGTTGTCCTCATCTTGTCTTGGATCATCTTCACTTTCTTAGTAGTCTGCTGTACGAATTCAAGTCCTAGCACAGTACTTTCACCATCATGGTACCAACACAACGGTGTTCTACATCTTCTCCCATATAATGCCTCATAGGGTGCCATCCCTATGCTCAAATGGAAACTATTGTTGCAGGTGAACTCTATCAATAGTAGAAATTCATCCCAATAACTAGTTTGCTCTAGAACACAAGCTCTCAACAAGTCCTCCAATGACCGAATCGTCCTTTCTAACTAACCATCTGTTTGTGGATGGTAAGCAGAACTTAAACGTAGCTTTATCCCCATCAATTCTTGCAAACTATTCCAAAATCTTGATGTAAATCGTGAATCTCGATCAGATATAATACTGGATGGTACACCATGAAGTCTAACAATTTCATTGATGTACACTTGAGCCAACTTCTCCATTGAGTACTTAATATTAATCGGCAAAAAGTGCGCTGACTTTGTAAGCCGATCAATAATTACCCATATAGAATCGTGACCCTTCTGAGTTCTTGGTAATCTAGTTACAAAATCCATTGCTATGTCATCCCATTTCCACTCAGGAATAGGCAAAGGTTGCAACATTCCTGATGGTCTCTGATGTTCCACTTTGGCCTTCTGACAAATCAAACAGGATGATACATATTCAGCGATATCCCTCGTCAGTCCTTACCACCAATACAGTTATTTGAAATCTTGGTACATCTTCGTGGCTCCTGGATGCATACTCAATTTACTTCCATGAGCTTCATCCAAAATCGATCTTCTAAGTTTCGGATCGTTTGGTACACAAACTCTTCCTTTGAACTTCAGAATTCCATCAACACCATTGCTGAATTCCAATTCTGCTGCTTGACTTCTTGCTTCCTTTGCTTCTTGCAAATACTGATCACTGTTTTGCCCTACTCATATTCTATCCATCAAGTCATTCGAAATAGTGATCATGTTCAAACACATCTTCCCCGGTGTCAACTTCACAGATAATCGCATATCCCAAAACTCTTCTATCAGTTCCTTCTCCTTCATCATCATAATAGAAGCATTAAGCGTCTTCCTACTCAAAGCATCCGCTACGACATTCGCATTTCTGGGATGATACTATAACTGAAAGTCATAGTCCTTCAGAAACTCTAGCCAGCGCCTTTGTCTCATGTTCAACTCTTTTTGGTCAAACAGATACTTCAAACTTTTATGATCACTAAAAATAGTGAACATTGCCCCATAGAGAAAATGTCTCCATACCTTCAATGCAAACACCACAGCTACAAATTCCAGATTATGAGTCAGATAATTCCTCTCATGCACTTTCATTGTCTCGACGCATACGCTACAACCTTACGGTTCTGCATAAGTACACAACCTAACCCTTGATACGAAGCATCACAATACACTTCGAAAGATTCATTCGGATCTGGTAGAATCAAAATCGGTGAAGTAGTCAGTCATCTTTTCAACTCCTGAAAACTTTCCTCGCATGCTTTAGTCTATACAAATAGTTGATTCTTTTGTGTAATTTGGGTAAGAGGTCCTGCTATCTTCGAAAACCCCTCAATAAATCATCGATAATAACTGGCCAATCCGATGAAACTATGGATCTCTGATACAGTCTTCGGTCTTTCCCATTCAACAACTGTCTCCACCTTTGAAGCATCAACTTCAATTCCATCCGCCGATATAATGTGTCCCAAAAATTGAACTTCACTCAACCAAAATTCACATTTGGACAACTTGGCATATAACTTATTCTCCCTCAGAATCTGGAGAACCACTCTGAGATGTTCAGCATGTTCCTCCTGACTTCGAGAATAAATCAAAATGTCATCAATAAAGACAACTATAAACTTATCCAAGTATGAACAGAAAATCCAGTTCATAAAGTCCATGAATATCGCAAGCGCATTAGTCACACCAAACGGCATCACTTGATACTCGTAATGCCCATACCGCGTCTGAAATGCAGTTTTAGGAATATCCTTCGCTTTCACACGTAGCTGGTGGTAACCAGAACGTAAATCAATCTTAGAAAATATTACGGCTCCTTGCAATTGGTCTATCAGATCATCAATCCTTGGTAGTGGATACTTGTTCTTGATCGTAATCTTGTTCAATTACCGGTAGTCTACACATAGACGAGAAGTCTCATCCTTCTTCTTTACCAATAATACTGGAGCTCCCCATGGTGATACACTTGGTCTCACAAATTGCTTCTCCAATAAATCCTCTAGCTATTTCTTAAGCTCTGCCAACTCTACTGGCGACATCCTGTAAGGCGCCATAGATATAGGTCCAGCTCCAGGTACCAAATCAATAGAGAACTCGATTTCTCTTTCTGGCAGTAATCCAGGTATGTCTTCAAGAAATACCTCAGGAAATTCATTCACAACGAAAATATCCTTCAAAACGTCTTCACATTAAACCTCCAAAGAAGACATCAGCAAGTACCCATGATCTCCTTCCTTCAAACATGCTTCCACTTGAGTAGCCGTTAGGAATCTAGAATCCTTAACCTCAGGAAAAACTAATGTCTTATTCGAACAGTCTATCAGGATATGGTTAAAAGATAACCAATCCATTCTAATATTACATTAATCTTGGAAAGAGGTAAACAGATCAAATCCACATGAAAGATTCTATCCCTAACACATACAAGACAATTTAAACATATTGTTGTAGTTATCACAAGCTTATCAGTAGGAGTAACCACACTCAAATCATATGGCAATGTAGTCACAGTTAATCCCAAACGCTCCACACAATCACATGCAATGAAAGAATGTGTTGCTCCCGAATCATATAATAATGTTAAAGGATTACCTTCAATGGCACACTCCTCCATTATCAAGTCCTCGGATTTAGCGGCTTCTTCCCCGCTCATTGTATACACACGACCACTCGCCTGTGGCCTAGCAGTATGAACAATGCCCACTGATGGCTTCGCCTTCTGCTGATCACACTCTCTAGAGAAATGCCCAGGCTTCCCACATCGATAACAAATCACCCCCTTATGCTGATAGTCATTGGTGAGATGTCCTTTCCCACACTTAAAACATTTAAGTGCAGAAGTACCAGTTGAAACTGCTCTACTGCCACTAGAGCTTCCTCCAAACGATTATTGCCTATTCTGACTTCCTGCTAGTTTGGTGTATGGTTTCTATTGATAATGGTTGCCACCGCTACCCCTTCCGCTTTGGAACCGTGCTGGTCCAAAATTCTTATTTCTCGCTTCACAGAGATGATCAATTTCTTCCAACTTTCAGCACTTATCCAACAATACCGGAAACTGATTAATATCCACAGTTACTAAAGCTCGCTTGATGTCAAGCCTCAACCCCTCTTCGAATTTCCTGCACTTCCACTCCTCATCTGGGTGCATTTGGAAGTACCTCAAAAACTTAGACAAGCTTTCGAACCTTGCTGCATACTCACTCACAGACATCGCCCCTTGCCTCAGACTAAGGAATTCCATTTCCTTAGCATGTCGAACACTGGCTGGGAAATATTTCTCCAGAAACTTCTGTTTAAAGAGCTACTATGTGACAACTCTCCCTTCAGCTTGAATTTATCTCCGGGCTCCTACCCACCAAGCCTTTCCATCACCGACTAGCACAAATGTTACAAACGTAAGCTTCCGCTCATTAGTACAACCCATACCGTCAAATATCTTCTCCAATTCTTTAATCCATAGATCATCTTTCTCTGGATCAAACTCTCCATGAAATTTTGGTGGATTGTTCCTCCGAAATTTCGACAAGCTGTGAGCATCATCAGTTGCTCTTCGGTTTTGCTGTGCAATAACCTCAGCCATTCGTTGTATTGCTGCTATAGCCACAACCATGTTCTGATTGTCATCGTCGACATTTCTAGCTCCTGCCCTCGCATTCATGCATCCTCTTCCTCGTCCAGCCATTTCGTTTTTCATCAATAGACTGAACAACACAAAGAAGAGTTGAAGTTAATCTTCCAAACAATATTGTTTTCTTTCAGAAAACAAACACAGAGAATCACACAACTTAAACAAGACAGACCTAACCACAAACCCAAAAAGACTCTAACTTGGACTCTGATACCAACTAATGTAACACCCTCCTTAGGGCGTCACATTTCATGTTACTTAATTACTAAATTACCCCTTTATTGATAATACGTGCTTGTAATGAAAATACGAGTTATAAAATTTCTTGATAACAATAAGATAAACCTAGCAGAAAATAAAAATATTGCAACATTATCATAAATAATTTACATCATATATATACATATACAAGTCTTTAGTACTGTCATATTTTAATATTTATAAACTATACTCTCAAAATATTTAAAATATTATTTAAACTAACATACTGCCAAAGTCCTACTAGACAGTAGAACCCTTAGATGGGTCCTCCTCAGATTCCTCAGCATATAGGAATCCAGCTTGACGTGAAGTCCTACAGACAGGTGTCCGAGCAGATGACATAATACTGACCTCACTAGGGGTATGGTAGTAAGTCCCCCAGTACTGCCTAATAGATATTGGAAACTCTAGTTGTACATAAATATTAACACTAAAGTAATGATGTCCAAGTTGTTGTCTACTCAATCTAGTATTTAGGTCGCCCAAGTAGTAAATACGCTCTCTATCCAAATCAACGTTCCATGCCTCTGATCCTCCAAGAAACATCAATCTCATATATCCAAGGAAACATGACATCTCCATCTCTTCAAAACTCAGCGTCCTTAACAGGGATCTGCTCTTCCTCAACTTCTCGCTCAACTTCTTGCTCAACGTCTTTTAAATTATAAATACAATATAGAATAGACATACAAAGAGGTGAGATCACCTACGCCATTACCAGTATGGTAGCAATGAAGATAAACACATACAACATCTCATACAACTATCATACCATAATTATAGTTATACCACTAACATCATTATCATTACAAAACATGTAATATACACTAATTATAATCATGCCATTATCAATAACCAAATATTCAATAGTTCAATTATCATAAACCATAATTATGATAATGCCATCAATCACTATATGTATGCACACAGACCCAATTTTGTACTCCATGGAGCTAAACTCAAGTCGGAGAGAGTGATTGAAAAGATTTGTCGGTACCAACATGCCTCAGACCACGTGCTCAATCTTGCACATCTAGCATATACATGATAGTCTTTATTAGATCTTGATTACGAATAGTATCTCGGTTAGGATCATTGGTGTGTTGCGTCGATCTAACCCACGATACAGAAGAGCTACCAACTGCCTATTGTAGGCAACCCGCACCCCAATGCCCCCAAGGTCAACGAGTGACTTACACTACGCATATCACACTCACTCAACAAGTGTAGTCTCTCCTAGGCAAATTGCCTCATACAGTCCATCGGACCTTTCCAATGCATGTACTATGCACCATTCACAGTTCCAATTTATTATCTCATATTCGGGTCCACTCAATAACCCAGCAGTATTATTACTGTATTTTTATCGCGTAGTCATATTTTTGCGTTTTCTCAATCGTGCAGCAATTCTGTCACATTTTCAAATCGCATAGCAATTTTTCAACGTTTCTCTATTGCGTAAAATATTTTTCATACGTTTTAAATCAAAAATACTATTTTTCTCATTTAACACTAAAATTTGGCTTCATTTTCCATATTTGCTCAATAATCCCTCAAAAACAAAATAATTACGTTATAGTCCCCATTTAAATAATATTTTCATAATAGTCCCTCATAAAACTCATACTTATGAAATAGTTCCTCTTTTATAAAATATTTACAATATGACCCCTCATTTATAAAATATTATTAATATGACCCCTGATTTATAAAATATTTACAATATAGTCCTTCTTAAAATTTTAATTATAATTTTGTCCTTCTTTTATAAAAATTTGCAGTATAACCCCACTAAAAATTGGTATTTGTAATGTTTCCCAAAAATGATATTTCTTTCTTTTACTTCACATATTACAGCTCAAATTTTACGGACGCGCTTCAAAACCCGTAGGGTGAGCTATACGTCAGTAAACTTCAAGTATTAACCTTCATTTTATTTCATAACTCATTTATTTAATTAAATCAAATCGTTTTCCCAAACTCATTTTACTTTACTATACTCAAACTTTTCCAAATTCATTTCCTTTTCATTTAAATCCTTAATTCTCATTTGAATCCATCATTTTCGGGACTTTGGTCCTTTTTACCCTAATATGGTCGTGAGCCTCAAGCTCTTCGCAGCTCTCATGAATTTCGTTTCATCATGTTATTCACATCTTACTTTACTCATACATTTTCATGCTTACACAATCATATATACAAGCATATATCAAAGCAATAATCATAATATCACACATGCAATTATAAAAACAAAGCATAAACACCACAAACAAAATCAAAGATGCATTAAACAATAGGTCAATAAACCCTTATGGGTTTTTCACTGCACACAATCATCTTCTCACCACCAAAACATGGTTGGTGAGGTTAAATCTCCCTCTTACCTCTTGAAGACAAGATCCTCAAGCTCCTTTCCTTCTCTTTGATTTTGTGTGAGTCAAAAACAATTCCTTAAAATTCTTAAACAATAAGTAAAATCACAAACAAGGCTTAATAATTATAAACCATGGAACAATCATGGTATATAAAATCAAAAACTTAATTTTAAACCAAGGAATCAAAAGTTCACCTTTAGGAAAGTAAACCAAACTTGGATTTTGAAGCACTTAGGATAGGATTTTGACAAAATCTCCTAAATGAAAAGTGTTTAGGAGGTGGTTTAGGTTTAGGAAATGATAAGAACAAAATTTATAAGAGATGGATGGTGGGTTCGGGTGTTAGGGCCGAAATCTAGAGAGAAAATGGAAAGGAAAAATAGTTGGTGTTCTTGGGAAATTTGAGAGAAAATGATGCAAGCTTTTTCATGAGAGAAAAGTAAATTTTGAGGGTGAACTTGAGTGTGCAGCCGTGTGAGGTGAGTATAGGAGAGATTAAAGGATTTACTTGAAGTAAAATATCACAAGTGTGTTCACACTTGAAAGCACATGGCTTGGTCATCTTTTAGTCACATGGATGGACCCAGAACATAGTAGAACTTGATAGAAATTGCCCCCCCCTTGACCGTGGAATACAAGGGAGTTTAGAGACTAAATTTGACTTCAATTAAAGTCTAATTGCATGCTAATTAATTAGGTTAGGTTTCCTAATCACTCTTAATTAACATTCTAATTACATAACTAATTAATTAAATATATAGTTACATATATCATGGCTTCTAATTTAAATTAGGATATCTAATTAGTAATTAGATTATAACTAATTAATTACTAGGTTAGTTTACTTAGTTCTTAATTAGGCAATTAAGATGACTAAATTAGGTTTAATTAGTTACTAAGTAAAAGTCAAGCCACTATATTTGACTCAATCCTAGCCATTGAAATTAACTTTGTTTCCTATCCATTGATCTAATCTAAGGTGGATATCACTTAGTGATTTTATCAGGATTCATTTCACACCATTGATCTGATCAACGGTTACGATCGAAAACATGTTAATCAAGCTTTTCATCCGATGGTCCACAATAAAGTCCATGCCCCTTTATTTGAGCACTTCTTATTGGATAGAAAAAGTCCTGCCACCTATTTTGACTGCATCTTATTGGTTCCTTTTGATTTAGGTTACAGAAAATATTCTAAGCACATTTTCTATCAATTAAACTATGCTGGGTCAAATAAATTATAGCAGAAGCTGCTATAAATAAAATAATAGATATTTATTCATGAAATATTTTTATTTCACATATAAATTCTAAAAATTATAAGATTCTTTTCTATGTCACTCAGATTTGGGTTTAGTAAGATCTCCCATCTCCGAATAAATCAGATAAGAATTTTCCCGGCCTGATAATTATTATTTTCCTGACCAGGAGCAAATCACACAAAACTATCAAAAATTATCTCCGAACAGTCAAATTATTTTTATAACACACAAAAAATACAAAACAGTGTAATTCTGCTATTATTGTTAACATTGTCAAAATTTGGGGTGTTACATCAGCCATATGTGGCGGTGAAGGAATGGAATTATTGTGTTAGTGAGTGAAAAATTCATGTGAGGATTTATTCACTTGATTGCGTGATTGTTGTTTTATGTTTGTTGGATTATATGTGATTTTTACTGCTTTGACGATTATGCATGATTTATATATGATTTATATGCTTGAATATATAATTGGTATGCTTGTAGCTTTGATAGTATGCTAATATGTGATTTGGAAATCCTACTAATTTCTGTGTAACTTAAGTGTGATTCACAGGATGGAAAATTGTATGATGGTTCCAATAGAGGCACACGGCCTCAACATCACCAAGGGGTTTTTTAAATAAAAAATGAAAGTAAATTACTTTTTAGAAATAAAATTGGCCTAATTAATTTATGTAGTAAAATAAAAGTTAAAACTTGAAATTTGTTAACGTATAGCTCACTCTTTCGGTTTTGAAGTGCGTTAGAAAATTTTGAACTATAATGTTTCAAGTAAATTTAAGAAGTACAGTTTTCTGGGAAATAGTAGAAAATACTGATTTTAATGGGAATATCTTGAAAATATTGTTTTAAGAGGAATTATTATGGAAATAATGGAAATAAAGTCAAATTTTGATAATAAATGAGAAAAGTATTATTTTGAGCTTAGAATATGTTAAAAATATTTTACACAATTGAAAATACGTAGAAAAACTCTTACATGATTTAAAAATAGTAAATTTTAGCTACACGATTGAGAAAATGTTGAAAAATCTTTACGCAATTTGAAAACATAACAGAAATGTTATGCGATTGTGAAAATGCGATAATATTGCTACGCGATTGAGAGGAACAGCGAGTTTTGCTGTAGGGCCAACGTATTGAACCAAGTAATTTGTGAAACTGAAGTATTGGACCCGAGTGAATCTTTGGTATTATGTAATGGTATGAGCGGTTACATAATGTCATTGATACTAATGGTATTAGACAATTGTATGGGCAGTTGCGTTAATATCATTGGGGACAGTACAACGGTACTTTGATATGCTATTGAGCATTATACAGTGATATCGCCATGTGACGACGTGTGAATAAGAAATACTGTGTGATTAATGATAGTATATCGCCATGAGATGGCATGTGAATAAAGAAATACTGTGTGATTAATGACAATATATCACCATGAGACGGCATGTGAATAAAGAAATACTGTGTGATTAACGACAGTATATCGCCATGAGATGGCATGTGAATAAGTAAATACTGTGTGATCAATGACAGTATATAATTGAATCATTTAACATGCATAAAAAAGCGTGTTCACTTATGCATAGAAAAGTGTGTTCGCTTGAGCATAGAAAAACATGTTCATTTGAGCATAGAAAAGCATGTTCGCTTGAGCATAGAAAAGCATGTTCACTTGAGCATAAAAAAGCATATTCACTTAAGCATAGAAAAGCGTGTTTGCTTATGCATAGAAAAGCATGTTCACTTAACATGGAGCATTGTGCATAATCATGGTTCTTGTACTCATTGAGCATATTTAATATACACATTGTTCATGAGCATACTCAGCATTTATACTATGGTGATATAGTATTATGGTGATATAATATTATGATGACATAATATTGATGTGATATTATCATTATGCCTGATATTGTGCTGCAAGTTTATTAGATTATCTATTTGTTAACTATCTACTGATTTTATATTATTAATTAGATGGTATATTGTAATGTATTGGTATGTTTATCGTTTCTTTGCTGCCATGTTGGTATGGGATGTAAGGAATCTCACCTCTTTGCTGTATTGTTTATCTGTTATGTTTTATGGTTATGTTTGGTAAAGATAGTAAGAGGGACAAGATTGGATCGTCTAGGTTTGAGTTGGACTAGTTTTATTTGATCATTTTGCAATGGCTGCAAGGAGGGATTTCTCTGATTATATGCAAGCGCAGTTCCATGATGACATTAATGCCTAGCATGTTGACTCAGATATTCAACATTTTAGTTATATAGGAGAGGTGACTCTATCCTAGAGTGATACCTACCATGGAAACCCTACTATTACATATAATGCTGCTTGTGTGCATGTAGATTTTTCCATGCCTATTGTAGAACTATAGGACATTGCTCACCGTTTGCCTAGAGAAGACTCTACGGAGTCAACTGCTCGGACTCCTGTCCAAAGAGACACTTCCCGATCGGAGAATGTGCCTTTAGAGGATCTGGGAGAGGATCAGTTCAGAACCTTACTCTACAGGTGTTTTGGCTTGGATCAGGTCGAGTTTTTATGTGGCAATTAAATATTGCTTAGAATATAAATTTTATGTAATGATGACATTACGAATCTAAGTTATATGCGAGAGATGTATTTTATTTAGTTCTTATATTGTGTGTTTTTATAATTCAATAAAGTTTCTTTCATCTGCGAAAAAGAAATTTTGAAACCCATATTTAAATGATATCAAATATTTTACAACTTGGGTAATGAATTATAAGGAGTTAGTTTGAAATGTGATATGAAGCACAGTCTCTAATCGCTGGTGCAATGAAGCACAGACAAGGAGCGGCTTCTGGCAGGCTTCTAGGCGAAGGGTCGCATGAATGAATTGAATACGCACCGGAATAAGAGGGATTCAGAGACTGTGCAGGTATGGGACTGCATAGTTGAGGATGACTTAAAGAAATTGATTTGGTGTAGCCATATCAACAAGTTGCAACTTCTTTTCGGGAGCCTAGAACATAAGAACTCTATGGTTAAGCATGCTTGACTTGGAGCAATTGTGGGATGGGTGACCTCCTGAGAGGTTTCCTAGGATGTGTATGAGTGAGGACAAAGCACGCTGAAAAGACCTGTGTTGGTTTGTAGAGACACTCCTCAATCCTGCAGGCAGTCCCGGGTCGTTACAAATGGTATCAAAGTCGGGACCTCTCCTAATACGGTGTGGTTCGGGGACGAACCAAGCGGAAGTTGGTGGGCATGTGTGTCTCGGGGCCGACAAGGGCGGGAAGTGATCGCCGGTGCAAAGAAGCACAGACAAGGAGCAACTTCTGGCAGGCTTCTAGGTGAAGGGTTGCATGAATGAACTGAATACGCACCAGAATTAGAGGGATTCAGAGACTGTGCAAGTATGGGACTGCATAGTTGAGGATGGCTTAAAGGAATTGATTTGGGGTAGCCATATCAACAAGTTGCAACTTCTTTTCAGGAGCCTAAAACATAAGAATTTCATGGTTAAGCGTGCTTGACCTTGTGGGATGGGTGAACTCTTGGAAAGTTTCCTAGGATGCGTGTGAGTGAGGACAAAGCATGCTGAAAAGACTCGTATTAGTTTGTGGAGGCACTCGTCAATCCTGCAGGCAGTCCCGGGTCGTTACTGTACTAGTGAAGTGAAAAGATCGAGGATTATTGTAAATCATTTTGCTTCATTGGGAAAGACTTTTCCTAATGAAGATCTTATTAACAAAGTATTGAAATGCTTAAGCAAGCATTGGCAACCTAATGTGACGGCTATTGCAGAGTCAAGAAATCTCTGAACCATGACCCTAGCCACACTTATTGGCGAGCTCCAAGAACATGAATTGGAATTGAATAGACTCAACCAAAGTGAGGAGCTTGACAAGAAAAAGAAGGGGATAGCTCTCAAGGCCACTTCCTCTATGGTCAACGAAGATGATGAAGATGATGGGGATGACTTGGAAATAAATGAAGAAAATCTTGCTCTACTAGTAATGAAATTCAAAAGATTCTTCAAGAAGAATGGAGCTCATAGAAGACTTCTCTTTCCCCAAAAGAATGTTTATCACAAAGGGAAACGAACCTCATCCACTCCTAATTGCTATGAATGTGGAGAATTGGGTGACATGAAGATGGAGTGTCTAATTTATCAAAGAAAAGTGAAAAAATATGATAAAAGATCCTCAAAGGAGAAGAAAGAAAAAAGAGCCTACATAGTTTGGGATGATAATGACATGGATTCAACCGATAGCTTGGACAATGAGAAAGCCAATCTATGGTTCATGGCTAGAGGAGAAGAGGAAGATGAAGATGACATGGAGGTAACATCCTCAAATTCTGAATGAAACTCTTCCCCTTCCTATGATGAATTGCAAGATGTATTTGAAGAATTGCATAATGAATCTATGAGGCTTGCAAAAATGATTTCATGTTCAAAGAAAATAATTTCCTCATTTGAAAATCAAATTTCTACTTTAAATAAAGAAATTGAGTAATTGAAATTAGAAAATGAAACTCTTGGGTTGATTGATGCAAATTCTTCATGCATAACATGCTCTTCACATGATAATGCACCCACACCCTCATCTTGCTCATCATGTAAAGCATTTGAAATTGAGATTGAAGATTTGAAAAATACACTTTCAAAATTTATCTTTGGAAGAGATAACTTGAATGTATTGTTAGGGAAACAAAGATTTTTTTTTCAAAAGGCTGGTTTAGGGTATAATCCTAATAACCGACAAAAGTTTCTCAAGAATTTCTTTATTTCCTCAAGCACATCAATTAGCCTCTTTATCAAATGTTTTCATTGTGGGAGGAAAGGGCATAGTGCTTCTACGTTCAATGTTAGGAAACACTTGAATACCAAGGTTGGGACTAAAATGATTTGGATACCTAAGGGCACCTTGCCAAAATCTAACACACAAGGACCCAAGAAAATTTGGGTACCAAAAGCCAAAAATTGAAATGTGTTGTAGGTGTGCTTGAAGGCCAAGAATGAACTTTGGAATCTCAAAAGTGGCTGCTGCAAGCACAAGATTACAAAATACTCCAAGTTCTATCCATTGTCTCGAAGAAGCTTGGACTTGCAACATTTGGATAAGTGGAGACTTGTTTTATGCTTTAACTTGCTTTAAAGTAGTACTTTCTGGCTTTATATCTTAAAAATATCTCTATATGTGATAATATGCTAAATAAGTTCACTTCTTGATTGAAATGGTATGTTTGATGAAAATATCTTTGTTCTTGACATAATATACCTAACATGATCATTGTTTGATCTAATGTGCATATATAAGAGAAAACTTAGCGTATTGGATTAATCATGCATCTAACTCTTGCTAAAAATCATTTTTACTGCATGATTCATCATTGTGCTACATAACTTGATATTTTATTGCATATTGTGTCATTTTAGTGTAAAACTTATCATATTGCTGCATAATATGTAATTTTGCTGCATAATTTGATTAAGTTCATTGCATAATACTCTTGCTTTAATTGTTCAAGAATCCATGACTGACTTGAGTGCCGGAGTTTCCCCTAAGTTTGTTTTGCAGGAACTTAATCCATGCTCAAGTCCTTCAATCATTCAATCTCAAGTTCTTACTGAAGAAATTGGATTCAAGCTCCTTTAAAGAAGTATAATCAGTTTTTAAGCTATATTTAAGGTATTTAGAGGTGATGGAAATGAGGCCAAGTCAAGTAACTTCTTAAGGATGGAATAAGCTATTGATATATTAAAGAATGCATTCCTGAAGATTTCTCTGGTTTGTTGGTGAAAGACAATTTTTGATGGTCTTAAAGGATGGATTCTTGAAGGATTTTCTGGTTTTGTTTGAGAAATAATCAGTTGCAGGAAGGTCATAATCTATTATGAAAAGCATCTAACCTGTTATGAGAGCTATGGAAAAGTCAGGCACGTTGGAAAGGGTCTCTGTCAAGCCAAAATAATTGGTTAGCAACAAGCCCCTAACCAGTTACCCTGTTTTTGTCATATTTTTGTGCTCTCTGGCTAGCACAATAATCGGTTAGCAACACACCCTAACCAGTTATTGGAAAAAACTCATGACCACTCTCATTTTGCCTAATCGGTTAGCAAAATATCCTAATCGGTTACCCATTTTCCCTAACCGGTTAGGCCATTCCAAATTAAACTCTCCCAACAGTGTCCTCCTTCAACTAATCTGTCTTTAACTTTTTAAATAGATCAATCATGCATTTAAATAGTTTTGCTACATTATTTTCTTTTTGCTGCATAAAGTCATATTTTTCTGCATAATGCTATTAATCTTGCTGCATAATGTGACATTTTTGTTGCATAATCTAACTTTCACTGCATAAATTGGTCATTTTGCTTCATAATTCATACTTTTTGCTATATAATGTATAATATGGTGAACAATTGCTTTAAACTCAATATTACTTTTGAAATGATATGGCAATGCATGTTTTGTTTTGATGATACCATTGTTCAATATTAGTCTAGAATATTTGCACTTACTATAAACATGGTATTATTTCAAATAACTTCTCTCTTTGTCAAAATCTACTTATTGTATATCTTTTTTATCATGACAAAAGGGGGAGAAGTTTATGAGTCATTGAGAAAAGGTAAATCACAAGGTACAAATTCAATAATCTTGGGATTCCAAAATTAAGGGGGAGCTGTGCAATCTCTGATCTAATCACCTCTTGAAAAATAAAGGGGGAGTAAGTCTCTAAGACATCTTTTATGAATTCCAATTTATTTGAACTAACTCTTTTCTTAATGGATGTTGTCATCATCAAAAAGGGGGAGAATACAATTGGTATTGACTAAAGGAATGGTTTTGATGATAACAAACAATGAAGGAATGGAAATGCATTGATCAAGCTCAAAGAATATTCAAGATTAGCATATAGGGTCTAGATTATGTGTAAAAGGTAAAAAAGAATCACACTAAACTCAAATATGTTTTCAAATATTTATAGATGATTTTTCACATGCCAAAATGCCCAGCAAACATGTTTTGAAAAGCTCATCATGGTGGTAGTTCAAATATATGAAAAATAGCCAAATTTGTGTTTTGTAAAACTGACATTTAGTTACTCTTTTGATCATATCTATTAAAATACTTCAAGTTTTTCTTTGAAACTAGTTTTATATGAAAATAGACTCAAATATCTTTCCAATGAATGGTCATTTCTTTTAAATAGATAAGAAACGAAGAAGTTATGACCATTTAAAGTCAATTTTCAAAACCAGAGTGCAATAACCGATTAGAGATTTTCCCTAACTGATTATTCACCATGTCAGGAGCGTTTTTCATATTCTAAAAGCTCCTAACCTATTAGGCAATTCACCTAATTGGTTAGTTTGATAAATAGGAGCTTTTAGACCTATTAGACATATTTCCTAACCGGTTATTCCATTTCAAAGAAGCCAAATATTTAAGGTCCTAGCCGATTAGAAAAAGCTCCTAACTAGTTATTCTAAATGTCAGTGGCCAAAACTTAAAGCTCCTAACCGAATAGGACAATCTCCTAACGAGTTATCTGGGCAACTAGAAAACACGTTCTAACAGCTATAAACGGCTAGTTTTCATAAGAAATCTTTTTTAACCACCACCAATGACTCTTATATTCTTTGGACTATAAATGAAAATGTTTGGGCATCAAAGAAATGTTAGAGAAAAATCTGAAAATCATTCTTGAGCATTGAAATCAAGTTTTATCATCTTTTTTTCTCCAAATCTCTGTTTTGAGCTAAGTGTGTGTGATCCTTTGATACCATAAGCTTCAATTTATATTATCTACTCTTTGAGAGAGTTTCTATCTTCTACACTTTGTATAATCTATAAAAGAGAGGGTGAGGTATACCTCTAGAGAAAAGGGTAAGGTATCCCTTAGTTGGATAAATGGTGAGATATCCCTTGAGGGTGAGGCATCCCTCAAAAGTTATAAATGATGAAGTATCCCTATTTGAGGCATAAGCACAAGGGTGAGGTATCCCATAGTGTGTTGAGTACTCTCAATTATAGAGATTGTCAAGCACCTATTGAACCTTGAAGATATAGTGGAAAATCTTGGGTGATTGCTTGAGGACTAGACGTAGGCCACAAGTGGATTAGTGGCTGAACCAGGATAAACCTTGTGTTTGATATTCTAAACTCATCTCTTTACATTTGTGCATTTATTTTATATGCTTGCTTGAATGTTATTCATCTTGGCTTATTTAAATCGTGAGTAAAGTGTTCAATCTCATTTATCTATTCACTTCAATCATTTAATAGCTTCAACGAAAATTGATAAACAAACGCTTTACGAAAGATTTGTGAAAAGTTTTTATAAACACAATTCACCCCCCCTCTTGTAACATCCCGAAAATTGTTTATTTCATTATAAATAATTATTTTATAATATTTACGATTTTTGGAAATTTTTGTGGATTTTTCTGAAAACGTCGAATATTATAGTATATTCCTCATTTTACGTGTGCACTGAGCAGAACTGGGATAACAAAATATTTTCCCTGAGGCTGGTAAACCTTGAACTGTCAACGTGTCGATGGGGGGTCTTACTAAACCCGAGGTCGGGCACAATTTGCGAGGTTTACGTTTTTTGAGATTTTATCTGATGAATAAAATCATTATATCATAAAATCATCTGATGAATAATAAAATATTATTTTCATCAACCGTAACTTTTATTCACTGGGAAAATAATTCTAACAGTGTAATTAATCATCTATCAGATGTATTTAATTAAAGGAATAAGCTTACCATTCACTTTATCAAGAAGCGCGCGAAGCTTCTCAAGGAAGCTTTCAGGGAAGCTTCTAGGAAGCTTCCTTTCCAACCACTTTTCTCTCTCCTCCCTTTTTGGTGCTGCACGGTTGGCTAAGAGGGATATTTCATTTTCACTTCTCTCATTTTCTCTCCCTCACGTCTACTCTTTTTCTCCTTTCTCTCTTCTTCACATGGCTGCACACACCCATAACCACCATTATTGATTTCAAGCTTCCTTTGCTCAACCCAATAGAGACCATTGTTTCCCCTCTCCATCTTCAAGCTTTCCTTTTGTGGGACTCCTCCTGGCTCCATCATCTTCGTGCTCCACAGCCAACATCAAAGCTTGGAGCTTTAAGGTAAAAGCTCTCAACTTTCTTCTCCTCTTCTCCTCATTTTCGTGTTCCATGGTCACCTTGATGACTATGGCTACCATTTCCCCTCTTTGACCTTGGTTTTGTGGATTTGAACACCCAAGGTTTTGGTGGTGGTGAAGAACGAAATTTCTAAGCAAAAAGGAGCATCCTTTCTTTGTGCTTCTCTCAGGTAAGAGGAAGACACTCCTCCTCAACCTCTATTAGCGTTCAGAAACCTTATTTGTGATTGATTGTGAGAAAACCCTATTGAGGGTTATTCTTGGTTTGCATGATTAGTATGCTTGCATGTTGTTTATAATGTGTGTGTCTGTGCTATTAGATTGTTTGTTGGTGTATATTGATGTATTTGAATGGATTGGAATGCATGAAATGGAAGAAAATGATGTCGAATTAGTTCTCGGAGGGCCACGTTTTTTAGGCCCAAAATTTGGGGATTCTTTGTGAACAATTGTAACAATTTGAACTTCTGACCATTTAGTACAATGACCATATCTGTCGAATTTGATCTTTTGACCATATTCGTCGAATTTGATCTTCTGACCATTTAGTAGAGGAACTTCTCCAATGTCAATATCCGTCGAGTTAGAATGTTAATACCCGTCAAGTTAGAATTTCTGACCATTTAGTAAAGAAACTTCTCCAATGTCAATATCCGCCGAGTTAGAATTTCTGACCATTTAGTAGAGAAACTTCTCCAATGTCAATATCCGTCGAATTTGATCTTCTGACCATATCCGTCGAATTTGAACTTCTGACCATTTAGCACAATGACAATATCTGTCGAATTTGAACTTCTGACCATTTAGTAGAGGAACTTCTCGAATGTCAATATCCGTCGAGTTAGAATGTCAATACCCGTCGAGTTAGAATTTCTGACCATTTAGTGGAGAAACTTCTCCAATGTCAATATCCATCGAGTTAGAATGTCAATATCCGTCGAGTAGAATTTTTGACCATCTAGTGGAGAAACTTCTCCAATGTCAATATCCGTCGCGTAGAATTTCTAACCATTTAGTGGAGAAACTTCTCCAATGTCAATATCCGTCGAGTTAGAATTTCTGACCATTTAGTGGAGAAACTTCTCCAATGTCAATACCCATCCGTCGAATTAGGATTTCTACTGACCTTCTAGTATATTCGACAGTTTTTTATCTTCATTCGACAGACTCTTCATTCGACAGAACTTGACTTTTAGCCATTCTTGTGAAATAATGTTCTCCCCTTTTTCATCATTCTGTCATGTTATTTTTCATCGAAAGGTAGCCTCACCTTTGTACACTAGAACCATTGTCTCCGTTGAATCCAAAATTATAATTTATCACCTAACACCTAGTGATGAAATTAATGGTAATAAGATGCAAGAATTAGCAAATTAGAAAATTAAATTATACTTTCATTCATAAAATTTAAAGAACCAAGAATGGAATTTTCATAAGACTTAGGATAATTTAAATTAGGGTAAGAACAAGAGAGTGTGAGATTTTAAGATCTTAGAATAACCTTCTAAGTGTATATGAATAAATTACCTAAGAGAATTTAATTAATTACGAGAATTCCTTTAGAGACAAACTTTGTAAGAAAAGCTAAACCTAAGCAAGAATTCATAATACACTCTAAAAATGCATTAATTCATTTAATTCTAATATTATGATATTGTGGGTCCATGTGAGTGACCAATGATTGTGTTGATTCTTACTTTGGCAAATTGTGGCATATTGTGGAATTGTATATAATAATGATTATACATGGTTATGCATAGAGTCTATATGCATTGTGAATGTCTGTTGGACTTTGTTAAGGCCTTTAGCATAGGAGTTGAATCACACCTATGTGCGGGTGTGAATAGATAAGTGTGGTCCTGTAGTTGACCTTGGGGACGTCGGGGCGCGGGTGTCTCACAGGGGGCAGTTGGTAGCCCCTCTAGACCGTGGGACAAACCGATGCAAATGCATCGATGATCCTAACTGTGGCACTGTCCTATATCAAGATCTGTGTAGAATGTCTTGTAAAATGCCATGATGTGCACGTTGATAAATTGAGAATTATAGCACTTGAGGGCCTCGGCAGCCAAGAATACAGACATACCACCTGATCGTTCTCTCTGACTATTTTGTGTCTAGCTCCATGGAGTAGGATTTTTGACTTTGTATGCATATGCATAGTGGGTCCATGAATTATTTGGCATTTATTATTATTATAATTGGAACTGTTGTATTACTGATATATATAACTTCCTGGAACTGTTTGGTTGATTATAACTGCTACTTAATGTTTATTATCATTATTGCTATTAATAAATGTTATGTGGGCGCTTTGCGCCGTTTGGTTTCTTGTTGCTATAATTGGTAATGATGGTAGGATGTCTTACCTCTTTCTTGTACTTTTCTTATTCTATGTCAATTCTTGGTCAAAGACTAAAAGTGGGAACGAGGTTGGATTCCTTTGGATTTTTTTTTGGTTTGACCCACTACATCTGGTGATGTCGTCGCGAATGGGGTTCTATTGGGTTTGTTCGAACTGTGTTCATTGGTGGTGCCAAGACTTGGCGGGTCGACTGGATCGACAAGCGTATGCGATATGTTGGGGATCTAACCTTGACCATGAAGAGGACTGTGATTGAAGACCTTATTCACTATTTCTCACTACACCAGTGAGCCCGGAGTGGCCTCACGCATTCGAGATCAGATGGAGTGCCCAACTCCATAGTTGTGGATATGTTGTGGGTAGTTTATATTTTATTTTACATTACCTGTATAAAGTGTATTTTGGGTATATATATATATATATATATATGTTTTAAGGTGATTATCCAATCTTAAAGGTTATAAATTGAGTACATCTTATAATTCATATTTTAACTGGTTGTGTATGTAACTATTCATTCGTGGCTCCTATTTTCCTCATATGAGAAATGACTAATATAATTTGGATAAGTGTTGTTTGACAATCGTAGCACGTCAAAATTTAGTGACCGTGACATAGTGACGATTGTGCCATGGTTATTAAATCGAGGGTTGTTACATTAGGTGGTATCAGAGCTCAGTTCATCCTGTTGAGTCGGGGTATGGACTGACTATGCTTAGACATGTTAGAAGTTTATTTGTATGTTGTGTACTTCCTTGTCTCTTGAATTGAGATGTTGGGAAAGGAAGGCATGGCTTGCCATAGGTTGAGTGTTGGTAGCTACTGTTGCATAGTTACATGATATTGAGTACTGGCCCACTCAATGTGTAATGTTCTGTGTCTACAAGAAACTATGACTTCACCAGGTGTGTTAAGGTAATAGGAGTTCTTTAGAAGGAAGCTCAGCTGGTATGATTGAACTTGTTTAGGATTTGTTTACATTTTCACCCTTGTTGTGTTATGTGACTCCTTATATTTGGTTTCCAAAAGGAGACAATATTGTCTGAAATGGTTACTTCTTATTTCCATTGTGTTTGACTGTTTGTTTTCGAAGGAAGACATTGGCTCGCAGAAGACATATGCGTAGGAATGTGGAGCGCAACAACAAAGGAGTGGATGCGACTATGGAAGCAATACAGGGAATGACTGACGGAATAATACGACTGAATCAGAGGGCCGCACAACAGCAGGAATTGGAAGTTGAGATTCGAAATTTGATGGAAGAAAGTCGACTTTGGGGTAACTCTGGATTACCGAAGTTCCAAAGGAGGAACCATAGGAAAGCCAATTGGTTCAAGCAGAAACCATATACACTACAACCAAGGAAGCAACAGCGACAGCGAACACATAAAGGAGGTGCAAATGGTAGTAAGTCCAATCCAATCGTGGCATCCTTACCAAAATGTAAGAAGTGTGGCAAGGGCCACTTAACAAGGCATTATACGATCGAAGGAATAATTTGTTTCAAGTGCGAAAAGCAAGAACATGTGTCAAGGGATTGTGCTTTACATAGGACGAAGCATCCATGTGCAATCACGGGGATAATTTGTTTCAAATGCAGAGAGTTAGGACATGTGGCGAGGAACTGTACTTCGCAAAGGATGAAGCCTTTCGTTGGAGATGTATGTACTTCAAGATCTCACGGAGAAGGACGAGTTAAATTCTCAAGGGGAGTGGAAACATCCAAGACTGAAGACCTGAACGAGGGAGCTTGTACTACAACCGATGACCCTGTGATTTTATTGTATAATTCCAAGGGTAACCCGTTTCTTTATGACATATGACCGTATGAGCCTATTAAGGTCGTTTGAATCCTTGTCATCTTTTGACTAAGTTATTTCTATTTTGGCTGCTAAGAACTTGTTGATGGTAGCCAAGTTGTTTAAATTGTTCTATGACTTGTTAAAGACTGAATCCTTCTGTTGATCTGATTTGTTTACTTCTTTTAAAAATTAGGTGTAATGTTAACGAAGGGATTGGTTATCTTCCAACCATATCCTGTTGAATCATTCCAATGAAATTCTAAGAGTATGTTTTTGGAATTGGATTATCTGTGTATTTACTTCCCTTCGACTCGAATGATACTATTCTCGTTTGTAAGCCTGCTCTCATTACAACAAGTTTACTTAAAACTATCCTATTGTTGTTAGAAATTGAAACCCTTTTTTCCAAATCAGTTATTTGCTCTCTTCATGAATAGGCTTGGTCTCAGGAAGGAGATTGATCATTTTCTAAACGGGTCTCGTCATTCGGTTTCAACAGAAACTTAGTGTTTCTTGAGATAGATATTTCCTAGATGTGAATCCATAAAACTCACTCCTAAGTTTTATTGGACCATATCATATTCTTGGCTGGACAGGTCCAGTGGTAAATCAAATGACTCCCCTACTTTTCTTTCTAACCTTTATAACGTTTCTAGTATACTTCGATTGAGTAAATGTATTCCCGAATCTGAACCATAACAATGCGCCAAGTGTAGCACAATTAAGTGATAACTTACCCTATGAGACATTTTACTTGGATTAAGGAAAAATAGTTTGACAAATCAGTAAAAGGACGCCGCTATTTTCTCTAAGATCAACTTGTATTCTGGACTATCATCGAGTTCGCTTAAAGATTTGCTATTGTCCTTGTTGGCAACATTATGATCTATTCTTGATGTCTAGAGGAATGTACCGAATCTCTCAGAATGATTCTTAAAAAAATCCTGAAGAAGAAGAAGCTATGCGTAAAGATGTCTAAGTACGAATTCTAGTTAGAGGCAGTTCAACCTTTGGGTTACGCGATCTCAAGGGAAGGAATTGTTGTAAACCCATCAGAACTCGCAACATTTCTTTAATAGGAAAGACCGACGACTGTAACAAAGATTCGTAACTTTATAGGATTAGCTGATTAATATGGGAGACTCGCCACAGAATTCTCCAAAATGGCAAGATTTCTCGTCAAACTCATGCATGAGAGTCAAGTTTGTAGGATTGGTGCATATAAGGAAAGATTTTCAAGGATTGAAGATACACTCGACTACCTTGCCGACAATGATTCTGCCCAATCCCAATGAACCTTTTTGGGATGCCTTGTGATGCTTCGCATTGGAAGTTTAGAACGTGTGCTTGATCAGAATAGAAGGAATGGTAACGTACGTTTAGAGACAATCGAGAATGCATGAGAAGGATTACCTTACACCAACTCAGAGTTAGCTCTGTAGTTGCATTGAAGATCTAAAAGCATTTTCTACAAGGAGAAATTCCCAATGCCTATGGTAATTTTAAGAGCCAAAGGTATTTTGGTCTATTGGAATGAGTTGAAATATGAGGCTGAGATGACGATTAGAAGTTTTAAAAGATTTTGATTTTTTTTTCATTTTAGTATAATCCCAGAAGAGGCGAATGTCGTAGCGGATGTTTTAAGAAGAAAATAAGCTTAGTCACTACTGTAGTAAGCAAGGAGAATACGTTTGATAGGGCCACTCAGCGATGTATAGTTGTTTGGAGAGTTGGCTGTTGGATGGTTGAAGACTCAAAGGGCGTAGAATCTTTTATTGATCGGCCTATGACGTCAACATGTTTTTGCCCGTTAATATAAGATACTCAGTGGAAGGAAGCAACCTTATTGCCAGTGATTTGGATTGATGCAGCTGAAGATACAACACGAGAACTAGGAGACAAAATGAAAGAAACACAGTCACGTTTGCTCTAAGATATGATGAATTTTGAGGATGAAATTCATTTTAGAAGGGGAGTGTTGTAACATCCCAAAAATTGTTTATTTCATTATAAATAATCATTTTATAATATTTACGATTTTTGAAAATTTTTGTGGATTTTTATAAAAATGTCAAATATTATAGTATATTTCTCGTTTTACGTGTGTGCTAAGCAGAGCCGGGATAACAAAATGTTTTCCCTGAGGCTGGTAAATCTTGAACTGTCAACTTGTCGACAGGGGATCTTATTAAACCCGAGGCCGGGCACAGTTTGCGAGGTTTGCATTTTTTGAGATTTTATCTGATGAATAAAATCACTATATCATAAAATCATCTGATGAATAATAAAATATTAGTTTCATTAACTGTAACTTTTATTCACTGGGAAAATAATTCTAACAGTGTAATTAATCATCTATCAGATGTATTTAATTAAGGGAACAAGCTTACTATTCACTTTATCGAGAAGTGCACGAAACTTCTCAAGGAAGCTTTGAAGGAAGCTTCCTTCCCAACCACTTTTCTCTCTCCTCCATTTTTGGTGCTGCATGGTTGGCTAAGAGGGATATTTCATTTTCACTTCTCTTATTTTCTCTCCCTCACGTCTGCTCTCTTTCTCCTTTCTCTCTTCTTCACACGGCTGCACACACCCACAACCACCATTCTTGATTTCAAGCTTCCTTTGCTCAACCCAATAGAGACCATTGTTTCCCCTCCCCATCTTCAAGCTTTCCTTTTGTGGGACTCCTCCTGGCTCCATCATCTTCGTGTTCCACAGCCAACATCAAAGCTTGGAGCTTTAAGGTAAAAGTTCTCAACTTTCTTCTCCTCTTCTCCTCATTTTCATGTTCCATGGTCACCTTGATGACTATGGCTACCATTTCCCCTCTTTGACCTTACTGGTGGTGAAGAACGAAATTTCTAAGCAAAAAGGAGCATCCTTTCTTTGTGCTTCTCTTAGGTAAGAGGAAGACACTCCTCCTCAACCTCTATTAGCATTCAGAAACCTTGTTTGTGATTGATTGTGAGAAAACCCTATTGAGGGTTATTCTTAGTTTGCATGATTAGTATGTTTGCATGTTGTTTATAATGTGTGTCTGTGCAATTAGATTGTTTGTTGGTGCATATTGATGCATTTGAATGGATTGGAATGCATGAAATGGAAGAAAATGATGGCGAATTGGTTCTTGAAGGGCCATGATTTTGAGGCCCAAAATTTGGGGATTCTTTGTGAACAATTGTAACAATTTGAACTTCTGACCATTTAGTACAATGACCATATCCGTCAAATTTGATCTTCTGACCATACCCATCGAATTTGATCTTCTAACCATTTAGTAGAGGAACTTCTCCAATGTCAATACCCATCGAGTTAGAATGTCAATACCCGTCGAGTTAGAATTTCTGACCATTTAGTAGAGAAACTTTTCCAATGTCAATATTCATCGAGTTAGAATTTCTGACCATTTAGTAGAGAAACTTCTCCAATGTCAATATCCATCGAATTTGATCTTCTGACCATATCCGTCGAATTTGAACTTCAAACCATTTAGCACAATGACAATATCCGTTGAATTTTAACTTCTGACCATTTAGTAGAGGAACTTCTCCAATTTCAATATCCGTCGAGTTAGAATGTCAATACCCGTCGAGTTAGAATTTCTGACCACTTAGTGGAGAAACTTCTCCAATGTCAATATCCGTCGAGTTAGAATTTCTGACCATTTAGTGGAGAAACTTCTCCAATGTCAATACCCATCCGTCGAATTAGGATTTTTGCTGACCTTCTAGTATATTCGACAGTTTTTGATCTTCATTCGACAGACTCTTCATTCGACAGAACTTGACTTTTAGCCATTCTTGTGAAATAATGTTCTCCCCTCTTTCATCATTCTGTCATGTTATTTTTCGTTGAAAGGTAGCCTCACCTTTGTACACTAGAATCATTGTCTCCATCGAATCCAAAATTATAATTTATCACCTAACACCTAGTGATGAAATTAATGGTAATAAGATGCAAGAATTAGCAAATTGGAAAATTAAATTATACTTTCATTCATAAATTTTAAAGAACCAAGAATAGAATTTTCATAAGACTTAGGATAATTTAAATTAGGGTAAGAATAAGAGAGTGTGAGATTTTGAGATCTTAGAATAACCTTCTACGTGTATATGAATAAATTACCTAAGAGAATTTAATTAATTACGAGAATTCCTTTAGAGACAAACTTTGTAAGAAAAGCTAAACCTAAGCAAGAATTCATAATACACCCTAAAAATGCATTAATTCATTTAATTCTAATATTATGATATTGTGGGTCCATGTGAGTGACCAATGATTGTGTGGATTCTTACTTTGGCAAATTGTAGCATATTGTGGAAGTGTATGTAATAATGATCATACATGGTTATGCATAGAGTCTGTATGCATTGTGAATGTCCATTGGACTTTGTTAAGGCCTTTAGCCTAGGAGTTGAATCACACCTATGTGCGGGTGCGAATAGACAAGTGTGGTCCTGTAGTTGACCTTAGGGGGGTTCGGGGCGCGGGTGTCTCACAGGGGGCAGTTGGTAGCCCCTCTGGACCGTGGGACAAACCGATGCAAATGCACCGACGATCCTGACCGTGGCACTGTCCTATATTGAGATCTGTGTAGAATGTCTTATAAAATGCCATGATGTGTATGTTGATAAATTGAGAATTATAGCACTTGAGGGCCTTGGCAGCCAAGAATACAGACATACCTCCTGATCGTTCTCTCCGACTGTTTTGTGTCTAGCTCCATGGAGTAGGATTTTTGAATTTGTATGCATATGCATAGTGGGTCCATGAATTATCTGGCATTTATTATTATTATAATTAGAACTGTTGTATTACTGATATATATAACTGCCTGGAACTGTTTGGTTGATTATAACTGCTACTTAATGTTTATTATCATTATTGCTGTCAATAAATGTTATGTGGGCGCTTTGCGCCGTTTGATTTTTTGTTGCTATAATTGGTAATGATGGTAGGATGTCTTACCTCTTTCTTGTACTTTTCTTGTTCTATGTCAATTCTTGGTTAAAGACTATAAGTGGGAATGAGGTTGGATTCCTTTGGATTTTTTTTTGGTTTGACCCACTGTATCCGGTGATGTCGTTGCGAAGGGGGTTCTATTGGGTTCGTTCGAACTGTGTTCACTGGTGGTGCCAAGACTTGGCGGGTCGACTAGATCGACAAGCGTATGTGATATGTTGGGGATCTGACCTTGACCATGAAGAGTGTAACATCCCAAAAATTAGTTATTTCATTATAAACAACCATTTTATAATATTTGTGATTTTTGATGATTTTTGTGGAATTTTCTGGAAACGTTAAATATTTTAATATATTACTCATTTTTGCGTGCCCACTAAGCGGAGCTGGGGAAAATGAAATATTTTCCCTAAGGCTGGTAAACTTTGGAATGTGGAAATGTCGACGGGGGATCTTACTAAACCTGAGGCTGGACACAGTTTACGAGATTTACGTTTTCTAAGATTTTATCTGATAAATAAAATCACTGTATCATAAAATCATCTGATGAATAATAAAATATTACTTTCATTAACCATAACTTTTATTTACCGGGGAAAATAATTCTAACAGTGTAATTAAATCATCTGT
Source organism: Ormosia semicastrata (assembly GCA_029884595.1). Classification (NCBI taxonomy): domain Eukaryota; kingdom Viridiplantae; phylum Streptophyta; class Magnoliopsida; order Fabales; family Fabaceae; genus Ormosia; species Ormosia semicastrata. Next base: position 54,708,945 of record JAQQTO010000063.1, read on the forward strand.
CAGATGTATTTAATTAAGGAGACAAGCTTACTATGCACTTTATCGAGAAACGCACGAAACTTCTCAAGGAAGCTACAAGGACGCTTCTTAGAAGCTTCCTCTTCAACCACTATTCACACTCTCTCCTCCCTCTCATTGTGCAGCACGGTTTTGGGGGTAATATCACAATTATTCCCTCCCATTTTCTCTCATTCACGCTGGTCACTCTCTCCCTCACGCAGCTCTCATTTCTCTTCCTCTCTTCTTCCACCCACACACACTCCATTGTTGATTTCAAGCTTCCCTTGCTCAACCCAATAGAGACTATTGATTCCCCTCTCCATCCTTAAGTTTCTTCTTTGTAAAACGCTTCCTTTCCCCTCCATTTTCGTGGTTGGCAGCCCAACACCAAAGCTTCAAGCTTTAAGGTAAAGCTCTCAACTTTCTTCTCTTTTCTCCCCATTTTCGTGTTCCATGGTCACATTGGTGACTATGGATACCATTTCCACCCTTTGATCTTTATTTTTATGGATTTGAATACCAAGGTTTCTTTGGTGGTGAGGCACGAAATTTCCCAGCAAAAAGGAGCTTGCTTTTTCCTTGTTCTTCACTGAGGTAAGAGGAAGATTATTCTCTTCAACCTATTTTGGTAGTGAGAAAGTCTCTGTTTGTGATTGATTGTGAGAAAATCCTATTGAAGGTTACCCTCTGTCTACATGCTGCTTATAATGTGCTTATGCTATTAGATTGTTTGTTTGTGTATATTTATGTATTTGAGTGGATTGGAATGTATGACATGGAGGAAAATGATGTCAGATTGGTTCTCGGATGGCTACGATTTTAAGGCCCAAAATTTGGAGATTCTTTATGAACAACTGTAAAGTGAGAATTATGACCATTTAGTAGAGATACTTCTCCAATGTCAATTCTCGTTGAGTAGGATGCTAATATCCGTCGAGTGAGAATTCTGACCATTTAGTAGAGACACTTCTCCAATGTCAATTTCTGTCGAGTAGGATGCTAATATCCGTCGAGTGAGAATTCTGACCATTTAGTAGAGATACTTCTCCAATGTCAATTTCCATCGAGTAGGATGCCAATATCCATCGAGTAAGAATTCTGACCATTTAGTAGAGATACTTCTCCAATGTCAATTTCTGTCGAGTAGGATGCCAATATCCGTCGAGTAAGAATTCTGACCATTTAGTAGAGACACTTCTCCAATGTCAATTTTCGTCGAGTAGGATGCCAATATCCGTCGAGTGAGAATTCTGACCATGTAGTAGAGATACTTCTCCAATGTCAATTTCCATCAAGTAGGATGCCAATATCGGTCGAGTAAGAATTCTGACCATTTAGTAGAGACACTTCTCCAATGTCAATTTACATCGAGCAGGATGCTAATATCCATCGAGTGAGAATTCTGACCATTTAGTAGAGATACTTCTCCAATGTCAATTTCCGTCGAGTAGGATGCTAATATCCGTCGAGTAAGAATTCTGAGCATTTAGAGAGACACTTCTCCAATTTTAATTTTTGTTGAGTAGGATGCTAATATCCATCGAGTAAGAATTCTGATCATTTAGTAGAGACACTTCTCCAATATCAATTTCCGTCGAGTAGGATGCCAATATCCGTCGAATCCAGAATTAAAAATTTATCACCAAACACCTAGTGATTAAATTAATGGTAATAGGATGCAAGGATTAGTAAATTGGGAAACTTAATTGTACTTTAAGATTCATAAATTTTTAAGAGCCAAGAATGATAGTTAGCCTTATAGTTTAGAGCAATTTTTGGAATAAAGGAAGAATAAGAGTGTGAGAAGGGCTGTGAGGAACTTAGACTAGATATTCTCAGAGAGTTAACGCGAGAACATAATGGACTTAAAGCATAACCTTTATAGTAACTTTGAATAGCATGTGTTCACCTATGAGATTTTAGTATTGATTCATTGTGGTGTGTGAATTTGAATAAGTTATGCTATCATTGTGAATATATATATGCATATATACATATGTATGCATTGAACCCATGTGCATTGAAACATACATTGTCATTGTGACATTAGGCTGACGACCTGGACCCTGGAAACATCTGATAGACTACTGAGTCTGATGTGATATTAGTTCATTGGATATGCAATTGAGCATCATTCAGTTATGGCGTATTATGCCTAGGAGTGGACGAGGACTTGTAGGATAGTGGGGACTTTTTAGACCTAGGGGACGTCAGGGCGCAGTGTTTCACCTGTGATCCGGTTATCACCTTATATATATACCCCTGGCTGTGAAACACTGTTGCAATGCCCTGGCAGCCCGACAATGCTCTATTACTTTCCATAGCCCGGCGTAGACTGTCTATTAAGGGGGGACAGATCTTCTGGGGCGTTCTTCTTCGAAAACTTTGAGTTTAGCTCCATGGAGTAGGAAATGAGTACATTGTACATGAGAATAGTCGGCATATGCATTGCGCATAGGCATGGTTAGTTCATACATTATCATGGGCATGGTTAACATACATATTGTGGAAACATAAATACTTGTTATGTATCTATAATGAATACTTGTTGTTATAGTGTTGTTGACAATTGTATTGTCGTGGAATATGTTTTCTGATAATGCTTATGCAATTAATAACTAGAACTTGTTTGTAATATCTGTATGTATAGAATGACTTCGTCATTCGTGTTATGTTTCTTTGCTGCCATCATAAGTAATGAAAGTAGAATGTCTTACCTCTTCTCTGTATTTTGTGCTATTCTGTATGGTTTTTGGTTAAAGTCTGAAAAGGGGGCGAGGTCGAACCTACTAGAGATATTGGTTTGATTTTTCTACATTCGGTAAGGACACCTTGAAGGGACCCTATTGGTTTCATTGTATTTGAGTTCACCGAAGGTGCCAGGGCTTGGCGAGTCGACTGGACTGACAAGCGTACATGATTTGTTGGGAATCTGACCTTGACCATGAAGAAGACTGCGATTGAAGACCTTATCCCGTAATTCTTACTACACCGGTGTGCCCGGGGTTGTCTTACGCATTCAGGATTCAAGGGAGTGCCCAACTTCTTAGTCGAGGATATGTTATGGGTAGTTTATACTTTATTTTGCATTATCTGCATTAAGTGTATTTTTGGGTATATGTATGTTTTAAGCTGATTATCCAATCTTAAATGTTGTAAATTGAATACATCTTATAATTCACATTTGCACTGGGTGTATATGTAACTATTCATTCGTGGCTCCTATTTTTCTCATATGTGAAATCAATTAATATTTTTGTAAACTTTGTTATTTGACAATGTTAGCACGCCGAAATTTAATGACCATGACATAATGATGATTATGCCGTGGGTATTAAATCGAGGGGTGTTACATTAAGGTGGTATCAGAGCTCAGTTCATCCTGTTGAGCTGGGGTATGAACTGACTATGCTTAGACATGTTAGAAGTTCTTAGTATGTTGTGTACTTCCTTGTCTCTTGAATTGAGATGTTGGGAAAGGAAGGCATAATTTGCCATAGGTTGAGCGTTGGTAGCTACTGTTGCACAGTTACATGATATTGAGTACTGGCCCACTCAATGTGTAATGTTCTGTGTCTACAGGAAACTATGACTTCACCTAGGCGTATTAAGGAAATAGGAGTTCTTTAGAAAGAAGCTCAGCTGGTATGATTCAACTTTCTTAGGATTTATTTGCATTTATACCCTTGTTGTGTTACCTCTAAAATTGTTTGAGCCATTGGGTTAGAAAAGGGTAGTTAAATAAGACTTACAAGGTTTTTGGACTGAGGTATCCAAGAGGTTTTCGAAAATCTATTCTCTTTGGAAAAGAGTATCTGGTGTAAGTTTGGTTCGAGGAGCTACGTAGGAGTCAAAGACTTACAGGAGATTGCGTCACAGAAGGCAGAATGAAGAGCTCAAGTTAGAGTCTTTTGGGTTTGTCTCGATTGGGTTGTGTGACTTTATGTGTTTGGTTTCTGAAAGGAGACAATATTGTTTGGACTGAATGCTTTTGATTTTCCTTATGGTTTGATTTGTTTGCCCTTGAAAGAAGCTAATGACTCGGAGTAGACATAAGCGTGTGAATGCGGGGAGTGAAAATGATGGTACGACTGCGGCAGCTGAAGGAATGCGAAGAATGGTTGAAGTAACAACACACTAGGATCAGAGGGCCGCACAACGGCAGGAATTGGAAGTTGAGGTCTAGAATTTGATGGAAGAAAGATAACTTTGGGGTAACTCTGGATTACTGAAGTTTCAAAGGAGGAATAACAGGAAGACCAATCGGTTTAAGCAGAAACCGTATACACTACGGTCGAAGGAGCGATAGCAACAGCGAACGCATGAAGGAGGTGCGAGTGGTAGCAGGTCCAATCCAACGGTGGTACCGTTATCAAGGTGTAAGAAGTGCGGAAAGGACCACTTCACAAGGCATTGTACGATCGAAGGAATAATTTGTTTCAAGTGCGGAAAGCAAGGACATATGTGGAAGGATTGTGCTTTACATAGGACAAAGCCTCCATATGCAATCAAGAGGGCAATCTGCCTCAAGTGCGAAAAGAACCACTTAACAAGGGATTGTGAGGTTGAAGGAGTAATCTGTTTCAAGTGCGGGAAGCAAGGACATGTGGCTAGGAACTGTACTTCGCAATGGATGAAACCTTCCATTGGAGATGTATGCACCTCAAAATCTCACGAAGAAGGGAAAGTTGATTCCTCCACCCAGACTGAAGATCGAAATGAGGAAAGGGATTGTGCTACAGTGGATGACCCTGTGACTTCATTGTATAATTTCGGGGGTAACCCGTTTCTTTATGACGTATGAATGTATGAATCCAGTAGGGATGTTCGTACCTTCGTTATCTTTTGATTAAGTTGTTTCTATTTTGGCTGCTAAGAACTTGTTGATGGTAGCTAAGTTATTTAAATTATCCTATGAACTGTTAAAGACTGAATTCTTCTGTTGATCTGATTTGTTCACTTCTTTTACAAATTAGATGTAATGTTAACGAAGGGATTGGTTATCTTCTAACCATATCCTGTTGAAATATTCCAATGAAATTCTAAGAATTTGTTTATGGAATTGAGTTATCTGTGTATTTACTTCCTTTCGACTCGAATGATCCTATTCTCGTTTGTAAGCCTGCTCTCGTTGCATCAAGTTTATTTAAAAACTATCCTAATGTTGTTAGAGATTGGAACCCTTTTACCAAGTCAATTATCCACTTCATGAATAGGCTTGATCTCAGGAAAGAGATTGATCATTTTCAAAATGGGTCTCGTCATTCGGTTTCAATGGAAACTTAGTGTTTCTTGAGACAGAAATTTCCTCGATGTAAAGCCATGAAACTCACTCCTAAGTTTTATTGGACCATATCATACTCTTCGTTAGGCGGGTCCAGTGGTAAATTAAGTGACTTCCCTATTTTTCTTTCTAACCTTCATAACGTTTCTAGTATACTTTGATTGAGTAGATGTATTCCCAAATTTGAACCATATCATTGTGCCAAGAGCAGCACAATTAGGTGAGAACTTACCCTATGAAGCATTTTGTTTGAATCAACGAAAGATGGTTTGACAAATCAATTGAAGAACGCCGTTATTTTCTCCAAGGTCAGCTTGCGTTCTGGACTATTATCGAGTTCACTTAAGGATTTGTTGTTGTCCTTGTTGGCGACATTCTGATCTATTCTTGATGTTTGGAGGAACGTATCGAACCTCTCATTATGATTCTTCAAATCCTGAAGAAGAAGAAGAAGTTATGCGTAAAGATCTCTAAGTACGAATTTTAGTGGAGGCAGTTCAACCTTTGGGTTACGCGATTTCAAGGGAAGGGATTGCTGCGAACCCATCGAAACTCAAATCATTTTATGGGAAGGACGGACGATCGTAATGAAGATTCGTAGCTATATAGGAGTAGCTGGTTAATACGGGGTACTCGTCACAAAAATTCTCTGAAGTGGCAAGACTTCTCATCTAACCCATGTATAACGGTCAAGTTTTGTATGGACTGATGTATACAGGGGGAATTTTCAAAGATTGAACAGACACTTGATTTCTTTGCCAAAGATGATTCTACCCAAATCCTAATGGACTTTTTGGGATGCCTAGTGATGCTTCGCATTGGAAGTTTAGAACGTGTGCTTGATTAGAATAGAAGGAATGGTAACGTACACTTAGAGACAAATTGAGAATACATGAGAAGGATTACCTTACACTAACTCAGGGTTAGCTTTGTAGTTGCATTGAAGATTTAGAAGTATTTTCTACGGGGAGAAATTCTCAACGGCTATAGTAATCTGAAGAGTCAGAAGTATTTTCCCCTATCGGAATGAGTTGAACATGAGGCGGAGACAGTGACTAGAAGCTCTGAAGGATTTCAATTTTTCGTGTTGGTATAATCTCAGAAGAGGCGAATGTCGTAGCGGATGCCTTAAGAAGAAAATACGCTTAGTTGTCTACTACAGTAAGCAAGGAGAATAAGTTCGATAGAGCCACTCAGCGATGTACAGTTGTTTGGAGAGTTGGCTGTTGGATGGCTGAAGACTCAAAGGGCGTAGAATCTTTTATTGATCGGCCTATGACGTCAACACGTTTTTGCTCGTTAATATAAGATGCTCAGTGGAAGGAAGTAACCTTATTACCAGTGATTTGGATGGATGCTGCTAAAGATACAACACGAAAACTAGGAGACAAAATGAAAGAAACACAGTCGCGTTTGTTCTAAGATATGATGAATTTCGAGGATGAAATTCCTTTTTAGAAGGGGAGTGTTGTAACATCCCAAAAATTAGTTATTTCATTATAAACAACCATTTTATAATATTTGTGATTTTTGATGATTTTTGTAGAACTTTCTGAAAACGTTGAATATTTTAATATATTCCTCGTCTTTGCGTGCCCACTGAGCGGAGCCGAGGAAAATGAAATATTTTTCCTAAGGCTGGTAAACTTTGGACTGTGAAAATGTCAACGGGGGATCTTACTAAACCTGAGGCTGGACACAGTTTACGAGGTTTACGTTTTCCAAGATTTTATCTGATAAATAAAATTACTGTATCATAAAATCATCTGATGAATAATAAAATATTACTTTCATCAACCGTAACTTTTATTTACTAGGGAAAATAATTCTAACAGTGTAATTAAATCATCGGTCAGATGTATTTAATTAAGGAGACAAGCTTACTATACACTTTATCGAGAAGCGCACGAAGCTTCTCAAGGAAGCTACAAGGAAGCTTCCTAGAAGCTTCCTCTTCAACCACTATTCACTCTCTCTGCTCCCTCTCATTGTGCAGCATGGTTTTAGGGGTCATATCACAATTATTCCCTCCCATTTTCTCTCATTCACGCTGGTCACTCTCTCCCTCACGTAGCTCTCATTTCTCTTCCTCTCTTATTCCACCCACACACACTCAATTGTTGATTTCAAGTTTCCCTTGCTCAACCCAATAGAGACCATTGTTTCCCCTCTCCATCCTCAAGCTTTCTTCTTTGTAAAACTCCTCCTTTCCCCTCCATTTTCATCGTTGGCAGCCCAATACCAAAGCTTCAAGCTTTAAGGAAAAGCTCTCAACTTTCTTCTCTTTTCTCCCCATTTTTGTGTTCCATGGTCACATTGGTGACTATGGATACCATTTCCACCCTTTGATCTTTATTTTTATGGATTTGAACACCAAGGTTTCTGTGGTGGTGAGGCACGAAATTTCTCAGCAAAAAGGAGTTTGCTTTTTCCTTCTTCTTCACTGAGGTAAGAGGAAGATTATTCTCTTCAACCTGTTTTGGTAGTGAGAAACTCTCTGTTTGTGATTAATTGTGAGAAAATTCTATTGAAGGTTACCCTCTGTTTACATGTTGCTTATAATGTGCTTGTGCTATTAGATTGTTTGTTTGTGTATATTCATATATCTAAGTGGATTGGAATGTATGACATGGAGGAAAATGATGTCGGATTGGTTCCCAGATGGCTACGGTTTTAAGGCCCAAAATTTGGAGATTCTTTGTGGACAATAGTAAAGTGAGAGTTCTGACCATTTAGTAAAGATACTTCTCCAATGTCAATTTTTGTTGAGTAGGATGCCAATATCCGTCGAGTAAGAATTCTGACCATTTAGTAGAGACACTTCTCCAATGTCAATTTCCGTCAAGTAGGATGCTAATATCAATCGAGTGAGAATTCTGACCATTTAGTAGAGATACTTCTCCAATGTCAATTTCCGTCGAGTAGGATGCCAATATCCATCGAGGGAGAATTCTGACCATTTAGTAGAGATACTTCTCCAATGTCAATTTTCGTCGAGTAGGATGCCAATATCCATCGAGTAAGAATTCTGACCATTTAGTAGAGACACTTCTCCAACGTCAATTTCCGTCGAGTAGGACGCCAATATGCGTCGAGTAAGAATTCTGACCATTTAGTAGAGATACTTCTCCAATGTCAATTTCCGTCGGGTAGGATGCCAATATCTGTCGTGTAAGAATTCTGACCATTTAGTAGAGACACTTCTCCAATGTCAATTTCCGTCAAGTAGGATGCTAATATCCGTCGAGTGAGAATTCTGGCCATTTAATAGAGATACTTCTCTAATGTCAATTTCCGTCGAGTAGGATGCCAATATCCGTCGAGTAAGAATTCTGACCATTTAGTAGAGACACTTCTCCAATGTCAATTTCCGTCGAGTAAGATGCCAATATCCGTCGAGTGAGAATTCTGACCATTTAGTAGAGACACTTCTCCAATGTCAATTTTCGTCGAGTAGGATGCTCCGTCGAGTAAGAATTCTGACCATTTAGTAGAGACACTTCTCCAATGTCAATTTTCGTTGAGTAGGATGCCAATATCCGTCGAATCCAGAATTAAAAATTTATCACCAAACACCTAGTGATTAAATTAATGGTAATAGTATGTAAGGATTAGTAAATTGGAAAACTTAATTGTACTTTGAGATTCATAAATTTTAAAGAACCAAGAATGATAGTCTACCTTATAGTTTAGAGCAATTTTTGGAATAAAGGAAGAATAAGAGTGTAAGAAGGGCTGTGAGGAACTTAGACTAGATATTCTCAGAGAGTTAACGTGAGAACATAATGGACTTAAAGCATAACCTTCATAGTAACTTTGAATAGCATGTGTTCACCTATGAGATTTTAGTATTAATTCGTTGTGGTGTGTGAATTTGAATAAGTTATGCTATCATTGTGAATATATATATATGCATATATACATATGTATGCTTTGAACCCATGTGCATTGAAACATGCATTGTCTTTGTGACATTGGGCCGACGAACTGGACCTTGGAAACATCTGATAGACTACTGAGTCTAATGTGATTTGAGTTCATTGTATATGCCATTGAGCATTATACAGTTATGGCGTATTATGCCTAGGAGTGGACGAGGACTTGTAGGATAGTGGGGACTTTTTAGACCTAGGGGACGTTAGGGTGCAGTGTTTCACCTGTGATCCGGTTATCACCTTATATATATACCCTGGCCGTGAAACACTATTGCAACGCACTGGCAGCCCGACAATGCACTATTACTTTCCATGGCCTGGCGTAAACTGTCTATTGAGGGGGGACAGATCTTCTGGGGCGTTCATCTCCGAAAACTTTGAGTTTAGCTCCATGGAGTAGGAAATGAGTACATTGTACATGAGAATAGTCAGCATACGCATTGCGCATAGGCATGGTTAGTTCACACATTGGCATGGGCATGGTTAACATACATATTGTGGAAACATAAATAATTGTTATGTATCTATAGTGAATACTTGTTGTTATAGTGTTGTTGACAATTGTATTGTCGTGGAATATGTTTTCTGATAATGCTTATGCAATTGATAACTAGAACTTGTTTGTAATATCTGTATGTATCGAATGACTTCGTCATTCGTGTTATGTTTCTTTGCTGCCATCATAGGTAATGAAAGTAGAATGTCTTACTTCTTCTCTGTATTTTGTGCTATTCTGTATGGTTTTTGGTTAAAGTTTGAAAAGGGGGCGAGGTCGAACCTACTAGAGATATTGGTTTGATTTTTCTGCATTCGGTAAGGGCACCTTGAAGGGCCCCTATTAGTTTCATCGTATTTGAGTTCACCAAAGGTGCCAGGGCTTGGCGAGTCAACTGGACTGACAAGCGTACGTGATTTGTTGGGAATCTGACCTTGACCGTGAAGAGGACTGCGATTGAAGACCTTATCCCGTAATTCTTACTACATCGGTGTGCCCGGGGTTGTCTTACGCATTCAGGATCCGAGGGAGTGCCCAACTCCTTAGTCGAGGATATGTTGTGGGTAGTTTATACTTAATTTTGCATTATCTGCATTAAGTGTATTTTTGGGTATATGTATGTTTTAAGGTAATTATCTAATCTTAAATGTTGTAAATTGAATACATCTTATAATTCACATTTGCACTGGGTGTATATGTAACTATTCATTCGTGGCTCCTATTTTTCTTATATGTGAAATCAATTAATATTTTTGTAAAGTTTGTTATTTGACAATGTTAGCACGTCAAAATTTAATGACCGTGACATAATGACGATTGTGCCGTGGGTATTAAATCGAGGGGTGTTACAAAGAGGACTGTGATTGAAGACCTTATTCTGTATTTCTCACTACATAGTTGTGTATATGTTGTGGGTAGTTTATATTTTATTTTACATTACCTGTATAAAGTGTATTTTGGGTATATATATATATCTATATATATATATATATATATGTTTTAAGGTGATTATCTAGTCTTAAAGGTTATAAATTGAGTACATCTTATAATTCATATTTTAACTGGTTGTGTATGTAACTATTCATTCGTGGCTCTTATTTTTCTCATATGAGAAATGACTAATATAATTTGGATAAATGTTGTTTGACAATCGTAGCACGTCAAAATTTAGTGACCGTGATATAATAACGATTGTGCCGTGGTTATTAAATTGAGGGGTGTTACACCTCTTGAGTTAAAGGCCACTTGGTAACAAGTGGTATCAGAGCTAGGCTCTTGTGTAAAGGGCTTAGCAGCTTGAAGAGAAAGTGATGGCCTTCTCAAATGATTTTTCAGAAAGTTCTTCTATCTATAGACATCACTTTTTCAATGGGGATGGGTATGCTTATTGGAAAGAAAGAATAAAAATTTTTATTGAAGCTATTGACTTAGATGTGTGGGATGCTATTGAAAATGGTCCTTTTATCCCCACACAAGTTGTTAATGGTGTAAGAGTTAATACACCAAGAAGTGAATGGACCAATGATGATAAGAAAAAGGTCCAATATAATTTAAGTGCCAAAAATATCATTACCACATCCTTGGGGTATGATGAATTCTTTAGAATCTCAAATTGGAAATCTGCCCAAGAAGTGTGGGACACTTTACAAGTAACCCATGAGGGTACTAGTGAAGTGAAAAGATCAAGGATTAATACTCTCACTCAGGAATATGAGCTTTTAAGAATGAGCCAAAATGAAAGCATTCAAGAAATGTAAAAACGTTTTACACATTTTGTAAATCATCTTGCTTCATTGGGAAAGACTTTTCCTAATGAAGATTTTATTAACAAAGTATTGAAATGTTTGAGTAGGCATTGGCAACCTAAAGTGACGACTATTGTGGAGTCAAGAAATCTCTCAACCATGACCCTAGCCACACTTTTGGGCAAGCTCCAAGAACATGAATTGGAATTGAATAGACTCAACCAAAGTGAGGAGCTTAACAAGAAAAAGAAGGGGATAGCTCTCAAGGCCACTTCCTCCATGGTCAATGAAGATGATGAAGATGATAGGGATGACTTGGAAATAAATGAAGAAAATCTTGCTCTACTAGTAAAGAAATTTGGAAGATTCTTCAAGAAGAATGGAGCTCATAGAAGACTTCCCTTTCCCTAAAAGAATATCTATCATAAAGGGGAAGGAACCTCATCCACTCCTAAATGCTATGAATGTGGAGAATTAGGTCACATGAAGATAGAGTGCCCAATTTATCAAAGTAAAGTGGAAAAATATGACAAAAGATCCTCAAAGGAGAAGAAAGAAAAAAGAGCCTATATAGCTTGGGATGATAATGACATGGATTCAACTGATATCTTGGACAATGAGAAAGCCAATCTATGTTTCATGGCTAGAGGAGAAGAAGAAGATGAAGATAACATAGAGGTAACATCCTCAAATTCTGAATCAAACTCTTCCCCTTCCTATGATAAATTACAAGATGCATTTGAAGAATTGTATAATGAATCTATGAGGCTTGCAAAAATGATTTCATGTACAAATAAAACAATTTCCTTATTTGAAAATAAAATTTCTACTTTAAATAAAGAAGTTAAGGAATTAAAATTAGAAAATGAAACTCTTGGGTTGATTGATGCAAATTCTTCATACATAACATGTTCTTCACATGATAATGCACCTACACCCTCATATTGCTCATTATGTAAAGCATTTGAAATTGAGATTGAGGATTTGAAAAATACACTTTCAAAATTTACCTTTGTAAGAGATAACTTGAATGTATTGTTAGGGAAACAAATATGTATTTTTCAAAAGGTTGGTTTAGGGTATGTAAGTGAAAAGTATAAACCTTGGCACATCCGAGAATAATGGATTGACATAAGTTAAGTTTAATATATAACTAGAGGTAATTCAGAAAGGGAATGATCCTTTGGTATGTATGTTATACGTATGAACCTTAGAGCAACCAAGAGTAGAGGCTTGCCAAAGGTAAGTGTCTAGCACCTTAAACAACTTAGTTTTCTATGAATATTACTTAAGATGTATGAGTGATGATGAGGTGTTTAGTTGCATGTATGCTAGGATAATTTGGTAGTATATTCCTATGTGTGTAACCTTAAATGATATAAATCATCATTTGGCCAGGGGAGATAAGTGGGAAGTCCATGAAGGCTCTTTGAGCCTGGATTCATCCCTAGCTTCTCGATAGTGCCAAGGTTACAAGTAGTGTGAGGATGAGCTTTCCCTCTTCCTACTACAGGATAATACAATAAGCCAAAGTTCCTAGTAAAACATCTTAGTTCTTAGTGGCTAAGTATGAATGTATGGATGTATGTTATCATGGTTTCTTTAGTATTAAAGTTAAACATTGTAGATACTTTAAGCATATCTTATTTTAGCATGTGTTAAGATTATGATATGTATAACTGCTATTAGAATTGCTTTTACTAAGCATTATAATTCTCACCCCGATTGTGTTTCCATGTAAATCTAGGTCAAGACCTTACTAAGGGAAAGAAGACGAAGCATGAAGACTAGTTTTGTTTTGTTACTTCCTAGACAAAGCTTATGCATATAGTTTATATTTGCTTTGTAATGTTTAAAAGAGATATTTATTACAATATGCCCTTTTATAGCTAGTGTTGTATATTTATATGTATGAATTTTATGTTTTCCACATTCTCTCATGGCTCTCTGCAATGACTTGATTGTGATTATGGGTATATTATGAGGTAGTTATACAGTAAGTAATGTAACAAGTACTGTTTATCTCTATATATTTCAGATATATCTAGATATATGTTTTAGGGCGTTACATTAAAATATCCCTAAGACTGCTTTTAGGACTAGGTATGGACATTATGAGTATCTCATGATGTCCTTTTGGGTTGACGAATGCACCAGTGGTGTTCATAGATTACATGAACAAGATTTTTAGACAATACCTAGATAAGTTTGTAGTGGTGTTCATAGATGATATCCTAATGCTAGCCATGGCAACCATCACCCAAGAGGGGGTGAATTGGGTGATTACAAATTTTTAAAGTAACATTAAGAAATTATGTATTTTGATAATTTCAATCAACTCATGTAGCGGAATAAGTCTAAGAAAGATACAACTATTATACATTACTCAAGCACAACTTGGGTTATGGGATAAATCATGCAAATAAGCTAAATGTCAAATTCAACTCAAGCATATATAATTAAAGCATAAATGTAAAGGAGATAGAAACACTTTGAAAACTTTTATCAAACACTTAAAATATAATTTTTTTAAAGCTATTTATCAATTAAAATGAATGAATAGAGAAGAAAAAAAGATGCACTTGTAAATGAACAATCCACACAGAAAGTATTTGAGCAAATATATGAAATTAAAACACAAATATAAACGAGTTTGAGTTTAGAGAAGCTAACACAATGAGTTATCCTAGTTTAGTCACTAACCACTTGTAGCCTACGTCCAGTCCTCAAGTAAACTACCCGAGATTTTTCACTATCACTTCAAGCTTAAGCAGATGCTTAAAACTTTTACATAATAGAGCACTCACCACATCTTGGGATACCTCACCCTTTTTACTTGAGCCTCAACTTCGAGGGATACCTCACCCTTTGTGCTTGAGCCTCAACTTCAAGGGATACCTCACCCTTACAAATTGTTTAAGGGATGCCTCTCCCTCTTTACAATGAATCAGAAATGTAGTAGAAAACTAAACTGCCAGAAGAATAGTAATACACCTAGAAGCTCTATGATGCTCTTTTAGGATATCTCAAATTTTGGTGAAAAGAGCACAAGAAGTAGTGAAAAATATGAAACACGAATCAAAGCATGAAAGAATTATTTTAGGTAGTGGGGTATGTGTAAAAGATGACCCAAAACCATGTATTTATAGTGTTCTTGAGAAAATAGTTGTTGGGTATCATTTAATATCACATTAAATGCTTAGAAAAATAGTCGTTACGTGTTTCTGGGTGTGTTTATTTGAGTAAACAATGTCTTATTTGAATAAATCCACTTATAACACACCAGGAAGTGTTTTATAAAACTTGTTATTTGAATAAACCTTTAGTTATTTGAATAAATCTTTAAAACCATGTTTTGGAACATTTTCTAGGGTGTTTTATTCGAATAAATATGTGCTTATTTGAATAAACCACACTAGTTTCGAAAACTGACTTTAAATGGTCATAACTTCTTCATTTCTCATCCCTTTAAAGCAAATGACCACTCATTGGAAAGATCTTTGAGTCTAATTTCAAATAAAAAAGTTTAGAACAAAACTTAAAGTGTTTTGAAAGGTATGATCAAAAGAGTAACCAAAGCTCAATTTTTCAAAACTCAAACTTGGCTATATTTCATAGATTTGAACTACCACCATAACTAGCTTTTCAAAACTTGTTTGTTGGGTATTTTAACATGTGAAAACCATTTCTAAAGATTTGAAAATATATTTGAGATATCCATAAAGCTTCTTACATAAAGACCTAAAGTCCTATAAGTTATACCATTTAATCTTCCTTTGGACTTGGTCTTTGGCTTGATCTTGTCATCATCTTCATGTTTATTATCATCAAAACATGTATTCATTGTCCAACAAATAATTACATTCTCCTCCTTTTTGATGATGACAAGCTATCATTGAAAAAATAGTTAGTTTAATTAAATTGGAATCCACAAATTTTTTAGAGAAACCCACAAATTTTTTAGAGAAATTTATTCCCTCTCCTTTAAGTAAGAGGTGATTTATATCAGAGATGTGCGCAGCTCCCCCTTACTTTTGGAAATCCAAGATCTGTTTTAGATCTGTCTTAGTTTTACATATATTTTCTCAAAAACATTCTCAAATTATAAGTACTCAAGCTTTTTCTCTCCCTTTTGTCATGATAAAAAAGATGGGGCAAGAGAAAGCATAAAGCAAAAACGAAGTATATTCAAGTCCAACAAGATATATTCATTCATAGCAGACTAGAATAGCATCAAAGTATAATATTATAAATTTAGCAAGATAAACATAATATTCAGCACATCAACTACTAAGAAGTTCAAAGGAACATATATTCATTCATTGATCAGCCAATTACATTGTATACTCATCAACACAATCATTTACATTTGCAGTCCAATTACATTTACCAATTCCTTAGTATTTTGCCATATGTTAGCCATGGATCAAGAGAATCATAGATATCAAACAGTCACCTTAATGAAATATGCTATAGGGATCAAAGCATGTATAGAACTAACATCATCTACCCTATATGCAATGACAAAATTAGCAAGTTAATATCCAATTAGGCACTTTGTCAATGCTAAGCATACTTCTCATGTAAGGAAAGCATCTAATCATTTTAAGATCAATTTATCAATAGGTATCATATACCCTATATAGAATATCACAATAGCTTCTAGATAGAGATACTTATTGAGTTAGATAGAGAGTGATGCTTCTTTTGAATGTTCTTCATTTATTGGTCCTTTGAGTTTGAGCTTTCTTCCATTGAGTATTCTATTCCATTGCACTTGAAGAAATTCTCCTCATGTCCCTCTTCATTCAACTCTTCTCTTTATCCATTTATACTTGACATTTCAATATTTGACGATTATATGAAGACACTTGCAAAGCTAACTCTAAAAGTTCTCTAAAACATAGGTTAGCATCAAATATCATTTAATCTCATTTACAAGCATAATTTAGGTAAAGCATGTACTATATTTTTGACCATGCAAAGTTAATTCTAACGAGAACAAAAGAAAGTCATATGCACTTGAATCAAAAAATATGGTTTAAGCATTTTTAAAGCAAGATTCAAGTTTATCAAAAAAGACTTGATCATCATCAAAACATATATAAGCATTTTGGGGCAAACAATGATCATGTAAGGCATGTAAAGGCATAAAAACAACTCTTTACTTCTCCAAATATAACATGATATTCAATTTAAAGCATAAATAAGGATAATAGATTGATATCACCAAAAGTGTACTCTTTGAGTTTTTGTAGGTGACTCCAACTTCCATGCCTCAAGGCTCCTTGAGAATGTTGTGGTTCTCTATGCCATCCTTTTATGTTTTCATTACTCTTAGAGAATTTGGACCATTTCAAACTTTTTAACCTCAAGTAGCATAGTTGTGTTTCATTTTAATGGATGCAAGAGCTAATAGTTACCCTACAACACAATTCAGCGTACTTTCTTTGGTATCCACCAATTTTGGATCCATAGAGGTTAATCATTAATTTATCAATATATTCATTTGAGTTTAGCAACAATTTGACATTTAACATCAATCCAGTAAGGTCAGTCATTATACCAAACTCATAAGCAAATAAGCATTCAAAACTGTAAGGCAAAAGATAATTCATTTCATTGATCAATTTAGCCAAATATATATATTTATCAAAAGAATAGCTAATAAAATTTGTAATACCCTTAGTAACATGTTAGACTTGTATATTGTTACAAAAGGTAGTATATTACTTGCTTAACATGTCTGTGAAGTTTTGTGACAATCTGAGTTCGTTTGGACACTTAGTTATAACCCAGAAGTTGAAAAGTAGCTTAAAATGACTCAGATAATAGCATAAATTGCTAAGTTGAGGGAAACAGGTATGGATAACTTGTTTCTAGGTCACAAGTGAGCTAAGTAAGATGTAGTTAAAGTTTCAAGATAATTGGAGTTAATTTGGTATTTTTAGGCATACTAGTTGTGCTTTTAATGCCGGTTTGACTACCAACAGATATGGAAAATCATGAAAATGGTGAAACAATAATTTAGATGAATCTTATGATTTATTCGAAAGTTGTTGGAAGCTGAAAAACTTGAATTAGCATAATTTAGGTGTTTTTAATAGATATGAGTTCCAGCACAGGAACTCAAGTTAGTTTCCTCTTCCTTATTTCTTCCTTTCTCTCGGCTAAGAAAAAAAATCGAGGAATAGAAAAGAGAGAAAACGAAGAGAAGAGAGAAAGGAGGAGGAAGGAAGAAGGAGAAGGAGAAGGAGGAAAGGAAAAACAAGAGCAAGAGCAAGAACATTAGGCTTCAAGATCTTCATCTTCTTTAAGAGGTAACGGGTTTCTATTCATCATTCTCCTCTTTAATTCTCATTGAATGAGGTTTGGGATTTTAAGTAGAAATAGGGGTTTGGAGAGCCAAATCTGAGTTCTTGGCTTGATTCTTGATTCTTGATTCCAAGGATTAGGTTAAGTTAGTTTAAGCTTAGTAAGTGTAAGATAGCCATTTATGGCTCAAGATCAACCATTAGGATCCATAGATTTAAGAATTGGACAATGGTTAGAGTTATGTGATTTGGACCTTGATCTTTGCCTAAGAGAATGCATAGGTTGTAATTGAGTTACAAGTTTAGGGGTATGGATGAGTGTTAGAAATCATCAAGAAACTAATTTTAGATGATTGGAAGTAAGATTAAACCATGGGAACAGTGCTACGGTTCTGTAGAGTTCTGTAGAACCTAGGTTCTACCATGCCCACCATGACGTCAGAGACGCCATACTGCGGCATGAAGATGAACTAGCTTTGAGTGCCGTAACGTGAGAAGGTCACGCCACAGCATGAGGTCGGTTTTGTTATGTGTGCCACGGCGTGAGCTGTGTGGTGCCGCAACGTGAGAGTGATGCTATGCCCAGTAATGAAACCCGAGGCTAGGGCGCCGCGACGTGATCATGTCAGTGCCGCAGCATCAGCATCAAATATGCTAAAAATGTCATTGACAATGTTTTGAAGCTATGGACTAGATGGAATCATTCGTATATGTTTCCTTAGGTGTTTGAGGATACAAATAGGGAAATTTCAATAAGAGAATTATCTCCTAGCAAGTACGAGAAAGTATAGGCCTTTAAGGATCCTAAAAGTGAAGGATTGCCCTAGGTAAGGACATAACACCTTAGGCAGCCTTATGTTGCATTAGATTTCACTCAAGATGTGATGAGATGGTGCATTAGAGACGAGTATACTAGGATGGATTGTAGGATTCACTCTAGTAATACTAAGGAAGGTATGAGCCTTAGGATATCCAAGAGTAGTGGATTACCTTGGGAAGGTACTTAGAATCTTAAGCAACAAAGAGTTGCAAGTAAGAACCACTTTGAGTTAGATTCACTTGAATGGAGATAAGGTTGTGTATTTAGTTCCGAAGAGGAAATGTTATATACTAAGTTTCTAGTTAAATGGGACCTTGTGCATTGTACAATACACAATAAGATGAATGTTGACTTGTAAACTTGTTACATTCATTAAGTATGCAAAGTTCTAGACAAATGCTTATTTATTTCCTTAAGCAAGGTTGAATGAGGCATTAACTAATATAGGCTCTTTTACAAGGATGAGTTGAGTCTATAAGAAAGTTAAGGTGATGTTTATGTAAGAGGTAAACATAAAACTATGCTTTTTACACACTAGTTAGTTAATCTAGCTTATATGTGAATTTATAAGAATCTTAGTGCAACCAAAAGTAAAGGTTGGCTATAGATAAGTGTCTATCACCTATGGTAATTTATTGTTACTTAGCTTCACTAGAGATGTGATGATGAGGGGTGTTAGATATAAGTAACTAGGATAAGTTGGCATTTTCTACCTTTTAATATGACTTATATGACGCATGGTCATTTAGCCAAGAAGGAAGGGAGTCAAGAAGTTCCTAAGGGGGCAAGTATTCCCAACTAAGTGCTAAGGTTACTTATAGTGTGGAGATTTTAGTTTTCCTATCTACAAGGGGATAAACATGAGAAGTTAAAATTTTCTAGTAAACTATGCTTAGGTCTTAAATGAGCTAGGTATATAAATAAGGATGTATATCTATAGAAATGGTCTAGTAGTATTGATTTTAGTGAGTATCCTTTGATGCCCATTCATGGAAGCCAAGGGAGATAAATGGGTGTCTGATAAACTCTTTTGAGGAAGGACATAACCCTGATATCTCGATAATGCCAAGGCCAAGGGATATAAGTGGGGAGTCTGTAAGGTTCTTTTGAACAAGGATTCAACCCGAACTTCTCAGCGTGCCAGGATATGTGTGATGTGAGGATGAGCTTTCCCTCTATTTACCATGGGATAATATACTGAACCAATTCCTAATGAATATCTTTGTTTTCAAAATAAACTTTGCATGTATTTCAAAATAAAACATTGCATAAGCATATCTTTAGGATCGTTCTTAGACATAATCAAATTGCATATCATTCTCATTGTATTTATAAACAGTTGTGTAGGCATTGTCTGTTGTTATTAGTATTTACAATTGAATGGGCATTTGTTTATATCTAATAGTATGTAGGCTATCGGTTTAGATCACACTATATAGTAGAGTGCAGTTATGAGAATTAGTGGAGGAAACTCCTATGTTTGTAGTTATAGCAATTGTTATATTTGTTATACAATGTTATAGCTAGCTAGTATTGGAATTAGACCCTATTAAGAGAATGAAGGTGAAGCATGAAGACTACTTTAGTTTTTATATGCTTTAGTAGACAAAGCTCATGTATAAAGTTTATATTTTATTTGTATGTTTTAAGTAGCATGTATTACAATATGCCCTTTTGTGGTAAGTGTTGTATATATATGTATGAGTTTAAGTTTTTTCGCATTCTCTCAAGGCTTTCTATAATTACTCAGTTGCGATTATAGATATATATTAGTATGTAGTATGTAGAAGTGACGTTTTTAGTATTGTTTATCTTTATATATCTCAGTATATCTAGGATATATTTAGATATCTGTATTAGGATATTACATTAAGCATTTGCATTTTTAGTCCAACTATAAAGAATTCAACATGTACAACAAATTCTTGAGCAATGAAGTAACAAAACCTTTCATATAGACTGTGATTGACTATGCAAATTTGAAGAATGGCTTTTGATGATAACATACATGAAGATGATGGGAAGGCCAAGTCTAAGGATTTCAAGAATAGCTTTAGGACTTAGAGTCTTTTTGTATGAAGTCTTTTGGATATCTCATTATTTGGAAGAAAAGATAAAAATGCTCTTTGAAAATTAATTAAAAGGTTTGGTGTTTTGAAAAACAATCTGAGAAGATTGTAAAATAATTTAAAAATGCTTTTTAACAGGATTATTTGAATAAAGCCCTCATATTCGAATAAACTAAGTCAATCAGAATTTGTCTTTATTAGGAGTTATTCGAATAACTATAAAGTTATTCGAATAATGTTTTTCAAAATCTCCTACGTGCCTCTGTTTTAAAAGAAGTTATTCGAATAGACCATTGGCTATTTGAATACAGGTTTTTCAGAATGCCCTATTCTAAATGAGCTATTCGAATAACTCATGTATTATTCGAATAGACCTGTTTCACAGAAAACTCTTTTTTGCAGAGTTATTCGAATAACCCTCAGGCTATTCGAATAACACATATCAGATTTAGTTTTCACGTGCTTTTTCAAAATGTGTTATTCGAATAACACAATGGTTATTCGAATAAACATGGGATCCTGCTTTAGAAAGAAACGACCATATTTGCATTTATTATGTGATTTAATTGCACTCAATGGCTATTTTCCTCAGAACTCTATAAATAGTGACCTTGGGTCATCTTTGAAAACAACTCCAACTATCTAAATCAATCTTTGCTTGCTTTAACAAGTATTTTATAT
The DNA here is from genome assembly GCA_029884595.1 of Ormosia semicastrata. Lineage (NCBI taxonomy): Eukaryota > Viridiplantae > Streptophyta > Magnoliopsida > Fabales > Fabaceae > Ormosia > Ormosia semicastrata. The sequence continues at coordinate 54,730,289 of JAQQTO010000063.1, forward strand.
TTTTGCATATTTTCTGTGTAACACCCTCTTTAGAGTATTACATTTAAGACTTCAAACTTACCAAACTAGAACCACATCATAAAAGAATTAATATTGTATGTACGTTTTTCAAAAACTTTCTTTGACGGATAATTTAAAACTAACAAAATAAATAAAAACACGAGATATATCAAACCAAATAATATACATCATATACATATCCAACCTTTGTTATTAAAAACTTTTATACATATACCATAACTCGCCTAATGTCATACACCTAGTGAGAAGAGTACTCATTCTGATCTTCCTTCGAGTCCTCCTTAGATTCTTCAACTGACAACAACCCCGGATGGTTCACAGTCCTACGGACTTGAGTCTGTGCAGACGACACAACTGAGTCCTCCCTTGGGGTACTACGACGACTACCCCACAACAAACCAATAGGCATAACACATTTCAAATGCATATAAGTATTAAAAGAGAAAATAGAGACCCCATGATAGGTCCTACATAAAGTCACAGTCACATCCCCAATATAAATAATACGCTCAGTATCAGTGTCAAAGCGCTAGGCATTAATGCCTCCGTGAAACTGCACACTCACGTAACAAAGAAAACTAGGTCTTGGTGCCATCACAGAACTCAGAAATATCAACACAAATAGAAAAGAGGCGATATTTTCTCGTCCTGTTCATAATATTTATCAAACATACGCGTAAACAGAATAATATAACAAAGAGGTGAGATCCCCTACATCAATACCAGCTTGGCAGCATAGAAATAATAACAACAATCATGCTATTCATATACAGCACTAACAAATATATTCATTGTATCAAATAACAGATAATTCAACATATAAATATATCACAACAATATGACAACAGACTATGCACATGCACAATGTACAAAGTTCCTACTCCATGGAGTTAAACACAATTTCGGAGAGAATGATCCAGAAGATATGTCTGTATATCAGCAGCCTCAAGTCAAGTGCTATAATTTCTCAATGTGCATGTCATGGCTTATACAAGACATTCTATGCCAGATCGTGAATAGAATAGTGCCTGGTCGAGATCGTCATAGCATTGTTCAGTCACCACGGCCCAGTGGAGCTACTAACTGTCGACTTGTGGGATACTTGTGCTCCTACGCCTCCAAGATCAACAAGTGAACTACACTACAAAATTTGCACCTACACTAAGGTGTAATTCATCTCCTAGGCAAAAGCCTTTACAGACACCGTCTGTCAAATAATACATGATTAATGACTCAATGCAATTAGCAAACCACTACCGGCTACAACCATACAGTGATATTTCCTGGTCTAGTATATCGGCCTGACAACAAACTCGTTATTCTTCTCAATCGTATAGCACTTTTATCGTGTTTTCACAATCGCGTAATACTTTTGTTATGTTTTCAAATCGCGTAACATTTTTTTAACATTTTCTCAATTACATAGTTGAAAATCTCCATTTTCAAATCGCGTAAGAGTTTCTCTACATATTTTTAATCACGTAAAGCGTTTTATTAATATTCTAACCTTAATTTAAAATTTTTCTCATTTAATATAAAAATTGGACTTTAATTTCAATATTTTCTTACTAAATCACTTTTAAATAACATTTTCTCATATTTTTCCCAAAACCTACATTATTTTAATTTTAAATAAAATCTTTTCCGTTTAACTTATTAAAAATCCTCTTAAATAAAATACTTTAAGTTTCCAATTTAATTCTCCATCCTATTTTTCAATACTATGGCTGAAATTCACTCTTTTGTTCAATGATAAAATTTATTCATTTCCCTTTTTATTTTGTAATTCCTTAATTAAATTTCTTATCACTAAATCATCTAGATTAACATTTAATAAACCATTTTTGCATTGGATTACCCTTTTTAGGGCATAGGGGCCGTGAGCCACAATTATCACTGGGACTAAAATTTCTTTCATTTCTAACACAATTTATAGCATACAATATACTCTAGTTATCACAATTCTACTATATCAAGTTCATGCATAATATTAAAGTAATAAAATCAGTTAAAGTAAACAAATACAAATCACCCAAAAATTATACAAACATGGTGAATAAATCCTCACATGGACTTATCATCCACAACTAAATTTCATTCCTCACCACCATAATTGGTTGATGAGATTAATCTCCCTCTTACCTTAGATGATGCTCCTAAGCTCCTTGTATGCCTTTTTGTTGTAAACTTTCACCATCAAGTCGTTCTTAAAATCAAAGTAAACATACAACAATTAACATCTAAGGCTTGATTAAGATGACCATAGATCAAAATATGGTCTTAGAACTTTAAAAATGAAACAAGAAATGAAGATTCAAGAACTTCACCTTAAAACTCTTGAAGTTGAGCTTGAAGAAAACACTTGAAGATGGATGAATTAAAGATTGGTCTCAACACAAAAGTGTCTTAGAATGGTGTATAGATCCAAGATATAAGGTTATCTTGAATTATAGAAGATTGGATAGTGGTTTTAGGTACTTTGGCCGTGAGCTTTAGAGAGAAAATGTGAGAGAGAGTTTTGTGTTTTTGGTTTACATGAAAGATGATAAGTTAGAAAATGTGATAGCAAAACTAGTTTTGGTCTCTTAGCTCCTCCATGGCCATGAGACTCTTGCATGCAAGGTGGCCAAAATGAGTGATCCACCATGAGTCATAAGTGTGTCACAAGTGAGTCACCCCATGAGTCATTAGGTGAGTCACCTAGCTAGTCATAAGGTGAGTCACAGGAAAGAAAGATCTAGGCTCATGACTAAGCCTATGACAAAGCACCTAGAAGATATTTTCTGCTTGGTTATTAACCAATTGACAAAAGCTACTATTATTTATTGTCCAATGGATAATAGTATTATCCAATGGATAATAGAATGGTACAAAAACTCAGATAAAGAAAATTTTTGAAAATTGTTTCCAGTTTTGGGTTTCGTAAGTTCACCCGGCCCTGCTTTCATAGTCCAAAACTTTCTAGTCCTTAAAAATTTTATTTTTCTAGGCCTGCCTCAAACACACATACAATCCAAAATAATAATAAAATAATCAAAATAAATTAAAATTTCACAAAAATTCACAAATATTATAAAACTTATAAATATCAAGAAAACAAAAATTTTGGGTGTTACAATTCTCCCCCTGTAAAAAGAATTTCGTCCTCAAAATTTTTCTTACATTAAAACAAATATAGATATTGTTCTTTCATCTTGTCCTCAAGCTTCCACGTTGCATCTCCAGTTACGTCATTCTAGATTACCTTCACTAAGGCAATTGCTTTTCCTCTGAGTTGCTTCACTCTCCTATCCTCGATTTTAACATGAAGTGTCTCATAGGTCAAGTTCTCTTTCAATTGTACTATATCCGGAGCTATGACATGGGTTGGATTAGGAATATATTTTCTCAACTGAGACACATGAAAGACATTATGGAGATTAGAAAGAAAAGGTGGTAAGGCTATTTGGTATATTATCGAACCTATCCGACGAAGAATATGATATGGTCCGATGAATTTAGGAGTAAGTTTTCTGGATTTGATAACCCATCTGATCCTAGTCGTTGGTGTAACTCTTAAAAACACATGCTCACCTTCTTCAAACTCAAGAGGTCTCCTTCTCTTGTCAGAATAGCTCTTCTATCGAGTCTGAGTTATCTGCATCTTTTCCTGAATCATCTTAATATTTTTCATCGTTTGTTGCACAAGCATAGGTCATAACACAAAACTTTCCCCATCTTGATACCAACACAAAGGGGTTCTACATCGTCGTCCATATAACGCATCATAAGGTGTCATCCCTACGCTTGAGTGGAAACTATTATTGTAGGTGAATTCTATTAGAGGTAAGAATTCATCCTAACTTCCAGACTATTCTAACACACAAGCCCTTAACAGATCTTCCAGCGACTAAATTGTTCTTTCCGACTGACCATCTGTTTGTGGATGATTAGCATAACTTAGACAAAGTTTTATCCCCATTGCTTCTTGCAAACTCTGCCAAAACCTTGACATAAACCTTGAGTCTCCATCAGAAATAATGCTAGAGGGTACGCCATGAAGTCTAACAATTTTGCCCATGTACACCTGAGTCAATCTTTCCATTGAGTACCTTATATTAATGGGTAAGAAGTGCGCTCACTTCGTAAGCCAATCAACAATTACCCATATAAAATCATAACCCTTTCGAGTCTTGGGCAGTCCAACAACAAAATCCATAGCAAAGCTATCCCATTTCCATTCGGGAATAGCTAGAAGTTGTAACATTCCAGATGATTTTTGATGCTCAACCTTAGCTTTCTGACAACCAAACAAGATGATACATACTCCGCAACGTCTCTCTTCATCATTTGCCTCCAATATAACCGCTTCAGATCATGATACATTTTGGTAGTTCCTGGATGCATACTCAACTTACTCTTGTGAGCTTCATCAACAATTAATCTCCTAAGTTCCGGATCACTTGGTATACAAATCCTATCCCTAAACCTTAGGATTCCATCGAGTCCTTTTTTAAATACTAAGTCAACCCCTTGCTTTACTAACTCCCTCTCGTTTTGTAAATATTCATCACTTTTCTACTTCTCTCGAATTTCTTCCATTAAACTATTCGAAATGGTAATCATATTCAAGCAAATTCTCCCCGGCGTCAAATCCACAAACAACCGCATAACCCTAAATTGCTCTATCAATTCACTCTCCTTAATCATCATAGCAGATACACTAAGTTCTTTTCTACTCAAGGCATTTGCTACGACATTCGCTTGTCCAGGATGATACTAAAATTGAAAATCGTAATCCTTCAAAAATTCTAACCATCGTCTTTACCTCATATTCAATTCCTTTTAATCGAATAGGTACTTCAGACTCTTATGATGGCTGTGGACATAGAAAGTTACTCCATAAAGAAAATGTCTCCATATCTTCAACGCAAACACCATAGCCGCCAATTCCAAATTATGAGTAGGATAATTCTTCTTATGTACTTTCAAATGCCTCGAAGCATACGCCACAACCTTTCTATTCTACATCAACACACAACCTAAACCCAGATGTGAAGTATCACAATATACTTCAAAAGGCTCATTGGGATTAGGAAGAATCAACAGTGGTGCAGTAGTTAATCATCTTTTCAACTCTTGAAAACTTTCCTCACATGCATCAGTCCATGCAAAAACTTGATTCTTTTGTGTGAGCTGGGTGAGAGGTCATGCTGTCTTGGAAAATCCCTCAATAAATCTTCGATAGTAACTAGCTAATCCAACAAAACTACGGATCTCCGTTACTGTCTTCGACCTTTCCTATTAAAGAACTATTTCAACTTTCACCGGATTCACCGCAATCCCTTCCTTTGAGATTACGTGACCCAAAAATTGAACTTCCTTTAACCAGAATTCACACTTGGACAGCTTAGTGTATAACTTCTTCTCCTTCAGAATCTGGAGAATCACACTGAGATGTTCAGTATGTTCCTCCGGACTTCGAGAATAGATCAGAATGTCGTCAATAAAGACAATGACAAATCTGTCTAGATAAGAATGAAAGATTCTATTCATGTAATCCATGAATACTGTAGGAGCATTCGTTACCCCGAATGACATTACTAGATATTCGTAGTGACCATAACGCGTCCTAAAAGCTGTCTTACGAACATCTTCTACTTTCACGCGAATTTGATGATAACTAGAACGCAAATTGATCTTGGAGAAAATAGTGGCTCCTTTCAGTTGATCCATCAAATCATCTATCCTCGGAAAGTGGATACTTATTCTTGATCGTGATCTTATTCAACTAACGATAATCTACACATAAACGAGAAGTTCCATCCTTCTTCTTAACCAATAACTCTAGAGCTCCCCATGATGACACACTAGGTCTCACAAATTGCTTTCCCAACAATTCCTCCAACGGCTTCTTGAGTTCAGCTAAGTCTGACGACGACATTTGGTATAGTGCCATCGATATAGGACTAACTCCTTGTACAAGATCAATAGAAAATTCTATTTGTCTTTTTGGTGGTAGTCCAGGTATATCATCAGGAAAAACCTTGGGAAACGCGTTAACTACGGGAATAGCATTCACATCGTCCTCACTCTTGACCTCCAAAGAAGATAATAACATGTATCCTTGAGTTCCTTCCCTCAAGAAAACTTTGACTTGGTTAGCCGTTAAAAATCCAGAATTCTCAGTTTCAGGAAAGACTAAAGTCTTATTGGAACAGTTTAACAGGATATGGTTAGAAGACAACCAATCCATTCCTAAAATTACGTTTATTTGTGACAGAGGCAAACAAATCAAATCAACAGGAGAGATTCGATTCTTAACACAAACAAGACATTTTAAGCAAACTTGAGTAGCAATAGTAGGCTTAGCAGTAGGGGTAGAAACAATCAAATCAAAAGGTAATGAAGACACAGATAATCCCAAACAATCCACACAATCATAGGCAATGAAAGAATGAGTTACTCCTGAATCATATAGTACAGTTAAAGGATTACCTTCTATGGCATATTCTGCAGTAATCAGATCATCAGATTTGGAGGCTTCCTCTCTACTCATAGTATATACTCTTCCTCCCACCTATGGTCTCGCAGCATGTACGTTGCTAACAGAAGGCTCCATCTTGGGTTGATCATATTCTTTGGAAATGTGGCCAGGCTTTTTGCATCTAAAACAAATGATCCCCTTGATCGTACAGTCCTTCGTTAAGTGGTCCTTTCCACACTTCAAGTATTTTGATGAAGATACCACGTTCTGACCAGATTTATTACTACCAGAGCTTCCTCCATAAGATTTTTGTTGAGATTGAATCCTCGGTGGCCGTGAATACGGTTTCCGTTGGAATCGATTGATGTTACTGTTGCCTCCTCTTTGGAATCGAGATGGTCCAAAGTTACAGTTTCTTATATCGCGAGACTAGTCTAACTCCTCAATCCGACGACACTTATCTAGCAGAACTAGGAACTGCACTATCAACAGGGGCAGCACCGCTTGCTTCAAATCGTGCCTTAAACCTCCCTCAAAATTTTGGCACTTCCACTCCTCATCAGGTTGTAGTTGAAAATACCTTGAGAATTTTGGCAGGGTCTTGAACCTTGCAGCATACTCTCCGACAGTCATTCCTCCTTGTCTCAGACCAAGGAATTCCATTTCCTTAGCATGCCTCGTACTGGCTGGAAAATGTTTCTCCAGAAATTTGTTCATAAAAACTCCCCATGTGATCATCCTTCCTTCAGCTTCCAGTAATCATTGTGTTCCAGCCCACCAATCTTCACCATCTCCGACAAGTATAAAGGTAGCATAAGTTACCTTTCTCTCATTGGTACATCTCATTCCTCTGAATATCTTCTCCAACTCCTTCATCCAAAGATTTGCTTTCTCCAGAGCAAATTCTCCTTTAAATTGCGGTGAGTTGTTAGGGCAAAAATTTGATAAATTCTGAGCTTCGATAATTTCTTCCTGATGTCGGGCAGCTCTCTGGTTTTGTTGCACTATGACATTTGCTATCCTTTGCATTGCTTCAATAACTGCAGCCATATTTTCGTTGTCTCGTCTAGTATCCATACTTGCACCTCTACCAGGAGCCATCACTCTCCTTCGAGATCAAACTAAACACTACATAATCAAAGTCAAATGAAATTATTTCAAACAATGTTGTCTCCTTGTGGAGACCAAACTCAGAGATTCACACAATATAAACAAGACAGACCTAACCATAAACCCAAAAGACTTAAACTAGGGCTCTGATACTAACTAATGTAACACCCTCTTTGGAGTATTACATTTAAGAATTCAAACTTACTAAACTAGAACCACGTTATAAAAGAATTAATATTGTATATATGTTTTTCAAAAACTTTCTTTTGCAAAAAATTTAAAACTAACAAAAGAAATAAAAACAAGAGATATATCAAACCAAATAATATACATCATGTAACACCCACCGTAGGGTATCACATTTAAGACTAATCCTAATATAACTTACCCAAGTTGTAAAAGAATTAATCTTGTAAAATCATTAATTTTAAAATTTCATTTGCGGAATAAATGAAAATAAATAAAATAAATAAAAACCATAAGTACAACTTCTAACTGGAATAAACACACCAGAATATACATAGATATTTCAAACCTTATTCCCAAATAACTTACATAAACACACCAACTCCCAAAGATGAAATATACAGTATATACATCAAAACATAACTACTAAACCAGAACCTCTAAAAATTGAACTAAGGATTCGGGTCCTCTAAAGGATCCTCCTCCTCTACGTTATCAAAGAACCCAAGCGGGTACATCGATTTCCTGACAGGGGTTCTAGCTGAAGACACTACAGAGTCCTCCCATGGGGTATAAACAGTGCCACCCCAGAGTTCTCGTATTGGCATTGAGAATTCAAGACGCATAGATGCATGTTGAGTCAAAACGGGAGTCCCATCACGGATTCCACTTAGGTTTAAAGTTAAGTCCCCGGTGTAAACAAAACATTCATTTTCTAAATCAAATCTCCAAGCATCAGTTCCACCGTGGAACTGTACTTGGACAAAACCCAACACTTGGTGCCTTGCCGCTATTCAAATAAACAAAAAAAATTGTTACTGATGGAAAGTAGAATTTCCAACTTCCTCGTCTCCTCGGTCTTCATCAAACATACACAATAAAACATATATAACACAACAAAGAGGTGAGATCCCCTACATCAATACCAGCATGGCAGTATAGAAAATGACAGTAAATGTACAGATATAGTATTAACACATTGAATCATATTATCACATCATAGATAAAATATCAGATAAACATAATTATCATGTCAATATGTTGACCAACTATGTATATGCACACAGACCCATTCCTACTCCATGGAGCTAATCACAATTTCAGAGAGAAGGATAGAGAGTATATGTTTGTATATCATTAGCCTCAAATCATGTACCGATATATCATATCAATGTGCGCAACATGGCTCATACAAGTCACTCTCAACCAATCACGAAAAGAGTAGTAACTCCGTCAAGATCATCGGTATGTTTGCATAGGATACCACGACACAGAGGTGCTACCATTTGGCCACATATGACATTCTACACCCTAACGTCTCCAAAATTGCTGAAGATCGTAACTACGCAATTCTCACCCGCACGAAAGTGTAAATTCAATCTCCTAGGCATATTGCCATAACCAATTAAGCTGATGCACTTTTCAATGCATGATGTATGATTCAAATACACATACAATCATTGATGCGTGAAATCCGCAAGTGTACGGTTTCGTCGTCAAGTAATAAAAAGATCGAATCCACAGGGACTGTGTCTATGAATACCAATTTATTAATTAATTCAATTAAATTAAACAAAGAGGGAATATGATTGTTGATTAAGAAGAACGTAATAACAAAACAATAAAAAAAAATCAAGAAAACAGAATTAAGAACAAAGATAGCAAGTTATCAAGAAAGGGATTTTCAAATTCAAGAAAGCTTCCAAGATTGGGATACCACAATGATACAAGATAAATCCTAATTCACAACCTGTTTATTAAATCTGAAATTCAATTGAAGGTGAATTACCCTAAATTAGTTAATGTTCTTTCTCAAGATACAAGATATGTGCCCAATTAAACCAATTCCTACTCTCGTGGTAATTGAATTTAAATTGAACCCATTACACTTTGTGGCAATTCATTGAATCCTCGAAAGGCTAAAACTACTCTCGTGATTTAGACCTTAAGTTCAATTCTTATGGTTTCAACACTTAGGTTCACCTCTCAGTACGTCCCTAAATGCCTATGAGATGCAAATAAGTGGCCAGCAAATTCACATGAATAAAAGCAATAAGGATTGAATCAAAGAACAATCAAGATTAATAAAAGGGGAAACAACGTCAATTAATCATTATCAATATATCAAAGGGCATTGCCCAATCCTAGAAACAAAGGAAACTACTCAGACATAGAGAAGAGGAGACAAGAAATCAAACTTAAAAACATCCCAAACCCGTAACAATGGAGAAAGATGAAGATCAAAAGCCAAGCCTCCAATTTTGCCTCCTCCCAAAACCTAATTGGAACTCAATTGGAACCCCCTCATTGTATTCAGAACCCCTCTTTATAAGCTTAGGGTTTTAATTGGCTAAAAAGCCCCCAAAAGAAATAAAAAGAAAAACATAAAAACTGCTGCGCACTGCGATCCACGGCCGTGGATCATTCCACGGCCAGGCCGTGGATGTCTCTGCCAAAAAGCCAATTCTGCAACATTTGAGTTCCACGGTCGTGGATGGTTCCACGGCCAGGCCGTGGAACTCCCTGGAACTCCCTATTTCCTTCTTTAAGTTGTCCCTCGATCCATGGCCGTGGTTTGATCCACGGGCAGGCCGTGGATCTCTCTGGAATGACCTTTTTGCACCTTTATTGCTATCCATTAAGCTTCAACTTCAAACATGCGAGCATTCCATTCAATCCAAGGTCAAATCAGCACCAATCTGCACGAGAACACCAAAAACACCGCAGTTACCCGAACTAAGGGAAAAACTAACTAAAAAGGGAAACTAAAATTCTTAAAATGCCTACAAAATGTATGCAAAACAAGAACAAAACATGATGTTGTTTCACACACATCAAATCCCCCCAAGCTTAAGATTTTGCTTGTCCCTAAGCAATAACCAATGTCAAACCAAGAAGTGGGATCAAAAGATAATAAAGAATAAGGAACCCGAGAAAACAATATCCAAACAATAGGCTAAGGCAAACAAAAAATCTGAGAGGTAATCAAAATCAAGTCCAATTAGAGGGTAAGTTCTCAGAAATCATGCATCCTCACTGATTGAATTAAGTTCACTCCACTAACCACACTCAAAGTGTTTAAGGGTGAAAACCATACGCTCAAAATCCTTTAAAGAAAATGCACTTCCATATGCTTGATAAGAAACCAAATTTCCACTAATAATCAGCATATATGCAAGAATCAAAAGGTCTTTCAAGGGTTGTAATGGGGCCATGGGAATGATGTTAGGTAAGGTAGAGAAAGGAAGGTATACACAAAGGGCTCATCAAATTTTTTCAATAAGCACAAGAAATCTAGTAGAACATCAATGGAGCAAAGGCATTTTTCAAACAGGATCATAACTCCATATTTCCAAGTATTTTCTTCCTTTCTTTTCCTTCTTCTCTTTCTCTTCTTTTTTTCAAGCTTCTTATAATTTTCTTTTATTTGCACTTCTTTGTTTTTTTTTTTTTGAAAAAGAGAAATGTCATTCACATATGATTCCCAACACATTTTTCACAACTTTCAAACCCACTTTGCTCTATTTAATATTCTAAATGATTACCAATAATATATCATCATAGGCATCAAGAAAATTAAATATGCATAGGCTCAAAATGGGCAACTAGAGGATGAAAGTGTAATAATTTCAGAAAGCAAAAAAAAAATACTTAAAATACCTTAATCACATTCAAGCATGCAACCAAAAATTTTGCCTCAAAAAGGTTTCAAATCAAGTTCTAGAGCACAAGATCAATGAGAAATATCACTCAACACAAAGAATGGGAACAAAAATCATACAGTGCATAAGTCCCATATAGGCTCAAAACTCACATTTAGAGGTTTAAAAATTCAATGAGAAGCACAAATTCAGAGAACATATGCTAATTATCAACTATCAAAAGATCACCTCTACTATCAATTAAAACAATGCCTGTAGCCAATCACAAGAATCAACAAATTGGGTTCCAAATCAATACCATCTCAAAATCCTCAATAGAGAGGGGCACAAGTTCAACCAAAAACCCAAGAGATATGATGGTGTGAAAATGCAACATGAAAATGCAATGCAAAATAAGACATGAAAATGCATGAAACTAATGAAAATGAAAATATGAAAATACCCCCCCAAGCTTAGAACTTACATTGTCCACAATGTAAAAATCTAAAACAAGAGAAGGGATAAAAGAAAAGAACTCACTGCGGTGGTGGAAAAACTTCTGGTGTTCAATCTATGGCCATGGAATTTTCCATGGGTTTGGTGTGGAACCTTCTGACTTCACTCTTCTTCTAAATTTAACTTCAGAAAGGGTCAAACCTAAACAAAATCCAAAAGATAAACATCAAAACAACAATCTAACATACAAAATTAAAAGAAAAAAGATGAAATAAAACAGAAAAACAAGATAACATGGGTTGCCTCCCAAGAAGCGCTTGTTTAAAGTCATTAGCTTGACTTTGGTCTGGTTTCTGTGCTCAGGTGATGTCAACAGAGTAGTGCTCAGTCCCTACTCCTTCAAAGTGTTTCACTCTCTGGCCATTTATCATGAAAGGCTTATGGCCTTCTTTCTTCACCTCAAGCACACCGTAGGATAGAACTCGAAGAATCTCATATAGTCCAGACCATTTCGACCATAACTTACTAGGATAGAAACGTAGAAGCGAGTTATTAACAAGAACTGTATCTCTAATTTTAAATTCACGCTTCTCGACACACTTGTCACTCTGCTGCTTAGATCCTTCCTTGCAGGGCATAACATCAGTCACTGATTCCTGTATACCTAAAAGCACAACACTATCCACAACTTTAGTAGCATCAATGCGATTACATGAATTTAAGGAATTAGAATTATTTTCAAATTTAAAAACATCAAAAACTACTTCCTCATCATTCAATCGCAAAGTCAATTTTCCTTCATGGACATCAATGATAGCCTTTCCAGTGGCAAGGAATGGACGCCCAAGTATGATCGGCATTGTAGCATCAGCTTCCATGTCAAGCACAACAAAATCCACCGATATATAAAACTTACCAACCTTAATAGGAACATCCTCCAACATGCCAACGGGGTACTTGACTGACCGATCCGCCAATTGAAGAGAGATAGTTGTGGGTTTCAGCTCACCCACTTCCAACTTCTTACACACAGAAAGGGGCATAAGACTAACACTAGCCCCCAAGTCACACAAAGCTTTATCAAAACTGGTATTCCCAATCAAGCAAGGAATAGAGAAGCTGCCAGGATCTTTGAGTTTAGGAGGTAACTTATTTTGGATTAAAGCGCTACACTCCTCAGTTAATGCTACAGTCTCATACTCCTCTAGCTTTCTCTTATTAGACAAAATGTCCTTAAGAAATTTAGCATAGGTAGGCATTTGTTGCAATGCCTCAGTGAAGGGTACATTAATGTACAACTTCTTAAGGACCTCAAGAAACTTCCCAAATCTGCTTATCTAGCTTGGCCTTGGCCAATCTTTGAGGAAGGGCAGGGGGTTGGTATGGCTCGGGGGTACATACTTAGACACTTTCTCATTAATTTCCTCCTCTTCTAAGGGTTGTGTCCTAGTTGTTTCTTTTTCTTCATCCCTCCCATCTTTGTCATTTTCCCCTTTGCTTTGGAATCTTCTAGTTGCTTTCCACTTCTTAAACTCACATGCCTTAAAATGTTCATTAGGATTTATTTCAGTCATGTCCGAAAATTTCCGTGTGGTCTATATGAAGAGCTAGCTTGTTGGGCTATTTGAGTTTCTAACATCTTGTTATGAATAGCTAAATTATCAACCTTAGATGTCAAATCTTTAATAGCCTCACTAACAACTTGACCATGGTGCGTAAACTCTTCATTTTGTTTGGTTTGACTCTCTACAAAATTTTCAAGGAGAGTTTCGAGTTTAGACTTTTGTACCTGGGGGAATCCAATAGAAGGTTGAGCACTACCTTGTCCAGCTTGATTTTGATTGTTCCGATAGGAGAAGTTGGGATGAGACCTTCAACCGGGATTGTAAGTCTGTGAATATGGATCATTGCGCACCTTTGGTGGAATGTCAAAGAAATTGTGGCATGATTCCACTTGCTCCACCGGTGCACCATGTGAGGAACCCTTTTCAGCTTGGCATTCCACACTCATATGTCCCTGAACTCCACAAATCTCACAAAAAATGTTAGCAGCACTTATGGCATTAGCACTAGCTTTTTCAAGCTTATCAAAACGTTTATTCAATGAGTCAAACTTAGCCATAATTAAACTAATACCATCCACCTCAAACTTACCTTCCGAGAGCTTTCTCGGGTTGTTACCTCTTTCACTGGCCCATTGGTGATGGTTTGCAGCGACACTTTCAATAATCTCATAGGCTTCTGTTAACCTTCTGTTCATTAAAGCTCCACCAGCTGCGGAGTCAAGAGACATCTTCGAAGAAAATTCTAATCCATTGTAGAAGGTGTGAACGATCAACCACTTCTCTAACCCGTGGTGTGGGCAGGCTTCCAGCAAAGCCTTATATCTATCCCAAGCTTCTGACAATGACTCTCCATCTTTCTGAACGAAGCTTGTGATTTGGGTCCTTAGGTGAGCAGTCTTGGAAGGTGGAAAGAATTTGTCCAAAAAGGCTTGCTCCAATTGATTCCATGTGGTTAATGTATCAGTGGGTACCGATTTCAACCAAGCTCTAGCCTTGTCCCTTAATGATAATGGAAACAATCGGAGGCGAATGGCATCAACTGAGGCACCTTCAATTTTGAGAGTCTCTGTAATTCTAAGAACATCTCCACATGATCATTTGGGTCCTCCAAGGGTAAACCTCCAACCGGTTCTCGCCTTATCATAGACAAGAAGGCGGGAGGTATGGTGAAGTGCTCGGCTTCAATGTCTGGCCGAGCAATTCCAGATCGCAAACCCCGAGCATTAGGGGCTGCATACTCCTTTAAAGGTTTGTTATCCTCAGCTGCTGCCATGACAAGTGTTGGTTCAGATATTTCTCTCACTCTTTGCCTTCGTTGTCTTCTCTTTCTATGAAAACTTCTTTCAATTTCAGAATCAGCTTCAATAAGAGTCCCGAAACGTCTAGTACTTTGCATAAACCAGAGAAATTACCTGCAGAGAGTCAAAGAGAAAACAAGAACGTAACAATATGGTAAAAGAAAAAAAAAAGGTTTAAAATAATTAAATTAAAAATTAAATTGATATTCAAGAAAAACACAGTCCCCGGCAACGGCGCCAAAAACTTGATGCGTGAAATCCGCAAGTGTACGGTTTCGTCGTCAAGTAATAAAAAGATCGAATCCACAGGGACTGTGTCTATGAATACCAATTTATTAATTAATTCAATTAAATTAAACAAAGAGGGAATATGATTGTTGATTAAGAAGAACGTAATAACAAAACAATAAAAAAATCAAGAAAACAGAATTAAGAACAAAGATAGCAAGTTATCAAGAAAGGGATTTTCAAATTCAAGAAAGCTTCCAAGATTGGGATACCACAATGATACAAGATAAATCCTAATTGACAACCCGTTTATTAAATCTGAAATTCAATTGAAGGTGAATTACCCTAAATTAGTTAATGTTCTTTCTCAAGATACAAGATTCGTGCCCAATTAAACCAATTCCTACTCTCGTGGTAATTGAATTTAAATTGAACCCATTACGCTTTGTGGCAATTCATTGAATCCTCGAAAGGCTAAAACTACTCTCGTGATTTAGACCTTAAGTTCAATTCTTATGGTTCCAACACTTAGGTTCACCTCTCAGTACGTCCCTAAATGCCTATGAGATGCAAATAAGTGGCCAGCAAATTCACATGAATAAAAGCAATAAGGATTGAATCAAAGAACAATCAAGATTAATAAAAGGGGAAACAACGTCAATTAAACATTATCAATATATCAAAGGGCATTGCCCAATCCTAGAAACAAAGGAAACTACTCAGACATAGAGAAGAGGAGACAAGAAATCAAACTTAAAAACATCCCAAACCCGTAACAATGGAGAAAGATGAAGATCAAAAGCCAAGCCTCCAATTTTGCCTCCTCCCAAAACCTAATTGGAACTCAATTGGAACCCCCTCATTGTATTCAGAACCCCTCTTTATAAGCTTAGGGTTTTAATTGGCTAAAAAGCCCCCAAAAGTAATAAAAAGAAAAACATAAAAACTGCTGCGCACTGCGATCCACGGTCGTGGATCATTCCATGGCCAGGCCGTGGATGTCTCTGCCAAAAAGCCAATTCTGCAACATTTGAGTTCCACGGCCGTGGATGGTTCCACGGCTAGGCCGTGGAACTCCCTTTTTCCTTCTTTAAGTTGTCCCTCGATCCATGGCCGTGGTTTGATCCACGAGCAGGTCGTGGATCTCTCTGGAATGGCCTTTTTGCACCTTTATTGCTATCCATTAAGCTCCAACTTCAAACATGCGAGCATTCCATTCAATCCAAGGTCAAATCAGCACCAATCTGCACGAGAACACCAAAAACACCGCAGTTACCCGAATTAAGGGAAAAACTAACTAAAAAGGGAAACTAAAATGCTTAAAATGCCTACAAAATGTATGCAAAACAAGAACAAAACATGATGTTGTTTCACACACATCAATCATCTTTCTCACAGTATTTCACACACACACGCCATCTCTTGGCGATATCACTTTCCAACATAACTGGGCCCACCATAATAGCCTGACAGCAACCTGCTGTTATTTCCAATCGCTTAAACATTTTATCGCTTTTTCACAATCGCAAAACATTTGTCTTATGTTTTCAAATTGCGTAAGTATTTTCCAGCATTTTCATAATCGTAAAAATATTTTTAAATGTTTTCTAAATCGCGTAGGGATTTTAAACATTTTCTCAATCGCGTAGCAATTTTAAATCATTTTCTCAATCTGATAGCTTAAAAATCACTATTTTGAAAACAAGTGACGTTTCTCTAATATTTTTCATATTAAAAATTTATTTTGGCTCTATTTACCATATTTTGTTATTAAAAATTCTTTAAGTAGCATTTTCCATTATTTCTCAGAAAATTACCCTGAACTTATTCTAAAAATTAGTTTACTTTCTTTTTATGTCAAAAAACCTATCAAATTAATTTCCTATTAATTAAATATCTAAGGCTACACTTAGTAAAATAATTTTAAATCTAGAATATCAAAAATAGGCATGTTGGCCGAATTACACTATATGCTTCATAAATCATATTTAATTATTTTCTATCACCTCATTCTTTGTAAAAACCTTTAATTCAATTCCTTGTCATTAAATCATTTAATTCATGATTAGAAAAATAAGTTAAAACATTTTGCTCCAATGGTGGTGTTGAGGATGTGAACCTCCATAGGTTCTTTGGAACCTTCATACTGTTGGGGTCAAAACGTATTTGCCCATTTGCTAACTGCAAGTGCACGAGTCACACAAGTAATAAAATGATGAGTACAGATATCGTTCTCACGAGGATAATTTTATTTCCAATGCTAAGTATTAACCGATAGCTCACCTAACTCTATTCAAGAACATAAAAATGGATAAAAGTAAAGAAAGTAAAGATGAAAAGCAATAAGGATAACCAGTTAGAGTTTAGGGAAATCCTTCTTCACCCTTTACTTCAACCAACAACATGCAATCCTCTTCATAAATATGAATGCAACGATTAGGTTAGCTTGAGAATCTACATTAGCTAAACACCTATGTCTAGGTCATCTAACCATGGTTTCATTTGCCTAACTCTCTAAGTGTCCTTGAGAGCTAACACAAAATCCACTCTTTAAGGTCTATTCTTAAACACGTGCTATGCATGGCTAAAAGGTACATGTCTATCCCATTAGCGAATCAACTCATCCCGCCATTGGAATAGAATCAAACATGCATCAACCATACATACGATCTCAAACCCAAATCCCTATGTCTAGGTTCATTAGATTTTATCAAATCACTCAAATGTTGGCCAAACACTCAAGAGCATTAAGCACAATATGATTGAACAAAAACAAAGATCCACATAAACTCGGAGAAGAACAAATCATTAATATTAATAAAAGGATTCAAAGTCATCCCTAAATAAAGCTCAACTATACAATGAACATAAGAATAAATTACAAAATACATGCTCAAGAAATGAGGAAGAGAAAAGAGAAATGAGATAAGGAGAAAGCTTATGGATTTTGCTATTAAAGCTCGAATCCTCCTCCAATGGAAAGAGGGCTTCCATCCTTAGCTCCCTAAGCTCCATCTCCACCTCCAATAGAGATCTAGCCGCAGCCTCTAAACCAGAAAACTAAAAACCTAAAACCTAAAAGAGAGAAACTGAGAGAGCGAAAGGGTGCGTGAAAAATAGAATAAATAGGCTCAGCTCGCCGATGCGCGCCGCGGCGTGCACATTCCCACGCCTCAGTGTGGAGCTGTCTGTCGTGTCAGTATGTGGCTGGCTGAGACCCTCACGCCGCAGCGTGCACATTTCCATGCCTTGGCGTGGAACTCTGGAATGCATCCTTAGCTTCTTTCCTCCAATGCTGGGCCTTGGCTTGTATCAATTTGTCTCTTTCGAGCCCTTCCTGCATTAGATAAAGCGCCAAGTTAAATATAATTACAAATTTACTTAATCAATCAACAAATATGCACAAATTGCTCAAAAACATAAAGGAAGGTATCCAAATGACATTTAACAATTATAAGCATAAAACCTTCCAAAAATGCGTAAGAACAAGGACTAAGCATGCCATGAAGCACAAATATGGGGCATAAATAACTACATTTTATGGAGTTATCACACCCCCAAACTTAAGATGTTGCTAGTCCTCGAGCAACACAAAGTATGACTAAGAAAACTCACTTTGACAATTTGTGCTCACATGCATTCAACAATGGTAAAATCAATTTTCTTTTAACCACAACCGGTGCACAATGATTATAATGGCCCTCAAAGAATGCACATGCCTTACAGTTAAGCTCAACACATACACAATCCTTAACATGCCATTAATCAAGTTTCTAATCATGCACATGACATCTCTCACAAACATGCAAGCTCAACTTATCTTTTTCAAATCATGCTCATCCGGATAAGTTTATGAACCTACACATAGATACAAATCAAGACTCCACAAAATTGTAGCACAACTCTCTCTCCACTAATGTAAATCACACATGATTGAGGATCAAGAGGGACTTTAATAGCTTATAATGTAAGGCCAAGGTGATGGGGTGAAGAACAAAGGGGAATGGAAAACATACAAACATTGTGAAACATAACATGATATTTCAAGACTTGAGTCACTACAACAAGGGTATAAAAAATGAAACAAATAACACTATTTAGAACCACTCGATGTTTTTTTTTTCATTTATGCTTTCTTTCTTTCATTTGTTTTTCTTTTCTTTTCTTTTTCTCTTTTTGTATTTTCTTTTTCTTTAACAAAAATAACTTTTTGTACAACAAACGGTTCCTTCAAGCCACTTTTGTATTGAACAACATAAATACCCTAAACATTGGACTCAAGTGAAGAAATAACATATATGCACTCAACAAACATAAAGGGAAGGAAAAGATTGCAATGCTTTTGCATGCACTAGAATGGATACAAAGTAGGAAATATGAGGGTGAAAGAAGAACATAGAAGGCCAAACATTTAGAAAGCTTCAAAAGGTGACCTATGAATATAATCATGCAAGGGTAAGCTTGAAAGGCTCAACCGGTCCAAACAATGCCCTAATCATTTCTTCAATCATGCATAATCTAGAATTTCGCCTCAAGAGAGTTGCAAAACAATTTCCAGGATAGTAGAAATCATCCACATGCACAATCCATAAACATTCTCTAAACAAACACTTATATCTTTTCAAAGTTAAACAAGCATCTAAGTGAGAAACACATCATGCATAAAAACAAACAAGATTGCTCAACTTTGCTTCAAGATTGGAAATGGTTTCACAAAAGAATTGAGGATAATTGCAAGCATTTATATCACTGGCCAACCATCATACACTAGTAAGTGGCATAATGTCATGCATTCCAAAGATCCATGATTTTTCATTCAAGGATGCATAACAACATGTACAAAGTGTGAAAAATTGAAACTTTTATCAACAGCTCACCAGTAGCCAAAACTGAATATACTCATAAAAGCAGGATGACCATCACTAGCATATACTTAAAGTATCAAAACATGTGTAAACATTAAGCATTAAGGGTGAAAAACATGCAATGATACTCCCCTAACCCAAAGTGAATGTGTGTTCTTAGTGTTTATGGTCTATAGGGTACTTGAGCAAGTCAAAACAGTAGCCTAACTAGAACTGAGCATTATTAAGTAAAGAAAAACAGAGAAAATAAAAGAAAAATGCAAAACAGGAGGTCACACCACGGCGTGAAAAAGTTCACACCTCGGCATGGAGAGCTCTGGTGCCTATTCCTGGTGTGGCAGAGACTGGCACGCCGTGGCGTGCACATTCTCACGCCGCAGCGTGAGAGGTCATGCTGCAGAATTCTACAGCAAACCAGTTTCTGCTGGAACTGGTGCTCTATTTTGGCCCTTAGCACCTCCAAAACATGTCTAAAAACTTAAAACACAGAATGTACGACAACAAAAACTTAACAAAAACACAAAATCAAACTATAACTACTTATTTAAACAAACTGAAAACTAAAGCATAAAAACATGAATTAAAACTATTTACAACAATAAAATAGAAAAACTTGAATTAGAACTAAGCAAACTCATTGTCAATATTAGCAATACGGAAATAATGCCTTATCCCCGGCAACGGCGCCAAAAACTTGTTGGGGTCAAAACGTGTTTGCCCATTTGCTAACCGCAAGTGCACGGGTCGCACAAGTAATAAAATGATGAGTACAGATATCGTTCTCATGAGGATAATTTTATTTCCAATGCTAAGTATTAACTAATAGCTCACCTAACTCTATTCAAGAACATAAAAATGGATAAAAGTAAAGAAAGTAAAGATGAAAAGCAACAAGGATAAATAGTTAGAGTTTAGGGAAATCCTTCTTCACCCTTTACTTCAACCAACAACATGCAATCCTCTTCATAAATATAAATGCAATGATTAGGTTAGCTTGAGAATCTATATTAGCTAAACGCCTATGTCTAGGTCATCTAACCATGGTTTCATTTGCCCAACTCTCTAAGTGTCCTTGAGAGCTAACACAAAATCCACTCTTTAAGGTCTATTCTCAAACACATGCTATGCAAGGCTAAAAGGTATATGTCTATCCCATTAGCGAATTAACTCATCCCACCATTGGAATAGAATCGAACATGCATCAACCATACATACGATCTCAAACCTAAATCCCTATGTCTAGGTTCATTATATTTTATCAAATCACTCAAATGTTGGCCAAACACTCAAGAGCATTAAGCACAATATGATTAAACAAAAACAAAGATCCACACAAACTCGGAGAAGAACAAATCATTAATATTAATAAAAGGATTCAAAGTCATCCCTAAATAAAGCTCAACTATTGTTAGGGTCAAAACTTGTTGCCCATTTGCTAACCACAAGTGCACGGGTCGCACAAGTAATACAGATACAGAGTAAAAGTTCGTTCCATGAGGATATTACGATATAAAGCTAAATACCAACCAATAGCTTAATCAATTCTAGACAAGGACATAAAAATAGGAAAATAATAATCTAAACTAAACTAATCTATGAAAACAATAAACCTAAAAGTGGTTAGGTTTCAGGAAATCCTCCTTCACCCCCTACATCTATCAACAACATGCAATTCTCCTCATAAACACAAATGTATTGATTAGGTTAGCTTGAGAATCTTCATTAGTTAAAAGCCTATGTCTAGGTCAATCAACCCTGGTTTCAATTGCCCAACTCACTAAGTTTCCTTGCGAGCCAGCGCAACTTCCACTCATGAACGATCTTTTCTCAATCACACACTATACATGGTTAATAGGTATATTTCTATCCTATTGACGAATCAACTCATCCAAGCCAATTGAACTCGCCGAACATGTATCAACCATACCGTATCCATATCAACAAATCCCTATGTCTAGTTCATTTACCAATATTAAGATCATGCAATTGAGGCCAACCAAGAACAAGCATTAAGCACAGATAATGATTGAACCATAATCAAACATCCACACAAACTTAGAGAAAAACACATCATTAATATATATCAAAGGATCCAAAATATTCCTAAAACATAGCTTAGCTATACAAAAGATAAGGAAGAGAAGAGAGAAAGGGAAAAGAGAGAAAGAAGCTCATTGATTTGTCTCTGAAGCTTGAGTTCTCCTTCAATCCTTTGATCCTGGCCTCCAATCCACCAGCAATGAAGATCTAGCCAAGCTAACTAACCTAAAACTAACTAAAACTAACTAAACTAACAAAACATAAAAAAAAAAAAGATGGCCAAATGGCCAAAACTCAGAAAAACAGAGAGAAAACGGAGAGAATAGGAGAGATATTATGAGAAAAACGTGTAAAAATCTATTTATAGGCTCAGCAGCCACCTCCACGCCGCGGCGGCCACATATGCGCGCTGCGGTGCACAATGGGTCGGTCTATGTACCGCCGCAACGTTCACTTAATTACGCCGTGGTGCTCTTGCCCTGGGTCCAAGTATGACCAGGCTGAAAATCCTCTTTGCGCCGCGGCGTGCTCTGCCTTGCACCGCGGCATTTCTTGCTAGAATGCCAATTTGGCTTCCTCTTCCTCTTTAAGCTCAATTGCTCCATGTTTAACCTTGTTTGGAGCCCCTCCTATCATAGAGAAAACACCAAATCAAAAACATATATAAATCTACTCAATCCATGATCATTAAAGTTCAGTTTTGTATAATAACACATCAGAAAGGCTTAAATTCAGAATATGACAAATATAAACACAAAACCCTCCAAATATGCATTTAAACAAGGACATAGCATTCATTCTAGCACAGGGATAGGGCACAAATAACTGCATTCTATGTAGCTATCACACCCCCAAACCTACATTTTGCTAGTCCTCGAGCAAAACAAAATAGAACTAAGTAAATCACTTAAACATTCAAATCAATTTTTTTTTCATTCAGCAAATATATTTCAATTTTCTTATTTTCATTCAAAATCAAATACTAGTGTGTAATGACTGCATCAATCCTCAAAAAGTGCAAATGCCCCTTAAACAGTTCCACACAAATACAATCCTAGACATGCAACAAGCCAGAAAACTCTCCATGCAATTCACATTTATCACGAACATGCAAGACAAACTTCTGCTAATCAAGTCATACACATTCAGATAAGTTTATAAGCATACATGCATATGATTCACAGAATCCACAAGATTGTAAATCAACTCTCTCTCCACTAATGTAAATCATACAAGATTGAGGATCAAAAGGGACTTTAGCAGCTTATAATGTTAGGCCAATGGTATGGCTGAAAGAAATGAACGGGAAAGATACAATACAAATATTGAGACACATAAACATGATATTCCAAGACATGAGCCACAAACTGATACTAGCAGGTTATTCAATTGTGAGATCATAAAACTTGCCAGAACCATTTTCGATGCTTTTTGAACTTTACTTTTCTTAAGCTTTTGCTTTTCTTTTCATTTTCATTTTTCTTTTTATTTTCTCTTTCTTTTCTCTTCTATTTTTGCAAAGCAATGCTTTTTCTTTTCTTTGTTTTGCATCTGGTTCCTTCAGGCTCATTTTGAATTGAATATTCATACCCCTAATCATCAGACTCAGTTCAAGAAATAACACATCATATACTCAACAAACAATAAGGGTAGGAAGAAAATGACATGCTTTCACATGCATTAGAATGGTTAACAGGTTAACAAACATAATGGTTATAAAAAACAAATAAGGCCAAACAGTTTAAGGCTTCAAAAAGGGACCTAAGGATATCATCATATCAGGGTAAGCTTTTTAAGGCTCAATCGGTTCAAACAATGCCCTAATCATTTCCTTAATCATGCACAACTTAGAATTTCGCCTCAAGAGAGTTCAAAAACAATTTCCAGGATAATCAAAACTCTACATGTACATCCATAAACATTCTCAAAACATGCACTCTTATCATTTTCAAAGTTACACTTGCATCTAAGTGAGATGTAAATCATGCATCAAAAGCAACTAAATTGTTTCACATGATTCAAGATCACATAAGGTTTCACTGAAAAGGGAGCAAATAGCAACCTTTCACATCATGAACAACCAAAAACAACACCAATATTCTTGCAACATGTCATGCATTCAAATAGATTCAACTTTCTAATTTCAAGCATGCACAACATCTTTTGCATAAAGTGAAAATTGAAAATCTTAGTCATCAGCACATCAGTGATAGTCAAAATAAAATATAATCATGAAAAAAAATGTTGACTAAAACACTGCATACTCAAAATACCAATACATGTTAACATTAAGCATAAAAGTAACAAAACATGTAAAGATATTCCCCCAAACCTAAAATAAAATGTATCTTTAATGAACATGACCTATAGGGAACCTGAGACTAGTACTGAGCATTACTAATTACTACAAAACAGAAAAAATAACAAAAATAAAAACAAAAATAGCAAAAACAGGGGATCATGGCTTGCATGGCGGCACCCATGCTTGGGTCGCGCGCTCACAAAAGTTTGTAGAATTATGCGAGAAACGCCCTACTTGTTGGCATGACTACACAAACTACTAAATTTAGCAGCAAACATAGTTTTGCTGTTGAGTTTGGCTCTTATGGATCTCTAGCTGCAACAAAACTTGTTCAAAAAGCTAAATTACAAAAATGTACAACACACACATAATAACACATATAAACAACTTACTAACCTATATACAAACCTAAACAAACTTAAAACTTTAAAAACAAACAAAAACATTAAACTAACCTAATTAACATATTAACCTATATACAAACTAACACAAGCAACACTTAAAACCATACACTACAAAAAAAAAAACTAATGAACTAACACATATATTTACTAACATACTAACAAAAACATATTAACAACTAACAAAACACAACATCCTAATATGCTAACATATTTAACATAAACACATTAACATACTACCTATTTATACACAAAGTAAAAGCATTATTTAAACATAAACATGGGGTACCCTCCCACGAAGGGCCTGAGTTATAGTCCCAGCAGGACTTTGTCACCAAAATTGAAGTATTACGGATGAGTAGTCTTCAACAACTTGATCCAAGGGTTATCCTTTCAGGAGTCGCGAATTCCCTCAAGGGCCTCATATGAATGAAATCACCCGACTTCTTATTTGAAACTAAAACAAAACAGAAACAAAATAGAGATTATATACAACTTATATACAACTTGAATTAGAACTAATCAAACTCATTGTTGATATCAGCAATATAAAAACTATCCCCGGCAACGGCGCCAAAAACATGTTAGGGTCAAAACGTGTTGCCCATTTGCTAACCGCAAGTGCACGGGTCGCACAAGTAATACAAATACAGAGTAAAAGTTCGTTCCTACGAGGATATTATGATATAAAGCTAAATACCAACCAATAGCTTAATCAATTCTAGACAATGACATAAAAATAGGAAAATAATAATCTAAACTAAACTAATCTATAAAAGCAATAAACCTAAAAGCGGTTAGGTTTCAGGAAATCCTCCTTCACCCCCTACATCTATCAACAACATGCAATTCTCCTCATAAACACAAATACATTGATTAGGTTAGCTTGAGAATCTTCATTAGTCAAAAGCCTATATCTAGGTCAATCAACCCTAGTTTCAATTGCCCAACTCACTAAGTTTCCTTGAGAGCCAGCGCAACTTCCACTCATGAACGATCTATTCTCAATCGCACACTATACATGGTTAATAGGTATATTTCTATCCTATTAACGAATCAACTCATCCAAGCCAATTGAACTCGCCGAACATGTATCAACCATACCATATCCATATCAACAAATTCCTATGTCTAGTTCATTTGCCAATATTAAGATCATGCAATTGAGGCCAACCAAGAACAAGCATTAAGCACAGATAATGATTGAACCATAATCAAACATCCACACAAACTTAGAGAAAAACACATCATTAATATATATCAAAGGATCCAAAATATTCGTAAAACATAGCTTAGCTATACAAAAGATAAGGAAGAGAAGAGAGAAAGGGAAAAGAGAGAAAGAAGCTCATTGATTTGTCTCTAAAGCTTGAGTTCTCCTTCAATCCTTTGATCCTGGCCTCCAATCCACCAGCAATGAAGATCTAGCCAAGCTAACTAACCTAAAACTAACTAAAACTAACTAACTAACAAAACATAAAAAAAAAAGATGGCCAAATGGCCAAAACTCAGAAAAACAGAGAGAAAACGGAGAGAATGGGAGAGATATTATGAGAAAAATGTGTAAAAATCTATTAACAGGCTCAGCAGCCGCCTCCACGCCGCGACGGCCACATATACGCGTCGCGGCGCACAATGGGTCGGTCTATGTACCGCCACAATGTTCACTTAATTACGCCGCGGCGCTCTTGCCCCGGGTCCAAGTATGACCAGGCTGAAAATCCTCTTTGCGCCGCGGCGTGCTCTGCCTTGCGCCGCGGTGTTTCTTGTTGGAATGCCTATTTGTCTTTCTCTTCCTCTTTAAGCTCAATTGCTCCATATTTAACCTTGTTTGGAGCCCCTCCTATCATAGAGAAAACATCAAATCAATAACATATATAAATCTACTCAATCCATTATCATTAAAGCTCAGTTTTACATAATAACACATCAGAAAGGCTTAAATTCAGAATATGACAAATATAAACACAAAACCCTCCAAATATGCATTTAAACAAGGACATAGCATTCATTCTAGCACAAGGATAGCGCACAAATAACTGTATTCTATGTTGCTATCAACTATACAATAAACATGAGAATAAATTACAAAATACATGCTCAAGAAATGAGGAAGAGAAAAGAGATAAGAGATAAGGAGAAAGCTTATGGATTTCGCCATTAAAGTTCAGATCCTCTTCCAATGGAAAGAGGGCTTCCATTCTTAGCTCCTTAAGCTCCATCTCTACCTCCAATGGAGATCTAGCCGCAGCCTCTAACCCAGAAAACTAAAAACCTAAAACCTAAAAGAGAGAAACTGAGAGAGCGAAAGGGTGCGTGAAAAATAGAATAAATAGGCTCAGCTCGCCGATGCGCGTCGTGGCGTGCACATTCCCACGCCTCGACGTGGAGCTGTCTATCCTGTCAGTATATGGCTGGCTGAGACCCTCACGCCGTGGTGTGCACATTTCCATGCCTCGGTGTGGAACTCTGGAATGCATCCTTAGCTTCTTTCCTCCAATGCTGGGCCTTGGCTTGTATCGATTTGTCTCTTTCGAGCCCTTCCTGCATTAGATAAAGCGCCAAGTTAAATATAATTACAAATTTACTTAATCAACAAATATGCACAAATTGCTCAAAAACATAAAGGAAGGTATCCAAATGACATTTAACAATTATAAGCATAAAACCTTTCAAATATGCGTAAGAACAAGGACTAAGCATCCCATGAAGCACAAATATGGAGCATAAATAACTACATTTTATGGAGTTATCACTTACTCATCCTCATCACATAAATCACATCATGCCATATACAATAATCAACATGCTTCCACAATCACATATTCAAGCATATAATCAAAGCTATAAATCATACTAACCAAAAATCATCTCAAACAAAGCAAACTTAAACCACACAAGTGAATAGATCCTTATGAATTTTTCACCACAAACAAGCCATTCCCTCACCACCAACACTTGGTTGATGAGGTTAATCTCCCTCTTACCTCAAGGAAGACAAAATCCTTCAAGTTGCTTCTCCTAGGAATTTTCATGAGCCTCCAAAGAAGAACCCTAACAAGCTTAAACCAAGACAAAGTCATAAACTAAGCTTGAAAAAGAGAAACCATTAATCAATCATGGCTTAGAAACTCAAGAATCAATTTAGAACCAAGAAACCATGATTTTACCTTTAGGAGTAGAAAACTCTAGCTTGATTTTAAAGCACCAAATGGATGAACTAGGTGAGACTTACAACATGAAAGGTGTTTAGAATCTTGTCTAGGTTAAGAAAGTGGTGTTGGATGAAAGTATAGGAGATTGAATGTTGGTGATAGATGTGGAGGTTGAGAGCTTCTCAAGAGGGAGAGAATGGAGTTTCTTTGTTGTTCTTGGATGAGAGAGAATGAAGTGAAGAGTTTATGTCACAAAGTGATATTGTTGAAGTGAACTATCCAATTTATTGAGCTTGGCCGTGGAGTGCATAGGATAGGAAGGTTAAAACTTATTCAATAAGATAAAAACTAAGCACATGGTTTCACATGGCTTATATCATTAAGTGATTACTCCTTGGTCGCATTAGATGATTAACTTGTTCATGAACATCCTAGAAGCACTAGGTGGCCGTGGAGCACATGGAGAAAAGGTAACTAAGTTTTGATTCATGTAGTTCCCAGTTACACTTAAACTACCTTAGTTAGTTCACTTAGTTACATGGCTAACTATTTAGTTACAAGTCTTAGGTCATGCATTGGTCACACTAGATGAATCATGCATTCTAGAAGGCTCTAGAATCTCCTTGAAACCGTGGAGCTCTAAGGAGTAGCAAACTAAGTTTGTTCCATTTAGTTACTACTTAGGCTTTAGGTTAACTTAGTTAGATTACTTAGTTTCTTGGCTAACTAGTCTAGCCATTATTGTTGACCACATCCTATTGGCTTAGAAAATTCAAGCCATTAACATTAATCAATTCCTATTGGTTTACCAAATTGTGAGTCACAAAGACTTTTCCCAGTCTATTGTCCAACGGACAAAAGATACAGGATCTATTACCCAAATGGGCAGAAGCTATTGCTCGCAAATTAGTAGATACTATCCAACAGATAATAAAATGTGAAATATTTTTTATTTCACAGATAAATTCTAAAAATTAAAAGATCGGGTAACGTATTTCTCGGATTCAGGTTTAGTAAGCTCCCTCGACTCCGAATAAATCGTCAAAGATTTTCCCCAATCCGAAAATTATTATTTTCTTGACTCGGAGTAAATCACACACAAAGATGAAAAATAGTCATAGAATTGTCAAAATAAATTTATAGTACACAGAAATCACAAAATAGTACAATTCAGACATTACTGAGAAACAACAAATTTTGGGGTGTTACACATCATATACATATCCAGCCTTTGTTCTTAAAAACTTTTATACATATACCATAACATAATATAAACTCACCTAATATCATACACCAAGTGAAAAGAGTACTCATCCGGATCTTCCTCCAAGTCCTCCTCAGATTCTTCAGCTGACAACAACCCCGGATGGTTCACGGTCCTACGGATGGAGTCCGTGCAGATGACACAACTGAGTCCTCCCTAGCGGTACTAGGAAGACTATCCCACAACAAACCAATAGGCATAACACACTCCAAATGCACATAAGTATTAAAAGAGAAAATAGAGACCTCATGATAAGTCCTACTTAAAGTCACAGTCACATCCCCAATATAAACAATATGCTCATTATCAACGTCAAAGTGCTAGGCATCAATGCCTTCGTGAAACTACACACTCATGTAACCAAGAAAACCAGCTCTCGATATCATTGCAGAACTCAGAAATATCAACACAAATGCGATCCTTCCTCGTCCTTTTCATAATCTTTATCAAACATATGCATAAATAGAATAATATAACAAAGATGTGAGATCCCTTACATCAATACCAGCATGGCAGCATAGAAATAATAACAACAATCATACTATTCATATACAACACTAACAAATATATTCATTGTATCAGATAACAGATAATTCAACATATAAATATATCACAACAATATGACAATAGACTATGCACATGCACAATGTACGAAGTTCCTACTACATAGCGCTAAAAATAATTTCGGAAAGAATGATCCAAAAGATATGTCTATATATTAGCAGCCTCGAGTCAAGTGCTATAATTTCTCAATGTGCACGTCAAGGCTTATACAAGACATTCTACACCAGATCATGAATAGAATAGTGCCTATTCAAGATTGTCGGAGCATTGCTCAGTCACCACGGCCCAGTGGAGCTACCACGGTCCACTTGTGGGATACTCGTACTCCTACGCCTCCAAGATCAACAAGTGAACTATACTATGAAATTCGCACCCGCACTAAGGTGTAATTCATCTCCTAGGCAAAAGCCTTTGTAGACACCGTCTATCAAATAATGCATAATTAATGACTCAATGCATATGACAAACCACTACCGGCTACAACCATACAATGATATTTTCGAGTCCAGTATATCAGCCCGACAGCAAACTTGTTGTTCTTCTCAATCGCGTAGCACTTTTATCGCGTTTTCATAATCGCATAACACTTTTGTTACATTTTCAAATCGCAAACATTTTTCCAACATTTCCTCAATCGCGTAGCTGAAAATCTCCATTTTTAAATTGCATAAGAGTTTCTCTACATATTTGAAATCGCGTATAGCATTTTATTAATAATGTAACCTTAATTTAAAATTTTTCTCATTTAATATAAAAATTGGACTTTAATTCCAATATTTTCTTACTGAATCACCTTTAAATAACATTTTCTCACATTTTCCCCAAAACCTACATTATTTTAATTTAATAAAATCTTTTCCATTTAACTTATTAAAAATCCTCTTAAATAAAATACTTTACGTTTCCAATTTAATTCTCCATCCTATTTTTCAATACCATGGCCGAAATTCATTCTTTTGTTCAATGATAAAATTTATTCATTTCCCTTTTTTATTTTGTAATTCCTTAATTAAATTTCTTATCACTAAATCATCTAGATTAACATTTAATAAACTATTTTTGCATTGGATTACCCTTTTTAGGGCATAGTGGCCGTAAGCCATAATGGTCATTGGGACCAAATTTTCTTTCCTTTCTAACATAATTTATAGCATACAACATACTCTAGTCATCATAATTCTACTATATCAAGTTCATGAATAATATTAAAGCAATAAAATCAATTAAAGCAAATAAATACAAATCAACCAAAAATTATACAACCATGGTGAATAAATCCTCACATGGACTTATCACCCACAACTAAATTTCATTTCTCACCACCATAATTAGTTAATGAGGTTAATCTCCCTCTTACCTTAGATGATGCTCCCTAAGCTCCTTGTATGCCTTTTTGTAGTAAACTTTCACCACCAAGTCATTCTTAAAATCAAAGCAAATATACAAAGATTAACATCTAAGGCTTGATTAAGATGACCATAGATCAAAATATGGTCTTAGAACTTTAAAAACGAAACAAGAAATGAAGATTCAAGAACTTCACCTTAAAACTCTTGAATTGGAGCTTGAATAAAACACTTGAATATGGATAAATTAAAGATTGGTCTCAACATAAAAGTGTCTTAGAATGGTGTATAGATTCAAGATATAAGGTTATCTAGAATTATAGAAGATTGGATAATGATTTTAGGTACTTTTGCCGTGAGCTTTGAAGAGAAAATGTGAGAGAGAGTTTTGTGTTTTGGTTTGCATGAAAGATGATAAGTTAGAAAATGTGATAGCAAAACTAGTTTTGGTCTCCTAGATTCTCCATGGTCGTGGGACGCTTGCATGCAAGGTGGCCAAAATGAGTGATCCACCATGAGTCATAAGTGTGTCATAAGTGAGTCACCCCAAGAGTCATTAGGTGAGTCACCTAGCTATTCATAAGGTGAGTCATAGGAAAGAAAGATCTAGGCTCATGACTAAGCTCATAACAAAGCACCTAGAAGATATTTATCGCTTGGTTATTAACTAATGGACAAAACTATCGCTATTTATTGTCCAATGGTAATCGATGGAACAAAAACTCAGATAAAGAAAATTTTCAAAAACTTTTTTTGGTTTCGGGTTTAGTAAGTTCCCTTGACCCTGCTTTAATAGTCCAAAACTTTCTGGTCCCGAAAAATTTTTATTTTTCAGGACCCGCCTCAAACACACATACAGTCCAAAATAATAATAAAATAGTCAAAATAAAGTAAAAATTCACAAATATTCACAAATATTTACAAATATTATAAAACTTATAAATATGAAGAAAGTGAAAATTCAGGGTGTTACATTCTGCCCTCTTTTCGCCAAAATTCTGAAATATCCTTAAAGAGCTTCTTAGTGCTTCAAGTTGTGATATTTACTCTTTTGAGAATTTCTCATCTTCTATATTCTATTTTATTGTAAAGAGGGTGAGGTATCCCTCAAAGGTTTTGTAAGGGTGAGGTATCCCTAAAAGTTGAGGCTTTAGCACAAAGATAAAGTTTTCCTGCGTGTGAAAAGTGCTCTTGTTTGTAACGGTAGCAAGTACTTGCTCAAGCTTGCAGTGATAGTGAAAAATCTCGGATAGTTTTTCGTGGACTGGACGCAGGTCACAAGTGGTTGGTGGTCGAACCAAGATAAATACTATGCCTGCTCTTCTCATCTTTATTTCTTTTATTTTCTTGTAATTTATTTATTATTATCATTTGCTCATTTTCTGTTCTTAAGGCTTTCTATCTTCTATTTTTATTGACCTCTTTTAAGAAATAGCTTCAATGAAATTTGTTTTATAAGCGTTTGTGAAATTTTTTTAAATTCTCAACTCACCCCCTCTTGAGTACTGGAAGCCACTTGGTAACAAGTGGTATTAGAGGCAGATTATTGTATAAAGAGCTTAGCAGCTTCAAGAGAACATGGCTTCTTCAAATGGTTTTTGAAAAGGATCTTCCATAAACTGACCACCTTTTTTTCAATGGGGATGATTATGCATATTGGAAGGAAAGAATGAAATGTTTTATCGAAGCTATTAATCTAGATGTGTGGGATGATGTTGAAAATGACGATTTTCATTCCACGTGTGAGGTCGATGGTGTTAAGATTGAAAACACCAAGAAGTAAATGGTTTGATGAGGAGAAAAAAAAGTTCAACATAATTTAAGAGCCAAAAACATCATTACCACTACTTTGGGGTATAATGAATTTTTCAAAATTTGAAACTGCAAAACTGCTAAAGAAATGTGGGACACTTTAGAAGTTACCCATGAGGGTACTAGTCAAGTAAAGAGGTCGAGAATCAATTCTCTTACTCATGAGTATGAGTTATTTAGAATGAACTAAGGAGAAAACATTCAAGAATTACAAAAGAGGTTCACCCACATTGTAAATCATCTTGCATCACTAGGAAAAAGTTTTTCTAATGAAGATCTTATTAACAAAGTTTTGAGATATCTGAGCAGGATTTAGTAACCCAAGGTAACAACTATATCAGAATCAAGAGATTTGTCAACAATAACCCTAGCTATCCTCTTTGGGAAACTTCATGAGCATGAATTAGAGCTAAACGGGCTAAGTCAAAGTGAAAAGCACAATAAGAAGAAAAAGGGAAAAGCACTCAAAGCCACCTCCTCAAAAATTAATGATGATGATGATGATGAAGATGGAGAAGGCACAGAGAACCTTGACCTAAATGAATAAAATCTTAGCCTTCTGGTAAAAATGTTTAGGAAATTTCTCAAGAAAAAGGGAACTCAAAGAAGACCATCTTTTCCTCCAAAGACAACCCATCACAAAAGGGAAGGAACATCTTCAACTCCAACTTACAACGAGTGTGGAAAACTGGGACATATGAAGATGGAGTGCCCAATTTACCAAAAGAAGATGGAGAAATTTGAGAAGAAACCCTTCAAGGAAAGAAAAAGAAGAAAAGCCTACATAGTATGAGATGACAACGACATAGACTCAACTGATAGCTCAGATAGCGAGGAAGCCCATTTATGTCTTATGGCCAAAGGAGAAGAAGAATAAGAAAACGACACTGAGGTAACTTCTAACATTGACTTATTCCCTTCTTATGATGAATTACAAGAAGTTTTTGAAGAGTTGCAACATGAATTACTAAGGCTCACTAAATTAGTCTCTTCATCTAAGAAAATAATTTCTTCTTTAGAAAATCAAATTCTTATTTCAAATAAAGAAATTGAAGAATTAAAAATTGAAAATGAGACATTAGGATTAATTTATGCTTGCACAACTTGTTCCTCACATGCTTCTACATCTTGTTTATCCTGTCAAGTCCTTGAAAAAGAAATTGAAGATTTAAAGAACACACTTTCTAAATTCATTTTTGGAAGAGATAATTTAAACATTTTGTTAGGAAAACAAAGATCTATTTTTCAAAAAATTGGGATAGGTTACAACCCCAAAAATTAGCAAAAATTTTATAAAAATTTATTTGTTCATTCAAGTAATTCAAGTAGTCCTTTTATTAAATATTTTTATTGTGGGAAGAAAGGACATAGTACATCAACATGTAATGCAAGGAAAAATATCAACACAAAAAATGGAACTAAAATGGTTTGGGTTCCCAAGGATAAAATACCCAAAACTAACATGTAAGGACCCAAGAAAATTTGGGTATCAAAAGTTAAAATTTAAATATGTGTTGTATGTGTGCTTGAAGGTCAGGAGCTCAAATTGGTACCTCGATAGTGGATGCTCCAAGCACATGACCAGAGATGACTCCAAATTCTCATTCCTTATTCCCAAGACTCACGGACATGTAATATATGGAGATAACAACAAAGGAAAGATTCTTAGAGTTAGCAAAGTTGGTAGAAATCCTAATTCTTCCATTGATAATATATTTCTTGTTGAAGGACTTAAACACAATCTACTTAGTATTAGTCAATTATGTGATAAAGGAAATAGAGTAATTTTTTATTCAAATTATTGCATAATTGAAGGTAAAAATGATAAGTATGTTAAGTTCGTTGGTCATAGAGTTAACAATATTTATATGATTAGCCTTGATGATGTAACATTCTTCCAAACATAAGTCATAATTAAGATTATAATAGGTCAATGAGACTATTGCAAATTTCCTCGTAAATTTTGGTAATTATTTGGATTTATTTGAGCATAATAACATTGAAAGTGAGAAATTATTCATAAAAGCTCATAAAATAGCAAGGGAAATAAATATGAGAACTTTATTTCCTTGTCCTTTTGGGGTGGAACAAGCTATAGAAAATTTTAGAGTTGAATTGGATTAATCTAGTATTTTTAGTGACATTGAGATATGTGTACAAAATATTTATGGAAAAACAAAGTTGAATAGTAAGTAGAATTTTAGAATTCTCAATAACGCATATCAAGGTGAGAGAATTCATTAAGGGCATTTTAAAGTGTTCATAGCAGATAAAATGTTATTAGTTGAAAGTAACTTTTACTATTCATCCTATTTTTCCTAACCACAAACACATTATCATTTTTTCTCTCTTTTCTCTCTCTTCATTCATGTTCTCTTCTCTTTCATGCTCTCTCTCTCATTTCTCTTGCTCTCCCTCTCATTTTTGTGACTTCAAGTAGGTGCTAGTAAGGGGGAAATCAAGGATTCAAGCAAGAATCAAGAAGGGAAGGCTAGGAAAGGCAAGAGGAAGGTGATTTCATCTTGAGGTAGAGGGATTTCTAAAGCTTTACCCACTTTGTTCATCTTTTACATTCTTGAAAAATGGAGTTTTGATGAACTTTGTTGAGATTTGTG
The DNA here is from genome assembly GCA_029884595.1 of Ormosia semicastrata. Taxonomy (NCBI): domain Eukaryota; kingdom Viridiplantae; phylum Streptophyta; class Magnoliopsida; order Fabales; family Fabaceae; genus Ormosia; species Ormosia semicastrata. Next base: position 54,765,624 of record JAQQTO010000063.1, read on the forward strand.
GATTCTTGAGTAAAATATATGCTTTTATGCTTTGAATACATACTAAAAGTTCAAACTTTAATGGTGCTCTTGAAACTATTTGAGTTTTTGAAAATGAATATGAAACCCACTTTTTTTATGCATTGGATGATATATGAGCACTTGAATGATGTTATTTTGACGTTTTTGAGCAATTATTTGTTGGTGATTCTTGGAGGTATTTTTGGGCTAAGTGAATTGTGCCTCAAATGGCTACAGCTGAGACGCAGACACAGGTCGTGTCCTCAAACATGGCTCTTGTAACACCCTAAAAAATATTTATTTTATCATTAATCATCATTTTATAATATTTATAATTTTTGGGAATTTTTGTGAATTTTTTCAGAAATGTCAAATATTTTAATATATTTCTCATTTTACGTGCACACTGAGTAGAGTCAGTGTAACACCCCAGAAGTGATTTGTTTCACCATGAATAGTCATTTCCCAATATTCGTGATTTTTGGAGATTTTTTTGGAATTTTTTAAAAATGTTGAATATTTTAATATATTTCTCATTTTACGTGCGCATTGAGCAGAGTCAGTCAAACGCCCCGAAAAATTGTTTATTTTGTGACAAATATTCATTTTTTAATATTTGTGATTTTTTAGGATTTTTGTGGATTTTTTTGAAAATGTCAAATATTTTAATATATTTCTTATTTTACGTGCGCGCTGAGCGGAGCCGGGATAACGAAATATTTTTCCTGAGGTTGGTAAACCTTGAACTGTCAATCTGTCAATGGGGGATCTTACTAAATCCAAGGCCAGGCACAGTTTGCGAGGTTTGTATTTTTTAAGGTTTTATCTGATAAATAAAATTATTGTATCATAAAATTATCCGATGAATAATAAAATATTATTTTCATTAACTGTAACTTTTATTCACTGAGAAAATAATTCTAACAGTATAATTAATCATCTGTTCAAGAATATTTAATTTAGGAGATAAGCTTACTTTGCACTTTATTGAAAAATGTGCAAAGCTTCTCAAGGAAGCTTCTAGGAAATTTCCTCCAAGCTTCCCAAGGAAGCCATGCACTCTCTCTCCTCTCTCCCTAGCTCATGGCAGCAACACCCATTTTTGGGGGGAAATTGTGTTTTTTACACAAATAATTATACTACATCAATTTCAAACACCCAAAAGCTACTACCTTTATTTCCTATGCACTTTCTCTCTCTACCTCATTCTTCCTTTGAAATTTTTTCTCTCCTCCTCCTCTCTAGGAGCTCACGGCCAGCAGCCCTCCCACACCTCATCCATCACAAAAATTTCATCCAACCCTATTTTCTTAATCCTCTCCACCTCCTAAACACTTCTCTAGTTGGTGATTCTTTGAAAAGCTTCCATTTTCACCATTTTCTTCAAGCTTCAAGCTTAGGATTTTGGGTAAGCTTCTTGATTCTTCACTTCCTTTTTCTCATTTTCGTTTCTATGGTCTTCTTGGTGACCATCCATGCTTTTTTTTTCAAGCATTGGTGGTGTTTTGATGAGTTTGAAATTTAGGGTTCTTGGTGGTGTCCAATCGAAAAATTGCAAGGAGATTCTAGGGGGCTTCTCTTGTTTTCTTCTCTTAGGTAAGAGGAAGACACTCCTCCTCAACCTCTATTAGCACTAAGAAACCTTGTTTGTGATTGATTGTGAGAAAATCCTATTAAGGGTTATTCTTTGTTGGTATGATTAGTATGTTTACATGTTGTTTGCAATTTGTTTATGCTTTTGGATTAATTGTTGGTGTATATTGGTATATTGGAATAGATTGAAAGGCATGAAATGGAAGAAAATGATGTAGGATTCTCTCTTGAATGGCCACAGTTTTGGTTGCCCAAAATTGGGGTTCTTTATGAACAATTGTAACAAGTGGAATACATAATTAATCAAGTGTACATAATGTAATTAATGGAAACAAAAATTTAGGAACTTAATCCCCTAGGGAGGCCATGGCCTCTAAGGCCTTTTGGGGCTTGATTATGCAACTTTGGTAACCTTGGAACATAAATAAATCAAGTGATTAAATTATTGGTAATGGGATAGAAAATTTATCAAATTGGAAGATTTGGATATACTTTGAGATTCATAAATTTTAAAGAACCAAGAATGAAATTTTTCATAAGACTTGGTGTAATTTTAATTAGGGCAAGAACAAGAGAGTGTGAGACTTTGAGACCTTTAGAATAACTTTTTAAGTGTATGAGAATAAATTACCTTAGAGAGTTTAATTAATTAAGAGAATTTCTCTAAAGACGAACTTTGTAAAAAAGGCTAAACCTAAGTAAGAATTCATAATAAACCTTAAAAATGTATTAATTCATTTAATTCAAATATTATGATGTTGTGGGTCCATGTGAGTGATCAATGAGGTGTTGATACTTAGTTTGGCCAATTGTGACATATTGTGGAAAAGTATGTAATGATGAACATACATGTTTATGCATAGAGTTGTCTTGCATTATGAATATCCGTTGGACTGTTGTTAAGGCCAAGTTGCCTAGGAGATTGAACACACCTTTGTGTGGGTGCGAGTAGACTAGTGTAGGTCATATTGTTAACCATCGAGGCATCGGGGTGTGGGTACCCCGCAATGGATAGTTGGTAGCTCTTCTGTCCATGGGGCAAACCGATGCAAACACACCAACGATCCTGACCGGGCACTGTCCTATGTCGTGATCTAGCGTAGACTGTCTGTACAATGCCTTGATGTGCACGTAGATAAACTTATGAGTTATAGCACTTTGGCTGCGACAGCCGAGTTGCAGACGAGTCTCCTGATCTTTCTCTCCGACTGTTTGTGTCTAGCTCTATGGAGTAGGATTTTGACTTTGTATGCATATGCATAGTGAGTCCATGTATTATATAGCATCTGTTTATTTTTTTAAATGGAATTGTTGTATTGCTGATATATACTGCCTGGAACTACTTGGTTGTTATTACTATTATTAAATGCTTATTATTATTCTTACTGTTGAAATGCTATGTGGGCGCCTGACGCCGTTTTATTTTTTGCTGCTATAACTGGTAATGATGGTAGGATGTCTTACCTCTTTCTTGTATTTTTGTTATTTTCTATCTGTATATTGTGTCCCATCGAAGATGATGGCAAGGAGGTTGGAGCTCCCAATTTCCTCAGCTTCTGGCCTGATCATGATTAGTATCTACTGTGGAGCATGGAGGCACGCATGCATAGATTTCTCGGTGATGTGCGTCTGACCTTCCTTGGAGGGCCGGACTGCTGGCACATCAACCTGAATTCTGACTGCTATGTCTACCTGGGAGACATGTCGATCTCTTTGGCCTGGAGGTGTCATGAGCCACCGATCTTTACCTATTGCATCAGCCTGCATTTGGAGTTTTATCTGCCCATTCGGGAGATGTGGGGTGACCGCTACTACACCCCGTAGGAGGACTCTTTTGATTCCACTACTCGGGCTCTGGCCCATGGCTCTGTGGCTCCTTTGTGGGTTTCCTCGGACGAGGAGGACCTCGCGGAGGATCCTGAAGAGGATCCGGAAACGATTCCTCCTCATCTGAGGGACTGATATCGCCGGTAGCTACTGATAGCTACCAGTGTTTTATTTTGGGGGCCTAATGTCTTAATTGTAGTGGGCTGTATATTTCTGATATCCTGGGGATGTATATGTATGATCCTTTGGGCAGGTATAGTTTTCTTTTTGGTATATCGGGCTTTGTAATCAAATAGATTTGATATAATTATATATATATATATATATATATGTATATATATATGAATATGCAAAGTTGATCAAATGTATACTTTACTTCCGTCTTGCTCTTTATGCCATTTACGTTCCGTTGCTATATTTTACCAATTATCATCATAACAAAATAAAAAATAGTCACCATTTTATTTATACAACCTTAACCAGATAAATTTAATCGTAATAAAAAGAACTGGGTCTTAATTCATCACTTTTATTTTCCGCATTGTAATTGACAATGTGACGCTCCCTCCTAAAAAGGGGCGTTACATTAAGTTGGTATCAGTGCCCCGGTTTATGTTTCTTTGGGTCTTATGATTGAGTCTGTCTTGCTTGTGCTGTGTGTTTCTCTAAACACTAAACACAGAGATGTATTGTTTGGTATTCCTAGTGGATGCAACTGACTTTCCTTATGTCTTTCAGTTACTCTAACTTGAGATAATAAGATGGCACGACACGAAGAAATGGAAACTGCTATTGAGGCGATGCAGAAAATGGTTGAGGCCATCGCACAACAAACTGAACGAGCTACTCAGCAACAAGAGAGAGTCGCTCAACAATAAGAAAGAGCTGCTCAATAACTCGAAGTTACGGCAGATGCTCAGAACTTGGCAAAGTTTCATCGCCATAACCCTCCCCAATTCAAAGGAGAGTTCGACCCAGACAAGGCTAGTTTATGGATCAAGGAGTTAGAGAAAGTATTTCGAGGCATGAACTGCGCTGAGAACAAGAAGGTGACCTATGCTACCTTTATGCTGGTGGGCAATGCTGAAAACTGGTGGAATAAAGTGCAAAGAATGCTGGAAGCTGCAAACCACGAGATCACTTGGGACTTATTCAAGGATAAATTCTTAGATAATTATTTTCCTGCGAGCACAAGACACGCAAAGGAGTCAGAATTTCTCAACTTACGGCAAGGGAATATGATCATTAGTGAGTATGCAGTGAGGTTTGAAAACTTGTCACAGTTTTCAACATACTTTCAGCACCAACCGAATGAAGCCTGGAAGTGCTAGAGATTTACAGAGGGACTGAGATATGAGGTGAAGAAGGCTGTTATCACCTTGAAGATCAATGAGTTTTCAGAGCTACTACACACGTGCTGTGAAGTAGAAGCTCTGGAGCAATCTAGAGATATGAAGAACGGGAACTTTGGGCCTACAAGGTTCCAAAGAGGTGGCAGTAACAGTTCTAATCGCTTCCAAAAGAAGCCCTATTCCCGACCAACGGGAAATCAGTAATAAACCACGAGTGGAAGTTTTGGTGGAAGTTCTACTGGGAACCAGACTGGCCAAAACATGGCGTATCCTTCAAGATGTCTGAAGTGTGGGAAAGATCATTTCACAAGGGACTGCACCATAAAAGGGATCATCTGCTTCAGATGTGGCAAACCTGGCCACGTATCCCTAGAATGAAATCAAGTGAAGGCTGAAACTTCAATCAATACTGCAAGAGCCAAGAAACCACAAGCAGGAGGGTGAGTTTATACCATGAGCGGAGCTGAAGCCTCCAAGTCCGAAGACTTGATTCAAGGGGAAGGCACCATAGAAGGTAATCTTTTAACTATACTGTATGACTCTGGGGCAACCCATTCTTTCATATCATATGACTGTGTGCAAAGACTTGGTTTATCAGTGTCTACCTTACCTTTTGACTTAACTGTTTCTACCCCCACTAATAAACCTGTAGTTACTACCAAAGTCTGTTTAAATTGTCCATTGATTATTGAAGGTCGAACCTTTTCCGTTGATCTAATCTGTTTACCCCTTTCCTAACTAGATATAATTTTAGGGATGGACTGGTTGTCTTCCAACCATGTTCTATTAGACTGTTCAAGAAAAACTATAATTTTTCCCATAAATGAGGATTCTAGATTTCTAACGGCTAACCGAGTTCAAGCTCTCTTGAAAGAAGGAGCTCACGGATACATGCTACTGTCTTCTTTGAAAGTGGAGAGCGAGGTTGATGTGAACACAATTCCAGTGGTGAATGAGTTTCTTGAAGTCTTTCTTGAGGATGTATCTGGTTTACCACCGGCACGAGAAATAGAATTTGCTATTGACCTTGTACCGGGAGCTGGTCCCGTGTCTATAGCACCTTAAAGGATGGCACCAATAGAATTAGCTGAGCTCAAGAAGCAGCTAGAGGAGCTTTTGGAAAAGCAATTCGTCAGACCGAGTGTGTCATCGTGGGGAGCACCAATATTGCTAGTTCGTAGGAAGGATGGTTCATCAAGATTATGTGTGGACTACCGGCAGCTGAACAAGGTGACGATCAAGAATAAATATCCACTACCGAGAATTAACGACTTAATGGACTAACTGAAGGGAGCAACAATATTTTCAAAGATTGATTTGCAATCTAGGTATCATCAGATACGAGTGAAAACGGAGGATATACCCAAGACTGCTTTTCATACCCGATACGGCCATTATGAATACCTCGTGATGCCATTTCGCGTGACGAATGCACCAGCTATCTTTATGGACTACATGAACTAAATCTTTCATCCTTACTTGGACAGATTCGTTATAGTCTTCATTGATGACATTCGGTATACTCTCAAAATCAGGAGGACCATGCTGAACACTTCAGTATAGTTCTTCAGATTCTGAAGGAGAAGGAATTGTATGCCAAACTGTCAAAATGTGAATTTTGGCTGGAAGAAGTTAGGTTTTTGGGACACGTAATCTCGAAGGAAGGGATTGTGGTGGATCCATCAAAAGTGGAGGCAGTGCTACAATGGGAAAGGCCAAAGTCAGTGACGGAGATTCGTAGCTTCGTGGGATTGGCAAGATATTACCAGAGGTTCATCGAGGGATTCTCCAAGATGGCTGGACCTCTTACTCAACTCACAAGAAAGAACTAAGCTTTTGAGTGGACCGACAGCTATAAATAGAGTTTCCAAGAGTTGAAGAATCGGCTGACTACCTCGCCAGTGTTAGTGCTACCCGATCCGAATGAACAGTTTGAGGTGTATTGTGACGCTTCATACTAAGGACTAAGATCTGTACTTATGCAGCGTGGAAGAGTAGTGGCTTATGCTTCAAGGCAATTATGAGTGCACGAGAAGAACTACCCAACACACGACTTGGAGTTAGTGGCTGTGGTTTTTGCCCTGAAGATATGGAGGCATTTTCTCTATGGAGTGATATTCAACATCTTTAGTGATCACAAAAGCTTGAAGTATTTGTACGATCAAAAAGAGTTGAACATAAGGCAGCGAAGGTGGCTAGAGTTCCTGAAGGACTATGATTTTCAACTTCTGTATCACCCTAGTAAGGCAAACGTCATGGCAGATGCCCTAAGTAGGAAGATGATAAGCGTCTCAGCCCTGATGATTAAGGAGAAAGATCTGATCGAGCAGTTCAGAGATGTATGGTCTTTAGTGGAATTAGAACCAAGAAAGATCTGCATTAATATGGTTACCATCTCAAGTGAGCTAATGGATGACATACGGGAAAAGCAGAAGGTTGACGAGTTCTTGCAAGAAGTGAAGGAACAAATGAAGCAAGGCAATGAAATAGCATTTGCGGAAGGAACAGACGGAATTCTGAGATTTCAAGGTAGAGTCTGTATTCCCCGTGACCAAGAGCTTAGAGAGTATATCATCAACCATGCTCACACAAGCCAGCTGAATATGCATCCGGGTATAACAAAGATGTATCAAGACTTAAAGAAGTTGTTTTGGTGGCATGGAATGAAGAGTAATGTCACTAGACGGGTATCGACTTGTCTGATTTGTCAGAAAGCTAAAGTGGAACACCAAAGACCAGCGGGATTGCTACAACCATTGTCTATTCCTGAATGGAAGTGGGATAGCATTGCAATGGATTTTGTAATGGGTTTGCCAAGGACAAGAAAAGTTCATGACTCGATTTGGGTAATCGTGGACCGACTCACGGAATCAGCACATTTTCTCCCGATCAACATAAGATACAAACTAGAGAGATTGACCCAGCTGTACATTGAAGAGATTGTTAGACTGCACGGTGTGCCTACAAGTATTATTTTGGATAGGGTTCCGAGGTTTACTTCAAATTTCTGGTAGAGTCTATAAGAAACATTAGGGACAAAGTAACGTCTAAGTTCTGCTTATCACCCACAAACCGATGGTCAATCAGAGAGGACTATCCAATCTTTAGAAGATTTGCTTAGAGCTTTCACCATAGAACAGACTGGAAGTTGGGACGATGTTTTACCGTTGATAGAATTCACCTACAGCAACAGTTACCATTCAAGCATAGGGATGGCACCCTATGAGGCTCTGTATGGACAGCGGTGTCGTACACCTTTATGTTGGTACCAAGATGGCGAGCGCCTTACTATTGGACCAGATGTTATACAATAGACAACTGAGAAGGTTAAGATGATTCAGGAGAAGATGAGTACAGCTGAGAGTCGACAAAAGAGTTATGCAGACCAAAGGAGAAAGCCTCTTGAGTTTGAGGAAGGCGAGCATGTATTCCTGAAAGTCACACCTACGACTGGGGTAGGCCGGGCCTTGAAATCTAGAAAACTCACTCCAAAATTTCTTGGACCATACCAAATTATTTGCCGAGTAGGTCCTGTAGCCTATCAAATAGCCTTACCCCTTTTCTTTCAAACATTCACAATGTCTTCCATGTGTCACAACTGCGAAAATACCTTCCTGTCCAAAGTCATGTCATAGCACCAGATACAGTACAATTAAAAGAGAACTTAACCTATAAGGCATCTCCTGTAAGAATTGAGGATAGAAAGATAAAGCAACTGAGAGACAAAGAGATCTCATTGGTGAAGGTAATCTGAAACGAGATGACTGGAGATGCAACCTGGGAGCTAGAAGATAAAATAAAAGAGCAACACCCACAATTATTCTAAGGTATGCAAATTTCGAGGATGAAATTTCTTTTTAGAAGGGGAGAGTTACAACACCCCAAAAATTGTTTATTTTATCATTAATCATCATTATATAATATTTATAATTTTTAAGAATTTTTGTGGATTTTTTCGAAAACATCGAATATTTTAATATACTCCTCGTTTTGCATTGAGCAGAGTCAGCGTAATGCCCCAGAAGTGATTTGTTTCATCATGAATAGTCATTTCCCAATATTCGTGATTTTTGGAGATTTTTCTGAAATTTTTTAGAAATGATGAATATTTTAATATATTTTTCATTTTACGTACGCACTGAGTAGAGTCAGTCAAACGCCTCAAAAAATTGTTTATTTTGTGACAAATATCCATTTTCTAATATTTGTGATTTTTAGGAATTTTTGTGGATTTTTCTGAAAATGTCGAATATTTTAGTATATTTCTCATTTTACGTGCACACTGAGCGGAGCCAGGATAATGAAATGTTTTCCTTGAGGCTGGTAAACCTTGAACTATCAACATGTCGACAGGGGATCTTACTAAACCCGAAGCTGGGTACAGTTTGCGAGGTTTGCATTTTTTGAGATTTTATCTGATAAATAAAATCACTGTATCATAAAAATTATCCGATGAACGATAAAATATTATTTTCATCAACTGTAACTTTTATTCACCGAGAAAATAATTCTAACAGTGTAATTAATCATCTGTTCAAGTGTATTTAATTAAGGAGACAAGCTTACTATGCATTTTATTGAGAAATGTGCAAAGCTTCTCAAGGAAGCTTCTTGAAATTTCCTCCAAGCTTTCCAAGGAAGCCATGCACTCTCTCTCCTCTCTCCCTAGCTCACGGCAGCAGCACCCATTTTTGGGGGGAATTTGTGTTTTTCACACAATTAATTATACTACATCAATTTTAAACACCTAAAAGCTACTACCTTAATTTCCTATGCACTTTCTCTCTCTACCTCCTTCTTCCTTTGAAATTTTTCTCTCCTCCTTCTCTCTAGGAGCTCACGGCCAGCAGCCCTCCCACACCTCATCCATCACAAAAATTTCATCCAACCCCATTTTCTTCATCCTCTCCACCTCCTAAACATTCTCTAGTTGGTGGTTCTTTGAAAAGCATCCATTTTCACCATTTTCTTCAAGCTTCAAGCTTAGGGTTTTGGGTAAGCTTCTTAATTCTTCACTTCCTTTATCTCAGTTTCGTTTCTATGGTCTTCTTGGTGACTATCCATGCTTTATTTTTCAAGCATTGGTGCTATTTTGATGAGTTTGAAATTTTAGGGTTCTTGGTGGTGTCTAATGCGTGAAATTCGCAAGTGTACGGTTTCGTCATCAAGTAATAAAAAGATCGAATCCATAGGGACTGTGTCTATGAATACCAATTAATTAATTAATTCAATTCAATTAAACAAAAGGGAATATGATTATTGATTAAGAAGAACGTAGTAACAAAGCAATTAAATAAAAATCAAAGTGCAGAATTTAGAACAAAAATAGCAAGTTATCAAGAAAGGTATTCAGATTCAAGAAAGCTTCCAAGATTGGGATACCACAATGATACAAGATAAATCCTAATTGACAACCCTTTTATTAAATTTGAAATTCAATTGAAGGTGAATTACCTTAAATTAGTTAATGTTCTTTCTCAAGATACAAGATCCGTGCCCAATTAAACCAATTCCTACTCTCGTGGTAATTGAATTTAAATTGAACCCATTACGCTTTGTGGTAATTCATTGAATCCTCGAAAGGCTAAAACTACTCTCGTGATTTAGACCTTAAGTTCAATTCTTATGATTCCAACACTTAGGTTCACCTCTCAGTACGTCCCTAAATGCCTATGAGATGCAAATAAGTGGCTAGCAAATTCACATGAATAAAAGCAATAAGGATTGAATCAAAGAACATTCAAGATTAATAAAAGGGGAAACAACGCCAATTAATCATTATCAATGTATCAAAGGGCATTGTCCAATCCTAGAAACAAAAGAAACTACTCAGACATAGAGAAGAAGAAATCAGAAAACATGTTCTTAAACATCCAAACTGTAATCCAAGAGAGAAGAGGGAAGAAAGATGAAGATCAAAAGCCAAAGCCTCCAATGTGCCTCCTCCAAAAACCAAATTAGAACCCCCTCATTGTATTCAGAACCTCTATTTATAACTCTAGGGTTTTAATTGGCTAAAAAGCCCCCAAAAGATATAAAAAGAAAAACATAAAACTGCTGCGCACTGCGATCCACGGCCGTCGATCATTCCAAGGGCTGGCCGTGGATCTTGTTGTCAGAATTCCATGGCCATGGATCATTCCATGGCCAGGCCGTGGATCATTCCACAGCTGTGGAACTCCCTGGAATCTTTCTTTTCCTCCTTCAAGTTGCCCCTTGATCCATGGCCTTGGTTTGATCCACAGGCAGGTCGTGGATCCCTTTGGAATGGCCTTTTTGCACCTTTATTGTTATCCATTAAGCTCCAACTTTAAACATGCAAGCATTCCATTCAATCCAAGACCAATTCAACATTAATCCTGAACAAGAACACCAAAAACATTGCAGTTATCCGAACTAAGGGAAAAATAAACCAAAAGAGAAACTAAAATGCCTAAAATGCTCAAGAATGCATGCAAAACAAGAACAAAACATGATGTTGTTTCACACACGTCAAATCCCCCCAAGCTTAAGATTTTGCTTGTCCCCAAGCAAAAATTAATGTCAAACCAAGAAGTGGGATCAAAAGACAATAAAGAATAAGGAACCCGAGAAAACAATATCCAAGCAATAGGCTAAGGCAAACAAAGAATCTGAGAGGTAATCAAAATCAAGTCCAATTAGAGGCTAAGTTCTCAGAAATCATGCATCCTCACTGATTGAATTAAGTTCACTCCACTAACCACACTCAAAGTGTTTAAGGGTGAAAACCATACGCTCAAAATCCATCAAAGAAAATGCACTTTCATATGCTTGATAAGAAACTAAATTTCCACTAATAATCAGTATGCATCCAAGAATCAAAAGGTCTTTCAAGGGTTGTAATGGGGCCATGGGAATGATGTTAGGTAAGGTAGAGAAAGGAAGATATGCACAAAGGGCTCATCAAATTTTTTTTTTCAATAAGCACAAGAAATCCAATAGAACATCAATGGAGCAAAGGCATTTTTCAAACAGGATCATAACTCCATATTTTCAAGTATTTTCTTCCTTTCTTTTCCTTCTTCTCTTTTTTTTTTTCAAGCTTTAATTTTATGATTTTCTTTTATTTGATCTTTTTTTTTTTCATTTGAGAAAGAGAAGGGTCAAAAACATATAATTTCCAACACATCTTTACATAACTTTCAAATCCAAATTGCTGCATTTATTATTCTAAATGATTACCAACAATGTTTCAGCATAGGTATCAAGAAAAATAATTATGCAATAGGTTCAAAATGGGCAACTAGAGGATGAAAGTGTAACAATTTCAGAAGGCCAGAAAAATACCTAAGATGCCTTAATAATATTCAAGCATGCAACCAAAAATTTTGCCTCAAAATGGTTTCAAATCAAGTTCTAGAGCACAAGATCAATGAGGAATATCACTCAACACAAAGAATGGGAACAAAAATCATACAATGCATAAATCCCATACAGGCTCAAATCTCACAATTTAGAGGTTCAAAAATCAATGAGAAGTACAAATTCAAAGAACATATGCTGATTATCAACTATCAAAATATCACCTCTACTATCAATTAAAACAATGCCTGTAGCCAATTACAAGAATCAACAAATTGGGTTCCAAATCAATATCATCTCAAAATCCTCAAAAGAAAGGGGCACAAGAAAGTTGAAAGATATGAGAGAGATATGATGGTGTGAAAATGTAATATGAAAATGCAATGCAAAACAAGACATGAGAATGCATGAAACCAATAATCTAAAATGAAAATGAAAATATGAAAATACCCCTCAAGCTTAGAACTTACATTGTCCCCAATGTAAAAATCTAAAACAAAAGAAGGGATAAAAGAAAAGAACTCACTGCGGTGGTGGAAAAACTTTTAGTGTTCAATCCATGGGCTGGGTGTGGAACTTTCTGACTTCACACTTCACTCGCTTTCTAAATTTAGCTTCAAAAGGGGTCAAACCTAGACAAAATCCATGAGATAAATATCAAATCAGCAATCCAACACACAAATTCAAAAGAAAAAAAATAAAAAGGAAAATAAAAAAAACAACGAAGCTTGGGTTGCCTCCCAAGAAGCGCTTGTTTAAAGTCATTAGCTTGACTTTGGTCTGGTTTCTGTGCTCAAGTGACGTCAACGGAGTAGTGCTCAGTCCCCACTCCTTCAAAGTGTTTCACCCTCTGACTATTTATCTTGAAAGGCTTATGGCCTTCTTTCTTCACCTCAAGCACACCGTAAGATAAAACTCGAACAATCTCATATGGCCCTGACCATTTTGACCATAACTTATTAGGACAGAAATGTAGAAGCGAGTTATTGACAAGAACTTTATCCCCGAGTTTAAATTCACGCTTCTCAACACACTTGTCATTCTACTTCTCAGGTCCTTTCTTGCAGGGCTTGGACTGCTCAAAATTTGTGGTACCCTTGGGCAAGTTCTTTTCTAGCATAGCATCAGTCACTGACTCCTGCATACCTGAAAGCACAATACTATCCACAACATTAGTAGCATCTATGTGATGACATGAATTTAAGGAATTAGAATTATTTTCAGATTTAAAAACATCAAAAACTACTTCCTCATCATTCAATCGCAAAGTCAATTTTCCTTCATAGACATCAATGATCGCCCTTCCAGTGGCAAGGAATGAACGCCTAAGTATGATCAGCATTGTAGCATCAGCTTCTATGTCAAGCACAACAAAATCCACCAGCATGTAAAACTTACTAACCTTAATGGGAACATCCTCCAAGATGCCTATGGGGTACTTGATAGACCGATCCGCTAATTGAAGTAAGATTGTTGTGGGTTTTAGCTCACCCACTTCTAACTTCTTACACACAGAAAGGGGCATAAGACTAACACTAGCCCCCAAGTCACACAAAGCTTTATCAAAATTTGTGTCGCCAATCAAACAGGGAATAGAGAAGCTACCTAGATCCTTTAACTTAGGAGGCAATTTATTTTGAATTAATGCACTACTCTCCTCAGCTAAAGCTACTGTCTCATATTCTTCTAGCTTCCTCTTATTAGACAAGATGTCCTTAAGAAACTTAGCATAGGTAGGCATTTGTTTTAACGCCTCAGTGAAGGGTACATTAATGTACAATTTCTTAAGAACCTCTAAGAACTTTCCAAACTGCCTATCTAACTTGGCATTAGCAAGTCTTTGAGGGAAAAGAACTGGGGGTTGGTATGGCTCAGGGGGTACATACTTAGACACTTTCTCATTAGTTTCCTCCTCACCTAAGGGTTGTGCCGTAGTCTCTTTTTCCTCATTCCCCTCATCTTTGTTGCTCTCTCCATTACCCTTAGGATCCTCTAACTTCTTTCCACTCCTCAAACTCACAGCCTTACAATGTTCATTGCTTGGGTTGACTTTAGGATGACCAAGAAATTTACCTTGTTGCCTATGAGAAGTGCTTGCTTGTTGGGCAATCTGGGTTTCTAACATCTTTATTATGAATAGCTAAATTGTCAACCTTAGCTGACAACTCTCTAATGGCCTCAGAAGCAACTTGCCCATGGTGCCTAAACTCCTCATTCTGCTTAGACTGGCTCTCAACAAAATTCTCAAGAAGAGACTCAAGTCTAGATTTTTGAACCTGTTGAGATCCAGAAGAGGGTTGAGCACTACTTTGCCCAGCTTGATATTGACTATTCCGGTAAGAGAAGTTAGGATGTGACCTCCAACCGGGGTTGTAAGTTTGGGAATACGGATCATTCCTCCCATTTTGGTTGAAGTCATGAAAATTGTGGCATGATTCCACTTGCTCCACCGGTACACCATGTGAGGATCCCATTCCAACTTGGCATTCAACACCAATATGTCCCTGTGCTCCACAAATCTCACAAAAATTGTTAGAGGCACCTATGACATTAAAATGAGCTTTCTCCAGCATGTCAAAATGTTTATTCAAAGAATCAAACTTTGACATAATTAAATCAACACCATCTACCTTAAACTTACCTCCCGGGAGCTTTCTCGGGTTATGCCCTCTTTCATTGGCCCATTGGTGATGATTTGAAGCTACACTCTTAATTATCTCATAAGTCTCTATGAGCCTTCTATTCATCAGAGCTCCACCAGCTGCGGAGTCAAGAGACACATTCGAAGAATATTCTAAACCATTGTAGAAGGTGTGGACGATCAACCACTTCTCTAACCTGTGGTGTGGGCAGGCTTCCAGCAAAGCCTTATACCTATCCCAAGCTTCTGACAATGACTCGCCATCTTTCAGAACAAAGCTTGTGATTTGGGTCCTTAGGTGAGCAGTCTTGGAAGGTGGAAAGAATTTGTCCAAAAAGGCTTGCTCCAATTGGTCCCAAGTAGTTATCGTCTCAGCAGGAACAGACTTCAGCCAAGCTCTAGCTCTATCTCTCAATGATAGAGGAAACAAGCGGAGACGAATAGCATCAACAGAGGCGCCTTCGATCTTGAGGGTCTCACAGAACTCCAAGAACATATCCACATGATCATTAGGATCCTCTGACGGCAATCCTCCAAACTGGTTTTGCCTTATCATAGAAAGTAGGGCAGGAGGTATGGTGAAGTGCCTAGCTTCAATGTCTGGCCGAGCAATCCTAGATCGCAAACCCTGAGCATTAGGGGCTGCATACTCTTTTAACGATTTATTATCTTCAGCTACTGCCATGACAAGTGTTAGGTCAAATATTTCTCTTACTCTGTGCCTTTGTTGTCTTCTCTTTCTACGTAAAGTCCTTTCAATTTCAGGATCTGCTTCAATGAGAATCCCAGAACGTCTAGTACTTTGCATAAACAAGAGACATTACCTGCAGAGAGTCAAAGAGAAATCAAGAACGTAAGAACCAAATATAAAGAAAAAGGTTTAAAATAATTAAATTAAAAATTAAATTAATATTCAAGAAAAACACAGTCCCCGGCAACGGCGCCAAAAACTTGATGCGTGAAATCCGCAAGTGTACGATTTCGTCGTCAAGTAATAAAAAGGTCGAATCCACAGGGACCGTGTCTATGAATACTAATTAATTAATTAATTCAATTAAATTAAACAAAAGGGAATATGATTGTTGATTAAGAAGAACGTAGTAACAAAGTAATTAAATAAAAATTAAAGTGCAGAATTTAGAACAAAAATAGCAAGTTATCAAGAAAGGTATTCAGATTCAAGAAAGCTTCCAAGATTGGGATACCACAATGATACAAGATAAATCCTAATTGACAACCCTTTTATTAAATTTGAAATTCAATTGAAGGTGAATTACCCTAAATTAGTTAATGTTCTTTCTCAAGATACAAGATCCGTGCCCAATTAAACCAATTCCTACTCTCGTGGTAATTGAATTTAAATTGAATCCATTACGCTTTGTGGTAATTCATTGAATCCTCAAAAGGCTAAAACTACTCTCGTGATTTAGACCTTAAGTTCAATTCTTATGGTTCCAACACTTAGGTTCACCTCTCAGTACATCCCTAAATGCCTATGAGATGCAAATAAGTGGCCAGCAAATTCACATGAATAAAAGCAATAAGGATTGATTCAAAGAACATTCAAGATTAATAAAAGGGGAAACAATGTCAATTAATCATTCTCAATGTATCAAAGGGCATTGCCCAATCCTAGAAACAAAAGAAACTACTCAGATATAGAGAAGAAGAAATCAGAAAACATGTTCTTAAACATCCAAACCCGTAATCCAAGAGAGAAGAGGGAAGAAAGATGAAGATCAAGAGCCAAAGCCTCCAATGTGCCTCATCCAAAAACCCAATTAGAACCCCCTCATTGTATTCAGAACCTCTATTTATAACCCTAGGGTTTTAATTAGCTAAAAAGCCCCTAAAAGAAATAAAAAGAAAAACATAAAAACTGTTGTGCACTGCGATCCAAGGCCGTGGATCATTCCACAGGCTGGCCGTGGATCTTGCTGTCAGAATTCCATGGCCATGGATCATTCCATGGCCAGGCCGTGGATCATTCCATGGCCGTGGATCATTCCACGGCCAGGCTGTGGAACTCCCTAGAATCTCTCTTTTCCTCCTTTAAGTTGCCCCTCGATCCATGGCCGTGGTTTGATCCACGGGCAGGCCGTGGATCCCTCTGGAATGGCCTTTTTGCACCTTTATTGCTATCCATTAAGCTCCAACTTTAAACATGCAAGCATTCCATTCAATCCAAGACCTATTCAACATTAATCCTGAACAAGAACACCAAAAACACCGCAGTTATCCAAACTAAGGGAAAAATAAACTAAAAGAGAAACTAAAATGCCTAAAATGCTCAAGAATGTATGCAAAACAAGAACAAAACATGATGTTGTTTCACACACATCAGTGTCCAATCTGAAAATTACAAGGAGATTCTAAGGGGTTTCTTTTATTTTCTTCTCTTAGGTAAGAGCAAGACACTCCTCCTCAACCTCTATTAGCACTAAGAAACCTTGTTTGTGGTTGATTGTGAGAAAACCCTATTAAGGGTTATTCTTTATTTGCATCATTAGTATGTTTACATGTTGTTTACAATTTGTTTATACTATTGGATTAATTGTTGGTGTATATTGGTATATTGGAATGGATTCGAAGGCATGAAATGGAAGAAAATGATGTAGGATTCTCTCCTGGATGGCCACGGTTTTGGGGGCCCAAAATTGGGGTTCTTTATGAACAATTGTAACAAGTGGAATACATAATTAATCAAGTGTACATAATGTAATTAATGGAAAGAAAAATTTGGGAACTTAATCCCCAAGGGAGGCCACGGCCTCTAAGGCCTTTTGGAGCTTGATTATGCAACTTTGGTAACCTTGGAACATAAATAAATCAAGTTATTAAATTATTGGTAATGAGATAGAAAATTCAGCAAATTGAAAGATTTGGATATACCTTGAGATTCATAAATTTTAAAGAACCAAGAATGAAATTTTTCATAAGACTTAGGGTAATTTTAATTAGGGCAAGAACAAGAGAGTGTGAGACTTTGAGACTCTTAGAATAACATTTTAAGTGTATGAGAATAAATTACCTTAGAGAGTTTAATTAATTAAGAGAGTTTAATTAATTAAGAGAGTTTCTCTAGAGGCGAACTTTGTAAGAAAGGCTAAACCTAAGTAAGAATTCATAATAAACCATAAAAATATATTAATTCATTTAATTCAAATATTATGATGTTGTGGGTCCATGTGAGTGACCAATGAAGTGTTGATACTTAGTTTGGCCAATTGTGGCATATTGTGAAAAAGTATGTAATGATGAACATACATGTTTATGCATAGAGTTGTCTTGCATTGTGAATGTCCGTTGGACTGTTATTAAGGCCAAGTTGCCTATGAGATTGAACACACCTTAATGCGGGTGCGAGTAGACTAGTATAGGTCATATTGTTGACCATGGGGACGTCGGGGTGCGGGTACCCCACAATGGACAGTTGGTAGCTCTTCTATCCGTGGGGCAAACCGATGCAAATGCACCGACGATCCTGACCGGGCACTGTCCTACGTCGTGATCTAGCGTAGATTGTCTGTACAATGCCTTGATGTGCACATGGATAAACTGATGAGTTATAGCACTTTGGCCATGGCAGCCGAGTTGCAGACGAGTCTCCTAATCTTTTTCTCCGACTGTTTGTGTCTAGCTCCATGGAGTAGGATTTTGACTTTGTATGCATGTGCATAGTGAGTCCATGTATTATCTGGCATCTTTTTACTTTTATAAATGGAATTGTTGTATTGTTGATATATACTTCCTGGAACTGCTTGGCTGTTATTACTGTTATTAAATGCTTATTATTATTCTTACTGTTGAAATGCTATGTGGGCGCCTGGCGCCGTTTTGTTTCTTGCTGTTATAATTAGTAATGATGGTAGGATGTCTTACCTCTTTCCTGTATTTCTATTATTTTCTATTTGTATATTGTGTCCCATCGAAGACGACGGCAAGGAGGTTGGAGCTCCCGATTTCCCCGGCTTCTGGCCTGATCACGATTAGCATCTACTGTGGAGCATGGAGGCACGCATGCGCATATTTCTCGGTGATGTGTGTCTGACCTTCCTTGGAGGGCCGGACTGCTGGCACATCAACCTAAATTCCGACCGCTGTGTCTACCTGGGAGACGTGTCAATCTCTTTGGCTTGGAGGCGTCATGAGCCACCGATCTTTACCTACTGCATCAGAGCCTGCATTTGGAGTTTTATTCGCCCATCCTGGAGATGTGGGATGACCACTACTACACCCCGCAAGAGGACTCTTTTGATTCTACTGCTCGAGCTCCGACCCGTGGCTCTATGGCTCCTATGTGGGTTTCCTTGGACGAGGAAGACCTCGAGGAGGTTCCCGAGGAGGACCTCGCGGAGGAACCTGAAGAGGATCCTGATACGATTCCTCCTCATCTGAGGTACTGATATCGCTGGTAGCTACTGATGGCTACCAGTGTAACACCCCTCGATTTAATAACCACGACACAATTGTCATGATGTCACGGTCACTTAAATTCGACGTGTTACGATTATCAAACACCAAATT
Organism: Ormosia semicastrata; assembly: GCA_029884595.1. Lineage (NCBI taxonomy): Eukaryota > Viridiplantae > Streptophyta > Magnoliopsida > Fabales > Fabaceae > Ormosia > Ormosia semicastrata. The sequence goes on from JAQQTO010000063.1 coordinate 54,784,887, forward strand.
TCTCCAAAAATATTAATCATTTCGCATATGAGGAAATAGGAGCCACGAATGAATAGTTACATATACAAATAGTTAAAATTATGAATTATAAGATGTACTCAATTTACAGCATTTAAGACTGAATAATCACCTTAAAACACATATATATCCAAATTACACTTTATACAGGTAATGCAAAATAAAACATAAACTACCCATAACATATCCACGACTAAGGAGTTGGGCACTCCCTCGGATCTTGAATGCGTAAGGTAACCCTGGGCACACCGATGTAGGGAGAAATACGGGATAAGGTCTTCTATTGCAGTCCTCTTCATGGTCAAAGTCAGATCCCCAACAAATCGCATACGCTTGTCGGTCCAGTCAACTCGCCAAGCCTTGGCACCATCGGTGAACTCAATTACGATAAAACCAATAGGGTCCCTTCAAGGTGTCCTTACCGAACACAGAAAATCAAACCAAGTAAAGTCTAGGAGATTCAACCTTGCCCCCTTTATAGAACTTAACCAAAACCACACCAAATAGCAACAAATACAGGAAAGAGGTAAGACATTCTACTTTCATTACCTATGATGGTAGTAAAGAAACATAACACGAATGACGAAGTCATTCCATACATACAAATATCATAAACATGTTCAAGTTATCAATTGCTAGATATTTTCAAAAAACATATCCCACGATAATACAATTATCAACAGCACTATAATAACAAGTATTCACTATAGATATATAACAAGTATTTATGTTTCCACAATATGTATGTTAACCATGCCATGATAATATGTGAACTAAACATGTATATGCATAATGCGTATGCTGACCATTCTCATGTACAATGTACTCATTTCCTTCTCTATGGAGCTAGACTCAAAGTTTTCAGAGATGAACATCCCAGAAGATCTGCCCCCCCTAAATAAATAGTTTACGCTAGGCCACAAAAAGCAATAGTGGTTTGTCAGGCTGTCAGTGCGTTGCAACAGTGTTCACGACTAGGGGTATAATGTGATAGCATAATCACGAGTGAAACACCATGCCCTGACCCCCTCAAAGGACTCATACAATGCCCCCACTATCTTGTAAGTTCTCGTTCACTCCTAGGCATAAAACGCCATAACTGTATGATGCTCAAACACATAACCAATGAAATCAAATCATATCAGACTCAATAGTCTATCAGATGTATCCAGGGTCCAGTTCGATGGCCCAATAGCACAATGATGCCAATCCATGTTCTCTCAGAGTATCTCAATTATACAAATTCAAGAATCATACATTTTAAAATTTTAAACCGAAATAGTCATTAACAGATTTGGGTCCCACTCATGGGCCCAATAACAAAGTCGTCATTCATAATTAATTTGGGACTTACCATTGTCTCATAAAGTTTTATCATTGTTCTTCTCTTTGTCCTTAATAAGATTCATTTAATTACATGTCCTATGATTCTCAAGGTCTCACTTACACTCTTAATTCTTGTTTCTCTAATTCCATCAGTCATTCATCATTTATCAACAAGGTTTTTAATCCTATTCCAGGGTCCATATCAAGCCAATAACACACTTTAAGAATAAACACAACCCTATCCATAGTTATGATAAAAGTTAAACATTAGGTTCATTATGTTCCTCACAACCTCACCCATACTCATGTTCTTCCTTTATTCCAAAAATTGCTCTAAACTATAAGGCAAACTATCATTCTTAGTTCTTCCCATTTTATGAATCCCTAATCAACTTCTAATCATTCAATTAATTATGTTTAATAAGTTTATCTTAGCACTAAAGCCTTATAATAAGTGCCCAAGGAGACCGGAGGCTCAAAGGGCCTAGAAAAAGCCTAAATTCCATTGCTGAAAATGTTACACGGTCGTGTGAAAATTACACAGCCCCGAGTACACGGCCGTGTCGTCATACATGGCTTAGGCCGTGTACTCCTCTGGAGTGCACCAAAAACACATTTTAGTCACACAGAGAGATACATGGCCGTGTATTAATACACGACCTAGGCCGTGTATCACTCTGTGGACGCATAAATCACCAGAAACCATTCCAATATTCATACAATCCAAAATCTATCAACATACAACTAATTCCTACCAATCAAAACACCATTAAACAACCAAAATCACTCAAATAAAAGTGGTACCCACAAATGGGTTTCACCCCATCAACACAACAAAGACGTTTCTCACTACCAAAATGGGTTGAAGAGAATAATCTTCCCCTTACCTTAGTGAAGAACAAAGAAAGCAAGATCCTTTTGTCCTTGAAATTTCGTGCTTCTCCACCACAAGATCCTTAGGTGTTCAAATCCAATAAATCAAGATCAAAGAGTGGAAATGGCATCCATAGTCACCAATATGACCATGGACCACGAAAATGGGAAGAAAAGGAGAATAAAGTTGAGAGCTTTTACCTCAAAACTTGAAGCTTTGGAGCTGGCTGTGGAGGACGAAAATGGAGGAGCAAGGAGGAGTTCCCAACAAAGAAGAAAGCTTGGAGATGATGATGGGAAGTAATGGTCTATATTGGCTTGAGCATGGAAGCTTGCAGGTTCAACAATGGAGGTGTGTAGGTGGAAGAAGAGAGGAAGAGAGGGAGAGGAAGAGAGCTGCATATGAGGGAGAGAAAATGAGGAATGAAAATGTGTTCCCCCCCCCCCCAAAATTATGCAGCACCTTTAGAGAGGAGAGAGAGAGAAGTGGTTGGAGGAAGCTTCCTTGAGAAGCTTCGCACGCTTCTCGATAAAGTGAAGTGTGTAGTCACTTAAATGATGTCATAAAAATAACTAGATAGAAATAATCTACTAAAATTATTTCTTAGTGGACAAAATTTTACAGTTAGCATAATAATATTTTATTATTCCACAGATAATAAAATATATTACAATTTTATTTATCAGATAAAATCTTGAAAAATAAAACCTCGTAAACTGTGCCCAGCCTCGGGTTTAATAAGATCTCGCATCGACAATTCTACAGTCCAAAGTTTACCAGCCTCAGGAAAAATATTTCATTTTTCCAGCTCCGCTCAGTGGGCACATAAAATGAAGAATATATTAAAATATTCAACGTTTCCAGAAAATTCCACAAAAATTCCTAAAAACCACAAATATTGGAAAACAACTATTTATTGTGAAACAAATAATTTTCTAAGACGTTACACTGACACTGTTTAATGTGCATGCAAAACGAAGAATATATTAAAATGTTTGACATTTTCAAAAAAATCTAGAAAAATTTTCAAAAATCGTAAATATTATAAAATGATTATTTATAATGAAATAAATAATTTTCGGGATGTTACAACTCTCCCATTCTAAAAAAGAATTTCATCCTCGAAATTCATCATATCTTAGAACAAACGTGACTATGTTTCCTTCATCTTGTCTTCTTGTTCTCGGGTTGTATCTTCAGCTGCATCAATCCAAATCACCAGCACTGAGGTTGTTTCCTTCAATTGAGTATCTTATATTAACGGGTAAAAATGTGTTGACGTCGTAGGCTGATTAATAAAAGATCCTACGCTCCTTGAGTCTTCCGCCATTCCAACACCCAACTCCCCAAACAACTGTACATTGCTGAGTGGCTCTATCAAACTTATTCTCCTTACTCACCGTAGTAGACAAACTAAGCTTGTTTTCGTCTTAAGGCATCCGCTATGACATTCGCCTCTTTTGGAATTATACTAGAGTGGAAAAATTGAAATCTTTCGGAGCTTCTAATCACCATCTCTGCTTCTAATTACCATAGGCATGGAGAATTTCTCCTTGTAGAAAATGTTTCCAGATCTTCAATGCAACTACAAAGCTAACACCGAGTTAGTGTAAGGTAATCCTTCTTATGTGCTCTTGATTGTCTCAAAGCGTACGTTATCATTCCTTCTATTCTGATCAAGCACACGTTCTAAACTTCCAATGTGAAGCATCACTAGGCATCCTAAAAGTTCATTGGGATTTGGGCAGAATCATCTTTAGGGAAGAAATCGAGTGTCTCTTCAATCCTTGAAAATTTCCCCCATATACATCAGTTCATACAAAACTTGACCCTCATACATAAGTTAGATGAGAAGTCTTGCCACTTTGGAGAATTCTGCGATGAATCTCCCATATTAACCAACTTATTCCATCTGGCTACGAATTTCCATTACGGTCGTCAGTCTTTCTCGTTGAAGAAATGCTTCGAGTTCCGATGGGTTCACAGTAATTCCTTCTCTTGAGATCGCGTAACCCAAAGGTTGAACTGCCTTCAACTGGAATTCATACTTAGACAACTTTACGCATAACTTCTTCTTCTTCTTCAGGATTTGAAGAATCACATCTAGAGGTTCAGTACGTTCCTCCAAACGTCAAGAATAGATCAAAATGTCGCCAACAAGGACAACGACAAACCTATTTTCAACAAAGGAAAGAGACTATATTCAAGTAATCGATGAATATTACCGAAGCGTTCATTACGCGAAACGACATTACGAAATACCTGTAGTGCCCATGACATGTCAGAAAAGTTATTTTGGAAAAATCTCTTACCTTTGAGCGAACTCGATGATAATCCAGAATACAAACTGACCTTGGAGAAAATAGCGGTGTTCTTCAATTAATTGGTCAAACCATCTTTCCTTGATCCGAACAAAATTTCTCATAGGGTAAGTTCTCACCTAATTGTGCTACTTTTGGCTCAATGATATGGTTCAAATTCGAGAACACATTCCCTCAATTGAGGTACACTAGAAACATTATAATGGTCAAAGAGAAAAGTAGGGGAGTCACTTGATTTACCACTGGACTCGTCCAGTGAAGAATATGATATGGTCCAATAAAACTTAGGAGTGAGTTTCATTGATTCACATCTAAGAAATTTCTGTCTCTAGAAACTCTAAGTTTCCATTGGAATCGAACGAGACCCGTTTAGAAAACGATCAATCTCCTTCCTGAGATCTAGCCTATTTATGAAGAGAGTGGATAATCGAATTAGTAAAAAGGGTTCCAATTTCTAACAACATTAGGATAGTTTTTAAATAAACTTGTTGCAATGAGAGCAGGCTTACAAATGAGGATAGTATCATTCGGGTCGAAGGGAAACAAATACACAGACAACCCAATTCCGGAAATGAACTCTTAAAATTTCACTGAAACATTCTAACAGGATATGGTTGGAAGATAACCAATCCCTTCGTTAACATTACATCTAATTTGTAAAAGAAGTAAACAAATCAGATCACCAGAAAGATTCAGTCCTTGATAGGTCATAGGATAATTTAAACAACTAGGCTGCCAACAAGTTCTTAGTAGCTGAAGTAGAAATAACTTAGTCAAAAGATGACGAAGATTCAAACGACCTTAATAGACTCATACAGTCATACGTCATAAAGAAATGGGTTACCCCCAGAATTATACAGTAAAATCACAGGGTTATCTATCATAGTACAAGCTCCCTTGTTTAGACCTTCAGTCTAAGAGACTTTTGCTTCACTTGAGAATTTAACTCTTCCTTCTCCGTGAGATTTGGAAGTACATACATCTCTAACGGAAGGCTTTATCCTTTGTGAAGTACAGCTCTTAGCCACATGTCCTAGCTCTCTGCACTTGAAACAGATTACTTCTTCAATCTTACAGTCCCTTGTTAAGTGGTTCTTTCCGCACTTGAGGTAGATTACCCTCCTGATTGCATATGGAGGCTTCGTCCCATGCAAAGCACAATCCCTTGACACATGTCCTTATTTTCCACACTTGAACAAATTATTCCTTCGATCGTATAATGCCTTGTTAAGTGATCCTTGCCACACTTCTTACATTTTGGTAATGATGCCACGATCGGATTGGACTTACTACCATTCGCACCTCTTTCATGCATTCGCTGTCACTGTTGCTCCCTCGGTCGTAGTGCATACGGTTTCTGCTTAAACCGATTGGCCTTCCTGTTGTTCCTAGTTTGGAACTTAGGTAATCCAGACTTACCCCAAAGTCGATTTTCTTCCATCAAATTATGAACCTCAACTTCCAATTCCTGCTGTTGTGCGACCCTCTTATCCTGGTGTGTTGTTACATCAACAATTCTTTGCATTTCTTCAGCTGCCGCAGCCGTACCATCATTTTCACTTCTCGCGTTCATGTGCTTACATCTACTTTGAGTCATTGTCTTCCTTCAAGGACAAACAAATCAAACCATAAGGAAAATCAAAAGCATTCAGTCCAAATAATATTGTCTCCTTTCGGAAACCAAACACAAAAAGTCACACAACCCAACAAGACAAACCCAAAAGACTCTAACTTGAGCTTCTTCACTCTGCCTTCTGCGGTGTGATCTCTAGTAAGTCTTTGACTCCTATGTAGCTCCACGAACTAAACTTACGCCAGATACTCTTTTCCAAAGAGAATCGGATTTTGAAAACCTCTTGGACACCTCAGTCCACCAACCTTGCAAGTCTTATTTAACTACCCTTTTTCTAACCCAATGGCTCAAACAATTCTAGAGGTAACACAACAAGGGTGTAAATGCAAACAAATCCTAAACAAGTTCAGTCATACCAGCTGAGCTTCTTTCTAAAGAACTCCTATTACCTTAATACGCCTAGATGAAGTCATAGTTTCCCGTAGACACAGAACATTACACATTGAGTGGGCCAGTACTCAATATCACGTAACTGTGTAATAGTAGCTACCAACACTCAACCTATGGCAAGCCATGCTTTCCTTTTCCAACATCTCAATCAAGAGACAAGGAAGTACACAACATATAGAGAAACTTCTAATATGTCTAAGCATAGTTAGTCTATACCCCGGCTCAACAGGATGAATTGAGCTCTGATACCACCTAATGTAACACCCCTCGATTTAATAACCACGGCACAATCATCATTATGTCACGTTCACAAAATCTTGATGTGTTACGATTGTCAAACACCAAATTTCTCCAAAAATATTAATCATTTCCCATATGACGAAATAGGAGCCACGAATGAATAGTTATATATACAACCAGTTAAAATTATGAATTATAAGATGTACTCAATTTACAGCATTTAAGACTGAATAATCACCTTAAAACATACATATACCCAAATTACACTTTATACAGGTAATGCAAAAAAAAACATAAACTACCCATAACATATCCACGACTAAGGAGTTGGGCACTCCCTCAGATCCTGAATGCGTAAGGCAACCCCGAGCACACCAGTGTAGGGAGAAATACGGGATAAGGTCTTCTATTGCAGTCCTCTTCATGGTCAAAGTCAGATCCCCAACAAATCGCATACGCTTGTCGGTTCAGTCGACTCGCCAAGCCTTGGAACCTTCAGTGAACTCAATTATGACAAAACCAAAAGGGTCCCTTCAAGGTGTCCTTACCGAACACAAAAAATCAAACCAAGTGAAATTTAGGAGATTCAACCTCGCCCTTTTTACAGAACTTAACCAAAACCACACTAAATAGCAACAAATACAGGAAAGAGGTAAGACATTCTACTTTCATTACCTATGATGGCAGTAAAGAAATATAACACGAATGACGAAGTCATTCCATGCATACAAATATCACAAACATGTTCAAGTTATCAATTCCATAGATATTTTCAAAAAACATATCCCACGATAATACAATTATCAACAGCACTATAACAACAAGTATTCACTATAAATATATAACAAGTATTTATGTTTCCACAATATATATGTTAACTATGCCATGATAATATGTGAACTAAACATGCATATGCATAATGCGTATGCTGACCATTCTCATGTACAATGTACTCATTTCCTGCTCCATGGAGCTAGATTCAAAGTTTTCAGAGATGAACGTCTCAGAAGATCTGCCCCCCCTAAGTAGACAGTCTACGCTGGGCCACGAAAAGTAATAGTGGTTTGTCAGGCTGTCAGTGCATTGCAACAGTGTTCACGGCTAGGGGTATAATGTGCTAGCATAATCACGAGTAAAACACCGCGCCCTGACCCCCTCAAAGGACTCATACAATGCCCCCACTATCCTGTAAGTTCTCGTTCACTCCTAGGCATAAAACGCCATAACTGTATCATGCTCAAACGCATAACCAATGAAATCAAATCACATCAGACTCAATAGTCTATCAAATGTTTCCAGGGTCCAGTTCGTCGGCCCAATAGCACAATGATGCCAATGCATGTTCTCTCAGAGTATCTCAATTGTACAAATTCAAGAATCATATATTTTAAAATTTTAAACCGAAATAGTCATTAATAGATTTTGGTCCCACTCATGGGCCCGATAATAAAGTCGTCATTCATAATTAATTTGGGACTTACCATTGTCTCATAAAGTTTTATCATTATTCTTCTTTTTGTCCTTAATAAGATTCATTTAATTACATGTCCTATGATTCTCAAGGTCTCACTTACACTCTTAATTCTTGTTTCTCTTATTCCATCAGTCATTCATCATTTATCAACAAGGTTTTTAATCCCATTCCTGGGTCCACATCAAGCCAATAACACACTTTAAGAATAAACACAACCCCATCCATACTTATCATAAAAGTTAAACATTAGGTTCATTATGTTCCTCACAACCTCACCCATACTCATGTTCTTCCTTTATTCCAAAAATTGCTCTAAACTATAAGGCAAACTATCATTCTTGGTTCTTCCCATTTTATGAATCCCTAATCAATTTCTAATCATTCAGTTAATTATGTTTAATAAGTTTATCTTAGCACTAAAGCCTTATAATAAGTGCCCAAGGAGACCGGAGGCTCAAAGGGCCTAGAAAAAGCCTAAATTCCATTACTGAACATGTTACACGGCCATATGAAAATTACATGGCCCCGTGTACACGGTCGTGTGGTTATACACGGCCTAGGCCGTGTACTCCTCTGGAGTGCACCAAAAACACATTTTAGTCACACACAGAGATACACGGCCATGTATTAATACACGGCCTAGGCCGTGTATCACTCGGTGGACGCAGAAATCACCAGAAAGCATTCCAATCTTCATACAATCCAAAATCTATCAACATATAACTAATTTCTACCAATCAAAATACTATTAAACAACCAAAATCACTCAAATAAAGGGGTACCCACAAATGGGTTTCACCCCATCAACACAACAAAGACGTTTCTCACTACCAAAATGGGTTGAAGAGAATAATCTTCCTCTTACCTTAGTGAAGAACAAAGAAAGCAAACTCCTTTTGTTCTTGAAATTTCGTGCTTCTCCACCACAAGATCATTGGGTGTTCAAATCCAATAAATCAAGATCAAAAAGTGGAAATGGCATCCATAGTCACCAATGTGACCATGGACCACGAAAATGGGGAGAAAAGGAGAAGACAGTTGAGAGCTTTTACCTCAAAACTTGAAGCTTTAGAGCTAGCTGTGAAGGACAAAAATGGAGGAGCAAGGAGGAGTTCCCAACAAAGAAGAAAGCTTGGAGATGATGATGGGAAGCAATGGTCTATATTGGCTTGAGCATGGAAGCTTGAAGGTTCAACAATGGAGGTGTGTGGGTGGAAGAAGAGAGGAAGAAAGGGAGAGGAAGAGAGTTACGTATGAGGGAGAGAAAATGAGGAATGAAAATGTGTTTCCGCCCCCCAAAACCGTGCAGCACCTTTAGAGAGGAGAGAGAGAGAAGTGGTTGGAGGAAGCTTCTAGGAAGCTTCCTTCAAGCTTCCTTAAGAAGCTTCGCACGCTTCTCGATAAAGTAAAGTGTGTAGTCACTTAAATGATGTCATAAAAATAACTAGATAGAAATAATCTACTAGAACTATTTCTCAGTGGACAAAATTTTACAGTTAGCATAATAATATTTTATTATTCCATAGATAATAAAATATATTACGATTTTATTTATCAGATAAAATCTTGAAAAATGAAACCTCGTAAATTGTGTCCAGCCTCGGGTTTAGTAGGATCCCCCGTCGACGTTTCTACAATCCAAAGTTTACCAGCCTCAGGGAAAATATTTCGTTTTCCCGGCTCCGCTCAGTGTGCACGTAAAATGAGAAATATATTAAAATATTCAATATTTCTAGAAAATTCCACAAAAATTCCTAAAAATCACAAATATTAGAAAATAACTATTTATCATGAAACAAATAATTTTCTGAGATGTTACACTGACACTGTTCAGTGTGCACACAAAACGAAAAATATATTAAAATATTTGACATTTTCAAAAAAATCTAGAAAAATTTCCAAAAATCATAAATATTATAAAATGATTATTTATAATGAAATAAATAATTTTTGGGATGTTACAACTAGTGTTTTATTTTGGGGGCGTGATGTCTTAATTGTAGTGGGCTGTATATTCTGATATCTTGGGAATGTATATGTATGATCCTTTGGGCAGGTATAGTTTGCTTTTTGGTATATCGGGCTTTGTAATCAAACAGATTTGATATAATTATATATATATGAATATGCAAAGTTGATCAAATGTATGCTTTACTTCTGTCTTGCTTTTTATGCCATTTACGTTCCGTTGCTATATTTTACCAATTATCATCATAACAAAAAAAAATAGTCACCATTTTATTTATACAGCTTTAACCAGATAAATTTAATCGTAATAAAAATAACCGTGTCTTAATTCATTATTTTCATTTTTCGCATTGTAATTGACAATGTGACGCTCCCTCCCAAAAAAGGGCGTTACAGCTCTCCCTTTCTCTTAGTCTGATAGCCTGTTTCCTTGGCATTTCATGGGCAAAGAAGAACATGGCCCACTCCATGTCTTATAACATGGGCCATGTCTTACTCTGTAATGAGAATCAGCTTTTATGGTCTTCATAAAAGTTGTAGCTCTTTCTCTTGGCTTTCCAATGCCACTAGAATCACATTGTTTCGACCTCTATAGCTCAAGTTATGCTTGTTTTACTGTACAAAGGTCAAACCTAGTACTCTGCTTCCAGAAACAGAAATGTTTTGTGATTTTTTTAAATTGATGAATTAATTTCCAATGCTATATGGAAGTGTTTAAAGCAAAGAAAAACATATGAAATGTATGAAAAGGATGACTTACCTTGATGAGATGAAATGCCTATGAAGAGATGTGTTGCATAATTGTTAAGATGTTGATCAAAGGGCATTGTAGGAAAGAAAAATTAGTTTTTCTCATGGGTATCCCTTTGTGGAACTAGGCTAAGTGTGGCTTTGGATTGCCTTGCCCTTGGGTAATACTTGGTTAATGGTAAAAGAGAATAAAGAATCTCTTTATACCAAAGTAATTGGGGTTAAGATGTGTTCTTCCCGTTTACCTGAGCTTCCCTAGTCATTAGTGGTTGATAATGGATGTTCCCCTCCCACTTGGGGTGATCCTAAACCCGGGACAGCTAAGGCAGCATATCCTAGCATCCTAAGCGACATGAGGTCGTGGTCTATTCATGTGGATTGATTGAGGGTTAGTAAGCCTCCTTTCTCCTAGATTGAATGAGACATGGGTCCAATTACCCGAAGTAGTTCTGTGTGATGAAGTGAGTCACAAACCTAAAAGCAGACTACTACCAATTAAATGGTTTTAAATGCTAGCATTGATTGAATTATATGGTCTTGTGAAATGAGAATTTTTTATATGTATTGATATTGGATAATATCATTTATTTCCACCATGAGTTTTCATGAATTGAATTATGACTTATGAATTGTCATGAGACTTTAATCATAAAACGATTTATGACTTGAATGATTAAATGTTTTTCATAATAATGGAAAATGGGATGTCTATTTCGGGAAGAGAAAGGACTTGTTTTGACATTTTGGCACCTTTCTAAATATAGAAATAGTTTATATAATAAGTTTTTCCCTGAAATCGCTGGAACTATTGTGATGACATAGTTTTGAGTTAAACTACGGATAATTTCTTAATTCTCACCCTCTGTTTTCTATGCCTTTCCATGATAATTCCAAATAGGGATCAAGCCGTGGAGCAAGATGGAGTTTTGCTGGAAGACAATAATCTAGATCTTTGTAGTACTTTTAATTTGGTTTTTGGTGCCATATGGCAATATATGCATACTGATCTCTATGTCGTACATTTTGTATAACTTTTCTCTTCCCTATGTATATATATTACGCTTCACGAAGGACTTATATTTTGATAATTACATAAAATGTTTATTTGTAAAATTGTGATATTCGTAATTAATGTACCAACTGCTAATTACTGATATGTAAATCGATTACGGTATTAGTAATAGTATTTGGGACGCTACAGATGACATATCTTCAAATAATGCGAAATACATTTTAAGTAAAGATGATGACTTATGGTTATAGCATAGGAGAATTGCACACATTCATATGGATCACTTAAAAAATTTGGTTTCTAAAGAGCTAGTAATTGGACTACCCAAGCTCAATTTTATAAAAGATAAATTATGTGATGCATGTCAGAAGGGAAAACAAGTAAAGGTTTCTTTTAAAGAAAAAAATATAGCTTTAAATTCTAGACCTTTACAACTTTTGTACATGAATCTTTTTGGACCATCTAAAACTATGAGCTTTAGTGGGAATTATTATGCATTGGTGATTGTGGATGATTTTTCCAGGTTCACATGGACTTTATTCCTTTCCCATAAAAATGATACATTTCCAGCTTTTAAAAGACTTGCCAAAGTTATCCAAAATAAAAAAGGTTTTTCTATTACTTCTATAAGGAGTGACCATGGAGGTGAATTTGAAAATCATGATTTTGAAACTTTTTGTGATGAACATGACATTAAGCATAATTTTTCTACCTTTAGAACTTCACAACAAAATAGAGTTGTAGAAAGGAAAAATCGATCTTTAGAAGAAATGGCAAGAACTATGCTTAATAGAGCTACACTTCCCAAGTATTTCTAGGCAGATGCGGTAAATGCCGCGTATTATGTAATGAATAGGGCCCCAATAAGGCCAATTTTAAAGAAAACTCCATATTAGTTATACAAACGAAGGAAGTCAAATGTTTCACACTTTCATGTTTTTGGATGTAAATATTTTATTTCAAATAATGGAAAAGATAACTTGGGGAAGTTTGTAACATCCCGAAAATTATTAATTTCATTATAAATAATCATTTCATAATATTTATGATTTTTAGGAATTTTTGTGAATTTTTCTGAAAATATTGAATATTATAGTATATTCTTCGTTTTGCGTGTGCACTGAGCGGAGCCGGGATAACGAAATATTTTTCCTGAGGCTAGTAAACCTTGAACTGTCAACGTGTTGACAAGAGATCTTACTAAACCCGAGGCTGGGCACATTTTGCGAGGTTTACATTTTACGAGATTTTATCTGATAAATAAAATCACTGTATCATAAAATCATTTGGTGAATAATAAAATATTATTTTCATCAACTGTAACTTTTATTCACTGGGAGAAAATAATTGTAACAGTGTAATGAATCATCTGTCTAGTGTATTTAATTAAGGAGACAAGCTTACTATGCACTTTATTGAGAAGTGCGCGAAGCTTCTCAAGGAAGCTTCAAGGAAACTTCTAGAAGCTTCCTCCAACCACTTTTCTCTCTCCCCCCTTTTTGGTGCTACACGGTTGGCTAAGAGGGATGTTACATTTTCATTCTCCCATTTTCTCTCATTCACGTTGGTCTCACTCTCCCTCACGCGGCTCACTTTCTTCTTCTTTTCTTCCACACTCATACACTCCATTATCGAACTTTCAAGCTTCCCTGCTCGAGCCAACATAAACCATTGTTTCACCTCACTATCCTTAAGCTTTCTTCTTGGTGGAACTCTTCTTGGCTTCCCCATTTTCGTGGTTGGCAGCCTAATATCAAAGCTTCAAGCTTTAAGGTTCTGCGGTGGTGAAGCACGAAATTTCTAAGCAAAAAGGAGCTTGCTTTTCCTTGTTCTTCACTAAGGTAAGAGGAAGACACTCCTCCTCAACCTCTATTAGCATTTAGAAACCTTGTCTGTGATTGATTGTCAGAAAATCCTAGTGAGGGTTATTCTTTATTTATATGATTAGTATGTTTGTATGTTATTTATAATGTGTTTGTGCTATTAGATTGTTTATTTGTGTATATTGATGTATTTAAATGGATCGGAATACATGAAATGGAAGAAAATGATGTCGGATTGGTTGTCGGATGGCCACGGCTTTGAGGCCCAAAATTTGGGGATTCTTTGTGAACAATTAAAACAATTAGAATTTTTGACCATTTAGTACAATGTCAACATCCGTCGAATTTGAACTCCATTTAGTACAATGTCATATCCATCGAATTTGATCTTCTGACCATTTAGTACAATGTCAATATCCGTCAAATTTGAACTCCTGACCATTTAGTACAATGTCAATATCCATCGAATTTGATCTTCTGACCATTTAGTAGAGAAACTTCTCTAATATTAATATCCGTTGAGTTAGAATTTCTGACCATTTAGTAGAGAAACTTCTCTAATGTCAACATCCGTCGAGTTAGAATTTCTGACCATTTAGTAGAGGAACTTCTCCAATGTCAATATCCGTCGAGTTAGAATGTCAATGTCCATCGAGTTAGAATTTCTGACCATTCAGTAGAGAAACTTCTCCTATGTAAATATCCGTCGAATTAGAATTTCTGACCATATAGTACTTTCGTCGGTTCAACACTTGGAAGATTTCTCTAACATCAACCCCCATCCGTCGAATTAGGATTTCTGCTGACCTACTAGTATATTCGACAGTTTTTGATCTTCATTCGATAGAGTCTTCATTCGACAGAACTTGAGTTTTAGCCATTCTTGTGAAATAATGTTCTCCCGTCTTTCATCATTCTGTCATGTTATTTTTCGTCGAATGGTAGCCTCACAATTGCACAGTAGAGCCATTGTCTCCGTCGAATCCAAAATTCAAAATTTATCACCTAACACCTAGTGATTAAATTAATGGTAATAGGATGCAAGAATTAGCAAATTAGAAAATTAAATTATACTTTGAGATTCATAAATTTTAAAGAACCAAGAATGGAATTTTCATAAGACTTAGGATAATTTTAATTAGGGTAAGAACAAGAGAGTGTGAGACTTTGAGATCTTAGAATAACCTTCTAAGTGTATATGAATAAATTACCTAAGGAATTTAATTAATTACGAGAATTCCTTTAGAGACAAACTTTGTAAGAAAAGCTAAACTTAAGTAAGAATTCATAATACACCTTAAAAATGCATTAATTCATTTAATTCTAATATTATGATATTATGGGTCCATGTGAGTGACCAATGATTGTGTTGATTCTTGCTTTGGCAAATTGTGGCATATTGTGGAATTGTATGTAATAATAATCATACATGTTTATGCATAGAGTCTGTATGCATTGTGAATGTCCGTTGGACTTTGTTAAGGCCGTTAGCCTAGGAGTTGAATCACACCTATGTGCGGGTGCAAATAGACAAGTGTGGTCCTGTAGTTGACCTTGGGGGTGTCGGGGCGCGGGTGTCTCACAGGGGGCAGTTGGTAGCCCATCTGGACTGTGGGATAAACCGATGCAAACGCACCGACGATCCTTACTGTGGCACTGTCCTATATCGAGATCTATGTAGAATGTCTTATAAAATGTCATGATGTGCACGTTGATAAATTGAGAATTATAGCACTTGAGGGCCTCAGCAGCCAAGAATATAGACATACCTCCTGATCGTTTTCTCTGACTTTTTTGTGTCTAGCTCTATGGAGTAAGATTTTGACTTTGTATGCATGTGTATAGTTGGTCCATGAATTATCTGGAATTTATTGTTGTTATAATTGGAACTATTCTATTACTGATATATATATATATATATATAACTGCCTGGAACTGCTTGGTTGATTATCACTACTACTTAATGTTTATTATCATTATTGCTGTCAAAAATGCTATGTGGGCGCTTTGCGCCGTTTGGTTTCTTGTTGCTATAATTGGTAATTATGGTAGGATGTCTTACCTCTTTCTTGTACTTTTCTTGTTCTATGTAAATTCCTGGTTAAAGACGGTAAGTGGGAACAAGGTTGGATTCTTTTGGACTTTCTTAGTTTGACCCACTGTATCAGGTGATGTCGTCGCGAAGGGGGTTCTATTGGGTTCGTTCAAAATTGTGTTCACTGGTGGTGTTAATGCCTGGCGAGTCGACTGGGCCGACAATCGTATGCGATATGTTAGGGATCTGGCCTTGACCATGAAGAAGACTGCGATTGAAGACATTATTCTGTATTTCTCACTACATTGGTGAGCCCGGAGTTGCCTTACGCATTCAGGATCCGAGGGAGTGCCCAACTCCTTAATCGTAGATATGTTGTGGGTAGTTTATACTTTATTTTGCATTATCTGTATAAAGTGTATTTTTGAGTATATGTATGTTTTAAGGTGATTATCCAAACTTAAATGTTGCAAATTGAGTACATATTATAATTCATATTTATAACTGGTTGTATATGTAACTATTCATTCGTGGCTCCTATTTTTTCTCATATGCGAAATGTCTAAAGTTTTGCAAAATTTGTTATTTGACAATGTTAGCACGTTGAAATTTAGTGACCGTGACATAATGACGATTGTGCCGTGGTTATTAAATCGAGGGGTGTTACATTAAGGTGGTATCAAAGCTCAGTTCATCCTGTTAAGCCGGGGTATGGACTGACTATGCTTAGACATATTAGAAGTTTATTTGTATGTTGTGTACTTCCTTATCTCTTGAATTGAGATGTTGGGAAAGAAAGGCATGGCTTGCCATAGGTTGAGTGTTGGTAGCTACTATTGCACTGTTACATGATATTGAGTACTGGCCCACTCAATGTGTAATGTTCTGTGCCTACGAGAAACTATGACTTCACTTAGGCGTATTAAGGCAATAGGAGTTCTTTAGAAGGAAGCTCAGCTGGTATGACTGAACTTGTTTAGGATTTGTCTGCATTTTCACCCTTGTGTGTTGTGTGACTCCTTGTGTTTGGTTTCCGAAAGGAGACAATAGTGTCTGAAATAGTTACTTCTTGTTTCCATTGTGTTTGACTATCTGTTTTCGAAGGAAAACAATGGCTCGCGGAAGACGTATGTGTAGGAATATGGAACGCAATAACAAAGGAGTGGATGCGACTATGGAAGCAATGCAAAGAATGGTTAATGTAACTACACGCCAGGATCAGAGGGCTACACAACAGCAGGAATTGGAGGTCGAGGTTCGGAATTTCATGGAATAAAGTAGACTTTGGGGTAACTTTGGATTACCGAAGTTCCAAAGGATGAACCATAGGAAAGCCAATCGGTTTAAGCAGAAACCGTATACATTATGACCAAGGAAGTAACAGCGAAAGAAAACACATGAAGGAGGTGCAAATGGTAGTAAGTCCAATCCAATTGTGGCATCCTTACTAAAATGTAAGAAGTGTGGCAAGGGCCACTTTACAAGGCATTATACGATCGAAGGAATAATTTGTTTCAAGTGCAAAAAGCAAGGACATGTGTCAAGGGATTGTGCTTTACATGGGACGAAGCCTCCATGTACGATCACAGGGATAATTTGTTTCAAATGCAGAGAGTTAGGACATGTGGCGAGGAACTGTACTTCGCAAAGGACGAAGCCTTTCGCTGGAGATGTATATACTTCAAGATCTCACGGAGAAGGACGAGTTAAATTCTCAAGTGGAGTGGAAGCATCCAAGACTGAAGACCTGAATGAGGGAGCTTGTACTACAATCGATGACCCTGTGATTTTACTGTATAATCCGGGGGTAACCCGTTTCTCTATGACGTATGACTGTATGAGCCTATTAAGGTCGTTTGAATCCTTGTCATCTTTTGACTAAGTTATTTCTATTTTGGCTGCTAAGAACTTGTTGATGGTAGCCAAGTTGTTTAATTTGTCCTATGACCTGTTAAAGACTGAATCCTTCTGTTGATCTAATTTGTTTACTTCTTTTACAAATTAGATGTAATGTTAACAAAGGGATTGGTTATCTTCCAACCATATCCTGTTGAAATGATCCAATGAAATTCTAAGAGTTCATTTCTGGAATTGAGTTGTCTGTGTATTTATTTCCTTTTGACCCAAATAATACTATTCTTGTTTGTAAGCCTGCTCTCATCACAACAAGTTTACTTAAAGCTATCCTATTGTTGTTAGAAATTGGAACCCTTTTACCAATTCAATTATCTACTTCATGAATAAGTTTGATCTCAAGAAGGAGATTGATTATTTTCTAAATGGGTCTCGTCATTCGATTCTAATGGAAACTTAATGTTTCTTGAGACAGAAATTTCCTAGATGTGAATCAATGAAACTCACTCCTAAGTTTTATTGGACCATATCATATTCTTCACTGGACGGGTCCAGTGATAAATCAAGTGATTCCCCTGCTTTCTTTCTAACCTTTATAACGTTTCTAGTATACTTCGATTGAGTAAATGTATTCCCGAATCTGAACCATAACAATGCGCCAAGTGTAGCACAATTAAGTGAGAACTTACCCTATAAGATATTTTACTTGGATTAAGGAAAAATAGTTTGATAAATCAGTACAAGGACGCCGTTATTTTCTCTAAGATCAACTTGTATTCTGGACTATCATCAAGTTCACTCAAAGATTTGTCGTTGTCCTTGTTGGCGACATTCTGATCTATTCTTGACGTTTGGAGGAACTCTCGGAATGAGTTCGCTCAAAGATCTCTCGGAATGATTCTTAAAAATCCTGAAGAAGAAGAAGAAGTTATGCGTAAAGATGTCTAAGTACGAATTCTAGTTAGAGGCAGTTCAACCTTTGGGTTATGCAATCTCAAGGGAAGGAATTACCGTGAACCCATCGAAACTCGAAGCATTTTTTTTAATGAGAAAGACCAACCACCGCAACGGAGATTCATAGCTATATAGGATTAGCTGGTTAATATAGGAGACTCGTCGCAGAATTCTCCAAAGTGGCAAGATTTCTCGTCAAACTCAAGCATGAGAGTCAAGTTTCTAGGATTGGTGCATATAAGGAAAGATTTTCAAGGATTGAAGAGACACTTGACTACCTTGCCGACAATGATTCTGCCCAATCCCAACGAACCTTTTTGGGATGCCTAGTGATGCTTCGCATTGGAAGTTTTGAACGTGTGCTTGATCAAAATAGAAGAAATGGTAACGTACGCTTAGAGACAATCGAGAATATATGAAAAGGATTTCCTTACACCAACTCAGAGTTAGCTTTGTAGTTGCGTTGAAGATCTAGAAGCATTTTCTACAAGGAGAAATTCTCAATGCCTATGGTAATTTTAAGAGCCAAAGGTATTTTGGTCTATTGGAATGAGTTGAATATGAGGCTGAGACGATGATTAGAAGTTCCGAAAGATTTTGATTTTTGTTTTGTTTTAGTATAATCCCAAAAGAGGCAACTGTCGTACCGGATGCCTTAAGAAGAAAATAAGCTTAGTTGTCTACTACAGTAAGCAAGGAGAATAAGTTCGATAGAGCCATTCAGTGATGTACAGTTGTTTGGAGAGTTGGCTGTTGGATGGCTGAAAACTCAAAGGGCATAGAATCTTTTATTGATCGACCTATGACGTCAACATATTTTTGCTCGTTAATATAAGATACTCAGTGGAAGGAAGCAACCTTATTGCCAGTGATTTGGATTGATGCAGTTGAAGATATAACACAAGAACTAGGAGACAAAATGAAAGAAACACAGTTGCGTTTGTTCTAAGATATGATGAATTTCGAGGACGAAATTCTTTTTTAGAAGGGGAGTGTTATTACATCCCAAAAATTATTTATTTCATTATAAATAATTATTTTATAATATTTATGATTTTTAGAAATTTTTGTGAATTTTTCTGAAAATATCGAATATTATAGTATATTCCTCGTTTCACGTGTGCACTGAGCGGAGTCGGGATATCGAAATGTTTTCCCTGAGGCTGGTAAATCTTGAACTGTCAACGTGTCAATAGGGGATCTTACTAAATCCGAGGCCGGGCATAGTTTACGAAGTTTGCGTTTTACGAGATTTTATCTGATAAATAAAATCACTGTATCATAAAATCATTTGGTGAATAATAAAATATTATTTTTATCAACTGGAACATTTATTCACTGGGGGAAAATAATTCTAACAGTGTAAGGAATCATCTGTCTAGTGTATTTAATTAAGGAGACAAGCTTACTATGCACTTTATTGAGAAGCACGCGAAGTGATG